>OX381576.1:3404084-8980702 GCA_947458855.1 Monopis laevigella | reverse complement strand
CAGGTACTTAGAAGGGAGGAAGCTCACGAAAATCATATTCTTTGAAATTGATTTTTTGTCATGGTGGATAGCTTATGGCGTTCGATACCGGTATTTAGATGGGAGGAAGCTCACGAATTTGAAAATCTTTGAAATTGTTTTTTTGTCATGGTGGAAAGCTTATGGCGTTGAAAATCGGTATTTAGATAGGAGGAAGCTCGCAAAATTGATATTCTTTGAAATTGATTTTTTGTCATGTCATGGTGGATAGCTTATGGCGTTCGTAACAGGTACTTAGAAGGGAGGAAGCTCACGAAAATGATATTCTTTGAAATTGATTTTTTGTCATGGTGGATAGCTTATGGCGTTCGAAACCGGTATTTAGATGGGAGGAAGCTTGCGAAATTGATATTCTTTGAAATTGTTTTTTTTGTCATGGAGGATAGCTTATGGCGTTCGAAACCGGTATTTAGATGGGAGGAAGCTCACGAAAATGATATTCTTTGAAATTGTTTTTTTGTCATGGTGGATAGCTTATGGCGTTCGAAACCGGTATTTAGATGGGAGGAAGCTTACGAAAATGATATTCTTTGAAATGGATTTTTTGTCATGGTGGTACTTAGAAGAGAGGAAGCTCACGAAAATGATATTCTTTGAAATTGTTTATTTGTCATGGTGGATAGCTTATGGTGTTCGAAACCGGTATTTAGATGGGAGGAAGCTTGCGAAATTGATATTCTTTGAAATTGTTTTTTTTGTCATGGAGGATAGCTTATGGCGTTCGAAACCGGTATTTAGATGGGAGGATGACACAGGATCCACCATGACGAAAAAATTATTTCAAAGAATTTCAATTTTGTGAGCTTCCTCCCATCTAAATACCGGTTTCGAACGCCATAAGCTATCCACCATGACAAAAAAACAATTTCGAAGAATATAAATTTCGTGAGCTTCCTCCCATCTAAGTACCAGTTTCGAACGCCATAAGCTATCCACCATGACAAAAAAACAATTTAAAAGAATATCAATTTCGTGAACTTCCTCCTATCTAAATACAGATTTTGAACGCCATAAGGTATCCACCATGACAAAAAAATAATTTCAAAGAATATCATTTTCGTGAGCTTCCTCCCTTCTAAGTACCAGTTACGAACGCTATAAGCTATCCACCATGACAAAAAAACAATTTCAAAGAATATCAATTTTGCGAGCTTACTCCCATCTAAATACCGGTTTCGAACGCCATAAGCTATCCACCATGACGAAAAAATTATTTCAAAGAATTTCAATTTTGTGAGCTTCCTCCCATCTAAATACCGGTTTCGAACGCCATAAGCTATCCACCATGACAAAAAAACAATTTCGAAGAATATCATTTTCGTGAGCTTCCTCCCATCTAAGTACCAGTTTCGAACGCCATAAGCTATCCACCATGACAAAAAAACAATTTCGAAGAATATCATTTTCGTGAGCTTCCTCCCATCTAAGTACCAGTTTCGAACGCCATAAGCTATCCACCATGACAAAAAAACAATTTAAAAGAATATCAATTTCGTGAACTTCCTCCTATCTAAATACAGATTTTGAACGCCATATGGTATCCACCATGACAAAAAAATAATTTCAAAGAATATCATTTTCGTGAGCTTCCTCCCTTCTAAGTACCAGTTACGAACGCCATAAGCTATCCACCATGACAAAAAAACAATTTCAAAGAATATCAATTTTGCGAGCTTACTCCCATCTAAATACCGGTTTCGAACGCCATAAGCTATCCACCATGACGAAAAAATTATTTCAAAGAATTTCAATTTTGTGAGCTTCCTCCCATCTAAATACCGGTTTCGAACGCCATAAGCTATCCACCATGACAAAAAAACAATTTCGAAGAATATCATTTTCGTGAGCTTCCTCCCATCTAAGTACCAGTTTTGAACGCCATAAGCTATCCACCATGACAAAAAAATAATTTCAAAGAATATCATTTTCGTGAGCTTCCTCCCTTCTAAGTACCAGTTACGAATGCCATAAGCTATCCACCATGACAAAAAAACAATTTCAAAGAATATCAATTTTGCGAGCTTACTCCCATCTAAATACCGGTTTCGAACGCCATAAGCTATCCACCATGACAAAAAAACTATTTCAAAGAATTGCAATTTCGTGAGCTTCCTCCCATCTAAATACCGGTTTCGAACGCCATAAGCTATCCACCATGACAAAAAAACCATTTCTAAGAATTTCATTTTCGTGAGCTTCCTCGCTTCTCAGTACCAGTTATGAACGCCATAAGCTATCCACCATAACAAAATACCAATTTCAAAGAATATCAATTTCGCGAGCTTACTAACATCTAAATACCGGTTTCGAACGCCATAAGCTATCCACCATGACAAATAAACAATTTCAAAGAATATCATTTTCGTGAGCTACCTCTCTTCTAAGTACCACCATGACAAAAAATCGATTTTAAAGAATATCATTTTCGTAAGCTTCCTCCCATCTAAATACCGGTTTCGAACGCCATAAGCTATCCACCATGACAAAAAATCAATTTCAAAGAATATCATTTTCGTGAGCTTCCTCCCATCTAAATACCGGTTTCGAACACCATAAGCTATCCACCATGACAAATAAACAATTTCAAAGAATATCATTTTCGTGAGCTACCTCTCTTCTAAGTACCACCATGACAAAAAATCGATTTCAAAGAATATCATTTTCGTAAGCTTCCTCTTATCTAAATACCGGTTTCGAACGCCATAAGCTATCCACCATGACAAAAAAACAATTTCAAAGAATATCATTTTCGTGAGCTTCCTCCCATCTAAATACCGGTTTCGAACGCCATAAGCTATCCTCCATGACAAAAAAAACAATTTCAAAGAATATCAATTTCGCAAGCTTCCTCCCATCTAAATACCGGTTTCGAACGCCATAAGCTATCCACCATGACAAAAAATCAATTTCAAAGAATATCATTTTCGTGAGCTTCCTCCCTTCTAAGTACCTGTTACGAACGCCATAAGCTATCCACCATGACATGACAAAAAATCAATTTCAAAGAATATCAATTTTGCGAGCTTCCTCCTATCTAAATACCGATTTTCAACGCCATAAGCTATCCACCATGACAAAAAAATAATTTCAAAGAATATCATTTTCGTGAGCTTCCTCCCATCTAAATACCGGTTTCGAACGCCATAAGCTATCCTCCATGACAAATATACAATTTCAAATAATATCATTTTTGTGAGCTTCCTCTCTTCTAAGTACCATGACAAAAAATCGATTTCAAAGAATATCATTTTCGTGAGCTTCCTCCCTTCTAAGTACCTGTTACGAACGCCATAAGCTATCTACCATGACATGACAAAAAAACAATTTCAAAGAATATCAATTTCGCGAGCTTACTCCCTTCTCAGTACCAGTTACGAACGCCATAAGCTATCCACCATGACAAAAAAACAATTTCAAAGAACATCAATTTCGCGAGCTTACTAACATCTAAATACCGGTTTCGAACGCCATAAGCTATCCACCATGACGAAAAAACTATTTCAAAGAATTTCAATTTTGTGAGCTTCCTCCCATCTAAATACCGGTTTCGAACGCCATAAGCTATTTACCATGACAAAAAAACAATTTCAAAGAATATCCTTTTCGTGAGCTTCCTCCCTTCTCAGTACCAGTTACGAACGCCATAAGCTATCCAACATGACAAAAAATCAATTTCAAAGAACATTAATTTCGCGAGCTTACTAACATCTTAATACCGGTTTCGAACGCCATAAGCTATCCACCATGACGAAAAAACTATTTCAAAGAATTTCAATTTTGTGAGCTTCCTCCCATCTAAATACCGGTTTCGAACGCCATAAATCCACCATGACAAAAAAACAATTTCGAAGAATATAAATTTCGTGAGCTTCCTCCCATCTAAGTACCAGTTTCGAACGCCATAAGCTTTCCACCATGACAAAAAAACAATTTCAAAGATTTTCAAATTCGTGAGCTTCCTCCCATCTAAATACCGGTTTCGAACACCATAAGCTATCCACCATGACAAAAAAATAATTTCAAAGAATGTTAATTTCGTGAGCTGCCTTCTATCTAAATACCGGTTTCGAACGCCATAAGCTATCCACCATGACAAAAAACAATTTCAAAGAATATCATTTTCGTGAGCTTCCTCCCATCTAAATACCGGTTTCGAACGCCATAACGCCATAAGCTATCCACCATGACAAAAAACAATTTCAAAGAATATCATTTTCGTGAGCTTCCTCCCATCTAAATACCGGTTTCGAACGCCATAAGCTATCCTCCATGACAAAAAAACAATTTCAAAGAATATCAATTTCACAAGCTTCCTCCCATCTAAATACCGGTTTCGAACGCCATAAACTATCCACCATGACAAAAAATCAATTTCAAAGAATATCATTTTCGTGAGCTTCCTCCCATCTAAATACCGGTTTCGAACACCATAAGCTATCCACCATGACAAATAAACAATTTCAAAGAATATCATTTTCGTGAGCTACCTCTCTTCTTAGTACCACCATGACAAAAAATCGATTTCAAAGAATATCATTTTCGTAAGCTTCCTCCCATCTAAATACCGGTTTCGAACGCCATAAGCTATCCACCATGACAAAAAAATAATTTCAAAGAATATCATTTTCGTGAGCTTCCTCCCATCTAAATACCGGTTTCGAACGCCATAAGCTATCCTCCATGACAAAAAAAACCATTTTAAAGAATATCAATTTCGCAAGCTTCCTCCCATCTAAATACCGGTTTCGAACGCCATAAGCTATCCACCATGACAAAAAATCAATTTCAAAGAATATCATTTTCGTGAGCTTCCTCCCTTCTAAGTACCTGTTACGAACGCCATAAGCTATCCACCATGACATGACAAAAAAACAATTTCAAAGAATATCAATTTTGCGAGCTTCCTCCTATCTAAATACCGATTTTCAACGCCATAAGCTATCCACCATGACAAAAAAACAATTTCAAAGAATATCATTATCGTGAGCTTCCTCCCATCCAAATACCGGTTTCGAACGCCATAAGCTATCCTCCATGACAATAAAACAATTTCAAAGAATATCAATTTCGCAAGCTTTCTCCCATCTAAATACCGGGTTCGAACGCCATAAGCTATCCACCATGACAAAAAAACAATTTCAAAGAATATCATTTTCGTGAGCTTCCTCCCATCTAAATACCGGTTTCGAACGCCATAAGCTATCCACCATGACAAAAAATCAATTTCAAAGAATATCATTTTCGTGAGCTTCCTCCCTTCTAAGTACCTGTTACGAACGCCATAAGCTATCCACCATGACATGAAAAAAAACAATTTCAAAGAATATCAATTTCGCGAGCTTACTCCCATCTAAATACCGGTTTCGAACGCCATAAGCTATCCACCATGACAAAAAAACAATTTCAAAGAATATCATTTTCGTGAGCTTCCTCCCATCTAAATACCGGTTTCGAACGCCATAAGCTATCCTCCATGACAAAAAAACAATTTCAAAGAATATCAATTTCGCAAGCTTCCTCCCATCTAAATACCGGTTTCGAACGCCATAAGCTATCCACCATGACGAAAAAACTATTTCAAAGAATTTCAATTTTGTGAGCTTCCTCCCATCTAAATACCGGTTTGGAACGCCATAAGCTATCCACCATGACAAAAAAACAATTTCGAAGAATATAAATTTCGTGAGCTTCCTCCCATCTAAGTACCAGTTTCGAACGCCATAAGCTTTCCACCATGACAAAAAAACAATTTCAAAGATTTTCAAATTCGTGAGCTTCCTCCCATCTAAATACCGGTTTCGAACGCCATAAGCTATCCACCATGACAAAAAATCAATTTCAAAGAATATCATTTTCGTGAGCTTCCTCCCTTCTAAGTACCTGTTACGAACGCCATAAGCTATCCACCATGACATGACAAAAAAACAATTTCAAAGAATATCAATTTCGCGAGCTTACTCCCATCTAAATACCGGTTTCGAACGCCATAAGCTATCCACCATGACGAAAAAACTATTTCAAAGAATTTTAATTTTGTGAGCTTCCTCCCATCTAAATACCGGTTTCGAACGCCATAAGCCATCCACCATGACAAAAAAACAATTTCGAAGAATATAAATTTCGTGAGCTTGCTCCCATCTAAGTACCAGTTTCGAACGCCATAAGCTATCCACCATGACAAAAAAACAATTTAAAAGAATATCAATTTCGTGAACTTCCTCCTATCTAAATACAGATTTTGAACGCCATAAGCTATCCACCATGACAAAAAAATAATTTCAAAGAATATCATTTTCGTGAGCTTCCTCCCTTCTAAGTACCAGTTACGAATGCCATAAGCTTTCCACCATGACAAAAAAACAATTTCAAAGATTTTCAAATTCGTGAGCTTCCTCCCATCTAAATACCGGCTTCGAACGCCATAAGCTATTCACCATGACAAAAAATCAATTTCAAAGAATATCATTTTCGTGAGCTTCCTCCCTTCTAAGTACCTGTTACGAACGCCATAAGCTATCCACCATGACGAAAAAACTATTTCAAAAATTTTTAATTTTGTGAGCTTCCTCCCATCTAAATACCGGTTTCGAACGCCATAAGCCATCCACCATGACAAAAAAACAATTTCGAAGAATATAAATTTCGTGAGCTTCCTCCCATCTAAGTACCAGTTTCGAACGCCATAAGCTATCCACCATGACAAAAAAACAATTTAAAAGAATATCAATTTCGTGAACTTCCTCCTATCTAAATACAGATTTTGAACGCCATAAGCTATCCACCATGACAAAAAATCGATTTTAAAGAATATCATTTTCGTAAGCTTCCTCCCATCTAAATACCGGTTTCGAACGCCATAATCTATCCACCATGACAAAAAATCAATTTCAAAGAATATCATTTTCGTGAGCTACCTCTCTTCTAAGTACCACCATGACAAAAAATCGATTTCAAAGAATATCATTTTCGTAAGCTTCCTCCCATCTAAATACCGGTTTCGAACGCCATAAGCTATCCACCATGACAAAAAAACAATTTCAAAGAATATCATTTTCGTGAGCTTCCTCCCATCTAAATACCGGTTTCGAACGCCATAAGCTATCCTCCATGACAAAAAAAACAATTTCAAAGAATATCAATTTCGCAAGCTTCCTCCCATCTAAATACCGGTTTCGAACGCCATAAGCTATCCACCATGACAAAAAATCAATTTCAAAGAATATCATTTTCGTGAGCTTCCTCCCTTCTAAGTACCTGTTACGAACGCCATAAGCTATCCACCATGACATGACAAAAAATCAATTTCAAAGAATATCAATTTTGCGAGCTTCCTCCTATCTAAATACCGATTTTCAACGCCATAAGCTATCCACCATGACAAAAAAATAATTTCAAAGAATATTATTTTCGTGAGCTTCCTCCCATCTAAATAACGGTTTCGAACGCCATAAGCTATCCTCCATGACAAAAAAAACAATTTCAAAGAATATCAATTTCGCAAGCTTCCTCCCATCTAAATACCGGTTTCGAACGCCATAAGCTATCCACCATGACAAAAAATCAATTTCAAAGAATATCATTTTCATGAGCTTCCTCCCTTCTAAGTACCTGTTACGAACGCCATAAGCTATCCACCATGACATGACAAAAAATCAATTTCAAAGAATATCAATTTTGCGAGCTTCCTCCTATCTAAATACCGATTTTCAACGCCATAAGCTATCCACCATGACAAAAAATCAATTTCAAAGAATATCATTTTCGTGAGCTTCCTTCCTTCTAAGTACCTGTTACGAACGCCATAAGCTATCCACCATGACATGACAAAAAAACAATTTCAAAGAATATTAATTTCGCGAGCTTACTAACATCTTAATACCGGTTTCGAACGCCATAAGCTATCCACCATGACGAAAAAATTATTTCAAAGAATTTCAATTTTGTGAGCTTCCTCCCATCTAAATACCGGTTTCGAATGCCATAAGCTATCCACCATGACAAAAAAACAATTTCAAAGAATATCATTATCGTGAGCTTCCTCCCATCCAAATACCGGTTTCGAACGCCATAAGCTATCCTCCATGACAAAAAAACAATTTCAAAGAATATCAATTTCGCAAGCTTTCTCCCATCTAAATACCGGGTTCGAACGCCATAAGCTATCCACCATGACAAAAAAACAATTTCAAAGAATATCATTTTCGTGAGCTTCCTCCCATCTAAATACCGGTTTCGAACGCCATAAGCTATCCACCATGACAAAAAATCAATTTCAAAGAATATCATTTTCGTGAGCTTCCTCCCTTCTAAGTACCTGTTACGAACGCCATAAGCTATCCACCATGACATGAAAAAAAACAATTTCAAAGAATATCAATTTCGCGAGCTTACTCCCATCTAAATACCGGTTTCGAACGCCATAAGCTATCCACCATGACAAAAAAACAATTTCAAAGAATATCATTTTCGTGAGCTTCCTCCCATCTAAATACCGGTTTCGAACGCCATAAGCTATCCTCCATGACAAAAAAACAATTTCAAAGAATATCAATTTCGCAAGCTTCCTCCCATCTAAATACCGGTTTCGAACGCCATAAGCTATCCACCATGACGAAAAAACTATTTCAAAGAATTTCAATTTTGTGAGCTTCCTCCCATCTAAATACCGGTTTGGAACGCCATAAGCTATCCACCATGACAAAAAAACAATTTCGAAGAATATAAATTTCGTGAGCTTCCTCCCATCTAAGTACCAGTTTCGAACGCCATAAGCTTTCCACCATGACAAAAAAACAATTTCAAAGATTTTCAAATTTGTGAGCTTCCTCCCATCTAAATACCGGTTTCGAACGCCATAAGCTATCCACCATGACAAAAAATCAATTTCAAAGAATATCATTTTCGTGAGCTTCCTCCCTTCTAAGTACCTGTTACGAACGCCATAAGCTATCCACCATGACATGACAAAAAAACAATTTCAAAGAATATCAATTTCGCGAGCTTACTCCCATCTAAATACCGGTTTCGAACGCCATAAGCTATCCACCATGACGAAAAAACTATTTCAAAGAATTTTAATTTTGTGAGCTTCCTCCCATCTAAATACCGGTTTCGAACGCCATAAGCCATCCACCATGACAAAAAAACAATTTCGAAGAATATAAATTTCGTGAGCTTGCTCCCATCTAAGTACCAGTTTCGAACGCCATAAGCTATCCACCATGACAAAAAAACAATTTAAAAGAATATCAATTTCGTGAACTTCCTCCTATCTAAATACAAATTTTGAAAGCCATAAGCTATCCACCATGACAAAAAAATAATTTCAAAGAATATCATTTTCGTGAGCTTCCTCCCTTCTAAGTACCAGTTACGAATGCCATAAGCTTTCCACCATGACAAAAAAACAATTTCAAAGATTTTCAAATTCGTGAGCTTCCTCCCATCTAAATACCGGCTTCGAACGCCATAAGCTATTCACCATGACAAAAAATCAATTTCAAAGAATATCATTTTCGTGAGCTTCCTCCCTTCTAAGTACCTGTTACGAACGCCATAAGCTATCCACCATGACGAAAAAACTATTTCAAAGAATTTTAATTTTGTGAGCTTCCTCCCATCTAAATACCGGTTTCGAACGCCATAAGCCATCCACCATGACAAAAAAACAATTTCGAAAAATATAAATTTCGTGAGCTTCCTCCCATCTAAGTACCAGTTTCGAACGCCATAAGCTATCCACCATGACAAAAAAACAATTTAAAAGAATATCAATTTCGTGAACTTCCTCCTATCTAAATACAGATTTTGAACGCAAAAAAAAAAATCAAAAAAATCAAAATATTATTTATTTCATGTAAATCTTTACAGATATTTATGAATAGTCAAAAAAAAAAAAAAGTTTTAACAATAAGGTCTAGAGTGCGTTTGGTTAGGCTGCTATATATATATATATATATATAACCATTATAGATTAATTAATAAAAGGTGTCATAAATAAAAGTATTGAAAAAACCAACCAACCGAACGCACGCTACATAACCAACTAGTGTAAGACTAGGTGGTTAGCTGATTCCATTGACCTTCCGATTATCATCTGCCATACAAGGGTGCTACCGAGGCGACCGACCTCACCAACCGTATCCACGCCTTAAATATTAGTTCTTATATTATCATTATATTGGCTGTAGATATTTTTAAATGACCATCAATCGCATTAACATAGTTATATGGATCGGTATCTTTAAGGGCGTAAACACTAGTTGTAAAGTCGATCCCTCCGGAGACACCCCGGAGAAAAAGGTACCAGCAAGTAAAAAACTCTGGTGCTTCACACAAACTAACAGAGGAATATAGCCATTGAGTTACCGATATGCATATCGCAGCATACATTAAATGCTCTAACCCTACTAAAAGCATGCGCAAAACACCCTATGGCAGATTATTTAACAGTTTAGCAATTGGTTGCTGTACCAATGTACAGAACTGCAAATACTAAAGAGTACAGGCACTTTACTAAATAATAATATATAATAACAGAGTACCTGCATAATGTAAATATTAATAAGTAATCATAAGATATACCTTATCCAAAGATAAAATTTAAATATAATAAAAAATAAATTAAGTAATAATAAGTTATTACAATATCAGATTTAACATACCTACTAGGGTACTCATTTGAAAAGGCAATACTAGTTGTGAGACCTCAATTGCAGATCAGAACGGGTCCAGACATCTTTATCATTAATATAGTCATTAACTCTATAGTAAGCCCTATGGATTAATGTTTGTTTAATACAATTTTTAAACTTTATTTCACTTAAATCTATAATACTTTTAGGTAATTTATTAAATAACCTTATACTGTTAATGACAAAACATTTATTAGTTTTTTGCAGTCTAAACTTTGGAATATCAATTTTATCTATATTTCTTAAGTTTAAATTATGCCTGTCGCCATTTTTACTAAACATACTTAAGTTTTTCTTGACGTACAATAAATTCTCATAAATATATTGAGATGGTAGTGTCAGTACATCAATCATAGGAAATGTTTCCCGGAGAGAATCACGAGCTTTCATGCCATATATTGCCCGAATAGCCCTCTTTTGTAAAATAAATATACTATCAAAATCTGCCGCGGATCCCCACATTATAAGACCATACGTCATTATACTGTGAAAATAGGCGAAGTACACTAGTCTGGCTGTTGCAACATCAGTTAATTGTCTGATTTTTCTGACTGCATATGCAGCAGAGCTCAATCTATTTGATAGAGTATTTATGTGAGCTTTCCACTGTAGTTTGGAATCGACTGTGATCCCTAAAAACACAGTGGAGTCAACAAATTCCAGATCAGTACCACCTAACTTCACTGTGGAATTAATACCAGTTACGTTGGGGAGCGTAAATTTTAGACACTTAGTTTTCTTAGCATTTAAAACTAAATTATTCGCGGTGAACCACTTCGAAACCATTTCCAGAGTGTCATTTGCTGATGATAATATATTATCTTTTCTACTAACTTTAAACAGTAGAGATGTATCATCAGCAAATAGCACTATCTGCGCCATCTCCTGAACCATATGTGGAAGGTCATTGATGTATACTAGGAAGAGGAATGGTCCTAAAATTGAGCCTTGCGGAACACCCATCTTTACAAGGGCCCCTTCGGATAGACAGCCATCAATATTAACACCTTGAGTTCTATTGGAAAGGTAAGATTTTAATAGATTTAAAGCTAAGTCGCGAATACCATAAAATTCTAACTTATCTAACAAAGTTTGATGATCAACACAATCAAACGCCTTAGATAGATCACAGAAAACACCAACGAGGTCCTGAGAATTTTCCCATGCATCGGTTATTTCCGCAATCAAACTTGTACCGGCATTTGTTGTGTTTCTTCCTTTTGTAAACCCGTATTGTTGATCATGTAACAATTTATTTCTATTAAAATGACTTAAAAGTTGACCGAGAATTATTTTTTCGAATATTTTACTTAAGGCTGGCAGGACAGAAACAGGACGATAATTATTTGGATCTGTCTTACAGCCGGACTTGAATATGGGAACTATTTTACTATTCTTCATAAGATCGGGAAAAATTCCTTCATTAACACACCCATTAAAAATATCAGCAAGTACCGGTCCTATAGTATTAATGATTGGTTCTATAGCTTTGACCGACAACCCCCATACATCTTCAGTTTGCTTCTTTTTCAACATTTTAAAGTGTTTAAGAATATCCTCATTTGTGACATGTTTAAAAGTAAAATTAGGTATTTTTGGTATTTTAATATATTGTTTTAAAAATTCCTTAGCAGTACTAGCTGATGATTCAATACTGTTCGTGATTTGTAATGGAATATTAGTAAAAAATTCTTCGAATAACTCAGCAACTTGTTTATTGTCCGATATCATAACTCCATTATGTCTAATTGAAATATTATTTTGCCTAATTAGATTTTTTCCAGTTTCAGTGTTTATCATTTTCCATACACACTTGGATTTATTATCTGACTGTTTGATTTTAGATCCAATATAAATAGATTTTGCTATGATACAAACTTTTTTAAATAATTTTGAATAATTCCTAACATAATTGTGGAAACTTTGGTCAGATGTGTATGATCTTTTGTCATATAGATCATAAAGTGTATCCCTACTTATTCTAATGCCCTTTGTGGCCCAAATAGCAAAATTTAATTTCTCATTAATTTTTTTTGTTTTTATTTGACATACTTTATTAAATTCTTGATCTATTATTTTATGTAGATTCGCGTATGTAATATCTGGCTGATTAATATTATATATGAAGCTGGACATTTGCTTTATTATGTTGTCATTAAAATAATTGAGTCTATTAACTGTTAACGGCCTGTATTTAATAATTTTATTTATGGGTTTAATTTGAGACTGAAAGCTAACCAACAAACATTTATGGTCAGAACGCACACCTGTAATAACAGAATTACTTAAGAGTGAACAATTGGTAAATATATTATCTATGCAAGACCGACTAGTTGAAGTGATCCTAGTTGGCTCCATGAATACATTATTTAAATTAAAGGAATTAAACAATGATATTAGTTTACATTTGTCGCTGTTATTTATTAAAATATCTATATTGAAATCCCCACATATAAAAATTTGTTTATTTAAGTCAAATACTTTTGACAGGACATCCTCCATTATAGTAATAAAATTAGATAATGCAGAGGCGGGGGGTCTGTATATGCATAGAATAATATAAGTATCCATCTCCGCACATGAGATCTCACAAACACGTTCGACTGATAGTTTTACAATATCCTTCCGCTCTTTGCATTTTAGTGATTCTTTAATTAAGATAATAGATCCACCTCCCTCACCGGAGTTTCTATTGAAAAAACTAGCAACTACAAAGTTATTTATACTGAAACACATTTTCTCTGCTTTTAGCCAGGATTCTGTAAAACACATCAAATCTAAATCATATTTTTCAATTAATAATTCAATGTCAAGAACCTTGCTAGAGAAGCTTTGTATATTTTGGTGTATTAAGGTAAGTTTACAATTGACCTTCTCTGTTGTCACATCTATAAGTTTAAAATAGGTTGTACCACAACATTATTAGTACTAGTACTAAATGATGAAGTGGAGTCAATACTTAATAATATATTATTGGCTACCAATGTAGCAATACTTTTTTGTACCTTCATAGGTAGTTTAAAGCTATCCTGGGTCATATTAATATTCTTAACAAATTTGTTAATATCAAATAAAGTAAACAAATTATTGTAACATGTCAAATTATACATGCAATTATTTAAATAATGTATATGTTTATTCTGTGTGGTGGAATATTGGTTTGAATAAAGAAATGTACATATTGTAACATTCCTTACTCCAATTTCAGACAAAAGATCCACACTGTCCAACAAGTCTTTTTTGCTAGTGTTCAATCCATTTCCTACCATAATAACTATATTACTATAAGAATTGTAAAATTTGGAGGAAATGGATTTTACAATATTCTTAAAACTATTACCTGGCATACAATAGTTTGTCACAGAATGATCTAAATTATAATTAAAATATTGTCCTATTCCTGTACCAATACTGTCTGTGAGTAGCAAGGTGTTGTTGGTTATGTCCCTTGACGGAGTCACACTGGAATAGGATAAGGATGATCCGGGCTCTGATAAATTTGCTTGATTTTCGCAGGAGCAACAATTCTTATTTACAAATGAGTCAAATCTATCAGCATTATATTTGCTCAATTGAAGAATCTCATCCATGTTTTTTATTTGCTCAGCGAGGTCATTCTGTGATAACTGGTATTTTTCTGTTAAGTCAGCGAGACATAAATGCAAGTTATTAATTTCAGTTTTTGACTTAAGATTATCACTATTATATTGTTGTTGTAAATTTAATATATAGTCACTATTTTGTTTAGCTTCCAACATGAGCCTCCGGCAATCTGATTTTAATGAAATATTTCTAGACCTAATAAAATTATTGTTTAACTTATTTTTATATTTTTTTATAAATTTTAAAAGCTTAATGTATTTCCTATTACTAAAATAACCACCATTGATTGAAATCACATTATTCACTTTTAAGTTTTTGTCTACCAACTCATCATATAAACATAATGTTTGTTCACATTGGCACCTCTCCTTCTCCTCTTCAAACTTTTCAATAGTCCTCAGAGATTCATTGAGCTGCAACTCCAAATGCCTGATCTGATCCAATGCCTGCACATAGTAGTCACTGTACAGGCCAACAGCGCAGAGTTGCTCCTGTACCTGGTCCCGTTCACTACATACATCCTTATACTGGGTGTGGAGTTCACTCAGCTCTTTTTTCAACTCCTTAATTTTGCCATTAATGTTCAACAACTCAGCCTCACCATCATCTCGCTCTTTCAAAAGTTGGTCACATAGTAACTTTGATTTTTTTAGTTCAACCAGAGCAGTTTTTAGTTTTTGTTCTAATTCTACCACAGTAGCTCTTCTTGTGGTAGGAGGCATGACTAATCCTGAAAACAAAATTCACACCCAGTAACTGATCCTCACAAAACACATACTCGTACCTACAAGTACCTATTACTACAAGTGATAATTTTGAACTAGTACTTAATAATTTAATAAAATTCTAGTGATGATGATACACTACATAAAAGAAAACCTAAACAGTTTACAAAAAAATGATTATAATTTGTTAGGGATGTGTAATGTGTAATGCAGTATTAGTAGGTGGGCAGATCTAGGCATATGGCATTAGAATATTGTTAATATACTTATAATATAGTTCACCATCCATCACAATAAAATACTCTTCCTTGCGGAATGCCTTTACTGTAGAGGAGATTGTCAATAAATAACATACATATAAATACTTAAATGTTATTATTAATCCAAAAGAAATGTTATTAAGTTTATATGGTTAAAAATATAAAAAAAGTTCTTGTTCAACAAACCTACCTACCTACTTATTATAAATTTGACCTCACACTTACTCACGGTTATTAGTTATTTTCCTACATAACATGAAAAGAACAAGAAAATATAGTACAGTATAGTTAATATTCATAAATATTAACAAGCTAAAATATCAACTTAAAACGATTTCATACGAAATAGTTAATTGGAACGCCAAACATAAATACCTGTAATGTCTCGTCTGTTAGTTTTTATAGCAAAAATTGCTATAAACTATATTTATTTTCGATTTATTATAATGTATATAGTGGTTTTAATATATAATTAACATTTTAAACTAGTTAAATTAATTATTTAAAACTCCGAACAACAAAACAGCTGTTGACGGTTTTGACTTTTTTTTTTTTTTTTTTTTTAACGCCATAAGCTATCCACCATGACAAAAAAATAATTTCAAAGAATATCATTTTCGTGAGCTTCCTCCCTTCTAAGTACCAGTTACGAATGCCATAAGCTTTCCACCATGACAAAAAAACAATTTCAAAGATTTTCAAATTCGTGAGCTTCCTCCCATCTAAATACCGGCTTCGAACGCCATAAGCTATTCACCATGACAAAAAATCAATTTCAAAGAATATCATTTTCGTGAGCTTCCTCCCTTCTAAGTACCTGTTACGAACGCCATAAGCTATCCACCATGACAAGACAAAAAAACAATTTCAAAGAATATCAATTTCGCGAGCTTACTCCCATCTAAATACCGGTTTCGAACGCCATAAGCTATCCACCATGACGAAAAAACTATTTCAAAGAATTTCAATTTTGTGAGCTTCCTCCCATCTAAATACCGGTTTCGAACGCCATAAGCTATCCACCATGACAAAAAAATAATTTCGAAGAATATAAATTTCGTGAGCTTCCTCCCATCTAAGTACAGATTTTGAACGCCATAAGCTTTCCACCATGACAAAAAAACAATTTCAAAGATTTTCAAATTCGTGAGCTTCCTCCCATCTAAATACCGGTTACGAACGCCATAAGCTATCCACCATGACAAAAAATCAATTTCAAAGAATATCATTTTCGTGAGCTTCCTCCCTTCTAAGTACCTGTTACGAACGCCATAAGCTATCCACCATGACATGACAAAAAAACAATTTCAAAGAATATCAATTTCGCGAGCTTACTCCCATCTAAATACCGGTTTCGAACGCCATAAGCTATCCACTATGACAAAAAAACAATTTCGAAGAATATAAATTTCGTGAGCTTCCTCCCATCTAAGTACCAGTTTCGAACGCCATAAGCTATCCACCATGACAAAAAAACAATTTAAAAGAATATCAATTTCGTGAACTTCCTCCTATCTAAATACAGATTTTGAACGCCATAAGCTATCCACCATGACAAAAAAATAATTTCAAAGAATATCATTTTCGTGAGCTTCCTCCCATCTAAGTACCAGTTTCGAACGCCATAAGCTTTCCACCATGACAAAAAAACAATTTCAAAGATTTTCAAATTCGTAAGCTTCCTCCCATCTAAATACCGGTTTCGAACGCCATAAGCTATCCACCATGACAAAAAATCAATTTCAAAGAATATGATTTTCGTGAGCTTCCTCCCTTCTAAGTACCTGTTACGAACGCCATAAGCTATCCACCATGACATGACAAAAAAACAATTTCAAAGAACATTAATTTCGCGAGCTTACTAACATCTTAATACCGGTTTCGAATGCCATAAGCTATCCACCATGACGAAAAAATTATTTCAAAGAATTTCAATTTTGTGAGCTTCCTCCCATCTAAATACCGGTTTCGAACGCCATAAGCTATCCACCATGACAAAAAAACAATTTCGAAGAATATAAATTTCGTGAGCTTCCTCCCATCTAAGTACCAGTTTCGAACGCCATAAGCTATCCACCATGACAAAAAAACAATTTAAAAGAATATCAATTTCGTGAACTTCCTCCTATCTAAATACAGATTTTGAACGCCATAAGCTATCCACCATGACAAAAAAATAATTTCAAAGAATATCATTTTCGTGAGCTTCCTCCCTTCTAAGTACCAGTTACGAACGCCATAAGCTATCCAACATGACAAAAAAACAATTTCAAAGAATATCAATTTTGCGAGCTTACTCCCATCTAAATACCGGTTTCGAACGCCATAAGCTATCCACCATGACAAAAAAACTATTTCAAAGAATTGCAATTTCGTGAGCTTCCTCCCATCTAAATACCGGTTTCGAACGCCATAAGCTATCCACCATGACAAAAAAACAATTTCAACGAATATCATTTTCGTGAGCTTCCTCGCTTCTCAGTACCAGTTATGAACGCCATAAGCTATCCACCATAACAAAATACCAATTTCAAAGAATATCAATTTCGCGAGCTTACTAACATCTAAATACCGGTTTCGAACGCCATAAGCTATCCACCATAACAAATAAACAATTTCAAAGAATATCATTTTCGTGAGCTACCTCTCTTCTAAGTACCACCATGACAAAAAATCGATTTTAAAGAATATCATTTTCGTAAGCTTCCTCCCATCTAAATACCGGTTTCGAACGCCATAAGCTATCCACCATGACAAAAAATCAATTTCAAAGAATATCATTTTCGTGAGCTTCCTCCCATCTAAATACCGGTTTCGAACACCATAAGCTATCCACCATGACAAATAAACAATTTCAAAGAATATCATTTTCGTGAGCTACCTCTCTTCTAAGTACCACCATGACAAAAAATCGATTTCAAAGAATATCATTTTCGTAAGCTTCCTCCCATCTAAATACCGGTTTCGAACGCCATAAGCTATCCACCATGACAAAAAAACAATTTCAAAGAATATCATTTTCGTGAGCTTCCTCCCATCTAAATACCGGTTTCGAACGCCATAAGCTATCCTCCATGACAAAAAAAACAATTTCAAAGAATATCAATTTCGCAAGCTTCCTCCCATCTAAATACCGGTTTCGAACGCCATAAGCTATCCACCATGACAAAAAATCAATTTCAAAGAATATCATTTTCGTGAGCTTCCTCCCTTCTAAGTACCTGTTACGAACGCCATAAGCTATCCACCATGACATGACAAAAAATCAATTTCAAAGAATATCAATTTTGCGAGCTTCCTCCTATCTAAATACCGATTTTCAACGCCATAAGCTATCCACCATGACAAAAAAATAATTTCAAAGAATATCATTTTCGTGAGCTTCCTCCCATCTAAATAACGGTTTCGAACGCCATAAGCTATCCTCCATGACAAAAAAAACAATTTCAAAGAATATCAATTTCGCAAGCTTCCTCCCATCTAAATACCGGTTTCGAACGCCATAAGCTATCCACCATGACAAAAAATCAATTTCAAAGAATATCATTTTCATGAGCTTCCTCCCTTCTAAGTACCTGTTACGAACGCCATAAGCTATCCACCATGACATGACAAAAAATCAATTTCAAAGAATATCAATTTTGCGAGCTTCCTCCTATCTAAATACCGATTTTCAACGCCATAAGCTATCCACCATGACAAAAAATCAATTTCAAAGAATATCATTTTCGTGAGCTTCCTTCCTTCTAAGTACCTGTTACGAACGCCATAAGCTATCCACCATGACATGACAAAAAAACAATTTCAAAGAATATTAATTTCGCGAGCTTACTAACATCTTAATACCGGTTTCGAACGCCATAAGCTATCCACCATGACGAAAAAATTATTTCAAAGAATTTCAATTTCGCAAGCTTCCTCCCATCTAAATACCGGTTTCGAACGCCATAAGCTATCCACCATGACAAAAAATCAATTTCAAAGAATATCATTTTCATGAGCTTCCTCCCTTCTAAGTACCTGTTACGAACGCCATAAGCTATCCACCATGACATGACAAAAAATCAATTTCAAAGAATATCAATTTTGCGAGCTTCCTCCTATCTAAATACCGATTTTCAACGCCATAAGCTATCCACCATGACAAAAAATCAATTTCAAAGAATATCATTTTCGTGAGCTTCCTTCCTTCTAAGTACCTGTTACGAACGCCATAAGCTATCCACCATGACATGACAAAAAAACAATTTCAAAGAATATTAATTTCGCGAGCTTACTAACATCTTAATACCGGTTTCGAACGCCATAAGCTATCCACCATGACGAAAAAATTATTTCAAAGAATTTCAATTTTGTGAGCTTCCTCCCATCTAAATACCGGTTTCGAATGCCATAAGCTATCCACCATGACAAAAAAACAATTTCGAAGAATATAAATTTCGCGAGCTTACTAACATCATTCATCGACGAAAAAATTATTTCAAAGAATTTCAATTTTGTGAGCTTCCTCCCATCTAAATACCGGTTTCGAACGCCATAAGCTATCCACCATGACAAAAAAACAATTTCGAAGAATATCATTTTCGTGAGCTTCCTCCCATCTAAGTACCAGTTTCGAACGCCATAAGCTATCCACCATGACAAAAAAACAATTTAAAAGAATATCAATTTCGTGAACTTCCTCCTATCTAAATACAGATTTTGAACGCCATAAGCTATCCACCATGACAAAAAAATAATTTCAAAGAATATCATTTTCGTGAGCTTCCTCCCTTCTAAGTACCAGTTACGAATGCCATAAGCTATCCACCATGACAAAAAATCAATTTCAAAGAATATCATTTTCGTGAGCTTCCTCCCTTCTAAGTACCTGTTACGAACGCCATAAGCTATCCACCATGACATGACAAAAAAACAATTTCAAAGAACATTAATTTCGCGAGTTTACTAACATCTTAATACCGGTTTCGAACGCCATAAGCTGTGACGAAGTCCTACCTACAGGTATAAATTGGCTGTAAGGTAATGAAACAACGTACATACAATAAAAAATAAATATATATTAAAAGAAACCTAACTATTTAAAATTTATAAAGAGCGAAAGAGATATAAAAGAATGGGTTCTATCAACATCCAGATTATCATGGGAAGAATGCTACTGCCCTGATTAAGCGACGATCGGGGAGGGCAGCATCCAACGTCCTTCAGTGGCAGGCCAGGCTCCGGGCAGCGGTCGGCTATGGCCGGCTATGGCAGGCCGTGATCTGCCGAGCAGACGGTGTCCAGGCTCCGGAAGAAGAATCCAGGCTATGACCAGCTGGGATGTCTGAAGACGGTAGCAGACAGGGCTTCAGGAAAAAAAGATTCCAGGCCAGGTTCTGCCGTAGTGATTTTTCTACCTCGGAATTGATTCCTGGAAACATTTGAAGGGAAGCCTAAGCATACTGCTTCCAGCTCTCGCTGTCTCCAGTTTTTGGCAGGGCAGCAACAATAATTGTGCATTGCGTAAAACTGCAGGACGGAGGCTGGGATGCAGTGCTAGACAGACGCACGGACACAGTACAATCTTTATATAATTCTATTGAACCCTAAAAACGTCCCTATGAAAGTACTGTATAATTAACTCACCAAATTAATGTTGGAACTCCGAACTTTGTGCGTCACTATTATATGTTTTGTAACGAACAAATTATTACAAACACACACTCGCGATGTTAGCAATTTATCAAATGGCCTGCGGTACTCTGACCGCGGCCTATTTATCTGATTTTTAAGTAATACGTTACTTCGACTTGTAAAATGCATTTATTTAAACTACCTGCCTCTTTTGCATTTTGCACTTTTGCAAAGGGTAATTTTAAATTCTAAACTATCCGTTCCATTTCGTAGACTGTCTCAAATTCTGTAACATACAAAGTAACGTTCCGTTACATTACCCCGCGCGTCCCCCAAGGATTTTTTTAATCATTTTATTTCATGAATAAAAAAATCCTTAGTTCGCCATTTGAGAACTAATTTTACACACTCATACTAACCTTCCACTATGCCTGTCATACCTCAATCATTCAGCCCTGGCCGCAGTAACATTCAAATTATTATTACTGTGGCGTCCTAATATACTGTGGGAATAAGATGATGTAATAATCAAACTACTCGTATTAGTCTCAAGTTTAAAAATTAAAGTAAATGAGTAATGTAATTATTAAAATGTTTTATTTATTTATGTTAGGGCAGATATTAGAGACCCCTTCAACTCATCAAAAGGATTATCAGCCTCAGTTACGACAGAACTGGGGCAGATATTAGAGACCCTTTTGATTATTGAACGGATTATCAGCCTTACACACTACAGAACTGGGGCAGATATTAGAGACCCTTTCATTTCATTAGAAGGATTATCAGCCTCAGTCACGATAGGACTGGGGCCGATATTAGAGACCCTTCTAATAATTAAAAGGATTATCCGCCACAGTTGACCAAACAAAAGGTGGTCCATTTTTATTAACATCCACGAATATCATCGCAGAAATCAATCCCCGATTCTAAAATATCCTCATCAGGTAAAACTTGAGAAAGTTTCACTATCTGCTTACGCAGTTCCTGCAATCTATCAGTAGGTACACTTCCTCTAATAATAACTTCGCACATTAGTTCTGGTTTTTGAAGACTTAAATAATTAATAGGTAACGACATTTTGTGAGCACAGTTACTTTCATAGAGAGTTTACAAAAACTAATCCGTCCTGTTACAAATAATGAATATAACGTATTCTTTAAGTAAAACAAAGTAGGTAGGTAATTAAAAAAATTAGGAAAAATAAAAATCACTTAAAAATAACACACAAATATTAAAACAAGTTACATAAATTTATTGTGTATTCTTTCAAAATAAAATTATCAAAACCAAAAAAAAATTTTTTTTAAATAAAAAAAGTTATAAAAAAAAAATTAAAAATATTTACAGGAAAAAAAACAATAAAAAAAAACAAAAAAAAATATTTACAAGATCCCGGTTTGCCTCGGATTCGAACCGGGGTGCACGACAATATAGCGTTGTCGGCTATCTATATGGGCTAGGAGTCCGCCCTGACGTTAGTCGCCTTATACGACACCCTGTCTCGTGATTGGGTTGGTGCTATTCGATCCCGGCCACCACACGGGGATTATAAAAAAAATACACAATAAAAATACACACAAAAAAAAAACAAAGAAAACGTTTTACAAAAACGACACAATACACAATAAAAAATAATATAACCTGGATGTTGACGAATTTATGCTAAAAATGTAGCTATAAAAACCACGTTGGGCGCCAATTTATGTGACGAAGTCCTACCTACAGGTATAAATTGGCTGTGAGGTAATGGAAACAACGTACATACAATAAAAATAAATATATATTAAAAGTAACCTAACTATTATATACAATTTTTTATAAAGAGAGAGAGAGATATAAAAGAATGGGTTCTATCAACATCCAGATTATGTCATGGGAAGAATGCTACTGCCCTGATTAAGCGACGATCGGGGAGGGCAGCGTCCAACGTCCTTCAGTGGCAGGCCAGGCTCCGGGCAGCGGTCGGCTATGGCCGGCTATGGCAGGCCGTGATCTGCCGAGCAGACGGTGTCCAGGCTCCGGAAGAAGAATCCAGGCTATGACCAGCTGGGATGTCTGAAGACGGTAGCAGACAGGGCTTCAGGAAAAAAAGGTTCCAGGCCAGGTTCTGCCGTAGTGATTTTTCTACCTCGGAATTGATTCCTGGAAACATTTGAAGGGAAGCCTAAGCATACTGCTTCCAGCTCTCGCTGTCTCCAGTTTTTGGCAGGGCAGCAACAATAATTGTGCATTGCGTAAAACTGCAGGACGGAGGCTGGGGTGCAGTGCTAGACAGACGCACGGACACAGTACAATCTTTATATAATTCTATTGAACCCTAAAAACGTCCCTATGAAAGTACTGTATAATTAACTCACCAAATTAATGTTGGAACTCCGAACTTTGTGCGTCACTATTATATGTTTTGTAACGAACAAATTATTACAAACACACACTCGCGATGTTAGCAATTTATCAAATGGCCTGCGGTACTCTGACCGCGGCCTATTTATCTGATTTTTAAGTAATACGTTACTTCGACTTGTAAAATGCATTTATTTAAACTACCTGCCTCTTTTGCATTTTGCACTTTTGCAAAGGGTAATTTTAAATTCTAAACTATCCGTTCCATTTCGTAGACTGTCTCAAATTCTGTAACATACAAAGTAACGTTCCGTTACAAAGCTATCCACCATGACGAAAAAATTATTTCAAAGAATTTCAATTTTGTGAGCTTCCTCCCATCTAAATACCGGTTTCGAACGCCATAAGCTATCCACCATGACAAAAAAACAATTTCGAAGAATATAAATTTCGTGAGCTTCCTCCCATCTAAGTACCAGTTTCGAACGCCATAAGCTATCCACCATGACAAAAAAACAATTTAAAAGAATATCAATTTCGTGAACTTCCTCCTATCTAAATACAGATTTTGAACGCCATAAAGTATCCACCATGACAAAAAAATAATTTCAAAGAATATCATTTTCGTGAGCTTCCTCCCTTCTAAGTACCAGTTACGAACGCCATAAGCTATCCACCATGACAAAAAAACAATTTCAAAGAATATCAATTTTGCGAGCTTACTCCCATCTAAATACCGGTTTCGAACGCCATAAGCTATCCACCATGACGAAAAAATTATTTCAAAGAATTTCAATTTTGTGAGCTTCCTCCCATCTAAATACCGGTTTCGAACGCCATAAGCTATCCACCATGACAAAAAAACAATTTCGAAGAATATCATTTTCGTGAGCTTCCTCCCATCTAAGTACCAGTTTCGAACGCCATAAGCTATCCACCATGACAAAAAAACAATTTCAAAGAATATCAATTTTGCGAGCTTACTCCCATCTAAATACCGGTTTCGAACGCCATAAGCTATCCACCATGACAAAAAAACTATTTCAAAGAATTGCAAATTTCGTGAGCTTCCTCCCATCTAAATACCGGTTTCGAACGCCATAAGCTATCCACCATGACAAAAAAATAATTTCAAAGATTTTCAAATTCGTGAGCTTCCCCCCTCTAAATACCGGCTTCGAACGCCATAAGCTATCCACCATGACAAAAAATCAATTTCATAGAATATCATTTTCGTGAGCTTCCTCCCTTCTAAGTACCTGTTACGACCGCCATAAGCTATCCACCATGACATGACAAAAAAACAATTTCAAAGAATATCAATTTCGCGAGCTTACTCCCATCTAAATACCGGTTTCGAACGCCATAAGCTATCCACCATGACGAAAAAACTATTTCAAAGAATTTCAATTTTGTGAGCTTCCTCCCATCTAAATACCGGTTTCGAACGCCATAAGCTATCCACCATGACAAAAAAACAATTTCGAAGAATATAAATTTCGTGAGCTTCCTCCCATCTAAGTACCAGTTTCGAACGCCATAAGCTATCCACCATGACAAAAAAACAATTTAAAAGAATATCAATTTCGTGAACTTCCTCCTATCTAAATACAGATTTTGAACGCCATAAGCTATCCACCATGACAAAAAAATAATTTCAAAGAATATCATTTTCGTGAGCTTCCTCCCATCTAAGTACCAGTTTCGAACGCCATAAGCTTTCCACCATGACAAAAAAACAATTTCAAAGATTTTCAAATTCGTGAGCTTCCTCCCATCTAAATACCGGTTTCGAACGCCATAAGCTATCCACCATGACAAAAAATCAATTTCAAAGAATATCATTTTCGTGAGCTTCCTCCCTTCTAAGTACCTGTTACGAACGCCATAAGCTATCCACCATGACATGACAAAAAAACAATTTCAAAGAACATTAATTTCGCGAGCTTACTAACATCTTAATACCGGTTTCGAACGCCATAAGCTATCCACCATGACGAAAAAATTATTTCAAAGAATTTCAATTTTGTGAGCTTCCTCCCATCTAAATACCGGTTTCGAACGCCATAAGCTATCTACCATGACAAAAAAACAATTTCGAAGAATATAAATTTCGTGAGCTTCCTCCCATCTAAGTACCAGTTTCGAACGCCATAAGCTATCCACTATGACAAAAAAACAATTTAGAAGAATATCAATTTCGTGAACTTCCTCCTATCTAAATACAGATTTTGAACGCCATAAGGTATCCACCATGACAAAAAAATAATTTCAAAGAATATCATTTTCGTGAGCTTCCTCCCTTCTAAGTACCAGTTACGAACGCCATAAGCTATCCACCATGACAAAAAAACAATTTCAAAGAATATCAATTTTGCGAGCTTACTCCCATCTAAATACCGGTTTCGAACGCCATAAGCTATCCACCATGACGAAAAAATTATTTCAAAGAATTTCAATTTTGTGAGCTTCCTCCCATCTAAATACCGGTTTCGAACGCCATAAGCTATCCACCATGACAAAAAAACAATTTCGAAGAATATCATTTTTGTGAGCTTCCTCCCATCTAAGTACCAGTTTCGAACGCCATAAGCTATCCACCATGACAAAAAAACAATTTAAAAGAATATCAATTTCGTGAACTTCCTCCTATCTAAATACAGATTTTGAACGCCATAAGCTATCCACCATGACAAAAAAATAATTTCAAAGAATATCATTTTCGTGAGCTTCCTCCCTTCTAAGTACCAGTTACGAATGCCATAAGCTATCCACCATGACAAAAAAACAATTTCAAAGAATATCAATTTTGCGAGCTTACTCCCATCTAAATACCGGTTTCGAACGCCATAATCTATCCACCATGACAAAAAAACTATTTCAAAGAATTGCAATTTCGTGAGCTTCCTCCCATCTAAATACCGGTTTCGAACGCCATAAGCTATTTACCATGACAAAAAAACAATTTCAAAGAATATCATTTTCGTGAGCTTCCTCCCATCTAAATACCGGTTTCGAACACCATAAGCTATCCACCATGACAAAAAAACAATTTCAAAGAATATCATTTTCGTAAGCTTCCTCCCATCTAAATACCGGTTTCGAACGCCATAAGCTATCCACCATAACAAAAAAATAATTTCAAAGAATATCATTTTCGTGAGCTTCCTCCCATCTAAATACCGGTTTCGAACGCCATAAGCTATCCACCATGACAAAAAAACAATTTCGAAGAATATAAATTTCGTGAGCTTCCTCCCATCTAAGTACCAGTTTCGAACGCCATAAGCTATCCACCATGACAAAAAAACAATTTAAAAGAATATCAATTTCGTGAGCTTCCTCCTATCTAAATACTGATTTTGAACGCCATAAGCTATCCACCATCACAAAATATCAATTTCAAAGAATATCATTTTCGTAAGCTTCCTCCCATCTAAATACCGGTTTCGAACGCCATAAGCTATCCTCCATGACAAAAAAAGAATTACAAAGCATATCATTTTCGTGAGCTTCCTCCCATCTAAATACTGGTTTCGAACGCCATAAGCTATCCTCCATGACAAAAAATCAATTTCAAAGAATATCAATTTCGCAAGCTTCCTCTCTTCTAAGTACCACCATGACAAAAAATCGATTTCAAAGAATATCATTTTCGTGAGCTTCCTCCCATCTAAATACCGGTTTCGAACACCATAAGCTATCCACCATCACAAAAAAATAATTTCAAAGAATATCATTTTCGTGAGCTTCCTCCCTTCTAAGTACCTGTTACGAACGCCATAAGCTATCCACCATGACATGACAAAAAAACAATTTCGAAGAATATAAATTTCGTGAGCTTCCTCCCATCTAAGTACCAGTTTCGAACGCCATAAGCTTTCCACCATGACAAAAAAACAATTTCAAAGATTTTCAAATTCGTGAGCTTCCTCCCATCTAAATACCGGTTTCGAACGCCATAAGCTATCCACCATGACAAAAAATCAATTTCAAAGAATATCATTTTCGTGAGCTTCCTCCCTTCTAAGTACCTGTTACGAACGCCATAAGCTATCCACCATGACATGACAAAAAAACAATTTCTAAGAATATCAATTTCGCGAGCTTACTCCCATCTAAATACCGGTTTCGAACGCCATAAGCTATCCACCATGACGAAAAAACTATTTCAAAGAATTTCAATTTTGTGAGCTTCCTCCCATCTAAATACCGGTTTCGAACGCCATAAGCTATTCACCATGACAAAAAAACAATTTAAAAGAATATCAATTTCGTGAACTTCCTCCTATCTAAATACAGATTTTGAACGCCATAAGCTATCCACCATGACAAAAAAACAATTTCAAAGAATATCATTTTCGTGAGCTTCCTCCCTTCTAAGTACCAGTTACGAATGCCATAAGCTTTCCACCATGACAAAAAAACAATTTCAAAGATTTTCAAATTCGTGAGCTTCCTCCCATCTAAATACCGGCTTCGAACGCCATAAGCTATCCACCATGACAAAAAATCAATTTCAAAGAATATCATTTTCGTGAGCTTCCTCCCTTCTAAGTACCTGTTACGAACGCCATAAGCTATCCACCATGACATGACAAAAAAACAATTTCAAAGAACATTAATTTCGCGAGCTTACTAACATCTTAATACCGGTTTCGAACGCCATAAGCTATCCACCATGACGAAAAAATTATTTCAAAGAATTTCAATTTTGTGAGCTTCCTCCCATCTAAATACCGGTTTCGAACGTCATAAGCTATCCACCATGACAAAAAAACAATTTCGAAGAATATAAATTTCGTGAGCTTCCTCCCATCTAAGTACCAGTTTCGAACGCCATAAGCTATCCACCATGACAAAAAAACAATTTCAAAGAAAATCAATTTCGCGAGCTTACTCCCATCTAAATACCGGTTTCGAACGCCATAAGCTATCCACCATGACGAAAAAACTATTTCAAAGAATTTCAATTTTGTGAGCTTACTCCCATCTAAATACCGGTTTCGAACGCCATAAGCTATCCACCATGACAAAAAAACAATTTCGAAGAATATAAATTTCGTGAGCTTCCTCCCATCTAAGTACCAGTTTCGAACGCCATAAGCTATCCACCATGACAAAAAAACAATTTAAAAGAATATCAATTTCGTGAACTTCCTCCTATCTAAATACAGATTTTGAACGCCATAAGCTATCCACCATGACAAAAAAATAATTTCAAAGAATATCATTTTCGTGAGCTTCCTCCCATCTAAGTACCAGTTTCGAACGCCATAAGCTTTCCACCATGACAAAAAAACAATTTCAAAGATTTTCAAATTCGTGAGCTTCCTCCCATCTAAATACCGGTTTCGAACGCCATAAGCTATCCACCATGACAAAAAATCAATTTCAAAGAATATGATTTTCGTGAGCTTCCTCCTTTCTAAGTACCTGTTACGAACGCCATAAGCTATCCACCATGACATGACAAAAAAACAATTTCAAAGAACATTAATTTCGCGAGCTTACTAACATCTTAATACCGGTTTCGAACGCCATAAGCTATCCACCATGACGAAAAAATTATTTCAAAGAATTTCAATTTTGTGAGCTTCCTCCCATCTAAATACCGGTTTCGAACGCCATAAGCTATCCACCATGACAAAAAAACAATTTCGAAGAATATAAATTTCGTGAGCTTCCTCCCATCTAAGTACCAGTTTCGAACGCCATAAGCTATCCACCATGACGAAAAAATTATTTCAAAGAATTTCAATTTTGTGAGCTTCCTCCCATCTAAATACCGGTTTCGAACGCCATAAGCTATCCACCATGACAAAAAAACAATTTCGAAGAATATCATTTTCGTGAGCTTCCTCCCATCTAATTACCAGTTTCAAACGCCATAAGCTATCCACCATGACAAAAAAACAATTTAAAAGAATATCATTTTCGTGAGCTTCCTCCCTTCTAAGTACCAGTTACGAATGCCATAAGCTATCCACCATGACAAAAAATCAATTTTAAAGAATATCATTTTCGTGAGCTTCCTCCCTTCTAAGTACCTGTTACGAACGTCATAAGCTATCCACCATGACATGCCAAAAAATAATTTCAAAGAATATCAATTTCGCGAGCTTACTCCCATCTAAATACCGGTTTCGAACGCCATAAGCTATCCTCCATGACAAAAAAACAATTTCAAAGAATATCATTTTCGTGAGCTTCCTCCCATCTAAATACCGGTTTCGAACACCATAAGCTATCCACCATGACAAAAAAACAATTTCAAAGAATATCATTTTCGTGAGCTTCCTCCCTTCTAAGTACCTGTTACGAACGCCATAAGCTATCCACCATGACATGACAAAAAAACAATTTCAAAGAATATCAATTTCGCGAGATTACTCCCATCTAAATACCGGTTTCGAACGCCATAAGCTATCCACCATGACAAAAAAATAATTTCAAAGAATATCATTTTCGTGAGCTTCGTCCCATCTAAATACCGGTTTCGAACGCCATAAGCTATTTACCATGATAAAAAAACAATTTCAAAGAATATCATTTTCGTGAGCTTTCTCCCTTCTCAGTACCAGTTACGAACGCCATAAGCTATCCACCATGACAAAAAATCAATTTCAAAGAACATTAATTTCGCGAGCTTACTAACATCTTAATACCGGTTTCGAACGCCATAAGCTATCCACCATGACGAAAAAACTATTTCAAAGAATTTCAATTTTGTGAGCTTCCTCCCATCTAAATACCGGTTTCGAACGCCATAAGCTATCCACCATGACAAAAAAACAATTTCGAAGAATATAAATTTCGTGAGCTTCCTCCCATCTAAGTACCAGTTTCGAACGCCATAAGCTTTCCACCATGACAAAAAAACAATTTCAAAGATTTTCAAATTCGTGAGCTTCCTCCCATCTAAATACCGGTTTCGAACGCCATAAGCTATCCACCATGACAAAAAATCAATTTCAAAGAATATCATTTTCGTGAGCTTCCTCCCTTCTAAGTACCTGTTACGAACGCCATAAGCTATCCACCATGACATGACAAAAAAACAATTTCAAAGAATATCAATTTCGCGAGCTTACTCCCATCTAAATACCGGTTTCGAACGCCATAAGCTATTTACCATGACAAAAAAACCATTTCAAAGAATATCATTTTCGTGAGCTTCCTCCCATCTAAATACCGGTTTCGAACACCATAAGCTATCCACCATGACAAAAAAATAATTTCAAATAATGTTAATTTCGTGAGCTGCCTTCTATCTAAATACTGGTTTCGAACACCATAAGTTATTCACCATGACAAAAAAACCATTTCTAAGAATTTCAATTTCGTGAGCTTCCTCCCATCTAAATACCGGTTTCGAACACCATAAGCTATCTACCATGACAAAAAAACAATTTCAAAGAATATCATTTTCGTGTTCTTCCTCCCTTCTCAGTACCAGTTACGAACGCCATAAGCTATCCACCATGACAAAATACCAATTTCAAAGAATATCAATTTCGCGAGCTTACTAACATCTAAATACCGGTTTCGAACGCCATAAGCTATCCACCATGACGAAAAACTATTTCAAAGAATTTCAATTTTGTGAGCTTCCTCCCATCTAAATACCGGTTTCGAACGCCATAAGCTATCCACCATGACAAAATGCCAATTTCAAAGAATATCAATTTCGCGAGCTTACTAACATCTAAATACCGGTTTCGAACGCCATAAGCTATCCACCATGACGAAAAAACTATTTCAAAGAATTTCAATTTTGTGAGCTTCCTCCCATCTAAATACCGGTTTCGAACGCCATAAGCTATCCACCATGACAAAAAACAATTTCGAAGAATATAAATTTCGTGAGCTTCCTCCCATCTAAGTACCAGTTTCGAACGCCATAAGCTTTCCACCATGACAAAAAATCAATTTCAAAGATTTTCAAATTCGTGAGCTTCCTCCCTTCTAAATACCGTTTTCGAACACCATAAGCTATCCACCATGACAAAAAAATAATTTCAAAGAATATCATTTTCGTGAGCTTCCTCCCATCTAAATACCGGTTTCGAACGCCATAAGCTATCCACCATGACAAAAAAACAATTTCGAAGAATATAAATTTCGTGAGCTTCCTCCCATCTAAGTACCAGTTTCGAACGCCATAAGCTATCCACCATGACAAAAAAACAATTTAAAAGAATATCAATTTCGTGAGCTTCCTCCTATCTAAATACTGATTTTGAACGCCATAAGCTATCCACCATCACAAAAAATCAATTTCAAAGAATATCATTTTCGTAAGCTTCCTCCCATCTCAATACCGGTTTCGAACGCCATAAGCTATCCACAATGACAAAAAAACAATTACAAAGCATATCATTTTCGTGAGCTTCCTCCCATCTAAATACCGGTTTCGAACGCCATAAGCTATCCACCATGACGAAATAACTATTTCAAAGAATTTCAATTTTGTGAGCTTCCTCCCATCTAAATACCGGTTTCGAACGCCATAAGCTATCCACCATGACAAAAAAACAATTTCAAAGAATATCATTTTTGTGTGCTTCCTCTCTTCTAAGTAACATGACAAAAAATCGATTTCAAAGAATATCATTTTCGTGAGCTTCCTCCCTTCTAAGTACCTGTTACGAACGCCATAAGCTATCCACCATGACATGACAAAAAAACAATTTCAAAGAATATCAATTTCGCGAGCTTACTCCTTTCTCAGTACCAGTTACGAACGCCATAAGCTATCCACCATGACAAAAAAACAATTTCAAAGAACATCAATTTCGCGAGCTTACTAACATCTAAATACCGGTTTCGAACGCCATAACCTATCCACCATGACGAAAAAACTATTTCAAAGAATTTCAATTTTGTGAGCTTCCTCCCATCTAATTACCAGTTTCGAACGCCATAAGCTTTCCACTATGACAAAAAAACAATTTCAAAGATTTTCAAATTCGTGAGCTTCCTTCCATTTAAATACCGGTTTCGAACGCCATAAGCTATCCACCATGACAAAAAATCAATTTCAAAGAATATCATTTTCGTGAGCTTCCTCCCTTCTAAGTACCTGTTACGAACGCCATAAGCTATCCACCATGACATGACAAAAAAACAATTTCAAAGAATATCAATTTCGCGAGCTTACTCCCATCTAAATACCGGTTTCGAACGCCATAAGCTATTTACCATGACAAAAAAACAATTTCAAAGAATATCATTTTCGTGAGCTTTCCCCCTTCTCAGTACCAGTTACGAACGCCATAAGCTATCCACCATGACAAAAAAACAATTTCAAAGAACATTAATTTCGCGAGCTTACTAACATCTTTATACCGGTTTCGAACGCCATAAGCTATCCACCATGACGAAAAAACTATTTCAAGGAATTGCAATTTCGTGAGCTTCCTCCCATCTAAATACCGGTTTCGAACGCCATAAGCTATTTACCATGACAAAAAAACAATTTCAAAGAATATCATTTTCGTGAGCTTCCTCCCATCTAAATACCGGTTTCGAACACCATAAGCTATCCACCATGACAAAAAAACAATTTCAAAGAATATCATTTTCGTAAGCTTCCTCCCATCTAAATACCGGTTTCGAACGCCATAAGCTATCCACCATAACAAAAAAATAATTTCAAAGAATATCATTTTCGTGAGCTTCCTCCCATCTAAATACCGGTTTCGAACGCCATAAGCTATCCACCATGACAAAAAAACAATTTCGAAGAATATAAATTTCGTGAGCTTCCTCCCATCTAAGTACCAGTTTCGAACGCCATAAGCTATCCACCATGACAAAAAAACAATTTAAAAGAATATCAATTTCGTGAGCTTCCTCCTATCTAAATACTGATTTTGAACGCCATAAGCTATCCACCATCACAAAATATCAATTTCAAAGAATATCATTTTCGTAAGCTTCCTCCCATCTAAATACCGGTTTCGAACGCCATAAGCTATCCACCATGACAAAAAAAGAATTACAAAGCATATCATTTTCGTGAGCTTCCTCCCATCTAAATACTGGTTTCGAACGCCATAAGCTATCCTCCATGACAAAAAATCAATTTCAAAGAATATCAATTTCGCAAGCTTCCTCTCTTCTAAGTACCACCATGACAAAAAATAATTTCAAAGAATATCATTTTCGTGAGCTTCCTCCCTTCTAAGTACCAGTTACGAATGCCATAAGCTATCCACCATGACAAAAAAACAATTTCAAAGAATATCAATTTTGCGAGCTTACTCCCATCTAAATACCGGTTTCGAACGCCATAATCTATCCACCATGACAAAAAAACTATTTCAAAGAATTGCAATTTCGTGAGCTTCCTCCCATCTAAATACCGGTTTCGAACGCCATAAGCTATTTACCATGACAAAAAAACAATTTCAAAGAATATCATTTTCGTGAGCTTCCTCCCATCTAAATACCGGTTTCGAACACCATAAGCTATCCACCATGACAAAAAAACAATTTCAAAGAATATCATTTTCGTAAGCTTCCTCCCATCTAAATACCGGTTTCGAACGCCATAAGCTATCCACCATAACAAAAAAATAATTTCAAAGAATATCATTTTCGTGAGCTTCCTCCCATCTAAATACCGGTTTCGAACGCCATAAGCTATCCACCATGACAAAAAAACAATTTCGAAGAATATAAATTTCGTGAGCTTCCTCCCATCTAAGTACCAGTTTCGAACGCCATAAGCTATCTACCATGACAAAAAAACAATTTAAAAGAATATCAATTTCGTGAGCTTCCTCCTATCTAAATACTGATTTTGAACGCCATAAGCTATCCACCATCACAAAATATCAATTTCAAAGAATATCATTTTCGTAAGCTTCCTCCCATCTAAATACCGGTTTCGAACGCCATAAGCTATCCACCATGACAAAAAAAGAATTACAAAGCATATCATTTTCGTGAGCTTCCTCCCATCTAAATACTGGTTTCGAACGCCATAAGCTATCCTCCATGACAAAAAATCAATTTCAAAGAATATCAATTTCGCAAGCTTCCTCTCTTCTAAGTACCACCATGACAAAAAATCGATTTCAAAGAATATCATTTTCGTGAGCTTCCTCCCATCTAAATACCGGTTTCGAACACCATAAGCTATCCACCATCACAAAAAAATAATTTCAAAGAATATCATTTTCGTGAGCTTCCTCCCTTCTAAGTACCTGTTACGAACGCCATAAGCTATCCACCATGACATGACAAAAAAACAATTTCGAAGAATATAAATTTCGTGAGCTTCCTCCCATCTAAGTACCAGTTTCGAACGCCATAAGCTTTCCACCATGACAAAAAAACAATTTCAAAGATTTTCAAATTCGTGAGCTTCCTCCCATCTAAATACCGGTTTCGAACGCCATAAGCTATCCACCATGACAAAAAATCAATTTCAAAGAATATCATTTTCGTGAGCTTCCTCCCTTCTAAGTACCTGTTACGAACGCCATAAGCTATCCACCATGACATGACAAAAAAACAATTTCAAAGAATATCAATTTCGCGAGCTTACTCCCATCTAAATACCGGTTTCGAACGCCATAAGCTATCCACCATGACGAAAAAACTATTTCAAAGAATTTCAATTTTGTGAGCTTCCTCCCATCTAAATACCGGTTTCGAACGCCATAAGCTATTCACCATGACAAAAAAACAATTTAAAAGAATATCAATTTCGTGAACTTCCTCCTATCTAAATACAGATTTTGAACGCCATAAGCTATCCACCATGACAAAAAAACAATTTCAAAGAATATCATTTTCGTGAGCTTCCTCCCTTCTAAGTACCAGTTACGAATGCCATAAGCTTTCCACCATGACAAAAAAACAATTTCAAAGATTTTCAAATTCGTGAGCTTCCTCCCATCTAAATACCGGCTTCGAACGCCATAAGCTATCCACCATGACAAAAAATCAATTTCAAAGAATATCATTTTCGTGAGCTTCCTCCCTTCTAAGTACCTGTTACGAACGCCATAAGCTATCCACCATGACATGACAAAAAAACAATTTCAAAGAACATTAATTTCGCGAGCTTACTAACATCTTAATACCGGTTTCGAACGCCATAAGCTATCCACCATGACGAAAAAATTATTTCAAAGAATTTCAATTTTGTGAGCTTCCTCCCATCTAAATACCGGTTTCGAACGTCATAAGCTATCCACCATGACAAAAAAACAATTTCGAAGAATATAAATTTCGTGAGCTTCCTCCCATCTAAGTACCAGTTTCGAACGCCATAAGCTATCCACCATGACAAAAAAACAATTTAAAAGAATATCAATTTCTTGAACTTCCTCCTATCTAAATACAGATTTTGAACGCCATAAGCTATCCACCATGACAAAAAAATAATTTCAAAGAATATCATTTTCGTGAGCTTCCTCCCATCTAAGTACCAGTTTCGAACGCCATAAGCTTTCCACCATGACAAAAAAACAATTTCAAAGATTTTCAAATTCGTGAGCTTCCTCCCATCTAAATACCGGTTTCGAACGCCATAAGCTATCCACCATGACAAAAAAACAATTTAAAAGAATATCATTTTCGTGAGCTTCCTCCCTTCTAAGTACCTGTTACGAACGTCATAAGCTATCCACCATGACATGCCAAAAAATAATTTCAAAGAATATCAATTTCGCGAGCTTACTCCCATCTAAATACCGGTTTCGAACGCCATAAGCTATCCTCCATGACAAAAAAACAATTTCAAAGAATATCATTTTCGTGAGCTTCCTCCCATCTAAATACCGGTTTCGAACACCATAAGCTATCCACCATGACAAAAAAACAATTTCAAAGAATATCATTTTCGTGAGCTTCCTCCCTTCTAAGTACCTGTTACGAACGCCATAAGCTATCCACCATGACATGACAAAAAAACAATTTCAAAGAATATCAATTTCGCGAGATTACTCCCATCTAAATACCGGTTTCGAACGCCATAAGCTATCCACCATGACAAAAAAATAATTTCAAAGAATATCATTTTCGTGAGCTTCGTCCCATCTAAATACCGGTTTCGAACGCCATAAGCTATTTACCATGATAAAAAAACAATTTCAAAGAATATCATTTTCGTGAGCTTTCTCCCTTCTCAGTACCAGTTACGAACGCCATAAGCTATCCACCATGACAAAAAATCAATTTCAAAGAACATTAATTTCGCGAGCTTACTAACATCTTAATACCGGTTTCGAACGCCATAAGCTATCCACCATGACGAAAAAACTATTTCAAAGAATTTCAGTGGACTTGGATAAGCCCCAAAGGTGCCAACAAAAATGAGATAGACTTCATCTTGCGATCAAAAAGCAAATATTCAATGATGTCTCAGTGATCAATGAGGTGAAAACCGGGAGCGATCACCGTTTGTTAAGAGGCACATTGAATATCAATACAAAGCTTGAAAGGTGACGATTAATGAAGTCTACTCTCCGCCCGGCACCTATAAACACCCAAAACCCCGAGCGCTTTCAACTGGAATTAAAAAACCGCTTCGAATGCCTATGCGAGTACACAGATTTGGACGAATATAATGACAGGGTTGTGAAAAATGTCCACCAGGCCGGATCGAAGTTTTTTAAGATCTGATCTAACAAAGGAGCTAGAAAGATCTCCGACCATACTTTAAAGCTCATGGAAGAGAGACGCGGAATGACCATGCAGTCTTCGTCTGACGCTTCTAAAATAAGATTGCTCAACAGACAGATCTTAAAGTTCTTGACTCGCGACATACGGCAGTTTAATACAGATCGTATTAAAGATGCCATTGAGCAAAACAAAGGCTCTAAAGTATTCGCAAGATATCTGTCTCTCGGCCAGAGTCAATTAACGAAGCTGAAGACCGAGGACGGCAGAGTTATCGCCTCCAATCCAAAGATTATGGCGGAGATCGAAAGGTTCTATGGACAGTTATACACAACAACACGGCCTCCTATCAAAAACCTGGAAAATGATCCAAGAGCCAGGTTAACCCGACACTATACCGAATATATCCCGGAAATCAGCCTGTTGGAGATTAGGATGGCTCTCAAACAGTTCAAAAACAACAAGGCACCGGGTGATGACAAAATCACGTCTGAGCTCCTGAAAGCACTTGGAAAACCTTTGCTGAAGGCTCTCCAGAAGCTGTTTAATTCCGTCATCCTCGAGGGCATAATACCTAAGGCATGGAACAGAAGCGTGGGAGTACTCTTCTTCAAAAAGGGTGACAAAACCCTTTTGAAGATCTACAGATCCATTTCGCTTCTGAGCCATGTCTATGAACTATTTTCGAGAGTCATCACGAATCGTCTCTCACGTAGGCTTGACGACTTCCAGCCTCCCGAACAAGCCGGATTCTGAAAAGGCTACAGTACCATAGACCACATCCACACATTGAGGCAGATTATACAAAAAACCAATGAATATAATCAGCCCCTGTGTCTAGCTTTCGTGGACTATGAGAAAGCCTTCGATTCGATAGAAACATGGGCAATGCTTCAGTCACTCCAGCGGTGCCAAATTGACTACCACTATATCGAAGTACTAAAGTGTTTGTACAAAAACGCCATCATGTCAGTTCGCCTCCAAGACCAGACCTCAAGACCGATCCAGCTACAGCGAGGAGTGAGACAGGGAGACGTAATCTCTCCGAAACTTTTTACTGTGGCATTGGAGGATGTATTCAAACTCTTGGACTGGAGAAGATTTGGCATCAACATTAATGGCGAGGACATCACTAACCTTCGATTTGCCGACGATATCGTAGTCATGGCTAAAACCCTGGAGGACCTCGGCATAATGCTCAATGATCTCAGTGGGGCTTCTAAAAAAGTGGGCCTAAACACGAACATGGATAAGACCAAAGTCATGTCGAACGCCCATGTTATACCCACTCCTGTAAAAATAGGAAGCTCCGCACTATTGTTGTTGTTGTTATTATTAAGTTGTTGATAATTATTTATACCTAGGACAGTCAATCCAAACAGGTAAATCCAACTTCGAGAAAGAGATCTCTCGTCGAATCCAACTCGGCTGGGCAGCATTCGGGAGGCTACGTAATATCTTCTCGTCCCAAATGCCGCAGTGTTTAAAAACCAAGGTGTTCGAGCAGTGTGTGTTGCCAGTGATGACTTACGGATCAGAGACGTGGTCGCTTACTATGTGCCTCATGAAATAGCTCACAGTCACACAAAGGGCGATGGAGCGCGCTATGCTCGGCGTTTCGTATTCGAAACGATGAGATCCGCTAAAGGACCAAAGTAACCGACATAGCCTCCAGAATCGCCAAACTTAAGTGGCAGTGGGCAGGCCACATAGCTCGCAGAACGGACGGCCGTTGGGGCATTAAGGTTCACGAGTGGCGACCGCGTGCTGGAGGACGCAGCAGAGGCAGGCCCCCCACAAGATAGACCGACGACCTGAAAAAGGTCGCGGGAAGCCGATGGATACAGGCAGTGCAGAACCGGTCGTTGTGGCGATCCTTGGGGGAGGCCTATATCCAGCAGTGGACGCGCGAAAGGATGGCATGATGATGATGATGAGTAGCGAGGTTGTCAGTTATTACTAATATCCTATAATAAAATTACTTAATTAATATAATTACTAATACCACATAAACAGAACTATTATAATTAACAAAAAAAAGTTGTACGTGCATCCTTTTATTTGTTAATAGTGCAATAGTTTAATACATCAATGAATTAACATCAATGCACTGACTAGTTACACTAGTTTGATAGGTTATTTTCGAACAATGGGGACCGAATTTTTCACTATTATATCAGTCTGGAAAAATCCGCCCCATTGCTGTAGAATTTTTAGCTCCGAGGGATAGTAAGCAAAAACTTTGATCGAACTTGTGTACGCTGTAAACTAACACTAGCGACATCTGTAAGCAGTTTGGTGTTATTTCTGAAGCTTTCAGGCAATTCGCGACAAACCTATATTTTTGATAAAGGGATATGATTTGTAAAATACAAATTTTAATTCAGTTAAATAAATATCTATTTAATTATATAAATGTATATTAAACAAATAGATTCGAGTGGAAAATACTAATAAATGCAATTTTATAAATTCCTTATTAGGATAATCTTATATTAAATTTTTAAAGATAAAAATGCAATGAAAAATGTCCTGGCCGCGATAGCGAGGTTCGTGGGTTTGAGTCCCACTCTCAAACCCACGAACCTCGCTATCGCGGCAGAGCGCTCAACCGCTGAGTCAACCAGGTTCCAGTCACCCCTCACGAATTTTGTCATTGCTTGTTATCTTAACACTGGTATACTTTCGGTGCTTGAAGAAAGTAATACCTGTGGAATTGATCATTCCAGAAATCAAACATTCACAAAGGACTACATAATTCAGTTGGCTTTAATCTCACAAATGAATTTACTATAAATCAACAAATATCTTTCATCCTCATTAATGGACTTTTGGACACTTGGTCTTCAAGGTTGACCTTTGGAATTTTTATGTAAAGCGGTAGCCAAATGTCGGTGGTCGCCACTTTAAATGCATTTTTCTCCATAGGCTTAGGTTGCAGGATTTATATATATATATATATACCCCCTTCACCTTACTTATATATATAATATATTATTATATATAAGTAACGTGAAGGGTAAACGTGGCCGCTGGAGACCAAGGCACAATTTACATGATCAAATTATAAAGGTTTTTAAAACGGTTCAATTAAAAGCGGCGTGAATGTATGCGAACAGTTGTGACTGTGAACAAGGTAAAATAAGTATGTTGAGATAGAGACAAGACGTGGCGCTCGGTTGTCTCTGCCTACCCTTTAAGGGACCTGGCGTGAAAATAAAAGAAAAATCTTCGTAATTTTTTTAACAATCCTTTTTTTAAACGAAATTCAGCGAAAAAAATAAAATCCGGTAAATCTCTTAAAATGGGATCATATTTCGAGTAAGATATACTTTTAACATGATTGGAAGTCACTGAGAACTAGAATTAATATTTTGATATAAAAAAACATACCAAACACTGAGAGTTTAATTAAGTAATTATTACTGCATTAAACTCCAACAAAGGTAGGTAATAATATTTATTTTATTTAGACAAAGGGATATTACAGTTAAGCGCCACCTACATAAACCTGATGAACTAAATCGTTTGGCTTCATTTCCTAAGGGCTGAAAAAAAGGCCAGCCAGCAAGGCATAGCATTAGCTACCAAAGGAAGTCAATAGATGGGGTGTTGTCAAGCTTAAGAGTAAGTTATATGCAATATTGAAGGTATTAGTTTAATTGAAATATATAAAAGTATTATGTGAACTCCAGTATTAATAATGATAGTAAATAATTTTGTAGCTTGTTGGATTAAATTTATATAAGTTTTTATTTTTACCGTTCTTCCAATAATTGTTTTTTTTTGTATTATTGATGAGAGATTACTACGCTCTTACGTAAAATATGGGAACTGTTTACTGGAAAATCAACCCATAACCAAAAGAAGGGAAAATTGTATGCTATTAGTTTCTGAAAACATTCACAGATGGCGTGTGTAGCCTACAGATTTTTTTTTATTTTCTAATTTAATTACAAAAAAATAATAACAAAAAAATAATAACAACAGCTGTAATTTATGTTTAAAATTCGGGTGTACTGAAATAAAATAAAACCATTATGAATTATAATATGAATAATGGAACACTTATATATTAGGTATGTGTACCACTACGGCGCGCTAGAGCGCCTCGACAGCCTAGGAATACTGCTGTGGGATGTAATTCCCTAGCCACTGGTCATCTTAGTACAGCTCACGGCGAAGTTTATATTGACTTAATAATGTATCTATAGACAGTTTCACAAGTTGGTGTACAGTGAAACTGGGACCGACAGCTTAACCTATCTCAAAGGAGGCACTACACTGCAAAACTTTTAGGAGCATACTGGGGTTTGAAACCAAGTCCTAAATACTGTATTTATTTAGCGTAACGTCTAATTAACTAAAAGTCCTTACTCTGTAGTCGACTTGACATCCATACAAACGTACTTCCAATATTACAACTTGGCTGTTAGTCCAAGTTCCATTTTAATGTACCATCCGAAAGAACGCATCAATATTGTCATCAAGCATGTATATTTGTGTTTTAATATCGCCATGGAAACAATTTGATATATTATTACTTAGATTTAACCATATTTAATTAAAATCATGTCAACCTATGACAGTAAAAAAAGTGAAATAAATCTTTTTTACAAAAAAAATAACCGACTTTGTGTCACAGTGATTAATAATATAATATTTTTGTAGTAATTATGTAATATATAATTATTTTTTTTGAAATTTTCTCTCCAGGCTGGGGAATCTTTAAAGAAGAGACTATAAAATTAATGCTATAAGTACTAACATTTTTACTAGCAAGACAGGCACCATTTTTTTTAAATAAAATTAAGGTTGAAATTGATCGTTTACTTAAAAATAAGAGAATTACACCTATTGTGAGGAAGTCCTACCTACAGGTATAAATTGGCTGTAAGGTAATGAAACAACGTACATACAATAAAATAAAAAAATATATATTAAAAGAAACCTAACTATTTAAAATTTATAAAGAGCGAAAGAGATATAAAAGAATGGGTTCTATCAACATCCAGATTATGTCATGGGAAGAATGCTACTGCCCTGATTAAGCGACGATCGGGGAGGGCAGCATCCAACGTCCTTCAGTGGCAGGCCAGGCTCCGGGCAGCGGTCGGCTATGGCCGGCTATGGCAGGCCATGATCTGCTGAGCAGACGGTGTCCAGGCTCCGGAAGAGGAATCCAGGCTATGACCAGCTGGGATGTCTGAAGACGGTAGCAGACAGGGCTTCAGGAAAAAAAGGTTCCAGGCCAGGTTCTGCCGTAGTGATTTTTCTACCTCGGAATTGATTCTCCACCTGGGACTTGATTCTCCACCTCGGACTTTATTCCTGGAAACATTTGAAGGGAAGCCTAAGCATACTGCTTCCAGCTCTCGCTGTCTCCAGTTTTTGGCAGGGCAGCAACAATAATTGTGCATTGCGTAAAACTGCAGGACGGAGGCTGGGGTGCAGTGCTAGACAGACGCACGGACACAGTACAATCTTTATATAATTCTATTGAACCCTAAAAACGTCCCTATGAAAGTACTGTATAATTAACTCACCAAATTAATGTTGGAACTCCGAACTTTGTGCGTCACTATTATATGTTTTTGTAACTAACAATTTATTACAAACACACACTCGCGATCTTAGTAATTTATCAAATGGCCTGCGGTACTCTGACCGCGGCCTATTTATGTGAATTTTGAAGTAATACGTTACTTCGACTTGTAAAATGCATTTATTTAAACTACCTGCCTCTTTTGCATTTTGCACTTTTGCAAAGGGTAATTTTAAATTCTAAACTATCCGTTCCATTTCGTAGACTGTCTCAAATTCTGTAACATACAAAGTAACGTTCCGTTACATTACCCCGCGCGTCCCCCAAGGATTTTTTTAATCATTTTATTTCATGAATAAAAAAATCCTTAGTTCGCCACATGAGAACTAATTTTACACACTCATACTAACCTTCCACTATGCCTGTCATACCTCAATCATTCAGCCCTGGCCGCAGTAACATTCATATTATTATTACTGTGGCGTCCTAATATACTGTGGGAATAAGATGATGTAATAATCAAACTATTCGTACTAGTCTCAAGTTTAAAAATTAAAGTAAATGAGTAATGTAATTATTAAAATGTTTTATTTATTTATGTTAGGGCAGATATTAGAGACCCCTTCAACTCATCAAAAGGATTATCAGCCTCAGTTACTACAGAACTGGGGCAAATATTAGAGACCCTTTTGTTCATTGAAAGGATTATCAGCCTTACACACTACAGAACTGGGACAGATATTAGAGACCCTTTCATTTCATTAGAAGGATTATCAGCCTCAGTCACGACAGGACTGGGGCCGATATTGGAGACCCTTCTAATAATTAAAAGGATTATCCGCCACAGTTGACCAAACAAAAGGTGGTCCATTTTGATTAACATCCACGAATATCATCGCAGAAATCAATCCCCGATTCTAAAATATCCTCATCAGGTAAAACTTGAGAAAGTTTCACTGCCTGCTTACGCAGTTCCTGCACACTATCAGTAGGTACACTTCCTCTAATAATAACTTCGCACAATAGTTCTGGTTTGTGAAGACTTAAATATCCAAAAGGTAACGACATTTTGTGAGCACAGTTACCTTCATAGAGAGTTTACAGAAACTAATCCGTCCTGTTACAAATAATGAATATAACGTATTCTTTATTTAAAACAAAAAAAAACAAGGAAATGAAAATTATGGAGAATAAAAAAAATCACTTCTAAATAACACACAAACATTAAAATATTTACAAAAATCATTGTGTATTTTTCTTAATTAAAATTATCAATAGAAAAAAAAATTTTTTTTTTTAAATTAAAATGTTATTAAAAAAAATATTCAAAAATAAAATACAATTAAAATATTTACAAAGTGTAAAAAACAATAAAAAAAAACATTAAAAAAAATATTTACAAGATCCCGGTTTGCCTCGGATTCGAACCGGGGTGCGCGACAATATAGCGTTGTCGGCTATTATATGGGCTAGGTATCCGCCCTGACGTTAGTCGCCTTATACGACACCCTGTCTCGTGATTGGGTTGGTGCTATTCGATCCCGGCCACCACACGGGGATTACAAAAAAAATACACACAAAAAAAAACAAAGAAAACGTTTTACAAAAACGACACAATACACAATAAAAAATAATATAACCTGGATGTTGACGAATTTATGCTAAAAATGTAGCTATAAAAACCACGTTGGGCGCCAATTTATGTGACGAAGTCCTACCTACAGGTATAAATTGGCTGTAAGGTAATGAAACAACGTACATACAATAAAATAAAAAAATATATATTAAAAGAAACCTAACTATTTAAAATTTATAAAGAGCGAAAGAGATATAAAAGAATGGGTTCTATCAACATCCAGATTATGTCATGGGAAGAATGCTACTGCCCTGATTAAGCGACGATCGGGGAGGGCAGCATCCAACGTCCTTCAGTGGCAGGCCAGGCTCCGGGCAGCGGTCGGCTATGGCCGGCTATGGCAGGCCATGATCTGCTGAGCAGACGGTGTCCAGGCTCCGGAAGAGGAATCCAGGCTATGACCAGCTGGGATGTCTGAAGACGGTAGCAGACAGGGCTTCAGGAAAAAAAGGTTCCAGGCCAGGTTCTGCCGTAGTGATTTTTCTACCTCGGAATTGATTCTCCACCTGGGACTTGATTCTCCACCTCGGACTTTATTCCTGGAAACATTTGAAGGGAAGCCTAAGCATACTGCTTCCAGCTCTCGCTGTCTCCAGTTTTTGGCAGGGCAGCAACAATAATTGTGCATTGCGTAAAACTGCAGGACGGAGGCTGGGGTGCAGTGCTAGACAGACGCACGGACACAGTACAATCTTTATATAATTCTATTGAACCCTAAAAACGTCCCTATGAAAGTACTGTATAATTAACTCACCAAATTAATGTTGGAACTCCGAACTTTGTGCGTCACTATTATATGTTTTTGTAACTAACAATTTATTACAAACACACACTCGCGATCTTAGTAATTTATCAAATGGCCTGCGGTACTCTGACCGCGGCCTATTTATGTGAATTTTGAAGTAATACGTTACTTCGACTTGTAAAATGCATTTATTTAAACTACCTGCCTCTTTTGCATTTTGCACTTTTGCAAAGGGTAATTTTAAATTCTAAACTATCCGTTCCATTTCGTAGACTGTCTCAAATTCTGTAACATACAAAGTAACGTTCCGTTACACTATAGAATAAAGTAGCTGGTGCATACCAGTAGTGCCAGTACTTAAGTCAGATGGCCCTGTAAGGCTATGTGGGGACTACAAAGTAACTTTTAATCCAGTATTAGAAATTGACCATTTGCCTTTACCCCATATTATATACATTGAAGTATTTTGAATATTATTGTGAACTGGATTTAAAAGAAGCTTATTTGCAGGCCCCTCCACACCCTGATAGCCAAAGCCTTACAACCATTGTAACTGAATTTGGTATCTATATATATTTATATGTATTTATATTGGTATGGATTTATATACGTGGTGGCCGAGTTGGTTAGACCTTGGACTTAAAAACGCTTAGGTCCCTGGTTCGAATCCCGGTGTATACCAAAGAGTTTTTAATAAAAAAAAATATGTACATTTGTTTGACAACACCACTATAGTGCCTCTGAGAGCAAGTTAAGCTGTCGGTCCCGGTTTCACTATACCAACTTGTGAAACTGTTTATAGATGGGTTATTGAGTCTATTAAAAACATCGCGACGAGCTAGCCACTTGTTCGGTGTAGACTCATACCATCGGCTACGCGAGGTGGGATTAAAACCCCTCCGCTGGGTACCCTGGGGCCGTCTAGGCGGTCTCGGGCGCGGTAAGGCACCCGTAATGATATTCATGTATGTATGTATAATAATTATTCCAGAAAGTTCATAATCTAGGATTATAAATGAGCTTCATAAAAGTCATGTTGGCAGTAGTAGAATGAAATCAAATTGTCAATTATATTTTTGTGGCCTAAACTTAACGAAGATATTGATATATTAATAAAGTCTTGTACAATTTGTTTAAAAAATAGAAAAAGCCCTAATAAAATTATGCAACATTATTGGCCAAAACCTCCAGCTGTTTGGCATAGGATTCATGCAGATCATACTGGCCCCCTATTTGAAAAAATGTTTCTATTAATAATAGACAGTTTTAGTAACTGGCCAGAATTTTTTATTGTTCACATTATTGGATCAACACTTACTATAAATAAATTTAAGGAAATTTTCATTAGATTTTCCATTTCACCTAGTGACCGACAATGGTACTGGTTTACAAGTAAAGAAGTTTCTGTCAGGGTATAGGGGTCACCCACACATTCACTCCACCTCATTATCCTGCTACTAATGGAGCGGCAGAGAGGTTTGTACTTTGTAACACCATGAATAGACTCTTTTAAAAAAACTTGGACCCTAACTGTTTTATGTATTTCGATAAAACATTGTAGATTTTTTTATTTATTTACAGTTAATAAATATTTTTTATTAACAAGGCATTAAAAATACACAAAAAAAAACTATAAATATAAAAAAAAACAAAAATAACCAACAACACACAGCTTTCCCAAGCGGATACCCATCCAAGTACTGACCGTGCCCGCCGTTGCTTAACTTCGGTGTTCGAAATGGGAACCGGTGCTTACAACGAGGTATGGCCGTTGGCGAAAGCTACTGCGAAAATTGTGAAGGCTTTCAGGGTATATTGCAACAGCCAACTGAAAACCGTCTCTATTTCCGAAAGGCTAAAGTTTTTATTCTATTGCATTCCCAGTGATACAGCAATAGCGCCTTAACGTGAAATATAGGAACTAAATTGATAACTGAAAAGCCATCCTAAAAGTAAAGGGATGGAAAATCCAGATGCTTGTTATTTCTGTAATCATCCAACAGATGGGGTGTAGAAGCTGTTTATTAAATTAAGTTTAAATTTTGACTAAACTGAAATGAAATAAAATAATTTAAATTTAATGAGGCCTCCAAGTACGTATATATTTTGGACTAGAGTTTTTTTACCCGACAGTATTTTACTTATTCCAAAACAAAAATCGAATCATTTCTTGTAAAATAAATAAAATTACTATCTCCATCATATATTTCTGCATCATCAAGAACAGCTGGTGTTGCTGCTGAGGCCTAGGCACGAAAAAAACATAATACATATTCACAAATTCATTTAATTTTATTCCTTTTATAGTTGAGACGATGGGTCCTTGGTCCAAGGAAGCAAAGACATTTGTTATTTCTTTGGGTAAAAGATTTAGAGGAGTGACCGGGTATCCCAAATCAGGATTTTTCAGCCTGTGTTCATACATGGATTTTTGAACCCATCAATGTTAATCTCATAGTAAAGCTAAATTGTGATAAACCGAAATAGACTAAAAATTAAGAAAATATACAACCTTTAAAAGTCTTTTAAAAATAAAACAAGAAACATAAAATATATTTACCAATGATTTTTAACGGACCCTATAGTTAATTTTAGAGTTAAAGATCTTTATATAGGTAGTTCATAATTATCGGATTCCGTTTTGAAATATAGAAGTATTTCTTGGATTACTTTGTATGGTAAATGGATTAAATTATAATTATTTTTTAAATTTTGGCGTCCCACGTTGGGCGCCAATTTATGTGACGTAGTCCTACCTACAGGTTATAAATTGGCTGTGGGATAAAAACAACGTACATACAAATAAACTAAAATTATATTATAAGAAAAAAAACTAACTATATATAAATTATAAAATGCGAAAGAGAGAGAGAGAGTGGGTTCTATCAACATCCAGATTATTTCGTGGAAAGAATGTTACTGCCCTGCTATACAGCGATCGGGGAGGGCAGCAGTCGACGTCCTTCAGTGGCAGACCAGGCTCCAAAATAAGGGTCCAGGCCAGGTTCTGCCGTAGTGGTTTTTTAACCTATATCGTAGTTCCTGAAATCAGTCGAAAGGGGCCTAAGCGTACTGCTCCCAGCTCTCGTTTTCTTCAGTTTTTTGCAGGGCAGCAACAATAGTGCATTGTGTAAAACTGCAGGACGGAAGTTGGGGTGCAGTGCTAAACAAACACACGGATACATTTCTAATTTTATATAAATTCTAGTGATCCCTAAAAACGTCCCTATGAAAGCACTGTATAATTAACTCACCAAATTTATGTTAGAAATCCGAACTTTGTGCGTCACTATTAGATATTGTTGTGTAACTAACTTATTATTACAAACACACACTCGCGATGTTAGTAATTTTTCAAATGGCCTGCGGTACTCTGACCGCGGCCAATTTATCTAAAATTTAAAGTTTCTCGTTATAGCCGCAATACTTCAAACTACTTGCCTCTTTTGCATTTTGCACTTTTGAAAAGGGTACTTTTAAGTCCTAAGCGATGCGCTCCATGTCGCTGATTGATACACTTTGCTAACATTAAAGTAACGTTCCGTTACAATAGACTACTATTATTATTTATTTAAATTTTTATTGCATACAACATGCAAAGGAGGAACTTTCTGTACCAGTCAAACCATCGGGATAATCATTATATTACTATAGATAGTATTTTAATTTGTAGTGTATTATATATTCGTAATAGTAGTTGTTCGATTTTGATAATAGTCTATGGACGACCTTTTGACAGGTCAGTCAGTTAAGAAAAAAAAAGGTCGTAAAAATTGTAAATGGAGTCCTTGAATTAATTTTAATTTTGTTTTTCTATTATAGTTGTTAGTCTAGTAGATTTTTGCCGTAATGTGATTTTGTGCGTCCTTTTAGACAATGAATAGAAAGTTAAAGACTGAATTTTAAGAAATTGCTAAAACATTCGAGGAGGGCATTTGTATGAATAGAAAACTAGCTTTTCGTTAATTAATCGCCACCTATCTTTTATTTAAAATTTTCTAAAAGTCTTAAAATATCTGATAAATTTTCACAATAATTGACACGTTTTAAAAAAAAGCTTAGCTCTTCCTTGGATGGCCTATATACATATATATGCTAATCAATAAAAATAACTTAGACAGTACGTCACAGTACAATAGTCATAACAAATTTATTAGTTATGTTGTGAGTGTAACAACAAAATACAAAGATAAAGATGGATATTTGTTATATTTGTATAGATTATTATAATATTACTTTTCCTTTACAGTTATTCAAATTATTGAATTTTAAATTTTATTTATCTTTAGATTGATATGCTAGTTTTGATTAATATGTAAATGTTTATAACATAACCAATAAATCCACATACTGCTATTAAACATTATATTATTAGTATTTGAGACAATGACCTAATAAAATATAACCAACAATACACAGCTTTCCCAAGCGGACACCCATCCTAGTACTGACCGTAAGCTGAAGAAGGCTTTCAGGGAATATTAAAAATTTCAAATGAAAACAGACTGTATGTCAAAAGCTAAAGTTTTGATTTTTACACTAATGACTTAGAAGGTTGGCACCCTAGATAAAGTAAAACAAAAACCTTTATTTTTTGTTTAAATAATTATTGTATCTAGCAAATGACCGCATTACTACAGCATTAATCCTACTTTCATGCTTCTTCTGATATACCTAGCATTCACTTCCATACATTAATGTAGGAACAACGGTGGCTCATTATGCAGTGTATGGCGCCATTCACTACATTACCCTTGCACTTGACATTCTTGTAAAGAAACTTCCTAAGTAGACAAACCATTCAACTTATTCCACTTCGATACCATCTAGCATTACCTCACATACTGTCATGTCATCTTCTCTCTCCAAAACCATAACTTTGGTTTTATCCATGTTCACTTTCATGCCATTCCTTTCTAATTCACTGTTCATACTGTTAACCATTTATTGTAACTCATATGCCGATGATGCAAGAATGACTTGATAATATAATCGGCATATAAGAAACATTTGATTACCATATCATTCATTCTCACACCGAAATCTCTTTTACGCAACTCTTTCAAACAGTCTTCCATATAAAGATTAAAGAGGTGGCTCTTCTGACGCTACATAGCCTTGTCTAACACCTCTAAAGAAACCAAACAGTTCGGATAATGCCGAGCTTCCTGCCGATCCCTTTCCTTTATAAAGTGGGACTAGAACCGCCTTATGCCAGTCTCCTGGCATACAACCGACCTACCAAAACTTTTTAAATAGCAGATACAACCAGGAAGCTACCAGATATGCACCGCCTTTCAGCATTTAGACCGTTATCCTATCAGAACCAGCTGCTTTTACAACTTGCATTCGTTTTACATACAACAATATCATCACGGGTGTCTTACGGCGCCTTACATAGGGTGTTCTACGCATGCTGATCAGTGGGGTGCATTTTGAGTATGCTACTATATATATTATATATGTTATATAGCATAAGTCAATCAATAGCTTTGCTCCTCTTTTAGTTTGTGTGAAGCACTAGAGTTTTTTACTTGCTGGTTTCTTTTTCTCCGGGGTGTCTCTGAGGGGATCGACTTTACAGTTAGTGTTTACGCCCTTAAAAATACCGATACTTTCACCTTTACTTATATGTGATTGGTTACTTACCTTTTATTTACAATTAATTATTAAGGCGTGTATATGATCGGTGAAGTTGGTCGCCCTGGTGGCTCTCTTATATGGCAGATAATGATTGACAGGTCAATGGAATCAGCTAACCACCTAGTCATACACTAGTTGGTTATGTAGTGTGTGTTCGGTTCGGTAGTATTATTCATATTAAGATTTCCATTGCATCGCGTTTAAGTTCTAAATCTGATATTTTGACTTTGTCTTTGCCCGAGACCGCCTAGACGGCCCCAGAGTACCCAGAGGAGGGGTTTTAATCTCACCTCGTCGTAGCCGATGGTATGAGTCTACACCGAACAAGTGGCTATCTCGTCGCGATGTTTTTGAATAGACTCAATAACCCATCTATAAAAAAATTCACAGGCTGGTATAGGTGAAATTGGGACCGACAGCTTAACGTGCTCTCCGAGGCACTATAGTGGTGTTGTCAAACAAATGTACATAACTTTTTTAATTAAAAACTCATAGGTACACACCGGGATTCGAACCAGGGACCTTAGTGTTTTTAAATCCAAGGTCTAACCAACTCGGCCACCACGTATATTCCTTCGTTTTAATGCATTCATAATTTCATCCATATTATATACTCAGTTGTTTGATGGTCATCTCCCACAAACAAATTTTCAACGTATTCCTCCAACACTACTTCTTATTTCTAATCACGATTAACTTGGATTTCTCCAATACATCTTCGCATTCATATTTCGGCCTGCGCAAATGTGACTATGTATCTATTTACCGCAAACAGTTAAGATGGCTTAATATACTATCACGTAGATGAGAGCACATGCTTTCTTCCCTTTATAACATTCTCTATAATCCTAATACCCCTTCTTACCTAAAATCTCGATTTATTTTCCTTTGTGATTCTCACGATCGTCCTCTTCGCTCCTTTGGTAATAACCAATTAAAGATCCCGTCACACACCTCCACCAAATATTCCGATTCTTTTACTGTGTCAGCTGCTCGTCAATGGAATTTGCTTTTTCTGTCTATAAGACAGGCTCCAACCATTAGTGCATTTAAACGTCTACTCACCAAAATCTCTTCCAAAATCTGAGTAAATGCTTTAGAATACAATGAGAAAGCTGTAGGTTTTTACTATAACCTGTTTCAAGACTTCAGATTAATATACACAGGCAATATATAATACCTAATAGTAGCATTGGCGTAGGGACGTGACGACCCTACCGCCCGCTTTTGCGCAGTCAGTCAACCGAACGATGGCGGTCAAACCATCCAAATCATGGTCGGAAGAAATAATAACACGGTACGGGTAGCAGCGCACCGTAGTAAAACTTTCGACCCACTGCGATCGCCAACCCGCTTGCCAAGCGTGGCGATTATGGCAAAGCAACATGAACGACAATAATAAAAAACGGACCCTAGTATTCGGCCCCGCTATTCCTGGCTATGGTAGCGGCCATGATTATAGCGGGGCAAGGGGTGCGAAGAATCTCCGGCGGAGCCCAAACTACCACAACAAACGAACACTGGCCCTTGCAACATATAACACACGGACACTGCGGACTGACAAGAGGGTGGTCGAACTAGAGGAAGTATTGAGCGGGTTACACTGGGATATTATTGGATTATCTGAAGTCCAAAGAGAAGGTGAAGACTCGATAATCCTGAAATCCGGTAACCTACTCTATTTCCGGGAGGGCGACGAACCGTCTCAAGGTGGTGTCGGGTTCATCGTCCACAGGTCTCTCGTGAACAATGTTGTCAAAATCGAGAGTGTGTCGACAAGGGTGGCTTACCTTATACTCAGAATAACCAAACGATACACACCCCGACTACGAGGTAGAAGCCATGTATGTGGACATCGGTAGAGCCATGCGTAGCTTCAAATATCATTACACTGTTGTCATGGGAGACTTTAACGCGAAGATAAGCAAACGAAGCGAAACCGAACTGAGAGTGGGGCAATTTTGTACAGGCAGTAGAAATCCATGAGGTCAGATGCTTGCGAACTTCATGGAAAAAAAGGGACTGTATTTGATGAACTCCTTTTTCAAGAAAAAATCACAACGCAAGTGGACTTGGATAAGCCCCAAAGGTGCCAACAAAAATGAGATAGACTTCATCTTGCGATCAAAATGCAAATATTCAATGATGTCTCAGTGATCAATGAGGTGAAAACCGGGAGCGATCACCGTTTGTTAAGAGGCACATTGAATATCAATACAGAGCTTGAAAGGTGACGATTAATGAAGTCTACTCTCCGCCCGGCACCTATAAACACCCAAAACCCCGAGCGCTTTCAGCTGGAATTAAAAAACCGCTTCGAATGCCTATGCGAGTACACAGATTTGGACGAATATAATGACAGGGTTGTGAAAAATGTCCACCAGGCCGGATCGAAGTTTTTTAAGATCTGATCTAACAAAGGAGCTAGAAAGATCTCCGACCATACTTTAAAGCTCATGGAAGAGAGACGCGGAATGACCATGCAGTCTTCGTCTGACGCTTCTAAAATAAGATTGCTCAACAGACAGATCTTAAAGTTCTTGACTCGCGACATACGGCAGTTCAATACAGATCGTATTAAAGATGCCATTGAGCAAAACAAAGGCTCTAAAGTATTCGCAAGATATCTGTCTCTCGGCCAGAGTCAATTAACGAAGCTGAAGACCGAGGACGGCAGAGTTATCGCCTCCAAACCAAAGATTATGGCGGAGATCGAAAGGTTCTATGGACAGTTATACACAACAACACGGCCTCCTATCAAAAACCTGGAAAATGATCCAAGAGCCAGGTTAACCCGACACTATACCGAATATATCCCGGAAATCAGCCTGTTGGAGATTAGGATGGCTCTCAAACAGTTCAAAAACAACAAGGCACCGGGTGATGACAAAATCACGTCTGAGCTCCTGAAAGCACTTGGAAAACCTTTGCTGAAGGCTCTCCAGAAGCTGTTTAATTCCGTCATCCTCGAGGGCATAATACCTAAGGCATGGAACAGAAGCGTGGGAGTACTCTTCTTCAAAAAGGGTGACAAAACCCTTTTGAAGAACTACAGACCCATTTCGCTTCTGAGCCATGTCTATGAACTATTTTCGAGAGTCATCACGAATCGTCTCTCACGTAGGCTTGACGACTTCCAGCCTCCCGAACAAGCCGGATTCCGAAAAGGCTACAGTACCATAGACCACATCCACACATTGAGGCAGATTATACAAAAAACCAATGAATATAATCAGCCCCTGTGTCTAGCTTTCGTGGACTATGAGAAAGCCTTCGATTCGATAGAAACATGGGCAATGCTTCAGTCACTCCAGCGGTGCCAAATTGACTACCACTATATCGAAGTACTAAAGTGTTTGTACAAAAACGCCATCATGTCAGTTCGCCTCCAAGACCAGACCTCAAGACCGATCCAGCTACAGCGAGGAGTGAGACAGGGAGACGTAATCTCTCCGAAACTTTTTACTGCGGCATTGGAGGATGTCTTCAAACTCTTGGACTGGAGAAGATTTGGCATCAACATTAATGGCGAGGACATCACTAACCTTCGATTTGCCGGCGATATCGTAGTCATGGCTAAAACCCTGGAGGACCTCGGCATAATGCTCAATGATCTCAGTGGGGCTTCTAAAAAAGTGGGCCTAAACATGAACATGGATAAGACCAAAGTCATGTCGAACGCCCATGTTATACCCACTCCTGTAAAAATAGGAAGCTCCGCACTATTGTTGTTGTTGTTATTATTAAGTTGTTGATAATTATTTATGCCTAGGACAGTCAATCCAAACAGGTAAATCCAACTTCGAGAAAGAGATCTCTCGTCGAATCCAACTCGGCTGGGCAGCATTCGGGAGGCTACGTAATATCTTCTCGTCTCAAATGCCGCAGTGTTTAAAAACCAAGGTGTTTGAGCAGTGTGTGTTGCCAGTGATGACTTACGGATCAGAGACGTGGTCGCTTACTATGGGCCTCATGAAAAAGCTCACAGTCACACAAAGGGCGATGGAGCGCGCTATGCTCGGCGTTTCGTATTCGAAACGATGAGATCCACAAAAGGACCAAAGTAACCGACATAGCCCCACAAGATGGACCGACGACTTGAAAAAGGTCGCGGGAAGCCGATGGATACAGGCAGTGCAGAACCGGTCGTTGTGGCGATCCTTGGGGGAGGCCTATGTCCAGCAGTGGACGCGCGAAAGGATGGCTTGATGATGATGATGAGTAGCGAGGTTGTCAGTTATTACTAATATCCTATAATAAAATTACTTAATTAATATAATTACTAATACCACATAAACAGAACTATTATAATTAACAAAAAAAAGTTGTACGTGCATCCTTTTAATTGTTAATAGTGCAATAGTTTAATACATCAATGAATTAAGATCAATGCACTGACTAGTTACACTAGTATGATAGGTTATTTTCGAACAATGGGGACCGAATTTTTCACTATTATATCAGTCTGGAAAAATCCGCCCCATTGCTGTAGAATTTTTAGCTCCGAGGGATAGTAAGCAAAAACTTTGATCGAACTTGTGTACGCTATAAACTAACACTAGCGACATCTGTAAGCAGTTTGGTGTTATTTCTGAAGCTTTCAGGCAATTCGCGACAAACCTATATTTTTGATAAAGGGATATGATTTGTAAAATACAAATTTTAATTCAGTTAAATAAATATCTATTTAATTATATAAATGTATATTAAACAAATAGATTCGAGTGGAAAATACTAATAAATGCAATTTTATAAATTCCTTATTAGGATAATCTTATATTAAATTTTTAAAGATAAAAATGCAATGAAAAATGTTCATGCCGCGATAGCGAGGTTCGTGGGTTTGAGTCTCACTCTCAAACCCACGAACCTCGCTATCGCGGCAGAGCGCACAACCGCTGAGTCAACCAGGTTCCAGTCACCCCTCACGAATTTTGTCATTGCTTGTTATCTTAACACTGGTATACTTTCGGTGCTTGAAGAAAGTAATACCTGTGGAATTGATCATTCCAGAAATCAAACATTCACAAAGGACTACATAATTCAGTTGGCTTCAATCTCACAAATGAATTTACTATAAATCAACAAATATCTTTCATCCTCATTAATGGACTTTTGGACACTTGGTCTTCAAGGTTGACCTTTGGAATTTTTATGTAAAGCGGTAGCCAAATGTCGGTGGTCGCCACTTTAAATGCATTTTTCTCCATAGGCTTAGGTTGCAGGATTTATATATATATATATACCCCCTTCACCTTACTTATATATATAATATATTATTATATATAAGTAACGTGAAGGGTAAACGTGGCCGCTGGAGACCAAGGCACAATTTACATGATCAAATTATAAAGGTTTTTAAAACGGTTCAATTAAAAGCGGCGTGAATGTATGCGAACAGTTGTGACTGTGAACAAGGTAAAATAAGTATGTTGAGATAGAGACAAGACGTGGCGCTCGGTTGTCTCTGCCTACCCTTTAAGGGACCTGGCGTGAAAATAAAAGAAAAATCTTCGTAATTTTTTTAACAATCCTTTTTTTAAACGAAAAATCAGCGAAAAAAATAAAATCCGGTAAATCTCTTAAAATGGGATCATATTTCGAGTAAGATATACTTTTAACATGATTGGAAGTCACTGAGAACTAGAATTAATATTTTGATATAAAAAAACATACCAAACACTGAGAGTTTAATTAAGTAATTATTACTTTATTAAACTCCAACAAAGGTAGGTAATAATATTTATTTTATTTAGACAAAGGGATATTACAGTTAAGCGCCACCTACATAAACCTGATGAACTAAATCGTTTGGCTTCATTTCGTAAGGGCTGAAAAAAAGGCCAGCCAGCAAGGCATAGCATTATCTACCAAAGGAAGTCAATAGATGGGGTGTTGTCAAGCTTAAGAGTAAGTTATATGCAATATTGAAGATATTAGTTTTACTGAAATATATAAAAGTATTATGTGAACTCTAGTTTTAATAATGAAAGTAAATAATTTTGTAGCTTGTTGGATTAAATTTATATAAGTTTTTATTTTTACCGTTCTTCCAATAATTGTTTTTTTTTGTATTATTGATGAGAGATTACTACGCTCTTACGTAAAATATGGGAACTGTTTACTGGAAAATCAACCCATAACCAAAAGAAGGGAAAATTGTATGCTATTAGTTTCTGAAAACATTCACAGATGGCGTGTGTAGCCTACAGATTTTTTTTTTGATTTTCTTTTTTTTTAATGTACCATCCGAAAGAACGCATCAATATTGTCATCAAGCATGTATATTTGTGTTTTAATATCGCCATGGAAACAATTTGATATATTATTACTTAGATTTAACCATATTTAATTAAAATCATGTCAACCTATGACAGTAAAAAAAGTGAAATAAATCCTTTTTACAAAAAAAATAACCGACTTTAAAATCACTAAAATGTATAAAGTGAATATTTACAAGTGATTAATAATATAATATTTTTGTAGTAATTATGTAATATATAATTATTTTTTTTGAAATTTTCTCTCCAGGCTGGGGAATCTTTAAAGGAGAGACTTTAAAATTAATGCTATAAGTACTAACATTTTTACTAGCAAGACAGGCACCATTTTTTTTAAATAAATTTAAGGTTGAAATTGATCGTTTACTTAAAAATAAGAGAATTACACCTATAGAATAAAGTAGCTGGTGCATACCAGTAGTGCCAGTACTTAAGTCAGATGGCCCTGTAAGGCTATGTGTGGACTACAAAGTAACTTTTAATCCAGTATTAGAAATTGACCTTTACCCCATATTATATACATTGAAGTATTTTGAATATTATTGTGAACTGGATTTAAAAGAAGCTTATTTGCAGGCCCCTCCACACCCTGATAGCCAAAGCCTTACAACCATTGTAACTGAATTTGGTATCTATATATATTTATATGTATTTATATTGGTATGGATTTATATACGTGGTGGCCGAGTTGGTTAGACCTTGGACTTAAAAACGCTTAGGTCCCTGGTTCGAATCCCGGTGTATACCAAAGAGTTTTTAATTAAAAAAAATATGTACATTTGTTTGACAACACCACTATAGTGCCTCTGAGAGCAAGTTAAGCTGTCGGTCCCGGTTTCACTATACCAACTTGTGAAACTGTTTATAGATGGGTTATTGAGTCTATTAAAAACATCGCGACGAGCTAGCCACTTGTTCGGTGTAGACTCATACCATCGGCTACGCGAGGTGGGATTAAAACCCCTCCGCTGGGTACCCTGGGGCCGTCTAGGCGGTCTCGGGCGCGGTAAGGCACCCGTAATGATATTCATGTATGTATGTATAATAATTATTCCAGAAAGTTCATAATCTAGGATTATAAATGAGCTTCATAAAAGTCATGTTGGCAGTAGTAGAATGAAATCAAATTGTCAATTATATTTTTGTGGCCTAAACTTAACGAAGATATTGATATATTAATAAAGTCTTGTACAATTTGTTTAAAAAATAGAAAAAGCCCTAATAAAATTATGCAACATTATTGGCCAAAACCTCCAGCTGTTTGGCATAGGATTCATGCAGATCATACTGGCCCCCTATTTGAAAAAATGTTTCTATTAATAATAGACAGTTTTAGTAACTGGCCAGAATTTTTTATTGTTCACATTATTGGATCAACACTTACTATAAATAAATTTAAGGAAATTTTCATTAGATTTTCCATTTCACCTAGTGACCGACAATGGTACTGGTTTACAAGTAAAGAAGTTTCTGTCAGGGTATAGGGGTCACCCACACATTCACTCCACCTCATTATCCTGCTACTAATGGAGCGGCAGAGAGGTTTGTACTTTGTAACACCATGAATAGACTCTTTTAAAAAAACTTGGACCCTAACTGTTTTATGTATTTCGATAAAACATTGTAGATTTTTTTATTTATTTACAGTTAATAAATATTTTTTATTAACAAGGCATTAAAAATACACAAAAAAAAACTATAAATATAAAAAAAAACAAAAATAACCAACAACACACAGCTTTCCCAAGCGGATACCCATCCAAGTACTGACCGTGCCCGCCGTTGCTTAACTTCGGTGTTCGAAATGGGAACCGGTGCTTACAACGAGGTATGGCCGTTGGCGAAAGCTACTGCGAAAATTGTGAAGGCTTTCAGGGTATATTGCAACAGCCAACTGAAAACCGTCTCTATTTCCGAAAGGCTAAAGTTTTTATTCTATTGCATTCCCAGTGATACAGCAATAGCGCCTTAACGTGAAATATAGGAACTAAATTGATAACTGAAAAGCCATCCTAAAAGTAAAAGGATGGAAAATCCAGATGCTTGTTATTTCTGTAATCATCCAACAGATGGGGTGTAGAAGCTGTTTATTAAATTAAGTTTAAATTTTGACTAAACTGAAATGAAATAAAATAATTTAAATTTAATGAGGCCTCCAAGTACGTATATATTTTGGACTAGAGTTTTTTTACCCGACAGTATTTTACTTATTCCAAAACAAAAAACGAATCATTTCTTGTAAAATAAATAAAATTACTATCTTCATCATATATTTCTGCATCATCAAGAACAGCTGGTGTTGCTGCTGAGGCCTAGGCACGAAAAAAACATAATACATATTCACAAATTCATTTAATTTTATTCCTTTTATAGTTGAGACGATGGGTCCTTGGTCCAAGGAAGCAAAGACATTTGTTATTTCTTTGGGTAAAAGATTTAGAGGAGTGACCGGGTATCCCAAATCAGGATTTTTCAGCCTGTGTTCATACATGGATTTTTGAACCCATCAATGTTAATCTCATAGTAAAGCTAAATTGTGATAAACCGGAATAGACTAAAAATTAAGAAAATATACAACCTTTAAAAGTCTTTTAAAAATAAAACAAGAAACATAAAATATATTTACCAATGATTTTTAACGGACCCTATAGTTAATTTTAGAGTTAAAGATCTTTATATAGGTAGTTCATAATTATCGGATTCCGTTTTGAAATATAGAAGTATTTCTTGGATTACTTTGTATGGTAAATGGATTAAATTATAATTATTTTTTAAATTTTGGCGTCCCACGTTGGGCGCCAATTTATGTGACGTAGTCCTACCTACAGGTTATAAATTGGCTGTGAGATAAAAACAACGTACATACAAATAAACTAAAATTATATTATAAGAAAAAAAAACTAACTATATACAAATTATAAAATGCGAAAGAGAGAGAGAGAGTCTGTTCTATCAACATCCAGATTATTTCGTGGAAAGAATGTTACTGCCCTGCTATACAGCGATCGGGGAGGGCAGCAGTCAACGTCCTTTAGTGGCAGACCAGGCTCCAAAATAAGGGTCCAGGCCAGGTTCTGCCGTAGTGGTTTTTTAACCTATATCGTAGTTCCTGAAATCAGTCAAAAGGGGCCTAAGCGTTAAAGCTCCAAGCTCTCGTTTTCTTCAGTTTTTTGCAGGGCAGCAACAATAGTGCATTGTGTAAAACTGCAGGACGGAAGTTGGGGTGCAATGCTAAACAAACACACGGATACATTTCTAATTTTATATAAATTCTAGTGATCCCTAAAAACGTCCCTATGAAAGCACTGTATAATTAACTCACCAAATTAATGTTAGAAATCCGAACTTTGTGCGTCACTATTAGATATTGTTGTGTAACTAACTTATTATTACAAACACACACTCGCGATGTTAGTAATTTTTCAAATGGCCTGCGGTACTCTGACCGCGGCCAATTTATCTAAAATTTAAAGTTTTTCGTTATAGCCGCAATACTTCAAACTACTTGCCTCTTTTGCATTTTGCACTTTTGAAAAGGGTACTTTTAAGTCCTAAACGATGCGCTCCATGTCGCTGATTGATACACTTTGCTAACATTAAAGTAACGTTCCGTTACAATAGACTACTATTATTATTTATTTAAATTTTTATTGCATACAACATGCAAAGGAGGAACTTTCTGTACCAGTCAAACCATCGGGATAATCATTATATTACTATAGATAGTATTTTAATTTGTAGTGTATTATATATTTGTAATAGTAGTTGTTCGATTTTGATAATAGTCTATGGACGACCTTTTGACAGGTCAGTCAGTTAAGAAAAAAAAAAGGTCGTAAAAATTGTAAATGGAGTCCTTGAATTAATTTTAATTTTGTTTTTCTATTATAGTTGTTAGTCTAGTAGATTTTTGCCGTAATGTGATTTTGTGCGTCCTTTTAGACAATGAATAGAAATTGTGTAGCGTTTCGTTCGCCATGTACTAGGCGCCTACAAGTGATGTTATTGTTTCATGTTCCTGTTGGGTACCCAGGGTTCTCGTCGTTGAAGCCCCACAACAAGACATACGGTAAGTTTAGTTTTTTTATGTAACAAAAGCGGTGCGCATCGCACCCGTGTGAGAAGTCTGGACTGAAGAGTTTTGTTTCCCGGTTTCTCGCACAGTAGTACTATATGTTGTATTGCAATATAACAAAACACGAAAAAATAATCAGTAACAGTTGGAAAGGTTTGCGCAGAGTTGGGTTTGGTTGTCCTTATCAGGTGAATGACTTCTTTCTCTGGGACTACTTGAAAAGCAAAGTGAATGCCAACAGACCTTAAACGATTCCAGAGTTAAAAAAAGAAAAGTTAAAGACTGAATTTTAAGAAATTGCTAAAACATTCGAGGAGGGCATTTGTATGAATAGAAAACTAGCTTTTCGTTAATTAATCGCCACCTATCTTTTATTTAAAATTTTCTAAAAGTCTTAAAATATCTGATAAATTTTCACAATAATTGACACGTTTTAAAAAAAAGCTTAGCTCTTCCTTGGATGGCCTATATACATATATATGCTAATCAATAAAAATAACTTAGACAGTTGGTCACAGTACAATAGTCATAACAAATTTATTAGTTATGTTGTGAGTGTAACAACAAAATACAAAGATAAAGATGGATATTTGTTATATTTGTATAGATTATTATAATATTACTTTTCCTTTACAGTTATTCAAATTATTGAATTTTTAATTTTATTTATCTTTAGATTGACATCCTAGTTTTGATTAATATGTAAATGTTTATAACTTAACCAATAAATCCACATACTGCTATTAAACATTATATTATTAGTATTTGAGACAATGACCTAATAAAATACAACAATACACAGCTTTCCCAAGCGGATACCCATCCTAGTACTGACCGTGAGCTGAAGAAGGCTTTCAGGGAATATTAAAAATTTCAAATGAAAACAGACTGTATGTCAAAAGCTAAAGTTTTGATTTTTACACTAATGACTTAGAAGGTTGGCACCCTAGATAAAGTAAAACAAAAACCTTTATTTTTTGTTTAAATAATTATTATATCTAGCAAATGACCGCATTACTACATCATTAATCCTACTTTCATGCTTCTTCTGATATACCTAGCATTCACTTCCATACATTAATGTAGGAACAACGGTGGCTCATTATGCAGTGTATGGCGCCATTCACTACATTACCCTTGCACTTGACATTCTTGTAAAGAAACTTCCTAAGTAGACAAACCATTCAACTTATTCCACTTCGATACCATCTAGCATTACCTCACATACTGTCATGTCATCTTCTCTCTCCAAAACCATAACTTTGGTTTTATCCATGTTCACTTTCATGCCATTCCTTTCTAATTCACTGTTCATATTGTTAACCATTTATTTTAACTCATATGCCGATGATGCAAGAATGACTTGATAATATAATCGGCATATAAGAAACATTTGATTACCATATCATTCATTCTCACACCGAAATCTCTTTCACGCAACTCTTTCAAACAGTCTTCCATATAAAGATTAAAGAGGTGGCTCTTCTGACGCTACACAGCCTTGTCTAACACCTCTAAAGAAACCAAACAGTTCGGATAATGCCGAGCTTCCTGCCGATCCCTTTCCTTTATAAAGTGGGACTAGAACCGCCTTATGCCAGTCTCCTGGCATACAACCGACCCACTAAAACTTTTTAAATAGCAGATACAACCAGGAAGCTACCAGATATGCACCGCCTTTCAGCATTTGGACCGTTATCCTATCAGAACCAGCTGCTTTTACAACTTGCATTCGTTTTACATACAACAATATCATCACGGGTGTCTTACGGCGCCTTACATAGGGTGTTCTACGCATGCTGATCAGTGGGGTGCATTTTGAGTATGCTACTATATATATTATATATGTTATATAGCATAAGTCAATCAATAGCTTTGCTCCTCTTTTAGTTTGTGTGAAGCACTAGAGTTTTTTACTTGCTGGTTTCTTTTTCTCCGGGGTGTCTCTGAGGGGATCGACTTTACAGTTAGTGTTTACGCCCTTAAAAATACCGATACTTTTACCTTTACTTATATGTGATTGGTTACTTACCTTTTATTTACAATTAATTATTAAGGCGTGTATATGATCGGTGAAGTTGGTCGCCCTGGTGGCTCTCTTATATGGCAGATAATGATTGACAGGTCAATGGAATCAGCTAACCACCTAGTCTTACACTAGTTGGTTATGTAGTGTGTGTTCGGTTCGGTAGTATTATTCATATTAAGATTTCCATTCCATCGCGTTTAAGTTCTAAATCTGATATTTTGACTTTGTCTTTGCCCGAGACCGCCTAGACGGCCCCAGAGTACCCAGAGGAGGGGTTTTAATCTCACCTCGTCGTAGCCGATGGTATGAGTCTACACCGAACAAGTGGCTATCTCGTCGCGATGTTTTTGAATAGACTCAATAACCCATCTATAAAAAAATTCACAGGCTGGTATAGGTGAAATTGGGACCGACAGCTTAACGTGCTCTCCGAGGCACTATAGTGGTGTTGTCAAACAAATGTACATAATTTTTTTAATTAAAAACTCATAGGTACACACCGGGATTCGAACCAGGGACCTTAGTGTTTTTAAATCCAAGGTCTAACCAACTCGGCCACCACGTATATTCCTTCGTTTTAATGCATTCATAATTTCATCCATATTATATACTCAGTTGTTTGATGGTCATCTCCCACAAACAAATTTTCAACGTATTCCTCCAACACTACTTCTTATTTCTAATCACGATTAACTTGGATTTCTCCAATACATCTTCACATTCATATTTCGGCCTGCGCAAATGTGACTATGTATCTATTTACCGCAAACAGTTAAGATGGCTTAATATACTATCACGTAGATCAGAGCACATGCTTTCTTCCCTTTATAACATTCTCTATAATCCTAATACCCCTTCTTACCTAAAATCTCGATTTATTTTCCTTTGTGATTCTCACGATCGTCCTCTTCGCTCCTTTGGTAATAACCAATTAAAGATCCCGTCACACACCTCCACCAAATATTCCGATTCTTTTACTGTGTCAGCTGCTCTTCAATGGAATTTGCTTTTTCTGTCTATAAGACAGGCTCCAACCATTAGTGTATTTAAACGTCTACTCACCAAAATCTCTTCCAAAATCTGAGTAAATGCTTTAGAATACAATGAGAAAGCTGTAGGTATTTTACTATAACCTGTTTCAAGACTTCAGATTAATATACACAGGCAATATATAATACCTAATAGTAGCATTGGCGTAGGGACGTGACGACCCTACCGCCCGCTTTTGCGCAGTCAGTCAACCGAACGATGGCGGTCAAACCATCCAAATCATGGTCGGAAGAAATAATAACACGGTACGGGTAGCAGCGCACCGTAGTAAAACTTTCGACCCACTGCGATCGCCAATCCGCTTGCCAAGCGTGGCGATTATGGCAAAGCAACATGAACGACAATAATAAAAAACGGACCCTAGTATTCGGCCCCGCTATTCCTGGCTATGGTAGCGGCCATGATTATAGCGGGGCAAGGGGTGCGAAGAATCTCCGGCGGAGCCCAAACTACCACAACAAACGAACACTGGCCCTTGCAACATATAACACACGGACACTGCGGACTGACAAGAGGGTGGTCGAACTAGAGGAAGTATTGAGCGGATTACACTGGGATATTATTGGATTATCTGAAGTCCAAAGAGAAGGTGAAGACTCGATAATCCTGAAATCCGGTAACCTACTCTATTTCCGGGAGGGCGACGAACCGTCTCAAGGTGGTATCGGGTTCATCATCCACAGGTCTCTCGTGAACAATGTTGTCAAAATCGAGAGTGTGTCGACAAGGGTGGCTTACCTTATACTCAGAATAACCAAACGATACACACCCCGACTACGAGGTAGAAGCCATGTATGTGGACATCGGTAGAGCCATGCGTAGCTTCAAATCTCATTACACTGTTGTCATGGGAGACTTTAACGCGAAGATAAGAAAACGAAGCGAAACAGAACTGAGAGTGGGGCAATTTTGTATAGGCAATTTTGTTCGCAAGCATCTGACCTCATGGATTTCTACCCATGAGGTCAGATGCTTGCGAACTTCATGGAAAAAAAGGGACTGTATTTGTTAAACTCCTTTTTCAAGAAAAAATCACAACGCAAGTGGACTTGGATAAGCCCCAAAGGTGCCAACAAAAATGAGATAGACTTCATCTTGCGATCAAAAAGCAAATATTCAATGATGTCTCAGTGATCAATGAGGTGAAAACCGGGAGCGATCACCGTTTGTTAAGAGGCACATTAAATATCAATACAAAGCTTGAAAGGTGACGATTAATGAAGTCTACTCTCCGCCCGGCACCTATAAACACCCAAAACCCCGAGCGCTTTCAGCTGGAATTAAAAAACCGCTTCGAATGCCTATGCGAGTACACAGACGAATATAATGACAGGGTTGTGAAAAATGTCCACCAGGCCGGATCGAAGTTTTTTAAGATCTGATCTAACAAAGGAGCTAGAAAGATCTCCGACCATACTTTAAAGCTCATGGAAGAGAGACGCGGAATGACCATGCAGTCTTCGTCTGACGCTTCTAAAATAAGATTGCTCAACAGACAGATCTTAAAGTTCTTGACTCGCGACATACGGCAGTTTAATACAGATCGTATTAAAGATGCCATTGAGCAAAACAAAGGCTCTAAAGTATTCGCAAGATATCTGTCTCTCGGCCAGCGTCAATTAACGAAGCTGAAGACCGAGGACGGCAGAGTTATCGCCTCCAAACCAAAGATTATGGCGGAGATCGAAAGGTTCTATGGACAGTTATACACAACAACACGGCCTCCTATCAAAAACCTGGAAAATGATCCAAGAGCCAGGTTAACCCGACACTATACCGAATATATCCCGGAAATCAGCCTGTTGGAGATTAGGATGGCTCTCAAACAGTTCAAAAACAACAAGGCACCGGGTGATGACAAAATCACGTCTGAGCTCCTGAAAGCACTTGGAAAACCTTTGCTGAAGGCTCTCCAGAAGCTGTTTAATTCCGTCATCCTCGAGGGCATAATACCTAAGGCATGGAACAGAAGCGTGGGAGTACTCTTCTTCAAAAAGGGTGACAAAACCCTTTTGAAGAACTACAGATCCATTTCGCTTCTGAGCCATGTCTATGAACTATTTTCGAGAGTCATCACGAATCGTCTCTCACGTAGGCTTGACGACTTCCAGCCTCCCGAACAAGCCGGATTCCGAAAAGGCTACAGTACCATAGACCACATCCACACATTGAGGCAGATTATACAAAAAACCAATGAATATAATCAGCCCCTGTGTCTAGCTTTCGTGGACTATGAGAAAGCCTTCGATTCGATAGAAACATGGGCAATGCTTCAGTCACTCCAGCGGTGCCAAATTGACTACCACTATATCGAAGTACTAAAGTGTTTGTACAAAAACGACATCATGTCAGTTCGCCTCCAAGACCAGACCTCAAGACCGATCCAGCTACAGCGAGGAGTGAGACAGGGAGACGTAATCTCTCCGAAACTTTTTACTGTGGCATTGGAGGATGTCTTCAAACTCTTGGACTGGAGAAGATTTGGCATCAACATTAATGGCGAGGACATCACTAACCTTCGATTTGCCGACGATATCGTAGTCATGGCTAAAACCCTGGAGGACCTCGGCATAATGCTCAATGATCTCAGTGGGGCTTCTAAAAAAGTGGGCCTAAACACGAACATGGATAAGACCAAAGTCATGTCGAACGCCCATGTTATACCCACTCCTGTAAAAATAGGAAGCTCCGCACTATTGTTGTTGTTGTTATTATTAAGTTGTTGATAATTATTTATACCTAGGACAGTCAATCCAAACAGGTAAATCCAACTTCGAGAAAGAGATCTCTCGTCGAATCCAACTCGGCTGGGCAGCATTCGGGAGGCTACGTAATATCTTCTCGTCCCAAATGCCGCAGTGTTTAAAAACCAAGGTGTTCGAGCAGTGTGTGTTGCCAGTGATGACTTACGGATCAGAGACGTGGTCGCTTACTATGTGCCTCATGAAACAGCTCACAGTCACACAAAGGGCGATGGAGCGCGCTATGCTCGGCGTTTCGTATTCGAAACGATGAGATCCGCTAAAGGACCAAAGTAACCGACATAGCCTCCAGAATCGCCAAACTTAAGTGGCAGTGGGCAGGCCACATAGCTCGCAGAACGGACGGCCGTTGGGGCATTAAGGTTCACGAGTGGCGACCGCGTGCTGGAGGACGCAGCAGAGGCAGGCCCCCCACAAGATAGACCGACGACCTGAAAAAGGTCGCGGAAAGCCGATGGATACAGGCAGTGCAGAACCGGTCGTTATGGCGATCCTTGGGAGAGGCCTATATCCAGCAGTGGACGTGCGAATGGATGGCATGATGATGATGATGAGTAGCGAGGTTGTCAGTTATTACTAATATCCTATAATAAAATTACTTAATTAATATAATTACTAATACCACATAAACAGAACTATTATAATTAACAAAAAAAAGTTGTACGTGCATCCTTTTATTTGTTAATAGTGCAATAGTTTAATACATCAATGAATTAACATCAATGCACTGACTAGTTACACTAGTTTGATAGGTTATTTTCGAACAATGGGGACCGAATTTTTCACTATTATATCAGTCTGGAAAAATCCGCCCCATTGCTGTAGAATTTTTAGCTCCGAGGGATAGTAAGCAAAAACTTTGATCGAACTTGTGTACGCTGTAAACTAACACTAGCGACATCTGTAAGCAGTTTGGTGTTATTTCTGAAGCTTTCAGGCAATTCGCGACAAACCTATATTTTTGATAAAGGGATATGATTTGTAAAATACAAATTTTAATTCAGTTAAATAAATATCTATTTAATTATATAAATGTACATTAAACAAATAGATTCGAGTGGAAAATACTAATAAATGCAATTTTATAAATTCCTTATTAGGATAATCTTATATTAAATTTTTAAAGATAAAAATGCAATGAAAAATGTCCTGGCCGCGATAGCGAGGTTCGTGGGTTTGAGTCCCACTCTCAAACCCACGAACCTCGCTATCGCGGCAGAGCGCTCAACCGCTGAGTCAACCAGGTTCCAGTCACCCCTCACGAATTTTGTCATTGCTTGTTATCTTAACACTGGTATACTTTCGGTGCTTGAAGAAAGTAATACCTGTGGAATTGATCATTCCAGAAATCAAACATTCACAAAGGACTACATAATTCAGTTGGCTTTAATCTCACAAATGAATTTACTATAAATCAACAAATATCTTTCATCCTCATTAATGGACTTTTGGACACTTGGTCTTCAAGGTTGACCTTTGGAATTTTTATGTAAAGCGGTAGCCAAATGTCGGTGGTCGCCACTTTAAATGCATTTTTCTCCATAGGCTTAGGTTGCAGGATTTATATATATATATATATACCCCCTTCACCTTACTTATATATATAATATATTATTATATATAAGTAACGTGAAGGGTAAACGTGGCCGCTGGAGACCAAGGCACAATTTACATGATCAAATTATAAAGGTTTTTAAAACGGTTCAATTAAAAGCGGCGTGAATGTATGCGAACAGTTGTGACTGTGAACAAGGTAAAATAAGTATGTTGAGATAGAGACAAGACGTGGCGCTCGGTTGTCTCTGCCTACCCTTTAAGGGACCTGGCGTGAAAATAAAAGAAAAATCTTCGTAATTTTTTTAACAATCCTTTTTTTAAACGAAATTCAGCGAAAAAAATAAAATCCGGTAAATCTCTTAAAATGGGATCATATTTCGAGTAAGATATACTTTTAACATGATTGGAAGTCACTGAGAACTAGAATTAATATTTTGATATAAAAAAACATACCAAACACTGAGAGTTTAATTAAGTAATTATTACTGCATTAAACTCCAACAAAGGTAGGTAATAATATTTATTTTATTTAGACAAAGGGATATTACAGTTAAGCGCCACCTACATAAACCTGATGAACTAAATCGTTTGGCTTCATTTCCTAAGGGCTGAAAAAAAGGCCAGCCAGCAAGGCATAGCATTAGCTACCAAAGGAAGTCAATAGATGGGGTGTTGTCAAGCTTAAGAGTAAGTTATATGCAATATTGAAGGTATTAGTTTTATTGAAATATATAAAAGTATTATGTGAACTCCAGTATTAATAATGATAGTAAATAATTTTGTAGCTTGTTGGATTAAATTTATATAAGTTTTTATTTTTACCGTTCTTCCAATAATTGTTTTTTTTTGTATTATTGATGAGAGATTACTACGCTCTTACGTAAAATATGGGAACTGTTTACTGGAAAATCAACCCATAACCAAAAGAAGGGAAAATTGTATGCTATTAGTTTCTGAAAACATTCACAGATGGCGTGTGTAGCCTACAGATTTTTTTTTATTTTCTAATTTAATTACAAAAAAATAATAACAACAGCTGTAATTTATGTTTAAAATTCGGGTGTACTGAAATAAAATAAAACCATTATGAATTATAATATGAATAATGGAACACTTATATATTAGGTATGTGTACCACTACGGCGCGCTAGAGCGCCTCGACAGCCTAGGAATACTGCTGTGGGATGTAATTCCCTAGCCACTGGTCATCTTAGTACAGCTCACGGCGAAGTTTATATTGACTTAATAATGTATCTATAGACAGTTTCACAAGTTGGTGTACAGTGAAACTGGGACCGACAGCTTAACCTATCTCAAAGGAGGCACTACACTGCAAAACTTTTAGGAGCATACTGGGGTTTGAAACCAAGTCCTAAATACTGTATTTATTTAGCGTAACGTCTAATTAACTAAAAGTCCTTACTCTGTAGTCGACTTGACATCCATACAAACGTACTTCCAATATTACAACTTGGCTGTTAGTCCAAGTTCCATTTTAATGTACCATCCGAAAGAACGCATCAATATTGTCATCAAGCATGTATATTTGTGTTTTAATATCGCCATGGAAACAATTTGATATATTATTACTTAGATTTAACCATATTTAATTAAAATCATTTCAACCTATGACAGTAAAAAAAGTGAAATAAATCTTTTTTACAAAAAAAATAACCGACTTTAAAATCACTAAAATGTATAAAGTGAATATTTACAAGTGATTAATAATATAATATTTTTGTAGTAATTATGTAATATATAATTATTTTTTTTGAAATTTTCTCTCCAGGCTGGGGAATCTTTAAAGGAGAGACTATAAAATTAATGCTATAAGTACTAACATTTTTACTAGCAAGACAGGCACCATTTTTTTTAAATAAAATTAAGGTTGAAATTGATCGTTTACTTAAAAATAAGAGAATTACACCTATAGAATAAAGTAGCTGGTGCATACCAGTAGTGCCAGTACTTAAGTCAGATGGCCCTGTAAGGCTATGTGGGGACTACAAAGTAACTTTTAATCCAGTATTAGAAATTGACCATTTGCCTTTACCCCATATTATATACATTGAAGTATTTTGAATATTATTGTGAACTGGATTTAAAAGAAGCTTATTTGCAGGCCCCTCCACACCCTGATAGCCAAAGCCTTACAACCATTGTAACTGAATTTGGTATCTATATATATTTATATGTATTTATATTGGTATGGATTTATATACGTGGTGGCCGAGTTGGTTAGACCTTGGACTTAAAAACGCTTAGGTCCCTGGTTCGAATCCCGGTGTATACCAAAGAGTTTTTAATAAAAAAAAATATGTACATTTGTTTGACAACACCACTATAGTGCCTCTGAGAGCAAGTTAAGCTGTCGGTCCCGGTTTCACTATACCAACTTGTGAAACTGTTTATAGATGGGTTATTGAGTCTATTAAAACATCGCGACGAGCTAGCCACTTGTTCGGTGTAGACTCATACCATCGGCTACGCGAGGTGGGATTAAAACCCCTCCGCTGGGTACCCTGGGGCCGTCTAGGCGGTCTCGGGCGCGGTAAGACACCCGTAATGATATTCATGTATGTATGTATAATAATTATTCCAGATAGTTCATAAACTAGGATTATAAATGAGCTTCATAAAAGTCATGTTGGCAGTAGTAGAATGAAATCAAATTGTCAATCATATTTTTGTGGCCTAAACTTAACGAAGATATTGATATATTAATAAAGTCTTGTACAATTTGTTTAAAAAATAGAAAAAGCCCTAATAAAATTATGCAACATTATTGGCCAAAACCTCCAGCTGTTTGGCATAGGATTCATGCAGATCATACTGGCCCCCTATTTGGAAAAATGTTTCTATTAATAATAGACAGTTTTAGTAACTGGCCAGAATTTTTTATTGTTCACATTATTGGATCAACACTTACTATAAATAAATTTAAGGAAATTTTCATTAGATTTTCCATTTCACCTAGTGACCGACAATGGTACTGGTTTACAAGTAAAGAAGTTTCTGTCAGGGTATAGGGGTCACCCACACATTCACTCCACCTCATTATCCTGCTACTAATGGAGCGGCAGAGAGGTTTGTACTTTGTAACACCATGAATAGACTCTTTTAAAAAAACTTGACCCTAACTATTTTATGTATTTTGACAAAACATTGTAGATTTTTCATTTATTTACTGTTAATAAATATTTTTTATTAAATAGGCATTGAAAATACACAAAAAAAACTATGAACATAAAAAAAAACAAAAATAACCAACAACACACAGCTTTCCCAAGCGGATACCCATCCAAGTACTGACCGTGCCCGCCGTTGCTTAACTTCGGTGTTCGAAATGGGAACGGGTGCTTACAACGAGGTATGGCCGTTGGCGAAAGCTACTGCGAAAATTGTGAAGGCTTTCAGGGTATATTGCAACAGCCAACTGAAAACCGTCTCTATTTCCGGAAGGCTAAAGATTTTATTAAATTGTATTTCAAGTGATACAGCAATAGCGCCTTAACGTGAAATATAGGAACTAAATTGTTAACTGAAAAGCCTCCCTAATAGTAAAAGGATGGAAAATCCAGATGCTTGTTATTTCTGTAATCATCCAACAGATGGGGCGTAGAACCTGTTTATTAAATTATGTTTAAATTTCGACTAAACTGAAATGCAATATAATAATTTAGAACTTAATGAGGCCTCCAAGTACGTATAAATTTTGGACTAGAGTTTATTGACCCGGCAGTATTTATTTTATTCTCTAACTCCATCATATATTTCTGGATCATCAAGAACCGCTGGTATTGCTGCTGAGGCCTAGGCACGAAAATAACATAATAAATATTCACAAATAATTCATTAATTTATTTTTGTCCTTTTATAGTTATTTTTTAAATTTTTTTAAATTTTTTTTATTTGCAAAAATTCTGAATAAAAATAGTTGAGACGATGGATCCTTGAAGAAAAAACTTTTATTATTACTTTGAGTAGAAGATTTAGATGATGAGTGACCGTGGATCCTAAATCATTTTTTTTTTGGGACATAAAGTATCCATAGCTATCCAACGCGGAAACGCAGCTAGTGCTATGGGTACTTTTTAAAGAAATCCATGATTGTTTTTGTTCACTCCTTTAATTAGTTTTTGCCAATAGTTTGTATTATTACTTGTACTATTATTTCTTCTGTGCTATTATTAAGTATGATAATAATAATTATTATATCATAAAAATCTAAATATTTTACACCGAGGTTTTAATTATGAGTATAATAAAATAAATATGATCACGAGTGCCTTACGATGTCCGAGACCGCCAAGACGGCCTCAGGATACCCAGCGGAGGGGTTACCTTGACGTAGCCGATGGAATGAGTTTACACCGATCAAGTGGCTAGCTCGTCGGGATGTTTATCACTAAACCAGCCTGTGTTCATACATGGACTTTTGAACCCATTTATGTTAATCTCATATCTATCTGTTATATGTTAATCTAAATTATGATAAACCGGAATATATTCAAGAGAAGATACAATCTTTAAAAGTCTTTTAAAAATAAAATAAGTAAGATAAAATATATTTACCAATAATTTTTAACGGATGCTATAGTTATTTTTAGAGTTCAATTTCTTTATATAGGTAGTTAATAATTATCGGATCTAAGATCGGTTTTCTTTCCGTGTAAGTAGGTATATATTTTTTAATTAGTAGGTAATAAAATGACACTGATAGCGAAAAGAAAAAAAAAAACACGTCTAATAGTGTATTTCTAAAAACACTACAACACCAAACGGTTATCCGTTTTGAAATATTATATAAGTATTTCGTGGATTACTTTGTATGGAAAATGGATTAAATTCGTGATAGCTATGGTCAACATGTTTATTGTTCACATTATTAAGTACCTACCTAAAAAACATAACAAAACAAACAATAAAACTTTAAAAAACAACAGCAATAGTTTTATTTGTTTTAAGTAACGCGGCGAAGTTGTGGGCAACAGTTATGTGCATCTGGATTGAGAGATCTAATCAAAACCAAGCAAAATGACTATGTTGGCATTTCGTAGCATAATGTAGAAACTTATATATGAAATATTTTAATTTGTAAAGGCGAGGAAAAAAAGTTAGCGTCAAAAAATAGGAGCTCTCAATCCTGACGTTTTTGAAAAAATATAAAAAAAAATTTTTAGAAGTATTTACTCTATGTTATATTTTTTTGTACTAACATTCAGTACACACATCGTAAGAAATAATCAGAAGAATTCAAAATATTTGGAGGTAAAATGAAGAAGATATAAGGCAAAACATGGATCTCTCAATCCAGATGTTTTAGATTGAGTGATCCTTTGAAACACCATGTTAGGCTGAGTAGAAGCAAAAGTTGATTATCCCAGCATTTAATAGTACTTCTCGACACTATCGCAAAAAATAAATAAATATCCAAATGATAACCGTTAAAAAGTTATAGCAACTTCGTCATTTTTAAAACATCAGGACTGAGTGATCTATATTTTCACATATATCTACTTTTACTTTCATCGCACGGAAAATCTAAAATTCTACGAATTATTAAAAAAACATCTTCTAAATCCTGGCATTTAAACAATTTGTGTAAAGGTTGCACTTTATTAGATTTATAGATTCCAAATTTACCCATACAGCAGTCGTGTAGGGTGACCATGTTTTGTTTTTAATTTTTATGAAGCATGGCATATTATTCTGTAAATTTGTATAGTTTAACTTTCATTTTATATATATATATATTCTCGTATATATATATGATTTATTTTATATTTTTTTGCTTATTCTTACTTTTGTTTTATTATGTTTTAATTATATTTATATATATATATATATATATATATATACCATGAATCACGAATGAGCATGTGCCGTAAGACACGCGAGAGGAGAACCGCTCCACACAGTTCTAGGCGATTGACGGTGAGCGTCTTCAAGAGTGCTACTTTGGATTTACCTATAAGTAGACTTATATAATTATTTGTTTTAGATTTGACCACTAAGTACACGCAGCAGCCAAAACCCTTTGATGACCCGTCACAAAAACCTACTAAATATATTTTATTTATTTCATTATTTAAATGTACAAAACACAACGTGGTAATTTTAATTTAGAAATATTATTTAGATCTAAAGCGAATTCATTCCAATTCTGAGCTATGTTGACAGGAATTTCGTAATCTTAAGATAATTTTAGGGTCCACAGTTCTTGCATCAAAACCTTAGCAGAGAACACGAGTGGAGAAATCCAACCCAAGGGATCAAAAATTCTCGCCACGGTAGATAATTTTGAGCGTTTTGTATATTTTATTTCTAAACTAGAATATGAACATGAGAACAAGTCTGTATTTGGATCCCATTTGATTTCGAGGATTTTCAAATTTACTTCATCATGGGTTTCTGAAAAAGTCTTCGGTAACTGGCAGTGCTCGTCGGGTAAGTCAAAAGCCATAAGATGTGTTGAAAACGTCGATCTTCAGGTCGCACTAAAATTTGTCGATACATTTTACATATGTCACTAGTAAACACGACGGTATGAAGTCGAAACTTAGTGACAATGTCTACAATGTTTATTTGGAGTTTAGGTCCTGGACGCACTATGTCATTCAGCGATATGTTGTTGGTAGTGCGACAGCTGGCGTCGAACACTACCCGAAGTTTAGTTGTAGTGCTGCTAGGTCGCAGGACACAATGATGTGGAATTATATATCGCCTTGACCAAATGTACTCTCCACAGGATGCATGTGGCCGAGGCTCTCATACTCGCGCATAAACTTTGCATACCCTTCACCCAACTCAGGGTTGGAGAGGAGTCTTTTCTTCAGATTGAGAAATCGTGTCAGACCATGGTTGTGGGAGTTGCCTAGCACGTTGTCCACTAACATGGGCACAACATAACGTCCGTCGGAGTTACGAGATACGTTATCTTCGTAAATCTGTTCGCAGAGTTCGTTTTCGGGGATCGACAAGTGAACGGCAGGAGGTTCCTCGGTTTCCCAAAAACGTCTCATGACGTCTTCCAAGGCGCAGGTCTCGGCGAGCAGTGTGGTTGCCTCAGGTATATTAATCGATGGATTAATATTATACTGACCAGATATGACCCAACCGAACACGCTATTTAACGCAACAGGCAAGCTCGGGCCTGGCGTATAGCGGCGACCGTCATAGATCTTGTCGAATACTTCGACACCTAATAAAATGTCTATAGGTCCCGGCATGTGAAATGTTGTATTGGCAAGAGACAAGTTTTTAAAAGTATTATAAATATGTACAGGAATGGGAAGCGACGGTAAGTTCAAGGTAATTTTAGATAAAACGATACAATTTATTTTAAATATAAGTTTATCAGAATATCAAGACATAACCGTACACGACGTAATACCCTTGATATTCTGCACAGTATTGTGCCCTAGCCCTGCGACTGTGTAACATCACAGTCGCAGTGCCGCCGTATTATCAACCTTAAGCGACGTGCACAAGCTGACGTAATAAAGGAGTCATGAGAACAGCTGTCGACGAAACCTCGAACGTGATTAGGATTACCATACGCGTCCCGAAGATGAACTTGTACTGAACCGAGAATTTTCCCCGAGCGGTCAGTGTGACCGAGCTCGGCAGCCACAGCTACGCACGCGAGGCTGGCTAGGCCGGCTGTGGGGTGTATTAAATAATGGATACACATCATCATCATCATCATCATGCCAGCCTTTCGCGCGTCCACTGCTGGACATAGGCCTTCCTCAAGGATCGCCACAACGACCGGTTCTGCGCTGCCTGTATCCGTCGGCTTCTCGCGACCTTTTTTCAGGTCGTCGGTCCATCTTGTGGGGGGCCTGCCTCTGCTGCGTCCTCCAGCACGCGGTCGCCACTCGAATAATGCTCAATGATCTCAGTGGGGCTTCTAAAAAAGTGGGCCTAAACATGAACATGGATAAGACCAAAGTCATGTCGAACGCCCATGTTATACCCACTCCTGTAAAAATATGAAATTCCGCACTCGAAGTTGTTGATAATTATATATACCTAGGACAGTCATTCCAGACAGGTAAATCCAACTTCGAGAAAGAAATGTCTCGTCGAATCCAACTTGGCTGGGCAGCATTAAGGAGGCTACGTAATATCTTCTCGTTCCAAATACCGCAGTGTTTAAAAACCAAGATGTTCGAGCAGTGTGTGTTGCCAGTGATGACTTACGGATCAGAGACGTGGTCGCTTACTATGGGCCTCATGAAAAAGCTCACAGTCACACAAAGGGCGATGGAGCGCGCTATGCTCGGCGTTTCCTTGCGGGATCGTATTCGAAACGATGAGATCCGCAAAAGGACCAAAGTAACCGACATAGCCTCCAGAATCGCCAAACTTAAGTGGCAGTGGGCAAGCCACATAGCTCGCAGAACGGACGGCCGTTGGGGCACTAAGGTTCTCGAGTGTCCACACACATCCGAGTGTATCAATTCCAAAAGCTTTCTAGCTTTACTATACTTAACCTTCTTAAATGGTTTTCGAGTCTGTTTGCTTTCTATACATGCAATACAAGGACTATTATCGATGGATCTAAAATCAAAACTTGTAGCCAAACCTTTTCTCAAGATATCCATGCCAATTCAACATAAATATCCAAATCGTCGGTGCCACAACTTATAATTGTCAATAGCAGTGACATTCTTAGCTTGTTCTTCTAAAATAACATCAGTTTTTATTTTATAAAGACCATCACTTAACGAAGCATCAAAAATAACATCACCTTGAACAGAAAAAATAGTATTACCATACATTTAACAACCATAACGATCAAACACTACACATAGCCCCTTTTAAACTACTTTGCTAACGGAAATTAGGTTTGAATTCAAGTTAAGTACATAAATTACATCTTTTATAGTAACTTTAATATAACTTTGGACTCTGATACTAAAAAGCGTTTCGAGTTGCAAAATAAGGTTGAAATACCTACCTCAAATGATCTTTTACAGTTTCTTCAAAACTATATAAAGGTTATAGAAACTTGTCAACCTACCTCATCAACTAAAATTAACTTTGAAAAATCTAATTCTAGAACCAAGCCTTCTAGTAATCCTAGTACTCAAAAGGTACTACCAAGGTCCTTCGTAGTTGAATCGAAACCAAATAAGTTTGAAAACGCGTTTTTTTGCCCATGTTGCAAATCAAAACATTCTATTTATAAGTGTCGTGTCTTGAGTTTCAAGGCAAATCGATTTCGGCAAGTCTAAACTTTGTTAACAACAATCAGTTGTGTCACAATTGTTTGCGATCAAATCATATGGCTTACAAATGCCCTTCAAAAACATCCTGCCCCGTGTGTGGCGCCCGTCACAGTACGCTCCTGCACGCCGACTCCGCGGCCGGCAGCCCCACGCTGTCACAGCAGCGCCGGTCGCGCGGCCGACGATGGTGCCGGTGTTGTAGTTATTAGCAATCGCGTCCTATATTTATGGTATGAATTCAGGTAAAGTTATATTAAAAAGTTACATTAATTGTCACATTCTAAGTTGTCAATTAAAATGAAATGTACAATAATTTAAGTTTCTTTCTAATATATTATTATTTACAAGTAACTATGTGTATCCCTTATTTAATACACCCCACAGTGGTTATGGGCCCAGCACCAAGATCAAAGTAAGATCCTGGGTTGGATTAGGGTCAAATTTAGATTGAGCTCAGAAAAAGGGAACCCGGGGCTAAGCTTGCACAGACTAGGTATGCTGCTGGATTTTTTAATTTATCCAAAAGGTATCATTGAAAAATATTAGTTCAATATATATTAATACCATAGCTGATGGTGAGGGATCCACTGGCGTTGCGTCGACGTTGTTTTCAGGCGCTTCGCTTACTGCTATTAAACCGTTAAAAGGTAAAGATGGATATGCACAGTGGAGGTTTAAAATGAAAATGTATTTAATTCATTAAGGTCTTTGGGAAACAGTTGTTGGTTATCCGTCCACTGATACTACGCCTACGTCTATCCGATGCATGAGGGATATGAAGGCATGGTCCAAAATATGCTTAACGTTAGATGGAGCTGCAATTACTCACGTTAGAAGTTGTGAAACTGCTAAGGAGGTTTGGGACACACTTGCTAAGGATAAAGGTAAAGGTATGGGAAGGCGTTTGGCTTTAGAGAGAAGATTGTATGGATTGCATTTAAGTGAATTTGACAACATTGAGAAGTATATTTGTGCTGTTACGGAAGTAGCACAGGACTTGGCTGATATCGGTAAAAAGATCAATGATACCAGTATTGGTGCAATATTACTAGGTGGTTTGACTGATGAGTATCAACCTATTGTAATGGCATTGGAGAACTCAGGTGTTGAAGTTACGAGTGAGTTGGTTAAAACTCGTTTATTGAATGAGATGTCTAAAAAGGAAGACCGAGGTATTGCTTCTGCATTAAGTATAAAGTCTAATAAGACGAATAATCGGCAAATTATATGTTTCGACTGTAAGGAGCTTGGACATAAGCGTCCGGATTGTCCAAATAAGAAGAGGAATGATGTTATGCATCATAAAACAGGAGTTACGGCTTTGAGTGTTGATAATATTAATAAGAGAGAGTGGTATATAGACTCTGGAGCAACAGCTCATATGACTTCGTGTAATGGTAGGTTAGTGAATATAAATAATAAGCACTGTGACAAAACAGTGGCGGTAGCTAATAATGATAAGTTGCATACTGATTGTTCAGGTGATGTTTTGTTTAATTGTAATAATACTGTAAATACTATTACAAAGTTCGCGACGAAAGGTAAAATAATAAAAATTCACCGAGGTCATTCAAATTTAGAGCCTTAAGGGCATTGACACTTTCATACAAAGTATTAATTAACTTAGACAAGTTTTCAAAAGTAGGGTTCGTGACGGGTTGTAAACTAGTAATGTGTAATTTCTTTCGGTTTTAATTCTAAATTAATACCATTTATTTGGTCTTGAAGTTCATAATATTCATCTCGGATTTTTTGTAAGTCTTTATATCGCGCGCGGAACGAAGACAACTTTGTATGATCGGTTTGCATTTCTTTTCCAAGATCATACAAAATCTGTAAACTCCTATAGCCATGCTCGCGACGCGATTCTAGCTTTTGTAACTCTGAGTCAGACATGTTTATTTTATTTTAACACGTACTAATAATCTTATGAAACGTTCAAAAAAAAATAGTGCAAAATTATAGACAAAAATATTATCGATAAAGAAAGATACCTATGAAACTAAAGATAAATACCCAATTTAACCTCATACAACAACGTTTTTACAATAATTTGTTTGTAAAAATATTTTTTTAAATAACTTTGTTTATGCAAAGATATACAAGTTACAGGTTTGTAGTTTTAATAGTTTTGATGCGCGATGAACAGATGACGGGTCAGCGTGGTACCTACACTGTTCTCGAACGCAAAAACTAATTACCTAAGCTCTAACTTAATAGGTAGATATTATCTGCCTTGATACGCGATCAACAAACAATAAGTTAGCTTGGTACCTATACTTGTTATCTCGAACGTAAAGGCTTAAATATACCTAATATTGAAAGTTCTAGGTAGGTAGATCTAAAGCGTTTTGATACGTGATATTAACAAATAGCTTGAAACCTATAATTTGTTTTCTCGAACGTAAAAACTGTATAAGATACCTAAAAGTGCAAGTATTTAACAAAAACAGCCACTATAAAAATTTATAAAGTTTGACATAATTTATATAAGATGTTTACCTATATTTTTATAAGAAATTAGGCAAATTAGATTCTTTTGTTAAAATTACAGTTTACTTTTCTACGAAAATATATAAATTCCGAGTTCAAAGTAAACAATTATCATTAGGGACAATATGACGCGAAATAGACAAGTATGTCGATACCGGTTTTTTACGCTCTGAAAATTTACCATAATATGGACTGTATTTAATTAGCTTTAAAAATTAAGTTTTTAGATTTTTATTTAATTATAAAACCTAAATAACACTGAGAATTCAAAACCGGCTCGAAGGACCACTATAAAAATGTAGCGACCTGCATGAGGGTCAACGAATGCCATTGATAATTGTTGGTTGGAAAAATTATGTACTACACTAAAATTTAGATAAAAATTCACAGAATTCAGCAGGTAACACATCTAGCATCCTCTTAATATGGAAAACGGGACTCACCTGGATTTTAGCTGTTTTTAATAGGAGCTTGAGCCGACACTTGCACTCTGAACTATAATATTTTACTTCTCAATTATTTCATGTAGGTAGGAACAAAAAATATATATGCATGTCACTGTGTGCTTGCGGTTACGCACCCTACGATATTCACAGAGCGAGTCCGCTACCATTGTGAGGTCGCGACAATGTGTCCTTTTGGCAATAGCACATACACATATTACCAAAAAAAGAAAACACAAGTACATATATACATGTGTCCATTTGGCAATAGTGCATAATGCACTGATATATAACATTTATGAGACCATTTTCCACCGAATTTTTCACTATAATAGTCAGGAAAAATTCGATGAAACTGATAAAGCAGCTTTTACTACGAGGGAAGGTGCCCACAGAACTGCAACAAACTTCTGTACGTTGTAAATATACGCTAGCGACATCTGTTAGAAGATTCGAGGTCCTGAAATATCTGATGCTTCTTTCTTTCTTCTTTTAGGTCTTTACGAAATAGTAATTTTAATGATAATAACATCTGATTTATAAAATACTTATAAAATTTGAATTCTGAAGTATTTTAATAACGTATTATATTTATATTATCGAAATAATGTTATTTTTTATACGTATTAAATATCACACATATTTTATCAGGGCCTCGATTCTCTTAAATTAGCTTTAGATTAATTGTGTTATAATAGCATTGTAGTAGAATCACAATAGCTTAATTTGTAATCAATCGCTCATAGAAAAGTATTAAAAAAATATCGATTCTATTACGATGCAAGTTCGATTCTATTGAAGTAAGTTAATTTGAGAAAACAGCCCCCCTAGCCAAGAGCATAGGCGCTTTTTGCGCCCAAGCGTCGCAGAACGGACAGTGATCAAATCAACTTTTGTCTTTTTTTTTCATGGAATTTATTGGATAGTATTAAAAAATGCACATGCCGTATAAAAATAAATGTTGAGGTTAATAGTAAAACATTTTTTTTTCTTTTTGTACATACTCGTAGTATAATTTACGGGAAAAATTAAAAACAAGTTTGTTTTTGCTCTCCTGTAAAGTTGTAATTTTTGGGATGTATCATTTAGCACCGGAGGCACAGAATTATATATTTTTTTATTTTAAAGTTCTTCCACATTTTTCTTTAATTGGCTTTAATGTTTTATTTTCTGTTTATATACTTTTTATCAATATATACCTAGACAAATCCCTGCAGACACTGAAAGAAAACAGATGTGGGAATAAAATGGGTGATAAGTTGATTAATACACCATTGTAGGAAAGCGAATGCAGGCATTAGTGTTAAGGGCGCACTGCTCTTTATGATGGGCAGTTCAAATATTACTAAGAAGCAAGACTAGCCATTCATAATGCAGTAGTGTTTGTTTCAACACTATGTGTTGTATAGGAGTCAGAATTGGGTATGTTAGGAAAGGATGAAAGTACCAGTAGAAACAATGCTATAGAAATGCGAATGTGCAGCTTTAATATAACAGACCAAATCCGCGATAACATACTTTGAGAACGAGTGGGACTGAGTTAAAGTATAAGCAAAAAATGAGGAAGGGCATGCTCCGCTGGTTTGGACATGTAATAAGGATGATGGATCAGATATATATATATATATATAAGTAAGGTGAAGGGTAAATGTGGCCGCTGGAGACCAAGGCACAATTTACATGATCAAATTATAAAGGTTTTTATAAACGGTGCAATTAAAAGCTCCGAAATCGGCGTGAATGTATGCGAACAGTTGTGACTATGAACAAGGTAAAATAAGTATGTTGAGATAGAGGCAAGACGTGGCGCTCGGTTGTCTCTGCCTACCCTTTAAGGGACCTGGCGTGAAAATTAAAAAAAATCTTCGTAATTTTTTTAATAATCCTTTTTTTAAACGAAAAATTAGTGAAAAGAATAAAATCCGGTAAATCTCTTAAAATAGGATCATATTTCGAGTAAGATAAACTTTTAACATGATTGGAAGTCACTGAGAACTAGGATTAATATTTTGATATTAAAAAACATACCAATCACTGGGAGTTTAATTAAGTAATTATAACAAAGGTAGGTAATAATATTTATTTTATTTAGACAAAGGGATATTACAGTAAAGCGCCACCTACATAAACCTGATGAACTAAATCGTTTGGCTTAATTTCCTAAGGGCTGAAAGAAAGGCCAGCCAGCAAAGCATAGCATTAGAAGGGCTGAAAGAAAGGCCAGCCAGCAAAGCATAGCATTAGCTACCAAAGGAAGTCAATAGATGGGGTGTTGGCAAGCTTAAGAGTAAGTTATATGCAATATTGAAGGTATTGGTTTTACTGAAATATATAAAAATATTATGTGAACTCTTGTTTTGAAAATGATAGTAAATACTTTAGGTAATGGTCATTTGATATTTTATTGTATCCGGGAAATTTTGAAGCTTGTTGGATTAAATTTATATAAGTTTTTATTTTTACCGTTCTTCCAATAATTGTTTTTTATTGATTTATTTGTGAGAGATTATAAATACATTAAAAAAAAACAATTAATTGAAAAAACAAAAATAACCAACAACACACAGTTTTCCCAAGCGGATACCCATCCAAGTACTGACCGTGCCCGCCGTTGCTTAACTTCGGTGTTCGAAATGGGAACCGGTGCTTACAACGAGGTATGGCCGTTGGCGAGAGCTATTGCGAAAATTGAGAAGGCTTTCAGGGAGTTTTGCAACAGCCAACTGAAAACCGTATCTATTTCCAGAAAGCTAAAGTTTTTATTCCAATGGTCACCCAGTGACGTAGAGACAACGCTCTTACGTAAAATATGGGAACTGTTTACTGGCAAATCTACCCAAAACCAAAAGAAGGGAAAATTTGTGTGCTATTAGTTTCTGAAAACATTCACAGATGGCGTGTGTAGCCTACAGAATTTTTGTTTTTTTCTAATTTAATTACAAAAAAATAATAACAACAGCTGTAATTTATGTCTAAAACTCGGGTGTACTAAAATAAAATAAAACCATTATAAATTATAATATGAATAATGGAATACTTATATATATTAGGAATGTGTACCACTACGGCGCCCTAGAGCGCCTCGACAGCCTAGGATTACTGCTGTGGGATGTTATTCCCCAGCCACTGGTGATCTTAGTCCACAGCTCACGGCGAAATTTATATTGACTTAACCTTCCGCATACAACATGGAATAAAATTACAAGTTGTACAACGTGAGGTCTAGTAAACCCCAACATACCCCAACATTAAATAAATCTGTATTGTCTAAAATTTTGGTATATTACCAAAATTTTAGACAATACAGATTTATTTAAATTAAATTTATTATATATTTATGTTCTAACGTTCAATAAAATGAAAATTAAAAATAGTAAAATTTCACTCATTTATTACAAAATCTCAAAAACAAAATGTCACCTTTTTACCTATTAATATATTAACTTGATAGCTAAATATATAAATTATATCATTACTAACATTGTACTATCCCTTACATTATAATATAGAATATAATATTTAAAAAATACATATAAAAAATAACCGTCAAAATAAGAATAAAAGTTAGTCACGGTCTGAACTCTGAACTCGATATTCTCTATTTTGACAAGAGTAACGACAATAATCATATATTGGAATTGCATTTTCTGGTGTATAACTTGGTTTTTCTGTCCATTGTTTTAGGACAAATACAAATCTGAATCTGTGAGCACGAATTGGGAACTCTGATTTCGTTTCTTCAACAAATTTTCTAAGATAACCAATATTTCTGTGGCGTTTTTCATTTCTGTTTTATATTCTTCAAATAATTCTCTTTGAGACATAATCTTAAGTTTTAGAGGCCTTAGGCATTATCTATGGACTTTTTTTTAAACTTTCAAATTCATGTTATATTTCTAGTAAGCATATCGTCAAATTGTAAATTACTTACTAAGAAAACGACATGATAATATGAAATGCTTCTATCTATGTCTGTTCCATCAGAGACCTACAAGTAGTTCTTTATCGTATACCAATAAACCTAGTTGTTCTTTGAGCCAAGAGCTATTTGCTTTAGACATTATCTACTTTTTTTTTTTTAAACTTCCAAATTCATGTTATATTTCTAGTGAGCATGTCGTCAAATTGTAAATTAATTACTAAGAAAACGACATAATTATATGAAATGCTTCTATGCATGTTCCATCAGAGACCCACAAGTAGTTATTTGTCGTATACCAATAAACCAAGAAGTTCTTCGAGCCAAGAGCTTATTGCTTTAGACATTATCTACAGAGTTTTTTTTCAAACTTTAGTATTATTGAAATAAAATACTTTATAAAAAATTATAAACGATATATTTCGCCACAGGCTCCTTCAGTCGTTTGACATATTATTTTATAATAAATAATTGTCTTACATCTATTTTTTTAAATTATAAATAAATAAAAAATAAAAAAAAAGGTATTTTTTTTTTTTTTTTTTTTTATATGTGTATGTGTGTGATTGTTAGTTTGTGTGATGTCGTGTATGATTGTGTGCGTGTGTTTGTGTGATTTACAAGGTTATATATGTCATAGTTGTATGTTAAGTCCTGGTCTATAATGTGCTCCTAAAGTCCAAATGTAAGATGATTCGTACGTACGTAATTGAATGTTAGTTATAGTATGAAATGATTTAATGATCCTAACAGTAAAACAGTCATTGAATTTTAAATTATGAGTACGAGCATGAGTAGGGATAGGGAGGATACTATTGATTATGGAGTCAGTTGTATGGCGATGATGATTCATTCTGATATGAAGTGGATTAATGGTTTCCCCGATGTAAAAAGATGAACAGAGATATAATGTTTTTAATATATATGTGATATAGTCTAATATGTATATAATGTTTTTGGTTTTGCAGTTGCTATTTGGTTGTGCTAGAATACATGTAGTGGAATTTGGTGTGGTGATTGTAGTGGATGTATTGATGAGGAGGCAAGTTTTACATCGGGGATGTGAGCATGGAATGGTTCCTGGAGATGTTATGTTGTTTATTGTGGTGTTAAGTCAAGGTATTGTCCTAGAAGTGAGTGTACGTAGATTAAAATTTTGACGATAAGTAATATGTGGCAAAGTAGTTAATAAGTCTTTAGTATCGTCATGTTGTCTAAGGATGTCTGCATTGTCTTTAAATAATTTTATAAGTTTTTCAGCGCCAAAAAAATAGTCAGTAGTTAATCGTAATAGTTGTTGGTCTTGTCTGTGTCTGTGGTGAGGTTGATGATATTGTGGGCAATGGTAATAATGTTTCTGTATAAAATTATCAGGGTATTGTCTGTTTGAAAGTGCTTGTACTATTTTGTTGTCATACTGTTGTAGTTTTTCAGAGTCATTGCAAATTCTACGTCCTCGAAGTGATAATGAATATGGAATGGATCTCTTTACATGATGTGGATGACAACTGTCGAAATGGAGGTATTGAAATTTATTTGTGGATTTAAAATGAACAGAAGTAATTAGTCTATTGTCTGTTGTTAGTGTTAAGTCAACGTCTAGAAAAGTAATTTCTTTTAATGATATATTATGAGTAAATTTAAGACTACTATATGAATTTAGATTATTTAAAAATATTAAAAGTGATGAATGATTATGTGGCCAAATCATGAAAATATCGTCAATGTAACATTTCCAAAGTAAAGGTCGTAATGGTTGTGAATGAAGAAAGTTCGTTTCTAATTGACCCATATATAAGTTTGCGTAACTTGGAGCCATTCGGGTACCCATTGCTGTGCCTTTGATTTGATGATAGTATTTATGATTAAAATGAAAACAGTTATTTTTTAATATGATTTCAGAAAGTACTGTAATGAAATGTGTGGATGGTTTTGAATTTGGTGGTCTATTGTTCATATAATACTGAAGTGCACTAAGTCCGTCATCGTGTGGTATATTCGTATATAGTGAAACTACGTCAATAGTTATTAGATATAAATGTGAATTTTGTGGTAGATGTAAAGATGTTATAATGTCTAAAATATGATTAGTGTCTCTTATATATGATTCGAGTTCTTTAACAATGGGTTGTAAAAGATAGTCAACAAAGGATGATATGCGTTCAGTGGGAGAATTTTGTGATGCTACAATAGACTCAATAACCCATCTATAAAAAAATTCACAGGCTGGTATAGTGAAATTGGGACCGACAGCTTAACGTGCTCTCCGAGGCACTATAGTGGTGTTGTCAAACAAATGTACATATTTTTTTTAATTAAAAACTCATAGGTACACACCGGGATTCGAACCAGGACCTTAGTGTTTTTAAGTCCAAGGTCTCACCAACTCGGCCACCACGTATATTCCTTCATTTTAATGCATTCATAATTTCATCCATATTATATACTCAGTTGTTTGATGGTCATCTCCCACAAACAAATTTTCAACGTATTCCTCCAACACTACTTCTTATTTCTAATCACGATTACTTGGAATTCTCCAATACATCTTCGCATTCATATTTCGGCCTGCGTAAATGTGACCATGTATCTATTTACCGCAAACAGTTAAGATGGCTTAATATACTATCACGTAGATCAGAGCACATGCTTTCTTCCCTTTATAACATTCTCTATAATCCTAATACCCCTTCTTACCTAAAATCTCGATTTATTTTCCTTTGTGATTCTCACGATCGTCCTCTTCGCTCCTTTGGTAATAACCAATTAAAGATCCCGTCACACACCTCCACCAAATATTCCGATTCTTTTACTGTGTCAGCTGTTCGTCAATGGAATTTGCTTTTTCTGTCTATAAGACAGGCTCCAACCATTAGTGTATTTAAACGTCTACTCACCAAATCTCTTCCAAAATCTGAGTAAATGCTTTATAATACAATGAAAAAGCTGTAGGTATTTTACTATAACCTGTTTCAAGACTTCAGATTAATATACACAGGCAATATATAATACCTAATAGTAGCATTGGCGTAGGGACGTGACGACCCTACCGCCCGCTTTTGCGCAGTCAGTCAACCGAACGATGGCGGTCAAACCATCCAAATCATGGTCGGAAGAAATAATAACACGGTACGGGTAGCAGCGCACCGTAGTAAAATTTCGACCCACTGCGATCGCCAACCCGCTTGCCAAGCGTGGCGATTATGGCAAAGCAACATGAACAACAATAATAAAAAACGGACCCTAGTATTCGGCCCCGCTATTCCTGGCTATAGTAGCGGCCATGATTATAGCAAGGCAAGGGGTGCGAAGAATCTCCTGGGGAGTCCAAACTACCACAACAAACGAACACTGGCGCTTGCAACATATAACACACGGACTCTGCGAACTGACAAGAGGGTGGTCGAACTAGAGGAAGTATTGAGCGGGTTACACTGGGATATTATTGGATTATCTGAAGTCCAAAGAGAAGGTGAAGACTCGATAATCCTGAAATCCGGTAACCTACTCTATTTCCGGGAGGGCGACGAACCGTCTCAAGGTGGTGTCGGGTTCATCGTCCACAGGTCTCTCGTGAACAATGTTGTCAAAATCGAGAGTGTGTCGACAAGGGTGGCTTACCTTATACTCAGAATAACCAAACGATACACACCCCGACTACGAGGTAGAAGCCATGTATGTGGACATCGGTAGAGCCATGCGTAGCTTCAAATCTCATTACACTGTTGTCATGGGAGACTTTAACGCGAAGATAAGCAAACGAATCGAAACCGAACTGAGAGTGGGGCAATTTTGTACAGGCAGTAGAAATCCATGAGGTCAGATGCTTGCGAACTTCATGGAAAAGGAGGGACTGTATTTGATGAACTCCTTTTTCAAGAAAAAATCACAACGCAAGTGGACTTGGATAAGCCCCTAAGGTGCCAGCAAAAATGAGATAGACTTCATCTTGCGATCAAAAAGCAAATATTCAATGATGTCTCAGTGATCAATGAGGTGAAAACCGGGAGCGATCACCGTTTGTTAAGAGGCACATTGAATATCAATATAAAGCTTGAAAGGTCACGATTAATGAAGTCTACTCTCCGCCCGGCACCTATAAACACCCAAAACCCCGAGCGCTTTTAGCTGGAATTAAAAAACCGCTTCGAATGCCTATGCGAGTACACAGATTTGGACGAATATAATGACAGGGTTGTGATAACTGTCCACCAGGTCGGATCGAAGTTTTTTAAGATCTGATCTAACAAAGGAGCTAGAAAGATCTCCGACCATACTTTAAAGCTCATGGAAGAGAGACGCGGAATGACCATGCAGTCTTCGTCTGACGCTTCTAAAATAAGATTGCTCAACAGACAGATCTTAAAGTTCTTGACTCGCGACATACGGCAGTTTAATACAGATCGTATTAAAGATGCCATTAAGCAAAACAAAGGCTCTAAAGTATTCGCAAGATATCTGTCTCTCGGCCAGAGTCAATTAACGAAGCTGAAGACCGAGGACGGCAGAGTTATCGCCTCCAAACCAAAGATTATGGCGGAGATCAAAAGGTTCTATGGACAGTTGTACACAACAACACGGCCTCCTATCAAAAACCTGGAAAATGATCCAAGAGCCAGGTTAACCCGACACTATACCGAATATATCCCGGAAATCAGCCTGTTGGAGATTAGGATGGCTCTCAAACAGTTCAAAAACAACAAGGCACCGGATGATGACAGAATCACGTCTGAGCTCCTGAAAGCACTTGGAAAACCTTTGCTGAAGGCTCTCCAGAAGCTGTTTAATTCCGTCATCCTCGAGGGCATAATACCTAAGGCATGGAACAGAAGCGTGGTGATACTCTTCTTCAAAAAGGGTGACAAAACCCTTTTGAAGAACTACAGACCCATTTCGCTTCTGAGCCATGTCTATGAACTATTTTCGAGAGTCATCACGAATCGTCTCTCACGTAGGCTTGACGACTTCCAGCCTCCCGAACAAGCCGGATTCCGTAAAGGCTACAGTACCATAGACCACATCCACACATTGAGGCAGATTATACAAAAAACCGATGAATATAATCAGACCCTGTGTCTAGCTTTCGTGGACTATGAGAAAGCCTTCGATTCGATAGAAACATGGGCAATGCTTCAGTCACTCCAGCGGTGCCAAATTGACTACCACTATATCGAAGTACTAAAGTGTTTGTACAAAAACGCCATCATGTCAGTTCGCCTCTAAGACCAGACCTCAAGACCCATCCAGCTACAGCGAGGAGTGAGACGGGAGACGTAATCTCTCTGAAACTTTTTACTGCGGCATTGGAGGATGTCTTTAAACTCTTGGACTGGAGAAGATTTGGCATCAACATTAATGGCGAGTACATCACTAACCTTCGATTTGCCGGCGATATCGTAGTCATGGCTAAAACCCTGGAGGACCTCGGCATAATGCTCAATGATCTCAGTGGGGCTTCTAAAAAAGTGGGCCTATACATGAACATGGATAAGACCAAAGTCATGTCGAACGCCCATGTTATACCCACTCCTGTAAAAATAGGAAGCTCCGCACTATTGTTGTTGTTGTTATTATTAAGTTGTTGATAATTATTTATGCCTAGGACAGTCAATCCAAACAGGTAAATCCAACTTCGAGAAAGAGATCTCTCGTCGAATCCAACTCGGCTGGGCAGCATTCGGGAGGCTACGTAATATCTTCTCGTCCCAAATGCCGCAGTGTTTAAAAACCAAGGTGTTCGAGCAGTGTGTGTTGCCAGTGATGACTTACGGATCAGAGACGTGGTCGCTTACTATGGGCCTCATGAAAAAGCTCACAATCACACAAAGGGCGATGGAGCGCGCTATGCTCGGCGTTTCGTATTCGAAACGATGAGATCCACAAAAGGACCAAAGTAACCGACATAGCCCCACAAGATGGACCGACGACTTGAAAAAGGTCGCGGGAAGCCGATGGATACAGGCAGTGCAGAACCGGTCGTTGTGGCGATCCTTGGGGGAGGCCTATGTCCAGCAGTGGACGCGCGAAAGGATGGCATGATGATGATGATGAGTAGCGAGGTTGTCAGTTATTACTAATATCCTATAATAAAATTACTTAATTAATATAATTACTAATACCACATAAACAGAACTATTATAATTAACAAAAAAAAGTTGTACGTGCATCCTTTTAATTGTTAATAGTGCAATAGTTTAATACATCAATGAATTAACATCAATGTACTGACTAGTTACACTAGTATGATAGGTTATTTTCGAACAATGGGGACCGAATTTTTCACTATTATATCAGTCTGGAAAAATCCGCCCCATTGCTGTAGAATTTTTAGCTCCGAGGGATAGTAAGCAAAAACTTTGATCGAACTTGTGTACGCTATAAACTAACACTAGCGACATCTGTAAGCAGTTTGGTGTTATTTCTGAAACTTTCAGGCAATTCGCGACAAACCTATATTTTTGATAAAGGGATATGATTTGTAAAATACAAATTTTAATTCAGTTAAATAAATATCTATTTAATTATATAAATGTATATTAAACAAATAGATTCGAGTGGAAAATACTAATAAATGCAATTTTATAAATTCCTTATTAGGATAATCTTATATTAAATTTTTAAAGATAAAAATGCAATGAAAAATGTCCTGGCCGCGATAGCGAGGTTCGTGGGTTTGAGTCCCACTCTCAAACCCACGAACCTCGCTATCGCGGCAGAGCGCTCAACCGCTGAGTCAACCAGGTTCCAGTCACCCCTCACGAATTTTGTCATTGCTTGTTATCTTAACACTGGTATACTTTCGGTGCTTGAAGAAAGTAATACCTGTGGAATTGATCATTCCAGAAATCAAACATTCACAAAGGACTACATAATTCAGTTGGCTTCAATCTCACAAATGAATTTACTATAAATCAACAAATATCTTTCATCCTTATTAATGAACTTTTGGACACTTGGTCTTCAAGGTTGACCTTTGGAATTTTTATGTAAAGCGGTAGCCAAATGTCGGTGGTCGCCACTTTAAATGCATTTTTCTCCATAGGCTTAGGTTGCAGGATTTATATATATATATATATACCCCCTTCACCTTACTTATATATATAATATATTATTATATATATAATATATTATTATATATATAATAATATATATATAATATATTATTATATATAAGTAACGTGAAGGGTAAACGTGGCCGCTGGAGACCAAGGCACAATTTACATGATCAAATTATAAAGGTTTTTAAAACGGTTCAATTAAAAGCGGCGTGAATGTATGCGAACAGTTGTGACTGTGAACAAGGTAAAATAAGTATGTTGAGATAGAGACAAGACGTGGCGCTCGGTTGTCTCTGCCTACCCTTTAAGGGACCTGGCGTGAAAATAAAAGAAAAATCTTCGTAATTTTTTTAACAATCCTTTTTTTAAACGAAAAATCAGCGAAAAAAATAAAATCCGGTAAATCTCTTAAAATGGGATCATATTTCGAGTAAGATATACTTTTAACATGATTGGAAGTCACTGAGAACTAGAATTAATATTTTGATATAAAAAAACATACCAAACACTGAGAGTTTAATTAAGTAATTATTACTTTATTAAACTCCAACAAAGGTAGGTAATAATATTTATTTTATTTAGACAAAGGGATATTACAGTTAAGCGCCACCTACATAAACCTGATGAACTAAATCGTTTGGCTTCATTTCCTAAGGGCTGAAAAAAAGGCCAGCCAGCAAGGCATAACATTAGCTACCAAAGGAAGTCAATAGATGGGGTGTTGTCAAGCTTAAGAGTAAGTTATATGCAATATTGAAGGTATTAGTTTTACTGAAATATATAAAAGTATTATGTGAACTCTAGTTTTGATAATGATAGTAAATAATTTTGTAGCTTGTTGCATTAAATTTATATAAGTTTTTATTTTTACCGTTCTTCCAATAATTGTTTTTTTTTGTATTATTGATGAGAAGAATGAAAGATTACGCTCTTACGTAAAATATGGGAACTGTTTACTGGAAAATCAACCCATAACCAAAAGAAGGGAAAATTGTATGCTATTAGTTTCTGAAAACATTCACAGATGGCGTGTGTAGCCTACAGATTTTATTTTATTTTCTAATTTAATTACAAAAAAATAATAACAAAAAAATAATAACAACAGCTGTAATTTATGTTTAAAATTCGGGTGTACTGAAATAAAATAAAACCATTATGAATTATAATATGAATAATGGAACACTTATATATTAGGTATGTGTACCACTACGGCGCGCTAGAGCGCCTCGACAGCCTAGGAATACTGCTGTGGGATGTAATTCCCTAGCCACTGGTCATCTTAGTACAGCTCACGGCGAAGTTTATATTGACTTAATAATGTATCTATAGACAGTTTCACAAGTTGGTGTACAGTGAAACTGGGACCGACAGCTTAACCTATCTCAAAGGAGGCACTACACTGCAAAACTTTTAGGAGCATACTGGGGTTTGAAACCAAGTCCTAAATACTGTATTTATTTAGCGTAACGTCTAATTAACTAAAAGTCCTTACTCTGTAGTCGACTTGACATCCATACAAACGTACTTCCAATATTACAACTTGGCTGTTAGTCCAAGTTCCATTTTAATGTACCATCCGAAAGAACGCATCAATATTGTCATCAAGCATGTATATTTGTGTTTTAATATCGCCATGGAAACAATTTGATATATTATTACTTAGATTTAACCATATTTAATTAAAATCATGTCAACCTATGACAGTAAAAAAAGTGAAATAAATCTTTTTTACAAAAAAAATAACCGACTTTAAAATCACTAAAATGTATAAAGTGAATATTTACAAGTGATTAATAATATAATATTTTTGTAGTAATTATGTAATATATAATTATTTTTTTTGAAATTTTCTCTCCAGGCTGGGGAATCTTTAAAGGAGAGACTATAAAATTAATGCTATAAGTACTAACATTTTTACTAGCAAGACAGGCACCATTTTTTTAAAATAAAATTAAGGTTGAAATTGATCGTTTACTTAAAAATAAGAGAATTACACCTATAGAATAAAGTAGCTGGTGCATACCAGTAGTGCCAGTACTTAAGTCAGATGGCCCTGTAAGGCTATGTGGGGACTACAAAGTAACTTTTAATCCAGTATTAGAAATTGACCATTTGCCTTTACCCCATATTATATACATTGAAGTATTTTGAATATTATTGTGAACTGGATTTAAAAGAAGCTTATTTGCAGGCCCCTCCACACCCTGATAGCCAAAGCCTTACAACCATTGTAACTGAATTTGGTATCTATATATATTTATATGTATTTATATTGGTATGGATTTATATACGTGGTGGCCGAGTTGGTTAGACCTTGGACTTAAAAACGCTTAGGTCCCTGGTTCGAATCCCGGTGTATACCGAAGAGTTTTTAATAAAAAAAAAAATGTACATTTGTTTGACAACACCACTATAGTGCCTCTGAGAGCAAGTTAAGCTGTCGGTCCCGGTTTCACTATACCAACTTGTGAAACTGTTTATAGATGGGTTATTGAGTCTATTAAAAACATCGCGACGAGCTAGCCACTTGTTCGGTGTAGACTCATACCATCGGCTACGCGAGGTGGGATTAAAACCCCTCCGCTGGGTACCCTGGGGCCGTCTAGGCGGTCTCGGGCGCGGTAAGGCACCCGTAATGATATTCATGTATGTATGTATAATAATTATTCCAGAAAGTTCATAATCTAGGATTATAAATGAGCTTCATAAAAGTCATGTTGGCAGTAGTAGAATGAAATCAAATTGTCAATCATATTTTTCTGGCCTAAACTTAACGAAGATATTGATATATTAATAAAGTCTTGTACAATTTGTTTAAAAAATAGAAAAAGCCCTAATAAAATTATGCAACATTATTGGCCAAAACCTCCAGCTGTTTGGCATAGGATTCATGCAGATCATACTGGCCCCCTATTTGAAAAAATGTTTCTATTAATAATAGACAGTTTTAGTAACTGGCCAGAATTTTTTATTGTTCACATTATTGGATCAACACTTACTATAAATAAATTTAAGGAAATTTTCATTAGATTTTCCATTTCACCTAGTGACCGACAATGGTACTGGTTTACAAGTAAAGAAGTTTCTGTCAGGGTATAGGGGTCACCCACACATTCACTCCACCTCATTATCCTGCTACTAATGGAGCGGCAGAGAGGTTTGTACTTTGTAACACCATGAATAGACTCTTTTAAAAAAACTTGGACCCTAACTGTTTTATGTATTTCGATAAAACATTGTAGATTTTTTTATTTATTTACAGTTAATAAATATTTTTTATTAACAAGGCATTAAAATAACACAAAAAAAAACTATAAATATAAAAAAAAACAAAAATAACCAACAACACACAGCTTTCCCAAGCGGATACCCATCCAAGTACTGACCGTGCCCGCCGTTGCTTAACTTCGGTGTTCGAAATGGGAACCGGTGCTTACAACGAGGTATGGCCGTTGGCGAAAGCTACTGCGAAAATTGTGAAGGCTTTCAGGGTATATTGCAACAGCCAACTGAAAACCGTCTCTATTTCCGAAAGGCTAAAGTTTTTATTCTATTGCATTCCCAGTGATACAGCAATAGCGCCTTACGTGAAATATAGGAACTAAATTGATAACTGAAAAGCCATCCTAAAAGTAAAAGGATGGAAAATCCAGATGCTTGTTATTTCTGTAATCATCCAACAGATGGGGTGTAGAAGCTGTTTATTAAATTAAGTTTAAATTTCGACTAAACTGAAATGAAATAAAATAATTTAAATTTAATGAGGCCTCCAAGTACGTATATATTTTGGACTTGAGTTTTTTTACCCGACAGTATTTTACTTATTCCAAAACAAAAAACGAATCATTTCTTGTAAAATAAATAAAATTACTATCTCCATCATATATTTCTGCATCATCAAGAACAGCTGGTGTTGCTGCTGAGGCCTAGGCACGAAAAAAACATAATACATATTCACAAATTCATTTAATTTTATTCCTTTTATAGTTGAGACGATGGGTCCTTGGTCCAAGGAAGCAAAGACATTTGTTATTTCTTTGGGTAAAAGATTTAGAGGAGTGACCGGGTATCCCAAATCAGGATTTTTCAGCCTGTGTTCATACATGGATTTTTGAACCCATCAATGTTAATCTCATAGTAAAGCTAAATTGTGATAAACCGGAATAGACTAAAAATTAAGAAAATATACAACCTTTAAAAGTCTTTTAAAAATAAAACAAGAAACATAAAATATATTTACCAATAATTTTTAACGGACCCTATAGTTAATTTTAGAGTTAAAGATCTTTATATAGGTAGTTCATAATTATCGGATTCCGTTTTGAAATATAGAAGTATTTCTTGGATTACTTTGTATGGTAAATGGATTAAATTATAATTATTTTTTAAATTTTGGCGTCCCACGTTGGGCGCCAATTTATGTGACGTAGTCCTACCTACAGGTTATAAATTGGCTGTGAGATAAAAACAACGTACATACAATTAAACTAAAATTATATTATAAGAAAAAAAAACTAACTATATATAAATTATAAAATGCGAAAGAGAGAGAGAGAGTGGGTTCTATCAACATCCAGATTATTTCGTGGAAAGAATGTTACTGCCCTGCTATACAGCGATCGGGGAGGGCAGCAGTCAACGTCCTTCAGTGGCAGACCAGGCTCTAAAATAAGGGTCCAGGCCAGGTTCTGCCGTAGTGGTTTTTTAACCTATATCGTAGTTCCTGAAATCAGTCGAAAGGGGCCTAAGCGTACTGCTCCCAGCTCTCGTTTTCTTCAGTTTTTTGCAGGGCAGCAACAATAGTGCATTGTGTAAAACTGCAGGACGGAAGTTGGGGTGCAGTGCTAAACAAACACACGGATACATTTCTAATTTTATATAAATTCTAGTGATCCCTAAAAACGTCCCTATGAAAGCACTGTATAATTAACTCACCAAATTAATGTTAGAAATCCGAACTTTGTGCGTCACTATTAGATATTGTTGTGTAACTAACTTATTATTACAAACACACACTCGCGATGTTAGTAATTTTTCAAATCAGGTACTCTGACCGCGGCCAATTTATCTAAAATTTAAAGTTTCTCGTTATAGCCGCAATACTTCAAACTACTTGCCTCTTTTGCATTTTGCACTTTTGAAAAGGGTACTTTTAAGTCCTAAACGATGCGCTCCATGTCGCTGATTGATACACTTTGCTAACATTAAAGTAACGTTCCGTTACAATAGACTACTATTATTATTTATTTAAATTTTTATTGCATACAACATGCAAAGGAGGAACTTTCTGTACCAGTCAAACCATCGGGATAATCATTATATTACTATAGATAGTATTTTAATTTGTAGTGTATTATATATTCGTAATAGTAGTTGTTCGATTTTGATAATAGTCTATGGACGACCTTTTGACAGGTCAGTCAGTTAAGAAAAAAAAAAGGTCGTAAAAATTGTAAATGGAGTCCTTGAATTAATTTTAATTTTGTTTTTCTATTATAGTTGTTAGTCTAGTAGATTTTTGCCGTAATGTGATTTTGTGCGTCTTTTTAGACAATGAATAGAAAGTTAAAGACTGAATTTTAAGAAATTGCTAAAACATTCGAGGAGGGCATTTGTATGAATAGAAAACTAGCTTTTCGTTAATTAATCGCCACCTATCTTTTATTTAAAATTTTCTAAAAGTCTTAAAATATCTGATAAATTTTCACAATAATTGACACGTTTTAAAAAAAAGCTTAGCTCTTCCTTGGATGGCCTATATACATATATATGCTAATCAATAAAAATAACTTAGACAGTACGTCACAGTACAATAGTAATAACAAATTTATTAGTTACTAGCTGACCCGCGCAACTTTGTCTGCGCGTTTAAATTTAACCGTTTACGCAGCGTACGCTCTTAAAAGGAATAATTTTTCCCCGTTTTTGCAACATTTTTCTTTGTTACTCCGCTCCTATTAGTCGTAGCGTGATGTTATATAGCCTATAGCCTTTCTCGATAAATGGATTATCCAACACGAAAATATTTTTTCAATTCGAATCAGTAGTTCCTGAGATTAGCGCGTTCAAACAAACAAACAAACAAACAAACAAACAAACAAACTCTTCAGCTTTATAATATTAGTATAGATGTTGTGAGTGTAACAACAAAATACAAAGATAAAGATGGATATTTGTTATATTTGTATAGATTATTATAATATTACTTTTCCTTTACAGTTATTCAAATTATTGAATTTTTAATTTTATTTATCTTTAGATTGACATCCTAGTTTTGATTAATATGTAAATGTTTATAACTTAACCAATAAATCCACATAGGTACTGCTATTAAACATTATATTATTAGTATTTGAGACAATGACCTAATAAAATATAACCAACAATACACAGCTTTCCCAAGCGGATACCCATCCGAAAATTGAGAAGGCTTTTAGGGAGTTTTGCAACAGCCAACTGAAAACCGTTTCTATTTCCAGAAAGCTAAAGTTTTTATTCCAATGGTCACCCAATGACGTAGAGACTACGCTCTTACGTAAAATATGGGAACTGTTTACTGGAAAATCAACCCATAACCAAAAGAAGGGAAAATTGTATGCTATTAGTTTCTGAAAACATTCACAGATGGCGTGTGTAGCCTATAGAATTTTTGGTTTTTTCTAATTTAATTACAAAAAAATAATAACAACAGCTGTAATTTATGTTTAAAAGTCGGGTGTACTGAAATAAAATAAAACCATTATGAATTATATTATGAATAATGGACCACTTATATATTAGGTATGTGTACCACTACGGCGCGCTAGAGCGCCTCGACAGCATAGGAATACTGCTGTGGGATATAATTCCCTAGCCACTGGTCATCTTAGTACAGCTCACGGCGAAGTTTATATTGACTTAATAATGTATCTATAGACAGTTTCACTAGTTGGTGTACAGTGAAACTGGGACCGACAGCTTAACCTATCTCAAAGGAGGCACTACACTGCAAAACTTTTAGGAGCATACTGGGGTTTGAAACCAAGTCCTAAATACTGTATTTATTTAGCGTAACGTCTAATTAACTAAAAGTCCTTACTCTGTAGTCGACTTGACATCCATACAAACGTACTTCCAATATTACAACTTGGCTGTTAGTCCAAGTTCCATTTTAATGTACCATCCGAAAGAACGCATCAATATTGTCATCAAGCATGTATATTTGTGTTTTAATATCGCCATGGAAACAATTTTATATATTATTACTTAGATTTAACCATATTTAATTAAAATCATGTCAACCTGTGACAGTAAAAAAAGTGAAATAAATCTTTTTTACAAAAAAAATAACCGACTTTAAAATCACTAAAATGTATAAAGTGAATATTTACAAGTGATTAATAATATAATATTTTTATAGTAATTATGTAATATATAATATTTTTTTTGAAATTTTCTCTCCAGGCTGGGGAATCTTTAAAGGAGAGACTATAAAATTAATGCTATAAGTACTAACATTTTTACTAGCAAGACAGGCACCATTTTTTTTAAAATAAAATTAAGGAGGAAATTGATCGTTTACTTAAAAATAAGAGAATTACACATATAGAATAAAGTAGCCGGCGGCATACCAGTAGTGCCAGTACTTAAGTCAGATGGCCCTGTAAGGCTATGTGGGGACTACAAAGTAACTTTGAATCCAGTATTAGAAATTGACCATTTGCCTTTACCCCATATTATATACATTGAAAGGTTTTGAATATTATTGTGAACTGGATTTAAAAGAAGCTTATTTGCAGGCCCCTCCACACCCTGATAGCCACAGCCTTACAACCATTGTAACTGAATTTGGTATCTATAAATATTTATTTGTATTTATATTGGTATGGATTTATATACGTGGTGGCCGAGTTGGTTAGACCTTGGACTTTAAAACGCTTAGGTCCCTGGTTCGAATCCCAGTGTATACCAAAGAGTTTTTAATAAAAAAAAATATGTACATTTGTTTGACAACACCACTATAGTGCCTCTGAGAGCACGTTAAGCTGTCGGTCTCGGTTTCACTATACCAACTTGTGAAACTGTTTATAGATGGGTTATTGAGTCTATTAAAAACATCGCGACGAGCTAGCCACTTGTTCGGTGTAGACTCATACCATCGGCTACGCGAGGTGGGATTAAAACCCCTCCGCTGGGTACCCTGGGGCCGTCTAGGCGGTCTCGGGCGCGGTAAGGCACCCGTAATAATATTCATGTATGTATGTATAATAATTATTCCAGAAAGTCCATAAACTAGGATTATAAATGAGCTTCATAAAAGTCATTTTGGCAGTAGTAGAATGAAATCAAATTGTCAATCATATTTTTGTGGCCTAAACTTAACGAAGATATTGATATATTAATAAAGTCTTGTACAATTTGTTTAAAAAAATAGAAAAAGCCCTAATAAAATTATGCAACATTATTGGCCAAAACCTCCAGCTGTTTGGCATAGGATTCATGCAGATCATACTGGCCCCCTATTTGGAAAAATGTTTCTATTAATAATAGACAGTTTTAGTAACTAGATTTTTTTATTGTTCACAATATTGGATCAACACTTACTATAAATAAATTTAAGGAAATTTTCATAAGATTTGGTTTTCCATTTCACCTAGTGACCGACAATGGTACTGGTTTACAAGTAAAGAAGTTTCTATCAAATTCACTCCACCTCATTATCGTGCTACTAATGGAGCGGCAGAGAGGTTTGTACTTTGTAACACCATGAATAGACTCTTTTAAAAAAACTTGGACCCTAACTGTTTTATGTATTTCGATAAAACATTGTAGATTTTTTTATTTATTTACAGTTAATAAATATTTTTTATTAACAAGGCATTAAAAATACACAAAAAAAACTATAAATATAAAAAAAAAACAAAAATAACCAACAACACACAGCTTTCCCAAGCGGATACCCATCCAAGTACTGACCGTGCCCGCCGTTGCTTAACTTCGGTGTTCGAAATGGGAACCGGTGCTTACAACGAGGTATGGCCGTTGGCGAAAGCTACTGCGAAAATTGTGAAGGCTTTCAGGGTATATTGCAACAGCCAACTGAAAACCGTCTCTATTTCCGAAAGGCTAAAGTTTTTATTCTATTGCATTCCCAGTGATACAGCAATAGCGCCTTAACGTGAAATATAGGAACTAAATTGTTAACTGAAAAGCCATCCTAAAAGTAAAAGGATGGAAAATCCAGATGCTTGTTATTTCTGTAATCATCCAACAGATGGGGTGTAGAAGCTGTTTATTAAATTAAGTTTAAATTTCGACTAAACTGAAATGAAATAAAATAATTTAAAATTTAATGAGGCCTCCAAGTACGTATATATTTTGGACTAGAGTTTTTTTACCCGACAGTATTTTACTTATTCCAAAACAAAAAACGAATCATTTCTTGTAAAATAAATAAAATTACTATCCCCATCATATATTTCTGCATCATCAAGAACAGCTGGTGTTGCTGCTGAGGCCTAGGCACGAAAAAAACATAATACATATTCACAAATAAATCATTCATTTAATTTTATTCCTTTTATAGTTGAGACGATGGGTCCTTGGTCCAAGGAAGCAAAGACATTTGTTATTTCTTTGGGTAAAAGATTTAGAGGAGTGACCGGGTATCCCAAATCAGGATTTTTCAGCCTGTGTTCATACATGGATTTTGAACCCATCTATGTTAATCTCATAGTAAAGCTAAATTGTGATAAACCGGAATAGACTAATAATCAAGAAAATATACAACCTTTAAAAGTCTTTTAAAAATAAAACAAGAAACAAAATATATTTACCAATGATTTTTAACGGACCCTATAGTTAATTTTAGAGTTAAAGATCTTTATATAGGTAGTTCATAATTATCGGATTCCGTTTTGAAATATAGAAGTATTTCTTGGATTACTTTGTATGGTAAATGGATTAAATTATAATTATTTTTTAAATTTTGGCGTCCCACGTTGGGCGTTAATTTATGTGACGTAGTCCTACCTACAGGTTATAAATTGGCTGTGAGATAAAAACAACGTACATACAAATAAACTAAAATTATATTATACGAAAAAAAAAACTAACTATATACAAATTATAAAATGCGAAAGAGAGAGAGAGAGTGGGTTCTATCAACATCCAGATTATTTCGTGGAAACAATGTTACTGCCCTGCTATACAGCGATCGGGGAGGGCAGCAGTCAACGTCCTTCAGTGGCAGACCAGGCTCCAAAATAAGGGCCCAGGCCAGGTTCTGCCGTAGTGGATTTTTAACCTATATCGTAGTTCCTGAAATCAGTCGAAAGGGGCCTAAGCATACTGCTCCCAGCACTCGTTTTCTTCAGTTTTTTGCAGGGCAGCAACAATAGTGCATTGTGTAAAACTGCAGGACGGAAGTTGGGGTGCAGTGCTAAACAAACACACGGATACATTTCTAATTTTATATAAATTCTAGTGATCCCTAAAAACGTCCCTATGAAAGCACTGTATAATTAACTCACCAAATTAATGTTAGAAATCCGAACTTTGTGCGTCACTATTAGATATTGTGGTGTAACTAACTTATTATTACAAACACACACTCGCGATGTTAGTAATTTTTCAAATGGCCTGCGGTACTCTGACCGCGGCCAATTTATCTAAAATTTAAAGTTTCTCGTTATAGCCGCAATACTTCAAACTACTTGCCTCTTTTGCATTTTGCACTTTTGTAAAGGGTACTTTTAAGTCCTAAACGATGCGCTCCATGTCGCTGATTGATACACTTTGCTAACATTAAAGTAACGTTCCGTTACAATAGACTACTATTATTATTTATTTAAATTTTTATTGTATACAACATGCAAAGGAGGAACTTTCTGTACCAGTCAAACCATCGGGATAATCATTATATTACTATAGATAGTATTTTAATTTGTAGTGTATTATATATTCGTAATAGTAGTTGTTCGATTTTGATAATAGTCTATGGACGACCTTTTGACAGGTCAGTCAGTTGAGAAAAAAAAAAGGTCGTAAAAATTGTAAATGGAGTCCTTGAATTAATTTTAATTTTGTTTTTCTATTATAGTTGTTAGTCTAGTAGATTTTTGCCGTAATGTGATTTTGTGCGTCCTTTTAGACAATGAATAGAAATTGTGTAGCGTTTCGTTCGCCATGTACTAGGCGCCTACAAGTGATTCAAATAGTTCTCGCGTTGTGTGTTGTTAATATCTGTTATTGTTCCAACGTCGTATTTGGGTGGCATGTTGTAGGGGTATTGAAAGAAGAACGAAGTTATTGCATACCTTGGGTACCCAGGGTTCTCGTCTTTGAAGCCCCACAACAAGACATACGGTAAGTTTAGTTTTTTTATGTAACAAAAGCGGTGCGCATCGCACCCGTGTGAGAAGTCTGGACTGAAGAGTTTTGTTTCCCGGTTTCTCGCACAGTAGTACTATATGTTGTATTGCAATATAACAAAACACGAAAAAATAATCAGTAACAGTTGTGCAAGGTTTGCGCAGAGTTGGGTTTGGTTGTCCTTATCAGGTGAATGACTCCAACGGACTTCTTTCTCTGGGACTACTTGAAAAGCAAAGTGAATGCCAACAGACCTTAAACGATTCCAGAGTTAAAGAAAGAAAAGTTAAAGACTGAATTTTAAGAAATTGCTAAAACATTCGAGAAGGGCATTTGTATGAATAGAAAACTAGCTTTTCGTTAATTAATCGCCACCTATCTTTTATTTAAAATTTTCTAAAAGTCTTAAAATATCTGATAAATTTTCACAATAATTGACACGTTTTAAAAAAAAGCTTAGCTCTTCCTTGGATGGCCTATATACATATATATGCTAATCAATAAAAATAACTTAGACAGTACGTCACATTACAATAGTCATAAAAAATTTATTAGTTATGTTGTGAGTGTAACAACAAAATACAAAGATAAAGATGGATATTTGTTATATTTGTATAGATTATTATAATATTACTTTTCCTTTACAGTTATTCAAATTATTGAATTTTTAATTTTATTTATCTTTAGATTGATATGCTAGTTTTGATGAATATGTAAATGTTTTTAACTTAACCAATAAATCCACATACTGCTATTAAACATTATATTATTAGTATTTGAGACAATGACCTAATAAAATATAACCAACAATACACAGCTTTCCCAAGCGGATACCCATCCTAGTACTCTCCGTGAGCCGAAGAAGGCTTTCAGGGAATATTGAAAATTTCAAATGAAAACAGACTGTATGTCAAAAGCTAAAGTTTTGATTTTTACACTAATGACTTAGAAGGTTGGCACCCTAGATAAAGTAAAACAAAAACCTTTATTTTTTGTTTAAATAATTATTGTATCTAGCAAATGACCGCATTACTACAGCATTAATCCTACTTTCATGCTTCTTCTGATATACCTAGCATTCACTTCCATACATTAATGTAGGAACAACGGTGGCTCATTATGCAGTGTATGGCGCCATTCACTACATTACCCTTGCACTTGACATTCTTGTAAAGAAACTTCCTAAGTAGACAAACAATTCAACTTCTTCCACTTCGTTACCATCTAGCATTACCTCACATACTGTCATGTCATCTTCTCTCTCCAAAACCATAATTTTGGTTTTATCCATGTTCACTTTCATGCCATTCCTTTCTAATTCACTGTTCATACTGTTAACCATTTATTTTAACTCATATGCCGATGATGCAAGAATGACTTGATAATATAATCGGCATATAAGAAACATTTGATTACCATATCATTCATTCTCACACCGAAATCTCTTTCACGCAACTCTTTCAAACAGTCTTCCATATAAAGATTAAAGAGGTGGCTCTTCTGACGCTACACAGCCTTGTCTAACACCTCTAAAGAAACCAAACAGTTCGGATAATGCCGAGCTTCCCGCCGATCCCTTTCCTTTATAAAGTGGGACTAGAACCGCCTTATGCCAGTCTCCTGGCATACAACCGACCTACCAAAACTTTTTAAATAGCAGATACAACCAGGAAGCTACCAGATATGCACCGCCTTTCAGCATTTAGACCGTTATCCTATCAGAACCAGCTGCTTTTACAACTTGCATTCGTTTTACATACAACAATATCATCACGGGTGTCTTACGGCGCCTTACATAGGGTGTTCTACGCATGCTGATCAGTGGGGTGTATTTTGAGTATGCTACTATATATATTATATATGTTATATAGCATAAGTCAATCAATAGCTGTGCTCCTCTTTTAGTTTGTGTGAAGCACTAGAGTTTTTTACTTGCTGGTTTCTTTTTCTCCGGGGTGTCTCTGAGGGGATCGACTTTACAGTTAGTGTTTACGCCCTTAAAAATACCGATACTTTTACCTTTACTTATATGTGATTGGTTACTTACCTTTTATTTACAATTAATTATTAAGGCGTGTATATGATCGGTGAAGTTGGTCGCCCTGGTGGCTCTCTTATATGGCAGATAATGATTGACAGGTCAATGGAATCAGCTAACCACCTAGTCTTACACTAGTTGGTTATGTAGTGTGTGTTCGGTTCGGTAGTATTATTCATATTAAGATTTTATATATTAAATCTTAATATGAATAATACTTATAATAATAATTATATATTATAAACACCCAAAACCCCGAGCGCTTTCAGCTGGAATTAAAAAACCGCTTCGAATGCCTATGCGAGTACACAGATTTGGACGAATATAATGACAGGGTTGTGAAAAATGTCCACCAGGTCGGATCGAAGTTTTTTAAGATCTGATCTAACAAAGGAGCTAGAAAGATCTCCGACCATACTTTAAAGCTCATGGAAGAGAGACGCGCAATGACCATGCAGTCTTCGTCTGACGCTTCTAAAATAAGATTGCTCAACAGACAGATGTTAAAGTTCTTGACTCGCGACATACGGCAGTTTAATACAGATCGTATTAAAGATGCCATTGAGCAAAACAAAGGCTCTAAAGTATTCGCAAGATATCTGTCTCTCGGCCAGAGTCAATTAACGAAGCTGAAGACCGAGGACGGCAGAGTTATCGCCTCCAAACCAAAGATTATGGCGGAGATCGAAAGGTTCTATGGACAGTTATACACAACAACACGGCCTCCTATCAAAAACCTGGAAAATGATCCAAGAGCCAGGTTAACCCGACACTATACCGAATATATCCCGGAAATCAGCCTGTTGGAGATTAGGATGGCTCTCAAACAGTTCAAAAACAACAAGGCACCGGGTGATGACAGAATCACGTCTGAGCTCCTGAAAGCACTTGGAAAACCTTTGCTGAAGGCTCTCCAGAAGCTGTTTAATTCCGTCATCCTCGAGGGCATAATACCTAAGGCATGGAACAGAAGCGTGGGAGTACTCCTCTTCAAAAAGGGTGACAAAACCCTTTTGAAGAACTACAGACCCATTTCGTTTCTGAGCCATGTCTATGAACTATTTTCGAGAGTCATCACGAATCGTCTCTCACATAGGCTTGACGACTTCCAGCCTCCCGAACAAGCCGGATTCCGAAAAGGCTACAGTACCATAGACCACATCCACACATTGAGGCAGATTATACAAAAAACCGATGAATATAATCAGCCCCTGTGTCTAGCTTTCGTGGACTATGAGAAAGCCTTCGATTCGATAGAAACATGGGCAATGCTTCAGTCACTCCAGCGGTGCCAAATTGACTACCACTATATCGAAGTACTAAAGTGTTTGTACAAAAACGCCATCATGTCAGTTCGCCTCCAAGACCAGACCTCAAGACCGATCCAGCTACAGCGAGGAGTGAGACAGGGAGACGTAATCTCTCCGAAACTTTTTACTGCGGCATTGGAGGATGTCTTCAAACTCTTGGACTGGAGAAGATTTGGCATCAACATTAATGGCGAGGACATCACTAACCTTCGATTTGCCGACGATATCGTAGTCATGGCTAAAACCCTGGAGGACCTCGGCATAATGCTCAATGATCTCAGTGGGGCTTCTAAAAAAGTGGGCCTAAACACGAACATGGATAAGACCAAAGTCATGTCGAACGCCCATGTTATACCTACTCCTGTAAAAATAGGAAGCTCCGCACTATTGTTGTTGTTGTTATTATTAAGTTGTTGATAATTATTTATACCTAGGACAGTCAATCCAAACAGGTAAATCCAACTTCGAGAAATCGTCGAATCCAACTCGGCTGGGCAGCATTCGGGAGGCTACGTAATATCTTCTCGTCCCAAATGCCGCAGTGTTAAAAAACCAAGGTGTTCGAGCAGTGTGTGTTGCCAGTGATGACTTACGGATCAGAGACGTGGTCGCTTACTATGGGCCTCATGAAACAGCTCACAGTCACACAAAGGGCGATGGAGCGCGCTATGCTCGGCGTTTCGTATTCGAAACGATGAGATCCGCTAAAGGACCAAAGTAACCGACATAGCCTCCAGAATCGCCAAACTTAAGTGGCAGTGGGCAGGCCACATAGCTCGCAGAACGGACGGCCGTTGGGGCATTAAGGTTCCAGAGTGGCGTCCGCGTGCTGGAGGATGCAGCAGAGGCAGGCCCCCCACAAGATGGACCAACGACCTGAAAAAGGTCGCGGGAAGCCGATGGATACAGGCAGTGCAGAACCGGTCGTTGTGGCGATCCTTGGGGGAGGCCTATGTCCAGCAGTGGACGCGCGAAAGGATGGCATGATGATGATGATGAGTAGCGAGGTTGTCAGTTATTACTAATATCCTATAATAAAATTACTTAATTAATATAATTACTAATACCACATAAACATAACTATTATAATTAACAAAAAAAAGTTGTACGCGCATCCTTTTAATTGTTAATAGTGCAATAGTTTAATACATCAATGAATTAACATCAATGCACTGACTAGTTACACTAGTATGATAGGTTATTTTCGAACAATGGGGACCGAATTTTTCACTATTATATCAGTCTGGAAAAATCCGCCCTATTGCTGTAGAATTTTTAGCTCCGAGGGATAGTAAGCAAAAACTTTGATCGAACTTGTGTACGCTGTAAACTAACACTAGCGACATCTGTAAGCAGTTTGGTGTTATTTCTGAAGCTTTCAGGCAATTCGCGACAAACCTATATTTTTGATAAAGGGATATGATTTGTAAAATACAAATTTTAATTCAGTTAAATAAATATCTATTTAATTATATAAATGTATAATAAACAAATAGATTCGAGTGGAAAATACTAATAAATGCAATTTTATAAATTCCTTATTAGGATAATCTTATATTAAATTTTTAAAGATAAAAATGCAATGAAAAATGTCCTGGCCGCGATAGCGAGGTTCGTGGGTTTGAGTCCCACCCTCAAACCCACGAATCTCGCTATCGCGGCAGAGCGCTCAACCGCTGAGTCAACCAGGTTCCAGTCACCCCTCACGAATTTTGTCATTGCTTGTTATCTGAACACTGGTATACTTTCGGTGCTTGAAGAAAGTAATACCTGTGGAATTGATCATTCCATAGAAATCAAACATTCACAAAGGACTACATAATTCAGTTGGCTTCAATCTCACAAATGAATTTACTATAAATCAACAAATATCTTTCATCCTCATTAATGGACTTTTGGACACTTGGTCTTCAAGGTTGACCTTTAGAATTTTTATGTAAAGCGGTAGCCAAATGTCGGTGGTCGCCACTTTAAATGCATTTTTTTCCATAGGCTTAGGTTGCGGGATTTATATATATATATATACCCCCTTCACCTTACTTATATATATAATATATTATTATATATAAGTAACGAGAAGGGTAAACGTGGCCGCTGGAGACCAAGGCACAATTTACATGATCAAATTATAAAGGTTTTTAAAACGGTTCAATTAAAAGCGGCGTGAATGTATGCGAACAGTTGTGACTGTGAACAAGGTAAAATAAGTATGTTGAGATAGAGACAAGACGTGGCGCTCGGTTGTCTCTGCCTACCCTTTAAGGGACCTGGCGTGAAAATAAAAGAAAAATCTTCGTAATTTTTTTAACAATCCTTTTTTTAAACGAAAAATCAGCGAAAAAAATAAAATCCGGTAAATCTCTTAAAATAGGATCATATTTCGAGTAAGATATACTTTTAACATGATTGGAAGTCACTGAGAACTAGAATTAATATTTTGATATAAAAAAACATACCAAACATTGAGAGTTTAATTAAGTAATTATTACTTTATTAAACTCCAACAAAGGTAGGTAATAATATTTATTTTATTTAGACAAAGGGATATTACAGTTAAGCGCCACCTACATAAACCTGATGAACTAAATCGTTTGGGTTAATTTCCTAAGGGCTGAAAAAAAGGCCAGCCAGCAAGGCATAGCATTAGCTACCAAAGGAAGTCAATAGATGGGGTGTTGTCAAGCTTAAGAGTAAGTTATATGCAATATTGAAGGTATTAGTTTTACTGAAATATATAAAAGTATTATGTGAACTCTAGTTTTGATAATGATAGTAAATAATTTTGTATCCAAGTACTGACCGTGCCCGCCGTTGCTTAACTTCGGTGTTCGAAATGGGAACCGGTGCTTACAACGAGGTATGGCCGTTGGCGAAAGCTACTGCAAAAATTGTGAAGGCTTTCAGGGTATATTGCAACAGCCAACTGAAAACCGTCTCTATTTCCGGAAGGCTAAAGATTTTATTCCATTGTATTTCAAGTGATACAGCAATAGCGCCTTAACGTGAACTATAGGAACTAAATTGTTAACTGAAAAGCCTCCCTAAAAGTAAAAGGATGGAAAATCCAGATGCTTGTTATTTCTGTAATCATCCAACAGATGGTAGAACCTGTTTATTAAATTATGTTTAAATTTCGACTAAACTGAAATGCAATATAATAATTTAGAACTTAATGAGGCCTCCAAGTACGTATATATTTTGGACTAGAGTTTATTGACCCGGCAGTATTTATTTTATTCTCTAACTCCATCATATATTTCTGGATCATCAAGAACCGCTGGTATTGCTGCTGAGGCCTAGGCACGAAAATAACATAATAAATATTCACAAATAATTCATTAATTTATTTTTGTCCTTTTATAGTTTTTTTTAAAAAAAAATTTAAATTTTTTTATTTGCAAAAATTCTGAATAAAAATAGTTGAGTCGATGGAGCCTTGAAGAAAAAACTTTTATTATTACTTTGAGTAGAAGATTTAGATGATGAGTGACCGTGGATCCTAAATCATTTTTCTTTTGGGACATAAAGTATCCATAGCTATCTAACGCGGAAACGCAGCTAGTGCTATGGGTACTTTTTAAAGAAATCCATGATTGTTTTTGTTCACTCCTTTAATTAGTTTTTGCCAATAGTTTGTATTTTTACTTATACTATTATTTCTTCTGTGCTATTATTAAGTATGATAATAATAATTATTATATCATAAAAATCTAAATATTTTACACCGAGGTTTTAATTATGAGTATAATAAAATAAATATGATCACGGGTGCCTTACGATGTCCGAGACCGCCAAGACGGCCTTAGGATACCCAGCGGAGGGGTTACCTTGACGTAGCCGATGGAATGAGTTTGCACCGATCAAGTGGCTAGCTCGTCGGGATGTTTATCACTAAACCAGCCTGTGTTCATACATGGACTTTTGAACCCATTTATGTTAATCTCATATCTATCTGTTATATGTTAATCTAAATTATGATAAACCGGAATATATTCGAGAGAAGATACAACCTTTAAAAGTCTTTTAAAAATAAAATAAATAAGATAAAATATATTTACCAATAATTTTTAACGGATGCTATAGTTATTTTTAGAGTTCAATTTCTTTATATAGGTAGTTCATAATTATCGGATCTAAGATCGGTTTTCTTTTCGTGTAAGTAGGTATATATTTTTTAATTAGTAGGTAATAAAATGACACTGATAGCGAAAAGAAAAAAAAAACACGTCTAATAGTGTATTTCTAAAAACACTACAACACCAAACGGTTATCCGTTTTGAAATATAGAAGTATTTCGTGGATTACTTTGTATGGAAAATGGATTAAATTTGTGATAGCTATGGTCAACATGTTTATTGTTCACATTATTAAGTACCTACCTATAAAACATAACAAAACAAACAATAAAACTTTAAAAAACAACAGCAATAGTTTTAATTGTTTTAAGTAACGCGGCGAAGTTGTGGGCAACAGTTTTTAATTTTTTTATTTAATTAAATTTTTATTTATTTCAACCAAGTAAAGTATAGGTATTATAGTTAATTCATCAGTCGTCACACTAAGGAAAAACTTGTGTCGTGACGACTGATTTACATTAGGGTGTTTAATTTTATTTATTTATAAGCCTACCTATTCACCTTTTAATTAAAACACAATAAAACAAAAGTAAGAATAAGCAAAAAAATATAAAATAAATCATATATATATACGAGAATATATATATATATATATATACCATGAATCACGAATGAGCATGTGCCGTAAGACACGCGAGAGGAGAACCGCTCCATAGAGTTCTAGGCGATTGACGGTGAGCGTCTTCAAGAGAGCTACTTTGGATTTACCTATAAGTAGACTTATATAATTATTTGTTTTAGATTTGACCACTAAGTACACGCAGCAGCCAAAACCCTTTGATGACCCGTCACAAAAACCTACTAAATATATTTTATTTATTTCATTATTTAAATGTACAAAACACAACGTGGTAATTTTAATTTAGAAATATTATTTAGATCTAAAGCGAATTCATTCCAATTCTGAGCTATGTTGACAGGAATTTCGTCATCTCAAGATAATTTTAGGGTCCACAGTTCTTGCATCAAAACCTTAGCAGAGAACACGAGTGGAGAAATCCAACCCAAGGGATCAAAAATTCTCGCCACGGTAGACAATTTTGAGCGTTTTGTATATTTTATTTCTAAACTAGAATATGAACATGAGAACAAGTCTGTATTTGGATCCCATTTGATTTCGAGGATTTTCAAATTTACTTCATCATGGGTTTCTGAAAAAGTCTTCGGTAACTGGCAGTGCTCGTCGGGTAAGTCAAAAGCCATAAGATGTGCTGGAAACGTCGATCTTCAGGTCGCACTAAAATTTGTCGATACATTTTACATATGTCACTAGTAAACACGACGGTATGAAGTCGAAACTTAGTGACAATATCTACAATGTTTATTTGGAGTTTAGGTCCTGGACGCACTATGTCATTCAGCGATACGTTGTTGGTAGTGCGACAGCTGGCGTCGAACACTACCCGATGTTTAGTTGTAGTGCTGCTAGGTCGCAGGACACAATGATGTGGAATTATATAAGCATCGCCTTGACCAAATGTACTCTCCACAGGATGCATGTGGCCGAGGCTCTCATACTCGCGCATGAACTTTGCATACCCTTCACCCAACTCAGGGTTGGAGAGGAGTCTTTTCTCCAGATTGAGAAATCGTGTCAGACCATGGTTGTGGGAGTTGCCTAGCACGTTGTCCACTAACATGGGCACAACATAACGTCCGTCGGAGTTACGAGATACGTTATCTTCGTAAATCTGTTCGCAGAGTTCGTTTTCGGGGATCGACAAGTGAACGGCAGGAGGTTCCTCGGTTTCCCAAAAACGTCTCATGACGTCTTCCAAGGCGCAGGTCTCGGCGAGCAGTGTGGTTGCCTCAGGTATATTAATCGATGGATTAATATTATACTGACCAGATATGACCCAACCGAATACGCTATTTAACGCAACAGGCAAGCTCGGGCCTGGCGTATAGCGGCGACCGTCATAGATCTGGTCGAATACTTCGACACTAAATAATATGTCTATAGGTCCCGGCATGTGAAATGTTGTATCGGCAAGAGACAAGTTTTTAAAAGTATTATAAATATGTACAGGAATGGGAAGCGACGGTAAGTTCAAGGTAATTTTAGATAAAACGATACAATTTATTTTAAATATAAGTTTATCAGAATATCAAGACATAACCGTACACGACGTAATACCCTTGATATTCTGCACAGTATTGTGCCCTAGCCCTGCGACTGTGTAACATCACAGTCGCAGTGCCGCCGTATTATCAACCTTAAGCGACGTGCACAAGCTGACGTAAAAAAGGAGTCATGAGAACAGCTGTCGACGAAACCTCGAACGTGATTAGTATAACCAGACGCGTCCCGAAGACGAACTTGTACTGAACCGAGAATTTTCCCCGAGCGGTCAGTGTGACCGAGCTCGGCAGCCACAGCTACGCACGCGAGGCTTGCTGGGCCGGCTGTGGGGTGTATTAAATAATGGATACACATCATCATCATCATGCCAGCCTTTCGCGCGTCCACTGCTGAACATAGGCCTTCCCCAAGGATCGCCACAACGACCGGTTCTGCGCTGCCTGTATCCGTCGGCTTCTCGCGACCTTTTTTCAGGTCGTCGGTCCATCTTGTGGGGGGCCTGCCTCTGCTGCGTCCTCCAGCACGCGGTCGCCACTCGAATAATGCTCAATGATCTCAGTGGGGCTTCTAAAAAAGTGGGCCTAAACATGAACATGGATAAGACCAAAGTCATGTCGAACGCCCATGTTATACCCACTCCTGTAAAAATATGAAATTCCGCACTCGAAGTTGTTGATAATTATATATACCTAGGACAGTCATTCCAGACAGGTAAATCAAACTTCGAGAAAGAGATGTCTCGTCGAATCCAACTCGGCTGGGCAGCATTCGGGAGGCTACGTAATATCTTCTCGTCCCAAATACCGCAGTGTTTAAAAACCAAGGTGTTCGAGCAGTGTGTGTTGCCAGTGATGACTTACGGATCAGAGACGTGGTCGCTTACTATGGGCCTCATGAAAAAGCTCACAGTCACACAAAGGGCGATGGAGCGCGCTATGCTCGGCGTTTCCTTGCGGGATCGTATTCGAAACGATGAGATCCGCAAAAGGACCAAAGTAACCGACATAGCCTCCAGAATCGCCAAACTTAAGTGGCAGTGGGCAGGCCACATAGCTCGCAGAACGGACGGCCGTTGGGGCACTAAGGTTCTCGAGTGTCCACACACATCCGAGTGTATCAATTCCAAAAGCTTTCTAGCTTTACGATACTTAACCTTCTTAAATGGTTTTCGAGTCTGTTTGCCTTCTATACATGCAATACAAGGACTATTATCGATGGATCTAAAATCAAAACTTGTAGCCAAAACTTTTCTCAACATATCCATGCCAATTCAACATAAATATCCGAGTCGTCGGTGCCACAACTTATAATTGTCAATAGCAGTAACATTCTTAGCTTGTTCTTCTAAAATAACATCAGTTTTTATTTTATAAAGACCATCACTTAACGAAGCATCAAAAATAACATCACCTTGAACAGAAAAAATAGTATTACCATACATTTAACAACCATAACGATCAAACACTACACATAGCCCCTTTTCAACTACTTTGCTAACGGAAATTAGGGTTGAATTCAAGTTAGGTACATAAATTACATCTTTTATAGTAACTTTAATATAAATTTGGACTCTGATACTAAAAAGCGTTTCGAGTTGCAAAATAAGGTTGAAATACCTACATCAAATGATCTTTTACAGTTTCTTCAAAACTATATAAAGGTTATAGAAACTTAGAGAGAAACGAGCGCGCTATGCTCGGCGTTTCCTTGCGGGATCGTATTCGAAACGATGAGATCCGCAAAAGGACCAAAGTAACCGACATAGCCTCCAGAATCGCCAAACTTAAGTGGCAGTGGGCAGGCCACATAGCTCGCAGAACGGACGGCCGTTGGGGCACTAAGGTTCTCGAGTGTCCACACACATCCAAGTGTATCAATTCCAAAAGCTTTCTAGCTTTACGATACTTAACCTTCTTAAATGGTTTTCGAGTCTGTTTGCCTTCTATACATGCAATACAAGGACTATTATCGATGGATCTAAAATCAAAACTTGTAGCCAAAACTTTTCTCAACATATCCATGCCAATTCAACATAAATATCCGAGTCGTCGGTGCCACAACTTATAATTGTCAATAGCAGTAACATTCTTAGCTTGTTCTTCTAAAATAACATCAGTTTTTATTTTATAAAGACCATCACTTAACGAAGCATCAAAAATAACATCACCTTGAACAGAAAAAATAGTATTACCATACATTTAACAACCATAACGATCAAACACTACACATAGCCCCTTTTCAACTACTTTGCTAACGGAAATTAGGTTTGAATTCAAGTTAGGTACATAAATTACATCTTTTATAGTAACTTTAATATAAATTTGGACTCTGATACTAAAAAGCGTTTCGAGTTGCAAAATAAGGTTGAAATACCTACATCAAATGATCTTTTACAGTTTCTTCAAAACTATATAAAGGTTATAGAAACTTGTCAACCTACCTCATCAACTAAAATTAACTTTGAAAAATCTAATTCTGGAACCAAGCCTTCTAGTAACCCTAGTACTCAAAAGGTACTACCACGGTCCTTCGTAGTTGAATCGAAACCAAATAAGTTTGAAAACGCGTTTTTTTGCCCATGTTGCAAATCAAAACATTCTATTTATAAGTGTCGTGTCTTGAGTTTCAAGGCAAATCGATTTCGGCAAGTCTAAACTTTGTTAACAACAATCAGTTGTGTCACAATTGTTTGCGATCAAATCATATGGCTTACAAATGCCCTTCAAAAACATCCTGCCCCGTGTGTGGCGCCCGTCACAGTACGCTCCTGCACGCCGACTCCGCGGCCGGCAGCCCCACGCTGTCACAGCGGCGCCGGTCGCGCGGCCGACGATGGTGCCGGTGTTGTAGTTATTAGCAATCGCGTTCTATATTTATGGTATGAATTCAGGTAAAGTTATATTAAAAAGTTACATTAATTGTCACATTCTGAGTTGTCAATTAAAATGAAATGTACAATAATTTAAGTTTCTTTCTAATATATTATTATTTACAAGTAACTATGTGTATCCCTTATTTAATACACCCCACAGTGGTTATGGGCCCAGCACCAAGATCAAAGTAAGATCCTGGGTTGGATTAGGGTCAAATTTAGATTGAGCTCAGAAAAAGGGAACCCGGGGGTAAGCTTGCACAGACTAGGTATGCTGATGGATTTTTAAATTTATCCAAAAGGTATCATTGAAAATTATTAGTTCAATATATATTAATACCATAGCTGATGGTGAGGGATCCACTGGCGTTGCGTCGACGTTGTTTTCAGGCGCTTCGCTTACTGCTATTAAACCGTTAAAAGGTAAAGATGGATATGTACAGTGGAGGTTTAAAATGAAAATGTATTTAATTCATTAAGGTCTTTGGGAAACAGTTGTTGGTTATCCGTCCACTGATACTACGCCTACGTCTATCCGATGCATGAGGGATATGAAGGCTTGGTCCAAAATATGCTTAACGTTAGATGGAGCTGCAATTACTCACGTTATAAGTTGTGAAACTGCTAAGGGGGTTTGGGACACACTTGCTAAGGATAAAGGTAAAGGTATGGGAAGGCGTTTGGCTTTAGAGAGAAGATTGTATGGATTGCATTTAAGTGAATTTGACAACATTGAGAAGTATATTTGTGCTGTTACGGAAGTAGCACAGGACTTGGCTGATATCGGTAAAAAGATCAATGATACCAGTATCAGTGCAATATTACTAGGTGGTTTGACTGATGAGTATCAACCTATTGTAATGGCATTGGAGAACTCAGGTGTTGAAGTTACGAGTGAGTTGGTTAAAACTCGTTCATTGAATGAGATGTCTAAAAAGGAAGACCGAGGTATTGCTTCTGCATTAAGTATAAAGTCTAATAAGACGAATAATCGGCAAATTATGTTTTGACTGTAAGGACTTGGACATAAGCGTCCGGATTGTCCGAAACGTAGAGGTAATAATATTGTTTGTTATGATTGTAAACAACCGGGACACAAGCGTCCAGATTGTCCAAATAAGAAGAGGAATGATGTTATGCATCATAAAACAGGAGTTACGGCTTTGAGTGTTGATAATATTAATAAGAGAGAGTGGTATATAGACTCTGGAGCAACAGCTCATATGACTTCGTGTAATGGTTGGTTAGTGAATATAAATAATAAGCACTGTGACAAAACAGTGGCGGTAGCTAATAATGATAAGTTGCATACTGATTGTTCAGGTGATGTTTTGTTTAATTGTAATAATACTGTAAATACTATTACAAAGTTCGCGACGAAAGGTAAAATAATAAAAATTCACCGAGGTCATTCAACTTTAGAGCCTTAAGGGCATTGACACTTTCATACAAAGTATTAATTAACTTAGACAAGTTTTCAAAAGTAGGGTTCGTGACGGGTTGTAAACTAGTAATGTGTAATTTCTTTCGGTTTTAATTCTAAATTAATACCATTTATTTGGTCTTGAAGTTCATAATATTCATCTCGGATTTTTTGTAAGTCTTTATATCGCGCGCGGAACGAAGACAACTTTCTATGATCGGTTTGCATTTCTTTTCCAAGATCATACAAAATCTGTAAACTCCTATAGCCATGCTCGCGACGCGATTTTAGCTTTTGTAACTCAAAGTCAAAGTCAAAAAGTCAAAGTCAAAGTCAAAAATATTTATTTCATGTAAACCTTTACAGGCATTTATGAAAAGTCAAAAAAAAAAAAAAAAGAGTATATATAAGGTCCTGTGTGTACTTGGCCAGGTCGCCATTCCTCCCACAGACAAATGTTGAGAATATAATACAAAATAAACAAATCGTAAACTATTAAACTATTGTCCTTGCGGGAAGAAAAAAAAAAAAAAAAAAAAAAAACAACCCAACCGAACACACACTACATAACCAACCAGTTTAAGACTAGGTGGTTAGCTGGTTCCATTGACCTGTCAATCGTTGACTGCCCTGCAAAAGTGCCACCAAGGCGACCAACCCAACAGACCATAGCTACGCCCCAAATATACATACTTTAGTATAGGTAATCAAAATATACCTACAAGTAGATAGATAAAAAGTATCTTTTAGGGCGCAAACGCTGATCACAAGTCGATCGCCTCAGAGACACCCTGGAGAAAAAGGTACCAGCAAGTAAAAAACTCTGATGTTCCACATGTACCGTATCATCGGAGGAGCATGGTCCTGCATGGTTATTGACTTAAACCTATGCTTATAGCATGTGGTATATACTCTCATCCTACTGAAGAGCACGCGTAGAACATCCCAAGGCAGATATACTATCTTACAATATTGAAAGTACAGAATTACAGAACACAACATTTCTTTGATGCCAGCGCCGGTCTATCAGCAGAAGATTTTTCGGGATCTCCGCTTCTTATATGATAACAATCAAACGTGCGTGCCCAGCGGAGATCCAAGGCAACTCTGAGTCAGACATGTTTATTTTATTTTAACACGTACTAATAATCTTATGAAACGTTCAAAAAAAAATAGTGCAAAATTATAGACAAAAATATTATCGATAAAGAAAGATACCTATGAAACTAAAGATAAATACCCAATTTAACCTCATACAACAACGTTTTTACAATAATTTGTTTGTAAAAATATTTTTTTAAATAACTTTGTTTATGCAAAGATATACAAGTTACAGTTTTGTAGTTTTAATAGTTTTGATGCGCGATGAACAGATGACGGGTCAGCGTGGTACCTACACTGTTCTCGAACGCAAAAACTAATTACCTAAGCTCTTACTTAATAGGTAGATATTATCTGCCTTGATACGCGATCAACAAACAATAAGTTAGCTTGGTACCTATACTTGTTATCTCGAACGTAAAGGCTTAAATATACCTAATATTGAAAGTTCTAGGTAGGTAGATCTAAAGCGTTTTGATACGTGATATTAACAAATAGCTTGAAACCTATAATTTGTTTTCTCGAACGTAAAAACTGTATAAGATACCTAAAAGTGTAAGTATTTAACAAAAACAGCCACTATAAAAATTTATAAAGTTTGACATAATTTATATAAAATGTTTACCTATATTTTTATAAGAAATTAGGCAAATTAGATTCTTTTGTTAAAATTACAGTTTACTTTTCTACGAAAATATATAAATTCCGAGTTCAAAGTAAACAATTATCATTAGGGACAATATGACGCGAAATAGACAAGTATGTCGATACCGGTTTTTTACGCTCTGAAAATTTACCATAATATGGACTGTATTTAATTAGCTTTAAAAATTAAGTTTTTTAGATTTTTATTTAATTATAAAACCTAAATAACACTGAGAATTCAAAACCGGCTCGAAGGACCACTATAAAAATGAAGCGACCTGCATGAGGGTCAACGAATGCCATTGATAATTGTTGGTTGGAAAAATTATGTACTACACTAAAATTTAGATAAAAATTCACAGAATTCAGCAGGTAACACATCTAGCATCCTCTTAATATGGAAAACGGGACTCACCTGGATTTTAGCTGTTTTTAATAGAAGCTTGAGCCGACACTTGCACTCTGAACTATAATATTTTACTTCTCATTTATTTCATGTAGGTAGGAACAAAAAAAAAATATGCATGTCACTGTGTGCTTGCGGTTACGCACCCTACGATGTTCACAGAGCGAGTCCGCTACCATTGTGAGGTCGCGACAATGTGTCCTTTTGGCAATAGCACATACACATATTACCAAAAAAAGAAAACACAAGTACATATATACATGTGTCCATTTGGCAATAGTGCATAATGCACTGATATATAACATTTATGAGACCATTTTCCACCGAATTTTTCACTATAATAGTCAGGAAAAATCCGATGAAACTGATAAAGCAGCTTTTACTACGAGGGAAGGTGCCCACAGAACTGCAACAAACTTCTGTACGTTGTAAATATACGCTAGCGACATCTGTTAGAAGATTCGAGGTCCTGAAATATCTGATGCTTCTTTCTTTCTTCTTTTAGGTCTTTACGAAATAGTAATTTTAATGATAATAACATCTGATTTATAAAATACTTATAAAATTTGAATTCTGAAGTATTTTAATAACGTATTATATTTATATTATCGAAATAATGTTATTTTTTATACGTATTAAATATCACACATATTTTATCAGGGCCTCGATTCTCTTAAATTAGCTTTAGATTAATTGTGTTATAATAGCATTGTAGTAGAATCACAATAGCTTAATTTGTAATCAATCGCTCATAGAAAAGTATTAAAAAAATATCGATTCTATTACGATGCAAGTTCGATTCTATTGAAGTAAGTTAATTTGAGAGAACAGCCCCCCTAGCCAAGAGCATAGGCGCTTTTTGCGCCCAAGCGTCGCAGAACGGACAGTGATCAAATCAACTTTTGTCTTTTTTTTTCATGGAATTTATTGGATAGTATCAAAAAATGCACATGCCGTATAAAAATAAATGTTGAGGTTAATAGTAAAACATTTTTTTTCTTTTTGTACATACTCGTAGTATAATTTATGGGAAAAATTAAAAACAAGTTTGTTTTTGCTCTCCTGTAAAGTTGTAATTTTTGGGATGTATCATTTAGCACCGGAGGCACAGAATTATATATTTTTTTTATTTTAAAGTTCTTCCACATTTTTCTTTAATTGGCTTTAATGTTTTATTTTCTGTTTATATACTTTTTATCCATATATACCTAGACAAATCCCTGCAGACACTGAAAGAAAACAGATGTGGGAATAAAATGGGTGATAAGTTGATTAATACACCATTGTAGGAAAGCGAATGCAGGCATTAGTGTTAAGGGCGCACTGCTCTTTATGATGGGCAGTTCAAATATTACTAAGAAGCAAGACTAGCCATTCATAATGCAGTAGTGTTTGTTTCAATACTATGTGTTGTATAGGAGTCAGAATTGGGTATGTTAGGAAAGGATGAAAGTACCAGTAGAAACAATGCTATAGAAATGCGAATGTGCAGCTTTAATATAACAGACCAAATCCGCGATAACATACTTTGAGAACGAGTAGGACTGAGTTAAAGTATAAGCAAAAAATGAGGAAGGGCATGCTCCGCTGGTTTGGACATGTAATAAGGATGATGGATCAGATATATATATATATATATATAAGTAAGGTGAAGGGTAAACGTGGCCGCTGGAGACCAAGGCACAATTTACATGATCAAATTATAAAGGTTTTTATAAACGGTGCAATTAAAAGCTCCGAAATCGGCGTGAATGTATGCGAACAGTTGTGACTGTGAACAAGGTAAAATAAGTATGTTGAGATAGAGGCAAGACGTGGCGCTCGGTTGTCTCTGCCTACCCTTTAAGGGACCTGGCGTGAAAATTAAAAAAAATCTTCGTAATTTTTTTAATAATCCTTTTTTTAAACGAAAAATTAGTGAAAAGAATAAAATCCGGTAAATCTCTTAAAATAGGATCATATTTCGAGTAAGATAAACTTTTAACATGATTGGAAGTCACTGAGAACTAGGATTAATATTTTGATATTAAAAAACATACCAATCACTGGGAGTTTAATTAAGTAATTATAACAAAGGTAGGTAATAATATTTATTTTATTTAGACAAAGGGATATTACAGTAAAGCGCCACCTACATAAACCTGATGAACTAAATCGTTTGGCTTAATTTCCTAAGGGCTGAAAGAAAGGCCAGCCAGCAAAGCATAGCATTAGCTACCAAAGGAAGTCAATAGATGGGGTGTTGGCAAGCTTAAGAGTAAGTTATATGCAATATTGAAGGTATTGGTTTTACTGAAATATATAAAAATATTATGTGAACTCTTGTTTTGAAAATGATAGTAAATACTTTAGGTAATGGTCATTTGATATTTTATTGTATCCGGGAAATTTTGAAGCTTGTTGGATTAAATTTATATAAGTTTTTATTTTTACCGTTCTTCCAATAATTGTTTTTTATTGATTTATTTGTGAGAGATTATAAATACATAAAAAAAAACAATTAACTGAAAAAACAAAAATAACCAACACACAGTTTTCCCAAGCGGATACCCATCCAAGTACTGACCGTGCCCGCCGTTGCTTAACTTCGGTGTTCGAAATGGGAACCGGTGCTTACAACGAGGTATGGCCGTTGGCGAGAGCTATTGCGAAAATTGAGAAGGCTTTCAGGGAGTTTTGCAACAGCCAACTGAAAACCGTATCTATTTCCAGAAAGCTAAAGTTTTTATTCCAATAGTCACCCAGTGACGTAGAGACAACGCTCTTACGTAAAATATGGGAACTGTTTACTGGCAAATCAACCCAAAACCAAAAGAAGGGAAAATTTGTATGCTATTAGTTTCTGAAAACATTCACAGATGGCGTGTGTAGCCTACAGAATTTTTGTTTTTTTCTAATTTAATTACAAAAAAATAATAACAACAGCTGTAATTTATGTCTAAAACTCGGGTGTACTAAAATAAAATAAAACCATTATAAATTATAATATGAATAATGGAATACTTATATATATTAGGAATGTGTAACCACTACGGCGCCCTAGAGCGCCTCGACAGCCTAGGATTACTGCTGTGGGATGTTATTCCCTAGCCACTGGTGATCTTAGTCCACAGCTCACGGCGAAATTTATATTGACTTAACCTTCCGCATACAACATGGAATAAAATTACAAGTTGTACAACGTGAGGTCTAGTAAACCCCAACATACCCCAACATTAAATAAATCTGTATTGTCTAAAATTTTGGTATATTACCAAAATTTTAGACAATACAGATTTATTTAAATTAAATTTATTATATATTTATGTTCTAACGTTCAATAAAATGAAAATTAAAAATAGTAAAATTTCACTCATTTATTACAAAATCTCAAAAACAAAATGTCACCTTTTTACCTATTAAAATAATGTAATATATTAACTTAATAGCCAAATATATAAATTATATCATTACTAACATTGTACTATCCCTTACATTATAATATAGAATATAATATTTAAAAAATACATATAAAAAATAACCGTCAAAATAAGAATAAAAGTTAGTCACGGTCTGAACTCTGAACTCGATATTCTCTATTTTGACAAGAGTAACGACAATAATCATATATTGGAATTTCATTTCCTGGTGTATAACTTGGTTTTTCTGTCCATTGTTCTAGGACAAATACAAATCTGAATCTGTGAGCACGAATTGGGAACTCTGATTTCGTTTCTTCAACAAATTTTCTAAGATAACCAATATTTCTGTGGCGTTTTTCATTTCTGTTTTATATTCTTCAAATAATTCTCTTTGAGACATAATCTTAAGTTTTAGAGGCCTTAGGCATTATCTATGGACTTTTTTTTAAACTTTCAAATTCATGTTATATTTCTAGTAAGCATATCGTCAAATTGTAAATTACTTACTAAGAAAACGACATGATAATATGAAATGCTTCTATCTATGTCTGTTCCATCAGAGACCTACAAGTAGTTCTTTATCGTATACCAATAAACCTAGTTGTTCTTTGAGCCAAGAGCTATTTGCTTTAGACATTATCTACTTTTTTTTTTTAAACTTCCAAATTCATGTTATATTTCTAGTGAGCATGTCGTCAAATTGTAAATTACTTACTAAGAAAACGACATAATTATATGAAATGCTTCTATGCATGTTCCATCAGAGACCCACAAGTAGTTATTTGTCGTATACCAATAAACCAAGAAGTTTTTCGAGCCAAGAGCTTATTGCTTTAGACATTATCTACAGAGTTTTTTTTCAAACTTTAGTATTATTGAAATAAAATACTTTATAAAAAATTATAAACGATATATTTCGCCACAGGCTTCTTCAGTCGTTTGACATATTATTTTATAATAAATAATTGTCTTACATCTATTTTTTTTAATTATAAATAAATAAAAAATAAAAAAAAACGTCTTAATTTTTTTATATATTTTTTTAATATGTGTATGTGTGTGATTGTTAGTTTGTGTGATGTCGTGTATGATTGTGTGCGTGTGTTTGTGTGATTTACAAGGTTATATATGTCATAGTTGTATGTTAAGTCCTGGTCTATAATGTGCTCCTAAAGTCCAAATGTAAGATGATTCGTACGTACGCAATTGAATGTTAGTTATAGTATGAAATGATTTAATGATCCTAACAGTAAAACAGTCATTGAATTTTAAATTATGAGTACGAGCATGAGTAGGGATAGGGAGGATACTATTGATTATGGAGTCAGTTGTATGGCGATGATGATTCATTCTGATATGAAGTGGATTAATGGTTTCCCCGATGTAAAAAGATGAACAGAGATATAATGTTTTTAATATATATGTGATATAGTCTAATAGGTATATAATGTTTTTGGTTTTGCAGTTGCTATTTGGTTGTGCTAGAATACATGTAGTGGAATTTGGTGTGGTGATTGTAGTGGATGTATTGATGAGGAGGCAAGTTTTACATCGGGGATGTGAGCATGGAATGGTTCCTGGAGATGTTATGTTGTTTATTGTGGTGTTAAGTCAAGGTATTGTCCTAGAAGTGAGTGTACGTAGATTAAAATTTTGACGATGAGTAATATATGGCAAAGTAGTTAATAAGTCTTTAGTATCGTCATGTTGTCTAAGGATGTCTGCATTGTCTTTAAATAATTTTATAAGTTTTTCAGCGCCAAAAAAATAGTCAGTAGTTAATCGTAATAGTTGTTGGTCTTGTCTGTGTCTGTGGTGAGGTTGATGATATTGTGGGCGATGGTAATAATGTTTCTGTATAAAATTATCAGGGTATTGTCTGTTTGAAAGTGCTTGTACTATTTTGTTGTCATACTGTTGTAGTTTTTCAGAGTCATTGCAAATTCTACGTCCTCGAAGTGATAATGAATATGGAATGGATCTCTTTACATGATGTGGATGACAACTGTCGAAATGGAGGTATTGAAATTTATTTGTGGATTTAAAATGAACAGAAGTAATTAGTCTATTGTCTGTTGTTAGTGTTAAGTCAACGTCTAGAAAAGTAATTTCTTTTAATGATATATTATGAGTAAATTTAAGACTACTATATGAATTTAGATTATTTAAAAATATTAAAAGTGATGAATGATTATGTGGCCAAATCATGAAAATATCGTCAATGTAACATTTCCAAAGTAAAGGTCGTAATGGTTGTGAATGAAGAAAGTTCGTTTCTAATTGACCCATATATAAGTTTGCGTAACTTGGAGCCATTCGGGTACCCATTGCTGTGCCTTTGATTTGATGATAGTATTTATGATTAAAATGAAAACAGTTATTTTTTAATATGATTTCAGAAAGTACTGTAATGAAATGTGTGGATGGTTTTGAATTTGGTGGTCTATTGTTCATATAATACTGAAGTGCACTAAGTCCGTCATCGTGTGGTATATTCGTATATAGTGAAACTACGTCAATAGTTATTAGATATAAATGTGAATTTTGTGGTAGATGTAAATATGTTATAATGTCTAAAATATGATTAGTGTCTCTTATATATGATTCGAGTTCAATGGGTTGTAAAAGATAGTCAACAAAGGATGATATGCGTTCAGTGGGAGAATTTTGTGATGCTACAATAGACTCAATAACCCATCTATAAAAAAAATCACAGGCTGGTATAGTGAAATTGGGACCGCCAGCTTAACGTGCACTATAGTAGTGTTGTCAAACAAATGTACATATTTTTTTTAATTAAAAACTCATAGATACACACCGGGATTCGAACCAGGGACCTTAGTGTTTTTAAGTCCAAGGTCTAACCAACTCGGCCACCACGTATATTCCTTCGTTTTAATGCATTCATAATTTCATCCATATTATATACTCAGTTGTTTGATGGTCATCTCCCACAAACAAATTTTCAACGTATTCCTCCAACACTACTTCTTATTTCTAATCACGATTACTTGGAATTCTCCAATACATCTTCGCAGTCATATTTCGGCCTGCGCAAATGTGACCATGTATCTATTTACCGCAAACAGTTAAGATGGCTTAATATACTATCACGTAGATCAGAGCACATGGTTTCTTCCCTTTATAACATTCTCTATAATCCTAATACCCCTTCTTACCTAAAATCTCGATTTATTTTCCTTTGTGATTCTCACGATCGTCCTCTTCGCTCCTTTGGTAATAACCAATTAAAGATCCCGTCACACACCTCCACCAAATATTCCGATTCTTTTACTGTGTCAGCTGCTCGTCAATGGAATTTGCTTTTTCTGTCTATAAGACAGGCTCCAACCATTAGTGTATTTAAACGTCTACTCACCAAAATCTCTTCCAAAATCTGAGTAAATGCTTTAGAATACAATGAGAAAGCTGTAGGTATTTTACTATAACCTGTTTCAAGACTTCAGATTAATATACAGAGGCGATATATAATACCTAATAGTAGCATTGGCGTAGGGACGTGACGACCCTACCGCCCGCTTTTGCGCAGTCAGTCAACCGAACGATGGCGGTCAAACCATCCAAATCATGGTCGGAAGAAATAATAACACGGTACGGGTAGCAGCGCACCGTAGTAAAATTTCGACCCACTGCGATCGCCAACCCGCTTGCCAAGCGTGGCGATTATGGCAAAGCAACATGAACAACAATAATAAAAAACGGACCCTAGTATTCGGCCCCGCTATTCCTGGCTATAGTAGCGGCCATGATTATAGCGGGGCAAGGGGTGCGAAGTATCTCCGGCGGAGCCCAAACTACCACAACAAACGAACACTGGCGCTTGCAACATATAACACACGGACTCTGCGGACTGACAAGAGGGTGGTCGAACTAGAGGAAGTATTGAGCGGGTTACACTGGGATATTATTGGATTATCTGAAGTCCAAAGAGAAGGTGAAGACTCGATAATCCTGAAATCCGGTAACCTACTCTATTTCCGGGAGGGCGACGAACCGTCTCAAGGTGGTGTCGGGTTCATCGTCCACAGGTCTCTCGTGAACAATGTTGTCAAAATCGAGAGTGTGTCGACAAGGGTGGCTTACCTTATACTCAGAATAACCAAACGATACACACCCCGACTACGAGGTAGAAGCCATGTATGTGGACATCGGTAGAGCCATGCGTAGCTTCAAATCTCATTACACTGTTGTCATGGGAGACTTTAACGCGAAGACAAGCAAACGAAGCGAAACCGAACTGAGAGTGGGGCAATTTTGTACAGGCAGTAGAAATCCATGAGGTCAGATGCTTGCGAACTTCATGGAAAAGGAGGGACTGTATTTGATGAACTCCTTTTTCAAGAAAAAATCACAACGCAAGTGGACTTGGATAAGCCCCAAAGGTGCCAACAAAAATGAGATAGACTTCATCTTGCGATCAAAAAGCAAATATTCAATGATGTCTCAGTGATCAATGAGGTGAAAACCGGGAGCGATCACCGTTTGTTAAGAGGCACATTGAATATCAATATAAAGCTTGAAAGGTCACGATTAATGAAGTCTACACTCCGCCCGGCACCTATAAACACCCAAAACCCCGAGCGCTTTCAGCTGGAATTAAAAAACCGCTTCGAATGCCTATGCGAGTACACAGATTTGGACGAATATAATGACAGGGTTGTGAAAACTGTCCACCAGGTCGGATCGAAGTTTTTTAAGATCTGATCTAACAAAGGAGCTAGAAAGATCTCCGACCATACTTTAAAGCTCATGGAAGGGAGACGCGGAATGACCATGCAGTCTTCGTCTGACGCTTCTAAAATAAGATTGCTCAACAGACAGATCTTAAAGTTCTTGACTCGCGACATACGGCAGTTTAATACAGATCGTATTAAAGATGCCATTGAGCAAAACAAAGGCTCTAAAGTATTCGCAAGATATCTGTCTCTCGGCCAGAGTCAATTAACGAAGCTGAAGACCGAGGACGGCAGAGTTATCGCCTCCAAACCAAAGATTATGGCGGAGATCGAAAGGTTCTATGGACAGTTGTACACAACAACACGGCCTCCTATCAAAAACCTGGAAAATGATCCAAGAGCCAGGTTAACCCGACACTATACCGAATATATCCCGGAAATCAGCCTGTTGGAGATTAGGATGGCTCTCAAACAGTTCAAAAACAACAAGGCACCGGGTGATGACAGAATCACGTCTGAGCTCCTGAAAGCACTTGGAAAACCTTTGCTGAAGGCTCTCCAGAAGCTGTTTAATTCCGTCATCCTCGAGGGCATAATACCTAAGGCATGGAACAGAAGCGTGGTGGTACTCTTCTTCAAAAAGGGTGACAAAACCCTTTTGAAGAACTACAGACCCATTTCGCTTCTGAGCCATGTCTATGAACTATTTTCGAGAGTCATCACGAATCGTCTCTCACGTAGGCTTGACGACTTCCAGCCTCCCGAACAAGCCGGATTCCGAAAAGGCTACAGTACCATAGACCACATCCACACATTGAGGCAGATTATACAAAAAACCGATGAATATAATCAGACCCTGTGTCTAGCTTTCGTGGACTATGAGAAAGCCTTCGATTCGATAGAAACATGGGCAATGCTTCAGTCACTCCAGCGGTGCCAAATTGACTACCACTATATCGAAGTACTAAAGTATTTGTACAAAAACGCCATCATGTCAGTTCGCCTCCAAGACCAGACCTCAAGACCCATCCAGCTACAGCGAGGAGTGAGACGGGAGACGTAATCTCTCCGAAACTTTTTACTGCGGCATTGGAGGATGTCTTTAAAATCTTGGACTGGAGAAGATTTGGCATCAACATTAATGGCGAGTACATCACTAACCTTCGATTTGCCGACGATATCGTAGTCATGGCTAAAACCCTAGAGGACCTCGGCATAATGCTCAATGATCTCAGTGGGGCTTCTAAAAAAGTGGGCCTAAACATGAATATGGATAAGACCAAAGTCATGTCGAACGCCCATGTTATACCCACTCCTGTAAAAATAGGAAGCTCCGCACTATTGTTGTTGTTGTTATTATTAAGTTGTTGATAATTATTTATGCCTAGGACAGTCAATCCAAACAGGTAAATCCAACTTCGAGAAAGAGATCTCTCGTCGAATCCAACTCGGCTGGGCAGCATTCGGGAGGCTACGTAATATCTTCTCGTCCCAAATGCCGCAGTGTTTAAAAACCAAGGTGTTCGAGCAGTGTGTGTTGCCAGTGATGACTTACGGATCAGAGACGTGGTCGCTTACTATGGGCCTCATGAAAAAGCTCACAGTCACACAAAGGGCGATGGAGCGCGCTATGCTCGGCGTTTCGTATTCGAAACGATGAGATCCACAAAAGACCAAAGTAACCGACATAGCCCCACAAGATGGACCGACGACTTGAAAAAGGTCGCGGGAAGCCGATGGATACAGGCAGTGCAGAACCGGTCGTTGTGGCGATCCTTGGGAGAGGCCTATGTCCAGCAGTGGACGCGCGAAAGGATGGCATGATGATGATGATGAGTAGCGAGGTTGTCAGTTATTACTAATATCCTATAATAAAATTACTTAATTAATATAATTACTAATACCACATAAACAGAACTATTATAATTAACAAAAAAAAGTTGTACGTGCATCCTTTTAATTGTTAATAGTGCAATAGTTTAATACATCAATGAATTAACATCAATGCACTGACTAGTTACACTAGTATGATAGGTTATTTTCGAACAATGGGGACCGAATTTTTCACTATTATATCAGTCTGGAAAAATCCGCCCCATTGCTGTAGAATTTTTAGCTCCGAGGGATAGTAAGCAAAAACTTTGATCGAACTTGTGTACGCTATAAACTAACACTAGCGACATCTGTAAGCAGTTTGGTGTTATTTCTGAAGCTTTCAGGCAATTCGCGACAAACCTATATTTTTGATAAAGGGATATGATTTGTAAAATACAAATTTTAATTCAGTTAAATAAATATCTATTTAATTATATAAATGTATATTAAACAAATAGATTCGAGTGGAAAATACTAATAAATGCAATTTTATAAATTCCTTATTAGGATAATCTTATATTAAATTTTTAAAGATAAAAATGCAATAAAAAATGTCCTGGCTGCGATAGCGAGGTTCGTGGGTTTGAGTCCCACCCTCAAACCCACGAACCTCGCTATCGCGGCAGAGCGCTCAACCGCTGAGTCAACCAGGTTCCAGTCACCCCTCACGAATTTTGTCATTGCTTGTTATCTTAACACTGGTATACTTTCGGTGCTTGAAGAAAGTAATACCTGTGGAATTGATCATTCCATAGAAATCAAACATTCACAAAGGACTACATAATTCAGTTGGCTTCAATCTCACAAATGAATTTACTATAAATCAACAAATATCTTTCATCCTCATTAATGGACTTTTGGATACTTGGTCTTCAAGGTTGACCTTTGGAATTTTTATGTAAAGCGGTAGCCAAATGTCGGTGGTCGCCACTTTAAATGCATTTATCTCCATAGGCTTAGGTTGTGGGATTTATATATATATATATATACCCCCTTCACCTTACTTATATATATAATATATTATTATATATAAGTAACGTGAAGGGTAAACGTGGCCGCTGGAGACCAAGGCACAATTTACATGATCAAATTATAAAGATTTTTAAAACGGTTCAATTAAAAGCGGCGTGAATGTATGCGAACAGTTGTGACTGTGAACAAGGTAAAATAAGTATGTTGAGATAGAGACAAGACGTGGCGCTCGATTGTCTCTGCCTACCCTTTAAGGGACCTGGCGTGAAAATAAAAGAAAAATCTTCGTAATTTTTTTAACAATCCTTTTTTTAAACGAAAAATCAGCGAAAAAAATAAAATCCGGTAAATCTCTTAAAATGGGATCATATTTCGAGTAAGATATACTTTTAACATGATTGGAAGTCACTGAGAACTAGAATTAATATTTTGATATAAAAAAACATACCAAACACTGAGAGTTTAATTAAGTAATTATTACTTTATTAAACTCCAACAAAGGTAGGTAATAATATTTATTTTATTTAGACAAAGGGATATTACAGTTAAGCGCCACCTACATAAACCTGATGAACTAAATCGTTTGGGTTAATTTCCTAAGGGCTGAAAAAAAGGCCAGCCAGCAAGGCATAGCATTAGCTACCAAAGGAAGTCAATAGATGGGGTGTTGTCAAGCTTAAGAGTAAGTTATATGCAATATTGAAGGTATTAGTTTTACTGAAATATATAAAAGTATTATGTGAACTCTAGTTTTGATAATGATAGTAAATAATTTTGTAGCTTGTTGGATTAAATTTATATAAGTTTTTATTTTTACCGTTTATTGATGAGAGATTACTACGCTCTTACGTAAAATATGGGAACTGTTTACTGGTAAATCAACCCATAATCAATAGAAGAGAAAATTGTATGCTATTAGTTTCTGAAAACATTCACAGATGGCGTGTGTAGCCTACAGAATTTTTGTTTTTTTCTAATTTAATTACAAAAAAATAATAACAACAGCTGTAATTTATGTTTAAAATTCGGGTGTACTGAAATAAAATAAAACCATTATGAATTATAATATGAATAATGGAACACTTATATATTAGGTATGTGTACCACTACGGCGCGCTAGAGCGCCTCGACAGCCTAGGAATACTGCTGTGGGATGTAATTCCCTAGCCACTGGTCATCTTAGTACAGCTCACGGCGAAGTTTATATTGACTTAATAATGTATCTATAGACAGTTTCACTAGTTGGTGTACAGTGAAACTGGGACCGACAGCTTAACCTATCTCAAAGGAGGCACTACACTGCAAAACTTTTAGGAGCATACTGGGGTTTGAAACCAAGTCCTAAATACTGTATTTATTTAGCGTAACGTCTAATTAACTAAAAGTCCTTACTCTGTAGTCGACTTGACATCCATACAAACGTACTTCCAATATTACAACTTTGCTGTTAGTCCAAGTTCCATTTTAATGTACCATCCGAAAGAACGCATCAATATTGTCATCAAGCATGTATATTTGTGTTTTAATATCGCCATGGAAACAATTTTATATATTATTACTTAGATTTAACCATATTTAATTAAAATCATGTCAACCTATGATAGTAAAAAAAGTGAAATAAATCTTTTTTACACAAAAAATAACCGACTTTAAAATCACTAAAATGTATAAAGTGAATATTTACAAGTGATTAATAATATAATATTTTTATAGTAATTATGTAATATATAATTATTTTTTTTTGAAATTTTCTCTCCAGGCTGGGGAATCTTTAAAGGAGAGACTATAAAATTAATGCTATAAGTACTAACATTTTTACTAGCAAGACAGGCACCATTTTTTTAAAAATAAAATTAAGGTTGAAATTGATCGTTTACTTAAAAATAAGAGAATTACACCTATAGAATAAAGTAGCTGGTGCATACAAGTAGTGCCAGTACTTAAGTCAGATGGCCCTGTAAGGCTATGTGGGGACTACAAAGTAACTTTTAATCCAGTATTAGAAATTGACCATTTGCCTTTACCCCATATTATATACATTGAAAGGTTTTGAATATTATTGTGAACTGGATTTAAAAGAAGCTTATTTGCAGGCCCCTCTACACCCTAATAGCCACAGCCTTACAACCATTGTAACTGAATTTGGTATCTATATATATTTATATGTATTTATATTGGTATGGATTTATATACGTGGTGGCCGAGTTGGTTAGACCTTGGACTTAAAAACGCTTAGGTCCCTGGTTCGAATCCCGGTGTATACCAAAGAGTTTTTAATAAAAAAAAATATGTACATTTGTTTGACAACACCACTATAGTGCCTCTGAGAGCAAGTTAAGCTGTCGGTCCCGGTTTCACTATACCAACTTGTGAAACTGTTTATAGATGGGTTATTGAGTCTATTAAAAACATCGCGACGAGCTAGCCACTTGTTCGGTGTAGACTCATACCATCGGCTACGCGAGGTGGGATTAAAACCCCTCCGCTGGGTACCCTGGGGCCGTCTAGGCGGTCTCGGGCGCGGTAAGGCACCCGTAATGATATTCATGTATGTATGTATAATAATTATTCCAGAAAGTTCATAAACTAGGATTATAAATGAGCTTCATAAAAGTCATGTTGGCAGTAGTAGAATGAAATCAAATTGTCAATCATATTTTTGTGGCCTAAACTTAACGAAGATATTGATATATTAATAAAGTCTTGTACAATTTGTTTAAAAAATAGAAAAAGCCCTAATAAAATTATGCAACATTATTGGCCAAAACCTACAGCTGTTTGGCATAGGATTCATGCAGATCATACTGGCCCCCTATTTGGAAAAATGTTTCTATTAATAATAGACAGTTTAAGTAACTGGCCAGAATTTTTTATTGTTCACAATATTGGATCAACACTTACTATAAATAAATTTAAGGAAATTTTCTTAAAATTTGGTTTTCCATTTCACCTAGTGACCGACAATGGTACTGGTTTACAAGTAAAGAAGTTTCTGTCAGGGTATAGGGGTCACCCACACATTCACTCCACCTGATTATCCTGCTACTAATGGAGCGGCAGAAAGGTTTGTACTTTGTAACATCATGAATATACTCTTTTAAAAAAACTTGGACCCTAACTGTTTTATGTATTTCGATAAAACATTGTAGATTTTTTTATTTATTTACAGTTAATAAATATTTTTTATTAACAGTTAATAAATATTTTTTATTAAAAATACACAAAAAAAACTATAAATATAAAAAAAAAATATAACCAACAACACACAGCTTTCCCAAGCGTATACCCATCCAAGTACTGACCGTGCCCGCCGTTGCTTAACTTCGGTGTTCGAAATGGGAACCGGTGCTTACACCGAGGTATGGCCGTTGGCGAAAGCTACTGCGAAAATTGTGAAGGCTTTCAGGGTATATTGCAACAGCCAACTGAAAACCGTCTCTATTTCCAAAAGGCTAAAGTTTTCATTCTATTGCATTCCTAGTGATACAGCAATAGCGCCTTAACGTGAAATATAGGAACTAAATTGATAACTGAAAAGCCATCCTAAAAGTAAAAGGATGGAAAATCCAGATGCTTGTTATTTCTGTAATCATCCAACAGATGGGGTGTAGAACCTGTTTATTAAATTAAGTTTAAATTTCGACTAAACTGAAATGAAATAAAATAATTTAAAATTTAATGAGGCCTCCAAGTACGTATATATTTTGGACTAGAGTTTTTTTACCCGACAGTATTTTACTTATTCCAAAACAAAAAACGAATCATTTCTTGTAAAATAAATAAAATTACTATCTCCATCATATATTTCTGCATCATCAAGAACAGCTGGTGTTGCTGCTGAGGCCTAGGCACGAAAAAAACATAATACATATTCACAAATAATTCATTCATTTAATTTTATTCCTTTTATAGTTGAGACGATGGGTCCTTGGTCCAAGGAAGCAAAGACATTTGTTATTTCTTTGGGTAAAAGATTTAGAGGAGTGACCGGGTCCCAAATCAGGATTTTTCAGCCTGTGTTCATACATGGATTTTTGAACCCATCTATGTTAATCTCATAGTAAAGCTAAATTGTGATAAACCGGAATAGACTAATAATCAAGAAAATATACAACCTTTAAAAGTCTTTTAAAAATAAAACAAGAAACATAAAATACAAATTATAAAATGCGAAAGAGAGAGAGAGAGTGGGTTCTATCAGCATCCAGATTATTTCGTGGAAAGAATGTTACTGCCCTGCTATACAGCGATCGGGGAGGGCAGCAGTCAACGTCCTTCAGTGGCAGACCAGGCTCCAAAATAAGGGTCCAGGCCAGGTTCTGCCGTAGTGGTTTTTTAACCTATATCGTAGTTCCTCAAATCAGTCGAAAGGGGCCTAAGCGTACTGCTCCCAGCTCTCGTTTTCTTCAGTTTTTTGCAGGGCAGCAACAATAGTGCATTGTGTAAAACTGCAGGACGGAAGTTGGGGTGCAGTGCTAAACAAACACACGGATACATTTCTAATTTTATATAAATTCTAGTGATCCCTAAAAACGTCCCTATGAAGGCACTGTATAATTAACTCACCAAATTAATGTTAGAAATCCGAACTTTGTACGTCACTATTAGATATTGTTGTGTAACTAACTTATTATTACAAACACACACTCGCGATGTTAGTAATTTTTCAAATGGCCTGCGGTACTCTGACCGCGGCCAATTTATCTAAAATTTAAAGTTTCTCGTTATAGCCGCAATACTTCAAACTACTTGCCTCTTTTGCATTTTGCACTTTTGAAAAGGGTACTTTTAAGTCCTAAACGATGCGCTCCATGTCGCTGATTGATACACTTTGCTAACATTAAAGTAACGTTCCGTTACAATAGACTACTTTTATTATTTATTTAAATCTTTATTGCATACAACTTGCAAAGGAGGAACTTTCTACCAGTCAAACCATCGGGATAATCATTATATTACTATAGATAGTATTTTAATTTGTAGTGTATTATATATTCGTAATAGTAGTTGTTCGATTTTGATAATAGTCTATGGACGGCCTTTTGACAGGTCAGTCAGTTAAGAAAAAAAAAAGGTCGTAAAAATTGTAAATGGAGTCCTTGAATTAATTTTAATTTTGTTTTTCTATTATAGTTGTTAGTCTAGTAGATTTTTGCCGTAATGTGATTTTGTGCGTCCTTTTAGACAATGAATAGAAATTGTGTAGCGTTTCGTTCGCCATGTACTAGGCGCCTACAAGTGATTCAAATAGTTCTCGCGTTGTGTGTTGTTAACATCTGTTATTGTTCCAACGTCGTATTTGGGTGGCATGTTGTAGGGGTATTGAAAGAAGAACGAAGTTATTGCATACCTTGGGTACCCAGGGTTCTCGTCGTTGAAGCCCCACAACAAGACATACGGTAAGTTTAGTTTTTTTATGTAAAAAAAGCGGTGCGCATCGCACCCGTGTGAGAAGTCTGGACTGAAGAGTTTTGTTTCCCGGTTTCTCGCACAGTAGTACTATATGTTGTATTGCAATATAACAAAACACGAAAAAATAATCAGTAACAGTTTGAAAGGTTTGCGCAGAGTTGGGTTTGGTTGTCCTTATCAGGTGAATGACTCCAACGGACTTCTTTCTCTGGGACTACTTGAAAAGCAAAGTGAATGCCAACAGACCTTAAACGATTCCAGAGTTAAAGAAAGAAAAGTTAAAGAGTGAATTTTAAGAAAAGGTTGATCTCATGCTAAAACATTCGAGGAGGGCATTTGTATGAATAGAAAACTAGCTTTTCGTTATTAATCGCCACCTATCTTTTATTTAAAATTTTCTAAAAGTCTTAAAATATCTGATAAATTTTCACAATAATTGACACGTTTTAAAAAAGAGCTTAGCTCTTCCTTTGATGGCCTATATACATATATATGCTAATCAATAAAAATAACTTAGACAGTACGTCACAGTACAATAGTCATAACAAATTTATTAGTTATGTTGTGAGTGTAACAACAAAATACAAAGATAAAGATGGATATTTGCTATATTTGTATAGATTATTATAATATTACTTTTCCTTTACAGTTATTCAAATTATTGAATTTTAAATTTTATTTATCTTTAGATTGATATGCTAGTTTTGATGAATATGTAAATGTTTTTAACTTAACCAATAAATCCACATACTGCTATTAAACATTATATTATTAGTATTTGAGACAATGACCTAATAAAATATAACCAACAATACACAGCTTTCCCAAGCGGATACCCATCCTAGTACTCTCCGTGAGCCGAAGAAGGCTTTCAGGGAATATTGAAAATTTCAAATGAAAACAGACTGTATGTCAAAAGCTAAAGTTTTGATTTTTACACTAATGACTTAGAAGGTTGGCACCCTAGATAAAGTAAAACAAAAACCTTTATTTTTTGTTTAAATAATTATTGTATCTAGCAAATGACTGCATTAGTACAGCATTAATTGTACTTTCATGCTTCTTCTGATATACCTAGCATTCACTTCTATACATTAATGTAGGAACAACGGTGGCTCATTATGCAGTGTATGGGGCCATTCTACATTACCCTTGCACTTGACATTCTTGTAAAGAAACTTCCTAAGTAGACAAACCATTCAACTTATTCCACTTCGTTACCATCTAGCATTACCTCACATACTGTCATGCCATCTTCTCTCTCCAAAACCATAACTTTGGTTTTATCCATGTTCACTTTCATGCCATTCCTTTCTAATTCACTGTTCATACTGTTAACCATTTATTTTAACTCATATGCCGATGATGCAAGAATGACTTGATAATATAATCGGCATATAAGAAACATTTGATTACCATATCATTCATTCTCACACCGAAATCTCTTTCACGCAACTCTTTCAAACAGTCTTCCATATAAAGATTAAAGAGGTGGCTCTTCTGACGCTACACAGCCTTGTCTAACACCTCTAAAGAAACCAAACAGTTCGGATAATGCCGAGCTTCCCGCCGATCCCTTTCCTTTATAAAGTGGGACTAGAACCGCCTTATGCCAGTCTCCTGGCATACAACCGACCTACCAAAACTTTTTAAATAGCAGATACAACCAGGAAGCTACCAGATATGCACCGCCTTTCAGCATTTGGACCGTTATCCTATCAGAACCAGCTGCTTTTACAACTTGCATTCGTTTTACATACAACAATATCATCACGGGTTTCTTACGGCGCCCTTACATAGGGTGTTCTACGCATGCTGATCAGTGGGGTGCATTTTGAGTATGCTACTATATATATTATATATGTTATATAGCATAAGTCAATCAATAGCTGTGCTCCTCTTTTAGTTTGTGTGAAGCACTAGAGTTTTTTACTTGCTGGTTTCTTTTTCTCCGGGGTGTCTCTGAGGGGATCGACTTTACAGTTAGTGTTTACGCCCTTAAAAATACCGATCCTTTTACCTTTACTTATATGTGATTGGTTACTTACCTTTTATTTACAATTAATTATTAAGGCGTGTATATGATCGGTGAAGTTGGTCGCCCTGGTGGCTCTCTTATATGGCAGATAATGATTGACAGGTCAATGGAATCAGCTAACCACCTAGTCTTACACTAGTTGGTTATGTAGTGTGTTTTCGGTTCGGTAGTATTATTCATATTAAGATTTCCATTCCATCGCGTTTAAGTTCTAAATCTGATATTTTGACTTTGTCTTTGCCCGAGACCGCCTAGACGGCCCCAGAGTACCCAGAGGAGGGGTTTTAATCTCACCTCGTCTTAGCCGATGGTATGAGTCTACACCGAACAAGTGGCTATCTCGTCGCGATGTTTTTGAATAGACTCAATAACCCATCTATAAAAAATTTCACATGCTGGTATAGGTGAAATTGGGACCGACAGCTTAACGTGCTCTCCGAGGCACTATAGTGGTGTTGTCAAACAAATGTACATAATTTTTTTAATTAAAAACTCATAGGTACACACCGGGATTCGAACCAGGGACCTTAGTGTTTTTAAATCCAAGGTCTAACCAACTCGGCCACCACGTATATTCCTTCGTTTTAATGTATTCATAATTTCATCCATATTATATACTCAGTTGTTTGATGGTCATCTCCCACAAACAAATTTTCAACGTATTCCTCCAACACTACTTCTTATTTCTAATCACGATTAACTTGGATTTCTCCAATACATCTTCGCATTCATATTTCGACCTGCGCAAATGTGACCATGTATCTAATTACCGCAAACAGTTAAGATGGCTTAATATACTATCACGTAGATCAGAGCACATGCTTTCTTTCCTTTACAACATTCTCTATAATCCTAATACCCCTTCTTACCTAAAATCTCGATTTATTTTCCTTTGTGATTCTCACGATCGTCCTCTTCGCTCCTTTGGTAATAACCAATTAAAGATCCCGTCACACACCTCCACCAAATATTCCGATTCTTTTACTGTGTCAGCTGCTCGTCAATGGAATTTGCTTTTTCTGTCTCCAACCATTAGTGTATTTAAACGTCTACTCACCAAAATCTCTTCCAAAATCTGAGTAAATGCTTTAGAATACAATGAGAAAGCTGTAGGTATTTTACTATAACCTGTTTCAAGACTTCAGATTAATATACAGAGGCGATATATAATACCTAATAGTAGCATTGGCGTAGGGACGTGACGACCCTACCGCCCGCTTTTGCGCAGTCAGTCAACCGAACGATGGCGGTCAAACCATCCAAATCATGGTCGGAAGAAATAATAACACGGTACGGGTAGCAGCGCACCGTAGTAAAACTTTCGACCCACTGCGATCGCCAACCCGCTTGCCAAGCGTGGCGATTATGGCAAAGCAACATGAACGACAATAATAAAAAACGGACCCTAGTATTCGGCCCCGCTATTCCTGGCTATAGTAGCGGCCATGAATATAGCCGGGCAAGGGGTGCGAAGAATCTCCGGCGGAGCCCAAACTACCACAACAAACGAACACTGGCCCTTGCAACATATAACACACGGACACTGCGGACTGACAAGAGGGTGGTCGAACTAGAGGAAGTATTGAGCGGGTTACACTGGGATATTATTGGATTATCTGAAGTCCAAAGAGAAGGTGAAGACTCGATAATCCTGAAATCCGGTAACCTACTCTATTTCCGGGAGGGCGACGAACCGTCTCAAGGTGGTGTCGGGTTCATCGTCCACAGGTCTCTCGTGAACAATGTTGTCAAAATCGAGAGTGTGTCGACAAGGGTGGCTTCATCTTCATCATCTTCATGGCGGGTCCACTTTTCCGCAATTGGCCAGCAGGTTAGGCCTTTTTGCGTGATGTAAACGGCCGGCTACTCCAGCCAGCCCAGCTCCTTCCAGAAGGCAGCAAGAAGTCCTGGACTCCTACAGGCCTCGAGGAGCGACCTCGGCGTTCCGAGGATTTCCGCCCGTTGCGATGTCACCCCGGTGCAATGAAGCAGCACGTGGGTGGGTGTTTCTTCTGTTTCCATGCATCCTCTACATAGAGGACTGTTGGTGATACCTAGAAGGGTAAGGTGTTTGTTTAATGGAAAATGTCCAGTTAGAGTACCCACCACCATCCGCAGGTTACCTCTGTTGAGATTGAGCAGGTTTCGAGCTAGACGCGGGCCTGGTTTGTCTACCGCCTCTCTCGCCTGTCTGCAGTTTTGTAAATTGGCCCAATACTTACAGTGATGGTTGTGGATGTTATCCCGCAGCCAACTTCCTAGCTGTTTAAAAGAGATAGGTACATACGGTTCGGGCCCCACCGGAATTGTAGCCGAACCTCTTTTCGCCAGTTCGTCCGCTGCGTCGTTTCCAAGCGAGTTACTGTGTCCTTTTATCCACTGGAGAGTGACCCTGTTTTTGCTTGCTATGGTCTCCAGTGCGTAGTGACATTGTTTTATTAGACTTGAGTTAACCTGTCGGTTTTTCAATGCGAGTAGTACGGCCGCGCTATCTGACAGTATACGAATTCCATGTTGTTCTATCTTTCTAGCGCTCACTGCCGCGGTTGCCTCTATTATGGCTATGCACTCTGCTTGAAAGATGGAGGCATGTGTGCCTAGTGCCATTGAGATGTTGATGTTCAGGTCAAAGGAGAAAACCCCTGCTCCTGTCCCGTTTTTGGTTTTTGACCCATCTGTGTAAATCCTGACCTCATGTAGACCGGATTTGTCAGCTGGCTCTTCCTGTGTGTTTATTAGGTATTGTTTCTCAAATATATGTACGCGTGGACATCTGTCATTCACAGCGTTTATGAGTGGTTGCTTTTCAATGTGTTCGTTAAGTGACTGAGTATGCCTTGCTCGTAGATCCGGTTTCCATTGACCCGAGGCCTTCAGTCTTATGGTGGCGACAGCAGCCTCATATTGGACATGTAGGTGTAATGGCGTTAAGTTTAATAAGGTTTCGATGGCTGCTGTCGGTGTTGTTTTCATACATCCCGTTGTTGCCAAACAGGCGAGTCTTTGGAGACTTTGTAAGTTAGCTGTCACTGTGCTTAGGGTGGTTCTGGGCCACCACACTATAGCTCCGTAAGTGATCGTAGGTCTTATTACTGTGGTATATAGCCACAAGGTAATCTTGGGTTTAAGCCCCCATGTTTTTCCTAGAAGTCTTCTGCATTGCCACATTGTGGTACAGGCAGTCTTCAGTTTGTTTTCTAGGTGCTTACTCCAGTTTAATTTGCTGTCTAGCGTTACTCCCAGGTACTTGACATCTGTGGCTAGAGTAAGTTCGGTATTGAATAGTTTAGGCAGCTTCATGCTTCTCAGTTTCCTTTTGTTGGTAAAAAGAATGAGTTCTGTTTTGTTTGGATTTACATTTAGTCCATTTGTTTTGCACCAGTTTTCTATGATTCCTAAAGCGTTCTGCATTGTTTCACATAATATGTTCTCAAATGCTCTAGAATCACTAAGTCATCAGCGTAGCCCACCGTATAGTACCCTTGGTTATTCAGATTCCTGATTAAACCGTCCACCACGAGGTTCCACAGAAGGGGGGACAGAACCCCTCCCTGCGGACAGCCTTTTGCTGCTATTCCTCTGGTCGTACTGTCAACGGTGAGCTGTACCGCTCGTTGTTTCAGCATATTCTCTATCCATCCTATGATAGTGGGTTCTACTTTGTAGTTAGTTAGAGCTGATGCTATGCTGAAAAAGGAAGTTTTGTCGAAGGCCCCTTCAATGTCTATAAAGGTTCCTAACGTCGATTCCTTGTTTGTTAGAGTTGTTTCAATCTTACCTACTACATGGTGTAGTGCTGATTCTGTTGATTTTCCTGTTGTATATGCATGCTGGAAGGGGTGCAGCGGCATTTTAGTCAGGATCGTCTCTCTCAGGTGTTTATCGCAAAGCCTTTCCATAGTTTTCAGTAGGAAGGAGGTCAGGCTTATAGGTCTGAAGGATTTCGCTTGTGTGTAGTCGCTCTTCCCGGGTTTTGGTAAGAAGACTACTTTCACCTCTCTCCATTGTTCTGGTACGTATCTATGGGCTAGACATGCAGTAAATATGTCTGTGAGTGCAGACAGTACGGTAGGGAGGCCCCACTGAAGGAGTGCTGGGAATACCCCATCAATTCCTGCCGATTTATAAGGGGAGAAGCTTTCTATTGCCCATTCTACCCTTGCCTTCGTGATAACTGATCTCGCAACCTTCCAGTCCTCTTCAGTTGGTGGGAGTTCGGTACTTATTTCCCAATCTTTGTTGTCAGTAAGGTGACAGTCGGGGAAGTGTGTCTGTAAAAGTACCTCACTAGTTTCTTTGTCAGTGTTTGTAAAAGTGTTGTCGGATTTTTTTAGCGATCCTATACAATTTTGATTAGTAGTCATTATTTTCCTGACTCTGTTTGCTTCATGACTTGTTTCTATGTTTTCGCAGAAACGTCTCCATGATTCGGTTTTTCGATGTTTAACGCGTTTTTTGAAGTGGGATTGGGATGTTTTATACCTTTCCCAGTCCTGTTCCTCCCTTGTATTCATCGCGCGGTTAAAAAGCTTTCTCGTTTTGTGTTTGAGTCGGTCTAGTTCTGGTCCCCACCAGAGGTTACCTCTCTTCTTAGGTGAAAGTGGTTGCATCAGGGGACACGACTCGTGATAGCTTTTTGTTATGTTCTCCACTAGTGTATTCACATTGTGTTCGATGTTATCAGTCATGTTTGTCATATCCTCTAGATTTTTATTACTTATTTTAGTAACCAAGGAGTTCCTGTACATATCCTTGTTCGTTTTCCTTGGGTTTCTTTTGGATACTTGTTCTGGCAGTGTCATGTTGAGTGTGAAGCATATTCGCCTGTGATCTGCTAGCGACGCTTCCTTCGAAACATGCCACTTAGATATTAGGTCACATACCTCTGGTGTAGTTAAGGTGACGTCTATTATTGTTTGACATCTGCTCGTAACGAATGTCGGCTCTGAGCCCCTGTTGAGAATAGTGAGGTTAGTTGTAAAGAGATATTCAACAAGATCCTCACCTCTTTTGTTGGATATCGCGCTTCCCCAGAGTGGATGGTGCGCGTTGGTATCCGTTGAGATTATTATTTGCCATGCCTGAGTTGCACAGTACGCCACCAGGTCGGCCATCTCCTTTGGTGGTGCGTCTCGGTCTCCCGGCATGTACACCGATGCAAATATTACGGTTTGGTTGGTCCAATTTTTGTTCGTGGCCCTTACCGCAGTTAGGTCTCTAGAACAGAATTGTGTTAGTAGAGTTGCATGCATACTCTGTGGTATGTGTATGCAAGTTCTTGGTTTTAAGACGGTGTTATCATATAAGAGTTTACCTCTAGTGCTTTTCAGCCCGCATATAGTATCACCTCTGATCCATGGTTCTTGGATTAGAGCGATTATGCTGTTGTCTTCATCCAGGACATGCCTCAGCGCAGCTGTGGCCAGTTGTTTATGCTGTAGGTTTGTCTGTATGATGTTAATGTGTGTCGGCATGTTTGGGCCAGCGGCCCCTATTGAAGTGATTTGACTTGTTGGCGCTGGCCCAGCCGTATGTTGGTGGTTGTTATGGGTGGGGGGAGGAGGATTAGGGTGAGCGTAGTAATCTATCCTCATCTATCCCCCCTTCCGAAGTGGTCGGATCCGATGCCTTGTGTGTTGATGTGGCTGTCTCCAGCCTTGGCGTCGGTTCCACCCTCTTCCTTTCAGTGGCTCCCTGTGTGGAGGTGTACGCATCAGGAGATGGCTCCTTTGGTGGTTCAGCAGACTGTGGTGTGTCGCTGAGACCTTGTGGGGTGAAAAATCTGACGTATATACACCCCACCCCAAAAGAGATTCTCCTGCCCCGGGCCATTATTTGCCCCACCTCCTCTTCCGGTATGCCCATTGTCAGGAAGAGTGCGTTGTCCTTGAGTGGATCGGCTTTCAGCAGCTTCCAGGTGTCCATCCTGTACCAGGGATTCTGTGACAGAAGAACCTCCTGTAGCCGCTTCATATCGCCCCTGAAGCGTGGAATATGTAGGCCAGCTCGGACCTTTTTATAGAGGTCCGATTGCCTCACCACTACCAGCTTCGTTCCACTGTTCGGCGATGCTATCGTGCTGACCGCTGTTTTCAGCCACTCCACAGACTTCTGGTCCTCCGCCCAAAGTTTCAGCACACCATCGCTTTCGAAGCCTCGGCCTCTGAACGACGGTGCGTAGGGGATAGACGTTGACCCGGGCACTCTTATTGATGCATCGAAGATCGCGTCCTCTATGGTGTCCCTTAGAGTCACGACCTGTTCCGGGCTGAAGTCTGATGGTGGTGTTGTTGTGACCGCGATGTGCATTTGTGAGTTGGCCACGTCTGCATAGCTCACCGTGTCGGTCCGGTGTCTTTTGCTGTCGCCTCTGGGAGAGATGGTGTCGTTGGGCCGGGGTCGCTTGTTCAGCTGACCCTCAGGCTTTCCTTCACCGGGCTTGTTTTGCCCTTTCCCACGGCGACCCCTTGCTTTGTTGTTGGGAGCCTTCCCCCCTGCCTCAACCTTAGACCCCATTGCTGAGGTCTGAGGTCTAGGCAGCGGTTCAGTCTCACCAGTAGGTATAGATCCCGCGCTACCTCCAGCTACGGTCTTCCCTGCCCGGGCACTAGTGCTGGCCGTTGCGCCCATTACGGTGCTGCAACTGCCTGCACCCGCACCCGTGCTGGGTCCTCCGTGCTTCCGGTTGCTGCGTTCATCTGTGTTGTGTTTTTTTGTTGATGACTGGCCTTCCGCTCTCTCAGCGATGCTGCGCTGTTTGGCTGCCTGTCTCCTCTTAGTGCGCCTGTTGGTCTTGGCCGTCTTCTGGCTGGACCCTGGCACTGTCGTCCCCCAATCGCACCTGCCCTGGCCCGACGATGGCATTGCCTCCGCCAGCCCGCTCAGGTTGATCTCAGTGTTTGTGTTGTTCGACATGGCTGAAAAGATATCCATATGTTATCGAAATATTAATTCATCTCCGAGGCGTCCCACCCTCCAGGGAGCCCGCAACTGGGGACACACATACATGCGCATCAGGACCTACTCCGGAGATATAGAGCACTGAAGAGACGCCGCATGACGAGCCGGGTTCCCGCGAAGGGTGCAAGGTTGCCAAAACCTCGCACTCCGCGACTGCCCGCTACAAAGCTCAGTACTCTCGCCCGTGGCCTCCCTTTCACTTCGTGCCACTGCCGACTTCCCTGCACGCGGCTACCGCGCAGGTTTAACCGTTTTGCTGAATTCCAGACCGAAAGGGGCGTGTTGTGAAGGGTGGCTTACCTTACTCTGGTGTGTATCGTTTGGTTATTCTGAGTATAAGGTAAGGGTGGCTTACCTTATACTCAGAATAACCAAACGATACACACCCCGACTACGAGGTAGAAGCCATGTATGTGGACATCGGTAGAGCCATGCGTAGCTTCAAATCTCATTACACTGTTGTCATGGGAGACTTTAACGCGAAGATAAGCAAACGAAGCGAAACCGAACTGAGAGTGGGGCAATTTTGTACAGGCAGTAGAAATCCATGAGGTCAGATGCTTGCGAACTTCATGGAAAAGGAAGGACTGTATATGATGAACTCCTTTTTCAAGAAAAAATCACAACGCAAGTGGACTTAGATAAGCCCCAAAGGTGCCAACAAAAATGAGATAGACTTCATCTTGCGATCAAAAAGCAAATATTCAATGATGTCTCAGTGATCAATGAGGTGAAAACCGGGAGCGATCACCGTTTGTTAAGAGGCACATTGAATATCAATACAAAGCTTGAAAGGTCACGATTAATGAAGTCTACTCTCCGCCCGGCACCTATAAACACCCAAAACCCCGAGCGCTTTCAGCTGGAATTAAAAAACCGCTTCGAATGCCTATGCGAGTACACAGATTTGGACGAATATAATGACAGGGTTGTGAAAACTGTCCACCAGGTCGGATCGAAGTTTTTTAAGATCTGATCTAACAAAGGAGCTAGAAAGATCTCCGACCATACTTTAAAGCTCATGGAAGAGAGACGCGGAATGACCATGCAGTCTTCGTCTGACGCTTCTAAAATAAGATTGCTCAACAGACAGATCTTAAAGTTCTTGACTCGCGACATACGGCAGTTTAATACAGATCGTATTAAAGATGCCATTGAGCAAAACAAAGGCTCTAAAGTATTCGCAAGATATCTGTCTCTCGGCCAGAGTCAATTAACGAAGCTGAAGACCGAGGACGGCAGAGTTATCGCCTCCAAACCAAAGATTATGGCGGAGATCGAAAGGTTCTATGGACAGTTATACACAACAACACGGCCTCCTATCAAAAACCTGGAAAATGATCCAAGAGCCAGGTTAACCCGACACTATACCGAATATATCCCGGAAATCAGCCTGTTGGAGATTAGGATGGCTCTCAAACAGTTCAAAAACAACAAGGTACCGGGTGATGACAGAATAACGTCTGAGCTCCTGAAAGCACTTGGAAAACCTTTGCTGAAGGCTCTCCAGAAGCTGTTTAATTCCGTCATCCTCGAGGGCATAATACCTAAGGCATGGTACAGAAGCGTGGTGGTACTCTTCTTCAAAAAGGGTGACAAAACCCTTTTGAAGAACTACAGACCCATTTCGCTTCTAAGCCATGTCTATGAACTATTTTCGAGAGTCATCACGAATCGTCTCTCACATAGGCTTGACGACTTCCAGCCTCCCGAACAAGCCGGATTCCGAAAAGGCTACAGTACCATAGACCACATCCACACATTGAGGCAGATTATACAAAAAACCGATGAATATAATCAGCCCCTGTGTCTAGCTTTCGTGGACTATGAGAAAGCCTTCAATTAGATAGAAACATGCTTCAGTCACTCCAGCGGTGCCAAATTGACTACCACTATATCGAAGTACTAAAGTGTTTGTACAAAAACGCCATCATGTCAGTTCGCCTCCAAGACCAGACCTCAAGACCGATCCAGCTACAGCGAGGAGTGAGACAGGGAGACGTAATCTCTCCGAAACTTACTGCGGCATTGGAGGATGTCTTCAAACTCTTGGACTGGAGAAGATTTGGCATCAACATTAATGGCGAGGACATCACTAACCTTCGATTTGCCGACGATATCGTAGTCATGGCTAAAACCCTGGAGGACCTCGGCATAATGCTCAATGATCTCAGTGGGGCTTCTAAAAAAGTGGGCCTAAACACGAACATGGATAAGACCAAAGTCATGTCGAACGCCCATGTTATACCCACTCCTGTAAAAATAGGAAGCTCCGCACTATTGTTGTTGTTGTTATTATTAAGTTGTTGATAATTATTTATACATAGGACAGTCAATCCAAACAGGTAAATCCAACTTCGAGAAAGAGATCTCTCGTCGGATCCAACTCGGATGGGCAGCATTCGGGAGGCTACGTAATATCTTCTCGTCCCAAATGCCGCAGTGTTTAAAAACCAAGGTGTTCGAGCAGTGTGTGTTGCCAGTGATGACTTACGGATCAGAGACGTGGTCGCTTACTATGGGCCTCATGAAACAGCTCACAGTCACACAAAGGGTGATGGAGCGCGCTATGCTCGGCGTTTCGTATTCGAAACGATGAGATCCGCAAAAGGACCAAAGTAACCGACATAGCCTCCAGAATCGCCAAACTTAAGTGGCAGTGGGCAGGCCACATAGCTCGCAGAACGGACGGCCGTTGGGGCATTAAGGTTCACGAGTGGCGACCGCGTGCTGGAGGACGCAGCAGAGGCAGGCCCCCCACAAGATGGATTGACGACCTGAAAAAGGTCGCGGGAAGCCGATGGATACAGGCAGTGCAGAACCGGTCGTTGTGGCGATCCTTGGGGGAGGCCTATGTCCAGCAGTGGACGCGCGAAAGGATGGCATGATGATGATGATGAGTAGCGAGGTTGTCAGTTATTACTAATATCCTATAATAAAATTACTTAATTAATATAATTACTAATACCACATAAACATAACTATTATAATTAACAAAAAAAAGTTGTACGTGCATCCTTTTAATTGTTAATAGTGCAATAGTTTAATACATCAATGAATTAACATCAATGCACTGACTAGTTACACTAGTATGATAGGTTATTTTCGAACAATGGGGACCGAATTTTTCACTATTATATCAGTCTGGAAAAATCCGCCCCATTGCTGTAGAATTTTTAGCTCCGAGGGATAGTAAGCAAAAACTTTGATCGAACTTGTGTACACTATAAACTAACACTAGCGACATCTGTAAGCAGTTTGGTGTTATTTCTGAAGCTTTCAGGCAATTCGCGACAAACCTATATTTTTGATAAAGGGATATGATTTGTAAAATACAAATTTTAATTCAGTTAAATAAATATCTATTTAATTATATAAATGTATAATAAACAAATAGATTCGAGTGGAAAATACTAATAAATGCAATTTTATAAATTCCTTATTAGGATAATCTTATATTAAATTTTTAAAGATAAAAATGCAATGAAAAATGTCCTGGCCGCGATAGCGAGGTTCGTGAGTTTGAGTCCCACCCTCAAACCCACGAATCTCGCTATCGCGGCAGAGCGCTCAACCGCTGAGTCAACCAGGTTCCAGTCACCCCTCACGAATTTTGTCATTGCTTGTTATCTGAACACTGGTATACTTTCGGTGCTTGAAGAAAGTAATACCTGTGGAATTGATCATTCCATAGAAATCAAACATTCACAAAGGACTACATAATTCAGTTGGCTTCAATCTCACAAATGAATTTACTATAAATCAACAAATATCTTTCATCCTCATTAATGGACTTTTGGACACTTGGTCTTCAAGGTTGACCTTTGGAATTTTTATGTAAAGCGGTAGCCAAATGTCGGTGGTCGCCACTTTAAATGCATTTTTCTCCATAGGCTTAGGTTGCGGGATTTATATATATATATATACCCCCTTCACCTTACTTATATATATAATATATTATTATATATAAGTAACGTGAAGGGTAAACGTGGCCGCTGGAGACCAAGGCACAATTTACATGATCAAATTATAAAGGTTTTTAAAACGGTTCAATTAAAAGCGGCGTGAATGTGATAAGACGTGGCGCTCGGTTGTCTCTGCCTACCCTTTAAGGGACCTGGCGTGAAAATAAAAGAAAAATCTTCGTAATTTTTTTAACAATCCTTTTTTTAAACGAAAAATCAGCGAAAAAAATAAAATCCGGTAAATCTCTTAAAATGGGATCATATTTCGAGTAAGATATACTTTTAACATGATTGGAAGTCACTGAGAACTAGAATTAATATTTTGATATAAAAAAACATACCAAACACTGAGAGTTTAATTAAGTAATTATTACTTTATTAAACTCCAACAAAGGTAGGTAATAATATTTATTTTATTTAGACAAAGGGATATTACAGTTAAGCGCCACCTACATAAACCTGATGAACTAAATCGTTTGGGTTAATTTCCTAAGGGCTGAAAAAAAGGCCAGCCAGCAAGGCATAGCATTAGCTACCAAAGGAAGTCAATAGATGGGGTGTTGTCAAGCTTAAGAGTAAGTTATATGCAATATTGAAGGTATTAGTTTTACTGAAATATATAAAAGTATTATGTGAACTCTAGTTTTGATAATGATAGTAAATAATTTTGTAGCTTGTTGGATTAAATTTATATAAGTTTTTATTTTTACCGTTTATTGATGAGAGATTACTACGCTCTTACGTAAAATATGGGAACTGTTTACTGGTAAATCAACCCATAATCAAAAGAAGAGAAAATTGTATGCTATTAGTTTCTGAAAACATTCACAGATGGCGTGTGTAGCCTACAGAATTTTTGTTTTTTTCTAATTTAATTACAAAAAAATAATAACAACAGCTGTAATTTATGTTTAAAATTCGGGTGTACTGAAATAAAATAAAACCATTATGAATTATAATATGAATAATGGAACACTTATATATTAGGTATGTGTACCACTACGGCGCGCTAGAGCGCCTCGACAGCCTAGGAATACTGCTGTGGGATGTAATTCCCTAGCCACTGGTCATCTTAGTACAGCTCACGGCGAAGTTTATATTGACTTAATAATGTATCTATAGACAGTTTCACTAGTTGGTGTACAGTGAAACTGGGACCGACAGCTTAACCTATCTCAAAGGAGGCACTACACTGCAAAACTTTTAGGAGCATACTGGGGTTTGAAACCAAGTCCTAAATACTGTATTTATTTAGCGTAACGTCTAATTAACTAAAAGTCCTTACTCTGTAGTCGACTTGACATCCATACAAACGTACTTCCAATATTACAACTTTGCTGTTAGTCCAAGTTCCATTTTAATGTACCATCCGAAAGAACGCATCAATATTGTCATCAAGCATGTATATTTGTGTTTTAATATCGCCATGGAAACAATTTTATATATTATTACTTAGATTTAACCATATTTAATTAAAATCATGTCAACCTATGATAGTAAAAAAAGTGAAATAAATCTTTTTTACAAAAAAAATAACCGACTTTAAAATCACTAAAATGTATAAAGTGAATATTTACAAGTGATTAATAATATAATATTTTTATAGTAATTATGTAATATATAATTATTTTTTTTTGAAATTTTCTCTCCAGGCTGGGGAATCTTTAAAGGAGAGACTATAAAATTAATGCTATAAGTACTAACATTTTTACTAGCAAGACAGGCACCATTTTTAAAAAAATAAAATTAAGGTTGAAATTGATCGTTTACTTAAAAATAAGAGAATTACACCTATAGAATAAAGTAGCTGGTGCTTCCAAGTAGTGCCAGTACTTAAGTCAGATGGCCCTGTAAGGCTATGTGGGGACTACAAAGTAACTTTTAATCCAGTATTAGAAATTGACCATTTGCCTTTACCCCATATTATATACATTGAAGTATTTTGAATATTATTGTGAACTGGATTTAAAAGAAGCTTATTTGCAGGCCCCTCTACACCCTAATAGCCACAGCCTCACAACCATTGTAACTGAATTTGGTATCTATATATATTTATATGTATTTATATTGGTATGGATTTATATACGTGGTGGCCGAGTTGGTTAGACCTTGGACTTAAAAACGCTTAGGTCCCTGGTTCGAATCCCGGTGTATACCAAAGAGTTTTTAATAAAAAAAAATATGTACATTTGTTTGACAACACCACTATAGTGCCTCTGAGAGCAAGTTAAGCTGTCGGTCCCGGTTTCACTATACCAACTTGTGAAACTGTTTATAGATAGGTTATTGAGTCTATTAAAAACATCGCGACGAGCTAGCCACTTGTTCGGTGTAGACTCATACCATCGGCTACGCGAGGTGGGATTAAAACCCCTCCGCTGGGTACCCTGGGGCCGTCTAGGCGGTCTCGGGCGCGGTAAGGCACCCGTAATGATATTCATGTATGTATGTATAATAATTATTCCAGAAAGTTCATAAACTAGGATTATAAATGAGCTTCATAAAAGTCATGTTGGCAGTAGTAGAATGAAATCAAATTGTCAATCATATTTTTGTGGCCTAAACTTAACGAAGATATTGATATATTAATAAAGTCTTGTACAATTTGTTTAAAAAATAGAAAAAGCCCTAATATAATTATGCAACATTATTGGCCAAAACCTCCAGCTGTTTGGCATAGGATTCATGCAGATCATACTGGCCCCCTATTTGGAAAAATGTTTCTATTAATAATAGACAGTTTTAGTAACTGACCAGAATTTTTTATTGTTCACAATATTGGATCAACACTTACTATAAATAAATTTAAGGAAATTTTCATAAGATTTGGTTTTCCATTTCACCTAGTGACCGACAATGGTACTGGTTTACAAGTAAAGAAGTTTCTGTCAGGGTATAGGGGTCACCCACACATTCACTCCACCTCATTATCCTGCTACTAATGGAGCGGCAGAGAGGTTTGTACTTTGTAACACCATGAATAGACTCTTTTAAAAAAACTTGACCCTAACTATTTTATGTATTTCGACAAAACATTGTAGATTTTTTATTTATTTACTGTTAATAAATATTTTTTATTAAATAGGCATTGAAAATACACAAAAAAAAAACTATGAACATAAAAAAAAAACAAAAATAACCAACAACACACAGCTTTCCCAAGCGGATACCCATCCAAGTACTGACCGTGCCCGCCGTTGCTTAACTTCGGTGTTCGAAATGGGAACCGGTGCTTACAACGAGGTATGGCCGTTGGCGAAAGCTACTGCGAAAATTGTGAAGGCTTTCAGGGTATATTGCAACAGCCAACTGAAAACCGTCTCTATTTCCGAAAGGCTAAAGATTTTATTCCATTGTATTTCAAGTGATACAGCAATAGCGCCTTAACGTGAAATATAGGAACTAAATTGTTAACTGAAAAGCCTCCCTAAAAGTAAAAGGATGGAAAATCCAGATGCTTGTTATTTCTGTAATCATCCAACAGATGGGGTGTAGAAGCTGTTTATTAAATTATGTTTAAATTTCGACTAAACTGAAATGCAATATAATAATTTAGAACTTAATGAGGCCTCCAAGTACGTATATATTTTGGACTAGAGTTTATTGAGCCGGCAGTATTTTACTTATTCCGAAACAAAAAAAGTTTTTTTTTTTTTAAATAAATAAAATGTCTCTAACTCCATCATATATTTCTGGATCATCAAGAACCGCTGGTATTGCTGCTGAGGCCTAGGCACGAAAATAACATAATAAATATTCACAAATAATTCATTAATTTATTTTTGTCCTTTTATAGTTTTTTTTTTAAATTTTTTTATTTGCAAAAATTCTGAATAAAAATAGTTGAGACGATGGATCCTTGAAGAAAAAACTTATTATTTCTTTGAGTAGAAGATTTAGATGATGAGTGACCGTGGATCCTAAATCATTTTTCTTTTGGGACATAAAGTATCCATAGCTATCTAACGCGGAAACGCAGCTAGTGCTATGGGTACTTTTTAAAGAAATCCATGATTGTTTTTGTTCACTCCTTTAATTAGTTTTTGCCAATAGTTTGTATTTTTACTTGTACTATTATTTCTTCTGTGCTATTATTAAGTATGATAATAATAATTATTATATCATAAAAATCAAAATATTTTACACCGAGGTTTTAATTATGAGTATAATAAAATAAATATGATCACGGGTGCCTTACGATGTCCGAGACCGCCAAGACGGCCTCAGGATACCCAGCGGAGGGGTTACCTTGACGTAGCCGATGGAATGAGTTTGCACCGATCAAGTGGCTAGCTCGTCGGGATGTTTATCACTAAACCAGCCTGTGTTCATACATGGACTTTTGAACCCATTTATGTTAATCTCATATCTATCTGTTATATGTTAATCTAAATTATGATAAACCGGAATATATTCAAGAGAAGATACAACCTTTAAAAGTCTTTTAAAAATAAAATAAGTAACATAAAATATATTTACCAATAATTTTTAACGGATGATATAGTTATTTTTAGAGTTCAATTTCTTTATATAGGTAGTTCTTAATTATCGGATCTAAGATCGGTTTTCTTTTCGTGTAAGTAGGTATATATTTTTTAATTAGTAGGTAATAAAATGACACTGATAGCGAAAAGAAAAAAAAATACGTCTAATAGTGTATTTCTAAAAACACTACAACACCAAACGGTTATCCGTTTTGAAATATAGAAGTATTTCGTGGATTACTTTGTATGGAAAATGGATTAAATTCGTGATAGCTATGGTCAACATGTTTATTGTTCACATTATTAAGTACCTACCTATAAAACATAACAAAACAAACAATAAAACTTTAAAAAACAACAGCAATAGTTTTATTTGTTTTAAGTAACGCGGCGAAGTTGTGGGCAACAGTTTTTAATTTTTTTATTTAATTAAATTTTTATTTATTTCAACCAAGTAAAGTATAGGTATTATAGTTAATTCATCAGTCGTCACACTAAGGAAAAACTTGTGTCGTGACGACTGATTTACATTAGGGTGTTTAATTTTATTTATTTATAAGCCTACCTATTCACCTTTTAATTAAAACACAATAAAACAAAAGTAAGAATAAGCAAAAAAATATAAAATAAATCATATATATATACGAGAATATATATATATATATATACCATGAATCACGAATGAGCATGTGCCGTAAGACACGCGAGAGGAGAACCGCTCCACACAGTTCTAGGCGATTGACGGTGAGCGTCTTCAAGAGAGCTACTTTGGATTTACCTATAAGTAGACTTATATAATTATTTGTTTTAGATTTGACCACTAAGTACACGCAGCAGCCAAAACCCTTTGATGACCCGTCACAAAAACCTACTAAATATATTTTATTTATTTCATTATTTAAATGTACAAAACACAACGTGGTAATTTTAATTTAGAAATATTATTTAGATCTAAAGCGAATTCATTCCAATTCTGAGCTATGTTGACAGGAATTTCGTCATCTCAAGATAATTTTAGGGTCCACAGTTCTTGCATCAAAACCTTAGCAGAGAACACGAGTGGAGAAATCCAACCCAAGGGATCAAAAATTCTCGCCACGGTAGACAATTTTGAGCGTTTTGTATATTTTATTTCTAAACTAGAATATGAACATGAGAACAAGTCTGTATTTGGATCCCATTTGATTTCGAGGATTTTCAAATTTACTTCATCATGGGTTTCTGAAAAAGTCTTCGGTAACTGGCAGTGCTCGTCGGGTAAGTCAAAAGCCATAAGATGTGCTGGAAACGTCGATCTTCAGGTCGCACTAAAATTTGTCGATACATTTTACATATGTCACTAGTAAACACGACGGTATGAAGTCGAAACTTAGTGACAATATCTACAATGTTTATTTGGAGTTTAGGTCCTGGACGCACTATGTCATTCAGCGATACGTTGTTGGTAGTGCGACAGCTGGCGTCGAACACTACCCGAAGTTTAGTTGTAGTGCTGCTAGGTCGCAGGACACAATGATGTGGAATTATATAAGCATCGCCTTGACTAAATGTACTCTCCACAGGATGCATGTGGCCGAGGCTCTCATACTCGCGCATGAACTTTGCATACCCTTCACCCAACTCAGGGTTGGAGAGGAGTCTTTTCTCCAGATTGAGAAATCGTGTCAGACCATGGTTGTGGGAGTTGCCTAGCACGTTGTCCACTAACATGGGCACAACATAACGTCCGTCGGAGTTACGAGATACGTTATCTTCGTAAATCTGTTCGCAGAGTTCGTTTTCGGGGATCGACAAGTGAACGGCAGGAGATTCCTCGGTTTCCCAAAAACGTCTCATGACGTCTTCCAAGGCGCAGGTCTCGGCGAGCAGTGTGGTTGCCTCAGGTATATTAATCGATGGATTAATATTATACTGACCAGATATGACCCAACCGAATACGCTATTTAACGCAACAGGCAAGCTCGGGCCTGGCGTATAGCGGCGACCGTCATAGATCTGGTCGAATACTTCGACACCTAATAATATGTCTATAGGTCCCGGCATGTGAAATGTTGTATCGGCAAGAGACAAGTTTTTAAAAGTATTATAAATATGTACAGGAATGGGAAGCGACAGTAAGTTCAAGGTAATTTTAGATAAAACGATACAATTTATTTTAAATATAAGTTTATCAGAATATCAAGACATAACCGTACACGACGTAATACCCTTGATATTCTGCACAGTATTGTGCCCTAGCCCTGCGACTGTGTAACATCACAGTCGCAGTGCCGCCGTATTATCAACCTTAAGCGACGTGCACAAGCTGACGTAAAAAAGGAGTCATGAGAACAGCTGTCGACGAAACCTCGAACGTGATTAGTATAACCAGACGCGCCCCGAAGACGAACTTGTACTGAACCGAGAATTTTCCCCGAGCGGTCAGTGTGACCGAGCTCGGCAGCCACAGCTACGCACGCGAGGCTTGCTGGGCCGGCTGTGGGGTGTATTAAATAATGGATACACATCATCATCATCATCATCATGCCAGCCTTTCGCGCGTCCACTGCTGGACATAGGCCTTCCCCAAGGATCGCCACAACGACCGGTTCTGCGCTGCCTGTATCCGTCGGCTTCTCGCGACCTTTTTTCAGGTCGTCGGTCCATCTTGTGGGGGGCCTGCCTCTGCTGCGTCCTCCAGCACGCGGTCGCCACTCGAATAATGCTCAATGATCTCAGTGGGGCTTCTAAAAAAGTGGGCCTAAACATGAACATGGATAAGACCAAAGTCATGTCGAACGCCCATGTTATACCCACTCCTGTAAAAATATGAAATTCCGCACTCGAAGTTGTTGATAATTATATATACCTAGGACAGTCATTCCAGACAGGTAAATCAAACTTCGAGAAAGAGATGTCTCGTCGAATCCAACTCGGCTGGGCAGCATTCGGGAGGCTACGTAATATCTTCTCGTCCCAAATACCGCAGTGTTTAAAAACCAAGGTGTTCGAGCAGTGTGTGTTGCCAGTGATGACTTACGGATCAGAGACGTGGTCGCTTACTATGGGCCTCATGAAAAAGCTCACAGTCACACAGAGGGCGATGGAGCGCGCTATGCTCGGCGTTTCCTTGCGGGATCGTAACCGACATAGCCTCCAGAATCGCCAAACTTAAGTGGCAGTGGGCAGGCCACATAGCTCGCAGAACGGACGGCCGTTGGGGCACTAAGGTTCTCGAGTGTCCACACACATCCGAGTGTATCAATTCCAAAAGCTTTCTAGCTTTACGATACTTAACCTTCTTAAATGGTTTTCGAGTCTGTTTGCCTTCTATACATGCAATACAAGGACTATTATCGATGGATCTAAAATCAAAACTTGTAGCCAAAACTTTTCTCAACATATCCATGCCAATTCAACATAAATATCCGAGTCGTCGGTGCCACAACTTATAATTGTCAATAGCAGTAACATTCTTAGCTTGTTCTTCTAAAATAACATCAGTTTTTATTTTATAAAGACCATCACTTAACGAAGCATCAAAAATAACATCACCTTGAACAGAAAAAATAGTATTACCATACATTTAACAACCATAACGATCAAACACTACACATAGCCCCTTTTCAACTACTTTGCTAACGGAAATTAGGTTTGAATTCAAGTTGCAAGCATAAATTACATCTTTTATAGTAACTTTAATATAACTTTGGACTCTGATACTAAAAAGCGTTTCGAGTTGCAAAATAAGGTTGAAATACCTACATCAAATGATCTTTTACAGTTTCTTCAAAACTATATAAAGGTTATAGAAACTTGTCAACCTACCTCATCAACTAAAATTAACTTTGAAAAATCTAATTCTGGAACCAAGCCTTCTAGTAACCCTAGTACTCAAAAGGTACTACCACGGTCCTTCGTAGTTGAATCGAAACCAAATAAGTTTGAAAACGCGTTTTTTTGCCCATGTTGCAAATCAAAACATTCTATTTATAAGTGTCGTGTCTTGAGTTTCAAGGCAAATCGATTTCGGCAAGTCTAAACTTTGTAAACAACAATCAGTTGTGTCACAATTGTTTGCGATCAAATCATATGGCTTACAAATGCCCTTCAAAAACATCCTGCCCCGTGTGTGGCGCCCGTCACAGTACGCTCCTGCACGCCGACTCCGCGGCCGGCAGCCCCACGCTGTCACAGCGGCGCCGGTCGCGCGGCACATACACTGTTCTCGAACGCAAAAACTAATTAAATACCTAAGCTCTAACTTAATAGGTAGATATTATCTGCCTTGATACGCGATCAACAAACAATAAGTTAGCTTGGTACCTATACTTGTTATCTCGAACGTAAAGGCTTAAATATACCTAATATTGAAAGTTCTAGGTAGGTAGATCTAAAGCGTTTTGATACGTGATATTAACAAATAGCTTGAAACCTATAATTTGTTTTCTCGAACGTAAAAACTGTATAAGATACCTAAAAGTGCAAGTATTTAACAAAAACAGCCACTATAAAAATTTATAAAGTTTGACATAATTTATATAAAATGTTTACCTATATTTTTGTAAGAAATTAGGCAAATTAGATTCTTTTGTTAAAATTACAGTTTACTTTTCTACGAAAATATATAAATTCCGAGTTTTTACTTTGAATAAACAATTATTATTAGGGACAATATGACGCGAAATAGACAAGTATGTCGATACCGGTTTTTTACGCTCTGAAAATTTACCATAATATGGACTGTATTTAATTAGCTTTAAAAATTAAGTTTTTTAGATTTTTATTTAATTATAAAACCTAAATAACACTGAGAATTCAAAACCGGCTCGAAGGACCACTATAAAAATGAAGCGACCTGCATGAGGGTCAACGAATGCCATTGATAATTGTTGGTTGGAAAAATTATGTACACTAAAATTTAGATAAAAATTCACAGAATTCAGCAGGTAACACATCTAGCATCCTCTTAATATGGAAAACGGGACTCACCTGGTTTTTAGCTGTTTTTAATAGGAGCTTGAGCCGACACTTGCACTCTGAACTATAATATTTTACTTCTCAATTATTTCATGTAGGTAGGAACAAAAAATATATATGCATGTCACTGTGTGCTTGCGGTTACGCACCCTACGATGTTCACAGAGCGAGTCCGCTACCATTGTGAGGTCGCGACAATGTGTCCTTTTGGCAATAGCACATACACATATTACCAAAAAAAGAAAACACAAGTACATATATACATGTGTTCATTTGGCAATAGTGCATAATGCACTGATATATAACATTTATGAGACCATTTTCCATCGAATTTTTCACTATAATAGTCAGGAAAAATCCGATGAAACTGATAAAGCAGCTTTTACTACGAGGGAAGGTGCCCACAGAACTGCAACAAACTTCTGTACGTTGTAAATATACGCTAGCGACATCTGTTAGAAGATTCGAGGTCATGAAATATCTGATGCTTCTTTCTTTCTTCTTTTAGGTCTTTACGAAATAGTAATTTTAATGATAATAACATCTGATTTATAAAATACTTATAAAATTTGAATTCTGAAGTATTTTGTAACGTATTATATTTATATTATCAAAATAATGTTATTTTTTATACGTATTAAATATCACACATATTTTATCAGGGCCTCGATTCTCTTAAATTAGCTTTAGATAAATTGTGTTATAATAGCATTGTAGTAGAATCACAATAGCTTAATTTGTAATCAATCGCTCATAGAAAAGTATTAAATAAATATCGATTCTATTACGATGCAAGTTCGATTCTATTGAAGTAAGTTAATTTGAGAGAACAGCCCCCCTAGCCAAGAGCATAGGCGCTTTTTGCGCCCAAGCGTCGCAGAACGGACAGTGATCAAATCAACTTTTGTCTTTTTTTTTCATGGAATTTATTGGATAGTATCAAAAAATGCACATGCCGTATAAAAATAAATGTTGAGGTTAATAGTAAAACATTTTTTTTCTTTTTGTACATACTCGTAGTATAATTTACGGGAAAAATTAAAAACAAGTTTGTTTTTGCTCTCCTGTAAAGTTGTAATTTTTGGGATGTATCATTTAGCACCGGAGGCACAGTTTTATATATTTTTTTTATTTTAAAGTTCTTCCACATTTTTCTTTAATTGGCTTTAATGTTTTATTTTCTGTTTATATACTTTTTATCCATATATACCTAGACAAATCCCTGCAGACACTGAAAGAAAACAGATGTGGGAATAAAATGGGTGATAAGTTGATTAATACACCATTGTAGGAAAGCGAATGCAGGCATTAGTGTTAAGGGCGCACTGCTCTTTATGATGGGCAGTTCAAATATTACTAAGAAGCAAGACTAGCCATTCATCATTATGAATGGCTAGTCTTGCTTCAGTAGTGTTTGTTTCAACACTATGTGTTGTATAGGAGTCAGAATTGGGTATGTTAGGAAAGGATGAAAGTACCAGTAGAAACAATGCTATAGAAATGCGAATGTGCAGCTTTAATATAACAGACCAAATCCGCGATAACATACTTTGAGAACGAGTGGGACTGAGTTAAAGTATAAGCAAAAAATGAGGAAGGCCATGCTCTGCTGGTTTGGACATGTAATAAGTATGATGGATCAGATATATATATATATATATATAAGTAAGGTGAAGGGTAAACGTGACCGCTGGAGACCAAGGCACAATTTACATGATCAAATTATAAAGGTTTTTATAAACGGTGCAATTAAAAGCTCCGAAATCGGCGTGAATGTATGCGAACAGTTGTGACTGTGAACAAGGTAAAATAAGTATGTTGAGATAGAGACAAGACGTGGCGCTCGGTTGTCTCTGCCTACCCTTTAAGGGACCTGACGTGAAAATAAAAAAAAATCTTCGTAAACGAAAATAATAAAATCCGGTAAATCTCTTAAAATAGGATCATATTTCGAGTAAGATAAACTTTTAACATGATTGGAAGTCACTGAGAACTAGAATTAATATTTTGATATTAAAAAACATACCAATCACTGGGAGTTTAATTAAGTAATTATAACAAAGGTAGGTAATAATATTTATTTTATTTAGACAAAGGGATATTACAGTAAAGCGCCACCTACATAAACCTGATGAACTAAATCGTTTGGCTTAATTTCCTAAGGGCTGAAAGAAAGGCCAGCCAGCAAAGCATAGCATTAGCTACCAAAGGAAGTCAATAGATGGGGTGTTGGCAAGCTTAAGAGTAAGTTATATGCAATATTGAAGGTATTGGTTTTACTGAAATATATAAAAATATTATGTGAACTCTTGTTTTGAAAATGATAGTAAATACTTTAGGTAATGGTCATTTGATATTTTATTGTATCCGGAAAATTTTGAAGCTTGTTGGATTAAATTTATATAAGTTTTTATTTTTACCGTTCTTCCAATAATTGTTTTTTATTGATTTATTTGTGAGAGATTATAAATACATTAAAAAAAAACAATTAACTGAAAAAACAAAAATAACCAACAACACACAGTTTTCCCAAGCGGATACCCATCCAAGTACTGACCGTGCCCGCCGTTGCTTAACTTCGGTGTTCGAAATGGGAACCGGTGCTTACAAGGAGGTATGGCCGTTGGCGAGAGCTATTGCGAAAATTGAGAAGGCTTTCAGGGAGTTTTGCAACAGCCAACTGAAAACCGTATCTATTTCTATAAAGCTAAAGTTTTTATTCCAATGGTCACCCAATGACGTAGAGACAACGCTCTTACGTAAAATATGGGAACTGTTTACTAGAAAATCATCCCAAAACCAAAACAAAGGGAAAATTTGTATGCTATTAGTTTCTGAAAACATTCACAGATGGCGTGTGTAGCCTACATAATTTTTGTTTTTTTCTAATTTAATTACAAAAAAATAATAACAACAGCTGTAATTTATGTTTAAAACTCGGGTGTACTAAAATAAAATAAAACCATTATAAATTATAATATGAATAATGGAATACTTATATATATTAGGAATGTGTACCACTACGGCGCCCTAGAGCGCCTCGACAGCCTAGGATTACTGCTGTGGGATGTTATTCCCTAGCCACTGGTGATCTTAGTCCACAGCTCACGGCGAAATTTATATTGACTTAACCTTCCGCATACAACATGGAATAAAATTACAAGTTGTACAACGTGAGGTCTAGTAAACCCCAACAATATACCAAAATTTTAGGCAATACAGATTTATTTAAATTAAATTTATTATATATTTATGTTCTACGTTCAATAAAATGAAAATTAAAAATAGTAAAATTTCACTCATTTATTACAAAATCTCAAAAACAAAAAGCCACCTTTTTACCTATTAAAATAATGTAATATATTAACTTAATAGCCAAATATATAAATTATATCATTCCTAACATTGTACTATCCCTTACTATAATATAGAATATAATATTTAAAAAATACATATAAAAAATAACCGTCAAAATAAGAATAAAAGTTAGTCACGGTCTGAACTCTGAACTCGATATTCTCTATTTTGACAAGAGTAACGACAATAATCATATATTGGAATTTCATTTCCTGGTGTATAACTTGGTTTTTCTGTCCATTGTTCTAGGACAAATACAAATCTGAATCTGTGAGCACGAATTGGGAACTCTGATTTCGTTTCTTCAACAAATTTTCTAAGATAACCAATATTTCTGTGGCGATTTTCATTTCTGTTTTATATTCTTCAAATAATTCTCTTTGAGACATAATCTTAAGTTTTAGAGGCCTTAGGCATTATCTATGGACTTTTTTTTAAACTTTCAAATTCATGTTATATTTCTAGTAAGCATATCGTCAAATTGTAAATTACTTACTAAGAAAACGACATGATAATATGAAATGCTTCTATCTATGTCTGTTCCATCAGAGACCTACAAGTAGTTCTTTATCGTATACCAATAAACCTAGTTGTTCTTTGAGCCAAGAGCTATTTGCTTTAGACATTATCTACTTTTTTTTTTTTCAAACTTCCAAATTCATGTTATATTTCTAGTGAGCATGTCGTCAAATTGTAAATTACTTACTAAGAAAACGACATAATTATATGAAATGCTTCTATGCATGTTCCATCAGAGACCCACAAGTAGTTATTTGTCGTATACCAATAAACCAAGAAGTTCTTCGAGCCAAGAGCTTATTGCTTTAGACATTATCTACAGAGTTTTTTTTCAAACTTTAGTATTATTGAAATAAAATACTTTATAAAAAATTATAAACGATATATTTCGCCACAGGCTTCTTCAGTCGTTTGACATATTATTTTATAATAAATAATTGTCTTACATCTATTTTTTTAAATTATAAATAAATAAAAAATAAAAAAAAAGGTCTTAATTTTTTTATATATTTTTTTTATATGTGTATGTGTGTGATTGTTAGTTTGTGTGATGTCGTGTATGATTGTGTGATTTACAAGGTTATATATGTCATAGTTGTATGTTAAGTCCTGGTCTATAATGTGCTCCTAAAGTCCAAATGTAAGATGATTCGTACGTACGTAATTGAATGTTAGTTATAGTATGAAATGATTTAATGATCCTAACAGTAAAACAGTCATTGAATTTTAAATTATGAGTACGAGCATGAGTAGGGATAGGGAGGATACTATTGATTATGGAGTCAGTTGTATGGCGATGATGATTCATTCTGATATGAAGTGGATTAATGGTTTCCCCGATGTAAAAAGATGAACAGAGATATAATGTTTTTAATATATATGTGATATAGTCTAATATGTATATAATGTTTTTGGTTTTGCAGTTGCTATTTGGTTGTGCTAGAATACATGTAGTGGAATTTGGTGTGGTGATTGTAGTGGATGTATTGATGAGGAGGCAAGTTTTACATCGGGGATGTGAGCATGGAATGGTTCCTGGAGATGTTATGTTGTTTATTGTGGTGTTAAAGCAAGGTATTGTCCTAGAAGTGAGTGTACGTAGATTAAAATTTTGACGATAAGTAATATGTGGCAAAGTAGTTAATAAGTCTTTAGTATCGTCATGTTGTCTAAGGATGTCTGCATTGTCTTTAAATAATTTTATAAGTTTTTCAGCGCCAAAAAAATAGTCAGTAGTTAATCGTAATAGTTGTTGGTCTTGTCTGTGTCTGTGGTGAGGTTGATGATATTGTGGGCGATGGTAATAATGTTTCTGTATAAAATTATCAGGGTATTGTCTGTTTGAAAGTGCTTGTACTATTTTGTTGTCATACTGTTGTAGTTTTTCAGAGTCATTGCAAATTCTACGTCCTCGAAGTGATAATGAGTATGGAATGGATCTCTTTACATGATGTGGATGACAACTGTCGAAATGGAGGTATTGAAATTTATTTGTGGATTTAAAATGAACAGAAGTAATTAGTCTATTGTCTGTTGTTAGTGTTAAGTCAACGTCTAGAAAAGTAATTTCTTTTAATGATATATTATGAGTAAATTTAAGACTACTATATGAATTTAGATTATTTAAAAATATTAAAAGTGATGAATGATTATGTGGCCAAATCATGAAAATATCGTCAATGTAACATTTCCAAAGTAAAGGTCGTAATGGTTGTGAATGAAGAAAGTTCGTTTCTAATTGACCCATATATAAGTTTGCGTAACTTGGAGCCATTCGGGTACCCATTGCTGTGCCTTTGATTTGATGATAGTATTTATGATTAAAATGAAAACAGTTATTTTTTAATATGATTTCAGAAAGTACTGTAATGAAATGTGTGGATGGTTTTGAATTTGGTGGTCTATTGTTCATATAATACTGAAGTGCACTAAGTCCGTCATCGTGTGGTATATTCGTATATAGTGAAACTACGTCAATAGTTATTAGATATAAATGTGAATTTTGTGGTAGATGTAAAGATGTTATAATGTCTAAAATATGATAAGTGTCTCTTATATATGATTCGAGTTCAATGGGTTGTAAAAGATAGTCAACAAAGGATGATATGCGTTCAGTGGGAGAATTTTGTGATGCTACAATAGGCTGGGATAGTGAAATTGGGACCGACAGCTTAACGTGCTCTCCGAGGCACTATAGTGGTGTTGTCAAACAAATGTACATATTTTTTTTAATTAAAAACTCATAGGTACACACCGGGATTCGAACCAGGGACCTTAGTGTTTTTAAGTCCAAGGTCTAACCAACTCGGCCACCACGTATATTCCTTCGTTTTAATGCATTCATAATTTCATCCATATTATATACTCAGTTGTTTGATGGTCATGTCCCTACTAACACTACTTCTTATTTCTAATCACGATTACTTGGAATTCTCCAATACATCTTCGCATTCATATTTCGGCCTGCGCAAATGTGACCATGTATCTATTTACCGCAAACAGTTAAGATGGCTTAATATACTATCACGTAGATCAGAGCACATGCTTTCTTCCCTTTATAACATTCTCTATAATCCTAATACCCCTTCTTACCTAAAATCTCGATTTATTTTCCTTTGTGATTCTCACGATCGTCCTCTTCGCTCCTTTGGTAATAACCAATTAAAGATCCCGTCACACACCTCCACCAAATATTCCGATTCTTTTACTGTGTCAGCTGCTCGTCAATGGAATTTGCTTTTTCTGTCTATAAGACAGGCTCCAACCATTAGTGTATTTAAACGTCTACTCACCAAATCTCTTCCAAAATCTGAGTAAATGCTTTAGAATACAATGAGAAAGCTGTAGGTATTTTACTATAACCTGTTTCAAGACTTCAGATTAATATACAGAGGCGATATATAATACCTAATAGTAGCATTGGCGTAGGGACGTGACGACCCCACCGCCCGCTTTTGCGCAGTCAGTCAACCGAACGATGGCGGTCAAACCATCCAAATCATGGTCGGAAGAAATAATAACACGGTACGGGTAGCAGCGCACCGTAGTAAAATTTCGACCCACTGCGATCGCCAACCTGCTTGCCAAGCGTGGCGATTATGGCAAAGCAACATGAACAACAATAATAAAACGGACCCTAGTATTCGGCCCCGCTATTCCTGGCTATAGTAGCGGCCATGATTATAGCGGGGCAAGGGGTGCGAAGAATCTCCGGCGGAGCCCAAACTACCACAACAAACGAACACTGGCGCTTGCAACATATAACACACGGACTCTGCGGACTGACAAGAGGGTGGTCGAACTAGAGGAAGTATTGAGCGGGTTACACTGGGATATTATTGGATTATCTGAAGTCCAAAGAGAAGGTGAAGACTCGATAATCCTGAAATCCGGTAACCTACTCTATTTCCGGGAGGGCGACGAACTGTCTCAAGGTGGTGTCGGGTTCACAAAATCGAGAGTGTGTCGACAAGGGTGGCTTACCTTATACTCAGAATAATGAAACGATACACACCCCGACTACGTGGTAGAAGCCATGTATGTGGACATCGGTAGAGCCATGCGTAGCTTCAAATCTCATTACACTGTTGTCATGGGAGACTTTAACGCGAAGATAAGCAAACGAAGCGAAACCGAACTGAGAGTGGGGCAATTTTGTACAGGCAGTAGAAATCCATGAGGTCAGATGCTTGCGAACTTCATGGAAAAGGAGGGACTGTATTTGATGAACTCCTTTTTCAAGAAAAAATCACAACGCCCTTGGATAAGCCCCAAAGGTGCCAACAAAAATGAGATAGACTTCATCTTGCGATCAAAAAGCAAATATTCAATGATGTCTCAGTGATCAATGAGGTGAAAACCGGGAGCGATCACCGTTTGTTAAGAGGCACATTGAATATCAATATAAAGCTTGAAAGGTCACGATTAATGAAGTCTACTCTCCGCCCGGCACCTATAAACACCCAAAACCCCGAGCGCTTTCAGCTGGAATTAAAAAACCGCTTCGAATGCCTATGCGAGTATACAGATTTGGACGAATATAATGACAGGGTTGTGAAAACTGTCCACCAGGTCGGATCGAAGTTTTTTAAGATCTGATCTAACAAAGGAGCTAGAAAGATCTCCGACCATACTTTAAAGCTCATGGAAGAGAGACGCGGAATGACCATGCAGTCTTCGTCTGACGCTTCTAAAATAAGATTGCTCAACAGACAGATCTTAAAGTTCTTGACTCGCGACATACGGCAGTTTAATACAGATCGTATTAAAGATGCCATTGAGCAAAACAAAGGCTCTAAAGTATTCGCAAGATATCTGTCTCTCGGCCAGAGTCAATTAACGAAGCTGAAGACCGAGGACGGCAGAGTTATCGCCTCCAAACCAAAGATTATGGCGGAGATCGAAAGGTTCTATGGACAGTTGTACACAACAACACGGCCTCCTATCAAAAACCTGGAAAATGATCCAAGAGCCAGGTTAACCCGACACTATACCGAATATATCCCGGAAATCAGCCTGTTGGAGATTAGGATGGCTCTCAAACAGTTCAAAAACAACAAGGCACCGGGTGATGACAGAATCACGTCTGAGCTCCTGAAAGCACTTGGAAAACCTTTGCTGAAGGCTCTCCAGAAGCTGTTTAATTCCGTCATCCTCGAGGGCAAAATACCTAAGGCATGGAACAAAAGCGTGGTGGTACTCTTCTTCAAAAAGGGTGACAAAACCCTTTTTTTTCCCTGGAGGACCTCGGCATAATGCTCAATGATCTCAGTGGGGCTTCTAAAAAAGTGGGCCTAAACATGAACATGGATAAGACCAAAGTCATGTCGAACGCCCATGTTATACCCACTCCTGTAAAAATAGGAAGCTCCGCACTATTGTTGTTGTTGTTATTATTAAGTTGTTGATAATTATTTATGCCTAGGACAGTCAATCCAAACAGGTAAATCCAACTTCGAGAAAGAGATCTCACGTCGAATCCAACTCGGCTGGGCAGCATTCGGGAGGCTACGTAATATCTTCTCGTCCCAAATGCCGCAGTGTTTAAAAACCAAGGTGTTCGAGCAGTGTTTGTTGCCAGTGATGACTTACGGATCAGAGACGTGGTCGCTTACTATGGGCCTCATGAAAAAGCTCACAGTCACACAAAGGGCGATGGAGCGCGCTATGCTCGGCGTTTCGTATTCGAAACGATGAGATCCACAAAAGGACCAAAGTAACCGACATAGCCCCACAAGATGGACCGACGACTTGAAAAAGTCGCGGGAAGCCGATGGATACAGGCAGTGCAGAACCGGTCGTTGTGGCGATCCTTGGGGGAGGCCTATGTCCAGCAGTGGACGAGCGAAAGGATGGCATGATGATGATGATGAGTAGCGAGGTTGTCAGTTATTACTAATATCCTATAATAAAATTACTTAATTAATATAATTACTAATACCACATAAACAGAACTATTATAATTAACAAAAAAAAGTTGTACGTGCATCCTTTTAATTGTTAATAGTGCAATAGTTTAATACATCAATGAATTAACATCAATGCACTGACTAGTTACACTAGTATGATAGGTTATTTTCGAACAATGGGGACCGAATTTTTCACTATTATATCAGTCTGGAAAAATCCGCCCCATTGCTGTAGAATTTTTAGCTCCGAGGGATAGTAAGCAAAAACTTTGATCGAACTTGTGTACGCTATAAACTAACACTAGCGACATCTGTAAGCAGTTTGGTGTTATTTCTGAAGCTTTCAGGCAATTCGCGACAAACCTATATTTTTGATAAAGGGATATGATTTGTAAAATACAAATTTTAATTCAGTTAAATAAATATCTATTTAATTATATAAATGTATAATAAACAAATAGATTCGAGTGGAAAATACTAATAAATGCAATTTTATAAATTCCTTATTAGGATAATCTTATATTAAATTTTTAAAGATAAAAATGCAATGAAAAATGTCCTGGCCGCGATAGCGAGGTTCGTGGGTTTGAGTCCCACCCTCAAACCCACGAATCTCGCTATCGCGGCAGAGCGCTCAACCGCTGAGTCAACCAGGTTCCAGTCACCCCTCACGAATTTTGTCATTGCTTGTTATCTGAACACTGGTATACTTTCGGTGCTTGAAGAAAGTAATACCTGTGGAATTGATCATTCCATAGAAATCAAACATTCACAAAGGACTACATAATTCAGTTGGCTTCAATCTCACAAATGAATTTACTATAAATCAACAAATATCTTTCATCCTCATTAATGGACTTTTGGACACTTGGTCTTCAAGGTTGACCTTTGGAATTTTTATGTAAAGCGGTAGCCAAATGTCGGTGGTCGCCACTTTAAATGCATTTTTCTCCATAGGCTTAGGTTGCGGGATTTATATATATATATATACCCCCTTCACCTTACTTATATATATAATATATTATTATATATAAGTAACGTGAAGGGTAAACGTGGCCGCTGGAGACCAAGGCACAATTTACATGATCAAATTATAAAGGTTTTTAAAACGGTTCAATTAAAAGCGGCGTGAATGTGATAAGACGTGGCGCTCGGTTGTCTCTGCCTACCCTTTAAGGGACCTGGCGTGAAAATAAAAGAAAAATCTTCGTAATTTTTTTAACAATCCTTTTTTTAAACGAAAAATCAGCGAAAAAAATAAAATCCGGTAAATCTCTTAAAATGGGATCATATTTCGAGTAAGATATACTTTTAACATGATTGGAAGTCACTGAGAACTAGAATTAATATTTTGATATAAAAAAACATACCAAACACTGAGAGTTTAATTAAGTAATTATTACTTTATTAAACTCCAACAAAGGTAGGTAATAATATTTATTTTATTTAGACAAAGGGATATTACAGTTAAGCGCCACCTACATAAACCTGATGAACTAAATCGTTTGGGTTAATTTCCTAAGGGCTGAAAAAAAGGCCAGCCAGCAAGGCATAGCATTAGCTACCAAAGGAAGTCAATAGATGGGGTGTTGTCAAGCTTAAGAGTAAGTTATATGCAATATTGAAGGTATTAGTTTTACTGAAATATATAAAAGTATTATGTGAACTCTAGTTTTGATAATGATAGTAAATAATTTTGTAGCTTGTTGGATTAAATTTATATAAGTTTTTATTTTTACCGTTTATTGATGAGAGATTACTACGCTCTTACGTAAAATATGGGAACTGTTTACTGGTAAATCAACCCATAATCAAAAGAAGAGAAAATTGTATGCTATTAGTTTCTGAAAACATTCACAGATGGCGTGTGTAGCCTACAGAATTTTTATTATTTTCTAATTTAATTACAAAAAAATAATAACAACAGCTGTAATTTATGTTTAAAATTCGGGTGTACTGAAATAAAATAAAACCATTATGAATTATAATATGAATAATGGAACACTTATATATTAGGTATGTGTACCACTACGGCGCGCTAGAGCGCCTCGACAGCCTAGGAATACTGCTGTGGGATGTAATTCCCTAGCCACTGGTCATCTTAGTACAGCTCACGGCGAAGTTTATATTGACTTAATAATGTATCTATAGACAGTTTCACTAGTTGGTGTACAGTGAAACTGGGACCGACAGCTTAACCTATCTCAAAGGAGGCACTACACTGCAAAACTTTTAGGAGCATACTGGGGTTTGAAACCAAGTCCTAAATACTGTATTTATTTAGCGTAACGTCTAATTAACTAAAAGTCCTTACTCTGTAGTCGACTTGACATCCATACAAACGTACTTCCAATATTACAACTTTGCTGTTAGTCCAAGTTCCATTTTAATGTACCATCCGAAAGAACGCATCAATATTGTCATCAAGCATGTATATTTGTGTTTTAATATCGCCATGGAAACAATTTTATATATTATTACTTAGATTTAACCATATTTAATTAAAATCATGTCAACCTATGATAGTAAAAAAAGTGAAATAAATCTTTTTTACAAAAAAAATAACCGACTTTAAAATCACTAAAATGTATAAAGTGAATATTTACAAGTGATTAATAATATAATATTTTTATAGTAATTATGTAATATATAATTATTTTTTTTTGAAATTTTCTCTCCAGGCTGGGGAATCTTTAAAGGAGAGACTATAAAATTAATGCTATAAGTACTAACATTTTTACTAGCAAGACAGGCACCATTTTTTAAAAAATAAAATTAAGGTTGAAATTGATCGTTTACTTAAAAATAAGAGAATTACACCTATAGAATAAAGTAGCTGGTGCATACAAGTAGTGCCAGTACTTAAGTCAGATGGCCCTGTAAGGCTATGTGGGGACTACAAAGTAACTTTTAATCCAGTATTAGAAATTGACCATTTGCCTTTACCCCATATTATTATTATATACATTGAAAGGTTTTGAATATTATTGTGAACTGGATTTAAAAGAAGCTTATTTGCAGGCCCCTCTACACCCTAATAGCCACAGCCTTACAACCATTGTAACTGAATTTGGTATCTATATATATTTATATGTATTTATATTGGTATGGATTTATATACGTGGTGGCCGAGTTGGTTAGACCTTGGACTTAAAAACGCTTAGGTCCCTGGTTCGAATCCCGGTGTATACCAAAGAGTTTTTAATAAAAAAAAATATGTACATTTGTTTGACAACACCACTATAGTGCCTCTGAGAGCAAGTTAAGCTGTCGGTCCCGGTTTCACTATACCAACTTGTGAAACTGTTTATAGATGGGTTATTGAGTCTATTAAAAACCTCGCGACGAGCTAGCCACTTGTTCGGTATAGACTCATACCATCGGCTACGCGAGGTGGGATTAAAACCCCTCCGCTGGGTACCCTGGGGCCGTCTAGGCGGTCTCGGGCGCGGTAAGGCACCCGTAATGATATTCATGTATGTATGTATAATAATTATTCCAGAAAGTTCATAAACTAGGATTATAAATGAGCTTCATAAAAGTCATGTTGGCAGTAGTAGAATGAAATCAAATTGTCAATCATATTTTTGTGGCCTAAACTTAACGAAGATATTGATATATTAATAAAGTCTTGTACAATTTGTTTAAAAAATAGAAAAAGCCCTAATATAATTATGCAACATTATTGGCCAAAACCTCCAGCTGTTTGGCATAGGATTCATGCAGATCATACTGGCCCCCTATTTGGAAAAATGTTTCTATTAATAATAGACAGTTTTAGTAACTGACCAGAATTTTTTATTGTTCACAATATTGGATCAACACTTACTATAAATAAATTTAAGGAAATTTTCATAAGATTTGGTTTTCCATTTCACCTAGTGACCGACAATGGTACTGGTTTACAAGTAAAGAAGTTTCTGTCAGGGTATAGGGGTCACCCACACATTCACTCCACCTCATTATCCTGCTACTAATGGAGCGGCAGAGAGGTTTGTACTTTGTAACACCATGAATAGACTCTTTTAAAAAAACTTGACCCTAACTATTTTATGTATTTCGACAAAACATTGTAGATTTTTTATTTATTTACTGTTAATAAATATTTTTTATTAAATAGGCATTGAAAATACACAAAAAAAAACTATGAACATAAAAAAAAAACAAAAATAACCAACAACACACAGCTTTCCCAAGCGGATACCCATCCAAGTACTGACCGTGCCCGCCGTTGCTTAACTTCGGTGTTCGAAATGGGAACCGGTGCTTACAACGAGGTATGGCCGTTGGCGAAAGCTACTGCGAAAATTGTGAAGGCTTTCAGGGTATATTGCAACAGCCAACTGAAAACCGTCTCTATTTCCGAAAGGCTAAAGATTTTATTCCATTGTATTTCAAGTGATACAGCAATAGCGCCTTAACGTGAAATATAGGAACTAAATTGTTAACTGAAAAGCCTCCCTAAAAGTAAAAGGATGGAAAATCCAGATGCTTGTTATTTCTGTAATCATCCAACAGATGGGGTGTAGAAGCTGTTTATTAAATTATGTTTAAATTTCGACTAAACTGAAATGCAATATAATAATTTAGAACTTAATGAGGCCTCCAAGTACGTATATATTTTGGACTAGAGTTTATTGAGCCGGCAGTATTTTACTTATTCCGAAACAAAAAAAGTTTTTTTTTTTTAAATAAATAAAATGTCTCTAACTCCATCATATATTTCTGGATCATCAAGAACCGCTGGTATTGCTGCTGAGGCCTAGGCACGAAAATAACATAATAAATATTCACAAATAATTCATTAATTTATTTTTGTCCTTTTGTAGTTTTTTTTTTAAATTTTTTTATTTGCAAAAATTCTGAATAAAAATAGTTGAGACGATGGATCCTTGAAGAAAAAACTTATTATTTCTTTGAGTAGAAGATTTAGATGATGAGTGACCGTGGATCCTAAATCATTTTTCTTTTGGGACATAAAGTATCCATAGCTATCTAACGCGGAAACGCAGCTAGTGCTATGGGTACTTTTTAAAGAAATCCATGATTGTTTTTGTTCACTCCTTTAATTAGTTTTTGCCAATAGTTTGTATTTTTACTTGTACTATTATTTCTTCTGTGCTATTATTAAGTATGATAATAATAATTATTATATCATAAAAATCAAAATATTTTACACCGAGGTTTTAATTATGAGTATAATAAAATAAATATGATCACGGGTGCCTTACGATGTCCGAGACCGCCAAGACGGCCTCAGGATACCCAGCGGAGGGGTTACCTTGACGTAGCCGATGGAATGAGTTTGCACCGATCAAGTGGCTAGCTCGTCGGGATGTTTATCACTAAACCAGCCTGTGTTCATACATGGACTTTTGAACCCATTTATGTTAATCTCATATCTATCTGTTATATGTTAATCTAAATTATGATAAACCGGAATATATTCAAGAGAAGATACAACCTTTAAAAGTCTTTTAAAAATAAAATAAGTAACATAAAATATATTTACCAATAATTTTTAACGGATGATATAGTTATTTTTAGAGTTTAATTTCTTTATATAGGTAGTTCTTAATTATCGGATCTAAGATCGGTTTTCTTTTCGTGTAAGTAGGTATATATTTTTTAATTAGTAGGTAATAAAATGACACTGATAGCGAAAAGAAAAAAAAATACGTCTAATAGTGTATTTCTAAAAACACTACAACACCAAACGGTTATCCGTTTTGAAATATAGAAGTATTTCGTGGATTACTTTGTATGGAAAATGGATTAAATTCGTGATAGCTATGGTCAACATGTTTATTGTTCACATTATTAAGTACCTACCTATAAAACATAACAAAACAAACAATAAAACTTTAAAAAACAACAGCAATAGTTTTATTTGTTTTAAGTAACGCGGCGAAGTTGTGGGCAACAGTTTTTAATTTTTTTATTTAATTAAATTTTTATTTATTTCAACCAAGTAAAGTATAGGTATTATAGTTAATTCATCAGTCGTCACACTAAGGAAAAACTTGTGTCGTGACGACTGATTTACATTAGGGTGTTTAATTTTATTTATTTATAAGCCTACCTATTCACCTTTTAATTAAAACACAATAAAACAAAAGTAAGAATAAGCAAAAAAATATAAAATAAATCATATATATATACGAGAATATATATATATATATACCATGAATCACGAATGAGCATGTGCCGTAAGACACGCGAGAGGAGAACCGCTCCACACAGTTCTAGGCGATTGACGGTGAGCGTCTTCAAGAGAGCTACTTTGGATTTACCTATAAGTAGACTTATATAATTATTTGTTTTAGATTTGACCACTAAGTACACGCAGCAGCCAAAACCCTTTGATGACCCGTCACAAAAACCTACTAAATATATTTTATTTATTTCATTATTTAAATGTACAAAACACAACGTGGTAATTTTAATTTAGAAATATTATTTAGATCTAAAGCGAATTCATTCCAATTCTGAGCTATGTTGACAGGAATTTCGTCATCTCAAGATAATTTTAGGGTCCACAGTTCTTGCATCAAAACCTTAGCAGAGAACACGAGTGGAGAAATCCAACCCAAGGGATCAAAAATTCTCGCCACGGTAGACAATTTTGAGCGTTTTGTATATTTTATTTCTAAACTAGAATATGAACATGAGAACAAGTCTGTATTTGGATCCCATTTGATTTCGAGGATTTTCAAATTTACTTCATCATGGGTTTCTGAAAAAGTCTTCGGTAACTGGCAGTGCTCGTCGGGTAAGTCAAAAGCCATAAGATGTGCTGGAAACGTCGATCTTCAGGTCGCACTAAAATTTGTCGATACATTTTACATATGTCACTAGAAAACACGACGGTATGAAGTCGAAACTTAGTGACAATATCTACAATGTTTATTTGGAGTTTAGGTCCTGGACGCACTATGTCATTCAGCGATACGTTGTTGGTAGTGCGTCCGATGTTTAGTTGTAGTGCTGCTAGGTCGCAGGACACAATGATGTGGAATTATATAAGCATCGCCTTGACCAAATGTACTCTCCACAGGATGCATGTGGCCGAGGCTCTCATACTCGCGCATGAACTTTGCATACCCTTCACCCAACTCAGGGTTGGAGAGGAGTCTTTTCTCCAGATTGAGAAATCGTGTCAGACCATGGTTGTGGGAGTTGCCTAGCACGTTGTCCACTAACATGGGCACAACATAACGTCCGTCGGAGTTACGAGATACGTTATCTTCGTAAATCTGTTCGCAGAGTTCGTTTTCGGGGATCGACAAGTGAACGGCAGGAGGTTCCTCGGTTTCCCAAAAACGTCTCATGACGTCTTCCAAGGCGCAGGTCTCGGCGAGCAGTGTGGTTGCCTCAGGTATATTAATCGATGGATTAATATTATACTGACCAGATATGACCCAACCGAATACGCTATTTAACGCAACAGGCAAGCTCGGGCCTGGCGTATAGCGGCGACCGTCATAGATCTGGTCGAATACTTCGACACCTAATAATATGTCTATAGGTCCCGGCATGTGAAATGTTGTATCGGCAAGAGACAAGTTTTTAAAAGTATTATAAATATGTACAGGAATGGGAAGCGACGGTAAGTTCAAGGTAATTTTAGATAAAACGATACAATTTATTTTAAATATAAGTTTATCAGAATATCAAGACATAACCGTACACGACGTAATACCCTTGATATTCTGCACAGTATTGTGCCCTAGCCCTGCGACTGTGTAACATCACAGTCGCAGTGCCGCCGTATTATCAACCTTAAGCGACGTGCATAAGCTGACGTAAAAAAGGAGTCATGAGAACAGCTGTCGACGAAACCTCGAACGTGATTAGTATAACCAGACGCGTCCCGAAGACGAACTTGTACTGAACCGAGAATTTTCCCCGAGCGGTCAGTGTGACCGAGCTCGGCAGCCACAGCTACGCACGCGAGGCTTGCTGGGCCGGCTGTGGGGTGTATTAAATAATGGATACACATCATCATCATCATCATCATGCCAGCCTTTCGCGCGTCCACTGCTGAACATAGGCCTTCCCCAAGGATCGCCACAACGACCGGTTCTGCGCTGCCTGTATCCGTCGGCTTCTCGCGACCTTTTTTCAGGTCGTCGGTCCATCTTGTGGGGGGCCTGCCTCTGCTGCGTCCTCCAGCACGCGGTCGCCACTCGAATAATGCTCAATGATCTCAGTGGGGCTTCTAAAAAAGTGGGCCTAAACATGAACATGGATAAGACCAAAGTCATGTCGAACGCCCATGTTATACCCACTCCTGTAAAAATATGAAATTCCGCACTCGAAGTTGTTGATAATTATATATACCTAGGACAGTCATTCCAGACAGGTAAATCAAACTTCGAGAAAGAGATGTCTCGTCGAATCCAACTCGGCTGGGCAGCATTCGGGAGGCTACGTAATATCTTCTCGTCCCAAATACCGCAGTGTTTAAAAACTAAGGTGTTCGAGCAGTGTGTGTTGCCAGTGATGACTTACGGATCAGAGACGTGGTCGCTTACTATGGGCCTCATGAAAAAGCTCACAGTCACACAAAGGGCGATGGAGCGCGCTATGCTCGGCGTTTCCTTGCGGGATCGTATTCGAAACGATGAGATCCGCAAAAGGACCAAAGTAACCGACATAGCCTCCAGAATCGCCAAACTTAAGTGGCAGTGGGCAGGCCACATAGCTCGCAGAACGGACGGCCGTTGGGGCACTAAGGTTCTCGAGTGTCCACACACATCCGAGTGTATCAATTCCAAAAGCTTTCTAGCTTTACGATACTTAACCTTCTTAAATGGTTTTCGAGTCTGTTTGCCTTCTATACATGCAATACAAGGACTATTATCGATGGATCTAAAATCAAAACTTGTAGCCAAAACTTTTCTCAACATATCCATGCCAATTCAACATAAATATCCGAGTCGTCGGTGCCACAACTTATAATTGTCAATAGCAGTAACATTCTTAGCTTGTTCTTCTAAAATAACATCAGTTTTTATTTTATAAAGGCCATCACTTTACGAAGCATCAAAAATAACATCACCTTGAACAGAAAAAATAGTATTACCATACATTTAACAACCATAACGATCAAACACTACACATAGCCCCTTTTCAACTACTTTGCTAACGGATATTAGGTTTGAATTCAAGTTAGGTACATAAATTACATCTTTTATAGTAACTTTAATATAAATTTGGACTCTGATACTAAAAAGCGTTTCGAGTTGCAAAATAAGGTTGAAATACCTACATCAAATGATCTTTTACAGTTTCTTCAAAACTATATAAAGGTTATAGAAACTTGTCAACCTACCTCATCAACTAAAATTAACTTTGAAAAATCTAATTCTGGAACCAAGCCTTCTAGTAACCCTAGTACTCAAAAGGTACTACCACGGTCCTTCGTAGTTGAATCGAAACCAAATAAGTTTGAAAACGCGTTTTTTTGCCCATGTTGCAAATCAAAACATTCTATTTATAAGTGTCGTGTCTTGAGTTTCAAGGCAAATCGATTTCGGCAAGTCTAAACTTTGTTAACAACAATCAGTTGTGTCACAATTTGCAATCAAATCATATGGCTTACAAATGCCCTTCAAAAACATCCTGCCCCGTGTGTGGCGCCCGTCACAGTACGCTCCTGCACGCCGACTCCGCGGCCGGCAGGCCCACGCTGTCACAGCGGCGCCGGTCGCGCGGCCGACGATGGTGCCGGTGTTGTAGTTATTAGCAATCGCGTTCTATATTTATGGTATGAATTCAGGTAAAGTTATATTAAAAAGTTACATTAATTGTCACATTCTGAGTTGTCAATTAAAATGAAATGTACAATAATTTAAGTTTCTTTCTAATATATTATTATTTACAAGTAACTATGTGTATCCCTTATTTAATACACCCCACAGTGGTTATGGGCCCAGCACCAAGATCAAAGTAAGATCCTGGGTTGGATTAGGGTCAAATTTAGATTGAGCTCAGAAAAAGGGAACCCGGGGGTAAGCTTGCACAGACTAGGTATGCTGATGGATTTTTAAATTTATCCAAAAGGTATCATTGAAAATTATTAGTTCAATATATATTAATACCATAGCTGATGGTGAGGGATCCACTGGCGTTGCGTCGACGTTGTTTTCAGGCGCTTCGCTTACTGCTATTAAACCGTTAAAAGGTAAAGATGGATATGTACAGTGGAGGTTTAAAATGAAAATGTATTTAATTCATTAAGGTCTTTGGGAAACAGTTGTTGGTTATCCGTCCACTGATACTACGCCTACGTCTATCCGATGCATGAGGGATATGAAGGCATGGTCCAAAATATGCTTAACGTTAGATGGAGCTGCAATTACTCACGTTAGAAGTTGTGAAACTGCTAAGGGGGTTTGGGACACACTTGCTAAGGATAAAGGTAAAGGTATGGGAAGGCGTTTGGCTTTAGAGAGAAGATTGTATGGATTGCATTTAAGTGAATTTGACAACATTGAGAAGTATATTTGTGCTGTTACGGAAGTAGCACAGGACTTGGCTGATATCGGTAAAAAGATCAATGATACCAGTATCAGTGCAATATTACTAGGTGGTTTGACTGATGAGTATCAACCTATTGTAATGGCATTGGAGAACTCAGGTGTTGAAGTTACGAGTGAGTTGGTTAAAACTCGTTCATTGAATGAGATGTCTAAAAAGGAAGACCGAGGTATTGCTTCTGCATTAAGTATAAAGTCTAATAAGACGAATAATCGGCAAATTATGTTTTGACTGTAAGGACTTGGACATAAGCGTCCGGATTGTCCGAAACGTAGAGGTAATAATATTGTTTGTTATGATTGTAAACAACCGGGACACAAGCGTCCAGATTGTCCAAATAAGAAGAGGAATGATGTTATGCATCATAAAACAGGAGTTACGGCTTTGAGTGTTGATAATATTAATAAGAGAGAGTGGTATATAGACTCTGGAGCAACAGCTCATATGACTTCGTGTAATGGTTGGTTAGTGAATATAAATAATAAGCACTGTGACAAAACAGTGGCGGTAGCTAATAATGATAAGTTGCATACTGATTGTTCAGGTGATGTTTTGTTTAATTGTAATAATACTGTAAATACTATTACAAAGTTCGCGACGAAAGGTAAAATAATAAAAATTCACCGAGGTCATTCAACTTTAGAGCCTTAAGGGCATTGACACTTTCATACAAAGTATTAATTAACTTAGACAAGTTTTCAAAAGTAGGGTTCGTGACGGGTTGTAAACTAGTAATGTGTAATTTCTTTCGGTTTTAATTCTAAATTAATACCATTTATTTGGTCTTGAAGTTCATAATATTCATCTCGGATTTTTTGTAAGTCTTTATATCGCGCGCGGAACGAAGACAACTTTGTATGTTCGGTTTGCATTTCTTTTCCAAGATCATACAAAATCTGTAAACTCCTATAGCCATGCTCGCGACGCGATTCTAGCTTTTGTAACTCTGAGTCAGACATGTTTATTTTATTTTAACACGTACTAATAATCTTATGAAACGTTCAAAAAAAAATAGTGCAAAATTATAGACAAAAATATTATCGATAAAGAAAGATACCTATGAAACTAAAGATAAATACCCAATTTAACCTCATACAACAACGTTTTTACAATAATTTGTTTGTAAAAATATTTTTTTAAATAACTTTGTTTATGCAAAGATATACAAGTTACAGGTTTGTAGTTTTAATAGTTTTGATGCGCGATGAACAGATGACGGGTCAGCGTGGTACCTACACTGTTCTCGAACGCAAAAACTAATTACCTAAGCTCTAACTTAATAGGTAGATATTATCTGCCTTGATACGCGATCAACAAACAATAAGTTAGCTTGGTACTTATACTTGTTATCTCGAACGTAAAGGCTTAAATATACCTAATATTGAAAGTTCTAGGTAGGTAGATCTAAAGCGTTTTGATACGCGATATTAACAAATAGCTTGAAACCTATAATTTGTTTTCTCGAACGTAAAAACTGTATAAGATACCTAAAAGTGCAAGTATTTAACAAAAACAGCCACTATAAAAATTTATAAAGTTTGACATAATTTATATAAAATGTTTACCTATATTTTTATAAGAAATTAGGCAAATTAGATTCTTTTGTTAAAATTACAGTTTACTTTTCTACGAAAATATATAAATTCCGAGTTCAAAGTAAACAATTATCATTAGGGACAATATGACGCGAAATAGACAAGTATGTCGATACCGGTTTTTTACGCTCTGAAAATTTACCATAATATGGACTGTATTTAATTAGCTTTAAAAATTAAGTTTTTTAGATTTTTATTTAATTATAAAACCATTTAGGTTTGAGGACACTGAGAATTCAAAACCGGCTCGAAGGACCACTATAAAAATGAAGCGACCTGCATGAGGGTCAACGAATGCCATTGATAATTGTTGGTTGGAAAAATTATGTACTACACTAAAATTTAGATAAAAATTCACAGAATTCAGCAGGTAACACATCTAGCATCCTCTTAATATGGAAAACGGGACTCACCTGGATTTTAGCTGTTTTTAATAGGAGCTTGAGCCGACACTTGCACTCTGAACTATAATATTTTACTTCTCATTTATTTCATGTAGGTAGGAACAAAAAATATATATGCATGTCACTGTGTGCTTGCGGTTACGCACCCTACGATGTTCACAGAGCGAGTCCGCTACCATTGTGAGGTCGCGACAATGTGTCCTTTTGGCAATAGCACATACACATATTACCAAAAAAAGAAAACACAAGTACATATATACATGTGTCCATTTGGCAATAGTGCATAATGCACTGATATATAACATTTATGAGACCATTTTCCATCTAATTTTTCACTATAATAGTCAGGAAAAATTCGATGAAACTGATAAAGCAGCTTTTACTACGAGGGAAGGTGCCCACAGAACTGCAACAAACTTCTGTACGTTGTAAATATAAGCTAGCGACATCTGTTAGAAGATTCGAGGTCCTGAAATATCTGATGCTTCTTTCTTTCTTCTTTTAGGTCTTTACGAAATAGTAATTTTAATGATAATAACATCTGATTTATAAAATACTTATAAAATTTGAATTCTGAAGTATTTTAATAACGTATTATATTTATATTATCGAAATAATGTTATTTTTTATACGTATTAAATATCACACATATTTTATCAGGGCCTCGATTCTCTTAAATTAGCTTTAGATTAATTGTGTTATAATAGCATTGTAGTAGAATCACAATAGCTTAATTTGTAATCAATCGCTCATAGAAAAGTATTAAAAAAATATCGATTCTATTACGATGCAAGTTCGATTCTATTGAAGTAAGTTAATTTGAGAGAACAGCCCCCCTAGCCAAGAGCATAGGCGCTTTTTGCGCCCAAGCGTCGCAGAACGGACAGTGATCAAATCAACTTTTGTCTTTTTTTTTCATGGAATTTATTGGATAGTATTAAAAAATGCACATGCCGTATAAAAATAAATGTTGAGGTTAATAGTAAAACATTTTTTTTTCTTTTTGTACATACTCGTAGTATAATTTATGGGAAAAATTAAAAACAAGTTTGTTTTTGCTCTCCTGTAAAGTTGTAATTTTTGGGATGTGATACATCCCAAAAATTTTAGCACCGGAGGCACAGAATTATATATTTTTTTTATTTTAAAGTTCTTCCACATTTTTCTTTAATTGGCTTTAATGTTTTATTTTCTGTTTATATACTTTTTATCCATATATACCTAGACAAATCCCTGCAGACACTGAAAGAAAACAGATGTGGGAATAAAATGGGTGATAAGTTGATTAATACACCATTGTAGGAAAGCGAATGCAGGCATTAGTGTTAAGGGCGCACTGCTCTTTATGATGGGCAGTTCAAATATTACTAAGAAGCAAGACTAGCCATTCATAATGCAGTAGTGTTTGTTTCAATACTATGTGTTGTATAGGAGTCAGAATTGGGTATGTTAGGAAAGGATGAAAGTACCAGTAGAAACAATGCTATAGAAATGCGAATGTGCAGCTTTAATATAACAGACCAAATCCGCGATAACATACTTTGAGAACGAGTAGGACTGAGTTAAAGTATAAGCAAAAAATGAGGAAGGGCATGCTCCGCTGGTTTGGACATGTAATAAGGATGATGGATCAGATATATATATATATATATATAAGTAAGGTGAAGGGTAAACGTGGCCGCTGGAGACCAAGGCACAATTTACATGATCAAATTATAAAGGTTTTTATAAACGGTGCAATTAAAAGCTCCGAAATCGGCGTGAATGTATGCGAACAGTTGTGACTGTGAACAAGGTAAAATAAGTATGTTGAGATAGAGGCAAGACGTGGCGCTCGGTTGTCTCTGCCTACCCTTTAAGGGACCTGGCGTGAAAATTAAAAAAAATCTTCGTAATTTTTTAAATAATCCTTTTTTTAAACGAAAAATTAGTGAAAAGAATAAAATCCGGTAAATCTCTTAAAATAGGATCATATTTCGAGTAAGATAAACTTTTAACATGATTGGAAGTCACTGAGAACTAGGATTAATATTTTGATATTAAAAAACATACCAATCACTGGGAGTTTAATTAAGTAATTATAACAAAGGTAGGTAATAATATTTATTTTATTTAGACAAAGGGATATTACAGTAAAGCGCCACCTACATAAACCTGATGAACTAAATCGTTTGGCTTAATTTCCTAAGGGCTGAAAGAAAGGCCAGCCAGCAAAGCATAGCATTAGCTACCAAAGGAAGTCAATAGATGGGGTGTTGGCAAGCTTAAGAGTAAGTTATATGCAATATTGAAGGTATTGGTTTTACTGAAATATATAAAAATATTATGTGAACTCTTGTTTTGAAAATGATAGTAAATACTTTAGGTAATGGTCATTTGATATTTTATTGTATCCGGGAAATTTTGAAGCTTGTTGGATTAAATTTATATAAGTTTTTATTTTTACCGTTCTTCCAATAATTGTTTTTTATTGATTTATTTGTGAGAGATTATAAATACATTAAAAAAAAACCATTAACTGAAAAAACAAAAATAACCAACACACAGTTTTCCCAAGCGGATACCCATCCAAGTACTGACCGTGCCCGCCGTTGCTTAACTTCGGTGTTCGAAATGGGAACCGGTGCTTACAACGAGGTATGGCCATTGGCGAGAGAGCTATTGCGAAAATTGAGAAGGCTTTCAGGGAGTTTTGCAACAGCCAACTGAAAACCGTATCTATTTCCAGAAAGCTAAAGTTTTTATTCCAATAGTCACCCAGTGACGTAGAGACAACGCTCTTACGTAAAATATGGGAACTGTTTACTGGCAAATCAACCCAAAACCAAAAGAAGGGAAAATTTGTATGCTATTAGTTTCTGAAAACATTCACAGATGGCGTGTGTAGCCTACAGAATTTTTGTTTTTTTCTAATTTAATTACAAAAAAAATAATAACAACAGCTGTAATTTATGTCTAAAACTCGGGTGTACTAAAATAAAATAAAACCATTATAAATTATAATATGAATAATGGAATACTTATATATATTAGGAATGTGTAACCACTACGGCGCCCTAGAGCGCCTCGACAGCCTAGGATTACTGCTGTGGGATGTTATTCCCTAGCCACTGGTGATCTTAGTCCACAGCTCACGGCGAAATTTATATTGACTTAACCTTCCGCATACAACATGGAATAAAATTACAAGTTGTACAACGTGAGGTCTAGTAAACCCCAACATACCCCAACATTAAATAAATCTGTATTGTCTAAAATTTTGGTATATTACCAAAATTTTAGACAATACAGATTTATTTAAATTAAATTTATTATATATTTATGTTCTAACGTTCAATAAAATGAAAATTAAAAATAGTAAAATTTCACTCATTTATTACAAAATCTCAAAAACAAAATGTCACCTTTTTACCTATTAAAATAATGAAATATATTAACTTAATAGCCAAATATATAAATTATATCATTACTAACATTGTACTATCCCTTACATTATAATATAGAATATAATATTTAAAAAATACATATAAAAAATAACCGTCAAAATAAGAATAAAAGTTAGTCACGGTCTGAACTCTGAACTCGATATTCTCTATTTTGACAAGAGTAACGACAATAATCATATATTGGAATTTCATTTCCTGGTGTATAACTTGGTTTTTCTGTCCATTGTTCTAGGACAAATACAAATCTGAATCTGTGAGCACGAATTGGGAACTCTGATTTCGTTTCTTCAACAAATTTTCTAAGATCAATATTTCTGCGGCGTTTTTCATTTCTGTTTTATATTCTTCAAATAATTCTCTTTGAGACATAATCTTAAGTTTTAGAGGCCTTAGGCATTATCTATGGACTTTTTTTTAAACTTTCAAATTCATGTTATATTTCTAGTAAGCATATCGTCAAATTGTAAATTACTTACTAAGAAAACGACATGATAATATGAAATGCTTCTATCTATGTCTGTTCCATCAGAGACCTACAAGTATCTTTATCGTATACCAATAAACCTAGTTGTTCTTTGAGCCAAGAGCTATTTGCTTTAGACATTATCTACTTTTTTTTTTTTCAAACTTCCAAATTCATGTTATATTTCAAGTGAGCATGTCGTCAAATTGTAAATTACTTACTAAGAAAACGACATAATTATATGAAATGCTTCTATGCATGTTCCATCAGAGACCCACAAGTAGTTATTTGTCGTATACCAATAAACCAAGAAGTTCTTCGAGCCAAGAGCTTATTGCTTTAGACATTATCTACAGAGTTTTTTTTCAAACTTTAGTATTATTGAAATAAAATACTTTATAAAAAATTATAAACGATATATTTCGCCACAGGCTTCTTCAGTCGTTTGACATATTATTTTATAATAAATAATTGTCTTACATCTATTTTTTTAAATTATAAATAAATAAAAAATAAAAAAAACGTCTTAATTTTTTTATATATTTTTTTTATATGTGTATGTGTGTGATTGTTAGTTTGTGTGATGTCGTGTATGATTGTGTGCGTGTGTTTGTGTGATTTACAAGGTTATATATGTCATAGTTGTATGTTAAGTCCTGGTCTATAATGTGCTCCTAAAGTCCAAATGTAAGATGATTCGTACGTACGCAATTGAATGTTAGTTATAGTATGAAATGATTTAATGATCCTAACAGTAAAACAGTCATTGAATTTTAAATTATGAGTACGAGCATGAGTAGGGATAGGGAGGATACTATTGATTATGGAGTCAGTTGTATGGCGATGATGATTCATTCTGATATGAAGTGGATTAATGGTTTCCCCGATGTAAAAAGATGAACAGAGATATAATGTTTTTAATATATATGTGATATAGTCTAATATGTATATAATGTTTTTGGTTTTGCAGTTGCTATTTGGTTGTGCTAGAATACATGTAGTGGAATTTGGTGTGGTGATTGTAGTGGATGTATTGATGAGGAGGCAAGTTTTACATCGGGGATGTGAGCATGGAATGGTTCCTGGAGATGTTATGTTGTTTATTGTGGTGTTAAGTCAAGGTATTGTCCTAGAAGTGAGTGTACGTAGATTAAAATTTTTACGATGAGTAATATGTGGCAAAGTAGTTAATAAGTCTTTAGTATCGTCATGTTGTCTAAGGATGTCTGCATTGTCTTTAAATAATTTTATAAGTTTTTCAGCGCCAAAAAAATAGTCAGTAGTTAATCATAATAGTTGTTGGTCTTGTCTGTGTCTGTGGTGAGGTTGATGATATTGTGGGCGATGGTAATAATGTTTCTGTATAAAATTATCAGGGTATTGTCTGTTTGAAAGTGCTTGTACTATTTTGTTGTCATACTGTTGTAGTTTTTCAGAGTCATTGCAAATTCTACGTCCTCGAAGTGATAATGAATATGGAATGGATCTCTTTACATGATGTGGATGACAACTGTCGAAATGGAGGTATTGAAATTTATTTGTGGATTTAAAATGAACAGAAGTAATTAGTCTATTGTCTGTTGTTAGTGTTAAGTCAACGTCTAGAAAAGTAATTTCTTTTAATGATATATTATGAGTAAATTTAAGACTACTATATGAATTTAGATTATTTAAAAATATTAAAAGTAATGAATGATTATGTGGCCAAATCATGAAAATATCGTCAATGTAACATTTCCAAAGTAAAGGTCGTAATGGTTGTGAATGAAGAAAGATCGTTTCTAATTGACCCATATATAAGTTTGCGTAACTTGGAGCCATTCGGGTACCCATTGCTGTGCCTTTGATTTGATGATAGTATTTATGATTAAAATGAAAACAGTTATTTTTTAATATGATTTCAGAAAGTACTGTAATGAAATGTGTGGATGGTTTTGAATTTGGTGGTCTATTGTTCATATAATACTGAAGTGCACTAAGTCCGTCATCGTGTGGTATATTCGTATATAGTGAAACTACGTCATTAGATATAAATGTGAATTTTGTGGTAGATGTAAAGATGTTATAATGTCTAAAATATGATTAGTGTCTCTTATATATGATTCGAGTTCTTTAACAATGGGTTGTAAAAGATAGTCAACAAAGGATGATATGCGTTCAGTGGGAGAATTTTGTGATGCTACAATCGGTCGTCCTGGGTTATTATTTTTATGAATTTTCGGCAACATGTAAAAATATGGAGTTTTAGGGTTAGATGGTATAAGTAAAAGTTTGTCAATATCAGAAAGATCTTCAGTAGTGTCTTTGAGGAAGGTCGAAATACTATTTGTTATATCGTCACAAGGGTCATTTTCAATTTCGGTGTAGAAAGTTATGTTAGATAGTGGTCCTTCTATGATATAGTCATTATAATTTAGAATTACAGTGGTCGAACCTTTGTCAGCGGGTAAAATTATAATATTTTCATCTTGTTTTATTTTATTTAAGCTAAACGTTCATTATAAGTCAAGTTATTAGTCGTGTCTTGTAGGGTCGTAAAATAAATTATCATCAGATAGTTTGGTCATGATATTTCTCATAAATAAATTAATCGGATGGTTGGAAGGTAGTGATGGTGGTTCGTATGGTGAAGGTGGTTTAAATTTTAAAAGGGCATCATGTATAATAGGCTGTTCAGTTGAGGATTGTGGTTTTTTATTCCAAAAGTGTTTCCATTTTAAGCTACGAAAAAAATTTATAAAGTAATTTTTTAATTTTATATTATTTAACTTTGTTGTTGGGCAAAATGATAAACCTTTGGATATGAGAGCTATTTCAGATGGGGAAAATTGTTTGGAAGAAAGGTTAACAATTTTGTTGTTGGTATGGTTCAGATTAGAAGTGGTAGTAATATGAGGTGGCGGAGGTATTGTGAAAAGGTCATTAGCTTTTAGATTTAGTTCTATATTGTGATTAAACAGTTTTATGTTTGATAATGGTGTTTGTATATTGTTATTTTTATAATATCTTTGTAGAAAGAATAGTTTTTTTCTGTTTTTGTACTTTTCGGTGTCTAGTTTATGTTTATAATGATGTATGATATTAATAATTTCAAGAAATAAATGTGGAAAGCATGTTAAAGAAACTTTTAATAGATCGTCTAGATTATTTTTGTAGTGTATACATAAATTAAAATATTCATGATAAAGAATATTTGTAGTGTCTAGAGCTTGTATGTATTTTAAAGAAATAAAAGTATTTCTAATAATAGGAGGCATGGCATATATTGGCATTTTATTAATAAGCCCCTTAGGAGCTATACCAACTTTTAGGCATTCATTGAGAAAGCATAGATGTGTGTAGTATTGGAATAGTTTTCTACTAAGGTTATAATAATAATTTTGTCTATAATTTCTTTCATTTAAAAAAATTAAAATATGAAAAGCCAAAGCCTACATTAAGAGAATAAAAAAAATTAAATAAAAAAACATATAATGTCTCTATGATTAGGCCGATGGACTTGTATCCAGTGCTATGTTGAAATAAATAAATAAAATGCCAATATATGCCATTCAAACTTTCAAATTCATGTTATATTTCTAGTAAGCATGTCGTCAAATTCTAAATAACCTACTAATAAAACGACATGATAATATTAAATACTTCTATGCCTGTTCTATCAGAGGCCCACAAGTAGTTCTTTGTCGTATACCAATAAACCAAGAAGTTTTTCGAGCCAAGAGCCTTAGACATTATCCACAGAGTTTTTTTTTCAAACTTCCAAATCCATGGTATATTTCTAGTAAGCATGTCGTCAAATTGTAAATGACTTACTAAGGTAACGACATAATTAAATGCTTCTATGCCTGTTCCATCATAGGCCCACAAGTAGTTCCTTGTCGTATCCAAGAAGTAAGATTATCTTACTTTATAACCAAGAAGTAAGATTATCTTACTTTATGTTATTATCATTTCTGTACTAGTAGGGCTTGTCCTGCGATGAAGCAAAACTGTAATCTTCTTCTGAAAAAAGATAGATATTTTGTTGTTTTCATAACGCTTCACTTTAGGTGGATCTGGTAGATTTCTTTTGACAAGTTTTAGCCCATCTCATCCCATCCATGGCAACTATGAGGCAGCACTTGATGAATGTCGTCCTGATTGATAAAAGGGTAAACATATTTTTCAGTAAGTTATATAGGCCGGTGTTAATTATGGACTGAACTTTCACTGAAGTTTCAGATGTTGCAAATTGAAATGATCAAATGAACAACTAATATGGTCAGGCTCGCAGTCCTCTCCAAGTCTTCAATATAATAATATAAGAAGAAAATTCTGACTCTTTTATATGACTATATTCTTCCAAATACACCTCTCTATCTTGTGATCCTTCAGGCACACAAATTTTATAATAGCTATGTAGGTAGATCTAAAAAATATAAGAATAATAAATATAAATAAAAAAACCGCGATGCATAAAACTGTACACTGGGATGATTGGCGTGCTTTGGGTAATGGCCGTGTCCAGCAGCGGACTGCTACAGGCTCAAGGTACAATAATTTAAAATATAACATATAAAAAAACAATGAAAAGCCCTGTAAATACAAAAAATAAGTACTTACGTTTTAGCTGCGTGCAATACAATGTGGGGTCTCACAGACACTGAGGCTCAGGGCACGATTTAGACTAAATAAATATAATCAGTCTATTTGGCTATGTCGTACACGAGATTAGCTGGAGGTACAAGTTAATAGCACCACAATTAAAAGTCTATTAAGCCCCACGTTGTACGCGGAAGGTTAATAATGTATCTATAGACAGTTTCACTAGTTGGTGTACAGTGGAACTGGGACCGACAGCTTAACCTATCTCAAAGGAGGCACTACACTGCAAAACTTTTAGGAGCATACTGGGGTTTGAAACCAAGTCCTAAATACTGTATTTATTTAGCGTAACGTCTAATTAACTAAAAGTCCTTACTCTGTAGTCGACTTGACATCCATACAAACGTACTTCCAATATTACAACTTGGCTGTTAGTCCAAGTTCCATTTTAATGTACCATCCGAAAAAACGCATCAATATTGTCATCAAGCATGTATATTTGTGTTTTAATATCGCCATGGAAACAATTTGATATATTATTACTTAGATTTATTCATGAAGGTAAAAACCGTGCTCGTCCGCGGGGCGTTTTTAGCTTCATGGATTTAACCATATTAAATTAAAATCATGTCAACCTATGACAGTAAAAAAAAGTGAAATAAAAACTTTTTTCCAAAAAAAATAACCGAATTTAAAATCACTAAAATGTATAAGTGAATATTTACAAGTGATTAATAATATAATATATTTGTAGTAATTATGTAATATAATTTTTTTTTTGAAATTTTCTCTCCAGGCTGGGGAATCTTTAAAGGAGAGACTATAAAATTAAAACTAAATAATAATGCTATACCAACACTTTTACTAGCAAGACAGGCACAATTTAAAAAAATAAAAATTAGGGATGAAATTGATCGTTTACTTAAAAATAAGAGAATTACACCTACAGAATAAAATAGCTGGGGCACACCAGTAGTGCCATTACTTAAGTCAGATGGCCCTGTAAGGCTATGTGGGGACTACAAAGTAACTTTGAATCCAGTATTAGAAATTGACCATTTGCCTTTACCCCATATTATATACATTGAAAGGTTTTGAATATTATTGTGAACTGGATTTAAAAGAAGCTTATTTGCAGTCCATAAGCACACACACCCTGATAGCCAAAGCCTTACAACCATTGTAACTGAATTTGGTGTGTGTGTAATAGATGGGTTATTGAGTCTATTCAAAACATCGCGACGAGTAAGCCACTTGTTCGGTGTAGACTCAAACCATCGGCTACGCGAGGTGGGATTAAAACCCCTCCGCTGGGTACCCTGGGGCCGTCTAGCCGGTCTCGGGCGCCGTAAGGCACCCGTGATGATATTTATGTATGTATTATAATAGTTCATAAACTAGGATTATGAATGAGCTTCATAAAAGTCATTTTGGCAGTAGTACAATGAAATCAAATTGTCAATCATAGTTTTTGTGGCCTAAACTTAACGCAGATATTGATATATTAATAAAGTCTTGTACAATTTGTTAAAACAATAGAAAAAGCCCTAATAAAATTATGCAACATTATTGACCAAAACCTCCAGCTGTTTGGCATAGGATTCATGCAAATCGTACAAATAGGGGGCCATATTTGGAAAAATGTTTCTATTAATAATAGACAGTGTTAGTAACTGGCCAGAATTTTGTATTGGATCAACGCTTACTATAAATAAATTTAAGGAAATTTTCATAAGATTTGGTTTTCACCTAGTGACCGACAATGGTACTGGTTTACAAGTAAAAAAGTTTCTGTCAGGGTATAGGGGTCACCCACACATTCACTCCACCTCATTATCGTGCTACTAATGGAGCGGCAGAGAGGTTTGTACTTTGTAACACCATGAATAGACTCTTTTAAAAAACTTGGACCCTAACTATTTTATGTATTTCGACAAAACATTGTAGATTTATTTATTTATTTACAGTTAATAAATATTTTTTATTAACAAGGCATTAAAAATACACAAAAAAAAAACTATGAACATAAAAAAAACAAAAATAACCAACAACACACAGCTTTCCCAAGCGGATACCCATCCAAGTACTGACCGTGCCCGCCGTTGCTTAACTTCGGTGTTCGAAATGGGAACCGGTGCTTAAAACGAGGTATGGCCGTTGGCGAAAGCTACTGCGAAAATTGTTAAGGCTTTCAGGGTATATTGCAACAGCCAACTGAAAACCGTCTCTATTTCCGGAAGGCTAAAGTTTTTATTCTATTGCATTTCCAGTGATATAGCAATAGCGCCTTAACGTGAAATATAGGAACTAAATTGTTAACTGAAAAGCCATCCCAAAAGTAAAAGGACGGAAAATCCAGATGCTTGTTATTTCTGTAATCATCCAACAGATGGGGTGTAGAAGCTGTTTAGAACTTAATAAGGACTCCAAGTACGTATATAATTTGGACTAGAGTTTATTGACCCGGCAGTATTTTACTTATTCCGAAACAAGAACCGCTGGTGTTGCTGAATATTTATTATGTTATGAAAATAACATAATTCACAAATAATTCATTAATTTAATTTTCTCCTTTTATTGTTGAGACGATCGATCCTTAAAGAAAAAACTTTTGTTATTTCTTTGAGTAAAAGATTTAGAGGAGTGACCGTGGATCTTAAAACATTTTTTTTTTCTGGAACATAGCTATCCAACGCGGATACGCTGCTAGTGCTATGGGTACTTTTAAAAGAAATCCTGTTTTTGATCACTCCTTTAATTATTTTTTGCCAATAGTTTGTATTATTACTTGTACTATTATTTCTTCTGTGCTATTATTAAGAATAATAATAATAATAATTATATCATAAAAATCAAAATATTTTACACCGAGGTTTTAATTATGAGTATAATAAAATGAATATGATCACGGGTGCCTTACGGTGTCCGAGACCGCCAAGACGGCCTCAGGGTACCCAGCGGACCCCTCCGCTGGGTACCTTGACGTAGCCGATGGAATGAGTTTACACCGAACAAGTGGCTAGCTCGTCGGGATGTTTGTCACTAAACCAGCCTGTGTTCATACATATATTTTTGAACCCATTTATGTTAATCTCATAGTAAAGCTAAATTGTGATAAACCGGAATATATTCAAGAAATATACAATCTTTAAATGTCTTTTAAAAATTAAATAAGTAACATAAAATATATTTACCAATTTAGGGGTTCGGATTTCCGTTATTTTTTAGGTGACACAATAACACTACAAAGTTAATAGCAAAAGTGTTTATTTTTCGTATGAAACAGTTAAGACTAAAGTACACTATAACATTTAAACACTAAAAACTATAACTATTAAGTAACGAGTACGCGGTGGCGTGAGCGCGTGTCGAGCTCCTCAGAGCGTCACGCACAGGGATGTGTTACTTATACTGCTTGCCAGCGGCTACTCCTCGTAACACGTCTAATAGTGTAATTCTAAAAACACTACAACACCAAACGGTTATCCGTTTTGAAATATAGAAGTATTTTGTGGATTACTTTGTATGGAAAATGTTTTTTTTTTTTTTTTTATGACAATTTACACATATTGCTCTGGTCACAAACTAAGCTTTAGGATTGTACTATGTGTACCAAAAACAACGATATAATACATATTATATTTTATAAACACCCAAACCATGACAAACTGTACATACAGAAAAAAACGTACTAATTTTTTTTTTGCCATGGGTGGGAATCGAACCCACGACCTCCGGATATAACGCCAAAGGCGCAACCACTAGTCGTCTCACATTGGGCGCCAATTTATATGACGTTGTCCTACCTACAGCACCCGTAGCACGGGCAAGCCAAGACAAGAGATAAAGTCGCGAACGGATGTCAAACAAAACATTTTTTTTATATCAGCCAATCAGGTGCAACTTTGCAGCGCTCCGATTGGTTGATATTAAAAAATAGTTACTTTTGACATTGGTTCGCGACCGGGCAGTCCAGGCTCCAGAAGTAGGCCAGGCTGGGTTCAGCAATGAGCGGCGGGGATGTCTGCGTTGTCTGAACAGAGGGTGGCAAACCAGGCTCCAACTAAAGAGTCCAGGCCAGGTTCTGCTGTAGTGGTTTTTTAACCTATATCGTAGTTCCTGAAATCAGTCGAAGGAGGCCTAAGCGTACTGCTCCCAGCTCTCTTTTTTTTTCAGTTTTTGGAACTTTCTGTAGCAGTCAAACCATCGGGATAATCATTATATTACTATAGATAGTATTTTAATTTGTAGTGTATTATATATTCGTAATAGTACCTAGTTGTTCGATTTTGATAATAGTCTATGGACGACCTTTTGACAGGTCATTCAGTTAAGAAAAAAAAGGTCGTAAAAATTGTAAATGGTGGAGTCCTTGAATTAATTTTAATTTTGTTTTTCTATTATAGTTGTTAGTCTAGTAGATTTGTGCCGTAATGTGGTTTTGTGCGGCCTTTTAGACAATGAATAGAAATTGTGTTACGTTTCGTTCGCCATGTACTAGGCGCCTACAAGTGATTCAAATAGTTCTCGCGTTGTGTGTTGTTAATATCTGTTATTGTTCCAACGTCGTATTTGGGTGGCATGTTGTAGTGGTATTCAGTGCCGGATTTATATATTTTTTGAGTATAGTCCACTTTATATCCGCCGCCCCATGCACCTTTCTAAAATAATATTTTTTCTTTTGTGGTAAGGAAGGCACTAAACTTAAATAAACGAATGAATTACTTAGTCATTAAGACAAAGCGTAAAAAATAAAACCATAATTTAAAAACGGGACGTTTTAATAGCAAAATCGCCTCTAATATCATCGTAGTTTACGGTGTTTATTATCTCTGCTTCTATGTAGAGAAGACCTAAAGAAGTATTTTTTTTCTTAATGAAGACCTTTGCCATTTTTTACGCGTTTCAGCTCTATAGAAATGGCATAAAACATTTCTTGAGCCTTGTGATATACAGAAGGTAAGAATTTGAGTAATCTCACATGCTTCTCCGTTTATAAAATATATCAAATCACATTGACGACGAAAAGTTTTCGAGACTGTATTTGTATAGGGGTGGTAAGAATTAAATTCCAAACGAGCATTTCGAACTTGACAGAATCATGCAACTAACCTTTTTATCCGTGACACGTCGAACGGGTTCCCGCACTGTGCACAGTACACTTTCTTTCAGTAGTAACTATTGTCTTTGTGGTGATGAGTCCGAGATCAGCGCTTCGGTCGAATACGAACAGACCGGCGCTTCGGCGGGCGTCGCGGGAGTCGTCGTCGAATATCGAATGTTGACGAACGGGCGCGGGCGATGCTTGCGGATTACAGACTGCCGGCGCCGCGACTTGGCGCGAGTGGATGACCGAGCGCGCGCGCATGAATTTTAGGGTAGTACAAGAAACGTCGCATTCAAAAACACTCGTTCGAGAATTTGAATAGGAAATTACGAACACCGCCCACCGTTAAAATATTATTTTAACGAATGGAGAAAAAGTATATAGGAAGTTCATGTGAACTCGAAAGATATAAAGGAAAAACAAAAAGGAAAACAAACAATACGAAAGGAAAAAGGAAAGGAAAGCGAATGTACATATACGAACTAATTATAATGTATAGGCAACGGACATAGTTTATGTACCGGCCTTCGAAGATATCCTTGTGTAGTTTTAAGAACTACCGAACGAACTACTCCGTCCTTTGAAGGATGAACCTCAGTCACACGGCCCATTTTCCATTGTAATGGCGCCGCATTCTCATCTTTTATTAAGACGAGAGATCCTATGAGAATATTTTCTATGGAATTTGTCCATTTGCCACGTTGCTGTAGGGTATGCAAATATTCGCTGTGCCACCGATTCCAAAACCGTTGTACAAATTGTTGAACCATTTGCCACCTCGTAAGCCGATTGATATTAAGATCTTGGAGATCTGGTTCTGGCAACGAATTGAGAGGTGCCCCTATCAGAAAATGCCCTGGTGTTAGAACCTGTAGGTCATTAGCGTCCGAACTTAATGAACATAAAGGTCGCGAATTTAAAATACTCTCGATCTGAGTTAATAAAGTGGATATTTCTTCGAACGTTAGTATTGACTGCCCTACAATCCGAATTAAATGTGATTTTACTGACTTAACGGCTGCTTCTGCTAGACCATTGAAGTGTGGGGCAGCCGGTGGGTTGAAATGCCACTGAATATTGTAATTTGATAAATCATTCAAAATTATATTTTGATTTGACTTAACAAAATTAAATAAACTTTTGAGCTCCTTACTAGCTCCAACGAAATTTCTACCGCAATCACTAACTAAATCTGAACAAAGGCCTCTCCGGCTAACAAAACGTCGAAGAGCAGCCAAGAACGAATTTGTGGTTAGATCTGAGACCAATTCAAGATGAACCGCGCGAGTACAAAGGCACACGAAAACTGCGATGTACGATTTACTAACTTTAGAATTTCGAGCGGTATAGAATTTAGTAGTGATTGGACCAGCGTAGTCTAGGGCTACTTTTACAAACGGTCGTAATTGTTGCACGCAAAAATCAGGAAGGTCTGCCATCAACGGCTCAACTGATGATGCTTTATGGCGATAACATTTGGTACACATGAAAATACGTTTTTTAACAACCCGCCTAGCTGATAAAATCCAATATTCTTGGGCAAGGTATGTTAACGTTGCTTGTAAACCAGAATGTAAATTTATTCGATGACAATAATCAACTAACATATTAGTAAAACAACTATCAGCTGGCAACAAGATAGGATGTTTACGACCAAAATCAAACTTTGAATGTTTGATACGTCCACCTACCCTAATCAGTCCTTGATCGTCAAGGAAAGGATTAAGACGACGGATTAAAATCGAACAAGGTTTATTAAGGTTTAAATTTTTTATATCAGAATCAAACCAATGACTCTGCAATAAACGAATTAAAGTCTGTTTACTGTCCCTCAATTCTCCAACCGATAAGGAGCCGAGCTTAAGAGATTTCAATCGACAGACTCTTACAAAACGTTGACAATAAGCAACGACTCTTACGAGTTTATTAAACGACGAATATTGAACGAAAATATTTGGTTCTTCCTTACGATCAACAACAAGCGAGACGACTTGCTTTGATCGACGTTCAGGAACCTCTGAAAGGTTTTGATCGATTGAAGAAATCGGCCAATAATCCTCTGGTTCCATTAACCAAGCTGGACCAGACCACCATAATTTATAACCCAGAATCTGTGAAGGTAATAAACCACGAGACGCACAATCAGCAGGATTGTCACTAGAACGAACGTGTCTCCAACACTCTGGAGCTATCACTTCTTGTATTTGCGCAACTCGATTTGCTACATAAGTTGCCCAATTATGGGGTGAGGCTCGTAACCACGTTAATACGATGCTTGAATCGGTCCAAGCAAATTCTGAAGCAATATGAAGTTGCGGCTTTAAAACTTTACGAACAAAAACGAATAACTTAGAGAGTAGTAAAGCTCCACATAACTCCAAACGAGGCAATGACAATCGCTTCAAAGGTGCGACTCGACTTTTGCTAATAAGAATAGCCACGCCGATGCTACCGTCCGAACGAACGAAACGAATATAAATAACGGCAGCGTAGGCGGACTCCGAACTATCACAAAAGCCGTGAAGATCGCATTGACTTTCCTTTGCAGGAATGTATCGCGAAATACTTAACGTGGATAGAGACGGAAATTCAGATCTGAAACGGTTCCATTTCAGCCGAATATTTTCAGGAATTTCCGAATCCCAATCAACGCCAGCAAGCCATAACTCTTGAATTATAATTTTAGCAGTGATCACTGTTGGAGATAGAAACCCTAAAGGATCGAATATACGTGCGATCTCTGCTAATATGGTACGTTTGGTTTCTTTAGTATGAATAGGCTTAACTTTATATAAAAAAGTATCATTGGATGGATCCCACACGATTCCAAGAACCTTGGTGGTGTGATCTTCATCCAATGGAACCACAGCTGCTTCTAATTTCGCAACAGAAGATGGAAGATTCTGTAATATTTCATTAGAATTCGAGCTCCACTTTCTTAGCTCAAAACCGCCCAAATTCAATAATGATATTAGTTGAGCTTGGAGGTGAGCTGCTGAATTTACTGAATCGGCACCAGCGATTACATCATCCATATATGTATATAGGCGAAGAATCTCTGCTGCGCCAGGATATGCTTGCTGATGATCGTCAGCTAATTGTTGGAGAACACGAATGGCCAAAAAAGGCGATGAAGCTAATCCGTAAGTGACGGTATTTAATCTGTAGACTCGAGGGTCTTCCTCGGGAGCCTCCCGCCACAAAATTAGTTGATAATTTTGATGATTTGGTGCTACCAAAATTTGCCTATACATCTGCCGAATATCTGCAGTGAAGGCAACTTTATGCATCCGAAAACTACATAAAAGTTCTCCCACGTCTTTCTGTAATTTCGCACCAATAAGTTGAGTATCGTTTAAAGATATATTCTTTGAGGATTTCGCCGAAGCGTCGAAAACGACTCGCAACTTAGTGGTCGTACTAGAAGGGCGTAAAACTCCGTGGTGCGGAATAAAATAATGGTTGCCCGAAATGACATTTTCCACAAGTTCCATATGACCACTTTGCAAATAATCTGTCATGAATTCGAAATATAATTGACGAAATTGATCGTCACGAACAAAACGACGTTCTATTGACACTAAACGCTTTAAAGCGAACGAACGGGAATCACCAAAGTCTGGCTCTTCACAACGAAAGGGTAATGAAACGACATACCTACCTGAAGGATCGCGTGTATGCGAACGAACGAAAATATTTTCACACATTCGATCTTCAGGTGACATGACTTGATGTTCTGGAATCGATTCAACTTCCCAGAACTTACGAACTAAATTGTCAAGATTGACCGAAGCACAAAACGATGAATTAGATTTATCAACCGATGCATGGTTGACAATGAAATTTAAGTTGACTTTTCCAACTAAAAGCCAACCTAACGAAGTAGAGATTGCTAGAGGAGTACCGATAGGTCCTCTGATGCTATCACCTAGAAGAATATCATCATATACATCACTACCAATGAGTATATCTATCGAAGAAGGTTTACAAAATTCAGGATCTGCTAACGTAAGACCATCTAAATGTGTCCACGACTGTGGATTTAACTCATATGAAGGTTTATGAGTAGTGATATTTTCTAAAATTAGGGCACGAAATTCTAAAGGCGAACCATTCCCACGACGGGATTTTATAAGTGATTGTATCTCACCTTTGACGGTTGTTTTTAAATCACCGATGCCATTTATTGGCACGTTTAATTTACGACGCGTCAAACCTAAACGACGTACTAACGAATCAGTAATAAATGAAACTTCTGATCCAGAATCAATTAAAGCTCGCGCTAACTGATATTTTCCAATAGAGTCTCGAATCAAAAGAAGGGCTGTTGAAAGCAGAACTATCTGAGTGCGCGGCTTTAAATTTTTTGTTAAACAAAGAGACGAGACAACGTCACCACTAGCCTCTGGAGCTTGTTCAGGAGCAGAAACCACAAGACTAGCTTCTGATCCACTTGCTTCCTTTGCAAAATGTAGTAGCGTGTTATGATGTGTAGCGCTGCAAATGGTATAACAAATTTTGCTGCAAAAGTCAGTCGGCTTGTGCATAGGTTTCAAACATTTCAGACACAAGTGACTCGACTTTGCGAAGAGAAAACGATCATAGGCTCTCTTTTTCTTAAATTGTTCATGATAATATATCGTGTGCATTGCGATGGCAACAAGCACAAGAAGATTTAGAGGTAGATGCAACGAACGAAGATGATGATGAAGGTTTGATATGAGAAGACGAATTTTGTTGAGAACGAAAAGAAGAAATAGTCTTTGAACTTTCCCATGAAATTATTTCCCGATCGAGAAATTCCCTCAGCTCTCTAAACTTGGGGATGCGATTGGACGTTATGGTTCGTTCGAAATTACGTCTGGTTTCTGGATCTACCTTTTTGTACAACATGTAATACAACATGAAGTCCCATTCATTGACTGGAAACCCTAACGACTCCAATGCACCCAAATTTTCGGCAAAACCGATTAAAATAGTACGGAGAGTGGAAGCTGAAGGTGAATTTATAGAGGGTAGTTTATAAAGGACTTCCATATGATGCATCGATATGAGACGTTCATTATTATAGTTGTATTCAAGGATACTCCACGCTTTCTTATAATTAGAATGCGTAAGAGGTAATCCTTTTAACAACTTCGCAGCATCACCACGTATAAATGACAAAAGATATTGGTACTTGGCCACGTCAGATAACTCTGGATTAGAATCGATTAGTGACGTGAACAAGTCATTGAAAGATTTCCATTGTTTAAAATCCCCCGAAAATGGAGGAATTGAAATACAAGGTAGCTTTACTAAACTACGATCCGGTTTAAAATTCCCTGAATTTTGATTATTCTTGTGGAAGTTATTCTTTTCATCGAACTCGTATTGTATGGCCATGATTTCCCGAATCAAATCATTAAACGCCGAACGAATATTAGCATGTTCTGGATCTATAGATTTCGTATTCAAGAATTCCTTTGATTCGATTTCACTTTGAAGTGTTTCGAATTTATCTTGGATGCGCGTTAGACTTGCACACGAAGCCATAAATTTAGGTACAAAATCTAAATTGTCGCGCGCTTCCGAACCTATTCTAACTATAGTATCCAGTTCATGTTCCAAACAGTTACGTCGATGCAAAAGGATGGCTAAATCACAAAATTCGGTTTCGGTAGCCATTATAACTTAAAAATGAGTTACAATTTATATTAATCAAAATAAATAACAAAAAAAATATTTAAAAAAAATATATATAAAAAAAATTTCAAAATGAATAACGAAAAACTATGGTCACCCTACTTTGTCCTAACAAACGTATCAAAACGTGATGGTCACCCTACTTTCTGTGAGTATCATTTATTATAACAGAATGAGGTATATAGGTGGAAACTAAAATCTGGACAATTAATATAATAAACTAATAGGTTGGTATTTATATACCAACTTAACACAACTTTATACAACTTAACTGACTATGTTAGGCTAGTACATATAGTTTGAAAATTTTGAATAAAAAATAAATTAATTTAATATTATTAATTTACAATTAAATGTACCTATAGTATAAAACTATTGCCAAAAATATATTAATAATCAGGTACCGTCGCCAACGGGTCTAAATGTATTATTATGAAACTTACAACAAAACATATATGTAGGTATATGAAATAGAAACAAATTTATTTTATCTATATAAGTATTAAATTAAATCACTGCAGGATATTATGCGGTTTATTTTAGAAAGTAAGTATATGTACAACACGAATAATAGGTATGGGGAACGAAAGGTCACTGACTATTTAGTTAGGAATTTATAGAATTATTTGGGTAGAAGGACCATTAATGACGACGAAAAGTTTTCGAGACTGTATTTGTATAGGGGTGGTAAGAATTAAATTCCAAACGAGCATTTCGAACTTGACAGAATCATGCAACTAACCTTTTTATCCGTGACACGTCGAACGGGTTCCCGCACTGTGCACAGTACACTTTCTTTCAGTAGTAACTATTGTCTTTGTGGTGATGAGTCCGAGATCAGCGCTTCGGTCGAATACGAACAGACCGGCGCTTCGGCGGGCGTCGCGGGAGTCGTCGTCGAATATCGAATGTTGACGAACGGGCGCGGGCGATGCTTGCGGATTACAGACTGCCGGCGCCGCGACTTGGCGCGAGTGGATGACCGAGCGCGCGCGCATGAATTTTAGGGTAGTACAAGAAACGTCGCATTCAAAAACACTCGTTCGAGAATTTGAATAGGAAATTACGAACACACATTAAGTGTTAACATCATCCGGTGTAGAATCCACAATATAATAATATAACAATAAAAAAAAGTGATTTGCTAGTTTTATCCATCACTAATGTATAACAGCCATTAAATAAATGAATTCGTAGTAGACAGTTTGTGGCTCTACCATGGGTTTTCGCTTTGTAGAAACGTATCGTTAAAACGTGAGGAACCACCAATAGGATCGCTTTATTTAATCCTGTTACAATACTGTTGGTAAAGCGGCCTTATTGCTTACGTATTAACGTAACGTTGCTACAAATAAAAAACCCATGGTAGGGCCTCTGGTTTGCACATCTTTCGATGTGTTTGGCTAGTAATGTGCCAAATTCTACTATTTTTCCAGAAGAATAACGTAGGTAATTTCTACTGTGCTAGCCACCAAATTTTTCATGACTTTCTCTAAAAGCTAATCCTTTTATTACAGCAACAACCCTCTTTAAAATATTCTTCCAGTAAGAAATTTCTTCTGTAAGTTGGGCAGATAAGGAAGATTGGATATTTGCCTTGAATCATACCTCTAGCTCTTAAAGCGAACTCGAACTCCTGCATTTGTCCAATCATTGAATCTTTGCTCGGCAAACTGTGTCCGCCACGTCGATCGATCGAACGCGAAAATAAAATGTATGTGATTTGACGTTTCTCGGCGATCGAATATATATATCGTGTCTCGATCCTATACAATTTTATACATCAACGCGTTAATCGGTTTGTCGATGTGGCTCCCGGTAAGGCCCATGTTCTCAATAGATTCATAGGTCAAACAGGGTTCTAGTTAGTACTATATGTTGTATTGCAATATAACAAAACACGAAAAATTAATCAGTAACAGTTGGAAAGGTTTGCGCAGAGTTGGGTTTGGTTGTCCCTATCAGGTGAATGACTCCAACGGACTTCTTTCTCTGGGACTACATGAAAAGCAAAGTCAACAGACCTTAAACGATTCCAGAGTTAAAGAAAGAAAAGTTAAAGACTGAATTTTAAGAAATTGCTAAAACATTCGAGAAGGGCATTTGTATGAATAGAAAACTAGCTTTTCGTTATTAATCGCCACCTATCTTTTATTTAAAATTTTCTAAAAGTCTTAAAATATCTGATAAATTTTCACAATAATTGACACGTTTTAAAAAAAAGCTTAGCTCTTCTTTTTATGGCCTAAATACATATATATGCTAATCAATAAAAATAACTAAGACAGTACATCACAGTACAATAGTCATAACAAATTCATTAGTTATGTTGTGAGTGTAACAACAAAATATCAATGATAAAGATGGATATTTGCTATATTTGTATAGATTATTATAATATTACTTTTTCTTTACAGTTATTCAAATTATTGAATTTTAAATTTTATTTATCTTTAGATTGATATCCTAGATATGATTAATATGTAAATTTTGATTATTATATAATTAGTATTTGGGACAATGACCTAATACACCAACAATATACAGCTTTCCCAAGCGGATACCCATCCTAGTACTGACCGTGAGCTGAAGAAGGCTTTCAGGGAATATTGAAAATTTCAAATGAAAACAGACTGTATGTCAAAAGCTAATGTTTTGATTTTTACACTAATGACTTAGAAGGTTGGCACCCTAGATAAAGTAAAACAAATACCTTAATTTTTTGTTGAAATATTTATTGTATCTAGCAAATGACCGCATTACTACAGCATTAATCCTACTTTCATGCTTCTTCTGATATACCTAGCATTCACTTCCATACTTTAATGTAGGAACAACGGTGACTTATTATGCAGTGTATGGGGCCATTCACTACATTACCCTTGCACTTGACATTCTTGTAAAGAAACTTCCTAAGTAGACAAACCATTCAACTTATTCCACTTCGTTACCATCTAGCATTACCTCACATACTGTCATGTCATCTTCTCTCTCCAAAACCATAACTTTGGTTTTATTCATGTTTACTTTCATGCCATTCCTTTCTAATTCACTGTTCATACTGTTAACCATTTATTTTAACTCATATGCCGATGATGCAAGAATGACTTGATAATATAATCGGCATATAAGAAACATTTGATTACCATATCATTCATTCTCACACCGAAATCTCTTTCACGCAACTCTTTCAAACAGTCTTCCATATAAAGATTAAAGAGGTGGCTCTTCTGACGCTACACAGCCTTGTCTAACACCTCTAAAGAAACCAAACAGTTCGGATAATGCCGAACTTCTGCGGCGATCCCTTTCCTTTATAAAGTGGGACTAGAACCGCCTTGTGCCAGTCTGCTAGCATACAACCGACCTCCCAGCACTTTTTAAATAGCAGATACAACCAGGAAGCTACCAGATATGCACCGCCTTTCAGCATTTGGACCGTTATCCTATCAGAACCAGCTGCTTTTCCAACTTTCATTCGTTTTACATACAAACATATTATCACGGGTGTCTTACGGCGCCCGAGACCGCCTAGACGGCCCCAGGGTAACCAGCGGATGGGTTTTAATCCCACCTCGTCGTAGCCGATGCTATGAGTCAACACCGAACAAGTGGCTAGCACGTCGCAATGTTTTTAAATAGCCTCAATAACCCATTTATAAACAGTTTCACAGGCTGGTATAGTGAAATTGGGACCGACAGCTTAACGTGCTCTCCGAAGCACTATAGTGGTGCTGTGGTGACAAATGTACCTAATCAACTCGGCTACCACGTATATTTCTTCGTTTTAATGCATTCATAATTTCATCCATATTATATACTCAGTTGTTTGATGGTCATCTCCCACAAACAAATTCTCAACGTATTCCTCCAATCCGTTAACAAGTCCCCATTCTTATTTCTAATGACTATTAACTTGGATTTCTCCAATACACCCCCCCCCCTTCATCCCAAGATAGCTAGCCGGATGTTTTTGAAGAATTTCCTTTCAAAGTCTTCTTTCACATACATCCTCATCTGTCATTTACCCGTTCACTAGCTTTTTTGGAAAGTAGATCCAGCCATTTTTTCTTTTTTCACTAACTAGATCCTTTACTTCATCATTCTACCACACGTTGGTTACGTATTTATTCCGTACACTTCTTCTGTCGTATCCGTCACTCCGTTTTTGTCCCATACTTCGTTTTTTTTTAGAGGAGATCGGCATGTGACCTTACAAATACCTGATCAAAAGCAGCATGCGGCGTCCAAGAATGCATACAACCAGCTTTTAGAACATATTTACGCTTCGTTTAAAGGATTCAAGGTTATAGGATGAAAGAAACACGCAAGCAGGTAGAGCATTCCATATTTTAATAGTACGACAGATGTACGAATGCGCTTGCATTCTGTTACCTGCTCGCGAGGTTCTGTTATGGAAAGGGGAAAGAGGAATAAGATTAGTTCTTCAGAGCACTACCATTTAAGACAAAGCTTATGTTAGTAAACTCACTACTTTTCCCTATCTTAGACTACTGAAGACCTACTCAATAAACTCGACCGCCTTCTTAACTTGTGTTTCGCTTTTCATATTTCGGCCTGCGCAAATATGACCATGTATCTATTTACCGCAAACAGTTAAGATGGCTTAATATACTATCACGTAGATCAGAGCACATGCTTTCTTTTCTTTATAACATTCTCTATAATCCTAATACCCCTTCTTACCTAAAATCTCGATTTATTTTCCTCTGTGATTCTCACGATCATCCTCTTCGCTCCTTTGCTAATAACCAATTAAAGATCCCGTCATACACCTCCACCAAATATTCCGATTATTTTACTGTGTCAGCTGCTCGTCAATGGAATTTGCTTTCTCTGTCTATAAGACAGGCTCCATCCATCGGTGTATTTAAACGTCTACTCACCAAAAACTCTTCCAAAATCTGAGTAAATGCTTTAGAATACAAAGAGAAAGCTGTAGGTATTTTACTATAACCTGGTTCAAGACTTCAGATTAATATACAGAGGCGATATATAATACCTAATAGTAGCGAGGTTGTCAGTTATTACTAATATTCTATAATAAAATTACTTAATTAATATAATTACTAATACCACATAAACAGAACTATTATAATTAACAAAAAAAAGTTGTACGTGCATCTTTTTAATTGTTATTAGTGCAATAGTTAAATACATCAATGAATTAACATCAATGCACTGACTAGTTACACTAGTTTTATAGGTTATTTTCACCATTGTAGGAAAGCGAATGCAGGCATTAGTGTTAAGGGCGCACTGCTCTTTATGATGGGCAGTTCAAATATTACTAAGAAGCAAGACTAGCCATTCATAATGCAGTAGTGTTTGTTTCAACACTATGTGTTGTATAGGAGTCAGAATTGGGTATGTTAGGAAAGGATGAAAGTACCAGTAGAAACAATGCTATAGAAATGCGAATGTGCAGCTTTAATATAACAGACCAAATCCGCAATAACATACTTTGAGAACGAGTGGGACTGAGTTAAAGTATAGGCATAAAAATGAGGAAGGGCATGCTCCGCTGGTTTGGACATGTAATAAGGATTATGGATCAGATATATATATATATATAAGTAAGGTAAGGGTAAACGTGGCCGCTGGAGACCAAGGCACAAATTTTGGGAAAATCAACCCAAAACCAAAAAAATAATAACAACAGCTGTAATTTATGTTTAAAACTCGGGTGTACTGAAATAAAATAAAACCATTATAAATTATAATATGAATAATGGAATACTTATATATATTAGGAATGTGTACCACTACGGCGCCCTAGAGCGCCTCGACAGCCTAGGATTACTGCTGTGGGATGTTATTCCCCAGCCACTGGTAATCTTAGTCCACAGCTCACGGCGAAGTTTATATTGACTTAACCTTCCGCATACAACATGGAATAAAATTACAAGTTGTACAACGTGAGGTCTAGTAAACCCCAACAATATACTAAAATTTTAGGTAATACAGATTTATTTAAATTAAATTTATTATATATTTATGTTCTAACGTTCAATAAGATGAAAATTAAAAATAGTAAAAAAAAAAAATTCACTCATTTATTACAAAATCTCAAAAACTAAATGTCACCTTTTTACCTACTAAAATAATGTAATATATTAACTTAATAGCCAAATATATAAATTATATCATTACTAACATTGTACTATCCCTTACATTACAATATAGAATATAATATTTAAAAAATACATATAAAAATATATATATATAAAAATAACCGTCAAAATAAGAATAAAAGTTAGTCACGGTCTGAACTCTGAACTCGATATTCTCTATTTTGACAAGAGTAACGACAATAATCATATATTGGAATTGCATTTCCTGGTGTATAACTTGGTTTTTCTGTCCATTGTTCTAGGACAAATACAAATCTGAATCTGTGAGCACGAATTGGGAACTCTGATTTCGTTTCTTCGACAAATTTTCTAAGATAACGAATATTTTTGTGGCGTTTTTCATTCCTGTTTTATATTCTTCAAATAATTCTCTTTGAGACATAATCTTAAGTTTCCTAGAGCTGCCTTAGGCATTATCTATGGACTTTTTTTTCAAACTTTCAAATTCATGTTATATTTCTAGTAAGCATATCGTCAAATTGTAAATTACTCACTAAGAAAACGACATGATAATTTGAAATGCTTCTATGTCTGTTCCATCAGAGACCCACAAGTAGTTCTTTGTCTTATACCAATAAACCAAGAAGTTCTTCGAGCCAAGCGCTTATTGTTTTAGACATTATCTACAGAGTTTTTTTTTCAAACTTCCAAATTCATGTTATATTTCTAGTAAGCTTGTCGTCAAATTATAAATAACTTACTAATAAAACGATATGATAATATGAAATACTTCTATGCCTGTTCTATCAGAGGCCCACAAGTAGTTGTTTGTCGTATAACAATAAACCAAGAAGTTTTTCGAGCCAAGAGCCTTAGACATTATCCACAGAGTTTTTTTTTTCAAACTTCCAAATCCATGGTATATTTCTAGTAAGCATGTCGTCAAATTGTAAATTACTTACTAAGGTAACGACATAATAAAATGCTTCTATGCCTGTTCCATCATACAAGTAGTTCTTTGTCGTATACCAATAAACCAAGAAGTAAGATTATCTTACTTATGTTATGCCGGAATTATTTAATTATATTGTTTTTACTTTTATTAATGAATTCGAAAAAATATATAAATTTACATAAGTAGGTATATTAAATTTAACAATACTAAAATAAAATATTAAAATAAAATACTTACCTGAAGAAAACTAAAATTATAATAAATATATTTCTTCCATATCACTGCCAGTGGGAAGTGTGCCCAAAAGACTGGCTGCGTTGCCTCGCTGTATTACTAAACTAATTCGTTGTCCGAGGAACGAGCCAGCCCTTTGGTCACCGGATGTTTCGACCAAACGCTTTGAAATTTCTTTATATATTCTATGTGCTCCAGGTCCCCATGGCCCCATGGTTTCAACCCCAAACGGCTCAAATACAAAATATCCCGTTAGACTAGAGTATTTATGCCGTTTGAGGTTTTCTGCCGAGGAAGCAGCAGCGCCAACCTTTTGAGATGTCCCTGAAAGATGTTAGGGTGCAAATGTGTCGGCGTATGTAGCGTCCCACACTAAACACCGCCCACACTTCCAGGATACGAGAGTCATTCCATCAGGTCTCTTGCCATCATTTCGTGATAAACCATTTGGTTCTAAAATTGATGGCACCGAAATGGTGGCAAGAGCCCGATGGATAATTTGGTTGATGTTGGCGTGTCGCTTAAACCGGCCAGCGCTTCTATAGCATGATAAGCCATGGTGACCGAGTTGGTCGACAATCTCTCCACACTGACAGTGATGTGGTAGATTACAAGGTGCTCCTAGTCGTAGGCATATCGCCAGGCGCAATGTGTTTCGGTCAAGCAGTGTCCCTATATTGGATGAAGGTGAAGCCTGTAACCACAGCCCAGATTCCCATTGGGCCACAGCTATGAGACGAGCGTGCTCTGAAGGCGATATAGCATTTTGCAATAATGATTCTTGTACTAATTTGCAGAGCGGCTCGTCCCATAGTTTTTGGGATGTTAGTTTGATGGGTATGGTGTTTGATGTGAAATGAACAGTCCACGCGTTTCTGGACTCGACCAAGTGAGAGACCTCAAAATCACTAAGTGACGGATTTAATATCTTGCCAATGAGATCTCTTATGCTTATTTTGCTTATGTTATTATCATTTCTGTGACTAGTAGGGCCTGTCCTGCTTTCGATGAAGCAAAACTGTAATCTTCTTCTGGAGGTACAAGTTAATAGCACCGCAATTAAAAGAGATATCCATAAAATATTACGTCTGGGGTCTATTAAACCCCACGTTGTACGCGGAAGGTTAATAATGTATCTATAGACAGTTTCACAAGTTGCTGTACAGTGAAACTGGGACCGACAGCTTAACCTATCTCAAAGGAGTCTCAAAGGACTAAACTGCAAAACTTTTAGGAGCATACTGGTGTTTGAAACCAAGTCTTAAATACTGTATTTGTTTAGCCTTACAACAATTATAACTGAATTTGGTATCTATAAATATTTATATGTATTTATATTGGTATGGATTTATATACGTGGTGGCCGAGTTGGTTAGACCTTGGACTTAAAAACAGTTAGGTCCCTGGTTCAAATCGCGGTGTGTACCAAAGAGTTTTATATTAAAAAAAATATGTACATTGGTTTCACAACACCACTATAGTGCTTCTGAGAGCACGTTAAGCTGTCGGTCCCGGTTTCACTATACCAACTTGTGAAACTGTTTATAGGTTTATTGAGTGTATTCAAAACATCGCGACGGTGTAGACTCATACCATCGGCTACGCGAGGTGGGATTAAAACCCCTCCGCTGGTTACCCTGGGGCCGTCTAGGCGGTCTCGGGCGCCGTAAGGCACCCGTGATGATATTTATGTATGTATGTATAATAATTATTCCATAAAGTTCATAAACTAGGATTATGAATGAGCTTCATAAAAGTCATTTTGGCAGTAGTAGAATGAAATCAAATTGTCAATCATATTTTTTATGGCCTAAACTTAACGAAGATATTGATATATTTATAAAGTCTTGTACAATTTGTTTAAAAAATAGAAAAAGCCCTAATAAAATTATGCAACATTATTGGCCAAAACCTCAAGCTGTTTGGCATAGGATTCATGCAGGAAAGGTGTTTCTATTAATAATAGACAGTTTTAGTAACTGGCCCGAATTTTTTATTGTTCACAATATTGCATCAACACTTACTATAAATAAATTTAAGGAAATTTTCTTAAGATTTGGTTTTCCATTTCACCTAGTGACCGACAATGGTACTGGTTTACAAGTAAAGAAGTTTCTGTCAGGGTATAGGGGTCACCCACACATTCACTCAACCTGATTATCCTGCTACTAATGGAGCGGCTGTGAATTTGTTATAGATGAATTTGTTGTTATTTTGACAAAACATTGTAGATTTTTTTATTTATTTACAGTTAATAAATATAATTGATTGAATCAGGCGTTATTTTGCGGAATTCCATTATTTTATATAATAATATAGATGTAATATTTACTTTATTGCAAATTTATTGCAAATTCTTCCGCTAGTTAAACAACGTCGACATGTTTCGCTTCTCAACGAAGCATCTTCAAGACTAAATTTTAATTATGATGGCCGAAATAGTTAGTTTAGTATGTAATAATAGTTGTTAGTTAGTTTAGTTTAGTTGTTAATAAAAAATATAATAAATATTTTTTATTTATTTATTTATATATTTATTATTATTTATTTAGGCATTAACAATACACAAAAAAAAACTATGAACATAAAAAAAAACAAAAATAACCAACAACACACAGCTTTCCCAAGCGGATACCCATCCAAGTACTGACCGTGCCCGCCGTTGCTTAACTTCGGTGTTCGAAATGGGAACCGGTGCTTACAACGAGGTATGGCCGTTGGCGAAAGCTACTGCGAAAACTGTGAAGGCTTTCAGGGTATATTGCAACAGCCAACTGAAAACCGTCTCTATTTCCGGAAGGCTAAAGTTTTTATTCTATTGCATTTCCAGTGATATGCGCCTTAACGTGAAATATAGGAACTAAATTGTTAACTGAAAAGCCACCCTAAAAGTAAAAGGATTGAAAATCCAGATGCTTGTTATTTCTGTAATCATCCAACAGAAGGGGTATAGAAGCTGTTATTAAATTATGTTTAAATTTCGACTAAACTGAAATGAAATAAAATAATTTAGAACTTAATAAGGACTCCAAGTACGTATATATTTTGGACTAGAGTTTATTGACCCGGCAGTATTTTACTTATTCCGAAACAAAAAAGTTTTTTTTTTTTTAATAAATAAAATGACTCTAACTCCATCATATATTTCTGGATCATCAAGAACCGCTGGTGTTGCTGCTTAGCCCTAGGCACGAAAATAACATAATAAATATTCACAAATAATTCATTAATTTATTTTTGTCCTTTTATAGTTGAGGGATCCTTGAAGAAAAAACTTTTGTTATTTCTTTGAGTAGAAGATTTAGTGACCGTGGATCCTAAATATTTTTTTTTGGGACATAAAGTATCCATAGCTATCCAACGCGGAAACGCTGCTAGTGCTATGGGTACTTTTTAAAGAAATCCATGATTGTTTTTGATCACTCCTTTAATTATTTTTTGCCAATAGTTTGTATTATTACTTGTACTATTATTTCTTCTGTGCTATTATTAAGTATAATAATAATTATTATTATTATTATATAAAATCAAAATATTTTACACCGAGGTTTTAATTATGAGTATAATAAAATGAATATTATAAAATTATATTTTTAACGTACCCTATAGTTATTTTTAGAGTACAAGACCTTTAACATGGTTAAGATTCATAGACGATATTTTCATGATTTGGCCTCATAGTTTACAAACTCCTAATACATTCCTTAGTCAACTAAATTCATTTAGCAGTCTAAGATTCACTCATGAAATTTCTAAAACTAACATAACATTTTTAGATGTAGATATTACTTATAATAATCATAATATTTCAACTTCTGTTCATTTTAAAGAAACCGACAAGTTACAGTATCTGCATTACAGTAGTTGCCACCCGTCGCACACAAAACGGTCTATACCATATTCATCCGCGGTAAAAGAATTTGTAATAATTCAACATCTTTGGCTAAATATCAAGGCAAAATCTTCAATGGGTTATGTAAGCGCGATTATTCCCCAAACTTTTTACACAAACACATGAACAGGCCTTCTAACACTCCAAACGCTATACACACACAACAACAAAATTCCCTTCGGCTTATAATACCATACTTCCACGGGGCACACAAAATTCAAAATTTATTAAAGGATAGCTTCTCTATCCTTAAAAATAATAATATTACGCGAAATCTTTTGGAAACGTGCCCTAGTGTAACGTATAAACAAAATCAAAATTTAAAAGCTATTTTGGCAAAAAATAAAAATACACGGAGCAATAACACATTGTTAGGTACACACAAGTGCAACCAATCTCGTTGCAAAACATGTCCCATAATAAATTCCGATATCAATATACAAACTCATCATAACCCTGTTGTCATCAAAATTCAAAATTTCGCACAATGTACTACTTCTCATTGCGTATATATGCTGGAGTGCAGATTTTGTAACAGTTTTTATGTGGGAGAGACTACGACACCCCTTCGTACTCGCATGAATGGACACAGACATTCAGTAGATTCTCAAATTAATAATATTTTACCTGTGCCCACCCATGCGCGTATACATAACACTACCTTTAACAATTGTTTCACAGTAAGAGTATTAAAGAGTTTTCCTAAAACTATTCGGTCTATTGATTTAAAAACATGGGAAAGCTCTTTTATATGGCAGCTTGGTGCATACTATAGCCCTGGTCTGAATGTAATGCATTAGGTTTTGTCTAACTTGTTTTGTAAATTTATTAATATCGAACCAACAATGGACATAACATGCTGATGATGTTTTCCATGATGGGCTAGGTGGTGATGATATTTTTCTAAAAATTAAATACAAAACTGTATAGTGCATTGCCTTTACCATTGCTAAAAGACATAAAGTTACTTCTTCAAAATTTATGACAAAGACCTTCAGTCACTGTCACTGATGACGCCGCTCCATAGAGAGGCGAAATATTTGGCAATAAAATTTTATAGCTTCAATTTATATATTTTACCAAGTAAGAAACACATCTAACACACTTTATTTGTTTCAGATAATATCTTTATATAGGTAGTTAATAATTATCGGATCTAAGATCGGTTTTCTTTCCGTGTAAGTAGGTATATATTTTTTAATTAGTAGGTAATAAAATGATACTGATGGCGAAAAGAAAAAAAAACACGTCTAATAGTGTATTTCTAAAAACACTACAAAACCAAACGGTTATACGTTTTGAAATATAGAAGTATTTCGTGGATTACTTTGTATGGAAAATGGATAAAATTCGTGATAGCTATGGTCAACATGTTTATTGTTCACATTATTAAGTACCTACCTATAAAACATAACAAAACAAACAATAAAACTTTAAAAAACAACAGCAATAGTTTTATTTGTTTTAAGTAACGCGGCGAAGTTGTGGGCAACAGTTTTATTTTTTTAATTTAATTTAATTTTTATTTAATTTCAACCAAGTAAAGTATAGGTATTAATTCATCAGTCGTCACACTAAGGAGAAACTTGTGTCGTGACGACTGATTTACATTAGGGTGTTTAATTTAATTTATTTATAAGCCTACCTATTCACCTTTTAATTAAAACACAATAAAACAAATGTAAGAATAAGCAAAAAAATATAAAATAAATCATATATATATACGAGAATATATATATATATATATATACCATGAATCACGAATGAGCATGTGCCGTAAGACACGCGAGAGGAGAACCGCTCCACACAGTTCTAGGCGATTGACGGTGAGCGTCTTCAAGAGAGCTACTTTGGATTTACCTATAAGTAGACTTATATAATTATTTGTTTTAGATTTGACCACTAAGTACACGCAGCAGCCAAAACCCTTTGATGACCCGTCACAAAAACTTACTAAATATATTTTATTATCTGAAACAAATAAAGTGTGTTAGATGTGTTTCTTACTTGGTAAAGTTTCTGAAAAATTCTTCGGTAACTGGCAGTGCTCGTCGGGTAAGTCAGCGAGGAACCTTGGGTCGTTGCTGCTCCACTTTCGGAGTTCAAACTGACCACGACTCAACAGCTGAATTAAATCCTTTCTTAATTTAATTGCGGCTTCTAAAGATGGAGCGCCAGTAGTGACGTCATCGACAAATATTTCATCTCGCAGGACTTCAGATGCGCGCGGGTACCGGTCGCTTTCGTCCGCTGCTAGTTGGCGCAGGGTACGGAGCGCGAGGTACGGCGAACTGCTAACACCGTAGGTTACAGTCTTCAGCTCATTCCCTTGCAGCGCGGCTGTAGGAGAGTCGCGCCATAAAATGTGCTGGAAACGTCGATCTTCAGGTCGCACTAATTTTGTCGATACATTTTACATATGTCACTAGTAAACACGACGGTATGAAGTCGAAACTTAGTGACAATGTCTACAATGTTTATTTGGAGTTTAGGTCCTGGACGCCCTATGTCATTCAGCGATACGTTATTGGTAGTGCGACAGCTGGCGTCGAACACTACCCGAAGTTTAGTTGTAGTGCTGCTAGGTCGCAGGACACAATGATGTGGAATTATATAAGCATCGCCTTGACCAAATTTACTCTCCACAGGATGCATGTGGCCGAGGCTCTCATACTCGCGCATGAACTTTGCATACCCTTCACCTAACTCAGGGTTGGAGAGGAGTCTTTTCTCCAGATTGAGAAATCGTGTCAGACCATGGTTGTAGGAGTTGCCTAGCACGGCATCGTTGTGCACTAATATGGGCACAACATAACGTCCGTCGGAGTTACGAGATACGTTATCTTCGTAAATCTGTTCGCAGAGTTCGTGTTCCTCGGTTTCCCAAAAACGTCTCATGACGTCTTCCAAGGCGCACGTCTCGGCGAGCAGTGTGGTTGCCTCAGGTATATTAATCGATGGATTAATATTATACTGACCAGATATGACCCAACCGAACACGCTATTTAACGCAACAGGCAAGCCCGGGCCTGGCGTATAGCTTCGACCGTCATAGATCTGGTCGAATACTTCGACACCTAATAAAATGTCTATAGGTCCCGGCATGTGAAATGTTGTATCGGCAAGAGACAAGTTTTTAAAAGTATTATAAATATGTACAGGAATGGGAAGCGACGGTAAGTTCGAGGTAATTTTAGATAAAACGATAAAATTTATTTAAAATATAAGTTTATCAGAATATCAAGACATAACCGTACACGACGTAATACCCTTGATATTCTGCACAGTATTGTGGCCTAGCCCTGCGACTGTGATGTTACACCGCCGTATTATCAACCTTAAGCGACCTCGAACGTGATTAGTATTACCATACGCGTCCCGAAGACGAACTTGTACTGAACCGAGAATTTTCCCCAAGCGGTCAGTGTGACCGAGCTCGGCAGCCGCAGCTACGCACGCGAGGCTGACTGGGCCGGCTGTGGGGTGTATTAAATAATGGATACACATCATCATCATCATCATCATGCCAGCCTTTCGCGCGTCCACTGCTGGACATAGGCCTCCCCCAAGGATCGCCACAACGACCGGTTCTGCGCTGCCTGTATCCATCGGCTTACCGCGACCTTTTTTCAGGTCGTCGGTCCATCTTGTGCGGGGCCTGCCTCTGCTGCGTCCTCCAGCACGCGGTCGCCACTCGAATAATGCTCAATGATCTCAGTGGGGCTTCTAAAAAATTGGGCCTAATCATGAACATGGATAAAACCAAAGTCATGTCGAACGCCCATGTTATACCCACTCGTAAAAATATGAAATTCCGCACTCGAAGTTGTTGACAATTATATATACCTAGGACAGTCATTTCAGACAGGTAAATCCAACTTCGAGAAAGAAATGTCTCGTCGAATCCAACTCGGCTGGGCAGCATTCGGGAGGCTACGTAATATCTTCTCGTCCCAAATACAGCAGTGTATAAAAACCAAGGTGTTCGAGCAGTGTGTGTTGCCAGTGTTGACTTACGGATCAGAGACGTGGTCGCTTACTATGGGCCTCATGAAAAAGCTTACAGTCACACAAAGGGCGATGGAGCGCGCTATGCTCGGCGTTTCCTTGCGGGATCGTATTCGAAACGATGAGATCCGCAAAAGGACCAAAGTAACCGACATAGCCTCCAGAATCGCCAAACTTAAGTGGCAGTGGGCAGGCCACATAGCTCGCAGAACGGACGGCCGTCCGAGTGTATCAATTCCAAAAGCTTTCTAGCTTTACGATACTTAACCTTCTTAAATGGTTTTCGAGTCTGTTTGCCTTCTATACATGCAATACAAGGACTATTATCGATAGATCTAATATCAAAACTTGTAGCCAAACCTTTTCTCATCATATCCATGCCAATTCAACATAAATATCTGAGTCGTCGGTGCCACAACTTATAACTGTCAATAGCAGTAACATTCTTAGCTTGTTCTTCTAAAATAACATCAGTTTTTATTTTATAAAGACCATCACTTAACGAAGCTTCAAAAATAACATCACCTTGAACAGAAAAATTAGTATTACCATACATTTTACAACCATAACGATCAAACACTACACTTTTCAACTACTTTGCTAACGGAAATTAGGTAGGGAACCCGGGGGTAAGCTTGCACAGACTAGGTATGCTGATAGATTCTTAAATTTATCCAAAAGGTATTATTGAAAATTATTAGTTCAATATATATTAATACCATAGCGAGGGATCCACTGGCGTTGCGTCGACGTTGTTTTCAGGCGCTTCGCTTACTGCTATTAAACCGTTAAAAGGTAAAGATGGATATGTACAGTGGAGGTTTAAAATGAAAATGTATTTAATTCATTAAGGTCTTTGGGAAACAGTTGTTGGTTATCCGTCCACTGATACTACGCCTACGTCTATCCGATGCATGAGGGATATGAAGGCTTGGTCCAAAATATGCTTAACGTTAACAGGAGCTGCAATTACTCACGTTAGAAGTTGTGAAACTGCTAAGGGGGTTTGGGACACACTTGCCAAGATATATGAGGGTAAAGGTATGGGAAGGCGTTTGGCTTTAGAGAGAAGATTGTATAGATTGCATTTAAGTGAATTTGACAACATTGAGAAGTATATTTGTGCTGTTACGGAAGTAGCACAGGACTTGCTGATATCGGTAAAAAGATCGATGATACCAGTATTGGTGCAATATTACTAGGTGGTTTGACTGATGAGTATCAACCTATTGTAATGGCATTGGAGAACTCAGGTGTTGAAGTTACGAGTGAGTTGGTTAAAACTCGTTTATTGAATGAGATGTCTAAAAAGGAAGACCGAGGTATTGCTTCTGCATTAAATATAAAGTCTAATAAGACGAATAATCGGCAAATTATATGTTTCGACTGTAAGGGCGATTTACAATAATATGGACTGTATAGCTTTAAAAATTAAGTTTTTTAGATTTTTATTTAATTATAAAACCTAAATAACACTGAGAATTCAAAACCGGCTCGAAGGACCACTATAAAAATGAAGCGACCTGCATGAGGGTCAACGAATGCCATTGATAATTGTTCGTTGGAAAAATTATGTACTACACTAAAATTTAGATAAAAATTCACAGAATTCAGCAGGTAACACATCTAGCATCCTCTTAATATGGAAAACGGGACTCACCTGGATTTTAGCTGTTTTTAATAGGAGCTTGAGCCGACACTTGCACTCTGAACTATAATATTTTACTTCTCATTTATTTCATGTAGGTAGGAACAAAAAATATATATGCATGTCACTGTGTGCTTGCGGTTACGCACCCTACGATGTTCACAGAGCGAGTCCGCTACCATTGTGAGGTCGCGACAATGTGTCCTTTTGGCAATAGCACATACACATATTAACAAAAAAAGAAAACACAAGTACATATATACATGTGTCCATTTGGCAATAGTGCATAATGCACTGATATATAACATTTATGAGACCATTTTCCATCGAATTTTTCACTATAATAGTCAGGAAAAATCCGATGAAACTGATAAAGCAGCTTTTACTACGAGGGAAGGTGCCCACATAACTGCAACAAACCTCTGTACGTTGTAAATATACGCTAGCGACATCTGTTAGAAGATTCAAGGTCCTGAAATATCTGAAACTTCTTTCTTTCTTCTTTCAGGTCTTTACGAAATAGTAATTTTAATGATAATAACATCTGATTTATAAAATACTTATAAAATTTGAATTCTAAAGTATTTTAATTACGTATTATATTTATATTATCGAAATAATGTTATTTTTTTATATGTATTAAATATCACACATATTTTATCAGGGCCTCGATTCTCTTAAATTAGCTTTAGATCAATTGTGTTATAATAGCATTGTAGTAGAATCACAATAGCTTAATTTGTAATCAATCGCTCATAGAAAAGTATTAAAAAAAATCGATTCTATTACGATGCTAGTGCGATTCTATTGAAGTAAGTTAATTTGAGAGAACAGGGCCCTAATTATTTTTGTATGTATCATCACAGGTGCCTTACGGCGCCCGAGACCGCCTAGACGGCCCCAGGGTACCCAGCGGAGGGGTCTTAATCCCACCTCGTCGTAGCCGATGGTATGAGTCTACACCGAACAAGTGGCTAGCTCGTTGCAATGTTTTGAATAGACTCAATAACCCATCTATAAACAGTTTCACAAGTTGGTATAGTGAAACCGGGACCGACAGCTTAACGTGCTCTCCGAGGCACTATAGTGGTGTTGTCAAACAAATGTACATAATTTTTTTAATTAAAAACTCATTGGTACACACCGGGATTCGAACCAGGGACCTAAGTGTTTTTAAGTCCAAGGTCTAACCAACTCGGCCACCACCCTAATTATTTTTAATCTGGTAAATACTAATATATATGCACACAAAATAAAGATGGTAATACACATTATATAAAAAAATAAAAATTTTGAAATTGCTTTATTGCACGAGTTTAATGCCTTATTTTGTTTAGTATATTTAATGAGGTATTTAATTTTATGTACCAGACAGAGACAATCAAGTGTCGTTTTCTACATACCTCTTTTAATTCATCCACAGTCATAAAAAACTATTCTCATAGCAAATAAAGATATTTTTATTTCATTTCATAAATATATAATTTACGAGAAGAGTTGATTCGAAGTTGATTTCAACTTTCTATTGCGCTATCTTTTATAACATTCCCATGTCGATTATTATAATTTATGCATTTAAACATAACACCTGGTGTATATAGTGTAAGGTGGGGTAATTGGCACCACCTTAGGTAGATACGAAAAAAAGTTATTAAAAATAACATATATTTAATAAATATTGAATCCAATATAAACTTTAGATTTACTACCTTTAAAATTATTAATTTAACTTACCTAAAAAAAAGTTTTTTTTTTGTATTTACAAAATCTTTAGGGTACCTAAGGAAGGATAAGGATGTATCCGCCAATTTGTCCGACACCCTATGGGGTAATTATGGGGTAATAGCCTTCGTAGACTAGTGACTGCGCCTTTGGCGTTAAATCCGGAGGTCGTGGGTTCGATTCCCACCCATGATAAATAAATATTAGTACGTTTTTCTGTACAGATTATCATGGTCTAGGTGTTTATAAAATATTAATATGTATTATATCATTGTTTCTGGTACACATAGTATAAGCTTGAGAGCTTAGTTTGACCATAGAAATTTGTGTAAATTGCCCTACATATTATAATTTAGAATATAAAGTTTTTTAAAAAGAACTTTGTTTTCTAAAACAAAAAAATAGATGAAGATGATAAAAATTTTACTTTGACTTTGACATTGTCAGGGTATTTCAACAAGCAAAATTGCCGCATTTGGGCTTCTGAAAATCCTAGAGCGATTATTGAGAAGCCTTTGCATGCTCAACGTGTCACTGTATGGTGCGCTATGTGGTCTGGAGGCGTGATTGGGCCGTTTTTTCTTGGAAGATGTGGCTGAAAATGCGGTAACGGTCAATGGATCACGCTATCGCTAGATGTTAACAACTCAATTTTGGCCTATTATTGATGACGATCACTGACATGTGGTTTCAACAGGACAGTGCCACATGTCACACAGCCAATGTTTATGAATAGACTCAATAACCCATCTATAAACAGTTTCACAGGCTGGTATTGTGAAATTGGGACCGACAGCTTAACGTGCTCTCCAAGGCACTATAGTGGTGTTGTCAAACAAATGTACATTAAAAAAAAATTAAAAACTCATTGGTACACACCGGGATTCGAACCAGGAACCTTAGCGTTTTTAAGTCCAAGTTCTAACCAACTCGGCTACCAGTATGTTCCTTCGTTTTAATGCATTAAAAATTTCATCCATATTATATACTCAGTTGTTTGATGGTCATCTCCCACAAACCAATTCTCAACGTCTTCCTCCAATCCTCCTAACACTCTTTTTTCTTCCGTTAACAAGTCCCCATTCTTATTTCTAATCACGATTAACTTTTCTCCTATACACCCTTTTAAAATAAAACTGATACATTCGCTATATTTTACGGACACTTTGGTGCAACTGGAGCTTAGACAAAGAACTAAGTTAAAATTACGAGTACCTAACTATGTACCTACTTATACTTACCGTTAGTTTTATATGCCACTTAACTAAGAAAACCGGCATTAATTGACTTGCAGAACATTTTCTATGTTAATGGAATTAAATATTAATGAAGATATCAAGTAGCTTACTTATCTTTTGTGATTCTCTCTGCATTGTTTTTCACTTTTCGTTTAAACTGCCCACTTTTAAATAATTTATGAAAGAACATCCTATATTGTATGTACGAGTCTCAAATAGTTTTAAAATGAACTGAGAAAATACCAATAAGACTTAGTAAATACTACAAAGCGGTTCGTTAAACTATATGGGCTAGAAACTATCCTGCTGATTACCTAAAGGTATACAGAAATTCCAAACAGTCTTATTTTATCCACCAAAGTCTGGATTTGGTTGCCGAGAAAACCAAATGGTATTGCTTTGGTTTTGAGTTATTCTAAATGAACTCGGCGATCTGTGGTTCTGAATAAGCCCCAGTTAAGTTGCGTACAAGAACAACTAGTTTTACTGGAGTTAATAAAGTCCATAATATAACCTAAACAGAACCATTTTAAAACTTACAAGCCTCAAAACCAATTGCTCAGATTTGCAAGCAAGTATAACGTTATAATAACCTCCTGAAAAAATCCAATTGGTTTTTTTACCAACCTAAAGGTTCTAAGACCTCATAGCATCTAAAACTACTAAAATATAAGCTGAGGTATAATCTAGAACCATTATAATACCATTCTAAGGCCAAGAGGACTTTTTCAATACCTAAGTACCCAAAAAATGTTACTTGTGTAGGCAACATAATAAAATCCTTTAAAAATATAAAAATATCATTGTATAATCAGCAGCAACTAAAATTGGTATGTATTTATATACGTGGTGGCCGAGTTGGTTAGACCTTGGACTTAAAAACACTTAGGTCCCTGGTTCGAATCCCGGTTAGTACCAATGAGTTTTTTATTTAAAAATTTATGTACATTTGTTTGACAACACCACTATAGTGCCTCGGAGAGCACGTTAAGCTGTCGGTCCCGGTTTCACTATACCAACTTGTGAAACTGTTTATAGATAGGTTATTGAGTCTATTCAAAACATCGCAACGATCTAGCCACTTGTTCGGTGTAGACTCATACCATCGGCTACGACGAGGTGGGATTAAAACCCCTCCGCTGGATACCCTGGGGCCGTCTAGGCGGTCTCGGCCGTGATGATACACACAACTAAAATTGTCTTTTTTCCCTTGTTTTACGGGTGCTTTTGCTTTGACAGATTTTAGCATTCCGTTACATTCGTTATTTTAACAATCTAACGTTACCTTCAAGAGAAACTAAATGTGGCCGCTGGTCCCAATAAATTATCCTTAATGGGAACGGACCTTTCCTTATATGTACGAACTGAAACCTCTTCGGATAGTAAAATAAGACTTTATTTGTAAACACACTTATATAGTATGTGTGCCATGTCGCGGGCAAATGCTAATTCATATATACATCCTTAAATCCTGTATAAATTTCGAATTTTCAGTATCAAAACCGAAAGTTTTGATACTGAAAATTCTAAATTTACGATGAAACTAAACCCACGTTTTCACACTAACTCCATAGCGGCCTCTTGGTCTAGGGGCATGATTCCTGCTTTGGGTGCAGGAGGTCCCGGGTTCGAATCCCGGAGGGGCCCTTCGTTTTTTATTTGCATTTTTACTTTTTTTTTTATTAATAATGTACTTTATTATTTTTAATCTACTTAAAAACTTAAAAAAATTTTTTTTTTCTTAAAAAGCATTTGCAGGTCAGCTGAAATTCGAAGTGTATTTTTGTCTAAATGAATGCTAAGGGATGAATAATAGTACGCAATTAGCTATATACTCGTATGTATACCTGACCCTCCGTACTACTGATCTATATTAGTAAAAGAACTGGATAATAATAATTGAAATATTGATGTTTATAAAGTTTTTAGTTTTAAAAAAATAGTGAAGACAGTTTTGACTTAAAGAAATGTTTTGCAACGGCCTCTAAGTCCAGACTCCGCTACTAAAGCCACATATGATGTTTTCATATTGCGCGCTATAAGTGTTTCTTCGGTCAAGGTCACCGATCCAGTTTAATGTGAGTTTAGCCTACACTAAACACCACCCATCTTCCCCGAAATCAACGACATTCCATGGTTTTTTTATTGGAACACGACATGTTATTTTGTCGCAGCTGGTGGTTAGCACAGCCCATAAATCGGGTAGACCAATAAATTGTTTGTTAACAATATTGATCGCTACCACTATGCCAGCTAATCGATGCAGTTACAAAAAGATTGTAGAGAATGTAGGTGTTCTTTATGACATGAGCATAATGTTAGGAACACACCGTGAATAGAGTCAGAATTATTAATACGTAGTAAATAAAAAAATGGAAAAAAATAACGCATAAAAATATTTATGCACATATTTTTATGCGTTAACTTTTTTCCAATTTCATATTAAATAAGACTTACGTTAATCTACAAATAAGTTTTGTGAACTTAAATCCAATTTAAAGTTAATATATAAATATTGTGGTTCTAAACGCGATTTACTATTTATTTTTTATTTGATTAGATATTTAATTTCCCGACGTTGAAGTTTAGATGGACTTACACTATTTGATTTTCGACCAAGTTGCATCGATCGTGGTCACGGGATGACTGGAGCTGCGAGATGATCTTCATTCATTCTGCGAGCAGTTATAAAATTACCCGCACTATAAGTTATTGGTATTTAAATCACGACATAATACTACGTTTGTATACAACATGTACACCAAAGGATATTATTCAGTTCCTGTTGAACACAAGATAGACTGCAGATGTGGAAGTTCCTATATCGGTCAAACCATACGCACGATTGCTAAAAGGGTCAAAGAATATATAGTAGCTGTCAAAAGGCGCCAGATAGTCAGCGATAGCCGAACATCTTATAGATGAGGGCCCGAACCATGGATTGAATAACACGATCCAAAAATTCTTTCTACTGAACGACACTATTATCCAAGGATAGTGCGGGACTCCATAGAAATAAATAATATAAAAATTTCAATAGTGAAGATGGTTTATTGACAAGATGGTATGGATCTCAGCGATGTACATGGATATGACGAAAGCTTTTGACTAGGTTGATCATGAATTTTTGGGGATTCTGGAGTAACAGGAATGTAAGTTAATGGCCTTGAATTGACAATGGCTTCAGCTTCCAATAATAGTGTTATAAATACTTCTTCTTTTGGAAACTCATCTTGTAGAGTAGCTTTTAATGCTGTTTTAACTGAACGTACCATTCGTTCCCAGGCACCTCCCATATGTGGTGAAGCCGGTGGTATAAATTGCCATGTTATTTTATTATTTGTGGCAAATTCTTCTATTGGTTTGTCGAACAAAACAGATAATTCTTTATTGGCCCCAATAAATGCAGTACCATTATCTGACAAAATTTTAGAAGGAGATCCACGACGAGCCATAAAGCGACGTAAACTCATTATAGCCGAGTCAGTAATGAGTGATAAAACGACTTCTAAATGTGTTACTCTTGAAACTAGGCACATATACAGAGCGACCCATCGTTTTTCATGCCTTCTTCCAATAGACACCATTAAAGGGCCAAAATAATCTAAACCCACATTTGTAAATGGTCTTGTATTATGTTCTAATCGCTCTATAGGTAATTCGCCAAATCTAGGCTGTGTGGGAAAAGTTTTCTTCTTTTGACAAAATAAACATTCTCGCGATATCTTTCTAATAGCATTTCTACAACAAATAATCCAAAAATTCTGTTTAAGCTCATTATAAATGATTTCGTTAAAAGCAAGTTCAAATTTCTCATGATAACTTTTGATTAAAAGGCGAGTAATAATATGACGTCCATCTAAGATCATTGGTGACTTCATATCTTCGCTAACACCAGATACAAATTTTATGCGAGAATTAAGTTTTAATAATCTATCTTGTAATATAGGATCTAGTTTAATCAATCGACTAGTCTACTTCAAGGGGAAACCTGATTTTATATGTGCAATATCTTCTCTGAAATCTTTGAAATAATATCTTCCCTGCTTCTTTAATTTCTATAACTGACAAAGCTGTTTTAATATAAGAGTTTTTATTAATAAGTAAACGAAATAATTTAACCGCGACCAGGGTTAGAGCAGTATTATCATATTACTACAAGAAGGTTGACAGTTTGTAGTAATATTCTCAGCATTCAAATCACTTACGGTTGAAGTTTGTAAACAAGATTGTGGGTTGGACGTAGTATTAGAGTGAAAAGGTTTTTGTGGTGAGTTGCCATGTAGTAGACTATGGTGAACACCACAACGCTTCACTTTGCAATTATTCCAATTGTATGTGATTCACGAATGAACTGCCACCTATCTACAAGTGAAAGCAATTTAAACTCTTTACAGTTTTTTATATTGTGTTTCTTTTGACAATAAATGCATTTTACCGGTTTCGGAACGTTTTCAGAAGAAATGCTAGCTACTTGCAATCTATCTATCAATTATCCACCAAACTAATGAACATCATGGGAACCAACATAACTCTTGCCGCACCTTATCACCCTCAAGCAAACGGAATGGTCGAACGCTGGCACAGAACATTGAAGACCGCACTAAAAACTCGCTTAGCAGACCGAACTCAATGGATCAACGAGCTACCTACGGTTCTGCTGGGACTACGTGCCGCCATACGGTCAGACACCGGTGTGAGCGCGGCAGTACTTACCTACGGCTACATCCTACGCTTACCCAGTGATTTCTTTGCCATAACATCACCCGAGCCGTAGTTGTAGTCCGGGACATGGACTACAACTACGTCACTCAACTACGGGACACTATTAATTCGCTCAAACCAACTTCAGCACTTTCACACGAAAACAAGCGACCAATATTTGTTCACCCAGACCTGCGCACATGTAAATAAGTTTTCATCCGGAACGACGCCGTAAAAAAAACATCGCAACAACCCTACGAAGGCCCATATTCAGTGATTGAACGGAACGACAAAACATTTATTTTACAACTACTCACACGTAAAACAATTATATCAGTCGACCGTCTCAAGCCTGCATATATGATCGATGAAAACAATCACTTTTCAAGCAACATTCACACCAAAGATAAATGCAACATTCACACCGAAGATAACAACATCATTCAAAACATCGGAAAACAAAAACCACTTGCGCCAATATTGAAAACAGAAAACACTCGATCTGGGCGAGTCGTCAGACTGCCGGTACGCTTCGCTTGAGGGGGAGCACTGTAGCGACATGCCAACAGAAGTAAAAAAAGAAGAGAAAGTCCTGAAAAGAACTGTTTTTATTCCATTTTATAAATAGTTTGAAATTCTGTCTATAATGCCCATATGAATTGTCTATAATGTCCATACAAGGATGTTGTTGAACTGAAGAATGACGGCAGCACCGCTGTGTAAACACCATCCTCCGATGCAAGCTGCGTCACCGAAGCAGGCGCTCCGCAAATCTTCGCACAGTGCTGCAGTGTCCTGTTGTCTCGTATAGCTGGTGTCGGCGGCGATCGCTCAAGAAATGGCCGCGCGCGCGATGAGTCGTCACTATCCCCCCTTACGGGAGACGGGTAATTGTTACGAGGTCGTAACCTCCTTCAATAGTAGCTGTTCGCTACCCGTAACTACGGATAGGTCTTTGCGTGATCTTTTTACTGGTCGACGGATTCAAGGGGCTCTGTGCAGAGTCTGTGATGCTGTTCCATCACGTGAAGCAATCGTGCTAGCCGTCCGAGTCGCTTTCGCTTCCCGAACTGCTATCACTCTCGCTCGTGAGAGGTACCAGGTCGCGCGCATATCGTCGTTTGGCATCCGGTGGTCTCGCATGCATAGGCGTCAGGTCCCGAATGTGCGGGTGGCCTGATGCATCTGCACGCGAGAACATACGGGTGGTCAAACGAACGACGAAGTCGTGCAGTGTTTCCATCCGGAGGTCTCGTCGCAGCGAGTTATTGCGCATATAAAATGGTGCGCCGGTTATGAGGCGCAGGCTTTTACTTTGTTGGGCCTCTAATTGCGCCCTATGTTTATTCCCACATAACGCGTACCAAGCTGGTGCCGCGTATGTGAGAATAGGCCGTATATATAGTTTGTAAATGCCGCTTTGGTGTGTAATGGTAGTCCGGATGACAACACTGGACGCAGCCGACAGCGCGCGACCGCCGCTTTAGCTCGCGTCATTTTGACGTGCGGCTTCATTTTCAATTTGTGGTCGATTTTGACTCCGAGGTACATCACGGTTTTGGACCAGTCAACGGACTGTCCACAAAGCTGGAGCGGGGGCGGGGGGGTACGGCCCACTCCCCGGTCCTCTCTGCGGATGATCATTGCCTGTGTCTTTTTTACGTTTACACGTAGGCGCCAGAGTGAAAGCCAGTCGGGAAGTAAATCGAGCAGTCTCTGCATGTAGACAGCCGCCATTTTCGCGTTTAAAGAAAACGAGAAATAGGCAGCGTCGTCCGCGTACAGAGCCAGCTCCACGTCCTTCTCGGCCAGCGGGATATCATCGGTATAGCAGCAGTAGAGAACCGGGGAAAGGCAGCTTCCCTGCGGTACGCCCGCTGCGATGGGGTGATTTTTGGAGCAAAGACCTTCAACAGTAACGTGGTAGCTACGGCTTTCCAGAAAAGAGGCTATGACTCGTACTACGCGACGGGGTATATCAGTTAGCAAGATTTTGAACAGAAGCCCGTTATGCCAGACTTTGTCGAATGCTTTTTCCATGTCGAGGAGAACCGCACAGGAGAAGATACGCCTATCAGACGCCATCGTCATCCTGTGCAGGATTCTCGTCAACTGGAGAGTCGTCGAGTGCTCGCTACGAAAGCCAAATTGTTCGTCGCGAGGAGAAAAATGAGGCACGATATGTCGCAAAAGTAGCTTCTCAAAGACTTTGGAAATCGCCGGTAATAAAGTTATCGGACGATAGCTTTCTGGGAGCTTGATATTCTTCCGAGGTTTAGGTATCATAATGATGCGCCCCTCCTTCCACAATGTCGGGAAGTGGCCCGTGCGCATAATGCCATTAAATAGGCGGGTGTAGGCTGCGATTGTTCGTGGTGGCATGCACCTGATGGCCATATTATTAATGCCATCGGCCCCGGGGGCCTTCCGTGGTTGTACGCGGCTGAAGGCACGCGCTACCATACCAAGAGAGAATATCACAAGGGGTTCCGTCTCGGGTATCGCGCCGTGGAGGCCGGCCTCCACTACGCGATCTACCTCTGCGACATGTTCGATGTCGATTTAGGTGGGTTAGGACGAAACTGTCCTTCTAGGCATTCGGCAAAAATCCGGGCACGATCTTCCGTTCGAAACCTCGGGGCTCCGTCACTATCGAGGAGGGGTTGAATCGTTGGTGGCGCACCGGACATCGAGGAGCACAACCGGTGAACTCCCTGTAGGTCACCGGTTGCATCCTGGATCCGAGCATCCCAGCGGTCGGCGTGAAGCTGGTCGAGGGCCTTCCTCACTCGGGCCGCGAGCGCGTTTAGGTCGGTCTTCACCGACGGGCAGCGAGTGCGCTGCCACAGTTTCCGCAGGTCCCTCTTACTTTTCAGTAAGTCCCTGATGTTCTGGGGAAGGGGTGGTGAGCCCCTTCGCGAGGGGGACTCCGTGGAGGCCCCCTCTAGGGACTTGCGGGACTGTACAGTCAGATCGGACGCGAGCCTATCCACGTCCGCCGGCGTCGAGATGGGGAAGGTCGGCGTGTGATCGTCGAGCAACCTTGTAAATTTTTCCCAGTTAACGCGTTTACGTGGCACTGGAAGAGAGGCCTTGATAGGGAGGGTGGACAAAGTGACTAGGACCGGGAGGTGGTCGGAGTCGAGGTCATAGAGAACTTCCTGCTCCGGGGAACAGGGCAGGTTTCGGTGAACTAGTATGTCCAGCACGTCCGGCGAGTGCGCGCTCTGCACAGGCAAATACGTCGGGCCGTACGGGCCGGACACACAGAACCCCGCCCGCTCCGATTCCCGCAGCAGGAGGTTCCCCGCCGGGTTTGTTTGGCCGGAGTTCCAAGCTGGGTGTTTACAGTTGAGGACGCCGGCGACGAGGATCGCGAGAATATTGAAGGGAATCGAGGAGGAGAGGAGGGTCTCGCTAATCAGCGCCACGTCTACTCTCTGATCTCTGAGGAAAATCTGCAAGGTGCGACGTTGCTCTCGCAGTCCGCGGGCATTCCAGTGCACCACGCGCAAGTAGGCGTGAGGCGCCTTACTCGTCTCTGCTAACAGTAAGTCCGGCGAGTCCGGACATAATGGCAGATTGAGGTTCCTTCCCGGCCTCGATAGCTCGTAATATATCGAGGAGGAGCGTGGCCGCGCGTATTGCGCGGATGTCTTATATAGTCCCCAACTACCACGCCGCGCCGTCGCAGCGCACTACTACAATGAGCTGCGAATGCACCGTAGAAATGGCGGGAAAATATATAATTTTATTTTGCATAAATAAAGGAGTAATTATTAATTAAATTCATTCAGTATTAATCACTCGAAAACATCAAACCAAGAGTTTTATTTCACAAACGCTCAAGTACTCAAGACCCCTAAACTGTTAACCATTTATTTTAACTCATATGCCGATGATGCAAGAATGACTTAATAATATAATCGGCATATAAGAAACTATTTTCATCTGGGATTCTCACGATCGTCCTCTTCGCTCCTTTGCTAATAATTAATTAAAGATCCCGTCACACACCTCCACCAAATATTCCGATTATTTTACACTGTGTCAGCTGCTCGTCAATGGAATTTGCTTTCTCTCTCTAAAAGACAGGCTCCATCCATCGGTGTATTTAAACGTCTACTCACCAAAATCTCTTCCAAAATCGGAGTAAATGCTTTAGAATACAATGAGAAAGCTGTAGGTATTTTACTATAACCTGGTTCAAGACTTCAGATTAATATACAGAGGGGATATATAATACCTAATAGTAGCGAGGTTGTCAGTTATTACTAATATCCTATAATAAAATTACTTAATTAATATAAATACTAATACCACATAAACAGAACTATTATAATTAACAAAAAAAAGTTGTACGTGCATCCTTTTAATTGTTAATAGTGCAATAGTTAAATACATCAATGCACTGACTAGTTACACTAGTTTGATAGGTTATTTTCGAACAATGGGGACCGAATTTTCCACTATTATATCAGTCTAGAAAAATCCGCCCCATTGCTGTAGATTTTTTAGCTCCGAGGGATAGTAAGCAAAAACTTTGATTGAACTTGTGTACGCTGTAAACTAACACTAGCGACATCTCTAAGCAGTTTGGTGTTATTTCTGAAGCTTTCAGGCAATTCACGACAAAGCTATATTTTTGATAAAGGGATATGATTTGCAAAATACAAATTTTAATTCAGTTAAATAAATATCTATTTAATTATATAAATGTATAATAAACAAATAGATTCGACTGGAAAATACTAATGAATGCATTTTTATAAATTCCTTATTAGTAAGTATATAATATATAAGTAGTATAATATAAGTAGATAACAAGCAATGACAAAATTCGTGAGGAGTGACTTTTTTTTTAAATAGAGCAGGACATATTACTCTACATCCACCTGATGGTAAGTGGCAATGTAACGTACAAGATTGTTCTCAACCAATAGTAGCAATGGTGCTTGCTTCAATTGGTTGATTCCACTATGTCTGTTTGAGAAACTTATTCACGCCACGCTTAAAAGACTCTGGATTAAAGGAAGAAGGGAAAACGCACGCAGGCAAGGCATTCAACCTTTTTATCGTGCGACATATATAAGAGTCACCATACCTTTTTGTTTTGGTGGGTATGTCATCCACTAATAAAATAGCTGAGGCATCAGTAGTGCCAGTACTTAAGTCAGATGGCCCTGTTAGGCTATGTTGGGACTACAAAGTAACTTTGAATCCAGTATTAGAAATTGACCATTTTCCTTTACCCCATATTATATACATTAAAAGGTTTTGAATATTATTGTGAACTGGATTTAAAAGAAGCTTATTTGCAGGCCCCTCCACACCCTGATAGCCACGGCCTTACATCCATTGTAACTGAATTTGGTATCTATAAATATTTATATGTATTTATATTGGTATGCATTTATATACGTGGTGGCCGAGTTGGTTAGACGTTTGGACTTAAAAACACTTAGATCCTTGGGTCGAAACCCGGTGTGTACCAAAGAGTTTTTAATTAAAAAAAATATGTAGATTTGTTTGACAACACCATTATATTGCCTCGGAGAGCACGTTAAGCTGTCGGTCCCGGTTTCACTATACCAACTTGTAAAACTGTTTTTTTTTCTAGATGGGTTATTGAGTCTATTCAAAACATCGCGACGAGCTAGCCACTTGTTCGGTGTAGACTCATACCATCGCCGTAAGGCACCCGTGATGATATTTATGTATGTATGTATTATAATTATACCAGAAAGTTCATAAACTAGGATTATAAATGAGCTTCATAAAAGTCATTTTGGCAGTAGTAGAATGAAATCAAATTGTCAATTATATTTTTGTGGCCTAAACTTAACGAAGATATTGATATATTAATAAAGTCTTGTACAATTTGTTTAAAAAATAGAAAAAACCCTAATAAAAGTATGCAACATTATTAAAACCTCCAGCTGTTTGGTATAGGATTCATGCAGGTCATACTGGCCCCCTATTTGGAAAAAAAAATCTATTAATAATAGACAGTTTTAGTAACTGGCCAGAATTTTTTATTGTTCACAATATTGGATCAACACTTACTATAAATAAATTTAAGGAAATTTTTATAAGATTTGGTTTTCCAGTTCACCTAGTGACCGAAAACGGTATTGCTTTTACAAGTAAAGAAGTTTCTGTCAGGGTATAGGGGTCACCCACACATTCACTCCACCTCATTATCCTGCTTCTAATGAAGCGGCCTTTTAAAAAAAACATATAATTAAAATATTGATTTTAGGAAAGGTAATAAACCTTCGACCCTAGGAACCATAATTGAGGAGTCTATTCATGGTGTTACTTATTATGTGAATGTTGGTGGAATTAAATATAAACGACATGTAAACCAAATCCATACCTGCTCATAAATTTTGGAAGATTAAGTTCTACTTATATTATTAAGTTCCTTTTTATATTAAATGTTAAAGTTATTTACAAGGTAATACAGCATATAGGGTCTATATATTATATTGCTATACGCTTGCAACTGTAATTTATTAAGTAGCTTATAAGTGTTTATTCAGAGTTTGCGGGGAAGTGTGGTATCTTGAACGCAGCTCTGAATATTACGTTGACTGCTCGGATTAATACTGTCTTATCTTTGCCTCTTAGAACAGAGGCTCTGTCATCGGTTTGCGCAGTATTTGTATACGTATACGTGAGCAACAACCAATATGGCCGCTTTATTTTTGGTAACAGGATTGAATAAAGCGATCATATTGGTTGGTGAATTTAGATTTTAAGGTTAAGCGGTGCGAATCGTACCCATGTGAGAAGCGTGGACGAGGTTTGTTTCTCGGCTTCTCGCACATATATATATGCAGTTGTTTGATGGTCATCTTCCACAAACAAATTTTCAACGTATTCCTCAAATACTACTTCTTATTTCTAATCACGATTAACTTGGATTTCTCCAATACATCTTCGCATTCATATTTCGGCCTGCGCAAATATGACCTAAATATGATTTATTTTACCGCAAACAGTTAAGATTGCTTAATATACTATCACGTCGATCAGAGCACATGCTTTCTTTCCTTTATAACATTCTCTATAATCCTTATACCCTTTCTTACCTAAAATCTCGATTTATTTCCTCTGTGATTCTCACGATCGTCCTCTTCGCTCCTTTGCTAATAACCAATTAAAGATCCCGTCACACACCTCCACCAAATATTCCGATTCTTTTACTGTGTCAGCTGCTCGTCAATGGAATTTACTTTCTCTGTCTATAAGACAGGCTCCAACCATCAGTGTATTTAAACGTCTACTCACCAAAATCTCTTCCAAAATCTGAGTAAATGTTTTAGAATACAATAAGGAAGCTGTATAGGTATTTTACTATAACCTGGTTCAAGACTTGAGTGTGTCGACAAGGGTGGCTTACCTTATACTCAGAATAACCAAACGATACATACCCTGACGACGAGGTATAAGCCATGTATTAGGACATCAGTAGAGCCATGCGTAGCTTCAAATCTCATTACACTGTTGTCATGGAAGTCTTTAACGAAGATAGGCAAACGAAGCGAAACCGAACTGAGAGTGGGACAATTTGGTACAGGCAGTAGAAATTCACAAGGTCAGATGCTTGCGAACTTCAGGGAAAAGGAAGGACTGTATTTGAGGAACTCCTTTTTCAAGAAAAAATCACAACGCAAGTGGACTTGGATAAGCCCTAACGGTGCCACCAAAAATGAGATAGACCTCATCTTGTGGACCAAAAAGCAAATATTCAATGAAGTCTCAGTGATCAATGAGGTGAAAACCGGGAGCGATCACCGTTTGGTAAGAGGTACATTGAATATCAATACAAAGCTTAAAAGGTCACGATTAATGAAGTCTACGATCCGCCCGGCACCTATAAACAACCAAAACCCCGAGCGCTTTCTGCTGGAATTAAAAAACCGCTTCGAATGCCTATGCGAGTACACAGATTTGGACGAATATAATGACAGGGTTGTGGAAACTGTCCACCAGGTCGGATCGAAGTTTTTTAAGATCCGATCTAACAAAGGAGCTAGAAAGATCTCCGACCATACTTTAAAGCTCATGGAAGAGAGACGCGGAATGACCATGCAGTCTTCGTCTGACGTTTCTAAAATAAGATTGCTCAACAGACAGATCTCAAAGTCCCTGACTCGCGACATACGGCAATTTAATACAGATCGTATTAAAGATGCCATTGAGCAAAACAAAGGCTCTAAAGTATTCGCAAGAGATCTGTCTCACGGCCAGAGTCAATTAACGAAGCTGAAGACCGAGGACGGCAGAGTTATCGCCTCCAAACCAAAGATTATGGCGGTGATCGAAAGGTTCTATGGACAGTTGTACACAACAACACGGCCTCCTGTCAAAAACCTGGAAAATGATCCAAGAGCCAGGTTAACCCGACACTATACCGAAGATATCCCGGATATCAGCCTGTTCGAGATTAGGATGGCTCTCAAACAGTTGAAAAACAACAAGGCACTGGGTGATGACGGAATCACGTCTGAGCTCCTGAAAGCAGTTGGAAAACCTTTGCTGAAGGCTCTCCAGAAGCTGTTTAATTCCGTTATCCTCGAGGGCAAAACACCTAAGGCATGGAACAGAAGAGTGGTGGTACTCTTCTTCAAAAAGGGTGACAAAACCCTTTTGAAGAACTACAGACCCATCTCGCTTCTGAGCCATGTCTATAAACTGATTTCGAGAGTCATCGCGAATCGTATCTCACGTAGGCTTGACGACTTCCAGCCTCCTGAACAAGCCGGATTCCGCAAAAGCTACAGTACCATAGACCACATCCACACATTAAGGCAGATTATACAAAAATACCGATGAATATAATCAGCCCCTGTGTCTAGCTTTCGTGGACTATGAGAAAGCCTTCGATTCGATAGAAACATGGGCGATGCTTCAGGCACTTCAGCGGTGCTAAATTGACTACCGCTATATAGAAGTACTAAACTTACTGCGGCATTGGAGGATGTCTTGATTGCCTCAGGCCATCGTGTAAAACGGTCTATGGCGGTAAGACATTGTCTATAGCCATTTGATGGCTTGAATGGACCTATAAGGTCCAAATGGACATGTAAAAATCTGGCTGCTGGCAGGATAAATGTACCAATTGGTGAAGAGACATGGCGGGAGACTTTCGATTTTTGGCATGGGATATATGTACGGCACCACTCGCTTGATACATCTTTCTTGATACCAGGCCAGATGAAGCGCTGAGAGACTAACTTTGCTGTTGCATTGGCGCCAGGGTGGCTCAAGCTATGAAGAGAGTCGAAAGCTTGTCTTCTGAGGTCTTGTGTTATGAATGGCCGCGGCTTTGGAAGGCTTGTATCACAGTAAAGTGGGATTTTACCACCAGACATTAAAACTTTCTGTAGATAAAGTGCAGAACCATCACGTAGGAGTTTTTGAAGTTCTGGGTCTGTTCTTTGGGTTTCCGTCAGAGCTTCGAAGTCTATTGAAGATGATATCTCTTCTATTCTAGACAAGGCGTCAGCTACCACGTTATCCTGTCCAGAGATATGTTGTATATCCGTAGTAAACTGCGAAATGAAGTCTAAGTAGCGGTACTGGCGAGGGGAGCACTTGTTACGTCTTGTCTGGAACGCAAATATAATTGGCTTGTGATCCGTATGGACGACAAAGTGTCTAGCTTCCAACATATGACGAAAATATTTTATGGATTCGTATATGGCGAGTAGTTCCCTGTCGTATGGGCTGTACTTCGTTTGCGATGGACTCAACTTGCGTGAAAAGAATGCCAGTGGCTGCCAATCACGACGTTGGTACTTTCGTTGCTGTAGGACCGCGCCTATAGCTGTGTCAGACGCGTCGGTTACCAGAGCAAGTTCTGCTTCACAATATGGGTGAGCCAGGAGTGCTGCTCGACATACGTTGCAGTTGTTGAAAGCTTGACGCGTTGCATCAGTCAGGTGAATAGGGTGATTTCCTTTTACAGAACCTTTTAACAATAAATTTAGTGGTACTTGGACCTGGGCAGCTTTTGGTGAAAAATCTGTAATAGAAATTCAGCATACCCAGGAATCTGCGAAGTTCCTTTACGGTCCCAGATTTAGGAAAATCCTGGATAGCGAGGACTTTCTCTTCGGTTGGTCGTGTGCCAGCGGATGATACTTGGTAGCCAAGAAAAGTGACTTCTAGAACGCCAAATATACACTTGTTTATGTTGAGGAGCACCCCGTAGTTGTCTAGGCGCCTAAATAGCTCGCGTAGATGGTGTGCGTGTGATTCTTGGTCCTTGGAATACACTAGGATATCATCTAAATAACTAAAACAGGTGTCTAGACCTCGGGTCACTTCATCCATGAACCTCTGAAAAGTTTGCCCCGCATTTCTTAACCCGAATGTCATTGCGGGGAATTCATAGAGCCCGAAGGGCGTAGTGATTGCTGTTTTCGGTATATCTTCAATGGCGACAGGTATCTGATTGTAAGCTTTGATGAGATCGATTTTCGAGAAGATGGTACATCCGGCAATATTAAGGCTAATATCGTGGATGTATCACATGGGGTAACTATCGGGCAAGGTTCGTGCATTAAGTGCTCGATAGTCACCGCGGGGTCTCCATTCATTTTCCCTCTTCGGTGCCAGGTGTAAAGCCGAAGACCAGGGGCTGCTGGATGGGCGGGCGGTTCCGCACCTGATCATGGCTTCGAACTCAGCGTTCGCTATGGTAAGTTTGTCTGGAGCGAGACGACGGGGTCGGCACGACGTTGGTGGACCAGGTGAGGTTTTTATGTAGTGAACGGTGCTATGCAGGCGCGGACTTGAGATGCCGGATGGCTTCATGATGTTTGGGAACTCAGCTAGAATCTGATGGTACTTGGTGGTTCCAGATGGCAGTTTTACGGACGAGACCTTGTCAGATATTTTGACAGGTTCTGCAGCAGCATGTAGGGATGTAAGATTGTCGATCAAACGTTGCTGTCGGCAGTCCACAAGCAGGTTTAAGGAAGAGAGGAAGTCTACGCCAATTATAGCCCTGGTAACATCTGCGATCACGAATCTCCAGGTAAACTCTCTTTTCAGTCCAAGGTCCAGACGGAGGTGGACCAAACCATAAGTATTGATAGGTGTACTATTAGCAGCGACGAGTGTGTAGTCTGTGTTAGCTCGCTTCTCCTTGACCGCTGAACGGGGGTAAACGCACAAGGCAGAACCAGTGTCGACGAGGAACTGCGTCTTTGAAAGTCGGTCGGTGATGAAGAGGCGGCCGGTAATGGTTGGACAATCACTGACCGCCGCTAGTGATTGTCCGGCGCGTTTCCCGAATGGTACTCACATGGCTTGGTACACTTGGTGGCAGAATGTCTGAATTTCTTGTGGTACCAACAAATGTTATTATTATGGTATCCTGATGAGTTGGTTCTGGATCTGGATTGGCTTCGGCTACGGCCGTGTGCATTGTAGTTAGATATTGGTCTATTACTTTGGTTCGCAAGCGCTTGTACTTGCATGGTAAGTTCCGAAATTTGTTTTGACATTGTTTCCACGGTTTGTTCCAATGTGCATGACGTCGACGCGATTTGTGGGGACGGCGGTACCACGTCATGGATCCGGTCGGTTAATTCTTTCATGGTAGACGTTGATTGTGAAGCTATTATTGTCTGGGTACTGTTGGGAAGTCGGCTGCTCCAGATGGTAAGCAAAAATTCGTCGGGAATATTGGGGCCTGCGAGACTTTTCAGATGTCGTAAAAATTGAGAGGGTTTACGATCACCTAGCTTTTCGTATCCCAATAGTTGTTTGACTTCATTTTCCCGAGAAACCGATAGTCTTTTTATTAGTTCGGATTTTAATTTCAAATATTTATCGGTTTCCGGCGGTGACACAATAATGTCTTCTACCTCGGATGAAAACTGTGTATCCAATTATCCAATTACGTGGTAAAACTTTGTAGATGTTATGTTGGAAAGTATAAATTGACCTTCCAGTTGCGCGAACCATATTTGTGGTTTTTCAGCCCAGAATGGACAGAACTTTTATGCTTACGCGACAACAATCTGATGATGCGCATGATGAATGTTCGGATGTTCCTTTGGTCGCCATGTTCTAGACGTCGGGGTCACCACTATGTGGGAACCTACCAGGTTCTCCAAATATAAAATAACTGTTATAACTTTTAGATTAATATATTATGATAAGTATTAGAATTGCAAGCATTTATTTGCTAGGTAGCATGTACAATTTACAAAGCGAAGAGAGAAGTACTGAGCGATAGCAAGTATAGTAAAGCTGAGGTTTACGTAAGATCGAGTGCGCCGATCGATATGCGGACGGACGGACGTGCATTCGCCGCGGGTGGTAGTTTCAGACTGACGGCGGGCGCGAGCGCAGCCCCCGGGCTCCGTAGTCGCCGCCTATTGTTTTCGCGGCCGCACAGTGGATGGCGTACTCATATTGTGTGGGCAAAACAAATGTAGGTTTTGTCGCCACAAGTGAAATAAAAACTTTTTTAAAAAAAATAACCGACTTTAAAATCACTAAAATGTATAAAGTGAATATTTACAAGTGATTAATAATATAATATTTTTGTAGTAATTATGTAAAATTTTTTTTTGTTTTTTGAAATTTTCTCTCCAGGCTGGGGAATCTTTAAAGGAGAGACTATAAAATTAAAATTAAAACTAAAAAATAATGCTATACCAACATTATTACCAGCAAGACAGGCACCATTTAAAAAAATATATTAAGGGTGAAATTGATCGTTTACTTAAAAATAAGAGAATTACACCTATAATATAAAATAGCTGGGGCACACCAGTAGTGCCAGTACTTAAGTCAGATGACCCTGTAAGGCTATGTGGGGACTACAAAGTAACTTTTAATCCAGTATTAGAAATTGACCATTTGCCTTTACCCCATATTATATACATTGAAAGGTTTTGAATATTATTGTGAACTGGATTTAAAAGAAGCTTATTTGCAGGCCCCTCCACACCCTGATAGCCACAGCCTTACAACCATTGTAACTGAATTTGGTATCTATATATATTTATATGTATTTATATTGGTATGGATTTATATACGTGGTGGCCGAGTTGGTTAGACCTTGGACTTAAAAACACTTAGGTCCCTGGTTCGAATCCCGGTGTGTACCGAAGAGTTTTTAATTAAAAAAAAAATGTACATTTGTTTGACAACACCACTATAGTGCCTCGGAGAGCACGTTAAGCTGTCGGTCCCGGTTTCACTATACCAACTTGTGAAAATGTTTATAGATGGGTTATTGAGTCTATTCAAAACATCGCGACGAGTAAGCCACTTGTTCGGTATAGACTCATACCATCGGCTATGCGAGGTGGGATTAAAACCCCTCCGCTGGGTACCCTGGGGCCGTCTAGGCGGTCTCGGGCGCCGTAAGGCACCCGTGATGATATTTATGTATGTATAATAATTATTCCAGAAAGTTCATAAACTTGGATTATAAATGAGCTTCATAAAAGTCATTTTGGCAGTAGTAGAATGAAATCAAATTGTCAATCATATTTTTGTGGCCTAAACTTAACGAAGATATTGATATATTAATAAAGTCTTGTACAATTTGTTTTAAAAATAGAAAAAGCCCTAATAAAATTATGCAACATTATTGGCCAAAACCTCCAGCTGTTTGGCATAGGATTCATGCAGATCATACTGGCCCCCTATTTGGAAAAATGTTTCTATTAATAATAGACAGTTTTAGTAACTGACCAGAATTTTTTATTGTTCACAATATTGGATCAACACTTACTATAAATAAATTTAAGGAAATTTTCATAAGATTTGGTTTTCCATTTCACCTAGTGACCGACAATGGTACTGGTTTACAAGTAAAGAAGTTTCTATCAGGGTATAGGGGTCGCCCACACATTCACTCCACCTCATTATCCTGCTACTGGAGCGGCAGAGAGGTTTGTACTTTGTAACACCATGAATAGACTCAAAAAACTTGGACCCTAACTGTTTTATGTATTTCGATAAAACATTGTAGATTTTTTTATTTATTTACAGTTAATAAATATTTTTTATTAACAAGGCATTAAAAATACACAAAAAAAAACTATAAATATAAAAAAAAAACAAAAATAACCAACAACACACAGCTTTCCCAAGCGGATACCCATCCAAGTACTGACCGTGCCCGCCGTTGCTTAACTTCGGTGTTCGAAATGGGAACCGGTGCTTACAACGAGGTATAGCCGTTGGCGAAAGCTACTGCGAAAATTGTGAAGGCTTTCAGGGTATATTGCAACAGCCAACTGAAAACCGTCTCTATTTCCAAAAGGCTAAAGTTTTCATTCTATTGCATTCCCAGTGATACAGCAATAGCGCCTTAACGTGAAATATAGGAACTAAATTGATAACTGAAAAGCCATCCTAAAAGTAAAAGGATGGAAAATCCAGATGCTTGTTATTTCTGTAATCATCCAACAGATGGGGTGTAGAAGCTGTTTATTAAATTAAGTTTAAATTTCGACTAAACTGAAATGAAATAAAATAATTTAAAATTTAATGAGGCCTCCAAGTACGTAAATGTTTTGGACTAGAGTTTTTGACCCGGCAGTATTTTACTTATTCCGAAACAAAAAACGAATCATTTCTTGTAAAATAAATAAAATGACTAACTCCATTATATATTTCTGCATCATCAAGAACAGCTGGTGTTGCTGCTGAGGCCGAGACACGAAAAAAACATAATACATATTCACAAATAATTCATTCATTTAATTTTATTCCTTTTATAGTTGAGACGATGGGTCCTTGGTCCAAGGAAGCAAAGACATTTGTTATTTCTTTGGGTAAAAGATTTAGAGGGGTGACCGGGTATCCCAAATCAAGATTTTTTTTAGGACAAAAAATATCCATAGCTATCCAACGCGGAAACGCAGCTAGTACTATGGGTATTTTTTAAAGAAATCCTTGATTGTTTTCTATTACTCCTTTAATTATTTTTGCCAATAATTTGTATTATTAAGTATAATAATAATTATATCATAAAAATCTAAATATTTTACACCGAGGTTTTAATTATGAGTATAATAAAATGAATATCATCACGGGTGCCATACGGTGTCCGAGACCGCCACGACGGCCTCAGGGTACCCAGCGGAGGGGTTACCTTGACGTAGCCGATGGTATGAGTTTACACCGAACAAGTGGCTAGCTCGTCGGGATGTTTGCCACTAAACCAGCCTGTGTTCATACATGGATTTTTGAACCTATCTATGTTAATCTCATAGTAAAGCTAAATTGTGATAAACCGGAATAGACTAATAATCAAGAAAATATACAACCTTTAAAAGTCTTTTAAAAATAAAACAAGAAACATAAAATATATTTACCAATGATTTTTAACGGACCCTATAGTTAATTTTAGAGTTAAAGATCTTTATATAGGTAGTTCATAATTATCGGATTCCGTTTTGAAATATAGAAGTATTTCTTGGATTACTTTGTATGGTAAATGGATTAAATTATAATTATTTTTTAAATTTTGGCGTCCCACGTTGGGCGCCAATTTATGTGACGTAGTCCTACCTACAGGTTATAAATTGGCTGTGAGATAAAAACAAATAAACTAAAATTATATTATACGACAAAAAAACTAACTATATACAAATTATAAAATGCGAAAGAGAGAGAGAGAGTGGGTTCTATCAACATCCAGATTATTTCGTGGAAAGAATGTTACTGCCCTGCTATACAGCGATCGGGGAGGGCAGCAGTCAACGTCCTTCAGTGGCAGACCAGGCTCCAAAATAAGGGTCCAGGCCAGGTTCTGCCGTAGTGGTTTTTTAACCTATATCGTAGTTCCTGAAATCAGTCGAAAGGGGCCTAAGCGTACTGCTCCCAGCTCTCGTTTTCTTCAGTTTTTTGCAGGGCAGCAACAATAGTGCATTGTGTAAAACTGCAGGACGGAAGTTGGGGTGCAGTGCTAAACAAACACACGGATACATTTCTAATTTTATATAAATTCTAGTGATCCCTAAAAACGTCCCTATGAAAGCACTGTATAATTAACTCACCAAATTAATGTTATAAATCCGAACTTTGTGCGTCACTATTAGATATTGTTGTGTAACTAACTTATTATTACAAACACACACTCGCGATGTTAGTAATTTTTCAAATGGCCTGCGGTACTCTGACCGCGGCCAATTTATCTAAAATTTAAAGTTTCTCGTTATAGCCGCAATACTTCAAACTACTTGCCTCTTTTGCATTTTGCACTTTTGAAAAGGGTACTTTTAAGTCCTAAACGATGCGCTCCATGTCGCTGATTGATACACTTTGCTAACATTAGAGTAACGTTCCGTTACAATAGACTACTATTATTATTTATTTAAATCTTTATTGCATACAACATGCAAAGGAGGAACTTTCTGTACCAGTCAAACCATCGGGATAATCATTATATTACTATAGATAGTATTTTAATTTGTAGTGTATTATATATTCGTAATAGTAGTTGTTCGGTTTTGATAATAGTCTATGGACGACCTTTTGACAGGTCAGTCAGTTAAGAAAAAAAAAGGTCGTAAAAATTGTAAATGGAGTCCTTGAATTAATTTTAATTTTGTTTTTCTATTATAGTTGTTAGTCTAGTAGATTTTTGCCGTAATGTGATTTTGTGCGTCCTTTTAGACAATGAATAGAAATTGTGTAGCATTTCGTTCGCCATGTACTAGGCGCCTACAAGTGATTCAAATAGTTGTCGCGTTGTGTGTTGTTAATATCTGTTATTGTTTCAACGTCGTATTTGGGTGGCATGTTGTAGTGGTATTGAAAGAAGAACGAAGTTATTGCATACCTTGGGTACCCAGGGTTCTCGTCGTTGAAGCCCCACAACAAGACATACGGTAAGTTTAGTTTTTTTATGTAACAAAAGCGGTGCGCATCGCACCCGTGTGAGAAGTCTGGACTGAAGAGTTTTGTTTCCCGGTTTCTCGCACAGTAGTACTATATGTTGTATTGCAATATAACAAAACACGAAAAATTAATCAGTAACAGTTGGAAAGGTTTGCGCAGATTTGGGTTTGGTTGTCCTTATCAGGTGGATGACTCCAACGGACTTCTTTTCTGACTACTTGAAAAGCAAAGTGAACGCCAACAGACCTTAAACGATTCCAGAGTTAAAGGCCAAATGCGTACGAATAATTGATAAAGCCACGAAATGTAAGGGTGAATTTTAAGAAAAGGTTGATCTCATGCCAAAACATTCGAGGAGGGCATTTGTATGAATAGAAAACTAGCTTTTCGTTATTAATCGCCACCTATCTTTTATTTAAAATTTTCTAAAAGTCTTAAAATATCTGATAAATTTTCACAATAATTGACACGTTTTAAAAAAAAGCTTAGCTCTTCCTTGGATGGCCTATATACATATATATGCTAATCAATAAAAATAACTTAGACAGTACGTCACAGTACAATAGTCATAACAAATTTATTAGTTATGTTGTGAGTGTAACAACAAAATACAAAGATAAAGATGGATATTTGCTATATTTGTATAGATTATTATAATATTACTTTTCCTTTACAGTTATTCAAATTATTGAATTTTAAATTTTATTTATCTTTAGATTGATATGCTAGTTTTGATTAATATGTAAATTTTAATTATTATATAATTAGTATTTGGGACAATGACCTAATACACCAACAATACACAGCTTTCCCAAGCGGATACCCATCCTAGTACTCCCCGTGCCGTGAGCCGAAGAAGGCTTTCAGGGAATATTGAAAATTTCAAATGAAAACAGACTGTATGTCAAAAGCTAAAGTTTTGATTTTTACACTAATGACTTAGAAGGTTGGCACCCTAGATAAAGTAAAACAAAAACCTTAATTTTTTGTTTAAATAATTATTGTATCTAGCAAATGACCGCATTACTACAGCATTAATCCTACTTTCATGCTTCTTCTGATATACCTAGCATTCACTTCCATACATTAATGTAGGAACAACGGTGGCTCATTATGCAGTGTATGGGGCCATTCACTACATTACCCTTGCACTTGACATTCTTGTAAAGAAACTTCCTAAGTTGACAAACCATTCAACTTATTATATAAAACCATAACTTTGGTTTTATCCATGTTCACTTTCATGCCATTCCTTTCTAATTCACTGTTCATACTGTTAACTATTTACTTTAACTCATATGCCGATGATGCAAGAATGACTTGATAATATAATCCGCATATAAGAAACATTTGATTACCATATCATTCATTCTCACACCGAAATCTCTTTCACGCAACTCTTTCAAACAGTCTTCCATATAAAGATTAAAGAGGTGGCTCTTCTGACGCTACACAGTCTTGTCTAACACCTCTAAAGAAACCAAACAGTTCGGATAATGCCGAACTTCCTGCCGCGATCCCTTTCCTTTATAAAGTGGGACTAGAACCGCCTTATGCCAGTCTCCTGGCATACAACCGACCTACCAAAACTTTTTAAATAGCAGATACAACCAGGAAGCTACCAGATATGCACCGCCTTTCAGCATTTGGACCGTCATCCTTATCAGAACTAGCTGCTTTTACAACTTGCATTAGTTTTACATACAAAGGTATCATCATCGGTCACGGCGCCCTTACATAGGGTGTTCTACGCATGCTGATCAGTGGGGTGCATTTTGAGTATGCTACTATATATATATTATATATGTTATATAGCATAAGTCAATCAATAGCTGTGCTCCTCTTTTAGTTTGTGTGAAGCACTAGAGCTTTTTACTTGCTGGTTTCTTTTTCTCCGGGGTGTCTCTGAGGGGATGGACTTTACAGTTAGTGTTTACGCCCTTAAAAATACCGATCCTTTTACCTTTACTTATATGTGATTGGTTACTTACCTTTTATTTACAATAAATTATTAAGGCGTGGATATGATCGGTGAAGTTGGTCGCCTTGGTGGCTCTCTTGTATGGCAGATAATGATTGACAGGTCAATGGAATCAGCTAACCACCTAGTCTTACACTAGTTGGTTATGTAGTGTGTGTTCGGTTCGGTAGTATTATTCATATTAAGATTTTCATTCCATCGCGTTTAAGTTCTAAATCTGATATTGAGGTATAATAAATATTTGTCGTTCTTTTGTTAATGATTACCTGCCTAACCAAACGCACTCTAAGACCTCATTTTTAAACTTTTTTTTTTGACTATTCATAAATATCTGTAAAGATTTACATGAAATAAATGATTTTGACTTTGTCTTTGCCCGAGACGCCTAGACGGCCCCAGAGTACCCAGCGGAGGGGTTTTAATCTCACCTCGTCGTAGCCGATGGTATGAGTCTACACCGAACAAGTGGCTATCTCGTCGCGATGTTTTTGAATAGACTCAATAACCCATCTGTAAAAAAATTCACAGGCTGGTATAGTGAAATTGGGACCGACAGCTTAACGTGCTCTCCGAGGCACTATAGTGGTGTTGTCAAACAAATGTACATAATTTTTTACTCATAGGTACACACCGGGATTCGAACCAGGGACCTTAGTGTTTTTAAGTCCAAGGTCTAACCAACTCGGCCACCACGTATATTCCTTCGTTTTAATGCATTCATAATTTCATCCATATTATATACTCAGTTGTTTGATGGTCATCTCCCACAAACAAATTTTCAACGTATTCCTCCAACACTACTTCTTATTTTTAATCACGATTAACTTGGATTTCTCCAATACATCTTCGCATTCATATTTCGGCCTGCGCAAATGTGACCATGTATCTATTTACCGCAAACAGTTAAGATGGCTTAATATACTATCACGTAGATCAGAGCACATGCTTTCTTCCCTTTATAGCATTCTCTATAATCCTAAGCTGCTCGTCAATGGAATTTGCTTTTTCTGTCTATAAGACAGGCTCCAACCATTAGTGTATTTAAACGTCTACTCACCAAAATCTCTTCCAAAATCTGAGTAAATGCTTTAGAATACAATGAGAAAGCTGTAGGTATTTTACTATAACCTGTTTCAAGACTTCAGATTAATATACAGAGGCGATATATAATACCTAATAGTAGCATTGGCGTAGGGACGTGACGACCCTACCGCCCGCTTTTGCGCAGTCAGTCAACCGAACGATGGCGGTCAAACCATCCAAATCATGGTCGGAAGAAATAATAACACGGTACGGGTAGCAGCGCACCGTAGTAAAACTTTCGACCCACTGCGATCGCCAACCCGCTTGCCAAGCGTGGCGATTATGGCAAAGCAACATGAACGACAATAATAAAAAACGGACCCTAGTATTCGGCCCCGCTATTCCTGGCTATGGTAGCGGCCATGATTATATAAGTATTGAGCGGGTTACACTGGGATATTATTGGATTATCTGAAGTCCAAAGAGAAGGTGAAGACCTGATAATCCTGAAATCCGGCAACCTACTCTATTTCCGGGAGGGCGACGAACCGTCTCAAGGTGGTGTCGGGTTCATAGTCCACAGGTCTCTCGTGAACAATGTTGTCAAAATCGAGAGTGTGTCGACAAGGGTGGCTTACCTTATACTCAGAATAACCAAACGATACACACCCCGACTACGAGGTAGAAGCCATGTATGTGGACATCGGTAGAGCCATGCGTAGCTTCAAATCTCATTACACTGTTGTCATGGGAGACTTTAACGCGAAGATAAGCAAACGAAGCGAAACCGAACTGAGAGTGGGGCCATTATATACCGAATATATCCCGGAAATCAGCCTGTTGGAGATAAGAATGGCTCTCAAACAGTTCAAAAACAACAAGGCACCGGGTGATGACAGAATCACGTCTGAGCTCCTGAAAGCACTTGGAAAACCTTTGCTGAAGGCTCTCCAGAAGCTGTTTAATTCCTTCATCCTCGAGGGCATAATACCTAAGGCATGAAACAGAAGCGTGGTGGTACTCTTCTTCAAAAAGGGTGACAAAAACCTTTTGAAGAACTACAGACCCATTTCGCTTCTGAGCCATGTCTATGAACTATTTTCGAGAGTCATCACGAATCGTTTCTCACGTAGGCTTGACGACTTCCAGCCTCCCGAACAAGCCGGATTCCGAAAAGGCTACAGTACCATAGACCACATCCACACATTGAGGCAGATTATACAAAAAAAACGATAAATATAATTAGCCCCTGTGTCTAGCTTTCGTGGACTAAGAGAAAGCCTTCGATTCGATAGAAACATGGGCAATGCTTCAGTCACTCCAGCGGTGCCAAATTGACTACCACTATATCGAAGTACTAAAGTGTTTGTACAAAAACGCCATCATGTCAGTTCGCCTCCAAGACCAGACCTCAAGACCCATCCAGCTACAGCGAGGAGTGAGACAGGGAGACGTAATCTCTCCGACACTTTTTACTGCGGCATTGGAGGATGTCTTCAAACTCTTGGACTGGAGAAGATTTGGCATCAACATTAATGGCGAGTACATCACTAACCTTCAATTTGCCGACGATATCGTAGTCATGGCTAAAACCCTGGAGGACCTCTTAAGTGGCAGTGGGCAGGCCACATAGCTCGCAGAACCAACGGTCGTTGGGGCATTAAGGTTCTCGAGTGGCGACCGCGTGCTGGAGGACGCAGCAGAGGCAGGCCCCCCACAAGATGGACCGACGACCTGAGAAAGATCGCGGGAAGCCGATGGATATGTCGTTGTGGCGATCCTTGGGGGAGGCCTATGTCCAGCAGTGGACGCGCGAAAGGATGGCATGATGATGATGATGAGTAGCGAGGTTGTCAGTTATTACTAATATCCTATAATAAAATTACTTAATTAATATAATTACTAATACCACATAAACAGAACTATTATAATTAACAAAAAAAAGTTGTACGTGCATCCTTTTAATTGTTAATAGTGCAATAGTTTAATACATCAATGAATTAACATCAATGCACTGACTAGTTACACTAGTATGATAGGTTATTTTCGAACAATGGGGACCGAATTTTTCACTATTATATCAGTCTGGAAAAATCCGCCCCATTGCTGTAGAATTTTTAGCTCCGAGGGATAGTAAGCAAAAACTTTGATCGAACTTGTGTACGCTGTAATCTAACACTAGCGACATCTGTAAGCAGTTTGGTGTTATTTCTGAAGCTTTCAGTCAATTCGCGACTAACCTATATTTTTGATAAAGGGATATGATTTGTAAAATAGAAATTTTAATTCAGTTAAATAAATATCTATTTAATTATATAAATGTATAATAAACAAATAGATTCGAGGGAAAAATACTAATAAATGCAATTTTATAAATTCCTTATTAGGATAATCTTATATTAAATTTTTAAAGATAAAAATGCAATGAAAAATGTCCTGGCCGCGATAGCGAGGTTCGTGGGTTTGAGTCCCACCCTCAAACCCACAAACCTCGCTATCGCGGCAGAGCGCACAACCGCTGAGTCAACCAGGTTCTAGTCACCCCTCACGAATTTTGTCATTGCTTGTTATCTGAACACTGGTATACTTTCGGTGCTTGAAGAAAGTAATACCTGTGGAATTAATCATTCCAGAAATCAAACATTCACAAAGGACTACATAATTCAGTTGGCTTCAATCTCACAAATGAATTTACTATAAATCAACAAATATCTTTCATCCTCATTAATGGACTTTTGGACACTTGGTCTTCAAGGTTGACCTTTGGAATTTTTATGTAAAGCGGTAGCCAAATGTCGGTGGTCGCCACTTTAAATGCATTTTTCTCCATAGGCTTAGGTTGCGGGATTTATATATATATATATATACCCCCTTCACCTTACTTTTATATATAATATATTATTATATATAAGTAAGGTGAAGGGTAAACGTGGCCGCTGGAGACCAAGGCACAATTTACATGATCAAATTAAGGTTTTTAAAACGGTTCAATTAAAAGCGGCGTGTATGTATGCGAACAGTTGTGACTGTGAACAAGGTAAAATAAGTATGTTGAGATAGAGACAAGACGTGGCGCTCGATTGTCTCTGCCTACCCTTTAAGGGACCTGGCGTGAAAATAAAAGAAAAATCTTCGTAATTTTTTTAACAATCCTTTTTTTAAACGAAAAATAGCGAAAAAAATAAAATCCGGTAAATCTCTTAAAATGGGATCATATTTCGAGTAAGATATACTTTTAACATGATTGGAAGTCACTGAGAACTAGAATTAATATTTTGATATAAAAAAACATACCAAACACTGAGAGTTTAATTAAGTAATTAATACTTTATTAAACTTTAACAAAGGTAGGTAATAATATTTATTTTATTTAGACAAAGGGATATTACAGTTAAGCGCCACCTACATAAACCTGATGAACTAAATCGTTTGGCTTAATTTCCTAAGGGCTGAAAAAAAGGCCAGCCAGCAAGGCATAGCATTAGCTACCAAAGAAAGTCAATAGATGGGGTGTTGTCAAGCTTAAGAGTAAGTTATATGCAATATTGAAGGTATTAGTTTTACTGAAATATATAAAAGTATTATGTGAACTTTTGTTTTGATAATGATAGTAAATAATTTTGTAGCTTGTTGGATTAAATTTATATAAGTTTTTATTTTTACCGTTCTTCCAATAATTGATTTTTTTTTTGTATTATTGATGAGAGATTATAAATATATAAAAAATACAATTAACTTAAAAAAACAAAAATAACCAACAACACACAGTTTTCCCAAGCGGATACCCATCCAAGTACTGACTGTGCCCGCCGTTGCTTAACTTCGGTGTTCGAAATGGGAACCGGTGCTTACAACGAGGTATGGCCGTTGGCGAAAGCTATTGCGAAAATTGAGAAGGCTTTCAGGGAGTTTTGCAACAGCCAACTGAAAACCGTATCTATTTCCAGAAAGCTAAAGTTTTTATTCCAATGGTCACCCAATGACGTAGAGAGTACGCTCTTACGTAAAATATGGGAACTGTTTACTGGAAAATCAACCCATAACCAAAAGAAGGGAAAATTGTATGCTATTAGTTTCTGAAAACATTCACAGATGGCGTGTGTAGCCTATAGAATTTTTGTTTTTTTCTAATTTAATTACAAAAAAATAATAACAACAGCTGTAATTTATGTTTAAAATTCGGGTGTACTGAAATAAAATAAAACCATTATGAATTATATTATGAATAATGGACCACTTATATATTAGGTATGTGTACCACTACGGCGCGCTAGAGCGCCTCGACAGCCTAGGAATACTGCTGTGGGATGTAATTCCCTAGCCACTGGTCATCTTAGTACAGCTCACGGCGAAGTTTATATTGACTTAATAATGTATCTATAGACAGTTTCACTAGTTGGTGTACAGTGAAACTGGGACCGACAGCTTAACCTATCTCAAAGGAGGCACTACACTGCAAAACTTTTAGGAGCATACTGGGGTTTGAAACCAAGTCCTAAATACTGTATTTATTTAGCGTAACGTCTAATTAACTAAAAGTCCTTACTCTGTAGTCGACTTGACATCCATACAAACGTACTTCCAATATTACAACTTGGCTGTTAGTCCAAGTTCCATTTTAATGTACCATCCGAAAGAACGCATCAATATTGTCATCAAGCATGTATATTTGTGTTTTAATATCGCCATGGAAACAATTTGATATATTATTACTTAGATTTAACCATATTTAATTAAAATCATGTCAACCTGTGACAGTAAAAAAAGTGAAATAAATCTTTTTTACAAAAAAAATAACCGACTTTAAAATCACTAAAATGTATAAAGTGAATATTTACAAGTGATTAATAATATAATATTTTTATAGTAATTATGTAATATAAGTATAATATTTTTTTTGAAATTTTCTCTCCAGGCTGGGGAATCTTTAAAGGAGAGACTATAAAATTAATGCTATAAGTACTAACATTTTTACTAGCAAGACAGGCACCATTTTTTTTTTAAATAAAATTAAGGATGAAATTGATCGTTTACTTAAAAATAAGAGAATTACACATATAGAATAAAGTAGCTGGGGCATACCAGTAGTGCCAGTACTTAAGTCAGATGGCCCTGTAAGGCTATGTGGGGACTACAAAGTAACTTTGAATCCAGTATTAGAAATTGACCATTTGCCTTTACCCCATATTATATACATTGAAAGGTTTTGAATATTATTGTGAACTGGATTTAAAAGAAGCTTATTTGCAGGCCCCTCCACACCCTGATAGCCAAAGCCTTACAACCATTGTAACTGAATTTGGTATCTATAAATATTTATTTGTATTTATATTGGTATGGATTTATATACGTGGTGGCCGAGTTGGTTAGACCTTGGACTTAAAAACGCTTAGGTCCCTGGTTCGAATCCCGGTGTATACCAAAGAGTTTTTAATAAAAAAAAAATATGTACATTTTTTAATAAAAAAAAAAAATGTACATTTGTTTGACAACACCACTATAGTGCCTCTGAGAGCACGTTAAGCTGTCGGTCCCGGTTTCACTATACCAACTTGTGAAACTGTTTATAGATGGGTTATTGAGTCTATTAAAAACATCGCGACGAGCTAGCCACTTGTTCGGTGTAGACTCATACCATCGGCTACGCGAGGTGGGATTAAAACCCCTCCGCTGGGTACCCTGGGGCCGTCTAGGCGGTCTCGGGCGCGGTAAGGCACCCGTAATAATATTCATGTATGTATGTATAATAATTATTCCAGAAAGTCCATAAACTAGGATTATAAATGAGCTTCATAAAATTAATTTTGGCAGTAGTAGAATGAAATCAAATTGTCAATCATATTTTTGTGGCCTAAACTTAACGAAGATATTGATATATTAATAAAGTCTTGTACAATTTGTTTAAAAAAATAGAAAAAGCCCTAATAAAATTATGCAACATTATTGGCCAAAACCTCCAGCTGTTTGGCATAGGATTCATGCAGATCATACTGGCCCCCTATTTGGAAAAATGTTTCTATTAATAATAGACAGTTTTAGTAACTAAATTTTTTTATTGTTCACAATATTGGATCAACACTTACTATAAATAAATTTAAGGAAATTTTTATAAGATTTGGTTTTCCATTTCCTAGTGACCGACAATGGTACTGGTTTACAAGTAAAGAAGTTTCTATCAGGGTATAGGGGTCGCCCACACATTCACTCCACCTCATTATCGTGCTACTAATGGAGCGGCAGAGAGGTTTGTACTTTGTAACACCATGAATAGACTCTTTTAAAAAAACTTGGACCCTAACTGTTTTATGTATTTCGATAAAACATTGTAGATTTTTTTATTTATTTACAGTTAATAAATATTTTTTATTAACAAGGCATTAAAAATACACAAAAAAAAACTATAAATATTAAAAAAAAAACAAAAATAACCAACAACACACAGCTTTCCCAAGCGGATACCCATCCAAGTACTGACCGTGCCCGCCGTTGCTTAACTTCGGTGTTCGAAATGGGAACCGGTGCTTACAACGAGGTATGGCCGTTGGCGAAAGCTACTGCGAAAATTGTGAAGGCTTTCAGGGTATATTGCAACAGCCAACTGAAAACCGTCTCTATTTCCGGAAGGCTAAAGTTTTTATTCTATTGCATTTCCAGTGATACAGCAATAGCGCCTTAACGTGAAATATAGGAACTAAATTGATAACTGAAAAGCCATCCTAAAAGTAAAAGGATTGAAAATTCAGATGCTTGTTATTTCTGTAATCATCCAACAGATGGGGTGTAGAAGCTGTTTATTAAATTAAGTTTAAATTTCGACTAAACTGAAATGAAATAAAATAATTTAAAATTTAATGAGGCCTCCAAGTACGTACATATTTTGGACTAGAGTTTTTTCACCCGACAGTATTTTACTTATTCCAAAACAAAAAACGAATCATTTCTTGTAAAATAAATAAAATTACTATCTCCATCATATATTTCTGCATCATCAAGAACAGCTGGTGTTGCTGCTGAGGCCTAGGCACGAAAAAAACATAATACATATGCACAAATAATTCATTCATTTAATTTTATTCCTTTTATAGTTGAGACGATGGGATTGGTCCAAGAAAGCAAAGACATTTGTTATTTCTTTGGGTAAAAGATTTAGAGGAGTGACCGGGTATCCCCAATCAGGATTTTTTTTAGGACAAAAAATATCCATAGCTATCCAACGCGGAAACGCAGCTAGTACTATGGGTATTTTTTAAAGAAATCCTTGATTGTTTTCTATTACTCCTTTAATTATTTTTTGCCAATAATTTGTATTATTAAGTATAATATTTAAATTATATATTTTCATTTGCAGTAGCTGCTTAATTATTTTTCATAGGTCGTTCAATAAGATACATAAATAAAACACAATATAATAATAATACTTTTGCTATATTTCGCCTTATTAGGGCGTCTTCAGGCAACAATATTTACAAAATAATATAATTATTATTAAGTATAATAATAATTATATCATAAAAATCAAAATATTTTACACCGAGGTTTTAATTATGAGTATAATGTAAAATGTAAAATGAATATCATCACGGGTGCCTTACGGTGTCCGAGACCGCCAAGACGGCCTCAGGATACCCAGCGGAGGGGTTACCTTGACGTAGCCGATGGTATGAGTTTACACCGAACAAGTGGCTAGCTCGTCGGGATGTTTGCCACTAAACCAGCTTGTGTTCATACATGGATTTTTGAACCCATCTATGTTAATCTCATAGTAAAGCTAAATTGTGATAAATCGGAATATATTCAAGAAAATATACAACCTTTAAAAGTCTTTTAAAAATAAAACAAGAAACATAAAATATATTTACCAATGATTTTTAACGGACCCTATAGTTAATTTTAGAGTTAAAGATCTTTATATAGGTAGTTCATAATTATCGGATTCCGTTTTGAAATATAGAAGTATTTCTTGGATTACTTTGTATGGTAAATGGATTAAATTATAATTATTTTTTAAATTTTGGCGTCCCACGTTGGGCGCCAATTTATGTGACGTAGTCCTACCTACAGGTTATAAATTGGCTGTGAGATAAAAACAACGTACATACAAATAAACTAAAATTATATTATACGAAAAAAAAACTAACTATATACAAATTATAAAATGCGAAAGAGAGAGAGAGAGTGGGTTCTATCAACAACCAGATTATTTCGTGGAAAGAATGTTACTGCCCTGCTATACAGCGATCGGGGAGGGCAGCAGTCAACGTCCTTCAGTGGCAGACCAGGCTCCAAAATAAGGGTCCAGGCCAGGTTCTGCCGTAGTGGTTTTTTAACCTATATCGTAGTTCCTGAAATCAGTCGAAAGGGGCCTAAGCGTACTGCTCCCAGCTCTCGTTTTCTTCAGTTTTTTGCAGGGCAGCAACAATAGTGCATTGTGTAAAACTGCAGGACGGAAGTTGGGGTGCAGTGCTAAACAAACACACGGATACATTTCTAATTTTATATAAATTCTAGTGATCCCTAAAAACGTCCCTATGAAAGCACTGTATAATTAACTCACCAAATTAATGTTATAAATCCGAACTTTGTGCGTCACTATTAGATATTGTTGTGTAACTAACTTATTATTACAAACACACACTCGCGATGTTAGTAATTTTTCAAATGGCCTGCGGTACTCTGACCGCGGCCAATTTATCTAAAATTTAAAGTTTCTCGTTATAGCCGCAATACTTCAAACTACTTGCCTCTTTTGCATTTTGCACTTTTGAAAAGGGTACTTTTAAGTCCTAAACGATGCGCTCCATATCGCTGATTGATACACTTTGCTAACATTAGAGTAACGTTCCGTTACAATAGACTGCTATTATTATTTATTTAAATCTTTATTGTATACAACATGCAAAGGAGGAACTTTCTGTACCAGTCAAACCATCGGGATAATCATTATATTACTATAGATAGTATTTTAATTTGTAGTGTATTATATATTCGTAATAGTAGTTGTTCGATTTTGATAGTAGTCTATGGACGAACTTTTGACAGGTCAGTCAGTTAAGAAAAAAAAAAGGTCGTAACAATTGTAAATGAAGTCCTTGAATTAATTTTAATTTTGTTTTTCTATTATAGTTGTTAGTCTAGTAGATTTTTGCCGTAATGTGATTTTGTGCGTCCTTTTAGACAATGAATAGAAATTGTGTAGCATTTCGTTCGCCATGTACTAGGCGCCTACAAGTGATTCAAATAGTTCTCGCGTTGTGTGTTGTTAATATCTCTTATTGTTCCAACGTCGTATTTGGGTGGCATGTTGTAGTGGTATTGAAAGAAGAACGAAGTTATTGCATACCTTGGGTACCCAGGGTTCTCGTCGTTGAAGCCCCACAACAAGACATACGGTAAGTTTAGTTTTTTTATGCAACAAAAGCGGTGCGCATCGCACCCGTGTGAGAAGTCTGGACTGAAGAGTTTTGTTTCCCGGTTTCTCGCACAGTAGTACTATATATATATTGCAATATAACAAAACACGAAAAAATAATCAGTAACAGTTGGAAAGGTTTGCGCAGAGTTGGGTTTGGTTGTCCTTATCAGGTGAATGACTCCAACGGACTTCTTTCTCTGGGACTACTTGAAAAGCAAAGTGAATGCCAACAGACCTTAAACGATTCCAGAGTTAAAGAAAGAAAAGTTAAAGAGTGAATTTTAAGAAAAGGTTGATCTCATGCTAAAACATTCGAGGAGGGCATTTGTATGAATAGAAAACTAGCTTTTCGTTATTAATCGCCACCTATCTTTTATTTAAAATTTTCTAAAAGTCTTAAAATATCTGATAAATTTTCACAATAATTGACACGTTTTAAAAAAAAGCTTAGCTCTTCCTTGGATGGCCTATATACATATATATGCTAATCAATAAAAATAACTTAGACAGTACGTCACAGTACAATAGTCATAACAAATTTATTAGTTATTTTGTGAGTGTAACAACAAAATACAAAGATAAAGATGGATATTTGCTATATTTGTATAGATTATTATAATATTACTTTTCCTTTACAGTTATTCAAATTATTGAATTTTAAATTTTATTTATCTTTGGATTGATATCCTAGTTTTAATTAATATGTAAATGTTGATAACTTAACCGACCCACATACTGCTTTTAAACATTATATTATTAGTATTTGAGACAATGACCCAATAATATATAACCAACAACACACAGCTTTCCCAAGCGGATACCCATCCTAGTACTGACCGTGAGCTGAAGAAGGCTTTCAGGGAATATTGAAAATTTCAAATGAAAACAGACTGTATGTCAAAAGCTAAAGTTTTGATTTTTACACTAATGACTTAGAAGGTTGGCACCCTAGATAAAGTAAAACAAAAACCTTAATTTTTTGTTTAAATAATTATTGTATCTAGCAAATGACCGCATTACTACAGCATTAATCCTACTTTCATGCTTCTTCTGATATACCTAGCATTCACTTCCATACATTAATGTAGGAACAACGGTGGCTCATTATGCAGTGTATGGGGCCATTCACTACATTACCCTTGCACTTGACATTCTTGTAAAGAAACTTCCTAAGTAGACAAACCATTCAACTTATTCCACTTCGTTACCATCTAGCATTACCTCACATACTGTCATGTCATCTTCTCTCTCCAAAACCATAACTTTGGTTTTATCCATGTTCACTTTCATGCCATTCCTTTCTAATTCACTGTTCATACTGTTAACCATTTATTTTAACTCATATGCCGATAATGCAAGAATGACTTGATAATATAATCGGCATATAAGAAACATTTGATTACCATATCATTCATTCTCACACCGAAATCTCTTTCACGCAACTCTTTCAAACAGTCTTCCATATAAAGATTAAAGAGGTGGCTCTTCTGACGCTACACAGCCTTGTCTAACACCTCTAAAAAACCAAACAGTTCGGATAATGCCGAGCTTCCCGCCGATCCCTTTCCTTTATAAAGTGGGACTAGAACCGCCTTATGCCAGTCTCCTGGCATACAACCGACCTAACAAAACTTTTTAAATAGCAGATACAACCAGGAAGCTACCAGATATGCACCGCCTTTCAGCTTTTGGACCGTTATCCTATCAAAACCAGCTGCTATAACAACTTGCATTCGTTTTACATACAACAATATCATCACGGGTGTTTTACGGCGCCCTTACATAGGGTGTTCTACGCATGCTGATCAGTGGGGTGCATTTTGAGTATGCTACTATATATATTATATATGTTATATAGCATAAGTCAATCAATAGCTGTACTCCTCTTTTTCTAGTTTGTGTGAAGCACTAGAGTTTTTTACTTGCTGGTTTCTTTTTCTCCGGGGTGTCTCTGAGGGGATCGACTTTACAGTTAGTGTTTACGCCCTTAAAAATACCGATCCTTTTACCTTTACTTCTATGTGATTGGTTACTTACCTTTTATTTACAATTAATTATTAAGGCGTGGATATGATCGGTGAAGTTGGTCGCCTTGGTGGCTCTCTTATATGGCAGATAATGATTGACAGGTCAATGGAATCAGCTTACCACCTAGTCTTACACTAGTTGGTTATGTAGTGTGTGTTCGGTTCGGTAGTATTATTCATATTAAGATTTCCATTCCATCGCGTTTAAGTTCTAAATCTGATATTGAAGTATAATAAATATTTATCGTTCTTTTGTTAATTAATACCTGCCTAACCAAACGCACTCTAAGACCTCATTTTTAAACTTTTTTTTTTGACTATTCATAAATATCTGTAAAGATTTACATGAAATAAATGATTTTGACCTAGACGGCCCCAGAGTACCCAGCGGAGGGGTTTTAATCTCACCTCGTCGTAGCCGATGGTATGAGTCTACACCGAACAAGTGGCTATCTCGTCGCGATGTTTTTGAATAGACTCAATAACCCATCTGTAAAAAATTTCACAGGCTGGTATAGTGAAATTGGGACCGACAGCTTAACGTGCTCTCCGAGGCACTATAGTGGTGTTGTCAAACAAATGTACATATTTTTTTTAATTAAAAACTCATAGGTACACACCGGGATTCGAACCAGGGACCTTAGTGTTTTTAAGTCCAAGGTCTAACCAACTCGGCCACCACGTATATTCCTTCGTTTTAATGCATTCATAATTTCATCCATATTATATACTCAGTTGTTTGATGGTCATCTCCCACAAACAAATTTTCAACGTATTCCTCCAACACTACTTCTTATTTTTAATCACGATTAACTTGGATTTCTCCAATACATCTTCGCATTCATATTTCGGCCTGCGCAAATGTGACCATGTATCTATTTACCGCAAACAGTTAAGATGGCTTAATATACTATCACGTAGATCAGAGCACATGCTTTCTTCCCTTTATAGCATTCTCTATAATCCTAAGCTGCTCGTCAATGGAATTTGCTTTTTCTGTCTATAAGACAGGCTCCAACCATTAGTGTATTTAAACGTCTACTCACCAAAATCTCTTCCAAAATCTGAGTAAATGCTTTAGAATACAATGAGAAAGCTGTAGGTATTTTACTATAACCTGTTTCAAGACTTCAGATTAATATACAGAGGCGATATATAATACCTAATAGTAGCATTGGCGTAGGGACGTGACGACCCTACCGCCCGCTTTTGCGCAGTCAGTCAACCGAACGATGGCGGTCAAACCATCCAAATCATGGTCGGAAGAAATAATAACACGGTACGGGTAGCAGCGCACCGTAGTAAAACTTTCGACCCACTGCGATCGCCAACCCGCTTGCCAAGCGTGGCGATTATGGCAAAGCAACATGAACGACAATAATAAAAAACGGACCCTAGTATTCGGCCCCGCTATTCCTGGCTATGGTAGCGGCCATGATTATATAAGTATTGAGCGGGTTACACTGGGATATTATTGGATTATCTGAAGTCCAAAGAGAAGGTGAAGACCTGATAATCCTGAAATCCGGCAACCTACTCTATTTCCGGGAGGGCGACGAACCGTCTCAAGGTGGTGTCGGGTTCATAGTCCACAGGTCTCTCGTGAACAATGTTGTCAAAATCGAGAGTGTGTCGACAAGGGTGGCTTACCTTATACTCAGAATAACCAAACGATACACACCCCGACTACGAGGTAGAAGCCATGTATGTGGACATCGGTAGAGCCATGCGTAGCTTCAAATCTCATTACACTGTTGTCATGGGAGACTTTAACGCGAAGATAAGCAAACGAAGCGAAACCGAACTGAGAGTGGGGCCATTATATACCGAATATATCCCGGAAATCAGCCTGTTGGAGATAAGAATGGCTCTCAAACAGTTCAAAAACAACAAGGCACCGGGTGATGACAGAATCACGTCTGAGCTCCTGAAAGCACTTGGAAAACCTTTGCTGAAGGCTCTCCAGAAGCTGTTTAATTCCTTCATCCTCGAGGGCATAATACCTAAGGCATGAAACAGAAGCGTGGTGGTACTCTTCTTCAAAAAGGGTGACAAAAACCTTTTGAAGAACTACAGACCCATTTCGCTTCTGAGCCATGTCTATGAACTATTTTCGAGAGTCATCACGAATCGTTTCTCACGTAGGCTTGACGACTTCCAGCCTCCCGAACAAGCCGGATTCCGAAAAGGCTACAGTACCATAGACCACATCCACACATTGAGGCAGATTATACAAAAAAAACGATAAATATAATTAGCCCCTGTGTCTAGCTTTCGTGGACTAAGAGAAAGCCTTCGATTCGATAGAAACATGGGCAATGCTTCAGTCACTCCAGCGGTGCCAAATTGACTACCACTATATCGAAGTACTAAAGTGTTTGTACAAAAACGCCATCATGTCAGTTCGCCTCCAAGACCAGACCTCAAGACCCATCCAGCTACAGCGAGGAGTGAGACAGGGAGACGTAATCTCTCCGACACTTTTTACTGCGGCATTGGAGGATGTCTTCAAACTCTTGGACTGGAGAAGATTTGGCATCAACATTAATGGCGACATACATCACTAACCTTCAATTTGCCGACGATATCGTAGTCATGGCTAAAACCCTGGAGGACCTCTTAAGTGGCAGTGGGCAGGCCACATAGCTCGCAGAACCAACGGTCGTTGGGGCATTAAGGTTCTCGAGTGGCGACCGCGTGCTGGAGGACGCAGCAGAGGCAGGCCCCCCACAAGATGGACCGACGACCTGAGAAAGATCGCGGGAAGCCGATGGATATGTCGTTGTGGCGATCCTTGGGGGAGGCCTATGTCCAGCAGTGGACGCGCGAAAGGATGGCATGATGATGATGATGAGTAGCGAGGTTGTCAGTTATTACTAATATCCTATAATAAAATTACTTAATTAATATAATTACTAATACCACATAAACAGAACTATTATAATTAACAAAAAAAAGTTGTACGTGCATCCTTTTAATTGTTAATAGTGCAATAGTTTAATACATCAATGAATTAACATCAATGCACTGACTAGTTACACTAGTATGATAGGTTATTTTCGAACAATGGGGACCGAATTTTTCACTATTATATCAGTCTGGAAAAATCCGCCCCATTGCTGTAGAATTTTTAGCTCCGAGGGATAGTAAGCAAAAACTTTGATCGAACTTGTGTACGCTGTAATCTAACACTAGCGACATCTGTAAGCAGTTTGGTGTTATTTCTGAAGCTTTCAGTCAATTCGCGACTAACCTATATTTTTGATAAAGGGATATGATTTGTAAAATAGAAATTTTAATTCAGTTAAATAAATATCTATTTAATTATATAAATGTATAATAAACAAATAGATTCGAGGGAAAAATACTAATAAATGCAATTTTATAAATCCCTTATTAGGATAATCTTATATTAAATTTTTAAAGATAAAAATGCAATGAAAAATGTCCTGGCCGCGATAGCGAGGTTCGTGGGTTTGAGTCCCACCCTCAAACCCACAAACCTCGCTATCGCGGCAGAGCGCACAACCGCTGAGTCAACCAGGTTCTAGTCACCCCTCACGAATTTTGTCATTGCTTGTTATCTGAACACTGGTATACTTTCGGTGCTTGAAGAAAGTAATACCTGTGGAATTAATCATTCCAGAAATCAAACATTCACAAAGGACTACATAATTCAGTTGGCTTCAATCTCACAAATGAATTTACTATAAATCAACAAATATCTTTCATCCTCATTAATGGACTTTTGGACACTTGGTCTTCAAGGTTGACCTTTGGAATTTTTATGTAAAGCGGTAGCCAAATGTCGGTGGTCGCCACTTTAAATGCATTTTTCTCCATAGGCTTAGGTTGCGGGATTTATATATATATATATATACCCCCTTCACCTTACTTTTATATATAATATATTATTATATATAAGTAAGGTGAAGGGTAAACGTGGCCGCTGGAGACCAAGGCACAATTTACATGATCAAATTATAAAGGTTTTTAAAACGGTTCAATTAAAAGCGGCGTGAATGTATGCGAACAGTTGTGACTGTGAACAAGGTAAAATAAGTATGTTGAGATAGAGACAAGACGTGGCGCTCGGTTGTCTCTGCCTACCCTTTAAGGGACCTGGCGTGAAAATAAAAGAAAAATCTTCGTAATTTTTTTAACAATCCTTTTTTTAAACGAAAAATAGCGAAAAAAATAAAATCCCGTAAATCTCTTAAAATGGGACCATATTTCGAGTAAGATATACTTTTAACATGATTGGAAGTCACTGAGAACTAGAATTAATATTTTGATATAAAAAAACATACCAAACACTGAGAGTTTAATTAAGTAATTAATACTTTATTAAACTTTAACAAAGGTAGGTAATAATATTTATTTTATTTAGACAAAGGGATATTACAGTTAAGCGCCACCTACATAAACCTGATGAACTAAATCGTTTGGCTTAATTTCCTAAGGGCTGAAAAAAAGGCCAGCCAGCAAGGCATAGCATTAGCTACCAAAGAAAGTCAATAGATGGGGTGTTGTCAAGCTTAAGAGTAAGTTATATGCAATATTGAAGGTATTAGTTTTACTGAAATATATAAAAGTATTATGTGAACTTTTGTTTTGATAATGATAGTAAATAATTTTGTAGCTTGTTGGATTAAATTTATATAAGTTTTTATTTTTACCGTTCTTCCAATAATTGTTTTTTTTTTTGTATTATTGATGAGAGATTATAAATATATAAAAAATACAATTAACTTAAAAAAACAAAAATAACCAACAACACACAGTTTTCCCAAGCGGATACCCATCCAAGTACTGACTGTGCCCGCCGTTGCTTAACTTCGGTGTTCGAAATGGGAACCGGTGCTTACAACGAGGTATGGCCGTTGGCGAAAGCTATTGCGAAAATTGAGAAGGCTTTCAGGGAGTTTTGCAACAGCCAACTGAAAACCGTATCTATTTCCAGAAAGCTAAAGTTTTTATTCCAATGGTCACCCAATGACGTAGAGAGTACGCTCTTACGTAAAATATGGGAACTGTTTACTGGAAAATCAACCCATAACCAAAAGAAGGGAAAATTGTATGCTATTAGTTTCTGAAAACATTCACAGATGGCGTGTGTAGCCTATAGAATTTTTGTTTTTTTCTAATTTAATTACAAAAAAACAATAACAACAGCTGTAATTTATGTTTAAAATTCGGGTGTACTGAAATAAAATAAAACCATTATGAATTATATTATGAATAATGGACCACTTATATATTAGGTATGTGTACCACTACGGCGCGCTAGAGCGCCTCGACAGCCTAGGAATACTGCTGTGGGATGTAATTCCCTAGCCACTGGTCATCTTAGTACAGCTCACGGCGAAGTTTATATTGACTTAATAATGTATCTATAGACAGTTTCACAAGTTGGTGTACAGTGAAACTGGGACCGACAGCTTAACCTATCTCAAAGGAGGCACTACACTGCAAAACTTTTAGGAGCATACTGGGGTTTGAAACCAAGTCCTAAATACTGTATTTATTTAGCGTAACGTCTAATTAACTAAAAGTCCTTACTCTGTAGTCGACTTGACATCCATACAAACGTACTTCCAATATTACAACTTGGCTGTTAGTCCAAGTTAGTCAAGTTAGGAGCATACTGGGGTTTGAAACCAAGTCCTAAATACTGTATTTATTTAGCGTAACGTCTAATTAACTAAAAGTCCTTACTCTGTAGTCGACTTGACATCCATACAAACGTACTTCCAATATTACAACTTGGCTGTTAGTCCAAGTTCCATTTTAATGTACCATCCGAAAGAACGCATCAATATTGTCATCAAGCATGTATATTTGTGTTTTAATATCTTAGTACAGCTCACGGCGAAGTTTATATTGACTTAATAATGTATCTATAGACAGTTTCACAAGTTGGTGTACAGTGAAACTGGGACCGACAGCTTAACCTATCTCAAAGGAGGCACTACACTGCAAAACTTTTAGGAGCATACTGGGGTTTGAAACCAAGTCCTAAATACTGTATTTATTTAGCGTAACGTCTAATTAACTAAAAGTCCTTACTCTGTAGTCGACTTGACATCCATACAAACGTACTTCCAATATTACAACTTGGCTGTTAGTCCAAGTTCCATTTTAATGTACCATCCGAAAGAACGCATCAATATTGTCATCAAGCATGTATATTTGTGTTTTAATATCGCCATGGAAACAATTTGATATATTATTACTTAGATTTAACCATATTTAATTAAAATCATGTCAACCTGTGACAGTAAAAAAAGTGAAATAAATCTTTTTTACAAAAAAAATAACCGACTTTAAAATCACTAAAATGTATAAAGTGAATATTTACAAGTGATTAATAATATAATATTTTTATAGTAATTATGTAATATAAGTATAATATTTTTTTTGAAATTTTCTCTCCAGGCTGGGGAATCTTTAAAGGAGAGACTATAAAATTAATGCTATAAGTACTAACATTTTTACTAGCAAGACAGGCACCATTTTTTTTTAAAATAAAATTAAGGATGAAATTGATCGTTTACTTAAAAATAAGAGAATTACACATATAGAATAAAGTAGCTGGGGCATACCAGTAGTGCCAGTACTTAAGTCAGATGGCCCTGTAAGGCTATGTGGGGACTACAAAGTAACTTTGAATCCAGTATTAGAAATTGACCATTTGCCTTTACCCCATATTATATACATTGAAAGGTTTTGAATATTATTGTGAACTGGATTTAAAAGAAGCTTATTTGCAGGCCCCTCCACACCCTGATAGCCAAAGCCTTACAACCATTGTAACTGAATTTGGTATCTATAAATATTTATTTGTATTTATATTGGTATGGATTTATATACGTGGTGGCCGAGTTGGTTAGACCTTGGACTTAAAAACGCTTAGGTCCCTGGTTCGAATCCCGGTGTATACCAAAGAGTTTTTAATAAAAAAAAAATATGTACATTTTTTAATAAAAAAAAAAAATGTACATTTGTTTGACAACACCACTATAGTGCCTCTGAGAGCACGTTAAGCTGTCGGTCCCGGTTTCACTATACCAACTTGTGAAACTGTTTATAGATGGGTTATTGAGTCTATTAAAAACATCGCGACGAGCTAGCCACTTGTTCGGTGTAGACTCATACCATCGGCTACGCGAGGTGGGATTAAAACCCCTCCGCTGGGTACCCTGGGGCCGTCTAGGCGGTCTCGGGCGCGGTAAGGCACCCGTAATAATATTCATGTATGTATGTATAATAATTATTCCAGAAAGTCCATAAACTAGGATTATAAATGAGCTTCATAAAATTAATTTTGGCAGTAGTAGAATGAAATCAAATTGTCAATCATATTTTTGTGGCCTAAACTTAACGAAGATATTGATATATTAATAAAGTCTTGTACAATTTGTTTAAAAAAATAGAAAAAGCCCTAATAAAATTATGCAACATTATTGGCCAAAACCTCCAGCTGTTTGGCATAGGATTCATGCAGATCATACTGGCCCCCTATTTGGAAAAATGTTTCTATTAATAATAGACAGTTTTAGTAACTAAATTTTTTTATTGTTCACAATATTGGATCAACACTTACTATAAATAAATTTAAGGAAATTTTTATAAGATTTGGTTTTCCATTTCCTAGTGACCGACAATGGTACTGGTTTACAAGTAAAGAAGTTTCTATCAGGGTATAGGGGTCGCCCACACATTCACTCCACCTCATTATCGTGCTACTAATGGAGCGGCAGAGAGGTTTGTACTTTGTAACACCATGAATAGACTCTTTTAAAAAAACTTGGACCCTAACTGTTTTATGTATTTCGATAAAACATTGTAGATTTTTTTATTTATTTACAGTTAATAAATATTTTTTATTAACAAGGCATTAAAAATACACAAAAAAAAACTATAAATATTAAAAAAAAAACAAAAATAACCAACAACACACAGCTTTCCCAAGCGGATACCCATCCAAGTACTGACCGTGCCCGCCGTTGCTTAACTTCGGTGTTCGAAATGGGAACCGGTGCTTACAACGAGGTATGGCCGTTGGCGAAAGCTACTGCGAAAATTGTGAAGGCTTTCAGGGTATATTGCAACAGCCAACTGAAAACCGTCTCTATTTCCGGAAGGCTAAAGTTTTTATTCTATTGCATTTCCAGTGATACAGCAATAGCGCCTTAACGTGAAATATAGGAACTAAATTGATAACTGAAAAGCCATCCTAAAAGTAAAAGGATTGAAAATTCAGATGCTTGTTATTTCTGTAATCATCCAACAGATGGGGTGTAGAAGCTGTTTATTAAATTAAGTTTAAATTTCGACTAAACTGAAATGAAATAAAATAATTTAAAATTTAATGAGGCCTCCAAGTACGTACATATTTTGGACTAGAGTTTTTTCACCCGACAGTATTTTACTTATTCCAAAACAAAAAACGAATCATTTCTTGTAAAATAAATAAAATTACTATCTCCATCATATATTTCTGCATCATCAAGAACAGCTGGTGTTGCTGCTGAGGCCTAGGCACGAAAAAAACATAATACATATGCACAAATAATTCATTCATTTAATTTTATTCCTTTTATAGTTGAGACGATGGGATTGGTCCAAGAAAGCAAAGACATTTGTTATTTCTTTGGGTAAAAGATTTAGAGGAGTGACCGGGTATCCCCAATCAGGATTTTTTTTAGGACAAAAAATATCCATAGCTATCCAACGCGGAAACGCAGCTAGTACTATGGGTATTTTTTAAAGAAATCCTTGATTGTTTTCTATTACTCCTTTAATTATTTTTTGCCAATAATTTGTATTATTAAGTATAATATTTAAATTATATATTTTCATTTGCAGTAGCTGCTTAATTATTTTTCATAGGTCGTTCAATAAGATACATAAATAAAACACAATATAATAATAATACTTTTGCTATATTTCGCCTTATTAGGGCGTCTTCAGGCAACAATATTTACAAAATAATATAATAATATAATTATTATTAAGTATAATAATAATTATATCATAAAAATCAAAATATTTTACACCGAGGTTTTAATTATGAGTATAATGTAAAATGTAAAATGAATATCATCACGGGTGCCTTACGGTGTCCGAGACCGCCAAGACGGCCTCAGGATACCCAGCGGAGGGGTTACCTTGACGTAGCCGATGGTATGAGTTTACACCGAACAAGTGGCTAGCTCGTCGGGATGTTTGCCACTAAACCAGCTTGTGTTCATACATGGATTTTTGAACCCATCTATGTTAATCTCATAGTAAAGCTAAATTGTGATAAATCGGAATATATTCAAGAAAATATACAACCTTTAAAAGTCTTTTAAAAATAAAACAAGAAACATAAAATATATTTACCAATGATTTTTAACGGACCCTATAGTTAATTTTAGAGTTAAAGATCTTTATATAGGTAGTTCATAATTATCGGATTCCGTTTTGAAATATAGAAGTATTTCTTGGATTACTTTGTATGGTAAATGGATTAAATTATAATTATTTTTAAATTTTGGCGTCCCACGTTGGGCGCCAATTTATGTGACGTAGTCCTACCTACAGGTTATAAATTGGCTGTGAGATAAAAACAACGTACATACAAATAAACTAAAATTATATTATACGAAAAAAAATCTAACTATATACAAATTATAAAATGCGAAAGAGAGAGAGAGAGTGGGTTCTATCAACAACCAGATTATTTCGTGGAAAGAATGTTACTGCCCTGCTATACAGCGATCGGGGAGGGCAGCAGTCAACGGCCTTCAGTGGCAGACCAGGCTCCAAAATAAGGGTCCAGGCCAGGTTCTGCCGTAGTGGTTTTTTAACCTATATCGTAGTTCCTGAAATCAGTCGAAAGGGGCCTAAGCGTACTGCTCCCAGCTCTCGTTTTCTTCAGTTTTTTGCAGGGCAGCAACAATAGTGCATTGTGTAAAACTGCAGGACGGAAGTTGGGGTGCAGTGCTAAACAAACACACGGATACATTTCTAATTTTATATAAATTCTAGTGATCCCCCGTTACAATAGACTGCTATTATTATTTATTTAAATCTTTATTGCATACAACATGCAAAGGAGGAACTTTCTGTACCAGTCAAACCATCGGGATAATCATTATATTACTATAGACAGTATTTTAATTTGTAGTGTATTATATATTCGTAATAGTAGTTGTTCGATTTTGATAATAGTCTATGGACGAACTTTTGACAGGTCAGTCAGTTAAGAAAAAAAAAAGGTCGTAACAATTGTAAATGAAGTCCTTGAATTAATTTTAATTTTGTTTTTCTATTATAGTTGTTAGTCTAGTAGATTTTTGCCGTAATGTGATTTTGTGCGTCCTTTTAGACAATGAATAGAAATTGTGTAGCATTTCGTTCGCCATGTACTAGGCGCCTACAAGTGATTCAAATAGTTCTCGCGTTGTGTGTTGTTAATATCTGTTATTGTTCCAACGTCGTATTTGGGTGGCATGTTGTAGTGGTATTGAAAGAAGAACGAAGTTATTGCATACCTTGGGTACCCAGGGTTCTCGTCGTTGAAGCCCCACAACAAGACATACGGTAAGTTTAGTTTTTTTATGCAACAAAAGCGGTGCGCATCGCACCCGTGTGAGAAGTCTGGACTGAAGAGTTTTGTTTCCCGGTTTCTCGCACAGTAGTACTATATGTTGTATTGCAATATAACAAAACACGAAAAAATAATCAGTAACAGTTGGAAAGGTTTGCGCAGAGTTGGGTTTGGTTGTCCTTATCAGGTGAATGACTCCAACGGACTTCTTTCTCTGGGACTACTTGAAAAGCAAAGTGAATGCCAACAGACCTTAAACGATTCCAGAGTTAAAGAAAGAAAAGTTAAAGAGTGAATTTTAAGAAAAGGTTGATCTCATGCTAAAACATTCGAGGAGGGCATTTGTATGAATAGAAAACTAGCTTTTCGTTATTAATCGCCACCTATCTTTTATTTAAAATTTTCTAAAAGTCTTAAAATATCTGATAAATTTTCACAATAATTGACACGTTTTAAAAAAAAGCTTAGCTCTTCCTTGGATGGCCTATATACATATATATGCTAATCAATAAAAATAACTTAGACAGTACGTCACAGTACAATAGTCATAACAAATTTATTAGTTATTTTGTGAGTGTAACAACAAAATACAAAGATAAAGATGGATATTTGCTATATTTGTATAGATTATTATAATATTACTTTTCCTTTACAGTTATTCAAATTATTGAATTTTAAATTTTATTTATCTTTAGATTGATATCCTAGTTTTAATTAATATGTAAATGTTGATAACTTAACCGACCCACATACTGCTTTTAAACATTATATTATTAGTATTTGAGACAATGACCCAATAATATATAACCAACAACACACAGCTTTCCCAAGCGGATACCCATCCTAGTACTGACCGTGAGCTGAAGAAGGCTTTCAGGGAATATTGAAAATTTCAAATGAAAACAGACTGTATGTCAAAAGCTAAAGTTTTGATTTTTACACTAATGACTTAGAAGGTTGGCACCCTAGATAAAGTAAAACAAAAACCTTAATTTTTTGTTTAAATAATTATTGTATCTAGCAAATGACCGCATTACTACAGCATTAATCCTACTTTCATGCTTCTTCTGATATACCTAGCATTCACTTCCATACATTAATGTAGGAACAACGGTGGCTCATTATGCAGTGTATGGGGCCATTCACTACATTACCCTTGCACTTGACATTCTTGTAAAGAAACTTCCTAAGTAGACAAACCATTCAACTTATTCCACTTCGTTACCATCTAGCATTACCTCACATACTGTCATGTCATCTTCTCTCTCCAAAACCATAACTTTGGTTTTATCCATGTTCACTTTCATGCCATTCCTTTCTAATTCACTGTTCATACTGTTAACCATTTATTTTAACTCATATGCCGATAATGCAAGAATGACTTGATAATATAATCGGCATATAAGAAACATTTGATTACCATATCATTCATTCTCACACCGAAATCTCTTTCACGCAACTCTTTCAAACAGTCTTCCATATAAAGATTAAAGAGGTGGCTCTTCTGACGCTACACAGCCTTGTCTAACACCTCTAAAAAACCAAACAGTTCGGATAATGCCGAGCTTCCCGCCGATCCCTTTCCTTTATAAAGTGGGACTAGAACCGCCTTATGCCAGTCTCCTGGCATACAACCGACCTACCAAAACTTTTTAAATAGCAGATACAACCAGGAAGCTACCAGATATGCACCGCCTTTCAGCATTTGGACCGTTATCCTATCAAAACCAGCTGCTATAACAACTTGCATTCGTTTTACATACAACAATATCATCACGGGTGTCTTACGGCGCCCTTACATAGGGTGTTCTACGCATGCTGATCAGTGGGGTGCATTTTGAGTATGCTACTATATATATTATATATGTTATATAGCATAAGTCAATCAATAGCTGTACTCCTCTTTTTCTAGTTTGTGTGAAGCACTAGAGTTTTTTACTTGCTGGTTTCTTTTTCTCCGGGGTGTCTCTGAGGGGATCGACTTTACAGTTAGTGTTTACGCCCTTAAAAATACCGATCCTTTTACCTTTACTTCTATGTGATTGGTTACTTACCTTTTATTTACAATTAATTATTAAGGCGTGGATATGATCGGTGAAGTTGGTCGCCTTGGTGGCTCTCTTATATGGCAGATAATGATTGACAGGTCAATGGAATCAGCTTACCACCTAGTCTTACACTAGTTAGTTATGTAGTGTGTGTTCGGTTCGGTAGTATTATTCATATTAAGATTTCCATTCCATCGCGTTTAAGTTCTAAATCTGATATTGAAGTATAATAAATATTTATCGTTCTTTTGTTAATTAATACCTGCCTAACCAAACGCACTCTAAGACCTCATTTTTAAACTTTTTTTTTTGACTATTCATAAATATCTGTAAAGATTTACATGAAATAAATGATTTTGACTTTGTCTTTGCCCGAGACCGCCTAGACGGCCCCAGAGTACCAAGCGGAGGGGTTTTAATCTCACCTCGTCGTAGCCGATGGTATGAGTCTACACCGAACAAGTGGCTATCTCGTCGCGATGTTTTTGAATAGACTCAATAACCCATCTGTAAAAAATTTCACAGGCTGGTATAGTGAAATTGGGACCGACAGCTTAACGTGCTCTCCGAGGCACTATAGTGGTGTTGTCAAACAAATGTACATAATTTTTTTAATTAAAAACTCATAGGTACACACCGGGATTCGAACCAGGGACCTTAGTGTTTTTAAGTCCAAGGTCTAACCAACTCGGCCACCACGTATATTCCTTCGTTTTAATGCATTCATAATTTCATCCATATTATATACTCAGTTGTTTGATGGTCATCTCCCACAAACAAATTTTCAACGTATTCCTCCAACACTACTTCTTATTTTTAATCACGATTAACTTGGATTTCTCCAATACATCTTCGCATTCATATTTCGGCCTGCGCAAATGTGACCATGTATCTATTTACCGCAAACAGTTAAGATGGCTTAATATACTATCACGTAGATCAGAGCACATGCTTTCTTCCCTTTATAGCATTCTCTATAATCCTAAGCTGCTCGTCAATGGAATTTGCTTTTTCTGTCTATAAGACAGGCTCCAACCATTAGTGTATTTAAACGTCTACTCACCAAAATCTCTTCCAAAATCTGAGTAAATGCTTTAGAATACAATGAGAAAGCTGTAGGTATTTTACTATAACCTGTTTCAAGACTTCAGATTAATATACAGAGGCGATATATAATACCTAATAGTAGCATTGGCGTAGGGACGTGACGACCCTACCGCCCGCTTTTGCGCAGTCAGTCAACCGAACGATGGCGGTCAAACCATCCAAATCATGGTCGGAAGAAATAATAACACGGTACGGGTAGCAGCGCACCGTAGTAAAACTTTCGACCCACTGCGATCGCCAACCCGCTTGCCAAGCGTGGCGATTATGGCAAAGCAACATGAACGACAATAATAAAAAACGGACCCTAGTATTCGGCCCCGCTATTCCTGGCTATGGTAGCGGCCATGATTATATAAGTATTGAGCGGGTTACACTGGGATATTATTGGATTATCTGATGTCCAAAGAGAAGGTGAAGACCTGATAATACTGAAATCCGGTAACCTACTCTATTTCCGGGAGGGCGACGAACCGTCTCAAGGTGGTGTCGGGTTCATAGTCCACAGGTCTCTCGTGAACAATGTTGTCAAAATCGAGAGTGTGTCGACAAGGGTGGCTTACCTTATACTCAGAATAACCAAACGATACACACCCCGACTACGAGGTAGAAGCCATGTATGTGGACATCGGTAGAGCCATGCGTAGCTTCAAATCTCATTACACTGTTGTCATGGGAGACTTTAACGCGAAGATAAGCAAACGAAGCGAAACCGAACTGAGAGTGGGGCAATTATATACCGAATATATCCCGGAAATCAGCCTGTTGGAGATTAGGATGGCTCTCAAACAGTTCAAAAACAACAAGGCACCGGGTGATGACAGAATCACGTCTGAGCTCCTGAAAGCACTTGGAAAACCTTTGCTGAAGGCTCTCCAGAAGCTGTTTAATTCCTTCATCCTCGAGGGCATAATACCTAAGGCATGAAACAGAAGCGTGGTGGTACTCTTCTTCAAAAAGGGTGACAAAAACCTTTTGAAGAACTACAGACCCATTTCGCTTCTGAGCCATGTCTATGAACTATTTTCGAGAGTCATCACGAATCGTCTCTCACGTAGACTTGACGACTTCCAGCCTCCCGAACAAGCCGGATTCCGAAAAGGCTACAGTACCATAGACCACATCCACACATTGAGGCAGATTATACAAAAAAAACGATAAATATAATTAGCCCCTGTGTCTAGCTTTCGTGGACTAAGAGAAAGCCTTCGATTCGATAGAAACATGAGCAATGCTTCAGTCACTCCAGCGGTGCCAAATTGACTACCACTATATCGAAGTACTAAAGTGTTTGCACAAAAACGCCATCATGTCAGTTCGCCTCCAAGACCAGACCTCAAGACCCATCCAGCTACAGCGAGGAGTGAGACAGGGAGACGTAATCTCTCCGAAACTTTTTACTGCGGCATTGGAGGATGTCTTCAAACTCTTGGACTGGAGAAGATTTGGCATCAACATTAATGGCGAGTACATCACTAACCTTCAATTTGCCGACGATATCGTAGTCATGGCTAAAACCCTGGAGGACCTCTTAAGTGGCAGTGGGCAGGCCACATAGCTCGCAGAACAAACGGTCGTTGGGGCATTAAGGTTCTCGAGTGGCGACCGCGTGCTGGAGGACGCAGCAGAGGCAGGCCCCCCACAAGATGGACCGACGACCTGAGAAAGATCGCGGGAAGCCGATGGATACCGGCAGTGCAGAACCGGTCGTTGTGGCGATCCTTTGGGGAGGCCTATGTCCAGCAGTGGACGCGCGAAAGGATGGCATGATGATGATGATGAGTAGCGAGGTTGTCAGTTATTACTAATATCCTATAATAAAATTACTTAATTAATATAATTACTAATACCACATAAACAGAACTATTATAATTAACAAAAAAAAGTTGTACGTGCATCCTTTTAATTGTTAATAGTGCAATAGTTTAATACATCAATGAATTAACATCAATGCACTGACTAGTTACACTAGTATGATAGGTTATTTTCGAACAATGGGGACCGAATTTTTCACTATTATATCAGTCTGGAAAAATCCGCCCCATTGCTGTAGAATTTTTAGCTCCGAGGGATAGTAAGCAAAAACTTTGATCGAACTTGTGTACGCTGTAAACTAACACTAGCGACATCTGTAAGCAGTTTGGTGTTATTTCTGAAGCTTTCAGGCAATTCGCGACTAACCTATATTTTTGATAAAGGGATATGATTTGTAAAATAGAAATTTTAATTCAGTTAAATAAATATCTATTTAATTATATAAATGTATAATAAACAAATAGATTCGAGTGAAAAATACTAATAAATGCAATTTTATAAATTCCTTATTAGGATAATCTTATATTAAATTTTTAAAGATAAAAATGCAATGAAAAATGTCCTGGCCGCGATAGCGAGGTTCGTGGGTTTGAGTCCCACCCTCAAACCCACGAACCTCGCTATCGCGGCAGAGCGCTCAACCGCTGAGTCAACCAGGTTCTAGTCACCCCTCACGAATTTTGTCATTGCTTGTTATATGAACACTGGTATACTTTCGGTGCTTGAAGAAAGTAATACCTGTGGAATTAATCATTCCAGAAATCAAACATTCACAAAGGACTACATAATTCAGTTGGCTTCAATCTCACAAATGAATTTACTATAAATCAACAAATATCTTTCATCCTCATTAATGGACTTTTGGACACTTGGTCTTCAAGGTTGACCTTTGGAATTTTTATGTAAAGCGGTAGCCAAATGTCGGTGGTCGCCACTTTAAATGCATTTTTCTCCATAGGCTTAGGTTGCGGGATTTATATATATATATATATATATATATATACCCCCTTCACCTTACTTTTATATATAATATATTATTATATATAAGTAAGGTGAAGGGTAAACGTGGCCGCTGGAGACCAAGGCACAATTTACATGATCAAATTATAAAGGTTTTTAAAACGGTTCAATTAAAAGCGGCGTGAATGTATGCGAACAGTTGTGACTGTGAACAAGGTAAAATAAGTATGTTGAGATAGAGACAAGACGTGGCGCTCGGTTGTCTCTGCCTACCCTTTAAGGGACCTGGCGTGAAAATAAAAGAAAAATCTTCGTAATTTTTTTAACAATCCTTTTTTTAAACGAAAAATAGCGAAAAAAATAAAATCCCGTAAATCTCTTAAAATGGGACCATATTTCGAGTAAGATATACTTTTAACATGATTGGAAGTCACTGAGAACTAGAATTAATATTTTGATATAAAAAAACATACCAAACACTGAGAGTTTAATTAAGTAATTATTACTTTATTAAACTCCAACAAAGGTAGGTAATAATATTTATTTTATTTAGACAAAGGGATATTACAGTTAAGCGCCACCTACATAAACCTGATGAACTAAATCGATTGGCTTAATTTCCTAAGGGCTGAAAAAAAGGCCAGCCAGCAAGGCATAGCATTAGCTACCAAAGAAAGTCAATAGATGGGGTGTTGTCAAGCTTAAGAGTAAGTTATATGCAATATTGAAGGTATTAGTTTTACTGAAATATATAAAAGTATTATGTGAACTTTTGTTTTGATAATGATAGTAAATAATTTTGTAGCTTGTTGGATTAAATTTATATAAGTTTTTATTTTTACCGTTCTTCCAATAATTGTTTTTTTTTTGTATTATTGATGAGAGATTATAAATATATAAAAAATACAATTAACTTAAAAAAACAAAAATAACCAACAACACACAGTTTTCCCAAGCGGATACCCATCCAAGTACTGACTGTGCCCGCCGTTGCTTAACTTCGGTGTTCGAAATGGGAACCGGTGCTTACAACGAGGTATGGCCGTTGGCGGAAGCTATTGCGAAAATTGAGAAAGCTTTCAGGGAGTTTTGCAACAGCCAACTGAAAACCGTATCTATTTCCAGAAAGCTAAAGTTTTTATTCCAATGGTCACCCAATGACGTAGAGACTACGCTCTTACGTAAAATATGGGAACTGTTTACTGGAAAATCAACCCATAACCAAAAGAAGGGAAATTTTGTATGCTATTAGTTTCTGAAAACATTCACAGATGGCGTGTGTAGCCTATAGAATTTTTGGTTTTTTCTAATTTAATTACAAAAAAATAATAACAAAAAAATAATAACAACAGCTGTAATTTATGTTTAAAATTCGGGTGTACTGAAATAAAATAAAACCATTATGAATTATATTATGAATAATGGACCACTTATATATTAGGTATGTGTACCACTACGGCGCGCTAGAGCGCCTCGACAGCCTAGGAATACTGCTGTGGGATGTAATTCCCTAGCCACTGGTCATCTTAGTACAGCTCACGGCGAAGTTTATATTGACTTAATAATGTATCTATAGACAGTTTCACTAGTTGGTGTACAGTGAAACTGGGACCGACAGCTTAACCTATCTCAAAGGAGGCACTACACTGCAAAACTTTTAGGAGCATACTGGGGTTTGAAACCAAGTCCTAAATACTGTATTTATTTAGCGTAACGTCTAATTAACTAAAAGTCCTTACTCTGTAGTCGACTTGACATCCATACAAACGTACTTCCAATATTACAACTTGGCTGTTAGTCCAAGTTCCATTTTAATGTACCATCCGAAAGAACGCATCAATATTGTCATCAAGCATGTATATTTGTGTTTTAATATCGCCATGGAAACAATTTGATATATTATTACTTAGATTTAACCATATTTAATTAAAATCATGTCAACCTATGACAGTAAAAAAAGTGAAATAAATCTTTTTTACAAAAAAAATAACTGACTTTAAAATCACTAAAATGTATAAAGTGAATATTTACAAGTGATTAATAATATAATATTTTTATAGTAATTATGTAATATAAGTATAATATTTTTTTTGAAATTTTCTCTCCAGGCTGGGGAATCTTTAAAGGAGAGACTATAAAATTAATGCTATAAGTACTAACATTTTTACTAGCAAGACAGGCACCATTTTTTTTTAAATAAAATAAAGGATGAAATTGATCGTTTACTTAAAAATAAGAGAATTACACATATAGAATAAAGTAGCTGGGGCATACCAGTAGTGCCAGTACTTAAGTCAGATGGCCCTGTAAGGCTATGTGGGGACTACAAAGTAACTTTGAATCCAGTATTAGAAATTGACCATAAGCCTTTACCCCATATTATATACATTGAAAGGTTTTGAATATTATTGTGAACTGGATTTAAAAGAAGCTTATTTGCAGGCCCCTCCACACCCTGATAGCCAAAGCCTTACAACCATTGTAACTGAATTTGGTATCTATAAATATTTATTTGTATTTATATTGGTATGGATTTATATACGTGGTGGCCGAGTTGTTTAGACCTTGGACTTAAAAACGCTTAGGTCCCTGGTTCGCATCCCGGTGTATACCAAAGAGTTTTTAATAAAAATAAATATGTACATTTGTTTGACAACACCACTATAGTGCCTCTGAGAGCACGTTAAGCTGTCGGTCCCGGTTTCACTATACCAACTTGTGAAACTGTTTATAGATGGGTTATTGAGTCTATTAAAAACATCGCGACGAGCTAGCCACTTGTTCGGTGTAGACTCATACCATCGGCTACGCGAGGTGCGATTAAAACCCCTCCGCTGGGTACCCTGGGGCCGTCTAGGCGGTCTCGGGCGCGGTAAGGCACCCGTAATAATATTCATGTATGTATGTATAATAATTATTCCAGAAAGTCCATAAACTAGGATTATAAATGAGCTTCATAAAAGTCATTTTGGCAGTAGTAGAATGAAATCAAATTGTCAATCATATTTTTGTGGCCTAAACTTAACGAAGATATTGATATATTAATAAAGTCTTGTACAATTTGTTTAAAAAAATAGAAAAAGCCCTAATAAAATTATGCAACATTATTGGCCAAAACCTCCAGCTGTTTGGCATAGGATTCATGCAGATCATACTGGCCCCCTATTTGGAAAAATGTTTCTATTAATAATAGACAGTTTTAGTAACTAGATTTTTTTATTGTTCACAATATTGGATCAACACTTACTATAAATAAATTTAAGGAAATTTCCATAAGATTTGGTTTTCCAGTTCACCTAGTGACCGACAATGGTACTGGTTTACAAGTAAAGAAGTTTCTGTCAGGGTATAGGGGTCACCCACACATTCACTCCACCTCATTATCGTGCTACTAATGGAGCGGCAGAGAGGTTTGTACTTTGTAACACCATGAATAGACTCTTTTAAAAAAACTTGTACCCTAACTCTTTTATGTATTTCGATAAAACATTGTAGATTTTTTTATTTATTTACAGTTAATAAATATTTTTTATTAACAAGGCATTAAAAATACACAAAAAAAAACTATAAATATTAAAAAAAAAACAAAAATAACCAACAACACACAGCTTTCCCAAGCGGATACCCATCCAAGTACTGACCGTGCCCGCCGTTGCTTAACTTCGGTGTTCGAAATGGGAACCGGTGCTTACAACGAGGTATGGCCGTTGGCGAAAGCTACTGCGAAAATTGTGAAGGCTTTCAGGGTATATTGCAACAGCCAACTGAAAACCGTCTCTATTTCCGGAAGGCTAAAGTTTTTATTCTATTGCATTTACAGTGATACAGCAATAGCGCCTTAACGTGAAATATAGGAACTAAATTGATAACTGAAAAGCCATCCTAAAAGTAAAAGGATTGAAAATCCAGATGCTTGTTATTTCTGTAATCATCCAACAGATGGGGTGTAGAAGCTGTTTATTAAATTAAGTTTAAATTTCGACTAAACTGAAATGAAATAAAATAATTTAAAATTTAATGAGGCCTCCAAGTACGTACATATTTTGGACTAGAGTTTTTTCACCCGACAGTATTTTACTTATTCCAAAACAAAAAACGAATCATTTCTTGTAAAATAAATAAAATTACTATCTCCATCATATATTTCTGCATCATCAAGAACAGCTGGTGTTGCTGCTGAGGCCTAGGCACGAAAAAAACATAATACATATGCACAAATAATTCATTCATTTAATTTTATTCCTTTTATAGTTGAGACGATGGGATTGGTCCAAGAAAGCAAAGACATTTGTTATTTCTTTGGGTAAAAGATTTAGAGGAGTGACCGGGTATCCCCAATCAGGATTTTTTTTAGGACAAAAAATATACATAGCTATCCAACGCGGAAACGCAGCTAGTACTATGGGTATTTTTTAAAGAAATCCTTGATTGTTTTCTATTACTCCTTTAATTATTTTTTGCCAATAATTTGTATTATTAAGTATAATATTTAAATTATATATTTTCATTTACAGTAGCTGCTTAATTATTTTTCATAGGTCGTTCAATAAGATACATAAATAAAACACAATATAATAATAATACTTTTGCTATATTTCGCCTTATTAGGGCGTCTTCAGGCAACAATATTTACAAAATAATATAATTATTATTAAGTATAATAATAATTATATCATAAAAATCAAAATATTTTACACCAAGGTTTTAATTATAAGTATAATGTAAAATGAATATCATCACGGGTGCCTTACGGTGTCCGAGACCGCCAAGACGGCCTCAGGATACCCAGCGGAGGGGTTACCTTGACGTAGCCGATGGTATGAGTTTACACCGAACAAGTGGCTAGCTCGTCGGGATGTTTGCCACTAAACCAGCCTGTGTTCATACATGGATTTTTGAACCCATCTATGTTAATCTCATAGTAAAGCTAAATTGTGATAAACCGGAATATATTCAAGAAAAGATACAACCTTTAAAAGCCTTTTAAAAATAAAACAAGAAACATAAAACATATTTACCAATGATTTTTAGCGGACCCTATAGTTAATTTTAGAGTTAAAGATCTTTATATAGGTAGTTCATAATTATCGGATTCCGTTTTGAAATATAGAAGTATTTCTTGGATTACTTTGTATGGTAAATGGATTAAATTATAATTATTTTTTAAATTTTGGCGTCCCACGTTGGGCGCCAATTTATGTGACGTAGTCCTACCTACAGGTTATAAATTGGCTGTGAGATAAAAACAACGTACATACAAATAAACTAAAATTATATTATACGAAAAAAAAACTAACTATATACAAATTATAAAATGCGAAAGAGAGAGAGAGAGTGGGTTCTATCAACATCCAGATTATTTCGTGGAAAGAATGTTACTGCCCTGCTATACAGCGATCGGGGAGGGCAGCAGTCAACGTCCTTCAGTGGCAGACCAGGCTCCAAAATAAGGGTCCAGGCCAGGTTCTGCCGTAGTGGTTTTTTAACCTATATCGTAGTTCCTGAAATCAGTCGAAAGGGGCCTAAGCGTACTGCTCCCAGCTCTCGTTTTCTTCAGTTTTTTGCAGGGCAGCAACAATAGTGCATTGTGTAAAACTGCAGGACGGAAGTTGGGGTGCAGTGCTAAACAAACACACGGATACATTTCTAATTTTATATAAATTCTAGTGATCCCTAAAAACGTCCCTATGAAAGCACTGTATAATTAACTCACCAAATTAATGTTAGAAATCCGAACTTTGTGCGTCACTATTAGATATTGTTGTGTAACTAACTTATTATTACAAACACACACTCGCGATGTTAGTAATTTTTCAAATGGCCTGCGGTACTCTGACCGCGGCCAATTTATCTAAAATTTAAAGTTTCTCGTTATAGCCGCAATACTTCAAACTACTTGCCTCTTTTGCATTTTGCACTTTTGAAAAGGGTACTTTTAAGTCCTAAACGATGCGCTCACTTTGCTAACATTAAAGTAACGTTCCGTTACAATAGACTACTATTATTATTTATTTAAATTTTTATTGCATACAACATGCAAAGGAGGAACTTTCTGTACCAGTCAAACCATCGGGATAATCATTATATTACTATAGATAGTATTTTAATTTGTAGTGTATTATATATTCGTAATAGTAGTTGTTCGATTTTGATAATAGTCTATGGACGACCTTTTGACAGGTCAGTCAGTTAAGAAAAAAAAAGGTCGTAAAAATTGTAAATGGAGTCCTTGAATTAATTTTAATTTCGTTTTTCTATTATAGTTGTTAGTCTAGTAGATTTTTGCCGTAATGTGATTTTGTGCGTCCTTTTAGACAATGAATAGAAATTGTGTAGCGTTTCGTTCGCCATGTACTAGGCGCCTACAAGTGATTCAAATAGTTCTCGCGTTGTGTGTTGTTAACATCTGTTATTGTTCCAACGTCGTATTTGGGTGGCATGTTGTAGTGGTATTGAAAGAAGAACGAAGTTATTGCATACCTTGGGTACCCAGGGTTCTCGTCGTTGAAGCCCCACAACAAGACATACGGTAAGTTTAGTTTTTTTATGTAACAAAAGCGGTGCGCATCGCACCCGTGTGAGAAGTCTGGACTGAAGAGTTTTGTTTCCCGGTTTCTAATATAATAACCTCCTGAAAAAATTCAATTGGTTTTTTTACCAACCTAAAGGTTCTAAGACCTCATAGCATCTAAAACTACTAAAATATAAGCTGATGTATAATCTAGAACCATTATAATACCATTGTAAGGCCAAGAGGACTTTTTCAATACCTAAGTATCCAAAAAATGTTACTTGTGTAGGCAACATAATAAAATCCTTTAAAAATATAAAAATATCATTGTATAATCAGCAGCAACTAAAATTGGTATACGTACATATACGTGGTGGCCGAGTTGGTTAGACCTTGGACTTAAAAACACTTAGGTCCCTGGTTCGAATCCCGGTTAGTACCAATGAGTTTTTTATTTAAAAATTTATGTACATTTGTTTGACAACACCACTATAGTGCCTCGGAGAGCACGTTAAGCTGTCGGTCCCGGTTTCACTATACCAACTTGTGAAACTGTTTATAGATAGGTTATTGAGTCTATTCAAAACATCGCGACGAGCTAGCCACTTGTTCGGTGTAGACTCATACCATCGGCTACGACGAGGTGGGATTAAAACCCCTCCGCTGGATATCCTGGGGCCGTCTAGGCGGTCTCGGACGCCGTAAGGCACCCGTGATGATACACACATCGCCGTGTTAGAACAAAAACCAACTAAGTTAGCCATTTTTGCACAATTAATATTTTGAGGAAATGCGTTTTGAAAGTTTGTGGTCTTTTCTCACATATTTGTCAAGACATTGAGAGATATAAGAGTAAGTAGTTAGGTAGAAAATTTTATGAACTTTAAGTGTATTTATATAAATTAAAGAAATACAGCTTTCAATATTGTTAAAATAGCCAAATACTTTTTTGGGTGACTTACTTAATTGGTTTTTCCTCTTGAACCAAAATCACAATTTATTATACAAGATTTTATAGGAAGGCAGCTAATAACTAATTTCCAAGTTAAATAACAGCATGTTTGTTCATACTAGCTCATAAAACGAAATATTTTACTTACTGCATAGAAGTTATTGGCAAAAATGTAAATAATAGTTGGTTTTACCAGTAGATAAAAATTAAATAAAACAATATATGGGTTTTTAATATTTAATTGATTACATTAAACTTTATAAAGTTTATACCAAAAGCAAGGTCAAGTCATCAAAATTAAATGAAACTTATTATTTTTTAATACCACGATAAAAAAAAATGGTTCCGTGCTTCAAAGATACGTTAAACCGTCACCGTCGGTTTCAATCACTGTTCAAATGGTTTTTTTACATTAGCTATGTTACAGGCGGTTTTAAACTCTGATGGCTTGTTAGGTCAATCGTCAATCCACAACCTATACAATAAAGGAAAGATTCTTTTATTTTCTAATAAATATAATTATTTAAATTATGTATGAAAAAAAACAACATTTTGTATTATTAAGCTTTATTATTTAATTAAATATTCTTAAAATTAAAGTTGAGTTTATCACAAGTAGTGTGTTGTATGTGGAAGTGAGTGTTGGTGTGGGTGTGTGTATTTATATGTATATAGTTAAGTAGTTAGGTTTAGTTTAAGCTTGACTATAAAGATATTCATAGATTTATAAAAGGTTTTACAAAAAAAAATCTGACAAACTTCGTGCTTTGTTGCTTGTTGTCATTAATTTAAAGAAAATATATTTTTGTGTTTGATTGTTCAGTTGGTCGGTTTCTCAACGCTTCAACTATACGCTTTGTTTTTGGCCAATGAATTTTAATTCATTCCCACAAGAAAGTTCTTATTGCTGGTCTAGTTCATACTCCAGTATTTTCTACAAATGCTTACTCGGTCATCTTCTGTAAAATATGTAGTACATTTAAAAGTAAATTTTAAACAGTCAACTATTTCGACCGCGAAGTAGGTTTAAAGGTCTTTTGAACTCTCATCTGCACTGTGTTCACTACCCCATCTACTCAACCAAATACTATATGATCCTGTTAGCGCCATCTTGGAAACACGTTTTATAAAAGTTCCGACAGCTGATCTTGGAAGGCCAAGATTCTTCAATAGACGATGCAAAAACTTTGCTGGAATTCCTCTTGCACCAACTTCCACTGCATAAAGTTGCGTTTTAAATCCGTTTCTAGTAATTTCGTTTGTGAGATCAAAATATTTGTTGGACTTGATGTTGTGGTCCTTAGGAATGTTTGTTTTCCACGAAACGGTGAGTTCTATAAGTATTACTTTTTTCAAGTACCGAGAGTACACCAGTATGTATAGTCTATAGGCTGAAACTGCTAGTTCGCCTGGAATTTTGTAATGTGTTTTGAAGCATCCATGAATATTTTTCAGTCTTGTGCTTTGTCCAGGATTGAGAAAGGTTTACTTTGTTTAGTTTTCTTGAGTTGTCTCCTTTACAAAAGTAGTTAGTCTTTCATTTGTTGATAAACCTTTTCTGGCTCTAGCAATACTGAGACTTACAACTTATTACGAATAATTTATTTTAGAACTTTATCATGTCGGTGCGAATAATGTCCTTTTTCAAGTAGAGTCTTGCACCCAGGAAGTATATGTCTCGCAGTCCCTACAGCAACACCGCACAATGTAAATATCTTATCTGTTGCTTTCCCCCATCTTACCAGATTACTCTGGTCTAGTAGGGACATTTTAAAGGCATTGAGATAGAACATAATGAGTGCCGGAGACCAATCGTACATGAGGCTGAAGGAATACAACTATTTCGACCGCGAAGTAGGTTTAAAGGTCTTTTGAACTCTCATCTGCACTGTGTTCACTACCCCATCTACTCAACCAAATACTATATGATCCTGTTAGCGCCATCTTGGAAACACGTTTTATAAAAGTTCCATGAGAGGGCTGAAGGAATACAAACTTCCCCCATACTAAGCCATTCATTCTGTACTTCGGTCATCGCGTAAACTCTGTAGCCATGCTCTTCTTCATCGTCCCTAAGGAAAGATTTAATAACATCTTTATTACATTCCTTTTTCTTCCAACCTAAGCCCCTTCTGCTGATTTAGGCACCGCTCATAAATTATTTATGGAACTAAAGTCTTGCCTCAAATCTCAGAGGCCAATGAGCCTTTTGGGAGAGATGCAATAAGATTATTCCGAGAGTTACTCAGGAGTTGTTCCTTTGTTACACATGTTTGTACAACTCAGATGGCTTTTTAAAATTCATCCCAAATTGTTGCTGTCCCCTGAACAGCGTGGAGGGGTCAGCGCCCTGCGCTAACCCAAGCCAAGACTTAAGTTTTTTTATGGCAGTTGCATCCAGATTTACCAGAAGAGTTTTGTTAAAGTCGTATACAAGAAAAGGCCATTTTAGACGAGATGTTAGGTAGTTGTCATAAATCCAAGCTTTCTTCACATTACTAATTGGCTGTTGATCTACCTTGTTTATGTCATTAATAAAGCGTTCCACAACCACATCTAAGGATGGTGTTCTTCCTTTAAAATCGACCCTTCTGCCCAGAAATTTCCTAGTTTGGTTATGATCCCGTACTTTGAGACGTTAAGCAGGCGTCAGTGGTATTCATTACATAAGCCATAACAGGGGCCTTAGAGGTGATTAAAAAACTATAATTAACCTGTACCTCTAGTGTGAGTGTCTCCACCAATCAGATAGGATGATTTTAAATGTTTAGGTAAGTAAACTGTTCTAGTTGGCGGAGAGTGCTCGATAGACGCAACAGTTAACGTAAACTACTATGGAATTAAAACTTACACTACAGGTAGAGATTGATGTTTTTTTAAGCATTGGGCCCTGAAAACATACAATTTGGCTATGTAACAATTAGGCAAATGGACCGACCAACATATTAAGGTAGCTATGAGTACCTGTATAGTTGGGTACAGAACCCTAAAATATAAATGATTTTGTAATGAATAAGTAAGTCAAATAAAAATAACCTTGCAGCCTCTTAGAAGTTGGACACAGGTCTAACAAATCTATAGCTAAAGATCATTACGTCTTACCCACTTACCACTGTCAAAGCCTATACAGTTTTGATTGAAGGCGATGCGACACGTCGCTCGCCCGAATTATCTCTAAGACCCCGGGGGCTTTACCAAAGAGCCAATCGATAATCGAATCGAAATACCAAAATATACTTTTAAGTTTTTCGTTATGGCTTTTGAAATAAGTCGTAGGCCTGGGATATTAAAAAGTCCTCTTTATCATCCATTACATTTTTTTCGGTAATCATCTACTGCCTAACAGTAGGTAGGTTTCATAATTTTCTGAATACTTAGCCTGGAAATAATAATTATGATTTGTAAATAATGGTGTGTTAGTACCGTACGTACTAAAAGGAATAAATTTATTTTTAAATACAATATAAATGGTCAAAATAAGTAAAACAATTACAATTAAAAACCCTCAACATAAAGAAATGGATTTAACCTCAAATATAAAGAAATGGAGACTTACCCTTTAAAATCAAAGAAAATCCTTTAAACTGCTAACTAATTATGTATCAACGATGATTATTTGTATTTATCTGCCACGTTTTAATCACTCCAAGACTTAAAAACCATTAAAACACCGGGCAATCGCACGCTGAATCCCAAACTAAAACAGCTAACATGAAATAATTGGTTTTTGCGCTCGATATTATGAGTTAAGATACATTTGCATATGAATACTAAAACCCTAAAACCATCTATCTCATTATAGCGTTTTTTTGTAGTTGGTTATTTATATTAAAAACCAAAAAACTTCGCATGCTAAAAACACTTAAGTTTCGGTATAATGTTTTACTATTAGATTTTAGTAGAATCATGCTAATATAAAGGAGAAAAAAGAAATTAAAAACTTTTAATCGGATTTTTTTCTCAAACAAATCGATATTTGCTTAAGAACTTATCCAAGTAAAAACAATTTATAGGGAATTAGTCGTATCTACCACAGCATAAATATGAAATCAAAAATATTATCCACATTTAATTACTTTTGAATTTGTTTTTTCGCCTAAAACCGTTCGTTTAATTGATTTTAACACCCACTATCTTCGAAACTAAACGTCCCAGAGCTTAGTCGATTTTATCATTGGAGAAAGCGGAAGTTTTTGAAACGATTGGTGTAAAAAAGTGAATTTACCAAAAAAAATGAGTTAGTTGGTTTTCGCTACAACACGGCGACATACACACAAAAAATTTACTTTTTTTCCCTTGTTTTACGGGTGCTTTTGCTTTGACAGATTTTAGCATTCCGTTACATTCGTTATTTTGACAATCTAACGTTACCTTTAAGAGAAACTAAATGTGGCCGCTGGTCCCAATAAATTATCCTTAATGGGAACGGACCTTTCCTTATATGTACGAACTGAAACCTCTTCGGATAGTAAAACAAGACTTTATTTGTAAACACACTTATATAGTATGTGTGCCATGTCGCGGGCAAATGCTAATTCATATATACATCCTTAAATCCTGTATAAATTTCTAAAAACTTTAATTTTTTTAATACTGAAAATTCGAAATTTACGATGAAACTAAACCCACGTTTTCACACTAACTCCATAGCGGCCTCTTGGTCTAGGGGCATGATTCCTGCTTTGGGTGCAGGAGGTCCCGGGTTCGAATCCCGGAGGGGCCCTTCGTTTTTTATTTGCATTTTTACTTTTTTTTTTATTAATAATGTACTTTATTATTTTTAATCTACTTAAAAACTTAAAAAAAAATTTTTTTTTCATAAAAAGCACTTGCAGGTCAGCTGAAATTCGAAGTGTGTTTTTGTCTAAATGAATGCTAAGGGATGAATAAGAGTACGCAATTAGCTATATACTCGTATGTATACCTGACCCTCCGTACTACTGATCTATATTAGTAAAAGAACTGTATAATAATAATTGAAATATTGATGTTTATAAAGTTTTTAGTTTTAAAAAAATAGTGAAGACAGTTTTGGCTTAAAGAAATGTTTTGCAACGGCCTCTAAGTCCAGACTCCGCTACTAAAGCCACATATGATGTTTTCATATTGCGCGCTATAAGTGTTTCTTCGGTCAAGGTCACCGATCCAGTTTAATGTGAGTCTAGCCTAGCCTACACTAAACACCACCCATCTTCCCCGAAATCAACGACATTCCATGGTTTTTTTATTGGAACACGACATGTGATGTCGCAGCTGGTGGTTAGCACAGCCCATAAATCGGGTAGACCAATAACTTGTTTGTTAACAATGTTGATCGCTACCACTATGCCAGCTAATCGATGCAGTTACGAAACGATTGTAGAGAATGTAGGTGTTCTTTATGACATGAGCAAAATGTTAGGAACACACCGTGAATAGAGTCAGAATTATTAATACGTAGTAAATAAAAAAATGCACATATTTTTATGCGTTAACTTTTTTCCAATTTCATATTTTGCTCTCAATTAAATAAGACTTACGTTAATCTACAAATAAGTTTTGTGAACTTAAATCCAATTTAAAGTTAATATATAAATATTGTAGTTCTAAACGCGATTTACTATTTGTTTTTTTTTATTTGATTAGATATTTAATTTCCCGACGTTGAAGTTTTGATGGACTTAGACTATTTGATTTTCGACCAAGTTGCATCGATCGTGGTCACGGGATGACTGGAGCTGCGAGATGATCTTCATTCATTCTGCGAGCAGTTATAAAATTACCCGCACTATAAGTTATTGGTATTTAAATCACGACATAATACTCACAACATCCTCGGATGTGTTTGACGATTTGTCGCGGGACCGAAATCGATTGAGAACTGGATTCCAAGACGGTGAAAGTTTAAAACCAGGCGTTTGTATACAACATGTACGTACACCAAAGGATATTATTCAGTTCCTGTTGAACACAAGATAGACTGCAGATGTGGAAGTTCCTATATCGGTCAAACCATACGCACGATTGCTAAAAGGGTCAAAGAATATATAGTAGCTGTCAAAAGGCGCCAGATAGTCAGCGATAGCCGAACATCTTATAGATGAGGGCCCGAACCATGGATTGAATAACACGATCCAAAAATTCTTTCTACTGAACGACACTATTATCCAAGGATAGTGCGGGACTCCATAGAAATAAATAATATAAAAATTTCAATAGTGAAGATGGTTTATTGACAAGATGGTATGGATCTCAGCGATGTACATGGATATGACGAAAGCTTTTGACTAGGTTGATCATGAATTTTTGGGGATTCTGGAGTAACAGGAATGTAAGTTAATGGCCTTGAATTGACAATGGCTTCAGCTTCCAATAATAGTGTTATAAATACTTCTTCTTTTGGAAACTAATCTTGTAGAGTAGCTTTTAATGCTGTTTTAACTGAACGTACCATTCGTTCCCAGGCACTTCCCATATGTGGTGAAGCCGGTGGTATAAATTGCCATGTTATTTTATTATTTGTGGCAAATTCTTCTATTGGTTTGTCGAACAAAACAGATAATTCTTTATTGGCCCCAATAAATGCAGTACCATTATCTGACAAAATTTTAGAAGGAGATCCACGACGAGCCATAAAGCGACGTAAACTCATTATAGCCGAGTCAGTAATGAGTGATAAAACGACTTCTAAATGTGTTACTCTTGAAACTAGGCACATATACAGAGCGACCCATCGTTTTTCATGCCTTCTTCCAATAGACACCATTAAAGGGCCAAAATAATCTAAACCCACATTTGTAAATGGTCTTGTATTATGTTCTAATCGCTCTATAGGTAATTCGCCAAATCTAGGCTGTGTGGGAAAAGTTTTCTTCTTTTGACAAAATAAACATTCTCGCGATATCTTTCTAATAGCATTTCTACAACAAATAATCCAAAAATTCTGTTTAAGCTCATTATAAATGATTTCGTTAAAAGCAAGTTCAAATTTCTCATGATAACTTTTGATTAAAAGGCGAGTAATAATATGACGTCCATCTAAGATCATTGGTGACTTCATATCTTCGCTAACACCAGATACAAATTTTATGCGAGAATTAAGTTTTAATAATCTATCTTGTAATATAGGATCTAGTTTAATCAATCGACTAGTCTACTTCAAGGGGAAACCTGATTTTATATGTGCAATATCTTCTCTGAAATCTTTGAAATAATATCTTCCCTGCTTCTTTATTTTCTATAACTGACAAAGCTGTTTTAATATAAGAGTTTTTATTAATAAGTAAACGAAATAATTTAACCGCGACCAGGGTTAGAGCAGTATTATCATATTACTACAAGAAGGTTGACAGTTTGTAGTAATATTCTCAGCATTCAAATCACTTACGGTTGAAGTTTGTAAACAAGATTGTGGGTTGGACGTAGTATTAGAGTGAAAAGGTTTTTGTGGTGAGTTGCCATGTAGTAGACTATGGTGAACACCACAACGCTTCACTTTGCAATTATTCCAATTGTATGTGATTCACGAATGAACTGCCACCTATCTACAAGTGAAAGCAATTTAAACTCTTTACAGTTTTTTATATTGTGTTTCTTTTGACAATAAATGCATTTTACCGGTTTCGGAACGTTTTCAGAAGAAATGCTAGCTACTTGCAATCTATCTATCAATTATCCACCAAACTAATGAACATCATGGGAACCAACATAACTCTTGCCGCACCTTATCACCCTCAAGCAAACGGAATGGTCGAACGCTGGCACAGAACATTGAAGACCGCACTAAAAACTCGCTTAGCAGACCGAACTCAATGGATCAACGAGCTACCTACGGTTCTGCTGGGACTACGTGCCGCCATACGGTCAGACACCGGTGTGAGCGCGGCAGTACTTACCTACGGCTACATCCTACGCTTACCCAGTGATTTCTTTGCCATAACATCACCCGAGCCGTAGTTGTAGTCCGGGACATGGACTACAACTACGTCACTCAACTACGGGACACTATTAATTCGCTCAAACCAACTTCAGCACTTTCACACGAAAACAAGCGACCAATATTTGTTCACCCAGACCTGCGCACATGTAAATAAGTTTTCATCCGGAACGACGCCGTAAAAAAAACATCGCAACAACCCTACGAAGGCCCATATTCAGTGATTGAACGGAACGACAAAACATTTATTTTACAACTACTCACACGTAAAACAATTATATCAGTCGACCGTCTCAAGCCTGCATATATGATCGATGAAAACAATCACTTTTCAAGCAACATTCACACCAAAGATAAATGCAACATTCACACCGAAGATAACAACATCATTCAAAACATCGGAAAACAAAAACCACTTGCGCCAATATTGAAAACAGAAAACACTCGATCTGGGCGAGTCGTCAGACTGCCGGTACGCTTCGCTTGAGGGGGAGCACTGTAGCGACATGCCAACAGAAGTAAAAAAAGAAGAGAAAGTCCTGAAAAGAACTGTTTTTATTCCATTTTATAAATAGTTTGAAATTCTGTCTATAATGCCCATATGAATTGTCTATAATGTCCATACAAGGATGTTGTTGAACTGAAGAATGACGGCAGCACCGCTGTGTAAACACCATCCTCCGATGCAAGCTGCGTCACCGAAGCAGGCGCTCCGCAAATCTTCGCACAGTGCTGCAGTGTCCTGTTGTCTCGTATGGCTGGTGTCGGCGGCGATCGCTCAAGAAATGGCCGCGCGCGCGATGAGTCGTCACTATCCCCCCTTACGGGAGACGGGTAATTGTTACGAGGTCGTAACCTCCTTCAATAGTAGCTGTTCGCTACCCGTAACTACGGATAGGTCTTTGCGTGATCTTTTTACTGGTCGACGGATTCAAGGGGCTCTGTGCAGAGTCTGTGATGCTGTTCCTTCACGTGAAGCAATCGTGCTAGCCGTCCGAGTCGCTTTCGCTTCCCGAACTGCTATCACTCTCGCTCGTGAGAGGTACCAGGTCGCGCGCATATCGTCGTTTGGCATCCGGTGGTCTCGCATGCATAGGCGTCAGGTCCCGAATGTGCGGGTGGCCTGATGCATCTGCACGCGAGAACATACGGGTGGTCAAACGAACGACGAAGTCGTGCAGTGTTTCCATCCGGAGGTCTCGTCGCAGCGAGTTATTGCGCATATAAAATGGTGCGCCGGTTATGAGGCGCAGGCTTTTATTTTGTTGGGCCTCTAATTGCGCCCTATGTTTATTCCCACATAACGCGTACCAAGCTGGTGCCGCGTATGTGAGAATAGGCCGTATATATAGTTTGTAAATGGCCGCTTTGGTGTGTAATGGTAGTCCGGATGACAACACTGGACGCAGCCGACAGCGCGCGACCGCCGCTTTAGCTCGCGTCATTTTGACGTGCGGCTTCATTTTCAATTTGTGGTCGATTTTGACTCCGAGGTACATCACGGTTTTGGACCAGTCAACGGACTGTCCACAAAGCTGGAGCGGGGGCGGGGGGGTACGGCCCACTCCCCGGTCCTCTCTGCGGATGATCATTGCCTGTGTCTTTTTTACGTTTACACGTAGGCGCCAGAGTGAAAGCCAGTCGGGAAGTAAATCGAGCAGTCTCTGCATGTAGACAGCCGCCATTTTCGCGTTTAAAGAAAACGAGAAATAGGCAGCGTCGTCCGCGTACAGAGCCAGCTCCACGTCCTTCTCGGCCAGCGGGATATCATCGGTATAGCAGCAGTAGAGAACCGGGGAAAGGCAGCTTCCCTGCGGTACGCCCGCTGCGATGGGGTGATTTTTGGAGCAAAGACCTTCAACAGTAACGTGGTAGCTACGGCTTTCCAGAAAAGAGGCTATGACTCGTACTACGCGACGGGGTATATCAGTTAGCAAGATTTTGAACAGAAGCCCGTTATGCCAGACTTTGTCGAATGCTTTTTCCATGTCGAGGAGAACCGCACAGGAGAAGATACGCCTATCAGACGCCATCGTCATCCTGTGCAGGATTCTCGTCAACTGGAGAGTCGTCGAGTGCTCGCTACGAAAGCCAAATTGTTCGTCGCGAGGAGAAAAATGAGGCACGATATGTCGCAAAAGTAGCTTCTCAAAGACTTTGGAAATCGCCGGTAATAAAGTTATCGGACGATAGCTTTCTGGGAGCTTGATATTCTTCCGAGGTTTAGGTATCATAATGATGCGCCCCTCCTTCCACAATGTCGGGAAGTGGCCCGTGCGCATAATGTCATTAAATAGGCGGGTGTAGGCTGCGATTGTTCGTGGTGGCATGCACCTGATGGCCATATTATTAATGCCATCGGCCCCGGGGGCCTTCCGTGGTTGTACGCGGCTGAAGGCACGCGCTACCATACCAAGAGAGAATATCACAAGGGGTTCCGTCTCGGGTATCGCGCCGTGGAGGCCGGCCTCCACTACGCGATCTACCTCTGCGACATGTTCGATGGATTTAGGTGGGTTAGGACGAAACTGTCCTTCTAGGCATTCGGCAAAAATCCGGGCACGATCTTCCGTTCGAAACCTCGGGGCTCCGTCACTATCGAGGAGGGGTTGAATCGTTGGTGGCGCACCGGACATCGAGGAGCACAACCGGTGAACTCCCTGTAGGTCACCGGTTGCATCCTGGATCCGAGCATCCCAGCGGTCGGCGTGAAGCTTGTCGAGGGCCTTCCTCACTCGGGCCGCGAGCGCGTTTAGGTCGGTCTTCACCGACGGGCAGCGAGTGCGCTGCCACAGTTTCCGCAGGTCCCTCTTACTTTTCAGTAAGTCCCTGATGTTCTGGGGAAGGGGTGGTGAGCCCCTTCGCGAGGGGGACTCCGTGGAGGCCCCCTCTAGGGACTTGCGGGACTGTACAGTCAGATCGGACGCGAGCCTATCCACGTCCGCCGGCGTCGAGATGGGGAAGGTCGGCGTGTGATCGTCGAGCAACCTTGTAAATTTTTCCCAGTTAACGCGTTTACGTGGCACTGGAAGAGAGGCCTTGATAGGGAGGGTGGACAAAGTGACTAGGACCGGGAGGTGGTCGGAGTCGAGGTCATAGAGAACTTCCTGCTCCGGGGAACAGGGCAGGTTTCGGTGAACTAGTATGTCCAGCACGTCCGGCGAGTGCGCGCTCTGCACAGGCAAATACGTCGGGCCGTACGGGCTGGACACACAGAACCCCGCCCGCTCCGATTCCCGCAGCAGGAGGTTCCCCGCCGGGTTTGTTTGGCCGGAGTTCCAAGCTGGGTGTTTACAGTTGAGGACGCCGGCGACGAGGATCGCGAGAATATTGAAGGGAATCGAGGAGGAGAGGAGGGTCTCGCTAATCAGCGCCACGTCTACTCTCTGATCTCTGAGGAAAATCTGCAAGGTGCGACGTTGCTCTCGCAGTCCGCGGGCATTCCAGTGCACCACGCGCAAGTAGGCGTGAGGCGCCTTACTCGTCTCTGCTAACAGTAAGTCCGGCGAGTCCGGACATAATGGCAGATTGAGGTTCCTTCCCGGCCTCGATAGCTCGTAATATATCGAGGAGGAGCGTGGCCGCGCGTATTGCGCGGATGTCTTATATAGTCCCCAACTACCACGCCGCGCCGTCGCAGCGCACTACTACAATGAGCTGCGAATGCACCGTAGAAATGGCGGGAAAATATATAATTTTATTTTGCATAAATAAAGGAGTAATTATTAATTAAATTCATTCAGTATTAATCACTCGAAAACATCAAACCAAGAGTTTTATTTCACAAACGCTCAAGTACTCAAGACCCCTAAACTGTTAACCATTTATTTTAACTCATATGCCGATGATGCAAGAATGACTTAATAATATAATCGGCATATAAGAAACTATTTTCATCTGGGATTCTCACGATCGTCCTCTTCGCTCCTTTGCTAATAATTAATTAAAGATCCCGTCACACACCTCCACCAAATATTCCGATTATTTTACACTGTGTCAGCTGCTCGTCAATGGAATTTGCTTTCTCTCTCTAAAAGACAGGCTCCATCCATCGGTGTATTTAAACGTCTACTCACCAAAATCTCTTCCAAAATCGGAGTAAATGCTTTAGAATACAATGAGAAAGCTGTAGGTATTTTACTATAACCTGGTTCAAGACTTCAGATTAATATACAGAGGGGATATATAATACCTAATAGTAGCGAGGTTGTCAGTTATTACTAATATCCTATAATAAAATTACTTAATTAATATAAATACTAATACCACATAAACAGAACTATTATAATTAACAAAAAAAAGTTGTACGTGCATCCTTTTAATTGTTAATAGTGCAATAGTTAAATACATCAATGCACTGACTAGTTACACTAGTTTGATAGGTTATTTTCGAACAATGGGGACCGAATTTTCCACTATTATATCAGTCTAGAAAAATCCGCCCCATTGCTGTAGATTTTTTAGCTCCGAGGGATAGTAAGCAAAAACTTTGATTGAACTTGTGTACGCTGTAAACTAACACTAGCGACATCTCTAAGCAGTTTGGTGTTATTTCTGAAGCTTTCAGGCAATTCACGACAAAGCTATATTTTTGATAAAGGGATATGATTTGCAAAATACAAATTTTAATTCAGTTAAATAAATATCTATTTAATTATATAAATGTATAATAAACAAATAGATTCGACTGGAAAATACTAATGAATGCATTTTTATAAATTCCTTATTAGTAAGTATATAATATATAAGTAGTATAATATAAGTAGATAACAAGCAATGACAAAATTCGTGAGGAGTGACTTTTTTTTTAAATAGAGCAGGACATATTACTCTACATCCACCTGATGGTAAGTGGCAATGTAACGTACAAGATTGTTCTCAACCAATAGTAGCAATGGTGCTTGCTTCAATTGGTTGATTCCACTATGTCTGTTTGAGAAACTTATTCACGCCACGCTTAAAAGACTCTGGATTAAAGGAAGAAGGGAAAACGCACGCAGGCAAGGCATTCAACCTTTTTATCGTGCGACATATATAAGAGTCACCATACCTTTTTGTTTTGGTGGGTATGTCATCCACTAATAAAATAGCTGAGGCATCAGTAGTGCCAGTACTTAAGTCAGATGGCCCTGTTAGGCTATGTTGGGACTACAAAGTAACTTTGAATCCAGTATTAGAAATTGACCATTTTCCTTTACCCCATATTATATACATTAAAAGGTTTTGAATATTATTGTGAACTGGATTTAAAAGAAGCTTATTTGCAGGCCCCTCCACACCCTGATAGCCACGGCCTTACATCCATTGTAACTGAATTTGGTATCTATAAATATTTATATGTATTTATATTGGTATGCATTTATATACGTGGTGGCCGAGTTGGTTAGACGTTTGGACTTAAAAACACTTAGATCCTTGGGTCGAAACCCGGTGTGTACCAAAGAGTTTTTAATTAAAAAAAATATGTAGATTTGTTTGACAACACCATTATATTGCCTCGGAGAGCACGTTAAGCTGTCGGTCCCGGTTTCACTATACCAACTTGTAAAACTGTTTTTTTTTCTAGATGGGTTATTGAGTCTATTCAAAACATCGCGACGAGCTAGCCACTTGTTCGGTGTAGACTCATACCATCGCCGTAAGGCACCCGTGATGATATTTATGTATGTATGTATTATAATTATACCAGAAAGTTCATAAACTAGGATTATAAATGAGCTTCATAAAAGTCATTTTGGCAGTAGTAGAATGAAATCAAATTGTCAATTATATTTTTGTGGCCTAAACTTAACGAAGATATTGATATATTAATAAAGTCTTGTACAATTTGTTTAAAAAATAGAAAAAACCCTAATAAAAGTATGCAACATTATTAAAACCTCCAGCTGTTTGGTATAGGATTCATGCAGGTCATACTGGCCCCCTATTTGGAAAAAAAAATCTATTAATAATAGACAGTTTTAGTAACTGGCCAGAATTTTTTATTGTTCACAATATTGGATCAACACTTACTATAAATAAATTTAAGGAAATTTTTATAAGATTTGGTTTTCCAGTTCACCTAGTGACCGAAAACGGTATTGCTTTTACAAGTAAAGAAGTTTCTGTCAGGGTATAGGGGTCACCCACACATTCACTCCACCTCATTATCCTGCTTCTAATGAAGCGGCCTTTTAAAAAAAACATATAATTAAAATATTGATTTTAGGAAAGGTAATAAACCTTCGACCCTAGGAACCATAATTGAGGAGTCTATTCATGGTGTTACTTATTATGTGAATGTTGGTGGAATTAAATATAAACGACATGTAAACCAAATCCATACCTGCTCATAAATTTTGGAAGATTAAGTTCTACTTATATTATTAAGTTCCTTTTTATATTAAATGTTAAAGTTATTTACAAGGTAATACAGCATATAGGGTCTATATATTATATTGCTATACGCTTGCAACTGTAATTTATTAAGTAGCTTATAAGTGTTTATTCAGAGTTTGCGGGGAAGTGTGGTATCTTGAACGCAGCTCTGAATATTACGTTGACTGCTCGGATTAATACTGTCTTATCTTTGCCTCTTAGAACAGAGGCTCTGTCATCGGTTTGCGCAGTATTTGTATACGTATACGTGAGCAACAACCAATATGGCCGCTTTATTTTTGGTAACAGGATTGAATAAAGCGATCATATTGGTTGGTGAATTTAGATTTTAAGGTTAAGCGGTGCGAATCGTACCCATGTGAGAAGCGTGGACGAGGTTTGTTTCTCGGCTTCTCGCACATATATATATGCAGTTGTTTGATGGTCATCTTCCACAAACAAATTTTCAACGTATTCCTCAAATACTACTTCTTATTTCTAATCACGATTAACTTGGATTTCTCCAATACATCTTCGCATTCATATTTCGGCCTGCGCAAATATGACCTAAATATGATTTATTTTACCGCAAACAGTTAAGATTGCTTAATATACTATCACGTCGATCAGAGCACATGCTTTCTTTCCTTTATAACATTCTCTATAATCCTTATACCCTTTCTTACCTAAAATCTCGATTTATTTCCTCTGTGATTCTCACGATCGTCCTCTTCGCTCCTTTGCTAATAACCAATTAAAGATCCCGTCACACACCTCCACCAAATATTCCGATTCTTTTACTGTGTCAGCTGCTCGTCAATGGAATTTACTTTCTCTGTCTATAAGACAGGCTCCAACCATCAGTGTATTTAAACGTCTACTCACCAAAATCTCTTCCAAAATCTGAGTAAATGTTTTAGAATACAATAAGGAAGCTGTATAGGTATTTTACTATAACCTGGTTCAAGACTTGAGTGTGTCGACAAGGGTGGCTTACCTTATACTCAGAATAACCAAACGATACATACCCTGACGACGAGGTATAAGCCATGTATTAGGACATCAGTAGAGCCATGCGTAGCTTCAAATCTCATTACACTGTTGTCATGGAAGTCTTTAACGAAGATAGGCAAACGAAGCGAAACCGAACTGAGAGTGGGACAATTTGGTACAGGCAGTAGAAATTCACAAGGTCAGATGCTTGCGAACTTCAGGGAAAAGGAAGGACTGTATTTGAGGAACTCCTTTTTCAAGAAAAAATCACAACGCAAGTGGACTTGGATAAGCCCTAACGGTGCCACCAAAAATGAGATAGACCTCATCTTGTGGACCAAAAAGCAAATATTCAATGAAGTCTCAGTGATCAATGAGGTGAAAACCGGGAGCGATCACCGTTTGGTAAGAGGTACATTGAATATCAATACAAAGCTTAAAAGGTCACGATTAATGAAGTCTACGATCCGCCCGGCACCTATAAACAACCAAAACCCCGAGCGCTTTCTGCTGGAATTAAAAAACCGCTTCGAATGCCTATGCGAGTACACAGATTTGGACGAATATAATGACAGGGTTGTGGAAACTGTCCACCAGGTCGGATCGAAGTTTTTTAAGATCCGATCTAACAAAGGAGCTAGAAAGATCTCCGACCATACTTTAAAGCTCATGGAAGAGAGACGCGGAATGACCATGCAGTCTTCGTCTGACGTTTCTAAAATAAGATTGCTCAACAGACAGATCTCAAAGTCCCTGACTCGCGACATACGGCAATTTAATACAGATCGTATTAAAGATGCCATTGAGCAAAACAAAGGCTCTAAAGTATTCGCAAGAGATCTGTCTCACGGCCAGAGTCAATTAACGAAGCTGAAGACCGAGGACGGCAGAGTTATCGCCTCCAAACCAAAGATTATGGCGGTGATCGAAAGGTTCTATGGACAGTTGTACACAACAACACGGCCTCCTGTCAAAAACCTGGAAAATGATCCAAGAGCCAGGTTAACCCGACACTATACCGAAGATATCCCGGATATCAGCCTGTTCGAGATTAGGATGGCTCTCAAACAGTTGAAAAACAACAAGGCACTGGGTGATGACGGAATCACGTCTGAGCTCCTGAAAGCAGTTGGAAAACCTTTGCTGAAGGCTCTCCAGAAGCTGTTTAATTCCGTTATCCTCGAGGGCAAAACACCTAAGGCATGGAACAGAAGAGTGGTGGTACTCTTCTTCAAAAAGGGTGACAAAACCCTTTTGAAGAACTACAGACCCATCTCGCTTCTGAGCCATGTCTATAAACTGATTTCGAGAGTCATCGCGAATCGTATCTCACGTAGGCTTGACGACTTCCAGCCTCCTGAACAAGCCGGATTCCGCAAAAGCTACAGTACCATAGACCACATCCACACATTAAGGCAGATTATACAAAAATACCGATGAATATAATCAGCCCCTGTGTCTAGCTTTCGTGGACTATGAGAAAGCCTTCGATTCGATAGAAACATGGGCGATGCTTCAGGCACTTCAGCGGTGCTAAATTGACTACCGCTATATAGAAGTACTAAACTTACTGCGGCATTGGAGGATGTCTTGATTGCCTCAGGCCATCGTGTAAAACGGTCTATGGCGGTAAGACATTGTCTATAGCCATTTGATGGCTTGAATGGACCTATAAGGTCCAAATGGACATGTAAAAATCTGGCTGCTGGCAGGATAAATGTACCAATTGGTGAAGAGACATGGCGGGAGACTTTCGATTTTTGGCATGGGATATATGTACGGCACCACTCGCTTGATACATCTTTCTTGATACCAGGCCAGATGAAGCGCTGAGAGACTAACTTTGCTGTTGCATTGGCGCCAGGGTGGCTCAAGCTATGAAGAGAGTCGAAAGCTTGTCTTCTGAGGTCTTGTGTTATGAATGGCCGCGGCTTCGGAAGGCTTGTATCACAGTAAAGTGGGATTTTACCACCAGACATTAAAACTTTCTGTAGATAAAGTGCAGAACCATCACGTAGGAGTTTTTGAAGTTCTGGGTCTGTTCTTTGGGTTTCCGTCAGAGCTTCGAAGTCTATTGAAGATTATATCTCTTCTATTCTAGACAAGGCGTCAGCTACCACGTTATCCTGTCCAGAGATATGTTGTATATCCGTAGTAAACTGCGAAATGAAGTCTAAGTAGCGGTACTGGCGAGGGGAGCACTTGTTACGTCTTGTCTGGAACGCAAATATAATTGGCTTGTGATCCGTATGGACGACAAAGTGTCTAGCTTCCAACATATGACGAAAATATTTTATGGATTCGTATATGGCGAGTAGTTCCCTGTCGTATGGGCTGTACTTCGTTTGCGATGGACTCAACTTGCGTGAAAAGAATGCCAGTGGCTGCCAATCACGACGTTGGTACTTTCGTTGCTGTAGGACCGCGCCTATAGCTGTGTCAGACGCGTCGGTTACCAGAGCAAGTTCTGCTTCACAATATGGGTGAGCCAGGAGTGCTGCTCGACATACGTTGCAGTTGTTGAAAGCTTGACGCGTTGCATCAGTCAGGTGAATAGGGTGATTTCCTTTTACAGAACCTTTTAACAATAAATTTAGTGGTACTTGGACCTGGGCAGCTTTTGGTGAAAAATCTGTAATAGAAATTCAGCATACCCAGGAATCTGCGAAGTTCCTTTACGGTCCCAGATTTAGGAAAATCCTGGATAGCGAGGACTTTCTCTTCGGTTGGTCGTGTGCCAGCGGATGATACTTGGTAGCCAAGAAAAGTGACTTCTAGAACGCCAAATATACACTTGTTTATGTTGAGGAGCACCCCGTAGTTGTCTAGGCGCCTAAATAGCTCGCGTAGATGGTGTGCGTGTGATTCTTGGTCCTTGGAATACACTAGGATATCATCTAAATAACTAAAACAGGTGTCTAGACCTCGGGTCACTTCATCCATGAACCTCTGAAAAGTTTGCCCCGCATTTCTTAACCCGAATGTCATTGCGGGGAATTCATAGAGCCCGAAGGGCGTAGTGATTGCTGTTTTCGGTATATCTTCAATGGCGACAGGTATCTGATTGTAAGCTTTGATGAGATCGATTTTCGAGAAGATGGTACATCCGGCAATATTAAGGCTAATATCGTGGATGTATCGCATGGGGTAACTATCGGGCAAGGTTCGTGCATTAAGTGCTCGATAGTCACCGCGGGGTCTCCATTCATTTTCCCTCTTCGGTGCCAGGTGTAAAGCCGAAGACCAGGGGCTGCTGGATGGGCGGGCGGTTCCGCACCTGATCATGGCTTCGAACTCAGCGTTCGCTATGGTAAGTTTGTCTGGAGCGAGACGACGGGGTCGGCACGACGTTGGTGGACCAGGTGAGGTTTTTATGTAGTGAACGGTGCTATGCAGGCGCGGACTTGAGATGCCGGATGGCTTCATGATGTTTGGGAACTCAGCTAGAATCTGATGGTACTTGGTGGTTCCAGATGGCAGTTTTACGGACGAGACCTTGTCAGATATTTTGACAGGTTCTGCAGCAGCATGTAGGGATGTAAGATTGTCGATCAAACGTTGCTGTCGGCAGTCCACAAGCAGGTTTAAGGAAGAGAGGAAGTCTACGCCAATTATAGCCCTGGTAACATCTGCGATCACGAATCTCCAGGTAAACTCTCTTTTCAGTCCAAGGTCCAGACGGAGGTGGACCAAACCATAAGTATTGATAGGTGTACTATTAGCAGCGACGAGTGTGTAGTCTGTGTTAGCTCGCTTCTCCTTGACCGCTGAACGGGGGTAAACGCACAAGGCAGAACCAGTGTCGACGAGGAACTGCGTCTTTGAAAGTCGGTCGGTGATGAAGAGGCGGCCGGTAATGGTTGGACAATCACTGACCGCCGCTAGTGATTGTCCGGCGCGTTTCCCGAATGGTACTCACATGGCTTGGTACACTTGGTGGCAGAATGTCTGAATTTCTTGTGGTACCAACAAATGTTATTATTATGGTATCCTGATGAGTTGGTTCTGGATCTGGATTGGCTTCGGCTACGGCCGTGTGCATTGTAGTTAGATATTGGTCTATTACTTTGGTTCGCAAGCGCTTGTACTTGCATGGTAAGTTCCGAAATTTGTTTTGACATTGTTTCCACGGTTTGTTCCAATGTGCATGACGTCGACGCGATTTGTGGGGACGGCGGTACCACGTCATGGATCCGGTCGGTTAATTCTTTCATGGTAGACGTTGATTGTGAAGCTATTATTGTCTGGGTACTGTTGGGAAGTCGGCTGCTCCAGATGGTAAGCAAAAATTCGTCGGGAATATTGGGGCCTGCGAGACTTTTCAGATGTCGTAAAAATTGAGAGGGTTTACGATCACCTAGCTTTTCGTATCCCAATAGTTGTTTGACTTCATTTTCCCGAGAAACCGATAGTCTTTTTATTAGTTCGGATTTTAATTTCAAATATTTATCGGTTTCCGGCGGTGACACAATAATGTCTTCTACCTCGGATGAAAACTGTGTATCCAATTATCCAATTACGTGGTAAAACTTTGTAGATGTTATGTTGGAAAGTATAAATTGACCTTCCAGTTGCGCGAACCATATTTGTGGTTTTTCAGCCCAGAATGGACAGAACTTTTATGCTTACGCGACAACAATCTGATGATGCGCATGATGAATGTTCGGATGTTCCTTTGGTCGCCATGTTCTAGACGTCGGGGTCACCACTATGTGGGAACCTACCAGGTTCTCCAAATATAAAATAACTGTTATAACTTTTAGATTAATATATTATGATAAGTATTAGAATTGCAAGCATTTATTTGCTAGGTAGCATGTACAATTTACAAAGCGAAGAGAGAAGTACTGAGCGATAGCAAGTATAGTAAAGCTGAGGTTTACGTAAGATCGAGTGCGCCGATCGATATGCGGACGGACGGACGTGCATTCGCCGCGGGTGGTAGTTTCAGACTGACGGCGGGCGCGAGCGCAGGCCCCGGGCTCCGTAGTCGCCGCCTATTGTTTTCGCGGCCGCACAGTGGATGGCGTACTCATATTGTGTGGGCAAAACAAATGTAGGTTTTGTCGCCACAAGTGAAATAAAAACTTTTTTAAAAAAAATAACCGACTTTAAAATCACTAAAATGTATAAAGTGAATATTTACAAGTGATTAATAATATAATATTTTTGTAGTAATTATGTAAAATTTTTTTTTGTTTTTTGAAATTTTCTCTCCAGGCTGGGGAATCTTTAAAGGAGAGACTATAAAATTAAAATTAAAACTAAAAAATAATGCTATACCAACATTATTACCAGCAAGACAGGCACCATTTAAAAAAATATATTAAGGGTGAAATTGATCGTTTACTTAAAAATAAGAGAATTACACCTATAATATAAAATAGCTGGGGCACACCAGTAGTGCCAGTACTTAAGTCAGATGACCCTGTAAGGCTATGTGGGGACTACAAAGTAACTTTTAATCCAGTATTAGAAATTGACCATTTGCCTTTACCCCATATTATATACATTGAAAGGTTTTGAATATTATTGTGAACTGGATTTAAAAGAAGCTTATTTGCAGGCCCCTCCACACCCTGATAGCCACAGCCTTACAACCATTGTAACTGAATTTGGTATCTATATATATTTATATGTATTTATATTGGTATGGATTTATATACGTGGTGGCCGAGTTGGTTAGACCTTGGACTTAAAAACACTTAGGTCCCTGGTTCGAATCCCGGTGTGTACCGAAGAGTTTTTAATTAAAAAAAAAATGTACATTTGTTTGACAACACCACTATAGTGCCTCGGAGAGCACGTTAAGCTGTCGGTCCCGGTTTCACTATACCAACTTGTGAAAATGTTTATAGATGGGTTATTGAGTCTATTCAAAACATCGCGACGAGTAAGCCACTTGTTCGGTATAGACTCATACCATCGGCTATGCGAGGTGGGATTAAAACCCCTCCGCTGGGTACCCTGGGGCCGTCTAGGCGGTCTCGGGCGCCGTAAGGCACCCGTGATGATATTTATGTATGTATAATAATTATTCCAGAAAGTTCATAAACTTGGATTATAAATGAGCTTCATAAAAGTCATTTTGGCAGTAGTAGAATGAAATCAAATTGTCAATCATATTTTTGTGGCCTAAACTTAACGAAGATATTGATATATTAATAAAGTCTTGTACAATTTGTTTTAAAAATAGAAAAAGCCCTAATAAAATTATGCAACATTATTGGCCAAAACCTCCAGCTGTTTGGCATAGGATTCATGCAGATCATACTGGCCCCCTATTTGGAAAAATGTTTCTATTAATAATAGACAGTTTTAGTAACTGACCAGAATTTTTTATTGTTCACAATATTGGATCAACACTTACTATAAATAAATTTAAGGAAATTTTCATAAGATTTGGTTTTCCATTTCACCTAGTGACCGACAATGGTACTGGTTTACAAGTAAAGAAGTTTCTATCAGGGTATAGGGGTCGCCCACACATTCACTCCACCTCATTATCCTGCTACTGGAGCGGCAGAGAGGTTTGTACTTTGTAACACCATGAATAGACTCAAAAAACTTGGACCCTAACTGTTTTATGTATTTCGATAAAACATTGTAGATTTTTTTATTTATTTACAGTTAATAAATATTTTTTATTAACAAGGCATTAAAAATACACAAAAAAAAACTATAAATATAAAAAAAAAACAAAAATAACCAACAACACACAGCTTTCCCAAGCGGATACCCATCCAAGTACTGACCGTGCCCGCCGTTGCTTAACTTCGGTGTTCGAAATGGGAACCGGTGCTTACAACGAGGTATAGCCGTTGGCGAAAGCTACTGCGAAAATTGTGAAGGCTTTCAGGGTATATTGCAACAGCCAACTGAAAACCGTCTCTATTTCCAAAAGGCTAAAGTTTTCATTCTATTGCATTCCCAGTGATACAGCAATAGCGCCTTAACGTGAAATATAGGAACTAAATTGATAACTGAAAAGCCATCCTAAAAGTAAAAGGATGGAAAATCCAGATGCTTGTTATTTCTGTAATCATCCAACAGATGGGGTGTAGAAGCTGTTTATTAAATTAAGTTTAAATTTCGACTAAACTGAAATGAAATAAAATAATTTAAAATTTAATGAGGCCTCCAAGTACGTAAATGTTTTGGACTAGAGTTTTTGACCCGGCAGTATTTTACTTATTCCGAAACAAAAAACGAATCATTTCTTGTAAAATAAATAAAATGACTAACTCCATTATATATTTCTGCATCATCAAGAACAGCTGGTGTTGCTGCTGAGGCCGAGACACGAAAAAAACATAATACATATTCACAAATAATTCATTCATTTAATTTTATTCCTTTTATAGTTGAGACGATGGGTCCTTGGTCCAAGGAAGCAAAGACATTTGTTATTTCTTTGGGTAAAAGATTTAGAGGGGTGACCGGGTATCCCAAATCAAGATTTTTTTTAGGACAAAAAATATCCATAGCTATCCAACGCGGAAACGCAGCTAGTACTATGGGTATTTTTTAAAGAAATCCTTGATTGTTTTCTATTACTCCTTTAATTATTTTTGCCAATAATTTGTATTATTAAGTATAATAATAATTATATCATAAAAATCTAAATATTTTACACCGAGGTTTTAATTATGAGTATAATAAAATGAATATCATCACGGGTGCCATACGGTGTCCGAGACCGCCACGACGGCCTCAGGGTACCCAGCGGAGGGGTTACCTTGACGTAGCCGATGGTATGAGTTTACACCGAACAAGTGGCTAGCTCGTCGGGATGTTTGCCACTAAACCAGCCTGTGTTCATACATGGATTTTTGAACCTATCTATGTTAATCTCATAGTAAAGCTAAATTGTGATAAACCGGAATAGACTAATAATCAAGAAAATATACAACCTTTAAAAGTCTTTTAAAAATAAAACAAGAAACATAAAATATATTTACCAATGATTTTTAACGGACCCTATAGTTAATTTTAGAGTTAAAGATCTTTATATAGGTAGTTCATAATTATCGGATTCCGTTTTGAAATATAGAAGTATTTCTTGGATTACTTTGTATGGTAAATGGATTAAATTATAATTATTTTTTAAATTTTGGCGTCCCACGTTGGGCGCCAATTTATGTGACGTAGTCCTACCTACAGGTTATAAATTGGCTGTGAGATAAAAACAAATAAACTAAAATTATATTATACGACAAAAAAACTAACTATATACAAATTATAAAATGCGAAAGAGAGAGAGAGAGTGGGTTCTATCAACATCCAGATTATTTCGTGGAAAGAATGTTACTGCCCTGCTATACAGCGATCGGGGAGGGCAGCAGTCAACGTCCTTCAGTGGCAGACCAGGCTCCAAAATAAGGGTCCAGGCCAGGTTCTGCCGTAGTGGTTTTTTAACCTATATCGTAGTTCCTGAAATCAGTCGAAAGGGGCCTAAGCGTACTGCTCCCAGCTCTCGTTTTCTTCAGTTTTTTGCAGGGCAGCAACAATAGTGCATTGTGTAAAACTGCAGGACGGAAGTTGGGGTGCAGTGCTAAACAAACACACGGATACATTTCTAATTTTATATAAATTCTAGTGATCCCTAAAAACGTCCCTATGAAAGCACTGTATAATTAACTCACCAAATTAATGTTATAAATCCGAACTTTGTGCGTCACTATTAGATATTGTTGTGTAACTAACTTATTATTACAAACACACACTCGCGATGTTAGTAATTTTTCAAATGGCCTGCGGTACTCTGACCGCGGCCAATTTATCTAAAATTTAAAGTTTCTCGTTATAGCCGCAATACTTCAAACTACTTGCCTCTTTTGCATTTTGCACTTTTGAAAAGGGTACTTTTAAGTCCTAAACGATGCGCTCCATGTCGCTGATTGATACACTTTGCTAACATTAGAGTAACGTTCCGTTACAATAGACTACTATTATTATTTATTTAAATCTTTATTGCATACAACATGCAAAGGAGGAACTTTCTGTACCAGTCAAACCATCGGGATAATCATTATATTACTATAGATAGTATTTTAATTTGTAGTGTATTATATATTCGTAATAGTAGTTGTTCGGTTTTGATAATAGTCTATGGACGACCTTTTGACAGGTCAGTCAGTTAAGAAAAAAAAAGGTCGTAAAAATTGTAAATGGAGTCCTTGAATTAATTTTAATTTTGTTTTTCTATTATAGTTGTTAGTCTAGTAGATTTTTGCCGTAATGTGATTTTGTGCGTCCTTTTAGACAATGAATAGAAATTGTGTAGCATTTCGTTCGCCATGTACTAGGCGCCTACAAGTGATTCAAATAGTTGTCGCGTTGTGTGTTGTTAATATCTGTTATTGTTTCAACGTCGTATTTGGGTGGCATGTTGTAGTGGTATTGAAAGAAGAACGAAGTTATTGCATACCTTGGGTACCCAGGGTTCTCGTCGTTGAAGCCCCACAACAAGACATACGGTAAGTTTAGTTTTTTTATGTAACAAAAGCGGTGCGCATCGCACCCGTGTGAGAAGTCTGGACTGAAGAGTTTTGTTTCCCGGTTTCTCGCACAGTAGTACTATATGTTGTATTGCAATATAACAAAACACGAAAAATTAATCAGTAACAGTTGGAAAGGTTTGAGCAGAGTTGGGTTTGGTTGTCCTTATCAGGTGGATGACTCCAACGGACTTCTTTTCTGACTACTTGAAAAGCAAAGTGAACGCCAACAGACCTTAAACGATTCCAGAGTTAAAGGCCAAATGCGTACGAATAATTGATAAAGCCACGAAATGTAAGGGTGAATTTTAAGAAAAGGTTGATCTCATGCCAAAACATTCGAGGAGGGCATTTGTATGAATAGAAAACTAGCTTTTCGTTATTAATCGCCACCTATCTTTTATTTAAAATTTTCTAAAAGTCTTAAAATATCTGATAAATTTTCACAATAATTGACACGTTTTAAAAAAAAGCTTAGCTCTTCCTTGGATGGCCATCAATAAAAATAACTTAGACAGTACGTCACAGTACAATAGTCATAACAAATTTATTAGTTATGTTGTGAGTGTAACAACAAAATACAAAGATAAAGATGGATATTTGCTATATTTGTATAGATTATTATAATATTACTTTTCCTTTACAGTTATTCAAATTATTGAATTTTAAATTTTATTTATCTTTAGATTGATATGCTAGTTTTGATTAATATGTAAATTTTGATTATTATATAATTAGTATTTGGGACAATGACCTAATACACCAACAATACACAGCTTTCCCAAGCGGATACCCATCCTAGTACTCCCCGTGCCGTGAGCCGAAGAAGGCTTTCAGGGAATATTGAAAATTTCAAATGAAAACAGACTGTATGTCAAAAGCTAAAGTTTTGATTTTTACACTAATGACTTAGAAGGTTGGCACCCTAGATAAAGTAAAACAAAAACCTTAATTTTTTGTTTAAATAATTATTGTATCTAGCAAATGACCGCATTACTACAGCATTAATCCTACTTTCATGCTTCTTCTGATATACCTAGCATTCACTTCCATACATTAATGTAGGAACAACGGTGGCTCATTATGCAGTGTATGGGGCCATTCACTACATTACCCTTGCACTTGACATTCTTGTAAAGAAACTTCCTAAGTTGACAAACCATTCAACTTATTATATAAAACCATAACTTTGGTTTTATCCATGTTCACTTTCATGCCATTCCTTTCTAATTCACTGTTCATACTGTTAACTATTTACTTTAACTCATATGCCGATGATGCAAGAATGACTTGATAATATAATCCGCATATAAGAAACATTTGATTACCATATCATTCATTCTCACACCGAAATCTCTTTCACGCAACTCTTTCAAACAGTCTTCCATATAAAGATTAAAGAGGTGGCTCTTCTGACGCTACACAGTCTTGTCTAACACCTCTAAAGAAACCAAACAGTTCGGATAATGCCGAACTTCCTGCCGCGATCCCTTTCCTTTATAAAGTGGGACTAGAACCGCCTTATGCCAGTCTCCTGGCATACAACCGACCTACCAAAACTTTTTAAATAGCAGATACAACCAGGAAGCTACCAGATATGCACCGCCTTTCAGCATTTGGACCGTCATCCTTATCAGAACTAGCTGCTTTTACAACTTGCATTAGTTTTACATACAAAGGTATCATCATCGGTCACGGCGCCCTTACATAGGGTGTTCTACGCATGCTGATCAGTGGGGTGCATTTTGAGTATGCTACTATATATATATTATATATGTTATATAGCATAAGTCAATCAATAGCTGTGCTCCTCTTTTAGTTTGTGTGAAGCACTAGAGCTTTTTACTTGCTGGTTTCTTTTTCTCCGGGGTGTCTCTGAGGGGATGGACTTTACAGTTAGTGTTTACGCCCTTAAAAATACCGATCCTTTTACCTTTACTTATATGTGATTGGTTACTTACCTTTTATTTACAATAAATTATTAAGGCGTGGATATGATCGGTGAAGTTGGTCGCCTTGGTGGCTCTCTTGTATGGCAGATAATGATTGACAGGTCAATGGAATCAGCTAACCACCTAGTCTTACACTAGTTGGTTATGTAGTGTGTGTTCGGTTCGGTAGTATTATTCATATTAAGATTTTCATTCCATCGCGTTTAAGTTCTAAATCTGATATTGAGGTATAATAAATATTTGTCGTTCTTTTGTTAATGATTACCTGCCTAACCAAACGCACTCTAAGACCTCATTTTTAAACTTTTTTTTTTGACTATTCATAAATATCTGTAAAGATTTACATGAAATAAATGATTTTGACTTTGTCTTTGCCCGAGACGCCTAGACGGCCCCAGAGTACCCAGCGGAGGGGTTTTAATCTCATCTCGTCGTAGCCGATGGTATGAGTCTACACCGAACAAGTGGCTATCTCGTCGCGATGTTTTTGAATAGACTCAATAACCCATCTGTAAAAAAATTCACAGGCTGGTATAGTGAAATTGGGACCGACAGCTTAACGTGCTCTCCGAGGCACTATAGTGGTGTTGTCAAACAAATGTACATAATTTTTTTAATTAAAAACTCATAGGTACACACCGGGTTTCGAACCAGGGACCTTAGTGTTTTTAAGTCCAAGGTCTAACCAACTCGGCCACCACGTATATTCCTTCGTTTTAATGCATTCATAATTTCATCCATATTATATACTCAGTTGTTTGATGGTCATCTCCCACAAACAAATTTTCAACGTATTCCTCCAACACTACTTCTTATTTTTAATCACGATTAACTTGGATTTCTCCAATACATCTTCGCATTCATATTTCGGCCTGCGCAAATGTGACCATGTATCTATTTACCGCAAACAGTTAAGATGGCTTAATATACTATCACGTAGATCAGAGCACATGCTTTCTTCCCTTTATAGCATTCTCTATAATCCTAAGCTGCTCGTCAATGGAATTTGCTTTTTCTGTCTATAAGACAGGCTCCAACCATTAGTGTATTTAAACGTCTACTCACCAAAATCTCTTCCAAAATCTGAGTAAATGCTTTAGAATACAATGAGAAAGCTGTAGGTATTTTACTATAACCTGTTTCAAGACTTCAGATTAATATACAGAGGCGATATATAATACCTAATAGTAGCATTGGCGTAGGGACGTGACGACCCTACCGCCCGCTTTTGCGCAGTCAGTCAACCGAACGATGGCGGTCAAACCATCCAAATCATGGTCGGAAGAAATAATAACACGGTACGGGTAGCAGCGCACCGTAGTAAAACTTTCGACCCACTGCGATCGCCAACCCGCTTGCCAAGCGTGGCGATTATGGCAAAGCAACATGAACGACAATAATAAAAAACGGACCCTAGTATTCGGCCCCGCTATTCCTGGCTATGGTAGCGGCCATGATTATATAAGTATTAAGCGGGTTACACTGGGATATTATTGGATTATCTGAAGTCCAAAGAGAAGGTGAAGACTCGATAATCCTGAAATCCGGTAACCTACTCTATTTCCGGGAGGGCGACGAACCGTCTCAAGGTGGTGTCGGGTTCACAAAATCGAGAGTGTGTCGACAAGGGTGGCTTACCTTATACTCAGAATAACCAAACGATACACACCCCGACTACGAGGTAGAAGCCATGTATGTGGACATCGGTAGAGCCATGCGTAGCTTCAAATCTCATTACACTGTTGTCATGGGAGACTTTAACGCGAAGATAAGCAAACGAAGCGAAACCGAACTGAGAGTGGGGCAATTTTGTACAGGCAGTAGAAATCCATATGGTAAGATGCTTGCGAACTTCATGGAAAAGGAGGGACTGTATTTGATGAACTCCTTTTTCAAGAAAAAATCACAACGCAAGTGGACTTGGATAAGCCCCAAAGGTGCCAACAAAAATGAGATAGACTTCATCTTGCGATCAAAAAGCAAATATTCAATAATGTCTCAGTGATCAATGAGGTGAAAACCGGGAGCGATCACCGTTTGTTAAGAGGCACATTGAATATCAATACAAAGCTTGAAAGGTTACGATTGATGAATTCTACGCTCCGCCCGGCACCTATAAACACCCAAAACCCCGAGCGCTTTCAGCTGGAATTAAAAAACCGCTTCGAATGCCTATGCGAGTACACAGATTTGGACGAATATAATGACAGGGTTGTGAAAACTGTCCACCAGGTCGGATCGAAATTTTTTATTATCTGATCAAACAAAGGAGCTAGAAAGATCTCCGACCATACTTTAAAGCTCATGGAAGAGAGACGCGGAATGACCATGCAGTCTTCGTCTGACGCTTCTAAAATAAGATTGCTCAACAGACAGATCTTAAAGTTCTTGACTCGCGACATACGGCAGTTTAACACAGATCGTATTAAAGATGCCATTGAGCAAAACAAAGGCTCTAAAGTATTTGCAAGATATCTGTCTCTCGGCCAGAGTCAATTAACGAAGCTGAAGACCGAGGACGGCAGAGTTATCGCCTCCAAACCAAAGATTATGGCGGAGATCGAAAGGTTCTATGGACAGTTGTACACAACAACACGGCCTCCTATCAAAAACCTGGAAAATGATCCAAGAGCCAGGTTAACCCGACACTATACCGAATATATCCCGGAAATCAGCCTGCTGGAGATTAGGATGGCTCTCAAACAGTTCAAAAACAACAAGGCACCGGGTGATGACAGAATCACGTCTGAGCTCCTGAAAGCACTTGGAAAACCTTTGCTGAAGGCTCTCCAGAAGCTGTTTAATTCCTTCATCCTCGAGGGCATAATACCTAAGGCATGAAACAGAAGCGTGGTGGTACTCTTCTTCAAAAAGGGTGACAAAACCCTTTTGAAGAACTACAGACCCATTTCGCTTCTGAGCCATGTCTATGAACTATTTTCGAGAGTCATCACGAATCGTCTCTCACGTAGGCTTGACGACTTCCAGCCTCCCGAACAAGCCGGATTCCGAAAAGGCTACAGTACTGTGACCGAAGATATGGTTTAATTCAATTTTCGGTCACCGTACCCGATTTCTTCAGGGTTACCTCCTCCAGATCCTTCTTTAAAACCATCTTTATACGTTTTATACGTTTATTTTATATTCTCTTTGTTTCCTATAGAATATAATATCCCTGCGAAGCTATATAAACGTAAACTGTGAGGATTAATCGCGGTTTTTCTATTCGTTTTCTATTAAATTAATCAATCCCACGTCCATCGTGTGTCCCTCTATTGATCATACAACCGACCTACCAAAACTTTTTAAAAAGCAGATACAACCAGGAAGCTACCAGATATGCACCGCCTTTCAGCATTTGGTCCGTTATCTTATCAAAACCAGCTGCTTTTACAACTTGCATTCGTTTTACATACAACAATATCATCACGGGTGTCTTACGGCGCCCTTACATGGGTGTTCTACGCATGCTGATCAGTGGGGTGCATTTTGAGTATGCTACTATATATATTATATATGTTATATAGCATAAGTCAATCAATAGCTGTACTCCTCTTTTAGTTTGTGTGAAGCACTAGAGTTTTTTACTTGCTGGTTTCTTTTTCTCCGGGGTGTCTCTGAGGGGATCGACTTTACAGTTAGTGTTTACGCCCTTAAAAATACCGATCCTTTTACCTTTACTTCTATGTCATTGGTTACTTACCTTTTATTTACAATTAATTATTAAGGCGTGGATATGATCGGTGAAGTTGGTCGCCTTGGTGGCTCTCTTGTATGGCAGATAATGATTGACAGGTCAATGGAATCAGCTTACCACCTAGTCTTACACTAGTTAGTTATGTAGTGTGTGTTCGGTTTGTTAGTATTATTCATATTAAGATTTCCATTCCATCGCGTTTAAGTTCTAAATCTGATATTGAGGTATAATAAATATTTGTCGTTCTTTTGTTAATTAATACCTGCCTAACCAAACGCACTCTAAGACCTCATTTTTAAACTTTTTTTTTTTGACTATTCATAAATATCTGTAAAGATTTACATGAAATAAATGATTTTGACTTTGTCTTTGCCCGAGACCGCCTAGACGGCCCCAGAGTACCCAGCGGAGGGGTTTTAATCTCACCTCGTCGTAGCCGATGGTATGAGTCTACACCGAACAAGTGGCTATCTCGTCGCGATGTTTTTGAATAGACTCAATAACCCATCTGTAAAAAATTTCACAGGCTGGTATAGTGAAATTGGGACCGACAGCTTAACGTGCTCTCCGAGGCACTATAGTGCTGTTGTCAAACAAATGTACATAATTTTTTTAATTAAAAACTCATAGGTACACACCGGGATTCGAACCAGGGACCTTAGTGTTTTTAAGTCCAAGGTCTAACCAACTCGGCCACCACGTATATTCCTTCGTTTTAATGCATTCATAATTTCATCCATATTATATACTCAGTTGTTTGATGGTCATCTCCCACAAACAAATTTTCAACTTATTCCTCCAACACTACTTCTTATTTTTAATCACGATTAACTTGGATTTCTCCAATACATCTTCGCATTCATATTTCGGCCTGCGCAAATGTGACCATGTATCTATTTACCGCAAACAGTTAAGATGGCTTAATATACTATCACGTAGATCAGAGCACATGCTTTCTTCCCTTTATAGCATTCTCTATAATCCTAAGCTGCTCGTCAATGGAATTTGCTTTTTCTGTCTATAAGACAGGCTCCAACCATTAGTGTATATAAACGTCTACTCACCAAAATCTCTTCCAAAATCTGAGTAAATGCTTTAGAATACAATGAGAAAGCTGTAGGTATTTTACTATAATCTGTTTCAAGACTTCAGATTAATATACAGAGGCGATATATAATACCTAATAGTAGCATTGGCGTAGGGACGTGACGACCCTACCGCCCGCTTTTGCGCAGTCAGTCAACCGAACGATGGCGGTCAAACCATCCAAATCATGGTCGGAAGAAATAATAACACGGTACGGGTAGCAGCGCACCGTAGTAAAACTTTCGACCCACTGCGATCGCCAACCCGCTTGCCAAGCGTGGCGATTATGGCAAAGCAACATGAACGACAATAATAAAAAACGGACCCTAGTATTCGGCCCCGCTATTCCTGGCTATGGTAGCGGCCATGATTATATAAGTATTGAGCGGGTTACACTGGGATATTATTGGATTATCTGAAGTCCAAAGAGAAGGTGAAGACCTGATAATACTGAAATCCGGTAACCTACTCTATTTCCGGGAGGGCGACGAACCGTCTCAAGGTGGTGTCGGGTTCATAGTCCACAGGTCTCTCGTGAACAATGTTGTCAAAATCGAGAGTGTGTCGACAAGGGTGGCTTACCTTATACTCAGAATAACCAAACGATACACACCCCGACTACGAGGTAGAAGCCATGTATGTGGACATCGGTAGAGCCATGCGTAGCTTCAAATCTCATTACACTGTTGTCATGGGAGACTTTATTAACGCGAAGATAAGCAAACGAAGCGAAACCGAACTGAGAGTGGGGCAATTATATACCGAATATATCCCGGAAATCAGCCTGTTGGAGATTAGGATGGCTCTCAAACAGTTCAAAAATAACAAGGCACCGGGTGATGACAGAATCACGTCTGAGCTCCTGAAAGCACTTGGAAAACCTTTGCTGAAGGCTCTCCAGAAGCTGTTTAATTCCTTCATCCTCGAGGGCATAATACCTAAGGCATGAAACAGAAGCGTGGTGGTACTCTTCTTCAAAAAGGGTGACAAAACCCTTTTGAAGAACTACAGACCCATTTCGCTTCTGAGCCATGTCTATGAACTATTTTCGAGAGTCATCACGAATCGTCTCTCACGTAGGCTTGACGACTTTCAGCCTCCCGAACAAGCCGGATTCCGAAAAGGCTACAGTACCATAGACCACATCCACACATTGAGGCAGATTATACAAAAAAAACGATAAATATAATCAGCCTCTGTGTCTAGCTTTCGTGGACTAAGAGAAAGCCTTCGATTCGATAGAAACATGAGCAATGCTTCAGTCACTCCAGCGGTGCCAAATTGACTACCACTATATCGAAGTACTAAAGTGTTTGCACAAAAACGCCATCATGTCAGTTCGCCTCCAAGACCAGACCTCAAGACCCATCCAGCTACAGCGAGGAGTGAGACAGGGAGACGTAATCTCTCCGAAACTTTTTACTGCAGCATTGGAGGATGTCTTCAAACTCTTGGACTGGAGAAGATTTGGCATCAACATTAATGGCGAGTACATCACTAACCTTCAATTTGCCGACGATATCGTAGTCATGGCTAAAACCCTGGAGGACCTCTTAAGTGGCAGTGGGCAGGCCACATAGCTCGCAGAACAAACGGTCGTTGGGGCATTAAGGTTCTCGAGTGGCGACCGCGTGCTGGAGGACGCAGCAGAGGCAGGCCCCCCACAAGATGGACCGACGACCTGAGAAAGATCGCGGGAAGCCGATGGATACCGGCAGTGCAGAACCGGTCGTTGTGGCGATCCTTGGGGGAGGCCTATGTCCAGCAGTGGACGCGCGAAAGGATGGCATGATGATGATGATGAGTAGCGAGGTTGTCAGTTATTACTAATATCCTATAATAAAATTACTTAATTAATATAATTACTAATACCACATAAACAGAACTATTATAATTAACAAAAAAAAGTTGTACGTGCATCCTTTTAATTGTTAATAGTGCAATAGTTTAATACATCAATGAATTAACATCAATGCACTGACTAGTTACACTAGTATGATAGGTTATTTTCGAACAATGGGGACCGAATTTTTCACTATTATATCAGTCTGGAAAAATCCGCCCCATTGCTGTAGAATTTTTAGCTCCGAGGGATAGTAAGCAAAAACTTTGATCGAACTTGTGTACGCTGTAAACTAACACTAGCGACATCTGTAAGCAGTTTGGTGTTATTTCTGAAGCTTTCAGGCAATTCGCGACTAACCTATATTTTTGATAAAGGGATATGATTTGTAAAATAGAAATTTTAATTCAGTTAAATAAATATCTATTTAATTATATAAATGTATAATAAACAAATAGATTCGAGTGAAAAATACTAATAAATGCAATTTTATAAATTCCTTATTAGGATAATCTTATATTAAATTTTTAAAGATAAAAATGCAAAGAAAAATGTCCTGGCCGCGATAGCGAGGTTCGTGGGTTTGAGTCCCACCCTCAAACCCACGAACCTCGCTATCGCGGCAGAGCGCTCAACCGCTGAGTCAACCAGGTTCTAGTCACCCCTCACGAATTTTGTCATTGCTTGTTATCTGAACACTGGTATACTTTCGGTGCTTGAAGAAAGTAATACCTGTGGAATTAATCATTCCAGAAATCAAACATTCACAAAGGACTACATAATTCAGTTGGCTTCAATCTCACAAATGAATTTACTATAAATCAACAAATATCTTTCATCCTCATTAATGGACTTTTGGACACTTGGTCTTCAAGGTTGACCTTTGGAATTTTTATGTAAAGCGGTAGCCAAATGTCGGTGGTCGCCACTTTAAATGCATTTTTCTCCACAGGCTTAGGTTGCGGGATTTATATATATATATATATATATATATATACCCCCTTCACCTTACTTTTATATATAATATATTATTATATATAAGTAAGGTGAAGGGTAAACGTGGCCGCTGGAGACCAAGGCACAATTTACATGATCAAATTATAAAGGTTTTTAACCCTAGAAGCCTTATCTACGCCTGCGAGGCGTACACGCAAATAAAAATTCTTTATCCTATTCTAACGGGTGAAGTTAGCGCCTGGTGCTGTTTAGACATCCCAGTGGCCAATGGGAGCTTGTCAATAGTGTTTGTGTTGTTAAGCTAAGTACCACTATTTTTGACTTATTGAGGTGCTGTACGCCTGCGAGACGTATGTTTAGGCTTTGTGTAACTTTTAAAAAAAATTCAAAGTTTATTCATGGAACATTATGTGCAATAACTTGTTCCTATCTGTGCCACTGGTTAAAAATCTACTTCAGCAGCCTACTAGGTACTCTAGATTCTAGTAGGCACTATTTAGATCACCACCTGTAGTTGTCAGTTGTATGTTTTGATTTAAATTCATTGGCCTTCTGCAACTTGTATTTTACAAGCCAAAACCTATAAAGAAGTATACCTCTTATCCTCTTGTGATGTCAATGCAGTAAATAATAATTCAAGTGGCAAACCAGACATGATTATTTTTTTACAACTAAGCAAAAGGCGTTCTACTCCTTTTGCTTAGTTGTAAAAAATATAATCATTCAATAAAATATGTTATTCAATATCGTGTAGCCGCAAGGCTAACAGATGGTCAATGGCTGTATTCCACGGCATCCTGCCATGGGTTTCATTAGTTATGCTGCAATTTACGACCGCAACATATTCAGGAATAATAAAAAAAAAACCTTGAACAGAAGGGAATTAATGAAGAAACTCAGCACAGATTTGGTCAAGCCTTGGATGAAGAAGTGACTTAAAGCTTCTACTAATAGATTTTTATGAAAAAATATAAGCCAAATTATCAAAAAACCTATCGATGCAGGTAATGAACGTCAGGCAGGAAAATTCAGAGCCTAAAAAAATTAAATACTGCGCCTTTGGCCCCTACAAAAAATAATATGTCGAAATTAGGGTCAAAAAATTATGAATATTGTGACCACATACTTGCTATCTGTGCAGATTGCTCTAAAATAATAGCTATTCATTAAAAGATTGCCGATTACTTTTAATATGTATCCTAATAATAAGTATTTGATGTTTAAAATGATTAAAATTAAAAAAAAAATACATATTTCAGTTGATTTCTGAGAAGTTGATTTTTTAGTTTGAACATTAGGTTTTTTTTTTTATTTTCTTGTAATAAATAACTGTGAGTATAGTGTCTATTAATAAAAGTATGTTTTATTATAAATTATATCCTAACCTTACATTTCCTTAAAAAAAATATATATAATTAGGTATATTTTAGCTTACAGGCGATCTTTAATATATATATACGCCTCAGAGACGTATGTTAAGGCTTTATGTATCTCCGAAATAGATTAGGCTTCTAGGGTTAAAACGGTTCAATTAAAGGCGGCGTGAATGTATGCAAACAGTTGTGACTGTGAACAAGGTAAAATAAGTATGTTGAGATAGAGACAAGACGTGGCGCTCGGTTGTCTCTGCCTACCCTTTAAGGGACCTGGCGTGAAAATAAAAGAAAAATCTTCGTAATTTTTTTAACAATCCTTTTTTTAAACGTAAAATAGCGAAAAAAATAAAATCCGGTAAATCTCTTAAAATGGGATCATATTTCGAGTAAGATATTTAAAAATAGTAAGATTATTTTAACATGATTGGAAGTCACTGAGAACTAGAATTAATATTTTGATATAAAAAAACATACCAAACACTGAGAGTTTAATTAAGTAATTATTACTTTATTAAACTCCAACAAACAAAGGTAGGTAATAATATTTATTTTATTTAGACAAAGGGATATTACAGTTAAGCGCCACCTACATAAACCTGATGAACTAAATCGTTTGGCTTAATTTCCTAAGGGCTGAAAAAAAGGCCAGCCAGCAAGGCATAGCATTAGCTACCAAAGAAAGTCAATAGATGGGGTGTTGTCAAGCTTAAGAGTAAGTTATATGCAATATTGAAGGTATTAGTTTTACTGAAATATATAAAAGTATTATGTGAACTTTTGTTTTGATAATGATAGTAAATAATTTTGTAGCTTGTTGGATTAAATTTATATAAGTTTTTATTTTTACCGTTCTTCCAATAATTGATTTTTTTTTGTATTATTGATGAGAGATTATAAATATATAAAAAATACAATTAACTTAAAAAAACAAAAATAACCAACAACACACAGTTTTCCCAAGCGGATACCCATCCAAGTACTGACTGTGCCCGCCGTTGCTTAACTTCGGTGTTCGAAATGGGAACCGGTGCTTACAACGAGGTATGGCCGTTGGCGGAAGCTATTGCGAAAATTGAGAAGGCTTTCAGGGAGTTTTGCAACAGCCAACTGAAAACCGTATCTATTTCCAGAAAGCTAAAGTTTTTATTCCAATGGTCACCCAATGACGTAGAGACTACGCTCTTACGTAAAATATGGGAACTGTTTACTGGAAAATCAACCCATAACCAAAAGAAGGGAAATTTTGTATGCTATTAGTTTCTGAAAACATTCACAGATGGCGTGTGTAGCCTATAGAATTTTTGTTTTTTTCTAATTTAATTACAAAAAATAATAACAAAAAAATAATAACAACAGCTGTAATTTATGTTTAAAATTCGGGTGTACTGAAATAAAATAAAACCATTATGAATTATATTATGAATAATGGACCACTTATATATTAGGTATGTGTACCACTACGGCGCGCTAGAGCGCCTCGACAGCCTAGGAATACTGCTGTGGGATGTAATTCCCTAGCCACTGGTCATCTTAGTACAGCTCACGGCGAAGTTTATATTGACTTAATAATGTATCTATAGACAGTTTCACTAGTTGGTGTACAGTGAAACTGGGACCGACAGCTTAACCTATCTCAAAGGAGGCACTACACTGCAAAACTTTTAGGAGCATACTGGGGTTTGAAACCAAGTCCTAAATACTGTATTTATTTAGCGTAACGTCTAATTAACTAAAAGTCCTTACTCTGTAGTCGACTTGACATCCATACAAACGTACTTCCAATATTACAACTTGGCTGTTAGTCCAAGTTCCATTTTAATGTACCATCCGAAAGAACGCATCAATATTGTCATCAAGCATGTATATTTGTGTTTTAATATCGCCATGGAAACAATTTGATATATTATTACTTAGATTTAACCATATTTAATTAAAATCATGTCAACCTATGACAGTAAAAAAAGTGAAATAAATCTTTTTTACAAAAAAAATAACCGACTTTAAAATCACTAAAATGTATAAAGTGAATATTTACAAGTGATTAATAATATAATATTTTTATAGTAATTATGTAATATAAGTATAATATTTTTTTTGAAATTTTCTCTCCAGGCTGGGGAATCTTTAAAGGAGAGACTATAAAATTAATGCTATAAGTACTAACATTTTTACTAGCAAGACAGGCACCATTTTTTTTAAAATAAAATTAAGGATGAAATTGATCGTTTACTTAAAAATAAGAGAATTACACATATAGAATAAAGTAGCTGGGGCATACCAGTAGTGCCAGTACTTAAGTCAGATGGCCCTGTAAGGCTATGTGGGGACTACAAAGTAACTTTGAATCCAGTATTAGAAATTGACCATAAGCCTTTACCCCATATTATATACATTGAAAGGTTTTGAATATTATTGTGAACTGGATTTAAAAGAAGCTTATTTGCAGGCCCCTCCACACCCTGATAGCCAAAGCCTTACAACCATTGCAACTGAATTTGGTATCTATAAATATTTATTTGTATTTATATTGGTATGGATTTATATACGTGGTGGCCGAGTTGGTTAGACCTTGGACTTAAAAACGCTTAGGTCCCTGGTTCGAATCCCGGTGTATACCAAAGAGTTTTTAATAAAAAAAAATATGTACATTTGTTTGACAACACCACTATAGTGCCTCTGAGAGCACGTTAAGCTGTCGGTCCCGGTTTCACTATACCAACTTGTGAAACTGTTTATAGATGGGTTATTGAGTCTATTAAAAACATCGCGACGAGCTAGCCACTTGTTCGGTGTAGACTCATACCATCGGCTACGCGAGGTGGGATTAAAACCCCTCCGCTGGGTACCCTGGGGCCGTCTAGGCGGTCTCGGGCGCGGTAAGGCACCCGTAATAATATTCATGTATGTATGTATAATAATTATTCCAGAAAGTCCATAAACTAGGATTATAAATGAGCTTCATAAAAGTCATTTTGGCAGTAGTAGAATGAAATCAAATTGTCAATCATATTTTTGTGGCCTAAACTTAACGAAGATATTGATATATTAATAAAGTCTTGTACAATTTGTTTAAAAAAATAGAAAAAGCCCTAATAAAATTATGCAACATTATTGGCCAAAACCTCCAGCTATTTGGCATAGGATTCATGCAGATCATACTGGCCCCCTATTTGGAAAAATGTTTCTATTAATAATAGACAGTTTTAGTAACTAGATTTTTTATTGTTCACAATATTGGATCAACACTTACTATAAATAAATTTAAGGAAATTTTTATAAGATTTGGTTTTCCATTTCACCTAGTGACCGACAATGGTACTGGTTTACAAGTAAAGAAGTTTCTATCAGGGTATAGGGGTCGCCCACACATTCACTCCACCTCATTATCCTGCTACTGGAGCGGCAGAGAGGTTTGTACTTTGTAACACCATGAATAGACTCAAAAAACTTGGACCCTAACTGTTTTATGTATTTCGATAAAACATTGTAGATTTTTTTATTTATTTACAGTTAATAAATATTTTTTATTAACAAGGCATTAAATATACACAAAAAAAAACTATAAATATTAAAAAAAAAACAAAAATAACCAACAACACACAGCTTTCCCAAGCGGATACCTATCCAAGTACTGACCGTGCCCGCCGTTGCTTAACTTCGGTGTTCGAAATAGGAACCGGTGCTTACAACGAGGTATGGCCGTTGGCGAAAGCTACTGCGAAAATTGTGAAGGCTTTCAGTGTATATTGCAACAGCCAACTGAAAACCGTCTCTATTTCCGGAAGGCTAAAGTTTTTATTCTATTGCATTTCCAGTGATACAGCAATAGCGCCTTAACGTGAAATATAGGAACTAAATTAATAACTGAAAAGCCATCCTAAAAGTAAAAGGATTGAAAATCCAGATGCTTGTTATTTCTGTAATCATCCAACAGAGTAGTGTAGAAGCTGTTTATTAAATTAAGTTTAAATTTCGACTAAACTGAAATGAAATAAAATAATTTAAAATTTAATGAGGCCTCCAAGTACGTACATATTTTGGACTAGAGTTTTTTCACCCGACAGTATTTTACTTATTCCAAAACAAAAAACGAATCATTTCTTGTAAAATAAATAAAATTACTATCTCCATCATATATTTCTGCATCATCAAGAACAGCTGGTGTTGCTGCTGAGGCCTAGGCACGAAAAAAACATAATACATATGCACAAATAATTCATTCATTTAATTTTATTCCTTTTATAGTTGAGACGATGGGATTGGTCCAAGAAAGCAAAGACATTTGTTATTTCTTTGGGTAAAAGATTTAGAGGAGTGACCGGGTATCCCCAATCAGGATTTTTTTTAGGACAAAAAATATCCATAGCTATCCAACGCGGAAACGCAGCTAGTACTATGGGTATTTTTTAAAGAAATCCTTGATTGTTTTCTATTACTCCTTTAATTATTTTTTGCCAATAATTTGTATTATTAAGTATAATATTTAAATTATATATTTTCATTTGCAGTAGCTGCTTAATTATTTTTCATAGGTCGTTCAATAAGATACATAAATAAAACACAATATAATAATAATACTTTTGCTATATTTCGCCTTATTAGGGCGTCTTCAGGCAACAATATTTACAAAATAATATAATTATTATTAGGTATAATAATAATTATATCATAAAAATCAAAATATTTTACACCGAGGTTTTAATTATGAGTATAATGTAAAATGTAAAATGAATATCATCACGGGTGCCTTACGGTGTCCGAGACCGCCAAGACGGCCTCAGGATACCCAGCGGAGGGGTTACCTTGACGTAGCCGATGGTATGAGTTTACACCGAACAAGTGGCTAGCTCGTCGGGATGTTTACCACTAAACCAGCCTGTGTTCATACATGGATTTTTGAACCCATCTATGTTAATCTCATAGTAAAGCTAAATTGTGATAAACCGGAATATATTCAAGAAAAGATAAAACCTTTAAAAGTCTTTTAAAAATAAAACAAGAAACATAAAATATATTTACTAATGATTTTCAACGGACCCTATAGTTAATTTTAGAGTTAAAGATCTTTATATAGGTAGTTCATAATTATCGGATTCCGTTTTGAAATATAGAAGTATTTCTTGGATTACTTTGTATGGTAAATGGATTAAATTATAATTATTTTTTAAATTTTGGCGTCCCACGTTGAGCGCCAATTTATGTGACGTAGTCCTACCTACAGGTTATAAATTGGCTGTGAGATAAAAACAACGTACATACAAATAAACTAAAATTATATTATACGAAAAAAAAACTAACTATATACAAATTATACTACTAACTATATACTCAACAGAAGATGCCATTTTGCTATTGACTAAAGAAGTTATTTCTAAATTAGAAGAAAGAAATAAATGTGTAGGTGTCTTTTTAGACCTAACCAAAGCGTTTGATACAGTCTCTGTCCCCACCCTTTTGAACAAACTCGAATGGTATGGCGTTCGTGGGAAACCACTGCAGCTGCTCAGTGATTATCTTCATAACAGATCTCAAAGCGTAAAAATTGATAATATCATTAGTTGTCCTACAAATATCACTTATGGCGTCCCACAAGGTAGTGTTCTCGGACCTACCTTGTTCCTCTTATTTATAAACGACTTATGTTATCTTACTTTAAATAACTGTGAGATCATATGTTATGCTGATGACACTGTCCTGATTTTTCATGGCCCAACTTGGGACGAAGTGCGATTGAATGCCGAAAGGGGTCTTATTTCGATAAATAATTGGCTCAATCAAAATCTATTAACTTTAAACCTAACTAAAACTAAAGCGCTAAACTTCTCAATTCGTAAACCTGGTCTTCCTGGAGATGACTTTGGAATTGTATACCATACTTGTGACTACTTATCTAATAATAACACATGTAGCTGTAGTCATATTGAGATAACCACATCTATAAAATATCTTGGCGTTATGATTGATCAACATTTAAATTGGATTCCTCACATAAACTTTATTACAGAAAGAATTAGGAAATTTATCTGGGTGTTTAAAAATCTTAGGCATGTTACCACACCCAGTTTAATCAAATCAATCTACCTATCATTATGCAACTCTGTGATATCTTACTGCATATCAACTTGGGGTGGAGCAGCAAAAACTCATTTAATAGCGGCAGAAAGAGCTCAGCGATCTCTTCTAAAGGTGATGTTCTTCAAACGTTTTAGACATTGCACTTTTGATTTATACAACTCGTCCAAATTACTTACTGTTAGACAGACTTACATCCTCTTCTCTACTCTAAAAAGACATAAGACTATAGCTTTTGACGCAACTATTATCAATCCAAGAAAAACGGCCTCCTACTCAGTGATAAAATTGTGGAAAACTAGAACTATTTTCAGTACTAGTCAATTTTACTACCGATCTGCTTATATATACAATAAACTTAACGACATATTAAATATTTATCCCCTACCTTTGCGTAAATGTAAAAAGATTATAAGCGACTGGTTGTTGACATTAGACTACAGTGCAACTGAATCTTTACTTACCGCTTGATGCAAGCTAGGTGTTATATTTGCAAACATAATCCCACCCACTGACCCACATACACACATTCACACACACACACACACACACTCACACACACATAATCACATTACACACACACATAATCACACACATTCATAAACACACTTATCACAAACCTCATACCCACCACATACACGCACCCACTCATTACTAACTACTTTCTTATTATTACAATTTTTATTAAGATGTTTACTTATATCTTTTCATACTTAGTAATTACTTTAAAATCATTAAACTTGTATTGATTATTTTGTATAAAGAGCGAGGTACCTGTCAATCAGGTTTTTCTAACCTATGACAGGGCCTTTTTACTAAATATGATGTATTGTATTGTTTAATGACAAATAAATATATATATATATATTTTTAATTATAAAATGCGAAAGAGAGAGAGAGAGTGGGTTCTATCAACATCCAGATTATTTCGTGGAAAGAATGTTACTGCCCTGCTATACAGCGATCGGGGAGGGCAGCAGTCAACGTCCTTCAGTGGCAGACCAGGCTCCAAAATAAGGGTCCAGGCCAGGTTCTGCCGTAGTGGTTTTTTAACCTATATCGTAGTTCCTGAAATCAGTCGAAAGGGGCCTAAGCGTACTGCTCCCAGCTCTCGTTTTCTTCAGTTTTTTGCAGGGCAGCAACAATAGTGCATTGTGTAAAACTGCAGGACGGAAGTTGGGGTGCAGTGCTAAATAAACACACGGATACATTTCTAATTTTATATAAATTCTAGTGATCCCTAAAAACGTCCCTATGAAAGCACTGTATAATTAACTCACCAAATTAATGTTAGAAATCCGAACTTTGTGCGTCACTATTAGATATTGTTGTGTAACTAACTTATTATTACAAACACACACTCGCGATGTTAGTAATTTTTCAAATGGCCTGCGGTACTCTGACCGCGGCCAATTTATCTAAAATTTAAAGTTTCTCGTTATAGCCGCAATACTTCAAACTACTTGCCTCTTTTGCATTTTGCACTTTTGAAAAGGGTACTTTTAAGTCCTAAACGATGCGCTCCATGTCGCTGATTGATACACTTTGCTAACATTAAAGTAACGTTCCGTTACAATAGACTGCTATTATTATTTATTTAAATTTTTATTGCATACAACATGCAAAGGAGGAACTTTCTGTACCAGTCAAACCATCGGGATAATCATTATATTACTATAGATAGTATTTTAATTTGTAGTGTATTATATATTCGTAATAGTAGTTGTTCGATTTTGATAATAGTCTATGGACGACCTTTTGACAGGTCAGTCAGTTAAGAAAAAAAAAAGGTCGTAAAAATTGTAAATGGAGTCCTTGAATTATTTTTAATTTCGTTTTTCTATTATAGTTGTTAGTCTAGTAGATTTTTGCCGTAATGTGATTTTGTGCGTCCTTTTAGACAATGAATAGAAATTGTGTAGCGTTTCGTTCGCCATGTACTAGGCGCCTACAAGTGATTCAAATAGTTCTCGCGTTGTGTGTTGTTAACATCTGTTATTGTTCCAACGTCGTATTTGGGTGGCATGTTGTAGTGGTATTGAAAGAAGAACGAAGTTATTGCATACCTTGGGTACCCAGGGTTCTCGTCGTTGAAGCCCCACAACAAGACATACGGTAAGTTTAGTTTTTTTATGTAACAAAAGCGGTGCGCATGGCACCCGTGTGAGAAGTCTGGACTGAAGAGTTTTGTTTCCCGGTTTCTCGCACAGTAGTACTATATTTTGTATTGCAATGTAACAAAACACGAAAAAATAATCAGTAACAGTTGGAAAGGTTTGAGCAGAGTTGGGTTTGGTTGTCCTTATCAGGTGAATGACTCCAACGGACTTCTTTCTCTGGGACTACTTGAAAAGCAAAGTGAATGCCAACAGACCTTAAACGATTCCAGAGTTAAAGAAAGAAAAGTTAAAGACTGAATTTTAAGAAATTGCTAAAACATTCGAGGAGGGCATTTGTATGAATAGAAAACTAGCTTTTCGTTATTAATCGCCACCTATCTTTTATTTAAAATTTTCTAAAAGTCTTAAAATATCTGATAAATTTTCACAATAATTGACACGTTTTAAAAAAAAGCTTAGCTCTTCCTTGGATGGCCTATATACATATATATGCTAATCAATAAAAATAACTTAGACAGTACGTCACAGTACAATAGTTATAACAAATTTATTAGTTATGTTGTGAGTGTAACAACAAAATACAAAGATAAAGATGGATATTTGTTATATTTGTATAGATTATTATAATATTACTTTTCCTTTACAGTTATTCAAATTATTGAATTTTAAATTTTATTTATCTTTAGATTGATATGCTAGTTTTGATTAATATGTAAATGTTTATAACTTAACCAATAAATCCACATACTGCTATTAAACATTATATTATTAGTATTTGAGACAATGACCTAATAAAATATAACCAACAATACACAGCTTTCCCAAGCGGATACCCAACCTAGTACTCTCCGTGAGCCGAAGAAGGCTTTCAGGGAATGTTGAAAATTTCAAATGAAAACAGACTGTATGTCAAAAGCTAAAGTTTTGATTTTTACACTAATGACTTAGAAGGTTGGCACCCTAGATAAAGTAAAACAAAAACCTTAATTTTTTGTTTAAATAATTATTGTATCTAGCAAATGACCGCATTACTACAGCATTAATCCTACTTTCATGCTTCTTCTGATATACCTAGCATTCACTTCCATACATTAATGTAGGAACAACGGTGGCTCATTATGCAGTGTATGGCGCCATTCACTACATTACCCTTGCACTTGACATTCTTGTAAAGAAACTTCCTAAGTAGACAAACAATTCAACTTCTTCCACTTCGTTACCATCTAGCATTACCTCACATACTGTCATGTCATCTTCTCTCTCCAAAACCATAACTTTGGTTTTATCCATGTTCACTTTCATGCCATTCCTTTCTAATTCACTGTTCATACTGTTAACCATTTATTTTAACTCATATGCCGATGATGCAAGAATGACTTGATAATATAATCGGCATATAAGAAACATTTGATTACCATATCATTCATTCTCACACCGAAATCTTTTTCACGCAACTCTTTCAAACAGTCTTCCATATAAAGATTAAAGAGGTGGCTCTTCTGACGCTACACAGCCTTGTCTAACACCTCTAAAGAAACCAAACAGTTCGGATAATGCCGAACTTCTGCGGCGATCCCTTTCCTTTATAAAGTGGGACTAGAACCGCCTTATGCCAGTCTCCTGGCATACAACCGACCTACCAAAACTTTTTAAATAGCAGATACAACCAGGAAGCTACCAGATATGCACCGCCTTTCAGCATTTGGACCGTTATCCTATCAGAACCAGCTGCTTTTACAACTTGCATTCGTTTTACATAGAACAATATCATCACGGGTGTCTTACGGCGCCCTTACTTACTATAGGGTGTTCTACGCATGCTGATCAGTGGGGTGCATTTTGAGTATGCTACTATATATATTATATATGTTATATAGCATAAGTCAATCAATAGCTGTACTCCTCTTTTAGTTTGTGTGAAGTACTAGAGTTTTTTACTTGCTGGTTTCTTTTTCTCCGGGGTGTCTCTGAGGGGATCGACTTTACAGTTAGTGTTTACGCCCTTAAAAATACCGATCCTTTTACCTTTACGTCTATGTGATTGGTTACTTACCTTTTATTTACAATTAATTATTAAGGCGTGGATATGATCGGTGAAGTTGGTCGCCTTGGTGGCTCTCTTGTATGGCAGATAATGATTGACAGGTCAATGGAATCAGCTAACCACCTAGTCTTACACTAGTTGGTTATGTAGTGTGTGTTCGGTTCGGTAGTATTATTCATATTAAGATTTTCATTCCATCGCGTTTAAGTTCTAAATCTGATATTGAGGTATAATAAATATTTGTCGTTCTTTTGTTAATTAATACCTGCCTAACCAAACGCACTCTAAGACCTCATTTTTAAACTTTTTTTTTTTGACTATTCATAAATATCTGTAAAGATTTACATGAAATAAATGATTTTGACTTTGTCTTTGCCCGAGACCGCCTAGACGGCCCCAGAGTACCCAGCGGAGGGGTTTTAATCTCACCTCGTCGTAGCCGATGGTATGAGTCAACACCGAACAAGTGGCTATCTCGTCGCGATGTTTTTCAATAGACTCAATAACCCATCTGTAAAAAAATTCACAGGCTGGTATAGTGAAATTGGGACCGACAGCTTAACGTGCTCTCCGAGGCACTATAGTGGTGTTGTCAAACAAATGTACATAATTTTTTTAATTAAAAACTCATAGGTACACACCGGGATTCGAACCAGGGACCTTAGTGTTTTTAAGTCCAAGGTCTAACCAACTCGGCCACCACGTATATTCCTTCGTTTTAATGCATTCATAATTTCATCCATATTATATACTCAGTTGTTTGATGGTCATCTCCCACAAACAAATTTTCAACGTATTCCTCCAACACTACTTCTTATTTCTAATCACGATTAACTTGGATTTCTCCAATACATCTTCGCATTCATATTTCGGCCTGCGCAAAATACTTTTATTAATATAATGGAGGATGTTTTATCAAAAATTAATGACTTAAATAAACAAATTTTTATATGTGGGGATTTCAATATAGATATTTTAATAAATAACAGCGACAAACAAAATCTTATTTCATTGTTTAACTCTTTTAACTTAAATAATGTATTCATGGAACCAACTAGGATTACTTCAACTAGCCGTATTGATAATGTATTTACCAACTGTTCTCTCTTAAGTAACTCGGTTATTACTGGGGTGCCATCTGACCATAAATGTTTGTTAGTTAGCTTTCAGTCACAAACTAAACCCATAAATAAAATTATTAGGTATAGGCCCTTAACAGATAATAAACTTAATAATTTTAATGAAAATATAATAAGTGAAATGTCCAGCTTCATATATAATATTAATCAACCTAATATCACATACTCCAATCTACATAAAATAATAAATCAAGAATTTAATAAAGTATGTCAAATAAAAACAAAGAAAATTACTGGCAAATTAAATTTTGCTACTTGGGCAACTAAAGGCATTAGAATAAGTAGGGATACACTATATGATCTATATGACAAAAGATCATATACTTCTGACCAAAATTTCCATAATTATGTTAGGAATTATTCAAAATTGTTTAAGAAAGTTTGTATTACAGCTAAATCTATTTACATTGGATCCCAAATCAAACAATCAGATAATAAATCCAAGTGTGTATGGAAAATGATAAATACTGAAACCGGTAAAAATATAATCAGGCAAAATACAATTTCAATTAGACAAAACGGAGTTATGTTATCAGATAAAAAACAAGTTGCTGAGTTATTCGAGGAATTCTTTACTAATATCCCATTACAAATTACGAACTGTATTAAATCATCAGCTAGTACTGCTAATGATTTTTTAAAACGATATATTAAAATACCAATTATATCTAATTTTAATTTTAAATATGTCACTAATGAGGATATACTAAAACACTTTAAAATGTTAAATAAAAAGAAAACTGAAGATTTATGGGGGCTATCTGTCAAAGCTATCGAAGCAATCATTCATACTATAGGACCGGTACTCGCTGATACTTTTAATGGGTGTGTTAATGAAGGAATTTTTCCCGACCTTATGAAGAATAGTAAAATAGTTCCCATATTCAAGTCCGGCTGTAAGACAGATCAAAATAATTATCGTCCTGTTTCTGTCCTGCCAGCCTTAAGTAAAATATTCGAAAAAATAATTCTTGGTCAGCTGTTAAGTCATTTTATTTATTATAAATTGTTACATGATCAACAATACGGGTTCACAAAAGGTAGAAACACAACAAATGCCGGCACAAGACTGATTACTGAAATAATTGACGCCTGGGAAAACTGCCAGGATCTCGTTGGCGTTTTCTGTGATCTGTCTAAAGCGTTTGATTGTGTTGACCATCAAACTTTGTTAAACAAGCTGGAATTTTATGGCATTCGCGATTTAGCTTTAAATCTAATAAAGTCCTACCTTTCTAATAGAACTCAAGGTGTTAATATTGATGGTTGTGTATCCGACGGAACCATTGTAAAGATGGGTGTCCCCCAGGGCTCAATTTTAGGCCCGTTCCTGTTCCTAGTATACATCAATGATCTTCCACATATGGTACAGGAGACGGCGCAGATAGTGCTATTTGCTGATGATACATCCCTACTGTTTAAAGTTAGTAGGAAAGATAATATATTATCGACAGCAAATGACACTTTGGAAATGGTTTCAAAATGGTTCACGGCAAATAATTTAGTTTTAAATGCAAAGAAGACTAAGTGCCTGAAATTTACGTTGCCTAATGTATCAAATATCAATGCCACAGTGAAGATAGGTGGCACTGATCTGGAATTTGTCGACTCCACTGTGTTTTTAGGGATCACAGTTGATTCCAAACTACAGTGGAAAGCTCACATCAATACTTTATCCAACAGATTGAGCTCTGCTGCATATGCAGTCAGAAAAATTAGACAATTAACTGATGTTGCAACAGCCAGACTAGTGTACTTCGCCTATTTTCACAGTATAATGACATATGGACTATAATGTGGGGATCTGCGGCAGATATTGACACAATATTTATTCTACAGAAGAGGGCCATTCGGGCAATATATAACATAAAAGCTCGTGACTCTCTTCGAGAAATCTTTCCTATGATTGATGTATTGACACTACCATCTCAATATATTTATGAGAATTTATTATACGTAAGGAAAAACTTAAATATGTTTAGTAAAAATAGCGATAGACATAATTTAAACTTAAAAAACATAGATAAAATCGATATACCAAAGTTTAGACTGCAAAAAACGAATAAATGTTTCGTCATTAACAGTATAAGGTTATTTAATAAATTACCTAAAAGCATTATAGAACTGAGTGAAATAAAGTTTAAGAATTGTATAAAACACATTTTAATCAATATGTTGCGGAAACTCAGTTTCGGCTGAAAAACATGAAAATAGGTCGAAATAAAGTCGTAAAATAATAATAAAATGCGTGGGTATCTGAGAGCCCATTACAACATGAATAGCTACGCTCATCGCATAAGTGGGCGTGGCACTATTATAATTAAATTCTTTATCAGAATATTGCAAATATTTACGCTTAAATGTATATAAAATGGTATTTAGGGGTAGGCAGATGTTGCTACCCACCCCTAAAATACATATGAGCCCTGCTGGCATCCCCATTATGTATATAATAAGAATTTTATAAAATGTGTAATTTCTTATATGAATATTGTGTTTTTTGTATGAATCTGGTATGATTCTTATAAGTAATGTGTATCACCACGACCTACTATGTAAAAGGTAGTGGTCTGGGCAGAATCGAATTAGATTCTGAGCCCAACAAGAATAATAAATGGTATTATGTCTTGGTGTCATAATTTTCCCCAAGTAAATCCTAACACATACAAGGGCAATCCCTCGAGGTCCTGTTATTATGGTATAACAGTACCTCGGGTGATTTAAGGGCTCTAGGGAGTTGTCGACAATAATATTGTTGGCCGGCGCCATACCAATCGTCGTTAGATTGGTCGGCAACTCTCTAGGTCCGAACATTGGATGCATGTAGCATCAATGCCCAAACACTTAGGCTGTCTAGACCTACGTGAGCTGGGTCTAGACCTAAGGGCCTCTAGGGAGGTATACACCCGGAGTCCCCCCGACGACCCGATGCGTCTGGAGGGCTCCGAGACCAAACCTATTCGGGTAACTTAGGTAGGTTTGTGGCCGCTATACTGCGCTAGCGGCCAGAGTATTATGTAAATATATACGTGTTATATACCAATATGTAGGTATAATATTAGGCTATTATTGTAAATAAATATTTTGGCAAAAGGGTTGCAACAGGCTGGCTGTCAGGTACATGTAGGGTGCATAGGGCCGCCGAATTGTCGCGGATTCGGCGGCGAAAATCGCACACCGGTCGGGGGTCCCATTTGGGTAATTAATTGCGCATAAGGGTCTTCATTTTCTCGGCTTTGGATTCATTCTTACATCCACTACCACAAGAAAAGCTACTAGGAGCTACTAGTACACGACAAGGTTGTCGTTCGCCGAAGCCGAGGACTTGACGCACTCCAGACCCACGGGACCCGCATTGGAAGAGGACCGAGCCAGCAGAAGCGACGCATCGCTACACGGCAGCCGGACTGTTGGGACCCGAGTAGCATTTTGTTTCGTGCACTCGTTGGTTTCCTTTCTGGCCCCCACCTGCAACCACCATCAACATCCTGCAGCTGCTGACTGAACGGCCTTTGTGAAGGCCCCCAAACGGCCTTTTTCAAGGCTTCCCGTGCGGTTGTGAACCAGCCACGCTCGCCCGATCCGAGGGCACGCGTTGTTTCCGCGTGCCTTTGCTCTGTGGTGTGTTCCCTCCGCAGCCGAGCTATCGGGGAGGTGGATCCGCCACAGAATTGGTCCTTCGAGCCGGATCGTGCAGCTGTGGGGTTCCTTCGGTGCTGCGTCCGAAGAACCTGTCAAGTCCTCGGCCCCCTTGGTGAAGGGGTCCTCCCACGTCGAGAGCAGCCGGGTGGAGCCTGCCTGCTGGTGCCTGCCCCGTGCCCAGGTCGGGACCTGCCTTGGTCGTCGCCCGCAGTGAGGGAGATTCACTGCTGGGGTCTCCGTGGTTGAGAAGAGTCGTCGGTGCCTGAAGCAGCAAGATCTTCAAAAAACCGACACTAGGTGGTGCATGAGAACACACCACCAGGCGGTACATTGGCTTGGTATAAGCAGGTACCGTCTAATCGTTCTCCACGCTATCGCCAGTAAGAGTGCTTCAAGGGGGGGCCACTATCGGATGCGCAGGGGTAGTTGGTCAGGCGAGATATCGGCGTAGACCTGTCCCGGTCTACGTGGTCGCGCCCCTTTGAAGTTCGTCCTCTGCAGGGAGCGTGCAACCCTTCCCTTCATTCCCAACCGGTAGGGCTCCTGTTAGGGACCGTTAGGGACCGATAGGGACGGTTAGGGATAGGGACAGTAGGGATAGGGTCAGGGTTCGTTGGACGGACATGGGTCGGCAGTCAACGAAGGCGAATACTGTGGTAAGTATGAATCGCCACAGGGTCAACGTAGCAACGCGGTCTGCAACAACGGGTACGGAGAGCGCCTCTGGTACGGCCGCTACGAGCTCCGCAGCTACGACGGGTACCAGCTATACAACTGGTACGTACACGACCACTGATACCGAGACCAGCGGGGTCTCGAAGGCCACTGGTGAGACGCCGCCGAAGGCTATCACCACCGGCACGTCGCCTACGCCTACAGTGAGGCCTAGCGACGCGATGCCGCCTCCAGCGCCGCGAGCACGATCACGTGCCAGCACGAGCGCCTCCAGGAAGCAGAGGATGATCCTGGAAGAGAACCTGAAGGTCCGGGTTCTGGAGGAAGAGTTGGCAAAAGCTACACTTCGCAAGAAGCAAGCCGAGCTTGCTATCCTGGAAGCGGAGTCGGACATAGACTCCGAGGAAGGCGAGGAGGTAACCGCTAGGGTCAGCGAGTGGGTCGAAGAGCAAACGGTGCTCGTCGAGCCCAGCCATCACACGGGGTGGAGGGAACCTCCCCCGGGTAGATCGGCACCTCAGAGCGCACCCCCGCCCGATTGTAGTAACACGGCTTTGGCGTCCGCGATCATCGAAGCGTTGGATCGCCGGACGCGGCCGGTTGAGCCGCGCGTTGCGCAATCGCATATCCCACGATTTATGCAAGAGCTGCCTATCTACGCAGGCTCCATAAACGAATGGATAGCTTTCTCGGCCGCCTACGAGTCAACAAAATGTCACTTTAGTGACGTCGACAACGTAGCGCGGCTTAGGCACTCGTTGAAGGGAGTAGCCAGAGAAAGCGCGCGCGCCAAATTGATATCGTGCACCAAACCGGACGAGATAATGCACTCGTTGTCGCTCCGGTTTGGTCGCCCCGATAATATAATTGAAATCGAATTGAACAGAATTCGAAAGCTACCGAAAATGTCCGACGAAGCGCGCGACATTTATCATTTTAGTAGCGAGGTAGGTAACGCAGTCACTACAATACAGTGCCTGAACAAACCGGAATACCTACATTACCCCGGACTTATCAACTGCGTAGTTGATAAGATGACCGGCTATCTCCGTAGGGAATGGTGTCAGTTCAAGAGACTGCACGACGGAGATAGCCCGGGCCTCATTTTGCTCGCGCGGTTCTTTGAACAGGTCGCGGAGGACTACAGCGTGCATGCTGAGTCAGAGCCCGCCAAGAGACAACCCTTTCGAGAGCGGCCTCCCAACCCCTCGAGAGCGTACTCGGCGGCGGCCGTTAGCGCCGAAAATGAAATAAAACCTAAATATAGGTCTAAGGGTAACAAAACCGCGACTCAACGTCAACGAGACGATTTACGACCGTCTTCGGAATGTCCTGTTTGCAGAGGCGAGCACGCGGTTTACGCGTGTCCCGACTTTGTAAAAATGGGGCTTGATGCGCGATGGGAATTTGTTAAAAACAAAGCGCTGTGCTTCGTGTGTTTAGCGCCCCTACGGTCGCACGACGGTAGGAAGTGCACTGCAAAAGGTTGCAAAAGCGACTTTTGCAGGAAGTTAAACCGAAGGCATCATGGGATGCTGCATCGGGGCCGTCCTCCGCGGTCGCGGAACGACAGTCGCCGATCGCACAGCGCAGGTTCGAATAGGTCGGCTAGGTCGAATAGGTCGTCTGGCTCGAATAGGTCGAACCAAATTATTACCTCCGTCAACGCTGTGAATTGCGCTCAAGCGTTGTTAAAGATTGTGCCGGTTGAGTTGACCGGGTCGTCGACGAGTGAGACAGTGTATGCCTTGCTTGACGAAGGTTCCACCATAACACTTTTGGAAGAAAGTGTTATGCGGCGTTTAGGCGCCGACGGTAAACGTGTGGGCCTTCAGATAGAGGGCATCGCGGGCAAAACATTGTCCGAGTTTGGATCGCGACGGTGCACTATAGGCGCACGGGGCGTCTATAATTCAACGCGCCACAATACGGAGGTACATACCGTGAAAAAGCTACGGTTATCGTCTCAAACAGTAGACAAACGGTTGGTCGACAAGTGCGAACACTTGTGCGACATTAGTCAACCGTTAACGTACAAAAACGCGACCCCAGTTATGTTGATCGGGCAAGATAACTGGGACCTCATTGTTACTCGTCAATTTAAGTCCGGAAGGAAGGGACTACCAGTGGCGTCTCTCACTTCCTTCGGATGGACGGTGCACGGTTCCACAGCGGGAATCGAGCAACCTGCGACCGCGACTCGCAGGTGTAAACGCGTAGTAGGCAACGATCGCACCACGGTGGTTCGAGATCGTTTTGTTGTGAATTCGGACGGCGTAAAGGCTGAGCAGCCACGCCAAGGGTCGGATACCCTACCGAAAAAAGGGCGTCGTAAAAGACGACGCAAGCGTCGAAATAAAACATCGCGGGAGTCGAAAGTTTTATCAGCGCCATCTGGCGGAATAGTTCGGAACTATTTGCCGCACAAAGTTAAATCGAATCCAATTAGAAACGGTAGTAGTTCGATAGTCGCGCCATCTATGCGTAATTCTGGGAACCAGGATTCGCATACAGATGAACGTACGCCCGAGTGCAAGCAGTTTGTACGGGGTACTGCGCCGACCAAACGACCTATAAGGAGACATAGGTCTTGTGAAGACTTGGTACAAGCTAGAGTAAATGTCGTTGGGGGCAACGACGAACTCGCTTGTGAGCCTACGTCGAATAATGTAAGTAAACCTCCGATTGAGCGTAGGGGCAGTACGCCAATCAGTAGGGATAGTGGGACGAGTCAGGTAGGTATCCTGAAGGCTGTAGTCGGGAGCGCGGTTCAGATCCTGAAAGAGCGGACATCTCTTACCCAACAGTTGCGGGGTCAAGAGACTGAATCACGAACTCGACGCGTACAGTTCTCGTCAAAGTAGTGCGTAATAGGCGTGTTAGTTTTGGGAGGTTCAGTGCCTGAAACACGGCCAACCCTTACCCCACAGTTGCAGGGTGAAGGGTCTGAATCTCGCCTAACACAAAAGCCTAATATAGACCTCCGATCGAAAGCGATCGTAGAGAATTGATTGTGTGGCGTTAAGTTACGCGAGCGCGTAATGCGCCTTATATTTTTGACGCGGCAAGAAGGCGCAAGTCATAGTTGACTGGGCCGGACCTTCTTTAGTCGCTTTTTTACGTGAATATGTTGTCCTCACATATGGATGGACACGCAGACTGACCGGAGTCAACCCGATCACAATTTGTTGTGCGGGTGTCTGCACGTATTGTAGAAATCTTCTAGGGCTGAGCTACAGCCAATCCACACACGAACGTTTTCCGCGGGGGGAAACGTTACGCACGCGTTACGGTTAAAAGACCGACACACGGTAAGTAGTCGGTAGTTCACCGAACTAGTATTTTCAAACCACCGAGACATCGACAACTAATCGCATTCTTGTAGGTAATGCTACAAATGCTTCCCGTCTGTGAGCTAGAGAACAAGGCGACCGTAAGTCGGCTGGAGGCTGACTACGGATCCTTTTCGATAAGGATGGTTTAAAGGACACCTGCCGTCACTACTTCCCCGAAGGGACGGCCGCAGAGATGACCTCTGGCGGCTGATGACGAAGTCATAGTAGTGAAAGTTCTCTACCCGGGAATACATGGCCACGCAGCATCACTGACGGTGCTGGTGGGTTCCAATGGTAGGTTAGGTTATGTAAGTTGACACGTTGCGTCGACCACTGTCTCGCACTTAAGGTGCTAACGTCCAACGAATCCTGAGTTAGGTGTAGGATCGTTAGGTAGGTTTTTTGTATAAATTAAATTCTTTGTGCTAATTTAAATTGTGTATATTAAACGTGTGTAGGTATAGGTCTTTTAAATCCAATAACGTGTGTAGGTTTAGGTCTTTTTCAATTGTACTTAATGTGTATAGGTTAAGTCTTTTGTAAATTGTACTGTGTAACGTGTGTAGGATTAGGATTTGTGTATATACTTAACGTATTTTTATGTGTGAATTTTTGCCCCCAAAATTCCATAACTTGTTAAATGTAAATTTGTGTGAAATATAATTGTATAATGTTGATCCCTTTAAAATGTATGTGTTAGGTATAATGTTCTTTTTCCAAAAATTAATGTGTAATTTTTGTTGTTAAAATGTGTAATTTTACTGCCAAAATGTACTAGGTATAGTTTTGTGTCATTTTAACGTGAAATTGTTTGTTCCCAAAAATGGGTTTTAATGTTTTAAACTTATGTAAAATTGGTTCGTAGTACGCAACAATGTACGTCTGGTTATGTGTCGACCAGACGCACGAGACTTAAGCAGGCAGGTAGGCAGGCTAAGTTTCCTCACCCATGGGGTAATTAACTTCGTTAATTAGGGTGGAGATTGTTGCGGAAACTCAGTTTCGGCTGAAAAACATGAAAATAGGTCGAAATAAAGTCGTAAAATAATAATAAAATGCGTGGGTATCTGAGAGCCCATTACAACATGAATAGCTACGCTCATCGCATAAGTGGGCGTGGCACTATTATAATTAAATTCTTTATCAGAATATTGCAAATATTTACGCTTAAATGTATATAAAATGGTATTTAGGGGTAGGCAGATGTTGCTACCCACCCCTAAAATACATATGAGCCCTGCTGGCATCCCCATTATGTATATAATAAGAATTTTATAAAATGTGTAATTTCTTATATGAATATTGTGTTTTTTGTATGAATCTGGTATGATTCTTATAAGTAATGTGTATCACCACGACCTACTATGTAAAAGGTAGTGGTCTGGGCAGAATCGAATTAGATTCTGAGCCCAACAAGAATAATAAATGGTATTATGTCTTGGTGTCATAATTTTCCCCAAGTAAATCCTAACACATACAAGGGCAATCCCTCGAGGTCCTGTTATTATGGTATAACAGTACCTCGGGTGATTTAAGGGCTCTAGGGAGTTGTCGACAATAATATTGTTGGCCGGCGCCATACCAATCGTCGTTAGATTGGTCGGCAACTCTCTAGGTCCGAACATTGGATGCATGTAGCATCAATGCCCAAACACTTAGGCTGTCTAGACCTACGTGAGCTGGGTCTAGACCTAAGGGCCTCTAGGGAGGTATACACCCGGAGTCCCCCCGACGACCCGATGCGTCTGGAGGGCTCCGAGACCAAACCTATTCGGGTAACTTAGGTAGGTTTGTGGCCGCTATACTGCGCTAGCGGCCAGAGTATTATGTAAATATATACGTGTTATATACCAATATGTAGGTATAATATTAGGCTATTATTGTAAATAAATATTTTGGCAAAAGGGTTGCAACAGGCTGGCTGTCAGGTACATGTAGGGTGCATAGGGCCGCCGAATTGTCGCGGATTCGGCGGCGAAAATCGCACACCGGTCGGGGGTACCATTTGGGTAATTAATTGCGCATAAGGGTCTTCATTTTCTCGGCTTTGGATTCATTCTTACATCCACTACCACAAGAAAAGCTACTAGGAGCTACTAGTACACGACAAGGTTGTCGTTCGCCGAAGCCGAGGACTTGACGCACTCCAGACCCACGGGACCCGCATTGGAAGAGGACCGAGCCAGCAGAAGCGACGCATCGCTACACGGCAGCCGGACTGTTGGGACCCGAGTAGCATTTTGTTTCGTGCACTCGTTGGTTTCCTTTCTGGCCCCCACCTGCAACCACCATCAACATCCTGCAGCTGCTGACTGAACGGCCTTTGTGAAGGCCCCCAAACGGCCTTTTTCAAGGCTTCCCGTGCGGTTGTGAACCAGCCACGCTCGCCCGATCCGAGGGCACGCGTTGTTTCCGCGTGCCTTTGCTCTGTGGTGTGTTCCCTCCGCAGCCGAGCTATCGGGGAGGTGGATCCGCCACACAATAAGGCTTACTATAGCGTAAAAGACTATTTTAACGATAAAGACGTCTGGAACCGTCCTGATATGCAATTGAGGTCTCGCAACTAGTGAACAAATTACTTATTTATTAGAATTATATTTGTAGAATAAACATTAGCTTAGTAGTGTCCGATATTGTAATAATTTAATATTACATAATTTATTTTTATTACATTATGTAAATTTTGTCTTTGGATAAGGTAATCACTGATGATTACCTGCTTATTTATACTTAATTTATACTACAGTACTGTGTAGTTCTGTACATTGGTACAGTAACAAATAATCTGCCATAGGGTGTTTTGCGCATGCTGATCGGTGGGGTGCATTTTGAGTATGCTACTATATATATATGCTATATAGCATAAGCAAATCAATGGCTGTACTCCTCTTTTAATTTGTGTGAAGCACTAGAGTTTTTTACTTGCTGGTTTCTTTTTCTCCGGGGTGTCACTGAGGGGATCGACTTTACAGTTAGTATACCTGCCCTTAAAAATACCGATCCTTATACGTTTACTTATATGTGATTGGTTACTAACCTTTTATTTAGAATAAATATTTAAGGCGTGGATATGGTCGGTGAAGTTGGTCGCCTTGGTGGCTCCCTTGTATGGCAGATAATGATTGACAGGTCAATGGAATCAGCTAACCACCTAGTCTTACACTAGTTGGTTATGTAGTGTGTGTTCGGTTTGGTAGTAATTTTCATATTAAGATTTCTAAATTTAAGTTCTAAATCTGATATCGAGATATAATAAATATTTGTCGTTCTTTTAATAATGAATAGCTGCCTAACCAAACGCACTCTAAGACCTCATTGTTAATTTTTTTTTTTTTTGACTATTCATAAATATCTGTAAAGATTTACATGAAATAAATGATTTGATTTGATTTGATTTGACAAATGTAACCATGTATCTATTTACTGCAAACAGTTAAGATGGCTTAATATACTATCACATAGATTTCTCTATAATCCTAAGCTGCTCGTCAATGGAATTTGCTTTTTCTGTCTATAAGACAGGCTCCAACCATTAGTGTATTTAAACGTCTACTCACCAAAATCTCTTCTAAAATCTGAGTAAATGCTTTAGAATACAATGAGAAAGCTGTAGGTATTTTACTATAACCTGTTTCAAGACTTCAGATTAATATACAGAGGCGATATATAATACCTAATAGTAGCATTGGCGTAGGGACGTGACGACCCTACCGCCCGCTTTTGCGCAGTCAGTCAACCGAACGATGGCGGTCAAACCATCCAAATCATGGTCGGAAGAAATAATAACACGGTACGGGTAGCAGCGCACCGTAGTAAAACTTTCGACCCACTGCGATCGCCAACCCGCTTGCCAAGCGTGGCGATTATGACAAAGCAACATGAACGACAATAATAAAAAAACGGACCCTAGTATTCGGCCCCGCTATTCCTGGCTATGGTAGCGGCCATGATTATATAAGTATTGAGCGGGTTACACTGGGATATTATTGGATTATCTGAAGTCCAAAGAGAAGGTGAAGACCTGATAATCCTGAAGTCCGGTAACCTACTCTATTTCCGGGAGGGCGACGAACCGTCTCAAGGTGGTGTCGGGTTCATAGTCCACAGGTCTCTCGTGAACAATGTTGTCAAAATCGAGAGTGTGTCGACAAGGGTGGCTTACCTTATACTCAGAATAACCAAACGATACACACCCCGACTACGAGGTTGAAGCCATGTATGTGGACATCGGTAGAGCCATGCGTAGCTTCAAATATCATTACACTGTTGTCATGGGAGACTTTAACGCGAAGATAAGCAAACGAAGCGAAACCGAACTGAGAGTGGGGCAATTATATACCGAATATATCCCGGAAATCAGCCTGTTGGAGATTAGGATGGCTCTCAAACAGTTCAAAAACAACAAGGCACCGGGTGATGACAGAATCACGTCTGAGCTCCTGAAAGCACTTGGAAAACCTTTGCTGAAGGCTCTCCAGAAGCTGTTTAATTCCTTCATCCTCGAGGGCATAATACCTAAGGCATGAAACAGAAGCGTGGTGGTACTCTTCTTCAAAAAGGGTGACAAAACCCTTTTGAAGAACTACAGACCCATTTCGCTTCTGAGCCATGTCTATGAACTATTTTCGAGAGTCATCACGAATCGTCTCTCACGTAGGCTTGACGACTTCCAGCCTCCCGAACAAGCCGGATTCCGAAAAGGCTACAGTACCATAGACCACATCCACACATTGAGGCAGATTATACAAAAAAAACGATAAATATAATCAGCCCCTGTGTCTAGCTTTCGTGGACTAAGAGAAAGCCTTCGATTCGATAGAAACATGGGCAATGCTTCAGTCACTCCAGCGGTGCCAAATTGACTACCACTATATCGAAGTACTAAAGTGTTTGTACAAAAACGCCATCATGTCAGTTCGCCTCCAAGACCAGACCTCAAGACCCATCCAGCTACAGCGAGGAGTGAGACAGGGAGACGTTATCTCTCCGAAACTTTTTACTGCGGCATTGGAGGATGTCTTCAAACTCTTGGACTGGAGAAGATTTGGCATCAACATTAATGGCGAGTACATCACTAACCTTCAATTTGCCGACGATATCGCAGTCATGGCTAAAACCCTGGAGGACCTCTTAAGTGGCAGTGGGCAGGCCACATAGCTCGCAGAACAAACGGCCGTTGGGGCATTAAGGTTCTCGAGTGGCGACCGCGTGCCGGAGGACGCAGCAGAGGCAGGCCCCCCACAAGATGGACCGACGACCTGAGAAAGATCGCGGGAAGCCGATGGATACCGGCAGTGCAGAACCGGTCGTTGTGGCGATCCTTGGGGGAGGCCTATGTCCGCGCGAAAGGGTGGCATGATGATGATGATGAGTAGCGAGGTTGTCAGTTATTACTAATATCCTATAATAAAATTACTTAATTATTATAATTACTAATACCACATAAACAGAACTATTATAATTAACAAAAAAAAGTTGTACGTGCATCCTTTTAATTGTTAATAGTGCAATAGTTTAATACATCAATGAATTAACATCAATGCACTGACTAGTTTCACTAGTATGATAGGTTATTTTCGAACAATGGGGACCGAATTTTTCACTATTATATCAGTCTGGAAAAATCCGCCACATTGCTGTAGAATTTTTAGCTCCGAGGGATAGTAAGCAAAAACTTTGATCAAACTTGTGTACGCTGTAAACTAACACTAGCGACATCTGTAAGCAGTTTGGTTATTTCTGAAGCTTTCAGGCAATTCGCGACTAACCTATATTTTTGATAAAGGGATATGATTTGTAAAATAGAAATTTTAATTCAGTTAAATAAATATCTATTTAATTATATAAATGTATAATAAACAAATAGATTCGAGTGGAAAATACTAATAAATGCAATTTTATAAATTCCTTATTAAGATAATCTTATATTAATTTTTTAAAGATAAAAATGCAATGAAAAATGTCCTGGCCGCGAATGCGAGGTTCGTGGGTTTGAGTCCCACCCTCAAACCCACGAACCTCGCTATCGCGGCAGAGCGCTCAACCGCTGAGTCAACCAGGTTCCAGTCACCCCTCACGAATTTTGTCATTGCTTGTTATCTGAACACTGGTATACTTTCGGTGTTTGAAGAAAGTAATACCTGTGGAATTGATCATTCCAGAAATCAAACATTCACAAAGGACTACATAATTCAGTTGGCTTCAATCTCACAAATGAATTTACTTATAAATCAACAAATATCTTTCATCCTCATTAATGGACTTTTGGACACTTGGTATTCAAGGTTGACCTTTGGAATTTTTATGTAAAGCGGTAGACAAATGTCGGTGGTCGCCACTTTAAATCCTTTTTTCTCCATAGGCTTAGGTTGCGGGATTTATATATATATATAAATCCCGCAACCCCCTTCACCTTACTTTTATATATAATATATTATTATATATAAGTAAGGTGAAGGGTAAACGTGGCCGCTGGAGACCAAGGCACAATTTACATGATCAAATTATAAAGGTTTTTAAAATGGTTCAATTAAAGGCGGCGTGAATGTATGCGAACAGTTGTGACTGTGAACAAGGTAAAATAAGTATGTTGAGATAGAGACAAGACGTGGCGCTCGGTTGTCTCTGCCTACCCTTTAAGGGACCTGGCGTGAAAATAAAAGAAAAATCTTCGTAATTTTTTTAACAATCCTTTTTTTAAACGAAAAATAGCGAAAAAAATAAAATCCGGTAAATCTCTTAAAATGGGATCATATTTCGAGTAAGATATACTTTTAACATGATTGGAAGTCACTGAGAACTAGAATTAATATTTTGATATAAAAAAACATACCAAACACTGAGAGTTTAATTAAGTAATTATTACTTTATTAAACTCCAACAAAGGTAGGTAATAATATTTATTTTATTTAGACAAAGGGATATTACAGTTAAGCGCCACCTACATAAACCTGATGAACTAAATCGTTTGGCTTAATTTCCTAAGGGCTGAAAAAAAGGCCAGCCAGCAAGGCATAGCATTAGCTACCAAAGAAAGTCAATAGTTGGGGTGTTGTCAAGCTTAAGAGTAAGTTATATGCAATATTGAAGGTATTAGTTTTACTGAAATATATAAAAGTATTATGTGAACTCTAGTTTTGATAATGATAGTAAATAATTTTGTAGCTTGTTGGATTAAATTTATATAAGTTTTTATTTTTACCGTTCTTCCAATAATTGTTTTTTTTTTTGTATTATTGATGAGAGATTATAAATATATAAAAAATACAATTAACTTAAACAAACAAAAATAACCAACAACACACAGTTTTCCCAAGCGGATACCCATCCAAGTACTGACTGTGCCCGCCGTTGCTTAACTTCGGTGTTCGAAATGGGAACCGGTGCTTACAACGAGGTATGGCCGTTGGCGAAAGCTATTGCGAAAATTGAGAAGGCTTTCAGGGAGTTTTGTTACAGCCAACTGAAAACCGTATCTATTTCCAGAAAGCTAAAGTTTTTATTCCAATGGTCACCCAATGACGTAGAGAGTACGCTCTTACGTAAAATATGGGAACTGTTTACTGGAAAATCAACCCATAACCAAAAGAAGGGAAAATTGTATGCTATTAGTTTCTGAAAACATTCACAGATGGCGTGTGTAGCCTATAGAATTTTTGTTTTTTTCTAATTTAATTACAAAAAAATAATAACAACAGCTGTAATTTATGTTTAAAATTCGGGTGTACTGAAATAAAATAAAACCATTATGAATTATATTATGAATAATGGACCACTTATATATTAGGTATGTGTACCACTACGGCGCGCTAGAGCGCCTCGACAGCCTAGGAATACTGCTGTGGGATGTAATTCCCTAGCCACTGGTCATCTTAGTACAGCTCACGGCGAAGTTTATATTGACTTAATAATGTATCTATAGACAGTTTCACAAGTTGGTGTACAGTGAAACTGGGACCGACAGCTTAACCTATCTCAAAGGAGGCACTACACTGCAAAACTTTTAGGAGCATACTGGGGTTTGAAACCAAGTCCTAAATACTGTATTTATTTAGCGTAACGTCTAATTAACTAAAAGTCCTTACTCTGTAGTCGACTTGACATCCATACAAACGTACTGCCAATATTACAACTTGGCTGTTAGTCCAAGTTCCATTTTAATGTACCATCCGAAAGAACGCATCAATATTGTCATCAAGCATGTATATTTGTGTTTTAATATCGCCATGGAAACAATTTGATATATTATTACTTAGATTTAACCATATTTAATTAAAATCATGTCAACCTGTGACAGTAAAAAAAGTGAAATAAATCTTTTTACAAAAAAAATTACCGATTTTAAAATCACTAAAATGTATAAAGTGAATATTTACAAGTGATTAATAATATAATATTTTTGTAGAAATTATGAAATATATAATATTTTTTTTGAAATTTTCTCTCCAGGCTGGGTAATCTTTAAAGGAGAGACTATAAAATTAATGCTATAAGTACTAACATTTTTACTAGCAAGACAGGCACCATTTTTTTTTAATTAAAATTAAGGATGAAATTGATCGTTTACTTAAAAATAAGAGAATTACACATATAGAATAAAGTAGCTGGGGCATACCAGTAGTGCCAGTACTTAAGTCAGATGGCCCTGTAAGGCTATGTGGGGACTACAAAGTAACTTTTAATCCAGTTTTAGAAATTGACCATTTGCCTTTACCCCATATTATATACATTGAAGTATTTTGAATATTATTGTGAACTGGATTTAAAAGAAGCTTATTTGCAGGCCCCTCCACACCCTGATAGCCAAAGCCTTACAACCATTGTAACTGAATTTGGTATCTATATATATTTATATGTATTTATATTGGTATGGATTTATATACGTGGTGGCCGAGTTGGTTAGACCTTGGACTTAAAAACGCTTAGGTCCCTGGTTCGAATCCCGGTGTATACCAAAGAGTTTTTAATAAAAAAAAAAATGTACATTTGTTTGACAACACCACTATAGTGCCTCTGAGAGCAAGTTAAGCTGTCGGTCCCGGTTTCACTATACCAACTTGTGAAACTGTTTATAGATGGGTTATTGAGTCTATTAAAAACATCGCGACGAGCTAGCCACTTGTTCGGTGTAGACTCATACCATCGGCTACGCGAGGTGGGATTAAAACCCCTCCGCTGGGTACCCTGGGGCCGTCTAGGCGGTATCGGGCGCGGTAAGGCACCCGTAATGATATTCATGTATGTATGTATAATAATTATTCCAGAAAGTTCATAAACTAGGATTATAAATGAGGTTCATAAAAGTAATTTTGGCAGTAGTAGAATGAAATCAAATTGTCAATCATATTTTTGTGGCCTAAACTTAACGAAGATATTAATATATTAATAAAGTCTTGTACAATTTGTTTAAAAAATAGAAAAAGCCCTAATATAATTATGCAACATTTTTGGCCAAAACCTCCAGCTGTTTGGCATAGGATTCATGCAGATCATACTGGCCCCCTATTTGGAAAAATGTTTCTATTAATAAAAGACAGTTTTACTAACTAGATTTTTTTATTGTTCACAATATTGGATCAACCCTTACTATAAATAAATGAAGGAAATTTCCATAAGATTTGGTTTTCCAGTTCACCTAGTGACCGACAATGGTACTGGTTTACAAGTAAAGAAGTTTCTGTCAGGGTATAGGGGTCACCCACACATTCACTCCACCTGATTATCCTGCTACTAATGGAGCGGCAGAGAGGTTTGTACTTTGTAACACCATGAATAGACTCTTTTAAAAAAACTTGGACCCTAACTGTTTTATGTATTTCGATAAAACATTGTAGATTTTTTTATTTATTTACAGTTAATAAATATTTTTTATTAACAAGGCATTAAAAATACACAAAAAAAAACTATAAATATTAAAAAAAAAACAAAAATAACCAACAACACACAGCTTTCCCAAGCGGATACCCATCCAAGTACTGACCGTGCCCGCCGTTGCTTAACTTCGGTGTTCGAAATGGGAACCGGTGCTTACAACGAGGTATGGCCGTTGGCGAAAGCTACTGCGAAAATTGTGAAGGCTTTCAGGGTATATTGCAACAGCCAACTGAAAACCGTCTCTATTTCCGAAAGGCTAAAGTTTTTATTCTATTGCATTCCCAGTGATACAGCAATAGCGCCTTAACGTGAAATATAGGCACTAAATTGATAACTGAAAAGCCATCCTAAAAGTAAAAGGATGGAAAATCCAGATGCTTGTTATTTCTGTAATCATCCAACAGATGGGGTGTAGAAGCTGTTTATTAAATTAAGTTTAAATTTCGACTAAACTGAAATGAAATAAAATAATTTAAAATTTAATGAGGCCGCCAAGTACATATTTTGGACTAGAGTTTTTTCACCCGACAGTATTTTACTTATTCCAAAACAAAAAACGAATCATTTCTTGTAAAATAAATAAAATTACTATCTCCATCATATATTTCTGCATCATCAAGAACAGCTGGTGTTGCTGCTGAGGCCTAGGCACGAAAAAAACATAATACATATTCACAAATAATTCATTCATTTAATTTTATTCCTTTTATAGTTGAGACGATGGGTCCTTGGTCCAAGGAAGCAAAGACATTTGTTATTTCTTTGGGTAAAAGATTTAGAGGAGTGACCGGGTATCCCCAATCAGGATTTTTCAGCCTGTGTTCATACATGGATTTTTGAACCCATCTATGTTAATCTCATAGTAAAGCTAAATTGTGATAAACCGGAATATATTCAAGAAAAGATACAACCTTTAAAAGTCTTTTAAAAATAAAACAAGAAACATAAAATATATTTACCAATGATTTTTAACGGACCCTATAGTTAATTTTTAGAGTTAAATATCTTTATATAGGTAGTTCATAATTATCGGATTCCGTTTTGAAATATAGAAGTATTTCTTGGATTACTTTGTATGGTAAATGGATTAAATTATAATTATTTTTTAAATTTTGGCGTCCCACGTTGGGCGTCAATTTATGTGACGTAGTCCTACCTACAGGTTATAAATTGGCTGTGAGATAAAAACAACGTACATACAAATAAACTAAAATTATATTATACGAAAAAAAAACTAACTATATACAAATTATAAAATGCGAAAGAGAGAGAGAGAGTGGGTTCTATCAACAACCAGATTATTTCGTGGAAAGAATGTTACTGCCCTGCTATACAGCGATCGGGGAGGGCAGCAGTCAACGTCCTTCAGTGGCAGACCAGGCTCCAAAGCAACAATAGTGCATTGTGTAAAACTGAAGAACTCCAGGTCATATTTATAATTTTAGTAATAAAAATAATATTTTTTCTAATACATCATTTAATAATAGTCATTCTTTTAGCAACGGACGGTTTCCAAAGAATTTTAATTCACAAAATAATTATCCTAGTAATCAGAATTTTAATAATGGTAATGATAATAATTTTAAAAGTAACAATAATAATGGCGGAGATTTTAATAAAAATAAAAACTATCAATGCTCAGCCACGTCAAATATAGTTAAGGTTAAATTTTGTCCGCGTTGCCGCTCAGAGTCCCACAATCTGAGACAGTGTACCGTTGTTAAAAAAATATTTTGTTTTAATATGAATTTAAGTAAATGAGTAATGTAACTATTAAAATATTTTATTTATTTATGTTAGGGCAGATATTAGAGACCCCTTCAACTCATCAAAAGGATTATCAGCCTCAGTTACGTACGACAGTACTGGGACAGATATTAGAGACCCTTTTGATTTATTGAAAGGATTATCAGCCTTACACACTACAGAACTGGGGCAGATATTAGAGACCCTTTCATTTCATTAGAAGGATTATCAGCCTCAGTCACGACAGGACTGGGGCCGATATTAGAGACCCTTCTAATAATTTAAAGGATTATCCGCCACAGTTGACCAAACGAAAGGTGGTCCATTTTTATTGACATCCACGAATATCATCGCAGAAATCAATCCCCGATTCTAAAATATCCTCATCAGGTAAAACTTGAGAAAGTTTTACTGCCTGCTTACGCAGTTCCTGCACCCTATCAGTAGGTACACTTCCTCTAATAATAACTTCGCACAATAGTTCTGGTTTTTGAAGACTTAAATATTCAATAGGTAACGACATTTTGTGAGCACAGTTACTTTCATAGAGAGTTTACAAAAACTAATCCGTCCTGTTACAAATAATGAATATAACGTATTCTTTACTTAAAACAAAAAAAAGACAAGGAAATAAAAAAAATGAGAAAAATAAAAAATATGGAGAATAAAAAAATCACTTTAAAATAACACACAAATATTAAAATATTTACAAAAAATCATTGTGTATTTTTCTTAATTAATATTATCAATAGCAAAAAATTTTTTTAAATAAAAATGTTATTAAAAAAAAATATTCAAAAATAAAATACCATTAAAATATTTACAAAGGAAAAAAAACAATAAAAAAAAAACAAAAAAAAAAATTTACAAGATCCCGGTTTGCCTCGGATTCGAACCGGGGTGCACGACAATATAGCGTTGTCGGCTATCTATATGGGCTAGGAGTCCGCCCTGACGTTAGTCGCCTTATACGACACCCTGTCTCGTGATTGGGTTGGTGCTATTCGATCCCGGCCACCACACGGGGATTACAAAAAAATACACAATAAAAATACACACAAAAAAAAACAAAGAAAACGTTTTACAAAAACGACACAATACACAATAAAAAATAATATAACCTGGATGTTGATATATTATGCTAAAAAGTAGCTATAATTAACACGTTGGGCGCCAATTTATGTGACGAAGTCCTACCTACAGGTATAAATTGGCTGTGAGGTAATGAAAACAACGTACATACAATAAAAATAAATATATATATTAAAAGAAACCTAACTATTTAAAATTTATAATGTGCGAAAGAGAGAGAGAGAGAACTATAAGAGAATGGGTTCTATCAACATCCAGATTATGTCATGGGAAGAATGCTACTGCCCTGATTATGCGACGATCGGGGAGGGCAGCATCCAACATTTTTCAGTGGTAGGCCAGGCTCCGGGCAGCGGTCGGTTATGGCCGGCTATGGCAGGCCGTGATCTGCTGAGCAAACGGTGTCCAGGCTCCGGAAGAAGAATCCAGGCTGAGTTCAGCTATGACCAGCTGGGATGTCTGAAGATGGTAGCAGACCAGGCTTTAGAAAAAAAAAGGTTCCAGGCCTGGTTCTGCCGTAGTTGTTTTTTCTCCCTCGACTTGATTCTCCACCTCGGACTTGATTCCTGGAATCATTCGAAGGGAAGCTTAAGCATACTGCTTCCAGCTCTCGTTGTCTTCAGTTTTTGGCAGGGCAGCAACAATAATTGTGCATTGCGTAAAACTGCAGGACGGAGGCTGGGGTGCAGTGCTAGACAGACGCACGGACACAGTACAATTTTTTGTGTGGGTAGTAAAAAGTAAACACGTATTTTTCATTTCTTATAATTAAAATCATATAATATTTAATTAAAGCAAGCTAAGTTATTAGAATTAGTGCTATATCGGTTTATAATTTAACCTAGATACTTAATAATTAATTTAAAATTGACACAGTGACCTTTTATAAAGTGACAACAAGAACAATGAAACTCTAAAATTTTCAGTGAGCAAATATAGTCAAGAGATTAGTGAAAAACTGGCAGTGATTTGTGACTTACTCATATGTAAAGTAGGCCAATATTTTGTGTCTGAAAATCTATTAACTTAAACCATTCCTGATTATTGTAAACAGTATCACCGACATGATCTGCAACGGCTGTAAGCAGTCTTTGGATTCAGAAACATATCTAAAATGCCACCACTGCAGAGAAAGTTTTCACTCTAAATGTCTTAATATAAAATCGGAACAATTTTTAAGTCTTAGTTCAAAATTTAGGGCTACTTGGGCTTGTCCTGCTTGTGTGTATATAACTCGACGTAGTAAGCCTAACTTAAACACACCCATTCGACAGAGCCAGGCCCTTGAAGCTGATAGGGAGGACTCAATGAATATGTCATTTGAAGTTTCCGTAGTATCTCCTACATCAAGGGCACCCTCGACTTCGACCTGCGGCACTATACCCACCTGCGATGACATTTCCCTTGACAAGATAAGTAATCTACTAGAAAAAAAATTGAATGAGTCGTTATCTTTTTTATGGAAAACTTTAGAACTGTGCTAAAGGATGATGTTCAAAAGCTTGTCAAGTACGAGATGGAGGCTATTATGGATAAAGTAAATAAGGACTTTTCGGCTACCACAGACTTCATTAGCCAGGAACAGAAGGCACTTAAAACTGAAATTGAAGCAAAAACTGTAGAAATAAAAAAAATGCAAGAGGATAACACACGTCTTCAATTGGATATGCAGAATTTAAAACAACGTTTCACTTCTTTTGACAAAACATCAAGAAACTATAACCTGGAGCTGCAGGCTGTGCCCGAGAGCCGCAACGAGAACGTACTGGCGTTGTTCGGCAGGCTCTGCAAATTCCTCAGCGTTTCCATCGACGAGTCGCAGGTTCACATGTGCCGCCGAGTTTACAAGTTCAACTCTTTGTCTAAATGTCCACGAAACATTTTAATTACTTTATCTTCACCTCACTTGAGAGATTCTATACTCTCTGCGGCCTACAGATATAATAAAAAGAATCCGAGGGAAACTCTCAGTACTAATCATATAGGTATTGGCGGGGAGGCGCACGGTATTTTTGTGACCGAGCATCTTTCACCCGAACTAAAATCATTGCACGCGGCTGCTAGAATAGCGGCCCGTAACAAGAAATATAAATATGTTTGGGTGAAATATGGTCGGGTTTATGTTCGTAAGGATGACGGCTCCGATTGTATACATATAAAAACTAATGAATGCCTTGACAAAAAAATTGTCTAATAGGAATATGCTAGTTGACTATGTTTGCTTACGTTTTAATATATATTTTTGTAAATAAATTTATTAATTTTATAAAGTTTTTTAGGTATTTATATTTATTTAATCATTTATTATCATTATATATTATAAATAATTCTCTATATATATATATTTTAATATAAATTTATGTTATTCACGTACTGTATATTACTTAGTCATAGGTATTTCATTTAATTTTACTTAAATAAATTACAATATAAAATATTTTTTATTATTTATAGCTGTAAATATACCTATATATTTATCTATCTTGCAAGTCCAAGTACCCAAGGATTCAACCAAAAATTTTTTTATATTATTTTAAACATGAACATATATTACCAAAATGTCAACAGGATTAGGTCCAAGTTAGACCAACTTTACCTTAATTCGCTAAAAACTAATTATGACGTCATTTGCATAACGGAAACCAACTTCAACAGTGGTGTGTTTGATGGCGAGGTGCTTGACTCACGGTATAACATTTTCAGGCGTGATCGTTGCAACACAGACATTGCAAAGAGCGATGGAGGTGGGGTGGCTATCGCTGTTGGTAAGGAGTTTAACGTCATTCGTCGAAATAATTGGGAAAGTTGTGTTGAGGATTTGTGGTTGACTATTTTACCTAGTGGACCAAATGGAATCACTGTCAACATATGTCTTTGTTACCTCCCCCCTGACATATCCTCCAACTTGTTGGAAATATTTTATAAAAATACTCAAAGGATAATTAATGAATCTAAAGACAACAATGACTGTTTTATGTGCATTGGTGATTTTAATACTCCAAATCTGAATTGGTCCCTGCCGACGTCTGTCGAGTCTTCAATCATGACTCCTAATATTAAATCACATAATTTTAGATCCTCTCTTTTATTGGAGACTTTGTCCATATGCAACCTTCATCAGTATAACTGTGCTTTTAATAGTGATGGTCGACTGCTTGACTTAGTTTTTTCTACTTTAGAGTCTGTTGTAGTTCATTCCGTGGATCCTCTTAGTAAACTAGATATACGTCATCCGGCTATTGTTATTGAATTACTGGATGTCTGTTCTTACTATAAAGACTGTATTAAACCTATCAAAAACAGTACTTTAAATTTTAAAAAGTGCAACTTTGAGGCTATCAAATGTGAGCTGGCTGCTTTGGATTGGCATACTATCCTGGCATCAAAAAATGTTGACACCGCCATACGTGATTTTTATGAAAATCATAACTCTATTGTAAACGCAAATACACCTATAACTAAAAATGCTACTAATAGATATCCTTCTTGGTTTACGCCTTCATTGAAAAGAGCTCTAAAAGAAAAGCTTAAATATCATAGATTATACAAAAAGTTTAAAAATCCCCGAGATTATGACACTTTTACTATGTTACGTTCTAGATGCAAGCGTTTAATTCGGGATTGTTACAACATCTACATCTGTTCAATAGAAGAATTATTGAACAGTGACATTAAATATTTTTGGAGATATGTCAATGGTAGAAAGGGCTCACATTGTATTCCTAATATGGTTAAGTATAGTGATAGGGTCTCGACTAGAGAGGGCGACGTATGCCAACTTTTCTCGGAATACTTCTCATCTGTTTTTGAGCCTCAGGTCGATGTTGAATTGCCCTGTAGTACCTCATTTAACGACAGATGCGTTCGTGTTATTCATAATATAGTCATTTCGAGGGATGAAATATTAAGTAAAATAGAGAAAATGGATGGTAGTAAGGGGCCAGGGCCGGATGGTATTCCACCTTCGTTTATCAAAGCGTGCGGTAATGAGTTAAGTGTTCCCCTTTGCATAATTTTTAATGCATCACTTAGGGCAGGCATTTTTCCCATTTACTGGAAAACTGCTCATGTCGTACCTATTTACAAATGTGGTGACAGATCCTCTTGCGATAACTACAGACCAATTAGTATCTTATCTAGCTATGCTAAATTGTTCGAATCCCTCGTGTATGATATTTTGTACTATCATTTTCACAATATAATATCTCCTAATCAGCATGGCTTTGTTGCAAACCGATCAACCACCAGTAATCTACTTGAATATAAGAATTACATATGTAGCTCGTTCGCTGATAGGAGACAGGTGGATTCTATATACACTGACTTTTCTAAGGCGTTCGACAAAGTCAATCATGCATTACTTTGTCATAAATTGTCAGCCTATGGTATACATGGTTGTCTATTGCGTTGGATAGAGTCTTATCTCTGCGGCAGAAGTCAGCTCGTCTCTGTTAAGGGACACTTATCCGCACCTGTTATCACAACCTCCGGCGTTCCCCAGGGCTCGCACCTCGGTCCATTGCTTTTTATAATTTTTGTCAACGACTTGGCTGAACAGCTTCAGTGCCCCTGCCTGCTTTATGCCGACGACCTTAAGGTCTTTAGAACTATTGACAATAATGATGATGCCATGAAATTACAACAGGACTTGGATACAATTTTTCAATGGTGTGAAATTAATTACATGTTTTTAAACATAAGTAAATGCTTTGTTGTATCGTTTACCTGGAAAACTAATAAATTTGTAGTCAATTACAAATTGAATAATGAAATATTAGGTCGAAAGCAGGTTGCTAGGGATCTTGGAGTTTTGTTTGATGAGAAGTTGACATTTCGTTCACATTATGAGTATATAGTTGACAGGGCTAATCAGATGTTGGGATTTATTTATAGAGTAAGTAAGAGCATGCGAAAACCAGCAAGTCTTAAATTTCTGTATTGTTCCCTGGTAAGAAGTATACTAGAATACAACTCTGTAATTTGGTCACCTATATATGATGTTCATAGCCATCACATAGAACGTGTTCAAAAACGTTGTATTAACATGCTCTGTTACAGAAGTGGGTTGGGTCGTGCGACTGGGTCTTATGAAGAAAAGTTAAGTAGATTTTCTTTGGTATCACTCGAATGCCGTCGGACATACAGCCATCTCGCTTGCCTTCATAAGATTGTTCACTCTGCTATCGACTCGCCTGGTCTTATATCCGGAATAACTTTCAATACTCGACATAGGGCTCGTGATAGGATTCAGAGAGTTTTTAATCTTAACACCTACAGAAACAACACATCATTTTTCAATCCTGTCGTGAGAATGTGCCGACTGTATAATGAGATATCTGCCACAAATGAGGCCTTGGACATATTTAATCCTCGTTTCTCTCGGTACCAAAAATGTGTGAGAGACCTTCTTTATACCACGCCTCTTGTGTAAACTTGGACCAATACATATATATTTATTTATTTATATTTATGAATATATTTATGTGTATATGTATATTTTTATGTATATATACTTAATAATCTAGGATTTATATTACTAACGTAATGTAGGTGTTTTTGCATGCTGAATTATATTGTGATTTTAATTTATTTATGTTTAAATTTATTATCAATTGTTGTCAATAATTTAATAATTAATTCAATTGAATATTTCGGTTTAATAAAAAAATACTAACATATTATGTAGGTTTGCATTTAATGAATATTTAAATTATTATGTTGTTGCTCAGATTAATTTATTATTATTAATCTGAGTGTTGTTGATATTGATTTTTTTTTAAATTTATTCTCAAATTTAAAAAAAAAAATGTTATTCTAGATCTATTTAATTAATGTTGACATTATTATTATTTTACTTACTTTTTATATTAATATAACTTGTCAAGTAGGGCATTCATACTTGAGGATAATAGCCTGGTCCTTACATACTAATCTTTAATTATACTGTTGTCTTGTATTGGTTGTCATCCGTTGTGTATGCCATTATTGCAAATAAACAAATATAATTCTAGTGAACCCTAAAAACGTCCCTATGAAAGTACTGTATAATTAACTCACCAAATTAATGTTGGAACTCCGAACTTTGTGCGTCACTATTGCATGCATGTTTTTGTAACTAACAAATTATTACAAACACACACTCGCGATCTTAGCAAATTATCAAATGGCCTGCGGTACTCTGACCGCGGCCTATTTATCTTAAATTTGAAGCAATACGTTACTTCGACATGTAAAATGCATTTATTTAAACTACCTGCCTCTTTTGCATTTTGCACTTTTGCAAAGGGTAATTTTAAATTCATTGGCCAAAAACCTTTATTTTTTGTTTAAATAATTATTGTATCTAGCAAATGACCGCATTACTACAGCATTAATCCTACTTTCATGCTTCTTCTGATATACCTAGCATTCACTTCCATACATTAATGTAGGAACAACGGTGGCTCATTATGCAGTGTATGGGGCCATTCACTACATTACCCTTGCACTTGACATTCTTGTAAAGAAACTTCCTAAGTAGACAAACCATTCAACTTATTCCACTTCGTTATCATCTATCATTACCTCACAAACTGTCATGTCATCTTCTCTCTCCAAAACTATAACTTTGGTTTTATCCATGTTCACTTTCATGCCATTCCTTTCTAATTCACTGTTTATACTGTTAACTATTTACTTTAACTCATATGCCGATAATGCAAGAATGACTTGATAATATAATCCGCATATAAGAAACATTTGATTACCATATCATTACATTTTACATTCTCACACCGAAATCTCTTTCACGCAACTCTTTCAAACAGTCTTCCATATAAAGATTAAAGAGGTGGCTCTTCTGACGCTACACAGCTTTGTCTAACACCTCTAAAGAAACCAAACAGTTCGGATAATGCCGAACTTCCTGCCGCGATCCCTTTCCTTTATAAAGTGGGACTAGAACCGCCTTATGCCAGTCTCCTGGCATACAAACGACCTACCAAAACTTTTTAAATAGCAGATACAACCAGGAAGCTACCAGATATGCACCGCCTTTCAGCATTTGGACCGTTATCCTTATCAGAACTAGCTGCTTTTACAACTTGCATTCGTTTTACATACAAAAATATCATCACGGGTGTCTTACGGCGCGGCGCCCTTACATAGGGTGTTCTACGCATGCTGATCAGTGGGGTGCATTTTGAGTATGCTACTATATATATATTATATATGTTATATAGCATAAGTCAATCAATAGCTGTGCTCCTCTTTTAGTTTGTGTGAAGCACTAGAGTTTTTTACTTGCTGGTTTCTTTTTCTCCGGGGTGTCTCTGAGGGGATCAAGTTTGCAGTTAGTGTTTACGCCCTTAAAAATACCGATCCTTTTACCTTTACCTATATGTGATTGGTTACTTACCTTTTATTTACAATTAATATTTAAGGCGTGGATATGATCGGTGAAGTTGGTCGCTTGGTGGCTCTCTTGTATGGCAGATAATGATTGACAGGTCAATGGAATCAGCTAACCACCTAGTCATACACTAGTAGGTTATGAAGTGTGTGTTCGGTTCGGTAGTATTATTCATATTAAGATTTCCATTCCATCGCGTTTAAGTTCTAAATCTGATATTGAGGTATAATAAATATTTGTCGTTCTTTTGTTAATTAATACCTGCCTTACCAAACGCACTCATTGTTAAACATTGTTAAACATTTTTTTTTTGACTATTCATAAATATCTGTAAAGATTTACATGAAATAAATGATTTTGACTTTGACTTTGCCCGAGACCGCCTAGATGGCCCCAGAGTACCCAGCGGAGGGGTTTTAATCCCACCGGCTACGAAGCCGATGGTATGAGCCCGAACAAGAGGCTATCTCGTCGCGATGTTTTTGAATAGACTCAATAACCCATCTATAAACAATTTCACAGGCTGGTATAGTGAAATTGGAACCGACAGCTTAACGTGCTCTCCGAGGCACTATAATGGTGTTGTCAAACAAATGTACATATTTTTTTAAATTAAAAACTCATAGGTACACACCGGGATTCAAACCAGGGACCTTAGTGTTTTTAAGTTCAAGGTCTAACCAACTCGGCCACCACGTATATTTCTTCGTTTTAATGCATTCATAATTTCATTCATATTATATACTCAGTTGTTTGATGGTCATCACCCACAAACAAATTTTCAACGTATTCCTCCAATACTACTTCTTATTTAGTATACGAAATCTTGTTCACGATTAACTTGGATTTCTCCAATACATCTTCGCATTCATATTTCGGCCTGCGCAAATGTGACCATGTATCTATTTACCGCAAACAGTTAAGATGGCTTAATATACTATCACGTAGATCAGAGCACATGCTTTCTTCCCTTTATAACATTCTCTATAATCCTAATACCCCTTGTTACCTAAAATCTCGATTTATTAAAATTACAAACTGTGTATGCGTGTAAAGGGCCTGCAAAAAAGGCCAGTTTACTTAAGCAACTTACATTGCAAAAAATGAACGAAGGTGATGATGTTCATGAACATATGTCACGATTTTTTGAAGCAGTAGATAAACTTAGTGATATGGATATAACATAAATGAAGAATTGTTATCAATAATGTTATTATATAGTCTTCCAGCGTCGTACGAAAATTTTAGATGTGCTATTGAAGCTAGAGATGATTTACAGAAAGTCGAGATTCTAAAAATTAAAATATTGAAGAAGATAAGGCAAGGAAACAATGTAGAGAGCTACAATTAAATAATGCTATATATGAGGCAACGTGGATATAATAAAAAAAAAATATGGAAAGTTTAATAAAACTTCGAATACTCAAGATAGTTTCAATTGTAAATGTTATAAATGCCACAGAGTTGGCCATAAGGCTTCTGATTGCAAATATAAAAATAAATCACAGGAAACAATGTGTGCAACTAATGAAAATAAACAAAAGAAAGAAAAAAAATGTAAACGATGGTAATGAAGAAGAGATAGATGATAGTTTAAATACTACAATTTAATTGTATCACAGATAGTGGTGAGTTTTTGGTTAAATAGTAGCTGGGTTTTAGATAGTGGATGTACTTCACATCTGTGTAATGACAAAAGTAAATTTCATACTACATACGAACCCATGAATGGGTTGTTGAATTTAGCAAGTAATATGTCGACAAATGTTTTAGGTAAAGGTAATGTAAGGTTATCAGCATGCAACAACAATAATTTTGAATTTCGTAATACATTATATGTTTGATTTACGTAGTAATCTTATAACAGTAATAAAATAACAGATAATGGTTTTAAAGTTACTTTTAATAAAGATTTTGCTGTTGTTACGGATGAAAATAATATAGTAAAGCTAACGGCAAATCGGTCTGGAAATCTATATTATTTAAAATAAAACGAACATCGTTTAGCTATAAATAAAGATATTGATAAATTACGCAAATAATCATCTTGGCATGAACGTATGGGCCACTTGCATGCAAAAGATTTAATGATTAAGATATAACGTCTATAGTCGAAATTTAGATAAAATTTCCTATAAAGTACACTTTAAATAAAATAAGGCACGAGAAGCCAAGAAATACGCGATTGCTTCAATATTCGAAGAACATTTGGTTTTCACTATGGATTAAAAAAATGTCCAGTTGTGTCCCAAGTTGCTAGTATCATCACAATATTATAAGCAGAAACTTCAACTTCACGTTTTTACAATATACTCGTATATACTCGTACATCAACAACACTAAAGAGTTATATCTCTCTGCTTGGGGTGAAAGCGACGTTGGTCAATTAATTTGTTACGTGCATTATTTCATTTATAGAGCTTTAAACTACCAAAAGCTATAATAAAAATGCATCATATCTGATGGTTCTGGGTATCAAAAGTGAAACAAGGTGCATTATCAGACATTCGTATATCTACATCACACACCAGTATATCTACATTCATACTCAAACAAACATATTTGTAACTGTTTTACACACAGGAATTCACATACTCAAAATACATAATTTCACATACCTACCCACTCACCAATGAGATAATAATTGTTAAATTGAAAAAGCGGGCCTCTTCTAACACAGGTTTTGTTAACTTAAATGAAGAGGCTCGTCAAATTGTAGCTACATCTATTGGTAAATAAATAAATTTTGTATTTGTATTGTATTGTATTCGAGGTTGAAGTCGGTTAAAATTTAATAAATTATATTGGAGAAAGGGCACGCAATGATGGAAGTTGATAGTGTGCATTCCCTTCTGGAGAAATGCTTTACTTCAGCGTTGTATTCGCCAGCAGATTATGTGATGAGCATGCAAAAAGCGAGGCCAAGCCAACCAAACATTAATAAACATGTGGACTATAACTTTTTTTAAGAACTTTGAACACGTAACCTGCCGGCGAATACAACTGCTGAGTAAAGCATTTCTCCAGAGTTGAATGCATACTACCAACTTCCTTCTCTTGGCAAGCAGCAGTCAAAATTAGTTTTTTTTTTCGTTTAAGGCTTAGGCTTTATTTGGCTCCAAAGATGACAGAGACCAAAAGTAATCGAAAATATCTTTTCGTCCCTGTACTTTTAAAAACATTAATACATTTATTTTAAACACAACATATGTTGATGTGTGTACTGTATACTATATATTGGTACGTGCTATTAATCTATCTCGATCGCTTGGTCGGTGTTTGTTTGAGGAAACCGCTATGTGCTCATGCGCAAATTTTACAATATGCACTTCTTAAAGTAAAATTATGCTATGTGCCTTGTACACTTAGCGTAATTTGACGGATTCGTATTACCAAATTTGGATGAAAATCACATGGCTGAAAATGTTTTGTTTGAGGTATTAAAAATCGGGTTTTACAGCCAGATGCGCCTTTGTTTATATACAAAATGTATATATATATAAAACAAAATGGCATCAAAAACCGATTTTTCAAAAAAATCACATAGCGGATTTTGCATGCGATCGACTATATTATGGACTTGCTGCTTCCAAAATCTGAGTAAATGCTTTAGAATACAATGAGAAAGCTGTAGGTATTTTCACTATGACCTGGTTCAAGACTTCAGATTAGTATACAGAGGCGATATAATATATTATAATACTAATAGTAGCGAGGTTGTTAGTTATTACTAATATCCTTTAATAAAATTACTTAATTAATATAATTACTAATACCACATAAACAGAACTATTATAATTAACAAAAAAAAGTTGTACGTGCATCCTTTTAATTGTTAATAGTGCAATAGTTAAATACATCAATGAATTAACATCAATGCACTGACTAGTTACACTAGTTTGATAGGTTATTTTCGAACAATGGGGACCGAATTTTTCACTAAAATATTAGTCTAGAAAAATCCGCCCCATTGCTGTAGAATTTTTAGCTCCGAGGGATAGTAAGTAAAAACTTTGATCGAACTTGTGTACGCTGTAAACTAACACTAGCGACATCTGTTAGCAGTTTGGTGTTATTTTTGAAGATTTCAGGCAATTCGCGACAAAGCTATATTTTTGATAAAGGTGTTGTGAAACAAGTAGTAAATTCAAAGTTTACATATATTTGACTGATTTGGTGACGTAGTTGCCTTGGTTTCATATTATTGTTTATGTTTGACGAGAGTTTGCGGACATGTATACATAATTGTATTTATATTATTAATAAATTTCCTATCACAGTATTATTTTAACTAGCAGTTTTCATTTCTTCATATTGTGGCGACCGTGACAATTTTTCATGTATTTTAAATTAAAGTGTGTGCATTAAAAATTTTAAACAAAAAATGGAGAAATTACTCACTGAACGGACTGTGGTAAGGAGATGTTTTACTAGATCTGCTAATGAATTGGTTGAGCATTTCGGGGATGGATCCGAATTAAGTTTTTTGCAACCATTATTTAAAAATTTCAAGGACACTGCAAATAAACTCTTTGAGTTGGATTCCTCCATTAACGCTCAAATTTTAAGCAAAGATACTGTACAAGAGGCAGATTTAGAAACAGAATTTACTTCAACTCAGAATTATAAAAAACGAATGTTTGAGGTTAAAGAGAAATTTGAACAAATTATATAATCATACAATAAATAGTAATCATTCGATAATTCGCAATATAGAACTACCATCATCAAGTCATGTAAATAATATGAGGCGTCATTTTCAATTACCGAAATTAGAATTACGGAAATTTGACGGGTAAGCTCGCAATTTAATAAAAAGTTTTCCACCATCGAGCGATAGTTATCACCATGCAATAAAACAAATGAAAACAAGGTTCGCGCGTGATGAATTATTAATTGAGGTATACGTACGAGAGTTATTAGGACTGATTGTACTTCAAGCAAGGGAAGGTATGTAAGTTCCTCTATGTACTCTATACGATAAGTTAACATCATATCTACGAGCTTTGGAAACCATGGGCGTTACAACAGACAAGTATGCTGCTATGCTTTACCCTATGGTAGAGTCAGCGCTTCCAGAAGAGATATTAGGTATTTGGGAGCGAGCTCGAAGCAATTATTCAGCCGATACAGATTTAATTTCAAGTAATGATTTAAATAGTTTATTAAATTTTCTGAAGAAAGAAGTAGATAGCGAACAACGAATTAAAATAATAAGAAATTATTTACCTTCATCAGAAGGACAACAAGATTTAAATCCCATACAACAAGCTACAGCAGGATGTTTATTAGCAGAAGATGTAAAAAACTTAAAGAAGATAGATATGAAGCAATGCATTTGGTGCGACAAAGATAACCATACTAGTTGTGAATGTTTTAAAGGCAATAAAATGACCCTAGAACAGAGAAAGGAATGTATACAGAAAGTAAAAGCATGTTTTGTTTGTTTGAAGAAAGGTCATACCGCTGATAGGTGCAAATCTTATATTAAATGTTTATTTTGCAAAAAACGTCAGACTATTTTAATGTGCCCAAATTAAAAAGAAATGACCAAAGAAAGTTTTGAGCCAAAGAAGAATGAAGTGTCAGAAGCATTGACTTGTCAAAGTGGCACAACGTATTTACAAACATTATTAGTTCAAATTGTGAATGGTGAGGAAAAGTTATTACAAGAGCATTAATTGATAGTGGTTCTCAAAGTTCATACATAAAATGCGATTTGGCGAAGCTACTTAATTTACCAATTATGAGGACTAAAACTATGGGACATTGTTTGTTTGGAGGTATTGAAACAAAGAAACAGGTACACAATTTTTATAATTTTACAATACAAAGTTTATATAATGATTTTAGTTATAATATTTGTGCATTAGATAAGTTACGTATTTGTGGTTATGCACCGAGAGTTAGTTTAAAAAATAAAGAAATAAATGATTTATTAATTTGTTATATGTAATGTGACATTGACAGATAAAGGAAACGACGTTCCAGATATCGGGTTACTTATAGGGGCGGATTATTCTGGTAATTTATTAACTAGCTATTATAATTAATTTAAACGATAGTTTAGTTGCTTTAAAAACTAAGTTAGGGTGGACTTTACAAAGTAAAATTTCAAATGCTCACTCTAACATTATTATGTTATCTTGCCTTAGTGAATTTCAGTTATCGGATTTATGGAATTTATAAGTGCTTGGCATTAAAGATCCTACGGAAGTAAAGAAAAAGGAACAATTAGAACAAGAAGTCGTTACCTTATTTAAAAATACAGTCAGGCGCACCGAGGAAGGTAGATATGAAGTATGTTTACCTTGGAAACAAGGTCACAATGGTTTACTAAATAATAAAAAGTTGACAGAATGTAGACTGGAAAAAACAACAAAAAGATTATTTAATTTGGGTAAGTTACAAGATTATAATAAAGTAATTATGGATTGGTTAAGTAACGGTATAATTGAAGAAGTAAAGTCTACTAGTATAGATGATATATATTGTCATTACTTGTCACATAAAGCTGTTTTTAAAGAGTCGAGCTTAACGACAAAGTTACGACCAGTTTTTAACGCGTCTGCTAAAGACTTAAATGAAATTTCTCTTAATATATGTCTCGATAAAGGAGTTAATTACTTAGATTTAATTATTGCACGTTTAGTACAATTAAGGAAATATACTATAGGAATTTCTTTGGATATTGCCAAAGCTTCTTTCCAAATACTAATTAATGAAAAAGATCGTAATTATTTGAGATTTTTATGGTGGCGCGACATTAAAGAACGAAAAGAAATAGTTATTTATAGGCATCGTAGAGTAGTTTTTGGCTTGACATGTAGTCCTTTTTTACTAAATGCTACTATTTTAAAATCATTTACAAACTACAAAGGATTATATTGACACAGCATTTAAACTTTCTCAGTCATTTTATATAGATAATTGTATTACAAGTATGGAGACTGAAAGTCAAGTTAATAAATTTGTTTCCGAATCTAAATTTTTGATGGATACCGGTGGTTTTGATTTGACAAGTTGGGTAGTGAGTCCAATGAGTAATAATATTAATAATAATGTTCAAGAAAGTATTTCAGTTTTAGGGATGATATGGAATAAAAAATCCTGATACACTTCTTTGCAATATAAATTTTTTGAATGATATATCTTATAAAAAATTAACCAAACGACAATTACTTTCAGTGACTCAGAAAATGTTTGATCCAATTGGCTATACCGCTCCTGTTACCCTGATACTACAAAAAACGTGGTTCTTATAATTAACCTGGGATCAAGAACTACCTATTGAAATAATACAAGAATATGAAGGTTGGTTAAATTTTTTACCTATTTTGAAACAATGTTTTATACCACGAAGATTATCAACATCACCAATTGACATGTGTCGTACTAGTGTACACATATTTTGCGATGCAAGTAAAGTAGCATTTGGCACTTGTATTTTCTTACGTGCAGAAATGAATAGACATGTTTCAATACGCCTTTTAGGCGCACGCTCTCGTATAGCACCTGCCAAAATTATTTCCATTCCTAGATTGGAATTATTAGCCGGTCTTATAGGGACGAGACTGTATAAACCGATTAAAATTTCATTAAATTTAAATAACTGTGAAGTTTTTTTTTGGACTGATTCAAAGGTAATATCAGAATGGATTAAAAAGGAACATACTTGGAATACATTTGTAGGTAATCGTATAAAGGAGATAAGACAAAATTATGATATTAAAAATTGGTTTCATGTACCTGGTGTTTTAAATAGTGCAGATTTATTATCCAGGGGTTGTAATGGACAGCAATTATTGAATAGTCAATGGGGGAACGGCCCTGAGTGGTTAAAATTAAATAAAAAAGATTGGCCTAAAGGTGAGGATGATATATATGATAATAAAGAAGTTTACAAGGAATTAAAAAAATCTTCTACTTTTAATGTTTTAAATAATGTACCATCATTTTTAACTAAATTCCATTATTTTTCTAAATATACGAAGACTGTTAGAATGTTAGCATGGATTATACGCTTTAGTTATAATTTAAGAAATAAAAATAAGTCGTTAGTTAGGTTTACCCAGCGAAGAATTTATTAATGCTGAAAAGATTTTGTTTAAGTTAATACAACGAGAATATTACTATAAAGACTCTAAGAATAAAATTTTGAAAAAACTGATTACTTTTGTAGATGAAGAATGAATGAATGAATGATTCTTTATTCACGGAATAAGGTTTACATTAGTTGTTTTTCAGATTTTTAGGATCTCTTACTCCACCATTTGTGGTATGTGAATATATTTAGGTAGGTAGGTACATTGTTATTTATCTAGTTATAAAATTTTACACTATCATTATATAAAAGAAAAATTACAATAATTTGTTAACATTATCAAAACCACAAACACACGAGATTACAACAAAAAGAGAATGCCACAATAATATTTGACTAGATGTATAAAAGATCATGTCCATTTAGTATTAAAAAACTCTGCCAAAATGTAAAAGCATTTCTCGTGCAGCAGTTTAGGAGGCATGTCTTAAATTTATTTTTTGGATGAGCAAAGTTTTAGGAATCTTGTTATATATTTTTATTGCCAATATATATGAATTTTTTTCGAAAACCCTAGTACAAATGTGTTGGTCTATTATAAATTTATTTCGGTATCTAGAATTACGTGTCAATACGTCTTTTCTTAATACGAATAGGTGGATGTTTTGTTTTGCAAACATGATCATTTCGTAGATATACAATCCTGTTAATGTTAGAATCTTAAATTTCTTGAATAATGGCCGACAGGATTCAAAAAGCGGTATACCACATATTGCACGCAAACATTTTTTTTGAGCGTGGAACACTTTATGTACCTCAGAAGAATTTCCCCACAATATTAAGCCATAGCGAACAGTAGAGGAAATATATCCATGGTAGGCCAACAATGCCGTTTCCTGCGAGACTGTTTTAAAATTATATAGAGCGAAAACAAATTTATTAATTTTTGCACATACTTGTTTTATGTGTCCAAACCAGTCGCAATGCTCATCAATAGTTATCCCTAAAAAGGTACATGTGTTTGTTACTTGAATTTTTTCGTTATTGTGTTCTACGTTGAGTTGGCGGCTATGAGCACCTTTATTGCGGAACTGCATATATTTAGTTTTTCCAATATTAATTTTCAAATTATGTAAGTTTAACCATTCGACTACTTTTATAATTGTATCATTTATGTTATTTTCATAGTTGTTATTATTTAAATCATTATCATTATTATTGGAATTATTGTTGTTATTATTTGAATTATCATTTGTATTATTATTAATTAAATTATTATTAATATTATTTGAATTATTATTATTATTCAAATTATTATTATCATTTGAAATATTATTATTATTATTTGAATTATTATTATTAGTATTTGAATTATTATTATTACAATTATAATGAATACTGTCACGTCTATTATTCCAATTCATATTATTACTATTGCATTTTATTTTAATACACTTATTATTCTTATCATCGGGTATTATAATCGAAAAATCATCTGCAAATAACACTGACGAATATGATATTATGTTTGGTAGATCGTTTATATACAAAATGAAAAACAGTGGCCCTAAAATACTTCCTTGGGGTATGCCTAATTTAATTTGTTAGTATTCTGACTTTGTACATGTACATTCTGCATTTTTATTGATGCGAGATATTTCGACGCACTGAGCCCTATTATTTAAATAACATTTGATCCAATTTAGTACAATACCTCTTATACCGTAAGTATAAAGTTTATCGGTTAGTATAACATGATTTACGCAGTCAAAGGCTTTTGTCATATCAAGCAGTAGCACAGTGACAGGGATTTTAAGGTTCATAAATTCTGTTACATTTTTTAATTAGGTTAAATGCTGCCAATGCAGTAGATTTATTTTTTTGAAAACCGTTTTGTTCTATTTTTATTATACTATGTTTATCAATAAATTCTGTTATTCTAGTATGCATGGCTCTTTCAAATATTTTACATTATTGGAATAAGGGTTATTGGTCGATAGTTGTTAATGTCTTTTTATCACCCTTTTTGAATAGTGGTATTATTATCGACTTCTTCAATGCGGCCGGAAAAACGCCTTGTTCGAATGATAGATTTATTAAAAATGTCAATAGAGGTGTAATTATCGGCGCTATCATTTTTAAAATATTTGTTGGAATCTCATCGTATCCCACAGCGTTGGTATTTTTCAGCGATCTAATTATGTTAAAAAATTCTACGTTATCACATGGCTTCAGATATAAACTTGTATTAATATGTGTACGGGACTGTCGCGTACACTAAGTTTCTGGATCGTTGTTGAACAAGGAATGCCAAATAAAACCACGGAGATCGGTACAGTAATCGTGTGCGGAACGGCGGTGAGGCGGAGGCTTCCGTTGCTTCTGTTTGTGAGGCCGGGCGGATCGAGTGTCTATCCGTTACGTACTGGCGGTAGTAGACGGAATTCAGACCACGGCGAAGTTGAATAACTTGTCCTGGGCTTGGTCACACTAATCGGTGTACTAACCAACGTAGATAACTATCGAGGAGCTGCGTGCTCTACTCGAAGTTCGGGTCTAGGACTGTTTATTGACTTCTTGCTGCGAATGAACTTGTTGGCGAAATATTGGCCAACTATTGTCAAACTGTTGACCAACTACTGTCGAACTGATCTCAACTACTATCGAACTGATGCCAACTACTATCGAACTGATCTGAAATCCGTTTCCAGTACTATATATATACAAAGTATCTTAAGGCGGTTACCGCCCCGTATCCCTACTGACCTCCGAGTTGGGTGGAGCTATCCCAATCCCATCTGGTTGGTTACCCACGCCTCTTACCTCCGTTCACACGCTCTTTATTCCCACGATATTTTATTACAGCAAGTATTGCGAATACAACAATAGTCGGCAAGTAACAAAGTAACTATGACTTACACAAATATTAAAGAATCCTAAGTCGTAAAACAATAACAATTAAACTATCCTTTTCGGCATAATGAAACAAGCTATAAACCATAAACTAGTTGTACAAAAGGTTGTTGAATTCTACAAAGGGCGAGATTGCTAACTGCCGGTCAGATGCTGATGGCTTTAAGATAATAGAGAAATATAACTAAGATACCATGGGAAAGTATACGCCACTAAATAACATGCGGAATCACTTACTAAATAGGTGTTTACAACAATTTCTATAAAACTAATATTTCTAATGGATAAGGCCGTCCGGAACATTCTCCCGCCGTGCGTAGTCTGCGACTACGTTGACTACGCAGATCTAGTTACTGTAGGGCGGCCGACTCTGTAGGCAGGATCACCAACTTCTTGGTCGTGTGTCGTAGTAGTCCTCCTTTAGTGCGAACATCTGCTGCTCGTGCTATCCCGTCTATCAGGCCGCGTGGCCACGTGTTCCTCGGATCAGATCTGCTATGAGGACTATGTCTCCCGTCTTTAGGCCACGTCCATATGGCTCCCGCCGGTTCTGCAGGTCTGGCAAATATTCTTGAATCCATCTGGACCAAAAAAGATCAGCTAGCTTTTGAGAGGCACGCCAGCTTGATCGGTTAATAAGATCCTTTTCATAAAACCTGCCGGAAGCAGGTACACGTGCTGAACCATGTATCAGAAAATGGTTAGGTGTAATAGCTTCTTGATCTTCCGGATCTACTGATACATGAGTCAGTGGGCGGCTGTCAACTGTATATTCTGCTTCGGCAAGTAGCGTTGTCAGAACTTCTTCTGTTAGATAACGTTCATGAAGGATCGCACGTAGTGTAGACTTGATACTTTTTACAAGCCTTTCCCATGCGCCACCCATAAACAGGGCACCCGGAGGTATGAAACGCCAGCTTATCATTTTCTTTCCAGCTTTTCCTCTGTTTCTCTGTCAATTGTGCGCCTCAGCTCTTTGTCGGCCCCGTGAAGGTTAGTACCGTTATCCGACCATATTTCCGTTGGACAACCCCGACGAGCAATCATTCGTCTTAACGCCATTACTGCAGACTTAGTACTCGGGGATTCAGCTATCTCGAGGTGTACAGTGCGCGTGCTTAGGCATGTGAACAATGCGACATACCCCTTTTGTCTTTCCTCTCGACTTACTGTCAATGGCCCAAAGTAGTCGACTCCGGTATAGATAACAAGCAGGTACCAAGTCCTATTGTTCTTTTTTGTTTTTGGCGCCCGTTGTGCATATCCCTTTTTAATTAACGCGTTTATTTGTTCCTCATATTTTCTTTTAAGTAGCGGATCTTTGTCTATTGCCAGCAATCTCTTTAGCGTATTATTATAATTATTAGGCATCACGATGTCTTCTTGTTTCCATAGTGATGAGGTGTGGTATCGCCCATCTTCTCTTATTACTGTGTTTTCATTCAACAGGTTTATGGTCTGTTGTTTAGGATCATTATGACGCTTTGATATACGGACGCTTTGGCGTTATTGTAGGCGATTCAATAGCGAAGTAATATCTCAATTGTTCGTCCATGTTTTCGTCAATTGTTTTTGTACAATGAACGTAATTAACACGCCGTCCTAGCGTCCGAGTGTAGGCACCATGTAATACCCAGCCTAGCGATCTTAGTGAGGCGACCGGCTGATTTCTGTTCCCGCGTCTTACTGCTGTTGCTATCAAGAGTTCCCAGTTGTCTTGTCCAATTAGCATCTTTGGTGTAGCGCTATTGTATACCAGATTTTCCCGAATGTCGTCAAGGTGTCTACATTGTTTTAAATCTTTATCTGTTATTTCTTGTGCGGCGAGCTGTAGACAGTCTATTGTTCGCGCACGAATCTTACACGTGTTTTGCACTCCATGAATAAATAAACAAATGTTACGAGATTCGGCGGCATTTACTTCTTTTTCTGATATCCCTTGAATATGTAGCGGGTCAATGGGTCCTGTGGCACCGATTTCTTCTGCAGTTTGTGAGTCAATCAACGTGACAGTTGATCCATCATCTAGGAGCGCGTGCGTATTTACGCTTCCAGATGGACCTGAGACTCGTACCGGTATTATTTTCAAAAAGGATTGAGCTCTTGTCGGCATCCATGTTGACGTTATCACTTCACTCTTCGGTTCTTCCAGAACACTCTCTTTCTTTTCATAGTGAAGAAGCATGTGGTGTGGACGTTTACAACCATTGACTGCGCATTCTGTTTTTTGACAACTGTGTTTTTTCTTTCTAAGTCGTAGGCACCGGAAGCATAGGTGTTTAATTTTAGCTATGTTCCATCTTTCATCGGTGTCGGCTTGTGCAAAAGTTTTACACTCAGTTATTTTGTGACCAATTATGTTGCAAACGTTGCAGTACGGGTTGTTATTACGTTTATTTTCTTTTTGATAGTTTTCTGAAGAGTGGTTTTTGGTGGCTGCATATGTTTTTTGCATTCTTTGACGATGGGAACCCGGTATGGACGACTGTAGTACGATAGGCTCCGGTTGGGCATATGGGCTACACCTTTCCGATTCACGCTCCAAAAATCTAGTAAGCTTCACCATATCCGCCGTATCTTTTGGCTGTTCTGCTGCGAAGTCGAACCAACGGTATCTCAGCGGCGCGGTAAGCTTTTCTATTGTTATTTTTACAATCTCCGGATTGTACAGGTAATAAGATCTTTCTAGGGCGCCCAGTGCAGCAACTATATTTGAAACGCGGCTTGCAAAAACGCATATATCACGGGGCGCATCTGTGGGCCGAGGTAGCGACCTAAGGCGCTCTATTTCTGCGAGTGCGATGACATCTGGGCGGCCGAAACGGGTTTCTAAGGTTTTTATTACTTCATGTGGCTTTGTTCCATAAATTAGATGACTTTCTACAGCTTCTCTAGCCCTACCTTGTAGACATCGCCGTAATCGTGCTGTATTTTCAGTGTCGCTATAGGAGGGCGATGACTCGGCGTAAGCTGCTTTAAATGCCAGCCACTCTTGATATGACCCGCTGTAATTAGGGAGCTCGATCGGGTAGCGCGAATTATTTCCTGATTCTTCACTATGATTAAACCAGCTTCTCAGCTCATCGTCATTGTCATCGGAGATGGCTATATCTTCATCTTCCGATTCGAGTTCGAGGGCAGCCAGGCGAGCAGCGGCAAGCTCTACTCTGGCTTTCGCAATTTCTTTAGCTCGATTTGACCTCCTGCTATGTCGGCTTCCTCCTCGTAACCGAACGGATGCGGCGGCAGCTGATGCAGCAGTAGGCGTACTTACTATACTGTTTTTACCTACAGCTGTACGTTCAGTTGAGGTCTGCACGGATTCTGTTGTACCGGCGGTCTCCATGTCTGTAGAAGTGGTCGCAGTCGGGTTTTCGGAGACGGGCGTCTGATCTTCTGTATATTCGGCTGTAGACTCAGGCGCTGCGTCGAAGAACTGCTGTAATCTTCCACTTCTTGTCGTAGGCATTCTTGCTCACTAAGATCCGGCTCGAAGGACCATTTAATGTACGGGACTGTCGCGTACACTAAGTTTCTGGATCGTTGTTGAACAAGGAATGCCAAATAAAACCACGGAGATCGGTACAGTAATCGTGTGCGGAACGGCGGTGAGGCGGAGGCTTCCGTTGCTTCTGTTTGTGAGGCCGGGCGGATCGAGTGTCTATCCGTTACGTACTGGCGGTAGTAGACGGAATTCAGACCACGGCGAAGTTGAATAACTTGTCCTGGGCTTGGTCACACTAATCGGTGTACTAACCAACGTAGATAACTATCGAGGAGCTGCGTGCTCTACTCGAAGTTCGGGTCTAGGACTGTTTATTGACTTCTTGCTGCGAATGAACTTGTTGGCGAAATATTGGCCAACTATTGTCAAACTGTTGACCAACTACTGTCGAACTGATCTCAACTACTATCGAACTGATGCCAACTACTATCGAACTGATCTGAAATCCGTTTCCAGTACTATATATATACAAAGTATCTTAAGGCGGTTACCGCCCCGTATCCCTACTGACCTCCGAGTTGGGTGGAGCTATCCCAATCCCATCTGGTTGGTTACCCACGCCTCTTACCTCCGTTCACACGCTCTTTATTCCCACGATATTTTATTACAGCAAGTATTGCGAATACAACAATAGTCGGCAAGTAACAAAGTAACTATGACTTACACAAATATTAAAGAATCCTAAGTCGTAAAACAATAACAATTAAACTATCCTTTTCGGCATAATGAAACAAGCTATAAACAATAAACTAGTTGTACAAAAGGTTGTTGAATTCTACAAAGGGCGAGATTGCTAACTGCCGGTCAGATGCTGATGGCTTTAAGATAATAGAGAAATATAACTAAGATACCATGGGAAAGTATACGCCACTAAATAACATGCGGAATCACTTACTAAATAGGTGTTTACAACAATTTCTATAAAACTAATATTTCTAATGGATAAGGCCGTCCGGAACAATATGACTTTGATTATTTAATTTAATAACTGGATTGTTGTTTGAAGTATTATTATTATTATTATTTAAATTATTATTATTTGAATTATTATTACTATTTGAATTATGTGCGATATTTATATAATAATTATTAAATTCATTAGCAATATCTGATGGATCTTTTATACTTTTATTGTTATGCCTTAATTCTTTAATGTCTTCATTTCGTTTTAAACATTTTTTATTTTGAATTATTTTCCAGCTGGCTTTGCACTTTTTTTTGTTATTTTTGAGGTAAATATTATTTTGCGCTTTTTGCGATGTATACATCTCCTTAATATTCTATTATAAGCTTTATATTTATTTTTACTTTCGTTGTCTCTATTTTTATAGTAGGCTATTCTGTATTGTCTACCCTTTGCACAACATTTCCTAATACTTGGTGTTATCCACTTTTGGCCTTTATTTTTATTTGAAACCTTAATTTAATTTTTTGGGAAACACAGTTTATAAAGTAAAATAATTAATTCATGAAAATTATAAAATGCATTATTTAGGTCAGTTTCGTTGTATACCTCGCTATAAGATAGTTTTGACAAATAGTTCACAAATTTACCAATATTTTCTTTTGAAAAATCTCTTTTATATATTGTCCAGTTTGTTATTTTACTTTTTTGCTCACCTTTAATGGGAATATTCAGTAATTGGGCTGTATTATGGTCAGATAGGCCCAAATGTGCTAACTCACTTTATGCATTAGGCATGTTACCAATTATATGGTCGATACAATTATTAAGTCTGGTTGGTTCATCAATATGTATTCTTAGGTTGTAATTTTCGGCTAATTCAATCAGTCTTTTACTTGAACTACGCTGTTTTAATGTATTTATATTTAAGTCTCCTGTTATAGTTATTTTTTTATTTTTATATTTAGTAATTTTATACAGGACACATTCTAATTGCTTAAAGAATATTTCTATATTTGAGTTTGGTGACCGATATACACAAATGATAATTATTTTAGGATTAACCAATTCTATTCCGCAACACTCAAACGCTTCTATTTTTGTGTATTCTTTCAATAATGTTAGTTGTTTATATTCTAAATTTTCTTTAATAAATATACAGGATCCTCCTTGTTTTTTATTTTCTCTAGAATAAAAAGAAGTTAATACAAAGTCGTGTAATTGTAAATAGTTTTCTAGTCCTGATTTTATAAAAGTTTCACACAAACACAATACATCAACGCTTTTTTCTTTAACATAGAGGTCATATTAACAGATTTCTAGATTGCCTTTTTTACTACAGAATCCTTGTATGTTCTGATGCATTAATCTAAGTATTTGTTGAGATTTATTGTTTACGAAAGGACTTGTTTGTATTGTGGGTTCCGTTTGACACTGATTTTTCTATCTTTTTAAAATAACAGGTAATTTAATTTTTTGAATTTACTAATTTGCAATCTACAATATTTATTGCGGTTTTGGCAGATGTTTTTGGAGCATAATTTTTTGTATTTTTTAAACTATTATTGTAGCTTAAAAACTTTTTATTATAATCTATGGTGTCAATAGTATGATAAATAATTTCTTGCAGGTTGTAGTATATATTTTCTTCACTATCAATATTTATAAAGGTGCACTTCGTGAATTGGGTGCATAAATGTTTAACCCACTTATTTCTGAACCAACCAAATAGGTTATAATTTTACATATTGTGCTAATAATGTATCATATTATGCAAGAAAAATAATAAAAAAATTAAAAAACATTCGGGAAAATGGGAAAATGCTGTTCTTTTAAAAGGACGCTAGCAATATATACTACTATTTGTAAATGTGAAAGTTTTCAAAGCTAAATTTGGGATACAAAGTAATATTATATTTAAGTCACTAAAAATTGCCTTTTTGTGACATTCAAAGCATCTAAGTTGATTATCACTATGACTTTTCAGGTGATCTATTCCATTAAATCGTGAGTCTTTGCAAAAAAAAATATTGCAGACACGTTCTTATATGTTTCTAGAAGAGCTGTTGCCACACTTCTGCGCAAGTGAAGAAAATCATCTTCACCTTCATTATTTTTATAGCCAAGAATTATGTAAAGTCATATCCAATCTGTGACAAATTAAAGAGAAGTTCTTGCTCTTTATGAATGTTCTGTACATACCGATATTTTAATCAGAACTGTCTACCTATTATATTATATATAACATATTCTCATTATATTTTTTAACAACAGAAAGCTGATCTAATAGTACGCATTTACTACTTACTATGCTTTGAACACTTTTTTACATAGGCTGATATTTGATATAGGCTGAATCATAGCTGCGTGTGATGCTACAGTAGCTATTATCAAGCAACTTGAATACTGCTATAAAACGCATTGCTCCGACTCAAAACTTATCCAGGGTTTTTATACCACAGTCCACAGAGTTTTGCCAGTATATACATGTTCTATACAGAACGACATATCCACTGTAAAGAAGTAATACCTAAAAAGCACCGTATTTCATCTGTATTGACATTGACGGGTTTGTTTGTATTTTTTGGGTTGCATACAAATTTGTATAGTGTACAAACATATTTATAATATCTTCGCCATTTCATTCAAAGTATTGTAATGAGCTATGATCTGTATGCTCAAAACTATATTGTATGTCTCGTGAAACCCAATTATAAATTTTATTTTTCGGAATAGCACATCTAGACTCGCTGATCCGATTCCGCTGAAGCTACGCGTATGCGATTAGATAGCTGTATTAGTGGCACATCATCATCCTCATCACTAAAAGGAAAGAGAACTCACCCTGAACCGTAAATTTTGTAAATTTACTTGGTTTTCATCACTTGAATCCTCGCCCGTGATATCAGCAATGTAGTATTCGGGAGGCAAAATAATGAAGGGATCAGGTATTTGCTCTTCCTCGTCCTCTTCTAGCTGTCTAATTATTTCGTTAATCGTTAAAGGCCATGACGATCTTTTTTACTGCTCTCAAAAATATATGACATATTACCTATTATCATAGTAGCACATTTTGCTATTGGTTGTTTAAAAGGACGGCAATTAAAATTGTGTTAATTATATATTTCTAATCTAAATTAAAAATTAAAAATACTCGTAATCGAAAATAAACATTATATTTTACTTAATTTCATAGTTATTTAAAAAAATCAACATAATTGCAACATTAAATGCATACCTTGTATTTTCCATAATAAAAAGAGAATTATAAAATTATATTATAAAATACGACGCTATTTAAATCCGAAAAAAATAATTAAGTTTCTGGACCGTACACTAGAAACGTGTCTAATGAATATATATAATTATTTATTATAACTACCTTCATTGTTTACAATAATTTTATATATCTGCTGTCCTTTTAAAAGGACGATAGCAACAACTGGGTTAATTGTTGAATTTAATTTTATCTCATTCAAAAACCTATTGTGATTTACACTTAGTATAATAACACTATATTCATGTAAATAGTTAAGAATTTCTGACAGTTGTATAATAGTTTTAGTGGGGTTTTATCATTTTCTCCGCCAAAATAATGTGGTCGTCTTTTGTGAATTCGTGCTTTTTCACTGATTTTAACACATTTCTGGTAGCAGAGCGTGGTTAGTACACATTCTAGCACATTTTGTTGGTGGGTTTTTTGATTTACCCATCTGTGCAAATTTTGAGGTTATACACATAAAAACCTCAAATTATTTGTTCCTAGCTCAGTTTAAAAACTGGTTTGTTGGCTAGATTTAGTTTAATTTGTTAATTGTTGGTTTTGTTGTACCATTTGAATTGGATAAATCATAAATTCTTCCAAAGGTACACCTTCATTTATTTTTTATTATTAGTTATTATAATTTTGACCTTATGTTGCTTGCCTGCTTTGCTACTGTTTTGGTCAGGGTCAGGCAGGTCAGCTTAGTTATGATATTCTTAGTGCAGTTCCAACATAATTAAGTAGGTTTTTTAAAAATAAAATTAAGTTTATTTTCTTATTATTAGGGTTAGGTAGTTAAGATTTTGTATATTGTTTTATGTTTGTTTTCCCTTAGTAATAAGGGAACTTAAAACTTGTTTTAATAACAAAACTTATTTTGATTTGTTGCAAACATAAACTTTATTTTGTGTTTATTTTTAAATTAATATTGTGTTCACCTACTTATTGTAATTATGTCTGTAAATAAGAACTCAAATAAAATTAAGGCTGTCCTAAGGTGGCTTACATCCGCTGTGGATTTGGTAGACAGACCCGACCGCTCCGCTGCTCTTTTGGTGCGATTTGAAGAGATCCCAGAGTATGAGCGGGACTTACATAGGGCCTTTGAGGACTTTTTGGCTTTGAACCCCGTAGAGGATGAGTTCCATGCAGCGGTCACTTGTGACTATGACCGTGCGTGGTACTCATAGACACCATTACCGAGAAGGTTCGCGGAGATATTGATAGGTCGATTAAGATGGACCCGAGCCTTCGCTAGTTGGTTCTTCTCCTGGGCTTTTGAGCAGGTTGTCTGCCCTTGACCTCCCACCATTTGAGAGACGACTTGATGCCTGGGTAGGCTTTCTGAACTTGTTCGATAGTCTGGTGCACGGGCGGGGGGACCTCACCCCCAGCCAGAAGATGGCATATTTGTTGTCCTCATTGAGAGGAGAGGCTCGTGGCATCGTCCAACACCTACCCGTGACAGACGAAAATTATAAAATTGCTCGTGAGCTTCTGACCAAGCGGTATCAGAATATTAGGCGTTTGGCTGACACTCATGTCAACCAAATATTAGGGTTGCCTATAGTAGGTAAGGCACATGATTTGCGCAGGGACCTCTTGAACCCGTTGATGATTGCGTTGAATGCCTTGCAGTGTCTCAACCTGCTAGTCGATTCGTGGTCTTTTATATTGCTTAAAATTTATCAGATATTTTAAGACTTTTAGAAAATTTAAAATAAAAGATATATATAGTTTAGATAGATATATAAAGTTTTCTATTCATAGAAATGCCCTCCTCGAATGATTTGGCATGAGATCAACCTTTTCTTAAAATTCACTCTTTAACTTTTCTCTCTTTAACTCTGGAATCGTTTAAGGTCTGTTGGCATTCACTTTGCTTTTCAAGTAGTCCCAGAGAAAGAAGTCCGTTGGAGTCATTCACCTGATAAGGACAACCAAACCCAACTCTGCGCAAACCTTTCCAACTGTTACTGATTATTTTTTCGTGTTTTGTTATATTGCAATACAACATATAGTACTACTGTGCGAGAAACCGGGAAACAAAACTCTTCAGTCCAGACTTCTCACACGGGTGCGATGCGCACCGCTTTTGTTACATAAAAAAACTAAACTTACCGGATGGCTTGTTGTGGAGCTTCAGCGACGAGAACCCTGGGTACCCAAGGTATGCAATAACTTCGTTCTTCTTTCAATACCACTACAACATGCCACCCAAATACGACGTTGGAACAATAACAGATATTAACAACACACAACGCGACAACTATTTGAATAACTTGTAGGCGCCTAATACAGGCTGGTTTGTAACAAACATCCCGACGAGCTAGCCACTTGTTCGGTGTAAACTCATTCCATCGGCTACGTCAAGGTAACCCCTCCGCTGGGTATCCTGAGGTCGTCTTGGCGGTCTCGGACACCGTAAGGCACCCGTGATCATATTCATTTTATTATACTCATAATTAAAACCTCGGTGTAAAATATTTTGATTATTATGATATAATTATTATTATTATTACTCTTAATAATAGCACAGAAGAAATAATAGTACAAGTAATAATACAAACTATTGGCAAAAACTAATTAAAGGGGTGAACAAAAACAATCATGGATTTCTTTAAAAGCTATGTCCCAAAAAAAAATCTGTTTTAGGATCCACGGTCACTCCTCTAAATCTTTTACTCAAAGAAATAACAAAAGTTTTTTCTTCAAGGATCCATCGTCTCAACTATAAAAGGAGAAAATTAAATTAATGAATTATTTGTGAATATTTATTATGTTATTTTCATAACATAATAAATATTCAGCAACACCAGCGGTTCTTGATGATGCAGAAATATATGATGGAGTTAGAGTCATTTTATTTATTTTACAATAAAATATTCTTTTTTGTTTCGGATTAAGTAAAATACTGCCGGGTCAATAAATTCTAGTCCAAAATATATACGTACTTGGAGTCCTTATTAAGTTCTAAATTATTTTATTTCATTTCAGTTTAGTCGAAATTTAAACATAATTTAATAAACAGCTTCTACACCCCATCTGTTGGATGATTACAGAAATAACAAGCATCTGGATTTTCCATCCTTTTACTTTTAGGATGGCTTTTCAGTTAACAATTTAGTTCCTATATTTCACGTTAAGGCGCTATTGCTGTGTCACTGGAAATGCAATAGAATAAAAACTTTAGCCTTCCGGAAATAGAGACGGTTTTCAGTTGGCTGTTGCAATATACCCTGAAAGTCTCCACAGTTTTCGCAATACCTTTCGCCAACGGCCATACCTCGTTGTAAGCACCGGTTCCCATTTCGAACACCGAAGTTAAGCAACGGCGGGCACGGTCAGTACTTGGATGGGTATCCGCTTGGGAAAGCTGTGTGTTGTTGGTTATTTTTGTTTTTTTTTTATGTTCATAGTTTTTTTTTTGTGTATTTTTAATGCCTTGTTAATAAAAAATATTAATTAACTGTAAATAAATAAAAAAATCTACAATGTTTTGTCGAAATACATAAAATAGTTAGGGTCCAAGTTTTTTTAAAAGAGTCTATTCATGGTGTTACAAAGTACAAACCTCTCTGCCGCTCCATTAGTAGCAGGATAATCAGGTGGAATGAATGTGTGGGTGACACCTATACCCTGACAGAAACTTCTTTACTTGTAAACCAGTACCATTGTCGGTCACTAGGTGAAATGGAAAATCTTATGAAAATTTCCTTAAATTTATTTATAGTAAGTGTTGATCCAATATTGTGAACAATAAAAAATTCTGGCCAGTTACTAAAAATGGCTATTATTAATAGAAACATTTTTCCAAATAGGGGGCCAGTATGATCTGCATGAATCCTATGCCAAACAGCTGGAGGTTTTGGCCAATAATGTTGCATAATTTTATTAGGGCTTTTTCTATTTTTAAACAAATTGTACAAGATTTTATTAATATACCAATATCTGCGTTAAGTTTAGGCCACAAAAAATATGATTGACATTTTGATTTCATTCTACTACTGCCAAAATGACTTTTATGAAGCTCATTCATAATCCTAGTTTATGAACTTTCTGGAATAATTATTATACATACATACATAAATATCATCACGGGTGCCTTACGGCGCCCGAGACCGCCTAGACGGCCCCAGGGTACCCAACGGAGGGGTTTTAATCCCATCTCGCGTAGCCGATGTTATGAGTCTACACCGAACAAGTAGCTTAGTCGTCGCGATGTTTTGAATAGACTCAATAACCCATCTATAAACATTTTCACAAGTTGGTATAGTGAAACCGAGACCGACAGCTTAACGTGCTCTCCGAGGCACTATTGTCAAACAAATATACATTTTTTTTTTATTAAAAACTCTTTGGTACACCGGGATTCGAACCAGGGACCTAAGTGTTTTTAAGTCCAAGGTCTAACCAACTCGGCCACCACGTATATAAATACATACCAATATAAATACAAATAAATATTTATAGATACCAAATTCAGTTACAATGGTTGTAAGGCTTTGGCTATCAGGGTGTGGAGGGGCCTGCAAATAAGCTTTTTTTAAATCCAGTTCACAATAATATTCAAAACCTTTCAATGTATATAATATGGGGTAAAGGCAAATGGTCAATTTCTAATACTGGATTCAAAGACTCTTAGTTAGTTAGACGTAACGCTAAATAAATACAGTATTTAGGACTTGGTTTCAAACCCCAGTATGCTCCTAAAAGTTTTGCAGTGTAGTGCCTCCTTTGAGATAGGTTAAGCTGTCGGTCCCAGCTTCACTGTACACCAACTAGTGAAACTGTCTATAGATACATTATAAAGTCAATATAAACTTCGCCGTGAGCTGTACTAAGATTACCAGTGGCTAGGGAATTACATCCCACAGCAGTATTCCTAGGCTGTCGAGGCGCTCTAGGGCGCCGTAACGTACCACACACATACCTAATATATATAAGTGTTCCATTATTCATATTATAATTCATAATGGTTTTATTTTATTTCAGTACACCCGAGTTTTAAACATAAATTACAGATGTTGTTATTATTTTTTTGTAATTAAATTAGAGAATAACAAAAATTATGTAGGTAGCCTACAGAATTTTTGTTTTTCACTAATTTAATTACAAAAAAATAATAACACGCCATCTGTGAATGTTTTCAGAAACTAATAGCATACAAATTTTCCCTTCTTTTGGTTTTGGGTTGATTTTCCAGTAAACAGTTCCCATATTTTACGTAAGAGCGTTGTCTCTACGTCATTGGGTGACCATTCGAATAAAAACTTTAGCTTTCTGGAAATAGATACGGTTTTCAGTTGGCTGTTGCAAAACTCCCTGAAAGCTTTCTCAATTTTCGCAATAGCTCTCGCCAACGACCATACCTCGTTGTAAGCACCGGTTACCATTTCGAACATCGTTAGGTTGATTGTGATACCCATATTAGATAGAATAAGTTAATATTACTTGTTGGTATAGAAAGTGACTAATCGTCTATCTACAGAGTATATTGAGGAAGGTGTAGTTGTATAATTCATTAAAGGTTTTGTGACTGAAATATTACAATTATTGTTCAAGAAAAATAAAAATCAAACCGTCTGGAAGCTTTCATCGAAAACGCCTAATCCTTTTATGTTATAACATGATATAATGCATGGTGGGATTATTTCTCGTTGATAGGTCTATAAAAATGTGTGGGAGGGCAAACTAAGTACGATTTATTGAACTCATAAAATGGCGGGTGAAGGTGGGTCAACGAAAACTAGTATACTATAAAATAAAGAATAATGGCAAGGAAGTAAGGATTTTAAACAAATCTTCAGTTTAGTAATAGTCTAAAGTAACAGTAATAGGGAGAAGCTATTGGTGACCTTGCAGCAGAAGAAGTTCTTTAGTACCTGCCCTGTTGTAGATTTTCGGAACCGCCGTCCACACAAATCGTTAAAAAAAAGCTCTTTTAAAAGAATATTTTTGGGTGATAGCTTCTCTCTCAATTGTGAATCTTAAGTTTTTACTTTGAGCGCGTAAAGTTGGCGAACTGATAGCACTTTGACCTCCTCACAAAAAAGTCAGTGTCGGTGGTTGAAAACCTAAAAGGCTTTCTCAACGTGACCATTTATTTAAGATAAGAGTGTAATTTCCAAAACTTGATTGGAGTTTTTGACAGTAAAAATTATGGTATGTGTACCAGAAGGAATCTATTTTATTATATAAACACCCACAGCAAACTGTACAAATAAAAACGTACTAGTATATTATTGCCATGGGTGAGAATCGAAGTAAGGATTTATATAATATTTATTTGAAATTTTTGGCAAAGGGCATTTGTTACAAAATATACAGCGCCCTCTACCGAAAAATTTTGCCGACAGATTGTTTTCATAACCTAACTTAATACTAGAAATGTCTGATAGATGCCGCTAGCTATTATTTTTAACGTACATTTATTTGTTAAAGCTTTTCCTTAAGGGTTTAACTAAATACAGATTCAATACTGCTTACCGAACATACAGAATGGGTTAACTTCTAAGTTCATTTTGTATAATATATTTTTGTAGAAATCAATATCCTTCATTGGATAGATTTCAAAAATTAATTGCTTATATACCTATATTAGTGATGAAACGAGTCGTAAATTTTTCAACTCGAGTCAACCGAGTTGAAAAAAATGCTGACGGGTCGCAATTCGAGTTGACTCGCTTCGACGCCACTGTATCCAAAATAAGTTCGTTTGGATTAGAATGGAACGAGTTGTGTCAACTGTGTTTAGAAGAATGCGTACCTGAGTTGGCTCGGCGAGTTGCATCGTACGCATCTATTATTGTTGTTCGGTTAGTATTTAAATGAACCGATTATTAAATTAAATAATATCTTCGTATTTTATTAGAAGAGTTAAATTTGATTTTGCATACAAATATAGAAAAATTATCTTGATTTGAATATTTTTTACGTTTAATAAGTACATGCGCTACTTATTAAATTTAACTAATATAAAAAATAGATTTCTATGTTTGTATCTGAGAATGACAAAATAATGTTCAGGATTTTATGAAAAAAATAACTTTACAATCAACATCTTAATATACTTTAGTGTAATATACTTTTATTTCTGTGCCTCCGGTGCTAAATGATTCAACTTGAGTTATATCGTTTTTCAGTTTTCTAATGCACATTGCTTAAAAAAAAATCGCATTTTTTTATCTAACTTACGTGTCTCTTTTAGTTTCGGAGATAGCTTCGTGTCTAGTGATACAATTAACAGTTTTTTTGTGAAATTTTAGTGCTAACTGATATTAATTCACACATAATTTATTATGGTAAAGATTTTTTTTTATAATATAACTTGAGACATATTATACTTAACGATATATTTACTATGAATTTATGGGAGTAATGATTTAATTGAAGATGTATTGGTTTGCACTAGCACTTACTTCAACCATATCTCGGGTATAACACCACTTAAATCTATAGGTTGAAAATTTGATTCATCAATATTACGTACTAAATGTAATTGACTCAAATTGTCTACGCTACGAGAGCCTTGGCTGGGGCTGGTAACAGCCACTCGTGGTGGCGCGCGTGGGAAAAAAAATGACAAAAGGGGATTTGAATATTGTGTTTTACAGTACCTACTTTTAAGACCTGCCTATGGTGATTCTTCTCTTTGTTCTTCTTCTTCTGTCTTCTCATCTTTTATTCTCCTCTTCGTCAGTACTCGATTCACGATCGAGTAAGGTTGAAATTTAAATCCACAAAGAACGGCGACGGAGTGGTGTCGCGTCCGCTATGTGAGCGATACGTGGACGGGCCGGCAACGGTACGTATATACAACGTCGGACAGAGGACCGGCGCGTGCGAGGCGTAAAAATGCACTGTTTGAGGCTTCTATCCCTTCCTCTCACCATAGGCGAAAACTACCTACATATTGTTAGCTCTTTAATTATTTCAACGGTATATTAAATAAAACTCACAAACTGTTTATATTAATATATTAATGAATCGAAAGTATAATAGATTCTACAGAACTCGACAAAACGTTACAATCAACGACTCACTTCTACGACGCCATTACACACAATGTCGTCGTCGAAGTCTCTCGTTTGTCAGAAAATATACAGCGCCCTCTGGTGGCGAATGTATAATCAATTGACATACTTATTCATCAACAAATGTAATGATTTATAACTAAATTATTTAATTTTAAACTATAATTAATGATAAATTATTTAGATACATCAACATATTGTTTTAATTATTTAAGCATCTTACAGCTCGTCCATCCTGACAAAAGTTCACGTCCTCGTGAACTTATTATTAAGTAATTATATGCCTTGCTTTATATACGTGGTACGTACTGTGTATGTATTGTTTATTTATTTAATTAAACAGCATTTCGCACATCATATTTACAAAATATTTAAGTAAAACATTAAGCCATGTAGAATTTTGATTTTACAATACCATAAATTTAACACTGTAATAATTAATATTATGTATGCTATAATTACAGCATGGTATAAACACCACTAAGTGGAAACATTATACAGGTAAGTATTAGTTTTTAACAAATTATTAATATCTACTTGATTTTTTCGTCGGTGTTCCAAATTAATAAATTAAATCAATTGTTAACCACTCAACTTCCAGCGCGCGAAACCAAAATAGCTAACGTCTGAGGTTCGCGCGGTCATACGCTACCCGTTTTTGCGCGATACTTTAATAATCCCTGCGTTCCGAGAGCTAGCGCGGGCAGTTTTTCGTGCTGACTTCAAAAACCAGCGCGATTGCCCGTTTCAACACAGCCATGTAATTTTTTTTAGCGATGCTAAAATGCAGCTCGGAAACGATCGGTGTGGATTTTCGATGTCACTTTTTGACAAGAAGCACTATTTTGAATTAAATAATTGAAATTAAAAATATTATCATTATAAAATAAATCAATATTTTTTTATTAACTATTATTTAAATACAATAATTTTATAATACCACAATATTAATTTAATTAACAACCTCAAACTAAACATGCCAAAGCTGAATTTAGTTACACGATATTTATTTTTTAGGTTTAATCGAACTTTTAAAACTAAAACAGATATAAATATATAAATTAATTAATTAATTTCCAATTTGTAGATAGATATTCACATGTAAACAAACATCTGTTAAAAAGTAGCCCGGCTAACTTTTCGTGTTAAAATTTCTGGTCGCGGAACGATTGATGGTAACTTGAATTGCTAACATTTCCGCGCGGTGAAACGACCTTGGCTAAAAAAACCAGAGATCCGTGGCAGCGATGCTGAGGTCGGAACGCGATGAATATAAACCATGATATCTGTTCTCAAATTTCGGTCGCGGTATCTAGTTTCATGCGTTTTTTTTTATTGAAATATTATTACATCTTAATACTTTTCTATAATATAAGTATATGATTATGGAAATAGTGAACTATTATATATTTTTGTGATATTATTTTATTAAAAGGAATGTAAAGTAAACTGTAAAACACAAAAAACCAGGCAAAACCGGCCATTGTTCTCATCCTAATAATATCTATAATTTTGACCCTCTATTTAGACTAGGATTACATACAATAAAATATAGCTGTAATCTTAAAAAACAAATCCACAAGATCATTTTGATGTTTAATAATATCAGGAAATATTATTTACGAGATATATTTCAACAATATTCTAATTCCAATGCAATAGTACGAAAAGAATTTTTTAATATTTTTTTGTCATAAAATAATCTTTATATTTAGCCATCTACCGATTATTTAGTGAAGTAATATCATTGTCTGTGATATTATAACAACAAACTAAAGAGAGACGACGTAATTCACTAGATGATGCTTATAGCAATGCCGCATTGTTTAAGTGTACTGGATACTAAAGTATCCGCGGACGTTTGGGTGGTTAATGACAAACACTTTTGATGTTACCAACAATCTAATTTGCCAAATAACTTATGTATCGATAATAAAACAAACATGCTAGGCGGGCTTAGCTTAACCACATCGATATAATTTGACAGTCGGTATAATGAAGTTTAAGAATGAATTCATAAAATCGATTTTGTCGATTTGTATCGAGGGTATCGATGCTGTTGTGCTAAGGTGTATACAATCTTCATTGTTATTATTACAGAACCAACTACTAACAACAGCCTCGACTCATTGTGCTCGATACATGATATCGATAATAACTTAAACATCACATAATATATTTAACTGATTTAAAACAATAAACTTTATCCATTGTGTTCGACGCATGTGTCGATAATAAATATGCATTTTAATTAGCACTATAAATGATGCTTATTAAAATGCATATTCTGCACAGGTTAATATTTAGAAAACGCATCATTGTGCTACATACTTACATTTGATAATACCACCGCACACCCTTTAATGTACTCCACACCTCCACACAATAACAAAGCACATCCATTGCGATTGTTACTAAACATTATGCACACCTTCGTTGTGCTCCACACAATAACAAAGCACATCGCTTGTTACAAAACATTATGCACACCTTCGTTGTGCTCCACACAATAACAAAGCACATCGCTTGTTACAAAACATTTTGCACATCCTTCGTTGTGCTCTCAATATTTATCACCATTCATTGCGCTCTCAATATTTATTACAATTGCACACCATTCATTGTGCTCGACACTCATGTGCCGACCTATAAACTGACGTTGCACGCCATTCATTGTGCACTCAATATTTATTACAATTGCACACCATTCATTGTGCTCGACACTCATGTGCCGACCTATAAACTAACGTTGCACATCCTTCATTGTGCTTAATAACATAATTGCACACCATTCATTGTGCTCTCAATATTTATTACAATTGCACACCATTCATTGTGCTCGCCACTCATGTGCCGACCTATAAACTGACGTTGCACACCATTCATTGTGCTCTCAATATTTATTACAATTGCACACCATTCATTGTGCTCGACACTCATGTGCCGACCTATAAACTAACGTTGCACACCATTCATTATGCTCGACACTCATGTGCCGACCTATAAACCAACGTTGCAAATCTTTCACTGTGCGAAGAAATTAATAAATTAATGAAAATTCTTTATTTTGTCAACTGTTGTACATAGACGAACTTAATGTGTCGACCTATAAGTTAATCTTGCATCTCCTTCATTGTGCAAAACACTATAAATTCACATCAGCAATTGTGCAAAAACTGACTTATTAAAAATAGTATCCTTCATTATAAGTAAATCTCCAAATTAATCCATCACATTTAACAAGACCCTGACAAAATATTATTGAAATAATGACATTAATATATTTACAATTAATGAAATTCTCTTTTGTGTCTTATTTAATTTCGTCATTATTATTTTCGGAATCATCTTCTTGATTCGGAAGATTGTCCACTAATATTTTAATCAGAAAATTTTATCCACCGAAAATAATAAATATTTTATCCACCTAAAATACTCCTGCAAGGGCGGTCACATACACGTGTGTCGTACAATTGCACACCATTCATTGTACCTTCATTATTATTGGGGTATCAGATACCCCTGTTACTTCTATCATTATCTAAAACTTTAGTTATACGATACGGTCCAGAACATTTAAGTATTAATTTCGTACTTTTACCAATTGTGTGTGTAGGTTTTACGACCCGTACTAAATCTGCTATTTGATATTTTAGACAAGACTTCCTATTTTTATTAAATGTTTCACTTTGTTTTCCCCTGAGATTTTGTACATTTACTTCCGATCTTATATTAGTTAATCCTTCATCACACCGACGCTTTCATCTATGTCTAAACCAATATCCGCTTTCTTTTAAACCTATCAATCTATATCCGAGTATTACCTCTGCCGAAGTTCTACCCATTTATTTAATTAAATTTATTGAAAACTATTATAATATAATGTTTAAATTTTACCCAATAGTAATTAATATAATATAAGTTTAAGTCAGTTTCATCTCTAACACCTCATCATTTTTAACGTTTACGCGCGATTGCATAACAACTTAAATCATATTTATTAATCTAATAAATGCACTTAAGCATTTTAATAAAATGCGATTTTAATATAATATATTCTAATAACCCTAAACGATTGTCTCACTGACAAAGTTAATAATCCTAACTTTGCTATTTAGTGAAATAAACCATGTTTAATATTCACGTAGCTACTTGCTATTGAAAATGCAATAAATAATGTTATTTAGTGTAAACAATTTTAAGCTTTAAAAAATATATTTCATAATCGTATCTATATAATGTCGTGAAAGCCAACCTTAGCATTTCTGCCTAGTTTGGCATTTCTCCTGTCATGTCTTATGTCCTAACCTAACCTCTATACCAGTTTGGCTATACCTACCAATTTTGGTAATGCTAATGCGTTATTCGTATTGTCCCAGTTAATAAAGCTGTTTTAATAATATTTATGTTTCTTGTTATTATTATCTAAACATGTAAATCCCAGATAATTAAGTATATTTATTTAAAGATAATTTCCCGTCCATACCTTCATCTGTGCATTTTAAATTAAGAAACACACATAATACTGTTTTTTGTAATAAAACTAATTTATGAAATAAGGAACATAATTAACACTTCATTATATTTTGTTACTTTAATTTTGTTCAATATTTTTGGATATAAACGTATAGATTATTTTTATTATTAATCTCTAATAACGTCTTAATAATATAATAGTAGGCGACATAAACATATCCCAAAACCGTAGATTATATTATTATTTTGGCTCCATATTTTTGGGTAAAATTGTAAAAAATATACTTGATTCTCCATCTTTATTAGAAAAAGATAATTTTATAGTAGCGCGAACATGATCTCATTTTCAAAACAGTTTTTACATAAAACATTGTTTGTTACACTAATTAAACCAAATTAATATATTTTTGACGCAATTGTGATAACTACAAAAAAAACACGCACAGTATTGATATATTTTCCAGAATAAAGAAAGCCATTGGCGACATATAATTTGCATAATTTAGTATTTGTAACTTTATTATCCCTATAACTTTTAATTTTGTTTCTTCTTAATTTACTTTATGTTACCTATATTTTTCTTTTATATTTTTTTTTATTATTATAATATTGATTTGTTTAAGGGTGCACGAATGTCAGTTTGTTACTCTCTTACGAATTATCTAATGTATGTTTGTGTATATTTTGTACCTAGATAAAATAAACTACTAAACAAATAATTATTATTAATGGTTCGATAGTCTCTGATGTCTCAGCTATGTCAATAATCTTAAAGAGCATTTATTAGCCTTGTTCCATCAAATCATTACCTATCTATTTTTTTAAATTTCGAGATTACGATTAAATTTTATTAAGTGTATTTCATAACTAACAGTAACGATTGCCTGTAAGGACCTGTTAAATGTGTCAAAAAAACAAGTATTGTCTGATTTATCATTTTACTACCTTTTACAATTTGGCAGCAATTGTTGGCCCGCTGCCAATCTGGAACGTCGCCGCCACACAGTGCGCCGTGGACATCCAGAACGCCGCCACCGTGTAAATCATCGCAGCCATGCAGCGCCTCGTCCTTGCAGAGCGCTACGTCCGTGTAGAGCGCCGCATCCGAGGCCATGGCTATGAATACGTGAACGTGTCACTCACGTTGTCCACCATGCTCCATAATCAGTCCTCGTCTGACTTGTCAATTTCAGTCCTCTGAAACGGGCATTGACTATATTTATATATATATATATATAAATACAAATAAATATTTATAGATACCAAATTCAGTTACAATGGTTGTAAGGCTTTGGCTATCAGGGTGTGGAGGGGCCTGCAAATAAGCTTCTTTTAAATCCAGTTCACAATAATATTCAAAACCTTTCAATGTATATAATATGGGGTAAAGGCAAATGGTCAATTTCTAATACATGATTCAAAGTTACTTTGTAGTCCCCACAGAGCCTTACAGGGCCATCTGACTTAAGTACTGGCACTACTGGTGTATCCCAGCTATTTTATTCTGTAGGTGTAATTTTCTTATTTATAAGTAAACGATCAATTTCATCCTTAATTTTTTTTTAAATGGTGCCTGTCTTGCTAGTAAAAATGTTGGTATAGCATTATTTTTTAGTTTTAATTTTATAGTCTCTCCTTTAAAGATTCCCCAGCCTGGAGAGAAAATTTCAAAAAAATATATTATATATTACATAATTACTACAAAATGTAAAACTACAAAATATTATTAATCACTTGTAAATACTCACTTTATACATTTTAGTGATTTTAAAGTCGGTTATTTTTTTTGTAAAATAGTTTTTATTTCACTTTTTTTACTGTCACAGGTTGACATGATTTTAATTAAATATGGTTAAATCTAAGTAATAATATATCAAATTGTTTCCATGGCGATATCAAAACACAAATATACATGCTTGATGATAATATTGATGCGTTATTTCGGATGGTACATTAAAATGGAACTTGGACTAACAGCCAAGTTGTAATATTGGAAGTACTTTTGTATGGATGTCAAGTCGACTACAGAATAAGGACTCTTAGTTAATTCGACAGAGTATATATAATATAATAGATATATCTTTAATATTACAATATAGTAATGTAAAAGAGTCAGAATTTTCTTCTTATATTATTATAAGAAGAGGACTGCGAGCCTGAACATATTAGTTGTTTATTTGATCATTTCAATTTGCAACATCTGAAACTTCAGTGAAAGTTCAGTCCATAATTAACACCGGCCTATATAACTTACTGAAAAATATTTTTACCCTTTTATCAATCAGGACGACATTCATCAAGTGCTGCCTCATAGTTGCCATGGATGGGACGAGATGGGCTAAAACATGTCAAAAGAAATCTACCAGATCCACCTAAAGTGAAGCATTATGAAAACAACAAAATATCTCTCTCTTTTTTCAGAAGAAGGTTACAGTTTTGCTTCATCGAAAGTAGGACAGGCCCTACTAGTACAGAAATGATAATAACATAAGTAAGATAATCTTACTTCTTGGTTTATTGGTATACGACAAAGAACTACTTGTGGGTCTATGATGGAACAGGCATAGAAGCATTTTATTATTTCGTTCCCTTAGTAAGTAATTTACAATTTGACGACGAAATGCTTACTAGAAATATACCATGGATTTGGAAGTTTGAAAAAAAAAATCTGTGGATAATGTCTAAGGCTCTTGGCTCAAAAACTTCTTGGTTTATTGGTATACGACAAAGAACTACTTGTTGGCCTCTAATAGAACAGGCATAGAAGTATTTCATATTATCATGTCGTTTTATTAGTAGGTTATTTATAATTTGACGATATGCTTACTAGAAATATAACATTAATTTGAAAGTTTAAAAAAAAGTCCATAGATAATGCCTAAGGCCTCTAAGAAACTTAAGATTATGTCTCAAAGAGAATTATTTGAAGAATATAAAAATGAAAAACGCCACAAAAATATTCGTTATCTTAGAAAATTTGTCGAAGAAACGAAATCAGTGTTCCCAATTCGTGCTCACAGATTCAGATATGTATTTGTCCTAGAACAATGGAAAGAAAAACCAAGTTATACACCAGAAAATGAAATTCCAATATATGATAATTGTCGTTACTCTTGTTGTTGGCGCCATAACTATGCAGACTGATTGTCAATGCATTCGCTGAGGAACGAAACCGTTCCGAACGCAATACTTTTACCGAGACAAGGACCGTATGTCCGGTAACTAAGAGAGTCGCTCACTACCGCTCGTCGAAACAAGTCTATCCGCTACAAAAACCGCTCTGAGCGTGCGTCTCAACCTCGTGTATCCGAATCCGCTTTCCGCCGCTTTATACACGAAAGAAATCCGCTTTAGTGCTATTGTAGTGCTTATGACCGCTTTGCTGTGCTCAACAAGCTACGTGGTACAGTCTATCGCAGGAGGTTCGAGTGGAGTAACTTGGTGAGTTGCATGTGATTTATCAGCTTTGTATAGATTAGCCCAGCATCGCCAGGACCTGCTCCTCCTTCTTTTGCTTTTACTCCCGCTGTATATTTATTTTAATTAAGAACCAGGGGGTCCGCTAAGGGTGGAAGCTGCTCGCTTTCGCCACATCATTTTTGGTCATTTTCGAGTCGGATATTAATCATCTTACATCCTTTTCTAGTAGAATATTATTTATTTAATTAAAATAATCAATATACTGGTCCTTCATGAGTCGCTTTATTATATTTAGTTAAAATCATATTTAATTAAAATCATATCTATTATATTTAATTAAAATCATATTTATTTTATTCTATAAACCGCCCCCGCTACGCTCATCATAGCGTATAGTACCACTTGTACTTGCTACGGCGCCACGTGTGTAGCCGCTCCCGTTTTTCCGTAGTTTAAAACGTCGGTCTGGATGCCTACGATCCTGTAGCTAATGTTCGTTTTAACTATTCGCTAATTACCTTTAATTTTTACATTTTTCGTACAAGTACCTACCTACCTACGACGTTTATTATTTTTTGTCTTTCGTTTTTATTATAAATAAATAATGGCTAATAACAGCGAAAAGCTCTCATTGGAATCGTTACTTTTAGACGAGAAACGCAAATCATATTTCAACCGCATTCAAAGCAACTATGATTCTCGCCCACGTAGTAGTGATAACCCTGGAGTGGACAAGTTCATCATAAAATGTAGTTCGCTGGATTCAATGCGTATTGAATTTACAAACATTATAGAAAAGATAAACCGCATTAACGCTCAGTTAAACCCAAATACTATGCCATCATATGAGGGCATATGGTCATTCGAAGACCTTTACAACAGTATTATGTTTATATACAATAAATATAACACTCCCGCTTCCGCTCCTCCGCATTCTAGCCAGAAAACCGCTATTAGATCTAACATCAGGTTAGAAAAGTTATGCATCCCAGAGTTCCATGGGGAGATAGAAAAGTTTCCCATGTTCCTAGAGTCTTTTAACACTATGGTGCATAATAATCCTGACCTGGATGATACTCTTAGGGTTAGATATTTAGTTTCTAAATTGAAGGGTAGGTCTGAAAATATCTGGTTAGGTATAAACCCCACCGCTGATAACTATAAACTAATCTATGAAACTCTCATAGATAAATACCAGGATAAGAGATCTATCGCTGTGTCTTATTTTAACAAAATACTAAATCTAAAACCTATTTCAAAACCCACTTCTCAAGATCTAGAAAACTTTATTGATTTGTTTTCAACTTCCATCGCTGCCTTAAAACAACTTAATATCGACAACTTTCTAGATTTTATTTTCGTCCACCTAGGTTTAACAAAAATAGACACTGAAACCGCTAAGTTGTTCGAGATGAACATACGCAAGCAGTCGATGCCTAATTATGATGAGTTTCTTTCTTTCATACGTGAGCAAGTGAAAGTAATTAGGAGATCACAAAGTGAACCCGCACCCGCTAGCTACCCCCAACGCCAAAACAAGTCCGCTAAACCGCAGCAGTTTACACATACTTTTGTTGTGAACAACAATAACAACAGTGAGGTTATTTGCGAATTTTGCAAATCACCTTCACATAACAAACTTTATTTTTGCAACACTTTTAAAACTTTAACACCGCAAGAACGCTATAATTACATTGTCACTAATAATCACTGCCTAAACTGCCTAAGTACAAAACATCCCTCGAGCAAGTGTAGGTCAATAACATTGTGTAAACACTGTAACCAAGGACATCATTCTTTGTTGCATGCGCCGAACTTAAGAGGAGGCACTATAAATTTTAGTCTTATTTGCTTATATCTGCAGAGGCAAGCACACATCTATTTATTAAAACACTTCAACTTAAGTTTTTTCAGACCTTCCTCTCTCCATGTCTTAACCAAAAACCTAATTGGAAAACAATTTTTCGATACTTTTTCTATTTTAAAATTATGCCTTTTTAATGTATAAAGACATTTTTCTTCTAAACGGGTTGAGTTTTAAATAAATACACCTCATAAGAAAATACAGTTTATAATCCACTACTAAACGAAGTTTAACCTAAATATATTATTAAGTATGATATAGACAAAATTAGTTTTGTTACTTACGACATTTTTATTGATTGAAAATTGTTTGCGCGATTTTCAATCTTGCGGAGCAGATCCAAGAGCTATAATAAGTAATTATATGACCCCGTTGACCAGTCCCGCCTAGTGTGCCGATGCGTACGGACGTGTATCTCTCGTGCTGCCGGGGCTACTAAAGATTTACGTAATTAATTTGACCATGTATAAACCTTACAAGTCCTTGAATTATAGAAAAAATACTTTTAATCAAAATAATATTATTATTTTTTAGTTTTAGGAATAAATTTGAGTTTTCATATCCGGAACAAGGAAAACCAGAGTCACCGCGAAACAACATCGATTTTTTTTATCGGTTACCTATAACTTTTTTATTTATTTTTTTGACAACATAGAGAAGCCACATATATAGGGGTAACCGCGACAGTCGATTGACGTTTTTTATAGGAATTATTTTTGACCGCCTCCGTAGACTGGTTGCGACTTTTGTGTAATATCCAAAGGTCGTGGTTCGATTCCCACCCATGACAAAAAAATATTAGTACAGTTTGTCATGGTCTGGGTTATATATAATATTGTTGTTTCTGATACACATAGTAACTTAGTTTGTGACCAGAGAAATATGTGTAAATTGTCCTACATATTATTATTAAATATTTTTTGCTTCCGGTCGCAACGACAGTAGTCAATGATCATCAAGTATGAATGTTACTTTTTTTTTTTTTGACACGTTATATAGGTTTTTATGTGAGCCAAGCACGAATTTGAGGTCCATTTAAAAATCCAAGATGGCGGCCTCAACTTTTTTTTAAAAATTCGACATGGGACTCTTATATAGGTTTTTGGGTGAGCCGAGCACGAATTTGAGGTCTATTTTAAAATCCAAGATGGCGGCCTCAACTTTTTTTTTAAAATCGACATGGGACTCGTTATATAGGTTTTTGGGTGTACCGAGCACGAATTTGAGGTCCATTTTAGAATCCAAGATAGCGGCCTCAACTTTATTTTTTAAAACCAACATGGGACTCGTTATATATATTTTTGGGTGTGCCGGCACGAATTTGAGGTCTATTTTAAATACCAAAATGGCGACCTCAAGTTTATTTCTAAAATTCGACATGGGACTCGTTATATAGGTTTTTGGGTGAGCCGAGCACGAATTTGAGGTCCATTTTAAAATTCAAGATGGCAGCCTCAACTTTATTTTTAAAAATCGACATGGGACTCGTTTTTTATAGGAATTATTTTTGACCGCCTCCGTAGACTGGTTGCGACTTTTGTGTAATATCCAAAGGTCGTGGTTCGATTCCCACCCATGACAAAAAAATATTAGTACAGTTTGTCATGGTCTGGGTTATATATAATATTGTTGTTTCTGATACACATAGTAACTTAGTTTGTGACCAGAGAAATATGTGTAAATTGTCCTACATATTATTATTAAATATTTTTTGCTTCCGGTCGCAACGACAGTAGTCAATGATCATCAAGTATGAATGTTACTTTTTTATTTTTTGACACGTTATATAGGTTTTTATGTGAGCCAAGCACGAATTTGAGGTCCATTTAAAAATCCAAGATGGCGGCCTCAACTTTTTTTTAAAAATTCGACATGGGACTCTTTATATAGGTTTTTGGGTGAGCCGAGCACGAATTTGAGGTCTATTTTAAAATCCAAGATGGCGGCCTCAACTTTTTTTTTTAAATCGACATGGGACTCGTTATATAGGTTTTTGGGTGTACCGAGCACGAATTTAAGGTCCATTTTAGAATCCAAGATAGCGGCCTCAACTTTATTTTTTAAAACCAACATGGGACTCGTTATATATATTTTTGGGTGTGCCGGCACGAATTTGAGGTCTATTTTAAATACCAAAATGGCGACCTCAAGTTTATTTCTAAAATTCGACATGGGACTCGTTATATAGGTTTTTGGGTGAGCCGAGCACGAATTTGAGGTCCATTTTAAAATTCAAGATGGCAGCCTCAACTTTATTTTTAAAAATCGACATGGGACTCGTTATATATGTTTTTGGGTGTGCCGAGCACGATTTTGATGTGTATTTTAAAATCCAAGGTGGCGGCCTTAACTTTATTTTTTTAAATCGACATTGGACTCGTAATACATGGTGACTTTGAAAGGATGTACTTTGGGCTAATATGAGGTTCTGCTGATCAAATCGAACAACTTTTCACATGCAACGAATAAAAAAAAAAGTTACGGTCGCCATCTTGGATTTTAAAATGGAGCTCGAATTCGTGCTCCCCTCACCGAAAACCCTATATAACAAGTCCTATTTCGAATTTTAAAAATAAAGTTGAGTACAAAATCTTGGATTTTTAAATGAACCTCAAATTCGTGCTCGGCTCACCCTAAACCCTATATAACGAGTCCTATGTGCTCGGCTCCCAGTCCTATGTGCTCGGTCCAAATAGACCTCAAATTCGTGCTCGGCACACCCAAAAATTTATATAACGAGTCCCATGTCGATTTTTAAAAATAAAGTTGAGGCCGCCATCTTGGATTTTTTTTAATAAAGTCAAATCTGCCATTGCTTTTTATCGCGATAGCGATCTGGCAAGCGTTGGTAATTTGAATTGCCACAATTCAAATTACCGACAGATCACTATTGCGTTCGATGTTTTAGCCACTGGTTGATGCTTCACATTATATCAGTTTTAGTTAATAGATTCTGTATTTTAAAACTATTTTATCTATCTTATGTCGATTTAAAAAAATAAAGTTGAGGCCGCTATCTTGGATTTTAAAATGGACCTCAAAATCGTGCTCGGCTCACCCAAAACCCTATATAACGAGTCCCATGTCGAATTTTAGAAATAAACTTGAGGTCGCCATTTTGGATTTTAAAATAGACCTCAAATTCGTGCCGGCACACCCAAAAATATATATAACGAGTGCCATGTCGGTTATAAAAAATAAAGTTGAGGCCGCTATCTTGGATTTTAAAATGGACCTCAAAATCGTGCTCGGCTCACCCAAAAACCTATATAACGAGTCCCATGTCGAATTTTAGAAATAAACTTGAGGTCGCCATTTTGGTATTTAAAATAGACCTCAAATTCGTGCCGGCACACCCAAAAATATATATAACGAGTCCCATGTTGGTTTTAAAAAATAAAGTTGAGGCCGCTATCTTGGATTCTAAAATGGACCTCAAATTCGTGCTCGGTACACCCAAAAACCTATATAACGAGTCCCATGTCGAATTTTAGAAATAAACTTGAGATCGCTATCTTGGATTTTAAAATGGACCTCAAATTCGTGCTTGGCTCACCCAAAAATATATATAACGAGTCCCATGTCGGTTTTAAAAAATAAAGTTGAGGCCGCTATCTTGGATTCTAAAATGGACCTCAAATTTGTGCTCGGTACACCCAAAAACCTATATAAAGAGTCCGAGATCGCCATCTCGGATTTTAAAATGGACCTCAAATTGTGCTCGGCACACCCAAAAATATATATAACGAGTCCCATGTCGATTTTTAAAAATAAAGTTGAGGCCGCCTCCTTGTATTTTAAAATGGACCTCAAATTCGTGCTCGCAACACCCAAAAACCTATATAACGAGTCCCATGTCGAATTTTAAAAATAAACTTGATATCTCCATCTTGGATTTTAAAATGGACCTCAAATTCGTGCTCGGAACACCCAAAAATATATATAACGAGTCCCATATCGATTTTTAAAAATAAAGTTGAGGCCGCCATCTTGGATTTTAAAATGGACCTCAAATTCGTGCTCGACACACCCAAAAACCTATATACCGAGTCCCACGTCGATTTTTAAAAATAAAGTTGAGGCCGCCATCTTGGATTTGAAAACGGACCTCAAATTCGTGCTCGGCACACCCAAAAACCTATATAATGAGTCCCATGTCGATTTTTAAAAATAAAGTTGAGGCCGCCATCTTGGATTACACAATCTAAACCCATATATATCTTATTTTTTTTTATAAAGTCAAATCTGCCATTGCTATTTATCGCGATAGCGATCTGTCATGACGTTGGTAATTTGAATTGCCACAATTCAAATTACCATATTTATCCATATCTATACTAATATACTAATATTATAAAGCTGAAGAGTTTGTTTGTTTGTTTGTTTGTTTGAACGCGCTAATCTCAGGAACTGCTGATTCGAATTGAAAAAATATTTTCGTGTTGGATAATCCATTTATCGAGAAAGGCTATAGGCTATATAACATCACGCTACGACTAATAGGAGCGGAGTACCAAAGAAAAATGTTGCAAAAACGGGGAAAAATTATTCCTTTTAAGAGCGTACGCTGCGTAAACGGTTTAATTTAAACGCGCAGACAAAGTTGCGCGGGTCAGCTAGTCAAAGATAAGAATGGATTCTTTAGGTATATTCGCGCGCTAATTGATATGGGCTCTCAAAATAACTTAATATCTAAACAATGTTGTAAAAGGCTGGGTTTAAAGGTAGCTCAAAATAGTAATAATATTTTAGTGAAAGGTATAGGAAATAGCTCACAAACAGTTCTAGGTTTTACTAACTTAATATTATACTCGCGCTACGATTTAAGTTACTCCTTACCTATTCAACCGCTAGTACTTAATAAGATCTCAGATAACTTACCTGAGAATGAAATTGATTGTAAGTCATTAAACTACTTATCTACGCTCGCGCTCGCCGATACAGAGTTCCACATGCCAGGCTCTGTCGACATGTTACTTGGATCTGAAGTCTTCGCCGAAATATTACGCAACGGGAAGATAGTAGGTCCGCCGGGTAAACCGGACGCCATCGAAACCGCATTTGGTTACATAATAATCGGAGCAGCAGATTTATTGTGTCCTCATTTTATTAATAATAATGTTAATACCCGCTCTTTTCTATCTGTCACTAATACAGACTCGCCAAAACCTTATTGGGAGATGCAAGAGGTCCATTCTCAAATATCTGAAACTATATGTACAAACAATTCCGGCCGCTATATCGCATCCCTACAATTTGACAGGGAATCTACCAAGTTAGGAGATTCTCTGGTTACTGCTACCCGCCGATTTAACGCTTTATGAATGTAAATTTGATAATAATATTATTTTTTGCCTACAGTATGACACTGGAATAAAAGAATACCTAAATTTGAGAATCTTGCCTTTAATTTATAATAATGAACTAGGTTCTTCTTATTACGAACCTCATCACGGTAGCAGTCGTGATGATAAATTATCTACAAAATTAAGCGTAGTGCTAACCTACGACTACTTCTAGTTTGTCACTGAACAACTGCCTACACGCAGGGCCGAATTTACAATCACCCGCTATTATTTTTAATTTTCGCTTACTTCCAATAGCTATTTCCGCCGACATTAAGCAAATGTTTTTAAACATAACTTTTAGGTCAGAAAGTATACGATATTTACGCATATTTTATAGTTTTCTAGAGAACTGTGACGCCACAGCTTATGAATTTAACCCAGTCAGTTTTGGTTTAAAGTTCAGTCCCTACTTGACCATGCAATCTGTTCGGCAGATTGTCATGGATAAGAGATACCTGCTCGCCGCTACAGTGACTTCGCACGATTTGTTCGTAGACGATTTAGATACTTCTGTTCTTTCAGAAGACAGAGGTTTCAATCTCGCTCGTGACATGATCAATTTATTCAAATTAGGAGGTTTTGGCTTGGTTAAGTTTATGAGTAGCTCTTCCGACCTTCTCGCTTCTATTCTAAACATGCTTCGCTTGATCTCTAGAAAGGAATCTGATAAATGCTCAATAGACGACATACTATCGATACCTATAGAATTCACCCCCCAGGTTCGCATTAAAAGTAAGATGTTGCTGACAACCACCGGGTTGTGGTACATCTACGGATTTTATGTTTGTGGGGTCACCTATAACCTTAAATTGCTCACCGCACCACGCTTTTGTCGTGTAAGAGATGTAAATGTTTGTAGTGTCAAATTATATTTAAAATACGGTATAGAAACACTGCTCACGTATGTAGAACTACTCATCGTTCTTACGCGGATTGAATGTGTATTGAACTCTCGTCCGCTCATCGCTCTTAGCTTGGATCCTAGTGTTCACACTGCTATCACACCTGCTCACTTTATAAACTTTGTAGCAATAAAAAACTTTCATGCGCTTAATGACTTAGGTTATTTCTCGCTTATCAAACGCAAACCAGACAATTTGGTAAATAGTATCTGGACTCGCTGGATTCGTGAATACTTGTCAAGCCTACAAGGTCGTCAGAAATGGAACACCCACTCAAATCCTATTAAGGTAGGATCTGTAGTGGAGTTAAAAACCGACAACGCCCCGCCTTTACAATGGCCTTTAGGTATCGTAGATGCTGTCCATCCCGGTTCTGACAGAATCGTTAGGGTGGTTACATTGCGTACACGTTCCGGCAAGTACAAGCGCCCGGTAGTCAAAATTTGTCCATTATCGCTTTAATTTCTTACTTTACTTTTACATACCGCTTTATTTATGTATTTATATGTATTTTACCGCTATCTAAGTCCTTCCGCTTTATACCGCACCTTACCAATTTCTACCGCTTTATACCGCACCTTACCATTTTCCACCGCGTCTTACCGCTTTCTTCCGCATCCTACCGCTGTCTTCCGCTTTTTACAGCTTTTTTTCCCTCATTTTACCGCTTTCTTCCGCATTAAACCGCTTTCTTCCGCTATGGTTTTCCTTTCTTTTTTAGAGAAGCTTAAAGCTCCTCTAGGTGGGGGGGATGTTGGCGCCATAACTATGCAGACTGATTGTCAATGCATTCGCTGAGGAACGAAACCGTTCCGAACGCAATACTTTTACCGAGACAAGGACCGTATGTCCGGTAACTAAGAGAGTCGCTCACTACCGCTCGTCGAAACAAGTCGATCCGCTACAAAAACCGCTCTGAGCACGCGTCTCAACCGCGTGTATCCGCATCCGCTTTCCGCCGCTTTATACACGAAAGAAATCCGCTTTAGTGCTATTGTAGTGCTTATGACCGCTTTGCTGTGCTCAACAAGCTACGTGGTACAGTCTATCGCAGGAGGTTCGAGTGGAGTAACTTGGTGAGTTGCATGTGATTTATCAGCTTTGTATAGATTAGCCCAGCATCGCCAGGACCTGCTCCTCATTCTTTTGCTATTACTCCCGCTGTATATTTATTTTAATTAAGAACCAGCCCCGTCCGCTAAGGGTGGAAGCTGCTCGCTTTCGCCCCATCACTTGTCAAATTAGAGAATATCGAATTCAGAGATAGTACAATGTCAGTAATGATATAATTTATATATTTGGCTATTAATTTAATATATTACATTATTTTAGTAGGTAAAAAGGTGCCATTTTGTTTTTGTGATTTTGTAATAAATGAGAACTATTTTTAATTTTCATTTTATTGAACGTTAGAACATAAATATATAATAAATTTAATTTAAATAAATCTGTATTGCCTAAAATTTTGGTATATTGTTGGGGTTTACTAGACCTCACGTTGTACAACTTGTAATTTTATTCCATGTTGTATGCGGAAGGTTAAGTCAATATAAACTTTGCCGTGAGCTGTGGACTAAGATCACCAGTGGCTAGGGAATAACATCCCACAGCAGTAATCCTAGGCTGTCGAGGCGCTCTAGGGCGCCGTAGTGGTACACATACCTAATATATATAAGTATTCCATTATTCATATTAAAGTTTATAATAGATTTATTTTATTTCAGTACACCCGAGTTTTAAACATAAATTACAGCTGTTGTTATTATTTTTTTGTAATTAAATTAGAAAGAAACAAAAATTCTGTAGGCTACACACGCCATCTGTGAATGTTTTCAGAAACTAATAGCATACAAATTTTCCCTTCTTTTGGTTTTGGGTTGATTTGCCAGTAAACAGTTCCCATATTTTACGTAAGAGCGTACTCTCTACGTCATTGGGTGACCATTGGAATAAAAACTTTAGCTTTCTGGAAATAGATACGGTTTTCAGTTGGCTGTTGCAAAACTCCCTGAAAGCCTTCACAATTTTCGCAGTAGCTTTCGCCAACGGCCATACCTCGTTGTAAGCACCGGTTCCCATTTCGAACACCGAAGTTAAGCAACGGCGGGCACGGTCAGTACTTGGATGGGTATCCGCTTGGGAAAACTGTGTGTTGTTGGTTATTTTTGTTTTTTCAGTTAATTGTTTTTTTTTAATGTATTTATAATCTCTCACAAATAAATCAATAAAAAACAATTATTGGAAGAACGGTAAAAATAAAAACTTATATAAATTTAATCCAACAAGCTTCAAAATTTCCCGGATACAATAAAATATCAAATGACCATTACCTAAAGTATTTACTATCATTTTCAAAACAATAGTTCACATAATATTTTTATATATTTCGTAAAACTAATACCTTCAATATTGCATATAACTTACTCTAAGCTTGACAACACCCCATCTATTGACTTCCTTTGGTTGCTAATGCTATGCTTTGCTGGCTGGCCTTTCTTTCAGCCCTTAGGAAATTAAGCCAAACGATTTAGTTCATCAGGTTTATGTAGGTGGCGCTTAACTGTAATATCCCTTTGTCTAAATAAAATAAATATTATTACCTACCTTTGTTATAATTACTTAATTAAACTCCCAGTGATTGGTATGTTTTTTAATATCAAAATATTAATTCTAGTTCTCAGTGACTTTCTTTCAATCATGCTAAAAGTTTATCTTACTCGAAATATAATCCTATTTTAAGAGATTTAGCAGATTTTATTCTTTTCACTAATTTTTCGTTTAAAAAAAGGATTGTTAAAAAAAATACCAAGATTTTTTTTTATTTTCATGCCAGGTACCTTAAAGGGTAGGCAGAGACAAGAGGTCTTGTCTCTAGACAAGACGTGGCGCTCGATTGTCTCTGCCACTAATGCCTGAGATAGATCTCAACATACTTATTTTACCTTGTTTACAGTCACAACTGTTCGCATACATTCACGCCGATTTCGGAGCTTTTAATTGCACTGTTTTTAAAAACCTTTATAATTTGGTCATGTGCCTTGGTCTCCAGCGGCCACGTTTACCCCTCACCGGCATGCTCCGCTTTGGACTTTCTCATTTTTATGCCTATACTTTAACTCAGTCCCACTCGTTCTCAAAGTATGTTACTGCGGATTTGGTCTGTTATATTAAAGCTGCACATTCGCATTTCTATAGAATTGTTTCTACTGGTACTTTCATCCTTTCCTAACATACCCAATTCTGACTCCCATACAATACATAGTGTTGGAACAAACACTGCATTATGAATGGCTAGTCTTGCGTCTTAGTAATATTTGAACTGCCCATCATAAAGAACAGTGCGCACTGCTCTTTATGATGGGCAGTCCTTAACACTAATGCCTGCATTCGCTTTCCTACAATGGTGTATTAATCAACTTATCACCCATTTTAATCCCACATCTGTTTTTTTTTCAGTCTTTGCAGGGATTTGTGTAAGTATATATAGATAAAAAGTATATAAACAGAAAATAAAACATTAAAGCCAATAAAAAATGATAAAAAAAAAATATTGAAAGAACTTTAAAATAAAATAAAAAAATATAATTCTGTGCCTCCGGTGCTAAATGATACATCCCAAAAATTACAACTTTACAGGAGAGCAAACACTAACTTAGTTTTAATTTTTACCATAAATTTTAATATGTAGGTACAAAAAGAAAAAAAATGTTTTACTATTAACCTCAACATTTATTTTTATACGGCGTGTGAATTTCTTGATACTATCCAATAAATTCCAAAAAAATAATGACATAATTTGATTTGTACCTATAGTATTTTTTAATAATATATGTTTTATCGTTCAAAATGATACATCCAGAGTTGTATCAAATAGCACTAAACATTAGATGTTGGTGCATATCAATACAACTTTGAATACTTTATGTCATTGCGCTGTTGTTATTAGCAATACCTACAAACACACTGTAATAACATGAAGTGATGCAAGTTTATTGAATATCAAATATCTGTAGGTAACAATCTAAAATTATTACTTTTGAAGTTACTTGTATTAATAATCCAAAAAACCTACCATTTCATTATGTGAAAAGTGAAGCAACTTGGGTTAGACCAACTTGACTTTAAAAAATTATGTGTGTTAAATAATACATGTTTAGTTTAAAATTTTGTCAATGTACTTACAATCAGATGAAAAAAGCCAGTCTTCCATACAATATTTAGGTATTGATGTTAGAAGAACTGCTGATGTACTTGCTTTCCTATTATCCTCTGTCCATGCTTGCTCATCGGAAAAATATTATCCCTTTCAATTCTAGTAAGATGAGCATATGGCTATTATAACCATATATTATTTTACTTCCATACAATATTTAGGTATTAAGGTTAGAAGAACTGCTGATGTACCTGTTGTCCTATTATTCTCTGTCCATACTTGCTCATTGGAAAAATATTATCCCTTTCAATTCTAGTAAGATGAGCATATGGCTAACTATAACCATATATTCAATAGTTAATAAAACTTCATGGCCTCCCCTGTATTATATTGTATATGTATTGAAGTATTGGTAAGTGGCCAAGACATGCGAACTGAAACGCAGTTATAAAAAGTCCATTGGGTTCCGCAGGTATCACCAGTATAATATTATTTATTGCATGTCACCTGATCCTAAGAAATGATACCAATTCCTGTTAATATTACTCATTTAAAAATTAAGTGAGCTAGGCTAAGATTTATATGCAGGAAATGCAGTGTTCCCGGACTTGAGACTACTAAGTTGGGTTGAAGGCCTTTCAGATATCTCCCCTAGTCTTTAGTAATCTCTCTACCCAAACAAATATTCTGCCAGAGTCTTCTTGGAAACGCTTTCCATAAAAATTCCAAAGGTCAACCTTGAAGACCAAGGGCCGAAAGTCCATTAATGAGGGTGAAAGATATCGGTTGATTTATAGTAAATTCATTTGTGAGATTAAAGCCAACTGGATTATGTAGTCCTTTGGAATGTTGGTTTTCTATGGAATAATCAATTCCACAGGTATTACTTTCTTCAAGCAGTAAAAGCAGTAAGTAAATCAGTGTTCTGGTCTGAATCTGTCAGTTCATCTGGAGTTTTGTTGTGTTTTGAATTAATTCATTATATTAAATTTATAAAGATAAAAATGCAATGAAAAAATTCTTGGTGGGTGCGACTCGAACCCACGAACCTCACTATCGCGGCAAGTCCTCAACCGCTGAGCCAACCAGGTTTCAGTCACCCCTCACAAATTTTGTCATTGCTTGTTATCTACTTATATTATACTACTTATAATATATTATATACTTATACTACTTACTATCTAGATTATCCTAATAAGGAATTTATAAAAATGCATAAATATAAAATACTGAAAAAAGTAAAAAAAAAACAGACTCCTCTGCCATCTAGTATTAGAAACTAGGCGTCCAACTTCACTCGTATAGAGTCAATAGAAGAAAGCTAATAGAGGGCGTCTGTGTATAAGTAGATAACAAGCAATGATAAAAATAATGATGGGAGACTGGAACCTGGTTGGCTCAGTGGTTGAGCGCCTTGCCGCAATAGCGAGGTTCGTGGGTTCGAGTCCCACCCACCAGGATATTTTTCATTGCATTTTTATCTTTAAAAAATAATATAAGATTATCCTAATAAGGAATTTATAAAAATGCATTCATTAGTATTTTCCAGTCGAATCTATTTGTTTATTATACATTTATATAATTAAATAGATATTTATTTAACTGAATTAAAATTTGTATTTTATAAATCATATCCCTTTATCAATAATATAGCTTTGTCGCAGTTTTGCCTGAAAGCTTCAGAAATAACACCAAACTGCTTACAGATGTCGCTAGTGTTAGTTTACAGCGTACACAAGTTCGATCAAAGTTTTTACTTACTTTCCCTTGGAGCTAAAAATTCTACAGCAATGAGGCGGATTTTCCTAGACTGATATAATAGTGAAAAATTCGGTCCCCATTGTTCGAAAATAACCTATCAAACTAGTGTAACTAGTCAGTGCATTGATGTTAATTCATTGATGTATTTAACTATTGCACTATTAACAATTAAAAGGATGCACGTACAACTTTTTTTTGTTAATTATAATAGTTCTGTTTATATTAATTAAGTAATTTTATTATAGGATATTAGTAATAACTGACAACCTCACTACTATTAGGTATTATATATCGCCTCTGTATATTAATCTGAAGTCTTGAACCAGGTTATAGTAAAATACCTACATCTTTCTCATTGTATTCTAAAGCATTTACTCAGATTTTGGTGAGTAGACGTTTAAACACACCGATGGTTGGAGCCTGTCTTATAGACAGAGAAAGCAAATTCCATTGACGAGCAGCTGACACAGTAAAATAATATTTGGTGAAGGTGTGTGACGGGATCTTTAATTGGTTATTAGCAAAAGAGCGAAGAGGACGATCGTGAGAATCACAGAGGAAAATAAATCGTGATTTTAGGTAAGAAGGGGTATTAGGATTATAGAGAATGTTATAAAGGGAAGAAAGCATGTGCTCCGATCTACGTGATAGTATATTAAGCCATCTTAACTGTTTGCGGTAAATAGATACATGGTCATATTTGCGCAGGCCGAAATATGAAAAGCGAAACACAAAGAAGGCGGTCGAGTTTATTGAGTAGGTCTTCAGTCCGATCAGAGTAACATACATCATCGTAGTCTAAGATAGAGAAAAGAAGTGAATTTACTAACATAAGCTTTGTCTTAAATGGTAGTGCTCTGAAGAACTAATCTTATTCCTCTTTCCCATTCCCATTACAGAACCTCGCGAGCAGGTAACAGAATGCAAGCGCATTCGTACATCTGTCGTAGTGGAATGTTCTACCTGCTTGCGTGTTTCTCTCATCCTACCTTGAATCCTTTAAACGAAGCGTAAATAGGTATATAAGCCGGTGTAATGGATGAAACCAGCTCTTATAACACAGTTCTAAGAGCTGGTTGTATGCATTCTTGGACGCCTCATGCTGCTTTTGATCAGGTATTTGTAAGGTCACATGCCGATCTCCTCTAAAAAAAAACGAAGTATGGGACAAAAACGGAGTGACGAAAACGACAGAAGAAGTATACGGAATAACTAAGAGGAAAAATACGTAACCAACGTGTGGTAGAATAATGGAGTTAGTGACAAAAAAAAAATGGCTTATTAACTTTCCAAAAAAGCTAGTGAACGGGTAAAAGGGGTGTGACAGATGAGGATGTATGTGAAAGAAGACTTTGAAAGGAAATTTTTCAAAAAAACTGCTAGCTATCTTGGGTGGAAGGGGGGGGGGGGGGGGTGTATTGGAGAAATCCAAGTTAATCGTGATAGAAATAAGAATGGGGACTTGTTAACGGAAGAAAAAAGAGTGTTAGGAGGATTGGAGGAATACGTTGAGAATTTGTTTGTGGGAGATGACCATCTGAGTATATAAGACTGAGTATATAATATGGATGAAATTATGAATGCATTAAAACGAAGGAATATACGTGGTAGCAGAATTGGTTAGACCTTGGACTTAAAAACACTAAGGTTCCTGGTCGAACCCCGATGGGTACCAATGAGTTTTTTATAAAAAAAAAATATGTACATTTGTTTGACAACACCACTATAGTGCCTCGGAGAGCACGTTAAGCTGTCGGTCCCAATTTCACTATACTAGCCTGTGAAACTATATATTATATATGGGTTATTGAGTCTATTCAAAAACATTGTGACGAGCTAGCCACTTGTTCGGTGTAGCATCGGCTACGACGAGGTGGGATTAAAACCCATCTGCTGGATACCCTGGGGCCGTTTAGGCGGTCTCGGGCGCCGTAAGACACCCGTGATCATATTTTTGTATGTAAAACGAATGAAAGTTGGAAAAGCATCTGGTTCTGATAGTGTAGGGATTCGCCGCCTACATGGAGTTAAATTAAACACTCACTAATAATATAAAGTTATATTTAAGTTTCACACAATTAAGTTTAAGCTAATATTACAACTAATGAAGGGTAAAGCAAACGATAGATAATATAAACGATATATTTAAAGTAGAAAACGTAAATAATAATTAATAAAGCCAAGCGCGGGCGATGCGTGCGCGTCGGTATTCAGACTGCCTTTTTCAGCGAGCGGGCGCTCGGGCGGTAGGCGCGGCTCCCGTCGCGACGGCTCACAGATCGCGGGCTGTAGTTTCTGGGTAGAGGGCGCTTTGTCCGTCCCTGCATATTTGTCCAACATCACAACCTTTTTGTTGTTCGGGATAGTTAATAATAATTGTATGGCATAAAATTTCTATTATTTTCAAATATCACACCGTTCCGCCACACAGCCCCTCCGGAGACCTTTACGGTCGATAAAAATCAGGAAACCTAACAACCCGTCCGGATCTCGTAGCTGTCATCTGCTCAGGCTTATTGATAGGTTCTGGGTGTAACCCTGTTGATGGGACGTCTTCTAAAACGTAATACGGCTTCAACCTGTCAACAGAAACCGTTATGTTATGGCCAAGTATCTCAATCTTAAAGGTTTTCTGACCACGTTCGATTACTTTATAGGGTCCGGAATAAGGTGGTTGTAAAGACTTTTTTACGCCGCCTTGTCTTATAAAAACGTGAGTGGCAGTGTCTAAGTCCTTAAAAGTAAAACAGTTTGAAGGCGTTCCATGCCTTTTGACTGACGAAGGTTGAAGTTTATAGAAATGCCTACGCATACGTGATAGGAAATCGCTGTAGTCTGTAACCTCAGGTGGCTTTGGCGATAAAAAATCTCCTGGAAGCGGTAGTGATTCTCCGTATAGAAGTTCTGCTGATGACGTGGATAGGTCTTCTTTCCATGCACTTCGTATACCCAAAAGTACCAATGGAAGTACCTCAGTCCACCTCTCTCGTGAGTGGCACATAATAGCTCCTTTTAGCTGGCGATGGAAGCGTTCGACGAGTCCGTTACACGATGGATGGTATGCAGTTGTCTTAAGATGTACAGTACCAGTAAGTTTTGATAGTTCATGAAATAAATGGGATTCAAACTGACGTCCTCTGTCTGTTGTAATCTTTTCTGGACACCCGAATCTTGAAATCCACATCGATAAAAATGCCATACCAACCGTTTCTGCTCGTATATCTTGCAGCGGTACAGCTTCCGGCCATCTTGTGAAACGGTCCACCGCTGTGAGGCAGTACTGGTAACCATCAGAAATAGGCAATGGGCCGATTAGGTCAATGTGAACGTGTCTAAAACGTCCTGATGGCGGCTGGAACTGCTGGATTGGTGACTTCACGTGCCTTGTAATTTTAGATCGTTGACATTCTGGGCAGGTTCTTGTCCATTCCCGACAATCTTTTCGTATATTAGGCCAAATGAAACGTTCAGTGACTAACCTGACCGTTGATTTGACGCCAGGATGACTGAGCCCGTGGATGGAGGTAAATATTTGCCTGCGAAAGTTAGGGCAAATATAAGGACGTGGAGAAGAACCTGATACGTCGCAATATATTAAGCGTTGGAGTTCTGGAAGCTCGACTTTTTTTAACACTAAGCTGGAACTTCCATCCAAGAGACATTTTAACTCATCGTCACTTTCTTGTGCTTGCGATAATGCTTTGTAGTCTATCATAGATGATGCTTCTTCAACTCTAGATAAAGTATCAGCTACGACATTACTTTCGCCAGGGACGTGGCGAATATCTGTAGAAAATTGTGCGATATAGTCGTAATAGCGGAATTGACGAGACGGTATCTCTGGGCTTGCTATAAGCGTATGTTATTGGCTTGTGGTCTGTGAAAATCGTAAATGGCTTCATCTCTAGCATGTGTCTAAAGTATTTTATGAATTCGTACACAGCCAAAAGCTCCCGGTCGTATGGACTATAGTTTTTCTGTGCCTTACTCAGCGAAAAGAATGCTAGAGGCTGCCATGCTCCATGCATTTGCTGTTGTAGTACTGCTCCGATCGCGTTGTCCAAGGCGTCGGTCCATAGTCCTAACTTACTGTTTGGGTGTAAGTGACACAGAAGAGTTGCCTTTGCCAGACCGGTCTTACATTCCTGAAACGCCTTCTGTAAGACTGGGTCCCATGCGATGACTGTAGAATTCTTGACATTATTGCCTGACAGTAGAGCGTGCAAGGGAGCCTGAGCATTAGCTGCTTTGGGTATAAATTTACGATAAAAATTTTACATACCCAAGAAACGACGCAAGTCTTTGATAGTCTTTGGTTCTGGAAACATCTGGAGAGCATCAATTTTGGCTGGCAGTGGTTTTGTACCATTCTCGGAGACTAAATAGCCTAAAAAGGATACATTAGGTTCTCCAAATTTACATTTAGCTGAATTTACCAGCAGGCCGTGCTGTCTAAGACATTGGAACACCAATTGCAGGTGTTGAAGATGTTGCTGGTTATTGGCCGAGGCTATAAGAATGTCATCAATATACGGAAAATAGAATTCTAGGTCTATCAGAATTTCGTCCATAAATCTCTGAAACGTCTGCGCTGCATTTCGAAGACCAAAACTCATAAATGGGAATTTAATTAACCCAAATGGCGTGGTTATTGCAGTCTTTGAAATATCTTTATTAAATACTGGAATTTGGTTGTATGCCCTAACCAGATCGATAGTTGAAAATACCTTGCAGCCTGCGAGGTTATGAGAAAAGTCAGCTATGTGTCTGACAGGGTAACGGTCTGGTATTGTGCGCGCATTAAGAGCACGGTAGTCTCCACAAGGTCTCCAACCGTTGTTGGATTTCGGTACCAAGTGAAGTGCAGAAGACCACGGGCTATCGGAACGCCTAGCAATCCCTGTACGTACCATATCCTCAAATTCCTGTTTTGCTACTTTCAATCGATCAGGCGCCAGTCTTCTCGGCCGGGCAAAAACAGGGGGTCCTTCGGTTGTCTTGATATGGTGAACAGTATTTTGACGCACCAACTGTTCTTTCGGCTCCCCTGCGGGCCGCGTTATTTCTGGGTACTTCTGCAGTAGTTGGTGATAGCGGGTGTTGCCTGTAACAGCCCTAATATGCAGAATGTCAGCAAGGGCGGTGCTAGCAAAAGTAGTAAGCGAAGTTAGGTTATCTACTAGGCGTTGGTTACGTGTATCTACCATTAAATTATAAAAAGATAAAAAATCTACGCCTATAATGGGTTTTGTTACATCAGCAATCACAAACCGCCAATCAAAAGCGCGCCTTAAACCTAAATCCAAGCAGATGTTTATGGAGCCGTAAGTAGGTATAATAGTACCGTTCGCAGTAAAAAGTTCATATTCCAACCTTTTAGATTTATCATTATTTAAAAAAATTCGAGGATAAACACATAAATCTGAACCAGTATCTATAAGAAATTACACACGTGACTTTTATCGGTTACAAAGAGACGGCGTGAAGTACTTTGGCAGTCACCAGCCGTCATCAGCGACTGTCCCTGGCATTTCCCGCGGATGGCGTATCATAGAACGTGCACGGCGCCCGGCACCTAGTCGCTTGGTCCCGGAATCTCCAGTGGTACCAGCACCAACCGTCGGTATTTGAGTTATCCCTGGGGCTGCTCCTGGGGCGTGGCATATATCTCGCGATCTCGAGCTCGAACGCGAGCGATACCGCGAGTCTGTAAGCGCGGCTACCTGTGCGGTCAGCTGGCCAAATCGTCGGCTAAGATCTGCGATAGCGTCGACACCTGCCGCAGAAGTCTGGGCGACTGCAATGTGTAACGGTTGCTGAGTAACCTCATTAATCTTGTCGGCCAATTTTGCTAATTCGTCTAAACCGGTTTTGGACTGCGTTGCAATGATGGATTGAATATGTGCTGGCAATCGGCTTGACCGCAATGAGCGTAGAAAATCCTCGGGCACATTGGCGCCCGCCAGATTCTGGAGATGTCGCAGGAACTGAGACGGCTTGCGGTCCCCGAGCTCCTCGTGCGATAGGAGCTGGCGCACATTTTGTTCACGTGAAGTCGAGAGCCGATTTATAAGCTCCTGCTTTAGTTTCTCATACTTCTCCTGCGTCGGCGGGTTGATTATCACATCCTCCACTTCTGAAGCGATTTGGGTATCCAATTTAGAGATAACATGATAGAATTTTGTCGCGTCTGACGTGATTCCCGAACTGTCCTTCTAGTTGCGCGAACCATAATGCTGGTTTTTCGGGCCAAAACGTAGGTAATTTAACCCCAACACGGTCGCAATTAGCGCATGACTCGTCACTTTTACCGTCTTTCGTGCTACCCGTCATTTTCACTTAATAATAAAAATACGTAATTGTCCGTAAGTTTAGTTCATCGGGGTCACCACTATGTAGGGATTCGCCGCTTACATGAAGTTTAAATTAAACACTCACTAATAATATAAAGTTATATTTAAGTTTCACACAATTAAGTTTAAGCTAATATAACAACTAATGAAGGGTAAAGCAAACGAAAGATAATATAAACGGTATATTTAAAGTAGAAAACGTAAATAATAATTAATAAAGCCAAGCGCGGGCGATGCGTGAGTGTCGGTATTCAGACTGCCTTTTTCAGCGAGCGGGCGCTCGGGCGGTAGGCGCGGCTCCCGTCGCGACGGCTCACAGATCGCGGGCTGTAGTTTCTGGGTAGAGGGCGCTTTGTCCGTCCCTGCATATTTGTCCAACATCACGACCTTTTTGTTGTTCGGGGTAGTTAGTAATAATTGTATGGCATAAAATTTCTATTATTTTCCAATATCACCGTTCCGCCACAATAGGATAACGGTCCAAATGCTGAAAGGCGGTGCATATCTGGTAGGTTCGTGGTTGTATCTGCTATTTAAAAAGTGCTGGGAGGTCAGTTGTATGCCAGAAGACTGGCACAAGGCGGTTCTAGTCCCACTTTATAAAGGAAAGGGATCGCCGCAGAAGTTCGGCATTATCCGAACGGTTTGTTTTTTTTAGAGGTGTTAGACAAGGCTGTGTAGCGTCAGAAGAGCCACCTCTTTAATCTTTATATGGAAGACTGTTTGAAAGAGTTGCGTGAAAGAGATTTCGGTGTGAGAATGAATGATATGGTATTCAAATGTTTCTTATATGCGGATTATATTATCAAGTCATTCTTGCATCATCAGCATATGAGTTAAAATAAATGGTTAACAGTATGAACAGTGAATTAGATAGGAATGGCATGAAAGTGAATATGGATAAAACCAAAGTTATGGTTTTGGAGAGAGAAGATGACATGACAGTATGTGAGGTAATGATAGATGGTAACGAAGTGGAATAAGTTGAATGGTTTGTCTACTTAGGAAGTTTCTTTACAAGGAAGTCAAGTGCAAAAGGGTAATGTAGTGAATGGCCCCATACACTGCATAATGACCCACCGTTGTTCCTACATTAATGTATGGAAGTAAATGCTAGGTATATCAGAAGAAGCATGAAAGTAGGATTAATGCTGTAGCAATGCGGTCATTTTCTAGATACAATAAATATTTCAACAAAAAAACAAGGTTTTTGTTTTACATTATCTAGGGTGACAACCTTCTAAGTTATTAGTGTAAAAATCAAAACTTTAGCTTTTGACATACAGTCTGTTTTCATTTGAAATTTTTAATATTCCCTGAAAGCCTTCTTCAGCTCACGGAGAGTACTAGGATGGGTATCCGCTTGGGAAAGCTGTGTGTTGTTGGTTATATATTATTGGGTCATTGTCTCAAATACTAATAATATAATGTTTAAAAGCAGTATGTGGGTCGGTTAAGTTATCAACATTTACATATTAATCAAAATTAGGATATCAATCTAAAGATAAATAAAATTTAAAATTCAATAATTTGAATAACTGTAAAGAAAAAGTAATATTATAATAATCTATACAAATATAGCAAATATCCATCTTTATCATTGATATTTTGTTGTTACACTCACAACATAACTAATAAATTTGTTATGACTATTGTACTGTGACGTACTGTCTAAGTTATTTTTATTGATTAGCATATATATGTATATAGGCCATCCAAGGAAGAGCTAAGCTTTTTTTAAAACGTGTCAATTATTGTGAAAATTTATCAGATATTTTAAGACTTTTAGAAAATTTTAAATAAAAGATAGGTGGCGATTAATAACGAAAAGCTAGTTTTCTATTCATACAAATGCCCTCCTCGAATGTTTTGGCATGAGATCAACCTTTTCTTAAAATTCACCCTTACATTTCGTGGCTTTATCAATTATTCGTACGCATTCGGCCTTTAACTCTGGAATCGTTTAAGGTCTGTTGACTTTGCTTTTCAAGTTGTCCCAGAGAAAGAAGTCCGTTGGAGTCATTCACCTGATAAGTACAACCAAACCCAAATCTGCGCAAACCTTTCCAACTGTTACTGATTAATTTTTCGTGTTTTGTTATATTGCAATAGAACATATAGTACTACTGTGCGAGAAACCGGGAAACAAAACATTTCAGTCCAGACTTCTCACACGGGTGCGATGCGCACCGCTATTATATTGTTACATAAAAAAAAATAAACTTACCGTATGGCTTATTGTGGGGCTTCAGCTACGAGAACCCTGGGTACCCAAGGTATGCAATAACTTCGTTCTTCTTTCAATACCCCTACAACATGCCACCCAAATACGACGTTGGAACCATAACAGATATTAACAACACACAACGCGACAACTATTTGAATCACTTGTAGGCGCCTAATACATGGCGAACGAAACGCAACACAATTTCTATTCATTGTCTAAAAGGCCGCACAAAATCACATTACGGCACAAATCTACTAGACTAACAACTATAATAGTAAAACAAAATTAAAATTAATTCAAGGACTCCACCATTTAAAATTTTTACGACCTTTTTTTTTCCTAACTGACTGACCTGTCAAAAGGTCGTCCATAGACTATTATCAAAATCGAACAACTACTATTACGAATATATAATACACTACAAATTAAAATACTATCTATAGTAATATAATGATTATCCCGATGGTTTGACTGGTACAGAAAGTTCCGCCTTTGCATGTTGTATGCAATAAAGATTTAAATAAATAATAATAGTAGTCTATTTTATAATAGATCTATTGTAACGGAACGTTACTACTGTTGCTGCCCTACAAAAAACTGAAAAAAACGGGAGCTGGGAGCAGTACGCTTAGGCCTCCTTCGACTGACGCAGAGATCCCCGCCTCTCATAGCTGCACCCAGCCTGAATCCTACTTCTGGAGCCTGGACACCCGTCTCAGCAGGCGTCACGGCTTGCCATATCCAGCATAACCGACCGCTGTCCGGTCCCCATCCGCGGAGCCTGTCCTGCCACTGAAGGACGTTGGATGCTGCCCTCCCCGATCGCTGTATAGCAGGGCAGTAACATTCTTTCCACGAAATAATCTGGATGTTGATAGAACCCACTCTCTCTCTTTCGCATTTTATAATTTGTATATAGTTAGGTTTTTTTTCGTACAATATAATTTTAGTTTATTTCTTTTGTACGTTGTTTTTATAATTATAATTTAATCCGTTTTCCATACAAAGTAATCCACGAAATACTTCTATATTTCAAAACCGTTTGGTGTTGTAATGTTTTTAGAAATACACTATTAGACGTGTTTTTTTTCCTTTTTGCCATCAGTGTCATTTTATTACCTACTAATTAAAAAATATATACCTACTTACACGAAAAGAAAACCGATCTTAGATCCGATAATTATGAACTACCTATATAAAGATCTAGAACTCTAAAAATAACTATAGGGTGCGTTAAAAACTATTGGTAAATATATTTTATGTTACTTATTTTATTTTTAAAAGACATTTAAAGATTGTATCTTTCTTGAATATATTCCGGTTTATTACAATTTAACTTTACTATGAGATTAACATAAATGGGTTCAAAAATTCATGTATGAACACAGGCTGGTTTAGTGACAAACATCCCGACGAGCTAGCCACTTGTTCGGTGTGAACTCATTCCATCGGCTACGTCAAGGTAACCCCTCGGACACCGTGAGGCACCCGTGATCATATTCATTTTATTATACTCATAATTAAAACCTCGGTGTAAAATATTTAGATTTTTATGATATAATAATTATTATTATCACACTTAAAATACCATAGAAGAAATAATAGTACAAGTAATAATACAAACTATTGGCAAAAACTAATTAAAGGAGTGAACAAAGACAATCATGGATTTCTTTAAAAAGTACCCATAGCACTAGCAGCGTATCCGCGTTGGATAGCTATGTCCCAAAAAAAAATCTGTTTTAGGATCCACGGTCACTCCTCTAAGTCTTTTACTCAAAGAAATAACAAAAGTTTTTTCTTCAAGGATCCATCGTCTCAACTATAAAAGGAGAAAATTAAATTAATGAATTATTTGTGAATATTTATTATGTTATTTTCATAACATAATAAATATTCAGCAACACCAGCGGTTCTTGATGATGCAGAAATATATGATGGAGTTAGAGTCATTTTATTTATTTTACAAAAAAATATTCTTTTTTTGTTTCGGAATAAGTAAAATACTGCCAGGTCAATAAACTCTAGTCCAAAATATATAAGTACTTGGAGTCCTTATTAAGTTCTAAATTATTTTATTTCATTTCAGTTTAGTCGAAATTTAAACATAATTTAATAAACAGCTTCTACACCCCATCTGTTGGATGATTACAGAAATAACAAGCATCTGGATTTTCCATCCTTTTACTTTTAGGATGGCTTTAAATAATACATGTTCAGTTTAAAATTTTGACAATGTACTTACAATCAGATGAAAAAAGCCAGTCTTCCATACAATATTTAGGTATTGATGTTAGAAGAACTGCTGATGTACTTGCTTTCCTATTATCCTCTGTCCATACTTGCTCATCGGAAAAATATTATTCCTTTCAATTCTAGTAAGATGAGCATATGGTTATAGTTATGATGGTTATAGTTATGTTGATGAATATATGATTATAGTTAGCCATATGCTAACTATAACCATATATTCAATAGTTAATAAAACTTCATGGCCTCCCCTGTATTATATTATATATGTATTGAAGTATTGGTAAGTGGCCAAGACATGCGAACTGAAACGCAGTTTTAAATGTCCATTGGGTTCCGCAGGTATCACCAGTATAATATTATTTATTGCATGTCACCTGATCCTAAGAAATGATACCAATTCCTGTTAATATTACTTATTTAAAAATCAAGTGAGCTAGGCTAAGATTTATATGCAGGAAATGCAGTATTCCCGGACTTGAGACTACGAAGTTGGGTTGAAGGCCTTTCAGATATCTCCCCTAATCTTTAGTAATCTCTCTACCCGAACAAATATTCTGCCAGAGTCTTCTTGGAAACGCTTTCCATAAAAATTCCAAAGGTCAACCTTGAAGACCAAGGGCCAAAAGTCCATTAATGAGGGTGAAAGATATCGGTTGATTTATAGTAAATTCATTTGTGAGATTAAAGCCAACTGGAATATGTAGTCCTTTGGAATGTTGGTTTTCTATGGAATGATCAATTCCACAGGTATTACTTTCTTCAAGCACCGAGAGTATATCAGTGTTCTGGTCTGAATCTGTCAGTTCATCTGGAGTTTTTTTGTGAAAAAAAATTCTTCAGCAATGAGGCGGATTTTCCTAGACTGATATAATAGTGAAAAATTCGGTCCCCATTGTTCGAAAATAACCTATCAAACTAGTGTAACTAGTCAGTGCATTGATGTTAATTCATTGATGTATTTAACTATTAACAATTAAAAGGATGCACGTACAACTTTTTTTTGTTAATTATAATAGTTCTGTTTATGTGGTATTAGTAATTATATTAATTAAGTAATTTTATTATAGAATATTAGTAATAACTGACAACCTCACTACTATTAGGTATTATATATCGCCTCTGTATATTAATCTGAAGTCTTGAACCAGGTTATAGTAAAATACCTACAGCTTTCTCATTGTATTCTAAAGCATTTACTCAGATTTTGGAAGAGACGTTTAAACACACCGATGGTTGGAGCCTGTCTTATAGACAGAGAAAGCAAATTCCATTGACGAGCAACTGACACAGTAAAATAATCGGAATATTTGGTGGAGGTGTATGACGGGATCTTTAATTGGTTATTAGCAAAGGAGCGAAGAGGACGATCGTGAGAATCACAGAGGAAAATAAATCGAGATTTTAGGTAAGAAGGGGTATTAGTATTATAGAGAATGTTATAAAGGAAAGAAAGCATGTGCTCTGATCTACGTGATAGTATATTAAGCCATCTTAACTGTTTGCGGTAAATAGATACATGGTCATATTTGCGCAGGCCGAAATATGAAAAGCGAAACACAAGTTAAGAAGGCGGTCGAGTTTATTGAGTAGGTCTTCAGTCAGATCAGAGTAACATACATCAGCGTAGTCTAAGATAGAGAAAAGAAGTGAATTTACTAACATAAGATTTGTCTTAAATGGTAGTGCTCTGAAGAACTATTCTTATTCCCCTTTCCCCTTCCCATTACAGAACCTCGCGAGCAGGTATCAGAATGCAAGCGCATTCGTACATATGTCGTAGTGGAATGCTCTACCTGCTTGCGTGTTTCTCTCATTCATGTATTGGAGAAATCCAAGTTAATCGTGATAGAAATAAGAATGGGGACTTGTTAACGGAAGAAAAAAGAGTGTTAGGAGGATTGGAGGAATACGTTGAGAATTTGTTTGTGGGAGATGACCATCAAACAACTGAGTATATAATATGGATGAAATTATGAATGCATTAAAACGAAGGAATATACGTGGTAGCAGAATTGGTTAGACCTTGGACTTAAAAACACTAAGGTTCCTGGTCGAATCCCGATGTGTACCAATGAGTTTTTTATTAAAAAAAATTATGTACATTCGTTTGACAACACCACCATAGTGCCTCGGAGAGCACGTTAAGCTGTCGGTCCCAATTTCACTATACTAGCCTGTGAAACTGTTTATAGATGGGTTATTGAGTCTATTCAAAAACATTGTGACGAGCTAGTCACTTGTTCGGTGTAGACTCATAGCATCGGCTATGACGAGGTGGGAATAAAACCCATCCGCTAGATACCCTGGGGCCGTTTAGGCGGTCTCGGGCGCCGTAAGACACCCGTGATCATATTTTTGTATGTAAAACGAATGAAAGTTGGAAAAGCATCTGGTTCTGATAGGATAACGGTCCAAATGCTGAAAGGCGGTGCATATCTGGTAGGTTCCTGGTTGTATCTGCTATTTAAAAAGTGCTGGGAGGTCAGTTGTATGCCAGAAGACTGGCACAAGGCGGTTCTAGACCCACTTTATAAAGGAAAGGGATCGCAGCAGGAAGTTCGGCATTATCCGAACGGTTTGGTTTTTTTAGAGGTGTTAGACAAGGCTGTGTAGGATCAGAAGAGTCACCTCTTTAATCTTTATATGGAAGACTGTTTGAAAGAGTTGCGTGAAAGAGATTTCGGTGTGAGAATGAATGATATGGTAATCAAACGTTTCTTATATGCCGATTATATTATCAAGTCATTCTTGCATCATCAGCATATGAGTTAAAATTAATGGTTAACAGTATGAATTAGAAAGGAATGGCATGAAAATGAATATGGATAAAACCAAAGTTATGGTTTTGGAGAGAGAAGATGTCATGACAGTATGTGAGGTAATGATAGATGGTAACAAAGTGAAATAAGTTGAATGGTTTGTCTACTTAGGAAGTTTCTTTACAAGGAAGTCAAGTGCAAAAGGGTAATGTAGTGAATGGCCCCATACACTGCATAATGACCCACCGTTGTTCCTACATTAATGTATGGAAGTAAATGCTAGGTATATCAGAAGAAGCATGAAAGTAGGATTAATGCTGTAGCAATGCGGTCATTTTCTAGATACAATAAATATTTCAACAAAAAATAAAGGTTTTTGTTTTACATTATCTAGGGTGACAACCTTCTAAGTTATTAGTGTAAAAATCAAAACTTTAGCTTTTGACATACAGTCTGTTTTCATTTGAAATTTTTAATATTCCCTGAAAGCCTTCTTCAGCTCACGGAGAGTACTAGGATGGGTATCCGCTTGGGAAAGCTGTGTGTTGTTGGTTATATATTATTGGGTCATTGTCTCAAATACTAATAATATAATGTTTAAAAGCAGTATGTGGGTCGGTTAAGTTATCAACATTTACATATTAATCAAAATTAGGATATCAATCTAAAGATAAATAAAATTTAAAATTCAATAATTTGAATAACTGTAAAGAAAAAGTAATATTATAATAATCTATACAAATATAGCAAATATCCATCTTTATCATTGATATTTTGTTGTTACACTCACAACATAACTAATAAATTTGTTATGACTATTGTACTGTGACGTACTGTCTAAGTTATTTTTATTGATTAGCATATATATGTATTTAGGCTATTCAAGGAAGAGCTATGCTTTTTTAAAAACGTGTCAATTATTGTGAAAATTTATCAGATATTTTAAGACTTTTAGAAAATTTAAAATAAAAGATAGGCGATTAATAACGAAAAGCTAGTTTTCTATTCATACAAATGCCCTCCTCGAATGTTTTGGCATGAGATCAACCTTTTCTTAAAATTCACCCTTACATTTCATTGGCTTTATCAATTATTCGTACGCATTCGGCCTTTAACTCTGGAATCGTTTAAGGTCTGTTGGCATTCACTTTGCTTTTCATGTAGTCCCAGAGAAAGAAGTCCGTTGGAGTCATTCACCTGATAGGGACAACCAAACCCAAATCTGCGCAAACCTTTCCAACTGTTACTGATTAATTTTTCGTGTTTTGTTATATTGCAATAGAACATATAGTACTACTGTGCGAGAAACCGGGAAACAAAACATTTCAGTCCAGACTTCTCACACGGGTGCGATGCGCACCGCTTTTGTTACATAAAAAAACTAAACTTACCGTATGGCTTGTTGTGAGGCTTCAGCGACGAGAACCCTGGGTACCCAAGGTATGCAATAACTTCGTTCTTCTTTCAATACCACTACAACATGCCACCCAAATACGACGTTGGAACAATAACAGATATTAACAACACACAACGCGACAACTATTTGAATCACTTGTAGGCGCCTAATACATGGCGAACGAAACGCAACACAATTTCTATTCATTGTCTAAAAGGCCGCACAAAATCACATTACGGCACAAATCTACTAGACTAACAACTATAATAGTAAAACAAAATTAAAATTAATTCAAGGACTCCACCATTTAAAATTTTTACGACCTTTTTTTTTCCTAACTGACTGACCTGTCAAAAGATCGTCCATAGACTATTATCAAAATCGAACAACTACTATTACGAATATATAATACACTACAAATTAAAATACTATCTATAGTAATATAATGATTATCCCGATGGTTTGACTGGAACAGAAAGTTCCGCCTTTGCATGTTGTATGCAATAAAGATTTTAATAAAAAATAATAGTAGTCTATTGTAACGGAACGTTACTACTGTTGCTGCCCTGCAAAAAACTGAAAAAAACGAGAGCTGGGAGCAGTACGCTTAGGCCCCCTTCGACTGATTTCAGGAACTATGATATAGGTTAAAAAACCACTACGGCAGAACCTGGCCTGGACCCTTATTTTGGAGCCTGGTCGGCCACCTTCTGTTCAGTACAACGCAGACATCCCCGCTGCTCATAGCTGAACCCAGCCTGGATCCTACTTCTGGAGCCTGGATACCCGTCTCAGCAGGCGTCACGGCTTGCCATAGCCAGCCATAACCGACCGCTGCCCGGTCCCCATCCGCGGAGCCTGTCCTGCCACTGAAGGACGTTGGATGCTGCCCTCCCCGATCGCTGTATAGCAGGGCAGTAACATTCTTTCCACGAAATAATCTGGATGTTGATAGAACCCACTCTCTCTCTCTCTTTCGCATTTTATAATTTGTATATAGTTAAGTTTTTTTTCGTATAATATAATTTTAGTTTATTTGTATGTACGTTGTTTTTATAATTATCATTTAATCCATTTTCCATACAAAGTAATCCACGAAATACTTCCATATTTCAAAACGGATAACCGTTTGGTGTTGTAGTGTTTTTAGAAATATACTATTAGACGTGTTTTATTTTCTTTTCGCCATCAGTATCATTTTATTACCTACTAATTAAAAAAAATATACCTACTTACACGAAAAGAAAACCGATCTTAGATCCGATAATTATGAACTACCTATATAAAGATCTTGAACTCTAAAAATAACTATAGGATCCGTTAAAAATTATTGGTAAATATATTTTATGTTACTTATTTTATTTTTATAAGATATTTAAAGATTGTATCTTTCTTGAATATATTCCGGTTTATCACAATTTAGCTTTACTATGAGATTAACATAAATGGGTTCAAAAATCCATGTATGAACACAGGCTGGTTTAGTGACAAACATCCCGACGAGCTAGCCACTGGTTCGGTGTAAACTCATTCCATCGGCTACGTCAAGGTAACCCCTCTGCTGGGTACCCTGAGGTCGTCTTGGCGGTCTCGGACACCGTAAGGCACCCGTGATCATATTAATTTTATTATACTCATAATTAAAACCTCGGTGTAAAATATTTAGATTTTTATGATATAATAATAATTATTATCATACTTAATAATAACATAGAAGAAATAATAGTACAAGTAATAATACAAACTATTGGCAAAAACTAATTAAAGGAGTGAACAAAAACAATCATGGATTTCTTTAAAAAGTACCCATAGCACTAGCAGCGTTTCCGCGTTGGATAGCTATGGATACTTTATGTCCCAAAAAAAAAATCTGTTTTAGGATCCACGGTCACTCCTCTAAATCTTTTACTCAAAGAAATAACAAAAGTTTTTCTTCAAGGATCCATCGTCTCAACTATAAAAGGAGAAAATTAAATTAATGAATTATTTGTGAATATTTATTATGTTATTTTCATAACATCTATACTAATATTATAAAGCTGAAGAGTTTGTTTGTTTGTTTGTTTGTTTGAACGCGCTAATCTCAGGAACTACTGATTCGAATTGAAAAAATATTTTCGTGTTGGATAATCCATTTATCGAGAAAGGCTATAGGCTATATAACATCACGCTACGACTAATAGGAGCGGAGTAACAAAGAAAAATGTTGCAAAAACAGGGAAAAATTATTCCTTTTAAGAGCGTACGCTGCGTAAACGGTTAAATTTAAACGCGCAGACAAAGTTGCGCGGGTCAGCTAGTAATAAATATTCAGCAACACCAGCGGTTCTTGATTATGCAGAAATATATGATGGAGTTAGAGTCATTTTATTTATTTTACAAAAAAATATTCTTTTTTGTTTCGGAATAAGTAAAATACTGCCGGGTCAATAAACTATAGTCCAAAATATATACGTACTTGGAGTCCTTATTAAGTTCTAAATTATTTTATTTCATTTCAGTTTAATCGAAATTTAAACATAATTTAATAAAGAGCTTCTACACCCCATCTGTTGGATGATTACAGAAATAACAAGCATCTGGATTTTCCATCCTTTTACTTTTAGGATGACTTTTCAGTTAACAATTTAGTTCCTATATTTCACGTTAAGGCGCTATTGCTGTGTCACTGGAAATGCAATAGAATAAAAACTTTAGCCTTCCGGAATTAGAGACGGTTTTCAGTTGGCTGTTGCAATATACCCTGAAAGCCTTCTCAGTTTTCGCAATACCTTTCGCCAACGGCCATACCTCGTTGTAAGCACCGGTTCCCATTTCGAACACCGAAGTTAAGCAACGGCGGGCACGGTCAGTACTTGGATGGGTATCCGCTTGGGAAAGCTGTGTGTTGTTGGTTATTTTTGTTTTTTTTTTATGTTAATATTTTTTTTTTGTGTATTTTTAATGCCTTGTTAATAAAAAATAAATAAATAAATCTACAATGTTTTGTCGAAATACATAAAATAGTTAGGGTCCAAGTTTTTTTAAAAGAGACTATTCATGGTGTTACAAAGTACAAACCTCTCTGCCGCTCCATTAGTAGCAGGATAATGAGGTGGAGTGAATGTGTGGGTGACCCCTATACCCTGACAGTAACTTCTTTACTTGTAAACCAGTACCATTGTCGGTCACTAGGTGAAATGGAAAACCAAATCTTATGAAAATTTCCTTAAATTTATTTATAGTAAGTGTTGATCCAATATTGTGAACAATAAAAAATTCTGGCCAGTTACTAAAACTGTCTATTATTAATATAAAAACTTTTCCAAATAGGGGGCCAGTATGATCTGCATGAATCCTATGCCAAACAGCTGGAGGTTTTGGCCAATAATGTTGCATAATTTTATTAGGGCTTTTTCTATTTTTTTAACAAATTGTACAAGACTTTATTAATATATCAATATCTTCGTTAAGTTTAGGCCACAAAAATATGTTTGACAATTTGATTTCATTCTACTACTGCCAAAATGACTTTTATGAAGCTCATTCATAATCCTAGTTTATGAACTTTCTGGAATAATTATTATACATACATACATAAATATCATCACGGGTGCCTTACGGCGCCCGAGACCGCCTAGACGGCCCCAGGGTACCCAGCGAAGGGGTTTTAATCCCACCTCGCGTAGCCGATGGTATGAGTCTACACCGAACAAGTGGCTTACTCGTCGCGATGTTTTGAAGAGACTCAATAACCCATCTATAAACATTTTCACAAGTTGGTATAGTGAAACCGAGACCGACAGCTTAACGTGCTCTCCGAGGCACTATAGTAGTGTTGTCAAACAAATATACATATTTTTTTTAATTAAAAACTCTTTGGTACACACCGGGATTCGAACCAGGGACCTAAGTGTTTTTAAGTCCAAGGTCTAACCAACTCGGCCACCACGTATATAAATACATACCAATATAAATACAAATAAATATTTATAGATACCAAATTCAGTTACAATGGTTGTAAGGCTTTGGCTATCAGGGTGTGGAGGGGCCTGCAAATAAGCTTCTTTTAAATCCAGTTCATAATAATATTCAAAACCTTTCAATGTATATAATATGGGGTAAAGGCAAATGGTCAATTTCTAATACTGGATTCAAAGTTACTTTGTAGTCCCCACATAGCTTACAGGGCCATCTGACTTAAATACTGGCACTACAGAAGAAGGCATATTTGTTGTCCTCATTGAGAGGAGAGGCTCGTTGCATCGTCCAACACCTACCACGACGTGACGGACAAAAATTATAAGATTGCTCGTGACTCGTAACCTTTTGACCAAGAGGTACCAAAATGTTAGACGTTTGGCTGACACTCATGTCAACCAAATATTAGGGTTGCCTAAAGTAGGTAAGGCACATGATTTGCGCAGGGACCTCTTGAAGCCGTTGATGATAGCGGTGAATGCCTTGCAGTGTCTCAACCTGCCAGTCGATTCGTGGTCTTTTATATTGCTTAATATTGTGCTCGGGAAGTTGTCCCCCGAGCTTAAGCTGCGCTTTGAGCATAGGTATGGTGGTAACAGCATTGACTACCTACCATTGTTCTCTGATTTGTTGACCTTTTTGGATGAGGATTGCCGAATAGTAGATAACTCTACCGGTGCAGGGCGGTCAAGATTTGTTAACCATCAGATGGTCCGGCCCCCTGTTCAACCACGTGGTCAAATTGGCCAGCGTCCCAGGAATCGGTTTGCAAAATTGTTTGTATTGTAGGGACCCTGGACATTTGGTGCCGCATTGCCAACGATTTTGTAAATTGCGGGTCCAGGACCGACGTGCCATGGCCCAACAGAGGCAATGGTATTATGTGTGCTTGGGCAAGCACCACCAAAGGGATTGCCGTGAGTCACGGCCATGTTCGCAGTGCAGTGGCCGCCATCATCTTGTTTTGTGTGCCAATTTAAATATGGGAGGCCGCCAACTTGTTCACCTTGAACCCCAGGGTGCTAGGGAGGTACGATTGTCGAGGTTTTATGACTCCTCGTGTACTGAGGACCGGCGCCCTACAATATTCGGAGTTCACCCCCCATATTCGGAGTTCACCCCCCAATATTCAGAGTTCACCCTCCAGGAATGGTGGCCGCACCCCCCTCATGGGCGGGGTCAATGCTTCGCCCCCTCGCTTTGCTCCCATGGGTCGTAACCGGTGTGCAGTGCAGCTACCTGCTTTAAGGTCTCGTTACCAAAGAAGACCTTCAGGGCGACATGTTGTCGAGCCAATGGGATGGGACCGATCACATGAGATCCACAACTACCAGTGGATCCCGAACCCGAATGTTCCCGTACGTTCGATTCAAGAGGAATAGGTATTCGCTGCCCGCTCACCAGCCGCCACCCTCTCCGCCACTCCAGAGACCTATTTTACCTACAGCCTCTGTTTGTATTTGGGGCCCGAAGGGCAACTATTTGGTTGTTCGTGATGTAGCGACCTCAGACGAACATTAAACGTTCATTATAAATAAATTAATATATTTACCTGATGTCACACATAGTGTAATGGAAACGAGTCCTTATCATCGCTCCCCATTGTTCAAGTGCGTGCGCGCACAAAGCGGCAACGTCTCATGCCAGTCTGTTGTTGAGAACTATCGCGACGGCCGCACGCTACCGTAGCTCGCTCATACATATCGCTATTACTTACCGTAAATCTCGTGCTTTCTTTCCCCTAAACTTTACTTCTGCATTGCCTTTCTATCTGTTGCTTATTTCGCACTTTCTTTACTTTCTTTACCTATTGTAATTAAATTAATTCTTGTGTCAAAATAATGTTTTTGTATGTAATTTATGAAGTGTTAATAAACAATAAATTTGAACTTTTGAGACTTTGTTTAATGTCAACAAACCACTTCCAAACTGGTGACCCCATTTATTGAACAATTTTATGAAAATGCAACATCACGCTGTCACGTGTTCTGTGCCACTACCCATAGTGCGCGTTTCCACAACACCGTTTGGCGATGCTCTTGCGACACCTATAACGTGTTATTTAAAAAAATTGAAGAAACAAATTTCAGAATTGACAACAGCCTTCAAACGGACACCTAAATCATGCACCCAACTACATCGTACTTGTTCATCACGCAGACACTCCAGGTCCTTAACAAAACAATTTATGGACCTGTTGAGACAACTATAAAACCATGCTGGTACCATACTACCTACGGTGTCAACGCGCGTAAATGCGACCAACCTTGTAGTTTTCAAAATAACACCGTGGCTACGACCTCCGACAGCCGGCCACCATTACCTTCGGGCCGCATCTTTGTGACAGACCGCAGCTCGAAAACACAGTTTCTAGTTGATACTGCCAGCGATCTCTGTGTCTTCCCTCGCACTGCACTCCACCAGCGCCGATCGAAAACCAACTATTAGCTATTCGCAGCCAACGGATCCATCATAAACACGTACGGACACGTGCATCTCCAGGTGAACCTTGGACTTCGCCGCGATTACTGCTGGCGCTTCGTGGTGGCTGACGTCACCAAAGCGATTATGGTAGACTGTCGTCATCATCGACTCGTCGATAATACATCTTCGCTTTCTACTACAGCCACTTCCGCTTATTCGACGAGTTCCATTTCTTCCGTCAAAGTCATACATGGTGAATCCAAGTACCATAACTTACTTCGAGAATTCCCAGATATCACTCGCGCTGCTGGGCACACAGACGCGCCGAAGCATAACACCGTGCATCATATTCGAACAACATCCGGCCCACCAGTTGCGTGCACACCTCGCCGATTAGCTCCCGATAAGTTAAAAATTGCTAAACACGAGTTTTACCAGCTACTCAAGACCGGTATTTCCAGGCCCTCAGAGAGCCCATGGGCATCCCCATTACACATCGCACCCAAAAAAGACAGCTGGCGACCATGTGGCGACTATAGGGCCCTTAATGCTCGCACCATTCCAGACAGGTACCCTATACGCCACATCCATGACTTCGCCCAAAGCATTGCTGGATGTCACGTATTTTCCACAATCGACTTGGTCAAAGCCTATCATCAAATTCCTGTGTCACCACAAGATATCCCGCAGACCGCGATCACCACCCCATTTGATTTATACGAATTTCCATACATGACCTTTGGGCTTCGGAACGCAGGCCAAATATTTCAACGTTTCGTGGATGAAGTAACTCGCGGGCTAGACTTCTGTTTTGCTTACCTGGATGATTTTTTAATTTTTTCATCAGATGAGCAAACCCACGAAAACCATCTCCGCCAACTCTTCGAGCGACTACAGAACTATGGCGTACTCATCAACATCGAAAAATGCATTTTTGGAGCTCCAAAAGTCACATTCCTAGCATATCGCATCTCCCACGAAGGCACCAAACCACTTGGAAGCAAAGTCGAAGCCATTAAAGACTTCCCCGCGCCAAGAACTATCAAAGAACTTCAGAGATTTCTAGGAATGATAAACTTCTACCGCCGATTTCTACCACGAGCTGCAGATATACAACGTCCACTAAACACATTGTTGATGGGGTCTGTGAAAGGATCTCACCCAGTGTCATGGACCCCAGTAACAGCACAAGCTTTCGACGATTGCAAAAACAGTCTCTGCCAAGCCACACTCCTCGCTCATCCAGATTGCAAAGCACGAATGGCAGTCGTCACAGATGCTTCCGACACGGCTATAGGCGCTGTATTACAGCAGTACGTATGCGCAAAATGGCAACCATTATCTTTCTTCTCTCGCAAATTAAGCTCAGCTCAGCAAAATTACGCGCCGTACGACAGAGAACTTCTTGCGATATATGAAGCTATCAAATATTTTCGCTACATGCTAGAAGCCCGAGACTTTACAATTTTTACCGATCATAAGCCCATTACATTCGCCTTTCACATACGCAAGGACAACTGCTCCCCTAGACAATATCGGTTAACCTATTGGACCTAGCTCAGCAACAATCTATCGAATCAGAACTTCACCGGCTTATAACATCTAGGACATCATTTCATCTACAGAAAACGAAGTTACCTGGATTATCCACAAAACTCTATTGCGACACGAGCACTTCGCCACCTAGACCCTACGTCACTCCAGCTCTAAGAAGACAAGTGTTCGACAGTCTACATTCGCTCAGCCATCCCGGAGCAAACGCAACAGCCACACTTGTTGCTCAACGATTTGTTTGGCCAGGAATTCGAAAAGATTGCCGCAAATGGGTTCGCACTTGTCTTTCATGCCAACGCTCTAAAGTGACACGTCACGTAACATCAAATCTGGGCACTTTTAAAATTCCTACCGCTAGATTCGCCCACGTCCACATTGACCTCATTGGACCTCTGCCACCATCACAGGGTTTTAAATACTGCCTCACTGCCATCGACCGCTTTACACGCCTGAGGTAATACCCCTCCAAGACATCACAGCAGAAACCGTAGCTCAAGGACTGTTTTCGGGTTGGATCTCCCGCTTCGCATGCCCAGCAGTTATTATAACTGACCGTGGCCGCCAATTCGAGTCAACGCTCTTTCATCGTTTGTCGAAACTAATAGGATCACAGCACAGGACAACAACCGCCTATCATCCGCATGCTAATGGTTTAATTGAGCGATTTCACAGGCAGCTCAAAACCGCCATCACCTGTCACGCTACACCAAATTGTAGAGACACTACCACTAGTAATGCTAGGCATTAGAAGTGCATACAAAGAAGACCTGCATACATTATCAGCCGAACTGGTATACGGAGAACCGCTAAGACTACCTGGAGAAATGTTTAACCCCAGCCCAGAGACAACCCCCGACTATACAGATTTCATGTCACGCCTTCGTACGACAACAGCTAAGCTTCAACCACAGCCAGCTTCCCGCCATGGACAGCCATCTATCTTTTTATTCAAGGATTTAGCTACAGTTAAACACGTATTTTTAAGGCAAAACGCAGTTCAAGGGGCACTACAGCCAGCTTATACGGGTCCTTGGTTAGTAAAAAAACGAGGGGATAAAGTCTTTAAACTTTTAATCAAAGACAAAGAAGTCACGGTTTCAATCGACCGTTTAAAACCCGCATACATCTTGAATGATACCCCAAATGAACCACTACAGACACCAGTCCAAACGCAAGAGCGTAGAACACGATCAGGGCGTGTTGTAAGATTTCCTGACCGTTTTTAAATTCAACCCTAGTCACGGCATCTAGAGGGGAGTGATGTAGCGACCTCAGACGAACATTAATCGTTCATTATCAATAAATTAATATATTTACCTGATGTCACACATAGTGTCACGAGTCCTTATCATCGCTCCCCATTGTTCAAGTGCGTGCGCGCACAAAGCGGCAACGTCTCATGCCAGTCTGTTGAGAACTATCGCGACGGCCGCACGCTACCGTAGCTCGCTCATACATATCGCTATTACTTACCGTAAATCTCGTGCTTTCTTTCACCTAAACTTTACTTCTGCATTGCCTTTCTATCTGTTGCTTATTTCGCACCTTCTTTACTTTCTTTACCTATTGTTATTAAATTAATTCTTGTGTGTAGTATGTGATGTGGAGGGTAGGTGCTATCAGTCAATAAACAGAGATCACACTGAAACGTTGTCCTGTTGTTTTATTTATAAATCCCGATTACTACATGGTGTCAGGTGTATGTGTACATTTGTTTATCTAAACATATTAAATTAAAAGTGTTTGTGAAAGTAGTTTTGTGAAAAAGCTATCGGGATAATAAAATAATGTCAACTGCGTCATCAAACACGGCGGCCATGGCGGCTGCCGCGGCGGCGTATCCTACTATCCAACAACCGCCTGCTATGGTGGAAGACGGCAACTTGGCAAACAACTGGAGGGAATTTAAAGTTTCATTTGAATATTATTTAATTGCATCGGGAAAAGAAAAGGCTATTGGCTGGATAACTTTTTTGTTATTCATAAACCTCCAATAAAGCTCCTATAACTATTTGACATTTATTAGCTGAATTAGTGATGTGTAGATAGAAAAAAATAATTGATTGTCAAGAAAGTTGGCAGAATCGCGGAAAACCAAGACCATAAAAGTAAAAAAAAAAGAAGTGTTTGACACTTCTAATGAAATAATTATAATAAGGTTGGGCGCACACGGATAGAAAATTCAGTCACACTAGCTGTGCCCTGCGGTTTCAGCCGTCATTTCAATTAAAATAATTTGTATCAAAAATAGAATACAGCTTTGTTTATCGCGTATGTCTCTATATCTGTACCTATGTGATTTGTTATGTTTGCATCTCTGTATGTTAATATGTAACTGGCAAGTCGCAATACTTGTTTCACATACAGCAAAATCTGTTAAGTGACCTAGTCATGTTTTTGTTTTAGTCTGTTGGTTCACCGGGTGGTTGGTACCGTGGACTACTGCATAGATTTATTGTCGAGGTGGTAGTATCCTTTCATGGTACGGTTACGAAATAAGAGACTGAATTTACGATAAAGCAGCGTGAATATTAAAATAGACTCGTAATGTAAACTTCTTTGATTTTTTTTTTCTTTCTTTTTGATTCTTTGATATTTTGTAACCGCATCATTTAGCCGGCATAGTGGGAGCGATCAATATTGTAAAGCGACAATGTATTTATCGATCCATTTATGTACTTTGTAGGTGCTCACCATCAGGTACTTACAAAATTACATGTCGTGTAATAAATAAATAAAAAACATGTGGCGGCACCGCCATTCAATTTTTGTAGTTTGAAGCGGCACAACTTTTTGGACAAATTACCACGGTGAAATAAGATTAAATGTTATATTTTTTTGTTATAAATTTCTGTCAGTGTGCGCCCAACCTAATTTGGTTCAAGTCCATTCGAGTTGTAAAATTTTGAGAATTTGTTGATCGAAAGCCGACTGGGCATTATTATTTTTATTTGTAATATAATTTAATGAAGTAATAGAAGTCATTTTAAACCAAAAAATAAAATATGTATAAAAAGTGAGGTTAAAATAGGTTTATAGTGAGCTCCTGCCTTCAATAAAGTTATGGAGCTGTTATTTGACGTTTATCACTATTAGACGTTTATTGTGCGTTTATGAATAACGTTTTGAGGTGTTTTGCTATTGAGCTGTTATAAAGCATCAATAAAGGCTTCGTAAGTTTTTATGAATAAGACCGAAAGTTTATAATTGTTCAAAATTTCAGGTCCTGGATGTAAATGACTGAGTTAAGTTTGTAAAAGAAAACAACCTATGTATCTCATGTCTCAATGCACATAAGGGTAAATGCAGATTTAATATTCGGTGTATGGTTTGTAGAAAACTTCATAATGGTTTGCTTCATAATGACATGCTTTCAGGAGACACTGAAAATTTGTCTTTACTAACGCAAAGTTTAGGCGTTAGTAAAGACAAATTTTCAGTTCTAATGTTTTACTGCCAACAGTACGAGTGAGAGTGTGTGCTGGTGACTCATTTTGTGTAGTCAGGGCTTTATTAGATAGTGGTAGTCAGACATCATTTATAACCTCATCATTAGTCAACCTAATTAATTGCAAACTGTTATCAAAAAATTTAAATATTGTTACTATGGGAAAAAAATATTAAAAATGCCAGTAAGGCTGTTAATATAACAGTTCATTCTTTAATCAATAATTATTCCTTAAATATAAATTGTTCTGTTGTTGAAAACATAACCTCATTGTTGCCTCAAAATAAATTATATTTGAACAAGTATGACATACCTGTAGCGCCCAAGAAGTAGTATGTACATTCCATTAGCAGATCCTTATTTTAATATTCCAGGTGAGGTATCAATATTGCTATCAGCTGACATCTTTTTCAAAATTCTACGACCTGAAAAACACCAATTGGCATCTTCAGAGGCTGTACTGCAGAGCACTGAGCTTGGATTTGTGATATCAGGTGACATTGCACAACATAGTATTTGTAACACCACTGTGGTAATGCATTTTTTGCAAAATACAAGCTTAGACAACTTAGTTAAAAAATTCTGGGAAACCGAGAGTGTTCCTCAAATATTTGAAGAAAATTTTAGTGAGCATGCATTATGTGAAAAAATATTTTAGGAATCAACAATTTTATGCAATAATAGATTTCAAGTAAAATTAACCTTTTAAAATAAATACAAACAATTTTGATTTGGGTGATTCATATTTTATAGCAAAGCAAAGATTTATTAACCTTAAAAAAAGATTAAAAAAATATCCAGAAGTTTTTCAGGAATATAATAAATTTATTTCAGAAATATAAGATTAGGTCATGCAAAGGTTTGCCAGCTACCAATGCAGTATAGTGGGTGTACTTCAACATACTTTCTTGCTCATCATGCAGTTATAAGGGAGGATAAAAAAAACACAAAATTAAAGGTAGTCTTCGACGGCAGCATGAAGACAAAAAATAAAGTATCTCTGAATGATATTCTTTCTTTCTGAAAAGTACCTTCATTATAAAGATATAATGAAGGTACTTTTCAGAAAGAATTATTTGATATTTTAATATTATTTCGTGGTTATGAAATAGTCTTCATGACAGATGTCTGTCATGAAGACTATTCGTCACACAAAAGTCACACAAAAGGTTCCAACATATTTTATGGCGCAGTAGCGCCCAAGAAGCGTTGACATGCTTACAATTGCAGACAGTCACCTATGGACTGAAAAGTTCGCCATTTTTAGCGACGCGTTGTTTAGCAGAATTCGAGAGAAAGTATGGGGATTTATACCCGCTTGCCGCAGAAGTTATAGCAAATAGCACATATATCGACGACTTGCTCACAGGAGCAGATACTGTAGCACAAGCAGTGCAGATTAAAAATGAAATTATTAAACTATTTTCTTTAGGTAGCTTTACATTACATAAGTGGTGTTCAAATAATATGGCTGTATTAGCAGATATACCTAAAGATAAACTACATTTTGAGGATATTGATGTAAATAAAATTGATTTAATTATGAAAACTTATGGCTTATCCTTGGATTTAAAATCAGATAAATTAAAAATATCCTATCCGCCCATACTGTTACCTGTAATGGCAACCAAGCGCAGTGTTCTTAGCACAGTCAGTCAGTTTTATGATCTGCTGGGGTTAGCAGGACCCATCTTAGTTCAGGCTAAGAAAGTTTTGCAATCTTTGTGGCAACATAAGTTAGAATGGGATGAGCCCCTCCCTGCACTCATACAAAAAAAAATACTTTGATTTTATGAATAATTTAATTAACATGTCACCAATATATATTGATAGAAATTTAAAAATGTCAAACTCAGACACTGTTCAGTTGATAGGATATTGTGATGCATCAAATAAAGCCTATGGTTGTTGCATTTATGTGAGAACTATAAAAAATAATAAAGTTAACATCACATTATTATGTGCAAAATCACGTATAGCACCGGCTCATAAAAATATTACAATACCACGCCTTGAGTTGAATAGTGGCTTGCTTTTGACCAAACTAATGAATCGTATATTAAAAATATTAACTAATATTCAAGAAGTAGCATTATTTTCTGATTCACAAATAACATTATGTTGGATTAAAACCAATCCAATAAAATTAAAACCTTATGTTGCTAACAGAGTCATTGAGATAAATTGGCTATATGACACCAAGGGTTACTTGGTGTCATATCGCCGGGGACAGCAATCCTGCTGATATTTTGTCCTGTGGTATAAAGCCACAATGCTATCATGGTTGCTCTTTATGGTGGTCGGGCCCCCCAGAATTAAAAAATATTAATTTTCAACCTATTGAATTTCATAATTTACATATTATTGTACCAGAGCTAAAAGTTAATTTATTTACAAATAAAATGGAATTACTTCCTGTTATTACAAAAATATCCAGTATTAGCAAAATGCAGAGAATTATAGCATATATTGGCAAGTTTATTAAAAATTGCCTCAATAAGCAGAAATCATTACCAATAATAACAGCATCAGATATGAATGCAGCCTTAATTATTATAATAAAAACATATCAAAAATTTTATTTTGCTGAAGAAATGCATTGTTTAAAAAACAACAAGCATATTAAATCAAACTTATTAAGTTTACATCCATTTTTGATGGAAATAATATTTTACGAGTGGGTGGGAGATTGCACAATGCTAACCTACCATATGATACCAAGTATCCCATAATATTGCCAAGGAATTGTCATGTCACTAATCTAATAATTTTAAGAGAACATTTAAATTTGTTACTTGCTGGTGTAAAGTTCATTCCAACTTATGTCAAAAATATCATATTATAAATTCAATTCAAGAAATTAAAAAATATTGCACAGATATGTAACATGCTTCAAATTAAAGGCTGACTGATCAAAACAGCTGATGGGGTCATTGCCCTTTGATCGGGTAAATGCAGCCCAGCAGGTGTTTCAAAAAGTAGGTATAGATTATTGTGGTCCATTTAAATTTAAAAAATCAAGAATTAGAAGCAGTATTGTAACAAAAGGCTATGTTTTAGTTCTTATTTGTTTTGTCACTAAATGCATTCATTTAGAATTGGTTTCTGACATGACAACTGAAAATTTTTTGGCAGCCCTACTTAGGTTTATTCGTCGCAGAGGCATGCCTGAGCGCATTTACTGTGATAATGCCACCACATTTAAAGGATAAAGAGCTCCATGATATGTATGTAAATTTTGCCAATAAAAAACACCAAGATAAAGTTATGTCATTTGCAGTTGAGAAAGGTAATGATTTCCACTTCATTCCGGCTTTCTCCCCAGTCTTCGGTGGACTATGGGAAGTCGCTGTCCGTTCAGCCAAGCATCACTTCAAACGAGTCATTGGTAACACCATATTGACATATGAGGAATTTAAGACTGTTATAGTACAAGTGGAAGGTATATTAAATTCACGTCCGCTGACTTCATTAAGTCAAGACATTACCGATTTTTCTTATTTAACACCTACTCATTTTTTGACAGGACGTGCTATTACTTCCTACGGAACGTAATTACAGTGAGGTACCTTCCAATGGATTAAAATTTTGGAGAACTTGTACCCAAATTAAACAACATTTTTGGAATGTTTGGCAAAAAAGCTACCTTACTCAGCAGCAAAATCGTTCTAAGTGGAAAAAGGAGTTTCCTAATTTGAAAGAGGATTTATTGGTTTTATTAATTAAAGTCAACACCTCCCCCCTGTGTGTCCCGTATGTAGAATTTCTAAAGTTTTTAAAGGCAGTGATGGCAAGGTAAGTGTTGTTGATGTTAGTACCTCTACTGGAGTCCATAGGCGGTCAGTTATAAAAAAAATCAGTATTGTATTCTGACCATTAAAATATTTTACTACACCGTTCGGTCAAAATTCTTAGTATGTAAAAGAAATAATATCAAGTGTTCTTTATTCATGAAGCCACATTAAACTAGAAATGTGCATTTTGCGAATGTGGTTAGATAGTATTATTCAACCAATAAAAACAACTATGGAGGGTATATTGTGTTTAAGGTGACTTGGTTATTTTTTTAATTTTATTATTGCTAAATATCATCTAGATTCTGTTATCAACAAGAAACAAATATGAAAAAGCTACAAACTAAACCTAAGAAAAAATATACTTAAGTATACTAGTATATATTTTTTAAGGTTTTTGTAGCTTTTTCATATTTGTTTCTTGTTGATAACAGAATCTAGAAGATATTTTATCATTAATAAATGAATAAAACAGTTTTTCATATCATATATTTCTCTGGTTCATGTTGCATGACAAGACCATACCTACTTCCCATTATTATTTTAGCAATATTTTGCAGATTATATTGGTCATATTTCATATAGATATAAATGTTATTCTATTTAGGTATTAGCATTTGTTTGCAGATTACTTTATTTATAAGATACCTATATTTTTAGTCTTAAGAATGGCAATTGGTATTGCAGATTACTTGTTATAACTTGTGTATGATAATTGAGTATTGACCATTATTTTGATTGCGGACTGGCTTTGGATCTTTGTAACATAAAATGAGATCTGTCAGGCATACACTACAGTGTGGCATACGTTGGGTGTATTCGCATTGGTGTGACAGGGTTCCATAATGGGTCTGCAATTTCTATGGAAGATACCTACAGTTTTTTTTTTTTTAATTTTTTTTGCTTAGCATTTTTGCAGATAATTAATACTTGTTTAGTATATACCTTTGCACTTAACTTTTTATTTGGTAATATAATTAAATATAAGCTATGCATGTTATAGTATTGGTGAATGGAAATAAAATAACTAAATTTGTATTAATATATTTAATTTATATTAATATAATAATTGTTTTTTTACAAGCCACTTTTATCGCTTTAACCTCAGTTATTTCCATTCATGGATATCTGACATGGTTGTTATTATATGTAAGTTATTTATTCGTTTATACACACTTTATGTATGTGTGATTTTTGTTCTTATATTATTCACTGGTTACTGACTATTAGCTCATGCTTTCATTGATTATTATTGTATAAATCCTTTCATTCCTGTTGCCCGCAGTTTATGTTTAAATTAAACATAATTATTTGTATTCTTAAACGTTATTTTGTTGCCATCTAAAAAACTTATATTTTATAAATACTTTTTGGTTAACAATTGGCAACATTAGAGATCTCTCTGCGAAAATTAGTTAGTGTCCTTGTTACATTAAATATTCTTCAAAATAAAAGTGTTCATCTTCATCTTCATGGCGGGTCCACTTTTCCGCAATTGGCCAGCAGGTTAGGCCTTTTTGCGCGATGTAAACGGCCGGCTACTCCAGCCAGCCCAGCTCCTTCCAGAAGGCAGCAAGAAGTCCTGGACTCCAACAGGCCTTGAGGAGCGACCTCGGTGTTCCGAGGATTTCCGCCCATTGCGATGTCACCCCGGTGCAATAAGCAACACGTGGGTGGGTGTTTCTTCTGTTTCCATGCATCCTCTACATAGAGGACTATTGGTGATACCTAGAAGGGTAAGGTGTTTGTTTAATGGAAAGTGTCCGGTTAGAGTACCCACCATCATCCGCAGGCTACCTCTGTTGAGATTAAGCAGGTTTCGAGCTAGACGCGGGCCTGGTTTGTCTACCGCCTCTCTCGCCTGTCTGCAGTTTTGTAAATTGGGCCAATACTTACAATGATGGTTGTGGATGTTATCCCGCAGCCAACTTCCTAGCTGGTTAATAGAGATAGGTACATGCGATTTGGGTCCCACCGGAATTGTAGCCGAGCCTCTTTTCGCCAGTTCGTCCGCTGCGTCGTTTCCAAGCGAGTTACTATGTTCTTTTATCCACTGGAGAGTGACCCTGTTTTTGTTTGCTATGGTCTCCAGTGCGTAGTGACATTGTTTTATTAGACTTGAGTTCATCTGTCTGTTTTTCAATGCGAGTAGTACAGCCGCGCTATCTGACAGTATACGAATTCCATGTTGTTCTATCTTTCTAGCGCTCACTGCCGCGGTTGCCTCTATTATGGCTAGTGTATAGCCATAATAGAGGCAACCGCGGCAGTGAGCGCTAGAAAGATAGAACAACATGGAATTCGTATACTGTTAGATAGCGCGGCTGTACTACTCGCATTGAAATGCTTGAAAGATGGAGGCATGTGTACCTAGTGCCATTGAGATGTTGATGTTCAGGTCAAAAGAGAAAACCCCTGCTCCTGTCTCGTTTTTGGTTTTTGACCCATCTGTGTAAATTCTGACCTCAGGTAGACCGGATTTGTCAGCTGGCTCGTCCTGTGTCTTAATTAGGTATTGTTTCTCAAATATATGTACGCGTAGACATCTGTCATTCACAGCGTTTATGAGTGGTTGCTTTTCAATGTGCTCGTTAAGTGACTGAGTATGCCTTACTCGTAGATCCGGTTTCCATTGACCCGAAGCCTTTAGTCTTATGGTGGCGACAACAGCCTCATATTGGACTTGTAGGTGTAATGGCGTTAAATTTAATAAGGTTCCGATGGCTGCTGTCGGTGTAATTTTCATACATTCTGTTGTTGCCAAACAGGCGAGTCTTTGGAGACTTTATAAGTTAGCTGTCACTGTGCTTAGGGTGGTTTTGGGCCACCACACTATAGCTCCGTAAGTGATCGTAGGTCTTATTACTGTGGTATATAGCCACAAGGTAATCTTCGGTTTAATCCCCCATGTTTTTCCTAAAAGTCTTCTGCATTACCACATTGTGGTACAGGCAGTCTTCAGTTTGTTTTCAAGGTGCTTACTCCATTTAATCTGGTATCTAGCGTTACTCCCAGGTACTTGAGACGTCTGTGGCTAGAGTAAGTTCGGTATTAAATAGTTTAGGCAGCTTCATGCTTCTCAGTTTCCTTTTATTGGTAAAGAGAATGAGTTCTCTTTTTTTTTGGATTTACATTTAGTCCATTTGTTTCGCACCAGTTTTCTATGGTTCCTAAAGCGTTCTGCATTGTTTCACATAATATGTTCTCAAATGCTCCGCTTACTAGAATCACTGAGTCGTCAGCGTAGCCCACCGTGTGGATACTACACGGTGGGCTTATTCAGATTCCTGATTAAATCGTCCACCACGAGGTTCCACAGAAGGGGGACAGGATCCCTCCCTGCGGACAGCCTTTTGCCGCTATTCCTCTGGTCGTACTGTCAACGGTGAGCTGTACCGCTCGTTGTTTCAGCATATTCCCTATCCATCCTATGATAGTTGGCTCTACTTTGTAGTTGGTTAAAGCTGATGCTATGCTGAAAAAGGAAGTTTTGTCGAAGGCTCCTTCAATGTCTATAAAGGTTCCTAACGTCGATTCCTTGTTCGTTAGGGTTGTTTCAATCTTACCTACTACATGGTGTAGTGTTGATTCTTTAAATAGGTATGTCCTTATATTTTTTTATAATATCTTATTTAAACTAAACAGTGCCTCCTATATTATTTAAATAGTTTGATAAATGCGCAATGTGTTTTAGATATGCCAATTAAAATGACCATTTAAAGGAAGACTAATTCCATTATGTGATGTAAAAGTCAGATAGCGGAATTAACGGCGCAAAAATAATCAGCTATGTGTAAATTTCAACAAAAAAAAAATCTAGCATTTAGAGATCGTGATAAACAATCAAAAAACACCTATTTTTTAATGTACCCCAAGACAATTTTATTACATACCTAGATTTTTAATTATAAGACTGGTTCGCAAAATAAATAGTTTTTTTGCTTTTTCTGAAAAGTTGTATTTCTCACATAGCGGAATTTATATGCGCAGCCCAATGTGACTTAAAGAAAACCAAGTAGCAATTAAATTAAAAATATCGGATTCTTCTTGGCTTCATGCCAGTCTTCCATACAATATTTAGGTATTAATGTTAGAAGAACTGCTGATGTACCTGCTTTCCTATTATCTTCTGTCCATACTTGCTCATCGGAAAAATATTATCCCTTTCAATTCTAGTAAGATGAGCATATGGCTAACTATAACTGGAGGTGCGGGGTGCCACGAATTGCTGGTGCGCGATGGGTTTATTTTAAAGTGGACTGTATGCGAAGTTCCTAGCGTTTGGTTGGTACACTGCTAAGGTAGAGGAATGTGACGACAGTCGAGCTGCTGCGGAAGAACAGTAAAAAAAATGCAACTCGAAAAGGAAAACCGCACAAACCTCTAACACGCTGAGTCGATGGTGATCGATGGCACTTCCAGAGTCCTTGGTGCTGTTGCCAGGCTTCGGCTCCACGTGGAATCCTTTCCACCTGAGGAGCATACCAGACCAGACAGGTGGTCAGACGGCTACGTCTATGGACGTGGCAGTCGCGGAATTTCACACAAAACGACACAAATCACAAACACAATAAACTGTTTGTATTAAGAAGAGTATTATCTTCTTGCGGGCGTAGCTCAGTGGCCAATTTACGTTTCAGAGGAATCAATCACTCATTCACGGCGGTTTGCGACTTAACGTGCGCTTGCGGGTCAGGAACTTGGGACGGATGGTAAGGAAATTTTACATGTACCAACCATACTTGAATAAATAAAATGACCTACCTACATGAGAAATAAGTCGCGGGCGATTCAAATATGAATGGCGCAAGTATTCCCCCCAGCTTTGAAGCACTCGCTTCAAAACATAAAAAAATATATATAAGAAAATAAGCGGTAAAATAAAAATATTTGCGGTAAAACTAAAATATTTGCGGTAAAACTAAAATGTTTGCGGTAAAACTAAAATATTTGCGGAAAACCTAAAATATTTGTGGTAGAACTAAAATATTGAGCGGTAGAACTAAAATATTAAGCGGTAGGCCTAAAATAACAAGCGGTTTAACAAAAATTAAGCGATAATAAAATATATTGCGGTTAAGCGGTTTAACTAATACTAACCATTACATGTAAGCGGTTTAAACTAATTAGGCAAAGGACAAAGACGTACAACTGGGCGAAGATATGATCCAGTTGCAGTCTTGACACGAACAACGCGAATTACATCGTCCTTGCGGGAAATACCTCCTCGACCACCCCTAAGGGCCAATGAAGAGGAGGTGCATCCTTTCATTCCTGTTGCCCGCAGTTTATGTTTAAATTAAACATAATTATTTGTATTCTTAAACGTTATTTTGTTGCCATCTAAAAAACTTATATTTTATAAATACTTTTTGGTTAACAATTGGCAACATTAGAGATCTCTCTGCGAAAATTAGTTAGTGTCCTTGTTACATTAAATATTCTTCAAAATAAAAGTGTTCATCTTCATCTTCATGGCGGGTCCACTTTTCCGCAATTGGCCAGCAGGTTAGGCCTTTTTGCGCGATGTAAACGGCCGGCTACTCCAGCCAGCCCAGCTCCTTCCAAAGGCAGCAAGAAGTCCTGGACTCCTACAGGCCTCGAGGAGCGACCTCGGTGTTCCGAGGATTTCCGCCCATTGCGATGTCACCCCGGTGCAATAAGCAGCACGTGGGTGGGTGTTTCTTCTGTTTCCATGCATCATCTACATAGAGGACTGGAATACATCCGCTACATGGTCTCCAGTGCGTAGTGACATTGTTTTATTAGACTTGAGTTCACCTGTCTGTTTTTCAATGCGATTAGTACAGTCGCGCTATCAGACAGTATACGAATTCCATGTTGTTCTATCTTTCTAGCGCTCACTGCCGCGGTTGCCTCTATTATGGCTATGCACTATGCTTGAAATATGGAGGCATGTGTGCCTAGTGCCATTGAGATGTTGATGTTCAGGTCAAAAGAGAAAACCCCTGCTCCTGTCCCGTTTTTGGTTTTTGACCCATCTGTGTAAATCCTGACCTCATGTAGACCGGATTTGTCAGCTGGCTCGTCCTGTGTGTTAATTAGGTATTGTTTCTCAAACATATGTACGCGTGGACATCTGTCATTCACAGCTTTTATGAGTCTTATGGTTGCTTTTCAATGTGCTCGTTAAGTGACTGAGTATGCCTTACTCGTAGATCCGGTTTCCATTGACCCGAGGCCTTTAGTCTTATGGTGGCGACAGCAGCCTCATATTGGACTTGTAGGTGTAATGGTGTTAAATTTAATAAGATTCCGATGGCTGCTGTCGGTGTAGTTTTAATACATTCTGTTGTTGCCAAACAGGCGAGTCTTTGGAGACTTTGTAAGTTAGCTGTCACTGTGCTTAGGGTGGATTTGGGCCACCACACTATAGCTCCGTAAGTGATCGTAGGTCTTATTACTGTGGTATATAGCCACAAGGTAATCTTCGGTTTAAGCCCCCATGTTTTTCCTAAAACTCTTCTGCATTACCACATTGTGGTACAGGCAGTCTTCAGTTTGTTTTCAAGGTGCTTACTCCATTTAATTTGGTATCTAGCGTTACTCCCAGGTACTTGACGTATGTGGCTAGAGTAAGTTCGGTATTAAATAGTTTAGGCAGCTTCATGCTTCTCAGTTTCCTTTTATTGGTAAAGAGAATGAGTTCTCTTTTTTTTTGGATTTACATTTAGTCCATTTGTTTCGCACCAGTTTTCTATGGTTCCTAAAGCGTTCTGCATTGTTTCACATAATATGTTCTCAAATGCTCCGCTTACTAGAAACACTGAGTCGCCAGCGTAGCCCACCGTGTGGGTACTACACGGTGGGCTTATTCAGATTCCTGATTAAATCATCCACCACGAGGTTCCACAGAAGGGGGGACAGGACCCCTCCCTGCGGACAGCCTTTTGCCGCTATTCCTTTGGTCGTACTGTCAACGGTGAGCTGTACCGCTCGTTGTTTCAGCATATTCCCTATCAATCCTATGATAGTTGGCTCTACTTTGTAGTTGGTTAAAGCTGATGCTATGCTGAAAAAGGAAGTTTTGTCGAAGGCTCCTTTAATGTCTATAAAGGTTCCTAACGTCGATTCCTTGAAACAACCCTAACGTTGTTTCAATCTTACCTACTACATGGTGTAGTGCTGATTCTGTTGATTTTTCTGTTGTATATGCATGCTGGAAGGGGTGTAGCAGCATCTTAGTCAGGATCGTCTCTCTGAGGTGTTTATCGCAAAGCTTTTCCATGGTTTTAAGTAGGAAGGAGGTCAGGCTTTTAGGTCTGAAGGATTTCGCTTGTGTGTAGTCGCTCTTCCCGGGTTTTGGTAAGAAGACTACTTTCACCTCTCTCCATTGTTCTGGTACGTATCTATGGGCTAGACATGCAGTAAATATGTCTGTAAGTGCAGACAGTACGGTGAGGAGGCCCCACTGAAGGAGTGCTGGGTATACACCATCAATTCCTGCAGATTTATAAGGGAAGAAGCTTTCTATTGCCGATTCTACCCTTGCCTTCGTGATAACTGATCTCGCAACCACGTCCAGTCCTCTTCAGTTGGTGGGAGTTCGGTACTTATTTCCCAGTCTTTGTTGTCAGTAAGGTGACAGTCGGGGAAATGTGTCTGTAAAAGTACCTCACTGGTTTTTTTGTCAAATAAAAGTGTTATAAAAATAACAAGATTTTTACTTAAAGCCCATTCCCAATACGCCACTTAAATATTAACCCGCTATAGAAATCGAGGAGGACAGACTTCACATTCTTTCGCGTTTCGCACTTTTAGACAAGTTAGTACAATCGTTCTGGAGGCGTTGGAGAGCGGAATATATACCTTGCAGTCTCGCGAGAAGTGGAATACTCCTACTAATCCTATTACTGCCAGGACGGTTGTAATTCTCATATATCAATAATCAATGAAAGTTGTCAAAAACAGTTTATTTGCTGTTAATTTATACTGTTAATTTTACTTTTTTTAATTTTCCTTGATTCAATAAACAAGCTGCAATCTTCTTCATATACATCAAACTTTCTCTCCTTTGTGGTAATAACTTTCATTCCATTTTATCATGTCTCAGTTTGTAAAAATGTCACTGTTCCTGTTTGTACTGTTTGACATTAGAGTTCATAAGAACTCAGATATAAATCAGACAACAGAGTTCTTATATCGGACATAGTGGGATCACCCGCTTTTTACCGGGACATATTAATGTGAAATTACTAGACATTGTATTCGCCAGCAGATTTGTGATGAGCATGCAAAAAGCGAGGCCAAGCCAACCAAACATTATTAAACATGTGGACTATAACTTTTTTTTAAGAACTTTGAACACATAATCTGCTGGCGAATACAACTGCTGAGTAAAGCATTAATTCATACTGCCAACTTCCTTCTTTTGGCAAGCAGCAGTCAAAATCAGATTTTTTTTCGTGGCTTTTTTAGGCTCCCAATATGACAGAGACCAAAAGTAATCAAAAATATCTTTTCGTCCTTGTATTTTTAAAAACATTAATAAATTTATTTTAAACATTATGGTGATGTGTGTACTATATACTATATATTGGTACGTGCTATTAATCTATCTCAATCGCTTGGTCGGTGTTTGTTTGAGGAATCCGCTATGTGCCGTTCTCAGGCGCAAATTTTATGATATGCACTTCTTAAAGTAAAATTACGCTATGTGCCTTGTACACGTTTATAGAACACAATGGCATCAAAAACCGATTTTTGAAAAAAATCACATAGCGGATTTTGTATGCGCATAGACTATATAGTCAATATTATGGTCTTGCTGCTTCCAAAATCTGAGTAAATGCTTTAGAATACAAAGAGAAAGCTATAGGTATTTTTACTATAACCTGGTTCAAGACTTCATATTAGTATGCAGAGGCGATATATAATACCTAATAGTAGCGAGGTTGTCAGTTATTACTAATACCCTATAATAAAATTACTTAATTAATATAATTACTAAAACCACATGAACGGAACTATTATAATTAACAAAAAAAAGTTGTACGTGCATCCTTTTAATTGTTAATAGTGCAATAGTTAAATACATCAATGAATTAACATCAATGCATTGACTAGTTACACTAGTTTGATAGGTTATTTTAGAACAATGGGGACCGAATTTTTCACTAAAATATTAGTCTAGAAAAATCCGCCTCATTGCTGTAGAATGTTTAGCTCCGAGGGATATTAAGCAAAAGCTTTGATCGAACTTGTGTACGCTCTAAAATAACACTAGCGACATCTGTTAGCAGTTTGGTGTTATTTATGAAGCTTTCAGGCAATTCGCGACATAGCTATTTCTTTGATAAAGGGATATATATATCTTTGTAAAATACAAATTTTTATTCAGTTAAATAAATATCAATTTAATTATAAAGGAAATTAATTCAAGATTGGTCCTCGCCTCGAGTAATCCACGGGCTGCGGCGTTTTTCTCTCAGCAGGTAAGCCTTATCATCCAAAGGGGAAACGCCGCCAGCATCATAGGAACTTTGCCACATGGCACTGGTTTGGAATCCGTTTATCGTCTTTAGGCATTTAAAAACCAAAAATTTTAGGTATTATTGATTTTATATATTTTTATATTATTTGTATATTAGGATTTATAGTATAATTTATTTTTAAGTTAGTTTATATTATTAATTACTTATTTATATTTTATGTTTTTTAAGTTTCTATGAATAATTTAATTATATAAATGTATAATAAACAATTAGATTCGACTAGAAAATACTAATTAATAAGTTCATGCATTTTTATAAATTCCTTATTAGGATAATCTTATATAAAATGTTTAAAGATAAAAATACAATGAAAAAAATCCTTGTGGATGGGACTCGAACCCACGAACCTCGCTATCGCGGCAAGGCGCTCAACCGCTGAGCCAGTCACCCCTCACGAATTTTGTCATTGCTTGTTATCTACTTATACACAGACGCCCTCTAATAGCTTTCTTCTATTAACTCTATACGAGTGAAGTTAGAAGCCTATTTTCTAATACTAGATGGCAGAGGAGTCTGTTTTTTATTTTTACTTTTTTCAGTATTTATATTTATGCATTTTTATAAATTCCTTATTAGGATAATCTATATGTATAGTAAGTAGTATAAGTATATAATATTTAAGTAGTATAATATAAGTAGATAACAAGCAATGACAAAATTCGTGAGGGGTGACTGGAACCTGGTTGGCTCAGCGGTTGAGCGCGTTGGCGCGATAGCGAGGTTCGTGGGTTCGAGTCGCACCCACCAATAATTTTTTCATTGCATTTTTATTTAAAAAAAATATATGAAATGAATACATTCAAAACACAACACAATTCCAGATGAACTGGCAGATTCAGACCAGAACACTGGTATACTCTCGGTGCTTAAAGAAAGTAATACATGTGGAATTGATCATTCCATAGAAAACAAACATTCCAAAGGACTACATAATCCAGTTGGCTTTAATCTCACAAATGAATTTACTATAAATCAACCAATATCTTTCACCCTAATTAATGGACTTTTGGACACTTGGTCTTCAAGGTTGATCTTTGGGATTTTTATGGACAGCGTTTACAAGAAGACTCTGGCAGAATATTTGTTCGGGTAAAGAGGTTACTAAAGACTAGGGGAGATATCTCAAAGGCCTTCAACCCAACTTCGTAGTCTCAAGTCCGGGAACATTGCATTTCCTGCATATTAATCACACAATAGACCCCAGCGTTGCTCCTTTAAATTAACACCTAGCTCACTTGATTTTTGGATAAATAATATTAACAGGAATTGGTATCATTTCTTAGGATCAGGTGACATGCAATAAATAATATTATACTGGTGATGCCTGCGGAACCCAATGGACATTTTATAGCTGCTTTTAAGTTCGCATGTCTTGGCCACTTACCAATACTTCAACACTTCTCTTACAGGGGAGGCCATGAAGTTTTATTAACTATTGAATATATGGTTATAGTTAGCCATATGCTCATCTTACTAGAATTGAAAGGGATAATATTTTTCCGATGAGCAAGTATGGACAGAGGATAATAGGAAAGCAGGTACATCAGCAGTTCTTCTAACCTTAATACCTAAATATTGTATGGAAGTAAAATAATATATGGTTATAATAGCCATATGCTCATCTTACTAGAATTGAAAGGGATAATATTTTTCCGATGAGCAAGTATGAACAGAGGATAATAGGAAAGCAGTACATCAGCAGTTCATCTAACATTAATACCTAAATATTGTATGGAAGTAAAATAATATATGGTTATAATAGCCATATGCTCATCTTACTAGAATTGAAAGGGATAATATTTTTCCGATGAGCAAGCATGAACAGAGGATAATAGGAAAGCAGTACATCAGCAGTTCTTCTAACATTAATACCTAAATATTGTATGGAAGTAAAATAATATATGGTTATAATAGCCATATGCTCATCTTACTAGAATTGAAAGGGATAATATTTTTCCAATGAGCAAGTATGGACAGAGGATAATAGGAAAACAGGTACATCAGCAGTTTTTCTAACCTTAATACCTAAATATTGTATGGAAGTAAAATAATATATGGTTATAATAGCCATATGCTCATCTTACTAGAATTGAAAGGGATAATATTTTTCCGATGAGCAAGTATGAACAGAGAATAATAGGAAAGCAGTACATCAGCAGTTCTTCTAACATTAATACCTAAATATTGTATGGAAGTAAAATAATATATGGTTATAATAGCCATATGCTCATCTTACTAGAATTGAAAGGGATAATATTTTTCCGATGAGCAAGTATGAACAGAGAATAATAGGAAAGCAGTACATCAGCAGTTCTTCTAACATTAATACCTAAATATTGTATGGAAGTAAAATAATATATAGTTATAATAGCCATATTATGCTCATCTTACTAGAATTGAAAGGGATAATATTTTTCCGATGATCAAGTATGGACAGAGGATAATAGGAAAGCAGGTACATCAACAGTTCTTCTATCATTAATATCTAAATATTGTATGGAAGTAAAATAATATATGGTTATAATTAAAATATTATTTCAGCAGTTAACGTGAAACCAAAAATGGCAACAAAAAAAAGAAGAATTTAATGCAAATAACACGACAAATTGAAAATTATTTATAGCCGTAAATTTCGTTGTTGGGGGATCTTGACTTGAGTGGAAGTGCTTGTTACATAACTTTTTTACAATTTCGGCTCATATATGTTAGATTGCATTTTACATTACATTTTTGTAAGATTCTAAGATTCAAATACAGGAGCCAGACGTGGCAAATATACCAACGGGAAGATCATGGTTTATATGCCATGGACGGTACACGAATTTATCGGGAGAGCAGAAGTCACAGAGGATTTGCGACGGCTTGTGAAGCACACACACAAGAGTCGACCACGACAGTTCTGCTAAGTGTTTAATAGGTGTAATAAGAAGGTTATAATAAAAAATATGATCGCGACGAGAATACATTTATGGAAACAGTTTTAACTTTTACTATCATCATAATCATAGCAGCCTTTCACGCGTCTACTGCTGGACATAGGCCTTCCCCAAGGATCGCCACACATTTACTATATTTAATATATATTGATGCATTTTTATAAATTCCACGAACCTCGCTTTCGCGGATGTCTTTTATTGAATTAATTCGGTAGGACTGATAGTAGGTCGTAAATTATTTTTATACCCCTAAGTGATAAAGGTGGACAATTTTTTTTTTTTTTTTTATGATTTCGCATTATAAAATACATATACCTAACCCTTAATTTAACCCCTTACTATGCCCACCAGAACCGATATCATGGATACCACCTTAATTCCTCTACGCTGACCCGTCCTTTGATGGTGCAATTATGCGAAACCGACGGGATCACTAATTCCCAACTATCCCAGCTCTCTAGCAATCGTCGCTTTTAACAGACACTGAACAGTATACTTTTCCAGCGCCTGTAAGTAGGGAACATTTATTATCATGCTGCTAAGCCCGGCAAAGGAAAATATTAGCCGGGTAGCTACCGGCCTATAACCCTGCTTCCACAACTAGCAAGAAATGTTTGTCCAGCTGGGCCTCGGAGACAAAATTCAATCTGGACAATTTGGTTTGCGCGAGGGACATAGCAGGCGTAAAGGTCGAACCTGTTGCGGAGTTCGCACTCGCATGTCGAATGTACGACCGCATGTGCAACTTTTACGGCCTCGCTAAATTGCGCGCCCGACTGCCCTCTGGCAGGCAATCGCCAAGAGACCTTCTCGGTCTACTTAAACCCAAAAACTGACAACTGGCTCCTCGTTCCCAGAGTCTCTACCCCGATAACAAAGATAACCATATTATTTTTCGCCCACCATCGCAATAAAAAAAAAAAAATACAGACACAATAATGCCATAATTTATAAGAGGAAGTTTCCCAAATGATAGTCTTTTTAGGGGTACTTTTTTATGTCCTTGGTTGGGGAGGAAATCACCCGCTCCCCATAAAGCAGTTCAAAAGGTCTCGGGACCCCGTGAGCTCAGAAATTTAAAAGTACTTCAGTTTTCCTGTGAAGCAATCGTCGCCTTTACCCAAATTTGCAATGGCAAAATTTGAAAAATGATCATGCTGCCAAATCCAGGCATAGACAAATGTCAGCCGGGACAGCTCGTCCTATAATCCCGCTTTCACACCCAGCCAAGCTATTCGAACAATTTTTAGAAATCCGATACTAAAGCAATTTGGTTTTCGTAAGGGGCATAGCACAACACCCCAGCTGGTCCGGGTATAACACCACATGGCGAACATTCTAAACGATGTCCCGTCTTAGTCGGGTGCTTTTTTGACATTGAGAAGGCATTGACTTGACAAGACTGTGATTTACGCATTTCTTCACGTATATAAATTCCACTACTCGTCTGTGGACCAATGGATACGCGGTTGCTTGCTTACTTTTTAAACAATGGCCAAGGCCATACGGTCGATGCTCAGTCCGGTTATATAATCAAGCTCCGGGTCAAAATTTCAACGTACAAATCGTTTGTCAGTCCTTAGATTACTTTCACAGTACCAGTATGGTACTAATATTTGTCGTATATGAACAGACCACGTCTTTAGTGCTAGCGAACATCTCACTATGTATGGCAAGGGATGCACCATAAAGGTTATCGCGGAGTTCATTGAACGGCTCGCTCGTTGAACATACGACCGGGCTGAAAACAGATCATACAAACACGTTTACGGCTTTGCTTTGTGCGCAGCTGCTCCATTACAGACCTACGCCAAGAGAGCTTTTTGGCGTCAAGCAATACCCAATCCCATCCAGGTAAGCCATAAATAACCTACATTCTGGCGCGCTACAGGCGACATTTTGCCGGAAAGTACAGTATGAGAGTACAACGTACTCTCATAAGCGTCACGCACTTTGCCATTTATCGATATTACAAGTAGTAAAGTAACGAAATCCCTGTTATCAAGCATAGTGCATACCAATGAGAATATCAAAAGCGTAAATAATACACGCAAATAGCATGATGGTGAACGTGTATATCTCCTAAAATCCCCTGTACCTACCTCGTTCTGTGAGAATCTATCGCCTAAAGGCCGCTGGGCCCGAACGTGTGAAGCACGGCCAACCAACGTCCGTTCTCTTGCCTCGCCCATAGTTAAATGATGGGAATTTAGTTATTTTTCATCATTTTCTATTTGTTAAAATTCATAGCTGCCACACACCGGGCAGTTGTAGCTGTCCAACTCTCGATCAGCCTACCTAGGAGTATTTATAGATGGGCTATTGGCATGGAAGAAACAACTGAATGCTTTGTGTGCTCGCACCAGGAAGTTAATGTTTATCTTCAAGAGGCTACGCCGGGTCCCTGATGAACCAACTCTTAAACTGGTTTACAGTGCCCTAGCGGAATCAATTTTAACATACTGCAATATCACTTGGGGAGCAGCTAGTAAATCCCATCTAATATCACTGGAGCACAGAGAGCTCTATTAAAAGTGGCCTATCATAAATATTTTTGTTATCCGACCGATTTGCTTTATGTGGAGTGCAAAGTTTTGAGAGTTAGGCAATTGTTCCTGGAGGCAACTATTTTAAGATTTCACTCTCAAGCATTATTAACATGTAAGAAGCATACAACAAGACTAAATATCTGGAAATCTTGAACATACCGTATTACTTTTGGACAGAAATCATTTCAATTCTTAGGTCCATATATATATACTAAAGTAAACAGCAACCTTAAAATATTATATTTAACAAAAAGAGCTATCAAGAAACTCCTTAAAACTTGGTTTAAAAAATTAAATTTTACTGACACAGAAAATATTTTAAATATATTAAGTTAAATGAAAGAGTTTTGAATATTTTTAACATTAATAAGTATATAAAAATTTAAAACTCTCCATATTATTATATCGCATATTATTATACTCTCATACACACAGTTACTCACACATACATTAACTCACACACTAATATACACATTACTCACTCAGAAAAGCATAGCCACTCATACACATAGATAAAAATACTCAGCATTTTTATATAGGCATGCTATCATAATATTATATAATCTAACACGAAACAAACGCCCCAATCTAATCTAATATATTATTATATACACACACACACTTTCATACACATCATAATCTAATATGATGCCCTTACATTCGCTCCCAATCTTTTTTATACTCAAACCTAAGTTATCTACAAAAATAATTCATATAAACTATACGCACACACTGACACATTAGTAAACTATAATCAAATACTTAAATACACTACATATATATATATATATACATACTCATATAGGTACACTTAGATCTATTTAATGAACCCAACATGTGTGCACATAGTGCCAAAAGAGAAGAAGAAAAAATACAATAATAAGTATCTAAACACACACAGCTTTAAACTTGATGAAGAAATGTAAACACCCTTAATATAACACATCACATAAATACACACTACCACATTTTGCTCACTCAGTTACTAAATACTAAAGACTATGTATGTAATTGAGTAGTCTTGAGTATTCCCCATCAAACAGACAGACGGACAGTCTATAAATATTTGCTAATAGGTATAATAACACGAAGTATAAATAAAAAGTATAATTAGTAAGTCCGTTGTTACATTGAATATTTTATTATTATTATTTTTCTTTTACCTTTTTTTTCTTTCATTTTATATTTATAAACTTGTATCAATTCTTGTGGCCCCTACCGAGCCAGTAGTTTTTTATTTATATCTTAAATGGATTGTGTGCCTGATTATATGTGCATATTTAATTAACTACAAGGAAGAAACTAATTACCATGACACAGGGAATCCTAGTGTGGTGAATAGTGAAATATATACTTTTGTAAATCTTAATATTTATATAACTAGCAAGCAATATGTTTTGTTACTTTGTTATTTTTGTGGCTTCGAATAAATACTTTAAATACTTTAAATACTTTAAAATATTTCAATGATTCATACTGTAAATAAAGATGAAAAATCTAGCAAGCTTTTTTATTAATTATTTTTATTGTAAGTGATATTTTTAGTGCGTGGTTTACAACAAGTAAACATTCATGTTTCAGTTTTAGTTGATGGTTTTCAGGAGATTACTGCCTCGATTTCTTGTCGAGGTGGTAGTCTTGTTTTAGGGTACGGTTACGAAATTGGTGGTTGATTGACGATAAGGCAGCGAGTATATTAAAATATACTCGTAATGAAATTCGTCTTTGTCAGCGCCCATTTCGTAATCCCGTCATTTAGCCAGCATAGTGAGAGCGATCAGTATTGTTTAAGAACAAATCTTAATTCACCCCATTCACGGACTTTGTAGATATGCTCACCACCAGGTAGATACAAAGCCATATGCCAAACTACAATAACCCATCAACGAACGGTGTTAAACTGAACTGGATGTGCAAGGGTCTAAGAACTCATCTTATGCTGGTCTGGCCCATATAAATTATGATACAGAGATAATTATGTGATATCAGATGTAGACAAACAGAGCATGTATTTAATCACAAACTAGCATTTGCAAAAAAATAATTTCTTAGCCTCGGCATGGGCCTTGTTGTGACCCATAGTAACGGGCCATTCGCCCCTTGGGGCTGAATACCAGAGCGGAAAATCCCTGTTGCGTGCCAGTAGGATACTCACCTAGCGGTGTAGGAAGTTTTTCGCCTGATAGCATTCTCAATGTAATACTATCATTCGGTGGCCGCGCAAGTAATGGAGCGAAGTCGTAAAGTTTTCGTAGGGTACGGATTCTCCGGTCCTATCAGTCCGGTCGTTCATGTGACAGGACATCCATTCAACAAACTGAAGGAGCGGTTTGATCGTCACGTTATTACTGGTTATTTTATCATGTAGTTGTCATACGCAGATACTGGGCTTTGTTCATGACCGACAGAAATTGGTACCACGCTGGGCCGCATAATTGAGTTGGGGATGGATGAATGTCTTATAGACTGACACCCTGACAATGAGTGGACACACAAGCGTAAGCTGCGTTTGGGCATGTATACACTCATCCGTAAATAATGTAGGCTTGACATTGTGCGCGGTCAATAATGTCTCTTAAAGTCTCAGGCGGGGGTTTAAAATTAAAAGGCGGCGAAGGGTATCCATTTTATACTGTTATGTATTATTATGTAAATGTTGATACCCTGGAGCTGATATGAGCAAAGGTTTGGATTAGAAGATGATTAATATTTAATATTGTCTAATCAATAATACTATTGTATATAGTAAAAAAAAAGCATATGAATTTCTTTAATACATAATAATTCATAACGATCTGTGCCTGCAGGGACATTGGTCAGGGTTGTTCATAATGGCGCTCCACAACGTTGGGCCGACAGTAGGTCTACTATTAAAGACATATCGTATTTATATTCAAATGGTTCGTAAAAGTAAGCAGTTCGTACACTCAAACCTAAATTCACATTATTAGTTCTAATAGCTAGTCTTGCCTTTTCAGTTATAATTATTTGAATTACCTATCATAGATCGCAGTGAGACGTTGACCTATTGGCTACATTTGCTTTCTTCTCGATTCATTTTTCCATATCAAAATTCAGACACTTATTTTAAGTTATCAACCATAATTGCCGCATTCGCTATCTCATCTTTTAAAATACGTATTAATAAAACATTATATTTTTCCGTATTTATTCAGATACCTCTTGCAGTACATTCATCATCTATGTACATCTGTGCGGATGTCCCAAGCACTACTTTATAGCGAGCTGACTTTTTTCTTCTTTGAAATATTGGGATATTAGGCGGTCTCGGGCACCGTAAGGCACCCGTGATGATATGTAAAATATTGGGTTACCTATAATTTTGTATATTTATAATTGGGCGGAAATTGAAATGCTCAACCCACCTACAGAACAGATGATGATGGACAATACAAGTGGTTAGCTCGTCGCGAAGTATAGATAGATACATTAACCCATCTATAAACAGATTAAACAGCTTCACAAGTCGGTAAGGGAAACTGGAGACCGACAGCTTCACGCACTCTCCGAGCACTATAGGCGCGTTTTCAAACAAATCCGTAGACTATTAGTTTCGCCTTTGGCGTTGTATCCGGAGGCCGTGTGTTCGACTCTGACCCGTGGCAAAAAATATTAGTAGGTATTTTTCTGTACAGCTTGTCATGGTCTGGGTTTTTATAAAATATAATGTGCATTATATCGTTGCTTCTGGTACACATTATAGTACAAGTCTAGAGCTTAGTTTGTGACCAAAAGCAGTATGTGTAAGTTTTTGATATTATTATTACAAATAAAAAATGTAATGGTAAGAAATTTAAGTAATGGTACTCGTATTTCCTATGGTCTTATTGGTCGTCCCCATTCATGCAATCAATCGCTAATAATTATTATTGATACCTATAAATTTAGATAATCTATAATAATTGACATACACATATATTACCAACAAAAATAAAAGTACATAATGTGTCCTTTTGGCAATAGCACATACACATATTACCAAAAAAAGAAAACACAAGTACATATATACATGTGTCCATTTGGCAATAGTGCATAATGCACTGATATATAATATTTATGAGACCAGTTTCCACCGAATTTTTCACTATAACATTCTGGAAAAATCCGATGAAACTGATAAAGGAGCTTTTACTACGAGGGAAGGTGCCCACAGAACTGTAACACACCTCTGTACGTTGAAAATATACGCTAGCGACATCTGTTAGCAGATTCGGGGTGACTCCTGAAATATCTGAAGCATTCAGGTCTTTACCCTAATAGTATGTTTACTCATAATAACATGTGATTTGTAATATACTTATCAAATTTGAATTCTGAAGTATTTTAATTACGTATTATATTTATATTATCGTTTTTTTTTTTTTAATTTGTATTAAATTTCATATTTTATCAAGGACTCGATTCTCTTAAATTAGCTTTAGATTAATCGTGTAATAATAGCATTGTAGTAGAATCACAATAGCTTAATTTGTAATTAATCGCTCATAGAAAAGTATAAAAAAAATCGATTCTATTACGATGCAAGTGCGAATCTATTGAAGTAAGTTAATTTGAGAGAACAGGGCCCCAATTATTTTTAATATGGTAAATACTAAGATATATGCACATGAAATAAGGATGGTAATACACATTATATAAAATATATGTATATATATATATATATAGCTGAATTATGTGATTATATTCTAGAAATTGAAAAACTGGATTTGGTCTTACGCGCAGCGACATCAGATCTTTGGCTTACCAGCTAACGGAAAAAAATAATTTAAAGCACACGTTTTCACAAGATAATGAATCTGCGGGAAGATCATGGTTGAAGTTATTCCTCAAGCGCCATCCTAACCTATCCTTTCGTCGTCCAACGGGCACATCAATCGCTAGAATGAAAGGATTTAACAAAGAAAATGTAAACGAATTTTTTGACTTGCTGGAGAGCTCTTTTGATAAAATCCAGTATCCTGCAACCAATGTTTTTAACGTGGATGAAACTGGGATTTCAGTGGTGCCATTAGAAATGCCGGAGATACTAGCTCTCAAGGGCAAAAAATAATTAGGAACCGTAACGTCAGCAGAACGTGGTTCAACGATCACTTGTGTGCACTCATACATATTATGAGTGCAGGTGGCACATTTATCCCGCCTATGAAGATAATCCCGAGGAAACGGGACAACCCACTACTGATGAAAGGTGCTCCACTTGGTGCCATCCATGCTTGTCATCCATCCGGATGGATACAACTTGACCTATTTACTCAATGGTTCGATATTTTTTTACAGCGTGTGAAACCAAGTGCTACGTCACCGGTTCTACAGATTTTAGACGGCCATGCAAGCCACACCAGAAATATCAAAGTTTTGGATTTAGCCAGAAAAAAACATGTTCGCTTGCTGTCTCTGCCTCCACACTCAAGTCATAAAATGCAGCCACTTGATAAAACATTCATGGGTCCATTAAAAAAATACTTGACTGAAGAAACTCGCAAACGACTACGAATGCAACCTCGAGCAATAACACATTTTGACATCACAAAATTATTTGGTCTAGCCTACATACGAGCTCAGCGTGCAGAATTGGCCATTAGTGGTTTTCGTGCAACAAGGATATATCCCGTTAATAGACACGTCTTTGAAGATCATGACTTTATTGACGAAGACCTTCCAGCAGTAAAGGGGCCTTCTAATGACCCAGCGCGCGATATAACGACACCAGTTGATAAAATTTCCGATAACCCGATACTTGAGCAAAGGGCTGTTGTACCTAAACCCGATAACTGCTTAACTGAGACAAGGGCTGTTGAAACTCCGGAATCTCAATCTGTAAATGAACCATTACCCCAGAGCGTTGATGGACATCATGAAGTAAACGCACAACTAGGAGTGTCAACACCGACTATGAATGATTCAATAGTTAGTCCCTCTACATCATCCAGATCATATTTTTCGCCAAAAGTGTTGCAGCCTATACCGCGTTTAAGGAAAACTGTCAGCAACAGAGTAAGAAAAACCACCATGCCTACAATTTTGACATCTTCTCCTTATAAACAAGATTTAGAAACGTCGATACAGAAGAACATAAAAAAGAATACACCAAAGAAACCGCCAAAGAAGACGCAAAAGATAATGCCAAAAAAACAGCCCAAAAGAAAAGAAATATCACAACAGAAAGAAAATCATCGTCTGAGAGTTCTGATAAAAGTGATTATTCAGTCAATGATAGTACCGATAAAAGTCCTGATAGTTCCCAAAATCAAAATGGTAAATGTTTGTATTGTAATGGTTTTTTTTCTGAAGACGTTCATGGACAGAAATGGATCCATTGTGCATCATGTAGGGAGTGGGCTCATGAAGAATGTGCTGGTATAGAAGATATGGTTGATTTTTTTGTATGTGAATTGTGTATGGGGCAGCCGACAACATACGAGATAACTAATTATGTATAGCGTGTAATATTTGGTTTAAATGAATAAAGTCTTTTCCGTTATATACTTATACTAGGCTTAATATTATGAATTCGTTTGTATTATAATTAACTCGTGTCTAGGCTTAAGATTTCTGTATTATTGTATTGTGTTATAGTTTAGTATTCTGTTTGTATTTTATTCGTGTTTTATTGTGTATTAGTCTTATAATTTGTTTAATATTTATAATTGTGTTAGTTTGTATAATGTGTTAGTTTTAGGATTTTTGTATTTTTGAAAATAAACGATTCTCATATGGGTAATGTTTCGCGAGGTAGCCAAAAAATGTTGTCGCCCCGCCCAACTTTCGCAAGCAGCGAAACACAGACGATTGCGTGCGCGGGTCGACAATATAACGGGCACCAAATCTCAGGAAAAATACGCCCTGTCCAGCCCGTGAGCACCGCTCGCTCTGGGTTCGCCGCGCAGCCTGTGAGCACTGCTCGCTCCGGGTTCCCCGTGCAGCCCGTGAGCACTGCTCGCTCCGGGTTCTCCGTGCCTCCACCACCGAGCACCGGCTCCGACCTCACCGCACCTGCCGGGGACTTCCGCCCCGGCACCTCAACCGCCGCAAACAAAACTACACCGCAACTCAGCGCCCTACCACCGCGCAAGTTGCCGCTGACTACCCGGACTCGAGCTTTGTCCGACCCGAGACGAAGCCTTCCACTGCTGCGCCCGACTTCTCCGCACCAGATGCACCTAGACTCGACCCACAAGGCTTGGGCGGGTCTCCCATTCAGGTACCCGAGCCATCTTGTAGGCCGCCGCCATGTTCCGAATTTATAATCGTGAACAGGCGGGATGAACTTGCGACTTAGGGCCGAGCCTGTCGTTGGCTAATTGTCTTGGTTCGCAGGAATATTATCCACCAACCCCTACCGATTCCACCATCCAAATCTCCCTACACTCTGGGTATAGCGTTATAAGCCTCCAAATGAAATTCCCGACACAGGGGGACTGCGTCAACTGTTCGAAACGCAGGTCACTTCCTGGAAGGAAGGTCGTATTATTATGCTACCCAAACTGGGGAAGAATATTAAGCTTCCCGAGAGCTATCGCCCCATTACACTCCTACCGGCGATTTCAAAGGTATTCGAAAAGCTACTTCTGCGACATATCGTACCTCACTCTACTCCACGCGACGAACAATTCGGGTTCCGAAGCGAGCATAGTACTACTCTCCAATTGACAAGAATAGTGTACAGACTGTCTGTGGCCCTTAACAGGCGTCACCTGTGCGGTATTCCTCGATATGGAGAAGGCGTTTGACATAGTCTGGCACGGCGCGCGGCGGGCTTCTGTTCAAACTCTTAAACACTAGCATACCTTGTAGGATAGTGCGAGTTGTGGCCTCCTTTCTGGAGGGCCGTAGCTTTCACGTCACTGTGGAAGGTCTTTGTTCCAACACGCATCTCTACTGCTGCTACACCGACGACATTCCACTGGCCGAGACGAATGTCGAGCTGGCTCTTTATGCCGACGACGCCGCATACTTTGGGTTCTCTCGGGACCCGAGTATGTCGGGGAAGTACATGCAGAGACAGATCGACCTTCTTCCCGCCTGGCTGTCGGCTTGGCGACTTAAGGTCAATGTCAAAAAGACACAAGCAGTGATCATCATAGGAGGGGGCATGCGACATGGCCGCCGACCTCTGCTCCCGCTCACGCTTTGTGGTCAATCCGTAGACTGGTCTTCTACTGCGACATACCTCGGTGTAAAAATCGATTCAAAACTCACCATGGGGCAGCATATGAAAGGCACGCGCGCAAAGGCCCTGGTCGCGCACCATCGATTGCGCCCAGTGCTATCATTCGGACTACCCATCGAAACAAGACTGGCCTTCTACAAAACATATATTCGGCCCATACTCACATACGCCGCGACTTTGTCGTTAGTGTGGCTACCCGGATGTACTCGTGTGCAGATGCATCAGACCACCCACACATACGGGACCTAACCCCTCTGCATTCGAGGCCACCGGATGCCATACGACGACTACCGCGCGACCTGGTATCGATCGCCAGCGGCGAGAGCAGTAGCAGTTCGGGGAGCGAAAGCGACTCGGACAGCTAAGGCGATCGCTGCGAGTGGTTGAGCAGTATACGTATTACCACAAAGCACTCTTGAATCCTTAGACCAATTATAAAGTCACCAAAAACCTATCCGTAGTAACGGTTAGCGAACAGCTACTACTGTTAAGAGACCACAATTTCGTCACAGTCGCCCTTCTCCCGTTGGGGGGAAAGAGAAGACCTATCATTCAGTCAGGAAAAATCAGTTCAATTTGACAATCCGGTACGTGAAGTACATTCCTGAGGCTTGGTCCTGGGTCCCCTGAAATGGGACTATAAAGAAACGCTGCCCGAACATTGCCCGATGGAAAAATACTAAAGAAATAAAGTTTCATTGGACTCACCACCGACCAAAGCGTTGAACGGCCCTCTTCCTCCAAGCGGCGTCTCGCACATCAAGCTGATCCTTCTAACCGGACACTGAGGAAAAACAGAAAACCAAATATGCCGATCACCAGGTCAACCAGCGGCCGATGAGCCGTAGCATAGTCCCTGCCAAGTCATGCAGCATCATCGTCGCCCGCTGTCTTAAGAGACCAGATCGCTGTTACGGACGACGTACAGAACCCCATGCCGCAGTTGGTTCCCACACCAACACCGCCGACTTCAGGGACCATCGGAGAAACCGATCCAGCATGGTCGGCGGGAACAGATGTCCCGACGACTGAACAAACTATGACTACAGAAGCCACGACGCGAAGAAAACACCCCTCTCAAGCCTCGTCAACGAGAAGATCCTCAATCCGGACCTCCAAACGTACACAACGCATAGCTGAAGCACGTGCAAAATTGGCACGCCTGAAGGTCGAAGCAGCCGAAGCGGAATTGGCCATGTTGGAGGAACAATTAAAAAATCGGCCACCACGTATGTCATGTCATGTCAATCATGTGGTCCATATTTTGTACACTTTTTGCTAATGCACAATAATGATATATTTTAGAAAATGTTGATTATTTCTAAGATGTTCATGTTCCTTAAGAATTCTAATAATCGTTTTTGATACCAAATAATTATCGAACCGTTCAAAATATATAATTAATTTTTATAATTCTGAGTTTTATTACACAAAATCCTTATTGTGGTCCATAATTGGCGCACTTACTCTAATATTAAAATTGCTTGATTGCACGAGTTTAATGCCTTATTTTATTTAGTATATTTAATGAGGTATTTAATTTTATGTACCAGACAGAGACAATCGAGCGTGGCTTTCTACATACCCCTTTTAATTCATCCACAGTCATACAAATACTATTCTCATAGCAAATAAAGATATTTTTATTTCATTTCATAAATATATAATTTATGAGAAGAGTTGATTTGAAGCTGATTTCAACTTTCAATTGCGCTGTCTTTTATAGCATTCCCATGTCAATTATTGGACATGAATGGACACAGACATTCAGTAGATTCTCAAATTAATAATATTTTACCTGTGCCCACCCATGCGCGTATACATAACACTACCTTTAACAATTGTTTCACAGTAAGAGTATTAAAGAGTTTTCCTAAAACTATTCGGTCTATTGATTTAAAAACATTGGAAAGCTCTTTTATATGGCAGCTTGGTGCATACTACAGCCCTGGTCTGAATGTAATGCATTAGGTTTTGTCTAACTTGTTTTGTAAGTTTATTAATATCGAACCAACAATGGACATAACATGCTGATGATGTTTTCCATGATGGGCTAGGTGATGATGATATTTTTCTAAAAAATAAATACAAAACTGTATAGTGATTTGCCTTTACTATTGCTAAAAGAAATAAAATGACTTTTTCAAAATTAATGACAAAGACCTTCAGTCACTGTCACTGATGACGGCGCTCCATAGAGAGGCGAAATATTAGGCAATAAAACTTTATAGCTTCAATTTATATATATTAGCAAGTAAGAAACACATCTAACACACTTTATTTGTTTCAGATAATTCTTATCGTTCATACGATTCGCCTACCTGTCGTCGGCGCGTTCTTGGCGATACGTAGCCGACACAAGCGAGGGCGGGGAGGCTACGCTGTTCCCGACACCGTGCGCCTTCCTTTTTACAAAGATTAGCTTATATATGATTTATTTTACATTACACCGGGAATTGATCCGAATTGTGCGTGAGGGAGATTATTAAAAAAATCGACTTTCATGCTCACAAGTTGGCGCAATTCTTTGGTCATTATGAGTTTTTGGGAGAATGTCTTAAATATAGCATAGCTCCTAAAACTCTTATACACAGTGTGCCACTGGATGCCATACCTCCTGATGTGAGACAACCATTTACTGACTTACAATACATACATGCTTTACAAACCACACAATTATTACACACACAATACTACTATCTGCCCATACATAACAAAAACAACTTAGATGACACTATACAGGCTTCGTTGCTAGCTTTTCCACATCTAAATAAAATTATAAGTGATATCTTAAATAGAGCTAGAGGTATACAAGTCAAAGATAGACAAAGATTACTTTAAAATTTTTCCAAATTAATCAGATCGTATCGAAACGAAAATATTCCCATTCCATTTCATAATCAGATTTCAACTCCTTCCTTTTTAAATCTTAAACCAACAAACTTGTCAAGTTTATTTTGTATGCCTCAAGCTATCCAAACGTGTAATCAACAACAACGATTAGTACGGACAAACACAAATAACGAAAGAAATTTAATAAATTTATCATCTAAAATTCTTAACTCCGCAGAAAAGCCAATGCTATTTAAGGGACTGACATTCTGCCCGACTAACAAAATTAATATTTTCGAAATTACTAAAGATATATTAACATTTGGTCGTAACTTAAAATGGAAATATTTTTGGCATAATCGCGTACCATCTGGCAATAATAGTAATGGTTTGCATGAGACATTGCAAAAATTTTAATTACCTTCGGCAAATGAACCACCTCCGTTACCGGCTGGTCATCCCATAGATACATTTATTAATCATATTTTACATAAAATTTCGGATCCTAACTTTATAAATTCCCTTCAAAGTAGTAATCAAAATTTATCCATTAGCGAAAAAATAGCTTTATCAAAATTAAAAAATTATGAATCAATAATGGTTTTACCAGCAGATAAGGGATCTACTATAGTAATACTTAACAAAACTGACTACATTAATGAGGGTCTAAGACAACTAAATGACGCGTCATTTTATACAACTGTTACAGCTGACCCCTGTGAACAGTTAGTTACTGAAATTCAAAATTATATTTACATAAATGCGTCCGATGAAGGACTATCTGATAATGATATTTCGGCCTTAATTCCTTCTAATCCGAGGGCACCACATTTTTACATGTTGCCGAAAGTACACAAACCTGGTAATCCAGGTAGCTTCTTATGATTGTCCTACCGAAAGAATATCATCATTTGTAGATTCGCATATTAAAGATACTTACCACTTTTTAAATATTATAAAAAATATTCATATTTCAAAATGTAATGATATTTTCTTAGTAACTATAGATGTTGTGTCCTTTGTTACGGAACGTTACTTTTTATGTTACAAAATTTGCGAAGGTCCACAAAATACGGATAGTTTAGGATTTAAAATTACCCTTTGCAAAAGTGCAAAATGCAAAAGAGGCAGGTAGTTTAAATAGATGCATTTTACAAGTCGAAGTAACGTATTACTTCAAAATTAACATAAATAGGCCGCGGTCAGAGTACTGCAGGCCATTTGATAAATTGCTAAGATCGCGAGTGTGTGTTTGTAATAATTTGTTAGTTACAAAATGTATAATAGTGACGCACAAAGTTCGGAGTTCCAACATTAATTTGGTGAGTTAATTATACAGTACTTTCATGGGGACGTTGTTAGGGTTCACTAGAATTTATATAGATATTGTACTGTGTCCGTGGGTCTGTCTAGCACTGCACCCCAGCCTCCGTCCTGCAGTTTTACGCAATGCACAATTATTGTTGCTGCCCTGCCAAAAACTGAAGACAACGAGAGCTGGAAGCAGTATGCTTAGGCTTCCCTTCGAATGATTCCAGGAATCAAGTCCGAGGTGGAGAATCAAGTCCGAGGTGGAGAATCAAGTCCGAGGTGGAGAATCAAGTCCGAGGTGGAGTATCAAGTCCAAGGTGGAGAATCAAGTCGAGGGAGATAAATAACTACGGCAAAACCTGGCCTGGAACCTTTTTTTCGGGAGCCTGGACACCGTCTGCTCAGCAGACGTCACGGCCTGGCATAGCCGACCATAACAGACCGCTGCCCGGAGCCTGGCCTGCCACTGAAGGACGTTGGACGCTGCCCTCCCCGATCGTATAATCAGGGCAGTAGCATTCTTCCCATGACATAATCTGGATGTTGATAGAACCCATTCTTTTATATCTCTCTCTCTCTTTATAATAATTGTACATAATAGTTAAGTTTCCTTTAATATAATTTTATTTTAATTTCTATGTACGTTGTTTTTATGACATAGCCAATTTATGACCTGTAGGTAGGACTTCGTCACACCTTATATACTAATATACCACATGACGAATGATTGTATGCCCTAAAAGAGTATTTCGATAGCCGCCCAAACCCGCGTCTGCCTTCTTCAAAATTTTTACTAGATTTAGCAGAAATGGTTTTAACCAATAACTATTTTACTTTTGATAATAAATTCTATGACCAAGAGAAAGGCACTGCCATGGGTACGCGCATGGCACCTTCTTATGCAAATTTATATATGGGTTCTCTCGATACAAAATTTTTAAATAGTCAAATTTCAAACCTTTAATATGGTTAAGATTCATAGATGATATTTTCATGATTTGGCCTCATAGTTTACAAACTCTTAATACATTCCTTAGTCAACTAAATTCATCGTCGTCTTACTTTCTCAACCTCAGGAGAAAGAAAATACTGAATAATTAATTAATTTTAATTAACAAATAAAATTGGTAAATTGGTAATCATTAATAATAATAAAACTCATATTATAAATAAAAAATAATATTTAATTAATGAAAGATTCCTAAGTTACAAGGAATTTTCGACATATGAGTTTATTGAATTAAACATTCTCGGAAATTTGGTCACTATGAATGTAAGATAGAAGTTTGCTGTATTAATTTAATATAAATGTATATACCTATAAAATAAAAAGTTTGTTCTTAACTAAGTAATAATCAGCAATCAGCGTTAATACTTTTTCATAAGACTGTTACGACTATATTTCAGAAAATGAATACCTAATGTAATAAGTATTCTACTCATGTAGTAACAGATCATAGAAGCTATGATAATCCTTTGGAATTAACGGCTTCATATCTTCAAAATCGTCATATTTCTTCTTAGTAATAGCCCTTGGCCCATCATATTGTAACACGAATAAATTTTGTGTTACATCCTATATGCCTATCTACACAATTAATTTTGAACCTTCCCGCTAATCTCTTATCAGGAATTTACTACTGCCATCTGTTGTCAATTATTTGTACTACATTGTACAGAATAGTCACCTGGTATCATTTTAACTCATATTTTTATATAACTTACTATTTCTACTTATAAATATTTAAACAATATAATAAAAATTGCTTTAATATATTTATAATATTCTATTTATGTCAATTGAAATGAACGCTTACTTGAGTTTATAATTTTTTAATAATAGCAACCCTGAGACACTAGTCAATTTTGAATTCTTCGTTGAAAACATTTTTACAGATACCAACAAGTTTGGTTTATTGTGTTTTGTCTAAATGGTGGGTAGAATTAACACCTAGATGAAAGCAATAAAAGGTCGCTTCTCGACCATATAAAGGGTTTTACAGTCATGGAGTGAAAAAAGAAACATGTTCATTGTTAGTGCATTGCGGCCATGGTGCCAACACATTCTTGAGTTATAAAGTGCCTCCGGATATAGACTTCTAGATCCTATCATACTCTGCTGCAACATTCTGCTGTAACATTCTGCTGTGCAATCCACCTGCTGTCACAAACACACATGCATCTACACTGCGTTCTGCCACTATCACTCATCTACTGCGCTATTGAGTTTCTCTTCTACTGCCTGGTCACACCCTGGTGCTGACGTGCCTGGAGTTCAAGCCTGCTTGGAGTACTAGAGGGACACTGCTGCAAGCTCCTGGCCATAGCTGAGGTTGTCTCATTCTTAATCTTAAATTTCTAAATGATAAATACCTAATGTACAAGTAAATTCATCATGTGTTCTGTGTTCAAGGGTACACCTACTAAACTATCTACTGCTTGATTTTGTACTTTGCAAGCCTCTGCTACTTATTATACTACTCTAGTAAAGTGCATGGCGCCCATCTACTTACCTCTTGAACATAGACAAACCTAATAGTAACTTATTTTCTGTACAAATTAACTTAGGGTCTTGGAGACCATAGCTGTGAGAATGTCTGGGTGATAATCAAAAGGCTTCACCCACACCCTGGTTCATACTTATAAACTAATAGTAATCTGTACAATTTGTGAAACTCAGTGTTTAATATTTCTAGTGTAACTTTATTTAACTTAACTCTTAGCATAGTGCCATTCACAACTGCAGGTGAAAGCACTATAAAGTATTGTATTCAAACCCTTAGAATAAAGCTTTAGAGCTGTGAAGCTGTGACAGCACAGGAGTGCCAACTCATCACACATTGTTAATTGTTACCTCTTAAGTCCTTTTTTTATTAACTAATCTAACTGTTCTATTGTTCACCTGTTTAGGCTTGTGTATTTTTTTAAATATATATCTGTTTCCTTCATTTTCACAAAATCTGAGTTCATAATTTCACTTCCTCTTAGGCTGCCTTTATATAGTGACTTTGGCCTTCTTCTCAGCTTAATATATATCCAATTTAATAAAACTTCAGAATCTCTTATCATTATTTATTGATATATTGCTTTTAACGCTGAGAATAAGGCTGAAACACCCACTACCAAAATACTATGTTATAATATAGCATAGGAATTGTATGACTAGAGTTTAACTGACGTATCAAGCGATGAGGCAATAAACTACAATCTTCATCAAAACAGAGTTTATATTGGGTACCAGTATCGGACGTGTATCTTAGAGCTCTTAAATCTACAACACAAGGATCCCCTTTTCCAAAACCTGGCCGTATAGATTTAAGAAAGCTAAGTGTCGAAAAGTCACGGAAAAATGTATGATCGACGTATCGAACTTCGTAAGGCTGGGACAATCTAGCCTGCTTTATAATTGTAATAAAATATGGCTGGCACGAAAAGTTCTTTTCCTTTCTTTCTCCGTTCAATGGTTGCATGGACGGAGTCGCATTCCATCTGCGTATGCCCAACTGTTAAGTACTTTTGATGTATTTCTTGTTTGTATGTAATCTCAAAACGTTGTAGGGCATTTGAAAGTGTTACATTTCGATTCTGTGCGCTACAACCATCGCTTTAGATAACTTTGGTTTGGTTTTATCATTCTTTTCCAAAAAATCTAATAAACAAGATGTAAAAACATTGACCCCATTCCACCTTCACCTTCATGCCAAACATAGCAAACGACGCTCTTGTTATATTTATTATAAATAGTAAGCTGATGAACACTTAATTTTAATTTAAAATATTGAGCTCCAGCAGATATAAAAGGTATAGACTGAACTGCCTGTAAGTCCACTGTATACAATTGAATTTCACCATTTAAACACCTTGATTTGTCCGCCGATTTTTCTTTTCTAGCCCGATCTTTGGCCTTAATATGTTCTTGGTAATCCTCTTCGCTCACGTTTTTCTGTTTATATGCGTAACAGAGATCGCATTGATCTTTTTTTGGCCGATAGATGCTAAGATTCGTTTTATGGATTACATCCAAAAAACATTTGTAAGTAGGCTTCTCTTCAGCAGAAATATTTCGGTATTTTAAATGCCTTTCAAAGTCACTATATAGTTCAGCATATGTCTTGTAGTTTAAATCTATGTACTCTTTATTAGTACTTTGTCGACAATAATGTGACGGCATTTTTGGTATAGCAGTCAAAAAATTATTCACGTGATGTACTTTAGTTACATTTATTGTCTTCTGTCTCTTTGCAGGCTTACTTTTTTTTGGCATACCAATCTCGTTATGTAGTTTTGCATTTTTGACCCAGCTTGACACGGACCATTCTCCTAAACATAATGTACCACAAAACATCTTTTTACACACTGGTATAATTACACCTGCTACTTTAAGGGAATACTTGAAAGTATTTATTCGTCTAGATGGATGTTTTTTTGTTTGAACAGTTACTGATGTAAGCGTGACCATTGCAACGACATATGATTTTCTTTCTTCCCAAGAAAGGTCCTAAAATGACTTGAAAATTGTACTTCTATTCGTATCCGTTATTTTATTACATTTCCTGGAAAATCGTGTGGCACACCTTTCAGAATCACATCTTGCTTGTAGAGTTCTTTTTTTTCTATTTTCCATTCCAATAGTTCCTTCATTTTTCCTTCTCTTAATTGAAACATACTCTTTCCCTTTCATTCTTTTTAGTTTCAGTCTGTTTCTAGCTCAGTTATTGATATTAATTTGTCCTTTTCGCGATCGTTTTACTTTTACAACACCTGAAGAGTCATCTAAACTTCTAGAATTACCAGCATCTGATGATGGCGTGTTTTCATATGAACTTGGAGAGTACTCAGATTCACTCTCTGAAAAATCCGATTCGGACAGAAAACAATCCCTATTATCTTGTAACTTTATCGGCACTATTTTACCAGTTTTTTCGTCTAAAATTATGTCTAAAGAATTAAATGGCTGGTAAAGCAGTTTCATGGTCGAGTTCAAGGATGAACATTTACGGAAGACGAAATGGCCCGTTTTGTCATCAAGTATAGCTGTTTTATCTTCAATGATTGAAATAGTTTTATTGTCTGAATTATTTTTCTCAGTTCTATTAGGGCGTAAACTAGAGTGTTCCGTAGACGACCGTTCACCAGATTCAACCACCTCATTATGTAGCGCTAAACTAACTAATCTCCTACTTCTTGAATGTGGAAGATTCATCTGGAAACAAATAGTACCTAGGTATATTGTTTCAAAATAAAGTAGGAATGTAGTTTTCTCGAGTCTGTATAATTCGGAAAAGGCAGATTTGCTGTATGTATTTAGTTAACTAAGTACCTATGTAATAATATTATAAGTAATAATAATCACAAAAAAAAACTAAATTATAAGTCTGTGATCATTATTAAATACACAGCTAACCATCTTACGAATAATTAACTAATTTTATTTAATAGTTAGAGTAAAGAAAAATTTTAGTAGGTACCTTGAGAACATAAAACGACTACCTACCTATCAGTAATTATTATTCGAATCGCAAACAAGAATTTAGATTGTATCTATAATGTCAAGAAGAATCATTTATAGCATTATCCACAAAACGATACAATTTTTTTAATTTAAAGACTACTTAATTATTTTACAAAGAATTAAGAATTTGACTTACCTTTTAACAGCGAAATTAAACGAAGCACTTTCTCTATATAATAAGAAATAATGCACCTAATGCTTAATTAACTTTTAGGATAAAAGTAAACAACGAACTTTCGGCGAAATTAAACTACAAAACTATCAAAAGTGTAACTAACTTCATACCAATATGAGTAGCAACCTCGCATCTCAAATTAGAACGTTACCGAAAATTAACCTTATTGTACAGATCTAATCTCGTATCTAGTGATACGAGTTTGCTGCAGTTATTAAAACTGTGTGAGAGAGATAGAAGAAAATTGTACAGCTAAATACGTTGCCAACTTTACTCTGTACCAATATACGAGTTTGTTGTAGTTATGAAACATTAGAAAAGGAACAGATAGATTAAATAATAAAAAAACTGTATTTTTTAGATACGAGGTTGAGAAAGTAAGATGACGATATACCACATTCACTTTCTATCCGCGGTAAAAGAGTTTGTAATAATTCAACATCTTTGGCTAAATATCAAGGCAAAATCTTCAATGGGTTATGTAGGCGCGATTATCCCCCAAACTTTTTACACAAACACATGCACAGGCCTTCTAACACTCCGAACGCTATACACACACAACAACAAAATTCCCTTCGGCTTATAATACCATACTTCCACGGGGCACACAAAATTTATTAAAGGATAGCTTCTCTATCCTTAAAAATAATAATATTACACGAAATCTTTTGGAAACGTGCCCTAGTGCAACGTATATACAAAATCAAAATTTAAAAGCTATTTTGGCAAAAAATAAAAATACACGGAGCAATAACACATTGTTAGGTACACACAAGTGCAACCAATCTCGTTGCAAAACATGTCCCATAATAAATTCCGATATCAATATACAAACTCATCATAACCCTGTTGTCATCAAAATTCAAAATTTCGCACAATGTACTACTTCTCATTGCGTATATATGCTGGAGTGCAGATTTTGTAACAGTTTTTATGTGGGAGAGACTACGACACCCCTTCGTACTCGCATGAAAGGACACAGACATCCAGTAGATTCTCAAATTAATAATATTTTACCTGTGCCCACCCATGCGCGTATAAATAACACTACCTTTAACAATTGTTTCACGGTAAGAGTATTAAAGAGTTTTCCTAAAACTATTCGGTCTATTGATTTAAAAACATGGGAAAGCTCTTTTATTTTTTTAGCAGCTTGGTGCATACTATAGCCCTGGTCTGAATGTAATGCAATAGGGTTTGTCTAACTCGTTTTGTAAATTTATTAATATCGAACCAACAATGGACATAACATGCTGATGATGTTTTCCATGATGGTGATAATGATATTTTTCTAAAAAATAAATACAAAACTGTATAGTGCATTGCCTTTACCATTACTAAAAGAAATAAAATTACTTTTTCAAAATTTATGACAAAGACCTTCAGTCTCTGTCACTGATGACGCCGCTCCAAAGAGAGGCGAAATATTTGTCAATAAAATTTTATAGCTTCAATTTATATATTTTACCAAGTAAGAAACACATCTAACACACTTTATTTGTTTCAGATAACCATGTCAATTATTATAATTTATGCATTTAAACATAACTCCTGGTGTATTTGGCCTAGGATAAGGTGGGGTAATTGGCACCACCTAAGGTAGATGGAACAAAAAGTTATTAAAAACAACATATATTTAATAAATATTGAATCCAATATAAACTTTGGATTACTAACTTTATAATTATTATATAACTTAACATAAACAATATGATTTTTCTTTTATCTTTAGGGTATTTAAGGGTTTATCTACCAATTTTTCCCATGGGGTAATTGACAGCGTCCGTAGACTAGTAGACTAGTGGTTGCGCCGGTAAATCCGGAGGTCGTAGGTTCTATTGCAACCCATGGTAAATAAATATTAGTACATTTTTCTGTACAGTTTGTCATGGTCTGGGTTTTTATAAAATGTAATGTAAATTATATCGTTGCTTCTGGTACACATTATAGCACAAGCCTAGAGCTTAGTTTGTGACCAAAAGCAGTATGTGTAAGTTTTCGATATTATTATTATAAATAAAAAATGTAATGGTAAGAAATTTAAGTAATGGTACTCGTATTTTCTATGGTCTTATTGGTCGTCCCCATTCATGCAATCAATCGCTAATAACTATTATTGATACCTATAAATTTAGATAATCTCTAATAATTCACATACACATATATTACCAACAAAAAAAAAGTACATAATGTGTCCTTTTGGCAATAGCACATACACATATTACCAAAAAAATAAAACACAAGTACATATATACATGTGTCCATTTGGCAATAGTGCATAATGCACTGATATATAACATTTATGAGACCATTTTCCACCTAATTTTTCACTATAATAGTCAGGAAAAATCCGATGAAACTGATAAAGGAGCTTTTACTACGAGGGAAGGTGCCCTCAGAACTGCAACATACCTCTGTACGTTGTAAATATACACTAGCGACATCTGTAGAAAATTCGGGGTGACTCCTGAAATATCTGAAGCATTCAGGTCTTTACCAAATAGTATGTTTACTCATAATAACATCTGATTTATAAAATACTTATCAAATTTGAATTCTGAAGAAATTTAATTACGTATTATATTTATATTATCGATTTTTTTTTATATGTATTTTATTTCACAAATATTTTATCCGGGCCTCGATTCTCTTAAATTGGCTTTAGATCAATCGTGTAATAATAGCATTGTAGTAGAATCACAATATTTTAATTTGTAATTAATCGCTCATAGAAAAGTGTAAAAAAAAATCGATTCTATTACGATGCAAGTGCGATTCTATTGAAGTAAGTTAATTTGAGAGAGCAGGGCCCCAATTATTTTTAATATGGTAAATACTAAGATATATGCACATGAAATAAGGATGGTAATACACATTATATAAAATATATATATATATATATAGCTGAATTATGTGATTATATTCTAGAAATTGAAAAATCTGGATTTGGTCTTACGCGCAGCGACATCAGATATTTGGCTTACCAGCTAGCGGAAAAAAATAATTTAAAGCACACGTTTTCACAAGATAATGAATCTGCGGGAAGATCATGGTTGAAGTTATTCCTCAAGCGCCATCCTAACCTATCCTTTCGCCGTCCAACGGGCACATCAATCGCTAGAATGAAAGGATTTAACAAAGAAAATGTAAACGAAAGTTTTGACTTGCTGGAGAGCTCTTTTGATAAAATCCAGTATCCTGCAACCAATGTTTATAACGTGGATGAAACTGGGATTTCAGTGGTGCCATTAAAAATGCCGGAGATACTAGCTCTCAAGGGCAAAAAACAAATAGGAACCGTAACGTTAGCAGAACGTGGTTCAACGATCACTTGTGTGCACTCATACATATTATGAGTGCAGGTGGCACATTTGTCCCACCTATGCTGATATTCCCGCGGAAACGGGACAATCCACTACTGATTAAATGTGATCCATGCTTGTCATCCATCCGGATGGATACAACTTGACCTATTTACTCAATGGTTCGATAATTTTTTACAGCATGTGAAACCAAGTGCTACGTCACCGGTTCTACTGATTTTAGACGGCCATGCAAGCCACACCAGAAATATCAAAGTTTTGGATTTAGCCAGAAAAAAACATGTTCGCTTGCTGTCTTTGCCTCCACACTCAAGTCATAAAATGCAGCGACTTGATAAAACATTCAAGGGTTCATTAAAAAAATACTTGACTGAAGAAATTCGCAAACGACTACGAATGCAACCTCAAGCAATAACACATTTTGACATCACACAATTATTTGGTCTAGCCTACATACGAGCTCAGCGTGCAGAATTGGCTATTAGCGTTTTTCGTGCAACAGGGATATATCCCGTTAATAGACACGTCTTTGAAGATCATGACTTTATTGACGAAGACCTTCCAGCAGTAGAGGGGCCTTCTAATGACCCAGCCCGCGATATAACGACACCGGTTGATAAAATTCCTGATAACCCGATACTTGAGCAAAGGGCTGTTGTACCTGAACCCGATAACTGCTTACCTGAGACAAGGGCTGTTGAAACTCCGGAATCCAGAAAGGAAAACAGAAAGAAAATCATCGTCTGAAATTTCTGATAAAAGTGATTATTCAGTCAATAATAGTACCGATGAAAGTTCTGATAGTTCCCTACCCATAGATTCAGGTACCCGAGCCATCTCGTAGGCCGCCGCCATTGGCACGAAGCCCTCAGCTTCGAGCACTGACACAGATGGACACCTCCATCCCCCCAACGGGATCGAACAGGGCTCCCGAACCGAGGTTTTCTCCAATCGTGGTGGAGACCATGCCCAACTGGGCTATCCACTTCCGTGTGCCCCGGGTAAAACTGGGCCACGTTGTCAACGCCAGGCCGTTTGGGAAGGGCATCCGTTTCCTTCCGCGAACTGAGACTGAGTTCCGCGAGGTGCAAAGGAACCTTGTGCATCTCGAAAAGACTGAGAACATCTCGTGGTTCTCATATTCACTCCCGGCCGAACGCAGCCTTAAGGTCGCGATCCCGGGGCTTCCTGCCAATACAGAAGAGTGGGACATAGCGGAGGCACTCCGGGAGCTCGGATACGAGCCGGAATTTGTTAGACAGATCCGGGCTCGGGTCGGGGCTTCTGGGTGCCTTTTCTTTGCCAACTCCGTAAGTCCCCAGATTGTTCTACCGCAGCTCTGTTCAACACCACCGAGCTGTTGAACATACCCGGGGTTAAATTCGAGGCTTAGAGGGGAAAGAAGGGGCCTGCTCAGTGCCACAGGTGCCAACAGTTCCGGCACTCCTCGCACGTGTGCCACAGGCGGCAAGCCTGTGTCAGATGCGGCGGGGGGCATTCGTCCAAGGAGTGTCCCCGCTCTCGCGAGGATCCACCTACCTGTGCCAACTGTGGCGGTGAGCATACCGCCAACAACACCTCCTGTCCCGTCTTTCGCAAGGAAATTCGAAACAGGGCTGCCGGTACAGTAGCCCTGACAACCGTAGCCAGGGCCCCTGTTTCGGTCCCAGCAAAAACGGGCGGAAGGAGGCGAAGGCCCCTTCCTTGCCCATTACGCTCCGGCCTGCAGCTAACGATCCGAGGGCGAAGAATGCGGTTCCCAAACGCAAAGGGCAGAGGGGACGAAAACGCAAAAGCCGTAAGGCCCCAGCCGGTTCAGCCCCCCTAGTCCAGCGAGGGGAGCCATCAGCGCCCCTGCCACAGGCAACCCCTAGTGAGCCTTCCTTCACTCTGAAGGATGTGGCCACAATCTTTCTCGATATGATACGAGCTATCGAGGCGGGTGCAGACCCGCGGTAAGCTATGGCAATCGGGCTAGCCGGTCTTGCTGTTAGCAGAGCTGAGTAAGGCGGAGCTGCGCATCGTGCACTGGAATGCCAACGGCCTGCGAAACCAGCGCCGTTCCCTGCAGATTTTCCTCAGTGAACAACGTGTTGACGTAGCACTGATTAGTGAAACACTTCTTACTCCTTCTCTCCAATTCAGAATCCCGAATTATATTATATACCGGCGGGATGAACTTGCGACTTAGGGCCGAGCCTATCGTGGGCTAATGGTCTTGGTTCGCAGGAACATAAAGCTCCCTACACTCTGGGTATAGCGTTACATATAGGTGACAGCGAGCTGCACCTATATGCCGCGTATAAGCCTCCAAATGAAATTCTCGACACAGGGGGACTGCGTCAACTGTTCGAAACGCAGGTCCCGATCCTCGTGGCCAAGGATTTCAATTGTAAGCACCCAGCGTGGAATTCCGCACAAATTAACCGTGGGGGGCGCCACCTGTTACGGGCCGCCGAGCGGGGAGGGTTCTGTGTGGACGGCCCGTACGGGCCGACCTATGTTTCTAGTAATCATAGGGTCGGCCCAGACGTGCTGGACATCATAGTGCACCGTAACCTGCCCAGCGCTCCAGAGCAGGAGGTGCTCAACGACCTAGACCTGTTATAAGTTATTCAGCACCAGAAAAAATGTCAGTAGTTAACCGTAATAGTTGTGGCAATCATTGTTTGCGATTAAACTTTGGGCACAAACTTGTACCTGTATTTTGATTACTTATAATATATATTTGGGGCGTAAGTATGGTCTGTTGGTTTTGTCGCCTTGGTGGCACTTTTGCAGAACAGTCAACGATTGGCAGGTCAATGGAACCAGCTAACTACCTAGTCTTAAACTAGTTGCTTATATAGCGCGTGTGTTCGGTTTGGTTGTTTTTTTTTCCCGAAAGGAAAATAGTTTAATAGTTCACTATCTGTTTATTTTTTATTATATTTTCAACATTAGTCTGTAGGAGGAATGGCGACCTGGCCAAGCGCACACTTTTATATATATATATATTTTTGACTTTTCATAAATGCCTGTAAAGGTTTACATGAAATAAATATTTTTGACATTGACCATATATAAAAGAGCTACATCATTAATTCTAGCTATTTCTGGGAAACTGAATAAGCATTGGAACGAAGAGTCTACGTGATTTTTTTATTAATTTAAACAAAAATACCTGATCCCTCTCTATACGACTAACCTAAAGAGAGGTAGGTTTTTCGGGATTTTCCCCTGCGTTTATCCTACAAGTATAATGCAAATATTTTAAAAACTTCTTTTTTATTTTTTCTATATTATCTACGTATATGTTATATTGTGGGCTACAAACAGTAGACGCATAATCAAAGATAGACCTCACCAGAGAGTTAAAAATATTGTAAAAGTAGAGCCTTTATTAAAATCCCTGCACGTTCTTAAAACAGAGCTTAACAAGCAATAGGCCTTGGCTAATATACTATTTACGTGACAAATGAAGGTTAGGCCAGTTTCAAAAAGTAATCCCCGCATCCCTTACCACGGACACACGACAGATAGGCTTATCATTCAATTAATATGTACCAATAATAAGTTTCGACTTTCTTGTAAAACTTATTATAATACTTCTTTATATTGAGACTTAAATATTTTTTTCACAATATCTTGCATTTCATCGAGATCTATCTGTAATAATTTACAGTAATTAATTGATTTGTTACTTCTAAATATGTTCATGTCATCAGCATAAACCAATACATTGAAGTGGTCAAATATGGACAAAATGTAATTTATAAACATATTAAAAAGAAGCGGCTCGAAATGAGAACCCCGGGGAACACCAGAGGAAACGGGAACAAATAAAGAACAATGACCCTTTATAGTGACGGCCTGACTCTGCTCAGTAAGATAGGAATCTAACCACCTTAACAAGTCCCATGTATACATACCAAGTCTATTTAATTTATCAATAAGAAGGGAATGAGAAATAGAAAGGCAAAGGCCTTATATAAATAGAATAGTCAGCGTCCATTTTAGAACATTTATTCATTGAAACAGGAATTCTATAAACAAATTCATGTAAATTGCACTCACAATAAATCCATGTTGCTGGTGTTGCTGGTTGATCAAATGTGCTCTCAAAACGGAAAATATGCTATCATAGACAGGTTTTTTAATGTTTTGATATGATACACAACTTAGATATAAGTCTATAGTTTTGAATATTATTAGTGATAACACTGGAATTAAAAATGGGTACAAAATAGGATTATTGCCAAATTAGAGGTATTTTTCTAGACCCCATAGATAAATTAAACAATGCACAAATTGGCTCCGAAAGATATACGCAGCATTTCCTATAAAAAATCGGTGGAATCCTATCAGCCTGATTTCTTATTATATGTCAAGATTTGAAAAATATTTAACTATAGTAGCCTAAATTAACTGAATAAAAAAAACTACGCTTTTTGCAGCAACGATTTCACTATGTGACTGTTACTTGAATCTGCCTTTTTTCATTGTTAAAAATTACATATTTCAGCAGAATCACTCGAAGATTGATCATCTTAATATAAAGTATCAGGGAGATCTGATGTTCCATTCTTTGGCTTGAGATATAATTATATTTAATAGTAAAAACTTTTAGACCTTTGGTCTAAAAGTTTTTACTATTAAATATAATTATATCTTCAAAATCAGCGACATACTTTTCATAGCACCTAATCTGTACTCGTTTTTGTCTATCTCTCAATAAACTAAAGGTATTTAAGTCACCTATCCTGCCATAAATATTCCTTTTTTTTTCTTTTCTTTAATTATGTTTTATTAAAGCTTTTTAAAAGCGGAAACCTACCATTAAACCTGACATTCTTTAAGGGGGCATGCTTCATGATTACGTCATTAACAACGTCAAAAAAGAAAGAAACAGCATCATCAATATCTCTGGACGTACGAAGATCAGACCAGTAAGATAAAAAAGACTAGACAAATCGCAATTTATCGCATCACATCATAAGCTGCGCAGAACACACGTATACTGCGGGTGACTGGACGCAATGTCCGCAGCCGTAACATGCGAATACTTATTTCTAGCGCTGGATGATGGCCATTCTTGATAACCAAAGGATCTTGCTTTTATAAACACGGCAGTCCAAGTCCGAAAGAATTAGATCCAGCATTCTGTCACTTTTATATGCTACTATGCTGAGAGGTATTATACTGACTAAAATTAATAAAATAATCTAGAGATTATAACAAGCCTACAAAGTTGCGGGCACCTGTTTGTCTATATTATAAAGAGAGAATATTTCTATTTTTGTTTGTAACGAATAGTCTTAAAAACTAAAACGATTAAAATTAAATATGTCACTATTATGCTACATTACCACTGAGTATCATAGGCTATCATTTTTTTTCAAAATTATTAGGTATCCGTAAAATGTAACCCAAGGTGAAAAAAAATACCTATAAATTTCTTGACATCGCGTGCGATGCGAAACTGTTGATAATAGAACAAAATAATGTAATACATCTTTAGAGAACACAATAATATATATAAATAAGTTGGCGGTACTACCATATGTCCAACTATTATATTTATGTCACTAACAACTTCATATGTGCATGTATGAAAAGTTAATAGAAATGCCAGTAGATACTAAATCATGTCATTAGTACCTTAGTATTAATCCTTATCCAAATAAAACATATCGTAATTGAGGTTGTTTGAGTACCTATTGATTACCTTTGAATTATTAAAATCGGATATTTGATTCAAAAGATATAATGAATTTAAAAAAAAACTAGATCACGGTACTTTAGTATTACTCCTTATCCAAATAAATCACTCCGTATTCGAGGTCGTATCAGTGGGCTTATTATTATAATCGGATATTCCATTCAAAAGATATTTATTTATTTAATTAACACTTTATTTATTACGGACTTAATGCCCCTATTGTCTACTAGTCAACCACCAGGTAATTTCAAACACTCACGAAAACGACAATGCTAAATAAAACTTTAGCTTAAGGTTTTCGGTTGTTTTTTTTTTCTTCTAAAACTATTTACGTTTTGGTACCTACGTATATTAATTTAGTTTTAATGTTTGAGTAAATACCTACAAACCTTTTTTTTTATAAAATCGGTTCAATAACTTTTGAGAAATAAGAATCTATATTACAATAAAATGCATATAAAATTAAATAAATAATATTCAATATTTTCTTTTAATCCATTTCTAATATCAATGCTATCAAACTTCAAAAGAGTTACAATACATTATGACTACAGAAACGTGAGCTCGCATCTAACAAAAGCTGGTTTATAGAAGTAAACTGCACTAACACATCAATTCATGCCGACTGTCACGTGAGAGGCGACATCCATTGGGATACAAAAATACAGATAAAACAGTACTTATTTCCATGGAATTGGGTCGAGTTTCAAACGGAAGCTTTATCAAACTGTGTTAGTTCCGTCTGAAAGAACAAATGGTTCAGAACTCAGGGGAAGTGTTTTTCCTCATATCTCAGACAGATAGAAGCAAATCATAATGTATGAGGAAATATTATTGCCATTACTAGTAGTAGGTATTCTGCAGGTTTAGTGATCCTGGCATATGGAAATCTACGGATACTTTATTATAGGAACGATAGATAAAGTAAGTTATACGACAGAAGTGATCACATTCATTTCTGAACACGTAAACTGTGATCTGGAAATTTATTTATAGATTTAAACAAGTTTTATCTATGTTACTTATACTAAACTTACTTAGGTCCCTGGTTCGAATCCCGGTGTGTACCAATGAGTTTTTAATGTAAAAATTTATGTACATTTGTTTGACAACACCACTATAGTGCCTCGGAGAGCACGTTAAGCTATCGGTCCCGGTTTCACTATACCAACTTGTGAAACTGTTTATAGATGGGTTATTGAGTCTATTCAAAACATCGCGACGGGCTAGCCACTTGTTCGGTGTAGACTCATACCATCTCAGGCTACGACGAGGTGGGATTAAAAACCCCTCCGCTGGGTACCCTGGGGCCGTCTAGGCGGTCTCGGGCGCCGTAAGGCACCCGTGATGATATATATATATATATATATACTTATACTAATATTATAAAGCTGAAGAGTTTGTTTGTTTGGTTAAATGTTACGCTAATCTCAGGAACTGGTTCGAATTGAAAAAATATTTTAGTGTTGGATAGCCCATTTATCGAGGAAGGCTATACGTACATAACGCTACGACCAAAAGAAGTAACAATGAAAAATCTTGCAAAAACGGGGAAAATATTCTTTTTGAGAGAGTTACGAAAACGAAGTTGCGCGGATAAGCTAGTTTTTTTTTTTTTTTTTTTATAGGAGCTCGGCATGTGACCCCACATCCACTTGATCGAAAGCAGTATGCAGGTCCAAGAATGAATACAACCAGCTCTTAGAATTGTGTTGTAAGAGCTGGTTTCATCCATTATGCCGGCTTAAGATGCCTATGCACGCTTCGTTTAAAGGACTCAAGGTTATAGGATGAAGGAAACACGCAAGCAAGTTACTTATATCCGTTTTTATTTTTAAAATTGTTCTGTGCCCTAAGCATATTTTACACTCCCAAAGGTTAGTTTGTAAAAAATGGTTAAGCGCACAGGAAGCTTAAGCATGCCTCTATGTACAATGCTATAAAAAAAAAGTTATGTTAGTTATAAACTAGTTTGTTATGTAACATGCAATCGCTTGGTATTATTTTTATATTACGAACACAAACTTAATGATTTAATGACAGAGATGTCTGGAATCAGCCCTCTCTGCGTCTGGAATCTCTAAACTAATAGCAACTGTCATATTGTAATAATTCATTATACTTACTATTATATGTATTGTTCGATTTTGATAATACTCTATGGACGCTAATCTGTGGTCATGACTTATGACAGTGCTGTTTGTGTCACAAAATGGTGTTGGTTCCAAAATAATTTGTGTTAAAAGGAGGTGTTTTGTTCCGTAATGTAATTTTGTGCGTCCTTCTAGATTATTAGATAGTAAATTGAATTGTGTAGTATTTCGTTTGCCATGTATTAGGCGCCTACAAATAATTGTCAGATTTGTCGCGTTGTGTTGTTGATATTTATTATATATTTGTTTCAACGTGGTATAATTGTGAACAAATCGTAATTGTGTGGCATGTTAGTGGTTTGGAATAAGAACGAAGATATTGCAAGCCTTGGGTACCCAGGGATCTCGTCGCTGAAACTAACCACCAGCCATTAAGTAAGTCCATTTCAAATTAAGTATTTACGGTACGCATCGCATCCGTGTAAGAATCCTGGACGAGTTTTGTTTCCCGGCTTCTCGCACACTTTTGGTAGCAGAGCGTGGTTCGTACACATTGTTGCACATTTTGTTAGTGAGTTTTTAAATTTACCCATCTGTGCAAATTTTGATAGTGTGTATAACCTCAAATTATTTGTCCCTAGCATAACTTATTTGTTAGCTAGATATACTTTATTCCCTTAATTGTTAGTTTTGTTATATCATTTGGTATGAAGAAATTATAAATTCCTCCAACGGTACACCTTTATTTATTATAATTTTTAACTTATGTGACTTGCCTATGCTTTGCAGGTAGCAAAATATAAGTTCAGGCAGGTTAGGTTAGTTTGTACAATATTCCTAGTGCAGTTCCAACATAATTAAGTAGGTATTTTAATTAAAATTAAGTTTTTTCTTATTATTAGGGTTACGTAGGCAGGGTTTTGTAAATTGTTTTAAGTTTGTTTTCCTACTATGCCGGCTAAATGATGCAATTACGAAATGGGGGGCGACAATGACGAGTTATATTACGATTATATTTTAATACACTTGTTGCTTTATCGTCAATCCAACTACCCATTTCGTAACCGCACCCTGAAAGACCTCGATGCAGTTAGTCTCCTGAAAATCGGAACTTGCCTATGCTTTGCAGGTAGCAAAATATAGGTTCAGGCAGGTTAGGTTAGTTTGTACAATATTCCTAGTGCAGTTCCAACATAATTAAGTAGGTATTTTAATTAAAATTAAGTTTTTTTCTTATTATTAGGGTTACGTAGGCAAGGTTTTGTAAATTGTTTTATGTTTGTTTTCCTTTAGTAAGGGAACTTAAAACTTGTTTTAATGACAAAACTAAAATTTTATTTTGACTTGTTGCAAACTTAAAATTTTATTTTGTGTTCATTTGTAAGTTTGTTTTTTATTTTAAATTTAAAATTGTGTTCACCTACTTATTGTAATTATGTCTGTCAATAAGAACTCAATAAAGACTAGGGCGGTCTTAAGGTGGCTTACATCCGCTGTGGATTTGGTGGACAGACCCGACCGTTCCGCTGCTCTTTTGGCGCGGTTCGAAAAGATCCCAGAGTATGAACAAGAGCTTTCTTTTTTCTATTATATATATATTTTTTATTTTTATTATATTTAATGGTGCTCATAGATACCATTACCGAGAAGGTTCAAGCGAGTATTGATAAGTCGCTGAAGATGGGCCCCGAGCTTTCGCCAGTTGTGTTTTCTCCCGGGCTTTTAAGCAGGTTACCTACCATTGACCTCCCACCATTTGATGGACGACTTGATGCCTTCCTAAACCTGTTTGATAGTCTTGTGCACGGGCGGGGGGACCTCACCTCCAGCCAGAAGATGGCTTATTTGTTATGCTCATTGAAAGGAGAGGCTCGTGGCATTGTCCAACACCTACCCGTGACGGACGAAAATTACAAGATTGCGCGTGAGCTTCTGACCAAGCGGTATCAAAATATTAGGCGTTTGGCTAACACTCATGTCAATCAAATATTAGGATTGTCTATAGTTGGTAAGGTACATGATTTGCGCAGGGACCTCTTGATGATGATTGCGGTGAATGCCTTGCAGTGTCTTAACCTACCAGCCAATATTTGGTCATTTATATTTTTTTATTTATATTACTTAACATTGTGTTCGGGAAGATGTCCCCCGAACTTAAGCTGCCCTTTTAACATAGGTATGGTAGTAACAGCATTGATTGCCTACCATTGTTCTCTTATTTGTTTACCTTTTTGGAGGAAGAGTGTCGCATAGTGGATAACTCTGCCGGTGCAGGGCGGCCAAGATATGTTGACCATCAGATGATCCGGGCCCTGTTCAACCACCTGGCCAAACTGCTCAGCGTCCCAGGAAACGTTTTGCTGTGGCCGCTGTTGAAACACCGAATTGTTTATATTGTAGGGACCCTGGGCATTTGGTGCCGCATTGACCACAATTTTGTAACTTGCGGGTCCAGGCGACGTGCCATGACCCGACAGAGGCAATGGTGTTATGTGTGCTTGGGCAAGCACCACCAAAGGGATTGCCGTGAATCGCGGCCATGCTCGCAGTGCAGTGGCCGCCATCATCTTGTTTTGTGTGCCAACTTAAATATGGAAGGCCGCCAACCTGTTCACTATGAACCACAGGGTGCTAGTGAGGTACGATCGCGAGGTTTTATGATTCCTCACGTACTGAGGATCCCCCCCCCCTAGGAGTTCACTCCCCTCCCCATGGTGAACTCCTAACATGGAGGGTGAACTCCGTCACCCCCCATATTAGGAGTTCACCCCCCAGGAATGGCGGCCGCACCCCCCTCATGGGCGGGGGCAATGCTTCGCCCCCTGGCTTTGCTCGTAACCGGTGTGCAGCGCAGCTACCTGCTGTAAGGTCTCGTTACCAAAGAAGACCTTCAGGACGACATCCTCATTTTGTCGAGCTAATTCCATAAGATCCATAATTACCAGTGGATCCCGAACCCGAATGTCCCGGTACGTCCGGTTCATGAGGAATAGGTATCCGCTGCCCACCCAGTGACTGTAATTTTACCTACAGCCTATGTTTGTGTTTGGGGCCCGAAGGGCAACTATTTGGTTGTTCGTGCTCTTTTAGATTCGGGTGCCCAGGGTTGTATTGCTTCGGCTTGCTTAGCGAATGGCCTATGCCTAGCTTTGAATCCTCACCGGAATTCTTTTCGGGAAGTTGGTAATGTTAAAATTGAGAACTTGATTGATAACAGCACTTTTACATTCATCCCGTTCTCGGTTTCCTGTCGAGCATCACTGCTGCGTTTTAGAAAATATATTGGGTCAACACCCCTAGTTTAAGACTGAAATCGAGACACTGCGCGCTGGACGTTTCGAGCTTAAGGGAGCATTTGGACGTCTAAATCCTTTTTTTGATCATTTGGGCCTCCTTCGTGTTGGAGGATGACTTCGGAATGCCAATTTGCCCTTTGAAGCTCGTCACCCCTTGTTTCTTCCTTATTCTGGTCACTTGGTGAATTTGTTGGTTGCTGATCACCACATAAAGAACTCGCATGCTGGCTATAATGCTTTGTTGGCCATCTTACAGCGCGAATATAGTTTTCTGTCCGCCAGACGAGTCATACGAAGTGTGATTTTCCAATGCATGCCTTGTTACAGACTCAAGGTTACTACCATGCAGCCTCAAATAGGAGATCTGCCTTCGGACCGTGTGAATGAGGCTCGTCCCTTTGCTGGCGTGGGTACAGATTTTGCTGGCCCGTTCTCTGTGAAAGTATTACACCTCAGGAACGCTACAATTGTTAAGGCCTATTTGTGTGTCTTTGAATGTCTGTCCAACAAAGCCGTACATTTGGAACTGGAACTGCCCTAAATACTGAAGCCTTCGTCCCTGCCCTTGGTAGATTTGTGTCCCGTCGCGTTTTGCCATCGTTGATCCGGTCCGATTGTGGAACAAACTACAAGGGCCACGACCGTTATTTAAATAATATATATAAATTTGTAGCAGATAATCAGAATGTAATTGAAACTGCACTCTCCCAACGTGGACCTCCTATCACTTTACTTACGTAGGGTAATAGGTGAAACCGTATTAACCTTTGAGGAACTTGCTACGGTATTTTGTAAAATTGAAGCCGTCCTCAACTCACCCTCGTTGTGCCTGATCTCTTCAGACCCAAACGACCTCGAGGCTTTGACTTCAGGTCATTTTTTGATAGGGCAGCTACTTATCGCCTTGCCTGAATACTCCTTCAGAGATGTGAAGTGTACTCGACTGTCGCGATTTGAATTGATCCAGCAGATGACCCAGCATTTCTGACATCGCTGATCGCTTTAATACCTTCACATATTGCAGCAACACGTGAAGTAGACTGATAATACGAAGGGTTCGTATTATGCCAAAGATAGGAGACCTCGTCCTGGTTAAGGATTCTAACCTGTCCCCATTGCGTTGGAGAAGAGGGCATTCTTAACTTGGTCCCAGGGGCGGATGAAGTACCTTGTTTTGCTGAGGTTATTTATTTTATTTATTAATTTTAATACTTTATTGCACAGTAAACAAAAGTTATGTACAAAGGCAAACTTAATGCCTTAGGCATTATCTACCAGCTAACCTTTAAGATTGTGTTCGAAGTCGGGTGCTTAATTAAATGTTAATAAACTTATATAAATTAGGACATAGTAATACAATAACATATACATTATACAATATATACATAATAAATAATACATAAACATATATACATATATATATATAATATAATATCTACATAAAAAAAAATACATACATTTATATATATACAAACATACTTGGTATACTATACACAAATAAAGTGGAAAATATATATAATAAAACACCACATAAAAGATATCGAGATACACGCTGTTGATCAGCTGTTGTTCTGTTTATTTCGGAAGTGCGCGATCAAGTGTTGTTTAAAAATATTTAACGATGGCGCTCGTCTGATAACTAAAGGCAATTTATTCCACTGGCGACGGATACAGTGTAAGAATCTGAATATCTTGTAGAAGTATGAGACGGGATTTTAAGCTGATTGGTAATTGAAGAACGCAGTGAACAGTTGTGCGAGCCACCCAGGAATTGAAAACGTTGCTTTAAATAAGAAGGAGCAAGGGGGTTATTGGGGATACCATAGAGATAGGTCAGAATATGAACAGTTCTGCGAAATCAGATATTAAGCCGCTTTAATTGAATTCTGAAACTGGAGACATGGTCGTATTTACGTAAGCCAAAAACAAAGCGAATGCATAGATTAAGCGACGATCGAGTTTATTCAGTAGCTCTTCTGTGATATCGGAGTAGCAGTTGTCAGTATAGTCAATAATAGAAAGAAGCAGAGAACTAACCAACATAAGCTTAGCCTTAAAAGAAATGAAGTTCTGGGCCCTCTTTAACGAATGCATACTGGCGAAAAAATTTCTGCTAATTTCTGACACCTGCTAAGACCATTTCAAGTCACAAGTCATGTAAAGGCCGAGGTTTCGACAGACTGACAGAAAGAAAGAGGAGTATTATTAAAATTTAATAGAGAGAGTGAGTCCAAATCCAATCTGTTCAGCATATGCCTAGAGCCGACGATCATGACCTGCGTCTTACCAGGGTTAACCAATAGACCAAGGTTATGTGATTGTGAATGAATAGCATCAAGATCTTTATTCATATTGGATATTGCGTCGTCAATGTGTTCTATACCGAATGGTAATGAAAGCTGCAAGTCATCGGCATATAGATGGTAGGAACTAAATTTAATTACTTGAGTTACGGAGTTAATAAATATTGAAAAGAGTAAGGGAGATAATACGCTGCCTTGTGGTACGCCAGCTGTCACCGGACACCAGTCAGAGACTTTATTATCCGAGTGAATGCGCTGAATGTGACCACGAAGATAGGAGTCAAACCACCGTATGACAGTCTGTGAAATATTAAGAGAGCGAAGTGAGGCCAGGAGAATATCGTGATCAACGCAATCAATTAAAAGCACTGCTGAAATCAAGGAGAGTGAGAAGGGTCAACTTGCGTTCATCCATCGACAAATGGATGTCATCAGTAATTTTAATCAGAGCAGTATTGGTGCTGTTCGATGGTCTAAAGCCGGATTGAAAAGGATTCATGAGGTTTTGGTGACTAAGGAAGGTAGCAAGTTGTTTATACACGCTCTAAGATTTTAGGCAAGAAGGGGAGAATTATAATAGGTCGTAGATCATTGTACTGAGTGGGAACTGTTTTTTTTTTTGGAATTGGGACAAAATGTTATATAATAGGTTGTGGTTTGAGATTATGTTTTGAAGAGAGCAGTGGCAACACTCTCCCGTTTGCCCGTTGTGTAGCCTATAGATTCCTTCTATCCGGGACGGGGGAATGTTCGATTTTGATAATACTATATGGACGCTAATCTGTGGTTGACAGTGCTGTTTGTGTCAAAAAATGGTGTTGGTTCCAAAAGAATTTGTGTTTTGTTCCGTAATGTAATTTTGTGCGGCCTTCTAGATTATTAGATAGTAAATTGAATTGTGTAGTGTTTCGTTCGCCATGTATTAGGCGCCTACAAATAATTGTTAGATTTGTCGCGTAGTGTTGTTGATATTTAATATATATTTGTTTCAACGTGGTAGTGTTGTGAACAAATCGTAATTGTGTGGCATGTTAGTGTCTTGGAAGAAGAACGAAGATATTGCATTCCTTGGGTACCCAGGGATCTCATCGCTGAAGCTAACCACCAGCCATTCGGTAAGTCCTTTTCAAATTAAATATTTGCGGTGCGCATCGCATCCGTGTGAGAATCCTGGACGAGTTTTGTTTCCCGGCTTCTCGCACAGGTATATATATATATATATTATACTACAATATCCCATCCCAAGAGACCATAGCTACGCCCCAAATATACACATATTAAAGTAATCAAAATATAGGTACCTACAAGTAGATAGATGCAAGGTATCATTTAGGGCGCAAACACTGATCTCAAGTCGATCCCTATGAGCCACCCTGGAGAAAAAGGTACCAGCAAGTAAAAAACTCTGGTGTTCCACACGTACCGTATTATCAGAGGAGCATGGTTATTGACTTACACCTATGCTTATAGCATGTGGTATATACTCTCATCCTACTGAAGAGTACGCAGAGAACACCCCAAGGCAGATATACTATCTTACAATATTGAAAGAAGTACATAATTACAGAACATAACAGTATAATATATATATATATATATTATACTACAATAGGTATTTTTTTAATGAGGTGATAACTTGTTAAACTTGTTATTACTATAACCTTTTATAATTATTTTAATTTTAAATATTTATTATTTTGGACAAGGTAATAATTAGTTATTACTTTGAAACATTTATGTTAATTTGAATTATTTATTTTAAGTTATTTCGTTAAATAACTCATATATAAATAAGACATATTTAACAGAATTATAGAATACATCTCCATTTTTTTACCTGGTTGATGTTTGCGCAGGCCTTGGATTCAGTTATGTATTTGGCCTTGCAATGTAGAAGTATACGTGTCCAGCGGATTTCCTCTCCTTTTTTTTCCATTGCAGTGGTGGCGCATCTGGTCTGCACCCTAAGGGCCTAGTTGACAGGAGGATGGCTGACACATACGTTATGTCCGTGATCGGGTGCTGCTGTGTGGGCCTTGGATCTTCGCTGGGCAGGCATCGTTTGATTATTATCATTTAATAAGCGGAGATCCCGAAAAATCTTCTGCTGATAGGCCGGCGCTACCATCGAAGAAATGTTATGTTCTTTTCAATATTGTAAATAATAAATAAAAATAAAATATTCTTTATTTACTTTAACAAAGCATTAGTACTTAAACAATTATAATGATAGGGACCATCTACTAAGTATAAGAATACTTGTGTTAGATGATCCCTCTCTTTCTTATCTAAAAAAATCGTAAGTAGGTATAACATTTATTTCACTAATCTATTTTATCTCAATTTTTATTTTACAACATTTTTCCTAATTTATGTGTTAAAAATATTACCTATATTTTAATATAGTGTATTTGTGTAATATATTATTATAATTATACAGTTATATATATTGCTTTACAATTTATTTATGTAAGTATGAGCTCAGTAGGGTGAGAGTACGTATGTGCGATGTAAGTGTAGGTATGTGTAGTGTGAGTGTTTTGTATAGGGGTGGATGTGTGATAGTGTGAGTGTGTGTGTAGGAGTGTATGTATATAGGAGTAAGTATGTTTTAATTTTAGTGTGTAAGTATATCTAGATAAACAGAGTAGTTAGTCATATTATATATTTTAGCAGATCTTCAGTTTCATGGTAGCTTAAGATTTTCAGCCATGTTTCTAATTTTTGTTTACATTTACGAGATGTTAGGGGATATATATTATTTGTTTTATTAAGGATATTATACAGATGGGATGATTGTTTTTTAAATTGACGAGCAGCAAAGGCTGAATTGTAAGATAGTATATCTGCCTTGGGGTGTTCTCTGCGTACTCTTCAGTAGGATGAGAGTATATACCGCATGCTATAAGTCAATAACCATGCTCCTCTGATAATACGGTACATGTGGAACACCAGAGTTTTTTACTTGCTGGTACCTTTTTCTCCAGGGTGGCTCTTAGGGGATCGACTTGCGATCAGTGTTTGCGCCCTAAATTATACCTTGCATCTATCTACTTGTAGGTACCTATATTTTGATTACTTTAATATATGTATATTTGGGGCGTAGCTATGGTCTTTTGGGATGGTCCCTTTGGTGGCACTTTTGCAGGGCTGTCAACGATTGACAAGTCAATGGAACCAGCTAACCACCTAGTCTTAAACTGGTTGGTTATGTAGTGTGTGTTCGGTTGGGTTGTTTTTATTTTCTCCCGCAAGGACAGTGGTTTAATAGTTTGCCATCTGTTTATTTTGTATTATATTTTTTCACAATTTGTCTGTGGGAGGAATGGCGACATGGCCAAGTGCACACATATATACTTTTTTTTTTTGACTTTTCATAAATGCCTGTAAAGGTTTACATGAAATAAATATTTTTGACTTTTGATGTCCGTTTCTTAACCGCACATAAAAGGAGATTACCACCTCGAAATGAAATCTATTCAATAATCTACTGAAACTCGGAGTAACCACAGACTAAAACCGAAACATGACTAGGTCATTTGACGATTTTTATATTTGTATGGGCGGTGAGTATGAAATATTTTTCTATGTAAAGAATTTAATATTATATTTGTTAGTAAATGTATCCACTGCCTACCTATTTAGTAATCAATCTATCTTGCTGCATTGTAGCCAAGTCCAAAATAAGCCTTCTATATTAAATTTCCATAAATATAATAATGTATTAAGGGAGATGTTGTAGTAGAATATTATATATATTTATTAGATAGCTATATTTTAGTATTATTAAGAGTTATTGGTCTTGTGCGAAAATAAATTGACAAATGGTGCACACTATTAATTGCTGCAGTAAAAAAATATTACAACCTATTTTCTTCAAAAAATCAATACTCATGTGTCAATATTTTATGTTTTATGAAAGTGAAAACTATGAATTAATATAAATAAAACATATTTTTTAATACTAAATATATTATATACGAGTATATACCTGGTTCGAATCCCGGTGTGTACCGATGAGTTTTTAATTTAAAACAAATATGTACATTTGTTTGACAACACCACTACAGTGCCTCGGCGAGAGCCCGTTAAGCTGTCGGTCACGGTTTCACTATACCAACTTGTGAGACTGTTTATAGATGGGTTATTGAGTCTTTTTAAAACATCGCTACGATTTAGCCACTTGTTCGATGTAGACTCATACCATCGGCTACGACAAGATGGGTGAAAAAATCCCTCCGCTGGGTACCCTGGGGCCGTCTAGGCGGTCTCGGGAGCCGTAAGGCACCCAAGGTAGTTAGGGTTTACAAGCATATATTTTTAACAAAATAGATGATTTTTCACTACAAGTATCGCCTTAAATTCTATTTATATTTAAACTATATTTCTCGCAAGCTAACAAAGACCGGGCGTAGCTTAAGGCAAGACGTCTATTCCAAACGTAATCCTCTGGTTTTACTTGACTGACGTTCCTTTATATTGTATCTTGAAGCCTTCACTTTGGCTTGAATATCTCTTACCTTTGAAATGCATTCGTGTCAGATTCGCCGACTGCAACAATTTCTATTATGTTCAAGATACGTATTATTCTACAATAATAAGTCATGATATTTTAGTAATGGAAAATGTTTATTTAAAGCATTTTTTATTTTTATAACGTTTATAAAAATAATATTTAAATAACCATTTATAGTTTATATATACATTATTAACTATACTAAATTATAAAGCTGAAGAGTTTGTTTGTTAGTTTGGTTGAACGTTGAACGCGCTAATCTCACGAACTACTGGTTCTAATTGAAAAATTATTTGCATAACAATTATACTTTAATAGGCTTACTACTTATATATTTAATCACATACTTTTTATATTTTAAACTACGCAATGTATTTTGGTACTTTCACAATTGTTCAGGTAATCTCTTCAATAAGGGTTATATGTATAATACATAGTACTGTGATACATATAATAGAAATCCGTGCGAAGCCAGGGCGGATCGCTACTGAATCATAAATGATGTAATATTATATTACTTTTAAGTTGACATAATAAATAACACCCTAGCTCCCATACTAGAATTCCTGTGTTTTAAGAACTAGATTTATTTGATCAAGTGTATTTTTTTTTCTTATAAATAAAAACCAGATTTATAAAAAAAGGAAATAACAGTGGTTTTCTTTTTCCATGTCCTTCCCTAATACAACTCACTCCGTAATTGCTACCTAAACAGTAAATTTATTGTGGGTATGTGTGCTGAGTTTTAGTATGTGTATAAGTTATATATGTATGTGTGTAAGTTATAGGTGTATGGGACAGATTATAGTGAGTGTGATATTATGAGTAGGTGTTTTGTTTTGAGTATATGTATATGTAATTATATGTGTAAAGTGTTTTATGTGTATATATAGTCAAAGTAGTTAAATGTAAACCCGTGATACACACATACATACATATCATTACGGGTGCCTTACGGCGCTGCTGTTGGTCCCGGTTTCACTATACCAACTTGTGAAACTGTTTATTGATGGGTTGTTGAGTCTATTCATAACGAGCTAGCCACTTGTTCGATGTAGACTCATACCTTCGGCTACGACGAGGTGGGATTATAACCCTCCGCTGGGTACTCTGGGGCCGTGACCACCAAGTTGTACAGTGTACCAATGAGTTTTTAATTTAAAAAAATATGTACATTTGTTTGACAACATCACTATAGTGATATACACTTTCTCATTTTGTTGTATTGTGTATATGTAGTTTATGTATGTATATATATAAGATATATTTAAGTAGTGTATATTAGATTGTAAGTATTTTATATAATATTCACTGGATATATAAGTGGTGGCCGAGTTGGTTAGACCTTGGACTTAAAAACACTTAGGTCCCTGGTTCGAATCCCGGTGTGTACCAATGAGTTTTTAATTAAAAAAATTATGTACATTTGTTTGACAACACCACTATAGTGCCTCGGAGAGCACGTTAAGCTGTCGGTCCCGGTTTCACTATACCAACTTGTGAAACTGTTTATAGATGGGTTATTGAGTCTATTCAAAACATCGCGACGAGCTAGCCACTTGTTCGATGTAGACTCATACCATCGGGCGAGGTGGGCTTATAACCAGTCCGCTGGGTACCCTGGGGCCGTCTAGGCGGTCTCGGCGCTGTAAGGCAACCGTGATGATATGTATGTATGTATGTATGGGGACTGCTCTATATTTTCACATATAGGTATCTACTTTTGCTTTTAAAATCTAAAATTCTACGAATTATTAAAAAAACATCTTTTAAATTCTAGCATTTAAACAATTTATGAAAAGATTGCAGTTTATTAAATTTATAGATTTCAAATTTAGCCATACAGCAAGTCATATTATTCTGTAAATATATAGTTCAACTTTTAATTGAATGCAGTAAAATTACAGTTTGTGTGAATCAATGCTAAAAAAACATAATAAATGATTTGATTTACCTATTGATTTAAGTGTATGAATTTCATCACTACAAATTACTGTTACTGATGGCGCTGCTCCTCTGAGAGGGGAAGTAATTTAGATATTACATATATTTCGTTTTGACCGTTATTACACAGAATACTAAAATACTATATTGTGTAAAGGTACTATGAAAGTATAAATATCAAGGAAATGCTGTAATTATTTTTATAAAGTAAAAAATATAATAAAAAGGGAACCCATTTTGGGTTGTTATTTTAAACACATCTGGGTTTTCAGAACTAGATTTATTTGATCAAGTGTATTTTTTTTTCTTATAAATAAAAACCAGATTTATAAAAAAAGGAAATAACAGTGGTTTTCTTTTTCCATGTCCTTCCCTAATACAACTCACTCCGTAATTGCTACCTAAACAGTAAATTTATTGTGGGTATGTGTGCTGAGTTTTAGTATGTGTATAAGTTATATATGTATGTGTGTAAGTTATAGGTGTATGGGACAGATTATAGTGAGTGTGATATTATGAGTAGGTGTTTTGTTTTGAGTATATGTATATGTAATTATATGTGTAAAGTGTTTTATGTGTATATATAGTCAAAGTGGTTAAATGTAAACCCGTGATACACACATACATACATATCATTACGGGTGCCTTACGGCGCTGCTGTTGGTCCCGGTTTCACTATACCAACTTGTGAAACTGTTTATTGATGGGTCTATTCATAACGAGCTAGCCACTTGTTCGATGTAGACTCATACCTTCGGCTACGACGAGGTGGGATTATAACCCTCCGCTGGGTACTCTGGGGCCGTGACCACCAAGTTGTACAGTGTACCAATGAGTTTTTAATTAAAAAAAATATGTACATTTGTTTGACAACATCACTATAGTGATATACACTTTCTCATTTTGTTGTATTGTGTATATGTAGTTTATGTATGTATATATATAAGATATATTTAAGTAGTGTATATTAGATTGTAAGTATTTTATATAATATTCACTGGATATATAAGTGGTGGCCGAGTTGGTTAGACCTTGGACTTAAAAACACTTAGGTCCCTGGTTCGAATCCCGGTGTGTACCAATGAGTTTTTAATTTAAAAAATTATGTACATTTGTTTGACAACACCACTATAGTGCCTCGGAGAGCACGTTAAGCTGTCGGTCCCGGTTTCACTATACCGACTTGTGAAACTGTTTATAGATGGGTTATTGAGTCTATTCAAAACATCGCGACGAGCTAGCCACTTGTTCGATGTAGACTCATACCATCGGCTACGACGAGGTGGGATTAAAACCCCTCCGCTGGGTACCCTGGGGCCGTCTAGGCGGTCTCGGGCGCCGTAAGGCACCCCTGAAGATACATACATACATACATTCACTGGATTATATACTCAGTTACTATATTGCATCTACCTCACTTATTAACTGCTTTTATTGTCCCGAAGGTTTGACTGGTAGAGAATGCCTAGCGACATTAAGTCCGCCTTTGTATTTTGAATGCAATAAAGATTTAAATAAATAAATAATATAGTGCCTCGGAGAACACGTTAAGCTGTCGGTCCCGGTTTCACTATACCAACTTGTGAAACGGTGTATAGATGGGTTATTAAGTCTATTCAAAATATCGCGACGACCTAGCCACTTGTTCGATGTAGACTCATACCATCGGATACGACGAGGTGGGATTAAAACCCTCCGCTGGGTACCCTGGGGCCGTGTAGGCGGTCTCGGGCGCCGTAATATATTTTTAAATATACGTAAAAAAAAATAAGATCCACAAAAAAATAAAAATGCTCTTCGCATACCTTACCAGATCAGCCCCTACACTAGTTTATATTGTATATTACAAAACGGAGGCGAACAAAACTCAGCTCCAGCTCAAGCAGAACATCTCTCTGCGTATGGCGACTGGCGCTTCGTAGTTCGTGCGCAATAAAACAATTAGTGATGACGAGAAGGTAAAACCGCTCGACGAGTTTGTTGAACTCATCGCCCCCGTCGTATGTACGATAGGGTCGATAATGGACCCCTTCGCGGCATCGCTCCACTGCTTTCGCGGCCACCAAATGGCATAATATGCATCTGGATTGAGAGATCTAATCAAAACCAAGCAAAATTACTATGTTTGCATTTAGTAGCGTTATGTAGAAACGTATATATGAAATATTTTAATTTGTAATGATAAGGAAAAAAAGTTATTTAAAAATAGGAACTGTCAATCCTGAAGTTTTTGAAATATATTTTTTAAAGTACTTACTCTATGCTATATTTTTTTATACTAACATACAGTGGGCACATCGTAAGACATAATCATAAGAATTCAAAGTATTTAGAGGTAAAATAAAGAAGATTTAAGGCAAAACATATATCTCTAGACGTTTTATATTGAATGATCCTTTGAAACACCATGTTAGGCTGAGTAGAAGCAAAAGTTGATTATGCCAGCATTTAATAGTACTTCTCATACATATCTCGTACATATTCGCAAAAAAGCAAATAAATATCCAAATGATAATCGTTAAAAAGTTATAGCAACTTCGTTATTTTAAAAAAAATCAGGACTGAGTGCTCTATATTTTCACATATCTACTTTTACTTTTATAGCACAGAAAATCTAAAATAAAAAAATCTATATCCTATCTTCTAAATCCTGGCATTTAAACTATTTGTGCAAAGATTGCACTTTATTAGATTTTTAGATTTCAATTTTACCCGTCCAGCAAGTCTTGTAGGGTGACCATGTTTTTTTGTATTGCTCTCGATATGAACCCATACCAAACCATACAAATTCAAATTGATTCCGAAACAAATTTTCGTGTTTCCTAATACCAGTATATTCACTGACTGATGTTGAAAAAAAACTTAGAGTGTCCTGAAAAATAGTAAACCCACAGATTGTTACCTTAAAAATAAATCTGGGTAGGTACCGTTAAAATTACGACTGATCTCAAATATTCGAGCCTTCTGAAAAGCGGTGCTTAAACTCATAGACTAATCTCGTAACATAACCGTCGAATCTTCTGAAAACCCAGATGTGTTTAAAATAACAACCCAAAATGGGTTCCCTTTTTATTATATTTTTTACTATATAAAAATAATTACAGCATTTCCTTAATATTTATACTTTCATAGTACCTTTACACCATTTAGTATTTTAGTATTCTGTGTAATAAACGTCAAAACGAAATATATGTTATATCTAAATTACTTCTCCTCTCAGATGAGCGGTGCCATCAGTAACAGTAATTTGTAGTGATGAAATTCATACACTTAAATCAATAGGTAAATCAAATCATTTATTGTGTTTTTTTAGCATTGATTCACACAAACTGTAATTTTACTGCATTCAATTAAAAGTTGAACTATATATTTACAGAATAATATGCCATGCTTAATAAAAAAATATGGTCACCCTACACGACTTGCTGTATGGGTAAATTTGAAATCTATAAATTTAATAAAGTGCAATCTTTTCATAAATTGTTTAAATGATAGAATTTAAAAGATGTTTCTTTAATAATTCGTAGAATTTTAGATTTTAAAAGTAAAAGTAGATATATGTGAAAATATAGAGCACTAATATAGAGCCAAATATGGGGATACATACATACATATAATCACGGGTGCCTTACTGCGCCGAGACCGCCTAGACGGCCCCAGGGTACCCAGCGGAGGGGTTATAAACTCACCTCGTCGTAGCCGATGGTATGAGTCTACACCGAATAAGTGGCTAGCTCGTCGCGATGTTTTGAATAGATTCAATAACCCATCTATAAACAGTTTCACTACTATTATTATACTATAGTCAAAATATATGATTTTTGATTTTTTTATAACTAACTTACTTTACTCAGTCTCAGACCTGATTTTTAAAAAATGACGAAGTTGCAATAATTTTTTAACGGTTATTATTTGTATATTTATTTTTAAAATAAACGAAATTAATTTTAAAATAAAGAGGTACTATTAAATGTTGGCATAATCAAGTTTTGCTTCTTCTCAGCCTAACATGGTGTTTCAAAGGATCACTCAATCTAAAACGTCTGGATTGAGAGATCCATGTTTTGCCTTATATCTTCTTTATTTTACCTCTAAATAGATAAATTCTTATGAATATTTCTTACGATGTATCTACTGAATGTTAGTATAAAAAATATAACATAGAGTAAGTACCTACTTGTAAAAATATATTTTTATATTATTTCAAAAACTTCAGGATTAAGAGTTCCTATTTTTAATCCATAACTTTATTTCCTTATCTTTACAAATTAAAATATTTCATATATAAGTTTCTACATAACGCTACTAAATGCAAACATAGTCATTTTGCTTGGTTTTAATTAGATCTCTCAATGCAGTGTACATCCAAATGGCAGGCCTACACTGTGAGAGCTTCCTACCGCTAGGTGACTAGCTTTACCTCCTGGCGCGCTGTAGCGCTTGGAGCGCGCCAGTGCTTCCACCGTTCGGCCTCATTTTATAATGAGAGCCTGGCATTACCGCGACAAGGCCCCAGCGGGATATCGCTTAATAATGTATAATAGCCTCAAGCTTCAAATCAAATCAAATATTATTTATTTCATGTAAATCTTTACAGATATTTATGAATAGTCAAAAAAATATAGTCTAGAGTGTGTTTGGTTAGGCTGCTATATATATATATATATAACCATTATAGATTAATTAATAAAAGGTGTCATTAAATAAAAAAGAAAAAGAAAAACAACCAACGTTCGGTTGGTTGTTTTTTTTTCTTTTTTATTACGCACGCTACATAACCAACTAGTGTAAGACTAGGTGGTTAGCTGATTCCATTGACCATCCGATTATCATCTGCCATACAAGGGTGCCACCGAGGCAACCAACCTCACCAACCGTATCCACGCCTTAAATATTAGCTCTTATATTATATTATTATAATTATATATATAGCTTGTTTTATGATATATTCTTATTAATATATATATATATTTAGTATTAAAAAATATATATTAGTTATATTAATTCCTAAAGTTATGCCTTATCTTATGATTTTACAGTTAATCAAGTTTTCACTTTAATAAAACATAAAATATTGTTGACACTGACACATGAGTTTTGATTTTTTGACGAAATAGGTTGTGATATTTTTTTACTGCGGTAATTAATAGTGTGCGCCAATTTAAATCCGGTATTTATAAGATATCTGATTTTCCAGAGATGGTAGAACTTATTGTCTCTTTACACTTTCTATCGGGTTACTTAAATGGTTCAAAAAGGTAAAATCCCTGCACACTCGGCAAATTCAGCATAATTAGTGAAATTCATCGTTTCTGGAACATATATTGATATTCCAGAAGAATAGAAAATAATCACTAATATAAATCATATTATACTGGCGAAATTTTCTAATAGTATACATGCAATTAAATTAAGTTTTAAAATAAAAACTATATATTAATTTTTTTAAGATAAAAATTTAAAAAAATCCTGGTTGGAGGGACTCGAACCCACAAACAAAATAACCTTTATTTTAATTATATATTTTTGTATGTATGGACAATAAATAAATAAAAAAAAACAGTTGCCTTACGGTGTCGGATTCATGTCTCGGCAACAAGGGTTTCCCACGCCGACCCTCAGCTCCAGGAGAGTCTAATACTCTGCTACTACTACTACTACAAAACGAAAGCTATAATTTATTTTTCAAGATTTATGCACTGCTTTTATTTACACTGTGCTTTTAAATCTTCACTCTCTGCACTAATATTATAAATAGGTACAGTTTGTATGTTTGTGTGTTTGTAAGATGTAGTGAACAGGAAATGAATTTGCTGGAAACTCGATCGTCAAAAAACATCTAAATGTTGTATTTAGCGATAATAAAGCTAAATTTGAAAAAAAAACTTTGAGGTATAGTTTTAAAAATATATACACTAGCGTGCATTACGCGCATATTGCTAAGCTAAACTTTATTCGGTATAATGCAATTCTGACGTAATGCAAACCTTGTGATATTGAAAATTAATAATAATTTAGGCTAACGTTGTACGGCCTATAAATAGAAAAAAAATTTTTTTAAGCAAAGTGGAATATATGAAAATCACATAAATATTTGATAATACCTACCAACTATTCATTTCTAGTCTTTTTTGACGCACTACATTTTGGAAATTTATTATTTTTCATAGATAATTATAATTAATCTGCGGCAGCTTCAAAAATATAGTAAAATAGCATAAATGAATCAAAATTACCAATTAGGCAAACGCTTATTATCCAGAGTTATATTAATATTTAAACACATGCCTGAACAAAAATTCGCCATGAACGCTGAGACCGCAATTACCTACCTTCACGTAGATGGTAAGTGAGCGGTGGTACATGTACGAATCCAGATTTTATATGAAAAGCTTCATATGAATAATGCTTCCAACGCTGCTTGAATTTAAAATGAAAATTTAAGGGCGTTTATACAATAAGAAAATCTTTTTTGCATTTTTTTCTATTCTTTCTGACAGTATGTTTCTAAGATGACGAAAATTAATGGTTTATTTTAAAATAAAACTCTGAAGATCCTTCTTTTAAGTAGTAGGTATTTAAAAACGGTAAAAAATATAAACGACTACCCATAAGAATACCAATAATTATAAAAAAAGAAACAAAAATACCATTTGGTAGGTACTTAGAAAAAGAACTTCACATATTTAATATAGATGGTTGTCTAGTGTCCGCCTTTGTGTTCTAGTGGTTACGCCTTTGTATCTGAAGGTCATGGATTCGATTCCAATTACTTATGGTATAATAATATTTAAGGTTTCGATATACCTTATTTATTATATTACTTAGGTAATGTAAACATGTTAACTATGGCTACCATGCCCGCGTATGCCCCTTCGTAACATACATAAAACCCCGGTTTATAGGTATAATATTGAGTTTTAGTAAATACTCACCTACCAATCACAGAAGTTGCCAAAAAGGTGACATAAAATATCAACTTTTTACGAAAAAAAATAAATTCTTAAATAGTAAATATAAAATCGAAAATATTTTAATACAGTTTTATGGAATTAAAATATAGCCAACTTTGCTTCATAGGACATTTATTTCTATCTTGTGTATTTAAAAACTTTTCTTAAGAGACTATTAAAACAAACATCCTATATATCTGAACTCCCTGTATGTGTATCGAAATATAAATACCCTATTTTACCCACAGAGCATTAATAGCTATTTATGAAAAAAACGCTTATAAATCGGGTAGTTGTTTTTAAGTGATGCCCCGACAAACAATCAAACTGAAATAATAGATTGTTTTATAGCAAATAAAAAAAAAATACTGTTTCACAATTTTACTATAATAATATGTAGGCTAAATTCCACATATTGCTCTGGTCACAAACTAAGCTCTAGGCTTGTATTATGTGTACCAGAAGCAACGATATAATACATATTATATTTTATAAACACCCAGACCATGACAAACTGTAATTATCTATAGATGTAATATATTATATCTATAGATAATTATAATTAATAATAGCTTTCTATATTTATTTGTAAAAAGGAAAATCTAAAATATTATATTGTGTGGCATAATAACACTATAAATAATAAAACATCCAAGAAATAGTAAGGACTAACAATAAATATCGGTATATGCGAACTATAATAAAGTTGCAGCATAAACATTGAATCTAGTTTGTATTAAATGTCCTCGTAACCTATTAAAATGCAATGAAAACGAAAGCACGCAACAAGTTGGTATTGATCGACCGACAGTTACGATACTATTTCCTAAAACGTCCGCTAGGTGCGTGTCCTTCAAAATATCTAGACGGCAGACACAATAACTTTCACTTAGGGCCGTGAATTTTGTCTGCACTTTTGCGCACGCGCCACGCCCTTTATCTGCGACGAGCCGCAGTGGACGTACGTCAGAGGCGAGCACAGGACGTCAGCTCTTACATTCAATTTTGTTACGAAGATAATACAGAAAAGATCGTCAAAATATTTATTTACTAATAAATATTTTTATTTTATTACAGTATTAAGGGTGTATCATCAGGTCGTTTAGAATTGATTTTGAATGATATAAAATACCTGACTGAAAATGTTGAATGTAAAAGACGATTATGGTATTAAAATTTGTTTTTTTTTCACTATTTTTATTATAGTACTAAAACTAAAAAATTAACACAAAATTTATAAAGAACATTAAGGGTTCTGCAGTACTTCCAATATTACTTGGCTATTAAATTATTTCAATTATTATTTTTATGTTGGTAATTGTACGCAAAAATCTTTTTGTTCTTTTAATAAATACTTTGTATTATAACTAAAAAAAAAAAGAGCCAACACAGAAAGATTAATTAGTACAATGACTGAGAAAAATATTATTTAATTTTTTGAAAGCTCATTTTGTATGGAGAACGCTCGTTTTGTTCAATATTTTTAAACTTTTAACTGATTTAGTTTAATTTTGATATTTCTTGTTATCGCATTGTGAAAATAAAATAATAAAAACAATTAACTGTAAAAGTTTCCAGTCTAATTTTTTGGTTTTTAATACATTGTGGACATTTGTTGTTTCTTTATTTAACATAAAAAAATCCATTTTTATTTTATTTTTATTTTTTTATGAGAGCTCGGCATTTGACCTCACATCTACATGTTGGAAAGCAGTATGAAGGTCCAAGAACAAATGCAACCAACAATTACGATCTACGTAACCGTTGATTGCGCCTATTATGCCGGCTTAAGATGCCTATACACGCTTCGTTTAAAGGACTCGAGAATATAGGAAAAAGGAAACACGCGAGCATTCCACATTTTAATAGTGCGACAGATATACGAATCACCAATTTTTTTAGTGCGGGTTGGTATATCTGACACAGTATATGCATGCATTTTGTTACCCGCTCGTGAAGTCCTATATCGGAAAGGAGAAGGAGGAATGTGATGAAAAAGTTCTTCAGAGCACTCTCCATGATAAAGGCGATAAAACTCAACGACGCTACATCTCTGCGAAGCTGCAATGGCTTCAAAGTGTCCGCGAGCTCTTTGCTCTCGATAATTCTCGATGCACGCTTTTGCAGACTATCGAGAGCATGCAGCAAGTATTTGGCAGATCCACCCTAAAGATGCGAACAGTATTCCACACATAAGGCCGTATCTGGGCTTTATTAATCAGATGCCTGAGTTGAGGAGTAAAAGACCGTCGCACCTTATTAAGAACTTAGAGAGTAAAGCTTTGTGCCATACCCGGTCAAAGGCCTTAGAGATATCGAGGCCGACTGCCGTGGCCTCTCCATGCCTATCCATTGCCTCACCCCAGATATGCGTAATATATGCTAGAAGATCACCCCTGGACCTTTTTCTACGAAATTCGTATTGACGGTCATTGATAATGGAGTGACCTTCCAGGTATCGCATAATCTGTGCTTTATTAATTGTTTCTAGAACTTTGCACAGCACTGAGGTGATGGCAATGGGCCGGTAATTATTGGGGTCTAACCGGTCACCCTTTTTGGGGATAGGTTGGACATTCGCTTCCCTCCAAGCTGCGGGGGGCATACCAGAGGAGTATGATAGGCGGTAAAGTCGCGTGAGAGCAGGAGACGACTTAAGAGCGCAGTTTTTTATAACAATCGCTGGAACACCATCCGGCCCACTGGCCTTCCGTACTTCGAGAGAATGGAGTGCCGCGCGCACGTAACGCTGCCGGATATGAATATCTGGCATTGTGAATCCGCAATTGGGTGTAGTAGGCGGTTGCGCGCCACCAACATCGAGTCTGGAGTTAGAGGCGAAAATATGAGCCAGAAGATCGGTTTTTTTAGTCGCCAAATGAGCCAGCGAACCATCAGGATATCACAGGGGCGGCAATGATGAGCGACAGAAGTTTACCTCGACCGATTTTGCAAGCTGCCAAAACTTTCGGCTACCTGCCGGTTGTTCAAGCAGCGCATTCCCGATCCTTGCAATACCTTCTGGATGGCTAAACACTCTTACCCATTCCCGGTACGCAGTATTTTTGACTGCGACGGCCTTCGTACAGTTGCTGTCATACCAGGGTCTGCTGTTGCCCTTGCCGGTGACAGACGAGAACGGAATGTAATATTCCATTCCAAGAAGAATTTCATCAGCAAGAGCAGAAGCACAAGTATTAGGGTCATGAACCTAAAAGCAGCGTTGCCTCCAAGGTATTGCAAAAAAGTACTCCCTCAGTCCATCCAAATCTGCTGACGAGTAATGCCAGACTTTTCATGCAGTCGCCTTCTTAGGAGGAATAGGAACACGGAACTGATGTAACCACCATGCAGTGATCCGAACCCCCCAGGGGGGCCATGACTGACACCTTATATCCGGCGGGATGACTAGTCAAAAGAAGGTAGTCAAAAGTTTGGAGGGCGCATGTCTGATTATGTCTGGGATCCTGGTGGTCTGATCAACCAGCTGAGTCAAACCACGGGTAAGTGCAAAGTGGTAGGCGGATTTCATGGCATGATCGGTCTTTAGAGAACCCCAACCATTGTACATGGTGTCCGTTGAAATCTCCCAAAAACATGATCTCAGCACAGGGAAATAGTTCAAATTGAGTTGTCTCCAGGTCACCCCTATGGGATCTATATAGACACACGTAGATTCGAGATTGAATTCCCAGATCTACGTGTACCCACAAGGTAGAAAGGTTGGAGTCCTCTAAACAGCGTAGACGGCGACAACAAATATCCGACCGAACATATAGGCAGACCCCGGCTTTGGGAAGGAACTTCTCCTCAAGAGTAAATCCGGTTTATTGCAGGTAAGAAGTGTCGGCCGGGCAGCGGATTTGTGTCTCCGTCTAGTTGCCGTCCATCTCGAGGTGGTGATGGACGGCAACTAGATTAGCGTGGATCCCGCGGATATTTGTAAAATTCAAGCCAAATTTGGTGTCGGGGATGTGCACGGCTGTCCGAGTGTTTCTTTTTGTTTGAGCTGTCAACGGTTTTTAGTTCTATAGGAGAAAGGAAATGGGAAGCGTGATATAAAGTGTTGTTGTCACCATAAATGCGTGGAAAGGCACTGCTTAGGTGAAATAGGTGTCCAAAGAAGAAGTAGCACTGACACGTCGGACGGAAGGGCCCCTGTACCCCCCCGAAAGTGGTTGCCTGGATCCCCTCCGGTCACCAACCGGCACGACAAGCCACATCAGGGTTATGCGTCGCTTGATGCGGCAGACCCCTTCGGTGGTTAGACAAAGGTGGGCCCCTGTACTAAGTAGCGGGCGGCCAGCGGAGTAACCGTTTCTACAGGTCTCCCTGGCCGACGTGTCAATGCAGTTCATTCTAAAATTAAATCACCCAAGAGGCCCCATAAGCAAGTTATTGCGACAACAACACTTCAAGGACTGGTACTTCACTGGCTGATCCCGAAACACGGGTTTAACCACTTCACGGGCTTTTCGTCCTGTGAATGGTGCGACCAGGCGAGCATAAAGCTCTTCCATCGCGAGATTTGGTCGTCGTTTGGCCTACTAGGTCCGAAACGTGGACCTAGCTTTTCCCGGGGAGGTACGACGCTCAGCCCCCAATTGCTGGTTCTATTAGATTTGTGGCGCTGCCTGATTGTATGTAGCCAGGGAGTCAGATTATTCGTATGCTCGGATTTTAACGAATTACCATGCGAGACGGGATTAAACGATACCGGGAGACTGGGTCCTATACGAAAAGATCAGGACAAGGTCAAACAAGTGTACATCAGAGAGAGACCTCTTCTCCGTGAACAGCGTTTTAAATAATCGTTTTATATTGCTCCTGACGTTCGTAACCGTCTATATGAAGTACGAATTGTAAGTCAGCCTTACACAATTAAAAGAAGATTGACAGAAAGAAACCTATCAGATTTTAGACCAGCATGATCGCCAGAATTAACCACAGCATACAGATTAAAACTCAGCAATAATTTACTTGAAACCACGCTAATTGACCAATGAATCAATAGAGGACGGCAGTTTATCTGATGACTCAAACATAGTTCCAAGATGTGGTGATCAACCGGTGTACCGACGCTGCGGTGAGAGGTTTGAATAGTGTACCTTTATTGAAACATTTGGTATCATGATGGTTGGTGATAGTGTGAGGCGGCATCTATTCGACGCACGTACGGAGTACCTGAAATCTAATTGCTTAGAGGCATGTGGAAGTGGTGTAAGATGTTTGTATATGCTCGTTTTTCCGCCATTAGCCTTTAATTTTGGGTTTATTCAAAGAAACAAAAAATATATATGAATACAAATAAAAAATAAATAAATAAAACTACATTAAAAATAAATTAATTTAAATTATTATATCCGTCAAGTTTGTCCTGAGGCATAGTACCCAAGACAATAAAATCAATAAAAACGAGAAAAAAAATGTTTTTCTATTTTTCGTAATTTTTGTAGGTATGTTAATTGTGATATTTTTGTTTATGATAAAATGCATTGTTTACATATCGTAAAAAAATATATCAACTCCCTAAATATTCACAACACATTAAATTGTAAGTGTTCGGTTAATTGTGCCTGCGAGTGTATTTCAATCTGTTTTTTTTTTTTAATTTTATATACGTAGGGGTAAATCTAAGTACGTGACTTTTGCATCCTAATTTTAAAAAAATATATATATAATCATGGTTTCTTAATTCATTACAAATTGCGGCCGCTAATTTTATTTGTAGGTACCGCGTCCGCACGCCCATCCAGGGCCGTGTCGTGAAAAGTAACACTTTAACACTGGGTAATGTTACAGAGTGCGATAAAAACATTAAAAAATGCTTAGAGAACAAGAGATGCATATAGTGTAGTGACATTACCCAGTGTTAAAGTGTTAGTTTCCGAACACGGCCCAGCGCAACTTCATGCCGTACGATACTCAGTATGCCCGGCAATAAATGACGTCCCTCATACAGTTTGCGATAATTAAGCGACAGTCGCTATTCCGAGAACAGATTAGATTAAAATTAAAATCGTCGGTAAAATAATATTGGTCGTCGATATATTTTTTACTCTCTCTATTTTATTTTTATTTTTTTTAATATGAAGGGCTTACACCCATATTTCTCTGGTCACAAACTAAGCTCCAGGCTTGTACTATGTGTACCAGAAACAACGATATAATACATATTATATTTTATAAACAACCAGACCATGACAAACTGTACAGAAAAACTTACTAATATTTTTTTGCCATGAGTGGGAATCGAACCCACGACCTCCGGATACAACGCCAAAGGCGCAATTTTTTCTTATATATCGGGGTTTGAATCGCGAGCATGGTAAACATGGTCAACATGTTTTACTTTTAGTAATAATAGGTATCTGTTAAAAATAATAGAAAATAGTTTGTTTTGTTTGAAAATAAACACGTTACGGGTACTGATCCTAGTATATTTATATTTTTCAGTGTGTAAGAGGCATTAAATTTGGTTAGAGCTACACGTCCGCACCACTGGAGAGAACATGAATAAAACTTGGATAATTTTTAACTAAAGGCACTTGAAGAAAAAAAATATTAGTAACTCGTATATTCGTTTAATTATTTTTTTGCATTTTATACTTTATAAGTATAATATTTATATTTATTAGGTATATTACATGTGTACTAATAAATACTTTATAATTTTCTTTTCGTTAAAATTTGTTTATAAATCTAGGTACCTTCGAGTATTTAAACTGCTTAGATTAATCTTATAATATACTAGCTGACGAAGTTGCGTCTGCGTAACTTTAACCGTTTTAACGTAACGGTAGCTCCCGTTTCCCAACATTTTTTAACAGATGCTCCGCTCTCATTGGTCATAGCGTGATATTATATAGCTTAAAGCATTCCTCGATAAATGGGCTATCCAACACTAAAACAATTTTATAAATCGGTTCAGTAGATTACCCCTCTACAGCCTCACAAACTCACAAACTTTAACTCTTCGTAATGTTAGTAAGGATTAGTATAGATATAATATTATTTAACGGTAGTAATACAATTAACATCTCAAGAAGAATAATTTGACACAAATTGTTCTGGCCATAAACTAAGCTCTAGGCTTGTACTAAGCGTATCAGAAACAAAGATACTAATACATATTATAATTTTAATGAACACCCAAATCAATTCAATACAAACTGAACACAAAAACGTACGATTATTGCTTTAACATGAGTCGAACCCACGACCTTTAAAAAATTCATCGTCCAAAGAAAAATATTAAATGAATGTATTTTTATAAATAAAAATAATACATTAATAATATTGCCTCGAGAAGGACTTGTGGTGTCAACTTATACTTATTTATGAATCTATACAAACATAGCGATAAAGTTGTCACTTGTTCGGTGTAGACTCTCTGTAGAATAAAACCCTGATACCCTGAGGCTCTCGGATATACTTTAACAAATAATTTATAGTGAAGAAATTACAGTTAGTGTGAAAACGTAGGTTGATTACGAAAAAGGTTTCAGGAAACGATAAATTTATGTCAAGAAACCATATACCTATAGCTGATTTAGTTTCACGAAAAACTAGATAATTTATCACAAGTCAGCCAAATCAGTTACCTCCTTCTAACTGGTGAGGGTTTCTGATGATGACGAAGCACGAAGAAAGAGATAAAACATTTCCAAGTAACATCGGTTTACTAAAGAAATACCTGAGATTTTTTGCTTCTACTGATCAGTGCGCTGTCACGTAAGGGAATAATTTATCAACGAGAATTGTGTACGAAAAAAACCGTTCGTAATACTACCGAGCAATTCTTAAGGTTGGGCTTTTACATTGATATATCATGATAGCTACCTAATATACTTTTTGCTAAGTCCTTTTATACCTTTCCTTCTAACATTCCTTATATGCCTACACATTTACCGTCGGAATATCTTTGATGGTTTAATTCTAAATTACTTATTTTAATATTATTTGGGAAATTGTTTTTAATTCTAAACAATCATTGCAACAATCTTGTCACTTATTAGATATCTATAACTATATTATATTATGTCATGTCATGTCATGTCATGTCATGTTATGCCATGTTATATTATGTTATATATATATATATATATATATATAATACTCTGTATATATGTGATGGCCGAGTTGGTTAGACCTTAGACTCAAAAACAAAGTAGGTTTGAACCAGAAACCGGTTGGTCCGAACCCCGGTGTGTACCAATAAGTTTTTGTTTAACAACACCACTTATAGTGCCTTGGAGGGAACGTTAATTTGACGCTCCCAGTTTCACTATACCAACTTCTGAAACTATTTGTAGATGGGTTACTGAGTCTATCCAAACATCGCAACAAGCTAGCCAATTGTTCGGTGTAGACTCATACCATCGGCTACGACGAGGTGGGATTGAAAACCCCTCTGCTGGGTACCCTGGGGCCGTCTAGGGGGTTTTGGGCGCCGTATGGTGATATTTATAATTATTATTATGATATTTATATATTTATATACGTGGTGGCCGAGTTGGTTAGACCTTGGACTTAAAAACACTTAGGTCCCTGGTTCGAATCCCGGTGTGTACCAATGAGTTTTTAATTTAAGAATTTATGTACATTTGTTTGACAACACCACTATAGTGCCTCGGAGAGCACGTTAAGATGTCGGTCCCGGTTTCACTACACCAACTTGTGAAACTGTTTATAGATGGGTTATTGAGTCTATTCAAAACATCGCGACGAGCTAGCCACTTATTCGGTGTAGACTCATACCATCGGCTACGGCGAGATGGGATTAAACCCCTTCCGCTGGGTATCCTGGGGCCGTCTAGGCGGTCTCGGGCGCCGTATGGCACCTGTGATGATATGTATGTTTGTATGTTTATGTTCGTCTAACAATTTTAACCTTTAATTTTATTCGTATAATAATAATTTAAATATTACAACATTTATTATTTATTAAATGTTGGTAACACTTAGAAATCAAGTCGCTTCAGTGGATCCATTCACATGAACGAAAATTGAGTTTAGAAGTTTTCGGTTCAAATGCTACATTAAAATGGTTGAATTAAACTGAGTAATGAGACTAAGAGCTTTAAGATATTTCAAAACTTTGTATTCTCACCCGCCTCATGAAGTCAATAAGTTTAATTTGTAGGTAAACTAAGTTTTGTTCACAAATTAAGCCTCATGTATGTCTAGACAGCCTCAGAATATCCAGCGGATGGGTTTTCTTATAACCTGAATTTAATCCGCATTAAAACTGCTCGCGATGAGCCTATAACTTTTATAGAAAATAAAGATTTTTTTTAAACTGCCTCCTAAAATCGCTTAATAAAATATATTAATAGTTATAGTATTTAGTCTATTTTTTGTATTATATTACAATTAAAAATAGATAAAAATATTTTAGATCGTACTGTCAACCTACTTAATCAAGTTCACCATCGATTAAATCGTATGGATCCATCGACCCAGGAAGCAGTAAATCAGTTTAAAGATAGTGAAAGTCGTTATTTAAAATTTAAGAAAACAAATAACGAATTTTTCACATAACTTAAGTTCATCAGAAACATCTGATACTTCAGACATTAATAATATTGATGGTAAGCTTTCTAGTGTTTCAATTCCTTGCGATCGTAACATTGTTTTGGAACTTGCTAAATTAAAATATAATGGAAAGACGTGATTACGTTCCTTTATTCAGCGCGTTACTGAGTTCGCGGCAGCAAGAAATATACCTAGCGCGAACATTTTGTCGGTTGCAACTGAAATATTTACTGAAGACGCGTTACAATGGTTTAGAAGTATTCGGCATAAGCTTAATAGTTGGAACAAATTATGTATTTTGCTTCGCGAAGATTTCGATAAGCATGATTATGATTTTAGATTAATGTCGAAGATTAGGTCTAGAACGCAGGGTGAAAAGAAAATATAACAATTTATTTGTCAATTTTGTTTGGCATGTTTTCTCGTTTATCGAAACCATTATCCGATAGCGAACAGTTTGAAATAGTGATAATATTAGTCCGTGTTATGCATCAGTACTCGCTACTAGTACTAGCATTACAAATATTAGTGAACTCATTATAATCTGCAAAAAATATGAAAATTTCAATCTCGCATTTCAGATTTTTGGGAACCTCCAAAAGCTCACAGTAACCTTCTTGCACCTGAATTTGCATATAAAAAAAAACAGGTCATATTTATAATAATAGTTTTTTTAATACATCATTTAATAATAATAATTCTTTTAGAAACGGACGATTTCCAAAAAAATTTTAATGCAAAAAATAATTATCCTAGTTATCAGAATTTTAATAATGGTAATAATAATAATTAAAAAAATAATAATAGCGGAGATTTTAATAAAAGATTCGAAGAAACAGTTTATTCAGAAATTTTACAGATATTGGACCAAGATAAGAAATCATCTCCAAAATATTTTGAATTAAATACAGACATTACAATTTAGTCTAATGAACAATCAATAGATGCTAGAACTTTTTATAATCTCTACAAACGGAAGGTGCCAGACCAGCCACTTATCCATCAATATCATTATCACCAACCTCATTATCCTATGAATCCATTATTGGGGTAGCGACGGAAATATGACAAAAGAAACGAAAGTAAAAGAAGACCAAAACACAAATATTGATGTCAATAAATTTAGAATTGCAGAAGATCATCACCATAACTGTTAGGTTTGGCGCGGGACGTATGAATCAAACAAGCAGTTATTACGCACTGATATATTTTACATAATGCAACCGAGGCCTACCCTCATGTCACATACTTAACATCCCTTCACCATAAGTATGTAACACGGTATAACAATTAGAAAAGTAAACAACTATAGAAAATACATTTAAATTTTATAATTAACTTTAGGTCTATTACGTGATGCTCGGGGTGAATGGTGAACAATATCACGTGATGGTGAGGTTGTCTTCGGCCTGTCATCTCTCACCACCCCTTGGTCGGTACTCACGGTACCTGTACAACTATAAGATTGTGAGGGTGATTCTGAATCGACCGCTGGAACCATCAGTAAAGGCCGTTGTATTCTTGTTACAGGATTGTCAGTAACTTTTGCCGTTGACTCTGCCAAGGCCGGGTCAGGTTCTTTAGAACCTTTATACAAAACAATGTGATTTTTATGTTTTTTGGTAACACTATTGTGTTCTGGCACCTTAATTAAATATGTATTTTGTCCAATTTTGTTAATGATAATGCCTTTGCACCACACATAGTCTTTATTATTACAAAACTTTTTAAACATAACTACATCGTTAGCTTGGTACGTTTCATTATTGTGTCCGCGGTAGCTAGTCATCTGCGAGCACTGTTTGGCGGCCATTAAGTGAGACAAGAGTTGGTCGTGCGGGGGCGCCGCGGCAAGGGGGCTCAGCAGGTCTAGCCGTAAGCGCAACCTGTGACCGTAGACTAACTCCGACGGAGATTTCTCCGTGGTTGACACTACAGAGTTCCGGTAGTCAAATAAAAACTTTGATAACTTTAAATTAATGTCTTTAAGGTTCTCATTTTCTATTAAGAAGCTTTTGATGGCCTTTTTTACAATTTTTACTGACCCTTCGGCTTGCCCGTTGCTAGACAGATGATACGTGGGCGACGTTAAGTGTTTTATTCCGTTTAAATTACAAATTTGAGAAAAGTTATGGGATGTGAAAGACGTCCCGTTGTCGCTGACTATAATATGCGGCGTGCCTACTCTAGCAAAAAAATCGCACATTTTCTCAATGACAGCTCGAGTGGTGGTGGTACCTTTCATGTCGTAACATTCAATCCATTTGGAAAAGGCGTCGACGATGATTAGGAAAGTGTGATTTTTATAGGACCCAGAAAGTCTATGTGTATCCTATAGAACGGTCGAGGTGGGAACGGCCACGGGGCGAGAGGCGCGCGCGGCGGCGACGGGCGCAGGCGGCAGCACGTGGCGCAGGAGCCGACCAATTTCTCAATAGCCGCGTCAATCCCTGGAAACCAAAAGCGAGAACGGGCTTCTGACTTCATTTTCACTATGCCGAAATGCGAGCTATGTAACTCGTTTAAAATTATGTTTTGTAAACCCATTTACCAAACAAACCAATATCATTTTCTACGGCTAAATCAACGCGACATAGAAAAAAAGGTTTTAAACTATAATCGGATGTCTTTTTAGGCCAACCGTTTTTTACATACGAGATTACTTTTTTTAATATTAGATCATTAAGTATTTCATTGCGCAATTTATCTAACGTGATAGGTAAATTTCCCTCTAATATAAAATTGACATACGCGGCGCGCTCGTCTGGCCAATCTACGTTAGCTTGAGCCGCGGTAAGCGTCGCCGCGGGCAATGGCGCTCGCGATAAGTAATCGGCACTATTGTTATTACTGCGAATGTATTCAATTTTGTAGTTATAACCCGATAGAAATATCGCATACCTTTGTAATCTGTTAGCAGATACTTCTGGTATGCCACGATGAGGACCAAAAATACTTAACAAAAGTTTGTGGTCTGTACGAAATGTAAATGGTTCCGTCCTGCCGTATAGGTATTGATGATACCGTCTGACACCGAACACGATCGCAGTCGCCTCCTTCTGGATCTGCGAGTAGTGTTTCTCCGCGCTGGAGAGGGAGCGCGACGCAAACGACACGGGGCGCTCCAGGTTATCGTCACCGACTTGCGACAGGATGGCTCCAAGACCCGTTGGGGACGCATCCACGGTTAAAATTAATTTATCGTTTATGTCAAAGTGTGCTAAGACTTGGTTTGATGATAATTTATTTTTTATTTTTGAAAAGGTGAGATCGTGTTCCACTCCCATTTTACGTTTTTCTGTAATAATTTGTGAAACGGATTCAAAACGGACGAAGCATTTGGAACAAAGTGACGGTAATAATTAACTAAGCCTAAAAATGACTAGAGTTCGACGAGTTGCGAATTGACATTGGTGGGTGTCGGGGCCTCCATGATAGCTTTTACTTTTTCTGGTGATTTTTTAATACCTTCTTTATTAATTACATATCCCAAATAACATACTTCATTTTGAAAGAAGTTACACTTATCCAATCGTAAAGTTAGACCTGCATCCTGCAATCTGTTTAGTACATTATTAAGACGTTGAACGTGTTGGTTTTTATCAATAGCACTCACTAATACGTCATCCTGAAAACATAGTACCCCCTCAAGTCCGGAAAAAATACTTTCCATTGTTTTCTGAAAGATAGCGGCAGCGCTCGACAACCCGAAGACCAAGCGCGTATATTGGAACAGACCACGGTGGGTGTTGATGCAAGTTAGATGAGTCTTCATGTAATACCAGCTGATTATATGCATTTGAAAGATCCAGTTTGGTGTACTGCTGACCACCACGGAGTTTTGAAAATAACTCCTCGACTTTGGGTAGCGGATACCTATCAACTAACAGTTGACTATTTATGCTGACCGAGTAGTCTACACAAATGCGAACTGAGCCATTATTCTTTAGAACCGGGACAATAAGAGAAGCATATTCTGAAAACGGTATGGGGTTTAATATGCCCAAGGAGATCAGCCGATCGAGTTCCTTGTCTACCTTGTCTTTTAAAGAAAACGCCAATGCACGCGCCTTAAAAAACACAGGTTTTGAATCTGGTTTTAATTATAAATTAACTTTATACTTATTAAAATAGCCCAAACTGTCAGTGAAAATAGACGAATAGGTATTTTTTAAATTTTGTATAAGATTATAGTCTTCATTTGATTGTCAAAAATTTATAGGCGACAATTGCAGGTTAAAACTACTAAGAAAATCTAAACCTAGTATGGGCGGCCCACCGTTTTTAATAACGTAAACATTTAATTCGCGTTTATTCTCTAAATTCTCGACAGATAACTTTATGTAGCCTATAGTAGTTATTTGACTACCGGTATATGTGACCAATCTCTTATCACTCGACGTCAACAAACATTTTGGAAAATATTTATTTTAGGTATATTCAGAGATCGCCGTTACAGCCGAGCCGCTGTCCACCTGGCACTCTAACGTTATACCATTCAATAAAACTCTTTCTGTCATCGGTTTGCCCCTTATGCTACGTATAGTATAAAATGACTCACCGTCGTCATCCACGCCCGTCACAACACTTGCCCCGAAATAATTACAATTTTGTTGTTGACACATTTTACGCAGATGCCCTACTTTATTACACTTGTAATTTACAAACCGACATTCACTTTGGTTGTGATTTTTATAACCACAAACACCATACTTATCCTGAGAGGCGCGATAACGCGGCCGCGGCGGCCCAGAGCCGGGGGCTGCGCCTTTCGCTACGGCGACGTCGCCTGCGTGCGACACCCGGAAACCGACACGGCGGAAGCGCCCGATGCCCCAGGCGCAGTGGCGGCACCCCGACGGGCGCCCTGCACGCTCTCGGCCAGCGCCTGTGCCTTGGCGTTTTCAAAACTGGTGGTTTCCAAAGAGCCCGGAAGCGCGAGGTCGCTCGCCAATTTGTAGGTGTTCTCCTCGAGTGCGCTGAGAAGTATAGCTCGTCTTTTTATGCCTGCTTTGTCCGTGTCTGCACCGATGCCGTTAGCGATAAACCATTGCAGGAGCCTCTGTTTATAGGTATTCCAATCCGCATTACGGTGGTCGTAATTACTGAGCACTTCAAAAGATAACGAGGCTGAACTCATGGTGACCGATAAATAATAAAAATCCCAGCTACCGTCGCCAGTGTTAGATTTGGCGCGGGACGTATGAATCAAACAAGCAGTTATTACGCACTGATATATTTTACATAATGCAACCGAGGCCTACCCTCATGTCACATACTTAACAATAACATACAAAATAATATTCATATAGCAAAATAAATTGTTGAAAGTATTGAAGATGATTTTGTGGCGATTGACAAAAAAAAAACTAGATTAAGTGACCGGAAAACCCCTTAATCTGATAAGACGGAATAAGACCTTCCACAAAGGAGAGCAAACTCCAAAGATGAAACAAGTAATTTAGAATTAAACCATAATGAAAGAACAATAGAACAAAAGAGAACATTTCAATAGTAAAGATACGCTTACAAGTGTTATTGATGCCCAATCCATACATACATATATACATATCTTCACGGGTGCCTTACGGCGCCCGAGACCGCCTAGACGGCCCCAGGGTACCCAGCGGAGGGGTTTTAATCTCACCTGGTCGTAGCCGATGGTATGAGTCTACACCGAACAAGTGGCTAGCTTGTCGCGGTGTTTTGAATAAACTCAATAACCCATCTATAAACAGTTTCACAAGTTGGTCACCGACAGCTTAACGTGCTCTCCGAGGCACTATAGTGGTGTTGTCAAATAAATGTACATAATTTTTTTAATTAAAAACTCATTGGTACACACCGGGATTCGAATCAGGGACCTTAGGATGCCCAATCCAAGTCCTCAAATATATAATAATGAGATGATTAATATGCTTAAGATTGCGAATAATGCCTCAAAAGCTAAATATATTAATTACGTTTTAATAACATGTCAAATAAGCCAGTCATAAACTAAATAATGATTAAGGGCTTACTAAGGAACATAATATAAACCAAATGATATAATGATATAATGATGAAGGAACATAATATAAACCAAATAATTAATATCACCCATTAAGTAGAATAGCAATTGGAAATGACGACAATCAAATGATTGAATATGAAAATTCTTTAAAGACTGATAATAAAATGGCAGATTCTAGTGAATCAAATGCGAATAATGAAGGATTTAATATGGATACGAAAGGAGAATTAGAAGAAAATTATGTGGAGACGTAAGAAAATTTTTACTCCACAATGATTTTAATAAGCATATAAATAAAAAAAGTAAAATTAAAACAACAAAAACCCTAAACTTGTGTCGTGCGGCAGTTATTATGGTTCATAGAGACTTTACGGCGTTTCACAAGTTGGTATAGTGAAACTGGGACCGAGAGCTTAACATGCTCTTCGAGGCACTATTGTAGTGGTGTTGATAAAAAGTTCATATTTTTTTGATTAAGAACTCATTGGTACACACCGGGGTTCAAACTACGTATTACTACAATGTAATATATATAAACTTATAATATACGAGTATACTATTTTACTAATAAAAGTTAAACAAACTACTAAAACCTAATCATTCTGCAATTTTCATCTAAGTTGCTTTATAGTCAGTAATTTCTTATTGATAATATCAAAATGATTTACGGGTATATGTATTGCCCTTTTTATAACGCCCGTGTCGAACTTATCGACGTTTTCGTTTATTTAAACTTCTTGTAACCAGTTTAAGACATGACAGTAGAAAGCGACGAAATTCTAAATACATTCATAACATTTTAGTTCGATTACGAAACTAAGAAACTATTTTATTTGGTAGCCACCATTCAATATTAGTTTAATAGTAATAAAATATTATAACTTTTTTTCTCTATATAGAATTTGTGAAGCCAGCTCGTAAACTTTCTTCATTCCTCACTGCCCCAGACGAAGAAACTAAAGTAAATTAATTTATTTTTCTTACCGAGAAATCTCAGGAATGTCAAATTTAGTTTCATTAACAAATTCAAATATAACTAAGTTTATTTTTTTAATGAAGCACGGCTTTAGACTTTGAATCTACCTGAAGTAAAGCAGACCTACAAAGTCTATGAATGGCGTCGAACAATACATACATTAACAATATTGATCGTTCCCACTATGCCGGCTAAATGATGCGATTACGTAATGGGCGGCGACATAGACGAATTTGCATTACGAGTCTATTTAAATATACTCACTGCTTTATCGTCAAATCAATCGCCCGTTGCGAAACCGTACCATGAAAGGAGACTACCCCTTGACATGATCTCGATACAGTAGTCCGGAAATCCGGTGAACACACTAAAATCTCGATTTATTTTCTTCTGTGATTCTCACGATCGTCCTCTTCGCTCATCTGTTAATAACCAATTAAAGATCCCGTCGCACACCTCCACCAAATATTCCGATTCTTTGACTGTGTCAGCTGCTCGTCAATGGAATTTGCTTCCTCTGTCTATAAGCTCACCACTTATTATCTGAATAAGTAACTGCCTATTTTTCCTTTACCATTTTCTGTTTTGATATGTACTATATGTATTATATTGTATTATTCATATAAGTAGTATATTATGTATTGTGTGTATATTTAACATGAAGGTAAAAACCGTGCCCGTCCGCGCGTGGCGCGGGGCGCGTTTTTTTAGCTTCATGATATTTAAGTATTTACATGTAATATTTAAGTAGTTTATATACTATTCGCTATGTCTTTTAAATTGTTATTTATTTGCTTTTGCACCCTATGCGTAATCTTCCACTCTCTCAAAGGTTAGCTGGTAGAAAATTCCTAAGGCATTAAGTTCGCCTATGTACAATTTTATTTTGTAATTTTGTGCAATGAAGTATTTTAAATAGATAAAAAACACACTGACTAAAACCGATACATGACTAGGTCCCTTGACGGTTTTTGCATCTGTATAAGCGTAACAAGTTCGGCAAGTCGGCTTAAGTTATAGAGGCCTGCCTCTCACCTAACCTAAGTAATCATTAATAAGCTGCCACAACTCAACATATATTGTAGTACAATATTCCAGGGGGTGTGCGGGCGGGGGTGCAGCAAGCGGTACAGGTGGGGGTGCGGGTGTGAGTGCATGGTGAAGACATCATTCCCATCGGGTAAGTGGAACAGAGAGAGGAACGACAGTTCTCAACACGTGATGGATCAAAAAACCTTGGCGATGGCACAGAATGTCCTTAATTTTTTTTACCAAGTTTAAGGCATGACAGAATAAAATTATAAAACCTGTTAATGGTACAGGTGCTTTAAATCATCCGATTCCTGGATACTTCAAGCTTTAATCCCGGTGTTTAAGTGCCTTTGAAAAAGCTAATTCTTCTGGGTAGTTTTTTGTTTTGGCATTATAATAACTCCACCGTTTTGTTTTCGTGAGCCCCATCACATGCAGTTTAAATTCATCGAGCTTGATTACTGTTGCACCATTTTTTTTATTGATTCGCTGTTAGCTTTACGGTCAAGATGCAAATTGCAATGCTGCTCGTGGTAGCGGGCTGAAGGTAGGTTTTGTTTGCCGTTTTACCTTTCGAGTGGCTAATTTCTTTTTTATGGAAAATAAATAGTATGAAGGTCCAAGAACAAATACAACCAACAAATACGAGCTACGTTGATTGCACCTATTACACCGGCTTGAAATGCCTATACATGCTTAGTTTAAAGAACTCATGGTTATAGGACGATGAACACACGCAAGCAGTGTTTTCAGTTTAATAGTGAGGCAGATATACGAATCGGCTCATTTTTTTTCATAAAATTCTACGGTCTCATTTACCTCATTATTATAGCTTTTAATTATGTTCTGATCCATCTTCTGGGAAAAATATTTTTTCTATCTATATCTCAGTTCCTGGTATTCTATTGCCAACTGAGATACGCCATGCTTTGTAGTTAAACACCTCTATGTCTAAATCATAGTAAAAAAAAAATTGAGAATAGTTAAAACCTAAAAATTAACAATATATTACCAATAATCACAATAATAATATATATAAAACCAACAATAATTAATAAGCATAAAATACTTTTTAATATTTTTCAGGTGGAAGGAAGGCTCGTTACTACCGCCCATACAGATGCAAAAACCGTCAAGTGTCCTAGTTTAGATTTTAGTCTGTGGAGTTACCGATTTTCAGGAGATTACTGCAACGATTGTTTGTTAAGGTTAAGTCTACTTCCAGGTTGCGGTTTCGTAACGGGCGGTTGGATAATGCAAATTCGTCGCCCGTTTCGTAACTGCATAGTTTAGCCGGCATAGCGATTAATGTTCTTAAACAAGAATGTATTGATCAACCGCATTAATGGACTTTGTAGGACTGCTTATCATTACGTAGATTCAAAATCACATGCCGTGCTCCAATAAAAAAATGTTTACAGTGAGGTCGGATGATTGAAAGCTATAGTAGATTGACAATTATGTAACAATTGACAATTGTGTTGTTGGTATTTTTTTTTTCTTAAGAATAAAGAATCATTCATTCATATTTTTACATATGATTACGGAGGCGACAGCACGGAGGTTGGCACGGTTAACTTACGCTCTCAGAAATAAATTCATTAAAATTATTAAAATGTTTTTGTAAAGTGATTTTTATAAAAATACAAGTAAATTAAGTGTTAATCTTTCAATAAAATTGATTTAATTTAATATAATAGTGCTATTTTACAGTGAAAAAGTAAAAAACAAAATTTTGGCGTTTGAAGTGATCGAAATAAACGCGCAAATAAATAATCAATACTGTAAACATTGGATTCCTATTACCTAAATTAAATGAAGTGCATAAATTAGTGACTTGTGTATAATATAATTGTTAAAAAACGATTTTATTAAAATTAATCTACAAAAAAAGAGGGTTAGATAATTTTTATCCAACCGGCGCGGGCACCGCGGCGCGAAGAAGATCTACCATATTTACGAGCAATATTATATGTCTGTCGTGGCTGAATCTGCAGAGCGACGGTTCGAAGCTCCGTATGGCACCGAGTTCAATCCCGTCTAATGTTGACTTTTTTTTTCAATCGTAAATATTGTTACCAAGAATCAAATTTACATCTATACTATCGGAAGCACTTTATAATCACAATCTGGGATTTAGTAGTCGTACTCACCGACAGGTGGCGCTTATTAAGTAGAAACTGTGCAAAATAAATAATCATTAATACGTATTAATACAAGATGTCGAAGTGCAAAAAATGTGTTGTTAACATAATAAGTAAGCAATATCTGAGCTGCTCAATTTGTAAATCTACATTCCATGTAGAATGTACGAACGTGTCATTAAAAAGATTCCGTCTAATGGAGACGGAAAGAAGAGCAACATGGAGGTGCGATAATTGTATAACTCACAAGGTATTCTTCTCTCCAGTAGTCTCTAATGTCACAGTTAGACATAAATATAAATCAAATATACCAGTCGACAACTCGTTTGATTCATTGTCAATCGAAAGCGATGACGATACCGAAAAAATTACGTCCAAATCTTTTAATAGTTTAAACAGAAGTTGCCCTGACCTAAGAAATAGTGAGTATTGCACACTAGAGGATATGGAAAAGACAATAAACTATCTGCGGGAACAATTAGTAATAGCAGATAACGAAATTTCCAATTTGATAACAGAAAACTCTACACTTAAGAGGAGAATGGGGTCATACGAAACAAGAGTTACTCAGCTAAAGACTATTTGCATATCAACTTCAAAAGAAAATACGTCTAAAAAGACCTTGAGTAAGAAAAAATCAAATTCCAAAGTTGAAACAAATAATAATGACAGTTTCAGTGACTTACATGGTCGAGAACAACAATCGGAACAGTTTATACAATCGACAGGTTCAAAAAATCAGATGAAAGCAATAAGTAGTTCCCCTATTGTTAATAATACATCAGAGTCAGATAATGGAACACGAACCATTCACTTAATAGGCAACGAGAGATTGCGAGGATTATCCGCACGTCTAATTCAATCCAGAATAGGTAAATGGAATGACGTATACAAGGTATCGGGCACAGTAAAGCCCTATGCTCCTAGTTCAACTTTTCGGGACGTTATTCTCAATTTAAAAAATACCATAGAAAAGGATGACATTGTAATCTTGGAAGTTGGAACTCATGATGAGAACCCCTATGTACTATTCACAAACATTTGTAATTTTTTATGTGAAATTAACAAAAATAAAGTATTTGTGTTAAATATCAACAAAAATAAATATCTTAATGTAAGCAAATTAAATTTAGAGTTAAAATTGATTGTAAAAAACTATACAAACTGTACTTATTTAGACATTAATTGTATCACTTTTATATTAATTAAAATCCCCTTAAAGAACAAATACAGATCTTCTTTTAGAATGATAAATACTGGTGTTCCTCAAGGGAGTATACTGGGACCTTTGCTATTTCTTATATATATTAATGATCTCCCTCAAAGCACTTTACATGAATGTATAATGTATGCGGATGATACGACTCTTCTTATGAGGTGTAAAGATAAATATACGTGTAATACATTAATTGAAGATGCTCTGAATGATGTTATAACATGGATGACGACAAATCATTTAAAAATCAACATAGAAAAAACAAAAATAATGCATTTTAATTCATATAATACTGAAAGAATTCCCATAGAAATAAATTACAATAATAATAGTATAGAGGAAGTCGATACTTTAAAATTTTTAGGTATAACGGTGGATAGAAATCTTAATTGGAAGATGCATATAGATTTGCTTTGTAAAAGATTGGATCGTTTTGTTTTCGCATTGAAACGTTTAAGATTAACGGTGTCTACTGAAGCTGCACTTACTGCGTATCATGGTCATGTCTCGTCAGTGCTTAGCTATGGACTAATGCTGTGGGGAAACTCAGTTGATACCGAAAGAGCTTTTAAACTGCAGAAGAAATGTATACGTGCAATATGTGGAGCCAAATACCGGGATAGTTGCAAGCCGCTATTTGAAAGACTAAATATACTGCCTCTGCCTTGTATGTATATCAAGCAGATAAGCTTATTTGTAAAAGGTCATATGTTTTTTTTCGTAAAACGTAGTGACATCATTTCCAGGATAGCAAGAGCAAAAAATAGAAATCTACTTTACAGACCTGCTTGCAATAAAAATATTTATGAAAATAATGTATTCAATATGTGTATTTTGATATTTAATGAGATACCTTACGATATAAGGCAACTACTGGGTAGTTCATTTGAAAGAGGAATATCCAAATGGCTCTCGAAACATAGTTTTTATAGTGTTAATGAATTCATGGAATTAAAGAAATAATCCTATTCTGTTACTTAGTGCATTTAAATTGTGACGTTAGTGTTTGTTTGTTTGTTTGTTGTTTTAACTCTTTTTTGCACTAGGATTGTACATGGCCTAGCTTATTGCATAATAAATTAATGTCATAATATAATTATATTTTAAATTGTGTATTATAATAATAATTGAATAATAATAATTGAATAATAATTGAATAAACTGATAAAGGATAAAGTGTTATAACTAATGATTAACATTTTAATTAATATTTGCACGCCTGACAAGGCTGAATACAAAACTGTATATATTTTTCTATAACATCTTGTAACTGTGGGTATTCTAGCAAATAAATTATTTCATTTCATTCATTCATAAGAATACAATAATATCTATCGGTATTCTTTTTCTTTCCATATTTAAAACAAATCTACATATAATACATACATACATATCATCACGGGTGCCTTACGGCGCCCGAGACCGCCTAGACGGCCCCCAGGTACCCAGTGGAGGGGTTTTTAATCCCACCTCGTCGTAGCTGATGGTATGAGTCTACACCGAACAAGTGGCTAGTTCGTCGCGATATTTTTGAATAGACTCAATAACCCATCTATAAACAGTTTCACAAGTTGGTATAGTGAAACTGGGACCGACAGCTTAACGTGCTCTCCGAGGCACTATAGTGGTGTTGTCAAACAAATGTAATTTTTTAAAAAAATTAAAAACTCATTGGTACACACCGGGATTGGAACCAGGGACCTAAGTGTTTTTAAGTCCAAGGTCTAACCAACTAGGCCACCACGTATTTAATAAATAATGTAATGTTATAAAAAATCGTGTTTGTATGTTTGTTATAATTTAACTTAAAAACTAGTAGACGAATTTACATGAATACTTTTTTGATTAAAATAGCTGTCAGTTAAAGTTATAACAGTTCAAAATGCAAAAAACTGCTTTATAATATTTTTTGAAAAAAAAACCTTTTTTGTTAAATAAAAAAGTTTAAAAATTGACTTTTTATATAATTTTTTTGGCAACTGCAATCATTGTGACCTTACAAGAAGTCTTTTTCTGAACCTAGTACTATATGGAGCGCAAGCAATTTTCTATTCGCCATGTTTACTCTACATTAACCATAATAAGTATATATACAATATAAACGTACAATGAAATAAAAGAGATTTATTTTGAATAAAGTTGCGAGCAACTGCTAATAAGTATAAGAATGTGTAGTTCCTAAAGAAGAAATAAAAATACACAATTTTTTTTTTTATGAATTATAATTATTTTTCCTTTTTGGGTACTTTATATAAATTAAAGTATATTTTTAATAAAAAAAAAGTAATAAATCGTCATAAAAAAAGCTGGGCCCCTCCGGGATTTGAACCCGGGACCTCCTGCACCCAAAGCAAGAATCATACCCCTAGACCAAGAGGCCGCTCTGAAGTCTGTGTGAAAACGTGGGTATTAGTTCATCTAAAATTGAGAATTTTCACAGTTCAAAATTATAAAAACGTGGAAAGTGTATTTTGATTTTTATGTAAGTATATAGGTACGAGTAAAATTATAAGTTTTGAATATCAAAATATTTCAGTATAGAGTATAACTAAAATACAAAGTAAACTTGTAAAATCGTGTTTAATTAAAAAACGTGGTGACCGAGTTGGTTAGTGAAAAACACATAGTTCCATGGTTCAAAGCCCGGTGTGTACCAATGGATTTTTAATCTAAACATTTATGTATATTTGTTTAACAACACCACTATAGTGCCTCGGAGAGCACTTTAAGCTGTCGGTGCCAGTTTCACTATCCAGCTTGTGAAACTGTTTATAGATGGGTTTTTGAGTGTATCCAAAACATCGCGATGAGCCAGCCACTTGTTCGGTGTAGACTAATACCATCGGCTACGACGAGGTGGTATTAAAAACTTCCCCGCTGAGGGCGCCGTAAGGCACCCGTAATGATATATATATATATCATGGGCGTAGCCAGTGGGGGGTTGGTCATTTTAAACCCTTCCCGAAATGCTTGGAAATAAATAAGTTTGTATCGGGGAGCAGTTATGGGGCGGCGTAGGATGTGTTTTTGTAGTTTCAAAACGCCTGCTGCAGCCTTCATTAGTTATGGGGTCATAAGTAATTTTTGCTCATTAAGAAATTAGTGTTTGTTATATCTAGTCTAAGTGTGTTAAGTCAAAGGTAAATGTGGTAAGTTAAAGATTTACGTGAAATAAATCATATGATTAGATTTGAAGTTCGATAAAAAATTAAATAACCAACTTGTCACACCTTTAATAACCAAGTAACACATTTAGAGTTAAATATCTACTTACTTATTATTACCAAGGTGAATAGAATTAAAAATATTTTATTAATATTTCTTAAAATAATATCATAATCCCTAATACAAAGTTATTTCGTTTGATTTCCAGGAGGCCTTCAAATTCTATAAAAGTTACAAAGGAAAAATAAAAATTGTACATAACAAAGCTTTTCGTTTTAGACTCGGAGAATACGATACGACGACCGTTGAATGCTTTCAAAGCTATAAAAGGTTAAGAAGCTTACTGAAAACAGACAAGTAGAAAATTATAGGGTATCGTAACACTGTTGTCGGTCTCTTTGCTTTTGATCGAGCGTTTGGTGAACGTGACTTTGTAACAATTTTCTTTTGTCCTGAAGTATCTAGAAATTCTCAGTTAAGTCTTTCGTTACTTTGTACAAATATTTGAAAAGGGAAACGTGACTTCAAGTTATATTGGATTTTTAGATATCAAAAACACAAAATAAACGACAAGTGCGTACAGCTGTTGTTTTTTGTTCCTTAGCAATCTTAGACTGTATTTCACCTGAAGGCCCCTTTTTATTAGGATATTTTAATGAAAATTTCCTATAGAATAGATAGAATAAATATTTATTGAACAAAAAGAAATACAAAAGAAAACGTATGCTAGCTTACAGTAATAATAATAATAAAAATTTGATTACAATGTTAATAAATGGTTTTACTCTCAGCTTATACGTGGAAGTTTTGAAAAAATATTTGGCATATACAAGTAAATTAATAATGTGTTTAATTAAACACAGAGTATAAAAAAATAAAAATAAATTCACAGAATCAAGTCAAATCAAAACAAAAGTTGGATAACGTAATTATTATATTTTTAATAAATAAACATGACAATTTATTTTAATTTTTATGACAAAAGTCATTAAAATTGTATTTATAAACCAGAGAATAAGTTGCTTTTTTGTTATACAGGGCTAAATTTTGAAGTTCTGCCAACAAGCTATTCTCTGTTTAAATAACATATTAAATGTTATTTAAACAGAGAATAGCTTGTTGCGATAAATGTTTGGTGTATAATAACATACCAAGTAGAAATAACGTATATAATAATATTAACGAGTAGAAATAAAAGAAAACTATATATTTCTAGCTTCAGTAGTTTCCACTGGGTGAATGATGAGTTAGCCAGATCAAGCTTATATATACATATATCATAGCCGCTTAGACGGCCACAGTGGTACCCACCGGTGGGGTTTTATTCCCCCGTGAAGATATATATATATATTGTACGTGGTGACTAAATAGTCCCTCGCGCTGATTTTCACTCTCAGCTTGTAAGTGGTGACTAAATAGTCCCTCGCGCTGATTTTCACTCTCAGCTTGTAAGTGGTGACTAAATAGTCCCTCGCGCTGATTTTCACTCTCAGCTTGTACGCGGTAACTAAATAGTCCCTCGCGCTAATTTGTTCACTCTCAGCTTGTACGTGGTGACTAAATAGTCCCTCGCGCTGTATTTCACTCTCAGCGCGTAAGTGGTGACTAAATAGTCTTTCGAGCTGATTTTCACTCTCAGCTTGTACGTGGTGACTAAATAGTCCCTCGCGCTGATTTTCAGCATGAACCAAGATTTTATTAACCTCGATTTACATAATAGAATTGCCAAATTACTTATTGAATACCTACTTAACTACTAACTATTCCTCCATTTCATTTTTCTGTACTTGCATTAGCCATTTTCTTAAATTAATCATAAAAATTGTTGGATTTTTGTTAATTCTTATGTTTAGAGGTAATTTATTCTATAAACTGGAAGAGGCCAAGATGAATGAACCTGTGTATTTACTAGTTCAATGGGTGTGGCCTTTCATTATTAGGCCATAAACAATAATAATAATATGTAGGACAATTTACACATATTGCTCTGGTCACAAACTAAGCTTAAGCTCCAAAGTTAAACTAACCAACAAGTACTTGTTGGTTAGTTTAACTTGGAACTGAAAATACTTGTTATTGTTATTTAAGTTGTAAGTATATTTATTAAATCTATATATGTTATATCAAATTTTGAACTGAACTATGTTTCATACTGATAGCTAAGAACATTGTCTCATACTGATATGGGCGGGGAATCGAACCCACGACCCCCGGATACAACGCTAAAGGCGCAACCTACGTAACTACAACCTACCTAGTCTACGGAGGCGATCAAACGGTTACGGTTGGATCATTTTATTCTATATTTAACTTATATTTTATTCTATTATTTAAATATTAACGGGGTATTGTTTAAGAAACAATACCCCTTAATATTTAAACTACTTTAAAAATAAGGTTCAGAATGTGATAGCAAAAATAAACTAACATTGTTAATGCAGCAAATAATTACAGCTATTACGATTTATTTATTTATACTGCTTTTTAATTTTATATAAAATCTTTTGACATGCAGTGCATACTAAATGACAAGTATCAGACACGCAATGTTTTATATTCAAACGATTAATTACAAATGATTGTACTGTATTCATAATATTATGAATACAGTTATTTTATTTTCCGATAAGCCTCGCTGTTTTCATGTGACATTGGCCCGGTTAAAAAAGTTAATGCCTCTGCGATATGTTCAACACGTGACTATGAATAATTTGTGAGTTTAGGTTGATATCTATACTTTTTTTTTAAATTTAAATGGAAAATACCTGTATATTGTTCTGATTAAACAAAAAAAAAATAGGCGATATAGACTACAAATAAGTTTTTTTTTATTCGTATCTGTTTGTTATGCACGCATTACTCTATAACGACTAGACTAAACTAAATATCAACACGGGTACCTTACCGCCTAGACGGCTTTAGGATACCTTGCGGAGGGTTTTAATCCTACCTCTTCGTCGCCGATGTTATGAGTCTACCTACACTAACAAGTGGTTAGCACGTCGCGATATTTAGATAGACTCAATCCATCTATCTATTTTTCAAGTTAACAGTTTTTCAAGTTGGTATAGTGAAACTGTGACACCTTAACGAGCTCTACGAGGCACTATAGGTGGTGTTGTCTAATAAAATACATTAATTAATTAATTCCCTAAAATTTGTAGTAATTTTAACCCAATCGGCCATCACGTATATAGTATTTGGTAGGTTTACAAGTACTTTACTGACTAATAATAATATACTATACAGATAAAATACTAATAGGTATAAAATTATACCGTTACAAAAATTATACCTTATTTCGTAGCTTTCTATTATACCATAACAGAAAGCTGCCTGCGTACATGATAATGCTAACACGCACATGAAGTTATAACGGAGTTAACAAAGAAATATAATTTAAGTTTTGTTATTGTGTTGTGAGTTAAATAATAGCCTAACTAAAGTGTTAAAGAATACTTTATATGTATAATCCAATATATACCTTAGGGTTATACTTACCTAAAATGTAAGTGACCTATAAAATATGCGGCATAGTGCCCAAATGCTGGTGGCATTACCCCTTTGTCTAATTAAACTAATTTGCTGGGAGAAAAACGCCACCGCTTAAGGGGCTTTTATCCGAGACATGGACTAAACGCATTCCAATATCTGTTAATAGGTTTTTTAGTATCCGATGACCACGGCCCAAAGTCTCCACTGCAAAAGCCACAAATTAATAAGTATTCTATAAGGAGCTATATTTGCGGTGCTTGAGGGCCTGGGCATATTCGGCTCTCAGTGCAGAGTTCCGGATGTAAGACCCTGCCAGCCAATGTGTCCACACAGGTCGCATCCCATACCAGACTATACTAATATATATAATATATTATTATATATCGATATGTATAAAGAGATAATATAAAAGGAGTTAGGTTATGTTAGTAAAGAAAGAGATAAATCAATTTTTTTAGAGAAACCAAGGAAATATAGCGTTTGGGATCAACAATTTATTTTATAACTACCTGAGGCTCTACCATGGGTTTGCGCATTGTGGCACCGTAACGTATTTGTATACGTATACGTGAGCAACAACCAATAGCATCTCTTTATTCAAATCTGTTACCAAAAATAAAGCGGCCCTATTGGTTGTTGCTCACGTATACGTATACAAATACTTTACGTTGCTACAATGCGCAAACCCATGGTAGAGCCTCTGGTGTCCGCAACCTCTTGTGCGTTTTATTTATTATAAATAAAAAAAGACATTAAAATCCGTCACCAAGCACACATTATGCGAGGTGGCACGTGGCGCTATGAGGTTACTAACTAAATTTAAAAACATAATCTATTTTGATTCTGTAGGTATTTTGAACAAATAAGCGCATATTGTTACTACTAATATAATATTATATTCCTACCATCACACCAAATAGGTACAGCCTTGATGTACCTATTTAGTGCTTTTCTTTTATTATGTTTGTAAATTGTCAGGACAATGTTTGTATGAAAGAAAATATTTGAAAAATAGTAGTATATACTTTAAAGTGTATATACTTTATAAAATACTAGCGGCCCGTCCCGGCTTCGCACAGGTTTGTATAACTTTAACTATATGCTCAGCGCACGCCACGGAAGGCCTCAGAAACGATACTTTTCCCCCGTTTTTAAAACATTTTTGGTTACTGCTCCACACCTATAGGACCTAGCGTGATATTATATAGCCTATGTTACTTCTGAATAATGCAGCTTTCTAATGGTGAAAAAATTATTGCAATCGGTCCAGTAGTTTTTGAGTTTATTCATTACAAACATACAAAAATACAAAAATACAAATCTTTCCTCTTTATTATATTAGTATAGATATAATTCAAAAGTATTGACTTAAAGTCAATCAAAATGACGGTCAGAGAATCAGACAAACAGGCGGAGGGTCAAACTTATAACACCCGTTATTTTCTTCAAAATAAGTAAAAGATTAGCACAACTATACCAAGTACATTAACTTCCTCTAAAATTACAACAGATGCCGCCACCATCTAATATTAATGTATACATTTTTGTTAACATTTCTTTATAAGATAAAAATACAATATTTTCATTATTTGTATGATATATATATATTATATAATTTATATGATTTTTTAAAATACGCCAAATGAAAATAAATAAATGAACGAAAGAAAAAATAAACACGTCTAGTTCTAGTTCTATTATTCGATTATTTCCATATTATACGAGTACATACGAGCAATATTATAAATAAATAAAGCAAAGTAACCTAATGCGGGCGAGATGTTTATTTATCATTTTGCAGTTTCGCATTAAGAAGTAATGAACTAATTTTATTTATATTTTTTTTAACTATGAGAATTATACAATTAATAATAATATTGTTTTGGACAAAACAAAGTAGTTTGTTTGTATGAAGAAAATTACAATAAATGCACTTTAGGTGATAATTTTTAATGGTAGAAAGTAGATAAATACATAAAAAAGTAAAATAAATTATTTAAGCGTAAACAAAACCATATATCGATTTAGACCCGGGTGATAATAATCATTAGGAACTGTGGTGGCCGAGTTGGTTAGACCTTGGACTTAAAAACACTTAGGTCCCTGGTTCGAAACCCGGTGTGTACCAATGAATTTTTAATGAAAAAAAATACGTACATTTGTTTGACAACACCACTATAGTGTCTCGGAGAGCACGTTAAGCTGTCGGTCCCGGTTTCACTATACCAACTTGTGAAACTGTTTATAGATGGGTTATTGAGTCTATTCAAAACATCGCGACGAGCTAGCCACTTGTTCGGTGTAGATTCATACCATCGGCTACGACGAGGTGGGGTTAAAACCCCTTCGCTGGGTACCCTGGGGCCGTCTAGGCTGTCTCGGGCGCCGTAAGGCACCCGTGATGATATGTATATATGTATGTAATTTTAGGATGATGTTTTGTAACTGAATATACCTTTTCAGTTACATTGATAATTGATGGAAGAATAATTGATGGTCGATGGAATTCACGCAGATCACGTAGACCGCCGAAAGAATACGTTGGTACCCTATATCAGCTTTTCTTTTGCAAGAAAAAGCTATTATTTTTTTAGTATTAGCATAGAGCGAATCTAGATAATATATATTATACAATAATAATATAATATGTTAAAGAAACGTTACATAGCGAGTGTATAGATCAGAACAGTGTAAAGATCAAGAAGTGTGGGGAATAGAGTTTAACACACATTCCTAGTATGGGTTTGCCGCCTGAACCCGAAAGAAGATTCTAGTTCTAACCAAACTATAATAATAATTCTTTATTGATCAAAACATTTTTACAATACAGTAATTCTGAAGAAACCCTGGCCCCCACGCTAGGATTCCCTGTGTTGTGGGAGCAAGTAATATTTTACAAGTTATGTATGTTTGGTAGATACTTAGTTCTAAAATATTATACATTTATATAACAAAAAACTAAATAAAAAATTAGTAAAAATAATAACAATCTAAGTATAAGTATTAAGATTAAAATGTATCATGCAAAAAAAGTATATAAAAATCTTCTATATAAAAATAAAATAAAAAATCATGAATAACTTATCCTTAGCAATTAAATAATACTATATACAATTAAAATTCAAAGAAATTGTGGATTTTGTGTTTTATATATATGTTGTATACATATATGTTCTATGTTGTCTGTAATACCTACATAAAAAAAAAACAATAATAATAGTATTCCTATAATATATATATATTAACAGTAACCAACTCTTTTTAGTCTATCTAGGTCTTATTAGGAGGTTTTCAGTGTCTGTGTATTTTGTTTTTATGAACCAGGAGTGCATTACTATTTTGCACTTTTTCTTTGTTAAAAAAGAATGGGCATAGCCCGTGTATTTTCAGACCCAGGCTTAGAAGCCGCGTTCAAAAATGAAATCTATCCAGTTCGATAGAGGAAAATACATATAATAAAATTGTTAATTACATCGAAGTTCGAGAAGTTGGGAGAAATAAGTTATTCTCATTTGAATTTCAATTTGAGGTTATGTTATGACTAGTTATTAGGTTAGTATAGCGAACAATTTCGGCCCGCGAATTATTAACCTGCAAAATTATTAGTAGTGTTTCCTTGTGCTGCAGCATTGTCAGAATAATATTATATACCTAGGCTGTATGGTTCATAGAGACCTTTGCCTTCTCTATATTTAAGAAAACCGAACAAAAAAAATATTATATAATTTGTGGATGAATATCGTCGCTCTTTTTTTAAAATTATTTATTTTAACATAGCACTGGATGCAAGTCCATCGACCTATCGTCGCTATATATTTTTTAATTTTTATTCTGTTCACGCGATAAATGGACAAAGCATTCAATACTATACGGCAATTTCTTTTTCTTTCAAAATAATGTGAAATCTCTCTTAATTTTGTGAAATCTCAATCCAGATAAGCAAAAATTTTTTTTTTAATGAATAAAGCACTTTTTTTCTGCATAATGTGGACAAATATACAGAAAAGGCAGAAGAATCAGCACGTAACAAAAGTTGTCAGAACTTTTTTTTCCCAACTTCTAAAATTATTTTGAATACTGGAAAATAATGCTTATTAAGTAAGCATATCGTTGTTGGTGAACGCTAAGCTTTTACGGTTGGGTCCAGAATGACCGTACTCCTTTAGTTGATTATGGGAAATGTTAAATTTTGTATAAAAGTATGGACCTAGAAATTTAAAAGATTTTTGGGCAAAACTTTTCCAATTTTTCACGATTTCCAAATGAGGTGGCGCTTCTGCCTGCCTTTAACTATATTCCAATCCAGGGCGACCTTGTGAAAACGTAGTATTAAATTTTGCAGGAAGAGTAGCCGTACACTTAAGACTTTGCACTCAAGGTAAAGGGTTTCAGTTGAATATCGCTTAGGTTTGCTATAAGCTACTTTGAGAATAGCTCTTTGTGCGCGTTCAAGTATAATTAGGTACGATTTGTCTGCAACCCCCCAGGATATATTGCAATATTATAAAACAGATTCACAAAGGGCATAATAAACCATTTTTCGAATATCTTCATCTGTTACCCTTCCTAGTTGTTTGGATTTGTTTCTTCCATGAGGGTTTATTATCAATGTACACTCCCAGGTATTTGGCAGATTCAACTTGTTCCAAGTCAGGACATCCATTGCAAGTTGGGTATGTTTGGCATGAATGCAGTTTTATGTTCAGTAGGTGCAGAACGTGAGGAAATAGTGAAGGCAATCACTTTTGTTTTCTCTGCATTCAATATAAGTAGGTTTTTTTGCAGCCAAATACATGTATTGTGAATATCAGACTCCGCTATCGATATGACAGATTCCCATGTATAAACCATATTCCCATAAAAAAACTAACGGTGTATCATCAGCAAAGGCAAAAATGGATGCTTGCTGGAGCTTCAGTAAGCAGAGATCATTTACGTAGATCAAAAAAAGTGTTGAGCCTAACACGCTACCTTGTGGAATTCCATAATCTATGGACATCATTACTACAATAATGTTAATTTATCGATGCCGTGTTCCAGGGTTTCATTGCATAAAAATATTGTATAGTGTAATACATTTTTCCATTGTTTTTAACAGTTACGAGTTTCCATTTTGTTATGTTTTGTTTTTTAATTATTAAAAAATATAAGTGGGGCAATCTTCTGGCATCCCACGCCACTACTCAGATATTTATTATCTATTCTTCCATGTAAACTATTCTTCCATGTAAATTATTCTTCCATGTAAACACAACATATATTTTTAATGAATTATCTACAAGCCATATATTGCTGAAGTATTGATTAATTGTCTTCATCCTTTCGACTTTCTTATTAAATATATTTTTAGCTAAGTCCAATTGCTTCTCGGGGAATATCTAATGCAATGCATCTTCTTATGCGGCCTTTCATCAGCTTCGTTCTTAAAGCATTAATTTGCTTTTCTATATAACAGTATCTTAAAATTAAAGAGAGAACCAGTTATTTTAGCATAAGGATATATATTTTTTATTAGTCAGTTACTTGGTCTGTCGACTCCGGTTTTTTAGTGGGGCCGAGAAGCTCTCTTGGCGTAGGCCTGCCATTCGGCTTGCTTGCAACTGAGCGCGAAGGTGTTCAACCTTTACGTCATCGCATCGATGGTTTTGTTGCGCACGAACCACGGAGCACCAGTCGCCATATATAGAGAGATGTTCCGCTGACACTGGAGTCATGTTTTGCCCGACAGTAATTGGTGCCACGCTGGTGTTGCGTATGCTAGTTGGGGATGGATGAAGGTCTTATAGACACCTTAACCCAGAGTGGGATGGTGGATCTCAGCACTGGCCGGAGCATGGAGATTGTTGATGACTTGTGGGGAAATTGGGCTCATGCTGAACGACCGGTTGAATGTGCACCCAGGTACTTAATGGAGTCGGCCCATTTGATCTCCTGTCCTGGCAGTTTAGGAGTTGGTGGGCGATGGCGGTGGCGGCCGACCAATAGGGCGGATGTATTTCCAACGTTTACAGACATCCGCCATCTATCGAGCCACAAAGGGAGGACGTTCATCATCCTCTGCATATTCTCGGCAGCGAGTATGGGATTTTTGTGGGAGGAAAGGTAGGCGCTGTCATCCGCGAACAGCGCCAGGACTCCGTCATCCTCCCTGAAATTTAGCTGGCCAAAGGGTAGGGATGTCGTTGGCGAAGAGTGCATACAGCGTGGGTTAAAGGCAGCTTCCCTGGGAGACGCCTGCGTAGATGGGTGTGGCGGTGGTTGAGTAAGTAGGCTAGCAACCGCGTAGACATGGGGGCGAGTCGAGGAGTTTGAACACTTGGCCGTAGTGCCAGGCACAGGCTTCGCCCTTCTCAATGTCGAGGAAGTTTGCGTTTAGCTCATTTGCCATGTGTTCAGCACTCGGGCTAGTTGGAGCGTGGTACTGTGTCCCTCGCGGAAACCAAATTGCTCAGATCGAATTTCGAAGTAGCTCTTCTACCTCCGGAGGAACAGACAGTTCAAACCATATTGTGGACATCATGACTACAATAATGCTAAATTATCGGTCCAGGGTTTCATTGCATAAAAAATATTGTACAGTGTATTTTTTTTTTCATAAATTTTAACAGTTACACTTTCCATTTTGTTATCTTTTCTTTGATTGTTTTATTATTAAAAATATAAGTGGGCGACCTTCTAAAAATGATATAATGTTAGGATTTGCTTTCGATGTTTATCAATCGTTGTCATCCCATCTGTTCTTCCATGTAAATACGCCATGTAGATTTAAATTTCTCTCTACAAGGCATACGAGTATATTACCGAAGTATTGATTAATTTTATTACAAGCTTCATCCAATGGACTTTCTTATAAAATATACTTCCAGCTAATTCCCATAGCTTCTCGAGAAAGATAAGCTAATGCATCTTCTTATGCGGCCTCTCACCAGCTTTGGTCTTAAAACATTAAGTCGCTTTGCTTTTCCATATGAAATTATATTAAAATAAAAGAGAGAACCAGTTATTTTAGCATAAGGATATATATTTAATTAAATCAGCAGTTATTCTGCTAAGGATATATATTTTTTATTAGTCAGTTACTTGGTCTGTCGACTCCGGTTTTTTAGTGGGGCCGAGAAGCTCTCTTGGTGTAGGCCTGCCATTCGGCTTGCTTGCAACTGAGCGCGAAGGTGTTTAACCTTTACGTCATCGCATCGATGGTTTTGTTGCGCACGAACCACGGAGCACCAGTCGCCATATATAGAGAGATGTTCCGCTGACACTGGAGTCATGTTTTGCCCGACAGTAATTGGTGCCACGCTGGTGTTGCGTATGCTAGTTGGGGATGGATGAAGGTCTTACAGACTGATAGATGACACCTTAACCCAGAGTGGGATGGTGGATCTCAGCACTGGCCGGAGCATGGAGATTGTTGATGACTTGTGGGGAAATTGGGCTCATGCTGAACGACCGGTTGAATGTGCACCCAGGTACTTAATGGAGTCGGCCCATTTGATCTCCTGTCCTGGCAGTTCAGGAGTTGGTGGGCGATGGCGGTGGCGGCCGACCAATAGGGCGGATGTATTTCCAACGTTTATAGACATCCGCCATCTATCGAGCCACGAAGGGAGGACGTTCATCATCCTCTGCATATTCTTGGCAGCGAGTATGGGATTTTTGTGGGAGGAAAGGTAGGCGCTGTCATCCGCGAACAGCGCCAGGACTCCGTCATCCTCCCTAAAACTTAGCTGGCCAAAGGGTAGGGATGTCGTTGGCGAAGAGTGCATACAGCGTGGGTTAAAGGCAGCTTCCCTGGGAGACGCCTGCGTAGATGGGTGTGGCGGTGGTTGAGTAAGTAGGCTAGCAACCGCGTAGACATGGGGGGCACCGGCGAGTCGAGGAGTTTGAACACTTGGCCGTAGTGCCAGGCACGGTCGAAGGCCTTCTCAATGTCGAGGAAGTTTGCGTTTAGCTCATTTGCCAAGTGTTCAGCACTCGGGCTAGTTGGAGCGTGGTACTGTGTCCCTCGCGGAAACCAAATTGCTCAGATCGAATTTCGACGTAGCTCTTCTACCTCCGGAGGAACAGTCGCTCGAACAACGGATCCGGGTGCGGAAGCAGGGTTATGGGCCGATAGCTGTTCAGCTGGAGTTTGTCCTTGCCGGGCTTCGGCAACATGATGACCTTCTAAGCGGTGGCAAAGTGTCCGGTACGAAGTACCACATTGAATAATTTGGTGAAGACCACTATGGCTTTGCCTGGAAGTTGATGGTTGGTGATCCCATCGAGTCTCTGGGCCTTTTTGGGCTTTAGTCGGAGCACGCTCTACCTCGGCCGGTGAGATGAAGAAGTGCACCGGGAGGGGCTCCGGGTTAGGACCACTTAGGAATTGCCGCACCGTATGCACTAATCGCTTGTTAAATTATGTGTCGATCGAGAGGAAGGGCCTGAATTGCCCCCTAAGGTAACCCAGGAGGTCGGCTCGGTCCTGGGGGCGTAGAATTTGGTTCCCGCTCGATCGACTAGCAAGATCATTAAGCTTATAATTGTGCGATGTTTCCTTGAGTATTTGTATTAGATCACCTTGAGTTTGACCGAGTATAATCCTGATATTGATTCAATACGTGAATGATGGTCGCCACCTTTTATATCATGTTGTATGGAGGAAGTGTAAGAAGAAGAGAAAGATATCTTTTAAAGATATTTCTTTTACCACAACAAAATATGTAAACAGAATTACGACACAGAATCGCACTGTATCGTTTGATGGCTATTAAGAGAAAACATTAACCTCCTGCACTTAACAGTCGAATGAATAAGAAAAATAGGTCATAAAAATACTGAAAAAGTATTAGTGGCGATAATGTGCCAATGGCCAATACTAAGTTGCCTAATGTGTCAATATCTAAGTATCAAGAAGAGTTCCTTATAAGTAACAAAAACGAGTAACACTTCATTAGGTTCTTAAAAGATTATTTCAAAAATAAAACACATCGAAGATAGACGATGTGACGTATACGCTGACGTACACACAGCTACGGAAGCTTTGCAATAAGCTTGATCTAAGGGTTGGAGTAATTTATTGGCATTGACATCGATCTCCTGTAATTATTTTCAGTAAAAGACGAGTATAAAATATACTCTTATTAAAACCGGCACAAGGTAAAGTTGCACGATTATATATGTGTGCCATAATAGATTGTTTTTAATTAAAAGCTATATAAATTATATTTTTAGTGTAAACACAAGTGAATATATATACCTATACAATGATAAATAAATGTTTGTGTAGATCAGAACATTGTAAAGATCAGGAAGTGTTGGGGAAAATAGGGTTTAAGCCGCATACCTAGTATTGCTTTGCCGCCTGAATCCGAAAGAAGATATACAGTTCAAACCATATTGTGGACATCATGACTACAATAATGCTAAATTATCGGTCCAGGGTTTCATTGCATAAAAAATATTGTACAGTGTATTTTTTTTTTCATAAATTTTAACAGTTACACTTTCCATTTTGTTATGTTTTCTTTGATTGTTTTATTATTAAAAATATAAGTGGGCGACCTTCTAAAAATGATATAATGTTAGGATTTGCTTTCGATGTTTATCAATCGTTGTCATCCCATCTGTTCTTCCATGTAAATACGCCATGTAGATTTAAATTTCTCTCTACAAGGCATACGAGTATATGACCGAAGTATTGATTAATTTTATTACAAGCTTCATCCAATGGACTTTCTTATAAAATATACTTCCAGCTAATTCCAATAGCTTCTCGAGAAAGATAAGCTAATGCATCTTCTTATGCGGCCTTTCACCAGCTTTGGTCTTAAAACATTAAGTCGCTTTGCTTTTCCATATGAAATTATATTAAAATAAAAGAGAGAAACAGTTATTTTAGCATAAGGATATATATTTTTTATTAATAAAATTGCAGCTACCTGAAAACCTATTGTTATATTTATTGATTTTCAATCTGGACGTTGGCTTTTAATTAAATGAAACATAATACTATATGTTTCTGTACCTTTGTTTTAAAGTAAATAATATACCAACGTAAGTATATTAATAAAAAATCTACTTTGAATATCAGCGTGAATAGTGTAGAGTTGATAGGATGTCTTTGGGTAAACTTTAAAAGTTATCCTATCACAAAATAAACTACTTAACTTTGTTAAAATATCTCTTGTATCTTCAATGGCAAATAACAATATGATTTTTTTGTATATAATTTATTTTCATAAAATAAACAGTATTTTTTAAATTAAAAAATAATACAAATAAAAATTCTAAATTATAAATAAAAATATTCATCCATACTTTGTTCATATGGAAGTGTACCAAGAACACAAGCAGCGTTCCGGCGCGCGCTGCACAGCAATACTAATTTTCTGCGCGAGAAAACTACCAGCCCTCTTGTCACATACAGCGTCGACCAGCCGCTTTGCCAGGTCCTTAAATAATGTTTTAACACTAGGCCCCTCGGACCGAAAATCTCTAGACCAAACGGCACAAACACATAGTCATTACTAATAGACTCATATTTGCCCGTTTTGGCCCTTATCCGAATCCGCTGCCGCCCCAGCCCTGACAGACGTGCCCTGAATATGGGAACGAGCAAGGGTGTCGGCAGGACAACAGGGTAAGACTGGCCTGGGTTCCGGGACATGGGCATCAAAGGCAATGAAAGGGCAGACCAACTGGCTAAAATGGGTTCAGAAACTTCCTTAATTGGACCTGAACCATTTATAGGCATACCCAACATAACAATAATCAACGCATTAAAGAAGTTTGCTGAGGACAAACACACAAGATGGTGGTTAACGCAGCAAGGCCTAATACATTCCAAAAAATCATTGGTACGAAGGCAATAGGCCTGGATAAGATATGAAAATTCAGCAGAAGTCAAATAAGGCTACTGGTGGAAGTGTTCTCAGGACACTATACAACCAACAAACGCCTCTATACTATAGGAGTAAGAGATGATCCCACATGCAGATTCTGTGGTAAGGAGCCCGAATCCATGCGGCACCTACTGTGACGCTAGGGCCATCCAAAGAATCAAATACCTAGGACAGGCTTATCCGGATCCAGAAAGCTACAGGCTAACCGACCTTAGTGATATCCTTAAATACGTCAACAACATATTTGGGGACGATACTGAGGTTTGTAGTTAATAGGAATGGGGAACACACAAAAGATCCCAAAGGGTCGAAGTGTTTTTGACTGATGTCAACCCCAAAACCAATAAGATAAGATAAGGGTGTCGACACAAATTGCATCTCACACCATTGCTCGACCTATCGACAAGGGAACCAAAGTTAATCCGTCAGGTCTTTTAACATCACTGCGAACGTCAGGGTTCTCAAACCCTGACGGTTCGTGAACCGTAGAGATCCCCGCGGTAACCAAAGCCCTGCGGATCACATTGTTGACAGAACTGTGGCGGAAGCGGACCGACCCTTTTTTTAAATATAATCTGCCATTAATATTTTATTATATCAAGCAATGTCTTTGGATTTTGTAGCATTTAATTGATTTACCACCAGAGATCTGCTTCTGCGTCTATAGTTTTCTACTTGTATATTTGGCATCATTTATATTATATCCCTGTAGATTTTTGTGTAGGTGGGTTAATAGGTATATTTATTAACAATTTAACTACAAATTTAATTATTAGTCGATTATAGGGCGTTTCTTTGAGTATTTTTTGTCATATTTTTTATTATTTTTGTATAAATAAATAATCTGCCAATATTTAATATGTTATTATTTTGAGAAATATCTTTGGATTTAGTGGCTTTTAATTGATCATCATCGATTTGTTTCGCGCCTATATATATAGTTATCTACTTGTATTTTTGAAATATGGAACGGATGTAAGGAATCCAAGCATATCTTTTATATTATTTATAGTATCCTCACAGATATCCTTTTTAAGTGAGGTAATATCGTTATCAACAATTTCACTACAAGCAAACATTATAATATCCAGTCTCTTCCACCGCAAGATCATTAAGCTTTTGATTGTAGGATATTTGTTTGAGTATTTGTATTAGATCACCTTGACCGAGTACAATCCTGATATTGATTCAATACGTGATTGATGGTCGCCACCTTTTATATCATGTTTATTGAAGTAGAGTAGTGTTTTACCACAACAAAAAATGTAAAACAGTATTACGCCACAGAATGCACTGTATCATTTGACGGCAATTAAGAGAATACATTAACCACCTTCACTAAAGATTCAAATGAATGAGAAGATTAGGTCATAAAAATACTGCAAAAGTATTAGTGGCGATAATGTGCCAATGTCTCAAGAAGAGATCATAAAGTAACAAAAAGAGTTGCGCTTGATTGGGCTCTTAAAAGATCCAAGGGCGTAAGGAGTTGGATTTATTGGCAATGACATCGATCTCCTGCACTTACTTTCAGTGAAAGACGAGTATAAAATATACTCATATTAAAACCGGCACAAGGTAAACTAGCTACAACATAAATTAGCTAACTTTCATTAATCTGAGAAATCACATTCTCATATATTATATACTATATGGAGGTGATTTAACCATTAACTACCTAGTATGCTTTTCTAACATAACTGACCAGTAGTGTCCAATAGACTCATCAACTTATTTTACGGCATATGAAGAAAACAAATTTAGAGTCCCATTAATCCCCAATGGGGGCAAGCTTATCTCTTTACATTATTTTTATCATCGAATCTTAAAAATCGTAATAAAGAAGCGAATCGAGTTTTTACATTGTCTCTCGATATATCGATAGATTGCCCAAATGTGGGTCCCAGAATTCTGTAAAATCTACACCTCCCTGTTTATTGTCATCCTGTACTCAATAAAAGAAATATAAATGTTTGCATTTCTATATTGTCGTCGAGTTTCCATGTTGTGTCGAGGATTTCAGCTTTGCCTATCAGGTTCGTATTTCCAAGATGTTCTATCTCTGCCTCTATAAGATTTAATTTGACTAATTATTATAGCGGGATGTCATCACTCTCAGTCCATAATTGTTATCATCGTTTTTTAATGCTAATTCTGTCATGTGTTTGATGTTATGTATATATCGATAATTCGTTACTTTCACTCTCGGGTCTCGTTACTACCGCCCATAACAGATGCAAAAACCTTCAAGTAACCTAGTCATGTTTCTGTATTTGTCTGTAGATTTACCGGGTTTCGGGTGGGTACTGCATCAGTTTTTTATCGGGTGGTAGTCTACTTTTTACAGAGTAATCGTGCTCTCTCTCTCTTTGACCTCATCGTTGATTTCCATCAGGCAAGATAAGTTCAAACTTTATAATAAAAATAAAACTCTCAGAACAATTGTCAACAGCTACATTCTTATTATCGCTACGTAATTCACGCACAAACATATTATTGTTGTCACTTTCATATCGTTGAATCTCGTCACGTGTGAGTTGCTTTTTAGGCATTTTTAGAACATAAACAAATGCTAGCACGACTGCTTTATAATAAAAGTTCATAAGAACTGATTTATACCAAATAAATCCGAGTACACTATGAGGAGAGTTGATTACAATTGAAACACAAATAAAGGTCTGTGTATAGTTTTTGCCTACTTGACAGGACGCGAAGCTTTCCGAATGGGAAAAATTGTGTTTAAACTTAACAGACCTTAGTATTACTTTGCCGCGTGAATAAGCAAGATCCTAGGTCTGAAGTTCAAACCAAACTGTGGACATCGTGACTACAATAATCCTAATTAACCGATGCAGTGTTCCATGGTTTCATTGGATAAACAATATTGTATAGTGTAATACACTTTTTAATGAATTTTAATAGTTAAGAATTTCCATTTTGTTATGTTTTGTTTTTTAATTATTAAATCACATTAGTGATTTAATACGCACCTTCTAAACATTGCACAATATTAGGATTTGGCTTTAGAATTTCCTTTATATTGAAAAAGGAAATTCTAAAGCTCTCATCACACGCCTCTACTCAGATATTTATTATCTGTTCTTCCATGTAAACACACCATGTAGATTAAAATGAATTATCTACAAGGCATACGAGTATATTACTGAATTATTGATAAATTTTCTTACAAGCTTCATCCTTTGGACTTTCTTATAAAATATACTTCCAGCTAATTCCAATAGCTTCCCGAGAAAGATAAGCTAATGCAATGCATCTTCTTATGCGGCCTCTTATCAGCTTTAGTCTCTAAGCATTAAGTCGCTATGCTTTTATATATGAAATTATCTTAAAATAAAAGAGAGAACCAGTTATTTCGGGATATATATGTTTTATTCATAAAATAGCAGCTACCTGAAAACCTACTGTTATTGATATTTAATCTGGCTTTTAATTAAATGAAACATAAAGCTATATGTAATTATGGCAATTTGGCATTATTTATATTATATCATTGTAGATTTGTGTGTTAGGTGGGTTAATAGGTATCCTTTTTTTTATTTTAACTACAAGTTAATATTAGTCATAAGATTGTGGGGCGTTTCTTTGAGTATTTTTTTGGCATATTTTTTTATTATTGTATAAATAAATAATCGCCAATATTTAATATGTTATTATTTTGGACAATATCTTTGGCTTTGGTAGCATTTAATTTACTGACCATAAGCGATCTGTTACTTCGCCTATATAGTTTTAGTTAAAGAAAAATACAAGTAGTAGTTAGTATATACTCGTACTACTTGTATTTTTGAAATCTGCAACGGATGTAAGGAGATCCGAGGCATCTTTGGTATTATTTACAATATCCCTGTAGATTTGTGTGTTATGTGGCGTAATAGGTATCCTTTTCAACAATTTAACTACAGCCTGATTAGTAGTCTTATAATCGTGGGGCGACCCGTTGAGAAAAGCCATGATATGATTATTTCAATTACTTTTCTTCGTCTATTTGTAAATTGAAAAAATTAGAAGTATCTGTCGTTGGAGGATCGGTACTGGTAATGAGGGATTTTTTTTCAATAGGTTTGATAATGTAATCGTATTATCTAAAGCCAGGGTATCGTTGGAAAACAAAATTCGCGCCGCTCCTCTAATGTCCCCATCGTAAACTTTTTATCTTTGTACGGACAAAGATAATTTAAGAAAGACAATTAATGATAATAAGTAAATCCATAAAAAATATAAATTAATGAAGTAAATAAACAATGTGCCTAACAATATTAGAATAAATGTATAATAAAGTCAAATAGTTTTAATCGCCAAGACTCTAGCAATCAAGGGGAAGAGGTTCTTAGAAAAGTTACTTTTAAAATTATTATATTCGTTTTATCCATTTTCAATTACGTCCGGGTTTTAAGGTTCAAATTATCCAAAGAGTTCAACAATTTTGTTTGCCATAAACATGATTCAATATATGTGGTAGGTATTCACCATAAACATTTAACCATTTAATATACAATTGCTGAAATAAAATGCTGAAATGCTGAAAATGAAATTTCGTGGACCTGTCTTCTGCTAAATTTTGTTTGACACAATATTATATAAAAAACATTTATATTTGCTAAATAATAAGAGCTGGTGAATTTGTAAGTTTCTATTCGAAATAATAATAATAAGAGTTATATTTAATAAAATCTCACAAAATATGTATATTCTTGTTAGATGTCAGATAATTTTTAATACTTATAATAAATAATAAACACTTGAAAATAATCCTAATTAATCGATGCAGTGTTCTACATTCTTCAATTACTTTTAACAGTTAAGAATTTCCATTTTGTTATGTTTTGTTTTTTAATTATTAAATCTCACAACCTTCAAAAATTTAACAAGGTTGGGATTTGGCGTTAGAATTATATTAATACTTGCTTCCCACCGCCTCTACATATTAATTATCTTTCCTTCTGTGGTGAAAATAAAAAGTCAACCTTCAGTGTCAAGAAATATTATTCTATCAAAAAATACGTACTAACAATTTTAGTTTAATAAAGCCTTTTATTCTATTAAAAAGGTGTATTCTTTATCAATTTATTAAACTAATATTTATTAAAGTATAAATAAATTAAATGGATAAATTTATAAAACCCGAAAAACTGAATATCAATCCGTCGACATCGGAAGATGTATCGCCTCAATGGAAGCATTGGAAAAAGACATTCCAAAACTTTTTAAGTAATTTAAAGATCCATCACTAACTGATGAAGATATTATTACTTCTCTTAGAAAATCATGTGTCATCAGCTATATACAATCATATAAGTGAGTGGCCGGATTTTACTACCACAAATGATTTCATTCGTGATGCATTCATTGCTGGTCTTATTTCAACTAATATGAGACAGAGATTGCTAGAAAGCACCAAATTACAATTAGGAGAGGCCTATAATCAAGCGCGCTCTTTAGAAAGTGCATTATATAATTCAGAAACATTCAAGAATGATTTTTTACCATTACCTCAAGTAGCTTCAACTAGTTTAGATAATACTCAGCTAAAAGTAGCTCCTATTTATAAAAGAAAATCTATATGCTATTACTGTGGTAATCAGAGACACCCTAGAAAAGAATGTCCGGCACTGGATTCTGTATGTTCCAATTGTAAAAAGAAGGGTCATTTCTCAAAAGTATGTCGTTCTAAATCTTATGCTGCTGTTATGATGACTGACAGTGATAATGAAACTATAGCTACATTGGTTGGTGCTACGAAGAATTTGTTATAGAAGACTACTATTTATATAACCATTAATGGACATAAAGCACAAGCCCTTATTGATACTGGTAGTTCTGGAAGTTTTATAAATAAGAATCTTATATAAAAAATATAATCTTAAAACTAACCAACACGAAGAAATAATAACACTGGCATTTAAAGTACATCAAACCAAAATTGAAGGCAAGTGCTATGTTAATATAGAAATTGGCGGACATATCTATAAAAACGTACAAATATTAGTACTCGAAAACCTTTGTGCGGATGTCATTATAGGTAATAATTTGCTTGAACAACACTCTGCCTTAAAGATAAATTTTGGTGGGCATATGAAGCCCCTTATAATAACTTGTGCTGTTTTAAAGAAAGCTATTATTGAACCAGTAAAATTACTCGAGCATTTAGAAAAGACAATTAAACCTATAGCTATTAAATCACGTAAATACACAGAAAAGGATCAACATTTTATTGAAAATGAAATTGAGAATTTACTGCGTAATGGAATTATTGAACCTTCTTCTTCTCCATGGCGTACACAGGTATTAGTAACATCTAATTCTAAACATAAGAAACGAATGGTTGTTGATTATTCTAAAACAATAAATAGATATACTTTACTGGATGCTTTTCCATTACCGAATATTGAAGATGGTGTTACCGTCGTTGCTAAACATAATGTATTCAGCAAAGTAGACTTAAGAAGTGCAAATCACCAAATACCTATTTTAGAAGATGACAAACCTTATACCGCTTTTGAGGCAGCTGGAAATTTATACCAATTTACACGGATTCCATTTGGTGTGACTAACGGAGTGGCTGCTTTTCAAAGAGTTATACAAAACATTATTAATCATGAAGGTTGAAAAGGTATCATAGCATATTTAGATGATGTTACAATTTTCGGAAAAGATCATCTAAATTTATGGACGCTGTAAATAAATATAACCCTACTCTAAACTTAGACAAGAGCATATTTTCTACCCAGGAGATCGACTTATTGGGCAAAAAAAATTCTAACAACGAATCAAAGCCAGATCCCGAACGAATGAAACCTTTAGAAGATTTGCCTGTACCAACTGATACTGCTTCTCTTAGACGAGCAATAGGAATGTTTGCACATTATTCAAAGTGGATTCCAAACTTTTCTCATAAAATTAGCCACTAATATCAAATGTCACATTTCCCGTTTGGACAAACGTTTCGAGTTATTACTGACCAGCGATCTGTAAGTTTTATGTTTGATCAAAAACATAACAGCAAAATAAAAAATGAGAAGCATGAACGCTGACGAATTGAATTATCGAACTTTAAATTTGATATTATATACAGACCAGGTAAACTCAATGCATCTACTGATGCACTTTCCAGAATTTGTGCCAGCAGCATCTCTGATACCAAATTACTACAGATTCATCGGACTTTATATCAGACCTGGCATCAGACGCATGACTCACTGGATACGTTCCAAAAATATTCTGTAGACGAGATAAGACAAATAATATCTCAATGCTCCATATGTGCAGAAGTTAAGCCTCGCTATATTACTAATAAAAGCACTTTAATTAAAGCCACTGCACCATTTAAACGGCTTGCATTAGATTTCAAAGGACCAATACCATCAGCCACTAGTAATCGATATTTCTTAACAGTCATTGATGAATATTCCCGATTTCCTTTTGCTTTTCCTTGCCAAAACGTTAGTGCATCTACAGTAATTCAGCATCTAGAAGGTTTATTTTTATTATTTGGAACTCCAGCCTATATACATTCTGACCGTGGATCAGCTTTTGTATCATCAGAACTAAAACAATATGAATATACACGAGGAATTGCCACTAGTAGAACAACTGCATACAACCCTCAGGGTAATGGACAATGCTAAAGATTTAATGGTACAATATGGAAGACTTGTTTATTGGCACTAAAATGTAAACAACTGTCAACAGATAGATGGGAAACAGTTCTACAAGAAGCACTTCATTCCATTCGTTCGCTACTTTGTACAACAACTAATGCTACTCCACACGAAAGAATGTTTGTTCATTGTAGACGCACACCAAACGGCAAATCATTGCCAACTTGGCTTTCCACGCCTGGACCGGTTCTTCTTAAAAAGTTTATATGAGAAAGCAAATATGATCCTTTAGTTGAAGAAGTTGACTTAATACAGGCTAACTCAGACTATTGTTTTGTTAGATTCAAAGATGGAAGAGAAACCACTGTATCAAGTAGACATTTAGTACCAAGAGGAGATACGGAACACCAAGAAGAAGAAGGTCTAAACCCATTAACTGAGAATGCAATTGAGTCTCAAACTGAACAAGACCTGTCCCAAGATTCTAGTCATAGAGAAACAATTGGCCAAAGTATTGAACATCCTCCATCTAAATCCCCTGACGCTAATGAAAATACTAGACCTACAAGATCCTGCCACCCCCCTAAATATTTGGAAGACTATGTAGTCTAGTTTAATGGATGGGGTGAATGTGGTGAAAATAAAAAGTCAACCTTCAGTTTCAAGAAATATCATTCTATCAAATAATACGTACTAACAATTTTAGTTTAATAAAGCCTTTTATTCTATTTAAGAAGGTGTATTCTTTATCACCTTCCAAGTAAACACACTATATATATTTCAATGAATTATCTACAAGCCAAATATTACTGAAGTATTGATTAATTTTCTTACAAGCTTCATCCATTGTACTTTCTTATAAAATATAATTCCAATAGCTTCTCGAGGAAGCTAATTCGATGCATCTTCTTATGCGTCCTCTCATCAGCTTTGCGTTGCTTTGCTTTTCTATATACGAGTACGTTTCTCTTAAAAAAGAGGCAACCAGTTATTTTAGCATAAGGATATATATTTTGTATTCATTAAATAGCAGCTACCTAAAAACCTGCTGTCGTATTTATTGATTTTTATGAAACATAATGTTAAATGTTTCTTGACTATTGTTTTAATGTAAGGCGTATATTATCGGAACTATATTAATATAAATTCTACTATGAATTTTAGCGTGAATAGTGTAGAGTTTATTGTAGTGTAGTGTCTTTGGGCACTTCAAAAGTCACAGTTAATCACAAAATAAACTAGGCACTTGACTTTGTTAAAATATTCTTATATCTTCATTGGCAAATAACAATATGCATTTTTTTATATATAATCTGCCAATAATATTTTATTATATCGAACATTGTCTTTGGATTTGGTAACATTTAATTTTTTGACCATCAGCGATTTGTTTCTGCGCCTATATGGTTTTCTACTCATATTTTAAAAATCTGAAACGCATGTAAGGATATCAAAGCCGGCATATTTTGTATTATTTACAGTATCCCAGTAGATTTGTGTGATATGTGGGATAATAGGTATCCTTTTCAACAATTTAACTATTATACTGGGTGAATTTGAAAGGATGTATTTTGGGCTAATATGAGGTTCTGCTGATCAAATCGAACAACTTTTTCCATGGAACCATGTGTCGCAAATAAAAAAAAATTTTGGCTTTCCCATACAAATTGGTCATTTTAAAGTTACTAGTTTGTTTTGAGAAGGCAATATTTTTTTTCATTTGCGGCACATGGTTCCAAGGGAAAAGTTGTTCGTATTGATCAGCAGAACCTCATATTAGCCCAAAGTACATCCATTCAAAGTCACCATGTATATTATTCTTTTAATTGTGGGGGGTTTCTTTGAGTATTTGTGTGATTTATGTATGTATTATCACGGGTGCCTTACGGCGCCCGAGACCGCCAAGGCGGCCCCAGGGTACCCAGCGGAGGGGTCTTAATCCCAACCTCGTCGTAGCCGATGGTATGAGTCTACACCGAACAAGTGGCTAGCTCGTTGCAATGTTTTGAATAGACTCAATAACCCATCTATAAACAGTTTCACAAGTTGGTATAGTGAAACCGGGACCGACAGCTTAACGTGCTCTCTGAGGCACTATAGTGGTGTTGTCAAACAAATGTACATAAATTTTTAAATTAAAAACTCATTGGTACACACCGGGATTCGAACCAGGGACCTAAGTGTTTTTAAGTCCAAGGTCTAACCAACTCGGCCACCACGTATATGATTTATTTTTTTATTTAAATTAATAATTTGTCAATAATATGTTATTATATCGAGCAATATCTTTGGATTTGGTAGCATTTAATTTATTCACCGTCAGAGATTAGTTTCTGCACCTATACAGTTTTCTACTTGTGTCTCAGCGAGACAAAAATAAATGTTGGTAAATGCGTGGTGGTTTTTTTGTGCTACCTAGTAGACCATCAGGGGGGTATGACCCGTACGGCACTAAGGAACCTCAGATGTTATATATATATATATATATATATATTGTATGGGTGCTAGTTCAGTGGCTTGTTATTGTTGTGTCCATATTAAGGGCTGAAGGACCAGGAGACAGACTAGGAGTATGTTTCCAGCGGGGTTCCCTAACTAGAAATGCCACATATACTTCGGTTGCACACTCTTTATCACGGAATAGGAAAGATATACATGAGACAGCGAGGAACAAAATAGAAAGAAGCTGTCTCTGTGATAACAATTGCATGCAACTTACTTGCTGATCCAGATCCTGGAGTGCACCGTTCACATGTACTTTTAATAGTCCAAAGTCCAGAGGTTTTCACAGTACACTTATTATTGACACTTCTTCACAGTTGTAATTAATTGGCTATTTACTAGTAGGAATAATATAGATATATTTGTTGGGTTTAAAATGGTATGTACGCAAATTAAAAAGCGTTTTTATTAGCATTAGAGAATGCAATGATGCAGCGAAAATTTGTCACATAGCAAAAGTGAGTTAAAAGGAAGGTAGGTACGGAAATTATGATAAAAAGAGTGCGTTCCGTTTCTACACTGGCAAACAAAAGCTATTATAAATTATAAATCAAAATAAAACAATAAAACGCCTAAACAATGCGTTTAACAGTTTTATTTTAAAAACACATTTTACATAAATCAGGCCGCGTATTAGTTTTAAATGACTACGTAATTTTTACCTGTAATGACTGCTGACAGCTGTCAGTTTTTCAATGCTACGAACATGACGGCGGCGACAAATTGTATTTTTGAAATCTGGAACGGATTTAAGTAGATCCAAGCACATCTTTTATATTATTTACAGTATTCCTGTAGATTTGTGTACTGTGTATCTATCCTTTTTAGGTAATATCATTTTCAACATTTTCACTACAAGCAGACATTATAAAATGCAGTCGTTGCACCGCAAAATCAATAGGCTTATGATTGTGGGGCGTTTGTTTGAGTGTTTGTATTGGATCATCTTGGGTTTTGACGGAGAGACAAGATTTAGCTTTTTTTAATATATTTATTATTTAATAATAAAACGTGAAAAAAACAATTAATTATAACTAAAACATATAATAAAATTTACCTAAAAAAATTATCTACGTACCTATAAAAGAAATACACATTCTAAATTACTGCCATGCGGCATAGTTCCCAAGATACTGGCGGGGCGTTACCCCGTTGATTAATTAAACTTATTTATTGTCTAAAAAACAACGCCTCTCTTTAGTCACACGAGGGCTAATCGTTTGCCAATATCTTTTATAAATGTCTTTATGTTTGATGAACACGGACCTAAAGTCTCTACTGCAAACGCGCCAAATATATATTTTTTTATCAATGTACTATATTTGCGGCATTTGAGGGATTGTGCATTTTCGGAAGCCGCTCTAGCCCCTTAGGGAAGTATTCAGATGTGGGACGTAGCCAATGTACAATGTACGTAGGATGATACGCATCCCACATCAGGCGCCGCCCAAGAATCCATGGCGCAGCAGTGGTATTACAGTTATATTCGATCTTCACTAGGAATAACACAATATTAACTACTTTAATAATATATTTATTTAATAATATTTCAATGTTTACAAAAACTAAATATGACACCATCAAATAATATTTCAATGTTTACAAAAACTAAATATGACACCATCAATCCTCTGACAATAATATTTTTATTTTTATATGAATAAATTTAAGCCTCAACAGTGGCACCATCCGGCCTTTTACCATCGTCGTGACATAAATAGGGCGGCTCCATGATAGAAGGTACAGATAGCGTGGTTAGTGCTAGCCGAATCAGTTCATCAAACCAGAGTGTCTGTATATTCTACCAGCACTTTGCCGACAAGAGAATCCGTGGTGACCGGAACGGTCACTGATGGGGCTTCGATATATAAATACCTAAACATAGGATTACTGCAAGACGTAATGAGTATAAGTCCAAAAGTTACACCAATTTTTTTTGAAGGCAAGGCGTGCAACCACAGCCCTGGTTCGGATCGTGTTACAGCGAGTAGACGAACCCGGCCTAAGTCATTGTTACAATCTATGAGCAATTGATTATAATTTTGCTCAATACCAGGCAAGTTAGGCTTTTGCACGCCTGCTTCCAGTGGTCTGAATCTTCAAATAATGGTGCGCCTAAAAGTGTAAGAGATTTTTTTCGTCCAATATTATATAAATCGTTGAATAATTGGTATTTTATCTGTTATAAAAAGTTTACACTTAAAATTTAGTAAAAGTTTAGGACTTTTACTAAATTTAGAATGTTTTGTTATTAGATTTTGAAGGTCTTCAAAAACGGTACCTACTTTGCCTTTAAGTATACCATCGCCGCGTCGTCCAGATACCATAAATTAAGTTTAGATTTAAGAGTCGAAATAATGGGATGAATTGCTAAGCTAAAAATTCCTGGCCCCAAAGGGTCCCCTTGCTGACAACCTACTTCAGAATGCTTAAGATTTTTATTATAAAATAAATTTGATGGGAAACTATAGCACTGCCATATATAACTATAAATTTCAGGAATAAAATTTTGAATTTCTGAAGATAATTTATTGCATTTATATTATAAATTTTTATAAAAACCTCAAAATTAATTAAATTTACAAATGTTCTGTTGAATGTTGAAGAATTAAATGCATTTCTATTATCAATTTTTATAAAAACCTCAAAATTAATTAAATTTACAAATGTTCTAGAACTGTGAATGGTTAATTCTACCTGCCAGTATAAAATTTATAAATAAAGTTAATGTTGTACGAAGATAGCTTTCGGCATCTGCTGTCTTTGGGTTTATAAGATCTCTAAAGTGCTGAGGTGTTAATCCATCAAGTTCTTCAGAGGAACCGTTGGGAGAGCTCAACAAAACATTGACAATATAATTTACATCTACTTGTAAGGTTAATTGATCAGAAGCAGGTAGATCAGGTGCCGCGTTAATGGAGAAGGTGATAGGTGTTTATCTTGCAAAGCATTGAATGTATGGTCATTGTAATCAGCTATTGAGTCATCTGAAAAAAAGTATTTTTGCAGCACCTCTGACATCATCAACACTACTGCCTTAGTATTTAGATATTTTTGATCTGAAATTAACAATAATATTTAAATCCGGAATAATAATGTTGGATGTATTTAACTTTATTTGTGTAGTTAGAGATGTATTTTGATTTAAGTTTTTTACATGTAATATGTAAAAAAAAATGTTGTAATGACAGCTAAAATATTAAAATGGTATAATTTTAGAAGTAATATTACCTTTTAATTTTTGGATCCAGTCTTTGCGAATACTTGTATGATTATCCTGGCCCTCAGCTTCAATTTGATATATAACCGTTGTTGTTCAGTTAGATACAGGGACATAGATATTTCATTTAACAATATTTACACTTTTAGAATGTTATCGTGACTTTTTTTTAACTTGAAAATTTTTAATATTTTTCCTTTGGTCAAACATATACATATATTAAATAATCATTAATTTTTTAAATGCTGAATGACATTAATTTTACATCTATTTTTACTAATAATATTATTATTTTTCCAATGAAATTACAAATTGATTGTTGTCAGTCGATATTATTCTTATCGGTTTGTCATCTAATTAATCCAATATTAATTATTAGATTAACAGAAAATATTTGATTGTTTATTGGTTCCGGATGAACTCAAAAACTACTGAACCAAATACAAACAAACTTTCGTCAATAGAATATCTATTATCATATTATCGGCGAGTAACATAATATTAATACCCTCCGTATACAAGTGGTTGCGCCTTTGTCGTTGTATCCGGAGGTCGTGGGTTCGATTCCCACCCATGGCAAAAAATATAAGTACGCAATTTCTATATAATTTGTCATGGTCTGAGTGTTATATATATAAAATATAATATGTATTATATCGTTGTTTCTGGTACACATAGTACAAGCCTAGAGCTTAGTTTGTGACCAGAGCAATATGTGTAAATTGTCCTACATAAAAAAAAAACCTGTATTTAAATTTAGATCCGAGTTCTTTTAAAAATAATTATAATTTTATCTACATCAGTAATTTCAAAGCAAATTTTCCAAAAACGTTTCTAAACGACCAACAACCCAAAAATATAATACTTAACGTTTTAAAATCGTTCAAGTATTCTATTTTCAAATTTATCAGTAGGTAGTTACAGAACTCGGTAGTACTAAAATGAGAGCTTCATCCGTTTCCTAACGATATTGAAATTTATACAGCGGAAGATTGTGGGAGTTCACTTCCGAAAGGAAATATTTGGCTGCTCAAATCCGGCTGATTAAAATTATGACGTAGAATATAATATTCCAACGAAATTTCAAATTGATTATTGTCTGTCGATATTATTCTTATTGGTACGTTATCTAATTAATTAATCTTAAAATGTAATATGTATTATATCGTTGTTTATGTTACATATAGTACAAGTCTAGGGCTTAGTTTGTGACCAGGCCAATATGTGTAAAATTCTCCTACATATTATTATTAAATATATATATATAACTCAATCGATTATAAAATATTTTACTAATATTTAGAATTAATTCACATTCATGGTGTGGATATTGTCTATATTTTATTTTCTGATGAAATCTCAATATGTCGCAAAAAAAAGCGCCCATTAGCTGCTTTATTAAAGTGACCCCATTCATGGGTACGTAAAATGTATTACAAAACAATTTGATATCCAATAGTTCTAAATCCAGTGATACAATATATCTCGCGTTTATAACGTTAAAAATGTAACTCTGAAAAGCCTTCTAAAATAGACCAAAAATAAAAATTGGTGTCCTATCAAGTAAAGTTGAGTGGGTATATTAGATGCCGAAAACTGATATATTTTTGTTATTTTATTGTTTGTTTTTGTTTTTTTGGTCATGTTTTGGCAACTACAGTGGTGTTATATCAACGGAGTGCAGGCAACTATGGAACTAAATTCGATGGGCAGTAAGAAGTTTTTTGAGATTCTATACGTTTTTATGGAAAAACGGAAACGGAAATATTCGTTGTAGTTCGAGGAAGGTTCTTTTGAAAATATAATTTTAAAAACTATCCGGAAATACTTTAAACAATATTTATTTCTTTATAAGAGTTTATAAGAGTTTTGATAGAGTATTTTATATTACTTATAGAAGAATACAATGTGTGGAAATAACAAGGCTTAATAAATTTATAGGTATAATTTTGGATTTTAAAATTATACCTATAAATTTATTAAGCCTTGTTATTTCCACACATTGTATTCTTCTACTAAGATAACTCTCAATCCATAGTAAAGCTGGTCCCCTAATACTGTATTTTTCCAATTTATGTAACAAAAGTTTTTAATTAATTATATAGCTCAAGCAAAAAAAGTATGTACAAAATGTTTATTTCAACTATTTAAAAGTAAATCTTAAGATATTTGATGTGGTCAGACAGAGACTGAGTTTTAACGACGTTATTAAAGTCAAAGTCCAATTAGTCTCTGTCGCCGCTGATTTCGTAACCGAATCATTTAGCCGGTATAGTGATAGTAACACTATTCTAAAAAAAAAAAAAAAAAATTTTTTAAGAATAAAAAATATGTATGTAATTTCAAAATATATTTACACAAAAATACCTAAAATAATAATAAGAAAACAAAATAAAAAGTAATGTTTTTATTTAAAGTTATGTTTTAAGCGGCCCATGCCTAGTGGTTAAATTTGTTTTCAACCACTAGGCAGGGGCCGCTTTTTTTTACTAATTATTATTAGTAGTAGACAGCCTCCGTAGACTAGTGGTTGCGCCTTTGGCGTTGTATCCGGACGCCGTGGGTTCGATTCCCACCCATGGCAAAAAATATTAGTACGTTTTTTTCTGTACAGTTTGTCATGGTCTGGGTATTTATAAAATATAATATGTATTATATCGTTGCTTCTGGTATACATAATACAAGCCTAGAGCTTAGTTTGTGACCAGAGCAATATGTGTAATTTGTCCTACATATTATTTTAAAAAAAAAGTTTATAATTTACTAGTTAGAATACGATTTGGTTTTAATAATTTCATAGGGCATTTCTTAAAAAGCAATAATACAACAACTATAAACTAATGTAATAAAAATGATTATACATAAAAAAAAATATTTGCCCGAAACTGTCAAACATGAAATTAATATGTCATTTGAAATTAGTTTTACTACTGTATCCCAAGATTTTGGATTTTTTGGTGTACTGGGCAAATTTTCACTCGGGCAAATCTCTCTCGCTGCTGACTCATTTTATTTAGTTTTCGTCAATAAAAATAGTTATAAAAAAAATTCGGGCTCTAAATTATGCAGTGGGTATAGCCCACGTTATTTTGTATTCAGAAATGTACCAAAGTCTTATTGTATCATTCACGATCTCTGTCGGTCTTCGGATCGTATTTACAGCTTTTCTAAAGAATTCTGAGCTTTTGAGACGGCCCTGGCTTTTAAGGACCTAACTTTCCGTTTGTAGTCTCAACCCTAACTGAATAATAAATAGTACCCAGAGCTTTAGAGGACTCGTATGACTTTTATTTTTAATAAGAAAAAGGAAACCCAATTTGCGTGAAATAAAAACTACGATCTTTCTTAGATTGTTTGAATAAAGTTTTTTCATACCTACTGATGTTTTGAGGTAACTTTTTATATGATATATAAAAATATGATAATAATGAAATATTCTTTTATTTTATTGTCGCCAACACTTAATTATAAAAAAAAAGACTTTTAAGTGATATTTTTATATATCGGAACTACTTGCCCCGCGGTTTCCTAAACCATATCTAAGCTATAATATATCCCATGATTCCCATGTTGCTGAGTGATAATGTAGTGAAAGAACTTTTGAAATACTTCCAGTAGTTTTGAGTTTATTCATTACAAACAAAAATACTCTGAAGTTATATAAAACTCCCACATTTAAACTAAATTTTAATTAGCGAGTACCTAAGGCTGAGTCCACATTTGTATCATCTTGAATCTCAAAATCAGGCGTATTGTAATAATAATAATATAACGACCATGACCAGTTGAGAAATATCTCAACTCGTCATGCTTAAAACCACGTCCACACTTACGATACTGTATCTTTTTAGCGTAACGCCAACGTGTGTCGTTTATATGTGGACACTCAATATTTTCTACGAACCTGGTATCCAAATCTCACGTTCCCCGTATCTTTTCCTTTTATTCATTTGACGACTCTCATTCAGTTCAGACATGGACTCAGAATCGTGCGCAGTATATACTGAACTCCAAATAAATGAGCGGAGCGGAGATGCATGCTCGTGCACTAATCGCGAAATCACGTCCAAACTTGTATAGATCGTGTCACGGATTTGCGTTTTCCCTTTTGATCATCGGACAAAAGCCGCCTCGGGATGAATAGCGGTGCATCACGTATCAAATAACATAGACGTATATACAATATCAAAATGCGTCCATACTACGATCCTTTGGCCGATCATGATACGGATATCGATTATTTTCGATACGACCCGTATGATTTACGCGGTGTAACGGTTCGTCCATACACCTCCTGTATTTATATTAATGAAACTTTTCAATATAAAATGTATTTCATGAAGATGTATATATTTGAACATAGTATACAAAAAATCACGTAAGAAACACCACGATTTAATAATGCTTATCTCGTTTCCCTGAGATTTGTTATTGTATTATAAACTTTACATATATATACAAATATGATGTAAAATTGCCTAAAGTAAATTACTACACAATACGTTCCCGCCCGCTGTAGAGGGGATAGGAAGCTGCGCAGGAGCAGCTACACGTAGGCCAAGGGCAGTCATTAATTATATAGTCGTGTTGTAGTGTAAGTGTTAAAGAGTGAGTGTGATTTTAAGGCGAGATGGCGTATCCGGCGCTTTGGTAAGTTTTTTATTTTATTTAAATACTATTAATATTTTAACGTTGGCCGACGTTTAGTATTTTGTTAGCATGATTATATAGTATTTGATTCGGTAGAGAAGGTACTGAACACAGCGAGGGTGAGAGTTTGCGCTCTAAAAGGATCCTGTAAACCCACTTCACGGTCTCAAGTCCGGGAACACTGCAGTTCAATGCCTGCTTGCCGGACTCTGATATTGCATGTGTTGATTATTGTATACAGTGTATTTATGTCATACAAACATACTTTATAAAGTTTACCAATCGTAATATTAATTCTACCTCTAAAAGAACTATGGGTTACTAAAACTGATTAAAATACACAACGTAAAAGAGTTAAACTAGACGATTACATGGCTTAAATATATTAGATATAAGGTTTTATGATTATCTCACAGCGGCTTCGGAGTTCTTTAGTCTTTTACAGGCTCTAATTATCGAGATTCTTGGGGGCGAACATTATAGCGGTTATATACGGATCGGGGTGTATCATGCTACGGCGTGTAGCATGATCACGTATCATTTGCGTTCACACTAGAGAAAATGATACACGTTGATGTCACGCGTCGGAGATCTGATACACTAAAATGATACAATTGTGGACCCAGCTTTATAATGATATACGAGAACATTAGGTGTATCTCGATGAAGAAACATATATGCCGATGAAATTCTCATCAAATAAAACAAACTCCTCCCCATTAAAACGCATTAGCATTACTGAGCAGTGAGCATCCTGGTCCAAGGCTTTAGTCACCTTATGTCTATGAGTTATTTATAAAACAAAACAAAAGCGAAACCCGATGTCTCTACTTCTTAATATTAAATAAATTCCGTTTCTCAACATCAACTACCTCCAGACCCTGCTTACCTTATGTCGATTAGCTGCTAATTAAATGAAAGATACTTACAAATGCCCGATGTTTCTACTCCCTAAAAAGTTACGTAATTTGGTAATATTACGTAACACCACTTACAATTGTAAATATACACAATTATTTTGCTTCCATTAAAACTGCGTGGGCGGCGGCAACGGCTACGAATATTTTTTGGTACTATAATTGGACAATAACTTTATTTTGATTTTCTAAATGCAAAAATAAGTTATTGTTTTTTTTTTATAATATAACGAAAATAATAATAATTCCATTATTATAAATATATTTTATAATAATGGGACTTTGACGTTGACACACGTTTTTCTAAATAAATTATTTTATATAATATAATTTTACATTTATACATTAATATTCAGAAAAATTTTGGTTATATCAAGAAGTTACAAACAATAGAATATATTACTTTTGAAAAAAAACATTGAAATTTAAAAACACTGGAACATTTATGATTTGAACAAACATCAATGAATGAACTAATTATGAATAATAAAACTGAAGAAGCGATTCAGACAGTAAGCAAAACCGAAGAAGGCATAAGAGCATGACAAAATAATATAGGTACACATACCTATCACCCTTAATTCCTATAACCACCTACTTCTTAGTCACTAGACTTTAACACTGCGGTTGTGATCGTCCTTTGTGTGTGGTGGTGAGAAAAAATCATCGAGTCCCTATTGCTCTCTGACTACAACCACCTAATGACCTGACGAAAATATCTATCATAAGTATCTACCTACCAAAATTGGATAAAATACCTACTTTTAGTATTATAAGTGTTAGTGGCCCATTAATAATCCAACAACCCTTTCAAGAATCTCATTTTGATCCTTTTTTAATTATAATTTTATAATAAAGTGTGTCGAGTTAAAAATATTTTTAAAATATTTACAGTAGTTTAGATATTAATATTAATTTTATTAATTTGCATTTTAGCTAGGTATATTAATATTTTGTTATTTTTTTAGGAATATATTTTACTTACAACTATGTCACAATCAGATAGTCAAAATTCTAATTTATTACATTGTCCAATATGTGCGGATGGTAGAAAATTTAAAGGAAACCGGGGTTTAGCGCGTCACTTAGCTTGGCATCGTCAACATCAAGACTCAAATGCAATACAATTTCCTATAACTTCGAATACTATACAAAACCCTACCCAAACTTTTCAGCAAATAAATACAGAACCTCTTTGGCTTCTTCTTTGCAAATTAAAACAACAAATTCCTGTTTTAAAACGCATACCGAGAGGAGCGCGTATAACCGTCGCCGGAAGTCTCTCTGACACTATCATGCAAGTTTGTAAGGACAATTCAGATTCCTCTTGGCAAAAACTATTTACTTTTGCTTTCAGAGTATTACATGTTGATCAAAATAATAAATTCAAAAATAACAAAAAGATCTCATTAACTAACAGGGTTCGGCAAAATATAAATAATATTGATATACCTACAACGAATAAACATTCCTTTTTACAGAATTCAAATATAACCAAAAAAATTGAAAACAAAATATCGGATGGAGATTTGAAGGGCACTACAAAGCTACTATTTAGCGAAGATGTAATAGCTCCAAACAATTCCGACACTCTCGATGCTCTTCGTAGCAAGCATCCACAGGCAATTTTACCCATATCTCCTTCTTTACTACCAAAATTCTCCAAACTTCTCCATGTTTAGAAGCTACTATTGGTACAGTTATACAATCCATAGCATCATTTCCGAATGGTTCTGCAGCAGGACTTGACGGTGTTTCACCTCAAGATTTAAAAGATTTGACCAATAAATCAACTGGTGAAGCCGGTCGTACATTAATATCAGCAATTACTGAGCTATCGAATTTAATGCTTTCAGGCAATGTTTCCCCCAACATTACTAGTATATTATATGGCGCAAATCTTTGTGGATTTAAAAAAAAGGATGGTGGCATTAGAGCTATTGCTATTGGATCCACTTTTAGACGGTTAGTATCAAAAATATGTTGTAAATCCATTAGTGATAAATTAAAAGATATATTTCAACCCATTCAGTTAGGATTTGCATGTAAAGGAGGATGTGAAGCTACAGTGCATGCCACACGTACGTTTTTAGAATTTCCAGAAAAGTCGGTATTACTCAAAATAGACGTCAAAAATGCGTTCAATTGTATTAATAGAACTACGTTTTTAAACGAAATTCAAAATACTATACCTCATATATATCCTTATATGTATCAATGTTACGGATCACCTAGTAAACTAGTATACCAAAATAACGTCATTCCATCAGAAGTTGGCTGCCAGCAAGGTGATCCACTGGGCCCGACAATTTTTAGTCTAGCGATTCACCCCATTATAAAAAAATTTAAATCAAAATTAAACGTATGGTATTTAGATGCTGGCACTTTATGCAAACAACCTTTTTGATGACTTATCTGAATTAATTTCAAAACTTTCTGATGTTGGACTAAATTTAAATTTTGAAAAATGTGAACTATATTTTTCAAATTTTGACTCACTTTTAGAAAAGCATGATATTATTACAAAATTTAATACATTGGCCCCAAATATAAAAATTATTGAAAAAGAAGATTTATATTTGTTAGGTTCACCAATATTTGACGAGAGCGTTTCAACCTTTATTGAAATAAGAGTAGAACATTTTGAAAGAGCTACAACCCGTTTAATTGAAATTAAAGCCCACTATGCATTACATATATTTCGATTTTGTTTATTCGTACCAAAATTGACATATTACCTAAGGACTAGTCCTATGTTTAAATTTCCCTCACTTCTTGACAAAATAGATTTTAAAATAAAGTTAAATTTAGAAACCATTTTAAATTTAAAATTTAATGTAATAACTTGGCAACAGGCCACTTTACCAGTAGCTCATGGAGGAATTGGCATAAGAAAAATATCCAGCATTGCACTACCAGCATTTCTGTCTTCGAGCCATAGCACTCAGAAGCTTGTGGAAAAAATATTAAACCCATTCTATATGGATGAAAAGCTTGAGTGCATGGACGAAGCCAGAGATGCGTGGCTGGTTTCTTGTCCTGGAGAACCTCTTCCTGATAACCCTAATATACAAAAATCCTGGGATCTACCTTGTATAAAGAAAGAAAAACAAATTTTATTACAATCATCTACGAGAGCTGTAGACCAAGCCCGAATTTTAGAAGTGTCAGAGAAAGAGGCAGGGCAATGGTTAAACGCGCTTCCTTCTAAAAATTTAGGCACTATATTGAACAATTGTATGCTTCGAATAGCTATTTGTCTTAGGTTAGGTATAAAAGTCTGCGAACCACATCGCTGTCCGCGCGGCAGAGACGTTGACCAACTTGGCCACCATGGACTCTCGTGCTCTAAAAGCGCGGGACGCTTATTTCGCCACAGTTCCATCAACGATATAATTCGCAGGTCGCTTACATCAGTCTCTATACCATCAATACTTGAGCCTTGTGGTTTAAGTCGAGACGATGGCAAGCGGCCTGACGGTATGTCTATAGTTCCTTGGAGGTTGGGACGATCTTTAGTGTGGGACGCAACATGCGTTGACACTTTAGCATCGTCTTACCTATAGGGAACATCCGTAAGGGCTGGAGCTGCGGCGGAATCAGCGCAACTGCACAAATGCCGAAAATACAGTAACATAAAAAACGATAACAGTTATGTATTTTTGGCATTTGCTGTAGAGACGATGGGTCCATGGGGGCGGATGCCTTAGAGTTCTATAAAGAACTTGCTCCAAAGTTGGTTGACGTTTCAGGCAACCCGAGGGCTGGCAGCTTTTTCTTGCAAAGAATCAGCCTTGCTATTCAGCGAGGAAATGCTGCCAGCATCTTAGGCACGATTTGGAGGATATTTATAATTTATAGGTTTTATTTTGTAGTTAGATTTTATTATTAATTTAGTTTTTTTAAGTATTATGTTTTTTTTTAATTGAAATAAATACATTTAAATGGTTAAAAAAAAAATTCTATGTAGTTTTTTTTATAAAACTAATACACATATGTTTTAACACAAAATTATAAAATTTCCTGTGCAAAATTACTTGACTCACTTTCAAACCCTTCAGATAAAGTTCGTTTGCTTGCAATCAGTCAGAGAGAATCGGGGTTTTGGCTAGAGGCATATCCATCACCATCTTTAGGTACGCTTCTAGACCGAGACACCCTGAGGATCTCTGTCGGACTGCGAGTGGGCGCCGAAATTTGCCAACCTCACCCTTGTGTTTGTGGATCAATAGTTGATCAATATGGTCATCACGGACTGTCGTGTGCCAGGAGTGCGGGTAGGATGTCTCTTCATGCACAGTTGAACGACATCCTCAGAAGATCTTTGACATCAGCGAATATCCCAAGTACCCTCGAGCCCTTAGGTGTATCCAGATTGGATGGAAAAAGGCCCGACGGTATGACATTTGTTCCCTGGTGTCAAGGTAAATCTCTTGTTTGGGATTCAACGTGCACAGACACTCTGGCCCCCACCAATCTGACCCGTTCTTCAAGAATATGAGATTCTTGTATAACTTGAAATGTAATATGAGATTCTTGTATAGCAAATTTTTTTTTTAATCACTACCAGATAATAAAAAAATATATATACCATCGATGATAACATCTAGAAAATTACTAATTATCAAATACAAACATGCCTACTCGTACGTGAAATGTTTAATACATTCAGAACAAACCCAGCATCGCATAGGCAGGTACGCGTGCCGGCGTTGCATGTATGCTCCGGGCATTCTACACAATTAGCATTATTGAGGTATCATACATATTGACGACCTTGTCATACACAAGTAAGTAGGTATACGGGTATATCTATTTGGTTAAATAGGTCATTAGTTCAAAACATAAATACAGATAATCAATATACATACATATCATCACGGGTGCCTTACGGCGCCCGAGACCGCCTATACGGCCCCAGGGTACCCAGCGGAGGGGTTTTAATCCCACCTCGTCGTAGCCGATGGTATGAGTCTACACCGAACAAATGGCTAGCTCGTAGCGATGTTTTGAATAAACTTAATAACCCATCTATAAACAGTTTCACAAGTTGGTATAGTGAAACCGGGACCGACAGCTTAACGTGCTCTCCGAGGCACTATAGTGGTGTTGTCAAATAAATGTACATATTTTTTTTAATTAAAAACTCATTGGTACACCGGAATTCGAACCAGGGACCTAAGTGTTTTTAAGTTCAAGGTCAAACCAACTCGGCCACCACGTATATATAATCGATATAATACTTAGAATTTACGGCAAACCGTATTATGCTTGTGCAACGTGTCTTTTCGGTACCCAACGGTAGGATTACCACAAAAAGAGAAAACATTTTTTTTTGTAAAAAAAAAAATAAGTAGATAAATGATCCTGCACATATATATATACACATTACTTTCAAGAAAGTTTATTCACTACAGAGCAGCAGAGTTTTTTTGCAGGAACTTTGCTGTACATAAACGCGTAGAATGGGATGAATGAAACCTAGACCCAAAAACCTAGACCCAAAAAATATATTAAAAAAAGCTCCATCACGGGTTGCCTTATGGTCTAGAGTTTAGACGGTCTCAAGGTACTCAGAGTTTTATTCTCACCTCGTATAACCCATCTATAAACAATTTCACAATATGGTATAGTAAAATTTGAGCCGAGAGCTTAACGTGTTCTCTGAGGCACTATAGTAGTGTTATAAAACAAAACAAAAACAATCTCATTAATAGGTACACACCGGAGTTTAAACCGGGCGGGTCATAAAAGTCTGAAGTAGACATGCGTCCGATATATCAAAACGAATTTAAAATCCAATTTCAAACACAAATCGGTTTCTATTGATTTCTCAACTAGAAAATCCGATTTTTAAATCGACCTAGCCGAACCATACGCTAATGACCTATCTACCACCAAATACCACCAAACGACGAATTATATGTGTATCCAAACGCAAACTGACTGATGCAAAGAAATTCGCCATCTTTCTTTTTAACCAAACGTATACAAAAAAAAACATTTAACCTGAATCCAAACAGATTAGTTAAATTATAATATATAAAAAAAAAAAATAATAATACAACCTGATTCTTAGCGGTACGAACATTTGGGTTTGTTGTTACCTAATAAAACGAAATCTAAGTACGCAGGCGAATTGGCGCAGCTAAGCGCTACTGAAATCGGATATCTAAAAACGGAATTTGAAATCTAAAATCGCACATGCCTAGTTTTGAGGTCTAACTAACTCGGTCGCCACTACCTAATATAACTAAATTTAAACTACTAGTCGATAATAAATAAACTAAGTTTTAATATTATAGCTAAGAATATGAAACTCAGCCTAAGAATTTTCATAAAATATAAACCAGTTTAGTTCTAGACAACTATAAGTTAACCTCCAAGCTTTTAGCAAAACCTAATTATTTTCCAATACATATTTTGAGCTTAATGAAAATTCTGCTCCAATAATTATAGTGCTACAGTAATTTAGTTTGCAACTAAGAGCGGGGAGTGAACAAGGAACAACACATATAGATGACTAGATGGGCTTAATGCATCGTAATAATAAATAAATAAATACCATCACGGGTGCCTATTTGGCTCCCGAGAACCGTTTAAACAGCCTCAGGGTCCCAGCGGAGGGATTAACCCATCCTCATTTCGCCGATGGTATTCGGCGGCAACACCTAACAAGTGGCGAGCTTGTTGCGGTGTTTATGATGAAATAGCCTCGTTGTATAAAGCGGTCACCCATCCCAGGCCGGCTTTGTTGTCATCTGCTTAACTTTGTTATCAGTTGCGCAGTGACTTAACCACTAGGCTGGGGCCGCTTTTTCGTATTGTAATATTACGAATAAAATGCCGATACCAAAATAGCAACGATTGACAGGTCAATAGAACCAGCTAACCATCTAGTATCTAGACCTAAACTGGTTGGTTATGTAGCGTGTGTTCGGTTTGGTTGTTTTTTTTTTCTCTCAAGCAAGGACAATAGTTTAATAGTTCACTATCTGTTTTTTTTTATTGTCAACATTTGTTTGTGGGAGGAATGGCGACCTAGCCAAGTGACCTTATATATATAATATAATAATACACATATATAATACATGAAATAAATAATTTTTCGTTGTATTTTCCTAAGTTGTGATTACAAAAATAGACACGTAATATAAATTTAGGTTTGTCGACGCCCATTTCGTAACCACATCATATTACCTTATTACTTACTTAATATACGTGGTGGCCGAGTTGGTTAGACCTTGGACTTAAAAACGCTAAGGTCCCTGGTTCGAAGCCCGGTGTGTACCAATGTGTTTTTAATTTAAAAATTTATGTAGATTTGTTTGACAACACTACTATAGTGCCTCGGAGAGCACGTTAAGCTGTCGGTCCCGGTTTCACTATACCAACTTGTGAAACTGTTTATAGATGGGTTATTGAGTATATTCAAAACATCGCGACGAGCTAGCCACTTGTTGGGTGTAGACTCATACCATCGGCTACGACTAGGTGGGATTAAAACCCCTCAGCTGGGTACCCTGGGGCCGTCTAGGCGGTCTCGGGCGCCGTAAGGCACCCGTGAAGATATATATATATATATATATACTTACTTGAGTAAATATGGGCATAGGTTGATAAGGTAAAAATTGAGATTGTATAGGCACAGTACATTCCGGACCCACTCCACCCTTCTATACAGAAATATGTTCTGCGGCAGGACCGACGCGAGTTAAATTACGTCAAGCAATGGCATGAATTATTAAAGTAAATGGTTGTTTGTGACCATAGGGACTTTACGCTGAAATGGATCTTATCTAGATAAATTAATTTTAAATAAGAGAGTTACATAATAAAACATTTTTGTCGTCGAGTATCGAATACTTAAAAAATATAGCAAAATCGGATATCAAACTATGGGATGTTGCGTAGGTGTAAGTTGGCATAGAGTCTCTACTGAGATTGTCACCAGATTGCAGAGAGCTGTTCTTTTCTTTAAACGGCAAAAGGGCAAAGCCAAATCTGGTGGTGTACCTTCCTTACAAGAATGTTCTGAAGAGGCATCTTACGATTTGTGATCTCAGTGTAAGGAATTGGGAAAACTTCCCCATCATAGGTCAGAATAACTAAAGTATATTCAAAAGATGTAATACTAAACGTTTCGTTAGAAAAAATCGGCCGAAACCTACCGCCCATTTCACATACAATGCTTGCAACTCTATGCTAGGACATGCGACTCAACATTTATTACGAAGTACAGTCTTGCGAGTTACATTCGTACCCTTGCTAATTGTTAGGTATTTAGGCTGTATGGTCTTTGATTCCTTTTGCTAATCAAAAGTGGAATAATACAAAGTAATATTATAATTTTACTATAATTTAAATAATGTACTTCCGCAAAATAAAGCCAGATTCAATTAAATATACTAATAACAAATGTAAAAGGATACTATTTAAAAAAGATAATTATTAGTCAGCAGAGACTGTACTAGAATATGTTAAAGTGGTTGTTTATTCAATAAAGTAGAATTTTGTTCATCTTTTTGTCGTAGTATTGATTACTCCAAGATGCCTACTGAAAATTTTATGTTTATTATGTAAGTTAGCCCTTTGGTGTCGCGCTCAGTCAGAGAATAAACGAAGCATTTTGTAGCCGGATAGTTACACAAAAGTGTATAAGTTTTGCCTGAGTTCTCCCGTGGAGTGTATAGTGGCGGCAGAAGAGTCTGGCAGGAAGATATTGGATCCCTTGTGTACCCGAGGGAATTCGTCGCCAACTACTACTACTACTCCAGTAAGTTTTAGTTTCAAATGGAGGCTTTAGAGTTTTGTTTCTAGAGTTCAGTCTGCTTCTCGCACACTAGACGATAAGTTCCGATGTCGGCGTAGAAGAAATAGACGAGGAGGACATCGAGATGGACTATATAAGTTAAAAAAAAATGTTTGTGACCAAAGCAATATGTGTGAAATGACTTCAAGTGACCTATATCTTATTAAACTTACTTAGAGATTGGACATATTCAAAATTTACAACACACATACTCTATTCTTTATATATCTCCTTAACTCAAGAAAAAGAGAATATTCTTAAAAACAATATGTTTATATTTTTTATTGGCAATTCTTTTGAATACTAAAAGTTAACCCCAAGATCGTGAACGCTGCCATAATATTCTTGTAAACTTTGTGAATAGTGCATTTTGAAAGTGGTGTAAAATAAAAGGAAGCCTAATACTGAAACTTAGAACCATTTCCTTCAAACAGTCCACCCATACATTCAATCAATCAAATTATTTATTTGTGATCAAAAGGTACAATAGAGATGTACATACAATAGTTTAGATCGCTTATGTTCTACTTTACAGCGTACACATATTTAAAATGCAGCTAGGTATTTACATTATTATTATTATTTAATATTTTATCATTTAAATATTCCTTAATTTATACATTTATTATTCAGAAAACATAATTCAGAAGTTTTTTTTTTATATTTAAATTATTAATGAGTTTAATGTCTTTAGGTAATTTATTAAATATGTGAGGTGCCATACGAAAAACACTTTGATTAAAAAGGGTTGTTTTATGCGAGGGTAAAATTATATTATCTTTGGAGCGAGTTCGATTACAAAACTTAAATAACGTAATGTTACTTCACAAAGGTGATACACTCGTAAATATATAAAGCAGGCAATGTTAATATTTTTAATTCGACAAAGTACGGTCTACACGATTCGATATGTTTAAGATGACAAATCGCACGTATACATCTTTTCTGGGCTCTAAATACCACATCCTTGATAGTTGAATTGCCCCAAAATATTATAGCATATCTCAATATCGATGCTACATAACCATGGTAAGCACTTAATGCTGAAGACCTACTTACAACTTTACTCAATTTATATAGAGCATATGATTGCTGGTTTATTTTTTTACATAAATTGTCTGTGTGATATTTCCAATTTAGCTTACTGTCTATATGGACTCCCAAAAATTTCGCAGTGTCTGTTTCATTTATACCCTAGATAGTCGCTATGTTGTTTCTTTGTCTAAAATTCATTAGTTTGGTTTTAGTAATATTAATCTTTAATTTATTTAATTCTAACCATTCTATAATTGATGACAGAGTGCTATTAATTTCATTTCCTCTAGAGGTCAGTCCTATTTCCTCTGCACATGGTTATTTTTTTTTATATGCTACATTACTTTAAAATTTATATATACAGTACATATTTTCAGAATAATATTACGACATGATGATAAAAATTATATAAAATTATATGTGGTGGCCGAGTTGGTTAGACCTTGGACTTAAAAACACTTAGGTCCCTGGTTCGAATCCCGGTGTGTACCAATCAGTTTTTAATTAAATAAAATATGTACATTTGTTTGAAAACACCACTATAGTGCCTCGGAGAGTACGTTAACCTGTCGGTCCCGGTTTCACTATACCTTAAAACCCCCTCCGCTGGTAACCCTGGGCCGCCAAGGCGGTTCCGGGCGCCCTAAGGCACCCGTGATGGCATATATATTTTAATAAATAAATATATTAATATATATAACCACCGAAAAACGAATGTAAAACTAAGCTGGTTATCCGTTTTTCGGTGGTAACATATTTCACGCGGTATCACTTGCCGCTTTTACCAGTCATATCAACCTTCTCAAGTATATCTGTTTTGTCCGTAACCTCATGTAAATTATTTATAGCTGTCGGCAGTTTGTGCACTGTACCTTTGATGACAAATTACCAAATTTTATACCCATGAAAAATTTTATTTACTTCTTTTAAAATAATGACAGATTAAGCGCCAATTACAATAATATTACTCGAGTTATTTCCCTTTACATAATTTTTCATAAATAATTGTACTTTTGTATGAAAATTACAATTTTGTCACTAATATGAATAATCATATCCGGATCAATAGTATCATCTGAAGTTATTCGATGAATTGAGAACTGCGCCTTTATCTCATAATGCTAAATTTCGGGGTTTTCAACTTAAAAAGATGGATTTCATACATATTTTATTATTTTAGTCTACTTTTATATTTTATATAATTATTTGAATAAATACTACCTACATTATTTAAAAAGCCACCCCTTTACTTGGCTATTACGCCATAGGAAATTCAATATGCACGAAGAATGAAACTTCATTACCCGTAATAGGAAGTGCAACTGAAACTTGGTGGACTATCCGCATACCAGATAAAGGCAGCCATACACAATCAGTACAAAAATAACGGACTTACCTACACGTATGTCAACACTAAAAGTCTTTTGTTTTTTTAAATAACTCTTATAAGTATTTTCATTATTTTTTTAATATTATAAATAATAAATAAAATAAATTAATATTAATAATATGTAGGACAATTTACACATATTTCTCTGGTCACAAACTACCCTCAAGGGTTGTACTACGAGTATGTGTACCAGAAACAACGATATAATACATATTATATTTTAATAAATTAAAATAAAATACTGTTTTCTTTCCTTTAAAAAAGCGGGCTCAGCCTAGTGGTTAAGTCACTGCGCAAATGATAACAAGGTTAGGCATACGACAACAAGGCCGTACCTGGAATGGGTGACCGCTTTATACAACGAGGCTATAACATCAAAATTATAATATATAATTATATTTTAATAATTTTTAATTTTTTTTTTTCTATAAAAAGCCGGCCCAAGCCTAGTAGTTAAGTCACTGCGCAAATAATAATAATAAATATATTTATTTCCATTAATTTTACATTACAAAGATCTTACAAATCTTATAGCTAGGTAAATGTTACAAAATCAGACCGAACGACAAAAAGGTTAAGCAGATTACATTAAGACCGGACCTGAGATTGGTGACCGCTTTATACAATGATAAACACCGCAGCAGGCTCGCCACTTGTTAGGTGTTGCCTCCGAATACCGTCGGCGAAATAAAACGGGTTAACCCCTCCGCTGAGTACCCTGAGGTCGTTTAAGCGGCTCTTGGGAGCCAAAAAGGCACCCGTGATGGTATTTTTTCTTTATTTCCAAAGAGTATTTTAACATTGAATTTATTACATGAATATTAATCGCACTATTCCATATTTTATTATTAGTACCTACTACAATACAAACATAACTTCACAGTAAAATTATGTTCCAAAACTTTTTTAATCCGAAATATTGTAAAACAACTAATCTAGCACGGCTTAGCGCTGTGCAACACCGCGTATAGTTTGGTTTAAATTATCGAATTATTTACAACACAAAATAATGAACCGAAATCGAATTTAAAAAAAAGCCACATGTTTGCTAGGCATTCAATTAATTTTATTTCGGTGGTTCTATTAAAAATAATACCATAATGAGTTCACAACTTGTTCGGTGTAGATTCGAAATATCATTGGTGATGACAAGATGAAAAAAAAAGCCCCTTTACCATACATTCCAGGTACTCAGGCGCCGACGTAAGGTAAAGATTATTTTACGAAAAACAGATTCACCACAAATATCGAATAAAAAAAATACAATTCTAAATAATTATACTATTGCATTACATCAAAACTATATACTTATATATTCTTTGTTGCTAGCTTTAAACTTTAAATAATTTCGCAAATTTAAAAACCTAGTTTATTGTATGTTATTTTTTACAAAGATATTTATATACAAATATATTTTTGATTACATTTATTTATCACGTAGATAATGCATATTTATTTATCGTATAATGTCGTGTGTTGCACCTTTAGAGTATACCTAAATGGAACGCCCAGTCTCGACAGTGGCAAATTAGAACAGTAAATTGCATTGCGACGTGATTTCTAGAGAGTCGGGACGTAATTCTATCTAGCGGTCTACGTGTTTTACAGTCAATGGGAATTTAGATTGCAATACTAGATTAGTTTTCTTTGATTGTTTACATTTAAAAAATGTCTCACTAGTATAAGTATGTATATATGTCATAGTAAGGTATGTATGAAGTTGTTTAAAAATCTAGACTTTTGAAAATATTTACAGTTATGTTTTCTGATTTTTATCCATTTATATAGGTATTGTGTTTTTTTTCTTTAAAATTCACAGTATAGTATAACATACATTGATTAACTTATGGATTTTATCAGACTTTTAAAAAATCTAAATTAAAAAAAGTAGAAAAACATCACAATTGAAAGTAGCAATCAAATAAAGTTTATTTAATGTGGTACTACAAAAAAAAAAAACTCCTGTGTTATTTTATTTTTCTACCATCATGGGTGACTTTGTACATCCAAAACTCATCTATATAGTTTGGGCTCTGGGTACCTAGCGGTGGGTTTTCCCCCATTTCCATCTTTTCATAGACGATGCTATTCTAAGTTTATTCTACACTGAATAAACCGCAAGCTCATTTCACAATATAGTATAGTGAAACTGGGGCTTAATATACACTCCAAGGTATTAGTCTTGCCAAACAAATGTGCATGTTTTTTTAATAGAAAATCTCATTGGAACGCAACGAAATTTAAACCGGTGAGATTTAAAAGACATGTATTTTTTTTAATATTTAACGAACTCAGCCTCCACATTTGGCTACACATATTAAATAGGTATATATTTAAGCAGGTATAATAAACAAAACTATATAAAATTATAAAAGCACTTCAAAATGAATATTGTATAGACTGTTAGATTTAAAGTAGGATTAGTAAGTATCATATTTCTTGTAAATAAAACAGAATAAAATTTTGCGAAAACTTGGCGCTATTTCACACGAGTGCTCTTTGGTGGGAGGGAAAGGGTGGTGAGGTGCACTGCATTGTACAGACTGAAATATTTTTCCTGTTCCGTTGTTTCGTACTTTTTTCTGAACAAAGTACATTAAAAACACACAAGTTGGAAAGGTTACCGAGAGCTGTAGGTTTGTTATAGAATCTCACAGTTATTTTGTAATAAAAAAAATATTTTGTTTTAAATCTATATATCAAATGTAGCGAATTGAGTTGAGTAAACATTATTATGATAAACAAGCAATGGAATGGAATCATTTGTAAATGTTTGTTTAGTTTGGTCCAATCAGCTCATTGCGTACGTAAAGGTTTCATTTAATTTTTTGTTTACTTTTATAGTTACCCTGAAATATACAAAACCTTATACATGTTAACATTATTGCTTTAGTAGATAATGTAGCACGATGCAGAATATTATTAGTGCTTTATAAGTGATACTATTCTATAATTTATGGAGTTATGGTTACCTATAGAGTAGTTTGACTATTTGAGCTCATATGAGACGAAATCTGGTCTGGTCTTAAACGGTGTTCAACTTTTGAATAAAAGCGGTAGGTACAATAAGGTGAGACTGTCCTGGGTTCCGGGGCATATGGGAATAAAGGTAATGAAAGGACAGATCAACTGGCTAGAAAGGGATCCGAAACTCCTTTTGTAGGACCTGAGCCATTTATAGACATACCTAGTACCTAGCAAATCAATAAATAATGCATTAAAGGAGTTTGATAATGACAAACATACAACATGGTGGTAAACTCAGCAAGGCCTAATAATTCATTGCCATTCATTGGTACAAAGGCAACAGGCCTGGGGCCTTAGAGAAAAATTAGGCGAGGCGACATGTCGCGTCGCCTTCAATCAAAACTGTATAGACTTTGGCAGGTGACAGCGTACCTCACGCCTACTGTCGCTGTCAAAATACATACGTTTTTGACTGAGGCGACGCGACATGTCGCCACGCCTGCTTTTTCTCTAGAGCCCCTGGATAAGATCTGGAAATTTAACAACCCACAAATAAGGCTACTGGTGGGAATCTTCTTAGGACTTTACACCACAAATAAATATATCCACACTATGGGAATTAGAGAAGATGCCAGATGTAGATTTTGTTTTAATGAGCACCTTGTCCATGCAGCACCTACTGTGCTATTGCGACGCATACAGAGAATTAAATACCCCAAAACATTAAGATATAATTGTTTCCTATTTTTTTTTTATATTGGGTACCCTGTTCACACTACCCAATGCTTTCCTATGATTAACTACCATTAGGCCTTATTGATTTATTGCATTAGTATTAATAACATCAATAAAAATAAAATAAAAAATGTTTTTTTTTTTTTTATGCATCACAATATATTATTTCTTTAGTGCATAAAGTACCGCTTAGGCATTCTCTACTAGTCAAACCTTCGACATTTACAGTAAAGTAATTTGAAACACTTACAGTAAAGCTGGTCTGGATATTGTGCTGGCTTAGATACCAAGTCGCTGCGGTATTGTTGTAGGAAAAGAAGCTGTGGACCATCTGGCCAGACCACAGTTAATGGAGCAACAGATGATCTATATTATATCCGCGGGATCTACGAGTATCTCCATCGGCTAACGCTGACCATACACTACATACCTATCTAATCTACTCCTTATGAAAGATGGGTTTATTTTTTTAATATTTTATCCAAATAAGTAAACTACTATTTGCCGACTTTTTTTTATGTAGCTCGGGATCTTTTGACTTTTTATCTACCTAATAGTCAGCAGACTTACAAAGTTCATTAATGGGGTCGATCAATACATTATCGTTTAACAAAGTTGAATGCTGCCTTAAATGAAGTGGTTACGGCATGGGCGTATTTGCATTACGAGTCTATTTTTATATTTTCGCTGCATTATAGTAAATTTAATATCCCATTTCGTAACCGCACTTGTAAACATGACTAGTTCATCTGACTGGGTTTTTCATCTGTGTGGGCGGTGGTCATAAGTCCGGTTGGTCGGCCTAGCGAAGTGTTAGAGACTTTCCACCCACCGAAAACATTACCACTTATATTGAAACATTATATGTATTTATTTATTTAATTTTTTATTGCATACAAAATACAAAGGTGGACTTAATGCCGCTAGACATTCTCTACCAATCAAACATTCGGGACCATCAAAGCAATTATTAATACTCAGGTACACTTTTAAAGTTACATTTACGTTTTTTTAAAGTTAGTGAACCTGCTATGTGCGACTGTGCTACAAAGCTGGACCATACATTAGTGATCATAGGTTTACAAAAGGTAGAAATACGACAAATTTTGATAAGTATTGATATCATAGAGAAAATATTTGGTTCATGGGAATAGTCTCTCAGGGTCTCATTGTTATTTTATGTGATCTGTCTAACTCTTAAAGCATTTGATTGCGTAGATCATGAAACTCTGGGTAAGTTGGAATTTTATGAAGTTGGCGTTAAATCTGGTGCGGTCCTACTTAACAACCATAAAACAATGTGTCAACATTAATGGTAGAGTTCCTAAGGGTCCTTTGAGAAGAACCAAACTGCAGAACTCTTTATCTAAAAGAGTGAGCTCCGCTGTATATGCGTCAGAAAGATCAGACTTTTAACTGATGTAGCAACAGCCAGATTGGTATACTTTGCTTATTTATACAGTATTATGGCAGATATTAAGTTTTTGCATCGTCTATTTAAGGATCTCGGTCTTCTAAGATCAGCCGTCGGAACTTTTATGGAGCGTGTTTCCAAGATGGCGCTAACGTGATCATATAGTCTTTGGTTGAGTGAGAGAGGGTAGTGAACACAGTGCAGGTGAGAGTTCAAAAGGCCTTTAACCTACTTGCCTTCTTCGCGGTCTCATGTCCGGGAACGCTGCAGTTCATTTCCCTGCCTTCCAACCCACGTGGATAGCTAAGAACATTGTCTCACAGCCTTAGCGCAGGAACTCGCTGGTTGCAAGCCGCTTCCAAACGGTCTCTTTAGAAATCTATAGGAGATGCTTATGTCCAGCAGTGGACGTCCTATGGCTAATTATGACAAACAGTAAATACAGCTTTCGTCACCCGTAAGTATGTCGAACACAGCATGAGTCATCTCAGTTATTTCTTATAGCATTTCCCGCCACCAATCAATACGGCGGAATTTTTGGGCCTCGGTCAAATTATGAGGTGTCAACCATCACCGGGCACAAAGCTCTCTGACCGCTAAATGTTCATTGGGGATTTTGTGCACTTGACTCATACCGATGCCTAAGCTTATCCGAATCTGCTGGTATGTCATTCTTTTGACAGTCTCTATCATACGTCGCACAACACTGGTGTTATCTTCAATCGTCGCCGTAGAAGACCGTCCCTCACGCAGATTATCGGTAACATTAGTGCGACCACGTTTAAACTCATTAAACCTTTCTTGTTGATTTAAATGATATAAAAAGTCATAAAACTCATTGCACGAAAATTTTCTCGCGATAAATTCACAGCTGACTTGACAATTTTAAATTTGCCGCCATATAGTAAAACAAATGACAAATAAATGAAATACATACTTAATAATATTGGCAAAGAGAATTTCAAAATTTAAACTAATTTTTCTTATATTGATTACAAGTGGCCAGTTCTAAAAACTTTGACCATCGTACATACTTTACAAGAAAATGTTCATTAACTGGTAATGGATTTTTTACCTTTTTATATAGTCTATACAAAAACCCTTCATAGGCCTGATCTAAGTTCACAAGATAGTCGGGATTTTTTCATACCGCTCGAATAGTGCATTTGAACGGTCAGGTCTGTCCACCGAACCCACAGTTGATGCAACCATCTTAATACATAATTCATTTTAGTTTTATGCCCTGTTGTAAACATAGTTAATACAAATTCTAAGCCTTCAGCCTTCGCCGAAGCAGGACCAATACTTTGTGAATAGAGACTTTGATTACTGGTGGCAATTTAGTATTATGTTCTCATAAAAAAAAACTTAAACAACAAAACTTAGTTTATAAAAGAAATAATTTTATAAGATATTGCATACACAGACATGAAACAGATCCACATGCATCACGAAACAACGCAATGGAACTACTGCAAACAATCCTATTTTTTAAGGGCCTGGAGTCAGGAGTGGTTCCTGTTCCTGAAAAAATATGAACTAAATATTTAATTTGCTCAGTTGCAAATACACACTTTGTTTTATAAAATTTGATATTAGTTTGTATGGCTTTTTCAAAGACTAGTTTTAGACGTTCGTTATGTTTACAAATTGTTGATCTACTGACCAAAATATCATCATTATAGACTGCACCTGGTATATCACCAAATATCTTAGTCGAAACTCTATGAAAGTACTCTGGAGCACAGCTGATACCATAGGGTAACCTTTTAAATCGATGTCTCTCAAATGCTGTGTTAAAAATACAAAGGAAAGAACTATCTTCTAAAAGACATACTTCGACTCTCTCAGCTTAGCTCGGACACTTTCCACTGTCTGTATTGAGTAATGAGTGCGACAAATATACGAAGAGTGTCATTTTTCTTTTTGACTATTAAAAGTGAACTTACCCAATCATTTGGTTCAGTGACCTTTTTGATAACATCTATTTCTTCCATATAATTTATAATTATATATAATTAGGTAAAGATGTAGCATCCATTAATAGTTGGAGAATTGACATTAGCTATTAAAAAGTTTACAGTATTACTATATTCAGAATTTTTTTGGTTAAATATGACAGGTATTGAACTTTCTCCAATTATTGGAATATTATTATTACTAAGAGACAATACTTTTTTATTGTCTATTTAATTTACCATTTAAATGTAAGTTCTTTAAAATATTGTAGGGCATTTGCATCGCTTCCAGTATCCAAAATTTTCCATTCTGATGACGTACTGTTTTGTGACTGACATGTCCTATAAACATTTTACTAATATCACTTGTTAATTTTATATCCATAATAACCTAACATTTTAGATCGACATTTGACTCCTAGGGCATGACATCTGTACCTATGTACATGTCTATATTTAGCACATTTACTGCCTCTAGGTCCCGACATTGAACTGGACCTGCCCTTTGACCTCGACTTTGACTCAGGACTACGGAATCTTGAATTCTCCTGGAACCGTGGTTGCCTATTATGGAACTTTGATCTCTAGACTGATTCGTATAAAAAATATAGTTGCTTGTCAAAGCACTATTTTGACTTTGGGTGATAATAATGGTCTTAGTTCCTTCAATAACATTATCTAAAGTAATATTATCATTCCTTAGGAGACTTTCCATAATATTTTTTAATTTGTCATTCATGTTACGTATGAAACAATCTTTAACAAGTCTTTCCTTAGGTATTTTGAAGTTGTAACTTTGGCTGCGAACTCGCAATTCTGTAACCAAATAAGTTTTGTTCTTCACCTTATCGACGTGTAAAAAAATTTTTGGACTCGTATAATAAATTTGTTTTTGGTAGGTAATGAAACAAGCTCAAAACTATTGAATATTTCGATTAGCATTTCTTCGATATAATACAGAAGCATAGCCACTTTTCGGCAATCCAACCAAGACCCTAAAGGGTTATTGATTACTAACCGGAGTCACTCTACTGAGCCTCGAGTAGACATGTTTTAATCAATAGTTTAATAGGCTTTGAGATCAGTTCTACTATTGATAAATCCCAAGATTTTTGATTTTTGGTATACATATTGAGTAACTTTTCTCTCTCATAATACGCAGATCTTAAGTTTGCATATATATGATTATAAGAATAAGATGGCCGGTAAGGTGTATGGATGATACAAATTCAGTTAAAGCGAGATTCGATAGGCGTTGAATCTCATTTTGAACCAAGTCAACAAATTTGACTGGTAAAGGCTTGTACCCACAATTTTTTCCTAAATATAATTTACAAAATCACTAAATATTTTTCTCTTATGTTTTTTTTTAAGATTCATGCCATCAAAACGAGCTCAAACCGATAATCAGTCCGGGGATACACATTACACAGGCGATGTCGCTTCAAAAATAGTGTTAGTAGAGGATTTTTTATTTCTATCTGACCTACAAAAAAAAGAACTATGTCGTTTATAAAGGAAGACCTTTTTCGATATTGCAATTAATTTCTTCTGCAAAGGTTGTTTCAAAAACATTGTTGGTACAGTCGGAAAAAATATAAGTGGATAAAACAGTATAGCATCCTCTGACATAAAAAAAAAAATTTTTTTAGTCATTGCTTTACTCACCTTTACAAAAACATTGATTTAAAATGGTTATATTAGAAATTTCGTTTAAGTTTTTTAGGTATTGAAACCTTTTTTCGGCAGCTGTACAACTTATATATAAAGTTAGAAAATTATGGAATATTTTCTACGAAATTGATCCCGGGGCTATTTATTACTTCGTCAAAGCATTCATTTTGGCATAGGCTTAAATTCTTGGCTGACCCTTTTTTTGCAATTCGAAACAGTGATTATTCCGTGAATCAGTTTGTGATTTTATATATTTTTTACTCTTAAAATATTTTGATTAAGTACGTCCAAAAAATATCCATAGCAAATGTCGCGCGTATCTCTTTGCGACTTTAATTACGTAAAACCAAATAGCAGTTATACCCGAATAAAAAAATCCCGTATTGATACCAGACCTTTACTTGTAAGAACGAATTTAGATGATGAAATAAAACGGATGGTAAATTTGTAAATAACATGAGGTTATATAGTAGACGAATATTCTTTATAATTTAGATTTGCAATGCCTTATTAAATTAATTTACAATTTCTGTTAAGGACATTAGAATTTAAAAATAGTGTGCGAATTCGGAAAGATTAATTAACATTTTGCAAAGTTTAAATTTAGAACGATTTCTGTAAATTCCTTAAGAGAAACAATTATCATAATCAAAGGATACTATTAATATATTATAATAATATTCATAAATTATTTTATATATTTCTTCCTCTTCATTAACTGCAGTGATTGGTAGTTAAGTATAATTAATCAAAATTCCAATAAGTCGGTGTTTAAAATTCCTTATGGGCGAAGGCATTTTTCTATTGTGGCATGTAATATGTTGGATACCAAGACATGGTAGTCATAGTCAACATCGTTTATTTTACCTCACAATAATATGTAGATAGGTATATGATATAAAACAATAATAGTTATTTCGTTTTAAAAATTATATAAAGTTTTCTTTGTAAATAATATTTTGTAATTATTTATAATAACTTAATATATCGTAGTAATTATACTTAAAGGCTTTAATTTAAAACTAAATAATGTTATCTTTTGAAGACGACACCAGCGCCCTCTTGGTGAGGAAATTCAGTATAACCTGGATAACCGTTGAACAGTTTTCCGCTTGGAACAATCTTTATATATTTCAGGTATTTTATTTTCATTCAGTAGTTATATACACTTATTGATGTGTTAAAATTGATTTGTCGTTAATTTAAAAATAATTAATAGGTTAGTAATATAAAATATAATATTTCTTAATCTCAGGTACATTGCAATTTTTTTAAATAAAATATTATTTAAAAAAAGTACAAAAAAAAGACTAACAGGTATAGAGATCGAACCGGGGACCTTTACTTGATCACCCCTCACATTTTATCCCTTTCTACAGTATAGAATATGAAAGGAACAAACAAATCCTCCCCTGGTATTTTATTCCAAAAACGATTTATGTATAAGTTATTTTCACATTTAAATGAAAACTTTATTCTGCTGCATATAGAGTCCCTTTTCTGACGGAAAGACGCTATATTTTCTGAAAGCCTTCGCAATTTTCGCAATAACTTTCACCAACGGCCATACCTCGTTGTAAGCACCGGTTCCCATTTCGAACACCGAAGTTAAGCAACGGCGGGCACGGTCAGTACTTGGATGGTTATCCGCTCGGGAAAGCCGTGTGTTGTTGGTCATTTTTTTAAATTATATATTTTATTAGAGACTTGTATATTCACAATATCTTTAAATAAAAAATACAGCTGATTATACAATACATTTTATCCAAATCGCTATCTCTCGGCATTGTGCCGTTTATTAATTATTATTAAGTATATAAAATATTATTTTATTAGATAATAAATTATTTAACAAAATAATTTTGTTTTTTTATCTCGGTGAGATATTCGTTGAAGTTATCAATCTTAATTCAATAATAATATTAGTATTTTATAAATATATATGTATACGAGTATTTTTTTTTTAAAGTGGTCATGCTTCAATGGATGTTTTACATATCAAATACCTACATAAGCGAACTATTTATTTAATCGATTAAATTAAGCTTTATTAAGAAAAAACTAAGCATTCTAATACTTTTCCACTAAAAAATATATATGTATGTATATATGTTTCTATACAAATACAATAAAAATATCCTAAATAAATAAAACATAATAATAGTTGTGCGAGAAGCCGGGAACCAAACTCGTCCAAGCTTCTCACACGGATGCGATACGCGCCGCTTATTAACTTAAAAACTAAACTTACCGAATGGCTTGTTGTGGTGCTTCAGCGTCGAGATCTCGAGAATTGAAGCTCGAGAATTTTTCAAACGCTCACGCTTAGCCAGCTCCAATAATGAACGAATAGCCACGAACGGGCTAGACCGCAAACCATATGTGTTGGTGTTCAGTTCATAGACAAGCATGGGATCACAGGGTTTCTCCCACCATAAAATGAGTTGGTAGCATCTGTCATCCTCGTGGATGAGTGTCTGCCGAAACATCATGCGGATGTCGGCCACAAAGACAATCTGATGGCGGCGAAAGTCCATAAGAATATCCGAAATATCCCGGAGAAGCTTCGGGCCAGTATGCAAGCACTGGTTCGATGATACACCCGAAGAAGTGGGGGCAGAGCCATCAAACACCACACTTATCTTCTCACTATGAGGCTTGAAGACTGCGTGATGGGGAATGAAATAATGTTCCATTGAACGCCAGTCCAAGTTTGAGACCGTCATGTGTCCCAAATCCTCATACTCCCGCATTAACTCAATGTACTTCTTGCGGAAGACAGGGTCACGCCTCATGCGATTCTCCATGGACACCAACCTTTTCTCGGTAATGCCAATGGGGATCGTGAGGGAAGAAAAGGAAGTCTGGTGTAAAAACGACCAGAAGCTAAACGACCAGTATTATTCTGGAAGAACAATTCACATTCATGATTAACAGGATTGACCTTCGTAGCAGCAGGGGGCTCCTCCACTTTCTAAAATCTCTGAACCGCCTCAGAAAGAGAAAGACAAATGTCAACAAAACGGTTATTAACAACAGGTGGGGGAGGAACATGGGTTGGGCCCATTATAACAGATTGTAGGGATCGCTACGAGGCCACCTGTACCTAGGGCCTTCACATTACCTAGGAGCAACATTCCCAAATCATCGGCACCAAGCAACAAATCAATTGGTCCCGGAATGTCGAAGGTGGGGTCAGCCAAACACAAACCCCTTGTCAGGGTCACAGCTGGGGACAACTTTACCTGGGGGTGTTGACCCAATATAAATCTAAAACTATTGCCGAAGCAGTGATGCTCGGACATGAAACCGAGAACGGGGAGAATGTAGAAGTGGTGTTACCAATCAAGTTCTCAACTTTAACATTACCAACTCCCCGAACAGAATCCCGGTGAGGATTCAAAGCTAGGCAAAGGCCACTCGCTAACCAAGCCGAAACAATGCAACCCTGGGCATCCGAATCTAAAAGGGCACGAACAACCAAATAGTTGCCCTTCGGGCCAAACACAAACAGAGGCTGTAGGTAAAATTACAGTCTCTTAGTGGGTAGCAGCTGGTGAGGGGGCAGCGAATATCTATTCCTCTTGAACCGGACGTACGGGAACATTCGGGTTCGAGATCCACTGGTAAATGTGGATCTCATGTGATCGGTCCCATGCCATTGGCTCGACAACACGAGGATGTCGTCCTGAAGGTCTTTTCTGATAGCGAGACCTTACAGAAGGTAGCTGCACTGCACACCGGTTACGACCCATTGGAGCAAAGCGAGGGGGCGAAGCATTGCCCCCGCCTATGAGTGCTACCATTCCTGCGAGGTGAACTCCGAATATTGGGGGGGTGAACTCTGAACATCGAGGGGTGAACTCCGAACATGGGGGGGGGGGTAAGGAGCGCTGGTCCTCAGTACGAGAGGAATCATAAAACCTCGGTCGTACCTCTCTAGCACCCTGGGGTTCATAGTGAACAGGTTGGCGGCCATCCATATTTAAACTGGCATACAAAACTAGTTGATGGCAGCCACTGCACTGCGAACATAGCCGCGATTCACGGCAATCCCTTTGGTGGTGCTTGCCAAAGCACACATAATACCATTGCCTCTGTCGGGCCATGGCACGTCGGGCCTGGATCCGCAAGTTAAAAAATTGTGGGCAATGCGGCACCAAATGTCCAGGGTTCCTAAAATACACAATTTTGTGCTTCAACCTTGAGCACAATGTTAAGCAGTATAAATGACCAAGAATCTATTGGTAGCTTAAGACGCTGCAGGGCATTCACTGCAATCATCAATGCATTCGAGAGGTCCCTGCGCAAATCATGTGCCTTGCCAACCATAGGCAACCCCAATATTTGGTTGACATGAGTGTCAGCCAAACGCCTAACATTTTGATACCGCTTGGTCAAAAGCTCACGTGCAATCTTATAATTCTCGTCAGTCACGGGTAGGTGTTGGACGATGCCACGAGCCTCTCCTCTTAACGAGGATAACAAATATGCCATCTTCTGGCTGGCAGTGAGGTCCCGCCGTCCGTGCACAAGACTATCGAACAAGTTTAGGAAGCCTCCCACTATTTGACGGACGACTTGATGCCTGGGCGGCGTCAAGTCGTCTTTCAAATGGTGGGTGGTCAAGGCAACCTGCTCAAAAGCCTGGGAGAAGAAACAACTGGCGAAGGCCCGGGGTCCATCTTAAGCGGCCTATCAATATCTCCGCGAACCTTCTCAGTAATGGTGTCTATAAGCACCAAGGCACGGTCATAGTCACAAGTGACTGCCGCATGGAACTCATCCTCTGCGGGGTTCAAAACCAAAAACTCCTCAAAGGCCCTATGCAAGTCCTGCTCATACTCTGGGATCTTTTCAAATCACACGAAATAGCAGCGGAGCGGTCGGGTCTGTCTACCAAATCCACAGCGGATGTAAGCCACCAAAGGACAGCCTTAACCTTGTTTGAGTTCCACAGACATATATACATAAGTAATTTATAACACAATATTAATTTAAAAATAAAAAACAAACTTACAAATAAACACAAAACAAAGTTTAAGTTTGCAACAAATCAAAATAAATTTTAGTTTTGTTATTAAATCAAGTTTTAAGTTCCCTTACTAAGGGAAAACAAATATAAAACAATCTACAAAACCTTACCTACCTAATAATAAGAAAATAAACTTAATTTTATTTAAAAAACCTACTTAATTATGTTGGAACTGTACTAGGAATATTATCCAAACTAACCTGACCTGCCTGACCCGAAGAAAGGTAGCAAAGCATAGGCAAGTCACATAAGGTTAAAATTATAATAAATGAAGCTGTACTGTTGGAAGAATTTATGATTTATCCAAACCAAACAATTAAAAAATAAACAAAATCTAGCCAACAAACAAGTTTCTAAACTGAGCTAGGAACAAATAATTTGAGGTTATATGTGTATAACCTCAAAATTTGCACAGATGGGTTAAATAAAAAAACCCACTAACAAAATGTGCTAGAATGTGTACTAACCACGCTCTGCTACCAGAAGTGTGCGAGAAGCCGGGAACCAAACTCGTCCAAGCTTCTCACACGGATGCGATACGCACCGCTTGTTAACTTAAAAACTAAACTTACCGAATGGCTTGTTGTGGTGCTTCAGCGTCGAGATCACTGGGTACCCAAGGGATGCAATAACTTCGATGTATTCAACCACTAATGCCACGGTATAATAATTTCTATTCAGATACAATATCACAAATACAACGCGACAAATCTGAATCACTATTTGTAGGCGCCTAATACATGGCGAACAAAACACTACATATATAAATGTTATATCTAATAGGCGGCACCAAAATCACATTACGGAACAAAAACTCTATTCACAAAAGAATTAACTCAGGACAAAGAATTAATTACACCATTTTCAATTTTTCTCTTAACTGACTGACCACAGATTAAGTCATGACCATATATTAGCGTCCATGTAGTATTATCAAAATTGAACAATAGTTAAAAATAAATAATATATATAAAAGAACTTTAAAAGATAAAATATTTCGTCCATGCCCAGACAGAATACCAACCGTTCCGAGTACAGATGCGGCATTTCCTCTGTATTGCCAGATTGATATTCTGTGACAGAATGACCGAGCACGAACATCTCTCTCTCACTTATCCCGTAGTTGTTTACCTATTTTTTTTTGATGTAGGACAATTTACACATATTGTCGCAAACTAAGTTCTAGGCTTGTACTTTGTGTACCAGAAAAAATGATATAATATACAATATTATATTTTATAAAAACCCAGACCATGACATACTGCATAGAAAATAGTACTATTATTTTTTTAGCCATGTGTGGGAATCGAACCCACGACCTCCTCATACAACGCCAAAGGCAACCACTAAACTACAGAGGCGGTATTACGTTTTAACGCAATATATCTTCATCTTTCATAAAAATGACACGTACAATATAGTATGTAGTTTTTTATAGTTATATAAAAACTTTAATGCACTTATTTTTAATAAATGCAATAAATAACATACATAAAAAACACTTACATAGTTTGTTTTTGATATTTTATAACTAAATTATTACTTGCTAGAATTTAATGACCTGATATAAAGTAGTGACTCACTACTACTCGTTTAGTAAAATCTTTAACGGTTTGCATGCAATCATTGTTTACAATTCATAATACCCTACTATTTCTTTATTAACTACCATTTGGTTCGATGTTAACATCCCTATTGATTAAAGTAAAGGCTATTTCAATAAACGTACCATTTATATATTTTCCCCATACCAATTTTCTTTAAGTACGTTGTAATCGAAGAGGGGTGGCTCACAAATTGCATTCAACTAGTGGTCTGCATTTAAACCTATGCTACTAATAAAATTGCTTCTATTTAGATTTTTTTTTATTTAATGTTGTTTTTTTTTAATATTACATAAGTTTATTATACTCGTATCTTAAGCGTGCAAATATCTAACCTGACTTTAAACATAGTGTCAAAATAGAATTTAAACTATCAATATTATGTTTGTTTCTCTTTTAAAATAATTATTAAACTTAATGTAAATTATTTAAATAGTAAAACATTTTAACTAAAAATTAACTTATTTACAGATATACTTATAAGTTTAGTTTATAAGCTTTGAAACCAGGTAAAACCGCAAACAATGGTTGTTTGTTTTGGGTTTAAAATAACAAATTCAGACCTTAGGGCTCTGCTAAAAATAAATTACTATAAATATGTCTTTTTTATATAAATAAAACAGAATAATAGTAATGTATAGTATTATTTAATCAAAAAGAGTTTAAAGTTCGCTGCGACTGCGCAAACTGCCTTATTTTCAAGTAAACCAACAAGTTAGCGCAGTCGCTCGGTACGGAGAAACCAATCGCAAACGAGAGATTACTTAGCTATCATTTATATTCGTAGACGTAGGCTCGGTTTAGGCCGCGGCTAAACTAGGTCATAAAGTCGAGATTTTATATCCTTTGTTGAATCTACTTTAAAATAATTATATACAAATTTAAAAAACTATCTTTAAAAAATACCGAATTTAAATTATTTCACCAATTTGTTGATACCCGTTTATATACCTATTTTAATAAATAAATAAACTTTAGAAGTACAAGAAAATATTTGGAAAATATTTCATAAAATTGTTTTAATACATTTTATACCCACTATAACATTAAAATAATAAATGTTTTAACAGGACTCAAGAGAAGTTCATAAAAATTTGAAGCATTTCCAAAAAACTTTGACTTATCAACAACAGTGTGAACGATATCGTTCTCAATATTTTTTTTAATAAAACGACACAACGTGATTGTGTAGAAGTGTTACGGTGAGCCGAGAGGGGTCCAGGGTGGGAGTGGGTGTTTGGCGGGGGTAAGCTACGAGAGGACGGCTAGATTGGCTCTCGAACGTACCAAGTGTTGACATCTTCATAGCTTGGCCTTTTCAAAACACTACGTGACATTCCGTCCCACAATTTTATTAAGGTTTTCTGCGACAAATAGGTATCGCTATATTTTATTATAGGTATAATGCAGAACAAAAATCAACTCCGTAACGAGGTTATGATACCAGTTTATCATTTTGGCACACTTACTCTGTACTTATTTCTGACTTGCGCAGCTGTTACTCGGCGTTTGCCAAATGTATTATATAAATATAAAATAGCTTACTACTACAAGTTTTTTTTAAAAGTTATATAACACTAATTTAATTGTAGCTTAATATTAATATGTAATCTTAACAAACGAAAATATTAAATATTTTGACAATAGAAGAAAATTTGCCTTTTATGCATAATATAGCCCACGGCGGAATTAATTTACCAGCGAGACGCTTTTGAAAATGAGTGCAAGAAAATAATACCTACTATTAATTTAGACGTTCTACATTTTCCAAGTAACTTTTAAGAATCGTGTATACATTATGAGCTAAGAAAATTAATATAATACTTAAATGGAGATGAATATAATAAAACTTTCATTAAAAAAGATTGTTTGGTAGGTAATTTAAATAATATGTTAAAATAAATGAAAACACATTTAATCTTGACACTATGAATCTGACAGCTGAAACTGGCTCGCCGCTGCAGCGCGCGGGTGCAAAGGGATTACATTTTTATAGGTCGTTCATTTGTAGTCCACCGCAGCGAGGTGAACACGACCGAGCACACTCAATTATTTCATTTTAGCTTGTAATTTAATTTCCATTTGAAGGAATTATGTTTTCACTTTCCATTTATTTCATAGAGGTATTGTAAACAATTTCGTATTGTTCAAGATGATTGGAAATATTATAAAAGACAGTCAGGAGAGTATGTGAGGGTAAAGTAAACTTTGTTGGGGTCGAGAATAGATGAAAGAAAACTTCTTGAGTGTAATTAGAAGCTAAGATCGCGACAAAAGTTGGTGTCACTTTTAGGGTATGATCAATAAAATTCAGAAAAGTGGAGGGGAGAATAAAGGCGCGCGCGCGAACCGCCCGCCAGTTAGACACTTCGCTCCCAGCCTTCAGACGGCAGTCATCAAAGAGCCTTACACGCCCATGCAAGTCTCCATCGCGAAATGACCGGCGCCCGAAGAGCGCCCTTACTTCTTCTTTTGGCGTGTACTTTCTTTCCCCAAGTCAATCATGTCGCGTAAGTACGAATAAAGCCAAGTTTCATTCATCATTTTCCTTTTTGCCGCGAGTTTCTGTGACGTTCCCCCATGTAAACAAACCGGCGTCACGTGGTCATCAAAACAAACAACATAACCTCACAAACAAAACAAACAAGTTTTTTTTTAAGTTGTGTGATTATATGAATTGTTTTATCATACTAACAATTTGTTTTAAATATAAAACGTGATAAATACACTGAATTTCCTGAAATTTTGTTACTTTGTTAGAAAATAACAAGTATTTATGAAAACATAACAAGTATTTATAAAAACATCATTGAAAGTGATAATTACCTAATAAATCGGTGCATTTAATATAATATCTTAATTATTTTATTAAGAAAATGTTATTTTACTTTTTGATTTTCAAATCAAAATAAATAACAAGTAGTTATTGTATTATTGTAGTAGAAGTTAACAGGTGTTTGAGACCACGTGGTGCGACGGGTAACTTTATCAATATCTTGTTAATGTCATTTTATTATCGTAAACATCTTTTAATTTAATAAAATTTTAATTAAACCAAATTTATTTGATCTTTTATTATATTTCATTTTTATCATTTTTGTTTTTCACCTTATTCATACATAATTTAAAATTCTAAGTAAATATAATAAATATATTATTTAATTTACGTTCATGGTGTTAGTTTTTTTTTTATAAAATAAACACGACTTTGTAGAGATGTTTCTGAAAGGTCAAGGTCGGCGCCCTACATTGCCACGTGCTCGTGGGCGCGTATCGTAACTTAATTAAACTTCACGAAGGCTTTGATTCTTTTATAATTTCCTTTTTATTTGTGGAAGTTTTTTTTTAATATAGTGGAATAACAATGGAAGGACTTATTATAATTAGGAAAGTTTATTGACAATTTGTATGATTATCAGTTTTTTTGTCGTTTAAATTTAATTAATATTTTCATAAAACACCAACTGTTTTTATTTTATTGACAGCTTGGATTCATAATTTAATTAATATTAAATTTTACCTTTAGAGATTAACTTTAGCTTATTGGCATTTTGTGGTATTCCATTTTATCCGGGGTATGTCAAATTTTACAGGGGTTTATAGGGTACTTACTTTTGCGGCTTTCCGAATTTAATGAAGTAAACATGTTAATATTTACTTTATTTGAATTGATTATTGTTGGGATTTTTATGTTACTGGAATCCTCGTGCTATGTATTGTAGAATTGAGTTCAATGTATAGCAATGTTTTGATCATTGAATGAAGGTATACAATAATATTATCAAAGTCAGGGGCGTATTTGTTTCAAGGTCAGCAGCAAAATCTTAGATGCGCGTGCGCATATTTGTTGTAGGTGTTTTAGCCTAAATGCATCATTTTATAAAGGTGCGCAAACGCATACATATTAAATTAGTCGTTTATTGTACAAATACATCAACTATATAATTCGCATATATTTTAAAAAACACGGACGGGCTTAGAATGCAGTTTTATTTATGTGTTAAAACAGAAAATATTAATACACTGACGAGTTTTTTACAAATACAAAGATTATGAATTGTCTTAATTATATTTAAAACACATACATACCATAATAACATTTACAGTAGAATAAACTTTAACGATTATTTTCATAAGTTATACAACAAATATTCAAAGATTTTCAAAAATATTAACCAGTTATTTATAATGATGCGTATGCGCTAATATATTATATTAAGCGTTTATTGCACAATTAAAACAACTTTTTATTAAGCTAAATTTTAAGGAACCCCTAATGATTTATTATCAGTAAGTTATGCAAAATATATACAAAAATTGACTAATTCCTGGTTATTTCGTTTGTAAATGAACAGTAATTTACAATGATGCGCATGCGCAAATGTATTATATTAGGCGTTTATTTCACAATTAAAACAACTTTTTATTAAACAAAATTTTAAGGAACTCCTAATGATTTATTATCAGTAAGTTATGCAAAATATATACAAAAATTGACTAATTCCTGGTTATTTCGTTTGTAAATGAACAGTAATTTACAATGATGCGCATGCGCAAATAAATTATATAAGGCGTTGATTTTACAATTAAAACAACTTTTTATTAAATAAAATTTTAAGGAACTCCTAATGATTTATTATCAGTAAGTTATGCAAAATATATACAAAAATTGACTAATTCCTGGTTATTTCGTTTGTAAATGAACAGTAATTTATAATGATGCGCATGCGCAAATATATTATATTAGGCGTTTATTGCACAATTAAACCAACTTTTCATGAAGCAAAATTTTAAGGAACCTCTAATGATTTATTATCAGTAAGTTAAGCAAAATATATACAAAAATTGACTAATTCCTGGTTATTTCGTTTGTAAATGAACAGTAATTTATAATGATGCGCATGCGCAAATATATTATATTAGGCGTTTATTGCACAATTAAAACAACTTCGTATTAAGCAAAATTTTAAGGAACTCCTAATGATTTATTATCAGTAAGTTATGCAAAATATATACAAAAATTGACTAATTCCTGGTTATTTCGTTTGTAAATGAACAGTAATTTATAATGATGTGCATGCGCAAATATATTATATTAGGCGTTTATTGCACAATTAAACCAACTTTTCATGAAGCAAAATTTTAAGGAACCCCTAATGATTTATTATAAGTAAGTTAAGCAAAATATATACAAAAATTGACTAATTCCTGGGTATTTCGTTTATAAATGAACAGTAATTTACAATGATGCGCATGCGCAAATAAATTATATAAGGCGTTTATTTCACAGTAAAAACAACTTTTTATTAAACAAAATTTTAAGGAACTCCTAATGATTTATTATCAGTAAGTTATGTAAAATATATACAAAAATTGACTAATTCCTGGTTATTTCGTTTGTAAATGAATAGTAATTTATAATGATGCGCATGCGCAAATATATTATATTAGGCGTTTCTTGCACAATTAAAACAACTTTGTATTAAGCCAAATTTTAAGGAGTCCCTAATGCTTTGTTATCAGTAAGTTATGCAAAATATATACAAAAATTGACTAATTCCTGGTTATTTCGTTTGTAAATGAACAGTAATTTACAATGATGCGCATGCGCAAATGTATTATATTAGGCGTTTATTTCACAATTAAAACAACTTTTTATTAAACAAAATTTTAAGGAACTCCTAATGATTTATTATCAGTAAGTTATGCAAAATATATACAAAAATTGACTAATTCCTGGTTATTTCGTTTGTAAATGAACAGTAATTTACAATGATGCGCATGCGCAAATAAATTATATAAGGCGTTGATTTTACAATTAAAACAACTTTTTATTAAATAAAATTTTAAGGAACTCCTAATGATTTATTATCAGTAAGTTATGCAAAATATATACAAAAATTGACTAATTCCTGGTTATTTCGTTTGTAAATGAACAGTAATTTATAATGATGCGCATGCGCAAATATATTATATTAGGCGTTTATTGCACAATTAAACCAACTTTTCATGAAGCAAAATTTTAAGGAACCCCTAATGATTTATTATCAGTAAGTTAAGCAAAATATATACAAAAATTGACTAATTCCTGGTTATTTCGTTTGTAAATGAACAGTAATTTATAATGATGCGCATGCGCAAATATATTATATTAGGCGTTTATTGCACAATTAAAACAACTTCGTATTAAGCAAAATTTTAAGGAATTCCTAATGATTTATTATCAGTAAGTTATGCAAAATATATACAAAAATTGACTAATTCCTGGTTATTTCGTTTGTAAATGAACAGTAATTTATAATGATGTGCATGCGCAAATATATTATATTAGGCGTTTATTGCACAATTAAACCAACTTTTCATGAAGCAAAATTTTAAGGAACCCCTAATGATTTATTATCAGTAAGTTAAGCAAAATATATACAAAAATTGACTAATTCCTGGGTATTTCGTTTATAAATGAACAGTAATTTACAATGATGCGCATGCGCAAATAAATTATATAAGGCGTTTATTTCACAGTAAAAACAACTTTTTATTAAACAAAATTTTAAGGAACTCCTAATGATTTATTATCAGTAAGTTATGTAAAATATATACAAAAATTGACTAATTCCTGGTTATTTCGTTTGTAAATGAATAGTAATTTATAATGATGCGCATGCGCAAATATATTATATTAGGCGTTTCTTGCACAATTAAAACAACTTTGTATTAAGCCAAATTTTAAGGAGTCCGTAATGCTTTGTTATCAGTAAGTTATGCAAAATATATACAAAAATTGACTAATTCCTGGTTATTTCGTTTGTAAATGAACAGTAATTTACAATGATGCGCATGCGCAAATGTATTATATTAGGCGTTTATTTCACAATTAAAACAACTTTTTATTAAACAAAATTTTAAGGAACTCCTAATGATTTATTATCAGTAAGTTATGCAAAATATATACAAAAATTGACTAATTCCTGGTTATTTCGTTTGTAAATGAACAGTAATTTACAATGATGCGCATGCGCAAATAAATTATATAAGGCGTTGATTTTACAATTAAAACAACTTTTTATTAAATAAAATTTTAAGGAACTCCTAATGATTTATTATCAGTAAGTTATGCAAAATATATACAAAAATTGACTAATTCCTGGTTATTTCGTTTGTAAATGAACAGTAATTTATAATGATGCGCATGCGCAAATATATTATATTAGGCGTTTATTGCACAATTAAACCAACTTTTCATGAAGCAAAATTTTAAGGAACCCCTAATGATTTATTATCAGTAAGTTAAGCAAAATATATACAAAAATTGACTAATTCCTGGTTATTTCGTTTGTAAATGAACAGTAATTTATAATGATGCGCATGCGCAAATATATTATATTAGGCGTTTATTGCACAATTAAAACAACTTCGTATTAAGCAAAATTTTAAGGAACTCCTAATGATTTATTATCAGTAAGTTATGCAAAATATATACAAAAATTGACTAATTCCTGGTTATTTCGTTTGTAAATGAACAGTAATTTATAATGATGTGCATGCGCAAATATATTATATTAGGCGTTTATTGCACAATTAAACCAACTTTTCATGAAGCAAAATTTTAAGGAACCCCTAATGATTTATTATCAGTAAGTTAAGCAAAATATATACAAAAATTGACTAATTCCTGGGTATTTCGTTTATAAATGAACAGTAATTTACAATGATGCGCATGCGCAAATAAATTATATAAGGCGTTTATTTCACAGTAAAAACAACTTTTTATTAAACAAAATTTTAAGGAACTCCTAATGATTTATTATCAGTAAATTATGTAAAATATATACAAAAATTGACTAATTCCTGGTTATTTCGTTTGTAAATGAATAGTAATTTATAATGATGCGCATGCGCAAATATATTATATTAGGCGTTTCTTGCACAATTAAAACAACTTTGTATTAAGCCAAATTTTAAGGAGTCCCTAATGATTTGTTATCAGTAAGTTATGCAAAATATATACAAAAATTGACTAATTCCTGGTTATTTCGTTTTTAAATGAACAGTAATTTATAATGATGCGCATGCGCAAATATATTATATTAGGCGTTTATTTCACAATTAAAACAACTTTTTATTAAACAAAATTTTAAGGAACTCCTAATGATTTATTATCAGTAAGTTATGCAAAATATATACAAAAATTGACTAATTCCTGGTTATTTCGTTTGTAAATGAACAGTAATTTATAATGATGCGCATGCGCAAATATATTATATTAGGCGTTTATTGCACAATTAAACCAACTTTTCATGAAGCAAAATTTTAAGGAACCCCTAATGATTTATTATCAGTAAGTTAAGCAAAATATATACAAAAATTGACTAATTCCTGGGTATTTCGTTTGTAAATGAACATTAATTTATAATGATGCGCATGCGCAAATATATTATATTAGGCGTTTATTGCACAATTAAAACAACTTCGTATTAAGCAAAATTTTAAGGAGCCCCTAATGATTTGATATCAGTAAGTTATGCAAAATATATACAAAATTTACTAATTCCTGGTTATTTAGTTTGTAAATGAACAGTAATTTAGAATGATGCGCATGCGCAAATATATTATATAAGGCGTTTATTTCACAATTAAAACAACTTTTTATTAAACAAAATTTTAAGGAACCCCTAATGATTTATTATCAGTAAGTTAAGCAAAATATATACAAAAATTGACTAATTCCTGGTTATTTCGTTTGTAAATGAACAGTAATTTATAATGATGCGCATGCGCAATTATATTATATTAGACGTGTATTGCACAATTAAAACAACTTCGTATTAAGCAAAATTTTAAGGAGCCCCTAATGATTTGTTATCAGTAAGTTATGCAAAATATATAAAAAAAAATACTAATTCCTGGTTATTTAGTTTGTAAATGAACAGTAATTTATAATGATGCGCATGCGCAAATATATTATATTAGGCAAAAAAAAATTTAAGTAGCCCATAATGATTTATTATCAGTCAGTTATGCAAAATATATACAAAAATTGACTAATTCCTGGTTATTTAGTTTGTAAATTATCAGTAATTTATAATGATGCGCATGCGCAAATATATTATATTAGGCGTTTATTGCACAATTAAAACAAGTTTTAATAAAGCAAAATTTTAAAGAACCCCTAATGATTTATTATCAGTAAGTTATGCAAAATATATACACAAATTGACTAATTCCTGGTTATTTCGTTTGTAAATGAATAGTAATTTATGATGCGCATGCGCAAATATAATATATTAGGCGTTTATTGCACAATTAAAAAAACTATTTAAATCGCAGAGATTTTCAAAAATACTTACAGGTTAATGATGCATTTTTGTTTCAAGTTTTACAGAAAAATATAATGATGCGAATATTAAACAAAGTTTTTTTATTACGTTGATTGTATATAAAACAAGAGCTATTTATTTAACAAAGGTAGGCAAAATTTTGAGGAACCCCTAATGATTTATTATTAGAAAGTTATTCAAAATATATACAACAATTATTTATTTAGAATAATTCCTGGTAATGTCGGTTTTAAATTAAGACTCATTTACAATGATGCGCATGCGCATACATTTTTAATTTGGGTGTTTATTGCATACATGTGATAACTATTTAATTCGCAGAGATTTCCAAAAAATACTATTTGTACGAATAGGCAATCTGTTTATAGTTATAAGATTAATCATTTGTCAAACTTAAGTATGTGTTGTTTCGTGTATAAACAAAGTTTTTTCCCGTTTTTCTTTATTTCAATAGCAAATAGTTTATACTTTTTTTTAACACGTACACGAAGTTGCGCGTACTAGCAAGTGCAATATAATCAACAAATATAATTACTTAAAGGTTTTTAAAAACATTTACTGTTCCTAATTATTTAGTTTATAAATTAACAGTTTTATATACGCGTAATACATATTAAATTCAGCCCTTATAAGAGAAATACAACAACTTTAATTTGTAATAATTTTTAAAGATTTATAATATACTATATACAGTATATTCAAGTGAGCTGTATTATATTAACGAGTTATATAATAGTATATATATTATTATGACATTCACAAAAGTAATAGGTGCATTATGAAATGTTAATATTTTTTTTTTTGATATGGCTATATCTAATAATGCGCCTGTGCATACATGTCATATACTCGTATATTAAACATACATTTTGTAAAGAAATACAAATATAATAAGTTGTACGCAGTAGTAATTGCCCAATTCTATGATGGAAATACTGCGGTTTTTTTTCGCATTAGTTTTTACGTACCGTTTGTATTAAAAGCATAATGGTAATGTAAATTTACTTTAATTATCCGCAGTAGTATCATTAGTACAAAAATGAAACTATCGTTCTCAAAAATTGTTGTAGAACTAATGCGATTAATCTAAAATAAATAATATATTCTTATGATCTTTATTGTTTTTTCGGCAGTTTCACAAGACACCCTGGTGTCTTCAAATTTTAAAGCCGTTGTTGGGTATTATTACCCAACGGTATACAATGGACACTTCTAGATCCCTTCTGATCTTAAACCTTATGCTTCACCTGACAGTTCTGGATTCAGTATGTTGAAAACTCTAAGCAGAAGTGTGTGCTCGAATATGTGGACTCGAACATATATATTTCGCATACATAGCTCGCCAATAACTTGTCTTGGCGGCCTCGAATGGGTTTATGGCGATGAGGATTGCCCGCCGCCGAGAGTATATCTCGGCGTCCGTGGTTGCTCATACGGTCCTTTATCGGCCAGATCATATATATTAGACGAGCAAGTCTTTCAACGTGCTCCGTAAGAGATTTGACTTCCACGTCATCACTTATGGTTTAGTAGCACACAAACCACGGTAAGCTAGTCGGCATACACAGACAGGTGTTCTGCTGGCGCTGGGGATGCAATTTTGTTCTTGGCAGAGAGAGGTTGATGCCACATGCGTGAGCTGGGGATGGATCACCGATATTTATTAACCGATATTTTGACCCAGAGCTAGTATTTAGTTAATAACTAGTTGAGGTATCCATCGTGCAGCCTTGGCCTTAGCTAATGATGGCCGTCGTTGCATTTGATGCAATGACGGCCATCATTGATGACACACCCTAGGTTTTCGACCCATTCGACTTCCTATCCGCTGAGTTTTAGTGGGAGGCGTCGATATCGGTGGGTGGCCAATATGACGAGTGTTTAACCTACGTTGATAAGCATCATCCATCTTGACAGCGACAAAGAATGAATGAAATGAAGGGTGCATATTTGTGTGAGGAGAGGTAGGCGCTCCGTGAACAACAACAGCGCCAGGATACAGTATTCTTATCTTCTGTCAAGGTGCTTCAAAAGAGTCGGGTGCCATTAATATGCATCGCCTGCATAAATAGGGAGACATTCCACCCCATAACCTCGTAGTAGTGTCGACAGCTTAAGAATGCTACAAAAAACCGCGTAGCTATTGGTAGCACACGGGAGACGAGGGTATTTTTACGTATGTACCTATGTATAAAAAGGCATCTCGGCTCCTGAATCGCAGGTTTTTGGTAACATAATGAAATACATTTGTTAGAATATACTGCGCGTATATTCTATTCCAGTTATTTGCCAGGAATTATAATTAGTTTACCCTCGCTTCATATATTTTGAGTAAAGTAGCCAGGTTGTGGTTTAGGATTAATTTAAAATACACTGTACGAGTATAATAGACCTTTACTTAATTCAAAATTCATTTATTCTGCATTTTTTTACACATTTTAACAATAATTGCCTGTATTAGCATTAGCTTATCTTGTTAAATAATATGGCACTTGCATCGGGTGCACCTGGGATTAAAGGTCTTTTTATAAGGGTAAGAGATGAGTATCACAGAGAGCTTATCTTGTTAAATTATATGGCACTTGCATCGGGTGCACCTGGGATTAAAGGTCTTTTTATAAGGGTAAGAGATGAGTATCACAGAGAGGTTATCTTGTTAAATTATATGGCACTTGCATCGGGTGCACCTGGGATTGAAGGTCTTTTTATAAGGGTAAGAGATGAGTATCACAGAGAGCTTATCTTGTTAAATTATATGGCACTTGCATAATGTGCTCCTCGGATTACATTCAAGCTCGTGGTGTTCACTAAAACTAAACAAACAATATTATTTTACTACAATGGGATAGTAATGGAAAGTTTTATTTTGTGAGTTTATATACCCTTGTTAAACTTTTTTATAAATATATGAATTTACTAGGTTTATTTTTAAAGTAAAACTACAAAATTGTTATTAAGTATCACTTATACAATGATTGCATCATTGGATAAATGATACTTAATAAATTACGTTGCTCAATGATTGCATCGTTGGACAATGCAATTGGACTAATGGGAATAAAACTAAAAAAACAGCAAATATGCAGTATAATAAGATTTTAAAGCGGTTCCAAGCAAATATGCAGTATAATAAGATTTTAAAGCGGTTCATACTATTTTGGGCCTATGTTACACAAATATCATAATGGTTGGTATAAGGCAAATTAACTATAATGCCAAACATTATATTTGTATACATATACGTGGTGGCCTGGTTGGTTAGACCTTGGACTTAAAAACACTTAGGTCCCTGGTTCGAATTGTAGAAATGAGTTTTTAATTAAAAAAATTATGTACACTTATTTGACAACACCACTATAGTGCCTCGGAGAGCACGTTAAGCTGTCGGTCCCGGTTTCACTATACCAACTTGTGAAACTGTTTATAGATGGCTTATTGAGTCTATTCAAAACATCGCGACGAGCTAGCCACTTGTTCGGTGTAGACTCATACCATCGGCTACGACGAGGTGGGATTAAAAACCCCTCCGCTGGGTACCCTGAGGCTCTCTAGGCGGTCTCGGGCGCCGTGATGATACATTATATTTGTAATGCCAATACTAAAATTCACCGTCGTTCTTTTCATCAGCTATATTAAGCACATACAATATGAGACTGTTTATATGTAGATGGGTTATCAAAACACAGCGACAAGCTGACCATTTCGGTGTAGACAATATTTATATTTGTCAGTTAAAACCAAATGAAACAGTGTTATTAGATATTCCAATAAATTAAAGAACTCAATGTTCAATCGGATTCATAATTTATTACAGCAATATGTTGTAGCGTAGATTTTACGATGTGTTTTAAACAATAAATTGCCATACTGTCTAGACAAGTCTGTCTTTATTATGGTATCAAACTTGTTGACTCGTAAATGTAAATTTTGTTTACCATATATTTGGTATAATATGTAATACGAAACAGAGGATACTGCGGCACTAATTTAGGATTTCCCCTCCCCTCCAGTACGTCTACTTCCATAAAGTGCAGTGCAATGATACTTACACTGCCAGACAGATATCAATGTAACTCATCGACAAAGTGGGGTCAAATTCCTCATGAAATAATTTTAATAGTCCTGATCTTGCTGACAATTTGTACAAAAATAGTTTAATAAATGTACGAGACGCTGCATTATTCATATAATTCTTGATCAACAAGAGCAGAATAATGCATTTGGGTGCGGGAAAAAGTTTTTGTAGCACTTTACATAATACTGCAATGAAATAGTCGAAGTTTTATTTCTTTGTACAGACAACTACAAACTTTAGTTTATGGCGCCGAAATTCTGTCTAGGTACAAAGTTTTGCACTAAAAATGTCGAGGCTAATAAATATATATATCGGTCGTTCATGATAAATATTTCTTTTAAATTTATCATGTTATCGTGTAACATTACAAAATGCTTTCTTTTTATTTAAAAGTCTTTAGAACTAGGTCGACCGATAGGTTTCTTTACCACCGTCCATACAGATACAAAAAACGTAATGTAATGTTTCGGTTTCAGTCTATGGGTTTACTAGTTTTCAGGCATCTATTACTAGTTATAAAACGTGCTATTAATTTGACGATAAAGCTTATAATGCAAATTCGTCTTTGTCGCCATTTATTTCGTGTATCTACGCATTATTTAGCTGGCATTGTAGGAGCGTTCAATGCTGTTTCATTAACCACAATGGATTTATCGACTCCATTAATGTTGTATTCTTGGTCTGCTTTCCATCACTAAGTCATATGTCATGTTCTTAAAAAATGTTTTCGATATTGAATAATTTATAACTGAACTATGAGTTCCAATGGTAGATGAGGTAGGAATTTAGGACCCTCGGGGTACTATTAGGTCGTCTAGGAGGTGTCGAACGCCGTAAGGTATCCGTTAACATATTTGTATTTTGTGTTTAACCGCCAATAACCAAAAGTTATTTATATAGTTAAAATCAAAAGATTAACAATTTTTTAAGGCATCGTGACATCAGTTTCCAGATGCAGTCCATTGCTAAACACCCATTCATTATTTATCATCATCACATCGATATAATTTGATTTGATAAATTGAAGTTTATAAAATCGATATGTATCGATTTTGTCAATTTATCGAGCTTATCAATGCTGTTGTGCTAAGGCTCTCTATCTAACTTTAGAAGGCTTCACATTAGTTTTATATTTTTTTTAAATCGGTGTTAGTAGTGTACAAAGCACATATAGTATACTATGTATGGGTATTTACTTACATATAAGATTAGTTGCGTAAGTAGGTACTGCATGCGTATACCACACAATACAGTATTAACTCGACTTAATCCTTCTTATATGTCGGTCTGGCTTCCATACAAGTGTTCGGGTAAAAAGGATTTATATTATGTACGCGTGCAAACTTTGCCGTTAAATATTGTAAATGACATTAAATTTTACAATGTTTAAGCAAATATATAATATGTTTTAGTTGTTATTGGTACAGATAATCCAATCTTAGAACTAGTACTAAACAGATAGACCAAGAAAAAGTGTATGAAATTATAATTATTAAAATTTCAAATACGTAAACGTAATGCGTATAAAGTATTTTGAGACTCTGAATACATCAATTCTCGGATCGGTAAGATGAGATGAGTAAGAATCGACTACTTATATTAATATTAGCTTTTACAAATATTTTAAATTCAAAACTAAAAATCTAACCTTAGAAATACTACACGAATGAGCTTCCTAAAGTTAGTCTAGAAGAAATTGAATCTGAATAAAAATACTACATAAAAAGAGTTTTTGGTAATACTAAAAGGCTTCGGAATGCTGAAGGCTGTAGAACGTTACGTAATTAAATCTGAGCCTATTTACTCATTTATTTAAAATAAGAAACCTTAACAACTAAAAAGCCAATAATACTGGATAATTTTATAAAAACAAATCTTTGTTAATCGAAGGATATTTTGAAAAGCGTTAACTGTCAATCTACCTCGATTCATTAAAAATTTACCATAATTTTGAGTATTTTTTGTGCCCAGACTCCAGACTAGGCAACCTTTATTCTTCCAGAACACACTATTAAATGTACATGAAATAAACCTTGGGTGGTAGGAAGAACTTAACGGGGTGTGAGACTAAAAATTAAAATAATGCAATCTCACCTTCCGTCAAGTTCTTTTATATAAAAAGGAACCTTTGGTGAATAAATCTCACAATATTAGTGAGCTGGCGATAAATATCATTCTTATGGTAAATCTGAAATTGAAAGGAATTTTGAACAGCATTAACTGTAAATCGATTCGAACTGGGGAAAACAGAAATCATGTCCAGCAGAGTGGACTCATTTTCTATAATGATCCATAATTTTGAGTATTTTTTGTGCCCAGACTCTAACTAGCTTAGATTCTTCCAGAACACACTATTAAATGTACTTGAAACAAACCTTGGGTGGTAAGAAGAACTTAACGGAAGGTGAGACTGAAAATTATAATATTTCAATCATTAAAACATATAGATGTAGCGAACACAAGCAAACACACAGACTCTGCTTGTTAACTACTCTACAACTGTTTTATGTTTGAAATGACATTTCCTTCAAATTTACGACTCGAGGAACAACTAACCTAACGACGATATAAAATAGACTATAAAGTAAGAAATTAATAAAAAAATATTTATTAAAGAAGAGTCAAAGAGTTTTATTGCATTAGCAATGAAGTTGCCCTTCGAATATAGACTGCCTATCAGCAGGGAAGACTACAAAATAACAACAAGAAAAAAAGGTAAGCTGCTGTAGGCAAACCTGTCGACGTAATGACTGACCGGAAGACATTTCTGAAAGTCTGTCAGTTACGCCGGCGAGATCGCTATTTGAGAGGAATAGTAACGACTTCACATGAAAAGCACGCGCAAAGGCTATGGTCGCACGCCATCGACTGCGCCCAGTGTTATCATCCGGACTGCCCATCCGACAAAGACTGGTCATCTACAAATCATATATCTGGCCAATCCTGACATACGCAGCGCCTATGCGTTATGTCCGAATGCCAAAATTATAAAATTACAGGCCCAACAAAACAGGAGTCTCCGATACGCACTTCTTAATGCGCAACGGCTCCTTAAACTAGACTTTCGGACAACACGAGTAACACTAGACGACTTTGTTGCCAGTTTGGCTACTCGGATGTACTCGCGTTCAGATGCATCAGACCACCACATATACGGGACCTGAACCCTCTGCGATTGTCCATTACATGAATGTAGCAGAAGAGCAGAGAGAGAAAAAATACGGCTTGTAATTCGAAACACCAAACGAATAAATGACAATGTCTGTCAAAATGTGGCAATTATAAAGAAAAATCAGTAGTCAGTTCTTAAATTATGGAATTAACGTAATCTAATTCATTAAAAGCTGTTTTAATAAAAACACAGGTCAATTAATCATTTGCTCGGTAGGTAAAGAATGGATTTATGAATCGTTGCAGAAATAAATACATAAAAAAATATTTGTATAATAATTTTATTTATTTCACAAATGGAAAGCGCGACCCGACCTTAATCTAGATTTCGTTATCTTTCATCAAACGACAATGCACGAAAGCTTTTTTAAATTATACCGTACCAAATAGATTCCACCATTGGTTGAGCAAAGATGTATTTTGCATACAATGTGTTCACGCGACGTATACCCGGTCACGCGAACTGCTATTTTGCTGAAACCTCAATTTTATGCATATCAACAAAACATTCGAATATTTTTATTATGAAAACGGAATTACCTACTATTTTATTTATGAATGAAAACTACTTTTTGTTTATTTCTATATATTAGGAGTAAAAACCTAATTTAGATGAAATATTTATTAGAGAAAAATATTGCATAATAAAACATATCATCTAAAATTATAGAGCGCAAAAAAACTGTGTCATCGCATAAGGTATATAAAAATAACATTAACAATATTATAAATTAAGGTACAATAAAGCACAAAGTGGGAACGCCCCTAAATTGTACAAAAGAAAAATTATACAATCTAAATAATTTTACAATAATAAAAGTACATATTTAGAAGGTTCGAGAAAGTGGTTATAGCTTATCACGCGACAACCATAAAGCTAATAGCTTGGGTTGGGTCATGCTATTAGTTAAATAAGTGGGGAAAATCTATTTTGTCACAATCGGATTGGCTGCATAGCTTTTAAGTATTTATGTGTAATAGGTGGCCATGTCAATCATTAAAGGTGCTCCAGTTTTCGAGGTCTCGATTTCAGTTACCTCATAATTTGCTTGTGACATGCTAGTCTATTATTTAAATTGACAGGCGTTTAAAAAGACGTAGTTCAATCAGGAATACATAAAATAAATGTATGTTTTAACTAGATGGATGGCGTAAAGTTTGATTACTTTAGCTTTAGATATGCTTTATCTTACGTTACTATTTCAGATGATGTTAAGCTCCTGAAAATCAGGTTTATATGTTTTTGACTATCGCTCGTTTAGAGATTAGGCATAACTATTTTTGTACTATATCATTTTAATTTAAAAACAAAACAATTGTATATAGAAAAAACCCTATCAGAGCTCGAAAACTTTTTATAAACTCCTGAAAATTCTGGTGAGAATGTTTTTTTTTATCTATAGGTCGTTCAGAGATTCGACATAACTATTTTTCTACACTGTCATTTTAATTTAAAAACTAAACAGTTATATAAAAAGAGACACAGAAAAAGTCCTATCAGAGTTCGAAAAGTTTTTATAAAACAACAAAAAGTAGGAGCTGCGCCAGTCATTCAGAACTCGGTGCAATGCAGCAATTTGGGAAACGACTAATGTCCAAACTATTAACGTATTTGAATCTTTCTTTTACACCGTTTTAGTATTTTATACTACTAACAATAATAGTTTAAGCCTGTAGACCAGACATACTGGTATACTCTCGGTGCTTAAAGAAAGTATACTTATAACTTATCTTTCCGTGGGAAACAAACATTCCTAAGGAGCACACCATCATGTCCAACAAATACTTTGATCTCACAAATGAAATTATTAGAAACGGTTTTAAAATTCCACTTTATGCAGTAGAAGTCGGTGCAAGAGGAATACCAGCAAAGTCTTGGCATCGTCTAATGAAGGATCTTTGCCTTCCAAGATCGGACTTCGAAACTTTTATGGAACGTGTTTCTAATGGCGCTAACAGGACAATATAAAATGTGGTTGAGTAGAGAGGGTAGTGAACACAGTGCAGAGGAGAGTTAAAAGGCCTTTAACCCTACTTCGCAGTCTCAAGCCCGAGAACGCTGCAGTTCATTCCCCTGCCTTCCAACCACGCGATGGACCCGGCACCCGCACAGAGAATCCATGGATATTTAAGAATATTATCTCTCTCTTGTTAGTTATATTATCCTTTGGATAATAATCTCTATTAGGAACTAAACAATTTGTTTGAGTTATCGCTGACATAATTATGATGTATTATATACCCAATAACACTTTATTGCGTTAATATCATTGGTTGCTAATTCCATTGTCTGTGATATTAATTGGTAATTAATTAATAATAATTGATCTAATTTGACGGTAATTACGCAATCAATGTAACTATAAATTGTACCTCTGAAGCCAGATATTGTTGATGTCGTAACACCTCTGTAAGTTGTTTACGAATACAAAACCACCTGTTTGGAAACGACTCTTTGAAGTAAAGGGCAAAGTTGAGCTGGAAAGCATTCATGAATCTACCTCATATTTTTATAAAATCCAGAACAAAGCGCCTGAAAATCAAAGTTTAAGACACGTAATGATAGATTTTGAATTCCAATTCTGAATGCTGCGTATATTCTTAACTCCCAAAATATATTAAATACCAAGCTCCTGTAATATTTGAGATTAATTGTCTCCTCGGGGATTGCCAGTACAGGTATCTTTCAGGCGATCCACCGAATATCGATAAATAAAAGTCTCCTACAAACCAATTTCCTAGTTTTGTAATCCTATTAGTTTGTATTCTTAGATTCAAAACTTCCTGAGTAATGCATTCTAGAAATACTTCACGGCTGCTTATCCGATTCATTGGCTATAAATGCTGTTCCTCAGTACATTTTACTCTGCAGTACTTTTCTTACTGCACATTAATGATCTGATAAAACCCGTAAAGACCCTTAAAGGAGAGATGGACGAACGCATAGACATATTTTAGGACATATCCGGTCGAAACTATCCCACTCTAGTCAAGTTCATCGCCAACAAGACTCAAGACCTCAAAACGGATACCTTCCTATCGACTCCTACTTTCTGAGAGGTAACCTTACCATTAGATGACTTGACCTCCTAGGACTTGGTTTGTAATCAACTTTAATATTGGCTACTCTATTGAGTTTATACCAAAAACAGCAGCAAAGAAGCTCGACATCCTCTGCAAGGTTAGGCGATAGTTTACACCGCCTCTTCTTTTAATCAATTTAAAGCTCAGGTTCAGATTATTACCGCCATCTTTCAGATAGGTCAGCCAAATACCAACTGATAGCTTTGGAATCTGTTGAGCACCGGGCTAACAGAGCCATAGGCTATTCGTTGATAAAAAACTGATAGCCTGGACATAGATGAAGGGTTTACCTGTCATTAAGTTTTTTATAGGTTGCACTTCGGTGAGTATACGACGAAGCTCTACCCAATACCCAATTAGAGATCAGACAACCAGGCATATGGACCCTTTTAACCGTTTTTAAATCAGAGCCTATGAAATTCCTCTCTGAAAATATTTTCTATAAGAGAGTTCTATATGGGTATTTAAATAGGCACTGCTCTGTGCCTATTTACCCTTCTTTTATTATTGGCACGACCTTGTATCTACATGATGGTAAGCAACCCTACAAATGAATGGGGTCGAACACCGTTGTAAATCAGCATTGATCGCTCCAACTATGCCGGCTAAATGACGCAATTACAAAGTAAGATTGAGGTCAAACACAATCTCTATCAATTATATAAAAAAAATATGGAAATACCTTTATCGATTACTAGAAACTATATTTCTATCTCTTGGTATTGCGAGATATTAATATTTATAAAAGGTTGTTTTTTATTTATTAGATAAATAAAACTATCTACTAAAAAAACTATTGGTAAAATAATAACTAATAGTGTACCTTTTTCAAAAAGATTTATCCAGTAAGTTTTATCTTCGAATAAAGATTTGTCTAGTTTTATTCAGCATCTTCAATGCTATAAAGATTTAGAAATAACATTTGCTGTAGCTTTCGTTCTTTTACTTTAGCCACTTTATTGGTTCTCTCCGAACGTCTCTAGAGTATTAAACGTACGAGTTCAGTTTTATCTCGCGTATTTCTTCTGTAATATCGGTTACTTTTATTGAAGGATTTGTAGCATTAACACTTACAGTTTTAATGCTACAATATTTAATGGTATCGTGTGTAGTAAACACGGTATATTTTTTAATATAAAACATTTATATTATATATATATTGATACTATTGCTGATAAACCTGATAATATAAACCCTAATCATTTAATTGCGTCTTTATTAGTAATTTCACAAGCAAGAATTAAAATGGTACACTTTAATTCTTGTCTTTCATTCACAACTCCATGGTCTAGTGGTTGCGTCATTGGCGTTGTATCCAAAGGCCGTGGGTTCGATTACCACCCAAGGCAAAAGAATAACTGTACAGTTTGTCTTGGTCTGAGTATTTACTAAATATGTATTAGCATCGTTGTTTGTTGGTACACATAGTACAAGCCTAGAGCTTAGTTGAAACCAGGGCAATATGTGTAAAATGTCCTACATGTATTATGTAAATAAGTTTACCAAGTAAAATTGGTAAAAAGTGCCCTTAATGATCTGAATATTAATAAAGCAGGGATATAGGGGATAATTGCTTGAAACTTGGTGCAATGCCGCAATGCTGCAGTCCAAAATAGTCATTAATTATATTAACCTGTATATATTATAGAATTTATAGGTACGACGTGGTCAGAGAATTACAATCCTAAGTTAATTTGATTTAATGCTTGGATGAATTTTATTTACCCAAACATAAGTGGGGTAGTTTTTGTTTCCTTTGGGCTTTGCGGTCCGTTGGCTTTAATAAAGCTATAAATTATTCTCGGTTTAACATAGCCCCGGTAACGGCGTAAATTTTCTGCTTTCATGAAGTTTCGCATAATAATTTGCTAAATCATAGCCAACTTTTCCTAAACCAATAATAAAAAGATAACATTTCATATAAGTACTTTCAACATTACTTATTAAATACACAGTGTGGATTTTCGTCGACGTTTCTAAAAATTTCACGGGTTTCACGAGTAGCTGAAGGATATAAATGTAATATTAAAACGTATCTCGTAGCCCGGTTGCCCGGGTCGCGCCAGGGATAGCGTCGAGCATTGAGCGCAGGGGGGTGAACATGGTTTGGGGAACCCCCTAAGTTTTGGCCGGGACACACCGAGGCTCGGCGCGGCGACCGCTCCCCCTACACGCTTTCAGATAAGATAGTAAAAACTCTTCGGCACAATTGTATACGCAAAAATAAATGAAACATCTTATGTTTTTATTAATTACGAGTTTCGTTTTTTCGTTTAATTGAGTTTCAGTTTTGTTTTATGGTAGACAGACATCAAATTAGGTACTGTTGACAATTTATTATACTTCACTTTTAATTAAAATATTCTTTGTTCTTTTATTATTTCGTCTAGCTTGTTATTTATTTTTATTTACTTACAACTTACTTTTTAGCAAAAGTAAAATTTATCTTGTGAATTTTATGTCATTGTTATATAACTTAATATAAGTCTTAAGTAACGATAACTTTATTAAACCGTAATGTAATAAAATATTTCGGAGTATCCATTAGTGCTTACGACCGCCCCAACCTTTATTTAGCGAGGAACCACACCCCAAATAAATGACCTACTTGTATTCATTTCGCAGACATTACGTCAATGTCGTATGTTGTATGTGTTTGCAGCTATAGCACAGGAAAATTAGCTAAATTTAATTGCACACGTGTATGGAAGTATATTATAATAAGCTCTTAAATTACAGTCAATTATTTAGTTCAGTGTATTCATGGTTAACTTAATTTATCAAAAGCTTATTGAAACTAAAATAAATTAATACATCTGCCTGAATTCTGCCAGGATCTATTTTATCTTGTTATTCAACATTCTTGTGGTAGCATATTAATTTTTTCCGATATATTGGAAATCTTTTAATCGCATTATCATTTTATCGAAATAAACTTAAAGAAAAACTTTGATTGAAAGACTCAGTTAAAACACAATTAAATTTAATTACTACCCACACAACCTAACGTGAAAGGTTAAAATTAAAACATACGCAATCAAAATGTGTTCCTATCATCACCCCAGAGGTACAACTTCCGACCGCTCTTGTTAAAAACATAAATGAAATTCAAATTCTGTTTTCAAGCAAATTTCCCGGTGCTCGTGAGGCTTGGGCCTGGAGTCCTCGTTAGCACCCCCGTCTACCCCCGAATCCTCCACCCCCTACTGCTGGCTCACCGCCCCGTAGTTCTACGCTCCCGTATGGAATACGTTTGCAGTATTGCTATTACTTACTTGAACTGTTGCCAAATATATGTGACTTTTGGAGAATACTGAATGTTCCTACTTTCTAAAGCACGCGTATACGTAGTTGCAACAATTTCCAACTAGAATTTCTTTAGAATCATTGGAATAAATCCAGTTTAATTTTTCACAAGAAAAAGTTGTTGAAAAAATTGAATTAATAAAATCCTACTGCAAATTTCAATTTACATGTTGGTAATGTTAGGTTTGAGCATGTATAGCTAATGTTAGGTTTGAACATAATAGCACAAATTATAAATAATTTTGTTGGGGATATTTTTCCTTGGAATAATAATATGTAGGATATTTTTTTACACATATTATTACCCTGGACACAAACTAATGTATTTACTCGTATTATGTGTAACAGAATTGTATAATGATAGAATTTGATTATAACATTTGGATGTTTGTTAATAGATGAAAATTTTCCTAAAATATTTCAGCGAAAAGGATGACCTAATTACAAAATATATACGGCAGCCATTTTATTTTATTTTACGAGTCTTTCATATCTTTGAAGCTGTATTTAGGGAACATAAAATTATAAACATTAATTAAATGAGTTATAAAATAAATTATAAATATTTAATTTCAAACGTACTTGCTTAACTTTATATCATTAGTATCATTAAATTAATAACAAAATATATTGATGTTTAGTGGACTATAAGTCATTATACTCTTTGACTTTAGTACTCAATCTATGGCTTTGTATGATCTTAGTAGTGGCACTCCAATTTAACACCTTATTTGTTTATTCATTCTCAACACTAAATTAGCCGAGATGCTTCACTCTAAGTTTTCTTTGATCCAGCGGTTGCATGTCACTGTCGCACTTATGACTTTTGTATTGGGAATAAAAGAGATAACACATTAATTATCTTAAATATTTTTATCTGTTAGACCTTTACTTACTGTATTTTCGAAAGTTCTAGTTTGCATAATGTTCACCCTATGTTCTCTACTACTGGTTTCCATATTTAATACCATGTATGCGTCGCTCATTTCCTTTATTACTGGCAGATGCATGCTGCCAGTGCCATGTGCAATATTTTAATTAATATGTGTAATATTTCACACATATCACTTTGGTTACAAAAGCTGCTAAGCTTGTTAAGTTGTAGTTGTTATGTTGATCAAAAATTAATTTACATATTACTTTATATACGTTATTATTTATATGTATTTATTAGCTGTTTTCGGAATTATTTTGGTTCATATCAAACAAAATCAGTAAGATAAGAAATAAGAAACAAAAATGTGCAAGGATTGGAGTCTTCATGAATGGTATTAAAACAACGATTTAGGTACCGAAAATATTACATACTTCCGTGGTACTCCCTTTGGTGATTTACAAATTTTGTAACGAAGTTTCTAATTACATTATGAATTAAAAGGTTATACCATCTATTTATTAATTTTGGAACTATTATTCTTTACCTTTGCATAGAGATCGAAAGTACCTACTCTAATTTACACTAATTTATACTTTCTGTGATATCGTTTACTTTAAAATCAGGAATGCTGACACTATCCTATCAAATATACTAACTAACTAAACTATAAGGGTATTCAAAAAATATTTGGTAAGACTTTTTTTACTACAAAATAGGTCCAAATTCAAACAATTTTTGAAGAGACTGTCGTGAACTGTGTTAAAATTTTTGTTGAAGATACTTTCTGATCTTTTTTAAATACAGATGTTACAATCGCACATTCCAAATATACCATAATTCCCGCACTGAGCGATCTGTCAATCAATAAAGCAAGTGGATATTTAAGAGTGGTTATCATATATTTTATATACATAGTGTATTTATCTCAATTTATTAGTGAAATTATATAAACATACTACCTAGTCAGCTTACTCAGGTTTAAGCAATTAAAATTGTCATGAAAATTATACAAATATTGATTATAATATTTGCCTTGACCCCCAAAATCGGTCAACGTTTCGTCCTTGGTCTGACTGAGGGTATGACTAAACACGCAAAGCCTGACAACAACACTACAGTGAAAATCAAATTCTATACTTAACATAATAAATTTTATAGCTTCTATAAAAGTAGCTGTAGTAAGTGCAGCTGTAAGATTTGACCGTAAAATGACAGGCGACGGCGCCTTACGGCTGTCATAAAAGAACTTGTATTTCTCTTAACTTTTGCTTTTATGTTTACGTTTATTTACTAGTTTTATAGAAATAAAACAACGTTTCGTTTAACTTTACATTATTTTTTTTAGGTCGGATAATTGTAACTAGACAGACAAACCATTATGCCTCTTATTTGAAAAATAATACGGAATCTATGATTAATATGTTCTCTAGAACATATCTAAGTCAATCTAGGGTTTGTTACCCAAAACATTTTTTTTCCAGTTAAAAATAAAACATACTATCCCAAGTAATAAATAAAGGAAGCAATTCTATAAATCCTGAAATATTTGTCCGTCTAGCATAGCAACATAAATGCTGAAATCATTTTTAACTTTTTTTTTGTTGTGATAAAAAAGCTAAATCTTTATTCCAAAAATTCACTTCTTTACTGTCTGGGATCACGTTAGCCAAAGTAAGCTTTAATTATACTCTAAAAGTAACATTTGCTCTAATGGCAAGTTTATTATGTTCCTCGGAAGACCTAAAGAGTGTCTAACGAGTCCCAATTTTCACATACATCGTGTCCTAATGCTTTTAAAATTTTATGTATGTTGAGCCCCAACCAACCATTAAGCCGCCCAGCCATGCGTAGGTTCAAGCTTATTATATATTTAAAAATCTTCCTAAGCGTTTGGTAAATACATCTGCTGACCAACAGAGGGGTCCCGAATCGACCCCTCTGTTGGTCAACGCATTAGCCTCTCTATACACAAAATGTGTCAAATAGATGACACAGCAAAATTTTAGAAATATTTAATTATTTATATCAATTTAACAATAATATGTAGTACATTTCACACATATAGCCCTGGTCATATACCAAGCTTTAAGCTTGTACGAGTATCAGCAATATTGATAATTTTTATAATTATATTTTATAAAAACCTTCACCAAACTTTACAGAAAAACGTATTCATATTATTATTTATTTATTTGCATTTTATATATTTATACATATATTACATTATATAATATTATAACAATTTATAGTAACAAAATTTGGTGAACAAAAACCTTGATAGAGCTGGGAATCAAACCCACGATCTCCGAATAAAACGCCAACGAGGTCGCTTATTATTACGAAAATATTGAGCCCACGCTATAAACTGATAAAATGTTCAATAATTGCAAAAGTCAGATGATAAATAAGTAAGGGATGAAAAGAATACAAAAAAAATGCACCGATTCAACGTTGAATATTTCCCGAGAGATACATTTCATAAAAATGTTTTCAGCTTCAGTAAAATAACTTTAAAATGGCAACACTTCAGGCGCTATGTGAATTTTCCACAGCCACTCTGAAAAATAAATGTTACAAGAGCAGATTAATCCCACAAAGCAATTTATGCTTTATTCCCTAGCCTCGGGAGTTCAAAAACTAATGTCACAGATATTTTCAGGGGTTTATCTACGATACCGAATCTTTTTCTATTTTTAGAATATCCGCCGCTGGCCGTCGTCGTGGAGACTTTGTAGCATTTACCGATGGCGACATTTAATTTATAGAGATAGCCATGTCAACTCTTTCGTTTGAGATTTTATTTTTATATCTACCGCCTACTGACTGTTTCACCTTTACAGCTGGTACCCAGTCTATTCTTATTTAATTAGCGATCCATTATCGCAAAAGTTCAAGTTTATAATTCTGGTATGATATTTTAAGTTTATGGATGGCGTCATTTAAAACTCTTCCATTAGAGAATTGAATATGTATAGTTGACATTTTAACCTTTTTGTAGGCAACAAAGTGAACTTTATTACTTATCTACTACTAATTTAGGTATATAGTTGGTATTCTAGTAAGAATATTATTTGGCTTAATAATGCCTAGAGTTTATATTTGGAGAATAATATGTTGACTCCAATAAAATCTATTTGCGAAAATAGAACAAACATCGAAAATCCAACAAGATTCCAATCTGAAACTTATCGATTACCAATTCAAAGCTCTTACACACAAACATAACGTACGATGAAACGTCTGATAAGTATTTTGGCCACGATTCGGCACACCCCACCCGCCACAAAGCGTTTGGCATCGAGCCGATCTTAGCCGAAAAGAGCCGAATCATCGGGGTCGCGTCGATATCACAGGGAACGAATCCATCAACACCCAAAAATCTTCCACCCATTCTACCTGTAGAGTAATTTTATTTTAGTCTCAACGAAATGATCTAACGTAGACTATTTTTAGTTTTTACGCGACGGGTGACAGATGAGGTGAAATGTCGATCTATAACTTTTTGTACGGTATCATGAATTTGAACAAAAGAATTGAGGGTTCGAGCTTTCAAGTAATGGTTTGTTTGAATGGGATGGTAGTTATATAAGTTTGTTGACTTCGAATTTCATTATTATTATGTATACATTTTCTTCTGAGCTTTTGTGCTCGCTCTTTTAGGGTTTCTATTGAAAAGGATAAAAGCGGAATTCTTGTGAATCATTCAGCCCTTCTTCAAACTTCGCATCAAACTGACGTATGGATATCGTTTTTCTATAATTTAGAAATATAGAGTATAAAATTTGTCGTAAAATATTTTACTATCCAATAAACGCCCCAAGCTTGAAGCATGACCTAAACTTGACCTAGTAAACAGTCCTTTAATCGAAAACGCCGGTGAGAAGTTGGTAAGCACTTACATAATGCATACACCTGACCCTGACACGAGCTTACATTGCGCTGAATCCTTACTTCAGATATCAGACTAGGTCAAGGCAACTTCAGGAGATTGAGTATGCGTCGGTTAGAATAGCGGAACGACAAAGTTTCACGTAAAGCTTCTTAGATGAAATTTCTAACATCTATCGAAGTTTCATCGCATTCAGCTACTGTAATGCATAAGTTTGTTCTACGAAGTTTAATGTTGCCTGTGTACTTGAATAATAGTGCTGAATTTATGTAACCTACTCTTTTAAATTATCTGAAAGATTTTTTAAATAATTACTTTACTTTTAACACATGTATTTGAATTCCCAAAAGATTATACGGCAGGAGGTATTCATGCTAAGATGTAACCCTTTAAATTTGTAAAACTCCAAAAGCATTAAACTAAACCGACTTGGTTATTTTTTTAAACGGGGGTGATAGCTTTGTTGAAAAATATGATCCCTTTGCTTTTAAACTACGTTTACAATTAAACTATATACTATTATCAGAGCACTCTCTTTCCAACCCTAAAATATATTGGGTTTCAATGAGACTATGAACGGCAAACAGTATAAAAAATACCATAGATAGTCCACACTAAAGTAGTGTAGACCACATCAGCATATCGATATAACTTTCAGAAAATATACAGGATTAAAGATTGTAGTGAAACTTTATATTAAAAATATTCTTATTTCCCAATAATTCACCATGATTCACAATAACTACCCTAAGTGGAAACCAATATTCGCTTTGTATAAATGCAAATTAAACCACGGTGGCCTTAATTATATTTTTTTAAATAACTAAGACTAAATGCGAACTACGAGTAAAATATAGTAATAAACAAAAGTTCAAACTATAAACAAGGAAATAAACATAAAAAACTAACTAACTAGAAACAATGTAATGAATTTTACAATTACGACCCTGTTATAAAAGTAGCAAATGCATATAAAAAAGTTGTTAATGCAATATAAAAAAGTTATTCGTGCATTATAAAAGTTAAATAAAGTTATACTGGTTTTAAAAATCTACCCTCTCATTTTAGTTAGAAAGTAAGTGTACTAGAGCACTGCAGTGGTTCCGGGAACTTAATTAGCTTTCTGATATTTCCCTGAACTAGTAGTACAATTTATACTTTATATTTAGTATGAGCTTATGCAAAGCTTACTCTATACATTTACGAGTACGTACAAAGTGTTGTACGAATTAATGTAAACATTGCTTAAACTCGCTGGTACTGCTTGTGACAGCTGCAAATTGATACCGTATAGAAAATGTATTTTGATTAATAATTTAGCAATCGGAATAAATTTATTTAAAAAAAGGGGTGGTCACCTTCTGAATGTTTCTATCTAGTTTTTTCGTTTGGATGCCGGGTCCATCGCGTGTTTGTTATTGGTATGCAGAGGAGTGAATTGGCAAAAAACCCGGACTAGATAGGCGCAATAGAGTTGAAGACCTTTATCATATCACTTATCATCACTCCTCTGCATTGTGTTTAGTATCCTCTTTACCCAATAAAAGAGAGAGACAACGCTCTTAGCTATCCATGAATTCTCCCTGCTGGTGCCAGGTCCACCGCGTGATTGGAAGGTAGGGGAATGAAATGCAGCGTTTCCAGACTTGGGACCGCGGAGTAGGTTTAAAGGCCTTTTAACTCTCACCTGCACTGTGTCCACTACCTAGAGAGGGTTAAACAAATGATCTAGATTTAGTGTTCGCCGTCTTGGAAACACATTCCATAAAAGTTCCAAATCTGATCTCGGAAGGCCAAGATCCTTCAATAGAGAATGCAAAGACTTTTCAGAAATTCATATCCACTGCATAAAGTTGAGTTTTAAAACCGTTTCTAGTCATTTCATTTGAGATTCAAAGTATTTGTTCGACTTGTTGGTGTGGTTCTTAGAAATGTTGGTTTCCCACAGAAAGGTGAGTTCTATAAGCAGTAATTCAAGTACCGAGAGTATGTCTAGTCTATAGGCTGAAACTGCTAGTTCGTCTGGAATTTTGTATCGTATTTTGAATGTATCCATGAATATTTTCCAGTCTGGTGCTTTGTCCAGAATTGCGAAAGATTTACCTTGAATTTTCTTAAGTTGTTCCTCCTTTACAAAAGTAGTTAGGTTTTTATTTGTTGATAATTCTTTCCTAGCTCTAGCAATACTGAGACTTACAGCTTCACGAATAATTTCTAGAACGTTGCTTTCCCCCATCTTACCAAATTATTTTGGTCAGGTAGGACATTTGAAAGGCATTAAGATATAACCGGAGACCAATCGCACATGAGTGTGCGCCATTTAGGGTTAGAGAAATACAAACTCTCTCGATAGTAAGCCATTCATTCTGCACTTCCAGGGTCATCACGTGAACTCTGCAGCTCTTAATCGTTATTAAGGAACGATTTAATAACATCTTTGTCACATTCCTTTTTCTTCCTTCTGCTGATGTGTGCACCGCTCATAAAAGATTTATGGAACTGAAGTCTTGACTCCATCTTAGAGACTAATAAGTCTTTTGGGAGAGATTATATCAGATCATCGTCATATCAGATTATCCCGAGGGTTACACAGGACTTTTTTCTTGGTTACACGTAGATGTTTGTACAACTCAGATGGCTTTTTTCAATTCAAATTGCTGCTGTCCCCTGCACAGTGTAGAGGAGTCAGCACCATATGCTAATCCAAGCCAAGACTTAAGTTTCCTTATGATAGTTGCATCCAGTTTTACTAAAAGTTTTATTTTGAAGTCGTATACAAGAAAAGGCCATATTAGACGAGATGTTAAGTAGTTGTCTGTATTCCAAGCTTTCTTGACATGTTTTATCTATTGATCTACTTTGAAGATGCCAATAATAAATCGTCTACAACTACATCTAAGGTTGGTGTTCTTCCTTTAAAATCGATCCTTCTGCCCAGGAATAAAAAAAAGTATCGCTTCCTCTACTGGAGCTACTTTCTGCTCTTGTATGAATAGTTCTGGGCTGTATGATGTAAACTTAGTATTTCGTCTGCCCAGACACAGATAGAAGCATTTTCATGGTTTTGTTTTCATGCCGTTCGACCATTCCCAGAACTCGTCTACCAGACTAAGCAGGTTCTGGCAATGTTTTGGATTGCGTGTTAGTAATACAAATGAATGGCTGCTAGGTCGTCCGCAAATGCTTAAATGGACTCCGAATATACATTATTTAAATTAAATCTATATCCCCACTTCTTTTCATTATATTTAAGTTGTTAATTAAGATGTTAATAATATTGTTGAAAGTTATTGGTGAAATAGCCTTGAAATAGTCCAACATTATATTGAAGAGGATCCGTGAACCATCTCTATTTGTAATAACAAATCTTTAGTTCTTAGAATAATTAGCAATTATATCCATGATCACTGTTGGAAAGTTATACCATTTTAGGAAAACTTGCAGCAATTTATGCTGGAACGATCCAAAATAATTTTCCAAATCAATCCAGCAGACACTCAATTGACGCTCGTGCTCCTTCAAACATTTCGAAAGTAAGGTATTGTGTTCCAGGCAACCAAAAATTCCCGGTAAAAAACCCTTGTGATGCTGGAATAAAAGTGCTTGTTTGTAATCATAAACCTAGACATTCTTGCTTGAAGAATAGGAAAGATATTGGACATAGTGTTCGTTAACGCAATAGGTCTTGTATCTTTAGGGACAGTAACCTCAGGCTTTATTGGTATACAAACAAAAGCTGCTTCTCCGAAACCGGTCGGTACTTGCTTGCTTGGCCATATTCTATAGAAGATGATATGTAAAAACTTGCGAATGTAAGGACACTTTTTATATACAATGTAGGGTATGCCATCTGGGCCTGACGCTGACTTTACGCTTTTCTTCTTAATTTGCGCCTCAGTTTCTTCAATGCTTGGTGGATTGCATTGAAATTCTACTGCAGGATTATGAGGTTGTGTTGAAGGTGGATCCGGGTATGCTACTACATCTCTTGGTGGTATTGCATAAGTCTCACTGTAGTGTTTATAAATGTGTTCTTTTGTTAAGTCTTCCACTCTTTTCACTGCAAATCTTTTTGGCATAAATAAAAGGGTTTTCGTCATATATAACTTCATGCTAGGCTCTATATTATCCGGTCAGCGCCATCTTGATACCACGTCCATTGTGGTTTCCTTCATCTAGTATAATTCACAGTCCAGGTATTTCTTGGATTCTCCAAGGCGGTAAAAGATACTTTCTAAGTAACAACTTGAAAAGTTAAACTTAACACTTTTATAAAGTCATTTAATTTACTTAAATCTTATTGGTATTATGGACTTAATAGGAAATTACAAAATAATTGTTTGGTACGTATTATCACTTAGTTACAGATCGTTTATGAATATTGCCAAATTAAAGCATAAAATCTTAAGTACATAAAACACTTTAGATTTTAGAAATAAAAGCCTCATAAAATATTAAAATACATTTGGAATTTTAAATTAAGACTGACTCAGCAATGATAAATAATTGGTTTGGCTGTCGAACGAAATTTATATCACTTGTAATTCCAGCCCAGGCAATGTAAAGTGAATAAAATGTTATAATGAAATAAAATCTTTTTTTATTAAATTGTAATTAAATATAATTACAGAATAAAAACCATTTTCTAACTTGCGCGGTTAGAAAATAACGGTTTACCTTATGGGTAGCATCTGTCGTAGTATTAAATTGGTAAATATTAAATACGAACTATTAATGAAAACGTTCTCACCTTGTACAAAGTTGTGCTGACAGCATGAAACTTTAACCACCTGTAAAATGCAGTCAAGTAATAGTTTTTACTAGTCAACGGTTGTGTAGATTTTAAAAAAATAAGGGTTTTTTACCTACTTAAAATTGTTAGATATAAATAAAATCAAAATAAAATAGATAAACGAAATATTTCAACACCTTTTACAGATATATTTTCAGATAATAATACAGACTTAAATATAAATATTAATTATTGCAGAAAAATCACGTAATTATTGAATAAATACGAAATATTGTTTGGTGGAGGAATTATATGAAATGTCAAATATATTTACGTCAAGTAAAATTTTGGTAAATACTGAAATTAAAGCAATATATGAAAAAGATTCTGATATTATATTAATAATCAGATGTAATAATATTTTCTACTTGGTGCCTAACAAGAATAACATTGAAAACTTAATAGAAATTATTAAAAATAGACCTACACGCTAACCGTAACCCATTCCGTAAAACCCTCGAAGAGTGATGCTACCAAGAATAATATTGTATACCCATGAATTATTTATTTTACAAGAGTTTGTTAGTTTATTTTAAAATAATATTAGAAAATAATTTATTTACCTACTTTAGATTTTATTTGATATTATTAGTTTGTTTATATAGGGTTTATTTTTCTACTTTTTAGTATATATTTCAGTTCACTATTCCGATGTCCCAGCATGTAAATAGCAATGTAAATAGTTTTTTTGATGATGGCAACGCTTTAAGTATGTCACTGGATAATTTACTACAATGTCGAAAATGCATCCAACCTCGGTTTTTCAAAGGTCAAAGGGGATTAAAGATTCATATAGGAAAAGTACATAAACCTTTACCCCTAATACATTCCCCGGCTTCTGTTGTCCCACCACCATCCACAGACGTAAACAACACTCAACCATTTTGGCAAACATTATCAAATCTTAAATCATCAGTACCAATAGTGAAACGTATCCCTAGAGGGGCACGAATTACTGTCGCACGTACGTTTTCACATTATATAAAAGAAACAGTATCGGAAAATTCTCAAAAGGCTTGGGAGAATCTATTAGTTTTACCATATAAAATTTTGAATGTTAAAAAAGAAAACAAAAAATCTTTAACCTATTTGATCAAACAAAATTGCAATAATATCCGACAAATTTCTGGCATTCAATATACTCCACATAAACATAATAGTAATTTAAATAATTTAATAGAATCAAAATTAAGTGATGGTGATATTAATGGAGCTGCCCAACTTTTATTCTCCAGTGACGTCTTCGCACCAAATTGTCCGGATACTCTGTCTAACCTGAAAGACAAACATCCATCCAGTCATACCAACGACAGCCATTGGCCTGATCCACCAAATCCTTTAGACGCTACTTTAACAGCTACTATTGATAATATATCAAGAGCTATATTTTCTTTCAAAAGTGGTTCTGCCGGTGGTCTAGACGGCCTAATGCCGCAGCACCTAAAAGACCTTCTTCAAGGGAGCTGCGGCGAAGCCGGCGAAACACTTTTGAAAGATATTACTGCACTGGTTAACCTTATGTTATCTGGAAATATTAATAATAACATTATAGACATATTATATGGCGCCAATCTCTGTGCATTATTAAAAAAAGATGGTGGTATCAGGCCCATTGCTGTAGGTACGACGTACCGCCGTATTGCAGCCAAATTATGCGTCAAATCATTAAATTTGACCAATTATTTTCAACCACAACAATTAGGATTTGGCTCAAAAGGTGGCTGCGAGGCGGCGGTACACGCGCTTAGAACTTTTTCAGAAAACAATAGTGACAGTGTTATATTAAAGGTAGATTTAAAAAACGCATTCAATTCGATAGACAGAGGCGTCTTGCTGACCCAAATAAAAGATAAAATACCCAATGTTTATGGTTTCCTTTGGCAATGCTACTCTCAAAATTCTAAATTAATCTATAACAATAATCTTTTATATTCATCTGTTGGATGTCAGCAGGGCGATCCCCTTGGGCCCGCTATATTCAGTCTAGGCATTCATCCAATCATTCAAAATCTCTCATCAAACTTTAACGCATGGTACTTAGACGATGGGACTCTAGCAGGCGACACTAACACTGTTCTTAATGATTTGAAAACCATAATTAACAAATTTGGGGAAATCGGTCTAAATTTAAACTTTACAAAATGTGAATTATACTTACCAAATTCTCACACACCAACAGATGAAATAGCAAATGAATTTAATAATTTGGCATCGGGCATCAAAATTATAACAAAAACTGATCTTCGTCTCTTAGGGTCCCCTGTCTTTGACGATGCTATCCCTAATTTTATTCATGAAAAAATTCAAAATTTTAATTCAATTTTAGACCGCATATTCCAAATTAACACTCATATGGCTTTATTCATTATCCGGCATTGTCTTTTCGTTCCTAAATTCATTTACTATCTACGTTGTTCTCAAATTTGGAAATTTCAAAATATTTTACAAAACATAGATGATATATTACATAGTTTTTTATCAAAATTACTTAATATCAATTTGGATGATCAAATGTTTACCCAAGCCTCCTTACCAATTCGATATGGAGGTTTGGGTATCAGAAAAATTTCCAGTGTCGCTCTACCAGCATTTCTCTCTTCGGCCTATAGTGTGAAGGACCTCGTAGGAAAAATATTATTACCATCACGTCATAGTGATTTCGAGGTCTCATACTTGTCCGAAGCCAGAAATGCTTGGTATGAGCAATGTTCATCAATAACTTTATCCATTTCTGAAAATTCTCAAAAATCATGGGACGAGCCGCTCTGTAAAATAGTACAAAATAATTTATTAACATCTGCCAGTACACCTGCAGAGCGTGCTCGTCTCTTAGCGGTCGCCCAATGGGAATCTGGACTTTGGTTGCAGGCGTTGCCTTCATCAAAAATTGGTACATTGCTGGACGAAAGTTCATTGCGTCTAGCAATTTGCTTGCGACTGGGTGCATCCCTATTTCTTCCACATCGCTGTCAATGTGGAGACATGGTCGACCAACTTGGTCGCCACGGTCTATCATGCAGTAGGAGCGGCGGTAGAATATCGCGTCACGCCAGCTTAAATCAAATAATTCATCGGGCTCTTGCCAGCGCCTCTATTCCTGCCATTCTGGAACCAAACGGCTTAGCTAGAGGCGATGGCAAAAGACCCGATGGAATAACATTAGTGCCCTGGGCAGGTGGGCGGTGCTTGGTATGGGACGCAACCTGTGCCGATACTTTTGCGCCGTCACATCTGCCAGGGACTTCACTAAAAGCTGGCGCCGCCGCTTCTACGGTAGAAAGTCTCAAACGGCGCAAATACGCAGTTCTCAGCAGGGACTATGTATTTGAGCCGTTTGGGGTCGAAACTATGGGGCCGTGGGGACCAGGAGCACATAAAATCTACAACCACATTTCCAAGCGTTTGGTCGACGCATCTGGTGACCGAAGGGCTGGCTCGTTCCTCGGACAGCGTATCAGTATTGCAATACAACGAGGGAACGCAGCCAGTCTTTTGGGGACCCTCCCTATTGACGGCGATATGGAGGAAATATATTATTTATAAGTTTTTTTTTTTTTTTTTATAGGATATTTATTATATAGGGTTTTTATTTAATTTATTAGTTAGTTTTTATTATTTTGTAAAATATTACTTCGAATAATAAAATCTAAATATAAGTTAGTTTTTTTTATTCAAATTAGCGTAAGAACACTAGCATTTATATATTTTGATAAGTATGTATGTTTAACTATCTTTATTTAATTTTAAATATGTGGAAAGAGGACTTTGATAATATTATTACAACAACATATCAAGTGCTGATCTTATTTTTTTATTAAATTTTAATTTGATTATCTATTTATAACCCAGTTGATTGCATAATCTGGGGATGAAAGTTAATTTAAATAAAATATTAATAAATGAATTACGTTAGACCGTAGTAGTAAGTAAATTTTAATGACTAGAGTTTTTTTTTATAAAATATAAATTACCTACTTAATAAAAATGATAAAATATGGTTAACTTGACAATTCTCAAGGTTATTATTATTATTTATAACGCATGTAAAAACTACATAGTAAAGTTGTATTCGCGTTCGTTAGATATTTACTAATATTGTTCATCTCCTCTTCATCTGGACAGCCTCCGTTGACTAGTGGTGGCGCCTTTGGCGTTGTATCTGGAGGTCGAGGGTTCGATTCCTACTCATGGCAAAAAAGTACGCCTCTTCTGTACAGTTTGTCTTGGTCTGGGTGATTATAAAATAGAATATGTGTTATATTGTTGGTTTTGGTGCACACAAGCCGAAAGCTTAGTTTGTGACAAGAGCAATATTTGTAAATTGTCCTAGATATTGTTATTATTATCTAATCTACAAATATTTAAAAACTTTTAAAACTGTTTTATTTTTACGAAAGAATATCGTGAACCTTTAAGGAACCTTAAAAACGGCCATGAGATATCAATAATGCCACAAAGCGACCTCTCTTTGTGAATAAATATTCTCACGCCTTTTGATCGCTTCGCTTTCATTATCAAGGCTATTTTCAGGGCTCTGAAAATTTATTTATTTTTAAAAGAAAATTGTTTGGCCTAGTCAGTCAAGTATTTTGAAAATTAAAATTTGGCTTGGTTTAGTTAAAATTTGGAAAGTTAGTAGGTAGTTGATCCTTAAATGGATCCCAAATTATATAACTCCGATGTTTAGGACTAAATAACAAAAAAAAACGACCTCATTCATGTATCAAATATAGAATAAAAGAAATAACTGGAATTTTTCATTCATATTTATCTATAAAGTTATAGTTATTTATTAAGTATTAAAAAATGACCTTACATTATTTCGCAAATATAATAAATTGTAGATAGTTAACCATATATGGAATGAGAAAAAATACAAATAATTTATGAGTAAAAAAGATGGATAAAAACACTGAAACCATCTGCGGAAAGATTTCGAAGTTGTCGGGTTTTTAATTACACAAACTAAGTACTATTATATTTCATTAATTAGTGACTTCATGCGAGCCAGATTATACTTTCGTATAAAATGAAGTTGCATTTTATTTTATTGCCTTATTTTCTGTTAAGTTTTCCTCGAATGTGTACAGTTTTTAAAACTAATTAAGTACTTAAGTTGCTAATAATAGGTTTATCAATTTGGACATAATAAATATAATATATTTAATAAAATATTTAATATATAAATTAATAAAATAAAATAAGAACCTAAAGAAAAAAATACAACAGGTGATCTGTTGTATTTTTTTCTTTAGGTTAACATTATTAAATATCATCCCTACATCCTAAAATTTTATATAGGTTCTATGAAGAAATCGTAAATGTACAACTAAAGAGATACTAGACTCTTTAGTGTAATTAGGCACACCAACCAACTCTTGTACGAACATAATTTACTTACCCTCCCATATATATATTTAAATTTGCAACATTTTCAACATAGACGCTTTTTAAAGAAAAATGTTATAATGTTGTTCATAATGGTTTTAGGTTAATATAATTAAACTAATATAAAATATTATTGGCGGCAAGCTGCCAAGTCCAAAAAATACCGTGTGCGAAGAACACCTAAAGTTTTTTTGTTGCAAGCGGCAACTGCCGAGTCGTCAAAAGATACCGCGTAACTAGAAATATTTATGATCTCTCGTAGTATAGAACGGTTAAATATTCGACCAGTAAAATTCATTATATGTATGTGGCAAATAATAATCATTCTCAATAAGCAGTGGAACGTTATGCCGTCGATCTTTATTTCACTAAACAATTTCTTACGAATACTTAAAATATTTAAGTATAATCAATCTTTACTAACTCGTGCATATAACTAAGTTAAAATGCAAGCCTCCAAAGCAATAGATTAGCTTGGTTTGGCTTTATTTATCAAGCTGATAGGCCTTTCTTTAATCTGTTGCTAAATTTATTAAAATCGTAACAAAGTATCCATATAAACGCCCTTAACTATAAAAATTAAAGGCTTAACTATGAAAAGAAATATTTTTAGTTTTGTTAGCGCTCAAAAATTCTGCTAAGTAGAATATTCTGAAAGTCTTTAAAAAGACAAACATTCTAACTTTTCTCATATGAACATCATTCCTAAAACTTTTCTATCCATTCTATGTGGTAGAAGTTTGTTCGTAAATTGAGATTCAAGACAGGTTTAATAAAAGTCTAGTTTCGACTAACTTTAACATACGAAAATTTATTACATTTAAAACTTTTTGTATATTACTTACTTTTGAAACCAGAGCCTTCCCGAAATTTTAGGATAGCACATTAGGTATATTTAATATTTATATATAGCTCTTCATATAGTGGGATTATTGCTATTTTTTAGCGTTGTATTTTAAGTTAGCGCCGAAATTAAAACATAATAATATTTTATTTGTTAGTTTTTTTTAACGAGCTGTTAATTATATTTAGTATATTTTTATAGTATTTATTTAATTTTTAATTAATTGGGTTTATATAAACGACACTTATTCTATAACTCTAAATACCAACGGCAACGAAAAGGTGGAAATAAAATAAATAAATATAATTATTATTATATTCTTAAATATAAATTATCGGGCAATTAGTGAATAGCAAAGAAATTAGTCTGAAACTTTGCGATAGTCAGATCATATTTCTTAACAAACTTTGGTGCAAACTCCGTGAAGAATATTAAATGCATGCGCTTTTCCGACAGTAGGCAACATTAGCGCCGCCCAACTTTTGGTCGCGCTGCATTGTGTAAAACTTTAAATTTTATGGCCCACATTATACCAAACTTTTAGGTATTCCAAATATTTGGTATTTGTTTAGGTAGAATCCAGTATTTTAATTTATTAGCTGCTAAATTACTTGTAAGAATACCTTGGTGGTATTCTTAGTTCTGAAAGGGAATGTATTATTAAATGCCGAGAAAAGATCTCTATCAATTTAATCTTTGAGTCGGATGAAATATATTATGCATAAACACCTGTTCTTGCCGAGATTAAGTACGACTCAAGGTCGATTTAAATAGAATTCAGATAAATAACAAAGTGACCTTTGCCTTCAAACCTAATTTAAGTTTCAATATCTACGCCAATTTTGATTAAAATTCAGATTCCAATTTAAATTACTCTCGTTACCAATTCTATTTACGTTTAACCAAAACTTTCAAGATAATTAAGAAGTGATGTAAATACTACTTTGAATATTTTATGCGATATGAACATATTTGACTAGGGTGTAAATAATGAATGGGGAAATACATAAAAGATTAAAGTATTTTGATGTAAGCCCCAAATCCATATAATAATTAAATTCATTATTATATATATACATATTTTTCTAGCAATGATAAAACTTTAGTAATTATTCATTCACGCGGTATCTTTCAAAGACTCGCAGTTGCCGCTAGCAAAGAAAAAAACAAGGATTTCTTCACAGACGCGGTATCTTATAGACACTCAGCCGTTGCCGCTAGCAACGATACATCTTTAGTATTCTTTTTTACATGCGGTATCCTTTGAAGACTTGCCAGTTGCCGCTAGCAACGAAAAAACTAGGATCCCCTCATGCACGCGCTCTTTTGAAGACTCGACAGTTGCCGCTAGCAACGAAAAAACTAGGATCCCCTCATACACGCGGTATATTTTAAAGACTTGCCAGCTGCCGCTAGCAACGAAAAAACTAGGATGCCCTCATACACGCGGTATCTTTTGAAGACTCGGCAGTTGCCGCTAGCAACTAAAAAACTTTACGATATCTTTATTTACACACGGTATCTTTATAGACTCAGCTTTTTGTCATTAACAAAGTCGTAGTCCCGGCAGTTTGTCGCTAACTACCATAACAACTACTTTCTACATTTACATAAAAATGTAAATAGCCTATTTTAATATTATATTTTAAGAGCACCTAAGTAAAAGTCCCATGTCATATGCAACTCTGTTTACTATTCGAATAATAACATAAACATATTCATAAACAATTTATTCGCTACAAAAAGAGCTAAAATAAAACTATGCATTTTAAATGTAAACGTTAACTTGTTTTCATAATGTCAACCAATATACGTTTCATTGTCTAACATAAAAACTTTATAATTTGTGCTGGTTCGAAACAATGTTGAACCGGCACCAGAGTCGTTTTAGCTGAGCAAATAACACAATAAGCAATCAAACTGTTCCTAACGTTTACAGGGAAACTTTAACATAGTCGGGAACTCTATTCTCTCGTAAACTCATTGCAGGTAAACTAGCTAACTGCTCTATTTCACCCGCCATAAAAGCTCTATTGTTCTCTTCCTTCTCGGTGCCCGGCATTTTCCGCTAGTTTGTAATTTACGGCGAAGTACATAAGTATTTCTTAGTGTTCTAAAGAGCTCTTAGGCGCCTCTCTCAGATGTTTAATAACATCTTAAGTTGCAAAATGCGGTGAAAAGCGTTATTGTGTTTCGCAATTTAATAACAATTTATAGCGTTTATAATTTTAGAAAATCTTTTTTCTGTAATTGTATTTCTCGTTTATAATGTCAAAGTTCATTTCGCGTTTAACCGATATTTTATGTTTTGAATTTGTTACTTTATAAAAGTATAGACACCGCCTTCTTTTGATTGCCATGTATTACTCCACAAAATTAATAAACCGACTAACAGGCACAACTTGAATATCCTTTGTGGATTCGAGTATTAATACTATATAAGCATAATTATATGATACTTAAATAAAAAATATACATATTATTTCTACTATATATTTATTTTGTTATTTAAAATTTACTAAATATTTAAATATGCATCATACCTACTGTATAATTAAACTAATACAAGATTGTAAAAAACATCCATTTTTATTACAATTTATATTTTTAGTTTTTTTACCGATTTTTTTTTAACTATAGTCAATCTAAATTAATAAATTGGTGATAGATATATTATAATTAACATTTTCTTTTCTTTCTTTTTAGGGGCGTCGGTGGAGGCGGGATGTTTGGAGACGTCAATATATCAGCAATACTGGATTCATTTAGTACAAGTTATGATAAAAGAGTAAGACCTAATTATGGAGGTAAGACACTTGTTTTTATATATTTTTTAAATCGCTATTATTTCCAGATTTAGTTAATGCATCAAGTAGCTAATTATACTACTTACTAACTCTTTTTTATTTCTTATTTTGCTAATCATTTTTCACCAATTTGATGGTGGTAGGACCAGGTGGTTAGAGATGGGATATAAACTAGTTGTGCCACATCGTTTCATACACGTTATAAGTAAATCGTAAATTATTCGTTGGTTTATTACAGGTTTAAGTAAAATATATATATATGCAGACTTTTGTTAATAGAATATAATTTCAACACAATTTTTAAAATTAGGAAATGAAATAATGATTATAATCTCTAAACGTATTTTTAGGAACTGTTTAATTACATACAATACTGAAAAATAAATAAAAATGGCAATGAAATAGAAAATAAATATTTTGAGAAAAAAAAAACATGAAATCGTACCCATTTTTAAAACTTGAAAAACTCCAGGCTGTCATTTAAACACGGTGCCTTCGAAATATGTTCATAGAATATTCCAGAAGCTCGAGAACTACATCTCGCATGGTTAAAATATGAGCAAGCTGGAGATTCCCGGCATTCGAATAACTTTTGCAGGATCAGATTTATTCAGGAATATCACGTAGTCGGTAGAATAAGAATTGATAGCCGAGCACTAGAGATTTAAACGAAGTCTAAAAGAAAAAATATACATTTTAAATTCATATAAGATATACTTAACTTCGCTGAAAGACAGAAATATAATTTCTTCTTAATATGAATTCTTAAAATATTATAATATCTAATATTTTGGGCATAATACAGCGTCACCTATTGGATAATGCTATAAACTATCGCCTCGAAAAACAAATATATTGCAACAATATGATTTAAATCTATCAAGTCGTTGTACGATCTAATTTATATGTATATAATAATGTTATTTTCAGAATCAATAATTAAGAAACAATTAATGTTGAGATGAGATGAGGAATATTAACTAAATTGCGTGTTATTAAAAAGCCCATATCATCATCAGGCAGTACAAAAGCTTTAGACAAGATATTTCAAACTGCAACGTATCTCTTTTTATTTTCTCCGGGTAAATGTAATTTAAAGTTTAAAAGAAAACTCCAAGGGGCTAGCTAGTAGTCTTAAGTACCTATTTAAAAACACGACTGAAGACTGAAAGTTGAGAGCTTTAATCGAGTACTCAAGTGTAAGCTCCCGTCTCAAGAACTTCTTTGTGTAAAAGTATACTTAAGCACTCCTATTAAGACGTCTTTAGTTATAAAAGAGAGTTTTAATTAAGTGCATAGCCAGTTTCTTGTAAAAGTGACATTAATATAGATATCAACGTTTATGTCAAAGCTAATACAAAATAAACTATATTTGCCAGCAATAATAGGAAAATTGCTATGAAGTTGCATAATAGATGTATAAATGCAGGTGATCGTTAAATCGACGACACACCCCTGTCATTTATTGGTCGTATAAAAGCAATTTATGACGCTGTTCCGATTAGAAGTATAAAATATTCAGTTGCAGTCAGTAATGGAGGAAAATTTCTGTCGTACCTCATTTAAAATTCAGCCCCTGCAATCGAATAAGTAAACTGATGTTGACTCATAAAACTTTAACTGTTTTCTTCGGCAAATACTATTAGAAGTTTAACTATCATTATGTTTTGTTTAGATACCTATAGAATAAAATAGTTATACAATAAGACGCAAATAAGACATAATAAAATTGTTGTTTTGAAAGAAATGTTACTACGTACAATATTACAAACAAAAAGGTCCCATTATGAGTAAAATGTGGAACCAAAAATTCATAGTTGAGATACCAACAGACTACTCGCACGGGTTTGTGGCAAACTTAATGAGGTTTGAGCAAGTGGAGTGAGATGGCGCGCCCTGACGTGAATGCGGTGAGGGTACATTAAAAGTTTGTGAAACTAATCCCAGACGGTTTGCAATTTGCTTGCATTCAACTTGAAACCAAAATTAATTTTCTAGGTACTTCAGACAAATTTTGTTGTAAATTCATTTTTATTTTCAAGGTTATAAAAGTTCTCTCTATATGCCGAAGGTTAAATAAATAAACGTGTATTTAGTAAAAGATTATATAAGCATGTAATTAACTAAATAACAGTCTATTGGTTTGGAAAATTTAATGATACACTTTAGTGCTTGCATCCTATAAAGTTATATAATGACCTTGTGTTTACACATGGATTAATTATGTAGAATAAAAAGAGGAATATTCCTCATCAAGTAGGTGTGTGCTAAAATAAAAATAGTTACGTTGAAGGTTAAGTATTTAACGACCCATTGGCCATAAAATAAAATTTCACATGCATTATTAGATTCATTTTATAAATATATATTACAGCGACCTTAAGTTTACTCGTGGATAAACTATTATAAATACCTATAGTAACATTTTATAAAGTTCATCGTAGTGTAACTTTTACTTAACGATCCATTGAACATGATAATGAAAATTTAAACACTTTAATAGATAATTTATAAAACATTTTAAAAGAAAATAAACTCGGTAAATTATAAAGTAAATGTTATGGAAGCTTTACTTAAGCTAAACAAGAAAACATACTTTATTGGGTCACAAAATAACATAAAAAATATTGCTTGGATCCCCTAAAAAATATTTCAATGAAAATACTCATGGATTCCTAATTGAAAAATATTCAATGACATATACGCAATGCAGTGCTATTTAAAACGATCCTTTATTTCTTTTCGACCCCGTTGGTGTATGTTATGTATAAACATCAAACACGTTGATTGTTATAATGGTATCAAGTTCCGGTAACAAATATAGCACCGCCCTCGCTTTCATTTGCACGAACATTTATGAAATATCTACTACCCCAAATCCTAAATTGTCTTTGGGAAACAGTTATTTGATACAATTTTCGACATACTTTTCGTTCATTATTGAAAATATTGCTGTTTTCATTTAGATACAACCCTTGCTTCCGACTTCATTTAGGAAATTCACCTTCTCGAGTATCTTCTTACATTGTATCGTTCTTTCCAAACTGCCCTAGTAGAAATATAGAATAATCCAAAAGAAGAACGACGGTAATAGTGTTATATAATTTTCAGGACCGCCCGTGGAAGTGGGGGTTACCATGTACGTGCTCAGTATCAGCTCTCTGTCTGAAGTCAAAATGGTACTTTAACTTGCTATAGAATTTACACACGCGTAGAAGCAAGACTTGTCCTTTAGTAGCATCACCAGCATTGTACCGTTCATCGTAGCACCCGTGACCACGGTTCGATTGCAGCGCAACGATGCGTCGCAGCGTCGCTCGCGCAATGACGCAGCCGTTCGGACTGTTCCATGGCCTATGTTAAGATAGATCGACCAACTGAGTTGTCTTATATTTGAGTAGATGTTGGTCGAACTAGCTTATCAGCCTCGGTTACTCTCGCGCCGTTCGTTCTCGTGACCGCTCCCTGGTTTGGTTTTCACGGCGCGAGGCGTGTGCGCGACTCACGTATGGGCTTGATTGCAGGTCCTCCGGTGGAGGTGGGCGTCACCATGTACGTTCTCTCCATCAGCTCGGTCTCCGAAGTGCTAATGGTACTCGCATTGTCACTTAACGCTTGTCTCGGTCCCGCTGTGACCGAGCAGCCCCAGACACGAGGCTGCGAGCATGCCCGCGTTTGGTGGTGCAGATTGCCCTTTTCCGCCCACTTGTTTTCTTATTATGTAGTTACTTACCGATGCTCAAAACAATCACAACGATGAGCGATAACGTCATAATAAGAACAACAGTATACGTTATAATTCTTGAAATTAATTATTTGGCAGTTCTCGTAACTCCAGAGCTACTCGAAATCTGATGAACATTTGTTGGTGGCGATCCAAAATTATGAGACTCTGTGCTAAATTAATTCAATAACTAAAAATAGACTTACTTGGCATTACTCGTCAATACTGCATATTTATCAAATATAAAACTTTAAAAAATACACGTACTCTTAAGTGGTTCATAATATTTCCGACATCGTTCTTCTACTTATTGTATTTTGAGTATTCTAGTTATTTGTTTAAATAAATTTAACATTAAATAAGTATTTCATATGTATTGAATTTTAAACGTTAATTATTATATTTTCCTTGTGGCCTTATGGGCCAATCATACTGAGATGTTGTACGTAAACACATCAGGTGTCCTCATTAATGGACTCCGTAGGTACAGTACCTGATAGGTACCGGGCCACAGGTTGTACTCGCAAATATTGAGTTATACAACTTAACCAATGTGAAGTATTGACGAGTGTAACGTAAATAGAACATCAGAGAACTATCTTAAAAAATAAAGTATTACATTTTATTATTTTTTGAATAGTCAGCTGTTTCTGTAAATTGGGAGTTTACGGCTAATAATAAGTCAAACTAAATAAATAAATTATAATTATATATTAATATATAAAAATATAGTAATTAAGTAGTTTTTACCTCTGGCAAAAAACAAGGTGTTCTACCAACGAAATTATCTAAAAAAAAAGTTGAGCTTATTTCATTTCAATATTTAACACACTATCAGTTGTCAAAGTAGTTCTAAGTTTTAAATGTTTAAAAAGGTTGTAACCTAACCCGTTGGTCAAAGTTCAAATATAGGCCATATGTTCACAATGATTATTTTTTTAATACACAAACAGTGAAGTGTCTAAGGACAATGCTGTATATAATTACTAATAAACAATAAAAGAACTTAGATAGTCGTATCTATCCTTAAACAAGCGAAATTTTCTTGTTTATTTTACCCATTATTCATAGTATTTTTTTTAGTTTTATATAATTTCTGTGCATTTTTTTTTCTACTTAACAATTTTACAATGTATTGTAAAATCTTATTCCTATTTTCTCATAACTTTCTCATCATTAAATTGCCTATCAGCAGATGTTCGTCTTTTCCGTGACTTTTTTTGTATTTTATTCTATTTTTTTACATTAAAACTTTGTTTATCATTTTCGAATTTAAAACGTCGCACAGATGTCTAAAAGTTAAAAGTTAACAGCCAGAAAATTAATTAAGGGATTTAGGAGACAAAAAATTTGTTTGTGACAACTTAGACATCATAATCTGGGTATTTTTATTGTTATTTTAAACAAAACAAGTACGTTTTGTTATAAAGGAAAAACAATACTACCAATTTACTAAAACTGTGCATAAATTACGTAAAAATACATACAAGTAATATACCTACCGAGGTCTATAATATTTGATTAATAAATAAATTAAATTTATAAAATAAATTAGCTTAGTATATTTATTATTTTAAAATGATTAATGTAATTGTTAATTCAATCGAATTAGAATTATTGTCGGTTACAAATTACTTATTCCACTTGAACAATAAGTAGATTATTTAATTTCTAACAAAGTTGACTTATTGAAACAATGGAATTATTAGATCAAAGAACAACGGGGAAAACATACAATTTATTGTTTCAATTTATAGAAATAATTCCTTGTATAATTCTATTTGTTTGAAACTTGACGAATAATAATCCGCAAACAATTTAGAAATTCGTAATAATAGATAAGCAGGTAACCCAATGATTGTGCTTCTGACGGCTAACTCTGCAACTGACTCTGTGTGATGTACAATACGATGCTATTTGGATTTGCGACGACTGTTCAATCATTGTCGTTAATTATATTATGTAGTTGTTGTGTTTGTACGTAATATGTGTATATGATACATTTGGCATTCAAGTGTACTCCTCTATTACTTTCTGTACATGTATAACTTGGAACACTGAGATTACAAATACACAAAAGTTAACTAACATTTTCACTCCATTTTAAGTATGTTTAAATCTAGAATCTTATAAATCATAACAACATGTAAGTATTCTAGAGTTATACATTAATCAGGCTGCTATAGGCGTAAATTGGGTTTAAAGACACCTAAGTGGAAACCAAATCAAGGTAAAGAAGGTCACAGCGAGACGTGACCCATGAGGAATGGCCTTCGCAAGTCGCTACCTTGCGAAATCAACCGTGTTCATAATCTTGCAGCGAGCTGAGCTACAAATTCGCCGGCTTAAAAAGCTTTGGTCAAGGTTTGTTGATATCGAGCCGTGGGTACCTAACGCTACCCATACATCATCTTAACCCTAACTCGCTTACTTACATACTTACAATTAGAGCACCCAAAATCATCATTAGTGGCCTTCACTTCTGTGCTAAAGGCTTCATGTATCATTTTCTCATTCTAACCCTTTCCTGTAAAAAGCTTTCTGCTCAATTTGTTAATAATGTTGCAATGTCACTGAAGTGGACATTATCACAGTCGGACACTTACGACCAGGCAGTTTGGTTAGTAAGACACTTGTGGTCGTCGTGGAGCATTTCACTCACACAGCATGTTCTTTAAGTGTTAGATTAAATGTCTATCTATGTGTTGACAATTCCTATCATTCATTTATTAAATTACAACCGTTAGTATAAAAACTAAAACTGAAAGTTACATAAATTAAATTGTTATTGTTTTCTGCAGGATTTCACATTGGATTTTTACTTCAGACAGTTCTGGACGGACCCTAGATTAGCATATAAGAAACGACCAGGGGTTGAGACTTTATCAGTTGGATCTGAATTTATAAAGAATATTTGGGTGCCTGATACGTTTTTTGTAAACGAAAAACAATCTTACTTCCATATAGCAACCACTAGCAATGAATTCATTAGGATTCATCATTCCGGGTCTATTACTAGAAGTATAAGGTACATAATATTATATCAATATTTGCAAATATTAATGCATTAAGAATTTCTAATATAACTATTGATTAATATTAAACAACTTCCTAATATCTATATATAATAATTCATAATAGATTTTTAAGTGATAACAGTTTCTTCTGCTATACTTCAAATGCTTTTAGTAAATTGGTTTTTGGTTTATAATAGTACTTATTTCTTTTTAGATTAACGATTACAGCTTCGTGTCCAATGAATCTACAATATTTCCCAATGGACAGACAGCTGTGTCACATAGAAATTGAGAGTTGTAAGTATCTATTTAAATTTTTCCAATGAAAATATATTTGTTTTTTGTACAATGTTTGTGTGAAACGCTATACTAACTATAATTTGTAATTGTCACTTAAAAATACACTAATATATAAATAGTAATACACCTTGTAACTTATAAAAAATTCAAATATCATTCTTAAAACTATTTATTGTATATATATTTATGATGTTACTAATTATTTTTGCAAACTTTTTCTCGAAACTGTCACCTTTTAAATGAACGCGCGAGCGATAGAAACAACCTGATGATAGAAAAATAACAAAAGAACAAAATCCAAAAGACTTGTTTTGTTGTGCTCACCTCAAAGCAATCATTGAGTCTTTATCACAGTGCAATCCTCTCACTAGGCTTTGGGCATTGTGTTGTGACCACTAAATGTATCACGGATGCTATTCGGGCGTACCCTGTGAGCACAAGCGTACAGTTTGTTCGTCGACACGTGCTGTGTATCCCCGTGTTCTCATCCGTCGAGGTGTCGCCTTCTCGCATACAGCACCCGCAGAAGGCAGACCAGTCAATACAGAAGCCTTGTTCACGATCAGATAGTAAGACATCGAGGCCGCGACAGGCGGCGGGCCGGGAGGCGGGGCGGACACGAGCGACCATCTCACCGCCACGCTCACCACACGCATGCCCCATCACCATCCCTTCTTGCACTTTCTGTAGTCTGTCGTCATTACTCTCATCATCGACGACCTCTTCCATTTTTTTATTTTTTTCTGTATGTAGCTTGTCACCCTTTAATTAATAATTATTTTATGTTCGATCATCAAATTTTATTTTGTAGTATATTTTTCTATCGTCCTCGTCGATCCGATCCGAGTTAGTCTCGGAGCGTATCGACGATCTCGCCACGAGCGCCCTCGCGTCACCTCTCTAGCGCGCCGCGGGATGGGTCCGCAGCGTAAGTGATAGCGTTTTGTGTGTTTGGCATGTCTCCGGAGTCGGGTACACAATGCGCGATATTCGGTACCACTGGCGCGACGGCCTGACCAGTGTGGGCATGAGCAACGAGGTGCAACTGCCGCAGTTCCGGGTTCTGGGCCACCGACAGCGCGCCACTGTTGTTACTTTAACGACAGGTACCGACGACGCCACCCCAGCACTTACCGTTCCGCCACGCTCCGCCTCCCTCCGCCGCCGACTCGATACCGCGACACCCGCACGCACCCACGTGACGTACGAGACCGGCCCCGGTCTGCGCCCCGACCGAGAGAATCGTGTCTTAAAACCCACTGCGATGGGCCCGGGGTTGTTTCATTTTTGTGTCCGCTGCACAGTCGGCTACACGATGCGGGACATTCGCTACAAGTGGAACGAAGGACCCAACTCTGTGGGCGTCTCCAGCGAGGTGTCACTCCCGCAGTTCAAGGTGCTCGGCCACCGACAACGAGCGATGGAGATCAGCCTCACTACAGGTACACGGATCACTAACCGACGGGACGTACGTTGTACGTACACACTCGACAAAACAGCTACAAGGACTTCTTTTCACATCCTGCTTATGTATGTTTGCACTAAAAATATCACTTAGTGTGTGGTGTGTATTACCATCAAAATAATTGTACAATTTATGTTAATTATAAAAACAACCCTACATACATTGGGCTATACATACACTTAATAATAATATTTTTCAAATTAATAAATTTTAATACATTTTAATTTTAATACATTAGTTGCTCTATACTGAGAGAGACGAGTAGAACTTTTTGAACTCCATGTAACCGTTACTTACTATAATTTAAATAATGGTCATAGTTTGTACACACTATAAACATCATACACCAGACCAGAGTTGGTTTTTATTTATAATATGTTTAATGATTTCAATTGTTCATATATCAATACTCTTATTTCATACTTTATTTTCGAAATAATAATATATTTATATTTGTGCAGGAAACTATTCAAGATTGGCTTGTGAGATCCAATTTGTACGCTCTATGGGCTATTACTTGATTCAAATTTACATTCCATCGGGGCTGATCGTAATCATATCATGGGTATCATTCTGGTTGAATCGCAACGCTACACCAGCTCGAGTGGCGCTGGGCGTCACCACCGTGCTGACGATGACCACGCTCATGTCGTCCACCAACGCAGCGCTACCCAAAATATCCTACGTCAAGTCCATCGACGTCTATTTAGGAACATGCTTCGTGATGGTCTTCGCTAGTCTATTAGGTGGGTATTTAAATAATACCTTTTATATAGCTATACCCTCAGCTCTGCATTTGCGTGCGTCGTAAATTTGCTGTGCGTATGTACTCATTCTTCTCTTCATGTTATATTTAGATCGCCGTTTTCCGTTCTTTCCAGAATATGCGACGGTGGGTTACATGGCCAAAAGGATTCAAATGCGAAAACAAAGATTTCATGCTATGCAGAAAATTGCTTCAGAAAAGAAGATATCAGTAGAATGCCCTCCGGTGGGAGAAACGCATCTGCCCAAGATGGGTACGCTGAGCCGCTGTCCACCTGGGAGACCATCGGTAAGGTATTCCTCTCATGTTTGTGCATTTTCAAAAACTGCTGCTGATCGAAAGTGTGCTGTCATTTTCTGTTCTGAAGGTTCGATCTCAATCTTTCCAGGAAGTTCGTTTTAAAGTCCACGACCCAAAGGTTCACTCAAAAGGAGGTACACTAGAAAATACTATCAACGGTGGCCGCAGCGGCGGTGAAGAAGAAAATACAGGACCTCCTCCGCATATTTTGCATCCTGGAAAGGTACATTCTGAAAAATATTATAATATTAGCATTTGCGAATTTATTCATGCGGCATTGCGAGTGTATAAATGGTTCATACTGTTTAGTTAATGTTATATTTAATGCTTCCTTGACTTATTAAATGCTTAATGCTCCAGTCATAGCATTATCGAAATGATACTTTAGGTCATCATCTCACTGTCATATGCTATAAATAATAAATTTTAATAAATAAGTGTGCGATCAACAAAACATTAAAATTTATTTCAATTATTTAAATAAAGAATATCAATTTAAAAAATGTGAACTAAAAGCTTTTGGGCTCTTGGACTTATTAATAAATTGACTCTTACGACAATACACTCTTTTTCTTCTGATTATCTTGTAAACTTGTTTAATTATTAATATATATATACTCATACGAAAGCTCGAATCTAATAGTTCTTATGATGGATATGTGCTATATTTTATATTATTATGTTAGAAATACTTATATTAAATTCTTTTGATTGAAATTTCAGGACATTAACAAGCTACTCGGCATGACACCTTCGGACATTGATAAGTACTCTCGCATCGTTTTTCCAGTGTGCTTCGTCTGTTTCAACCTTATGTATTGGATTATTTACCTTCACGTGTCGGACGTCGTGGCTGATGATCTGGTTCTTCTGGAAGAGGATAAATAGAGGGCATGTCCTAAAATCCACTTATTTTTCCACATTAAAGGCGCTTCAATAATAATAATTTGAAACACTATCGCACCTTAAACGCTATCTGGCGAATTATACTTTAAAATTACATCTTAATCAATAATCTCCTTATCCTATTACTTAAATCTAAAGTTACTAAAATCCTTAGGATGGATAGAGTTGAATTCTAAATAAAGTAGATTGTAATCAATGTCTTATATGTAAATAAATACTATTGACGGTGTAATATTATTGCGGCCGAAAATTATAATCTCATACTTTGGAGTCTGAAGTAGAAACAGAACGACTGATGCTATTTACTAATACGTATAAGATGTTAAAAGAGAGTTAGGCCATTGTAAACTTCTCTCAAGAAAAGTATATTTTTAATGAATACGTCGTGATTATTAGATGATATAAATTTTTTGTGTGTATTTAAATGTATTTTACATTAATTTATTTTAAAATTATTTAAATATACTATCATTCTAAATTAATCGGTGCAATTTAATCTTTACTGATTTGCAGTTTAGGTTGTATTGTTACTTTTTTTAAATCGGTACCTAAACTAAAATATGTTTGATATTATTCTCACTATTTATACTAAATGGTTTCAAATTATTATAAGTGGCAAAATGAGTGGAACTTAACTGTTGACACCGACATCTGATGCTCAAATTTTCGCTTACATTATTATTATTATGTATGAATTAGTTCAAAATGCGGACGCGGAAGAGGAAGCATAAAGTACATTAACCTCGCACTACTTATCTCTCACTGCTGCACAAATATACCGACTACCTTGCTCACTAATACCGTGCAACGAAGTCGTAAATAAATAGTCCACGAGTGATTGAGATATTGTCTTGTCATTGTCAGAAATTCTTCCTTCTCCGCATCCGTACTTTAGTTGATTCCTTGAATGTGACATTAGTGACATGTTTATTCTTTGCTAATTTTCTTATTATCGTTATTATGGTTATCAAATTAGGATAACCTTTATTATTATTTTATTTCTTAAGTAGAAGCGATTTTTTTCAATTTTTTCGTATACGATTATAATTTTATCTAAATATTTATTTTTGTTACTTACCTATAATTTTGTATAAAAGTTTTTATTGTATAAGCAATATTTTTAGTTTGTGACCAAGTCCTGGTGTCACCTGTCTCCACCGCTAGATCTTAAACCAAGCTCGAGATTAAAATTTTTTACTTAATATATAAAAAATGCACTTTTAAATAATATTGAAACACTTCTTTGTAGATAATTTTTTTAATGGCTGTAATTGATTTTCTACTAGTTAATATACTTAATATTTTTGCATTTTTAATTAATATTTCTATAAATATAAGAACTTTAAATAAAATAAATAAAAATAGTTTTACATATCTTAATTTATAACTTTTTTGTAGTAATTGATTATAAGAAAATTAATTATATGTAGTGGATAGTTTCTGCCCAATCACTGTGGTGTCCAGTAATATAAAGATTATTTTCATTAATATCTGTGGCTGATACGTTTTGATTCCAAATCAAAATTTTCGTAGATAAAAAAACACAGTTTAGTATTAGTAATCGCATTTAACTAATAATAGTAAATTTATTTTCCTTTACTAAAATGTCAGAAATAAATAATTTTACATTAATAATTATATAGTTAATTTATTTATTAAAAATATGAATAAGAAGAGCTTGGAAAAAAATATAAAAGTAATTATATTCATGAAAAGGAAGGCTTCATCAGGACAAATTGCTATTTAGATATGATTATTAATTATATGAGTTGGCTCAGTTAATATTATTGTAGTAAATTTATAAATAGTTTACTTAAAATATTCTTTTAGATAATAAACATAGCTCAATTTGATTAGTAGCTTGCATGCCGTTAACTTGATTAGGTATCATCCAGTAGACTACTGGCTCGTCAAGCATGTGTTACATACACATACTATTCCCTTTTTATTATCCAGCTAACAACGCTTCTCGGTTTCCGAACATCAATGATAAAATCGTTCTTCAACCAATCCAATTATTATCTTTAAACTACTGATCTATTCAACGTAGTTCCAAAATTTGACAATTTGAATAGTAATGCAATAAATTCATAAACAATAATTAGATGGACATTTTTAATGGTTTCGTCGTACTCGGCATGTTATAGATATACAAGTAGAACCACCTACAGCCTGTGATATAATGTCCAAATATATTAAAACATCTTAATAAGTATTGTAATTACTATTGGTAGGACTCTACTCCAAATCGAATATCTAAGACAAAGTTTTCACAGAATGTTTCATATAATGAGGATATTTACTGTCATGGTAAAAACATTTTACTGTTGATGTGTAGATAGGTAGGTTAGTAATCATTAAGGGAGTAAGGATTTAGGGATGTGTTAATACACAAGTCAGGGTTGCATGTAGTAAGTACCCTCATTTAAAAGCCTCTTTTTGTAATTCTTATTTTAAAATTTTGTCATTGATGTTCCATTCGGAATAGAGGCAACGCTATTTATTTTATCAATTTTGTAATATTATTAAAAGCTTCGAATTCTTTACTTTTGTAATTTTATTCAGTTGGCTGTGATTACTGATAATTAATATTAAATTTACGTGATTTTATCAGACACTCGAGAAAATCGTTAATAAATAATATTTGTAACTTTTATAACTTGAATGGCGATGATCAAATTCAATCTTTTAGTGATGGAATTTGAAAATCTGCATGTTGATGGATAAATTGCAGTCGGTCATAGCGAACGTTAGGGTTTATGTGCGGTGAAATCCTTTTGTAATTAGTATAATACTACCCTTAGTGTAGACAAGCACAGTAGTTCATGCAATGCTTTCAAACAGTTTAGTCGAATTTACATATCATTATTTTGCCCGCCATATTTTTTTTATAAGTAGTTCCCTATATTTGAATGCAAATTGAGCATTAGACTTAACTTGTCATGAATGGGAGTTTGGCAGCCGATGGCTCGGCACCGAGACCAGTGGCTCCTGGTTCGGTGGCGAGTCTGCTGGACCTCTCGTCCCATCGTGGCAGGCCCCCTCGAATGTCTGACAAGCAGAGGTCATGTCTTCAGCTGCGATCGTCCACGTCCCTATACTCAGCTTAAACTTTCATAGATGCTACATTTCTTTCTTTTATATTTTGAAATTTGTGTGTATTAATTTGATATCCATTAGGTGGATTTACACTGATGACAATTGTAAGAAAAATATTTTTTTATAAATATATCGTTAGAGCATAAACACGAGTCACGAATTACCTCATAAAATACCTGTTTTAGAATATAAGAATTATATTCCAATTAGTCGGCACGCGTAAGATAAAGGCACATCATTTATAATTTCGATAAAAATTTACTAAATTCTAAAGTCCTAAAGTATATTTATAATGTTAAAATTATTCTAATTAATGAGTATAGATAGATATTAAAGCGTAGCGAGTCCGATATTTCTCCAAAACGAAATTCTAAAGTAAATTTATAGTGATTAGGATTAAGTAAATTTAACTTAAATTAAGAAAAGGATAATGTAATTAAATGAAAATAAAATCTCCTTTGCGCAAACATATTGTTTAATCGTGCAGTTCTTTACAAGAAAGGCAATGATGTCAGTTAGGTCTATTTATATAGTAGGACGATTAGAACTTGTATAACCTAGTATTTATAGAGTGTATAACCACTCCATTTAAATTAATGAAGGCTCAAATTATTATATATTAAACTTAGATATTTGAATTAAATCATTAATTTTTAATAAGTCTTGAGTTTTGTAGTGATGCGCTAGATTCTAAATAAATGTACATCAGTAAGAGATAAAGAGTTGATAGGATGTACAAAGTTATGAATGTATAAAGTTATTGAAGTCAGTTTATCTTTTTGTATTGTATAGTGTATGTGACTGGATGGGAAGAATTACTTAGTACAAATCATAAGTCTGCGTGAATATGTAACATTTACATCAAGATTGTGAATCCAATAAAAAATTGTTATTCAATTAATCCGAAAAGCATTTACATAGATTAGGATTTTTATATATACTGTGTTAATTGTTGTCATAAATCAGGAATCGAGTCAAATGATATAGAGATTTAAATATTTTTGTACACTTGATAATGGAATAAAATTTATGTACTGTTTGACTTGACAATATTTTTATACGTTGCCGCAATGCCTTTTCATAACTTTGACGGACAATCCGGATAGTTATAATGGACGAGTTGAGAATCATGACAAATAAATAATGAAATTCAGACAACAATATGTAACTTTAGTAGGTTTAAGAATTTAGTAGAACTATGTTATACTGAAAACAACTAAATGCATGTTGTTAATAAATACAGGCATTAAGTACAATTTCACAAAACAAATACAGTAATTATTATATTATAAGGGAATTGTGCCATAAACAATTTGCGTATAGTCAGTTTACAAAATTGTTGCAATTGTTGTTATTGCTGTTGAAATGTAAATGTTGACCTAATATATTCAAAATGACCAGATATTGGGAGTATATTGCATCCTACGATATGTCCGCGAATTATGCTAACAGCACCAAACACTAGGCTTTAATGGTCCCGCATGTTGCAGTTGGCATCGGGAGACGTAATTGTATTCCACTCAAAAGTTGAACACAAAAACAACTGAAAAGGAATTGCTATTTATTCACCAACATTTAAAAATATGGAATTCCAAATAGTACAATATATTGAAATAAGAAACTAATCTTAATTAGTGATAAAATAGAATTTAGAAACCTGGTTTGGGTCACATTATTACCATACTATATACTATACTATAAGTTAACAGCATATATATATATACATATATATAAATATATATTTATTTATTAACGTTTTATATTCATTGTCACATATTGGTTGTCAATAAAAAACTATACAAAAGATTAAATGTTTTTGTAAGAAATAATTGTTATACAAATTATATTATTTTATATAAGAGAGTAGTTTTGCTATAGAGAATTGCTATATAAAATGAATAATTTTTATACATAATTTAGAGATGTTATCCTTGAAAAGAATCGCAATACCGACCGAGTCTTGCAGTATTAAGACAATTTAGTCTCCTGTAACTAAGTTGTTAAACGTCTAGGCGCTGTGCATTAGCAACTTAAAAAAATGCGCTTAACTATTCAATTGGAACAATGGGCAACTATGTTTAGTTAGCGAAAAACCCGAAATGTTCTATCTTGTAGTTCTTATTGATGCTACACGTCTGAACAGCTGTCATAAGTCCGTATTAAACAGTTTTTAATATCGCTCACAAGATAAATTTTATATGGTCTTCGCGTTTTACCCAATGTTAATAATACATACAAGCTTGGTCGAGTATTGCCATTACTGTTTTCAGGTAGATTTTACATTGATTAGTAGCATTAGCTTTGATACGTGCTTTTATGTTATATTATTAGTACAAAACTAATAATCTATTTTGATAATTTTGACGAGTAAGATTTCGAAACAAGATATATAGTACAAATGTAATTTTAAAGTTAATGTTAATTAATGAAAAATATAATGTTACGTAATCTTTCTTGGTAAATCATTAAGGTCAAATATAACATGGACTTAAATTATATATAAAGTGGCCGAATAATATATATTACCTTAATGGTTAGTGCGGAAAGAAAAATATATTTAAGTAAATGTTATGTCTGATTTGGATTAAAATATCTCATAGAGAATTGGTACAATATAATATACATTATACATTTACCTACGAAGGTGAAGGGGCCCGCCTTAAAGAAGATCATAAATAATTATAAGAACATACTTATAGATTGCTAGTGCTTTTATAATCAATTATATTATTATAGTAATTATAATTCTAAATATTAAAAAAATGACCATTACATACTTCACATCATTCTAAATTTAATTGTCAACATTATACCTACCCTACCTAATCTCTAAATTTTTCCTACTCATCTTAGTCATAAAAATGGTATGTATAATGTGTATTCTCTCATAATTTTATTAAAATAATGTTGTTTAATAAATATTTTTTTTAATAATTAATAATTTATTGTATAATTTACTATAATGCCATAAACATTTTAAAATTACATTTATTTATATTTGTTATTGCAAGATAAAATTCTCAAATATATTATTGATTTTTCCTTGCAAAAAAATATATATTTAAAATTATTTTAATGGTGATAAACATTATAGTATTGAAAGATTTTTATTGTTGTTTTTTACGGATTTTTATTACATATTTCTTATTACGATTATTATTATTTATTAATATTACATATTTATTATGTACTTATAGGTTATAAAATGACGCCAACAATAAAGTGAGAATGTATGTTAATTGTATTTGTTTGTTTTTGCCTTTGTATATATGTACTTAAAGTAGTTAATTTTCAAATATTTTTTGAAATGTATATTTGTTTGTAATTAAATAAAATAAGTTATTCCTATTCGTATGTAAAGTCTTTCAAGCGAATTAATATTTTATATAATTTTAATATTTATACTGAATGTTTCATTCGTTATTATAACACATATTAAATTTATTTATCTATCGTTATGTTATTGTAAGATATTTAATTACATAATCAAATATTAAGATGTGTGTTTTCACACTTCCATATTAGTTTGCTATAATTTATATATTTTTATATTTAACATTTTTAATAAATATATACCTTTACTTAATAGCACGATTTAAATACTTTTTTAGAATATTATCGATCACTATAATGCCTTTATCTAATTCAACCGATTTCACTTTTTTTAGATTGAACAACTTTAATATTCTAATAACATAACCTTTATAGGCAAATAAGTGAAATAGTTATAATTTAATTTAAGTACTAAACGGATGATACATTTTCAAAATTTCATTAACTTCTTGTAATGTTTAAGTATAAGTCATTCTATTCATTATATACTACTCTATTTACTTTTTCATCTACTATGACTAATTATATAAACTTTCCCTCACCTAGCAATCACTCTCACACATTTTCAGTAACCAGTATTAAGAGATTACCAAATAAAGAATAACTTATTCTAAATACGCTTTATAATAATTATAATTGGATTAAAGTAGAAATTGTGACTGAAATGCTAATTTGTGTGCCATAGATGAGTATAAAGTGTACGAGCGTCGCTATAGGGCCGTCTGCGCACACGAACTGGACTCGAGTGGAATTATCTATCCCTCCAATATTGGATTCAATAAATTAGGATATAATTATTGCATAGGAAAATTATGTTTTACTTAATGTATTTTGGCTATGAAATTGAATTTGAATGAGTTTCGTATGGTAATTTTTTATATAATAAAATAACAACGAAATATACCACATAGTTATAGTAAATGACCAGTGACAAGAGAGAGACTTTGTCCCGACGAGGGATTGAGTAAGGAGACTGATTGTGTCTGAACCTATTTCAGTGGAACACTAAAAGCAATAGAGTTTATACTTGTTATAGATGTAAAGGGTTATGGATCAATTACAATATGGACCAAATACGATCTCGGATTGCGCTGGTTATAGATGGACTTTGTGAAGTGGCTTATAAGACTTAGATAGAATGAGTGGCTAAATAGTGAACATGCGCAGGCGACTCTAATGTAATTTCATAATTATTCGATGAATCTTATCGATTATTTTAACTTAAAATTGTGTTAATGACTTGAATTTTAGGCGCAAATATTTAATTAGGAACCAACTGAAACAATATAGCTTTAAGTCGGGGAATCGAATGTTTATGATCTTGACTTTAACACAATTTTATTATTCGTGTATGGTAGAAATAAAGGCATGAATTAGTAGTGATTTTCTATTGCAGTTCATAATTTCTGCTTTAATTAAAATAGGTTAATATCAAAATATATTTGGATAATTTTATGATTTTTATATAGCTAACACTATAGACATTATTGTATTTACTTATGAATATATGTATAAATAAAGTCGTTTTCTAAAAATATTTTTATTATTTTCCTCCTCTGAAAATTCCTTAAAATTAGGCAGGAGCTATTAACCATATTCTAGATTTGTAAGTATTAACAATACTTAATATACTTTATATAAATAGAAAGCCTACATAATCAGTGATAATGATGATAATAAAACCAATCTGAATAATGCAAAGGAGAAAAAAGTTGTTAGAGTAAGGACCACCACTCAAGCGAGTAAAACTGGAACTAAATATTTGTCTTGTAGTTTGACAGAAGTGTGCTACAGAAGCGCCACGGCTATAGTTCTTGAGTGGTGATTCTGAGAGTTACGTATAGAGCAAACGTCACTTTGTAGATTTTACATTTCACACGAAGCGATGCGTTAAATTCGGCGACTCATGTGAAGTGAAATTTTGAAACTAAACTGATATGTTAAATAGAGATATTCTATATCTATATGTAACATTTGCAAATTATATCGAAGGCATCATTTATCTGCACAATTATCTTTTTTTTTCACGAATGATTTTTAGAATATACAACAACAGCGCCATCTGTTGTCGATAGTCTACAATTATTAGTCGTGAATACAATTCTGTATCAGAGAGCCCTAATTTTTAGTTCACTAGTTCATGTAATGTAGATAAAAGTTGAGAGATGTCGCTCTCATGGAATATACATTGCTAACTGTTATGAACAATTTAAAAAAAAAAAAAATTAAAAAAAGTTACTCTATAACGCCCGACACCGCGTAGACGGTCTCAGAGTACTGAGCGGTGGGGTTTATTCCCACCTATTCGAAGCCGATTATATTCTGAGTCTACATCGGACAAGTGGTCAGCTCGTCAAGGTGTTTTCATAGAATCAATAACCCATCCATAGTTTCAAAACAGGTATAGTGAAACTGGTACCGACGGCTATGCTCTCCGTGGCACTATAGTGAAGTTGCCGAACAAATAATAGTTTTTTTTTCAACTCTGCCACAATAAAAATCACCTATCAGTTAATTTTAGCAGACTTTGCATTTATCTGGTGGTAAACAGTTCTACAAAGTTCATGAATGGGACCGATTAATAATTGTTGCTAAACAACATTAATCGTTGGCATTATGACGTCTAAATGATGCAATCACGAAATGGGGGTGACAGAAACAAATATCCTCTCTGCCTTATCGTCAATTCAACCACCTATTTCGTAGCCGCACCCTAAAAGGATACTATCACCTCGACAACAAATTGATCGCGTAGTCTCCTGAAAACTGGTGAGTCCACAGACTAGGTCACGCGGTGGCTACAAGAGTGTCGGTCGGTCTAGCGAAGTTATGGAAACCTTGTCAGATCATGACTGTTACTACCCTCTCAGCAGCTCAGCAATGTACTTGCTTTAGTAGTTTCAGCAATGTACTTGCTTAAGTAATTACTTTAATTAAAAATAATGACTCCTTATACTATTATATGACTCCTTATCTATACTAATATTATAAAGCTGAAGAGTTTGTTTGTTTGTTTGTTTGTTTGAACGCGCTAATCTCAGGAACTACTGATTCGAATTGAAAAAATATGTTCGTGTTGGATAATCCATTTATCGAGAAAGGCTATAGGCTATATAACATCACGCTACGACTAATAGGAGCGGAGTAACAAAGAAAAATGTTGCAAAAACGGGGAAAAATTATTCCTTTTAAGAGCGTACGCTGCGTAAACGGTTAAATTTAAACGCGCAGACAAAGTTGCGCGGGTCAGCTAGTACTATTATATAACTCCTTATACTATTATATGACTCCTTATACTATTATATGACTCCTTATACTATTATATGACTCCTTATACTATTATATGACTCCTTATACTATTATATAACTCCTTATACTATTATATGACTTCTTATACTATTATATGAATTCTTGTACTATTATATGAGTCCTTGTACTATTATATAACTCCTTGCCCTATTATATGACTCCTTGTACTATTATATGACTCCTTGTGACTCCTTATACTATTATATGACTCCTTATACTATTATATGACTCCTTATACTATTATATGACTCCTTATACTATTATATAACTCCTTATACTATTATATGACTCCTTATAATATTATATGACTCCTTATAATATTATATGACTCCTTATACTATTATATGACTCCTTATACTATTATATGACTCCTTATACTATTATATGACTCCTTATACTATTATATGACTCCTTATACTATTATATGACTCCTTATACTTTTATAGGACTCCCTATACTATTATAGGACTCCTTATACTATTATATGACTTCTTATACTATTATAGGACTCCTTATACTATTATATGACTCCTTATACTATTATATGACTCCTTATACTATTATATGACTTCTTATACTATTATATGACTCCTTATACTATTATATGACTCCTTATACTATTATATGACTCCTTATACTATTATATGACTCCTTGTACTATTATATGACTCCTTGTACTATTATATGACTCCTTGTACTATTATATGACCCCTTGTACTATTATATGACTCCTTATACTATTATATGACTCCTTATACTATTATATGACTCCTTGTACTATTATATGACTCCTTATACTATTATATGACTCCTTATACAATTATATGACTCCTTATACTATTATATAACTCCTTATACTATTAAATGACTCCTTATACCATTATATGACTCCTTATACTATTATATGACTCCTTATACTATTATATGACTCCTTATACTATTATATGACTCCTTGTACTATTATATGACTCCTTATAATATTATTTGACTCCTTATACTATTATATGACTCCTTGTACTATTATATGACTCCTTGTACTATTATATGACTCCTTATACTATTATATGATTCCTTATACTATTATATGACTCCTTATACTATTATATGACTCCTTGTACTATAATATGACTCCTTATATTATTATATGACTCCTTATACTATTATATGACTCCTTGTACTATTATATGACTCCTTGTACTATTATATGACTCCTTGTACTATTATATGACTCCTTGTACTATTATATGACTCCTTGTACTATTATATGACTCCTTGTACTATTATATGACTCCTTGTACTATTATATGACTCCTTGTACTATTATATGACTCCTTGTACTATTATATGACTCCTTGTACTATTATATGACCCCTTGTACTATTATATGACCCCTTGTACTATTATATGACTCCTTGTACTATTATATGACTCCTTGTACTATTATATGACTCCTTATACTATTATATGACTCCTTATACTATTATATGACTCCTTATACTATTATATGACTCCTTATACTATTATATGACTCCTTGTACTATAATATGACTCCTTATATTATTATATCATTTGAATTACTTTAATACACGCCAGGTCCCTTACGGGGTAGGCAGAGACAGCCGAGCACCACTTGTCTTTATCCCTACATACTCATTTTACCTCGTCCACACTCATTCTTCTCATACATGCACGCCGAATTCGAAGACATTTAATTGCAGTCTTTTAAAACTTTCTAATTTGATCATGGAACGTTTGCCCTTCATCTCGCTTTAATATTATATCTGATTCGTAATTCTTTCATCACTGGTTCTTTCGATATGCTATACAGATCCTTCTTCATTTTCATGTCGATATTTTCTAAAACTAGTAGGACGGATCTTCTTAATAATTTTCCAATTTGATACGTCAGTGCGGTTTAGGTCTTTGATTTTCAACACACTTTTGTTCATAAGCTGTAGAGATGTACAACTATATTTACCAGAATCAACGACACCAATGAATAATAATTATATTATATAAAAAAATAGATTATAGGAAACTGTACAGAAAAAACGAAGTAGTTTTGTCAAGAGTGGGAATCGAACCCACGACCTCCGCATATAACGTCAACGGCATTAAAATAATTATTTTTTGTTTTTAAAACTTATTATCTATTATGACGAAATTACTAGGCATTTATAGTAAAGTAAGTGTGACAAAAAGGATGGAAAAAAACAACCTGTAGATATTTAATTTAAGAAAGATATATTTCTGAATAATTTAAAAATAGAGATTAAAAGTGAAAATGTCTATAGGTGGTCTCTGATCAATATCAGTATAGGTACCTATATATCGATATCTAGATATATATATATATATTTATATTGTATTGAATATACCTAAATACAATTTTAAGATTAGGTAACATGAAAAATTAATAAGATAGATAATAATTAAAAAAAAAATAATCTCAAATTATAAAATAAATATTTGATCCAAATCGCTGTCTACCGGCATGGTGCCCAATACGCTGGCAGCATTTCCTCTCTGAATGAGAATACTCATTTTCTGGGCAAAAAAGCTGCCAGCTCTATTGTCACCAGAGATGTCTACAAGCTTTGGCGTAATTTCATTATAAAAAATTTTCAATTCTGATCCCCACGGACCCAATGTTTCGATAGCAAACGCCAAAAATATGTAATCATTACAAACGTTAACATATTTTCGGCGCTTGCTTATTTGTGTCTGTTCCGCCGCAGCACCAGCTCTGACAGAGGTACCATGAAGATGGGAGGGAGCTAAATATACCTAAATATTAATAGAAAAACTTAAGAGAATTTTATAGTTTTTATCAATAAAAACTTGAATATTGTATTTCTATTTAATGTTTAGGACCATGAATGAGTTTAATGACTGCCAAAGGCAAACAATTTATTGTTTGCTGCTAAATATAATTATCGAAATAAATTCAATTGAAAAATGCTACGTAAGCCTTTTGTCTGAAAATGTATTTCACAAAAATTTTAAATATTGCTCAGTAACCACCTTAAGAAATATTTTAGGCCTAAATATACACTAGACAACAATCAATATGATTTAATTTAACAACACGTTAATTATTATTTTTAACATTATTTAAAAACTTTTAACATTTTTTTAAAGCTATAGTCAAATGACATAAACCACTGATTCAATCAGTTCTATGCAAAATGTGCAGTAAGAAGTAACATTTTCATGGACTTTTAAAGGACTGAATTGCTTTATAAATCCTTTGATAGTAATTCTTAATTATGGAAAATTGGCCATCATTCGTTTGGCCAGATAGTTTGGAGAATAATTATTATTAACGGACTAAAAACAATTATACTATAGTCAGTATACAAAGTCAAAAGTATACTAAGAAACTTACATTATACTTTTATTTTTTCATTATCCAAGCACTATGTATATGTTTTTTTTAAATTATAATTATTATTATTATTTTTGACAACGCCTTGTTTATTTTATTTTATCATTGTGATATTTAATTTACTTTTAATTGTGACATTGTAACTATTATCTCTTTAACAACGCCCTTATACAGCTGCTCTAGTTTACATCCAACATGTATGTGTGTGTATTACTGTGTATATATATATATATTATGCTTCATAATTGTGTTATAAGTTTTATTTATTTTTAATTAAATTACTCTCGATGAGACCTCTTTACAGTTGTGTCCTAGTAGGCAACATTTTAATTTTATATTAAAAAACTGTTCTTTGCTTTCTTGGATTCTTAGCCTACATTTCGCTCCATGCCATGAAAAATAGAAACGGTATAAAAACCTATGAAAATTATTAAACTTATGTACCTATATATTTTTATATAATAAATACATATTGTAACTTTGGACTTAACCGAGCTCCGGTTGGAGTACTGGTGGCAATATAACAATAAATAAACAATAAACTCTACTAGCTGATTGTACCCGCTTCAAACAAGTACTATATTAAACTAATAATTAACCTACCTTACTATAAAATTATTACTAACAAAATATTTCAATCGTCTTGTAAGTTTATTCAACATAACGTGTAAGGAAAATATTACAGTCAAGTTAACTGTAAAATTATAACATATGATAGATTTAAATTTATTAATCGCTCTCCATATTTTTGGTGTTATTGTTTCTAAGTGACATTTTTTTTACTATAAAGTTAGTGCTGATTATTTTGTCGATTAAGGTCTGATTTTTCCATGGTCAGAAATATCTTTTAAGATATTCATTTTAATGGTATTCTGTAATGGGTAATTTTGATGTAGATTAAATGCGCAACATTATATTAATTGACTTATATAAACTTATTTAATTGGATACATATTAATTAATACAGTATTATTTACTTCTTAAATATAGCATTATTATTTAGTAATAATATGTAAATTATATAAAAGTTTACTATGGGCACAGGGTTATAATTCTGTGACTGTGGGCTATTTTTGGGAATACTATTGCGGACAACGATTTTTTTTTTCGTTGGAATTTACGTTAGTTTAGTTTTAAGTTTATAAAAAAAAAAAAAAATAGGAATAAAAGCTTTTATTCCTAATATTTTTAGATATATTGTGTAGATATAATATTATAAGAAATGTTTAAGATTTCTATCTTTGTTGGAATGAACGAATTAAGCTTAATTCGGTTTTACATATTCCATGGTTTTATATATGCTCGTGTAAACAAATAGAGGAAATAAACGTTGAATAAAATATATATTTACTGAAAAGAAAGAAGAGTTAATATATGCTGATGCCTGTGAAAACGGATATTGAGTCACTAAAGCTGAATACGGAATTGGGATGCATAATCGTACTTACGCAAGCTAAATATGTAGCGTATGGGCTGAGAAGACGATCAAGATTATTCAGTAGCTCTTCAGCAAAAGCAGAAAAGCAGAAGTCGATTGTAAACGATTATTGGAAGCACAATGTTTACTTTGTGGGGAAAAATTTAAACAATTTGGTATATCAGAGTATACATGGTTGCGAATACTTTTCTACTGAATTCATCAACGTAATGATTCCATGAGAGATCTTGGCCAATGTACACACCTAAGTTTTTACAGTGTGGCTGCAATGAATTGGGATATTTCTAAAATGTTTTTGGAAGCACAGACGTGTCTATTTTATATGTGTCAATAGACAGATATATTATATATGTTAAAATTTACCTATAGACCATACTCATGAAACCAAACCCTATAAGCTTCTAATTCATAATTCATTTTATTGATTATTTCAGTCCCTTAGCCGTTATCTTTTTAACTGACTATAACAGATAGCCTTGAGGGGCATTATCTGTTTCCGACGGTGGCGTGAGTTTTAAATACTCGGTTTATCGAAGCTTTCCCTGCGAGCTCCGACTTGGGTCACCAAAGAGGTCCTCGGCGTAGCGTTATCAAATGGTACGAGTATATAATGGTGAGAGAACTATCGTGCATCAAGAAGACACTAAGATCTACTAATTCCAAATTTTTTTAAGCAACTCAATACCACGAAAATTGACTATGTTCACACTCTACACAATGTTTCACTATTGGACGGAAATCCACTGTGACGTGACTGATGACGCAATTCTAATTATACAAATATCAAAAATTTAACTATGTAATATATTTTTAATTATATACTAATAAATTAACAAAATATAGTAATAAATTTCTTTACTTAATACTTAATATTTAGTACCTCGCTTAAATATTTCTACATCTATCTACTGATTGTCATAAGAAAATTCGAAGTTACAAGAGAATTTTTAACAATTAGGATAAATATAGTATTTTTTCTATAAGTGTTTAAAACGAAAGGAAAGTAGAGCCCAACCAAATGAAGATAAATAAGCAATAGAAAAGTATAAATAATCAAATAGTATTGATAGATATAATTAGCCAGTAATAAAGTAAACAATAAATTTATAGTTCTAAAAAAAATACCATATTTGGTTGAACCTCACTATAATTTGAAGATAATAAAAATTACATTGTGTCAAAATCATTTGATATGATTAAAAGTTTCGCCATCCAGATATTTTTGCCACATTTTTTCGTAGAGATGCTCCAAATCCTGAACATATTTTTCACAATTAAATAGTGGGCTCTCTTGACAAGCCACTTTAACCTTACGTCGTATATTTTGACGACTGAAATTTAAAACTTATTATTAATAATTAGCAAATGAAATATTAAAAAATCCCAAATAAAGATACTCTTATGCTGTCAATATGTAAGTTGTATACAAAAACACTCATAATGAGTGAAAAAAAATTACTTAAATAGATAATAAAAGCGACATTTTATAATAAGTTTTTTATGAAATATTTTATATATATATATTATATATATATCTTCACGGGTGCCTTACGGCGCCCGAGACCGTCTAGACGGCCCCAGGGTACCCAGCGGAAGGGTTTTAATCCCACCTCGTCGTAGCCGATGGTATGAGTCTACACCGAACAAGTGGCTAGCTCGTCGCGATGTTTTGAATAGACTCAATAACCCATCTATAAACAGTTTCACAAGTTGGTATAGTGAAACCGGAACCGACAGCTTAACGTGCTCTCCGAGGCACTATAGTGGTGTTGTCAAACAAATGTACATAATTTTTTTAATTAAAAACTCATTGGTACACACCGGGATTCGAACCAGGGACCTTAGTGTTTTTAAGTCCAAGGTCTAACCAACTCGGCCACCACGTATATATATGAAATATTTTACAACAAATAATCTGTATTAAAAAGGACTTTATTTGAATTTTAAATAAACTGAATCTATTTAAATATGTAAACAACTAGTGCTCAGTTAAAATAAATCTAGAATGCCAAATATCCCGAAATAGATATTTTATGGATGCCACGTTACTGCTAATATAGCACCAATATGCAATATGCTAAGTTTTCATCACACTATAAATTTAATAATTAAAGTTCTCTATTAATATAAACTGAGTGTAAACATAATTCAATTTTAAAAGCAATTACTCACTATTCTAAATTTGTTGCTAATTTCACGGCAATCTCAATATAATCATTGCTATCGTTTGCAATAAGCTCAGGACACCCTAGTGCTTTTAATTGTGATGCAGCAACTCTGAAAAATTAATAAACAAACATTCTATATGATATCTTACAATGTTTTTGTCTTCCACGCCTATTGAAATTTCTACCTACAAAGAAGTTTATATATTCTAGCACTAGCCGTTCCTAAGATACACCTCAGTTCAAATAATCACCTCCGAAAATATCATTATGAAATGGACATTATACACTTCAATTAATGCACATTATAAAGAAGAACTTCAAAGAAGAATATAATATGCCAAATTTCAAGTCCGTAGCGTCCATTACTGGAATTAACTATCTTTTACTAAAGTAAAATTATTTAAGTACCTACATATTATTTTTCTTATCAAAAACATAGCGGTTAAGTGCGAATTCTGTTTCCACACTAGTTTTCGTACAACAAAATAAAAAGAGAGAATATGGGAAATATGTATATGGGAAAGTATTACAGAATGTATAATCTCATCAACCATTTTAGATAGAAACTTGAAGTTTGGAATATTAACCCGGCAGTACTCGCTAATAGGTAAAAAATACCACATCTTAATTTGGACTCATGATTGTTCTAGTAATCCTAAATTCTAGGTAGCTTTTAACCGATAGTTAACACATTCGCATGCCGCGTAGCAGCCAGTTCGGTTCAGTTACAGACGTGTAAAGGGAGTATGCGTGAAAATTATGTTTGATGTTGATTATCTCAATGTTCGTTTATTGTAATATATCATATTTTTTTAGTCTATTTGTTAGTATGCTGAGTTCATTTTTAATATCGATTTCAATTTTGCTAAATTAATAAGGAAATACATGTTTATGTATTTTCTAAAGATTACTTAAGAAAACTAACTTTTTGTTAATATTTTTGAATATGCTTTATTTTAAATACATGAATATTATATCTTTTTTTCTTTTTATTTATAATCAATAGTGCCAATAACACAAATAAAAATAATATTAATTTATTTAGCAGAATATGAAATAGGTAAATAAAAAAAAATAATACTTATTAAAAAAATATATTAAAAAATCTAACTACAAAATAAAACCTACCTATAAATTAAAAACAATCCCCAAATCTCTCCTATTGACGTAAATTAAACTCTATTGTATGTTTTACACGGCTACAGTATTCATGTTTGTAAATATCTAGCGAGTACCGCAGGATTAATGCAACACTAAATACTTTTTTTTATTGCGCGTAGAGCCGCGAGCAAGCTAGTAATATACTCGTATAATTTAATAAGTCATACAAATTTATACAAAATATACAAATAAAACTTGTCATACCTCGAAGCTAAAGTTTCTCCTGCAAGAGTAACCACTGGAGTACCAGACCACAATACGTCCATCGTCGTCGTATGACCATTGCATAAAGGCGTATCGAGGCATATATCTACTAGTTGAGCTCTTCTAACATGCTCTTCTTTAGCTGCTATTTTTGAAAAAATAATTCGATTAGGTTCCAGTCCTGCAAAAAAAAAAGTTTTGTTAGCATCATTAATGTATGAATACTACATTAATACGGGATTTACATTAATACGGATGACTAAAACCTCACGTCGAAAACCGTATGTCTAAATAAATTCGGCTAGATCGTAGGTGACTAAAATCGCAAGTTCCAAAGTAGACTAGCATCCGACTTTTGGCCGTGAGGAGATGCGCACGCAGCTGCTGACTAAAATCTACCGTGCTATGCTGAGTAGTAGCAGGCGCCAGAATGCAGTGCGACTGTTTTGGTTTATATTTTGAAGCATAATTAACTAACCACTTGCAGCTTATATCGACCCGTGTAAATAGGATAGTTTTGATGTTTACAAACGATGCAGGTTATCACTTGCCGCATAACTAAAATCGACCGGTGTAAAAAGGCTTAAAATCGCCTGCCAAAAAAAAACAGAACAGATGATGGTCCAAATGAAAAAGTGAAAATAAAAAATATTATAATTAATCAATGCTCAAGAAGTGAGAAAAGAATATTGCGGACACAGACACGTTTGACATTGATTTGTTCTAAAATTAAACGAAATAGCTGTTTATCCCGTTTCTATATGTGCCCGCGAGACATATATAGTATATTAAATTTATACTTTACATAAGTTCTTAGGGAACTTCCCTATTATTACTATTTACCTGTAAGCATGTAAAGTTTTAAATAGTCGAAGACGATTGTACATTCGGTCAGCCATTAAGTCATTATAAGATATATTTTGGAAATTAGACTTTTTTTGTATGATACGTGGTGGCCGCGTTAGTTAGACCTTGGACTTAAAAACAATTAGGTCCCTGGTTCGAATCCCGGTGTGTACCAATGAGTTTTTAATTAAAAAATTATGTACATTTGTTTGACAACACCACTATAGTGCCTCGGAGAGCACGTTAAGCTGTCGGTCCCGGTTTCACTATACCAACTTGTGAAACTGTTCATAGATGAGTTATTGAGTCTATTCTAAACTTCGCGACGAGCTAACCACTTGTTCGGTGTAGACTCATACCATCGGCTACGACGAGGTGGGATTAAAAACCCCTCCGCTGGGTAACCTGGGGCCGTCTAGGCGGTCTCGGGCGCCGTAAGGCACCCGTGATGTTTTGTATGTATGTAGACTTTATTAAAAAATTAATGATTTTTTGAGTTTCATACCTAACGAGCCTTAACTCGTACAAATAGTACGGAGTGCGAAAAAGTTACGAACATGAAATGTGTACTCTATGAAAAAAAAATCTTTTATATTTATATTTTATTCCCCAGTTGTTTATTGTTCAGTATGTTAAAACGTTTAAACTTGTGGCACATTAACCTCATAACTTTAATTGAACTAATTAGTTGACTGATTAAAAAAATCATAAATTAAACTAAAAAAAAGTAAGTGAAGTGATTAATTTTGAAATTTAATATAAAAAATAATGTGCATTATATTATAAAATGATTATTTACTATAAAATTTACTTTAATAATAATAAGTCAATAAAAACTTCAATCAAAATACTTATATATACTTGTACATTTTAAATACCAAGTATACTAATACAATAGTCTGTAAGTATCTTTCTTTTTGTGCAGAAAGGAATATTAAAAAAAAAACGTTATACAGTTTGTATTTATGTTAAAACCACAAACCTACTCGGGTATCGCGATTATCGCTTTGTCGATTGTCTACATGCATACAGTAAACGGAAGGTTATACATATAAGAGTGTCGATAGATTGTCGTTTTTCATCTTAGCGTATACGATTATCCCATTTGGTCATTTGACTATCCCATTTGGTCAAGAAAATCCAAAATAGTTTCAAGTAAATCAGTTTTGTTGTTTACGATATATTTAATGCGGACAGATAGACGTCAAAAATGAAGGCACGAAAAATTTGGTAACGGTAATGTAATGTTATTATTATTTAAGTATAACGCAAGCTTTTAAAATAATACCGCCAGCAAAGAAAAAAACTGAAACTAGTAAATGTAAATAATTTAACACCATAACTAATGTTTTATAGCTATACACATTCGCTGTTTGTCTAAAAATTAAAATATTATGCTATTAATAATTTTATTAATTATAAAATTCTTGAGTCGATAACTCAATTAACAAATTAAAATGAACCTACGCAATGTTTTAATAATAACCTTTTACATCATGACGTAACTGTGTGGCTTAATTTCAAACAAACACGTAAATGAAGGCATCATAACAATACGTACCCAATTTGTGCGCATATTTATGGATATTTGGCTCACCGCTAGACGGGAAACTTAATAACCATAGAACACTGTTTGGCACTTTTTTCAGTATTTCTACCCATAACTTAAGAGTTACAGGGTCTGTTTTATATAATTGATTAAAGTTACAAAAAACTACTGCATTTCTAGGTAGGTCATATTGTCCTCGAGTCGTTATTATCACATTATCAAATACACATTCTCCCATTGCAATCTTACTGTTGTATTCGTTAATACTTAATCCATTTTGTATTGTCATTCCGTTAACTGAAATCTGAAAATAAGTATATGGTGAATAATAAATTACGCGACTATGAATGATGTCATACTATATAAAATGATATTTACAACATATAACCATTTAAAATATTATATTTACCGTTTGCAAGTTCAGATTTGATACAGCATTAACTAAATCTTCTGGTATATTTATATACTTTTGCGTATAATAACTTTCTTTATCACTCAATAAAATAATTTTCTTTTCTTCTATAGACATAGAAGTGAGATCAATAAAGTTTTTATTAACATTTAAAACTTCCCTCGTGTCCGTCTCTATATCCTGATTATTGTCAGTTTTTATTACAATTCGTTCACTCAAATGGGGAAACATTTGTTTATGATCTCCGATAAAATATGTATGAGGCATATATGCAAATTTTTCACTGAAATATTTGTCAAAATATATTGGAGTTGAAGTTTCATCTGTTATAATATAATCCATATAATTAGCACCACTAGTGCCTGGATATCCAAGCCACATTACTTGTATCGGAGCTGGTTTTAAAGCAAATATTTCATTCCTTGCCCCTTTAGTATACCCATTCATATTAATTAAAATGTCTATTTCATCTGCGTTAATTTTTTCCGCCGCTTCAATATTACACGTGTAACTCGAAAAATCCATAAAATGTTCACTCTCTGACCTTATTTTTCTACGGAATGTGGTATCGTCGTCTGGGTTCAAAGCGTAAATAAAAACGTCAAATTTATTAGAATCATGCAAACCTGGTACTGATTGCATTAAGTGACTTGTTGGGTGATTACCAAAGTCACTACTAACGTATCCAATACGTATTTTATCACTTTTATCTTTTCTATAATTAAAAGACACATTTTTTAATAATAATATTTTTTCTTCATATAATTTAGCATGACGAGATGCGATTTCTTTCCTATTTAAATTTGATAAAGGATATAACATGGAATGATGCGGATGAACAGAAGTAAGTCGATCATAAATTAATTGTTTTTCAACTATATCAATAATATTTTTCATACGTATATCATAGTCATCCCAATCACAGATAATTTGGAAACAATGTACAAGATTACAATAGGCGTCGGAAAAATCTGGTCTAATTTGCAAAGCCTTTTCGTAATAATTTATTGATTCAGATATATTTCCCATATCTTTGTACATACTTGCTAAATTGCAATGCGCATCCGCGAATAAAGGGTTTATATTTATAGCTTTTTGAAAACATGCAAGTGCACCGTTAATATCTTGCATTTCCCTTAATGTGTTTCCCATATTACTATGTGCGTCGGCAAAATGGGGCTCAATATCAATTGCTTCCTTGTAGTGATTTAAGGCTTCTTTATATTTTCCTGAAAGTAAATAGAAACTTATGAAAAATTTAAAGTTTTGTCGACTTAATTTTTTTTTTATTATAAAGAAAAAAAGATTTAATTGTTTATTCCGGAAGAACTTAAAAAATACTAAACCGATTTTAAAAAATATTTCCCCAATAAAATTATATTATAGAGTAAGAGTTAAGGAATTTGTCATTCCTCTCTGACTGCCGCTTGTTAAGCATATCATCAAATCAACAGACACATCCAAGTAACGACCACAAAAACTCCCGTCTGTATATAATTAAATAAAGAATATCTAAGTTGAAGAAGCGTATTTCAAGCGTTAGCGATTTTAGTTGGACGTTCATGGAATGTCAATCAGTGAGCCAGGATTCTTATCTTGATAGTTTAAAACCACTCAAGAGTTAAATCAATTGAACTATCTAGATTTGGTTAAATCTAACGGTAATAGAGTTTATAGCTTTAACAAAGTTTACGATTATTACCGATCTACCGACCGAATCCAACTCCAAGTCGTATAATCTCACGTTAATACTAACCTTGCTGTTGCAGGAGGGAAGCTAAATTACTATGTGTAGCTGCGAAATCCGGAATTAATTTTAATGCTTTCATATATAAACTTATAGCTTCGTCGATGCAACCCTGCTCCCTCTTAACATTTCCAAGGTTATTTAACGTATCTACATGAGAAGGGCACAAACTTAAAGCCGCTTTGTAACATTTTTCTGCTTCAAATATATTTCCTTTCTCTTTCAGTGCATTGGCTAGGTTACAGTAGGCATCTGGGAAATTTGGCTGTAATTCAATAGCTCTTTTATAAGTATCTATTGCTAGATCAATGAGCCCTTGCTTGTAATAGACACAAGCTAAGTTTCCGTATATTAATCCATTACTGGGAGATAGCTTCAATTGTTCTAAATAAACTGCTACCGCTCTGTAACATTTAAATGTTGAATTAAATAAATAAACAAGTTTAGAAATTAATTTATTTTTATAAATTTATTAGAAAGGTAAGTTTGGGATTAATAAAAAAAAAATGCTTAACAATATTTTTTAACTAGATTGCAGTTAATTATCAGCATATTAAGTATAAACACTGTACATGATAAATTATCTTGTAATTTTACAAGATAAAGTACTATGGCTGCGTTCGATTACTCTTTTTTATTTTTGAGCAAAATACCAAATAGTATGTACATATACAATGTACCTACTACCTACTAGTGGCATTTTATGAAAAAATAACAAATTTATGAAACTTGCTTTATAAAGAATATATTTTAGTACATATGTTTTTAATGTGTTCTAAATTATTAACGTGATGCAAAATAATATAAATGTAGAAAAAAAACTTTGATAAATAAATATTGATAAAAAACTTTAATTAACTCAAAAAATATTAATCGATTGTTCCACATATACATATGTATAACAATAAATTATTGTGTATATTATATTATAAATAAAATATTAATTAATAAATAAAATAAAGTACCTTTTAATTTTGTTTTTGAACCAATTGATACAGCCATCGGAATAATCAGCTACCTGTCCTGCGATCCGAGGGGGTGCAATGTTGATGACCGTGTATACGATAACACATTGATAATCCATAACACGGACATTTCCTGAACGCGGTCAAAGGTATACTGAAACTGGCTAAAATCCGACGTACACGCACCGTCTGCCAAGTCCATCCACGTAAGATGCGTCCTTACTATAAGAACACATACTTCATCTATTAGCGACGTTAAAACCATGCGTCCGCCGAGTAATTGCCTTGACGTGAGTTTTACGCCATCACGCATAACCGTCGCTTGAAAATTATATAAAATTCGTATACCTACATCAATTTTGTTGTTTACAACTTCTTTTAATTTTAACTAGATAATTGATTAATTTGTTAACACTAATTACGTTTTAATAGTATACTAATTAACTAATTAAAATACCTTGATTCAAGCTCGTTACATTTTGTTGATAAAAGATAGCGATCAGCTGTCGAGTTTGTTTTCTTAACATTTCTAGCTGTCAGTTGTATAAAGTCACTGAACTTACGTTTCTTCACTGAAGTTATTAATAATAATATTAGAAGGCAAGATAGGATGGTATTTTATGAGGTGTCGTTGTAGTTTTAAATGCGACTAACGTGTAAATTTGCGGTAATATTGATTAGCGTTTGTGTCGGGAAAAGCGTGACGCGCCGGTAGAAGAGCGCGAGTCTACTGCGAACGGATTCTCGCTGCGGCAACTCGACAGCTGTGACCTCGGAGGCAGTTTGAGCTTTCAACCTTTTTCTCACGACCTTTAACTCTATTATCCTTAAGCACGACAAAGTAAAGGTTCAAAATTTTTTTTTTTCTATTTATTATTATTTATAAAATAACATAACAACAGTTGGAATTAATTAAGATTTTCATAACTAATTAAATAAATGAATAAATTAAAAAAAATATATATTAATAACTCCAGATAATAAAATGTATTTATTTAAAAATAATTTGACACTTTCGTATCTTCATAGATGCGTTCTATATTACAACTACTTAGAAATTTCACCATTTTCTGTAAAAATAATAGTATAATATTACATGTAAAAAAAAAAAATATGTACATTTGTTTGACAACACCACTTTAGTGCCTCGGAGAGCACGTTAAGCTGTCGGTCCCGGTTTCACTATACCAACTTGTGAAACTGTTTATAGATGGGTTATTGAGTCTATTCAAAACATCGCGACGAGCTAGCCACTTGTTCGGTGTAGACTCATACCATTGGCTACGAAGAGGTGGGATTAAAACCCCTCCGCTGGGTACCCTGGGGCCGTCTAGGCGGTCTCGGGCGCCGTAAGGCACCCGTGATGATATGTATGTATTACATGATGACGGCGTTAATCGGTACTATATTAACGGTAAAATATTCCCTTTGAATTTATAGGTTTTTTCTTTTTCTTATTCACTAAGGGCTTTGTTTGGCAAGGCCGTTATAGCCTAAATAATGTTATTTGAAATGTTACAAATTATCTAAATATAAAATATTAGAGAAAATAAACTTCTAAAAGATTTTTTTTTTTTTTTAAACCAGTACTGGTATGAAACATACATAATAGAAAATATATAAATAGTGGTAAAAACATAACCTATATAAAAGTTAAAATATCAATTAATCGTGTCTGAAGAAAAATAATTGTAACAATAACCTCATAAATGAACGTATAATAATTTTATTAATAGATGCAACTATTTTCTCCTAAACAAAACAATAATATATAATGTTTGAAAAAGTTATTTAGTTTATTTATTCTGGTTATACTTAAATTTACTAATAATACCTATTAGAAATCAAAAACCGCAGTCAAGGTTTTTTTTAGATAGAAGTAGAAGCCTCGAACAAAACAGGCTCCCATCGTGTTCTACTGACCTATTTTCCTATCTACTTATATTATGGAAATTTATCCCCTCCCATGAGTCTTAGTCAATTTTATGAATCCGTTTCATGAGGTACTTTTTTCAGCATAAAATACTTTTTAGTTCATTTTTTCATTTAAGTTACAAAGATTTTTTTTCTTTGTTTTTTTTATTTTTATACAACTATAAATATTTAAATATTAAAAGAAGCGAATAATATTTATATAAATAATACACGGGCAGAAGCTCGTGACTTCGTGCGCCTGTAAAATCATATTTGTCCATAGTAGTTATACACTGATTATAGTTCTGAGCCGGTAATTCAAAGTAAAAAAAATATTTGTATACATACATACATACATACATATATGCCTTACGGCGCCCGAAACCGCCTAGACGGCTCCAGGGTACCCAGCGGATGGGTTTTTAATCCCACCTCGTTGTAGCCGATGGTATGAGTTTACACCGAACAAGTGGCTAGCTCGTCGCGATGTTTTATATAAATTAAAAAAATGTACATATACACACCGGATTATATTATATATATATTAAGATATAGGACAAATTTCACATATTGCTCTGGTCACAAACTAAGCTCTAGATTTGTACTATGTGTACCAGAAGCAACGATATTATATACATATTATATTTTATAAATATCCAGACCATGACAAACTGTACAGAAAAGCGTACTAATCTTTTTTTTGCCACGGGTGGGAAACGAACCCACGACCTCCGGATACAACGCTAAAGGCGCAACCACTAGTCTATGGAGGCTGTATATACTCGTATATATATTATACTATATAAAGACACATTAATGGGTGAGAATCACTGGCTAGTGATTCGCAGCCAATTGTTAACTCGGACAAATTACGAGATTCTTAAATGTTTTATTTCTGAAATTGTTTATTTCTAGGTACAAAGTATAAAATATATACATACAAATATAGATATTTTAATATTTATATATCTAATAATTGAAAACTCTTCTTATATATTAAAGTAAATAGCAATTATATATAGTTAGATAAAAAATTATTAAACTCAAGGTTTCTTGTCTGATGTCTAGTTATTATAAACTATTGCGTAAAATAGAGCATTGACTCAATGACTCATGTTGATTTGACGTAAATCTGAATCATGTCTCTTCACTATCAATGTAAAATATCATATACCTAACTATACTAATTAAAAAATGTAAGTACATTTATTTGATAACACCAATATAGTGCCTCAAGCGCACGTTAAGCTGTCGGTCCCAGTTTCACTCTACCAACTTGTGAAACTGTTTATAGATATTATTGAGTCTATTCAATGTTTTGAATATAACATCGTGACGAGCTAGCCACTTGTTCGGTGTAGACTCATACCATCGAACGACGAGGAACGAAAAAAAGACAAAGAAGAACGACGAGGTGGAATTAAAACCCCTCTGCTGGGTACCCTGGGGCCGTCTAGGTGGTCTCGGGCGCCGTAAGGCACCCGTGATGATATGTAACTATATAAAAATTAATATTAAGCATTAGGTAGTTAATACACATTAAATAAAAGAATCTAAATAGGCACCTTTATTTGTGTCAGCAGCATGCATATCGTGGGAACTACTGGTCTGAATAAATTTAGAGTGGTTATAAATTTTGTTGAGCGACAGGGAAATAATAGGGTATTAGTCAAAATTGTCTTAAAGGGTAGGCATGTCCCAATAATATACTGACTCAAAATGTATGAAACGTATTCGGAGATGTTCCAAGCTGCGTTTCTTCTTGTTGGCATACAAGCGTAAATCAAATCTCAAACTGACATCGCACGCGGTCAAAAATGTCTCTCAAAGTTTCGGGAGGGTATAAAATTGGGGAAGAGGGAGGCTACTGCCAGGAGTGTTCATTCCATAGCGTTAGGTATTATTATGTATTCTGTGAACGCTGTAAAAATAATGGTCTAAATCAAAATATAGTTATTATATTATAAATTTGCTGCTTAAAGTTATTTTCCACCATTTGATCCTTATAAGCGACACTATTATCTGGTGAAATAATACAGTATGAGTTTTTTTTTAATCAACTAGTTCGATTCCCGGCTATTTTTTTCTTCAAAAATCCAATGGTGCAGTTTTATTTTTTATCAAATTTGGCCTGTGACTGCTCGAGCATTTTTCGCTATTCCTTGTAGTTTAAGATTTGACCTTGAACGCACACTTGAATCATCCTGATTTAAATCTGACTCGCCCATATGAAAAACGCTTTACGATGATGTTGACTTGTGGAACTTTAAAATACAAAATGATTGCATTTTTCACCATTTGATTTTGCATCTCCGCTCAAATATTGTCACAATTCAAAAAAACAAATTATCGAGAAAAAGGGGGTTAAAAATTATCCTAATTTATTTTTCACACTTAGTGTAAAAAAAAAGAAATGTATAAAAAAGTTTTTAGCAAGAAGCTTACTTGGAGCTTCAAAATGACATTTTTTATATCCAGTCAAATACCAAAAAAGCTAAGTTGTAAAAACTATATGTATATAGATTTAAAAAAACTATTTTTTTTTAAATTGTGCTTATTTTAATAACTGAAAAGTACCTAATTAACTGTAATAAAATATTACAATGTAAGCTAAAATTTACCATATTTATCAAAATAGAAATATCTAATAATACCTATTTAATATTATCAAGATTGTCAACCTTCTAAGTGAATAATATTGTGAAATAAAAATTAAATTATTAAACAGGTATATAAAAAAAAAATATTACCTGTTTCAAACTGGACAATGTTTACTTTTATTGAATAAGTTGACACAATTTTGTAGAAAAACTAATCACATAAACCGTCACAAATCGGATATCAGTTTAATTTATATTCGTAAATAATAAACCTCACTTATGTCGTGAAATGACACTGTTTAAGGCAGTCACAACTTTCAGTTACCTAACATTATAACGTCACTACTGAAATCTTACGGCAAATAAATTACTACATACATGACACTATCTGAGTTAAAAGTTGATACATTTTGAAAGTATTAGTACAATAAAAATAATTTTAACATTTTTTTGAGTTGTGACATTATTTGAGCGGAAGTGCGATTTGTTTTATGACTCAGAATACTATCGGCTAGGGCGAGGTAGTTAAATCACCTCTAGTAAGTAATAAGTAATAGTAAGATGAGACCCTAAATTACCTTAGACTAGGTCTAAGGTACTTTAATGCAAGCAAATCAGCGGGCAATATTAGTGTTGGATAATTATAAAGTAGAATTTTATGAAAAGTAATGATTTATGTCAAATTTAGGTATTGTGTCACTTCGCATTCTGCTACAGAAATAAACTAATGGTTTTCGTTTATTATCTATTTTATTATAGTTAAACTCCTTATTTAAGCAATCTTCATCACCCCTACCTTCCATATTTAGAACCTGCACACAGTTTTTACATATTTTGGCGACCGTGACAGGATTGAGTATAGAAGATTTTTCAAAATTATTATCACAACAACAAATAAATATAAATGATATTGGAGATGATAATATGGAAATTGGTTTATTGATAGGTGCAGACTATTTTGGTTTATTAATGACAGGTAATATTTTAAATTTAAATAACAATTTAGTTGCTATGGAAACGAAGTTTGGTTGGACGATTATGGGTTCTCATGTAGGTGTTTATTCGAGTATTTGCACATCGAATAATATTATTCAAAATAGTATCAGGAATTTGCAGATTTCAAAACATATAGAAATTAGGGATCCGTATGAATCAAAACTTAATGAAAATGTAAAATTATTTTTTAAACAAATTGTAAATAAAGAGAAAAAGCAGTTACAATCGAAATTAGACTTAGATTATGTTCGTAAAATTAATACTAAAAATAGGTTACACAAATTAAATAAGTTAGAGTTTAGTAATAGAGTAATAAAGAAAGTAGAGTGTAATAAAGAAGTATATTTTAAAGAATTAAACAATATACAATATTTAGGAAATTATTGCCTTGATAAAGGAGTCAGTTTTATAAAATATATACCCAATTTAACAAATATATTTAGAAAATATAATATGGGTCTTACGACAGAGATTAAAAAGAGTTAAGATTTTTTTTAAAGTTAGTAGAAAGAAGGGAAATTAGGTAATGAATATGTTATTATTTAGTCATTGTCATGTTGTCTTGGAGCAACTCGTAGTTATTTTAATTTATTTAAGTTTTACAACAGTCTTCAAAAAAACTAAATCAAAACGCAGCACGCAATAATTAAATGACAAGGTCTAAGTAGACAATTGTGTGTTGATATAAGAAGTTGAAGTGAGAGTTTTGTTCAAGAATTTACAGAAGTGAAGGCTATTGGTAAACTTAATTGAAGGATGTAAAAAAAAAAAATGTTATTAAGTACATACTGATTATAAAGAATATCGGATGTAGAATAGTAGATAGGTTTACAGACCACATTTGTATAAAGAAAGTATTTTAGAATGTTAGTAGAGTTAGGAAAGAGTTTATAAATAAAAGAAGAAGTACACGGTCAAGGAGAGTGACTACAGTTCCAACAAGACTATGATTTATTTATTGCAAATTATTTAGGATTTGCAACGGCCGCAGTATGTTGGATAATTATAAAGTAGAATTTTATGAAAAGTAATGATTTATGTCAAATTTAGGTATTGTGTCACTTCGCATTCTGCTACAGAAATAAACTAATGGTTTTCGTTTATTATCTATTTTATTATAGTTAAACTCCTTATTTAAGCAATCTTCATCACCCCTACCTTCCATATTTAGAACCTGCACACAGTTTTTACAATTAGTGTGTCATAAGTTTCACACATTAGTGTTATATGTGGCGCTTTGCAAAATAACAATATTCGTATGCCTAATCGCAACTGGGGCAATGTTCGCGATTCCTAAATATTTTATTTCTGACATTGTTTAATTCTGGCTACAACGTCAAACATTTATCTTTGTAATCTTTTGTAGTGTATTTCTTTTAATGTGTCGTATGTATTTAATGAGCATAATGTATGTTTGTATATACCATCATGGGTTTTATTCCCACCTGGGGGTAACCGATAGTATTTTGAGTCTACACCGAATAAGCGGCAAACTTGTCACGTGTTTTTTTTTATGGAGCACGCCATGTGATTTTATATCTACCTATTTTTAAGCATACCTACAAAGTCCATGAGTGTGGTCGATCAATATATTGTTGTTTAACAATTTTGATCACTTCCACTATGCCGGCTAAATGATGCGGTTACGAAATGGGCGGCGACATGGACGTATTTGCATTAGGAGTCAATTTTAATATCTTCCCTGCTTTATCGTTAAATAAATCGCCCGTTTCGTAACCATACCATGAAAAGAGACTACCGCCTCGGCAAGAAATCGATGCAGTAATCTCCGGAAAACCGATGAACCCACAAACTAAAACCGAAACATGACTAGGTCACTTGACGGACATATATGAATATGAAGGACATCACACACATATTGTCCTAGTCACAAACTAAGCTCTAGGCTTATACTACATGTACCAAAAATAATGAATCCAAAATTCATATATTATTATATAGACACCCAGCAAACAAACTGTACCAAAAAATGTACGAATATAATTTTGCCATGGGTGGGAATCCGACCCACGACCTCCGGATATTACTCCAAAGGTGCTATAAATATTGGAGTTTCACAAGTTGTAATAGTGAAATTGGGACCGACATCTTAACGTGCTAGTATACTATAATGGTATACTAATGTTAGTAATTAATTTTGGTGAGAAGACTATTCAGACCATCGCGTAATAGTATTTATCGACCATTACTTGATATACGTCGATCGTCTCCATGTCCACTGTCAGGGTACTATGTATCAGGTTACTATCCGGAGGTCGTGGGTTCGATTCCAAATAATGGCAATCTAGGCTTGTATTTATTATATTTTATAAACACCCAGTACTAACTGTACAGAAAAACGTACTAATATGTTTTGCCATGATTGGGAATCAAACCTACGACATCTGCATACAACGCCAAAGGCGCAACCACTAGTCTACGGCGGTGTTCAGCTGTCGGTCCCAGTTTCACTAGTTTCACCAACTTGTGAAACTGTTTATTATATATTAAACTTATTCGACCTTTCCAATATGTTACCTATACAAAGTTAGTTTGTTTGACCTACAAATTCATATATATATAGAGTTAATCAATACAATTCTTGTTTACTTTTGTAACTTAATTACGAGTGAGTCAGGAGTAAGTTAGTATGCGAGTGACATATATTAGTTATTGTACGCTAACTATCATAAACTGATAAAAAAAAACATATAAAATATACTATATATATATATCATCACGGGTGTCTTACGGGCGGCGCCCGAGACCGCTTAGACGACCTCGGTGTACCCAGTGTGATTCCACCTCATCGTAGCAGGTAGTATGAGTCTACATCGAATAGTGGCTAGTTCGTCATGTTGTTTAAATTGAATCAATAACCCTATCAACAATTTATTTGGTATAGTGAAACCGGGATCCAGCTTCGATTAGGAGCTTAACATGCTATCGCAGGCACTATACTGGTGTTGTCAAACAAATGTTTTTTTTTATTAAAAAATCTTTGGCACATCGAGGTTTGAACCGGGGACCTAAAAACTGTAGTGTTAAGTGTGAGGTCTAACGAACTCGGCCACCACGTATTCATAGTAAATAATAATTTATTTAAATAATAAATAAATAAATACCATCACGGGTGCTTTTTAGCTCCCGAGAACCGTTTAAACGGCCTCAGGGTACCCAGCGGAGGGATTAACCCGTCCTTATTTCGCACCTAACAATTGGCAAGCTTGTTGCAGTGTTTATGATGGTATAGCCTCGTTGTATAAAGCGGTCACCCATCCCAGGCCAGGCCTTGTTGTCATCTGCTTAACCTTGTTATCAGTTGCGCAGTGACTTAACTACTAGGCTGGGGCCGCTTTTTATAATTTATTTAAATCAACAAAATGTTGGTGTGATTAATAAACATTGGTAATCTTACAAAGATAATGAACCGTCCATATAGTATTATTTGTATTACTTTCCCGGCTTATGTTTGCATTAAAAAAGGTCATTTGAGTTCATTCCTAATTGATTCTAAAATTGAGTTTAATTTTAGTTGCCAACAAATTTCAATTGACTTTAAAATTCTGCAATTCAAAAGGCAGGACATATCAATCTTTCTAGAGATGTAACGGTACTGATAGGTCTGATTATGATCGTACTCTGCTTACTGGTAGTGTCCTAAAAGGATATGTGTGGGTGTTCTTATAAAATTAGATTTTCCTTTGTGGTAAGAATTACTGCAATCTAATACTTTATCATTGACATTGACAGCCTCCGTAGACTAGTGGTTGCGCCCTTGGCATTGTATCCGTAGGTTCGATTCCCACCCATAGTAAAAAATATTAAGATAAATGTCTGATGAGGCTCTTTTTCTGTAATAGTTATTTAGGAATATGCATGCTGATTCTACTCTGAAGCATTACCTCTCCCCGCGCATTTCATTCAAAATATATTCTTGCTTGTTCTATGTGTACGAGAAACAATGATATTAATACTTATTAAATTTTATAAACACCCAGTAGTTTAAACGTACTAATATTTGGGTGGGAATCAAACCCACGACCCCCGGATACAACGCCGAAGGCGCAACTTCGGAGGCAGTCAATTAGCCATCATGGTGGAACCACTATCACTGATATTAAACAATGTATTAGTCGTCCCATTATCGGTATGCTCACCGCCCCAGTGAAATTCCGTGCCTTATTAAAACAAAACCTAAATAGTAATATTAATCTTTGCCTAATAATATCTGATCCTGAGAAAATATTCTGAACAATACAAGTATAATATATGTGTGTAGGACGTTCAGTTATTTCTGACAGTTATTTCTGTTCAGTTAGTTATAAGGGTCTTTCAAGATTAATAATAATAATAATGAACACAAAAGCACATTGTACAGAAAAACCGGTAAACACATGTCGTATTCATAAGGCAATCGACGTAACGTCATATAGTCATATACTATACCACTAAGGTGGTCGTAGGTTTGATTTGTACAATTATGATTTAGTAGGTACAATATGTTTCCGCATACTCACATATACATATTAGCTTACGATTGCCTTTTCGGGGTGAAACAGAAAACTAAGTATAAAAATAATTACAACTAAGCTGGTTCTTCGATAAATCTAAACCAGCTGAATCTCTATTTTAAAAACAAAGGTGTCTAAGATATAATTAAATTCTTGATGGGTTTGGTTTATATTGATTCCAAAATTGAAATTTTAGACTCTAGACCCGCTGTCGGCTAACTGCGGCCCGCGGCTGATATTAGTGCGGCCCGCGACAGGAAATAATTTTAATAGACAACCGTCTACTAATACATATATTGCGTACAAAGTTAAGTAAATTGATAACGTTGGTCGGTTTGGGTAATATATTTGTTACAATTGCCAGTAAAGGTATACTAAATTAATGGTTTTCCATTAGTTAAATAAGTGATACTGAAAAACTCGCAATGTAGGTCAAGATAGAAATGAAAATCGATTATTTTAAAAGCTCGTTGTTAAACTTTTTTTTTGACTGAACAGTCAAAAAAAATGTAACAATGAGGTTATAGAGTGCGTTTGGTTAGGCTAGTTATTCATTAACTAAAGAAGGAGAGGATACAGAAATTTTAAAATATCTATATATAAATATCTGTAAAGAATTTCATGAAATAAATGATTTTGACCTCATGAAACCATTTCTGTCATTTAAAACATATTATTTGGCCATGAAACCGTTGCCGCTCGACAAATGCTGAAAAACTTGAATTTTCAGCAAAAACCTAATCGCGAAAAGGCGCTAATTCGGAATTGATTCGTTTGATTGTCTATCAAACGAATCAATTCCGACCCACATTTATAAAACGCATTGTTGCTGGACAAAATACATAAGGTTACGAGTCAACTCGGAACAGTGCGTTCCATGTACCGAAACTATAAAAATACATCGTCAAAGTCGATTATGTTTTTTTCGATTACCGATATGATGTTGTGCACTCGAAATTGCCAGAAGGACTGTCTCACAGGAAATAATAAGGACATATAAAGAATATTATTTGAGCGTTATGAGAGAGCAAATTCGTCACAAAAGACCTGATTTGTAGAAATAAAACTCATGGATTATGAACCACGATACTGCACCATCTCACAAGGCTATCATTGTGAACGGATTTCTGTCCAAAACTCAACAAATATTATCGAACAGCCACCGTATTCGTAGGAAGGACTTCGTTTGACCAACTGATCAGTTTCATTACCACCACTCATACAGATGCAAAAACCGTCAAGTGACCTAGTCATGTTTCGGTCTGTGATTTCACCTGATTTAACGATAAAGTAGCGAAGCTATTACCTGTAGTGCAAAATTCTTCTGTCGACTTCTAATTCGTAACCGCATTAATAATTCACAAAATATGCTCACACTATGCCAAGTGTGAGTATATTTTGTGAATTCCCATTCATGGATTTTCTAGATCTGCTTACTATCAGGTACAGCTTACTATAAGTATAAAGTAAGATACCGTGCTACAAAAAAATAACGAATGAGACAATGTGGGTGTACATTGTTCTATGTGGCCCTTGGCCGAAAAAATGTGACGACCGCTGCTCTAGACCAATAGCTAGGATAACCAAAACAACTAAATTTAGTCTTCTCTAAAATATTAAAATATATCAATATTTTGTACATCACTACTATCGGTGATATCACTCGACAACACTATTTGATATCTATAGATCTACACTATACATATGTATGTAAATCTTCCCCCCGACCCTCAATGAGAGAAAGAGCACGTGCACTCAGTATGAGATTTTACCTACAATTCAGGCAGCAAAACGACTTTCGAGCCAAGTCTGTTTCCTACCCTTAAACTGTAACGGATTTGAATAAAAATGGTTTTATTTTATTAAAGAGTTAATAAACGATGATTTGTTTATATTTTTAAGCTATTTTATATATATATCTATACCTACTATAGTATTATAAAGCTGAAGAGTTTGATTATTTTATTGAACGCGCTAATCTCAGTATTGGATAGCCCATTTATCGAAGAAGGATATAACATATAACATCACGCTATGATAAATAGCTAGCTGACAAATACTTTTTTGACAGAATTTGTACGACTGATATAAGTTTTTTTTTGGGTCTGGTAGGTCTTCCAATGTATAAGGATGCATTGTAGTACCAGAAACGACATAGTGACTATAGTATTTCGAATCATGAACTAAATCTATAAATTTAATTGAAATTAAATTATTTTAATTTGAAATCCTATTTCAGTGGACGTGGAATGAAAAAAATCCAAAATCGAAAAGATTTATTTCTTTGCTTTAAGAGGAGCGTCTAATCAAACATTTTCCATACATTCACGACCTTTTGGTTTTAACTGATGATTTTTGGAGGAGTTAGAAATATGACCGATGTCTAGGCTCATAAGTATTCCTTTTTTTAAAGTATAGTATAGGAAAGAAATATCAACCCCTGAAATCCGACAAACATCACAAAAATTTCCCTAATATTAAAATAATTTCAATAAAATATCAAGACAGAAAATTTAAAAAAGGAATACTTCGTACATCATTCATTATTTCTTTAATAAAATAAGACCATATTTTTAAAGTTTCGGGGTAGTAAACAGTTTTCGCCCGAAATCGGTGTGCTGCCTAAATTGACGACGAGCGCCTTGTTCAGAATTTGTGATTACCGTTTTGCTTATTACGAATAACAGAAAATTTAATTTAACTTAGCTGAAATCAACCCCCCCCCCCTCCCCGAAGTTAGACTCAGACGAAGTTGCGCGGGTCAGCTTGTATTTATATACCCTACCAGTCTTGATATAAAAATTGCTAGAAGGCAAAACAGGAAAAAAAATCTTGTTTGATAACCCGGTTTTTTGTTACATAGCCAAAGAATGGATTATGGAATTCATATGACAATGTCATATAAGTATCAAGAAAGAATATTTGTCGAAAACAGCGGTTCTGAAAAAAAAAAAATTGATCCTAGATGACTGTTTATCTAATGACATCCTTGCGGTTCACAAACAGGAATTAAAATTCTTTGTATATCTACAACCCGGTAATCAAAAAAGAATGAAAAATTCTTCTTAGATAACCGGGTTATCAAACAAGAATTATTTTCCTGTTTCAATACTGGTTATTAAACTCTGGTTTTCTACGCGGCATAAGCGGATTTTATTAGGTTACCTATATATAAAGTAAAGCTTTAACAATAACAAAAATTGGACTTCCGCTAAATAACGCCTGATTCAATTAAATATATTAATATTATTATACATAAATATAATTTTTAAATTAAGAAGCTCATTCAAAATTATTTCCATTTGCCTTAATATGAGTACAACCCTTTAATCGTTGTGGCCAGTTATCGATTGAAACACGCACTTCCTCCACCGGAAACGCCTATCTATGTAACGACCGAATTAAACCTTTGCCAGAATTTATTTAGTTTTCCCTTTTAAGTTTTTGAATATCCGTTGTTTTTTTTTATACATACATATCATTAAGAATGCCTTACGGTGCCCGAGACTGCCTAGACGGATTTACAAATTTATATTTTTTATTAATTAAGTTTGTGCACAATATTTTTTTTAATATATTTTTTCCTAGTATTTAAAGGTTTTCTATACATTTTTTTATTATATTCATTGTCTTTGTGTCTACAATGTCTTTATATTTACAATTAGCTGGTAAGTGTTTATTTTAAAACAACAAAAAAAATTGTTGCTTGTGTTTTTACCTATTTTTACTAAGGTAAAGTAAACACACCTTGGCTACTATGCCTGCGTATACCCCTTCATTATAAATTAAAAACTCCAACATGACATAACTTGTCAACTTTATACAAAAAAATAAAAATATCAAAAAGTTAATATAAAATCGAAAAATGTTTAATGTAGGTTAACTAATTTTTTTTTATATTATTAATTTGTATCTATATATTTTTTTTGTTTCTTTGAATAAATATTTTTTTGATGCAGTTTTATTTCATGAAAAAAAACTGCATTACAATTACATATTTTTATATATATTTTCATGAAGGTGTGTGGTTGTATTGTTCTTATAAAATTATTTGTTCGTCTGTGGTAAGAATTAGTGCAATGTCTAAATTAGTGACATTTAATGAAAATAGTTAGTGTAATACTTTAAATATCGTCACGTGCCTTACGGTGCCCGAGACCGCCTAGACGGCCTCAGGGTACCCAGCGGGGGCGTATTTAATCCCACCTCGTAACCGATGGTATGAGACTGCACAGAACAAGTGGTTAGCTCTTGTTAAGCTAGCGCATGCTTGGATGGACTCAATAACCCATCTATAAACAGTTTCACAAGTTGGTATAGTGAAACTGGGACCAACAGCTTAACGTGCTCTCCGCAGCACTTTAGTGGTATTGTTAAACAAATGTACATATTTTTTTTAAATAAAAAACTCATTGGTTGGTACACACCGGGGTTTGAACCAGGGATTTAAGAGTTTTTAAGTCTAACCAACTCGGCCACCACATATAGGTATATAGGCTCTTCATCTTTTTTAATATGTATCTAAATATATATATTTTTTAATACATACCTATATAAGTAATCATCAAAAACTTTTAATATTTAGATTTTAAGGTTGTTACTTTCTTTTAAAAATTAAGGTTTCCGTCTGTTCGCATCAAATATCTTTAAAATATGTTATTTTTTTAGGTTTTCGTATTATTATTACTACATACAGTTAAATTTAAAAGGTTATATAAATAAATAAAAAGATTATGACTTTGAAAGGTTGTAGGGCTAATATGAGATTTTACTCATTTCATCGAACAACTTTTCCCAATTATATTTTGCTATAAATATTAAATGCAAAATAGGTATTTTCTAATTTAATTAAGCTTAGCATTTGGGATAACCAATTTCCAAGAACAATCGATTTTCGAAGTCTCGGATTAAACCACAGGCCTCGGTTCCCAAGGTTCTAAACTTTTCAACCCCAAATGCTACGAATTGATAATTTCGTATTAAATTAATATACTTTAGCCGCTAGTCTGAACTAGGGATTTAATTTAATATGGCCGGTAATATGTAATATCTAAGACATAATATAATGTTAGATTTTTTTTACACATATTGCCCTGGAGACATACTAAACAAAGCTTGTACTACCAGAAACGATATTAATACATATTATGTTTTATAAACACCCAGACCATGGCAAACTGTTCAGAAAAAAAACATACTACCTAATATTTTTTTGTAATGTGTGGCAATCGAACCAACGACTTCCGGATACTACGCCAAAGGTGTGGCGCACACATGTGGCGTGGCGTACTATATTACTGGATTTCCTTCGAAACAGCGTGAATCCACCTGGACGCTAACTATAGGGACGATTGTTATTTTGTATTATTAGTTATTTTATTGTTATTAGTTTTATTTGATAATGTTAAGTTTTTAACGACATTTATGTATTGAAGTGAAGCATGGGTATGGCAGAAAAAGCATGCCAGTAAGATTAATGCAATTTAATTGAGGTCTGTAAGAAAAATGTGTGGTGTGACCGGATTAGAAATAGAATATGGAGAGAGAGAAGTGGAACGGAAGACGATGTTGTATGGAAGATTACAAGAGGTATAGATTAAAAGAGGCTAAGGTGGTTCGGCCACGTTGAACGTATGAGTGATGAACGGATAACTAAAATAATTATAAAACAAAAATCGAGAATGTTAGTGGATTACGTGGTCGACCAAGGCGCATTTATCTCGATCAAATAAGTACGTTTTTTTCTGTACAGTTTGTCATGGTCTGGGTGTTTATAAAATATAATATATATTATATCGTTGCTTCTGGTACACATAGTACAAGCCTAGAGCTTAGTTTGTGACCAGAGCAATATGTGTAATTTGTCCTAAATATAAAAAAAAAATAGGTGATATTCTGAGAAAGGGACAAATTCGCAGTCTCCGTAATAGACGCGCCTGTATGAGAAGATATATTAATGTTGAGGAAGCTAGTGAAGTATGTAGGGATCGTACAAAGTGGCGTACATTGCTCTCTGCTTACCCTATAAATGGGATACAGGCGTGATGGTATGTATGTATGTAAGTTTTGTTTAATAGATAATATGTTACTCAACGTCAAATTCAATACAAATAATCAATTATAATGTAGCGAAAAGCAATACCTATAAAATGATTTCATCTTCTATATAAATAAAAATCAATTGTCTAATCTATGTAAGTGCATTCCTTCAGAACGGCCTATTTTCCTAATTATTTTTTTGTTTTGTTTGTAGTTGACAGCACAAGGTTTATATTAAATAAAATGTTTTAAAATCATATGGAAAATTGAAACTTTTGAGTTAAAATTCCATATAAAAATGGGTGACAGAAGATAAGATCTCGAAAAATATTAATAAAATTGACAGATTAACGTGCAGTTGTTCAGTTTCTTACATTGTTACCAATTGAATATTTTTTCGATAAAATAAACTTTCTTGTTTTCGTTGTTTTGCGAAAACCCGTGCGAAGCCGGGCGGGAAGCTAGATAACCAAATACCTGAAATGGACACATTTTAAATTTTTTTCAACGTTCTTATAGGATATAAATAAAATAATAAAATACAATATTTTATTCTTGTTGTTAGCATTGGTTGACATAATAATTCCATTTAACTTTGCGATCTTTACAGTCCAGGACACCCACTCCCGGATTACCTGTTCTTTACGGTTCAGAAGGTAAAAATAAAACCAAGTTCTTTACTGAGTTTCATTTTAGAACATGTTATTATATTATTTAGGTATTCAAAATATTCTTCTTTAAACCAAAATTATAATATAAATCAAAATTATCTTTAAAAAGTTCGCCTATGTCGCCGCCCACTTCGTTATCGCATCACTTGGCCTGCATAGTTGGGATCATTGTTATTGAACAACAATACATTGATCGACCCTATTCATGGACTTTGTAGGTCTGCTTGCCGTGCTCCTGGTACAGCATGATAAAAGTAAATAAATACATTTTGCTGGCTACTTGTTCGATGTAGACACAGACTACTATCGTCTCAGATGTGGTGGTACTAAAACCCTACCGCTGGGTCGTCTAGGCTGTGGCAAATTGATTTATGAGCGACAAGGTATTTCGTATAAATAATATAATACAAAATAATATTCTGTTAATAAACACGAAATATTTTGTTTATTTTGGTATGATGGATGTATACTGGAGAGTTAAGGCAGATTCAGCCAATATTATCGCTTTTCGGTATTTTAGGGGGTTTTCAATCTCTATCTATTCCTATTACAACCAAGTTAAAGCAACAGAGATATGAAGTGGACCTTCCATTACAAACTGGCCGTCATATTATATGTAATTCATACATATTTTGCAGTGAAACTACTGCTTTTATGTAGGTGTACTTACCATTTGGGTATAAACATTATGTTCTATTTATCGATTTGAAAGCCCGGTGTCACCCTGAATCACCTTAAACCAAAGCCCATCATCAGTGCCTAAATACCACTTAAAAACAAAATAAAAAAGATATAAGTATTCAATGATCTTCTAATTGATTAATCTCTAAAGTAGTATAAAGCAAAGTCTCTTTTCGTCTATCTATTTCTTTGCTTACTTCTTCTAAGCCACACTACGGACATTGCTAATGCTGGCTAAACCTTACGAGATAACTTGTAAAGAGCTTAAAACTTTGAAACTATTGAACCGGATTTTATAAAATAAAACCATTATAGTTTTACCCTTGTTGTTCAGAATTTTAAATGACAGAACAGAATTCGCACTTGACTGCTTTTTAGAATGCGTAATATATGACACTGTTAGGCATTAATCACATACAATTATTACTTTTGTAACTAAGTAAGTTAATGATAATAGCATTGGAAGCAAAATATTTAGCACATAAATGCTAGAATCACTGTTTTGGTTCAGAATTCACAGTACTTAAGACTAATTTACACAAAATATTTGTATCGACAAGGAGCTCCGTATGTGATGATATCTATGCATGAAATGCAGTCTAAGCATTGATTTTTTAAATGATGTAGGCTACTAAAACGGGTAAACCCACAGACTAAAATAGAACATTACTTGACAGTTTTTGCATATGTTCGGTGGTTACGAAACTGGTCGGTCAGTCTAACGAAGTCATAAGGCATATTCATAATTTATATTATCAGTGACAATTATATGTGGAGTATATTAAATATTAAAGCAAAACCATAGGTCAGAATCTATATCCTATTTTTGTAATCAATGTAATTCATAAATTAACTACCTTATTTTTATTGGCTTGCGACTATTTATGCGACTTTAAAGACGGTGTTTCTATTTTGCATATTTAACGGGAATAAACCTTATAATAATTCATTGTATATTTTGTTATCTAGTGAAATCCTGCCAGATTCTGCGGTTTAGTCTACTTTATTGAAGGGCACATCAAACGTCTGAAAGTCACTTAAAGGGCAATAACTTTATTAAACAGAATTTAGAAACACTGAAAACAATTCACTAAATACTTGTCTTGGGATGAAACTTTTGTTTCCAAGTTGTATTTGTTGGAGAAATAATGAAGATGGCAAGAAATGCTTTAGATATATTTTTTTGTTCTTTTATTTATAACTTATCAATATCATGGAGACACGTGTAAATCAGAATTACCCGATTGGTAACAGCACGCTCAATGTTATTATCTATTTTTGTCATTACACCGTATACTCTAACTCGGTCAGTGCCAAGATTTTCATGTAGTTTTGACACCAGTTATAATTAAATCCAAGATACATTGCCAAGGTCGCCTGATAATATGAGTTCTAAGAGACATAGCTCTTACTCACTTCATGTCTCTTACATGTAACTGTCTGAAGTTATACGATACGCATGGCCTCTTCTTTCTGATTGCGTCATTAGCTTAAAAATTAATGGTTTGATATTTTGGCAGAACGCCTAAACAAATTCCTCGGTTTACTCCTGGATGTGTTTGGCGACGTCTAAAGTTTATGCCGGTTAATGTAGTTTATTACATTTATTATAATTTTATCGATCATTTGCGGTGTATCGAACACATTGTATGGAACGTATTCCAACTAGCACTTTTTAACATACTTTTATGTAATCTTTAATCGCACGCTTGTTCGACGTCGTGTTCATCCGTATTAAAATGCTGCTTTGTTTTGGCTCAATATCTATTAATACTTTATTAAATATTTACAATAATTTCGTAATCTCGTAGCGTTTACGCTTGGATTTATATAATATGATGAACATCAAAGCGTCTACAAACGTTAGTTAAATTTGAATAGGTAGATCATATTCACAAATAGTTTATGATTTGTTAGTTGGAACCAACTTGTATATTGGTCAATGCCAAACTTTTTATTTAGTTTATTTTTAATAGTTTGATTTTTTTTTTTCATAAATATTTTTTAAGTATATAAATTATATTTTAATAATAACATTTAAAAAAATATGTTAAATGTGATCTTCCTAAAGTCTACTTAATTTTATTTTTAGTACCTATGGTTTAAATTTTCTCTATTTAGTTTTCTTAAATAATTTTAGTTTTATTATGTGTTTTTTAAATATATCTTATATAAAAAAATATACTTGTTACCTTTTTTTGTTGTTAAAATACAAAAAAAATCATGCTAAACTCTAATTATTGTGGCTTTATTTATTAAAATCTTTATTTAAAAGTGGAAAAGTCTACTTGAATATATTTATTATCATATATTATAAGCCTTTGTAAGTTATACAAAAACGATAATTTGATTCCCACAAAATATTATTAATTTTCTGTAGATTTCAGTCGTAAATCAGTTTAAAGTCGGTAATAAATCTTAAAACTTCTACTCCCTCATAGCTGTGGACGAAAGCTGCAATTTATGCTTTAGTCTCTAGTACCCGTAGTAAATCTTTTTTTACAGTTTTCCTTATACAAATTAAAGTTTTGGTTTGGACAAGTTATTTTAGTATACGTTACCTTTATTAAATTTAAAAACTATAATAAATAATTATAAATTGAATAATAAACATGTTTTAATAATAAAATTAATGAAAAAAAAAACATTAAAACACTAAAAATTTCCTAGGACATACCGTTTTTCCGGGGTACAAATAATTTTGTGGCACACTTTTTAATTTTGTAATTCTAGAGTTAAAAAGCATGCAAAACTAGTTATGTTCTATACATATTTTTTTTTTTTTTTTTTGTTTAAAAAGTCCTCAGTCTTGGAACCCCAGGGGCCTTGTTCCGAGTTTGCAACCGCTAAACACGACAAGACGTTGCGTAAACTATAAATATTAAAAATAAAGTTCTATTCCAATGATTATATAGTCTGTATTAGGTTGGCTTTAATAAAGCCGCCATCTTGAAATACACGATTTCTTCGCAAGTTTGAACATGTTTGAAGCATTGGAATTTCTACTCTTTAATTAACAGGCTAGAACTTCATTTTCAATATTTATAGTTTACGCAACATCTTGTCGTGTTTAGCGGTTGCAAACTCGGAACAAGGACCCTGGGGTTCCAAGACTGAGGACTTTTTAAACAAAAAAAAAAAAAAAAAATATGTATAGAACATAACTAGTTTTGCATGCTTTTTAACTCTAGAATTACAAAATTAAAAAGTGTGCCACAAAATTATTTGTACCCCGGAAAAACGGTATGTCCTAGGAAATTTTTAGTGTTTTAATGTTTTTTTTTTCATTAATTTTATTATTAAAACATGTTTATTATACTATAACTAGTAACGTAATAATAAAATAACTTGTCCAAACCAAAACTTTTATTTGTATAAGGCCCCAGATCCCAATTGTCTCGACAGCAAACAACAGTAAGAATTTAAGGGCACTGCATTCGTAATCAATTCTCCGCGTTCTCCATACAAATTAGCTTTCGTACTTCCAATAATACTGGTTTGTCGCAGAATTAAAATAATATTTTTGTCGGTCATTGTATTTTTTTGTGTTGTATCTTTCTGGGTTGTTATTTTTTTAATATTATAATAGAAAAAAATACCCACAACAGAAATATTTTTGTGTACAATAACAAAAATTATTGAACTTCGACCAACAGACAAGTTGTAATATTGGAAGTACGTTTGTATGGGCGTCAAGACGACTTCAGGGCCCTTAATATTCTGATTTAAAAATTTTGTATGTTTTATTTAATCTAGCTGCCGCTTCAGCAGGTGCCGTTGATGAATTCATGCAGGCTCATAGATGTGATGCCGCAATTGAACTACTGCTAGTCTTCTGCCACGGTACCAACCAAGCATTCTCCCTTACTTACTTTCGGGCTGGGGCGAAGTTTGGCCATGGGTAAATGTGCTTTCAAAGCCGAACCCTAAGCTACAAGAAATAGCGAAAAATACTCAAAATAGTCTCAGGGCCGATTTTGATAAATACTAAAACCGCATCATTAGATTTCTGAAAAAAAAATCTCCTAGCCGGGAATCAAACTAGTTGATTTTGAAAAAAAATAACTTAGTCTGTATTATTGCACCAGCTGATAGTGTCGCTTATCAAGGAATGTGCTGATTTTTAATTTAAAAAAAAACATACTTTTTTACCACCGCCTACTTTACTAACTAATCAAATTGTTTGAAATAATGATTTTCAAAATCCATCCATATTGAAAACATACAGATTCAAAAACCTTCAAGTAACCTTGTCATGTTTCGGTTTTAGTCAATGGGTTTACTGGTTTTCAGGACACTATTGCATCGATTTCTTGTCGAGGTGGTAGTCTCCTTTTAGGGTGTAGTTGCGAAACGTAACTGCCCGTTTCGACGATAAAGCAGCGAGGTTGGGGAGAACCCCCCGAAAAGGATTGGGGAATAAAAACTACTAAGTACTACTCAATAATATATTGCAACAATCCAACAATAAATGGTTATTATTATACTTTTAGGTAATAATACATATTATGAACGACTACCTACACTTTTATTTAGATACTAATATTTTTTGTACATAAACTAGTAACAACAACTATTATATAGAATTATCGAGATAATCTAAAAGCACTATTAAATGTTTGATTATTGAGGCCGAAATCATTACAAATTAGATATATTGGCGCCCTTACATATAGGGTGTTTGAGATCCAAAAGACAATATTGAATATAATATGTTAACATCGTAGATATAAATATGAAAATACGCCTGAACCAATATAATTATAAGACTAAGGGCCGATTTTTCAATCCTCTGATAAAGTTATCTAACAGATAACTTGTATGGAGATAGAATAAATTTGACAGTTCTTCATAAAAGTTAACTGTCGAATAACTTTATCTGACGATTGAAAAATCGGCCCTAAATGAAGTTGGTTAAAACTGACGTGTAACTGACCTTCAAATGAGGTGTTCTATGTTTTCGTTAGCAGATATAGATACTACACATTTTCTTTGTATGAGATACAATATCTTTCACATAGTATATATATAGTTATATATAGTCCTTACGCTAGTATGAATTGGAATATAATAATTTTGGTTAAACATTTTTGGTATAATTTTAAAAGATTATCTCTACTTAGGTATAATTACACAAAAAAAAAAACAACAGGATTCTGAATTATGGAATAGTTTAGTGCTATTAGCATTTTATACACTTTTTTTTTTGATAAACATTAACCAAAAAAATATCGATCATTATGTATATTTCATTTTCTTTTTATGATTAGACTAAACGTAGAGTAAAATTCCTTTACATATATTATCTTTACTAAACGAAGAGTAAAATTTACTTACACATATTATCTTTAAAACAGGAGCATAATTACGAGTATATTACTACCTCCAAGCATGTGCTAATTGCATGCTAGTTTAGGGTACCTTATGTTTACTTATATGCGCGCCGGTTAATTTATAAGCATGCTCGTTTAAAGCCAATCTAAACGTAAACTAATAATTTTGAACACAATAATTGGCGGATTCCAATAATTTACAGTAACACTCCGTTATTTCATAATAACGATGATACTATTCATTGGTTTTTGTATTATATGGCAATAACGTACCGTTACTGCATATTATAGGAATGAAATCGCTTTGACAAAACTTTTAAAGAAAGAGCACTAAGATAAACAAAAACTATAGGTAATTAATTCAGACACACGCTGTATGTTTTCTTTTGCGATTTTAATTAAAATAATAAATATTGAGCGAAAACGAAAATAAAGCTAAGAAAAACTCTTCAAAGTAAACACAGAGCTGAATTTAGTTGGTGACATCAGATTTTTGCGTAACTCCGCGTTCGGAATTGGGACTATTACCACCAGATGTGCTTTGAGGACTCCTGTCTCCAACCTGGGAAAATATTAAAATACATTTGTAACACTTTTAAAATATCTATATATAAATATATATATATATATAAAATCTTGTCCTGACTGATTGACTGACATATTGACTTACTCATCATCGCCCAGCCGAAATAAGTAACACTAAATTTTGGGAACGGGGGTGAATTTTCTAGTTGTGTCATATACGTGGTGGCCGGTTTGGTTATACCTTGGACTTAAAAAAAACTTACACACGGTCCCTGGTTCGAATCCCGGTGTGTACCAATGAGTTTTTAATTAAAAAAAATATGTACATTTGTTTGACAACACCACTATACTATTAAATTACGGGAACAATGAAACTTTGGAAGTAATACTTGCCTATAAAACTAACAGACAGATGTTTTAGTATATTTTAAATTTTTAATAGGGAGGTCATATAATTTAAACAGGTACTTTTTGTTGTACAAATAATATGCCGAAGAAGTTAACAAAAGCTAATCAGAATAAAGCTAAAAAAATCGAAAATGGCTTGACCGGGTTGTTTTTTTGTCTTGAATTTGGGTCGCGGGACACCTACTACAACAGCAAACTGCAGCATAACAGGACACGCAACCTCTAGTAAACCTACACTCGCCTCAGCAGCAAATCGTTACCGGGGGCAACAGAACACCCGTACAATTTTTTTTTTCTACGAAATAAAAAATAAATAAAAAAAATGTATTTCTCTTATCAGTTTAAAGCCCATTGGCTGGAGATGTAAGGTAAAGTTTCTTTAAATTTAAAAAAACTTAATTGTCTTATTATAGTGTTATTAATTTCCTAAATTCAAAAAAGCTCGAGCACGCTAACTTTTTTTTTTAACTTTATATTTTGCCATCATTTATCAAAGAAGTATATTTATTATTTATTTTATTTTACTGACTCTATATAAACATCACGCCAAGCTCGTCACTTGTTCGTTGTTGATACAAAATACCATCGAGGCGAGGTGGCAACAAAGCCTCTCCGCTGGGTACCCTGAGGGCGTCTAGACGGTTTCGGATACCGTAAGGCTCCCGTGATGATATTGCTATTAAATAAAAAATCGGTGGACCGCGGTTTTAACGGTCTAACTAACTCGGCCATGGCTTGTCTTAAAATAGGTATAAATTGCACTAGGTAAGCTTATTATAGCTAGCTATATTTATATTATAATATACCTTTTCAAAATATTAGTTCCTGAAAACTCGTGTTGAATATTAAACAAGTATTTTGTTTTATAAACAATTTAGTAAATGTATTTAGTATAGTGTATGTATACATTCCTAATTTTAAAATAACATTGTTTATATTTTATATAATATCAGTAATGTTTATTTCAGAAAACATGATGACCAAATTAATTGATAGGTTATACCTATCGTAAAACCTAACTACAAATTAAATAAACAACAAAGTTAAATAACTATTCCTATTTTTATAATGTTGATAAAATAAATACATGATCGAAGTCTGCTGACAAAGTTGCTACATGATTAGTGTAATGTAACGATAAGATTTGCACAAATTGTGTGACTTATTAACTTATTTTAATCATAGGTTAATTTAATCAACGTACTTGAAACTGGGGGTTTATCTCTGTTCATGTTTAATTGAGCCGAAAAAGTTTAAAAGACTAATGTTACTTTATATTGCTATAGTGTCCAAGAAACTACCGACACTCATTTAGTTGTTTTCCTTTAAATAGTGATGCATATTCAAAATATGAAAAAACCTAATAACAAATTTTAAAATAATAATAGGTATACGCTATTTGTTTATACTCTAGACTCTAGCTGTAGCAAATAAATAGTATGATAACTAAAGAAGACCTCCAAAGGCAAAACACGCCAAAAAGTTAATTATATTCGTGTGCAATCCGTCTAGTGTGCCTAAAACTAAGTGATGGGCATTAAATAAGACAATATGGCAATTGTCCAGTTTTAATAGTTTTAGAACGTATCTTATATTTATTTATTTAATATTGCATACAAAATACAAAGGCGGACTTAATGCCGCTAGGCTAGAGTATTTATTGGTGACAGAACAGCCCGAAGAATTTTGGATCCCTTCGATACCTGAGGGAATTCGTCGTCGAGGAAGAACCACTGGCTCTCCAATAAGTTTTAGTTTTATTTATCTAGCGGTGCGTATAGCACCTATTGCATGAAGTGGGGGGCACAGTAATATCGATCCAATTAATTGGAGATTTTTTTATATATTTTTGAGAGGATCGCTCCCACTATGCCGGCTAAATGATGCGATTACGAAATGGGGGGCGACAATGACGAATTGCATTACGAGTATATTTTAATATACTCGCTGCCTTATCGTCAATTCCACTACCCATTTCGTAACCGCACCCTGAAAGGAGACTACCAATTCGACTAGAAATCGATGCAGTAGTCTCCTGAAAAACGGTGAACCCACAGACTAAAACCGAAACATGACTAGGTCACTTGACGTATTTGCATAAAAAATATCTGGTCATATAAACAGTTTTAGACCATGATATGGACATAATATTAGTATTATATTAGTATAGTGTTAGTATTTTAGGAAAAGTTTTTAAATAGGTAAACCAGATAAAGAAAAGTATTGGATGTAGTTGGATGTATTAAAATTGCATAAAACTGCGTTAAAATATTTTTTTATTTATATTTACTCTTTGAGGTTTTATTTATTATTATAAAAATTATGACGTTCTATGTCATAATGGCTACTTAAATTATTGGGTAGACAAAATACTTTCTAGCTAAAATTACTAAGGTAAATACCAATATTGAATATATTGTACTTAATTTTATTTTTATTTAATTTGTGTATCTATTTTAGTAGAAAATATTTCAAATGAAATGTTAAATGAAACTATACTTCAGCGATTCGAGTCCGGATTAGTTACAAAATAGTATAATTTACAATGTAATTTTATTTCGTGACTACAATTTTATTATCGATAAAAATTCTAAAATAAAGATATTTTTCATGTACACAAAATATCTTTATTTACTCTTTAAAATTTACTTTTTGATATTTATAAGGAAAAGTACATATTTTTTACAGTCTCTATAGTACCAAACTGTTTTTTTATACACTTAGTAAAAACAAAAAATCTGCCGCGCACTCGAATCATCCGCCCTGTGCCCGCAGGTCCGCCGCATTCAAAAAAGTTGACCTAACGATGGTTTTTTTTTCTCATACAGCATACAGTTTAATGCGCTCAACTACACACTTTGTTGGTCTTTTCAGGCGGCATAGCTAGAGTGTTAGAGAAGTCGTTTTTTTAATTAATCAAGGTTTGTTTAGTAAAAAAGTGGACCTATTTTATATATAATTTTATTTGGACATCAATAAAAACTAAATAAGAAAAAAGGACAATTGACGCGAACAGCTGTACCTATTGATTAAATTACGACTAGAAATTATTATTTAAAAAGCACAAATATTAATACAGTTTTATGTTATAGTCCATGGTCCTACGACTATTGGTAGTGGCAAGTGCCTAATTACAAATAAAAAGTGAATTGAGAGCGCCATCTAGTGTCAGGGTCCAGGTAATAACAACTTCGAATAATGTCTGTAGATGTCTCTGCAAACAAAAATGACGACCTAACTTTTTAATAAATCAAAGCGCGTGTCATCGCCACGCCTTTTTTTATTAAAATGAAAACTGAAATGCCCCAATAAAATAAAATAAAACTATTAGCGATACGTTAAACTAACATAAATTGTCATGTCTAAAGTAGTATTATAAATAGAAAAGATTTGTTTAAGTAACCTTAATTTTATTTTGGATCAATTTCATTTTAAATTTAAAGGCGCGCGGAAGGCACTGGTAGTCCTAAATAAATTTTAATAAAGAACACTCACGATAAAGCTAAGCAGGTATATGCTATTAGCTTTGATCAAAACCCAGACAGCAAAACCAATAACTATTCCCCTAGCAGGTAGCGAATTAAAGTCCCCTCTCAGTTCGTTTTGTGTCTGGAAATTCGATCGATAGCAGACGGTAGGGGCGAAGTTAACATAAATTAATATACTCAGCACGTTTGGGTGAGTAATAGATGAGTTCCCATGCTCACTAGACTGGATAGAAAACAATAAACTCTAAATAATTAGAAAAGGTTTTAATTACACAGAAGTATATTGATTAATATATACACACATATACCTACACAGAGATTCATATTATATTTTCCCCATGAGAAAAATAATACTTGTTAAAAAAAAATGAAAAAATACCTGACACTTTTTCTGCTTGCATTATGTATATTAGTAATAATGTACAATTAGTTTAGTAAGTAATTGTACTTTTCCACCAAGGGTCTATTTCTTAAACATACAATTATAATTTTCGAATCTGACGTCATTGACCCAGAATAGTGGTCTTGTCAAAAAATGTAGGTATAGGGAATGATCTAAACGGGGTTAAATATATATGGATATAAATATATGAAAGGTTAATTTTTACATATATTAATTTATACAATAGAAACTAGAGAATGCAATTTCGGTCTTCCGAGATCTCGATTTTGCAAGATCTCGTATATATTTTGCGAATTTAAACTCGCACGTAAATTGCATGAGTTCTTGCGAGATTAATGAGATTTCGTAGCAGCATAATCTGTGCTGTTCGAAGCTCCCTTGTTCGCGTCTTGCCACGGGCCTTATTCACTAAATTATTTGTATATATTAAAAGCATATGAAATAAAAAAATTACACCTATTGTATGAGCAATATTGTAATTTTTTATTTAAATATAAAGTTGATATACAATTGATTTTGTAGAATCAGCTTTGTCACTAATTATGGTGCGTGTGTTTTTTGTGTCTATAAGAAGCACAAGGTTCTAAGGGGAACTTCATTTATATTGACGTTTTTGGCTGCAGGCCTATATTTGTAGCGGTTTATCTGATAAAAATTTAGATCTGTATTGTGCTTCCTAAGAAGCTATTTTCAGAACAATTGCTTACTAATTTAATTACCTATACTACCTCTATTAAACCACTCAATATGAATATTGAGTGTATACTCGTGTGTTCCTAAATATCTAATATTTTAATTATAATTACTGAATATTTTCTTTGTCACTCAATCTCGCGAGATCTCGTAAATGACTGCAAAATCTCGGCTTGGTTAACATCACGGGAGATTGCATTCCCTAATTGAAACTATCATATGAACTATCTGAACCTAATATAAAAAGTGGAAACGATGGGCCCGTGGGGATCAGAAGCAAAATCATTATACAATGAAATAGCACCAAAGCTCATCGACATCTCTGGGGACAATAGAGCTGGCAGCTTTTTCGCTCAAAAATTGAGCATATTAATACAGAGAGGAAATGCTGCCAGCGTATTGGGTACCATGGCCATCAATGGACAGTGATTTGGACGATTTTCTATTTTGTATTTGTAGTTCTTATTTAAGTAGGTAATTATTTTATGTAAATATAATCTTTTATGGAAGTGGCTACCGGTTTGATCGATAAAATATAAAAAATAATATAATATATAATATATAATATAATAAAAAGTCGTAATGTATCATATATAAAACTAAGTCTGAAGTGTTTAACACCGGATATCGAAACTATGATATTTTAATTCTTATAATTATAAGAATTAAAATATCATAGTTTGATAACTAAGAGTAAGATCTGGATTATACTACGTAACTAAACATTTCTCGACGACATTTTAAAGTAGTTTAGTTATTTGTTTTGTCGATTCGATCCATTTGTGTTCTATTTTTTCTGGCGAGTAGCGCCCCCTCCAAACGTCACTACTAACGAAGCCTATCGGCTAAACAAGTCCGATCCTATCCTTTTAATAAAGTTCATTAGCTGTTGTCACGTTACACCCGCTCCATATTATATTTATGTATTTTATTTTATTTGTCTTCATATAATTTCATACATTTTTTTTAAATGACCACCAAATGTATCATAATACACCATTTTCAGGGAAAATTCCAGGTAGTAAAAACATGGTTAAATTGGTTAATATTTGTATTTAATACTCCAGATTTTGACAGCTAGAAATTTCCCTTCTGTGAACGTTCCAAATTTTTCATTTAGTTTTCACGAAAAGTTAGGCTTTGGTTATCAAATCAGATTCCTAACATTTTTAATTTAAATTTTAATTATATAAACTATGTATTAGGTAATATTGTAAATTAAAACATATTCTTTAGGTATTTTCACATTTTTAGACACTTAAAACACTAAATCTTAGCGTCTCCTCTGACCGCTAGGTAGCTTCAAAAGTTCCCATACTAAACCAAAGAATACTGGCACTCTATAAATTAAAACTAAATATGAATTTTAATCGTAGAGCTCTAAAATCGTCTTTAAATATTTCGGACCGGCGAATTTTCGGGAGTCTCGAGGAAGCTTAAGAAAGAAGAAGAAGTCTAGCTACAGTGGCAGTGATCGACTGGTTCTCATCCTTGAAACCTTGAACCTGCTACGTCGAGAACCAGGCCCGATGCTGTCACACTTCCTTGAAGACTCCGGATTCTGGAGTTGCGGCCTCCGGGATTTGCCTAGACTCCACTTCGCTCGGGCGTCTGCTCTGAGGGTTGGAGAACCTCCTTGTGCTGCAGGACCTCGCCTCGGGCTTCGAGCCTTGAGTGACGAGGCCATCTGACTTCTCGTCTCAGGCATTGGCCTGAGAGACGGGAATTCACCTCTTCGTGTACGGCTGCCTCTACAGCCGTGCCGCCCGCCGTCTGCGTGCTGCCGTCGTGCCGCCGCCTCCCCTTGCTGCCGTCATCGTACCGCAAGCCACTACTTCACGGACCTCACCTCAGGCCTAGAGCCTTGAGAGTCGAGGCCATCTGAGTCCTCGTCTCAGGCGTCAGCCTGAGAGACGAGGCCTCGCCTCATCGTGTGCGGCTGCTACAGTCGTGCGTGCTTGCTGCTGCTGCCATCGTGCCGCCGCCTTCCTGCTTGCCTGCCTACATCTGCTGCCGTCGCCTGTCTACGTGCCAGTCTGCGTGCCAGTCGACGTGCCAGTCCTCGAGCCTGTCCCTCGTCAGTCCTTCCAATCTTCCCATACTATACGGTCAGAGTTTTAGTTTATAATAGGCATATCCATTGTAGGCAGGGCCAACATTTATTAGGTAGGTCTCTTACATAGTTACTGTACTCAAAACCAACTTTACTTGTAAATATATCTTATATTTTAAATAAACTTGTATTAAACCAACATAATCATTCATTTTTTAAATTCTTTAAAACCCCCCCGCTACACTGTATATATCTGTACTAAACCGAGTTCAAATAATTTTCTGTAGGTATATTAGCTACTAAAATACTACCCCGGGAATTACTAGTGAAGTCCGAAATAGGCTTTAATTATCATTAGCATACCCACTTCTATTTTCATAACATTTCTGTGTTTAATTACACAGCTACCGACCTCTATAGATTTTATAGAGCAAAGTTTAAATTAATATTGTTATAAACCAAATACATATATTATATTCCAACGAACTTTAAACACGGAGCAAATATTGAAAATTTAAAGAATAACAATCAGGCAACCGTATTATTACGAATAATTGTATATTAAGTTATTTTATATTATTTTTAATTAAATTCAAAATTACGAACTAACTAGCAGTTTAAGCCTATAGATTAGTATAAAACATACATACTGGTATATTCTTGGTACTGGTAAATCTATATTAATATTATAAATCTGAAGTTTGTTTGTTTGTTTGGTTGAACGTGCTAATCTCAGGAAATACTGATTCGAATTAAAAAAAATATGTTAGTGTTTTATAGCACTTTTATCGGACTGTACGCATAACATCACGCTATGATCAATAGGAGCGGTGTAACAATGAAAAATATTGCTAAAACGGGGAAAAATACTCTTTTAACGTATGCTGCGTAAACGGTTAAAGTTACGCAGACGAAGTTGCACGTGTCAGCTAGTATAAATGATATAATAATATTATACATATATATATATATATAATTATTTTGTTATCTGCATAAATGAGTAGACTAACGCATATATATTTATGTATATAACAAATATAAAATGATACGAGAAATATTATGTAATACCTGTACAGTATATCTAGTTTCGGAAGTATTACTGTTTCATAAATAGTAGGGCTACTGTAGTTAGATGGTACGACTTACTAGCCCCAGCATAATAAATAATATAAAATAAATAGTCTATCCATAAATACTGTTACAATTAAAAATAATAAAAATATTACATTTGAATTTGGAATCTGTCATTATTATACGATTGTTCATTGTGTTTTCTCATTTTGGTGCCAATACATTGTACAACATTTTGCGATATAGCAAAATGTTGCAACATTATAAAATGGAGAGGAGTGTTAAAGAGAGTCGAATCGCTGTGATTGCATTACACAAAGTATGTATTGTGCAAATGCAATTTTTAAAACTCTCCATACACTTGGTATTAGTCAAATGTTTGGGTACCGGACTATTAATAGGTACAGTGAGACCTCCTCTGTTTATGACAGAAAAAGATCTGGCCGTCCACGTAGTGTTCGTACGAAAAAGGTCAGTAATGGAAAGAATTCGAAGAAATCCTGTCCGAAAGCAAAAGATTTTATCTCGGAAGATGAACATAGCACCCAGAACGATGTCGCATATTTTAAAAGATGAATTAGAACTTGCAGCCTATAAGAGACACACTGGTCATTTCTTAACTTATAATTTAAAAAAAAAATAGGGTGGTAAAATCGAAACAACTACTGAAGCGGTACTCAAATTCACAGAAAAATTTTGTTTATGGATGAAACATTTTTATAATTGAGCAACATATTAACAAACAAAATGACCGTATTTATGCTCACAGCAATTAGTGCCGACAGAGTGCAACGTGGGCATTATCTGACTTCAGTGGTGGTTTGGTGGGGTGTTAGCTATGAAGGACTAAGCCATATTTTGCGGGAGCTCGGAAAAACAAAAGAATAAATAATGTTCTAGAAGATTTTGAAATATTTGACTCTATTTGCAGAACGCGGGTTGTTCTCGTTCTAGTCGATTCTCAAGGGTTATTCCCATTGAGGTGGACTTCCCCACACATACTCCCCAGCTGAGACCGTAGCTGGCTACGGGCGAAAGTGAGCAGGAAATCTAACAGTACCTCCTCCACTTTTGGTTCGCCTCTCTAGATGTTGTAGAGTAGAGAGTTGGTGCTAGTTGATGGATATGTTGCTTCCAGGTGAGTTAGGTAAGCAAGTTAATTGAGAGTCTCTTGGTTGCAAACTTGTTGTGCTTCTCCTTGTGGAGAAATAATGAGGCGTCGTTGGCATGTTGTGGTAAGTAGGAAGATCTGCTTCCTTTACCACAATGCGGGTCACGAGGAAAGTTTCGTAGACGTCGATGATGAGATCGGTGGAGTGAGAAGTCTGCAAAATGTCGGCAAAATTTTTTTTGGCCTTCCAAGTGCTGCGGAATCTCAGCAGCATAAGTGGAAATGGCTTTAGTCCACCGAGGAGTGTTGTGTTGTAGTAGGAAGATCTTCTTCCATACTACAATGCGAGTTGCAAAGTAAAGCTGCAACCTGAAGACGTCGTTGAAGAAGTCAGTGGAGGGAGAAGTAGTCTCTGTAGTTAATCTCTGCAAAATGTGCAGAATTTGACCTTCCATGTGCTGCGGAGACCTAGCAGCATTAGTGGAAATGGCTTTGATCCACCGACGCGGCATGTAAGTGCCTATGTAGCCTCTTTAGGAGGCAGGATGATAGGCAGTGGTGATGCTGAACCGGACGTCGACGATTTTAGCGCGAAGAGCTGGTATAATTACGAATGCCCCCCGCAGAAGGTCGGGTGAAGGTCCCAGTGATGCGGTCGGGGCAGTCAGATCTTGAGATCCATCCATAGATTAAAGCGTGGGCATGGGTAAGTACTTGCTCTAAAAACAGCGGTTCCCAGGAATGGCTAAAAATATTCTATATATGCGCCCATTGTTGTGAAAAAATATGATAAAGTTTAGGAATTTGTGGTATGTTCATTTTAATACGTGGTCACCAATATGTAGGAAAGGATGGTGTATTAAAGTAAGAAATAGAAATTAATAAAAGGTTATATTTACACTATTAAGTCACTTCCTACATTTATTTACATTATTTAATTGGAAGGAATAAGGAATCACATACGGGATATTATTAGGGAGCGCGAGAAAATATTAAGTAAAGGTACGTTAACACTTGGGATAAACATTTTGGTATAGGAGCGTTATAAGAAAATGCAATGGACTGCCAGGATCGCTGAGCTACTACGGGAGCTCGGAAAAAAACAAAAGAATAAATAATGTTCTAGAAGATTTTGAAATATTTGACTCTATTTGCAGAACGCGGGTTGTTCACGTTCTAATCGATTCTCAAGGGTTATTCCCATTGAGGTGGATTTCCCCACAAATATATTAATATAAAAAAAAAACTATATTTCTATGTCATCACCGCTTTAGTGTCTCGTAGAGAGTTTAGAGTCAGTCCCAATTTTATTATACCAACTTGTGAAACTGTTAAAATTTACAAACAGATTTTTTTTCATCTATGAATGAGGCACCTGTTTTTTGCTATACAAATGGATTCCTACCAACCTGTTAATTTGTTATTTTTTAAATAATATAATCAACTGTCAAGTCGCAATCGCTCCCTTAAATAAACGCCTCCTTCAAAAGACTGTAATAGCAAAAGTTTAGTTTTTTTTTTGAATCTCATCAATACGACTGCCTCCTATCACATAATAGATAATAATCACCACAGGCCAATTATTATGAGAAACAAGAACGACAAGCAATATTTTCTTCTTGTAACACTTCGATTAACAATGTTGATCGAAGTTGTAACGGAACGCAGTAGCTGTTGAGAATAAGACATTATTTGTAAGTTAATACCGCAGATATGACTTCATAGTGATATTTAGACTTCCGCTGATATTCAAAAATCGCTCCAGAAACCGACATTACACTAAAAACTAAATTATAGTGACATTTTACTTAAGTTATCTTTGTAAGTGAAGCGAAGTGAAGTTGGTATTGGTTTAATTTACCCATCTTACCTGCAAACCACTATGTAGCATATTGGCTATAGCCTCCACATCCAGTGTAGAATCTTGAGCAGATATCTTCTTGATAGCAGAAGATACGATGCATAAATCTCCTCTCAGCTCACTAACGAGGGCGGTGATCTTCTGGGCGTTGCTCAACACGTCAACGCTTTGGGTGTATGGGTTGTAACGAACACCGAAAGGTCGTTGGATGCTTTCAGCGAATGCCCTGAAACAATTATAATGGTTAGTTTTCCATCGGCGAGCAGCTTTTGTTTCTAATCCAATCATTGTACATATTTTTTTTTACTGTTTATATTCTATGTAAATAAGCGTTTATGGTGTTTAAATCGGCCTACATTTGATTTGTAGGCATTAGGCATAGTGGGAACGATCAATACTGTTAAACAAAAATGTATTTAATTGACCCCATTCATGGATTTTGTAGATCTGCTTAGACACCAGGTGGGCAATTCTCGCGCTTTCGACATTCATCTCGATTCGAGATTTTTAAAGAAAAATGACAAAATATGCTATTTTTCGTTCAAAAATATCGGACATTAAACGAAATAAATATTAATTAATAAATATATAAATATTGAACGAAAAATGACATATTTAGTCATTTTTCGTTTAAAAATCTCGAATCGGGATGAATGTCGAAAGCGCGAGAATTGCCCACCTGGTAGATATAAAGTCTCCAGTAAAAAAAAGTCACCGGTCTATAGCGCTGAAGGGATTTTTTATTTTTCATTGGAGCACGGCATGTGACTTTGTATCAACCTGATAGTAAGCAGACCTACAAAATTCATGAATGGGGTCGATAATGTTGATCGCTTCCACTATGTCGGCTAAATGATTCGGTTACGAAATGGGCTGCGACATGGACGTAATTGCATTACGAGTATTTTTTAATATCCTCGCTGCTTTATAATCAGTCGCCCATTTCGTAACCTTGGTGGTTACGAAATGGGCGACAAAAAGGAGACTACCACCTCAACAATAAACCAATGCAGTAGTTTCCGGTAAATCGGTGAAGAGTAAAACCATTCAAGTTTAACCCAAGCGCGGACTTTACTGGAAATATATGACTTGCTTATTAAAGAAAACCAATCAAATAAATCTAAACATACCATACCTCATTTTTTCCTTCGCTTCTTCAAAGGATTCTGTATAATAATAAGCATTCTGATAAGAGGTAATAATACATTCCTCGTGCACTGTCATGTCGGGGTCAAACCGTTTGATCTTAGCTGGAGTAGTCAGGGCATGGTTTAGTTCTGCTACTGAAGACAGCAGACCAGCGCCGTATACCCGGTAAGTTCCATCGATTTGACGGCATAGACCAAATTCCACGGTAAAGAAGTATAACTGTAAAAAGAATTTCATAATTAGAAAATAACGAAAAACATTTTTTTTTAACATAATTAAATGTATGGGGCTCGATTTTTCAATGTTAGCGGATGACTAAATATCACTGAAATGTCAACTGTATTTTTGAATCTCATCGGGTGACTAAAATATCATACCTATGATATCAATACGAGTGCCTCCTACCCATGAAGCTAAAAAAACGCGCCCGCGCCACGCGGACGGGCACGGTTTTTACCTTCATGCTCCTACCACTCGTAAATAAAGTCACCGGTGACATATAATAATCATTACAAATAATGTACGTTAAGTTCCGCTCCACCATTGAGTTTTTATGATTTAGCATAGACTTTCAATTATTATGAGAAACAAGAATGACATATTGAACGATAAACAATATTTGTAACGCAAGTAGCTCTTGTGAATGAGAAATTATTTGTAAGTTGGTACCACACATATAACTTCCGAAAATAATTTTGATATATCATGATTTTGTAGTCGTAGGTGATATCGAAATCATCGCTGACATTCAAAAATCGCACCCCAGTTACAATAAGGGGCCTCTTTTATATAACGTGACCATGACAATTACCAATACATTGCATATAACTAGATACTAATGTTATAAAGAGAAAATATTTATTGTTTATTTCGCTACTAAGCTATTTAAAAATTATTTCACTAATAGAAAGCTTATATCAGCAAGTATATTTATTTATTATTCTGGATTTTATTTTGGATCCGATTTCTTTTAAATTAAACAGAGCGCCGTGGGTTTAACCGCGGTGCTAGTGTTATATAAATAATCATTTTAGGATTTATATGCTCCGTACTATGGAAAATATGTATGATAGTTTCATCTAATGATTTTTGGCTATATTGCTTTTTTTTCTTTTGAAGTATAGATTTTACACAACAGTTTAGGTACTTACAGTGGCCAGTTTATCCACATCTTCATCGGAAGCACCCAAAGACGCCATGCCCAATTCTTGGGAAAATTGGGCGAAGCTCGGATTGGCCAGCAGTGGCATGTGGCCCAACAATTCATGACAGCAATCCCTGTTCAAATTTATTTTATTAAGACGCAATTTCACCAATAAATTTGGTGTTTATGGTGTAAAATTATATATAAATTTTTTTTTAAATGTCATGTTAGTAAAAATATAAGTGCTGACTTAGGATATTAGGTATCCCCTAATTTGTTGATAAAATAGAGCTTTAATAGTAATTTAAGAGGAGCGTCTGATGAGGCTCTTCAATGCGCATGCTGATTCAACTCCAAAGTATTGCCTCTCTCTGCGCATGACGGTGTGTCGATAACAATTAAGATCAAAAGGTCGTGAATGTATGGGAAAAGTTTGCTCAGACGCTCCTCTTAAGAATCATTTTTAAATAGTTATTTATTTAAATACAGCGGTTTATCCTACTACTAAAACAGTTACAGAAAAACTTTTATGTAAACTCACGGTTCTGGTGTATAGAAAGGGTCGGAGGAGTGCCGTATGTACTGAGTGCAATGGAAGACCCTGAAAGCCAGCCCCGACAAGAAATCCCTCGGGGACAAGTATCCAGCAACGGGTCGGAGTTGAAACCCGGTTTTTCTTTTCAGGAATACGCTTACGTCTTCCAACTGAATGTAAATAATAATAAAAAATGTATTTAAAACCATAATAATTCATTATTTTATATTTTATTTTAAATTCTTTATTGCACAAAATTGTACCTACATAGGCGAGCTTAATGCCTTAGGCATTTTCTACTAGCTAACCTTTGAGAGGGTGAAATATGCTTAGGGTGCGGAACTTTCGATAGATAGATTATCATATAGTTTTATAAAAAAGTATTTTATAATTCAAACTAGGATCTTATAATATTAATTATTTAACTAAAAATTTGGAATTAAAAAAAGTGTATTTTACCTAAATATTAAATTCTCTCGAATACGGAATATATGTTTAAAATAATTCTCTCATCCAAATATGTATATAAATAAATCACTAATAAATTGTATTCTTTAACATATATAATAAATCTTTAAGTTATTTAAATTACAGCGTTATGTTTCGTTTTATTTTGCAATTACATCTTTACAGATTTCTATAGTAGTACATATGTAGAAACGTGTATAATTCAGATGATCTCAACTTAATTACAAATTGTTATTTGGACATATCGCTATTATCTTCGCTCGTAATTATAGCTATAATTAATATATACCCTTTACCGCATTAGAAAAAATGGGTTATGATAATTAAAATTTTGAATGTAATAAAATATGTCTAATTTCTTTACTATAACATAATTAGGCTAAAGATCAAAAGCTGGCAACGACGTCATATGACGTTTATATATTTACATCAGAAGTTGGCTCCCTTTATCTTCATTTCTGCATTTGTTATCCATTATCATAGTACTGCAGTATCAGGGGACATAAATACGTGTGTCCTACCTATATAAGTATTATAATACAAACCTGAGGTAAATGATCTTCCCGATAGCCGCAGTACTTAACCAGCTGTGGCCAATTCTCGAGGTACTCCTCGCAAGCGTGCTTGGCATATAGCTTATGCAATTCACGAAAGACAATCCCCCTGAAAAAAAAAACATTAAAATCTACTGCCTATTAAATATCTAGATAACAATGCCTATAATTTAAACTTTAATACTACAAACAATATATTAGTTATCTATACTAATATTATATCTATACTAATATTATAAAGCTGAAGAGTTTGTTTGTTTGTTTGTTTGTTTGTTTGTTTGAACGCGCTAATCTCCGAAACTACTGGTTCGAATTGAATAATTCTTTTTGTGTTGGATAGTCCAGTTATCTAGGAAGGCTATAGGCTATATAACATCACGCTACGACCAATAGGAGCAAAGATATAGTGATAAATGTGTAAAAAACGGGAGAAATTATTTCATCTTTGAAGCCTTCCGTTGCGTGCGCCGTGAAAACGGTTCAAGATACACAAAAAATATGTATTAAAGAATAATCTAAATATATATAACTCAAAGGTGACTGACTGACATAGTGATCTATCAACGCACAGCCCAAACCACTAGACGGATCGGGCTGAAATTTGGCATGCAGGTAGATGTTATGACGTAGGCATCCGCTAAGAAAGGATTTTGATAAATTCTACCCCCAAGGGGATAAAATAGGGGATGAAAGTTTATATGATAAAAAAATAACTATTCCACGCGGACGAAGTCGCGAGCACAGCTAGTATATTATACAGGGTGACTTTTTCAAGTCGGTTTTGTAAACATAGTATCTTAAAAATTAACACTTTCCTTTAGTTTAGTTTTACCGTTTGAAGTTACTTTCCATTTAATCATTATAAGCGACACTATCAGCTGGTGCAATAATACAGCATGACTATTTTTTTTTAAATCAACCGGTTCGATTCCCGGCTAGGAGTTTTTTTTTTTCAAAAATCTAATGATGCAGTTTAAGTTTTTATAAGCGACTCTATTAGCTGGTGCAATGATACAGCATGACTTTTTTTTTCAAAATCAACCGGTTCGATTCCCGGCTAGGAGAATGATTTTTTCAAAAATCTAATAATGCAGTTTTAGTTTTTATCCAAATCGGCTCCGTGACTCCTTTGAGCATTTTTCGATATACCTTGTAGTTTAGGATTTGGCCTTGAGGGCACACTTGAAAAATTCACCCTGTATATTACATCACATGCCTAATTAAGTTTACGAAATGAATCAAGACTTCAAAGGCCGAAATAGCCTTTCTATGATATTACTTGCATCGTTAATATTATTAGAGCCCAGAAGGGTCTGCTGTATGAAGATGTATTGGTCATCTTTAACTTTAGAGAATATGATTTAGAACGAGCCTACCCTACACCTCATAATTAAATTTATTATGAATTCACTTAGGTTCCACTGGCAGAACTGTCGACTGGAGAAACCTTAAGTGCATATCTTAGGCATATATACCTACGTACTTTATTTTATGGAATTATAAAAGCTTATATTAAGATTTTAATAGTTTCTTATGTAAGTGCACTATTTTTTTAGTAGTGTTCTACGCCCTAATTTAAGATTCCGGCATCATTTAAGATTGGGAAAATTAGCAGTGGGGGATGTCGCGGTTTTACCTACCTACACAGTCGTCATCGTTATATCTGAGTCTGTTAACGATAGCACGTAATGTTCAGGTGGTCATTGTAGTTAGGTAAATATAAATTTCCGCAGTATCAAAGGGCTAAACGTGAGCTAAATTGCACTTTATTGATGCGTGGCGTGAATCGGCGCATATACTAACGTTCTTGTAATATTACAACTTGGCTCTTAGTCGTAGTTAAATTATTATTTTTATGTTGCTAATTGTACATAAAAATCTTTCAGAGGTGAAAAATACTTTTATATTTAAAAAAAATCAGATAGATTGTATATAATAAATAAAAAGACCGACAAAATATTATTTTAATTCTGCGGCAAACAGTAGTAGAGAAATACTGGAAGTTCGAAAGCTCATTTTGTATGCAGTGTCTTTAAATTACCTTCATTTTATGAGTTTAGAAAAATAACTATCTAACTTTGCAATGTCGGAAAAAATAACTGTAAAATCGTGTAAATTTTAATAAAATCTATATACAAGAATTGGTTCTTATTAAAAAGTGGTCCAGCCTAGTGGTTAAGTCACTGCGAAACTGATAACAAGGTTAAGCAGATGACAACAATACCAGACCTGGGATGGGTAATCGCTTTATGTATAAAGCAAGACTATTTCATCATAAACACCGAAACAAGCTCGCCATTTGTTAAGTGTTGCCTCCGAATACCATCGGCGAACTGAGGATGGGTAAAACCGTCCACTAACTACCATGAGGTCGTTTAAACGGTTCTCGGGAGTAAATAGTACCCCCGTGATAGTATTATTTATATTTTTGTGATCTAAATAGACTTTATATTTATTATACTTTTTAATAAAAATAACGTGGTAGCCTATTTGGTTAGACCTTGGACTTAAAAACACTTAGGTCCCTGGTTCGAATCCCGGTGTGTACCAATGAGTTTTTAATTAAAAAATTTATGTACATTTATTTGACAACACCACTATAGTGCCTCGGAGAGCACGTTAAGCTGTCGATCCCGGTTTCACTATACCAACTTGTGAAACTGTTTATAGATGGGTTATTGAGTATATTCAAAACATCGCGACGAGCTAGCCACTTGTTCGGTGTAGACTCATACCATCGGCTACGACGAGGTGGGATTAAAACCCCTCCGCTGGGTACCCTGGGGCCGTCTAGGCGGTCTCGGGCGCAGTGAGACACCCGTGATGATATATATATATATATAAATATAAATATGTGGAATTAAAAAAAAACACTATAAAATGCTCAATAATCAGATTCAATAAGCGATCCGTATCGCGCTCATCTTTTTGCTGTCACGAAAATAGAATTTGGTTGCCTGAATAATATCTACAAGCAATGCCCTCTGTAGGGACTTTATTTTAAGATCAGGCGTTAGATCTGAGCATTGCAGTTTGTTTAAGATCAGGCGTTAGGATAGTCTCATTAATGTTCATGTTAACGAGGAGTCGATACATCCAGCCCTATGAACAATCCAGTCATATGTAGAAAGTGCGCCAGTTTTTATAGATAGAGCAAGTAATTTTAATATTACACTTAACAAAGTTCTCTATACAAATACAGAAACTTGTAAATAAATTAAAGATGTGGCTGAGTCAATACGTTAAGTGACTCAGCCACATCTGTGGGTTCACCGGTTACCAGGAGACTACTGCATTGATTTAGTCTCGATACCGCCCTTTTCGTAGCTGCATCATTTAGCGGATTGGGAGCAATCAATAATATTAAATACGTATCTATACATTTATCGACCCTATTCATGCTTTTTAATGCTGCTTACCATCAGGTGAATACAAAGACACTCCAGTTTCAAAAATATATATAGTAGGTACGAATGTCAAATTCGGACACTTAACTATGTAGCTTCTTTTTGTATTTTAGGGGCCCCCTAAAGGGAAGATATATTTTAAACCAAATTTTATATGGGTAAAAAGGTAGTTAATATCTCGGTAACGGAAGGCACGACGTGAATTAGGAAAAACTGGATAAGAAGTACAAATATGGCGTGTTTTCAAAAAAATAAAATCAGTGGAAATTAATAGATAGGCATTTTACAATATAAAGTGGGATATTTTATAAAATAGTATGCAAATGCTAGTATATGCTAGTATATATATAGTATATACGTGGTGGCCTAGTTGGTTAGACCTTGGACTTAAAAACACTTAGGTCCCTGGTTCGAATCCCGGTGTGTACCAATGAGTTTTTAAATTAAACATTTATGTACATTTGTTTGACAACACCACTATAGTGCCTCGGAGAGCACGTTAAGCTGTCGGTCCCGGTTTCACTATACTAACTTGTGAAACTGTTTATAGATGGGTTATTGAGTCTATTCAAAACATCGCAACGAGCTAGCCACTTGTTCGGTGTAGACTCATACCATCGGCTACGACGAGGTGGGATTAAAACCCCTCCGCTGGGTACCCTGGGGCCGTCTAGGCGGTCTCGGGCGCCGTAAGGCACCCGTGATGATACATATATATAATGCTAGTATAGCCTGACACTGAGTTAATCATCATGGCCCAGCCGAAACTACTGAAAATAGGAATATAAAATTTTACCGTAGCTTCAGGCTCACTAAGAAGGGAATTTAAAAAACTGTTTATTGAAGTAAAATTATATTTTAATAAACTATATATTGAAATTTAAATATTTAGAAATAAATATAGAATATAGTTCTGAATATGTTTGATATCAAAAAGTTAATAGACAGACAGCTGCTATCGTATTCGATATCCTTCGTTTGCACTAAAGGTAAATAAATTGACAGCATAATAAGCACTACATTATAGAGGTAGTTTTACTTTAACATCAGCTCCTGAGTTATTGGTAAATTGAATTCAATATTTCTGTCTATCTTCATTTTCACTCAGTCTGCTGAACAAGCCCTAGATTTTTACATACAGAACCGCATATTGGTATCAAGCTAAGTACGCTTCGGCGGAGTACCTACGTGATATAGTCATTAATGGGGGACGCTGAAGCTATCACTACGTATGATTTTAAATTATGTATGCAAAGTGTGTAAAATTTAAAAAAAATGATAAATTGCAATTAAAATGATTAAAAACCAGATTTTGTTATTGATTGAAAAATCTTTTTAGAAAACTGGGTTATTAAACAAGATTATTTCCTGTTTCGATACTAGTTCAAACAGAAAGAAACTACCTTGTTTGATAACCCAGTTTTCTAAATATATTTTTTATTCCAGTTGTATTTAATAAATTGAAGTTTTTCAATATGTCCACATATACAGGGTGAATTTTTCAAGTATGCCTTCAAGGTCAAATCCTAAACTACAAGGAATAGCGAAAAACGCTCAAAGGAGTCTCGGGACCGATTTTGATAAAAACTAAAACTGCATCATTAGATTTATAAAAATAATATTCTCCAAGCCGGGAATCGAACCGGTTGATTTTGATTAAAAAAAAACTCATACTGTATTATTGCACCAGCTTATAGTGTCGCTTATAAAGATCAAATTCTGGTAAGCAATATCTACCGGCAAACTAAAGGAAGGTCCTAATTTTTAATTAAAAACATTTTTTAATAAAATAAAATCAATCTTTACCACCTAACTAACTCAATTTACTTTACTAACAATTTTATTTAGTTAGTAATAATAAATATTACTACTACTAAATAAAATTGTTTGAAATAATGATCTTTAAGACCCAACTATATTGAAAACATACAAATGAAAAAACCTTCGAGTGACCTAGTTATGTTTCGGTTTTAGTCTATGGGTTTACCGGTTTTCAAAAGACTACTGCATCGATTTCTTGTCGAGGCGGTAGTCTCCTTTTAGGGTGTAGTTGCGAAACGGGCGGTTAATTTGACGATAAAGCAGCGCGGCTATTAAAGTAGACTCGTAATGTGAATACGTCTTTATCGCCGCCCGTTTCGTGATCGCATATTTTAGCCAGCATAATAGAAGCGATCTATGCTGTTAAATAACAATGAATTGAAGGACTACATCCATGGATTTTGTAGGTCTGCTTACCTTCAGGTAGATACAAAGACATACGCCGTAGGTACTCCAGTAAAAAAAAACAACATATGTTATTAAATAAAAGTAATAAAAAGCGAATTTAGGTATGTATTGAAAATATTGTCTATAATTTCGAACATTTTATTAGTTAGGGCTTAAAAACATAAACATATTTTCTTGAAAATAAGCACTTTCTTTGGTTTGCCGTTTGAAGTTATATTCCACCATTTGATCCTTATAAGCAACACTATCAGCTGGTGCAATAATACAGGATGATATTTATTTGAACCTTGTATAGCATTATTCTTAACCTGGATGTGAAAAACCTTATTATTATGCCAAAGTTTTTATGAAGCTGTTTTTGCAATGCTCTCAATATAATTGCGGTGGTTATATCTAAACCATATATATTAATAATAAATTGTTCGATATTATAGCCAATATTTTCAATACATAAGTACCTGAATTAGTTTTTTCTTACTTTATTTTTTTTAAATATGATGTTTTTTTACTGGAGTACGGCATATTACTTGGTATCTACCTGAAGGTAAATAGACCTACAAGATCCATGAATGAGGGCGATCAATTCATTGTTGTTTAAAAGCATAGATTCATTCTACTATGCCGACTAAAAGATACGAGCCCTAAACGGGCGGCGATAAAGACGAATTCGCATTACAAATCTACTTTAGTACAAGTAAAAGGAGACTACCACGGACTACCACCTCGACAAGAGATCAATGCAATAATCTGCTGAAAACCGGTAAACCCATAGTCTAAAAGCGAAACATGACTAGGTCATTTGACGTTTTTTTTTTTATCTGTATGTATTTTCAATATGGATGGGTTTTGAAGATCATTATTTCAAACAATTTGATTAGTTAGTAAACGGTGGTAAAGTATGTTTTTTTTTGTTTTTTTATTAAAAATGTGCACTTTCCTTTAGTTTGCCGCTAGATATTACTAACAGAATTTGAACTTTATAAGCGACACTATCAGCTGGTGCAATAATACATGTGAGTTATTTTTTTCAAACTCAACCGGTTCGATTCCAGGCTAGGAGAATATTTTTTTCACAAATCTAATAATGCAGTTTAACTTTTTAACAAAATAGACCCCGAGACTCATTTGAGCATTTTTTGCTATTCCTTGTAGTTTAGGATTTGGCCTTGAAGGCATACTTGAAAAATTCACCCTGTATATGTGTACATATTGAAAAACTTCAATTTATTAAATACAACTGGTTATAAAAAAGGAATAAAAAATATATTTAGAAAACTGGGTTATCAATCAAGATAGTTTTTTCCTGTTTGAACTAGTATTGAAATAGGAAATAATCTTATTTAATAACCCAGTTATCTAAAAAGATTTTTCAATCAATATTAAATTCAGCCTGTATATACAGTTTAGAATCTAAGGGTCCCTTTGCAAGACTTTCCTTTTAGACTCTTACATAACCAATAAATTGAGAAGATGATTATTTTCTATATATTTAAACTCCTGAAATTAGTTAAGTATATATTCATTTTAATTTCAGGCACTCGTAACTGCCAAACTATAAACAATATTAATATATAGTTTAGTTTTAAATATGCGTAGATTATGCAATATCTAGGTATTTGTATATTTTTATTTTCATGTGAGTACTAAGTACTAACTACATGAAAATAAGCCTTGTTTTCCCAATATACTTACATTAGATATTTGGAAAGTTGTACTTTAGGCTCACGGAACGGACCACAGAATATTGACCACTTATATATATTTTTTTAATTGTCTTTAAATTTATTTTTCACTTGATTATTACTAACGATTAAGAGGGCGTATGAAGGAAAATAAAACAGGTGAAATACTTTTATTACAGTGCGTGCGAGTGAGAAACAAAATAATTTTGTTTAATATAATACAATTTTTTTGCTATAACTTCTAAAAATTTTGAAATTTACAAATGCTAGGCCATATTCATATAAAAACTAGATTTTATACATATACACAATTTATAAAAAATATGGATTTATAATCTGCTCCATATTGAAGTAATAGAAAATATCGATACAGAATGGAGGTGACTTATTTCTATTACGATTTTCAAAAAGCCAGTTACTTCTAAATATCTTTTATTATTGTTATGTTTTTTTTTATATATTTGTTGTGTATATAACTCAATATTCACATTATTCTATAATCGAAAATGTAGATTTTTAATTTACTTTTTTGCTGTTCAGTGTAGTTTGTATGGTAATGCTTATTTGTGATAGGTATATGTTTCCATAGGAAAAGCTGTTAGACTTAATCAATAAATCCTCATATTAGCCCGAAGTACAACCTTATAAAGTCAACATGCATAATATTATATATTGACTAATAATGTCAATATATAATGTTCGTACGCTTTATCGTCAAGTTATAAAAAATACTTTTTGAAATTATTATTTTGCGATGTTTCTCTATGGAAATTTTATTATGAAAATATAGGATAGTTTTATATTAATATTTATGTACTGAAATAATATAATTAAACTGATATGTTATCATGTACTGTTTGCGCAACAAATTATTATAATTACATATAGGTTAAATATATAAAAGCAATTGGCATTCCTAAAAAACGGACAACTTTTTTTTTTAACTTTACTGTCTACTTCTTTTAATATTGTAACTGACATTTTTTGTGGTTGTAGTCTATCTATGGGTTAAACGGTTTTCAGAAGATATATTGTCAAAGTGGTGGATTATGGTGCGGTTAGGAAACAAGCAGTTAATTTGACAATATGTAGACTCGTAAAACAAAATGTGTATTTATCGCCGCCTATTTCGTCACTGCATTATAGTGGGACCAATACTGTTAAACTGATCAAACATGAATAGGTTTGCTGGTTTGTCTTTGTTGGTCTGCTTGCCATCAGGTAGATACTCGTACAAAGTCACATGCTCCAATAAAATTACATTTTAAAAGTATACAAATTATACCTATCTTCAATTATTGCTATATATAATTTTTCAACTGGGCCTTAAAGGCCAAATCCTAAACGACAAGCAATAGCGAAACATGCTTAAAAGAGTATTGGGCCGATTTTGATAAAAACTAAAACTGCATCACTAGATTTTGGAAAAAATAATCCTAGCCGGGAATCGAACCGGTTGATTTTGAATCCATATATTATGGATGGCGTATTAAGAAACTCCTTTGAGCATTTTCGCTATTCCCTGTAGTTGATGATTTGGCCTTGAAGGCCCACTTGAAAAATTCACCCTGTATAGTCATCGGCAGTTGTTAAGCAATACTCTCACTATGATACTATATTATTTCGCTACTTTTTTATTGTTTTAAGAATATTTAACCTGTATCTTTGAGAAGCGGATCCAGTCAACAAGTTTATACTAAATCTAAGTTGCATAAGTTGCATGTATCTATTAAAAAACATACTTACCAAGTTTTGATCTCAACTTCAGTATACTGAACTTTAGGGATGGGATTTCCACTAAACAAAAAAGATAATTATTAAACTTAGCTTTATTATAAACACGATTAGTTTGCCATTTGTTTAGTGTACATTCCGAACACCATCGGCATCGGCGAAGTGGGAACTGAACCTCCCCGCTGAATACCCAGAGTTCGTTTAGACGGTTTCGGGCGCATTAAGGGTGCCTAATAGCGCACTGATATAAATAAACAAAAATAATATTAACAACATTAAAAAGTACTTATAATATATATATTTTAGAACTTCAATCGCAATATAGCTAGATTGCGATTGTTCTAAATTACCTTAATCTTTAATAATAATAGTAAGTTAAAGGTAAAATAACTATATATAGTCATCATTTTACGTATTGCTGAAAGCTTTATTTAGATGTATTTAAATCGCAGACAGGTAGGTAGGTTAGGTACCATCTATCTAATAAATTGATTTCAGACAGAAAGATCATAAAAGCTGAATAATAAGCAGGAAATGTACTCAAACTTTATGTCTATTTAAATGTGTTATTGATTTTTATGTAGGTATTCAATGTATTTTTTTACGCAGTTAAGAGCAGATTCTGATCAAACATTTCCCATACATTCACGACCTTTTGGTCCTAACTGTTACCCCCCACTAAACATTTATAGATTTTGAAGATTATGAATTTTGGGGGCGTTATAAATAAGACCTATATCTAGGCTCGTACGTTTTCCTTTTTCTAAAGTTTGGTGTAGGAAAAATAATATTAACCCCTGAATTTCGGAAAAAAACGCAAAAATAACTATCACATTAAAATAATTCCTAGAAAATATCAAGGCAGAAAATAAAAAAAAGGAAAACGTACAGTCATCGTTTATTTTCGCTTTAATAAAATGACACCATTTTTTTCAAATCTTCTAAAGTTTAGGGGTTGAAAACAGTTTTGGCCCGAAAGTCGTTTTGCTGCCTAAATTGTAGGTATAATCTCATACGTGCACTATACGTGTTCTCTTATTAAGGGTCGGGGGGAAGTTTTACACAAATGTATGGTAGCGTTACCTACTCACCGTCATGCGCAAGGAGAGGTAATACTTTGCTGTTGAATCAGCATGAGCATCGAAGAGCCTCATCAGCCACTCCTCTTAATGTAAAGTTATGAGGCTCTACCGTGAGTTTATTGTCTTTGTATAAACTACCAATAGAAACGCTTTATTTTTGAAAATAAGATAAATAAAGCTTTCTTATTGGTAAAACCTAACGTTCCTAACATATTACCAAATACTATCTTAATGACTAAATATTAAGAACTAATTAATTAATTGTTTATTCTTATTTAAGCTACAATGTTTTACAATAAACTGGATATATTTAAAAGATAAATAAATACAAAGTGAAAGAAATCCTCTATTATACATGGTGACTTTAAAAAGTGGTACTTTTGGCTAATATGATATTCTTCTTTTTAATTTATTATTTTTAATATGTAGGACAATTTACATATATTGCTCTGGTCACAAACTAAGCTCTAGTCTTGTATTATGTGTACCAGAAACAATGATATTATACTAATTATATTATATAAACCATGACAGAAAAATAAAAAATAAATCATGGGTGGGAATCGAACCCTCGACCTCCGGATACAAGGCGCAACCACTAGTCTATGGAGTGGAAGCTGTGAATTTATCGCAAATAAAAAAAAAATCTTTTTCATACTAACAAGTAATTTTAAATAACCAGTTTGTATGAGGAATACATTTTTTTTTTCATTTGCAACAAATGTATCCATAGTAAAAGTTTTTCGATTTAAATAGCAGAGTCTCATATTAGGCAAAATTACATTTTTTTTAAATTCACCGTGTATATTTAAGTTAAAATCATTTTAATTCTAATGTGATTATGAATTGAAAGAATTAAATTATTATATACATATTTAATTCACATAAATTGTATAATATTTGTTCTTAAATATTTTTTAGTTTGAATATTAGCAGGAACTTGTATTAAATTTTGGCATATGTGAACAAATATAAACTAGGTAGGGGAGTTTATATTAAAAAAGGGAACAGTTCATATTATATAAATATCTTGAACGCATGGAAAGAGATAATTTCAAAATTAATACCTACTATAAATAGTTAAGGAACTAATAAAATGTTGTCACAATAAACAAAATCTAAATCTAACATATTTTGTCAAGATTTTGTCCTAATATTTGATGTACTACAATTAAAAAATACAATAACTTACTATTTGTAGTTATTAGCGATAGCAGCGAATTGTTCTCTGCGCTTCCGATAGACAGGATCTTTGAAGCCAGGGTGATCAGCATCCAGTTCGGATCCATACATTAGGACGTTTTGGGCTCTATCCAGATCTGCTATCTTACGAGGAAACCAAGGCATTTCCCCAAAATCTGAATAAGTTAAGGAAGAACTAGTTATCATTTTCTTTTATAGGTATTATTTAGGTATCATTTCACTTAATGTTTTATTGTAATATTATAAGAGCCTGATTCCCACAACACAGAGTAAACGAAAATGGGAACAGCGTACTATATATAATATATAACTGTATTTTTTTTATGAAATAAAGAATTGTAATTATTAATATTATTTTGGCGAACATTTCTTCTAAAATAGTGCTGTGAATTAAGCGGATTTTTCTTTCTAAATAGTTAAACTAAATTTCTGAGAGAATAAGCAATTTTTTTTTAAGTGTTCAAAATATGTAGTACAAATGATTACATTCCGTATAGTATATAAAATAATTATTGAATAATATTTTTCGATTGAATATTACCAGAAATTACTATTTTTTATTTTTATTGTTAATATCGCAATATATATGTATTTTACTAATTAAAGTCTTATCTTACGTACAAAGTCAGTACATTATAAAATAAAGAAATAATGTTAAATTTAATAGATTTAAGTTTAAACTACCTTTCCATCAAACCAAATTAATTAATTATTTACCGAAACTAGCCGACAACGGTGTTGGCGGTGGAAATTCTTCCCCGATCTGTGGTGGCACTACTTCAAAAGCCTGCACTTCTCTCTTCAGCATCCTTTTCAATTGTTCCATTCGTTGCGGGTCGCACTCTACGTCCACCAGAATATCAGCCTAAACCGAAAAAAAAAGAAGCTATTTTAGAAAAGTATTTGACATACAATTAATTATACCTACTATTATTATAAAAAGAAAATATTTATTTATTTCTTTGTTCCAAATAAACTCAAAAACTATTGAACCGATTAAAAAATTAATTCGCCTATACAAACTAACATTATCAGCGACGTATGTTAACGCTGCAATTTATTTTCGATCCGATTTATTTCAAATTAAACTGCGAGTGAAAACGCGGTGTACTTCTAGTACCTTATAAAAATAATAATTGGACGTATTTACTACTTTACACCTTTTGTAGTTTTATATTTTCTACTAAAAAAATGGACGTGAAAGGAATGAAAATACTCACTTTTGTTACACATTTAACGTAAAAAAAAAACAATATTTAAGTTACTAACTTAATTATGGGTTCTTTTTACGTTAAATGTGTAACAAATCTTGCCGTCCACCGTACTAGAAAAAAATATATTTCGCACCCATAAGTAAATAGCATAGCTAACCAACATCAGAAATAAATAATGTATTAACCCATTTAAATATGCTATATATATATCACCACGGGTGCCTTACGGCGCCCGAGACCGCCTAGACGGCCCCAGGGTACCCAAGCGGAGGGGGTTTTTAATCCCACCTCGTCGTAGCCGATGGTATGAGTCTACACCGAACAAGTGGCTAGCTCGATGTTTTCAGTAGACTCAATAAGCCATCTATAAACAGTTTCACAAGTTGATATAGTGAAACCGGGACCGACGCTTAACGTGCTCTCCGAGGCACTATAGTGGTGTTGTCATACAAATGTACATCAATTCTTAAATTAAAAACTCATTTGTACATTGTTCATTGTACCCGGGTTCACACCTAAGTGTTTTTAAGTCCAAGGTGTAACCAACTCGGCCACCACGTATATATAAAAAATAATATTAAAATTTAATAAAATAATTTTATTAACGCAAATTTTATATTATTCAAATGGGTCAATAGTTAGCCAGCTATGCCTTATTATTAACACAACATTGATGAAGCCTACAAGCCACTATAATCAGCCACAATGGAGTAGTCCCATAAAACTACTGTTAAGCTACTAATGTTACGAGTAAGTTACGCACTATATACTCGTATATTAAACTAGTTACAAAATAGAAAAAAGGTGAAACTGATAAATATTACTTACGGCAGCAGATTCAGTAGTAGATTTCCTGGATTCAATATGGAGCACATTAATCCCCAGATCCTGGAACACCGACAGGGCTTTCACCAGTCCTCCAACTTGATTTTTCAGGGTAAACATAACCGAGATCCTTTCTCCATCAGCGGCACCGATTTGGGGAGGTCTTGTTTGTAACTGAAGATGGCCAAGCTTTGGGTGATGAATGCTTTCACTCTTTACTTGCCATTCTGAACCGTTTCTGTATAGCCAAAGGCCAAGGAGACCTTTCCCTGACCCACTCATCGCTCCTGCAAATTACTTAGTATTGGCACAAGTTCTATTGTAGTTTCATAAACCACTAATAGAAAAAGCTTTTAATAAATATAATACTTTAATAAACATAAGCTTTTAATATACAAATGTTAAATTTTCTTGTTAAAAGAAATTAAAAACACTAAAAAAAATATTCGAATAAACACAAAATATGTGACCTAATTTTACCTTTATGAAAACAGTTTAAGTTACAGAAAAGCAATCTAAGTTAGGTGATAAATTTTCCAAGTCCGTCCGGAGGCTTAGAGTGGAAATTGTATGTTGCAACGGTAGTTAAGAGACTGTGCCCGTTTCTGTGCACGGCTCGTATATAAAGACGAGAGGAGCGGGCGCTTTAGCCGTGGGATGGGTATATTTGATTGGTAGAATCAAGTATTCGGAGTTACTTGGGAAATCTTCTCTTTCCTCACCATAAAGTCACGCACACAATTTTTGAAAAATTGTTAAGATTAATAAAATTAATCGTACTAAAAATGTAGTTGATATAATTATTTAGACAATAATAAATATTTAGACAGTAATAAATAATAAAGTACGCTTAAAAATCTCTAGAAAAAAAATACTTAAAAACAATAAACATTAAATATAAAAAATTTTCAATTATTCAACTATGTTCTATCACGTCAAGTCTTTTAGTGGGTAGACAGAAAATGTTACCAGTCCTATCTATATCTCCATACTCCTCTTGCCTCATCCAAGTCAAATCTACACCGAAATTATATTAAATCGACTTATAATTTTGCTTTACAAAAACAAAACTGAAATTTTTTGTATCATTGTGAACAAGTGATGCTTGCGTAGGTTGCACAAGTACATAGGCAATTCACAAACACATATAAACCTCACGGTAGTTTGTTGACGGGTGCTAACGGACCAGTCGCTGTATTTATTAGCATTGTTTAGAGAAAAGAGCGTTCCGTCCGCGTCGTTCATTATCTAGAGGGTTGGTTTTATTCATGTTGCGCATCGTGACTGCGCGATGGAGTTTCAATCTATGAAGATACATGGTACTTATATTTTTTACGGAGATTTTCACTAGGGTTTCCCTTCTATCTATTTTATCGGGACTTTATATTATGTCCCCGTAATGGCTCTCGAAGCAATGAATTCTTTCATTTAACTTTAATTATTATACTTTATATTAGATTCAACGATAGTAATATCCATTATCTCAACTTAAATAGTTTTAAGAGAAATATCTTAATAATCATTTCGCAATATAAAACTAATCTGTGATTCTTGATTTATATATTTACTGTCATTATTAAAAAGTCTAGGCGGAGAGTTCTAGACGGATATCTCAAATATCGATTTAGATAAAATTTGGAATTGGCATATATCCAAGTGTCGTAGTACCCAAACTATCACACTTAAAAACAATTGCTCTGATGCCAAACTAGGGAGAAAAGTTTTATTTTAGATAGAAATTATTATTTCAGTAATTTCAGCTTCTTCAGCATTCAGATAGAAAGTTGATTTGCACACTTGTTGCTACTATGCTTATAGCGACGAACTAGCCACTTGCTCTGTGTATACTTATACCATTGGCTATGTCGAGGTGGGATTTAAACCCCTCCGCTGGTTACGCTGAGGCCATCTAGACGGTCTTGGGCGCCGTAAGGCACCCATGATGATATATTTATGTTTCTCTACATTATACATATAATTCGTCTAGGAATTTGGAAGTTTAGTAGATTTTGAGTTATGTACTAAAAAAGTTTTTAATAATAACTTAAAAACAAATAAACCGAAAATTTGGAAAAAATATATATGGAGATACATAACATGTACGTTATACATTTCTTTTCCTAAGAAAAAAAAACAACCGTTGCACGGGTTCCTAAGTATGCCGCTTTTTAATTATTTATAATAAAAGCAAGTAACGTTAAATTATCACGACAATTATGGTCATCCTCTTTATGCTAAGAGCTAACGTCACTAACACACATTCAGCGTACCTACTGCGAACCAAGCACCTTAGCAAGGGGATGCAATTTATTACGCTTACAAATCTTTTACTACTGTAGAACTACTACTATATATTTAACATATACTTTTTAACAGTATTTTTATTAATTGTAGGTATTTCAATTGTAAAAAAATCTAGATCTTAAGCTTTACCAAAGAATATAATTAAATCTCTTTGACATTTCTTCTTTTTTAGGATCTAGATCTTTGCACTTACTTGCTTCGGGATTACTTAAATAACCAATATTATTTAAGATTATACAACTTTAATTAATGACTTTTAATTAAAATGTCATTAGAATGCAGAGCATTATTCAAAGATAAGTTAACGAAGCGTATAGATTATGTTATGACGTCAAGTAGAAAGGCTTTGTTTAACGTATAATATACCTACATCTCTAGCCCCTATGGGTTTTCAGACTCAAAATGTTCGGTACACTTGTCTTTCATTTAGAAGAAGACAATTAGTTATTATCTGTTAGACTAAATTTACATTTAGTAAAATATATATATTTTTTTTAATTAGAAGATATTTATATGTTTAATTATTTTTTTCTTTTTTAAAAACTATTTTTATTAGGTATATTTTATTTTTATTAATCTAGCGTTATCGATACTTTTATTTTATGTAAATTATCTTATTAGAAGACTAAATATATATATTTACATTTTAGAGTATAATATCGTTGAATGATCGATATTGTAACCTACAACCATAGCCTGGTTAAAATGGGGGCAAATTGTCTATTCAGTCAACAATATCTTTCATTTATATTTTACCGTGGAATAATAAAATTTGGAGGCGCCTTAAATTAAATTATATTTACGTATCTAATGTCTACGATACTAAACGAAATCTAATCAAACGATATTATATATAAACAAAATATTTTAACAATAGAAATAGCATCTACAACGAGTAGGAAACACTATTGTTATTTATGTTCAAAATGTTTTTATTTTATAAAAAGAAAACAAAAATGCATTTTTTTTTTAATATCTATGTATTAGCGTTAATAACACTTATTATTAGCTAAAGTATAAAGGATGGAACAATACAAATTTAACTGAAAGGAAACATTAGTTTCTTTTTTTAATAAGTAATACTGTATTCAAACTTTTTGAAAAAGGGAGTACAATGAATTTCTGCTATCGTATTAAACTAAGGTTGTTAAGCAATTACACAAATGCAATTTTTGAAAACAGGACAAATTAACCTTTTTAAATTAATTTAAACCATGATAACCATTACATTGAACAAAGCTGCCACAGTTACAGGTGTGCTTGTGACAAATATTGGGACCTAGCCTGAGACCGATGGTAGGATGATACTCGGAGGGAATTATGGAAAGAACCGAAAGACGGGGAAAGGACTACTTGTAGCCAAAGACCAGCTTCTGAGTGAGCGACTGCATGCAACCTTGAGTGTAAAGATTATTAAACACATGTTTCATGGAAATGTTATCCCAATTATGTTGAGACGATGGATCTTGTGGAGGAGATGAGTTCGGACTGTAAAACCCAGGTTTAATTAGTAAAATCTCCAAAGTATATATATAATGTGATCTATAGGTAATGTGACAATGGAAGAAAGTAAATTGGAGACAACATAGTATGACGAAATAAATGCTGGAACAAATAAGTCGCGAGCGCACCTCATACCAAGGCGACCTAAATGAATTGGTAACGATAATTGTCACCATTGATAATAATCTATAGATATATATATATGTTTATTTGAATCTATAGATGTTTTAATTATCAAATTATAATGATGTTCTAATTGTTTTAATAAATTTAAAGCACGAGTTGTTCTTAATTTATATATAATTTTAGAAACTGAAAAATAAATTTTAATAAAGTATAATTTAATATAATAAACTTAAATGAGAATTTAAGTGTTTTAAATAATTCACAAAGATGTTTCAATTATTTAAACAATCTATTAATTTGTTCTCAACTGCGTCAATCATTATTGGCGATCCTAAAAAAATTAGCTCTTTATGAGAAATTACTTTTATATTTGGAAGTATGTTGGAAAATGAATTTAAGCTTTGCCAATTTACGGAACCACAACAGAAAAGCTCACATTTTAAGGAATTTAAAGTTAAACCCAAATCTTTGAATTTTTTAACGAGATAGTCTAGGTCGGCAGTCACTACTTCTAAATCACCAGCTATTCTTTCATAATCCAAAACCAGAAATTTAATTTGGATTTCATTACATGGATTACTGCTTCGCATCGACTTTTAGTTCCGATTCCAAGTTAACAGGTACGAAGTAATTACATTGTTTTTTTCTTTTACTCTGCAGCGTGCAATTTTAGCTAAAAGTCTTCGAAAGGTGCATCTTATAACTTTGGGACTGATGCCTCCATCTTTTTGTGAAAAGGCTAGAAGCAAGGCACCGTAAATGAAAGGGAAATTTTTCAACAACTGATCCAGATAGCATAAATTTAAAAATTGCATAAATTAGTTATTGAGATTATAAAACGATTTCCTGTTTCATTTGAACTAAACGAAATTAACTTCTTAAGGTGTTGAGGTCCTAATAAATCAATGGCACCACCTGAACCTGGACGACAACTGTGAATGATTTCTAGTTTTGAATGCATTAACGATAAGGGAAAAAGATCGAGATACTGGCGCCGGAGGAAAATCCAACTGACGACCAGGAGAAGAATGTTTTTTCGCAAGAGTGGAAATTAGCTTAATTAGGGGGCAAGATATCATTATTGTTGCATAATAATTTAGGATACCGTCTATTTCACCCTCAGCTACTTATATTTCAACTCTTCGATACAGGTTTAGATTTTGGAGGTTGATATTGTTTTTGAACAATAGTGATCAAAGACTTCATTGGAAATGTTGGTTGTTAAAGAACTAGGCTGTTGCCTGCAATTATTGGCTGCAAAAGTTGCTGAATCATCAAAAGTGTTATTGAGAATGCAGTTTTTGATAATAGATAACAGCATATCGGCTACTAAGTATCTAACGCCATTTGGAATGTACCTAAGTACCTTTATATTTCTTTTGAATGTAATGAGAAGGTCAGAAAAACTTATGTTAGAAATATGATGACCTATTGTAAATTCCTTCGTTAGTGAAGACATTCCTCAATAGTTTATGCATTGAGTGTTTAAACTCTTGCTCACAGCTAATTATCTGAACGCTTTAACTATACCTATCCTCGTGGCAATTTTTGTTTTGTATGGTATATATGTTTATGTATTACATTTATTATATTATATACAATATTTAAGTACTTTAAGTATTGTTATGCATCATTATTAAAATTATATCTATTTCTTTTTTCGAAAGTTCTACACCCTAAGCATATTTCACTCTCTCAAAGGTTAGCTGGTAAAAAATGCCTAATGCATTAAGCCTATGTACAATTTTGTGCAATAAATAATTTTAAATAAAGTAAAAATAATAATTTAAAAATTTCTTTAAAATCTCTACCAATGATTTTGTTAATTGATTTTGGGTTGACGAGGCTCGTAAATGAGCTTGGTCTACTTACAATATTGGCCGACTTTAAAAGTTTATTATAAATTTGGGAATCAATACCTATACCATAACTTTTGGCAATCTCTTAAAAGCGGTTAATAAGAATATAAGCATGAGGGCGTCGAGTTTTCAAAAAATGTAATGCTTCGGAACATAGCTGATAATTATATTCTTCTGTGACTGTGACTGTAACATTACAGAAGAATGATATCATCATCAGCTATGTATCTCGTTTTCTCCATGTGAAAAAAACGAGATATGATACATATGCAGAAGATAAAAAAGCCGCAATTCGACGCCTGTCATTTTACGTATGTCCAATCCGCCAAACGTAATAGGGAGCCAGCTTATGACCATTCGTTGTGTGAGATTTTAACATTTAAAATACTCTCCAATATGGATTTTATATCATTGTCGGTGAAGTTCTCATTAAAAATGTAAGTTTAGAAGTAGGAAGACAAAAAGAACGTGAGAAAGCAGGCCAGTGAAGCGGGTAAAAGAGATTTTCAGAACTTTTTCTTTGGTTGAAAAATTAAATATTATATTTTCTGATGACAGAAGCCACCTAGTTGTTAGTGATGGTACCTAACAATGAAAGATTATTATTATCAATAATTTTAAGACCACGAAGAATCACAAACCTAGTATAGCTTAACGCCTGGCGGTAAGGAAGATCCTGGGTTTGTGGAAAGAATAGCTTGGAATTGTTGAAAAAATAGGATTTATTTCTAGACTTTGATTTTTAAATTTATAAACAAGAATTGATAGATGTTTGAAACTATTCTGGGAGAATCTGCTAAAGTACCATCGTCTAAGTATCAGACGTTTAGGTTGGAATTAAGCATTTCTATTATAGGTTGTAGAGAAAGGGTATCAGTCAAGGGACCCGGTGGATCTCCCTGCTGAGCGCTAACCTGAGAGCTAATGGATTGTGAAACAAAAAATAAGTCTGAAGGAGTAGAATAACATCAGAATTTTTGTTCATGTTTAAGGACTTAAATGAGGCATAATTACGTGACTGCTTCACATCCATTTTTAACGGCGAAACCAACTAGACCAGGTCAAAAATAACTGCCTTGATCTTGAGCAGCTGTTCGGCAAGCAATTTTGGCGACGAGTATTCTAAATGTGGTACCCACTGCAATAGGGCGCAAGCCTCCGTATTTCTTATTAAAGACTGCCACCATAAATAAAAGAAAGAGCTAGTTCATTAACTTTGCCTTTCATTATAAAATTGCATAATTTGGTTAGGTATATATAGCAGTTAAGAGAATTTATACATTTAGCCAGTATTTATAAATATCGTATTAAAATGTATGGGAGCGTTTCTCTGTATAGCTTGCCATGGTCTGGGTATTTATAATATATAGGTATTTTGTATGAGTTATTGGTACTTATAGTATAATTTTAAAGTCTAGATTGTGACCAGGACATAGCATCTTACATAATATTATTGTGTTTAGCATTAATAAAATCGTTCCATTCCATTTATTAGTTAAGTCATTAATGCCAGTTTACTCATAAGGTAACGTATTTTATATCTACATTAAATACACCTGGGCCCACTTAAAGATTTCAACCTATATAATATATATATATATATATATATATATATATATATATATTTAAGTGCCTGTGGGTTTACCATACGTGGTGGCCTAGTTGGTTAAATCTTGGACTTAAAAATACTTAGGTCCTTGGTTCGAATCCCGGTGTGTACCAATGAGTTTTTAATTTAAAAAAATATGTACATTTGTTTGACAACACCACTATAGTGCCTCGGAGAGCACGTTTAGCGTGTCGGCCCCAGTTTCACTATACCAACTTGTGAAACTGTTTATAGATGGGTTCAAAACATCGCGACGAGCTAGCCACTTGTTCGATGTAGACTCATACCATCGGCTACGACGAGGTGGGATTAAAACCCCTCCGCTCTGGGTACCCTGGGGCGGTCTAGGCGGTCACGGGCGCCGTAAGGCACCCGTGATGATACATTGGGTTTACCAATTTCCAGAAAACTACGGATTGTACTCCTAACAATATCAAAATTTATTTTAGGTCATACATGCAGTAGTCTCCAGACAACCTACAGACTAATACTGATATATAAATAGTGCCCTTGACATGTTTCCATTTGTATGGTATTGGATTTTATTAAATAAATCTGCCTAGCAACAATTTTTTCTTTAGTTTCTTGCATGCGATCGATAGGTCAACAATGCAAATGCACCCATGGACGGTAAATAATGACCTATATACGCATAGAGTCCACGTAAGAAGAGGGGCGTCCTAACTAAATCGAGGCCACTTCTTACCTATAAGCGTTCTTCGTGCCTCCATGGTTTCCTGGACCTGTCTTCGTGCGCTCCCTGAAGATTTGTGTTTCTCCACACTTAATGTGATTACCCGAGAGACGGAAGAGCTTGATCCTGTTTGACGAAGACCCACTTCGCCTATTGTTGTGTAAAACTCAATAAACTAAGACGTTCCTAGAATAGAAATAAGCAACTCGGTACTCAGTAATATAAATGATTAATATTATTTAATTACTTCGGTCCCTGGTTCGAATCTCGGTATGTACCAATGAGTTTTTTATTAAAAAAATTATGTACACTACTATAGTGCCTCGGAGAGCACGTTAAGCTGTCGGTCCCGGTTAAACTATATATAACCAAATTGTGAAACTGTTTATTGATGGGTTATTGAGTCTATTCAAAACATCGCGACGAGCTATCCACCTGTCGGTGTAGACTCAAACCATCGGCTACTACGAGAGGGGATAAATTAAAAACCCCTCCGCTGGGTACGCTGAGGCCGTCTAGGCGGTCTCGAGCGCCGTAAGGCACCTGTGATGATATGTATGTATGTATTAAATTACTCAGTACCTGGATAATTGAGAAGTGTAATGGCAATATTTATAAATGAAAATTTTTACCAAATGCTATATTATAAAAAAAATTAAGAGGCAAAGGTTCTTAACCTTTAACTAATATTACAAGAAAACCGCTTGGGGTTTAATAACCCCGCGCCACTAATTAAAGGTTTAATACGAAAAAATAAATAAAATCACAAGGCACAGTAAAATAAAAAAATAATAAATATGCTACTATGCTTTGTGATAAATAATATATTTTTTAATTTACTTTTTACAGTTGGATTCCAATAAACGTTACATTTCTGGAATCCTAGTAAATGTGGGTTTTAGAATATATTTTTTTCATATCAATATCTCTTACGGTTTAAAAAGAAACGACGTTGATGTAAAAAAATATAGTCCATGAGTTGTTACTTTGTTTTATAATTTTGTTTTTTTTTTCTATGGACGAGTATTGTTTTTGTTATGGAAATGAATTATTTATCCTTAAATTATCCGAAAACGACACCAAACTTGCCATTACAGCATTAGTTTTAGCACAATAGCGCTCACAGTGGAGCTCGGCGGAGTCAAACGGCGGAGTGTGTGTTAAGTGAGTGTGTGTTAAGTGAGTATATGTGCAATAATATACTAGTTTTAAATATAAACTTAGTATGTACTTACTTGTTACAGACTGCATTATAAAACATTTAGTGAAACAGGGTTCTAAAGTAGCTCAGAATTTTATTGACCTACTGTACTATCTTATTTTATATGTGGATTGTATTTAAAGTAGTCATTGCGTCACTCTTCTATAATTCCAATAGGGGACGCATTGAAGGGGCGAGATGTTGACTGACCACTTGACTGGGTCGTGAGGCCGGACGCGGTTTGAGGATTGATTTAAAAGAACTTTTTATGGTTAGATCCTGATATAAATAACTTTTCCATTCCTTCGTAAGGAGGCCTCAATAACATTGCTACATAGGCCGTCTCCGATTTCGATTAATAAATGTGTTATCATGTTTACTTATATATGATTGGTTACTTATCTTTTATTTACAATAAATATTTAAGGCGTGGATATGATCGGTGAAGTTGGTCGCCTTAGTGGCTCTCTTGTATGGCAGATAATGTTGAATGAATGGAATCAGCTAACCACCTAGTCTTACACTGGTTGGTTATGTAGTGTGTGTTCGGTTCGGTAGTAATTTTCATATTAAGATTTCTATTCCGTCGTGTTTAAGTTCTAAATCTGATATCGAGGTATAATACATATTTGTCGTTCTTTTCTTAATGAATAGCTGCCTAACCAAACGCACTCTAAGACCTCATTGAAAACCTATTTTTTTTTTACTATTCATAAATATCTGTAAAGATTTACATGAAATAAATGATTTTGACTTTGACTATGATGTATTTATGATTCTTAGTTAATAGTTCACAAGATGTTACAATTACATATTATAGTCTACGAAGTAGTATTAATAGCTTATAGGCATATAAATATAATAACAAAACACCACCAAAAAATACCTAAAACAATTCAATATTACTTTTAATAACTACGATATTACAGCATTATTATTTATTTAAGTGGAAGACATAACTTCCATAAAATATCTAATTTTGTAATAGCACTTATATAACTTTATAGTTTCTATCCTTAAAGAATGCTTTAGGTTCATCAAGATTACGGACATCCCTAGGTATCCCATATCAAGTCAAGCAAATATTTATTTGTTCTTATAGATGAAAAACTCATGTTTCAGTAAAAATCGATGCAGTAGTCTTCTTACAGAGTGAATGGAAATACTTCAATTCATGTTTCAGAATAAATGGGAACAGTAGTTTCCTTGCAGGGTGCTGTTGCGAGTTGCCTAGCGGTTCATAAGGATAACTTCAATTCATGTTTCAGTAGAAATCGTTGCAGTATATATATCGTTGTTTCTTCTCCTTACAGGGTGAAGGGTAAACATTCAACTCTGTTGCACGGTTTCCTTGCAGGGGGCTATTGCAAGTTGACTAGCGATTAATTTGATGATATAGCAGCACAGCATTGATTTTATGACGACTTAAAATGCAAATTCGTTTCTATTGCCTACCGTTTCGTAGCCGCACCTTTTTGCCTAATTAACGGAAACGTTTTAGCTGCGTTAACTCTATTATTGCGTTAACAGTCCATAAGGCGTTCTTAACGCCATACTAAATACAGAGTAGGGTAGACCGGGTACAGTTGTAGCAGGGTACGATAGTACCATCGCGAATATCTTTAAAACTAAGCGCATTTGTTTTGACTTTGAGTCAGGGGCGCACTAGGAGGTGTCACCTCTAACTGCCAGTCTCCCATGAACGCAGCTACACGAGAACGCTTGTGACGGCGAAGAGAATTTTTTGGGCCCCCAAAATAAGTTTTACGATCTATTAATTTTAGTCATAACAGAAAATTTAAGCATTATTATGTACTCCATGTTAGTTTAAACGTTTTGTAAAATTATTGGCATTATATTGTAATCGTATTTGTGTAGTGTTGAGCTCCTTTTCAACAAAATGACCTAGAGGGGAGAATTGAATATCTTTAAAACTGAGCGCTGTATATTTTTGACTTTGAGTCAGGGGCGCACTAGGAGGTGTCACCTCTAACTGCCAGTCTCCCATGAACGCAGCTACACGAGAACGCTTGTGACGGCGAAGAGAATTTTTGGGGCCCCCAAAATAAGTTTTACGATCTATTAATTTTAGTCATAACAGAAAATTTAAGCATTATTATGTACTCCATGTTAGTTTAAACGTTTTGTAAAATTATTGGCATTATATTGTAATCGTATTTGTGTAATGTTGAGCTCCTTTTCAACAAAATGACCTAGAGGGGAGGATTGTATCAATTTTTCGGGGATGGTTGTAACGGTACAAACTGTACCCGTTTATTAACCCCATTAACGCAATGAAAACATTGCTATGTTAACGGTTTATTTATTTCTATTCAGGGTTGATTATACTAAAAATGTCCAGGGCTCAGGGTGTAAAATGACAGACTTACTTAAAAAAGCAGTTGTTCCACACAAAGGTGGCAAGAGGAAACGAAGTCTCTATAACTCCGCTAGACTGACTGACCTAAGATTAGTAAAAAGGCGAAAGCGATTTACGTAATAAAGAAGAAGAAGAGTGGTTGTTGTTGTGTATAGACCGTACGATTCTAGTAGACCGAACGAGCAATGGGAACAATGCATTAACTGCCATTTCCGGGCCCACGACCAATGAAAATGTTATCATAATGAAAATTTAGGACTGTTTAGCTTATGGTCATTCTTGAAACATAAAGAATGTTTAGCTAATTAAAAATATTGATACTTTGTAAGGATAATTGTATCAGGGAATAGTAGTACCACAGGGATAATTGTACCACGTGATTTTCCATATAATATGTTAATTAATAGTTTACGTTAATTTTGACTGATTATTAGAATTATAAGTATAAAAATGTAGCTCATAAGGCTTAAAGAACCACGTTTTATAGTCTTTAATTTAGATATTGTTGTTTAAAGAGGGAAATCCGGTTTTATGTTTTAAAATTAAATAATATTAAATTTGCGAATTTTAGTTGTGTCAGTTTTTAGTTAAATTACCATATGTTTTGTTATGATTTAAAATCAAAAATTCTCATATTCTACTCAAAACATTGTGTTTCGTTTCTTCAAATCTATGGTACGATTACGCGTAGGGGACATTTGTACTCCCGTTCTGTTCAAACGCAAATATATATTATTGTATTGTTTCTTTAGATACGTAGATAATGCTAACTTGTAGCCAAATAAGCTAAGTATCTTTAATTATTGACACTATTGCCTAAATATTAACAGTTATCTCACCATTCAACCTTAAAGATAAAATGGTACATCTGTACCTGGTCTACCCTACGCTAGTACTTGTGTACCAGAAAAACAATATGAATATTTTATATTTTATAAACATCAAGAGCATGACAAACTGTACAGATATTATATTAATGTTTTTTTTACCATGGGTGTTAATCAAATCATCTTTTAGTGGTAAATACTTTATTTTACCATCATATTTTATGTTACCTCTCAGTGTACAGTCGACAGCTGTATATAACACCACGACAATGTCCGATTCTTTTCACCACTGTACTTCTTTATTATATTTCCCTATTGTTTAAATATAAACTGAGCATTGTATGTGAATTTGGATTAGTGCAAATAGTTTTGTGCTTTTCAACTAGATGGCGCGGCTGTCTTGGTATATTTGAACTGTCAATTTCAATAAGTTTATTGTAAAATGTTTTATCTTTATGTTTTATCTTAATATCTTTGTAATAAATGATTATCCCAAATTCCCTTTAGATGTGAAATTGAGGAAAAAGTGGAAATATGTTTAAATCATTACTAAGTCCAAAAAACCGTTTTGACTAGGTCTGCTTTCTTTCTGTTGCAGGGAAAAAAGCTTCTCTTTACACGCAAAGTGTTTTACATTAGGATTGCATTAGATTTAAATAATAGAAAAAAAAAAAAAAGTTAACGATATAGTGTTATAGTGGCGCCCTCTGTAAATGTTTTGCCGAAACAATTGTTTGCTTCCTAGTCAATTCAAGGATTTTAAAATATTATGTGTCCTTAATAATTTAAATTTGTTTGACAACATCACTTAGTGCCTCGGAGAGCACGTTAAGCTGTCGGTCCCGATTTCACTATACCAACTTGTGAAACTTGTGAAAACCCATATATAGAGTTATTGAGTCTATTCAAAACATCGCGACGAGCTAGCCACTTGTTTGGTGTAGACTCATACCATCGGCTACGACGAGGTGGGATTAAAACCCCTCCGCTGGGTCCCTGAGGGCCGTCTAGGCATACATATCTTCTCGGGCGCGATAAGGCACCCGTGAAGATATGTATATGTATGTATGTATGGATTTAAAAAAAAAACAATATTGAGAAACAGGATTGAGGGACTACATTTTTTATAATAATAATTCATATGCCCGTAGTTAGTAAAAATCGAGATTAAAAGTTTGCAAAAAAAGTCTCAAGTTTGTAAAACTTTAAATAAAAAGTTACATGGGATTATAGTTGACCCCTCCGTTTTTATTAAGGTGCATTCAATATCTAAAAAACTATACTAGTAGCAAAATTAGAAAAAATGTATATAGTTTGTAAAAAAAATATACTGTGGGACCTTTATAGGTGGGAGGAAGGTCTCTATAATTTCGTTAGGCCGACCGACCGGTCGCGTTACCGCCGCCCATACAAATGCAATAACTGTCAAGTGACCTACTCATGTTTCGGTTTTAGTCTGTGGGTTCACCGGTTATCAGGAGACTACTGCATCGATTTCTTGTCGAGGTGGTAGTCTCCTTTCAGGGTGCGGTTACGGCAAATGAGTAGTTGGATTGACGATAAGGCAGCAAGTATATTAAAATTTACTCCTAATGCAATTCGTCATTGTCGCCCCCCATTTCATAATCGCATTATTTAGCCGGTATAATGGAAGCGATCAATATTGTTTAAGAAAAAATATTGATTGACCCCATTCATGGACTTTGTAGGTTGCTCACCACCAGGTAGATACAAAGTCACAGGTCGTGCTCAAATAAAAAAAAAAAAAAAAAACTTGCATATCATTCGCACCCAAATATCCTCTATCCGGGGGTAAACGTAACCATAAAAACGGTCACTGCACTCTATTTATCGCACTCTTTGTATCGCCAGTGATTTGCGTTGCTTAAAGTATTATCCGGCCCTGGGATCTGATGTTTCTTTTAGGAGAGCATACAGTCTAATATAATAATGTTCCTAAAGTATAAATACTCATAGTAAGTATGTCGTCATAAGCAAGAAGAGCGCATGCAACATTTTCTCATTATAGTTCATTACATATTCAAAATCAGTGAAAAAAAGTAGCATCTAACAGTATTTTTATATTTTTTACTGCAGCGTAATATCCTAAAAAACAATCATAAAAAAACGCATTTAAAGAAGGACAACTGAAAACTACGTAACAAAGCAACTTCTACTAAGTACTAGACAAAGAAGTCGTTTATGATCGCGATCATATGCGCCTACCTTTTGGGGATTAAATAATATTTTCAAATAAATAAAGTGGGTTTACATTACCATTTTGTAAACAGATGCAACTACATATTATACTGTGTTAGCACGAATAAAAAAGGACGCTATGATGAAGACATAACTTTTTAACGAAGGTCTTTGAATAAACATACATGAGGCGAAAATGGTAGAAATGCTAATTGAAAAATTTTGGATTTTTTTTTTTTGCCCATGACAAAAAAGGAGCAACTTCTCCTTTATTAGTTATTTTCAATTCCTTCAATGTAGTAGTAGTTTTCTGCTTGAATACTACATTAAATATATATTAGTGACACATTCACCTTTTTAGAGGTAATAAACAATTGAAATTAAAGTCTATGACTAAGCTCAATAGACGCATTATATTTGCCCCTTTTTAAGATATTACCCATTATTTTGTTTATTATTTTATGTATAAGAATTAAAAATCTTCATTTATTAAATAAATAATTAAAATATAATAAAATCAAGATTGGAAATTGTTAGTTTAAACCCTAATAGATTCAAAATTGTATACACTTTTTAAATATTATCAAGACAGCAAGCCATGAAAAATATAATATATTATTTATTTTCTCTCATTTTACATTTTATAAGATATATCTTTCTTGTTTATGACCGTTAGTATATCTTATTAAGTACCGATTTACTAACGTCTCTATTAAAATGATTTTATTTGAAAGGTCTTTAAGCATTTTTAATAAACTTGTATTAAAAGTATTTACCGCATTTTAGGCTGCTCTATTTGTAGCCGAGTGATGGCGGAGTAGTAACAAACTTGAACTCACTAAAAGTAAACTGTGGAATGGGTGAGCGATGAAAAATTTACAAACCTATATCACGTAGTTAGATGAAGGGTAATGGTAGACTTTTGCGGGGCATATAACGATTGACAGGCCAATGAAATCTGGTAACCACTAACTCTTACTCTAGTTGGTTTTGTGGCGTGTGCTTTTTTTCTCAAAATACAAAGTCCGAGTTACTTTTTACTTTAAGTTTTTATTACTGATGAGCAAAGCATTTGACCTTGTATCCACCCGATACCATCGGCGAAATGAGGACGGGTTAATCCCTCCGCTGGGTACCCTGAAGCCGTTTAAACGGTTCTCGGGAGCCAAATAGGTACCCGTGATGGTATTTATTATTATTTATTTATCCACCCGATGGTAAGCAAACCTTATTACCATCAATACATTGTTGTTTAACAGAATTGATCGCTCCCACTATGCCGGATGCGGTTACGAAAGGGACTAATTTACGTAAGTCCACTTCAGTAACCTCGCGCTGCTTTATCGTCAAAGTAACTGTTCATTTCGTAAATCCTCGCTGAAAGGAGACTACCACCTCGACAAGAAATCGATGCAATAACCTCCTGAAAAAAGACTTAAGATATGAAGCTAATTAAAAACAAGAGATATACAACCTGTGTATAGGCTAAGCACTTATACTAATTTTTGTTTTGACTCATTATAATTAGACATCTAACAATCACTGTTTTTTCAGGAATAATTCCCAATTGTTTCATTAGCAGTGGCGATTGGATTCCCAGTATTCTATGAAAAAAGAAATAAAAATTGAACGAGAACGAGCAAAAAAAAAAGTTAAAAATATAGAAAAAAAATGGGTTTTTTTTATTTCCTTTCGATCCCATGTCTATCTTTATCAATTTGCTTTCGTTTGGTCGCGGAGTTCAACCGGTCCCATGTCTATCTTTATCAGTTTGCTTTCGTTCGGTCGGCATATTGTCTCAATCAAAAGATTCACTAATGTTTTTTATCTTCGTGAATCTTTATCTTGGTCAGTTGACACCACCATATCTAAATGATTGACTCATTCGCGATTGTCACATGTCTACATTATAATTGCCTGAAAATGTTACGTAGAATAAATATTTTAATTTTAACTTTGAAGGTTGCTATTTTAGACCAAGACTCACGTTTACAAATTGAACATATCACTGTAACATTTTTAACATAAACAAAAAGTATATGAGGTCATTGATCTCTACCTACCCTACAAGTATATAAATATGAATAAGCTTCAAATGTAGTTAAAATGTAAGGTCAAAGTGGGTCACAAAATTCATATCCAAAAATACTTCTCGGTATTGTTTTGGGTAAAACAATAATGCCTCTCTTTGTCGACACGTTTTATAAATTTTTCCTGAATGGTCTTTAGTTTTTAAACACAAATTTAAAGTTTTATTAGTCCTTGTTCATTTACAGATGGCGATTATTTATGTATGACTTTATGAGTTATGGAGGCCCCCGTGTAAAACGGTTCGAAAAAAAGAATTAAAAAAGTATCCGCCTCTGTGGTCTAGTGGTTGCGCCTTGGCATTGTATCTGGAGGTCGTGAGTGCGATTCCCATTCATGGCAAAAACATATTATAATGGTTTTCTTAACAGTTTGCCATGGTCTGGGTTGTTATAAAACATAATAAGTATTAGCAAGTTATTGTTATTGTAAACTTCTAATTATCGAAATTTTAAACTTTTATCAAAATCAATTTAGTTACAAATTTAAAAATTATTTATAATGAAATCTAAATTTAATTCAAACTGTAACAGAATACAGTTTCAACGGAAACCGCTTTGCTCTAAGTCAAACTCATATAAAGTGAACTAGCATACCTTAGGGAACTATATATCTTTCAAGCATAAATATATTTTTAAGCGCATATAGCATTCTATATTTTTATCGTCGTTGGTCGGAGCCCATTGGTCAAAGATAATACTTAGGGCGCGCTTACATGCGAGTAACATTTAGTCAGCTATTTGAAATCGTAGTCTCGTACTAAGTTTATTACTAAACTCTCTTTACTTTTACGTTTTCTAACTTTCTTTAATTTAAAAGCGATCTGTATGAAGGTAATGAATAATTGTAGGTTAAAAAATATATATGTAAACCAAACTTAAATAAATAATCACAGAGATCAGTATGCAAACCTTTTTCACCACCACATTATGTGTAAAAATAACTTACATATAAAAACTAATGTTTGGAATTATTCTGCTGTGGCAAAATTCCCGGGGCACTCCAATGCCTTCTGGTAGACGTCAACACAAACTTGGTACCATTACACTCTTTCAACTATAGATTTTGTCTAACAACTGAAACAGTATTAACTGGGGGAGGATAATGGAATCAAACAACCAAAATACAACTTACAATGTTTTTTTGTTTTTTTTATAAAGCTACTAAATGCTTTAATTTCTGGTACATATAGTACAAGCCTAGAGTTTAGTTACTTTTTAACCAATGTTTGTGTAATATCCTTCATATTATTATTATCTACGGCCATTGCCTTTGTCCAAGTCCAGGTAGAACTAAAATTACTCCTTCAGCTTCATCAGCTCTCTAATAAAAAAATATCGGTAATGCTTTAGATAATTCTAAATATAATCTATAATGAAATAGTTTTTTTTATATATAAAATTAAAAATACTAAGATATACAGGGTGAATTTGAAAGGATGTACTTTGGGCTAATATGAGGTTCTGCTGATCAAATCGAACAACTTCTCTCATGGAACCATGTGTCGCAAATGGAAAAAATGTTTGGCTTCCCCATACAAATTGGTCATTTTAACATTACTAGTTTGTATGGCGAAGGCATTTTTTTTTTCGATTGCGGCATATTGTTCATGGGAAAAATTGTTCGTATTGATCAATAGAACCTCATATTAGCCCAAAGTACATCCTTTCAAAGTGACCATGTATATGTAGAATATGCTCGTATGATAAAAATAACAATCACCAATTTAAAAATAATATTGTATGTAAGCCCAGTATTTTAACAGACAAACGTGTAGTGGGACATAACATAGATAACGTTTTGTAGAGAGTTTTAGCATACGTTTTAGGGTTTCAAATTTTATGTTTGATGTCCTAGTAAACGTAAAGTGCAAATTCAAGTTACTTTAGCTTTGTTTGGCAAGTAATTTATTAATAATAACTCTATTTTCATTTTTACTATAAAAAAGTTGTTGTCGCCTTAGTTTTATAGATATACCAATAGATTTTGTCGGGGTCTTATATCAGATTGCATGACAAGTAATATTTATATAAATCTTTATTGCATATAAAATACAAAGGCGTGCTTAATGCCGCTAGGCATTCTTTACCAGTCAAACCTTCGGGACAATCAAAGCATTTAATAAGTAAGGTTTGCTTAATAAATAATATTCATTGTTGAATCCTTATTAAAACGATTGCTTACAGTATGTATGTGTATTTGCTGTTAGAGTAGTTACTCATTCATTAAATCGTTTAGGGTGCATTAATTCAGCTACCCTAACTCTTTAATTTGCTCACAACTGGCTTTGTACATTGCACAGAGCATGGAAGCGTAAATAATATACGGAAGTTCTCTAAAATATGAATGAATGAATGAAAATTTATTTATTGCACAAAAGCTTAATACTATTGTAGATACGCAAGCTTAATGCCTTGGGCATTATCTACCAGCTAACCTTTGGGAGATTGACCAAAAACAGGCAAAGTGCTAATTAATGCAACATATAATATAAAAAACAAGGATATATAAATAAATTAATAGGTAATATAACAATACATACTGGTATGTATTGTATTATATAAATATCTTGTAAAGTAGAATCATAAATAATCATCTGTCGCGCTCGCGCAGCAGTCGCGCAAATCTATATACGGAAATAAAATAAATTAATAAATAGCGTATGTAGGTATTTTTTGTTTCATATAATTTTCTAACGAAATGTCAAACATGTCTGTTGTCTTCTTACCCTGTACTCAGTTATTGAGCATTGATTGTTCCCATGTTTGGAAACGCGATTTAGACCTTTCTTATTATTTATTTACATGCACCCGAGTCATTGATGTATTACCTAAAAAGTTCCACAATAAATACAAATTATTTTTATTATTCCGTTTCATGGGTACTTTCTTTACCTAGATATCATGATAAAAAAATATATATTATTTATTATATTAAAAAAAATTGAGATAAATTGTCATACTTTGACTTCTCTGAATACCCCTCTCTGTTTGCACAAACTAGCCCTCTTGTACTTGGCTTGTATTCATTATTATGCACATTACGTTTATTGTAGAAAACTTTAGGTACTTTTCAAACATAAACGGCTAATTTAGGTAAAAATTCGCAGATAATATGCTAGATAATGTGCACAGTAAAGGATTTCTCACATCAGCGGTAACTAACATATACGTTGGTTGTAAATGCAACGTTGCTATTCGTGCCTCAGAGAGCACATTAGGCCGTCGGTTCTGGCTCAGTGGTGTGAAAAGAGTTAGTCGCATAGGTATTACAAATAAAATATAAGATGTTAGGAACAACATATAATATATATTATATACATACAACATATATTACACGGCACAGGGGCGGATCCAGGATTACCTTTGGGGGGGCATTTAGAGGAAAAAATCGTTTTGGGGGGGGCTACACCGATTTCAAGAGCTTTTGTAACAATTTCTTTATCAATTATCATTATTTTCATTACATTTTGTTGCTTTCGGGGGGAGGGCTTAGACCCCTGGACTCCCCCTCCTGGATCCACTACTGATACGGCATCCCTATGATGTGTGGATTTTTATATAGATAACACCTATACTTAGCAACATTTTTAATTTTTCTCTTACAGTACGTTTGAGTACTGCTTTTAAGGCTTACAAAACTAGCTTACTTGACAGGTGTTGATTTATTACTTCGCTTTGCTTTGGATTTTAAATGACGTCACAAAACAAAGCAAATTACGTCATCGAATTCGTTGCTAACGCTTTGTATTTACGAGTAGTGCAATTAAAGCGAATTATTGTCTATGGTCAATTTAGTTTTTTATTTTCCCTTATCTATTAGTACCTTATGTGGTCTTTTATATGACCAAAGACCTAATGCTTCTGAAAAATCTGGTAAAAGAAATTGAAATTTGGTAACGAACACGAGTATTTGTGCTCGCGAGTATCCACATGCTTCACGGCAGGGCAGATTCCAACACCAGTGGCGGCTGAATGTGTGCATTTTGAAGAAGAGCCGGCACAAGTACAAGACGAGCCGGACCAAATTCGGTATAAACGATGTTGCAGTTTGGCGAATTCTTCGTGACGACACTTCGTGGCTGGGATTACTTTGAGAACCAAAGAAACATGGTGTTTCAGCATGATGGAGCTCCGGCACATTTTGCTCGCAACGTACGAGAACACCTAAACGTTTGCTTTCCGCGAGGATGAATAGGCCGCGGGGGACCGGTGCTATGGCCTACTCGTTCTCCGGACCTCACACCCTTGGACTTCTTTTTGTCTGGTTATGTGAAGGACAGAGTGTATTTCTCCGATTGCCCAACGGTTGCCGAGATGGAACAGCGTGTTAGATCGGTTTTCGCATCAATAACACCGACGATAGTGCGAAATGCCACACAAGCCATATCCCGACGAGCGAGGTTACATTGAGCAAGGGGGGACACACTTTGAGCCGTTTCTGTAAATTTGACGTTTATTATGAAAACGTAAGTGTTTGTTTAGGTTAGGTCTTTTAATTTTTTTGTCGTTCTGCGAATTAGGTAGAAATGTAGGTATATTCTGCGTAGTTTATTCTTTAATTTTACTAAAATAGGGTTTGCATATCAGTGAAAATTTTTTTTTTTTTTTTTTTTTGGGGTATGTTATACAGCTTTACTACGGTTTATAAGGCCCCATTTAAACTCTTTTCGGCTTTACGGGGTATTTTGTAACACGTTGTATTATTATCTTATATGAGTTATTTAAAAGATACCTACCGAAACTAAGGCAAATAGTGAGTTTCTTCCATATTTCCAATTGGAAGAACCCAAAGATTGGCTGCGTTACCTCATTGTATTGCGATACTAATACGTTGCTTACCTATAGGTAACTACAAAGTCACATGCCGCACTCTCAAAAGAACATCATATTTTTTTTCTAAAAGTAATAAAAAACGAATTCAGGTATGTATTGAAAATAATAGCTATAGTTTTTATCAAAATTGGGCCCGAGACTCCTTTGAGCATTTTTCTCTATTCCATGTAGTTTAGGATTTGGCCTTGAAGGCACACTTGATAAATGCTCCCTGTATATAAAAATACATGTACAATACACATAATACATATCTTTATATTACTGTATACTAATATATAACTATGATATAAATGGACGGATATATATTTAAGTTCAATAAACGTCGTCCTGTATACGAAGGAGGTAAAAATATTCATTGGAGACGGCACATTATGCAGCTGCTTTGTTTTTACACTATTATCAGTAAAAAGCCAAAATTATTTTTAATCAGATTTAAAGTGTCCACAATAAATTAAAAACAATAATATATTGAAACTGTATAAGTTGTTGCAAGGGTGCTTCTTTTATTATACGCAAGCCCTTCTTTAAAAAAAACTATAGGTAATCATAATATAAATAATAATTTATAACAATAGTGCTATGTTGTGAAATATCATATATATATGTCACATATTCCCACCTTGTCGTAACTGATGGTATTCTAAGTGTACACCGAACAAGAGGTTAGCGTCGCAATGTTTGGTTACACTGAATAACCCATCTATATACAGTTCTCTCCGAGCGAGCACTATTATTGTGTTGTCAAACAATTTTTTTTTTATACCGGGGTCCAAAAACTATAGTGTTTTTAATTAAGTGTTCGGCCACCTCGTAGTTATATCCATAGTTCTATATTATGGTAAAATAAATGTTTATTAGCAAACAGCACTGAATAAATTCTGATTTATCGTATGCTATGAGTTAACTTTAGCCTTCTCCTATTCATTTCTTTAAACTGCAACCGTTTGATTATGCAAATTGGAACAGCAAACGCGCTGCAAAATAGGGAGAGTAGACGTGACAATCATCCAGCCAGACATACTCGCATATCCCCTTTAACTTCGAATAAATAGTGAATACACAGTGCATCTGATTTTGACCTTTTTTATATTGGAATGAATTGCATGTTTTTTATTTTCATTTTGACCGTTATATATTTTTTATAATTCAAGAATTATAAAAATTACATCTTGCAATATGGTATACGTATTGAAAGAAAACTGGACCACTCAGTCAGACCGAAGACTAAAACACGATTGAAGGACATCAATCAATTAAGTCAGCGTTTAAGGCTGAGTTGCACCAAAATTAACTCTCTGTAAATGTAATGGTTAAAGTTAAAAATGGCGTGAAATGTACCAATTTTATTTTTCAGTTCGAATGATAGCTGGTACATTCGACGCCATTTTTAATTTTAATCGTTACATTACATTAACAGACACTTTTGTGATTGATTGATTTATTTATTTTTTATATTCCAAATGTTGGGTAAATAGAACAAAAAGAGTGGCCGCATTAAAAAAAAAGTTAAATCGCTCAATGTACTTTTTTGACATATATTAACTATCAATGTTGAAAGGTTTTTGGTGAAAAGAGAGCTGTTAGAAATGTTTTAGGACAGCAGTGATAATCGTTAACCACCCTTAATGTGATCACAGTCGTTAAGGTATAGAAAAATATATTTTTATTTAACCCCTGTGTTAAATAAATTTTTGGGCCAAAAATATACACTAATATGTTCTTGAAAGGCCTCCTTAATTTGTGTTAAATATCTATGACCCCAGCTGCTAGCAATCAATTAAGTTCAGCGAAAATGATAAGATTCGTCACTCCATCAATGCTTCATTTGTTACCTTGGAAACCTAAGTGTTACTTTATTAGACAAATTATTTTACTATCTATATAATAAAGAGAAAAGATTTGTACTTGTTTGTTCCATATTTTTTTATTATGTTATTGGATCACGGCATGTGACTTTGTATCTACCTGGTGGTGAGCAGACCTACAAAGTCCGTGAATGATTGACCCAATCAATAATTTTTCTTAAACAACATGCCGGCTAAATGATGTGATTACGAAAAGGGCGGCGAAAAAGACGAATTGCTTTACGAGTAGATATATTTTAATATACTCGCTGCTTTATCGTCAATGAAACCATCCATTTCGTTACCGCACCCTGAACTGAGACTACCACCTCAACAAGAAATCGATGTAGTAATCTCCTGAAAATCGGTGAACCCATAAATACAAACATTACAAAACCGCTAAATTACAAAAAGTGTATAATAATATAAGCTGTATTTTATTTTCGATCTGATTTATTTTAAATTAAATAAATAGTCGGTGAAAAAGCGGTGCACAGCTAGTATGTGAGTAGCTTTAGCCGCCCTAGCACATAAATGTATTTTTTTTAATAAAAAAAAAGCAACTTTACCTAATGGACTTTAATTAAAAATCTACTATAATTGTTTTGTCAAACAAACTTGAGTACAAAAATAAAATACACAAGCCGAAATAATAAAACCTAATTAATAGATAAGTAAATAAAATATTTAAAAAAAACCTATTACTACCTAATTAATTGCTTATCACTATGTTCTCATATTACAAAAACAAAATAGGCAAAAAATTATGACAAATTTCGTGGGGGGTGACTTGTATCTTGATGGTTCAGGGGTTAAATATCTTATCGCTCAAGCAAGGCTCATTGATTCATTACTTACTATATTATCTTAATAGTTTCATTATAATAATATCCTTATAATAAATTCATTTAATATAATCATGTATAAACTAAAAAAATAAAAACAAAATATAATGGCAGTCCATCTAGTGTTCAAAATTGTATGAAGTTTTATTGAGTCCTAAAGTTTAGATTTGCATATTTTAAATGAATGGCAATTATTTAGGGCTGTTGGTAGGGTTGGGTAACTATTAAGTATAAAAAGGGACGGTGTCTAAGAGTCCAAGCGCAGGCGCGTTATCCTGATGAAAGGTATAAATAGGAAGAAAATTCGCCAGTCGTAGTCACTTTGAGAAGCGCGCGAGTTGACTCCAGACCGGGCCAGGACGAAGCGGCCTTACCGACTTTTTTAAAGTCTGATATGATGACTTCAAAATCGCCGGTAAACGCGTTTAGTCCTGGGCCATGTGGTGTTTCAAAATTGATTAAAATTTCACGTTAACAATTACAGGTAAGTCATTTAAAAATATTATTTTTTCTTTTTATTTGCAACAGTTTTTTTCGTGTTTTAAATTTATTTTTTGTGATAGTTATTATAAATTAGTTTTTAATAATATTAAAGAGACTCTGATTATTATTAGTCAAGTGAAATATCACTCAGTTATTGGTCTTAAACCAGCTATTTTTATGGTATTACTTGTGCGAAATATAGTTCTTTGCATATATTATTAAAAGCTTATTTTGTTTAAAAGTTTATATTTTGTTAGAGATGTATCGAAATTTGGTTGTCGTCCTTGAAAATTTCAAGGTGCTACCGGCTGGGCTTGTCGGGCATGCGCAAAACTCCAAAAGGGCCTACTTAAATAAAGGCAGGGGTGAAGCTATATTGTATGATTGTATATTATGTTTATGTGAGCGAACTTATAATAAAGGAATGGTTCCGCATTCACTGTTTCAAAAACTTTTATGAGTCCATTAGAATATCTACTCCAAAATGTATACATAATACATTTATTTATATAAATATATATATATGTATATCATCACGGGTGGCTTACGGCGCCCGAGACCGCCTAGACGGCCTCAGGCAACCCAAAGGAGGGGTTTAATCCCACCTCGTCGTAGCCGATGGTATGAGTCTGCACCGAACAAATGGCTAGCTCGCCGCGATGTTTTGAATAGACTCAATAACACATCTATAAACAGTTTAACAAGTTAGTATAGTGAAACCGGGACCGACAGTTTCCGACAGTACATATTTTTTTTAATTAAAAACTCATTGGTACACACCGGGATTCGAACCAGGGACCTAAGTGTTATTAAGTCCAAGGTCTAACCAACTCGGCTACCATATAATTACAAAAAAAAACTATTATCTTGAACCCAAGTTTTTAGTTCACCTCGTTAACAATTTTTATCGAAAACAATTCACTAGTAGTCATCCTAACAGTCAGCAAACAGACAGACACAGTGATTATTACATTATAGTATATTTTAAAACCAATCAGACCATAGCGAACTGTAGAGAAAAACATACTAATATTGTTTTGCCATGAGTGGGATTCGAACCCACGACCTCCGGATACAAAGTCAAAGGCGCAACCACTAGACTACGGAGGCGGTCACAAATTGAATCATTACTTATGATTTAGTTTTTTTGCTGTTTTTTTTTAAATCACAAAACTGTTGATTGATAAAAAATGTATAGGAAGATTTATTTTATTATAATTTTTTCATATTATTTTTGAGTGATATTTAAATATACAAAATATAAAGGACAATGATTATTATTCAGAAATTCAGTATTACAAAATTAGTCGTTAAAATCTATGGAGTAGATCCTGTTTTTGAATATCGTACATCCAGACTAAGTAATATTTGAAATAAAACCTAAACAATAAGCAGAAAATGTTATTGAAATATTTCAATACAATTTAGTCAAGTGGAAAATTAACAAATGTCTGTAACAGAGACGATCTTTTAATAAAAGTTGGATATATATATATAAGTTATATAGAGATTTTATTAAACCTAGTCTAATATTGATTTGAATGATTGAATTTTTTGAAAATATCTTTTATTTATTTCACTATGAATACAAAAGGCATAATAGTTTATTCAAAATAATAAGTTTGTAGTTTTACCGTTAATTATAATGTAGGGTGTTGATACCTTTGAAAACTAAATAAAAACAAAATGAAAAGGGTATCCAATCCTATTATTTTTTGACAAAAATCCTAATAAATTAAATAGTTTTAAAATAAGCAAAGTTACCGATGACGGATAATTACTTGTCTGAGTTTTGAAAAAAAAACTCTAAAAATTACGTGTGGTGCAGCTTTGTACAAGCGCCTTTAACAACTTGACTTGCATTGCATGTTTTGCAAAAACAACGCACGTCTCGCAAAGTTCTGCTGTTCTGGCCGACACGGAAAGTTAAAAGCTTTTAGTTTCAGGTGTTCATGATCTAGAGCTTTCTATTTTTCATATAAAAAATAATAATTTCTAAGGACTTTAAGTTAGGTAACAGCATGTTATTTCGTAAGTGTGTCTTTAGTATCTTCTTGTGCGCAATTGATATGGTTATATTATAAATTAACTAAATCGTTTTATAAAAGAAAATGACCTTAGTTTCCATAATTTCTACATCGTGGGAATTGTACAAATTTGGCATAGCAACAGTCGCCATCTTAGGTATCCCCACAAATAGTACTCGCTTTATTTAATCAATAACAGAGTTATTTTTTTAACTAAAAGGATTTTTTTAACAACTTTAATATGAGAATGATGATAGTGGTTTCTGAGAAGGGGTTAGATGACATTGGCCGTGGAGTATATTTATTGATTTTTTCCGAATTGCCTCCCCTCTTCCGTTGCGTCTGAGGTTTACTCATACCACTTGTCTGGGTTTCTTTCCCTCATAGTTTATCCTTACTCACACTCTTTGATCCCTTTTTCATGTGATAAGGAGATGCTTTAGTGGCAGACAATAAATTTGCTTTGCTTTTATATTTTTATTTTCTAGTCTTAGGTTTTACCAAATATTACTTTGTTTACAAATTGCTAAGTAAATTATAATTTTAAATAAAGACTAGATTTCACTTTATTGGTTGAGTTTATTTTTGAAATAAATAAGAATCATGCGGTAAAATTATGATTTTACAAGTATGTTTATTTAATTTATAGCTAGTTATTGTTTTTTATTTATTTATGTAAGTATTTTATTGTTATGATTTTTTTGTGTATTTAAGTATGAAAACCCATGTACTTATAATAGTCTGTACAACTTAGTATTTTTTTTATTATTGAACCGGCTTGCATGACCTTTTTAGGGTTCCAAAAAACATATTAATCCTTATAATGAGACTCAGGTGTCTATCTATCCGCATGTCTGCATGAACATCTCGAGAACCACAAGGGTGAATTTTTCAAGTGTGCTTTCAAGGCTAAATCCTAAACTACAAGGAATAGCGAAAAATTCTCGAAGGAGTCTCGGGCCCGATTGTGATAAAAACTAAAACTGCATCATTAGATTTTTTTTATTATACTCCTAACTGGGAATCGAACCGTTTGTCTTGTCGAGAAGTACTGGTCCGATTTATTGAAAATTGTGCGAATGATAGTAAAATTAAGGTATTAGCTGTAATTTCCTAATAGGTTCAGGAGAAAAAATCTAAGTCAAAATTTTTTAAATCTTGCTGGACTTATCTTAAAAAAATACCATTGTCGAAGATTACGAACTAATTATTATGAAGAAAATATGGATTACCCAAACTAAAAATTATATAATTACTCTTCGGGCGAGTATTCCCATTTGCCGAGATTTTATCTATAATAATTTACAATATTACTTATAATAATAGGTCTATAAAAAAAAAATTAGTTTGTATTACTTAGATTTTTATATTTATTTTAGGTAGCTAGCCCGATGTTGTTTAAATGCATTTACACAGATAAATAAATAAATTTTATAAACGCATTTAAAAAACGTTGTGCAAGCGTCCATTATTTTAAGTAATTCTACTTATTTTACTTAGATAAGTATTTTCTTGCTAATTTGTGATTTTCAAGGACTACATCTAAAAGAAAAGCAAGTTGCAGTATGTCTTTCTTTGGTATCGGCTAAACATGATATGTAATTACACTGTTAATTACACTGTTTTCCGATGCTAAGGAAGGACCAAATCATCAATGAAGATCGCCAAGAAAGAAGTTAGAAGACTATTTAAGAAGAATTTAAAAAAATCTATTTGGTTGAGTCATCTAGAATCTATATTTAAGTATATTATTTATTTAATTTTACCAATTTAATTCCATTTTAATATTATATTAAGCACAAAATTTGAAATATGATAAATATTCCCAGCTCGCAGACCACTTTGAATTTCTGGCCTTTGCGGTGGAAACTTTAGGCCCCTGGTCACCTGATGCTTTAGCATTTACTCAATCTTTGGGAAAATTGCTAATAGAAAAATCAGGTGATCGACGTGCTAGAGCCTACTTTTTCCAACGCATAGGGCTAGAAATTCAAAGAGGCAATGCGGCTGCAGTTCTCGCCACCTGCGCGGCTCCAGAGGAACTCAATGAATTATATTCATTAATTTAATTTATATTAAGTTAAATATATAATATATAGATTCTAGTTGACTAAGATCAATTGAACTGTATCGTTTATGGTCATCCGTGGTTAAGGAAAATACGGTACCTTTAAGGCTGTACCCTGTTTACCTTAACTATATCCTGGCACATAAATAGCATCATAAAAGAAGAATTCAACACAAGAGAAGAAAATTTGAACTTTTTAAAAGTATTTATTATGTGTCTTAACACCAGTAGATCTACCGTGGACTCTTGCTATCATATTATATAAGGTTACCAATACTCACATAATTATTAAAACGAGACAAGTTTATATGTCAGCTTATCATCAACTGTATACAAAGTCACCTGCAAAAAAAAAGCATAAAGTCTCCACAGGATCTTATAATACGTTTATGAGAATACGTGTATTAAATTTTACGTTTTACGTTAACAATAATCCATGGTAGAACTAAAGAGGTACTATAATAAGTTTTCCTATCCCATCGCGTGATTCCTCACGAATTAACGTAACGTTAATATAAAAAACAAACTCATATTAGATGCTCAGGTCCCCAAAGGACACTCCATAGGCGATCACGAATTCTGCGTTCTCCGTTCATAATGAGCTTTTGCACTTCCAATATTTCTCCATATAATTGTGTATTTCTAGATAATAATAAAAAAATAATAAAAAAATTATCTACATTCTATTTTTAAATTAAGTTTAGGAATAATTGCGTTCGAATTTCCTATAATTAATTATTAGTTTTCATTATTTAAAATAAAATAATAATTAATTGTGTAAACAATGTCAATTAACTATCCAAAAAAAAAATAAAAAAACTATCCAAAAAAAAAATAAAAAAATTATCTACATTCTATTTTTAAATTAAGTTTAGGAATAATTGCGTTCGAATTTCCTATAATTAATTATTAGTTTTCATTATTTAAAATAAAATAATAATTAATTGTGTAAACAATGTCAATTAACTATCCAATGTATATGTTTATAATCATATAACAATGTCAATTACCTTTTTTCCTTTTAATGAACATGATATTTTAATCTTTTACAGGCTTAAACCATCACCCGGTATGATTTATCCTACGTTGATTCCCGGGAGTTAATTGACCTCTCAACCAAATTTTATAATCTCTCTCAAATAGACAGGCAGATGATTTGGAAGGGGAAGCGGCACACGACGCGACGCAGTATCTCTACTCTCCCCTGCCCGACGCGATAATTTTGTATGATCATTGCAATTATTAGATGCGAGTAATGTTTCAATATAGGTATTTTATTTACAAATTGTAGCGTACCTATGTTCTAATATTTTCAATATAAGAACATTATTTAACTTTATTTGAGTAGGTAATATTTTTTATAAGCGCCTAAAATAATAGTTATAGCAAGTGCTACATTTACTTTGTAATAATAATTAACATACCTTATTGATTATAATTAAAATTAATATACAGAGAACATAAAAGAAAAAAATTATATAAATTCCAAAATTTTTATATTTATTGTAGATATTTTTTTTATAATTTAACGCCTAAAATAAAATAAAAAAATCATTTACTCGCGTCCACTATAAAAAAATAACAAACACTCATGAATATATTTGAATTCAAAATGAAAAAAATATTTAAAAATTCAATATTGTTTATATTTAATGCAAATTATATTTGATACCTTTTTTTGTGGGTTCAAAGTCGTTATATTTTTGTTATAAAGTAACAAATAAATTCAAGAAGATTTTAAATTTAAAAGAAAACTCGTTTTTCAGTAGGCTATATACCTATAGCCTTATTTTGTCATTAAGTATTTTGTGCATGATTATTATTTTGTTAATTATTTTCTGATATTTTTTTACATAGGAGCACGGCAATATTATTGTACTCATGACGACCGACCACATGAATGGTGACGACTAATATATTGAGAAGACCACATGAGAGCACGGGTGACTCTGTATCTATCTGACGGTAAAATGGCTTACATTCTACGGTAACGAATTTATACATTTTGAGAGCACGTCATGTGGCTCTACCCACATTACTTATGAGCCGGACATATGACTCAGTACCTACCTGTTGGTAAGCAGACCTATAGAGTCCATGAATGGGGAAGATTTATATCTACTTATGAGACCAGGTCTTGTAAATGTACCTACTCTGCTGGTAACCAGATCAACAGAGTTCTAGAATGGGGGCGACTGATACTTATAAGAGCAGGTCATGTTATCTTCCTGGTAGTAAGCAGATCTACAGAGTTCATGAATGGGGACGTATGATACTTATGAGAGCAGGTCATGTGTCTACTATAATATTAAATAATATGCATAATAATTACTCAGTGAATAACTTCTATGTTTAGAACCAGCTGACACAGGTGGTGCCCTACCTAAAATCTGACTCCAACCCATGTTGATAAGCAGACCTACTGAGTCCATGAATGGAGACGGCAGATACTTATGAGGGCAGTTCATATGACTCTGTTCCTACCTGTTTTATGACATTGTATGGACTAGGAATTGAACAAACTAGGCATGAACGAAGATATTAGAGAAATCTTAAATATAGCTCTATCTGCATTCTCTATTCATAGTATACAAGACCTCATCGCATTCTGGCTGTAGGCAGGTATTAACACTTTGGAACATTGTTTGACAATAACAAATAAAATGTTGCCTATTTCAACAGCTAGGTCTGCCTATGTTACCAGTACTTGATGGCGTCAACACGGGAACCAAAAGTGGATTATGAATTAAAAAGGTATATTATTTTTGTGATTCAGACGTGTATTCTTTTAGGACAATACTATAGTAGCACGAGCACGAGCACTACTCAGGAGCACGTTAACCTACCGCTTCCAGTTTTAGTATACCAAATATACTATACTGTACTATGGTACTGTACATAGGTGGGTTATTGATTCTCTACAAACACCGCACAATTTGCCATTAGTGGACTTGGATGAACTTACACCGGTATTCATAAAAACTTATTGAGTCCTTGAAGAACACTTTATTTAAAGAACACAACAAAAATGAATATGTGTAAAAGAGACGAAACTTCTATAACTAAAGTGTTGTTTAAGGGCTCAATATGTTTTTTTGAATAAGGGCGAATGCAAGGTATAAATAAAATTTCTCCAGTTGCCACACTGAGGCCAATAAGGCCGCCATGTACCGTTTTCAAGAGCTACAAAGTTTTATAGTGAATCAGGTATTTAATAAGAGTTGGCAGAGTTGCTTAGACCTTAGACTTAAAAACACTGCTGTTTTTGGTTCCCTGGTTAAAACCCCGTGTGTGTATCAATGATAGACAATGTTCTTAGATATCCATAGATTCCCCGCGAGATCCATCGCGTGGTTAAAAGGCTAGGGATTAAACTGTCGCGTTCCCGAACTCGAGACTGCGAAGTAGGGTTAAAGGCCTTTCAACTCTCCCCTTCACTGTGCTACCCTCTCTATTCAACCAAATACCAAATGATCCTGTTAGCACCATCTTGGAAACGTACGTTCCATAAAAGTTCCGCGGCCGATCTTAGAAGCCCAAGATCCTTCAATAGATGATCCTACAAGATCATGCAAAGATTTTGCTGGAAATCCTCTTGCAGCGACTTCCATTGCATAATTATTTTTTTTACTTGATGGTGTGGTCCTTAGGAATATTTTTTTCCCACGGAACTTCTATAATATGTTACTACTTAATTTAAAAAAAGAGTAGATTTGTTTTCCCAATATTTATCATTAATGCTCCGCTCCTATTGGTCGTAGCGAGATGTAGCCTATAGCCCTCCTAGACAAATGGGCTATCATAATTCAAAATAATTTTCAAAAACAGTTCAGTTGATTCAGAAATAACCCTACAACCTCACAAACTGAAAACGGGTATAGTGTAGGTGACCCTAGTGCCAGTATTTGCATATGTTCGATTAAGTGTAGGTACGGGTATAATGTAGGTGACCCTAGTGCCAGTGGTGACATATGCTCGATTAAATTTACGAGTATAGTGTAGGTGACCCTAGTACCAGTGGTAACATATGCCCGATAAAGTTTACAGGTATAGTGTAGGTGACCCTATTGCCAGTGGCGAGTGACGAGCATATGCTCGAGTAAGTTTACGGGTATAGTGTAGGTGACCCTAGTGCCAAGGGTGTGGCATATGCTCGATTAATTTTACGGGTATAGTGTAGGTGACCCTAGTGCCAAGGGTGTGTGTGGCATATGCTCGATTAAGTTTACGGGTATAGTGTAGGTGACCCTAGTGCCAAGGGTGTGTGTGGCATATGCTCGATTTAGTTTACGGGTATAGTGTAGGTGACCCTAGTGCCAGTGGTTGCATATGCTCGATTTAATTTACGAGTATAGTATAGGTGACCCTAGTACCAGTGGTGGCATATGCTCGATTAAGTTTACGGGTATAGCGTAGGTGATCCTAGTGCCAGTGATTGCATATTCTGGATTAAATTTACGAGTATAGTGTAGGTGACCCTAGTGCCAGTGGTGGCATATGCTCGATTAAGTTTACGGGTATAGTGTAGGTGACCCTAGTAAAATTTATCGAGTATGTGCCAGTGGTGGCACATACTCGATAAATTTTATGGGTATAGTGTAGGTGACCCTAGTGCCAGTGGTGTCACATACTCGATAAAGTTTACGGGTATAGTGTAGGTGACCCTAGTGCCAGTGGTGTCACATACTCGATAAAGTTTACGGGTATAGTGTAGTTGACCCTATTGCCAGTGACTGGTGACGAGCATATACTTGAGTAAGTTTACGGGTATAGTGTAAGTGACCCTAGTGCCAGTGCTTGCATATGCTCGATTTAATTTACGAGTATAGTATAGGTGACCCTAGTACCAGAGGTGGCATAAGCTTGATTAAGTGTACGGGTATAGCGTAGGTGATCCTAGTGCCAGCCATAGCATATTCTAGATGAAATTTACGAGTATAGTGTAGGTGACCCTAGTGCCAGTGGTGGCATATGCTCGATTAAGTTTACGGGTATAGTGTAGGGAACCCTATTGCCAGTATTTGCATATGTTCGAATAAGTTTACGGGTATAGTGTAGGTGACCCTAGTGCCAGTGGTGGCATATGCACGATTAAGTTTACGGGTATAGCGTAGGTGACCCTAGTGCCGGTGGTGGCATATGCTCGAGTAAATTTACGGGTATAGCGTAGGTGAGCCTAGTGCCAGTGGTGGCATATGCTCAATTAAGTTTACGGGTATAGTGTAGGTGACCCTAGAGCCAGTGGTGTCACATACTCGATAAAGTTTACGGGTATAGTGTAGTTGACCCTATTGCGAGTGGTGAGTGACAAGCATATTCTCGAGTAAGTTTACGGGTATAGTGTAGGTGACCCTAGTGCCAGTGGTTGCATATGCTCGATTTAATTTACGAGTATAGTATAGGTGACCCTAGTACCAGTGGTGGCATATGCTCGATTAAGTTTAAGGGTATAGCGTAGGTGATCCTAGTGCCAGTGATTGCATATTCTGGATTAAATTTACGAGTATAGTGTAGGTGACCCTAGTGCGAGTGGTGGCATATGCTCGATTAAGTTTACGGGTATAGTGTAGGTGACCCTAGTACCAGTGGTGGCATATGCTCAATTAAGTGTACGGGTATAGCGTAGGTCCCAGTGCCAGTGATTGCATATTCTGGATTAAATTTACGAGTATAGTGTAGGTGATCCTAGTGCCAGTGATTGCATATTCTGGATTAAGTTTACGGGTATAGTGTAGGTGACCCTAGTGCCAAGGGTGTGGCATATGCTCGATTAAGTTTACGGGTATAGTGTAGGTCACCTTAATGTCAGTGTTTGCATATGCTCGATTAAGTTTACGGGTATAGAGTAGGGAACCCTATTGCCAGTATTTGCATATGTTCGATTAAGTTTACGGGTATAGTGTAGGTGACCCTAGTGCCAAGGGTGTGGCATATGCTCGATTAAGTTTACGGGTATAGTGTAGGTCACCTTAGTGTCAGTGTTTGCATATGCTAAATTACATTTACGGGTTATAGAGTAGGTGACCCTAGTGCCAGTGGTGGCATATGCTCGATTAAGTTTACGGGTTTAGTGTAGGTTACCCTAGTGCCAGTGGTGGCATATGCTCGAGTATATTTACGGGTATAGCATAGGTGAGCCTAGTGCCAGTGGTGGCATATGCTCGATTAAGTTTACAGGTATTGTGTAGGTGACCCTAGTATCAGTGGTGGCACATACTCGATAAAGTTTACGGGTATAGTGTAGGTGACCTTATTGCCAGTGATGGCAAATGTTCGAGTAAATTTACGGGTATAGCGTGGGTGAGCCTAGTGCCAGTGGTGGCATATGTTCGATTAAGTTTACGGGTATAGTGTAGGTGACCCTAGTGCCAGTGGTTGCATATGCTCGATTAAGTTTACGGGTATAGCGTAGGTGATCCTAGTACCAGTGATTGCATATTCTGGATTAAATTTACGAGTATAGTGTAGGTGACCCTAGTGCCAGTGGTGGCATATGCTCAATTAAGTTTTCGGGTATAGTGTAGGTGACCCTAGTACCAAGGGTGTGGCATATGCTTGATTAATTTTACGGGTATAGTGTAGGTGACCCTAGTGCCAAGGGTGTGGCATATGCTCGATTAAGTTGACGGGTATAGTGTAGGTGACCCTAGTGCCAGTGGTAGCATGTGCTCGATTTAATTTACGAGAATAGTATAGGTGACCCTAGTACCAGTGGTGGCATATGCTCGATTAAGTTTACGGGTATAGTGTAGGTGACCCTAGAGCCAGTGGTTGGATATGCTCGATTAGGTTTACGGGTATAGTGTAGGTGACCCTAGTGCCAAGGCTGTGGCATATCCTCGATTAATTTTACCAGTATAGTGTAGGTGACAATAGTGCCAGGGTGTGGCATATGCTCATATTCTGGATTAAATTTACGAGTATAGTGTAGGTGACCCTAGTGCCAGTGGTGGCATATGCTCGATTAAGTTTTCGGGTATAGTGTAGGTGACCCTAGTGCCAAGGGTATGGCATATGCTCGATTAATTTTACGAGTATAATGTAGGTGACCCTAGTGCCAAGGGTGTGGCATATGCTCGATTAAGTTGACGGGTATAGTGTAGGTGACCCTAGTGCCAGTGGTTGCATGTGCTCGATTTAATTTACGAGTATAGTATAGGTGACCCTAGTACCAGTGGTGGCATATGCTCGATTAAGTTTACGGGTATAGTGTAGGGAACCCTATTGCCAGTATTTGTATATGTTCGATTAAGTTTACGGGTATAGTGTAGGTGACCCTAGTGCCAAGGGTGTGGCATATGCTCGATTAATTTTACGAGTATAATGTAGGTGACCCTAGTGCCAAGGGTGTGGCATATGCTCGATTAAGTTTACGGGTATAGTGTAGGTGACCCTAGTGCCAGTGGTTGCATATGCTCGATTTAATTTACGAGTTTAGTGTAGATGACCCTAGTGCCAGTGGTGGCATATGCTCGATTAAGTTTACGGGTATAGTGTAGGGAACCCTATTGCCAGTATTTGCATATATTCGATTAAGTTTACGGGTATAGTGTAGGTGACCCTAGTGCCACGGGTGTAGCATAAGCTCGATTAATTTTACGGGTATAGTGTAGGTGACCCTAGTGCCAAGGGTGTGGCATATGCTCGATTAAGTTTACGGGTATAGTGTAGGTCACCCTAGTGCCAAGGGTGTGGCATATGCTCGATTAAGTTTACGGGTATAGTGTAGGTGACCCTAGTGCCAGTGGTGGTATATGCTCGAGTAAATTTACGGGTATAGTTTAAGTGAACCTAGTGCCAGTATTTGCACATGTTCGATTAAGTGTAGGTACTGGTATAGTGTAGGTGACCCTAGTGCCAGTAGTGGCATATGCTCGATTAAGTTTACGGGTATAGTGTAGGGAACCCTATTGCCAGTATTTACATATATTCGATTACGGGTTTACGGGTATGGTGTAGGTGACCCTAGTTCCAAGGGTGTGGCATATTCTCGATTAATTTTACGGGTATAGTGTAGGTGACCCTAGTGCCAAGGGTGTGTGTGGCATATGCTCGATTAAGTTTACGGGTATAGTGTAGGTGACCCTAGTGCCAAGGGTGTGTGTGGCATATGCTCGATTTAGTTTACGGGTATAGTGTAGGTGAGCCTAGTGCCAGTGGTTGCATATGCTCGATTTAATTTACGAGTATAGTATAGGTGACCCTAGTACCAGTGGTGGCATATGCTCGATTAAGTTTACGGGTATAGCGTAGGTGATCTTAGTGCCAGTGGTGGCATATGCTCGAGTAAATTTACGGGTATAGCGTAGGTGACCCTAGTGCCAGTGGTGGCATATGCTCGATTAAGTTTACGAGTATAGTATAGGTGACCCTAGTGCCAGTGGTAGCATATGCTCGATTAAGTTTAAGGGTATAGTGTAGGTAACCCTAGTACAAGTGTTTGCATATGCTCGATTAAGTTTACGGGTAATATGTAGGTGACCCTAGTACCAGTGGTAACATATGCTCGATTTAATTTACGAGTTTAGTGTAGGTGACCCTAGTGCCAGTGGTGGCATATGCTGGAGTAAGTTTACGGGTATAGTGTAGGTGACCCTAGTTCCAGTGGTAGCATATGCTCGATTTAATTTACGAGTTTAGTGTAGGTGACCCTAGTGCCAGTGGTGGCATATGCTCGATTAAGTTTACGGGTATAGTGTAGGTGATCCTAGTGCCAGTGGTAGCATATGCTCGAGTAAGTTTACGGGTATAGCGTAGGTGACCCTAGTGCCAGTGGTGGCATATGCTCGATTAAGTTTACGGGTATAGTGTAGGTGACCCTAGTGAAAGAATAAAGGCACTTTTTACCAGATTCAATAATATCTTTATTTAAAACTTTGCAATACGTGTGTAAATGTAAAAATAATATTTTTTAGAGATTCAATGTCACAGGATAGTTTTTTTATTTATTTCTATACTTAAATTACCTACAATATTGTGATCTTTTGGCCAGTAAATATTCAGTTTTTAAGTTGTATGTTTTTTTAAACATACTTTGGTCAAAAAAGTTATTTAATTTCATAATATGTTTTATATTGCTACCCGGATATATATCGTCCAGAAAAACAATTAGGGTGGGTTGGTTGACAATGGGCCACCTTTTTTTTGAGTCGCCATAATTTGGCGCCCAAGTTCTCGAGAATATTGTTTCATGCGTCAATTTACGGGTAATTTAACTGTAAATTCAGTGGAAATTTCAGATTTGAGAGGAATGCACTATACAAGGAGTAAATAATTAATAATAATAAATTGGAAATTGGCTTATTGTGTACACCGCTTGGTACACATTAAGTCGGGGCATGGTACACAATGAGCGTAGGTGGCACATAATGGATCACCTAAAGGGATACGATAAATAGGTTACTTATGTTAGGTTTGTATGAAGAAAAATACAGCATAAAGATTATATATATCATGTATTGCAAAATTATTTATCAACAGCCTTCAAATTACCTAATATTAATAAAGACTACGTACTGCAAAATATACATGTAGTATTTATAAGTTTTTAATTAATTTTAGTGGTATTAATTTTAGTCAAATGTATAAAAATAAAATAATAAACTCAATAATAATAGTATTGTTTTAACTTATGTATGCTACATAAGTTTTTTTATTCTTACCATCCTATTAAATATCAATTTTTATTCTTTAATTTTACTATTCTTTAATCTAATAAATAAATCCTATTATATAAAAAACAATCTAAAACAAGTGTCTGAATTTATATATCTGGGTAGTGTTATCACCGAGGATGGTAGATAAAAAAATTACATCGAAAGGAGAGTATCTATAGACCCCCAGAATCATCTTTAAATTCTTTTATAGATATTATGGAGGATGTACTCTCAAAAATATATGATTTAAATAAACAAATTTTTCTATGTGGGGATTTTAATATTGTCATTTTGTTAGATTCATGTGACAAACAAAAGCTCATTTCTCTTTTTACTTCCTTTAATTTAAATAACATATTTACTGAACCGACTAGGATTACTTTATATAGTCAGACTTGCATTGATAATATATTCACAAATTGTCCCGTTCCAGGCCGCTCTGTTATTACTGGTGTGCGCTTAGATCATAAATGTCTAATGATTAGCTTTCAAGCACAAGTAAAACCAAAAAATAAAATAATAAAATATAGACTTCTTACTGATAATAGACTAAAAATGTTTAATAATAGCATTATACAAAAAACTAATAATTTCAAATATAATATTAATAAACCTGATACAACCTACTCAAATCTACATAATTTAATAACCCTAGAATTTGATAAAGTATGCAAGACAAAGTCTAAGAAAATAAATAATAAATTGAATTTTGCTATCTGGGCAACCAGAGGCATTAGAAAAAGCAGAGATACTTTATATGATTTATATGACAGGAGATCCTTTACTTTAGATCAAAATTTTCATAACTATGTTAGAATTTACTCTAAAATATTCAAAAAAGTTTACCTCATGGCAAAATCTAATTTCATTAGCTCTAAACTAAAACAGTCAGATAATAAATCTAAGTGTGTATGGACGATAACTAATAATGAAACTGGTAAAAACGCACATATCCAAAATGATATTTTAATCAGACAAACCGGAGTAATGATATCTGAAAAAAATAAAGTTGCCAGCTTATTTGAAGATTTTTTTGTTAATATCCCTTTGGAAGTCACGAATAGCATTAATTCCTCATCCAGTATTGCTAAGGAACTATTAAATCGTTATGTTAAACTACCTGATTTGCTAGAATTTAATTTTATACATGTCTCAAGTGATGATATTATTAAACACTTTAAAATGTTAAATAAGAAGAAAACAGAGGATTTATGGGGATTATCCGTAAAAGCAATCGAACCTATTATTCACACCATAGGGCCTATCTTGGCTGATATTTATAATGGCTGTGTGGATAAGGGTGTTTTTCCGGACCTTATGAAGCATAGTAAAATAGCCCCTATATTTAAATCGGCTGTAGAACAGACCCTACTAATTATCGGCCCGTGTCCATATTACCTGCTCTAAGTAAAATATTTGAAAAAATAATGTTAAGTCAATTATTACTACATTTTAATAGAAATAAATTATTACATAATCAACAATACGGGTTTACAAAAGGTAGAAATACAACAAATGCTGGTACTAGATTGATTGAGGAAATATTTAGTTCATGGGAAAAGTCTCAGGATCTTATTGATGTTTTCTGCGATCTTTCGAAAGCATTTGATTGTGTAGATCACGAAACTTTGTTAGGTAAGCTGGAATTTTATGGTGTTGGCGGAGTAGCGTTAATTCTGATACGGTCCTACCTAACAAACAGAACACAATGTGTCAACATTGATGGTAGTGTTTCTAAAGGATCTCTTGTGAAAATGGGAGTTCCCCAGGGATCGATTTTAGGGCCTTTTCTCTTTCTTGTATATATAAATGACCTTACACACATGGTACAGGAAATAGCGTAGATAGTGCTATTTGCTGATGACACGTCACTATTATTTAAAGTTGATAGGAAAGACAATATATTGTCAGTAGCAAACAATACTCTGACTATGGTTACTGAATGGTTTACGGCAAACAATTTGGTTCTAAACCCTAAAAAGACCAAGTGCCTGAAATTCTCTTTGCCAAACGTTCCAGTAATCAACTGTTCATTTAAATTAGGCGGCACTGAGCTGGAATTTGTTGACTCCACTATGTTTTTAGGAATCACGATCGATTCCAAACTGCAGTGGAGAGCTCACATAAACACTTTATCTAAAAGATTGAGCTCAGCTGCATATGCAGTCAGAAAGATCAGACTTTTAACTGATGTAGCAACAGCCAGGCTTGTGTACTTTGCTTATTTCCACAGTATTATGACTTATGGTCTTATTATCTGGGGCTCAGCTGCAGACATAGAAACAATATTTATCCTTCAAAAAAGAGCTATTAGAGCTATTTATGGCATGAAGACCCGCGAATCCCTTCGGTATTTTTTTCCTAAAATTTAAGTAATGACACTGCCCTCCTAATAACATATTTGAAAATTTATTATACGTTAAGAAAAACTATAATACATTTAATAAAAACGCAGATAGGCATACTCGTAACTTAAGAAATATAAACAAAATTGATATACCCAAATAGATTACAAAAAAACTAATAAATGTTTCCTAATAAACAGTATCAGGTTATTTAATAAATTGCCAAATTCAATTATAGAACTTAATGATATAAAATTTAAAAATTGTATAAAGCAAACTTGAATAGCAAAAGCATATTACAAAGTTAATGATTATATTAATGACAGAGACGTCTGGAAACATACCTCCCTGCGACTGGAATCTCTCAACTAATAAATGTGATACAGTAATAATTCATTACTAAGTACTTATTATATTATTTTTATTCTACATTAGGTAATTTGTTATATTTGGAGAAGGTAATAACTTGTTATTACTATTACTTTTTTGTTTTTATTTATTTTTAATATTAAGTATTTTGGCTAGGTAATATACCTACTATATTGTCTTTCATATATTTAAATTATCATTTTATTAACAGAGCTACATAATGCATATCCGTTTTCGATGTTTGCGCGTGTCTCAGATTCTATATTGCATATGGCCTAGTAATGTGTCCTAGTAATATGATGTGTCCAGCGGATTTCCTCTCCTTTGAAATTGTTGGTGCTTATGTATAAATCTTCAATCTTCTCGCTTCTAGTTTATTGATTTCCGATGTAGTGTCAAACGCTTTACTACCTAGATTTTATTTATTTTGTTAAATAGAAATCTTCTCGCTTCTAGTTTCTTAATTTCCGATGAAGTGTCAAACGCTATACTACCTAGATTTTATTTATTTTGTTAAATAGAAATCGAAGTAATACAGAATTCAACAGGATTTGGTACAGCTCGATGACAAATACTTTGCCGACAAAGTTCTTGACTTTCGATAAAGTATCAAACGCATATTTGTATAACAAACTAATTGTAAACAAAAAAAATACAAATTTGTTGGTCCTTATGTATAAATTTTCAATCTTCTCGCTTCTAGTTTCTTGATTTCCGATGAAGTGTCAAACGCTATACTACTTACATTTTATTTATTTTGTTAAATAGAAATCGAAGTAATACAGAATTCAACAGGATTTGGTACAGCTCGATGGCAAATGCTTTGCCGACAAAGATCTTGATCTTCCATAAAGTATCAAACGCAAACTAGTATAACTAACTAAGTGTAAACAAAATAATACAAATTGGTTGGTGCTTATGTATAAATCTTCAATCTTCTCGCTTCTAGTTTCTTAATTTCCGATGAAGTGTCAAACGCTATACTACCTAGATTTTATTTATTTTGTTAAATACAAATCGAAGTAATACAGAATTTAACAGGATTTGGTAAGATCTCGCTTCTAGTTTCTTAATTTCCGATGAAGTGTCAAACGCTATACTACCTAGATTTTATTTATTTTGTTAAATAGAAATCGAAGTAATACAGAATTCAACAGGATTTGGTACAGCTCGATGACAAATGCTTTGCCGACAAAGATCTTGATCTTCCATGAAGTATCAAACGCAAACTAGTTTAACTAACTAAGTGTAAACAAAAAAATACAAATTGGTTGGTGCTTATGTATAAATCTTCAATCTTTTCGCTTCTAGTTTATTGATTTCCGATGAAGTGTCAAACGCTATACTACCTAGATTTTATTTATTTTGTTAAACAAAAATCGAAGTAATACAGAATTCAACAGGATTTGGTACAGCTCGATGACAAATGCTTTGCCGACAAAGATCTTGATCTTCCATGAAGTATCAAACGCAAACTAGTATAACTAACTAAGTGTAAACAAAAAAATACAAATTGGTTGGTGCTTATGTATAAATCTTCAATCTTCTTGCTTCTAGTTTCTTAATTTCCGATGAAGTGTCAAACGCTATACTACCTAGATTTTATTTATTTTGTTAAATAGAAATCGAAGTAATACAGAATTCAACAGGATTTGGTACAGCTCGATGACAAATGCTTTGCCGACAAAGATCTTGATCTTCCATAAAGTATCAAACGCAAACTAGTATAACTAACAAAGTGTAAACAAAAAAATACAAATTGGTTGGTGCTTATGTATAAATCTTCAATCTTCTCGCTTCTAGTTTCTTAATTTCCGATGAAGTGTCAAACGCTATACTACCTAGATTTTATTTATTTTGTTAAATAGAAATCGAAGTAATACAGAATTCAACAGGATTTGGTACAGCTCGATGACAAATGCTTTGCCGACAAAGATCTTGATCTTCCATAAAGTATCAAACGCAAACTAGTATAACTAACAAAGTGTAAACAAAAAAATACAAATTGGTTGGTGCTTATGTATAAATCTTCAATCTTCTCGCTTCTAGTTTCTTAATTTCCGATGAAGTGTCAAACGCTATACTACCTAGATTTTATTTATTTTGTTAAATAGAAATCGAAGTAATACAGAATTCAACAGGATTTGGTACAGCTCGATGACAAATGCTTTGCCGACAAAGATCTTGATCTTCCATGAAGTATCAAACGCAAACTAGTATAAATAACTAAGTGTAAACAAAAAAATACAAATTGGTTGGTGCTTATGAATAAATCTTCAATCTTCTCGCTTCTAGTTTCTTAATTTTTGATGAAGTGTCAAACGCTATACTACCTAGATTTTATTTATTTTGTTAAATAGAAATCGAAGTAATACAGAATTCAACAGGATTTGGTACAGCTCGAAGACAAATGCTTTGCCGACAAAGATCTTGATCTTCCATGAAGTATCAAACGCAAACTAGTATAACTAACTAAGTGTAAACAAAAAAATACAAATTGGTTGGTGCTTATGTATAAATCTTCAATCTTTTCGCTTCTAGTTTATTGATTTCCGATGAAGTGTCAAACGCTATACTACCTAGATTTTATTTATTTTGTTAAACAAAAATCGAAGTAATACAGAATTCAACAGGATTTGGTACAGCTCGATGACAAATGCTTTGCCGACAAAGATCTTGATCTTCCATGAAGTATCAAACGCAAACTAGTATAACTAACTAAGTGTAAACAAAAAAATACAAATTGGTTGGTGCTTATGTATAAATCTTCAATCTTCTTGCTTCTAGTTTCTTAATTTCCGATGAAGTGTCAAACGCTATACTACCTAGATTTTATTTATTTTGTTAAATAGAAATCGAAGTAATACAGAATTCAACAGGATTTGGTACAGCTCGATGACAAATGCTTTGCCGACAAAGATCTTGATCTTCCATAAAGTATCAAACGCAAACTAGTATAACTAACAAAGTGTAAACAAAAAAATACAAATTGGTTGGTGCTTATGTATAAATCTTCAATCTTCTCGCTTCTAGTTTCTTAATTTCCGATGAAGTGTCAAACGCTATACTACCTAGATTTTATTTATTTTGTTAAATAGAAATCGAAGTAATACAGAATTCAACAGGATTTGGTACAGCTCGATGACAAATGCTTTGCCGACAAAGATCTTGATCTTCCATAAAGTATCAAACGCAAACTAGTATAACTAACAAAGTGTAAACAAAAAAATACAAATTGGTTGGTGCTTATGTATAAATCTTCAATCTTCTCGCTTCTAGTTTCTTAATTTCCGATGAAGTGTCAAACGCTATACTACCTAGATTTTATTTATTTTGTTAAATAGAAATCGAAGTAATACAGAATTCAACAGGATTTGGTACAGCTCGATGACAAATGCTTTGCCGACAAAGATCTTGATCTTCCATGAAGTATCAAACGCAAACTAGTATAAATAACTAAGTGTAAACAAAAAAATACAAATTGGTTGGTGCTTATGAATAAATCTTCAATCTTCTCGCTTCTAGTTTCTTAATTTTTGATGAAGTGTCAAACGCTATACTACCTAGATTTTATTTATTTTGTTAAATAGAAATCGAAGTAATACAGAATTCAACAGGATTTGGTACAGCTCGAAGACAAATGCTTTGCCGACAAAGATCTTGATCTTCCATGAAGTATCAAACGCAAACTAGTATAACTAACTAAGTGTAAACAAAAAAATAGAAATAAATTATTACATAATCAACAATACGGGTTTACAAAAGGTAGAAATACAACAAATGCTGGTACTAGATTGATTGAGGAAATATTTAGTTCATGGGAAAAGTCTCAGGATCTTATTGATGTTTTCTGCGATCTTTCGAAAGCATTTGATTGTGTAGATCACGAAACTTTGTTAGGTAAGCTGGAATTTTATGGTGTTGGCGGAGTAGCGTTAATTCTGATACGGTCCTACCTAACAAACAGAACACAATGTGTCAACATTGATGGTAGTGTTTCTAAAGGATCTCTTATAATAAAATAAAAATAAATTATTACATAATCAACAATACGGGTTTACAAAAGGTAGAAATACAACAAATGCTGGTACTAGATTGATTGAGGAAATATTTAGTTCATGGGAAAAGTCTCAGGATCTTATTGATGTTTTCTGCGATCTTTCGAAAGCATTTGATTGTGTAGATCACGAAACTTTGTTAGGTAAGCTGGAATTTTATGGTGTTGGCGGAGTAGCGTTAATTCTGATACGGTCCTACCTAACAAACAGAACACAATGTGTCAACATTGATGGTAGTGTTTCTAAAGGATCTCTTGTGAAAATGGGAGTTCCCCAGGGATCGATTTTAGGGCCTTTTCTCTTTCTTGTATATATAAATGACCTTACACACATGGTACAGGAAATAGCGTAGATAGTGCTATTTGCTGATGACACGTCACTATTATTTAAAGTTGATAGGAAAGACAATATATTGTCAGTAGCAAACAATACTCTGACTATGGTTACTGAATGGTTTACGGCAAACAATTTGGTTCTAAACCCTAAAAAGACCAAGTGCCTGAAATTCTCTTTGCCAAACGTTCCAGTAATCAACTGTTCATTTAAATTAGGCGGCACTGAGCTGGAATTTGTTGACTCCACTATGTTTTTAGGAATCACGATCGATTCCAAACTGCAGTGGAGAGCTCACATAAACACTTTATCTAAAAGATTGAGCTCAGCTGCATATGCAGTCAGAAAGATCAGACTTTTAACTGATGTAGCAACAGCCAGGCTTGTGTACTTTGCTTATTTCCACAGTATTATGACTTATGGTCTTATTATCTGGGGCTCAGCTGCAGACATAGAAACAATATTTATCCTTCAAAAAAGAGCTATTAGAGCTATTTATGGCATGAAGACCCGCGAATCCCTTCGGTATTTTTTTCCTAAAATTTAAGTAATGACACTGCCCTCCTAATAACATATTTGAAAATTTATTATACGTTAAGAAAAACTATAATACATTTAATAAAAACGCAGATAGGCATACTCGTAACTTAAGAAATATAAACAAAATTGATATACCCAAATAGATTACAAAAAACTAATAAATGTTTCCTAATAAACAGTATCAGGTTATTTAATAAATTGCCAAATTCAATTATAGAACTTAATGATATAAAATTTAAAAATTGTATAAAGCAAACTTGAATAGCAAAAGCATATTACAAAGTTAATGATTATATTAATGACAGAGACGTCTGGAAACATACCTCCCTGCGACTGGAATCTCTCAACTAATAAATGTGATACAGTAATAATTCATTACTAAGTACTTATTATATTATTTTTATTCTACATTAGGTAATTTGTTATATTTGGAGAAGGTAATAACTTGTTATTACTATTACTTTTTTGTTTTTATTTATTTTTAATATTAAGTATTTTGGCTAGGTAATATACCTACTATATTGTCTTTCATATATTTAAATTATCATTTTATTAACAGAGCTACATAATGCATATCCGTTTTCGATGTTTGCGCGTGTCTCAGATTCTATATTGCATATGGCCTAGTAATGTGTCCTAGTAATATGATGTGTCCAGCGGATTTCCTCTCCTTTGAAATTGTTGGTGCTTATGTATAAATCTTCAATCTTCTCGCTTCTAGTTTATTGATTTCCGATGTAGTGTCAAACGCTTTACTACCTAGATTTTATTTATTTTGTTAAATAGAAATCTTCTCGCTTCTAGTTTCTTAATTTCCGATGAAGTGTCAAACGCTATACTACCTAGATTTTATTTATTTTGTTAAATAGAAATCGAAGTAATACAGAATTCAACAGGATTTGGTACAGCTCGATGACAAATACTTTGCCGACAAAGTTCTTGACTTTCGATAAAGTATCAAACGCATATTTGTATAACAAACTAATTGTAAACAAAAAAAATACAAATTTGTTGGTCCTTATGTATAAATTTTCAATCTTCTCGCTTCTAGTTTCTTGATTTCCGATGAAGTGTCAAACGCTATACTACTTACATTTTATTTATTTTGTTAAATAGAAATCGAAGTAATACAGAATTCAACAGGATTTGGTACAGCTCGATGGCAAATGCTTTGCCGACAAAGATCTTGATCTTCCATAAAGTATCAAACGCAAACTAGTATAACTAACTAAGTGTAAACAAAATAATACAAATTGGTTGGTGCTTATGTATAAATCTTCAATCTTCTCGCTTCTAGTTTCTTAATTTCCGATGAAGTGTCAAACGCTATACTACCTAGATTTTATTTATTTTGTTAAATACAAATCGAAGTAATACAGAATTTAACAGGATTTGGTAAGATCTCGCTTCTAGTTTCTTAATTTCCGATGAAGTGTCAAACGCTATACTACCTAGATTTTATTTATTTTGTTAAATAGAAATCGAAGTAATACAGAATTCAACAGGATTTGGTACAGCTCGATGACAAATGCTTTGCCGACAAAGATCTTGATCTTCCATGAAGTATCAAACGCAAACTAGTTTAACTAACTAAGTGTAAACAAAAAAATACAAATTGGTTGGTGCTTATGTATAAATCTTCAATCTTTTCGCTTCTAGTTTATTGATTTCCGATGAAGTGTCAAACGCTATACTACCTAGATTTTATTTATTTTGTTAAACAAAAATCGAAGTAATACAGAATTCAACAGGATTTGGTACAGCTCGATGACAAATGCTTTGCCGACAAAGATCTTGATCTTCCATGAAGTATCAAACGCAAACTAGTATAACTAACTAAGTGTAAACAAAAAAATACAAATTGGTTGGTGCTTATGTATAAATCTTCAATCTTCTTGCTTCTAGTTTCTTAATTTCCGATGAAGTGTCAAACGCTATACTACCTAGATTTTATTTATTTTGTTAAATAGAAATCGAAGTAATACAGAATTCAACAGGATTTGGTACAGCTCGATGACAAATGCTTTGCCGACAAAGATCTTGATCTTCCATAAAGTATCAAACGCAAACTAGTATAACTAACAAAGTGTAAACAAAAAAATACAAATTGGTTGGTGCTTATGTATAAATCTTCAATCTTCTCGCTTCTAGTTTCTTAATTTCCGATGAAGTGTCAAACGCTATACTACCTAGATTTTATTTATTTTGTTAAATAGAAATCGAAGTAATACAGAATTCAACAGGATTTGGTACAGCTCGATGACAAATGCTTTGCCGACAAAGATCTTGATCTTCCATAAAGTATCAAACGCAAACTAGTATAACTAACAAAGTGTAAACAAAAAAATACAAATTGGTTGGTGCTTATGTATAAATCTTCAATCTTCTCGCTTCTAGTTTCTTAATTTCCGATGAAGTGTCAAACGCTATACTACCTAGATTTTATTTATTTTGTTAAATAGAAATCGAAGTAATACAGAATTCAACAGGATTTGGTACAGCTCGATGACAAATGCTTTGCCGACAAAGATCTTGATCTTCCATGAAGTATCAAACGCAAACTAGTATAAATAACTAAGTGTAAACAAAAAAATACAAATTGGTTGGTGCTTATGAATAAATCTTCAATCTTCTCGCTTCTAGTTTCTTAATTTTTGATGAAGTGTCAAACGCTATACTACCTAGATTTTATTTATTTTGTTAAATAGAAATCGAAGTAATACAGAATTCAACAGGATTTGGTACAGCTCGAAGACAAATGCTTTGCCGACAAAGATCTTGATCTTCCATGAAGTATCAAACGCAAACTAGTATAACTAACTAAGTGTAAACAAAAAAATAGAAATAAATTATTACATAATCAACAATACGGGTTTACAAAAGGTAGAAATACAACAAATGCTGGTACTAGATTGATTGAGGAAATATTTAGTTCATGGGAAAAGTCTCAGGATCTTATTGATGTTTTCTGCGATCTTTCGAAAGCATTTGATTGTGTAGATCACGAAACTTTGTTAGGTAAGCTGGAATTTTATGGTGTTGGCGGAGTAGCGTTAATTCTGATACGGTCCTACCTAACAAACAGAACACAATGTGTCAACATTGATGGTAGTGTTTCTAAAGGATCTCTTATAATAAAATAAAAATAAATTATTACATAATCAACAATACGGGTTTACAAAAGGTAGAAATACAACAAATGCTGGTACTAGATTGATTGAGGAAATATTTAGTTCATGGGAAAAGTCTCAGGATCTTATTGATGTTTTCTGCGATCTTTCGAAAGCATTTGATTGTGTAGATCACGAAACTTTGTTAGGTAAGCTGGAATTTTATGGTGTTGGCGGAGTAGCGTTAATTCTGATACGGTCCTACCTAACAAACAGAACACAATGTGTCAACATTGATGGTAGTGTTTCTAAAGGATCTCTTGTGAAAATGGGAGTTCCCCAGGGATCGATTTTAGGGCCTTTTCTCTTTCTTGTATATATAAATGACCTTACACACATGGTACAGGAAATAGCGTAGATAGTGCTATTTGCTGATGACACGTCACTATTATTTAAAGTTGATAGGAAAGACAATATATTGTCAGTAGCAAACAATACTCTGACTATGGTTACTGAATGGTTTACGGCAAACAATTTGGTTCTAAACCCTAAAAAGACCAAGTGCCTGAAATTCTCTTTGCCAAACGTTCCAGTAATCAACTGTTCATTTAAATTAGGCGGCACTGAGCTGGAATTTGTTGACTCCACTATGTTTTTAGGAATCACGATCGATTCCAAACTGCAGTGGAGAGCTCACATAAACACTTTATCTAAAAGATTGAGCTCAGCTGCATATGCAGTCAGAAAGATCAGACTTTTAACTGATGTAGCAACAGCCAGGCTTGTGTACTTTGCTTATTTCCACAGTATTATGACTTATGGTCTTATTATCTGGGGCTCAGCTGCAGACATAGAAACAATATTTATCCTTCAAAAAAGAGCTATTAGAGCTATTTATGGCATGAAGACCCGCGAATCCCTTCGGTATTTTTTTCCTAAAATTTAAGTAATGACACTGCCCTCCTAATAACATATTTGAAAATTTATTATACGTTAAGAAAAACTATAATACATTTAATAAAAACGCAGATAGGCATACTCGTAACTTAAGAAATATAAACAAAATTGATATACCCAAATAGATTACAAAAAACTAATAAATGTTTCCTAATAAACAGTATCAGGTTATTTAATAAATTGCCAAATTCAATTATAGAACTTAATGATATAAAATTTAAAAATTGTATAAAGCAAACTTGAATAGCAAAAGCATATTACAAAGTTAATGATTATATTAATGACAGAGACGTCTGGAAACATACCTCCCTGCGACTGGAATCTCTCAACTAATAAATGTGATACAGTAATAATTCATTACTAAGTACTTATTATATTATTTTTATTCTACATTAGGTAATTTGTTATATTTGGAGAAGGTAATAACTTGTTATTACTATTACTTTTTTGTTTTTATTTATTTTTAATATTAAGTATTTTGGCTAGGTAATATACCTACTATATTGTCTTTCATATATTTAAATTATCATTTTATTAACAGAGCTACATAATGCATATCCGTTTTCGATGTTTGCGCGTGTCTCAGATTCTATATTGCATATGGCCTAGTAATGTGTCCTAGTAATATGATGTGTCCAGCGGATTTCCTCTCCTTTGAAATTGTTGGTGCTTATGTATAAATCTTCAATCTTCTCGCTTCTAGTTTATTGATTTCCGATGTAGTGTCAAACGCTTTACTACCTAGATTTTATTTATTTTGTTAAATAGAAATCTTCTCGCTTCTAGTTTCTTAATTTCCGATGAAGTGTCAAACGCTATACTACCTAGATTTTATTTATTTTGTTAAATAGAAATCGAAGTAATACAGAATTCAACAGGATTTGGTACAGCTCGATGACAAATACTTTGCCGACAAAGTTCTTGACTTTCGATAAAGTATCAAACGCATATTTGTATAACAAACTAATTGTAAACAAAAAAAATACAAATTTGTTGGTCCTTATGTATAAATTTTCAATCTTCTCGCTTCTAGTTTCTTGATTTCCGATGAAGTGTCAAACGCTATACTACTTACATTTTATTTATTTTGTTAAATAGAAATCGAAGTAATACAGAATTCAACAGGATTTGGTACAGCTCGATGGCAAATGCTTTGCCGACAAAGATCTTGATCTTCCATAAAGTATCAAACGCAAACTAGTATAACTAACTAAGTGTAAACAAAATAATACAAATTGGTTGGTGCTTATGTATAAATCTTCAATCTTCTCGCTTCTAGTTTCTTAATTTCCGATGAAGTGTCAAACGCTATACTACCTAGATTTTATTTATTTTGTTAAATACAAATCGAAGTAATACAGAATTTAACAGGATTTGGTAAGATCTCGCTTCTAGTTTCTTAATTTCCGATGAAGTGTCAAACGCTATACTACCTAGATTTTATTTATTTTGTTAAATAGAAATCGAAGTAATACAGAATTCAACAGGATTTGGTACAGCTCGATGACAAATGCTTTGCCGACAAAGATCTTGATCTTCCATGAAGTATCAAACGCAAACTAGTTTAACTAACTAAGTGTAAACAAAAAAATACAAATTGGTTGGTGCTTATGTATAAATCTTCAATCTTTTCGCTTCTAGTTTATTGATTTCCGATGAAGTGTCAAACGCTATACTACCTAGATTTTATTTATTTTGTTAAACAAAAATCGAAGTAATACAGAATTCAACAGGATTTGGTACAGCTCGATGACAAATGCTTTGCCGACAAAGATCTTGATCTTCCATGAAGTATCAAACGCAAACTAGTATAACTAACTAAGTGTAAACAAAAAAATACAAATTGGTTGGTGCTTATGTATAAATCTTCAATCTTCTTGCTTCTAGTTTCTTAATTTCCGATGAAGTGTCAAACGCTATACTACCTAGATTTTATTTATTTTGTTAAATAGAAATCGAAGTAATACAGAATTCAACAGGATTTGGTACAGCTCGATGACAAATGCTTTGCCGACAAAGATCTTGATCTTCCATAAAGTATCAAACGCAAACTAGTATAACTAACAAAGTGTAAACAAAAAAATACAAATTGGTTGGTGCTTATGTATAAATCTTCAATCTTCTCGCTTCTAGTTTCTTAATTTCCGATGAAGTGTCAAACGCTATACTACCTAGATTTTATTTATTTTGTTAAATAGAAATCGAAGTAATACAGAATTCAACAGGATTTGGTACAGCTCGATGACAAATGCTTTGCCGACAAAGATCTTGATCTTCCATAAAGTATCAAACGCAAACTAGTATAACTAACAAAGTGTAAACAAAAAAATACAAATTGGTTGGTGCTTATGTATAAATCTTCAATCTTCTCGCTTCTAGTTTCTTAATTTCCGATGAAGTGTCAAACGCTATACTACCTAGATTTTATTTATTTTGTTAAATAGAAATCGAAGTAATACAGAATTCAACAGGATTTGGTACAGCTCGATGACAAATGCTTTGCCGACAAAGATCTTGATCTTCCATGAAGTATCAAACGCAAACTAGTATAAATAACTAAGTGTAAACAAAAAAATACAAATTGGTTGGTGCTTATGAATAAATCTTCAATCTTCTCGCTTCTAGTTTCTTAATTTTTGATGAAGTGTCAAACGCTATACTACCTAGATTTTATTTATTTTGTTAAATAGAAATCGAAGTAATACAGAATTCAACAGGATTTGGTACAGCTCGAAGACAAATGCTTTGCCGACAAAGATCTTGATCTTCCATGAAGTATCAAACGCAAACTAGTATAACTAACTAAGTGTAAACAAAAAAATAGAAATAAATTATTACATAATCAACAATACGGGTTTACAAAAGGTAGAAATACAACAAATGCTGGTACTAGATTGATTGAGGAAATATTTAGTTCATGGGAAAAGTCTCAGGATCTTATTGATGTTTTCTGCGATCTTTCGAAAGCATTTGATTGTGTAGATCACGAAACTTTGTTAGGTAAGCTGGAATTTTATGGTGTTGGCGGAGTAGCGTTAATTCTGATACGGTCCTACCTAACAAACAGAACACAATGTGTCAACATTGATGGTAGTGTTTCTAAAGGATCTCTTATAATAAAATAAAAATAAATTATTACATAATCAACAATACGGGTTTACAAAAGGTAGAAATACAACAAATGCTGGTACTAGATTGATTGAGGAAATATTTAGTTCATGGGAAAAGTCTCAGGATCTTATTGATGTTTTCTGCGATCTTTCGAAAGCATTTGATTGTGTAGATCACGAAACTTTGTTAGGTAAGCTGGAATTTTATGGTGTTGGCGGAGTAGCGTTAATTCTGATACGGTCCTACCTAACAAACAGAACACAATGTGTCAACATTGATGGTAGTGTTTCTAAAGGATCTCTTGTGAAAATGGGAGTTCCCCAGGGATCGATTTTAGGGCCTTTTCTCTTTCTTGTATATATAAATGACCTTACACACATGGTACAGGAAATAGCGTAGATAGTGCTATTTGCTGATGACACGTCACTATTATTTAAAGTTGATAGGAAAGACAATATATTGTCAGTAGCAAACAATACTCTGACTATGGTTACTGAATGGTTTACGGCAAACAATTTGGTTCTAAACCCTAAAAAGACCAAGTGCCTGAAATTCTCTTTGCCAAACGTTCCAGTAATCAACTGTTCATTTAAATTAGGCGGCACTGAGCTGGAATTTGTTGACTCCACTATGTTTTTAGGAATCACGATCGATTCCAAACTGCAGTGGAGAGCTCACATAAACACTTTATCTAAAAGATTGAGCTCAGCTGCATATGCAGTCAGAAAGATCAGACTTTTAACTGATGTAGCAACAGCCAGGCTTGTGTACTTTGCTTATTTCCACAGTATTATGACTTATGGTCTTATTATCTGGGGCTCAGCTGCAGACATAGAAACAATATTTATCCTTCAAAAAAGAGCTATTAGAGCTATTTATGGCATGAAGACCCGCGAATCCCTTCGGTATTTTTTTCCTAAAATTTAAGTAATGACACTGCCCTCCTAATAACATATTTGAAAATTTATTATACGTTAAGAAAAACTATAATACATTTAATAAAAACGCAGATAGGCATACTCGTAACTTAAGAAATATAAACAAAATTGATATACCCAAATAGATTACAAAAAACTAATAAATGTTTCCTAATAAACAGTATCAGGTTATTTAATAAATTGCCAAATTCAATTATAGAACTTAATGATATAAAATTTAAAAATTGTATAAAGCAAACTTGAATAGCAAAAGCATATTACAAAGTTAATGATTATATTAATGACAGAGACGTCTGGAAACATACCTCCCTGCGACTGGAATCTCTCAACTAATAAATGTGATACAGTAATAATTCATTACTAAGTACTTATTATATTATTTTTATTCTACATTAGGTAATTTGTTATATTTGGAGAAGGTAATAACTTGTTATTACTATTACTTTTTTGTTTTTATTTATTTTTAATATTAAGTATTTTGGCTAGGTAATATACCTACTATATTGTCTTTCATATATTTAAATTATCATTTTATTAACAGAGCTACATAATGCATATCCGTTTTCGATGTTTGCGCGTGTCTCAGATTCTATATTGCATATGGCCTAGTAATGTGTCCTAGTAATATGATGTGTCCAGCGGATTTCCTCTCCTTTGAAATTGTTGGTGCTTATGTATAAATCTTCAATCTTCTCGCTTCTAGTTTATTGATTTCCGATGAAGTGTCAAACGCTTTACTACCTAGATTTTATTTATTTTGTTAAATAGAAATCTTCTCGCTTCTAGTTTCTTAATTTCCGATGAAGTGTCAAACGCTATACTACCTAGATTTTATTTATTTTGTTAAATAGAAATCGAAGTAATACAGAATTCAACAGGATTTGGTACAGCTCGATGACAAATACTTTGCCGACAAAGTTCTTGACTTTCGATAAAGTATCAAACGCATATTTGTATAACAAACTAATTGTAAACAAAAAAAATACAAATTTGTTGGTCCTTATGTATAAATTTTCAATCTTCTCGCTTCTAGTTTCTTGATTTCCGATGAAGTGTCAAACGCTATACTACTTACATTTTATTTATTTTGTTAAATAGAAATCGAAGTAATACAGAATTCAACAGGATTTGGTACAGCTCGATGGCAAATGCTTTGCCGACAAAGATCTTGATCTTCCATAAAGTATCAAACGCAAACTAGTATAACTAACTAAGTGTAAACAAAATAATACAAATTGGTTGGTGCTTATGTATAAATCTTCAATCTTCTCGCTTCTAGTTTCTTAATTTCCGATGAAGTGTCAAACGCTATACTACCTAGATTTTATTTATTTTGTTAAATACAAATCGAAGTAATACAGAATTTAACAGGATTTGGTAAGATCTCGCTTCTAGTTTCTTAATTTCCGATGAAGTGTCAAACGCTATACTACCTAGATTTTATTTATTTTGTTAAATAGAAATCGAAGTAATACAGAATTCAACAGGATTTGGTACAGCTCGATGACAAATGCTTTGCCGACAAAGATCTTGATCTTCCATGAAGTATCAAACGCAAACTAGTATAACTAACTAAGTGTAAACAAAAAAATACAAATTGGTTGGTGCTTATGTATAAATCTTCAATCTTTTCGCTTCTAGTTTATTGATTTCCGATGAAGTGTCAAACGCTATACTACCTAGATTTTATTTATTTTGTTAAACAAAAATCGAAGTAATACAGAATTCAACAGGATTTGGTACAGCTCGATGACAAATGCTTTGCCGACAAAGATCTTGATCTTCCATGAAGTATCAAACGCAAACTAGTATAACTAACTAAGTGTAAACAAAAAAATACAAATTGGTTGGTGCTTATGTATAAATCTTCAATCTTCTTGCTTCTAGTTTCTTAATTTCCGATGAAGTGTCAAACGCTATACTACCTAGATTTTATTTATTTTGTTAAATAGAAATCGAAGTAATACAGAATTCAACAGGATTTGGTACAGCTCGATGACAAATGCTTTGCCGACAAAGATCTTGATCTTCCATAAAGTATCAAACGCAAACTAGTATAACTAACAAAGTGTAAACAAAAAAATACAAATTGGTTGGTGCTTATGTATAAATCTTCAATCTTCTCGCTTCTAGTTTCTTAATTTCCGATGAAGTGTCAAACGCTATACTACCTAGATTTTATTTATTTTGTTAAATAGAAATCGAAGTAATACAGAATTCAACAGGATTTGGTACAGCTCGATGACAAATGCTTTGCCGACAAAGATCTTGATCTTCCATGAAGTATCAAACGCAAACTAGTATAAATAACTAAGTGTAAACAAAAAAATACAAATTGGTTGGTGCTTATGAATAAATCTTCAATCTTCTCGCTTCTAGTTTCTTAATTTTTGATGAAGTGTCAAACGCTATACTACCTAGATTTTATTTATTTTGTTAAATAGAAATCGAAGTAATACAGAATTCAACAGGATTTGGTACAGCTCGAAGACAAATGCTTTGCCGACAAAGATCTTGATCTTCCATGAAGTATCAAACGCAAACTAGTATAACTAACTAAGTGTAAACAAAAAAATAGAAATAAATTATTACATAATCAACAATACGGGTTTACAAAAGGTAGAAATACAACAAATGCTGGTACTAGATTGATTGAGGAAATATTTAGTTCATGGGAAAAGTCTCAGGATCTTATTGATGTTTTCTGCGATCTTTCGAAAGCATTTGATTGTGTAGATCACGAAACTTTGTTAGGTAAGCTGGAATTTTATGGTGTTGGCGGAGTAGCGTTAATTCTGATACGGTCCTACCTAACAAACAGAACACAATGTGTCAACATTGATGGTAGTGTTTCTAAAGGATCTCTTATAATAAAATAAAAATAAATTATTACATAATCTTTCATTTTTATATACGTGGTGGCCGAGTTGGTTAGACCTTGGACTTAAAAACACTAAGGTCCCTGGTTCGAATCCCGGTGTGTACCAATGAGTTTTTAATTTAAAAATTTATGTACATTTGTTTGACAACACCACTATAGTGCCTCGGAGAGCACGTTAAGCTGTCGGTCCCGGTTTCATTATACCAACTTGTGAAACTGTTTATAGATGGGTTATTGAGTCTATTCAAAACATCGCGACGAGCTAGCCACTTGTTCGGTGTAGACGCATACCATCGGCTACGACGAGGTGGGATTAAAACCCCTCCGCTGGGTACCCTGGGGCCGTCTAGACGGTCTCGGGCGCCGTAAGGCACCCGTGAAGATATATATATATATATATTACATAATCAACAATACGGGTTTACAAAAGGTAGAAATACAACAAATGCTGGTACTAGATTGATTGAGGAAATATTTAGTTCATGGGAAAAGTCTCAGGATCTTATTGATGTTTTCTGCGATCTTTCGAAAGCATTTGATTGTGTAGATCACGAAACTTTGTTAGGTAAGCTGGAATTTTATGGTGTTGGCGGAGTAGCGTTAATTCTGATACGGTCCTACCTAACAAACAGAACACAATGTGTCAACATTGATGGTAGTGTTTCTAAAGGATCTCTTGTGAAAATGGGAGTTCCCCAGGGATCGATTTTAGGGCCTTTTCTCTTTCTTGTATATATAAATGACCTTACACACATGGTACAGGAAATAGCGTAGATAGTGCTATTTGCTGATGACACGTCACTATTATTTAAAGTTGATAGGAAAGAGAATATATTGTCAGTAGCAAACAATACTCTGACTATGGTTACTGAATGGTTTACGGCAAACAATTTGGTTCTAAACCCTAAAAAGACCAAGTGCCTGAAATTCTCTTTGCCAAACGTTCCAGTAATCAACTGTTCATTTAAATTAGGCGGCACTGAGCTGGAATTTGTTGACTCCACTATGTTTTTAGGAATCACGATCGATTCCAAACTGCAGTGGAGAGCTCACATAAACACTTTATCTAAAAGATTGAGCTCAGCTGCATATGCAGTCAGAAAGATCAGACTTTTAACTGATGTAGCAACAGCCAGGCTTGTGTACTTTGCTTATTTCCACAGTATTATGACTTATGGTCTTATTATCTGGGGCTCAGCTGCAGACATAGAAACAATATTTATCCTTCAAAAAAGAGCTATTAGAGCTATTTATGGCATGAAGACCCGCGAATCCCTTCGGTATTTTTTTCCTAAAATTTAAGTAATGACACTGCCCTCCTAATAACATATTTGAAAATTTATTATACGTTAAGAAAAACTATAATACATTTAATAAAAACGCAGATAGGCATACTCGTAACTTAAGAAATATAAACAAAATTGATATACCCAAATAGATTACAAAAAACTAATAAATGTTTCCTAATAAACAGTATCAGGTTATTTAATAAATTGCCAAATTCAATTATAGAACTTAATGATATAAAATTTAAAAATTGTATAAAGCAAACTTGAATAGCAAAAGCATATTACAAAGTTAATGATTATATTAATGACAGAGACGTCTGGAAACATACCTCCCTGCGACTGGAATCTCTCAACTAATAAATGTGATACAGTAATAATTCATTACTAAGTACTTATTATATTATTTTTATTCTACATTAGGTAATTTGTTATATTTGGAGAAGGTAATAACTTGTTATTACTATTACTTTTTTGTTTTTATTTATTTTTAATATTAAGTATTTTGGCTAGGTAATATACCTACTATATTGTCTTTCATATATTTAAATTATCATTTTATTAACAGAGCTACATAATGCATATCCGTTTTCGATGTTTGCGCGTGTCTCAGATTCTATATTGCATATGGCCTAGTAATGTGTCCTAGTAATATGATGTGTCCAGCGGATTTCCTCTCCTTTGAAATTGTTGGTGCTTATGTATAAATCTTCAATCTTCTCGCTTCTAGTTTATTGATTTCCGATGTAGTGTCAAACGCTTTACTACCTAGATTTTATTTATTTTGTTAAATAGAAATCTTCTCGCTTCTAGTTTCTTAATTTCCGATGAAGTGTCAAACGCTATACTACCTAGATTTTATTTATTTTGTTAAATAGAAATCGAAGTAATACAGAATTCAACAGGATTTGGTACAGCTCGATGACAAATACTTTGCCGACAAAGTTCTTGACTTTCGATAAAGTATCAAACGCATATTTGTATAACAAACTAATTGTAAACAAAAAAAATACAAATTTGTTGGTCCTTATGTATAAATTTTCAATCTTCTCGCTTCTAGTTTCTTGATTTCCGATGAAGTGTCAAACGCTATACTACTTACATTTTATTTATTTTGTTAAATAGAAATCGAAGTAATACAGAATTCAACAGGATTTGGTACAGCTCGATGGCAAATGCTTTGCCGACAAAGATCTTGATCTTCCATAAAGTATCAAACGCAAACTAGTATAACTAACTAAGTGTAAACAAAATAATACAAATTGGTTGGTGCTTATGTATAAATCTTCAATCTTCTCGCTTCTAGTTTCTTAATTTCCGATGAAGTGTCAAACGCTATACTACCTAGATTTTATTTATTTTGTTAAATACAAATCGAAGTAATACAGAATTTAACAGGATTTGGTAAGATCTCGCTTCTAGTTTCTTAATTTCCGATGAAGTGTCAAACGCTATACTACCTAGATTTTATTTATTTTGTTAAATAGAAATCGAAGTAATACAGAATTCAACAGGATTTGGTACAGCTCGATGACAAATGCTTTGCCGACAAAGATCTTGATCTTCCATGAAGTATCAAACGCAAACTAGTTTAACTAACTAAGTGTAAACAAAAAAATACAAATTGGTTGGTGCTTATGTATAAATCTTCAATCTTTTCGCTTCTAGTTTATTGATTTCCGATGAAGTGTCAAACGCTATACTACCTAGATTTTATTTATTTTGTTAAACAAAAATCGAAGTAATACAGAATTCAACAGGATTTGGTACAGCTCGATGACAAATGCTTTGCCGACAAAGATCTTGATCTTCCATGAAGTATCAAACGCAAACTAGTATAACTAACTAAGTGTAAACAAAAAAATACAAATTGGTTGGTGCTTATGTATAAATCTTCAATCTTCTTGCTTCTAGTTTCTTAATTTCCGATGAAGTGTCAAACGCTATACTACCTAGATTTTATTTATTTTGTTAAATAGAAATCGAAGTAATACAGAATTCAACAGGATTTGGTACAGCTCGATGACAAATGCTTTGCCGACAAAGATCTTGATCTTCCATAAAGTATCAAACGCAAACTAGTATAACTAACAAAGTGTAAACAAAAAAATACAAATTGGTTGGTGCTTATGTATAAATCTTCAATCTTCTCGCTTCTAGTTTCTTAATTTCCGATGAAGTGTCAAACGCTATACTACCTAGATTTTATTTATTTTGTTAAATAGAAATCGAAGTAATACAGAATTCAACAGGATTTGGTACAGCTCGATGACAAATGCTTTGCCGACAAAGATCTTGATCTTCCATAAAGTATCAAACGCAAACTAGTATAACTAACAAAGTGTAAACAAAAAAATACAAATTGGTTGGTGCTTATGTATAAATCTTCAATCTTCTCGCTTCTAGTTTCTTAATTTCCGATGAAGTGTCAAACGCTATACTACCTAGATTTTATTTATTTTGTTAAATAGAAATCGAAGTAATACAGAATTCAACAGGATTTGGTACAGCTCGATGACAAATGCTTTGCCGACAAAGATCTTGATCTTCCATGAAGTATCAAACGCAAACTAGTATAAATAACTAAGTGTAAACAAAAAAATACAAATTGGTTGGTGCTTATGAATAAATCTTCAATCTTCTCGCTTCTAGTTTCTTAATTTTTGATGAAGTGTCAAACGCTATACTACCTAGATTTTATTTATTTTGTTAAATAGAAATCGAAGTAATACAGAATTCAACAGGATTTGGTACAGCTCGAAGACAAATGCTTTGCCGACAAAGATCTTGATCTTCCATGAAGTATCAAACGCAAACTAGTATAACTAACTAAGTGTAAACAAAAAAATAGAAATAAATTATTACATAATCAACAATACGGGTTTACAAAAGGTAGAAATACAACAAATGCTGGTACTAGATTGATTGAGGAAATATTTAGTTCATGGGAAAAGTCTCAGGATCTTATTGATGTTTTCTGCGATCTTTCGAAAGCATTTGATTGTGTAGATCACGAAACTTTGTTAGGTAAGCTGGAATTTTATGGTGTTGGCGGAGTAGCGTTAATTCTGATACGGTCCTACCTAACAAACAGAACACAATGTGTCAACATTGATGGTAGTGTTTCTAAAGGATCTCTTATAATAAAATAAAAATAAATTATTACATAATCAACAATACGGGTTTACAAAAGGTAGAAATACAACAAATGCTGGTACTAGATTGATTGAGGAAATATTTAGTTCATGGGAAAAGTCTCAGGATCTTATTGATGTTTTCTGCGATCTTTCGAAAGCATTTGATTGTGTAGATCACGAAACTTTGTTAGGTAAGCTGGAATTTTATGGTGTTGGCGGAGTAGCGTTAATTCTGATACGGTCCTACCTAACAAACAGAACACAATGTGTCAACATTGATGGTAGTGTTTCTAAAGGATCTCTTGTGAAAATGGGAGTTCCCCAGGGATCGATTTTAGGGCCTTTTCTCTTTCTTGTATATATAAATGACCTTACACACATGGTACAGGAAATAGCGTAGATAGTGCTATTTGCTGATGACACGTCACTATTATTTAAAGTTGATAGGAAAGACAATATATTGTCAGTAGCAAACAATACTCTGACTATGGTTACTGAATGGTTTACGGCAAACAATTTGGTTCTAAACCCTAAAAAGACCAAGTGCCTGAAATTCTCTTTGCCAAACGTTCCAGTAATCAACTGTTCATTTAAATTAGGCGGCACTGAGCTGGAATTTGTTGACTCCACTATGTTTTTAGGAATCACGATCGATTCCAAACTGCAGTGGAGAGCTCACATAAACACTTTATCTAAAAGATTGAGCTCAGCTGCATATGCAGTCAGAAAGATCAGACTTTTAACTGATGTAGCAACAGCCAGGCTTGTGTACTTTGCTTATTTCCACAGTATTATGACTTATGGTCTTATTATCTGGGGCTCAGCTGCAGACATAGAAACAATATTTATCCTTCAAAAAAGAGCTATTAGAGCTATTTATGGCATGAAGACCCGCGAATCCCTTCGGTATTTTTTTCCTAAATTTCATTTTTAATTTTTTCCTTAATATACCTACTATATTGTCTTTCATATATTTAAATTATCATTTTATTAACAGAGCTACATAATGCATATCCGTTTTCGATGTTTGCGCGTGTCTCAGATTCTATATTGCATATGGCCTAGTAATGTGTCCTAGTAATATGATGTGTCCAGCGGATTTCCTCTCCTTTGAAATTGTTGGTGCTTATGTATAAATCTTCAATCTTCTCGCTTCTAGTTTCTTAATTTCCGATGAAGTGTCAAACGCTATACTACCTAGATTTTATTTATTTTGTTAAATAGAAATCGAAGTAATACAGAATTCAACAGGATTTGGTACAGCTCGATGACAAATGCTTTGCCGACAAAGATCTTGATCTTCCATGAAGTATCAAACGCAAACTAGTTTAACTAACTAAGTGTAAACAAAAAAATACAAATTGGTTGGTGCTTATGTATAAATCTTCAATCTTTTCGCTTCTAGTTTATTGATTTCCGATGAAGTGTCAAACGCTATACTACCTAGATTTTATTTATTTTGTTAAACAAAAATCGAAGTAATACAGAATTCAACAGGATTTGGTACAGCTCGATGACAAATGCTTTGCCGACAAAGATCTTGATCTTCCATGAAGTATCAAACGCAAACTAGTATAACTAACTAAGTGTAAACAAAAAAATACAAATTGGTTGGTGCTTATGTATAAATCTTCAATCTTCTCGCTTCTAGTTAAGTATATATATATATAAGTATCAAACGCAAACTAGTATAACTAAGTGTAAACAAAAAAATACAAATTGGTTGGTGCTTATGTATAAATCTTCAATCTTCTCGCTTCTAGTTTCTTAATTTCCGATGAAGTGTCAAACGCTATACTACCTAGATTTTATTTATTTTGTTAAATAGAAATCGAAGTAATACAGAATTCAACAGGATTTGGTACAGCTCGATGACAAATGCTTTGCCGACAAAGATCTTGATCTTCCATGAAGTATCAAACGCAAACTAGTATAACTAACTAAGTGTAAACAAAAAAATACAAATTGGTTGGTGCTTATGTATAAATCTTCAATCTTCTTGCTTCTAGTTTCTTAATTTCCGATGAAGTGTCAAACGCTATACTACCTAGATTTTATTTATTTTGTTAAATAGAAATCGAAGTAATACAGAATTCAACAGGATTTGGTACAGCTCGATGACAAATGCTTTGCCGACAAAGATCTTGATCTTCCATAAAGTATCAAACGCAAACTAGTATAACTAACAAAGTGTAAACAAAAAAATACAAATTGGTTGGTGCTTATGTATAAATCTTCAATCTTCTCGCTTCTAGTTTCTTAATTTCCGATGAAGTGTCAAACGCTATACTACCTAGATTTTATTTATTTTGTTAAATAGAAATCGAAGTAATACAGAATTCAACAGGATTTGGTACAGCTCGATGACAAATGCTTTGCCGACAAAGATCTTGATCTTCCATGAAGTATCAAACGCAAACTAGTATAAATAACTAAGTGTAAACAAAAAAATACAAATTGGTTGGTGCTTATGAATAAATCTTCAATCTTCTCGCTTCTAGTTTCTTAATTTTTGATGAAGTGTCAAACGCTATACTACCTAGATTTTATTTATTTTGTTAAATAGAAATCGAAGTAATACAGAATTCAACAGGATTTGGTACAGCTCGAAGACAAATGCTTTGCCGACAAAGATCTTGATCTTCCATGAAGTATCAAACGCAAACTAGTATAACTAACTAAGTGTAAACAAAAAAATAGAAATAAATTATTACATAATCAACAATACGGGTTTACAAAAGGTAGAAATACAACAAATGCTGGTACTAGATTGATTGAGGAAATATTTAGTTCATGGGAAAAGTCTCAGGATCTTATTGATGTTTTCTGCGATCTTTCGAAAGCATTTGATTGTGTAGATCACGAAACTTTGTTAGGTAAGCTGGAATTTTATGGTGTTGGCGGAGTAGCGTTAATTCTGATACGGTCCTACCTAACAAACAGAACACAATGTGTCAACATTGATGGTAGTGTTTCTAAAGGATCTCTTATAATAAAATAAAAATAAATTATTACATAATCAACAATACGGGTTTACAAAAGGTAGAAATACAACAAATGCTGGTACTAGATTGATTGAGGAAATATTTAGTTCATGGGAAAAGTCTCAGGATCTTATTGATGTTTTCTGCGATCTTTCGAAAGCATTTGATTGTGTAGATCACGAAACTTTGTTAGGTAAGCTGGAATTTTATGGTGTTGGCGGAGTAGCGTTAATTCTGATACGGTCCTACCTAACAAACAGAACACAATGTGTCAACATTGATGGTAGTGTTTCTAAAGGATCTCTTGTGAAAATGGGAGTTCCCCAGGGATCGATTTTAGGGCCTTTTCTCTTTCTTGTATATATAAATGACCTTACACACATGGTACAGGAAATAGCGTAGATAGTGCTATTTGCTGATGACACGTCACTATTATTTAAAGTTGATAGGAAAGACAATATATTGTCAGTAGCAAACAATACTCTGACTATGGTTACTGAATGGTTTACGGCAAACAATTTGGTTCTAAACCCTAAAAAGACCAAGTGCCTGAAATTCTCTTTGCCAAACGTTCCAGTAATCAACTGTTCATTTAAATTAGGCGGCACTGAGCTGGAATTTGTTGACTCCACTATGTTTTTAGGAATCACGATCGATTCCAAACTGCAGTGGAGAGCTCACATAAACACTTTATCTAAAAGATTGAGCTCAGCTGCATATGCAGTCAGAAAGATCAGACTTTTAACTGATGTAGCAACAGCCAGGCTTGTGTACTTTGCTTATTTCCACAGTATTATGACTTATGGTCTTATTATCTGGGGCTCAGCTGCAGACATAGAAACAATATTTATCCTTCAAAAAAGAGCTATTAGAGCTATTTATGGCATGAAGACCCGCGAATCCCTTCGGTATTTTTTTCCTAAAATTTAAGTAATGACACTGCCCTCCTAATAACATATTTGAAAATTTATTATACGTTAAGAAAAACTATAATACATTTAATAAAAACGCAGATAGGCATACTCGTAACTTAAGAAATATAAACAAAATTGATATACCCAAATAGATTACAAAAAACTAATAAATGTTTCCTAATAAACAGTATCAGGTTATTTAATAAATTGCCAAATTCAATTATAGAACTTAATGATATAAAATTTAAAAATTGTATAAAGCAAACTTGAATAGCAAAAGCATATTACAAAGTTAATGATTATATTAATGACAGAGACGTCTGGAAACATACCTCCCTGCGACTGGAATCTCTCAACTAATAAATGTGATACAGTAATAATTCATTACTAAGTACTTATTATATTATTTTTATTCTACATTAGGTAATTTGTTATATTTGGAGAAGGTAATAACTTGTTATTACTATTACTTTTTTGTTTTTATTTATTTTTAATATTAAGTATTTTGGCTAGGTAATATACCTACTATATTGTCTTTCATATATTTAAATTATCATTTTATTAACAGAGCTACATAATGCATATCCGTTTTCGATGTTTGCGCGTGTCTCAGATTCTATATTGCATATGGCCTAGTAATGTGTCCTAGTAATATGATGTGTCCAGCGGATTTCCTCTCCTTTGAAATTGTTGGTGCTTATGTATAAATCTTCAATCTTCTCGCTTCTAGTTTATTGATTTCCGATGAAGTGTCAAACGCTTTACTACCTAGATTTTATTTATTTTGTTAAATAGAAATCTTCTCGCTTCTAGTTTCTTAATTTCCGATGAAGTGTCAAACGCTATACTACCTAGATTTTATTTATTTTGTTAAATAGAAATCGAAGTAATACAGAATTCAACAGGATTTGGTACAGCTCGATGACAAATACTTTGCCGACAAAGTTCTTGACTTTCGATAAAGTATCAAACGCATATTTGTATAACAAACTAATTGTAAACAAAAAAAATACAAATTTGTTGGTCCTTATGTATAAATTTTCAATCTTCTCGCTTCTAGTTTCTTGATTTCCGATGAAGTGTCAAACGCTATACTACTTACATTTTATTTATTTTGTTAAATAGAAATCGAAGTAATACAGAATTCAACAGGATTTGGTACAGCTCGATGGCAAATGCTTTGCCGACAAAGATCTTGATCTTCCATAAAGTATCAAACGCAAACTAGTATAACTAACTAAGTGTAAACAAAATAATACAAATTGGTTGGTGCTTATGTATAAATCTTCAATCTTCTCGCTTCTAGTTTCTTAATTTCCGATGAAGTGTCAAACGCTATACTACCTAGATTTTATTTATTTTGTTAAATACAAATCGAAGTAATCCAGAATTCAACAGGATTTGGTACAGCTCGATGACAAATGCTTTGCCGACAAAGATCTTGATCTTCCATAAAGTATCAAACGCAAACTAGTATAACTAACTAAGTGTAAACAAAAAAATACAAATTGGTTGGTGCTTATGTATAAATCTTCAATCTTCTCGCTTCTAGTTAAGTATATATATATAAGTATCAAACGCAAACTAGTATAACTAACTAAGTGTAAACAAAAAAATACAAATTGGTTGGTGCTTATGTATAAATCTTCAATCTTCTCGCTTCTAGTTTCTTAATTTCCGATGAAGTGTCAAACGCTATACTACCTAGATTTTATTTATTTTGTTAAATAGAAATCGAAGTAATACAGAATTCAACAGGATTTGGTACAGCTCGATGACAAATGCTTTGCCGACAAAGATCTTGATCTTCCATAAAGTATCAAACGCAAACTAGTATAACTAACAAAGTGTAAACAAAAAAATACAAATTGGTTGGTGCTTATGTATAAATCTTCAATCTTCTCGCTTCTAGTTTCTTAATTTCCGATGAAGTGTCAAACGCTATACTACCTAGATTTTATTTATTTTGTTAAATACAAATCGAAGTAATACAGAATTCAACAGGATTTGGTACAGCTCGATGACAAATGCTTTGCCGACAAAGATCTTGATCTTCCATAAAGTATCAAACGCAAACTAGTATAACTAACTAAGTGTAAACCAAAAAATACAAATTGGTTGGTGCTTATGTATAAATCTTCAATCTTCTCGCTTCTAGTTTCTTAATTTCCGATGAAGTGTCAAACGCTATACTACCTAGATTTTATTTATTTTGTTAAATACAAATCGAAGTAATCCAGAATTCAACAGGATTTGGTACAGCTCGATGACAAATGCTTTGCCGACAAAGATCTTGATCTTCCATGAAGTATCAAACGCAAACTAGTATAACTAACTAAGTGTAAACAAAAAAATACAAATTGGTTGGTGCTTATGTATAAATCTTCAATCTTCTTGCTTCTAGTTTCTTAATTTCCGATGAAGTGTCAAACGCTATACTACCTAGATTTTATTTATTTTGTTAAATACAAATCGAAGTAATACAGAATTCAACAGGATTTGGTACAGCTCGATGACAAATGCTTTGCCGACAAAGATCTTGATCTTCCATAAAGTATCATACGCAAACTATTATAACTAACTTAGTGTAAACAAAAAAATAAAAATTGGTTGGTGGTTATGTATAAATCTTCAATCTTCTCGCTTCTAGTTTCTTAATTTCCGATGAAGTGTCAAACGCTATACTACCTAGATTTTATTTATTTTGTTAAATACAAATCGAAGTAATACAGAATTCAACAGGATTTGGTACAGCTCGATGACAAATGCTTTGCCGACAAAGATCTTGATCTTCCATAAAGTATCAAACGCAAACTAGTATAACTAACTAAGTGTAAACCAAAAAATACAAATTGGTTGGTGCTTATGTATAAATCTTCAATCTTCTCGCTTCTAGTTTCTTAATTTCCGATGAAGTGTCAAACGCTATACTACCTAGATTTTATTTATTTTGTTAAATACAAATCGAAGTAATCCAGAATTCAACAGGATTTGGTACAGCTCGATGACAAATGCTTTGCCGACAAAGATCTTGATCTTCCATAAAGTATCAAACGCAAACTAGTATAACTAACTAAGTGTAAACAAAAAAATACAAATTGGTTGGTGCTTATGTATAAATCTTCAATCTTCTCGCTTCTAGTTAAGTATATATATATAAGTATCAAACGCAAACTAGTATAACTAACTAAGTGTAAACAAAAAAATACAAATTGTTGGTGCTTATGTATAAATCTTCAATCTTCTCGCTTCTAGTTTCTTAATTTCCGATGAAGTGTCAAACGCTATACTACCTAGATTTTATTTATTTTGTTAAATAGAAATCGAAGTAATACAGAATTCAACAGGATTTGGTACAGCTCGATGACAAATGCTTTGCCGACAAAGATCTTGATCTTCCATGAAGTATCAAACGCAAACTAGTATAACTAACTAAGTGTAAACAAAAAAATACAAATTGGTTGGTGCTTATGTATAAATCTTCAATCTTCTTGCTTCTAGTTTCTTAATTTCTGATGAAGTGTCAAACGCTATACTACCTAGATTTTATTTATTTTGTTAAATAGAAATCGAAGTAATACAGAATTCAACAGGATTTGGTACAGCTCGATGACAAATGCTTTGCCGACAAAGATCTTGATCTTCCATAAAGTATCAAACGCAAACTAGTATAACTAACAAAGTGTAAACAAAAAAATACAAATTGGTTGGTGCTTATGTATAAATCTTCAATCTTCTCGCTTCTAGTTTCTTAATTTCCGATGAAGTGTCAAACGCTATACTACCTAGATTTTATTTATTTTGTTAAATACAAATCGAAGTAATACAGAATTTAACAGGATTTGGTAAGATCTCGCTTCTAGTTTCTTAATTTCCGATGAAGTGTCAAACGCTATACTACCTAGATTTTATTTATTTTGTTAAATATAAATCGAAGTAATACAGAATTCAACAGGATTTGGTACAGCTCGATGACAAATGCTTTGCCGACAAAGATCTTGATCTTTCATGAAGTATCAAACGCAAACTAGTATAACTAACTAAGTGTAAACAAAAAAATACAAATTGGTTGGTGCTTATGTATAAATCTTCAATCTTTTCGCTTCTAGTTTATTGATTTCCGATGAAGTGTCAAACGCTATACTACCTAGATTTTATTTATTTTGTTAAACAGAAATCGAAGTAATACAGAATTCAACAGGATTTGGTACAGCTCGATGACAAATGCTTTGCCGACAAAGATCTTGATCTTCCATGAAGTATCAAACGCAAACTAGTATAACTAACTAAGTGTAAACAAAAAAATACAAATTGGTTGGTGCTTATGTATAAATCTTCAATCTTCTCGCTTCTAGTTTCTTAATTTCCAAAGAAGTGTCAAACGCTATACTACCTAGATTTTATTTATTTTGTTAAATAGAAATCGAAGTATTACAGAATTCAACAGGATTTGGTACAGCTCGATGACAAATGCTTTGCCGACAAAGATCTTGATCTTCCATAAAGTATCAAGCGCAAACTAGTATAACTATTTAAGTGTAAACAAAAAAATACAAATTGGTTGGTGTTTATGTATAAATCTTCAATCTTCTCGCTTCTAGTTTCTTAATTTTCGATATAGTGTCAAACGCTATACTACCTAGATTTTATTTATTTTGTTAAATACAAATCGAAGTAATACAGAATTCAACAGGATTTGGTACAGCTCGATGACAAATGCTTTGCCGACAAAGATCTTAATCTTCCATAAAGTATCAAACGCAAACTAGTATAACTAACTAAGTGTAAACAACAAAAAACAAATTGGTTGGTGCTTATGTATAAATCTTTAATCTTCTCGCTTCTAGTTTCTTAATTTCCGATGAAGTGTCAAACGCTATACTACCTAGATTTTATTTATTTTGTTAAATAGAAATCGAAGTAATACAGAATTAAACAGGATTTGGTACAGCTCGATGACAAATGCTTTGCTGACAAAGATCTTGATCTTCCGTAAAGTATCAAACGCAAACTAGTATAAATAACTAAGTGTAAACAAAAAAAAACAAATTGTTTGGTGCTTATGTATAAATCTTCAATCTTCTCGCTTCTAGTTTCTTAATTTTCGATGAAGTGTCAAACGCTATACTACCTAGATTTTATTTATTTTGTTAAATAGAAATCGAAGTAATACAGAATTCAACAGGATTTGGTACAGCTCGATGACAAATGCTTTGCCGACAAAGATCTTGATCTTCCATAAAGGATCAAAAGCAAACTAGTATAACTATTTAAGTGTAAACAAAAAAATGCAAATTGGTTGGTGCTTATGTATAAATCTTCAATCTTCTCGCTTCTAATTTCTTAATTTCCAATGAAGTGTCAAACGCTATACTACCTAGATTTTATTTATTTTGTTAAATAGAAATCGAAGTAATACAGAATTCAACAGGATTTGGTACAGCTCGATGACAAATGCTTTGCCGACAAAGATCTTGATCTTCCATAAAGTATCAAACGCAAACTAGTATAACTATTTAAGTATAAACAAAAAAATACAAATTGGTTGGTGCTTATGTATAAATCTTCAATCTTCTCGCTTCTAGTTTCTTAATTTTCGATGAAGTGTCAAACGCTATACTACCTAGATTTTATTTATTTTGTTAAATACAAATCGAAGTAATACAGAATTCAACAGGATTTGGTACAGCTCGATGACAAATGCTTTGCCGACAAAGATCTTGATCTTCCATAAAGTATCAAACGCAAACTAGTATAACTAACTAAGTGTAAACCAAAAAATACAAATTGGTTGGTGCTTATGTATAAATCTTCAATCTTCTCGCTTCTAGTTTCTTAATTTCCGATGAAGTGTCAAACGCTATACTACCTAGATTTTATTTATTTTGTTAAATAGAAATCGAAGTAATACAGAATTCAACAGGATTTGGTACAGCTCGAAGACAAATGCTTTGCCGACAAAGATCTTGATCTTCCATGAAGTATCAAACGCAAACTAGTATAACTAACTAAGTGTAAACAAAAAAATACAAATTGGTTGGTGCTTATGTATAAATGTTCAATCTTCTCGCTTCTAGTTTCTTAATTTCCGATGAAGTGTCAAACGCTATACTACCTAGATTTTATTTATTTTGTTAAATAGAAATCGAAGTAATACAGAATTCAACAGGATTTGGTACAGCTCGATGACAAATGCTTTGCCGACAAAGATCTTGATCTTCCATAAAGTATCAAACGCAAACTAGTATAACTAACTAAGTGTAAACAAAAAAATACAAATTGGTTGGTGCTTATGTATAAATCTTCAATCTTCTCGCTTCTAGTTTCTTAATTTCCGATGAAGTGTCAAACGCTATACTACCTAGATTTTATTTATTTTGTTAAATAGAAATCGAAGTAATACAGAATTCAACAGGATTTGGTACAGCTCGATGGCAAATGCTTTGCCGACAAAGATCTTGATCTTCCATGAAGTATCAAACGCAAACTAGTATAAATAACTAAGTGTAAACAAAAAAATTCAAATTGGTTGGTGCTTATGAATAAATCTTCAATCTTCTCGCTTCTAGTTTCTTAATTTTTGATGAAGTGTCAAACGCTATACTACCTAGATTTTATTTATTTTGTTAAATAGAAATCGAAGTAATACAGAATTCAACAGGATTTGGTACAGCTCGAAGACAAATGCTTTGCCGACAAAGATCTTGATCTTCCATGAAGTATCAAACGCAAACTAGTATAACTAACTAAGTGTAAACAAAAAAATAAAAATTGATTGGTGCTTATGTATAAATGTTCAATCTTCTCGCTTCTAGTTTCTTAATTTCCGATGAAGTGTCAAACGCTATACTACCTAGATTTTATTTATTTTGTTAAATAGAAATCGAAGTAATACAGAATTCAACAGGATTTGGTACAGCTCGATGACAAATGCTTTGCCGACAAAGATCTTGATCTTCCATGAAGTATCAAACGCAAACTAGTATAACTAACTAAGTGTAAACAAAAAAATACAAATTGGTTGGTGCTTATGTATAAATCTTCAATCTTCTTGCTTCTAGTTTCTTAATTTCCGATGAAGTGTCAAACGCTATACTACCTAGATTTTATTTATGAATTCAACAGGATTTGGTACAGCTCGATGACAAATGCTTTGCCGACATAGATCTTGATCTTCCATAAAGTATCAAACGCAAACTAGTATAACTAACAAAGTGTAAACAAAAAAATACAAATTGGTTGGTGCTTATGTATAAATCTTCAATCTTCTCGCTTCTAGTTTCTTAATTTCCGATGAAGTGTCAAACGCTATACTACCTAGATTTTATTTATTTTGTTAAATACAAATCGAAGTAATACAGAATTCAACAGGATTTGGTACAGCTCGATGACAAATGCTTTGCCGACAAAGATCTTGATCTTCCATAAAGTATCATACGCAAACTATTATAACTAACTTAGTGTAAACAAAAAAATAAAAATTGGTTGGTGGTTATGTATAAATCTTCAATCTTCTCGCTTCTAGTTTCTTAATTTCCGATGAAGTGTCAAACGCTATACTACCTAGATTTTATTTATTTTGTTAAATACAAATCGAAGTAATACAGAATTCAACAGGATTTGGTACAGCTCGATGACAAATGCTTTGCCGACAAAGATCTTGATCTTCCATAAAGTATCAAACGCAAACTAGTATAACTAACTAAGTGTAAACCAAAAAATACAAATTGGTTGGTGCTTATGTATAAATCTTCAATCTTCTCGCTTCTAGTTTCTTAATTTCCGATGAAGTGTCAAACGCTATACTACCTAGATTTTATTTATTTTGTTAAATACAAATCGAAGTAATCCAGAATTCAACAGGATTTGGTACAGCTCGATGACAAATGCTTTGCCGACAAAGATCTTGATCTTCCATAAAGTATCAAACGCAAACTAGTATAACTAACTAAGTGTAAACAAAAAAATACAAATTGGTTGGTGCTTATGTATAAATCTTCAATCTTCTCGCTTCTAGTTAAGTATATATATATAAGTATCAAACGCAAACTAGTATAACTAACTAAGTGTAAACAAAAAAATACAAATTGGTTGGTGCTTATGTATAAATCTTCAATCTTCTCGCTTCTAGTTTCTTAATTTCCGATGAAGTGTCAAACGCTATACTACCTAGATTTTATTTATTTTGTTAAATAGAAATCGAAGTAATACAGAATTCAACAGGATTTGGTACAGCTCGATGACAAATGCTTTGCCGACAAAGATCTTGATCTTCCATAAAGTATCAAACGCAAACTAGTATAACTAACTAAGTGTAAACAAAAAAATATAAATTGGTTGGTGCTTATGTATAAATCTTCAATCTTCTTGCTTCTAGTTTCTTAATTTCCGATGAAGTGTCAAACGCTATACTACCTAGATTTTATTTATTTTGTTAAATAGAAATCGAAGTTATACAGAATTCAACAGTATTTGGTACAGCTCGATGACAAATGCTTTGCCGACAAAGATCTTGATCTTCTATAAAGTATCAAACGCAAACTAGTATAACTAACAAAGTGTAAACAAAATAATACAAATTGGTTGGTGCTTATGTATAAATCTTCAATCTTCTCGCTTCTAGTTTCTTAATTTCCGATGAAGTGTCAAACGCTATACTACCTAGATTTTATTTATTTTGTTAAATAGAAATCGAAGTAATACAGAATTCAACAGGATTTGGTTCAGCTCGATGACAAATGCTTTGCCGACAAAGATCTTGATCTTCCATAAAGTATCAAACGCAAACTATTATAACTAACTAAGTGTAAACAAAAAAATACAAATTGGTTGGTGCTTATGTATAAATCTTCAATCTTCTCGCTTCTAGTTTCTTAATTTCCGATGAAGTGTCAAACGCTATACTACCTAGATTTTATTTATTTTGTTAAATAGAAATCGAAGTAATACAGAATTAAACAGGATTTGGTACAGCTCGATGACAAATGCTTTGCCGACAAAGATCTTGATCTTCCCTAAAGTATCAAACGCAAACTAGTATAACTAACTAAGTGTAAACAAAAAAATACAAATTGGTTGGTGCTTATGTATAAATCTTCAATCTTTTCGCTTCTAGTTTATTGATTTACGATGAAGTGTCAAACGCTATACTACCTAGATTTTATTTATTTTGTTAAATAGAAATCGAAGTAATACAGAATTCAACAGGATTTGGTACAGCTCGATGACAAATGCTTTGCCAACAAAGATCTTGATCTTCCATGAAGTATCAAACGCAAACTAGTATAACTAAGTGTAAACAAAAAAATACAAATTGGTTGGTGCTTATGTATAAATCTTTAATCTTCTTGCTTCTAGTTTTTTAATTTCCGATGAAGTGTCAAACGCTATACTACCTAGATTTTATTTATTTTGTTAAATAGAAATCGAAGTAATACAGAATTCAACAGGATTTGGTACAGCTCGATGACAAATGCTTTGCCGACAAAGATCTTGATCTTCCATAAAGTATCAAACGCAAACTAGTATAACTATTTAAGTATAAACAAAAAAATACAAATTGGTTGGTGCTTATGTATAAATCTTCAATCTTCTCGCTTCTAGTTTCTTAATTTTCGATGAAGTGTCAAACGCCATACTACCTAGATTTTATTTATTTTGTTAAATAGAAATCGAAGTAATACAGAATTCAACAGGATTTGGTACAGCTCGATGACAAATGCTTTGCCGACAAAGATCTTGATCTTCCATAAAGTATCAAACGCAAACTAGTATAACTAACAAAGTGTAAACAAAAAAATACAAATTGGTTGGTGCTTATGTATAAATCTTCAATCTTCTCGCTTCTAGTTTCTTAATTTCCGATGAAGTGTCAAACGCTATACTACCTAGATTTTATTTATTTTGTTAAATACAAATCGAAGTAATACAGAATTCAACAGGATTTGGTACAGCTCGATGACAAATGCTTTGCCGACAAAGATCTTGATCTTCCATAAAGTATCATACGCAAACTATTATAACTAACTTAGTGTAAACAAAAAAATAAAAATTGGTTGGTGGTTATGTATAAATCTTCAATCTTCTCGCTTCTAGTTTCTTAATTTCCGATGAAGTGTCAAACGCTATACTACCTAGATTTTATTTATTTTGTTAAATACAAATCGAAGTAATACAGAATTCAACAGGATTTGGTACAGCTCGATGACAAATGCTTTGCCGACAAAGATCTTGATCTTCCATAAAGTATCAAACGCAAACTAGTATAACTAACTAAGTGTAAACCAAAAAATACAAATTGGTTGGTGCTTATGTATAAATCTTCAATCTTCTCGCTTCTAGTTTCTTAATTTCCGATGAAGTGTCAAACGCTATACTACCTAGATTTTATTTATTTTGTTAAATACAAATCGAAGTAATCCAGAATTCAACAGGATTTGGTACAGCTCGATGACAAATGCTTTGCCGACAAAGATCTTGATCTTCCATAAAGTATCAAACGCAAACTAGTATAACTAACTAAGTGTAAACAAAAAAATACAAATTGGTTGGTGCTTATGTATAAATCTTCAATCTTCTCGCTTCTAGTTAAGTATATATATATAAGTATCAAACGCAAACTAGTATAACTAACTAAGTGTAAACAAAAAAATACAAATTGGTTGGTGCTTATGTATAAATCTTCAATCTTCTCGCTTCTAGTTTCTTAATTTCCGATGAAGTGTCAAACGCTATACTACCTAGATTTTATTTATTTTGTTAAATAGAAATCGAAGTAATACAGAATTCAACAGGATTTGGTACAGCTCGATGACAAATGCTTTGCCGACAAAGATCTTGATCTTCCATAAAGTATCAAACGCAAACTAGTATAACTAACTAAGTGTAAACAAAAAAATATAAATTGGTTGGTGCTTATGTATAAATCTTCAATCTTCTTGCTTCTAGTTTCTTAATTTCCGATGAAGTGTCAAACGCTATACTACCTAGATTTTATTTATTTTGTTAAATAGAAATCGAAGTTATACAGAATTCAACAGTATTTGGTACAGCTCGATGACAAATGCTTTGCCGACAAAGATCTTGATCTTCTATAAAGTATCAAACGCAAACTAGTATAACTAACAAAGTGTAAACAAAAAAATACAAATTGGTTGGTGCTTATGTATAAATCTTCAATTTTCTCGCTTCTAGTTTCTTAATTTCCGATGAAGTGTCAAACGCTATACTACCTAGATTTTATTTATTTTGTTAAATAGAAATCGAAGTAATACAGAATTCAACAGGATTTGGTACAGCTCGATGACAAATGCTTTGCCGACAAAGATCTTGATCTTCCATAAAGTATCAAACGCAAACTATTATAACTAACTAAGTGTAAACAAAAAAATACAAATTGGTTGGTGCTTATGTATAAATCTTCAATCTTCTCGCTTCTAGTTTCTTAATTTCCGATGAAGTGTCAAACGCTATACTACCTAGATTTTATTTATTTTGTTAAATAGAAATCGAAGTAATACAGAATTAAACAGGATTTGGTACAGCTCGATGACAAATGCTTTGCCGACAAAGATCTTGATCTTCCCTAAAGTATCAAACGCAAACTAGTATAACTAACTAAGTGTAAACAAAAAAATACAAATTGGTTGGTGCTTATGTATAAATCTTCAATCTTTTCGCTTCTAGTTTATTGATTTACGATGAAGTGTCAAACGCTATACTACCTAGATTTTATTTATTTTGTTAAATAGAAATCGAAGTAATACAGAATTCAACAGGATTTGGTACAGCGCGATGACAAATGCTTTGCCAACAAAGATCTTGATCTTCCATGAAGTATCAAACGCAAACTAGTATAACTAAGTGTAAACAAAAAAATACAAATTGGTTGGTGCTTATGTATAAATCTTTAATCTTCTTGCTTCTAGTTTTTTAATTTCCGATGAAGTGTCAAACGCTATACTACCTAGATTTTATTTATTTTGTTAAATAGAAATCGAAGTAATACAGAATTCAACAGGATTTGGTACAGCTCGATGACAAATGCTTTGCCGACAAAGATCTTGATCTTCCATAAAGTATCAAACGCAAACTAGTATAACTAACAAAGTGTAAACAAAAAAATACAAATTGGTTGGTGCTTATGTATAAATGTTCAATCTTCTCGCTTCTTAATTTCCGATGAAGTGTCAAACGCTATACTACCTAGATTTTATTTATTTTGTTAAATAGAAATCGAAGTAATACAGAATTCAACAGGATTTGGTACAGCTCGATGACAAATGCTTTGCCGACAAAAATCTTGATCTTCCATGAAGTATCAAAGGCAAACTAGTATAACTAACTAAGTGTAAACAAAAAAATACAAATTGGTTGGTGCTTATGTATAAATCTTCAATCTTCTCGCTTCTAGTTTCTTAATTTCCGATGTAGTGTCAAACGCTATACTACCTAGATTTTATTTATTTTGTTAAATAGAAATCGAAGTAATACAGAATTCAACAGGATTTGGTACAGCTCGATAACAAATGCTTTGCCGACAAAGATCTTGATCTTCCATAAAGTATCAAACGCAAACTAGTATAACTAACTAAGTGTAAACAAAATAATACAAATTGGTTGGTGCTTATGTATAAATCTTCAATCTTCTCGCTTCTAGTTTCTTAATTTCCGATGAAGTGTCAAACGCTATACTACCTAGATTTTATTTATTTTGTTAAATAGAAATCGAAGTAATACAGAATTCAACAGGATTTGGTACAGCTCGATGACAAATGCTTTGCCGACAAAGATCTTGATCTTCCATGAAGTATCAAACGCAAACTATTATAACTAACTAAGTGTAAACAAAAAAATACAAATTGGTTGGTGCCTATGTATAAATCTTCAATCTTCTCGCTTCTAGTTTCTTAATTTCCGATGAAGTGTCAAACGCTATACTACTTAGATTTTATTTATTTTGTTAAATAGAAATCGAAGTAATACAGAATTCAACAGGATTTGGTACAGCTCGAAGACAAATGCTTTGCCGACAAAGATCTTGATCTTCCATGAAGTATCAAACGCAAACTAGTATAACTAACTAAGTGTAAACAAAAAAATACAAATTGGTTGGTGCTTATGTATAAATGTTCAATCTTCTCGCTTCTAGTTTCTTAATTTCCGATGAAGTGTCAAACGCTATACTACCTAGGTTTTTTTTATTTTGTTAAATAGAAATCGAAGTAATACAGAATTCAACAGGATTTGGTACAGCTCGAAGACAAATGCTTTGCCGACAAAGATCTTGATCTTCCATGAAGTATCAAACGCAAACTAGTATAACTAACTAAGTGCAAACAAAAAAATACAAATTGGTTGGTGCTTATGTATAAATGTTCAATCTTCTCGCTTTTAGTTTCTTAATTTCCGATGAAGTGTCAAACGCTATACTACCTAGGTTTTTTTTATTTTGTTAAATAGAAATCGAAGTAATACAGAATTCAACAGGATTTGGTACAGCTCGAAGACAAATGCTTTGCCGACAAAGATCTTGATCTTCCATGAAGTATCAAACGCAAACTAGTATAACTAACTAAGTGTAAACAAAAAATACAAATTGGTTGGTGCTTATGTATAAATCTTCAATCTTCTCGATTCTAGTTTCTTAATTTCCGATGAAGTGTCAAACGCTATACTTCCTAGATTTTATTTATTTTGTTAAATAGAAATCGAAGTAATACAGAATTCAACAGGATTTGGTACAGCTCGATGACAAATGCTTTGCCGACAAAGATCTTGATCTTCCTTGAAGTATCAAACGCAAACTAGTATAACTAACTAAGTGTAAACAAAAAAAATACAAATTGTTGGTGCTTATGTATAAATCTTCATTCTTCTCGCTTCTAGTTTCTTAATTTCCGATGAAGTGTCAAACGCTATACTACCTAGATTTTATTTATTTTGTTAAATAGAAATCGAAGTAATACAGAATTCAACAGGATTTGGTACAGCTCGAAGACAAATGCTTTGCCGACAAAGTTCTTGATCTTACATAAAGTATCAAACGCAAACTAGTATAACTAACTAAGTGTAAACAAAAAAATACAAATTGTTGGTGCTTATGTATAAATCTTCAATCTTCTCGCTTCTAGTTTCTTAATTTCCGATGAAGTGTCAAACGCTATACTACCTAGATTTTATTTATTTTGTTAAATAGAAATCGAAGTAATACAGAATTCAACAGGATTTGGTACAGCTCGATGACAAATGCTTTGCCGACAAAGTTCTTGATCTTACATAAAGTATCAAACGCAAACTAGTATAACTAACTAAGTGTAAACAAAAAAATACAAATTGTTGGTGCTTATGTATAAATCTTCAATCTTCTCGCTTCTAGTTTCTTAATTTCCGATGAAGTGTCAAACGCTATACTACCTAGATTTTATTTATTTTGTTAAATAGAAATCGAAGTAATACAGAATTCAACAGGATTTGGTACAGCTCGATGACAAATGCTTTGCCGACAAAGATCTTGATCTTCCATAAAGTATGAAACGCAAACTAGTATAACTAACTAAGTGTAAACAAAAAAATACAAATTGGTTGGTGCTTATGTATAAATCTTCAATCTTCTCGCTTCTAGTTTCTTAATTTCCGATGAAGTGTCAAACGCTATACTACCTAGATTTTATTTATTTTGTTAAATAGAAATCGAAGTAATACAGAATTCAACAGGATTTGGTACAGCTCGATGACAAATGCTTTGCCGACAAAGATCTTGATCTTCCATAAAGTATCAAACGCAAACTAGTATAACTAACTAAGTGTAAACAAAAAATACAAATTGTTGGTGCTTATGTAAAAATCTTCAATCTTCTCGCTTCTTGTTTCTTAATTTCCGATGAAGTGTCAAACGCTATACTACCTAGATTTTATTTATTTTGTTAAATAGAAATCGAAGTAATACAGAATTCAACAGGATTTGATACAGCTCGATGACAAATGCTTTGCCGACAAAGATCTTGATCTTCCATAAAGTATCAAGCGCAAACTAGTATAACTATTTAAGTGTAAACAAAAAAATACAAATTGGTTGGTGTTTATGTATAAATCTTCAATCTTCTCGCTTCTAGTTTCTTAATTTCCGATATAGTGTCAAACGCTATACTACCTAGATTTTATTTATTTTGTTAAATACAAATCGAAGTAATACAGAATTCAACAGGATTTGGTACAGCTCGATGACAAATGCTTTGCCGACAAAGATCTTGATCTTCCATAAAGTATCAAACGCAAACTAGTATAACTAACTAAGTGTAAACAACAAAAAACAAATTGGTTGGTGCTTATGTATAAATCTTTAATCTTCTCGCTTCTAGTTTCTTAATTTCCGATGAAGTGTCAAACGCTATACTACCTAGATTTTATTTATTTTGTTAAATAGAAATCGAAGTAATACAGAATTAAACAGGATTTGGTACAGCTCGATGACAAATGCTTTGCCGACAAAGATCTTGATCTTCCGTAAAGTATCAAACGCAAACTAGTATAACTAACTAAGTTTAAACAAAAAAATACAAATTGTTTGGTGCTTATGTATTAATCTTCAATCTTCTCGCTTCTAGTTTCTTAATTTTCGATGAAGTGTCAAACGCTATACTACCTAGATTTTATTTATTTTGTTAAATAGAAATCGAAGTAATACAGAATTCAACAAGATTTGGTACAGCTCGATGACAAATGCTTTGCCGACAAAGTTCTTGATCTTACATGAAGTATGAAACGTAAATTTGTATAACAAACTAAGTGTAAACAAAAAAATACAAATTGTTGGTGCTTATGTATAAATCTTCAATCTTCTCGCTTCTAGTTTCTTAATTTCCTATGAAGTGTCAAACGCTATACTACCTAGATTTTATTTATTTTGTTAAATAGAAATCGAAGTAATACAGAATTCAACAGGATTTGGTACAGCTCGATGACAAATGCTTTGCCGACAAAGATCTTGATCTTCCATAAAGTATCAAACGCAAACTAGTATAACTAACTAAGTGTAAACAAAAAAATACAAATTGGTTGGTGCTTATGTATAAATCTTCAATCTTCTCGCTTCTAGTTTCTTAATTTCCGATGAAGTGTCAAACGCTATACTACCTAGATTTTATTTATTTTGTTAAATAGAAATCGAAGTAATACAGAATTCAACAGGATTTGGTACAGCTCGATGACAAATGCTTTGCCGACAAAGATCTTGATCTTCCGTAAAGTATCAAACGCAAACTAGTATAAATAACTAAGTGTAAACAAAAAAAAACAAATTGTTTGGTGCTTATGTATAAATCTTCAATCTTCTCGCTTCTAGTTTCTTAATTTTCGATGAAGTGTCAAACGCTATACTACCTAGATTTTATTTATTTTGTTAAATAGAAATCGAAGTAATACAGAATTCAACAAGATTTGGTACAGCTCGATGACAAATGCTTTGCCGACAAAGTTCTTGATCTTACATGAAGTATGAAACGTAAATTTGTATAACAAACTAAGTGTAAACAAAAAAATACAAATTGTTGGTGCTTATGTATAAATTTTCAATCTTCTCGCTTCTAGTTTCTTAATTTCCGATGAAGTGTCAAACGCTATACTACCTAGATTTTATTTATTTTGTTAAATAGAAATCGAAGTAATACAGAATTCAACAGGATTTGGTACAGCTCGATGACAAATGCTTTGCCGACAAAGATCTTGATCTTCCATAAAGTATCAAACGCAAACTAGTATAACTAACTAAGTGTAAACAAAAAAATACAAATTGGTTGGTGCTTATGTATAAATCTTCAATCTTCTCGCTTCTAGTTTCTTAATTTCCGATGAAGTGTCAAACGCTATACTACCTAGATTTTATTTATTTTGTTAAATACAAATCGAAGTAATACAGAATTCAACAGGATTTGGTACAGCTCGATGACAAATGCTTTGCCGACAAAGATCTTGATCTTCCATAAAGTATGAAACGCAAACTAGTATAACTAACTAAGTGTAAACAAAAAAATACAAATTGGTTGGTGCTTATGTATAAATCTTCAATCTTCTCGCTTCTAGTTTCTTAATTTCCGATGAAGTGTCAAACGCTATACTACCTAGATTTTATTTATTTTGTTAAATACAAATCGAAGTAATACAGAATTCAACAGGATTTGGTACAGCTCGATGACAAATGCTTTGCCGACAAAGATCTTGATCTTCCATAAAGCATCAAACGCAAACTAGTATAACTAAGTGTAAACAAAAAAATACAAATTGGTTGGTGCTTATGTATAAATCTTCAATCTTCTCGCTTCTAGTTTCTTAATTCCGATGAAGTGTCAAACGCTATACTACCTAGATTTTATTTATTTTGTTAAATACAAATCTAAGTAATACAGAATTCAACAGGATTTGGTACAGCTCGATGACAAATGCTTTGCCGACAAAGATCTTGATCTTCCGATGAAGTGTCAAACGCTATACTACCTAGATTTTATTTATTTTGTTAAATAGAAATCGAAGTAATACAGAATTCAACAGGATTTGGTACAGCTCGATGACAAATGCTTTGCCGACAAAGATCTTGATCTTCCATAAAGCATCAAACGCAAACTAGTATAACTAAGTGTAAACAAAAAAATACAAATTGGTTGGTGCTTATGTATAAATCTTCAATCTTCTCGCTTCTAGTTTCTTAATTCCGATGAAGTGTCAAACGCTATACTACCTAGATTTTATTTATTTTGTTAAATACAAATCTAAGTAATACAGAATTCAACAGGATTTGGTACAGCTCGATGACAAATGTTTTGCCGACAAAGATCTTGATCTTCCATAAAGCATCAAACGCAAACTAGTATAACTAAGTGTAAACAAAAAAATACAAATTGGTTGGTGCTTATGTATAAATCTTCAATCTTCTCGCTTCTAGTTTCTTAATTTCCGATGAAGTGTCAAACGCTATACTACCTAGATTTTATTTATTTTGTTAAATAGAAATCGAAGTAATACAGAATTAAACAGGATTTGGTACAGCTCGATGACAAATGCTTTGCCGACAAAGATCTTGATCTTCCCTAAAGTATCAAACGCAAACTAGTATAACTAACTAAGTGTAAACAAAAAAATACAAATTGGTTGGTGCTTATGTATAAATCTTCAATCTTTTCGCTTCTAGTTTATTGATTTACGATGAAGTGTCAAACGCTATACTACCTAGATTTTATTTATTTTGTTAAATAGAAATCGAAGTAATACAGAATTCAACAGGATTTGGTACAGCTCGATGACAAATGCTTTGCCAACAAAGATCTTGATCTTCCATGAAGTATCAAACGCAAACTAGTATAACTAAGTGTAAACAAAAAAATACAAATTGGTTGGTGCTTATGTATAAATCTTTAATCTTCTTGCTTCTAGTTTCTTAATTTCCGATGAAGTGTCAAACGCTATACTACCTAGATTTTATTTATTTTGTTAAATAGAAATCGAAGTAATACAGAATTCAACAGGATTTGGTACAGCTCGATGACAAATGCTTTGCCGACAAAGATCTTGATCTTCCATAAAGTATCAAACGCAAACTAGTATAACTAACAAAGTGTAAACAAAAAAATACAAATTGGTTGGTGCTTATGTATAAATGTTCAATCTTCTCGCTTCTTAATTTCCGATGAAGTGTCAAACGCTATACTACCTAGATTTTATTTATTTTGTTAAATAGAAATCGAAGTAATACAGAATTCAACAGGATTTGGTACAGCTCGATGACAAATGCTTTGCCGACAAAGATCTTGATCTTCCATGAAGTATCAAACGCAAACTAGTATAACTAACTAAGTGTAAACAAAAAAATACAAATTGGTTGGTGCTTATGTATAAATCTTCAATCTTCTCGCTTCTAGTTTCTTAATTTCCGATGAAGTGTCAAACGCTATACTACCTAGATTTTATTTATTTTGTTAAATAGAAATCGAAGTAATACAGAATTCAACAGGATTTGGTACAGCTCGATGACAAATGCTTTGCCGACAAAGATCTTGATCTTCCATAAAGTATCAAACGCAAACTAGTATAACTAACTAAGTGTAAACAAAATAATACAAATTGGTTGGTGCTTATGTATAAATCTTCAATCTTCTCGCTTCTAGTTTCTTAATTTCCGATGAAGTGTCAAACGCTATACTACCTAGATTTTATTTATTTTGTTAAATAGAAATCGAAGTAATACAGAATTCAACAGGATTTGGTACAGCTCGATGACAAATGCTTTGCCGACAAAGATCTTGATCTTCCATGAAGTATCAAACGCAAACTATTATAACTAACTAAGTGTAAACAAAAAAATACAAATTGGTTGGTGCCTATGTATAAATCTTCAATCTTCTCGCTTCTAGTTTCTTAATTTCCGATGAAGTGTCAAACGCTATACTACCTAGATTTTATTTATTTTGTTAAATAGAAATCGAAGTAATACAGAATTCAACAGGATTTGGTACAGCTCGAAGACAAATGCTTTGCCGACAAAGTTCTTGATCTTACATAAAGTATCAAACGCAAACTAGTATAACTAACTAAGTGTAAACAAAAAAATACAAATTGTTGGTGCTTATGTATAAATCTTCAATCTTCTCGCTTCTAGTTTCTTAATTTCCGATGAAGTGTCAAACGCTATACTACCTAGATTTTATTTATTTTGTTAAATAGAAATCGAAGTAATACAGAATTCAACAGGATTTGGTACAGCTCGATGACAAATGTTTTGCCGACAAAGTTCTTGATCTTACATAAAGTATCAAACGCAAACTAGTATAACTAACTAAGTGTAAACAAAAAAATACAAATTGTTGGTGCTTATGTATAAATCTTCAATCTTCTCGCTTCTAGTTTCTTAATTTCCGATGAAGTGTCAAACGCTATACTACCTAGATTTTATTTATTTTGTTAAATAGAAATCGAAGTAATACAGAATTCAACAGGATTTGGTACAGCTCGATGACAAATGCTTTGCCGACAAAGATCTTGATCTTCCATAAAGTATGAAACGCAAACTAGTATAACTAACTAAGTGTAAACAAAAAAATACAAATTGGTTGGTGCTTATGTATAAATCTTCAATCTTCTCGCTTCTAGTTTCTTAATTTTCGATGAAGTGTCAAACGCTATACTACCTAGATTTTATTTATTTTGTTAAATAGAAATCGAAGTAATACAGAATTCAACAGGATTTGGTACAGCTCGATGACAAATGCTTTGCCGACAAAGATCTTGATCTTCCATAAAGTATGAAACGCAAACTAGTATAACTAACTAAGTGTAAACAAAAAAATACAAATTGGTTGGTGCTTATGTATAAATCTTCAATCTTCTCGCTTCTTGTTTCTTAATTTCTGATGAAGTGTCAAACGCTATACTACCTAGATTTTATTTATTTTGTTAAATAGAAATCGAAGTAATACAGAATTCAACAGGATTTGGTACAGCTCGATGACAAATGCTTTGCCGACAAAGTTCTTGATCTTACATAAAGTATCAAACGCAAACTAGTATAACTAACTAAGTGTAAACAAAAAAATACAAATTGTTGGTGCTTATGTATAAATCTTCAATCTTCTCGCTTCTAGTTTCTTAATTTCCGATGAAGTGTCAAACGCTATACTACCTAGATTTTATTTATTTTGTTAAATAGAAATCGAAGTAATACAGAATTCAACAGGATTTGGTACAGCTCGATGACAAATGCTTTGCCGACAAAGATCTTGATCTTCCATAAAGTATGAAACGCAAACTAGTATAACTAACTAAGTGTAAACAAAAAAATACAAATTGGTTGGTGCTTATGTATAAATCTTCAATCTTCTCGCTTCTTGTTTCTTAATTTCCGATGAAGTGTCAAACGCTATACTACCTAGATTTTATTTATTTTGTTAAATACAAATCGAAGTAATACAGAATTCAACAGGATTTGGTACAGCTCGATGACAAATGCTTTGCCGACAAAGATCTTGATCTTCCATAAAGTATCAAACGCAAACTAGTATAACTAACTAAGTGTAAACAAAAAAATACAAATTGTTGGTGCTTATGTATAAATCTTCAATCTTCTCGCTTCTAGTTTCTTAATTTCCGATGAAGTGTCAAACGCTATACTACCTAGATTTTATTTATTTTGTTAAATAGAAATCGAAGTAATACAGAATTCAACAGGATTTGGTACAGCTCGATGACAAATGCTTTGCCGACAAAGATCTTGATCTTCCATAAAGTATCAAACGCAAACTAGTATAACTAACTAAGTGTAAACAAAAAAATACAAATTGGTTGGTGCTTATGTATAAATCTTCAATCTTCTCGCTTCTAGTTTCTTAATTTCCGATGAAGTGTCAAACGCTATACTACCTAGATTTTATTTATTTTGTTAAATAGAAATCGAAGTAATACAGAATTCAACAGGATTTGGTACAGCTCGATGACAAATGCTTTGCCGACAAAGATCTTGATCTTCCATAAAGTATCAAGCGCAAACTAGTATAACTATTTAAGTGTAAACAAAAAAATACAAATTGGTTGGTGTTTATGTATAAATCTTCAATCTTCTCGCTTCTAGTTTCTTAATTTCCGATATAGTGTCAAACGCTATACTACCTAGATTTTATTTATTTTGTTAAATACAAATCGAAGTAATACAGAATTCAACAGGATTTGGTACAGCTCGATGACAAATGCTTTGCCGACAAAGATCTTGATCTTCCATAAAGTATCAAACGCAAACTAGTATAACTAACTAAGTGTAAACAACAAAAAACAAATTGGTTGGTGCTTATGTATAAATCTTTAATCTTCTCGCTTCTAGTTTTTAATTTCTGATGAAGTGTCAAACGCTATACTACCTAGATTTTATTTATTTTGTTAAATAGAAATCGAAGTAATACAGAATTAAACAGGATTTGGTACAGCTCGATGACAAATGCTTTGCCGACAAAGATCTTGATCTTCCGTAAAGTATCAAACGCCAACTAGTATAACTAACTAAGTGTAAACAAAAAAATACAAATTGTTTGGTGCTTATGTATAAATCTTCAATCTTCTCGCTTCTAGTTTCTTAATTTTCGATGAAGTGTCAAACGCTATACTACCTAGATTTTATTTATTTTGTTAAATAGAAATCGAAGTAATACAGAATTCAACAAGATTTGGTACAACTCGATGACAAATGCTTTGCCGACAAAGTTCTTGATCTTACATAAAGTATGAAACGTAAATTTGTATAACAAACTAAGTGTAAACAAAAAAATACAAATTGTTGGTGCTTATGTATAAATCTTCAATCTTCTCGCTTCTAGTTTCTTAATTTCCGATGAAGTGTCAAACGCTATACTACCTAGATTTTATTTATTTTGTTAAATAGAAATCGAAGTAATACAGAATTCAACAGGATTTGGTACAGCTCGATGACAAATGCTTTGCCGACAAAGATCTTGATCTTCCATAAAGTATCAAACGCAAACTAGTATAACTAACTAAGTGTAAACAAAAAAATACAAATTGGTTGGTGCTTATGTATAAATCTTCAATCTTCTCGCTTCTAGTTTCTTAATTTCCGATGAAGTGTCAAACGCTATACTACCTAGATTTTATTTATTTTGTTAAATAGAAATCGAAGTAATACAGAATTCAACAGGATTTGGTACAGCTCGATGACAAATGCTTTGCCGACAAAGATCTTGATCTTCCATAAAGTATCAAGCGCAAACTAGTATAACTATTTAAGTGTAAACAAAAAAATACAAATTGGTTGGTGTTTATGTATAAATCTTCAATCTTCTCGCTTCTAGTTTCCTAATTTTTGATATAGTGTCAAACGCTATACTACCGAGATTTTATTTATTTTGTTAAATACAAATCGAAGTAATACAGAATTCAACAGGATTTGGTACAGCTCGATGACAAATGCTTTGCCGACAAAGATCTTAATCTTCCATAAAGTATCAAACGCAAACTAGTATAACTAAGTGTAAACAACAAAAAACAAATTGGTTGGTGCTTATGTATAAATCTTTAATCTTCTCGCTTCTAGTTTCTTAATTTCCGATGAAGTGTCAAACGCTATACTACCTAGATTTTATTTATTTTGTTAAATAGAAATCGAAGTAATACAGAATTAAACAGGATTTGGTACAGCTCGATGACAAATGCTTTGCCGACAAAGATCTTGATCTTCCGTAAAGTATCAAACGCAAACTAGTATAAATAACTAAGTGTAAACAAAAAAAAACAAATTGTTTAGTGCTTATGTATAAATCTTCAATCTTCTCGCTTCTAGTTTCTTAATTTTCGATGAAGTGTCAAACGCTATACTACCTAGATTTTATTTATTTTGTTAAATAGAAATCGAAGTAATACAGAATTCAACAAGATTTGGTACAGCTCGATGACAAATGCTTTGCCGACAAAGTTCTTGATCTTACATGAAGTATGAAACGTAAATTTGTATAACAAACTAAGTGTAAACAAAAAAATACAAATTGTTGGTGCTTATGTATAAATCTTCAATCTTCTCGCTTCTTGTTTCTTAATTTCCGATGAAGTGTCAAACGCTATACTACCTAGATTTTATTTATTTTGTTAAATAGAAATCGAAGTAATACAGAATTCAACAGGATTTGGTACAGCTCGAAGACAAATGCTTTGCCGACAAAGTTCTTGTTCTTACATAAAGTATCAAACGCAAACTAGTATAACTAACTAAGTGTAAACAAAAAAATACAAATTGTTGGTGCTTATGTATAAATCTTCAATCTTCTCGCTTCTAGTTTCTTAATTTCCGATGAAGTGTCAAACGCTATACTACCTAGATTTTATTTATTTTGTTAAATAGAAATCGAAGTAATACAGAATTCAACAGGATTTGGTACAGCTCGATGACAAATGCTTTGCCGACAAAGTTCTTGATCTTACATAAAGTATCAAACGCAAACTAGTATAACTAACTAAGTGTAAACAAAAAAATACAAATTGTTGGTGCTTATGTATAAATCTTCAATCTTCTCGCTTCTAGTTTCTTAATTTCCGATGAAGTGTCAAACGCTATACTACCTAGATTTTATTTATTTTGTTAAATAGAAATCGAAGTAATACAGAATTCAACAGGATTTGGTACAGCTCGATGACAAATGCTTTGCCGACAAAGATCTTGATCTTCCATAAAGTATGAAACGCAAACTAGTATAACTAACTAAGTGTAAACAAAAAAATACAAATTGGTTGGTGCTTATGTATAAATCTTCAATCTTCTCGCTTCTTGTTTCTTAATTTCCGATGAAGTGTCAAACGCTATACTACCTAGATTTTATTTATTTTGTTAAATACAAATCGAAGTAATACAGAATTCAACAGGATTTGGTACAGCTCGATGACAAATGCTTTGCCGACAAAGATCTTGATCTTCCATAAAGTATCAAACGCAAACTAGTATAACTAACTAAGTGTAAACAAAAAATACAAATTGTTGGTGCTTATGTAAAAATCTTCAATCTTCTCGCTTCTTGTTTCTTAATTTCCGATGAAGTGTCAAACGCTATACTACCTAGATTTTATTTATTTTGTTAAATAGAAATCGAAGTAATACAGAATTCAACAGGATTTGGTACAGCTCGATGACAAATGCTTTGCCGACAAAGATCTTGATCTTCCATAAAGTATCAAGCGCAAACTAGTATAACTATTTAAGTGTAAACAAAAAAATACAAATTGGTTGGTGTTTATGTATAAATCTTCAATCTTCTCGCTTCTAGTTTCTTAATTTCCGATATAGTGTCAAACGCTATACTACCTAGATTTTATTTATTTTGTTAAATACAAATCGAAGTAATACAGAATTCAACAGGATTTGGTACAGCTCGATGACAAATGCTTTGCCGACAAAGATCTTGATCTTCCATAAAGTATCAAACGCAAACTAGTATAACTAACTAAGTGTAAACAACAAAAAACAAATTGGTTGGTGCTTATGTATAAATCTTTAATCTTCTCGCTTCTAGTTTTTAATTTCTGATGAAGTGTCAAACGCTATACTACCTAGATTTTATTTATTTTGTTAAATAGAAATCGAAGTAATACAGAATTAAACAGGATTTGGTACAGCTCGATGACAAATGCTTTGCCGACAAAGATCTTGATCTTCCGTAAAGTATCAAACGCAAACTAGTATAACTAACTAAGTGTAAACAAAAAAATACAAATTGTTTGGTGCTTATGTATAAATCTTCAATCTTCTCGCTTCTAGTTTCTTAATTTTCGATGAAGTGTCAAACGCTATACTACCTAGATTTTATTTATTTTGTTAAATAGAAATCGAAGTAATACAGAATTCAACAAGATTTGGTACAGCTCGATGACAAATGCTTTGCCGACAAAGTTCTTGATCTTACATGAAGTATGAAACGTAAATTTGTATAACAAACTAAGTGTAAACAAAAAAATACAAATTGTTGGTGCTTATGTATAAATCTTCAATCTTCTCGCTTCTAGTTTCTTAATTTCCGATGAAGTGTCAAACGCTATACTACCTAGATTTTATTTATTTTGTTAAATAGAAATCGAAGTAATACAGAATTCAACAGGATTTGGTACAGCTCGATGACAAATGCTTTGCCGACAAAGATCTTGATCTTCCATAAAGTATCAAGCTCAAACTAGTATAACTATTTAAGTGTAAACAAAAAAATACAAATTGGTTGGTGTTTATGTATAAATCTTCAATCTTCTCGCTTCTAGTTTCTTAATTTTCGATATAGTGTCAAACGCTATACTACCTAGATTTTATTTATTTTGTTAAATACAAATCGAAGTAATACAGAATTCAACAGGATTTGGTACAGCTCGATGACAAATGCTTTGCCGACAAAGATCTTAATCTTCCATAAAGTATCAAACGCAAACTAGTATAACTAACTAAGTGTAAACAACAAAAAACAAATTGGTTGGTGCTTATGTATAAATCTTTAATCTTCTCGCTTCTAGTTTCTTAATTTCCGATGAAGTGTCAAACGCTATACTACCTAGATTTTATTTATTTTGTTAAATAGAAATCGAAGTAATACAGAATTAAACAGGATTTGGTACAGCTCGATGACAAATGCTTTGCCGACAAAGATCTTGATCTTCCGTAAAGTATCAAACGCAAACTAGTATAAATAACTAAGTGTAAACAAAAAAAAACAAATTGTTTGGTGCTTATGTATAAATCTTCAATCTTCTCGCTTCTAGTTTCTTAATTTTCGATGAAGTGTCAAACGCTATACTACCTAGATTTTATTTATTTTGTTAAATAGAAATCGAAGTAATACAGAATTCAACAATATTTGGTACAGCTCGATGACAAATGCTTTGCCGACAAAGTTCTTGATCTTACATGAAGTATGAAACGTAAATTTGTATAACAAACTAAGTGTAAACAAAAAAATACAAATTGTTGGTGCTTATGTATAAATTTTCAATCTTCTCGCTTCTAGTTTCTTAATTTCCGATGAAGTGTCAAACGCTATACTACCTAGATTTTATTTATTTTGTTAAATAGAAATCGAAGTAATACAGAATTCAACAGGATTTGGTACAGCTCGATGACAAATGCTTTGCCGACAAAGATCTTGATCTTCCATAAAGTATCAAACGCAAACTAGTATAACTAACTAAGTGTAAACAAAAAAATACAAATTGGTTGGTGCTTATGTATAAATCTTCAATCTTTTCGCTTCTAGTTTCTTAATTTCCGATGAAGTGTCAAACGCTATACTACCTAGATTTTATTTATTTTGTTAAATACAAATCGAAGTAATACAGAATTCAACAGGATTTGGTACAGCTCGATGACAAATGCTTTGCCGACAAAGATCTTGATCTTCCATAAAGTATGAAACGCAAACTAGTATAACTAACTAAGTGTAAACAAAAAAATACAAATTGGTTGGTGCTTATGTATAAATCTTCAATCTTCTCGCTTCTAGTTTCTTAATTTCCGATGAAGTGTCAAACGCTATACTACCTAGATTTTATTTATTTTGTTAAATACAAATCGAAGTAATACAGAATTCAACAGGATTTGGTACAGCTCGATGACAAATGCTTTGCCGACAAAGATCTTGATCTTCCATAAAGCATCAAACGCAAACTAGTATAACTAAGTGTAAACAAAAAAATACAAATTGGTTGGTGCTTATGTATAAATCTTCAATCTTCTCGCTTCTAGTTTCTTAATTCCGATGAAGTGTCAAACGCTATACTACCTAGATTTTATTTATTTTGTTAAATACAAATCTAAGTAATACAGAATTCAACAGGATTTGGTACAGCTCGATGACAAATGCTTTGCCGACAAAGATCTTGATCTTCCGATGAAGTGTCAAACGCTATACTACCTAGATTTTATTTATTTTGTTAAATAGAAATCGAAGTAATACAGAATTCAACAGGATTTGGTACAGCTCGATGACAAATGCTTTGCCGACAAAGATCTTGATCTTCCATAAAGTATGAAACGCAAACTAGTATAACTAACTAAGTGTAAACAAAAAAATACAAATTGGTTGGTGCTTATGTATAAATCTTCAATCTTCTCGCTTCTTGTTTCTTAATTTCTGATGAAGTGTCAAACGCTATACTACCTAGATTTTATTTATTTTGTTAAATAGAAATCGAAGTAATACAGAATTCAACAGGATTTGGTACAGCTCGATGACAAATGCTTTGCCGACAAAGTTCTTGATCTTACATAAAGTATCAAACGCAAACTAGTATAACTAACTAAGTGTAAACAAAAAAATACAAATTGTTGGTGCTTATGTATAAATCTTCAATCTTCTCGCTTCTAGTTTCTTAATTTCCGATGAAGTGTCAAACGCTATACTACCTAGATTTTATTTATTTTGTTAAATAGAAATCGAAGTAATACAGAATTCAACAGGATTTGGTACAGCTCGATGACAAATGCTTTGCCGACAAAGATCTTGATCTTCCATAAAGTATGAAACGCAAACTAGTATAACTAACTAAGTGTAAACAAAAAAATACAAATTGGTTGGTGCTTATGTATAAATCTTCAATCTTTTCGCTTCTAGTTTATTGATTTACGATGAAGTGTCAAACGCTATACTACCTAGATTTTATTTATTTTGTTAAATAGAAATCGAAGTAATACAGAATTCAACAGGATTTGGTACAGCTCGATGACAAATGCTTTGCCAAGAAAGATCTTGATCTTCCATGAAGTATCAAACGCAAACTAGTATAACTAAGTGTAAACAAAAAAATACAAATTGGTTGGTGCTTATGTATAAATCTTTAATCTTCTTGCTTCTAGTTTCTTAATTTCCGATGAAGTGTCAAACGCTATACTACCTAGATTTTATTTATTTTGTTAAATATAAATCGAAGTAATACAGAATTCAACAGGATTTGGTACAGCTCGATGACAAATGCTTTGCCGACAAAGATCTTGATCTTCCATAAAGTATCAAACGCAAACTAGTATAACTAACTAAGTGTAAACAAAATAATACAAATTGGTTGGTGCTTATGTATAAATCTTCAATCTTCTCGCTTCTAGTTTCTTAATTTCCGATGAAGTGTCAAACGCTATACTACCTAGATTTTATTTATTTTGTTAAATAGAAATCGAAGTAATACAGAATTCAACAGGATTTGGTACAGCTCGATGACAAATGCTTTGCCGACAAAGATCTTGATCTTCCATGAAGTATCAAACGCAAACTATTATAACTAAGTGTAAACAAAAAAATACAAATTGGTTGGTGCCTATGTATAAATCTTCAATCTTCTCGCTTCTAGTTTCTTAATTTCCGATGAAGTGTCAAACGCTATACTACCTAGATTTTATTTATTTTGTTAAATAGAAATCGAAGTAATACAGAATTCAACAGGATTTGGTACAGCTCGATGACAAATGTTTTGCCGACAAAGTTCTTGATCTTACATAAAGTATCAAACGCAAACTAGTATAACTAACTAAGTGTAAACAAAAAAATACAAATTGTTGGTGCTTATGTATAAATCTTCAATCTTCTCGCTTCTAGTTTCCTAATTTCCGATGAAGTGTCAAACGCTATACTACCTAGATTTTATTTATTTTGTTAAATAGAAATCGAAGTAATACAGAATTCAACAGGATTTGGTACAGCTCGATGACAAATGCTTTGCCGACAAAGTTCTTGATCTTACATAAAGTATCAAACGCAAACTAGTATAACTAACTAAGTGTAAACAAAAAAATACAAATTGTTGGTGCTTATGTATAAATCTTCAATCTTCTCGCTTCTAGTTTCTTAATTTCCGATGAAGTGTCAAACGCTATACTACCTAGATTTTATTTATTTTGTTAAATAGAAATCGAAGTAATACAGAATTCAACAGGATTTGGTACAGCTCGATGACAAATGTTTTGCCGACAAAGTTCTTGATCTTACATAAAGTATCAAACGCAAACTAGTATAACTAACTAAGTGTAAACAAAAAAATACAAATTGTTGGTGCTTATGTATAAATCTTCAATCTTCTCGCTTCTAGTTTCCTAATTTCCGATGAAGTGTCAAACGCTATACTACCTAGATTTTATTTATTTTGTTAAATAGAAATCGAAGTAATACAGAATTCAACAGGATTTGGTACAGCTCGATGACAAATGCTTTGCCGACAAAGATCTTGATCTTCCATAAAGTATGAAACGCAAACTAGTATAACTAACTAAGTGTAAACAAAAAAATACAAATTGGTTGGTGCTTATGTATAAATCTTCAATCTTCTCGCTTCTTGTTTCTTAATTTCTGATGAAGTGTCAAACGCTATACTACCTAGATTTTATTTATTTTGTTAAATAGAAATCGAAGTAATACAGAATTCAACAGGATTTGGTACAGCTCGATGACAAATGCTTTGCCGACAAAGTTCTTGATCTTACATAAAGTATCAAACGCAAACTAGTATAACTAACTAAGTGTAAACAAAAAAATACAAATTGTTGGTGCTTATGTATAAATCTTCAATCTTCTCGCTTCTAGTTTCTTAATTTCCGATGAAGTGTCAAACGCTATACTACCTAGATTTTATTTATTTTGTTAAATAGAAATCGAAGTAATACAGAATTCAACAGGATTTGGTACAGCTCGATGACAAATGCTTTGCCGACAAAGATCTTGATCTTCCATAAAGTATGAAACGCAAACTAGTATAACTAACTAAGTGTAAACAAAAAAATACAAATTGGTTGGTGCTTATGTATAAATCTTCAATCTTCTCGCTTCTAGTTTCTTAATTTCCGATGAAGTGTCAAACGCTATACTACCTAGATTTTATTTATTTTGTTAAATAGAAATCGAAGTAATACAGAATTCAACAGGATTTGGTACAGCTCGATGACAAATGCTTTGCCGACAAAGATCTTGATCTTCCATAAAGTATGAAACGCAAACTAGTATAACTAACTAAGTGTAAACAAAAAAATACAAATTGGTTGGTGCTTATGTATAAATCTTCAATCTTCTCGCTTCTTGTTTCTTAATTTCTGATGAAGTGTCAAACGCTATACTACCTAGATTTTATTTATTTTGTTAAATAGAAATCGAAGTAATACAGAATTCAACAGGATTTGGTACAGCTCGATGACAAATGCTTTGCCGACAAAGTTCTTGATCTTACATAAAGTATCAAACGCAAACTAGTATAACTAACTAAGTGTAAACAAAAAAATACAAATTGTTGGTGCTTATGTATAAATCTTCAATCTTCTCGCTTCTAGTTTCTTAATTTCCGATGAAGTGTCAAACGCTATACTACCTAGATTTTATTTATTTTGTTAAATAGAAATCGAAGTAATACAGAATTCAACAGGATTTGGTACAGCTCGATGACAAATGCTTTGCCGACAAAGATCTTGATCTTCCATAAAGTATGAAACGCAAACTAGTATAACTAACTAAGTGTAAACAAAAAAATACAAATTGGTTGGTGCTTATGTATAAATCTTCAATCTTCTCGCTTCTTGTTTCTTAATTTCCGATGAAGTGTCAAACGCTATACTACCTAGATTTTATTTATTTTGTTAAATACAAATCGAAGTAATACAGAATTCAACAGGATTTGGTACAGCTCGATGACAAATGCTTTGCCGACAAAGATCTTGATCTTCCATAAAGTATCAAACGCAAACTAGTATAACTAACTAAGTGTAAACAAAAAAATACAAATTGTTGGTGCTTATGTATAAATCTTCAATCTTCTCGCTTCTAGTTTCTTAATTTCCGATGAAGTGTCAAACGCTATACTACCTATATTTTATTTATTTTGTTAAATAGAAATCGAAGTAATACAGAATTAAACAGGATTTGGTACAGCTCGATGACAAATGCTTTGCCGACAAAGATCTTGATCTTCCATAAAGTATCAAACGCAAACTAGTATAACTAACTAAGTGTAAACAAAAAAATACAAATTGGTTGGTGCTTATGTATAAATCTTCAATCTTCTCGCTTCTAGTTTCTTAATTTCCGATGAAGTGTCAAACGCTATACTACCTAGATTTTATTTATTTTGTTAAATAGAAATCGAAGTAATACAGAATTCAACAGGATTTGGTACAGCTCGATGACAAATGCTTTGCCGACAAAGATCTTGATCTTCCATAAAGTATCAAGCGCAAACTAGTATAACTATTTAAGTGTAAACAAAAAAATACAAATTGGTTGGTGTTTATGTATAAATCTTCAATCTTCTCGCTTCTAGTTTCTTAATTTCCGATATAGTGTCAAACGCTATACTACCTAGATTTTATTTATTTTGTTAAATACAAATCGAAGTAATACAGAATTCAACAGGATTTGGTACAGCTCGATGACAAATGCTTTGCCGACAAAGATCTTGATCTTCCATAAAGTATCAAACGCAAACTAGTATAACTAACTAAGTGTAAACAACAAAAAACAAATTGGTTGGTGCTTATGTATAAATCTTTAAACTTCTCGCTTCTAGTTTTTAATTTCCGATGAAGTGTCAAACGCTATACTACCTAGATTTTATTTATTTTGTTAAATAGAAATCGAAGTAATACAGAATTAAACAGGATTTGGTACAGCTCGATGACAAATGCTTTGCCGACAAAGATCTTGATCTTCCGTAAAGTATCAAACGCAAACTAGTATAACTAACTAAGTGTAAACAAAAAAATACAAATTGTTTGGTGCTTATGTATAAATCTTCAATCTTCTTGCTTCTAGTTTCTTAATTTTCGATGAAGTGTCAAACGCTATACTACCTAGATTTTATTTATTTTGTTAAATAGAAATCGAAGTAATACAGAATTCAACAAGATTTGGTACAACTCGATGACAAATGCTTTGCCGACAAAGTTCTTGATCTTACATGAAGTATGAAACGTAAATTTGTATAACAAACTAAGTGTAAACAAAAAAATACAAATTGTTGGTGCTTATGTATAAATCTTCAATCTTCTCGCTTCTAGTTTCTTAATTTCCGATGAAGTGTCAAACGCTATACTACCTAGATTTTATTTATTTTGTTAAATAGAAATCGAAGTAATACAGAATTCAACAGGATTTGGTACAGCTCGATGACAAATGCTTTGCCGACAAAGATCTTGATCTTCCATAAAGTATCAAACGCAAACTAGTATAACTAACTAAGTGTAAACAAAAAAATACAAATTGGTTGGTGCTTATGTATAAATCTTCAATCTTCTCGCTTCTAGTTTCTTAATTTCCGATGAAGTGTCAAACGCTATACTACCTAGATTTTATTTATTTTGTTAAATAGAAATCGAAGTAATACAGAATTCAACAGGATTTGGTACAGCTCGATGACAAATGCTTTGCCGACAAAGATCTTGATCTTCCATAAAGTATCAAGCGCAAACTAGTATAACTATTTAAGTGTAAACAAAAAAATACAAATTGGTTGGTGTTTATGTATAAATCTTCAATCTTCTCGCTTCTAGTTTCCTAATTTTTGATATAGTGTCAAACGCTATACTACCTAGATTTTATTTATTTTGTTAAATACAAATCGAAGTAATACAGAATTCAACAGGATTTGGTACAGCTCGATGACAAATGCTTTGCCGACAAAGATCTTAATCTTCCATAAAGTATCAAACGCAAACTAGTATAACTAAGTGTAAACAACAAAAAACAAATTGGTTGGTGCTTATGTATAAATCTTTAATCTTCTCGCTTCTAGTTTCTTAATTTCCGATGAAGTGTCAAACGCTATACTACCTAGATTTTATTTATTTTGTTAAATAGAAATCGAAGTAATACAGAATTAAACAGGATTTGGTACAGCTCGATGACAAATGCTTTGCCGACAAAGTTCTTGATCTTCCGTAAAGTATCAAACGCAAACTAGTATAAATAACTAAGTGTAAACAAAAAAAAACAAATTGTTTGGTGCTTATGTATAAATCTTCAATCTTCTCGCTTCTAGTTTCTTAATTTTCGATGAAGTGTCAAACGCTATACTACCTAGATTTTATTTATTTTGTTAAATAGAAATCGAAGTAATACAGAATTAAACAGGATTTGGTACAGCTCGATGACAAATGCTTTGCCGACAAAGATCTTGATCTTCCGTAAAGTATCAAACGCAAACTAGTATAAATAACTAAGTGTAAACAAAAAAAAACAAATTGTTTGGTGCTTATGTATAAATCTTCAATCTTCTCGCTTCTAGTTTCTTAATTTTCGATGAAGTGTCAAACGCTATACTACCTAGATTTTATTTATTTTGTTAAATAGAAATCGAAGTAATACAGAATTCAACAAGATTTGGTACAGCTCGATGACAAATGCTTTGCCGACAAAGTTCTTGATCTTACATGAAGTATGAAACGTAAATTTGTATAACAAACTAAGTGTAAACAAAAAAATACAAATTGTTGGTGCTTATGTATAAATCTTCAATCTTCTCGCTTCTTGTTTCTTAATTTCCGATGAAGTGTCAAACGCTATACTACCTAGATTTTATTTATTTTGTTAAATAGAAATCGAAGTAATACAGAATTCAACAGGATTTGGTACAGCTCGATGACAAATGCTTTGCCGACAAAGATCTTGATCTTCCATAAAGTATCAAGCGCAAACTAGTATAACTATTTAAGTGTAAACAAAAAAATACAATTTGGTTGGTGTTTATGTATAAATCTTCAATCTTCTCGCTTCTAGTTTCTTAATTTCCGATATAGTGTCAAACGCTATACTACCTAGATTTTATTTATTTTGTTAAATACAAATCGAAGTAATACAGAATTCAACAGGATTTGGTACAGCTCGATGACAAATGCTTTGCCGACAAAGATCTTGATCTTCCATAAAGCATCAAACGCAAACTAGTATAACTAAGTGTAAACAAAAAAATACAAATTGGTTGGTGCTTATGTATAAATCTTCAATCTTCTCGCTTCTAGTTTCTTAATTCCGATGAAGTGTCAAACGCTATACTACCTAGATTTTATTTATTTTGTTAAATACAAATCGAAGTAATACAGAATTCAACAGGATTTGGTACAGCTCGATGACAAATGCTTTGCCGACAAAGATCTTGATCTTCCATAAAGCATCAAACGCAAACTAGTATAACTAAGTGTAAACAAAAAAATACAAATTGGTTGGTGCTTATGTATAAATCTTCAATCTTCTCGCTTCTAGTTTCTTAATTCCGATGAAGTGTCAAACGCTATACTACCTAGATTTTATTTATTTTGTTAAATACAAATCGAAGTAATACAGAATTCAACAGGATTTGGTACAGCTCGATGACAATGTTTTATTATTAATTTTAAAAATGATAAGACCAGCGTTTATTTTAAGATTACATAAACATTTACTACCAATGATTTAAATATAAAAGCACAGGTTCCCGTTTTTTTAAGGTTTTCTAACAGACATAGTGGGTTCAAATATTTAATTGTATTATTTTCTTTTATATTTTTTGTCAGTGGTGGCATATGCTCGATTAAGTTTACGGGTATAATGTAGGTGAAAAAAAGTCGCACTAAGGACCTCAGAACAAATACAAAAAGGCACTTTTCACCAGATTCAATAATATCTTTATTTAAAACTTTGCAATTACAGAATACGTGTGTAAATTTAAAAATAATAATTTTTAGAGATTCAATGTCACAGGATAGTTTTCTAATTTATTTCTATACTTAAATTACCTACAATATTGTGATCTTTTGGCCGGTAAATATCCAGTTTTAAAGTCGTATGTTCTTGTAAACATACTTTGGTCAAAAAAGGTATTCAATTACATAATATGTTTTATATTGTTACCCGGATATATATCGTCCAGAAAAACAATTAAGCCTATATATAAAGTAAAATAATTATAAATTAATCAATTTGTCAACAATATCAACGTTATATTTATTTAATCTGAGATGTAAATAAATTCATTGCCACGTTAATACAACATAGGTTGTATTTTTGTAATGTGTAAAGCACATAACTACATATATTTATTTAATTAAGGAATTAGAACCTGATAAAAGACACAGAGGATTCAGTAGCTGATGGTACCAATTCGAAGAGCTCCCTAAAATGTAATATCAATGTGAACTTAATTGTAAACAATTAAATAGCCTCTAATAAACAATTTACAGTTACATTATTGTTTTCCTATAGGTAAATCTTTTAGAATCCTTGAAGGCATATAATCGTTTAAAGGCTCTCTCATATACATATATTAAATGTCGCATACATATAACAAATTAGTATCGCCACGGCTCATTCGCCGGAACCAGTTTTTAAGTTGCTGAAATCTTAGAAGCACTGAGCCACCCCGCTGAAAACTAGCGAAATGTATGCAACAACGATAAATGTGGTTTTATTTACTATAAATCAATACATCTGGAGAACATTGCATAACGACATGGTGCGAGTTTTTGATGAATAGGTATTGGTGGTACCACATTCAGCCCATCAATGTCGATCCATTCATTTGATAGATTAAGCTTACCGGCTACAGTTAATAAAGTAATTGATTGAATGATCAATTACTTTATGTGACATTTTGTGAATCAGAATTAAGACGGTTTAAGGCTTAAGAAAACTCTTGTATTAGGTCACTATTTGTTTCCTAAGAATGCATGAATTACAGTTATTTTACTTATTTTAAAGACATTAAAATTGAATAAGAATTGAATTATCGGCTCTAAAAGGTTAAGTATGTACATCGCATTCTATCATGCTTATTCGTATAAACAAATTAACATATTGCTTGATTTATTAGATTTTATTCCAACCATTATAATTACATTAAAACATCTCATTGTAAGTATACATTTTAAGGATTTATTAAAATAGTCCGTTATCACAGCACAGAAAGATTTTTTTCCGTAACAGCCTTAGGGTCGTTTCCTCTTAATAGCCAAACTTGAGAAGAACATAAGAGCGATCTGATAACCCAAGCATTTAGAGATAAGGACACTATTAGCCACACTTAAATTCAGATAACTGTTTAAATTCCTATGAGAATATGTGTTTAATAGGAACAATATTAATATAGTGCGGTTTACACTCTTTTTTTAAGCATTTTTTATGGGGGTTACATAGGGATTTACAAAAGAGATCTATTTACTTCTTCTAAGGAGTTAATACCGTACCGTACCGTATACCGGATGTAATAACGCGCAAGTTTACAATTGTAGATTTTTTAGTAATAGACTCTCTCTAGAAACTTTAAAAGAACGTTTTAATTATTTTCTATAGAAGACAATATTTTTTTATGCCAACAATATAAAAAAAACAAACAGTATTATATGTAGTTTCCTAATTATATGACTTATCAATTTTTTTTTATCATTTAAGCCTTAAGTTTAGTAAAAAATATTTTTTCTATACTATTTTATTTCTATTTCGATAGGTACACACTTTTTTAGATACACTTTTTTGCACTGGTGTTTATATTATATTTTATACTTTTATTATTGCTATTGATTAACATTTAAAGAAATATTTATAATTATTTAAATTGTAATTAACGTTTATAAATGTAACACTAAAATACTCATAGACATTAAAAAAATATTTATAAACATTATAATACAAAATTACTTGTGCTGAATATAAATATTTTTTTATTATTATTTAAATAAATTATATAGAACTGTTTATTAGTTTATTTTAATATTTATTTGTTTATCTGTAGGTATAGTTAATACATTTAACAAATGTACATAAAACTATTTAAAACTGTTAAAAAATACTAAAATTTCACCACTGAATCACAGATTGTCAGGAAATCGACTTCTTATTGTGACTTATTGCACAACTAAGAACGGAATTTAATCTATTGTTTGTGGATAAACTAAACATTTTAAAATGATTCAAAATAGAACTAAATATTGCATTCAATTCACAAATTATATTTTTTTAGGTTCCGAACAAACTAAGGAACAGCTATGAGCTTCACTTTTAAAATTGTTGGACTAAGTACCATCAATCCAATTTTTTTTTTTCAGCAAATAGGCATCCGTCGCCTTGGATAGGTATGGCCGTTAGGTCCAGATCGATATCTTGAATATAAGTTTTTCAAGCCGGTAGAGTATCTTCTACCGACTTAGTAAATAAAATAATGAAATAGTAAAAAAGTAACGTGGACAAAAGTATTTTTATTTAACTTGTGCATAAATTACATTCGACATATTTAAACAGTTTTACTAGGTACTAATAATACGTTTAACATAATAACTTTCAACAATAAAGGTAAGACTCCCTCTGTGCGTATAATAAAATACTTGTCAGACATAATTAATCGATCTTAACACATTTCTAAGTTCGCGCATTTTTATATTGTCCTATATATAAGAGATATAAGAGAATTAAGAGTTGTTTTTTTAAATAAGAACACCAGACAGATGACAGATAAACACCGACGCTTCTGTAAACAAGGATAAAATAGCAAAACTTTAAAACGCGACAATCAAAATAAAATGGATTAATCCTTGCCTTATTTTTTTCTGTGCAACTTCTTAAAATTCTTTACAAGTCGCAAAAATGTTGTAAGTATCTGCTACGCACAAAGGACTCCCAACCTTTTGATTTTAGTGTCATGCTGACCATCGGCGCTGAAAAGCCAATATGTATAGTTTCTTTTAGGCTGAGTTGCACCAAAATAGCATTTCTGTAATTGTAACGATTAAAGTTAAAAATGGCGTCTAATGTACCAGCTGTCATTTAAAAATGAAACTGGTTCATTCGACGCCATTTTTAACTTTAATCGTTACATTTACAGAGAGTTTATTTTTGTGCAACACAGCCGTAGAGTGACGCCGACCGCTCAGCTCCGAACTGACGTACGACCCTTGGGCTCACGCCTGTTTTCACATTACTTCGAGGCGATAAGCACGATGTACAGTCAGCGCTGATGATCAGCATGACCCTAAAAAACAGCCTAGAAATCTATATTTTACTGTCCAAGCCAATCTATCTTTATAGAGAGTAAAAGTGAAACTAAACTACAGCTACGGTTTTCATAAGAATGGGCTCTGTTTTGAGAAGTGTTCACTTAATTATCTAGGTAATACTCTGTACAGTCAGTTATATAACTATATCTTAATGTAGGTATTAATTTAAGAAATCATTCCAGCAAGCACACTATAGAATATCACGCAGGTTGTACTTAAATAATTCGGTGGAAATTTATATTTTGTTTAAATTTAATAAATGGATAAAAAGGGGTTCGGTATTGGCACCCAATTTTAATGTTTATTTTAAAAAAGTTTTACAATTTATAATGATATTATTATTATAATAATAAATTAACGTGTTACGTGTAAAAACACAGTTATTTTTTTACAGTTAGTATTTGTTATTATTATTATTATACTTAATGATAAAAAGAAAATATATGCAATACGTAAAATATTGTCATATGACGTTTTAGGCACGTATTATGTACTTGTGGAATAATTATATTATATATTATAACTATTGAAAATGAATTGTATGTATTGTTAGATGTAAAAAATAATGTGTTATTTCGAATTCTGATTATTCGATATGTTATCTTCATTAATTATTATTTGCTCTAATACTAATACTTCAAATAGAATAGGTGAACTAATAAGTAACTATTGAAGGATTCTAAGCATTTACTTTTTTTTAATAATAATATAAAAATTACTTATAATTTTTACAATTTTATAATAATTTACGGTAATAGTAATTTACCATGAAGGTAAAAACCGTGCCCGTCCGCGCGCCCCTACTGGAGTAAGCATCATTCAATTTGCAGGGTGCCGCGCGAGTGACAAATTTGTCACTCACACACACTTTTACATTTTTTACATCCTCAGTCTGATTTGTGCGTTCGGCGGAGAAAGAGCTCCGGTTTTATTGTCGGAAAAATGGTTAGTTTTGCATTAAATCTGTGTAGAAACAACTCTTAAAAAAAAGTACCTAGTGTCACGTTTTTCAAGTATGTATTTAACATGTTTTTCTTATATTAAACCTTGATAAAAAATAATAATAAAACCCATAATTAAAATATCAAAATCTTACGGTAACTGTCAAACTATGTTAGAATATAAAGAACTAGTGATGTGTTTTTATTTTTAATGAGAATTTCGATACTTTATAAGCATTTAAATTTAATTTAATCAAAAGGTATAGCGACAACAGAACCTTCCAACGAGGTTTGTCAGTTACCTTCTAGTGATGTGATTTTATAGTTGATAAACACGATATTTGTAAATACTTTCATGGTTATGAGATATTATACAATTATTGTTTTTTTTTTATATAATACTAATTATATTTTCTATACATACAGTTTCCCGATAGACCCGGCATTAAAACGTAAATGGGTAGAGGCAATTAAAAGAGAAGAAAATTGGTTACCAACAAGCATACCCGTGTATGTTCAGTACATTTTGAGGAATCAAGTTACGATTTAATTGTTTTTCGCCTTTTGTAGTTTGCATCGACTTTTATAACTTCCTCTTTGAGGTCGGTCAAAAATGTTGAGATTGCGTTTAGTAGATAACATGTAGTTAGTTGTGCATGTATTTTAATTTAATAAATAATTTAATTTAATAAAGTAGGTATTTTAATTTATTGTTATATATACCTACATATTTTAAAACCACTAGTATTATAAATGCGAAAGTGTCTATCAGGGTGAATTTGAAAGGATGTACTTTGGGCTAATATGAGGTTCTACTGATAAAATCTAACAACTTTTCCTGGAACCATATGTCGCAAATGAAAAAAAAAATGACTTCCCGATACAAATTGGTCATTTTAACGTTACTATTTGTATGGAGAAGGCCATTTTTTTTTTCTTTTGTGATACATGGTTTCATGGGAAAGTTGTTTGATTTGATCATATTAGCCCAAAGAATATCCTTTCAAAGTCATTGAGTCTATTCAAAACATCGCGACGAGCTAGCCACTTGTTCGGTGTAGACTCATACCATCGGCTACGACGATTATTAAAACCCCTTCGAAATTATTAAAACCTTGACGACGATTATTAAAACCTTGGGGCCCGTCTAGGTGGTCTCGGGCGCCGTAAGGCAACCGTGATGATATGTGTGTGTATTACAATTGTATATCGATAAATAATTATTAATCTTTGATGATCTCTATAAATCCCAAAATATTTGGTTTATATCGATAAGTAATAATATTTGTTGTCGGTGGCAACACTATCGAAACTATTAAGTATGCAATTTAATATTTAGCTTTTAAAAATAATAAACAATATACTTCATAGACACGTGCACACATTCATGTTTGACAATAGCTAACTTGTATCTCTTTTTTTCTCAAGCAGTTTTTTAAGTGTCAGACGCGTTGAGCTGCCATTTGAAGCCACACCTTTTTTTCCGTTCTTCATTTATTTACCTCGGAAATTGGCGTCACCGGTATCGCACTATTATAAAACAAATTTATGTATCATGCTTACTCCATTGGCGCGGGTTTTTAGCTTCATGTAATTTACATATGAAATGTTACTAATGTTAAGTAGGTCTACATTAATTATATTATAAAAATATAGTTTTATTTTTCTCAATTTAGAATAAAGAAAATAATATCAAACAAAACCAGGTGCTATTTTTTTTTTAAATTTATTTTATAATAAATTTGGTAGAAGGTATTTACAAATTATGGCACTTTAGGAATCGCCGGGGAATATTTTTTATTAAGTACATATATTATTACAGCCAACCATCAAAAATAAAATTATTAATATTTAAAACTTAGGGACATTATAAGTCCATAAGCAGTCACAGATATTTACCTAAATCTATAAATATAAATTATTTGATTGCAATGAAGCATTGCCTAAAAATTAATATATTGCACTGCACAAAAATATATTTCGATATGCCTTGCGATAATATTGCTTAATCTGTGAAACCATATATTATGCAGTTTTTGAATCAATTTGAGTTACATCTACATTATTATAAAAACGTCACAGTATTCATAAATATCTGTAAAGATTTACATGAAATAAAAGATTTTGACTTTTGACTTTGATCTGGATCATTGACCGTTGAAGACATATTCTGTAATATTTATTTCTGCTTCCACCGCAGATTAAAACATACTCGTATGTATCACCTACATAACGTCGTTACTGTAACACAGTTATGAACTGCATATGAGTACCCAGCTTTATTTACATGTATTTTTTTCTTAGAAACACTTGTCTTGGTAAAAGCAATGCCTAGCTAATCAAAGGTACTTAAATGATTACTTAATAAAAACTTAAGTATATGAACGTTGGTTTAATTATATTTTTATAAATATACACTAAGACAATGCTCTTACAGATATGTCACTAAATAAATTTTAAAATTCTAGAATTCGTGACTTCTGTTTTGCTAACCTAATATTAAACTAAATTGTATTATTTACATAAAAATTATGTTATGATTAAAAAAATAGTACTTCTTTTTCCTACTTATGAAATAATTTTTAGAATAAGATAACTTTTAGTTTATTTATTGTGTTTTTATGATATAAAATGTTCAATATCAAAGTTAGAGCTTGAATTCCTAGTTTGACGTTTTCAAATTTATTTTCGGATCTAAATGTGAACGGAAATTCTTATTATTAAATCTTGTCATAATTTATATACCTAACATAACAGTTCCAGCCTTAGAAGAGTATTATTTACAACATGATAGTTCATGATTTTCATTCCTATACTGAAACAATTAAGGCCAATGAAAGCAGTTTACTTGTGCCACTACACCAGCCACATTTACTTAATATATTACTAAACTAGTCAGACCTAAGTTTAAGAACAGCATTGTATTTGCTATTGACACTATTTTTAAACACCTTAATATAAGAGATTTATTAAAAAAATACACGATTCTTATTTCATCATTATTTTTCCATAATTATTGTTTTTTAGACGACTATTTATTTCCAAAAAAATATATCTACAATCAATATATTATGAATAATACTATAAGTACACACACTACCTACTGTTTAATTTACTAACGAAATGACTAGAAACGGTAACGTAATGGGTAAGTAAGACTAAGCTCAATTCTATTATAGATTTAGAAATCAAATGTGACAGCATTGGCAGAGCATACCACAAGACATAGAGTAACAAAAGTCATCATAGAGCAAAACGTTTTGTCAAAAAATAGAGAAATCCTTAACTGTATCACGTAATTATATGAATTATATAAAGTTTTTAATGTATCGAAAGCGAAACTTTATTGAGTATATGCATTTTAATAGGAAATAATAAAACAGTACGGAAAGCAAACAAAAAGGCATAAAAAAACAATGCGACTCGATTTAATCTTTACCCGTAATCAAGAAATTAAATATCAGAGTATAAAAAAATGCTTTATAATTCTACCAAATACTGTATTCAATATAAGACAAGTCACAACCAAATTGTCAGACTGCAAGAGAAGATACATATCTAAGTTATTATGGAGGCTTTTAGACTACATTATCCTAACAGAGGAGTCACCGGAAAAATAAAAGTTAATGCTGCAATCACTCAAAATAGAAATCAAATAAGTTGGTATGTTATAAAATACAAACAGAACTAAAGTCTGAACAAACCTTCAGTAAAACCTAATATCAGTACCAAATAAGAAAATCTAGAAAGTGTAGAGATTTCTCTAACAGACGAAGTATAGACGAACTAGAAAATGGAAAACCAACGGCTGAAAAATATACTGAACGTTATACAGACAATGAAAAATCTTATCTTATCTTTTCCGGGACTCCGAATATTTTGAATCTTATCATTTCTATCATATTATTGTAAGGCATTGAGTATATATTTCGGGCCAAAAAGTAATTGATAATAGTAGGCTAAAGGAAAACCCAAATCTGATGTGATGACATAATATGAATAATAAAGGAGTTAGTAACGACAAGTAAGCATTTACAAACTATTTGGCAGAAAACTAACATATTTATTGATTGTAATTGTAATTTTTAACAGTTGATATAATGGACATTTGTTATGGTATAAACAAGAAAATTGGAGTAAAATTATCACTAAATGGTATCTATGGGGAAGAAAGTAAATAACACCAAAGTTGGGAAGACAATCTGAAGTTAATCACCGGCCCTTGTCCATGGCAAAGATCCCCGTATTCTAAGTCTTGTTTTCCACTCCACTTCCACTCATGGAGAGTCTGCCCGATTCTATTTTCTTGAATTGAGTGAAAGTGGAGTGAAAAACGCGACTTAGAAAATCTGCAACCTAAGGTCTCTGGACTAACTACACTGCTTGGAAAGAGCTGGAGGAGGCCTTCATCAGGCACTTCTAGTTTTATATTGTCAATTGTAACTAAGTAAGTAAGTGTTTTAATTGTCTTACACTGATGCCGTGGGCCAATGGAAAATCCCTAATCTGGAATGCCACTTGCGTGGATACCTATGCACAGTCCAATGTTTCGGCCTCCTCGTCAGTCCCAGGTTCGGCCGCTGGCGCTGGCGCTGCGGAAGCGCGTAAGCGGTTGAAGTATAGGGACTTGACTCAAAATTATAAGTGTGTGGCTTTTGGTGTCGAAACTTCGGGAACACTCGGTCCCAAGGCTAAAAAATTTCTCCATGACTTCGGGAAACGTGCATTTTTCGAATGTGGAGACCCCAAATGCCACAACTACTTCAAACAAAAAGTCAGCCTTGCCATTCAACGTGGCAATGCTGCCAGTGTTATAGGTACTCTGCCAAGTGGTATCCCATTTAAGGAGATTTTTTATTTAATTTAGGTAGTTTTATTTTTTTATTATTAATCTATGTTTGTAAGTTTCTTTGTGTAAATAAATTGTGTTTAAAATTAAAACGTTATGTTGGCAATAATATAATTGCTTAATAAATTAATAAGAAGGATGATATTTGTTTCACAAAACGTCGTAAGTCGTTTCTATGTTCAATAGAAACCTTTAGATCTGTTGTTGAGAGGTAAAATAAACTTTGGTGTAAACTAGGTAAGATATGGAAAATAATGATGAAAAAGATATAAAGAAACTAAATATATTATAATAAACTTAGGTGGGTACCTATACTGTTTGAAATATATTAAGACGCCATTTTTATGTTATTTTTTCAAAATGGCGCTTACATGAGCTTTATCAGTAACAAGAAATGTACGTACATTATACTAAAGCATATATTCATTCAACAACAATGAAAGTATATCTATAAGATATATATGAGAGCTTTATATTATATATACATAAGGAAGACTTAGTTTTTAGGGCAGTTCCTTAAATCAATTGAATAAATATGAAACTAGCCCTAAAATAAATACTTTTTTCTGAATTTAATTCAATGAATTAAGTATTTAATCGTCTGATAAACGTTTAGCAAATTTGTCAAGTATATTTAATGTAATTCATATATAAAAATTACAACAAATTCGAAATAAAATGTTGTATTAGAAAATATTAATACTTGAAATAAGTACCTGAGGGATAATAAAGGAAGAATTAATTCAGAAAAGGGAAAAATATATAACAATGTTTAGAATGATATTTTATCGTTATGTTATAGTATCATTATAGTATTGTTAGATTGTTACAATATTATAAAACTCTTCATTAATTTTGAAATAATTTGGTAAATTATTAAAAAATAATAATACATATAATATAAAATATTAAGTGCAATTTAGCTTTTTACATAATATACATTTTGCAATGTACATTATTCAATTACATTAAATTAGTACCATTTAAACATTAAATAAGATTTTTTTATTATTTTTCGTAAAGTCACATTCGAAATATCTAAGAAACTACATTGAGAAAACATAGCATAAAAAAATATTAGACATAAGCACCAGATTATTGCTAAAATTCACTCGATATAAATATCTTCAATTGGGTATGCTGTTTCTATAAATTTCTGGTAAAACCGTTGGAATGCTCTCCTGAAAATAAATAATAAAAGAATATATAAAATATTTTATATTATATATAAAATATTTTATATAAAGATCTTTTCTTTATTCTATATTATCTTTAAGTATAATCAAAATTATTATCGGTAAGTATAATCAAAATGATGTCGTGCTATATTACTATGGAAATAAAACTACAGAATTTATATGTTTATACATAAATTATTTAGTCTAAACAAATATTGCGACGAGCTAGCCACTTGTTCGGTTTAGGTATACGCATACGACTACGACGAGGTGGGATCAAAACCCCTCCTTTGGGTACTCTAAGCGGTCTCGGGCGCCTTAAGACACCCGTGATATTATTTACATTTATTTTAACTACAGAAAATGTATATCAACATATTAAATTATTGAAACTTACCCAACAGCTTCAGCGACTGGTCTAGTTGATTCTTGACCCCTAAAAACGTGACAGGCGAATCTTTGAAGTGTAGGGTGTTTAGTTATGAAGCCAAGGTATCGATGATCTCGTGGATGAAACGCACAGAACGATACGTTCTTCAACGAATAGAAGTAGTCGATGCACGGTGCATTCTTTGCTGCCTGAAATTTAACATATAAAATTTGAGAATTGTTTTATCTATACTAATATTATAAAGCTGAAGAGTTTTTTTGTTTGTTTGTTTGTTTGAACGCGCTAATCTCCGAAACTACTGGTTCGAATATAATAATTCTTTTTGTGTTGGATAGTCCAGTTATCGAGGAAGGCTATAGGCTATATAACATCACGCTACGACCAATAGGAGCAAAGATATAGTGGTAAATGTGTAAAAAACGGGAGAAATTATTTCATCTTTGAAGCCTTCCGTTGCGTGCGCCGTGAAAGCGGTTCAAGATACACAAAAAATATGTATTAAAGAATAATAGCTCTTTTAATGATCTAAAAAACAGTCCGCGAAACGAAGTCGCGAGCACAGCTAGTTTTAAATATGTATACAAAGTAAAACGGAAACTGTAATGACTGTAGAAATGATTGAAGGCTCCTTTAGATATCTTGCTATAACAAACGGATATTAATAATAAACATCGATTGACACAATGTTTAACTGACGTTAAATATAATCTGCATCAGATTACTGTATTTAATCCTGTCAGTGGAATTTTAATGGGCACGGTATGTGGCTTTTTATCTACCTGATGGTGAGCAGTCCCACAAAGTCTATGAATGAAGTTGATTAATACAATATTGTTTAACAGCATTGATCGCTCCTACTGTACTCATTTTGATAGTTAACAATTCGGGATCCAGTACTCATTATGGATTTTTCAAATGTTTTGTCAGTTATCCTCAAAACATTTTTATTAATTCTAAGCTTATTTCTTGTCCTATTACCGTGTTTACTTTGTAGTTTACGGATCGGATTCGAAAACAGACGTCGACAGGCGCAAGATCGTCACCTTTACCAGCCCCCCTAGCCAAGAGCGCAGTCGTAAATAACGCTAACGAAACTTTTGTATGAAAATGACATTTGATGATGACGTCACTTTAGTTTTTATCGTTGCAGAAATAACCAAAACGAGACAACAATATTGATACACCAATAGAATAATACATTTGGTATCTACATCTCTTTTACGCTTCTGCGACGTTCGAGCGTAAAAAGCGACCATGCTCTTGCTAAGGGAGGCTGGGACCTGACCAAAGAACACGATCGCCAATCGAATCGATACAACGATTGATAAAAATGTATAAATGTATTTTACTCTATGGATAGAGCCTGATCGACGAGAAACGTAAAATCTCATACATTTGGCTTTCGATGGGTTCTCTATTCGATTATCGATTGGGTCTTTGGTAAGGCCCCTGATCCTTGTTGTATTTTCTCTATAACCCCAGAAAATTGTCTTACTCCATGCTATAGCGAGCTAAATCCATCTCAAAGTGATCTACGATATGGACTTTCAACATCTAATTTTGTTTGTGGTGTTAGCCATATCATCGCCGCGAGAGGGCGGTACAAAATCAACTGGTAGGTACCAGTACAGATCGAACTTTAAATCCTGTTTTCTTAAAACGCCGGTCGACGACGACGTAGAGGTTTCAGACACGCACCTCATGCAGCCATGACCGACGAGTGACAACGCCGGTTTCGGCAAAAGGCCCTCCCATAACCTCAGGAAACAAAATTGAGTACAAGCGGCTCCAAATGTTCTGGGAGATTTCTGTAACCCCAGTACCAAGCGGGAGCTTAAAAACTATCCGAAGACCTTTCCGCTGAGATCGTCGTATTCCAGGGAAGATTCTGAGATATAAGGGGTACGCAACATTAGGAGCCCTATACTGGCTAATACAATAAACTGATCCCAAAAAAGACCAGGGCACAAACACTAATAAAATAGTGGGAAACCACCTGAGAGGATAATTAATATAATCAATAGTTAAATAGTCATTTACATATATCCTTGAAGGTGAAAGTATCTGCATGGCTTCATAGACCTATTTACAATATTTTTTGCCCGTACAGTAACTAAGCAATTTGCCAAAGACATCCTGACTCGCTCCGGTTACATCAGCAGGAGAGGGAAACTTGTGGTCGTGGCGCTGTTCGCAGAAACCAGCACTTACGTTTTAGAAAGAAACAAAATATTGCTGGACTGGGCATCCTTCCTTCGAAAGATTCCTGCGAAAATTCTCTCCGTCCTATGCCGGCAGCAGAATATGATAGCTGAGCCGAAAACGGCGAGCGTTCCCCAATCCTTCATCCCACAGATTAAGTTATTACTTAATGAACTTTCATGAGCAAACGTAACAAATTATGCGAATTAATAACTATTAACAAAAATGTTAGTCAGACGCACTCTATCGTCGACCCACTAAACAAGGACTAGTAAAACTATACCAGTGGCATAGTTTCGCTGGTATGGTGCGTCCACATTAATAAATGCGTATGCACCAGCGCACAAGTTATTAACATGCGTGTGCGCATCCCCCGTTCAACTATAATATTTACAATGCACAGCACGTGTTGGAAGATTTAGTTAAGAGCGCATTTTAATCGTACATTCGCTAATGTGGAAGCACCATTGAAGTTACAAGAACTATAGTACGAGAGTGTAGAGTCAAAACTGAAGTGATAATGAATAACAATTTTATTCAATCTTTATTTATTTCTAAGGTGAATATTCAGTTTAAATCTTCCTTGAATTTAAACCCATTTTGTTAAATTTATAAATAAATTTAAGACAGCCTTAGTGTAAGTTCTGTTTATCATACAATAATAGCTAAAATATATTCTAACAAGAATGCGCAAAGCAATCCAACGATGAGGATATAATTATCAAGACCCATCGCTTCGACATACCCAAAAACTTATACTTAATTAAATCAAAATGACTAACAGACAACGCACAGCATGACACTTTGCGCTGGAGGTATTGATTTTTTTGTCATCGGGGCACCTAATATAACACCTAAATAGTGGTCATAAAGGATTATAGTTTAGTAGAAGTTCGATTAGATATCATAAACACCGCAACAAGCTCGCCACTTGTTACGTGCTACCTTCGAATACCATCGGCGAAATGAGGATGGGTTAAGCCCTCCGCTGGGTACCCTGAGGCCATTTAAACGGTTCTCTGAAGCCAAAAAGGCACCCGTGATCGTATTGATCTAAATTTAGTAGTTTAGCCGTAAAAATGCCACATACCATATGTATTAATGGATACTATATAAGATACTCACCGCTGGTTTAGATCTATCCACCATGCGAAGTCCTTGATCGGATACTTCAAGAATACAAGGTTGCGTGCAGGGTTCAATATTACTGTTATCGCCAATTATTTTCTTGACAGCCTGGCAAACAACACCTGTGCCTTTATGTGCTAAGGTCTCTACGGAACCCATATATCTGAAAGACAATAAACCTATTTAAATATTTATATCAAATTTTGTTGATATAAACAGTAAAATGAATACTGGGAAAAGCATATATAACAAGACGGTCTGTACACCGTCACTAATGGTATACCGATGCGTATTAATTATAATATTAGTCTCATTGTTTCTGGTGAAGTATTATAGTATATTTCCAGCCTTAAAAAACGACTAATAGCCAAGAGTCGACTAACTGTATGCATTATTTAAGTTCTTAAAGTTATGATTTCTTTATTTATTTTGATTTTATCGCAAATGGTTTAGGATGTCCTGTAATCAGTAGACGTCGCAGGTATGACGCCTGAAAGGTATTGGACGAAAGTAGATCATGAGTTCATCACAGAGCTTGAGGTTGTGACAGAGCACGAGGTCGTGACAGAGCACGAGGTCGTGACAGTGCACGAGGTTATGATAAATAACAAGGGTTAGTACCCCTTGCTGATCTTTAGTTCTCTCTACATTGTCGTATAAAGGTATTTACAGTCCTAATTTACATACCCTAATAAATATCGTTCTCTTTTTATTTTGGCATTGTTAGGGTCAAAGTCATTGTAATCCATGTCAACTGCATATGCCGACGGAAATATTCCCTGCAGTCCGGTCCTTAAGTTTACACCTGAAATATATTTCTTAAATTAGTAAAAGTAGGCATTTTACTTTTAATTTTCAAAGATTAACATGTATTTTATATATAAAAAATGGCGTTTATATATATATATATATATCATATATTCTGTAAAAGCTATTTGTCAATTTTATAAATTTTGTCGCTGAATAATTAATTTGATTAATTCTCAGCACCATAATTTAATAGCCTTAGGATTTCCCGTGTCTTAATTAAGTCACTGTTTATTGAAGTTGTTATATACAAATATAATACGTATATTACAATCATAAGATTGCTGAAGAATAAATGTCTTAGAATATATACAAGAAATTATACTACTACTAGTTTAAATATATATGAAATGTAAATATTAATTAAAATATAGGCTTAGTTTTTAATTTATATATTATTTTGAATGTCTCTATAACTTTGCTAGGTCTAACCGACTCATCTCGTTACCACTCACATAGATGCACAAAACGTTAAGTAGTCCCCTTGTCATGTTTTTGTTTTAGTATGTGAGTTCTTATTCATGTCTGATAAAGTGTCAAACGTAAATTTTGATATCAAGCTAATTAAAAGCAATAGATGTACAATATTTGTTAATGGTGTTTGTGTAAATCTTCACCCTTCTAATTTCTTGATTTCCGATGAAAGATGATTACATGTTTATTTTTATTTAATTATTATTAATATATGTTGTGTAGATATCTGTAAGTCTTCATTCTTCTAGCTTCTAGTCTCTTAACCTTCGATGAAGTGTCAAACGCTATACTACCTAGATTTTATTTATTTTGTTAAATTTATTTAACAAAATAAATAAAATCTAATTCGAAGTAATACAGAATTCAACAAATTTGGTATATCTCGATGATAGATGTTTTGCCGACAAAATTTTTGATCTTCCATGAAGTATCAAATGCAAACTTGGATATAAAACTAATTGTAAACAAAAAAAATATAAAAATGTTGGTGCTTAATAAACCTTCAATCTTCTCGCTTCTAGTTTCTTGACTTCCGATGAAGTGTCAAACGCTATACTACTTAGATTTTATTTATTTTGTTAAATAGAAATCTAAGTAATACAGAATTCAACAGGATTTGGTACAGCTCGATGACAGATGTTTGCCGACAAAGTTCTTGACCTTCGATGAAGAGTCAAACGAAAATGAGGATACTAAGTTAAATAAAAATAAAGATGTAATGAATATTTGTTGTGTAGATATCTGTAAGTCTTCATTCTTCTAGCTTCTAGTCTCTTAACCTTCGATGAAGTGCCAAACGCTATACTACTTAGATTTTATTTATTTTGTTAAATTTATTTAACAAAATAAATAAAATCTAATTCGAAGTAATACAGAATTCAACAAATTTGGTATAGTTCGATGATAGATGTTTTGCTGACAATATTTTTGATCTTCCATGAAGTATCAAATGCAAACTTAGATATAAAACAAATTGTAAACCAAAAAAATTAAAAAATGTTGATGCTTAATAAACCTTCAATCTTCTCGCTTCTAGTTTCTTGACTTCCGATGAAGTGTCAAACGCTATACTACTTAGATTTTATTTATTTTGTTAAATAGAAATCTAAGTAATACAGAATTCAACAGGATTTGGTACAGCTCGATAACAGATATTTGCCGACAAAGTTCTTTACCTTCGATGAAGAGTCAAACGAAAATTAGGATACTAAGTTAAATAAAAATAAAGATGTAATGAATATTTGTTGTGTAGATATCTGTAAGTCTTCATTCTTCTAGCTTCTAGTCTCTTAACCTTCGATGAAGTGCCAAACGCTATACTACTTAGATTTTATTTATTTTGTTAAATTTATTTAACAAAATAAATAAAATCTAATTTGAAGTAATACAGAATTCAACAAATTTGGTATAGCTCGATGATAGATGCTTTGCCGACAAAATTATTGATCTTCTATGAATTATCAAACGCAAATTTGTATAACAAACTAATTGTAAACAAAAAAAAATACAAATTTGTTGGTGCTTATAAATAAATCTTCAATCTTCTCGCTTCTAGTTTCTTGATTTCCGATGAAGTGTCAAACGCTATACTACCTAGATTTTATTTATTTTGTTAAATTTATTTAACAAAATAAATAAAATCTAATTCGAAGTAATACAGAATTCAACAAATTTGGTATAGCTCGATGGTAGATGTTTTGCCGACAAAATTTTTGATCTTCCATGAAGTATCATATGCAAACTTGGATATAAAACTAATTGTAAACAAAAAAAAATTTATAAATATGTTGGTGCTTAATAAACCTTCAATCTTCTCGCTTCTAGTTTCTTGACTTCCGATGAAGTGTCAAACGCTATACTACTTAGATTTTATTTATTTTGTTAAATAGAAATCTAAGTACTACAGAATTCAACAGGATTTGGTACAGCTCGATGACAGATGTTTGCCGACAAAGTTCTTGACCTTCGATGAAGAGTCAAACGAAAATTAGGATACTAAGTTAAATAAAAATAAAGATGTAATGAATATTTGTTGTGTAGATATCTGTAAGTCTTCATTCTTCTAGCTTCTAGTCTCTTAACCTTCGATGAAGTTCCAAACGCTATACTACTTAGATTTTATTTATTTTGTTAAATTTATTTAACAAAATAAATAAAATCTAATTCGAAGTAATACAGAATTCAACAAATTTGGTATAGTTCGATGATAGATGTTTTGCTGACAATATTTTTGATCTTCCATGAAGTATCAAATGCAAACTTAGATATAAAACAAATTGTAAACCAAAAAAATTAAAAAATGTTGATGCTTAATAAACCTTCAATCTTCTCGCTTCTAGTTTCTTGACTTCCGATGAAGTGTCAAACGCTATACTACTTAGATTTTATTTATTTTGTTAAATAGAAATCTAAGTAATACAGAATTCAACAGGATTTGGTACAGCTCGATAACAGATGTTTGCCGACAAAGTTCTTGACCTTCGATGAAGAGTCAAACGAAAATTAGGATACTAAGTTAAATAAAAATAAAGATGTAATGAATATTTGTTGTGTAGATATCTGTAAGTCTTCATTCTTCTAGCTTCTAGTCTCTTAACCTTCGATGAAGTGCCAAACGCTATACTACTTAGATTTTATTTATTTTGTTAAATTTATTTAACAAAATAAATAAAATCTAATTTGAAGTAATACAGAATTCAACAAATTTGGTATAGCTCGATGATAGATGCTTTGCCGACAAAATTATTGATCTTCTATGAATTATCAAACGCAAATTTGTATAACAAACTAATTGTAAACAAAAAAAAATACAAATTTGTTGGTGCTTATAAATAAATCTTCAATCTTCTCGCTTCTAGTTTCTTGATTTCCGATGAAGTGTCAAACGCTATACTACCTAGATTTTATTTATTTTGTTAAATTTATTTAACAAAATAAATAAAATCTAATTCGAAGTAATACAGAATTCAACAAATTTGGTATAGCTCGATGATAGATGTTTTGCTGACAAAATTGTTGATCTTCCATGAAGTATCAATTGCGAACTTGGATATAAAACTAATTGTAAACAAAAAAAATATAAAAATGTTGGTGCTTAATAAACCTTCAATCTTCTCGCTTCTAGTTTCTTGACTTCCGATGAAGTGTCAAACGCTATACTACTTAGATTTTATTTATTTTGTTAAATAGAAATCTAAGTAATACAGAATTCAACAGGATTTGGTACAGCTCGATGACAGATGTTTGCTGACAAAGTTCTTGACCTTCGATGAAGAGTCAAACGAAAATTAGGATACTAAGTTAAATAAAAATAAAGATGTAATGAATATTTGTTGTGTAGATATCTGTAAGTCTTCATTCTTCTAGCTTCTAGTCTCTTAACCTTCGATGAAGTGCCAAACGCTATACTACTTAGATTTTATTTATTTTGTTAAGTTTATTTAACAAAATAAATAAAATCTAATTCGAAGTAATACAGAATTCAACAAATTTGGTATAGCTCGATGATAGATGCTTTGCCGACAAAGTTATTGATCTTCTATGAATTATCAAATGCAAATTTGTATAACAAACTAATTGTAAACAAAAAAAAATACAAATTTGTTGGTGCTTATATATAAATCTTCAATCTTCTCCCTTCTAGATTTCCGATAAAGTGTCAAACGCTATACTACTTGGATTTTATTTATTTTGTTAAATTTATTTAACAAAATAAATAAAATCTAATTCGAAGTAATACAGAATTCAACAAATTTGGTATAGCTCGATGATAGATGTTTTGCCGACAAAATTTTTGATCTTTCATGAAGTATCAAACTTGATATAAAACTAATTGTAAAGAAAAAAATATATAAATGTTGGTGCTTAATAAACCTTCAATCTTCTCGCTTCTTGACTTCCGATGAAGTGTCAAACGCTATACTACTTAGATTTTATTTATTTTGTTAAATATCAATCTGAGTAATACAGAATTCAACAGGATTTCGTACAGCTCGATGACAGATGTTTGCCGACAAAGTTCTTGACCTTCGATGAAGATTCAAACGAAATTTAGGATACTAAGTTAAATAAAAATAAAGATGTAATGAATATTTGTTGTGTAGATATCTGTAAGTCTTCATTCTTCTAGCTTCTAGTTTCTTAACCTTCGATGAAGTGCCAAACGCTATACTACTTAGATTTTATATATTTTGTTTAATAGAAATCGAAGTATTACAGAATTAAGCAAGTTTTAGAGCTGCTCGAAGACAGATGTTCTATTATTAATTTAAAAAATGATAAGACCAGCGTTTATTTTAAGATTACAAAAAAATGTATCTACCTGGTGGCAAGTACACCTACAAATCCATAAATTTGGTCAATTAATATCATTGTTTAATCCAACTATGTTGATTGAATTTAAAAAAAGGAGGCGACAAAGACGAATTTGTATTTGGAGTTTACTTAGATATCCCGTCGCTTCCTCATTAAATCAATAACAATAATACTAATTTTTCACAACCGCATCCTGGAAATAAATTATTGCATCGATAAGAAATCAGTGCATCTGTATGGAACGACGGTGGTAACGAGACCGGGCGGTCGACCTAGCAAAAAATATAGAGACCTGTTTTCCACCTAAGTAAACAATAATAAATTTAATAATAAATAAATAAGCATGTATTTTTCTATGATTAAAAAAATCAAAGTAGCCTCTTGCTAAACTAGTTTTAATAATTTCGATTGTATCTATATGTTTCACTTTTACATACCTTCACACCATAGGTCATCGGCTTCCTTCTGTACATAAATTGGGTCACCAATTTCCAATTCGATCTCGTCATGATGTCTCGGGTTGAACTTGTGTAGACCTCTGTGGGTTGCTTCCAACATTTCCAGTTGGCTATGTGGCACGGTCGTAATATTGCCAGCAAAATTGATTCCACTGATACTGCAGCTTGATGATGGCGACACTGTTAAGCGTTATGATAAATATAAATAAAGAAAATTATGGAAACTAATTCCTCCCTCTGTATTTTTTTTCTAACAAAGATATATTTTTATAAGAAACTTATAAGAGAAATTTGATATGTTTAGAAACTAGTAACTTGTAGAAAAAATTCTAATATTGTACTGTATTGTATTGTACTATTCAAATATTGCTAGATAAAAAATGGTTTCAAAATCAAAATGTCTTATTTACATAATGACTAAATCCCAAAAGTTCCCGAAATGTCAGAAATTAATATTGGCTTGGTATTACTTACAAGTTTATTATTATTTATTGACATTTTTCTAAAATAATATCAAATTAATTTTACGAGCAAGATATTGAACAAAATATATATAAAGATGCCACTATAGTTTACTGAGTTTACTATATTTTTTTTTTTTAATAAATTGCAATGAAAAAATTCTGGTGGGCGGGACTTGAACCCACAAACCTCGCTTTTTATAGTTTACTTAAATTGCTAAGGTCCCTGGTTCGAATCCCGGTGTGTACCAATGAGTTTTTAATTTAAAAAATTATGTACATTTGTTTGACAACACCACTATAGTGCCTCGGAGAGCACGTTAAGCTATCTTCTCGGGCGCCGTAAGGCACCCGTGAAGATATATATATATATTAAATTCTTACCATTTTGAGCTTGCAGTGGAGTTGGTGATATACTCTTAGGCCCCGCATCGATTGGAGAGTGAGCCGTGCTATGACCGCTGTCGACATCTCCTAAACTCTGAAGTCTTTCCGAGTCAGGGCTTGAGTCTTCATCTAAAAGATAGCCACATTTGAGGACAAGGAGCGGTCGACCTTGGCAGCCTGGCCTTATGAGAGGACCAGCTAATGCACCAAGCTCGTCTGCCAATGAAGCTGGTTGCCCACAAGGGATAACTGCTGCTGGAAAAGAAAAGCCATGTAAGTACCGAGTCTAGTCTATAACTTATTCAATAAAAATAAGCAACAAAGTTAATATAGTTGTAGAAAAAAAAAACTACGACTTTTCCAAGAACCTATTAAGTCTTAAAGTAAAATCCATATTTTCTAATTTAAGATGACTTGACAGTTTGACCTTTTCCAGAAGGTATTGAAATTGGGTCAATTAAAATACCCTTGCATTTATTATTATTTCAGGGTTTAGTTACTAGTATTACTATTATTTAAAAATGTATATAATATAATATAAGAAATATTCAAAAAGTGCATTTTATAATACTTTTTTTAAACGTTTCTAAATTTGTGTATGAAAACAGTATATGATATAGGGTGTGTCCTGTTATTATATTATAGAAAAAATAAATAACAAAAATTAAATAACCTTTACACTTCGATATTTTTTTTATAATCCACTTAATTTTTCAAAGAAAACTAAAATTTTAATAATAAATAACATGACAATACCTGTTTTCTTTATAACTACATAGATACGTATTTTAGTCAAATTTTTATTGCGTTTCTTGAAACTTGGGTTTAATACTTTTCTATCGCGTTTTATAGACAGTTTAAGTAGTTGTATTAAAATATATACTCATTGCCAATTATTACGCCACAGCTCAATTACAAACACACCAAATCACATTATACAACTATTAACACCCACGTCACGTTCGATATTTTACCTACTACCAATAGACAAAGGAAACGTAACATAAAACCACCATTTTAAGTAACCAATTTAACAAAAAAAGAATTCATAACCACTTACATTTACGATTTTTTGGTATTTCTGGCAGTTTCCGCCTCCTACGTTCTCCGTTGTTAAACGGTCGAGGGCTTCTTTGTACTTCTAGATCTGTTTGAGGACAAGACTGGACATTCGAAGAATTCACAGTTACCGGCGGGTCTGAAGATTCTACACAAATGGATTCTTGTGGACTACCGTCGCTCTTCGAAGAAGGCGATTCATCCTCCAAACCCACATTTGGCACGATTCTTAAAACAAACAAAAAAAAAACATAATTATCTTTAATAAACTTTATGAATTAAACCTAATTTACAAATAAACTCACGAATAAAACGATGTAGGGGCTTTAATATGCTGTGGTAATCTATCGAATACACGACGCAATTCTTCGAACTCACTATCAGCCATTTTTGCCTAAGACAGGTGGCAGATAGCGTGGCGAGTATACCGCTGCAGCAATATCGACCCCTTATTGAAGCTCATTGCGCATGTCCGCGCTGAATTTGTTAGCAAGGGGAAATGGAGCATGCGCAAAGAATGGATCCGGTCCCCTAAAATACCCTTTTGATTTCTCATTGGAATTCCCGTAATACAATCCAACTGCGTAATAAAAATATATTGATAATGCTTTTAGCTACTTTGATATTTCAGTATAATAATTGAGGGAATTAACTTTTACTGGCTACTGTGACATTACAGGATAGCGTATTTTTGTTTATATTTATAATAATGCTACGCAAAAGTGGAACAAAGTATGATTAGTAAAAATAACATTTGGGCAAGAGTTTTCGTTTAATAAATTAATTTTATTTATTTATTTATCTTCACAACAGGTACCTTACGGTGTAGGCAGAGACAACAGAGCGCCACTTGTCCCTATACATACTCCTCCCTCCAATACATACTATCCCTAGAATCATACCATCGGCTGCGGCTACTTCGCTGGGTACCCTGGGGCCGTAGGCCGTAAGGCACCCATGATGATATAGAAATCAACGATTATTAGAAGTAGATAGTAGACTCAATATGAGCAAATTCATTCGTCGCCTATTTAGTAACTCAATATTGTTTAAGCAACAATGTATTGATTAACCCATTCATTTGTTTGTGGGTCTACTTACCATTAGCCAGGCGTAGCCAGAGATTATAGACCAGACCAGATTATATTTGCCATGGGATCATGGGATTAGGCAGAGGGATGGTGATGAAGTTTGAACCCTATATGTAAAGAAGTTTTTTTTTGCTCAGCAATTATAAAAATGGTTGGTATGGATATGATGAAATAAAAAAAACTGGAAATTAAGCGAAGGTTGAACCCCCCGATACTAAATCCTGGGCTACGTCCGTGCATCACCAGACACAAAAATACATGTCTCGATCAAAAAAAAAACTTTCATAAAGAAAAAAATAGCTAAATATATCATGATAAATTTATTTTATTTCATATAGCAGCACTCGTCATTAAATTATATTCTAATTCTTCTCATGTATTAGTAATCAAACTTCTAAACATGTTGTGAGTAACTTTACCTATTGAGTAACATCATTTGCATGACACCCTGTGACATAAGACCTTGTAATAAAGATATCATTTTAAACATGAGCGCACTGTGGAAATAAGTCTGGCCTGACTTGTCACCTAGACTATACCGGAGTCTATACTTCTTATTACACAAACTGAAGGTGGAATGACGATGGAGGCGGTGAAAGGATGTTAAGAAAATAGAGTTAAATAAATGACAGCCTCCGTAGACTAGTGGTTGCCCGTTTGGCGTTGTATCCGGAATTCGTGGGTCCAATTCCCACCCATGGCAAAAAAACTTAGTACATTTTTCTGTTTACAGTTTGTCATGGTCTGGGTACTGTTTATAAAATATAATATATTATTGGTATCGTACACATAGTACAAACCTAGAGTTTACTCTGTGGTCATACCAATATTTTTTTTAATGCCGTTTATATTATTTATATTAATCACAGGTGCCATGAGGTATTTTAGTTTTAGTAAAAGCATATATATTCATAGAAAAATGGAAAAAAAAATATAAAACGTAATCTACAATTCTTTGATATCTAGAAATGTATACCGTTTCATGTTGAGGTAACTTGTTTGTCTAATTTTAAATCTATACCTATATGTTTTAATAATTTCAATGGGAAAAGTTGTTCGATTTGATCACTAGAATCTCATATTAGCCCAAAGTACAACCTTTCTAAGTCACCTTGTATACCTTCTAGAGAAACTGTAACTGTATATAGGTCTCCACACTAGAGAACCTAACAGAAGTTATCCTGCCCGAACTTTAGCAAACGTTATTTCGATTAAATACTAAGAGACATCAAATCGATTTCAATGTTTTTGTTTCGTCGTTGATTTGCTGTTGCCCAAAGCAAAGCTAAAAATTAAACCGAGAATTCAACTGAATCTAAAGTTCAATTGTGAATCTAAATCATTCTCGCATCCACATAAACACACGCAAATAAAATCACCAAAATCGGTCCAACTGTTTAAGAGGAGTTCAGTGATATATACCTTCACGGACAGAAGAATTATATATAGGTATATAATAAATAATTAGATCATTTCTCAACTGTTTCTTATAAGAGTTGTTTCTAATTTTCTTAAAAATAGTTTAAGAGTTGACTTAAACTATTTTTTTAACTACACAAAAATTACTACAATAAAAAAAAATCAAGTACATAGCATCTGTATTTGCCGAAATATAGATTGGGACAAAAAGACAGAAATGGAATTATTATATATATTGAAAAAAAAAACAGATTACAAAAATACTCTAGTTTTACCAAAGAGTTTCAATATCATCATAATCACTTGAATAATGTAACCACGGTAAAATAAAGAAGATTTTTTCCATGTGTCTGTACTATAAACGTGTATGTGTGTGTACATTGTAATCGTGATAATATAATGGGTACACAGCAACGAGCATCAGTCGTTAGAATCAAGTTCGCGGTTACACACAATCGAACAATTGCCGAGTCAAGTTTTACGTAACAAGAGAATATATAGAGAATTAAAAAATAATGTAGTACAAAATATTGCAGTTCCGCTCCAATACTCAATGAATCGAATTGCTAGTGTTAGAGATTTATGTTTATAGTCAAGTGACATCCGTTTTTTGTACAAAATGTTAATAGTGTTTCTAACATTAGTGGTAGCAGTATCGATAGCCTTTTTACTTCAAAACATTATTAAACCAAGGAACTACCCTCCAGGTATAGTTTTTTAATACCATTAATAACTTTAAGAGCGAAATTATTACCACGTTTTTTATCAATTTAACGAAAACGTTTAGTTTTATGAAGTCTTGATAATAATTATAAATAAGTATTAAATAATTACCTGTGCAAAACTTATTTCGAGAAAAATAACCTCTTAAAGTTTCTAATGACGATACTGTTTTATATTGTGTAGGTATCTGATAGACTCTAATTGAAATTCTGTGCGTACTCCATCCGTAGGCCGCTGTCTGCTCACGATTCCTTCCATTAGCTAAAGAATGTTTTATTTGAAATCTAACTTAATATAAATTAATTAACAGCGTGTCTTAAATATTACTAAAGCATTGTTATACAATTCTTGTAGAAATATATCGTTTACATTTCATATTTTACCGGAGTTTTTCGGTAATAATGTATATATTTTTTTACCCACGAATCTTACCACAATTTTATATTTATTTATTCGATTTAAAATAATAATAATAATAATATGTAGGACAATTTACACATATTGCTCTGGTCACAAACTAAGCTCTAGGCTTGTACTATGTGTACCAGAAGCAACGTATAACACATATTATCTATACTAATATTATAAAGCTGAAGAGTTTGTTTGTTTGTTTGTTTGTTTGTTTGTTTGTTTGAACGCGCTAATCTCAGGAACTACTGATTCGAATTGAAAAAATATTTTCGTGTTGGATAATCCATTTATCGAGAAAGGCTATAGGCTATATAACATCACGCTACGACTAATAGGAGCGGAGTAACAAAGAAAAATGTTGCAAAAACGGGGAAAAATTATTCCTTTTAAGAGCGTACGCTGCGTAAACGGTTAAATTTAAACACGCAGACAAAGTTGCGCGGGTCAGCTAGTATTTTATAAACACCCAGACGATGACAAACTGTACAGAAAAAACGTACATCGTTAATTTTGCCATGGGTGGGAATCGAACCCACACCCTGCGGATACAACGCCAAAGGCGCAACCACTAGTCTACAGAGACTGTCTTCAAATAAAATTCAAATGCTATTTCAATAATCTAATATAAATATTTACGTGGTGGCCGAGTTGTTTAGACCTTGGACTTAAAAACACTTAGGTCCCTGGTTCGAATCCCGATGTGTACCAATGAGTTTTTAAGTAAAAAAATTATGTACATTTGATTGACAACACCAGTGCCTCGGAGAGCACCCGGTCTGGAGCACGCTGTCGGTCCCGGTTTCACTATACCAACTTGTGAAACTGTTTTATAGATAGATGGGTTATTGAGTCTATTCAAAACATCGCGACGAGCTAGCCACTTGTTCGGTGTAGACTCTTACCATCGGCTTCGACGAGGTGGGATTAAAACCCCTCCGCTGGGTACCTTGGGGCCGTCTAGGCGGTCTCGGGCGCCGTAAGGCACCCGTGATGATATGTATATGTATGTAATAAAAAAACACGTGATAGATATCGATCTAAAACCTATATATATTAATAGCCTTGAACTTTACAATTATATATTTTTTAAATAACCTCTAATAGGTACGAGTAATCATAACAATTAACGTTGTGGCGATCCTTGGGGGAGGCCTATGTCCAGCAGTGGACGCCCGAAAGGCTGGCATGATGATGATGATGATGATGAATCACAACAAAAGAATACGCATACACGATGAAGGATAATATATTAAATAATTTTAAATAGATGGAAATACCTACGATAATTAATAAAGTAATAGCACCAGTAGCTTATATTGTTGTAAAATAAAAATTATAGTTTAACTCGTAACTCATGTTAAAGTTCTCCAAATCTTATAAATTGTTTTCTATGAATAAGGTGTAATTGTAATAAAATAATACGTTTAGTAGGTAACTTTCATAGACGTAATATGAATATTCCTACACGTGTTTTTATTTCCTGACACACTTCCTACAATTTTTTATGATTGGGTGCATTTCTAAATAAGACTTGTGAAGATTCTCGTTCCGGGTACAGCAAAAAAATGTCCGAGACGGGTTTGGACTTAGTGGACTAAATTTTAATGTATTTTATTGATTTTACTATTATTTTTATTTATAATTAATTTTAATTTAAGTGATATGTTTAAAATAAAAATTGTTAAGTTTTAAGGAGGTATAGTATTTTTATATTATAAATATTTATAAAAAATATACTATATTTCTATACGAAGAAATATATTACTTCCATATTCGGATTAGATACATATAGTTTGATTACATTCGTCAAATTACATCATCTGAACATATTTTACGTAATAAATCGACAACAAAACTTTGCGATAAAAAATGACTTTGCATATTTTTTGTTTCTCATATTATTTAGTATGTAAATTAATACAAAAAATATTGTTTTACAAAAAACATAAGGTTATGTTTTATTATAAGTGAAAATTATCCTGGTCCATTCTTTAATCCAGGTATTTAGAGAGTAAGGAAGACCAACCCAGGGATTCCGGAAATAATCTACTCTAGGAATAAAAATATTGCAAAAAAACTCTTATTTTTAAATTTTGTAGTCAAGTACTAAATATATATTAATTAGTTATATTATTATATGTCGCAGCCAACTAGTTAACAGTTAATTTGCTGTCCATCTTTGGTTCATTGAGCGGCGACAGTCGATTATATGGCTAAAAGACGTCCAGCCATGTTGTTGAATGGCTAGCGAAATACCAATAGAGAAATCAGCCCTTTTATTGCGGCAAAAATAAAGCCGCCAACTAGTTTGAATTAGTTCCTAATTTTACCGTTGATGTGCAAATGTTGAGACATGAGAGTAGCTATCCAGCTACTGAGTACAGCAGTTGTTAGATAACAGCATTAACAGCTGTGTTGTTTTTAGGTATTTAGGTAATTACTTTTAATGTGATTTTCTTTTGTTTATTGACTAAATTTTACCCAAACATCTCGCTAATTAACATGCCTCGCTCAAAATTCTACTATTGTAAGAATATTAACTTAACCTAACCTAACAGACATGGGAATTTGAAAGGTTATACTTTAGGCTAATATGAGGCTCTCAAATCGAACAACTTTTCCCATGAAAAAGTCGCAAATGAAAATAATTTTTGGATCCCCATACAAATTGGTAATTTTAGTATTACTAGTTTGTATGGAGAATTTATGTTGCCATTTAATACTGCTTTGAAAAACAGAATACGTGTTCAAAAATCTGTAACTATAATTTATGAAATATAATAAGCCATTGCATAAAAGGAAAATGAAAATATTTAATTTTACCATTATATGTATTATTATATTGCTTAAATTCAGAATATACATACACATTACACGTTACATATAGATATAAAATAATTGGAAAAAAGAGGTTTAACTTAGGAACAGAAACAATTTATAAAAAGCTACAGAAATGGTATAGCCTGAGCCAATAAACCGCCATTTTGTTAATTGCAACATTAAGCTATTTGGCTGTGTGTTAAGCTATTTGGCTGAAATTTTGCTATCTAATTGACTGTCGCCGCTCAATAAGCCGGCTAGGCATCCAATCGAGCGGCTATTGTACTAGTTGCCTACGACATGTATGTCCATGGCGATAAGCAAACCCATTAAATCTGCAAAAACAATGGTACGTCCAATACGTACAATAAAATGTTATGACCACCTTCGTAGTCTAGTGGCACTTTTGGTGTAATACAACACCAAAAGTGCCACTAGAGAGGACGGGGGTTCGATTGCCACCCATTTTCCTATTCCCATAGTTATGCTTCCCGTTGACGCAAATGAACTTTATTCTCTAGTTTCATTTTAATATTTGTATCGATGCCTGGATTAATCTCGGGACTTCGGGACCAATATATAAATAAATATATTATGATATTATACTAATAAAACCAGCGTAGGCAAAAAAAAATAGGTATCTGTAAACTGGAGTTAATAAATACCAGTAAGATTAAATAACAATGCAAAGCAATTTAACATAAAAATTCATTGTATGAAAAATTGCAAAGTAAAACCAGTTTCAAATCATGATAAAACCAGATAAAAACTATTTGTATATCGATAGTTCAATCACAAGTAAATGAGCATCGCAACCGATTTATCAAGTTATCATAACTTCCGGAACAAGCCCAAATATAAAACTAACCAACACAACTACTGATAACAAATTTGAATAAATTTGTCATCCTAAAGTATCGTAATCAGATATTATGAATTTAATGGTATTGCAGATTATAAAAAAAAATATCTTAATTAATTATTAAAGGTTTAAAAAAGGCTGAATGTGTAACATTTGGTAATTAGTATGTATTATTATACTATAATATTTTTTGTTTGTATGTACGTTTATGTATTGCCTATATTTTTTTAAGATAAAAGTGCAATGAAAAAATCCTGGTGGGCGGCCTCGAACCCAAGGCAACCAAGCTCCCGTCACCCCTCACAAATTCTGTCATTGCTTGTTATACACATACGCCTCCTATTAGCTTCTACTAACGAATGAAGTTAGAAGTCCTAGTTTCTAATACTAAATGGCAGAGGAGTCTGTTTTTTGTTTTTACTTTATTCAGTATTTTTATATTTATGCATTTTTAGGAATTTATAAAATTGCATAGTATATCATATTTTATATTATAGTATTTATTCATTTATTTTATATTATATTGACCTTTAACAGGTACGTTAAAAAATATATTGCAAATATCGGCAAACATATAAGGGTTTCGACTAGCTTAAAAGTGACAATAATTTACTTCGGTGGTGATTTATCAATCGCCAAATAAACAGCCAACCCGTAACAATGAGCAGGTACCATCTGCCTCGGTAACGTGGCCGATGTTCCCATCGTAACGTTTTCCTTTACCCGGTTCTTGAAAAATCCTTAATGTTATATTTATTATTTCGTTTTATACTTTATTATATGAGTAGAAAGCAAACTTAAATTTAAGTAATAATGTTTAATAAAAAAAATATTTAATTAAAGTTCTAAATCTTCCTCCTTGTCACCTTATAATTCTTGAAACATTTATCAATTTTAATTTTATTATAGTTTCTGTAACTAGGTTATATATAGGCTATAGTTAGGTATTATCACATTTTTTGAACGACCCGATGGAACAGGCTCTGGTTTAAAACTAAGCATTATCAATCGAACTTTCGGGTCACGTTCTCTCAACAGCTGATCTTGGCCTAAGTGTACACCCTCCTGCTAGTTTTATATATATAAATAATTTGATTACTTTTTTTTTTCTTTTCATTTCAGGTCCAAAATGGTATCCATTTTTAGGATGTGGACCACTAGTAGAAAATTTGACGAAAGAATTGGGCAGCCAATATGAAGCTTTTAAAAAACTAGCAAAAGAATATTCTACAAATGTATTAGGTCTTAAACTTGGACGTGATTTAGTTATAGTTGTATTGGGACCTAAAAGTGTACGGCAAGTTTTTAATGAAAAAGAATTTGAAGGCAGACCAGACAGCTTTTTTTTAAGACTGCGATGTTTAGGAAAACGTCTTGGTAAGAAATTTGAATTTACTTGCAAAACTTTTCAGAACCGCGTTCCATTGTTATTGTTCTCATATGTATGAAACGTCAAAAAAATTCTATTGTATTAAAGACGGTACAGTAATTCTGGATAAATTCTCTACGCTATACGCTAGCTAAACTGACTGATAACGACAGCGCGCTAGGAAGGTTTCTCGACGCAGGCCTTCCATTCAAGCAATGGACGATGCCGTGAAGGTTCCCATGGGTCCGTGTCGTACATGCGACGGGAAAGCTGTTCAAAAAACTTCTCAAACGGTTCGACCTTTACGAGATGGCTGGTGGTTTTATTTCACAAGAATCACGGAGTACCAGACGCCATAAGCATAGAGATGTTTTGCAGGCGCTGGAGCCAGGTTTTATTAGTGGCCGACAGCAGTTAGCGCCACGCTAGGAACGCGTAACTGAGTTGGAGATTGGAGAGAGATGACTCCCTGACCTGGAGTGGTAATTTAGAGTTGAAAATTCGATCCTATGTGTTTTATATTTTTTATATATGACTACGCATTTTTTGGTCAAATTTTAGGTGATTTAGATTTTTTTAAATTATGAATGAATAATATAAAATACTATAGAATTAAAATTTGGTCAGGATCTGATATTGAAAGTTGCGGCATAGAAACTCTTTAACAAAAAAGTATAAAATATAGGTTTTTGTTTTGTTCGGATTAGTTTGTATATAATATATTTTATGCTACTTTTGAAGTTGGCACCAACTGCGAATGTAACCTAATAACACAAAACTTTTAAGTACCTAATATTAATATTTTAAAGGTCGATATTGGTGACTGGGTTTTGTCTGAAGACGTAGAAACACAAAACTAAATAATCAAAATTCGAAAAAAAACATCATAAAATTGCTTAATTTTTTTATGTAAAAAAACATCTATAAAAAAAGAGACGAAAAAAATACCCTACTTCAATGGTATTAGGGTCATAATATAATACCATTCAAGTTATTATGTATCATATTGTGTTTAAAAAAATATAAATATAAAAAAATGAAAAATAATTACAGGTATAACATTTACTGATGGCCCCCTATGGAAGGAACATAGACAATTTACAATGAAAGAATTAAGAAATGTTGGATTCGGAAAAACTGTAATGGAAAAAGAAATACAACTGGAGACGAAAAATATTCTTTCACAGTTGCAGCAAAACAACAAATCAGTTAGTCCCCGATTCTTTCTTGGGACTGCTGTAATAAATATTATTTGGAGATATGTTGCAGGTAAATTACTATCAAATATAAAATACCTTTAGTCGGCGGTCGTCTCAATTGTAAGTTTAATGATAATTTAATGCAATCATTTATATTTCGCACAAATTTAATTAATGATAAAAGAAAATCCAAAAAAAAAATCCTCACTGTTGTCGAGCGGCATAGTAACCAAGATCTGCTAACTTTTGGCTGCTAACTTCACACCGATGACGCTGGCTATATTACCTCTTTGAATAATCAAGCTTAATCTTTGAAAGAAGTAAGAGCCAACCCTCTGATCACCGATGATCACTAATGCCAATGTGATTTGAAAAACTTTATTGTATTTTTTTTATATATCACCTTCGATCAATATCACTCAACGAAAATATTACGTGGATTATTTACTATTATTATATTACCTAATCATTCTTAAGTATCAATCTCATCAATCTTAAGTAACTAAAGATATCTCAATCGCTCTAAATCGCCACATATATACAAATTAACAATTTAGGCGCCGTATGCACTGTAATTTCTAAGATTTTTAATTAAACCAGATTTTAAACATTTCCAATTTAATCAAGGTACGTGTGCATTGGTCTCCCTCGGTCCTTTTCACCCTTTACCTTGCTCCGAGACTTCTATGTTTATTATAATTGATTGAATCAGGCGTTATTTTGCGGAATTCCATTATTTTATATAATAGATGTAATATTTACTTTATTGCAAATTCTTCCGCTAGCTTTTAATTTTAACATACAAGGCAAGCCTTTTTTATAATTCTTATATTGGCTAAATTAATTAAATTAAATTAATTATTTAAGTTATTACTTATACAGGGTGAATTTTTTAAGTGTGCCTTCAAGGCCAAATCCTAAATATAGCTTCTATGTTTATTTATGGTTAATTTTTAACACTCACATTTTCTTTAAGTGTGAGTTTTTAATTTTGGGATAAACCCATATATCCATATTTGTTATTCAATATAAAATATAAGAGTTGTCATTATGCGCTAATAATTCTAATCGCAAATTATTTTAGGTGAACGCATTCAGGAAGAGCAGCTCAAGCGCCTTCTGGATTTGATGCGAACAAGATCAAAAGCCTTTAGCATGTCAGGCGGGTGGTTAAATCAGATCCCTTGGTGTAGATTTATATTTCCTGAACGAAGTGGATATGCGCTTATTAGAAGAATTAATAAACAATTATCAGATCTCATTGATGTAAGTCAAACTAATTTTAACATACAGGGCAAGCCTTTTTTATAATTCTTATATTGGCTTGATTAATTAAATTATTTTTTAAGTTATTACTTATACAGGGTGAATTTTTCAAGTGTGCCTTCAAGGCCAAAACCTAAACTACAAGGAATATCGAAAAATGCTCAAAGGAGTCACGGGACCGATTTTGATAAAAACTAAAACTGCATCATTAGATTTTTGAAAAAATTATTCTCCTTGCCGGGAATCGAACCGGTTGATTTTGAAAAAAAAAGATATGCTGTATTATTGCACCAACTGATAGTGTAGCTTATAAACACTAAAACTGCATCATTTTTGTTTTTTTAATCTCCTAGCCGGGAATCGATCCGGTTCATTTTGAAAAAATAAGTCATGCTTATATTATTGCACCAGCTGAAACTGATAATTTTTAAGATAATATGATGTTGTTTTAAATGAGGATATGTTTTGAAGAGCATTATTTTAAACAATTTGATTAGTTGGTAAAGTATGATATTTCTTTTATTATTATTTTTTTATTAAAAATTAGCACTTTCCTTTAGTTTACCGTTTAATATTACTTACCAGAATTTGATCCTTATAAGCGACATTATTAGCTGGTGCAATAATACAGGTGAGTTTTTTTTCCAAAATCAACTGGTTCAATTCCCAGCTAGGAGAATCTTTTTTTCACAAATCTAATGATGCAGTTTTAGTTTTTATAAGCGACACTATCAACTGGTACACTATATACAGTATGACTTTTTTTTTTCAAAATCAATTGGTTCGATTCACAGCTAAGAGAATTTATTTTTTCAAAAATCTAATGATGCAGTTTTAGTTTTTATCAAAATCGACCCCGTGACTCCTTTGAGCATTTTTAGATATTCCTTGTAGTTTAGGATTTGGCCTTGAGGCACACTTGAAAAATTCACCCTGTATAGTTTAATAAAAATAACCACTCTATTCAGAAACGTTTCGATAAACTATAAATAGCTGAACATCTGTTTTCTTCCTTTCAAGGTTCAGATAGCCTTAGTTTATCGAATCATTTCTGAATAGAGCGGCATAAGTTTAATATTTAAAGAGACTTAAAGAGTTTTTGTTAGATCAAACAAGTTTTTTTTTATCAAGCATAGTCATGTATATGACTATATTTAATAATTTGATTAACATAACTAAAGGGTATCCAGCTAAATAAAACATAAAGAATTAAACTTAGATAAAACAGGTTATTATTACATATGAATACTTCGGAATAGTCTAAATGACGCCCGTTTATTTTCAAGGCACTCTTGTATTAGTATCCTAACATTTGAAAATATACGCCGGTGAAATTGCATTGATTTCACTATAGATATTTTATTGTAACATTAGGTATCCCCAAAGAAAGAAGCCACATGGCGGGATGTCTGGTGAGCTAATCTCTGCAGAATGATAAACGAGTTTTTTGTACTATGTCAAAACAACGATATAATATATATTTTTTAATATATAATATTTATTAAATTTTAAAATAATAAAAATAAAACTAATGAAATAAAAATTAAAACTATTAAATTAAATAAAAAAATTCGTCCAACCCTGACATAGCACCGATAGTCCCGAGAACGGAAGCGGCATTGCCACGTTGTATTGCCAGACCAATTCTTTGGGCCAAAAATGTTCGCGCCCGACTATCACCTGAAGTCTGAATCAACAATTGGCCAATAAGATCCACTAACTGCCGTGCGTCGTTACTCCAAGGACCGAGAGTCTCCACAGCAAAAGCCGAAAATACAAAATTATCTTTTATATGAGAATATTTAATATATTTTGCATTCTCAGCGGCAGAACCCGCACTTCTTGAAAAACGGGTCAGATTTGTGGGGGCAAGAGTGTCAGTGCACGTTGAATCCCAAACAAGAGATTTACCTTATGACACCAGCGAACTACCGTTGGGCCTTCTTCCATCCAATCTAGATACACCTAAGGGCTCGAGGGTACTTGGGATATTCGCTGATGTCAAAGATCTTTCTGAGAATGTCGTTCAACTGTGCATGACGAGACATCCTACCCGCACTCCTGGCACACGACAGTGCGTGATGATCATATTGATCCACAAACACACGGGTGAGGTTTGCAAATTTCGGCGCCCACTCACAGTCCGACAGAGATCCTCAGAGTGTCTCGGTCTAGAAGCGTACCTAAAGATGGTGATAGACATGCCTCTAGCCAAAACCCCGATTCTCTCTGACTGATTGCAAGCAAACGAGCTTTATCTGAAGGGTTTGAAACTGAGTCAAGTAATTTAGCACAGGATTTTTTTTAAAATAGGTAGGTCCCAGGATTTTTTAATTTTTGGTGTATTGGGCATGTCGTCTTTAGGATATAACTCTCTCCACCGGCTGATTCCTTCACTAATTCCGCTGATCTCAAAGTTACCTAAAATAGAGTTCAAGATCGTAACAATAAGATCAGCAGCGGGGTGAGAAGGAACTTTATTTAACAGTTTCGCTTTCGTCAGTGGAATCGTTTTCGTCTTGTCTATGGTCAGAACTTGTATGAATAATATACGGAAGTGCTGTAATGCATCTTCAAAATTATTAGGTTGATGATTTTTCGATTTAATTCTTCAAAGAAACGAATAATTGATATTTATATCTTTTCTAAAGTTGAATCGAAAGAATTATGGTACAGTTTTAATAATTTACATGATCTGTTGCAGCACTTCCGTATATTATTCATACAGGTTCTGGCCATAGACAAGACGAAAACGATTCCACTGACGAAAGCGAAACTGTTAAATAAAGTTCCTTCTCACCCCGCAGATAAATGTGTAGAAGCTAAAAATGCCGGAAGAAAAAGAGCTGATAAACGACGAATGCCCAAGCCACCAATTTTTTTTTTTTTTTTTCAAAAAAGGTACAGCAAACGAACAACAAGTTAAGTACATATTAATGGCACATTTTTTAAAGGATACAAGGTAAACTTGGAATCCTCATAAGAGCTATACTAAACATCAAACTAACGGTCTTATTCATAAAAAAACCTTAACTAACTCTTAAAGAGCTCAATAGTGAAAACGTTCAATAAGGCTATTGGCTCGATAACTTTTTTGTTATTATTAAATCTCCAATAAAGCTCCTATAACTATAACTATTTGACATTTAGCTAAATTAGTGATGTGTTGACAGAAAAAAATAATTGATTGTCAAGAAAGTTGGCAGAATCGCGGAAAACCAAGACCATAAAAGTAAAAAAAAAAAGTTTTTGGCACATCTAATGAAATAATTATAATAAGGTTGGGCACACTGATAGAAAATTCAGTCACACTAACTGTGCCCCGCGGTTATGGCTGTCATTTAATTTAAAATAATTTGTATCGAAAATAGAATACAACCCGAGTTACTCGCTGAAAATGTAGATTTCTAACAGTAAAATTCAAAAAATCGATTCAGTGTTTATTGTGTGTATCGCGTATTATGCATCTCTCTATATCTGTACCTATGTGATTTGTTATGATTGCATCTCTGTATGATAATATGTAACTGGCAAGTCGCAATACTTGTTTCACATACAGCAAAAACCGTCAAATGACCTAGTCAAATTTCGGTTTTAGTATGTGGGTTCACCGGTTGGTTGGTACTGGGGACTACTGGATAGATTTATTGTCGAGGTGGTAGTTTCCTTTCATGGTGCATTTACGAAATGGGCAATTTGACAGGTTGTGTTGCTTGGATCCATGAATTTTGGTCTAATTTTACATTCAAAATGTTTTCTAAAGAAGTTTTGCAAATATCATCGAATTTTTCTACCAAAAGTTTATGCATCTAAAAGGCCACGAACGTATATAAAAAAATTGTCTGGGAATACACAGACAATGCCTAAGTAAAAACAGTGCTATGTGGGGTTGGACTTTTTCTAAACGGCTTACAAAATAACAAAACTTATCCACTTTGTTATCTATCAAAGATGGCAGACCTTTATTTTTTGCAATAGGTGGGAATTGAACCCACGGCCTCCGAATGCAATGCCAAAGGCGCAACTACTAATCTACTGAGGCGGTGAATAAATACGCGTGATATAAAAATGTATAATATATCTACTAATTAAAATAATAATCAATTGTTAACAGTTTAGAAGTGGGTGTGTTTTTTTATAAATATTATAGGCGTAGCTAATATTAATATAAAAAAGGTCAGGGAACATAAATAACTGGGCATAATAATAATTTAGCTCACTCAACTGTACAAATTCTGCTCCCACTATATTTTTAAATGTCAAGGTCTAAATATAATTGTATATTTATATGCACTAATTGGAGCGAAAACCTACGTATTTATCAATTATTATTATAACAATACACTAACTGAAATATGTATAAAATAAATTTATAAATGTATTGATAGCAACAAGCTCGCCACTTGTTAGGTGTTGCCTCCGAATACCATCGGCGGAATGAGGACGGGTTAATCCCTCCGCAGGGTACGCTGAGGCCGTTTAAACGGTTCTCGGGAGCCAAATAGGCACCCTTTTTTTTAATAGCTTCATGAAGTAAAAAGTTTTATGAAAATAAATATTTTCATTCCTAATACACTTCAATAATCCTTTTTGTATAATAAATTGTATAAGTAAGTATTAATAATAAATATTTAACCATTATTATTGAATTTAACAGGGAGCCATTAAAAGGCACAAAGATAAAAAAGTACCAGGTGATGACTTTATTTATGCATTTTTAAAAGAAATGGATGCAGGAGCAGAATTATACACAGGTAAATAATATTATTTATATCTGATGATACAGGTTGTATACCAAGCTAATATGTCCCAAGTGAATACCAAACGGAATAAATATCAGAGTAGTCTAATGGCCTAATTTATAAAAAAATATTGAGTCTTTCGAATAACACTTCAAAGACTCAATTAATTAAAATAGGTTTTGTCTCTATATATTATATATATTATTTTATGTTGCATAATAAAGAGACAAAAAAATATATAACTAAAGTGTTCTTCAAAGACTTAATAAGTTTTTTATAAATATCGGTGCAAGCATTTAGGTATGTATCAACTAGTAACAATTACACAACTTGGTATCATCGATAGCAATTGTTCAACAATGTCTCTAAAGAAATCTTACCTAATTAAATTACAGCGTTCGAACCAGTGACTATTGGACTAAAATTAGTGGAGTTTTTAACCTTTCATTCTAAGACATCTATAATATTTTGTTGCAGAGGACCAACTTAAAACAATTTGCTTAGATCTATTTATAGCCGGTTCACAAACAAGCGCTAATTCAGTGGAATTTGCACTACTAACAGTGCTTCGAAATAAAGATATACAAGAAAAAATATATAATGAAATTAACGAAAATTTAGGTGATAGTACACCTTGTTGGACTGATTCTTACAAGTAAGTTTTTTTATTTTATCTTTAATTATATTTTTTTTCAGAAATGAAGATTTTGTAATTTAATAAATATTTTTATAACCTAAAATTCCGAAAATAAAAATCTACTGTTACTGATAAATAATATCTTTCGTTCCCCCTTCGGAATAACTGATTTTTTTTTACCGGTTTTCCAGATACTACTTCTGTCTGGAAAAAAAGACAGGATTAAGTACTAAGTGCCATAAGGGATCATTTTATTTTTTAAACGTACCCTAATATTAGTACAAAGTCTAAAATTATTATTATACCAAAATATTATTTTTCTTTTAAAAACTGAAGTTTTTTAACTTGATAACTTAATTTATATATTTTTTTTTTAGTTACTGGGTATTATTTTTATTTATATTATTTGTTTAACCATTTATTAATAATAACTATTTATGCAGGTTACCGTACACAACTGCATTTTTATTAGAAGTACAAAGGTTTTATACAATTGCTCCAATAGCTGGCCCAAGACGGGTATTAAACACAACGGAAATGGAAGGATATACAATTCCAAAAGATTCTACAATATTAATCGGTACTGGATATGTGCATTTTGATAAAGCCTATTGGCAAGATCCAGAAATATTCAAGCCAGAGAGATTCATTAATGAAAATGGAAGCATCAAGGTTTATGAAAACTTTTATCCATTTGGAAATGGTAAGTTCTATGATACCTTTTTGTGATTTTATTATTTATTACACAATCGATTATAAACTCACATCCTTCTCTTTATATAAAATAAGTTAAATATTATAAATTTATCTTAGGTCGTACAGAGCGTCCAGACCTTGTAACATAATCGTTTCTAGAACTTAACTGGCATTTCTATAACATAACATATCATCACGGGTGCCTTACGGCGCCCGAGACCGCCTAGACGGTCCCAGGGTACCCAGCGGAGGGGTTTTAATCCCACCTCGTCGTAGCCGATGGTATCAGTCTACACCGAACAGGTGGCTAGCTCGTCACGATATTTTTGAATGGACTCATTAACCCATCTATAAACAGTTTCACAAGTTGGTATAGTGATACCGGGACCGACAGCTTAACGTGCTCTCCGAGGCACTATAGTGGTGTTGTCAAACAAATGAACATATTTTTTTTAAATTAAAAACTCATTGGTACACACCGGGATTCGTACCAGGGACCTAAGTGTTTTTAAGTCCAAGGTCTAACCAACTCGGCCACCACGTATACGTTTGTGTGCATTTCTATAACATCATCAATATTGTCTTGTGAGGGTTTTTCAATTTCGCAGTGATAATAATCTAACTCATCATTATTTGGAACATCTGTTAAATTAAATGACGAAGTAACTCTTATTGATTTCTTGGGATCAAATAATGCAAGTGAACTTGAGTTATGTCCCTGGTTCGAATTCCGTTGTATAACAATGAGTTTTTAAATAAAAAAAATATGTACATTTGTTTGACAACACTACTATAGTGCCTCGGAGAGCACGTTAAGCTGTCGGTCGTGGTTTCACTATACTAACTTGTGAACTATTTTTAGATGGGTTATTCAGTCTATTCAAAACATCGCGACGAGCTAGCCGCTTAACCGTTCAAAATAACATCGATTTTTTGTATTAAAATTACGTTTAAACCTGTAATGGAAGCACTAGTTTCTGCATTTGAAAACAAATCTGCTTTGAATGAGCTTTTAATTCTGTCGGAACGCTGCCTGTTTCACACTTAACTTATCGTCATTACTTCTAGCCTGCCATTTTTCTATGTCAAGACAAACACCCTGTTCCGTTTAAAAACATGTTAGCGTGAAAATGCATGTTAGTTTTTTTGATACAAGTTGTTCCATTACCAAATATCTTTTTTTTTTACAGAAATAGGTAATAATCTAAGCAACCACCCTAGATATAAACTTATTTATATTTAATATGCACAAATATAAATTAGTATCACCTAAAAACTAAATTAAATTACAATAATCTTCAAGTTTGTCCTGTGGCATGGTGCCCAAGATGCTGACGGCATTTATCAAGTTTTGATAATTCTTTGGGTTCTAATATTGAAGGAATATTAGTTGTAGTAATAGACCTTCATTGTCATAGAATGTCATTGATTTCGGCTTGTCTTCGAAATCGCCCAGCACTCTTTATTTAAGATAGGCCGTGGAGTCCGTCTTTATTAACGCTACCGCCACAGTGACAAACATGAGGTTCACAAATATTTGCGCCTACTCTTAAACAGACGGCAAGTCTAATGGTGCTATTATTTAAAAGTGTACCTATCATAAGGGAAGGAAAAGCCTCTATCCTTGCACCTGATTCTTTCTCATTCACCACAAGAAAACGTGCCTTATTTGTCATTGAGGAATTGCGCACTAATTCATCCTTAGTTTTTGTAATGAGGGGTTCATCCCAAAAATCTTAACATCTGAAGTTAATTTCAAGCGTTCCTTTACCAAACCAAACTGAAATTGCTAACAACAAAATCTAACAATTTCAACACGGGTAAAAAGGTGTTTTTTTCTTGTTAATATTTGACAGATGTTTGTTTACATGTAAATATCTATTCACAAATTGGGTTTTAATGAATTCTTTTATAAAGTATATTTGTTTTAATGATAAAAATACGATAAAACCTAAATAAGACGATTTGCAAGTAAATTCAGCTTTGATATGTTTAATTTAAGGTTATTATAATAAATATAATACTATTGAATTATTGTATTTTCAACAATAATTTGTTTAAAAAAAATATTTTATTAAATATACTTAGTGAAAGCTTAATTTCAATTACCTAATAATTATAAAAATTCTTCTTGACAAAAATTAACATCAAAAAGTAGCCTCGACCGTTTCAGAAGCTCATACTGACGATGCCAAAAAAACTAGTATGGTTTAAATTAATCAGTTGGTGGCGCTAGTTTATGATGTTAGCGCGTTTTTAAATGTAACGCATAGGATATGTGTTTCCTTCTTACAAGCCTTCTGCGCCGCTTTCACAGGAGTTTCGAATTGTGTCTCGGATGCAAAAATAAGGGTTTGGAAGATATCCCGATGCTCTGATATAACGTGCTTAAATATACTAAAATATTTAGATACTAGGCTCTAAAACAATACCCCGTAGCTTCACCAAACTAAAAACGGAATGCACTCACCTAGATGCCGCCACCAAAAGATTTGTGGGCTTGTGTACTCAGGGACTCCGATGAGGATCAACGAGGATTTTAGTTTTGAATGTAATATTAAAGTCAATAAAAAATCCAAAACATTGGTGTATTCATTTTTGTCATACGACCAAAAATGAGGAAGTAACAATCAAATGAATGTGCCGATCGTCAAGTTGTCGCGGCTCGGAGTGTGTGACGTCACTGTGACTCGCTGCCAGTTAGCCGTTGGCAGTCAGTTGTGAAGCGCGCTGTGTTTTGGCTTAGCTGATTGTGGTTAAAACTAATTAAGTGTCGGGTTTCTGTCTGGTAGACCTTGTTTACTATGTATGACTCCGCTGCGCTCCACTTTTAGCTAGTGTGCTAAAACTATTGGTATAATGGAAAGTTTGGTATCGTTTTCGGATAACTTAAGGATTAATAATTCATTTCCATAACAAAAACTATACTCGCCCATAGAAAAAATCAAAATGATTGAACAAAATACTAAAATCATGAAAAAAATATTATACATCAACGTGGTTTATTTTTAAACCGTAAGAAATATTGATATGAAAAAAAATATTCTAAACCCCACATTTACTACGATTACATAAATATTACGTTTATTAGAATAGGTACGACTGTAAAAACTAAATAAAAAAACATGTTATTCATCACACATCATCGCCATATTTACGTTTTAGTCGAGCATTGATCTAAGTATCCATTCGTTACTTAGTAAAACCACAGTCATATTTATATTTTTAATGTCCAAATTAAAAAAATATATAGGTATACATTATTTAATTTTATATGCGGTATAAAAACTACCTAAGTACCTACCTAAAACGTTTTATTGATCATAGTTATAGTATGTTTTTTTAAAAGCTGCATTTTCTAATGGAAGCAAGCCAATTTTCACAGTGATAGTAAGGACCAATATATCCATATATCATTATTATCAATATTCATTCAATAATATGTTATTAATGAAGAATGTCTGAACTTAATGTGAAATGAAACATGGGAATGGATGGGTGTTGAAGTTAGTTATGTGCAAAATAATTTCGATAAATTACATCTGACAGGCGTTGGCTGACATTTTTTTTGTTCTTGAAGTTGAGTCATCGGGTGTCACAAAAGGGTGACACACCCGGTGCGACCCCAGTGGGGGGCGGTCTTGCTACTCCACTGATGTCAACACCCGACAGTGCCGATTGTGCAAAGGTTTAGAAAATACAAAGCATAAAACGGTCGTCTCTCTCAGAAGTACACCGGCGGCGGTCAAATTGAAGGAACTTTAATTGTTACTAGGGATACAGCAGCCTGGCTCCAACCATGAAGCAGGGCAGCGACTGCTGGCTCACTGGCTCTTGTTGCAAATAGCAACAGCTGTAGCGGCTTCTTTAGGTGTAGTTTTTGTTATCTGAAAATCTTTCCATTATACCATAATGGAAAGATTTTCATTGCGTTTTGGCGCAATAGCTCTCACAGTGTTAAACTCCCCCCACCCTTTTCTCGACATCCTAAATCTACTCAATACTACCCAAGAAATAACTATGATAAGTTTGAGCCTTTAATCACAAAATGCAGGGTTCCCATACAACATGTTGCACTAAATACTCCACTACAATGGAACACAATTTTTTACGAAGTATATAATTATTGCCCAGATCAGGGTTTCCCAAACATTGAGTCGCGACCCATAGGTGGGTCGCCAGTGAATATTGAGTGGGCCCTGCTTGTAGAACGTCACACCAACCGACCGACCCAATGGCCGTAAAAAAAATGTATTTTAATTTTGTTTGTTATACGGTCCTTTATTCATATTCGTAACAGTTAAATTTTCTAGAGATAGGTCCCGAGTTTGTATTAAATGGGTCGTAGCCCAGACAACTTTGGTAACCACTGGCCTAGTTAATCAAATACCATGAATGAATCCACTTTTGAAAGTTTTTCTGATTGAGCTTCCACAAAACCAGTTTCTACTTTCTTAGTACTCATAATTAATACCATTTTTTTTCTTGATTATCACTAAATCACACTCTTAATGTATATATATAATAATTCTTTATTTACATAAATTTATCAAACATCAGTTCTCCGTCGATTCGTAGTGTAATGTGTTCTCGCTGCGATAAATACAGCTGGCGCACGAAATTGTCAGTCACATTGACGTCACGCGTAGTTTGGCACACTGGCTTTTAGCGGCAGGAACGGCATGGGCGTAGCCAGGGTTTTGGGGGTTAAAACCCTTCCGCGAAATGTTTGGAAATAGATAAATTTGTAGGGGGGAGTAGACATGGGGCGACGTATGTTGTGTGTTTGCAGGTTGAAACCCTCCCCGAAAAGGTGACCATGGTGTTTTTTTATGCTCATCAAAAACCTTGGACAGCTACAAGGTCCATATACAAGATCCATGTGATATTATGATGACGATGGCTTTTTTTTGCACATTAAAGAATTAGGATATCAAATCCTGGCTACGCCCATTAGGAACGGTCTATGTTTATTATTTAATATCTCCGTAACTAATGGTCCGATTTGGATTGGATAATTCAAAAAGATATACCATTCCTATTTCATAAAGAACAACGTCGATACTAGTTTTGATTTAACTTTACTAATCCTCATTCTCTCTTCGAATTAATCTTCTACTGGTCTATTATTAATTATTGATGGCTTTTAACCCAAACTTATTTTAAGCTTGTCCGAATGGCGCGCAAACCGTATTCAATCAGTGTTGCCAATCCCTTTTTTTTCCCCGAGCTACCGTAAATATAATACTTAAAATATCATACAAATAATTGTGTGTGTTGCCAGTTGTATAAAATTTGGTAAAAACAATATGCAAAAAACATTCAAAACAGCCAATCCAGCCATGTAAGATAGACAAACCATAATCATCTGTGTACTCTAAAGCCTAGGCGCGCGAGCGCCGCAAGCCAATAAGTGAAGTAGAGTAATTAATTATTGTTTACCTGAATTAGTAATTTTCTTTTCAGGTAGAAGGAGATGCCCTGGAGAATCATTAGCAAAATCATTTATTTTTTTAACATTTACTGGAATTATACAAAAATATAAAATAGAATGCTGTAATGGTGTACTGCCGTCGGCGAAACCCCTTTACGGATTAATTTCATCAGCTGTGCCATTTTCGGCAAATTTTATACAAAGACAATAAACAATAATTATTTTAAAAAAGTACTCATTATTTTGTAAATTTAATATAAACAAAATTACGGATCAATAAATATTTTGTCATTAATGTACAATTGTTTGTTGATAAAACATATTTATAAGAAATTTGGCTAAACCTAGTCTAAACTAATAGAGTCTAGAGTTCTAAATAGAGCTTATAGTTTCAAATCAAATAAAACATTATTGTTAATCCCAGAATATATTACATACTAATTAAATATAATTAAGTGTTTTTTTTTAATAACCTACACAGGGAATCAGTATGGACAACATTGATATAATCTGACACTCAATAACATAAACTTTAATAATGCACATTTAATATGTATCAATTTCCTCAAATCATCGCGGCTTAAATACCGCTAAAAATAAAAATTACGCAAGAAAATTGTGTGCATGATGTACAGCTCGTAATGAGGCCCCTGATCAGCGCCAAAAAATGGCACCACACTATACACACTATAAGAGCTCACTCGCGAAGTGAGCTCTTACGGCCATGTCCACAAATATCTTCTGATTAAATAATGCCTAACTATATAGAATGGGAGTAGTCCTAGCCCTGCCAGAATCTGACATGACTATTAATTTTATCTTAGTACTATATATATGCAAAAGTAAAGCTGAACTGATGTAGATGACATTTGTCACTGAAATAGGTTATGTCTGTAGCTCTACCACAAGTTTAAACACTAAAATCGGCTTCCGCAACTACTCTGGTATAAGTAGAGACGCAAACTATTTTCGAGAGCACAAATTTGGTACCACAAGATTTCCAGTGACATTCCGCAATTAGTTAAGTTATGACTGTACATCCTGTAGAGGACAAATATTTAGGTTGCCATCTTGGATCTATAATTATCTCTTTCTGTTACACAGGAAAAAAGAAGACGCAAATATCAACAATCTTGTTTATGTTTTGTCAGTGTTTTATTTTTAAATTTTAATTTGTATTATTTTTCCTGTTGGAAAGGCAAAGGGCTTATTGATATGGAACCTAGTCGTAGATTATTTGTAGATGTTATGGAGGTGTTTTGTTGTGGTTGTTGACAATTTAATGACCAGAATACAAATTATAATTAAATAGGTACATATTATAGTTGTAAATTTACTCTCTGGGACGGGTTTGTAGATATCGATATGAAAGTGCTCTTGGTCGGACAATACAATAAAAAACACTCTCAATAAATTATCTTAGATAGAGTATCTTTAACTTGAAAACGTAAATATCTTCGGAGCTTTTATTGAACTCTTATTTCCCATCTTTGATCATCTAATTTATGTTCCACTGGAATTATATAGGGAAGTGCCCTAAGGCCTTATTTGCCTTTCTAACTGAAAGCACAGAAGAAATAATAGTACTACTAAAAGTAGGTGTAAAATCGCCTTTCTACGGAAATGTCAATCATGCTTGTGTTTTCACTTCTTGTTCATTGATAGGTTCATGCGCATAGTTATTTTTTTATAACGGGCGCCCCTCTTCCGTTCTCACATTTGAAAAGGTAACTTTATGCCTATTATGATATACTCGTAGGTACTTTCGTCATACATGCTACAACTGCTCCAGGGGGAAGTTAGAGAATATTTTTATTATGGTGGGAAAATGGGAATTATAGGAACATGGGTATTGAGGAAAGTTGTCGTTATATAAAAGGAGGAAAATTTTTAAGTGGGGAAAAATCCCACTTTACGAAAAAAGTATTCTTTTTTAATTTAAATGTGGAGAAAAATCACATTTTATGAAAAAATAGTAAACAATTCCCACTTAATTAAAAAGTGGGAAAAAGTCCCACTTTACGAAAAAGTAAAAAAAAAAAAAAATATGTGAAGAAAAATCACATTTTATCAAAAGTTGGAAAATAATTCCCACTTAATAAAAAGTTGGGAAACAATTCCCACTTACTAAAAAGTGGGGAAAAGTCACACTTTACGGGAAAAGTTTTTTTTTTATTTAAATTTACCGAAAAATCACATTTTATGAAAGTGGGAAACAATTCCCACTTAATGAAAAAGTGGGTAAAACGTACCAATTAAAAAAATCAAACCTTAATGGCTAAAATCCCATTTTATGAAAAAGTGGGAACAAAAATCCACTTAATGAAAAAGTAGGGAAAAGGTCTCACTTTACCATAAGTGATTTTTTAAATTTAAATATGGTGAAAATCCCATTATATGAAAAAGTAGGAAAATATTTCCCACTTAATGAAGGAGTAAGGAAAAATTTCCGCTTAAAAATTCCCAAAATAATTCTCACTCTTTGAAAAAGAATGGGAATTTACGAAACCGAGGATTTTTTCTTTTTATAATTCCCACTTTTTGATAAAGTGAAATATTTCAATTTCTACATGATAACTTCTTAAAAATTCCCAAGTTCCTAAAATGCATACTTTCTCTTATAAATATTTCCCCACCTTTACGTTGATTACTTTTTACATTCCCAAGTTCCCAAAATTACTTCTTTATCATAATGGTTATTTTCCCGTAATTCCCAATTGTTTTTAAACAACATTGATCGCTCTCACTATGCCGGCTTAGCGATGCCATTAGGAAAAGGGCGGCGACAAATACGAATTACATTACGAGTATTAAATGTTAGCTGGTAGAAAATGCCTAAGGCATTAAGTTCGCCTTTGTACATATTTTTTGTTTACTGTGCAATAAAGTGTTTAAATAAATATTTTAATATACTTTCCGCCTTTTCGTCAATTCAACCACCCGTTTCGTGCCTGCACCCTGGAAGATCAACCTCGATAAGAAATCGATGCAGTAATCTCATACTTAACATTTTGTTTGAAAATTAACAGAATCAAAAAGTAGATATTTATCTGTTTTCCATTATATTTTATGTTTATTACTCTAAAAGGTACTACAGCTCTTCTATATTATTCATACTCAACCATTCGTTCAATAATTTTATTATGGTCCAAAGAGACCTTTGTCTCTTCGATTATCGAGAAAACCAACAAAACCAAACCGAAAAAAAACTAATTATTTCTAGGTTATATTTTTCAAAACACACCAAAAAAGCTAATTTTAAACACTATTTTATAAAAATAAATTTTCTTATTAAATAAATAAAATTAAGAAACACTTTGCCAGTAAGATAAATATTATTTGTTAATCTATCTAACTCTCTCACCGTGGAAAAGGTCGGTGAGTGCCGTAACTATTTTGGTTATAGTTGGCTGGTCAAAAATAACACTTGTGGTACCGATTTGTATGAATTTAGGCCTCAACTACACTATGCTTATATTCTTTTTACGCTACAGCTGGTGTAGTCCGGATGAAAATAGTTGCTCGAGAAGCCCGTGGTGCCGATTTTAGTTCCTGTAGTAACCAGTAGAGGCGCTGAACAAATTTCCATACAAAATCAGGTCGAAACTCGCTAGCGACCTTATTAGGCAAAAACTTGTGGTAGAGCTACTGGAATAGCAAATAGGCTACTTATTATCCCGAAAAATGTACGGTTCCCGTGGGTTATTTAAAATATTTTTAATAGAACCTGCTATTGACATGATTTTTTGCACAGCGGTAATTTAGCGGTATTATAGATGACTTTAAACAATAATATACCATTTTTGAAATTCATTTCTCTCTGTCTGTTTATTTGTTTGGAGCTACTAGACCCATTTATATACGTTTTTTGTTCAATAGCTATTTTTTTCTAGATTAAAGATGATATTTATAACTTTTACGCAGCTACAGTATTTCATAGGTAAAATAACATATTCATAAATCGATTTTTAAATTGGGCGTAGGCTTAGAGCAACGCGGTCACGGTGGTCGCGCTGCTCTATGGACGTAAGCTACTTTCTAATATACCAAGGCATGGTAAGCGTGGTAAACATATTTACCTATTAAATATAAATAGTTTTTTTGTTGTTTTTATTATAAAACACAGTTGCGGTGCCTTCATTCTTTTGCTGGATATGGGCGTAAGAGCTGACTTCGCGAGTAATCATTACGAGCTGAACACGTTTCCATCACACAATTTACTTGCGTTATTTGCATACTTGGCGGTCTTCTGTGTATGGGATAACCACACTTATAATACCGATACCCAAAAATAATGTTTGCAAATTGAATGATGGCGAATGCTGTACAGTTTGTAATTGAATTTTGTCTGCCACGACAAAGACCCTTAATAGGGTTAATGATTGATGGATTCTAATATTATTCTACAAATTCCTATTAAATAATTGAATAGGGATCAGTAGAATAATATTACAAGTTGTACAACGTGAGATCTAATAAACCCCAACAATACATTAAGATTTTAAGTACTACCTAATACAGATTTATTTTGAATATATCAGATATTGGAATATGCACTTTGTGAATAAAGGATTTACATACTTTAGCCTCTGGAGTCTTATCTTCCAAACCCCAAATAAGTTTTCATGTTTGGCTTTTATAAAAAATATACCATCACGGGTGCCTATTTGGCTCCGAAGAACCGTTTAAACGGCCTCAGGGTACCCAGCGGAGGGATTAACCTGTCCTCATTTCGGAGGCAACATATAACAAGTGGCGAGCTTGTTGCGGTGTTTATGATGAAATAGCCTCGTTATATAAAGCGGTCACCCATCCCAGCAGCCTTAGCACGGCCAACCCAAGACGCGATACAAGTCGCGAGCAAACGTCAAAACGGTGTGGCGTGACTTTATGCTAGCACGGGTTTCCAAGACAAGACTTCAAAATCTTGCTATGAAGTATAAGTCTTGTTTTCATTCACTCTTCTCAGCATGGGAGCCCAAGACTTAAAGATTTGTCACATCGATAAAGACTATTATGGCGGGTTTTTATCACGTTCGGCTTTATGTGGTGACATAGAAATATTGCGTGAAATTGTTTGATTATTTTGGAAAAGTAGTAATTAGGGAATAATTGTATTATGGGAAAGTGGGAATTATAGGAACATGGGTATTGGGGAAAGATTTCATTAATAAAAAGTGGGGATTTTTTTTTAAAGTCCCACTTTTTTAAAAAGTAGGAAAAAGTCCCACTTGACGAAAACATGATTTTTTTGTGGGAATTTTTTATAGTCCCACTTTTTTTTTATAAAAAAGTAAGGATTTTTTTTTTTTTTTTCCGCTTATTCATTATGTGAGATTTTTTTCCATTTTTCATAAAATGGGATTATTTTCTCACTAAAAATCATTTTTTCGTCAAGTGGGACTTTTTATTACTTTTAAAAAAAGTGTGTGGGACTTTTTTCCACTTTTCATGAAATGAGATTTTTGTCCCACTAAAAATTTTTTTTTTGTCAAGTGGGACTTTTTTCTACTTTTTAAAAAAATGTGACCTGAAAAAGCCCACTAAAAATCATTTCTTCGTCGAGTGGGACTTTTTCCTACTTTTAAAGTTGGAATTTTCAATTTCTACATGACTACTTTTTCAAAATTCCCACGTCATAGCATACTTTCTCTTATAAGCATTTTCCCACCTTTACACTACTTTTTAAAATATTGTTCCCATGTTCCCAAAATTCCCTCATTATCATAATGCTTATTTTCCCGTAATTCCCACTTTTTTTTACTAGACATTAAAGGATTAAAAAAAGTTAAACATTGTCGCGGGCGGCGCTAAAGATTTATTACACCCAATACCTAGCAAGATAAAACTCATGACAAGACATTAGTCTTGACTTGAAGTGGCCGTGCTGCGACTGTAGGATAAGACTGATGTGAAAGATTGTCAACGGACACGCTCTCATGTCTTGTCTTGGATGTGGCCGTGCTACGGGGGCAGGCCGGCTTTTTGTCATCTGCTTAACCTTGTTATCAGTTGCGCAGCGACTTATCCACTAGGCTGGGGCCGCTTTTATACTGTAATAATAAACTGTAGGTTTTCAAAAATACGACTTGATTTGTCATGATTTACTAATCATTTGTGATATTTATCTCACTGATGATATCAAAGTCTCTATTTTCGACGGATACTCAAAATACCATCAACAGGGGCCTCATGAGCTGTACAACGTTCGCCATCACAAAATTGTGAAGTGAGCATTAATGGCGGAGAAGTGAAGAAGTAATTTATCGGAATATCTTAACTTTTCTTAATGATATTGTGTTGTTCCCACTTCTGAATTGACGCTAACAATTCAGAAGTGGGAACAACAAAAAAAAAGGCTTGACACGCTCACTGGTAAGTTTCACATGTATTACTTAGCAGTAATAAATAATTAATATGTATGTTATTCATTTTTATTCGTTTAATTGAGTTTCCGATCATATGAAACTATGCCTATATCATACACATATTTATAACTAAGTTACTGGTACATCTACCATGACATGGAAATAACAGAGGAAGATTCTTTTTTTTTTTGTGTGTTATAAAGTTCATGGACCTCCAGTTGTTTACAGTTATCCAGGGGCCTTACAAAAGAGCCAATCGATAATCGAATCGAAATACCCATTGAAAGCCAAACGTATGGGATTTGACGTTTCTCGTCGATCAGGCTCTACCCATAGAGGAAATTCCTAAACATTTTTATCGATCGATGCGGCGATTCGATTGGCTATCGAGTTCTTTAGTCAGGCCCCCGATTGTTTTTGTGATAGCTGGTTTATAGATCCAGCAAATCTTATATAGAACTGAAATTAAATTATATATATATCAAAGATAAGTAAAATGGGAAAGAATATATATATATATATATTCTTTCCCATTTTTTATATATATATATATATGTTAAAATTCCTTATGACTAATTCTAATCAAATAAACTTCATTCATGCGATATTGTTTTGTTTATGAAAGGCGAGGAGTTAGAAAAATATTTATTATAACAAATTTGTCATTATATAATTTACACGCTAGCCTTATAAAACTATTAGTTGCGTAGCATATTTTAGAATTTTTAATGGATATTCTATTACAAACTCTCCTTTGAGTTGTGCGTGGTACCCAAAATCATTTAGCCATGCTGGTGCATCCAAATAACTATTCATCAATCTATACAGAAGCAATATAACAACAACATTTCCTATACATCTTATATATAAACGGTTAAAATTTAAGAATGTGTTCCAAAATGGTTGCAATGATTATCCATGCGATCTCTTGCGATAAAAAAGAGACAAGCATATGTAGGAATGAGAAATATATTTTGGATAAAATAACAACAGTATTATGTAGGGAAGAATGAAATATAGAATTAAATTTATAAAAAATGACAGTCCATTCAGCCATTTAGTAATTGATAACAAATTTAAATGAAACATGATTCATGAATGTACACCGGATACATACTATATTTAGGACATTTTAAAACTTCCCTTTACACAATAATAACTACCCTTATTAAGTAGAACATATAAATCTGTAACATATAAACCAATATATATTAACAACAATTATATACACATTATTACACAAAAACAACTTCAAGTTATTTCATTAAACATAACAGCAGAACATATAAACCAATATATATTAACAACAATTATATACACATTATTACACAAAAACAACTTCAAGTTATTTCATTAAACATAACAGCTCTCTTACATTTGTATTGATTCTAAAATAAGGAAGTCTAAAAGAGAGCAAAGCTTTTATTAGAATGGGAAAAGGTGAGTTTTAAGTTAGTAAATATGATACTATAATTGAATTTTTGCTAATTAAATCTTTGATAAAGTGGTAAGGAACATCATTATGTTTAGTTTTTTATGACCAATATAACAGGGTTTTAGCACTTTGATTATCATTATATACTTAACACAACTATATGATCCATTCTGAGGCCTTACCAAAGAGCCAATCGATAATCGAATCGAAATACCCATCGAAAGCCAAATGTATGGGATTCGACGGTTCTCATCGATCAGGCTCTACCCATAGAGTAAAATTCCTTAAACATTTTTATCGATCGATGCGGCGATTCGATTGGCGATCGTGTTCTTTGGTCAGGCCCCTGACTAGTGACTTCAGACTATAAACTTATTTTAAAACACATATCTTTAAAAACATAACTGCTGACTGACTAGCTGAGAACTCAGTACGGCATGAAGCAAAAAAAACGCCCCGTAGCAGCGCGTGGACGGGCACGGTTTTTACCTTCATGCAGTACGGGGTATTTTGTAGCACAGTGTATAATATATATATATATATATAATAAATTGTCACTACATAACGATATAGCCATTTGATATAGATAAAGGGGAAAACTAATATCATTGCAGAGCTGCTAATCAGAGACTTATCAGCTTAGAATTATATAGAACGGGGGCCTGACCAAAGAACACGATCGCCAATCGAATCGCCGCATCGATCGATAAAAATGTATAGGAATTTTACTCTATGGGTAGAGCCCGATCGATGAGAAACGTCAAATCTCATACATTTGGCTTTCGATGGGTATTTCGATTCGATTATCGTTTCGCTCTTTGGTAAGGCCCCGGGTTTCAAAAAGGAGTCAAATACCCTATTTAATATATCAACAGGCGATTTTGGTGAGCTATTAATAGAAACATTCGAGTGGTTTTGGTCGAAATACTGGAATCGAGTGCTAATGTCAGGAGAGAGAAAAAAAAAGTCAGATTGTCATCTAAATCGAAAAACAAGGGCACTCCCTTGTTGACACTAATGGCGGAGAAGTGAAGAAGTTTTTATTTTCATCGGAATTTACAATTCAACTTTTCTTATTGATAAAATAAATGAAATTACTGTAATTATTGTAGTTTCTATGATAATAACTAATGACGCTAACACATTCATCTATTTTCCGTCCCATTTGGAAAAAAACAAATGCATATGAGACATTTCGTTTCATATGTCTTAGGGCCTTTCTGTATATTATTCAGATTAACTCTGTCATACCTACAGGTTATACGTAGTTTTCTAGAGATAGTCTGTGAGTCTGTTTGTCTTTGGCCTGACATTATTTTGCCAGCTGGGCGGTACCGCGAGATAAATATTATTTATTCATTAAAAAATCGACTTTGTGCGTAATCTAAACATTAATTACTAATATTTAATAAAATAAATGTTCATGATTTCTTCTCTGCAACATCCAACTACACCCATACCTCAAGTACGTACATAATTAATTTTCATATTGCATGCATTTCGTAATTATCTTTTTTATTTATTTGTTAATATCTAACAAAGATTTGCAATTTATAATAGGTATCTACTACCAAGTATCCTATGAATTGAATATTAAGAAAAAGTTTTTAGTAAATAACTACTACCTTTATACAAAAAGAATACACTTTTTAACTAAAATTCCAATGAATTTGTAACAAGTAGAAAACTGTTATGCATTTTGTTTATATTAATATTGTGAACATAAAATTTATAATTACCGTTTAAAATTATTTTATTTCAATCTTTATTGCTTAACCACCGCCGTCCTCATTTGGGAACAGCTCTAAATAGTGCAATATTTTTCAAACTTGAGGGTAATTGTATTTTTTGTTGCGTGTATGTTAAGTCAAGGGTATTAGAAGTCACGTACGGTTTTTAAAAACTGTGTTATATTTAGTGTTAATAAATCATTAAAATCCTGTTTTGTGATATACACCGGCATCATAAAAGTACCTATCATAAATACTTAAAATGTTTATATTTTGTTAATAGTAACGCAAATTTATTAGAAATACACTGTATTTATCTATAATTGTAAAACATTCTAGATTATGCTTCAGAAAAAAAAAATAGTAAAGGTTTTTTGTTAGCGTCCTCAAATGGGGACAACGGGCACATATGTGAGTATTTTTTTTTGTCCTTTTAGATTCAAATAGTTTATAAATATGTCGAAACAAGTATTTTCAACAAGCAATTACCGTGGCCTTGAGGAGGCACTAGATGCTATACTAGCTGAGTCAGACAAAGATGTGGATTTCGAATTGGTCATCCAAAAGCTGGAACAAACAACATTTTATTAGGGGTAGCCTGTTCAAATCAAATCAAATATTATTTATTTCATGTAAATCTTTACAGATATTTATGAATAGTCAAAAAAAAAAAAAAAAGTTTTAACAATAAGGTCTAGAGTACGTTTGGTTAGGCTGCTATTATAGATTAATTAATAAAAGGTGTCATAAATAAAAGTATTAAAAAAACAACCAACCGAACGCACGCTACATAACCAACTAGTGTAAGACTAGGTGGTTAGCTGATTCCATTGACCTTCCGATTATCATCTGCCATACAGGGTGCCACCGAGGCGACAGACCTCACCAACCGTATCCACGCCTTAAATATTAGTTCTTATATTATCATTATATTGGCTGTTTGTTTTTTCTATAAGAATTGGATGCTTGCAAACTCCAGTGGATACTTTTGACATATACTGTGAAAAATCTACAGTTCCATCTTTGTCAGATGGAGACAAGAGTGGTAAAACTGCCTCTTGAGAATCTAAAGACAAATCCTAGTGACCATGTTGTATATTTTGACATATTTTTTACTAGCTATACTTCTAGATTTGCTGCGTTATGCAAATATATCGATCCACGACAACTGATCGTGGAGGCCGCACAAATAAGTGTCCTTTTCTTACAACTAATGAAATGAAGAAAAATATAGAGCGAACAATTTAACTATAGATTCGATACAAACAATAAAATCCTATTTGCTTGCTGGTTAGACAGTAGTGTTAGTACCTACTATAGGATCCAATTTTGATACTTTGAACTCCTGGAAAAAGTCAAAAAATGGTGTTCAATTCGGAGACAGAAAGTAGATTATGGAATACCTTGCATATTCCAAGTTATATCAATGGAATTTGCGGTGTTTACTAGGTTGACCAGTCAGTGTCCTTGCATTGTGTTGCTATACATGAAATAAAAATGGTGGTGGGTCATATTTACCTATATGCTAGCTATTTCTAATTTGTGGAGATTACATGTTGCAATATGTGAGAGAAAACACCGAATGGACCAACTTCAATTCAGACAGTACATGGCTCAACCAGGCTTCGACTTACCTAATCGTAAGTGTTCAGGTGGTGGACATTATCCAAAATAGTTGGAGAAACAACTAAGATGTAGTGTCTATCATTCTCAGGCCCGTTGGCAGTGCAAGAAGTGCCGAAAAACATTATATTTGGAAAAGTATTGTTTCAAATATTATGACACTGGGTGAGACCATTGTCCCCAAATGAGGACGCCCCTTTTTTTCAAAAAGTACTTTTTTTTTCTTGATAAGTCTTGTAATTGCTATTTATACAAATTAATAAACATTTTAACTTATAATTTCTGGTAGTTTTGATTTGGTCCCAAATGGGTTAAAGAACTGACTTTCAGAGCAGTTAAAAAAAAAATTACTTTAGCTCCCACTATGCCAGCTAAATGTTGTTATTATGAAATGGGTAGTGGTAAATATAAATCTTCATCACAAGTGTACTTTAACCCTAGAAAGATAATCATAAAATATAATAGATGATGTTAAAGATAATCATACGTCGCAGAGACATATGCCTGATTTTCAGTGTTTATTATAAAAAATATTCACTTTTTAGCAATTATCAGGTTACTGCAAATAAGTTCATCTATAACTGAATAGGATAAAATACATATATTACTATTTTAATAATTAATTTAAAAATTAAGAAACTATACATAAAATACTTTAAAAAAAAACACAAATAATCTTAACTTCTTAAATAGCATATTTTTAATGACTAACGTTATTTTGAATCACCTTAATGCTATTTTTATTTAATATTAATGCTAATAAGTCTTTTTAGTAATCCTAAGGTATTTTTTTAAAATGTTTTAAGCACATGACATACATATTTCTTGTGATTTATACAAACATGCGTTTTACACAGTGCACATTTCATTTTTGAATTTTTGATGGACAGTAGGCACAATACCTTTTCTTTTTGATAATAGGCTCGTCTACTTGATCTTGGTTATTATTTGCAACAGTTTTGGATAGCAATTCTTGGATATTCTGGTGTAATTGTCTTTTTAAAGTAGGAACTTCCAATATTTTCTCCATACAAGATTAATTATTAATTCTGTACTTAGTTTCTTCATGAAAATCTTCCTACTCAAAGTTTTTTATTATTTTACAGCATATTATGATAGTAAGTAACATAATAATTTATAAAATTTATATTAGGCATACCATAAAATATAGCCAAAAAGTTTCACAAAAGATAATCATACGTCTAACAGACGCATATCTATATATGGAATAGCTGTATCAAGGTATATAAATTTCTTACCATTGCCAAACAGCCTTCATATGTCAGCTCTTAGCGACGACTGAGTATACTGAGAAGAAGAGCGCATTGTGTTTTTTAATTAAAATGAAATAGCAATATTTATCATTCACAAACATCTCGCGGACTTAGAATATTTTTCTAGGGTTAATAGCCATTTTATGCCTTGCCATCAAAACAACTGCATCCTGAAAGAAGACTACTACATTGTCAAGAAATTGGTGCAGTAGTCTCCATAAACTGGTGAACCCTTAAGACTAAAACTGAACCATGACAGATTTTGGGTCTGTATGCGGGCTGTGGTAATAAAACCGTTCATTTGTCTTAGCACCACACACTACATGTCTTATTTGTTGCTTTTTCAATCTTACCAGATGACTCTGGTCAGGCATTGATACAGAACTTAGTAAGAACCAAAGAAAAAACTTAAAATATTTTAATATAAAATTTATTTACATATTATATAATAAACCAATTTCATAAACAGAAAGATTTTTACTTACAATTACAAACATAAAAATAATAATTTAACTTTGACTAAGAGCCAAGTTGTGATATTGGAAGTATGTTTGTATGGGGGTCAAGTCTACTGCAGAGCCCTTAATTGTGTCTGAGGAAAGATTTAATAATACCTAAATACATACATAAAACAATTAAGGTTAACAATATTTTTTTAATCCAGCGGCTGATGCTGGACACAATAGTTTATTGCAGACATTTTGTTTTTATTGTTGGAGCATGTGACCTTATATCTACCTGGTGATGAGCAGGCCTACAAAGTCCATGAATGGGGTCAATCAATATTTGTTCTTAAACAACATTGATCGCTCCCATTATCTTCAGCTTTTGCATCTGTATGGGTGGTGGCAAGGAGACTGGTTGGTCAACCTAATGAAGTTATAGAGACCTTCCTTCCACCTAAGAAAGTGATTATTTACACTTAATTTAAAGTACTCCATGCTATAGAATTAATGTAAATCATTCTACAGTCTGATATTGTGTCAATGTGTTTATTGCCAAAGCATTTGGTACAAGATAGCACATCTTTAATGGTAAAAAAAACTGTTAGTGTCAAATTTAATTATAAAATAGCCATGTCTGTATGGCTTCGAAGGTTTTCAAAATTTTAGACTATTTTGTTAATTCCCACTAGTTCAACTGAATGTATTTATATATTTTTAGACCTACTTGGTCACTAAAGGGACTAAAAAGTTGTAGAAATTAAATTAAACTAAAATGTACTACCCAAAACTGTAATGTAATACCCAAACACCCAGTTTAAAGACCCTTGCGCGACGATTTCAAATAATCTAGCATTTCCTGTTTAATTGTATCATAGAATTACCTATTGTATCAATAGCGAGGGGCAAAAAAGTAGCTTGCCAAGTATTACGCATAAGATGACTCATAAAAATAATCCCGATACGTAGTTGCTTTTACCATTATTAAATTAGATTAGGTAAAAGTAATTGATTGTTAATTGTAATTGCCTATTTAAGTATGTGATAACAAAAAAAAATCACAAAATATAATTTGACATAAATAAGCTATTGTCGTCGTATATGTCGAAATGTGTGTTCCGAAAAAAAACTTTAATAGTAACGTGAGCGCGGAAACTGTATTATATTTATATTTCAAATAAAAACGATGTAGCCGAGAAATTTTAAATTGGCCATGTACTGAACCACACATATAGTTAAACTTAACTGCAAATGATTTTGAGGATTAGTGTTTTGTAATAGCGTTTAAGTTAGAATGTATGTAGCAGTGTAAATCGTAATGTACGGAAAGTGAGAGGGGGCGATGCGACGCGATGGAATCAGAACGGGACGAAAGGAGGTCGTTGTACTCGTGCGCGCGAGTGTGGAAGTGAGTACATTGTTCCGCATATTGATATAGACACTAAAATCTTTTAAAGACTAGATATGAATATAGTCCCGAAGAGTATTGCCACCCTATGGCTAAAATTGTTGGCAATTCCTAGTCAGTTTAAAATTTACTTATAAATATGTCACTGTCATTTTTATAACTTTTATAAAATTAATAGCCTATATAAAACCCGGAGGGATGTTAACAGTTTGACCTTTTAGTCTGATGGTCTGTCTGTCTGCCTGTCTGCTTATCTGTGGTATCGTAGTTTAAAACGGGTGGACCAATTTCAATTAAGAACCTAGGGGGATTTTATACTTTACCATACATATAACCTTTTTTTAAGTTTTTTATAGTAGTAGGGATCAACAAATTTATAATTCCAAACATAATCTCTTTTTGAAAAAAACTTGTTCTGCTAAAAATTAAAGTTTATACAAGAACAGAATGAAGATACCTACTCTTTTTTTAACTTTGTCTAATTAAACACTTAGGGTACCTACTTGGAAAAGGTTTGATTGCGGTATTGGGTGATTTTTTTAGTGTACGGTTAGATATGATCTATCATAAACTTCATTAAGTCCAAAAACTATCAAAATCGAGCCTCCGAAGTAAATGCAATAGCTCCTGTAGTTATTGTTATATATTTTATTATTTAAAAACACTACATGTTTAGTTTTTCGGTCACTACAAACCCTGGTGTGTTTAATGTAAAAAATAATCAGGTGCATTTTTTGACAACACCACTATAGTGCATCAGAGAGATTGTTAAGCGGTCAGCCCCAGTTTCACTATACCAACTTGTGAAACCATTATTATTACTATACAAACTCCACAAAGGCTTGTTCGGTATAGACTTAAAATATTGTCGCTTATAACGTCTCTATATAGCCTCGGGTACCCAGCGAAATAGTTTTATTTCCGTTTAGTCGGTTTTCGCACGTAGGTATGTACAGATCGTATAGCAAAAACTCGCAACATTGTTGAGCTACCGTTATATTCGGTTCAGTAACAACAAATGTCTTCACCCACGTTACACCTTTTTTGTTAAATTCCGAAAAAAGTCTTAACAAATTACCATTTTAATGGATCATATTTTCGTCCGTATATAATTATCATTTAACTGATTTATAATTTAAAATGTAATGTCTCATACGCAAAACTTTCATAGAGAAACTATTATACTTTCTGAATATTAAATAATTTGTTGTTTAATAAATAGAAACTTAGGGCGGCTTTCGTGCCAGTTTTTAAATGCATTTACACCTTAAATGCGTTTTGAATAATTTTTTTTGCTTGATAATTATAATTTCTAGGTAAATCCATTTATCCATTATTTTTTCTTCAAAAACGCAGTTCCATATCATTTGTAAACGGTTAATCATTATTAAGCTACTTTTCTATAAATCTGTGCGTTCTTTCTTAAACAAAAATGTTGGTGGTTATTCCTGTCTTCTATAACTTTGCTAGGCCGGCCGATCAGTTCGGTTATTACCGCCCATCTGTGGAATACCAAGATGTAAAAACCGTCAAGTGACAAAGTATACCTATTTTGGTTTCAGTCAGTGGGTTTACCGGTTTTTAGGAGACTATTGCATCATTGTCAAGGTGGTAGTCTGAGACTTCAATAGCCTTGTAAAAAACCGGTAAAACCACGGACTGAAACGAAAACAGGTATACTTTGTCACTTGACGGTTTTTGCATCTGTATCGGCGATGATAGCCAAACTGATCGGTCATATCTCACCCCGAAAGGAGACTACTATATACGTAAATAAATCGAGGAAAGAAGACTTGTCCCCATTTTTTAAGCGCTTTAATTGGTCGGTATAGTGGGAGTAATCAATGCTGTTTAACAACAATGTATTGATCGACCCCATTCATAATATGGACTTTGTAGGTCACTTACCATATTATGTCATTCATATGTGATGTCACATGTCGCTCTCCAATTAAAAAAAAAAGAAACAATTCTTGGAAGTATATTTTAAGGAATATTATGAGTTTCTTGGGGTAACCAAATTTAAGCTCGCCTTGTATAAGGAAGGATTTTACTACGTTAGATTTTGGTCAGTGTATTACGTTTTAAATGATCTCACGCCATCAAACAACTGAGTCATATATAAAAATTTAAGCTTGTGTGCAAACTTTATGTCATATCTAACTGTTAATCAAAATATAAATATTATGATACCTTTTAATAATACATAGCCTAAAATAATTTATATACGACCTAGATGGCATTAGTATACCTAGCAGAGGAGTTTTAATTCCACCTCGTCGTATTCTGAGTCTAAACCGAACAAGAGATCAGCTCGTCACGATGTTTAAAATTACCTTTTTTGGTTTTTAATAGTTTTTATATAGCATATTATTTTTATATAAAATTTAAAGTTCTAATTATACTAATTATTTTTGGTAGTTTATAATGTAAACAACTTTGTTTTGTTACAGTTAATGCTGGGACCTGAAGTGTGTGATTTAAAACAAAATCCAGGTAAATATTAGTAAATTATTTGCTTATATTGCAATGTTATAAAATGTTTTAGTTTGTGTTTGTTTTTTAAATGCCATAACTATTCCATTGTCCTCCATATTATTATTTTTCGTGATATTTAAATTGTTTGTTTTATTGTCCGTAAATATGTATATGATCATAATATCCCTCATCTATTATTCCCTTTACTTGATAATAATAATATCTAGATCACTTCACACATGTTGCCCTGGTCCAAAACTAAGCTATATGCTTGTACAATGTGTACCAGAAACAACGATCTTAATACATATTACATTTTATAAACACCCAGAGTAAACTGTATAGAAAACGACCTCTGGATACAACGTCAATATGCTATACCAAAAAGATTACCCATGAAGAATCTTGTCAAAATTAAACCGAAATTATAATATATCTCAGCCCCTTCATATCAAGATATAATATATGCTATGGTCATCCCCAGGTTTCGATTTATCTTCCTGCTAATCCCTTATTCTAAGTACTCTAGATAGACGTTAACTTCTCACCAACACTGACAGACATACATTCAAATTTATTTAATATTGTTATGGATTTTACATAGTTATTTAATTTTTCATTTTCATTACTCATTGTATTTGTGTATTGGAATAATAGGTTCGGTTTTGCTTTAACATGGAGCAAGATTGTTCGACGAATGACCCTGTGAACACCGCTTGTAATAGCCCCAATACCAATGGTTCGTCTTCATATATTCAACTAATTACAAACTAACAAAATAACTCTGTACATATATTATAAACTTAGATTAACATTAATTGTACTAATTTTCTTCTAATCTACAAGTAGCCCTTACTTACCCCAATAACGAGTTTTATTTTTACTATTTAACACGTTTTTTTTTTAAAATAAATATACATAATTAAACGCTGAATGATTCGCCATAATATCATTTCCATTTTAAGAAGATTCGTCATCTGGGGTCTGGATGGTTTATCGCAATGCTATTTGCTACAAATTTAAGTTAAATTTATTAAATATACCTAATAATTTTAGAAAATCTAATTAAATAGAATTATATTATTTTACAGAGAATATAAGTTCAACAGATTTACCTACACCAGCTAGAAGCCTTCTCGCCAAACTGGAGGAAGAAAATCGCCGGATTGAGTTTGAGGAGAAGAACTCAATCACATCACTTCCAGAACACAGTCGAAAAGGTTCCGATGCTTCCCAAATATCGCTGGCATCAGGTGAAAAATCTTATCTATACTCGCAAATTGTCATTCAGTCTACACACAATATATCGAATCGTTTACGATTTCGCTGCCTTTCCACCAAGAGAGTGCAAGGATTACCTAAGATGTGATTAATTTTCTTAGTTTAGCTCAACTTAGCCTTATTCCAAGTTTGCAACCGCTAAACACGACAAGACGTTGCGTAAACTATAAATATTAAAATATAAGTTCTATCCTGTTAATTATAGAGATGCTCCAAACATCTTCAAACTTCGGAGAATTCGTGTATTTCAAAATAGCGGCATTATTATAGCCAACCTAATACGGACTATATAACCATTGGAATAGAACTTATATTTCCATATTTATAGTTTACGCAACGTCTTGTCGTATTTAGCGGTTGCAATCTCGGAATAAGGCCCCTGGTGTTAAGCTACAAAAATAAAACAATGATATTAGTAGGTTTCATACACATCCCTGGCTACGAATTCTCCCAAACCCCTGTTTGAAAGACAACCTTAGGCTAGTTTACTGCTAATACTAGGCCTATATTTAGTAATAGACTAGAGTAAGCTAATGAAATGACATTCGGCGAAATGAGGACGGGTTAAACCGTCCACTGGGTACACTGAGGCCGTTTAAACGATTTTTGGAAGTCCAATAGGCACCGTGATTGTATTTATTATATAAAATGGCAATTGTTCCTAGTTGACGAAATATGATTTCGCTGGGTATTACATTTTGATGTTTGCTGTAAAAAAAAACGAGACATTTTCTAAACCTTATTCCGCAGGGACTAGCTCCAACCAAGATGGAGAACAGCCGAAAAGCACAACCTTACCAGCTGAGAGCGATGAAAACCTTTGGAACATTTGGGGCAGCATTGTTAATAACTGGGAGTCCGAGTGGAAGCGGCGCAACTGCTACGTACGAGAGCTGGTGCGCAAGGGAATCCCGCACCACTTTAGAGGCATTGTATGGCAGCTACTTACAGGCGCTGAGAGCTCTGGTGAAAAGAAACTATTTGCTTATTATATAAAGGTGTGTATTAAATACTGTTATTAATTTAAGTTTGCAGTGCAGAAAGAATTCCAGCCATTGGTTCGACTTGTCTATCTCTTTCGCTGGCACGTCATTGCATGCATCTTTGCAGTAATCCTTGCTCACTGATATCACCATTCCATGGTATACATTTACTTTACACCCAGAAGGGAATACATTGACTTTTATGATTAATCTAAAACTGCTTACCTTAATTTTAAACTACTTAAAATGAAAAACTGAGTAGGTTCTCAATTCGGCCTTGTTTTATTTTTGAGGGTAACTTAAATCTCCGTCCAATTTAAACCGATTTAGAAAAATATTTTTTAAATGAAGGAGTCAGTTACCAAGTTGGTTCTATATTTTGTTTTGTAAAGATAATAAAGATTTTCGCAGCTAAGAGTGGATTTCCCTAAAACCCTCAAAACAAAAAAAAAAAAAGTAAGACTTCAGTACCGCTAAAAGAAGAAATTAATTAAAATTTAACTAGTTTTAAATTTGTTCGTATTGGATTCTACTTTAGAAGTTGGCACCAAAAATATCCCAAGGAGTATAGTAATGATTTTAGATGGAAAACTATAATATGTTGCGAAAATGTTTGTTCAGCCGTTATGTTTATTTATTTTTTTATATCCCTACTTCAATTGGATCTTATAAGGTTCCGCATTTTTAAATATCCTTTAACAATTCTTGTTTTATTGTTTCAGGCAAAATCAGCATGTGAAAAAGTTATACGAAGAGATATAGCGCGGACATATCCTGAACACGATTTTTTTAAAGAAAAAGATGGTTTAGGTCAAGAATCTTTATTCAATGTAATGAAGGCTTATTCATTGCATGATAGAGAAGTTGGATACTGTCAAGGATCAGGATTTATAGTTGGACTCCTATTAATGCAGGTATTTATATATCCACCTTCTTTTCTATTGAGCACACTTCTTATTTTATACTAGCTGATCCACGCAACTTCGCAACTTTAACCGTTTACGCAGCGTACGCTCTCAAAAGGAATAATTTTCCCCGTTTCTGCAACATTTTTTATTGTTACTACGCTCCTCTTTATGCCTGTGATATTAGCCTTAAAGCCTTCCTCGATAAATGGGCTATTCTACACTAAAATAAATTTTCAAATTGAATCGGTAGTTGCTGACATTAGCGCGTTCAACCAAACAAACTTCAGCTTTATAAAATTAGTATAGATAATGACCTCTACGCCTTATGCGTAATTTGGTCAATGTCAAGTATGTGGGTAAATTTTTTTTGGCTATTTCTCATTCTGTCCTAGTCTTTTCGCAGATCCTAGCTAACCTAATATCCCAATTTTACTAATCTTATATATATTTTTAATACTACCACTTGGCATTGTCAAAATAACGCGCAATGAGTACAAGCCATTAATTAAAATAAAAGAATAATAACATCATAATTAGATACGCAAAAGAACTGTTTAGATTTTACTTAATAATGAACGTTTAATTTTCAGATGCCTGAGGAAGAAGCATTTGCAGTACTCGTAAAAATAATGCAGCAACACAGAATGCGAGATATGTTCAAACCAAGTATGGCGGAATTAGGATTATGCATGTATCAATTAGAAAATATGGTTCAAGAAATCGTTCCTGATATTCATGTTCATTTTCAATCTCAGGTATGTCAAATAAATAAAAATAAAATTAACGGACTTATTTATAAAAATATGTTTATTTTGTTAACATAAATATGTGTAAAAGACACAAAATACATTTAACTAAAGTGTTCGGCATTCATAAATATCTGTAAAGATTTACATGAAATAAAGACCAATAATTTTTACAATATTTACTGACTGGATTTGATCCTCTTATTAAAATAAATTAATTTATTTGTGAATATTTTATCTTCATTTTAAATAAATTGCGCAGCATTTACGTTCATTTGTTCAGTTTCTTATATTGTTAGGCCGCGGACACACGAACATCTAGTTATTTATAATTATAAAAACGAAAAAGCACTTTAAAAAGAAATAATTATTTTATATATTATAACAATATTCGAGTTCGTACACAATCTTAAAGGTTAGCTGGTAGATAATTCCTAAAGCATTAAGTTCGCCTTTTGTTTACTCTCCATTAAGTATTTAATATAATAAAACACCTCCTGTTTTTTTTACACATCTTGAAGTGACTCAAAATATGGCATCAGTAATATAGTTTTGTATTTTTCAGGGTTTCAGCACATCTATTTACGCTAGTAGTTGGTTTTTAACATTATTTACAACCACGCTTTCTCTTCCATTGGCATGTCGAATCATGGATGTATTTCTTTCGGAAGGCCTAGAAATTATATTCAAAGTGGCTTTAGCCTTACTCACCTTAGGGCAAAATGATATTCTCTCATTGGATATGGAAAATATTTTAAAGGTAATGATTAAAGGGCTTGCAATATTTGTTACAATTGTTCAAAGTAAATTGAATTTCAAAGGCATAGTCGTGAGTGTTTATTTAGTCCACTATGCATTAGCAGTATTAGTTATCAGTAATAGCTCACCTGTAACCTTATTAATTATTGAGAGACAATGTTCTTAGCTACCCATGGCTTCACCGTGCGGGTGCGGGATCCACAGCGTGTTTGGGAGGCAGGGGAATGAACTGCAGCGTTCCCGGACTGAGACCGCGAAGTAGGGTTAAAGGCCATTGAACTCTCACCTGCACTGTGTTCACTGCCCTCTCTACTCAACCAAATACTATATGATCCTCGTAGCGCCATCTTGGAAACACGCTCCATAAAAGTTTCGACGACTGATATCGGAAGGCCAAGATCTTTCAATAGACGATGGAACGACTTTGTTGGAATCTGTCTTGCAACAAGTTCCACTGCATATAGTTGTGTTTTAAAACGATGTCTATCACGCACGTATCCCTGTTAAGGGGTAAGCAGATATCAATCTAGGCCACTTCGCACGGTCTACATAATTCCCTAACTTCCTCCACATTCATGCACCGATTCATACAGGCGCGTCTGTTTTTTTGTCTTCTTATGATTTGTCCTTTTTATGATTTAATTTATATTACAGTACATCCAAAAAGAATTGCCACTGAAGGCTGAAGCGGATCCCGACGGGTTCATGCAATTAGCTTATAACATTAAAGTTAATTGTAAGAAAATGAGAAGACTAGAAAAAGAATATTCTAATATTAAATCTAAGGAACAAGCCGATATAGCTGCTTTGAGGGTAAGTCCTTTTTAGTTATTTTACTACAATATATTTCTTATTTGTTTATTTTATCTTCATACAATTAGGTAATGGGTTCAATCCCCGGGTTGTGTTAATGAGTTGTTAATTAAAAATAATTTTAACGTTAGTGTGATAGTACAACTATATTGCCTCGGACTACATTATTATGTCGGTCCCAGTTTTACTATACCAACTTAGGAAACTTATAATTCAATACAAAACTGTGACGATCTCATCACTTGTTTAGTGTGGACTCAGAATATTATCGGCTATGACAAGATGGGAATAAAAACCCCTCTACTGAGGCAGATAGTCTCAGGTCAACATTTTTGCTAATTTCATTTAACATTAACATTTAATATGATATTTTATAAACACCCAGACCATGACAAACTGTACAGAAAATCGTACTAATAGTGTTTTGCCATGGGTGGGAATCGAACCCACGACCTCCGGATACAACGCCAAAGGCGCCACCACTAGTGTACGGAGGCGGTCGAACTAGAAGTTGACAGTTATAAAAACACAGTTTAAATTAAAATAGAACAGTATAATAATTTGAAAGCACCTAAAACTTGCCCATCTGTTTGTTATATTACTTATTAGTTTTTCCACATTTTAATAATTCCAAAATAATACTTAAACAGTGCTTACGTCAAGAAAACAGAATTCTAAAGCAAAGAGTTGAATTACTTGAAAAGGAGAGTTGCAGTTTAGCTGAAAGACTGGTTCAGGGTCAAGTGGATAGAGCTGAAGGGGCTGAAGAAGCTTATGCCCTAGCTAGAGATCTTCAAGCCATGAGGAAAGCTTATATGGATGCACAACAAAAACTTGTAATGACTCAAGACGAAGTCAGATCACTGGAACTTATGATACATGAGGTTAGTGATTTTTTATCGCTCATTGTATTTTATATATCAACTTTTTTCATAATACATTTAAACAATAATTAACCTACGACTAACAGACAAGTTGTTATACTAGAAGTACGTTTGTATATTGCTCAACATTTTTTTTGTAAAGAGAATACATACTGCTATATGTATTGTCTCTTTACAAAAAAAATGTCAGATTAAGTGGGATTGAATCAGACAGATGTTACTTATTTTAAGCGATTAAAAATATGATTTTAGAAGTTTTTTAATCCTTTCTCTTTTTATATCCTACAAGACATAGTCAGTTTTAATGGTTTTATTTACAATTACTAAACCTTAGACAAAAGCTTAAGATAAACTTCTGTTATTCGATTTGATATATTTTTAATTCAAACCGAAACGGCTAGGATATAGAAATACGAGGAAGTATATGTAAGAATTATACGAAAGTAGGTTCTAAATTCATATTATAACTTATTTTTAACTATAAATGCTACCATAACTTTTTTAACTGCTTTAGGGCTGATTTTTTAATCGTCAGATAAAGTTATTCGACAGTTAACTTGTATGAAGAACTGTCAAATTTATTCTTTCTCCATACAAGTTATCTGTTGGATAACTTTATCAGAGGATTGAAAAATTAACCCGAAGTTATTCTTTGCGTGTAACTTTAGTTTTCATCTTATATACTGGTTTTTACACAAATCCTTATTACATAGAGCTTTAACGCAACTCTTTTAGAACTAAAATAATCAGCTGTTGTATATATTTAAGTTTAGGGTATACAGAACGAATGTATGAAACAAATGATAAATAATTATTTGCTCTGACATGTTTGCTGAGCAGTCATACCCCTAAAAATAATTTAATTCCTATTAAGATAATAATATAATGAATTAATGATATATCTGGTGGTGAGCAGACCTACAAAGTCTATGTATGGGTTCGATCAATTATTGTTGAAAGAACATAAATCGCGCTCACTGTGCCGTCTAAATGGAGCGATTATAAAATGGGCGGCGACAGAGACGAATTGCATTATGAGTCTATTTTATATTCTCGCTGCCTTGTCGTCAATTCAACCAACCGTTTCATAACCACACCCTGAAAGGAGACTACCACCTCGACAAAAAATCGATGTAAAGTCTTCTGAAAACCGGTGAACCCACAGACAAAAACCGAAATATGACTAGGTCTTTTAACATTATATTTTATTTATTTGCATCTGTATGGGCGGTGGTATCGACATCGGTCGATCGGCCTAACGAAGTTCCTAAAACCTTCCTCCCACCTAAAATCTCTATTGAGGGGCCATTCAGTGGTGATGATGGTGGAATTTGAAATTGCAAACAATTACTTAAAACTTACCGTGATCGATATAATATCCATTTTGCTGTAGTTTACTTTAATTATAACTGAGCTGAATTTCCTTTATGATATTTTAATTAAATGAGTTATTTAGTTAGAATATTATATTTAGTTATAATTTTCTTTTTGTTCTTATTTTTTATAACATTATAGTACGGGCCTGTACTATGACGTACTTAATAACTGCCTTTTATTCTGATGATAAACAAATTATTTAGTGGCCCAACTATTTCGTACCCCTACCTGCGGCGAGGGCCTATACTTTCAGATGGACATTTTAAAAGGTCCATATTCCATTCCAACACTAAAGTAGAAGTGATAAAAGGATAGCAGACTTAATTTATATACGTGTATATAAATTAAGTCTGCTAAGCTATTCTATGTATACATACTTACGCCCCGATGCTGTGCATGTAAATTTCATCACTTTCATGCTTAAATGCTTTTCTATAACTGCGTTCACATTTATAAGCCACTATTGTGTCTCGAAGAACATCTTAAACCGTTTGGTGGAATCCTACATTGCGATAAAATACACAATGAATACTCTTCATTTAATTGTAATTTACAAGAGGAATTAAAATCACTTTAAATTAGATGAATGTTTTTTACTCTTTTAGTGACTTAATTATTTTAGACCTTGGGTCCTACCGGTGAAAGCCACATAAAATACCGAAAGCGAGAGTAAAATGTATGAGTTCTACCCATAGACAATATTTCCTATACATTTTTGTCCATCGACGCGTCGATCGGTTTGTCGATGTGGCTTCCCGGTAAGGCCCCTTATCCGCCTAAAGCTACTTCATAGTTTAATGCTTAGTATTGAATTAGAATGTGCTATCGTGAATATTACCTATTAGGTGAATGAAAATATACTATAAAGCCCTAGTAACGTCTGTCTCTGTGATTTACTATTGATTTGACATTTTTGGACAAAAAAATAAAGCTATGAGCTTTAATGATGACAAAATAGATACATATATCAATTTTATAAATTAATGTGCAATCATAAATTGTATATATTAACTGTTAAATTATATCGACATTATCATACTAATCGCCATAGTTAATCGGTGATCGATTTATACTCTATCCAAGGGTTAATGGGATTTCATTTAGATTTACTTACAATGGGCTTCCGAAAAAAAAAAACGAAAATATAGCGAAATAAAAAAACGAAAGTATTAATTTCGTTTTTGTCCAAAAAAAAATTGGCTTTCAAGATATAAATGTTTTAAATTTTTTATCTATTATTTTTGTGACACGTCATTATCACGGTGGCAAAGAAAACAGGCTGCTTTTAAAAAAATATGCGTTGACGACATGCCCAGTGTCACGAGCAAGCGTTTCTACGGTTACGGATTTGGTTTGATATACGTGTTTCTTAAAACTCATGCAGAGAATGCAAGAAATCTTGTGAAGATTTACTTTTATCATTACCTATAAGAATAGCAATAAAATTTTAAAATAAAACTTTTTTCTTATTACTATGCTACAAGATATATAAAAAAATATTAGATTATATTAGTCATTCGTTATATAAAGGTGCATATCCCACCACGTTTATCCAATGGTATTGTTTTCAATGTCTATTAGTCTATTATAGCGTGTCTGTGACGTCACTCAGATTTTTTTAATTTCAGATTTCAAATATTAATATCTCAAAAACCAGTTTTATATTTAATATATAAAATAAATTAGTTCCTTATATTAGGCCATATCGAAATTAAAAAAAAAATTTCATCAGGAGCCCATTATTAATAGGACGTAATATGCTCTTGAAATTTTTAACATTTTACCATTTAAAAAAATGTCTTAACGTTCCAAAGACATGCCAAAAGTAAAAAAAAAACGCTTAGGAAAAATAAAAATAGACTGTACTAGTTTAAAACACTTAGACAACGGATTCAAACCCCAGTGTGTACCAAAATATCTTTTATACAAATTTGTTTCATAACACGACTAGTGTTTTGGAAAGCACTAGCCGGTAGTCGCAGTTTCACTACACCAACTTGTTAAAATGTTGACGAGAGTGGCTTGTGTAGACTTAGTATACCATCAGCTTCGACAAAATATATAATTAACCAATATAGTATATAGTAATCGGAGACGCACGCCAACCTATTATGTATACATATATATACGGCTTGATATACTCAAATTGACGTCAGAAAACTTTATTGTGCCTAAAATAAACTTCTTTTTCGCACAGAATTGGTGTACGTACTAGTCGGAAGTATATTTGTGCGCGTACAACAGAAATAAGTAGTGTGGGATTAACGTATGATGTTTTATTACCTACCGCGTCTTTAGTATTACCAAAAAAATACATCACCTATTTACAAACTAACTCCAAACTTTCAGTTAAATAATTCAAGACAATCTTCCTTGGAGAGTGCCGAGCCACCAGGTAGCGCTGAACTCGCACAATGTTTGCAAAGAGAGTTGGTACGAGCTCGACTGCAGGCTGCGGAAAGGGAAGCAGCTGAAAGAGAACTCAATGAAAGAATCGCCGAATTAGAAAACGACAATAAGAGTCTGAGATTGCAAAGGGTGGACAATAATGTTGCTCACTTACAAGTATGTAAATATATTTATCACTTACAAAGAAACCTTACAGCTATAATTAACAATTCGCATATTCGTTTTAACATGTTAAAGCCAGATATTAGGTATCTCAAAGTTTAGTATTTTTGACAATTATATTTAATATTATTATAGATAGTAAACAATTTGGTTTATAATAAAATAACAATAATTTAAATTAATATACAATTACATAACAATATTAATTATCTGAAACAAATAAAGTGTGTTAGATGTGTTTCGTACTAGGTAAAATATATAAATTGAAGCTATAAAATTTTATTGCCAAATATTTCTCCTCTTTGGAGCGGCGTCATCAGTGACAGGCAAAATATTTGGCAATAAAAATTTATAGCTTTAATTTATATATTTTACCTAGTAAGAAATAACAATATTAATAAAATTTTAAAAACAATAATAAATTCTGCTGAACAAAACAATATTAAAATTGTATAATTACAATTAATAATAATATATCTTGAATCTTGTCTTATACATCATAAAATGCATACTCTTTCTATCTGTCCGTTTCTATGTTTAACCAGGGCAGGCTCACTCCGCACGTTAGGTATGAAGCTATAATTTCTTCTGTGGTATAACTACAGTCTCCGAAATAGACGCGCCTGCATGAAAAGATGTATGAATGTTGAGGCAGCTAGTGAAGTATGTAGGGATCGTACGAAATGGCGTACATTACTTTCTGCCTACCCCATAACTGGGATACATGCGTGATGGTATGTATGTAATTTTATAGATACGTTATCCTACTGATATATATATTGTATCATACGGGAACACAAGGTATCAGGCGAGTTGGCGCTTAAAACATTATCAATTACTTATTCACAACCACACGCTCCACAAATATTTGTAAACCTATATTTGGTTAAAGGTATAATCTATGTATTTTTTATATAATCAAATCATTTCAGGATGAATTGATTGCCGTAAAGCTAAGAGAAGCCGAAGCCAATCTGTCATTGAAAGAACTCAGGCAAAATGTCAGCGAACTGTCTGAAAGCTGGAATAAATATATGGTAAGTGTTAACATAGTTTCAGTTCAGGGTGTAACGAAAACCTTATAAGAACTGTATATCTTCACGGGATGCTCTAGTATCAATATCAACAGCTTTCATTCGGGACCAATTCTGTTAAAGCAAAAATGAAATTATATTTATCATCACGGAGTGCACTATGGCGTCTAAACGGACTCATGCCTTTGTTCTTACCTCGGGATCGTTAAAAGTATTTTTAAGTCTGCACCTATTTAGTTAAGAGCTCGTCGTTCAGTACCTGTTTTATACATTTTTTGTTTAAACCTAATTAAATAACTGGTAAAAATGTTTAAAATGACAAAATTTTTTTACTATGAAACGCTTTATAAATGGTTTATGTTTCAGCCATAATTTAAAATTGTTTTTTTGATACCACAATAATAATTTAAGTATATCATACTGGATTAAGAATTCAATTTTACAAACGACAGTCTAATGAACTCTTATTATTTATTTTTGGGACCAAAAAGTTTTGTTGTGAACCATCTATTGCTTTCCGTTTTAGACAAGTGGACACTACTTTTGGAGAGGAACTCTCACTAGTTAGGTATTTGAAAATAAACAAAATAGGTGAAAATATTTATCACTAGGCCATATGTTGTTAGCCCGGGCGAACTAAAGAGAACATTTCAACAACTAACCAATATGATTTATAAAACAGGAGGATAAAGGCAAAGGTGATGCATCTACCAGTCAGTCACTAAGCACAAGCTCTGAATTTTTCTTTGTGACCACCCCCAAGAAAATACTTCGGGCTCTAGAAGGAAGAACTTCTGATAGCCTTAAGGATGAAGAGGCGATGTCATCCAAGATACGTGAAGTAGAAAATTTGGCTGAATTAAAGGAATTGCATCTTAAAGTGAGTTAGAATTTTGGTTATTTTATTTTATTTAACCATTATATATACACACCATCAAGCCTGTGTCTCTGTTAAGGGGTGGGGAGAGAGTAATGGAGGAATGATCTATAAATACTTCCTTCACATACATGCACCGATTCTTACAGGACGTCTGTTTTTAGACGTTTCTATCTACTTTACAACGGTAAAATTACAAAATAGATAGGAAAATATGGCTAATGGGGATGGGTGAGGAGAAGAAATATAATAAAAAAAATGGGTTTCAATTTTTAATTTTATTTTTAATAATATTTACATATTAATAAATTAATTCTAATAATATCTAAGGTAATGGAACTAGAAACTCAAATCCAAGTATCCACCAATCAGCTTCGGCGAAAGGACGAAGAGTCTCGAGAACTGAAGGAACAGTTAGAAGCGGCTCTTAAACGAGAAAGGATCTTTCAGACACAGCATAGAGAATTATTTCATAAAATATCTGATTTGGAAAGCAAGGTAAGTGAAGTATATTCTTAAATAATGGTGATAGTTTTATTTTAGGATGCAGTTACGAAACAGGCAGTTTATTTAAAATTAAAATAGAGCAGCCGGTACATTAAAGTAAACTCGTAGTGTAAATTCCTCATAGCCATCAACCCCATTCATGTACTTTGTGTAATCAGCCTGATTACCATTAGGTGGTGTTCCAAAATAATATTTCTTAATGGTATGGCTTAAGTATTGGGGTATTCTTTATGTTATAAGTCACAGTCGGCTAGGTTTTTGATCTGCATATTAAGCTCTAAAAGTTTCGGTGTATCTATTTAAATTTCAGATCGCTATATTACAAAATAAATAATAGTTTATTAATACTGCCCTTATTAATTCATTTATTCATTTGCATTCACATACACATTGTTACAATACATCTAATTTTACATGATAACACAGATTCGGTGTATATAAACCCTGTCTGGTGTTGCAAATTATTGAAGTTTTTATATAAATCCAATATTAAAATTCTTTGTGTTAGTTGGCTAGTTTATTAGCAATTTGGTTGCATATTTCTACAGCTAAAATAGTTTTTTTTATTTTATTTTTACAGGCCAAATATGATACAATGCAAGCCAATATAAAGAATATGGAAGATGCACAGAAAATAGCAGAACTTGAAACAGAAGTTTCCGAATATAAAATTAAGGTTAATAAATTTATACTTACCTTTTTTTTTACTAGATAAAGTCCTGTGAGTCCTGCAAATCTCTAAAACTCCTGAAATTTACAAATAAAATACACGTAAAAGCAATGCATGTAGTGTTGCCAAGTGTTCTACTTTTGGCAGTCTTTTAATACTCTCAGGAAACGTCCCACCAGCACCCGACATCCCGCTTTGTTATGATGTGGCAAAATCAAGGTTAAAATATTTTAAAAAAAATTGATAATACCTTGAATGACAATTTAACTGGCCTTTAAAAATAATAACTAAACTTTATTTTTAACACATGTTAAATGTAAGAATGGTTTAGTGAATGTTAAAGTGCTGACTCTTGCGGCTTATTTATGACAGTGGGGTAAGGGTACCTATTAAACAGAAATAGAAAAAAAAATTAAGTAACCTTATTTCGGAAACAGATAATGACTATTGCTTAATCTGTTGTAATTCTCCTCGTTGACGGCTAGGGAAATTATTTTATTGTCAACCTTTAATTTCATTTGTATACTAATTTAATCGTTTACATATGTAGGTATTTCTTTAAATTCGATTCCACTACTCACAAGAGAACTGTCAAAAGTGACAGCGCCCTACCTCGATATTTGTGTGCGTTATGTAGACACTAAAGTTCGCGCAAGTAGACTGCATGCGGGTCATTCATAGTTTTGGTCTGATCGTGTGGACTCACAATAATCCACCTTACAAGCAAATGTATAAAGTACTTTAACATGTTTAATAAAGCAAGAAGGGTTTTATTTAATACCTGTCAACAATTTATATCGCTGAACCAATGTACAATGTATACTTTCGATATATAATGCAATAAATAATTATTGTATATATGTGGCCAAATTGGTTCTTAGACATTTAGGTCCCTGATTCAAACCCTGGTGTGACCAATGAGTTTTTAATCTAAAAATGTATGTACATTTGTTTAAGAACACCTCTATAGTGCCTCGGAGAGCATTTTAAGCTGTCGGCCCCAGTTTCACTATACCAACTTGTGAAACTATTTATAGATGGGTTATTGAGTCTATGCAAACATCGCGGCGAGCTAGCCACTAGTTCGGTGTAGACTCATACCATCGGCTACAACGAGGTGGGATTAAAAACTCCGCTGAGTACCCTTGTTACGTGCGTAGCAGTGGATTGGAGTTTTAAAAAAATACAATTTAATTAAAAAACTATATTAAAAGAAACAAAAAGAACTAATCTAATTATACACTATAGAGTCGTTATGATGGTTTGGGATGAACTGTCCAATATTGCGTTGATAGTTGTATATAATAGCTCGGTTAGATAAAAGACAATTGTTTTTAGATTTGATACAAAGGATTCTTTATTATAATTTTTTATTTCACAACATGTTTGCGTAGAAGGTTTGAACAAAGAGCTTCTTTATTCTTAGTTTAGAAAAACAACTTTATGTTAAAAACATTTAATTAGGTTAAGTTAAATATCATAACACCCTGAGACCGTCCAGGTGGTCTCGGGCACTGTAAGGCACCCGTGATTATATATATTCATGTAAATAATAATTTTCAGAATGAAGTAATGGCGACTGAAGGAGAATTGCGCATGAATGATATGGATTCTGAGAATGTTCGAGAACTTCAGGATAGAATCGCAGAACTGAGCGCAGAGGTGAGAATATGTAATGTAGAGAGAGACATGTTGTTACCTATCCATGGATTCTCCGTGCGGGTGTCGGGACCATCGCGTGACTGGGAGACAGGGGAGTGAACTGCAGCGTTCCCGCACTTGAGACTGCGAAGTAGAGTAGACCTTTTCGAATTTCACTCTCCTCTTCACTACTCTCTCTACTCAACTAAATACTATATCATCCTAACAGCGCCATCTTGGAAATACGTTTCATAAAATTTAACGACGGAATGTTTCTTTTCTCTTAACACGCCCGTCTATTAATAAAAAAAAAACTTAATAAAGTTTAAATGTGAGCTGCTTTACTAACTTTTTAAAGACTATTTTAGTTTTAGGTCTTGAAAATCAGTCGATATTAAAATAATACATCATAAATAATCTTAAACTGTTCAAAAAGGATGACTTATTTAATTCTTTGCGTTTGAAAAATTTTGACAAAATAAGAAAACGTTTTTTTGTCAATAATAATAACTACACTTTATAATAGCATAACTTTCATTAAATAAATATATATATAATAACTAAATAATATATGAAGGCCATTTACATATTATTTCCCTGGTCACAAACTAAGCTTATATTATATGTACCGGGAACAAAAATACTAATACGTAAAATATATTATAAACACCCAGACCATGGCAAATCATGAGTAACAATCGAACTCACGACCCCCGGGGATACCTAGCCAAAAAAGCAACCACTAGACTACTGTGACGGTCTATGATAGCTAAGTCTTGACACAAAGCCGCAGGTTGCTAAGGACAGCGCATCACAGGTTTTTTGTAAACAGTACAGCTAGTTTAAAGTACGCCGCGGACCTATAAAGAACTAAACCTCAATAATTGAGAAAACCGCAGAGAGGTCCGTTCGGGTTTTGGTTTTAACTTTTCATCTCTGATAGTGAAACTACATATTTGAAATAATATTACTTTACTAGGCCGACCGATCGGTCTTGTTACCACCGCCCATACAGATAAAAAAATAGTCAATTGACCTAGTCATGTTTCGGTTTCAGTCTGTGGGTTTATCGGTTCTCAGTAGACTACTGCATCAATGTCTTTTCGATGTGGTATTATGTATCCTTTCAGGGCGTTCACAAAACAGACATTTATTTAACAAGCAAGCAGCGAGGATATTAAAATAAAATCATATTGGAAATTCGTATTTTTAACCGCTCCTTAATAGTAGCGTCATTTAGCCGGCATAGTGCGGGCGATCGATGTTGTTAAACAACAATGTATTGGTCGACCCCATTTATGGACTTTAAAGATTTGCTTACCATTAGGTAGATACAAAGTCACATGTGCTTTCAATTACAAATAATAAAAAATATGCTGGTACTTTGAATTAACATGGTATAAAACAGTTAAGTTACTTAAAAGGCGGTTTTAAGGCGTTGCCACCTTGTACAGCTTGCCTAAATCTGGGTGAAATATAATATGTATTAATATCGTGGTTTTAGGTACAAGTTTTAGTTTGTGAGTAGAGAATTGAATAAATTGTACCACATATAAAAAAAATGAAAAAGTTATATATAACAAATCATATGTGTAAATTGTCTTTCATTCTTATATGAGTAAGATAAGTTATACATATATAGGATTTAGGCGTGTTATCATCTAAATATAAAATGTTTACCGACGCTTCTGTCAAAAGTGAAGTAATTGGATAAAAAACAGTAAAGTTGTAACTGACAACGCCTCGTAGTGGTATCAAAAACATTAATTTATAAAGTAATTAAAAGTTTTAGACGTCGCAAACATGAAACTCTTCTGTATATTGAATTAATTAATTAGAAAGGTATTATAAAAGATACAACATATAATTATAACGCTCTTTAATATAAATTTTAAAAAAAAAGAATACATTACATATTATCACGGGTGCCTTACAGCGCCCGAGACCGCCGAGACGGCCCCAGGGTACCCAGCGCAGGGGTTTTAATCCCACCTCGTCGTATCCGATGGTATGAGTCTACACCAAACAAGTGGCTAGCTCGTTCTCGCTATGTTTTGTACAGACTCAATAACCCATCTATAAACAGTTGGTATAGTGAAACCGGGACCGACAGCTTAACGTGCTCTCCGTGGCACTATTTTTCGGTGGTTTTAGATTAGAGATATTAAAAATACAGTAGAGGCTCACTAACTAATCCAGCCCTTCAGTCTGGTACATCCAAAAATCCGGCATTACTAAGTTGCAATATATTAATAATATTAAAATAATATTAACACTCGCTAATTCTGTATAAAATAGTCTACAGTATATGTATATTTAGCAAATAAAATTAATAACATATTAATTTAAATTACAAAAATCACTTTACGTTAGGCACATTGTATATAATACGCAACCAACAGCTTTAGCATAAATCACTAAAAAAATCTAATAATTAAAGACTAAAAATACTCATTTAATGATACGATAAATAACTTTTTTAAATACACTGGAGAGCAATGAAAAAGGGTCAGTAACATAAACCTCAATATCTCGAAAACTAAGAATGCTAACTTATTGAAATATAAAGTAGTTTGTAGCTTATTTAATAACGAATATTTAAAAAAAATAAAAGTACTGGTTGTTATTAAGTAATATCAAAAAGGCTAAAAACAAAAAAAAATGGATTTTTATGAAAATAGAACTAAGTATTCAATGCATTTATATTTGCTTTTGTTTTTGTCCTGTCATAAAAAAATGTTATAAAAAGTGCTCCAGATATAAAATATTCATTATTAAAAAGCTAATCATGTCGCTCACACCTGAAGAATGTACGAGAATCATCACGATGCTGAAAGACGGGCGGAGCCAGCGTGATACAGCAAGAACAGTCGGTGTATCATTATCGACGGTGCAGCGAGTTGTCCAACGGTTCCGGGAAACCGGATCCAACCTACGCAGACCAGGAACAGGCAAGGCTAGATGTACAACAGAACGAGAAGATCGATACTTAGTCGCCACAATGCTCCGAAATCGATTTCTTACGGGAGCTGCACTGAGATATCAGTTCTTACTCCTTCGAGGAAGTAACCCAAGTGTATGGACTGTAAGGCGACGGCTTGCTGAAGCTTATTTGAAGCCATATAGACCTGCAAATGGCCCTAAACTAGAGAGCGAACATCGTGAAGCAAGACAGCGATATGCGCGCGAGCACTTGAATTGGACTCTCGACGATTGGTCAAAGGTAATGTTTTCAGATGAGTCCAAATTTATGCTCTATAAACACGACGGAAGGCTGAGAGTGTACAGAAGACCAGGAGAACGTTATAAACAAGTCTGTATTGAAGAAAAAGTTGCATACGGCGGAGGCTCGATACTAGTGTGGGCTGGGATTTCTTCGGAGAGTCGCACAGAGCTAGTGCTAATTGAAAACGGCACTTTAAATGCCGAAAGATATGTGGAAGAAATTCTAAATGAGCATGTCGGTCCATTTATGTCAAGCATGGGTGAGAATACCATTTTTATGCATGATAATGCCCGTCCCCATACTGCTAGAATAGTGAATGATTACCTGCAAGAAGTGGGTATCAATCCAATGGAGTGGCCAGCTCGCAGTCCCGATATAAATCCTATCGAGCATGCCAGGGACGAGCTCGGACGAAGTGTGAGGCAACGAAACACGCCTCCAATTACGCTTCGTGAGCTGAAAAATGCATTAATAGAGGAATGGGAAAATATTCCCCAGCATCGCCTCCGAAACTTGGTCTATAGTATGCCAAACCGCATGGCTTCGGTATTGACGGCTCACGGAGGTAATACAAAGTATTAAAATAAAATTATACTTATTTAATAAAAGATGTGTTATTATATTCACAATTTTTGTTTTTCTATTCAATTGATGCATTTTAATTTTTTGCGTTTTTAATAAGTTAAATGATTAGCAACCAATAACTTTTAATAATTCTATTTAAGTGCTAATAAATGATCTATGAAACACTCTTTATTTCAATAAGCTAGCATTCTTAGTTTTCGAGAAATTGAGGTTTATGTTACTGACCCCTTTTCATTGCTCTCCAGTGTAGTTTATGTCAATATTTAATAATAGTAGCTTTTAGATTATATATCAAGAGTTATTTATTATACATAAAGTCACTTATATTTACATTAATTTATGCTTTCATACATTTTAAACCAATAAATAAAGTATATAGGTTTGTATTTACTGATTAAAAGCGTTTTTTATTTATATTCTAAATTGGATTTTTATTGCGTGAATAAACACTATAATTGATGAAAAACTTTACAGTGTGTAACATCCACCAATCATGTGATAAATTACCTAATTTTAATAATAGATTAATTTTATATGTTTTCTTGGAAAAGACGCTTTTTGATAAAATAAAAGTGTTCCCTTTTTTACCCTATAATATGTATTTAAAGTCTTAATAATATACTTATAAACATATTTAAACAATATTTAAGGTAAACAGTATTCAGTATATTTTCTCATTACCTTTGCAAACATACTTTATCTTGAATATTGCGTAAGTATTTGTATAAGTCTTTACTTGTTTTAATTGTACAAAATGCTTTTATTGTGCACCGCACAGTTTTCTACACCAATTGCATCTCCGGATTCTGAACCGTGGAAATGGTTTTCGTAAGTTTTTTGTAAGTCTATCAAATGTTTTGTATGCTATTTTATTGTTACACAGTTGTTATACATGGCTTCTGTATTATTAGATAGAGCTCATGTTACATTCTTTAGTTTTGCATAGTTTTTATTACATTCTTATACTAGATATTGGCCGAATTCGTATGCGTATTATTTCTTATAAACAAAAAAACCGCACCACAAGGTGGTAACATATAGAAACGAACAAACTAACCAGGCAGTCAAAACCTTCAAAAAAAAACTATAATGTACAGACTATGTTTTTTTTTTCTTTGCAGATATCCATTATCATGCTTTATTTTTAGGCACTAAAAGATCAAAAATAAGAGTTAAAAATAGGTAGAGAAAGTAGAGTGATTAGAGAACTCATACTTGTGTGTGACTAAAAGTATTATTTAAAATGTGTTAAATTTAGGTCCAATATTAGAAAGAAACATAATAAATTAAATTACAGCCAATTCTTTCTGTTCTATGAAGAAAACCCAGTAGAGTTCCTGAAGGAAATTGGGTACGGTGATCAGAGGGCTAAAGATGCGATTTTTTTTTCACACGGAGTGATAATGAGACCCGGTATACAAATTATTTAATATATTATTTGAAACCCATTTCATACGGCATTATTATTTACTTATTGCATTTTAATAAATGTTTACAGATTTGTTGCCTATTGCTTTAATCTTTAATGATTGCACTTTTTATTTAATTTTTTCGACCAATTTAATATGTATGTTGTATTTTTGGTAATCATATTTGTTTGGCATTCATATTTAGATTTACTGTTTATTACTATTATATTATTTGCTAATAAAAAGTGACAAGTTAAATTTCGTACCATTATCCTACACTACTAATTTTTCGGGCCATCGTGCTTTTTTAATGTCGTTGGCGCACAGATAACCTGCCGACTAGCTCATACGCAATGTGCTTCCGAGAAAAATAAAAAAAAGTAATTTTTATTTCAAAAATATAGCTTAAAATAAGAAAGTAATTTCGTTTTTATCAATTAAAAAAAGTCCATTATTGAAAATGTTAATCTAGTATTTTTGTGAATATGACATATTGAAGGCATGAAAACAAAATGAAGTTTCTTTAAAAAATATATAAAAGCGAATTTGGCATGCCAATGCTTGGCGGTAACCAGTAGAGACGCTTGCTTTTGAGCTATATTACGGACCCAAATTTTAACCGAAGCTAAGCGGGTTGAAAATTTGGGTCTGTAATACTCTAGTTTAAAAGTGGTAAACGTGTTTCTTGAAAATCATCTTTACAAATAAATTAAATTATTTATAGAAATCTTGTGAAGCTTTATTTTTATCATTACCTATATAAGAACAGCAATACAATTTTTTTTTTAAACTTCTTACCTAAAAAAATATTATATTATATTAGTTATTCGTTATATAAAGGTGCATATCGCACCACTTTTATCCAATAGTACTGTTTTCAATGTCTATTAGTCTATTAAAGCGTGCTTGTGACGTCACGCAGATTTTTTAAATTTCAAATATTAATAACTCAAAATACAGTTTTTTATTTAAAACCTAAACAAAATTTGTTTCTTATTTTTATTATTGTCGGAAGCCCATTCCATGCAAGCGAGTTAAATAGTGCGCGGAGTGACAGAAATATGTAGTATAGAATCATCGTACGAAATTCATCCTCCTTCGCGATTGCACGTTAACTATTATAGTATGATCATTGGCATGGCACTGTATGGAGTTCTGTGTGACGTAAAACTGGCAATTTTGTTCACTGGCAACTTTAGAATGTATAGTATAACACCTCTCACGTTTGATTAAATATACTAATAAATTTATTTAAAATATGTTTTATTCAATATAAATTACTGACTCATTAGTTAGAGAATATTATGTTATATTTTAGTTAATAAATGAGGCCTATTGCAAATGAAGCTAATTAATAGTAGTTATCAGATCTGGCTGGAACTATTTATCTTAATTTTTAATAGGTGCCAGGGGCTAATATAATATTATAATTTTGTTTTTAGACCTATGTCGATTTTAAAACAAATTGATCAAGAATTTAAAAAAGATTCGAACACACTTATTAATCGATACAGGTTTAACAGCCCCGGCACATGAGTGGGAGAAAATGCAGTAACATTTTGCCAATCATGTGCCTTGTTAGCTATAAATATTGCCTGGTTTACATATTTAAATCAACTTAATTCTCAGTTCTTGTCTTGCGTACTTAAATTATACAATGGTAGTGTTTGTAAATAAAAAGTTTTAAATGCACAAGCCTATGTCTTATTTTATTAATTTGAGTTCTATATTTTCAGGTACTAAGATTAAAAGGTCGTAAATCTTCGCGTCATTTCCTTTTAGATGATCTTTCTTACACCGAAACAGACGAAGGTGACGAAGTAGAATCGAATTTAAAATTACACCCTAATTAAAACGAAAATCCCTTTCAATAACTACTAATCTTTAAATTTAAGAAAAGTAAGTCAATTTAGCAATATTTACCTTCAATTTACTAGTGATTTTATTAAATAAAATATCATGTTCCTTAACATTTTATTTTATATTACGCATAAATATGTATAATAAATTCATATTATTTATTATACTATTTTTACTATACAGAGTTTTTTTTTAATTGAGCCTCCATGGTAAATCCGACATTAGAATATTAATAAATAATACTAGCATATAATAATAACAAACATTCTCAATAGATTTATTAATTTTACTATACCGCTTCTTCCTCCATGCCAAACTCATTTGTTAAGATTAAAACTTCTTTATTGGGGTCCCTGAATGCTTGCAACATATTTAGGAAGCTAGATTCAAAATTGAAATGTAATTCGACAACTATGGGTCGTATGCCGTCTTTTTTTTTTTGTTAAAGAGAAAAGACGTGTTCGGTTCCGAATGAAGGTGTTTCTCTAGAAGTGCTAATAAATAAATAGAATAATTAGGAGGGATTAACCCGTCCTAATTTCGTCGATGGTATTCGGAGGCAATACCTAACAAGTGGCCAGCTTGTTAGGCAAGTAATGCATAATGAGTATTTTATTTTACTTTACAGTTATTGTTATTAGATGCAGTTTTTATCAATATCTGATCGGTAATATTGAGCATTATTCGCTAGACCGTTTCGTCAGATTTAACCATGGAAGCCCACTTGAATAATTTGTCTGGTTTTTATATATTGGATATTTACATACTCTACTAATATTTTATTACTTATTTTTACTTAAATTATATTAAAATTAAGCAGAAAAGGTGTAGTATATTGTCATTGTTACGCCGCTGTTGGTGTTGTATCCGGAGGTCGTGGGTTCAATTCGCGCCCATGGCAAATAACTATATTATCGTTGCTTATGAACTTAGTTTGTGATCAAAGCAATATGTGTGACATTCTCCTTATTATTTATTAGATTATGCCGAATTAAAATTGTTGTTCTTGCTGATAGTATTTACATTTGTTCACTACTCAAATTTTTTTTTATGCAAGAAGCTTAAATGAATTACCTACATATACTCATACATGAACCGATATGGGACGAAACACATATATAGATATAGTTGTAGACGGATACAATCGTGCGCACACGCTTGCTAAGAATTATATTGTATTCTGTGCTTTGCTAACAGCCAACATAGTATTTGTGTAAATTAATTGCATGTATACAAAATTAGGCCTTGTTTATTAGGAACGCTAGATATATTATTTAAGTCTAAAATACATTCCATATAGTTATATTTTATTTAGTTATTTATTGGTTTAAATGTGACCTGACCATTATTATATCAATTTAGGTAACAAAGATGTTTATAACAAGTCTGTGTTAAATAAATATGTAAGTAGGTACCTACTCAGATGTAAGTGATAATGGCAATATCAATTTGTACTTAATAATTATGAGTAAATTAGAAATAAGGTAATAAAACTTAATTTATTATTTTTATACTAATTTGTAATAAAATATACAACATCCTTGGCTGCTATATAATCTTTCAGTATTTTATTTATTTTATTGTTTAACATAATTTTAATTAGTTTAATATAAAATAAACTCTAGATAAATAAGCCGCCAAAAACTTTTTTTTTTTACTTCTTAAATCTTAATATCAATAATAAATTTTAATTATTCATATTATAGTTATTCCATGAGATGATATTTTCTATCGTGTAATGGAGTTTAGTATGTAGATTTTTATAAAGAAAAATATTAAAGGAACAATGGACGTTTCTGTATACCCATGGTGATAAAACTTTGTTCGGTTGCTTGAACTGGTGGGTGCAAAAATATATGAATACAGGTTTTACCAAGTTAACAGCAAAGTCTTAACTGACTCCACGTTGACGTTTTTATTAGTTTACAACTAATTTACATTTTAACCTTTAACAATATTAATAATTAGACCTCGCTTATGCAAAGAAGAATGACAGCCGCCCGTGTAAATATAGTGTCGCATATAGGCTTTGGTTTCATATTGCAAATATCGCAGAAAGAACTATGTTCTATGTACTAAATAAAAGTTAAACAGAATAAAACTTAAGTATTCGTTTTTAATATGGTAATTCGCTAAAAAAACGTTTATAGAGTAGCAGAAATAATAAATGTCTTAAAAATATTGTCTATGACAACTGAAAACAATCTGTGAACACCGGCGTATAAATATATAAGGATACCGCTTGCCTTACAAACGCAAAACAAATTCAACAAAAAGTAGCTATTTATCTCTTTTCCATATGTAGATTTGAATTAGTGCGAGTGAATCACATATATTGTATATGTGATTTTACTGTACGAAGTGTACAACACTTCCAAATACTCTTTATGGTTATAATTTATATAATTTTAATAGTAATTTCATGGTAGCTTTGCGTTTTGTTAATATTTTGCGTTTAGTTATTACTGCATAAACTAATTATTTTATATTCTCTCGTTTCTCAGTTTAAAAAAATAAACTACATAGAAAATTAATATCTTTAATTGCTTTATAAAATGCACATACCCTGTGTGATAAATACTCATTTTAAATAAGCGACACTGAGCCTGCCATTCTTCTTTGCCTGACAAGTAACACAAAAGGTTTTTTTTCTATTAGTTATATAACAACTTAAAATTGTAAAAAAAAACCTGCGTTATTATTTAGTCATTGAAGAAAGTTTTTACATTATGCCAATATGATACTGAATCATCGCAACAACATATTATTAAAATTAATTAGTAGAATTAAGTCGTAGAACCACACTTTGCTAATAAATTTAGTTTTACATTTAAATAAAATTTAAAGGTAATTTTCTCGTTTAACATATTTAGGAAAATGAAAAAAGTTTTTTTTTATTAACATTATGTTTTTGTCATTAACATGACTTTAATGACCAGCAAAACGACGAAAACGAACTTTAAACGCACAAGAAATATAATAAAATCGAACCTAGAGTAATCGAGTAAGGCGTTAGCATAGGGCTGCCATATATGTTAAAATGCTGGCAAAGATATATAAAATATTTAAATAACAAATGGCATTAATAATTGCGACATGAAAAGTCATTGTACAGTTTTTCATTTCTCTAAATTAATCTATAAAATACATATCTTAACCGCTGAACTAACATTCGACCTACGATATATGGCAGCTCTACGTTAGCACCATAACGTAGTAGTAAACCTAACCTCGTTTATAACGGGGTCTAGTTAAACTTTTTTCCCAGTTCTTATAAAGACATGCTAGAATTTAACTGTATAACTCGAATTTCAACTTTTTAGAATGGATGTAGAGATACTTTAACAGTGCTAATATTTAATTTATTGCCTGATTTTATTGTAATAATTATATTTTGTTGTGTACCTACTTCTCAAATTATACATTGTGTTTTTATATTTTAGATGTATATTTTATATTTGTTAAAGTTGATCGATCGATAAGAATGTAGTGAAAAATAAATGTCAATTATTAAATTTTTGTTTTATTTTTTCTAAATGGGTAAATTTCCTTATCCCTCAAGAAAAAGATATGGCTTATTATTATGACCACAGACCTAAGTTCTGGTCGCCTACAATTGCCTTTGGAGGCAATTGATTTTAGATATCCACTGTCTATACTTACTTGGCCGATAGTAACCATGGTAACTAAAACGCCCACCCACGTGCATTATACCGGGATGGCTTTGCAACGGGCGGAAATCCTCGGAATACCGAGGTCGTCCCTCGAGGCTTATGGAATACCAGGACTTCTTGCTGCTTTCTGGAAGGTTGTCTAGATTACATAACACAAAAAGGCCTAATTTATAATATATAGGCATAAATTCAATCATTAAGTCGATAATGTATAGTGCGTTTCACCTAAGAGTCCCTTTAGCCGTAATGTTGGTAGCAATGAAACAAATGTTGCCACATTTTGAAAGATACAAGAAGATCTTTCGGAGAATGGTTACATGATTGAAATATATATGTAATTACCTGGATGCTGGAATGCTACATGATGATGTTGCTGGGATGTGAGAATTTTATGAACCATTTTAGAACACATTTTTAATTTGTTTTGTAATAATAACACAAATAGTTGACCGATTCCACTCGGTCCAGGTTTACATATACTTATATTTCAATTATGTAATCATTCTCCGAAAGATCCCTTATTTGTAGAGATGTGCCATTTATGATTTTGGCCGATTAGTCGTCGTAAAGATTCCGACTATTCGGCCAAGCCGATCACGGTTTCGGGGATTTCCGCAACGTTTCGTTTACAGCTGATTCGCGCGAAATTCGCAAACGCCGCACCGCCGCCGCCGCAATATTAATTTAATATTACTTAGGGCCGATTCGGCCAAAAGTGGGTATAATATATACCGAGATTAGTAATGTCAAATCACATGCAAATAATTATTCTGAGTATTAATAATTTAATCTAAGAATAAATATTTGTATGGAATTTGACATTACTATCCCCAGTATAAGTTATGCCCTCTTTTGGTCAAATCGGTCCTTTTAGTTTGTTAATAAAAAAATCCTGCTATTTTATGTTTACTGAAGATAAGAATATATTATGTTGTTTTATTGTTTTGTTTGTTAATTAAGATACTAAATTTGTTTAATAAATGTCATAGTTATATTTTCTTTACAAGTAAGAAATTTTAAGACCTGATTACCAAAGTTAAGGTTCTTTTGCTTTTGATTTCAAAGTGTGCGATTATAAAATATTAAATAATCACGGTTTTTATTTAATGTAATTTCTCCTACATACATATTACTGAGAAATATATACAAAGTAAGGATAGTCGGCGCCGACTATTAGACAACATATTTGCTTTATTAATTTTCCTCTTATTTCGGGTAATGTATTTTTTTTTAATGTGGCAATATTTGTTTCTTTGCTACCAACATTACGGCTAAAGGTACTCTTATCAATATCGAAAAAAAAATCTGATTCAGATTACTGTTCTTTTTCGATATTTTCATCTGTTTTTAGCGTGGAACAGGCCATGACTCATCTTAAAGTCATCATGAAAACGCTTACCACTCAAAACACGTGAGCACCATAAACATTTATTGTCTTTCACTTTCAATAAATTATAAGATTTAGTAGCGGTTTTTCCAAGTTTCATGTGAAATGTTAAAAATGCATTGCTCTATTGTTAGGTGAGTACTTAATTTTTTTCTGGCGAAATAAAAAGGCATCGCTCTTGCAAATGAAGGCTACGGCTTTACCGGTGGACTATATTAAATGTTTACAGATTCAAGAGGCACTGCACTGAGAAAAATGCTAAATTATTGAAGTCGTCATTACCGTATCCGTAGTAAGTCTACTAAAAATCTTGCTACTAGATTTTATAGTATTGGCCTTATATATATTATAAAAATACATAATTATGTACCAACATAATAATTATAATAGAACTTCGACTAACAGCCAAGGGTCCTAAGGCTCTTAGGGTTTGCGCATTGTAGCACCGTAACATATATCGAAATATCAGTTCTATTCCAATGATCATAGTCTGTATTAGATTGGCTATAAAAATTGGCTTGAATACACGCATTCTTCGCCAGTTTGAACGTGTTTGTAGCATTGGAATTTTAACTATATAATTAACAGAATAGAACTTATATTTCCATATTTATTGTTTGCTCAACGTCTTGTCGTCGAAGTCTCTATCGCGGCCCGTGACGAGGCCAAAGTTGTTATATTTGGAAGTAGTATGGGAGTCAAGTAGACTGCAGAGCCCTTAAACAGTTTCTTAAAAAGCTTGTTCTATGGGGTATTGCCTTGATTATAGAGTAGCTGGATTCTTATAATCTCGGCGTAAATAGATTACAGGACCTATGTGGTCCTGTAATCTGTTTACGCCGGTAGCTTAATCTGTAATTTTAATTAGGAAATAACCATTACCGTATTATATAGAAATCCGCATTAAGGTTCCTGCAGGGTTATTACGCGTCTTAAGTTCGCTCGCACGCCAATCGTTATGGCGTAATTTTCAAAGATTTTTTGGAGCCATTGTTAAGAAGCCAAGCCTGATCTACGTCAGAATGACGTCAAAACGATCGGCGTGCGAGCGAACTTAAGACGCGTAATCACCCTGCTGGAGTCGCAATCGCGAACTCCGCGTTCTCCGTACAAAATTAGATTTCGCACTTCCAATAATACACGATTAATGTTTGTCGCAGAATTAAAATAATATATTTCTCGGTCATTGTCTTTATTAATCTTTCTGTATTATTTAATTTTTTTTTCGTAATCAGTTTTTTTTTTTTAAATATTATAATACAAAAAAAATATTACCCATAACAGAAAGATTTTTACGTACAATGACGAAAATAAAAATAATAATTGAACTTTGACCAACAGCCAAGTTGTAATATTGGAAGTACGTTTGTATGGGCGTCAAGTCGACTCCAGGCACCTTAAGATATATTTTACAATAAATCTCAAATTCAATTTAATTCATTTATTTTGTAATTTACTAATTAGGTATAACTTTGTTTCACAATGTTAAACAACATAATAAAAATTAGTCTTAAAATTATATTTCTATTAGCTGTATAGAGGCATTATTCTAAATGTAACGATATACTTAATCAATATTTAACAAAGCAAACAAATTATTAACAACACAATGGAATAGTAATAAAATTAAAAGCATATCTAAATGTTCATGGTCTAATTGTTACTTAATTAATGTAAATAATAACATATATTTCTTAATATTATATATTAGCATCAAAATTTGAGTATAACGGAGTAGAACGTCATTGTGTACGTCACTATAAATTTTCGAGGAATAGACTTTACCTAACGTTTTTATATAATAATTTAAAATTTCAATATGTAATTATACTATATTAACTATATTTTGCACGCGGCTTCCCAGACATTTATAAGTTTTTTTTTAATGTTTGTGCCTTACGGCGCTCGAGACCGCCTAGACAGCCTCAGGTTACCCAGCAGAGGGGTTGTAATCCCACCTCGTCGTAGCCAATGGTATGTGTCTACACAAGTGGCTAACTCGTCGCGATGCTTAGATAGACTCAATAACCCATGTATAACACACACACTTTCCGTTTTATTATGAATTGTAATGTATAATAAATGATATGATTTTGATATTACCTATGTGTTTGAATTATTTTTAAATTGTATTGTTTTTTATTATTATGGCGTTCCGAGCTCAGCATCGCTGCCACGGATCGCTGGTTTTTTTAGCCAAGGTCGTTTCACCGCGCGGAAATGTTAGCAATTCAAGTTACCATCAATCGTTCCGCGAACAGAAATTTTAACACGGCTACGGGCTACTTTTTGACAGATGTTTGTTTACATGTGAATATCTATCTACAAATTGGAATTTAATTAATTATTTTATAAATTCATATCTGTTTTAATTTTAAAAGTTCGATTAAACCTAAAAAATAAATATCGTGTAACTAAATTCAGCTTTGATATGTTTAGTTTGAGGTCGTTAATTAAATTAATATTGTGATATTATAAAATTATTGTATTTAAATAATAGTTAATTAAAAAATATTGATTTATTATATAATGATAAGGTAGTAATATTTTTTATTTCAATTATTTAATTCAAAATAGTGCTTCTTGTCAAAAAGTGGCATCAAATATCAACACCGATCGTTTCTGAGCTGCATTTTAGCATAGCTAAAAATAAATGACAAGGCTGTGTTGAAACGGGCATTCGCGCTGGTTTTTGATGTCACCGCGAAAAACTGCCCGCGCTAGCTCTCGGAACGCAGGGTATAATGTGCTGTTATATGTGCAAATATTAAATTGTTTTTCTAATGTATAAATTTCACTTAATGTAATAATCACCACACAGTTAACCAAAACGGAATTTATATGTGGCTAAGGATACCTACATATTAGCCTCGGTAGATATATCCAGTAAGGGATCCGATGGTTTGATTCCAAGTCCCAAGCGCCGTACTTAGAGGTAAGTGCAGCTTCCTTACCTTTTTACCTTTTTTGCAAATATTGGCCATAATCACCTTATACAAAATATACAGTCCAGTTTTTATCGGAGCACAAATGTGTGTGTAATAAAAACGCCCAAATATAATTTGAAATTATTTTTTTAAAACGTATGCAGGTTACTACTTTAATTTATATTTGATACTTTAATACGACTTCTATTGTAATTAATCAAACTTTTAACATTATACTAGACTTTATTTTATTTTAGTGGTAATGACAACAATTGGGTTTTTTTCTCCTTTTCTCACAAAACCCGAAAAATAATTGATCTCTAAAATATGTTTAAGAAGAATATAAAGTAATGTTAAGAATATTATGACACATGTCGAAAGTAGCTACGAATTTTTATCAGCATTTACAGTCCACTTACTAATACTAACTTTTATAAACGAATATATGGCACAGATGATATAGGAGAAGATGGCAATTTTCATACAGTAGACTTTTGACCGTAGTCAGGTTTAAAATTAGAACATGACATGACATTTTAATTTTTTTTGTAAAATGGCAATGCTATGACTTCTGCCAATTGTTTTTTTTTTAATGGATAGGCATAGGATCGCTAGACTTCAGCCTTGTTTAGGTGCACTGTGCACAATTAGGCTGAGTTGTACCAAAGTGTCTGTTAATTTAATGTAACGATTAAAATTAAAAATAGCGTCGAATGTACCAAGGGCTCTAGAGAAAAAGCAGGCGAGGCGACATGACGCGTCGCCTCAGTCAAAAACGTATGTATTTTGACGTAGGCGTGAGGTACGTTCACCTGCCAAAGTCTATACAGTTTTGATTGAAGGCGACACACACGTCGCTTCGCCTGATTTTTCTCTAAGGCCCCTGGGGCCTGAGGCGACGCGTCATGTCGCCTCGCCTGCTTTTTCTCTAGAGCCCCAGCTGTCATTCTAACTGTAAAAATGTGTAAAATCGTTACGTTACATTAACAGACACTTTGGTACAACTCAGCGTTAGAGGTAGCAAGATGTGACATGCTTGCATCGATAATTAGGTCAAACAAAGATGATCACGAAATGTACTAGATTACTGGGACGTTAAATAAGAATGGCATGAGTCATACTTATTTATACCGCGTGAGAACTGAGGTCACACTCAATAGGGGGGCTCGTTAGATGTACAATGTATTAACATTGACCATAAATGTCTCTTGATAACTATACAAGCACGTCGCAGTCTGCTAGCTAAAACAAACTTATTTGTTAGATAGAAATAGTATGGTTGGGAAACAAAACCAGTGGCCGTATTCTGTTTCTTATTACGGAAACGTTAGCTTGTCAAAATAAGAAAATCCTATATTAATATGAGCCTATAACAATGACATTAAACAAATCAGCGACAAGAAAAACCTAAAAAATCATGCACTCTATTCCCTCCAGTTAAAGGTGTTTTTGGCTTGAAAGTTTTTTAAATTTCCTGTCGTGTAGATTGTACATATAGGATTTCGTTATTTTGACAATCTAGCGTTACCTTTAAAAGAAACAAAATATGGAGGCAGCGCATAAATAGTAAATAAACAACATATATTTTTTATTATTTATTTTTCAATCTTTAGGGGTGTCTATGATTAAAATGAGAGATCTTATAAGTAGTGTGATAACAAAATTAAATAAAAAATCTACTATTAGAACAAAATGGTATGCGTGACACCAGCCGGACCACCACGTGTGATATCGTTTTTGATTATGCGAGGTTTTAGGACGTAATTTGTGAGAATTTGTTAGCTAATTTACAGATTTTGTTATCATTTCGTTCAAAAGTTATAGGGATGTATATGTGGTCCTGCCGATGTAACGTTACGGCAGGACCACGATAGAAATAATGCACTTACGAGGTTAGTTCTTTCGCAGAAATTAGGTTTTGAATTTGTATGATTTTGTTAGCCTATTTTAATTTCGCTAGACCGCTTGGTTCAAAGTTACAGTGGTGGTCGTCCTGCTGATAAAACGTGACATCGGCAGGACCACGATAGAAATAATGCAATTACGAGGTTAGTTCCTTCGCAGAAATTAGGTTTTGAATTTGTACGATATTGTTAGCCTATTTTCATTTCGCTAGACCGCTTGGTTCAAAAGTTACAGTGGTGGTCCTGCTGATAAAACGTGACATCGGCAGAACCACGATAGAAATAATGCACTTACGAGGTTAGTTCCTTCGCAGAAAATAGGTTTTGAATTTGTACGCTTTTGTTAGCCTATTTTCATTTCGCTAGACCGCTTGGTTCAAAAATAACAGTGGTGGTCCTGCTGATAAAACGTGTTATGCTATTGCATATTTTAAATAGACTTTTTCAAACGTTGGAAAGCGCGTTTTACAAAGCGAGTGATCTGGCATTCATCAGAACAAAATTAGCAATTAAAATCGCTTGAATCCCAGAAAATCAGGTTAAACTCGATATCATAATAGACTGAAGCTGGTATATTAGGAAAAACGCTAGATCTATGATCTAGCTTTCCTAATATTCATAATTTTACTTTCTTTCATCCTGAATTACGATTAACAAATTATTGAGGATTCGATATTTTAACATTGCATTTTCGTCGCAATGAGTGCATTTCTACTGCATTAATTTTGCTTTCACCCTTCTAACATACCCATTTCTGACTTCCATACAATAGAGTCGGAACAAGCACTACATTATGAATGGATAGTCTAGCATTATCAGTTATATTTGAACCGCCTATCATAGATCACAGTGCGCCATTGACTGTATTCACTCTCCTTTTAATGTTATTTTTTTAACTAACATCCTCAGTGAAAACACTATATATATATAAGTTCTATAGATATAGATTCTATGCTCCCAGATATATAAATTCAGACACAAGCGGCGTTTTTAAACATGACTAGGTCACTTGATGGTTTTTGCATCTGTATGGGCGGTGGTAACAAAACTGTCCGGTCGGTCTAGTGAGAATAGAGACCTTCCTCTACTTAAAACGTATATACATATAAAAAAAACTAACCATTTTAAAATCACTGAGCCGGTAGGTCTTCCTATCTAACCAAACTATTAAAAAAACCCCTAATAGAACACGCGCGAAGCCACAACACTGTGCAACAGCTAGTTGCGCAGAAAAGTAGTAACAGAAAGTAATAAATAACTATGAAATAGAATCCATGACGAAACTATTAGAAACGCCTGATAATTTCGTCATAGCCATAGTACTATTTTAATTTTGGTTTTTATCATGTAGGTAATGTTTTTTTTGTACATTTCTTATTATGATTATAATGAACAATAAATGTACATTTTTTTAACACTAAGTTTGAGCACTATTATACCATTGATCTCATAGTACACTGTGGTGGGGCTAGGAAGCACGCTGCTTCCTGGCCCCGCCATCTGTTTTTGTTGAATTTCTCGGAAACCTTTATAGGTTTTTTTAAGTTATGTACAATTACGTACAAATTATGAACATATTTTTAGTATTAAGCACGTAATCAAATATCTACTGTTGCGGGCCCACGTAGTATCACACATATGATTGCTTATTTTTTGCCAAGTCAGTCTCGGAGACAAAATCAGGTCATTAAATTAATTTTACTTTTGAGATTTGTAACAAGGTCAGATCATGGACTCTGCGTCCTAAAACAAGGAGTAGACTCATTGTATATATTCTTTTGGATATATCAAAAAGAGTTTATTGTGAGCAAGTCAAATTGAAGTTTTGTATCCCATATTGGCGGCTTATGTTGTAAGGTTTTGCTATTAAAACTGTTTAAGTATTTGTTTGACAAATAAATTTGAAATGATTCAGAATTATTGTTCCGTAAGTTGGTATAGTGAAACTGGAACCGACAGCTTAAGGATCCTGGACTCGCAATCGCGAACTCAGGCGTCTCCATACAAAATGAGCTTTCACACTTCCAGTTATACTCAATTAATGTTTGTCGCAGAATTAAAATATTATTTTTGTCGGTCATTGTATTTATTAATCATATTATTAAACGAAAATAACTTTTTTAAATATTATAATACAAAAAAAATATTACCCACAACAGAAAGATTTTTACGTACAATTACGAACATAAAAATAATAGTTGAGATTCGACCAACACCCAAATTGTAATATTGGAAGTACGGTTGTATAGGAGTCAAGTCGACTCCAGGGATCTTAAGGACACTGCACTCGCGATCGCGAAGTCTGCGTTCTCTATATAAAATGAGCTTTCGTACTTCCAGTATTCCTGCCACTACTGTTTACCGCAGAATTATTTTATTTCTTTCGCTCTATATACTCGTATTTATTATTTTTTCTGTTTTTGTCAATACTCTTTTTAAATAAAAATAAATCTAGTATTTAATAATACAAAATTATTTATTAAAAAAGAAACATTTATACGTTTTGCTAGATTTCATTCCATTAATAAACATGGTCTCCATCTGTTTTATAATTTCGTTATGCATTTTTTTAAAGTGGATTAAAATATAAATGAAAATCTCGATCTATGATCTAACTTTCCTAATATACCACTGCTTAGGTTTATTATATTTATTGGTTTTATTATATATATTTATTTAATTTTATAAATCAAAAAGCCTTTGAATAAATAAATAACATCTTCTAAACCGTTTATTGCCCGTGGTACTACCGTTATTACTACCAGTAGTAACACGGGCAATAATATTTGCCCGTAGTACTACCAACTGCTCCGGTAGTACGATGGGAAGTTTTTTTTACCCGCTGTACTACTAATAAAAAATATAATATAATATCATCACGGTGCCTTTTAGTGCCCGAGACCGCCTAGACGACATACTCAAAATGCACCCCTACTAAAGAGCATGCGTAAAACACCCTATGGCCGATTATTTGTTACTGTACCAATGTACAGTACTACACAATATATTGTGGTACAGGTACTTTACTAGTAATAAGAAAAATAGTACATATATAAATTAAATATAAATAAGTAGGTAATCAGCAATGAACCTTATCCAAAGACAAATAGTTACATTATGTAACTATGGCTTTGGAGTAATAAATATAAATTAAGTAATAATTAATTATTACAGTATCAGACTTCATACGCACTAACCTACGTACTATATTATAATGGAATAGATAATTTGTTTACTAGTTGCGAGACTAGTAAACAAATAGTAACATACATACATATCATCACGGGTGCCCTACGGCGCCAGAGACCGCCTAGACGGCCCGAGAACCGTTTAAACGGTCTCATTATCCCGTTAATTAACCCGTCCTCATTTCGACGATGGTATTAGGAGGCAATACCTAACAAGTGGCGTGCTTATGATGGTATAGCCTCGTTGTATAAAGCGGTCACGCACCCAAAGACCGACCTTGTTGACATCTGCTTAACCTTGTTATCAGTTGCACAGTGACTTAACTATCTGTTTTATTTTGTTATGTAACTATTTGTTATTTATAGTGCCTCAGAGAGCACGTTAAGCTGTCGGTCCCGGTTTCACGGTAGCAACTTGTGAAACTGTTTATAGATGGGTTATTGAGTCTATTCAAAACATCGCGACGAGCTAGGCACTTGTTCGGTGTAGACTCATACCATCCGCTACGACGAGGTGGGATTAAACCCCCTCAGCTGGGTACCCTGAGGCCGTCTAGGCGGTCTCTGGCGCCGTAAGGCACCCGTGATGATATGTATGTATGTTACTATTTGTTTACTAGTCTCGCAACTAGTAAACAAATTATCTATTACATTATAATATAGTACGTAGGTTAGTGCGTATGAAGTCTGATACTGTAATAATTAATTATTACTTAATTTATATTTATTACTCCAAAGCCATAGTTACATAATGTAACTATTTGTCTTTGGATAAGGTTCAATGCTGATTACCTACTTATTTATATTTAATTTATATATGTACTATATTTCTTATTACTAGTAAAGTACCTGTACCACAATATATTGTGTAGTACTGTACATTGGTACAGTAACAAATAATCGGCCATAGGGTGTTTTACGCATGCTCTTTAGTAGGGGTGCATTTTGAGTATGTCGTCTAGGCGGTCTCGGGCACTAAAAGGCACCGTGATGATATTATATTATATTTTTTATTAGTAGTGCAGCGGGTAAAAAAAACTTCCCATCGTACTACCGGAGCAGTTGGTAGTACTACGGGCAAATATTATTGCCCGTGTTACTACTGGTAGTAATAACGGTAGTACCACGGGCAATAAACGTTCTAAACTACTACGTGTTTAAACTTTTCTTCGCGACTGTACTCGTAGATTTTTGTGATCGCCATAACTTTTAAACCAAGGGTTCTAGCGAAATGAAAATAGGCTAACAAAATCGTACAAAATCGAAACCTAATTTCTGCGAAGAAACTAACCTCGTAAGTGCATTATTTCTATCGTGGTCCTGCCGATGTCACGTTTTATCAGCAGGACCACCACTATAACTCTTGAACCAAGCGGTCTAGCGAAATGAAAATAGGCTAACAAAATAGTACAAATTCAAAAACTAATTTCTGCGAAAGAACTAACCTCGTAAGTGCTTATTTCTATCGTGGTCCTGCCGATGTCACGTTTTATTAGCAGGACCACCACTGTAACTTTTAAACCAAGCGGTCTAGCGAAATGAAAATAGGCTAACAAAATCGTACAAATTCAAAACCTAATTTCTGCAAAGGAACTAACCTCGTAAGTGCATTATTTCTATCGTGGTCCTGCCGATGTCACGTTTTATCAGCAGGACCACCACTGTAACTTTTGAACCAAGCGGTCTAGCGAAATGAAAATAGGCTAACAAAATCGTACAAATCCAAAACCTAATTTCTGCGAAGGAACTAACCTCGTAAGTGCATTAATTCTATCGTGGTCCTGCCGATGTCACGTTTTATCAGCAGGACCACCACTGTAACTTTTGAACCAAGCGGTCTAGCGAAATGAAAATAGGCTAACAAAATCGTACAAATTCAAAACCTAATTTCTGCGAAGGAACTAACCTCGTAAGTGCATTATTTCTATCGTGGTCCTGCCGATGTCACGTTTTATCAGCAGGACCACCACTGTAACTTTTGAACCAAGCGGTCTAGCGAAATGAAAATAGGCTAACAAAATCGTACAAATTCAAAACCTAATTTCTGCGAAGGAACTAACCTCATAAGTGCATTATTTCTATCGTGGTCCTGCCGATGTCGCGTTTTATCAGCAGGACCACCACTGTAACTTTTGAACCAAGCGGTCTAGCGAAATGAAAATAGGCTAACAAAATCGCACAAATTCAAAAACTAATTTCTGCGCAAGAGCTAACCTCGTAAGTGCATTATTTCTATCGTGGTCCTGCCGAAGTAACGTTACATCTGCAGGACCACAAATACATCCCTATAACTTTTGAACGAAATAATAACAAAATCTGTAAATTAGCTAACAAATTCTCACAAATTACGTCCTAAAACCTGGCATAATCAAAAACGATATCACACGTGGTGGTCCGGCTGGTGTCACACATACAACAAAATCTTATAACATTGGAATAGCCGAATTTTATTACCCCTTTTCTGAAATTTATAAAAATATCTCTTGATATTTGGATAGGTGTGTATGTTCATATAATACATGCACAAATATATTGACTATTGAGCCTACTAATACACAGTACTACATTATACATCCATTTTAATACACTTATGTATACATGAATCTTTATTTTGTTCATCCATCCATTCTATAAACTATAGACTCTGAATACACATAAAGAGGGCTTGATTTCTACTAAAAGAATTGTATATCAAATACAAAGATAAGCCTATGAAACATAAACAACACAAGCTTAGCATCACTTATCTAAATGTTCTGCTATGCCAATGGATCTTGGGTCCTCCGCTCATACTATTAATAATATTAAGGATGCATTTTAGTCTCATTCATATAAATGATACAAAAAGAAAGATATTTTATAAACAAGTTGCCAAATAAATTATAGATTTGTAATATCCAAATAATATGACTTATGTATAAATATGTACTAACAACTAAAACCTTATTTAAAAACCAAAAACTAATACTATATATTTAATTGTTATATAGCACTTTGCCAAAATTACCAAGTTTTTAAATGTTGAAAAAAAAAAATCTACATATAAATAAATAACACATTTAAGTTATTTATCAGGTTTAAATCTAGTTTAGCGAAACGTTTTTGAATAGAGCATACTTGTATTTACTCTTTATAATGGAAAGGGTGATATAAAATTATTAATGTACCCATCAGTTTCCTCGAAATTAAAATTTAAACCCCTTGAAGAACACATTAGTTAAAATAGGTTTTGTCTCTTTTTTTGGCAAGTGTTCTTCAAGGACTCGGCAAGTTTTTATGAATAAGGCCATAAGACTTGCTTTATACTAATTGTATGGTAGTCCACTGCATTTTAAGTTATGAAGGCCAGTTCCAAACCAACTTATGGATTAGTTAATAGATGGGGTTAGCCTATATAATAACAGCAACTACTTTGCAACATTGAAGTACTTTCAGAATCCTAACACATATAACAAGGTGTTTTAACCCTTCAAAGGCACTCGAAGATGTAAACCATGAACTATTTATTAAACAATACATTTAAATATTTACCTCATTCTTTAATAACTCAATAATTTGTGTATTGATGCCAACATCCAAATTTAGTTTACCTATGATTTTCTTTAGCCTTATTTTAAATAATAATTTTGTCTAAAAATCTGTAACATTTGGGAATCTATTTCATAATTGACAGATTTTCTTTCTCCTGGCATTGCTTCTTGTGGCATTGATTCTTCTCATTATACTCAACCTCTTCTTTTTGGTGTTTCTATTACCTCATCTAAAAATATTTGAATCATAAAAAACACAGAATTAAAAAAGTTTTTATTTATGTATTTAAACAGTATTTATTTACAATAAAATGCTTTATTGTACAAAATTACAAAATAAAATTGTACATAGGCGAACATAATGCCTTAGGCATTTTCTACCTATATAGTATGTGTTAAAATAATACAATCATATACAGTTATTTTTTATGAGAAGTAGCTATAATCACAAATTATAGTTAATGGTTGGATGGTTTGGCTGATGTTCTGGGGACTGGGGTGATTCTGTTCACTAATATGTATTATTTGGGCTTTTTGTAAATTTAGCTCGTTATTGTACAAAGGCACATATATATAATATATTATATATGTGTTGATCACTACCTAGTGTCATAATAATATACATAGAATTTTGTTTGTAATTTTATTGTTTTTTTAGTAGCTAACGTAATAATTTCATTGCTGCAATATTTATTGTGGTTTTATTTACTTAGATTTGTTTGTTCCTTAATTACTTATATTTGTTTGTATATATCTATTATATAGTAGGCAATTGCTTTTTTCTTTATATTTTATAATTTGTTTTATGTACAACTGTGATTTTTTTTCAAAATATTGTTATATAATGTAGTTTTATGGCTTAATTTTTTGTTATATCAGTTCTTTACTATCTTTTTGTTACTTGACTTTACAGCAGGATAATGGAAAAATCATTTAATAATTTTTTTGTATTACCTTTTTTTAACGTGTATCTCTCATACTTGTCATTGGCAAAACAAATGGCTTTACCATTATGGCCATAAATAGGAAAAAAAAAAAAAATTATAGTTATTCTTGAATAATTTATATAGTATTTTTTCACATTAAATTTAGATTAGCAGGAACAAAATCAGACAAAAATTGAAAAAAATATTATTATGGTGTATGTACGGTATATACATCCATATTCATTTAGTATGTGGTGGCCGAGTTGGTTAGATTTTGGACTTAAAAACACTTAGGTCCCTGGTTTGAATCCAATGAGTTTTTAATTAAAAAAATCATGTACATTTGTTTGACAACACCAATGTTGTGCCCCGGAGAGTAGGTTAAGCTGTCGGTCCCAGTTTCACTATACCAACTTGTGAAACTGTTTATAGATGAGTTTTGGGCGCCGAAAGGCACCTTTGGTGATATTTATTATATATGGTGTATCATCACAGGTGTCTTACGGCGTCCGAGACCGCCTAGATGGCCTCAGGGTACCTGTTAGTATTCATAATAAATATTTAAATACCTGTAATGGCAGTCTGTGGACCATCATCTTTTGACCAGGAAGAAGTACAGGCCATTCCTAAAATATATGTTTTATTAAATATTTTTTGGTCATAGATTGTTAGTTAAAAATAATTACTATATGAGAACTATCTTTTGTTAACCCGGTTTCTTCCATCATAATATTTACAAATAAAAAAAAAGGTAACCATATTAAATTATTGGCCCTTTCTCATCTATCCCTATTGAAATTTCCGAAAATAGTAAAACATCTTTTAGATTTATAGGTAGACTACATATAGTTAAATTATTTCTGTAATACCCTACAGTTGTCCTCTCCCACATTCCTATATTTAAATCTTTATTGCATACAAAATACCTTACCGATATCTTCGAAAGTATTTTGAAGTATGCCAGTAGAAATTTCATCAGCAGTAAATAATGACGAACCTTTTACGTTATATGACGAACCTTTTTTCAAAATGTTTGTGACACAAGTGCAGCTTGTAAAGCTGTTCCAAGATTAAAGTCTCAATTTCAGAATTCAGGATTCGTTTTAACCATTTTAATAGTTTTTGTTCAATAGTTGGTAGTCGGTGAAGTTTAACGTTCTGTCGTACACTACTACACCCACAAACACAGCACAGGTTATGCAATATACATATTGATGCATGAAAAACACGTGAATATTATAATTTTAAACGGAGAGACACATAATAAAGATATAAACAATTTCTTTCAATTCAATTTCTTATTTATATGGCCTCTCGCTTTTCGCGAATTTTGCCAGTGTCTAGTCGTGAAAAAGGCACTTAAGGAGGAGAAAAATAATTATAGAGACTTTAACTTATTAGTCTTTAAGTTTAGAATAACATTGTTAATCAAATAGGGGAGAATAAAATGCAAAGATATTACTCAAGGTACGGTTTAGGAGGGGGAATGCAGTATTTAAAATTAGTTAAGACATCACAAGGGCCAAAAGTTAGGAGACACAGGACAGCACACTATCTGAAAAAGAAACATTCAGCAAATTAGTATATAAAGGATTTAAAACACAAATTTATACCCAGTTATATAGAATTATAAATACATGATACAATAATATAAATATACAAAATAAATACATATACACTCAGAGATACCAACCAAACCTTTTTAGGAACCAATGATGCTGTTATACCTCTCTTTTTCATAAGAAATAGTAGGGTAAACATTAGAATAATTTTAATGATTGTATGGTTGGCATCTCTGAATGCTACAGGGGGCCCTAAAATATCTTAATATACAAAACTGTACATATTAGTTACAGTTTTAATTTGAATTTTTCAATATATTTTGCTAAAGCACAGAGTCCAGAAAAGCTGGACAAAGTGAGTAAAGTGTTTAAGTTGGTAGGTCGGGGGACATCACCGGGAAGAGTGTCATATAATGAGGTTGAATGATTTGGACATCTGAAGAATATATGTTCCAGGGTTCCCAGCTCGCAGCCGCAATCACACAATGCACTATCACGGACCTTAATTTTATTAAGATGTATAGGGGAACTATTATGCCCCAGCCTAAGTCGGCAAATAGTGGATGTAATTTGTTTGTTAAATGTTTTGTAAGTAAAGAACCAAGGTTTCAAACTGATATGAGGTTGTATAGTTCTGTAATGCCTTTGCCTTTTCCTTATCTTTATTCCAGATTTCCTCCCAGCAACAAGCCAGGTCAGATTTAGCAAAAGGGTTTAAGTCCTGAGTATATAGGGCATAATCAACGATCAAACCGGTAACTGTGGCTTCCTTAGCCAATCTATCTACAGTTTCATTTTCCTCGATGCCACAATGGCTAGGGATCCAAGCCAGAATGACATCAAGGCCAAAGTCGTTACACTGGAGGAGTAACTGTCTAATTTTGAAAGTAATAGGGTGAGGATTACTATTTGAGGAATAGTCTGATAAAGCTTTTAAACAGCTTTGAGAATCAGAGAATATAATTGATTTTTTAATTTTATGGGAGTGTATGTAAGATACAGCTTTATAAATAGCAAGGGATTCCCCAGTGTAGATTGAAGACAGAGGAGGACTTCTAAAGTTTAAAATAATAGAGTATTTTGGTATCCAAACTGCTGAACCAACATAGGTATCAGAACCGTATTTTGAAGCATCACAAAAAATTGGTAATCTATCTGACCAGTGTTTCTTAACTTCTCTATTGAAAATACTATCTGCTAAGGGGGAGTCCTTATCAATATCAAAATGTACAACTTTTGGGATGTAGAGTGAAGAATCGTATGGATATGCAAAGGAGGGGAAACATTGAGAGGTATATAAAGGGGTATCAAACTTACGCAACTTTATATAGCTGGCCAATAAGCATGGCAAATCCCTATTTTTCCAGTAAGAAGATTTTGAGAGGCTATATAATAATTCCAATTTACCCATTAAAGGGTGAGAGGCGTTACAAGCTATTTTATATAAAAAACGATCCGAGAGATACTGTCTTCTGACAGACAAAGAAGGCTCAGCACATTCGGATTGCAAGGCCAAAATAGGAGATGACCTCATGGCACCAAGAATAACCCGCAAACTTTTATATTGAATTTTGTTTATTTTATTTAGTGCAGATTGATTGCAGGGTGTGAGAACAAATGAAGCATAGTCTAGATTACTTCTAATGACAGCATTATAGAGAAGTTTCTGGCAGTATGGGTGAGAGCCCCACCATGCTCCTGATAAGCATCTAAGTAGGTTAATCGATCTCTCACACTTATCTGAAATGTAATCAAAGTGGGGAATACCTGTCATTCTCGAATCCAATACAATGCCAAGAAATTTAAATGATTGAATTTGGGAGATGGGGCATTCATTGATTTTAATATTCAAGGAAGGGATTTTATATTTCCTAGAGAAAACAACAACAGCGCTTTTAGAAGGGGATAGTGTTAGTCCATGGGATTTAAGCCAATTGTTTAGATAGTAAAGAGCACTATTCAAGGGAGCCTGAGAATCTAGAATGCTAGCCACTGATACATAGAGAGCCAGATCATCTGCATATTGGAGAATATTGCAGAAAGATGTAACAGATAAGTCAAGATCAGAAGTATATATATTGTAGAGGAGCGGGCTTAGGACGGATCCCTGGGGCAGGCCCCTCCAGATTGTTTGAGAAGGTAGATGGTAACCTTGGTATCTGATATTTATGGTACGGGGAGATAGCAAGTTTGATATGACCTGTACAATCCTCACTGGGATGCTCAGCTTAAGCATTTTCTGCCTGAGCAGAGGAAGAAGGACACTATCATATGCAGAACTTATATCAAAAAAAACCCCTACTACTGATTCATTTTTTGAGAATGCTACTCTAATATCAGTGGATAACACTCCTAGGCTATCCATTGTGCCCTTACCTTTACGGAACCCAAACTGGGAATTAGGGACAATGCCTCTACTCTCCACTATCCACTCCAGGCGGTTCTTCACAAGATGTTCCAGGATTTTACAAAATACGGGAGAAAGAGCAATAGGTCTGTAAGAAGAGGGGAGGGAGGGGTCTTTATTGGGTTTCAAGATAGGTATTAAAATTTGCTTTTTCCAGGGTTCCGGAGGGATACCATTAACATATGTTTTATTTATGATTTGTAAAAGGATATTTTGGAAGCATACACTAGATTTACAGATAAATGAATACGGGATACCATCAAAGCCCGGAGAGGAATCTTTAAGCTTGCTCAAGACAAAATCAAACTCCCTTCTGTTAAAGGGTTCATTCATGGGATCAAGGAAGTTAAGGGAGACAGGTAGAGGGGGAAAATTATCAAGTAGGGGATTCAGGGGAGGGGCCAGGGATTCTGAAAAACTCTGCAACCATCCTGAGGGGTCATTGGAAGAGGAAGTATTGTTAGAGGACATGGCTCCACGGAATTTTTTGATATTTTTCCAAACAAGAGATGAAGGGAAGCGAGGAGAAAGATTCTCACAAAATTTGAACCACCCAGATTTTTTCTTACTAGTTAGCAGTTTTCTTGTTTGAGCTGCTATTTTCTTATCTATACTATCTATACTAATCTATACTAATATAATAAAGAGGAAAGATTTGTATTTTTGTGTTTTTGTATGTTTGTAATGAATAAACTCAAAAACTACTGGACCGATTGCAATATTTTTTTCACCATTAGAAAGCTGCGTTATTCAGAAGTAACATAGGCTATATAATATCACGCTAGGTCCTATAGGTGTGGAGCAGTAACCAAAAATGTTTTAAAAACGGGGGAAAAGTATCGTTTCTGAGGCCTTCCGTGGCGTGCGCTGAGCATATAGTTAAAGTTATACAAACCTGTGCGAAGCCGGGACGGGCCGCTAGTAATTAATAAAATTACTTAAAGACATCGATGCATTATACAGCCTTTCTGCCTCTCTTCGAGCTTTGACCATTTTTGTACACTCGGAGTCCCACCAAGGAGGGGACATCATTCTCATAGTTCTGATAGGCTTTCTAGGAATACATGCATCGGCTGAAGAAATCATAGATTCCACCAATTGGTCATAAATATAAATATAGTTATTGTCATTTACAACATCTAGCAAATTAGCTTTCTGTCCTGTGAGATCGGAAAATTTTAACCAATCTGCATTATGCAACTTATATTTACAAAGGGGTTCAAAATTCAAGGTTAAGGGGGAAGGAATAAGATATGATATTAAAATTGGGTAATGGTCACTCCCAAATGATTCTGATAAAATGGACCAGGACAAGATTGGAGACAAGGAAGGAGAGCATAAGGAGAGATCCACTGCACTCGGGAGTTGAGTGGGATTGGGGCGTCTGGTTGCTGCACCATCATTTAAAATACAGAAATTCAGATTGTCAATGAGATCCAAAAAGTCCGATCCAAAGGCATCTACTGAACGGGGCCCCCACATGGGGTGATGACAATTGAAGTCTCCACAGATAACGACTGGCTGGGGAAGGGAAAAGAAGAGAGAATCTAGAATAGGAATATGGGAGCGATTGGGGTGAGGAACATAAACTGATACCCAGGTTATATCACCTGATCTGATAGCAACCATATTAATATCTGGTGGGTGAGCAGTGATGCGAATCTGATGAAAAGGGATGTGTCTACTAATAAAAATTGCACTACCACCATATCCATCGTCTCTGTCTTCCCTCACACTAAGGAAGCCTGGGAGTACAAATCTTGAACCTGGCTTAAGCCAGGGTTCAGTAATGGCCAGTATATTAATATTAAATTTTCTAATTAAATATATTATATCAGTCTTTTTATTTTTAATGCTATTCACATTCCACTGTATTATGTGTGGTGTCTGGGGCGTTTTGTTGGATGATGTGAAGAAGTTCATTTAGTTTTTGAGAAACATTGTTCGGTGTATTATTGTTGTAATTACTACTTATATTTATTAAAAGAGTTAAAATTAGTTCAATCAGGTTCTCCTTTGGAGAATCCTGATTGACTTTCCCTAAGGCACATCCATTGGCCGGAGGGGGGGGATTGAAAGCTCCAATTATGGAATTATGGGCCTCTTTGTCATAGCCTTTATAGACTTGTTTTTGCGGTTTCTGAAGTAATACTGTTTTTTTATATGATTTTCTGGGCGTTAATTTGGAAGATACATTTTTAGAATTATATTGAAGGGGGGAATTATAATGGAGTTAGGAGAGTTTTAGTTTTGGAGACCTCTGTAAAGCTGCGGGTAGGAAACCTGGAAGAGGCTTCCAAGAAGGATATATTATCCTGCGACATTAAAGTTTTAATAGATTTTTGACGGGAATGTTCTGGACAATTCCTATCAGTAGCCATATGAGAACCCTGGCACAGGAGGCAAATATGGTCTGTAGAAGAAGTATCACATTCATGACCAGAGTGGGATTGAGCACATTTAAAACACCTGGGTTTGGATCTACATTGAGATTTTAAATGACCAAACCTACAGTACTGTAAGCATTGGATTGTGGGAAGGACGTAAGGGTCAACATGGACTGAGGTATAGCAAAAATAAACCTTCTCAGGCAAAATTTGACCTTTAAAGGTTAATACTACTGTTTGGGTAGGGATCCAAGTAGGTACATTGTTTTCATAAATTTTTCTATTTAGCCTTCTGGCTTTGAGAACAATGCCACAGTTAGAGGGGAGAACCAAGTTTTCTGAAAGTTCAGTCATTGAAACCTCTAATGGGATTTCACGAATGATACCCATACGCGATATTTGGAATGATGGGATAGAAGCTGAGTAATTGGAGGACTGAAGACATGGATTAACAAGGAAATTATTTGCCTCCTTTGCAGAAGTGAATTCGACGGAAACTCTGTTTCGGCCGACCATCTTTACCCCACCCATTTTGATATTCGGAATATTATTTTGTACTAAAAATTGACCAAATCTAATCCTATTTATGGAAATACCAGAGTCTGGGGAGGTTTCTTTACGCACTACATGTACAAAGAACGGTCCTTTATCAATTTCCGAGTATTTAGGTTGTCCGATTTCCAGACTAGGATGAGAGTAAGTCATTTGTATAGAAGGGCGAGACTCTTGTGAATCTATAACAAGTTTTTTAGGTTCGTTAGTGTTTGACTCGATAGCTGCTGAGTCCAGATGCCGTTTGCGATTATTTAAGAGTATCGGTTCCAGCGAAAACATAGTTGGTGACTCCGCGGGTGAATGGAAGTCCATATTAGTAGGTGACAAAAGAGGATCGGGAGGTTTCGGAAGAATCTCCATATTTAATATTTAAGGAAAATATAAATTACAAACCCTCACCGGACAAATACACAATCACATTAGTTGTTAATCTTAAAATTAAAGACTTTTTGATGAACAAAAGCAATAAAATTAAGTGAAAAACTCCGAAGCACGTGCGTTAATCACAAAACGTCAACACCGAACCCAAAACAATTTCTTACTCGATCGACAAAAAAAAACAGTAATGGCGGACGGATGTTGTTTGTTATTAAAAATCCGACTTAACCCGACTTTACCCGACGATAGACGACGCCCGCGCAGCAGAGGGGAGGTAAGGGGGGCGAAAGGCAAGGTAATAAACGTCATGTTCTAATTTGAAACCATAGACCACTACGGTTAGATTTTTTGTTAGCAAGATTACCAGCCGTGATATATGGTTAAAGAAAATTAATTACTCCGATGTACACATTGTCGAATTATTCTATACGTTATTGTGGGTGGTAGTTTAGTGTAAAAATGATAGCAGCATTTTTTGTATAATACAATTATACTAATGTTATATAAACAACTATATAAATCGCTGACCATTTGTATTGGGTGTTGTGGCATTCGATTAAATCGAGCAGCGACTCGATTTGGAGTTGGGTAGTGTGACAACACTTTTTGGATAGGTACTCACAACTCCGGACTCGAGGCGCCTGCTGCACGCTAACGAACTGTAGTTTGATTTACAATAAACAAGCCTAATCTCAAAGTATACGATAATTAAGTGGTGAACGCCACAACTGGCGACGAGGAAAATTATGTGAGTAGAAAAATATTAGTACACACATACATGATGATTCCGGAAAAAGCAACGGTGAAGGGAATACAATAATACTTTGTGCAAAAGAAAGAAAATATTCACCTAAGCACTATTAAACAATAATTTACTTAATCATTTTACATACTGAAATAAATTCACATGCACTAAATATAACCTCAAAAGTTTATTTGTTTAATATTTTTGTTTTGTTCATTCTTCGTAAGAAGATGGCAAAGGGATGAAAGCCATAGAGCATTTTATTTATTTATAAAGGAAGTAAAGGCATCCCGCTTAGATTATTATTAGATAGAATGGTCATGGATTCAAATTATTTACAAGACATTTGATATTCAGGCTAATATAAAGTATACTATTTATTAATAACCTCACATGTTAGTTATGTAAATAAATCATAGCTGGTAAGCATTACATGAATATAATCTATCTTTATGCAAAAGTTCTGACCCTTCACCACAATATTACTGGATAAAAAGTAGTGTTCTAATACTATGGTGAAAATGTAGTGCCAATGAGTGACAGCTCATTAATAATTTTGATACACCAACTATAAAATGTAATGCATAATAGTACCAATGGGTGTTAAGCCCATCAAGTTCCTCGTAAAATGATAATTACATTTTGCGCGAGATTGATTAAAACAAATTTACATTAATAAAAATTAAAAAATAAAATGTAATGTATAATAGTACCAATGGGTGTTAAACCCATCAAGTTCCTCGTAAAATGATAATTTCATTTTGCGCGAGATTGATTAAAACAAATGTACATAAAAAAAGAAAAAAAAAAAAGAAAAAAACTGCATATCATTCCAGATCGTCCCAATGGCTCAATTATCGTGTTTGGAAGCTTTTGACTGTGGCGATCCAAATTCTGTGGGGAGTCGCTGGGAGAAGTGGGTCCGAGCACTAGAAATATATTTTTTGGCAACTAATGTAATAGAATCATCGAAAAAAAGAGCCACCCTCTTACATACTGGGGGTCTAACTTTACAAGAAATTTATCACAATATTCCCGGAGCTCATGTTTCTGAGGAAGACTCAATACATGATGTTTATAAAGTAGCTATAGATAAATTAAATGAATATTTCTCTCCAAAACAAAGTTACGTTTTTGAACGCCATGTGTTTAGACTAATGAAGCAGGAGCCCGGAGAAAAGTTCGATAAATTTTTAATCCGGCTACGACACCAAAGTTCAAAATGTAAATTTTCGGACGAAAATGAAAATTTAATCGATCAAATCACGGAGAAGTGTTCATCTGGGGAACTGAGGAAGAGAATTTTGTTGCTAGGCGATTCAGTTACTGTAAATAAGATAATAATCGAAGCTAACGCAATCGAAACGATCGACAGACAGTTAAACGAGTTTCAAGAGAAACACGAGTTTAAAGTAAATAAGATAGAATCTACATCAAAGATCCCGCCTAGATTTTCAAATATTGAATGCAGTAGATGCGGGAGCAAAAATCATAATAGGGATAGCCTAACTTGCCCCGCCAAAGATAAAATATGCATCAAATGTGGTTTTAAGAGTCATTTTCAAAAACAATGCCGCACTAGAGCCAAGAAACGTAAAAATACTAACACAAATATACAACGAAATTTAAAAAAACAAAAAGTTACAGAAAACCCCGAAGAAACCGCTGTTGATTATATATTTCATCTAGATGAAGACGCGCAAATACAATGTAAAGTAGGGGGTGTAGACATTAATCTTCTTATAGATTCGGGAAGTCGATGCAACATTATTACTGATAAAACTTGGAGACACCTTAAAACAAATGCTATAGTAATAAGTAAACAGCAAACTGTTGTAGATAGAATTTTCAAAGCATATGGCTCTAAAGAACCATTATCGGTGTTGGGATCTTTTGAGGCAGAAATCAAGATTCAGGACAAAATTAAGAAAGCAACATTTTATGTTATAAAAGATGGTACTCGTGATCTGCTTGGTAAGGAAACCGCTACAGACTTAAACGTACTCAAGATTGGGGTAAGTATAAATGAAATAGTAGAAGGTCCCTTTCCTAAATTTAAAGATATTAAATTAGACATTGCCATTAATTAATCAATCACTCCAATTTGCCAACCCTACAGAAGAGTACCGATTCCTTTAGAAGATAAAATTAATAACAAAATTAACGAATTAGTAAGCAAAGATATTATAGAACCTCTAGATAAGCCTTCAGCATGGGTTTCCCCAATCGTCCCAATACTAAAAAATAACGGCGACGTTAGGATTTGTGTCGATATGCGGTGTGCCAACAAAGCTATTGTTGGCGAGAACCACCCCTTGCCTACTATGACTCAGTTAATACCAAAGTTTAGGAAAGCTAGCGTGTTTTCTAAACTTGATATCAAAGACGCATTCCATCAAGTTGAAATTAAAGAAAATTGTAGGGACATTACAACTTTTATTTCAAATAAGGGTCTCTTCCGGTACAAACGCCTTATGTTCGGAATATCTTGTGCGCCTGAGCATTTTCAAAAAATTATTGAAAGAATGCTTTTAAAATGTCAGGGGGTAGTCAATTTTATTGATGATATCGTCGTGTTTGGAAGTAATACCACTGAACATAAGTTTGGGGAAATAGGCAGTCAATATCTTTTCAAAAATTAAAAACTAACCTTAGTAATATTAAAAACTTAGGGTTCTACGATCCAGAGGATAAAACCCAAGTAATAGCAGACGCAAGTCCAGTTGGGTTAGGAGCTGTACTATTACAGTTTGACAATAATGGCCCACGTGTTATAGCATATGGTAACAAAAGCCTGACAGACGTGGAGAAACGTTATTGCCAGACAGAAAAAGAAGCCCTCGCCTTAGTATGGGCAGTTGAACATTTTAATATTTATCTATATGGTCTCAAACATTTTGAACTAATCACCGATCACAAGCCTCTTGAAGTTATATTTGGTCCTCGATCTAAACCCTGTGCGAGGATCGAACGATGGGTGTTGCGGCTTCAAACTTACAACTTTAAAATAATTTATCGAGCTGGTAAACACAATATAGCAGACCCTATATCGCGGTTGTCTTTCAACCACAAGTCCCTACTGTTTGAAGACGAGTCGCATATTAATCAAATAGTAGAATTTGCCAGACCAGTAGCTATATCATTACATAATTTAAAGGCATCTTCAAAGGATGATGAAGAATTTAGTTTTGTTCAGAAGGGTATTTTACATAACATTTGGGATAACAGGGTTAATCATTATAAACTGTTTGAACAAGAACTATGGATTCATGATGGTCTTTTATTGCGGGGTAACAAACTTATAATTCCAACACAACTGCGAAACGAAGTACTTAGATCTGCTCACGAAGGACATCCCGGAATCGTGGCTATGAAGTCTAGATTACGGACAAAAGTATGGTGGCCTAAAATCGACAAGGACGCCGAAATAGCAGTAAAAAATTGCAAAGGTTGCACGTTAGTTTCTGGTCCCAGTTTCCCAGCTCCAATGAAAAGACGAGAATTACCGTCTCAGTCTTGGATAGACATAGCATTATATTTTTGTTGTAGTAGATTACTTTAGTCGATATAAAGAAATTAAAGCAATTATGAAATCAATAACATCTTTAGACACTATTTCGGTACTAAAAGAGATATTTTCGCGCTTAAGGATCCCAGTTAGCATGACCACAGACAACGGCAGACAATTTACGAGTGAAGAATTCAAAAGATTTTGTACAGAATTCGGTATAAGAATTTTCAATTCAATTCCATATTGGCCACAACAAAACGGCGAAGTTGAAAGACAAAACCGCGATATAATCAAAAGGTTAAAAATTAGTCAACTCCAAAAATCCAATTGGCAGAATGATCTTTATGACTATTTAACAATGTACAACAGTACACCGCATACAACTACAGGGAAAACTCCATCAGAGTTATTTTATAATAGACAATTTAGGGATAAAATTCCATCTGCATTAGATGTAGAAAATGGTTGTGCAGATTATAAAGATAGAGATTATGAAATGAAACAAAAGGGAAAGATTAGGGAAGATAGAAAAAGGAGAGCTAAAGTCTGTGAATTGGGAGTAGGAGAAAAGGTGTATGTTAGGAATGCAACTAAAGAAAACAAATTAATTTCAGAATTTAACCCAACACCGCATACTGTAACTAGCGCTAATGGAAGTGATATAAATGTTAGGAATGATGTTACAGGACATGTATATAGGAGGAATATTGTTCACCTAAAAAGAATAGAAGGACAATGGAAGGTTTGTAATTCAGATGATTTAGAGGAAAATAATACAGGATCGCAGACAGAGGAGGAAAGATAAATACTTCTGTAATATAAGTAATTGTATTGTTAATGCCCGAGGCCTCCCGATTTAAACATAAATATTTGTTTCATGTAACCCTTGCAGACACTCATGTATACATTCAATAATAAGGACTATTGTATTATCAACTATTGTTAGTAGTTGTTGTTAATTATTCATTATTATATTATTAATTTAAAAATAAATGCATTGTATTCCTTTATGTTATGTTACCTAATTAATGTATATTTTATTTTCAAAATTGTAAGAAGAAAGAGATGTGGCATTCGATTAAATCGAGCAGCGACTCGATTTGGAGTTGGGTAGTGTGACAACACTTTTTGGATACTCACAACTCCGGACTCGAGGCGCCTGCTGAACGCTAACGAACTGTAGTTTGATTTACAATAAACAAGCCTAATCTCAAAGTGTACGATAATTAAGTGGTGAACGCCACAGGTGTAGTCAGAATACCTTCGGTTACGACGAGGTGTGAATAAAATGAGGCCTTAGAGGCCTTAGAGAAAATGCAGGCTAGGCGACGCGTCGCGTCGCCTCAGTCAAAACGTATGGGTTTTGACTGTTGACAGTCTGGATAATAGGCGTGAGCTGTCTGTTGTCACCTTTCAAAATCCATACTCTTTCGACTGAAGGCGACGCAACATGTCACCTCGCCTGTATTTTCTCTAAAGCCCCAGAGCCTGTCTAGGTGGTCCTGGACCCAATCATACAGAAATATAATAATATAAAATCAATCCAAAAAAAATGTTCTAAGTAATCTAAATTACTTCTAAATATTAGAAACTAACTTGGAAAGTGAAAATAGATTTATTTATTAGTTTAATTTACTACATAGCGAGCTACACCATTATTGCCAGAGAGATTCAAGGACAATCTAGAGGGTAGACTAGTTTACTTATAATAATACAGAGTGGCACAGCCTTAGTTAATACATTCTAACACCCCCCTTCAATTTATAGTTTGTCCTTTACAAAATATAAATTGGTTTACAAAAAAAAAAAAAATGAATTAATATTGAAGTTAGGCACAACACTAAAAGTTAAGCACATCACTATTCAAAGTGTCAAACAAAAGTTGTAACCTAAAAACATTTTAATTAAACTATAAGAGTTCTATTATTGATAAATCCTACCCAAGGGCCTCCGGTGACAGTCGGAGATGCTAACCATAAATATATTTAAAAAATACTGCTGTTTGCCCCACCATTTATTTGGAAAGAGTGAGGTACAATAGATTCATTGGTTCTCAAAATTTGGTTGACATCTCTGACTTTACATTTTTATGTTTTTTATATAACTATATAACAGGGTATAAAATAGTATTTTAAACTCTGTATATATATTTTTGTTCTAAATTCCTAATTGTTTCTTTTTCAGATGTCTGTGTCGTCCTGTGTTCGTTAACTTTTGGCCCTTATATTCAATCCTAATTTGTGCTGTACCCCCTCTTAATCGTAACATATTATCAATTTTATGTATTGTCTCGTCTTATACTAATACAGTTTTTCTAAAATAGAAGACTAATCTAATGTAACTTGTCATAATCTAACTATTTTAACTCCTTAGTGATAGTGCCTGTTTCATAACTAGACACTGGCAAAATTTGCGAAAAGCGAGAGGCCATACAAACAAGAAATTGAATTGAAAACATTTTAATTCTTTTATAAAATTACACAACAAAAATAAACAAGTTAATTAAGTAAAAGATTACAAAAGTAGTTAAACTTTGCAGTGCCAAGCGGTTTTGTCATAATGTCCGCTATATTATCTTCACTTTTAATGTAATGCACTGACAATAGTTTTTTGTACACTATATCTTTGATAGAAGAAGTGAAATTTAATATCTATATGTTTTGACCTTTTGGTGTTTTCACTATTGTTCATCATTTTTAAAGCACTTTGATTATCTACAAACAATGTAACACTATCTAAATTTTGAAATTCACTTGACAGTCCTTTGATAAACAACAAATCACTAACACACAGCTGCAGAGATGTACTCAGCCTCCGCTGATGATAAAGCAACTGTTTGCTGTTTTCTTGAACTCCACGATATTAAATTTTGATTGTGGTAGATAACCATACCACTTACACTCTTTCTGTCTGTGTGATCACCTCCCCAGTCTGCGTCCGAGTAAGCTATAATTTTGTTTTTATTGTAAGACTTTTTATAGGTAAGTCTTTCTCCTTAGTTCCTTTTAGGTAACGAAGAATCCTTTTTGTGGCTTCCCATGCTGACTTAGTTGGTTTAGTCATGTATCTACTCAAGAATGAAGTTGCAAAAGATATATCCGGTCTGCTGATTGATAGGTAAGTTAGACATCCAATCATTTCTTTATCAAACATGTTACTAATTATTTCTTCTTTTTCAGGTACTTGAAAATTATTCTCCATAGGTGTATTCATCGGTTTGCAGTCACTCATGTTAAATTTCTTCAATATTTTATCAATAAACTTTGTTTGTGAAATATTTAATGTGTCTTTGTTTCTAATTATATCCATACCTAAAAAACATTTAATTTTTCCTAGGTTTTTTGCATTAAATCTTTTTATTAAATTTATAGTTACTTGATAAATTTTTTCTTGATTTCCTATTAATAAGATGTCATCAACAAATAACAACAACCATAGACTTTCTCCGACATATAGACAGTTATCATACTCTGATCTTCTCATACCTATATTTACACAAAATTCATTAAATGTTTTATTCCAACACTTGGGTGACTCTTTCAACCCATACAAAGCTTTTTTCAACTTTAATACCTTATTTTTATTTTTAAGCTCTATACCTTTTAGGGCTTTGATATATACTTCAGATTCAACATTTCCATTTAGAAAAGCGGTGGGTATATCTAATTGTAATGTATCCCAATCATTTATTAAAGCTTGTGATAAGCATAATCTTATTGTAGACATTTTGGCTACTGGAGAGTATACATAATCCTCAGTGTCTTGTTGGAATCCTCTTACAACAAGTCGGGCCTTTTTTATACCCTCCGACTTTGTCTTGAAGACCCATTTTGTGTCTATTGTTCTTTTTTCAAGTGGTAACTCACATTCTTCCCACGTCTCCAGTTTTTGTAAAGATTCTACTTCCTTGTCTATCGCCATTTGCCAACCATCATTTCTTTCTATAGCTTCTTCGAAAGAAATTGGATCTTCTTCCTTAGTTAACAAACAATAAACCTTATAGAGTTTATACTCTTCTAAATATTTAGGTTTATTAATGACTCTTCCTGATCCTGTCTGTATTTGTTTCTCTTTATTTGTGTCATCTTTTAATGGTAATATTTCTATTTGTTCCATTTCCTCTTCATTATATTTTGTATATTTGTAGTCTGTCTCATCAAATTGTACATCTCGAGACACTATTACTTGATTTGTAATCGGATCCCATAATTTCATGAAGCTAAAAAATCGCGCCCGCGCCAATGGAGTAAGCATGATACATAAATTGTTTCATAATAGTACGATACCGGTGTCGCCAATTTCTGAGTCGAACAAATGAAGAACGGGGAAAAAGGTGTGGCTTCAAATGGCAGCTCAACGCTTCTGACACTTAAAAAACTGCTTGAGAAAAAAAGAGATACAAGCAAACACGAATGTGTGCGCGTGTCTATGAAGTGCTTTGTTTTTTTATTATAAAAAGCTAAATATTTAATTGCATACTTAATAGTTTCGATAGTGTTGCCACCGACAACAAATATTATTACTTATCGATAAAAACCAAATATTTTGGGATTTATAGAGATCATCAAAGATTAATAATTATTTATCGATATACAATTGTAATATACACACATATCATCAAGGTAACCAGCGGAGGGGTTTTAATCCCACCTCGTCGTAGCCGATGGTATGAGTCTACACCGAACAAGTGGCTAGCTCGTCGCGATGTTTTGAATAGACTCAATAACTTTGAAAAATATACTTTGGGCTAATATGATCAAATCAAACAACTTTCCCATGGAACCATGTATCGCAAAAGAAAAAAAAATGGCCTTCTCCATACAAACTAGTAACGTTAAAATGACCAATTTGTATGGGGAAGTACTTTTTTTTTTCATTTGCGAAATATGGTTCCATAGAAAAAATTGTTAGATTTTATCAGCAGAACCTCATATTAGCCCAAAGTACATCCTTTCAAATCCACCCTGATAGACACTTTCGCATTTATAATACTAGTGAATTTAAAAAATGTAGGTATATAATAATATAACAATAAGTTAAAATACTTTATTAAATTAAATTATTTATTAAATTAAAACACATGCACAACTAACTACATGTACCTACTAAACGCAATCTCAACATTTTTGACCGACCTCCAAGAGGAAGTTATACTCAAACTACAAAAGGCGAAAAACAATAAAATCGTAGCTTGATTCGTCAAAATGTACTGAACATACGGGTATTCTTGTTGGTTATCAATTTTCTTCTTTTAATTGCCTCCCCATTTACGTTTTAATGCCCGATCTTTCGGGAAACTGTATCATGTATAGAAAATATAATTAGTATTATATAAAAAAAACAATAATTGTATAATATCTCATAACCATGAAAGTATTTACAAAAATCGAGTATATCAACTATAAAATCACATCACTAAATAGTAACTGGCAAACCTCGTTGGACGCTTCTGTTGTCGCCATACCTTTTGATTAAATTAAATTGAAAAGATTATACATTATTTTAAAGTATCGAAATTCTCATTAAAAATAAAAACACATCACTAGTTCTTCAACTTCTAACTGATGCACATAGTTTGACAGTTACCATAGTTACGACGTTAGATTTTGATATTTTAATTATGGGTTTTATTATAATTTTTTATTAAGGTTTAATATAAGAAAAACATGTTAAATACATACTTGAAAAACGTGACAATAGGTACTTTTTTTTAATAGTAGTTTCTACACAGCTTTAATGCACAATTAACCATTTTTCCGACAATAAAAGCGGAGCTCTTTTCGACTTTCTCCGCCGAACGCACAAATCAGACTGAGGATGTAAAAAATGTAAAGGTGTGTGTGAGTGACAAATTTGTCACTCGCGCGGCACCCTGCAAATTGTATGATGCTTACTCCAGTAGGGGCGCGCGGACGGGCACGGTTTTTACCTTCATGCATAATTTATATCCATTTATATTATATCCAATCATTCTGACAGCTCTGGCTCGGCTGTCAAATTTATCTCCTGAAGGTATAATGTGTGACCAAGCCTTGCATCCAAATACTTTTATTTTATTTAACATTAGATTTCTATTGAATATTTCTGCAGGTATGTTGCCTCCTATCGCTTTAGAGGGCGACCTATTTATTAAAAAAGTAGCTGTCATAATAGCATGGTTCCATAAATATTTTGGCAAGTTTGTCTCATTTAGCATGGCCCTACCTTTTTCTACCAGGGTACGGTTCATCCGTTCTGCCTTGCCATTAGATTGCGGGCTGTAAGGGTTTGTATACTCAAGTTTTATTCCTTTATTTGCACAGAAATTTTTAAACCAGTTGGAAGTAAATTCTCCACCATTGTCGCATCTTATTCTTTTAATACTTACTCCTTTCTCTCTCTCTACATCACTAATGTATTTTAAAATATTTCCAATTGCTTCTGACTTATTCTTCATCATGTAGGTATAAGTAAAGTGTGAATAGTCATCGATTATTATATGGAAGTATCTATAACCTTCATTGGTAGGTGTGCGATGCGGACCTGATACATCTGTATGTATAAGTTCACCTATTTTATTTGACTGAGAATATTTTATTGGCTTAAATGGTAAACGGGTGCTTTTATTTTTCATACATGTGTCACAACATTTATCATCAATAGGTAATTTCATTATTGACAGGCTTTTTCTGTTTAAATGACCCATTCGCCGGTGCCATAGACTTTTATCATGTTTAGAGATATGACATTCTTTTTCAACATTATTTAATATAAATTTATATAACCGTCATTGGTAGGTGTGCGATGCGGACCTGATACATCTGTATGTATAAGTTCACCTATTTTATTTGACTGAGAATATTTTATTGGCTTAAATGGTAAACAGGTGCTTTTATTTTTCATACATGTGTCACAACATTTATCATCAATAGGTAATTTCATTATTGACAGGCTTTTTCTGTTTAAATGACCCATTCGCCGGTGCCATAGACCTTTATCATGTTTAGAGATATGACATTCGGGAAAAATTCCTTCATTAACACACCCATTAAAAATATCAGCAAGTACCGGTCCTATAGTATTAATGATTGGTTCTATAGCTTTGACCGACAACCCCCATAAATCTTCAGTTTGCTTCTTATTCAACATTTTAAAGTGTTTAAGAATATCCTCATTTGTGACATGTTTAAAAGTAAAATTAGGTATTTTTGGTATTTTAATATATTGTTTTAAAAATTCCTTAGCAGTACTAGCTGATGATTTAATACTGTTCGTGATTTGTAATGGAATATTAGTAAAAAAATCTTCGAATAACTCAGCAACTTGTTTATTGTCCGATATCATAACTCCATTATGTCTAATTGAAATATTATTTTGCCTAATTAATTTTTTTCCAGTTTCAGTGTTTATCATTTTCCATACACACTTGGATTTATTATCTGACTGTTTGATTTTAGATCCAATATAAATAGATTTTGCTATGATACAAACTTTTTTAAATAATTTTGAATAATTCCTAACATAATTGTGGAAACTTTGGTCAGATGTGTATGATCTTTTGTCATATAGATCATAAAGTGTATCCCTACTTATTCTAATGCCCTTTGTGGCCCAAATAGCAAAATTTAATTTGTCATTAATTTTCTTTGTTTTTATTTGACATACTTTATTAAATTCTTGATCTATTATTTTATGAAGATTCGCGTATGTAATATCTGGCTGATTAATATTATATATGAAGCTGGACATTTGCTTTATTATGTTGTCATTAAAATAATTGAGTCTATTAACTGTTAACGGCCTCTACTTAATAATTTTATTTATGGGTTTAATTAGAGACTGAAAGCTAACCAACAAACATTTATGGTCAGAATGCACACCTGTAATAACAGAATTACTTAAGAGTGAACAATTGGTAAATATATTATCTATGCAAGACCGCCTAGTTGAAGTGATCCTAGTTGGCTCCATGAATACATTATTTAAATTAAAGGAATTAAACAATGATATTAGTTTACATTTGTCGCTGTTATTTATTAAAATATCTATATTGAAATCCCCACATATAAAAATTTGTTTATTTAAGTCAAATACTTTTGACAGGACATCCTCCATTATAGTAATAAAATTAGATAATGCAGAGGCGGGGGGTCTGTATATGCATAGAATAATATAAGTATCCATCTCCGCACATGAGATCTCACAAACACGTTCAACTGATAGTTTTACAATATCCTTCCGCTCTTTGCATTTTAGTGATTCTTTAATTAAGATAATAGATCCACCTCCCTCACCGGAGTTTCTATTGAAAAAACTAGCAACTACAAAGTTATTTATACTGAAACACATTTTCTCTGCTTTTAGCCAGGATTCTGTAAAACACATCAAATCTAAATCATATTATTCAATTAATAATTCAATGTCAAGAACCTTGCTAGAGAAGCTTTGTATATTTTGGTGTATTAAGGTAAGTTTACAATTGACCTTCTCTGTTGCCACATCTATAAGTTTAAAATAGGTTGTACCACAGCATTATTAGTACTAGTACTAAATGATGATGTGGAGTCAATACTTAATGATATATTTGTTACATACATCGATTGTATCGATTAATGTTTGACACCACTACCTTATGTGGTGTACGTCACTATTGTAAGACAGATATAAAAGGAATTGTTGTGTCATGTCGTAGCTCTCTGTAACCTCTCTCTAATAAATAAAATCAGTGTATATTTTCATAATCATGGTGTATTATTTAAACATTCCAACTAAGGATTAAAACATGGTGTCAGAAGTGATCAAATAACTGATTATTTTAAGAAAAGAAGATGTCTGCGCCGAAATTGAACATTGAAGGTATGCGGACCATCCTTGCGGTCCGATTCACGACAAAATCGATGTCAGCGCTGTCATCACCGGTCCGATTGGGCGTAAGCGCGCTAACGATAGATGATTTGACATAGATAGTGACGTCACTACAGACGCCATATTGGACTTACAGTGATTTTGCTTGTGGGTGAAATCGCTGTAAGCGCTGTCAGAATGACATTTATCTAGAAACATGTTTTCAAGGAAAGTAATAAAATTCCTTAAATAATTATTAAGTAGATAGTTAAAAGTGTTGTGTTCTCATTTATTTTAATATTAATGTAAACAAATATACAAAATACATTAAAATTCATTATTTTTTTATGGCGTTTTATTTGACATTCAAACAGAGTGAGAGGAGCATATGTTTTAGTTGCGAGGTAGAGGGAGATACAAGTGATGTTCTTGTGAGCGCGCTTAATCACTGGTCCGATTCATTATCAAGCTAATAGCGCCGTGAGCGGTCTCATCGCGCTTTTTGAATCGGACCGGTGATTATGAACGTCAGCGCTGACAGCGGTGTCATCCCATTCGGACCGTGAGGCATGCCGTCCCAGGATTGCATCTCGTTGGAAAATGTGCCCAAATTAAATTTTAGCAACAGTGAAAATCAGGCTTTGGAATGGAAAAAATGGTGGCAATCTTTCGAGCTATTTTTATTGGCCACCAATCTCGAAAATGCCCCCGAAAAACGGAAAATAGCCATCATGCTCCATTCGATCGGATCAAAAGCTATTGAAATTTTCAATTCCTTCAACGTGGACATCAGCAATGTGACTCTAAATGAGGTGAAAACAAAATTCGACAATCATTTTGAGCCCCAGAAGAACATAACCATGCTTAGATACATGTTCTTCTCGAGGAAACAACAAAATGATGAGTCAATAGACAATTTTTTAACCGATTTGGAGAACAAAAGTCAGAAATGTGAATTCAACACGTTGAGGGAATCACTGGTCAAAGATATTTTTATTGCCAACATGTCATCCAATTTCACACACATCCGTCAACGTCTACTTCAAGAGTCAGATCTAACATTGAGTAAGGCAATAAAAATAACAAAATCCGTCATCATAGCTCAAGAAAACGCACAATTGATGGGAAGTACCAATGATGCCCAACCGTCTACCAGTCACATCGCACTTGTCTCAAGGTCAAGAACACTAAGTCAATCAAGAAGAAGCAATAGTCGGAGTACTAGTCGTCATAGTCAACCTAATAGTCATAATCGTCAAAGTCAATATGGTCAATACAGTCGTCAAGGGGAGTCAAGTCGTCAACCCAGTCCAGTTCGAGAGTCTACGAGCAATGTATGCGGCAGATGTGGTCAGCGCCACCGCTACAGATGTCCAGCGATCAACGTGAAATGCAGGTCCTGTAATCGTTCTGGTCATTATGCTCAGTTTTATTTTTATAAAAATAATGTCAGAAATATAAATGTAGAAAATCAACAAGAATTCAATGATGATACAGCTTATTGCTCTGAGAATTTCTTTGTTGGTACAATAAATTCAATGTCAAAGTCGAACAATATTTTTTCAAACAATAATTTTTCCAGAGAGGTCATGGCATTTAGAGGTTATGGTAAACAATGTCCAGATAAAATGTATTTTAGATACAGGTGCTGATACTAATGTGATGTCTATCATAGATTTTAATAGATTGAATATAAATAGGTTTTATATACAAAAAACTAATGCTATAATTACAGGTTTTGGTGGTAATAATTTACCAATTATAGGTCAAATTTCATTAGAATGTCATTTTAATAATATTAGTGAAAAAATTAGTTTCATCATAATAGAGACAGACTGTCCTACAATTATCGGTTTACCAACTTGTCAAAAAATAGGTATTATAAAAAGAGTCTTTTATACAAATTTTAAATATAATTGTGACAAAATGTTAACACAATTTATCGACACCTTTCAGGGTCTTGGATGCCTTCCACCGTCTGTCACCTGAAACTCAAGGAAAATGCCATACCACGGGTCGATGCACCAAGGAGGGTTCCATTCTCACTTCATGATGGTCTACGCTTAGAGTTAGAGAGGATGGAACGAATGAATGTCATTAGAAATGTAACAAAGCCTACCCAATGGGTTAATTCAGTCGTAGTCACAGTTAAAAAGTCAAGTCAATTAAGAATATGTTTAGATCCTCGGTATTTAAATGAAAATTTACTTAGAGAACATTACCCACTTAAAAACATAGATGAAATCAGGTCGTGTTTAAAAAATGCTGCTTATTTTTCTCATTTAGATGCTTTTTCTGGTTTCTGGATGTTAAAGCTAGATGAAAAAAGTAGTGATTTATGTACATTTCAAACTCCTTTTGGTAGATACCAATATTTAAGATTACCTTATGGTATTTCTACTTCGTCTGAAATTTTTAATCGTATTATGATAGAATATTTTGGTGATATAAAAGGTGTAATGATATTTATAGATGATATTTTAATTTATGCTAAAACTCAGGAAGATCATAATAAAATATTAATGAAAGTTTTAGAAAAGGCTAGGAAAATAAACTTAAAATTTAATAAATCAAAATGTAAATTTTTACTAGAAGAAGTAACTTTTCTTGGATATGTTTTCAACAAACATGGAGTAAAGGTTGATCCAGACAAGGTCAAAGCTGTCTTGGAGCTACCTTCACCCAAGAATGTCAAAGATCTTCAAAGATTTTTAGGAATGGTAAATTATTTAGGATCATTCATTGAGAATTTGTCTGATAAAACTCAATTGCTTAGAAACTTATTAAAAAGCAATATTTCCTGGATATGGGATGAAAATTATGAACAGTCTTTTAAAAAATATTATTGCAAATGCACCCGTACTAGCTCACTATGATCATAAAATTCCTCTAGTATTATCTGTCGACTCATCAAAGTCAGCCTTAGGTGCAGTAATAATGCAAAATAATAAACCTATTGCTTTCAGTTCTAAAACACTTTCAACTTCGCAGGAGCTATATGCCCAAATTGAAAAAGAGTTATTTGCAATACAATTTGGTTGTAACAAATTTTATCAATATGTATATGGCAATAAAGTCTTGGTTCATACAGATCACAAACCGTTAGTCTATCTTTTTAAAAAACCTTTGCATGAAGTACCTGCACGTCTGCAACGTATGATGCTTTCACTTCAGTCTTATGATTTAAATGTAATACATATACCTGGTAAACACATGTATATATCAGATACTTTATCTAGAGCACCATTAAAAGAATACTTTATTCCAAATTATGAACCTGATATACCTTTTCATGTCAATAATATATATAGTAACTTAGCTATCAGCGATCAATTCAAAGAAAACTTATTAAATGCAACAAAAAATGATCTAGATTTAAAAATATTAATAAAATACTATTATGATGGATGGCCTAAAAGTAAAAATAAAGTCCAACAGTCTATTAAACCATACTGGAATATTCAAAGTGAAATTCATGTCATGAACAACTTAGTATTTAAAGGTGATAAATTAATTGTTCCAAAGTCAATGCAAAAAGAAATGTTAAATAAAATTCATGAAGGTCACCAGCGCACAGTGTGGTATTTGACCTCAAAACCTGGCCAAAAGTATTTTTTGGTTCTAACAGTTACATTGGGTCATTTTTTAAATAAAAAATAAAAGAACATAAAGTTTTTATCATTTAATATTATTTATTTAATATTAAATTATTCATTCTTCGTTACAATCTTCAGCAAAAATATTAACATTTGCGTAATCACTTTCTAGTAATAATTTTAGCACTTCCGTTGTCAATGTTTTTTTATTATTTTGTCTCGAGCACCTCATCCCTGTTATCACTGGATCTGAGGTCAAAAGAAGCCTATTTAATACGTCCTGATTGCAGCTGATTCGGGAAAATTTTCTCGTGTAATTAAGCCTGTATGAGCGTATATGTTTGTTCCGGGCTTCGGCAGCCTCCTCTGATAACTGCCCTATTGGCAGTATTGCATTATTGATGACTTCAGCCCCATGTCGTAGCACCTTATGTAAGGTTGGAGACATGGGATAGAAACTGTATAGCTCTACATATAGTTGCGCAGTTTCCTCGCAATATTTTTCAAAAGCTGCTGTATTTATTTTCATCCCGCTACATAGCGTATCTAAAATAATTTTAAACCTGTATATTAAATTCTTATCAATACCAGTTATCTCAGCCGATATTTCGTAATTTTCGAAGAATCGGCGGCTTGTATTGCCATCATTTGTATTTCCAAAATTGGCTTTCGGAATATCGACTAAAAGTCCTAGCTGGTCTCGAAATTTGTCCTGTATATCTTTCTTTTTATTTTTAACAACTTCTTTCTCTTCGGCTGTAAGGCGGGTATTCCATTTTCTTAAAAAAAAAAAAAAAAAATACCATCACGGGTGCCAATTTGGCTCCCGAGAACCGTTTAAACGGCCTCAGGGTCCCAGCGGAGGGATTAACCCATCCTCATTTCGCCGATGGTATTCGGAGGCAACACCTAACAAGTGGCGAGCTTGTTGCGGTGTTTATGATGAAATAGCCTCGTTGTATAAAGCGGTCACCCATCCCAGGCCGGTCTTGCTGTCATCTGCTTAACCTGGTTATCAGTTGCGCAGTGACTTAACCACTAGGCTGGGGCCGCTTTTTTTTTTTCTTACCTGTAATTTATACGCTATATGCAAAATACTTTCGAAAAATCTTATCCGGGCATGTAGTAAAGACAGGCCAAAGCTTAAATTTTCTTTTTTGCAAGGCCTCGTTTTCGATAAGTCATTAAATTCGGATGAAGTAGCATCACAAATGTAGCATCTCATTGTCGATTTGGTATGTGTAGCTGCATTGCACACCTTTCCATCTACCATGGTGAACAACATCTTATGTTTTATTGACACGTTTTCAATTTCGGTTCTGGAAAGAGCTTTGATTTGTGATTTAATGTAATTTATTTCTTCATTTGTTATGTCAGTGGTCTCCTTTATAAATCTAATTCTTATTGGTCGACAGTAGCGAGGGGATGAAGGTTTTGAATTTTGCCACAGTATTTTCTGTTCAGGGCCGTATACTAACTGAAGTGGAACCACAGAACTTTGAAAAACATTAGCATCAGTATCAGCTTCATTTTCAAACTTCATTTTATATTGCATTTGCTGTGATCCGTCACAGCCCCATTTGCTAATTAAAACCAAAGATTGTTTTTCTTCTTCGCTTAAATATTTTTCAGCTTCTTCAAGATGTAACATCAGTCGTTTTGCCGTGTGATCCATTAATTCTTGCACTTTTACCTCAGCACAAGTCTCAGTCACTCTATGAACTTCAGGATAGCATTCTTTTTTTGCTTTTTGTATAATTGAATAGCACGGAAAAAATGTTTTATTAGTCTCCCGTACTATTTCATACTGGGCCTTTGTAAGTCCTGCTTCAGTAAACATAGCCAAGGCCTCTAAAGGCGATAAGTGAAGAGGTTGCTCTTGTTCTTCTATGCTTTTTTTCATCGCCTTTACATATTTCGTTGCTCTCCGAGGGCTTTTCGTAAGATCCTTTACAACCTTCGAAGCATCGACCTTGCCTGAATCTCGCAGTTTCATTTGTGTAGCATAGGTCAACTCTTCCACGTCTTTTGATCGAAGTTCTACAGTTTTTCGTCTTTTGCCTCTTTCACTAGAATCTGTGAATGACTTTCTAGGACGACCGGTACTGTATCCTGGAAAAATAAAATTATTATTATTATTAAAAATAGAATGACTCACTGATGTGTATACAAAGTAGCACATAATCATGAAAAGTTTGCGTCTATTGATTATTTTTCTTTACCTGCACTGGGTAAGCATATAGTGTCACTAAGCCAATTAGCATTGATTTTTTCAAATCTTGCTTTTGTTTTGCGGGCAGCTAACCATTTTTTTTTAAAGTGATGCTTTATAACGGATAGCTTTTGCTTGACATCAGCTAATAAAGGATGATCCTCGGAATATTGATTTAGAATTTCAAGCTCCATAAATTGCAGCTTCCCTTCAAGTGTTGCCTCATTTGAGCGTTGCATGATGTTATACAACTCATTTCGAGTTATAGACCTTAATCCAGAAGGTCCTGTAAACATAAGAGAAAGAAAACAAATTTATAAATATATTCTTTAAAAAATGTTCTAATGATTTTTTTTCGTATGCACCTACGAAAAAAAATTATTAAAAATAGGGGGGCGGTTTCGGGCGGCCAATTTTTTAAAAACTGTAATAAGATATAACTACTGCATGCAACATAAAAAAAATCATAGCTAAATAACGTTAAGAAGTTTAACAAAACCCTTAGCGAATGTTTAATAGTACAAATATTTATTAAAAAGTGTGTACCGTTAGATTTATCATCCATTTTGGCAAAATATGGCTAAATATTTATTAAAAAAGTAATACTATATAATGTACATACCTTGTTCATCACAATCCATCACAAAAGTAAGACGTAGAATCCTTAAACTTAAAATCACAAGAGTTTAAAAAACACTGAAATTTGAGGAAATCGACAAACTACACGACACTATCTGGTGAAGGGTAACTTCCGACTAACGGTGTGCGGGCGGGAACAGTGATAGCGCCATGCGGTTTTCGTATTGTGTTGCGCTAATTACTTGGCATTTCTAAGAAATAAAACAATGGGACCGGAAGTGATTTTAAAAAAAATCCATTTTGGCCAGGTTTTGAGGTCAAATACCACTCTGTGCAGCGGCCACATTCTGTTTCTTATAACGTGATCGTTAGAATGTCAAAATAACGATTTCCGCTATTAGCGCGCTCTCCTCCAATCAGAGTAGTTTTCTAACCATCGCTGATTGGAGGAGAGCGCGCAAATAACGGAATTCGTTATTTTGACAATCTTACGGTCACGTTAAAAGAAACAGAATGCGCCCGCAGGGTATTAATAAATGTCTAAACTTCTAGCTAGAAATGTATTCTATTGGTCGAATATGACCAGTGATATAAAAAATGTTGTCAATCAATGTCTAATTTGTGCAAAATTTCAACCGTCAAATTGTGGTGAACCATTGCAAAGCTATAAAATAACACAATTACCATGGCAACAATTAGGTATTGATTTAATGCATTTTAATAATCAGAATTATTTAATAGTCACAGACTACTATTCTAAATATATAGAAATTGCATTAGTGAATCAATATACAGCTTCAAATGTTATTTTACAATTAAAGTCAATATTTGCCCGTCATGGTATACCAATGTCATTAGTCTCTGATGGTGGTCCCCCATTCAATTCTTTGGAATTTTTCTGTATAATTGGGATATTGAGCACATTGTAACAAGTCCGTATCATTCCCAATCTAATGGTCAAGCAGAGTCATCAGTTAAAATTATTAAAAATATGTTAAAGAAAAGTCTAGGGTCAAATACTGATCCGTACATAGCTTTATTACAATACAGAAATACACCCAAGTCAAATTTACCATCACCAGCAGAATTACTAATGTCTAGGAGTCTAAGAATGAATATACCTATTATGAGTAATAAATTAAAACCTAAAGTTGTTAAATTTAATGATTATAAACAAAATATAGAAAAAATGCATGAACGTAGTTCATATTATTAAATAATATGAACTACAATGTAATAAAAAATATTTGTCAGTTTTACAACAGGGTGATCATGTATATTATAAGAAAAATCCTGATTCCAATTGGCTACCAGCCGTAGTAAAAGAAAGGTTAAAATGCCAAAGGTCTTATATTATTCAAGATAACAATGGAAACACTTATAGGAGGAATAGGATACATTTAAGATTTAATTGTAATGAGAGTTGTCATAAATATGATAGTCATTCGTTCCACCCATCTACCTCTGGCATTCCATCCGAAGAAACGTCATCAGTGGATGGACAGGTGGAACTACCAATACCGCAAACGACTAGATCTGGGCGTGAAATAAAGAAACCAGACCGTTTTATTGATTATACTTGAATGTACAATTTAATATAGTTATAAAATAAATTCTTATTCTTTTAAAATGTAGGTATTAACTATAAATAAATATGTCATAAAATAGTGTCTTATCAAACAGTGCATGAGCATTATAAAATACTATTTTTTACAATCATTGCATAGATATTATAATTTGTAAATAAATTTTAACAGTATAAACTTAATATAAAATTGTCTTTAAATAAAATTGTAATAAGAGTCTCTTCCAGACTGTGCAAAATCATTGCATGTATTGTAACCATTTTTAACTTAAGAAAAGGGATGTTACATACATCGATTGTATCGATTAATGTTTGACACCACTACCTTATGTGGTGTACGTCACTATTGTAAGACAGATATAAAAGGAATTGTTGTGTCATGTCGTAGCTCTCTGTAACCTCTCTCTAATAAATAAAATCAGTGTATATTTTCATAATCATGGTGTATTATTTAAACATTCCAACTAAGGATTAAAACAATATTATTGGCTACCAATGTAGCAATACTTTTTTGTACCTTCATAGGTAGTTTAAAGCTATCCTGGGTCATATTAATATTCTTAACAAATTTGTTAATATCAAATAAAGTAAACAAATTATTGTAACATGTCAAATTATACATGCAATTATTTAAATAATATATATGTTTATTCTGTGAGGTGGAATATTGGTTTGAATAAAGAAATGTACATATTGTAACATTCCTTACTCAAATTTCAGACAAAAGATCCACACTGTTTAACAAGTCTTTTTTGCTAGTGTTCAATCCATTTCCTACCATAATAACTATATTACTATAAGAATTGTAAAATTTGGAGGAAATGGATTTTACAATATTCTTGAAACTATTACCTGGCATACAATAGTTTGTCACAGAATGATCTAAATTATAATTAAAAAATTGACCTGTACCAATACTGTCTGTGAGTAGCAAGGTGTTGTTGGTTATGTCCCTTGACGGAGTCACACTGGAATAGGATAAGGATGATCCGGGCTGTGATAAATGTGCTTGATTTTCGCAGGAGCAACAATTCTTATTTACAAATGAGTCAAATCTATCAGCATTATATTTGCTCAATTGAAGAATCTCATTCATGTTTTTTATCACTATTATATTGTTGTTGTAAATTTATTATATAGTCACTATTTTGTTTAGCTTCCAACATGAGCCTCCGGCAATCTGATTTTAATGAAATATTTCTAGACCTAATAAAATTATTGTTTAACTTATTTTTATATTTTTTTATAAATTTTAAAAGCTTAATGTATTTCCTATTACTGAAATAACCACCATTGATTGAAATCACATTATTCACTTTTAAGTTTACTTTACTTCTAAAAAGTACTTCTAAAAATAATAAGGATTAATAAAAAAATATAAATCAACTCAAGAAAATGTTCTATTCTCTAACATTATTATTATAACTAATATCACATGAGGTAGAAATTCGACCTTCATTTTATTTTACTTGCCTTAATGACTTTTTGTACATCTATGGTTTTTTTTACACGATGATAGAAAATGTGATAATGTAATCATCGCCTATGACCATGCATCTAGGCAATGACCATGTGCACATCTATGGCACATTGTGTTTGGAATAATATATTCAATTCCTATAATATAATGTAATAAAATATCTTAAACAGAAGATATATTAAAATAATTCCTTCTCTTTTCAGCTACCTCTAACTCTAATAATTCTATTTTTAATTGTTTTTGTCTTTTTCTTAATATTAATAATTGGTTTTCCGATTTTATCTTATTCCTTAATTCTTTATAATAACCTGATTCAGCACAAAGTTTTTCTATTTCCATTTTCAATTTCTTTCTTTTAAGGATACCAATTGGCTTCTTTAAATTAGCTAAATCTCTTGTTTGTTGTGGATGAACAAAACGGGGTCGGTACCTTCGGGACCCCATATCTATTTGCTGTAATAAACAATTATTTAAAATATTACTGGTTGGATATAATTAAAAAAAAAAAAACATTTGCAGAGATTAATCAAATCTATCTAAATATTCTAATAAATAGCTCCATCAAATATTTCGCCAAAAAGTTTGAACAAAATATTGTTCAAATTGTGGATATAAAGCATATAAAGTAACAAAGGCAACAAGTAGAAACTTATTACCAATGTGCTAAATGATTCCTATTCACCAACATAGAATTCTTTGTTCTTCCTGTAATCTTGTATGTGTATTAATATATGCTATATTAATTCCCTTGATTCACATTCTGTCCTTACCAAATCTTCAAAACTGCTTCAGTGGCGAAACATTCCCAAATATGTAGTCAGTTAAAATATAATTGTATAGCTATCTACTTTTTAAAGTTAAAACCATAATCCATAAGAACACTTTGACAATAAATTTTGCACAAATGTTGCCACAGTCAGGGTGTTGATATTAAAAAAATATGGCTGAAAATTTATATATTCTAAAATTAGCAGTAGATCTAAAATTGGGAATTATAGGAAAATAGAGATTGTAAAAAGTTGTCATTATATAAAATTGGGAAATATGGAGAAATGCTTTTGGAGAATGTTGGAATTGTGGCAAAATACTTACTAAGAACTTTCTTTAATAAGGCATTATGTACACTACATTGTGGGAAAGTGGTTATTAAGGAATGTGAGATTATAGGAAAATGGGCATTATGATAAAGTGGAATTTATAAATAGTAGTCATTATGTAAATGAAGAACTTAAAAAAATATTTTAGAAGGCTAAAAAAAATAACACCTGAAAGATGCAGAATGTGTTAACCATGTAATAAAAATGGGAATAAAATGTTACAATTAGATCACTTAGTTCATTCAGTATCTGATCTATTTGTTATTAGCGTGTCTTATAATGATGGTGATGATGATATAACCAATTACGATTCTAAATAAATAATACTTCCATAATAAACCTAGTTGTTTCTACTTTGCTTACCCAAAGTACTTCCTAGTTCCCTCTCTAGTACTTAAGGAACTTTGTACAGATTTTATAATATTTAAAAAAATATATTTGTCAAGGTTGTATCACAGATTATGTTTTTTACGACTAGAGGTTTTGATGGTCTAGCTCTAAGAAAAGATGGTCTGTATTCAGACCAGTCTGCTGACTTAACCTGTTTTGTAGAAGTCGCTCCAAGCTGATTGGAAGCAGTTCCGGCTGGCTTGCTTGTTGATGGTTCACAATGTATGTCAGGTTCTGCCACAATCTCAACTGGGGTGTTAGGTTCATTCATTTCAACAACATCCATTTGTTCATTTATCTCACCTATTAAAAAAAAACTATTTTTAATTATTATTATAATTAGAAATAGTTGCTTCTTGTTAAAATCGTTGCTTCTGTTACGAAACACCGTCACTCGTTACTGTAGATTAGATGTCATATGTATGTATGTTATGTTAAAACTTGTGTGTTGAATAAACACAGTATCCTTCCATGAGTATTTTACTGCTATAAATATAGGTGTATGGTCTGAACCTACAGGAACTCAGATGGCCATATCCACAACTATTAGTGGATAATAATCATTCTTTAATATGTTATTTGTGATTTATTGTGCATTATAGTATAAAACATACATATAAATACATAAATAAAAATATTTATCTGAGACGGAAGTTTATAAATCTAGGGTTTATGATAAAAAAAATTAAATACCTGTTCCACTATCATTGATCAATGACAAATCGCTGCCTGGAATTTTAATTACATTCCAAATTAGTTTGTCCTCAAATGATAAAATAGGCTCTTGTGGTGGTCCTCCACCATTGACCTTCATGTGCTTTTTATTTCCAATATTTTCTCTTAAATTAGTTTTAATGTTCTCCCATTTTTTTTTTAAACTCTCCCAACTTCTAGGAAACAACTCCTCGGAATTAAATTCCTCAGCAATTGATTCCCAGATACGTCTTTTATTTTTTATGCTTCTACACTCCACTTCCATAATTCTCTTTAAAACTTTTTGTTTTAATAACTTGGTTTCTTGAGCATTAAAATTGCGCCCACGTTTAATGCTGGACATTCTATAAACAAGATATGTAAATAATTATTTATATAAAGCTAAGGATAAGTAATAAAACATGATTTAAAAAAAATACATGTAGGTACCTAGTACCTTGAAACAAAAAAAAAAGGAAGGTTGGTATTATCGGAACCTGCAGCAGGCGTGGGTGGTGGCGAGCAATAAATGTTTTATAGTTTGTTAAAAAGAGAAATTTAAATATTTAATAGCCTCTAACGCAATAAACGTATTTTTGCCGGGAGCCAATAATGCGCGGACCGATAAAGCGCGGACAAATAATTCAAGCCCGGGCACGGATTATTTATCTGCGATTTATTGGTACTCCAATTATTGGCCCGAGTCAAGTATTAGGTTATTAATTCGCGGGAAAATACGGATTGTTTGACATCTGTCCAAGGTAAATATTCACCTCCAACGCGATGCTAAAAATGTTAACATTTATTAGTAACATTTCACAAAAAAAAAAACACTGTTACAGCCCTAGCCAAGAGCATTGTCGCTTTCACCGGTGTGAACTTAGCAGCCAAAATATAGCAGCTATTATAACTCGACTAATTTAAAAAGTCAATATTTCTAAGCTTATTAATTGCAATACAAACAATGGAAATCCTATGAATTATGAAAATTCTTTCAGAAAAATTAAAAATTAGCCAGATGGCAATATTATTTCTGATGAAAAATAATAATAATTGCTATGAACAACAAATATACGACTTTTCAATTGTACCGTCAACAACAGAGTTCCGGATCTCATTTGCTAACGATAAAAATGAAAAGTTTTCAGTATTTAAGTACAACACCATTTATTTATAGCCTTAGGCCACAGCGTCAAGGCATAAATTGGCAAAGCACGGCCACAAGGTCGGGGCACAAAACTATAGCCACAAGGTCGGGGCTTAAAAACATAGCCACAAGGTCGGGGCTTGCCCAAGGTCGGGGCATAAAAACATAGCCACAAGGTCGGGGCATAAAAACATAGCCACAAGGTCGGGGCTTTCACATACGTAGCCGCATGGTCGGAGCTACATTAACACTGAAGACAACTCACCATTCCCGAAGAATGCCTCACATGCATCCGGGGTCCATTCTCCGCGCCACTGAACCATCCGTTCTGCGCCGGTCTGCGTCTTCTTTCCGTACGAGCCCGCCAGCAACTCGAGCTCGTAGCGGTCATGTGGCAGCGCGCGGACGACCTTGTAGGGGCCGCGCATGCCCGAGTCGATCTTCCCGGTGCTTTGCGAACCTTTATTCACAAAAACAAAGCTGCCAACTGCAAAATTACGTGGTTGCCGACGACCTTCATTGACATAGGAGTCTTGCCGCCGTTGGTTGGCAGCCAACAACTCGGAGGCCCGCTGTCGCCTCAGCGTTCGCAGAGCTTCATGGTTCGAGCTGGAATCCAGCGCGAAGTCACGCACAAGGGATCTCAGTACTGGTGTGGTGCCCTCAACGCCAGTCAGGAGCTGCAAAGCTGAGGTTTGGGTTGTTGCATGTTTGGTTATGTTTAGATTGAGCTGTATCTTCCACAAGATATTAGACCATGAAGAACCCTTGTTGTTGACTTCAATGCGCAGCATGTTAAGAACTGTCCGGCAGTATCGCTCAACTTGACCATTCTCACGGTGCATCTCAGGTGTAATGAAGTGTATTGAGCAACCTAAGTCAGTTGCCCAATCTTGAAACGATGCACTCTCAAACATTCTGCCTCGGTCGCAGACAATAGTGGTTGGGGTGCCAAACAGAGATACCGTGTTGGAAAATACACGTTTCAATTCATCAGTGTCTTGTCTGTACAGTGCATACAACAAACAGTACTTGGAAAAGGAATCCACAATAATGAGTACATACTTGAAACCATTGGATTCGGTTAGTGGTCCTAAGACATCAGTGTGAACCACCGAGAAGGGCACGTCTGGTTTGGTCCATGACTCAATCGGATGACTAGGAGCGCGGGGCACCTTTTTATGTGCCAAACAAACAATGCAGTGACCAATGTACTTTTTTATAAACAGTCTTAACCCGGGGAACCAAAAATGGCGAAGTACAAGTTCAGTGGTCTTATCTATCCCAATATGGTCATGGCCATCATGAAAAACCCTAAGCAGGCTAAGTCTATGCCCCTTCGGGATAAAACATAAGAACCGAGAGTCTTCTCCGGTTGGCGTATACTTATAATAGAGCAAGTCATTTCTAATTGCATATTTAGTAGAGTCCAACTGACCCTCTCGTAATTGTTGCATTAAATTTTGCGTCTCAGTATCGGCTGTTTGAGCGATTTTAGCCCAGTTACGCGGATTTTGAATTTGAAAAACATTGGCAGGCTGTCGGCTTAAAAAGTCCGCATGTTGCATAAGGCAACCTTTCCGATACTCCAGCGTGAACTGGAAGTCTTGCATGTATACCCACCAGCGAGCTACACGCGGCAACAAATCTCTTTTACGCTCTGTCAACTTTAAAGAGTTACAATCGGTTATAATTTTAAACTTAATACCTATCAAGTAATGCCTAAAATGTTGTAACGCGCGTATAATCGCCAGAGTCTCAAGTTCATAGCTATGATATCGAGACTCGGCGCCTTGTGTGGATTTACTGAAATAGCCGATAACACGTTTACGCTTTCCCTCGTGTTCCTGCATTAAAATGGCTCTAAAGCCTACCGCACTGGCATCCGTGTGCAGCTCAGTGGGCAGCTTGGGATCAAAAATAGCCAAGACGGGCTCCTCCGTTAAGCATTTAACTAAGTAGTTACGCGCCGCGTCTTGTTCTGGGCCCCATACAAATGACTCACCCTTCTTTAGTAATCTAGATATGCATGCCGTTTTCGACGAGTAATTCGCTATGTACCTACGAAAATAGCCTGCCAGTCCAAGGAACTGGCGAACTTCTCGCACGTTTGTAGGTATTGGTGTCTTAAGTAATGCTTCAGTTTTACTCGGGCTCGGCCGTACCTGACCATGTCCAACCAGTCTACCGAGGTATTCAAGTTCAACATCGAGAAAGGTACATTTTTTTAGGTTTACTGAAAATCCTGCCACGGTAAGTGTTTTTAACACCTCCCGTAATAACTCTAATCCTTCCTCGACGGTATTAGACATGATCAGGACATCATCAATGTAATTAAGCACCTTACCAGTATTAATCAGGTGCTTCAGAGTCTTAGATATGATCCTCTGGTAAACGATAGGGGCATTAGCGAGCCCGTAGGGCATTTTTAAATACTCATAATGCCCCTCGGGTGTTACGAAAGCCGTTTTGTTTACAGAGGCGTCATCTTTCATCGGCACTTGATGGAAACCAGACGCCATATCAAGACTGGTAAAATACTTAAAGCGACCTAACTTATCAATATGGTCATCTATGAGGGGCAATGGAAATCTTTCCTTAACTGTGACAGCGTTCAAGGCTCGGTAGTCTACGCACATCCTATCCTCGCCATTTTTTTTCTTTACGAGTAGGATAGGACTTGCGTAGTCTGACTGGGATTCACGAATTATTCCTTTATTCAACAGGTCGTTAATTATTTCACGGACCCGACATTTCTCATTATCAGAAAGCTTATATGGGCGATAATGCACTGGAATGTCACAGTTAAGTCTAATTTCCATATAGCCCGTGTTGACTGTTGAAGTCGCCGTTCCGGTAGTGAAGGTACCACTAAACTCATTAATTACGGACAAGAGACGCTCTTTATCCTTACCGACAAGAAGCGTTTTCACTTCTTTGATATCAACAATTGACTCGGGATGCGTATAATCCGTTCGCATTAACCTCTGAGAATCGTTTGTCCGTATATACGTAACTCCGCTGCGGTTCAAAATGTCCGTACCTATTAAAATTGATGCTTGAATACAGTCAGCGGGAACCACATATAAATCTGATTCTATTGACACCTCAGGAAATTCAATTATCGTGTTTACGTAAGAGGTTGACTCGATATCTTGACTACCGATGCCACGCAATCGTCGATATGTAGGTAGTTTGTTAAGATTAAAATATTTTAGAATTGAATCAGAAATTAAAGAAATATCGGAACCGGAATCTACTAAAACATCAACAGGTCTGTTTTGAATTACGGCAGACATCACGTTGTTTCGTTTGGAGTCGTCTCCGAGCAAAAATTTACATTTTTAGGCGGTATATTCGATTTAGAAGCAACGCGTTCCTTTAAAAAGCAATTATCGACAAGGTGACCGATCTTTTTGCAAAATGTACATGTTTTGACAGGTTTTGTATTGACATTTGATTTTTGCTGCACCGAATCTGCGTTTGAGGGTACCGACGACCGAGATATTCGAGTCAGCTGTTCTAGGATGTTTAGGACACTGGGCTTGTTTATGACCGAAGTCACCACACGAGTGGCAAGTCAAACGTCCGTACCTACTAGGAGCATCGCGTTTGCGTTGGTTAAATGTACCCGAGTTTGACGGTCGGACGGAACTGTTGGTTACAGCACTCTTAGGTTTAATATAAACGGACAAAAACTCGACCAGGTCTTTTGCGAGTAGTTTTGCATTGACTGAAGCAGCTTTAACTTGAGGATCTGATATACCGCGAACTATAATTGCTACCTTTAAATCATCTGAAAGACCTTTAACAATACTGAGTCGCAAAAGACACTTCCGAGCATATTCGGCGTACGTAGTGAATTTATCGGAGGTCGTATTCACTACGTCGTACAACACGGTAGCCTGATCTACTTCACGTGGGCACAATGACCTGAAATCTGTCTTAAAATTTGCCCAAGTTCGGTCGTTGGTCACCCAATCGTTTAACCAAGACTTTGCGTCACCACGCAAACAACCACCAATACGTCCCAAACATTCCCTATCACCCCAACGATTTAAGTCGCGTGCGCGATCGACTTCCGAGCACCAAATCTCGAAGTCGTGCACACTGGGGTCAAAGTTAGATATGTAGTAATGGGTAGATCTTACTTGTAACAACGAACAGAGTGCACCAACAATTCCGTCCGCCGTCGCGCCCGAGCTGGCGCCGTCCATGACGCTCGGCGCCTCCGCGGGGGCGCCCCCGGCGGGTGTGTCCGTAGCTGTCGCGCGGGTGGCCCTAGAACTAGTCCTCAGAGAGTAGCTTCCAGCGCTAGGACACGATATCGCGGCCACAGACTGTCGTTCCTCTAGTGCATTCAATCTTTGTAATATTTTGTTTAAGGTATCAAAGCTATCGCGACTAGGGGATCTATTACGACGTCGCGTCAGTCGAGAATCACGAGACTTGTCTCGCCGTAAGCGTGTATCACGGCGATTACGTGAACCGCCACGCGATTCGCGAGAATCTCTACGTGGGGTATGTCTAGACCTAGACCTCGATTTGGACCTTGATCTACGTCCAGACATCACGATAAAGTCGCACAAATAATTTACACGTTAAGCAAACCGTAATAAGTTTGAAGATAAAAATAACACAAACACGTGGGTACACAAACAATTAGCAAAAAATACGCCGAACGATCAAAAACACGTGTTCAATCCCACTTCTGATCTTAGAAAACAGATGAGGTATTGATTTTGTTTAAAAAGGAAACGAGAAGGTGGCACGGACTGATATTTAATTAGAAATTAACCTAACAACGACAAGACATGGAACTAAAATAATATGCACTAGAGAGCACGACCGTCATGTCCGAGCGCCAGCTGCTAAGTGAAGTCACGCCGATCCGGCCGGCCGATCCCCTCCTCGCCCCGCGGTCTCACGACATCGCGAACCGCAGGCGTTCAGTACTTTCAGTGGGAGAATCCTCTAAGATTAGGCAATAAAAACAACTGAAATTGTATGAAAAATACTGATTTTCTTGTTGCTACGACAAAATAAAGTTTTTTAATTAAGCGTCTTAGAAATCTTTCTTCATCTTACAATTTATACAGTAAATAAAGCTTTGCCTTATCTATCAAAACATATGTTTCAAAATTCCTTACAGTGGGGCCTTGACTGAAAAAAATGAGTGGAACTACAATTTCGTAGTAAAAAAATTCATGTCAAAATTAAGCATCTTAGAAATCTTTCTTCACCTTACAAGATATACAGTAAATAAAGCTTTGCCTCATCTATCGAAACATATGTTCCAAAATTCCTTACAGTGGGGCCTTGGTTGAAAAAATTGAGAGTGACTACAATTTCGTAGTAAAAAAAATCTTAACATAATTAAGCATCTTAGAAATCTCTCTTCACCTTACAACTTATATAGTAACAACTTATCTATAGAAAAATATGTTCCAAAATTTCTTACAGTGGGGCCATGCCTGAAAAAATTGAGTGAAACTACAATTTCGTAGTAAAAAAAATCGTATCATAATTAAGCAACTTAAAAATCTTTCTTCACCTTACAACTTATACAGTAAATAAAACTTTGCCTTATCTATCGAAACATATGTTCCAAAATTCCTTACAATGGGGCTTTGACTGAAAAAATTAAGTGAAACTACAATTTCGTAGTAAAAAATTTCATCTAAAAATTAAGCATCTTAGAAATCTTTTTTCACCTTACTACTTATACAGTAAATAAAGCTTTGCCTCATCTATCGAAAAATATGTTCCAAAATTCCTTACAGTGGGGCCTTGACTGAAAAAAAATAGTGAAACTACAATTTCGTAGTAAAAAATGTCATATCATAATTAAGTTTCTTAGAAATCTTTCTTCACCTTACAACTTATACAGTTAATAAAGCTTAGCCTTATCTATCGAAAAATACGTTCCAAAATTCCTTACAGTGGCCTTGACTGAAAAAAAATAGTGAAACTACAATTTCGTAGTAAAAAATTTCATATCATAATTAAGCATCTTAGAAATCTTTCATCACTTTACAACTTATACAGTAAATAAAGCTTTGCCTTATCTATCGAAAAATATGTTATAAAATTCCTTACAGTGGGGCCTTGACTGAAAAAAAATAGTAAAACTACAATTTCGTAGTTAAAAATTTAATATCATAATTAAGTACCTTAGAAATCTTTCTTCACCTTACAACTTATACAGTAAATAAGGCTTTGTTTTTGTTTATTTGTTTTAATAACTTGGTTTCTTGAGCATTAAAATTGCGCCCACGTTTAATGCTGGACATTCTATAAACAAGATATGTAAATAATTATTTATATAAAGCTAAGGATAAGTAATAAAACATGATTTAAAAAAAATACATGTAGGTACCTAGTACCTTGAAACAAAAAAAAAAGGAAGGTTGGTATTATCGGAACCTGCAGCAGGCGTGGGTGGTGGCGAGCAATAAATGTTTTATAGTTTGTTAAAAAGAGAAATTTAAATATTTAATAGCCTCTAACGCAATAAACGTATTTTTGCCGGGAGCCAATAATGCGCGGACCGATAAAGCGCGGACAAATAATTCAAGCCCGGGCACGGATTATTTATCTGCGATTTATTGGTACTCCAATTATTGGCCCGAGTCAAGTATTAGGTTATTAATAATAATTCGCGGGAAAATACGGATTGTTTGACATCTGTCCAAGGTAAATATTCACCTCCAACGCGATGCTAAAAATGTTAACATTTATTAGTAACATTTCACAAAAAAAAAAACACTGTTACAGCCCTAGCCAAGAGCATTATCGCTTTCACCGGTGTGAACTTAGCAGCCAAAATATAGCAGCTATTATAACTCGACTAATTTAAAAAGTCAATATTTCTAAGCTTATTAATTGCAATACAAACAATGGAAATCCTATGAATTATGAAAATTCTTTCAGAAAAATTAAAAATTAGCCAGATGGCAATATTATTTCTGATGAAAAATAACATCTATCAAATATTTTCTCTGATATTAAAATATAACTTTACAGGTGGCCCACTTCAACGAAATATACAAAAACGATTTCCCACCCGCCTTACAGTGGACCCTTGATTTTGAAAATTGAGTGAAAACAATCTTGTAGCAAAATAATTTTGACATTTAAACTTAGCATAATGTTTATTGTTTATGAACATCATTATAACTTGTTAGACAAAAAATAACTTAGGCAATAAAAACAACTGAAATTGTATGAAAAATACTGATTTTCTTGTTGCTACGACAAAATAAAGTTTTTTAATTAAGCGTCTTAGAAATCTTTCTTCATCTTACAATTTATACAGTAAATAAAGCTTTGCCTTATCTATCAAAACATATGTTTCAAAATTCCTTACAGTGGGGCCTTGACTGAAAAAAATGAGTGGAACTACAATTTCGTAGTAAAAAAATTCATGTCAAAATTAAGCATCTTAGAAATCTTTCTTCACCTTACAAGATATACAGTAAATAAAGCTTTGCCTCATCTATCGAAACATATGTTCCAAAATTCCTTACAGTGGGGCCTTGGTTGAAAAAATTGAGAGTGACTACAATTTCGTAGTAAAAAAAATCTTAACATAATTAAGCATCTTAGAAATCTCTCTTCACCTTACAACTTATATAGTAAATAAAGCTTATCTATCGAAAAATATGTTCCAAAATTTCTTACAGTGGGGCCATGCCTGAAAAAATTGAGTGAAACTACAATTTCGTAGTAAAAAAAATCGTATCATAATTAAGCATCTTAAAAATCTTTCTTCACCTTACAACTTATACAGTAAATAAAACTTTGCCTTATCTATCGAAACATATGTTCCAAAATTCCTTACAATGGGGCTTTGACTGAAAAAATTAAGTGAAACTACAATTTCGTAGTAAAAAATTTCATCTAAAAATTAAGCATCTTAGAAATCTTTTTTCACCTTACTACTTATACAGTAAATAAAGCTATGCCTCATCTATCGAAAAATATGTTCCAAAATTCCTTACAGTGGGGCCTTGACTGAAAAAAAATAGTGAAACTACAATTTCGTAGTAAAAAATGTCATATCACAATTAAGTATCTTAGAAATCTTTCTTCACCTTACAACTTATACAGTTAATAAAGCTTAGCCTTATCTATCGAAAAATACGTTCCAAAATTCCTTACAGTGGGGCCTTGACTGAAAAAAAATAGTGAAACTACAATTTCGTAGTAAAAAATTTCATATCATAATTAAGCATCTTAGAAATCTTTCATCACTTTACAACTTATACAGTAAATAAAGCTTTGCCTTATCTATTGAAAAATATGTTATAAAATTCCTTACAGTGGGGCCTTGATTAAAAAAAATAGTAAAACTACAATTTCGTAGTTAAAAATTTAATATCATAATTAAGTACCTTAGAAATCTTTCTTCACCTTACAACTTATACAGTAAATAAGGCTTTGCCTTATCTATCGAAAAATACGTTCCAAAATTCCCTACAGTGGGGCCTTGATTGAAAAAAAATAGTGAAACTACAATTTCGTAGTAAAAAATATCATGTCAAAATTAAGCATTTTAGAAATCTTTCTTCACCTTACAACTTATACAGTAAATAAAGCTTTGCCTCATCTATCGAAAAATATATTCCAAAATTCCTTACAGTGGGGCCTTGACTGAAAAAATTTAGTGAAACTACAATTTCGTAGTAAAAAATATCATATCATAATTAAGCATCTTAGAAATCTTTCTTCACTTTACAACTTATACAGTAAATAAAGCTTTGCATTATCTATCGAAAAATGTGTTTCAAAATTCCTTACAGTGGGGCCTTGACTGAAAAAATTGAGTGCGACTACAATTTCATAGTAAAAAAATTCATGTCATATTCAAGTAGGTATTTTAGAAACGATCCTTCACCTTTAAACTTTTATAGTGAATAAAGCTTTGCCTTATCTATAGAAAAATACGTTCCAAAATTCCTTACAGTGCGGCCTTGATTGAAAAAAAATTGTTAAACTAAAATTTCGTAGTAAAAAAATTCATGTCAAAATTAAGCATCTTAGAAATCTTTCTTCACCTTACAAGTTATACAGTAAATAAAGCTTTTTCTTGTCTAACGAAAAATATGTTCCAAAATTCCTTACAGTGGGGCCTTGATTGAAAAAAATAGTGAAACTACAATTTCGTAGTTAAAAATTTTATGTTATAATTAAGCATCTTAGAAATCTTTCTTCACCTTACAACTTATACAGTAAATAAAGCTTTGCATTATCTATCGAAAAATGTGTTTCAAAATTCCTTACAGTGGGGCCTTGACTGAAAAAATTGAGTGCGACTACAATTTCATAGTAAAAAAATTCATCTCATATTCAAGTAGGTATTTTAGAAACGATCCTTCACCTTTAAACTTTTATAGTGAATAAAGCTTTGCCTTATCTTTTGAAAAATATGTTCTAAAATTTCTTACAGTGGGGCCTTGACTGAAAAAATTGAGTGAACCTACAATTTCGTAGAAAATAAATTCATGTCATAATTAAGCATCTTAGAAATCTTTCTTCACTTTTACAACTTATACAGTAAATAAAGCTTTGCCTCATCTATCGAAACATATGTTCCAAAATTCCTTACAGTGGGGCCTTGATTGAAAAAATTGAGAGTGACTACAATTTCGTAGTAAAAAAATTCTTAACATAATTAAGCATCTTAAAAATCTCTCTTCACCTTACAACTTATTTAGTAAATAAAGCTTAGCCTTATCTATCGAAAAATATGTTCCAAAATTTCTTACAGTGGGGCCATACCTGAAAAAATTGAGTGAAACTAAAATTTCGTAGTAAAAAAAATCGTATCATAATTAAGCATCTTAGAAATCTTTCTTCACCTTACAACTTATACAGTAAATAAAAATTTGCCTCATCTATCGAAAAATATGTTCCAAAATTCCTTACAGTGGGGCCTTGACTGAAAAAAAAATAGTGAAACTACAATTTCGTAGTAAAAAATGTCATATCATAATTAAGTATCTTAGAAATCTTTCTTCACCTTACAAGATATACAGTAAATAAAGCTTAGCCTTATCTATCGAAAAATACGTTCCAAAATTCCTTACAGTGGGGCCTTGATTGAAAAAAATAGTGAAACTACAATTTCGTAGTAAAAAATTTCATATCATAATTAAGTATCTTAGAAATCTTTCTTCACCTTACAACTTATACAGTAAATAAAGCTTTGCCTTATCTATCGAAACATATGTTCCAAAATTCCTTACAGTGGGGCCTTGACTGGAAAAATTGAGTGAAACTACAATTTCGTAGTAAAAAAATTCATGTCAAAATTAAGCATTTTAGAAATATTTCTTCACCTTACAACTTATACAGTAAATAAAGCTTTGCCTCATCTATCGAAAAATATATTCCAAAATTCCTTACATTGGGGCCTTGACTGAAAAAATTTAGTGAAACTACAATTTCGTAGTAAAAAATATCATATCATAATTAAGCATCTTAGAAATCTTTCTTCACTTTACAACTTATACAGTAAATAAAGCTTTGCCTTATCTATCGAAACATATGTTCCAAAATTCCTTACAGTGGGGCTTCGACTGAAAAAAAATAGTGTAACTACAATTTCGTAGTAAAAAATTTCATATCATAATTAAGTATCTTAGAAATCTTTCTTCACCTTACAAGTTATACAGTAAATAAAGCTTTTTCTTGTCTAACGAAAAATATGTTTTAAAATTCCTTACAGTGGGGCCTTGACTGAAAAAATTAAGTGCGACTACAATTTCGTAGTAAAAAAAATCTTGTCATCATAATAAAGCATCTTAGAAATCTCTCTTCACCTTACAACTTATATAGTAAATCAAGCTTTGCCTTATTTATCGAATAATGTGTTCCAAATTTTCTTACAGTGGGGCCTTGACTGAAAAAATTGAGTGAAACTACAATTTCGTAGGAAAAAATATAATATCATAATTAAGCATCTTAGAAATCTTTCTTCACCTTACAAATTATACAGTAAATAAAGCTTTGCCTTATATATCGAAACATATGTTCCAAAATTCCTTACAGTGGGGCCTTGATTGAAAAAAAATAGTGAAACTACAATTTCGTAGTAAAAAAATTCATATCATAATTAAGTGTCTTAGAAATCTTTCTTCACCTTACAACTTATACAGTAAATAAAGCTTTGCCTTATCTATCGAAAAATACGTTCCAAAATTCCTTACAGTGGGGCCTTGATTGAAAAAAAATTGTGAAACTACACTTTCGTAGTAAAAAAATTCATGTCAAAAATAAACATCTTAGAAATATTTCTTCACCTTACAACTTAAACAGTGAATAAAGCTTTGCCTCATCTATCGAAAAATATGTTCCAAAATTCCTTACAGTGGGGCCTTGACTGAAAAAAAATAGTGAAACTACAATTTCGTAGTAAAAAATATCATATCATAATTAAGCATCTTAGAAATCTTTCTTTACCTTACAACTTATACAGTAAATAAAGCTTTGCCTTAACTATCAAAAAATGGGTTCAAAATTCCTTACAGAGGGGCCTTGACTGAAAAAATTGAGTAAAACTACAATTTCGTAGTAAAAAAATTCATGTCATAATTAAGCATCTTAGAAATCTTTCTTCACCTTACAACTTATACAGTAAATAAAGCTTTGCCTTATCTATCGAAAAATATGTTATATAATTCCTTACAGTGGGGCCTTGACTGAAAAAAATTAGTGAAAACAATTTCGTAGTAAAAATATCATGTCATAATTAAGCTTCTTATAAATCTTTCTTCACCTTACAACTTATACAGTTAATAAAGCTTTGCCTTATCTATCGAAAAATGTGTTTCAAAATTCCTTACAGTGGAGCCTTGACTGAAAAAAATGAGTGCAACTACAATTTCATAGTAAAAAAATTCATGTCATAATCAAGTATCTTAGAAATGATCCTTCACCTTAAATCTTTTATATTGTATAAATCTTTGCCTTATCTTTTGAAAAAGTGTTCCAAATTTTCTTACAGTGGGGCCTTGACAAAAAAAATTGAGTGAAACTACAATTTCGTAGTAAAAAATATCATATCATAATTAAGCATCTTCGAAATCTTTCTTCACCTTACAACTTATACAGTTAATAAAGCTTTGCCTTATCTTTTGAAAGATATGTTTCAAAATTCCTTACAGTGGCTTGACTGAAAAAAATTAGTGAAACTACAATTTCGTAGTAAAAAAAATCATGTCATAATTAAGCTTCTTATAAATCTTTCTTCACCTTACAACTTATACAGTTAATAAAGCTTTGCCTCATCTATCGAAAAATGTGTTTCAAAATTCCTTACAGTGGGGCCTTGACTGAAAAAAATTAGTTAAACTACAATTTCGTAGTAAAAAAATCATGTCATAATTAAGCTTCTTATAAATCTTTCTTCACCTTATAAATTATACAGTTAATAAAGCTTTGTCTTATCTATCGAAAAACGTGTTTCAAAATTCTTTACAGTGGGGCCTTGACTGAAAAAAAATAGTGAAATGATCCTTCACCTTAAATCTTTTATATTGTATAAATCTTTGCCTTATCTTTTGAAAAAATGTTCCAAAATTTCTTACAGTGGGGCCTTGACTAAAAAAAATGAAGGAAACTACAATTTCGTAGTAAAAAATTTTATGTCATAATTAAGCATCTTAGAAATCTTTCTTTACCTTACAACTTATACAGCAAATAAAGCTTTGCCTTATCTTTTGAAAAATATGTTCTAAAATTTCTTACAGTGGGGCCTTGACTGAAAAAATTTAGTGAAACTACAATTTCGTAGTAAAAAAAATCATGTCATAATTAAGCTTCTTATAAATCTTTCTTCACCTTACAACTTATACGGTTAATAAAGCTTTGCCATATTTATCGAAAAATGTATTTCAAAATTCCTTGCAGTGGGGCCTTGACTGAAAAAATTGAGTGAAACTACAATTTAGTAGTAAAAAAATTAATGTCATAATCAAGTATCTTAGAAATGATCCTTTACCTTAATACTTATATAGTTAATAAAGCTTTGCCTTATCTTATGAAATATAGCTTTATTTACTATATAAGTTGAAAGGTGAAGAGAGATTTCTAAGATGCTTAATTATGCCAAGAATTTTTTTACTACGAAATTGTGGTCACTCTCAATTTTTTCAGTCAACGCCTCACTGTAAGAAATTTTGGACCACATTATTCGATAAATAAGGCAAAGCTTTATTTACTATATAAGTTGTAAGGTGAAGAGAGATTTCTAAGATGCTTAATTATGATATGATATTTTTTACTACGAAATTGTAGTTTCACTAAATATTTTCAGTCAAAGCCCCTCTTTAAGAAAATTTGGAACACATTATTCGATAAATAAGGCAAAGCTTTATATATTATATAAGTTGTAAGGTGAAGGGAGATTTCTAAGATGCTTAATTATGACATGATTTTTTTTACTACGAAATTGTAGTCGCACTTAACTTTTTCTGTCTAGGCGCCACTGTAAGGAATTTTGAAACATATTTTTCTATAGATAAGGCAAAGCTTTATTTACTGTATAACTTGTAAGGTGATGAAAGATTTCTAAGATACTTAATTATGATATGAAATTTTTTACTACGAAATTGTAGATTCACTATTTTTTTTCAGTCAAGGCCCCACTGTAAGAAATTTTGGAACATATTTTTCGATAGATGAGGCAAAGCTTTATTTACTGTATAACTTGTAAGGTGATGAAAGATTTCTAAGATACTTAATTTTGACATGAATTTTTTTACTACGAAATTGTAGTTTCACTCAATTTTTTCAGTCAAGGCCCCACTGTAAGGAATTTTGGAACATATGTTTCGATAGATAAGGCAAAGCTTTATTTACTGTATAAGTTGTAAGGTGATGAAAGATTTCTAACATGCTTAATTATGATATGATATTTTTTACTATGAAATTGTAGTTGCACTCAATTTTTTCAATCAAGACCCACTGTAAGAAAATTTGGAACACATTATTCGATAAATAAATAATTATATAAATAAATAAGGCAAAGCTTTATTTACTATATAAGTTGCAAGGTGAAGAGAGATTTCTAAGATGTTTAATTATGATCACATGATTTTTTTTACTACGAATTATAGTCGCACATAATTTTTTCAGTCTAGGCTCCACTGTAATAAATTTTAGATCATATTTTTCGTTAGACAAGGCAAAGCTTTATTTACATTATAACTTGTAAGGTGAAAAAAGATTTCTAAGATACTTAATTATGATATGAAATTTTTTACTACGAAATTGTAGTTTCACTATTTTTTTCAATCAAGGCCCCACTGTAAGGAATTTTGGAACGTATTTTTCGATAGATAAGGCAAAGCTTTATTTACTGTATATCTTGTAAGGTGAAGAAAGATTTCTAAGATACTTAATTATGATATGACATTTTTTACTACGAAATTGTAGTTTCACTATTTTTTTTCAGTCAAGGCCCCACTGTAAGGAATTTTGGAACATATTTTTCGATAGATGAGGCAAAGCTTTTTTGTATATTTCGTTGAAGTGGGCCACCTGTAAAGTTATATTTTAATATCAGAGAATATATTTGATAAATGTTATTTTTCATCAGAAATAATATTGCCATCTGGTTAATTTTTAATTTTCCTGAAAGAATTTTCATAATTCATAGGATTTACATTATTTATATTGCAATTAATAAGCTTAGAAATATTGAATTTTTAAATTAGTTGTGTTATAATAGCTGCTATATTTTGGCTGCTAAGTTCACACCGGTGTCGCTTTCTACGCTCGAACGTCGCAGAAGCGTGAAAGAGAGGGAGATAACAAATTTATTATCCTATTGGTGTATCTATATTGTTGTCAAACGAAAGTGACGTCTTCATTAAATGCCTTTTCATACAAAAGTTTCGTTAGCGTTATTTACGACTGCGTTCTTGGCTATATATATTATGCTATTTTACTCAAACAACTTCGTCCGACACTTCTTTATTTATTTTGGTATTAATTAGTGCTTTGGCAATTGGACGGGTTTGAACTATTTAATTTTTTTATATTTGAGGAGTTTTCCAGTAGTTATTATTTAACGCAACAGATGGCGGTTAGTCGCTATCTACAAAAACTGTCAAAATAGATAGCGGTAATTTATAAAATACACCCAAAATTTAGGGTAAATAGGAAAACAAATACCTTTATATGAATAATTTATAAAATTTATTTAACTTTGTTTAACATATACACTAATATCCTGAGCATTTTGCCAACTTAATAAATATTTTTTCTTTAAAATATCATCATGTTATTAATTAAATTTGAATTTCTAAGGTACCATAGTATTTTTTACGAAGTTTTTCTTGACAGGATAAACTACAGGGTCTGCTAAAGATTATAGAGAGCAAGAATAACGAGTAAGTAGATACATATAAAAGTGACAAAATATGATAAAAATATAACACGTCTTGCAATACCAAAATTTAGTTTTAATTCATAGAGAATTTAGAATCTATATATGAGTAGTCTATATCAATATATAGACTACTCAAGTATAGAAACTGCCTTTTTTGACAGTTTTTATGGATATCTCTCCTGCAGCCATCTAGTGGAATATTTTGGAACCGGCAAAAAGAAAACTCCTCAATTTTTTTGGTACCTTATATAGTTATTTATTTTATATAACAATAAAAAATACTAATTACCTACTCATTTATAATCAACATACCTATCATAATAAATTCTCAAATCAGTAAATGTCAATTTGAAAGTAAATTTTAATTAAAGCAATAGTTATTAATTATTTTTAAATACAAATAACACGCGTATTTTTTTTGGGTTTTGTTTTCGAGAGAGATGGATCCAGAACGAAGCAGTTGTCGTAAACACCTGAACGTAGACTGCGTCGAGAGAGATACGCGGCGGCAGGAGCGGTGCCAGGACGAACGAGAGCGTCGTCGGCTAAGTACTTACACCGTCGGCAGAATCAAGAGGGGATTCTCGACTAGGCTCCAGGTATTTGAAAAGTTTCTCGCCGCGATGAAGAATGGTGGTCGCTCTGGTGAAAGCGACCGCTTCCCAGCCCTCAGTAGTGTCAACCCGGAATTCGGCCCCCTCTCTCAGAAGAACAATCTATCGATGATGCCTGGATTCACAAAGTTGAAGAATATACCACTGGGACGATAAACACATCACTACTTTTGCCATCACTACTTTTCCCGTGGTCCGAATGGAAGTTTAAACATTTCGAAATAATTATGCAGAAATGCTAACAGAAATACTAAGTAAGAAAGTTTGATTTTGAGAGTTGTACGATATGTATCGCTACGATATGATTAATTTACTAACTCAATGTGATATCGGAGGTGCAAAAGCAGTTGATTATCTTATTTTTGGCATTAAAGATTGAAGAGTTAAGCTAGGCGCTCAGGCCGCAAGTTTACTCAGCCGGAATAAATATTATTATTTTCCAAGTCTGTTAAAGTATAGGGTTGAGGACAATAAACCTAAAACATTGTATAACTAGAGAACACGGGCTACTTCCGCCGAGTTCTTTTATAACTCTGTGACTACTACTCACGATACTTCCTTAAATAATAAAAAAAAAAAAAAATGCCAAAACAGATTAATATATTATATTTTGACTGTTTAGTCGATTTAGGTAGCGAAGGTATTTTGATTTGTAGTGATACTCTCAGGTACAACCAGGGGTGTGCTTCTCCGCGCTTTAGGCATGACTAGTATAGTGTTTTACTTTAGAGGGCTGACGCGCATCGGCCGAGTCGCACGATTGTTTAATACTTACTAACCCACCGCGTCGCGATTTTAATATTAACTAAAATAAGGTCTAAAACTTATTGTATCGCATTCGGCTGCTTAAATAATAGTAACAAGGACCTCAGGTTTTCATACTTCCAAAGGACCTCAAAAGGTAAATAAATCTACGCCGATCTATAGGTTAATTTTAGGCAGGTACATTAAAACAAAATATATACATATATATTAATAAAAATATATATATATATATATATATATCAAAACGTGTGTCTAGTAAGAATGCCAATTTTCATTATTCACCACCTTTGCTATCTACCAAATGTTGATAGTTATTTATGTCTCTCGTATTTACGTATTTTGTTAGATATTTAATTACCTACTATAGTATAGCTAGGTATTTATAACTACTATTCTGTTTACAATGTCAGGTTTAGTTTTGATAAGTATACGTGGGAACACTACAATCCACTAACTATTACTAGAAATACTATGCAGTTTTGATAAGTATTTACTTATTTATTTGCCCAATTAGGTATGTAGGTTGCGTAATAATTAATAACATAGACTAGGCAATGTTTTTGTAAGCTTGTCTTTGAACGTAGTAGTTACAATCGGTTTCCTTTAAAGATATTCTACTAAGTTCAGTAGGAAATGAATGAATCACAAATACCTACCTACTTATTACATAATAGACCGAAAAGCGATATTTAGTTTCATAGACAATGTAGTGTGCCGTATGGCTTACGTATCTTCTTAGGTTAAAGTACCTATACAGTATACAACCTAAAATAAATTGATTTATAATCTGCATGCTACTAAGTACCAAACCTAGGTTTCTTTAAAAGAAGACAACCCTAACGTCGTCAGGAAAGAATTACTCAATAGATGATGAGGGCAACGACGATTATGGTGATGATGGTTATGATAAGGCGATGATAAAGAAGATGATGATGGTGATGAAGATGATGACGGTGATGATTATGACGATGATAATGATGAGGACAACGACGATGATGGTGATGATAGTTATGATAAGATGATGATGATGGTTATGATAAGATGATGATGATGATGATAGATGATGAGGGCAACGACGATTATGGTGATGATGGTTATGATAAGGCGATGATAAAGAAGATGATGATGGTGATGAAGATGATGACGATGATAATGATGAGGACAACGACGATGATGGTGATGATGGTGATGATGGTTATGATGGTGATGATGGTTATGATGGTGATGATGGTGATGAATATGATGACGGTGATGATAATGATGAGGACAATGACGATGATGGTTATGATAAGGTGATGATAAATAAGATGATGATGGTGATGAAGATGATGACAAAGACGAATAATAATTATTGCATAGTTAATGTAAGCTACTATATAATGAGGACGACGACGACGACGACGACGATGATGATGATGATGGTGATGATAATGAGTGACAAAGACGAATATTAATTATTGCATAGTTAATCTAAGCTACTATAACTGAAAATCTAGTAAACTTATATTATTCATTATTCAGAACGCACACAAAATTATTTAGAAATATAGTAATCAAATTATTAGCAAACTGTCCAAGGTCTTCGGACAGAAATAGGAACTATCCGAGGTTACGGATCAGTTAGGAATCTGTCCAATGTCTACGGACAGCAATAGGAACTGTCCGAGGTTACGGATCAGTTAGGAATCTGTCCAATGTCTACGGACAGCAATAGGAACTGTCCGAGGTTACGGATCAGTTAGGAATCTGTCCAATGTCTACGGACAGCAATAGGAACTGTCCGAGGTTACGGATCAGTTAGGAATCTGTCCAACGACTACGGGCAGCAATAGGAACTGACCAAGGTTACGGATCAGTTAGGGCACTGTCCGAGGTTACGGAACAGTTAGGGCACTGTCCGAGGTTACGGAACAGTTAGGGCACTGTCCGAGGTTACGGAACAGTTAGGGCACTGTCCGAGGTTACGGTACAGTTAGGGCACTGTCCGAGGTTACGGAACAGTTAGGGCACTGTCCGAGGTTACGGAACAGTTAGGGCACTGTCCGAGGTTACGGAACAGTTAGGGCACTGTCCGAGGTTACGGAACAGTTAGGGCACTGTCCGAGGTTACGGAACAGTTAGGACACTGTCCGAGGTTACGGAACAGTTAGGGCACTGTCCGAGGTTACGGATCAGTTAGGGCACTGTCCGAGGTTACGGGACAGTTAGGAATCTGTCCAACGGGACAGGACTGTCCGAAGTTACGGAATAGTTAGCTAGATATTGGTCCAAGAATAGAAATAAAGAAACTGTAAAATGTTAAGATCTATTTTATTAGTATGTACCTATGATATTGTTTACGTTTGTCATACTATACTATTTATTAAAATGATTTGTTGAAATATTAATTCTTAATGGCAATTATCATCCAGGGAGGAAATTTTGCGAGTATTTTAGGGACCTTGGGCCAACGGAGTAGCTGGGATATTATAATATTAAATTCAATTAAGTTTTAGTTTTAAAAAAAAATGTTTTGTAAGTTCTAATATTATAAAGAGAAAAGATTTGATTGTTTGTTTATTCTTAATTTGTGAATAAGGACATTATATCACTTTTATTATTCCACTTTATACATTATATGTTGTACTTGTATCCAATATTAATTTTATGTGGTTATTATGGTTTACAAAAGTTGTTATATTAAAGTATTTAGTTCTACATATTCTACCAACATGGGGTGTGCAAAATATAATTTAAATCCCTTTATTATATATTTAAATTACATAACAAATAAATAAGCACATTAGAACAAGAAACTCTAATAGGACGACATCTACAGCGCAGAAGATAAAATAAAAGCATTATCATCACAAACATTACCTAAATAATTAAATGAAATTATAAATACCACTTAATTTAACAAAAAAAAAAAACATTTAAAATTAATAACGATTCATTAAACTATTAATTATTTATGTTAAAAGCGGAGGTCTCGCAAAATTGTCGAATAGACTGGCGCGGGTACAAATGTTATAGTGCGCACAAAACACTATAGCATCGGGGGGCTATAATGTTTTGTGATTCTGTACCTACTTCTATATTGTAAAATGGTTTATCTGCTATAGGGTGTTCTACTTGTGCTCTTCAGCACGATTAGGATAATTTGTCATATACTATGATCATAAGCTAGTAAATAAGCATATCTCCTGATAGTCAGGTACATATGTGGAACGCCAGAGTTTTTTTACTTGCTGGTACCTTTTTTCTCCGGGGTGTCTCTGGGAGGACCAACATGCGGCCAGTGTTTGCGCCCTGATTGATACATTTTTGTACTTTTATATTAATTTTACTTATAGTGGATATTTGGGGTGTTAATATAGTCTGTTAGGTTGATCGCCTCGGTGGCACCTTTGCAGGACAGATAACGATGGTTGGTTTCTATTTATTTTTATGTATGCTTGAGCCTAACCAAGCGCACGCTTAGAACTTATAATATATATACTTTTTTTTGTCTATGCATCTGTAAAGGTTTACATGAAATAAATATTTTTGACTTTGAAATTATGTTACAATGAAATTATAAGAAAATGTTAAATAAAATGTCAAGTTATGTTTGCTAAGTAATTATTTTAAAATATTATTGCAAATTCAAAAATATTACAATAATGTAATGTCCTCTATTATAAAAAGTTTTTAAATAACTTTAAATACCTATAGGTACCTACTAATATAATGTCAAACTAATTTTCAATCGAATTGAATGTCCATCTATTAAATTGATAGTAAGTAGAACTGTAATTAGAGATTATGTCAAAATAGGATTATATATTATAACTACTTTTTGTATTTATATATGAATACTAACCATTAATGATTGTGTAAAATTAATTTGTTTATTTATCCATTTATATTTTTAAGTACCTACACAAGTAGTACTGCTTTAATAATTTACACCTTAAAGAAAGAAAAAGATAAATTCATTACTATAAAACTATAGCCAAATTCATACTTATGTTGTCGTTATAATTAAGGTATTTGACTCCTTTATGAAACCCGTTTTATATGATTCTCCATTACATAATAATCACACTACAATGATATTTCCGGGATGTCTACTCTATTATTAATAAAAATCAAAGTTAAAGTTTAAATTTCCACAATGGCGCTAAAAATGTGGTTTTGCAGTCCATGTCACGTGTGACGTCACCAGTCATCAACCAATCAAAGATGTTTTTGTTATAAATATTCAATTTTAATTCGTGTAATCTAAAAAAAATATACATAATTTAGTTTAAAATAAACTGAAATATGTTTTTTTCTGATAGGATGACCACAATTTATAGTATATTTTTAATGTAGTCAAATAGCATATTATATAAATGTACTTTTGTAAACATTGGATTGTCAACGAGAGGACTCGTTACATTAATAAAGGATGGCCGAGTTGTAACAATCCGTGTATTAACATGTATAAATATAACATACTTTTCTATTATATACCAACTAAACATATTGTCTTAATACATAATTGCGTATCTACCTAATAATGTTCAAAGTCAGGAATTAAGAATGTCCCAATTTTAGTCACTAGATGTCGCGTGGCCAAACGCTACGTTTGGCCACCGTTGCTTATATCTTTGGTTGAAGACAGCTGGCGAAGAGGGAGAAGTCAGTCGGGTCGCCGCCATTGTTGTGCTATAACGTTTTGTAATCCTATATAAAATGAGAATAAACTAGTATCTCAACGTAAATAAGTGTTTTCTTTTATTAACAAAAGTCTACGGAGTAGTCCAATTACAATAAATGCCGACAAGTTTTGGTTTGTCCTAAAAAATTCTTCATCCTAAGAGTTCAATGAACTTTCAAAATAGGAAAAATATTTTTCAATGCTCAAATTCATTTTAATAAGATAATTTGCAAAAAAACGCAACACAAACACTTCAATTTATAACACCAAATTCGTATCTTACTAGAGATTAAATGGTTTAACCACTCATTTTTGAGTAGTCAAAATAACTAACTATTTGTTAAAATCATAGTTATTATTTTATTATATTTAACAGATAGTCAATTTAACTATCCATCAAGAAACACATTTTTTTCGAAATTTAACCTTTAGTAAGTTATCTGTCATTATTTGACAATTAGTTGAGATAACTATCCATCAAGAAACTGTTAGGCCCAGTTTCTAGTTAGTGCCTAGTTTGTTTCCACAATTATTGCTGTTGAATTAAATATATATTAAACAGTAAAAGAAATACATAAACGAATTAGGTAGGTATATTTAAATGTTATCGAATATTGACAACAGGGGGTTAATTACCGATGTGTCTTGACGATAGCAATTACTATCGTGAGTGCGATTTTACTTGTCAAACGCTGAATCCGAATTATGAATGCTCCCTTATTAATGAATGCGATAAGAACGAACTAAACTCCAAAATTCCTCATACATTGGGCAAAAATCGGTATTATGAAACGGTTTTGGCAGGTCAAATGATAGAGTATCGCCACGGGGACTGTCAAATGATGTTAATAACTCAAGAGTCAACTTGATGGTGTCGGACGCGGTCCGAATCACGCCAAAAGCGCGTTCATTGTGTCCCGCCCGTCTCATTTAACTAGACGAAAACGAACGAGACAAAACATAATGAAAGCGCGAAAAGTAAATCGGACCGCGGGAATATTTTCTTGTAATTTTAGGTTATTTTGTCGAAATAGGTTTTAACTTTTATGAAAATTTAATGTTTTGTAGAATAAGCATTCGTATAGTAATATTAAGTGTGAGAAGTGTAGTATTTACGCAGTGATCTTGGTGTTTGTGCTATCTCAACGAATCCCTTTATCTTCAGTAAAATGGCGGTACCCATTTTACTGTTGATTATTTCTTCCTCCTTCACTTGACATTGGCATCACTATACAGTATGTTTGCATACGGTCGTGTGGCCATTCCTAATTCTAACCTAGTCCTTTCCCTATTCCTCTCCATCCTAGTATCCCACTTTTACCGTACATTATTACATTTTTTTAAATCTACCCACAACTGTCATTGGCAAAATTAAGCTTAAAGCGTAGAATGCCATATAAGTAAAAGAAGAAGAAGAAGGTTTTAACATTCTTTGAGGGTAGCCCGAACACTGTAGACGCGTGTTTATATTATATTTTTCAAATTTAATTTTATTGAATATTATTGTGCAAAAGTGTACTAATTTTGTAGAATAAGCATTCGTATAGTATTAAGTGTGATAAGTGTAGCATTTACGCAGTGATCTCGGTGTTTGTGCTATCTCAAACAATCCCACAATCTTCAGTAAAATGGCGGTACCCATTTTACTGTAGATTTTTTCCTCTTCACTCGACATTGGCAGGACTATACCGCATGTTTGCATACGGTCATGTCGCCATTCCTTTCTCTACCCTAGTCCTTTCCTTTTTCCTGTCCATCCCATTATCCCACTTTTACTATAATCTACCACACTAGACACTGGCAAAATTACTCGTAAGGAGTAGAGGCCATTAATTAAAAGAAGAAGAAGAAGATCTGTGATTGTTAATTATTTTTAGTGGAAAATTTAATTCTACCCTCCAATTGTGGAATTGTTTTAAAAGCAAGGAGACTTAACAGAAAAACTTTTGTAGATAATCAGCCGGTATGGAATCCTACACAAACTGTGGTGATTACTTTCAGAGGACAAATTCTCCCTGAAAAAGTATATTATTGCTATTTTTCCCTTCCAGTCTCCCCATATATATTGCCTACAATCCAATGTCTAAAGTGTTGCCGGTTTGGACATATCAAAGCGCAATGCCGTTCGAATCCCAGATGTTACAAATGTACCCAGCCCCATCTAGGAGAATCTTGTGACATATCAGTTGAAGAATTTGTTTGCATTTTATGCCGTGGATCGCATATGGCTACACTCAGGGACTGTCCTGAGCATATTAGACAAAAGTCTATTAAAACCGTAATGTCTCAGGATAACAATCCTTATGCTGAGGCCACCGCCAAATTCCCTTTTCGAAGTTATGCTGATGCATCAAAAACTAATGTGCCCTCACCTGCAAATCCATGAAAACCTTCTACAAATCTTAATATCACTTCTAATAAGCATGTGCCACAATAAATTCAATAACAATTTACCGAACAATATCTCCAAAAAAATTTATGAACTTCTTTCTATAGTACAAAACGGCCCAGACACAAATTGTGCAGTGGAATACGAATAGTATCAGAAATAAAAAGTCTGATATTATTTATTTAATAAATAAATATAAAATTAGCATTTTGGCCATTTGCGAAACCTGGCTTAAGCCAGGATCTAGGTTTGCCCTGTCCGGGTTTCACAGTGTGAGAGAGGACAGGGCTGATGGCTACGGGGGTTCTTCTATTTTTATTAAAAAACATATTCCTTTCAATCAAATTAATCTACCTTTTCATCCCTCTGAGCTTAATATAGTCGCTATTAGAACACTAAATTTATCTATTGTCTCTCTTTATATCCCATATCCCAACTCCTCTCATATCCCTATCCTGGAGTCCCTATTTGCCTCTCTTCCCTCCCCCCTTCTAATTCTTGGGGATCTTAACTGCCATCATCCTCTTTGGGGCCCACGTTCAGCTGATAGTTTTGGTTTGGATCTTATGGACCTCATTGACACTAAGGATTTGGTTATTCTTAATGATGGTTCTCCAACACGGAGAGCTTACCCCAACCAACAATCTAGTGCTGTAGACCTTTCATTATGCTCTCCTTCCCTTGCTCCAAATTTTTCTTGGTCCGTCCTTTCAGAGTCCTATGGTAGTGACCACTTCCCCATCCTAATCTCATCTCATATTCCCTGCCCTACTAAAGTAGTCTTTGAACCTTTATTGAAATATAAGATTAATAAAGCTGATTGGTCGCTTTTCTCTTCTCTAACTGATCAAAAATCTAAGCTATTTACGGAAATTACTGATAATAATTATTTACAAAAGTATGATCTATTCCTGGCTTCTCTAGTGGCGTCAGCAGATGATTCCATACCCAAAAAAACCTTTCAAGTTCATAGAGTCTTGTCCCCCCCATGGTGGGATGCAGATTGTACTAAAAAGATTAAGGACCGTAAACATGCAGAAAGCTTTACAACATCTCAATGACAATGGATAATTTGATTAATTATAAAAGAATAGCTGCAGAAACAAGAAGGCTAATATGATGTTCTACTGATCAATACGAACAACTTTTCCCATGGAACCATGTGTCGCAAATGAAAAAAAAAATTGCCTTCTCCATACAAACTAGTAAAGTTAAAATTACCAATTTATATGGGGAAGCCATTTATTTTTTTCATTTGCGACACATGGTTCCATGGGAAAAGTTGTTCGTATTGATCAGTAGAACATCATATTAGCCCAAAGTACACCCATTCAAATTCACCCTGTATATTAATTAATAAAAGGTGTCATAAAAAAAAAAAAAAAAAAGAAAAAAAAAAAACAACCAACCGAACGCACGCTACATAACCAGCGTAAACACTAGTTGTAAAATCGATCCCCCCGGAGACACCCCGGAGAAAAAGGTACCAGCAAGTAAAAAACTCTGGTGCTTCACACACACTAACAGAGGAACACAGCCATTGAGTTACCGATATGCAAACATCATATGGTAGCATACTTAAAATGCTCTAATCCTACTAAAAGCGTGCACAAAACACCCTATGGCAGATCATTTAACAGTACAGCAATTGGTTACTGTACCAATGTACAGACCTGAAAATACTAAATAGTACAGGCAATTTACTAAATAATAATATATAATAACAGAGTACCTGTAAAACGTAAATATAAATAAGTAATCATAAGATATACCTTATCCAAAGATAAAAAGTTAAATATAATAAAAAATAAATTAAGTAATAGTAAATTATTACAATATCAGATTTAACATACCTTACTAGGGTACTAGTACAATTTAAAACTACAATTGAAAAGGCAATACTAGTTGTGAGACCTCAATTGCAGATCAGAACGGGTCCAGACATCTTTATCATTAATATAGTCATTAACTCTATAGTAAGCCCTATGGATTAATGTTTGTTTTATACAATTTTTAAACTTTATTTCACTTAAATCTATAATACTTTTAGGTAATTTATTAAATAACCTTATACTGTTAATGACAAAACATTTATTAGCTTTTTGCAGTCTAAACTTTGGAATATCAACTTTATCTATATTTCTTAAGTTTAAATTATGCCTGTCGCCATTTTTACTAAACATACTTAAGTTTCTCTTGACGTACAATAAATTCTCATAAATGTACTGAGATGGTAGTGTCAATACATCAATCATAGGAAATGTTTCCCGGAGAGAATCACGAGCTTTCATGCCATATATTGCCCGAATAGCCCTCTTTTGTAAAATAAATATAGTATCAAAATCTGCCGCGGATCCCCACATTATAAGACCATACGTCATTACACTATGAAAATAGGCGAAGTACACTAGTCTGGCTGTTGCAACATCAGTTAATTGTCTGATTTTTCTGACTGCATATGCAGCAGAGCTCAATCTTTTGGATAGAGTATTTATGTGAGCTTTCCACTGTAGTTTGGAATCGACTGTGATCCCTAAAAACACAGTGGAGTCAACAAATTCCAGATCAGTACCACCTAACTTCACTGTGGAATTAATACTAGTTACGTTGGGGAGCGTAAATTTTAGACACTTAGTCTTCTTAGCATTTAAAACTAAATTATTCGCCGTGAACCACTTCGAAACCATTTCCAGAGTGTCATTTGCTGATGATAGTATATTATCTTTTCTACTAACTTTAAACAGTAGAGATGTATCATCAGCAAATAGCACTATCTGCGCCATCTCCTGAACCATATGAGGAAGGTCATTGATGTATACTAGGAAGAGGAATGGTCCTAAAATTGAGCCTTGCGGAACACCCATCTTTACAAGGGCCCCTTCGGATAGACAGCCATCAATATTAACACCTTGAGTTCTATTGGAAAGGTAAGATTTTAATAGATTTAAAGCTAAGTCGCGAATACCATAAAATTCTAACTTATCTAACAAAATTTGATGATCAACACAATCAAACGCCTTAGATAGATCACAGAAAACACCAACGAGGTCCTGAGAATTTTCCCAAGCATCGATTATTTCCGCAATCAAACTTGTACCGGCATTAGTTGTGTTTCTTCCTTTTGTAAACCCGTATTGTTGATCATGCAACAATTTATTTGTATTAAAATGACTTAACAGTTGACCGAGAATTATTTTTTCGAAAATTTTACTTAAATGATGGTAGGACAGAAACAGGACGATAATTATTTGGGTCTGTCTTACAACCGGACTTGAATATCGGAACTATTTTACTGTGTTTCATAAGGTCGGGAAAAATTCCTTCATTAACACACCCATTATAAATATCAGCAAGTACCGGTCCTATAGTATTAATGATTGGTTCTATAGCTTTGACCGACAACCCCCATAAATCTTCAGTTTGCTTCTTATTTAACATTTTAAAGTGTTTAAGAATATCCTCATCTGTGACATATTTAAAAGTAAAATTAGGTATTTTTGGTATTTTAATATATTGTTTTAAAAATTCCTTAGCTGTTCTAGCTGATGATTTAATACTGTTCGTGATTTGTAATGGAATATTAGTAAAAAAATCTTCGAATAATTCAGCAACTTGTTTATTGTCCGATATCATAACTCCATTGTGTCTAATTGAAATATTATTTTGCCTAATTTGATTTTTTCCAGTTTCAGTGTTTATCATTTTCCATACACACTTGGATTTATTATCTGACTGTTTGATTTTAGATCCAATATAAATAGATTTAGCTATGATACAAACTTTTTTAAATAATTTTGAATAATTCCTAACATAATTGTGGAAACTTTGGTCAGATGTGTATGATCTTTTGTTATATAGATTGTATAATGTATCCCTACTTATTCTAATGCCCTTTGTGGCCCAAATAGCAAAATTTAATTTGTCGTTAATTTTCTTTGTTTTTATTTGACATACTTTACTAAATTCTTGATCTATTATTTTATGTAGATTCGCGTATGTAATATCTGGCTGATTAATATTATATATGAAGCTGGACATTTGATTTATTATGTTGTCATTAAAATAATTGAGTTTATTAACTGTTAATGGCCTATACTTAATAATTTTATTTATGGGTTTAATTTGAGATTGAAAGCTAACCAACAAACATTTATGGTCAGAACGCACACCTGTAATAACAGAATTACTTAAGAGTGAACAGTTGGTAAATATATTATCTATGCAAGACCGACTAGTTGAAGTGATCCTAGTTGGCTCCATGAATACATTATTTAAATTAAAGGAATTAAATAATGATATTAGTTTATATTTGTCGCTGTTATTTATTAAAATATCTATATTGAAATCCCCACATATAAAAATTTGTTTATTTAAGTCATAAACTTTTGACAAAACATCCTCCATTATAGTAATAAAATTAGATAATGCAGAGGCAGGGGGTCTGTATATGCATAGAATAATATAAGTATCCATCTCCGCACATGAGATCTCACAAACACGTTCAACTGATAGTTTTACAATATCCTTTCGCTCTTTACATTTTAGTGATTCTTTAATTAAGATAATAGATCCACCTCCCTCACCGGAGTTTCTATTGAAAAAACTAGCAACTATAAAGTTATTTATACTGAAACACATTTTCTCTGCTTTTAGCCAGGATTCTGTAAAACACATCAAATCTAAATCATATTTTTCAATTAATAATTCAATGTCAAGAACCTTGCTAGAGAAGCTTTGTATATTTTGGTGTATTAAGGTAAGTTTACAATTGACCTTCTCTAGCTGTCTTAGACTCTAGAATGACTGGCATCCCCCACTTTGATTATGTATCTGAAAAATGTGAAAAATCTATCAATGACCTACGCTGTCTTTCTGGAGTTTGGTGGGGTTCACACCCTTACTCCCAAAAACTACTTTATAATTCTATTGTAAGAAGCAATCTAGATTATGCTTCATTCTTCTTTGCCCCCTGTAATAAAGCATCCTTAAACAAATTAGACAGAATCCAAGCCAAGAGCATTCGAATCATCCTTGGAGCAATGAAATCAACTCCCATTCTTGCCCTGCAAAATGAATGTGCCGAACCTCCTTTATGCACAAGAAGACAATACCTATCAGACCGCTTTTTTTACAAAATCTCTCTATTCCCCTCTCATCCTCTTATGCACAAATTGGAATCATTATTAAATCTTTTAAATTCTCCATATTGGAGAAACAAAAATAACCCATCCCTGTTAGTTAGTTACCTTAAATTTGTTAAGCTCAAATATCCCATTTATTCCTCCGACTGGTATCCCACTTTTAAATATCCATATAAGTCATTATTACTCATCCCCAAAGTTGTATATTTTGACATTGACAAGGAGTCTTCCAGAGCAGATAGCATTTTTAATAGGGAAATCCAAAGGCATTGGTCAGATAGACTATCAATATTCTGCGATGCCTCAAAATTTGATCTGGAATCGTTTGTGGGATCAGCTGTGTGGATACCCATGCTCAGCATAATTTTAAATTTTAGAAGTCCTCCTCAAGCATCAATTTTCTCCGGGGAGTCTCTTGCTATTTTAGAAGCTGTAAAATATGTCCAATCCTACAATATTAAAAAATCTCAGAGTTGCTTGAAAGCACTTTCGGCCAACCCCTTCTGTGAAAACCTCCATCCCCTAACTCTGAAAATTAAGCACCAACTATGGCAATGCAGCTGTCTTGGACTGGACATTGTACTGGCGTGGATTCCAAGCCACTGCGGTATAGTGGGCAATGAGGCTGTTGACCTACTTGCCAAGGAGGCTTCATCCACTGGCTCAATGGACAATTTTGTTTTGTACCCGCAGGACTTGATCCCTATGGCTAGAAGGGATCAAGTTGCCTCATGGAAGAGTATATGGAATTCTGACCCCACTAAGGCTAAACATTATAGATCAATCCAACCTACCATTTTCACTAAACCTTGGTTTTTTACATTAAAACAATTTACTAGACAAATCACCTCTACTATCTGTCGACTTTGACTTGGCCATAATAGTCTACCTTGCCACCTACATAGAATCAGGGTTAGAGAGAGCACCTTGTGTGACTGTGGGACAGATCTGGGAACATTAGAACACTCTCTATTTGGTTGTCCCAATCAAAATATTTCCCTATATGATATTCTTCCACCCATAATCCCTCGTCCCACCAATTCAACTACTCTCTTATCACTGCCCAATTATAATGGAATACTGGCTATAGCAAAATATTTAAAAAAGTTCAAATTAAGATTCTGATTATAAATATATTCCTATTATACTTCCTATGAATATTTACTTCTGGACCACTGGATCCGGTTTATATTAGTTTCAGGGGCCCCTTGAATAAGTTTGTGCCTTAATATATAATAGAAGTTAAATTAAATTTTTAACTACTTTATATATCTAATATATGTTTCTTTTTCAGGGGCTTTATTCCGAGTTTTGACACGTTCACCGTCGCGCATTTTGCGTAAACAATAAATATTGAAATATAAGTTCTATACTATTAAATATAGAGTTGAAATTCCAATGCTCATAAGATGTTCAAACTTGCGAAGAATTCGTGTATTTCAAGATGGCAGCATTATTATAGCCAACCTAATACAGACTATATATCCATTGAAATAGAACTTATATTTTAATATTTATAGTTTGCGCAACGTCTTGTCGTCTTTAGCGGTTGCAAACTCGGAATAAGGCCCCAAATGTGTGTGCCGTCCTGTATTGTCCACGGGCCCTTGTGTTCCCCTATGTTGAATTTCTTTGTTTGTATTAAATGTTTAAATGTTTAACCTTAACTAATATTTATTGACTTTTTTTTTTATAAAACAATAATAATTGTAATATTATATTTATACTCCTATGTGCCTTTTCAACAACTTGACATTGGCAGAGTTACGCGTCAAGCGAAAAGCCATGCACCAAAAATAATAATAATTATTATTATTATTCCAAATATCGCGTATGGGTATCATTCGTGAAATCCCATTAGAGGTTTCAATGACTGAACTTTCAGAAAACTTGGTTCTCCCCTCTAACTGTGGCATTGTTCTCAAAGCCAGAAGGCTAAATAGAAAAATTTATGAAAACAATGTACCTACTTGGATCCCTACCCAAACAGTAGTATTAACCTTTAAAGGTCAAATTTTGCCTGAGAAGGTTTATTTTTGCTATACCTCAGTCCCTGTTGACCCTTACGTCCTTCCCACAATCCAATGCTTACAGTGCTGTAGGTTTGGTCATATAAAATCTCAATGTAGATCCAAACCCAGGTGTTTTAAATGTGCTCAATCCCACTCTGGTCATGAATGTGATACTCCTTCTACAGACCATATTTGCCTCCTGTGCCAGGGTTCTCATATGGCTACTGATAGGAATTGTCCAGAACATTCCCGTCAAAAATCTATTAAAACTTTAATGTCGCAGGATAATATATCCTTCTTGGAAGCCTCTTCTAGGTTTCCTACCCGCAGCTTTGCAGAGGTCTCCAAAACTCCCCTAACTCCATTAACCCCCCTTCAATATAATTCTAAAAATGTATCTTCCAAATTAACGCCCAGAAAATCATATAAAAAACAGTATTACTTCAGAAACCGCAAAAACAAGTCTATAAAGGCTATGACAAAGAGGCCCATAATTCCATAATTGGAGCTTTCAATCCCCCCCCTCCGGCCAATGGATGTGCCTTAGGGAAAGTCAATCAGGATTCTCCAAAGGAGAACCTGATTGAACTAATTTTAACTCTTTTAATAAATATAAGTAGTAATTACAACAATAATATGCCGAACAATGTTTCTCAAAAACTAAATGAACTTCTTCACATCATCCAACAAAACGCCCCAGACACAACACATAATATAGTGGAATGTGAATAGCATTAAAAATAAAAAGACTGATATAATATATTTAATTAGAAAATTTAATATTAATATACTGGCCATTACTGAACCCTGGCTTAAGCCAGGGTCAAGATTTGTACTCCCAGGCTTCCTTAGTGTGAGGGAAGACAGAGACGATGGATATGGTGGTAGTGCAATTTTTATTAGTAGACACATCCCTTTTCATCAGATTCGTATCACTGCTCACCCACCAGATATTAATATGGTTGCTATCAGATCAGGTGATATAACCTGGGTATCAGTTTATGTTCCTCACCCCAATCGCTCCCATATTCCTATTCTAGATTCTCTCTTCTCTTCCCTTCCCCAGCCAGTCGTTATCTGTGGAGATTTCAATTGTCATCACCCCATGTGGGGGCCCCGTTCAGCAGATGCCTTTGGATCGGACTTTTTGGATCTCATTGACAATCTGAATTTCTGTATTTTAAATGATGGTGCAGCAATCAGACGCCCCAATCCCACTCAACTCCCGAGTGCAGTGGATCTCTCCTTATGCTCTCCTTCCTTGTCTCCAATCTTGTCCTGGTCCATTTTATCAGAATCATTTGGGAGTGACCATTACCCAATTTTAATATCATATCTTATTCCCTCCCCCTTAACCTTGAATTTTGAACCCCTTTGTAAATATAAGTTGCATAATGCAGATTGGTTAAAATTTTCCGATCTCACAGGACAGAAAGCTAATTTGCTAGATGTTGTAAATGACAATAACTATATTTCTATTTATGACCAATTGGTGGAATCTATAATTTCTTCAGCCGATGCATGTATTCCTAGAAAGCCTATCAGAACTATAAGAATGATGTCCCCTCCTTGGTGGGACTCTGAGTGTACAAAAATGGTCAAAGCTCGAAGAGAGGCAGAAAGGCTGTATAATGCATCAATGTCTTTAAGTAATTTTATTAATTATAAGAAAATAGCAGCTCAAACAAGAAAACTGCTAACTAGTAAGAAAAAATCTGGGTGATTCAAATTTTGGAGAATCTTTCTCCTCGCTTCCCTTCATCTCTTGTTTGGAAAAATATCAAAAAACTCCGTGGAGCCATGTCCTCTAACAATACTTCCTCTTCCAATGACCCCTCAGGATGGTTGAGTTTTTCAGAATCCCTGGCCCCTCCCCTGAATCCCCTACTTGATAATTTTCCCCCTCTACCTGTCTCCCTTAACTTCCTTGATCCCATGAATGAACCCTTTAACAGAAGGGAGTTTGATTTTGTCTTAAGCAAGCTTAAAGATTCCTCTCCGGGCTTTGATGGTATCCCGTATTCATTTATCTGTAAATCTAGTGTATGCTTCCAAAATATCCTTTTACAAATCATAAATAAAACATTTGTTAATGGTATCCCTCCGGAACCCTGTAAAAAGCAAATTTTAATACCTATCTTGACACCCAATAAAGACCCCTCCCTCCCCTCTTCTTACAGACCTATTGCTCTTTTTCCCGTATTTTGTAAAATCCTGGAACATCTTGTGAAGAACCGCCTGGAGTGGATAGTGGAGAGTAGAGGCATTGTCCCTAATTCCCAGTTTGGGTTCCGTAAAGGTAAGGGCACAATGGATAGCCTAGGAGTGTTATCCACTGATATTAGAGTAGCATTCTCAAAAAATGAATCAGTAGTAGGGGTTTTTCTTGATATAAGTTCTGCATATGATAGTGTCCTTCTTCCTCTGCTCAGGCAGAAAATGCTTAAGCTGAGCATCCCAGTGAGGATTGTACAGGTCATATCAAACTTGCTATCTCCCCGTACCATAAATATCAGATACCAAGGTTACCATCTACCTTCTCAAACAATCTGGAGGGGCCTGCCCCAGGGATCCGTCCTAAGCCCGCTCCTCTACAATATATATACTTCTGATCTTGACTTACTGTTACATCTTTCTGCAATATTCTCCAATATGCAGATGATCTGGCTCTCTATGTATCAGTGGCTAGCATTCTAGATTCTCAGGCTCCCTTGAATAGTGCTCTTTACTATCTAAACAATTGGCTTAAATCCCATGGACTAACACTATCACCTTCTAAAAGCGCTGTTGTTGTTTTCTCTAGGAAATATAAAATCCCTTCCTTGAATATTAAAATCAATGAATGCCCCATCTCCCAAATTCAATCATTTAAATTTCTTGGCATTGTATTGGATTCGAGAATGACGGGTATTCCCCACTTTGATTACATTTCAGATAAGTGTGAGAGATCGATTAACCTACTTAGATGCTTATCAGGAGCATGGTGGGGCTCTCACCCATACTGCCAGAAACTTCTGTATAATGCTGTCATTAGAAGTAATCTAGACTATGCTTCATTTGTTCTCACACCCTGCAATCAATCTGCACTAAATAAAATAAACAAAATTCAATATAAAAGTTTGCGGGTTATTCTTGGTGCCATGAGGTCATCTTCTATTTTGGCCTTGCAATCCGAATGTGCTGAGCCTCCTTTGTCTGTCAGAAGACAGTATCTCTCGGATCGTTTTTTATATAAAATAGCTTGTAACGCCTCTCACCCTTTAATGGGTAAATTGGAATTATTATATAGCCTCTCAAAATCTTCTTACTGGAAAAATAGGGATTTGCCATGCTTATTGGCCAGCTATATAAAGTTGCGTAAGTTTGATACCCCTTTATATACCTCTCAATGTTTCCCCTCCTTTGCATATCCATACGATTCTTCACTCTACATCCCAAAAGTTGTACATTTTGATATTGATAAGGACTCCCCCTTTGCAGATAGTATTTTCAATAGAGAAGTTAAGAAACACTGGTCAGATAGATTACCAATTTTTTGTGATGCTTCAAAATACGGTTCTGATACCTATGTTGGTTCAGCAGTTTGGATACCAAAATACTCTATTATTTTAAACTTTAGAAGTCCTCCTCTGTCTTCAATCTACACTGGGGAATCCCTTGCTATTTATGAAGCTGTATCTTACATACACTCCCATAAAATTAAAAAATCAATTATATTCTCTGATTCTCAAAGCTGTTTAAAAGCTTTATCAGACTATTCCTCAAATAGTAATCCTCACCCTATTACTTTCAAAATTAGACACTTACTCCTTCAGTGTAACAACTCTGGCCTTGATGTCATTCTGGCTTGGATCCCTAGCCATTGTGGCATCGAGGAAAATGAAACTGTAGATAACTGTGGCTAAGGAAGCCACAGTTACTGGTTTGATCGTTGATTATGCCCTATATACTCAGGACTTAAACCCTTTTGCTAAATCTGACCTGGCTTGTTGCTGGGAGGAAATCTGGAATAAAGATAAGGAAAAGGCTAAACATTACAGAACTATACAACCTCATATCAGTTTGAAACCTTGGTTCTTTACTTACAAAACATTTAACAAACAAATTACATCCACTATTTGCCGACTTAGGCTGGGGCATAATAGTTCCCCTATACATCTTAATAAAATTAAGGTCCGTGATAGTGCATTGTGTGATTGCGGCTGCGAGCTGGGAACCCTGGAACATATATTCTTCAGATGTCCAAATCATTCAACCTCATTATATGACACTCTTCCCTGTGATGTCCCCCGACCTACCAACTTAAACACTTTACTCACTTTGTCCAGCTTCTCTGGACTCTGTGCTTTAGCAAAATATATTGAAAAATTCAAATTAAAACTGTAACTAATATGTACAGTTTTGTATATTAAGATATTTTAGGGCCCCCTGTAGCATTCAGAGATGCCAACCATACAATCATTAAAATTATTCTAATGTTTACCCTACTATTTCTTATGAAAAAGAGAGGTATAACAGCATCATTGGTTCCTAAAAAGGTTTGGTTGGTATCTCTGAGTGTATATGTATTTATTTTGTATATTTATATTATTGTATCATGTATTTATAATTCTATATAACTGGGTATAAATTTGTGTTTTAAATCCTTTATATAGGTACTAATTTGCTGAATGTTTCTTTTTCAGATAGTGTGCTGTCCTGTGTCTCCTAACTTTTGGCCCTTGTGATGTCTTAACTAATTTTAAATACTGCATTCCCCCTCCTAAACCGTACCTTGAGTAATATCTTTGCATTTTATTCTCCCCTATTTGATTAACAATGTTATTCTAAACTTAAAGACTAATAAGTTAAAGTCTCTATAATTATTTTTCTCCTCCTTAAGTGCCTTTTTCACGACTAGACACTGGCAAATTCGCGAAAAGCGAGAGGCCATATAAATAAGAAATTGAATTGATTAGTAAAGTAATTTAGACAACTAAATATAATATTTTTGTAAATGGTTATAAAATTCATGACTGACTATCTAATCGTCGGCTTTCTAAAGAATGTTATGCACTGTGTTCGGAATAAATATAAAATTAATGCACTAATAAGTACTACTAGTACTAATTAATAATATATTATAAGTAATAAGTAATAGTAGCGGTCGAGAACTTTTGCGTTTTGTGGCCCAGGAGCGCCATAAAATGTTCGAAATAGAGGCAAGAAGGGTATCTACCCTAATATCCTTAGATCAAACGGATGTGATGTATCTTCAATATGAAAAGTTATATCACAGTCTTGGGGTGATGTTGGGTAAGTTTCTGAAAAGCAGCTAAAGGACCATGGGTCATTTTGTATGGAAAGGAGCTAAGGTAGACAATAAGTGTACTTTACTTTATAACAAATCAATTTTTCAGATTTAATTAAACATTTTATATAACTTAAATATTATATGTCTGAGTTTATGAATTATTTTGTTTTAGGTACATGTTTGTGCTCAGTGTTCATGGCAGTTTGGTGCAGGACAAAACATTCAAGAATATTACTACATTGTAGCACTGAGTTTGGAACAATAATAAGAATTGAAATATTTCTTGAAGTCATGTCTGCGGATTATTTTGGCACACATGGTGCTATTCTATAGTCTAGTTAAAGCCAGGAAGATAAATATTAACTATGAATAACCTCCCCCAAGGATCGCCACAACATTATATACATTACATTATATAGTCAATGATAAAGTATTGCTATAGCTGAGAAAATGGTTCATAACATGTAGCTCTAAATATATACATACATACCATCACCCCTATATCCCTGTTAAGGGTAAGCCAAGAGTAATGTTCGCCACTTCACACTGTCTTTACATTCCCTAGCTTCCTCCACATCCATGCACCAATTCATAGAGGCACGTCTGTGTTTTAGACTTCTCGAATTTGATCTGTAAAGACGTGCCTTGGTCTGCTACTTAATCCACTATCATTCTGTATTTTTACTTTATATATTTGTTTTGTCTTTCGTTCATCATCCATACTCTCAATGTTGCCGAACCACCTTAACATACTTCTTTAAATCTTTGACACTACATCATCATCTGTTCCACTTCTTTTTCTCAGTAGGACCTACACTATTTTTAGCTCTAAATAAACTGAAAACTATGGCTGGCCAAAGACAATTGAGCATAGGTAAATTTTATTAATTGCTTGTATATTCATTAAGATGTCAATTAATATAATACTGACTTAGTTTTTCTTTTATGTTTTATTCTGTAATATGGTGATGTTTTCAAGTGCATCCCAAGTTTAAATCTGATACTACGAGGAATAGGAAAAAATACATAAGAGTCATATCAGCATTTTATTGACATTCTATAATACTTTACTATTATTTTCTTGCTCATTCCCACTATTTGTTCTATATTCCTTGTCCAATAAGTGATTTGTAGGTATTTTTGTAACTGTGAAGTTACATATACAAGACTGTGAGTTGAAAGCCTTATTGTATTATGGTACTTCATAAAAAAAAGGGAATTTCATGTTTTGTTAAGGATTTTTGTCTTAATAATTTTTATTTACAGTTTATGGTTGTTTATTTAATACACTTGATATAGTATGCACATTCAGATCCCACCCCTATATATGTATATACCATAATAATAGCACATTCTTTGGGAAAACAAAACTTGTGTGTAAATCATTAAAGGGTATATGAAAAAGAAAAAAAAATCTATATATATAGCATCAATGGTGAAATAATAGTAAATATAAAATTTAATAATAGAGACAGTTCTGCACCCCAAGCATATTTCACTCTCTCAAAGGTTAGGTTAGAAAATGCCTAAGGCATTAAGCTCTCCAAAGTACAATTTTGTGCAATAAAGAATTTTCAATAAAATTAAATGGTGTTATTTTTTTGATCCCGGCTAAGTAATTTTAATTCATATATGCCATTAGATTTGACCCTATATGGTTTCAGATTTGGTCATATATACCTGCTTGAAAAATTCACTCCATATATATTTTAAATCCATGAATAGGGATGACCAATACAATGTTCTTTGTTAACAGTTTTGGTCGTTTCTATTATGCCAGCAACATTATCTTGCTTTGAAACGGGGTTTAAATATAGTTGAATTTGCATTAATATTCTTGAATATTGCTTATTTATTATTAAGTCCACCGCGAGTTTCGTAACCACACGCTGAGACTAGAACACTACTGCAGTTTTATGGCAAATTCATAAAAGCTATTGAGTCCTTGAAGAATACTTTAATTAAAATAGGTTTTGCATCTTACGCACATTCATTTTGTTGCAAAAAATATTACAAAACCTATGTATAACTGAAGTGTTTTATTTTTTCTTTGACTTTGTATCTAACTGCTGGTAGGCAGACCTACAAAGGCCATGAATGTGCTCGATTAATACATTGTTAACAATATTCATCGCTCCCACTATGCCGGCTAAACAGGGGCTGATCCAGGATTAACTTCTAGTTAACTAACTTCGCTCTAGAGCGAGCCTTTTCACAAGCTTTTGTAATAACTATTAACTATGTAATAATTACAAAATAGAAGGTTTTAAGTAAGTTTCATGGCAGTCCCCATACGCAGAGAGATGTTCTGCTGGCGCTGGAGCCGGGCTTTGTTTGTGGCCGCACAACTGAATTTGTGACGAATGAAAGTCTTGTAGACCGACACCAATTGTTAATTAGGCTTGAGACCGGACCATCGAGCGGGCGGCCTTGGCCTTGTTCACAGCAGCAGTGACCGAGCATAAAAGGAGACCACCACTTCGACAAGAAATCAATGAAATACTCTCAGGAAAATCGGTGAACCCACAGACAATGCAAAAAAATGTTGGATTCCCTATACATTTTTTTTTCACTTGCGACACATGGTTCATGGAAGGCGTTGTTCGATTTGATCAGCAGAACCTCAATTAGCCCAAAGTACGTCCTTTCACAGTCACCCTGTATAACGTGTAGGTATGTCTATTGAAATGAGTAATCAGTGTAATTTTAAAATGTGAAAATTTTTAGCAAAACTAAGTCATACCATTTAACACTAATTCAATCTATAGGTACACCAGTCACATACGTACATTCATTCATACACAGTCACATAACTATAAATTCATTCATACATATGTATATACATTCATATTTACATAAATTAAGTTATTAAATATGAAGTAAATTTAAGATGGCCAACGCCAGTTGGCCTAGATTGGTTGCTTACCTAAAATTGTTTGGTCCTGTGCATTGATTATTATTTTGTTTTATTTCATTATTTCTTGCTTGGCATTGTCATGCCTTATTGTGTTGATATATGTAATTAAATGTACCTAGGCTAAGTTAATTGCGTTTAATAAACATTCAAACGAATCCGGTCGGACAATAAGATTTTATGAATACCGGTGTTAGGTATTTCTTAAAAACTTATATAAATGATTGCTATTGCCGTTATATTTTTTGTGGGCGTTATTCATAAGAATAAAATATATAAACTTTTTGTACAATAGCTTCTGACTGAGGGCCCATTTTTATATCCTAACGGGTCACTAATGTCGTCAAACAACATTATTTGCATTATTTAAAAGGTAAAAAAAAGGCCTGAAAATATCTCTTGTTATATGTATATTTACAGGCAGTTAGTAGTATGTTTGTAACTACTAAAATCTTTATCCAATTATTTGTTTATTATTAGGTAATATTCATTTAATTTGTATAAATTAATCAAGCTATTATTTTTACTTAATTAATATTATTTTTCAAAAAACATTCTAGTATTCTAATATTAATATTAACAAAATGCATTCTAATATTACCACATAAAAGATATTTCTTTAACTACCTACCTATTTTAAAATAGAATTTTAACTGAAAACTTAATTTTTACGGTGATTTTAGCAACTTTATTGAATCTCAAATAAAAAACTTGGTATGTGGCATGCCACTATCCATCTCATTAAAACAAATACCATAAAATGAGGTTTGCCAACCCTTTAGGATTCCTTGCGTTTTCGAGAAAAGAAGAACTTTTTATGGATTTGTCTGTAAATTGCATGGAATAGAAGTAGACCTTATGGTCTTGTCGTTTCTGGTGATTAATATCCAAATTGTTGGTATCCAAACTTAATTTAAAAAAAATGGAGTAATAGGCTTTAAAAAGGCTATAGGACATTAATCTAACATTTTTAGAATTTTTCTCTGCTGTGCACAAGCACTTAATCACTTAATACTACTAAAAAAAGCTTACAATGGGTACATCATTTTTATGCTTTTTATTGTTGAGTAGCTATTAGCGCGGGGTTAACCCCCCGCTATGGCATGTATGTATTGATATACCTACAGGGACCTTAGATATACAGGGCATTGGTGATTTAAGTCTCTAGGGTTTTAAAATACACCAATTAGAAATCAGGGTTCTATATAACAAAGTTGGGTAATTGTGTATGTTAAAATCACCTCCATAGACATAGTTGTGGGCATCAGCTTATCTGTTATCCGGCTTAAGTCTTTAAACGGTGTACCTCTTATGACGAATTACCCCATGAACTTGCTTACCCAATTCAATGAAAAAGGAAACCCCTATGTTTAACAGATTAGCCTGTAAGACTTATTCAATAGCCAGCAAACTATGGTGCAATTCTTTTTGAAGAGAGAGGGTGAAAAAAAATTAGTTGATGGTTATTGCAGTTGATTAACATTGAACATTTCACTGACAAAGAAATATATTTAAGCTAAAATGACTCTTATTATATTATTCAATAATATCAGTATCGTTTAAAACCCTTAAAAACATGAAGGGGTTTCTCCTTCATTAAGTTACACTTTCAAAGGCATTAGATTACATCATTTGGTAAAGTTTGATAGGGGTAATGCTTATTTTGATTTTAATAGGTTAGCGCTTTATAATTAACTTTTGAGGTGCAATGGGGTTTAGTAAAAAAACCCCTGAAGGCGATATAATAATAAATACCATCACGGGTATTGTTTTGGCTCCTGAGAGTCCTTAAACAGTCTTAGCAAGTTACCCAGCAGAGGGATTAACCCATCCTCATTTAGCAGATGGTATTCAGAGGCAACACCTAAAAAATGGTGAGCTTGTTACCCATCCTTATTATCAGTTGCACAGTTACTTAAACATTAGTATATCTTTCTTTAGCTTATACTTAGTTTATATAAATTCTAAGCTCACTACTTGTTTGGTATATTCTATAGAATTATAAGGAGGTATATGAATATACCTCCTTATAATTCTGAAGAATCTATAAATACTATAAGAGACAAAGGAGGAACAAAACTCCTTAAGGAAAAAGTTTTCCTATTATTGAATGTAAACTATACTATGTTTGTATGGGAAGGTGTCTGTTGGTGTGCTCCTTAATATTCAAAATCTTTTGTATAAAAGTAATTACTGCCCAAATAAATGTTGTAAAATAAGCTGTAAATGAGACAAAATAAAAATGACACTGGCTTCTTTAATGCTTGGCGTCTAATACTTTATTATGGAAAGTCACTACAAGTCGGTGTGAAATGCCTCTGTAATTTTGAATTACACTTCCAAACATCCCGGGATGGAAACATCTCACTTATTTTTATTGTTTTACTTGGTTTCATGCTTTATTGCCAATCTATTCTCTTCCATGGCCACAGTCCAGACCTTATGGCAACCTGAAAAAATATATACTAAGTTAGTAACAGGCTGCTTTTAATGTTAAACCACTTTCAGACCCCACAAATAAATTACTTAACACTATGTGAGGGATAAATACTTAGTGCTGTATTTAACAATACATATAACCACAAGGCATTGGGATGTTACTACTCCACAAGGCACTATCATGGAGATGTGTTATTAATAATGAATTTATTAATAGAATACCATTCTAAAAGTTAATGTACTTTTTACTTGCATCGCCGCTAGAGGTGGGCGTTTTTCAATCAACGATGCCGGCATCGGATGCCAGTAAGAGATGCCACGCAACGATGCGGGTTGACTTCCAGTTTCGGTGCCGAGAAAACGGATGCCGCATCGCATCGTCCCCGGCATCGGCATCGGCGCAACTCGCGTTTCGTTTTCGAGCGACCGCACCGCATCGACCGCGGCACCGGCATCGGGCGCAACATCTCGCGTTTCGTTTCCGAGCGTACGGCACCGCAACTACCATGGGCATCGGTGCAAGATCTCGTGTTTTGTTTTGACTCACAAAATGTTAATTAGTTTTTTTTTTTTTTTTATTAATTATGTTAATTAGTTGTTTATTTTATTCAACTCCTATTGGGTACGTATTTATTAAAAAATCATGTTTTTGATGTCATGTATTTTTTTTTATTTCACTATATTATAATGTGCCCATGTCCGTCGTACATTAAATATTTATTATTATTTCAGGAGGGGGGGTCAAAACCGACAAAAAGATAAATTATGTATTTGTTTATTTTCTACTCCTATTTCGTACATTTCAGGAGGGGGGGGTTTACCCCCCCCCCCCCCCCCTGACTGTACTTAAAAAAATACTGAATTAATTTAGTCTAGGTACTCATATCTCATATCAAAAATAGTAGGGTTGCCCCCCCCCCCTACATTTTTTTTTATTGTTAGGAAATAATAAAATTCCCTTCAGGCTTTAAAAAGCTTTTTTTGTCCATTCATGCTGTAGCAAAAAACTAAAAAACGATGCCGGCATCGGATGCCGATTTGATGACAACGATGCGCATCGATGCCAAAAAAATACGAAAACGCCCATGTCTAATCGCCGCCGTCTTTGGCTTGATTATTATTATTATTATTTTTTTTTTTTTTTTGGTGCATGGCTTTTCGCTTGACGCGTAACTCTGCCAATGTCAAGTTGTTGAAAAGGCACATAGGAGTATAAATATGATATTACAATTATTATTGTTTTATAAAAAAAAAAAAAGTCAATAAATATTAGTTAGGTTAAACATTTAACACTAGGTATAAACAGTACAATACAAACAAAGAATTCAACATAGGGGAACACAAGGGCCCGTGGACAATACAGGACGGCACACAGATCTGAAAAAGAAACATATATTAGATATATAAAGTAGTTAAAAATTTAATTTAACTTCTATTATATATTAAGGCACAAACTTATACAAGGGGCCCCTGAAACTAATAAAAACCGGATCCAGCGGTCCAGAAATAAATATTCATAGGAAGTATAATAGGAATATATTTATAATCAGAATCTTAATTTGAACTTTTTTAAATATTTTGCTATAGCCAGTATTCCATTATAATTGGGCAGTGATAAGAGAGTAGTTGAATTGGTGGGACGAGGGATTATGGGTGGAAGAATATCATATAGGGAAATATTCTGATTGGGACAACCAAATAGAGAGTGTTCTAATGTTCCCAGATCTGTCCCACAGTCACACAAGGGGCTCTCTCTAACCCTGATTCTATGTAGGTGGCAAGGTAGACTATTATGGCCAAGTCGAAGTCGACAGATAGTAGAGGTGATTTGTCTAGTAAATTGTTTTAATGTAAAAAACCAAGGTTTAGTGAAAATGGTAGGTTGGATTGATCTATAATGTTTAGCCTTAGTGGGGTCAGAATTCCATATACTTTCCCATGAGGCAACTTGATCCCTTCTAGCCATAGGGATCAAGTCCTGCGGGTACAAAACAAAATTGTCCATTGAGCCAGTGGATGAAGCCTCCTTGGCAAGTAGGTCAACAGCCTCATTGCCCACTATACCGCAGTGGCTTGGAATCCACGCCAGTACAATGTCCAGTCCAAGACAGCTGCATTGCCATAGTTGGTGCTTAATTTTCAGAGTTAGGGGATGGAGGTTTTCACAGAAGGGGTTGGCCGAAAGTGCTTTCAAGCAACTCTGAGAGTCAGAGAATATTATGGATTTTTTAATATTGTAGGATTGGACATATTTTACAGCTTCTAAAATAGCAAGAGACTCCCCTGAGAAAATTGATGCTTGAGGAGGACTTCTAAAATTTAAAATTATGCTGAGCATGGGTATCCACACAGCTGAACCCACAAACGATTCCAGATCAAATTTTGAGGCATCGCAGAATATTGATAGTCTATCTGACCAATGCCTTTGGATTTCCCTATTAAAAATGCTATCTGCTCTGGGGGTTAATTACGGATGTGTCTTCACGATAGCAATTACTATCGTGAGTGCGATTTTACTTGTCAAACGCTGAATCCGAATCATGAATGCTCCCATAATTATGAATGCGATAAGAACGAACTAAACTCCAAAATTTCTCATACATTAGGCAAAAATCGGTATCATGAAACGGTTTTGGCAGGTCAAATGATAGAGTTTCGCTACGGGGACTGTCACGCGGTCCGAATCACGCCAAACTTGCGTTCATTGTGTCCCGTCTCATTTAACTAGACGAAAACGAACGAGACAAAACATAATGAAAATCGGAACGTAAAGTATCTCGGACCGCGGGAATATTTTCTTGTAATTTTAGGTTATTTTGTCGAAATAGGTTTTAACTTTTTTGAAAATTTTATGTTTTTTGTTTTATAGGATCTGTGATTGTTAATTATTTTTCATTTAAGTGATTAGTAAAGTAATTTAGACAACTAAAAATAATATTTTTGTAAATGGTTATAAAATTCATGACTATCTAATCATCGGCTTTCTAAAGAATGTTATGCACTGTGTTCGGAATAAATATGAAATTAATGCAATAATAAGTACTACTAATAGTAGCGGCCGAGAACTTTTGCGTTGTGGCCCAGGAGCGCCATAAAATGTTCAAAATAGAGGCAAGATGGGTATCTACCCTACTATACTATCTTAGATCAAACGGATGTAATGTTTCTTCAATATGAAAAGTTCAAAGACTGTGATCTAGTCTTGGGGTGATGTTGGATAAGTTTCTGAAAAGTAGCTGAAGGACCATGGGTCGTTTTGTATGGAAAGGAGCTAAGGTAGACTTTACTTTAGGTGTACTTTTACCTTTTGGTGTACTTTACTTTATAACAAATATTTTTTTCAGATTTAAGTAAACATTTTATATATTGGAATGCAGTTTAATCATTCGGTGGTGCATGCATGTCATGTTTGAAGCAAAGTCCCATAAAAGCATAGGTACTTAAAATAAATAGTAGGAGTGTTATAATGTGAGGATTATCATAATAAAACTATTAATGCAACTTTACGAATCTATATTAATTTTACCAGCTGTGATAACAATCAAAAGCACCATGGAAACCACATGACATATTTCTTTATAAACTAAACGAATGCACGAGTGCTCGCCATCTATCATAATACTCCCCCTCACGAGGAATTCCAGTTAGACGAGCCCAATTCTTTTACGCAGCTTTTCTAGTGCGGGTCTGGGCAAAGCCTTAGTAAATAAATCGGCTTCCATATCGCTGGTACATTTATATTTTATAATGATGTCTCCAGCTGTAACACAGTCACGGATAAAATGTTTCTTTATATCTATGTGTTTAGATTTCGCACTTATTATTGGGTTATTCGCTAATTTCTGGGCAGCGATATTATCGTTGAATATAATAATGCCTTTTTCTTTTCTCCCAATATCAGCCATAAGCCTTTTTAGATGTATGGCTTCTTTTGCTGCTTCAGTCAAGCACATGTATTCTGCTTCGGCAGACGACAAAGCTACGGTCCTTTGTTTTCGGGATTCATAGCTGATTAAACTTCCAGCATATTTGAAAATATATCCCGTGTAAGAACGTCGATCAATTGTGCACGCAGCCCAATCTGCATCAGCCATTCCACATAATGACATTTCAGTTTTATTAAAGGTCATTTTTAGATCCTTTGTTCCTTGCAGATATCGTAAAATTCTTTTAGCTGCTTGCCAGTGATCTTTTCCATAATAATTATTAAACTGGCTTAAGTAGCTCACACTGAATATAATGTCTGGTCTTGTAGCAATTGCTAAATACATCAGTGAACCAATCAAATTTTGATAAGGATACAATTTCTTCTCGTCCTCATCATCGTTTCTATTTAATTTCAAATTTAACTCCATAGGCGTAGTACATGGTTTACAGTCACTCATATTAAACTTCTCTAACAAATTTTCAATATATTTCTTCTGTGACATGGTTATGGTTTTTCCGTTAAATTTGAACTCTATTCCCAAACAATATTTTAAATTTCCAATGTCTCTCATTTCAAATGCTTTCATTAATTTTTCTTTGATATCTTTCCAAAGTTTTTCATTTTTATAAGCAATAATAATATCATCGACGTACAGGGTAAGTAACATCTTTTGTCCCTCTTTTTCTAATATGTACAAACAAGGATCTGCAGAAGAACTTTTAAAGTTTAGTTTTCTCAACTCATTGTCTAATTTTTTATACCATTGTCTTCCAGCTTGTTTCAAACCATATATGGCTTTATTTAATTTACATATTTTATTATTACTTATTTCATCTAGCATTTTATTTACTTTATTATATACACTTTGATCTTTATTTTTGCCTTCATCTTTCTTTATTTCATTTAAATATTTTATTAGATTTTTCGGCATTGTCATGTATATATCTTCTTCAACATTTCCATTTAAGAAAGCTGTACATACATCCAGTTGATTAACTTTCATATTTTCTTCAACTGCTGTTGCAATCAGTAACCTTATAGTACTTAATTTCGTAACTGGGGCGTATGTTTCAGTAAAATCCATTCCCGGTCTTTGGGTAAACCCCTTTGCAACCAATCTTGCTTTCATTTTTATTATATTTCCATCTGGACCATACTTATCTTTCAAAATCATTCTATTGCCAACTACATTAAAATCAGCAGATCTATCAACAATAGTCCAGGTATTATTTTTTATATGAGCTTTAATTTCATCTTTGATAGCTTCTGACCATTCTGGGTCATTTTCATCATTAGTGTCACAATATAACGTCATATCATAATTTTCAGTCCATTTCGGAGTAGATTTAACTCTGGTACTTTTTCTCGTTTCATTTAATTCTTCATGATCATCAATAGTGTCATCATCATTTTCAATAAATTCATTTTCACTATCATGTGTTACATCATTTTCATTAATATTTACATTATTATTATCGTTATTAGTAAAAATATTTTCATTATTTACATTTTCTTCATTAATAACTTCATCATTATTTTGAAATAATATTTGAATTTCATTGTTATTATTGTTGTCGTCTATCTGTGTTAGTTCATTATTTTCTTTTTCATAATATTTTTTATTAAGAACTCTAACATCACGACTAACAACAAATTTTTTTTCTTCAGGTAACCATACTCTGTAAGCTTTGGAATAATCCGAGTATCCCATAAATATAGCTTCTCTAGTTCTAGGGTTGAATTTTCCTCTTTTCTTACCTTTATTTAACACAAAACACTTCGAACCAAAAATCTGTAAATGTTTCAGTTTAGGAATTCTTCCTATATATTTTTCGAAAGGTGTGTCATTGTTTATTGATGAAGAAGGGCTTCGATTTACAATATAATTAGCTGTATTTATAGCTTCACCCCAAAATCTTTCTGGTAAATGTGCATCTAAAAGCATACATCTACTTTTATCTATAAGAGTACGGTTCTTTCTTTCTGCAATGCCATTCTGTTCAGGCGTGTATGGAGCAGACAATCTTCTTTGTATACCCTTTTCTTTTAAATAATCGTCAAATTCTGTATTTAAATATTCTGTACCATTATCACTTTGTAGACATTTTAACTTCTTATTCAAAAATCTTTCTGATTCTTTCTTGTATTCTTTAAATTTCTTTAGAACTTCACTTTTATTTTTCATGAAATATACCCTTGTATATCTAGAATAATCATCGATAAAAGTTACAAAGTAAACTGCACCTCCATTACTAGGTATTCTCATTGGACCACATACGTCCGAATGTACAATTTGTAATGCATCATTAGTTCTAGCTCCGTCACTAGATGGAAATGGTAGCTTAGTCATCTTCCCTTTAATACATATTTCACATTCATTTAACTTATCTTTTAAATTGAAATTCATTCCATCGACTTTCTTCTCAGACAATGCTGTTTTCATTTGAATTTCATTCAAATGTCCTAATTTTCGATGCCAATCTAAGATGTTATTATTTACAATTACATTCGCTTTATCATTGCGTGTTTCATCAACATAATATAGTCCATCAGATGATCTTTCAGCTCTAAGTATTATGCTTCCTTTAATATTTCTAACTGTAGCACAGTCTCTTTTAAATAGAACTGTCATTCCAGCATCTGTAGCTTTTCCAACTGACAAAAGATTCGTGCTAAGACTAGATACATATAATGTATTGGACAATGTTACGTTGTCATTACTTTTAAGTTGTAGTAATGTATCACCTTTTCCTATTACAGGAGCAGTATGTTCTGTAGAAGCTAATTTTAAAACTTCATTATTTTCGAACAATTTTATAAATCTTTCTTTTTCGTGTGTCATATGCGATGTACATCCACTGTCAAGACACCATTTTATTTGTTTTTCATTATTGACGCTATTTGCCAAGCATGTATGTAAAACATAGTTGTCTTTTATTTTATTTTTACGACAGTCTCTCGCATTATGTCCCCTTTTGTGACAATTATGACATTCCATATTCTTTTTATAATTATCGTTACTTCTATCATTTGCGTTTCTACTATCATGAACATTTCTATTATAATTGTCATTTCTTTTATTTTTATATTTTTTATAGTTATTCCGTCCATAATGAGCTTCTTCATTGTTGCTATTTACATCGTCGTCTCTAGTTTCTCTATTAGATCGCCTTGCTTCACTCTCTTCCTTAATTTTTATCATTAGGTCTTCGGGAGATGGTAATGTGTCACGTGACTCTATGGCAATTCTAAAATTTTCATAGGTCTGTGGTAAACTGTACAATAGCATAATGCTTAATAATTCTTTATTAATATCAATATCCATATCTTTTAGTTTATCCACTATATCCATATATTTATTAAGATGATCAGTGACATCCTCTCCATCATTTAGTTTCTTTAAGATTAACTGTTTTAACAAATTAGCTTTGCGAGCAGGACCCTTGCTATAATATATATTTTCAAGAGCTTTCCAAACCTCAGTACTAGTTTTATAATTCTTTATTTGTTTTAGTTCGTTTGGAGAAATAATAAGCAATAACTCTGACCTGGCTAATAAATCTTTTTCTTCATATTTATCTATTTCGCTTTCTTCGGTAGGTCGTTTTATTTTACCATTAACGTAATTCCATAAGCCACACTTGATCAGAAGAGCTTCCGCTTGGATTCGCCAAGTATCATAATTTTCTCTTCTTAACGGCTCAATTTTACAATGCGACGATGTGCCACTCATTTTTATTTAGTTTTATATGATTATATACCCATAACCTGTTATAATGTGAGGATTATCATAATAAAACTATTAATGCAACTTTACGAATCTATATTAATTTTACCAGCTGTGATAACAATCAAAAGCACCATGGAAACCACATGACATATTTCTTTATAAACTAAACGAATGCACGAGTGCTCGCCATCTATCATAATAAGGAGAAATATATTAACTTAAATATTATATGTCTGAGTTTATTAATTCTTTTGTTTTAGGTACTTGTTTGTGCTCAGTGTTCATGGCAGTTTGGTGCAGTCAAAACATTCAAGAATATTACTATATTGTAGCACTGAGTTTGGAACAATAATAAGAATTAAAATATTTCATGAAGTCATGTCTGCGGATTATTTTGGCACATATGGTGCTACTCATAGTCTAGTTAAAGCCAGGAAGATAAATATTACCTATGAATATTACATTATATCATCATCATCTGCCTTTCATGTGTCCACTGCTGGACATAGGCCTCCCCCAAGGATCACCACAACATTATATTATATAGTCAATGATAAAGCATTCCTATAGCTGAGATAATGGTTCATAACATGTAGCTCTAAATACACACATACATACCATCGTGCCTATATCCCTGTTAAGGGGTAAGCAGAGAGTAATGTACACCACTTCACACTGTCTTTACATACTTCCCTAGCTTCCACCACATCCATGCACCAATTCATAAAGGCGCGTCTGTGTTTTAGACTTCTTATTTGTCCCTTTTTAATGACTTCCCGAATTTGATCTGTAAATACGAGTCTTGGTCGGCCACTTAATCCACTATCATTCTGTATTTTTACTTTATATATTTGTTTTGTCTTTCGTTCATCATCCATATGCTCAACGTGGCCGAACCACCTTAACATACCTCTTTAAATCTTCGACACTACATCATCATCTCTTGCATTTCTTTTTATCTGTACACTATTTTTAGCTCTAAATAAGCTGATAACTATGGCTGGCCAAAGACAATTGAGCATAGGTTCATTTTGTTAATTGCTTGTATATTCATCAAGATGTTAATTAATTTAATAGTGTCTTTGTTTTTCTTTTATGTTTTATTCTGTAATAGGGTGCAAGTGCATCCCAAGTTTAAATCTGATACTACAAGGAATAGCAAAAACTACATAAGAGTCATAACAGCATTTTATTGACATTCTATAATACCTTACTATTATATACTAATAATATTACTATATATTTTCTTGCTCATTCTCTGGTATTTATGTAACTGTGAAGTTACATATACAAGACTGTGAGTTGAAAGCCTTATTGTATTATGGTACTTCATAAAAAAAAGGGAATTTCATGTTTGTTGAGGATTTTTGTCTTAATATTTTTTATTGATAATTTCAGGTTGTTTATTTAATATACTGGATATAGTGTGCACATTTAAATCCCAGCCCTATATATGTATATACCATTATAATAGCACATTCTTTGGGAGAGCAACACTTGTGTGTGAATCATTAAAGGGTATGAAAAAGAAAAAAAAAATCTATATATAGCATCAATGGTGAAATAATAGTAAATATAAAATTTAATAATAGGAATAGTTTTGCACCCTAGGCATATTTCACTCTCTCAAAGGTTAGGTTAGAAAATGCCTAAGGCATTATTAATTTCGCCTAAGTACAATTTTGTGCAATAAAGAATTTTTAATAAAATTAAATAGTGTTATTTTTTTGATCCCGCCTAGGAAATTTTAATTCTCATATGTCATTAGATTTGACCCTATGGTTTCGAATTTTGTCTTATAACCCGCTTAAAAAATTTACTCATATTACATACATATTTTAAATTCATGAATAGGGATAACTAATACAATTTTCTTTGTTAACAGTTTTGGTCCTTTCTGTTATGCCAGCTAAATTATTTAGCTTTGAAACGGGGTTTAGATAAAGTTGAATTTTCATTAGTATTAATATTCGTGAATAATTGCTTATTTATCATTAAGTCCACCGCGAGTTTCGTAACCACACGCTGAGACTAGAGTACTACTGCAGTTTTATGGCAAATTCATAAAAGCTATTGAGTCCTTGAATACTTTAATTAAAATAGGTTTAGCATCTTACGCACATTCATTTTGTTGCAAAAAAATTACAAAACCAATCTATAACTAAAGTGTTTTATTTTTCTGTGATGTTTGTATCTAACTGATGGTAGGCAGACCTACAAAGGCCATGAATGTGCTCGATTAATACATTGTTAACAATATTCATCGCTCCCACTATGCCGGGGGGCTAATTAGCGATGTGCCCTCACGATAGTAATTGCTATGCTCTAGAGGTGAGCGTTACGTAACGTAGATAGTTACAATAAAGTCGATATTTCTTAAATAACTAAAAACGGTTATTATATTTGTAATAACTATTTAATTAAAAAAACGTAATTAAGAAAAAAAGACATAATATTGATTTTTGAGGTCGTAAGCCTATCGTGTTTGTACTATTATTTGAGTACAAACACGATAGGCTTACGACCGACGGTTGACGAGATAAATTGAAAAAACATTTTCGACCTTAATGACATTTATCGAGTACCTTTTTTTTTATTTCATTCGACTTATTAGATGGCATACCATCGAATTCTATCAAAAAAATGCAATTGTTAATAAGGTTGAAAATCCTTTAACAAAGCTGAAATTACTTTCATTGGCTAGATATCATCGATACCTATCGTTTAAGTACAAACAATTTGGGTCTAGGGCCAGGGGTTAATAAGTTATAATAAAAAAACGTTTTGACATGACATTTCGACGGATTACACCAATACCATAACTATGAGTCCAAAAACAAAATATAAGCCATGTGGATATAAGAGTTATTATCAAAACAAAAATTTAATACTTTTATTTTAAAAAAACAAATTAAAAACTAAAACAAGATAATTTTTAAATACAACTACAAAAAACCTAGAAAGAATGCGTCACGGAACGTAGCGCAACCAATCACCGCAATAGCGTGAACATCATTAACCACCTCGTCGGAGTGCAACGACGATATTTTAAAAACCGATACAAAGATAAAAAGAAACTAAAACGAGGATAGCAACAATAACTCAAAAAAAAAACACAACGTCAAAAAACCTTAGAACGAATGTGCAACCAATCACGAAAAAACTACTATAACAAAAATCACTAAATATCACAATCACGTGAAGTAACAATAACCACCGCGTTACAAGAGTTTCCATCGTTACAAGTTACAACCGTTTCAACAGTGATATCCATATAGATAGGTACATTTGTTCCGTCCGTTTCAATCACAAGTTGTGGAATGTCGGCGAGCAGCGACATAGCGCAAAGCGGTGATATAATGAACTAAGTAAACCAATTTATAACAACTACTACAGAGAGATGGCGCTAATAAATTAAATAATGCAGAATATAAGTAGTTTGTGGTCAATAAAACTTTATTTGTCTTTTGTATGTTAAAGTTAAAAATTGATTAAAATAAAAACACATATAAAAAACATAATAAAAATTTGAAATTAAAAAAATGAAGTGCAGAAGCAGGGATGGAACTGGTGTTCTGTGGTTGTTAAGTTATTTAGATAGAATAGAATCATGTCGCTATTAAAAAATTAAAATAGATAGAAAATTTTAAATAAAGAAAATTTGTTAGATAAGTCACAGAAGAAATAATTGTACAATGTAGATAAGTTTTCTGACTGCTATTCTAGTGAATAAGTTTTTATATTAAAAAATCATTGGTACACGGGCTAAGTAAAAAAAATATTTAAAACAATTATTTATTTGAGAGTAAAGTAGGTACATAAAATTAAAATTATTTTCGAGGCACTACGCTTGTTTTTTATTTATTTTTATTTTATTTATTAATTTTTTTTTTGCTTATAATTAGATTTTTTAATAATAACTATAAATAGTTACATAACGGGTGATTAACAAAAAGAAACGTAGCCGTTACGTTACAATGAAATCACGTAACGACCCACCACTACTATGGTCAACTTGTACACGATTGTAATTTCTATGGCCATCAAAATCGGTATTAAGGATCATTATTATCATCGATGGTGAGCGTATGGTGAACTAAAGAACGAAAACAATTGCGTTTGGGATTTTCCAATTTATAGCAACAAATAGCACTAATAAAATATAATTTTAAACAATAATCCGCTTCTATTTTTTAATAATTAGGTCGTAAATTAGTTATTTTAATATTATAAACATTTAGCATACTGCAAATTTCATTAATATTATTATAAAGAATGTTCCTGATTAAAAATATTTTGCACTATAGAAACGCATCACAAATCGTTTGATTGCACAGATTATTAATTAATCTGTGTGATTCAGATATGTAAACAAAAAAGTAGTTGTAAGTTGTAACTTGTATTTTAATTTTAATTAATCATTAACAAATAGTGATATAGCTGTTTGTTGCGTAAAAAGAAATAGACATAAGTATAAATTAATAAGTAAATTGGGTTTATCAAGCCAAAGACGGCGGCGATGCAAGTAAAAAGTACATTAACTTTTAGAATGGTATTCTATTAATAAATTAATTATTAATAACACATCTCCATGATAGTGCTCATTAAAATGAATATTATAGAATTTCCAAAGAGTGTGTAACGCTATAGGAACACGTTGTATAAAATAAATACGGTTTTCTAGGTTGGGACTTGTAACCTAAGTTTAGGTTATATGTGGCCTTGTGGAGTAGTAACATCCCAATGCCTTGTGGTTATATGTATTGTTAAATACAGCACTAAGTATTTATCCCTCACATAGTGTTAAGTAATTTATTTGTGGGGTCTGAAAGTGGTTTAACATTAAAAGCAGGCTGTTACTAACTTAGTATATATTTTTTCAGGTTGCCATAAGGTCAATTGTATTGACTCACCTCAATGGTCTGGACTATGGCCATGGAAGAGAATAGATTGGCAGTAAAGCATGAAACAAAGTAAAACAATAAAAATAAGTGAGATGTTTCCATCCCGGGATGTTTGGAAGTGTAATTCAAAATTACAGAGGCATTTCACACCAACTTGTAGTGACTTTCCATAATAAAGTATTAGACGCCAAGCATTAAAGAAGCCAGTGTCATTTTTATTTTGTCTCATTTACAGCTTATTTTACAACATTTATTTGGGCAGTAATTACTTTTATACAAAAGATTTTGAATATTAAGGAGCACACCAACAGACACCTTCCCATACAAACATAGTATAGTTTACATTCAATAATAGGAAAACTTTTTCCTTAAGGAGTTTTGTTCCTCCTTTGTCCTTTATAGTATTTAGAGATTCTTCAGAATTATAAGGAATATATTCATATACCTCCTTATAATTCTATAGAATATACCAAACAAGTGGTGAGCTTAAAATTTATATAAACTAAGTATAAGCTAAAGAAAGATATACTAATGTTTAAGTAACTGTGCAACTGATAACAAGGATGGGTAACAAGCTCACCATTTTTTAGGTGTTGCCTCTGAATACCATCTGCTAAATGAGGATGGGTTAATCCTTCTGCTGGGTAACTTGCTGAGGCTGTTTAAGGACTCTCAGGAGCCAAAACAATACCCGTGATGGTATTTATTATTATATCGCCTTCAGGGGTTTTCTTACCAAACCCCATTGCACCTCAAAAGTTAATTATAAAGCGCTAACCTATTAAAATCAAAATAAGCATTGCCCCTATCAAACTTTACCAAATGAGGTAATCAAATGCCTTTGAAAGTGTAACTTAATGAAGGGGAAACCCCTTCATGTTTTTAAGGGTTTTAAACGATACTGATATTATTGAATAATATAATAAGAGTCATTTTAGCTTAAATATATTTCTTTGTCAGTGAAATGTTCAATGTTAATCAACTCCAATAACCATCAACTTATTTTTTTTCTCCCTCTCTCTTCAAAAAGAATTGCACCATAGTTTGCTGGCTATTGAGTAAGTCTTACAGGCTAATCTGTTAAACATAGGGGTTTCCTTTTTCATTGAATTGGGTAAGCAAGTTCATGGGGTAATTCGTCATAAGAGGTACACCGTTTAAAGACTTCCGGGGAACAGGATAACAGATAAGCCGATGCCCACAACTATGGCTATGGAGGTGAATTTTAACATACACAATTACCCAACTTTGCTATATAGAACCCTGATTTCTAATTGGTGTATTTTAAAACTCTAAAATCACCAATGCCCTGTATATCTAAGATCCCTGTAGGTATATCAATACATACATGCCTTATTTAACCCCCTGCGCTAATAGCTACTCACCAATAAAAAGCATAAAAATGATGTACCTATTGTAAGCTTTTTTTAGTAGTATTAAGTGATTAGTGCACAAGCAGAGAGAAATTCTAAAAATGTTAGATTAATGTCCTATAGCCTTTTTAAAGCCTATTACTCCATTTTTTTAAAAGTAAGTTTGTAGTTTTTTTCACTACACTAAATACTATTATAAAAAGAAAAAAATAATTTTATAAATTAATTCAAAAACTACCAATTTTTAAGAATCATTTACTACTAGAAAGCTACATTATCAGGGAGTAACTGAACAGCATTTTATTTTAGCTAGTTTATATATATATAGATATACAATAGATAACTTGTATACATACATATCATCACAGGTGCCATACGGCGCCCGAGGCCGCCTAGACGGCCCCACGGTACCCAGCAGAGGGGTTTTAATCCCACCTCGTCGTAGCCGATGGTATGAGTCTACACCAAACAAGTGGCTAGCTCGTCGCGATGTTTTGAATAGACTCAACAACCCATTTATAAACAGTTTCACAAGTTGGTATAGTGAAACCGGGACCGACAGCTTAACGTGCTCTCCGAGGCACTATAGTGGTATTGTCAAACAAATGTACATATTTTTTTTAATTAAAAACTCATTGGTTCACACCGGGATTCGAACCAGGGACCTAAGTGTTTTTAAGCCCAAGGTCTAACCAACTCGGCCACCACGTATATACTATACGTATAATTTGTATATAGAAAGAATAATTTTGACAGTTCTTCATACAAGTTAACTGTCGAACTTGTCTGTGTGAACTTGTATCTGTTGATACTAATGATATACACAATATTTAAAACTAAACTTTGTATTGTATAGGAGGGTTGCGTTTCAGTATCCATTCGGGCATTCTTGAACTAATGAAACAAAATATTACTACATAAAAGATATTTCTTTAACTACCTACCTATTTTAAAATAGAATTTTAACTGAAAACTTAATTTTTACGGTGATTTTAGCAACTTTATTGAATCTCAAATAAAAAACTTGGTATGTGGCATGCCACTATCCATCTCATTAAAACAAATACCATAAAATGAGGTTTGCCAACCCTTTAGGATTCCTTGCGTTTTCGAGAAAAGAAGAACTTTTTATGGATTTGTCTGTAAATTGCTTGGAATAGAAGTAAACCTTATGGTCTTGTCGTTTCTGGTGATTAATATCAAATTGTTGGTATCCAAACTTGGTATCTACTTAGTTTAACATTAGGTGTATTCAGCGTTACCTACATTTTTTGGTATATAAACATATAATTGGACAAAGATTTTAGTAGTTACAACCATGGTACTGACTGCCTGTAAATATACATATAACAAGAGATATTTTCAGGCGTTTTTTTTTACCTTTTAAATAATGCAAATAATGTTGTTTGACGACATTAGTGACACGTTAGGATACAAAAATGGGCCCTCAGTCAGAAGCTATTGTACAAAAAGTTTGTATATTTTATTCTTATGAATAACGCCCACAAAAAATATAACGGCAATAGCAATCACTTATAGAAGTTTTTAAGAAATACCTAACACCGGTATTCATAAAATCTTATTGTCCGACCGGATTCGTTTGAATGTTTATTAAACGCAATTGACTTAGCCGAGGTACATTTAATTACATATATCAACACAATAAGGCATGATAATGCCAAGCAAGAAATAATGAAATAAAACAAAATAATAATCAATGCACAGGACCAAACAATTTTAGGTAAGCAACCAATCTAGGCCAACTGGCGTTGTCCTGTATCTCTATGATCGGTTTCCTTCCATCTTACATTTACTTCATATTTAATAACTTAATTTATGTAAATATGAATGTATATACATATGTATTAATTAATTTATAGTTATGTGACTGTGTATGAATGAATGTACGTATGTGACTGGTGTACCTATAGATTGAATTAGTGTTAAATGGTATGACTTAGTTTTGCTAAAAAAAAACACATTTTAAAATTACACTGATTACTCATACAGGGTAACTGTGAAAGGTTGTACTTTGGGCTAATTGAGGTTCTGCTGATTAAATCGAACAACGCCTTCCATGAACCATGTGTCGCAAGCGAAAAAAAAATGTATGGGGAATCCAACATTTTTTTGCATTGACTGTGGGTTCACCGATTTTCCTGAGAGTATTGCATTGATTTCTTGTCGAAGTGGTGGTCTCCTTTTATGCTCGGTCACTGCTGCTGTGAGCAAGGCCAAGGCCGCCCGCTCGATGGTCCGGTCTCAAGTCTAAATTACCACTCGGTGTCGGTCTACAAGACTTTCATTCGTCACAATTTCAGTTATGCGGCCCCAACTACTGTCGGCCACAAACAAAGCCCGGCTCCAGCGCCAGCAGAACATCTCTCTGCGTATGGGGACTGCCATTAAACTTACTTAAAACCTTCTATTTTGTAATTATTACATAGTTAATAGTTATTACAAAAGCTTGTGAAAAGGCTCGCTCTAGAGCGAAGTTAGTTAACTAGAAGTTAATCCTGGATCAGCCCCTGTTTAGCCGGCATAGTGGGAGTGATGAATATTGTTAACAATGTATTAATCGAGCACATTCATAACCTTTGTAGATCTGCCTACCAGCAGTTAGATACAAAGTCAAAGAAAAAATAAAACACTTCAGTTATACATAGGTTTTGTAATTTTTTTTGCAACAAAATTATTGTGCGTAAGATTCAAAACCTATTTTAATTACAGTATTCTTCAAGGACTCAATAGCTTTTATGAATTTGCCATAAAACTGCAGTAGTATTCTAGTCTCAGCGTGTGGTTATGAAACTCGCGGTGGACTTAATGATAAATAAGTAATAATCAAAAATATTTATGCAAATTCAACTTTATTTAAACCCCGTTTCAAAGCAAGATAATTTTGTTGGCATAATAGAAACGACCAAAACTGTTAACAAACAACATTGTATTGGTCATCCCTATTCATGGATTTAAAATATGTATGGAGTGAGTTTTTCAAGCGGGTATATATGACCAAATCTGAAACCATATAGGGTCAAATCTAATGGCATATAAGAATTAAAATTACTTAGCCGGGATAAAAAAAATAACACCATTTAATTTTATTGAAAATTCTTTATTGCACAAAATTGTACTTTGGAGAGCTTAATGCCTTAGGCATTTTCTAACCTAACCTTTGAGAGAGTGAAATATGCTTGGGGTGCAGTATTATTTCACCATTGATGATATATTTAGTTTTTTTTTTCTTTTTCATACCCTTTAATGATTTACACACAAGTTTTGTTCTCCCAAAGAATGTGCTATTATTATGGTATATACATACGAGTATATAGGGGTGGGATCTGAATGTGCATACTATATCAAGTGTATTAAATAAACAACCAGAAACTGTAAATAAAAATTATTAGGACAAATATCCTTAACAAAACATGAATTCCCTTTTTTTTATGAAGTACTATAATACAATAAGGCTGTCAACTCACAGTCTTGCATATGTAACTTCACAGTTACAAAAATACCTACAAATCACTTATTGGACAAAACATATAGAACAAATAGTGGGAATGAGCAAGAAAATAATAGTAAGGTATTAATTATAGAATGTGAATAAAATGCTGATATGACTATTATGTATTTTTTCCTATTCCTTGTAGTATCAGATTTAAACTTGATGCACTTGAAAACATCACCATATTACAGAATAAATAATAATACGAAAAACAAAGTCAGTATTATATTAATTGACATCTTAATGAATATACAAGCAATTAATAAAATTAACCTATGCTCAATTGTATTTTGGCCAGCCATAGTTTTCAGCTTATTTAGAGCTGTGTAGAATAGTGTAGGTCCTACTAAGAAAAAGAAGTGGAACAGATGATGATGTACTATCGAAGATTTAAAGAAGTATGTTAAGGTGGTTCGGCAACATTGAGAGTATGGATGATCAACGAAAGACAAAACAAATATATAAAGTAAAAATACAGAATGATAGTGGATTAAGTAGCAGACCAAGGCACGTCTTTACAGATCAAATTCGAGAAGTCCTTAAAAAAGGACAAACAAGAAGTCTAAAACACAGACGTGCCTCTATGAATTGGTGCATTGATGTGGAGGAAGCTAGGGAAGTATGTAAAGACAGTGTGAAGTGGCGAACATTACTCTCAGCTTACCCTTAATAGGGATATAGGGGTGATGGTATGTATGTATATATTTAGAGCTACATGTTATGAACCATTTTCTCAGCTATAGCAATACTTTATCATTGACTATATAATGTAATGTATATAATGTTGTGGCGATCCTTGGGGGAGGTTATTCATAGTTAATATTTATCTTCCTGGCTTTAACTAGACTATAGAATAGCACCATGTGTGCCAAAATAATCCGCAGACATGACTTCAAGAAATATTTCAATTCTTTTTATTGTTCCAAACTCAGTGCTACAATGTAGTAATATTCTTGAATGTTTTGTCCTGCACCAAACTGCCATGAACACGGAGCACAAACATGTACCTAAAACAAAATAATTCATAAACTCAGACATAATATTTAAGTTATATAAAATGTTTAATTAAATCTGAAAAATTGATTTGTTATAAAGTAAAGTACACTTATTGTCTACTTTAGCTCCTTTCCATACAAAATGACCCATGGTCCTTTAGCTGCTTTTCAGAAACTTACCCAATGAAGATACATCACATCCGTTTGATCTAAGGATTAGTGGTGGGTCGTTACGTGATTTCATTGTAACGTAACGGCTACGTTTCTTTTTGTTAATCACCCGTTATGTAACAATTTATAGTTATTATTAAAAAATCTAATTATAAGCAAAAAAAAAATTAATAAAGAAAATAAAAAAAAATAAAAAACAAGCGTAGTGCCTCGAAAATAATTTTAATTTTATGTACCTACTTTACTCTCAAATAAATAATTGTTTTAAATATTTTTTTTACTTAGCCCGTGTACCAATGATTTTTTAATATAAAAACTTATTCACTAGAATAGCAGTCAGAAAACTTATCTACATTGTACAATTATTTCTTCTGTGACTTATCTAACAAATTTTCTTTATTTAAAATTTTCTATCTATTTTAATTTTTTAATGGCGACATGATTCTATTCTATCTAAATAACTTAACAACCACAGAACACCAGTTCCATCCCCGCTTCTGCACTTCATTTTTTTAATTTCATATTTTTATTATGTTTTTTACATGTGTTTTTATTTTAATCAATTTTTAACTTTAACATACAAAAGACAAATAAAGTTTTATTGACCACAAACTACTTATATTCTGCATTATTTAATTTATTAGCGCCATCTCTCTGTAGTAGTTGTTATAAATTGGTTTACTTAGTTCATTATATCACCGCTTTGCGCTATGTCGCTGCTCGCCGACATTCCACAACTTGTGATTGAAACGGACGGAACAAATGTACCTATCTATATGGATATCACCGTTGAAACGCTTGTAACTTGTAACGATGGAAACTCTTGTAACGCGGTGGTTATTGTTACTTCACGTGATTGTGATATTTAGTGATTTTTGTTATAGTAGTTTTTTCGTGATTGGTTGCACATTCGTTCTAAGGTTTTTTGACGTTGTGTTTTTTTTTGAGTTATTGTTGCTATCCTCGTTTTAGTTTCTTTTTCTTGTATCGGTTTTTAAAATATCGTCGTTGCACTCCGACGAGGTGGTTAATGATGTTCACGCTATTGCGGTGATTGGTTGCGCTACGTTCCGTGACGCATTCTTTCTAGGTTTTTTGTAGTTGTATTTAAAAACGATCTTGTTTTAGTTTTTAATTTGTTTTTTTTAAATAAAAGTATTAAATTTTTGTTTTGATAATAACTCTTATATCCACATGGCTTATATTTTGTTTTTGGACTCATAGTTATGGTATTGGTGTAATCCGTCGAAATGTCATGTCAAAACGTTTTTTTATTATAACTTACTAGCTGACCCGCGCAATTTTGTCTGCGCGTTTAAATTTAACCGTTTACGCAGCGTACGCTCTTAAAAGGAATAATTTTTCCCCGTTTTTGCAACATTTTTCTTTGTTACTCCGCTCCTATTAGTCGTAGCGTGATGTTATATAGCCTATAGCCTTTCTCGATAAATGGATTATCCAACACGAAAATATTTTTTCAATTCGAATCAGTAGTTCCTGAGATTAGCGCGTTCAAACAAACAAACAAACTCTTCAGCTTTATAATATTAGTATAGATTAATAGGCCCTAGATCCAAATTGTTTGTACTTAAACGATAGGTATCGATGATATCTAGCCAATGAAAGTAATTTCAGCTTTGTTAAAGGATTTTCAACCTTATTGACAATTTTATTTTTTTGATAGAATTCGATGGTATGCTGATGGTATATATATGGTATCTAATAAGTCGAATGAAATAAAAAAAAAGATACTCGATAAATGTCATTAAGGTCGAAAATGTTTTTTCAATTTATCTCGTCAACCGTCGGTCGTAAGCCTATCGTGTTTGTACTCAAATAATAGTACAAACACGATAGGCTTACGACCTCAAAAATCAATATTATGTCTTTTTGTCTTAATTACGTTTTTTTAATTAAATAGTTATTACAAATATAATAACCGTTTTTAGTTATTTAAGAAATATCGACTTTATTGTAACTATCTACGTTACGTAACGCTCACCTCGAGAGCATAGCAATTACTATCGTGCGTGAGGGAGGCAAGGAACTTAATACTCTCTACGAGAGAAGAAAGCCAACTTCATAGTAAATAAATGCCGACAAGTTTTAAGCGCCACAGCGTTAACCCTGGGAACTAAAATTAAATTCAAAATGGCCTCCTGATATAAATATTTAAAGTTTTTTGAAGTGAAATTTAATTGAGTAGATATATGATTTTCATCAATCAAATAACGTACTCAATTAAAATTCACTTCAAAGAAAAATATTTAAGGGTAAATTAAGTAGGTACAGTTGAATAAAACATCATTTCATAATACGTTTTTAATTAAATTAATTAAGCATATTGTAGTAGAAAATGTAACCGAGTTAGGCTTAGTAGCTGCGGGAAACCTATGAAAGGTTCAGTATACGAGGATATTAGTCCGCACTCTGCATTTACTACACTTTCCTGCTTCCATTACACAGAAATTAATTACACAAAAACATAGGATTTCTTTAAACGACACAAGTTCATATCACTTAATAAATTATTATTGCAAGACAATTTCAAGTGTAAACATTTGCAAAATTTTAATTTAAGAACACATCACAATTAAATAAACATTTATAAACAATATGCCAATTCAATTCAATTTCTTGTTTGTATGGCCTCTCGCTTTTCGCGAATTTTGCCAGTGTCTAGTTATGAAACAGGCACTATCACTAAGGAGTTAAAATAGAGATTATGATAAGTTACATTAGATTAGTCTTCTATTTTAGAAAAACTGTATTAGTATAAGACGAGACAATACATAAAATTGATAATATGTTATGATTAAGAGGGGGTACAGCACAAATTAGGATTGAAGTCATAAGGGCCAAAAGTTAACGAACACAGGACAACACAGACATCTGAAAAAGAAAGAATTAGGAATTTAGAACAAAAATATATATACAGAGTTTAAAACACTATTTTATACCCTGTTATATAGTTATATAAAAAACATAAAAATGTAAAGTCAGAGATGTCAACCAAATTTTGAGAACCAATGAATCTATTGTACCTCACTCTTTCCAAAGAAATGGTGGGGCAAACAGCAGTATTTTTTTAATATATTCATGGTTAGCATCTCCGACTGTCACCGGAGGCCCTTGGGTAGGATTTATCAATAATAGAACTCTTATAGTTTTAATTTAAACTTCTTTATGTATTTAGCTAAGGCACATAGGCCAGAATAGCTAGACAATGTCAGTAGAGTATTTAGGTTTGTGGGGAGGGGTACATCAGATGGGAGAATGTCATACAATGAGCAAGTATGTATTGGACAGTTAAAAAATATATGTTCAAGGGTTCCCAACTCAGAGCCACAATCACATAGAGCGCTTTCACGAACTTTAATTTTGTTAAGATGGACTGGGGAGCTGTTGTGCCCCAGCCTAAGTCGACAAATTGTAGAAGTAATTTGTTTACTAAAATTGTTAAAAGTAAAAAACCAAGGTTTTAAGTTTATATTTGGTTGAATTCTTCTATAGAATTTGGCTTTTTCTAGATCTTTATTCCAGGATGTCTCCCACAGCGAAGCGAGATCTGATTTAGCTAAGGGATTCAGATCCTGTGTGTATATGGCAAAGTTGCCCATCAATCCAGTGACTGTTGCTTCCTTAGCCAGTCCATCAACAATCTCATTCCCTTCTATGCCACAATGGCTTGGAATCCAAGCCAAAATGACATCATAGCCAGAGTTATTACATTGCAGGAGAAGGTGTCTGATTTTAAGGGTAATAGGGTGAGGATTATTTGAGGAATAGTTTGATAAGGCCTTTAAACAAGTTTGGGAATCTGAGAATATTATTGATTTTACAATTTTATGTGAGTATACATAAGAAACAGCTTCATATATGGCAAGGGATTCCCCAGTGTATATTGAAGACAGAGGAGGACTTCTAAAGTTTAATATAATAGAATATTTAGGTATCCACACTGCGGACCCAACACAGGTTTCGGAATCATATTTTGAGGCATCGCAAAAAATTGACAGTCTATCAGACCAATGTTTTTTAACTTCTCTATTAAATATGCTATCCGCCCTAAGTGATTTTTTGTCAATATCAAGATGAACTATTTTTGGACGGTAGAGCAATGAGTCATATGGGATGTCAAAGGAAGGAAAGCATGGAGTGGTATATATAGGTAGATCAAGCTTACGCAGTTTTATATAGCTAACCAGTAGGCATGGCAGATCCTTATTTTTCCAATAAGCAGATTCAGAGAGGTTATATAGGGCTTCCAATTTTGATGTTAGGGGATGGGAAGGGGTAGAGGCTATTTTATATAGATAACGGTCAGAGAGGTACTGTCTTCTGACAGACAGAGGAGGCTCAGCACATTCATTTTGTAGGGCCACAATAGGTGATGACCTCATGGCACCAAGAATGACGCGTAGGCTTTTGTATTGTATTTTGTTTATTTTATTTAATGCAGCTTTATTACAGGGAGTTAAAAGAAAGGAAGCATAGTCTAAATTACTTCTAATAATGGCGTTGTACAGAAGTTTCTGGCAGTATGGGTGAGACCCCCACCATGCCCCAGACAAGCACCGAAGAATATTAAGAGATCTCTCACACTTGTCTGCAATGTATTCAAAGTGAGGAATACCTGTCATTCTTGAGTCCAAAATGGCACCCAGAAATTTGAATGATTGAAGTTGAGGGATGAGATGTTCATTAATTTTAATATTGAGGGTAGGGATTTTGTATTTTCTAGAAAAAATAACTGAAGCAGATTTAGATGGGGATAGCAATAATCCATGGGAATCAAGCCAGTTGTTCAAATAATACAGAGCACTATTCAAAGGAGCCTGAGAATCCAGAATGTTATCCACTGATATGTAGAGAGCCAGATCATCTGCATATTGGAGAATATTACAGAAAGATGTGACAGATAAATCTAGATCAGAAGTGTAGATATTGTAGAGGAGAGGGCTTAGGACAGATCCCTGTGGAAGGCCCCTCCAAATTGTTTGAGAAGGAAGATGGTAGCTATGATATCTTATATTAATAGTACGGGCAGATAGTAAGTTTACTATGACCTGAACAATCCTCACCGGGATGCTCAGCTTGAGCAATTTCTGCCTGAGCAGGGGAAGAAGGACACTATCATAAGCAGAACTTATATCGAGAAAAACCCCTACAACTGATTTATTATTTGAGAATGCAACTCTAATATCAGTGGACAAAACTCCAAGGCTGTCTGTTGTACCCTTACCTTTTCGGAAACCAAACTGGGTTTTAGGAATAATGCCTCTATTTTCTATTATCCACTCTAAGCGGTTTTTAACCAGATGTTCCAGGATTTTACATATAACTGGAGAAAGAGCAATAGGTCTATAGGAAGTAGGGAGAGAGGGATCTTTATTAGGTTTTAATATGGGAATTATGATTTGATTTTTCCAAGGTTCAGGAGCAATACCATTGGAAAATGTTTTATTTATTATTTGAAGAAGGATATTTTGGAAGTTTAAACTAGATTTACATATAAAAGAATAAGGGATACTATCAAAACCCGGAGAGGAGTCATTGAGCTTGCTAAGAACGCAGTCAAATTCAGTCCTCTTGAAGGGTTCGTTCATAGGATCTTGGCTATTAAGGAGAGCAGATAGTGGGGGTAAATTATCAAGAAGGGGGTCCAGGGGAGGGGCCATGGATTCAGAAAAACTTTGTAACCACCCTGATGGGTCATTAAAGGATGAGGTGTTGTTTGAGGACATGGCTCCACGAAACTTTTTGATATGTCTCCAAATAAAGGATGAAGGAAATTGAGGAGAAAGATTCTCACAGAATTTAAACCAGCCAGCTTTTTTTTTAGAGGATAAAAGTTTTCTAGTTTGAGCAGCTATTTTCTTATAATTAATAAAATTGGAAAGAGTCATCGCTGAGTTATATAATCTTTCTGCATCCCTGCGGCACTTGACCATTTTTGTACACTGTGAATCCCACCAGGGGGGGGACAACACTCTTAGGCTTCTATTTACCTTTTTAGGTATACATTCATCCGCTGCAGAAATTAAAGATTTTACATATTCATCATAAATACACAAATAGTTATTATCATTTACTATATCTAACAAATTACCTTTCTGTTCTGTAACTTGGGAAAATTTTGCCCAATCTGCAGATTCTAACTTATATTTACGGAGGGGATCAAAATCCAAAGTTATGGGGGAAGGAATAAGAGATGATATTAAAATTGGGTAGTGGTCACTCCCAAAAGACTCAGATAAGACTGACCAGGACAAGGAAGTGGACAAGGAGGGAGAACATAGGGACAGGTCTACAGCACTTGGGTGTTGGGTGGGATTAGGACGGCGGGTAACAGAACCATCATTTAAAATACAATAATTTAATGAGTCAATAAGTTCTAAAAAGTCAGAACCAAAAGTGTCTGCAGGGCGAGGGCCCCACATTGGATGGTGACAGTTAAAGTCTCCACAGATAATGACTGGAGGAGGAAGAGAAGAGAAGAGAGATTCAAAAGTAGAGATATGGGATCGGTTGGGATGGGGAATATAAATAGATACAATAGTAATATCACCGGTCCTGATGGCAACAATATTGATATCAGGTGGATGAGGAGCAATGTGTATTTGGTAGAAAGGGATATGTCTACTAATAAAAACTGCGCTACCACCATATCTATCATCTCTGTCTTCCCTCACACTAAGGAAGCCTGGGATAACAAACCTTGACCCTGGCTTAAGCCAGGGTTCACTGATAGCTAATATACTAATATTAAACTTTCTAATTAAATACAGTATTTCAGTTTTTTTGTTTCTTATACTATTCACATTCCACTGTACTATATGTTGTGTCTGGGGCATTTTGTTGAATAATATAAAGAAGTTCATTTATTTTTTGTGAGATATTGTTCGGTACAGTATTGTTATATTTGGTAGTTATATTTATTAGGAGTGTTAAAATAAGTTCCATTAAGTTCTCCTTTGGAGAATCCTGTGATATATTCCCCAACGCACATCCATTAGCCGGGGGAGGAGGATTAAAGGTTCCAACTATGGAGTTGTGGGCCTCTTTGTCATACCCTTTAAAAACCTGTTTTTGTGGTTTCTTTAATATTACAGTTTTTTTGTAGGATTTTCTGGGAGTTAAGTTAGAGGAAGTTTTTTTGGAATTAAATTGAAGGGGAGTTAATGGAGTTAGAGGGGTTTTTGAGACCTCTGCAAAGCTACGCAAAGGGAACCTGGCAGAAGCTTCCAAAAAGGATATATTATCCTGTGACATCAGAGTTTTGATGGATTTTTGTCGTGTATGTTCAGGACAATTCCTGTCAGTAGCAGAGTGAGAACCCCGGCATAGGAGGCAAACATGTTCCACAGCTGGAGAGTCACATTCATGGCCAGAGTGAGATTGAGCACATTTGTAGCACCTAGGTTTAGATCTACATTGGGATTTAATATGGCCAAACCTGCAGCACTGTAAACATTGTATAGTAGGAAGGATATAGGGGTCTACAGGGACAGAGGAGTAGCAATAATAAACCTTTTCAGGCAAAATTTGTCCTTTAAAGGTTATAACAACTGTCTGGGTAGGTATCCATGTAGGTACATTATTTTCGAAAGATTTTCTATTTAGCCTACGGGCTTTAAGAACTATACCACAATTAGAAGGCAGAACTAAGTTTTCTGATAAGTCTGTCATCGAGACCTCTAATGGGATTTCTCGAATGACACCCATACGGGATATTTGGAATGATGGTATGGATGCGGAGTAGTTGGAGGATAGGAGACTAGGATTATTGAGGAACTTATTTGCCTCCTTTGCAGAGGTGAACTCAACGGAGACCCTATTTCGGCCAACCATCTTTACACCTCCCATTTTGATGTTAGGGATGTTGTTTTGCACCAAAAACTGACCAAATCTAATTCTATTTATAGAAATTCCTGAGTCTGGAGAGGTTTCATTACGCACTACGTGAACAAAGAATGGTCCTTTGTCATTGTCTGAGTATTTGGGTTGACCCATTTCCAAACTAGGATGCGAGTAGAACATTTGGATAGACGGGCGAGATTCTTGCGACTCTTTTAAGAGTTTTTTAGGTTCGTTAGGGATTGATTCCATTGTTGAGTCTGATTGTCTTTTCCGACTATTTATAAGTATAGGTTCCGGCGAAAACATTGACGGTGACTCTGAGGGAGAATGGAATTCCATGACAGGACTTAAAGGAGGATCAGGGGGTTTTGGAGGGATCTCCATGTTGAATATTTATGAGGGAAAATATAAATACAAACCCTCACCGGACAAACACACAATCACATGGGTTGTTATTTCTTGAATTAAAGACTTTTTAAAACACAAAAGCACTAAAATTAAAAGAAAAACTCCAAAGCACGTGCGTCAATCATAAACGTCAACACCGACCGACTAAACAATATGCCGCTCTTTCGTAAAATAAATAAATATCTTTCTTTTTCTTGTTGAATGGCTTCTCGCTTTGCGCGTGATTCTGCCATGTTTAGTTAACAAGAAATTAATTTACACTGTAATTACGCCGTAGTTTAATGAAGAAAGCGTTTTATTCGTATATTTATACCAAAAGGTTCTTTATTTAATATTAATAAAATAAAACCCATGTTTTATTAAATTAAAAATAATTCAGAAATAATAAGTTCATTTGCTTTCCGAGTAAAAAAAAAAAAAATGTATCCGTTTTGTATCGTCTTGTGTCCGTGTTGTTGTATATCATTCTGTCTCTCTTGTTTCCGTATTGTTGTATATAGTCTCTTTCTCGCATATTTTGCCCAGAGGTGGCGCAAATGCACATACCGTAGTTGATAGAGGTGGGTCGTTACGTGATTTCATTGTAACGTAACGGCTACGTTTCTTTTTATTAATCACCCGTTATGTAACTATTTATAGTTATTATTAAAAAATCTAATTATAAGCAAAAAAAAAAAAAAAAAAAAAAAAAAAAAAAAATCAAGAAGCGTAGTGCCTCGAAAATAATTTTAATTTTATGTACCTACTTTACTCTCAAATAAATCTCTAAACAATCATTGCTTTAAATTATTTTCTTACTTACCCCGTGTACCAATATTTTTTTAATATAAAAACTTATTCACTGCTGTTGTAATAAAAACTTATTACAACAGCAGTCGGAAAACTTATCTACATTGTACAATTATTTCTTTAACAAATTTTCTTTATTTAAAATTTTCTATCTATTTTAATTTTTTAATGGCGACATGATTCTATTCTATCTAAATAACTTAACAACCACAGAACGCCAGTTCCATCCCCGCTTCTGCACTTAATTTTTTTAATTTCATATTTTTATTATGATATTAACATGTCTTTTTATTTTAATCAATTTTTATCTTTAACATCCAATAGACAGCTGAAGTTTTATTGACCACAAAATACTTATATTCTGCATTATTTAATTTATTAGCGCCATCTCTCTGTAGTAATTGTTATAAATTGGTTTTACTTAGTTCATTATATCACCGCTTTGCGCTTTGTCGCTGCTCGCCGACATTCCACAACTTGTGATTTAAACGGACGGAACAAATGTACCTATCTATATGGATATCACTTTGAAACGCTTGTAACGGTTGTAACTTGTAACGATGGAAACTCTTGTAACGTGGTGGTTATTGTTACTTGACGTGATTGTGATATTTAGTGATTTTTGTTATAGTAGTTTTTTCGTGATTGGTTGCACATTCGTTCTAAAGTTTTTTGACGTTGTGTTTTTTTTTGAGTTATTGTTGCTATCCTCGTTTTAGTTTCTTTTTCTTGTATCGGTTTTTAAAATATCGTCGTTGCACTCCGACGAGGTGGCTAATGATGTTCACGCTATTGCTGTGATTGGTTGCGGTACGTTCCGTGACGCATTCTTTCTAGGTTTTTTGTAGTTGTATTTAAAAATTATCTTGTTTTAGTTTTTATTTTGTTTTTTTTAATAAAAGTATTAAATTTTTGTTTTGATAATAAGTCTTATATCCACATGGCTTATATTTTGATTTTGGACTCATAGTTATGGTATTGGTGTAATCTGACGATATGTCATGTCAAAACGTTTTTTTATTATAACTTATTAACCCCTGGCCCTAGACCCAAAGTGTTTGTACTTAAACGGTAGGTATCGATGATATCTAGCCAATGAAAGTAATTTCAACTTTGTTAAAGGATTTTCGACCTTATTGACAATTGCATTTTATTGGTAGAATTCGATGGTATGCCATCTAATAAGTCGAATGAAATTAAAAAAAAAGGTACTCGATCAATGTCATTAAGGTCGAAAATGTTTTTTCAATTTATCTCGTCAACCGTCGGTCGTAAGCCTATCGTGTTTGTACTCTAATAAAAGGAAATAATGAGATCTAACCCTTTTAATACTCAAAAATCATTATTATGTTTTTTTTTCTTAATTACGTTTTTTTAATTAAATAGTTATTACAAATATAATAACCGTTATTAGTTATTTAAGAAATATCGACTTTACTGTAACTATCTACGTTACGTAACGCTCACCTCTAGTAGTTGATACCTCTTGGAGGGAGGGCACATCGCTAATTAGCCCCCCGGCATAGTGGGAGCGATGAATATTGTTAACAATGTATTAATCGAGCACATTCATGGCCTTTGTAGGTCTGCCTACCATTAGTTAGATACAAACATCACAGAAAAATAAAACACTTTAGTTATAGATTGGTTTTGTAATTTTTTTGCAACAAAATGAATGTGCATAAGATGCTAAACCTATTTTAATTAAAGTATTCAAGGACTCAATAGCTTTTATGAATTTGCCATAAAACTGCAGTAGTATTCTAGTGTCAGCGTGTGGTTACGAAACTCGCGGTGGACTTAATGATAAATAAGCAATTATTCACGAATATTAATACTAATGAAAATTCAACTTTATCTAAACCCCGTTTCAAAGCTAAATAATTTAGCTGGCATAACAGAAAGGACCAAAACTGTTAACAAAGAAAATTGTATTAGTTATCCCTATTCATTAATTTAAAATATGTATAGAGTGAATTTTTCAAGCGGGTTATAAGACAAAATTCGAAACCATAGGGTCAAATCTAATGACATATGAGAATTAGAATTTCCTAGGCGGGATCAAAAAAATAACACTATTTAATTTTATTAAAAATTTCTTTATTGCACAAAATTGTACTTAGGCGAAATTAATAATGCCTTAGGCATTTTCTAACCTAACCTTTGAGAGAGTGAAATATGCCTAGGGTGCAAAACTATTCCTATTATTAAATTTTATATTTACTATTATTTCACCATTGATGCTATATATAGATTTTTTTTTCTTTTTCATACCCTTTAATGATTCACACACAAGTGTTGCTCTCCCAAAGAATGTGCTATTATAATGGTATATACATATATAGGGCTGGGATTTAAATGTGCACACTATATCCAGTGAATTAAATAAACAACCTGAAATTATCAATAAAAATTATTAAGACAAAAATCCTCAACAAACATGAAATTCCCTTTTTTTTATGAAGTACCATAATACAATAAGGCTTTCAACTCACAGTCTTGTATATGTAACTTCACAGTTACATAAATACCAGAGAATGAGCAAGAAAATATATAGTAATATTATTAGTATATAATAGTAAGGTATTATAGAATGTCAATAAAATGCTGTTATGACTCTTTATGTAGTTTTTGCTATTCCTTGTAGTATCAGATTTAAACTTGGGATGCACTTGCACCCTATTACAGAATAAAACATAAAAGAAAAACAAAGACACTATTATATTAATTGACATCATGATGAATATACAAGCAATTAATAAAATGAACCTATGCTCAATTGTCTTTGGCCAGCCATAGTTATCAGCTTATTTAGAGCTAAAAATAGTGTACAGATAAAAAGAAGTGGAAGAGATGATGATGTAGTGTCGAAGATTTAAAGAGGTATGTTAAGGTGGTTTGGCCACGTTGAGCATATGGATGATGAACGAAAGACAAAACAAATATATAAAGTAAAAATACAGAATGATAGTGGATTAAGTGGCCGACCAAGACTCGTATTTACAGATCAAATTCGGGAAGTCATTAAAAAGGGACAAATAAGAAGTCTAAAACACAGACGCGCCTTTATGAATTGGTGCATGGATGTGGTGGAAGCTAGGGAAGTATGTTAAGACAGTGTGAAGTGGTGTACATTACTCTCTGCTTACCCCTTAACAGGGATATAGGCACGATGGTATGTATGTGTGTATTTAGAGCTACATGTTATGAACCATTTTCTCAGCTATAGGAATGCTTTATCATTGACTATATAATATAATGTTGTGGTGATCCTTGGGGGAGGCCTATGTCCAGCAGTGGACACATGAAAGGCAGATGATGATGATATAATGTAATATTCATAGGTAATATGTATTTATCTTCCTGGCTTTAACTAGACTATGAGTAGCACCATATGTGCCAAAATAATCCGCAGACATGACTTCAAGAAATATTTTAATTCTTATTATTGTTCCAAACTCAGTGCTACAATATAGTAATATTCTTGAATGTTTTGACTGCACCAAACTGCCATGAACACTAAGCACAAACAAGTACCTTAAAACAAAAGAATTAATAAACTCAGACATATAATATTTAAGTTAATATATTTCTCCTACTATTTATTTTAAGTACCTATGCTTTTATGGGACTTTGCTTCAAACATGACATGCATGCACCACCGAATGATTAAACTGCATTCAAATATATAAAATGTTTACTTAAATCTGAAAAAAATATTTGTTATAAAGTAAAGTACACCAAAAGGTAAAAGTACACCTAAAGTAAAGTCTACCTTAGCTCCTTTCCATACAAAACGACCCATGGTCCTTCAGCTACTTTTCAGAAACTTATCCAACATCACCCCAAGACTGTGATCTAACTTTTCATATTGAAGATACATCACATCCGTTTGATCTAAGGATAGTAGGGTAGATACCCTTCTTGCCTCTATTTTGAACATTTTATGGCGCTCCTGGGCCACAAAACGCAAAAGTTCTCGGCCGCTACTATTAGTAGTACTTATTATTGCATACTTCATATTTATTCCGAACAAGTGCATAACATTCTTTAGAAAGCCGATGATTAGATAGTCATGAATTTTATAACCATTTACAAAAATATTATTTTTAGTTGTCTAAATTACTTTACTAATCACTTAAATGAAAAATAATTAACAATCACAGATCCTATAGAACAAAAAACATAAAATTTTCAAAAAGGTAACCTATTTCGACAAAATAACCTAAAATTACCAGAAAATATTCCCGCGGTCCGATTTACTTTACGCGCTTTCATTATGTTTTGTCTCGTTCGTTTTCGTCTAGTTAAATGAGACGGGACACAATGAACGCAAGTTTGGCGTGATTCGGACCGCGTCCGACCCCATCAAGTTGACTCTCGAGTTATTAACATCATTTGACAGTCCCCGTGGCGAAACTCTATTGCCAAAACCGTTTCATGATACCGATTTTTGCCTAATGTATGAGAAATTTTGGAGTTTAGTTTGTTCTTATCGCATTCATAATTATGGGAGCATTCATGATTCGGATTCAGCGTTTGACAAGTAAAATCGCACTCACGATAGTAATTGCTATCGTGAAGACACATCCGTAATTAACCCCCTGAATAGGGCATATGTGTAAAAAAAACAGATTATTTTTACTTATGTTAGCATCATATAAAATAGCTGACTTGCGCAACTTCGTCTGCGTATCTGTAACCGTATACGCAACGCACGCAAGAAAAGCTCTCAAAAAGAATAATTTTCCCACGTTTTTTCATTGATGCTCCGCTACTATTGGTCATATCATGATATCATTATAGCCTTCCTCGATAAAAGGGCTATCCAATACTAAAATATTTTTTCAATTTGAACCAGTAGTTCCTGAGATTAGCGTGTTCAACTAAACAAATACTTCCGCTTTACCGCTTTTTTAGTATAGATAAAAAATACCCGAGGGTGCCACGAAATCTGCCGGTCAGGGGCCTTATTGCGATTTTCAACCGTTAAACACGACAAGACGTTGCGTAAACTATAAATATTGAAATATAAGTTCTATTTCAATGGATTTTTAGTCTGTATTAGGTTGGCTAATAATAATGCCGCCATCTTGAAATACACGAATTCTTCGCAAGTTTGAACATCTTATGGAATTTCAACTCTATATTTAATAGGAATTTCAACTCTATATTTAATAGGATAGGACTTATATTTCAATATTTATAGTTTACGCAACGTCTTTGTTGTCTTTAGCGGTTGCAAACTCGGAATAAAGCCCCAGGGAAAGATTATAGTAATCAATAAATATAGGTAATATTTACATTAGTTTTATGCATCGTTGTTGATATTGAGTTGGTTAGACCTTGGACTTAGGTCCCTGGATTGAACCCCGTTGTGTACCAATGAGTTTTTAATTAAAAAAAATGTACATTTGTTTGACAACACCACTATAGTGCCTCGAAGACCACGTTCAGTTGTCGGTCCCGGTTTAACTATACCAACTTGTGAATCTGTTTATAGATGGGTTATTGAGTTTATTCAACACATCGCGACGAACTAGCCACTTGTTCGGTGTAGACTCATACTATCGGCTAAGACGAGGTGGGATTAAAATTCCCTCCACTGGGTACCCTAGGATTTTTTTTTGTGCTATAAAGAATTTTAAGACAAATTAATTATTCAATGTTCTTAATATTTATATCGATTATTAAGTCTCCTTTTCCATCTTCCAGAATTATTCATTTCGATGGGTACAATGTACATCCTTACTCGTATTATTTTCCCTTCATTTGCCAGAATATAGATTGATACTTTTTAACATGCATAGTTTTTGTTCCATTTACATACATACATACATACATATATCATCATCACGGATGCCTTACGGCGCCCGAGACCGCCTAGACGGCCCCAGGGTACCCAGCGGAGGGGTTTTAATCCCATCTCGTCGTAGCCGATGGTATGAGTCTACACCGTACAAGTGGCTAGCTCGTCGCGATGTTTTGAATAGACTCAATAACCCATCTATAATCAGTTTCACAAGTTGGCATAGTTAAACCGGGACCGACAGCTTAACGTGGTCTTCGAGGTAATAGTGGTGTTGTCAAACAAATGTAGGTACATATTTGTTCCATTTGTTGAATAAATATAATAAAATATATTCTTGCTATGTGTACGAGAAACAACGATATTATTACCTATTAAATACCCAGTAGTTAGTATTATGGCAAAATTTACAGAAAAACGTACTAATATTTGGGTGGGATTCAAACCCCCGGAAATAACGCCGAAGGCGCAACTACGAAGGCAGTGATTTAGCCATCATAGTGGAAGCCACCAACACTAATATTAAACAATGTACTGGTCGTCCCATTATCGGTTTGCCTACCGCCCAGTGAAATTCCGTGCCTTAATAAAACAAAACTTAACTAGTATTATTTATTTTTGCTACTACCTAATAATATCAGACCCCCGAGAAAATATTCTGAACAATACAAGTATAATATATGTCTGTAGGGCGTTCAGTTGTTTCTGACTACCCCATAAGGGACCTAGTTCAAGATGAATTATAATAATAATGAACAGCACATTGTACAGAAAACTAAATTCATAAGGCAATTGACGTAACGTCATATAGTCATATACTATACTATACCACTAAGGTGGTCTTAGGTTTGATTTGTACAATTATGATTCAGTAGGTACAACATGTTTTCGCATACTCACATATACACATTCTCTTACGTCTATGGGATTACCTTTAGGGGTGAAATATAAAACTGAGTAGAAAAATAGTTACAACTATGCTGGTTCTTCTTCGATAAATCTGAACCAGCTGAATCTATTTCAAAAACAAAGGTGTCTAAGATATAATTATATCCTTGATGGGTTTATATTGATTCCAAAATTGAAATGTAAGACTCTAGCTAGAGCAACAGCTAGGATAACCAAAACAACAAAATTTTGTTTTCTTTGAAATATGAAAATAATATCGATATTTTGTACATCACAACTATCGGTAATATCACTCGACAACACTATTTGATATCTATAGATCTACACTATACATATGTATTGAAACCTTCGCCCCGACCCTCAATGAGAGAAAAAGCACGTTATGAGATTACCTACAATTCAGGCAGCAAAACGACTTTCGGGCCAAGTCTGTTTCCCACCCCTAAACTATAATGGATTTCAATAAAAATGGTTTTATTTTATTAAAGAGTAAATAAACGATGACTGTACGTTTTTTTTTTAAATGTCTGTTTTAATATTTTATAGGAATTATTTTAATATGAGGATTTTTTTTGGGATTTTTTTGCAATTTAGGGGCTTATATTTTCTTTCCTACACCAAACTTTGAAAAAAGGAAAACGTACGAGCCTAGATATCGATCATAATTATGACTCCTCCAAAATTCATAAAAATCTATGAATGTTTAGGGGGGTGAAACAGTCAAGACTTTTTGTATGAAAAATAAGCATTAGACACATTTGGACCTCAAATTCGTGCTCGGCACCACTGACTCGGCACATCCAAAAACATATATAACGAGTCCCATGTCGAATATTAAAAATAACGTTGAGGCCACCAGCTTGGATTTTTAAATAAACCTCAAATTCGTGCTAGGCACACCCAAAAACCTATATAACGAGTCCCATATCGATTTTTAAAAATAAAGTTAAGACCGCCATCTTGGATTTAAAAATGGACCTCAAATTCGTGCTCGGCTCACCCAAAACAGATCGCTATCGCGTTCGATGTTTTAGCCACTGGTTGATGCTTCACATTATATCAGTTTTATTTAATAGATGTTGTTGCGACCGCAACATGTACTGCGAAGTCGCGGCCGACTGTACCTGACGTCAAAGGCAGGAGCGGGGCGTCGGTGCTTAGGCGCGACTACTCAGTCAAGCATTATTACTTATTTGTTCAGTGCAGTCAAGAACGGCCGGATACAAGGCACACGTCTTTTAAAACATCATAGTATTTTTACTTCTTTTACCTAAATCATTAATATATCATAATATACAGTCCGCTATAACTATGTGGTTTTATTCTGCAAGAAAATCTAGAAGTTGAACATGGTCCTTTAAAGGAAAGTAGAACTGCGAACTTGGAACAAAGATCGGCAACAGCTGAAGAATAATTGGATAAAGTGAGCCCGTTCCTTTATATCTTTCATATTTTATTTTCCTAAAGTCTTAATTATTTCATATTTACCCAAAATAAATGGTACCGTAGCGTTTAAATTTTAAAATATATAATGACCTTGAATTTAAACTAAATTTTCGCTAAATTAAAGTTGTTAAAAATATATATATATATATACCAAGACATAAATTTACTATAACAAAACAGTGTAAAATTACATAATATTCCTTCAAATTTTTATAATAATTGAGTAAAAATTCCGAAACCAAAAAATACCCACCAAAATATAAAATTCTGTTTACAATAGGTATGTGTTATTTTATAATATGCCTTGCTTTATTAGCTATTAAATGTGTTAAATTTCATAGAAATAAAAAAAATCTATTATAATAATATTGGTTCTTACAGCGACTTTCAGCTAAACGCCTGACTATTTACAAGTGCAATAATACTTTAATCAATTCTTGCTACAACTTTATTTTCTACCTATATTTTTATACTTAAAGATATTTAAAAATAAAATACTGAAATGGCTGATGTCAAAATAAAGGAATTATTAAAGAGAGAGGAACTTTAAAGGGTAAATTAACATTATTTAATAATTTTTTAACGTCCCTTAAAACATTTAACTTAGTCAATGATGTTCAAATATCGGAGTTACAGTGCCGATTAGATAAAATTGACACTTATATTCTGAATTTGATAAATTACAGACGGAGGTGGAGATGTTGTCGGATGGAGTTGAAGAAGTGTTCGCCGAGCGTGAACAGTTTGAGGGGAAATACTTTGCGGCAGTCGGAGGCGCCCGCGCTCTCTTAGCACAGTCCGAGGCCGGCTCTGATGCACATAGTTTTCATCGCAATGATCTGCCATCGAGAAGGCCTTCGACCGAGTTTGGCATCCGGCCTTGTATGTAAACTCCTCGACTCGTCTGTGCCACCCATGGCTACGCGGTTGCTTGCTTCCTTCTTGAGCAACTTCCACGTAGCCGTGGAGGGGAAAGTCTCCGCGGAACACCCCATTTATGCAGGCGTCCCACAGGGGAGCTGCCTGTCACCTGCACTGTACGCACTATTTACCAACGACATCCCTACTCTCTCCGAACATCTTAGCAGGAGAGAGTAAGACGTTACCCTGGCGCTGTTCGCAGACGACAGCGCCTACCTTTCCTCACACAAAGATCCCTTGCTTGCCGCCGAGAAGATGCAGAGGTTACTAGAAATCCTCCCTTCATGGCTCGACAGATGGCGGATGTCCGTTAACGTGGAAAAACATCCGCCATATTGGTCACACGCCGCTACCGCCGCCGCCCACAAAAATTAAAACTCAGTGGACAGGTAGTCGAATGGGCCGACTCCGTCAAATACCTGGGGTGTGTCATTAACCGAACGCTGACTATGGCCGACATGGCTTCCCACGTCATAGCGAAGGCCAAGGCCGCACGGTCAATGCTCCGTCCGGTTATAAAGTCAACATTACCGCTCTGGGTTAAGGTGACGGTCTATAAAACGTTTATTCGTCCCCAACTCACGTACGCAGCACGAGCGTGGCACCAACTTCTGTCGGCCACTAACAGAACACGTCTTCAGGGTCAGCAGAACATCTCTCTGCGTATGGCGAATGGCGCGCCGTGGTTTGTGCGAAACCAAACCATCAGTGAGACGTAAAGGTCGAATCCACGGAATAGAAAAAACAAGTGGAAATGCTATAAAGCACCAAATGTATTAGAACCGGTGTCGCCAAAATCATATATCTATAAGTATTGAATCTATAACCACTTCGTCCTGATTGGATGCAAATATACACAGCAATTTTAAACACTATTCTCCAAATAATTAGATTTAAATTCATATAAAAAAATAAACATGCCATCTATCATAAAGTAGTAAGAACCTCCTATAAAATTTGTTCTGCTATTCCAACACAGATGGCGTGATTACTACAACATTCGAATAAATGTTTTGTTCAGTCGACATAAGGCATATTATCTTTTATATAAAAAAGTATTTTAGTTTATTCTAGAACTTTCCTTGCATAAAAATATAATAATTGAAAGGCGGCGACATAATAAAATATTTAAAGTATCGATATCGATGCTTTTTTAAATATAAATTGTGCTCTATATATTTAAACGCAGATGGAAGGGAAAACTTTTTAGAAAACATAGCTATAAAACTTTTAGAAAATATAAAGGCTTAAACACTGATTTTTGAGATAAGTATATTTTTTTAAGTTGAGTTGGGTGACGTTGTTGTGACGTGAGCACGAAACAAAACTTTGGGACGCAATCTTAATATAACTAGTATTTTTGTAATAAAAATAAAGAAATTAGGCAAAATGAAGAAATTATTTTTGCCTGGAATATTACATTATTCTTTAAAAATATTTTTTATCGTTATTTAAAAAAAAAGAGTTTTTAGTCGCAATGGTACAGACCCCAATTTTGTTTGTGCATATGACGAAGGTTAGAAAGTTGGTTAAGTTCTTATTGATGACTTTTCAATGATTTTAATGAAATTATATATAAACCGCTCATTATAACAATATGGTAAATAGTACGTATTGGTAATGGTAAGTAATTGTAACAATGGTAGCCTAATAAATTTTGATTATTCAATTTTATAAACTATTAATATCAATTTCTTTTTACAAACAACTGTTACTGTGTCTAAATATGAACACAATTCTTCGTAATAACGAATAGCTGCTGCGCTATAAATATTTTTTTATGTATGTGGTAAACCAACCAAATTGTGCTGACTTCTACGTATAGGGAGTTTATCGTTATAAACAGTTTACACGTACATTTTATTATTTTGAGCCCACACTATTAAAAAATTGTATGCGATACAATATGAATAAATATTTAAAAAAATATGTAAGTATATAATTTTGTATAACTGCCGAAACTGTTCCTTCTTTTCTTTAAATAAATAAGTTATATCGATAAGCACCCACTACAACACTAACCGAGTAGCAAGAACTTTTGAAATCCAAAGTTCAATCTAAAGTATTCTTTATTACAATTACATAAGGTTGATTTTAACTTCATTTAAACTACAATTATTAGTAAACTAAAATAAGCTAAGGTTTTTAAAGAATACTAACAAAATCGTACTTACCGATGATACGAAACACCTAGAATACGAAGATTTTTTCTCCTACTATCGTTTTTGCACTCCAGAATGCAACAATACGGCATATTTACAATAATTATGCGGAAAAATCAGGAACGACGCGAGACTACCAACTCGAAGCGATGTTAGACACGACTGATAACGACTGGGATCAAATAAGCGTAGCTACGCTTAATTGTGCCACACTAAACACGCCTACTTTGCACTTCCACTTGTTTTTTCTATTCCGTGGTCGAATCCCTCGCAAGTTCGTTGAACGGCTCGCTCGTCGAATGTTCGACCGAGCCGACAACGGACCGCATGACCACCTTCACGGCATCGCTCCGTTGCGCGCGCGGACGCCTCGTGAAAGGCCTACGCCGAGAGAGCTTCTCAGCGGCGAGCTACACTCAACTTCACCTATATCCCCATTCCCATATAGGCTGTCGCCTGTAGTGCGCCGGGAACGGAATAAAATAAAAACCTCAACATATAGGCTCCCTGTTTCCAATGGGGAGCCTCGCGAATATCGCGACAAGTCCCCGGCGGGCTGTCGCCCGCTTGAGTCCTTGCTCCAGCAACAGGGTCATCCCTAGCCAGCTCTCGGCCCCACCGAACATTCGGGGTCGAACGATAAGTTATTGATTGATTGCTACCTACTTCCGAGTTAAAGTGTCGGTCTATAAAACCTTCATCCGTTCCAAACTAACATATGCGGCAGTAAGGGCGTAGCCATGATTTAATCTTCGTTAAATTTTGTTTTGGTTAATCACAGAGTGAAAATAGAACCCCCCCCCCCCCCACCCCCTAAAAGTAATGAAGGGTACTCTAATTTAAGAGACATAAGGCGTTACTATATATAATAGGGGCAAAATAAACAAAAATTAACGAAGCTTAAATGCGGTGCCTGTGAGAACGTCTCTCTACGTATGGTGACTGGCGCTCCGTGCGCAACAAAACAATCAGCGATGAGGTCAAGGTCGAAACACTAGCGAAGTTTATAGAACGGCTCCCATGACCACCTTCATGGCATCGACCCGTTGCTCCTACGGCCGCCGAATGGCAAGTTCAAGCCTACGCCGAGAGAGCCATTCCTCAAACCCTCTAACTCGGCACACTGTCGCCTGCAGCGAGCCGTGAAAACAATCCGGACATAAATCCGCCACCATATAGGACCCTCCCGTTCTCAGCGGGGGACCTCGCGAACCCCCAACTCTATCCCATTCTTATAAACCCATACTTTCCGGAGTGTTGTCGCTTCGGGACCCCAAACAAACATAAAACGCTCCCCGTTTCTAATGAGGCCTCAAAATTACTGCGACAAGCCCTGGCGTGATATACATCACGCCAGGCAGCACTTTGGGCAGACACTCTGAGGCCGTGGTCGTCAAAATGCAGCCCGCGGGCCGCATGCGGCCCGCCGTCTATATTTGTGCGGCCCGCGACAAAGCAAATAATTTAAATAGTCAACCACATATTATAACAGATTTTGCAAACAAATTATTTTGAAGAGATACACGCTTACTCTATAAAAAGGAGACTACCGCCTCAACAAGAAATCGATGCAGTAGCGCCAAATAGCCATCGAGCATGAAGGTAAAAACCGTGCCTGTCCGCGCGCCGCGGGGCGCGTTTTTTAGCTTCATGCCACCGAGCGTTAATAAGAGAATAAACAAAGACCATGGTCGGTTTGGCTAATATTTTTGTTACATTTTGCCACTAATCATTGATGGTTTGTCAATACATAATTTATATTTCAAAACGCGCTATAAAAACTATACATTCTGTCAAGAAAGTACTGAGATTCATTCATTAAAAATACTTGCTCATCGAAATTATTTTTGTCGTTAGGTGCATTTTCAGCCTTATATAATAAATAAAAAATTCATATGATTTGTCTTAAATTGTGCATTGGATTTTTTTGTGCAGAAGCACTGAAATTTTGACATAATTCTTACGGTTAATCGAATTTATCAAAAACACATGCATATGAGTGATACAGACAGGGCCCTAAAAACCGGTCGTGATGTGGTGGTAGATGGTTTGCTTCAATATATTATTATTATAAAACGTTTTGTAAAAGGTTAGGTGAAAATACATGGGTTCATGGGTTATACACGGGCTAACTAGGCTGGGCCGTCCAACTGTGCCGAGACCGAAAAAAGCATTGTCAAAGTTGATTAAAAGTGAAGATGATGGTCACAGCGAAAAGAAAATTTGTCGCAAAACACCTGAGGCCAGGTGGGCAATACGCGCGCTTTCAGCATTCATCTCGATTCGATATGATAATGAAAAATGACATAATATGTCAAAATTGTTTTGCGTTCAAAAATATCGAATCGAGATGAATGTCGAAAGCGCGAGAATTGCCCACCTGACCATAGAACACGATCGCCGCATCGATCGATAAAAATGTATAGGAATTTTACTCTATGGGTAGACCAACTAGAAACGTCAAATCCCATACATTTGGCTTTCGATGGGTATTTCGATTCGATTATCGATTGGTCTTTGGTAAGGCCCCAGATTTGTCAAAAGAAAAGTAGAAAAGTAACGGATCTTCCACGACGATAACGCGCTATTTCACTATTGTGAAAGAAACAAATCTCAAAAAATTCATATAATAAAAACTCAACAAATCTTAATTTAATAATATAATAATACACTTCTAGGTCGTGATTTCAGCCGATAGATAAAAATAAAATAGAATTTACACGGCAAGTACAAAAAATGCGTTTAAAAATAAGTATTTTGATAATTTATTATTTAATAGGAAAGAATTTACTTTAAAAAGTTTTATTGGTAAATATTTTTTATAAAGCATCGAGGCTATTTTAAATAGACTCGTAATAGAAATTCGTCTAACGATGACTGATTCGTTACCGAATTAATTAGCCGGGAAATATACTTAATATATAATAGGTAATGCTATTCAATGCTGTTAAACAACAATGTAATGATCGACCCCATTCATGGATTTTGTAGATCTGTTTACCATCAGGTAGATACAAAGTAAGATGAGCTGTGCTACAAAAAAAAACGAACTGGGGCCTGACCAAAGAACACGATCGCCAATCGAATCGCCGCATCGATCGGTAAAAATGTATAGGAATTTTACTCTATGGGTAGAGCCTGGTGGGCGATACTCGCGCTTTCGAGATTCATCTCGAATCGAGATTTTTAAACAAAAAATGACTAAATATGTCATTTTTCGTTCAATATTTATATATTTATTATTTAATATTTATAATTTATTTCGTTTAATGTTGGATATTTTTGAACGAAAAATGGTATATTTAGTCATTTTTCGTTTAAAAATCTCGAATCGAGATGAATCTCGAAAGCGCGAGAATCGCCCTCCAGAAATGTCAAATCCCATACATTTGGCTTTCGATGGGTATTTCGATTCGATTATCGGGAATAATAATAATAGTTATACAATTTTAAAACTACCCACATGACATTGTCAAATTTCTAGTAATGCGAGTAGCCATTGGTTTAAGAAAATGAAATGACAAAAATAAATTGACAACGAAAATTATTTTTTATTATCAAACAGCATTATTTCAAGATTAAATATAAGCCAGTAAAAACATCGAAGACTATACTAAAAAAATTTTATGTCAATAAACCCATTTTATTTTCGATGAATACTTTAGTTTCCAATAGTAACAATGTGGATTGATCGTGTTATTATTTAATACGTTAAACATTGGAATGAATAGGTAAAAAGGCCATTTTGAATTATCAGTGAGTGTCAAATGTTAGAAAACAGTATTAAAACGTGTTGTTGGAGGAATAATTGGAAGCGTTTTAATTTAGCTCTATTTACATTTACCCACTTTGACTATACACACAACAATAGGTACAAAGAGTACTTTTAATACATTATAATAATTTGTACATAGTACCAAAGTATAGACATTAGGGCCAAAACACAAAACAACGATGTGATGCAAATTTACAACTCAAAACGACGGGATTAATATTTTGCGTAATGGTTCGGACTTTTTGTATGTAATTATCTTCGATCAACAGTTGTTGAACGACGGTAGTTATCGTAACATCGTAGGAATACGCGATGTAAAATAAATAGTAGTTTTTTTTGTTGCGTCGTTTGAGGTAACGATGCGACGTCGCATCACTGTTTTGTGTTTTGAAGAGAAGTGGGGATAATTTCACAGATAATTACTTTAAAATACAACCCATCATTGTGTTGTACCATTATTTTACGAGAATACAACTTTTTATGTAAAAGACTGGAAGAATCACCTGTTTAAACAGGTTACACTTAGTATGTTGGTTGTGTCTCAAAAGTTAATAAAGGGTCAGTAATTTTTTTCTTCAATAATCAACTAAATATTGATATGACAAATACCTATTAAATTTATATTTTACTACGTTAGTTTATTAAGTATATTTTAAGTTTATTAAGTAGCTATATTTTATTTTAACATGTAGAAACCACATTATTTTATTATGCAAATTAAAGTCAATAATCATATATTTATAATAAATATGTCCAATAAAGTAATTGAATAATTAGATGTCTACTTTATAATATTTAAAAAAAAACAGATTTAATAGTTGAATACTAAACAAACATATTTATAAGCTACCATAAATCCAGTGTAAACATTACAAAGACATAAATAAAACGAATTATTAATGACGTGATTTCCTGAATTAAGATCCTACGTTAAACTATTATTATGATGAAACTTTTGTTAAACACCTAATAGGTACATTGTGTAGTTAAACCGGAAATTAAACTAAAAGACCCGGGTTAAAGAAGCGTTGAGTACCTACCTACTAAAGATTCCACTCCAGCCTCATAATAGTCCATGGATCAGATAAAATTTTGAGGCAGGCAGATTTTTTTTTAAGTATTCAATATTCAACTTTAGTATATAATATTAAAAGTTTTATATTGTCTTAATTCGTTCGTCAACTCGTTAATAATTCTTAATTGAATAAAAAAGTATATAATTAAAGTAATTCGTGATGTTTAGATCTGAACCGATCCTAATGCATAAGTTATTTTGGACAAACACAACATTAAAATGAATTCCTAAAAGAATTCATAAATCAACTTTAAAATATAATTTAAGAGGTAGTCCAAATAAATATTAAAGCTGTTCATAACCTTTGTGGTAAAAAACTAAATAGGGTAAAGATAAATAATACAATAACTGGATACATCTTGCACTAAAAAACATTAATTAAATTAGAAGACACATGAGATTCAATTAATATTAAATACTTAAATCTACTTAAAATACTTTACCAACAGGTCACCTAAATCAATACATGTAAAAAAACCTCTAAATAATTACAACATTATATTAAAAAAAAAAAAAAATATGTAATTAGGTACATCATTTATAAATTTAAATATGGAGCAGGTAAAACTTTATATAAGATTTTATTAAGCTGAAAAATGGCACAGTTTTTTAAATTACTTCTGATCATTTAACCTCTCCTATTGCAAAATATATTAAAAGTAAGCTGCTGAAACCACATTTTATTACAAAATAATAATTGAAATAAATATATTTATTTAATTATATAAAACATTATTTGGAGTGTGGACTAGTTGGCAGAAAATATGGAAGTAAATGCTTAAAAATACTATAACTACCTACCTACCTATAAAATTTATAAAAACAAGTTAAGAATATTCTCAATAGGTATAAAAATCAGACAAGATGGGATATTTAATTTTCATATATATATATATATTGCCGACAAAATGGGCTAATAAAAATAATAGCTCCAGATCATTTAATAAGTAATTTAATTAATATGGAACCACTTTATAAGAAATTCTGAAGAAATACACACTAATGCATTTTGTCATTTATATTGAAATCTGATTTCTAATATATGATTGTATTTCCTAATTATTACTAGTATATAACAATGTTGTCAGGTTTAAATATTCTGAAGCCATAAGGTTTAGGCACTAATTTGATTAAAATATACAGTATTAATAGACTTATGTGTTTAGTGCTATATGTGTTAATAGTAATCCTTTTAAATGGATTATTGAAGAAGTCATGGGTAAAACGATAAATACTCTTAACGCCTGTAACGGCCCAAATAGGCATCACAGTTAGGGCATTTATGGTGGACATCCATACAACTATCCACACAGCATGGAATCAAACAGCAACCACAAAAACATCTGAAAGTAATAATATTAGGTAAATAAATTTAAAATTAAGTTGCCATTGTCTGGGTGTTTATAAAATATAACAAGTATTTATATTATTGGTATAAGTCTAGACCAGGGGCCACTTTTTATCCCTATATGTATATTTAAAATAAAACACATTAATCCATTTTGGGTCTTATTTGTTATCCAAAATGCATATGTACCCTGCTCGGTATTGATAAGGGCAATTCATTCTTGACACAAGGAAAAAAAGAAACTACCAGACATGCTGTTCTGAGTCAAAATTGTGCAGCCGCTAATAATCAGATGACAACGAAGATATTGCATTCCTTGGGTACCCAGGGAACTTGTCACTGAAGCGAAAGCACAAGAGTCACCAGTAAGTAATAGTTAAGTTTTTTCAGCGGTGCGTAACGCACCCGAGTGAGTTTCTTGGACTGTGCCTCGGAAATTGAAACCTGTTAAATTGTTTATAGATGGAATTATTGCGTCTATGCAAACATTGCAAGAAGCTAGCCACTTCATAGAATCGGCTACAGCAAATTGAGATTAAAATCATGGGTACACCGAGATGGTCTAAGTTTGACAGGTAGAAATCCTTTATATCCAAAAAGTTTTTTCAGGTCCACATTTCAATTTGTTATAAGATTATAATGCGGAACTGAAATTTTTTGCCTATAAAGGATTTGCATTCTCAGAGAAAAAAATAATTGTTATGAGCTAGTCAAACAATAATCTGTGCATTCATTCTTATAATTTTGTTTTGTTTAGCTGACTGATTGTAATCTGTCATTTCTCTAAATTTGTTAATTTTGTGATCCTAATGGGTTAGATTGTTACTTAGAACTTAGAATGTTAAAATTTATAGATCATAAAAACTTATTGAGACCTTGAAGACCACTTTAGTTATAGAAGGTTTTCTCTCTTTTACGCATGCATGACCAAACTGTAGAGCATGTATGAAGAGAGTGGTAGATATGAAGGAAGCGAGAGAGTTATGCCAGGATCGTTGTGGGTGACGCTCCCTTGTTTCTGGCTATCCCCTTAGGGCAATATTTATTTATTATATGCATAATCATTTTTGTTGCTAATAAAAAGAGACAAAACCTTTCATAACTAAAGTATTCTTCAAGGACTCAATATTTTTTTATGATTACCAGTGTTAGTATTTATTTATTATACACATAATCATTTTTGTTGGTAATAAAAAGAGACATAACCTTCCATAACTAAAGTATTCTTCAAGGACTCAATAAGTTTTTATGAATACCAGTGTTAGTATATTATTTTTCATAGGTCATTCAATAAGATACATAAATAAAACATTATACTAGCTTATGCTATATTTCGCTTTATTAGGGCGTCTTCAGGCAACAATATATTTTGTAAATATTGTTGCCTGATGTTGAATGAATATATTTTGTAAATATGGCCTGAAGACGCCCTAATACTGCAAATAAATATATATAATTTAAGTGTTAGTATATTATAATATAAAAGATCTTTTAGGTTAGTTTTTTATGATACATTATAATAATAACTTAAACCTGAAAATGTTTATACATAATACATAGGTAACAATAGTATAATTTATTTAATATACTTACCCTAAAAGAATCAAGATAGCGCCGGTGACGTAAGCAATAAAGCCAGGGCTGGTTTTTGTTGCAGTGTTAATTTCGGCATTGCAACTTGGACAGATCATGTGAGTTGGTTGAGGCCCCACTGGCACCACTGTGGTGACAATTTGGGGCCCAGCATCTATAGAAATAATAATATTAGTGATAGCAAGATAAATAAGACAATAAGTTTAATTGTAGCACGGGGCTTATATAACCTAAATTGTGAAAAAAAAATCTATTAATCCTAAGCCGCATTCAGTAACTAACGCTGCATAGTGTTTAACACCGAGAAACGACACTGGCTTTTTCTAAATGTCAGGGTTTGGCCAATGAAGTCAAAACTCTATGCGGTGTCGCAAAAACAAATACGGCTCTTTAGGTTGATAATTTACCTAATGGCAATTAATATTAGTAGATTATTAGAAATATAACCTCACTAGATTGACCAACCGGTTACATTACCACTGTTGCGGATAGTTTTTAGTTTATGGTTTTTTTTATTTTATTTTTACATTAGCAGAATACATATTTAAATTCATAATCTTTTTAACTACTTGTTTTTGAAATAAGTGTTCAGACAAGTGTCATTGTAAATGTCGTACCGAGTGTTTGTGAAAAATATAAGTTAATTATACATGCGTAGACACACTTTGTCGTAGTCATGTTACATTATGTTCGAAAGGTGCCGGGCTTGCAGCAGAACAAGCAGCGCGAATAAAACGCACTAAGTATGCTGAGCTCCTGAATTCTCACCAATTTCTGGCTTTTTCTGTTGAGACGATGGGTCCTTGGTCAGAGGAAGCTAGTAAATTTATCCATGAAATTGGAAAAAAACTAAAGATTGGTACTGGTGATCCTCTGAGCAAGGAATTCCTTGTTCAGAGGATCAGCATTGCCATCCAGCGTGGTAACGCCGCTAGCGTCCTCGGCACATTACGCCCATCGTCTCAAAATCAAAATTATTATTAAATAGTTAAGTATTTTGTTCATATTTTAAATTAAATAAAGTTAATTATTGAATATTATATAATATAAATTTAAACACGCATATCTCAACCGTAACCGTTACAACTACTGCCCATACAGATGTGAAAATTATCTAGTGATTTATTCATGTTTTGGTTTTAGTCTGTGGGTTTATTGGATTTCAGAAGGCATCTGCTTTAATCTCTTGTTGAGTATAATATCCTATCCTTGCTTGGTAGTCTCCTTTTGGGTTAAAACAGCAAGGATAAGATATTATATATACAGGGTAAATTTTTCAAGTGTGCCTTCAAGGCCAAATCCTAAACTACAAGGAATTGGGAAAAATGCTAAAAGGTGTCTCAGGGCTGATTTTGATAAAAACTAAAACTGCATCATTAGATTTGTGAGAAAAGTATTCTCTTAGCTGGGAATCGAATCGTAGATTTTGAAAAATAAAGACTCACCTGTAGATTTTATTGCACCAGCTGATAGTGTCGTTATAAACTTTACTAATTAATCAAATTGTTGGAAATATATTATTATATTTCAAAACCCATCCATATTGAAAACATACAGATGCAAAAACCTTGAAGTGACATACAGATGCAAATACCTAGTCATGCTTCAGTTGTAGTCTATCGGTTTACTGGATTTCAGGAGGCTATTGCATTAATTTCTTGTCAAAGTTTTAGTGTGTGTTTTTGTTGCAAAACGGGCGGTTAATTTGACAATAACGCAAAATAGACTCGTAACTGGAATTTAATTTTATCATACCCCGTTTCGTAACCACATCTTTTAGCCGGCATAGTAGAAGCGATCTATGCTGTTAAACAACAATAAATTGATTGACCCCATTCATTCATTTTGTAGGTCTGCTTACCTTCAGGTAGATACAAAGTCACATGCCATACTCCAGTAAAAAAAACATAAAAAAAAAAGTAAGTAAAAACAAATTAATATGTATGTAATGAAAATATTGGCTATAATTTCGAACAATTTATTAGTTAAGGCTTATAAACATTAAACTTATTTTTAAATTTAATAATTATGCAAATAACATAGAGAATTGTTTATAGAAGCTTCAAGTGATATTCCATTTGTTGTGGGAATGTGTCAGGGTCGGTTCGGAGAGGCAACACATGTTAGCCGACCGGTGAGATGTCGGAGCATTCAATAGTTTTGTAAATTTGTATATAGATAGAAGAGTAGAAAACCTAACATAATATAAATAACTGTGTAAAAATGCTGCATTGAAAAATGCAACTAATCAATCAAAGTCCTTTAAAAAAGCTGTTATATTCTTTTTTTTGGCTTTTGTATTATCTGTGGTAACCCTGATAACAAAACTTAATAAATAAATTAGGCATTTTACCTTATATGTATTTTTTAAGACACTTCCATACAATAAAATAATTTTGAAAGCAATTTAATCAAGTTGATTGTTTTTTTTTAACTCAATTGGCTCTATAGCTTATTGAGGCAAACTAAAACAGCCCTCTCAGGATGTCAGCTCTCCTCATTAAGATGTTTTGTAGCAAAGCCTCGCAGTATAGCAAAGTAGAAAACAAGCCAGCCAACATTGGTCTTTATAGACCGTAAATGAATAATCTGGGCTTTTGCTAGTACTCTGTTGAAATATTAATAAAAACATAAATATTTTGATCTGCCGACTATCTTTATTTATATTTGTGAAAAAAACTTAAATATAAGTTTGAAAGAAATACAATTAAATCCGTTATAATCAAAGGTTTATATTAAATTTTCACCCATTATTATTTGCCAGGATTAACAGGTATAGTTTTGTGGCCAATATTGTGTTTAATTTTAGTAAATAGATTTCTATATGTTTTGATAATTTCCATCAGCAGTGTGGATGATTTTGGGCTGAGATAGCTGTTGAATCACTGTTACTAGCCCTTTTCGCTTTTTGTGCAACCAAGGACCTGCTAATTCTGCAAGTGGAGCAGGTTTTCTCTGTAAAAATTATGGTATGACAATTCAAATATATATCACAATTTGATGCGACATCTACATTTTTATATTATTTTTAACCTCAGAGTTTCAAATACTCTACGGGCCACTAGTGCCGAGGACGTAGTCAGCACAAGGATATTGTTCTGGGAGTGACAGCCTGATGGAAAATTACACAGTCAGAATGCGTGATCCTGAACTAGAATCGGTGACCCGTCTCTGCACCTACCCAGCTCAGCACTGTCCTAATATGCAGGGATCCGACCTCCCTTTGCATCACTCATAAAAAGTAATACCTACATGTTATAGTTTCTTGTATTCATAATGCAAACCTGCAGGTTGGTTTAGAAATAATAAAATAGCTATTACACAAGAATTTTGGAGTGGAGATGCCCACTGCTTAACTTATAAAGTTGTCTTTTTATGTAATACTAGTTGCCAACCCGGACCATCCCAGGGATACAAATTTGGATTTGCATATCAAGTTTAAGTAATGGTTGTTGTCAACCAGATACCTTGATGTAATAATAAATTAATAATATTAAACAATTTAAATTGCAACCTTTATTAAAACTTTTATTCTGATAACTTCTTACTGGGGTTTGAATGTTGTGAAGAAGATTATTGAAATTTGTATAAAACAAAATTATTGTTATTAATAAAATTTTAAATAGAATTATAGTTGTTTTATTCCACCACACCCTACCAGAGAAGACTGTTACAATTCAACAATTTGATCCATATAAGCGACGTCAGCTGGTGCAATAATACAGGTGAGCGTTATTTTCAAAATCAACCGGTTCAATTCCCGGCTAGGAGTATCAATTTTTCAAAAAAAAATAATGATGAAGTTTTAGTTTTTATCAAAATCTGCCCGAGACTCCTTTGGGCATTTTTCGCTATTCCTTTTAGTTTAGGATTTGGCCTTATAGGCACACTTGAAAAATTCAACCTGTTTATTGATAAAGTTATCAGGTGTATGATTTAAAAACCTGCTACTGCAAAGGCCATGCCATTTTGAAACTACATAATCACAACCATTCAAACGGGCCATATGGGGCTATTCTTTAATATATTATATTAATTAAGAATATAGTAGGAACTACTTACTTGGTGGATATTGTGGGGTATAAGGGCTGGAAGGGCCCACCCCACCCACAGCTTGCGAGTAACTCGGAGGGGCCGCTGGCGGAGGCTGGTCGCTCTGCCAACCATATGGAGGAGGATTGTACCCATTCTTCTCCATCACCACCCTAAATTGTAACAGAAAGAAACAATAAACACTGTCAGATAACTGGTAACACTTCAAGGATAAATATAATGTAACCATCTATTTATAGATATGATCCAAATACATCTACTCTGTCATTGATTTCATGGACGACGCTTACTGACCTGAATAATTAACAGGTAAGCTTGTATTTAACTTATAGAACGAACTTATATTTTGTTAAATGTGATCCTAATGGTATGTTTTATCAAATGCTGTACAGATTTTATAAGAAAAACTTTTTAAATAACTAGTTTTTTATTGTTTTAAGTATCCTACACTTTCGATGCTTGCACGTTCACCCACACTTCCACAGATTATAGATTAAAGCTACCACAACTTAAACAAACTTCATCCTAGAGAAATAGACTATACATATCATGGGCGAAAAGGCAAAATTACTTAAGCGCCAAAATTACCAAAATGAGTTATATATACATTTCAACTCCATTTTTTTTTCTCTATCGATCTGTCTGATCTCGTAACGATTTGGACACTATTATGGCACTTAAGCAACCTGTAAAATATACACAGTATGGTGTAAATATTCTTAAGCCACACTTTTAATGATAAGCAAAATTATATTAAAATTAACTTCACTTAATATTCACAAATTTTGTAAATTTATCTTCACAGATAAATATTAATAGTAGGAAAATTAAGCAAAATTTGGGAAAGTAATAATTTCGCCCTATATACATATAAATATGTTTGCCCTGCGCCAGGCCAGGCGCACTCCGCACTAGGTATATATTTTAGAGGGTACCTTTGCTACCTACCAAATGTTGACTTTTGTTATGTTATTTATATCTCTCGTGTTTACGTAATTTATTATATATTTAGTTATTATTATTATATTATAGCTACCAAGCCATTATGTACCTATACTTTTATGATTTACATACTTACTACTAAGTACCTCGCCTAGATTTATTTGAAACGTCATTTGTACATGTAGAGAGTTGAGTTCATATAGTGCGAGATAAAAAGTCTATAAATTAATTGCCGGTATTATCAAATATTTGATTAGTAGTACGTTTTATAAACTTGTTTTTCATAAAACATAAACCTAATTAAGAATAATAATATTTAAAAAAAAGTCAAACGATTTAAAAAAAGGACATTCATACATACATATCATCACGGGTACCTTACGGCGCCCGAGACCGCCTAGACGGCCCCAGAGTACCCAGCGGAGGGGTTTTAATCCCACCTCGTCGTGGCCGATGGAATGAGTCCTATCTTTAAAAAAAGAAACCGCAATAAAAAGTGATGTTTTTATTTTAAATAAAAAATAAGGATAGCATTTTTATTCCGAACATTAGGATCAGATTTATAGTCTTGCTTAGCCAAAGCCATTTATTGGAACTGTCAAAATTGAGTTTTTTAATATGCAGTTTTACAGTCCGAAGTATTGCCTAAGCATTATAAATTACTTAGCAATGGCTTTTAATCCGACCCTTAGATTTTCGATGTAAAATTCAGATACCAAAATCATAGTGATGCTTTATATTCACCTTTGTATAACTACAAAAATAATTGAGTTTAAAATTATTATATGGATTTGTAATTGGTTATATTTCATTATAAAAGTATATATTTAGCATTTTTAGTCGAGTCATTTGACCACTTGATAAATTGGTAAGAATCTTTTGATGCCAAGGATACTAAATCAATAAATTTTAGTTTGCTAATTTTCGATTATATTTTTATGTAGGTAAACCTTACAAGATAAAAATGCAATGAAAAAATTCCTGGTGGGCGCGGCCTAAACAACGAACCTCGCTATAGCGGCAAGGCGCTCAACCGCTGAGCCAACCAGGTTCCAGTCACCCCTCACGAATTTTGCCATTGCTTGTTATCTACTTATACACAGACATAAGTAAAAATAAAAAAACAGACTCCTCTGCCATCTAGTATCAGAAACTAGGACTTCTAACTTAACTCGTATAGAGTAAATAGAAGAAAGCTAATAGAGAGAGCTTTCTTATATTTACTCTATACGAGTGAAGTTAGAAGTCCTAGTTTCTAATACTAGATGGATTCTTCTGTTAAAGGAAGGTTGTTTATTTTGTTAATAAAAAAAGTCCTATAAATTTTAGATATAAAAAAGTTTGGAAGGTTGTTCACTTGGATTTGGCATTCTAGATAAATAATCAGCCATTAAGTAATTCTCTCCTTTTTTTGTAAATAATTTCGTAATCATAGATACCAATTAATAAAGCCCATCTAACCTATGTTATTTACTATCTTAGGTAAATTTCTGTTAGTTCCTAAAATATGTAGAAATAGTTTGTGTGTGATCAGTGAAGAGTGTGAATTTCGTTCATCTTAGATATTGATAATTTTTTGTATTTCAAAAAATATAGCCAATGCTTCGCGGTCGATAACTGAATATTTGCTTTCAGCAGTTTTACTTGATGCAAACACTATTGGTTGTCCTGTGTTGCGTTCTTTGTGTAACAGGGGCCTGACCAAAGAACACGATCGCCAATCGAATCGCCGCATCGATCGATAAAAATGTATAGGAATTTTACTCTATGGGTAGAGCCTGATCGATTGGAAACGTCAAATCCCATACACTTGGCTTTCGATCGGTATTTCGATTCGATTATCGATTGGCTCTTTGGTAAGGCCCCAGTACAGCACCGACCCCTTTTTCAGTAGCATCACATGCTAAATAAAGTGTACTTTGTTGGTCAAATGCTATTAGGAGTTTTGTTTTGTTTTTTTAAATATGTGTTTATAATGATTTGTCCATTCCCATTTATGAGCTTTGCTTATTAATGAACGTAGATACGGGGCCTTACCAAAGAGCCAATCGAAATACCCATCGAAAGCCAAATGTATGGGATTTGACGTTTCTTGTCGATCAGGGGCCTTATTCCGAGTTTTCAAACGTTAAACACGACAAGACGTTGCGCAAACTATAAATATTGAAATATAAGTTCTATTTCAATGGATATATTAGGTTGTACAACATCTTATGGGCATTGGAATTTCAACTCTATATTTAATAGGATAGAACTTATATTTCAATATTTATAGTTTACGCAACGTCTTGTCGTCTTTAGCGGTTTATAACTCGGAATAAAGCCCCAGGCTCTACACATAGAGTAAAATTCCTATACATTTTATCGATCGATGCGGCGATTCGATTGGCGATTGTGTTCTTTGGTCAGGCCCCTTAATTCAGTTCTATGCGGGAGTCCCGCAAGGAAGCTGCTGTCTCCCGCGCTGTACGCATTATTTACCAATGAGAACAGGATGTCACACTGGCACTGTTCGCGGATGACTACCTATCGTCCAATAAAGACCCGAAGTTCGCCGCCGAGAAGATGCAGAGGATGCTGGATGTTCTCCCTTCGTGGCGAATGTCTGTGAATGTGGGAAAGACGTCCGCCCTACTGGTGACCCGTCGCCGCCGCCGCCGCCCACCCAACCCGGAAACTGGCGCTCCGTGGTTTATGCGCAATAAAACAATCAGTGATGACGTGAAGGTCGAACCGCTCGAGATGTTTGTCGAACTGTTAGCACGTCGCATGTACGACCGGGTCAACAAAGGCCTTATGACCACCTTCACGGCATTGATCCTTTGCTGGTACGGCCACCGAATGGTAGGCCTATGCCGAGAGAGCTTCTCGGCGCCGAGCTTAGTACTCCACTAGATGACTAGCTTCTCTTCCTGACGCGCTGTCGCTTGCAACGCGCAAGTGCCTCCACTGTTCGGCCCTTATTATACAATTGGAGCCTCGTATCACCGCGAGAATTGCCCGGCGGGCTATCGAGTCCATGCCTCGGCAACAGGGGGTTCCCACGCCAACCCTCGGCCCCAGGGGGGTCGAATGCCCCGCTACATGTACACGCGTACCTATTTACAAAAAGATGTAAGTTCGTGATATATAATAAAAATATTATTATATACTTTATTTTTTCGTTATACCTATTTTAATATGTAGTTTTATTGAAATACTACTTCTAGCTTAATTAATTATTAACAAATTAAATATTAAGTTAATATTCCGATGGCGACAGAAAGTTTTATTATACCTATTTAAATTACTTCTTCTTTTACCTAAATGGCTTGACAATGACTTGTGGGTAGATTAAAATTATTTAATATTGTACGGTAAAAGTGGGACAATAGGATGGAAAGGACTAAAGGCCTGGGGCCTGACCAAAGAACACGATCGCCAATCGAATCGACGCATCGATGGATAAAAATGTATAGGAATTTTACTCTATGGGTAGAGCCTGAACGACGAGAAACGTCAAATCCCATACATTTGGCTTTCGATGGGTATTTCGATTTGATTATCGATTGGCTCTTTGGTAAGGCCATAGGTTAGAATTAGGAATGGCCACATGACCGTATGCAAACATATGGTATAGTGATGCCAGCGTCAAGTGAAGGAGGAAGAAATAATCAACAGTAAATTGGGTACCGCCATTTTACTGAAGATTAAGGGATTCGTTGAGATAGCACAAACACCAAGATCACTGCGTAAATACTCCACTTCTCACACTTAATATTACTATACGAATGCTTGTTCTACAAAATTAGTACACTTTTGCACAATAATATTCAATAAAATTAAATTTTATAACTGTAATAGACACACGCGTCTACAGTCTTCGGGCTACCCTCAAAGAATCTTTAAATTACTTATTATTATTAGCTTAATTTAATGGCCTCTACGCGTGCGCGTAATTTTGTCAGTGTCAAGTGAGGGTAGAATTAAATAGTTTTTTTATTATAAAGTGAAAGTGGGATAATATGATGGAAAGGATTAGGGAAAGGACTAGGTTAGAATAAGGAATGGCCACATGACCGTATATACGGTATAGTTATGCCAGTGTCATGTGAAGAAGGAAAGAATCTACAGTAAAATGGGTACCACCATTTTACTGAAGAAATGGATTCGTTGAGATAGCACAAACACTGAGATCACTGCGTAAATACTACACTTCTCACACTTAAGATTACTTATGAATGCTTATTCTACAAAATTGGTACACTTTTGCACAATAATATCCTATAAACTTAACTGCGAAAAATATACTAGAAACACACGACTACAGTCTTCGGGCTACCCTCAAGGAATCAAAATTACTTAATTTAAATTACTTATTTCCGAATATTTGCAATTTTTTTTTAACTTTTGACAGTAAAAGCAAAATAAACTCTTGAAAATTAGTATAACTTACAGTATGTTCGTTTACTACTGTTTTTTGCTAAAAGCGCTTAGGCTTTAAGCCAATTTAATCAGCCGTCAAAGTACTTGAAGCGAAGCAAAGCAATCGCAGCGTTTGCAGGAGTACTCGAACAGTTTTATGTGCATAAATAAAAATCATATACAATTCATAAGAGAATACAAAATAGAGTTCAAAATCTGTTAAGTGAAAGGAAGAGAATAATAAAAATAATCAAAAAAAAGTATTTGATACACAATTGTGACCACAGACAATTTACTTTGATTGCACTACTCGTATTTTCAAAGCGTTCGCAGCGAATTCCATGACGTAATTTGCTTTTTTTCTGAGACGTCATCAAAAATCCAAAGCAAAGCGAAGTACTAAAAAAACACCTGTCAAGTAAATTAAGGTAGCTTTGTAAGCCTTTTAAGCAGTACTCAAACGTACTGTTAGTAGGCTTCGTTCCAAAACAGGGTAATATCTGTGCGTTTTTTTTGCCTAGGTATTCATAAATATCAGGGGCTTTATCCCGAGTTTGCAACCGCTAAAGACGACAAGACGTTGCGTAAACTATAAATATTGAAATATAAGTTCTATCCTCTTAAATATAGAGTTGAAATTCCAATGCCCATAAAATGTTCCAACTTGCGAAGAATTCGTGTATTTCAAGATGGCGGCATTATTATAGCCAACCTAATACAGACTATATATCCATTGAAATAGAACTTATATTTCAATATTTATAGTTTACGCAACGTCTTGTCGTGTTTAACGTTTGAAAACTCGGAATAAGGCCGTGTAAAGATTTACATGAATTAAATGATTTGATTTGTCTTGACTTGATCTCTCGGGAAAAATAAAGAGACGGAGATTTGTAATTTGTGTATATTTCTTCTCTTTCTTTTCCCAGAGTAAAATATTTGTATTTTGGAACAGCTCCAGTGTAGCTCGGCTTTAAATATTTATTTGATTTTATAATAGGATTTTATACAATGAAAATGGTAAATAGGGTAATTTTAATAGTTACATCAAAAGTTATAAAATATTGTACCCATCGATCCATCTGTGAATCAAATAAAGTAGGGTTTATAAGGTAGTATCTTTTTTTCTCATATATAATCTGTGGCATCGTGTGGAGTGTTTGTGCGTTTGTGTGTACGTGTGCTAGAGGTGGGTCGTTACGTGATTTCATTGTAACGTAACGGCTACGTTTCTTTTTGTTAATCACCCGTTATGTAACTATTTATTGTTATTATTAAAAATTCTAATTATAAGCAAAAAAAAAAAAAAAAAAAAAAAAAAAAATAGTGCCTCGAAAATAAAATTAATTTTATGTACCTACTTTGCTCTCAAATAAATCTCTAAACAATCATTGCTTTAAATTATTTTCTTACTTACCCCGTGTACCAATAATTTTTAAATCTAAAAACTTATTCACTATAACAGCAGTCAGAAATATCTACATTGTACAATTATTTCTTTAACAAATTTTCTTTATTTCAAATTTTCTATCTATTTTAATTTTTTAATGGCGACATGATTCTATTCTATCTAAATAACTAACAACCACAGAACGCCAGTTCCATCCCCGCTTCTGCACTTCATTTTTTAAATTTTATATTTTTATTATGATTTTTACATGTGTTTTTATTTTAATCAATTTTTATCTTTAACATCCAATAGACAGCTAAAGTTTTATTGACCACAAAATACTTATATTCTGCATTATTTAATTTATTAGCGCCATCTCTCTGTAGTAGTTGTTATAAATTGGTTTACTTAGTTCAATATATCACCGCTATGCGCTAGGTCGCTGCTCGCCGACATTCCACAACTTGTGATTTAAACGGACGGAACAAATGTACCTATCTATATGGATATCACTTTGAAACGCTTATAACGGTTGTAACTTGTAACGATGGAAACTCTTGTAACGTGGTGGTTATTGTTACTTCACGTGATTGTGATATTTAGTGATTTTTGTTATAGTAGTTTTTTCGTGATTGGTTGCACATTCGTTCTAAGGTTTTTTGACGTTGTGTTTTTTTTGAGTTATTGTTGCTATCCTCGTTATAGTTTCTTTTTCTTGTATCGGTTTTTAAAATATCGTCGTTGCACTCCGACGAGGTGGTTAATGATGTTCACGCTATTGCTGTGATTGGTTGCGGTACGTTCTGTGACGCATTCTTTCTAGGTTTTTTGTAGTTGTATTTAAAAATTATCTTGTTTTGGTTTTTATTTTGTTTTTTTTTTAATAAAAGTATTAAATTTTTGTTTTGATAATAAGTCTTATATCCACATGGCTTATATTTTGATTTTGGACTCATAGTTATGGTATTGGTGTAATCTGACGATATGTCATGTCAAAACGTTTTTTTATTATAACTTATTAACCCCTGGCCCTAGACCCAAAGTGTTTGTACTTAAACGATAGGTATCGATGATATCTAGCCAATGAAAGTAATTTCAGCTTTGTTAAAGGATTTTCGACCTTATTGACAATTGCATTTTATTGGTAGAATTCGATGGTATGCCATCTAATAAGTCGAATGAAATTTAAAAAAAAGGTACTCGATCAATGTCATTAAGGTCGAAAATGTTTTTTTTAATTTATCTCGTCAACCGTCGGTCGTAAGCCTATCGTGTTTGTACTCTAATAAAAGGAAATAATGAGATCTAACCCTTTTAATACTCAAAAATCAATATTATGTTTTTTTTTCTTAATTACGTTTTTTTAATTAAATAGTTATTACAAATATAATAACCGTTATTAGTTAAGAAATATCGACTTTACTGTAACTATCTACGTTACGTAACGCTCACCTCTATGATGTGTTCTTAAACTTTTAAAATGTTTACACTTGAAATTGTCTTGCATTAATCATTTGTTGAGTGAACTTGTGTCGTTTAGAAAAATCCTATGTTTTTGTGTTAATTTCTGTGTAATGGAAACAGGAAAGTGTAGTAAATGCAGAGTGCGGACTAATCCTCGTATACTGAACCTTTCATAGGTTTCCCGCAGCTACTAAGCCTAACTCGGTTACATTTTCTATTACAATATGCTTAATTAATTAAATTAAAAACGTATTATGAAAAGATGTTTTATTCAACTGTACCTACTTAATTTACCCTTAAATATTTTTCTTTGAAGTGAAGTTTAATTGAGTACGTATTTGATTGATGAAAATCAGATATCTACACAATTAAATTTCACTTCAAAAAACTTTAAATATTTAAATCAGGAGGCCATTTTGAATTTTTTAAATTTTAGTTCCCAGGGTTAACGCTGTGGCGCTTAAAACTTGTCGGCATTTATTTACTATGAAGTTGGCTTTCTTCTCTCGTAGTAGAGGTGGGTCGTTACGTGATTTCATTGTAACGTAACGGCTACGTTTCTTTTTGTTAATCACCCGTTATGTAACTATTTATAGTTATTATTAAAAAATCTAATTATAAGCAAAAAAAAAAAAAAAAAAAAAAAAATCCGTAGTGCCTCGAAAATAATTTTAATTTTATGTACCTACTTTGCTCTCGAATAAATCTCTAAACCATCATTGTTTTAAATTATTTTCTTACTTACCCCGTGTACCAATATTTTTTTAATATAAAAACTTATTTACTATAACAGCAGTCAGAAAACTTATCTACATTGTACAATTATTTCTTTAACAAATTTTCTTTATTTAAAATTTTCTATCTATTTTAAATATTTTAATGGCGACATGATTCTATTCTATCTAAATAACTTAACAACCACAGAACGCCAGTTCCATCCCCGCTTCTGCACTTCATTTTATTTATTATGATTTTTACATGTGTTTTTATTTTAATAAATTTTTATCTTTAACAACCAATAGACAGCTAAAGTTTTATTGACCACAAAATACTTATATTCTGCATTATTTAATTTATTAGCGCCATCTCTCTGTAGTAGTTGTTATAAATTGGTTTACTTAGTTCATTATATCACCGCTTTGCGCTATGTCGCTGCTCGCCGACATTCCACAACTCGTGATTTAAACGGACGGAACAAATGTACCTATCTATATGGATATCACTTTGAAACGCTTGTAACGGTTGTAACTTGTAACGATGGAAACTCTTGTAACGTGGTGGTTATTGTTACTTCACGTGATTGTGATATTTAGTGATTTTTGTTATAGTAGTTTTTTCGTGATTGGTTGCACATTCGTTCTAAGGTTTTTTGACGTTGTGTTTTATTTTGAGTTATTGTTGCTATCCTCGTTTTAGTTTCTTTTTCTTGTATCGGTTTTTAAAATATCGTCGTTGCACTCCGACGAGGTGGTTAATGATGTTCACGCTATTGCTGTGATTGGTTTCGGTACGTTCCGTGACGCATTCTTTCTAGGTTTTTTTGTAGTTGTATTTAAAAATTATCTTGTTTTAGTTTTTATTTTGTTTTTTTTTAATAAAAGTATTAAATTTTTGTTTTGATAATAAGTCTTATATCCACATGGCTTATATTTTGATTTTGGACTCATAGTTATGGTATTGGTGTAATCTGACGATATGTCATGTCAAAAGGTTTTTTTATTATAACTTATTAACCCCTGGCCCTAGACCCAAAGTGTTTGTACTTAAACGATAGGTATCGATGATATCTAGCCAATGAAAGTAATTTCAGCTTTGTTAAAGGATTTTCGACCTTATTGACAATTGCATTTTATTGGTAGAATTCGATGGTATGCCATCTAATAAGTCGAATGAAATTTAAAAAAAAGGTACTCGATCAATGTCATTAAGGTCGAAAATGTTTTTTCAATTTATCTCGTCAACCGTCGGTCGTAAGCCTATCGTGTTTGTACTCTAATAAAAGGAAATAATGAGATCTAACCCTTTTAATACTCAAAAATCAATATTATGTTTTTTTTTCTTAATTACGTTTTTTTAATTAAATAGTTATTACAAATATAATAACCGTTATTAGTTATTTAAGAAATATCGACTTTACTGTAACTATCTACGTTACGTAACGCTCACCTCTAACGTGTGCGTGTGTGAGTTATGTGGTAAATAAAAATAGCATAAAAATCGTTGTTAATAACAATAAATTGAACGTAATACTTAATAGATATATTTTATATATAAAGTTTACTTGATGAATTGTTAGTTAAGGAGTGTTTCTTCATAGCAAGTTTGTAAACTAAACTGCGATGTCTTCACCACGCCCGAAATCGCCCCGCACTCCCGTTTTACCTAAAAAGGATGATAAAGATGAATCATTTTGGGATAAAATTGGAACTATTGGAAGAAAAAAACGCATAAAGGAAGGTTTGTAGGCTTTTTAAGTCAATTCTTCAACATATGACATGTTATGTGTGGGTGTATTGGGCTTTTCCATGACCTAATTCTCAAGGATATCCACTGATCAAATTTACTAACTGTGCAAGAGGCGCGTCCAAATTTTAGTTTTGCTTACTTGAGAGGACCCACCACAGATTTAAACTGATGTATACATGATACAGTACCAGGTCAGTATTGAAGACTAAACACTGACCCGGTACTGTATCATGTATATTAATATCAAAGTCCAAAACTCTGTCGCATCAGTGTAGACTGAATATACCCAATACAGTACATATTTTCAATATACATGGTGGTCGGGGTTGTTTATTTTAGTGCCTAGGTGTGTGTCTTGAAAATCGAGTTTGATAATAGTTTGAATTACCCTTTTCACTTAACTTTGTTTTTTGAGTTGATAGTAAAAGGTAATTTTGCAAATAAATTTATAATCACATGGCCTTAGGTTTTGGTTTTATCCACTCAACTGTTCAGAGCGTGCATCGCGTGTGAATAGGTGAAAATGTACTTAATATATTGATAATATAGTATGAAAATATATTAATAATATTAATATAAGTTACTAAAACCCAAACAAAACAAGCGAAAAGTATTAAAAAGACTGTTGCTCATTTTTATCTATAATAATAGCAGGAAATATTATTTACGAGATATATTTCAACAATATTCTTCAAAATTATAATTCCAACGCAGTAGTACAACGCCAACACCAACTAAAGTTATTATATTTACCAATTATTTAGTTAAGTAATATTATTGTCTCTGATATTAAAACAACAAACCAAAAAGAGACAATGTAATACACTAGATGGTGCTTATAACAATGACGCATTGTTTAAGTGTAGTGGATACTAAAGTATCCGCGGACATAAGACACCTTCGTATCCACAGAAGTTATTATTACGACCTACACATTAGGCAACTTGTTATAACAACTTGCCTAATGTGTAGGTTGTTTCAATACAAAAAGTTAAAAATTACAGTATTTGGTTGTTCCAATTGTGATAGAAAATTTGAGGTGGTCATTTTGGGAAACAAATATTAAAATAAGAAGAAGTTATAATAATATGAACGACATTCCACACATATTGCCCTGGTCAAACTAAGCTCCAGGCCGCTATTCCGAGGAGGCAGTTATGAATTAGTTAATTCGCACTGACTAACGCATAAAATGAATCATCAAATCAAAGTAATAAACTAAGAGTTTATTACTTTGATTTGATGATTCATGCAGAATTTAATGGTGAAAAATAAGCTAGTTATTATTATGTATTTATGATGCTGATTGTGTCTTACAATAAAATTATTTGTTAAGGAAAATATACAGGGAAAACTACAATGAACCAAATTATGATTATGATGTAATGAATAAAATAACTTATGTGCCCTATATATGTTTTGCAATGTAAAAATTATTAATTGCATTTTGTAAAAATAATATTACCAATATATCATAATATACCTAAGTAGAGTTTTGAAAACAAAGTGTGTTTTCATAAATTGTGTAATATTATTAAAAACTCATTTTTTTAACCTGACTTATATGTTATTTGTATAAAAACACATTCCACTTAAAAAACCACCACTAAAAAAAAGGTAAAGCAATTGTCTATTCGCTTCTTGTGACAATATAAAAAAGAAACACATGTTTGACCTTTTCCTTATTATAATAATTTCAGTTCAAGAGGTACAAGCTGAGGGCAAGTATGCTATTGACTCTCCGGGCAGTCCCAATGCTCCAGAAATTCCTCCTGATGAGTACAATCTCTGTAAGTATGGAGACTTAAAAGTGAAGAGAAGAAAAAGTAAAAATATAAAAAATCAAATATTTACAATGATTAAGCACCCAAATCTTTTACCAAGAATATATTTAATGTATTAGTTTTTATTGATTTTTATGTGACATTTGCTTTGTATCTGGTAAAAAGCAGGCCTCAAAGTCCAAGAATAGGGACAATCAATACAATGTTCTTAACAACAATATTGAATTGCATTTGTTGCTCATGGTCACCTGTTACTTGTAAATCATCTTAAAGCAGACATAGTGAAATGTATTAATGCTGTTGTTATGTTAAACAGACAGTCATTAAGTATAAACTTTGTTCATAATTTTTTTATTTTTTAAATGTAGGATAATTTACACATTGCTCAGTGGCCATATTCTGTTTCTTATAACTTGAACGATTGTCAAAATAACGATTTCCGCTATTAGCGCGCTCTCCTCCAATCAGAGTGGTTTTTTAACAATTGCTGATTGGAGGAGAGCGCGCTAATAACGGAATTCATTATTTTGACAATCTAACGCCCACATTATAAGAAACAGAATGTGGCCGCTGGTCACAAACTAAGATCTAGGCTTGTACTATGTGTACCAGAAGCAACGATATAATACATATTATATTTTATAAACACCCAATTATCATTTTCATTCATATATATATATTTTTATTATTTTCAAGATGACAATGAGGAAAGATGTATAATAGAAAAAAGATCATTGGAGTCAGCACAGCTAAAAGAATTGATTGAAATAATAATTGAATGGATCAACAATGAGCTCTCTAACCATAGGATTATTGTCCAAAATATTATAGAAGACTTGTATGATGGGCAAGTGTTGCAGAAATTATTTGAGAAACTCACTCAGAGCAAGCTTGATGTTCCTGAAGTCACTCAATCTGAAGAAGGCCAGCGACAGAAACTGGCTGTGGTTTTACGTGCTGTTAATAGAGTAAGTGCCTATAATTTAAAACTTATGCACTATGCCAGTAAGTTACTCCAAATGTAAGACAAGTCAGCACTAACTTTAAAATATGTATTAAGAACTAGTAAACTTTAATTCTGGCCAATGCACCAAAGACTGGTAAAAATTCTCATACACTACAGAAAAATTACAAAATGGCAAAATGGAACAACTGGCAATTTCAGCATATAGGCTAGACAACCTGGGCCCTATTTCATAAATGTGACAATTGTAAATTACTATGACAATTCATAATACATTTCTTGATTTAGTTTGGTAAAGAATTGAAAGTAAACCAAGAAATTTATTATGAATTGTCATGGTAACTTACAATTGTCACATTTATGAAATAGTCCCCTGGTACAACAGGTAAGACCGCATCTGTTGTCTAGTGGTTACGCCGTTGGCATTGTGTCCAGAATTCAATTCCCATTTGTGGCGCATAATATCAGTACGTTTTTCTGTACAGCTAGCATACTTAATTTTTTTTTTTTTTTAATATGTAGGACAATTTACACATATTGCTTTGGTCACAAACTAAGCGCTAGGCTTGTACTATGTGTACCAGAAACAACGATATAATACATATTATATTTTATAAACACCCAGACCATGACAAACTGTACAGAAAAAACGTACTAATTAATTTTTTTTTTGCCATGGGTGGGAATCGAACCCACGACCTCCGGATACAACACCAAAGGCGCAACCACTAGTCTACGGAGGCTGTCATGATCTAAGCTTAGAGAAAGTGATATTTGTAGCTCTGAATTATCATTTTATATCGATAGATAATAGATCTATGAATTTGCATTTAAATTAATAGTTGTTTATTATATATTTGATACTTTTAATATGTGGTAGCAGAATTGGTTAGTCTTAAAAACTACTGTTTCTTTGGGTTCAAACCCTGTGTAAATATAGTTTAATTGAATAAGTTATCTATATTTGTTTGACAACTCCACGCTGTTAGCACGTTAAGTAAATTCAGTCCCAGTTTCATTATACCAACTGTTTTAGATGAATTGTTGAGTATACTCTTATCCAATACCATCAACTACGAGAGGTGGCAATGTAACCCACCATTTGCTACCATGAGACGGTCTCGTGAGGCACTCGTAATAATACTTACTTTATTTAGAATTTCAGGGCCCTAACATTATTTAATGATATTTTTAATTGCGCTATTAATATTTCCCTAAACATTAGGTTAGGGAAAAAATACTATATTACTAATATTTCCCGTACTAATGGTTAGGGAAATATTAATAGCCATGTTCTAAATGTTTTTGTTCATGTTAATGTGACAGGAAGAAAACAGGTCTCTACGGCTAATCATCAAACTATAAATATATATACAAGATAAAAAACTTTTCTACTAAATTTTTTTTTATAGATTATTAAGAAAAAAATAATATTAAAACTTCTATTATTATCCACAGGTTTTATATGGATCGGCTGCACCAACTCAAAAATGGAGTGTAGATTCTATTCATTCTAAGAACATTGTTTCCATACTTCATTTGCTAGTAGCTCTGGTGCGACACTTCAGAGCACCCATCCGTCTTCCGGAAAACGTATCAGTCGAGGTGGTCATTGTGAAGAAGGACAATACTAATGGATTGATTACTAGGTAAGGCAATATTATGAACTAAACCGTAAAATGGAATTCAAGTTAAAATTTGTAAACAAAGAAATATCAAATAATAATAATATAAAAGACATTACACATATATTTGCATGATCACAAACTAAGCTCTAGGCTTGTATAATAGAAAAAAAGGTAATGCATATTATATTTTATATACACCCAGACCATGACAATCTGTACCGAAAAAAAGGAACTAATATTTTATTACCATGGGTGGAAATCGAACATATAATCTCCGATACAACGCCAAAGGCGCAACCACTAGTCTATGGAGGCGGTCGAATATTGTTTATATGTATATGTTTATTTTCATTGTATTTTATGCTGAAGAGGTTTTTGTTTCCGTGATTAATATAAGCAATCTAAATCTAGAATCCCTCAAAACCATGTAATATTTAAATATAATTTATTATTACAACATATTTTATTAAAAATATAAACAACATCCCAGTGTTGTCTTTTTTAATCCAACCACATGCCAAAAGAAATCTGATTCTTTACTAAAGTAGTGGCAAGCTCGTTTCAACAACGGTACAGTTCTACAAGTTACAACTGGGACAGACATCTTAACATGCACTCTAAGGCATTGTGTGTTATCAAGAAAATTAGGGATTTTTTCAACACGATGCTTGGAGTATTTAATTAAAGTAACATTTTCTTGATTTCCAGACACGAAAGAGAAGACATTACTGCTACGTATGATGACTTGGGTATGAAATGTGATCGAGATGCATTTGATGCATTGTTTGACCATGCGCCTGACAAACTACAAGTCGTTAAAAAGGTAAAGCAAACCTATATTAGTACTAAATTCACCTGTATAAGATTTAAAAAATTGTTGCATTAAATTATAGAAATTTTGGTATTATTGCTGATATTTATGAATATTTATTGTTGTGAAGACACAAAGGATCTAACTTAATAATCTATTGATGATCTAACTTGATAAGGGATATTAAAGGAACAATGAATATATTAGCTGTTAAAAAAATAACACATCAGCGGTTCTAATCCATAATGGTTAAGGATACGCTCTAACTTTTTTTGTGTGGCTTTTTTTGAGAAAATTATTATATTAATTATTTTTAACATAATTATTTTAAATTTCTTTTCAGTCCTTGATCACTTTTGTTAACAAGCATCTCAGCAAAGTGAATCTGGAGGCCTACAACCTTGACACCCAGTTCCATGATGGTGTATTTTTATGTCTCCTCATGGGATTGCTTGAGGGATTCTTTATACCTTTCTACGATTTTCACTTGACTCCACAAGAATTTGACCAGAAAGTGCATAATGTTTCATTCGCATTTGAACTTATGCAAGATACTGGTTTGGCTAAACCTAAAGCAAGACCTGAGGGTAAGTTTATTTTTTATTTATACACTAGCTAGTTAATGGAATTTGCTTCACACAATTGTTTTAAGTTTGAGTTAATACTTATTATTCAAAGTGCCTATAAATTAACGCGAAATGGGATACTATTAGATTAAAGATTTCAATACAAAAAAAAATGGGTTAATATTATTTTTGTTATGAATTATCTTTAGATTAGGTGGGAGTGTTCTCAGGACACTATACAACCAACAAACACCTCTATACTATAGGAGTAAGAGATGATCCCACATGCAGATTCTGTGGTAAGGAGCCCGAATCCATGCGGCACCTACTGTGCGACTGTGACGCCTAGGGCCATCCAAATAATCAAATACCTAGGTCAGGCTTATCCGGATCCAGAAAGCTACAGGCTAACCGACCTTAGTGATGTCCTTAAATTCGTCAACAACATATTTGGGGACGATACTGAGGTTTGTGGTTAATAGGAATGGGGAACACACAAAAGATCCCAAAGGGTCGAAGTGTTTTTGACTGATGTCAACCCCAAAACCAATAAGATAAGATAAGATCTTTAGATTATCCTTATTAAATCGTTAATATACGTGGTGGCCCAGTTGGTTAGATCTAGACTTAAAAAAACACTTAAGTCCCTGGTTTTTTAAACCCCGGTATGTACCAATGAGTTTTAAAAAAAAAAGTATATTTGTTTGACAACACCACTATGGTGCCTCGCTATACCAACTTGTGAAACTGTTTTCATGGGGCCGTCTAGGCGATCTCGGGCGCCGATGATATTTATTTATTAAATCGTATATATTTGTCACCATACTCACCCTTAAAAGTATAAATCTATATGATACATCCTGCTTCTGTCGCCGAATTAAAAATCATTAAATAAATTTTTGTGCACTATTTTTTAGAATATAAGATATGTAATATATACCTTTAGGAACTTCTTCTTATGGGCAATATAATGGTCGTTTTCGCGGATTTATTGGTGAACGCTATGATACTTACTTAACTATATTAACACGTTCATAGAGTCTCACAAGTGTATCTTTTTGAAATGAAAATATTTCGGGACCCTAAAAATGCGAGAGCCAGAAGGGCAAATGTGTGAGACGTTCCATTTTAAATCACATTACCGCCTCATTACGTTTTTATTTAGTAATTCCTAAATCTGCCTTCCAAGAATGCTCAACCGGCCTATGTATCTTCAGTTTTCTTAAATATAGTCTTTCCAAAGAAGCGTGAGTCGACGTATCTAAATTAACTTATGTTCATTTTTGGTATAGTTATACATACCTGTTTCCTATTAGCATCACAGACTGGAATATATCAATGCATTTAAAACGCCTTACTAACCCATCAAATTTTCCCTTGACCTTGGACTTAAAAACGTTTAGGTCCCTGGTTCGAATCCCGGTGTGTACCAATGAGTTTTTAATTAAAAAAAATATGTACATTTGTTTGACAACACCACTATAGTGCCTCGGAGAGCACGTTAAGCTGTCGGTCCCGGTTTCACTATACCAACTTGTGAAACTGTTTATAGATGGGTTATTGAGTCTATTCAAAACATCGCGACGAGCTAGCCACTTGTTCGGTGTAGACTCATACCATCGGCTACGACGCGGTGGGATTAAATGGGTACCCTGGGGCCGTCTAGGCGGTCTCGGGCGCTGTAAGGCATCCGTGATGATATATATGTATATATGTATGTTATACATCTATACTAATACTATAAAGAGTTTGTTTGGTTGAACGCGCTAATCTCAGGAACTACAGCAGGGTGATTACGCGTCTTAAGTTCGCTCGCACGTCAATCGTTATGACGTCATTCTGACGTAGATCATACTTGGCTTCTTAACAATGGCTCCAAAAAATCTTAGAAAATTACGTCATAACGATTGGCGTGCGAGCGAACTTAAGACGCAAAATTAACCGGCTGGTTCGAATTAAAAAAAATTTTAGTGATAGATAGCCCATTTATCTAGGAATGCTATAGGCTACTTAAAAATATCACGCTACGCCAATAGGAGCGGAGTAACAATGAAAAATGTTGCAAAAACAGGGAAAAAATATTTCTTTTGAGAACGTCCGCTGCGTAAATGGGTGAAGTTATGCATAAGAAGTTGCGCAGATCAGCTAGTTTATTATATAATTATATGTTATATATTGTACACTCTGTATATATTTAACTGTATATATTTATATTTAATTCTTTGTTTCAGATATCGTTAATGGTGATCTGAAGTCAACACTGCGAGTACTATATAATTTATTTACCCAGTACAAACACTTGCCATAATAAAACACTATATAATATGATAAATCAAATAATAATATTACATGACTAAATTTTAACAAAATTTTTTTTTTTTTTTTTTATATACTAATTGGTAATTTTTATTATAATATGGTTTATATTGACTTAATAATTGTAGGTGCTAATACTTGTAACTAATAAGAATTAACATAATAATAAATATGAATATTTTTTATACAAAGGAGAATTTTAAACTTAGACATTGGAATAAAGATTTGTGGCTTTAAAATAAATAAAAGATATTTACTCACTATTTTTATGTTTTATTTATATATTTTTTTCTTTACCTTAACTCTTCATAAATGAAAACATGAAATCTATTATGAAATAAACAAAGATCTGCCAAGCGTAATTAAACGGGCAATTAACTCTCTGTGAAAATATTTAACAAGTTTAAATATAGATTGACAGATATAGAACACTTAGGACGAGTTGTTTAAAGCGTGGTAGCGGTTAAATCGCTCGTCAAAGTTAATATCAGCGGAGCTAAATGGCTAAAATATACAAATATTCGACTTTTACCTTGTATTAATTAATTTAGTTATAACTATACAAACATCGATAATTCAATTCATTTATTCGTAAGCAATAAAGGTGTTTAATATAATTAAGGATCGCTTCGTTTAGCCAACTGCTTGGTATACAAATATTTTAATATAAATTTAATTGTAAGTACTATAATAACACAAACACACAAGTAGATCTATAATAATTAGTGAAAGGAAATTCAGGTCCAATTATACCCAAACTTTATTTTTTCCTGGGAAAAAAATGTATTCTATTTTTTTTTTAAATACTTTCATATACAAAGTTTATGTATAATTACACCCGAATTTCCGATCACTAATAATAATACACATAAATATACATAATTGTTATTGCATATTTTTGTATATGTTATCGGAAATGTATGTAATCCGTCATTATAGGCATGATTGTATCAACGAGTGTCATAATAAAACATTATTCTCATTTGAACAACGTGTTTTATTATAGAAAGCATTCTTTTTATACATTTCCTAATACGATATTGGAATTACATACAATTCCTAGGAAATGTATACATTTCCCAGGATATGTATGTATTAAATACTTTTTAAAACAATATTTTAAACATTTCCTAAATAGCTTCGGAATTGTATACATTTCCTAGGAGTTGTATACAATTCCTAGATTTCACACATTTCCGGTAACATATACATATATATTATATTTTTATACAAAAACACAAACTGATACATATATTATTTACAAATTAATGAATTAGGTAACAGCAAAACAAATACAAATAGTGTTATTAAAATACAGCTACATATCTACATTTTTTTACAATTAAATGACAATAAAATATTTAAAACATAATTAAGAAACCAAATAATAAATAAAGTTAAATGTTATCAATAACAGAGACTCAATAGGAATTAGGTTTTAGGCACGAAAAACATATAACTGGAAAGTCAATTTAACTACGTTAATTTCATTTGGTAATTAAATCTAAAATTATTTACTTAATACAATGTAAAAGTCAAATATTGGTTAATTTTATATAGCCACTTCTCTAATAAACTTTGCTGGCGTTGACTTTGACAAGTGCCTTTAACAACTCGGCCGTTAAATCGCTTGTCTATAGTCGTACAACAAGATAAACACGCATTAAACTTTATGACAATGAATGAATATAATATTAATGTTATAAAGAATTGTCTATTTTTCTCGCACGTTTTTAGCACGGCATACCTATATATTATTTTTTGTATCTATCTGGTAAGAATACATACAAAGTCCATGAATGTATTAATTAATGTAATAACATTGATGCTCCCGCTATGCCGGCTAAATGTAGCGATTACGAAACGGGCGGCGACAAAGACGATTTGCATTACGAGTACCTACCTGTACTTTACCATCCTTGCTGCTTTGCCACCCTGTGGGGGCCAATTCACGGATGTAAAGTGTCGGTAAAAGATGTCGAAGAACCCTAAAAATGCTATTCTACGCAGCCTTCGAAACCAATATCGAAAATGAGTGATGACTGGCGCAAAAGTTTACAATAAAACTTTTTACATAAACATTATTATCGTTGAACCCATTACCATAGACCAACCAATGCACATGATAGATTACGTTTAACTACTGGCTATTTCTTTGGCGCAGAAAAACTTATAAATTTAATTAAAGACAATGCTCATATATTAAGACAACATGACGACACAAAAGATCTATTAATTACTTTGTTACAAATAACATACAGACAAAACTTTAACTTACGTACAATAACAACCAAAACTAACCCTTGACTGACTTAAAATCATTTATTCAGAAAAAAAAATATAAAGTATAAAATGTAAGAAATATTAAAACTAAAATAAACCTAATCGTATAACTAAAAATAAGACGGCTTAAAATAATAGGTCCCTGTAATAAGCGGCATGACATGTGGCCATGACACTGGCGGCGTTTCCGCGCTGTATAGCCATGCCGACCCTCTGTACAAAATAATGGTGAGCCAGCTTGTCGCTATATTTATTATAAAGATGCCGTGAAATTTGTGTTGCGATGTGTTTAGCATCAGGGCCCCAAACTCCAAAAGTTTCAACTGCAAAGGCTGAAAATCATAATGAACTTTAAGATGTTTATATTTATTATATGTTGTCGCTTCAGCCTTTGCAGCTGCAGAACTAACTTTGGTAAATGATAGTTGCAAATGGCTTGGAGCAAGAGTGAGAACACATGTTGCATCTCAAAGCAAGGCTCTACCGCGTGCCCAAGGTATTAAAGTCATACCGTCTGTTTTTTTCCATCTTCTAGGGAAAGACCGGTAGGTTCTAAGACGTTAGGTATATCAGCGGAGACGAGAGCCCTGTGTAGGATGTTATTTAAAGCAGCATTGCCTGGACACTGCCCGAACTTTTGGAGCATGAGAGCCCATGATGACCAAACTCGTCGACCCTTTCCCCACAAACACAATTGTGTGGTTGACAAATTTTGGCACCAACGCGAAGACCGAAACATATTCTTATGGAGTTATTATCTAAGAGTGTACCTAGTTGTGGAGAGGGATATGACTGAAGCCATGCACCAGACTCACGCTCAGAGCATGCTAATAAACGAGCATGATCTGAAATTGAACCACTATTCAAAACATAATCATGGGTTAGTTTGACTTAACTTAATAAGACATGTCATATCATCCGCAGGCACCATTCCATGTACACAACCCCGATGCAAAACTTGTCCCATTATTGATTCAGACACTTTCATCTCCACACAAAACTTCACAAGCATATTGAAATCTCAACCAAATTGCAATTGCAAAACGAAATTTGTCATCTACATTTTGGAATGCCGCCATTGTAAATCATTCTACATAGGTGAAACAATAAACCCGTTGCACATCCGTATGAATCATCATCGCCATACCACAGATTCCAACATAAATAGCATACTACCAATACCATCTCACGCTCGAATTCATAATTCTAAATTCAATGACTGTTACACCGTTAGAACCATAAAATCATTTCATAAAATTGACAATATTCAAGACATTAGGAGCTCATTACAGACCAGTAGGCCGCTATTACGCCGCAAAACGTTAAGCTAAACTTTAACCAAAATGACGAAGTTGTCTGTCAATTTTAATTGTCACCAGGTTTGCATTGCGCCAGAATTGCGTCATATCGATTAAAGTTTAGCTTGGAGTTGTGCGCGTAATCACTCCGCAGGACTGAACATACAATTGTGACACAGACTTGACTTACAAACAATTTTCATACACAACACGGACACACACCTACACTACAAACACACACATATTCATATTTTATCCTAATTGAAAAAAAAAAAAAATATATATAAGTAAATTTATTATATTTTCTTAATTTTAATGTCATACGGCTTGATACGGCTGAAGACGCCATGTAAGGCGAAATATATCGTAACCAAATAAAATTGTGTTTTATTTATATTATTATACCTATAACTATAATCCTAGTACGAATAAATCGTAAATAACAAATATATAAATAAATAACAATAAAACTTTCCATTTTTCAATTAAAATACGAGATTATAATTAAATTGCAAAATATATATATAGGTAATTATAATTTTATCAAACTGTCATGGTAACGCCTTTAATTAAAAAAAATATTAAAAAAAACGATAATTTATTTAAGATTTTTTATAATTTTAAGTATATTTTTTTATTTTTTTTATTTATGAAATAATTAATATTTTTAAGTTTGTAAAAAGTATTTTTCTACGAAAGCTATTACATGCACTCTATGGCTTTGTAATACGGGCAATTTATAAAGACTTTTTTACCTAGCAGTAGACTGCAATAAATGTACTTTTAGAAGCATTATTTGTAGGTTCTATTCATGGAATAATGATTCCCGACTGTGCCTGTATTAAATTATGATAGTACTTATTTTTATAAATATAATCGCACTATTTATAAAAACAAAAAAAAACATTTTTTTGTGTTAATTTTAGATATTGGGTTGGTATAAGATTTTTTTTATACATTCCACACCTCTTATTGATAATTTGATATTTCGGTTTCTTCTCTACATTTGTGACATAAACTTTACAGCGAATTCTTAAGACATACTTATCTACTCAGATTTTGAATTAATTAAAAATTTCAATAAATTCCTAGTTCTAATTGAAAACAATCTCAAAATAGAGTAAAGGCGAAGATTCACATTCAACATTGCAAGTTCGATTGCTGATGACCACAGGTACGTAGTCGAGCGCAGGCGGGTCAAATAAATCGAAAGTGAAATTCCGAGAATACGCAATTAGTATTTTTTTCGACATATGGCATTAATGTCGAAAGTGCGAGAATTGCCTCCTGAAAGGAGATTACCATATCGACAAGAATCGATGCAGTAGTCCCCTGAAAACCGGTGAACCCACTAACTAAAACTGAAACAAGCATGACTAGGTGACTTGTCGGCTTTTGCAGCTGTATGGGCTATGGGTGATAACAAAACCAGTCGATCGGCCTAGCAAAATTATAGAAACCTTTGTCCGACCAAAATAAACATACTTAGAAGTTAATTCTTTAATATATCCGAAGTTCCAGGAATACTTTTTTTTGTACACTATTGTTTGAGATCAAAGCACAATCGTAAATTAATGTCGAGATATGATGGCGATGATGATGATACTCATCCTCAACCAAGTATTGAAGCACTGCAGGGTAACCACCGACTCCGATACCGTGAGATCTTGTTCGAGTTCTACGAAAAGTGAAACATCATTGTTTGAATTGACTATTGTATATTAACAAAAAAATATATATTATACATTTTGGAAAAAATCGTTTGTACGAATCGACGTCATTTTTGATCTCAACTGGAACTCAACATACTCACGGTATCGGAGTCGGTGGTTACCCCCTCCTGTTTTTGGCAGACTTACTTGGAATTCTAAAATTCCATGGTGAGCCTTACAGCATGCGGGATACATAAACTTAACTAAAAAATAGCATATAAAAAACAAAATTTATTATATTGTCACCTGTTTTCAAAGTTAGGTATTTTCTAACACCTATCTGTAATTTTTATCAACAAACTCAAGAGGAAATAAAATAAAATACAAGAAAACGTGATGATATATGTTATTCTTAAAAAGGAGTAATAAAAAGATATATAAATTTTCATCATGGCAACAGATGTTAAGAAAACCTCCACTTCAGTCAGTAATGAAGATATCCTTTTTATCCCAAGTACTTGATAGCATGATTGCAATAGATTTAAATCGCATGATGTTATATCAGAGGTACCTACTCCGTATTTACATAATTTAAATAATAGAAATGACATTCAACCAAACTGTTTGACGTCATTCGAAGGAGAGGATTTAAACTGAATAATAGTCGAGGGGAATACAGATTTCAAGGCTTCAACAGCGAGGAGAACTTCCGTTAGAACCCAGTTGTTGGCAATCATAGTAATAGCTTTAAATCTGCACAGAGTGGCCTATCAAGCACTGATTGAATGAAATATAGCACGCAATTTTAGCGTTAATGTCATATGTTGTGTTCCGGTGTTAAATAAAGTGTTGTTGTACAAAACTGTTATATTTTTACGACATGTCTTAGGAAATTGTAGAAGGAAGTCTCGCAAACGACAATCAGAGACCGACTCTTTGTTGTAAGAGGAAAATTAACTATTCCTTTATACTAGGTATATACCAATGCACATGTCCTATATACGTATTGTTTATATTTATCTCCCTTTTTAGCGGAATATGTAAATATCAAAACTAATAATAAATGCGAAAGTAACTTCATTTATTTGTTTATTTGTTACGTTGTTCCTACTTATTGTGAACTAATTTAAATGAAATTTGGTATGGAGATAGTTTGAGACCCTGGGATGGTCATATGGTAGATATGGTATATAATTTTTCGACATAGGTATAGGGGATGCAGATATGCAGGATTTAATGTTTTAAGAGTGTCTTAGGAAAATTGTTTAAATTCGCCAGATAAAGAGAAGTTGTATATTAAAATGACATCATTAAAATATTTTAGAATTTAGAGGAGAGATATACTTTTTGACATTTTATATCATGTTTTTGGCTACTTAAATAATTTGATAGCTAACTAAAACTAAAATTGGTTAAGTATAGTACGTATATATTATTGTTATTTTCATAAAAATAGCGGCTAAGAGCGAATCCGGTTCGCGCGCTTAGGGTTCTGTATTACAGGAAAAAAAAGGATAGAATGGAGGTTTTCAGGAGATTACTGCATCGATTTCTTATAGAGGTGGTATTCTCCTTTCAGGGTGTGGTTACGAAATGGATAATTGAATTGACGACAAGGCAGCGAGTAAATTAAAATATACCTACTAGTAATGCTATTCGTCTTTGTCGCCGTCCATTTTGGTATAGTGGCATAGTGGGAGTGATCAATGCTGTTAAGCAACAATGTATTGATCGACCCCATTGATGGATTTTGTAGGTCTGCTTACTAACAGAGGCTCTACCATGGGTTTGCGCATTGGGGAAACGTAACGTATCTATTTACGTATACGTGAGCAACAACCAATAGGATCGCTTTATTTTTGGTAACAGGATTGAATAAAGCGATCCTATTGGTTGTTGCTCACGTATACGTAAATAGATACGTTACGTTTCCCCAATGCGCAAACCCATGTTAGAGCCTCAGGTAGATACAAAGTCACATTCCGTCCTCCAGTAAAAAAATATATATAGGAAAGTCTTATTACGGAAATTATTTAATCTCGGCAACCATTTTCGATAGAAACTTAAAATTTGGAATATTAAAACTATTAATCTGCGGGCAAAAACTAGTAGGTATATACCTAGTCCTGCCATAAATATTGTAACAAAGAAAAAAAAAATTTTTTTATTGCAAATAATATTTATTACTTTTACAGTGTGTTACTTCAATACAAAAATATAAAACAATTTAAAATATAAAAAGCTTATTCGAAATGGTCTCCATTGACTGCAATACAGTCCTTTAAATGTTGAGGCCAGTTATTAATAGAAGCACGCACTCTTTCTATATTTATTTATTTATTTTTAATTGTAACAGTATTTATGGCCAGATTATTATATATATGTATAATTATTTGTAATTTCAAGATAATAAACTATTAAGAGAAAAAAGAGTAGTGCAAAGCCTATTAAATAGTGTCTGTTTAGCTATTAGCAGGACATATACAGTTAGAATATATATCGTTTAACTTAACCACATAATGCAAGTTGATATTATTACAAACACGCATCTGTCATTTAAACACGCCACTGCTATGGCCACGTGATATGCTTTGTATTATTTATATTAGTAAATTAGACGAGAATATTACTCACGTGGTGGGCGATTTGGTTACATCGTAGACTTTAAAAACGCTATACTTTTTAAATAACGGGTTCAAACCCGATTGCATAATGGCATACAATGTTAAGACATGTGTTTATTTATAGCCAAATTAAAATTATATTATTAACTTTCGAATAACATTAAAAAAATAAAAAGTTATGCACTGGGATAATATATATTTTTATTAATTTTAAATAGTTAAAAAAGTGCGCACCTCCACTAGAGTATTGCTTTTAATAGGTATTATCTATTATATCTATATTATTTTATATATTTATATTATTATAACCTACCTATTGTTAAGGTTAGTATAATAATAATATAATATGTAGGCACAATTACACATATTGCTCTGGTCACAAACTAAGCTTTAGGCTTGTACTGTGTGTACCAAAAAAAAAACAGTGATATAATACATATTATATTTTATAAACAAACCATGACAAATTGTACAGAGAAACGTACTATCTTTTTTTGCAATGGGTGTCGAATCGAACCCACGACCTCCGGATAGAGCGCCAAAGACGCAACCACTAGTCTATGGAGGCGGTCAAAGAGGCGGTTAAGTTACTGAACATGTTGACCATGGCTATCTTCTGATATCTGCGGCCACCATGCTTTGGTACCCATTGTATCACTACCAAAACATAAAAAAAAAATTGCTCGCACAATGAATTAAAAACACTAATTAAGTAATAATAAGATAAGTAATTTAAAGATAAGTAGTAAACAAGAATAAAAACAAATATGCAATTTAATGTCATTTTTACCTATATAAAATTACATTCTACCCAACTTTTCTTCATAGAACCCTTTTTTTCTAGAACAGCGGCAAAGTAACTGTGATAAAATACTTTTGACTTCGAAAATTCAATTGTTTATAAAACAAAATTTCGAAAATTTGTTTTAATCAATTTAAACACGCGCCAAGCTACAGGTGGTGTATTTAAAAAAAAATACTTAGAGGATAGATTTACAGAATTATGTTATATTTTCCTTTAAAAATTATTAAACGGATTTTAAAATATAGGCTATTTAATATTTTTAAATCCTCAGGGAAATGCATATAACGTTAGCAATTAGCTATGTCAATGTTAGCTAAGTGACTGATGCATCGAAGTTCGTGCAGAAAATCGTTTCCAAACACGCGAATGCATAAACAACACGAAACCTTGTGGTTACCTTAATGCTTAGCCTCAACAGTCAACACTTGTAGATTTTATAGGGTAGCCGACCGTTTTCTTTACAACCGCCCATACGGATGCAAAAACCTATATGTTTCGGTTTTAGTCTGTGGGTTTTCCGGTTTAAATAGTCTCCTGAAACTGACGATTCATCAGTTTCTTTTCAAGGTAGTAGTCAGGTAACTTGACGATACAGCAGCGAGGTCCCAGTTAGCGAGTCACTTTGAATTTCTGGCCTTTGCAGTTGAAACATTACCTGATGCTTTGAAATTTTCCCAATTACTGGGAAAATTTCTAATTGAAAAATCAGGTGAACGACGTGCTAGGGCCTACTTTGTACAACGAATTGGGCTAGAAATTCAAAGGGGCGATGCAGCTGGAGTTCTCGGTACGTGTGCGGCCTCAGAGGAACTTTATGAAATTTTTAATTTAATTTAGATTTATACTTATACTTTATTATCTGAAACAAATAAAGTGTGTTAGATGTGTTTCTTACTTGGTAAAATATATAAATTGAAGCTATAAAATTTTATTGCCAAATATTTCGCCTCTCTATGGAGCGGCGTCATCAGACTGTCACTGATGACGCCGCTCCATAGAGAGGCGAAATATTTGGCAATAAAATTTTATAGCTTCAATTTATACTCTATAAATACTTTATATATTTTTAAAATAAAAATTTAATCAATGCAATAAACTCACTTGGTATATGTAATTAGTATCGAGTAAATAAAAATTATAATATATAAATTTGCTACTAAACAATATTATGCAGTTAGCCAATAGAGGGCTTGAACCAGGGGCGGATCCAGGATTTCATTTTGGGAGGGGGCAATTTTGGCAAAAGTCTAGAGTATCTAATAGAAAATTTAACAAAAAAACTATAATGAGCAAAAAAATAAAAACACCATCGTGATCGTTAAGATTCAAAAACAACAAACATACTGCTTTTTCTACACCAATTACAAAAGCTTTGGTTACCATTTTTCATCACTTATGCTGTTTTTCATTAAATTTTGTTGCTTACCCCCACCCCCCCTGATTCCGCCACTGGTTTGAAATTTGGCTTGCCTACTAATAGCGCAGGTGTAGCAAAAAAAAAATTTGAACATAAACTATATATATTAGCTCTAGCTCGGTTGGAGCCGGTGCCGCGGCCATCAGTGCCGAGAATATCAAAAAAACAAAATATTCTGCTCTCAATGACCATTTCGAGTTTTTGGGATTTGCGGTGGAGACCATAGGTCACCGGACGCAAAGGCTTTTGCTAAAAAAATCGGCAAGCTATTAAGCAAAATATCCGGAAGCCAAGAGTCCAAGGCATTCTTTGACCAAAGAATAGCTTTAGAGGTCCAGCGGGGAAATGCAGCAAGTATTCTCGGCACTCTGGACGCGACAACCGACTCACACTAGAGTTATTTTTAATTATTAATATGTTTTGTAAATTTCTCTATATATTATAAAGTAACTATATATGTAGGACAATTTACATATATTGCTCTAGTCACAAACTAAGCTCTAGGCTTGTACTATGTGTACCAGTAACAACGATATAATACATACTATACCTATTTTATAAACACCCAGACCGTGACAAACTGTATCTATAGGTATTATCTATATATATATATGTATATATTTAAGTATTTTTTTTGAATTTAAATACTTTCGTTACATTATTGTGCGCCTGTTGCCTAAAGCAAAGCAAAAAAAAAACTAGAACCCGTTTGCAGCGCCACCTACCGAGTCCAATTCTACGCACAAAAATCAAATTAGGATCTTCGACCTACAGAAGAATTACAATATAAAATGACATCACTATTGTATTGACACATTTATTTACAAAACATAGGTAGGTATCACACTTTTGTTGTGTGATTAATAAAAATACGATATCAATAAACTTTAAAAACACATTCTATGATAATAAATAAAATTACTACATGCGTGGCTCGTGCGTAAACTTGTTTTCTTGTTTTTTAAGTTTTTGCATAATGTCAACACATGTATGTAATATAATGCGTACTTAGTACGTAAAGTTTGTTTTATGAAAGAATTCCTTTCGATAGAATATTGGTGACACCAGTTTTAAGACTCCCAAAAAAAAAAATGTGTGAATTCGATTTATTTTAGTAAATAAAATTTATATAACTAAGAAAATTATCTTGTCATCTTCGTTACTAAAACATTATTATACGACATTTTGTTTGTTAAAATTTTATTAGTTCCACTTTTTGCCTAGAGAATTCTTTCGTGAAACAGACTACACAATAAAAATGGACTGTATAGTCGGTACTATACAGTCGACTTTTATTGTTTTTATCATTATAAACAGAGTAATTTGACATTAAGCTTGCCTGTTGGAAAGCAACGACTAGGTCGAAGAGATAGAGATATTGAGAGAAGAGAAGAGAGCTTACTCTGTAAAAAGGTTACTACCACCTCGACAAGAATTCGATGCAGTAGTCCCCCAAAAACCAGTAAACCCACAGACTAAATCATCAATGCATATGTAAGCTTTAAAAAGTGTCTAACGGGCTAATCCCTTTTAAACTACATATATAGATATATACATATATATAAATCGCGACGAGCTAGCCACTTGTTGGGTGTAGACCCGTGATGATATATATATATATATAAAAATATAAGTTTCAGCGAATACTTCTAGGTCATATTATTATTATTTTAATAGCTGGTGCCCACAACTTCGTGTGCGTGTTATTATTAATATACTATGAATATATCAAAACAAAAAAAAACTACATACATATATACATATCATCACGGGTGCCATACGGCGCCCGAGACCGCCTAGACAGCCTCAGTGGCTAGCTCGTCGCGATTTTTGGATAGACTCAATAACCCATCTATAAACAAATTCACCAGTTGGTATAGCGAAACTGGGACCGACGGCTTAACGTGCTCTCCGAGGCAATAGTGGTGTTGTTAAACTAATTTACATACATTTTTAGATTAAATATTCATTGGTACACACCGGGATTTAAATACAAAAAAAAAACTATCTGCTATAATTAAGTAAGTATTGACAACGGTTACCATGACTTGCTTCGTATGAGCAGGTACCATCTGCCCCGGGCGGTGGATCGGCCCCGGTAACGTGGCCGATGGGAAACGTATTTTTTTTTCTAATCTGCCATGGTGGCGCACGCAACGTGGCAGTTGGGAACTTTGTATGCAACATCCACGGTGACATATCTTAAAGCGGAAACTTACACTACCATATTAACATCGACCAACAAGTACGTTTTCACTTGTCCTCACACCCCTGAAAGTGAAAAAAAGTTACCTAGTAAAAGAGTCCTAGGGCTAGTTTTTATTTTATTTAGCCTAATTTGTAAAAATAAATATCATCACGGGTGCCTTTTTAGCTCTCGAGAACCGTTTTAACGGCCTCAGGGTACCCAGCAATGGGATTAAACCGTTCTCATTTCGCCGATGGTATTTGGAGGCAACACCTAACAAGTGGCGAGCTTGTTAGGTGTTGCCTTGTGTGTTGTTATTTGCCTTGTATTTTTAGTCACTGCGCAACTCATAAGGTTAAGCAGATGACAACAACTGCTATGTGTCATATCACTACCATTAAATAAAGTTGCATACAGAACACTGCTTCCCGATCGCGAATTCCGCGTTTTCCATACAAAATGAGCTTTCTCACTTCTCCACTACTATTTTTCACAGATTAAAAAAAAAAATGTTTTGGTACTTATTCATCATTCTGTGTTGGAAATTATTTTATTAAAAGAAACACTTTTTTATTTATTAATAATACAAAAGTATTTATAACAATAGAAAGACATTAAATTTGAACTATGGCGAACTGTACCTTGCTTGATAGAACACTTCCTTCTCAAGGGTCTATATCATAAACGTGACAATTATATTTTTCCATGACAATTTATATATATAATTGTTGGAAATTATTTTATTAAAAGAAACACTTTTTTATTTATTAATAATACAAAAGTATTTATAACAATAGAAAGACATTAAATTTGAACTATGGCGAACTGTACCTTGCTTGATAGAACACTTCCTTCTCAAGGGTCTATATCATAAACGTGACAATTATATTTTTCCATGACAATTTATACATTGCTTTTAGAATAAACTAAATAGCAATTTATTATAAATTGTCATGGTAAATGTATGACAATTTATAATACATTGCTTTTAGAACAAACTAAACAGAAATTTATTATAAATTGTCATGCTAAATTACAATTGTAAATAGGCCCCTGGTGTATTAAAAAAACTTTTCGTAAGTGTCTCTTAAAATACAAACATACTGTATCTGAACCTCCTGTAGGTATATCGAATAAAGTATGCCCAATTTTACCCACAGAGAATAATCGGTCCAGAATTTTTTAAGCGATGGTAAACCAGTGAAACAACACAGCAATTCTAAAATTTATAGGTTATTGTTGTTTAGAGCCCAACTCGCCATTTCTAAAAATTAAAATGTACAGTTTTTTTCAATTACAATTTCATTATGTATACTTAAGTATAGATTGTACATTTTTTTTTCATAAGTAATTTATAGCCCTCTCTAAACTACAAGTCCGTTTTTCGTTGCTGGAACATTGCTTAATAAATTTAAATGATTTTATAGATAAAGAATTTCATATATATTCTGTACATCGAAGTTTCTGTAACAAGTATTTGGAATAAAACCATAAAGAAACGAAGTTTTTATTAATTGAACACTATGAATTTTTTTTTAGTAATCAACATAATATGAAATTCTTTAGTTAGTTTATTATTATTTTATGTAGTTTAGATAATATGTCTAATATGATGTTTATTTATTAAAAGCGCTGGCAGGTACTCGCGCCACGGTTCCCTCAACGATATAATAAAAAGGGCTCTTGCCACCATCGAGGTTCCAACTATTTTAGAACCTACTGGTATTGGTCGCGATGATGGCAAGAGACCCGATGGTATGACGTTGATCCCATGGGAGCGGGGCCGGGCACTTGTGTGGGACGCCACGTGTGTCGACACGCTAGCCCCCTCTCACCTAAGTGGAACAGTCAATAAAGCGGGGGCCGCTGCAGAGAGTGCAGAGGCCTTCAAACGGCGCAAATATGGATCTATAATGAAAGATCACATATTTGTGCCGTTTGCAGTAGAGACTCTAGGCCCATGGGGCCAAAGCGCTAAAAAATTCCTTAAGGACATAACACCTCGTCTCATAGCGTCCTCTGGTGACAAGAGGGCTGGCTCATTCCTCGCTCAAAGAATTAGCATTGCGATCCAGCGGGGAAATGCAGCCAGTGTTCTTGCCACCATTCCACGCGGACTTGATCTATATAAATACTAGGTAATTAAATTTAATAAAAAAAAACTTATTATATTTTTGAATAAAAAAAAAAAAAAAAAAAATTTATTAAATATTTTTGGAAAACCAAGCAATATTTGTAAATAATAATAGATCAATCAGTTTTTGAAATAAAAATAAATAAGTTTATAGGGAAATTCGTAGTTTATTTTCGTGTTTTTTATAGTTTAGTTAAATAATATGGTTAACGTGATCTTGATTTGTAAATATTTTTTTGAAAACTATATATTTAGTAAAGTAATGATAATAATAGATCAATTAGATAGTTTTTGAGATAAAAATAAATAAGTTTATAGATTAAGTACCTTTACATAGGGCCGTTCATGGTTAATACTTTGAGCAATATTTACTATATATAAAGCATATCGTTTTATTATATATACATAGTTTTAATTTTCACAAGACCCTAGTATCTGAAAATTAACTACCCTTTCAACAATGTGTAAAGTATGAACAATTCTATTAAATATTCAATTAATAAAATAAGTTTGAGCTACGAAACTATAAAATGTGCAATACAGTACCATCAAGTACATTTATTTTTAAAACGTGAATGTGCTCATATATGGACAAGCTTGAGCGTATCTTAGTCTTATTTTATAACAAAATGACTGGCACTAATATTGGCACCAATATAGCCCACTTTTTTAAAGAACAGAGATTAATTACTATCTATTAATGAGAATAAAAATTATGTAAGTAATATTAATGACTAAATGAAAATTATATATTTGTAAAGCACTTTTAACATTAATTTAGAAGAAGATTATAAAAAAATATGGTTCATATATTAGTTTATGGGAGGAATTTAATTGGCTGCCTCCGTAGTCTAGTATTGCGCCATTTTGTTGTTGTATCTGGAGGTCGTGGGTTTATCTATAATAAAAAAAATGCCGAGATGGACTCCAAATAGGCTATAAATATAATCTATAACTTTTAGAATTATTTCTGTCTGTTTGTTTGTACGCGCATCGCTTAAAATCTACTAAAGGCCAATTTATGAACTATTTTTTGTTAGATAGCTATTAGCAATGGGGGTCAAATAGGATATATTAAAAAAAATGAATTTTATTAGTTACTAATTAAATAAGTCATGCAAAGCTCATTACTTTTTGAATTTTTAAAAACAACCTTACTGAGACAAGCGAGCGGATGTCAAACAAAACATTTTTTTTATATCAGCCAATCAGGTGCAACTTTGCGGCGCTCTGATTGGTTGATATTAAAAATAGTTACTTTTGACATTGGTTCGCGACTTTATATCTTGTCTTGGCTTGGCCGTGCTAGGGGTGCAGGTATATTAGTTAAGTTATGAGTTTCGAAACATGAAACTTGACGTATTCGTAAATTCACGACTCCATTTCGTGTCTTGGGTTGGCTGTGCTAAGGCTGCTGGATTCTCTTAGAAAAAGTTTTTAAGGCCGTTCCTTCAAATTTTTCCAACTGTATTGATTGCTAGGTAATTTACTAAAACTCGAAATTATACTCGGTGTTTTATAAAATTAATTATGGAACCCAGCCATGACCAATATGTTTACTTTACTTTAGCAATAATAGGAACATATTAATTATAATACAATAGGTAGCAGATAGGTTTTTTATGTTTTACATAACAACAGCTAGTAAATATATACTCAATCATTAAATAACTATATTTCTATAATATGAAGCATGGCGATGCTGTTACATATTATTATCATGCACATGACCTGTTATCACTGGTGTCTGAGACGATAATATAGAGGTAACAATACAGACACTGGGATCGTGCGTAGTGACGCACAAATGTGTTATTATTTTAACCATTTAACCTGAACTCTGATAACGGATCACTGATCTATTTTGTTGTTATTAAATTTTCTTTAACATAAGCTATAATAATTGACAGTCGAGATTGTTTTTTGGTCACGTTTTTACAGAAGAATAATGTTATGACATTTATGTCAAAATAATGTAATATTTTTGTTTATTTAAATCAGCTTTCAATATCTATTGCAAGATAAGCTTATTTTGCTTATATCTTATTACATTACCCCTGTGCCTGATTTTACCTATATATTTATAGGTAAACCAGTAGAGTAATTTGAATGTGAAAAGAGACCAGGCAACTTTACCATGAGTTTTTGTTAAGAGGAGTGTCTCCGATGCTCATGTTGATTCAACAGCAAAGTATTATCTCTCCCCGCACATGACGATGAGTCGGTAAGGCTACCATACATTTATGTAAAACTTCCCCCCGACCCTCAATAAGAGAAAGAGCACGTATGAGATTATACCTACAATAGGCAGCAAAACTATTTTCGGGCCAAAACTGTTCATCTCTCTTTCTCATCTCAAAACTCTCATTTTGTTAAAGAGAAAATAAACGATGATTGACCTTTTTTAATTTTCTGTCTTGATATTTTATAGGAATTATTTAATGTGAGGTTTCAAGGAAAACGTACGAGCCTAGCTATTGACCACGGAATAAATATTTATTCCGTGGTATTGACCATATTTATAACGCCTCCAAAAATCTTAAAAAATATGAATGTTAAAGGGGGGGGGGGGGGATAACAGTTAGGAAGTTGAAGTACAGGGACTTGTGTTATAGGTATAACACAAGTCCATGTACTTCAACCGCTTACGAGCTTCGGCAGCACCAGCGGCCAAACCGAGGATGCCGAAATATTAACTGTGCATTATTATCTATCCAAGTGGCATCCCAAATTAGGTATTTTCTATTAGGCCATGGCAGACGTGATGACTCGAGTCATCACGTCTGCCGTGGCCTTGGAGTCGACTCCAAGAGGTCGAAGAACAGGCGGAATTTTAGCAGTTTGAATGAACTTGTACTACTTTTTCTTCTGTGATCGTATGGCCGAATTATGTGATTGACTATGACGAGAGATACGACCAGCGATTTTACAGCAACTTAGATCATGATAGCCGAATGTATCTACAGTGGCGCCACAAGAGTAGCTATGTGGAATGCATACTTCAATACTGCACCGAAGGGCGGTTGAAATTCGTAAGATTTCCTTATCTAAAAAATGCCAAGGGAAGCCACTGGATTCGCATTGAGCCATGCCCCATTATTTCTATCGAATGCAGCTAAAAGGCGTGCTTTGCTATTATATATATGTTATATTATATTATATTATATTATATTATATTATATTATATTATATTATATTATATTATATTATATTATATTATATTATATTATATTATATTATATTATATTATATTATATTATATTATATTATATTATATATTATATGTTTGGGACATAATTTGAAATATTTTTTTGAAGCTCTAATAAAGGTATGTTCCATAAAGATTGCTTATGTTTTTCTATAGGTTTTGTAGTACCAGGGAGCCCTTCCTGCCATAATTGGAAAGCTTCATCTGTTGGACTCGAATCCATAATAACTGAATAACACCAAAAGAAGAATGAAAAAACTAGAAGATGCAAAATCCGTCAAGTGACCTAGTCATGTTTCGGTTTTAGTCTGTGGGTTCACCGAGTTTCAGGAGACTACTGCATCGATTTATTGGCAAGGTGGTAGTCTCCTTTCAGAATGCGGTTACGAAATTAATATTTTAGTTGAATTAACGGCATCGAGTATATTAAAATAAACACGTAATGCAATTCGTCATTGTCTCCCCCCATTTCGTAATCGCATTATTAAGCCGGCTTAGTGGGAGCGATCAATATTGTTTAAGAACAATTATTGATTAACCCCATTCATGGACTTTGTAGGTCTGCTGACCACCAGATACAAAAGTCACATGTCGTGCTCCAATAAATAAAATAAATAAGCTACAAAAGATGGGAGAAAGAGGTGCATAATTGGACAGAGCCCTAAGCCTCCAAACCAGGATGCTTATATTTAAGATTTTCTCTTATAGATTATTGTCGAATGTATTTAAATGTGGTGAGGCACGCTAAGAATTAGATTTTGCCCATCTAAGTAAATATATGAATTTGTTAAACTAGACAGTTGCGGTGTAAGAAAAGTGCACTATGTGGTTCAATATCATATTCAATATGTTCACATTTGTATGTTCAGTTATTACTTATAATTTTTTTTGTTGTTACTTTCTGTATTAAGTTTGTATGGCAGCGGTTATCTTGTGTTCTTCTAGGAAAGTAATCAACCTCTCCCACCTAATATTTAAAATATTACCGTCTCCGTGGCCTGCTAGTGCGTTCATGGCAAAACTATATTAATAAGTATCTTTGTTTCTAGGTTATGCCATACTAGCATAGTATTATCTAGAAACAACAAGACTAGTTACATGTTCTATGTTACATGCTGATAATCTATCTTTCTATAAAACAAAGATATTTTTAAATAGTTTCAGTAGTTTTTGAGTTTATCCGGAACAAACTAACGTCAAATATTTTATCTTTATAATATTTTTTTAGGAAAACCTATAGCTTAATTTGTGACCAAGTAAAATCTGGTCCTAAAAGAAAAAACGATGTAGGTAATGATAATAGATTTTTGAAATGGGCAAAACACAGAGTAGTACTTTAAAATACTAGGAAGGTATTTGCGTCTGAAATTTAACAGGCGACTGAAGTGACATGGTCTGGTCACGTTTTCCTGAAAACGGAAAACTCTTCGAGCAAGCCATTCTTGGCGCAGAATTTCTGGTTATAATGGATGACCTACCAGGCGGTGGCTGTGAGTTAATAGTTAAAAACCGAATAGCGGCTCGGTGTCAGATGATTATAATTTTAGGCATACTTCTTGAAAATTTAACGTACCATCTCCGAAACACAATAAATACATTTAACTTTGCTAGAAAATGTACGCGCAAACATACCCGTACCCTAACTACGGCCGACTGTGTTATAGTATTTGCCGCTATCTATACGAAGTAGGTAGATAATATTTATTAATAATGTGGGAATTTTATTGTATTGTCGTAGATAATGGCGGTTCCGATAGCCTGTGTCACCTATTACGTTTAATATTTTTACGTCATAACATAACAATTGTTTAAATAGTTTTTTTAAGTGGAAGGCTTCTATATTTTTGCTAGGCTGACGACTTTTTGATGATGTAAATCATCGGGGAAAAAGTTATATTTAGAGAGAATCCTACCCCGAAAGGGACCTAGCGTGATAATAATATATTAAAATAACAAGATATTTTACAGTCCGGTCAAGGTTGTGATGCTGCGTATTAATACGCAGCTGTAATATTAATGCTTGTTGACTTGCTTGATGTATAAATTATTATCAATTGATTAAATATTTATCCTGTTAGTATAATATTAAATCTAACCTAAATTTAAATCAGCAGGAGGACCAGGAATATGGGCAAAATCAATTATAATACTAGAAAGGTTTTAACAGAGAAACTTAATGGGAAACCATGATTCACTTACAATATAATTTATATTTTTTTCTGATATAAATAATTCTTAATAAAAAATGTAATTTAGACAAAAAAAAAACTATATCAATACAAAAAGGTAACGCCGTCAGCGTCTTGGGTACTATTCCTCAGGACAAACTTGAGCAATATTTTAATTTAATTTAGTTTATTTTTAATGTAGTTTTTTTTTATTAATTTGTATTTATATTATTTTTTTGTTTCTTTGTTTAAATAATTCTTATAATAAATATTTGATTTCCAATTTTTTCATGTTATGATATTTGATTTAGAAATTTTATGTCTTTAATATATTTTTGGTATTATTTATTAAAACTTAAATTTAAACTAATAAAAAAAAGACTTTTTTTTTTTAAAATATGCGTAGCATTTGGTATCTCCACATTCCAAGAAGACTCGTTTTCCGAGGTCTCGGATAAATTCGCGAGCTTCGGTTCCAAAGGTTCCATAAGTTTCGACCCCAAATGCTACGAAATGATAATTAGGTATTAAATCCCTGTGATTGCGTGACTTTTTTTTTTACAAGAGCTCGACATGTGACTTTGCATCTACCTGATGTTAAGCAGTATGCAATGTCCAGGAATGATAGCAACAAGCGGATGCATACAGGTGCACCGCTGGTTGCCATCATTATGCCGGCTTAAGATGCCTATTCAAGCTTCGTTTAACGGACTCTAGGTTATAAGAGGAAGGAAACACGCAAGCTGGTAGAGCGTTCCACATTTTAATAGTACGGCAGATGTATGAATCGTCAAAACGTTTAGTACGAGTTGGTACATCCGCCACGGTATACATATGCATCTGCAACCAGTGCGTGTTGTTCTCTAACGGAAAGGCGAAGGGACTCAGCCATGCTCGCGGCTGAACCATGGATTTCGGATGTGAACGAAATATATGATTGCGCATAGGTATCCACACGTCCAAGTGATTTTCCTTTTGACTAAGGGATGGGTGTGAGGCCATCCGGACGCTTACCATCGGATCAACTATACCCGATGGTTCTGTAATTGATGGAATGGATGATGAGTTTACTTCATTTTATTATATCATTAATACTATTATAGCGCGAAAATCGACCAGCACTCTTTCGGTAGCTTAAACCATGTCTTTCTAGAGTGTCGATCTGTTGGGCATACTTACATATATGAGGAACACATAGTGGTAATTGTTATTTAATTAAAATACTTTAATGTCGATTGTACATAGGCGAGCTTATTGGCCTAGGCATTTTCTAACAGGTAACCTTTAAGCGTAGTTAACTAACTAGACTACACTATTTACTGATACTTTCCAAATATAATCTAAGTTATATTTATTTATTTATATTTTGTGACCGACGGGCGCCGGCCGCACTATGACCCTCTTGTAATGAAACCTTTATTCACTATTTACACGTTTATTTATTTACACTTTATTACTTTACAGAAACACATTAAACTACGTTATTTAAATATATATAATACAAATGAATTATTAGCTTTCATAGCGGACCCTATTCCCTTACTCTTTTAAAAGCAACTGCCTAACGTTTTTCAATTTCAACTGTTGTTCGAGACACTGACACAAGTTTGAATTTTGCATTTTTTAATTATAAAAGTATGCCATTATATTAGGATGGCATAGGTCGTCGACATATTTATTACAACAAAGCTCTTTAATGTAAAATAAATAGTTGTTAAAACACTTTGCATAAAAAACATAAAATTTACACATACTCTGCATCTTTTATTAGAACCATTTTATAAACATTATATAGGTATAATTAATTAAGCCTATAAACTGAACTAAATACTATTTGAATTGAAGAATTTTTATTTTCGAGTAACTGTGTACTGAAGAAGAAAGATTTTGTTAGTAATATTTACTTCTTAAAGTTTCACTTTTATTACATTTTGGTATCCATTTTTAAATCCCATCACAGGTGCCTATTTGGCTCCCGAGAACCAAGAGGGATTAAACCGTCCTCTTTTCGCCGATGGTATTCGGAGGCAACACCTAACAAGTGGCGAGCTTATTGCGGTGTTTATGATGAAATAGCCTCGTTGTATAAAGCGGTCACCCATCCCAGGCCGGCCTTGTTGTCATCTGCTTAACCTTGTTATCAGTTACCAGACTTAACCACTAGGCTCGCTTTTTTTAATGTACCATATAATTAGATGAATCGTGATTTCTACACATAGTACAAACCTAGATCTTAGTTTGAGCACCCATATGTGTGTAAAGTACATCATATTATATTATATATTTCATGTATTTTTTCGCTATGTAAGACTAAATTGATTAGGTACTTGTCTAGGATTAACTTGGGTTTAGGCCAGCTGAATAACAACTAATCTCCCGGTTTTTATATCGATCGGTGTGAGCTACTAAATCGGGTTTTCATAGATTACCAGAAAGTTTCTGTAAAAAGTGACGTTAGTATATGAAAAACAAACGGTGTTTCAAATAAATATTGCTTCATACATACATATACGCATACATATTATCACGGGTGCCTTACGGCGCCCGAAACCGCCTAGACGGCCCCAGGGTACTCAGCGGAGGGGTTTTAATCCCACCTCGTCGTAGCCGATGGTATGAGTCTACACCGAACAAGTGGCTAGCTCGTCGCGATGTTTTGAATAGACTAACCCATCTATAAACAGTTTCACAGGCTGGTATAGTGAAACCGGGGCCGACAGTTTAACGTGCTCTCCGAGGCACTATAGTGGTGTTGTCAAACAAATGTACATATTTTTTTAAATTAAAAACTCATTGGTACACACCGGGAAATATTGCTTCGTTCATAGAATTATAAGAATAGAGTATTATTAGGTTTAATTTTAACTTATCCATTGATCGATTGAGTCATGCTACGAGTATGATAATAATACCCATTTCTGATTATGCCAATTGTTTATATTATTATAAAAGGATTATTATATATTAGGTAGATAAGTTTTGATGTTATAGGCCCTTGTTCCAGTAAGATAAAGCCGTGGCGGCTAACAATATAGCTGATAGTAATGATGTACTATATATCTGTTCAAGGATTAATATAAAAGATCATAAGAGTGTCTCACCAAGCTCTTTAGATTTAGATTAAATCAAATTTTATCTATCAATTCTATCAATCACTATTGCCAGAGCTCTTCAGTAATTGATTGATATAAACTAAAACACGCTATTCTTTTTTAGATAAAATGTACTTATTAGAAGTTTATTTTCCTAATTGTATATTATATTCGAATATATTTTGGTATTAATTTCTATTTCATAATATTATAGAATTTTATCAAACAATAAGGAAGGTATTTAAAACCGGCAATTTATAAAAAAAATGTGTCGCAATTTAAGTAGTAATTTTAAATGGTCACAATATAAATCTATAAAACTAATTGTTTTAATACCTAAAAGTGAAACATGGGTGAGACCACAGAGTTGGTGAGACTTAACTACAGTTTATGAATTATGGCATTATTTTACTTACATCTAACTGAATCATGATTGTACAAAATAAATGCCGAAATTGGTTTATTAACATGTCAGCTTAGTTACAATTACTTAAGTGGTTAAGGAAATAAAAATGCGGCTATAAATATTAACTTAATTTATTTATCCTATAAATTAACTATTCATAATAAATTACAGTGTCTGTTAATATTTATTTATATACTAGGTGGAGTTAGTGAAGAATATATTATTATATATAAGAATATAATACCTATATGATTTTACAAAAATCAGGTGTGGTCATGTCCTAGAACAGTGTTAAATGCATAGATGTTATACAGGATGACTTTGAAAGGATGTACTTTGGGCTAATATGAGGTTCTGCTGATCAAATCGAACAACTTTTCCCATAGAGCCATGTGTCGCAAATGAAAAAAAATGCCTTCTTAATACAAACTAGTAATATTAAAATGACAAATTTGTATAGGGAAGCCATTTTTTTTTTTTCATTTGCGACTTATGGTTCCATAAAATTTGTTCGATTTGATCAGTAGAACATCATATTAGCCGCGTGTCGGGCAACGCTATGGTACAAAAAGTCATCATTTACGTACTCGTATTTTTTTAGATTTTGAAGCATTGCTAATATTAACGAATTGACTGATTTGTTGACTATTGTAATTATACCTATTAAGTGCGCGGATTACGATAATTACGTTATTATATATGTATAAACACATATCGCTTAAAAGCTAAATATATCTTTATAATAGAGATATACACAATAGATTATTAGTTCCGGTCAATATGACAATACAATAAAAACAATAAAATGTATTATTTCTTGGTACCGTGCCAACAATCACCAAGCAACAGAATGTTTGCACTTTTATTTTGTTATACAATATATTTTATTATATCTCACACAAACACTTCGTTATCAAAGTGGAATAAAACCAGCGTATCTATAATTTAGATGTTTTGTAAGTAATCAATGACATGATCATTATTATTGTTTTTTTTTAAATATTAATGTCATCATTGGTTGATACTATATTATTATAGTCTATTGTTTTAATTATACACACACGCATTGCAAAGGGTTAACGCGTTAAATCTCTCTGGCGTTCCAAAGACCACATGCACCGTAAGTGTGGAGTTTTTTACTTGCTAGTCCCTTTTTCTCCTGAGTATCTCCGACAGGATCGATTTGCAGTCAGTGTTTGCGTCCTGAATTATCCATTTTTCTACTTATATACCTATAATATTATAATAATAAATAAAACGGCCTCAGGGTGCCCAGCGGAGGGATTAACCCGTTCTCATTTCGCCGATGGTATTCGGAGGCAACACCTAACAAGTGACGAGCTTGTTGCGATGTATATGATGGTATAGACTCGTTGTATAAAGCGGTCACTCATCCCAGGTCCGGTCTTGTTGTCATCTGCTTAACCTTGTTATAAGTTGCGCTTTGACTTAACCTAGGCTGGGGCCACTTTTATATACCTATAATTTTTTACTTATGGATATTTGGGGCGTAGATATAGTCTGTGAGGTTGGTCGCACCTTTTAGGTCTTGGTGGCACATTTTAGGGCAGATAATGATTGACTGGTCAACGGAACCAGCTAACCACCTAATCTTACACTGGTTGGTTATGTGGTGTGTGTTCGGTTTGTTTGCGTGTGACTACCGACTACCGCACACGTTCGGCTCTACTTAAGCGCGTTCTTTAAAATAAAAGAAACAGCATGTGCGGCCGACCTAAGGTATAGTGAGATCGTACGTCACATGTAAACATTCCAATTGAGCCCAATGCTAGGGAAATGCATGTGCACTATATTACAAAGACACTAATGCCGTTACAAATAACAAAAACCACTCAAAAATAACATAACAAATATTCAACTCAGAAATAAAGGTTAAGATATTATATACCTATTATTATATTATAACCAAGTTCTATCACAGGTGCCTTATGGCGCTTAGGGTCGGTGAGGTTAAATTTTCATTTCAGCTCACTCAGCGATGTTTTGAATAGACTCAATAACCCATCTATAGACATTTTTACAAGTAGATACGCATAGTAAAACTGGGAACGACAGCTCTACGTGCTCTCCAAGGCACTATAGTAGTGTTGTTATAAATTTTTTTTTAAATCTAAAACTCGGATTTGAGAACAGGTTTTCTAATAATAAGTGTTTTTAAGTCTTAGGTTTAACCAACTTGTTTGTTTCAATAATAATTTATAGAAACCGTATTTTTATGTTGACCTAATTTTAGACTATTGATTGCTTTTTGGCGTTGCTGACCGTGAATTGCGGAACTGTCTCTTGTGTATTTTGGCACTAAACAGCTCTCATCATAATTTACTATGCACTAAATTCACACATCGGCATTTTAAATTCGTAAAATACCTTATTTTAAAGGTACGGTAGATCCACTAACATTTACTAGTGCAATCACTTCAGAATTACCGGTTTTATCCATTTTAAACGTCAAAAAAATATATATAGGTAGGTATAAAAATGAACACCTAAATCATACGATTTATGTAAAATTATCAAAATTAATATAAATTCGTGGTCGTGAGAACGATTGCCACTTATGACAAAATATTATTATTATGTATGTATGTGTTTTCTGTACAGTTCCATAGTGTGGAGGTTTATAAAATTAAACTAATAATATAAATTGTTGTTCCTGTTGCTAATAAACCATAAGTTTTGGCTTCGTATTAACGTAATGTTAATACGTGAGACACCACCAATAGGATCGTATTATTCTATTGATTGGTTTATCCTGATGATATCATCATCATCATACCAGCCTTTCGCGCGTCCACTGCTGGACATAGGCGATCAACAACAACAATAACCCAAGGATCGCGACAACGACCGATTCTGCGCTGCCTGTAGCCATCGGCTTCCAGCGACCTTCTTTAGGTCGTCGGTCCATCTTGTGGGTGGCCTGCCTCTGCTGCGTCCTTCATCACGCGGTCGCCACTCGAGAACCTTAATGCCCCAACGGTATTTCCTGATGATATAGGAAGCAAAAAGTTATGGTAGAGATTCTGAAGATTTCTATATTTTTATGATATATTTTTCCACCTTGTGTAGTTCTGTCTCCAACACTCAAATTCCCTATTTATTGTGGTGTAACAAAAATATTGCAACTGATATCTATATCAACAATGTTACTGTCTCTCTCTTTAGGAACGTGTTCTCTTGATATTTATTAATTTTATTAAGTACTAGCGGCCCGTCCCGGCTTCGCACAGGTTTGTATAACTTTAACTATATGCTCAGCGCACGCCACGGAAGGCCTCAGAAACGATACTTTTCCCCCGTTTTTAAAACATTTTTGGTTACTGCTCCACACCTATAGGACCTAGCGTGATATTATATAGCCTATGTTACTTCTGAAGAATGCAGCTTTCTAATGGTGAAAAAATTATTGCAATCGGTCCAGTAGTTTTTGAGTTTATTCATTACAAACATACAAAAATACAAAAATACAAATCTTTCCTCTTTATTATATTAGTATAGAAGTATAGATAGTATAGACTAGCTGGTATCCGTAACTTCATGTGCGTGTTATTTATTATAAACAAAAAAAAAACCGCACTATAACCGTCAACAAGCACTGTGGCGCTATGAGGTTTCTAAAGTTTAAGAACTAAACTGGTGTATTTGTGCTATTGGTTCTATATTTTTATGAAATAAACCTAAATAAAGAAAACATTTCAAAAAATATATTTTACCATAATTATTATAATAAAATAAACTATCACTGTATGTTTACTGTCAGGATATTTTATAGAAATTATTTTAATGTGAGGGATTTTTAGCGATTTTTTCAGGGATTGATTTTGTTTTCCTATACCAAATAAAAAAAAAAAAAAACGTATGAGCTTACATATAGGTCATATTTATAACGCCTTCAAAAATCATAAAAATCTATGGATGTTTAGGAGTAACAAGGAGTAAGTTAGGACCATAAGGCCGTGAATGTTAAATTTATCGCGTTTTCCAGTAGTTTTTTTGCAAAAATATTAAATATACCTACAGACACGAAATGTGTACGATTTGATTATATGTATAGATATATATATAATTATTAAACAATAAAGTGTTAAAATAGCTATGATTTTATTTTATATAATGTAGTTTATAAGAATTACATTAACCAATTAAAAACTAAATATTCAATATAATAATAAGAATTAGTTAATGGTTAGTTTAGGAGGTATTCGTCCTAAAGTGTTTGAATAGTATTAATATCTCTAAAAATAGGTTACAATAAGCCTCTTCATCTATGCCTATTTACTGTGGTGATGATAACTCTCTATGTAGGTTATAATTGATAGTAATATAGAAACAACGAGTAAAAAGTCTGCGCAGACTTTTTACATAATATTATAATATAACTAGCTGTACGTCCCGGCTTTCTTTTCCATACGTGGACCTTTTGGTTTTCATGATCAATGGTTTCAGAACGCATGAATTTTATTTATAGAGAAGATAGTGAATATATTTTTTAAATATCATTTTATTTCAAATAAAATCAATGTTAGTAAAATTTTTCAGTAAATAATGGTATTCGCAGCCAACACCTAACAAGTGGCGATCTTGTTGCGGTGATTATAATGGTATAGCCTTTCGTCTGAAATATAAAAAAAAATCATAGCGGAAAATTATTAAACAATATTATTATCATCGAGTTTTTAGAGTAGACACTTAAGATGTGAGATAGGCGATTGAGTACAGAGATCAAAAGGGGCAGCAGATAGCGGCGCGTGAAAGCACTGAAAGCATGTATCATTCTACTAAAAGATATTAAAATAATTGTTATTATGTGCTGCAGTTAAATGATAAATTGTTCTATATATAAACTGTTTTGTTTTTTTATATAAATCTATTGATTGATTTTTATGTTTTAAGAGTCTCTTATGCTGGGGCTACATTAGCGGGCTACGGCGAATATTCGTGATAGCGCGATGAGTGTGGCCGGGTAGATCGTTGCAATGCGCAGTATTCGGACGAAGACGATGTATTATCGGGGCGCTGTGTTGTATGTAGGCGCGATGATGTAGACAAGAACATCGCGTGAGCCCGAACACGATGTTTTTGGCGCGACAACGCGACACGTATCTTCGCCAGCATTAGGAAAAGTTTTTAAATACAGTAGGTAGAAAGAAAAGTTATATGAATTAAAGTTGGGTATATTTTAATGTATATAATTTTTCGAATATTGACATTTTAAGTCATCTTTTTGGCAACTATTGTGATTGGTATGTAGAACCTGACGAGTTGGTTAGACCTTAGACTAAAAAAAACCCTTAGGTTACACACAACACTAGTTCAAACCCCGGTGTGTACCAATGAGTATTTATTTAAATTTATAACACGTTCCACATTCCACTTTAGCATAGGATTTTCAAAATTCAAGGAACGCACTCTTTATACCTATTATATATTAATTTGGTATCATTTTATTATTATAAATAATTAAAGTTTTTTTAATTTTTATTAAAAATTCAGTCAATATTATTAAAAGCCTAAAAAATAAAATAAACAAAAATATAATAAAATATACCTACCTATAAAAATAATTAATTATTACCTATATTAAAAATTTTGGAAATGAGACAATGGGCGTAGGGTACCAAGGACACTAGCAGCGTTACCCCGTTGGATAGCAATACTGATCCTCTGATTTTATTATTACATTTAATTTCATAAGCAACGCGACGAGCTCAGTTCGCCGCAGTTTTGTTCGGTGTGGTTTCAAAATAAAAATATAGACAACACAGTGGGAACTAAACTCCTTCGTAGTAATGATGATGAATTATTCATTTACTTTTATAGATATCAGGAAAATTTAGAAGGTAAACAAAGTTTAATCAAAAAAGTAATAAAATAAATATAAAAGTAGAAAATTATAATATATATATATATATTTACATTTATAAAAGAATAAACTAACTATAATAGATAAAGTAATTCTTTCAAATAAAATTGGATAATTTTGTTTATTTGTAGCACGCGTCAGCCCTCGGCGGCAACTAAGATTCTATGAAAGATAAGATTATTTTGTCAAAATTCAACACCACACATAACAATATTTATACCTTAAAAAAATATTTATATATACATATAAATATGATTATAAAATCTTATTTCAAAAAATAATTTACCAAAGTTTTATGAAACAATTCAACTGCATATGTCGCTAATAATGAATCAATTTGGATAATATTTTGTCAACAGGATGGTGTTTTTATACTGGTTAAACTTAGCTTTGGAATATAAATTCCATCACGTAATCAACACGGGCGATACTAGTAAACTATAAATCTTTCTATTGTTTTCTATAATTAAAAAGTCATCATAATAAATTCTTGAATGGAAATTAATTATTTATGGTGCCATAAAAGGCTGTGAAAATTAATTTAAATTATTTTTTATTAGGTATAAGGAAGGCATGCTGCATGTATATTTTTTTCCTCTAAACATGCGATTTAAATAATCACAAAAAAACCAATATAATTTGATATATTATTTAAAAGATAAAACGCAAATAAATATTATTGTGCTATTGATTATTTCAAAAATATTTTTAAAACATGATGCCATTTGGACATGAACTTATACCTATTTCGAGTACATGTCTGTTATATCATAAAATGATATACTATCAGATGATCATAAATATAATTAATATTATTTTGATTACCAATAGGGTTGAATTTAAAATTTACTTATATATACTATTATTTTTTGACATTTTAATTAATATCTATAAATAATTAAAGTGCTAGTTATCGAACTTTACAAATAAAACTTAGCTATTTTCTAGACAAATTTTGTTTTGTAAATCGATAGAGAAAATTATGTATTTTAATTTTGTACCCCTTAACTACATTCATCGTCGTCTATTTCACTTTGTTTTCTTTTTCGGTGTTTGTATTGAGTACATCTTCTGTTTAAAAAGATGATTTTACTTCTATATTATTCTAACTTTAATATATTACATAGAAAACGGAAGGATGTTAATTTTTTTTTACTATTGCAAAATTTATCCCAAAGTAAAAGTTTTTTTAATAACTACCGTGTATATAATGCACAGAGTTAAAGAGCGTTTTGTTACACCCGGTATAATAAATTATCTAAATATTGGTTGTAAAATAAATGTAAACACATCCCTATATAATAACATAGTATAGTAACAGTCTGGAGACGTGTGTAAATAAAGAAAAGATAACGAAATCACGGGTGTTATAATACCTAATACTGTTGTTATACGTTAAAGGCAATTGGATTTTACATATCTTTGAAAGATCACAAAATAATCAGGCGATAAAGATCTCCGATGACTAAAACATTGTACCTACTGTGCATGCGCATGGAGCGTGCGTGTGTCAAACACGTAATTTTAGAGATGCATGGTTTAAAATAGGATACCATTAGTCGGCGTAGATATGTAATATGCCGTCAGTTATCTACTTATATTTTACCTACTATTGAATCTATTAGTAAATGTACATAAAACTTTATAAATCTTTTGTGGAGTGTTAACCTAACAAGTGGCGAATAGTTTTATTTTATTTTATACATTTTTGTTTGTTTTATTTGTGACAAACTTCACTTCTTGAAAATTCGAGATTTAATCAGCTGCTGCTTTGTTTTCTTTTTTAGTTTTCATGGCTTTAACATCAACAACCAATATTATGCCACATATTGAGGATATTACTATATTTAAGGATTTAATATGTTTTCTTTAAAGAAGAAAATGGCTACATAAATTATTGGTTAGGTAATAAACTAAAACTTATATAATAACTATAGATTTATAAGTTTTTATATGAAAACCAAAGGTTTTAATAAAAATAGTGGTTACATGTGAATTCTGTTTGCGCACTTAGGTTTCCGTAGAACAAATGGAAAAAGCAGCCCCAGCCTAGTGGTTAAGTCACTGCGCAACTGATAACAAGGTTAAGCAGATGACAACAAGACCGGCCTGGGATGGGTGACCGCTTTATACAACGAGGCTATTTCATCATAAACACCGCAACAAGCTCGCCACTTGTTAGGTGTTGCCTCCGAATACCATCGGCGAAATGAGGATGGGTTCATCCCTCCGCTGGGACCCTGAGGCCGTTTAAACGGTCCTCGGGAGCCAAATGGCACCCGTGATGGTATTTATTTTTATTTTAAATGGAAAAAGATGAGAATAGGAGGTACATAGTAAAGTTACGTATTACAGAAATAATTTATATTATCAGCCATTATTTTAAAATAAAACTTAACAAGTTCGAATATTAAAGCAACTAAAAAAAACAACTTAATAATGTGTGTAAATTTAATTTAGATCCTAAGGTAAATATTCATTCAGAAAGGCATTATTCTCTCGGGAAAAAAGCAAGTTTAACTGCACTGCACGTTTAACCCGAATTTCTGATTACTGCCATTTAATTTTGTATTGTTACCCGGTCAGGCTTCTGACGTATTACAGAAATAATTTATATTATCAGCAATTATTTTAAAATAAAACTTGACAAGTTCGAATATTAAAGCAACTAAAAAAAACAACTTAATAATGTGTGTAAATTTAATTTAGATCCTAAGGATAAATATTCAGAAAGGCATTATTCTCTCGGGAAAAAATCAAGTTTAACTGCACTGCACGTTTAACCCGAATTTCTGATTACTGCCATTTCATTTTGTATTGTTACCCGGTCAGGCTTCTGACGGGTGTACTAATAAATAAAATGAGATAAAATCATCCCACATTGCGACAATGAAATGAAAAATGAATGAAATCGGTTGAGTTATTTTCAAGTTCAAGTTATGGCGTGACAAAGGCAAATAGGGTTTTTATTTTTCAAGTATATTATATTATTAGATATTTTTTATAATATCTATAACGGAAACAAAGAAAATTTGTATGTAGACTCTTCTTATACAATATAAACTTCTACACTTATACCAAAATAAACAAAATTATTAATTGTTGTCTTATATATTAGTTAATAAGTAATTTATAGGATGCCTAGTTTGTATGAGCTAGGTCTTTTAACTTTTGAAATTATATAAAATTATAGCCTTTATTATCTTATGAATATATATAAACCAACTTATTCTAACTTAAAATTATTTTTGAAGAAGCGCTGACACAGGTATTGTTTTACTTAACAGCTGGCTCCAACCTTAACGATATGTAATTTTTAATCTTTGTTACTGAAATAAAGGTATTTTTAATTATTTATTTTATTTTCTTATACAAGTAGTAGACAATAAGTATTTTAATATAATGGTGCAATATTTTCCATTATGGGAACAATGAAACTTTCTATGTAGTAGCTACCTACTACATAGAAAGATTTTCCTGTCTTTTAGTTTTATGGGATATACATAGGTACATCCTATAAAACTAAGAGAATTCAATAGCAAATATGAAACTAAGTAGGTATTGTTTTATTGTATAAATAATATGACGAGCAAAACCGCAAAACTACTAAAATATATATAATTAAACTTAAACTCTTCCAAAGGTAAACATATAATGTAATTCAATACTTGTTATTACAACTTAGTGCAAGATTTGTAAACTTTTCACTATTCCAGGATTTCATATTTAGAATAAAGTGGCTGAACGTGCCTTAACTTCAACAACCCACTTTGTTAGCTTTTGTTTATTTGGTCATTTCTGTTATTGCAGGGATTTAAAAACATTTTGCGGCCTCCCAAAATGTTTCGTACATTGTTTTGTTCCTAAAATATAGAACTCTACCCCTTGCTGACTTCACAATTATTTCATCATTCTGAAGTAGCAAAACGTCTCTAGGGTAACCAGCGAAGGGGTCTTATTCCCACCTCGGCGGCCCCTGTTTTTTTTTCATAAAACACATATTGCTTTTATAGTTTTTCACAACCAAATCTATTTATATGGTTTGTACTATGTATACCAAAAATAACGATATCAATTCAATCATATTTTATAAACACCCAGACCATAACAAACCGTATAAATTTTGAAAGACTTAAAGAAAACTTTTATTAATATGATGGAAATTTAATTTAATTTATCTATGTTTTAAATGTTTAACTTTTATAAATATGCATGGTGACTTTGAAAGGATTTACTTTAGGCTAATATGAGGTTCTACGGATCAATACGAATAATACGAATGAAAAAAAAAATTGCCTTCTCTATACAAACTAGTAATGTTAAAATGACCAATTTGTATGGGGAAGCCAAATTTTTTTTTCAGTTGTTCGATTTGATCAGCAGAACCTCATATTAGCCCAAAGTACATCCTTTTAAATTCACCCTGTATATAATCGATGTATTAAATATATATATATATATATCCGAATTTATTATTATAAAAATAATACATTAACATACATAAATTGTTTATAACTATGATTTAACAATACAATATTTATATAACACTCTTATGTTTAAACAATATTATAAAATAAAAATGCTAGACCTACAACAGTTGTATAAAGTTGTCTAGGTCTCAAAGCATACGCAATGCAAGGACTAGTGAAGATAATTAATAATCTGCCTTAGTGCCCACGACTAGGCCACTCTGTCACATGTATAATTACTAAAAGCATACATTAAAATGCAATAAGTGTTTGTAAGTAATTGATTATAGTAATTGCGTTAAAAATAAAACTTATTTAACTACTACTTAATTAAATAGTATATTATGTTAGAATGTTATGGGTGCATTCGGATTGGGAAAGAGTTTGGATTTAGTGAACCTATATAATTAGTATTATTATTTACAGGGATAAAGTTCTATTAGTTAGGTTTTATATTTTTAATTAGGTTTTTAATTGAATTTTTTGAAATAATAATATAAATAGTAACCTGTTATCTAAAAGAAAATATTTGTTCCATCCAGAAAACTATGGGGATGTTCAAGACAGTACCTATGTGTCAAGTTGCCAAAAGTTTATGTACTTGTGGTTTATGTAAATTATTATATTTCTGAAATTAATAAAGTGGTATATTGTACGAAGAATATAATGTACCTGTAAGTCACAAATTTACTTATTCGTTTTCAGTAGCTTTATATTTTTTCCTTTCAACACAAGATTTGTAAGATTTTCGGCGAATCAATTAATTTAATCTAGATATAATAATACTGCCAGAATGTTCAACTTTCGTACTTGTTTGCATAGATGAATTCTAGATGAAATACTGATTCAGTTTCGTTGCGAAATCTACAGTTATATTCGATGTTTACTCCCATTTGACATAGTTCCTCTCTGATTGTGTTGCTTATCTATTATTTATTTTAGAGACTGCGATTACTACTCTGTATTTAATATATCTCATTGTCTAAAATGCAGTTCAAATAACTGAGTTGAGGTAAACACCTTTTATAAAATGCATTGAGGAAGAATGTAAAGATGTTACGTCAACGAACTGCCACCATTAAAATGTATGGTTTCTGCGCTTTGTGTTGATTTATTTTTAGATATGCTTTGAAGGTGATACAAAATGAACAAGTTGGACTAAATAATTAAACAATTGCTCGTAATATTGGATTAAGGTTATTTTATTATAAGAAAATATCTAAATAATTAATATATTTATTTATTATATAATATAAATGTATTTTATATATGATTATATTTTATTATGATATAAATCTTAATTTTATTTGTGAAAATAAAAGCCAAAAATTGGTGGTCGTATTACATGTGATGTTGTGGAATAAAAAAAAATGGCTTCTCTATATACCTAAATTGTTTTATTGTATTATTGGAGCACGGCATGTGACCTATATCTACCTGATGATAAGTAAAATTACAAAGTCCATGAATGGGGACGATCAATATTGTTGTTAAACAATATTGACCGCTCCCACTATGCCAGCTAAATGATGCGGTTATGAAATAGGCGACGACAAAGATAAATCTGCATTACGAGTCTACTTTAATCCACGCTGCTCTATCGTCGAATAAACTGCACTCTGAAAGAAGACTGCCATCTCGATAATAAATCAATGCAGTAAGTAGTCCCCGGTGAACTGGTGAAACCCACAAACTAAAACCGAAACATCACTTAACGGTTTTTGCATCTGTATAGTTATCGCTATATACATAATTAAACTAGAACTAATAATAATAATATAGGTAGTTGACGAAATTAGTAGTAGCTTTTACCTACAACTAAGCCTTTAAACAAATTTATTACCTGTAAAAGGCAAGTAATATTTCAAAAATCTCACTTAAAACTAACAAAGGAAGAAGATAAAATCTACTAATTGATTTATTACAATGAAACGTATCATATTATCTACCTAGGCAATAAGTAATTCTAATAATTGATAATTCATAAAAGGAATTGTCATAACTCATAATTCATAATAGGAGGGATAACAATAAAAATATTTTCACAATGAATACCAGTCAAATGTGAATAGTACTTAATAACTTAGTACGATTGCTCTAATGGTTTCAGGTAAGTTCTAATGAAACGTTGCCACAAATTATATGGCATTATAACTCGACAATTTTCCAGTAATTTAACTGACAGATATTTCCTTTTTACTCGTTACTATTAAGCTGTACGTAATAGCACAGCATTGAGACCTAGTTAATTATGAATATGACATGCCAACACTAATTGCAGTAGATAACTTATTACGCCACAAACTACGCGTTTAGATGAGATAATTGTTTAATCACAAAATAAAATATTACCAAATACAAAATTAAATTATACAGAAGAAAACAATAAAGAATTTCTTGAAAAGTACCCTTAGCAGTAGCTGTGTTTCCGTGTTGGATAGCTATGGATACTTTTTGTCCTAAAAGAAATCCTGATTTTGGATCCCCTGTCACTCCTATAAGTCTTTTACTGAAAGAAATATATATTTTTTTAATTTCCTTGTACCAAGGATGATCGTCTCACCTTTAAAAGGAACAAAATTAAATGAATTGTAATTCCAATAAATTTAAGATTTATATAAAATTTATGGAATTATTTCAATAAATTCCAATAAATTTAAGATTTATATAAAATTTATGGAATTATTTAGAATTATTTGTTAATATTTTTTTCGTCCATAGCCCTCAGCAGCAAAATCAGCGGTTCTTGATGGTCCAGAAAGATATGACGGAGCTAGAGTATCATCACATGCAGCATTATTCATAGTTTGTATTATTACTATAATATTTTTTTGATCATAAGAAATAATTTTATAGTTTTTAGATCCCCGGTTTGTATCAATGAGTTTAAAAAAATATGTTTGATTACACCACTATAGTGTCTTGGAGAGCACGTTGAGCTGTCCCACTATGACTTGTAAAACTGTATATTGGTCTGATTAGTCTATCCAAACACCGCAACGAGCTAGCCACTTGTTTGGTGTAGACTCGGAATACCATTTGCTATGCCAAGGTGGGAGGGGTCACGGGCGCTGTAACAAACCAGAAATTAGGATGAACGTTTTTTTACAAAATATTTTTTGGGACGTTTTCTTTTGAGAACAACACAATTATTTGGTAATAAAATAAACTAAGTATTATAGTACCCACCAAATAAATTATAATATTATTAAATAAAATAAGAAATAAAGCCAATAAACAAGTAATATTAAATCATTATTAAAATGGTATAACAGATAAGCCCCTCTGTTCTAGGATTTTTTCGAACCGGGGATAAAAAAAATTTTGGCGCCCCTCCCCTAATATTTAATATGTTCAGGGCAAAAAATATATAGGCCCTCTAGAACAGGGCTGAAATCTTAAGTTTAATAAAAAAAACTATTGTCAGGGAAAAATCTTGATACTCGTATTGTGTCCGCTTATATGCCGCGGCAGGTATTCGGGTTTGCCCGTCCCCTCTTATATCCGGGGCATAAACTCCTATTATGTTATTTTAGCATACAATTAGTTTCCTAGAAATAATTATGTGTTATATAAATACTGAACAAGACTATAAATATAGCATTGTTATATAGGCTATTGTTATAATTTCAATTTCGAAAACATAATTAACTGAGCAGGTTATAAATCGAAAGTAAGGCCGTTAGTTAATTATACATCATTAAAGTAAATTTAATTTCCTTAAACAATTAATTAGTCAAAGAAAAAGGACCTATAATAATTATTGACATAAAAATTATTAAATAAATACCTAATGCCTAATATATTAAAGATAAACTAATACAATAACCATTAAAATGTCTTAATGAATTCTTTTCAAAATACAAAATACACATTAACACATTTTGGTAGTTAATTATTCAAAGAAGACAATTAAACAAATATGTGTAGTTCCATAATAATAATTATAAAAAAAACTCATGAGTCATTTATTTTAAACTTGGCCAAGCGAAATTAAAACAATTTATTCTATTGCTAAACTTTTGGAAACTGATTGGATTTTTTTTTATCATATTTGGTGGAAAAAAATATGTTTTTGTTGTAAAAAATATATTATATTTTTTTTATTAATGAAACTAAATTATTTAACCTATAAATTAGATTCAGAATTAAAATTATAAAAAATACCACAGTTTTCGTGTGAATGATCATTCACAAAGCTATATAAAAATAATTATAAATAAAACAATAATATATAATTATTATTAATATTATTATACAATATAATTAAAAAGTTTTCCAGTTCAATAGCTTGGAAGATCAACGCCAAATATAAACAATATTGAAATTTGATTAATTGTCCAGTTTTGAAAACAAAAACGATTTAATAGGAAAATAAAAAGTAATAAAGGAAAATATAAAATTTATATTTTTAAAACACCTACATAAAAATTGTAACAATAGCTTTATAAAATTTTTTAAATTAAAAAAAAAAAATACAATACAATAACATTTAAATATTATTAAAATTATTTTTTTTAAACTAAAAACTAACTTAAAATAAATACCCATTAAAAATATATATAAAAAAAAGCCTAAAGAAAATATATTAAAAAAATGAAAACAAAACAACAAAAAAAATACCCTAAATAAACCCTACATGTATACTCACAAGTTATAAAATTCGTCCAAATCACTGTCCATGGACGGCATGGTTCCCAATATGCTGGCAGCGTTTCCTCTCTGAATTAAGATACTTAATTTTTGAGCGAAAAAGCTGCCAGCTCTATTGTCTCCTGAGATGTCGATGAGCTTTGGGGCTATTTCTTTATACAGAGATTTCGCCTCAAATCCCCACGGACCCATCGTTTCCACAGCAAACGTTGAAAATATATAATCTATAGATATAGACTCATATTTTCGACGTTTGCTTACTTGAGCTTGTTTCGCCGCAGCGCCAGCTCTGACTGAGGTACCCTGAAGTTGGGACGGGGCAAATGTATCCCAACATGTGAAATCCCAAACAAGGGAATGTCCCAGTCTCCATGGTACCAGAGTCATTCCATCTGGACGCTTTCCATCATCTCGACTCAAACCATTTGGCTCTAAAATGGAAGGAATTGAGATGAGGGCAAAGGTTCTACGGATCAGGTCATTGATGGCACCAACAATTTGACACCAATACGAAGACATACTGATAATCTAAAAATGTTGTTGTCTAATAAAGTTCCCAAATTTTTAGAGGGGAGCGCATTAAGCCAATGACCTGCCTCATGTTCAGACAATATAACAATGCGACATGAATAGTTTATTTTAATGTTAAGTACCCAAACATCAAGCTTTCCATCAAAGGGTGGAAGATCAAGTGCAGGTAGCTAATCAACTGCCAGGGGAAAGAAGATAGTTCCCTGGTTCCGGCGGTTATTTACGTTTTTAAATCCTATAGAAACCGTACTATGCTTGTCATTTTAAAAGTTATAGTAAAATCTTTATCGTTGTCTTGTTTTTTTTCTCTCAAAAACCTTCAATTTTTTTTCGTTTCTTATATGATTATATTTTGGGCTTCTTATTCCACTGCTGTAAGCTGGCATAATGATGCCCAAAACAGGAAAAAAATGCGTGTCCGAAATTCTCAATTTAAAATGTCTGAAAAGGTTTACTTTAAATAAATATTTTTCTTTGATTTGATCCTCAATCAGAAATAAAGAGAAAAATCCAATCTTCTTTATTCGTAGCAATGCGGCACGAGGAATACCGCACGGTGCATAGCTTTTATATATACATTGACCAATTTTGATAATTTCTTTGTTGGTCAATAGAAAAAGTTTTAAGGATGGGACCACAATAATTTCACTTTGGTCTGACGGTAAAAACTCAGGATATATTAGGGTACTCCTGAAATTCTAATAGTATACTTTTTTTGTGCCATGGCTTTAGGGTACCCAGCGGAGGTATTCATTTCGCCGATAGTGTTAACACCTAACTTATTGCGGTGTTTCTGATTGTATAGCCTCGTTATATGAAGCTGTCACCCATCCTAGGTCCGCCCTTGTTGTAATCTGCTTAACCTGGTTATCAGTTGAGCAGTGACTTACTAGGCTGGGGCCGCTTTTGCTTTTTTTTTTGTTTTACTACGTAGTTTATTTTATATCAGTTTCAACGACATCCTAAATATTGTTATATAAAATAATTGGATCCTAATTGTAACTTAAGGAACTCGTCAACGGTCAAAAACATAATATATATTATAAGTAATGAATAATATACATGGTGACTTTGAAAGGATGTACTTTGGGCTAATATGGAGTCCTACTGATCAATACGAATAACTTTTCCCATGGAACCATGTGCCGCAAATGAAAAAAAAAATTGCCTTCTCCATACAAACTAGTAATGTTAAAATGACCAATTTGTATGGGGAAGGCAATTTTTTTTCATTTGCGACACATGGTTCCATGGGAAAAGTTGTTCGATTTGATTAGCAGAACTCCATATTAGCCCAAAGTACATCCTTTCAAATTCACCCTGTATAAGTTAGATTAAAAAAAAACTTATCTTTATTAAATAATCTAAGTTTAAAATAAAAAGTTGCACTGACTACTATCAACTCTCAGGACATCTCTATAATTGCAGAATGCTTCATTAGTAGAATAATGGCGAATTCCAACTCAAGGTCTTAGTCCAGACTTTAAGATAATAAGGATGCTACAGAGTAATGATCAAGTCTCAATCCTAATATTGCGATCCTCAACCAGCCTTCCTAGCGTGTCAATTTATCTTTTTATTGGTGATAAGATTAAGATCTTTCTAAGTATCTAGATTGTATAAGTACTACTCTTACGAAAACAAAGAAACAGATAATGATAAAAAATATATAAATACCTTGATTAATCAAGCATTAATTTTTACCTTCTGTTGTTCGATATCTTATTAATAAACTCGTTTAATTAGAAAAAGCAATTGAGTTTTTAAGTATAAGCAAATACAATTATCTTTTTATTTATATCCAACATTTAGGTCAATGCTTTGCTTCAACCAATAGACACTGGGAGATAAGTTTTAGTCGTAGAACATCCCGACACAAAATTCCACTTATAATCGAAATCTAAAAGGCCTGTATGTTTATTTATCCGATAGTAACTACTTATTTTTTTATTAAAGTACGGTTTCTGCGGTTGCAACATAAAAATATATATATATATATATATATTTATTGGGTATGGAAGTAATTTAATAAGTAATACTGCCTAAGATAGGACTCTATAACTTGGCTAAGCTGACCACCCCATACAGATGCAATAACAATCAAGTAACCAGTCATGTTACGGTTTTAGTCTGTGGTTTCACCGGTTTTCTGGAACCGACTGCATGAATTCTTATATCGAGGTGGTAGTCTCTTTTCAGGATGCGCTTACGTTGATTTGACATTGAGGATATGTGCCATAATGAAAACGACTAATTCTGTTAAACAATAATATTTTAATCGGCCCCAAAAAAAAGGCAATGAATAGTACAAGATCATATATTTTCTAGGGGTTCTTGGATAATAAACATCTGTTTGTTAATCAACAACCCTAAAGAATAGTTTTAGAAACACATGCAATCTATTTACAAATATTTTCAATGCGGTTAAGACATATTACACGCATAAAGATATCTCCCCAGAAAAAAATGTCTGCGAAGTGGAATAAGAGTGAGTGAACGGAAGCATGATAATAATTTGGAAGAATGAATGAGGTAGATAAAATAGCTTTTCTTTCATAATTCGCCGATGTTATTGTTTTATTACTTTAATGTGTGAATTTGTTATCAATGTGTTATGAGTTGATTCACACACGATTAGTGTACGATGCCCATTATCTGTATTTATAAAACAAAAGCCATTTCTGATGAGATTGTGTCAACTCCTGATATTGTCATAGTTTGCTACTGTTTTGGGTTACGTTATTAACGACTCATTTATTATTTTCGTATCCAAACGTTTAAATAAATTAAGTAGTTAACATTATTTAAGGCTAGATTGGAAACTAACGGAAAAGGGAACTATTTTGAAGTAAAGGATCGGGATAATTTACAAGTGCTGAAAACTTGAATGCGATACTGGCATGCATCCGCTGAGAGGCAACCACGATCAATCACTGCGCGTGGCCTCGACACAAACGCTCTCCCGGTACCAATTGGGGATCTAATGATACAACTCGTCCGGGAGGGTTACCCATGGGAAGAATCGTGAATGGGTTCTCGAGTCATCATTAGCGTAAGTGGCTTGAATGAACTGTAAGCACGGCACGTAATAATGCTCCCACCACAACGCAGTCGCGGGACTTGCGCGCGCATTTATATACAGCTTACTCCATCACAGCGCGGCCAGTATTTCAGCACGCGTCGTTCAACTGTGCACGTTCCCGTTACGTTTTTACACGCACAGAAACGCGACCGTTCACGAACTTTCAAACCTTCAGGCGGTTTTTGAACTACCCTCGTTAAGGTACAGTGCCCCTATATATTTTTTTTATTAATAAATATTTTTTTATCGTTGTTTAACATAACTTTACTTAGTTATTTAACTTATAAAGTAGTGGAAGCGTGAAGTGTTCCGTCAGCTGTTCAACGGATTCTTTCCTGTGAAAACATTTTGGGTAAAAGTGCAGCTGAGTGCATATATTGCTCTCTTTTTGGCGCATTCGTTGGCATCGCGAATTTTACTTTTGTGTAACTTTTGTAAAAGTTTTCATTTGCTGGTATTTTTGTTGTAGCTTGCGATGTTTGAATTCAAACTGTTATAGTATACAAGTTTAGGCGGGAATTTTAACTGTTTACATTTGTAAATCTGTTACTATGTATTTTTTATGGATTATATAGTTTGTTTACATTGGAAATATGTAACGTAAAACATTTTTATGTAATGTTTTAAAGATTATAAGGGAAAGTGATAATGCTTAGTTGAATAATGATTACGTATATGTATTTCTGTATACGTTTAATAAATGAATATGTATAAACATATTTTTATTAAAACTATGTTTATTTAATTTTTTTATTTAGGTATAATAATGTTTATAATATAATTATTATACATACCTAAATTAAAACATTACGCATTAATTTATTATTGTCCTATATTAAAAAATTATTTTTAGATATATTAAACTGTTAATATTAGTTAGTGTAAATAGTAGTTAGAATCGAGTTTTGTTAAAATAAGACCATTTTGTTATTCACATTTCGGTTCATTTCACAAAGAAAATCTTGAATTCGCGTAAGGGATGTAGTAGGGGGGGGGGGGGGGGTTGGGGTAAAAGGGTCGCCTCGGGTACTTAGGGGAAATGGGAAACTGTGTCACCAGGACTTCGCGTGTAATGTCGCATTCAGGTTAAATTACGTATGTTTTATCTCACTTATTTCTTAATAAGTTTATTTGTCAATGACACTAATAGTGATATCTAATACGGTTTCTGTACATGACCTCTTTTATTATACTTGTATTGATAGGTAGGTATATGATAATTTATTGTATTTAGTATAGTCGTACGTATTTATGTTAATCATCTAGGTATCGTGACTAATATTGAATTAATTTAAAATTTACGATTAACTTTTTGTGTTCTGTTTTGTTTGTAAATAATACCACGTGCAATGCGGGTAGTATATTGAGTATATGCAATGAATATCATTAGGCACTGGTAGGTACTTAATTAATAAAGGGTACCCCTAATTGTATACGTGGTGGCCGAGTTGGTTAGACCTTGGACTTAAAAACACTTAGGTCCCTGGTTTCAATCCCGTTATGTACCAATGAGTTTTTAATTTAAAAACCAATGTACATTTGTTTGACAACACCACTATAGTCCCTCGGAGAGCGCGTTAAGCTGTCGGTCCCGGTTTTACTATACCAACTTGTGAAACTGTTTATAGATGGGTTATTGAGTCTATTTAAAACATCGCACCCGTGATGATACATCTACTAATGGGAATCTTGTCTAGATTAACGTGTCGATTACTTATTTCCTTGTATATATTTTTTTTATTGGAACACGGCATGTGACATTATTCATAGCTCCCACTAAAGGCTAAATGATGCGTTTACGAAATGGGCGACGTATTTGCATTACGAGTCTATTTTAATATCCTCACTGCTAATAATCAAACAAATGACCCGTTTCGTAACCGCACCAAGAAAGGAGACTCGACAAAAAAACGATGCAGTAGTCTCCGGAAAACCAGTGAGCTCACAGACTGAAACCAGGTCACTTGACGGTTTTTGCATTTGTATGGGTAACGAGTTTTAAAAGGACAATGAAACCTGTTGGATTCACTTAGTCCATCTTTAGACCTGTTGAGGAATAACGTTAAATTTTGGAATAGTATTATGTATTTTCGGTGCCCGAACTTTTAATATTTGAAATAAAAATGCCCCCAGGAGTGATAGAGCAGAATCTAAAGTTTGATTTAGATAGAAAGTAAATAATTTAATATTTTTACGTATTATGAATGTCTGTACACTATTTTCTTTATTTAATAAAACACTTATTTAGTTTTTTGTTAATTAAAAATATATATTAAAAACTTTGCCTTTTCGGCTTCCAAGAACCGTTTAAACGGCCTCAGGGTACCCAGCGGAGAGATTAACCCGTCCTCATTTCGCCGATGGTATTCGGAGGCAACACCTAACAAGTGGCGAGCTTGTTGCGGTGTTTATGATGTTATAGCCTCGTTGTATGAAGCGGTTTAGTTTATTAAGTACTTAAAATTTGTAAAATTTCATTTTACAAGTAAGTATGATGAGATAGACTTGTAAAATGCTTGCGCGCACACAATCTCACGTACGTTATTTTTCACGTACTTTATTTGTAAATATTCACGTACATTATTATTATCTACTTGTATAAAGTACCTATATAAAGTAGATAATAATAATATATATATATTTAATTATTAATATTTTAAATAATTACATATTTGTGCCGTTTGGGGTAGATACAATGGAATCATGTGGCCCAGAAGACAGTATTTTTCTAAAAGAAATAATTCCAAAATTGATTGACGTCTGAGATCAGCTCTCTTTTCTTTCACAAATACTAAGGATCGGATTAATAGTCTTTGCTAAGCAATTGAAAATGCTTAGCCAATGCTTCAGACTGTCAAACTGCATATTAAAAATCTAAATTTTGACAGTTCCAAGCAATGGCTCAGGCTAAGCAACGACTATTAATTCGACCGTTATGCCCGATTTCACCAACTCTTAGGAAGCCCTTAACTAAGTTAAGGGAAAGTTAATGACAGTTGTTTCATAGAAAATGTATCAAAATTCATATTTAGGCGCTCCTTTAGAGTTAGGCATTGTTGGTGAAACCGGGCATTAGTTTACTTATTCAAAGGGAAATGTCGCCAGAGCGTTCTGTGCCGCACGTACGTGAATGAATGTGGGGATTTTTTTGTATAGGTATTTTTTATATGTTAGGTATTTCAATTATATTTAATTTTCTTAAGGTTTTTATATTTAGGGTTCCTTTGTAATTCATTAGGTCTTTTATATTATATATTTTTAATTGTTTTATTAAAATGAGTAATTAGTTCAATGAATGTGATGATTCAATGAATGTGATGATTCAGTACAGTAATATTTAATCGGATTGCCTAAATTTTAATAATTTAATTCCAATGTTCGCCCTCGTAACGGTCTTGTATAAGATATTTTTAGCCTCAGTATCTTGTAGTTATTCGGGATTCGTATTTAAATTGTATTTTATTTAAAACACAAAACAACGATAATATCAATATTGAATTTAGACTATACAAATCTGCTTTAATTAGTTTATCTAAACAATTTTGTAATGAACTTTTTGTGTTTAACACTAGAAAGACGAGAAAAAATGTTTACCTAGAAAGACGGCACGGGGTCATTTGACCCAATACATAAAAAAAAAAAATGTTATAAGCAGGGGAGAAGGTATTCAAAATTAACTTTAATGTATATTAATAAGGTTTTTAATGATCCACACTTAGATAGCTAGTTACAATTTTGACAAATATATATCTTTGATTGATTGCAATGTCCACAAAGTAGTTTTTTGCAGGAATCACATAATTTATTTGTCTTTTTCTTACAGCCAGTGGTAGAGCAATAATGTCTTTGTGTATTGGTGGCCTTGGTGGGTTATTGTTTTTCACTTCTTGATGCAATATCCATGCATTTATAGCAGCTAAGTCTAATCTATACTAATAATATAATAAAGAGGAAAGATTTGTATTTTTGTGTTTTTGTATGTTTGTAATGAATAAACTCAAAAACTACTGGACCGATTGCAATAATTTTTTCACCATTAGAAAGCTGCATTATTCAGAAGTAACATAGGCTATATAATATCACGCTAGGTCCTATAGTTGTGGAGCAGTAACCAAAAATGTTTTAAAAACGGGGGAAAAGTATCGTTTCTGTGGCCTTCCGTGGCGTGCGCTGAGCATATAGTTAAAGTTATACAAACCTGTGCGAAGCCGGGACGGGCCGCTAGTATATTATAAAAAAACTTATACTGGCCATCTTCTACATCTTCTACTTTCACCGTCTGATTTATCTTCCGTTTGAGTTAACTAAAACTTGTATGGGAAATAGTTAAGCGCAGCAAGCGGAAATTTTGAGAACTAAAAATGCGAGCGTTGGATTGGGCAATAGGTTAACGCGGTAGTAAAGTTAACGCGAAAGTAAATGTTAAAAAAACTCACACTAGAGCTACCGGTAAAGATTGTAAAGCTGATAATATTTGATTATTAATCGAGACATAGTAAAATAAAAAGAGAGTAAAAGCAGGAGTTGATAAGTCTACACGAATAACATGTAACAACCACGGCCTTATAAGAATAAAATAAATATTATGATGTATCCGCAATTAGATATTATATTACAATAAATGCCGCATATCAAAAGACCCGGTGCCAACTTTGTAGGTAAACACTAAGTAAGGCCCGGTTTTTGTTAAAAGGTAATTTGGCATAAAATTACTATTCCTACAAATATTATAAACCTAATATAAGTATAAATTGATAAGTGTATACATTTAAATGCATTCAATAAAATATGTTATATCGTTTCATTATTCTTTAAAAAAAATAAGCTTGGGCCTTAATAAACAACCCGGGCTTTACCAGACTATCTAGTACCACTATTTTGTTTATGATATTATATTTATTACTTCGCATGGATACATATATTTTTTATGTATCTTTAAAGTCTCAAAGAGCAACACTTGCCGGCTTAATGAATTAAATAATATTTTTTTAAGAAAAAGGGATTTAAAGCGATTTAAAATAAGGTGGCCCTCTGATACCTTATGTTTATTCAATGTAAGATGACTAAATGATAATAAACTTATTACTGTACTGATATTTAAGCTATTTCAATAAAAGTTTCGAGAGTATAAAACATATGATTATATACTTTAGAAATTATACAACGCTAAACTTCAAAAATGGGTCAAAAGACCCCTGTCCGTCTCTCTAGTGTTAAAGAAGCAGTCAAACTCGGAATTTATGCATATAGGGTTCAAACAACAATATAATATAATAACCTACACAAAAATATAATCTAAAAAGGTTGTCAATAAGCCAATGCCTTTGTAAATTAAAGTGGGGTGTTTTTATTACCTACGTACCTACTGTATAATGTACAAGTATTTCTATATATTACAACCACGGAATAGAAAAAAACAAGTTACACAAAGAAACACTTATTTTTTCTATTCCGTGATTACAACCATAGTTATAAAAAAGCAGAAGCATGCATATGTTGGTATATATAATATATTATCGGCGACGACGAAGTGGAAATAAATCCTTCTGCTAAGTTACCCTAACACGGTAGTAAGTTTTGGGCCTTAAGGTACCAAAAAAATATACCTACATACATACTTGACACCCTCCGTGGACTAGTGGTTGCGTCTTTGGCGTTGTATCCGGAGCTCGTGGGTTCGATTCCTGCCCATGGCAACAAAATATTAGTACGCTTTTTCTGTACAGTTTGTACATGGGGTGTTTATAAAATATAATATGTATTATATCGTTGCTTCTGGTACACATAGTACAAGCCTAGAGCTTACTTTGTGACCAAAACAATATGTGTAATTTGTCCTACATATTATTATTATATTCGTAAATAACCACGGGTGGCCGAGCTGGTTAGACCTTGGAATTAAAAACACTTAGTTCCCTGGTTCGAAACCCGGTACGTACCAATAAGTTTTTAATTTAAAAAAAATATATATTTGTTTGACAATACCACTATAGTGCCTCGGAGAGCACGTTAAGCTGTCGGTCTCGGTTTCACTATACCAACTTGTGAAACTGTTTTTAGATGGGTTATTGAGTCTATTCGCCTTAAGACACCCGTGATTATATGTATGTATGTATAACTACGGATAAAACAACGATATTATGAAAACCAGATTTGTGCCTGTTAACATGAATATACAATCAACGAGCAATGTTTGATTGTTGCACCGCGATTTCTTCGAGATTGTGATTTTAAATCTCCCCTTTGGTTTTTAACCTTTGCACACTATAACTTGTTTTTTTACTTTGTCTAACGTTGACAATAGGTAATAAACCTTACTGTTTATGTATTATTATCATAACTGGTGCCTTACGGCGTCCGAGATTGCCTAGATGCAAGTGGCGGATTTACAAGTAGACTATTCAAATTTTGCTGCCCCTACCGACTCATTTAGCGTATGTTACTCCCGAAACCAATTAGTGTTATTGTTAGTGTGAATCTAATAACATTTAGATATGCAAATATGGATCCTTTTAATTTATGTAAGATTCGCCACTGCTACATACATATACATACATATCATCACGGGTGCCTTACGGCGCCCGAGATCGCCTAGACGGCCCCAGGGTACCCAGCGGAGGGGTTTTAATCCCACCTCGTCGTAGCCGATGGTATGAGTCTACACCGAACAAGTGGCTAGCTCGTCGCGATGTTTTGAATAGACTCAATAACCCATCTATAAACAGTTTCACTAGTTGGTATAGTAAAACCGGGACCGACAGCTTAACGTACTCTCCGAGGCACTATAGTGGTGTTGTCAAACAAATGTACATTTTTTTTTTAATTAAAAACTCATTGGTACCTAAGCGTTTTTAAGTCCAACTCGGCCACCACGTATGAATGCCCCGTTTACCCTCAGCCCGTCCTGTGGAGAGGTTTACTTCTTACTTTATCGTCACCGATAATAGCATTTCCATGTTGTGTTCACCAAAAAGGTGTAGGTAGTTTATTCTTAACGTATTATTATTTACAATTTCCAACATTTAATTAAACACTTCTTACATGTAGTGTTTAATTAAATGTTGGAAATTTTAATTATTTGGTTAACGAGATACTCATGACAGCATATATAAATGCTACTCAAACTTAATATTCACTTAAGTATATCTTGTCTCTTTTCACCTAATGACAATTAGATAGAAAAAAAAAAATACTTAGAGTATTTTTTTTTCTTTAAAATTTTACATAATATTGGCTACTTAAATGATTGGATAGGTCAGAAAAAATTACTTATTCATATTACAAATTCTATAAAAATTTTTTTTTTTCATAACAATAACGGTTAATTGCGAATTCTGTTCGCGCACTTAGGTTTTCGTACAACAAAAGAAAAAAGGAGAGAATTTTACCATATACCTGCATAAGGTAAAAGTATCTCAGCAACCATTTTAGGCAGAAACTTGAAAGGAGATAAACACAGATTTTTTTAAAACTTAATAACGCGTGCGAAATAGCTAGTAAATTATAAAAATATCATTCATTGTATATTACTGTCACAAAGCAAGCCCAATATGCATAAAAATAACATTAAATTTTAGTAATTAAGGAGACTTTAGTAGTTACCGACCTTAGCCAATCAATTATAAGAAGCCCAATGTCACATTCGAAATTTTTTACTTATGTTTGTTAAAAAAAAAAATAGAACAACTGCCTTGATACTGTAATTTGTATTACAGGAGACTTTAAATAAATCTGTCAGGCTATATTTACACCAAATCCTACCTATAAAAAATTCGTGGCGCCTTCTCGATAATGTATTATGCATAACCGCTCGGCAAGACTGTTTCAAAACCAATTTAGCAGCGGATTTGTAAGAAAGAAAGAATTATAGCTATATTTTGTTCATTATTTTAAATAATCAATAGAAAAAAATAAAAAGATAATTTATATATTATAATTTAGATTAGTGAAAGTAGAACTATAGTTATATTATACAGGGTGAATTTGAAAGGATGTACTTTGAACTAATATGAGGTTCTGCTGATCAAATCGAACAACTATTCTAATGGAACCGTGTGTCGCAAATGAAAAAAAAAATTGGCTCCCCCATACAAATTGGTCATTTTAACATAATTAGTTTGTATGGAGAAGGTAGTATTTTTTTTCATTTGCGGCACATGGTTCCATGGGAAAAGTTGTTCGTATTAATCAGTAGAACCTCATATTAGCCCAAAGTACATCCTTTCAAAGTCACCATGTATACTATAAACAGTAGACCCTAAGTGGATCACGTTGCTCATCCACATATCTACTATAAAACCTACCTACCGACCTATAAAAAAAATAAGTAGAGTGTTAAAATCTGAAAAATAAAAAAAATTACGCAATTAGAATTTATATAATAAGAACCAAATTAGAATAGTTTTATAAGACGGTGCAATTTAGTACAAAATATCTCCTAAATCGGCGTGCATGTATGAGAAGAGTTATGACTGTGGAGGCGAAAGTAGTATGTAGGGATAGGGACAAGTGGCGCTCGGTTGTCTCTGCCTACCCCGTAAGGGACCTGGTGTGAAGATAAATAAATAAATAAGATTTTTTTTTTAAACCCCCAGATTTGACCTCATAATTTCACTTATAAGTTATGACGTATAATATGCTGGCCTCATCCATTATGCCGGCTTCAGGTATCTATTCATGCTTTGTTTAAAGGGCTAAAGGATGTAGGTAATCCGCAAGCAGGTAGAGCATTCCATATTTTATAATTTTATATGTGCGACAGATGTATGAACCATAAACCTTTTATTGCGGGCTGGTACATCGGTCACAGTAAGCATTCTGTTACCTGTCCGTGAAGGAAAAGGGAAAGGAGGAATAAGATTAAATAGTTCTTTAGAACATTACTATGGGCAAGGACTTTAATGGATACTATAAAATTTGAGCAAAGAGCGTAGAAAAAAAATTTAAGTTATTTTTTTGGTTGACTTTTTTACGTTATTGCTAGTATAGTAATAGGTATCGTATGAAATAAAAAATGAATTTAAATTTTCTTTTATCTCGGAATAATCGCAACGCTCATCCCACCCCGTACCACTAAACGCGGCAAAAGGACTAAACGATATATAAATGATAAGAGAGCGATAGATATCGTTGATTTAGACGCTAACATAATACATACTTTGTGTCATTGACCGTTTTTCTGCCTGTCCCAGAAACATACTATTCATATGAATAGATACATCAAACTATAATAGTAAGAGGCGTATATGATGATACGTAAACTCAGACGCTTTTAATATTGTAATTATTTCCAAATAGACAACTATTGATAAACTATATCAACGAAAACAAGGGCTATGTTAGCATATACTCGTAATAATCTTTTTCGTGTACAAATGTTTTTTTTCTGATGAAAAGTGGGTTATCGTATCGTAACAAGCATAATGGCGCAACACGCACTTGGAAGCTGATAGACTTTTAATATGATAATTTACATGCTTAGGTATATAATAATTATATACCTGAAGCATAAAAACTTACATCACCATAATTCAATAGGTATCGAATGATGATTTTGTCGTTAAATTAAGGCACTAATAGACGTCAAAGACCTTGGACATAAATATAAAATGAGCCAGACGGCGACATATCAAATAGATTATACCTATTTGTTTGAAAAACTGATTCTTAGTACTTTAGTAACTACACTTATCATAAACTGTATTTTTTTCCATACTTATAGTCGTAGTATTTAATATATTAAACCAATATAGAGTACCTAATTAGAAGAATGCATATAAAGAAAAACAATGACAAATTTCGTGCGAGGTGACTTGTACCTGGTTGGGTCAGTCGTTAAGCACCTTGCCGCGATAGCGAGGGTCGTGTATTCGAATCCCACCAAAAATGTTTTCATTGCAATATCTTTAAAAAAATATATATGAAAAATGACAAAACTAAAATTGAGATAGAATAAAAATCTAATAAGCACACATAAAAATATAAATATCTTTTGGAAAAAAATAAATAAAACATCTACTCACATAGTATTAAAATACCTAAATTTACTGCGAAATAGAAGGGTTCGACTAGTTTTCACCTTAAATAGTGTTACTAGGGGTACTCAACCAGTTTTACGGTTATGTCATTTATATTTAATGTATTAAATTGAATATATTAAATAAAAACTACGAGTAATTAATATTTGTTTAAAATAGATGACATTATAAATACAGAATATGGTTATAAAATGCGCATTATTACGTCAATTTAAAGGTTTTAATAACTGCTCTAGGCTGACGGTTATCATAAAACCATTCTCAAACCTACATAAAAATATTAAGTTGCAAGGCATATATTTCTAAGAAGACAACTTGAAACCATTTGAGGTATAAATCTTTTAGAATGTTGAATAAATTAACAAGGTACAGTCGCCAACAGCTCAACCTACCCATTTTCGTTAGTTCTTCTTCGCTCTAACACAATGAATTCGCATTTGACGGAAGCAAGAGAGACTAACGTAAATGGGTAGTTTAAGCTGTTGCTGGTTGTACATGATAAGTAGAGAAATGACGACAAACAACAAATATGACAAATGTCCCAACGGCATCCTGGCAATGATTGCGGGTAGGTGTGATTGTTGCACTATGAATCACTGCTGCAGGGTACAGGTAGCAACAAAAACACAAATGGTGGAAGAATTTTAAAGAAGAAATCAGAATATTAGTTTTTATTTGTTTCTATTTAATAGCTTATAGCACAGAAGAAATATATAGCAAGTAATGCTTATAGTAAGACATGAATTCTTTTTCTTACTTGAAATAAACGTTCACTATTATTATAAATAATGTGTTATGTTTAGGTTAAGAATATTTATTAACTCAAAAAAGAACATAGATAACATTCACTTACATTGAGTTAACACAAAATTACATTACAAAAATTACAAACTATCATAGTCGTCATTTCATCACATATTTAAACATAAGTAAATTAAAATATAAGTAATTTAAAAATATTATTTACAATGTACGTGTAATGTAATTCTCGTTTCATAACCTCGACAATAAATCCACACAGTAGGCTTATAAAAACCGGTGAACCCATAGACTAAAACCGAAACATGACCAGGTTACTTGACCGTTTTATCTTTAATCAACGCAAAAGAAATGGCTTCGGCCGGTTTCACTTATTAAGTATTACCTAAACTGAAAATTAATTAAAGATGGCTAATCTATCAATATTATAAACAGATTTTTTTTTACTGTTTGTTTATTCTGTGAAATCTCAAAAACAACTGAACCGATTTAACTAGATTTTATATATTTACTAGCTGTGCCCCGCAGTTTGACCCGCCAGTTGAAAATAAATCGGAATAAAATCGGTTTTTAGTTTATCTAGAACAAACAAACAATAAAATATATTCTCTTTATAATATTAGTATATATTAACCAATAAATAAGTACCTATTATTAAATATAAACTGTGATATAAGTATCACATCAACAAAATGCAACACGATAAATAAAATTACTTAACAAAATAAAATTACTTAACAAAATTTAATCGAATATTTTCACTAATGTATCATGTTGAAATACGTTTCAAATAGGTGCTTGACTGGTATAAGTCCCTTCACATGCATTACGAAAGGGCTCATACTGGTTTGCTCAGTACTGTCGCTTCGTTTAAATGTGACACTGACCTCGCAAAAAAATCTGAACTCGCGAAGTCATGGTCGTGCATTCCAATATACTTAAATGCACGCAACTATATACACAAATAAAGTGCATGTACTAAATACGATTCGAGTATACCTACGTCGTTATGTCTATAACTTCGCTATGCTGACTGAATGTTCTCGTTATTTGTTTTTTAAATCGTATTCCCATACCGATGTCTAAACCGCAAAGTGACCTAGTCATGTTTTGGGTTTTAGTCTCTGGATTAACCGGTTTTGTCTCTTTTTAGGGGGCGGTTACGAAACGGGCAGTTTATTTCATGATAAAGAAAAAATACTATTAAAGTAGGCTCGTAAGGCAAATTCGTCTTTGTCGCCACACATTCCATAAATGTATCAGTTAGGCTGCATAGTGGGAGCGATCAATGTTGTAAAAAAATAACAATATACTGAACGACCCTATTTATAAACTTTGTAGGTCTCCTTACTATCAGGCAGATACAAAGCACGTTCCAAGAAAAAATATCTGTACAAAGAAATTTCGCCTCAGATCCCCACAGACCCATCGTTTTCCATAGCAAACTTCGAAAATATATAATCTCTAGATAAGCTCATATTTTCGACATTTGCTTACTTAGGCTTGTTCCGCCGCAGCGCCAGCTCTGACTGAGGTACCCTGAAGATGGGATGGGGCAAATGTATCCCAACATGTGAAATCCCAAACAAGGGAATGTCTCAGTCTCCATGGTACCAAAATCATTCCATCTGGACGCTTGCCATCATCTCGACTCAAACCATTTGGCTCTAGATTTACTACTAAAACGGTTTAGTAGTTTTGATGTGAGAATGTCTTAAACCTACATACATACTCACCTTTGCGTTTAATATTAGTATGGATTAAATACAAATAACTCTTGACCCAACCTGTTGTGAGTTTATAAAATGACTTAAGTACTAATAGCTGAATAAATAAAAAACTCGTTAGTATTGGATTTATAAACCCACCCACCCTTATTGCATTGATTGTAACAAAATAAATATTGGTCGAATCCACGTCTGTAGTTAAATGTTTAATCAAAATCGATACTGGTCTTTCCAAGCGAACACCGATACACTTTATCAATGTCACCACTTTAGTACAAACCAAATCGAAGATTCTTATTTTAAATATTCATTCAATGCAAGAAGCTTGGGTAGATTTAGTACAGAAAATGTCGATGAAAACTAAATAAATTTCAAAGTTTACTGGCTTCAGTCTTAAAAGATCAGGTTATATTATTATAATATAATCAAAATAGGTTCAGTATTTTAGACGTTAACCAGCGTTACTTAACTTTATTATATCTGTATACAATTAAATGAAATATTAATTAAAAATACACTTCAGCAAATCCAATTAATAATAATATAAAAATTAGAAATATTTTTATATTATTCACTAATGTTTTTATATTATTCACGGATAACCGAAGGTTTGACTTGTAGAGAATGCCTAGCGGCATTAAGGCCACCTTTGTACTTTATGCAATAAATATTTAAATAAATAAATATATAATATAATGTATACGTGGTGGCCGAGTATAGACGTAGTAGCCGAGTTGGTTAGTCCTTAGACTTAAAAACACTTAGATCCCTGGTTCGAATCCCGGTATGTACTAATTAGTTTTTAATTAAAAAAATATGTACATTTGTTTGACAACACCACTATACTGCTTCGGAGAGCACGTTAAGCTGTCGGTCCCGGTTTCACTATAACTTGTGAAAGTGTTAATAGAAGGGTTATTTAATCTATTCAAATCATCGCGACGAGCTAGCCATTTATTCGGTGTAGACTCATACCATCGCCTACGACGAGGTGGGATTAAAAGCCCCTCCGCTGGGTAACCTGGGGCGGTCTAGGCGGTCTCGGGCGCCGTAAGGCCACCCGTGATGATATGTATGTATAATATAATGAACATAAGTAGCTAGGAGCGAGAGTGTCACTACATGTATATTTACATGCACAATATACATTTGTCTTGGCTCCATGGAAATAGCGACATACCGTCGGATCTCTTTCCATCACTGTGATATATTTATATTTTAATAATATTTAAATCTTTGCCTATTTGCATTAAGATACACAAAGTGTGACACCGAAAGTACATGCCTTGCTACCTTTATTCTTTATCTATTCGTGATATTTAATTATTTATAAAGTTTTATATGAAAGTGGGTCTTAGATAAATATATTTATAGTTCAGTGGGAAACAAACTAGAATTCTGAACCAAAAATAAATTTATGCGCAGATTAATGAACGGGAGTAAGAATTTTTATTTCGTTTATAATAATGTATTCCAATGGAAATAGACACGCGCCAGTTTCCCAGCTTATACCCAAACCCGTTCAATTGTAATATGAGAGTAGGTCTGAGATACAACATTATTACATATACCTATATTATGTGTTTTTTTTTATATCTCAAAAACTACGAATTTTCTTTTGTGATTAGTTTGCGGGTTTACTGCTTTTTAGGAAAATTATTATCTTATATTACTTGGCGAAGAATTTTCTTTTAGTGGTTACTAAACGTGCGATTTTGTATAAACGTGTCATTTCGGCAAAACTATAGGTAAATCTTGTTCAATAATACTGTATTAAACTTTGTGGCTTTCCAAAGGTGGAATATAGTCCATTAAGTGGCTCGCCTCTTTAATAAAATTAAAAAATTCAGATAATTTTTTTTTTAAGTTAAATTATACATAATAGATATCTATATATACCTATAATAAATATAATACATAATAAATATATAATAGGTATTATCATAATATATTTCTTAATTAGTAATCTTTGGTCAACCGTTATTTTGTCATATAAATGTTCCAACTTGTGTCTTTCTACGTAAACGTAAAGTTTCGTAAATATCAATCCAGAAAAATCCCAAAAGAATTTATATTTCCTTTTAGTAGATAGAACCTGTGTTGAAAACCGATTATTTCTAATACCCATGAAGGTACTTTAAAAATAGCGTTATGTTATAGTGATGAAAGAGCAAAGTAATTTTTCGTCATACCTATACACTACTTTCTTATAAATAAAATAAACGTAACGTGTAGAGTAATGAGTACAAGCGATGTTCATGACATAGTCTCTATACGTAAGGAGACCTTCATAGTTCAAGATCATTGCAAACGTATGATGCATCTATTACTACTAGGAAATTGCGTATTTGCACTTGCAAGGATTGTATGGGAATAATTATTTAGGAACTATTTCTAGAATCCCTTGAATTCCGCCCACGCTATTGACCTAATTCCAAGCTTTTTATAAGATGTGATTTTTAAAATTGTTTTGTTTACGATTTTACTTTTATATTAACAAAATCCCTAGCGTTCATACCGAGTGTCACATATAAGATAATATACAATGTGCTCGTAATAAAGCCTTTGGCTTAAAGCAAATCATCAAATTAGATCTCCGATTATAGAGAATATCTCAAAACCAAGTAAGTCTTCATACTAGTTTATATTCGTCAATCATAATTTTTTAACACTTAAAATAATATTAAGTCTATGTTGTTTGGCCGCATAGCAATAAGTTTACCATGCTCGCGCTATAATAACCGGCGGAATCAGCTACCAATGCTACCAGCTCGTTATACTATTTTAAGCCTTAAAGCAAATCAGATCTCCGATTATAGAGAATATCACAAAACCAAGAATGAGTATATTAAAAAAAATATTAATAGAAAATATTTAGAAGTAACTGGCTTTGTGTAGGTATGTTACGTTTTCTTAGGCACACCCTCGCTAATACACCATTCTAAAGTTGAAAAGCGTCCTTAAAAATATAATTTTATTTGTATATATATATACTACCATCGCTTTCAGCAGACAGCAGATATAATTTTCATATGTAGATAACATATGATAATTATGTCTGCTGTCTACTGAAAGCGATGGTAAATTTAGAACATTACAATAATAGGCATAGAAGTCTCCCGCGAACGCGTTTGACCTTTACCTCAATATATACTAGGTGGGCAATTTCTGTACGTGTTATTTAAAAACAAAAAAATGCCATAGCTTTCGACCATGCCTTGCTAAGTTACCTGCGCTCCATAATTAATTTTGAACACAGAATTTAATAATTTAAATATGCATAAAACGAAGAAAAAAAAAAGTGCTTTAAAACTTTTCTTAAGAGACTCTTAAAACACAATCACAAAGCTTTCTGTTGATATATCAAAATGTAATAATAAATACCATCACGGGTGCCTATTTGGCTCCCAAGAACCGTTTAAACGGCCTTTAGGTACCCAGCGGAGGGATTAATTAACCCGTCCTCATTTCGCCGATGGTATTCGGAGGCAACACCTAACAAAAGTGGCGAGCTTGTTGCGGTGTTTATGATGAAATAGCCTCGTTGTATAAAGCGGTTACCCATCCCAGGCCGGCCTTGTTGTCATCTGCTTAACCTTATTATCAGTTGCGCAGTAACTTAACCACTAGGCTGGGGCCGCTTTTTTCAAAATGTATAATATCCCTATTTGATAGACGCATATAAGAGATGCGAGCATACAAACTGATAGAAGACACGAATTCTAGAAATGTAGGATTAATGTTCTATGAAGATCAAGTCAATGAACATATTTTTTTCATTCAAAATTTAATTATAATTATAGATATAGCAGGTTCGTAATTCTGTCAGAACACATTCTTTCTACATGGGTACTTGTAAGTAAGTATATCTGGTATTTTTATTCCGATAAAAAAGTAATTAGTATCAGATTACCAATAAAGATTCATGAATGTGAGGTTTGGCAGGTAGGGTCGGGGTTTTCAGTTTTTATAATTGATTTTTTGCGTGTAGCGTGCTGCCAGCATAATTTATCAAGAGACCACGGCACGCGTGATCACCGGGCAGAACGCCAATCGATTGGTGAAAACTCTCTGCGATATGTGTCAAGGGATTGTTTTGTTTTGGGTTCGAGTATTCTCACTAACGACAACAGCTGATCATTCGATTCCATTCACCTCCTTATTACGATACTTTGTAAACAAAAAGGTTCACCACTTGTTTTCTTGTTCATTGTGTACATATGCGTACTATCCTACACTATCTTCGTTACAATATATGTATATTTACTTATATTTAGTAATAAAATTAAAAGTGGTATTTGCACATGGATTCTTTGACTTATTTTTGTATAACAATTTAATAACATCAGCGTTGTTGCGTATCTTCAAAACTTAAATGATCCCGGATTCATCAAGTTCTTACCATCTCAGGGGTATGCAGTCACATTACAAGTTACATTAAAAAAACTCATAAATAAACCTTTAAGTATAGGTATTGATTAAGAGAAGAAAAAAAATATAACTCTAAATGTGCATAGGCTGCCAGTCCTCCTATACACGTCAAGAAATTTTATACATGTTCTGTTGATATCAAATAGGTATCAAGCTAATGAAAATTCAGTGGAACGGAAACGGATTTTTGATATAATTAATAATAAGACATTATATTATTAATTATATCAGAAATCGTAAGTTTGGATGTAATTATACCTAAACTTATTTTTTTAACGAAGTTTAGATATAATATAAATAGTCTATTTTATTAGCACTAATTTCCAAAAATATTAAGAATGATATTTGATAAAAGATTCAGTTTAAAAAAATACGAATTTCCGATCACTATTATAACTTGAAACTTCCTGCACTACAGGAAGTTTCAAGTTACGCTCTGCAGAATAATCTAAAAAATGTACTTGACATTTTTTTCTTTGTTTCAGATAGGAATCACTGAGGTCCTATCGTGATGGCAGATTCTACACACAATAAAGTTGAAGGTATTTATTTTCTAATAACTGGTTAGTTTATACTTATTTATACCGGATACCTACGCTGGGTAGCTTTATTTTTTATTCAGTAATTAAAAGAATGAAGTGTTTTTTTTCATTCCATATTTTATAGTATTTATTTTTTATTATTTATAATACAATATTCCACATCTTGACCCTTGATATCTATTCATCAACACTACAAATTGGAAGAGGTGACGTTTTGGTTAGAGTATACACACACGTCGCATCTTATAGAAGTGCACGTGCTATTAGATTAATGCCATGGCATCCGGTTTCTTTTATAATCATATTCTAACCTTGTACAATGGAGAGCACCTGGGTATTTCGAAGGATTAAATCGGACGTTTTAGTTTAACATGTTGACATAAAAATATTGTTTGTATTGATATACTCGCTCGTATAAACGCAGTCGACCGAATATATTTAAATAAAAGGTCAGACACAAAAGCATAGTTTCCAAGCCTTAAGCACTTGGTTGGTTATTGCAATTTGTCGATTGCATCAGCAGCTGCCTACATGAATGCAAAATTCGTGTTCTTGACGTTGGAAAATCGCCATTGACTAGCCGATGTAACGTAGGTATCGGTACAGTCGCGACGTGGTTTCTTATAATCAGCTAGCTATACAGTTTACGAGCAGTATTCAGATTGGATCCCTTAAGCAGTATACAGATAGTGGAATAGCAAAAGATCTGAATGGAGCGCCCGTAATCGGGCGAATATGGCCAGTAAGATCAAAAGTCTCGATTCTCTCGTACTCTGCAGAATACCTGATCTCTCCTAAATTCTACCTTCACATGGGTCTCAAACAACTCAAAAAACCATTGCTATGATACATTATAACAAATTAAAAAGGCTGATGCTTTATAAAGATCAGATTCTGCGATGCGTTGAATCCTCTGGGACCGATGTGATACCTACTCAATGCTTTGGATATTCTCCAAAGACGGAGTGTGAAAATTATTATTGATGTTGACGAAGTCTCCAATATTCTAAAAGTCAGAAGCACTGTACGGTATTTTATTGCCTTCATACATATTATGATGTGTTTTTCTTATAATTTAAATTCCATCCTCGACTGTTCATGTGGATTTCACGCTGGACAAAAAATAAATTCACATGCCAATGGTATTTGGTTCAAAGACAAAAAATAACTTAATTTAAATGATTTTGTCTTACAATAAAGAACTCGAATTTTCGTTTGTGGATTCAGCATGTGTCTTTATTTTGACGTATAATTCCGGGTTCTTTAGGCAAAGCGTTAATTCACCGAAAAAAAACCGACATAGTAGACTAGAATCGTATCTATATCGTTCTAGCGTTAGTAGCAACTGCATAAGCTTTTTACCATCTCAGAGTTATGCAGTCACATGTTCTACTACTATAATATGTTTTACCTATTAAGCTATTTTATCACGCCATCCTACAGGATAAATCTCCCACATTAATGTGCGTGACGTATATTTTGAAAATAATAAATGTTTTAATAAACAAAACCACAATGATTGATTTGATTTCTTAAAAATTATACCTATCACCTGCTACCTATTGATAGGCGGCAGTAGCTAAATAAACATCAAAAATTAAAGGCAAGTAAGCAAAGCAAGAACAACTACAGGCGACCCGAGTGAAGCGGGTGCGGCCTAAATAAATGTCACGTTACGCGCTGGTGAAACCGTGGGGCATAGCTAGTATAAATTAAAAGTTTCATCATCGCACCGTGCAATGACCGACTTGAACAAAATATTGTCAATAAAACTTACAATATCATTAGTGTTTTAAATTGTAACAGAAATGAGATCAGCCGTTTAATATTTATGTATACTATGTTCAGTAAAATTATAAACGCGTGACTGAATGAATAATGCGCTGTATTTTTAACTTAAAACAGTGTCTTTGTCTTAAAGAGCACGGATTTTCTTTATTGTCTACTCTCTATCTACTTACTTGTAAACGTTTTTGTGCCATTGACGTTAATATTTCAAACAAGAACAAGTAAATTATTCTTTCAAAGTACATATTGACTTAAAAATAATTTATGAAATTTAATTATGACAAGTGTTAAATGACAGTAAACTAAAAATATTATTTTAATCAATACATTAATAATCAAAATTCGTTTGTTTAGTTAAATTTAAATTAGTGTTTTAAGTAGGTAAATTTATAGAAGTCGTAATTTATTAAATTAAAACTCATGCTACCGAAACGTGTACGATTAAGCTATTTATGCTCGAAACTACGCTCACCTCGTTATCTCCACCCGCTGCCGAATCTATATATTTATGAAAAATATTAAAGAGTATTCAGTCTCACGCTATCAACCACGGTAACAACACGATTTGGGAAATATTTAAAACAAAAAATAATGTCGGAAGATATAGCAAAAAAAGGCGGTCAGTATATTTTATTTCTTAAAGTGAATTTCTTTTTTTAAACTATCTATAGTTTATTTTAGTAACTGTGTGTTAATTTTATTTTTAAATTTATTGTGAAAAGTCGAATTTAGGGCGGCATTTGTACTGAATGGCGCTTTGAAAATTCTCAGCTGTGGTGGTCATTTAATTACAAGGCTCATTTTAATTTTCTAGTTAAATTTTTTAACTGTTTTTTTGATAAATAACTGTCCAGATTTTTTATTGTTTCAATATAAGAATTTAGATATTGTTATTTGATTAAAATTCCTTTTTAAGTATTCTTTACGAGGATTCTAACAAACATTAAAATTTGTATAGATTATAAAAAATCCTTTCTTCTTTTGCAGATAACCCCAAGATTTTATCAGGGCCAGTATTGACAAATTCACCCAATGCAGTATTGTCAAAAAGTATTTTGGGCAGATACAATGACCTGCCGCTGCCTGTCGACCGGATCCTTGCCACATACATTTGGGTGGACGGAACTGGAGAGCATCTGCGGTGCAAAGACCGCACTTTGAACTTCATCCCGAAACAGCCAAAAGGTAAACACGAAGATAGTTTATTTTAAAACGCTGTGCGATATTTGTACTCAAGTGAATGAAAAAATAACTCCTAATAGAGACAAAAGACTCATTATATTAATAGAAAATTTGCATGTAACGTTTTCCTTGTAATTTCCTCGTTAACAAAGCGTAGAAAAATGCAGTTTTCCTGACATTTAATTTTGTATTTACAGTTGACTTTATGTGTTGAAATTAAGATGCAAATTTAAAAAAATATTCCTATTGTATAATTTTATATAATGCTGTGCATAGTTACAGACTTGACATTTATATTAATATGAAGGTGGCGTGAGTTTTGTATATAATATATTTATGTATTACGATTATGTAAGTGATCTGTTAACAAGGGCGCACCAATTGTGGTCCGGTTATACAGCTTCCTCATTAACAATTGTAATTAGTGTGGTTTATGTAAACACTTCGGCCTTCAGAACCACTGTTGGATGTTGTTGTAAACAAGATTACCTACACCTAACTATGGTGGTATTAATAAATATTGAATATGCAAGTCAAGTAGGTAAAAGAAGTCGTTTTAATGACCATAATAAATTATATTTTGACTTGTATTATAAATAGTTATTGCGACAAATAATATTTTCAACTATTTATTTTTTAAAGATAAATTAACTTTAATGTTGGAAGAAATTAATACAAAAGTGATGGAAGAATATTTAAGCTCATGTGATTTGTCAAAGTTTGGAAGATATTATATGCCTCCATTTCTTTATCCTATGGATTTGGATCGTTTCTATCAAGTGACTTGCAATATTGTTAACCGAAAAAACATGAGCTCCTATGATGATAACTTAAAAGGTTTCAGAGCAGTAATCTATCTATTCATATGTAATTTTATAAACAAATATTTATACTTATATTTCACTTCCAATAGAAATAAAACATCGACAATATGCATTTATGATCATGCGACGGAATCGTCGTGCTTCATGTTTTGCCAATCATGTAGTGATATAAAAATATACCTACTCAGAAAAAAATGTTAGCTAGTAGTAGTGTTATAGGTACTATAGATTAGATTACATCTAAATAAATTTCCATTCCATTATTATTTGTCTATACAATATTTGTGATAATAATTATTTTCCTAATAAATAAATCGTTTCATTTGACAGAACTGCCGATTTGGAATTTTGATGGTAGTTCGACGGGCCAGGCCATCGGTCATAACTCGGATACATTCCTCTTTCCTCGCGCTATCTACAAGGACCCCTTCCGTCGCGGAAACCACATTCTGGTCATGTGCGACACCTACAAGTACAACATGGAACCGACAGGTAAATGCTATTTCGAAATCAAGACTTGACGACAGAATAACTTAATTATTTTATTAATTATTAATAGATACATCTAATTTATAATATTGTATAATATAAGCATTTAGTAGAGTATGGAAATATATGTCCTTGCGATATAATTAATATTATATAAATTGTGGCACCACTTGTCGTTAATTTGAAATTCTAATTTAAATATTGGTCATGAGTTTTATTTTATTATGTTTAACTCCAATGTTATTTACTTTTTTGATAATGCATCATTCTATTTTAATACATTTAGTAATTTGTATACCTAAATGTTAGTCATCATCAGTTATGTGTGCCTTTGCCCTAATATCGCAGATGCATTGGATGGAATGGGCAGCGTATATAAAAATAGATGATATCAAAAGAGTTCATTGACACCTACTCACATTCGTTTTACCTTTTAACTCTAAACAGAAATATTTATGATGATTTATGAGTTATTTTAGTAAATCCTAAACATACGTCATTGCTTGTCTTTGCAGATACCAATAACCGTATAGCTTGTCAGGAAGCGTACGACAAATGTAAAGATGAAGAGCCATGGTTCGGTATTGAACAGGAGTACATTTTATTGGATTCTGATCTGCGGCCGTTCGGCTGGCCACCAGGCGGTTTTCCACCACCACAAGGCCCGTACTATTGCGGCGTTGGTGCCAACAAAGTCTTTGCTAGAGATCTGGTTGAAGCCCATTACAGGTTTGTTATCATTGGTTTACGATAGTATATAGGTATAAGGTATTTGTTTCTTAAACGCCATTTCTATCACAAGTCCATAGTGTATTCACTTATTCCTTTACATAAAACTATGGAAATTTCTATTGCAAACCTAACTACGTCAGAAGTTAGTTGTTTACGCGTTTTTAGTCATAATAATTACGACTCACCCAAATATAAATTATAATAAATAATAATTATGCGTATTTAAAATCAATCTCTTATCTAATTTCATCATTTTATTCCTTACGTCAATTGAGATTCGACTAGTTTTTTTTTATTTGTGTTAAATATTTGTGTCTCGAGATAAGTGAGAACCAATGTAGGTAGTTGTAGATAATAATGAGTCCAAAAGTCATTATTGACAATAATAAACAATGTTTTATTTTTATACAAATAGGTGCTGTCTGTTTTCTGGAGTTCCGATTTCCGGAACAAATGCTGAGGTCATGCCCTCTCAGTGGGAGTACCAAGTAGGGCCCTCAGTTGGAGTAGGTGCTGGTGATGATCTTTGGGTGTCCAGATATATTCTGCACCGATTAGCCGAGGAATACGGAGTCATCGTGACGTTTGATCCCAAGCCTGTGAAGGACTGGAACGGTTCTGGAGCACACACAAACTTCTCTACAAAGAAAATGAGAGATGATAACGGAATCATGTAAGTGGCTTGAGTGATACATACTTATATATTTTTTATAGAAAAGAGTAGCTATAATGTGGAAAGATACAAATTATTACAATAGTAACATAACATACTTCAAAAAATAAAACCTAATACAGTATTATAATTTCACACACACATATATAAATATATAGGTATAACAGCAACTTATTTTCCACAATTTAAAATAAACACGGGTTATTTCTAGAGTATTAAATGAATTAAAATTGAAGAATAAATGCGTATTATTTTTTTGTTGACTTTTTAATAAAATCAATTAAAATCTTATTTAGCATATAAATAGTATATAAATAGTAAATAACAAGAGTGGGAATCGAACCCACAACTTTCTTATACAACGCCAATGATACAACACGGAGGCGGTCAATAATTCTTTTATGGTAGTGAGAATAATATAAGACATACATACATATCTTCACGGGTGCCTTACGGCGCCCGAGACCGCCTAGACGGCCCCAGGGTACCCAGCGGAGGGGTTTTAATCCTACCTCGTCGTAGACGATGGTATGAGTCTATAGTGAAACCGGGACAGCTTAACGTGCTCTCCGAGGCACTATAGTGGTGTTGTCAAACAAATGTACATATTTTTTTTAATTAAAAACTCATTGGTACACATCGGGATTCGAACCAGGGACCTTATGATATAAGAATAATATAATAGGTAATTAGCACATTTCTTTGTTTTAAATAGATTTTGTTTATTTATACAGTGAGATCGAGAAGGCCATTGACAAGCTTTCCAAAGTGCACATGAAGCATATTAAGGTGTACGACCCGCGTGGGGGCAAGGATAATGAGAGGAGACTTACCGGTCTTCACGAAACCGCCAGTATTAATGATTTCAGCGCAGGTAAGTTTTTTTTTCAAAATGCATAGCAATGGTACTTTCTCTACTTGGTGGTAAAGATTTTTGTATAAGGTCACTAGTAAAATGTTTTTTAAAAACAGTATTGTTCGTTTGTATGCCGGCTAAATAATGTAGTTACAATATACATATAAGCCTCATTAACATAAGTTATGAGTATGAGTATGTAACAGTAAGATAATTCTATTTGAAAACTTTATAAAATGAAAATAATGACAATCTTGTTCATTTTGGTTTATGGGAATGTGGACTTTATTAAAAAAGAACGAAAGTTTTATATCTAATTTCGAAAGAAAATTAGAGTTGCAATGTTTCTGAATTATTTTACTCGTAATTAGGCCCAGGATGGTCGATGACGTTATCAAGCAAACAATGAATGACGCTTAGAGATAGCGATTGAATAGCTAATGACGTCACCCGTCCATACAAAACAAAAATTGGCTACTATTTGTTTTTGTTAAAATGTACTGGGAATCTGAGAAACTGAGGTTATCGACATTTCATTGCACGACTGCAGCGCCTGGCGAAATTATTTTGTAAAACTAATTTTACCAAGACGACAATGATTATCATGTCAACTAGCTGATCCGCGCAACTTCGTCTGTGTAACTTTAACCGTTTACGCAGTGCACGCAACGGAAGCTCTCAAAAGGAACAAATTTTCCCCGTTCTCCCAATATTTTTATTGATACTCCGCTCCTTTTGGTCGTAGCGTGATCTTATATAGCCTATAGCCTTCTTCGATAAATGGGCTATCCAACACTAAAAGAATTATCAAAATCGGTTTAGTGGATCCAGAGATTACCCCTTACAATCTCACAAAATTTAACCTCTTAATAATATTACTATAGATCAATCAATAATAGTTAATCTACCCACCTAATTAAATGATTTATATTGATTTCAGGTGTCGCAAGTCGCGGCAGCAGTATTAGAATACCTCGCGCTGTGGCAGAGGAGAAGAAAGGATACTTGGAAGACAGAAGACCGGCGTCTAACTGCGATCCCTACTCCGTCATTAACGCTCTTATGCGTACATGTATCCTCAATGAATAACAAATAACTTTGGTTGCCACCAATAACATCAAAATCTTATGATCCTAGTAGCTTTCGGTTTATTCGCGTTAGGACACCAATCGGAAGACAGAACGATAATGACAATAAACTGAATTTGATAATAAATAAGAAAAAAAAAAACAAGATAAAAAAATATATTCTTGCCAGAATGTGTATAGACGAAGTCTTTTAGTTTACCTACCTATATGGAATTTATCCTGACATTTAACGATTTTAAATTAGGCTGTGAGAATATATACAAAAGTGTTGTGCATTACAGTTATCTCTACTCTGGGGATGATAGATAAAGATAACAATACCGATTTCAATTTGAGTAAATATACAAAACGTTTATTGCGTTAACGTAATTTAGACATTAAACAATGTGCCTATATAATGAACAAATTATATTATAATATATTGTAATATTCTTATGTCACTAAGGACATAGAATTAGTTTAAGAATAACAGTTCACATGATTCACAGTGCCTTTAGTGAGAAGAACACACACACCAATTATATTTAAGAAAATTTACAATTACCTATATTTTAAAGTATAATATTAAACATATCTATACAAAATCTTAAATATATCAATAAAGAAAGTATGTAGTTTGGAGAGTTATATAATACTTAGTAAAATTAGCAAAAAATATTTACATGTTATGTCTGTCTGATGTATGCGCAAACGAAATGCTACTAGATGATGAATAGATGAAGATCAAAGAATGTTTATTTGAGAATTATATATAAAACTAAAAAAATAAGATGCACTTTATTTAGCTATACATTTGCTATAATTTCATAATTTTAATTCTATGCAAACTAATTTGCAGGCAAACTTAGTAAAAAAAAAGCAATATTATAATATTTACTTACATTCGATTTTTAAAAGGAAATTTAGACCTAATATTTACTAAGCCGAACATGACATAAAAATTCAATTATTAAAAGTACAATTAACTAATTATATATGACACGTGATTAGAGGTAATGAATTATAGAGGACCATATATTATATTAATGAAGATATTATTACCATTTAATATTATAGAATATATTTTATGATGATTATGTGATATTTAAAATGTTAACTGTTAATTTGGATTGGATGAATAGTGGACTTGTTGATATGTACAAACGGCCACATATCATTTTTTCATACAAATTTAGTGCACTATGTTTACCTAGTTTTAAATATTGTTTATGTGTTATCTGATTTTCTCATTAAGTTTAATTTTAATCATGGTTTTAAATAACTTTAGTGTAAAAATTATTATGTGCTGTTATATCTACTACAACAAGCACAAAAATGTATCAATTATAAAATACACTTGTACCTTATTATTGTGACATAGCACAAAACTGTTTTCAATAACGTTATGGTTATTTGATAGTTATGTAGGTCGTATTATTTACATAGCAACTATCTACAGGTGAATTTGATTGTATCTACGAGAGATATTAAGTAATAAAAATATTAATTATAATAATCGTAAGTTTTATTTGATTCCTTAGTTATTGTTACTATTTTTATATGTATTAATTTACACATATTGCTCTGGTCACAAACTAAGCTCTATGCTTGTACTATGTGTACCAGAAACAACAACACATTGAGTTTTATAAACACCCAAACCATAACAAACTGTACAGAAAAAAGTACTAACCCTTTTTTTGCCATATGTGGGAATCAAACCCACGACCTCCGGATACAACGCCAAAGTCGCAACCACTAGTCTGCGGAGGCGGTCTATAAAGTATATATTATGACAACATACTTAACCTCCGAGAGCACGAACTGAATCGGGCCCCAGTTTTACTATACCAACTTGTGAAACTGTTTATAGATGGGTTATTGACCGCGTCCGTCCGTAGAGTAGTAGTTCGTCTTTAGCGTTGTATCCGGAGGTCGTGGGTTTAATTCCCAATCATGAATGTTTTTATGTACAGTTTGTGGCATGGTCTTGGTGTTTAGTTATAAAATATTATATTATTAGAACTGATTTTCTATCTTCATATATTATTCGACAGTTAATCTGTATGAGCAACAGTCAAATTTATTCATTCTCCATACAAGTTATCTGTTAAATATTTTTTAGACGACTAGCTGATAACTTTGACCGTCGCACCCTATCAAAAGAAATAATTTTCCCCTGTTTTTTGCAACATTTTACATTGTTACTCCGCTCCTATTGGTCGTAGCGTGATGTTATGTCAATAGCCTTCCTCGATAAATGGGCTACCAACACTATAATATTTTTTGAACAGCCATGTTCGGAAACTAACACAATTAACACTGGATAATGTCACAGAGTGCGATAAAACAATTGAAAAATGCTTAGAGAACAAGTGATGCATATAGTATAGTGACATTACCCAGTGTAAAAGTATTAGTTTACGAACGCGGCTCTGTAGTGCCTGAGATTGGCGCGTTCAACCAAACTCTTAGTTATTTTATCTTCAGCTCTTTAATATTAGTAGATACCTACCTATAGATAAAAAAAAAACAGACCTTAGTATAGCTGTTTCTATATATAATACATTGCTATATACAATGCAATGTATTTACATATTATTATTATTGAGTCTATCCATATAAAAATTAAGAAACAAAAAATGAAAAAAAAATAGCATATAAAAATACGGTAGGTAGGTATTTGTGGTATTTTTATATGCTAAAATTTTTAGTTTCTTAATTTTTTTATTTTTTTTTTATGAAAAGAGAAAAAAATACTAAAGACTGGGTATTAACCGGTTTGGCAACTGGTTTTTGCATGCCCTACTTCGTAAGCATATCGGATAATTATAGTCAAGTATTAAAACAACTAATAAAACATATACTTAAAATCAAATTTCTTGTATGATTGGGCTTACTCAATCAGGGGCGGATCCAGGATTCCATTTTGGAGGGGAGGCGGAGGAAATAAAGTGTGTAGTATTATTAAAAGTTCATGAGCGAAAATAAGCCATCGCCTAAATATTTGTTATGTTAAATCGTTGTCGCGGTTTTATAAACTCCTGCCATTTTCATTTATGAGCAAAAAATTAAAACGCCATCGGCAAACATATTGTTGTGTTAATTTATACAGTCGTTGCGTTTTTAGGACTCCTGCCATTTTTATTAACCCTGAGGTACTCGCTAGGTATTTACAAACATGAATAATCGCTACCGGGTAAAAAATACCACTTTATTGACGTTAATAAAGAAAACAGTTATGTTTTTTAATGTTTTACAATCAATTTGTGATATTATTGGCACTATTCTTTATAAATAAAAAAAATCCAAGTTATCGTATTTATAGGTATAATATATTTAAAATAAAACTGATTCAAAAATATTAACAAAAAGTTAGTTTTCTTTAGTAATCTTACAAAAATCCACATAATCATGTATTTTCTTATCAATTTAGCAAAATTGGGATCCATATCAAAAATAAACTTTGCACACTAACCATCAAAATGAATAAAAAAATATGATACATTTACAATAAACGAACATTGAGATAATCAACAAAGAGTACTTTGTTATACTAGAAATGATAATCAACATCAAACACATTTTTCAGCAATACCACAGAAGAAATAATAGTACAAGTACAGAAGCTCCACTCCGTAAGATCAATTAAATAAATAGCGAATATTGCACCGACACAATAAAGCTCAGTTCAGCAGGGTTATTACGCGTCTTAAGTTCGCTCGCACGCCAATGGCTATGACGTCATTCTGACGTAAATCAAGCTTGGCTTCTTAACAATGGCTCCAAAAAATCTTAGAAAATTACGTCATTACGATTGGCGTGCGAGCGAACTTAAGACGCGTAATCACCCCTCGGATCGCACAGCGCTAATAGCCTACATTTATATTCACCTAAAGTTGCCTCTCTCTCTATCGCGTAGTTCTTTACTTTTCTAACGACGTTAGGGTTGTCTTCTTTTAAACAAAACCTAGGTTAGGTACTTAGCTGGTAAAATTTTACTTGATCGATGATAGAAGCCACTGCATATAAAAAGACAGTTCCTTCTGTTTTATTTTTGTAGGAAAAAAATATCGATACAGTATATGGGTACATAGAAAACAATTAAAAAATAATAAATTATTATATTGTAAATATAGTTTAATTACATATGCTGGGGTATATGGCCCAAATGGGGTATATACCCCAAAAGTGGGAATCCAAACCCCACAGCAAGGGGGTTGAGACCGACTGACGACAAGTACCCTGAAAGTAGAGTCCCTGCCTCGGTAACAGGGTCAACTCTAGCCGGCTCTCGGTCTCACCGAATAACCGGGGTCTCTACTACTCTTGTCGGTTCATTGGTGCTTAGCATAACCACATCGATATATATCGACCGTCGATAAAATGAAGAAATCGATATGTATCGAATTACTCGTGTTATCGAGCCTATCGATGCAATGTCCTAGGGCCCATTGTCTCGAAAATAGTCAAAATTAATAGATCGATCTTTTACTATACGATCTTTGGTATATATTTTTATCGATTCACTGAATTACGTATGACCTTCCAGTTTCAAATCTTCAGATTAGCAAAAGTATCGAATGGCTGTTTTGTTATGTTTTCATGACAACTTAACATGCGCGACACCATCCGCATTAGAATCAAAAACATTTGAAATCAATTTGATGCTTATTTTTTCATTTGGTCAAAAGTTTATCTTTTAAATCGATATTTAGTATCGACAGCGCCACATCTCAGCATAGCTGTCATCGATCAAGCTAATTTTATGGAGTATAGTAGTAAGTACATAGATCATAAAACAATTTTATTTTAGGATGTCTGTTGCATAGGTATTTTAATCTAAGGATATACGGAAGCCTTAAGGCACACAACATTGTCCATGAAACTAAATATTGCTTTTCGGCGTATACAAAAGAAATAATAATAGGTACAACTAGTATAGGTAGATTATGTGGAATGATTTAAGTCCAAATAATACCTTTTAAGGAAATAGATTGTACCTACCGACTAAGTTAAAAGAAAAACTTGCAAAAACATTGCTTCAATATATTTGCTTAATCTATTTTAATTATTATTAAGCAACCTATGTACCTAATTGGGAAAATAAATAAGTATGTACGGGCAAGTTTATATGTTGTCTACTTATCAAAACTGCATAATATTTCTAGTTAGTTCACGGTAGTGCACTAACTATTACTATCTATACTAATCAAACAAAACTAAACCTGACCTTGTAAACATAACTTTTAAATACCTAGCCATACTATAGCAAATATCTAACAAAGTAAGTAAATACGAGAGACTTAGATAACTATAACAAAGGACAACATTTGGTACATAGGAAAGGTTTTCATTATTCGCCATAATGAAAATTCGCATTCTTATAAACAGGCCACTAGACACGCGTTTTGATTCATTTACCTTTTTAGGTCCTTTGAAAGTATAAAAAATGTAAGGTCCGGATCCTTGTTACTATTATTTAAGCAACCGAATGTGGCACAATAAGCTTTAGACCTCATTTTAGTTAATATTAAATATCGCGAAGAGGCGCAGAGTATCATACTGTTCTGTGCTTTAGTTTAATATCTCATGCTCATGGTATGTCATGTCATGTAGTGTAATATCATGATGTAGCGTCATGTCATGTCGGGATCGTGTCATGTCGTGCCATATCATGATTGAGTTCTCAATATTATATATTATTAGACTACTCTTTAATTTATCAATTTTATACATCCTGCACGTATATTTTTACAATAGGTAGGTATATTTAATGGTTTCAAATTCATAATATATATTTTTTATTATTATATTCACACCTTACAAAATCATGTTAAGTTCTCTTATATTTTACCTTATACTATGCAATACGACCAGTGGGGTAACCACCGATTCCGATACCGTGAGTTCTCGTTCGAGTTGAGATCAAAAATGACGTCATTTCATACAAATCATATTTACAAACTTCATAATATTATATATATTTTTTTGTAATTAATTAAGTACTCAAACTAGTTATGCATTGGGCAATTCAAATAACGATGTTTAACTTTTCGTGGTACCAAAAACATCGTTCTCGATGTCAACTCGAACGAGATCTTACGGTATCGGAGTCGGTGGTTACCCTGCAGTTTGTATTGAGAGTTTACTATAAGATTCATACGTATTGTGCAGTATTATTGTGTACCGTGCGCAGACGGTGAGCGATACCCATCCGTTTATAACTAGTTCGGAGGGCAGTGCGATCTAATTGTGTCACAAATGCCATTAGCTTGTAAACTTAGGTAATTAATAACTTTAGTTCCTAATGTAACGAAGTTCCTATGTATTAAGTTTTTTGTACCTATGACTTTTGTTAAAAGATAAATAAATTATTATAATTATACAAACGTGCGACTCGGCCGGAGCCCACTGCGCCCTCAAAAATAAAACCCATCCGTGGGTACGGCCGGGTACTTGTATATACAATAAAAACAATTATTGACCACTCAATATAACCGTTTTTGATAAATGTGACCGTATTATATCTGTAGGTTGTGTTATTGCCCTGTTATGTAATGAATTCTGATTGAAAACACTTTAGAAACCTTTCTAAGGTGTTTCGAGTAAAATTGAATTATTTTTGATATATGATAGTCATAGCTTATACAGGGTAAATTTTTCAAGTGTGCCTTCAAGGCCAAATCCTAAACTACAAAGAATATCTAAAAATGCTCAAAGGAGTCACGAGACCGATTTTGATAAAAACTAACGGTCTTATTCATAAAAAACCTTAAAACACTATTAAAGAGCTCAAAAGTTAAAACGTTTAATAAGGCTATTGGCTCGATAACTTTTTTGTTATTCATAAACATCAAGAATAAACTATAATACACTATAAACCTATTTTAACCTCACTTTTTATACATATTTTATTTTTTGGTTTAAAATTTTATTAAATGACTTCTATTACTTCATAAAATTATATTACAAATAAAATAATAATGCTCAGTCGGCTTCCGATCAACAAATTCTCAAAATTTTACAACTCTAATGGACTTGAACCAAATTAGGTTGAGCGCACACTGACAGAAATTTGTAACAAAAAAATATTAACATTTAATCTTATTTCACCGCGGTAATTTGTCCAAAAAGATATAGTTGTGCCGCTTCAAACTACAAAAATTGAATGGCGGTGCCGCCACATCTGTTTTTTATTTATTTATTACACGACATGTGATTTTGTATCCACCGGATGGTAAGCAGACCTACAAAGTCCATAAATAGATCGATAAATACATTGTCGTTTTACAATATTGATCGCTCCCACTATGCCGGCTAAATGATGCGGTTACAAAATGTCAAAGAATCAAAAAGAATAAAAAAAATCAAAGAAGTTTACATTACAAGTCTATTTTAATATCCTCGCTGCCTTATTTTAAATTCAGTCGCTTATTTCGTAACCGCACCATGAAAGGATACTACCACCTCAACAATAAGTCTATGCAGTAGTCCCCGGTACCAACCAACCGATGAACCTACAGACTAACACAGAAACATGACTAGGTCACACAGTTTTTGTTGTATGTGAAACAAGTATTGCGACTTGCCAGTTACATATTATCATACAGAGATGCAATCATAAAAAATTACATAGGTACAGATATAGAGAGATGCAACATAAGCGATAAACAAAGCTGTATTCTATTTTTGATATCAATTATTTGAATTTAAATGACGGCTGAAATCGCGGGGCATAGCTAGTGTGACTGAATTTTCTATCAGTGTGCGCCCAACCTTATTATAATTATTTCATTGGAGGTGTCAAAAACTTTTTTTTTTTAATTTTATGGTCTTGGTTTTCCGCGATTTTGCCAACTTTCTTGACAATCAATTATTTTTTTCTATCAACACATCACTAATTCAGCTAATAAACGTCAAATAGTTATAGGAGCTTTATTGGAGGTTTATGAAAAACAAAAAAGTTATCGAGCCAATAGCCTTATTGAACGTTTTAACTATTGAGCTCTTTAAGAGTGTTTTAAGGTTTTTTTATGATTAAGACCGTTAGTTTTTATCAAAATCGGCCCCGTGACTCCTTTGAGCATTTTTTAATATTCCTTGTAGTTTAGCCTTGAAGGCACTCTTATATATACACACACACCTATAATAACAAAAAATATTAGATTTACTCAAAAAAATCTTTATTTAAATAAATAGGAGATAGTTGAAGACATCAACGATCCAGTCGTTACCATCCTTCCTCCCTCCTTTCCTCGTGGTGCCTTGAGAAAAATCGGTTGTGATATTTTGGGGTCCATCCCACATTCCCAATTGCTTCCAATTGCCTAGTATGCTGCAATTGCCTAGTATGCTGCAAAAAAAACAGAAGACATTGGACAATTTTCGGATACGTATTGAATGGGGATATAAGTTGTTTTCATTCTAATCATTCAAACATTCATCTTTTTACAAAAAAAATATATATTTCAATGATAATGAACAAAAAGAGCTTATATTCTATAGGCCCCTTCTCGATTATCGTAATTTGATGAATTTTCATGTCCCTAATGTATACTATACCTATAATAAAAACTTAAAATTGTTTTAAGTCCAAAAGTCGATCCTCTAATGAAATAATGTTTCAAACATTTTAAGAAATAACATTTACAATCTTATTTAAAACTATAAGTTATAACATTAATGAATAAATATCAAAAATAATTACCTTTGGAAACTAATATTTTTGGCTCTGTTTTCTTTCCTAGAGTTTTGATTTGATATTTTATCCAACCATTTCTCTACGTTTATATAGCACTAAATCAATTATTATTATACTATAGAACAATAGAAAAATATTTTTGAAAATTTAGCTATACAACCGCACCATATTATTATTGTTTTGCAATGATATACCGTGAAATCCTCCAACTTTGGACTATAGGGGTAACATTGGCCGAATAAAAAAAAATACATAATTAGCTCGTACCACTGAAATGGTGTAAGATAGGCACATTTTTAAAACAGTGGTAGAAAATAAATTATATTTCTGGTTCCCAGTTTGGTTGCTTACATCATTTAATAGTCCTTTAGCAGTCTTCAAAGTGACACCATTCAAGTGTGGACCAATTTTTACTATAGAGTTTTTGATTGCCAGCCTGCTAAAATGAAGCCTGGGTAAGTAGTATCTGAATATGTTATTGAATTATGTCAGGAGAACGTTTTGATATGCTTTTTAATTAACGATTGGTGTTTGTGTTCGAGAAATGTGAGCGGCCAATGTTACAAACAGTTCCGCAGTACCGGGGGCTCTAGAGAAAAAGCAGGCGAGGCGACATATCGTGTCGCCTTCAATCAAAACTGTATAGACTTTGGCAGGTGACAGCGTACCTCACGCCTACTGTCACTGTCAAAATACATACGTTTTTGATTGAGGCGAATCGACATGTCGCCTCGCCTGCTTTTTCTCTAGAGCCCCTGGGGTGTAAACATTAGCCGCTGTCAATAATGCGTTAGGGCTGCCACCTGCTTGTTTTTTTTTAGTAATATTTTATTAGTGCAATAGAAATTACTAATTCAAGGTGCGCAGAAGAATCTGCGTTTCTTTGAACTACTGCAAGGAAAATATGAGAAAAACAAAACGGAATTTTATATAGTTTTGATAACTGCTCGTTGTTGTTATTTTATTCGCCCTCCCCGTGGACTGGCAAAATTCGGCTTCTTGTATGAATGGTAACTGCACAAATAAAATTGCTATATGTGTTACATCTTAGTTTGTTTGCGCGATTTCAAAAGAAACTAAAACAGTGCAGAAATGATTTCCATACACCTTTTGTGCTTTGGAGCAGAAAAGTGCAGCTTTGTGCTGCGTATGTAGTGCAGATATGATAGAATTTCAGTATAGCAAATTAGAAGCACGAAAGCAGCTTTTCAATGACCTACGTCTGGGCTTTATTGGTTGCTGGGTACGTTCTGCGGCCACTTTCTGTTTCTTATAACATGACCGTTACATTGTCAAAATAAAGAATTCCGTTATTGGCGATCTCTCCTCCAATCAGCGAAGGTTAAAAAACTACTCTGATTGGAGGAGAGCGCACTAATAGCGAAAATTGTTATTTTGACAATCTAACGATCACGTTATAAGGAACAGAATATGGCCGCTGCCCGTCCTCATTTATCACATAGGTACCTAGTTTTATGTAGCAATGAGTTATTTTATTTTTTCAGGAGCAAAGGTAAAGCGAAACCGAGACAAAAAGAAAGAAAGAGACGTTGGGGCCCGTGAGTATAAAAACTATAGCCAAGAAATGCTGGAACTAGCAGTTGAGTTGGTGCAAAATGATAAAATGTCGGCACGAGCAGCTGCACGACAGTTTTCCATTCCAAAACAGACAATATTAAACAAGGTTCACAACAAACACCAGAAATCTGTTGGATGTCCACAGCGTCTATCAGCGGAAGAAGAAGCCAAACTAGTAAGAGTCTTGATTGCCGCCGCTAACTTTGGTTGTCCGCTTACAAAATTAGACCTACGACTCGTAGTTTTTGAATATTTAAAAAAAAATAGTAGTCAAAACTTTTTTGAAGGTCACCCCTGGAAAAGCTTGGGTCGAAAATTTTCTTTTGCGAAATGCCTGTAATTTTCCGTACGCACTATGCAAAATATCAAAACAGCCCGAGCTACAAAAAGTATCGATGAGTTTATGACTTATTTTGAAAATTTACAAGAGACCATAAAGATGTTCCTGCGTCGAACATAATGAATTTCGATGAAACCAACTTAAGTGACAACCCAGGAAATTCGAAATGAATATTTAGAAGAGGAGTGAAATATCCCGAACGGGTCCTTAACTCCACAAAGGGGGCTATTTCAATTATGTTCTCTGCTTCAGCGGCTGGTAAGGTTTTACCGGTCTATGTTGTTTATAAAGCGGATAATTTATATTCGGAGTGGATTCAGGGCGGGCCTCGTAATGCCAGATATAATCACACCAAGTCAGGCTGGTTTGACTCCCAAACTTTTGAGGACTACGAGTACTTCAGACGAATTGTCCTGGATTGGGCGAGTAATTTACTCGGGAAAAAAGTCGTTATTTGCGACAATTTATCGAGCCATTTAAGTGTGGATGTTATTGAGCTCTGTGAAAGTCATGATATTCACTTCGTTTTTCTCCCCGCTAACTCCACACATCTGACGCACCCGCTCGATGTGGCTTTTTTTGGACCACTTAAGAAACTGTGGAGTAAACTTATAAAATCCAAATCAAATGACACTAAATAAAAACCACTTCCCAAAATTCTTAAAGTGTTTTACTGAACAGCTCCAGTTAACAAGATCGGAAAATGTCAAAAGCGGGTTTAAAGCTACTGGGATCAGCCCTCTCAACCCTCGTGAAGTGTTGAAACGGATTCCTGAATATCACGAAGATTTGGGGTCGTATGAAATTGACGAGGCCTTACTCGATTATTTAAAACAAACTAGACAACCGAAGCCCATGAATGTTAGACGAAATAAAAAAGTTGTGACAATACCAGGAAAATCAGTGACAGTCAATGACTTTTTACAACAGGAAACAAATATGCCAAGATCATCAGTAGCTGCTATACGAGGTGGTATCAAGACTTCCAAGAAACGAAATACGAAAAATGATAAAAAAATTGCCAACAGTCACAAACTGGACGACAATGGCGAATATGAAAAGTTTATGGAAAGGAATGAAAATGTAGATCATACAGATAATATTGAAATGGATATAATACAAATTGAAGATGAAACGGTGCTTATGGAAAGGACTGAAAATGGAGATCTCAGAGATAGCATTGTAATGGATGTGTACACAATTTCCCAATGAATTAATGAATAAATTTGAAGATGGCGTTAATGAAATTAATACATTTCTAGATGAAAAGACGGGGCTTCTAGAAATGAAAGGAAAAACAAACATTACAAATAAGAATGATATAGACAATCGAATGATGAAATTATCTGGAAATAAAAACAAATCTAAGCAAGATAAAAATTCTCTCAGCAGTAACTTTAAAGCCAGCATCGACCTCAACTGGAAAGATAAATCAATCGGAGTTTTTTTTAGACCACAAGTCCTATACTCCGACAGTAACGAAGAATTGCAAAACATAGACAAAGAGAACATGCTGGGAGAAATTGGGGTCAAAGTAAATAATGAAAAGAAAAAAAGTAACCGTCCACTATTTATATATATATATATAAGACATTAAAATATAGATAAGACATTAAACTATTGTGAACTTTGTAAACTCATTAGTAATGAGTTTACAAAGCTCACAATAGTTTAATAATTAGGTCGGCGCTGTGCCTTAGTAATAAGTCATTACTAAGGCACAACGCCGACCTAAATTTAAAGTTTAAATAAGTAGTTTATAATGTTTTCTCAGTACCTTCGACGCGCGCCATAGGTCGAGGCGTTGGGCCTGAGTTTTGATGCCAAACTGTAGAACTAGGTGCCATAATAATATTTATAAACTTTTTTTTTAAATAAAGTCACAAATTCTTGTTTTTAGTTTTTATTTTATTTATTTTATACAAGTTTTCCATAGTCGCTATGAGCGCGCATTTAGTTGGTTTCTGGTTAATAAATAAAACAATTTAGGATAAAGACAGTGTTTTAATTTCTTTATCTTTCTTTGTGTCAACCCTAATACCTAAAATCAATTGTATGGAATTTACCAAAAATTACCAGGTAACATTGGCCACTGTAATAACACCTGCCCCCCTAGCCAAGAGCATCGGCGCTTTTTGCGCCCAAGCGTCGCAGAACGGACAGTGATCGACAGAAATCGGTAGCCATGAACAATTTTTGACGTTAACTTTCATTCTGTCGAACGAGGGAGGGCGACCGCTCGGCTCGATTATTCACGTTCCGATATATTCAAAACCCGCGAGTAATTTTGAGTATGATGTTTTATAACACATAATAATTATATTACGAATGAATTGAGAATATAAATTAAAAGCAATATACATTTTTTATCATATTAATGGTGTAAAAATTATTGTACAGTTTTAACAGATTTGTATATTAATGTTATAATTAACTTACATGCCTAATCGGAACGATATTCGTTATTTTAGTGATAAAGAGAGAGAGATAATAATAAATAAATCCTATTGGTGTAACAATGTGATATCACGTTTTATTTTACGGGCCAATGCTCTTTACATTTGATTACAAACAAACCTAATAGAAATATTGCAGACACTCTTCGGCATTATTAATATGGCACTTTTAAGTTGTAAATATAAACTGTAGAATTATAAATATAAATTCGAGGCATCCGGGGCGGCCCACGACCAATTTATTTTTAACAATTCTCTGATCAAGGTAGAAATATTGCAGTTATATCGTTCTCGGATTGGAAACTTACTTTTTGAATAGGTAAGAATCAAAATAAATAAGTGCTTCTAAGGTTATATATTTAATAATTGATTAGACACGTTGTTAAAACATTTGTATGCCGAATAGGCGAAACAAAACGGACCTTTGTGTTTACAACACCCATCTATTTACCTTTGTTTCTCCTACAAATAAATGTTATTTCAGGTGATTTTGGATATGCCTTGGAACCATGATTGATTATCCCTGTCATGGATTCCGTACCTAATTAATACCTCAGCGGACCAATACACTGCCAAGTCAGGATATGTGTAAAGCAGGCAAATGGTTATCTCAGGGGGTCATTAAAATACCTTGGAATAGACAGAGTTCTGCACTGTGAATCTGAAGAGTCTTCCCAAATTGTAATGGCTTGTGCAGCGTAATAACCAATATGATGTTACACTATAGGTGAGTTAAGAAAAATAAATTACAAATTGTCCGCTTACTTTTTTTAAAATTAAATTAATAGTATTTGGTTGAGTAGAGAGGGTAGTGAACACAGTGCAGGTGAGACTTTAAAAGGCCTTTAAACCTACTTCGCCGTCTCAAGTCCGGGAACGCTGCAGTTCATTCCCCTGCCTTTCAACCACGCGATGGACCCGGCACCCGCACGGTGAATCCATGGTTTGCTAAGAACATTGTCTCAAATTCACCCTCCTACTATATTTAGAAGCGTGGAGTCAACTGTAGTAAAACCTGACTCCAACCCAGTTATGTTGCAATTGTGATTTATGTTATTTAAAAAAAATTGGTCATTTTATTTTTTTATTAAACTAAGTACAATTTTGTATTTTTTTTATTTCAGGTATTTATACTTTGCAGAGTTTCAAGGACCCCCTTCCCCATCAAGAGAGGTCACAAACTATGGTGCACAAAGTTTTAGAGTGGCCCAAGCCAAACAAAATTATTAAATAAATATTTACTTTTAATTTGTTTATGTTTTATTGTGAATATTATCCAATTTTAAGAAATCAATATTCTGGGAAATATTTAATTAAATATACATTAACAGAATCAATATAGGTGGCACAGACATATAGGTGGACAAGTTTAAAGGTGTCTGTCGGATGGACCCATTTAAACATAGAGTATTGAATAAGAAATGCTGGTATCATTATTAACATTTCTTATTGATACTTTGGGTCAGATTAATGAAGATTAATATTTTTTATTATGAATTTTAATTAATAACAGTTTTAATGATAAAAATATAATAAAGTCCTTGAAGAACACTTTAGTTAAAATAAGTTTTATTTCTTTTTTACTTATTTATTTTTGTTTGGTAAAAAAAGAGATATATACAAGTGTTCTTCAAGGACTCAAAAAGTTTTTTTTATGAATACCAGTGTGTTTAATATTAAGATTTGTAGATATGCTTACCATTATGGTAAGTATATCTACAAATGATAACCTTACCATTATGGTAAGTATATCTACAAATGCCCACATTAGATACATGTAATTCCCTAATAGTATTCATATAAAATAATGAAACGTTACTCTAGGTACCATCCTAGTATCCATCCAACTATTTATAGTGCTTGCATGGGAATTTAAATTCCTATTAATAAAAGAGCTTGTATAAACAATATAGGTCTAATAGTACATACTACACATACCCTACTTAGTACCATTTATATAATAGTACTAAGTAGTTTTTACTTAACAATATTATACATATATATTACAGCGTTAAGAGAATATTTGTGTGGATGTGTGTGCATGTATGGGTCATATATTGTATATAATAAAATACCTAATATTGTTAATATCTAATGTGGCTGAGTATAAATTGTATTATTATTACTAAGGCTAGGATTTTTTTTTTTAAATAATAATATACCAGTATAAAAGGATTCTTTTAAATTTGAAACTCAAGGTGAAAAGTCATTCTGTACAACCATAAAGACCATCATCAGTCCCTGAAATACCAAAAGTTGTAACTTTATTAGTAATGGTCAAGGAAAATCATATTCTTTTAGGGCACTATATACAATTATATTATTAAAGAAGAATATAGCAATATATATTAAACCATAAGTTTGTGCGGCTTGTGAAACATTCTAGGTCTTCACAAAGGCTTTGAAAAATCCTTTGTTAAGCCTAAAATGTTGCCTAAACTCTCCCTGGTATCCCCAATTTCTTTGAAAATGTGAACTTTTCATTAAAAATAAAGAAATAAATAAAAATAAACTTTATTTGTTGATATTTTACAAGAATTTATACATGTTTTCTTAACTTTTTGCCTAATATTGGTTTGTTTGATTAATGTTGTAACACTTCTATCCAATATTATCAATCAAGATCAGATATTTGTTCAGGTTGTCCTCGGACATAGGCCTCCTCCAGCAAATACCATTGGCAGCGGTCTCCAACTACTCGGCATGAGGATGTCTTGATTTTTTTATACTTCTTTCAGAGACCTGAGAACATACATACTATTCTATGTATTTCTTTCTCCATTTAAAGTTTTGGAGAAATTGTTTGACCTAAATAAAAGTACCTATTCAATTTCTTGATAACTTACTTTCAGGGTTTGTTTATGTCTGTTTGTCATAGCTTTGGTTTTCACACATGGTTCTTTTAAGCCCCGTTTTTCCACTTCTCTTGCTAGTTGTTTGCACAATAACTGGAACTAGGTTATCAGCAAATCTCAGTTGAGATATTTTACTTCCATTTATGTTAAGCTCATAGCTATTCCAAATAATTCCAATCAATGTAATTGACGAAAAATTTCCTCCAATACAGCCGAGCATAGTTTGAGGGATAATAGGTTTCCTTGTCGCACTCCTTTTATTCGTAATTCTTTTCCAATTTTTCCTAGTCGTACTTTTGCTGTTGGTATAGTTTTAAAATTGTTATATTACTCCTTAGTCCTTATGATTCTTGAATATTTAGTTTGATAAGCAGATGACAACAAGACCGGCCTGGGATGGGTGACCGCTTTATACAACGAGGCTATTTCATCATAAACACCGCAACAAGCTCGCCACTTGTTAGGTGTTGGCTCCGAATACCATCGGCGAAATGAGGATGGGTTAATCCCTCCGCTGGGACCCTGAGGCCGTTTAAACGGTTCTCGGGAGCCAAATTGGCACCCGTGATGGTATTTATTTATTTATTAGTTTGATCACACTCTGTGTTTTAAGATGCTTTGTAAGTATGAAATAGAGAGAACTTTTCGTGGCTCTAATCTATATTTGGCGTCGATGAAGACGCCACTCGATATTTGCTGTTACTAATAAATTTAATTTATGCAATTTAATTTACACAACATAATAAAAAACTTCTAAAACAATACTTTGAGTTAATTTAAATTAAAACAATGGCGTCGTTTTGATAGAATATAGCTCGAAAGGGAGACCCCGACCACCCGCCCGTTTACAGTCGAATTTAGCGTCTAGCATTCGCAAAAAACGAACAAAAATGTGTTCTTGGCTGGCAATTCCCTCCGAGTATGTAGCGGTTTCTGTCAAAATGTATGGGGAAATTGGCCTCTCGCGAGCGCTTTAACGAAAACGAATTCCCAACGCTCACCGTCCGTGTTCTTGGCTGGCAATTTGTTCTGTCAACGCATTTAACGAACGTGACGTCATCACCAAATATCATCTTCATACAAAACAATCGTGCGCGCTTTTAGCGCTCATGCTCTTGGCTAGGGGGGCTGTACTTTACGCAAAATGCGCGACGGTGAACGTGTCAAAACTCGGAATAAAGCCCCTGACCAAAGAACACGATCGCCAATCGAATCGCCGCATCGATCGATAAATGTGTAGAGAAATTTTACTCTATGGGTAGAGCCTGATCGAAGAGAAACGTCAAATCCTATACATTTGGCTTTCGATGGTTATTTCGATTCAATTTTCGATTGGCTCTTTGGTAAGGCCCCAGTTCTTTACACAGTTGACATTAGATTAAAAAATTACCTCTCGTTATCTCTTTCTCACTCATGCAACATTCTAGTTAGCATGACACGATAAACACTTCTAATTTCGTTAACTGCATTTAAAACCAAATTAAAAAAAAATCTGTTAAAAAGTCAATTATATCCCGAGTAACAATAATGATAATGATAGATATTTATAATAATAATTGATATTTATAATGATAATAATCGATAATGATACTAATTATTGATAATAAAAGATAATGAAATTATTAATTGATAATAATAATTGAAAATTGTAATAACAATTGATAATGTTAATAATAACAATTGATAATAATAATAATTGATAATGATAATAATAATTAATAAAAATAATAATGATGGGTAATAGTAATTTTAATTGATAATAGTAATTTTAATAGTTAATGATAATAATAATTCATAATGATAATTCTTTGATAATAATTAATATTCATTATAGTTATAATTATAATAATAACAACAATAGTATTAAATGATACAAGTTGTTCACATTTTCATATTGTGTATGATACTCATTGCTTGCGACCGTTAATCCTTATAGAATCTTGCGTTGTTAAATGTTGATTTATTCTGATTTAAACCTGCCTCCACTTGTTTTATGTTACAGTACCTATATAATGTATGACTTTAGTGTATAACTAATTTTGTCATTCCCGTGATGGTATTATTTATTCTTCATTGTATTATATTTAGATAGTGTTAGTTATGAATCTGTATGTAAAATTTTGTCGTCCCCTGTAAAATTGCTTAAAATTGTATACATTTGTAATTATAAGTAAACATTGAGTTATTCTGTATAACTCTAACACAGGCGTCAGCTGAAAATCAGTGCTTCATCCTAGAACGATGTAGCTTATACTGAGCTGATTACCTTTTAGTCGCCACGCAACACACTCCTGGTAAAAAAAAAAAAAAATCATATGTTAATGTTTGTAATTATATTTGAATATATTCTATTAATTGTCTTTGTAATTGTGTTGTAAGCGAAAATAAAGTTTTTCTTTCTTTCTTTCTTTAATTTGTTATTTTTGACGCGTGTTCTATATTATTATTATATACTGAGGTGCTGACAGCGCTGAAATCGAATTTGCCATGAATCGAACGCAAGTGTAGTACTCTATGGTAGTACCACTCTATCCCTGCGTTCCGAGAGCTAACGCGGGCAGTTTCTCGTGCTGACTTCAAAAACCAGCGCGACCGCCCGTTTCAACACAGCCATGTCATTTTTTTTAGAGATGCTAAAATGCAGCTCGAAAACGATCGGTGTTGATTTTTGATGCCACTTTTTGACAAGAAGCACTATTTTGAATTAAATAATTGAAATTAAAAATATTATTACCTTATCATTATATAATAAATCAATATTTTTTAATTAACTATTATTTAAATACAATAATTTTATAATATCACAATATTAATTTAATTAACAACCTCAAACTAAACATACCAAAGCTGAATTTAGTTACACGATATTTATTTTTTAGGTTTAATCGAACTTTTAAAACTAAAACAGATATGAATATATAAAATAATTAATTAAATTCTAATTTGTAGATAGATATTCACATGTAAACAAACATCTGTCAAAAAGTAGCCGTGCTAATTTTTCGTGTTAAAATTTCTGCCCCCCTAGCCAAGAGCATCGGCGCTTTTTGCGCCCAAGCGTCGCAGAACGGACAGTGATCGACAGAAATCGGTAGCCATGAACAATTTTTGACGTTAACTTTCATTCTGTCGAACGAGGGAGGGCGACCGCTCGGCTCGATTATTCACGTTCCGATATATTCAAAACCCGCGAGTAATTTTGAGTATGATGTTTTATAACACATAATAATTATATTACGAATGAATTGAGAGTATAAATTATAAGCAATATATTTTTTTTATCATATTAATGGTGTAAAATTTATTGTACAGTTTTTACACCTTTGTATATTAATGCTTATTTTAACTTACATGCCTAATCGGAACGATATTCGTTATTTTAGTGTTAAAGAGAGAGAGATAATAAAAAATAAATCCTATTGGTGTAAATATGTGATATCTCGTTTTATTTTACTCTTTACATTTGATTACAAACAAACCTAATAGAAAATAGAAACATTGCAGACAAACTCTTCGGCATTATTAATATGGCGATTCTTTGAGGGTAGCCCGAACACTGTAGACGCGTGTTTATATTATATTTTTCAAATTTAATTTTATTGAATATTATTGTGCAAAAGTGTACTAATTTTGTAGAATAAGCATTCGTATAGTAATATTAAGTGTGAGAAGTGTAGCATTTACGCAGTGATCTCGGTGTTTGTGTTATCTCAAATAATCCCACAATCTTCAGTAAAATGGCGGTACCCATTTTACTGTAGATTTTTCCTTCTTCTTCACTCGACATTGGCAGGACTATACCGTATGTTTGCATACGGTCATGTCGCCATTCCTTTCTCTACCCTAGTCCTTTCCCAATTCCTTTCCATCCTATTATCCCTCTTTTACTGAAAATTAAAAAGTTTTTTTTTAAATCTACCCACTCGACACTGGCAAAATTACGCTCACGCGTAATATAAGTTAATAATTTAAGTTAATAATAATAATATTAATATGGCACTTTTAAGTTGTATATATAAACTGAAGAATTCTAAATATAAATAAATTCGAGGCATCCGGGGCGGCCACGACCAATTTATTTTTTTAAACTCTGTGATCAAGGAAAAAATGTTGCATTTATATCGTTCTCGGATTGGAAATTACTTTTTGAATAGGTAAGAATCAAAATAAATAAGTGCTTCTAAGGTTATATATTTAATAATTGATTAGACACGTTGTTAAAACATTTCTATGCCGAATAGGCGAAAAAAACGGACCTTTGTGTTTACAACACCCATCTTTTTACCTTTGTTTTGTCATACAAATAAATGTTATTTCAGGTGAATTCTGATATGCCTTGGAACCATGAATGATTACCCCTGTCATGGATGCCGTACCTAATTAATACCTCAGCTGACCAATACACTGCCAAGTCAGGATATGTGTGAAGCAGGCTAATGGTTATCTCAGGGGGTCATTAAAATACCTTAGAATAGACAGGAGTTCTGCACTATGATTCTGAAGAGTCTTCCCAAATTGTAATGGCTTGTGCAGCATAATAACCATATCTGATGATATTACACTATAGGTGAGTTAAGAAAAATAAATTACAAATTGTCCTCTTACTTTTTTTAAATTATAGTTTTATTCGCTCTCCTACTATATTTGTAAGCGCGAAGTCAACTGACACAGATGGTAAAACCTGACTCCAACCCAGTTATGTTGCAATTGTGATTTTTGTTATTTAAAAAAATAGGGTCTTTTATTTTTTCATTAAACTAATTACAATTTTGTATTTTTTTTATTTCAGGTATTTATACTTTGCAGAGTTTCAAGGACAGCTACCCCCTTCCCCATCAAGAGAGGTTACAAACTATGGTGCTCAAAGTTGTAGAGTAGTTAGGAGCCCAAGCCAAACAAAATTATTAAATAAATATTTACTTTTAAGTTGTTTATGTTTTATTGTGAATATTATCCAATTTTAAGAAATCAATATTCTGGGAAATATTTAATTAAATATACATTAACAGAATCAAGAGACATATAGGTGGATAAGTTTAAAGGTGTCTAGGTCTGTCGGATGGATCCATTTAAACATACAGTATTGAATAAGAAATGCTAGTATCATTATTAACATTTCTTATTGATACTTGTATCATTTAAATGGATCAGGTTAATAATTTTATTATGAATTATAATTAATAATGGTCTTAATAGTAAAAACTTAATAAAGTCCTTGAAGAACACTTCAGTTAAAATAAGTTTTGTTTCTTTTTTACTTATTTATTTTTGTGGTAAAAAAAGAGACATAACCTACTATATGCAAGTGTTCTTCAAGGACTCAAAAAGTTTTTTTTTATGAATACCAGTGTGTTGAAAATTAGGCTTTGTAGATATGCTTACCATTATGGTAAGTATATCTACAAATGCCCACATTAGATACATGTAATTCCCTAATAGTATTCATATAAAATAATGAAATGTTACTCTTGGTACCATCCTAACTATTTATAGTGCTTGCATGGGAATTAAAATTCCTATAAATAAAAGAGCTTGTATAAACAATATAGGTATAATAGTACATACTACAAATACCCTACTTAGTACCATTTATATAATAGTACTAAGTAGTTTTTACTTAACAATATTATACATATATATTACAGGGTTAAGTGAATATTTGTGTGGATGTGTGTGCATGTATGGGTCATATAGTGTATATAATAAAATACCTAATATTGTAAATATCTATTGTGGCTGAGTATAAATTGTATTATTATTACTAAGGCTAGGATTTAAAAAAAAAATATTAATAGACTGCTATAAAAGGATTCTTTTAAATTTAAAACTCAAGGTGAAAAGTCATTCTGTACAACCACAAAGACCATCATCAGTCCCTAAAATACCAAAATGTGTAACAAATTTTATTAGTAATGGTCAAGGAAAATCATATTCTTTTAGGGCACTATATACAATTATATGATTAAAGAAGAATATAGCAATACTAATATATTAAACCAAAAGTTTGTGCTACTTGTGAAACATTCTAGGTCTTCACAAAGGCTCTGAAAAATCCTTTGTTAAACCTAAAATGTTACCTAAACTCTCCCCGGTATCCCCTATTTCTTTGAAAATGTAAACTTTTCATTAAAAATAAAGAAATAAATAAAAATAAACTTTATTTGTTGATATTTTACAAGAATTTATACATTTTTTCTTATTTTTGTGCCTAATATTGTTTTGTTTGATTTAATGTTGTAACACTTCTATCCACTATTATCAATCAAGATCAGATATTTGTTCAGGTTGTCCTCCTCCAGCAAATACCATTGGCAGCGGTCTCCAACTACTCGGCATTGGGATGTCTTGATTTTATTATACTTCTTTCAGAGGCCTGAGAACATACATACTATTCTATATATTTCTTTCTCCATATAAAGTTTTGGAGCAATTGTTTGACCTAAATAAAAGTACCAATTCAATTTCTTGATAATTTACTTTCAGGGTTTGTTTATGTTTGTTTGTCATAGCTTTGGTTTTCACACGTGGTTCTTATAAGCCCCGCTTTTTCACTTTTCTTGCTAACTGTTTGCATAATAACTGGAACTAGGTCATCCTCAAATCTCTGGTGAGATAATTTACTTCTATTTATGTTAAGCTTATAGTTATTCCAATCCATGTAATTAAATGACGGAAAATTTCCTCCAATATACTCTTTTTATTAGTAATTCTTCTCCAATTTTTCCTAGTCATACTTTTGCTGTAGTTTTAAAATTGTTATATGAACTCCTTAGTCCTTAAGATTCTTAAATATTTAGTTTGATCACGTTGGTTTTAAGCAAACTTCTGTATTTTGAGATGCTTGTAAGTATGAAATAGAGAGAACTTTTCGTGGCTCTAATCTATATTTGGCGTCGATGAAGACGCCACTCGTTATTTGCACTTACTAATAAATTTTATTTATTTAATTTAATTTACACAAAATAATAAAAAACTTCTAAAACAAAAAAAAATAATACTTTGAGTTAATTTAAATCAAAACAATGGCGTCGTTTTGATAGTAGAGGTGAGCGTTACGTAACGTAGATAGTTACAGTAAAGTCGATATTTCTTAAATAACTAATAACGGTTATTATATTTGTAATAACTATTTAATTAAAAAAACGTAATTAAGAAAAAAAACATAATATTGATTTTTGAGTATTAAAAGGGTTAGATCTCATTATTTCCTTTTATTAGAGTACAAACACGATAGGCTTACGACCGACGGTTGACGAGATAAATTGAAAAAACATTTTCGACCTTAATAACATTGATCGAGTACCTTTTTTTTTTAATTTCATTCGACTTATTGGATAGCATACCATCGATTTCTACCAAAAAAATGCAATTGTCAATAAGGTCGAAAATCCTTTAACAAAGCTGAAATTACTTTCATTGGCTAGATATCATCGATACCTATCGTTTAAGTACAAACACTTTGGGTCTAGGGCCAGGGGTTAATAAGTTATAATAAAAAAACGTTTTGACATGACATTTCGCCAGATTACACCAATACCATAACTATGAGTCCAAAAACAAAATATAAGCCATGTGGATATAAGAGTTATTATTAAAACAAAAATTTAATACTTTTATTAAAAAAAAAAAAAAAATACTAAAACAAGATAATTTTTAAATACAACTACAAAAAACCTAGAAAGAATGCGTCACGGAACGTACCGCAACCAATCACCGCAATAGCGTGAACATCATTAACCACCTCGTCGGAGTGCAACGCCGATATTTTAAAAACCGATACAAGAAAAAGAAACTAAAACGAGGATAGCAACAATAACTCCAAAAAAAACACAACGTCAAAAAACCTTAGAACGAATGTGCAACCAATCACGAAAAAACTACTATAACAAAAATCACTAAATATCACAATCACGTGAAGTAACAATAACCACCACGTTACAAGAGTTTCCATCGTTACAAGTTACAACCGTTTCAGTGATATCCATATAGATAGGTACATTTGTTCCGTCCGTTTCAATCACAAGTTGTGGAATGTCGGCGAGCAGCGACATAGCGCAAAGCGGTGATATAATGAACTAAGTAAACCAATTTATAACAACTACTACAGAGAGATGGCGCTAGTAAATTAAATAATGCAGAATATAAGTATTTTGTGGTGAATAAAACTTGAGTTGTCTTTTGGATGTTAAAGTTAAAAATTGATTAAAATAAAAACACATGTACAAATCATAATAAAAATATGAAATTAAAAAAATGAAGTGCAGAAGCGGGGATGGAACTGGCGTTCTGTGGTTGTTAAGTTATTTAGATAGAATAGAATCATGTCGCCATTAAAAAATTAAAATAGATAGTAAATTTTTAATTAAGAAAATGTGTTAGATAAGTCACAGAAGAAATAATTGTACAATGTAGATAAGTTTTCTGACTGCTGTTATAGTGAATAAGTTTTTATATTAAAAAATCATTGGCATTTTTTTTTTTTTTTTTTTTTTGCTTGTAATTAGATTTTATAATAATAACTATGAATAGTTACAAAACGGGTTATTAACAAAAAGAAACGTAGCCGTTACGTTACAATGAAATCACGTAACGACCCACCACTATTTGATAGAATATAGCTCGAAAGGGAGACCCCGACCACCCGCCCGTATACAGTCGAATTTAGCGCCTAGCATTCGCAAAAAACGAAATGTGTTCTTGGCTGGCAATTCCCTCCGAGTATGTAGCGGTTTCTGTATGTGGCTAGGGGGGCAGCTAGGGGGCTAGCCAAGAGCATGAGCGCTAAAAGCGCGCACGAAAGTTTTGTATGAAGATGACATTTGGTGATGACGTCACGTTCGTTAAATGCGTTGACAGAACAAATTGCCAGCCAAGTACACGGACGGTGAGCGTTGGGCATTCGTTTTCGTTAAAGCGCTCGCGAGAGGCCAATTTCCCCATACATTTTGACAGAAACCGCTACATACTCGGAGGGAATTGCCAGCCAAGAACACATTTTTGTTCGTTTTTTGCGAATGCTAGACGCTAAATTCGACTGTATACGGGCGGGTGGTCGGGGTCTCCCTTTCGAGCTATATTCTATCAAAACGACGCCATTGTTTTGATTTAAATTAACTTAAAGTATTGTTTTTTATTGTTTTAGAAGTTTTTTATTGCGTTGTGTAAATAAAAATGCATAAATAAAATTTATTAGTAACTGCAAATAACGAGTGGCGTCTTCATCGACGCCAAATATAGATTAGAGCAACGAAAAGTTCTCTCTATTTCATCAACATCAAACATCTCAAAACACAGAGTGTGATCAAACTAAATCAAGGAACTAAATATTCAAGAATCATAAGGACTAAGGAGTATTATAACAATTTTAAAACTATACCTACAGCAAAAGTACGACTAGGAAAAATTGGAGAAGAATTACGAATAAAAGGAGTCCGACAAGGAAACCTATTATCCCTCAAACTCTGTTCGACTGTATTGGAGGAAATTTTTCGTCAATTACATTGATTGGAATTATTTGGAATAGCTATGAGCTTAACATAAATGGAAGTAAAATATCTCAACTGAGATTTGCTGATGACCAAGTTCCAGTTATTATGCAAACAACTAGCAAGAGAAGTGGAAAAGCGGGGCTTAAAAGAACCATGTGTGAAAACCAAAGCTGACATAAACAAACCCTGAAAGTAAATTATCAAGAAATTGAATAGGTACTTTTATTTAGGTCAAACAATTGCTCCAAAACTTTAAATGGAGAAAGAAATACATAGAATAGTATGTATGTTCTCAGGTCTCTGAAAGAAGTATAAAAAAATCAAGACATCCCAATGACGAGTAGTTGGAGACCGCTGCCAATGGTATTTGCTGGAGGAGGCCTATGTCCGAGGACAACCTGAACAAATATCTGATCTTGATTGATAATATTGGATAGAAGTGTTACAACATTAAATCAAACAAACCAATATTAGGCAATAAGTTAAGAAAACATGTATAAATTCTTGTAATATATCAACAAATAAAGTTTATTTTTATTTATTTCTTTATTTTTAATGAAAAGTTCACATTTTCAAAGAAATTGGGGATACCAGGGAGAGTTTAGGTAACATTTTAGGCTTAACAAAGGATTTTTCAGAGCCTTTGTGAAGACCTAGAATGTTTCACAAGCCGCACAAACTTATGGTTTAATATATATTGCTATATTCTTCTTTAATAATATAATTGTATATAGTGCCCTAAAAGAATATGATTTTCCTTGACCATTACTAATAAAGTTACAACTTTTGGTATTTCAGGGACTGATGATGGTCTTTGTAGTTGTACAGAATGACTTTTCACCTTGAGTTTCAAATTTAAAAGAATCCTTTTATACTGGTATATTATTATTTAAAAAAAAAATCCTAGCCTTAGTAATAATAATATATACAATTTATACTCATTACTCAGCCACATTAGATATTTACAATATTAGGTATTTTATTATATACACTATATGACCCATACATGAACACACATAAAAATATTCACTTAACGCTGTAATATATATGTATAATATTGTTAAGTAAAAAACTACTTAGTATTATTATATAAATAGTACTAAGTAGGGTATATGTAGTATGTACTATTAGACCTATATTGTTTATACAAGCTCTTTTAATTAGAGGAATTTAAATTCCATCCATCCATGCAAGCACTATAAATAGTTAGGATGGTACTTAGAGTAATGTTTCATTATTTTATATGAATACTATTAGGGAATTACATGTATCTAATGTAGGCATTTGTAGATATACTTATCATAATGGTAAGCATATCTACAAATCTTAATATTAAACACACTGGTATTCATAAAAAAAACTTTTTGAGTCCTTGAAGAACACTTATATATAGTAGGTTATGTCTCTTTTTTTACCAAACAAAAATAAATAAGTAAAAAAGAAACAAAACTTATTTTAACTAAAGTGTTCTTCAAGGACTTTATTATATTTTTATCATTAAGACTGGTATTAATTAAAATTCATAATAAAAAATATTAATCTTCATAAATCTGACCCATTTAAATGATACAAGTATATATATATATATATATATATATATCATCACGGGTGCCTTACGGCGCCCGAGACCGCCTAGACGGCCCCAGGGTACCCAGCGGAGGGGTTTTTTAATCCCACCTCGTCGTAGCCGATGGTATGAGTCTACACCGAACAAGTGGCTAGCTCGTCGCGATGTTTTGAATAGACTCAATAACCCATCTATAAACAGTTTCACAAGTTGGTATAGTGAAAATTGGTATATTGATACAAGTATCAATAAGAAATGTTAATAATGATACCGGCATTTCTTATTCAATACGCTATGTTTAAATGGGTCCATCCGACAGACCTAGGCACCTTTAAACTTGTCCACCTATATGTCTGTGCCACCTATATTGATTCTGTTAATGTATATTTAATTAAATATTTCCCAGAATATTGATTTCTTAAAATTGGATAATATTCACAATAAAACATAAACAAATTAAAAGTTTTGAATTTATTTAATAATTTTGTTTGGCTTGGGCCACTCTTAAACTTTGAGCACCATAGTTTGTGACCTCTCTTGATGAGGAAGGGGGTCCTTGAAACTCTGCAAAGTATAAATACCTGAAATAAAAAAAATACAAAAATAAAAAGACCAATTTTTTTTTTAAAACAAAAATCACAATTGCAACATAACTGGGTTGGAGTCAGGTTTTACTATCTGTGTCAGTTGACTCCACGTTTCTAAATATAGTAGGAGAGTGAATTTGAGACAATGTTCTTAGCAAACCATGGATTCACCGTGCGGGTGCCAGGTTTATAGCGTGGTTGAAAGGCAGGGGAATAAACTGCAGCATTCCCGGACTTAAGACCGCGAAGTAGGTTTAAAGGCCTTTTAAACTCTCACCTGCACTGTGTTCACTACCCTCTCTACTCAACCAAATACTATTAATTTAATTTTAAAAAAAGTAAGCGGACAATTTGTAATTTATTTTTCTTAACTCACCTATAGTGTAACATCATATCGGTTATTACGCTGCACAAGCCATTACAATTTGGGAAGACTCTTCAGATTCATAGTGCAGAACTCTGTCTATTCCAAGGTATTTTAATGACCCCCTGAGATAACCATTTGCCTGCTTTACACATATCCTGACTTAAATTGGCAGTGTATTGGTCCGCTGAGCTATAAATTAGGTACGGCAGGGGTAATCAATCATGGTTCCAAGGCATATCCGAAATCACCTGAAATAACATTTATTTGTATGAGAAACAAAGGTAAATAAATGGGTGTTGTAAACACATAGGTCCGTTTTGTTTCGCCTATTCGGCATACAAATGTTTTAACAATGTGTCTAATCAATTATTAAATATATAACCTTAGAAGCACTTATTTATTTTGATTCTTACCTATTCAAAAAGTGAGTTTCCAATCCGAGAACGATATAACTGCAATATTTCTTCCTTGATCAGAGAATTGTTAAAAATAAATTGGTCGTGGGCCGCCCCGGATGCCTCGAATTTATATTTAGAATTCTTCAGTTTATATTTACAACTTAAAAGTGTTATATTAATAATGCCGAAGAGTTTTTCTGCAATGTTTCTATTTTCTATTAGGTTCGTTCGTAGAGAGTATTAAGTTCCTTGGTTTTGTTTGTAATCAAATGTAAAAAGCATTGGCCCGTAAAATAAAACGAGATATCACATAGTTACACCAATAGGATTTATTTATTATTATCTCTCTCTCTTTATCACTAAAATAACGAATATCGTTCCGATTAGGCATGTAAGTTAATTATAACATTAATATACAAATCTATAAAAACTGTACAATAATTTTTACACCATTAATATGATAAAAAATGTATATTGCTTTAATTTATATTATCAATTCATTCGTAATATAATTATTATGTGTTATAAAACATCATACTCAAAATTACTCGCGGGTTTTGAATATATTATCGGAACGTCAATAACCGAGCCGAGCGGTCGCCCTCCCTCGTTCGACAGAATGAAAGTTAACGTCAAAAATTGTTCATGGCTACCGATTTCTGTCGATCACTGTCCGTTCTGCGACGTTTGGTCGCAAAAAGCGCCGATGCTCTTGGCTAGGGGGGCTGGTCGCGGAACGATTGATGGTAATTTAAATTGCTAACATTTCCGCGCAGTGTGGCTAAAAAAACCAGCGATCCGTGGCAGCGATGCTAAGCACGGAACGTGCGTATTTCTACCCCTACACAATTTAATCTGTTTGGTCACCGCGAAAAAAGAAGAAAGTTGTTTAATTTCAATTAAATATTTAATTATCAACAGTAGTAATTTTGAGTGCAAGTTAACAAGCATTACCTAAATTATAAATGCCTTGGTTCATCGTCAAGTATCTAATCGGCCTGCAGCCTATAAAAGCGATGGAACCTAATAATCAATCACAAACCGAAAACAATGAAAATGACTCAAAAAGAATTGCAGCAGCAATTTATGAGAAAACAATTCAAACCTTAGATGAATTGGAAAAAACAGGTAATTTGTACATGTCAACTTTGGTTTCAATTTGAATACACAGCATTTAGGATTAACTTGTTAACAGGGACTGGACCAATCCCTTTAAGGGTTTTTGAGTATACCCATTGCACCTCAAAAGTCAAATTTAAAGGATTACCCCATTGAAATCAAAATAAGCATTACCTCTATCAAACTACCAAATGAGGTAATCAATGTAATATGCCTTAGAAAGTGTAACCCAATAAAGGGGAAACCCCTTAATGTTTTTAAGGGTTTTAAATGATTTTAATATTACTGTACAATATAAAAAGAGTATTTTAGCTTAAATATATATTTTTGTCAGCAAAATGTTTAATGTTAATCAACTGCAATAACCATATGAAAGCTATTTTTGTTCGCCCTCTTCTTCCAAAGTTCAAAAAGAATTGCACCATAGTTTTTCTGGCTGTTCAAGAGTAAGTCTTACAGGCTAACCTGTTAACTCCTTTCAGGGTGACAATATGACACCCACCACCCATGTTGTAACAGCTTTAGTTAGACACTGTAGTAAGAGTGATCTATGTTGTTAAACAACTTACAATGTAACTACAAGGTAACTAGAATCTACCATGATCTATCAGTGAACCATGTCTTGTTGCAATGCTGTTCAGAAGTTGTTATTTTCCTTGAATGATTCCTTGGTCTATGCTATACTTAACTACTTCCTAGACTTACTTAATTTAATTAAAAATATAAATAACTAATTATCACAGGTGCCTTATGGCGCCCAGAGTGCTTTAAGCTACCCAGCCAAGTAGTTTTATTCCCACCTCTTCATAGCAGATAGTATTCTGAGTCTCAACAGAACAAGTGGCTAACTTTTCACTATGTTTTGTATAGATAGACTTAAAAGTAGTTTTACAAGTTGATATAGTGAAACTGGTACAACTTAATGTGCACTCTAAAGCACTATAGTGTTATTGTCAAACAAATGGGCATTTTTTATATATTAAAAACTCATTTGTTCACACCACAGTTTCTAACTTATGACCCAAAACTGTAGAGTTTTAAGTCTACCATCTAACCAATTCCTCCAGCACATATACAGGGTGACTTTAAAAAGATGTACTTTGGGCTAATATGAGGTTCTGCTGATCAAATTGAACAACTTTTCCCATGGAACCATGTGTCGCGAATGAAAAAAAAAATTGCCTTCTCTATACAAACTAGTAATGTTAAAATGACCAATTTTTATGGTGAAGTATCTATAATTAATCTACTATGTGGTGGCAGAGTCTGTAAGACCTTATACTTAAAAACACTTAGGTCCCTGGTGTTTACCAATAAGTTTTTAATCTAAAATATTATGTATATTTGTTTAACAACACCACTATAGTGCCTCGGGGAGCATTTTAAGCTGTCGGTCCCAGTTTCACTATACCAACCTGTGAAACTGTATATTGTACGACAATGAGGTGGAACAAATCCCTCTGCAGACAAATTACCTCAGAGGACCCATACTCTGAGGTAAATTGTCTAGGTAGTCTTGGGAGACATAAGGTACCCATTATGTTACATAAATTTAAATATTATTCTTTAGGAAAAGATTTGCCTGAGCCATTAATGATTATTAAAGTACAAGAAATTACAAAACAATTGGAAAAATTGGCTGAACTAAAGGAATATGAATTAGCAATTGAATTAGCTAAAACCTTTTCACACAGCACTGCATATGAAGAAATTAGGAAAACTTCTCAGGTAGGTTATACATCTTGGCTTGGGCATAGTTCTTCTATGTTCTTCTTGTCCAAAATATAACTTAAGGTTTCTCCACTTAAGACTGCTGCCATACAAACATACTTTATATATTATTAATTCAATTATTGATAAAATTAAATTAAATTACACTTTACTTTCTTTTAAAATTATAAAATATAATATAAGTTATAATGCTTTGGAAAAATATATGGTGTTGTAACAGAAAGATATTACTTATAGTAATTGATAAAGTGCATTTTACTTTATTAGACACTGTTGACTAGAGAAGCCTTAACATTTATTACAGAAATTTAAATGTTGCCATGGTTCAGTTGAAGGTAGAATTGCATGCTATGTTTTATGTATGTTATGTAAAAGTATGTTTAGTAAAGTATGTGTAGTTCTGAACACTGGTACAGTAACTAATTACTATACTATAAAATAATCAGCAATAGATGTTTTATGGATGCTCTTCAGTAGGATGACTTCATTTTAAGTATGTTACCATATGCTATAAGCATAGGCAAATTCATAGATATGGTCCTCTGTTGTTTTGTATGAATCACCAGATTTTTTAACTTGCTGGTACCTTTTTTCCGGGGTGCCTCTGAGGAGATCAACTTCATAGTTAGTTTTTAATAATTTGATTGGTCACTTAATAATATTTATTACACTTAGAATAAATATTTAAGGTGTTGGTATTGTTGGTTGTCTTAATGGCACCCCTGTCTGGCAGATAATGATTGGCATGTTCATGGCGGGCACATTTTCCGATATTAGCCAAGGGGTTAGGCCTTTTTGCGAGAGTCAGCTGACTATTCCCGCCAACCCAGCTCCTTCCAGAAGGCGACAAGATGTCCGGGTCTTCCACAGGCCTCAAGGAGTGACCTCAGTGTTCTGGGGATTTTGGTGGTTTAGAGGGTTGTTGGTTATACCTAAAATTGTAAGGTGCATGTTTAATGGAAAATGACAGGAAAGTATACCCACCATCATGGTAGGACGAGGGAGTTACTGTGTCACTTTATCCACTGAAGAGTGACCCTGTTACCAACTGGTATAGTCGCCGCAGTGGCATTGTTTTACCATACTCAAGTTCACCTGTTTGTTCTTTAATGCTAGTAGCATGTTCTTAATCTTTCTTGCGCCTATGGCCGCTGTTGCTTCTATTATGGCTATACGCTTTGTTTGGAAGATGGAAGCATGTGTGCCAAGTGCTGTTGTAATTCTAATGTTCAGGTCGAATGAGTACACTTCCGCACATGTACCGTGTTCTGTTTTTGATCCGTGTAAATTCTGACCTCGTGTGCCTCGCTCGGTTATCTGTTTTCCATTGTCCAAAGGCTCTAAATCTTATAGTAAACAGCAGCTTTGCATTAGTCTTCACATATGCTCTTGTGGCTAAGCAAGTTAGTTTTGGAAAATTATGTAGGTTAGCTGTAACCATGGTTTGAGTGGTTCTAAGCTACTTAGGTTTGTTAGGTGATAGTGGGTCTGATGATGATATATAGCACGTGGTAATCTTGGGTTTGAGACCCCATGATTTTCCCTTTAGAAGTCTTCTGCATGGCCACAGGTTGTCTTCAGTTGTTCTCAAGGTGCTTGCTCCAGTTTAATTTACTGTCTAGCGTTATGCCCAGATACTTAACATCTGTAGCAAGAGTTAGTTCTGTGTGAGTCCGTCTACAACTAGGTTCCACAAAAGGGGGATGGGCCCTTTGCCAATAGGGACCTTTGGTAGCTTTTTTGTTATATTGTCCATAAGTGTTTCCACGTAAGGTTCTCGCGCTCCTTGCAGTGCGCAGCGAACGGCCGCACTACCATCTTTGCCAGTCTGTACGCTTTTGGGTGCTGCAGGAGTTGTTAGGGACAAATTTTGCACTCCTTCTGTTGCAGTGGATCTCGTTTTATATCTATAAAGTGTACCACCCTCCAGGGAGCCCGCAACTGGGGGTGTAAGGTTATCCACGCATACACCAGGAGATATAGAACTCCAAGCAAGTGACGCGACGAGCCGGCTGTCTACGTAAAGTAAAATGATTAATAAAAAACCTCGCACCCCATACAAAGGCGACTGCCTGCCCGAAGCCCGGCGTTCTCGCCTGTAGCGAGACACCCTTCCATTGCTACTGCCAACTGTCCCGTATGCGGCTAACGTACAGGATTACCGTTTCACTGAAATCCGAACCAAAAGGGGCGTATTGTGTCCTATGGGCGTAGTATGTCCTTGGAATGAATTCCACTCAACCCCTCAGTAGACCTTTATTCAGTATACGGCCAAACCGTCTGCGGCACCGACGGGTGGTAAATCAAGTTTCGTATAAATTTGTTGGGGTCGTTGAGACCAACCACTTTGTCTTCACAGCTGATTGTGTAGGATATGAGGATACTTCAGAAGTAAGAAAGAAAAACCAAGGATCACGCCTTATCTCACTCAGTTACGTCAGTTTCTGAGAGAACCAGGCAATAACAGGCGGCACCACGTTAAAAGTAACTACACTATTTAAAATTAACTCAGTAACTATAAAACTAAAATTTGGCCATTGATGTAGATCAAAAATGAATGTAGATTGAAATTTCATCGATCTATTGTGGTGATGAAACACCCCTGCTCAAGCTTGGCATCTAGCTCGTCTTACACTATTTGGTTTAGCATGCATTTGGTTTGGTAGTATTTTTTAATATCTATATCAAATAGCTCTTTAAAAATATTTTATGTTCTTCATAAATATCTGTAAAGATTAACGTGAAATAAATAATTAAAAACATATTTATTTTAGGGGTCCGTAGCCAAAAAAATTGAAAACCTCTTAGTATATACTAATGATGACAATTTTATTTTGTAGGAAGAAACATTGCAATTCAAATTAAGAATGCAATATGAGGATTCTCTATATCAAAATCGACAACGAGAAATCATTATTGCACAAGAGAAATTGTATGACGATTATATCACAAAGTAAGTTTTTAATACTTAATTTTTATAATAGATCATTACTCAATAAATTTTATTTATTTACATATCTACTTTTAAATTGTTGTATTTAAGTGCTGACCAATGAATTTTGAATAATGAACTTAATTAAGTAGGCAATAGTGCCTACTTTATTAAGTTCATTATGCATTAATAAATTATAGAATTTATTCCATTAAAATGTAACAAATAACACTGTACCTGTAGTGCAGTAAAGAGCACAAAAAACGTTCGGTGATGTAACATCAAATCAAAAAGTGTTAAAATAAATACCAAACCATGTGACACATCCAAAAAACCTACTTAATTTATTTTTCAGACTAGATGCTAGTTATTTTCGGCAGGATATTGCACGAAGAAATAGCATCGAACATGAGATAAAATTAAGAAATAAATACGAAAAAAACATCATAGAGGCCAAGGCTAGAGCCAAAATAGACTTTATTCGTAAAAAAACCCACCTGGCGATTGAAGAAATGAGAGCTAAAGCTGCTGAGCAAAGAAAAACAATTTTCGATACTATTAAGTAAGTAAAAAGTGTGTCACTTCATAAACCAACAAGTTAAAATTACTTTCTGAATGTCATTTTAAACACGTAGAAGATAATTTATTTATTTATCAATAAAATTATATAAATAACTACCAAAAAAAAATAATTGAGGGTAGGCCGAAGACTGTAGACGTGTGTTTGTGTTATATTTTTCATAGTTAAGTGTACAGGATATTATTGTGCAAAAATGTATCAATTTTGTAGAATAAGCATTCTGTAGTGATCTTAAGTGTGAGAAGTGTAGCATTAAATGGGTACCGCATAAATCGTGATACATCGGTCTTTTTTTTTTCACTAGCCATATCAAAATCATCGCTGACATTCAAAAATCGCAAATTAGTGATTACGTTTTTAATTACAGATTGGCAGGAAACGTTGTTGGCGTTGGAATAGATTCCCTTTTTTGTGATTATACTAAAACTGTGGCAGCGTTGGGAGGGATTTCTGTCCTTGCCTTTGGGATATTCGCAGTCAAAGGAACTACATCGGTTGCTGTCAAATATATTGAATCTAAAATTGGTATGCTCATTTATATCGTTCTGCTTTGTATATATAAATACATTGGCTAATATTAGGCTCTGCCGATGAAATCGAACTTTTACCATGGAAACGTGTCACAAATGAAAAACATTTTTGGCTTTCCTATACAAATTGGTCATTTTAACATTACTTTGTATGGAGAAGACAATTTTTTTTCATTAGCAACACATGATTCCATGGGAAACGTTGTTCGATTTGATTAGTAAAACCTCATACTCGTATTCAACCTAAAGTACAACTTGTCAAAGCCACCATGTATGTAACCATATATATTACAATAAACAAATATGTTTTATTTGTTAAAAATATCATTAGGATTTAGATGTTTGATCAGTCGTAACTCATTGTTATAATTATGTTAGCCTATTTCAATATTTTACGTTGATATCTTCCTAAGGCTGCGTTCATGGCAACACCAAATGCGTTTTAAAATTAGCCAAGTGAGCCCAAGTGCGATCGAGTGTAACCGAGAGATTTCCTTGACAAGAATTTCAAACGAGTATTACACTGACAGTCAAAAAAGTTTTATTACAAAGTTGCGGACAACAGCATTAATTTTGTCAATATCATACTCGTATATTTCATTGCTTCTTCTAAAGTTGCACTGTGTACTGCACTATACGTTTTTTATGGAATGTGAAAATATCATTGATATATTTTTTGTTTTAGGAAAACCAAAACTGGTAAATGAAACTTCACGTTTCTCTATAATAGAAGCTTTTAAACACCCAATTTTGACATTCTCGAAACATCAAAAAAATGATAGACATGCTATTGATGCTCTATCTGAAGTGGTTTTTTCTCCAGCCTTAGAAAAACGTGTCCGAGACATTTCTATTGCCACTAAAAACACTCGCATGAACCAGGCAATTTATAGAAACTTTCTAATCTATGGTCCACCAGGGACGGGAAAAACTCTATTTTCCAAGGTAAATTTTATTTTTGTTAATGTTTCATTGTTATTCATCTTGTAATCTTAGGCTATGTTGGTTAACTTTATATTGAGGTCAATAATGAGAACAACCAACAGTCAGATACGTGTGAGACGTTGGTAACTTCAACTATTATGGCTTTAGATATCGATTCAGGCTTCTTTTAAAGCACTATATATATGTTATAAGACACCAAATGGTTTTATTGGTTTGTGACATCTACCACAGTATACTAATATTTTTGGTTACCAGTAGTTGTACCATAAGTTTTTGCAAACAGTTTCTACTATAGTCGCTAGTTATTATAGATAGGGATCAACCAATAAGATCACTTTATTTTTCAAATAAACCTTCATCTTATTGGTTGATTCCTATCTACAGTCTTGTGGTAGAGCTACAGTGCCTAGATTACAAGCGCCAAAACGTCCTCGCATTCTGATGAGTACGATGTAGTTTTCTATGAGTTTTTAAAGTCTCCAGTGCGGTTTGTGAAACAACGCGAGCGACGACACATTGAACGATTTGTGCGAACTTAGTGCGCGCCATCACTTGCAGTACAGTTTTGTCTGAAAGGAGATAGGGGAAATAAGAATTAAAAGATCTTTCTTCCCTAATCTGTAGTGATATTTTTTTAGAAATTGGCCATGTATTCGGGAATGGATTATGCCATCATGACTGGCGGAGATGTGGTGTCCATGGGGAAAGAAGCGGCAGCAGCTATACATAAACTGTTCGATTGGGCAAATACCAGCAAAAATGGTAATAATAATAAATGTTTGTTACTTTACATTTTCAGTTTAGCCCTTTATAGCGCGTGCTTACGTCCTATCCGTATCTGTGAAAATACAGTCCATATACATTCTATTTTATTTTATGAGTGGTTGCGCATTACATGTGACTTGATACGGCCAAACATTTTTAGTTACATATTTTTATGGACTGAATGCAAATAATTGAATAATATTGAATTATAAGTTTTTTTAAAATATAATAACGGTTGCTCGACAACATAATTTTTTTAGTAATAGCAAAAAGAAGTTTAATTTAACCGAGACATAATATTATGAACCTGAAAGAATGGAATATGAGGAAAGCACAAAAATATTTTTTTTTCCCTAAAAGAAAATTAATTTAATACATTATAAAGTGATATAAACGAGACTGAATATTAATAAATTATCAGGTTTTAATTACAGACACTAATGGTATAATTTATTTTTACACAAGAAGACAACTTTACAATTAGTGTTTTTCCTTGTGATGGTCGGAAATAATACTCTCTACGAGAGGGCGTGGATCATAAACAATTTTATTCACATATGTAAACGACCTATAATTGGCATGTATTGATAGAAGATATACGAAACCTGTTTACAAACTGAAAATTGTGTTAAATATTGAAGTATATTGTATAGTTCAGTATGGCACATGTACTCCAAGGGCACAGCAGGGATAGTGAAACATATAATCGTTTACTATATACATGTGTTATACAAATTCAAGACATTCAAGATTTTCTACAAAACAGTGCTTTAACTCCCCTTTTTTATTTAATTTAATTTATTATTTTAAAGATATTTTTTAAGTTTGTTTTATGCAGAGCTCATCAAATTTTAATACAATTAGTGTCAATGTCTATGAACCGGCGTCCCAAGAAAATCTGGTACGTTGCCCGCATTGTACCCAGGAACGATATTTCAAGGGGCAAAGAGGTTTAAAAATCCATTTAGGCAAAGTTCACAATCCTAGTCGCAATACACTTCCATGTTCAGCACCTCCCAGTTCTACATTCAATGAAAATCAAAATGCATCTGAACATAATACACTTCATGAAATTCTCAGTCAGTTAAAAAATAATATTCCTATACTTAAGCGAATACCACGTGGTGCTCGTCAATATGTCTCGGAAATTTTATCGGCCGCTATAGCTAAAGTTGTTTCCGAAAATTCCGAACGAGCTTGGGAGGACTTGCTCACCTTTCCTTTCCGCTACTTACACGTAAAAAATAACAACAAAAAAGGCTCGTTGACCAAACATATTAGAAACAATTGTACCTCACCTCTAGATATTCACGACCTTATTTGTGTAAATAGATCATTTAAAACTACAAATATTTTCAGACAAGTGGAGACAAAGCTTGGCGATGGTGACATTAAAGGTGCCGCCCGCCTTCTTTTCTCCACGGACAGCATAGCTCCAAACACAACGGAAACTTTGTCAGCTTTGCTTTCTAAACATCCATCTCCCACTTTGAGCACTCCCTTGCCTGACGCGCCCGATCCTACAGACACCCACCTCCATGTAACATCTGAAGACATCAGGTTTGCAATTGACTCCTTTCAAAGCGGTTCGGCTGGAGGTTTTGATGGCCTTTCTCCACAGCATTTGAAAGATATGACCAGTTGCGTCTGTGGTGAGGCTGGAGAGCAGCTTTTGCAGAACTTAACAGATTTAACAAACCTGATGCTTTCAGGCTGTGTAAATCAGAATATTACAGAAATTTTGTATGGAGCAAATCTATGCGCCCTTATTAAAAAAGACGGCGGTATTAGACCGATTGCTGTAGGTACAACTTACCGCCGCCTTGTCGCTAAGATTAGCTGCCGATCTGTATCTGAGCCACTTAAAGAATATTTTCAGCCTCTTCAATTAGGTTTTGGCTCCAGAGGTGGATGTGAAGCCGCCGTCCACTCTCTGAGAACTTTCCTACAAACTAATTCGGGTAAAGTTATTCTAAAAGTAGACATCAATAATGCTTTTAACTCAGTAGATCGAGCCGCCCTTCTGACACAAGTCAAAATAAATACACCTTTATTGTATAAATTTATTTGGCAGTGTTACAATAAACCTTCAAAATTATTATATAAAAATAATTTGCTTTCATCAGCGGTTGGCTGTCAACAGGGCGACCCTCTTGGACCAGCCATTTTTGGTCTTTCAATCCACCCCATTTTAATGCAATTGAATTCTAAATTTCAGGCATGGTTTTTAGATGATGGCACAATGGGAGGCGATGAGAATACTGTATTTGACGATCTTCAATACCTTATTAGGAACTTAAATTCTATTGGATTGACACTAAATTTTAATAAGTGTGAACTATATTTACAGGAATCTTGCTCAGAAAGATCAACAATAATATCTAAGTTCAATTCATTGGCTCCCGGTATCAAAATTGTAGACAATAGTTCCCTTCGCCTCCTAGGTTCCCCTATTTTAGACGACTCTTTTAAAAACTCTTTTAATATGGATTTCGACGACCGTATGTGGACGCAGGCCTCACTACCAATCCGGCACGGAGGACTAGGAATCCGAAAAATTAGTGATGTTTCACTCCCGGCCTTCCTGTCCTCGGTCCACAGTACAAACCTACTCGTAAAGAAAATCATTGCTCCGTCTAACACCGACTTCGAAATTTCATTGTCGACCGAGGCCAGAAACGCGTGGATGCTGACTTGTCCGAACACAGATTTGCCAACCATACCATTTTCTCAAAGGCAGTGGGACGAGCCGATTTGCAGATTAGAGTTAAATAACCTCATTAACACATCTCTTGATTCTGTGGATCGTGCTCGTCTCCTGGCAGTCTCTCAGTGGGAGTCAGGTCTTTGGTTACGAGCTTTGCCATCTTCAACTATAGGTACAATGCTGGACCGTACCACTTTTCGTTTGGCTCTATCCATCCGCTTAGGAGTGCCCTGCAATGTCCCACATCGCTGCCGATGCGGAGACGCCGTCGGGGGTCTCGGTCATCACGGCCTCTCCTGTAGCAGAAGTGCTGGTAGGATTCCGCGACACGCCAGCCTAAATGATTTAATCCGGCGCGCTCTCGTTTCAGCAGGTGTACCGGCTGTGTTGGAGCCTGCTGGATTGGCTCGTGTTGATGGAAAAAGACCAGATGGCATGACTCTTGTGCCTTGGCGGGTGGGACGGCCATTAGTGTGGGATGCAACATGCGTCGACACCCTTGCGCCGTCTCATCTTCCAACGACATCGGTCAGAGCTGGCGCAGCTGCTACAGGAGCAGAAGATTTCAAACGGCGAAAATATGAAACTGTCAGTAACGGTTACATTTTTGAACCGTTTGCAGTCGAGACGTTGGGGCCGTGGGGCCCGAGTGCCCACAGAGTCTTTGGACAAATATCACGGAGACTTAATGAGGCATCACGTGACCAGAAGGCTGGCTTGTATTTCGGCCAGAGGCTAAGCATTGCCATTCAACGTGGTAATGCCGCCAGCATTCTGGGCACGCTTCCCACCGGGAGCGATTTAGGGAAAATATTTTATTTATAATTTTATTATTAGTTTTATATTTACTTATTTCAAGTTAAGAATATAATATAGTATTTTTTGAAAGAATTAAATTATAATTACGTATTCAAATAACATTATGAAATTAAAAAATATATTTATATTCTTAGTTACCAAAAAATAATTCAAATACAAACTATTAAAAATATTTTTTCTTTTAATTACTTCGAAGTTGCAGCAGCAAGTGTTCCAAGAACGCTAGCAGAATTACCTCTTATGATCACCGATATTTTTAATTAACAATTTGCCTACTTCAGGCAAATGTGTAAATTGTGATATGATATTTTAGTATTGTACAAAGTTGTCTCAATTTGTTTTGTATTTAAGCTATGCTCAAACCGTGAAAATTGCGTTCTGCGATCTGTAACTATACTTCACTTAAAGATATTTGTTCAACCACCTTTACTTTCAGCGTCCTCTAGTGTTCATATGGCGCAATAATTTGAAAAAGGTTCGTATAGATAATGCTTAATAAAACTAAAATATATATTAAGATTTTTATTATTATTCGTACATTAAAAATATAATAATAAACTGATAATTTAAAAAAATATCAGCTTTTCAAAACATTAATTGGGAGAACTTTGTTTGATATGACTTGTCTACGGAAATCTTGACTTTAACTATATAGTTATTAAATGCAGATAAATAAAAAGTTAAAATATGATTGGAATGTTACGTGTGATCTTCGGGATTATATATTAGTATATATATAATAATTCAATGTAATTTTGACACTTTTTGTATGGGAAATATTTAATTTTTTACTTTGATATGTACTAAATTTAATTGATTTAGCGCTGATTTTTCAATTTTCAAATAAAGTAATCTTTGTATTTTGGACAGTTTTTCATACATTTCAAATATATTTTTTCTCCATAGAAGTTATGCCTATATATTATTATGTTGAATAACTTGTTTGGAGAATGATGATATTATCAACACATTTAGTATGGAAAAAAATATTTTACTTTCGGCAAATAAACAAATTAATTTCAGTTTTCTTTTTCAGGACTTGTATTATTTATTGACGAAGCGGATACATTTTTGAAAAAAAGATCTGCGGGTAATATTACTAATGATCTGCGAGCTACAATGAATGCATTTTTATATCGCACTTCAAATCAGAGCGATCGCTTTATGGTTATCCTTGCGACTAACTCGCCCAATGAATTGGATTCAGCAGTTAATGATCGTTTGGATCATTTGATAGAGCTAACTCTGCCTGGATTAAATGAAAGAGAAAGATTAATATCTCTTTACTTCGACCAATTTATTCTGAAGCCAGCTTATCAATCCCAAAGGTGATTTTTTACAATTTTAATTCTTTTTTTCAGATTTACGTATGACTAATATATACGTAATGGGGTCGCTCCCACTATGCCTCCTAAATATTGCGGTTACGAAACGGGTAGCGACAAAGAATTTGAATTACGAATCTATTTTAATGTCCTCGCTCCTATTCCGCACCTGTGTGAAGGGTGGTAACGACCTAACGAAGTTATTATTAAGTATAGACATCATCATAACTATTGTAGAATCGAATGGCAGGCCGGTTGCCTTTAATAACATTAAATAACATTTCAGGCTTTTAAGTGTGGACCGGTTCGATTATAAAGAATTCTGTCAATCAGTTGCCACCCGCACTGAAGGAATGTCAGCTCGGTCCTTGGCAAAGCTGGGTGCAGCTTGGCAAGCGGCTGCATTTACTGCCTACAACTGTCGCATTACTCAAAAAATGTGCATTGAAGTCGTCAATGTGGCAATTAAAGACCACATTCAGAAGGTTAGATTTTATTCATAAAGTTTTATTATTTAGTAAAATTTTATTATAAAAAAATACTTAATTGACAAATTATCTTGGAAATAATCATTAACTTTTTTCTACCCATAAATCAATTTTAAGCATTTTAAAGTTTGCAGAAAGTATCAAAATAGCAACATTCCTTTGTATGGAAAAATCATTTAAGAAACAAACAAAAAAGCGGCTTTACTTTTTTCGAAAACTAGATTGTATAGTCGTTATAAATGTATTACTAAATAAGTACTCAATAAGTACAATGAAAATGTCTAATATTTTAGCAAAATGTTAAACTTTAATGTTTTGTCTGTGATTTTTGTTTATATATTAAACTTTGTGGTTTTATTGTTTTGCGACACCATTTATTAAACCTATCTAATTTGGGTTGCAATTATAAATCTCTGTCCTGTTTATTAACGTAATGTTGCATATTTCCCTTTGTCACAAACTAGGCTGCACTTTCAGAACAGCAATTGTAATATTTCCATAATTATTATTTTCAGATGGCTTGGCTTTCGGAAGATGAAAAATATCAAAAAATTAATAAGGACCTCCTGAAAATTCCATACTTGGAACCTAATCAGTTTGAAGAAGACAAAAAAAAAATGCCAAATAATGTTATCGACAAAGACAAAAACAATCTCATCGGCGATAATGATCTTATTAAAGATGACAAGGTTATTATAAAAGGTGAAAAAGACCTTAAAATTGATGATAAGTACAAATTCGACAATATTCTAGTCAAAGAAGAAAAAGTGTTGGGGAATGATACTAAGGATGCAAAAGTCGATGAAAAAATTCTCTTCATAAATATAAAGGAAATATTTAAAGAATATCTTGATAAGGACTATAAGGAGTCAATGAACGACGATAAAAATAATTTGATTGCTGATATTAAGAACAAAGATCATGAAGTCAAAATTGAAAAGATTCCTATTAAAGAAGATAAGAATATCCTTAACGACAAAAATAATCTTTTAACTGATACAAAAACCAAAGAAAATAATCAAGACGATAAGAATATTATTGGAGGCAATACAGATATTGTCCCTAAAAAGAATTTCAATAAAGACAAAAAGGATCTCATTAATGATAAGAAGGTTATAATGAACAAGACCCCAAAGGATAAGTGAAGGCATTAATTTAACAAATATTTGGATTATTTGATTATTGTTGTTGAAAAAACAACACTTGCGGCAAAAGGCCATACATTTATATATACCTTACATATTTGTTTTTATTTTATAGTAGCATGTTATTTTTTTAATTGAAAAAAAAAAATTTGAATGTATTAAATATAGGGATAAATATTATTTATTGAATATACTAGTATTTTTTGTTATAAGTAAAAGAAAAAACTGTATTTTTTTAAATATTATTGCTTAAAGTATGGTAGGTGAGATACATCGTTGAAAAAGCCACTTTAAACCTTAATTTAAAGGCATGGAGTATACTATAGAGTAAACTCTAAATATTCACCTTATTTGATAATCAGTAATATAACATTTCATGCTATAAAATTACAAAATATATGTTACTTATATATAATAATATAGTGTTAAATATTATGTTTTTTTGTAAAAGGGTAATTGATAATAATATATATTGCTTTTTGATGTATTTTGGGAAAAATATATATTTCCTATTAGATTGTAAAGTTTTTGGTAGGTATGTAACAAGACAGTTTATGTCAATGCTATTTTAAATATCTAATATGTGTCGGCTATACCAAGGTATATAATATTCACGTAATTGCTATTGCCATTTTAATAATACATTTTGTAACATCACGGGTGCCTTACGACGCCCGAGACCGCTTAGACGGCGTCAGGGTACCCAGAGGTGGGGTTTTTATTCGTAACTTGTCATTTAATAAAACATATAATTTTAACATTTTTATTGTGAAGTTAAGAAAACATTTGAGACAGACCTTTTTAAATAACGAATTAAATGGCAATTATAATAAAATAGAAATGGATTCGCGAACTGTAACGTAAAAAACATATAAATGTTGTTTATCAGTGATTTTTTTAAAAATTAACATTTAGGTGTAGATTTTACTTACTTGATCCTAATTACATAATTTATTGATAAAAAATATGTTAAGTTTTGAAATGACAACTAAATTAATATTTTTATAATCATTAATAAAACTTTTGTTTTCAACAATTTTTTTATAAAGATCGAATAAGTCATATTAACACTTCCACAATGTTTATTTCTTTAAAAGAATTTCATACACTAAAAATAACGTTCAAGATCGCGTTTCCGTTTCCTGACTTCTTAAGGTATAGCCGTTAAATTGAATGATGGTATCCTAATATCCCTATTTTGTATGATATTATGGCATTTACCATTCCCTTATAAAAAAATCATTGATTTGGTGATTGATATTGTAGAATTTTTTCCTTAGTATTAAAAAAAATATATCAATACTTAGCAACATTGATGTTGTTATTTATGGCTGTATTAGCCCTCACTAAGTGTAAGTTTATAAAGACTAGTAGGGTTATAATATATTTCATTCCTAAAAAATGTGTATGTAATAATTTTAATCATAATACTCATACATACAAAGTACTATAGCTATAAAGGTAGATTTTCTTTCTAAAATTGGCTCCAGCCAAAGCAAACTTGCTAATATTAAATAATGCATTTGATTATTAACGTAGAAAAATATGGACATGTAATACAAGATGTTTAATAAATTAAATATTAATAAACACGGATCCTCTTAGTAATGTAGTTGTATATGAACTATTTATGCCAAAGACAATTTTTGCTCAGAATGTTTTGCTTTAAGCGCTTTTATAATTCTTATTCCCTATTTAGATGATTTTAATTATTAACATTATACAATGCTAATAAGGAAGTTTTTGAAAAAAAAAAATCTTTTATATAATTTATTTTATAATGTCGGATAAAGGGTAACTAACAAATAAACCCAAGGTTGTGTGGTTTATATTTTTAAGTAGACATCTTCACTAATATTATAAATGTGAATGATAGATGTTGGTTACTTAATAACTAGTCTGAACCGATTTGTATATCATTTTGCACAAAGTTATTACCCTACGGTAATGTCTGGTGCGACATAAGACTAAGCTTGGAATTATAAATGGATATGAATAAAATCAGTCCAGGCGGGCGAAGTTGGGCGTCTAGTTTTTCTATAAAATGTATAATATTATTTGAAATTGATCTCAAAACAACTTATTTATTTTAAGATAATAATGATCTCTTTTTACTGTGTTATTTTATTTTATAAGTTTTTTTTTAAGTTTTCAAAACTTATAGCTTAAACATATAAGATGTTTAAGAATACTTATTATTTTTTATATCTTGATATTTTACTAGGTGAGAGAAATTCGCAGAGATCTTGCCTCTCTTGGAATGATGAAGTCTTTTGTAAGTTTTTATTATATAACTTTATTGTGTTTCAAAACTGTTTAGATAAACCATAAAATTCTACTCTTTACATTATATACAAAAACATAAGGTAATCAAGCCACTACATTTTCCCCTATTAAAATTATCTTGCGATAAGAACTCTATCTTGCACTCGCTTTTTGACTAATCACAATACTATTATATCTCACAAAAATATGTATAAGTTTCTTAATGAGTTTATCTTGCAATAGTAAATTTGGATATTGTTCTAAAATCATCTAACAATAAGTTTATTTCTCACTATATATAATTGAATCCACAAGTATCCATGGGTTGTGTAAAGCTTCACCTGTCATATATTTTGTGCAGATTTTTTTTAATAGTTGCCATTAACTTATTATATTTTCTTCTGGTCTCATTTCAAATATAACTATTAATAAAGTTTAATTAAGTACATAATAATAATACAATAAAACCACGATCTTATTTCAAATGATATATTTCAAAACTTAAACTTTCAGGGCCATTATTAAAGTTTTGATTTTCCAAATATTAATATTATTACATCTATATAAAAGAACAAATTCTGGTATTTTTTGCTCTAATAAATTATTACTAACTTGCATTAGGTACATGTTAGCTGTGAAGATACGGACCTCAATTAGGTCAATGTATTTATTCGTTAGGTTTTGGCCCTGTTAGGCTAACACAAGATTTATTAGACGTTGATTACAATTTATATTTAATTATATTTTTTATTATTACCGTTAACCTTAGTAACCGGGATCTTTATCAAAATCTGCTCTTATTAAATATGGCATAAGTTTTCAGTCAACCCGTCAGTTACTTTAAATAGGACAGGGTTCTATAGTGGGTCACCAATTTTCCGCATACTAAAATGAATGGCATAAAATATATTACTTTGCGAGATAATCTTAACTTGATACCTACTTACATTGATGTTGTTACAGCTTATATTATTTTGATGCAATGTTGTACTTACATTTAATAACTGTTAGAATTAAGTATTTGGGCTTCGTCACACTAGCGTTTTTATTTTCAGACATACAGCTACTGCTGGTTTAAAGTGCGTCAATATTAATTTAATAAGTACCAAGTCATTGATTTTTTAAAAATATCGTGATGTTAGTATGAAAAAAGTGGTATAAAAAGCTCTGTTTCCTAACATTGATGTAACCTTTTATCAGGTGGTGGGGTCACCAGTATGTGTTCAAATTCATATAAAATTGTTATATATTCATCAACAAGTAGTAAAAAATGTAATGTCATTCGTTTTATTTAGAAGATTTGAGTCGTTGCAAAATTAAGGACACTGCATTCGTAATCGGTAAGTCTGCGTTCTCCATACAAAATGAGCTTTCGCACTTAACCAGTAATACTCTTAAAAATAATCATTGAATTGTGACTACCAGCCAAGTTGTAATATTGGAAGTACGTTTGTATGGGCGTGTCGTCAAGTCGACTAAAGAGCCCTTAACGCTAGTGTGAAAGAGCCTAAATGTCGAAGCTATATTGTAATCACAGATTGTAATAAAAGTATGAAAATAAACAGTAGTATTGAATAGTTGTTTATTATTTATACTTACATAGTGCCCTAGCACAACAGCATCGATAAATCGACAAATTCGATACATATCGATTTTATGGATATATTTTATTAATAAACTTCATTTTATCGACTGTCGATATATATCGATGTCGTCATGCTAAGCCTCTAAATCCTAATATTCCCCATTTCTTATCAAAAGTTTAGTGACGTGATATGTGACGGCATGGGCGTACAAACCTACAAACACACGACCTACGCCGCCGCCCCCTACTGATCCCATACAAATTTATCTATATCCAAACATTTCGGGGGGGGAGGGGGGAGTGCAGTCACATATCGCGTCACTAAACTTTTGTTAAGAAATGGACCCCTAAAACACTTTGGGGGCTGAAATATGAGGTTCTATTGATCAATACGAACAACTTTTTCCATGGAACCATGTGCCGTAAATGAAAAAAAATATTGCCTTCTCCATACAAACTAGTAATGTTAAAATGACTAATTTGTATGGGGAAGCCAAATTTTTTTTTCATTTGCGACACATGGTCCCATGGGAAAAGTTGTTTGATTTGATCAGCAGAACCACATGTTAGCCCAAAGTACATCCTTTCAAATTCACCCTGTATATGTGAAAATGCGGACCTGCGGGTCGAGTCGACTAATATAAAAATTATAATTATTCCTTAGTCGTTTGGGCCCGCGGGAAGCTGTTACTATTATTTCTTCTGTGCCGCGGATCCAAATAACAAAATATTAAACAAGGTTCAAATGGTCGTTTAGGCCTATTATAACGATCTGTAAAATTATGTTAAATTAAAATATATCAAGGCTAAAGTAAAATAAGTTTCAGTAGACTTTAGCATCGAGCATTCTTGTCGAGGACTACTTTCAGAGTGCGGTTACGAAACAGGTTGATTTGACGGAGAAGCATCGAGAATAAATAAACTTCAAATGCATATTAATCTTTGTCACCGCCCATTACGAAACCGCATCAATTAGCCATAGTGAGGGCGATCAATGCTGTTAAACAACAATATATTGATACGGTTACAAAACAGACGGCGAAAAGACTAATTTAAATTATTATTACTAGTATAATTTAATATCCTAGCTGCAAATCAACTGCAGCTAGTTTAACTGCACTCTGAAGGGAAACAACCACCTTGACAAGAAATTGACAATAGGCTCCTGAAAACCGGTAAAGCCACAGTCAAAAACCGTAGTATGACTACCCAACTAGCACACTATTGGAAATTGTAACCTATCTTGTAACTTTAAGTTGTATAGTAGCAGCTCAAGAGTTCAGGAAGCAGTTTTTAGTTGCATAACTGCTTCTGAAAACGTCTAAAGCTGTAAAAGTAATTAAAGGTTACAGTACTGTAACCGATTACCACTCGCGTCTTTATAAAAGTTGTTCTTAAAACCCATCTACCACTTACGCAGTTAGTAGAGAGTTACGAAGGCAGTTTGGCACTGAAAGCTGCATATGAGCTGATTTTATATCTTTTATGCGCCGCTTAGCCGTATAAAAGAGATATTTGCAGACTATTTAAAGCTTTCAATTAAAAGTTCTATAATTGAGATAATAATAACTCGAAAAAGACCATATATGTTAACTTGAGTTATTTACCAGAGAGTTTTTGAAATGGACCAAGTGCTACCTTAACTAATATGAGTGAAGGTACCGCTGTTTTTTTTTTAAAGAAATGATAGTAATTCTGTTATTGATGAAAATTAATTTGTTTTATATTACTTACTTAGAGCAAAAATTTGAGTAAATTTTATAGGAAATTACCTAAATAATTTGCGGGTATACCTATAGCACTAAAAATATATCATATATGATGTTTTTTTACATTAAATTTTTACAAAGAAACACAAAATATGTATTTCAGTAGGTATATTTTGTGTATTTGTAGGCATTTCACCGAAAAAAAACACATGAGGGTTTTGCACATAATAATTTCTTACTACTAACAATAGTGGCAACTCCTTTTTTGATGAGTAAATTAATAAAAGTAGATTTTGCCTGCAATGCCTTTCTTGTTTCTAAATATCATTCGCCTTCGTTTTTATTAGACACCAAAAAATCGCTCAATTATACTCATCGCGTTATTTTTGAATGACCAAGGACCTCTAAATCTAAATAAATTTAACGTGTACGTTAGTAGCGTAAACCTGTAAAACACGTTGTATTAGTACCTTGGGCTGCAAAAAGGATGAAACTGCTGCCCTTTAAGAACTATAAGCTGTACTAGAGGAATAAAAACGACGTGGAGCTTAAGTAGAGATAAAATTAGCGCTTTCGCCCGTATAAGAGAAGTATTTGAGAAGAAACAAGCTGCACGCACGGACGCCATTTTCTTCAATAAAAAATAGTATTTACTTGCAAAATTAAGAGGATATACGATGTATTTCAGTAAAATTTACTTTATTTCTAATCAAGATATAAATGAACAAAGCACGTAGTAAGCTTTTAATACATATTATATATAATTTTTATTTTTAATGTTATACGGTTAATATGTTTTTAATACATATTTTTTAACAATTTGATGTTATATTGAGAGCCCTTTAAAATTTAGTCAATAAACACTTACATACACAGTGAACTTAAAAGCGTTTTAGTTTAGCGAGTATTTTTAAAATAATCCTACATATATAATTATATTTTTAATGGCCGCCTGTTCGTAGATTAATTATAATATTTGATAGTTTCTTTTGACACTAACGAACGACAAAACCCTGAACGCAAAGCACGATTCATTCGTTCATTAGTTCACAAGGGCGCTATAAGAGGGTTTCAGAGGCGTTAATAATTAATTGCAGCTCTTAGGGCATCTTTGACACTTTTGTGCAGCTTAAATGGAACCGAAGGCTGCATAAAATTGTGCCCAACTGGCGCTAAAGCTGCTGCATTAGAGCTGCAGAGCATGCTCTAGCGCTTCGCTAAGCACCTTAGGCTCCAAAGCCTTTAAGCAGCTATTTGTGTTGTATGGGTAGGTGCCTTAACGGTCTTTGCATCAATATGGGGCAGTGGTGAATAAATCAAATGGTCCCACCTAAATTTCTAGATTCCAGAAATGTTTTATATGGCGTAATATATTTATAAATTGATTCTTTATCAGAACGAATTGTTGTTTTTCATAATCGACATCTATTCAGACAAGAATAAAAATTACTGACACTTTTTGTATTGACTTGTGTCTTATAATAATATAATATTATTCTTAATAAATACAATTTATTTTGCACTCTAAACTGCAGTTTTTCTCTATTGTGGCATTTTACCACAAATGGTTATGGGCCCAGAGATTGATTCGCAGTAGATATAGTGCATAAATAAAGTTTTGTTGTCAGGGTAAGCGAAAATTTATTTGTTTCGAAAAATGCCCGCTGATGGTGATCATTATAATTATAGATGCAACGAGGGTGCATCAAGTTCGTCCTCGAATTCAACATCTATAAAATCCCTTTCATGCCGTGAGGGTTATACTACATGGAAATTTAAAATCCGTATGTACCTAATTCATGAAAATTTATGGGAAACAATAGTCGGTTATCCAGAAGATGATAGTACAAGTCCATCTAATAAAGTGCGTAATGATCAGAGAGCATTGTCAAAAATTTGTTTAGCTCTTGATGGTGCAGCAATTACGCATGTTAGGCGTAGCAATACTGCAAAAGAAGCATGGGATGCGTTGGCTGTTGCATATGAAGATAAGGGCATGGGTAGACGTTTAGCTCTTGAACGCAAATTATATCGTCTTTCACTTGGCGATTTTAATGATATTGAACAATATATTAATGCCGTAATGTGTACTGCACAAGATTTAGCAGATATAGGCAAAGTAATCGAGGATGCGTCAATCGCTGCTATTATGCTTGGAGGTCTCTCTCCTCATTATGACCCATTAATTATGGCTTTAGAAAACTCGAATGCCAATATTACTAGTGACTTGGTGAAGAGTAAATTATTAAATGAATATTCTAAAACAAATTTGGATACTGAAACAGCTTTACGTTCGAAGTACGGTTGCGACCTGCAGAGACATTTTCCGTTAAAAATTAAATCCATTGTGTGTTACGATTGCAAAGAACCTGGACATAAACGACCTGATTGTCCACATAAGAAGGATAAAATACCAAAGAGTGGTTCTGCAATGGAATCCAATTTGTTGAGCGCTTTAAACGTGAATGGTGATATAAAAATGATAAATGGTATATTGATTCCGGAGCAACGGCGCACATGAGTTCAAGACTCGATTGGATAGAGAATTTTAAAACGTTTACCAGTGGTAAGGTTACTGTTGCTAATGGAGAAGAGTTGGAAACTAAAGGTATTGGTGACATTTCTATTATTAATTGTAGTGAAAGTGTAAATAAAATCACTGATGTTGTTTATGTACCTAATTTGAACTCTAATCTCATTTCTGTTAAGAAGGCTGTTGATAAAGGTTTTACTGTAGTATTTAATGATAATGGTTGCTCTTTTTATAATACTAAGTTTTTTAATTGTACAGGTGATAAAGTATTGCATGGTTCTTTAAATGGTGGGTTGTATGCTTTAGATTGTAGTGTTAGTCCGCGTCAGAATTTAAATGCGTTTGACGTTCGCGATAATGTTTCAATTTTTCGTCTTTGGCATAAACGCCTCGGTCATCTTTGCCGCATAGGAATGGATCAACTTAAGAAAGGTGGTGCAAGTGGTATTGATTATAATGAAATTGACAAAGAACCCTGTATATCTTGTATCGAAGGTAAGCAATCAAGAAAACCGTTTAAACGGGTTTTATACAAGAAAGCTACTTCTTTATTAGAGCTAATACATACTGATTTGTGTGGACCAATGTCGGAAACATCTTTTCAAGGTAATAAATATGCTTTATTTTTCATAGATGATTTTTCCAGAATGGTTTATGTATATTTTATTTCTACGAAGGCGGATGTGAAAAGTAAATTTATTATTTTTCAAAATATGGTAGAAAGGGAAACCGGAGCTAAAATTAAAATATTACGAAGCGATAATGGAGGTGAATATGTTAATTGTGAATTTTCAAATTATTTAAGTTCTGTGGGAATTAAACATCAGACAACTGTTCCGTATAGTCCTGCTCAAAACGGGGTATCAGAACGGACAAATAGATCAATTATTGAGAAAGCAAGATCAATGTTATCTGATTGTTCAGTTACCAGAGCATTTTGGCAAGATGCTGTTCATGCTGCCGTTTATTTGAAAAATAGAAGTCCTCATCGTACTCTGGATAATATTACTCCTTTCGAAAAATGGTATGGGTATAAACCCAATTTATCTAATTTACGGGTTTTCGGTTGCAGAGCTATGGTGCATACTCCTGACTGCCAAAGAAAAAAGTTAGATGTAAAGGCTAAGCAACATATTTTTATTGGATATGGTGAAGACTTGAAAACATATTATTTTCGTGATGTCGAATATCCACGTAAACTCGTAAAGGCAAGAGATGTTGTTTTCTTTGAAGATAAGTTTTGTGATCTAAAAATTATTTCAGAAAATGTAAAAAGTAAAGATATACCTATAACATTAAATACTGAATCGTTCTCTAATAATATAAATAATAATGATTTAGGAACTAGTAGTGATGTAATTATACCTGTTGAGGATAGCATAACACCCGTTGATTTAAATATAAATGTAAATAACTTACCTGATGATGATGAATTTATTCCCGTCGAAAATGATACTATACCTGTTACTGAAACTTATATACCAGCTATCGATGAACATGAATTTAATGAAAATGTTTCTGATCACGGTAATGAAGATGTAAGTGAAAGAAGATATCCTTTACGTATAAGAAAACCTAAAGATTTTGGTGAGGATTTTCAGTTATATAAATCTTCAATAAATTCAAATGAGCTGGGTGATAATGTTGAACCTTTAACATATTTAGAAGCAATTCATTCAGAATCAAAAGATGAATAGTATAGTTCAATGGAAAATGAATTTAAATCACTTATAAATAATAAAACATGGCTTTTAGTGGATAAGCCTGATAAAAAGGTTATACCATGTAAGTGGGTGTATAAATTAAAGAAAAATGCACTTGGTTCTGTAGTTCGTTATAAAGCTAGATTAGTTGCTAAAGGGTTTAATCAAGTTGCAGATGTAGATTATAATGAAACATTTTCTCCAGTAGTTCGAAAGTCATCACTTAGAACTTTATTTGCTATAGCTGTTGAAGAAGGTTTAAAAATGCGACATTTAGATATTAATACAGCATTTTTATATGGGGAGCTAGAGGAGGAAGTGTATATGTCTCAACCAGTTGGATTTATTGAGAAGGGCAAAGAAGATAAGGTTTGTTTATTAAAGAAATCTATATATGGTCTAAAACAAGCTGCAAGGGCGTGGAATATTAAATTGAATAAAACTCTGACATCACTAGATTTTGAAAGAACACCATCTGAGCCTTGTGTATATACAAAACGAGATGGAAGTAATTTAATTATATTAGCTGTGTACGTTGACGATTTAATTATATTTTATAATAATGAAAATATGATTTTTACAATTAAAGCTGATTTGGAAAAATATTTTTCACTAAAGGATCTTGGAAAATTAGAATATTGTTTGGGATTAAATATTGATTATAACAGTGATGAAATTAAATTACATCAACGTACATACATTGAAAATACGTTAAGACGTTTTAACATGATGGATTGTAAAGTTTGTAATACTCCAATAGAAAGTAACAAGCTTACTGCTAGCGAAGATGACAAGGAATTAAGTTTGTATCCTTATCAAAGTTTAATTGGTTCCTTGATGTTCTTATCAGTAAATACAAGACCAGATATAGCGTATGCTACAAGCTATTTAAGCCAATTTAATACAAAATATAATAAGACTCATTGGCTGGCTGCAAAAAGAGTATTACAATATTTAAAAGGGACTATTGATTATTGCATAACATTTAAAAAAACTAGTAATAATTTAGTTGGTTATGCTGATGCAGATTGGGCGAATTGTTCTATTGATCGTCGATCTTATACAGGCTTTATTTTTAAATTAGCTGGAGGTGCTATATCATGGGAATGTAAGAAGCAAGCCACTATAGCACTATCTTCAACTGAAGCTGAATATATTTCTTTAGCTAGTGCGGTTAAGGATGCTATCTATTTGCAAAGATTTATTTCTGAAATTACCGATAAGCCTGATAAGGTGTTACTCTTTAACGACAAAAGTGCCTTGAAATTAGCCGAAAATCCAATCCACCATAATCGAACTAAGCATATTGATGTCAGATATCATTTTATAAGAGAAAAGATTGCTAATAAATCGATTTCTGTTGATTATATTCCTTGTGATAAAATGTTAGCTGACATTCTGACAAAACCACTAGGTCGTTTAGCACACCATAGATGTGTCTTAGGCATAGGTTTATATATTAAATAGTTTTACTTTAATATGTTTTATAGATAGTATTGTTTTTAAAATGTAAACCTACTAGTATTTATATATATATATATTGTTGACATATATCTATGTTATGTTTTATATGATGCCTATACTATATATAAGGTGATACCTTATATATAAATATACCTAGTATGTTTAGATTTCGATTAAGGGGGCATGTTGTTTTTCATAATCGACATCTATTCAGACAAGAATAAAAATTACTGTCACTTTTTATATTGACTTGTGTCTTATAATAATATAATATTATTCTTAAGGTGATTCCTCAGCAGTAGTTTTTCCATACAAAACTTCGTGGGCTGTAATCTCGTAATATACAATGAAAATGTTAATAACATATTTTTTATTAGATTCCTTATTAAGTATAATTTTCGAAAAATACTTGTATGTTCACTAAAATATACATATTATATATTTAAATAAATAAAATACAATAATATTTAAATAGCGCCATCTATCCGTGAATAGAATGTTTATTTTTAAATTTGTCGATATAAAGAAATAGTACAACTATCAACCACTAGATGGCATCTCAAAAATGCAAGTAAAAACAAATTTTACAAAGACAATAGGCAATATTAAGAAGCATGATGACTATATTTTTTTAAGTATTCTACGTAGTTCGGAACTATACTATCCACTATTTGCAAAAATCAAGTTTTGATAGTAAATAAATTAAATTGTTTTTTTTTCTTTTCGCCAAATCAAAACGCTCGGTCGCTCGCTCACCGGTGTTATGCATGGCATCAAAGAGTACTTTATGGCATCTCGCCTCAGTAAACATTTCGGAGCCTTATGCTCCAATTTATTTGTGTGCAGATAACTTTGATGTAAGTTTTTACTTATTTGGTAGGTACATAAGTCGTTAAATTATGTGTGCGTAATTGTCTTGTTTGTCTATCTTGTATGTGATTTATATTATAATTATTTTATATATTTTGAGGTTAGGTTTCACCTCTTGTTTATCTACCACTGGTCATCCTAATGGGTACTTTATTCATATTTCAGTTGCCAAATGATATGGACAATTATAAGGAGTATCATGTGATGGGATCTGTGTCAGAGGTTCGCATAAAATCAGTGTGTTGGTATTCCTACAAAATTTGAATGGCAATCAGATAGAAGAACACCAAAACCTAATACTACAGAAAGGCCCATATATTATCAAGACAAAAAGACGATTATTGAAGAATATGAAAAATATTTAAAGTATTTAAATAAAATTTAGACCTCGGAGAGACTTTGTTCAGGTACATATTAATGTTTCAATCATAACTAAACTCACCTTGCCTATTAATAATTATGTAGGATTAATATTAATAATGTAGATCATATCAAACATATTGCCCTGGTCTCATACTAAGCTTGTACTAGGTATATGTATATTATATTAGTAGCAATGTTTCTGGTACAAAAAAAAATTAAAAAAACTGTAGTTTGTCATGGTCTGGGTGTTTATATAATATAATATGTTTTATAAACACCCAGACCATGACAAACTACAGTTTTTTAATATTTTTTGCCAACATTAGGAATCATACCGACAACCTCTATATACAGACACTAGCCATAACACTAGACCACAGAGTAAAATATGTGCAATCTTAGACATTTATTTATATTTAGTAGGTACTTAGTTTTATCTTATATATATATATATTTTTATTTACAGTTTAAAATGCCAACATAGAAAACATTACACAAGAAGAACCACATAAGACTGCAGACAGGCTTAATTAAGATGCAAGATTAATTAATTAAATAAAACTACAAAGTTATCATAATTAACGCTTTTTATTTATCCACAAATCATCATGTATAACTTGTTCTTTCCAAAATTATATACATAGGGCTGCTCACCAACATGTTCCTAGCTAGATTAATGCTCTCTTACAAAAATCTATGAACATTGGCAGGATAATTACGCACACAATGCTAAGCTAAACTTTAATCCATATGATGCAATTCTGAAGTAATGAAAACCTGATGTTTTTGTTCATTATACTAGGCAATACAGAAAATATTTACCAAGAATGAAAGTATAACTGTAAGGAAAAATCTATCGGGTACATGGTGGGATTAAAAACCCTCTGCCATGAAGCAGTCTTCTGCACCGTAAGGCACCTGTGATGATATTTATTATAAGTAAAAAATATAAGGTGTCATTCTATATTTTTACATACAGGGTGTCCAGTGGCAGATTTCAAAGTTCGAAAAATTGTAAAAAAAAAACTACACCTCTAATACAAAGTATGTTTATTGTTATTTAAAAACAAGAAATGCGGATTTAATTATTTGAAAATCACATTCTCCAAATGGCGGCCATCAAGCCTGACACACTCTTCGAGTCTAGCACGCATGTTTTCAAAAACGCGTTTACAAAGCGACTGGGGAATCCTGGTAATTTCGTCTTGAATATTTTGTTTAAGTTGTGTCACAGTGCTCGGATTTGTTTTGTAAACAACGGATTTTAAGTACCCCCATAAGAAAAAGTCACACGGACTTAAATCTGGTGACCTGGGTGGCCACGGTATGGTGCCGTTCCGGGATATGTTTTTTTCTGGAAATAACTGCCGCACTGCATTCATGGACACATTAGCAGTATGAGCTGTGGCCCCGTTCTGCTGGAACCACGTGTTTCGGTTGAAGTATGGATTATTCTGCAGTTCCAGTCTAAAAAAGTCATTTATCATCTCGGTATATCTCTCCGAATTCACGGTTACAGTTTGGCCACGTTGGTCTTCAAAGAAATAAGGCCCTATGATGGCAGATGCAGACATTGCACACCAGACTGTAACTTTAGGTTTATGTAAAGGCTCTTGATGCATTTGTCTTGGGTTGCAGACATCCCAGTAACGGAAATTTTGCTTATTCACATATCCTCCGATATGAAAGTGAGCTTCGTCACTAAAGAATATGTTACCCATCCGAGTAGCAGTACGAAATCTCATTAACATCACCTCCGCGTAAGTTTTTCTTAATGCAAAGTCAGAATCATGTAAATCTTGAACGATTTGAATTTTGTACGGATGTAACTTGAGTTTTTTTCGCATTATAACCTGTAAAGTCGATTTCGTAATCCCCAATATCGATGAACGCGCTCGAAGTGATAAACGGGGATTTTCAGTGACAGAAACCATAACACGTTCAACATTTTCGTCCGTGGCTACCGTTGGTATAGGTCCTGGTCTGGGTCTAGTTAATGTTGATCCTGTAGCTCTGAACTTTGCTACCCATGACTGTATGAGGTTGATCGATGGTCCATCACGTAATCGACGAATACCGTAACGAGTATTAAATCGACGCCGTGCTTCAGACAGCGAAAAACCACTCAAAATGTACGCCTCGACGGCAAAAGCGCGGTGCTCTCCACTCCACTGTTCCATGGCTACTAAAATCTCCGCAGCGCTTGCGCTTTGAACTACACACCCCGCGCCCCTCTCCCGTATTGCGGTCAGATACTGTGTTCGTTCAAACTTTGAAATCTGCCACTGGACACCCTGTATATCAGGGTGGTACAACTGCTTTATAACTTATGTATATTACACTGTAAACTATCATTTTTAGTACATATTTTCATTGATGAGATCTTTACTAAACTAATTTAGGGTGTGGCATTCTGATATTCATAAAAATATTACATCTGTCTCTTATGTTCAGTTTTTATTACCACCTGGTTCATTCATTAAACATATTTTAGGACTTGTGGTCACACTAACCTGTCTGATTAATAACTTAATAGTAGTGGGACCACAAGCATGGAGGTATGAGTATTAGAGAAATTTGGGTGATTCCAATAATGGAAACTCATAAAAATATGATAAAATTTCTCAGATTTTTGTTAGTACTCTAGGAGTGATAGCTGTCAACTGTCAAAATACCATACTTTTTTGACTGAGAATGCTTCCATCAAAGAAATAGAGTAATTTCTCTAAGGTCCTGGTGGGTAAAACTTAGGGAGACTAGGAATCATAGTGCAAATTAATTAATAATTATAATGTACAACACTAATGCCCAATTTTACCAACTCTAAGAGAGCCCCTAACTAAGTTAAGGGACAGTTATTTCATAGCAAAATGTCAAAATTCTTATTTAGGAGCCCTTTAGAGTTAGGGATTGTTGGTAAAATCGGGCATAAAACAAAGAAAATCTGATACATAGTTGTCATTAAATGTAACAGGATTATTTATACTTTTTTGTTTGTACTGTAGTTGCAATCAGCTACACAAAAGTATCCAATTTGAAGTGCTCTTAAATATATTTATAGTTGTATCTGTACATAAAACTTCTGGGTTAGTTTCCCATTTACTACATAATTTTTAAAATTCGGCACTCATGGGACTCTTTATTTCAATAACACTATTTTTACAGATCGCATCGGATAATTCTGCTGTCATACGAAAGTTTTTGGAAAGCATTAGACCACATTTTTGTTTATTTTTCCTAGCGGTACTCAGGGTTTTCCTTACTTTATCCGCTAACAACTTTCATGATATTTGATTCATGCCATACAAGTTTTTGCAAAAATATCTCACAGAACTTTTCTTTGGATTTGAGCACTAATTTAGGCATAAATAAACTTTCTGTTTGACCACAAGCACAGCCTTTTCGTACCAATGATATTATAAAAAACAAAATAGGTATCATTGTTTCATACTTTATTACCTCACAGTTGTTTTATTTTCTTCCGTTTTTCTAGAAACTCTTCAAATTCTTTTTGATGGCAAGCTAGGCTTACAATTAGATAATTCTTTTGAAATTATATACCTACATATTAGAGTATTCCCATCCGAGGAGAGTTTGGACTTCATTCAGTAGCATTTCACATTGTTCCGGACATATTTTACCTAAAATTGTGCACAGACTTCCAATGCGTTTAAAACTGTACGTAGCTCACAGTGTCATCACTATTTGATGCCCACGAAGACCTAAAATAAATAAATGTGTAAGTATATGTCGTTATTTACAAAAACAACATTATAATAACATAACCTTTTAAGTGCATATAAAATTAGATTTTACGTGTTTTTGGGCTAAAAAATTATTATGTATTAAATAAATTATTAATATATAGTGTATTATTTATGAAAGTAAGCAAAACAAAGTTTGTTTACCTACTTGTGTGACCGGTGACGTCAAATTCGTCGCTCCGGACCGGATTGGTGTGGACACCTATATCATGGTGGATTGCTGTATTTTGTACTTTTATTTCAATAAAATAATTATCGATAGCGCTCAAAATATTAAATATAGTCTTTTTATAATTTATTTATCCTATTTTGTCGATTCTTGGTTACTGTCATTGGGTGATAGTCTTACTTCCAATGCCTTAATAAATTTAAAAAAAAGTACTGTTATCGTGCTTATTGCGACGTTGCCGCTCTGTACCTTCTCATCCAATAGAGACAGCCAGTGCGACGTTGCCATACATGTTTATTTATAGTTATAATACTTTTGTAAAATTTTTCAACTTTGTTCGATTGCATTGGTGATTTTAAAAAGGTGAGTCAAGTGCATAGGTTTTTCAGAAGGAATATAGACTGTAATCGGTAGGTAATAAAACTCATTTTGTAAACATAAGAAAATTTATATATTTTAAAACATTCTATACGAGTTCTATTAGTTTATTACCTTTTGCCCGCAGCTTCGCCCGCGTTATTTTGTGGATCATTAGGTATAATACTGACAATATTCATATTTTTTTAATTATTTTAATTTTGTACCTATACAAATAGGTAATACGTAACATACCTACTTTAGTATAAATAAAAAAACGTAAGAATAACATAATGTTGGTAGGTAATCAATAAAGGATAGGATTTTATATTGTTAGAATTATTTTAAACATGTAGAAATTTTCTTAGGCAAACACAACAACACCGCAGTAAACTCGCCACTTGTTAGGTGTTGCTTCTGAATACCATAGGCGAAATGAGAACGGGTTTATCTCTCCGCTGGGTACCCGGAGGCCGTTTAAATGGTTCCCGGGAGCTAAAAGAGAACCCGTGATGGTATATTTTTTTACTTAGGTAGTACCTAGTACTACCTATTCTAGGCAGGTGGCAGGTACCTAATACAAGTGATAGGTCATTGCCAATATAGGTCCAGTGAAAATAAAAATCACGCGTAAAGATTTCGAGAGATACCTTACTAACTTGGTACATTTTTTACAGTGTAGGTACCTAACTAATACTTATGTGACTTTGTATCTACCTGATGGTAAGCAGACGAACAAAGTCCATGAATAGGGTGCATCATACATTGTTATTTAGCAACATTGATCGCTCCTACTATGCCGGCTAAATGTTATGACATAGGTGGCGACTCGCGACAGAGACGAATTTAGATTACGACGTGTAGGTATTTTAAATTTTTCGTCGTATCCTCGCTGCTTATCAACAAGTCTATCGCCCGTTTCGTAACCGCATCCTCAAATCAAATCAAAGCATTTATTTATGAACATAGGTTTAGTTATAGGTTATTATAGATCACAGTTCCCTTAATAGTTCTCTATGCCCAGCCCGTAGGCGTATAAATATTTCAGTGGTTATATAACATATAATAGGGTTCAATAACAGACACACACACTGCAAAGAAATTATTTTACGGTGACACACAAACAATTATAAATCCAAGTATACGTGGCACATCATCTTATCATGGTATTGATCTATCCGACAAGAAGTCCTGCACTGAGTAGTAACATTTATCCAATAACAATTCAGATAACCTTTTTTTAAATGTGTATTGGGCAGAAGTTTAAAATCTTTACCCAATTTATTATAAATTTTTGGAGTCATACACAAAACACTTTTATGCGTAAAAGTAGTCCTCGACATTGGTGCACTTAAATTATTGTCATATCGTAGAGTACGTATACGCTTTTCAGAGTTCAGTGGAAACAAATCTGGATTATTTCTTACAAAGTTCGCAATTTCATATAAATAGATGCAAGGTACTGTGAGTATTCTCAAATTTTTAAAGTATGATTTGCAACTGTCCGTCGGTTTCAGTCCACAAATGGCTCGTACACATTTCTTTTGAATTTTGAATATAAATTCTTTATTGGTCGAATTACCCCAGTATATTATACCATATCGGATCATGGATGCCACGTATCCATGATACGCCATCACAGCTGTGTTGGTACTACTAACTGTAACTAGTTTCCGCAGAGCAAATACAAACCTACTAATTTTTACACTAATATACTCAATGTGAGCTTTCCAGTTCAAATTTTTACTTGACTGTACTTACCATCAGGTAGATACAAAATCATATGCCGTGCTCCAGTAAAAAAAGTCGCGAACGCGCTGACGGGGACATTCGGTTCGGTTACTTGTACTATTGTTTATTTTGTGGTCCATCCATACTGGAAGCGTTTTAGCGGATATCCCGTAAAAAGTAAATACGAGCGAATATCTTTATTCCGTGAAGAAAGCGGCTAAAATTTACTGAGTCAATTTTTATCATGCATTCAAATATGTTACGAAAATTTCTTATTTTTTTTGTTCTTACAATGTTTAAAACTGTCATTATAATACTTATATTTAGCTACTTATACTTCGGTTTGCTGGTATCGATCGACGACGGCGATCCGACGTGAAATTTTGATATAGCTTTTAAATCATCTATTAATTTTAAAATAATTATAACAGACGAAAAACTCTTTTTATGTAATTTCTACCAACACAATGACATGTGCATAGTGCATGTTGCACATATATTTTTTAAATAATTATTAGACCGGCTATCTCCATAAACTTCTACCAATTTTATTCCTAGTTTTTCAATAAAATGTCTTGATTCTAAACACCAAATACCTTATGTTTCGATTGCGAATGAAAATAATATATAATGATTTATTAAACTTGAATATTTATTGTTTTTTAGTTATTCGGCGGCAGAGCCTGGACGAATACTTGTAGAGACAATATGTGTTGCATATAAAGTTTTGACACAAGTCGCATCCCAGACCAATGGCATGCCATTGGGTTAAGGTATTAACGTTATACTGAACGTTCTCCGTCATTTCTAATTATTAAACTTGCGGCTCTAGGATTAATGGAGTGTTAGCAGTCGTTAGAGTTGGTTTTTTTATGTCGTTGAGAAAGAATGTCTGGGAATGTCTTTTTGTCCAACTAACGTGCCACAAATGCAGTTATGAGAAAAACAAATGCTACTACCTACCTAGACGCAGAATAACTAATATTCTTAAAATGTAATTATCTAGAAGAGTACCTGAATGAGGAGAAGAAATCTAAAGAATGTATTCAGGGATAGACGAGGCTCGTAAACGAGCTTGGTCTTAAATATTAAATAAATTTCGGTGAAGTTCTTATTAAACTTGTTAGTTTGCAAGTAGAGAAACAATATTCAAGTAAGGCATAAGCAGCGTAAGAAAGCAGGCCAGTATAGACTATAGATTTTCAGAATTGATCTTTGGTGGAAATATTAAATTGTATGTTTTCTAACGACAGAGTGGTGCCCAGAAATGAAAGATTATTATTGTCAATAATTTTAAGACCAGGAAAAATAGCTTGGAATTATTGAATGATTAAAAATTTAACAAAAGTAAATCTCACATTTAGAAGAATTTGGCTTATAAATATCATCAAGGATGAAGAATTACTTTTTAACATTATTCACTCAAAAATTTAAAGAAAAATAAAATGTATATAAGAAAATGTTATTTTTTTTATATGAGCTAAAATATGTTATTAAAGCCCTACTATTATATTTTCTAAAAATATAAGCATTCATATCACAAATCATAAAATATATACCCGAAAATATATCAAATTTGAAATGGAGCGCAGTGACGACGATGTTCTTACCTAAAAGTAGACGTGAAATTACAAGCAATTATACAAGTGTACAAACTTATTAAAAAACGTATACTGGATTAAAATAAAACTAAAACACATTGTACTGTACCTACTGAAACTTCCTAGAATACGAATGATTTACTAGGCTAAAGCCTTGGTCTAGTTCCTACTGGCATTTCTATTAACTTTTCATATATAAAGAAGTTGTTATAGTGACATAACTATAATAGTTAACATATGGTAACGCGAACTATTTTGTAGATCTAAAGTTGTAGTAGGTACATTATTTTGTTCTAACATCAACAGTTTTCGCAGCGTACTTGTAAAGAAATTTATAAGTATTTTACCTTGGGTTACATTTTCGAAGTTTTCGTATAACGGATCCCTAATATTTTTTAAAATAAAACTCTTCTTATGTTACTGTACAGTATACTATATTATTACGTATAGTTATGATGTAATATTATAGGAAGAAAAAAAAAGTATATATTTTTTTCTTCCAGCAGTTTTTGAGTCTATTCGTTACAAACAAAATATTAAAAATGCAAATGTTCTCTCTTATAATATTGGTATAGATTTACATAGGTATTCATAAAAAAACTTATTGAGTTCTTAAAGAACACTTTAGTTATAAAAGGTTTTTGTCTCTTTTACATGTCATTCCGGGCTGACCAAAGAACACGATCAGAATTTCAGCTTTTCGAACACATCAGATCTCAGCCCTGAAAGTGTTTTAGGGGCCCATTTCTTAACCACATGTTTTTTTAAAGGTTTCTCGAAAAGTATTGCATTAGAATAGATGATGAAACTACTTTGGATGCCGTCACATATCGCGTTCCTAAACATTTATTACCATCACATGATTTGTTTGTTATCTACCTAGATATGATAGAACTCTCTACGTTAGGTGGTCCAGCCAGCCTAAAAGACAACACATTTATTACCTAATTCTATTCACCGAAAAAAAGCTACGTCTCAAATAGTTAGCTTTAAAAATTTCGGCTGGACGATGATAAGTAAGTCAGTCAGGGCAAACTCTGTTATATAATTCGTGACCCACTGAATTAATAAATTACTGCGACAAGGAGCTTAGGTGTACCATGTATTATTGAAAATATTGTCATTCATTTTGCATGATTAGGCAAATAATTAGATAATATAAAATCATTGTGTACTCATCACCCGAACGATTCGATCTCTCATCTTTGGATCTTGTCAAATCTTAGATGCCTTCTAACTATTATTGATAATAAATGTTTATTTATATTACCAACGTGTTTACTTCAGTTTTTTCTAATGTTTAATTAGGTAGGTATTACTCTAATATATTTATTATAATGTAGCCTGCCTTAAATCGCGGAAAACGCCTCAGATATATATATATATATATAAATATATTCACTTATAACAACTTGTGAAACTGTAGATGGTTATTAGATTAGTTATAATAATATAGAAAAACACCAAACTACAAGGAATATCTAAAATGCTCACAGGGCCGATTTTGATAGAAACTAAAATTGCAAAATTAGATTTTTAAAAAGAAAAAACTCCTAGCCGGGAATCGAACCAGTTGATTTTGAAAAAATAATGCTGTGTTAATAGTGTCGCTGAAAATGAATAAACGGTGGAAAGTAACTTCAAATGGCAAACTAAAGGAAATTGCTCTTTGTTTAAATTTTTGAAACCCTAAGTAATAAATTGTTTAAACTTCCTATCTATTGGCGCTTTAAAATATAGGTGTTATTTTATTAGATTTGGGTCGGTTCGATTCCCGAGTGTGGTTTTTTGATTCCCAATCGATGTTTTTTATTAAATCTTTGTACCTATGATGTTTTTCTTATATCTATTTGAAAATAAATTAATGTTTATTTTCGGTAAAATGCCATCATGAACATTTAGTATCCTAAATGTTCATGATGGCATTCCCTTTAACCTCCAAGTTGTATCGAATCTACATAAGTCCGAAAATATAACACCTATACTTTATCAAAAAATTCAAATAAAAAATTATGTTATTGGTATTATGAGTTTGGAAACAGTGTTTTTATTTTCACTTTTTGAATGAACATGTATAGTAACATAGCAGGTACGCGACTTGGTAAAAAAATATATACCTAAGTAGGTACAAGTATTAATTAACACTACATAGTCTGAATAACGTTGACAAAATAGGTATGTACCTATATTAGAAGGAACACTGTGTTGATGTTGTTTTGGGTGCAGCCGCAGTGGATTATGGCAATAATAAACGAAATGGTACAATTATAACGTGTTTTATTCTCTAATAAAAATGTATTTCATCAAGTTGTTTTGATCGATTTGACACAATATGATAATTTACTTTTTTCTTCGAAAGATATTGAAGATTACCTTTTTCTAACATGTCTGAGTTTCTTCAACATAAGGATCCATTATTTCACGGCGTCTAAATATTTAATTTTATAACGGTGTATTAGGTTTGCCAAACATCGATACCTCCTTGGTATCTTAGTGTATAACCACGAAAGAAATAATAATACCATAATCATAAAAGGGCTCTATCACAGACGATCTAAGCAGTCAATAAACAAATAAAAAACTCTATTTGTATTACACCAAGAAGCAAAGATATCCACACCATTATTCATTTAGATTATTTAAGGAAGTGCTTTATATCTATGTTCTCCCCTAATGACTTCCATCGTGTAATTTTGCCAATGATTTCCAAGACGTTAGCAGCGCCAACTGTGTTAAATAGCGGAACTATTTTTTTATGCAGAGTTTTGATACTAAAAATTTATAATTTTCTTCTCGGACATGTAATCTCTAAAGTTAGCCATTGATACAGCAAAATTTATACATAAATAAGTTCCAAATGTTTTCCGATTATCGCAAAATTTCAAAGCTAGCGACTATAATATTTACGTAATTAATTAAAAACCATGATTTTGCGACACAAGCGCCATCTCTTGCAATTAGTTTCCATACCCGAGCTGAGGAATCACCTTAATAAATACAATTTATTTTGCACTCTAAACTGCAGTTTTTCTCTATTGTGGCATTTTACCACACGAATAATTATATAGAAGAAAGGTTTTGCATAAATGGGGTCGATCAATACATTGTTTTTTAACAATATTGATTGCTTCCAATGTGCAGGCTAAATTGTGCGGTTACAAAATGGGCGGCGACATGGACGTGACGAGTCTATTTTAATAACCTCGCTGGTTTATAGTCAAATTAATCACCCATTTCGTAATAATACAGAAATTTAGAAGTTGGTATTTAGGTGTTATGAACCAGATTAATACGAAAGCCCCAGTATATTTTCCTATATAGTTTTTTTAAAGATAAAATGCAATGAAAATATCAATGATTATCCTGATAATAAGGAATTTATGTTGCATATTTTCATCTTCAGCCTTTAGTGGGTCAAGGGATTGTTATAAGCTGACTTAATCCAACACGACCAATTGGTTCCTACTGAAGCTTAATATTTCACATTAACTAGAGACATGCGATATTTCGACGATTGAGTCTGTTGTTCCATTTCGATCAACAAATTATATTTTACATCTGGTTAACTGGATGGGATCTATAGATCAACTCGGTTGTTTGTTAGGAAAGTAATAATTTATTGATTTTTTTAATGCACTTTGGGTGCGTTCGAGTTGGCTATCATTTTCTACCAAAACGCCACCTAACGTAATACATTGCTTGTTTTATTACAATACAAAGATAATGAGATAATGGAAAACATTCAATGTACGACATTTAGTAGCGTTTTGGGCAAAAATAACAACCACCTCGAATGCCACCTTTGTAGGTCTGCTTATCAACGGATAAACGCAGGTCTATCTGTTGGTAGGCAGACCAAGATTCTATAAAAACTCTAGACTATCCTACACTTTCTTTAATATGGACATGATATGGACTGCTTGGTAAGCCGATGCATATAGAGAAAAGTCTGGCCATGCAATGCTGACACTAACGTTCGGATTAATAGTCGTTGCTTAGCCTGAGCCATTGCTTGGAACTGTCAGAATTTAGTTTTTTCATATGCAATTTGACAGTTCGAAGCATCGGCTAAGCATTAGCAATTGCTTAGCAACGACTATTAATCCGACCATAAGAGTATGTTTTTTTTCTTTCAGTCTTGTAACTTTGTTTATGAGAAAGAACGAGATAGGGATTTATTTCTACCTACATAAGATTATTGAGAAGTCAATCCGTTGGGTATACTTAACAATAGGTACCTACACATAATTTTATTTAAGGAAAATACACAAGCTCAAATTAAATGTTAGTGGTAGCAATTAAAACACAAATAAAAATTATTAAAATTTATTAAATAATAAGTTAGATATTACATGTGATATAAATAATAATTGTAAGTGGATTAGATACAATAAGACAGCAGCGTAATTATTATGAGTGTTATAGTTCTAACATAATCTTTCTATCAAAATAATTAAATAGTTTTTCTATAAAATATTACAAGTTTACAAAATAATATACAAATGAAATTAATCTAATAGGTACCGAAACAACGAATTCATTCATTTCCTAAAAATATTAACTACCCTTTTTTAGAGCCAATTTACAGCCATCGAATTATTATGGTTTCTTAACTTCGTACCTACTTTATTATGTATGTATATACAGGAATGAAAACGCAATCACTTTCCTAAATAGTCCTTAAAATTAATTTAAAGATACCTTAAAACACACTGAAGTGAAATGAAGTGCATTTATTATAAGACTTTACAGCAATACAAATGCGTGTTTGTGAAACATGTTATACTAGCAAGTAGAAGCATCTAATAACCTATCAACGACTCTAATCAAAAAAAGGCTTTATATTTTTTTATTTACGCACATTGCTCTTGTTACAAACTCTAGTTAGGCAAATACTACGTGTGTGATAAACAACGATACTAATAGATACCTATTATAAATTATAATCACCCAGACCCTGACAAAATTTTACAGAAAACGTACTAAAATTATTTTGCCATGAGTGGGAATCTGACCTGACTTCGATATAACGCCAAAGGCGCAGTCACTGGATCACAGAGGCGGTCAAATATAAATTAAGGCCGGTTAAACTGTCATATTGATATGGAACTAAAGTAATAAAACAAATTTATAACCGTGTTTAGCAAAACGATTCAGAATAGAGCAGTAAAGCTATATATTGACTAGTGGCCTTATTCCGAGCTTGCAACCGCTAATCACGACAAGACGTTGCGCAAACTATAAATATGGAAATATAAGTTCTATTCCAAGGGTTATTAGTATGTACTAGGTTGGCTATAATAATGCCGCCATCTTGAAATACACGATTTCTTCGCAAGTTTGGACATGTGTGGAGCATTGGAATATCAACTTTATAATTAACAGGATAGAACTTACATTTCAATAGACGTACTTTACGCAAAATGCGTGACGGTGAACGTGTCAAAACTCGAAATAAAGCCCCAGGCTTAGATTAATAATAAATTCATCTTAGGCCCCAGGGGACAATTCTCGTACTCTCGGCTTTTTAAATAAAACTGTCAGTTTTGACAGAGTTCTGTCACTAGTCACTCAGATATATCGACGACACGTAAGTCGAAAGCGACAGATTTAGCGCCCAGGTGGGCGATTCAATATTTATATATTTATTATTTATTTCGTTTAATGTTCGATATTTTTGAACGAAAAATGGCATATTTAGTCATTTTTCGTTTAAAAATTTCGAATCGAGATGAATCTCGAAAGCGCGAGAATCGCCCACCTGTGCCCTACGTTACATTCTGTAACATGGAAACATCCTGTTTTTTTTAACTGGGACAATCTAACGCTCAGATTAATAATAATAACATGTTCTGTGATCTAACGTTACCTACGTTAGATTGTCAAAATAACGAAATCCTTTTATGTACTTTCAAGCCAAAGGCACATGTATAAAGGAATAGAGTGCATAGATTATTTTAGTGTTCGTTGTTGCTGACTGTTTGATGTAATTTTTATTGGATGTCGTTATTTATAAAGCTAAAGTTTCCGTTATAAGAAACAGAATATGGCCGCACGGCGATGAAATTGAATAGATATAAATAAAAATAGATATAAACCCCTATTTTAATAAGATTCTATAAAGATTCTATATCGTATTTGCACAAATAATGTATCGCTATTAGGGTAAGGTGCCACAGGAGTGCGCAATCCGCAAGAGTACGTCAAGCTGAAGTTGCGTATAATCCGAAGCATCGTCAGTTCTATTTTAAACTATAGTGAAGAACGTGCGCGGATAAAATATGAGGAAAATAAACGAAATTTGAATGTAAAGTGTAAGATTATTAATTTTATACTTTGTATACAGATTTATTTAAATATTTCCATAGCTTAAAAATTGTGTAGTGTGTTAGTTTCAGTTGAGAAAATGTAATATTATTTTAATAGATAGCGTAAATGAGTATCTATTTTTTGTATTAAGTTTTCTTTAATAACTTAGCAAAAATCGGAAATTATATATACCATATTCTAGGGATTCATTTTTACGAAAACCATGTTAACAAAGTAAACAATCAGATTTTTTTTTTTTTTTTTTTAACAGAATGGGAGCGTACAAGTGCGATATGCGACTAGTTTACAATCGTTCTCTTGTAGGATTTAAAACAATATATTAAAAACATATTTAATATAAAGAGGATTAATTTATCCTTCTAATAAATATAGTGTAAATTAGTAATCACCATTTATATTTCGTTACACACTTAGGGCACCTTACCCTACTAATTCGTAAAATGGATTTAAGATAAAATATATAAACAAATGAATAACAAAATTTACTTAAAATACATATATAAATATTTTTACTTTCTTTGAATTTTACTCGATTTTATAGCTGTATAATGTTCGTGAAACCCTTAAAGTTCAGTACTTTATTTCAAGTACTAACAGTTTTATTTACTAATTTTATCTTTATTTCCATATTATGACAATACTTAATTAAATATTATTGAGTTTGCGCCTAAATTGTATACACAAAGCTTCTGTGGAAAAATTAACTATTTAACATTATTTATTATATTAATATTATACCTACTAGTATATTAAACACAGGCTTTGATGTTCACCCGCTAGACCGAGTACTGACAAATAAATATAAAAATAAAGATTACACAATTAATATTTTTAATAAATACTACATAAATCCAACAGCAGACTAAGCGGGCCAGTGTAAGTGAATTTACAATGCCTTACGTTTAATTACACTACAAATTTGGCTTAAAAAATATACAAATAAATACGTTATTGCATTAGGCACTTCTTTTTTAAACGTAAATAGATATTTAGCTTTTTTTATTGATCCCACCATTTAACATTTACGTTAACATCACAAAGCCTTTAATACTTTACAAGCTATAAATAAATGTATGTTTTTCTGTTAAACAGACTAGCAAGATAAAGGCAAAATGTATTATACAATAGATAGGGAAAATAAAGATTATGCGACATACAGATACCGATATCGATTGTGAAAATGATACTAATTTCTATGATAGGATAAACAAGTTAAAATATTATACACTTAAATTATTTGTGTGACTAATGTGTGGGTCTCATTCGTTGCGGATACTTGCAGACCTAAGCCAGACCCCTGCATCTAAGAAAAGTACACTTAACCTTTTTCTAGTTTTAATGCAATTTGAACCTTAACTTCAGTTAGGAAGAGTCAAATTAGAATACATGTTATGTTTATTCCAATTTTAATCTTAAACTTCGGAATTAAGGTTTCAATTATATTTACAATAAATAAAGTTTAGGGTATGTAGAACTTTTTACGATGGGCATAATTACCCCACTGTAGGTACTCGGCAATCTTTGTTTATAAAGAAGGGCTATTAAATATAGTTTTCAACTAAAAATATTTCTGTTAACTAAAACAAAAAATATAAATAAATGGACAGGGAGACTATAAGTGTTCTAAAACTTTGATCAGAATAAAAAAATATCACTTGACATTAAACACTTTTACCTGTATTTTTTTATAATAAAAATTGGTACAATAAGTAGTGCGTTTGCGGTGAGATATTTTAGTGGCTATTGTTTCTGGGACACGAAAACTAAACATAATGTGACAATGAAAAATCGCTCGAAAAATCACAATTATCATTAATTTCTAGTGTATAGGATTACGGACGGATATAGTTTACAGTTTTACTTTTTGAATTTATGCTTATGCTTTTTGTTTTAAGAAAATGCCTTACATATTTTTTTGGAGTAAACCTTTTTTAGGAATCCCTTCACGAACGCACCCTTCATAAATTTGATCTTTAATATTTTTTAGTTATTTCTTGTTCCGCCACAACAAGTAGAAGTTGTAGGTGGAGGATCATCGATAATCAAAACGCTATTTGTATTAACGTCTTGCTTATTTGCTGTCTTTTCATATTTATCAAGCATTGTTTGAGTTAATTCTAGAAATAGATCTTCCACACCTTGATTCAGTTTAGCAGAGGTGTAGCAATGCTTTGCGCCGACCTGACTGGCATACCTGTAAAATTTATAGATGCAGATATTTTGTTATATCTTAAGAATAGTGTAGTAGATAAATATCCTAAGGCTGATGGAGTAATAGGCTGCGGAATGTGGCTTGCAGGTCTTGTGTGACGGTGATAGAATGATAATGCATTATAGAGCAAGAGCCCGCGGCAATCAGACCTTCGTTAAGTTATAAAACCTGATAGTTTCTCTGTGTATGTCCATAATACAGGTAAAAAGATCCCCGACTATAAAGTTTGGATCACGGTGACTTTTAAAGGTTTGAAAGGAATAATATTAGAAATCAATTGTCAAGTTCAGTTGCAACCCCTGTCACTGACAGGCTGTCAGGCACCCTTAAATTATAATTAATTTTAATTATACTAGTTATAGTGACAGCCTCCGTAGACTAGTGGTTGCGCCTTTGGCGTTGTATCCGGAGGTTGTGGGTTCGATTCCCACCCATGGCAAAAAAATATTAGTACGTTTTTTCTGTACAGTTTGTCATGGTCTGGTTGTTTATAAAATATAATATGTAGTATATCGTTGCTTCTGGTACGCATAGTACAAGCCTAGAGTTTAGTTTGTGACCAGAGCAATATGTGTAATTTGTCATACATATTATTATTATTATAGTATGAAACCTGAAATTTACATATGTTACTAGAGGACCTATATCAAAAGATGTTTTGTAACTATATACATTTATTATAGCGTAAATTTTCTACACCCAGATTAGAGCTCAGAAGCAAAAAGAATAGAACCATGGACCTTTAATTCAACGATGTGTCTGACAATGTATGATGTGATTTCTCATATTATTCCAAATAAGAGTGTGGATGGTCAAAATTTTAAAGCAGTAGTTAAATCGAAAAAAAACTCACACTAGAAATACCATAGGCTATGATGAGGTGGGATAAAACCCCACTGCTGGGTACCGCTCTACTCACAGGTCACGCCACAGACAGTGATGGTATTTTAATAAGTAATATTTAATTTATAAAATTATTAATACCCTTCAGCTTCTTCCAAGTCGACTGTCCTTTCGTCTTCTAAATCTATCTTGTTGCCTGCTATCATTAGTGAGATGTCTGAACCCAATACCTTTTTTAATTCTTTAATCCAATTCTTCACCTGTAAAGTTGTTTTTTTAAATATAATTATTTTATATAGACAAAATTTAGTTAAATTTCCATCTATTACCGAATCCACAATAATGTGATTTGAGAATGAGACTAAAAGAAAGAAAAGTAGGCATGAAAATGAGGAAAGGTATATTCCGTTGGTTTAGGCATATAGAAAGAATGATGAACCAGATATAGAATAGTAAAGTGTAGGAAAATCCTGGTAGCGGAAGAGGAGACCAAGCCACATGTATCATGGTCAAATTGGAAAGGTTTTAATAGACAATCAAAACTGTCCAAAATGAACATGTATAAGAAGAGTTGAGTTGCATGTGACTGTGGATAAAAGGAGTATGTAGAGATAAAGACAAGTAATCGTCTTCTGTAAGACCTGGTGGAGATAAATAATAAAATCAATCCACCTCCAATAAAAAAATCTTAAAGCTCAATATATAAATCAAAATTTTCTGTGAGTTTATTTCAATGAAGATATAGGATAAAAAATTAAGGTTAATAATAATCATATATAAAATTTAAACATCAGGCAATAGATGTAAATTTTCTCAGCCGATTTACTATGAAGGTTGTACACAAGGTCAACTTTAATTGTGAGAATAAATAACTTTCCACTGAGTGCCCCTGAGATCATTTATGCAGCATCAGTAGGGTTAAGTGTCTTTAAGGCAAGGTGAATAGGCATTTACAGAGTAAGCATGCTCCCTCTTTGAACTCATGGTGGCTTTCCATCAGGCGAGATGCCAGACTCTGTTTATTGTAAAAAAATCAAATACTATTTACCTTGGTAAAAGAATCCACATCTGTGATGTCATATACAAGGATGGCCCCATTAGAATTTCTGTAATATATAGGTCCTAGTGCATGAAACTTTTCCTGTCCTGCTGTATCCCAAATAGACAAGCTGACCCTTTTGTCATTTATATTCAATTTCTTATTCAAGAATGTGGCCTGAAACAACACAATAATACTCTGTATATTTAAATGAAAGTGAGAAAGTCCAGTTGGGTAAATTAACTAAATTGGCATAAAAAAATTTTTGGTTGATCCTCGATAAAGTTGGTTCAAAATAAGCAGATACAGTCATGCCTATGTAGCGACATGCCAACAAAAGTAAAGAAACAAGAGAAAGTCCTGAAAAGAACTGTTTCTATTCCATTTTATAAATAATTTGAAACAAGAGAAATTCTGTCTATAATGCCCATATGACTGGCTATAATGTCCATACAAGGATGTTGTTGAAACCGAAGAATGACGACAGCACCGCTGTGTCAACACCATCCTCCGATGCAAGCTGCGGCACCAAAGCAGGCGCTCCGCAATCTCCGCACAGTGCAGTGTCCTGTTGTCTCGTATCGTCTGGTGTCGACGGCGCTCGCTCAAGAAAGATCGCGCGTCATTAAATCATCTCTATCCCCCCTTACTACTACTTACTACGGGAAATTGTTACGAGGTCGTGACCTCCTTCTTTGCTCTTTTAATAACAGCTGTTCGCTACCCGAGACTACGGATAGGTCTTTGCTTGACCTTTTTACTGGTGCACGGATTCAAGGGGCTCTGTGGAGAGTCTGTGATGCCAGTCACGTGAAGAAATCGAGCTAGCCGTCCGAGTCGCTTTCGCTTCCCGAACTGCTATCACTCTCGCTCGTGAGAGGTCATCCGGTGATCTCGCATATGCATAGGCGTCAGGTCCCGAATGTGCAGGTGGCCTGATGCATCTGCACGCGAGAACATACGGGTGGTCAAACGAACGATGAAGTGTACATCCGGAGGTCTCATCGCAGAGAGTCATTTCGCATGTAAATTGGTGCGCCCGTTACAGTGCGGAGGCTTTTATTTTGTTGGGCCTCTAATTGTGCCCTTTGTTTATTCCCACACAACTACGCGTACCAAGCTGGTGCCGCGTAGGTGAGAATAGACCGAACATATATTCTAAAAATGGCCACTTTGGTTTTTAAAGGTAATTCGGATGAAAACACTAGACGCAGCCGACAGCGTGCGACCGCCGCTTTAGCTCGCGTCATAGTGACGTGCGGCTTCATTTTCAGTTTGTGGTCACTTTTGACTCCGAGGTACATCACATTATTGGACCAGTCAACGGACTGTCCATAAAGCTGGAGCGGGGGCGGAGGGGTACGGCCTACTCCCCGGTCTTCTCTGCGGATAATGATCGCCTGGGTCTTTTTTACGTTTAAACGTAGGCGCCATTGTCAGAGCCAGTCTAGAAGTAAATCGAGCTGTCTCTGCATGTACACTGCCGCCATTTTCGCGTTCATAAAGAACGAGAAATAGGCGGCATCGTCCGCGTACAGAGCCAACTCCACGTCCTTCTCAGCCAGCGAAATATCATCTGTATAACAGCAGTAGATAACCGGGGAAAGACAGCTTTCCTGCGGTACGCCCGCTGCGATGGGGTATGTTTGTAAGCAAAGACCTTCAACAGTGACGTGGTAGCTCGGCGACGGCCCTCTAACAAAGAGGCTACGACTCGTACTACGCGACGAGGTATGTTTGTTTGCAAGATTTTGAACAGAAACCCGTTATGCCAGACTTTTTCGAATGCTTTTTCCATGTCGAGGAGAACCGCACAAGAGAAGACTCGCCTATCAGACGCCATCGACATCCTATGCAGGATTCTCTTCAACTGGAGAATCGTCGAAAGCTCGCTACGAAAACCAAATTGTTCGTCGCGAGGAGAGAAATGAAGTACGATATGTCGCAAAAGTACCTTCTCATAGACTTTGTAAGTCGCCGGTAATAAAGTTATCGGACGATAGCTTTCTGGGAGCTTGATATTCTTCCGAGGTTTTGATATCATAATGATGCGCCCCTCCTTCCACAATGTTGGGAAGTGACCCGTGCGCATAATGCCATTAAATAGGCGGGTGTAGACTGCGATTGTTCGCGGTGGCATGCACCTGATGGCCATATTATTTATGCCATCGGCCCCGGGGGCCTTCCTGGGTTGTACGCGGCTGAAGGCGCGCGCTACCATACCAGGGGAGAATATCACTAAGGGTTCCGTCTCGGGTATCGCGTCTTGGAGGCCGGCCTCCACTGACCGCGCGTATTGCGCGGCTATCGTATATATAGTTCCCGACTACCACGCCGCGCCGTCGCAGCCCACTGCTACAATGAGCTGCGAATGCACCGTAGAAATGGCGGCAATATTATTTATTTATTTAGTATAAATATAGGAGTAATTATTAATTAAATTCATTCAGTATTAATTACTCGAAAACAACAAACCAAGTACTCAAGTACTCAAGACCTCTAAACCTACAAACACATCCAATTAATACCTATTTTTATGAGAGACAATGTTGAAGCCACTTCAACATAAAAAATGTTATTATGCCAAAATAAAACAGCATTTTGAGCTTTTTTGCTATAGACAGATCTAATATGTATTGTAACTTACAAGTATTAAGAGGCAAATCTGTAAGTTAATATGTAAATAACTTGAAGTAGAAACTTGCCTTCACAACAAATGTAAAATTGAATAGATCCCATAAATATATAAAATATGCTACCGGCATTATGTATAATCATGTATTGTATTGAATAAAAAGGTTATAAATACCTAAAAAGTTCAGGTAATGTATATCATTTATTTCATACTTTACCTTGGCATTGTAAACAATACCAAAAGCACAAAGACGAGTCGGGAAAAGGAAAAATACATCATATTATCACAGTTTAACGTTAAGCTGTTTCAATATGATTATTTTCAACGATAACCCAATGGTTCTTGATTGATTAATACCTATCAGGTACTTTTTTTAAGAAGATTTTTGTTTCATTAGTTTTATTTTTAATTATTAGAATCATAAATAAAAAATAACAAGCAGAATTGTTTATATAGTATCATAGTTTTATGTGTAGTGTCTGCTGCACCTACTTACTATACTACTACCACTGTTACGAATTATGTAGGTTATAATTTTTTAAGTAGCTGTATGTAATCCTAGAGAGGGAGCCAGGAAGGAGGAACTGACGCCGAGGCTGGAGACAGCCAAATACTGGAGAGGGGATTAGATGAAGATGGTTTATTACGATCACCCTAACCCTCCTCCCCCCAAACAAAACAACCAACAACGTGCGGCAGGACCAGCAACAAGCACAAGCCATAGGCAACAGCTATGCTGAGACTTGTCCTGGATGAAGACAACAGCATAATCGCCCTAATCCAAGAACCATGGATCAGATGAACCATATGTGGATTGCAAAGTACAAGAAGTAAACTCTTATGACATCACAGTCCCTAAACCAAGAACATGTATACATATCCTTCAAAATATGCATGCAACTCTACTAACACAATTCTGTTCTAGAGACATCAGTTATCATTTATTTTAGTATAGTTTGCACTTCGCTGGACCTTAACGACTTTTTCATGACATGGGAAGTTGTGTCAAATTTGATAAGACCATTTTCTTGGTCGATTGTACATGCCAGGAGACCGAGATGCACCAACAAGGCATATGGCCGACCTTGAAGATGGCAAATAATAATCTCAATGTGTACCAACGTGCACCACTCACTTTGGGAAAGCGCTATAACAAACAAAAGAGGCTAGGATCTTAATGAATATCTCTTTACAACTAACTCTCCATTCTCTCAAAACTCACATTTGTTTCAAGCAGATATCAGACAATAATAGATGGTACATTAACTATCCCAGAGGTAGGTGATCAAAAGATCTAAGTGGCATGTTTCAAGGGAAGCCTCACTTGCAGACCACAGGCGCATATGCTTCATACTTAACATGACACTACCAGAACAAATATCCAAAAGGAATCCAAAACAGACATGTTGGAAATGTTAGCAATTCAATTTACCATCAATAGTTCTGCAACCAGAAATTTTGACACGAAAAGTTAGCAATTGTAGCTCGGGCTACTTTTTGACAGATGTTTGTTTACATGTAAATATCTATCTACAAATTAAAATTTAATTAATTATTTTATATATTCATTAGCTTTAGTTTTAAAAGTTCGATTAAACCAAAAATATATATATCATCACGGGTGCGTCTACACCGAACAAGTGGCTAGCTCGTCGCGATGTTTTGAATAGACTCAATAACCCATCTATAAACAGTTTCACAAGTTGTAATAGTGAAACCGGGACCGACAGCTTAACATGCTCTCCTAGGCACTATAGTGGTGTTGTCAAACAAATGTACATAATTTTTTTAATTAAAAACTCATTTGTACACACCGGGATTCAAACCAGGGACCTAAACATTTTTAAGTCCAAGGTCTAACCAACTCGGCCACCACGTATATTCCTAAAAAATAAATATGGTGTAACTAAATTCAGCTTTGGTATCTTTAGCTTGAGGTTGTTAATTAAATTAATATTATAAAATTATTATTATATTAATATATATAATATACGTGGTGGCCTAGTTGGTTAGACCTTGGACTTAAAAACACTTAGGTCCCTGGTTCGAATCCCGGTGTGTACCAATGAGTTTTTAATTAAAAAATTTATGTACATTTGTTTGACAACACCACTATAGTGCCTCGGAGAGCACGTTAAGCTGTCGGTCCCGGTTTCATTATACCAACTTGTGAAACTGTTTATAGAGATGGGTTATTGAGTCTATTCAAAACATCGCGACGAGCTAGCCACTTGTTCGGTGTAGACTTATAACATCGGCTACGACGAGGTGGGATTAAAACCCCTCCACTGGGTACCCTGGGGCCGTCTAAGCAGTCTCGGGCGCCGTAAGGCACCCGTGATGATACATACATAAAATTATTGTATTTAAATAATAGTTAATTAAAAAATATTGATTTATTATATAATGATAAGGTTGTAATATTTTTAATTTAAAATAGTGCTTCTCGTCAAAAAGTGGCATCAAAAATCATCACCAATCGTTTCAGAGCTGCATTTTAGCATTGCTAAAAAAATGACATGGCTGGGTGGAAATGGGCGGTTGTGCTGGTCTTTGATGTCACCACGAAAAACTGCCTGCTCTATCGATCGGAACGTAGGGCATGTCAAAAAGTCAGAATGGCTGCCCTTTGCCATAACCTAGTTTGTCTTTACATAAGTTTTAAAAGAAACATTATAATGGCTGTTCCAGACCGCTTGTCTCTACTTTGTTCTGAGAGTTTGAATAGAGTCTTCCGTGGGAAGCAAACATTCCAAAACTAAGGATAACACCATCAAGTCAAACAAATACTTCCATCTCACAATTTAATTACTAGAAACGGTTTTAAAAACTCTACTTAATGAAGTGGAAGTTGGTGCAAGAGGAATTCCAGCAATGTCTTTGAAGGATCTTGCCAACATTTTTCCAAGATGATGCTAATAATATAATATATTATTTGCTTGAGAAAAAAGTTTAGTGAACACCGTGCAGGGAGTTAAAAGGCCTTTAACCCTACTTCAATGGATAGCTAAGAACATTGTTTCTCTCTTTATTGTGTTGTAAATAATCACTATGTGAGTGAGACAGAAATCATGTCATCTATACTTTGCAGAATAATGGAAAAATCCATAATATAACATAGACCGGGACAATTTTCCCACCAGGACACAATACTTCAAACTGGGACATGCTCCCGTGAACTGGGACTATTGGCAGCCCTACTCCAGTGATGCCAACTCTAAGTTTTGATGTTCTCTCTATTAAAAATGCATAAGAAAAATAATAATAGATTGATTTATTCAATTGAAAAAACTGTAGTGGTTACTATTAAAACGTCCGTATGCTGAACGTAATTGAATAATAAAGTGTATTGTATAATCTATTTACATACCTGCAGAGTTGTTAAATGCTTGTCATTGAATTTGTCTTCAATGAATCGTAGCAGAAGGGAAGTCTTTCCGACACACCCTTCTCCCAATAATACCACCTTAAAATTATAGGTGCAACGTTGCGAGGCTTGAGTTGATGCCGATGCAGCCATTACAAAAAACTGCAGTGTTTACAAATGTAAACGTTAACAGATGTACAAATCTTATTACTTTTAAACCCTTTTGTATTACACACGTATTTCAAAATCTCGGAAACAATCTTAAGCACAATTTTCAGTATTTCATAAATACAATAAAACAAAAATCTGCTAGCAAATAGCGCAGTCGATTGAAAATTCCGGAAAACTGTTTGATAATTGTCTGAATGACAGTTGCAGTCGTTTTTAGTTTTTATGGAATGAAAGTATTGACAAAGTGTTTATACCATAAAACATTGCCAACGCGCCCGAAGATATAGATAAATATTCCTTTCTCTATGGGTGCGTTTTATTAGTTAACCCGTACCAGTATTTCGCGCTAGCATGAAAATCAGCTGTTTTGGCGTTTTATTTAGATCATGTTAAAATTTGTTAGTATTTTTAGCAATGCAAACAAAACGATTAAATTACCACAAAATGCTGATGTAGTTCGTAAAATAATTTTAAGATTAATAAATCGCGGGAAAATTCGGATTGTTTGACATCTGTCAAAGATTAACAATATCTATCCACCTGTTTTAATGATAAATACGATTAAACCTTAAAAAGACGATTTGTAAGTAAATTCAGCTCTGATATGTTTAATTTAAGGTTATTAATGAACTTAATAATTCTAATATTATTGTGATTAAACAATAATTTATTTTAAAAAAAACTTAACTAATGACGTTATTTAATGAGCAAGACTAATTAGTATTTTTTTGTAAAAGATATACTGTAGCATTTAGGTAAGATTAAGTGTAATTTGTTAGTATTGTAATAATCAAAAAGATTATCAAGGTCCGAATGAAAATTGAGACAGTCATTATAACTGTTAATTGGGAGATATATTTTTAGGTCATCTGCATATAGGAGCGGAAGTGATGGAAACATGCATTTATATCATTAACAAACAGGGCGAAAAACATAGCACCGTGTATAGACCCCTGTGGAACACCAGAAAGTGCATGAATCATGCCTTTCAATGACAAACCTCTGTGACCTATTATTAATGTATGACGTAAGGTAAAGGCACCCAATTCCGCGGTATTTTCACGATAAAGATTTAGCAAATGCCTAATTTTCAATGTACTATTAGGCATTTGCTAAATCTTTCTGTAGAATTGGCAATTTTAATCAGAAGTATTTTAAATTTTTCTCTGAACTTATTGAAGAAGATTGATAATTTAAAATTGATTTTAAATGTTAAATGACGTAAAACACAAAAAAATCCGAGACACCGATTATTATTCCGATTCAAAAATCCTATTTCCGATGCATTTGGTTCCTAATTCCGAGTGTATAAAATAAATAGGAACGGAGGCCGGGAGAATGATACATGGTGTTCATAAATTTATTGACTTCGGTTTTTAAATCAGTCTTACATGATTAATGAAATGGCACCATAATATGCATAATAATTTAGATAGCATATAGCATTATTTAAGTATTCATGGAAAATAACATAATTTAGATTAACCTCGCTTACGGACACTTTTTTTATTTTTTTTCTGCGTAATAGTATTATTATTATAATAAATACAGATAGATATATTTAATTATGAATGACACAAAGTTGGTGTCAGATAATTTTACAATTATTAACGTAAGTACTGTGTCTTAATAAGTTACATGTTGTGATATCATTAAGGCTCTTCCTTTTTTTTTTGAAGCATTTTAACGATTCATCTTCGTTATCTATTGTGTAAAACTATGTGTTAACATTAAATAGCAGTAAAAAAACAATACTATAACATTATTTACATTTTTCAGAAAATATTGACTTTAAATGAATAAAAATTTGAATAAAATAATAAACACTCTGTATTTTACTTGTGTCAATACCACGGATTTAAGTACTCATGAACTCCGACTTATATACATCGGAATAGCGTTTTAAAATACTAAATATCGTTTCCTCATTTCGACTGTTAAAAAGTAAACGATTTTACAATATTTTATAAACAAATTAATGCTTAATCCGCAATATGATGAAAAAAATATACAATACCTACTCAAGATTATATCGAAACTTAAATTACTGTATTGTGCTTTTCTATTCAAAGAATTTATAAAGTAACTAAATAGATAATCTTTGATCTGCTATTAGTAAATGCGACGGCAAAGTGTACCTCGGAAATAGATTTTAATATTCATTGACTGTTTAAGTAGCCAAACCCAAATAAAGAAGTGCGCAATCATAAAATCGCCTTAATATAAATTAAACTTGTCCTTTTTTTAATAATTCATGATATCTTTTGAATGCAATTATATAATATAACTCAAAAAGTAATCCATAAGTACTGAAACAACCTCGAATACGAAGTGATTTATTTGAATAAGGATTAATACCAAGGTACTATAATAATAACGTGGTCTAGTTTCTACTGCCATTTCTATTAATCTTTCATACTTATAAAGATTGTTATTATTAGCTGGACATACATATAGTACCGAGAACTTTTTTGTAGATATTAATGTTCTCTAAATCTGTAGTAGGTACATTATTTTGTTCTATCATATACGGTTTTTGCAGCGCAAGCGATATAAAGAAATTTATAGGTACTTTTTTTACACCTAGGGTTATATTTTCGAAGTTTTTGTACGGATCCCTAATATTTTTGAAAATGAAACTATGTTACTCAGTGATAATGTATTAGTGAAAAATTGTTTTTAATCAGCCAGTAGTTTTTGAATCAGTGCTCGATTTTTTCCTGAAACTCTGAAAAAAAAACCTACTTCATATTTTGTTCAATTTCTTCTACGGTTTGTAGTTCATAATTTCTATACTAGACGACTATCGATAAAATATGGTAAATAAATAGAATAGTATAGGCATATCGTTACATGAAGTAGCGTCGATTTTCCCTGAAATCCTGAAAAAAATCAATTTAATTATTTTTTTATATTTTCTACACTGAAGCTGGGTTCATCATAATTTCTATACTAGACATAAAATATCGACATAAAAAGTTCAATAACTAGAATACGAGAAATTAACAACTATTAAACAGATTTTGAATCTGTCATTTCAAATGTAATTTTTTATTGTAACAGTATTTATGGCCAGACTATGTACAAAAAAAGTTTAAAAGCACTCTGGCCCGTTTAGGATTTTATCAAAACATAGATCTCATTGAATGTGTGTGTATATAAGATACTAGCGGTCGCCCGCGGCTCCGCCCGCGTGGATGTCGGTTACCGCTGCAAAAAGCCTACCCAGATTTAAACTCCCCTACCGCACGCGCACTCCCGCCTTGGTGAAGCCCACTTCGCAACGGGCCGTGCAGCAGAAATCGTAATATTTTAATTTTGCCATAACTTCAAAACCAAACGTCCAATTTTAATCATTCAAAAACCAAATATTATCTACATACACTGTACTTAGCGATGAAATAATTTATTTTGATAAGGATTAATGGCATGAGTAAAATAAATGCGTTTAAATGTAGTCCAAAAAAAATTCAAGATTAAATAAAAAAATGGTTGTTGTGCCTCACTCGACATAGATAGGTATAGTGTGTCGAAAACTTTTTTGTAGATATTTATAAGATCTACAATTAATTAAAACATTTTATGGTTCTATCTTTTATAGTTTAGGCAGCGTACGCAAAATAAGTAACTTTTCTGGTTGATTTTTTACACCTTGTGTCCGAAAAACCCAAATATCTTACGGAACCCTATTTTTCCAAAATAAAATTTAGCCTATGTTACTCGTGTATAATGTTTCTTTCGAATGGCTTTCGAATGGTGAAAGAATTTTTAATATGGGTCCAGTAGTTTTTGAGCCTATTCATTACAAACAAACAAACATACAAACAAAGTTTTCCTCTTTATAATATTAGTATAGATTAGTATAGATAAACAGTAAGGTATTAATTAATATATAATAACATTTAAATTGTGAATGTTTTATTTTTCTAGGTTCATTTATTACATATTTTGTAAAGTTTTTAAATAAATGATTATTATATAGATTGAACTTTTGTAACAAAATAGAAATGAATATTTTTTATAATAATAAAAATATATATATATTGTTATAAGAAATATTCATTTGTGTGATTTAATGCTAAATTATAATCATATCCTATAAATATATATATTGCCAAATAAAATTGCTAATATATAACTTTTTTTTAAATTATATGTGTATTTTTTTATTTGGCAAATTCAAGCGCAGGTATTGGGTTTATAATGGTATCAGGGAAAATCAAGCGAAAATATGTCTATGCTAATATATTTCTCGTATTCTAGTTATATAATTTTTTTTTATCGATATTTTATGTTTAGTATAGAACTTATGATGAACCCAGCTTCAGTGTAGAAAATATAAAAACATATTAAAAGTGTTTTTTTTTCAGGATTTCAGGGAAAATCGTTGCTACTTCATGTAACAATATGCCTATACTATTCTATTTATTTACCATATTTTACCGATAGTCGTCTAGTATAGAAATTATAAACTACAAACCGTATAAGAAATTGAAAAAAATATAAAGTAGGTTTTTTTTCAGAGTTTCAGGACAAAATCGAGCACAGGTTATGATATATAGATAAACCATTACTATGAGGAGTAGATTTGTTTGTTTGTATTATTTATTTTTGTTTGTAACTAAAACTACTGGCTGATTAAAAAAAATGTTTCACTAGTACATTAATCACTGAGTAGCATAGTTTCATTTTCAAAAATATTAGGGATCCGTACGAAAACTTCGAAAATGTAACGCTAGGTGTAAATAACGTACCTAAAAATTTCTTTATATCGCTTGCGCTGTGAAAACCGTATATGATAGAACAAAATAATGTACCTACTACAGATTTAGAGAACATTAATATCTACAAAAAAGTTCTCGGTACTATATGTATGTCCAGCTAATAATAACAATGAATGAATGAATGAAAAAATCTTTATTGCACAAAAGCTTAACACTTTTGTACAAAGGCGAGCTTAATGCCTTAGGCATTATCTACCAGCTAACCTTTGGGAGATTGACCAAATGAACAGGCAGAGTGCTATTTAAAGCAATATATAATATAAAATACAAGGTATATAGATAAATTATTAGGTAATATAACAATACATACTGGTATTATAACATATAACATGTATACATAAACTTACATAAATAATAATATATAGACATAAATAAATAAGTATATATGTACATAAATAAATATTTTCGCATACTTACAGTAAAAAAAAGAAAGAAATGTTAACAATCTTTATAAGTATGAAACATTAATATAAATGGCAGTAGAAACTAGACCACGTTATACCTTGGTATTAATCCTTATTCAAATAAATCACTTCGTATTCGAGGTTGTTTCAGTACTTATAGATTACTTTTTGAGTTATCCAAATAGGGCATTCCATTCAAAAGATATCATGAATTATTAAAAAAAAGGACAAGTTTAATTTATATTAAGGCGATTTTATGATTGCGCACTTCTTTATTTGGGTTTGACTACTTAAATAGTCAATGAATATTAAAATCTATTTCCGAAGTACACTTTGGCATCGCATTTACTAATAGCATGTCAAAGATTATCTATTTAGTTACTTTATAAATTCTTTGAATAGAAAAGCACAATACAGTAATTTAAGTTTCGATATAATCTTGAGTAGGTATTGTATATTTTTTTCACCATATTGCGGATTAAGCATTAATTTGTTTATAAAATATTGTAAAATCGTTTACTTTTTAACAGTCGAAATGGGGAAACACTTTGTCTTAGTCAAATTTTTGTGTACCGGGCTATTAATAGGTACAATGAGACCTCCTCTGTTTGTGACAGAAAAAGATCTGGGGGGTAATTCTCGCGCTTTCGACATTCATCTCGATTCGATATTTTTGAACGAAAAATGACATAATATGTCATGTCGATTCGATATTTTTGAACGAAAAATTACATATTATGTCATGTCGATTCGATATTTTTAAACGAAAAATGATATAACATGTCATTTTTCGTTCAAATATATCGAATCGAGATGAATGTCGAAAGCGCGAGAATTGCCTACCTGGCCGTCCACGTAGTGTTCGTACGAAAAAGGTGGTCAAATCAGTAAGGGAAACAATTCAAAGAAATCTTGTCCGAAAGCAAAATATTTTATCTCGGGAAATGAAGATAGCACCTAGAACCAAGTCGCGTATTTTAAAAGATGACTCAGTCTATAAGAGGTCATTTCTTAACTGATAATTTAAAAAAGAATAGGGTGGTAAAATCGAAACAACTACTGAAGCGGTATGCAAAAAAAAACAGAAAAAAATTGTTTACGGATGAGATTTTTTTTACAATTGAGCAACATTTTAACAAACAAAATGACCGTATTTATGCTTAAAGCTCTAAGGAAGCTTCCCAATTAATTGACAGAGTGGGCATTATCTGACTTCAGTGATGGTCTGGTGGGGTGTTAGCTATGAAGGAGCGACAGAGCCATATTTTTGTGAAAAAGGTATCAAAACATAGGCACAAGTGTATCAAGATATCATTCTTGAGAATGTAGTTAAGCCCCTTAACAATACCATGTTCAATAACCAAGTATAGTCCTTCCAGCAAGTTTCGGCGCCGGGTCATAAAGCTCGGTCCACGCAGTCTTGGTTGGAAGCGAACGTTTCGGACTTCATCAGAGCTGAAGACTGGCTGTCGTCTAGTTCCGATCTTTGTCCGCTGGATTATGATTTATGGTCAGTTTTAGAGAGTAAGCTTGCTCTAAACGCCATTATAATTTGGAGTCCCTAAAACAATCCACACGATTGGCAGTGAATATTTTTTTTGGAAAGAGTGCGTGCTTCTATTGATAACTGGCATCAACGTTTAAAGGACTGTATTGCAGCCAATGGAGACCACTTCGAATAAGCTTTTTATATTTTTTATTGTTTTATATTTATGTATTAAACTAACACACTGTAAAAGTAATAAATGTTATTTGCAATATAAAAAAAAACTTTGTTACAATATTTATGGCAAGACCTGTGCTGTGATTTTTTTATGATCTAATAAATAAATGGATCTAGTATTTATATACCGTTTCTTTATGTAGGTATAATAATAAGTGCCCGTGGTGGCGCCGCGGTTTAATATTTCACATTCCTGATGAAAGTGCATTTGCGCACGCTCCATTCATTGCCTTTGCAGATCATCGCATTCGAAATTAAACAATCACGCGCCACTGCATCAAAATAGAATCTTTCCATTTACTCTAAATACTTATATCAATGAAATTCTATAGCATCCATCGCAATACTGAATGTGTTTATCAAATATTATAGGTACAGATTAATACAGAGTGTTCAAATAGTGATGTTTAATATTGTAACCGTTTGTTCTTAGCCAACTCGTTAAAGACTAAAATGCTATGAATTTAACTTTTTAAGAAAAAATATCGACAAGACATTTATTATTTTGCAGACCTACAAAGTCCATGAATGAGATGGTTCAATATATTGTTGTTTAACAAAATTGATCGCTTACACTATGCCGGAAAAAAGATGCGGTTACTAAATAGGCAGCGTTAAAAACGTGTTTGCATAACGAGTCTATTTTAATATCCACGCTGCTTTATGGTCAAATCAATCGCCCGTTTCTTAACCGCATCACTTAAGAGATCAATGCAGTAGTCTCCGGAAAACTGGTTACTGGTGAACCCAAAAACTAAAACCGAAACAGCAAATCACTTGACGGTTTTTGCATATGTATGTAGGTACAATAAGGAATTCGTAAAAAAACTGATCCCATAACCCAGTCAAAGAGCTGCTGAGGCGAAAGAAAAAATTATCCCCACACCACTTATCTACTTATTTCTAACTCTCACGTAGTGAATGAGTAAATAATATGTATAATAGGTATATAAAAATAAAAAAGTCTTTATTTAACTTATTTTTAAAGGAAATCCTTTACAAATTAAAATTAGTTAAATAGTTTTTTTCGTAAGGATTTGTCTCTTTTTTTTTAGCAACAAAAATGAATATGCATAAAAGATATAAAACCTTCTATAACTAAAGTGTTCTTCAAGGACCTAATAAGTTTTTTTAGTGTATTATTATTATTAAGTATATAAGAAAATCCACAGCATACAAATCCACAATTACAACTATATACATATATACATAAGGCCAGAAAGAGATTTTCATAAAATAACAAATAATAACAAATATAGCGATAAATTCTGTGATTAAACAAACAATAAACAAAACAAAATAAGATATATAGGTATACAAATAAGATGTGTGTGGAGAGTGCGTGTGAGTGTTGATGTTCAAGGGGGAGTACTCCAGGATTTTATTTAATAATTATATTTGACTAGCTGTGCTCGCGACTTTGTCCGCGTGGAATAGTTATTTTTTTATCATACAAACTTTCATCCCCTATTTTATCCCCTTGGGGGTAGAATTTATCAAAATCCTTTCATAGCGGATGCCTACGTCATAACATCTACCTGCATGCCAAATTTCAGCCCGATCCGTCCAGTGGTTTGGGCTGTGCTTTGATAGATCACTATGTCAGTCAGTCAGTCAGTCACCTTTGAGTTATATATATTTAGAAGATTTTAATTATGTGTTTTGTATTTTTATAACATTTAAAAATTGTATATCGTTTTATAAACACTTATTATGATTTTATTTACATTAAATTTATAATATTTTTTGTATCTGCCAAGGTGTCTTTTAATAACTTATATTTATGTAAACATTATTATTATTATTATTAGAACCCTCCTGTATAATTTCATTATCCAAATAAACGAGTACGCGTAACTCGATAAATCAAATTAAACATTGAGAGGTTATGCGGATGGGCCTGCTATTAAAATTCCTATAATGTGCCAACTATGATAATACAAGCTAGTTCTGATAATAAATAATAATCAGAATTCTCTATTTGTGCGTCGTCGTACGGTATGTAACGTCATCAAAAGGAATCTCAAATGTTCTGGAGAAATATTTATTTTTAATATGGAACGTCATTGTTTTTCTACTTTGGATACGTCAATGACATTCATTATAGTTTAAATGTGGATTTTGTGTTTTGATGCAACCTGGAAAATTTTAAATTATTTTAAATGCGTGGGTAATAGATATACAGACGTAAGAGTAAGGGAATGTTTGTAAATCATAGACATCGTAGTCGAAAGAGAGACTGAAGTAGTAGACTGAAGGCAAAGTAGAGTATAGATTAGTCATTCTCAAAGTAGTGGACCTGCTACGTCTACGACATTAAAATCGATTGGTGGTACATGATATGTAATCACCCCGTAGGGGTGGATCCCATCTAGAGCGTTACCAAAATTTAGTTTTTCCGTAAATACCACAAAAAGGTTACACCATGATTGTCCATGATATATTAAAAAATTTATAACATCTAAATTATAAAGAAAATTAATCGACCGCCTAGTCTAGTGGTTGCGTCTATGGCGTAGTATCCGGAGGTCGTGGATTCGATTTTCATCCTTGGCGAAAATATATTAGCACGTTTTTCTGTCATGGTCTGGGTGTTTATACAATATAATATGTTTTATATCATTGTTTCTTGTACACATAGTACAAGCCTAGAGCTTAGTTTGTGATTAGAGCAGTATGTGTAAATTATTATACATATTATTATTATTATTATGAAGTATTGATATAAAATGCAAATTGTAAAAAAATATAAATACATCAATTTATTCACAGGATCGCCAATGACAATGCAGACTTTGGCGACGCCACACAACATGTTTTATCTGTTCTTTTTCCTATGCCATGCTTTTCATTATTTCTGCGGAAAGTCATTGGTATAGTCTTGATACTTTAAGAAAATTACATTAATAAAACCTAACGTTCAAACAAACCCCACCAAATTCATCAAATTCAAGGATCATGATCACATATTATTAGATAAAAAAAATCGTTAAATGGTCTAAGGGAAAAAGATAATTTAGTTTAGCCGGCATAGTTGGATTAAGCTATATTGTTTAAGAACAATGTATTGATCGATTTATGGACTTTATAGGTCTGCTTAACATGAGGTAGATACAAAGTCACATGCCGTGCTCCATAAAAAAAATGACCGCAACGAACTGACCTGACTTGTTCGGTGTAGACTCAGAATACAATACCATCGGTTACGACGAGGTGGAAATAAAACCCCACCGCTGGGTACCCTAACGCCATCTAGTCGGTTTCGGCCTCGTGATGGTACATACCTATACATAAAATACCCGGCAGGTTTGTAAGTTCTAGTTTTTTTTCTCTCAAAAAACCTTTCATCTTGAAGTGTACATATTATTTTACCCATTCCGTTTTTTTAAGGATCTTATTCAATTTAATAAATAATGAATATAATCCCTAAATTTTTCGAGGAGGATACGGCACCATAGACCACATACTCACGGTGAGGCAGATTATACAGAAAACCAAAGAGTATAATCAGCCCCTGTGTGTCGCGTTCGTGGATTATGAGAAGGCCTTTGATTCTATCGAAACCTGGGCTGTAATGGAGTCCCTGCAGCGATGCCAGGTAGATTGGCGGTATATCGAGGTGTTGAGATGCCTATATAGATCTGCTATGACTGTCCGAGTACAAAACGACGAAACAGGGCCTATTCAACTGCACCGTGGAGTGAGACAGGGCGATGTTATATCGCCGAAGCTGTTCACTAATGCAGTTGAAGATGTTTTCAAGACGTTAGATTGGAAAGGACTGGGCATACATATAAACAGAGAACGCATCTCACATACATCTTCGGTTTGCCGACGATATTGTCCTCTTCTCGGAGTCGCTGCAGGATATGCAGGAAATGCTGGTCAGTCTAAACTGTGCCTCTCGACGGGTGGGTCTCGGAATGAATCTGGAAAAGAGCAAGGTCATGTTCAACGACCAGGTCATTCCGAGACCCGTCATTTTGGACGGTGTAACTCTCGAAGTGGTTTAGGAATACATCTACCTGGGCCAAATCCTAAATCTCGGTGGGAACAACTCCGAGAGTGAAGCCGACAGAAGGGTGCAGTTGGGCTGGCGCACGTAACGTATGACGCCCTGCAGCTAAATGGACTCATGACCTGCGGAGGGTGACTGGCAGAGACTGGATGCGAAGAGCGGAGGATAGGGATATATCAGTGGCGTGTCTTGGGAAAGGCCTATGTCCAGCAGTGGACTGCGATAGGCTGATGATGATAATCCCTAATAAAAAAAGAACAGTAAGCTTTGGGGATTTGCTGTAAGAAAGCTCCATTTTTTAGTATAGGTTATATGACACCAAAGACAAGTTTCCTAATGAGCGACTGAACGCAACCTTGCTTAATCAGTACCTGAACTTTTGTATAAAATATTTTATAGAAATGTTATCTCAACCACGTTAAGACGATAGATCCTGTGGTGGAGAGGAGTTCGGACACTCTAAATTTCAGAAAGATTTAGCTTCATCTAAGAATAAAGTACCTTACCCTTACATTGCTACCACTCGAAGGTGAAGCCAACGTGTTTAGATGTCTCTCTTGAATCTGTCATCATTTTAAAAGGTTATAATTTACGTCAAATTCAACTGCGTCATTTTATTTTCATGTAATGTTTTAGGTATCCGCATAATTTTTATTAATCTCAATAACTAATTTATGCAATTTTATGCTATCTGGATCAGTTGTTGAAGAACCTTTTCATTTACGGTGCTTCCTTTTTAGCCTTTTCAAAAAAAGATGGAGGCATCAGACCGTACATAGGATTTCTAAGACTTTCGGCGAAAATTGCATGCAGGATATTAAAAGAAAAAACTAGTAATTAGTTCAACTAGGATTCGGAACTAAAAGAAGATGCGTACTAACAATTCATGCAGTTCGTTCACATATATTTAAAAACGAAAAGAAGACTAAATCTTTAGTAAAAGTGGATTAAAAAAATGTCTCTAACTCTGTGGTAACTGTGGAAAGAGATATAATTTAAAAATTAGCACTAGAAAAAGTTCCTAAAATTTATCCATTTATTTGGCAAAATTATTATGAAAATATAAAATGATTCTTTAAAGATGATATATTAAATTCTGCTGTTGGAATTCATCAAGGAGACCCTCTTGGACCTTTACTTTGAACCTTATGTATTCAACCAATTATTTCTCGGCTGAAATCCGAATTTTATGTCTAGTTTTTGGATGATAGTACAATAGTTTAAAATGTTTTAAAAGATGTGACCTAGACAATTTCGTTAAAAATTTTAAAGATTTGGGTTTAACTTTTAATTCCTCGAAATGTGAGCTTCTCTGTTGTGGTTCCGTAAATTGGCAAAGCTTAAATGTATTTTCCAACATAGTTCCAAACATAAAGAGCTCAATCTTTTAGGATCGCCAATAATGATTGACGCAGTTGAAAACAAATAAATAGATTTATGGTTTATACTAGTTAACTAATATTTGTTTTTAAACAATATGGCGTTGCTATGGCACCGCCAACAGATTGTTTAAGTAATTGAAACATATTTGTGAATAATTTAACAGTTAAAATATTTTATTAAATAATATATTCATTTTCAGTTTTTAAAATTATATATATATCTATCTATGACAATGTTAATTATAATATTTTGAAAATTTATAATAAAGATTATAATTATTATTTAAAATAACAGGAATTGTTGCTACTCATATACTGCCGTAATAAGGGCAAGCGGTATCTCAGTGAAAGCTAGTTAGGAGATAATTGAAGTTTTGTAAATATAGTTTTCTTTTTACTTTAGAGAATGATTTTTTTGCTTATTAATTTAAATTTATTTATTATATTGAGTACATTTTTCATGACAACAGTCCAAATATTAAAAATGTATCTGGATATACCTATTTCATGAGTTAATGCTATACTGCTTAGTAATTATAGAATTCGTATTTGAGTTACCGCTTTTTAGTTAGCATAACTCCTACATATAATAAAATAATAATTTCTTGCTGAATAAAATACATATTATTTTAAAGAAAAAAAACAATCAAATTATTATAATAAAATCTTTTATTATTGTTATTCATTTTAATGTATTAAAAAAGTAACGTTTTCGATGAAGTTTCTCTAATCGAAAGTAGGGAGTTCTCTCCAAAAGGACGTTCTATTTGCAGGTATAATATTTCGAAAAGATTTCAAAATATTGTCTTTTTTATTTTCATACCGTATGACCGACCTTACAACATAGAGTTCAAGCAGTTTTTATGTTAAATAACAGTGAAAACCCCGTTGGAATCCGTTCAGTAATTTTTACGTGATGCCAAGACAAACAGAAAAAAAAACTAGAAACCTTTGATTCTACTGATCAAATCAAACAACTTTTCCCATGGAACCATAATAATATGAAGGACATTACACACACATTGCCCTGGTCACAAACTAAGCTCTAGGCTTGTACTATGTGTACCAGAAACAACGATATACTACATATTATATTTTATAAACACCCAGAGCATGACAAACTGTACAGATAATCGTACTTATTTTTATTTTCTAGAGGTGGGAATCGAACCCACGGCCTCCAGATATAACGCCAACGGCGCAACATGCAACCATATATATTACAACCATGTGCCATAAATAAAAAAAATGGCTTCTCCATACAACTTGTAATGTTACAACAACCAATTTGTATGGAAGCCAACAATTTTTTAATTTGCGGCACATGGTTCCATGGTAATAGTTGTTCAATTTGATCAGTATAGTCTCACTTTAAGTCAAAGTACAACCTTCGAAAGTCAGTGTATTAAAAACGTGTCTAAAACCAAATCAAAGGTTTTTAGATTTTTTGTCTGTTTGCCTTGGCATCACTCAAAAATTGCTGAATGGGATTTTCATCTTAATATCAAGTGCATTTTTTTATATCTAATGTTTACTCAGCGTTACAATTTTATAATAGTATTGATATTTGGCATACCGTCGGCGCCGTGATGAATCTTAAATTGTTGCTTAGCAAGTAAATTTCAATTTCTCAATTTCAAACTACACGTCGGCCACAAGAAAAAAGAAGCCCTGTTCTTCCTTTACTAATTCCATACAGGGCTAGTTTGAATAAAAAAAGTATTATATGCTCAAAAATAAAGATTCATTATGTAAAAGTAAACTTCTGCAAAAAATCCTGCAGATATCTATCACACAACACAACAGCACGGTAGAACTTAACTTACCTTTATGTAAATGCTTAGATGTCTGAGTGGAAATGATATTGCGAAAATATATTTTAATAGGACTTACCTGAACGTCAAAACACGAAATTAAATCACCGAAAATAAAACACGTTAATTATTAGGAGTTCTATTCTTTTAACACAGTTATTACAATAATTAACCTCTTTGCAATAAAAACAAACAAGTAATAACATAAACTGTCAACAGCAAGGATTAAGAAATAAACATGATTTAGAAATCTGGCCGTATAAGTCAAATCTTAAAGACCAAATTGATTCGCCGCTATGGAGCAGTATCTCAATTGGTCATAGCGTTTTGAGGAACTAATATACTAAGCGTCTTAGCGGTAAGTCAGTATGCGCCTCCCGTGTCATAGTTGCCGCTTATAGGCTTAGCAAAATTGCATTCGTTTTTAAGAGATTTGGCGGTATTCAAATATTCGGCTATTCAGCTACGTAATACTGATATACCTCTAATACCTTTAGTGATTTTAGGTAAAAATGAGTTGGAGAAAATTTTCTTAGGGTTTTTTTATATGATTTAAACAAAATACTGCTATAAGGCTTAGTTCATTAGATACGTATTTCTTTAAGCTATCCGATGCCATAAAAATCAACTTCACGATTTTTTTTGAGATACCGCTTTTGCGCTTAGCATGGCAGTATAGTTATATTGAAGTCCTATTGAAATAAAAAAATATAATCTCACCTATACTTGTTTTATTACTTTATCCAAGTCTTTCAACATATTATATAAAATATCTAGTTAATGTGATTAATTCTGTGTTAATTATCACTTTGTCTAAATTTAGTATATTTATTATACATAACGGCCGGATAGTATATATAATATCTGGATTTATTACTTTCGCTGTAACATATACATTAAAAACAATTCCTGCTTAAACATTTTTTAACCATTTAGAACATTATGATTCGAAAATAAATTATATTTATGCAAAGAAACAAAAAAATACATAGATTCAAATTAATAATAAAAAATAAAAAAGTTCACCTACACAAAAAATAAACTAAATTAAAAATTAAATTAAAATTGATAAATAATGTTTTTATTCGATAATTAAAACATCTATAGAGTAAATTTTCAATATATTTATGGATTATTGTCAATGGCGACAATCATCGTTACCAATTCATTTAGTTTGAGGTGGACTCGCGACTTATGTCTCCATCATTTATTTCGTCATCCTATGTTGTCTCCAATTTATTTTCTTCAATTCTCAAATTACCTATGGATACTACTTTGAAGATTTAATTCTTAGACGAGGCCAATTCAGCCTGGGTTTTACAGTGTCCCAACTCCTCTCTTTCATAAGATCCATCGTCTTAACATTTATGTTTAATAATCTATTACACTCAAGCAAGGTTGCGTGCAGTCGCTCACCCAGAAGGCTACACGCACTTTTCCGTCTTTCGGCTCATTCCTAGATAACAATTCCCTCCGAATCGACATCGGTATCAGGCTAGGTACCAATATTTGTCAACCTCACACCTGTAACTGTGGTAGTTGTGTTCAATATATATTGTGGCCATCATAGTTTAAGTTGTGTAAGATCAGCAGGTGGAGTATCAACACATGCAGCCCTTAACTCTATTATCAAACGGGCGTTAAAAACAGCCGAAATCTCCTGTTGTCTTGAACCTTTCGGCCTTTGTCGCGATGATGGTAAGCGAGTCGCTTGACTCTTATTCCTTGGCAAGACGTGTTTACTGTGGGATGCTGCATGAGTTGATACTCTAGCTCCAATATTTCTTGCTGGATAATCAAGATCCGCTGGTTTTGCTTCTAAAGCCTATGCACAAAAAAAATATGAATAATATTCACTATTAATTCATCATTTTAATTTGGTTCCTTTTATATTTGAGACGATGGGTCCTTGGTCCAAGAAAGCATAAACTTTTGTTATTTCTTTGCGTAAAAGACTTAGAGGAGTGATCGGGGATCCTAAATCAGGATTTCTTTTAGGATAAAGAGTATCCATAGCTATCCAAAGCGGTAACGCAGCTAGTGCTATGGGTATTTTTTCAAGAAATTCTTTATTGTGTTTGGTAACTTCTTTAATTATTTTTTGCCAATAGTGTGTATTATTAAGTATAATAAAATATGTACTCGATTGGGGCCTACCCTTTCTAATCAATTTCCAACTGATGAAAAGGTCCTTTAAACCTATGTTTACGAATTAAAGCCTTGTTAGGCTGTTAAAAGATATTCTCTTTTAACCTATTCGGGTTTAGAACCCAGTTTACTACACGATTCTAGTTTTATACCTACTAGATTATAATATAAAGCTTATATAAGCTTTAATTATGAAATCCATTATTAAAAAAATCAACAACTAATGCAAAATAAATAAAATTTGTTTTTTTTTGTGATATCGTCAGTCTCTTATCATCATTATCATTAAGTCGTCATAGCAAATTTGGCAGTTGCGGACTACGAATTAATCGGATAGCTTGCGCGTGCAAGCTCAGTGTGCATACCGTCGGTGCATCGACGTCGTGCTTATTGCAGAGATGTAGCAGATGGGTGATAGCAAAGAGCTGGCAGTCGGTCCACGAACTAGCCCCGAGGCTCGGCAGTTGCGCTCTCCGCTCCGTCGCGTTCGCACGATGATCGCTCTCGCGCCCGCGTTCGCCGTCGCGTTATTGTGCGCGATGGCCGGTCAACTCGGCGCAGGCGCCAGCCTCCACTGCGCCGTCCGACGAGAAATATCCCCCTGTACCTGCCGGCGTGAGGAAACCGGGATGGGTGTCATACTTGTGATATGCAAGGGAATATCAACATACGAAGAAATTTCCCGCGCTCTCTCTAATAAATTCAGTCCTGAAACTAAAATCAGTCTTGACATCTCCAACTCGCAACTCCCGGATCTCCCTGGGCACAGCTTCCGAGAGTTGGGACTTTCCATCACCAAGCTGAAACTCAACTTTGATGAAATAAGGCAAGTCCCGGCTATAAAAAAATTATGGCTAAGCTTCATGAAAAGCTTTTTGTTTTTTTACCCAGAATGAGAAGTTGTTTTCTGTGAATAGATTTTGTCTGGTTTTGGAGACAACAAAAGATTTTCCAAACATTAGTTGTGAACATTTCAAAACAATCTGTAAGTTGAATGAGAAAACAACAAGTCGGTGATAAGACTAGCGGCGGGCGATGAGATCGCTCTGTTATCAATGCAGTGGGCGGCGTTTGGACAGGGTTGCCGCCCGCTCGGCGACCTCCGCCGTGCGCCATCCATACAGCGCGACGATTATAATAATATTATTATAATTATTCCACCATCAATCATTAATTAACATATTATAGATGACGTAAACGTCTTTTACTTGCGCGTTACTTAAGAAATGCATATTTCTACAACTACTAGATAGTAAACTGTAGGTAGTATGGGATTATAATTATTGTTTACCTGCTGACAAGAATAGCATTCAGCTTCAGTCGTACTCCTAAATCAAAAGCCAATACTTCACATGCCTTAAAAAAAGTTTTTACCTACATTAAATAAGCATTCAATTCTCTAATAATATAATTTTGAAATATATTTTTACAAAAATATACGAACACTCTTGCGATCATTGCGATTGGATATCGGTTCCTTTGTTCAAAGTAAAATAATATAATTTCTTTTAGCCGTAATCATTGTGCGTGATTTTGAAAATTTGGATAATTATATGAATATTTGTTAGATTTAGACAATTGTGCTGATGAATTTTGTTTTTCTGGTGCTAACTATATATTTGTCAACCAATTAGAGCGCCCGTGACCCGAGTGTGACCCTTATCGGCTATTTAATTGAATTTCATTTGTCCAAACTTCCCAAGCAAGGGTTCATTAGTTCTGCAATCGAGAGGATCGTAGCCTTTTGTGAACTGGTTATAAATGAACATTTACTAACAAACTTGCGTATTAAGTTAAATATTTTTTTGTTATAACTAGCTTTCTATTAATGACCTTTGGTAAAGTGATCGTCGGAGAATGTCTTCTCTTGAGCTAATTTGTTGGATCTGGAGACACAGCTCGATAGTTCGTTCGGGTTATCATAGGTCACTACTGAAGCAGTAAAATTGAATGATAACGTATTTGTCATATCGTATACACTATATTTACTCATTAATGGTGTACTTACAAATTATATCGACTATTTGTTTGTCTGCATTTTATATTTAATTTCATTACAATGTGACGCATTCTTAATATACGACTTATTTAAATGGAATAAACAAAATCACATTTTAGGTATTTACTTTATTTATCAAATATTATAAGTCATGAAATTGCAATGAGAAATTTGGTTCGTTCCCATTTATCATGTTAGAGCTACATACGGATAGCTACAACCTACTGTAGGTGTTTAAATTACAGACATTGCATTATAGGTTACACATTACACTACATACTTTTTATTTAAAGACGACGCCGGGGAAATTTGAAAACGATATAACCCAATATTGTTATTGTTTATTTTTTATATTGTAACAAAACATAGACATATTAGGTATTGAATTTATAAAGTAAAATAGGAAGGAATCAGATTTTTTTGGAGTAAAGTAAGTAATAAAAATTACTATTTAACAAGCAAAACTGCAGAAATCCATGTACTATACCATGTTACATCGAAATACAGGTATAATATACGAACTGACCTAGAAGAAATGGTAGATATTATGTATAATTAAATACATTTATTAATAGATATAGCTAAAAAAAGCATAGATAATAAGCATAGGTACATATGTAATTTTTTTAGATAATTAATACGTAAGTATTAATTATTTTTATGATTATATTTTTTGACGTAATACCAAAATCACTTTGTACATAACATAATTTTCTGTAGAGTAGTTATTTAGCTCTCAGCTGTTATTCATCCAACATTCGTTGGAGTATATCCATGTATTTCGTTTTTTCTGGTACACATAGACAAGCCTGGAAGTTAGTTTGTGACAAGAGCAATATGTGTAAATTGTCCTACATATTTTCATTATTATATAATGTGGTTTAAAAAAAAAGATTAAACTAATAGTTTTATATTTCATGCATTTTTTCATTCCCCATTTCTTTATTAAATTTAAGTATAGATTTTTTTTTTTAATGATATAATTAATTATAAAATTTAGTTATTATTGTACATACATCGATGTTGTTTGCAATTTTAATAGAAGTTCATTGATTCATCTGTTATTAAAATACTGAGAACTTGAATTGACGTTTTTCACCGCCTCCTCAAATTTGACTTTTAACCCAGTAAAAAGTTATCTAAATTAAAAAAAAAAACGAATATCAGTTGTCTAGTGAGTATGTTGCGTGACTTCTTGAAGAATTTTACTTTTAAAGTTTAATTTATTACCTACATTTATAATAGTAATAAAAAATAAATTAATTATATATAAATATTATTATAAAATAAAGTATCGGGATAAGATCAATAATACAAAAAATATTAGTTATTCATCCAAATGTATTTTAACAAAGTATGCTCCTTCAGAAACGGTACACTTACGCCAATGAGTTAATTACATTTTTTAAACGCTTTTTCCAGAATTGAGTTGAGTTCTCTCCGTGAATTCTCCTTTAAGGCTTCTACCGAATGAAAACGGGTGCCACGAAGTAGGTGGTAATTTTAGTTTAGGAAAAAGAAAGAAATCGGCTGGAACCATATCTGGTGAATAAGGTGTTCGATGGTATTTTTTGAGTTTTTGGTCAAAAATTCGTTCACAATAATGGCCTTGTAGTGCAAAATCCAATAATTTTCTTTCCACAAATCTGGCCTTTTTCGTCGAAATTGCTCTCTATAATATAACGCTCAAATAATATTCTTTATTTACCGTTTGACCTTCTGACAAGAATTCCGAGTGCACAACACCGCGATAGTCAAAGAAAACAGTCAATATAACTTTGACTTTTCATCGACTTTGGTGTGTTTTTTTTGGGTTTTTTTGGTTTCTTTGGTGCACAACACCGCGATAGTCAAAGAAAACAGTCAATATAACTTTGACTTTTCATCGACTTTGGTGTGTTTTTTTTGGGTTTATTTGGTGCACAACACCGCGATAGTCAAAGAAAACAGTCAATATAACTTTGACTTTTCATCGAATTTGGTGTTTTTTTTGGGTTTTTTCGGTTTCGGTTGGAAGGCGCCAGAAGCTTGTTGACTAATTTGTATGTCGAACTCGTAAACCCACGTCTCGTAACCGGTAACAATGCGTTTCATGAATGTTGGATCGGAATTGACTCGTTCTAGTTACTCAGCGACTCTTATGCGATTCAGCTCTTTTTGGACTAGCCGAACGGAAACATGTTTCATATAATACAAATCGACTCAAAATGGCAAACAGTTGTGACAATCTAACACAACAAAAAATAAATAAATTGGAAATATAAAGAAATCACCCATCCCGGGTACTTTTTTGACTGAATGCATATAGTAACAAAATTACTTAAGTATATAAATAATACTTAAGTTTTAGTAAGTTTCTAATCTACCAAATTATCTAAGTTGCCACAATGATAATAATAAATGTCCACTTTTCCTATTCCTCAAAAAGTAATTCCAAAATATTTTTATGCAATTTTATGTCTTTTTAATATATCCAACTTTTCTGCATTTGCAAAGTTTTATTAAGAGACTTTAAAAACCCAATCACCTATAGCACTCCCTATAGCTATGTCAAAAATCGTATACCGTATTACCTTATTATGGTCTTAAACTATTTCCATACCAAATTTCATCTAAATCGATTATCGGTTTATGCGTGAAAACGTAACCAACAAACTAACAAACGAGTTACTTTCAGATGTATAATATTATTCTGGATTTGTTGAAAGGATTGAAAATCAGGAGTTTAATTTGCAGGTTGAAAGTTACGCAAGTGTGACGAGGTTTCGAAATAGTGTTCTATACTAATAGGGACTTAATAATGCATATGAAGCCGGGCTACAGCCAGTACCTAGATATATGAAAAAAACTAACTTATAAAAAATATTTTTCTGTATTACCTATAAGATTTTTTGACACTTTTGTAAATGGTTAATACAGCCGTCGCCGCACATATGTCTGGAATAATTTCATAATTGGCGTACTCACTTTGGGCCAAAGGGCAATTTAATTATAAAATGGGACCAGAAGACTTATTCATACAAAGCATAGGCCTGGTAGGCTTACATATTTCTTACACATGCTGTTATTTCAACTCTTGAAATTGGTTATCTTACATCAATGTTACGTAGAAATCATTTTTATTTCAAGTTTTAAAAAACCTAAATTTATTTACTTACATATTTTTTTTTATTTACATAATTTTGTAATAAAACACTTTATAAAAAATCATAAACGATATATTTCGCCATAGGCTTCTTCAGTCGTTTATATTTTATAATAAATAATTATCTACATCTATTTTTTTAATTATAAATGAGTATTAATTAATATATATATCATGCGTGGATTTGTATATGTGGGTATGTGTGCGAGTGTTAGTTTGTGTGATTTACATAGTTAGGTTAAATATGTCATAGTTGTACGTTAAGTCCTATGGTCTATAATGTGCTCCTAAAGTCCAAATGTAAGCTGATGCGTAAGAGCGTAATTGAATGTTAGTATGAAATGATTTAATGATGATTAAATCAGTTGGCTAATAAATTAAAATTTAATAAAAATCTAAATCTTTTGACATGATTGAGAATAACTATTAAGCTTATACATAGGTACATATCAACGCTCTGTGTGGGTCTACGAATTAATATTATTATTCCAATATAAAGTGAAATGCCAATTTAATTTTAGGTAAAAGATTTTCCTTATTCATTAGCAAATGGGAATTCATCAATGTTTGCGATAATTTAATTGCTTTGTGGCTGCAACTAAGAGTATCTTAATTACGTTCCTGCAATGGGTAGCTTAATAATTATGAAATCACGCATGCACATTGGAAGACGCCGCAGAATAAACCTTCTTATAAAACTAATAAACATTTGACAGTGAAGTGTCATGTATCATTTAGTATACTGGATGGAAAATAATGGAAAAAATTGCTTTAGGTATCACTTATAGAACCCATTATATTAATACACACACACAGGTACATACATATCATCACGGGTGCCTTATCGTGCCCGAGACCGCCTAGACGGCCCCAGGGTACCCAGCGGAGGGTTTTTAATCCCACCTTGTCGTAGCCGATGGTATGAGTCTACACCGAACGTAAGTGGCTAGCTCGTCGCGATGTTTGAATAGACTCAATAACCCCTCTATAAACAGTTCCACAAGTTGGTATAGTGAAACCGGGACCGACAGCTTAACGTGCTCTCCGAGGCATTATAGTGGTGTTGTTAAATAAATGTTATATTTTTTTTAATTAAAAACTCATTGGTACATTCCGGTATTCGAACCAGGGACCTAAGTGTTTTTTTTTTAAAGTCCAAGGTAATAACGATTTTTTTAGGTCCACCTCGGCCACCACGTATATACATTATTTTAATAAAATATTATATGGTTAAAATTTGTCTAACAAATACATATTGTTTTCGTATCAAGCAAATAAAATACCTTTAGACAAGTGGCGGGATCTCAATCGTGAGTTTAGTATAAAAGTTGAAGTGATTAGTGTACCTTTTATTGTACTTTAAGAAAACGTACTATTTTTTTTTGCCATGGGTGTCGAATAATCGAACCCTCCGGATACAACGCCAAAGACACAACCACTAGTCTACGAAGGCGGTCAAGTATAAGTATACGTACGAGTTAAGCGCTATCACTAGGCGCTAGACACCGCCTAGGCGGCTTTAGGATCTAACAGTGAGATTTTATCGTTCACATACATAACTCCTCTCATATATGTACATCGATTTCGATTCTTATGGTAACAATAAATATAGATAAAAAGTTTTAACAAAATCTGTACAGTAATTTTTGCGAGAAAGAGTAACAAACATCTATAATACAAAATTATTAACAAATTTACAAGATACCATTTTAGTGCATTATCTATTAAATCGATATAAATAAATAATAATTGTACCTAAAGAGTTTTTCTTTTATTCGAATCAATTAGTAACAATGAATGACTCAATTCTACTTCATGAACGAAAAGGCTAAATATAAATAAGCTCACCCATTGATGGATATATAATTACTCTTGTGAATGAATAACACATTATACTCGTACCTACGCATGTCTAGTACAGATAGAAACACGGTTTTTTTTCTCAGTAAATTCATTAATTCAATTTCATTTGCAGTTCTTATATATTATTAGTGAAAGAAAAAAATACCTATAATAATTATAAACGTATATTGCCTGAATAAAAAAGTCAATACAACATAATAATAAATAAATGAAAGGGAGAAATATACGTGGTGGTTGAGTTGGTTAGGCCTCAAATTTAAACACAGTAACGTTTTTTACATTTGTTTGACAATACTAATATAGCGCCTCGGAAAGCACGTGGAGTTGTCGGTCTCAGTTTTACTATTTCAACTTGTGGATATTAATCTCACTCATAATGATATTTATTATTATTATTATTTAGGAAAAATCAAACTTTTACAATGAAACGTTAAAAAAAGATATGTGACCGATTATATATTATCTTTAAAATTGTTTGGTCATCGCGACTTACCTGGCTATAAATCGTATCACGCCAGCCTAAATAAATAATTAATCGGGCTTTTGCCACTATTTTGGTACTTACCCTTCTGTTCTGCGCAACTGATAACAAGGTTAAGCAGATGACAAAGAGGCCGGATGGGTGACTGCTTTATAGCAGTCACCCATCCCATTTTCGTTGTATAAACAACGAGGCTATACCATCATAAACACCGCAACAAGCTCGCCACTTGTTAGGTGTTGCCTCCAAATACCATCGACGAAATGAGGACATGTTAATCCCTCGGTTGGGTACCCTGAGGCCATTTAAACGGTTCTCGAGAGCCAAAAAGGCCAGTAATAGTATATATACCGTTTTTGGAACCAATTAGCTTATCTCAAAACAATGGTCTGGGTCTCAATTTTCTTAGATTAACTTAGTTCAATAAAATCGTACTTGGATTCAACGTCGATTTATTTGACAGTTTTGTGTGGGCGATTGGTTAACAGAATACGAAATTTGTCAAATTAAGCTATTTTGGTTCTATTACGATGCGATGATGACACGATTGGTATAGTTAATTAAATAGAAGTACAAAAATAGTACATATTTCAAATTTCAAGTCTGTAGCACCATCCATTATTAAAATTATTAACTTTCCTAAAAATACATTTACAGTTCATATAAATGTAATGCTCTCAGGTATGGTATCGTTCAATATTACAACAATATTATATGGTGCTGATCTGTGTGCATTGAACGTGTCGTGTGATTTTACGTATCCGATACAGTCCTATTTAACAAATATATAGCACCGAATTAATAAACATTTTAGATACATACTGTTCGTTCCTAAATTAAAATATATTTTAAGGTCTACCCCGATTTTCAAATATAAATTTCTCCTTTAAAATATTCTAAAAAACCTGATTTAAATCCTAATTTCGACGTTGGTGAATTTAACGTCGAAATTTGCCTTTCAACAGGCCATATTACTGTTAGATACGACGGAAAGGTACGATTATATGCCATATGAAGTACACACATACATATCATCACGGGTGCCTTACGGCGCCCGAGACCGCCTAGACGGCCCCAGGGTACCCAGCGGAGGGGTTTTAATCCCACCTCGTCGTAGCCGATGGTATGAGTTTACACCGAACAAGTGGCTAGCTCGTCGCGATGTTTTTGAATAGACTCAATAACCCATCTATAAACAGTTTCACAAGTTGGTATAGCGAAACCGGGACCGACAGCTTAACGTGCTCTCCGAGGCACTATAGTGGTGTTGTCAAACAAATGTACATAAATTTTTATTAATTAAAAACTCATTGGTACACACCGGGATTCGAACCAGGGACCTAAGTGTTTTTAAGTCCAAGGTCTAACCAACTCGGCCACCACGTATATAATGATGCCATATGAAGTGCTTCCCGTATAGTTGTCCTTTCATATCACTCAAGACCTCATAGGTAAATTTTTAGTCTGGTCTTGTGGTAATGTCGACGTTGTGTGTTTGAAAAAGGCTAAAGACGCTTGGAAAGAGGTCTGTTCAGGTGAACACTTTCTTTTGCAATCGGTTAACACGAGCATCAATTGTTATTGGATTCGTCCTCTACATTTGATGACCGTGCACGTATTTTGGCAGTGTGAGAGTATGAGACAGATCAATGGCTCAATTCTTCTATGAAACATTATTAGACGATAACACTTTAGAATATGCAAAACACATCACTGTCAATGTGGTAAGGATGTTGATGAGCTGAGACACCATGGGTGTTTCAAAAGTGCAGATTGAGTTTTACGTCTTAGCACGATTACTCTCACCTCTGTGATCATTTGGCATTAATGGCCTTATTAAATAAACATTACATTAATGTAGCCAGCGTTTTGGGCACTATGTCGCGCTTACACTGTAAAGATTTCTTTAATTTTTAGTTTTTTTTTATTATTTTAATTCTAAATAGGTAGTTTTTATTAATAATAATGTTTTTTAAGTTTTATTGAAATATATATTTTATTTACATTACTATATAGGCGAAAATTAGAAGAATCATTGATATGCTATAACCACTACTAATTTACTCCACAAAATAAAATAAATCTTAACTAAAATAAAATAAAAAATGTTCCTCTATCAGCTATCATTGTGGCTAAAAGTAGATAGTATGCACGCAACATTGACTCTTTGAATAATATGTGATATTTTTTGAATGATTTTGCGCCCAGCTCATACCATATAAATTAACAAAAACTAAATTCCATACCTTGAGTAGTTTTAATAACAACGTAAAAACATCTCAAAAAACTCAAAACATATTCTTTTTAGCCCATTTGGGATAAATATAACTTATTATTTTAAACTTTAAATCAATGAACATCATTTTTATTTACTTATTATTAATATTTAGATAGGTACATAAAAATATGTAAGTACCTATAATTACTTTTATTATCAGAGAGCTGTTGAGAGTTGACAATGAGTTATTATTCAGTGTACATTTTTGGATGATATCTTAATCGTCTGCTAATTGCAGTTATCGCCTTCGATAATATGCTCATAACAATGATCGCTTTCAAACCATATTCATTGTCTAGGTAGTTACCTCTTTGTTTTTTTGATAACAATCACTACACGGTCACCAAACGGATGTTGCTATAATATATAATATATCTATTATATATTAAAAACTGATAATGTAAAAGGAAATGTTTGCCGCTGTTACGTGGTTAAACCCCGGGGTTTCATCTAAAACACCAACAACAAATTTCCTTGATGTTGATAAAACAATAGACGAGCAAACCAATTTTAAATAGCAAGATATAATTATTCGTAATATTTCACCTATATATATATATATATATAGTATTACTTCCTTTATAAAAATAGCAGGATTTTAAAGCTAGCTAAAGACTGAACTTAAACATAAGTGTTTATCATCAAGTCATAGGTCCTCATGAATGGACTATATTCGTAAAAGTTTGGAATTTTATTCAGTGAAGCGAATAATGATAATTTTTCATCGACCATTATGACCCGGCAAACTTTATCTTTGTATATTTTTAATAATATCAATATTTAATTATTTAAATAATTTACTCGGAAGTTTCATAATGTATTATGATTTTGTTATGACAACAAATTCACGTAATTGAAAAAATTAAGATAATTTTTATAACAAGCATTTTCTTGCCTCTAGCTAGAGTTATTCATACTTAAATGCAAGTTACTATTAGATTAATATAAACGACACATTTTAACTGATGACTTTAATTTCCATCCACGATGATGAGGTGAAAAACCTTTGTTGGATTCCCTTTCTCCATCAAGGCTCCGTGAAATGTATGATAATGATATCGGCAAGCATATCGGTTTAATCATTATGATAATTATATTTTAAGATATATAGGTATGTGGAAAATCACTCTGAGAGATATAGGTCTATAAGGGACAATGACGCCGTATCGTTTTATTGTGAAACACTTTGAAAATTCGCCCGCGTGACACCCACTAATTAATCTACACTTACGTCAACATCAAACCGCGGCTCAAAGCCTCTGGACACCCATACGTCGACAGCAAACCGAACGGGCCTCCGGACACCCGAATAACTACAATAAAACAGTATAATATTAAGTACAGAAATGTACAGTTAAAACAGAGACATAGAGTGCATCTAAAATATTTTATTTTACAAAAACATTATGTGGACCAAATCTCTGGAAAACTCTGGAAAACTGTTCCTTCAGAACTTTCCCTAGATCACCGCAGTTATACCCGCAATTACGGACAACCTATTTTGTCGTAGACTTGATTAGACGATGTAGTTTTCATAACACAAACCAAAGCAATACGACTGTTTGGCGCCGCCCCTGCATCGATAACCCCAGGGTTACGTTGACCCCTTACAGTATCTACCAAGTATAATTTATTTCCAATGCTCCTACTAAGTACAACTACTTGGAAATTGAATATGTTGTTGTCAATACACAAATTGATTAAATCAATGATTGTGGAAGAAAACATATTGACGAAAACAAGGATTTAAAATGACAAAATGTTTATATAATTAAATATAACGATGTTGAAAAGAAAATAAACTAAAGTACTTTCAATAATAATACACTATATTATAACTTAATAATAATCACGCCTTTAAATTTACACCTCACTAGTAGCATTTTATTAAAAGAAATAAACCACGAACTGAAATCAATTGAATAAACATTCAAATTTATAATTTTCACGTTTTTGAATACACCAAAAAGTGGTGAGTGACTATAGTCACCACATTCAATTAATTTTATTTCGCATATTGCTAACATTTCCTAAAACTTTCTTTCATGAAATCCGTCCAATCAATCCAACAATCCGACAATTATGAATACAACAAAATCCACAAAATTAGTCGAGCCTTTCCCAAGTAATGATCTTTCAGCACCTATCTTTATTTATCTTTATCTCGTCGCGTCGGAACGATTACCAACAGAAATTAAAATTAAGAAGGCTGAGCGTTATTGTATGTTACTCAAAAGGCTGGCTGCGTTACCTCCATCACTTAAATTCCATATATCCTAAGACAAATATGTGTATGAATTGAGACAGATTTTTTGTGGGTTACAATTTTCTGAAGAGATTCTTAAGTATGTTATTCTATTCCGACAGAGAGTCAACCGCCCGCCGATGATTTGTACGAGTGATTTCAAATGTCTTCAGTTTGTCTTAGGAGGCCGATTGTTATTTTTCAGTCTAACGCTCGCAGTATGTGTGCGAGGAAAAACAATTTTTCATTTTATCGTTAGCTAATGAAACCTCGACAATGGGGTTTACCTGTCGTCTGACTATTTTAAACCAATTTTAGATATAATTTTAAATTTTACCGTTATGGTGATTTTGTCGTTAAGTTAATTCACAGAAACTTAAAAACCATTGTACCTAAGTAAAAACCTTTCTTAGGTACGATGTTGAAGTCAAGTGAAGCCCGCCGAATTTGTGTATTAAAGATGATGACTAGATTGTACCACTATTAGACTGACAGGACCGGGGTTAGTCTACTATCGCACAATCAGTCTATTATATAATTTTTCGTTATATTCAGAATGAAATATGATACTATTTTTAGCTTCTAGTTTAGGGTAAAAAGACCAATATTAAGTCACCGATATTTAGTCCCCTTTATGGTAATAATAGTGTATAACATTATATATAGGGGCAGCGTGACAATACAATTGGTCCTGTTACCCTGCAACCCATAAATTGTTTTGTTTTGTTGTAATAAACCTGGTTTTTCTTATTTTCAGTAAACTAAACGAGAGCGCGTTTACGAAATTAGATCTTGTCGACTTATTCAGTGTGGCAGATAACATGCTTCCTGAGATGCCGCGGGACGTGCTTAAACACTTGCCACATATCAAGTCCATAGATTTGTGCAGAAACAAAATTACCAAACTCAGTGAAGAGGATTTTAAGGTACAATTATATTACGGTAATTAAAACACGTACCTATTACTTTCATGATTAAATTGTCATAATTGGATCATCACAAATTAGAAGGTTTGTTTTTGGCAAACTATAATACAACATGAAAATGATTAAGGTCAATTTCATAGGCATTATCTAAAGCCTATTAAATTCTCCTGGACATCGTCATGTTACCTTATTAGAATTATAGGTATTTGGCCCCTGCGGTATAAAACCCATTCTAAAAATCAGCCAAATATTTTGTTTTGACAGGGGACAGGTAAAGTTAAATTAAAGGAACCAAATTAATCATAAACTTTACTCATGATTGGTGAAAAGTTGACATTAGAAAATGAATACCTCTTTATCATTAACGAGTAATCTACTGCTATACTGAGCTGGTAGAATTCTTGGCAAACTACTTGGATATTCCGAGTACCTGTGCAGGCAATTCTTCTAATAAATGTCGATATTTTATTTTGTGCGTGTATGCGAACTTTGCCTTACTACGCCCAACTACGTTTAAGTAATTTTTTTGGTGGTTCGTTGTTCTAAGTCCTAGGCTAAACATTAGAGCATAGTATATTCTTGTTAGAATAGAACGGGCCTTTGTAAAACACGTGATTTCATCGCGATGAAAGAAATTATGAGTAAGCATGAGTAATGCTATTAAAAGTAGATTAATTCACCAGCGCGAGTGTACAAATGAAATCGCGCTTTAAATCAATAAGTACAAACTATTGCTGTGCATATCGCATGTGCTGTATCGCGTCTGGATTGCTGTTTTAAGTCGCGCGTGTCTGTGATGAACAACGGTTAGCGATTTTATTACTTCGCAGCTCCGTTACTCTATAGTAGTATCTATTGCTGACAGATGTCCCTCTTTGACGGGATGTACAGTTTTTTAACCTTTTAAGGACGCACCCCACCAGCACCTTGAGGAACGCCCAAAATCAATCCCGCTTTTTCGTCTAAATGGCCTATTTCGAATGCATCAATTGAAAGGGATTTCTTTCAAGCAAATGCAACATGACTTTAGAGTTAATTATATAAGTACTTATTTAAAGTATGACTACTATACACAATTTAATATATTTTACCGAGTCTATAAACAGGAGTTTGCCACTTATTTAATGTAGACTCAGAATACCATTCACGAAGATATTCATATTTGACCGCCCTTATGAACTAGTGGGTACGCATTTGGCGTTGCAACCGGAGGTCATATGTTCGATTCTCCGTCCATGGGAAAAACTAATTGACGTTGTATCTGGGAGATCGTGAGTTTGATGGCTACCCATGGGAAATAAATATTAGTACGTTTTCTGTACAATTAGGTCTGCGTATTTATAAAATATGTATTAGTGTCGTTGTTTCTGTTACACATAGTACAAGCTTAATGCTGTCCTTCATAAAAATGGAGATGTTGATGTGGTAATAAAGGATCCGCTGGAAACTATGAGGTTGTCTAGTAAAGTCGCTCTGCGCCATGAGGGCTCCAGATGAAAGAAACCATTATTTAAACTTCCCAGATTGTATGATAATAAGTATTAGATAAAAACATATGATTCATTTCAACCCACCTGTGTTCCTAATAGTGTATAATTTATTGTTTCAGGACATACAAGAAGTGCAACACCTTCTTATAGCGAACAATCAAATTTCTAAAATAGAAAAACATGCATTGCCTAAAGCTTTGAAACACGTACACTTGGCACTAAACAAATTAACATCTCTCAATGGAGCTCTACGTGATTTAGACAATTTAGAGTGGATTTTCCTTACAACAAATCATTTGAAATCAATCGATAATGAACTTCCTGTGGTAAATATTTTTTCTTCACGTTCCTGCAGGGCCATTCATTTTAGTGTTTTTTTTTTAAGCTATATTTATTTTATAACTATGATATTTATTTTATAATTATTTTATAGATATGACCTTTGAAAAGCTAGTCGGTAGTAATTTATATATTTAACAGGATTGTTATAATTTCGATATGCTTTTAAAACTCAGTCATTTAATTGCGGTTAGAAATTGTATACTTACGGGGATAATTTGTTTTCGTCTAATAAGGATAATTAAAATTTAGAAAGATGGTCATATCTAAGTAAAAAACATACTAGTTTTTCGTTTTTATTTTTAAATAAATAATATAAGGATAAATAATAAAGAATATGTATTATAAGGGTGTCCTACCCTTATACTGTAAGTAGTTAATATTAAAATATATTGAATATATACGAAAATAATTATATTTGGCACATACAGTGGGAACTACCATCGTAATATCTACTAGCGCAATTTCTTATAAAAAAAAGTTTCCCTAAACCAGGTTTAACCTAAACTCGTTTTATTTAACACTTGCTTTGGAAATTAATTTTGAATAACAATTTAACATTACAGAAAGCAAAGAAGATTACATTGCTACATGCTGGTTCTAACGAGTTACAAAATTTACCCAAGGATTTAAGACTGATGCCTTCTTTGGACTCTCTGTATTTTTATGATAACAAACTAAAATCGCTGGATGGTGCTCTACAAAAATCTAGAAAACTTTTAAGGGTTAACTTGGCATTTAATAAAATTGAAAGTGTAAGTATTAAAAATAAACTTTTATTTAATAAAATAGATAACAATAAATTTTAATAAATATTATCACTAGTGCCTTATGGCGCCCTACACGGCTTTAGGGTATCCAGCGGAGGTTTTATCCCACCTCGTCGTGACAATAGTGTACACTGGACAATAGGTTTATACATCGCGATGTATAAATATACTCAATAGCCCATCTATAAACAGGTTAAAAAGTTGGTATAGTAAAACTGGGGCCGACAGCTCAACGTGCTCTCCGAGGCTGGCGTTGACAAACAAATGTACATAACTTTTTTAATTAAAATAAATCGAGGTTTCAACCGGGAACCTGAAAACTCTAGTATATTAGGTCTGAGGTCTAACCAACTTAGACATTATCTAAGTATATAATATTAGTGCTACGACTAATAGTGATATTGGTATTTTACAGCTCGCCGCTGATGACTTCGCTGAAGCAGAAGTGTTACAAGAACTTGACATGACATACAATCAATTAAAGTCACTGAATGGATCCCTCAGAGCTTTAAAATCATTAAAATATCTAAATCTGACACATAATCATTTTACATCTTTTTCTTTGCAAGAAATAAAAGGACTAAGAAAGCTATCAGTGATAGATTTATCGCACAATAAAATTACCCACATTACTGGAAATATGGAAGTAAGTTTATCTATATATATTTTTTTAATCTAGTAGGTACCACCTACCTGAACATTTAAGAAAAAAAATATTTTGTTATTGGACAGTTACGGAAAATTAATTAATAATATGAGACGATGGCACGTCTAATTTGACCATATCGTTGATTTACTTATGTACCTATGTAATGCCGGTCCAAAGTAGAAAATGCCTATTTTATACATGTCATTCTTGTGTAGTAAGATAACGGACACTATATGAGTACCTACTTGGGCCATCAAGATGCGTAAACATAATTAACTGTTGCCATACTTATCTTTATGACTTCCAGTGGAGACTCTTAAATAATTAATATCAGACGGGAGTTCATTAAAGATTTTTCTTATATTGATAAATAAATGTTGTTATTTTAGAATTTAGTAGACGTGGAAACTCGAGTTTTGGAACTGCGGTTGGAATACAACTTTCTTAACAATCTAGGAGGAGCTCTAATGGGTCTACATGGTTTACTGACTTTAAACATTAGCCATAACTTATTGAAACAGATTTCTCCTGATGATTTGATAGGATTAGACGAGCTTAAAACACTAGACATCTCTTACAATCAAATTACGACACTAGAAGAAACATCTAAGGTTGGTAGAGTAGAATTCTTATTCATTTCTAAGATTTAATTTTGGTTTATTACATACCGTATGCTTTGCGCTTCTTTTATTTAAACAAATACATCAATGCTGTTAAATATCTTTTTCAGACATTCCTCCCCGAGTTAGAGAGTCTATTTGTACATCATAATAATATAACATTGCTCGATAAAGATTTTCATGGTCTACCGTCCCTTTGTTTGGCTGATTTGTCATATAATCAAATTGGAAGTATCGATTTTGATCTTGTATCGAAAACTCGATGTAGCATCAATGGTGTGCCAAGCTTATTGAAAATATATCTTCAAGGTGATTATTCTTTTTATTTTAAGAAAACATAAGTAACTAACAATACATAATTGTTTATAAGTACATTATACAATAATAATTAACATATTATAAATATTAACTAAAACTGCCCTTTTATTTTAATTTGCTATATATACCATAACTAACATATTTCTTAATATAATACATACCTACTTATATTTTAAAATAATTTATTAATAATAACTAATACTGCTCTTTTACTTTAATTTGCTGGCGCTGTTGATACTTTTGTTAAAAAAACAATGCGTTTTATAAATAAGTTTGCATGCTTTGCGTACTTCATTGATATCTGAATGTTATGTAATTTGCTTTTGCCACAGTGTGAACATATATCCATATCCTTATTGTAGTCGAATTTTTATAAGGTTTTGAAATAAATAGTTTTATGAATAAATTATTATATCTGTGTTTCAGATAATCCAGTACTTTGTGACGAACGTTTTTACGAGCTAGTCAATGTTATGGAAAACTTTAACGCCCGATTAAACGGAGTAACAACATGTGTAGCTCCACAAACCTCGGCGCCCGTCTTGATGAGAGCGTTAAATGATATCATACCCCAAACGGAGGGCACATCAGTCATAGTGATGACGCAGGTAGGACCCATGAGAATGGTTCCTATTGAATCAGACATCAGGAATTCACCGTCGTCTACGTTTAGAAGAGTGGGAACGATATACGGTCAAGTGTTACCAGAACGGGAAGGAGGTCTTCCTGTGCTAGTGGAGCCTCCCGTTACGCTGCCTCCTGCCACGACTAACGTAGTGGTAAAGTGGCCCGACGAGCGCCGGCCCGTGGAAAAGATGCTGATTCCTCGTCCCCTTAGCGATCTCCGGGTTCGGGAACTTAAGACATCACCGCAGTGAGAGCCGCCGACCGACCCGGACAAAACTATTCTTCGGCTGAGTGAAAACCACTATGCCCGAGAACGAACAGACCACACTGATTCGGACGAGTGCATCAACTAAATTATATTTAATTATTGTTAATTAATATCTGACGCAATGTAAATAGTTTTTTTTTTTCACCTTTCATTATCTCGTATATTACTCCTTTTAATATAGCCATCTCATGTAGTGTCTACGTCAGAATAAAAAAGAAGTTTTTACATTATTTTGTATCCTTGCTTTTAATTATATGTTAGAATAAATAAGTCATTATTATCACATAATTATATTTCATATGTAAATAATATTACAATTCTAATTAATATCGGTGCATAATATTATGGTCATCAATTCATTTATTTATATGTAAGTAGTCATATTTAGCTATTATAAAATAGAAAGTAAAACATTTTATCAAAGATTGTGTATTAAATAATTTATTTCGAAATGATTCATTTGGTAAATAATAGAAAAACAATTATATAACTAAGTACCTATTATATACCACATCATATTTATAAGTTAATAATAAATCGCATCGTCACATAATTAATAGATGACCATTATTAGGTATAATAACTATAGGATACGTAGTATTTTTATATATTTAACAAATATAAAAATACCATAGCAATATAATTGTTGTTCTAAATAAATATTACTATAATATATCGAATCGATTTTTATTTCAATTCTGCTAATTTAATCATTTAAAAAAAATATATATCTGCAGGGTTATTACGCGTCTTAAGTTCGCTCGCACGCCAATCGTTATGACGTAATTTTATATGATTTTTTTGAGCCACTGTTAAGAAGCCAAGCTTGATCTACGTCAGAATGATGTCATAACGATTGGCGTGCGAGCCCACCCTGAAGGTCATACAATTACTTTTTATTCTGTACGAACTCAATCTATAAAAATAATTTTATTGTTAAATTATTATGAAAAAAATATTAAGACCCCTTTTATAGGCCTCCCCGATAGGTTCGTCGAACACTATCGGCCTCAAAGCAGGCACCGACCGAAGCAAGCCCCGCTCTGTAAATGACTCATATAAGTTTTATTTAGAGATGTGTTCTTAGCGCTTATGACTGAGGCGTCCATAGTGTAGTAGTAGCAGGAGCTGAATGCAGTGATCTAGACTTGAGGCCGGAAAATAAGTTAAGGACCCTTCTTAAATTTAATTCATACCTACCACATTCTGTTTCTTATAAAATGAGTGTTAGATTGGCAAAATAACGAATTCCGTAATTAGCGCTCTCTCCTCCAATCAGCGAAGGTTAAAAAACTTCTCTGATTAGACGAGAGTGCGCTAACAGCGGAAATCGTTATTTTGACAATCTTAACGAATTTAACATATGAAACTTTGCTAGAATTCCTTTTGCACCGACTTAATCCGTCGCAAGAAGCTTTATTAATTTTAAAACATTTCTAGTTACGTTAATGCCTTTTGTGAGATATAGGTACTAGAATAGGGACCTATTTCATAAATGTGACAATTGATATTTACAATGACAATTCACAATCCATTGCATAGGTTAGTCTCAATTATTCACGTAAAACAAACTAAACCAAGGCAATGTATAAGAATCATTATAGTAAATTTCAATGTAACTTTTATCACAAATCTGTGTACCTTATATTGTAGTGCCATGGGGTTTTCATATCTAACTATCACAAACGAAAATAGTTTAAATTTAGTTTTAATCTTGTACTGTTTAATTATTACGCATTTCTCTTAAATTATCACATTTCCATATCGTGTAACTGGAAAATTATCATTTGTTTTATTAAACAATGCAAGCAAAGGTTGTGAAATAATAAGTTATTTTCGAACTTATCCGTAATGTAAGATACACAATGTCATTGGATTAATAAAAAGTATATTGACTTATTGTCCAGTACATACCTAAGTGATTGTGTTATTGAACTTTAGTGATGATAATAATATTGGTTAGGTGTTTACGTTCTAAATATAATACCCGCTAGATGGAAAGTGCAGTCAAATATATACATAATAATAAAATCGTAAACCTTGCGTGTCTGTATATTGAAAGACAAAAAATATGGAATAAAAAGTTTTGAATTTATGTTTGTTTGTCGGTTTATTTTTTGAGTGTTTTTTCGTATCACTTAAAAGCCACTAAAAGAGTAACATGCGTTTATTTATTCAAAATCTAAAGATTTAATATTATATATTATGTTTTAAATTTAGCTGTAATATATTCTGAGGTTTCTATAATAAGCATATATTATAATAATATATATATTATTTAAATTATATATTTTCATTTGCAGTAGATGCTTAATTATTTTTCATAGGTCGTTCAATAAGATACATAAATAAAACACAATATAATAATAATACTTTTGCTATATTTCGCCTTATTCTTCAGGCAACAATATTTACAAATGTATTATTTCCTGCGTAGAGTAACGTGCGCCGGGTAACAGTTGTGCGGGGTTTTTTGTTAATAATAAATAACACGCACACGAAGTTGCGGGCAACACCAGTTAGTATAAAATATATATTATACAGTTAAATAAAAAATGTAATCATAAAAAAATCGTCTTTGAGGGCAAACTCCCTAGGTATTTATTTAGGTGCCTATATTTCAAATAAAATGGTGGACGAAATAAAATAATACTGAAAGATATACAACATATATTAATATTTTAAAGAGAAAAAATATTGTTTATTTTTGTTCATTTGTCATATAAAAAGAGATGAAAACCATTAACTGATGGTATTCAGACCTCCACAGTCCATGAATGGGGTCAATCAATAATATAATGAGTTCAACTACAAAAAATATGTGTGGCATTAGTGCCATGGGGCGCCATACACGGGATTGGCATATGGGGCGCCATACATGGGATTGGCATATGGGGCGCCATACATGGGATTGGCATATGGGACGCCATATTCCAGGAACGCGGGACAAAACTGGCACTACAGCGGATCGAGGCTGACCAGAAGGCACAGAGAATTTCTATCTCAATATACGAGGGAATTTTGCCAGCCACATTGCACCATTTTAGAAATATAATTTTTGGTAAGTATTTATACCTATGGGTCATGGGTATAACTTATTTAATTATTTTTTTTGGTAAGTATAGTTATATTTTTTTCTTTCTCACATCAGCACAGATATACTCAGTTGAACTAGTGGGAAATAGCGCCCATGAGGACGCCAGAATTAATAAAAATAAAAAAAATAACGTTAGCACCTGTGATAGAATGTTAGCACCTGTGCTGGAATGTTAGGTACATTCCAATGAAATGAATTGAAATTGTTTATTTTGACAAAAACACGGTACAATAGATGTTATAAATGGTTAATATCCAATCACTTAAGTTTGGGACTGCCATGATTTTTATTGCCTTCGGAAGTTGTATTGAGGAGCCGTTGAATCTTTTCCATCCGCATAGTGTGCCCGCCCATCAAAGGGGTCCCAGTTTTATAACTTTTAGTATACTTGGTTCTTGGTCCGCCAGTGATTATTTTCGAGTTTAGAACCGAAGTTTTGCCTTTAATTTCTCCGCACAAGTACGATCAGTGTCTGTTCATATTTTTAGATAAGAACCCAAAATCATAAACAGGGTTTTATATAAAATTGGAAATATCATGGAGCAATGGAAACCCTAAGCACTCCGTAAGTTTATAAGTTTAATATTTAACTCCGGCAATCTTCCAAGTTACGGCAGTTGAGAACTGGGAAGGTTTCCTGGCTTTGTAAACTACCGCACGCGGAGTTCAAAACTACTAGAACAATATAAGTTAGCCTGCAGTCGTCCGATTCCGAGTTTAAAGTCTAAATCGCCTATCGCCGGTCTGTCATCTTCATCGATCCGATTATCGACGGGTCCTCGGACGGGTTTTGGCAAATGCCAACGGAATCGTTGCGGCAGGGGTCACTTAAAGGAGCTGCCTATGGCCCGCACTTTGTGCTCTGTACACCAACGAAATATCTACTCTCTCGGACTCCTGTGGGAAATCAGGATGTAACCCTGGCGCTGTTTGCGGATGATAGCGTATGCCTCGTACCTGTCCAAAGTGGACTCGCCACCGGGAAAATGCAAAGGATGCTGGACATCCTACCTTCCTGGCTCGAGTTGCGGCTGTCCGTCAACGTGGGCAAAACAGCAACCGCCGATGCCCACAATCGCTGAAACCGGGGACAGGAGGCCCAATGGACCGACACTGTCAAGTACCTGAGGTATATCATCGACCGGCCCCTCCGCATGGGCGCAATAGCATTTGACTAACCAAGCCAAAGCCGCCCGGTCCATGCTCCGGCCGGTACTTAAGTTGCTTTGCTGTTAAGGTCGGTGTATCGCTGTCCCTTAAGCAGCGGTTTGGTGTAGATTAATTGGGAATGTCCCGGGCGGTTTTCTGCTGAGGTTTGTGTGTCGCGGACCCTTGGGTAGCGGATTGGTGTAATTTAATTGGGAATGCCCCAGAGCGGTGTTCTGCTGAGGTTTGTGTATCGCGGTCCCTTGGGTAGCGGATTGGTGTAGATTAATTGGGAATGTCCCGGGGCGGTTTTCTGCTGACGTTTGTGTATCGCGGTGCCTTGGGTAGCGGATTGGTGTAGATTAATTGGGAATGTCCCGGGGCGGTTTTCTGCTGAGGTTTGTGTATCGCGGTCCCTTGGGCAGCGGATTTGTGTAGATTAATTGGGTATGTCTCGGGGCGGTGTTTTGCTGAGGTGTATATTAATTAGGAATGTCCCGGGGCGGTTTTCTGCTGAGGTTTGTGTATCGCGGTCCCTTGGGTAGCGGATTTGTGTAGATTAATTGGGAATGTCCCGGGGCGGTGTTTAACTGAGGTTTGTGTATCGCGGTCTCTTGGGTAGCGGATTGGTGTAGATTAATTGGGAATGTCCCGGGGCGGTGTTCTGCTGAGGTTTGTGTATCGCGGTCCCTTGGGTAGCGGATTGGTGTAGATTAATTAGGAATGTCCCGGGGCGGTTTTCTGCTGAGGTTTGTGTATCGCGGGCCCTTGGGCAGCGGATTGGTGTAGATTAATTGGGAATGTCCCGGGGCGGTGTTCTGCTGAGGTTTGTGTATCGCGGTCCCTTGGGTAGCGGATTGGTGTAGATTAATTGGGAATGTCCCGGGGCGGTTTTCTGCTGACGTTTGTGTATCGCGGTGCCTTGGGTAGCGGATTGGTGTAGATTAATTGGGAATGTCCCGGGGCGGTTTTCTGCTGAGGTTTGTGTATCGCGGTCCCTTGGGCAGCGGATTTGTGTAGATTAATTGGGTATGTCTCGGGGCGGTGTTTTGCTGAGGTGTATATTAATTAGGAACGTCCCGGGGCGGTTTTCTGCTGAGGTTTGTGTATCGCGGTCCCTTGGGTAGCGGATTTGTGTAGATTAATTGGGAATGTCCCGGGGCGGTGTTTAACTGAGGTTTGTGTATCGCGGTCTCTTGGGTAGCGGATTGGTGTAGATTAATTGGGAATGTCCCGGGGCGGTGTTCTGCTGAGGCTTGTGTATCGCGGTCCCTTGGGTAGCGGATTGGTGTAGATTAATTGGGAATGTCCCGGGGCTGTGATCTGCTGAAGTTTGTGTATCGCGGCCCCTTGGGCAGCGGATTGGTGTAGATTAATTGGGGGTCTTCAGTTTTATGTTGGGGTGGTTGTCCCGCGGCTCCTTGGGTTTTTTTTTCTAAATCACTGCAATTTATTTTTATTAGGTAGATAGCTTTCAGGCTTTTAGAAAGAGACGGACATGCGCATTGGTATGCGCCAACAAATGTTCGCGCAAGTTTGGGCATTAAGTGGGGGGTCGGTCGCACGGCTATTGATTTTATTAGGTAGATAGTTTTCAGGCTTTTAGAAAGAGACGGACATGCGCATTGGTATGCGCCAACAGATGTTCGCGCAAGTTTGGGCATTAAGTGGGGGTGGGTCGCACGGCAATTGATTTTTACCAGGTAGATAGGTTTCAGGCTTTTAGAAAGAGACGGACATGCGCATTGGTGTACCCAACAGATGGCAAGTTTGGTCATTAAGTTACTCTTTTATTCAAATAATAACTTTGCAAATAAAACTTAGTACAAAATATATGTTTTAATTAAACATAGTAAAAATTGTGTGTTTGTATACAATATTTTAAAAATTAAATCCAAATCGTAATGATTACGAACTTCCGGTATGAAAATGCATGTCACAGCTTACGAGGTACCAACCTCTAAATGTTGATGAGGCACCGAGCATGGATGTTAATCGATTAGTTAGACTACGACTAATCGCCCATCATTTTTTTTTTAAATTATGTTGGGAACCCTGAGCTTTGTTTTTAAAGTTATTAAAACAGCATTGGCTTAAAAGGACTTATATGCAGAGCTGTAAAATATATTTATAAATTTAAAATATGCCTTTCTAACATAAATTAGTAGCATTTTTAGATTTTTATCAAAAAAAAAATACTATAATATATCATACGTTCACGTACTTGTATTGAATATTGTATATTATAATAAGGATATTGTATTGTATAGGATTCGCCTTTTGAGAGCGCTAGTTTGTCACGAGATATTCAGCACAATATTTTCGCATTGGCTCGGAAACTACGGCTAGTAGCCAGTTCTCTTCAGTTTTTAGTAATGTATCTACTTATATTAAAGTGGCTACAAGGTTTATTGGTTATATAACATAATAATTAAGAGTACAGCTTCCCATATTCAAGGGATAGAGAACCATAAATACAAAGGCTCAGGGTGGGAGGGTTTCATGCACTAAAGTGTCTAGAAAGTGATATTATTTTCACTTAAGAGTTTATTTTATCACCCGCCAGCTGCAGTCCAGTAGGTATACTTTAATTCTAAGAGGACGATATACAGGTTGAAAAAAAAAATCTTTGAAAAGATACTCTCAACTTATTTTTGAATAATAATAATAAAATAGCATTTACATTTTATTCCCGGCCAATTTATTTTTAAATAGTAACTTTAAAACATTTAACCTACTTTAATAGTTACCAACCTTCTTCCATGTTTTATTGGTTTTTTTTTACGCTGTATATTCCACAATAGATCTTTGATTTATTCTTTTAAAGAATTTAGCTTTATTTTACAATGCACAGCAATTCCATGAATCAGACACACATAAAAAGGATTGAATTTATATTATAAGTATAACGTAAAAAGAAACACGCTATTCAGAAAAGTTTTAATCCTGAAATCCATTACACTGTGGTTATACCGTACCTTGCCTTTCAGGTCACTGTTTTGACTTCGAGGGAAGACAAATTATTTATTACTTACAAACATCATAGTTTAGAACACATTTTGAAATAGCCTATGAAAATCAATTTGCATCGTAGTAAATATTTTATTCATCTAAAAATGTATTCATTTAAATATGGTCCATTGCTAAGGTACCTAAAATAGATTATTTATCATCACGAGTGTCTAAAGGCAAGTTAGCCTTAAATCTTACTTTCAATGAATGATATGACAATTGAAGAAGTCCTGGTTTAATATTGCTTTCGTTTAAATACTACTTTGTGTACCTTAACCATAATATTCATTGAATTTCGGTGACCCTAAAAACCTGCACATTAATAAATAAAGAAGACAAAACTAAATTTGTGTTAAAACTATTACGTATACATTTACAATTTATCATTTAAATTACTAGAGATATTATATTATATAGAATTTATTAAAGGTTATAGAAATCAACAACACCCCTTCTACATTAAGTATTTAATAAAACAAAACTTTTCTCTACTAAACATTTATTAAGAATTATTTTGAAATTACAACAACAGTGTTCATATACACAGTAATATTATTAGGTTCTAAATTATATTATGTAAACAACAAAAAGAATAAAAATATTCAATTGAAAGTATATAGTAGGAAATATTAAGTTGCCTAATTAAAGCAACAAGCAGCTACTTAGTTAGTCTACTTAGGTATTTGATTTCTTATATTCGACTTCGAGATCGAAACAAACTAATTTTGCCGAAGATTGCACAGAATAGATATTATTAACATGATATTATTAACTTAGCAGAATAGCAACTTGCAACATCAAGGAACTACCTAAAATTAGCTTTATTTTTTTAATTTATTTAGATAAACATTGAATATAATTCTATGTAATCTAAGGTTTACAGTAAACATTTAGAACCCCTACATAAATCTTTTAAATTACATAACTCAAAAGTAGAAACTCCTAACGATGATAAAATACCAATTAATTAAATTCAAATATTAATAAATTTAAAAGATTAACCCGAAGTTAATAATTACTTAAAATTATTAAACATATCATTATTTTCTTTTCTTGACTTAAAAACGAATCTTAATAACATAAGGGCCGGCTGTATTGTGGAGTACATTGGCATGTCAAGTACTTTAGCGAAGTATCACTGGTGTACAGGTCGGACAGTGGCCAGTCAATACCACAGTCCTTATTTACATACCCACATCGCTAAACACATTTTTTTTAACAAAAATTAAAATGTTATTTAAATCTTTAAATAAAATTTTATTAAAAACAAAATAAAATATACAACTACAAAAAAATACACCATCAATATTCAATTAAAATTAAATACTTCTAAAATATACTCCCAAACATTTCAACACCGATCAGTCACGCCAATATAAATATTCTTTACAAGTTATAACACTTAAATTCCTTCTCCATATGTCAGTCACTGTCGTGGCTGGTCACGTCTATCATCTCGGTCGCGTCACAGACCTTTACAGTTAATAATGTCCATCAATGTATGCGTTATAAAGTGTTTTCAACTTTCATTAAATTCTGTGAGTTGAAATCATTATAACTTTTACAATCATTTCGGACTAAGTCCTAAAATTTTACAAACCGGTCCTGAATGCTATACCTAACTCAAAATAGGTATAGACTATTAATCAACTTTAACCTATGTAGTAGCTTAGCCCCCACAACACTAAAATATCGACATCAGTACCTAAATTGTAGTAACAATTTTAATATATATATTTACGAATACTATGCATGCATAAACAGGAAGAAAAACTAACTGATATAGACGGAAAGTACCTATAATATTATATCTTATTTTTTAAGATAAGAAAAACTGCATAAGTAAGGTAATTTCCATTCAGTGAAAACGGCCATCTTAAACATTGTATCTGGGTACTTTACATTTAGTTTTTTTTCCACTATGTATATTAATACTAAAAATACTAACTTATTTTAACATCTACACATCAATGATTACTTCAAAAAAAAGACATTTAAAGCGTTAAGAATACTTGTTATAAGTTTAAAATTTCTACTATAGTATAGCTTAAGATAATAACACTTCAATGTATGAATAAAATTTATATTATTTTGACTTACCCTTATAGGAATATAAAATATTTAAGCAAAGTTAAATTTAAACAGTGTGTTATCTCGTTTATTATTTTTACAAAGGTAAGCAGAGCGATAGTGACCATACTATATAGGTTAATTATGCTAAGTATTACAAGGAGTAAATGTTTAATGTTTTACATTAGACACAAATATATAGTAATAATGAATTTACTCCCTTCTACAATATTAATAATTATAGGCCTTGGCCTGATTCTACTAAACTAATTGAATATTAACTGGATTTAAGAGGCAATATTTAATTCAGAATATATATAATAATATATATATTATATCTATATCATCATATTATAATTTTATGAATATATTTATCAAAGGTAAGTAATTTACCAAATCAACTCGTCGCAATCCATTGCTGGCTCAAAATATTTTCTTATAATCTATTTTATTATTATCTAATAATATAAATACTATTAGTGACTTCAGATTGAAATCTTTTATATCAATTGAATTGCAAGAAAATTTGTATTTTCATAGTTTCATTTCTTTAATCGTAACTGGACAGATTCAAATAACCTTTGTTTTTGAGAATATATCCAGATGCGCAAAGAGGTCTTCTTATGGAACTATATTTATAAGTGAAACTTGAAATTATTAATGACCGCTTATATGACCAATATTAATATGAATTTACATTTAGGGACTCACTACGTGGTTAAATTTACTGTGCACCTCCGCACTAATGCGTCAAATATATCGCGACCATGGATAATATAAGAAATACGCGTAATAATAATAAATCTATTATACCGAGCGTAAAAAAAAAGTAATATTTTATATTATAACTTAGTTTTTATAAAAAAATATAAAAACTATCAATAAATCATATCAAATAGTTTTTTTTTCGCAGTACAAGAGTACTTCTTGTACTGCTAAATAAAAATAGAACTAAAGATTTTTTTTTAATATTAATAAATAACAATTTATTAGTCAAGCTATCTTGAGCCTGAGTCTTTGATATCAGTCAAAATTTCATATTGTACCCATACAAAGTGTCTCAAATTTTGCTTTTGATATGATCAGGCTCCTCTAGACCTGTTTCAATCGCGAACAAATAATTATATTCATATAGTCCAACAAAGTTATTTTTATATTAATATTACCGAGTAGTGAGTACCTAAATGTAAAAAGTGTCACTATAAGCGTCCATTAATTTTGGGTTATTTTTTCCCAATGTTGACCAAATTAACTTGCAATTCAATTGAATTATTCTCAGTAATCCGCGACATCTAGAATAAGAGATCCGTTAAAGTAATCAGCGCAATTGTCAAGGACAATTTGAGCCAGTTCCTTGATGCGCCCATACACTGTTTTTAATGTGACCACAGATCGTACCAGAAGCAATCCTCCTTCCAGTTCTAGGAGGGTGCAATATTTTTCGGGGTAAACTGTGGTTAAATTAGCCAAGGCCCAAATAGCCCAATGTTGGCATTGTGGGGTGTGATAGGCATAAAGGAGGTTTAGGATCGGGCCGAAGCTTCGGTAGTTAATGTTGCGTTCGGAGTTCATGTCCCATACTTCGCAGGCTTCCGCGATGCGGTTTAACACATCTTTGCGATCGGGATAATCAATGGTCCACGCAACCGGACCGTCCGAAGCCAAATGTGCTAATACTCCTGCAGCATTGTAGCTCACCTGTTATATAAAAATATTATGTTTAAGAGTGGATATTTTTGTGAAATTGGTTAATTCCGATAATACGGTAACGGTCCGTTATTGCCATATAAATGTTCTAAGTTATCCGTGGGTTCTACGTGGACCTGGCACCCGTCCATCGCGTGTTTGGTATCGATATGTAGGGGAGTGAACTGCAGTGCTCTTATGATCGTGAGTAGAGTTGAAGGTCTTTTTATATCTGCACTGAGAAGAGAGGGGTACTGAACACAGTACCCTCTCTTCTCAACCAAATATTTATTATAAAATCCTGCCACCGCCCGCACCGTCTAGCAAATATGTTACCCAATATGAAACCCAAGATTCTTTAAAAAATAATTATTTATTGAACGAACCAGGCTATTAGATTAACCCTTGCGTAGGGCGAATTCTCGTTAAGGTCATTGTTTATAGATTACTGTGGACAGTTCTACCGACCTCCCATCTCTGTGTTACAGATTATTATTTAAGACTTTTTAGCGAGTATGTTCCAATGCCACCTGACTTTTTATGGTCATCCCGTCTCTCCGGGTTGTCAGTAAGTACAAAGTCTTAGATATCCAGGAATTCAGGTGCGGTCTATATATAGCGTGTTGAGTATTGGTAGGCAGCCGAGTGAATGTCTGTGTGCCCGGGCTTGTGACCGCGAAGTAGAAAAATCTTTATATGGTAAGAACCAACTATTATCGTACTTTGTGGGAATCCTCCTTAGGCGCCTTTAATATTATATTTAAAATTTAAACTATTTCAAGTATAAAAGAGTTTATAAAAAGAAACATACATTGCAGCAATGTGGTCACAACAGAATGGTGGTCAGATATCTTCAAATTGAATCGTCCATTAATTTCCGAATCTGTATTCAAGTCTGTATTAGTTTTTTTTTAATTAATTACCTCAATTCCATCACTGGTTGAATGAAGAAGGTTATAGAAAATGAGAACAAGTTTTCTATCCATAAGCTGATGACGTAATCCTTTTACTTCTGCGACATTGCCAAGTAGACCCATCATGTTACGAAGTAAGTCTGGTTTATCTGGGTATTTCTGGAATAAATAAAAACAAAACTTTCATTTAGTTTAAATTCTATATATACTGGGTGATTTTTTATATTGTTTACTATGTTGAAAAAAAACTACACATATTTTATAAAAACTCAATTTAGTTTTTTTAATTTATTCTATTTTAATAGGCTTGAATATAATGTAACAAAGCTTTTACCTTTAAACATTTCATGAAGATGAGTATGCCGACGTCATCCAGAAACATTTTGCAATTTAGTGGAGTTTCGTCAGTAACATTCCACATAGTGGACCAGGCAATAGCCATTATGTCATCGCATATATCATTTTCCAGCCTCTCCTTTATAATTTGAATCATACACTGAAAACATTAATACCCGTTTAATCCTTGTTTTTTTTTTGTTCATGCATGGTACGAAATACGGATTATCAATAACTTTTTTTTTTAATTAGAAAATTGCTTGTGACTGTCTATCTACATAGTGAAAAATATTTTTTTATTGGAGCACGGCATTTGACTCTTTATAATAAATAAGTCAGCGTACGATGAGGATGTTGCGACTAGGATTTGAGCAGAAAACAATATGGTGGATATGCAGAGTGGCTACGTACCGGTTTCTTAATTTATCAACACTTGTCTGTATACACTTTTAGAGTCTATTTTAATTGAAATCAAAATATTTTAAAGTGTTTATAACTACATATTATTATTTTACTGACGACCAAATGCAATAAATAGTCTATGAAGTGACCATTTTCAATATGAAGGTATTGAATATTTCTTGATGTTTAATATTTTTTTAATATTTATTTCTGATTCATAAAGGCCATGTAGTGGAATATACCATTTAATGTATTTGAAGGTAAATTTTACAATTTTATTAGCCAGGTCGCCATGATATCCTACTGTATTAGTAGACAACTCAATGTGTGTTTTGTACACTGGGTTTCCATCAACTTTTTCATATCCAACCAAAAAATAAATATCAATATGTGTTAATATACATATATTCTGAGTTTACAAACCTTAACACATATTGATATTTCTTTTTTGTTCGAAAACACAACTGACATACTGTAGATAAGTTATATAATAGTAAATTACATACACGAACAATACCGCAGTCGCCTAAGAACTGACGGTGGGTTTTCCCAACTTGGCAAGCGAGAGAGTTCAGCAAGTATGTGCCAATTCTGACAACAAATACGTCATTAGCAATGACGATTGACGAAATCAATATCATAACCAGCCTTTCGTAAATAAACATCTGAAATAAAAAAATACAATATTATACGATTTGCAAAAAGGAAATAATTTAATTATACAAGGACCTTCCAGAATTACAAGTGACATGTGTAGCCTGACTTATCATGCAAGTTTTATTTTAAAATCGGTTTTATCACTTGACTTTCGACCTCTCCAACCACGAGTCCATGGTCTCCTCTCACCCAAGGTATAAAAACTACTACTACGACTTTATCATCCACTTTAGCACTCTCTATGGTCTAACACAATCGGTCCTGCCATCGGTTCATCAATCATACACTGGACTTGGGACCGGTCCAGTGTATGATCGATGAATTCAGTTTTCTTATTTTCAGAGTTATGACAGCAACCTAAGTACCTGTTTGTACCCTTATTTTTAATCCTGTCGATTGTTATTTCAAACAAAATAAAAACCGGTTCCAGGAACCTTATGTTCTACTAAATCAAGAGTTTATCAACGTTAAAAAATTACATATTACCGATATAAATTTACATATTAGAAAATGTGTCAAATGCTAACTTTGATATGACGTTATTACATAAATTATTTAGCAGAATAAGGTTCCAGGTCAATGTATCTCTAACCAGTCTGCCCTAATAATGCCGGCCTACACGCCCGGTTTACCTATTGAAGTATACCAGTGCGTCTATGGCGGGCATAACTATGGAGACGAAACGTTAATCAGATTAAACTGTTGTGTGAGTTTGATCATGCTAATCGTTAAACACCCTCCCATGTGCTGCTTTATTGCACCGCGATGGCTTCACAATATACTAAAATCCTCGGAACACTGAGGAGCTTCAGGCCTGTGGAAGCCTTGGACTTCTTGTCGCCTTCTGGACTCATGCAAAAAGGCCTAACCTCTTGGCTAATTGTGGACAACGGTGAACCCGCCATGAACATGAACAGCATGTGTTAATCGTTTCCTTTCCATGGGTTATGTTATAATGTATAAAAATATTGGTCACCGACGATTTTGAAAATACAGACGGTATTGTTTAGTCAATGCTGACATTCAATAATTGTTCCCCTGACGTTAATGCTAAATAATTATAATAAAAGTAAACTCACTACATCATACGGAATAGAGAACTGGCATAAGGTGAGGCAGCTGTTTCTAATGATAGTGCCTTCACTGGCGTGATTTTCCATCGCCACTACAACTGCTGTGATAATCCGTTGGGATAGTTTACCACCAATCTGTTCCTTGTCCTTCCCTTTGACCACATAAAAGAGCGAAGCGCTGGAAAAAAAAATGTTTTACTGTTTCTGGAAATACCAACTATCACGTATTTCTTAAAACTGCATTTTTTATTGTATAACTTATTATACCTTTATCATATTTTAAGAATTTATTCGATTGATGACTAGATACATAGCGTTGGGGACTTTTGGTATAATATATGTATAGATGCACAATATGAAGACACAGCTTTCGGCGAATGTTGACCTTTGTGTTTACTCCCCTAACATTATACTTAGTCGGTCCTTAAATTCTGTCACAAGTATGTTGTATCTTTTCGCTCTCATTGCCTTGAAGAGCGAGTTGTGTAAATGTTCGCAATTTGTTCGGTAAGCTCGTAGTCCTATGTCTTTATTAATAACTTGTTTATCAGTTTTTCTACTCGAGCTCATTTGCAATGACATAATTTTTTGTTTGCGGGCAGGATTTCTTGTAATTCGAGCCTTGATTGCTTTGATGACTGCTGGAGTCCTAACAGAACGTGGCTGATCGGTTCTCTTCTAGTCATCCAAACTAGAAAGATCATCATACCTTTTAAATCTGTTTTGAATCAATTTGAATATTGTGGTTTGCGAATGCCCGTAACAGTAACGCAATTAACGCCACTCGGTGTTCTTTTAACGTTCACTCCATCACGAAAAACAAAATATCCGAATAAGTTTTAGCGGTTTATAGGCGCGTACGCAGGGCTGTTACCACATCCTTAATAGCTACAGAAAACTTACTGAAAACTCATTCACTTATGAGTAAGAGGGTTGAATTGAATAAAAATAACAGGGTGATGTTTAAAATTTCCGTTTTTATTGACACCGTAATTTTATTTTAAACGTACCTACGTATAATTAAGGCACCCAAGACCGTCTAGACGGGCTCAGGGTACTAAGCACAGATATTTATTCTAATTCTACACGGAACAAGTGTTAAATACGTCGAATCGCTGTAAAAACCTTTCACAAAGTGGTATAGTGAATCTGGGCCCAATAGCTTGGCGTCCGAGGCACTATAGTGGTGTTATCAAATCAAATATCCATTTATTTTCAGATAAAAACAAATTTACAATTTTTTTATATACATTCATAAATTATAAATGGAGACTGGAGCCTAAAATAGCCAAATTCCTGTGATAATAAATCAATATTACATATTATTATTTTTTGGAATAATTATAGTTCAATAATTTGATTTTATTTGTAATTAGATATAAATAATAAAAATATAGAAATACACGAAAGAATTAAAAGAGAAAATAACCATAAGCTAAAAATAAATTAATATAAAAAATTTTAAATGCCATTAATAAATATATATATATATATATATATAAATAATCCATAATAGAGAAGTAAGTAAAATTAGCAGTGGTATGGTGTGTAGTGAGTGGGTGTGAAGTGGGAGTGTTGTGTGTAACTGTGTAGCTAGTGTGGTATGTAGTGAGTGTGGCTTGTATATTCCACACCATATAAAAAAATATGCTACGATCCGTAGAAGCGACTCAGGCCTAACATTCTAGGAAAAATACGCAAAGCTAGAACAACGCTAGGTGACACGGGTGAAAAATAATCCAAAATTAACACGGGTGAAATGGAGAGCCACAACTAATATTATAATAACTGCATAGTAAAATAAGCATGCTGCTCTCACTAGTTATTATTTATTGTTAGATATATTGATGTAACTAGTAGGATATTTTATTAAATTTAGTTATATATGTAGGTTACCATTTTATAATTAAACATATTAGGCGCATTTAAAAGTAATTAGATAATGAATATTGAATCAATAGATTGGTAGTGTATCTGAGGTAAAAATCGTACGTGTGTTTATCTCAATTATAACAAAATATCATGAGATTATAAATTGTAAATTGAATTTAGACAGATGTCAAGGATCTCCTCCCACTTCTTTTTTGCGTGCGTTACAAGGCTCTGTGTTAAGTTGTACGCCGGTAACATAACTTAACAGCTAAGCGTACCTACAGTACGTTAAAACAAAATAATAAGCATAGAAAAAAGTAACTAAACGCACAAGGTTTTACGCACAATTTTAACTCGCGCTTTATCACGCCTTTTTTATACATTTTTTTGTGAATAATATCACATTTTTTAATACCTTTCATGCCGTGAACTATATTTTAAAACAGACAGAGCAAATTGTATATCCCCACTTTGCATAGTGAAGCACATAAAGCAAAGCAAATTAATGTAGGTAGGTTACTAACAAATTTAAAAGTAAAATTGTGCTTAAAAAATGGCTGAACATTTTATAAAACGAAAATTTTACATGCATTCATATATATGTATGAATGTATATATGTATACATACATATATATATATATATATATATACATTCATATTTACACAAATTAAGTTATTAAATATGAAGTAAATGTAACAGGGAAGGAAACCGATCACCGAGACACAGGCCAACGCCAGTTGGCCTAGTTTAGTGGTTGGTTGCTTACCTGAATTTATTTGGCCATTTATTATGTATGTATTTCTTGCTTGGCATTATCATGCCTTAAATAGTGTTGAGATATGTAATTCAATGTACCTAGGCTAAGTTAATTGCGTTTAATAAACATTCAATTATAGATGTATAAAAAAAGTATATAATTTGTTAGTTAGTCAGCAAATGAAATGTTATAAAACAAATAATGGCATAAGGACTACAATGCTATAACATATAGGTATTGTGTACTATAATAATAAAACTTATTTATGAAATAAATAAATTTATAATTATTATTACTGGGTTTTTTAACCCGAAATCAACTCTAAAACATACGCTTGTTTAAATAATATATTATTTTAGACATATTGTCTGGAATATGTTATTTAAACAGACTTAATTTATTTTAATGAACTTACAAAACTCAAAGAAAAAAATTCCAGTCTTCTTTACAAAAGTACCTACTTAATCTTTCACTTAACTATAATCGTTTTCTGGCTCTAACAATACTGAGACTATCAGCTTCCCGCATAATTTCAAGAACTTTCTCATGTCGGTGCGAATAACAGCCTTATTGAGCAGAGTCTTGCACCCTACAAAAATATATCTGGCAACCACACAATGTATGTGTCTTATCTGTTGCTTTCCCCCATCTCACCAAATTACTCAGGTCAGGCAGGCAAATTTAACATTTAAAATTTCACACCAGAGACCAATCGTATATTAGTGTGTGCCATGTCAAGGAGGAGAATATCTAACTTGGCCCATGGCATAAATTCTGTACTTCCAGGGTCATCGCTTTAACTCTGTAGGAGCATGGCTTCAACGTTTTTAAGGAAAGATTAAAATAAATACATCCTTATCGCATTCCCTTTTCTTCAAAACCAACCCCCTTCTGTTGATCTGTGCGCTACGCCTAAAAGATTCATGGAATTTAAGTCTTGATTCCATATCAGTGGCCAATGAGTCGTTTGGGAGTGTAGCAATCATATATTATCCCGAGAGTAGCATCTGTTGCTTGTCTACACGTAGATGTTTTCATCAAAATTCATCCCAAAATGCTGCTGCCCTTTGAAAACTGTAGAGCCGAAAACCGGTCCTAAGTTTTCTTATGGCAGTTGCATCCAGATTAAACAGTTTTGTTGAAGCCGTATACAAGAAAAGGCAATGAGATGTTAAATAGTTGTCATAAATCCAAACTTTATATACGTGGTGGCCGAGTTGGTTGTATCTTGGAATTAAAAACACTAAGGTCCCTAGTTCGAATCCCGGCGTGTAATAATGAGTTTTTAATTAAAAAAAAATATGTACATTTGTTTGACAACACCACTATAGTGCCTCGGAGAGCACGTTAAGCTGTCGGTCCCGGTTTCACTATACCAACTTGTGAAACTAGCCACTTGTTCGGTGTAGACTCATACCATCGGCTACGACGAGGTGGGATTAAAACCCCTCCGCTATTTAGTAGGCACAAAAGTATTTTGATTGTTTTTATGACCTTTGAACATACACAGAACTCGTCAACTACCCTGTAAGTAAGTAAGCTGGTTCTAGCATTTTTTTAGCATAATCTTAAAGAGGTAATTTATTAAATAACGAAGAATCCAATAAAACACATCTGATGTATTTATATCTCCAAAAAAAATTTATCTTGGTAATAATAAGAGTTTTTATAATATAATAATTCCTAATTTAAAACACTAATAAAAGACAGAAATAAATACAATTTTAAATTTCACACTTAATTACATGTTTTTTTATAGCATAGGTATATAAAATTGATATTCAAACAAAACTATAAAAATAGTAATAAATAAAATGACACTCAAATAAGGTTCGTAAAGTTCCTTGATCTTCCTAGCTTATTCATCTTCACTATGAGAAAAACCTCCAGGGTGGCCACTTTTTATCGGATACACTTTTTTTAGATTTTCCCTGACCTTAATGAGCTTCAAAAAGAAAAGAAAAAACTCCAAAAATATATTATTATTTTTTTTAATTGATTTTTGGAAAAAATAAATAGCATTTGAGTTTTAGAAAATAGACACAATTATTTTTAGCAATATTTTCGGAAAATATAGAGCAACTAAATATATTTCACATTCTTAAAAAAATAAGCATATTTGAACTTGGATAGAATCGCCCGATACATAAGTTTACAGTAGCAAGTTGTGTGAGTACTTTAAATATTTTCCCTGACTTTCTAGCGTTTTCCCTGACTTTTCCAGCCTCCGAAAATTCCCTGACTTTTCCATGTTTTCCAGAAAGTGGCCACCCTGCTTTCCCAATTTCAGAACTTGAAACTTTATTTTTGAACTTTTCCTTGTGTTTGGATTTCTGTTTACTGATATCACTAACTTTTTTATAAAGGTCATGTAAGAGATGTATAAATTATAATGAATTATAAAAAAATAAGTACTTACCAATATACAATAATATTAATGATAGCTTAAATGCTGAGGCACAATAAGAATACCTAAAGTCCCAGGATTGTAGCTTACCAATAAAACAAAAGACAATGCTAAAATTCATGGGGTCTGTTTAGCCCCGCCCATGTGGAGAATAGTTAACTTTTTTGAACTAAAATTATTAAAAATCCCTTCTTAGCAAGTCCCTATAACACATAAGAAAGATACTATCAAAATATTATGTCCCGAATTTTAATAGATTTGGTGGGTAATATGTAATTCAGTCGCGACCCTTCTAAATAGAAGTCAAAGTCAAAAATATTTATTTTATGTAAACCTTTACCTGTATTTATACAGAGTAAACAAAAAAAAAGACTAAATTTAAGGTTTAAGTGTATGATTGGTTAGGCCATCATTCCTCTCACACATGCAATAAAATAAATAATAACCGAACCAAACATACATCACATAACCAACTAGTGTAAGACTAGATGGTTAGCTGGTTCCTATGACCTATCTTTGTTTTTGTGTGCATACATGAACAGATACTAGATAATAAACATTACCTCAACCTGTTAAAGTCATATGGCAGTGACTACCTGGGCAGGCAGTGATATTAATACCTACTAATTTCATGTTTTTTTGAACAAATTTTGATCATAAAAATTACTAATTGCTAAATCAGGTCTCAGACGTGTTAGACCCTTCTTTTACAGTGCATAGGGCAAGAGATTCAAAGAGGCAATGTACAGAAATGCATGTCCCCAGAGTATCTAAATGATATAATGTCACATAGAAATATTTAAAGCAGAAATACACCTATAAATAAAAGAAGTTGTAATATAATTATACTCTTTAGTTAATGCATGTGCGTGTATATACAAGTATACTTTAGGAGTCATATGTTGACCTTTAAGAAAGAATAATGTTATGTAAATCTTACCTGCCGGCAATTTGAATATGGTTAATGTTTGCATGATGTTCCATACTATTCAGGATTAGTGACAGAGAAATCCAAGGAGTCTTAATCTTGTCATTTCGAAACAAATAATACAAATCATTTAAAACTCGAACCATCAGTGCTGGTCTTCCTCCATATGTCAGAGCTGCTGTTAGCAACTGATCTTCATCATGATCCCCAGATATCTACAATAATATAACAGTATTGTAAAATATTTATATCCCACTGTGCTCCCTTTACATGACTGTCTACTACTTGTCCCAAATTAAACCATTCTTTAGGTGAATAATTTATTTTCACTAAAGTCAAACTATGAGAGGCGGTAAGGCTAAACATGACAGGTTGTAAACCATATAAATATAATTTAAAACTAGTACTGCTTACAGCCACTTCAGTTTAGTGTATTTTCAACCCACCATAATAGGACTTATAATAAAATAATGGTGGTCCATGGTAAACCTCTTATTCTCCACAAAGTAGTGTAGACCATGCTAAATTTTACTCGCTCTTGCAATCAATGCCAGCTAATAAGTGGCTTGGGGAGCCCACCAACATCAATACCAAGAATTTTCATTAAAATAGAGATAAAAAAGTGATATTTTAGGTAACACCACAAAAGTGAAACTGCTAGCTTTGTTTGAATTTACTATTGCAAAGCTAGTACAAGTATTTAATTAATTACAATATATATTTATATATATACTGATATAATTTATTGCATTTTATGAAATTTCATATCCATGAAATCTTTCATTTTTGATATCAATTAAAACCACATAAAGATTTTACAGTTTTGAAATTGGTCGAGGTTACCCTTCTGATTCTACTAAATCAAGTAATCTCAAAGTGCAAGTTTTACACATTATGTTGATGCTCAATTAATTTAGTAAACCCTTAAACAATGTAGCGAGTATGAACCAATGCCATAAAACCACTATTGTGTAACATCTACAACAGTACATTGAAGGCAATGTAATATCAAAGGCATTTATAAAATCCATCAATAAAGTATTCACAGTATTTGTCAAATAGACTACATTTTTACACCAAAAAGACCACAAGTTGTTGCAAATATAAAATAACTGTTAATGAAAAAATTCAGGTGTCTATTGTCGATTCACCCATAATGATTATCTCAAAAATGAATAGTCCAATTCAATAGAAAATTAAAATAACCATAGATTGTTTTAATACAAACTAGTTATTACAAATATAATCAAAAATAACCTTACCTTCTCTGCAGGAATGTGATGTCTCTTACAGGCACCATAGTGGGTACCATACAGGCCCAGAAATTTGAAGGGATTGTTGACTCGACTGCATAATCCAGGTATATCACATAACTCCATAACTCTGTTGCCAATATCAACAACCTCATCTTCTTCTGCTTCATCATCCGATGGTAAAGCAGCTGCCACACCAGTGCCTGCTAAATTAGTCCCAGAAATATCCAGAGATTCCAACAATGGTAGATTCAAAACAAGTTTATTCAAAACTCTATTTGGTTTATTAAACTTCCCATTATTCTCTTCAGATCGTGATATGTCCAAATGGACAAGAGTTTTTAACTTCATTATCCAATCCAGAATTTCTGTTATTACAGAAACATTGTACAACACGAGATGGGTTATCACCGGCATAGTGGGCAAATTCTCTCCAATTAAATGACATTCTGATAGATCTAAATAAGTTATTCGGCTACTGAGTTGAACATTATCAACAGGTAGATATGTCAATTGGTATTGGTTGATAACCACTTTCACCAAATTTGGTGCTGTAATCATAAAATCTGGACTATAAAATGGTACCTGAGTAGATTGTCCAGATACAAATTTTAAACATTTTAGATTTTCACTGTGATCATTAATAATTTTTAAACTATTTGATGTCAAAGAAGTACAATGATTAATTTCGAGGTTACGAGGCTTGTTCTCCATGAAATAAGTGAAACCCTTATCTGTAATTTTAGCAGCATCTAATATTACAGAATTTAGTGGGGTATTTGTCACATTATGGAACAGATACGCTGTTTCATCTCTCAAGGTCTTAGTTCTCTGGTATGCCTGCAGCACAGGTTCCCAAACCTCTGCCGGCAGAGCCAGGTTATTAACAAATATGTATCCTTTGTCTTCATCTTCTTCTATAATGTATTTCTCAAAATTTGTAACAAAATAATTCACGCAAATGTCAATTAGCCTGTCAGCAGAATTTAATATATCGGCAGCCATTTCGAAATTACAAACAAAATTGATCTTCAAATTAAAATGTGTTTGTGCATTAGTTTAGGACAATCCATCTTTGTCCATCACTTTTAATATCACTGCGCATTCCATCTATATACAACTACCTACTTACTTTAGATAGGTAACATGCAATGCACGTTTCTTACAATAGCTGTAATCATAATGCTTATTTTAGTATTATTCAAACACAGCTTATTACAATAATATTTATAACAAAGAAAATTCTAATCTTAACTTACATTAAATATGTTTGATGCAAGAAATTAATAAATTACACCTTTTTCTTTTGTCGTCCGCCACAGGTTTTTCGTCGGGGTTACCAATGTTAAAGTCTAACATTGGTACGAATTTTATTTTATATAGTGAATCGATGTATCGATTGTGTGAAGTGAAAAAGTAAATATTATTAGAAACCATAATTATTTAAAACAAAAAAAATCTATAGCTGTGCAACATGGGAATTCAGCCAGTGTTCTCGGTACTTTTAATCAAGGAAATTTCGGTGGTAGAAATATATTTTTATTTTATTTGGTAAGATGCCATATTTCACATACGGTGATTTTGGTTCTGGATAAAATCCTTGTTAACGCTGTCATAATAACATTTATCTACCTTATGGTCCGAATGGCGATAACACCGCCGTCAGCGCTAACGTTCATAATGACCGGTGCGCTTCATAAACTCTCGGTTCTATTAACGTGCTAATGAATCGGACCAGTGATTATGCGCGCTCACAAGGACATCACTTGTATCTTATTATTGTAATGCAATTGTATTCTATAGGCATGTGACCTATAGGTATATTGTTTATATAATTTTCTTTCTTTATTTCTAGCTCCCTCTTTGTGGCAACTAACACATATGCTCCTCTCACTCTGTATTAATGTCAAATAAAACGCCATATATATATTTTTTAATTTGAATATAATTTGTTTACCTAAATACCAAAATAAATGAGAATACAACACTTTTAACAATCTACTTAATAATTATGTTAGGAATTTTAAAACCTTCCCGAAAAAATGTGCCTAGTAAATGTCATTCTAACAACGCTCACATGAATTTCATACAGAAGCAAAATCACTGTTAGTCCAATATGGCCTCTGTAATGACGTCACTATTAATGTAAAATCATCTATCGTTAGAGCGCGTTACGCTCATTCGAACCGGTGCTGATAGCGCTGACATCGATTTTGGCGTGAATCGGACCGTAAGGAGAAACATATTTTTGAGGAAAGTAATGAAATACCTAAAATAATTTTTAAATAAAGAGTTAAAAGTATTATGTTCTCGTTTATTTCGGTATATAAGTAAACAAATATATAAAATATTAAAAATTCATTCATTTGTTATGGCGTTTTATTTGATATTAAAACAGAGTGGAGATATGTGTTAGTTGCGAGCTAGAGGGAGATACAAGTGATGTTTTTGTGAGCGCGCTAAATCAGTGGTCCGATTCATCAGCACGCTAATAGCACAGTGAGTTGTCACATTGCGCTTTTTAATTCAGACCGGGGATTATGAATGGACCGGACCACTGGGACACATTACTAGCCCATATGCATAAAAGAAACTGAGACACGCGCAAACATTTATTTTGTGTAAAAATGTAGGCGAGAAGGCCATTTTTACCTTTATTTGTAGTTGTAAACTTAGTTATTAGTGTAAAAACAAAACAATCGATATAAAAACAATAAGTGGTATCGAATTGAGGAAACTCATTATATTGTCCGAAGCATGGAAAAGACAAAACATCAGTCGGGCAGTTATCCATTAAAACCCGAACCCTCAACACCCGTCCATACTGATCTACCGGCTGTATGATTAGAAACCTCCGACGACTGAAAACATAAATTTTTCAGTCTTCGAAGGTTTCTAAAACGTCTCGTTTCTAAAAAAATCTCGGAAGGGTTTAGCTAGACTCAAATATTCGCTTTATCGCTTCGTGGGACAAATGGAATCAATAAATACTACCTACAGAAAAATAGGAGAATTTATGTGTAATTAGGTTTCAGTTAGAGGCTAAGATTTTTTTTTCATTAATGTTGTTATCGTAACATTTGTCTGATTTTAATAAATCAATTATTGACAAAATTTCAGAGGCAAATTTTAACAATTTAAGTAAAATATTTATGAAAAAATAAGTTATTCATTGAAAGAAAAGTAAACTCTAACCCGTGAGGGCGACAGGCAAAATACATCGTGTAAACCTTTACCAAATGTGACGCAAAATATGCGAATGTATTGTCAAAAATGTACACATATTATATTCCCGAATATCGTCCTACACTTGTGTATTCGTGTATTCGCGAATGTGAGGGACCCGCATAATAAAATGAACATGACAATATTTTTTTCATTTTCGGTAACGGAAGTTTAAATTAATTGACTTTTAAAAACGAAATTCTCTATTTTGTGTATATCAAGCAATTTAGGGTCTTATAAAATCTTATTACGATTTAATATTATAGACATTCTTTTTAATTAATGATTTACACTATTATTTATAAATTAATTATAGTATGTTATTGCAATGTTGCCTATCTGGATGTTATCGATCGTATTTTTCGCGTTTAGAGCTGTAACGCCCCCTTGTTCGCAGTCGTTTAGAAGGAGTGTTCGAAGTGTGTTGTCGTCTGTGTTAATTTTGATTTTGGTGTAAAAAAATCAATATTTTGAGTAAAAATTGGTGTGTAGATATGTTTTTAAATAACTCGTAACCTGATTCACTGTAATTATAGTGTAATTTCCGTTTGTGTTGTATTTCAAAGCAATTGACGCCTATCGTTTTTTCTTACAGAGACTTCATGTAGGTCTTAAATTTTTATTCAAAATGATTAACTTCACGATCAAAATGCTGGATGCAACAGATCACAGCTTCTCAGTTGAAGATTGGGTAAGTTTTTAAACTTATTGTTAAATATTAGATAGTTTAACATCTGCCATTTTGTGGCAAATGGGACGGTATTGATTTTCTGTGACTTGCTTATTGGATTGGAAGTTTATGAGAAATTCATCGCTTATTCGCTTGTAACTCTATTTATGAAGAATGGAGCTTAACATCCTTCCTTTAACATTAATTTACCTTAGGTCCTAAAGAAGTTTGGAGCTATAAAAGATCTTTTCTGTGACATATTTCGAAAAATATGCAGTAATAAAGTTTTTGGGTGGTCATCATCATATTTTTTCTTTGTCTTGTATTTAACTCTCATTGCAAATATAGGTACATACTTTACTAATTCAGTAACTGTAATTTCGGTAATTCTGTTATTTCTATTCATTAATTCTTAATAAAAATTAAGAATTCATTTGAAATTCTTTACTTTTGTATATTTTTGCTGACAAAAAAAATGAGTTTCAAATTCATTTACCATGTGACATAATAAATTTGTAATTTTATGTGACAAGTTCTATTATCTAAATGTAATTCGAGTCTATAATTAATATTTTAATGAATAAATTCACTATAAAATTTATCAAAAATATGCTTATATATTATATTGTGAGGTTTCTCTATACCAACTTATAAAACTGTTTATAGATGGGTTATTGAGCCTATTCACACATCTCAAGCTAGCCACTTGTTCAGTGTAGACCTATGACAAGGTGGGATTGAAATCCCTCTGCTGGGTACCCTAAAAAGAGGTGCGCGCCGCGCCGCGCGCCTGCGCGCCCCACTCCACTCTACTAACGCTGCCGTCGCCGCCGTGTATCTAAAAATTCGCGCAGCGCTGTTGCTCACATACTCACTGAACGACCGCCATTTCTATGTAACTGTGGAGGAAAAAACCACTATGGAGTATTTGATTGAGATGTCCCTCAGGAGAGCTGCCTAAATACTATTTAGCATATGCATGTTAATACCCCGCCCTGCCTGCCTGCTTTTGTGTAGAATTTGTCCAAATTATTTTTAACAAAATTTCATTGAATACCAACATTAGTAGAAAATAAAAATAAGTCAGTTTTGAATATTGATATTGAAAAACCAAATAATTTTTCGCTTGGAAACTTAGGGTTGTTTATTACTTTTTGAAATGAAAGTAATAATTTAAAACATTTATTGGATGCAATTCATAATAATATGGAATTGTATACCTACTGCAGTCCACACTTAATGGTCATTGAACCATGCCGCACTGGTTTTAAATTGCGCCAAGTGCTTGATAGGTTCAATTGAATATGTACACAGCAAATTCATATACCTATTATTACAGATAACTGAATAAAACTAGAATGGCTAATAATGTTAGACACAACGATATTTAACTGTATTAGCCATTCTAGTACTCCTCTGTCTTTCTTATAAGTTTCTTTGTTCATAGGTTTTCTTTTTATTATTTCTCCAGAAAAAAAATTAGTATTTGTATAGTTTTGGCCCACTAACACTTTGTTAAGTACTTCTTCTAGAGACTCTATATATATGACACTTGTTACAAATATAGGTTATATCTATAACATTTCAATTCTTTTAAAAGGTCTATTGAAGGATCTTGGCCTTCCAAGAACAGGCGTCGGAACTTTTATGGAGCGTGTTTCCAGGATGGCGCTAACAGGATCATATAGTATTTGGTTGAGTAGAGAGGGTAGTGAACACAGTGCAGGTGAGAGTTCAAAAGGCCTTTAAACCTACTTCGCGGTCTCAAGTCAGGGAATGCTGCAGTTTGTTCCCCTGCCTTTCAACCAAGCAATGGACCCGGCACCCGCACGTTGAATCCATGGTTTGCTAAGAACATTGTCTCTCTCTCTCTCTTTGTATTGACTGGGACTATATTCCACTCTCTTTTGTTTCACTTTTTCTATATGATAAATGTTATTAAGGTCTTAATTTTCTTCACTGTGTTCAACATTATTAATAGTATAATGACTTCTTTAGGTATATATATATATATATATTGTCATTTATTAATAGGTAACCGGTCTTAATTTTCTTCACTGTGTTCAACATTATTAATAGTATAATGACTTCTTTAGGTATATATATATATATATATTGTCATTTATTAATAGGTAACCGTTCTTCAATTGAAAGAGAAGGTGGCTCAACAAATTGGCATCCACTCTTCTATGCAGAGGTTAATTTTCTGTGGAAAGGTACTACAAGATACCAGGCGCCTTTCTTCTTATAGTAAGTATTTAAAATTATTTAATCTAACTGCATCTTAAATAAAAATAAATGTTTATATTTATAATGAATTAGGGCCACCAATACAATACTTCTCTTAGGCATGGAATAGTGTATTAGTGTCAATGACCAAACCGTATTTATAAATCATGTTTAAATTAAATTTTTCGTTGTTATTAATTTTATTCATATGTTCAGGAGTCAATGGAAAGGTTGTACACTTAGTGGAGCGCGCTCCACCATTTCCTTTGCCCCATAATACCAACAGGCCCCCAACCCAACCTTTGGTAAGTTCATTTGTAAAATACTATACACAATTACAGTAGAGTTCATTAATATGTGAGCACAACCATAGTTTAAAAATCTTAACATTAGAACAGTGCATTCTATATATTTTTTCCATAACATGTGGTCAAGATACGGAAAACAAAAATATATAAAAAGGTTATATTCACATAAATATGGACTGAAATTGTGATTCAAGGCTTGACACAATAAAATAGAAGTAGGGACAAAAAAGTGAGAGAGTTGTGGAAATAGCAAATTGGCTTTAGGAGAATAATTTATATTTTAATAAAATTATGATATTTTATATTAATATACATTGAAGAAAAGAAATATATTTATTATTATTAACAAACAAATTCAATAAAAATAAGTATGTAATATTTTCGTTTTATTGAAAAATTGTGAAAAAATATTATTAGATCTTGAAAATATTTACATTACTTGTTTTTTAGGGTCCGTGGATGAGCAATGAAAACCCGGAACCCACACCACGTCACCTAACTCCCCCATTGTTTGATGGTAAGTACTTTATGATATATTTCACTGTTTGACTGAAAAGTGGGAATCAATAAAGCGAGTGACGACATTTTAACATGGATATAACCATAAGTAGGCGGATTATGTATTTTTTTTTAACCTCATTAATATCGGTACCAAATGAAAGAGCTTGAAGAGCGGAAATCGATACGAGTAGCGACGTGCAAAAAGGCTGCCGCTATAAGATTGCGGATAATGTATTTTTTGACAACGCCCTTTATACGTGTATCAAATGAAAGAGTTTGAAGTGTAGGAATCAATAAAACGAGTGACGCCATTTTAACAAGGATAGCGGATTATGTTTTTTTTTTACCTCATTAATATCGGTATTAATTGAAATAGCTTGAAGAATGGGAATCGGTAAAACGAGTGACGACATTTAAAAATTGCAGCCAATACAAGATTGCGGATACTGTTTTATATGTGTATCAAATAAAAGAGTTAAATTATCAAATAAAGGAGTAGGGATCAATAATACGAGTGACGCCATTTTAACATGGATACCACCACAAACAGACGGATTATGTTTTATTTTTAACCTCATTAATATCGGTATCAAATGAAAGAGCTTAAAGAGTTGGGATCGATACAACAAGTAACGACGTTCAAAAAGGCAGCCACTATAATATTGCAGATCATTTATTTTTAGCCACCGCCCTTTATACGTGTATCAAATGAAAGAGTTTGAAATGTAGGAATCAATAAAACGAGTGACACCATTTTAGCAAGGATTGCGGATTATGTTTTTTTTTACCTCATTAATATCCTTAATTATGGATATCAAATGGCAGAGCTTAAAGAGTAGGTATCGATAAAACGAGTGGCGCCATTTTTACTATAAAATTTTATATATATAATTGGTTCTTATATAATAAACTTTATTAAAATCAAAATAACTTACCAGACCAGCAGATTCAGATGGCTCCAACAAACGCCAGAATGGAATTCATTAGGCGAATGTTGGATGAAATCAGAGCCCAGTTAGCAGATATACATGAGTTGACCAGAAACGAAACTGAGGTAAGTAGTAATTAATTAAAAACTTGCCTATATACCTGTATAATAACACGCTACGACAATTAGAAGCAGAGATGAACAATGTTGGGTAAACGGGGAAAATTTGTTCCTTTTGAGAGCTTTCGTTGCGTGCGCTGCGTAAACGGTTAAAGTTACGCAGACGAAGTTGCGCGTATTAGCTAGTATGGTATATTATTATTGTGATGGTGACATAAATAAAGTATGAGATTTAGTTTTATTATTAATAAACAAAAGCTAGATGAAATAGGGGGCGACAGATTCAAATTTGGATTACATCGTCAAATTAAGTATCCGTTTCGTAACCGAACTCTGAAAGAGCCTACCACCTCGACAAGATTTGTACAAGATTGATGCAGTAATCTCCTGAAAATCGGTGAACCCACAGACTAAAACCGAAACAGGACTTGACCTTTTTTGTTTTGCCAAAGGATTTTGTTTCTGTATCTTAATGTCCTACATATTATGCCATTTAGTTGCCTGCGGGTCGTCCGCCATCACCATCGCCATCGGAGCCGGAACCTGAATCCACCGAGTCCGAACCAATGGAAGTCGATGTCATTTCACGAGTAAATTATATTTTTTAAATTAAAATATTTCATTCGCCTAAACTAAAAAATATAGGTATTATGGAGTGTAAACAAGTATTTACACTCTTAAATACTTTTAAGGGTGTAAATACTGTGTAATACATCATGCCTGTAAATTTTATACTCATTTCTATACAGCTTTCTACATATCGTATTAAATGTATACGTGCACAATTTTCCAGTCTAAACTTTAGTACTAGCAGCTCGGGCTTGACGCGATCAATAAGCATGCGTGCTACTCTCTATCGTTCTACAGTAGGGGGGCTGATTTAGAGCCGCACAATTTTCAACGACAAGAGTATCTGAATATATCTAGTGCTTTTTGAAATCTAATTTTCATTAAAGCTATTGAAATCTAATGAACTGAGATACAGCTTAAGATTATCTTTCTTAGACAAAGGAATTATTAAAAGATATATACGTAAGCATATACTCGTACTCGTGTATGTCTTATGCCGGTTTTATGGCCTATATAGCTAAGGATTTCGAATTGTAGATTTTTTAAGACTTTAATTAGGAACTGTTGAGTTTAAACCTCTTTACACCTGATCTTGTTTTTATTTCTTCGCATTATTAATTAACTTAAAAAATATGATTCCTTTATTAGTATCAAGGAATATGGGTATAAAAGTACTTATATAATTGAATATTTGCAGCAAATTTGTAAAAAAAGACTTTAAGGTGGGTCAAACAGGATCCAATTCACCCGATTTTATTATCTTTTTGGTTTTGGGACTCCGTGATCTAAAGATTGCGCCTTTAGTGTTTTATACGGAGGCCGTGAGTTCGTTATCCACTTATGGCAAAAATATATTACGTAGTACGTTTTTCTGTATCCTTTTCCATGGTCTGTATATCTACAGACTAATACTAGTATCGTTGTTTCTGGTATACATATTATTGCTTTAGACCAGGGTAATATGAGTAAAACATGTCCTATTATTGTTATTATTAAGACAATTCGACTCTTTGGGATATTTTGTGTGTTCCCCATGTTTATTCACTACAAAGCGTAGTCCTGCCCTTAAAGAAGATCTTGACAATTTCCACACCCTGGACATTTGACTCTAAATGTATAAAGCGGGCGTAAACTATCTATGCTAGGACACTCCGGTTTTACAGTGTTAATAATCTAGGAGTTATACTGACATCGCGCGCCATCTAAGAATGTCCCCTGAAGTTCAAGCATTATAAGATCTAAAGATGAATTATCCATATTATGTATTATGTGGGATCTTGATAAGAGATTATAATTTTGACAAGAAATGTTTGCATTTATTTTTTAATAAATATTTGTATTTTAGGCTGACAACGATATGCTTCCAATGGAAGAGAATTTTCGAGAAGAAGAAACAACTCGGGGCAGGTAAATAAATATGCCTTCCTTTGCCAACAACCAATGGATAGTTATAAATCGATAAATATTTTTATTAAAGTAATGGATGGGTGTCCTTGGCTAAGCTTCGGTGTCCGGTAGCTTACCGAGGTCAAATAAGTAACGGTGCTATTTGAAGAAATATCGATAAAATACAGCTTTGAGATATTTTTGTATTGAGAAGCTAATATTTTTTAAAGAGTCTAATAAATATCTTGATTTATGCATACATCTTTTACAATAATTACTTACATAACTTCTTTATTCTCCGTATTTTTTCTCCTTTATAATTCATTTCGTTTTGATTTTTAGAGCTATTCTAGCCACGGCGTATCAAGATCCCCTGGATTTGGCGGACGTGTTTGATGAAGTAGACACTATGTTTGATGACATTGGCAGTCTCCGCGCTACGTATTCGCATATACTTCGCATCAACTATGACGATCCTGAGGTAAATGCATATTCATGTAATAAACGTGAAATGGCTGTTAGTTTTACGACAAAACTTTAACTTGTCTTGGTGATATTTAATTTTAATTAATACTTAAATAAAAAGACATTTTTTTTTTATCTTAGAGACTACCAAATAGAGTTAAAAGCCTATCTAATATTAACTATCTCCTTCACTACGTTTGGTACAATCTATACTCAATCAAATACTATGTGATCCTGTCAGCTCCATCTTGGAAACGTGTTACATAAAGGTTCCGACGGCAGATTTTAAAAAAAAATTGCTTTGATTCTTTTTTACTGATTTCTACTGCATAAAGCCGCATTTTATTCATGTGATCAAGGTATTTGTTTGAGTTAATGATGTTTCACAATCATTTCTTTGAAATGTTTGTTTCCCACGGAACGGTCTATATTTTCTGAAATAACTATGGTAGATAAACCCTACCTATATCTGAAAGGACTACAGTTCTTGAATAACAGACTACAAGCTAATTAGGGAAAACTTTAATCAATAACTCAAGATAGGCAGTAAAATAGTTTTTTTTTCTTCTAGAACCCAATAGATGTGGACACCCGTAGGCGATACAGAGAGATCTTCGAAAAGATTTCGGAGTTAATGCATAACTTTTCACATGCCTACCATGTTATCACCGATTTCTCCCTGGATTTTTCAAATGAACCTAACTCACATCCGAGTATTTCGTCAGAGGGGGCAACGATGCGTCCTGTGCCAATGAACGTAAGTTGTCATTATTGACTACCAGAATATACTCCTCAAATTGAATGAGTAGTTTCAGAAAACCTGAAGATAAAGACGCAGCAACACATTGCGGTATGGAATTAACAAAATAAAATGTATATGGTACGCCAATATTAAGTATAGACTATTGAAATATTTTAGCAACAGCCAACTAGAGCGAATATTTGTAAGCAAAAGAGTAGACTGTTTGACAACCTTGAAATTGCGATGAGACTTCTTTCGCCGATATGTGCCTTACGGCGCCCGAGACCGCCTAGACGGCTTCAGGGCTTTTATTCCTACCGAACAAGTGGAAATTCTTCGCGGTATTTGGATAATCCCTATAAAACATCTCTAAACAGTTTCACAAATTGGTATAGTAAAATTGAAACCGACAACTTAACAGTGTCTCCCAGGTATAATACTGGTGTTGTTGAACAAATATAGAGATCTTTTATTATAAAAAACACTTATTTGTTTAAATAAATTGAGGATCTAAAAACTATAATGTTCTTAAGTCTGGGTTTGACCTTAGACTTAAGTACACCACGTAATCAAATTCATTTCGATCTTTTACAAAGTATTACAAACATAAAATTTTGTTAAAATCAAAGAAATGAATCCCGTTTTTATTACAGCTTGCTGGGCGCTTAACTACGCCTGCATCCGAAAGAAATATTACCCGAGGGGTTGATCCCCCTGCACCTATTACTTATCATCTAGAAGTGGAAACTGGGATGCCTTTCGCTGCTGCGGTCGAGCGAAGTGCCCTCAACGAAATGCAACAACAGTACAGTGCGCAATACCGAGAACATGAGGAAGATGAAGAAAATGAGCGTTTTGCGCAAGATGAACAATCAAGATCCGGTCATAATAATCAAAATGACGACAATGATTCCGAAGAAGAATCAGTACCTTATGGTAAGTATTGTGTTAAGCATCAGTGCTGTTTAGATTTTATTTTGTTTAAAAGTGTTAAAATTTTTACTTCTGTGTAATATATAAAGTCAGGCGAACGAGTCGTCAGTGGACTGTGTCCGTAGACTAGTGGTTGCGCTTTTGGTATTGTATCCGGAGGTTCGATTACCACCCATGGCAAAAAATATTAGTGCAGTTTGCCTTGGTCTGTGTGTTTATAAATATAATATGTATTAGTAACTGTAAGCTTAGCTTTGTTTGTAATCAGGACAATATGTATATATTATTATAACATGAAATTCAAATGTCCCAGAGACGTTTCTATTAATGGTTAGAATTGAAGGTTCTAAGCCTATACCGAACAAGTGATATACCTGTCGCGGCGTCTATATAGATTCTATATCCCATATATTAACAGGTTCACTAGTTGTTATTTGTGTAACCGAATAGTGATGTTGCCATTATAAAACTCTGCATATGGCTTACTACTAGGTGAATACAGCGTCACATGTCAAGCCCTAATAATCATTTAAAATAAAATCTTGTTATTCGTAAAATCTTGTATTATAAAAAAGACTGTTCCACAAAATATCTGCTCGGCTATCCATTCTGCGGCATAATGCAAGCTCATTGCTACTTCAACTCACTGCTTCGTTTGAGTTTATTTTGTTTTTCTTAATTTGTTCTTAAAAAGTTTTTCAACTCTTATTGTAAGAATAAAGTGCCCGTCCCTCCAAAAATTAGGTTTTATATGACCAAAATATGAAACGAAAAATAAAATAAGCTATTGCCATAATACATTCACCGGTACAATTCGACGACCATATAAAAGGTGTTTCGGTTTTCAGTGATTATAAGCTCTTTGTTTTAATTCTGTAAGAAATAAAATTTTCATAGCGACACGTACCGCGTTTTTAATCAACAACATTCGCTGGATGTTTCAGGCACCAGCTATAATAAAATTTAAAAGTACATTCACAACTTGACAGATTTTTTTATTGTTTACCAATTTTAACAACGTAAGTAATAATAACGCGCCAGTAAAGTGAGTGAGTTGAAAAACTTAGTAAGAATAAAATTTAAAGCACAAATGGTAAATGAAATACACATAATAATTCCTGTACACATAAAGAACAAATATATAACAATTCACAAATTTAAATCTATGAAATCTTTAGTTTATTTTATATAAACTAAATTTTTATTATTATTTAGTTTAATTTAAATCTCCCAGGAGAAATTGAAGTACTAATGTGAATGGATGACGCCACAACACAACGTTTATGCCAGTTTAAGATAATAAAATTATTTATTTAATATTTTAATATGTTTTATCTTTTACTATTTTGTATGTTTTTAGTCAGTTTCGCCACTCCTGCTGCTCCCGAAGAAAATCCACAGGTGTCCGGAGCTTTTCAAAGTTTTATGCACAGCGTTATTCGCCACGCCACGGAAAACGGGCTTCAGCCGACACTGAGTCCAGAGAGAATGGCGCAAATTCAGGATTCAGCTGGAATAACTGTCAACAGAGCAATCATCCAATCCCAACTGAGTCGAGCAGGGGTTGGAACCCGCGAAGTATCATTCCTTACGACTAACAATAGGCGGCCTGAGGAAAATGATCAAAGCGTGACTATCGAAAACGCTGCACATATGCCAATTGATACGGGTCGTGGAAGACCGGCTGTTAATAATTTTAACAATTATGATGCTCTAAGTGCATCCGCGGCTCACAGTGCGAATGTTAATGGCTCTCAAATGAATACCAATAATCATGAGACCAATGGCACTGGGAATGCTCAAGATGGAAGCACCAATAATGTAGAAGATGATAACGCACGCACTGTGTCCACAAATAACGCTAGAAATGGGCTATTAAATAACGCAAACACTCAGAGCGGTTGCGCTTCTAATACTGAAAGTGTTGCCACTAGTAACACAGCAATCGTGTCTAGTACTGAGACTAGCAGTGCTATTAACGCGCAAGAACCATCTGGTTCTGCAAATACAAACACTAATTCAAGACAAAGTGGAGCCAACAACACTGGAACCGATTCGAGTGATTACGGTCGTAATAGAATGTGCTTTACGGGTGCTCTGCAAACCCCAGAGTCTAGCGACATTCGTCCAAATAATACCACTGTCAATCATGGTGATATAAACAACCCTGTAGATAACCAAAGAAACATTACTCAATTTGGTATTGTATCTCAAAATAATTCGCTTCCTATTCGTCTAACAGTTTCTAACCCTGGTTCAGCGCAACTATATAATCCTAATATGAATAATTTTGGGGCGCAGATCCAAATTATTCGAAACGAATTGATTCGTCCTGGAGGTCTTAATGCTGTTACTTTTTTAACTAATCCTCGTATTAACGAAGGAGCGAATAATGAGAACGATGGCGCCCAACGACTGTTTCAATTAAGACAGTTTATGGAGGGCATGAATGCACGTCTGTTGAGATCAGCGGCGGTGACGTCTACAGTAACGTCTGGGTCTTACGTAGAGCCTGCGAGGACGGTGACTAGGACGCCCACTGCTACAGTCACCTCTACAGAGGTCATAACAATTGACTCTAGCTCTGATTCCGAGGGGTTACCAGATCTTGCCACTCAAGCTAGAACGTTTTTACGTAAGTTTTATATAACGCCTCCCAATTCCTTTCATAATCTTTTACTTATAAAATTTTAGACATTTTAAAACTATTAAACGTAGAAGCCGTCAAATAAATTGTAATATGTCATTGTTAGCACTGACCATGACTTCATCATAAGATGGCACCCCAACCTGGATCATCACGTAGGTGTCTCTTTATGGCCTTATTCATAAAAACTTATTGAGTCATTGAAATACACTTTACTTACAATAGGTTTTGTCTCTTTTGCTAAAAAAAGACATAAAATACTATAACTAAAGTGTTGTTAATGTTTAAGATAAATACTAATAATGAACTATTTTTTTTTTACTTATTTGATATTATTTATATCTCAGGAAACTTCTTCGAAATTGCTTCTACCGCTAGCTACCCTGTCACGGCACCGGCTTTGGGCCCTGACATGGCTCAGGTTCCTACGCCGGTTCGGCCCCCTGCCACTGTTTCCGCTCCTGCTACTGAACGGATCCCTGTCGGCTCGATATCGTCCCCTGCTACTGAACGGATCCCTGCCGGCACGGTATCAGCTCCTGCTACTGAACGGATCCCTGCCACAATAATATCGGCTCCTGCTACTGAACGGATCCCTGCCGTCAAAGTATCGGCTCCTGCTACTGAACGGATCCCTGCCGCGGTATCGACTCCTGCTACTGAACGGATCCCTGCCGCGGTATCGGCTCCTGCTACTGAACGAATCCCTGCCGGAACAGTATTGGCCCCTGCTACTGAACGGATCCCTGCCGCAACAGTGGCGGCTCCTGCTACAGAACGGGTCCCTGCTACTGAACGGGCCCCTGCTACGGCGTCGGGCTCGGCTATTGTTCATTCTCCTGCCACGGCGTCGGCTTCCGGCCCGGGTCCTGATACGGCTATGGCCCAGGACCCGGACTCTTCATCTAATACAAACAATGGGACCCGTCGCATGCGTTTAACAGATATAGATCCGGACCAAGACATCGGTGGCCCAGGTATTTACAGAATCGGGCCATTAAACACTGTCACCAGAGTTGGAGATTTAGACTCATTGCCTCACGGCTCAACAGTACACATAGTGTGTAGGCAAGTTATGCCCGAAGTACCCCGAGAAGGGATAGACAGGACTTCAGAGTACGCATACTCCTACTCTAACACCCGTCGCGGCACTCGTAGAACTCGCATAGCGCCGAACGCAGGCGCTAGAGAAGAAACTGCACGAGATGTTGGAAACGCCCGACGCAGAATGTTGGCTTTCGTTAGGCAGAATGACAACGTGAACCTCATTCCATGGAGCAATCTGATCTATGATCGTTTCCTTAGTTGTGACAATCGTCATGCCCGCAATTATTTGGAGCGTCGCAAGTGAGTATTACTTGTTTATTTACTTATATTTAAGAATTGACCCTATATAACTAGACTCAAAAGTCAAATTGAGAAGTTGATACCATTAGTAGAGTAGTGCTTGCTATCTGGAAGTTTGGTTCCCAACTATAGCAAAAAAATCATTTAACGGACACTTGTGTGCATCTGATTTTTCAATCATTGGATAAAATTATCTAACATAATTTGTATGGAGAATTAAGAAATTTGACAGTTCTTCATACAAATTAACTGTCGGATAATTTTATCTGACTATTGAAAAATTAGCCCTTGTTCTTAAATACTATTTTATACTGTGCACTAATTATTTTTTGTTTGTTTTCAGTTTTAGAAGCCTGAATACTTACCAAAACAATAATGTGCCAACCATGCCCCCACAACCTCTACGGGCATCAGCGGTAAGTCGTAATATTTGTTTTATCAGACATTAGCCTCGCCATATTGCTGTCAAACGACTGTAACCGCCATATTCTAAGTTAAAATCTCAACTCTATTTTTAACTCAAGAATCGTCAGTCTCATATCTTTTTTGATTGATCATTTGGAGAAAAGATTCAGACGTCCGTTGTAATTTTTTCATACAAGCGTTATTTTATTTGGACGGATAAATCAGTAAAAATAGTACATTGATTTGATTTCAAGAACAATACGCTAAATAACTCTTATAGTAATTATCTATTATCTAGTAATTTAGGCTTATAATTAAATAACTCCTAAAAAAAATGGATATTCGTACGTGTGTTGTACTATTAAAATGTGGAGTGTTCTACCTGTGTACTTGTTTTCTTTATCTTGTAACCTAGAGTTGTTTGAATGGTTAAAACCGGGATTATGGGTGTAAACAATTAAAAGAGAGGTCTTATGCTGTCATAAAAAATCTATAGGTAGTTAAATTTATAAACTTGTTAATAACGGTACATTTCCATAACAGTGGATTAACATTTTTTTTTTTAATAATATGTGTATATTAATGTATTTATTTTATGTTTTTTAACAGGTAATAAATAATATTTCTCGCTATTTAGTTTATCAAAATCAAGACGGCTTAACATTCTTAAACCACCTATTTATGGCAATGGTAAGTGTATGCAATCATATAATTTATATTATTTTTATTTAATTATTATATTCGGTTCGCCGAAAGTTGATAAAAAAAAAGATTTAAGAAACTCACGGTCCGTAAATTATTATTACGGACGGTAATAAAAAATAAAAGGTATTATTGCGTATCACGATAACTACAATAATAATAAACGCAATAAAACATAAGACGCGAACACCCAAAGAACATTCTCGAAGTGCATTCCATAACGGAATGACAATATGGCCATCGCATCCGATCGCCCATCCGGCGCGGGCGCTGCGTTCGACAACAACTGCGTGCCTCATACCACGATACTCAGTAGGCACGGGCTATAAGTGACGCCCGTCATACAGATTGCGACAATTTAGCTACAGTCGCTATTCCGAGACGTTATCATAATATTTATCAAGTCTTGGCGAACAAACTGCTTATTAAAGTATTTTTTTTATTTACAGTCCCACGAAATATTCGAAGATGATATGATCCAAATAGTAGATTTTCGGGTGTCCAACTTGTACTCTACAAGAAGCCTGTTGCGTAATGGCATGTGTTATGCCTTACGACCAATAAATCTACACTCAAGTGATAACTTCGACATTGCGGCTGCGAGGATCGCCAGAGACTTTTCTCATTTTATTCAACATTTGGTAAGTGGTTGTATATAATTTGTAAAATATACCCAGCGGTATATTATTTTCCCCTCGTCTACCTTTGAGAGAAGCGTTTGCGTCTTATATAGGTAATAAGGTACCTTCGTTTTTATCATATAAAAAAATATTTATATGTAATTTCATTTTCAGACTATGCGTCAGCCATCGGTCCTTCGCGATGACATCAATATTGAACTCACCATCACGGCTTTATTCGTGGCTCGAATTCCGCCAATAATTTCCCTGCTAATGAACGACAATTTCATGTATAACTTCCCGAGACGATTCTTTACCGTGTGCAACAAGTTGTACTCCGAGTTGTGTGCTTTGTTGCGCTACCTGGCTCATAATGACATTGAGTGCATGCGCACTATTATTACCAACTACATCGTGAGTATTGATTGTTTTTTAGAGCCTGTAGGTTAAGTTGTGCCAAAATTAACTCTCTGTAAGTGTAACGATTAAAGTTAAAAATAGCTGTCGTACGAACTGCTAAATAAAATTGGTACAATCGATTGGCCTAAGGGGTCGACTTTCCAATAAAAATCTGTGAATAACTTGTATAGAAAATAACTATATAAGTTGTAGGTTTTCAAACAAGTCATTAATCGAATATGTGGTGATTAAAAAGTTATAATAATAAACATGTAAAATGTTCGCATTTTACACTACCTTATATATTATATTTAAGAATTAACTTAAGTACATGTTTTGTTTGGAAATAATACAGTAACTGAGGGATGTGGGTAAATTAAGTAATTACTATTTTATAACACAATTTTTATTCGGTAAGTAACAGCTTTTAGTGTTTTTTTTCTTTTTTAGATGTTGGAACATGAATGCTCAAATATCCCAGTATGGCAGCGTCTGCTGCTTGAATTTATGATCAAGTATTTGCATGTAAACCGTGGCGAATACAGAGCGAACATTACGAGCATTCGGGTGTTCTTTAGCCCCAATGCAGGACGAGTGCTTGAAGATAGCGATGATGTAAGTAAATCGTTTTATTGCTAGATTTTCCGTTAAACTAAAACACAGTAACAAACAGTCTTCTGGCAGATCATGAAAGGAGCTACTTTGGATAATGCCCCTTATAGTATTATAGACACTTTGAATATTATTCCTGCTATATATATATAAAAGCTATTTAAATTATTCACATTTGCACGCCTGTATACTCGTATAACGTTTAAATTCAGTATATAAATTCTAAATTTCAAATAGAGGTTTGTGTCAAACATGTTTATGAACGTTTTAGAATTTAGATGTGAAATTGACAGTGGGTACTGAACTTTACCAACAACCTCGTTTTATTTAGATGGATGATGAATACCAGGAGGAGGTTGATGACGAAAATGCATCCACATGCACTACTGCATCTATTGCCGATGATAATACAGCCTCACCGGTAGCTGGGCCATCTCATGGAGAATCGTCGTCTTCGCAGCAGCCGGGGACTTCCAAGCGTGCAAAACCATCTCCCAAAAAGCTTCGATCCACCGGCAGTATGACTGATCTGGTCCACGGAGCTGATATGTTACCGTACGTTTTTTATATGTTCCTAAAACTTTTCATAAATAGAAATAGGTATTGAAAAAAATTTCGTTTTTAACAGAAAAAAAAACTTTAAAGTAAATAAGCCCATACTCGTATTAAACACCACAGATTAGTTAAGGACTAAGGTATTTAAAACAATGTTAATCAAATGAACAGTTTTTTTTTTTTGACAAGGTAAGACTTTGAGAATCGAAAGGCCATATAGATATAGACGATACCGAGCGCCGTGGAGCAGCCGTAATATTTATAAAAAAAATAAAGAACTCTAGAGAACTTACGTGAACTTTAAGGATGGAATCGCTTTCAGTCAAAAAATATTGTTTTTGACTAAAGGCGATTTAATTGATGGTATCTAGTAATTTTCTGACAGATGAGCGTCTTAGTTTTTTATGAAATTGCACTACCTATTAAAATGTACAAAATTGTTAATTATTGTATTATATTATTCAAATATGCAAATGTCATTGAATAATGTTTACAGATACGGAAACTATTCAGATTATTACTACGATCTACCAAGAGAATTCCGTCCGCCGCAAACCCGTCGGCTGCCTCAATCCGTTCAGTCTCAAGCACAAAGCCCTTCCCCGTACATCTCAATTAGAGCAGTACATTCTGGTCCATCACCTTCCCATTTATATCAAATCACTCAAGCCCAAGAAGGGTCACTCCCATCGGCAAGCTTTGCAGAAACAGCTACTACTGGAATTCCACATGATATTGAGAACAAACCGCATGACGAAATTAATGAAGACGAAACCATTGAGAGTCAGTCGTTAAATGACGGCACTGCTGATGATCAGCCTAACAAGGACGGAGACAATGACCACAGCAAAGAAGACGGTGAAGCCGCGGCTAATATATGCGAAGTAGCAGATTCTGCTGAAGACAAAGCTAAAAATGATGAAAAAAATGGTAAGGTGGACAAAACAGAAGATAAAGATGAAGGCGCTGGAGGTTCCGCATCCGGTGAAGGGACATCATCGGTAAATATATTATTTTTCTAAAATATTTTGATGCTGATACATACAAAACTAATCATACAATTAAAGATATTACAGACGATTGTTAACACCACGATAGTTATATAATACTTATAATATTATTAAAGCCTATTTTACAAGAACTGATAGTGACGTCATCGCGTCTAAACGTACCCTGTTTTACACAAGAATGAAAATATCGTTTTATGTATTTATAGATAGACAATTAGCTAATTGTCTAAACAATAAAAAAAATTGTTTAAATAACGCAAGCGTCATATCGTGGTAACGGATATTTAACTTATGAAAACTAATGCTTCTGTAGTTTTCTTTTTTTTTCTGGAGCACAGCATGTGACTTTGTATCTCTACCTGATAGTAAGCAGACCTACAAAATCCATGAATGGGGTTGATCTACACATTGCTGTTTAACAAAATTAATCGTTTCCACTATGCCGGCTAAATTATGGTTACGAAATGGGCGGCAACAAAAACTAATTTGCATTACTAGTCTATTATAATATCCTCGTTGCTTTGTCGTCAAATCAACTGCACTTTATAAGCAGACTACCACCTCGACAAGAAATCGACGCAATTGTATCTTGAAAACCGATGAACCCACAAACCAAAACCGTAACATGACTAGGTCACTTGATTGGCATCTTTATTGCCGGTGGTCGGCCTAGCGAAGTTATAGGGACCTTCCTCCAACCTAAAATACCTAACAATATATATCTAATAATAGAAGGTGATTTATTAAATTAGAGTAATTCGAGTGAACGCTTTTTAGGATACTCCCGTGGATGCACGTGCAATCTTTAACGAGCGAGACTATGAAATTTTGCAGCATGATCTGAGGGCGCAGAGGAACCGAGGCCCTACCGAACCCTTCAGCGATGCCTATATGTCGGGGATGCCTGTCAACAAACGTCGCCGCATTCGACAAACCAGCGCTAATCTGGTCAACATGGATACTTTCATTAATGGTAAAAAAATCTACTAATTTATTTGTCCTTTTTAGGTGCAGCTTTTGACCGCCTCTTTGTCTAGTTGATAAGTCTTTGGCTCACAATAAAGGCCGTGGTTTCAATTCCTACTCAAAGCAAAACAACATTAGTACGTACAGTTTGCCATGGTCTGGGTACATACATACATATAATCACGGATGCCTTACGACGCCCGAGACCGCCTAGACGGCCTCAGGGTACCCAGCGGAGGAGTTTTTAATCTCACCTCGTCGTAGTCGATGGTTTGAATCTACACCGAACAAGTATTTAGATTTTAATTGGTTGATTAATTTTCGACAAGTTTACATACCTTAAGTAGCAAGAAGGCAATCATAATACTGTTATTATTTAAAATCATAGGTAATAACAACTTTCAATTGGTAAACCTCTTAAGTTTAAATATTATTTTAACCATCTTAATTTTGTTATTGTTTTGTTAACAGACACACTCCAAAGTGTTTCCGGGAACGATCAACCTGTGGCCGAAGCTGACATAGACCAGTTCCGTACAGCATTCAAGCAACAAGTAGGCACCATGACTCGCGATCGCTCCAACGTGTCCGAAGACTATGATCCTACTCTATTCCCGGAGGCTGAAAACCTGACTGAACTCCTGGAGGCTGAAAACCTGACTGAACTGTGAGTTTTATAACATAAAAAAAATCTAATTGATATAGTTAAATCTTTAAATTATAACTTTTTTTGTGTTGTATTAGTCGTACAAAGATCAAGAATGTAGAAATACAGTGTTATATAGCATATTGTTTTTTGTATTTGCTCGAGATCTTTGCTTTACATTAAATCGTTAACTATTTATTTGAATAGCATATATTTTTAGGTACTATGTAATGCTGAAGTAATTATTTTAAATAAGAATAAATATTTATAGCTATATTTTCCAAGTTATTTTACCTAATTATTTATTTAATCTTAACTAAAACTTATATGTAAAGCAGCATATATTGATGAAACAGTTTAGGCGTTTAAACGTTTTTTTGTTAACAGAATTTGCAATAATTTGACTAATATAACCGAAAAACTCTACTCCAAAACTTAAAAAAAAAAATCGTTTGGTCAATTTCATAATTATTTCAGAAAACCTGACGATGAAGAAGAAGGCGTGGAAGAAGAGGGCGAGGGAGAAAACAAACACGACTAAAATATATCACCATTTAGTTTTTTTTTATTTTGTTTTTGAATGAGCTCCCTGTACGATAACTAGTATTTTTAAATACTTTTTGCCGGGAAGTTGTTGTACAGCGTGAGCAAATAGAATGCATCGGACCGATTATATAACAATATAAATGCGCCACAAAGCGTTATTTTTATGATTCCTATAAGTAATTACATCAATATAATCGACGTTGCTGTAAGACCGTTTACACCTAGTCCGTCGTTCCAAGGCAAATAAAACTAACAAATACATTACTTAAAATTTTTAAAAATTGACAATGTTTGAGTTTTTAATTAAACATATGTAGGTATTACTATTTTTATTTCAGGTACACACAATACAAGCTAATACAAGCTTTGAGCTTTGTTTGTGACCGGAGTAATTTGTGTAAAAAATTACCTACATATTATTATTATATTTGGCAGGAAATCTAAAATAACAAATATTGTCAAAATTGGATACGAAAATTTTTGGTTAAGGTGAATGAATAAGTAATATAACTATAGAAAACTAAAAAAAAATACCACCCAGTATTATTCTACCTAGCTATTATGCTACCTAGACGACTACGGCTAAAGTTATCTCACTAACAATCGAACCAGAGAATAAGTACCTGATTAATGTAATTACATTTTAATGTTTTGGAACGACGGCAAACTTGCCAGCTTCCGAGGAAACAAACCGTTTTAATATGTGACATTGTTAATGAAATGCTATTTTGGCTTTAATATTTGTCAGAGTTTGTTTTCTAGAAGGTTTAGGATTTATTATACCTGATCCTCTAGAAAAATTTATTTACATTTATTTTTAAACTTATTTTATAATTAATAAAGTACAAAACTAGAGGGTCTGGGTATAGTTTGTTCCGTTGTTACTTATAGACTTTGACCTCTGAAAATATAAACCGGCCGGAGGTTACGGAACAAAATTCAGTATTGACTAATTTTATTTATTAATTAATTTATATTAATTTTAAGGCGGTAATATTTTTCTATTATTTGTATAATTTTTTTTGTTAATTAAATGAGTTTGATTTAATTATTTTTTATGTGTACTTTAAACTTGGGTTATTAAACTGCAGAAAAACCATTTATTATTTAGAAATTAAAATGGATTTAATAATTATTTTGTATATTTAATTTAACATTATATATAATTATTTTTATTATAATTTAATATTATTTGTAAATTTTATTACTTTATCTTTTAATTTTTAAAAATAGCATATAAACGTAATTTAAATTTGATGTTTTAGAATAGATATAGGTTAACATGTCTATTTCATGAAAAACGTTCCTTTGTGTCAATCAATTTATAAAATTAGGCTTTTGGACTTTTACGATACTCAGTCTGAAATCAGTTAAACCAGTAGCAAACGTGTAGGATACCGGTATCCTACGCTAAGTGCGAGTCGCCAATAAAATGTATGGGGGATACCCCGCGGCGACTTAAGCTCAGGTATTGCTGCACTAGTCTTTTGAGTATCGCTATGTCCAAAGGTCTACTTTTACAATTGAATTTATACTTTATTGTTATTTACTACTTAAACATATTTTATTTTTCTTAAATTAAATTGAAGGATAAATCTTTCAATTTATGATTAAAATGAAACTTTACGGTCTTCGCACATTACGATTCTTCAGTCTAAACAGTTATATATGTTCGTAAATCACATTACGCTACTCAAAACAAACTAAAAATTAATAAATGACACAATTTCTGGATAAATAAATAACAGCGGCCCCAGCCTAGTGGTTAAGTCACTGATAACAAGGTTAAGCAGATGACAACAAGGCCGGACCTGGGATGGGTAACCGCTTTATACAACGAGGCTATACCATCATAAACACCGCAACAAGCTCGCTACTGGTTAGGTGTTGCCTCCGAATACCGTCGACGAAATGAGGACGGGTTAATCCCAACGGGGTACCCAATGGAGTACCCTGAGGCCGTCTAACGGTTTTCGGGAGCCAAAAAGTTCGTGATGGTATTTATTTTATTTATAAATAAATAACATTTGAAATTTATATAAACCTTTAAAATGATCCTATTATAAATCTACCAGGATACTAGATACTAGTTTCCTGTAACAATGTTAGTGTGCGAAGAAGGACCTTATTGTAATAGTAATAAGCTAGAAGCTTGGAGAGATTTTCGGACTGAAATTAATGGTGCTTGGTTTTTTTGGAGTTAGTATAAATTGAAAGGTAAAGCTTCTAGTCTTATTACTATAATGAAAAGAATATTCAGACGTTTTTATATTTTTTTAATACAATATCACTTGAAATAGACATTACATTTACATTCTCTGGTATAATAATAATTACGTAACTATATAGAATAGTATACAGTGGCGTAACAAGACAATTGGAGGCCATTGGCAATCGTTGGAATGGAAACCCTAGAAAGACATTGGATAAATTTTAGAGTCAAAACTTAATATAAAACGAAATTCTTAAATTAAAGACTAAACGTAAAGACAGTTTGAGGTTATATATAAAGAAAAAACATCAAAGTTTTTGGATATTTAGGACTGGAATCTCACAAGACAATTTTGGAGATTCAGAGGTAAAGACTGGGATTTTATAAAGACAATTTAAGGTTTAGGACCTAGTTCCTAGACAGTAGGATCCTTAACAATTTTTTTAAAATTGGGATTTTAAAATTGGCATTTTAAAAAGAATTAGGGGTGCTAAAGATTGAAAAAAGTCTGACTTCCATCAAGACAATTAAAGGTAAGACAAACTTTATACTGACATAATACGTCAACTGAGGTCTTCCACAATTTTTAACTGAGACCTTGTAAAGAAAACTTTTGCTCAAGACAATTTAAGGTTTTTGTGAGGCAAGTTTAAAATTGGGACTTTTAAAAATATTGAGGAACGGTGAATATTGAAATATTAAAGAATAATATTGCCGGTTTTGCCACTTTTGTTACGCCACTAAGCCGTTTGATGTTTTAGAATATTAATAAGTATTTGTCACCCCCTTTTAATTTTCTTTCGGAAATTACAATAAAAAATCATTAACGAAATGTTTTAGTCAGCATATCAGAGTTTCAAAATTATATTAAAGCTCCCTGAATATTTATTGTCCTTTATATAATGTAGTCGTATATATAATATATAACTTTTAATCTTAAAATATTGCATAGCATATAATTATATTTTAGTAGCATCTTTACTAAATTATTTAGTATTTTCTGCTATTATTTGAAACGGCCTAAGTTGATTTCGCCTTACATTCAAACTATTATGTTTAATATTTATACAGGGTGAATTTGAAAGGTTGTACTTTGGGCTAATATAGGGCTCTACTGATCAAATCGAACAACTTTTACTGTGGACCCATGGGTCGCAAATGAAAAAAAATTTGGTCCATACAAATTGGTTCCATGGGAAAAGTTGACTTTGAACGGTTCTACTTAACAACCTTTCAAAGTCACTATGTATAACTTTTAGGGCGTGTATACACGTAAAGTAAACGTCTATACACGATTTTGCAAACGACACATATTTGGGGTCCGATCTCTACGAATTCGATAGCCGAGGAAAAACACGATTGCCTTTAATCTAGTGGGCCGAGTCGATATGTCGACAATATGTGAAATTACTTGTAAGGAAACGGAATTGTTAACATGAGATTTAATACCCTTAAATAGATTCCCCCCGCCCCAAATTCATTTAGCTTTGACCCCAAATGTGTGTATACAGATTGAGTTTCTGATATTATAATTTGTGATAAATACACACCGGCAAATTTAGCAGAACAGAACCAAAGTGGGATTATGAGATAATAACGCATATATCTAATGAAAATGTTATTAGACACAAAGAAACAAATTGATAACACCAACAACGACTATAAACTGCCCATGAAATCATGATGCAAAAGGCGTCAAGTGACCTAGTCATTTTTCGGTCTTAATCTGCGTGTCCACGGGGTTTCAGAAGAAAACTGCAACGATTCTTGTAATTAGTTTTTTTGTCGTCTTAATTGCGTAAAATCGTAACTAAAATATACTTCTTTTTCTTTCCGCTAATTCTGCCGGTGTGTATTTTATAGAGATAATCTAATCTAAAACTGCGCGTCTTCACCCATCTACAACCATTTGGCCACATCATTGGTCAATATTGGTCACTCAGTCACCGCTGGTTGACTGGGCTAGATACGAAAGTTAGAACACCCATCGACAACAATTTGGCCACATCATTGGTCAATATTGGTCACTCAGTCACCGCTGGTTGACTGGGCTAGATACGAAAGTTAGAGCACCCATCGACAACAATTTGGCCACATCATTGGTCAATATTGGTCACTCAGTCATAGCTGGGTTACTGGGCTAGATACGAACGTGGGAGTCCGCATAGTCAACACACACATTACCGACCATTTATAAAGTTTTAGATTGGATTACCCCTACAATTAATATTTTTAATACAGCTTCTTTGTTTACTTTAAATAGTACGTAATTAAATATTATAGTACATAATTAAATATTCATAGATGTTGTTCGTGAAATAAAATCCATAAAAATGCCTTTTTACTTTTATTTTTCATAACCTTACGGCAAAATTTCACCTACTTGTTTACCCGTACACATAGATATACGCTGAATGCGTAAATAATTAAAAGCCAAAATTCTGGCTGACTGGGCCACATTTTTTATGTTATTTAATAAAAGTATTGTCCCATACGGTTTGTTATCTACCGTACAAATTTTTAGTTCCAGTTTCGAGTTCCAGACTTATTATTAAATATAAATATGCATAAATTAGTATTTTATTTATTTATTGAAGTATCATATCTGACAACTTGAAGTGACATTACTCTTCTACCGCCACTAAATGATTGTTACATAACTATGGCAATGAAAATCTAACATCTCTTCCCTTATTTGGAAGCACATAGTTAAATATCCAACCTGTTAACAGGTCTGCGAACCCTACAGCTTCCTCTAAGTTCAGTAATACAATTAGTTGCAGGTAGAGAGAGTGGAGTTTCAGCAGATACAACTGGTTCTTTATTAGCTGGTAGTTGCATTGGAGAATATTTGCAAATATAGCATCACTATTTAGGCATTCAGCCAGCACAATATCATCATCATCTTCTATATCTACGGTTTTATTATTAATATTAACAAGGGTCTTTTTAATTTGGTCAACGTGTCTTCTCCACAACTGGCCAACGTGTTGTGGAGAAGACATTCTCCACAACTGGCCATTCACCTTAATATAATAGTGACACGAACCGTCTCTTCTCGCAATTTTCCCCATCCATTTCCATTATTAATTATCACAGCAACATTGTCTCCAGGTTCATATACGTGGACATCTTTAACGGTAACAGGTATAAGTTTTTCACGTAAATCTTCTGCTATATCAGATTTAACCAAATCAATAAGCGATCTGATATTATGTCCCATTAATAACATAGATGGTGATAAACCAGTATTCGCATTTGGTGATTTACGTTGACTAATCAAAAAACTTGTTAATTTCAAGTTAACAGGTTCATTTAAAGATTTTCGTAACGCCATTTTAACAGTTTGCACATATCTCTGCTTGTCCATTAGACGATGGATGATAAGCAGTAAATTTATGACGTATGCCATTGCTCTTGAGCATCAAAATTTGATCCATTGTCACTAACAATAGTCAATGGTAAATCAAAACGACTGAAAGTTTCTCTCAACTTTTTATTTATGTTAAATGTTGTAATAGAATTCATAGGATAAACTTCTAGCTATTTAGAATATGCGTCAACTATTATAAAAAAATGTATTTTGAAATGGACCCGCAAAATCAATATGGATCCTTTTTCATGGACCATTAGGTTCCCACGCATGTATAACTTTAGAATTTTCCCGTTGACATTCAATACATGGTAAGCATGCTTTAGTAATATTTTCAATATCATTATCTATTTTGGGCCACCACACGTAACCACTAGCCCTTCATTTTTACTATACCAATATGTCCTTCATGTAAAACATTCAAAATTTTTCCTTGTAATAATTCTGGAATCACGACTCTAGGTCCTCGCATTATACAACAATTATCAATATTAAATTCATTGTCTTTTCCAATAAATCCTACTTCCTGTATTTTTGTACCACTGCGTAAGCATCGTATTCCATTTTGTAAAATAACATCTTGTGTAGTTGCATTTGATATTTCTTTATGTGTAACAGGCAAACAGTGAATTTGTTCGATTTGAAATTGTTCACACTCATCAACAATATTACTTACGTATTCTAAAGGTAATCTTGACAAAATATATTGCTGTTGTGAGTAGATGTTTTTTACTTCACCTACTCCAGCCTTAAATAAATCAAAATATTCTTTTTCAAATTGCTTATCGTAATATCTTTATTGTTAGGTATATTTGAACGAATTAACTTAATTTCAGGTATTTTAACTTTAGTATGTTGTAACCAATCCCTTCCAAAAACAGAATCAACTTTTCCCTTTATGACATATAATCTGCCGCTGCTTTTCTGATCATCTAATTGTAAATAGACATTTGCAAACCCTTCTGGATTTATAATTTTTCCAGTAAACGTTTTTAGTGGTAAATAAACTTTTTGTAAAACCTTGTTTGGAAAGTTACGTTCAAAATTTTCTTTTGAAATAGCTGACACTGAAGCCCCTGTATCTAATTCAAATTGTATCGGTACATTATCAATTAACAAAGAAATCATAATTCTTGGTACTTTAATTGAACGATGCAGTAAATTAATTGTATTTATTGTATTATCATCAATGTCTCATTTTCTTCAGTAAGTATTTTTTGTACCGGTCTTGATGGTTTGACTGAATTGTATTTAAGTACCTGACCATTTAAACATACTTTTGCAATATGACCAATACGACCGCATTTTAACCACTTAGTTATTTTATGATAACAAGTATTAGCAAAATAGTTCATATTTCCACAACGAAGACATTACTTTGGTATTATCGGTAGATGTAGTTGCTGTTGCATACGTAAAAGGTGCAGCTTTAATTATATTAACACTGTTCGGTTGTGTTAGTTGCTGTGTATTTTGACATTGCTTCAATCTTCTTATCTTTAAAATCCCGTACAGATGATTTTATTGCTAAAGCGATATCAACACATTTTTTAAGGTCATTCTTTGGAGGTTTCAATTGTAGTAAATCAGTAGTAGAGGCGTTACATTTCGGACAATTAAAATTAAAAAAAAATTGACAATTTCTTTAGTTCTGTTAAAAATATTGTTATACTTTCTCCTTCATTTTGTACGCGTTTGCTAAATTTATTCTGTTCAGCAATATGGTTTCCGGTTCGTCTGGACTATTAAGATTGCATAAAGTTTGTAAAGATTTAGGTCCTAAACCGTGTATTAGAGTTCTTTTCTTTATGTCATCGTAGTGTGTGAATTCGGCTGAACTACATGGACTAGTCTAAATTGAAGTGGACCAGATTAGAATTCAGTCCTACCTAGTCTATCACAGATTAATTTAAGTAATAACACAGAAGAAATAATAGTACAAGTAGTAATAAGCTAAAACTATTTTGTCCATCTAGCAAGTTCAACAGCCGAAAAATCAGTGGAAGTCGAAAAAAAAGTCTGACTAATTCAATGCTTGAACTAGTCACTTTGAAAAGGGGTGGTTTGTTTTTGATTTAATCTATACCAGGGGCTACTTTCTCAAAAGAATCAAATATTTTTTGATCAAATGCCCCAGAGAAGTAGAGTTCACATTTACTTCTATTTACATTTAAACCGACTTCTTTACTAATTTTGGACAAATCGGCAAAAACTGCTGCAGAATCACCACCTATTGTACTATCATTCAAATACCATACATTTAATTAAGAGGTAAGTGGCTGAATTAGCGAGTAAATACTTAGCAAATGCTGCAGGACCTATTGGGTCACCTTGCTGGCAACCAACTATAGATTCTATCAGGCATTCGTCAAATAGAAGCAAAGAAGGGTTCGAGTATGACTGCTCATGTAAGGATATAAATTTTGCATGTGTTAATGATATCTCTTAACATACTCTCTTTAAACTGTATTAAATGCATTTTTATGTTCTATTTTTAAAATGAATTGTGAAGTGCCCTTTTGCGAGTTGGCTGAGTGTACAGCAGCCTCCACCTATACGCACTGTAAAACCTATTTGTATTGGACTTAAATACGAACAAACCCATTCAGATATGCTCGCACATGCAAGTTTGAAGACTATGCGACGAAAAGCGTTACCGACGCAAGCCTCATGCCCGATTTAACCAACGATCCCTAACTTTAAAGGAGCCCCTAAATAAGAATTTTGACATATTTGCTATGAAACAACTGTCATTAACTGTCCCTTAACTTACTTGATTTAAGTTTAGCTAACCTTATGTTATTCGGCTATTATAACGTTTCATTTACAAAATATCTTTATTGAGCTTCACTTTGTGCACTAAAAAAAGAGGACTGATGCCCGATTTATCCAACTCTAAGAGAACCCCTAACTAAGTTAAGGGACAGTTAATGACAGTTGTTTCATAGCAAATATGTCAAAATTCTTATTTAGGGGCTCCTTTAGAGTTAGGGATTGTTGGTGAAATCGGGCTTATGTCCTGCATCACCTGCTGAAAATAATGTTAAGTCCTTAAGAATCTAAGTTCTTAAGTGGGCAGGAAAAGGATTCGCGAACTTGAGCGTCAAAAAACATCAAAATGTTGTTTTCAGTTATAATAAAGTTTTTTTTTTGGTAAAAAAGAACATGGAGGTGTAGATTTTATTTACTCGATCCTAATTACATAATTTCTTTATAAAAAATCTGTTTAGTTTTAAAATGAGGACTAAAGTAATATTTTTAGAATCATAAATCGAACTTTGGGTGTCTTTTCAAAAGTTAATATATTTTTTATAAAAATACTATCTAATTAGGATCGAGTAAGTAATATTTACACCTCTACGTTCTTTTTCATCAAAAATAAACTTTAATATCACTGACAACAACATTTAGACGTTATTGGACCTTTGAGATCGCGAAACCTTTTACTGGCTTCTTAAGCCGTTTAGACCATTTGGAAAATCATGACATGGTATCTTTTATATTTATTTTAAAGTAAGTATCATTAGGTACTGGTGCTTAAAATTATATATTTGTTTTAAGGTAAGTATCATTGGGTACTGATGAAGGGTTGAGGAAGGCAAGGTGGTCTTTAGGAAGTGGATTTTTCGGCTTGATTATTGCCAAGTCAAAAGGAGCTATTATCATTTAATGATATAATCAGACGACAATAACAATTGAACTGCCCCACGAATATCGCCGTCAGAAACTTTATAGTACGTAGTACCTACTCTATTTAATCTGTGCTTCATAGCTTCAATCCGTTTTGAGAGAATGGAATTTGTATTCCCTGCAAAATATTTTATTATTGACGGTGCTAAGAACATTGTCTCGGTGTAGTGATAATCCTTTTTAAAAGAATGGATTTTGTATTCCTATTGATATGCAGCAAGAATAGCGTCGGTGACAGCACTGATCCCTGGGGTACTCCCGCGTTAATGGGTTCTCGGCCCGAGGCCATACCATCAACAATGACTCTTATAGCTCGGTCTGAAAGGAAAGAAGAGATCCAGCCGCAAAGTCGCGCCGAAAATCCGTAAGCTGGCAACTTAGAGAGTAAAGCTTTATGCCACACCCGGTCAAAAGCCTTGGAGATATCCAGACCAACTGCCAAGGCTTCCCCATGCTGGTCCATTGCCTCACCCCAGATATGCGTAATATATGCTAGAAGATCACCCGTTGACCTCTTCCTACGAAAGCCGTACTGGTGGTCATGTATAATAGAGTGATCTTCTAGGTGGCGCATTATTTGTGCGTTGATAATGGTTTCTAGGACCTTGCACAACACTGAATTGATAGCAATAGGCCTGTAATTATTGGGATCTGACCGGTCTCCCTTTTTGGGAATGGGTTGCACGTTCGCTTCCCTCCAAGTTGCGGGGACAATGCCAGAGGAGTATGAAAGGCGGTATAGGCGCGTGAGAACAGGAGACAACTCAAGAGCGCAGTTTTTCATTACAATCGCTGGGACACCACCCGGGCCACTAGCCTTCCGAACGTCGAGTGAACGGAGCGCCGCGCGCACATCACGTTGCCGGATATCAGGCATTGTGATACCGCAATTGGGAATAGTAGGCGCCTCCATCATCGAGTCTGGAGTTCGAGGCAAATAGATTAGCAAGAAGTTCGGCTTTCTTAGTTGCCAAATGGGCCAGCGAACCATCAGGATATCGCAGCGGCGGCAATGAGGAACGACAGAAATTTGCCTCAACGGATTTGGCAAGCTGCCATAACTTCCGGCTACTTGCCGGTTGTTCAAGCAGCTCCTGCCCGATCCAAGAGATATGAAAAGACTTTGCACTCTTCAATACTTTCTTGCACAATTTGTTAGCGGCGTTGCAAGCTGCCTTCAAGGTAGCCTGCCTGCCGAATTAGGGTCAGCCATTAAACGACTCCTAACCCACTCCCGGTAAGCAGAATTCTTTGCTGCCACAGCCTTGGTACAACGGCTGTCGTTCGTTTTGCTGCCGCCTTTGTTGATGATAGACGAGTACGGAATATAATATTCCATTCCGAGAAGAATTTCATCAGCAAAAGCAGAAGCACAGGCATATACCTTAAAGCAGCGTTGCCCCCATGGTAGGACAAGAAAGTACTCCCTAAGTCCATCCCAGTCTGCCGAGGAGTAGTGCCAGATTTTTCGTGCAGTCGTCTTCCTAGGCGGCACAGGGATACACGGTACTGATGTAACTACCGGACAGTGATCCGAACCACCCAAGGGGGCCAAGACTGACACCTTATATCTAGCAGAATGACTCGTCAACAGAAGGTCTAATTTGGAGGGCGCATGACTGACTATGTCTGGGATTCTGGTGGTTTCATCGACCAGTTGAGTCAAGCCATGGGAGAGTGCAAAGTCGTGAGCGCATCTCCCAGCGTGATCGGTTTTTAGGGATCCCAACCATTGAACATGGTGACCATTGATTCTCCCAAAAACACGAACTCCGCACAGGGAAAAAGTTCTTGCGCTTTGTCTGTCGCTCTGCTCAGATAGTTGTAGAATAGAGTCGTCTCCTGATCACTTCTATGGGATCGATATAGGCACACGTAGATTCGAGACTGAGTTCCCAGATCTACGTGAACCCACAAGGTGGAAAGGTTGGAGTCCTCTAAACTGCGTATACGGCGACAACAGATATCCGACCGAGCATATAGGCACACCCCGGCTTTTGGTAGGAACTTCTCGTCTAGGGTAAATCCGGGGTAATGTAGGTAAGATATGTCGGCCGGGCAGTGGATCTGGGTCTCCGTTAGAAATAACATGGCGGGTTTAGCCGTCTCAAGATGCTGATGTACGGCACTAAGATTGGCGTGGATCCCGCGAATATTTGTAAAATCCACGCCGAATAAAGTGTTGGGGATGTGCACCGCTGTCCCAGTATTTCTATTTAGTTGTGCAGTCATGAGGTTTATGGAGGAAGAGAGAAATAGAAGGCGTGAAGTGAACTGTTGCTGCCGCAGTAAAGGCGAAGATAGCGCTGACCTAGGTGCGATAGCCACTCGAAAATCAAATAGCACTGACACGTCGGACGGAAGGGCCCCTGTACCCCCCCGAAAGTGGTTGCCTGATTCCCCTCCGGTCACCAACCGGCACGACAAACCACTTCGGGATTATGCGCCACTTGATGGGGCAGCCCCTCTTGGTGGTTAGCCAACAATGGGCCCCTATACTAAATAGCGGGCGGGCGGCCAGCAGAATAACCGTTTCTACAGGTCTCCCTGGCCGACGTGTCAATGCATTTCACTTCAAGAATTTAGGCACCTAAGTGCTCTAATAAGCGTGTTATTGCGGCAACAACACCTCATGGCCTGGTTGTCCACTGGCTGAACCAGAAACACGGTAACGCTTCACGGGTTTTTCGCCCTGTGGATGGTAGTAGCAACCCAGACGAGCAATAAGCTCTTCCACCGCTAGAATTAGTCGTCGATTAGCCTACTAAGTCCGAAATGGACCGAGCGTTTCCCGGGGACACCACTGGGAGGTACGACGCACAGTCCCCAAGTTGTTTGATTTATTTGGCACATGAAGCGCAGTGGAAGCAAAACTGCCGTCCTAAAGCTAAAATGCCGTTATCCAACATCTGGTCGATTTTGAGTTATAAGATTTTAAATGTCGTAAATGTTTACAAATTAAATAAAAAACCAAGAATTAAAATGCCGTTAAGACATTTTAGAAGCGTTTAAAAAAAATGCCATCACGGGTGCCTATTTGGCTCCCGAGAACCGTTTAAACGGCCCCAGGGTACCCAGCGGAGGAATTAACTTGTCCTCATTTCGCCGATGGTATTCGGAGGCAACACCTATCAAGTGGCGAGCTTGTTGCGGTGTTTATGATGGCATAGCCTCGTTGTATAAAGCGGTCACCCATACCAGGCCGGCCTTGTTGTCATCTGGTTAACCTTGTTATCAGTTGCGCGGTGACGAGGCCGCTTTAGTAGTGTTTTTATACGTTAATAATTTGAAGAATGCTAGATAAAAACGCAAAAAACTTCACTTTGTTTCACAACTTTTACTCATTGTTACGATTTTAATGTATGGCTATATCAAAGTACTACATTAGATCTGTTTTTTGATTCCTCAAATTCTCGGATATGACATCTAGTTATCAAATGGCATCAATTTGAATTATTTCGAGCTATTTTCTTGAATAATTCGATATGGTTTCGGTAGGTAACGACATTATAGCTAAAGGACGGCAGAAAAGTAAATAGATTCTCCCCATCTTGACTATTATTCTAATATATACATTTAGATATAAGAAGGGAGAACACAATGGCTAGCATCTTTGGGTATGCGTTTTAATACTTTTTATTTCTCTGGTGAAGAATAAAATATTCAAAGCTAAATGAATAACATTCTGTTGTATCGGTTTATTAATTGATTGATGAGAGAAAAACATATATGTATGCGACCGTAATGTATAATTATTATATCTCAATTATATTTTGGTAATTAATTAACTTTATTCAATGTGCATTTTGACATATTTTGTAGTCTGTTAAGTAATTGTATTAAAATGTTTCAAAAGTGTCGATTGAGTAAAATTAATTACAATTGGGGCCCCAGCATTATATCACCAATAAAAAGTACATAAATTCTATATATTTTTTATTTAATACTTTATTAAGATTCACAATGTTTATATATGCTTAACTCTAATAGCTTAAATCAATTTCATGACTAGTTATGCATTACAACTTTAAAGAGTAAAAACTGCGTCCCTAGCTAGACGATTCCGTCCATATGGTATAGGACTACATAATCAAAAATAATTATTTTAGGAAATATATTATATCACATAGCCATATAATAAAATTACATTAGGCAAAATCACTACATTCATCTACATTTTTCATTTAAATAAAAAATATGCCTTATATTTAGAATAATTAAGCAATTTAATTAAAAGTAGAAAACCAATTTATTATAGAAGTATAAAAAACAACATAAATAAACAAAGAAAAGATTAAAAAACACCTACTACATTAAAACAATAATTAGAAAGTAATAATTAACCACTAAATGAAACCTATCAAAACAAACTTGGCAATCATGACCAGTTTCCATAATTGGGACTTTACAACAATTTAATCTCTTGAATAAAATATATAAAAGATCTATCATTAAAATTACTACTGAACTTAATTATTAAAGTTATAGAATAGGTTAGTAGGGTATAGCGTGGGTATAGCATACAATGTATTTAAGCATTAATTTTATAAAGTTCTTAAGAATTGTAGAAAATTTTGAATTTCAACTATTTAGTAAAAACTTATTATTACACAACATTTTGATTTGACTAGAAGTCTTAAAAATAGTGATTAAACAGGAAACATTGAACATTTGTGCATGAAACATATTGTGCCACTTTTATTCTTTCTCTTTTAATATTTTCTCTTGTTCCCGGTTCTCGGATTGTGGCTTATGAGCTGGAGATGTATAAATACAGGAATAAGTTGAAGCGGATCTAAAGGAATCATGTGAAAATGTATCATCATCATCATTTATATAACGCAGTTTTGCCTGCATTTTTTGATAGTTAACCTTCTTCTGATGATCATAAATTCTCAATGTTTGATCTTCATTGTCTGGTTTCATACGAAACATTTTTAAACTAACAACAACATTTTTCTTTACATAAATATATGGAGATCTATGCAACTGTAACAGTTCTCGAGGGAATTTTGTTTGAAATGGCATCAAATTTGCCATTTCTTTTTCTATATCAATTTCAGCTTTGTTTGCTGCTTCTGATATTTTTTCTACTTTTTCTTCCATTTTATCTGTTTTAATATCACTTTCTGGTTTAATTTCAATTTGGTCATCACTACTAGTTTTTGATCCAATTTTAATTTCTGTTTCCATTTTACTACTAATTTCTGATTCAGTTTTAATTTCTATTTCGGTTTCCATCTTCTCTATGATTTACACCTGTAAAATATTAAGAGTATGAGACAATGTTCTTAGCTATTCAAGAATTATCTGTGTAGGTCGGGAGGCAAGGAAGTGTTGTGGTTTACTTCCCTGCTTCCAAGTATTCCCAAACTTGAGAACATAAAGGAGGGTTAAAGGCATTTCTAAATTCACTGTATTCAGTACCCTCTCTACCAAACCAAATTACAATATGATCCTGTGTGCACTATCCAACAATCAACATCATCCAAAAATCCAACAGCTGATCTTGGAAGCCCAAAATCCTATCCTGTCTATTATATTTAGTTTATAGGTCTAATTAGTATATAATTAGACCTATTATTGCAAAGACCTTCCTGGAATTCCTCCTGCACTGACTTGTATAATACTTTTAAAGTTAAGAAAAACTTCTTCCAAATTATGCATCAACAAAAATGAAAGAATTTATTTTTACATATACAAAAAAGGCATTGAATGGCCAACAATGTCCCAGAACATTCCATAATGTTGAAGTGTTGTAGAATATTTCACGATGATTTGAGATGTTTATCTTAGAAAAAAATTAATAGCATGGCTACAGAGTTCATGTGATATAGTACAGAATGTATAACTTACTATGAAATAACAGTGTATTCCTCCAGCCCCGAAATGGCACATACTCAAGTGTATATATGTATATATATGAAAACTTTCAAATATGCCTACTTGTCCAGAGTATTCTGGTAAGATGGGGCAAAGCAAATAACATAATGTATGTACATTGTGTAGGGTTGCCGTATGGACTCGAAAATCGCTAATATGATAAAGTTCTAGAAGGTATTTGTAAAGCTGTAAGTCTCGTCAGTATTACTAAAGCCAGTAAAATATTGTCATTATGATCTTAAATGTAAGTTCTTGTCCCTCCTTTTCCTTGAAGGGAGACTACGAGGGACAACTAAGAAAATTATTACAAAGAAGTAAACATTTCTCAATCATGGACAAAGAATATTACTCATGGTCAAAAAGATCTTGGAACGCCTTCCAAGATCCTTCAATTGACAAAATGACCAATCGCATTGGAACTTTTATGGAATGTGTTTCCAAGATGATGCAGACAGGATCATATAGTTTTAAGGTTGTATAGAGAGGGTCATAATCATGCAATACCACGAGGATCTATAGATAGCTACATACATTATCTTCACTACAGCAGCTACCTTATTAAAAAGTACTCATTAGGCCTATTACACCTCATAATGTATAAAAGAGAGTATTTTTATCTTTCTATCACGTGGCTGGAAGGCAGAAGAATAAACTGCAGCATTTCCGGACTTGAGACTAAACTTTAACCAAAATGATGTTGTCTGTCAATTTTTATGCCACTAGGTTTGAATTAAGTCAGGCTTGCATCTTATTGATAAAGTTTAGTTTAGCGTTGTACGCGTAATAACACTTAACGTCAGATTTTTTGGTGCATACTTTATAGTTGAGGAAAAAATATGATGACAGAATAGAATAATCCTTGATACTAAAGTAATAATAATTCATTTATTTCTCACAAAAAAGCTTATTGATAATTCACAACATCATTTGAAACAGTTTGTGAGACTGGAGCCTGAATTAGGCACAAAGCCTGTGTCTCAGGTCTCCAGGATCCCAACCTTATTAACAATTTATACTGATTATCAGGAAAAATACTAAAAAATATTGTATTTTACAATATAAAAGAAAATATACACATACAATTTAAATAAGGTAGGTAGTAGAAATGTTAACTTATTGCCTCATAGGCTGTAGTCTTTGTTTAGTAGTATTTAAACTTTATGGCTTTGAAGTTTTACTCATAGATGTCTATATTGTACACAGGTAATAAACAACTGTGAAAACATGGAACATTCTCGCCACATTCAATTATGATTTAATTTATAACAAAATGTTGTTACACACATTCTATATTGTATGCTATATTAAATTACTTGGATGAGTGAACTAGGTACAACCAGATGATATAAAACATTGTGGCATTAAGATGTACCTAAATTAATTTTAAAAGATATCCGCTCAAGTTAATTAAAAACATAATCTAAAAAGTTTTATATTATCTGAAAATCGCTTAAGTACATTGCAGTTACTAATTTGGTTTAAAATATACTTAAGTAAAGAAACATTGTACAAATATTACTAGCGTAGGTATTACAACTCAAGGTATAGAACTCTATTAATGGCTACTTTACGAAATTTTTTTTTAATTACTTACCAGCTATCACTTTAATTTATTAAAATAAGCTGCCGCGCCCCGACTTGCAATAAAAGTGGTGTGGTGCACTAATCTGAAAAATCTATATTTTCTATTTTAACCCTTAATATGTTGCTACTTAATCAGTAAATACTATGAAGATACACCTAATCTTAAGTTCATCTGTATGGTTACAAATTAATTTACAAATCAAATAAGTAATCTATAATATTGTTAAATTCAAATAAACTCACGGAACAAAAAACCAAGATACAGTTAAATATCCCCCGCCATTTCTTCGGGAGCCACAGAGTAGCGAAGCGATGGGCGATTATTAGGTACTAAAACTAATCGAAATAGTTTTTTACCTTGCGGTCCGATTCACGCCAAAATCGATGTCAGCACCGCTACACCGGTTCGAATGAGCGTAAGCGCGCTAAAAATGATTTGACCTTCTGGATTTGATATTAATAGTGACGTCATTAAAGACGCCACATTGAACTTACAGGGATTTTGTTTCTGGATAATATCCCTGTGAGCGCTTTAAGAATTAAAGCGACATTTATCTAGAAACATATTTTTGATAATACAATTCATTTATTTTTAAGGTGTTTTATTTGATATCAAAACAGTGGTAGATACAAGTGATGTTTTTCTGAGCGCACTAAATCACTGGTCCGATTCATTAGCACGCACGCACCGCGCTTTTTGATTCGGACCGGTAATCATGAATGTTAGCGTTCATAGCGATGTTATCGTCATTATTTATTAATAAAAACAGACTCCTCTGCCATCTAGTATTAGGACTTCTAACTTCACTCGTATAGAGTTAATAGAAAAAAGCTAATAGAGGGCGTCTGTGTATAAGTAGATAACAAGCCATGAAAAAAAATCGTGAAGGGTGACTGGAACCTGGTTTACTCAGCGGTTGAGCACCTTGCCGCGATAGCGAGGTTCGTGGGTTCGAGTTATAATAGTATTAATAGACTAGTTGGTAATGTAAATTTGATGTCTTTATCCCTTTGTCATCGCTTTTTTAAATACATACACACGAATTTCGTACATTTTTTCTCATAACAATGCTACACACAAACGCACATTCTACCACAATTAAGTACACACGCTCTCACAACATGGATACACGCATACACACAGACATACTTACAACCATGGAAATAACTGTTTTATTTTTATTTTGTGTTATATTACAATGTTAGTACACATCTGTTATGTATTATTTTTAATTTGTGTTATATTACAATGTTAGTACACATCTTTTATGTACTTACTCATAATTATTTGTAATTGTTTGAAATAGGTAATAAATTGATTTTTCTGATAATCAGTATAAACTGTTAATAAGGTTGCGGGATCCTGGAGACCTGAGACACAGGCAGAGAAATATATGTATATCATCACGGGTGCCTTACGGCGCCCGAGACCGCCTAGACGGCCCCAGGGTACCCAGCGGAGGGGTTTTTAATCCCACCTCGTCAAAGCCGATGGTATAGAGAAATAAATGAATTATTATTATTACTATTATTATTATTTATGGTACTATTTGTTAAACTCGTCGTTTAAAGAACAATGGATACCTATTGAGGCGGATCTACGCTCAATTATATTGGCAATGTAAAGTTCCTTTTACATTACATTGTGGTAATATTCATGAGTATGTAGAATACAATGTAAATTGTTGTATAGTATTTTTATTTTACACCAGAGGCTCTACCATAGTTTTGCGCATTGTAGCATCTTAACGTATTTGTATACATATACGTGAGCAACAACCAATAGGGCCACTTTATTTTTGGTACCAGGATTAAATAAAGCGATCCCAATCAGCAAACATGTTAGTAGTGGTGTGTTAACACACCAATAATAGCACCCCTAAAGCAAAAGCTTAATAAACCACCAATAATAAAAATCAATATGATATACCTTTTTATTTGGTGAACATTGGTATTTTTATTATCTGAACATTTCATAACAGATTTGCTATTTCATAATATGTAATTATGGACTTATCAATGCCTATTTATTTTTACAAACTTATTGATTTTGGTGCTGTGGCTTCAGTAAAATACTGACCCTATATGATCTTTTGTATATTTTCGCGTTCTTTCGCCATTCAAACATTCATACTAAAGTATCAAAAAATAAATAGAGTCTTACGTCCGTGGATACTTTAGTATCCACTAAACTTAAACAATGCGTCATTGTTATAAGCCATCTAGTGAAACACATCGTCTCTTTTAGTTTGTTTGTTGTTTTAACTCTGTGGTTGTTTTAATATTACAGACAATGATATTACTTCTAATCGTAATTAACCGTAAAAAGTAGATGGCTAAATAGAATCATTATTTTATGACAAAAAAATATAAAAACTTTAGTTGGCGTTGTACTATTGCGTTGGATTTAGAATTTTGAAGAATATTGTTGAAATATATCTCGTAAATTGTTATATATATCTCGTATATTGCTATTATTATACATCAAAATGATCTTGAGGATTTGTTTTTTAAGATAAAAACTATATTTTATAGTTGGTATATGTTTACTCCTAGTCTAAATAGAGGGTCAAAATTATAGGTATTATTTGGACGAGAACAAAGGTCGGTTTTGATGGCCTTTGTGTTTTGCAGTTTACTTTACATTCTTTTTAATAAAATAATATCTAAAATATAAATAATAGTTCACTATTTCCATAATCATATACTTTTATTATAAAAAAGGTATTAAGATTAATAATATTTCAATAAAATTTTAAGTTTATGGGCATGAAATTTGATACAGCGACCGATATTTTTAGAAGTGGGTGTTATGTTTCAATTTATTTCACAATTGAAGACTAAATTTAAATATCAATCTTTTTACATTATTGGAAAGGGAAAATAATCTAGAATTTTATACTTATTTTTGAATTAGTCTAATTTCCAATAATATTATGCTAACATGCAGAATTATGAAAAGCAACACGGTTTTTTAAATACTTTTCGCATGTTTTGTTTGGGTTTTAGTAACTTATATTAATATTATCAATATTTTTTTATATTACTTTGTTAAGCACCGACATTATTTTACGGTCATAAGCTTGTACCCTGACATAAACTGACGAGAAATAAAATAATTACCTACGTTTAAAAAATTTTTTTTTCACTTGAGACCATACATTTATATAGCATACCTATCGCTCGGAGCTCGAAGCAAGGCAGTCCTCTCGACTAAACCGTGCACCGCGCACGTACTTAGCTTACCACTATAACAACAATTTACTCGCGCTTATTCTCTTCACCTAACATCAATATAAACTCTGTTATCTTTACTATTATATAATATTAATCACTGTGCCGTAATTACTTAGCTTTTTTTCATCTCTCATATTATCTTCATTCTACCTTCGACAATTCTAATTTATGTGTGTATTATTAAATGGAAGTGATTTGTGAACACAAAAGTATTTTATATATTTGCTTCAATCCCCCTTAAGAACATTCAAGCATAGGGAGCGTTCAAGTATTACGTAACGCAATTCATGAAGATTTTTGATCAGATGCGAAGAACCATGCAGTTTCCATTAAAACACCGTATGTATGACCAACAACAGACTTCAGACATCTGGCCACATATTTGTGTTCATAAAAAGTCCACGGGCTTCTCCATTCCATCTAGTGTCAAAAAAAGATAACTGCTGGCGCCCCTGTAGAGATTACCGCATGCTCAACGCTCGTACTGTACCAGATAAATACCCGATCCGGCACATCCATGCTTTCAAACCAGATGGCTGCAACGTCTTTTCTATTATTGACCTAGTAAAGGCTTATAACCAAATACCCGTTTTTGGCCATGACATCCCAAAGACAGCTATCACAACACTCTTTGGGTTATATGAAATTCGGCTTACGAAACGCGGGACAGACGTTCCAAAGGTTTGTCGATGAATTGACTAGAGGACTGGATTTTTGCTACGCCTACCTTGATGATTTTTTAGTATTCACTCCTGATGAAGAAACACATGCTAAACATCTGCGACAAGTATTTTCCAAAATGTAACAAAATGGTATTTTAATCAACACTTCGAAATGCGTATTCGGTGTATCACAAGTAACATTTCTAGGCTATCACATATCCACTGAAGGGATAAAGCCGCTAAAACAAAGTTCAGCTATTAAAGATTTTCCGCCGCCAACCACTGTGAAAGAACTCAAAGATTTTTAGGCATGCTGAAATTCTACTAGGTGTTTCATACCAAACGCCGCTCAACATCAAACTCCCCTTAACTCTCTTCTTACCGGTAATGTCAAAGGTTCGCAACCTATCACATGGACAACTGAAACGATAAAGTCATTAAACGATTGCAAGAATAGCTTATGCAACGCTGCACTTCTCGCATACCCCGATTCCAACGCCAAAATTGCACTTGTAACAGAAGCATCAGATACGGCAATCGATGCAGTACTTCAACAGCTCCACAGTAACGCCTGGCAACCACTCGCATTCTTCTCAAGGGAGCTTACTTCCTCACAACAAAAGTACTCGCAGTTTACGATAGAGAGTTACTCGCAGTTTACGAAGCGATAATTTTAGGCATATATTGGAAGCGAGAAATTTTATCATATACACAGATCACAAGCCCATATGTTTCGCCTTTGACAAGCGGAAAGAAAACTGCTCGCCAAGACAGTTTCGCCACTTAGACTTTATCGCTCAGTTTTTTACCGACGTCAGACACATTTCCGGCAAGAACAATGTCGTCGCCGACACACTATTCCGGATGGCAGAACTGGAAGCTCCACTCAATTTAGAGCAACTTGCTCACGCTCAAACATCCGACTCAGAACTTAACGATCTACTGACCCAGGGTACATACCTCAAGCTTAAACTATTGAAAATACCCGAGCAAAATCACAGCTATATTGCGACGTCAGCATTCAACCTCCTCGGCCATATGTAACAAAAAACATAAGGCGATAAATCTTCGACAGCCTACACTCTCTTAGTCATCCTGGAATAAAAGCCACGACTAAACTTATCACTCAGCACTATGTATGGCCTGGCATTAAAAAAGACTTGCGCCATTGGTCTCAAACATATCTCGCGTGCCAAAGAGCTAAGATAACTCATCACGTATCCTCTTAAATTCTCCAATTCCAGCATCACGACATACTCAATACAATACTTTTATATTCAAAGATCTCTCTTCCAGTTCACATGTCTTCATACGAGAACACACTGTACGCGGTGCACTGCAACCAGCTTACATCGGCCCTTTCCCTGTAGTTCAAAAAGGAGACAAATATTTCAAAATAAACGTCAAGGGCAAAAAAACAACAGTATCTATCGACAGACTTAAGCCTGCCTACTTACTGGAAACTGCCAACAATAAAACTCCAAACCCGACAATTAGCAACTTACCTAAAGGCGACCGAGTTCGATTCCCAGACTATTATCGCTCGTAGAGACGGTCTCTGAAGGGAAGTAATGTGGCCATACATTTATACGTTATTATAATGTCAATAAATTACCACAAACATAATCGCGGCGCACTTTAGTTATGCACACGCGCCACCTCGCCCGGTCGCGCATCCTACCTACCGCTCAGAGCTCGAAGCAAGGCAGTCCGCTCTCGACTACACCGTGCACCGCGCACGTACTTATCTTACCGCTATAACAATAATTTACTCACGCTTTTTCTTCCTTCACCTAACATCAATATAAACTCTGTTATCTATACTATTATATAATTAATCACTGTGCCGTAATTACTTCGCTTTCTTTCATCTCTCATATTATCTTCATTCAACTTTCGACAATAATTTATGTGTGTAATATTAAATGGAAGTGATTTGTCTTCAATCAACTCCAAGACTCTTCCATATACTTATTAAAATAATACTTACCTCTATATTGAAACTGCCTTTTTTACATCTGCTTTTAACTCAAATACACTGCATACATTTCGTAAAAAATATATCAAAATAAAACAATTCTTAGATTAGTAATAGCGGATCTAGGGATTTGGCGATAGTAGATAGTGGATTTAGCTTTGCGTTTACAACCAATTCGGAACGATGAATATGAACGTTATCGTTAATAATTAATTTATATTATGATTCGGACCGTTAAGTCTTTGAATGGCTGTGTGCAACCACAGAGTAGGCCTTTTATAGTGACCTTTGCCTTCTCTTAGAGAAAACCGACCAAAAAAAAAACGAGACACCCACAGAGTAACTTGGAGGGCGGGGGGCAACAAAAATAGCAGAAAAACAAGATTTTTTTTTACTGTTCCATGAATTCCACAACTTTACTTTTCTTCATATCCTATTATTTAATTTATTAGTCAAAGTTAACAATATTTTATAATGAACAAGATTACTTTGTTGCTATGGCTATGGATTTCCTTCCTGAAATAAAAGGGTCCGTTAAAAATTCTGAAAATAAATTATGTGTTAAGAGGATAAACCATGTTATTACTGAGGAAGAGTCAACTGGAAGTGAAAGCGATGACGAACGAGGTATAGAAGTTATGAATACAAATACGGTTCAAACATTATCAACAGTACCAAGTCTTGATCTTTCACCTAGTCCATCTACAGCAGTAGGCAGTGTTGCAATTAGTAACTCCGAAAATGTTCATTTTGGAAACAAAACATATTTTAATGGACCCATTACTATAAAACAATATGTAAATGCTAAGAATGGTATTGATAATGCTGGGTATAGTAAAAGTGATGAGCCACATGAAAAGGAAAATGAATCTCAAGACAAAACTACAACCAAGGTGGCAAGTAAGTAAATTAACACTCAGCCGCTTGGGTGCTTTTTTTGTAACATAATCACCCAGGTGAGGTCATCATGATCGGTTACGTTAATGGTAGTAAAATATTAAAACTCAACTTTATGCAGTGGAAGTTGGTTGGTTGTTGCAAGAGGAATTCCAGCAAAGTCTTTGCACCGTCTATTGAAGGATCTTGGCCTTCCGAGAAGAGCCGTCGGAACTTTTATGGAGCGTGTTTCCAGGATGGCGCTAACAGGATCATATAATATTTGGTTGAGTAGAGAGGGTAGTGAACACAGTGCAGGTGAGAGATCAAAAGGCCTTTAAACCTACTTTGCGGTCTCAAGTCCAGGAACGCTGCAGGTCATTCCCCTGCCTTTCAACCACGCAATGGACCCAGCACCCGCACGGTGAATCCATGGTTTGCTAAGAACATTGTCTCTCTCTTACCACCGCCCATACAGATTCAAAAACTGTTAAGTGACACATGTTTCGGTTTTTGTCTGTGGGTTCACCGGTTTTCAGGAGACTACTGCATCAATTTCTTGTCGAGGTGGTAGTCTCCATTCAGGGTGCGCGTTGTCTACTTTGCTCTAAGGTTGTAAGCACCAGTTCTTTTAAATGGTCTTCATATGTCTTTTTTCTTAATGAGACCACCATTTTTGTAGCTTTGCGTCGTACCTTTTCCAACAGAATGATATCCTTTTTGAGATAGGGATTCCACACCTGGAAAGCATACTCAAGTAACGGTCGTATATATATTTTATAGAGTTTTATAAAAACTGTTTGTCTATATACAGGAATGTTTTTCAGATCAGATACAACATAGAATTTGCCCTTTTTGATATACTAATTATATGTTTGTCCCATTTAATATTATTTGTTATTGTAATGCCCAAGTCCATTTGAGATGTAACCGTTTCGAGCAAGTTGGAGTCAATACTGTATGATACCATTGGGTTATTGGGTTATATGTGAAGAACAGTACACTTATTTGTATTCAAAGTGAGAAGCCAGTCCTTGGTCAATTGTGAGATCCTGTCAAGGTCACCTTGGATTATATTGTGGCTTATAATCGGATTGCCGATTAATTTGGTATCATCTGCAAATAAAAACATGTATGATTGGATCACTTGCTTCAGGTCAGTAAGAAAAATACCAAATAGTATCGGACCGAGCAAAGATCCTTGTGGAACGCCACTCAGGACATTGTATGCATCAGATAGTTTCTCACCTATTCTAACTTTAAAAACCCTCTTGGTTAGGAAATCCTTTATCCAGTTTCAAAGTGCTACTCGAATTCCAAAATGATCCAATTTGACAATTAAGCACTGAATTGGTACTCTATCGAAGGCTTTTTCGTAATCAAGATATATTATGTCTATGGGGTGTTTTTCATTCCAGGTTTTGGTCTATTTGTCAACACAACACAGAAGATTGGTAACCGTAGATCTCCTTGGGACGAACCCATGTTGTTCCTCAATAATAATACTTTCTTTGGCCAGGAATTTTCTCATTTTAGGGGCTATGATTTTTTCCATTAATTTGAAAATTATACATGTTAGGCTTTTAGGGCGGTAGTTAGAGGCAATTAGTTTGTCGCCTTTCGTAAATTGGGGTAACTATGGCCTCTTTCCAATCTTTTGGCAGAACTCCTTGTGAATGACAGTGGCATAATGATTGCTAATTGTTCATACAAAAGGCAATTTTAGGCAGATTGAAGTCTCCCATTATCAATAAGGTTTTTTCACCATCTGCTGCCTTTTTAATATTATCAAATAGAACTTTATCATACTTTTCCAATGTAGTGTGTTGGTCGATACACCCCTGCCAACAATAGCCTAAAGTTCCCATAGGTAATATCTAACCATAAAACCTCTACATTAGAATGGCTTAATGTTGAGTGTTGTGACACGTATATGGGTATGCCATGGTGCTCATTTGCTACAAAAATTGCTACCCCACCATGCCATGTTAAGCCATGGATAGTTAAGAACATTGTCTCTATAAAAATTGTCAAATTATAAAATATCAACCTAAACAATTTCAATGTGCTGAATGTCATAAGCAAGAATACTGTGTTTTATTGTAGGAAATTCTATGTTTGGTTAGCTCCAAAAAAATTTTAGAGATGTATTGTATTGATCAATAAATATTAAATTTACCAATTTAAATAAGTCATAAGTCATTATGAATAATTAAAAGAATTGGAGGTGAAATTAAATTCAGTAACAAGTGTTATAAACAACTTTAAATAGCATGATAAATAATATTAAAAGCAATCTTGTACATTTTTAATGTGTTACTTTCAGCTAAGAATAAATAATTAATTTAATGTAATATTATTCTTTTCAGCTACTGTTAAGGGAAATAAAATAAATACATGGCAAAAGATTTTGTTGTCAATTATAATTATTATATTATTTGGTGTAGTCTGCTCAGTTATTTTTACTTTATATGCCAAATCATTACAAAATGAATCAGAGAGCAAGGATAATTCTGTTTTACATACCAAAAAACAAGATAATGGTGAGTTTTTCCTTTTTATATTTTATTGTTATTCAAATAATGGTTAAAATTTAAGTTAATTATATGTGGACAGCTAGGTAAAGTACACATATTGAACTTTGCATTGAACACTCTATAATATAGTGACAATGGGTAAACTAAACTTTTCTGTCTGCAATATGAAAAGTATAGCCATTATAAATAGATCTTTTATAGGATATATTTATTTTTGTAAATGCACTCCGCCTGTCATTTGTTAATCTCCCAAAGGTTAGCTGAAAGATAATGTCTACTGTATTTATAATATTGTTGTATATAAGATTGCTTATATACAACAGTTCTCAGATTATGTACAATAAATAATTTTCATTTATTCATATCTAAATTTAAAACTGAGAATGTCTTGGGAGGTGTAGAGTTATTAAGGTGTCCCATTTTTAGGTTATATATGAAAAGTGCTTTGAAATGGGCAATGATTAGAATGTGTTTTATATGGAAACTTAATGTAGAATGATATTTGTCAGTAACGTAAATCTTAAATTAAAAAAAAACTAAAGGGTGTCCAGTAGGGTGGAGCGTCATTGTTTTTTTTCGATTTTCATTGCTGAATATGTGTGAAGTGTTGCATTAGGTAATAAGATATACGGGAAAAATAAAAATATTGGACCCTACTTTAGCCCTCTACCGTGGGTCGAAGATCTGAAAAATACTTAAAATTTACTTATTTAAAAATAATCATATAACTTTAACACAACCTTTCTTTTTCTCGTGGAATGATTAATTCTACTCATAGTATAATGAAGATTAATCAAAAGATATTGCACTAACATAAATATGATACCATTATGACACAGAACACCTTAGGCGATGCCGAAAGTAAACAAACTTAATCATTATTAGACCGCACTTGGCGCGTAGGTACTTTTGTAACTTAATTTGCTTATTTGATAATTATTTTTAACTACCTTCGCATATATTGTTCTTTAGTTAAGTGACATCGCTAAGAACAGACACAGAACACCTTAGGTGATGCCGAAAGTAAACAAACTTAATCATTATTAGACCGCACTTGGCGCGTAGGTACTTTTGTAACTTAATTTGCTTATTTGATAATTATTTTTAACTACCTTCGCATATATTGTTCTTTAGTTAAGTGACATCGCTAAGAACAGACACAGAACACCTTAGGTGATGCCGAAAGTAAACAAACTTAATCATTATTAGACCGCACTTGGCGCGTAGGTACTTTTGTAACTTAATTTGCTTATTTGATAATTATTTTTAACTACCTTCGCATATATTGTTCTTTAGTTAAGTGACATCGCTAAGAACAGACACAGAACACCTTAGGTGATGCCGAAAGTAAACAAACTTAATCATTATTAGACCGCACTTGGCGCGTAGGTACTTTTGTAACTTAATTTGCTTATTTGATAATTATTTTTAACTACCTTCGCATATATTGTTCTTTAGTTAAGTGACATCGCTAAGAACAGACACAGAACACCTTAGGTGATGCCGAAAGTAAACAAACTTAATCATTATTAGACCGCACTTGGCGCGTAGGTACTTTTGTAACTTAATTTGCTTATTTGATAATTATTTTTAACTACCTTCGCATATATTGTTCTTTAGTTAAGTGACATCGCTAAGAACAGACACAGAACACCTTAGGTGATGCCGAAAGTAAACAAACTTAATCATTATTAGACCGCACTTGGCGCGTAGGTACTTTTGTAACTTAATTTGCTTATTTGATAATTATTTTTAACTACCTTCGCATATATTGTTCTTTAGTTAAGTGACATCGCTAAGAACAGACACAGAACACCTTAGGTGATGCCGAAAGTAAACAAACTTAATCATTATTAGACCGCACTTGGCGCGTAGGTACTTTTGTAACTTAATTTGCTTATTTGATAATTATTTTTAACTACCTTCGCATATATTGTTCTTTAGTTAAGTGACATCGCTAAGAACAGACACAGAACACCTTAGGCGATGCCGAAAGTAAACAAACTTAATCATTATTAGACCGCACTTGGCGCGTAGGTACTTTTGTAACTTAATTTGCTTATTTGATAATTATTTTTAACTACCTTCGCATATATTGTTCTTTAGTTAAGTGACATCGCTAAGAACAGACACAGAACACCTTAGGTGATGCCGAAAGTAAACAAACTTAATCATTATTAGACCGCACTTGGCGCGTAGGTACTTTTGTAACTTAATTTGCTTATTTGATAATTATTTTTAACTACCTTCGCATATATTGTTCTTTAGTTAAGTGACATCGCTAAGAACAGACACAGAACACCTTAGGCGATGCCGAAAGTAAACAAACTTAATCATTATTAGACCGCACTTGGCGCGTAGGTACTTTTGTAACTTAATTTGCTTATTTGATAATTATTTTTAACTACCTTCGCATATATTGTTCTTTAGTTAAGTGACATCGCTAAGAACAACAAGTTGACTATTGTGTTGTTCGTAAAATAAAATCTTTAAAATGTCGAAAAGAGTGACGCGAACTCATATTGACTGTCCCATTTTTGGATCTCCGAGTGAATTAAATAAGTCGGTGCTACCCACAACAGCTGATGTAATAAAGTATATCCTTTTCGTCAGAAATAAATTGAAGACAGAAGGAAATGAAAAACAACCTGCGATCTGACGAGTATTTGATGACGTTGTTCGTGAAGTTGTTGAAGAATGGACTACAGCTTCTTTGCCTATCGTAACCACTTAACGTGTAAAACAGATGTTACATAGCATTTATGACAAGTATTTATATTTCATTCGTTATCCAAAATCAAAACAAACAGAACTTTCAACTGAAGTTAAAAGAATATAAAAATAAGAGTATATCAGTGTTGTTTGATATTTGTAGCTGCAAATGTAACGTATTTAAAAAATGCATTTGCTCTTACAAAAAAAAAGTTCCTAAGCTTGAAAGACCTTTCCTTTACGATTAAAGAAATGCGCAAAAGATGGCTATTGGCAGTTTAGACCGGATACAAACAAAAATATTAGAAAATAAAAACTTACTTAGCTGAAGTATGTGACCGTTTTGGCATTTCTGATCGTTCGGCAGCAGCAGTCGCAAGTGCTGTATTGCAAGATGTTGGTTTAGTAACCTCGGAAGATTCAGAAAAAGTATTAGACCGAAGCAAAGTTCGCAGAGCTAGAAAAAGAATGCGAGAAGAAATTCAAAGCAGACACAGTTATTCAGAAATTAAAAGCATTTATTTCGATGGAAGAAATCACAGGACACTGATTTAAAAAAAAGAGGCCAACGTTTACATAAAAAAATTGTCACGAGAGAACATTATTCTTTAATAGTTGAACAAGGATCATTATACTTAGGGCATCTTACAACATTATCCGGAACAGGAAAATCGATAGCTGAAACAATCCATTCATTCATTACAAAACACGAGCTGGATTTAAGTAACTTAGTGGTCATTGGGTGCGATGGCACTGCTACAAACACTGGCTGGAAAACTGGAGTGATACGTTTTATAGAATTAAAGTTAGGAAGACCACTGCAGTGGTTCATCTGTCAAATGCATGCAAACGAATTGCCTCTTCGACATTTATTTATTAAATTAGATGGAGCAACAAGTGGACCTCAACTTTATTCTGGACCAATTGGAAAAGCTTTAGAAAATTGTGTCAACCAGCCTGTTAGTGAATTTTCAGCTATTCCGTCAAATATGCCTGTTTTATCAGAAGAACGAGAAAAGAGTCTTAGTACAGATCAGAAGTATTTATATTAAATATGTCATGCAGTAAGTAGCGGGTCTTGTTCTGAATATTTGTATCATAGAGACCCAGGAAAAATGGCTCACTCGCGGTGGTTGACAACAGCCAACAGGATTTCAAGACTTTACGTAAGCACTTATAGCCCATCATATAACTTAATTGAACTTGCAGTATACATCGTAAAAGTTTATGCTCCTGTTTGGTTTAGCATCAAGAAAGAAAGCTCCTTCAAAGATGGCCCAACTCATGTATTTAAGCTAATTCAATATTCAAGATGTTTGAGCTGCAATGTCAAGAATATCATTGATCCGGTAATTGAAAGAAATTCATTTTTTGCACATCCTGAAAATCTTCTACTTGCTTTGATAAACGACGAACGGCCACACATAAAAGAATTGGGATTAAGAAGAATTATTGAAGCTAGAAAAAATCAAAAACCTGGGATCAGAATATTTAAAACACCTAAGTTGAACTTCAATGCAAAGGACTATATTGATATAATAATATGGGGTGTCTGTGGCTGGTGAAAAAGCGAGAGACGGTTTTATTAGTTCGAAGATTTAGTCAAGAGCTATAATGCCGTATTTCGAAACAAAGAAAGACTTTTATACAAAATAATAAAATAGGAATAATGTTACTGAAGTTATGTTTTGTGACAGTGTTTTTTTTTTTTTTCTTTATTTTCACGATAATTTGTAAATGTAAACTTGTGTTATTTGTATAAATAAATCATGTTTTCTTAATAATTGGTGTTTCAATGTTCTTAATATGATTTATAATATATAAAAATTTGAAAATTAAAAAAAAAACTTAATTTTCAAATGAGGGTAGAGGGCATATGTCCAAAAATAAAATAAAAATACATTTGTTAATAGTACACCCTAATGCAACTTTTCGTTGGTATTCAAGATCGACAAAGCAATCTTTTTTCTCTCTCCATACAACGACGCTCCACCCTAGGGTCCAGCGGGAATTTTTTAACTTTAAAATTTCATATAAAAAAAACGACATATATTTTATTTATTTTTATTAAAACAAAATGAACAACATTAATGCGGATTTCATTTCATAAACACTACTTATATCATTTAAATGATGACCGTTTTTTTGTACGCACTCCTGTAGTCGGACCCTTAAATTTGCAATTACGCGACGGCAAAGCTCTGGAGTAATGCTTTGAACTTCACGGCGAATATTGGCCTGTAAACGTTTCGGGTAGTTCGTTCTCTTGGGTTGTTCGGGCACCAGTATCTCAAATTCTGTTTATTTACATAACCATCAATGTGGAAATGTGCTTCGTCACTTAACAAAATGTTTCCCAACGTGGTAGGTGTTCGAAAGCGTTCCAGCATTGTTCTTGCGAAGGTTTCTCGCAAAGGATAGTCACTTTCGTTGAGACCCTGCACAATTTGCATTTTGTATGGATGGAGTCTTAATTTCTTCTTCAAAATAATATGCACTGTTGACTTTTTGATTCCTGTGGAGGCTGCAATTTTCCTAATCGACTTGCGTGGATTTCTAATGATTTCATGTTGAACTTCGGACACACGTTCGGGCTTTGCTGCTGATGTTGATGGTCCTGAAAGAGTTCTGTGCAGCGTTGTCCCTTCTTGCTTAAAACTTTGTACCCACGACCAGATAATTGCGTGCTCGGCCCATCACTTAAACGCCGAATATTAAAATGAGTATAAAACGTTCGACGCGTGCGAACCAACGATTCACCTTCTTTAGTTATTGCTTAACCGCGAACGAGCAGTGCGCTCCCGTCCAGTGACTCATGACTACTAACAAATCTGCCCACCTCACCCCGCTATTACTTCGATAATTGCCGTTTAAAGTTGAAAAATTCCCGCTGGACACACTTTATAAATATAGACTTTTATAATTGCAAATTTTTAAATATACTATTATTCAATAAAAATATTAAGTTCATTCAACACTTGTATAAGTTAAAGTTATTATTATAACTTGGAATAAACTTATAGCCATGAAAAATATATCCGCAAGTGGAAATTAAATCATGATTAAGTTATTAAAACTACTTACCTAAAATCATTGGCCTTCCATCATGTTCATGTTTTTATTAGTGGTAAATTTTATTGAATATTATTTACACATCATTTTAAATTACTTTTAAACTACAAGTTTTATAATTACTTTACTATATACATTTATATATACCAATTATGTTTTATTTTTTAATTATTTCAGAAAAAAATATGGTGGAGGTGTGTAATAAAGATATCCTTATTGTTCTAACTTTGTATTTGATTGTTGCACTTATTTCGGTTTCATATTTGTTATTAACTAACATTGGTCTGGATAACAGTTATGTAAATGAAGATAAAGAAACTACTAATAATAATGTTATTAAAGGTACTGTATTATTAATTTATATATGATATTATATATATGTTTATATACAGTTGTGGTCAACTAGTTAGTGATATTAAGGTTGTGAATATAAGTAAACGGGTTGTGAAGTAATAAATACAAAATACTATTTAAAATAAATTTATCTAAATTTTATCACAAAAAAAACATTTAAAAAAGTGCAAACTAATGTCAAAGCATAAGTTTAAGCTTTAATTCAATTTCAGTTACTTCTGTGGCTGGACTTTAAATTAGGTACAGTATGTAGAGTAAAATGAAATAAAAAAAGAGCAAAATAAATTTAATAAACTGAAGAATTATAGAAAAAGTTTCTATAATTCTGAAACATACTCGTAACTAAAATTTAATTTATATTTAATCAACAAAAAAATCATTACAGATTCGCTGAAACAGGAAAAAGTAACTCAGAAATTGAATTAACATAATAGTGTCCCTAATTGGTTAATGACGACTGTATATATATACGCAAAACAAAAAATAAAATCTCTCTTTTGGTAAGAAATTGGTGTCCTCTCTGTATATATGTTGCTTGCACTTACTTCATTAGTTGAAATTTGAAATATGTTATTTCAAATGTCATCTCTTATTGACCCCCATAAATTTATAAATATATAAGTTCAGATGAAAAAGGGTCTATGTTAAAAATTAATAAAAAAGTTGTTACTAATAGTTGTGGAAAGCAAGCTAACAAACTAATAAATTTAAATCATGAGTCCTGTTTCTTCCAAGTTCATACTAGTAGGTCGATATTATTATCTTAAGTAACAATCTTCATTTTGTATTAAATTAAATAAATAAAATTGGTAATCCAGATCTAATGCCATTTTAAATTTTAAGTAAATCGGGCAGTAGTTCTAGCTCGAGATATTTCATGTCACCACAGTCTCACCATAAAAGTGTTTCCTTTTGTTGTTTTTAGTAATCCAAAAAAATTCTTATGAGAATGGATTAAAAAAATTCAAGGAACTATACTGAAAGGGCGACACCAATGCCAATACGGGACCGCGTATATTGAAAGTATTCAAGGCTAGAACGCATCCATAGTGTTATTACACTTTACGTTTTCAAAACGAATAGCAAAATAAGTTCTCAGAAAGTATAGGTACACGATTTCTTTCTAATGCTGTTGTGGTGAATTATTTAGGAACATATACAAGGCCAGGACCTAACAGAGGGACCTAACCTTTATTTCAGTATAACTTGTAGATAAGAAATATTTATATAAAATTTATATAAATATAGTGTAATAACACTATGGATGCGTTCTAGCCTTGAATTTAAATTATAATTTATTGTGATTATACTAATATGCGTGTACAATTAAATAAGTAAACAGTAAACATAATTATTGGATAATCGGTAATTATTTATAAAAATCATATAGTATTAGTAGGGATTGGAAAAAAAATAAAAATAATTATTACGAAAAAACAGACATGAAAAAAATACCAGTCAAATATATTCTATTATTGAATAAAATTTAGATCAAGGTTTCCTTGAAAATGTGTAATAGTTTGTGACCCTTTCCATTTCTGTCAGATGTTCAATTTTGTTTTCTACTTTGTTGTTTTGAGAAATATCAGAAGAGTTGGTTTTTGTATAAATGATGAAGCAATAATTTAGAAAATAATACTTACCTACTGTGGCTTGTGAAATTAAATATTTAAAAATAAATTTATGAAAGATATATAATTTACATACGTTGTGGATGTAACGCGGTCTGTGTAAAATATACACGATTAGTCCGCAATGGGAACTAGTGCAGTATATTTTCCGCGAACAATGTTGGCGAATGTTATTGGAAGTATATGCGATAAGTGCCGTGTAAAGTTTTTAAAAATCGATGTGCTATCACAATTTGAAACTATACGCGAACAGTCACAGCCTGTGCATTCTCTCTTTGTATACTTTCAAAATACGCCACGGACCAGGCTGCTCTGATGCAAGAGCAAGAATTAGTCCTAGTTTTGCTTTAGGTAACATTTACATAATAGTTGTTAGGGTGATAATCGCTTTGACAGTCATCCTCGCCGGGATGTGGTCTTCACTGCTGATCTATTACTGACTCTTTAAATATTCAATATTATATAAATATTTCAGGTCCACTGCCGATTTTGCCTTCAAGTAAAGTTTTAAGAATGGTCCAAAGAAATGATTGGCTTGCCCAACCTGTTGAAAAACCTCTGGATCCCATGAAACACCCAGTACCTTGGGTTATCATTGCACATACGGCTACCGAAAGCTGTAATATTCAGGTATTAAAAAAAACTTATAGTTAATGCAATTTTTTTATTAATTTGTATATGTCAGTTTACTAGGACCACGAAATGAGTCAAACAAAGATATTATGAATCGATTGAGTATATATATAATTTTAGTTTAGCAGAATTGAGGCTGTCATTGATAGGCTATCAGTAATAGGCACTTTCAATTATTAACATTACTGATTGGTAGTTAAATAGTAACTAGTTACTTTTTATATTTACTTACAATTACATATAAGTACAAATGATATATTCAGTAAACAGTATTACAAAACATTTTGTTTCTCTTATAGAGTGCCTTGTGCTATGGGGAACATGCTTATTTAAGTTGTAGAAAGATAGAATCTGATGTATTGTGATTTATGTCTATTTTTAGAAAGAGCGAAGCTACTGATGTAATAGATAAGATGGCTCCATCATTTGAAAGTACTGTATTAAAACATAATTCAAAGAATATGAAGTCAATACTGTACTTTTTATTATTTAAGCATTAGGTCCTTACTTATGAATTTTATATAGTCGTATTATATAATATTCATCTTTTCTTAATGTAAAGTATATATTTAATTAATCGAATTATTGTCCATTATCGATGCATTATTTTGCCATTTTAGTGAAAACTGATAAAACCTTGGACCAGTGGTTCCTAATTAGTTTTTTCTACGTACCACTCCAAGAAAGACATCAGACTCGCGTACTGCTTATTGCAGGAACGATAAAGTCAAATCAGATGTATTTTACATTTATTATGGCAGATGTTAATCAGATTGTCAACCGAATCAGCTAACCACCTAGTCGTACTAGTTGGTTATGTAACGTGCGTTCGGTTGGGTAGTTTTTTTTTTAAATTATTTTATTTAAGACACCTTTTATTAATTAATCTATAATGGAAGTCGTTTGGTTAGGCTGCTATATATATAGCAGCCAACCCAAACGCACTCTAGACCGTATTGTATTTTTTTTTACTATTCATAAATATCTGTAAAGATTTACATGAAATAAATAATATTTGATTTGATTTGATTACTATTAAAATACTGTTTTATTCTAATAACGAAGAACACTAATTTAATTATTGTGCACATTTTCTTTGCACAACTCTGAAAAATTTGGTTTCATTTTGGTTAGCTTCAGTTCTACCAGCGCGTGGGTGTACCCCGCACTACTAATTGGAAAACACTGGCTTAGAATAAAATACATGACTAGGTCTGTTGATAGTTTTTGCATGTTTTGTTATAAATATAAAAAGCTATATTTATAATATTTTATTTTCTATTTCAGAGTGAGTGTATCCTACGAGTGAGGGTGATTCAGAGTTACCACATTGAGTCACGTGGGTGGTATGATATAGGATACAATTTTTTGGTTGGTGGCGACGGCTCTGTCTACGTTGGTCGCGGTTGGGACTCTGTGGGTGCTCATACTTTGGGTTACAATGACAGAAGCATCGGTATAGCATTTATAGGAACTTTTAATAATGAGGATCCACCACCGAGGCAGGTTGAGGCTTGTGTAAAACTTATCCAACTTGGCGTAACTTTAGGCAAGTTGTCTGCTGATTACCTACTACTTGCTCATCGTCAGTTAATGTCTACTCTTAGTCCAGGAGACCAAGTTTACGATCTAATAAGTAAATGGCCACATTTCGCATCGAATATAACTGCAATAAAAATTAATTCCAAAAAGTAGTGAGAGTACATGCTAATTAAAGATTATAAAGTACAATTTTAAACTATTTATGTAGAACACAGGTGATTAAACACGCCATTTAGTTAATTTTACAGAAGGCTTTATATTTAATGAATAACCACACCAACACGACTAGAAACTTTTTAATTAATAGAATTGTAGTGACATATAACTATTAACCATTTTCCTAGTCAGAAAGTCGGCGTTTTGTAGGAGTTTATGTAAATGCTGTAGTGTAATCATATTAGCCATTTATTTAAGTTATATAGCAGCAATATTTACATAATGTGATTATTTTAGTTATGACAAAATGTGGGAAGATTTATTAGGAGCAAATAAATCGGGCCACTCAATTTTTTTATGGTTGACATTAATTATTATTGGAAATAGACCTACAATTGTATCATATTATATTCATTTTCACGGTTTTAATAACTTTTAAAATTTGTTTATATTTCTACCTATAATTGACTTGACTTGTCGCGATGTTTGGATAAATTCAATAACCCATCTATAAATAGTTTCACAAGTTGGTATAGTTAAACTGGGACCGACTGCTTAACGTGCTCTCCGAGTATAATTAGGTACATAATTAGTATCTTGTATAAAGGTACCTAATTATTGGTTCTTAAAAGAAATGTGTAATAAAACAAATTATTTTAAGTAATCGAATCTGTAACGCATTCGGTTATCACTAAATTATTTGTACTCGAACTGCCAAAAGTAAAATGAACGCTTGGATAATAATGTTTAAATTATTTTAAGCTAATTCGTGTTCTGTTAATCGTTAACTAAGATTTGATTATGAAAAAAAAACGTTAAGAAGGCTTTATGAATAAGGCATAAACAAAATGTCAATAAACGATATGTTGAAAAACTTTTAATTAAAACCAATTTAAATTAGCTTTAATGTAGTATAAATACCAAATTACATAAACATTGCACATATACCTGCGCAGAAACTTATTTTTTTTATTTTGTTGGAATTTGTCTGCGCAAATACATCCCCATACGCCTTATTGTGTAGTTGACATTAATTATAATGTAATCATTAGTTCATGATAAAATAACCATAAAAGGTGAAATAAGGTTGGCTCTATTTATTTGCTCTTAAGTGTATATAAATATACACTTAATAATATATACCTGATCATAAACCAAGCTTTAGGCTTGTACTATTTGTCCTATACATTTATCCAGACCATGACAAATTGTACAGAAAATCGTGCTAATATTTTTTTGGGTGGGATTCGAATTCATGACCTCCGGATACAACGCCAAAAGGCGCAACCACTAGTCTACGGAGGCGGGCTGATAAGTATTTAAAGTATTTGTACTTAACGAATTTTAACAACAATTATTAAGTAAGTTAATTTACCATGTCAGCTATTAAAATGTAAATTTGATTATTTTAAAAGAATATTTTTCATTAAGTACTTCTTAATTTTAATTTATTTCCATATATATGTTGTCGGTACCTTTGTGTGAAGTTAAATTGTTTTTTAAATGCTTTGTTGTCCAAGTTAAAATTTCGTTACTGTGATAGTTTACACCAAGCTAAAATTTATTATTGTGTATTATTATATTATGTTATAGATATTATATTTGCTGTTATAGATTATACTAAAATTTATTTTACTTTAGCATATAAGAATAAGTTTAGTCTCCTATGGGGTGTTTGGTAGAGGGATAGCCAAATTTAAGGACCGACTAGGTACACTTTTTTTAGAAAATACAAATTCAGTATTAAGACCATTGGGGACCATTTTTTTTAGGATATATTTTTATTGTCTAATTAATGTTTAATCTAATGAATACAATTTTAGACCAAAATAAAGACAAAAAAATGTTTAGTCATTATTTTGCTGCATGTGCTGTCAAAGTTCAATAAGTGTTAAAGAAAAATTTACGTTCAAAAAAAATTGGGCCCCAATGGTCATAATACTGAATTTGCATTTTCTAAATAGGTGTACCTACTCGACCCTTAAGTTTGGCTAACCCTCTACCAAACACCCAGTACTTATATTAATGCCCTTTTTAATATTTTTCGTAATTTTAGGTCCGTAAATTACGGAATTCAAAGTGCAATCGCGTCGACGGCCTTATTTAATTCTGGGAAAATAAAACTGGTATATTTTTTTACTCTTTGAACTAAAATATATCACTAATGTGCTATATTTCATAATTAAATATATTTCACATTAAAATTATCAAATCAGGATATTCCAGATAAACTGCCGAGTAAAGTCAAAAAAAAAATAGATAAGGAGTGATAGTGCTAAAGTTTGTGAATTCTTTTTTCAATTTGGACAAGATATTTTTTTTTAATTATAAACTAGGTCTACGGAATGATTAGCTTACAACTACACAAAAAAATAAAACCAACAAACGAAAAGTGTTTTATCTCAACGTACAAAACATATAAACCGGAATAATTGCAAAGTAATATATTATATGTTTTTAATATATATTTTTTTTAATCATTATTTGCCGAGATGAGAGAGAGCGTACTCCTGTGCCCCGCGCAATTAGCTTTTAAAAAGAATAGGGCAATAGTATGACCAATTTTATGTATTTGCATCATCTAATGCTGAAACTAGCCGGTTCGTACTGAGGTGCTTGGAGCCATCTATAGTCAATATAATCGTATTATTTAGGTTAAGTAAGTTCTTTTATGTACAATTTATAGTTTAATGAATAAATAATAGACTTCCACAAAATAATGCCTCGTTCAATTAAAAAAAAAGGAATGTATTCGTCAGTTCTTGTCGGAATGTTGATAACCCTATTTTAATACTCCCCAAATATAATTTTAGGATGAATTTAATTAATTTTAGTCAACACAATTTATATAGTGGTATTTTACGTAAAACGGACAGCAAAGAAAAAGTGAGGTTCTGAATTTTGATAATATTTGGTATAATTGTATTTCCAGTAGGTATCAATATGAACACACAATATTAGTATGTAAGTATGTATATACTTACATACTAATATTGTGTGTTCATATAGTAAGTATGATATTTATTTATGAGGTTATGGGCTTGTAAAAAATTGTCGTAGTTGAATTTCGTATTTTTTGGAAATAGTTTTCCGAATCATACAATTTTTCTTTGGGACTTTGGTATGTAATAAATAAATATAATGTATAAAATAAATGTAAATGTTAAGGTAAAATGGCAAATTTACACAGTTAAAATTTTTCTTCAGTTTAAATCTTGTGATGTTGTTCCATAGAATATAATTGGTTTTTTTTTGGTTGAACTTTGTAATTTAACCATGCGTCGATATTTACTTAAGCAATAATCTCGCGTTGTATCTATTAATACTATTTTAAATATAAAACTGCGATAGTAATCGAGTCCAGAGAGAACGCGGGTTCTCCAAATAAAATGAGTATTTCCTGAAATAAAAAAAAATAAATATATTATAATACAATATAATATTTATTACCCACTACAAAAAGATTTTTGCGTACAATTACGATATATTTATAATTTGTACTGCGGGGTGGATTACGCGCACAACGCTAAGCTAAACTATAATCGATATGATGCAATTCTGACGTAATGAGAACCTGGTGACATTGAAAATTGACAGACAACTACGTCTTTGGTTAAAGTGTAACTTAACATTGTCGGCATTCTGGTAGTCGTTCATATCTAGGTAGTGTCCTTTTATATAACTCGAATTAAAATTGTGATAAAAAGTAAAACGTTAGTTTATTAACGGAAATTGTTTTTATAAACTTAGTATATTATGTTTAATTAAAAGTCAATTATGTTTAAAAATAAGTAAAAGCTATTTCATTGATTCAGCACTTCTTAAATGCAAGTAGGTATGAAATAAATAGATAAAAACCACATATTGTTCTCGAATTTGTATTGTATTAAACGTTAAGCCTCTGGCTGTAATTTGTTATTTACTAAATGTATAGTATTAAGAAAAAATATAAGTTTGTTCAGTTCGTTTTACGAAAGAATTCTATTGGACAGAGCACAGGAGCCGCGCAACTTTGGTAACCTCATTAAGGCTGAGTTGCACCAAAATAAACTCTAATTGTAACGATTAAAGTCGAAAAAAGACGTCGAATGTTTCAGTTTTATTATGAAAGTCAAATGAAAGATAGAACGATAATAGAAAATATTTATGTTTAATATAAACATAAATTATTCGACGCCATTTTTAAATTTAATCGTTACAATTACTTTAAGTTGCACCAAACACTTTGGTGCAACTCAGCTCAAGACTTCCCAAAAATAACTTTAGGATTAATTATTATAATAAGTCATTTTAGTAAATACAATTTATATAACTAAGACATTTATTTTGCATCTAATATATGCATATATTTCGCCCAATTTTTTTACCCTCAATTTAATTACTTCCACCCAAAGCCGCAATCATTCTTTCGTGAAACATATTATGTATTATTGATAAGAGAATTTAATTATGACATTATTTTATAATTATAAAGTACCTTACAATTAAAAATGTTATACTATTTAAAGTTTTTTTATTTATAACTAGCGGCCCGTCCCGGCTTCGCACAGGTTTGTATAACTTTAACTATATGCTCAGCGCACGCCACGGAAGGCCTCAGAAACGATACTTTTCCCCCGTTTTAAAAACATTTTTGGTTACTGCTCCACAACTATAGGACCTAGCGTGATATTATATAGCCTATGTTACTTCTGAATAATGCAGCTTTCTAATGGTGAAAAAATTATTGCAATCGGTCCAGTAGTTTTTAAGTTTATTCATTACAAACATAGAAAAATACAAATCTTTCCTCTTTATTATATTAGTATAGATATAATTTATACTTTTGTATTTATATACAGAAGTAAAATTATGAATTAATATCGTCCTGCCCAGAAAAGTCATTACGAGATATTCAACGTTCATCGACGTTCATCATCAAGCAATATTCGGAATTGCCGAAAGCGATATTATTGCACGTAAATGGGCTTTTTTGTTATTACCATGCATGCAATGTGGTGCATGTCGCACCACATTTTTCCAATAGTTTTTAATGTCTTTGATAAATTGCTTGTGATGTCACGCAGATTTTTTAGATTTCAAATATTAATAATAATTTCATTGCTTGATGATGAACGCGTAACGGCACATATTTTCTAATATCATCATTTTTAACTAAACATACTTAATTATAGCTTAATAGGCAAGTAATTTCCAATGCTGAAAACTTTGTTTTCCATTTTGAGAGCTATAAAATATGATGCCGGGATTGTTTTTTTTTAAATGAGGGTCGATACCAGACTCCAGTCATTTCTTTTATAACGACCGTAAGTATCTTCCACTTCACAGTTAAGTTTGTTATAATGCGTTTCACCTAAAAGTTCCTATAGCCGTAATGTTGGTAGCAATGAAACAAATGTTGCCACATTTTGAAAGATATGTTACCCGAAATAAGAGGTAAGGTGCTATGTCCGGGTTGGAGGAATTTTTTTATTTAATTTAATAGTTCTAATTTTTATTTCATTAGTTTTATAGTATTACTTAATTATGTTTTATAAGTTTTTTTGTGTAAATAAAATTATTGTATTACATAAGAAAGAAAAAAAAAAAAAAAGGGAAAATAATAAAGCAAATAAGGGATCTTTTGCTGAATGATTACATAATTGAAATATATATATATATATGTATTACCTGGATGCTGGTGCTGAATGCTTAAATATGACGGTGCTGGGATATGAGAATTTTAGGCACCATTTAAGTACACACTTTTTGCATGTTTTAACTGTTATGTAATATTTGGCGTACAAATTCTTTTTGCAAAATGCAATCGCATAAATAGTCGACCGATAAGACTTGGTCAAATCAATATCGAAAAAAATAAATTAAAATCAGATTCAGATTACCGATTATTTTCGATATTTTCATCCGTTTTTGACGGAACAGGCCACGAAGCCATCATGAAAACGCTTGCACCACTTAAAAACACGTGCACACCATAAACATTTATTGCCATTCCCTTTCAATAAATTATAAGTTTCAGTAGCGGTTTTTCAAAGTTTCATGTGAAATTTTAACAACAATTCATTGCTCTATCCTTAGGTACTCTTATTTTTTTTCTGGCAAAAAAAAACATCTCTTTTGCAAATGAAGGCTACGGCTATACCTACCTATTGATTGTTTACAGCAGTGGTCGTCACACTTTTCCGGCCAAGGGCCACATAGGGCAATGCGGGTATCACTGTCGGGCCGCACACTAAGGGTGTTGTCCACTTATATACCACCTGTTATGTTCGTTTTTTTTTTGTAGCACGGCATATTACTTTGTATCCACCTGATAAGCAGATCTACAAAATCCATGAATGAGGTCGATCAATACATGGTTGTTTAACAGAATTGATCGCTCCCACTATAATTAATATATTTGCCGGTTACTGATGCGGTTACGAAACAGGCAATTACATACAAATTTGCAATACTAGTGTATTTAATGGCCCCGCTGCTTTTTCGTAAAATTAACTGCCCGCTACGTAACCGGATCCTAAATATCGATGCAATAGCCTCCAAAAAACCTATGAACCCACACACTAAACCCCAAATATATGACTAGATCACTTGTTGGTTTGTAGTAATGAAATCAGTCGGTCGGTCCAATGAAATCATAGATTCCTCTCACCTAAAAAAATACATAGTCGGCTGGAGCCATATCAGGTGAATACGGTGGCTGTTCGTTAAGATTTGTTGAGTTTTGTCCAGAAATTCGTTCACAACGATAGCCTTGTGAGATGGCGCGCTATCGTGGTGGAAAATCCATCTTTCTACAAATCGGTCTTTTTCGACAAATTTTGTCTCAAACGCCACGTAACGCTGTGAACATGGTCTTCACTTTTAATTGACTTTGACAATGCATATTTCGGTTTCGGCACAGTCAGACGTCCTTGTTCCGAGTCGACCGGTTTACATGTAAAACCTATGTATTTTCACCAGTTATGTTCTATGAATGTGGGCTTGGAATTAATTTGTTTTATCAAATCTTTATAGCCCTTTCGCAATTATTTTTTTGGAGAAAATTCAGGTATTTTGGTACTCGCTTCATGCCCAAAATTGTTTAAAATGGGACAAATTGATTCGTGAGACTCAGAAATTTTAAAGGCTATCTCTTTCAGACTATCACCATTTCTTTTACTTCAGTTTCACAACTTCTTTTATTTTAACGATGTTAAGTTCAGATTAAGCCTTTGATGGACGACTTGCTTCAATAGGTACTAAAGCAAACCTTCCACCACATCGCGACCAGTTTTCAATAAATTCGATTGACTATAAGACTCAGGAGTATGTAACAATTTCAGCGCTTCAGCACAAGAAATTCTATTTGTAATGCACATGGCAATTTAAACAGATTGTTCAAAATTTTTATCCATTGTAAAAATCGCAATGTGCCTACAAAAAAGTATTTGTCGTGCCGACAAAAATGATTTCGATATGCAGGGTGATTACGCGTCTTTAGTTCGCTCGCACGCCAATCGTTATTTTTTATTTTTTTAATTTTTTTATTTATTCAGCAGAAGAAAAAACAGCGGTACAATAAATATAGTAAGAACAAATAGGTATAATAACTTCAAAGGACCAATAATTGATCTTCACATATAGTATAATAATATGTATATATATAACATGCAAAATTGTATAACCACGTATAAAACAATAAAAAAATTCAAATTACAAAATTATGCCATAAATAACAATAACTTAATGCAGCGATATTGTATTATTCGCAAGTGTATGTTTGTATGATGTTTATGTGATTAGGTATAAGGTGTATTTGTGTGTGAAGCGTGTCTGTATGTAAGTATATCTGCGTGTGTGGGTTTGTGACATTCGACATCAGCCGCTATACAGTGTCATTTATTTGCCTAAAAATACCACTTCTAAATATTTGCCTGCTACCGTGAAATATATCAACATCAACAAATTTATCATTGTAAATCCTGGTGATTCGTGGCAATGTTGAGCTCTGGGCGTAATTAGTGGAGCAACTCGGGACGTTAAACAAAGTGCGACACGTGACTCGAGTGCGACGAATAGGGGTTTTTAGAAATATCTGATCGACCAGCGCTGGACAGTCCATCTTTCCATTGACTATATCGAAAAGAAGTAGCATATCGAGCAATTCACGTCTGGCATAGAGCGGATGAAGACTATGAATCCTGCATGATTCCAGATAATCGCTGCATACCGTCTTTGATCTGTAGTTTAAATGTTTAAGAAAGATGGACTGTATACGCTCTATCTTGTCCTTGTAGATATTGTAACGTGGAGACCAAATACTACTAGCATATTCCAGCACGCTACGTACATAAGCATAATAAACCAATTTGATACAGAAAATATCTGTGAAAGCTGAGCAAACTCTCATAATGAAACCCAGATTTCTATATGATTTATTAGTTATTACCTGTATATGTTTATCAAAAATTAGTTTAGAATCAAGGGTCACACCCAAATCCCGAACTATGTCCACTTTTTCAATAACAGACCCACCGATATTATAACTATACTGCAAAATACTCCTACTTCTCGAGTAGGTCATATGAGCACATTTAGAAGGGTTAATGCTTATTCTATTTGATTTATAGTACTTGAATAACCTATCCAGATCATTTTGGAGCACTTTGCAGTCAGAAATGCTGTTAATTTTAATAAAAATTTTGGTGTCGTCAGCATACATAAGATAATTTGAGCCAAGCACCACGTTATATATGTCATATAAATAAGCATTATAGAATAGAGGCCCCAGATGCGAACCCTGTGGAACTCCAGAAGTAACCTTAACAAGACCAGACATATGACTGCCTATACGTACGGCCTGGGATCTATTATCTAGATAAGAGCAAATCCAGCGATACAAGTTGCCACGAATGCCCAGACGCTGAAGCTTACGTAACAGGATGATGTGATCCACTCTGTCGAAAGCTTTTTCGAAGTCAGTGTAGATGACATCGATCTGGTTACGTTTATCCATAGCAGAGGAGACAAATGATACAAATTCCGTCAGGTTGGTGGTAGTTGATCTTCCCCTTACAAAACCATGCTGTGCTGAGGGAATACCTCTCACTATAAAGTTATAAATACTGTTATATACAACTTTCTCCAACACTTTACTTAAAATATTCAATACCGAGATAGGGCGATAATTTTCAATTTTGGACTTTGAACTCTTTTTATGAATTGGAACGATATGAGCCACCTTCCACACTTGAGGGAATATACCGTCTCTTAAAGATCTGTTAAATAGTATGGCAAGTGGGACACACAACTCCTTGGCGCATTGGCAAATAAAATATGGAGGTATTTCATCACTACCAGGACCACCAGACTCGTCCAAATTTTGTAAGAGTTTTAGGATTTCATTTTCACACAACGTGACATCGCCAATATGATCTCCCGCATCACAATAAGGTGGTGCTAGCTCAAGTGTATCGTAATGAGAAGCTGGCATAGAAAATACACTACTAAAATAGTCATTGAAACCATTACATATAGCTTGGCCAGTTCTCAGGGTGTTGTCTTTATAATCTAACTGGCATGGATATCCTGAGCCACCCCTGCGAGATTTTACAAATGACCATAATTTCTTTGGATCTTTTTTAATTAAAGTTTGCATATTGGATATGTACAGGCTGTAACACTTAGCTTGCATAGATTTTTGCCTAGACCTTAACAGTGAGAAAACCTCATAATCAGAAGGATTATTGAATTTCTTCCATCTTCTATGTGCCTTCGATTTCTCAGCAATTACCCTTATTAAAGTAGGGCTATACCATGATGGATAGCTATATCTACCTGAGTTATAAGTCTTTGGTATATACTTATCAATAATAGAATAAAGAGTTTTGTAAAAACACTCCACAGCACCATCTATAGTTATCCCAATTAATAAGGATGTCCAATCTGTGTTGATAATTGCATCACGAATACTATCGTAGTCCCCCCTACGAAATTTATACTTTATTACTTTACCAACAGATTCACGAAGAGGGGTCACTACGATATCTTGCAGCTCAAATTCCAAGGCAGGATGATAACATTCCTCTTGTATTATAGGGCACTCAGATCTACAAACCTCCAAAGAAAAATTGCCAAAGACCAGGTCCAGAATGTTACCATGAGAATTTTTTAAAGTGTTAAATTGTGTGAAGCCCTCAACTGTCAGATCCTCTACCATTGTAACAGCTGTATTCTGTAACTCAGTGGAACCACGATGAACATATTCCGGACCTGAGGTGGACCAGCGCACATTGGGCAAGTTAAAATCGCCAATTAAGATAATATGATCAGTGTTGTTATTACTGATTATTTTTTTCAAAGAGTTTATTACTAAGTTAATGTCTCTGACCTGATTAGCACCTCCAGCTATATACGTAGAGCATACATGAAGAGCGCGACCAGTGCCTGGTACGTGTACTGTGATCCACAATGCTACTGCAGGCGAACAGCTGAGATCGTCACGCAAGCGAGCCCCTAGAGATCGGCGTACCAACACCAGGACACCTCCTCCTTTAGATTTTCCAGTGGCTATGGTATCACGGTCACATCGAAACACGTCATAGGCGTCATTACAGAGTTTAGAGTCCAAAATTCCATCATATAACCAACTTTCTGTCACCACGATGATGTCAAAGCAATTAGACATAATATTCTGGTAAAACAGTGGAGTCTTAGTTCTCAGTCCCTTAACGTTTTGATAATATACACTTATTTTTTTATTAATTTTTTACGTTTAAAATATTTATGTAGTATAAAAGTAAGAGAAAAACGAAATAAGGAACCGAGAAACAAGACCATCTCACCACCAGAAATTATTCAAAAGACATGACATCCCCCATAAAATGACATAAGTAACCTGAGACAAATACTAATATAACAAAATACAATATATAACATGCAATCATAAAGCAGCTGGCATGACACCGCATATGTGGCGATGTCGAACGGCGGGTATGAATACGGCGCAGATGTGTGTGTGTGTTGTAGAAGACAGTATCCTGTCATGAGTGAGTTTGTAAATATAGCTTTAGAAATTAAAATAAATATAATTTTAAGAAATGTTAAACAACAATTAAGTAGAATTAAATTAATACAAAATAATAATCCTATCGTTACATATAAGAATACTTTTATATTATAAATATAGCATTTATCGGAAAATAATAACGTAAGAACAACAAAAAAAATATTGAAATAAAGATAATTCAAATCATACAGTAAAATTTTATGTTGAACATTAGACAAAAACATTAAATAATTCTTTCTAGATCCAGTTCTGATCTTATGTGAAAAAAAGGTGCATTTTCAGCCTTGCGTACATAAATGACACAGTTTTTTATCCAAGTATACTTATAGCCTAAAGACAAACATTTCATTTTGCACAATTTTAAAAGATTTTTATTATATGGTGTCAGATGTTCATTTACAAAGATCTGGCAACTCTTTCCGGGAATACCGATGTCTAAGCTTGTAATCCCGTTATGACGTCATTCTGACGAAGATCAAGCTTGGCTTCTTAACAATGGCTCCAAAAGATCTTAGAAAATTACGTCATAACGATTGGCGTGCGAGCGAACTTAAGACGCGTAATAACCCTGCAGAAAGCTTTTTAAATTATACAATTCCAGTACCTTCTTCACAGAATGTATACCTTTAGAAGTTTTTAATGCACGTTTTTCAATATAAATTATTTAAGTAATGGAAAACCATCAATGTTTAGTGGCAAATATAACAAAAATATTAGCCAAACCGACCGCGGTCTCTGTTTATTCCATTATTAAATCTCTCATCGGTGCCTATTTAGTTAACTTTGTACGCAAAATCTGTTTTAGTTGGTGGTTGAATATTGAAATTATTTGTTTTGTCGCGGGCCGCACAAATATCGACAGCGGGCCGGATGCGGCCCGCGGGCCGCAGTTTGACGACCACGGGTTTACAGAATCAAGAGGCATTGCATTAAGAAAAATGGTAAGTAGGGCGAATCCGTCGTAAGACTACTAAAAATCTTGGCGTTAGGCAGGTGTTTTAGACACTGGTGGCAATCGACACTAATCTTGCCACCACTGGTGGCAATCGACACTAATTTTGCCACCACTTGTGGCATTTACTTCTTCTATGTAAATAATTTAGTATATTTACTAATAAGTTTATGTTCTTATATAATAATATGTTTGTTTTATTTTCCTCTACTAGTTATTAACAAATATTTAAGATAATTCTTTTTCGATGAAATAAATATAAATCATTACTTTGTTTAAGAGATATAGGTTAAATAGATAGATTAAATATAAATTGTTGATATATTTTATTTTAGTTTTTTGTTGTTAAAAAAAATACAGAAAGCCGACGATGTAACGGATGCCGAGATCCATATATTATTGACTAGCGGCCCGTCCCGGCTTCGCACAGGTTTGTATAACTTTAACTATATGCTCAGCACACGCCACGGAAAGCCTCAGAAACGATACTTTTCCCCCGTTTTTAAAACATTTTTGGTTACTGCTCCACAACTATAGGACCTAGCGTGATATTATATAGCCTATGTTACTTCTGAATAATGCAGCTTTCTAATGGTGAAAAAATTATTGCAATCGGTCCAGTAGTTTTTGAGTTTATTCATTACAAACATACAAAAACACAAAAATACAAATCTTTCCTCTTTATTACATTAGTATAGACATTAGTATAGATATAGATAATAATATGTTATGATTTCGTTCATTTTCTTATACTTTAAAGAGTCGGGACGCATTCTACTTCTTTTGTTTGTGGCCAAAAGTGTGTATAATTTTGCCAATATCAAGTGTGGGTAATTGCGGGTAAATCTAAAAAGCGGGTATAAAGTCAAAGTGGGATAATAGGATGGAAAGGAATCGGAAAAGGACTAGGGTAGAAAAAGGAATGGCGACATGACCGTATGAAAGCATACGGTATAGTCGTGCCAATATCAAGTGAAGGAGGAGAAAGAATGAACAGTAAAATGGGTACCGCCACTTTACAGAAGATTGTTGGGTTGTTTGAGATAACACAAACACCGAGATTACTGCGTGAATGCTTATTCTACAAAATTAGTACACTTTTGCACAATAATATTCAATAAAATTAAATGTGATAACCGTAACAGAAACACGCGTCTACAGTCTTCGGTCTACCTACCCTCAAAGAATCGGGACGAATTCTAACAGCGATGAAAACGATTTTGGATTGATTCTCACCGCGGCCGAGACATCTCCATTCAGGTATTGCCAATAATAAAAACATTGGTGTTGCCCACTCCGAATAAATAATTAAATAATATTCTTGTTGATCCCACTATGTTGGCTAAATGATGCTATTACAAAGTGGGCGGATTGACGAGTTTATCATCATAATCAGCCGTAGGACGTCCACTGCTGGACATAGGCCTCTTCTATAGATTTTCAAATGGACCGGTTAGAAGTGGCTTGTATCCAGCAAGTTCCTGCGGTCTTAATAAGGTCGTCGGTCCACCTTGTAGGTGGTTTACGGCCACAACGGTCATCAGTTCTGCGTGCTATGTATCCTGCCCACTGCCATTTCAACTTGCTTATTCGGGGGGCTATGTCGGTAACTTTGGGTCATCTACGGATCTCCTCATTTTTTATTCTATATCGGAGAGAGAATTGGAGCATAGCCAGCTCCATAGCACGCTGTGCTGATTACCCAGACCACGGCAAACACTAATTGTTAAGCCATGAGTGGTCTGGTAAAGGAACACAAGACCTCCAGATATAACGAAAGCCTCCGTAGACTAGTGGTTAACACTAGGTGGTAACCACTAGTCTACGAAGGTCGTGGGTTCGATTCCCACCCATGGCAAAAAAAAAATTAGCACGTTTTTCTGTACAGTTTGTCATGGTCTGAGTGTTATATAGCGCCATGCTCTTATTGAAAAAGTACCTCTAATATTATGACGTACGAGTGTCTATTATCTAATTACTTTACAATTGACAATAATCATACTAACCGTTCGAGCAGATGGCTACCTCTATACATCCATGCTATCCATATCCATATCCATATATATATATATATATATATGGATGGCTACCCTTTTGTAATAAAATATATATATATTTATATAATAACTCATTAGTACACACTGGGGTTTGAACCAGAGACATAAAGACAGAGATTTTAAGTCGAAGGTATAATCGAATATTAACTAATATTAATAAATTGTTTACTTTAAAAAAAAATACTTATAAAAGAAAACAATACTTATTATAAGTATTGTATATATATAGCGGAATTTGACTAGCAACTATTTATTAATTTAAATATAATTTTATTAACAAGCATTTATTTGCTCATAGCTTGTTTTGGTGTCTTACGTCCTTGTAGATAAATTCTAAAAGTGACGACTCGATTGAACTACTTGCGGCGCCCCTCTCACCCTCATCCTCTCCACCCTCGCGAAAAGAGTTGAGAACATATTTTTCGACCCCTTCGTGCGAAGACCTACATCAACAAAATATCTTGGTTAGTAAAACTATATTGCTGAAATAATAATATCAACCTTAAAGATATAATATTAAAGCTCAAATTGTAAAATGAATGTTCAAAGATCTCCAAATAAAGGAGGTTCTACAATTACAAGTTCTAATTCATAGCCTGATCTATCTAAAATAAGGGATAGTGAAAGTATTACATTTAGAAAAAGAAAAATACCAGATCAGGAAAGATGATATACAGCATGTTCTGAAAAGCTTCAGAAAAGATATTATGACATTTCTGACCAATTTCGGCAAACAACAAAATGATAAAATATCCATATAAAATACTAAAAACTATTAATGGAGATTGCCCAGACCCTATCAAAATATTTCACCTTGGTAAATTTGATGGAGTCAAATCTCGATCAGTGAAGGTATCTTTTAATTCCCCAAATGTAGTCAAAATACTACGTACGAAATCAAAGGATAAAACCAATATAATTATTACTTTAGATCAAACCCCACTTCAATTAACTGAATTTAAAAACCTCCGAGAACAACTTTTAAAACGATAAGAAGACGGTGAAAGTATTGGCATCAAATATATACGTGGCGTACCTAAAATAATATCTTTCTCAAAAAACTAATAAACCAAACGATAACAACATAATCGATTTATTATTTTGATTCTGAGAAAGTCCATTTTTCTTCCAGGACAATACACAACTATCAGAGCTCCAACTTTGCACTAAATCTGAAATAGATAATATAATAAATGGATTAAATTCCAACGCCAGTGCAGGGGCCGATAGTATTAATACTAAAACTTTGAAATGTATTAATAAGCTTATAATACAACAACTTACACATACTTACCAACTAACAAATGATTATAAACAACTCCCTATAATTAATTCCAATCTAAATTTCATCTATATAAATATTCGAAGCTTAGTAAAACGAGGCAAACTTGATGAAGTAAAATGCATATTGGAATCAACAAATGGAACAATTCAATTCATTCTTCTAGCAGAAACTTGGATTAAATCAGAAAGCGAAGCCAAATCTCTAAAACTACACAATTACACTCATCACTATTGTTATAGAACTGATAGAATTGGCGGTGGTGTATCCATATATGCACATAACAGCATTCAACATCATATGTCCGAAAACAAATATATTGGAGGTAACAATTTTCTATGGATCTATGTGGTTTCATTAGCTTTAAGTATAGGTGTTATATACAAACCTGATTATATAAACCTCGATGACTTTCTTGCTATATATGAATGTCAATTGGAGAAAAATCGAAGAGCCATAGTTTTTGGCGACTTCAACCTGGATCTGCTGGAGGAAGGTATTAAAATAAGGAAGTATAAATCTTTACTAACTGAAACTAATTATATTATACTGAATAGAATTGATGATAAATACTGCACACGAATAGACAAAGGATCAAGAAAATCAATCATGTTTGCTCAAATCTAGACAATAATGAATTTCACATGGAAATAATGAACTCTTCTATATCTGATCACCACCAAATATTTGTAAGATTAAAACATATTAAAGTTAAGGCTAAAAACAAGAATAATTATGGAGCCATATCTTATAAACAATTATATAAACAAATGGAAAAATTGCCCCCTAGCTATTATACTAGTAAATATGATAATTTAGAGGAATATATTAAAACAAACATGTCATTGTGTCAAATTATTAAAACTAAAATATTAAATAAACCACGACAAGAATGGATAACATAAGAAATTATAAACGAAATAAAAATTAGAAATAAGATTTGGAATGCAATGAAGAGAGATAGATTGAATGATGATATTAAGAAAGAAAGAAAGAAAGAAAGAAAAACTTTATTCGAACACCACGCAGAGAATACACACAAATAAAATTACATTATTACATACCTAATATATAAATAATTAACAAAATACAAAATAAGTTAGAGGTTTGTTGCGCGGCGACAAACAGGAAATCAGCTCAGCACATGCTACAGCAATAGATTGCTGTAACGCTGATTTTCAGCTGATGCCTTGAAGAGGACGTGCGGCTTTTAGATACAGTAGGTAGGTATCAAAACAATCAAAATAAATATGAGAGAATAAGAAAAAGGACACCAATTACATACAGATAATAATTACTCAAACACTTTTATGTATTGTCATCTCACTCATTTTACTTAACGCAACATATGCTAGAGACACCGGGTGATAGAAGAAGGACGTTGAAAGTTTTTGGAGGTTGGAAGGGCGACTGAGGTCAACCTAGGCTCGTTGCATAGAGCAGTACAAATTGTTAATGATAAATTATTATTTACAATCCAGACTACACATTATATTAACTGTTATTATTTTTAAGACATAGCATAACATATGCATATTTTAATTATATTTAAATACATTAACGATCTATAATTAGGTATACAGTTTACACTTTATATATTATTAAGAGGTACAATTTGATTAATTATATATTATTATTATTTTTACTATTATTATTGTTATTAATGAAAATTATTTATTATATTTTTTTATCAAATTGTGTTTGTACATTATTTATTTAGGCAGCTTTAATTTGTTCCGATAACAATGCTAGCTTTAATTTATATTTAAATGGAGCCGACGACTGCATATTTTGCAACGGCGGCGGCAAATCGTTCCAAATTTTAGTGGCAGCGTATCTAAAACTGCCCCGAAATGCTGATGTCTTGTACCGTGGAACACACAATAAGTTTAGGGATGCTCGGGTGTTGTATCTATTTAAACTATGAGACCAGGTTAACTTTTCAAATAAATAATTTGGCATTTTAGATTTTACTACCCCAAATAGTAGCGAGGCAAGATGTAGTTTCCTGCGACTTTTCATTTTAAGCCATTTGTATTTGTTAACATAGGGGGTAACATGGGATCGCACAGGGATTTGGTAGCAGAAACGTGCACAAGAATTCTGCACGCGTTGTATTAGCTTATCTGTTCGAGCCAGTAGACACGGGCCGTACACTGTATCAACATAATTCAATCTAGATAAAACAATTGACTCGCACAATCTCTCCCGTAAGTCAATACTAAGGTAGTCACGAATCCGGTAAAGAATTTTGAGTCTATAAAAACAATTACGAACAGACTCAATAACATGACCCTCAAAGCGCAGATCGTTGTCTATCAGAAGCCCCAGGTTTTTAGCTTTTGTAACCCGTTCGATCTGTTGCCCTGAAATTTTTATTTGTGGGGAGGCACATGTTATTTTGTGTACATTTCTTTTAGATCCTAAAATTAGAAATTTTGATTTAAGTGGATTGAGAACAATATTAATTCCAATGGGCCCAGTCTTTAATTCGATTTAAGTCTTCGTTTATTCTATTTACAGCTCCGCATAGATCACGTGGGTCAAATGAAATGTAGATTAGAAGGTCGTCCGCGTGAAGATGAAACTTACAATTTTGTATACTAGTAGCTATATCCGCACTATACAATATAAATAGTAATGGTCCGAGGATAGAACCTTGTGGTACACCACGTGTAACAAGGGAAACCGACGATGACTTCACATCATTACCATGTCCCTTCATTTCAACATACTGTGACCTGCCACTCAAGTAGCTATCGAACCAGGCAATTGTGGAGGGCTCAAACCCATAATATGCCAGTTTAGATAAAAGAAGTTCAACATTTATACTGTCAAAAGCTCGGGAAAAGTCAAGAAGTACCAATATAGTAACTTGGCCTACATCTTGAGCTGCAAGTATGTTATCGGTGACGTCAAGTAGTGCTGTTGCTGTACTGTGACCCTTGCGAAATCCTGACTGCCAGGCTGGTAGAATGTGATTGAATTCTATATACTTAGTGAGTTGCTCGCACACTGTCCTCTCCACCACCTTCGACAGGCATGGGAGAAGACTAATTGGCCGCAGGTCTTTATAGTCTGAGGGATTTGTTACTTTGGGTAAAGGTTTTATTAGTGCTTTTTTCCATGCGTCCGGAAAAGTTGACGTGGCCAACGATGTATTTACTATTGTAGTGATAGCGCTTAGAGACTCCGGTAACGTCATGACGACCATGTCACGGGTTATCCGGTCGTCTCCTTGTGCATTTATTTGAATATGTGTAATTATTTTTGATACTTTGAGCTCATCGGTTAATACGAGTTGAAATGTATTTTTGTGATGCCTATGAAATTCAAAATATGTTAGCCGTGACATACTCGCCATGGCGCCACCGGGTATATCTAGGAAACTGGCATTTATTTTGGTAGGGTCGCTAAGGTGGATAGGCAGATCTAAGCACTGCTTGTTGGATGGTAGAACCGATCTTTTTAAATTGCTCCAAAGTGCCTTTGAATTGTGAACATGTTTATTAATATAAAAATTAAAGTAGGCACGTTTTTCATTCACTATTGCTGACTCCACAAGTTTTTTATAGTTCATATAATTACTTTTATTGAAATCGCTTCGTGTAATACGGTACTTTCTATAAGCCTTGTCTCGTAGTTTTATCATCATTTTAACGTTGCCTGTGATCCAAGGCGTCGGTAGATCACTTATGTGGATTGTTTTGAAGGGGGCATGCAGATCAAAAAGACTTGTAAGAAATCCGTTAAATGTTGTGACCATTTCAGAGACTGTGTCACAAGACTTAATAAAATTCCAATCTATGAGATTTAGATCTTTCTGGAAATTAGCTGTAACTACATCTTGTAATGGTCTGTATGTGATTGCCCTTCGGATTGGTTTTGATTTTTTTATATTAAGCTCGACACTAATATAAGCGTGATTCCCCAGAGTGGGAACATAATCTACTAATATTTTTTTAAGTCTGATATCAGAATCCACGCAGACAACATCTATCAATGTCTCACTAGTATCTGTAAAATGTGTTGGGAGAGTTACACATTGTTGAAGGTCGCTACATCTCAGAAAGTTTTTCATATCATGGGTTCTAATATCATTTTCGTTTAACAAATTTATGTTAAAGTCTCCGAGTAGAATTATATGGTCAAAAGAAGAAAATATCCCGATAGACTCCGAGAGCGAGTCAAAAAATAGACGGACATCCATCCACGGCGGGCGGTAAGCAGTTCCTATAATTACCTTGAGACCCCTGACGTTTAAACTGACCCACATCTGCTCTACTGAGCTCACAGGATGAGCACGGGTTCGAACATTTATCCCGGTCTTTATATAGAAGCCTACCCCGCCGCCACGAGCGCGCGCGCCCGGCGGGCGAGGCACGTGCCGCAGACGATATCCCGGTATGACAGGTGCGCGGCCCTCCTCCCCCGTCCTAAGCCAGGTCTCGTTGATTGCCACTATATCGGCGTCATGACGCCCTATGATAGTAATTAATTCCTCATGTCCAGTACCCAGCGATCCTGCGTTATGCAAACCAACTTTAAAACATTTTTTTTTTTTCATTTTTAATAACAATAATCATCACAACAACAATAAAAGAGTGACAATACAAATTAGTTCCGTGATAAATTCTCATAAATTTATTACGATTATAAAAACCATAGTAGTACTTTTTTGTCGCACTTGACAAAGAAGAATACCGATTTATACCTACACAACATTGTTTGATTCCATTTATCGCCACGCAACGCATATCCCTACAATAAAATAAACAAAAAAACAGGTAAAAAATAAAAAATAAATTGTAACTAATATGAAACCCAATAAACGCCTTACAATCAAACATCGCTAAAATAACATTAACACACCAACTACCTACTAAACACAAACTTAACGCGACCCAAAAATTCGATTTATATCGGATTCCGACCGTATTTGTTCGGCCGGTTTGCCCTGATCTTGGCGGGCGAATATTTTTCCATGCCTTGTCCAGATGTATTTCCAACCGACCTTATGACCGGTTTCTCGCGCCCTCCCAAATAGCCGTCGATTTGCACGAGTAAGGCGCTCGTTGATATAAAATCGTTTGGGATCGCCAGCGAGACCCAGCCCATCGGTGGTAATGTCACGGCGTACCCGCGCGCCTGCTATCACATTTTCCTTCAGCGTGCGGCGCGCGAATCGTACTGCGACTAGTCGCGGGCCGCGACGAGCGGCACTAACATCGCCATCTGCGTGGTCGCGACGTACAGCTCCTACTCGGTCAGCAGTTACTATGTCGCGTTCTTCGACATCCACTCCTAGCTTCCTTGCGGCGAGGATGATAATGTGTACAAGGCTCTCACCATTACTCTCCGGTAGCCCGGAGAACTCAACGTCGTTACACAACAACTCTTGGTCGCGTTCATTAATTTGATTACGTAGCTCCTCTACGGTCGCACGGAGATCCTTGCTGCCTTCCGGTGAAGCGTCATTCTGATGATTCTCTAGCTTGGTAACGCGCTCTTCAAGATTTTCAATTTTGTTACAGCATTGTTTAATAGAAACGCTTAAGCCTGATATCTCGCTTCGACATTGTCCAATTTCCACTCTCGTAGCCCTCAGTTCATCCCGGAGCAGACGTATCTCACTTGCTAGGTCGAGTGATCCGGAAGTGCATACCGCTTCGCTCACTGAGTCTATGAGATCAGCGTTTAGACTTTTGACTGGCGTGGAATTATTATCTCCTTTCGGAATGTGTCTTTTGCAATCTGGGCACAACCATGTTGCAGGAACAGTTGCTGAGATTGGAATTGATACACATTCTCTATGATAGATTTTTGTGCACTTGGTGCATCTTGCTCGGTCTGTTACCGGTGCCGACTTAGCACAGGCCCCGCAGTTTCGCATCATCTTTTATTAATTAATAATTAAATTATGTAATAAAACAACTAAGAGCCCGTTACAACCGTACCCACAACGAATTCTAGTGTGGGAACTAAGGTCAATACTTCGTATAAATTATTCGCTAGATGTCGCCTCTATATGATGGTATAAAATAATAAATAATGCATTAGATGAAAAGCGCCATCTAGTTTTGAGCAACCGAACTAAAATTAAAATCCCGTTAGTTTGTAATTGAAATTAGGTTATTTTATAATATATATTTCTTTAAAATTTATAGAGAATCACTTTACACTGATATTTCACTGTTTTCGTGCTTTAATCCAACAATACTATTGTAATTTTTCGTAAATTAACCAATACTTTAGATATCTTGTTTTGTCACGTTTTCCTTAAGTATTTTGGTGAAAGTACACTTTTGGATAAATAACACTTTAAAAGATGCCACTTTAATTAAACTACGATATAAATGTAATATATTTACAATTCACATATGAAAACTGTTTTAATTTATTTATTTTATTGGAGTGAGCAAGCGTACTGCGCGCCATCTCGTTCATTAAGAAATAATTTATTAGACAAAGGAATAAAGTGACAAGGATAATTAAACTGGCGAAGAAGAGTTATTATGGAAACGAATTCGAGATAAGAATGAAGTCACCAAAGAAAATGTGGATATTAATAAATGAGATAGCTTCTAATAAAACTAGATTAAATGTTACGCCTACAAAATTAACTGTAAACAATATAACAACAACTAACATTAACCAAATTTGTGAATGTTTTAATGAATATTTTGCCACAATTGGGATTAACCTAGCGAGTAAGATATCACCAGTTTCTTCTACATCATCAACTAAGCCATTTTTCTTCCAGGACAATACACAACTATCAGAGCTCCAACTTTGCACTAAATCTGAAATAGATAATATAATAAATGGATTAAATTCCAACGCCAGTGCAGTGGCCGATAGTATTAATACTAAAACTTTGAAATGTATTAATAAGCTTATAATACAAGAACTTACACATTGTATAAACAAATACCTCACAGAAGGAAATTTTCCAGATAGCCTTAAAATTGCAAAAGTCGCCCCTATTTACAAAGCGGGCAATAAATCAGATCTGGGCAACTATCGTCCAATTCTGTTCTACCAGTCATTTCTAAAATTTTTGAAAAAGTAATTTTTAAGCGACTTATTGACTATTTAACTTCTATAATTTTTTTCTGTTCAAATCAATACGGCTTTCGACCAAAATCAAATACATTGACGGCAACTATAGACTTATTAACAGATATAAGAACCAACATTGATAAAAGAGGAATTTCATTGGGTATTTTTATTGATTTAAAGAAAGCGTTCGATACATATTGCTTGCATCACATATTGCTTGGCAAGTTAAATAAAATCGGGATTTCTGCCACTGCACTTAAAATTATTTCATCATATCTTACAATAGATACCAATTTGTACAAATAGGAAATTGTAAAAGCAATAAACATCCTATTACTTGTGGAGTTCCTCAGGGATCTATCTTAGGCCCTCTATTATTTCTTATTTACATTAATGATATTAACGATATTGGTTTGCAAGGACATGTTACTCTTTACGCTGATGATACTTGTCTTTTTTATTATGACTCTTCTATTCAAAACATAATTTTTCGAGCATAAAACGATTTAAATATAATATCCTCCTGGTTTAAACAAAATCTATTAACATTAAAATATCCAAAACAAGTTAGATGATTTTTTCAAATAAGAATTAACGAATAGACACATATAAAAATCTAACAATTGATGGTATAACTATAAACATTAGTAATAAAGAAAATATCTTGGGCTTATTCTCGATAAAAATCTGATTTGGCAAGAACATATAAATAATATTAAAACTAAAATTACTCCATTAACAGGCGCATTACGCAGAATATCTAACTGTTTACCGCAAAAAGTTAAATATATTATATATAATTCCCTTGTCAAATCACACCTGGATTACTTAATTGCTGTATGGGGCAACTCAGCCAATAAAAATATTAAAATGCTACAATTTCTCAGAATAAAGTAATAAAATCACTTTTTAACTATAACTTTTGGACTCCAACTAAAACCCTGTATAAAAAAACAAACCTTATGAATATAAAACAATTATATAAATATCAAATATGCCTACTAATAAAGAAAATTATTGATAGAAAAACACATACAAAAATCAGTTTTACATATAACCACCAAATACATAGGTATAACCTAAGGAGAGCGTCACATATATCTACCATTACCATTAATCCAAGAACTGAACAAGGCAAGAAGACTATTTATTATGAGGGAGCAAAATTATATAATACCATACCAAGACAAATCAAAGAAATACATTCGATAATTCTATTCAAGAAATGTTTGAAGTCCTATATTCTTAAAACTTAAACATCTTTATTAGTATATATATATTTATTTTTTATTATTATTATCTTTTTTTTTCATTTAATTTTTATAAGTTTACATCTGTATATGTATGATTTTATTGATTTATGATACATGTTTGATTTTATTTTTATTATTAAATAGTAATTAATTATCATTATTATAATGGTAAAACTCTTTATTTCATAAAAAGTTGCAGTTATAGTTATGTTATTCGCACTTTGGGTTACCCTTACACACCCTCCTTAAAAGCAAATTTTCGTTTCTTCGTTCTACCCACTCTGGGTACTTCGCTCCTCTGACAACCTTACTCTTGCCACTCCGGCACACAGTACCGACTTTGTAGCAAACTCTTTCACTGTATTGGCTGGAAAGTTCTGGAATGATCTTCCTAAGTCTATACGGCAGGCCCCAAATAGACCAATTTTAGTCGAGGTTAAAGTTGATTAGAATCAAATTCCAATATACCTATTTTGTTTTGCTTAATAAGTTATTCTGTGGAAGATATTATGTTTTCCAATATTAATGTTTTATTATTTGTCTATTATATCCATAAGTTATGTTAATTGTATGAATATGTGTATTTTTATCATCATCATTTTGCTATTTGTTGTGGGAAGGTATATACAGGGTGAATTTTTCAAGTGTGCCTTCAAGGCCAAATTCTAAGCTACAAGGAATATCGAAAAATGCCCAAAGGAGTCCCGTGACCGATTTTAATAAAAGCTAAACTGCATCATAAGATTTTAGAAAAATGTAGCCGGAAATCCAACCGGTTGATTTTGAAAAAAAAAGTAGTGCTGGATTATTACACCAGCTGTTAGTGTCGCTTATAAAAACTAAAACTAAATCATTAGATTTTTGAAAAAAATATTCTCCTAGCCGGGAATCGAACCGGTTGTTTTGAAAAAAAAAAGTCATGCTGTATTATTGCACCACCTGATAGTATCGCTTATAAAAACTAAAACGGCATCATTAGATTTTTTTTTAAATATTCTCCTAGCTGGGAATCGAACCGCTTGATTTTGAAAAAAAAGTCATGATGTATTATTTGTTAAAAGATAAATAAACTTTATTATTATTATTATTGCACCAGCTTATAGTGACCTATAAGGGTACAAGTATCAAATTCTTGTAAGTAATACTAAACGGTAAACTAAAGGAAAGTAATAATTTTTAATATAATATGTTAAAAAATTTGAAACCCTAACTTAATAAATTGTTCGAAATGATAGCTATTATTTTCAATAAATAGGTGAATTATTTTTTTCTTACGTTTATTAAAAAAAAAATGATGTTGTTTTCTATGAGGATGGGTTTTGAAGAGCACTATTTTAAACAATTTGATTGGTTGGTAAAGTTGATATTTTTTTATTATTATTATTTAATTAAAAATGAGCACTTTCCGTTTACCGTTTAATATTACTTAACAGCATTTGATCCTTATAAGCGACGTTTATCATATGGTGCAATAATACAGGTTGAGTTTTTTTTCTAAAATCAACCGGTTCGATTCCTGGCTAGGAGAATATTTTTTCTAAAATCTAATGATGCAGTTTTAGTTTTTATAAGCGACACTATCAGCTGGTGAAAAAAATAAAACCTGACTTTCAAAATCAATCGGTTCGACTCCCGGCTAGGAGAATTATTTTTTCAAAAATCTAATGATGCAGTTAGTTTTTATCGAAATCGGCCACGTGACTCCTTTAAGCATTCTTCGATATTCCTTGTAATATAGGATTTGGCCCTGAAGGCACACTTGAAAAATTCACCCTGTATATATGTATGTATGTATTATGTGTATGTTGGATTTTATGTATATACTGCTTGATATATCTCTAATGATTATAACTTGTTGTTAACTGTCATTTCTGACAACTACCCGATTGTTCCTAAATTACCTGATGGTTGACTGGTAGACAATGCCTAGAGGCATTAAGTCCGCCCTTTTGTAATAAATAAAGTGTTAAATAAATAATTCATTATTCTAGAAATATAAAAATAATAATTTTAATAAAAAACCTCGAATGTGTTTAAAATAAACATTAAATACCCCTATTTTGTTCTAATATTATATATGAGTTTAAACCCTGGTGTGTACCAATGATTTTTTAATCTAAAAATGTATGAACATTTGTTTAACTACTTAACTGCACCACTAAAGTGCCTCGGAGAGCATGTTAAGCTGTCGGTCCCAGTTTCACTATACCAACTTGTGAAACTGTTTATTGTTTGATGTAAGATGAGTTATTAAGTTTATCCAAACATCGCCACGAGGAAGCCACTTGTTCGGTTTAGACTCATACCATCGGTTACGACGAGGTGGGATTAAAAACCCCTCCGCTGGGTACCCTGAGTCCGTCTAGGCGGTCTCGAGCGCCTTAAGGCATCTATATTATATATACCAACGGTTTAAAAAAAATATATACAAACTAGTTAACAAGAAATATAAATATATAATAATACATTTTTTTTATAAACAACCAGACTGTACTTTTTGTGTACTGACTGTACACAAAAAGGTACTTACTATTTTTTTTTTACCAAGCTTTTTGCATTTATTCAACTATTGTATTTAGGATTACACTGTTTAATGCTAAGTTTAAAGCACTAACACTTTTGCTTCAATGATGAACTTTAATTAGATAATTAATCGAGCAAGGTTAAATCCAATTCTGTAACCGCTTTTAGTCGCCTAGAAAGGGGGAGTTTACACATGTAATGTGTAAACTCCCCTTTTATAGGCGACTTGTATCTTCCACGAGCAGTGTCGCCAGTAAAACAATATTATATATCACTGCTGCATATCAATTATGCAGCAGATATATTATTGGGCATAGGACCAACCCTTGAAGCCCTCCTCCAGCATTTAGTATTATCCATCTCGAGGCCATACCATACATTCATACGAAATGAATCAATATTTAAACCCTGTTTAATCACAATTTTGATCTCAATCGTTTCAACAAAACAGTAATTATTGGTTCGTGATCATTTAATATTTAATGCCGTGTTCTGTACATCGATCATATACATTCAAGTTCAACCATTCGTATATAAATTAACGTGGCTTCTACACACCTTCCTACGTATTTATTTAAATTTTATATTAAAATGGATTCCAAAAAAGATAGAAATAGCCACGGATTTTGGCGGAAGAAATTTTTAGAGTTCTGTAACAGAACTGATTTACATGGATATAAGTATATTGTTATGAAAGAACTTCATGTTGGGGAAAGGTATGTATTTAAAACTGTATTAAGCGTTAGTTTCTTGTATTATCGTTGTCGAATCACTACGAACAAGGATAAATATTATTTAAATATTATGATTTCTATTTACATTTCTCTGTGCACCCTATATTACAATCTTCACTTTCCTAAAGGTTAGCTGGTAGATAATGCTTAAGGCATTTTAAGCTCGCCTTTGTACAAACTTTTTAGTGCAATTAAGAATTTTAAATAAATCTCATTCTAAAATAGGGGAGCATTAACCTCTGGGATATAGAAGAAAAATAAATAGATTGAGATTCATTCCATTTCTTTATTTTCCTCGCGAGGCACAGGTAAATTCTATAATTAACTCTGGTATAAAATTATTTATTTTTAGGATATTCTGGGCTTTCGCAGTTTTGATGAGCACATCATTTGCAGGATATTTTGTGATAACTGCTTATAAGTGGTATGCGAGAAACCCGATTATAACGGTATGATTTTTTCAATTCCTTAGATATTTAGCGGCAATACTTTAAGTTGGTGTTTTCAATTTATATATTTTTATTTGCGTTTTACCCTAAAAAGGGGATACATATAAATAAAATACTTTCGTAATAATGTTTTATAAAGTATTTTACCTGTGTAGAATAAATAATAATAAAAAAAAAAATATACTAAGTATTGTACAAAAGTTAATATATATGTATGTATAATTATAGTTTCACATACATAGGTATTGTTATTTTTGGATTATATTTAGCTTTATTAATTTGAATTGAACGTTCATAATTTTTGTTGTGATTTTAATTATTAAATTATATCAAAGTGCAAATCCTATTTTAAATTAAAGAAGATCACTCACTGATCATTAATATTCACTAATTTCAAAGTAAAAATCGAACGGTCCTTGTAATATGTGAGAAAACAAGTCGATCCCTTAAAAAGTTCTGATATCCCAAGGATGTCTATAACATGAAGGAAAATACCCCAAGTGTACCCAAAGCCTTTCCTAAAATTGATTTTTTTAGATATATAATGATTCAAAGCTTTTCAGAATTTTATTTTATTTTACAAAAAGGATGGGGAAGAATATCAATAATTCAATTAAATATTAATAAAATATATACCTAATATACTATTTACAAAAGAAGGAAGAATATCGTTGATTATATAATTCCGAAACTCAGCAGGGTAGAGTCCCACAGTCTTCACATGCAATAATCGAGACAAATGAACAACTGTTTGGACTATAAAGTGTATAATTTTATGATTTTTTTTATTTATTAGAATAGACATTTTTTTATTACATTAATTTATTTTTCATTATTCTTAAGATTTTTATTGTAACTTTTTTAATTGTATGTATTTATGTCTCTCGTTTCTTGTAATCTTTGTTATAATGATAAACTTTATAGAGGTTAAAAAATCACCATGGTCACGTTCATAAAGCGTCCTTTTCATCAACATGTCCAATTGCAACTTCATTAGCTCTTCCACCAGTTCATAGACAAGTACAAACAATTTAAAAAACGCTTTTGTGTAATTAAACGCATTCCTCGAGCAGCTAGATTAGTTTTGGCTACAAAGCTCAATGACATAATAAACATTTGCATTGATATAAACACTTTGTCTTCTTGGGAAGAACTTTTTTTTATATTCTTTTAATTTCCTACATGTATCTAACGAAGGTAAAAAGCAGTCCCTCACAAGCAAGCTCAAACAAAATGTTAAAAATAATGTTCATTTAAATTATAATGACAATTTTATAAATGATCATTATAACAATAAAATAATTAAAAAAAAAGTAGAACAGAAGATATATGAGGGAGATGTTAGAGGAGCAGTAAGACTTTTGTCATCCAATAACACAATAGCACCAAATAGTACAGTAGGTCTTTGCCTTGTAATATCTGTAACACATTACAGATATTACAAGGCAAAGACCCTATTCCATCCCGTCCAACTTCCTGCCAGCCCATTTTAAATGCTGAAGAATGCTATCAAGTATCAATATTTGATGTTTTTAAATCTATAGATTCGTTTCCTTCCGGTTTAGCTAGTGGTTTCGATGGTCTTTCACCCCAACATCTAAAAGACTTAATATCTTTAAACAATGGTATTGCTGGTTCTAATCTTCTAAATTCTATACATAAATTATGCAACTTTATATTATTAGGGAACCTTGATGATAATATTAGCCATTTATTTTTTGGAGCATCACTTTTAGCTTTTAATAAAAAACATGGAGGGATCAGACCCATAGCAGTAGGCTGTACATTTCTGTCACTCGGTGACTGCGAGGTTAGCTTTTTATCAGAAGCCATAATTTGTTGGAAGAATAGATGCCCATCGGTGAGTTTACCAACTGACTTGAATGTATAAAAAAATTGGGACATTACTTTAATACAAAATTCAGTTAACGAACTTAAACAATCGAGTAACTCAATAGACAAAGCTAGAATATTAGCGGCGCTCTGTAAGGACTCCGGGGCTTGGTTGGATGTTATTCCATCTCCTTCCCTTGGAACCCTCCTCGATAGGCACACCATCCGCATTGCAATATCTCTCCGTATAGGTGCCCCTTTAAGCAGACCGCACCTCTGTGTTTGCGGTGCTGACGTCGATGAATCCGTCCATCATGGTTTGTCGTGTAAAAGAAGTGCAGGCAGGATATCTCGCCATGCCAACATAAATAAAATTATAAAATATGCGTCGGCTTCGGCGGATATTCCTAGTCTTCTGGAACCCTCCGGCATTAACCGTGATGACGGTAAAAGGCCGGACGGAATGACAATAGTGCCGTGGCACAGAGGTCGTGCTGTCGTTTGGGATGCCACCTGAACGGACACACTGGCATCATCTAATATCTACGTCACCTCTATGTCCTCCAGTGCCGCAGCTCTTAAAGCAGAAAGTTAAAAAAAAACAAATACAGTTCAATTGTTCAAAATTTTAATTTTATAGTTTTTGCAGTAGAAACTCTTGGACCGTGGTCTCCCGACTCTAAAAAAATACTTATAACTTAGGAAAACTTTTAATAGATAAGTCGGGAGACCATCGAGCCAGGGCGTTTTTTGTTCAAAAAATTTCTTAAAAATTCAGCGCGGCAATGCCTCTAGTATATTAGGAACATGTGATTCGTCGGCATCGAAGAGGTTTGATGAAATTTTTAATTTAATTTAATTAGGTAGGTTTTATCATATTTTTATTTTTTATACTTAAGATGTTTAATTTTTTAAGGGTTATTCTGTTATAATTGTTTCTTTATATATATAGCTTTATTAATATATTCGTAGGATTTGTCAATCTCAACACCTCAATTCTAACTCAAAAATTCAGCACTTAATTTTTTTTTTCGTTATTTTTTTATTTATCTCTTATATCTTTAATAATATTGTTGTATTACTACAATAATAGTTTCCATGTTTAGGTTACCTATAGGTATCTGTTGAACTTATAATGATAAACTTTTGTCGTTATCTCTAAGTATACCCACTTAAACATTTTTTTAAAGGTAATAGAAAGTACTCATGGTGCCATTTGGGATGTTCCTTTTCCTGCTGTGACAATTTGTGACGTAAATCATATTTCTCTCAAAAGAGCCCGTAATTTCGCGGATTCCATGTAAGTAAGCGCCTACTAACATAATCAGTAAACGCGTTGATCTCTACGGTCTACGGGACCAAAATCTAACGTCAAGATCAAACTTGGAATGGGCGCTTCCAACTATTAACACATCTTGAAAGCAATAACAAATAAATATATGAGCAATAGAGGTCAAATGTTGCAGGAATTAAAACTAGATTTAGCTAAATCGACATTACTCTAAATCAATGATTAAAACAACTAAGATAGTTTTAATCGTTGATTTACTTGAATGGGGGAATATCACACTAATTCCCCATCAATATAACTTTATAAAATTTTGATCTTTAAAATAATAAGATTTATATTTTTCCTCCAGTAAAAAATTATTTCGCCTAATATAAAACAAAAATTTCGCTTTGTAACAAAAATGAAAAATATACTGGGCCTTTTTTCAAAGAATATCTCTGTGCGTTTTTTTTTATAATAATTATAAAATACATTTCTATGAAATTTGGGTTTACATAAAAAGGTTTAAATAAAAATGCTCTATTTCACATAGATTGCTGCCCACTAACGTAACTGCAGATGATATATTTGCTGCTCTAAAATTCGCTCCACTACTTCATTCACGAGTCAGTCTAACTGAAAACCGAAAACAAATGCTGTATCGTTTACAAGAAACATTAGATTTGAACAAACTGGGAATAGAAGATTTCTACAAAAAAGTAAGAGATTTATTCAATTCAGGCATTTTTAGAATGTATTTAAATCTTAATTTTTTCTTATTAAAAGTAAGTACCTATATCTTAGGAAGGACAGGTGAAATTGTTGTTATAAAATCATGTATGTTGACTATTTTTATAAAATTGATAAACAAGTATTTCACAATAAAAAAAAAACTAATATGCAAGGAAAAGGTAATAACAAAAATATATTTTACTGGAAATTCAATTTGGAAGAGGGATTTATTTAACAAACTAATTGACTCTAAAACCAACGCCAACTAAGCTGTAACGCCGGCCAAAAAAATTTAGCCTTAGCTACCTAATACATAAACGATTAAATGAAAAGCTAAAGTTAATTTATTCATAAAATATTGGTGCGAGTAAATTTTTAAACACATAAATGCTTAGCCAAGGTCATGAAATTATCATTGAAAAAGTCAAGGGTAGTTGAAATTAATTTGACATTGACTCACGTTATTGTACCTATCTAATAATTTGTTGACAAATGTTTAATTACTAGCATCTATTAAAATATCATATTTAGTGCTTTTTCGATCGGTTTGTAGTATAAACAATTTAGAGTGACATAAAGGATATAATAATATGTAGGGGAGAGCAGGTAGGATTCGTACAGAGGGAGCATGTTGCATGTTGGTGCGTTAGTAATTATATGTGTATTAGGCCCCCCATGCCTACAGGCTAACAGCTAAACGTGGTAGCAGTGTAATAGACAGCTTCGTTGGAACAAGTCGAAGGGGGTTTTCGCACTGCCTAAGTAATTTTATGATTCATCCTTGAAAACATTAATTTGTAAAAAGATTTTCTCAAATTATTAAAGTAATTTATAATAGCCTTTGAATAAGTGCTTTTAAATAATATTTAATAATTTTGAGATAACCTCAAACATTATTTTTATTTTGAATTTTTTGGTTGGGGTACCTTCGCACAATTATGAGTGGGGTGGGTTCGTAGTCCTAATATCAAATATGAAGGAACAGTTGACTTATCAGAGGTGTATTACCCAAATCTACGTCTACAGCAAGAATAGATTAAAAAAGATCTTAATGTGTATAATGTGCAAAAGTAGAATATGATTATGGCACTTTAATAATAATGTTAATTTAAATGACTTTATTTAAAAAAAGTTTTATAACCAATATATAGACAGCCTCCGTAGACTAGTGGTCTTGCGTCTTTGGCGTTGTATCCGGAGGTCGTGGGTTCGATTCCCACCCATGGCAACAAAATATTAGTACCTACGATTTTTCTGTACAGTTTGTCATGGTCTGGGTGTTTATAAAATATAATATGTATTATATCGTTGCTTCTGGTACACATAGTACAAGCCTAGAGCTTAGTTTGTGACTAAAGCAATATGTGTAAATTGTCCTACATATTATTACAATATACTAACAACAAGTACTGTGTTAATTCTTGTTAATTTTGATCTCAATAAATGTTTAATTACATATTATCCTTTTCAATTACTACGTACGAAGCTACCCCGCGTGTGGTGTATTTTCGTACGGTTTAGGCAATTCAGGATCATTAAAATATAATTTTGAAATAGCTATTAATTTTACTTTTACACGACTTAGTATAAAAAGTGTACGAATCCTACCTACATGAACGGTCTGTAGGACATTTCAGACACATTACCCTAGTTATGAACTAACCTAGGCTTGATCAATGCATGCCTGAAACAACATATTATATTTTATAAACATCCGGGCCATGACAAACTCTACAAAAAACGTTCATGAGTGAGAATCGAATCCGCGCCCTCCGGTTAGGCGCGACTTCTAGACCACGGAGTCGGTCAAAATATGTACCTATATATTTTGTATGTATGTATGAATGTATCATCACGGGTGCCTTACGTCGCCCGAGACCGCCTAGACTGCCCCAGGGGGGTACCCTGGGGCCGTCTAGGCGGTCTCGAGCGGAGGGGTTTTAATCCCACCTCGTCGTAGCCGATGGTATAAGTCTACACCGAACAAGTGGCTAGCTCGTCGCGATGTTTTGAATAGACTCAATAACCCATCTATTAACAGTTTCACAAGTTGGTATAGTGAAATATATTTTGTGATTCAAATTAAACATGTAGGTATCTATAAGTTCAACTTAAACATTTAATGCAAGATAAATATATGATTAGGGGTAGAACTCTTCACAGCCCTGTGATTATATTTATCGCAATATAGTCTAGATAAATCAAACGACAAATCGATAGTTATTACTGTATTTTCTCAGTGTGATACTATCATTTCTCTTTTATTTACGTCTATTAGTACGTAGGTCACAGAATTGCATGCCTATAAAAATAAAACGTCCCAAAGGCTATCAGACTAGGAGATGCCTAAAATATATCTATTTATGAAATCGGAATTGTTTTTATTAAAACTATTTATTATTATTTGACAGCCTTCGTAGACTAGTGGTTGCGCCTTTGGCGTTGTATCCGGGGGTCGTGGGTTCGATTCCCACCCATGGCAAAAAAAAAATAGTACGTTTTTCTTATTGACGTATGGTTTTTCTGTACAGTTTGTCATGGTCTGGGTGTTTATAAAATATAATATGTAGATAATATATATATCATTGTTTCCAGTACACATAGTACAAGTCTAGAGCTTAGTTTGTGACCAAAGCAATATGTGTAAATTGTCCTACATGTTATTATTATTATTATTATTATTATTATTATTATTATTATTATTATTATACTGATAATACTTAGGTATATATAGAATAATATAATAAAAAGCGGCCCCAGCCTAGTGGTTAAGTCACTGCGCAACTGATAATAAGGTTAAGCAGATGACAACAAGGCCGGCCTGGGATGGGTGACCGCTTTATACAACGAGGCTATTTCATCATAAACACCGCAACAAGCTCGCTTGTTAGGTGTTGCCTCCGAATACTATCGGCGAAATGAGGATGGGTTAATCCCTCCGCTGGGTACCCTGAGGCCGTTTAAACGGTTCTCGGGAGCCAAATAGGCACCCGTGATGGTATTATTATTATTATTTATATATAGAATAATGAAAATCAATTCGAAATTATTGTCAATTCACTGGTTATAGGATACTAAACTTACCGAAAAAAAACTTGCGCGGAATTGCGCTAGCTGATTCCTATAATATACGACAGCGGTTCCTTATTCCAATAACAACATGATTTACACATATTGCTATGGTCGCAAACTAAGCCATAGGCTTATACAATATGTACCATAAATATAATACTTATTATATTTTATAAACACCCAGACCATGACAAATTGTACAGAAAAAACGTACTAGATTATTTTTGCCATGGGTGGGAATCGAACAAACGACCTCCGGATGGATACAACGCCGAAGGCGCAACCTACGGAGGCTGTAAAATGCAATCGGTTAAGTACACAGGTGCCTACTTAAAGTACTATTTTATTTATTAATATTACACACAGGTCGCTCCAGTATCATGCAACAACCTTATTCAACGGTGTATGTGGAAAAACACCGTTTATCGGTGTGAATTGTTATTTCAAAGAATACTGTCATCGCATACTTTGTGTTGCTCTTTTAACTATTATGCTGTGGATCCGATACCGTCTTCCAGGTATATATGAAGTTTATGGTAAAATAATCTAAAGATCGATTAGAAAAGCGATTCTCTCAAGCTGGAGTAATTTAACTATCCGCACCTTGAGTTTTATTTATATAGTTGATTAAAATGAATACGAGATTAGTCTTGTTTTAAGCAACAAAAATAAGAAATTTCAAACTAAGCTAAAGTTTATACCTACGTATGTATGTATATATTTTATTTTATAAATAGACCTACAAAGCAACTAAAAAACGTACTAATTTTGTTGCCACTGCCACAACCAATAAAACACGAAGTCGGTTAAAACTCCAAATCAAAAGTTAACAGAATATTTTTTAATTAATTATAACATACCTACATATAATAAATAAATATTAAATGATTTTGCGCGTCAACTTTTAAATAAATAGAATCCAATAATCAAAATCATCAACTCCTGATGCAGCAGAAAGTCAAGTACCTACCTAAATATCAAACAAGAAACAGAGAATGTGTATGATACCTAGTAAATGTATACTAACTTATCTGCTTTTTCAGTGTGAATCAGCTCTTACGCCCTATTACACCTCGTCGAGTCTCGTCTTGCGGATACCAAACTGCTTTGAGTGTTTTGGTAAATATAGATACAGAAGACTACTACAGTTCTTCAGTATCTTCTTATGGTGTTATGGTAAGATCCGTTTATAATATTCCAAACTGGATGTATGTATAAAAATACTTGGTGCACACCTTTGGTTGAATGCATGTGCATTCGGAACATCTCTACATAATTTATAAATACCCAGACCACAGCAATCTGCACAAAAAAGTACTGTTATTTTGATATTATTAAGCTAATTTCTATTGACCGCCTCCGTAGACTAGTGGCCTTTCGCGTTGTACCCGGAGGTCGTGGGTCTCACCCATTGCAAAAAAGTATATTTTTCTGTACAGTTCCATGACAAATGGAACGGTGTTTATAAAATATAATATGTATTATACCATTGTTTCTTGTACACATAGTACAAGCCTAGAGCTTAGTTTGTGACCAGAACAGTATGTGTAAATTGTCCTACATCAACGGCCATTTTGTGATATTGGAGGTGCGATTGTATGGGCGTCAGGTCGACTCCAGGGTCCTTAATTGGTTGTCTCAGTGAATTAGATAATGCTGTTCATGGAGGGTTGTTCCGCACTCGCCACGAAATATTCGCCACATATTTATATTTCCGTATTTGCCACATTAATTGTTCCTTACTCGCCACGAATTCAAATTAATAATATAATATTCTTAATTTGCCACGTTTGCTATTCCGTATTCGCCACTTGATAATAATATTGCTTATTATTGTCAAAATAGAAAGAAACAAGTGGATGCTCCATTTGTTTAAATAAATTAATTCTTTATTCATATTATAAACAAGTGATTTACATGCGACTGTATGACTCCCAAACTAGGCAAAGCCTGTGTTGTTATTTCCACTTCTGCCAAACCGTCTGGAAGAAAGCAAAAAAAAATAGGATTGTTATCCAGAATACAGAATACAGAGGAAACATGTAGCTATGTGCACCAGTTTAGCATTCCTCCTGCCGATGTTGATGATGCGTGGCTATATATAATGAGCGATCACCCAGAAGGTGAAAACATAACAAAAATTAATAGTTATTTTGTGGATACCTGGTTGGAAAGCAAATATTATACTACATATAGAATGTATATAATATATACATATGGAATGTTCACAATGAAAGACACAAACTAATAATAAAATAGAAGGGTTTCATGCTTAATTAAATAGGCAGTTCAACAATAAAACTGCCTTAAATATGTTAAGATTTTTAAACATTATTTATAAAAATGCCACGCTGACATAAATATGCTGCAAACAAATAGAAGAAGGAGCTAATGTTTCTCATGGCGGAACTAAAAATTAAGAAAAGGAAAGAGTAGATAAAACTATAAAAGATTACGAATAAGGAAAAATTAATATAGAACTATGTATTGAAAAAAATTGCCCTTTTGTATTTTAATTATTATAAGTAAATGTAAATAATAAATTTTATGCTTTATACAGTGTAATTTGTTGTATTCCTCTTATTTCCTGGGTATATTCTCTATAGAAACACTGAAAGTTATAAATTGAGACGGGCAAAACTAAATGCAATGTAGAAAATGACTTACATTTACTTTTTAAAGAAATCAGATAATTAGCTTAAGTAACCGTATGTTGTTGTTGTAATAAATGTTGAATTAAAAAATCCATTCAATTGCTTTTTATGATAAATATTAGAAATGGGTCATGTCCACATTTTCCAAACCGTTATTATTTGTAGTAGTGTGGCGAGTGCGGAATTGAACATCTTGTCGTGGCGAATACGGAAAAATGTTTAGGTACATTAGAATTCGAGGCAAATATGTGTGGCGAGTGCGGAACAATTCTTCATGGATTATATTTTTTTTTTCCATTTATTTTTATGTGATATGTGCTTTGTTGTTGTTATTTTGCTGGTCGACAAATAAAGTATTTCTTTCTTTCTTTCTTACAAATTATTATTTTTATTATTATTATTATTGTATAAATTTGTGAATGATAGTTTTTTTTAAACTAATTTATACATGAATATATATACGAGCCCAAATATTTATATTTTGTATAAACTCTTCAGGTCTATGTAGACAATGCCTACAACTTTCCGAACCTAAATTCACCTATGCAGATGATAAACCCTCATTCGGAAGTATTCATAGCGCTTGCCCCAGAGAGGACTTACGCTACCGGCGGTGTCGCACGCTTTGATATTGATGTACGACAATGCTTGTATGCTAACGAAGTAAGTATAAAATAGTACATTGTTCACCGAGGGGAGAAAGTCACCGATTACTAACGAGGGCGAAGTTTGAGGCCCGACTGTTTTCATATACTTTTTCCTCCCGCTTAAGCACGTTAACAATGGATTTTCATACACTTTTTCCTCCCGCATATTTGTACGACTACAAAGACGTACTTTCTGACCTATTCCTACGCAAGTAAGAACCTACTTTCCGAGCAGGTGTAGTATAAATAATATATTTTCGTTGTTTCATATATAATGCTACCTTTGTGAAAAGTAACAGTTATTTAAGTTTTGTGATCGAGCTCACTCCAAAAATAAAAACATTTTACCCTCACATAAAACATCTCTTTTTAATGAAAAATGGTGTTTTTCGCATGACACCTCACATACTTAATAAATAACCCAATGATATTAAACGCATTAATTATTTATAATAAAAAAAAGCTATGTTGTTTTCTGAATAATACCGGCTACGATGAGTCCGGATGAGTTCGGATTAAAAACCCCTCTGCTTGAGACTGTCTGTTTGTCTCTGTTTCGGGTTGTTCGTTCGTTTGCGCGCATTACGTAAAAGCCATTTATTGGATGCAACATATAATTACTGAAAGATAACAAGCTTTATTGTGAGTAACATTTAGTGTTTATTTAATCAAAATCCCGTAAAAGCCATTTAGTGGATGCAAAATATAATTACTTAAAGATAAGAAGCCTTATTGTGAGTAACGTTTAGCGTTTATTTCATAAAAAACACTTAAAAGCTATTTATTGGATACAAAATATAATTACTGAAATATATGAGCTTTATTGTGCGTAACGTTTTTATTTCTTCAATATAGACTAACACAATGTCGGTCCCAATTTTTCAATACCAACTTGAGAAACTGTTTATCGAACGAAACCTATCTAGTTATTAGTTTATCCAAACATCGCGACGGGCTAGCCACTTGTTCGGTATAGACTCATACCAGCTACGACAAAGTGGGATAATTATATTATTTCTTGCGTTTTCTAGTACTTTTTTTTTCAATAATCTGTAATGTATAACTCATATTTTGATCAATTAATTATTTTTTACACTAGTGGATAAAATTAATACATACTATTACATACTTACTTCTAAGTTTAAGTACGATTATTTTATAGTCAGTATTTTTGAAACTGATTTGAACGTTATATTGTAAAAAAATAAAAATATTAATCTAAACTTTCCCTTTACCATATGGTAGAATAACATAATTATTATCTTAAGCAGAATTTATATTAATAATGCTTTTAGATGTTTTCATGCAATGAAATCCATGCTTATAAATAAGTTATAAAGTATAATCACTAGATGTAAAAAATAAGAAGAAAAAAAACGCATGTCAATTGGTTTTGTAGTTTTTAAGTGATGTGCTAGAACCAAAAATGTGATTATTGGTCCTAGGTGATATGTCTACAAACAGACAGACAGATATGATTTCTTTTAACGATTCATTACTGTTCTATTAATCAATGTGGCCTATTTTTTTAAATTAAATCCAGTACAGGTTTTCTATGTAAGTACATACAATAAAATAATAGATATCAATTTATTTATTTATTTTTTATTCATTATTAGGTACTTTTAAATTATATAATTGATCGACTTACTTATTTTGCTATACATGGTGACTTTGAAAGGATGTACTTTGGGCTAATATGAGGGTCTACTGATCAATACGAACAACTTTTCCCATGGAACTATGTGCCGCAAATGAAAAAAAAAATTGCCTTCTCCATACAAACTAGTAATGTTAAAATGACCAATTTGTATGGGGAAGCCAAAAATTTTTTTCATTTGCGACACATGGTTCCATGGGAAAAGTTGTTCGATTTGATCAGCAGAACCTCATATTAGCCCAAAGTACATCCTTTCAAATTCACCCTGTATATACCTCATCTGTGGATTACGAAACGGGTTGCACACATATCTACATAATGTTATTGTTATAAGTTTTATATTTAAGTTCCTATGTGCAATTGTTTGTTTTCCTAAATAAAATAAAATCAAAAAGGGTTTGTGGTTGATTTTCGGCTATACTACTGAATAAAAAAAATGCAGGTAATTGAATTACGGACCAAATTTTAGGGAATTTAATTTGTTACAATTTATGTTGAACCGACAACTAGCTATTTTTGGCCCGGCTAAGCCCGTATATTTATGTAAATTACCTAATTATTAATTTTCTGTGATAATAAAAAAAACAGGTCAGTTTGACTTTCCTTTACTACTTTTTTAGTTACGTTAAAGAAAGCTACTGTTCAATTTTCATGTTCATAGCTACAGTAGTTTCAGCTGAGCGATGGTGATAGTCAGTTATTCAGAACAAATTTTTGTATATATATGGATAGAAGAATACACAATAATGCGTATTATACCGCAAGAAAGGGCTAGTAATATATTTAAATAAAAATTAAAATTAAGCTTTTATATTAATTTTAGAATTAACATGAGTCAGCTAAGTTGTCAGCCAATCTAACCTTGATCGGAGATGGAGCCATCCGATATCAGTAGATAGGGCGTAAGACCAGCTACTACGTGTACCAGCTCATTGACGTACAATTGACGTAAATTAGAGATAGGGTTACATTTGAGCGAGTGATTAATTGTTTATATTAAGTTTAACGGAAATGATATAATTCTGTTGTTATTACTGCAGGGTTATTTGCTTTTTACCTTATACAAAATTTATGTCTTATATTTTCTAAATAATAATAATTCAGTAAGGTAAACTGTATTCGGAAGCATTGGATGGTACTGGACTGCCCCGATACTAATAAAAGCTTCTTTTCCAAGGAGATCTTGCAAAGTGCAGTAATTCTCATAGTATTTATACTACAGGATTTATATACATACAATACGATTTGATTTAACTCCTAGTTTTCAAGGCTAGTTCCTATTTTTGGAAAGAAAAAAATAGTTTTAGTCACTTTATTTGTGCGTACGAGGCCGTCTGGAATAATAAATAATTGGGGGTTGAATTTAAACTGATTATTTTTAAATCTAAGGTCTAAGTCACCACTATATGGATGGCTGAGTTGGTTGCTAAAACATTATATTAGTATATAATATATATTAAATAAAACATAATAAGTTAAATAGATTGAAAAACTAAGCTAACAGCCGGAGACTGATCAAATTATAATTATTATATGAAAATAAGGTCAGGTCAATCAGGCGTTATAATCAAGCGAAATATGTATGCCGAATTTGATCAAATAAACGCTTAATATTACTCACAAAAAGCTTTTGTGAGTCCATAAGTGGATTTTAAAATCCGAACAAGGAAATCGACAAACTTATTTTTTTATTTTTATTCTGTTACTTAATTCTCTATCAAAAATGTAGAATCCTTAATTTTTTTATTAAATATATGTATTATTGAAATTATAAATATAATCTAATAACCTAATAACTTTGGCAATTCGACGACGTACAAGCATATATTTATACTTTTGTACCTATTTATTTTTTAGGTAAAAATAGCAAAATTCAAAGAGTATTCCTACCACAATTGCATGGCGTACAGATCTGTTATGAAAACATTGAGAGCATGCGGTTGTACTCCTTACTATTTTCCAGCCTCAGGTAAGATATTTTAATTCTACTTTGCTAGGTAGATTGGTTTCCATTACCAATTTCTTAAGTCGGTATAATGGTTGAAACCAGAACTTACAACACAATTATAAGTGCTGGCTGTATTCATTCTTGGACCTGCATAAAGCTGTCCATTAGGTGTATGTCACATGCTACACTCTTATAAAAAAAACGCGGTTTATAACTATACAGATGGAAAAACCGTCAAGGGAACTAGTCTTGTTTCGGTAGGAATCAGTCTATTTGTTCACCGGTTTTAATGAGACTTTTGCATCGATTTCTTATAGAAGTGTATCGATTTCTTATCAATGTTATAGATAGCATACAAATCTTATATATTATAAATAGTCTCCTTTCAGGCTGCGGGTACTAAATGCGCGGGTATTTATTTCATAATAAAGTAAAGACGATATTAATTAATTTAATCGGAATTGTAATGTTTGGAACAACATTGAATTGGTCGTCCCCATTCATGGAGTTGGTTTCTCTGCTTATATATAAGTTATATACCGTGTTCTAATAATAAGCTTGGGTGAAATTAGTTAGGGATGCAGCCCTGCAATGACAAATTGACATTTCGGCTGCTATGTTTGGTCTACTTTACATATTTATTTACGTCCCATTCAACCAAACTTGTAAAAATTATTCATGTTAAATTTAATACAAATTTGTCGATTATTTCTTAATTGTATCATGTGTTGGTATGACGGATCATTACTGTTAAACAACAATGTATTGGTCGACCCCATTCATGAGCTTTGAATGACTTACCATAAGATAGACAAAGAATCATGCCATGCTCAATAAAAAAAAACCTCAGACTAAAACTTAAATTAGTTAGGTCGAACCCGCCCAAAAATAATGTAGGTTTTCAAATAATTTGGTATACCTACTGTATCTAATTGAAATAAAACTCACTCCTACTTTTAAGCAATATATCGACACACCTCTTTATTAATTTATTAGCTTAGATTATTTTGTGATTATTGGAGGCAGTGACAGCCTAAGTTTTATAATCTTTTGGCTACATTCCGTTATCTTAATTATATGGAAAATAAATAACGATTATTATTCCATGTATATAAGTTTCCGATTTCGATTTGCCTATAATAGACTAAATTTATGATTAATGATTTTCCTTATTTTTTGGTCGGGAAATATATATTCCATTGTCTCCATATGTTGAGGGCTGCGTCCGTTCTCAATTTGGGGCCAAAAAAAAAATGTATGTATGTAATATATATTACATACATACATATCATGACGGGTGCCTTACGGCGCCCGAGACCGCCTAGACGGCCTAAGGGTACCAAGCGGAGGGGATTTTTAATCCCACCTCGTCGTAGCCGATGGTATGAGTCTACACCGAACCAGTGGTTAGCTTGTCGCGATGTTTTGAATAGACTCAATAACCCATCTATAAACAGTTTCACAAGTTGGTATAGTGAAACCGGGACCGTCAGCTTAACGTGCTCTCCGAGGTACTATAGTGGTGTTGTCAAAAAAAAAAATATTTTTTTTAAAATTAAAAACTCATTGGTACACACCGAACCAGGGACCTAAGTGTTTTTAAGTCCAAGGAGTAACCAACTCGCCCACCACGTATATAAAATATATTTTGGTACTTTAATATTAACGTTTTTAAAATTTAAAAACAACCAATCAGTTGTCTAAAACCCGTTGTGTTTCGTATCTTGCCTTGCAGCTTACCTACACACATCACGTTGACAGTCATTTGTACTCCAACATTCTACAATGGGTCTCCGTAGGATCATAAACGTATATTTAAAGTGTGACCTATTCATAGTTCAATAATCGAATTCTTTATTAAACAAAAATATACAAAATTACTATATAAACAATAAATCTAAATTAAATAACTATTATAATATAATTATAACCCGATTAAAAATATTAAATGGGGTAATAAAGGTCTGGTCCGCGTGGAGCGGTGGCAAGAACACTGGCCGAATTCCCTCGTTGGATCGCAATGCTAATCCTTTGTGCGAGGAATGAGCCAGCCCTCTTGTCACCGGAGGAGGCAATAAGGCGTGGTGTTATATCCTCTAAAAATTGTCTAGCGCTTGGACTCCACGGACCCAGAGTATCTACAGCAAACGGCACAAACACTATTATTAGTTCAAATAAATAAATAAGAGTAGGTACTTATATTCTGTAATTTACTTATTTCATATTATTATTTAATCCCCCTTTAGAAACAAATAATGAATAAATTAAGCTATAAATATGATATCAGCCAGCCCTTATCAAGACGGTTACCAAATGGTTACTACCGTCTCTAACCGCTATAAAAATCATTTAAATACCACATGTCATTTATGTATGTAAATGTATAATTATCGCTACTGATTTATAAAACACAGACCGCCAGACAGAGACCGCATGTTATTCATATAGTTGTATTCAATTTGAGTTAAAAAATGTCTTTATTATGTTTTAAACTTTATTTTCAATATTATTAGTTATAAAAAAAACCCTCGATTAAAACAAAAAGGTGAAGATAGTACTTCTTTTTTACTATTCAAATCTGATCTCGTGGATAACATAAACTTTGAAATACTTATTTTAACTATTAAACAAAGAACGTGTGACCAGGGAAATATTTGGGTGAATAATAATAACATAATTGTGTACATTGGATCCAATTTGCTTTGACCACTCATTATAATATAAGTACCGTCACCGTTTTTGTACTAATTTAAGGTTTAGGATACACCATCTTGTCAGTGACCGCGGTGGTCTAGCAAATAAGCGATTGGCTTTGTATCTGAAGGTTGTGGGTTCAACTCCCACTCATGACATTATAAATTTTTATTTGTTATAAGTAACTGATACATTTACATGGCTTATTATAGATCTATCTAGGTATCTATAAGCTGATAACCCGTAAACTATATTTCATTCGGTGTGATTGCGGCCTCTACGCCCAGCAATCATGTTTAGTGTTATCGACTAATATATCGTATTTTTTTATCTCTTTTACAGATTCCAATCGCACGTGTAATTTCCGTGACTTAGATTGTATACAGAAACTGAAACGTAAGACGTAGTACATTTTTTACTTTATCTACTAAACCCAACTAATGATTCGGGCGTGCCTCGTTGTGTGAATTTGATAATTTGTAATATAGAATAAGTTTGATACATGAATTATCAGATAATGTAGACATTTATAATTCCATTCTTGTTTGAACCTCAGCGCCGTTGTGGTCATTGGCTCGGGTGTACACGCTGCATTTGCCGACCCGGTATTATGTAAAGCCATATTTTATCTAAATTATTTATAAATTTAGTTCTTTATTCGTTTTAGTTGGTTTTGTTTCTTATGTAACAGAATCAACCTAACTCTTAATTACCTAGGTACATTCATATATACATATCATCACGGGTGCCTTACGGCGCCCAAGACCGCCTAGACGGCCCCAGGGTACCCAGCGGAGGGGGTTTAATCTCACCTCGTCGTAGCCGATGGTACGCGTGTACCTATTATCTTACCTAGGTATTAGTTAAAAATTGCGGATTTTATTTTAATAGGATGTTTCAATAATTTTTTTGAGAGCTGTTTGATCAATATGCCATTTTTAACTATTTAAGATTTCGGTAATACTTTCGAGATACCAGTCGTTGCTCATTTAGAGAAACTTAGAATAACGACATTTTACATTGGAAATAATATTTCTGAGTAGATAGATAAAACTACTCCCTGGAGTTTCTGAAAACTAGGAACTCGCCTCCTATTACAAAATATTTCCGCCAATGCAATGCCCCGTGCGAAAACTTTTGCATTGCTCTCACACACTGTTGACCGAGCGTAGCGAAGTTCTACCTTGAAAGCTACTGGCTACACTCTAGGGATAAGACTGAATATCTACAGATATAATGTTGAGTTCTTTACATTACTGAATACTTTAATGGTAAACTGCCAATTCAGTTAAACCACATAATTTGTGAAACTAAATCAACTTGAAATTAAAAATATTTATATCATGTAAACCTTTACAAATATTCATGAATAGCTGTATATGTGCTATAATAGTGCATTTGGTTAGGTTAGGTTATATTATATTCATATTCATTACCAAAAACAATAATTATTTTTCATTAGCTATTTCATATAGAAATAAAATTCAAATCGTTTATTTGCTTACTAAGGTATTCTACATATACATATTATAGTACTTATTTATTCTAAAGTTACACATTGTCAGGTATTGCAAATATATATATATATATATATATAAACGCTACGGGTTGACTGACAAATGACTTTATCTAGGGATACTAACAATTATTTTAAGCCATTTGTCAGACAACCCGTAACAACTTCATCCGGGGCCCGAAAAATTAACCCCTAAGGTTAACGCGCAGTGCAGTGGAAAGGCGTTTAGTGTTATTATATGAAAAAATACTACCCAACCTTCTACTGATCGGATTAATAGCTAAGTAATTGCTAAAGCTTAGCCAATGCTCTGGAAGTCCGGACTGTCAAACTGCATATTATGAAAAAAAAAAATTTTGACAGTTCCAAGCAATGGTTTAGTCTAAGCAACGACTATTAATTCCAACCTTAGACTGGGTAGTTAGCCAATTCCATTGACCAGCGCTAATCACTATCTGTCATTAAAGTGCTATTATTACATTTATGTCCCTTCATGTCCAATTATCCTTCAATCCGTTATTGAAGGATAATTGGACATCAAGGGCATGTTTACACATTTTCTATACATAGAAAATAAATAAATCTTGACTTTGAATCCTGAGCATTCCCGGACAAATCTTTTATTGCTGAAAGACCCACTTAACACTGCACCCTTAACTAACTAATACGTATAGTGGACACAAACTTCACAAAAATTAACAAATCTTGATCGTTGTCGCGTGAAAAGTCGGCTAACAACTAACAACTCTATTATTACTCTCTGTAAGAACCGCAAAGAAACAAACTGACTGGAACCTGGGTGGCTCAGCGGTTGAGCGCCTTGCCGCGATGTTGAGGTTCGTGAGTTCTAGTCCCGCCACCAGGATTTTTTTATTGCATTTTTATCTTTAAAAAATGTATATAGCAAAGAAACAAAACAATAGATACAAATTTACCAAGCTTGCATAAATATTATTTATCCAAAGTGACTAAAATACTTAATACTACATATTTATTTTAACATAAATCTGCAAATATTCTAACACAAGCTATAACACCCTATCAAGTATTATATTTCTTTTCATTTTTAAATGGTGAAGGACAAAAAGTCTCTTAGATCATTTGGACGTTCGACCCCGGTAGTTCGGTGGGGCCGAGAGCTAGCTCGGGTTAACCCTGGCATGATAGAGCCATGATAATGAATATTATAGATTACTAAAAAGAAACTATTTAGTCAAAGTCAAAAGAAAATGTTATGACGATACAAGGAAGTCAATTGATAGAGGACTGAAAGCAATGAAAATTATTCCATTGATAAGAGCTATGCTTTTAAATACTGATAGTGACACGCGGATACTATGAATGTATGGATTAGTCCACGGATAATAGAAATAATTTTAAGCAGGGTAATATTTTGGTAAAGTTAATAATATATTTGAATAATGATCTGCTTTTTATATTTGTGCGATTTTATATTATTATCATGAATTTATAATTATTGTTTGTCAAAATGTATTAACGATAAAAAAGTATTTTTTAAATGTTTTAATGACTTCATAATCATGTATATAACTAACCCGTAGTATATAACACATCTAGACTAGTGGTTGAGCCTTTGGCGTTGTATCCGAAGGTTCGATTTGGATTTCCACACATATAAAAAAGTTTACATTACGTTAAAGTTTTTCTTGGCCTGGGTGTTTATAAAATATATTATATTATTGTTATTGGTACATATAGTATAATCCTAGACCTTATTTTACTTATGATGTAAAAATACTGTGCTATACAGTTCTGCGTCATTTGAAATACATGCCCACCAAGTTATCTGTGAAGTGGTGTACGTCAACAGAAAACTATCCATCAATTAACCTACATTACCTCAACAGCAAACCACGGACCAAGAATTCGCGAGAAACCCACCAATTAATAAACCCACCTCAAGATCAAACCCCGGGCCGTGGGACATGGAAACATGTTGTATAATTTTTCGAAGTTCCCATGGGAACAAAATAGCGGGCGGAAAACTAGATTTAAATATCTTGGTTAGAGTGCAATCCAAGCTTTGCTAAATCAATCAAAATTACTCAGGATGATAATGTTAAATGATGATACTAATGCTAATTGCGTCTTTACTATCACATAATAACAATTATAAGATATATACAAAAAATGACTAATGCTCACTTATATAACAAAGGAATTAAAAATATAATAATATTTCAGATCATTATCGCTTTGATTAGTGGAACGTGCTATTTAATAGTATGATTGTTTTCATTCTTAAAAAAGGGGGAAAACAGTTTAAATACTCGATTGAATTTAATCTATCAATCAATAGTTCATCTTTTTAATTCGATGTAAAAATTAATATTTCTATATAGGAGACAGACCAACCAAATGCCTTATAAAAATTCCAAGCCCGTAAAAAAATGTTATTTTTAAGGTAAAAATTCATCATAACTAATATGAACAACGTATTTATGGAAGAGTAAAAATTTATATGATTTTCTTAGGCGGCTATTGCGTCCATATTACAGATTTACATACTATAACTCTTATTTATTTTTAGCTCGGTTTAGCTGCTTAACTCACAATTTTTAATAATAGTTAAAAATCGTTTTTACAAACAGTCGTCAAAAATATTGTTTTACAAGTCCTATGAAAATCCGCCATTTATAATTATTTACCAGATAAGTTATAATTGAATTAGTTAGAAATATTTTATATGTATTTTTTGTACCGTACCATGTATTTAAGATATATTGTAGGGAACCATAGTATGAGACAATGATCTTAGCTATCAATGGATTAATCGCATGATTGAAAGGCTTGGAAATGAACTGCAGCGTTCCCGGACTTAAGACCGCGGAGTAGGTTAAAAGGCCTTTAAACTCTCACCTGAACTGTGTTCACTACCCTCTCTACTCAACCAAATACTATATGATCCTGTTAGCGCCATCTTGGAAACACGTTCCATAAAAGTCCCGACGGCTGATCTCGGAAGGCCAAGATCGTTCAAAAATACTAATCGCACTTAGCCGTTTCTTTATAGAATCCTTCGACTTCCACACTAACATTGATTCTGAAATTCTATGTTTGCCTGATTGTGAGCATTATGATTATCCACTGGAAGTTGCAATGGGGCTGCTTGTGAGGGAAACACCCATCAACAATTTAATATTTTTGTAAGTATTAATATGAATTGCTTATCATGGTGATGGTGTGATGATGAATGGCCTACATATGCGTTTGTAATCCTAATAAACAAAATTATTGTATAAATAACTAATAATAAATAAAAATCATATAAATATATTGTACCTATATTATAAATATTAATTTTATTTACTTATAATTTCAGATATTTAATAAATTAATATACGTGGTGTAGAATTTAATATACTTGGTGGCCGAGTTGGTTAGAACTTGGACTTAAAACACTTAGGTCCCTGGTTCGAATCCCGGTGTGTACCAATGAGTTTTTAATAATTTTATTTTGTACATTTGTTTGACAACACCACTATAGTGCCTCGGAGAGCACGTTAAGCTGTCGGTCCCGGTTTCACTATACCAACTTGTGAAACTGTTTATAGATGGGTTATTGAGTCTATTCAAAACATCGCGACGAGCTAACCACTTATTCGGTGTAGACTCATACCATCGGCTACGACGAGGTGGGATTAAAACCCCTCCGCTGGGTACCCTGGGGCCGTCTAGGCGGTCTCGGGCGCCGTAAGGCACCCGTAATTATATATATATATCTAATAAATAAATGATATTTTGTTTTCAGCAAAGATATAGTAATGAAAAATCACTCATTGTTAAATGTATTTTTTAACGATTTGGTTTCAACGAGATATCGCCGTGATGTCTATTTAAATTGGCAAAATCTTTTATGTAAGTATCCAAGTTAGTTTTAGAGTAAGTTAAAGATGCGGTTGCAAGAAAAGTGATCAGTCGGCTAAGCAATTTTATAGAGGCCTTCCCAACCTTACAAATTCAAAGCACTAGTAGGTACATTAAAATTGTTTTTTTTTACTACCAAAAGTTCGATGAAGTATTTATTTTTCTTCCTAACATTAAATATGTTTATTTACATACAAGTTGATTACTTTCAAATACTGTAATATTTTTAAAACTTTTTTGTAAGACAATATTTAGTTTTCCTTTCTTCTAAAATATCTTACAAGTTTATTTATTCATTCTACATAGACTATTAGAAAGATTAGAGTCTAATCTATTGACATGCCTAAAATATACCTACTTATTCATAACATAAATACCTACTTAGATCTACCGATATTACATATTTGAAGTTGTTTTACTGTTATAATTTAGTATTTGTAAACACAACATTCAACACTTAAAGATAACAATACTGTTTTACTTATTTCGACATGCTTCATTGTGATTGTTGGATATCCCCCGATCAAATGACGCCATGCTACCTACACACATGACTTTAGGTAGATCACAGAGTAATAAAAATACAGAGAAAAAGGAATTATTGTTAATATGACGGTAAGATTAAATAATAAATTACATAGTGAACTTTACCGCCTCCGTGGACTAGTGGTTGCGCCTTTGGCGTCCGAAGGTAGTGGGTTTGATCTCCACTCATGAATGAATGAATAATAAATTCTTTATTCCACAAAAGCAATACTATTGCACATAGGCGAACTTAATACCTTAGGCATTATCTACCAGCTAACCTTTGGCAGATTGACCAATAACAGGCAGAGTGCTAATGAAACATATAATATATAATACAAAGATATATGGAATACGTAATTGGGATACATGATCATACTTACCCAAGTCAAATCATGCAAATAATAATAGCACGTTTTTCTGTACAGTTTGTCATGGTCTGGGTGTCTATTGATTTGTAATAGGTAAGTAGTAATTAGTAACATTGTTTCACATAATACAAGCCTAGAGCTTAGTTTGTGACCAAGGACAATATTTGTGAAATGTCCTACATATTATATTTTATTATTAACTATTATTTATTAGTAAAATAATTTTATAATCTTAAAAAAAATATATATCACTTATTTTACTATAAACAATAGATGGGTACACCAAATATATGATTTCATTAAAATATTGCAATTTATTTAAAATGTCTTAGTTTTAGTGAAATATTTTGAGACTAACGAAAATAATAAGATAAGGAATAACGAGATAAGAGAGTTTAATACGTTATATATATTTAAAAAACTGCGTAAACGCACTCAGCTGACCGCGGCGCTTATAAAACGATGATATTAAATATATCAGATATAAACTTTTTGAGAAGAGTAGTATAGATACCACCCGGTACAGATTTTTTACCAACACTCGTATCATAAAGGTTCTGGACAGATATATACTCTGTAGCACCTAAGGTTACTTACTACTATTATCATAGTATTGATAACAAAAAGGATTTTTTTTAAATTTATGATTTGAAGAATTTGATAATTAATAAACATGCAGTTTTTATCAAAATTGATCCTGTAGTTTAGCCATGAAAGTCACACAAACAAATAACATGAAACTTTGTAAAACTTAAAGAACCAAAAGCTATAAAAATTTTGAAGATAATAATATTTGTTTAATTAATAATAATAATATGTAGGACATTTTACACATATTGCTCTGATCACAAACTAAGCTCTAGGCTTGTACTATGTGTACCAGAAGCAACGATATAATACATATTATATTTTATAAATACCCAGACCAAACAAACAAACTGTACAAGAAAAACGCACTAATTTATTTTTTGCCATGATAATCAAACCCACGACCTCCGGATACAACGCCAAAGTCGCGCAACCACTAGTCTACGGAGGCTGTCTAAAATAGTATTATTGATTATTGCCACTAAATAACACTTTCTTAATTACTAGGAAAATCAATGAAAACCGGAAACTTTAATTACCAATCAATGATAATCAATATAATAATGATTATAATATCGTTATCTCTTATTTAATGCAATTTAAAAATAACAACCGTGACTCAAACCAATATCAACTGTAACATCAACTAAACTTTGTATTCGTGAAATCGACTATTCCAATGTGTTCAAAATTTTTTTTCTATAAGTAGAACTATTTTATTTCAGTTCCACGTATGTTATTAGCAGTGGAATAATCATATTATTTACTTTAAATTAGCTATTTTCTACCTATAATATTATTTCTAAATATAATAATAATTTAAATAGTAGATGAGGTGATGGGAGCTAAGATAGGGTAACTAAAACTTCGCTAGGCCGACCGGTTTCGTAAGAAAGAATCTTTTAACTCAGCCCATTTCTTATCCGCATTTTTTATATCCAAGCCCTAAGAACTTTGAAACGGTAAGTATTTGTTATTCCCATATAGTATTTATGGGCTTTAATCAATGAAATAATAATATGGAATGCAATAAGTACATATCAAATTACGGACGTACCCCCCCCCCCCCCTCCCCGATAGATAAATTTGTATGGGGTAGTACACATGGGGCGGCGTATGTCAAGTCTTTGTAGGTGGGATTTATTATGATTGCTCACCAAAAATCGTATTGCGTGTTTACAAATCCTGGAGGTGCAAACATACATTAGGTTATTTTTTTGGTCGTCCAAAAATTTGGACCAAAAATTTTTAATTTACGAGTCTTAAACCCTCCCCCGATATCAAATCCTACCTACGCCCATGGCGACAATAATAATATGAATAATAAAAATAATATGTAGGACAACTTACACACATTGCTCTGGTCACAAACTAAGTTCTAGGCTTGCACTATGTGTACCAGGAAAAATTATACAATACATATTAGATATATTTTTGTAAACCATAACAAACTGTACAGAAAAACGTACTTATTATATACTTTTGTAGACTTTAATGAACTGATAATGATATTTGGCCAGCACCTCCATAGGCCAGACTATCTAAAGCTGATCCAATATGTCATATAGTTCAATATATGTCATACAATCCCATACATTTAATTAATTTATTGTTAACTTTTTCAGAGATACAATAATTATTAATGTGATAATAATGCGTATTATAAATCTTAGCCAGTTAGTTTATGTTTTTTTTTTCAGCGTCATTTGGAGGCCTCATGAGCTTGATGTTGGGGTTCACAGTTATATCTGGATTTGACCTTGTCATATTTTTTACATTTAGAATTGCATATGATGCCTACAAAGCAATTGTAAAATATAAAGTTAAAGATGAAAATCAAGTAGAGATATTCAGACATTCCTATGATAGGGAAGCCCATGGAGATAAGCTAGAGCAAATTATTAGAAGAAAGAGACAAAATATCCAGTGGAATGATCCTCCTCGTTATGAAGATACTGCTAGATACTAATCAGTTTTCTAATCGTACTAAGTGTTAGCAATTGAGTGTGCAACATTCCACGTGTGTGCCTAAAGAAGTTTCATTTGATCAAAGACGAAGATAAATATATTTTATAAAATTTTACTAATACCTTTTTAAGAAAATACGACTATACTTATAAAACTCTAAAAGTAAAAAGTACGCCTGAACAAACATAATATTGCATAACTATTCCTTTGGCATGAACTCTTTTATTATTCATTAATGTAATTATTTCCTTTATTTCTGAATCTTTTTCAGTTACATCATCAATTTAATTATCTTCACACTTGTCTTAACAATTTTATATAAATAACTCTACAAAGTTGCCCTTTGCGTCCATCACTTAAGCATGTGAATTATAATTATGTTTGTGTACGTTTCCACATAAATTTTACATATTAATTAAGATAAGTACTAGATGTAGGTTTAACGCAATTTTGTTTGTCGTCATAATTTACCTTTTTCAATGTCATTAACTATACCTAAGTGTAAGATATTTTTACAATGGGTAGTTTAGTAGACAAATATTCCATAATAACATACGTTAAGTTTGCATCCAAGTCTAGTCTATTTTTATTAACTTTGTTCATCTGTATCGTACTATATCTTTAAAAAAATCCGTAGAAATAAAGTAGAATATTAAATTTGTAATTATATATGTATATATAAATTAATAAAACCGCGTTAAGTATGTTATATAATTAAATTTAAAAAACCTGTATAATAATATTCCAGTAATATTTATATATTTGACACATATTGTTTACTCATATTTGACACATATTGACCTCGGGAAACGTGTATTTTTCAAACAAGACACCAAATGCCACAACTATCAAATAAAAGGTCAGCATTGCCATTCAACGTGGCAATGCTGCCAGTGTTATAGGTACTCTGCCAAGTGGTATCCCATTTAAGGAGATTTTTTATTTAATTTAGATTATTTCAGATAGTTTTAAATTTTTATTATATATCTATGTTTTGTAAGTTTCTTTGTGTAAATAAATAGCTCTAGTCTTGTAATATATATATATATATATTAGAAACAACCATACTAGGTAGTATATATTAAACACACCCAAACCAAGACAATACTGTACTAATATTATTTGGACTCGAGTGGGAATCGAATTCGCGCAACGATATAATAATAATGATTAAAATACTTTACTAATATGGGGTAAAAATCATGGAAAACATTCTAACATAATTGTATAAAAAATATTTATATAATAAGCTTTGTTTCAACAAATTTTAATGCACCGCCTTTCTAGACTACAAAATAAAACGTCAATGATTTATTTACGATAATTGTAATTATAAAATGTTTATAATCTATAAATTGGGAATTACGATATAATTTAATGTACCTTTGAATTTTTATCGGGTTCACTCGGAAGACGCGTGAAGTGGTCGTGTAGGATGGGTATATATATAGGTGGGCGGAACCATAACGCATTTTTAGCTCTTTGCACAAGTACTGTATGTTTATAGTATTTTTTTTATTTGAATAAAATGTTTAATTGTCACAACAGTTGTTTTTCTTTATTAATCATTTGTTACTTTTTTTATCCTTATATTTTATAAGTAGGACCGGTTTCTTGATGGATAGTTTATGTTACTATAGTTAAAAATGGCGGGTGTTCTATGAGATTTTTGTCAAAACACGTTTCAAATTCATATAAAAGACTCCATAACTGTCATTATTGAACAATTAGTCGAAATGACTATCCACCAAGAAACCGGGCCTTAGAAAGGTTGTACTTAAGGCTAATATGAGGATCTACTGATCAATTTGAACTACTTTTCTCATGAAAAACTAACATAGTTTTAAATAAAATTAAAAATTGCCTTCTCCAATCTCCATACAAATTAGTAATGTTAAAATGACAATATGTATAGGATAGCCAATTTTTTTTTCATTTGCGATACATGGTTCCATGGGAAAAGTTGTTCAATTTGATCAGTAGATTTTCATATTAGCCTAAAGTACAAACTTTCAAATTCACCCTGTATATAGTCGGCAACAGCTTAAACTATCCATTGCCACCATTCCTCTTGCTTCCGTCAAATGCCATTGTGTTAGAGCGAAGAAGAAGTAACAGAAATGGATAACCTAAGCTGTTGCCGATGTGCCTTACGCCACCCCAGGTTTTCTAGATGGCCTCGGGGTACCCAGCAGTGGAATATATACTGAACAAGTAGCCAGATCATCACGGTGTTTGGATGCCATAATCCATAATCATCTGTTTCAAAAGTTGGTAACTGTGAAACTAGGATCGAGAGCTTCACGCGCTCTCCAAGGCACTAATGTAACGTTGTCAAACAAATGTACGAAATTTATTTTATATTTATTTATCATCACACCAGGTCCCTCACGGGGTAGGCAGAGATAACCGAGCGCCACTTGTCCCTATCCCTACATACTCGTTTCGCCTCTTCCACAGTCTTAACTCTTCTCATACATGCACGCCGATTTCGAAAACTTTTAATAGCACCGTCTTTTAAAACCTTTATTTTATTAAAAATCCATTGGTAACTGTTTAGTATGGTGCAATGTAAATTAATTGGTAATTGTTTCTAAGATAAGGTCTGATCAACTCGACCACTGCTTTAATTTTTTTTTATACCATCACGGTTGACTTTTTGGGTTTAAACGGCCTCAGGGTACCCAGCGAAGTGATCTTTTTTATTTCGCCGATGGTATTCGGAGGCAACTAACCTAACTAACAGTGGCGAACTTGTTGCGGTACTACTTCTTCCTCGCTATACATTGGATTTATTATTTAATACAATATTATTTTTGTAATAATAATCCATGGCAAAGGAAATTTTAATTTTATATGATTTTCTATTTTTATAGTCAAGCATTTAGTGCAAAAAGGTTCTAGGCGGTTTAACACTTAGTTGTTTGGTGGTAGGTATAAAGATTTACATGACGTAATTATTTTCATTATTTATCTAATTTACTTTATTACATAAAATATTAAATAGGTAATATAAAAAAATATCTGAAACAAAGTGTGTTAGATGTGTTTCTTACTTGGTAAAATATATAAATTGAAGCTATAAAATTTTATTGCCAAATATTTCGCCTCTCTTTGGAGTGGCATCATCAGTGACAGTGACTGAAGGCCTTTGTCATAAATTTTGAAAAAGTAATTTTATTTCTTTTAATGCACTATACAGTTTTGTATTTATTTTTTAGAAAAATATCATCACCTAGCCCATCATGGAAAACATCATCAGCATGTTATGTCCATTGTTGGTTCTATATTAATAAATTAACAAAACAAGACAAAACCTAATGCATTACATTCAGACCAGGGCTATAGTATGCACCAAGCTGTTTTTAAATCAATAGACCAAATAGTTTTAGGTAAACTCTTTAATACTCTTACTGTGAAACAATTGTTAAAGGTAGTGTTATGTATACGCGCATGGGTGGGCACAGGTAAAATATTATTAATTTGAGAATCTACTGAATGTCTGTGTCCATTCATGCGAGTACGAAGGGGTGTCGTAGTCTCTCCCACATAAAAACTGTTACAAAATCTGCACTCCAGCATATATACGCAATGAAGTAGTACATTGTGCGAAATTTTGAATTTTGATGACAACAGGGTTATAATTCGGAATTTATTATGGGACATGTAATATAAAAAAATCGAAGATAAAGAAAAAAAAAAAACTTATAAATAATAAATTTCTTCCAACACTGCAGTGTTACCAATAGTGCCGGGTATGCTCGCTGCGTTACCCCTTTGTATTTCTAAGCTGTATCTCTGTAGAAAAAATGACTTAGCTCGACGGTTACCGGGTTTTTGATAAAGTAGTTTGCCAATTGACTTGGCAAACTTCTTGGCCTCCGGAGACCACTATCCTAAGGTTTCTACAGAAAAAGGAAGAAATACAAAGAGGTCACGCAGCGAGAAATATTTTTGAATTTTGTTGATTTCCGCCTAATTAATTTGACGTAATTTGATATTATTATAGGCCGACTAGTGTGCTATGTATTTATGTGTTTGAGTTTGATCTGGGGTTATTTACATTAATTTTCTGATAAAATAATAATATTTTCATGTTTCCACTGTTTGTTAAGTTGTTTTATATTGTAACGAAGATAAATAAATAAAAAGCGATGATAATAATATAGACTTGTAATGCAAGTCATCTATTATTTGCTTATATTTCTAATGCTGGCAAGTGACAGACTTATAAGGTGGTAAATGTGATTCTTATGAGATTGAGGTCTTTTGGGACTATATATATATGCAACATGGGTCGTTTTGACTGAATGTATATAGAAATACTAGCTGTGCTCGTGACTTGGAATAGTTATTTTTTTATCATATAAACTTTCATCCCCTATTTTATCCCCTTGGGGGTAAAATTTATCGAAATCCTTTCTTAGCGGATGCCTACGTCATAACATCTACCTGCATGCCAAATTTCAGCCCGATCCGTCTAGTGGTTTGGGCTGTGCGTTGATAGATCACTATGTCAGTCAGTCACCTTTGAGTTATATATATTTAGATTATTCTTTAATACATATTTTTTGTGTATCTTGAACCGTCTTCACGGCGCACGCAACGGAAGGCTTCAAAGATGAAATAATTTCTCCCGTTTTTTACACATTTACCACTATATATTTGCTCCTATTGGTCGTAGCGTGATGTTATATAGCCTATAGCCTTCCTCGATAACTGGACTATCCAACACAAAAAGAATTATTCAATTCGAACCAGTAGTTTCGGAGATTAGCGCGTTCAAACAAACAAACAAACAAACAAACCAACAAACTCTTCAGCTTTATAATATTAGTATAGATTTGAGGCATTAAGTTCGCCTTTGTACATATTTTATTATTATTATACAGTGTTTAAATAAATAAATATTTTAAATGAAATTCCACTACCTGTCATTGTTTACCTCACAGATATTGTATTAAATATTTTTTTACATGAAATTCTTAATTCGGAGTAAGTGGAATGGTACGTAGTTTTAGTATCGTAGTACTAAAAGCATTATTTTTGATTTCAACTCAAATTAGCTTTCGCACTTCCATTATTTCTCCACTACTGTTTATCCCAGATTAATATTTGTGTCGGTATATTTTTTTGGAATTCAGAATAAAAACTTTTCTATACTTAATATTTTAAAGCTGAAGAGTTTACTTATTTGTTTGGTTGAACGCACTAAACTCAGGAACTGGTTCGAATTGAAAAAATATGTTAGTGTTGGATAGCCCATTTATCGAGGAAGGCTATAGGCTATATAACATCATGCTACGACTAATAGGAGCGGAGCAACAATGAAAAATGTTGCAAAAACGCTGCGTAAACGGTTGAAGTTCAGCGGATCAGCTAGTTATTAATAAAACAAAAGTATTTTTAATATAATAATTGAACTACGACCTTCGACTATAACAGTCTAGTTGTAATATTGTAAGTACGTTTGTATGGGCAAAACGACTACAGTTTAAAACCCATCCAGCAGAAGGGTAAACATATGTTTTATTATTTATTTACTAAAAAAAATTGGCATTTTTTAAATATTTTCAGAGTGCGGGTACGAAATGGGCAGTCGATTTGACAATGAAGCAGCGAAGATATTAAAATTGGCTACGTAATGTAATTTAGTATCTTTGTTGCGAATTCGTCTTTTAATGTCGTCACTTTGTCATCGCATTATTAATCGGCAATTTTCGGGCGATGAAATGTATCGATAGACCCCATTCATGGCCTTTTCTCTGAAGTTGAGGTCTCCTTAACTTCAGGTAGATACAAAATCACATGACGTGCTACAATAAATAAAAAAGTCACATAACCAACTAGAATATATACCTACTATGTTTAAATAAATACTTAATAGTACATTACTGCCGCGGCCTATAATGACTACTTTGCTGGTCGCGATGATGATGGCCGACAGCGCAGCTCCAGGCCGACACAGCGCGGTCAGCGTGCAGCACTTGATGAATGAGCTGAGATAATTTACAGCGAGGACAAAGGGCTGTAATGATGGCCAAGCTGGAAGGCCTATAGCGTAGCTAGGCTAGCTCGAAGCAATCATAGCGTGACCAGCGAAGCAGTCATAGTGGGCCAAGTGTTTTACTCCAAAATGCAAGTACCTAATCTAAATAAAACCAGCAAGTAATTTATAGAGCTCATTTTTAGCAAAAAAGTGACTAAATGAAAATAAAATTTTCGCTGAACCGCGCTTTTGTTACTTCTTTGTTTTTGTGTTAGTTGGAACTATACAGCCAAATATGGAATAAAATCATTTTGTACCTATCTCTATAAATACAAACAGCTGTATTTTAATTAAAATATTTTTGCATTTGATTTTTTAAATCGTTAAAACGTCAAAATAGCGACCGGCAATGTTTTCCCGGCCTGTTAGAGCGGCCAGCAAAACATTGCCGGCCGCTCCTTGAAACAGAACGGCAAGGTCGACTTTGCTCAAACAAGGTTGTCAAAATAATGACCATCAATTACATGCATTTTTGAGTAAATATTATTTTAAGATAATATTATGATTGCTTAATATTTAATTCCAACATTATAATATTAATGTATTGTCATCGCAATCAAATAAAATAATTTCCAGTTTAAGATCGTATCGCGCTGCTAAAGTATAATGCTATATCTATGTGACTCATATATTATTATTGACGCATTTAGGACTTTAATTAAGTCTGTCTAAATCTAACATTTCGACCGATTTAGTGACAAATGATGTTTCCTACTTAGGACTGATCGATGCTTTACGGCTGTTTTTATAATCGATCTACCTTTTTTTTTCCTATAGTAACCATTACAACTATTACATTTTTTTAAAGGACAAATAGTATCCTTGGTTATATCGAAATAGAACATATCAATATTATTGAAAACCCTTTAAATAAAAACAATTATTTAGATCTTCCAACGCATGTGCCCTATTATTCATCTAAATGCGTTGGAACAGGTAAGTAAGTATGATCTTGCATGTTTGTTCCCAGATGCATCAATTAATAATTTTCTTAACTATTTTAGCATATGGTGACCATGGACCTAAAATTTTTACTGCAAACGCCAGAAAATTGTAAGAGAAACTGTGACTGGTGCCACGGTGCTTTACGACCTAATATCTTCTTCTCCATTTAGAGTTCGAACAACTAGACGTGACTATAATATCGCTATATAATTCCGACAAAACGCATGTTTTTAATCCGTATGGTAAAGACTTGGAACTTATTCCCTAGTTCTGTTTTTCTAGCGGCTATAATGAGCATCGTTTTTAAGTCTATAGCTAAAATACTCGTAATAGTTGTAAAATAATAACAATAATAGGCACATAGAGAGTAAGCGTGCTTATACTTTCAATTTGACCTTATCAATGTACGTTTAAGGTCAAACGCATTCTCTGTCAATTATTTTAAAAAAAAAGCGCACGGATACTAATTTCTAAAGGAAGCTTTCTGAGGGATATCAGAAATTAGTGTCCGTGGTTTAATGAAACCGACCTACCACAATGCTTCATCGTGGTGGGTCTAAGAGGGATTACTTTCCCTCCGCCCTAAGTGATTTGGGACTGTAACCAGGCGAAGGTAGTATTCGAGGACCCTTCCTCACACGAGATAGTGGCTAACTCTGGCGACGTCGTGGACGAATGCGTGACCCTGACATTAAGGCAGCCAGGAGAACTTATGCAGAGTGATATATCTAATGTAGCCATGGCGATGGTCTTATCAATAATTATAATATATTTTATAATTATAAATATATTTTATGATTAAACTTAAAAATAAGCTCACCGTGATTTCTATCAACTTTATGTAAATCTATTTTTTTTATTAGTGATATACAATTTATTTACAAAGTTAAATCTTTGCTTAATAATGTTAGCTTAGACATTTGAAGTGCACTTAATAGCAATTGGTCTATAACCTTTTTGGTCTTCCCATTCTTAAAAATACTGTTACCAGGTACATAAAAGGAAATTCAAAAACCGATTAATTTGTATTATAGACATTAAAGAATTATTTTTATTATCAGATTATGTTCTGTTTTGATGGACTTGGAGACGGATGTCCGGATCATATTGGATATAAACTGTGATTTAAGTTATGTAATTATAGCCGATTTTCGGTTCGTCTAATGACCTAGTCATGTTTTGGATTTAGTTTGTGGGTTCGCAGGATACTACTGCAACAATTTACTGTCGTCTACTTTCAAGGTGCAGTAACAAAACAGGTAGTTAATATGATGATAAAACAGCGAGGATATTAAATTGGAATCGTAATGCAAATTTGTCTTTGTCGCCGCCCATTTCGTATCCGCATCATTTAGTCGGCATAATGGGTGGTAAAATACTGTTAAACAATAATGTATTGAACTACCTTATTCATAGACTTTAGACCTGCTTCATCAGGTATCTACGACTTATAAAGCCTATATAAGCTACGGCGAAATATATCTTAATAATGTTTTTATATAATATTTTATTTTTATGTAATAAAATTTATTCGATGAAATATTTTACAAAATAAAGGTACCTAAATATTAATATATTATTATTTATATAATGTATTGGTGCCAAAATGAGACATGGCTTCACCGTGCGGGTGCCGGGTCCATCGCGTAGTTGAAAGGCAGGGGAATGAACTGCAGCGTTCCCGGACTTGAGACTAGAAACCTCGTAGTGATACAAATATATTTTATGTAGGTAGTTTTTTATAGATTTATAAATATTAATAATCTTATGTTCTTGAAAACATGGTTAATGTAAATACTTAGCTAAAAAAATATTTTACTTTATTTACTTTCAACCTGTAATAATCGCCTTTCTGTAATCATTAAGATATAAAATTTTCCTTCTCTGTTTTTTAAATTTAATATAAATATATAAACAATTAATTGTAATAAGTAAGATAAGATATAATGAGCAATGTAGACAAAATATTTGATAAAATAACAAGTTAAAAATTTTCAGATAAGATTTTATTGAAGCAACGGCACTTAAACATTTTGGTAAATAAACTTAAATTAAAGGGAAAGTCCCTTCCGGCCTTTTGAGTTTCTTTAAATTAATAGGTGCAATTTATTGCAAAGATTTATTTATTCAAAAATATAATAAGTTTTTTATTTTTATTAAATGTAATTACCTAGTATTTATATAGATCAAGTCCGCGTGGAATGGTGGCAAGAACACTGGCTGCATTTCCCCGCTGGATCGCAATGCTAATTCTTTGAGCGAGGAATGAGCCAGCCCTCTTGTCACCAGAGGACTCTATGAGACGAGGTGTTATGTCCTTAAGGAATTTTTTAGCGCTTTGGCCCCATGGGCCTAGAGTCTCTACTGCAAACGGCACAAATATGTGATCTTTCATTATAGATCCATATTTGCGCCGTTTGAAGGCATCTGCACTCTCCGCAGCGGCCCCCGCTTTATTGACTGTTCCACTTAGGTGAGAGGGGGCTAGCGTGTCGACACACGTGGCGTCCCACACAAATGCCCGGCCCCGCTCCCATGGGATCAACGTCATACCATCGGGTCTCTTGCCATCATCGCGACCAATACCAGTAGGTTCTAAAATAGCTGGAACCTCGATGGTGGCAAGAGCCCTTTTTATTATATCGTTGAGGGAACCGTGGCGAGAGTACCTGCCAGCGCTTTTAAAACATGAGAGCCCATGGGCCCCAAAGCGATCGACCTCCTTTCCACACGGACAATTATGTTCTACGCATATTGGTGCCCCCAGACGAAGACCGACGGAGACACGAAAAGTTTCGTTATCCAGCAGCGTACCGAGGTTTGTTGAAGGTAATGCATGTAACCAGTGGCCGGATTCCTTTTCGAGCGAAGCTAAGAGTCGGGCACGGTTTACATCAGCATGTAGTGAATGCGTTAATTGTTGTAACCTGTTTTGAACCAATGGTGTATCCCAAAGTTTTTGTACATTTAATTCCTTTGGGATATCATGATTAGGACATTTAGATTTCCAGGCATCAATTGCCTCCGATGTACCGGCTATTTCGATAAGTTTATGATTTAAAATTTTTGAACTTAGAACCTGGACACTGTGCACCGATGAAAGAAAAGCCGGTAGGGCAATACTTGAAACTTTTCTAACACCGATGCCACCATGTTTAACAGGTAAAGTTGCTTGGGTCCATGAAGAATCATCAAAGGAAAGATTTAAAATATTTTCAAGAATTTCTTTTAACTTTGAGTCTATTTCACTTAGAAGTGCTGAAAATTTCCAGACAGGGCTAGTGCGGACCACATATATCAATTTTGGAACGAAAAGACAATATTTTAGAATAGTAAAACTAATATGAGAATTTAAAATGCCTAATTTGTTTGAATTTTCTGAGAATAATTTAATTTTGTTTTCTAAGAAAGGCTTAATCCCTTCATCTAGAAGAGGTGCACCTAAGAGACAAAGTGAATTATTGTTAATGATTTTTATGTTAGGGGCGGATTCATTAAAATGTCTAATTGTAGACGTAATTTCGTTTTCTGCTATATCTGATGTTAGGTACAATTCACATTTAGACGAATTTAGATCAAGACCAATTTTTCGAAATGATTGTTTAATATGGATGAGGTCATCCAAAACTGAATTCGCTTTACCTGCTATGGTTCCATCATCGAGATACCATACATTAAATTTTGAATTTAGAGATGTTATACAGTGGTGGATTCCTAAACTAAATAAGGCTGGGCCAAGTGGATCCCCTTGCTGAACACCCACTGCTGATTGAATATATTGGTTATTATAGAGTAAGTTTGAAGGGGAACTATAAGATTGCCAGACATATGGATAGATATTAGGGAGGTGCGTAGCTACTTCGTTAAGTATTGTAGGCCTGTTTAAGGAATTAAAGGCATTTTTTACGTCAACTTTGAGCAGCACCTCGGCTTCCCCTGACGCGATGAAAGTGCGAGCGGAATGCACTGCTGCTTCACAACCACCCTTGCTGCCGAAACCAACTTGTATTGGTTGGAATTTTGTCATTAAATAAGAGACTATATGCCTAGACGCTAATTTTGAAGTTAGGCGGCGAAATGTAATTCCAATAGCGATTGGGCGAATGCCGCCGTCTTTTTTGTTAAAGGCGCATAGTCTTGCACCGTAAAGAAATGGTAAAATAGCCTGATGAACCGTTCCAGAAAGCATCAAATTACATAATTTTGTAATATCACTTACGAGGGTCCTGCCAGCGTCACCAGCTGATTTACTTACTAAATCTTTCAGATGTTGTGGCGTTATACCGTCAACACCTCCAGCAGAACCACTCGGAAATGACATAAGAGCAGCTAAAGTGTCTTCATCTTCAACCTGCAGAAATGGGGTGTTATTGGTAGGTGAATTAGGAAGTTGGGAGGCTGGGTCGGGTGAAGGATGTTTGCTAAGGAGGGCGTCAAAGGTTTCGTCATTTGGTAGGGCAAGGGTGTCACTGGAAAATAGGATACGGGCTGCATTCCTTAAATCCCCATCCATGGCTTTACTCTCTATAATATTTTTTAAATTATATTTTTTGGTGTATGATAATGAATGGTTTTGTGGTGCTGCAGACTGATTTGAACAATTAAATTTTAATTTTGATGTTAATGACCCTTTTAGTTTTTTATTTACATGTAAGTGATTGTATGAAAACAAAAAAAGATTTTCCCAGGCCGTTTGTGTATTTGATAGGCATTTTTGAATAGCCATTGAGAGAGACTTGGCTAACGATATTCGTGCTCCTCTCGGTATCCGTTTGACCACTGGTGTAGTGTTATGGAGGTGTGCAATAAGTTCTGAGAATGGTACATTATTTTGCAATGTGGGAACAAAATTGTTTTGGCTAGTCGAAGTGATTTGTGGACAAGAAGATGGAAGGCTATGGCAACGAGATTTATGAATTTGAAGGCCTCTACGACCTTTGAATAGACGTCCATCGGTACACTGCTGACATTTTAATAGCTCGGGCTGTGTGGCACTTGATTGCATGGTATAAATATAACATTAAACATAAAATTGAATACCTAAATATAATCCTAAAAAAACAAATATTAATAATAATAAAATAAACACAATATTCCTTCTCTAAAACTAAAATCAGTAAATTATTATGCTACAAAAAAAGAAAAAGATAAAACCTAATGAAATAATCTAAAACCTAATAATAAAACTTATGTAAATATGTTAATAAAGACAATTTTAGCTTTCGACCCGTATTCCTTGTATTTTGTTTTGTATTCAGTTAGTTTTCCAAAGATGATCAACAGCTTGAGAATATGAATCGGCTTCCTTGTAATATATAATATATTTATATATATGTAATTTATTTTTTCTGTTATTCTAACATTGTTCTGCCCTCTATTTTAATTGCCATCTTAGTTTAGCAATTAAATTAATTGCTGATAATTTAAAATTGCTGAAAGAATCTGAAATTTATGGAAGTCACAGAAAGACACTGTTCATGGAAATTTATAATACAATATATAAGTATATTGTTCATATGTAAGCTTAAACTTTAGATTGTAAGTAATATCGAGATATTTATTCTTATTTTGCACTGAAATTTAATAATTTAATTTATATCGCAAAAAATACGTGTTTTCATGTCAATGTCAAAAATTTTTTTACACTTAAATTATTTGTACTTTTTTTATTAGTAGAGGGTTCTGTATCTTTACTTAAGTTTTTTAAGTTTAGCCACGATCAACTTACCTATATATGTTATTAAGGAATTTTTGGAATTGTTCACCCAACTTAATTTCTCTTCCAAATAACAGACGGATTCCTTTGGTAAACATTATTTCGGCAATAATCAATTTGATAAATAAGTAAATAAAATCTAATATCTATAATATTAAAAAAATACATAAATAGAAACAAAACTAAAACAAGTAAAAAACTAAACTAAGGTGAAAAACACGGACTTTCGTGTGCAAGAAGTGCGGGCAGAATGTCTCGCCATGCACAGTTGAATGAGATCCTCAAGCGATCCTTGGCATCAATTAATATACCTAGTACCCTTGAACCTTTAGGCGTCTCCCGATCGGATGGGAAAAGGCCCGACGGTATGACGTTGGTACCCTGGTGCCAAGGTAAATCACTTGTATGGGATTCAACGTGCACAGACACCCTTGCCCCCACTAATCTAAACAGTTCTTCACGAATCGCAGGATCTGCCGCCGCGAAGGCCGAGAATGCAAAACATGTTAAATACTCCCACATACAAGACAGTTTTGTTTTCTCTGCCTTTGCAGTGGAGACCCTCGGTTCGTGGAGCAACGACGCGCGTCAGTTAGTGGACCTTATTGGCCGGCGATTGATCCAGACCTCTGGAGATACTCGTTCGAGTACATTTTTGGCACAAAGGATTAGTCTGGCTATACAACGTGGCAATGCTGCATCTGTCCTTGGGACTATTGGCGCTATGTCGGGGTTGGACGAAATTTTTTATTTAATTTAATTTTATGTAGGTTTATATATATATATATATATATATATATATATATTATCTTTAATTTAGGTATTATAATTGTGATAGGGGGTTTTTTTTTTTTTGGTCATTTTTATTTTAGGTATTTAGATTTATATGCTTTATTTTTTAATTTTAATATATTTTATGTTACTATTTATTATAAAAAACTTATATTTAATTTATTATTATTAGGTCTATATGAACGCATGTGTGATCACATATAAGGTGAAAAACTAAAAACAAGAAAACCTTTTAAAAAATGTTAAGAAAGCCCGGAGCTCCTAGGGCCTGAGAGAAAATGAAGACGAGGCGACATGTAGACTCTGTCAAAAACGTATAGAATTTAAGAGTGACAGTAGGCGTGAGATACGCTGTTACCTGTCAAAGTCTATACAGTTTTAATTGAAGGCGAAACGACACGTTGCCTCGCCTGAATTTTCATGAACCATGGTATGAGTATTGAAACTTCGGCTCTCTTGTCATTTAGTCTTGGAACATCCCTTTTATACTTATTTATATTATTTTACATAATTTTCCAAGTTATTATTGTTTTTTTTATACCGTCGCAATGATGTACATAATTAATGCAAAACCCTATAAAGCTTAACCTATATTGCTGGTATTTGTAAGTATACTCAGTTGATATGACAATTAGTAATTATTTACTTTTAATTAAAAAATATAAAAAATCTAGGTACTCTTATTTTTAACATCATTTATTAATAATTATAGTACAAAATTATTATTACAGATAATAAAAAAATATATAATTGACAACTTCTTATTTCTTATACGTATATATATTATTTTAATATACGTGGTGGCCGAGTTGGTTAGACATTGGACTTAAAAACACTTAGGTCCCTGGTTCGAATCCCGGTGTGTACCAATGAGTTTTTAATTAAAAAAATATATATGCATTTGTTTGACAACACCACTATAGTGCCTCGGAGAGCACGTTAAGCTGTCGGTCCTGGTTTCCCTATTCCAACTTGTGCAACTGTTTATAGATGGGTTATTGAGTCTATTAAATAAAACATCGCGACGAGCTAGCCACTTGTTCGGTGTAAACTCATACCATCGATTACGACGAGGTGGGATTAAAACCCCTCTGGGGCCGTCTAGGCGGTCTCGGGCACCGTAAGGCACCCGTGATGATATGTATGTATGTGTGTAACTTCTTATTTCTGCCTTTTTCAGTGGAGTCACTAGTACGAGGGCCATGTGAGATAGTTTATGAAATTATCTTCACGATTGGCCTTCGTCACTTTTGACTAATGTGCTGGCTGTTATTTCGCACAAAAAATACATTAGTTTAAAATCATACATTGATTTTAAAATCAAAGTTAAACAAAATCAAGTATCTAGATACTATTATTATTAACTTGTCTGATTTTGTCTGCGTGGAATGGCCCAGAACACTGGCCACTGAATCGCAATGGTAATTGTTTAAGCGACGAATGAGCTTGCCCTCTTGCCAAAAGAGGAGGTAATGAGACAAGGTGATATGTCATTTATAAACTTCTATACGCCTGAACCCCATGGGATCAGAGTATCTATACATAGTCTGGCCTTAAATACTGTTACAATGAAAAATAAAAAATAATTTGAATTTCAATCATTTTATTGTGTTTTCTCATTTTGGCACCAATACATTGTACAATATTTTGCAATATAATATATTAATAAAATGGAGTGGGGTGATAAAGAGACTCGAATCGCTGTGATTGTATTACACAAAGTATGTATGGAGTCAAATGCAATTTTTAAAACTCTCCATACACTTGGTATTAATCAAATGTTTGTGTACCGGTCTATTAATAGGTACAATGAGACCTCCTCTGTTTGTGACAGAAAAAGATCTGGCCGTCCACGTAGTGTTTGTACGAAAAAAGGTGGTCAAAGCAGTAAGGGAAAGAACACTCAGACCATGACAAAAATGTAAAGGAAACCGTACATTTTTTTTTCCAATAGTGGGAATCGAACCCATGGCCTTCGAATTACGCCAAAGGCCCAACCACTAGAGTTAGTTAGCACAACAAAGAGTTATATAATGTGTGTTTAATCCATCCCTTTCTTATCCCTGAGAAATTGTAATTGCACAGGCAAATTGTATTTACATCTTAGTACTTATTGTATTTAGAAAGACAAAAAATTAGTAAATAAATAAATATCGCGTTTATTGCGATTATGGTAATATGTAAAAACAAAGCAAAATAAGTTTTAAAACGTATTTCATAAAGGTTGAAGATGCCAATATTGAATAATATTAAAAAGTGTAACCGCCCTTAGCTAATAATAAGTTATAGGTATATAATTTAGTATATCTCAGAATATAATTTATGTATATATTTAAATTTCTTTATTGCACTAAAAGGTTTGTATAATGGCGAGCTTAATACCTTAGGCATTACCTACCAGCTAACCTTTAGAAGAGTGAAAATTGTAATATAGGTGCACAGAGTAATGTAAAAAGAAATCAAAATACATAAACTACATACATATATGATTGTTTATTTGTAAGCTATAAAGTTATCATTTATTTATCATTCTACAATAAAGATAACATAATATATATTAGCAAAATAAGTTCGTACATAATGCCTATTCGAAAACCTTTTATAGACCTTTTATTAAAAGATAATTTACGGTGGACCACTCAGTGGGACAGTGGACTTTGACGTCAAAAAGATAAATTAATCCTTTGATTTTTGATTACTTTGTTACTATAGGTAGGCGGTAAATGTAAAGAATTAATTATCAAATACCTATTATTATATTATATGTATGTATTTATATATTGTAAGAGACCATAAATAAATTTAAATAGGCTGATGATGGTAATAGTAAAATGTCTAACAATGATTATTTAAAGTTATATGTGGGACATTTTTACACATATTGTACTGTACCCTTAGTGTGAGTTTTCTAACTATTACTTTGCGTTTGAGTTAACTAAAATTTGTATGGGAAATGGTTCAGCGCTCCAAGCGGAAATTTTGAGAACTAGAAATGCGAGCGTGTGATTGGTCAAAATGTTAACGCGGTAGTATAGTTAACGCGAAAGTAAACGTTAAAAAAACTCACACTAGGGCTACTGAACACAAACACAAAGGCGTATACTATATGTAACAACGATCATAATTATTTTATTATGAATTGGAAGGATAATAAGAACTCTGAAATGGACTAAGTATATTTTATTTTTAAAATGTATACATATGTGTTTGATATTGTTATGTGCTGTAAATAATACATACTGTATTTTACGAGAATAAATACCGAGACAATGACAAACTGTCCAGAAAAATGCACCAATATATTTTGTGCTCTGTTTTCCATTAGCAATACCATCACGAGTGCCTTTTTGGCTTCGCAGAACCGTTTAAACGGCCTCAGGGTAGCCAGCGGAGGAGGGAGCGGAGATTAACCCATCCTCATTTCGTAGATGGTGTCCGGAGGCAACACATAACATGTGGCTTGCATTAGCTTAATATTTTATATTTGATATCAAACCCGCAATGGCAACCCATTTTGAGTAAAAACGATAATATATTTTTATAGCCTGACGCAGTTTATAAGTGCGCAAATGTAATTTTGTTTCGCTTACATGGAAATTTAACATTATGTTGACAACAGATTATATAAAAAACAACAATAATACCTAATTTCCAATAACCATTGACCCATTGATATTGCATCTAGGAACCTGATGGGAAGCAAACTTAGAAACTTCATAAATGGGGTAGATCAATATATTGTTGATTAACAGCATTGATCGCTCCCACTATGCCTGCTACATTATGCGGTTATGAAATAGATGGGAACAAAGATCAATTTTATATTACGAGTCAACTTTAATACCTTGCTGCTTTATCGTATTATCAACTGCCCGTTTCGTACGTAACTGCATCCTGAAAGGAGACTACCACTTTTATATAATTATTTTATCCTAAAAACGTTTTATGGTATAAAATAATTTTAGTCAAATTTGAGTCCGTCAAAAAGTAGTACAAAAATATAAACAATATATTTTTTTTATTTTTTTTATAGGTGAGTATTTTTTATTTTATTTTTATTTTAGTTTATATATAATTTAGTTTATTTTGCAGTTAGATTTTATTTTTAATTTAGTTTTTTTAAGTATTATGTTTTTTTAATTCTTATTATATTATTATTTAAAATAAAAATACCAAATACATTAATATAATATTCCTTTTACAAAATGTTATTCCTTTGTATTATATTTCCAATGTATTCTAATGAGACTTGCTAATAAATTACAAGGTACGGACTATTTCATTGCATCGATTTCCTAAAGGTTTTAGATGTCTACTATAAAATATCTTGAGTAGAGCAATAGGTAGCTACTAAGAAATTTACATTGACGGCTGTTATGCTAAATAATACGATACTTCGGATACCGAGAAGACACAAGTAAACCCTATAATGAGACCAATAAAAATTTGTATGGAGACTCTATTATACAACTAATAGTTTTTTAATAATCATAAGGGGAAATTGGGGGAGGGGACGACAATAATTATGGGAACAATGAAACTTCGTGTGTAGTCTTTGCCTATAAAATAATCAGTAGTGTGTTTTATTTTAATAGCGGAGGGCGAATAATTAAATGGGGTTACTACCCGATGGAAAACAATAATATTACGAACTTGTAGTATAGGAGATATACTACTTTTCTATTTGAGAATTTTGATAATCGTTTTCAAGTTGATTCGTTTCCACACATTTCAAAAAGGCTTTGACAAGATCAATCATGAGCTGTTATAAAAAATATAGCCTATAATGACATAAAAAGTAATCTAAAAAAAATGACATAAAAAGTAAAAATTCTCTCATGTCACGAATCGAACACAGAATGTAGTTATAAATGGCTATAAGACAAACGCATTTACAGTAACATCTGGTGTGCCTCAAGGTTTTATTCTAGAACCATTATTATTTAATCTGTTCATAAATGACAAAAATAAATGTTTTTTACTGTTGTATTGGGTTGTATTATACATAGATGACCTGTTGGCTTTTTCATCGATTCATAGTATTGATGACTGCATAATATTTCAGGAGGACCTTAGGAGATTTAGCGACTATTGCAAGGCAAATAAATTACACCTCCGTTTATCTAAATGTAATTCAATAGCGTTTACTAATAATAAAATTTATACCTAAACTTTATCCAAATTTTCCCATTTTTAGAAAGTACAAGCTATTGATAAAATTAAAGCTGTTCAGCGCAAATTCCTGCGAGCTATACATTACAAATGTTTTCATGGCAACTACATATGATAAACTCTTTTGAATCTTGAAAATAGATAATGACTTTTAGACTCAATGACGTTGCATGGTTTATGTAACAACAAGTATGACTGCATCGATGTTAACAGTAAGCTATATTACCGCCTACCTACACATCCTGAATGAGAGGTATGCCTACATCGGCTTTTTGTTACTGGTGCACGCGGTATGGCGTTCACCAGTGACAAAAAGCCGATAGCTTGCAGGAATTTGCGAAGAACAGCTTCAATTTTATAAAATCCACCCATCATCAGGGTTCTTCAATCAGAGTTGGTTATGGTTTTGGATGTTTTGTTCAATATTTTTGTTGGAGCGGGTTGACTGTACATTATTCGTATAGGTAAGTTTTTGAGGATTTCTTATTAGTTTTTTTATAAAAAAAATCTTATAACTCTACTTCTTCTTTTAATTAAATGGCCTTCTACGCATAATATGCCAATGACAAGTGGGTAGATTTAAAAACTGAAAGAATTTAGTCCTATCAATGTCAAGTAAAGAAAGGGAATATAAACAACGATAAAATAGGTACCGCCATTTTATCGAAGGTTATTTTAAGGTTATTTTATTCGAATTCATTGAGATAATACAAACACTGAGAACATTGCGTAAATGCTACACTTCTCACACTTAGATCACTACGAATGCTTATTCTACAAAATTGATACATTTTGGCACAATAATAACTATGAAAAATATAACACAAACACACGTCTACAGTCTTCGGGCTACCCTCAATGCATCTATAACTCTATAACTTATATTAAATTATATTTCAATTAGTTACAATAACCTAGTAAGATAACTGTTAGGTATGATATTATCTTTTATTTATTATTAAGCTGGTTTATTTTTGCAACTATATTAAACTATAAATTTTATTCCTTCAATAGCTCTATGATGATTTTTATTATTGATTGCTAACAATAAATAAATAATACTTTAAAATACAGTTTTACCTAACATATTTTTTATTTTTATTCAAATAGGACTATAGGGTCCCCAAACTAGCACAAACTAGTTGTATAAGAGCTTTGGAGCGTATTCCTTGTATCTAAAGGTTGATAAGAGCATGGTCTATAGCGCGCTCTAGAACTTTTAAGCAATAGATATTTGGACATATCGCTTATGAGATCTGGAGCGTATCTAACTGTAACTTAAATTTACAAAATCCACTCTTGTAACCTTCTTATGACACCTTCGAGAGCGAAATGTTTATTTCACTCATTCGCTCATTCCTTTAAAAATTTTATGGGCGCTCGCTTTATAATTACCTAGGTGTTTTCTTACTACAAATTGACTTGTTTATATTAATATTTAATTATTATTTAAGCATACTTTATTTTTGTTGAAAAAATAGAAAAACGTGTGGAAAACTTGGTTTACCAAATAAAATGTTTATTTTTATTAACAAGATTTGCACGTGCCATCAATTTCTTTAAGATTTAAAATTTGTTTTCGTAAAAATATAACTAGATTGAGGTTAAAATGGAAAACGTAATAAAATCATTATATATCTATAATTGCTATTTACTATATAAAGGAATAAAATGTGGTTGTAAACTAAATAAAATGTATATAGTCCAACATATTTAAACAAATTTAATTAGATGACATTCTGACATTTTGTGTCAACACCATAGTTCTAATTATTACTTTTATACCTCCCTTTTGCAGTTCAAATTGATAAAAGTCACCCTGGTAGTAAAATGCTTCTTAAAATATTACCTTAGCAACAATTGGTGTTTTTAAAGTATATTTTAACGCTTAAGGGCTACAACAGTGAATATTGTTACTTTTATTATGTAACTGTTTCTTATCACCGACTGCTACTTCTCTTTAACCTCTAATAGAATTATAAAAGTTATAAATGGAACCGAACTGACACTTTTAGTTATGCAGCTGTGAGTGATATATCAGAGATGAATTACGCTGATATAAAACTCCCAGTGTTAATAATTTAGATAATTGAAACTGATGTCATAGGTTTTAGGCATCTTTAAGTTTCAATCACTAAATTGTTTAGAACAATTGATAATTTTTTAAATTTGAATTAATTCTGAAATTTCAGAATTAATTAGTAGATACTGCGCAAAATATTGAGAACTTCAACGTGAAATTTATTTTCCAAAGCTGTTTTCCGTGATATTTGAGATTTTTTTATGGAATATTATAAACATTGTTTTTTATTTTTTCGGTAAATATTCTTTTGTATATTCTAAACTATCTATTTAATTTTATTTAAGCTTGAAATGTTATTCCAAAGGGTAGAACTTGGCGTAAAAAAATTTTAGTTTTGTGCGATTTAAATTGAGGTGCTGTCTTAAGTACTGATAAATAGCTAAAAATAGCGGATTTTCATAGAACCCGTCGATTTATATTTTTGAGAGGTGTTTGTAAAAGCCGCTATTTTTAATACTTAAAAAGAAGCAAATAAATCCACTCTTTTATAATAAATAACGTGTTAAATAAATAAATACATATCTTATGACATATCATAATATCATAGTGCTACTTTTCTGATTTAGGTTTACCTGAACCATTTTTACGTGACATAGAATTATTGTTTTTAGTGTTAGATAATTGTAGTAGTGGGATACAATAGTTTTTTTGTTATAAGATTTATATAGACTAATTTTTAAAATTTTAAATAGAGATTACATAAAAGCTTGTTTTGAAAATATTTATAAATCTAACCCTATCAAAATATATAACATAAAATACCTAAATACTAACCTAATTTATAAAACTGATAAAATATTTAAAAATAGAACTAATGACTAACCTTATTGTTGTCAGTAACAGGTAATGTTTTGTAACAAACAACCGTGAAGATAAATAAATAAGTGTGTAATGTAATTAATAAGATTAAATCAAGAAAGTCGCAAAATTGAACTCGGAGCTTAAAATCGCATATTATAATATATTTACACTAGTAAAACTATATATTCTATCTATATTTATATATTCACGACTTTGAACCCACCTGAGTGTAGTTAGCACATTACCATAATAATTATACCTATTCTACAGACCTCCGTCCGGTGTAGTGGTTGAACCATTACTGTTGTATCCGGAAGTCATGGGTTCAATTCCCACTTTTTTTACACAGCATTCTTTATACGTTTTTCATTATAATTTGCCTCGGCCTAGATGTTACATAATGTATAATATGTATTATATTTTTTTGTGCTATGTGTACACAGGCTTATTTTAATAGCACATACTTCATGTGAAATAAGATTATATAGGTTGACGTACGTACCTTACGGTACCGCCTAAACGGGCCTAGGGTACCCAGTGGACGAGTCTTATTTCTAAGCCTTATCTGATGGTACCCTGAGTCTAATTCATACAAATGACCAGGTGGGCAATTCTCGCGCTTTCGACATTCATCTCGATTCGAGATTTTTAAACGAGAAATTACTAAATATGCCATTTTTCGTTCAAAAATATCGAACATTAAACGAAATAAATAATAAATATTAATTAATAAATAATAAATATATAAATATTGAACGAAAAATTACATATTTAGTCATTTTTCATTTAAAATTCTCGAATCGAGATCAATGTCGTAAGCGCGAGAATTGCCCACCAGCTCGTCGCGGTGTTTCAATAGACTTAATAAACCATCTATAAACAGTTTCACATGTATAAGTATAAGTTTCACAAGTAGAACTAGTTTATATAGTAAAACTAGGATATGCTCTCCGAAACACTATGTGGTGTTATCAATATTACATATATTTTTATATAAAAATCTCATTGGTATATCTCGGGGTCTGAACTTGTGATATAACATGTCGTGATGTGACATTAAGATTGTTATTACATTTTAAGATAAATAGAAAGACATTGAGTAGATGGATGCTTTATGTGTGTTTACCTCGCGTTCACTGTACTTTAAAAAAAAACTGTTTTAAAGGGCTTATGCCCGATTTCACCAACTCTACGGGAGCCCGTAACAAAGTTAAGGGACAATTACTGACAGTTGTTTCATAGCAAATATATAGGATTATGTCGCCCTGTTAGTAATACATTTTTTTAATTATTTAAATAATATATTTTTTTATTAGCAGTAGCTGCTTTATTATTTTTTATAGGTTACATACATAAATAAAATGCAATATATAAATAATAACTTGCTATATTGCCTTATTAGGGTAGATGCCATATAATTATATATTATGTACCTACTATATTTTGTGTATATTGTTGGCTAAAGATGCCCTAATAAGGCGAAACATAGTAAGTTAAAATTTAAATTAATAACATTAAGGGTGTAGACTATCCAGCTATTTACATATAGGAGCCACACAGTCCTCTGTATGTAAATCACTAGTTTATAATATGAATAAAGAATTTATTTATTATTTATTTGAGTAGGTAAATTAGTAACTATCTACGTCTACCTATCTTAACTAGTTTATAAAACAATCTGAATTCATCTGATAGGGGATGGGATAAGCACAAGTTGATTTCTCTGATGGGCAAAAACCACTGTACTTTCTTACTGTACCAATGTGTTAAGACTAATTGTCTAATATACATTTGGTAAATGAATAAATAATAAAATTATTATCAGATAAAATTACATGGGTACATTAAAAAAATTATTGTCAAATATAATAGAAAAAAAAAAAAAAAAAAATGTGTATAATTCCAATAATTTCTCTGGAGCCGCGCAGGTGCCGAGGCTTATTATATTAAGACTAATTATATTAATAAATTACTTAAAAGTGGGAGGAGCGATAAAGGTTCGATTTTGTTTTATAGATTGATATTGCGCCTATCGATATTTACATGATACTAACATAATTCAGTGAATAATCATAATAAGGTGTTATCTTGTAAGATAATCTACTTAAAAACCCCGCCATTTATGTATTTTCTTACAGTGTCACTTAGAGATTTACATTAGTAACCCGTGTAATATGTTGTTTAATAAATGTAAAGTACAACATTTATCTTCAAAAATGCAGTATCTTTCATAACATTAACTGAAAACTTTATTCTTATATATCTTATTATATTATATTATTGAGGCTGTGAAATTTTATTGTAAGTATGTTATTATATATTATTTGACATTGTGTAGGTACTTGTCGTATTTATTGTGATTATGCTATAGTGGTATTTAATAACACTTTCGTTTTTGTGCAACACTTTCATTTTCTATATTGATATAAATAAGGGTTTTCTCTTAATTATTTCAAAAAACTGTGATTTTTCACAAAAAAAAAATCATAATTAATATTAGTTAAAGCCGGTTTATATATTATTTATCTTCACGCCAGGTCCTTTACGAGTTTAACAGAGACAACCGAGCGCTGCTTGTCTCTGAAGCTGGTTAAGGCAACTATAGTTATCATGGACCTTGGCCATGAAATAAAAAATTAAAAGATTTTTTTTTTTTTTCTAAAATCACAAAAATTTTAACACCTTTGTATAATTTTATACATATATTCTAAATTAATATAAAAAAGTAGATATATAAGTTTGATTGTGAAATATCTATAAAATGTGTTATTAATTAATTCGATACTACAAAATGTAGGTTATTTATTACTAATGTGTTATCTTATACTCAAGAAAAACAAAGAAGTTATATCAACAAGAAATCTTGCATCTAAGTTTTATATTAAATGGGAGCAAAGTGATTAAGAGATACTTTATATTTTCGCGGGATTTCAATTTCATTAAGCGTACCGCAAAGCGACTATTTTCCATATCTAGTAAATGCTGAGCTTTTGAAGCCAAGGTCAATGACTCTTATTGTACAAATTAGTGCATAGTAAAATAAATAAATTTATAAAGTGTAAAAAAATAATAAGTCAAAATAGTTATTTCTTTAAATCAAACCAATACCAAAACAATAATAAAAACCAAAACAATAATAAAAACCAAAACAATATAAAGAAATATAGTTATAAAAAATCTAACAAGAGATATATCAATAGGTCTTGTTTGTCCCTTAAAGAGATGTTAAAAGTAGTAGATACTTATCAGAAAAATGCTTTTTTAAAGTATATAGTTAGTTAAATCTACCAATTAATCTCATAATGTCTAGTCAACATTTTATTAGTTATAAAACCAGATAACGTTAAATCTGGTGAATCATTTTCTGACATCTGTCAAATCACAGTTGAAGGTCATTTTTACGTAAATTAATAGTTTGTAGAGATAAGTTATATGCCTTTTAATTATTGTACATAAGTATTTGTTAATCTACTTAAGAGCAGTAATATGGCACCCTCATTTTGACTTAAGCCTTCTTATATTATATTTACGTGGCGGCCGAGTTGGTTAGACATTAGAGTTAAAACCTCTAGGTTCCCAGTTTAAACCCCAATGTGCGCATTAAAAAAAAAATTTTAATTAAAAACACCTATAGTAAACTAGTATATATCAAGAATATACAGAAAATATACTATTTTAAAGACACTTTACTAAATATCGATTCTCGCCACGCAACATTGAAGTGCAGTCTAGCTCACACCTCGATACGACCCAAAAAGTATATTTACCCACATTGAAACATGGTACCCTAAGGTTGTCTAGGCGGCCATGAGTACCTTAAAGCATCGGTCATAGTACCTCCTATAAAAAAAAAATTAAGAAAATATTTTTCTCACTTTGTTGATCGAAGTTTTCAAGGGACAATATATTCTTCATTCGGTACACAAAATAATGCACTATTCGTTGTCGAATGTCAAATAAATGAAAGGATAGTTTTTCGAAATGTGTTAAAATTTGCATATTTATCTGATAACAGATTTCTTAAAACTAATCTTTATAATTGCTACTTCTCGTTGAAATATATATTATATTTATAATAATAAGAGGAAGTGTTTTTATTAATTATAATAATTATTTTAAAACTAAATAACTTGACTATGCGTATTAAATTGAATGCATCAGAATGCACAGAAACTTTGAATAGAAAGTTAATATTATAATAAATTATGTTAGTTTTTATGTACCATCACGAGTACCTTACACGAGAGTTCCTAGATGGCCCTAGGATACAAAGCGGATTTTACTCCCACTTCGTAACCGATAGTCTGAGTCTACACCGGACAAGTGGACAGCTCGTGGCAGTGTTTGAATAGACCCAATAACCTATCTATTATTAGTTTCACAAGTTGGTATAGTAACTGGGACTAACAGCTTGCTTGGGCTCTTCGAGGCACTATATTGGTGTTGTTATAACAAATGTTTATACATGCTGGTATACATCGGAGTTTGAACCAGGGACTGTAGTGTTCCCAGTGCAAACTCCGTACTGTTAGGTTATTACTGTAATGTTTTACAATCTAAGGTCTATCCAATTCGACCACCATCTATATGATTAATAAAGAAATAAAAAAAAAATCTTAAATGTAGTTTAATATAAAATGTTATATATTTTAATTATATTTTTAAACAAATAATTATATTATATTATTAATATATTTCATTATAATAATTATATTTAATACCATCAGCAAAAAAAAAAGACGGGTTAATCCTTCCACTGGGTACCGTGAGGTCGTTTAAACGGTTCTCAGGAGCCAAACAAGTTTTTTTCGTTTTCGGCCTTTGTCTAGGATAAACACACTTATAATACCAATAATAACGCACGCAGCTTATAAAAGGCCCCTGGGTATAAACCCACGAGGAGCGCAAAAACTATTAACACTCACGTTTTCGGTGTTCATGTCTTGAGTATGTAACCGACTCTCTAAAAACCTAAGACAATACTTCCAAAATATATAATCTATACTTAAAATATAAACACAACAATATTATGCCTAATTCCGTATTATATATGATTGATTTTCATTGCGCATAAATATCTTTTTAATCTTTCTAAGTATAATAAAATTTTTCCTAATGCAATCTTGGGCTGCGATAATCAAATGGAATTATTTAATTAAATTTTTGTCTAAATTCCATAATAAAGTTTAATTTATTTTATAATAAGCATACTACATACAAAATGAGAGGTACTATACTTGGTAACTTGAAAGATCGTACTTTGGGCTAATATAAGGTTCTACTGATCAAATAGAACAGCTTTTCCTATGGAACCATGTGTCGCAAATGTAAAAAAAAATGCATTCTCCATACAAACTAGTTCCGTTAAAATGACCAATTTGTATGGGTAAGCCAATATTTATTTTCATAAACGAGAATTTGCTAATAATTCTTATGCCAGTAGTTATTAAAAACCTAGCTTAAGTTAAAAAGTTAAGTTAAAAAACTCAGGTTTGTAAAATAAAAAAAAAAAGTTGGACTTATAGTTGGCATCTGACGTCTTTATTAAAGTGCACTTTAATATATTCAAAACCACACTAATTATTATAAAAAATCTCGCCTCTTAATCCTGATGCTTATTCCTAATGTGCAAAAGTTAAATAAATACCAGCTAACTTAGAGAAATAACTTTTCCAAAAAAAAAAATATATAAGTATGAGCTATATACTCATTAGAGCGGAGCTTCTTCTATTCACATATCAAAAAATACTGAAAGACATCTATTATAGTTTATTAAGAAGAGGCAGTGCATACAATAAGAGTCTCGAGTCTGGTATATTTGTATAGAATATATGAGTATATTTAAAATAGAAGACATATATATATATATATATATCACCCAGCGGGGTTTTTAATCCCACCTCGTCGTAGCCGATGGTATGAGTTTACACCGAACAAGTGGCTAGCTCGTCGCATGTTTTGAATAGACTTAATAACCCATCTATAAAAAGTTTCTTATAAAAAGTTGGTATAGTGAAACCGGGACCGACAGCTTAATGTGCTCTCCGTTGCACTATAGTGGTTTTGTCCAACAAATGTACATTTTTTTTTAATTAAAAACTCATTGTTCACACCGGGATTCGAACCAGGCACCTAAGTGTTTTTTAGTCCAAGGTCTAATCAACTTGGCCTCCACGTATAGATAAATAGAAGACATTTGTTTAAAATAGAAGTTAAGAAAACCTCCAATCTCTACATTTTCCTTGTTATTATAATTTAATATTGATAATGATTAGATGCGATTCATTCATGTGCGTCAAACATTTTGACTTAAACACAATATTTCTCATTTCGATAACAAACACATTTTCAGTTCTCTCAGATTTACACTCCAGATTACATATCTTAATATGTGAGTATTGTTATGCAACTTAAAAATAAATCGTTTTAAAACCATATTATCTTTATTTAGATATCCTGTATATGATGTATAAAATTAGAACAAAATATGATGTTATTATTCTAATGAACATGAGATTTGAAGAGCAATTTTCAAACTATTAATTAGTTATGTTACGGTGGTAAAGTATATATATATATATATGAGGTTCCCTTTGTTTGTCGTTAGACATTACTTTTCAGAATTTTATATTAGCAATAATACTTTTTTTTTTTTAATCAACCGGTTCGGTCCAGAATAAGAGATTTTTTCAAAAATATAATGGTGGAGTTTTATTTTTTATCAAAATTGGCCTCGCAAAAGTTTTAAGCATTTTTTGTTATTCATAAATGTTCCAAAATTGAACTTTTTGTCTCAAATGTTTACTGAGATAGTAGTGTCTTTATCAAATCTGTTATTGTTCTCATCCGTGATATTTTGGCATTAAAAAGACATAGTAATCTACTACTATTCCAATTATCATCTTTCTACCTCCAGATATATCGGTCTTTGAGACACATAGTAATCAACTACTATTCCAATTATCATCTTTCTACCTCAAGATATATCGGTTTTTGAGACACATAGTAATCAACTACTATTCCAATTATCATCTTTCTACCTCAAGATATATCGGTCTTTGAGACACATAGACAGACCCACTGAGTGATCCTATATGAAATTAACAATGCTTAAATACCTAAATAAGAGGTTTTAATTTTAAGACTCAATAAAAAATCAATGAACCATTTACTAATGAAATAAAGTTATCTCATTTGTCAAATTATGTATTTGATGATAATAATATCTTATTAAGAAGGTTTTAGTCTTTGTATGAAATGGATATGTTATGATTAGAATGATTAATTATTTATGATTACTTACATATTATATTATGTTAGTCATACGTTACTATGTATGTTACAATCTTAAATAGTCAATCTAGAATACGATCAGAGACCTGGCGCTTTTCTTTCACAAAGAATAAACCTAACAATACATACCATATTCCACATATATTTATTCACCATTTAATACATTACTTGGTTTTATCAATATATAATAACTAAATGTTTAATAATACAAGAAACCAGTAAATTTATCAGGTTTATAATACATATAAGTAATGGGATGAGTCTTAGATGGACAGCTATAATAACTATTGGTAATAAAAACAAAGGGAGCCACCTCATTTTTCGTTAAATAATCATATAAAAGTAATAAAAATGAAAGTCTGTAAAGAGCCATGCATTGTCACGGTCGATAATAAATAATACAATTTAATTAATTCAACACAACAAATGTAATGTTAATGTCTAACGACAAACAAAAGGAACCTCATATATATATATTTTTAAATATATACTTTACCACCGTAACATAACAAAATACTGTGAGGATTTTATTTATAGTTAATATAAAACACATTATTAATCGCAGTCAGTGTTTTTAAAGTACCAAATATGGTCCCTGCATTTTTCCTCTAATCTCCAGGCTAATGCGGCGAATAAAATACCCCTTTTTCACTTGGGTATAATTTTTATTATAACTATTTTTCTTTTGTTTCAGATATTAAATAGTCAAAATGTACTCCAAATATATCGCTCGTTTATTAATAATTGGTCTGATTTTGTATTCCATAGCTGTAACGGATGCCTTAGAACGCAACAGTAAGTATCGGTTTTTATATATTATTAAATTCTGACCACCAGGGTGAGAAAAGTACGGAACGTAATTTATTTTTTACTCAATAAACACTACTTTATTGTAAAAAAAAAATACTATTCGAAGGTTATTATGAATATTTCCGTCAATATCCTGTTCCTTTCTTCAACACCTTTAACCAAGTTATAAAAAATGCGTGCTTTAGATATCTAAAAAAAAAAACCTATATCAACACCTGTACCTACTACTTTAATAAAACCATAATACGCTAGGTTATAAAAGAATATTGTTAAATCCATATGAACATATTCCCGCTAGTTATCCAACATTTTAGATAGATTAATAATTCAAACAAAAATTAAAAGCGTTTGTATGAGAAAATATTATAGTGTAACAGCTGCACCCTACATCACTAGTCGAAGAGAAGACTTTGACAGCAGAGGTCATTATGTTCAACCAGAGCTTTTATTATATAAGTTTGTATTTAAGATTTTTTTTTTGATTACTTACATAATAATTTTGACTAAATTAAAAAAATTACAGATGAAACAAATGAAGAGTTTATACAAGTAGTAACTAAGTTTGGTGATGTTGTATATATGAAAGAATCTCTAATTCAAAAGTTGGAAGAAGAAGAAAAGACGTGGCACTGGACACCATGGCTCCAGACCAGAACACAACTCCTGGATGATTATCTATATGAAGTGCCTTGCATTGAAGGAAGTTCTATTGAAAGTTTTCCAGATAGTTTATTCACAGGTAATCATAAAAAAGTAATGGAGGTTTTTAAATATAAAAAAGTTATTTTGGCCAAATCTATAATAATGTAAAAATTAACTGCAATAAAGTAAATATAAATTATTATAGTAATTTGCAAATGAAATACTTTCAGCTCACGGTGGGGTCTAAAATGTAATTTTGTAATAAAGTCTTAAATCTAATGTATGGGCGACAATTAAAGATAAAAACGTATATCATTTCAATTATTATTAGATTGATTTTAAATAAATAAATGTAATAATAAAATTCATAAAAACAAAAATATGTCATCGAATTAATATGTATCCGTTGTTATTTTCAGATGATCAACTCCGTAAAGGTGCATTTTTGATGTACTGTCTTTTTGGAATCTATACTTTTACTTTGCTTGCACTTGTTTGCAATGACTATTTTATTCCATGTGTAGAAAATATATGCGAAGATTTAAAAATACCACCGGTTAGTACATGTTCTACTATTGATTTTTATAATTCAACATTGAATTATCTTAAAAAAATATAGCCTAATGGCTAATAATGAAAAATAGCAACGTATTTTTTATGCGTTTGAACTTTAAACTTTTGTTTTTCAGAACGTTGGAGCTGCAACATTCATGGCAGCTGCTACATCATGTCCTGAATTTTTCGTTAATGTGATTTCAACATTTTTAACTGAATCAGAAATGGGTATTGGAACGATTGTTGGATCTGCTTTATTTAACGCTTTGGGTGTAGCAGCTATTGGAAGTATAGCCGCTATAGTTGTAAGTAAAATTTAACTAAATAACCCTTTTATTCAGAACCGTTTCGCTAAACCTCTGTTTTCGCTCTGTCGCATTGAAACGGATTTGAATAGAGTTGTTAAAGTATTTATTTTAATTTAAATAACTAATTCAATTTTATTTTATAGCCACTTAAAATTGATCGTCAACCTGTCACAAGAGATGTACTTATATATTTGTTTAATGTCGGCGTCCTTGTGGGATTTATGTGGGATGGAGTAATTATCTGGTATGAAGCAGTTGTATTAGGAGTCCTTTATATCTGCTACTTTATTGTCATGTTTAACAGTCCAAGAATATTTGTGCTCATTGACAAAATGAAGGCTTCTTGCTGTAAAAAGAATAAAAGCAATAGCGTTGACGGTGAGTTTTTTATGACTTTTGATTATTCTTTTTTAATATTCATTATATGTATTCAGTTATATTTAATTTTAATATAGTATTCAAATATTTTATATAGATGAATACTTGTAAATATATTTTTAGATAAATATTTATTGTTTTTCATGACTATCAGTAACAAAATATTTCATAAAATCTTTCTTTTTTATTTCTATTGTGCTTATTCTACTGAATTAATTTCTTAATTTTGTACCTCTATTGTTTTTAGTGACTGTGGAGAATGAAAAAAATGACACTGTTGAACCAACAGTTAATTCAGCATTTGAAAACTCTACTGAATTTATCAATGGAGCACCTTCTACAATTATGGACAATCTTAGTATTAACGAAAAAAATTGTGCTGATGATAAAAATGGTAAATTCAAGTTTATTATCAATTTTAATATCGACCATAATAGGATATTAGTAAAACTGCTAAGTTATCCACTGTTATTTCTATCAATGATGTTTGGTAAAATAGTTTACCAGTTTTTATAAATTAATTATCCTGTAGTATCTTATTAACCATATTAGCTAATTTCTACTTAAATAGTATTTTAAACGTGAATATATTTAATGTAGTAGTTGGTCGCAAGTGAAAATTGAACCGGGGCCTTACAAAAGAGCCAATCGATAATCGAATCGAAATACCTATCGAATGCCAAATGTATGGGCTTTGACGTTTCTCATCGATCAGGCTCTACCCATAGAGTAAAATTCCTATACATTTTTATCGATCGATGCGGCGTTTCGATCGGCGACCGTGCTCTTTGGTCAGGCCCCAAGTCATTAAAGCCAAATAATCACTAGTCAAATAAATTTAGACTTTTTATAAATTCATGCAACCTATGAAAGAATATTTAATTAATTTGTATTTTAAAGTTTGATTTTTTATTCCAGATAAAGACGATGATGTCGTAACTCCTCCTCCAAGTATATTCGCTTACCCTAAAAATAAGTCAATTGTTAGGCAAATTTGGTGGCTATATACATTTCCTTTGAGACTAATACTGGCTATTACTATTCCATCGCCTATTACATGCCGCAAAATTTATCCACTTTCTTTCATCATGTGTATTGTGTGGATAGGAGTAAATTCTTTCTTCGTTTCTTGGAGCATGACTGTCATTGGTAAGAATTCAAATAATTATATTTTTATTATATTGTTAGTAGCACTTCACTCTTAGAAAATCGACATTAGAAAGTTGCTTGTAGGCCAGGCTAATTGTTGTTTGTAATTGAGATTTTTGTAAAATTTGATAGCTTTAAAGAAAATATACCAGTACCAGACAGTATAAGTAGAATTAAATTTGTGTAAAAATTAGGAAATTATATTAGATAACGTAATATAACGGCGGAATATATTATATCGTAATATACCTACTTATGTATATCTTATCATTTGAATACTAATCACCAAAACTCACATTCAATAAGATTTTATGATAAATATTCTTCACCTAGTATAAAGACATGGCAATTTATTATGTCTTTGCTAATTAATAATAATTAAAAATTTTCAAGAACTTTGATTTCGCTACTTGTTAAAATAGGTAAAAAAAAATATGGGTGAGCAACTGTACTCTGACTGGCACATAAATGCAATGATTTGACAATTCTCCAATTGTAAGTCAATAAGCTATTTTATATAAAATTTTGAATTCAAAGTTATTTTACGAGTATATTACAGAAGTATGACTACAATAGATTTAACTCTATTATATAATATTTTATACTTTTGTAGCATTGATTTTATTACCATTAATAGTTTAAAATTTTATTCAATAAAATATACAAAAAATAATATAAAAGTAACTAATAAATAACTAAATAAAATATTTCTTGAAGATCTTCCGATGCTACGCACGTGTTCAAAATACTCAACGCATTGCCCCTCTGAATTTCCAGCGATATTCGTTGGAAGAAATAAGACCTAGCGGATGGTCTCCAGATGCATTAATTAATAATTTACCAAGTTGTTGACCAAACTTTAATGCATCTGGGGACCATGGTCCTAAAGTTTCCACCGAAAACACCAGAAATTCAAAAGAGGAGCAATGCGTTTTGTATTTTTGAATCTTTTTGTTTTGGGCCAAAAGCGTTGCAGCACCGGAAGATACAGAGGTGATGTGGACGTAACTTGAAGCTAGGGGTGTCCACACAAGTTGCGTCCCATAAAAGTGCTCGACCTCTATGCCATGGTACTATGGTCACACCGTCCGGTCTTTTGCCATCGTCACGGTCTAGACCGACTGGTTCTAGAGTACTGAGTATACCTGCAGATGCCATTAATTACTTATTAAATTCTCCTATGACGTAAAATTCTGTCAAACTTCTGCGACTTACGTAACTAAAGTAGCATTTTCTTTTTCAGGCCATACTTTCGCTATACCAGATTCAATTATGGGAATGACTTTTCTAGCATTTGGAGGATGTTTACCAGAAGCATGTTCCATATTCATAATGTCAAGAAGAGGTGCGTTATTTTTCTTTTTTTAATAGTTTTATATATATGTACAGAAAATAATAAACAGATGCTTTTTTATTTTTATTATGCGAAATTTTATAAGCGTGCGAACTATTAATATGCTTGTTGTTTACTTAATATTAACATTACTTTTTTATTTATTTATTAAATTTAATATTCGAGTGTAATTTACGTCGTTTTGTATTTAATTATTTACCTTCACTTTCACTCTAGCTAAATTCTCAATAATTTCATCATTTTTTAAATCATAGTTGCTTATGCGATTTGCTGGATAATATAAACATTTAATTAGGATTTCAAGTCCTACAAGTATAATTATGTCAGTCTATAAAAATTTTTTTTTTAGTTATCATAAATACAATACAAGTTTAAATGTTTATATATAATATTTTTTAGAATTGCATCACTGGATACGAATTCGAAAAATTATCTAAGGATTCCCTGGGAACAATTTACATTTTTTTTTATATCCAAAACATTTTAATATTTTCAAAAGTAGTAATCTCAAGTTTTTTTTGCGTTCTATGTAATCAAATCACATAACATACTTATTTCACATCTGATTTGATGTTAATCTGAAGTTTGTTGACGTCAATATTTGTATATAGAATTACCTAAAATATATTAATGCTACAAGGTTATGTCTATATATAACACATATTAGAAATTATAACTTAGCTAGCGTTATTTTAGTGTCTTTTAATATTAAATACTGTTTACTCACCAGAATTTATGATGCATTTAATAGTTATATTAATATTCTTTTATGAAATTTAACATATAAAATGTTAAATCTATTTCATGATATGAACACGCACTATTTTTATATTTAAGAGAAGATTGTAGTTGTGATACTCGTACTTGTTACATCCATTTTGTGTTGGTATATTGCTAATTGATATTTGCTGTGCGTAACTGCATATATAACTAATAACAATTTCTAATTTAAAACATTTTTTTAAAAATCGGTTTGAGAAGTTCAGCATTAAGGTCATTTCGCTATCCGCAAGTCATTTTGATTATAGTTTTTTTCGATAGGTTTTTTCGATATGAAGAGGAAATATGTTATGCAGTTTTGTGCAATTTTAATTTGATTTTTTCTTTTGTTACAGGTGAAGGATCTATGGGGATTTCTAACGCATTAGGTGCTAACTCATTAGGAATCCTTTTCGCTTTGGGGGTACCTTGGCTTATAAGAACTTTGGCTCTGCTGTTTGAAGGAAAAGAAGCTGTTATACAAATTAACTCCAGGGGTATAGATTTAATTGTAGGATCTCTCATACTTGCCGTTCTTGCCCTTTGGGTAGCTTTGTTCATAGGAAAATTCATTTTAAGTAAAGGTTTAGGTGTAGCACTAGCAATATTATATTTACTTTTTATTACTTTTGCAATTTTGGTTGAAATGGGAATAATATTCGATACTGGAGCTTTGCCGACATGTTGATACTTTAAAAAATATATAATGTGTTTTGTAAATTCATTCCTGTTATAATAGGAATTAAAAACGAAGGTATATATTTATATACAATTGGAGAGCATATTGACAAATATAGTAAATTGGTTCATTAAGTTTAGTTTAAGTGCTAATTAATATGTACAATGGACATGCAATACTATTTACGATTTTAATTATATCAATTTATTAAGGAAATAATTTGAATTCTTTTATGAAATGTGATTGAAATTAATGAGTCATTATGTAAGGGTTTTTATAAGTCTTATGCCCGATTTCACCAACTGTAAGGGAGCCCCTAACTAAGTTAAGGGACAATTAATGACAGTTGTTTCATAGCAAATATGTCAAAATTCTTATTTAGGGGCCCCTTTAGAGTTAGGGATCGTTGGTGAAATCTAGCATTACGCTATCTTATTCCTTGATGTTCTTAGGACAGAGAGTTCAGCTAATACAAGATGGAAGTGTGAAGCGACTATAGTAAAATATTTTCAATACGATATTATTTCGTATGTATAATCTAAGTCATTTTTATTTTATGAAATAAAATAATATATTTATTCTGTGATGATAACTTTTGAAAGATAACTAGGTCTATATAAATAGTTTATAGTAATTTTATTTATATTGTTTTTAGGAGAGATTAAATCATTGTTTGTTCAGCAAACAATCATTTTCTCATAATAGAGTTTATTTTAAAATAATTATATATAATTATAATATGCATAAAAAAACTGAGTGTTATTTTTTTTATGCACATGAATTATAATAATAACTACATAATTATAGAAATTCTTTATTGGAGTTATTATATATATATATATATATATATATATATATTTGGAACTTTATTTTAATATTGTTATATATAAAAAATATTCAACAAAATTTTAAAAAACATTTACATGATTTATCAAAAACAAAATTAATGACTAAGTAATAATATTATATATTATTATTATGTATATATAACAAATTAATTTAGAGATTATTTTCAGCAACACAAATATATATTTATATATAACCAATATCGTACGTTATTTATTACAAATAGCTTTAAATAATATCATGTCTAAGTAATAATTTAAAAACTTAAATAACCAGCTATGATTCGCTTTTTTGACCATTTTACAATAAAATACCTAAGTAAATTAATATTTAAGCGAATATTTTGTTTAAGTAAATATTATATTTAAATTGTTAACTTATTTATAAGTTAGTAAATAGTAGTTGAATAAATTTATAAAATTATTACTTGCTATTTAATGTAAACTTTTTTATAAATTATTTTGGTACTTTTTTATTATTGATAAACTGTAATCATGGAATCTTTTATCAATTAATCATGATCGATTCGTATCAAAATATCGATTAGTATATAACAAACAATGAATATTCTTAATAAATTGGCTACACAATACCAGACAACAAAAACAATAAATTGATCAAATATAAATAATGCTATAAAACATCATTTGTAGTTTTTTTCCTCATTCCCCACTTGTTTATGAAATACTTATATTAGATACACGTCTTTCAAATTGTTTATACATTGAATATCAATTGTTTTTACGCAGTTCAAAATAATAAAATCCATTAGATTAAAAATACGAATGTTCGGAGAGAACCGCCTAGGGTTAAACATGATGCCCGGGCAGTGACTAGGCGGTGATAACTTTAGCTTGTCACGGTAGACGCGTGACCCAATCTTATGCCCTCTTATTGGTTATGATATATGGCATGAGCTAAGATTGTCAGCCGCCAAACCCAGAGAATTTTTCTTCTAGCATGAAAAAAAATTTCATATGTGTGCATATTTTACACTTGATATAGATAATATTTTCCTTAATTTGTAACAAAATTTAAATTATTGAAAATAAAACGCAGTTTTCTTGTCAATGTTATTTTTTTATAACTACGGGCCATAATATAATAAAATTACATAATATACGGGACCTGCTGTGATGATCAACCTAATGTTTATATTTCGAAAGGAAGGAATGTACAATGATTTGTTAGACTTCAATATTTATTTTAGTTTAGCTACTTTTCGACGGCAGAGCCTGGACAAATACTTGTTGAGCCATTATGTGTTGCAGCTAAAGTATTGTCACAAGTCGCATCCCAGACCAATGACATGTCATTAGACTAAGGTATTAGCGTTATACCATCTGTGCCCTGTTCATCGAAACTTACAAGTATTACAAGCAATTTTCTTTTAAAAATCTTCATTATTACAAACATGTGTTTATCAAAACTACACGTGTAAAATACTGATTACAAGTGTCATTATTTATTTCACAAGTATATTTTTACACATGTAATTGTGATTTTGTTCACCAAAAAATTATTTGTAATCCTGAGTGTCCGGCGACTCTCCATTCCTTCTTACAAGTTTACAAGTACCAAGCAATAGTACGGCAATTTTTTGTTGTATAATATAATACAGGGTGAATTTGTAAGGATGTACTTTAGGCTAATAAGAGATTCTGCTGATTAAATCAAACAACTTTTCCTATGGAAGAATGTGCCGCAAATGAAAAAAACATTTTGGCTCCCCCACAAAATTTGGTCATTTTAACATTTGTGTGGAGAATGCAATTTTTTGGGAAAAGTTGTTCCTATTGATCAGTAGAACCTCATTTTAGCCCAAAGTAGATCCTTTCAAAGTCACCATGCATAATATATTAATTGATGCCCGACACCAACATGAAGAAGTATTCGTAGATCGACTCGGAAATCATTGGTTAATGTTTGTTAATATTATAAATCAAACTGTTTTTATTATGTGCGGTCCTGACAATCTGTTATATGAGCGATTTGACAATGTTTGGAAACTTATTTCACAAGGAGTCTTCCTTGGCGACTCCGCGTACCCTCTGAAGGAATAATGTTTTTTATTGTAAAAACGTTATTTTATTATCGTTTGTAGATATTTTTCGATATTACCTTGCTGCCAATACTCTATTCTTCAAATTTTAAATAAAAGGCAGGAATTTTTATTCGATTTATTATGGCTTGGAAACAAGTCCTTCAGCCAAAGCACGGGAATACTTTGTCGCTACCTACCTACTATTTTTGATTTTAAAACTTACAAGTAGAATCTACAAGCGTTAAATTTCACATACCTTATAACAAATTTTGGATATACGTAATTTACATGACCTTGTAAAAGTTTACTCGTAAAGTGCAACTTGTGAACGTGTAGACTTGTAAGTTTTGATAAACAGGGCACTGGAGGCTCTAGGATTATTGAAATGTTAGCAGTCGTTAGAAATAATTTTGTTATGTCGTTGAGAACCGACTTGCGCTTTTTAAACAGATGAGACAATGGCTCTTTCTGTCAACTAACGTGCTACAACAAAATGAATTTCAGTAATAATTAGTAAATCTTTATCAAGAGCAGGCTTTTCAAAAGTTTTAGAACCCCCTGGGGCCAAAGACAATGACTTTCTAAAATCTTGAAGGAAAAGATAGGACATCGCGCGCCGAAGTTTTCTTATTTCAAAAACGTAAACCTGGAAGTCTAGAAGAGTACTATCGCCTATAGGACCAATACCTCTATTATTATTTAAATTTATGTAAAGTTTGGCTAAGATAGAATTAGGTAATTATCATCATGTAATGGCGGCAAAATTTTGCCGTTCATAATTAACATAAATAAATGTAATCAGTAGATTAACATTTATATCATTTAGATCTTTTCAGATATCTGTGTGTCATAAAATATTATCTACCTGTTGCCTTAACCGATATAAAATGTTATTTTATCTATAAATTTGTGAATAAGAGATAATTTCTAAATTCATGTTATTTAATAATCAAGTTCAATATTATTTTTTATATAAGACATTGATTATCACCAATGACCCTCTAATTAAGGAAAGTAAACAAAATTGTATAATCATCCCACACTACTTAAAACTATCGGTCGTTCTGCGCGCACTAATATTCTGCAGGCTCTTTCGCGCGCTCATATTACATATTAGTAAATTCTATAGGAATTATAACTTAGGCACACGACAAGCTTTTGTGAGACCGAATACTACCTTTCACGCAATTAACACATATTTGTCGCTAATTTCAGAACGTTGAATAACTCTTATCGCTAGAAGCTGACTTTCTATCGGTCATTATTAGGCCAACGTTGAAAAAGAGCGAAACTGCGCCTGGAACTAGCCTTTTTTATAGTAGTGTCATTTTGTAGATATTCTCGTACTTTAGAAGTATGGTAGTTTAGAAGTATGGTAGTTTAGAAGTATGGCAGGAAGGTAAGCGTTCATATTAGGCACAGCGTCAGTTCTGAGTCGAACTATTATGTGCGTGTGAGACCAGGGGGGGTACACACTAAGTATCCAAGCTTTTAGTAGCAGTCTTAAAAAAAATGTAATACGAATCCTACATTTGTAAAATAAAATCTATTTCTACGGTTGGAGGAAGATCTCTATAACTTTGCTAGGCCGACTGCCGGATTCCTTACCACCGCCAATTCAGATGCAAAAACCGTCAAGTGAGCTAGTCATGTTTCAGTTTTAGTTCACCGGTTTTCAGGAGATTACTTCATCGATTTCGAGGTGGTAGCTTTTAGGCTGTGGTTACGAAATGGGTCGTTGAATTGAAAATAAGGCAGCGATTGTATTAAAATATACTAGTAAAGCAATTCGTCTTTATCGCCGCCCATTTCTTAATCGCATCATTTAGCCGGCCTAGTGGGAGCGTGCAATGTTGTTTAAGAATTGATTGTCCCCATTCATGGACTTTGTAGTTTTTTTAAGGCCTTTCGCTTACCACTAAGTAGATACAAAGTCACATGCCGCTCCTATAAAAAAATATAAAAAACTTGGTATCCAGTTAGATCTTTAGTACTTAATTTATTAGCGAAATCATTATTTCTTAATCTTAAAAATAGCATTAAGTACTTTAATGATATTTTTTATTTGCTAAACTTGGATTTTTTTTCACATAATTATATGTTTTCGGTTGGATTACATATCTTCAAAATGTATTACCTGTTCCTTTTGTTCAGATCTATAATAAGTACTAGCCTTTGTAGTTGATTAATAGCGGGATGTAACTAAGAAATGGATTTTTATAATAAAACAAATATATTTGGTATGCGTCTAAACATTTATTACTATATAGGAACTACTTTAGGACCTACTACCTAATGTAAGCTTCATGCAAACCTATTAATATTTAGTAAATTCTATAGATATCATTTAACATTCCTAAATAATTAATTTAACTTACTACAGTAATACAACTTTTATATACAACTGTGTTCCAAAAGTACTCAGAAATAAATAATGTAAACAAAACGCAATTGGTAATTTTTATTATGCAAATTTGTCCCTTTTCAAAAACCGAAATAAATTGCCATCGTATTAATTTTTAGTATCTATGGTTTCCAATAGGATTTCTTGAAGTCCCAATTTAAGTTTCAGGAAATAGAAAAATGTAACATGGTGCCTTATCTGGTGACTACGGTGCATTCAAAGTAATTTTAGTTGAATATTTGGCCAAAAAGTTACAAATTGCGAGTTATCGTTTGTTTTTGTCAGATGGGAGGAAGGCCTTTAAAACTTCGCTACAAAGTCACATGCCGTGCTCCAATAAAAAAAAATCGTGGTGACAAATCTATGAGTTTTATGCATACAAATCTTCCAGTTTGACGCGGTCCCGCGGTCCAATCTTTTTTCTGGCGACGCTTTTTGGTTTCGGTTCACCTGCATAGACTTTAAATTAACTCTAGCGCAGATTTTTTTAAAAGATAATTTCCAGGTACTTTTGGGACAGAATTATTCATATTAATACTACAAATACAAAATATAAAATTTTTGTTCAATCTTAAATAGGTATATATATATTTTCTTTAAATATTAAAATATATATTTATATAGAATATGTATATTTTATATAAAATAGAGCTAATTAACATTTGTAGATCATTGTTTTAGAAAGATAAAAAATGTAATTTTAATAAAAAACACTCGAATAATTAAAAACACTTTTTTTTTCTAAAATTTACGCTAAAATTTTATAAAATAAATATATTTCAATTTATTTTAATATACTTTAGCAAATTCCTACCAGTTCAATTGACTATAATATAAACGTGGTTAACGTTGAGGCATAAAGTTTTTAGTAAAAATAACACCACTGTATTATAATAGTGCCTAGGAAATCACATTAAATAATCGGTACCGAGTTTCATTATACCAACTTGTAAAACGGTTTATTGAGTCTATTCAAATACCGGTACGAGTCACTTGTTAGGTGTATATAAGGTTAGAGTACTATCGACTACCACTAGGTGGAAATAAAAGTCCCACCGTTGATTACACTTAAAATCATCGATAATTACACATGACAAGGTTTTGACTATTCATAAATATCTGTAAAGATTTACATGAAATAAATGATTTGATTCGATTTGACACTCAGCAAAAATCGTTTTGTTTTTGTATGCCGGATGGGCCCACAAAAGCTTTAAAGGGGTTGAATTATATGTTACTTTAAACTCCAAACTATTTATCTTGAGCAGTGTAAATATATATGTTTTCTCTAACCGGAATATTACGAAATATGGCATCACGTAAAATAACGCCTGAAAAAAAAAGTATCTGTATCACCAGTGCTCTGTATCACTTTATTGGAATTAAAGCGCCTATATATATATATATTTTTTTATGTCAATTTGCATGTTATAATAAATTTACAATTCCTGTTAGACTTTGTTATGATTCTTTTTAGTTTCTATTAATAAGTCGGGACATATTTTTTAAGGTATATTTTATCAATATACTTGAAAAATTTTGGGGCCCAAAAAAATGTCTCCTTTCGAAAAACGATGATCACTCGGGTAATAATAAACTTGTATTGGAACTTAGCTTTAACAATTTAAGTATCTAAAATTTATATGAACTTATATTCAGACAATACATTTAAATTATTCTAAATTTTAATTATAGAAAAATATATGTGAGTCAGTTGTCGTGTCCAGAAAGACCCGAGAATACTTTCTGCATTTTTCTATGGAACTCTAGAGCTCTAGTTATTTGGTTAAAGAGGCCTTGAACTCTTGGCTTTCGGATATTTTGCTCTCCAAGAATTGGTCATTAAGGTCCAAAAATATCGTTTTTTTGGTATTCCCAGAACTAATGGTCACGACATCGGCTCCTACAGAAGTGTAGTTAATTAACTATTAGTGTTATTAGAATTAATAGACTATTGTTCTATAATGAATAAAACTAGTAATTTTACTTAAATGTGCTTAATATACACATTAAAAACACCGATTTTTTTCTAAAATTTACGACACCAATAACCTAAAAGTAGGCTAGTAAAGTTAACATAATATACAAAGTACCATTTATACAACATTTATTTAAATTAATTTATACCCCCCTATTACATGACCAGTTAAAGAAAAAAAAATGCTAGGTGCTCTAAAAAATAGTTATATAAGTTTTAAATTTGTTTGATGATTATATAAATTCTTCACCATTTTCGGCATCAATGTTGTCTATGGCGGGGTAACTGTAATCACCAGTTGTGCCTGTAAAATATATAATATATTAAATACTTGCGGTGTTATTCATAAAAAATTTAAAAATATATTTAAAGAGCTCAATAGATAAAACGTTCTATAAGGCTATCGGTCCGATAACTTTTTTGTTATTTATAAACCAATAAAGCTTCTGTAACTATTTAATGCGGCACCCTTACATTTGCAGGAATGCGTGAATATATATATATATATATGTCTTTTAACAATCGTCTGTTTTCCGTTCGCAATGCGTTATGGAACTATTATTTAAGGTTTATCACTATTGGAGGTTTATTTTACGTTTATGAATAACGTTTTGAGGTGTTTGCTATTGGACATCAAAAATATAATACCGTTAGAATAATTATAGAATCTGAAAACTTATAACTTTGATATAAATACAGAACATTTACAACCAGAAAGTTATTAAATAATTATAGAATCTGAAAACTTATAACTTTGATATAAATACAGAACATTTACAACCAGAAAGTTATTAAATAATTATAGAATCTGAAAACTTATAACTTTGATATAAATACAGAACATTTACAACCAGAAAGTTATTAAATAATTATAGAATCTGAAAACTTATAACTTTGATATAAATACAGAACATTTACAACCAGAAAGTTATTAAATAATTATAGAATCTGAAAACTTATAACTTTGATATAAATACAGAACATTTACAACCAGAAAGTTATTAAATCCTTAAAGATATATGAATAACAATGTTAAATAAATGTAGTTTAAATAATAACCTGCTTTATATAGATAGTGACACTTATAGATCATAAGTGTCACTATGGAATTATATTATAATAGAAAAGCACCGTTTTGGATTTTTTTAAAAATAAATTATAACCAATCAATGCTCAAGAAGAGAACAGGATTGAGTGGCAATGAATATGTTTCACATTTTGTTTGAAAATTAAAGCCCTATTTTTTTATCGACTAATTAAGATATAATAGATATATAGGTATAACAGTCGTACGAATAACTAATTATTCTCTGTATCTACATTGAAAAACTATATGTGATGATTGCAAAATTAGCCCTAATACAAACCAGTAGCTATTTATCACTTCTCCGTGTGTATATTTGAATGAGTGCGTGACGGATGAATATTTGTGATTTCTATTTTAGAAGGTGTGTTAAATCAGTTTCTTTTTATTCATAATTTCATGCTATATACATACACTTTAGTAATATGCACTTTAGTAATATGCACTTTAGTAATATGGTCTAATACTGCTAAAAATCTCCTAATCATTAAAGATAAAATAATATTTTTTTGTTACCTGCTTCGGGGTCATCATTGTTGCAATATGTCTCTCTAAATTCCAGATCTAAGCAGCAATTAAAAATAACATATTTGATCATATAAAGCCGGTAATAAGCGTGTAATGAAAAACAATTTTTTAGCAATAACTTTATCTTTAGCAAATGTGTGTGATCATCACACTGATTTTAGCAAATTAATTCTTTATTGCACTAAAAGATCTGTACAAAGGCGAGCTTAATACCTTAGGCATTATCTACCAGCTAACCTTTAGGAGAGTGAAAATTGTAATATAGGGTGCACAGAGTAATGTAAGAAAGCATAATACATAAACTACATACAATTATAGATACTCAAATATACAACTAAGGGCCGATTCGACCAAAAGTGGGTATAACTTATACCGAGATTAGTAATGTCAAATCACATTACTAATCTCGGTATAAGTTACACAAATGATTATTCTGAGTATTAATAATTTAACCTACGAATAAATATTTGTATGGAATTTGACATTACTATCCCCAGTATAAGTTATGCCCTCTTTTGGTCGAATCGGTCCTTAGTTTTTATTTTTTGTTTTACCTGCTTCGGGATAATCATTATTGCCATATCTTCGTCTAAATTCCAGAGCTATAGCAGCATTAAAAATAATATTATAATTGGTATATGAACGAAGAATATGAAAATTTGAAACAGAAATAATTATCTTAATTTTTCTGAAATCTCGAGAATAAAAACTTGATGGTACGTTATATATTTTGTAATTTCTAACAGCTAGACAGCAAAAGACAAGAAATAACGGAAGAAGTAAAGGAAGACATTTGCCCAGCAGTAGAACACAACAGGTTAAATAAATTAAAACAAGTAGTCTGGATATTTATTGACAGCCTCCGTAGACTAGTGGTTTCGCCTTTGGCCTTGTATCCGGAGGTCGTGGGTTCGATTCCCACCCATGGCAAAAAAATATTAGCATGTTTTTCTGTACAGTTTTTCATGGTTTGGGTGTTTATAAAATATAATACACTGGTACACATAGTATAAGCCTAGAGCTTAGTTTGTGACCAGAGCAATATGTGTAAATAGTCCTACATGTTATTATATTATTATTATTTTCTTTTATTTTATCGTATATTCACAAAAACTGTTAAAATATCGATAATCTTATAAGATGGCTAATTTGTACGATCGGAACATTTTTTTACTTCATTATTAGATATTAATAATAATTTGTTACCTGTCATAGTTATAAAATCTTTCTTCTCTCGCCATCGCTTGAAATGATTATAGACAGTTGAGATGACCTCAGAATTGGTGAAGCAAAACAATGTCGCGACACAAATCCCCTAAAAAATATTTATAGTTAATATAATAGGATGTCTCATTAAGAATTTGTTTTTTTTTATTAAAAAATATATATTTATTTAATATTTCATTATCATTTTTTTCTACATATGTATGGAGGTAGTGATGACATTTACAAATGAAACAAAATATTGGTTAAATGGCCACCGTTGCTCTGTTGTTGAAAAGTCTGTCACCGTGGCCCGGTAACGATTGCTGTCGACAGTCACGGCACCTTCACCATTTTCAAAAAAGTTGTCAAAAGAGTGCATACCTGCGAACAGAGCGACGGTGGCGATTTAACTGATATTTTGTTTCATGTGTAAATGTCATCACTACCTCCATATGTAGAAAAAAATGTTAATAAAATATTAAATTAGAAGAAAAAACATAAGTCTTAGAAATGTCATTTGGGTATCATTGGTTGTATAGCGGGCGGTGGGAGGGGCTGAGTTAGTTACAGGAGTGGCAAAAAACACAAAAAACTATATGCGATAAAGAAAAAGTGAACATATTTTTTCCCTGAAAATATTTTTCATTGTAATTTGACTTCCGTTTACGCTTCTATTTCTGCTTCTGTTTCCGTTAAAATTTATATTAGACATCCGATTCCGATTTGGCTTCTGTTAAGACATTTTACTTGCATCACTACTTAGAAATACTACAGTGTCGTAAAGGGTCTTAGAAAAAGATTGTTTACCTGGCAGCTATTGATGATCGCTGAAATGATTTGATAGGCGTGCTCTCCGGGGTCTTTCGGAAAAGGACGAAACGGAATCAACAAGTAATGCAGCCCGAATAAAGGTATCTGTTATGCAAAAAACATAATATTATTATTATTTTATCACCGAAAACATAGATTACGTAAAAACCCGTCAAATGACCAAGTAAAAAGGCTAGTACAATAACGGTATATAGGGTGATAATTGCACTTATGACGTTGGGTTATGTAAGGCATCATTTATAGAGATTATTTTTAATTTAAGTGCCCGCTATCCACCGGGCCTCGCACACATATACCAACTTTGACTTTAAAAGGTTGTTCTTTGGGTTTATATAGATGTTACCGGAAATGTATGAAGTCTAGGAAATGTATACAATTCCGAAGCTATTTAGGAAATGTGTAAAATATTGTTTTAAAAATTATTTAATACATACATATCCTGGGAAATGCATACATATCCTAGGAATTGTATATAATTCCAATATCGTATTAGGAAATGTATAAAAAGAATGCTTTCTGTAATAAAACACGTTGTTAAAATGAGAATAATCATTATTATTATGACACTCGCTGAGAGAATCAAGTAATAATCATGCCGTAAAATTAAATATCTTCATATTATCTTACTAATTAAAACTTCAAAAATCAACTATATATTATTTTTTGAGGTGCATTTATCACATAATCAACTTACATTATTCTAAAAGTTAAACTTTCATTTGGTAAGTAATCAGTCTGTTATTTAAGTAATCATAAATGTCATAATATTAAAGTCTTTAAAAGGCAATCCATATGGCTATTTATTTTTGCAGGGTAAGCTGGAATGGCACTTGGAAGTACACAATAGTTTATTTTTATAGCGCATACATCTCGCTGTAATACAGTTCTTCTTGCAAAGACACTTTTTAAATCCTTGGCTGATCAGTGGATTGTAGGTTAGCAACTGGACCGTAGTGTAATCTCCGCACTCGGTACATCCTCTGCCTCAAGAAGAACTCTTGGACACAAATTAGATCGAGAATATAATTATATTAAGATTCCGTTCTTGGTACCAATTTGATAGAGCTCATCATTGATTTTAGCCAAAACTGGCTATAATATGTCGGGCATCACCACGTCCTATATCAAAATCTGAAACTGCAATTTGTTCAGAAGTGCCAATAGGTACAGGGGCAAACTTCTTTTTACATTTCCGATTGCTATTTAGGAAATGTATATTTCTAATAATATAATTTATTTCACACTTTTCCGGGCGATTTTAGGAATTACATACATTTCCTAGAAATTGTATACAATGACGGATTACATACATTTCCATTAACATATATAATAGTTCTGCTAATAAAATCGAACAACTTTTCCCATGGAACCATGGTCGCAGATGAATAAGAATTTTGCCTTCCCGATACAAATTGGTCATATTAACATTACTAGTTTGTATTAAGAAGGCAATTTTTTGTTTTATTTGCGACTTTGAGAAAAAAATATTCGATTTGATCAGTCGAGCCTCATATTATCAGTATATCCATATAAGTAATATATGGATCATTAGTAGTCGGCTGCAAGAATACCTAATTCTTGCAGCCGATTTTCCGATCACATACAATAATAAACTTATAATTTTTCCGCGATAAAACTGCCGAATTTCCTATCGCTAATAATATTTCATGTTTCCGTATTAGTCTGTGGATTTATAGGTTCATAGGAGACTATTAGATCGATTTCATTTCGAGATGAGCATCACATCTTAGAGTAATGCTAATTAGGTAGTCATTTTATAATAAAGCCCCGTTATGAAAATTCGTCTTTGTACCAGCAGCGTCCGTTTTTATCGTTACCACCCGTTATAGTAAGTACATTTACATTTACCCGGTATAGCAAGAACGACAATACTGTTTTAAATAGTGGTTTCTATTCCTAAAGTCCTCTAGACGCTAAAATGAATGTAAAACCTTGAAAAACTTTGGACAACGAAAATTCAATTGTATTTCTATAGATTTTTTTTTTTTAAATATAATATACTTAAATAAAAAGTAAATATAAAAGCTCAGAAAACATATTGGCTATATATGTTACAATTAAAAAATAATTGTTAATGGGTTTGCTGCTGAGGCCTATGCACGACCAGCATATACGCACTAGGGACCGGGGGTCCTAAATCACGTTTTCTTTTAGGACAAAAACTATCTATAGCTATCCAACGCGGTAACGCAGCTACAAAAAAACTACATAATGCTGACAATCAAATAATTTCTTCTCGATACCAAAACGTGAAGTATAGGTTTCCACAAAGAATTCATTGGAACTACTATCTCATCTCTCATCATTAAAAAATAGTGCAATCATATAAAATAAATCATTAAAAAATTATAATATCTCATCCTCATCATACATATATATTGATATTGGTTCTATATGTTTGATGAGTTTAATATTTTTCTTACCAAAATGCAGGCAGCTCGAATAGTTTTTTGTGTAACCGACATTGTGGTTCCGGTACGCAGCTTAGTTGCCAAGATCCATACTGTATTTCCGAGGATCGCTGTTTGGAAAATACAAATAGCAAATTCCTGAATTAAATTGCATCATACGTGCAATTTAATTCAAGAATTATTATGTTAATAAAATAAAGGAAACAAAATTATAAGATATATCCGGCCACGTTCTGTTTCATATAACGTTATCGTGAGATTGTCAAAATAACGTTATCCGTTATTCGCTCTCTCTCTTCCAATCAGCGAAGGTTAAAAATCTACTCTGATTGGAAGAGAGCGCGCTAGTAGCGGAAATCGTTATTTTGACAATCTAACGATCCCGTTATGTAAAGAAGTTGTGCTAACGATCATTATTACCCCTGCCATTATAAATGATTTAATTTTTTAAAATATTATTATTGGAGCACATCATGTGAATTTGTATCAACCTGGTAGTGAGCAGACCTATAAAGTCCATGAATGGTGTCAATCAATAATTGTTCTTAAACAATATTGATCGCCCCCACTATGCTAAATGATGCGATTACAAAATACAAGCATGTTTTAATATACTCGCTGCTTATCGTCAGTTCAACTACCCATTTCGTAACCGCACCCTGAAATAAGACTCGACAAAAAATCGTAGCCGTAATCTCCTGAAGACAATAATAAAATTAACTGATAAAAAATAATATGTAGCACATTTCACAGGCACTGATCATAAAGTTCTAAGGGTTGTACTATGTGTATCACAAACAACAATACAAACACATATTATATGTTATGAACAGCCAGACAGACCACGATAGTGTACAGAAAAAGGTAGGTACTAATATTGTTTTGCCGTGAGTGGGAATCGAACCCACGACCTCGAGACACAACGTCAAAGGTGAAATATAACAAAATATGTTAAGATTGTAATACGGATGGCAAAATCTTAAATTGAATATTGTATTTTTTTGATTGTATATATTTAAATTAGTCTCCGTGCCTGCACAGGATACTATCGGTGAAATGAGGATGGGTTAATCCCTCCGCTGGGTATCCTGAGGACGTTTAAACGGTAAAAGTCACAAAGGCACCCAAGGATTTTTTTATTATAATGCATTAGCATAATAAGTAATAATAAAACAAATACATTTATAAACTAACATTTTAAAAAAACAATATGTTTTTATAGCTTACGTCATATTTGAAAATATCAACCAATATGAATAAGGCTTACCGAATGAAGTACCAAGCGATGCTAAAACTGGACCATATATTGACCATGAAGCGTCGCTGTTTCCGATCCAGCATCTATAATCATAATTATTATTCAATATACACCTATAATAAAAATATTAAAAGTTTAAAAACGGTTCTCGGGAGCCAAACAGGCACCCGTGATGGTATTTATTTATTATTTATAATAAAAATATCTATATTATGAAATGATAATCATCCTTGTGCGATCAACTGCTTCTACCTTTTTTATATGTGACCTCACATCTTTCTTATAGAAAACACTATGAAGGTCCAAGGCCCAAGAATGAATACAACCAGAATTATAAATTATATAAATGGATTTATGCTTATTCGTTTTCTTAAGTAAGGGACTCAAGGTAAAATGATGAAGGAAATACGAAACCAGGTAGAGTCTACTACATTTTAATAGTTCAATAGATGTACCGATCACCAAATCTTTTATTTTGAGTTGGTACATCAGCCACAGTATGCGGTTTCAATCGGTTACCCTGTTCGTGAAGCATGTTCATAAAGGCGGTAATATACGCTCAACGATATCACGATTTCTGCGAAGTTGTAGTGGTGTCAGAGCTCCGTATGTTTCATAAGTATAGTTAGACCTTTGATAAATGTAGACATTGACATAATACTTACTGGGAAGTGCTATTTTCGTAGTATCTTAAGACAGCATAAATCAAGGTGATGACAATGGGGAATCCCCAGCCGGTAAAGTAAAACCAAAACATCAGTTTTTCGTTAGTGACAAATACCTATAAGCATAAACACAAATGTTATGTTGAAACAAAAGATGTATATCAATGAGAAATATTGACAAATAGACGGTGTTTGGTATGGAAGGCGACTTGTGCCAAAAACTTTCTAAGTCCATCTTCCAGGGATTTCTCAAAAAGTTGGTGCTGCTGCTAATTCAGCGAAACATCTTAAACATCAAAAATGTGCTCTTATAGAGACCCTATAATATTTCAGCCTTTTGGGGTCGAAATCCATAGGTTCAGGTTATTTTTAAAGCTAAGCATTTAGTTGACATATCTGCTGACCGAAGACTGGTTTCTACATCTCTCAGCGAATCAGTCTTGCAATTCAGATAAATAACACAGCCAGCTTATTGGTTCCCCAACCTGTAGGCAGCTTTTGGAAGATTTATTTATTATGATTTTAAATTATTATATATATTTTATTTTCTTTGTAAATATAAATTTAATTTATTAATTATTTATATAATATTGTGTATTTATTTTATTTCTTTGATTATTTGTAATTAAGTTATTTTTTTATGATTTTTAAATATTACAAATTCTGATCAATTAGTGAAAAAAACCCGGCAATAATAGTATATTAGAACTTTAAATCTTTATCCTTAAATACGATTTACGTTGACCGAAATACGGGTTTACTCTCATATATTTTGTAAATTCAAAATAATATTTACTTATATTCAAATATTGTGTTCCCACGGATTTTAATACAGCTTTCTATTAGGGATTTTTTGAAAAAATCAGTTTGATATTTTTTCAATTTATCCGTAACAAACAAATAATTAAATCTTTTCTCTTTAAAATATTAGTATAGATTTCTTACTATTTATAACTATTTGGTTTATTAACCAAAAAGTTGGGTATAAATTTCTATCCTAATATTATAAAAGCAAAAGTAAGTTTGTCTGGAAAAAAGTTTAACGTGTAATTTGCCAAAACCGATTTCGACAGAATTTCGTAGGGTTGTAAATGTAATATTGGAGGTCAATTTAGATGGAAGAAGAAAGTTATAGGATATAAAAATATAAAAAAAATAAACGCAAGCCTTTAGGAGGCTTCAAGAAAAATATTTAACAAATATTTTAATCAGAATTTTCATACTAGAATAGTTCGAGCAAAGCAAAATTGTCTCCTGGCCAATTATTCACTTCAATATAAAATAGGCTTGTTACTTAAAACCATTAGAGAAATTAAAATTCATAAATAACTGTATTGTAAAAATGTCGGTCCATTTTATTAGAAAATATAAATTACAAAAATTATGTATAATTTAGAGACGCAAATGGACTTTCATTTCATTTTACTTCAACAAAATATTAAAATAACATTTTAACTTTATTCTACAAATAATATAATAAAGCATTTTTTATTAATAAGGCGCGCTAAATCCCTGGGATTTTGTTTGAATTTTCTTAAAGAAGACTATATATATAGATGAAGCATTTAGGAGCCGAGCAAAAAAAAAACTTACCACATAAATTGATACATGCAAGTGTAACGCTTCACAGAAGGCCCAGAAATAAGTTGATACCATGAAATACTGCGTTAGAATATGTAGTATTTGACACAGAGACTTGTAAAAAAAAAACAAAATATTAATATACCAAAATTTTAATATCACAATTACTACAAGTACATTTATTGAAATAACTGTTGGTCTGATCAATGACAATCCCTTCATTTTTTTTTTTTTAAATCGTTGATTTATAGCTAAGCTAAGATCATATAGATTTATTAAAGCATGCAAAGCCACAAGCTAAAGTATATTACATAAATTATATTATATAATTATATTATATACGTGGTGGCCTAGTTGGTTAGACCTTGGACTTAAGAACACTTAGGTCCCTGGTTCGAATCCCGGTGTGTACCAATGAGTTTTTAATTTTAAAAAATTATGTACATTTGTTTAACAACACCACTATAGTGCCTCGGAGAGCACGTTAAGCTGTCGGTCCCGGTTTCACTATACCAACTTGTGAAACTGTTTATAGATGGGTTATTGAGTCTATCCAAAACATCGCGACGAGCTAGCCACTTGTTCGGTGTAGACTCATACCATCGGCTTCGACGAGGTGGGTTTAAAAACCCCTCCGCTGGGTACCCTGGGGCCGTCTAGGCGGTCTCGGGCGCCGTATGGCACCCGTGATGATACATATATTATATAAATTATATTATATAAATGAATACATAGTAAAAGTAGAATTTTAACCATTCATTTCTCTTACAAACTTCATTGATATTTGATAAGCGATTTAACTGCTACCATGCTTTTAGAAACACGTTTTAAGGCGCTTTGATAAAGAAAAATAGTTATCTTATCATATAATATTTCGGAAAAAATATTGAGATAGTATTTTCATTAGTACATTAAACCAATTAGTATATGAAGAATAAGATATGTTAATACTGCTCTGGGAGATGTTTCTGGCTTGGGAGACGCCCAGCCAAAAATATCTCCCTCTTTTCTATTATCAGATTAATATTATAATTTTCCTTTTTCAAAACGCGCCTTTATAGTTGTTGTTAATTTCTTAGGGAGGCTTATACAAAAAATCAAGAAAAAACGGGTGGAAATAATATTTAAAATTATGTTTAACCGCCATTACATTAAAAGTACTAATAAATTACATACCAAGGCGCCTATATAAGGTCTACGCATTAAATACTTTATTTTTTAATAATTGATCACCAAACAGCAGCATTAAAAAAATATAATAATAAAATATTAAAGAGTAGCTATGTATATTTTATTATTTGCAATAGCTTTAAATCTATATCGAACCAGTGGTAAGCTCGCGGAATATAATAAAAATAATAATATGAAGGACATTACACCCATATTGCCCTGGTCATAAACTAAGCTCTAGACTTGTACTATGTGTACCAGAAACAATGATATAATACATATTAGGTATATTTTATAAACACCCATATCATGACTGTACTAATATATCATTTTGGATAAAGGTGGTCAGGGTGCAGTTACTAAACGAGCACTTGATTTGATGACAATACAGCAGCGAGGTTATTAGACTCGTATTGCAAATTTGTTGCCGCCCATTTCGTAACGTCATCGTGTAGGCGGCTAAGCAGGAGTATATGTACACTACAATATTGTTAAGCAATAGTGTATTAATATTCCTCACTCATGGAATATATAGGTCTGCATACTATGAGGTAGATACAAAGAAACTTGCCATTACAAAAACAAAATATCTCGTTAGTAGAATTATAGTCAGAAAAGTTTCGCCAACCCAGGTTTAGTCTACGCTATGTGCCCTAGTGTGTAGTTTTTATTTGATTGGATTTAACGCAGTAGTATAGTTAACTGGATAGTAAACGTTAATCAACTGACACTAGGTCTACATGTCATAAAATGAGTTACGTTATTTTTGTTTTAAATCGATATGACATCATATCCCTATCATATCGATTTGCTAAGATTCTAAACTGTCCTTAGATTATTTCGAAACTTTTCTAAATGGTATCGTTAGGTTTAAAAAATATTTACATACCAAGCTGGCTATAATAGGTTGCTTTATTTTGTAATAAGTTATCCCAAAATAGCAGCATGCGAAAAAAATATGTTGAATAAATTATCTTATTATTTAAAAAGTAGGTATATGATTTTATATCTTCTTTATAATAAGCGCTTATGACCTGTGGTCTAGCACCGTTGTTCACCTAGGTGTTTCAGGTTTGATTTACCTAATATATAATTACCAAGGGTAAAGTTTGATAAAAAAATCACGATGCGTCAGATGATATTAATTTTATTTATAGTAGGTACATAGTAGATAATAATGACTAATTAAATTAAAATACGTATAAAACGTTAATATCTATAAATAATTTAAGCAGTCCCGGTTTTAAATTAGCGTATATCAGGCTTTTTAAGATATAGGTAGAACTAAAACACATAGGTACACACGGAATAAGTTTCATCATTAGATTTAATGATAAAATACGACTTTGCAGTATAGTCGGTATAAATGCGAGTAGCCAACTTTTAAAAATAATTTAAAAATTTGGGAAGTACCTAGTAGGTTATATTTCGTTAAAGTAGTTCAAATAACGTATTAAAGTATAAGCGTGATCAGTCGCCGTATGTAATTACGAGTAAGATGGGTTATGATTGTATTTATTATTTCAAATATAAAATGTCTAAGACGAATGAATACAATTGGCGACTGGTCTTGCTTATACTATATAATATTTAATGAAAGAACATGCGTAATTAGCGTTTAGAATATATTCATAAAAATAAAAACTTCAGTAGGTACTTAGAGTTCCGTAGAATGGAAAAAGGGAAGAATAGAGATTTTTTAATCTTTAATGTATGGACACGGGAGATCTACGATTTTATATTAATAGATAACTTCTAAATCGCCAGATCTCTTGCTCATGATTGGACAGTCATTCTAATCAAATTAATCCTAGTTACTCGTATGTAACGTACGGGACAATTGATACTTGGTAATCAAATTTTAAAAATACTCACCCCATCTTCTTGCAAGATATCAGCGTCCACCACCACGTAAAGATACCAGCAGATCCACATTATATTGTTGATGATGAGTGATGCAAACAGATGTATATGCACCATGGTCCGAGAACAGCGAAGATGTCTATAACGGATATCGCATGGTCTCAGCATTTTACGTCTAGTTATGGGAAAATTAATATGTGTTAGTATTTACAGTGGTTAGTATAGCTATATAGTATTAATAATGAATGTGGAGTAAAAAACATTTATTTTCGAGAAAAATATATCATAATAAATCTAGTAATTATATTTAAAAAATATATCATTATTAGTATAAACTAAACAATAATTTTGATGATTTTTATTACTATCATTACTAAGACTTAGTTGCACCAAAATCACATCAATGTAATTGTAATGATTCAAGTTAAAAATGGATCCGACGCCATTTTTAATAGTACCAGTTGTCGTATCTTTTTTCAATAATAAAACTGGCACGTTCGACGCTCTGCTCGTATTGATCATAGCGTGATGTTATATAGCCTTCCTCGATAAAATAATTTTTCGATTCGAACCAGTATTTCGTAAAATTAGCGCGTTTAACCAAACAAACAAACTCTTCAGCATTATAATATTAGTATAGATAACTTATATTTATGGTAATGAATGTGATATATTAGTTATATACGTGGTGGCCTAGTTGGTTAGACCTTGGACTTAAAAACGCTTAGGTCCCTGGTTCGAATCCCGGTGTGTACCAATGAGTTTTTAATTTAAAAATCTATGTACATTTGTTTGACAACACCACTATAGTGCCTCGGAGAGCACGTTAAGCTGTCGGTCCCGGTTTCAACTTGTGAAACTGTTTATAGATGGGTTATTGAGTCTATCCAAAACATCGCGACGAGCTAGCCACTTGTTCGGTGTAGACTCATACCATCGGCTACAACGAGGTGGGATTAAAACCCCTCCGCTGGGTACCCTGGGGCCGTCTAGGCGGTCTCGGGCGCCGTAAGGCACCCGTGATGATATATATATATATATATATAAATGAATTATAGGTAAAACTTAAAACACATGATTATAAATAAAAACATAAATAAATCCTCAGTGTTCGCGCGGCATAGTGCCCAGAACGCTGGCTACATTTCCTCTCTGTATGGTTAGGCTTATTCTTTTTGAGAGGAATGCGCCAGCCCTCTGGTCACCTGTGACGTCCACCAATTTTAATGCAATCTCTTTGAAAAAAGTTTTTGCTTCAAGACCCCACGGTCCCATTGTTTCTACCCCAAACGGCACAAATATATAGTTATAACTTGACAATATTTTAGCCGTTTGAGTTTTTCAGCGTGGGAAACAGAATGTGGTCGCAAGAGGACGGCGGCACCAGCCTCCTCTTTAGTCCTTGAAAGATGTGAAGCTGCCAAAGAATCGACACATTTTGCATCCCATACTAATATATTAACTAAATATCAATTAGTAAGACTCTATTTTTAAATAGTTACACTTAGTAATAATAGCAGATTTTATATAGCTGTTGTACCTAATTAAAAAATATTATATAGCAACTGCGACCACATTCTGTTTCTCATAACGGAAACGTTAGCTTGTCCAAATAAAGAAATCCTTTAAAAATTACATTGATCAATCAGCAACAACAATAACTAAATTAGGCAAGCACTTATGTGTTACAGGTTCTATTGCTGTCATAGCAATAGAACCTGTAACACATAGCAGCTTTTAGCATTCTGTGAGGTGACAATTGTACATAAGATTATCCTAATAAGGAATTTATAAAAATGCATAAATATAAAATACTGAAATAAAGTATAAATAAAAAACAGGCTCCTCTGCCATCATATTAGAAACTAGGACTTCTAACTTCACTCGAATAGAGTTATTAGAAGAAAGCTAATAGAGGGCGTCTGTGTATAAGTAGATAACAAGGAATGACAAAATTCGTGAGGGGAACCTGGTTGGTTCAGCGGTTGAGTGCCTTGCCGCGAAAGCGAGGTTCGTGGGTTCGAGTCCCGCCCACCAGAATTAATTTATTGCATTTTTATCTTTAAAAATTTAATATAACAATTGTACATGAAATATTTCTTTATATTAACAATTGACGTTACCTTTAAAAGAAACAAAATATTGACGCCGGTTTAATTCAATTTATTATTCGGTTTTTATTATTAGTCATTAGATATTATTATAAGTAATTTAATTAAAATCATATTTTTGTCAATTAAATTTACTATTATAAATAAAATAAAATAAATATTAAAAAAAAAATTATAAGTAAAATATTTTGATAAACTTCTTTGATTAATTCTCTCTTAAATTAATTAAGTAAATTATATAAATTGAAGCTATAAAATTTTATTGACAAATATTTCGCCTCTCTTTGGAGCGGCGTCATCAGTGACAGTTACTGTCTTTGACATAAATTTTGAAAAAATAATTTTATTTATTTTAGCAATAGTAAAAGTAATGTACTATACAGTTTTGTATTTATATTTTTAGAAAAATATCATCATCACCTAGCCCATCATGGAAAACATCATTAGCTAATTTTATAGCTTCAATTTATGTATTTTATCTAATAAGAAACACATCTAACACACTTTATTTGTTTTAGATAATAATTAATTAAGTAAATGTTTAATATAATATACTTACTTATAAAAAAGAAAGATGAAGAGAGATATAGCTAAACAAATAATTGAAAATCCATATCCCCAAACATACACGTCATTGACAAATTTTCGAAACTGAAAATAAAATCGCAACAAATTATAAACAATATGTTAAGGAAAGGGGGCCCTGTACACCATCAGATTAACTGAAAAGTAAAAAAAACTGTGGATCCATTCTTCATTCACGATGGTGTTTAGTAGCTTTTATACTGAAATCAAAAATTGTCATAAAATTTATATAAAAAGGACTTACTTATAAAAATCTTGTTATTCTTCTTACAATAGTCTGTGAAAATAATATGCCGACGGTATATATAAATCGTATAATAATAATCTGCAGGTCGTTGTCGGGTTCGATTCTCACTTATGACAAGAAAAAACTTACTACTATTTTCTGTACAGTTTATCATAATCTGGGTGTTTATAAAATATAAATTATACATTAGTATTATACTTTCTGGTACACAAAGTACAGCCTTAGAGCTTACTTTATGACCAGTGCCTGTGAAAAATATACCTAGTATCATAGCATCGTATCGTCTATCGGTAAACTTGTACTACACATAGTACAAGCTTGTGACCAGAACAATATTTGTGTAATATCTTTCATATTATCACAAATTTCCCTGGTTACAAACTAAGCTCTAGGGTTATACTGTGTCTAATAGATAAATACATATTATATTTAAAAAGAACCTAACCATGACAAGCTGTACCCCCAGATACTACACCACGGTGTAACCACTAGACCGAAACGGTCAAATAATATATATATATATACAATTGATTGAATCAGGCGTTATTTTGCGGAATTCCATTATTTTATATAATAATATAAATGTAATATTTACTTTATTGCAAATTCTTCCGCTAGTTAAAACTAGCTAACTAGGAACTTTGATTCGTCACTCTTATTTTTGAAAGTTTTGCAATTATTTAAGGTGCAATTTAAGTGCACAAGATCATCTAGAAACGAGTGACTAGGCATGCAGACCAAAAGTACATAATGACTGATTTTTTTTTAATCTGCTAAACTTCCGTCAAGTCTTGAGTATTCTGGTTCAAGTAGAAATGATGGTAAAAGGGTTGACAGAATTTCCCTTGCCTTTGTAAATGGAAAGTATTTACTTTGGGATGATGGATACAATAGTTGTTGGTTAAATAAATTTATAAATTACGATAATTTTGTAAATATATAAATAGATAATTATTTTTTTCATAGTAGAGGCTATAAAATCTATCATAGATATATATAATTAGTAGTAATCCGCGCGAAGTAATATAAAATACTAACCTTCAAGTCTTCATAATCTATACAATTGGTGTAGTTAGACCAAAATTTATTGGTCATGGGATTTTTTTGCCAAGTTCCATCTTCCAAACATCTGTAAAATTACTTTATTAACCTTATTTCAATTTATAGCAACATAGTCCTATCGCTGAGTTTTTGAGTTTATGCAGAACAAACAAACAATCCAATCTTTTCTCTTTATGACAATTTATATATATATTTGATGTAACAGATTTAAAAAATATATAGGTATAACATATTTTTCAACAAAAACATCAATAACTTAGATATAACGTAACTTGACTAAAAGTACAGTTATAACTTTCAGGGGGCATTTTGTACTGCAATATGTATTTTTTTTTACTTTGATATCTAATCCAATTCATTTATAAATAAGACGCTTGTAAAGGTGTTACAGATACATTTATAGGCAGAAATAGCCCGTACCTATCTTGCTACTTTTTAGTGGAGCAACATGATCCAAAGGTAAATGTCAAGGTCCATGAATGTTCCAGACCAAGTAGCAATTTTGATACTACAGTTGGTAAGGCCGATTAGGTAGGACCGCTTAAGCGACTTGTTTACACCTCGCTTAAATGATGATTCTGGATTAAGGTAAAAAGATGCAGGTTGACAGAGCAATCCACTAACACGCGAGCAAATACCAGAAAATTACGCTCAGTTTTCGCCTTAGGTTAAAACTTATACATTAGCATAAGAATTAGCATCAGGAAACAAATTGCAAACTTACATTCTAGTATAAAAATATTCTATATATATATTCTAGTATATAAGTGGCCGTGTTGTTGATTAGACCTTGGACTTAAAAACTTAAAACGTAGGGCACCCGTAAAGAAATATATGTATGTAGTATAAAAAAACATAGGAGGAAGGTCTCCACAACTTCGCTAGGCCCATCGACCGATTTTGTTACCCTCCTTCCCCCCACGAAGATACAAATACCGTCAATCTTGTAATCTATACTAATATTATAAAGCTGAAGAGTTTGTTTGTTTGTTTGTTTGTTTGTTTGAACGCGCTAATCTCAGGAACTACTGATTCGAATTGAAAAAATATTTTCGTGTTGGATAATCCATTTATCGAGAAAGGCTATAGGCTATATAACATCACGCTACGACTAATAGGAGCGGAGTAACAAAGAAAAATGTTGCAAAAACGGGGAAAAATTATTCCTTTTAAGAGCGTACGATGTAAACGGTTAAATTTAAACGCGCAGACAAAGTTGCGCGGGTCAGCTAGTGAATAATAAAAATTGTTCGAAATTAGTCTTTAATTTTCAGGAGACTACTGCATCATCTATTACCGATGTGGTAGTCTCCTTTTAGGATACGGTTATAAAACGGGGGGTTGATTTTACGATAACACAGCGAGGGCATTAAAGTAATGACATCATTTAGCTGGCATAGTGGAAACGATAAATGCTGTTAAACTAGAATGATACCAATCATGGACTGTTCGAATAAAAAAATAAAATAAATTAGACGTAGAGTCGCGACCACTACTCAAGTTCTACATAAATTAAAATTAAATAACATTTAATTATACTTTGTTTAATTTTATTACATTAAAATTATCTTTTTCCTTTTATATATATTTCTTCCTAGTTCACGGATAACTTCGCTAGCATCCTCGGACCAAGGACCCAATATCTCAACGGAAAACGCCAAAAATATGTGAGTTCAGGAGCTCTTACTTATTACGCTTTAATTTAGTTAATTAGAATTATTTTTAGATTAATAATAAAGTCTAGATTAATTAATTAGTTTGAGGACACCACTATAGTGCCTCGGAGAACACGTTAAGCTGTCGGACCCAGTTTCACTATACCAACTTGTGAAACTGTTTATGACGGATTATTGAGTCTATTCAAAACATCGCGACGAGTTAGCCACTTGTTCGGTGTAGACTCATACCATCGGGTACGACGAGGTGGGATTAAAACCTCTCCGCTGGATATCCTGGGGCCGTTTGTCTAGGCGGTCTCGGGCGCTGTAATGCACCTGTGATGATATGTATGTATGTATTCCTAGATTAATTTTAATCATTAATTTACTATTTAATAAAAATATTAAGTACCTACTAGCTGGTATTACTTAAAAATGAGTAAGCCAACGTAAAAGTTACATACATACATACATTCTACGAAATTTACCTGTGTCTGAATCCGATTATTGAACAATTCGATATTTTTTTTATTACACCCCTTAATAATAAATTATAAATCATAGTGTCATAATATGTTGGAAATAAGTGTAGAATAATTAACTAATAGTGTATTTACTAGAACTGGTCGACGATTAAATTAGTATTAAACAAACGTTAGAGTGCGTGTTTATTAGTATGCTTGTTGTAGGATACATTACAGCAATTAAACATTATTCAATTGATATTTTTAGCACCAACAATCTAAATCGGGACGATCTTTTAAAGTATGTAACTATTAATTGTTAGAATATACATTCAGTGTTCGTGTATCGGAGTTCGAAGTATCCGAAAATTTTAAATAAAAAACAAAAAGAAATATCACCAAAATTCTATAAAATATGCCTATAAAATAGTCTGGCAATATACCAGCCCTTCGTATTTGTAATTTTTGTTTGAGGAAATAAAATATATTAGATGAGGCGATATCAACAGGGTGATTACGCGCACCAAAGTTAGCTCGCACGCCGTTCGCTATGACACGTTTTCTGACAATTTTTGAAGCCATCATAATGATGTCAAAACGCGTGCGCGCGAACTTAGTACGCTGCAGGTGAATACAATTAGGTACGTTCAATAGCCTTTATTACAATATATATCGCTATGTGTAATACGTTAGCACCCATGAGTTGTCGTTCTTTTGGTGGTACTCTAGCGCAATTGCATCATGATGCTTAGGAATTAATATTTACTAAAAGTTTATCCCTTTTAAATAAATTTAGAGTAAACATCACCACGGCATTCAGCAATTTTGCCGCTTCATAAAGAACTACGTTTTCCCTTCTTTCAATGCTTAGGTCAATTTGACCAACACAATATTTTTTTTAGATTGAGCACATGGAATTTCTGATGTACCTTATACTTTAAGGGGTTAAATTCTACATAGACATTATTTTTCCATTGTAAAATAGTAAATATACAAAACACAATCAGTTCAAAAAAATTATAGTAACGGATCCGCTTCAAATTTCGGGTTGTCAATTAATACAATGCTACTAATAACTTTAATAAAGTTAAAAGTTCAAAAGTTATTTAGAGCAATATCTTCTCAGTATCTATCTATAATATTTTATTGACTTATTCGGGATACTTTTTACATATATTAGTATATACTTATATACGCGTACGTATAAGTATATACTAATCTGTGAAAAAAGTATCTCAATTAAGTCACTTATGTAACTTACGTTTTATAAGCCATTCGTGTGGGATCCCAGCCCAATATTATATCGCTGCAAGGTTGTTGTGCAAGCTGACCAGCGGGAGTGGAGTCCCAGCATAGTAAACCATCAAAAGTTTTAGGACAGTGCAGTTGTTTATCTAGATACATCATTAAAAAAAGAAAAAAACATTACAAATCTGCATCATTATTCCATTGTGTTATTCTCCTTTCTATTTAACCAGCAAGGAAATATATCAGAAATCTCAATAAAATCAATACAATATATTGTCGCCCATTTCGTAACCGTATTAGTTAGCCGCAATCTCAATAAAATCAATACAATATATTGTCGCCGATTTCGTAACCGTATTAGTTAGCCGCATAGTATAATAATACGAGCGGTCAATGCTGTTAAACAACAATGTATTGATCAACCCCATTCATGGACTTTGTAGGTTTGGTTTACTATCAGGTAGATCAAAGTCGCTTTATTAAAATAAAGAAAAACCTCTGATTAATAATATTATAAATCTGAGGTTTTTAGAGAAAAACGTTCTTAAATTTCGTTTTTTAATAATAAAAATAAAAATACGTAATGTCAATTTAAATAAAAGTTTTATATATTTACAATAAATTATATGTAGGTAAGTATAAAATTTAGCGTAGATTTTCAATAATTATGATACATACCATCAATGAAGTCAGATGCATCGAATGTGCTGTGACTCGCATTGGAATTATAGCAATTATGTTCCAAATTAAGAATGAATTGGTATTTCAAGTTTTCAGGAGTTTCAGTAACATTTTCTAGAGACATAGTTGTAATTTGACCTCGTCTGAAACAATTAATTAATTTAAAAAAAAAACAAGTTAACAAGCTATGCAGTTTAGATTGTACCTTAGATTAAGTTCTTGTTCTTAGGATTATACTCAAATACATTTATTTTATTTGTAGTTTATATTAGGGAACAATGGCAGAGCGCCCTAAATTATTATAGAGGGAGCAAATATATGCAATAATTAATATTTTTACATTTTTATTGTTATCGTTCGGCTCTCTTCCATTTGTATCTATAAAGAAAAGAAGTGTCATCTGTCTGAAAAATATTGTTGTGTCAATTTGTTTATATTAATTTCTGTATTTTATTTTATTATATTTACTGCATAAATTCACGCCTTCTCTTTTACTTTAACATGGTAGCAGAGATTTTTTTTAGAGACGCGCATGAATATATGAATTATTAACATTAAGTAATATAGATGCCACTTGTGTGGATACCTATGCGCAATCATATATTTCGGCCACATCCGAAATCTCTGGTTCAGCCGCGAGCATGGCTGAGTCACGTAATCACAGGGAATACCAAATTATCATTTCGTAGCATTTGTAGTCGAAAATTCTGGAACCTTAGGAACCGAGGCTCGCAGATTTATCCGAGACCTCGGAAAATGAGTCTTCTTGAATGTGGAGATCCCAAATGCTACGCATATTTACAACAAAATATCGCATAGCATTGCCATAAAAAGAGGCAATGCTGCTAGCGTATTAGGTACCCTACCAAGTGTCGCCTGTTCTGAGTGATTTCATTTTATTAGTTTAAATTTAAGTTTTATTTTTTTAGGTTAATTTGTTATATATTTTGTAAAGTTTTGTAAATAAATGATTTACAAAACTTTACAAAATGTACATGGCAGTTGGTGGACCTTATTGGCCAATTGTTGATTAAGACTTCAGGTGATAGTCGGGCGCGAATATTTTTGGCCCAAAGAATTGGTCTGGCAATACAACGTGGCAATGCCGCTTCCGTTCTCGGGACTATCGGTACTATGTCCGGGTTGGACGAAATTTTTTATTTAATTTAATAGTTTTAATTTTTTAATTTTATTTCATATAATTTTATTTTTAAAATTTCACAATATTTCATATTTAGAATAATTTACAATATTTACATTTAAGGAGGTGACGAGGGATCAGAAAATGTGCCCATAGCACTAACTGCATTTCCGCGTTGTATGGCCATTGATATTCGTTGGCCTAAAAGAAAACCTGAACGCGGATCCCCTGTTACCTGTTTAAGCTTTTTACCTAAAGACAATATAAAGGATTTTGCGGACTTAGACCAAGTACCCATTGTCTCGACAATGAATGGGACAAAAAAATAAGAATTTGAAATTTGAGTGTATTTGTTAATTTTTTTTATGGCATAGGCTTCAGCGGCAAATCCGGCTGATTTTGAAGACCCTGAGGTATACGAGGGAGCCAGAGTGTCCACACATGCAGCGTCCCATAATAGACACTTTCCGTCTTGCCAAGGAATGAGAGAAATGCCATCGACGCGTTTTCCATCATTCCTGAACAAGCCGGAAGGCTCGAGGCTGCTCGGAATTTCTGCTGATAATAAAGCTGATTTTATAAATGAGTTGAGAGCTGCATGTCTGGATATTCTTCCTGCAGATCTACTGCAACTTAAACCGTGGTGGCCATTAGATTGCACTGCACTGCCACAGTTACAGGAATGAGGGTGACTAATTGAAGCACCTAGCCTGAGGCCTATGGCAATTCGAAGAGAGTTATTATCTAAATAAGAACCAAAAGAGGGAGATGGGATTGCGTGAAGCCAAAGGCCTGCTTCTGGCTGTGAAACTGCGCGCAACCTTGCCAGATCAGTGCCTGATGATGTGTGCAAAAGATCAGTAAAAACGGTTTTAACAATAATATTATCCCAGGCATGTTGACACGATGGGTCTTGTGGCGGAGAAGAGTTTAGGCTTTTTAAATCCCAGGCAGATTTCGCCTCATCAAGGTATGAAGTCTCTAACGAAGTATCCATAGATTTAGAGAGAATAAAAGATACTAGATTAGACACTCCATAAGATGACGAAAGGAATCCCGGTAAGCATATGTCTCGAGCCCACCTCAATCCAAGTCCACCAGAGTGGATTGGTAAAGATGATTGACGCCACTGAAAATTGTTTAAGGAAATATTAAAGATTGGTTCTATAGAGGATTTAATTATTAAGTCATACTCTTCTAAAAGGTTTGGAAATTTAAAAGCTGGAATAGTTCTTAAGGAATAAATAATTTTTGATACCGAAAAACAATGTTTTAAAAGGGTATATGCTACATGAGAATTCAAGTTATTTAAATAATTTACAAATATTTTTAAATTATTTAAACAATTGGTTAATTTTTCTTCAATGGCGTCGAACATTATTGGAGAACCTAACAGACAAAAGTCGACATTAGAAATAATTTTTAAATTGGGGAGAATATTAGAAAATGATAATAAATTTTGAGAATCTACCGATTTATACCCGAAAAGTTCACATTTTGAGGTATTGAAAGTTGGACCTAATTCCTTAAAACTTTTAACAAGTTGTTCTAAATCTTCGGTTAAATCTTCAACACTTCCTGCTATTATGCCATCATCTAAAAACCAAATATTTAATTCCGATTTTAATTTAGTTATAATTGGGTGTATGCATAAACTAAAAAGTAAAGGGCCAAGTGGGTCTCCTTGTTGAATGCCAACTGCTGAGTCTATTATTTGGTCGTAAATAAATAATTTAGAATTGGTGGAATAATTTTGCCAAATAAATTCTGGTACGATTTCCAAAGCTGATTTTAGAATAATATCTCTTTCTACAGAGTTGAAAGCATTTTTTAGGTCCATTTTGATTAAAAATTTATCTTTATTTATGTTCTTGTAAGTATATGTCCGGACTGCATGGATAGCAGCTTCACATCCAAATTTAGTTCCAAATCCGAGTTGAATAGGCCTGAGGTAATTTCCTGTTTTATCCCTTACCAGGCCACATGCAATTTTAGCTGAAAGTCTGCGAATGGTACACCCAATTGCGATGGGTCTGATGCCTCCATCTTTTTTGGAGAAGGCTAGAAGAGAAGCTCCATAAATAAAAGGGCAAGCCTCTTCGACGACTGAACCTGATAGCATGAAATTGCATAGGTTTGTTAATGATGTTAATAAACGTTGACCTGCTTCGTTGGCATTGTGGGAAATCATTTCTTTAAGATGTTGAGGACTTAGTGCGTCTATGCCTCCGCTTGAACCAGGGTGAAAGCTATGAACAGCCTCCTGAATTTGAAAAGGGTTATCAACTAGTGAAAAAGATTTTGATAAAGGGGCTGGAGGAAAAGATAGGTCGCGACCTGGACTAGGATGCTTATCAGAAAGAATAGAATTTGTATTTTGATTTGCAGGTAGAATTACATTATTATTTAATAACAATTTCGCAGCTCCGCTTAAATTTCCTTCGGCTACTTTTAGTTCCACTCTCCTGAAATGATTTGTATTTTGTCTTACACAGGTTAAGTCTACTGAATGAAAATTTATATTACTATTATCTTCATTGGATATAATTTGTTTAACTTTTGATGTTAAAGATCCGTTTTGATTGTGATCAGGAACCTTTAAAAAATTATATGAAAACGTTAAAAGTTGTTTCCATTTCTCAAATGTGTTTTTATTTATACAGCTGTTAATAATAGTGGAAAGCTTATCTGCTGCAAGGTATCTTGCGCCCTTCGGTATGTGTTTAAGGATCTTTGTAGTTTTCTTTAATTTTATTAAAAGGTCGGAAAATAAAACGTTCGAGTCTTGTTGTCTATATTGGAAATTATTAGTTGGTAAATTATCTTGGGAAATGAAAGGAGCTACCAATTCTTTGTGAATTTTACTAATATGGATCCTAAGCCCTCGAAATGAAGAAAAAGTCCGGGAAGATAGGCAGTAGTTACATTCAAAATTAGAGACACTTGTATCTGTAAAATTTGTTGGTGAAGGCATCACTTCATGGTATTTTTTTTTGCACAGCACTGTTTAAATCTATTCAAAAATAAATACTAATCTAAAAATAAAGCTAATTTTAGAAATTAAAATAAATATACTATTGTGGTTATCTGGTTGACGAGTATTACTTATTTATGTTTTATAAGTTTTTTTGTGTAAATAAATGATTTATATTAAATTATCGTAATTTATTTGGTAGAAGTCTGTATTAATAGATAATTTACCTTTACGTCTGTATAGTAGTCGGAAATACGTTTAGATGCATGGCGTCTAAGGGCCAATTTCACCATTCACACTGAACACGATCAGTTCTAGCTAAACCGAGTTCAAGTGTCTAACCAAGTTTAGAGCTCATGTTTACGTTTCACCATACAAATTAAACTAAGTTCAAGTTGAACTCAGTTTACTTTCCTGAACGCCCGATTTTCGTCGTTTAGCTTAGTTAAACGCGTTCAAGTCATAGAGTATAATTAATATATTCAGAAAAAACAAACAGTATAAAGTTTTTTTTAACAAAAGCAATGCGTTTCGTTTCTTTCGTTTCGAAATTAGATAAGTAGATTATATTGATATATTTATTTATTTATTAAGTATATAAGAAAATATTATAGTATTATATTATATACTTATAATATTATTTATTAAGTATATGTTATAAAACCGTATTGTCGCTTTCAACTGTTGCAAATACTAAACGCATCCCGTTTATTTAATTTAATCTGGCTGTTTAATGTACTAAACCCGTTTTCTTAAACTCGATCAAAATTTAGCTGGTGAAATCGGATTGATGTAAACTGAGATCAATTTCAAAATTTTAACTCGTTTAAGCTGAACTTAGTTTTACTAAACTCAGTTTATATAGCGAACGGTGAAATTGGCCCTAAATTGTGCTGTCGATATTTTCATAATTGTTTCATTAATACACCTAAGCAATTCGGATTTAGTATTAAATGTAACTATGAGACAGCTGTACATTAGTGTACATGGGACAAACACCTTTTTAAATCTGTTTTGATGTTTTTATAAAAATCGATATAGGGACTTTTAATTTATGGCAATTCCCACCCATGGCAACAAAAATATTAGTACGCTTTTTCTGCACAGCTTGCCATGGTCTGGGTGTTTATAAAATATAATATGTATTATATCGTTGCTTCTGGTACACATAGTACAAGCCTAGAGCTTAGTTTGTGACCAGAGCAATATGTGTAAAATGTCCTAAAAAAAAAAAAAAAAAATGGTAATATAAAAAGGAGCATATTTATTAAAATTTGAAAAATAGTGAAATATGTGTCTTTTTTTTATAATAATGATCAATAATATATATAATATACAAAGTTACTATTTTGTAGCACATCTCGATCCTGAGACCTAAAATAGTTTATTGAGATTCAAAAAAAGACATCTAAATTTTCAAGTTTTCAGGGTTTAACGAAAAAAAAGTCATATAAACATTATCCTGACATTATTACGAACATAATATAAAAAAAAATCTAGTTAAATTATAATCTAAAAAAAATACAAATGAATAAACAACTCTCGTCAGACAGACGAATAATAAAAACATCATCGGGATTAGTTTTTAAAATAAACGCACCAAAGATTTAATAGTATTTAGTCGACATGTATCGATGATCTGGAACAACTTTATCGTATGTTAAAACAAAGTGTTTATAAAATATCACCTTGAAAATTGTAAAAGAATAGTTTGGTACAAGAAATAACTTAAAGAATACATATCGTCGTAGATTATGTATATTTGTTTGACAACATAATGCGCCGGAGAATACGTTAAGCTGTCGGTCCCAGGTTCACTATATTACCTTGTGAAACTGTTTATAGATGGCATAATTAGTCACCTAGTAACCTATCACTGACCACTTGTTTGGTGTAGACTCAGAATAACTTATTGAATTAATTTGATTTTGAATACATAAGTGGCTTTTACCTGATGCGTGCAAATCAAAACAAACCGACGAGAACACAAAAAGTTTTTTTTAATATGTAAATAAAACCGTCCGAAGAAATTCTCTGTAATATAAGTCTTAAATCAAAAACCGTAGCGTAGTTTAAAATAACAATAATAACATAAAGTATATTACACACATATGGCTCTGTTCACAAACTAAGCTCTAGGCTTGTGCTATGTGTACCAGAAACAATGTTATTAATATTAGAAAGAAAAGAAAGATTTATTTTGTTCCAAAAATAATACAATACTTGTGATAAAAATTCGAAACAAAATGGGCTCTCAGATCAGCATAGGCTGCAACCTGAGTTATACCGCTGATGACCTGCAGAGTTGCGGGTGTGACCTCAAAACATGTGTCATATACATGGATATATACACACAAATATATACATACATACCTTTATATTGTGTATCCATATTACATACATAATATTATATGTTATAATGTACCTACATAAAAATCAAAAACATAGGTAATATGTGAGAAGGGCCATAATATCAACTAAAATAATAATAATTAAATCAGATTAAAAATCAAATGCATATTATAATTTATAAATTCCCAGACCATGCGGTGAATTTTTTTTTTTAACAAAGCAACCGTTTAAAAAAAAAATGAGGTTGCTTGAAAACTAATACGTTAATTATATATATATTTTATTAGCCGAAACACGCGATACAGTGCGAAAACGGTTCATTTTCAAGTGGTTGCTCACCAATTTAGAAGTGGTTGCCTCACAACTTTTTTTTATCGCCTGAAAAATGGTCTGCGTGTTTACTTATACACAGATATATGTGCTTTCTATATTTTAATTTCTATATATTTTTCTTTCTTTCTTTCTTTATTTTATACCATGAAATAAATAGATTTTCAACAAGACGGTAAATTAATCCAATAATATCCTTTTAGAAACTTGTGCAAGACACAAATTAAGGTTTACGGCACTGATAGTTCACTATGTCGTATGCACAATCAAATGGTAATCAAGTCACAACTAACGGCTTTATTTACTGTAGCTTCCTTTGTGCCAAGTGCAAGGTAATATCCGGTCGAAGGTGTGTAGGCACTGTGAGCCCTAAACATGCTACTTTACCACTAGCTCCTAGTTAATTACAGACATCTACTAAAGCCCGGTTGCTGGTACCAAACTGACATTAAATTGGCGTAGTTGTTAAATATTTGAAGTTTTAAGCATTGTAACATTATAATATAAATTAAATCTTATCTTATTTAAATGAAATTAATACATGGTAATAGTGATACGAGTATCCGTTTATTTTAGCCATTCATTTATCTAAACTTCGCTGAGTTTAAGTTTGTCGAGCGGTTTAACCGCTACTATGCTTTCAATAACTCGGCCTAAACCGTTCAAGTAATTGTTAAGTTAACAAATAAATAAACAAGTATTGTAATACTTGTTTATTTATTTTATTTATTTTGGGGTATAAAATATCCAATTTCAACAATAGCAACCTCGTTGTAGCCAATGGCATTCTGAATCTAAACTGAACAAGTGGCCCACCTCCTCACGGTATTTGAAAAGTCCCAATAACTCATCTATAAACAGTTTCACAAATGAACATAGTGAAACTGGGTTCGACAGCTTAACGTATTCTCCGAGGCATAATTCATAATTAAAAGTTTCTACTGGCATTTCTATTAACTTTTCATAAATAAATTGTTATAGTGACATAACTATAATATTTGGATATACGGTACAGCAAACTTTTTTGTTGGTATTAATGTGTTCTCTAAATCTGTAGTACATTATTTTGTTCTATCATCAACAGTTTTCGCTGCGTACACGCACCTTGGGTTACATTTTCGAAGTTTTCGTACGGACCCCTAATATTTTTGAAATAAAAACATAGCCTATGTTACACAGTGATAATGTAGCATTCTATTAGGATTTTTTTAAACGGTCCAGTAGTTTTTGAATCTATTCGATACAAACAAAAATATAAAAATGCTAATCTTCTCTATAATATTGGTATAGAATAATAAAAATGAAACTACTGCTAAAAACAATAATAACAAACAACATCCATATACTTTTAAAAACCTATACAGTTCCTAGCCCACACAATTATTATTAATGTTTCTGATAATGGAAATAGTAGTAATAATCATTGATTATCTCCAAATAAGATCACGACCGTGAATGTATAGATATATTGATTACAACCCTATAGTAATAAAAAATATAAAAAATCAAATATTTATATCTTTTAAATTATCACCTCAACACGCCTTTAACAATTACATACATAGATTCAATCAATAGTTTACTCAAACAAAAAAAAAAAACAAACGATTCAAATGCCCCAATAAGTCAATTTGCTGTAAACATTTTAGTTCATAAAATGCAGCGGATGCAGTCAGAGCACCTGTGTTTGAATTTATGCTCAAAGTGGTTGAGCTATTAGCAACTTTATTGACCGACTTTTAAACTTTTTGAATTTAAGCAGGTACAGTAGATACCTGACGTAATGGCTTTGAAAAATATTTACCTAATCGTCAACACTTTATTCTTACTCGAAAATCTAAAAATAAACCCTTACAAATGTAACTTTTATTTTTTAATTTATATGTAAAACTTTTTTTTTAATAATGTTATGTATTGTAAGAATTAAATGGCTTATAAATAAATTTAAAAAATATATTAAAGATATTAATTTCAATTTTATTATAGAAAATAAAAAGGTACAAAGTACTGATGAAAATTTCAATCACTAGGATCGTGGTACAAGTTTACAACAAGCCAACCGTGTTATAACAACATCATTTACATCCGGCATAGTGGGGGTGACCCACAATACTTTGATGTTGAACATTTATAGACTTTATAGGTCTATTTATTACTGGGTATTAACTAATAAATAATGCATTATTATAGGTATCGTACAATAAAACAAATCCATAAAAATATCGTTCAAAGTAGCCTTAGAATATTCGATTTTTTGTCTTTGTCGTTATGTCTGCTTAGGTTTAAAGCCTCGAGGCGACAAGTTTTCCAATCGTCTTTCAAACACCGTGCGGCTTCAAAACTGCACTGAGTTTGTTGTAAACTTGTACCACGAGTGATTGAAATTTTCATCAGTACCTTGTACCTTTTTATTTTCTATAATAAAATCTTTAATCATTTTTTTTTTTTATAAGCCATTTAAGTCAATACATAACATTATTAAAAAAAAAAAAAAAAAAATATAAATTAAAAAATAAACGTTACATTTGTAAGGCCCAATTTCTTCCATTGCTCTCGATATTTTGCTAGTTTTCTCCAATTTTCCCCTGCAATCACCTTAAGGTCATCTTCCCATCTTTTGGGTGGTATTCCCTTCGGTCTTTTCCCTCTATCAGGTCCTGTCCATTCAGTTACTATTTCTATTCATCTTTCATCTAGTTAAATGTCCATTCCATGAAATATTGTTTTGGCATGTTTTATTTCATCGAGTTATTTTATTTATGATATTGATATTTTATCTATAATTAAATTAGCAATGATCAATTTACTAAAGAATGCGACTCGAACCCATGACTTTCACTTCAATTATAAGGCACTCAGGTGCAGAACCATGGCACTTATTGTGACCGTGATAAGATAATACTTACTGCTTAATTTGTCCCAAAAGTTTGACTGGTAGAAAATGCCTAGCGGCGTTTAATCCGCCTTTGTACTAAACTTGTTCAAAAAAAGTTTTTAAATAAAAATATAATATTACCATCAAAACTGTTTGTATCATGAAGCTAGAAAAACGCGCGCGGACGGGCACGGTTTTTACCTTCATGGTTTGTATAGTTTAGCAAAAAGTTTAAAAATTTCAAATTATAAACTTAGGGTTTATGCTACGGGAAGAGCCCCATAGCAAGACACCCAATATAACGTAGCAAGGGACTCAAAGAGATTTAAGATTTTGATATATTTGCTTCATCTGAAACGAAGATCAAACGAGTAGTTCTGAAGAACTTTCAGCCATTATAATTTAAAGAATTGAATTAGTTAGATAAGTCGGTTACATACATTATTTCTATTAAATAAATATTGGTAATTAAAATTCAACTGTTATTAACACAAATTTTTTAGTTTTGTCTTATCATGCTAATTTAAAACCTTGTATTGGGTGATATGCTACGGGAATTGTCCCGTAGCAAGGCATTGAAGGTAACGTAGCAAGGCATTCAAGATAACTGTGACAATATATTATTAACATTGAAAATTTTACTACAGATTTTTAACACAAAGTTACACCCCTAAGACCCTTACTTTTTGAGCAATAATTTTTTTTTTAGTAGAGGAGGTACTGAACTAATTAACGAATAGCTGATTGTAATTATTCTGACAGAGTTGGTTCCATTGTGAAAGTTGTTCGTATTCATTCAAAATACTAACGTAAAATACTTTGTGAAACGCTTTATTTTATAACTATCAATCTTGAACATTTCTATATTATAATCTACCCTTACTTCGAAGCCTTCAATTTACATTTACTAATATTTTATGAATAACCTTCCCCTTGATTATACTTTGTTGCATAAAACTCAGGGGTCATTAACAAATCGATAGTGTCTATTATTTGTGGGGTGGATTAAAAATCGAATGCATAATAAGCGGTTACTTTTTTATAAGCATGTTACGTCCGTGTTTTTCCAGCAAAATCGATATTTATTTTAAAGAAAAAATGTTATGTAAATTTTGTTGCTGATGATTGTATATTTCACGTGTTTAATAAAATTTTATTTAAAGTTGAGTTGGTTTAAAGTTTTTTTTCAGAAAAGTCCGGAATGGTCGGTCTAGAGCTTTCTTCATGCAAAAAATCTCCATCCATCCAATCGTCCTCGGTACATGTATGGATGCGGCATCGGAGGATATCATTTTGTATGTAAAATTAAATGTTTTGTCTGCGAGGAATGATGGCTAGACAAGAATACTGACTGTATTTCCCAGCTGGATGGAGCACGAGAGGAGGCGATAAGACGATTTGTTATTTATTTATTTTAATTTAAAATATTTTTTTGCACAAAATTACAAAATAAAATTGTACACAGGCGAACTTAATGCCTTAGGCATTTTCTACCAGCTAATCTTTAAGAGAGTGGAAGATTATGTATAGGGTGCAAAAGCAAATAAATAACAATTTAAAAGACATATAGCGAATAGTATAAACTGCTTGAATATTACATGTTATGTCTTTAAATATTGTTTTGTGCTTGAACCCCATGGGCATAAAGTATTTACTGCAAATCGCACAAACACGTTTCTTAAAGTAAAATTTTTGTGCCGTTTACAAGATTCTCAGCGGCGGCCCAGCTTTGTTATGTTTTTACCCTAGTGAGATACACGTCCCACACGAGAGCCAGGGTATTAATGTCACACCGTCCGCCGGTCAATTGCCATCATCGTGTTCTAGAGCATCATCAGGCTCTAAAACAGAATGAATAGAGAATAGTATTTTATGTAAAATTACATTATATTATTGTACTAGCTAATACCCTCAACTGCGTATATTGAAAGTATACAAGGAGAGAACGCACAGGCTAGGACTGCTCGCGTATAGTTTCAAATTGTGATAGCATATGCATTTTTAAAAACTATACACGGCCTTTATCGCGTATATTTCCAATAATATTCGCCAACATTGTTCGCGGAAAATATACTGCGCTAGTTACCATTGCGGACTAATCGTTCCACAGTCCGAGTTACATCCACAATTTTTTTATGTGAATATTTATTTGCTTAATATATTCATAACTTAAAAAACCTGTTTATGATTTTTTTGGGTTTCGATTGTAGGTACATATTTTAGAAATTAATTATTCTCCGCATGTTTCTGATGCAAACTTTTATAAATTTACACTTTAATATTTCTAAAGTATAATGTTGGTGTGTTCGTATATAAATTAATAAATACATACGCGAGGTTTGATTTTTTGCATTTTCTTCATTTTACAAACAACAGTCGGTAGGTATATATTATTATCTAAATTATGCATAAATGATGACGCACATCATTTATGCAAGAAGATTGGATTTGAGATACATCTATATCTCAAATCCAAAATTTAGGCTCAAATGCCACAATCAGCTCACTGATATTTCTTAAAACAACACCAGTCTAGTATAAGTAGAAAATTTTAATGAATATCTGACAGAAATGGAAAGAGTCACAAACTGTTACACATTTTCAAGGAACCCTTAATAGAAATTCTAATCATTTATAAAATATATTTGACTGGTTATTTTTTCGACCGATATATTGAAAGTATACAAATCCAGAACGTAACCATATTGTTATTAAACTGTATGTTTTGAAAACGAACGGCAAAATATTTTTTCAGAAAATATACACGATTTTCGCGTACAGCCATATTCTGTTTCTTTATCCCTCATCTTGAAAATCATTCTTTAATAATTGATAAAAATAAATAATTTATATTTTCATTAAAATAAATTATTTATACATATTATCATTATTTAGTTCATTGACTGTTTGATATTACTTAGTGTCGTTTGTGCACTTGAAAAAAAAAAGTAATACAAGGTGCCTACGTATCTACTTATATAACAGAAAGAATTGCTCATACAAATAAATTAAAACAGATAAAATGGAAATCGAAATTAGTATTGCATAGATTTGAAGGTGACTAACAGATTTTAAAAAATACAAACACCATCAGGAGTGCCTATGGTACCCATCGTTGGGTTTTTTTTACACCTCGTCGTAGATGATTGTAGGTATTCTAAGTCTACGCCGAACAAGGCCAGCTCGCCGCGGTGTTTGGAAAAACTCAATAACCTATCTATAAACAGTTTCACAAGTTGGTATAATGAAACGAGATCCGATACCTCAGCAAGCTCTATGAGGCACTACAAAGATGGTTTAATATTATATTATTAATATCTCTACCATGTAGTTAAAGCTCCTTAGTAAGATAACATAGAATACGTAAGCTATTGCATTCATTAATATTCCATAGCCTAAGACTTACCCTTGAACTTATATTTTTTTTAATATCGATTTTTACTACTTAAAGTTATGATTGACAGTTCAAAGACTTTACAGAATATATAAAATCAAATTTCTTTCTATGCTTAGAAATAAAAAGGCACATTAAGGCGGCTGATTGATTGTAGTAGAAAACTACAATTTAGTAACTTATATGTTTTACGAAATTATCAAATAATATAAGTTTAGTTTGGGTAGCAAGATTCCCACTCATGGCAAAAAAAAAAGTGTGCTTTTTCTGTATATTTTCATGGTCTGGGTGTTTATAAAATATAATATATCGTTGCTTCTGATACACATAGTACAAGCCTAAAGCTTAGTTGGTGACCAGAGCAATATATGTAAATTGACTTACATATATTTAATATATATATAAATATTAGCTTAAGTGACCTATGTTTTTGCTATTAATCATTTTTTTAGATAATCTTACGCATCCTATGTGTTTGTATTAAGCTTTGATTTAAGTAGTAACTAACTTTGCGTCCTACTTTACTTTTAGAAAAATAAAAATTTGAAATTTACAGACGTTAGAAAGCACATAGGTATACCTATCATCTACCTCAGAGGCTCTACCATAGATTTTAGCATTGTAGCAACGTAACGTATTTATATACGTATATGAAAGCAAAACCAATAGGATCGCTTTAGTCAATCCTGTTACCAAAAATAAAGCGGCTCAATACGTTACGTTGCTACAATGCGCAAACCCATTGTAGAGCCTCAGTATCGGTTCCTTAATATACAACTCTTTTTTTTTATTATATAGGGATGGCTTTTCAGCTAAGTATATATACAATTAATTAAATTTATTTATTTTAGTTTTATTTTAAGTTTTAAGTGATAATAAAATCCAAATATAAAAATTAATTAACCATACCAAGTAATAGTAAAATACTGATTATAGTCATTAAAATATTATAGTAAAAATACTGTTTACCAAAAAAAAAAATGTCTAATTTATCATATTAAATTTATAGGTTGTTAGATAGAAAGTTCGTATATAGGTATAAGTTTGTATGTTCACTTTTGCTAAAATAATTAAAGAAATTATGAAAAAAATGAAATCATGGATTTATTGACATCATTTTGTGCAGACACGTGATCGTAGCATTGTAACACCATCCTTCTGTACCATATTGACAAATAAAAAAATATTTTAACAGCACTTTTTTCGACAAAAAAATATCCATTGAACGCGTAATCACAGCTAATATGGGTAATATATAATTATGGGTACTTCTGCAATAAATTCTTGATTTATTTTCTTTAATTGTTTAACCAATAGTAATCATATTTTTTTACGTAGAATGTTTTTAGATAATACTTGAATTTTCAACAGGCACATTTAAAGTTTTTCTTATAAAATATTTTAGGTATTTAAATTATACCCATAAGGATATAATTTAAATTCAAAACTGAAAAGCTAAAAGATTTTATATGTTATTATTATTGTAACAATAATACGGATTTTATAAACTAAAAAAAAACTTTCGTCATTATCTTTTCTTGCTAGTTTTTTTTTTAAACTTTTTCTATTTAAAAAGTACGTATTGAAATATAATTTAACTTACCTCAATCCTTTTCATACAGCAATTTAAAAGTTTCACAAATAAAAAATAAAAAATAAAATATTAAGTATTTTCAGCAAAGCGTGCTGAAGGATAGACTTCACGATGCAAACTACGGCTTTAACCGTGAATACTGCACTTTTCTCTCGTTCCTTCCGTTTATATAGGTACTGCATACATGCGCAAATCTGTGTGTAAGCATAGCACGTAAACAAACACATAGGCTTTCTTTCAGTTATGGTAAGATATTGAAGGGCACGGGTGGGAAATACAAAATGGTGAGATTATATGTAGGTATATGTATATAATTATGTATGTATACCTAATATGAGTTTATAATTTTATTTAAATAATATATTTAGACCGTTATTCTATAATTTAGTATAGAATAGTAGTCGATTGGCTTTGTAGTTTCGACTTCCATTCAAACTGTCAATATTATATAACTGCTTCTGCTGAACTATAAATTACACAGTTTATATTGAACGCTTTTATCTGTTATTCTATGTAACACTATTGTATTGTCTCTACTATTTTGTAACACCTTTGGTATTGTAATAGGAGGTCGTAGGTTCGACTCCCAATGGAGGTAACAATATTATACGACTGGCTCTGCTATTTCATATTAGTTAGGTATATCGTCGGCATTGCACGTGAAGTTCAGGAGTTCGAATCCCATTCCAGGTAACAATATTGTATTATTCTAGCCTCTACCGTTTCTTAAGAATCAGCATGGGTATTACAATCTGAGGTCGTCTATTCAACTCAACAACATTATATGACTGCCCCCTGCTGTAATACCGTTGAGGTTTAATTGTACCATATCTATAATTGTAAACAAAATAATCTGTACATTGATGCTTAAAAATAAATTGGCGTGATGGACTATAAATAGGCTATATAGAAAACAAATATAAATACATGTACGTACGACTTAAAAACACTTAGGTCCCTGGTTCGAATCCCGGTGTGTACCAATGAGTTTTTAATGAAGAAATGTATGTACATTTGTTTGACAACACCACTATAGCCTAGGAGAGCACGTTAAGCTGTCGGTCCCGGTTTCACTATACCAACTTGTGAAACTGTTTATAGATGGGTTATTGAGTCTATTCAAAACATCGCGACGAGCTAGCCACTTGTTCGGTGTAGACTGATACCATCGGCTACGACGAGGTGGGATTAACAACCCCTCCGCTGGGTACCCTGGGGCCGTCTAAACGGTCTCGGGCGCCGTAAGGATATATTTATATATATAGAAAACAAATATAACTTATATACATAACTATACATTTTAGAATTGCGTATCTGTCTGTTTATCGCGGAATCACTCAAAAACTACTATATCGAATTTATAAAGTCTTACAAGAGTCTTTTAAGAAAAGTTTTTTAATAGATAGAAAAAAGTGTTCTATGAAATAAAGTTAAGTATATTATAATGACATAAAACTATATCCAAAAATTTTCTATTCTATATTAACTTTTTTTGAGAAAAAATTATACGTTTATATTTTTACGTTTAACGTTGACATTTTAGGTTTTTTTTTTTGGCAACTTTAATTTGGCATGTGTACATTATGAAGCATCGGCATGGTGACCATGTTTACTTTACCTTTAATGAAAGGTATCTATTAAAAAATAATAGCATTTCTTTTTTGTTTTTAAAATAGACACGCTTCCTCCCTTAGGTGGGAGGAAAGCCTCTATAACTTCGCTACGCCGACCAACCCGACTCGTTACCTAATACAGATACAAAAACCGCCAAGTGACCTAGTCATGTTTCGGTTTTAGTCTGTGGGTTTGCCGGTTTTACATAAATTTCTTGCCGAGGTGGTAGTCTCCTTTCACGGTGCACTCATTTCGCAATCGTCTTATATAGCCGGAATAGTGGGATTGACCAATAATATTAAACAACAATGTATTAATCGACCCCGTTCATGGAGGTCCCCATTTATTTATAGGTCTGCTTACCATCAGGTAAAAACAAAGTCACATGAAAACTACTTACCTAGAAAAAATATATTTAGAAAAGTAATATATTTACCTATATAATAGTATTCACTATATAACTGTTACACAACTTTGTATAACAGATATCTGTAGGTTATATAACATTAGTTTTTAATTGCCCTTACGATATAACATCGATTTATATTGATTGTGGTATGATTAAAAACATAATCCAGTTAACGGATTCTAATAGTTTTTGAGAAGCATCTAATTATTTTAAATAAACAAATTAGTTGGGTGGAGATAAAAATATCAAACACTAATTTAAGTAACTTATTATTATTTATAACCAATAATAATAAGCTTAGAAAAGAGTTACAATTAAACCAAATAACAATATTATTCCTACCAAATAAACTTACTATATAAATAAGTCCAATAGAAATAACTACAATTTACATATATAAATAAATACAATTATAAAATTAAAATACTACATTGGACATGTAGTATTTTAATTTAGTAGTGTAGTACTTTGTCAAAGTTTTGCCCCGGTCCACAGTACGGCCGATTCCCAAAAAGCTGGCCAAAACTCGAAAAATCAAGTAATTGTTTCAAAATTTCTTACTCGGAGGTTTTCGGGGTCGCTGATTACGAATTTGATTTTACAATTATAAAATCCACCCCTTTCCGCCCCTATTGGCCACCCCCTCACGTGAAATAGCGTATATTCTAGAACATAATGAAGATGCATGTCAATTTATATGTTTTCGGGGTCGCTGATTACGAATTTGATCTTAAAAATTTGAAAATCCACCCCTTTCCACCCCTATTGGCTACGCCCTTACGTGATATAGCGTATATTCTTGAACATAATCAAGATGCATGTCAAATTATATGTTCGCATAAAAGCCAAGGTAGCAGGTGGTAGCAGCTGAATCTTGTTTTATTCAGTAACTATTACTTTTTTAAGTAACCTCTAATAGGTTTCAAAGCAGCATATGACGGCGTTGTATTACTATACAGTTTGAAAACTTTATTAAAAAAAATATTTAAAAAATTGCAAAAAATGTATCTACGTATTGCTGCAGCTAAAAATTTGGTGTCGAGGTATTGATATGTACTAAAGATTTCTCGTATTTTACTAAACCTTCCGAAGTTGATTCCATTTGGTTTTGTTCAATTTACTTCATTACAAAATCTTTCACATGTGTACAACTTTCACTATTCATCGACAGTAATACGATGATCAAACGAAGGCCACGTTACGACTGAAAAAACAGAGGATACTTAGGGCATAGGACGTTGCTATGAACGGTTTTCACCTCTCAAGGGATTGCTGTAGCCAACCCAAAGACAAAAAAACTCTATCTAGAAACTTTTTTTTTCGACTTTTGGCCAGCTTTTTGGGAATCGGCCGCTCTGTGCGGTCCAAATATTCCCATAACACTGGCACCATTGCTTCTTTCGACTACCAGTAATATGCGTTGTCTGAAATAGTATCCAGACCTAACAAACACTAATTAAATTCTAACAAAAAAAAATATACTTGATAACAAATATATTGTACATACTATTTTGATAAAAATTTAAAAATATATTCTACGATTTTTAGGGCATTATAACATTAAAGTTTATATTCTAAAACAACGTCCCAAAATATAGGCAACATTAACCCAGGTGATCATTGCAAGATCGTAGATTTAAAATTGTTACAGATTTGACCCCGTACGTTCTGTTGCACTCGGTTGCCTGACAAGTATAGGTAAATATTATCGGCGATTTTAATCGGTAAAGATTACAGTTTTGAATGTCAGCGATGAGTTTTATTTACCAGTGTGAAAAATATTACCGGTGACTTTCTGTATATATTAATTATACTCTATGCCGGTGACTAAGAACTCACGATTTATCAAATGTCCTATTTTTTAAACGTGTATAAATACGTGTATAACTTATAAATAATTTCTCATAGACAAGATCTATTTTGCGTTTCGTTACAAGAAAATATTGTTTGACATTATATATATATATATATATATATCTTCACGGGTGCCTTACGGCGCCCGAGACCGCCTAGATGGCCCCAGGGTACCCAGCGGAGGGGTTTTAATCCCACCTCGTCGTAGCCGATGGTATGAGTCTACACCGAACAAGTGGCTAGCTCGTCGACTCAATAACCCATCTATAAACTGTTTCACAAGTTGGTATAGTGAAACCGGGACCGACAGCTTAACGTGCTCTCCGAGGCACTATAGTGGTGTTGTCAAGTTACTACTATAATGTCGTATAAAATTGTTTTTTTACGTTTTTTATATAAACGTTAAGATTTACGTTTATATAACTAATATTATAAGACCAACGTAAGGTGAAAACGTTATTTCATCAATTATTAGACAAGATAAACTTGCTAGTTGGGTTACAATAACTGTTTTTAAATTACAGTTATTATTTTATAAACATATTTTGTTTATTTAGGTAATACATTTATAACATAAACAGAGTTACACCATGCCATTCAAAAAAATCATTCGTTTCTGTGCTTCCGACATCTAACATTTTTGTAATATAAAAGAATGCTAAATAATGTTATTGTGATTGCCTTTGCCTACCCGATTAGTTGTCATTACATTGTCATTGATTTTCATTTTTAACCAAATATTTTAAGCATAATTATTTGGACTTTATAAATTACATAAATTCTGTAAAATGTCGGCATCTCTTGATTCATCTTTAGATCCTATGGAAGAGATCCGGTTTAGAAAGAAACATGGAACGTTATGGCTTGAAATATTGCCTGAAACACATTTTAGTTTTGATGAACTTGAACGTATGTACTTATTTTATATATCCTTATTTATATAGTAGGTATATATTATAGTTAACCGTAAGGCAGTGTGCATCGACTACCAACGAAAGGAGACTACTAACTTGACTAAAAATTAATACACTAGCTCTTTACACTAAAACCGAATTATGACTAGGTTAATTGACTATTTTTGTATCTGTATAGGCAGTGGCAATGAAACCCGATAAGTCGGCTTGGCATAGTTACCTTCCCTACCTTAATTTGTTCCTAGTTACACACAGTGCAGGCCTTGAAAACTGTAACATATAAGAAAAATATTTTTAATAAATTTATTTATAAACAAAAAGTTACGTAACGCGCCCTTATAAGTAGGTTGTTGATGACAATAAATAATATAACCTACAGATTTATTTAGGTCAAAGCGTTAATGTTAATATGTCCTTTCGTTTTCACCTGGATGCCTGTGACACTTAGGTTATAAGATAAGGCCTTGACTGAGAATATGTAGGTTAAATTGTTATTATAATTAAAGTAACCATAGGAATGTTATATAAAAAAGCCCCAATATGTTGATTTTATTTTCTATTTTAAATTTATTCGTGTTGGATAAATTCAACCCCAAAATGTTTAAATGTTTGCGAGTGAAGGCCCAATGGCTTATAAAATACAAGGAATATACTTCTTACAAGGTTAAGTATGTAAAAAAAATATGTGCTTTTATTATTATAATAAAAAAAAGGTTTTTTTGTTTAAAAATCAAACTAGCTGTCGGTTGGAACTTTGTCAACCGCCATTTAATTTAAGATCAATGACATCCTAACCAAGCGCACACATAGACCTTATACTCATTAGTTTTTTTTTTGGCTATTTATATTTTTTTACTTTGACTTTGAGAAATCAGATTGAAAATAAAATATAGCCCGAAAGATTTTTAAAAATAATTTCAGTAGTTTTTAAGTTAATCGGGAATGAAAACAATAAAATCTTTTCTATTTATAATATTACTATAGATAACACGCACACGAAGTTGCGGGCACCAGCTAGTTTATTCTTATATTATAAAGAGCAATGGTTTGATTGTTTATATGCGGATCGATCTATATGCGTTTTTTTTGTTATATAGCTAATCCCTGAAGGAATTTATAATATTTTTTGATATACATATGTATATCAAAAAATAGGGAGTTAAGATATACAGGATGTTTATGTGTTAAGAATCCCTTAAGAAAGATTTTTAAATACACCAAATAGTTAGTGTCCTATAATCAAAGTTGGGTATGATATCATGATATGAAACATTAACATATTTTTAATGATATATTTTCTTTTTTCGTGTAAAGTTATTTTAGTAGCTACAGTGATTGGTAGGTAATTTTTGGTTTAATAAAACCAAAAATTATATATATAAATCGGGGTTTTATGAAGCGCGGGCATGGTATCCGTGGTCAACATATTTACTTTAACTCGATAGTAATGTCACCGTACAAAATAATAAAAAAATAATAGCAAATATTCTGTTTTGTTTTAAAATAATATAATACCTAATACTAGAGCAATCATTTTCGAGCACCAGCTTTTTTGATACCTGCAATGCTTTCATCAAACTAATAAACTACACAAAAGTATATCAAAGATGATAAGCTTCAAACAAATTAAAGTAACAGATTCAGTTAAAATTTCGCGCTGTCAATTGATACATTCATTATTTTATTATACCTATGTTATATTTTATTATTAGAAATATTATTATTGCTCAAAGTAACAATATAGTAAAGTAAATTTGACGTATTTTGTTTAAAATAGCAAGATATTTTTATTTTCTACTTTTGAAGTTGGTACCGCTTAATAAAATATTTCGTCATTAGTCATTAAAATAAATGTCTGGTGCCATCCTATTGCGTCATTTGGTTTATAGCTTCAAAAATTATATCTATTATTGATAACTTGGTGCCGACTTTATAAAGTAGAATCCAATCGGACTAAATAACACTTATTCACTATTTTATACTTTTTAGTGTTTTTGAAGTCGGTTAGTTTTTGAAGAAAAAATTTTTATGTTAATACAATCCTGTATCATTCATTGTATGTTTAGTTTTCTGAATTATTATTATGTACAATCTGCCAAAAATGTGGTCTATATGGTTGAAGTTCATTTGCAAGTCATAAAACAATAAGGTTGCATTTGAATTGCAGAATATTCTGATAGTTAATCTTTAACATTTATTATAGTTATGTTTACACTACAACCTTAGCAATATTTTGATGACACGAGACTACTTTCTTGGCCGACTGTACTTGTTTTATTTTCATATTAGCTGACACGCAGCACAAGCAACGAAAGCTCTCAAAAGGAACAATTTTTCTTCGTTTTCCCAACATTTTTCATTGATGCTCCGCTCCTATTGGTCGTAACGAGATGTTATAGCCTGTAGCCTTCCTCGATAAATGTGCTATCTAATACTAAAATAATTTTTAAAATCGGTTCAGTTGATCCAGAGATTACCTCTACAACCTCACAGACTTTACCTCTTTATAATATTAATATAGATGAGTTGTCATGAAGGACATGCTAAAGGGTTATAGCATACTCCATGTCTATTGGGTATCGCTTTGTGTAATGTAATATTTTGGTTGTAGTTGCCAATATTATAAATTAATACAGAGTTACCAACTTTTAGTTTCTTTTTAAATTAGAAAGATATCTTGTACGCTTTTAAATGGATACGTTTTACACAGAGAAGTATATACATCAATGGATTGTATATATCATCACGGGTGCCTTACGGAGTTCAAGACCGCCTAGACAACTTATTTATTATATAAATTAATATTAATTAAATTTCTTCCATAAATAATAAATGCAGTTTACATTTTGTTTTAATTTAAAAATATATGGAGATGAATACATAACTTTAATTTTAATTGCAGAAATAATGGTTATATTTTTCAAAATTCAGAAGCGAGATGAAAAACCTGCTGCTTCAGATGTTATTTCAAGGTAATAATAATAATAATTTATTTATTTGCTTAAGAATGTAGGTACAATAAGATGGAATAATTTACAGTTAGTTTCCTATTACATTCTGCCAAATAGGCGTACAAATATTTACATTCAATTTATTTTTACTATTTTTATATTTTTTTTTTTTTTATATTACAATTATATTTACTTATAACAATATATTATATATATAAGACATTACAATTAACATTATTTATCTATTACATAGAAATTTAATAACAATTTTCTTCATGTTTATTATTCATATAAATATTTTATAATCTAATTACTTATGCTACAGTTCATATTACTAAATACATCCTTTATAATTATAAAAAATAATGGTAATTGAGATAATATTAATTCATCATTTATATACAAATTTAAATGGATTAAATAATTATTATGGCATCAAAATTTGTTTGTCCATTAAGTATTCATTAACATTATAATAGCATTTATACTTAAGCATTTTAAATAATTTACCCCTAAATAAAGAATTATTATTCAGTGTCTTAAATGTGTCAGGCAAATGGTTATAAATAGTAACTGCCATGCAGTATGAATTATTATTATACAGTTGCAACCTACGTGGAGGCATTAATAATTTGTTTTTATACATACTTCTTAAACAATTTCTACTATTATTCTTCGTAAATAATTGAGAATTTTTCACTACAAATAGCAGCATTTCATAGATGTATAGACAAGGAAGAGATAAAATATTGCTGTCCCTAAATAAAGGTTTGCAACTGTCTAGGTAATTAGCGCCAAATATAGCTCTAACACATCTCGTTTGTGCTATGAATGCTCTATTAATATCTACTGAGTTACCCCATAGGATTAGGCCATATCTTAAAAAGGTAAAACACTTATATATCATTTCTATTTAAAAAAAAAAACACTTGTCTCGTAATAAACCCTCGTATGACTGAGGGTGGAAATTTTTAGGATAATGTTGTGAAAATTCAATACCACTTTGGATTGAATAAAGTGATCCTATTGGTTGTTGCTCACGTATACGTTACGTTACTACAATGCGCAAACCCATGGTAGAGCCCCTGGAAAATAAATACTATAAAACATTTGAACCATTTCTGATAGATTAACTTTACTAGCTAAGTTCGCTCTGACTACCATGCAAAATGCATGCACATAATGTGGCAGATATACCAGCCCGCAAACAAAAATTGGTGATTCGTATATCTGTCGCACTATTAAAATGTGGAATGCTCTACCCTGCTTCTGTTTCCTTCTTATAATCTCGAGTCCTTTAAACAAAGCGTGTATAGGCATCTTTAGCCGGCATAATTTTTGTAATAAGGAAAAACTATTTGTAATGACTTAATAATGGTTTTCGTTTTTTTATAAATAATTGTTATAATTGTTAGCCGTAAGTTGTCTTAACACTGTAAAATAAATTTAAAACAATCTAGTTTTTTTTTCACGGATTGACCCGTGAAAATGATGAGGATTTTTACTTGTCTTTTTTTGCACAGAGTTATATAATTCTGTGGTTTTTTGTTATATCTTTTGAATGGTATGTCCGATATGAATAATTCAAAAAGTAATCCATAGGTACTGAAAAAATAAAGAGTATGAAATGATTTATTTTGATAAGGATTAATACCAATAAATGTATTTTTAGGAAAGTTAATACCTAATATTTTATTAATTTACAGATTTTCAAAATTGCGGTAATTTTTGATGGTTATTTTTTTTTAGTTTATAGTAATAGGAATCCCAAAAAAGAACATTTAATCCAATCATTATAATTGGGTTTCGTCTAATATGACTAATTGCATTGGACTAATAGGAATGGAAATAATTTTCATACTCATTATTCACTCTCTTGTCTGTTTGACCTTCAATTTAGAATGAATGAGAGAGATGAAGGCAATAATGGCGTGCAAACTGGCAAGTTTAAAATGTCAAAATATTGAAATTAAAGTTAAAAAAAAAACAATAACGTGGGGTGTAAATATTACTTACTCGATCATAATTAGTCTCTTAAAATTTTTTACATATGATTTATAATTTTAAAAATATTACTTTAGTTATCATTTCAAAACTTGAAACTAGATTTTTTATAAAGAAATATGTAGTTAGGATCGAGTAAGTATAGTGTGTTTCCCGTAATAGTTCCCTTAGCTGGAATGTTGGCTGCACTGTTTGTTAGAAACGTTTAAAATTGAAAATGTGTGTAAGTTTTCTGAAATATTTATGTTCTACTATGTTTATAATAATGCCTAGGACACTGAAATGTGTTAAAGGAGAGTTACTGTTGGTATTAAAGGTAAAACGCTTTTGGGTCAAAATCAAAATTATTGTACAGTAACAAAAAAGAAACAAAAATGAATAACGTTACAAATATGAATAATGTTACAAAAAAGTAACAAAAAGGAATTGTAAGGGTTTCTTCACACTATGGTTATTAAATAAAAAAATATTTAACATAATTTAATATATAATAATAATTACAGTTTAATGTAGCTTTACTTTTATTACCCCAAAATTTAACTAATTCAAAGTCACTTTTGAAGTTATTACTACTCTTAGTCGTGTTGCAGCTCATAAAAAATTAAATTTGTGTTAAAATTTTATTGATATCTTAGAGCAAAAAAGCACTATACATAATAATTTTTTTCTTATTAATAAGAAATAATCAACTTCAATAATAATTTTGTTATCACTTAATAATAATCATCATGGGTGCCTTACGGCGCCCGAGACCGCCTAGACGGCCCCAGGGTACCCAGCGGAGGGGTTTTAATCCCACCTCGTTGTAGCCGATGGTATAAGTCTACACCGAACAAGTGGCTAGCTCGTCGCGATGTTTTTGGATAGACTCAATAACCCATCTATAAACAGTTTCACAAGTTGGTATAGTGAAACCGGGACCGACAGCTTAACGTGCTCTCCGAGGCACTATAGTGGTGTTGTCAAACAAATGTACATAAATTTTTAAAATTAAAAACTCATTGGTACACACCGGGATTCGAAACCAGGGACCTAAGCGTTTTTAAGTCCAAGGTCTAACCAACTAGGCCACCACTTAATAATAAGATAAAAATAAACTTCAGTAATATCAATAACATTCTAATAAGTTCTATGTTAGTAATCTTAAAACAGGTAGTCAGTCAATTTCAGTATAATTTTAAGTACAGTGGGCAGCATTTCACGGTATTCACTTCTGAGGCTCTGCCATGGGTTTGCGCATTGTAGAAACGTGACGTATTTGTATACGTGAGCAACAACCAATAGGGCCGCTTTATTTTTGGTAACAAAATTGAATAAAGCGGCCCTATTGGTTGTACTATTTTTCTGACTTTCCGATAATTTTGCAATTTTATATATATATATATATATATATAATATATTCACTCTTAATCCGTTTTTCGAATTTCTTCAATTTTTTTTTAATCATTTTGTTTTAGTCTTTCTCTGTAAAGGCGTTGTCTTTGGCATTTTCTATAACAAATAATTAAGACATAGATATTTAAAATCTTATAAAATACTTATTTAAAAAACAATGTTATTAAATAGCCATATAAATATTAATCTTGTAAAAATTAAAACTTATTTTTTACGTTCATTAGACCTAATGTGAAATAGCCTTTATTTCATTTTTGTTACATCATTTTTGTAACGTAACAAAAAAACGTAACGATTTGCTACAAAAAGGAAAACAAATCACATGTTTAAAATATAACCCTTAGTGATAAAGATACAGATAAACTTCTAAGATTAAAACAATAATCAGTTTCAAATGTATTATAAACAGCATTTTACATAGTATAGTAATAGTTTATCATTTACTTATCGTAAACTATACAGGCTAAACAACAAAAAGGAATATATATTTGTTTAAATAATTGAACACGTAAAAAAACACACGTGTCGCACAACCATTTCACGCCATCAAAATGGCTGACTGCGGCCGCAAGACGGATGCTATTGGTCGTCCTTATATCAAAATGTTGCAAGCCCAAAAATTTTGAAATCTGCTAAAATTAATGTTACAAAAGGGAATAACCAAAATGAAAAATAATGTGGACACGTGTTTAATTGTAAATAATTAATGTACCTCTGTGTCAATTTTATTGATTTTATAAGAATTACGTGGTAATGATCATAATGCAGTTAGATAAATTTATAATTATCTAAAATTAGATAGATTTTTTTTTTTAATTACTTTTTTGTAACACACACACTGGAGACATAATTATTTGTATGAACCAAGTACGATGTGTATATAGCAAAACAGATTTTTTAATACTTACCGGTATAATTTCTTTGTTTATGAATACTAGAGGGAATTAATTTGGAAAACCTATATTTAAAATATATAGATCTTATTTAAAAAATATTAACCATTTCAACGCTATTCACAAGGACGTTTTGAGATGTAAAAATGTACAAAAATTTTGAATACGACCCTTTTGTAAACGAAAAAAAGATTATAAAACGCCAATATTTCCGCTAGAAAACGTGATTCTGCCATAACAGGTTTGTAAAATAGGGATATCCATTCCTGAAACTTGCTTCAATTTTCATGTATTTTTGATACTGACTAAAATTATTCATTGCTTTTTACATAACTTTTGTTTACTGTGCAATAAAGTGTTTAAATAAATAAATGAATAAAAAAATAGTGTTTTATTATTTTATCTTAAAAACCATTCCCTTTTTATGGGGAAAAAAATGTGCGTATCCAGTTTGAGTATTTAATGGATTATAAAAATATACAATACAGCGTGTTTGGGCCGAGTTGGTACACCTATAATGTATATCCTTCCTGCAAGTTTAAAGTTGAACTTTTTTCTTTCTTGAACACTTTATTGAACTCTGAATGGAACTCATTGCTAAATATTTTACAATTTTTTTGGTCTAAAATTGCATTTATTAGATTGAACATTTATTAGACAATAAAAAACCATAACTAGAAACATAGTATATAAAAAATAGTATGGTATAAAGGATATAAAATCCGGAATATTATTAAAAATGGACTTTCAAAATGGGCCCGAATGGTCATAAATTATGACCAGTATTATGACTTAATATGTAGTTGAAATGAAATGAAATATACGTTTATTGATACCAAACAAAAATACATCAGTATTAGGTAATGTACATCAAAACAAGTAAGTGAGTATGTGTTAGAAGGTTTGGTTCCCTGTCCACCGTGCTAGGTCGCCCTGTGTTACGGGGGACAAATAGGTATACCTACTCGTCCCTTAAGTATGGCTAACCCTCTACCAAACTCCCAGTATGTACTCGTATGTATGAATTACGTCATTTTCGATCTCAACTCGAAGGAGATCTAACGATATCCAAGCCGGTGGGTACCCTTAGGGTATGGCTTCAGTTGTATATTTACGTATGGGCCATATGGGCCCAGGGCGGCAAATTGTAGGGGCGGCCCAGGCTGGTTTAAACATCTTGCTCGAAAATAAGTAATATGAATGCGCCTTTTGTACCTAACTCTTTGATATATACTCGTATATGTACTACACAAAAGTTTTTACACTAATACATTGAACGAAAAAGTCGCCTATGTCCTAGTCCAGGCGTTCGTCGCCAATGTCATACAAATTTATTTGGATGAAATTGTGCTTCTTCCATGATTAGTATTAATCAAGGAAGAAGACTTACATGCGTTTTTACTTTTAGGATGGAAAAAAAGTACTTATAGCAGTTTTTGCAGTTGTATAAAGTCAGCCTATATTCATTTCAGATCACATTTTCGAGACGTCTTACATACAGGTCTGAACATGACAGATTCGTATCTTATGGAACGGGTTATGGTAGCTCTAGATCGCGGTACTTCACCTTATGTCACGATGGCCACATTTGCGAAAGCCCTGTCTTTATACTTGAGAGGTGATCTTGAGCAGAGGATATCTTATGCATTTACAGTAAGTTAATATTTAGTTTTAAGTGATGTTGAGATTGTGGTGATATTACAATATCCATAAATTTAAGCAAACCAGTGTGCCATCTAAAGTGATTAAGTGATGTTAGGGTTGTGGTGATTTTATAATTTTCAACAATTTAAGCAACCCTGAATACCATCTAAAGTAATTAAGTGATGTTGGGACTGTGGTGATATTATAATTTTCAACAATTTAAGCAACCCTGAATGCCATCTAAAGTAATAAAGTGATGTTGGGATTGTGGTGATATTATAATTTTCAACAATTTAAGTCTTTTATGATTCTGTAGTAGAGACGCCCCAACTTTTAGAATGTTTAGGTCAATGTCTGCTAGAACGATCAGCTGTATACTCATTTATTTGTACTTGGTGTCCGTCTTGGAGGAAAATGCCATGAAAAGTAATTAAGTGATGTTGGGATTGTGGTGATATTATAATTTTCAACAATTTAAGCAACCCTGAATGCCATCTAAGGTAATTAAGTGTTGTTGGGATTGTGGTGATATTATAATTTTCAACAATTTAAACTACCCTGTATGCCATCTAAGGTAATTAAGTGATGTTGGGATTGTGGTGATATTATAATTGTCAACAATTTAAGCAACCCTGAATGCCATCTAAAGTAATTAAGTGATGTTGAGATTGTGATTATATTATAATTTTCAATAATTTAAGCTACCGTGAATGCCATCTAAAGTAATTAAGTAATGTTGGGATTGTGGTGATATTATAATTTTCAACAATTTAAGCTACCCTGAAAGCCATCTAAGGTAATTAAGTGATGTTGGGATTGTGGTGATATTATAATTTTCAACAATTTAAGCAACCCTGAATGCCATCTAAAGTAATTAAGTGATGTTGGGATTGTGATAATATTATAATTTTCAATAATTTAAGCTACCCTGAAAGCCATCTAAGGTAATTAAGTGATGTTGGGATTGTGGTGATATTATAATTTTCAACAATTTAAGCAACCCTGAATGCCATCTAAAGTAATTAAGTGATGTTGGGATTGTGATGATATTATAATTTTCAACAATTTAAGCAACCTTGAATGCCATCTAAGGTAATTAAGTGATGTTGGGATTGTGGTGATATTATAATTGTCAACAATTTAAGCTACCTTTAATGCCATTTAAGGTAATTAAGTGATGTTGGGATTGTGGTGATATTATAATTTTCAACATTTTAAGCAACCCTGAATCCCATCTAAAGTAATTAAGTGATGTTGGGATTGTGATGATATTATAATTTTCAACAATTTAAGCTACCCTGAAAGCCATCTAAGGTAATTAAGTGATGTTGGGATTGTGGTGATATTATAATTTTCAACAATTTAAGCAACCCTGAATGCCATCTAAAGTAATTAAGTGATGTTGGGATTGTGATGATATTATAATTTTCAACAATTTAAGCAACCTTGAATGCCATCTAAGGTAATTAAGCGATGTTGGGATTGTGGTGATATTATAATTGTCAACAATTTAAGCTACCTTTAATGCCATCTAAGGTAATTAAGTGATGTTGGGATTGTGGTGATATTATAATTTTCAACAATTTAAGCAACCCTGAATGCCATCTAAAGTAATTAAGTGATGTTGGGATTGTGGTGATATTATAATTTTCAACAATTTAAGCTACCCTGAATGCCATATAAGGTAATTAAGTGATATTGGGATTGTGGTGATATTATAATTTTCAACAATTTAAGCAACCCTGAATGCCATCTAAAGTAATTAAGTGATGTTGGGATTGTGGTGATATTATTATTTTCAATAATATAAGCTACCCTGAATGCCATCTAAGGTAATTAATTGATGTTGGGATTGTGGTGATATTATAATTTTCAACAATTTAAGCAACCCTGAATGCCATCTAAAGTAATTAAGTGATGTTGGGATTGTGATGATATTATAATTTTCAACAATTTAAGCAACCTTGAATGCCATCTAAAGTAATTAAGTGATGTTGGGATTGTGGTGATATTATAATTTTCAACAATTTAAGCTACCCTGAATGCCATCTAAGGTAATTAAGTGATGTTGGGATTGTGGTGATATTATAATTTTCAACAATTTAAGCAACCCTGAATGCCATCTAAAGCAATTAAGTGATGTTGGGATTGTGGTGATATTATTATTTTCAATAATTTAAGCTACCCTGAATGCCATATAAGGTAATTAAGTGATGTTGGGATTGTGGTGATATTATTATTTTCAATAATTTAAGCTACCCTGAATGCCATCTAAAGTAATTAAGTGATGTTGGGATTGTGGTGATATTATAATTTTCAACAATTTAAGCAACCCTGAATGCCATCTAAAGTAATTAAGTGATGTTGGGATTGTGATGATATTATAATTTTCAACAATTTAAGCAACCTTGAATGCCATCTAAAGTAATTAAGTGATGTTGGGATTGTGGTGATATTATAATTTTCAACAATTTAAGCTACCCTGAATGCCATCTAAGGTAATTAAGTGATGTTGGGATTGTGGTGATATTATAATTTTCAACAATTTAAGCAACCCTGAATGCTATCTAAGGTAATTAAGTGATGTTGGGATTGTGGTGATATTATAATTTTCAACAATTTAAGCTACTTTTAATGCCATCTAAGGTAATTAAGTGATGTTGGGATTGTGGTGATATTATAATTTTCAACAATTTAAGCAACCCTGAATGCCATCTAAAGTAATTAAGTGATGTTGGGATTGTGGTGATATTATAATTTTCAACAATTTAAGCTAAAAAAGTATAATTAATTTTATACACAAGAATAATAAAATAAAACTAAGTTTAATTACCTTATAAATAACTTAGATATACGCGTACAAACTCTTTTTAACCATTTTTTGTTTGAATTATGCGCGACTTTACCCGAACTACAACCGACGTGTTCAGGTTTTTTGACGCTATCTTATCTTATCTTATTGGTTTTTGGGGTTGACATAAGTCAAAAACACTTCGACCCTTTGGGATCTTTTGTGTGTTCCCCATTCCTATTATCCACACACCTCAGTATCGTCCCCAAATATGTTGTTGACATATTTAAGGACATCACCAAGGTCGATTAGCCTGTAGCTTTCTGGATCCGGATAAGCCTGTCCTAGGTATTTTATTCTTTGGATGGCCCTAGCGTCACAGTCGCACAGTAGGTGCCGCTTGGATTCGGGCTCCTTACCACAGAATCTGCATGTGAGATCATCTCTTACTCCTATAGTATAGAGGTGTTTGTTGGTTGTATAGTGTCCTGAGAACACTCCCACCAGTAGCCTTATTTGACTTCTGTTGAATTTCCATATCTTATCCAGGCCTATTGCCCTCATACCAATGAATTTCTTGGAATGTATTAGGCCTTGCTGCGTTAACCACCATCTTGTGTGTTTGTCCTCAGTAAACTTTTTTAATGCATTAATTATTGTTATGTTGGGTATGCCTATAAATGGTTCAGGTCCAATTAAGGGAGTTTCCGAACCCATTTTAGCAAGTTGGTCTGCCCTTTCATTGCCTTCGATGCCCATATGTCCCGGCACCCAGGCCAGTCTTACCCTGTTGTTCCTGCCGATTTTATTCAACAGTTTAACACATTCCAAAACCAGCCCAGATCTGGTCCCATACGAGCTCAGAGCTTGGCTGTCGCTGAGAATATTTATGTTTTCTCCATGTGATCTCATGTCTAGGATCTTCTTTGCAGATACTATTATCGCATACAGTTCTGCTTGAAAAACTGTGGGGTAATGTCCCATGCTTACATGAATATCATGACCATTAGTATGTATTCCTGCACCCGTTCCTGACTGCATCTTTGATCCATCAGTATACCAGTTTTGACATTTACTGTCGGGTTTAGAACCATTTTCCCATTCGTCCCGTGACGGGAAATATGTTTTGTAGTTCCTTTTAAAGATTCGAATAGTCGAAATGTTGTCAGCGCACATTTCAAGAATCCTATCGAGATTGTTGTCAGTTTCCATCCTAGTGTGAATAGTTTGGGGCATATTTGGATACCACTCTTTATTATTCCGTAGTCGGTAAAGTGATTTCCTTGCCTCCATTTCTATTATCACGTGTAAAGGTTTAAGATTTAATAGTACCTCCATAGCTGCCGTCGGTGTTGTTTTAAAGGCACCTGAAATAGACATACATGCCAATCGTTGTAACTTAGCTAGGTCTTTTTTACAGGTATCAAGCTTAGTCCGTGGCCACCACACAATACTTCCATATGTTAGTATCGGCGTTACCATGGTATTGTATATCCACTTTATTACTGTTGGTTTTAGTCCCCATGTTTTGCCATATGCCGATCGACACATAGCAAATACTCTTATTGCCCTTTTTATTAACATGTCAACATGTAGTTTCCATGTAAGGCTTTTATCTAGAGTAAGACCGAGATATTTTACGTCAGTGGACCATTGTAGTTCAGACCCGTATAACTTTAAAGAGATCAGTCCCGTTAGGTCTCTTTTCCTTGTGAACAGCAATGCTGAAGTTTTTCTCGGGTTTATTGATAGATGTTGAGAGTTACACCATTCTTCAACAGTTCCCAGAGCCTTTTGTGCTACACTTATTGTTGTGCCTACAAATTTACCGTTTACCATTATAACTAGGTCATCAGCATATCCTACTGTATAATATGGGCCAACGTTTAGTTTTGTTAGAATTGAGTCTACAACAAGGCTCCACAGCAAAGGAGAAAGTACTCCACCCCGTGGACATCCTTTGGTTGTAGTTATCATCATTTCATCTCCGAGTAGTTGTGATATAACCATTCTACTCCTGAGCATATTTTGTATCCATCTACAAATGGTTGGTTCTATGCCATGGTGTTTTAAGGCATTGTCAATGCCTTCAAAAGTTGTGCGATCAAATGCTCCTTCTATGTCTAAGAATATGCCTACGCATACCTCCTTGTTCTCTAAAGCCATCTCGGCTTTTTGAACGACATGATGAAGCGCGGTTTCAGTTGACTTTCCTTGTTGATAGGCACACTGAAGTCTGTGAAGAGGTGTCCTTGTTAGTGGGCCCCCCCTAATGTGTCTATCCAGTATTTTTTCTAATATCTTTAATAAGAAAGATGATAGACTAATAGGTCTAAACGACTTGGGTTCTTCGTAGGTTACTTTACCTTGCTTCGGTATGAATACTACCTTAACCATCCTCCACTGCTTTGGTGTGTAACCAAATGCAATGGATGGTTTGAAGAGTCTGCTAATGTGGGAGTTTAGTATTGGCAGCCCCCTTTGTAGTAGAATGGGATATATTTCATCAGGACCCGGAGATTTATAAGGTTGGAAACTGCTCAGGGCCCATTTGATTTTATGTTCGTCTACTATTTTTTTCGCAGTTTCCCAGTCTTGTTTGGTGGTATGTACTGCCTGGTCGTTGACAGTGTTTAGGTTGTCTACCTTGTTGTTTGTGATAATCGATCCTGGAAAGTGTGTTTTAAACATAATTTCCAACGTACCCTTCCCAGTCTCCATTAGCTTACCGTTTTCGTCCTTTACCATCATAAGTGGATTGGCTTTCGTAGTAGCCATTGCCTTTGTCAGTCTCATGATGCCGGGTACCGGGTATGCCGGGTATGCCGGGCCCCCTAATGTGTCTATCCAGTATTTTTTCTAATATCTTTAATAAGAAAGATGATAGACTAATAGGTCTAAACGACTTGGGTTCTTCGTAGGTTACTTTACCTTGCTTCGGTATGAATACTACCTTAACCATCCTCCACTGCTTTGGTGTGTAACCAAATGCAATGGATGGTTGGAAGAGTCTGCTAATGTGGGAGTTTAGTATTGGCAGCCCCCTTTGTAGTAGAATGGGATATATTTCATCAGGACCCGGAGATTTATAAGGTTGGAAACTGCTCAGGGCCCATTTGATTTTATGTTCGTCTACTATTTTTTTCGCAGTTTCCCAGTCTTGTTTGGTGGTATGTACTGCCTGGTCGTTGACAGTGTTTAGGTTGTCTACCTTGTTGTTTGTGATAATCGATCCTGGAAAGTGTGTTTTAAACATAATTTCCAACGTACCCTTCCCAGTCTCCATTAGCTTACCGTTTTCGTCCTTTACCATCATAAGTGGATTGGCTTTCGTAGTAGCCATTGCCTTTGTCAGTCTCATGATGCCGGGTATTGATTCTATCGATTCGCAATGGTTTTTCCATGCCTGCCTCTTAGCTTTCCGTACTGCTTTATTATACTCTGTTAATAAACGTGCATACTCACTAAAATCGTTTTTTGCTTTCGCGACATTGAAAGCCTTTCGAGTTACCTTGCGTAGTTTATCTAAATCCTGATTCCACCATGGGACCTTTTTCGCTAGAATATTTTTTTCCGGACAATTGTTAGTCCATGCCGTCTTGATTGCAGTACCAATCCTGTCAGCTTCGAATTCTATATCTATAGTGGAATTGAGCTTACCTTTTTTGTTTCCTAGTTCTACCTTTAGATCACTGTAGTAATTTTTCCAGTCGGTGTTCCTAGGATTCCTTCTCTGTACGGTTACAATGTTATGTTTCATCATGTACCTAAAGCATATATATCTGTGATCAGAAAGAGATGTTTCATTAGACACATGCCAGTTATGTATGTTAGAGAATGTGTTCCTAGAAGTTATTGTAATATCTAACACCTCAGCCCTTTTTGCATTAATAAATGTTGGCCTGTTACCTTTATTTAATATTAATAAGGAAGAACTTACAAGATATTCTAATAGTTTCTCCCCTCTTGAGTTGTTGTCCGTGCTTCCCAGACAACATGATGAGCGTTTGCGTCACATCCCATAATGAGGTGTTCATTGCTGCTAGAGCGTCTTTGTATTAGCTCCTCAATTCTAGGTGTAACGGGCTCCTTGTCTTCATATGGAAGGTAGGCTGAAGCTACTAATGTTTCCTGCCTGCCCTCTCCTGATATGATTTTTATTGTAGTAAGATCCCTGTGACAGAAATTAGTTAGTGTTGTTGCATGTATGCCATGTCTGACATAAATGCAGGTTCTAATATTCCCATCATTAGCTTGATGTAAATGACCACCTATATTATTCAAGCCTTTAACTATTCCTTTATAAAGGTATGGTTCCTGTATTAAAGCTACATCATATTGATTTGCCATAAGTGCTCGTGCCAAAAGGGCAGTCGCCGATTTACAGTGGTGTAAATTAATTTGTACAAAATTTAGGTACCTTTTGTTTGAGTCCATCTTTCTTGATGATCCCTTGTGATTATTATGTTTGTTTAATGTTAGTTTTATATGTAAGTGAATGTGTGTTTAAGTTGTAAATATGTAATTTAAGTGTGTGTGTATAAAGTTTAGTTTATGTGTGTTTGTGTCTGGGTTTTTGTGTGTTTAGGGATTTTTTGGGACCTCCATAGGGCCCTCCTCTGCTCCTGACATCTCCGACTGCTCCCCCTGTTCGCTCAGTTCCAGGTCGACCAGTCCCTCCAGCAATTCTGCTGTTCTCACCGAGGTGGTAGGCGATGTAGGGTCTTCCACCTTTCCAGCAGATTGCTTTTCCGAGTCCTTGATGTCCTCCTCCGGCTTCTTTTCCTCGAGAAGCTTGAAGAAGTCCCTCTCCAAACCGGTTTTTATGTGGTAACCCTTTTCGCGGATCACCTCAGCGGAGTCGTAGTCCATAAGAACGATTCGTCTCACGTTGAGGCCCTCCACGATTGTGTCAACCACTCTCCAGTGATCGGTGTTCAAGGCCGGGTTGAGTTTTTGAGTTAACCTGAGTATGCTCTCCAACTCAACCTCACCCTTGTACACCGATCTCCAGGCCATTTTTACCGGTTTAGGCAGGTCCTTTGCCTCTATTACCTTGAGGGTAATCGGCCCGAGCTTTCTGCCGTTTAAGGTAAACAGCCATTTGGTAGAGGACTGGTCTAGGCATAGAATATGAGCCACTCCTCCAGCTAGCCCATTCATGTCGATGTCAGGACAGGGCTCCGCTTCTAGGATTAATCCATGAAGTAGCTCCCTTATCCTGACATAGTCCTCCTGCTTAAGCATAGTCTTTGGGTACGAATCCGTGGTGATAGCCATTTTCGTACCCGTCAGTGCCTCTTTGTATGACCCTTGCGTCTTTACCCTTTTGGGGTCACCAGCAGGATCTCTCTTCTCGTCGCTCACTTCGCGAGGCCTTTTGGACTGCCCTGCTCGTGGCGACGCTTTGTCCTGCGCCTGCTGCTTCTGGAGCCTCTGGAAGCGTCGCTTGGCAGAACCATTTTTTTTTCCCGAGTGTGAAGGGCCTTGCTGCGGGTGCGGTTTCCCTGAGGGAGCACTTTTTATTGGCGGTCTCGCAAGTTTCCCTCCGGTTTTGCCAGTTACGCTATCTTTAGCACCTTCCATATTCCTAATTGGTCTGTGAACAACAGGATTAGTAACACTGGCGCCCTGGCCTCTGGATGGACCTTTGTTATCTCTACCAGTTGCAACAGCCGTGCAGTGTGGTCCGCCCGAGGACTGACCCTTATTCCCAATACTGGGTTTAATGGCCCCTTCCTTGTGCCCACCATGACGCACTTCATTGCCACTCGTAGAGGCCACGGTGGCCCCATCCTTCAGCTTACTGACAGACCTGTGCTTCCGTTGCCGGTAGCGGTGGCCCGTCCCTTTGGTTGATTGCTTTCAACAGCCTTTGTGCTATGCGCCTTTGCCTCCTCCGCAGAGGAAACCTCACCCTTAGGGGCTGACTGCGACTTTTTGACGCTAACAATATGTTATATATTGTATAATAATAACAATGCTAGCTAGCTAAATTCTATTCTTGTACTATGTGTACTAGAAACAACAATATCATAACATATTATATTTATTTTTAAAAGACCTATTGATTTAATTTTAGTAAAAACAAGGGGGATTAAAAATAATAATAAAATAGATTCCAGCGACCTGAAGGGTGATTATGCGCACCAAAGTAAGCTCTCGCACGCCGATCGCTATGACGAAGTTTTCTGAAATTTTTGTTTTCTGAAGCAGCCAGGCTTGTTTACGTTACAATGACGTCAAAACGATTCACGTGCACTTGTGTGAACTTAATGTGCGTGATCAACCTTCATATGAAATATGAAGGTTCGACCATCATATTCGTTTCTATAACAAAATTATTCCAGCTTTTGTTTTTAGTGTTACGATCTTCTTGGTGAAGGAGGGCTTCGTCGTGAAACCATGTACCAACTTATGAAAAAGAGTTTAGCAAAAGCCTCTAGAGACGACGATGTAGAGGAGGCTGTTAAGGTACATTACCAGATATAATTGATGACCCATCATACAACTATGTACAGTTGAATGTCTACCTACTATCAAAGCAACTGATTCGTTTATTAACCAGGGTTCTACGGTAGGTCAGCAAGTTTTGGATAACTTTATCTATATGCCCAAAAGCAGACAGAAAAGTATATTTAAATCCATTAACCTGCCAAACGGGCAGTTTGTTTTTAAAAGATTACACTATATCTGTTTAATGAAGCGGTTACGAAATGGGCGACGATAAAGACGAATTTACAGAGAGTCTACTTGAATATACTCGCTGCTATATCTACACTTTTTTGGAAAACACAGCTGTATTCCTATATCCACTATGTATCACCAGAAAAATAGAGTAAGTGCTCTTCCAAACTCGTGTGTATTAAGCTCAAAAACTTCACCCTCGTTGATAACCGGTCTCTTTCTTCCCTCAGTAAACAATGTACTATTTTCTCACACTAGGAAGACTAATAAATAATTATTTCAGTGGACATAAAAATATTTAAATATGACTGATTTTCAGGAATTCGTCGACATAATGTTAAAAAGAATGGACAGGGATCTTGATGGATCAATCGGCTTAAAGGACTTTCATGATTCTGTAGTAGAGACGCCCCAACTTTTAGAATGTTTAGGTCAATGTCTGCCAGAACGATCAGCTGTATACTCATTTATTTGTACTTGGTGTCCGTCTTGGAGGAAAATGTAAAAATATAATATTTCACAAAACTATGTATTGCCTGCCGACTTTTATGAACTGTGATTTTTTATTTGAGACAAATAATTGTTTTACCTTATTATAACACTGAACTACTTTCCATACAAATTATAGTTTGCTCAAACTTAAACGAAAAATAGTTACAAAACTCCCACTAGAGCTACAGAAATAAATGGAAATTGACAAAATTTTAAATTGTATTTAATTTTTTAATTTAGTATTTAAAAACAAACATATTTCATTAAATATAAATTAGTGCCTCGGAGAGCACGTTAAGCTGTCGGTCCCGGTTTCACTGTATCAACCTGTGAAACTGTTTATAGATGGGTTATTGAGTCTATTCAAAACATGGCGACGAGCTAGCTACTTGTTCGGTGTAGACTCATACCATCAGCTACGACGAGGTGGGATTAAAACCCCTCCGCTGGGTACCCTGAGGCCGTCTAGGCGGTCTCGGGTGCTGTAAGGCACCCGTGATGTTATGATATGATATTTTATTTATTCCGTAGGGTAGACCGGGGACAATTGAAATAATTTAACTTAAACCCCATTTTGTGGGTTATCTTTAGTGTTAACATATCAAGTATAAAGGTTGTTTAAAGGTAAGTAATCTGGTTACGAAATGTAACGTATTTTATAACTCTACCTCAAACAGTATAGATACAATAACGCCATAAAGAAGACGGGGAAACATGGTTCAATTGACCTCATAGTGGGGTCAATTAAAACACTCAAATATCTTTGGAACGATAGATGTTTTTTATATAGCTTAAACATTTTCCCTTACTGCAACCTTATTTAATAAGACCCCGAAAATTAGGTATTCGTAACATGAACATTACATATAATGTTAATAAAATTTTAACAGTTAAAATTAAACATACCTTTTATCAAGTGTTATTTTTTAAAGTCATATGCTGTACAACCCTACGAATAATATACTTTCGTTACACAAAAAATGTTGGTCGTTCAAATTGTTTCTAATTATAAATGCATTTTTTTGCTAAAACATAAATGCAACCAAATTTAAAATATAGTCAGTACCGCCTCCGTAGACTAGTGGTTGCGCCCTTGGCGTTGTATCCGGAGTTCGTGGGTTCGATTCGATTTCTGGTACACATAGTACAAGCCTAGACCTTAGTTTGTGACAAGAGCAATATGTGTAAATTATCCTACATTATTATAATATTATTACTACTCAAGTCCTGCGACCAAAAATGGAACTAAAAGTTTGTCTTGTAGTTTGAAAGAAGTGTGCTTCAGAAGCGCCACGGCTATAGGACTTGGGTAGTGGTTTCGACTTCTCAACTTTCATAGACCGTTCACCGTAACATCACGACATTTACGGTGAACATTCTGTATCCTATTTAACTGTAGTATAGTCTGAATGATATTTTAGTCGACCGATATGGTTTCCGACTCTAACTTATATAGACCGTTCACCGTAACATGTCCCGTGCCTGCCATAGTACCAACATCACGACATTTACGGTGAACGGTCTGTATCCTATTAAACTGTAGTATAGTCTCTATTATATTTTAGTCAACCGATATGGTTTCCGACTCTAACTTATATAGACGGTTCAGCGTAACATGTCCCCTGCCTGCCATAGTGCCAACATCACGACACTTACGGTGAACGGTCTGTATCCTATTTAACTGTAGTATAGTCTCTATGATATTTTAGTCAACCGAAATGGTTTCAGACTCTAACTTATATAGACGGTTCACCGTAACATGTTCCGTGCCTGTCATAGTGCCAATATCACGACATCTTACGGTGAATGGTCTGTAGTCTATTTAACTGTAGTACATATGTAGTATAGTCTCTATGATATTTAAGCCAACCGATATAGTTCAAAAATATGAACTTCAGAGATCAATGACTATTTTGTCATTTCAATGATACTGAGTCATCCACTGACATTATTATCGCATCCATGTATTCAATACAAAAAAAAACTTTGGTCTAGAGCTATTTTAGATGCATATTACGAGAAATCTGAAAAGTTGAAGGGCTATAGATAGGTTATTAAAAATACAATTTCATTAAGTAAAACTTTATTAGGCCCATTAACAAAACAAAAAATACATAGTTCACTTCATCTAAATAAAACTATGTACTAAGTAAAACAAAGTTAAGCATCTTTAATTATAAAAGTTTATATAAATTTGTTCTTAATAATAACACTCTAAAAATATAAAAAAAACAGCCAATTTAATTTTAAAAGTCTTTAACTCTACAATTATACAGATGTAAGCAAACCCTATATAATACTTTACAGTTCTTCTAACATCAATACAAACACCTTTTACCATGGGATCAACTCTGTCATATAACAACAACTTTATAGATGTTTTACTAATATAAATTTCGACAATTTCACAATGGGATTAACTCCTGTCATATACTTTACAGTTCTTCTAACATCAATACGAACACCTTTTACCATGGGATCAACTCTGTCATATAACAACAACTTTATAGATGTTTTACTAATATAAATTTCGACAATTTCACAATGGGATTAACTCCTGTCATATAACAAATACTTATAGATTTTCAACTTATATCAATACGAACACCTTTCACCATGGGATCAACTCAAGTCATAAAACAAAAAACTTACAGATGTTCTATTATACGAACACCTTTCACGATGGGATTATTTAACGCGAGTTAAGCGTTAAATAACAAAAACATTACAGATGTTCTACTAATATAAATACGAACTTTTTTCACCATGGGATCAACTCGTGTCTTAAAACAAAAACTATCACCATGGGATCAACTCGTATCATAAAACAAAAACTATCACCATGGGATCAACTCGTATCATAAAACAAAAACTTAAGATGTTCTAGTAATGTCAATACGAACACCTTTTACCGTGGGATAAACTCGTGTCATAAATCAAAAACTTTACAAATGTTCTACTAATATCAATAAAAACACGTTTCACCTTGATTTCAACTCGTGTCATATAATGAAAATTTAAATGTTATACTAATATCAATACGAACACCTTTTACCATAGGATCAACTCGTTTCATAAAACAAAAACTTTACAGATGTTCTACTAATATCAATAAAAACACCTTTCTCCTTGGTTTCAACTCGTGTTATAAAACAAAAACTTTACAAATGTTCTACTAATATTAATACGAACACCTTTCACCATGGGATCAACTCGTGTTATAAAACAAAAACTTTACAAATGTTCCACTAATATCAATACGAACACCTTTCACCATAGGATCAACTCGTGCAATGAAACAAAAACTTTACAGAATTTCTACTAATATCTATACGAACACTATACACCATGGGATCAACTCGTGCAATGAAACAAAAACTTTACAAAATTTCTACTAATATCTATACGAACACTATGCACCATGGGATCAACTCGTGTCATAAAATAAAAACTTACAGATGTGGTGTTTTTTTTTGTGCTACCTAGTAGACCATCAGGGACATATGACCCGTATTGCACTAAGGAACCTCAGATGTTATATATATATTTATATATTGTTTGGGTGCTAGTTCAGTGGCTTGTTATTGTTGTGTCCATATTAAGGGCTGAAGGACCAGGAGACAGACTAGGAGTATGTCTCCAGCGGGGTTCTCTAACTAGAAATGCCATATACTTCGGTTGCACACTCTTTATCACGGAATAGGAAAGATATACATGAGACAGTGAGGAACAAAATAGAAAGAAGCTGTCTCTATGATAACAATTGCATGCAACTTGCTGATCCAAATCCTGGGGTGCACCGTTCACATGTACTTTTAATAGTCCAAAGTCCAGAGGTTTTCCCAGTACACTTATTATTGACACTTCTTCACAGTTACAAGGAAGATAGGTATGAAAATATGATAAAAAGAGTGCGTTCCGTTTCTACACCGGCAAACAAAAGCTATTATAAAACAATAAAACGCCTAAACAAGATGTTTTGCTAATATCAATACGAACACCTTTTACAAAGGGATCAACTCGTGCATTGAAACAAAAACTTTACAGATTTTCTACTAATATCTATACGAACACTATTCACCATGGGATCAACTCGTGTCATAAAATAAAAACTTTACAGATTTTTTATTAATATCTATACGAACACTTTTCACCATGGTATCAACTTGTGTTATAAAACAAAAATATATATAGATGTTCTACTAATATTAATACGAACACCTTTCACCATGGGACCAACTCGTGCAATGAATTAAAAACTTTACCGATTTTCTACTAATATCTATACAAACACTATACACCATGGGATCAACTCGTGTTAGAAAAACAAAAACTTACAGATGTTCTACTAATATCAATACGAACACCTTTCACCATGGGTTCAACTCGTGTTATAAAACAAAAACTTTACAGATGTTCTACTTATATCAATACGAACACCTTTCACCATGGGATCAACTCGTGTTATAAAACAAAAACTTTACAGAGTTACTAATAATATCTATACGAACACTATACACCATGGGATCAACTCGTGTCATAAAACAAAAACTTACAGATGTTCTACTAATGTCAATTCGAACACCTTTTACCATGATATCAACTCGCGTCATATAAAAAAAAACATACAGATGTTCTACTAATATCAATACGAACACCTCTTACCATGGGATAAACTCGTGTCATAAAACAAAAACTTTACAAATGTTCTACTAATATCAATAAAAACACGTTTCACCTTGGTTTAAACTCGTGTCATATAATGAAAATTTTGATGTTATACTAATATCAATACAAACACCTTTCACCATATGATCAACTCGTGTCATAAAACAACAACTTTACAGATGTTCTACTAATATCAATAAAAACACCTTTCACCTTAGTTTCAACTCGTGTTATAAAACAAAAACTTTACAAATGTTCTACTAATATTAATACGAACACCTTTCACCACGGGCTTAACTCGTGTTATAAAACAAAAACTTTACAAATGTTCTACTAATATCAATACGAACACATTTTACCATGGGATCAACTCGTGCAATGAAACAAAAACTTTACAGAATTTCTACTAATATCTATACGAACACTATACACCATGGGATCAACTCGTGTCATAAAACAAAAAACTTACAGATGTTATACTTAATGTCAATAAGGACACCTTTCATCATGGGATCAACTCGTGTCATAAAACAAAAACTTACAGATGTTCTACTAATATCAATACGAACACCTTTCACCATGGGATCAACTCGTGCATTGAAATAAAAACTTTACAGATTTTCTACTAATATCTATACAAACACTATTCACCATGGGATCAACTCGTGTCATAAAACAAATATATATATATAGATGTTCTACTAATATTAATACGAACACCTTTCACCATGGGACCAACTCGTGCAATGAAACAAAAACTTTACAGATTTTCTACTAACATCAATACGAACACTTTTCACCATGGGATCAACTTCTGTCATAAAACAAAAACTTACAGATGTTCTACTAATATCAATACGAACACCTTTCACCATAGGATCAACTCGTGCAATGAAACAAAAACTTTACAGATTTTCTACTAATATCTATACAAACAATATACACCATGGGATCAACTCGTGTCATAAAACAAAAACTTACAGATGTTCTACTAATAATATCAATTCGAACACCTTTCACTATGATATCAACTCGCGTCATATAAAAAAAACATACAGATGTTCTACTAACATCAATACGAACACTTTTCATTATGGGATCAACTTGTGTCATAAAACCAAAACTTACAGATGTTCTACTAATATCAATACGAACACCTTACATCATGGGATCAACTCGTGTCATATAACAAACACTTACAATGTTCTACTAATATCAATACGAGCACCATTCACTATGGGATCAACTCGTGTCATAAAATAAAAACTTTACAGATTTTCTACTAATACCTAAACGAACACTATACACCATGGGATCAACTCGTGTCATAAAAAAAAAAATACAAATGTTCTACTAAAGTCAATACGAACACCTTTCACCGTGATATTAACTCGCGTCATATAAAAAAACATACAAATATTCTACTAACATTAATATACCTTTCACCATGGGATCAACTCGTGCCATAAAACTAAAATTTTACAGATTTTCTACTAATATCTATACAAACACTATTCACCATGGGATCAACTCGTGCAATGAAACAAAAACTTTACAAATTTCCTACTAATATCTATACAAACAATATACACCATGGGATCAACTCGTGTCATAAAACAAAAACTTACAAATGTTCTACTAATGTCAATTCGATCACCTTTCACCGTGATATCAACTCGCGTCATATAAAAAAACATACAGATGTTCTACTAACATCAATACGAACACTTTTTACCATTGGATCAACTCGTGTCATAAAACAAAAACTTGCAGGTGTTCCACTAATATCAATATAAACACCTTTCATCATGGGATCAACTTGTATTATAAAACAAAAACGTTACAAATATTCTACTAAGATCAATACGAACAACTCGTGCAATGAAACAAAAACTTTACAGATTTTCTACTAATATCTATACGAACACTATACACCATGGGATCAACTCGTGTTATAAAACAAAAACTTACAGATGTTCTACTAATATCAATATGAACACCTTTCATCATGGGATCAACTTGTATTATAAAACAAAAACATTACAAATGTTCTACTAATATCAATACGAACAACTTTCACCATGGGATCAACTCGTGCAATGAAACAAAAACTTTACAGATTTTTTACTAATATCTATACGAACACTATACACCATTAGATCAACTCGTGTCATAAAACAAAAACTTAGTTAGATGTTCTACTAATGTCAATTCGAACACTTTTCATAATGGGATAAACTCGTGTCATAAAATGAATACTTTACAATTGTTCTACTAATATCAATAAAAACACGTTTCACCTTGGTTTTAACTCGTGTCATATAATAAAAACTTTGATGTTCTACTAATATCAATACTAACACCTTTCACCATAGGATCAACTCGTGTCATAAAACAAAAACTCTACAGATGTTCTACTAATATCAATAAAAACACCTTTCACCTTGGTTTCACTCGTGTTATAAAACAAAAACTATAGATGTTCTACTAATATCAATACCGACACCTTTCACCATTGGGTTCAACTCGTGTTATAAAACAAAAACTTTACAGATATTCTACTTATATCAATACGAACACCTTTCACCATGGGATCAACTCGTGTTATAAAACAAAAACTTTACAGATTTTCTACTAATATCTATACGAACACTATACACCATGGGTTCAACTCGTGTCATAAAACAAAAACTTACAGATGTTCTACTAATGTCAATTCAAACACTTTTCACCATGGGATAAGCTCGTGTCATAAAACAAATACTTTACAAATGTTCTACTAATATCAATTAAAACACGTTTCACCTTGGTTTCAACTCGTGTCATATAATAAAAACTTAGATGTTCTACTAATATCAATACGAACACCTTTCACCATGGGACCAACTCGCGTTATAAAACAAAAACTTTACAGATGTTCTACTTATATCAATACGAACACCTTTCACCATTGGATCAACTCGTGTCATAAAACAAAAACTATTGTTGGTACTACTATTTAAATAACAATTTTTTTTTTGCTCTCAGAGTTCGGAGTTCTGACAAAGTTGTTTGTATTGATGAGTTTAACCCTGTAATATGTTGTATAAAGGTTTTTACATCCGGTATAATTAATTTAAAATTTTTCACTTATCAACAATTTTATCTATATTCTAAAACAACAATAAATATTAAACAAAAATAATAAAGTACATAACACGGTTGATATTTATAAAATTTAATGGAATGTAGTAAATACAATAAAAAAAATATCTACAATATTACGTCCACATTGATGTACTCAATATAGTAGTCAAATAAATAAATATTATATAATATAATTTATTTCGTTATAAATAAATAAAAAAATCTACAATATTAGCTACTCGTATATAATAAGAATTATACTGGCAGCGTTTTTATTTTATTATTTTATCCATTAGAGATAGTTAATATGAATTTATATATGTTTTAATAGCTTAATAAAGGTCTTAATTCTCTTAAGTTACATCGCATAGTAATATAATCACAATTGCTTAATTTATTACATTTTTGTATGCTGCAAAAATTGCATGTAAAATCTTATTATGATGCGATTACTATATGATTAAAATTAAATTAATAGAATTGGGCCCTTTGGCGTGACGCAAATATGATCGATGTTCCGCGCGGTCTTTGTTGCATACGCGTACGCGTTTTTTACAAACGTTAACTTACAACTTTTTTATAAAAAGAAAACATAAAATCTATCTCTAATGTTTTTACTTTTTTTCCACTATATGTACATATTCGTTGTCAATTTTAAAATATATAAATAATCGTTTTATTTTATTCCCGCATAAACAAATACCGAAATAAAAAAGATTAATTCATGATTCTTATACGACGCCATTCTTTTATGTTTAAAAAATTTAAATAATTAATTGCGAATTACGCCGCACACCGTTAAGCTAAAATTTTACCAAAATGACGTAGTTGTCTGTCAATTTTCAATGTTACCATTACGTCAGAATTCCATCATATCGATTAAAGTTTAGGTTAGCATTGTGCGCGTAATTACCCTACTGTAGTTCTACTAAAAATATGAACATGTAAGAAATTAGTGAAAATATTAAACCTAACACTATATAGATAAATACTCAATAATTTGTGCGACGATAAAGTCAGACTTATAAACATTGTTTTTATTGTTTATATAAAAAGCGAATAAAGTGACATATCAAAATTATTTGTATGTATCTCACCGTTTTTAATGAGTAAGAGAACACAAATAAATTTTAATAGTCACATTTCCCGTATTTTTATTAAAACAGAGTTGGACTGAAATTAATTGGGCAGTGTAAAATACTGTCTAGCACAGCATCTCATTATCCTAGTAGTTGTATGGCTACCATGATATACTCGTAGAACCTTATACCATGGTATACATACAACTACTAGGATTGGCTAAAACTTTGCATGCATATGCGAATCTACTGGTATTAGGTAACAGAAACGCCAGTCCCATTTAACACCTATCCATTTCATTTATATTCTTATTCAGATTAAGCTAAATATATAATACTCGTATAAATTGCAGAAAACAAATAACGCCGTATTTTTTTTTAATCTACTTTGTAAAGGTAAATTATTAATTTTTGTAAATAATTATGCTGTAAAAATAATAATAACATTGTCATAAAAATAGCACCCTTAGGTCAAATAATTTATGTAGCTCACTTCGCTAAATTAATAGTGTAGATCCGATAGTAGATCGGTCGGATACTATGCAACTTTTGATATAGTATCCACGCTGTTACGCTGCGATACGCATTTTTTTTTATTAAGACACAATTAATGTGCTCAAATTTACGTACTAATTGACTTATAACTATATTATATATAATAATTTAAGCACTTTTATCCCAGTCTACCGAACGTTCGACGGCCATTTTCCATTGGATATAGCGCATATCGCGTGCATCAGCGGTTACTTTTGGTGAAAAAGTGACACCGCTATTAGTTGACATGGCTTCACATTTTTTATTTGGTTCGACAGCCCTGTATGCAGCAATGGCAGCTCCCAAGGCTGTGCTTTCTGTAAAGGCTGCACGAATTACGTCGATTCCTACTAAATCCGCTTGCATTTGCATCAGCAAATTATTTGCAGTCATTCCGCCATCTACCTAAAAATATTGTTAGATAATATTAATAAAAAATAGCATACAAACAATGACAACAGAATAAATGGAAAGAAATAAATAAAAAAGCTGTTTTTTTATTGCAGACTACCTACGTCATTTTGGTTAAAGTTTAGCTTAACGTTGTATTTGACAGCCTCCGTAGACTAGTGGTTGCGTCTTTGGCGTTGTATCCGGAGGTCGTGGGTTCGATTCCCACCCATAGCAATAAATATTAGTACGCTTTTTCTGTACAGTTTATAATATGTATTATATCGTTGCATCTGGTATAAATAATACAAGAGCTTAGTTTGTGATCAGAGCAATATGTGTAAATTGTCCTACATATAAGAAAAAAAAATGGCATAGGCATACACTTAACCTGTCTACATCAACGCCCAAATTATGTTTCTTATAACGGAAACGTCAGCTTGTCAAAATAACGAAATGCTTTATAAATGACATTGAAGAATCAGCAGGAACAATAACTAAAAAAGGGGATGTACTTTATTGCCTTGTGTTGATGCCTTGACAGTTTTATCATTCAGTGTGATGACAAATGTACCTAAAGGATTACGTTGTTTTGACAATCTAACGTTACCTTTAATTAAAAGAAACAGAATATGTGTACTATTTTAATATATTATTTGTGTTGGTTTATCAGAGAATTTTGAATGTCCTGTCCAGCGCTCGTAAACGAGTAAGGGTAATTGTTTTTTTTCAAATATATAACTATAGTTAAATTTTGACTAATAGCAGGGGTGTTCCACTCCGCGCTATAGGCATAACTCTACAAGTACCGGCCGTACCTTTAGAAAGGTATTATTTTACAGGGCTGCCGCGCACCGGCCGAGTCGCACGTATATTCGATACTCACTCACGCGCCGCGTCGCGATATTAATATTAACTAAAATGAGGTCTAAAACTTATTGAATCGTAATAGGCGGCTTAAATAAGTAACAACGATCCGGATCTCACGTTTTCACATTTCCAAAGAACCTTAAAAGATAAAAAATAAATCTACGCCTACGTATAGGTTATTATTACCTATAGGTTATTATACTAAAAAAAAACATCAAAACGAGTGTCCAGCAGTCTGTTTATAAGAATTTTCATTATTCGTCACCAAATGTTATGTACCTGTCGTATCAAATGTTGAACTTATGTATAGAGACATAATTATGTCTCTCGTATTTACGTACCTACTATGTTAGATATTTAATTACCTACTATAGTAGGTACTATAGTAGGTAGTAGTATAGGTATTTATAAGTTTACTACCGATGCAGGGCGGCCAAGATTTGTTGATCAGATGGTCCGGCCCCCTGTTCAACCACCTGGTCAAACTGGCTAGCAACCCAGGAGTCGGTTGGTGCTGTGGCCGATGTTGAAATGCAAAATTGTTTATATTATAGGGACCCTGGGCATTTGGTGCCGCAATGCCCACAATTTTGTAACTTGCGGGTCCGGGCCCGACGTGCCATAGCCCGACAGAGGCAATGGTGTTGTGTGCTTGGGCAAACACCACCAAAAGGATTGCCGTGAATCGCGGCCATGTGCCCCCCACCCCCCATTTCGGAGTTCAACCCCAAGAATGGCGGCCGCACCCCCCTCATGGGCAGGGGCAATGCCTCGTCCCCTCGCTTTGCTCCCATGGGCCGTAACCGGTGTGCAGCGCAGCTACCTGCTGTAAGGTCTCGTAACCAAAGAAGACCTTCATGACGACATCCACATGTTGTCGAGCCATTGCCATGGGACGGATCACATGAGATCCATAATTACCAGTGGATACCGAACCCGAATGCTCCGCTACACCCGGTTCATGAGGAATAGGTTCGCTGCCCACTCACCAGCTGCCACCCAGCCAGGGACTGTAATTTTACCTACAGCCTCTGTTTGTGTTTGGGGCTTGTAAGGCAACTATTTGGTTGTTCGTGCCCTTTTAGATTCGAGTGCCAAGGCTTGTATTGTTTCAGCTTGGTTAGCGAATGGCCTATGCCTAGCTTTGAATCCTCACGGGGTTCTGTTCGGGGAGTTGGTAATGCTAAAATTGATAACTTGGATTGGTAACACTACTTTTACATTCTCTCCGTTCTCATGGCCAGCCTTTGTTGACTGATCCACTACCAGGGGCCTGACCAAAGAACACGATCGCCAATCGAATCGCCGCATCGATCGATAAAAATGTATAGGAATTTTACTCTATGGGTAGAGCCTGATCGACGAGAAACGTCAAATACCATACATTTGGCTTTCGATGGGTATTTCGATTCAATTATCGATTGGCTCTTTGGTAAGGCCCCAGGTCTCCGCGTATTTGCGATGGTGAATAAATTGGGTGTTGGTTGGGTTTAACTGAGTGGATTAAACGCTTTATTTTTAATTGTCGACACCGCCGTGAGAAACGCCAGTCGCTATTCCTCACACCATGTGAACGGAAGAACTCGGATTAAGGTTGTTCAGGACGATCAGTTTAAGACTGAAACCGAGACACTGCGGGTTGGACGTTCTAAGCTCAAGGGAGCAATTGGACGCCTAAATTTATTTTTTGATGATTTGGGCCTCCTTCGTGTTGGGGGAAGACTTAGGATTCCCAATTTGTTTCTGGTCACTTGGTGAATTGGTTGGTTGCTGATCACCACATCAAGAACTCGCATGCTGGCTGTAATTCTTTGTTGGCCGTCTTACAGCGCTTATAATGGACTCAATCCGCCAGACGAGTCATTAGATCGAGTTAAAATTGTTAAGGCCTATTTGTGTGGCTTTGTATGTCTGTTCACCAAAGCCGTACATTTCAAATTTGGTTTCTGCCCTAAGCACTGAAGCCTTCGTCGCTGCCCTTGGTAGATTTGTGTCCCGCCGCGGTTTGCCATCGTTGATCCGGTCTGATTGTAGAACAAACTATAAGGGCACCGACTGTTATTTAAATGATGTATATACATTTGTAGCAGATAATCAAAATGTAATTGGAGCTGCACTCTCACAACGTGGAATCAGATAGCTTTTTGATCCACCACCATGTCCACATGGGGAGGAATATTTGAAGCTGTTAAGGCTGCCAAAACACTGAGATAATCGCTGCGGTGGCCGCCAACGGGGGCTGTTCAGAGGCCCTTAAAACGGACCCAATGCATGGCGATGCTGGTGGCTTATGATGCGTCAGGGTCACTTGCCCTCTTGTGACACCCAACAAAATTGCGGCCGCTGGTCGCCCCTGCTCATCCTATGAGATGCTACAGGTGCCTTGAGGTTGGCCACGTCTGTGCAAAGTGCCGTTCAACCGCCGACCGCAGCAACGAGTGCTACCACTGCGGTCTGACGGGGCAAAAGCCTGCCTCCTTGCTTCGCCTCCCCACGATGGAACCTCTGTGCAGCAGAGGGACAAAAGACGGATCACCGAGTGGATGGAAAACTTGTACCAGCGAGCGAATGCTGGCGCATTCCGCAGCTGGCGGTGGTAAAAGGGAGGCTATGGTAACTGGCGCAAAATAATGGCCAGTTACCGTCACCTCCAGACCAACCTACGCCGGAGCTCAGGACCTCTTATAACAGAGCCTGGCGCAGTGGATTTGGCGATCGTCGCTGAGCCCTGTTATATTCCATCAAACAATAATAAATAGGTGAGAGACCGTGAGGGCTTGGTGGCATTGAGTACAACGATGGCAAACGGCGCTCCGGCTCTTCTATCCAAAGCAAGTGGCTGGGGCTACGTTGTTGCCCAATCGGGGAAAATCGTGGTGAATCTTGCCGCGTTCGAGTCATCATCAGGCGACACTGGTCTGGGAAAGTCCTTATAGCGGAGACTTCTATGCCAAATCTGTGACCTGGAGTTCTCCTGCTACGGCGCGCGCGAAGTTTTGTTGGAGGAGTGGGCGCTGGCTGCCAACTTCTCTGCACTAAATAGGGGGTCGGTACACACGTCCGTGCGGCAGTGGAGCGGGACCATAGTGGACCTTACATTGGCTACCCCGCCTGTTGCACGCCGGGTCAGAGACTGGAGGGGTTTTATTGGGGTGGAAGGTATCGGACCATAGATACATGTAACGTCTCGAAGGATTGACGTCTCTATCTCATCAATAGCTCAGACTAGACAGCGTCAAGTAGTACACCCCGCCTTTCCGAGGTGGCTGTCCAAGATTATTGACAGCGAATTTTTCATTCATGCTTCTGTGGTTGAGGAATAAGCATGCCCCGACAATGGGCTTGAAGATGTAGAGGGTGGAGCCTCTTTGTTTCGGTAAAAGGCCCCGACCTCCCAAACGCCAAGTGCACTGGTAGTCGGAACAAATAGGCGCACTCTGCGCCGAATGCCATGCGGGCCGACGCCAGTACACGCGGTTCAAAGCGCAGGCTCGCGACGAGAGAGCACTAACGCACTACAGCTGTCCAACAGCAAAGCCAAGCTCCAGGAGAGAAACGAGCTCCTACAGACTTTGAGTCGAGATCATTCGGGACGCCGATACTGTGTCCAGGTAAATTCCCACGTGGGCGCCCCCGCTGATTTAGGAGCCTCGAGCCCCGGCTGCTGGGGGATATCGTGTCTGCTCTGTTTCCAAACTGAGCAGACCATATTCACCCGTCAATGACTCCAATAATGGCGAGAGAAAGCCAGCGGCCGAGGCACCGGCACCGTCACTCATGCCGGAGGAGTTTGGTCGGGCTGTCAAGAGCCTCCGCGGCAAAATAATAAAACCCCGATGGCATACCTGGCTTTGTCTGGGTTTTGGTTTACGCCCTTGGAACCCAGCTGGCAGGATTTTACAACAAGTTTCTCCAATGCGGCGATTGTCCTCGCAGTGTAAGTCGGGTAAGCTGGTCCTTTTCAAGAAGGACGGGCGTCCCGCGGAAACATCTACCGCGTATCGCTATTGTGCTGCTAGATAAGGTCGGCAAATTGTTGAGAGAATAATTGCCGACCGTCTGGTAACTCACCTAAGTTCGATGGGACCCGATCTTTCGCAGACACAGCTCGGGTCCGCTATCGTCAAGGCGATGGTAGATAGTCGGAGGTCGTGGCAAGCGGCTCTTCTCGTTCTGCGTAAACGTCATTACGTAGAAGGGGGCACCTGACCCAGGCATGAGGTGTCGCCGCGGGGGCGGTAGACACCCCTTGAAAGGCCTCATGAGGTGGCGAACGTTGTGTTTGCGCTAGCCTATCTTGCCAAGGAAAGAAGGGGGAAATGCTCACATGCTCTCTACTCCCCCTTCAAGGTACACGCGCGTGGTATGCGGGCTAGCGCCGGGGAGCCGCGAACGAGTGCCAAAGCGTTCCCGTTGCTCCTCATCATGGCGACTGGTAAAAACACCGTGGGGTTTTAGTCGGTTCTACTCCGCCACAACCTGGCCGTGACCACCGTAATAGCCGGGTATCCATGATGGATTTCTCAACGTAAAAAATGAGAATAAAAAAGGGGACTATGTTGCCTCAGATCTTAGGTCCAGATTTCATGTTAAATAAACACACCTAGCAAATCGTTAGGTGTCAGATAAGATTCAAACCCCTTGCTAAGGGGTTGGGTTTTGGCAGAGGTCTCTCAGGATTACGGCGGGCGACAGCCTGTCAGTTACTCATGCACCATTCGCGATTGCCCTCGCTAAGCAATGACCGTGAGGAATATGTCCCTCCTCAGAGGTGCCGCGCTGCAGGCAGGGTCAGCGTGTCTAAGATGGGATTGAAGTCCCTAAAGGGTCGCCTCCGATATTTTTTCTCGGTAGTGGCCTTCCTTTCGGTGGCCGTGTATGAAGCGACTCGATACCATGAAGATAGTCGTGGGGTCCGTTGTCAGCTCGGTCAAACATGCGTCGAGCGAACCGTTCAACAAACGCTTCCACAGAGTTCACCTCCAGGTCGCCACTGATCGTTTTCCCTCAATTTTGGCCTCCCGTTGGTAGACCGGGCAACCTGTGGATGGCGGCGTGACCTCGTTAACTTTGCGCGTTTCATGACCGCCCGAATCGAATCCAACTTGGCAGTGCGGCGTTAGGAAAACTACGTAATGTCTTTTCGTCCAAAATACCTCAGTGCCTCAAGTCGAAAGTATTCGACTAAAGTGTGTTACCAACACCATCTACTCTTTAAAAATATTGAAAATCCTAATATGTATCGGGTAGATCTTTTTCCTCGCCAAAGTCTTGCCTAACCCCTGGTCCTATCCACTGTAGCCAAAACTTTATATCTAAGTGATTGGAATGTTTCTGGCTAAAAGTTCTGGAGAGATTTTGGACTGCTGGAGTTGTTTGGGACGACCAACTTTCTGACACTTTGTTTAAAACTACTCTTTAAAAATATTGAAAATCCTAATATGTATCGGGTAGATCTTTTTCCTCGCCAAAGTCTTGACTAACCCCTGGTCCTATCCACTGTAGCCAGAACTTTATATCTAAGTGATTGGATTAATATTTCTGGATAAAAGTTCTGGAGAGATTTTGGACTACTGGAGTTGTTTGGGACGACCAACTTTCTGATACCTTGTTTAAAACTGAAAGTCCTCTGTTTCATAGCTTTTAACAACTAACGAATTCTCTTTGGGCATCCTCCCAATGGGAAGCTTGCGTTTTTTTTATCTCGCCCTTAGCTTGTTTTAAATTATCAATGTATACTTTGCTGAACTATACAGATTGCAGTTAATGTGTATTCAGAAAAAAAAAATGCACGGATTATATATAGTAAAGTACCTTAAGTAATTGCAGAGGTATTCCACAGTCCTCATCGATAGCTTCAAGAATGTCTCTCACTTGAAAACAAACTGCTTCTAGTGCAGCCTTCACTAAGTGGTTATGTGTAGTATCTTCAGTCATGCCACATATTACACTGCAATAAGAAATGAATATATTTTTAGATTATTTTATTTAAATCCATTAAGCATAGAAACAGTGGTAACGACCGTTGGCGTTATATTCGAAAATCGTGGGTTTGATTCCCACGCAAGGCAAAATAATATATTTCTGTAAAATTTGCCCTGGTAAGTGTGATTGTTTATAAACATAAAATATGTGTTAGTATCACTATTTTTGGTATACATAGTGTTCGTAATTTCCTATTCAAATTCTCGAACGAATGTTTTTGAATGCGACGTTTCTTGTACTACCCTAAAATTCATGCGCGCGCGCTCGGTCATCCGACTAAGCCGCGGCCGCGCCGGCAGTCTGTAATCCGCAAGCATCGCCCGCGCCCGTTCGTCAACATTCGATATTCGACGAAGACTCCCGCGACGCCCGCCGAAGCGCCGGTCTGTTCGTATTCGACCGAAGCGCTGATCTCGGACTCATCACCACAAAAACAATAGTTACTACTGAAAGAAAGTGTACTGTGCACAGTGCGGGAACCCGTTCGACGTGTCACGGATAAAAAGGTTAGTTGCATGATTCTGTCAAGTTCGAAATGCTCGTTTGGAATTTAATTCTTACCGCCCCTATACAAATACAGTAATTTTTTTTGGATAGGAATTTCCCTGACCTTCCAGATTTTCCAGTTACCCTTAATGAGCTTCAAAAAGAAAAGAAAAAATCCCGAAAATATATTATTTAGTTTTTTTGATTGAATTTTGGAAAAAAAAAAGTATTTGAGATAAAATTTATTAGAGAATAGTTTTTTTTTCGGAAAATGTAGAGCAACAAAATATATTACATTATTTATAAAAAAATTAGGATATTTTGAACTTAGATGGAATTGCCCCGGTTAGGTTGCCAGTTGTTTACAGTAGCAAGTTGTGTGTGTACAGCGCGTATTCATACACAAATGTATTTTGCATTAATTAGTAAAAATTGCATTTTTGTAAGCAGAATGATATTTTAAACACTTTTTGTCTCTTGACATTTTTTCGTAAAATCATTACAGAAGCCGAAAACTGCATTTTTTAATTTTTTTTTACAAAAAGTCAGCCATTTTGGATCCGCCATTTTGAATTTTGTACTTCGGATTCTTAATCAGCGACCTCAAAAACCCCCTATATGTGAATTTCAATTAATTTGCATAAATAGTTTTTGAGTTACAAAAAAAGGGTGGATTCCACCCTTTACAGGGGTGTGCACCAAAATCGAAGATGTAGCATTTTTTCCTGGTGCGAAACTAAAGATGCAAAAGGTTTCATGTCGATTCGTCATCCAGGGAGCTAAATTTATTCAGTAAAAATTCAGGATCCAACTCCACGGTCCTCACCATCGCAAATACGCGGAGACCTGGTAGTGGATCAGTCAACATAGACTGGCCATGAGGCCAGGACGATTTAGGATGCGTCAACGACTAGTATTATTCTGGAAGAACAATTTTTCACATTCATGATTGACCTTCGTAGCAGCCGGGGGCTCCTCCACTTCCAAAATTCTCTTAACCGCCTCAGGAATAGAAAGACAAATGTCAACAAAACGGTTATTAACAACAGGTGGGGGAGGAACATGGGTTGGACCCATTATAACAGATCCCAAGATTGTGGGGATCGCTACGAGGCCACCTGTACCTAGGGGTTTCACATTACCTAGGAGCAACATTCCCAAAACATCGGCACCAAACAACAAATCAATTGGTCCCGGAATGTCGAAGGTGGGGTCAGCCAATCACAAACTTCTTGTCAGGGTCATCACAGCTGGGGACAACTTTACCAGGGGGTGTTGACCCAATATATTTTCTAATACTATTGCCGAAGCAGTGATGCTCATTGGGGGGTGAACTCCGAATATTGGGGGGTGAAATCCGAATATGTGGGGGTGAACTCCGAACATGTGGGGGCTTGCCCAAGCACACATAACACCATTGCCTCTGTCGGGCCTGGACCCGCAAGTTACAAAATTATTGGCAATGCGGCACCAAATGTCCAGGGTCCCTACAATTCAAACAATTTTGTGCTTCAACAGCGGCCACAGCAAACCGATTCCTGGGACGCTGGCCAGTTTGACCAGGTGGTTGAACAGGGGACCGGACCACCTGATGGTCAACAAATCTTAGACGCCCTGCACCGGTAGAGTTGTCCACAATTCGGCACTCTTCATCCAAAAAGTTTAACAAGTCTGAGAGCAATAGTAGGTAGTCAATGCTGTTACCACCATACCTATGCTCAAAGCGCAGCTTAAGTTCGGGGGACAACTTCCCGAGTACAATGTTTAGTAATATAAATGACCAAGAATCTACTGGTAGGTTGAGACACTGCAAGGCATTCACCGCAATCATCAACGGGTTCAAGAGGTCCCTGCAAAAATCATGTGCCTTACCTACAATAGGCAACCCTAATATTTGGTTGACATGAGTGTCAGCCAAACGCCTAACATTTTGGTACCTCTTGGTCAAAAGCTCATAATATAAATATAAACTCATTATAATTTTCGTCCGTCACGGGTAGGTGTTGGACGATGCCACGAGCCTCTCCTCTCAATGAGGATAACAAATATGCCATCTTCTGGCTGGGGGTGAGGTCCCCCCGCCCGTGCACCAGACTATCGAACAAGTTCAGGGAGCCTACCCAGGCATCAAGTCGTCCCTCAAATGGTGGGAGGTCAAGGGTAGGCAACCTGCTCAAAAGCCCGGGAGAAGAACCAACCAGCGAAGGCTCGGGCTCCATCTTAACCGACCTATCAATATCTCCGCGAACCTTCTCAGTAATGGTGTCTACGAGCACCAAGGCACGGTCATAGTCACAAGTGACCGCTGCATGGAACTCATCCTCTACGGGGTTCAAAGCCAAAAAGTTCTCAAAGGCCCTATGTAAGTCCCGCTCATACTCTGGGATCTTTTCAAATCGCACCAAAAGAGCAGCGGAGCGGTCGGGTCTGTCTACCAAATCCACAGCGAATGTAAGCCACCTTAAGACAGCCTTAATTTTATTTGAGTTCTTATTTACAGACATAATTACAATAAGTAGGTGAACACAATATTAATTTAAAAATAAAAAACAAACTTACGAATAAACACAAAATAAAGTTTAAGTTTGCAACACATCAAAATAAGTTTTGTTATTAAAACAAGTTTTAAGTTTCCTTACTAAGGGAAAACAAACATAAAACAATTTACAAAACCTTAACTACCTAACCCTAATAATAAGAAAATAAACTTAATTTTTATTAAAAAACCTACTTAATTTTGTTGGAACTGCACTAGGAATATTATAACTAACCTGATCTGCCTGACCCTAAAACAGTAACAAAGCAGGAAAGCTCAAAATTATAATATCTAATAATAAAAAAATAATAATAAATGAGGTGCACTTTGGAAGAATTTATGATTTATCCTAATCAAATGGTACAACAACACCAACAATTAACATAATAAGCTAAATCTAGCCAACAAACCAGTTTCTAAACTGAGCTAACATTCGCACCGCTTAACGTTAATTGCTAAACTTAAAATCTAGACTTACCGTAAGGCTTTTGTGGTGCTTCAGCGTCGAGATCCCTGTGTACCCAAGGGATGCAATAACTTCGATGTTGAACCAAAAGCACTAAGCCACGTAAAATACGGCGTTGGAACCATATAATATTAACAACACACAACGCAATGAATCTGAATTACTTGTAGGCGCCTAATAATGGCGAACAAACACTACATATGTAAATGGGATTCAAGTGATTCACATTTGTCGCGTTGTGTGTTGTTATAACATGGTTCCAACGCCGTATTTTACGTGGCTTAGTGCTTTTGGTTCAACATCGAAGTTACAGCACCACAAAAGCCACGGTAAGTCTAGATTTTAAGTTTTGCAATTAACTTTTCGCGGTGCGAATCGCGCCCGTGTGAGAATCCTGGACGAGTTTTTTTCCCGGCTTCTCGCACAGCAAAAAATCAAATAAATTTTATGACCTGCCTGACCCTAATAAAGGTAGCAAAGCATAGGCATGTCAAAGTCAAATTTATAATAAATAAACGGTGTAAAAAATATTATACTCTATGGACGTTTTAATCTGTGGACTAGATGGTGTTTTTGTTCTGAGTTTTTGTGCGGCCGCTAATAATTTATATTGTTAATTCTTTGTGTGTAGTGTTTCGTTCGCAATGTATTTAAGCGCCTACAAATAATTGTCGCGTTGTGAAGTTTGATATTTATTATATATTTGTTTGAACGTAGTATTGTTAACAAATCGTATTTGCGTGGCATGTTAGTGGTTCAGAAGACAACGAAGATATTGCATTCCTTGGGTACCCAGGGAACTCGTCGCTGAAGAACATGGGCTGGGCTCATTATAACATATCCCAAGATTGTGGGGATCGCTACGAGGCCACCTGTACCTAGGGCCTTCACAATACATTCCTAAAACATCGGCAACAAGCAACAAATCTATTGGTCCCGGAATGTCGAAGGTGGGGTCAGCCAAACACAAACCCCTTGTCAGGGTCATCACAGTCATCACTTGTCACATCACTCTTCTGCTGACTTGCCATTTAAGCACCAGCAGGATCCCCTCCTCTTCGAAAATATTGATAATCCTAACATGTTGTCTGTTCTTGGAGTCCAGTACAGGATAGTCCATGATAAATTCACCTATCAGGTGGATCTTTCTCCGCCCTCCTAGGCAGAGTAAGTTTATCTGGACTAAGCGCTTGGTCCTGTCCACTGTAGCAGAACCTTTGATCCAAGCGGTTGGATTAGCCCAGTAATATTTTTGGCTAAATGTTTCCTCCAGAGACTTTGGACTACTGGAGTTGGTTGGGACGACCAACTCACTGACACCTTCTTAAAGGACTGGGTTTCCTTTGTTACTTCACTTCCATAAATCAATAAAGTCTCTTTAACCAGACCTTTCCTTCCAGCTGGGAAGTACACGGCGAGCCTCCATGGGTTATGTAACGCTTCAGAGCGAAGATATGCGGCTAAAAATATGTGGTCTACTTGCGTACTGTGTGTCCTAATAGTGTAGCGTCAGTGAATTTGGTCTTAGCTAAGAGCACGATTCCGATGTTAGAATTGTGTGGGGCTGCTCTTCTTACGCGATTATTGAATCACGTTTTTGTAACGTTGATACGCACTATTGATATTGGTGACGTGTTTGCCTGGACTGACAGCCAGATTGTTCTCTCGTGGCTGAAAGCCCATACACTCGAAGTCTTTGTAGCCAATCGCGTCTCTCAGATTCAGGCTTTTGATGCTCCGTTGATCTGGAGACATGTTCCAGGGGAAATGAACTCTGCAGATGTTGCGTCCAGGGGTTCTGCTGCCCCAGATCTTTTGCGACACTCACTTTGGTGGGGCCCTGATTGTTTGACGCATCCTGAGTCGCCCTGGCCACATGGCCAGCCTTTGTTGACTGATCCACTAACAGGTCTCCGCGTATTTGCGGTCCTCACAACCGTGGAGTTGGATGCTGAATTTCTATTAAATAAATTTAGCTCCCTGGATAAATTGTTGGATATAACTGCGTGGATTAAACGCTTTACTATGCAAAGCTTTTACTAGGCAGCTTTTGGAGGGAGATCGTGTGAATGAATCTCCTCCCTTTGGCAGCGTTAGTACAGATTCTGCTGGCTCCTTTTTTGTTAAAATGTCTCAGCTTACACAAATAATAAAATTGTGAAGCTTTACATGTATCTGTTACGCGTACTTGTGTATTTGTATGTCTATACAAAAAGGCCGTAGCATTTAAAATTGTTTTCTGCCCTCATTATTGAAGACTTTATCGCTACCCTTGATAGGTTTGTTTCCCGTCGTATTTTTCCATGATTAATTCGATCCGACTGTGGAATAAACAACAAGGGCATCGAATAAGTTATATAAATTGCATATAACAGGCTATTGGAACTGTGCTCTTCCAACGTGGAACCACGTGGCTCTTTAATCTACCAGTACGCCCACATAGGGAACATATATTTGAAGGTGTAATACCTAAACAACGGCTAAACCAACAAAAACAGCAGATGACCCAGCATCTGGCATTAGCGATGAGACAAAAGATGTACTTTGGACAATTTTGAGGTTATGCTGATCAAATCGAACGACTTTTCCCATGGAACCATGTATCGCAAAATGAAAAAAAAATGCCTTTTCTATACAAAGCATTTTTTAACAACGAAATCCCTCGGGTACCCGAGGGAATTCGTCGCCGAAAAAGAACCCCTGGCCACTTCAGTAAGTAATTAGTATTTAAGAGACAGAGGTGCGTACCGCATGCAAGTGAGAAGTGGGGACCTCGTATTTAGAGTTTTGTCCTGCTTCTTACACAATATGAATAGTTTAAATCGCATTTCAGTCATAACGTTAATATCTGATCCGACCGGCAGTTGTCAGTTTTGTATTAAACTAATTTTATTTAAATTGCTTATAGGTAATATATTTACCCTCTAGCATCTTTTCTCCAGTAAGGCGCATAGAGCCCACTAAAAGCAGGAACAAATACCACACTGCCATTTTCTGTTGCAGTCTCAGCAATGTCTTGGGAATTTTTGACATTTTCTATTATTCCCAGGTTATTGATTAGCCATTCGAGGGCTGCACCAGCGATAGCAACCTGAAATATATATAAATATGTTTTTATTTTAGGGATATTAATTGTATTAATTGTATATATATATATATATATCATCACGGGAGCCTTACGGCGCCCGAGACCGCCTAGACGGCCCCAGGGTACCCAGCGGAGAGGTTTTAATCCCACCTCGTCGTAGTAGGTACTCAACTAAAAATATATTTACCTAATTAATGTACAGATTTTTTTCATTTATAATTTCAATATACGTTCAAGAGATATGATAATTTAAACACAAAGAAGAAAGGCAGGCTCAGTGCAGGTATTTAGAATGATTTGTCATTTGTCAAAGAGAACGCATTTTTTAAAGCAATTAAAGAAGTTAATTTTATATGTAGTAGTTTTCATTTAAACTGGGACAAATAAGAAAAACGAAAAAAAATAAAGTTTATGCAGCAATAACTAAACGCAAATCATGAACCAAACATAAATAATCTGTGTACATCTGGAAGTATGAATAATAACAAATTCTTACAAATGCATTTGTAAGAATTTGTTATTATTCATACTTCCAGATGTACACAGATTATTTATGTTACCATAGACAATATTTTTAAGTCATTATTTTTCGGCTACTCTATAGACCGTATGATTTTAGACGTGGTTTCATAACGATTTCTCATAGCGTGTGTAGTCCTTATTACTTAATAATAAAACATAAGTTTTAGTGAATTCCGACATTAAAAAGAATACTATGATTACCTTTTATTCTATCTATTTAATATATACTAAGATTTTGTACTATCATTTGCAATATGAAACGCAAATCCTATGCGGCACTGAATTTACATGGGCGGCTGCCATTCTTCTTTAATATAAAAATATATACCATCACGGGTGCTCTACGGCGCCCGAGACTATCTAGACAGCCTCAGGATATCAGGGATGGTCATAGTTTATGTTTGTTTAAAATCTGTCATTGAATATAAACCAATAGAAAGCTCTTTTTTAGATGGACTGTATTTTATTGTCGATCCGATTTCTTTTAAAAACGTCGGACGCAGCTATTAATATATCAAGACAAACCGAGTAGGTCTCGTAATGAATTTATTAACAATAATAGTTTACTTGGACTCCATGCCAACAAACTACAACAATTAGACTGAGTTACACCAAAATAAACTCTTATGTAAATTTAATGATTAAAGTTAAAAATGATGTCGAATGTACCAGTTTTATTTTTATATTAATCATTACAATTACTTTAACGTACACTTTGGTGCAACTCAGCTTTAGTTGTGTTTGTAAAATCCATTCAGGGTCACACATCAATACGTCAAATAAATTATACTTAATATAAGAACAATAACAATGTAATAATATAATCTTTAATTTATTACCAAAATTTGTGATAATACCTAAACAAGTATGTATTTTGGTACTCCTGATTAAATAAAGTATTAGGCATATTTGGACGTCAACTCTTCATCAGTTCAGGTTAATGTACATAAACTTGATGTAATCTATAGGTAGATTAATGTGTAACGTTTCAAAGCAATTGTACTACGACAAATGATTAAAATATTCACATGTTTCGAAACGTAGTGCCTCTAGTGACTGAGATAAGGAATTAAAATACTTTGTGCTAATACTAAACCAAGTGTCATAAACCATATCTAAGTATCATCACGGAAAAAGCAGCTATCATATAAGAAATTGCATTAAAATTAGTCTACCCATTTTAAAACTAAGCTACAACAGACCAATAAACAGGTTAAGGGTTTTTTGTAGGGGATTTAAATACTTACCGAACCTTCCAAAGCATAAACAGGCGGACTATCAGGTCCCATTTTAAAAGCAACCGTAGTCAATAAACCCTTTGAGGATTGTACAATAACTTCTCCTGTATTGTACAAAACAAAACATCCTGTACCATAAGTTGCTTTCGCTTGGCCCTTTTGAAGGCACATTTGACCCACAAGTGCCGCTTGTTGATCTCCAAGACAACCTGCAATGGGCACCCCTGCTAATGGTCCATCAGATATACATCCGTAAATCTGAAATATTGATAATTAAAGATAAAATATTGTTTTTTAATCCGTCTACAAAAAGGGTTATAAATAAAATTCTACGTAAATTAAGTATGTAGTAAATAAAAATGACAAACACACAAGATGGCGGTTAACTCACTAATACACTCCAAAAAAAAAATTGGTACGAAGGCAATACATAGGCCTGGATAAGATCTGGAAATTCAACCGAACGCAAATAAGGCTACTAGTGAGAGTATTCTCAGGATTCATCATCATCTTCATAATATAGGACTACACATAATCCCAGGTGTAATACAAGTGGAATCTGTGTCCCGAATCAATGCAGTACCTACTGTCCGACTGTGACGCGAGATTTGCCCACCAGGTCTTAGGTGAATACGAATGGGCAACACACAAAAGATCCGCCCAAAAACCAATAATATTATGCGAGAACCCGGCTTCTCAAAACTAGTCCAGGATTCTCACACGGGTGCGATACGCAACGCTATATAAGTTTAAAATAACTTAACTATGGCTCTCGTGGTTACACTTCAGCGACGAGTTCCCTGGGTACCCAAGGAATGCAATATCTTCGTTGTCTTCCCAAACACTAACATGCCACGCATTACAATTTGTTAACAATACTACAATAACAATACGTTGGAACAAATATATAATAAATATCAACAACACAACGCGACAATTCTGACAATTATTTGTAGGCGCCTAAATACATGGTGTACGAAATAGTACACATTAAATAATTTACAATATTTAATAATCTATTATTATTATTATTAGCTTATATAAATGGCCTCTACGCTTGCGCGTAATTTTGCCAGTGTCGAGTAGGGTAGATTAAAAAAACTTTTTTATTAATAGTGTAAGTGGGATAATAGGATGGAAAGGAATTGGGAAAGGACTAGGGTAGAGAAAGGAATGGCGACATGACCGTATGAAATATATACGGTATAGTCCTGCCAATGTCAAGTGAAGAGGGAAAAAAAAACGGGAACGTTAAGGGATTCATTGAGATAACACAAACACTGAGATACTGCGTAAATGCTACACTTCTCACACTTAAGATAACAACGGAATGCTTATTCTACAAAATTGGTTCATTTTTGCACAATAATATCCTATAAACTTAACAATGAAAGGTATATCAGAAACACACGACTACAGTCTTCGGGCTACCCTCAAGGAAAAAACACCATCTTGTCCACACAAAAAAAAGGTACTGTCAATGTTATGACCACAGATTAACGTCCATAGAGTATTATCAATACCGAACATTCCCCGCCCCGGATAGAAGGAATCTATACGCTGTACAACGTGCAATCGGGATGGTGTTGCCACCGCTCTATTTAAAACGGAATCTCCAACCATAACCTCAGTAAAACGAGGTACTCCATCCGCTCCTGGAACCAAGTTAAGAATGTGCCCCCTTCTCCAATGCAATGCGGATAGGTTAGAATCCTTAACCAGGACGAGGTCGCCTATCTTTGGAGGGTCGCCCGTCTTATCAGTCCACTTCACATGTTGCTGCAATATGTAAAGGTATTCGAGCGACCAGCGATGCCAGAAATGCTGGGTCATCTGCTGGATCAATTCAAATCGCGACAGTCGAGTACACTTCCCATCTCTGAAGGAGTATTCAGGCAAGGCGACAAGTGGCTGCCCTATCAATAAATTACCTGGAGTCAAAGCCTCGAGGTCGTTTGGGCTGAAGAGAGCTGGCATAACGGGTGTGAGTTGAGGACGGCTTTAATTTTACAAAATACCATAGCAAGTTCCTCAAAGGTTAATACGGTATCTCCTATCACCCTACGTAAGTGACAGCCTTCAAATATTCCACCCCAATGTGGACATGCTGGTGGATCAAAAACCCATCTAATTCCACGTTGGGAGAGTGCAGCTTCAATTACATTCTGATTATTTGCTACAAATTTATATACATCTATTAAATAACGGCCGGTGCCCTTGTAGTTTGTTCCACAATCGGACCGGACCAACGATGACAAACCGCGACGGGACACAAATCTACCAAGAGCCGCGACGAAGGCTTCAGTGCTTAGGGCGGAAACCAATTAATAGGCCTTAACAATTTTAGCGTTCCTGAGGTGGAACACTTTCACAGAGAACGGGCCAGCAAAATCTGTACCCACGCCAGCAAAGGGACGAGCCTCATTCCGACGGCAGATCTCCCATTTGAGGCTGCATGGTAGTAGCCAGGAGTCTGTAACAAGGCATGTATAGCAAAATCACACTTCGTATGACTCGTCTGGCGGACAGAATCCAATATTCGCGCTGAAAAATGGCCAACAAAGCATTACAGCCTTAATCCAATGAGTCCTTCTTTTAACATGGTGTGAGTACTAGCGACTGGTGTATCTCCCGGGGGTGTCGACAAATAAAACTAAAGCGTTTAATCCAACCAGTTACACCCAACAATTTATCCAGGGAGCTAAATTTATTCAATAAAACAATTCACATTCATGATTAACAGGATTGACCTTCGTAGCAGCCGGGGGCTCCTCCACTTCCCAAAATCTCTGAACCGCCTCAGAAAGACAGATGTCAACAAAATGGTTACCAACTCACCTCCAGCCAAAAGATGACATATTTGTTGACCTCTTTGAGAGGAGAGGCTCGTGGCATCGTCCAACACCTACCCGTGTCGGACGAAATTATACGATTGCGCGTGAGCTTCTGACCAAGCGGTATCAAAATATTAGGCGATTGGCTGACACTCATGTCAACCAAACATTAGGGTTGCCTATAGTTGGTAAGGCACATGATTTGCGCAGGGACCTCTTGAACCCGTTGATGATTGCAGTGAATGCCTTGCCATCTTGATGATGATTTGTTGACCATCAGATGGTCCGATGGTTCAACCACCTGGTGAAACTGTCCAGCGTCCCAGGAGTCGGCTCGCTGTGCCCGTTTAAGGCAAAACTATTTATATTGTAGGGACCCTGGACTTTTGGACAATTGCATTGCCCACAATTTTGTATCTAACGGGTCCAGGCCCACGTGCCACAGCCCGATAGAGGCAATGGTGTTATGTGTGCTTGGGCAAACACCACCAAAAGAATTGATGTGAATCACGGCCATGTAAGCAGTGCAGTGGCCGCCATCCTCTTGTTTTGTGTGTCAACGTAAACATGGAAGACCGCCAACCTGTTCACTGTGAACCCCAGGGTGCTAGGGAGGTGCGATCGCCGGGGTTATCTGGTTCCTCACGTACTGAGGACCGGCTCCTCTCGACCCCCCCCCCCCCCATCCATGTTCGGAGTTCACCCCCCAGGAATGGTGGCCGCACCCCCCTCATGGGCGGGGGCAATGCTTATTACCCTCGCTTTGCCTCTATGGGTCGTAACCGGTGTGCATCGCAGCAACCTGCTGTAAGGTCTCGTTACCAAAGAAGACCTTCAGGACGACATCCTCATGTTGTCGAGCCAATGCCATGGGACCGATCAAATGGGATCCATGATTACCAGTGGATCCCGAACCCGAATATTCCTCTACTGTATTAAAATTATTTATTTATGTATGTATATATAGGTATATATCTACTTATTTATGTATGTCTGTTCGATTTTGATAAATAGTCTATGGACGCTAATCTGTGGTCATAACCTATGACATGTCAGTCGGTTAACAAAAAAAAGGTTGGAAAAATGGTGATTAATTCTTTGTAAAATGGTATAATTATTTGTTTTATTGTGAATAGAGTTTTTGTTCCGCAAAGTGAGTTTTGTGCGGCCTATTAGAAATACCATTTATATGTGTAGTGTTTTGTTCGCCATGTATTAGGCGCCTACAAATTATTTTGTCGCGTTGTGTGTTGTTCTCATTATTATAATGTTCCAACGTCGTGATTGAGTGGCATTTGTTAGTGGTTTCAAAGAAGAACGAAGATATTGCATCCTTTGGGTACCCAGGGATCTCGTCGCTGAAGCCCCACAACAAGCCATACGGTAAATTCTGTTTTTAAGTCAATTGCGGTGCGAATCGCACCCGTGTGAGAATTAATCTTGGACGAGATTAGTTCCCGGCTTCTAGCACAATGTCTATATATTATTATTTATGTATTTTTATGTATACTATTAAATGTTATTATATATTGCATTAATTAGCACTCTGCCTGTTTTTGGTCAATCTCCTAAAGGTTAGCTGGAAGATAATGCCTAAGGCATTAAGCTCGCCTATGTACAATAGTATTAAGCTTTTGTGCTATAAAGAATTTTTCATTCATTCATTAAAAATTGGAAGCATTTCACGGCACCAATCAACACGACGGAGTTTTTGAGCCTCGGTCAATTTATGAGGTATCCGCCAGGCACAAGCTTCCTGACTGCTGTCAATGTTCATGGAGGATTTTGTGCACTTGACTCATACCGATGTCTAAACTTGTCGGAATCTGCTGATATGTCACTCTTTTATCAGTATCCGCACAACACTGATATTATCTTTAGTTGTCGTCGTAGAAGGCGGTCCCTCACACAGATTATCGGTGACATTAGTGCGACCACGTTTAAACATTAAATCAGTTGTAAACAATGGCACGAGATGGAGTTTCATAGCTTTCTTTTTACTTAAATGACATCGGAAGTCTTAAAAAATCATTACAAGAAAATTTTCTCGCGTTAAATTCATGCTGACGTGACGTGACACAGACAATTTTCAATTTGCCGCTAAATCGTAAAACAAAATGTGACAAATGAATGAAATACATGCTCAATAATATTGGCAGAGTCCCATTTTCAAAATTTAAACATATTATATTGTTTACAAATGGCTTTAGTCAGGCCCTTACCTTCACCTTAATTTCCGATCACTACTTATAAACCACCGATTTGTTATATTAACAGAATAGTGAAACAGTACATTTATTACCAGGTTTAGGCTAAATCTAAAATCTTAGCGAAGAGTTAGAGCAGTAAGGGATGCCTGCATGACATCCTTTAAACGTATTTCCATTATAAATATATTTAAAATAGTTATGCAAACAGCCCTATATAAACTTTGATTCATTATTATAATATTTTTAAATACCTCTGAACTTGATTTTATTTCAGGCAAAACTGATTTTGGTATTTCGAAAAAATTGAGCAATACGGGATCCCATTCCAATGTTTTAATATTCATCAGCATTGTCCTCGAAGCATTTGTCACATCTGTGATATGTTTGCCACCCATGAAGCCACCTAAAATTAAAAAAAAAACTATTTTAATTATTTACTAGTGTTTAGGTCCCTGGTCAGAACCCGCGTACATATCAATGACTATTTAATTAAAAAAAAAGTATATATATATTATGTGCCTCTGACACCACATTAAGCCTTCGGTCCTAGTTCCACTGCACCAACTGGGGAAACTTTATATAGGTGGGTTAAGTATATTCAATCACCACGACGAGCTGGCCACTTGTACGGCCTTCGCGTACAAGAAGAATCTCGGAATACCTTGGGCTTGCAAGTTGGGAATAAACCCTACGTAAACTTCACACTTCTGTCAAAATAATACGATAATATTTTTATTATGTTTATCAACTTATTCACTAGTCATAATAAATTTCGGGCGGGTGAGATTTTTACAATGTCGGGATATTTAATTGCGTAGTTGTAGTAACAGTACAGTTTATATTCAAAACGGCCAAAGCGACGCGCTTTAAATTCTCAGTACCTATATATATCTCTATATCCTATAACACAGGTGTTTCACCTAGCATAGGATTTAGAGTTATATACCTATATCTGTTTTTGTATAGCCTTACAAGTGAAAAAATTCATATGTATTTTTTTTTAAGTTTAATTGAAACCATTTATGTAATTAGACTAAGTTTCTTTGAATAAATTTTATTATATTATTATTATTATTTGGTAAACAAAATAATAATAAAACTTTTGAAATAATGAATTAATTAATGTTATATATTTGGTGGAAAGATAATAGATATATACCTATGACAATTTAATATAGCATTATTAAATAAGAAGCAGCACAATGCAAAGATAATTTGATCCTTATGAATGACACTATCGATTGGTGGCATAAAAATACAGGAGTTATTTGTTCGGTTTTCAATCGGTTCGATTCCCGGGTGTAGCACGTATTTTCAATAATCTTTGAACGCAGTTTTACTTTTTATTTAAACGAAAAGAATGTTTCCTTTTAGTAAAATTTTCCATTTTCAATATTTTGGGTACTTTCCCTCGAACATCCTTTATATCATCCTGCCTCAATGGCAATGGGTAAGTAAGGTATGTGTAAAAAGTGTTAGGTATATGTTGTTGTAATAAACTAACCTGTTAAATTCCATATAATCCATGTATCAACAGTACCAAACATACAAATTCCGTTTTTCATAGCATCCTTCACAGATTCAATGTTATCACTTAGCCATCTTAGCTTAACGGCACTAAAGTATGGCGATAACGGTAAACCACATAATGGCTGTAAAGATACATAATAAAGAAATTATTATATTGATAAGATAATGAAATAAGTACTACACAAGGCGCCTACTACAACGCCATTGTTTTATATTGTGTTGTTTTTGTCTTCTAAAATAACTTGATCTTCACAAGATCTTGCTTGTATTTCGTGTATAAGAAACAACGATAATAATACATATTATAACTTATAAACACACAGGCCAAGGCAAACGTACTAATATTATTTTTTGTGTGGAATGGGAATCGAACGGATGGTCTCTGGATAAAACGTTAACAAAACAGCGTAAACTCTATTTATTACGGTTTAAAGTTTACTGAGTAAATATTAAATCAAATTTACATTAAGTATACCTACTCAATAAAATACTATTGCAGAAACTGATAAATAATAATAACTGATAATACTACGTACTTCTTTAGGTTTTATCTGCACTTTATCGTTTAAAATGAAACTAAAGTTCAGTTTATAGAATAGATTAAACTGTTTACCTCAAGAGGATTTATACCTACCGAACGTTTTATATTCATTTTATTTAGGTACAATTCAGTAGTAAACAAGATAAAAAAGATATTATTGGTATTAACCTACAGACATTAGTGAACCCTAACAATGAAACACATTGGACATCGTATTCCAGAGATAATGAGTAGAAAAACTGGAAAACTTGTTTTAAAGTACATTTAAGGTCACCTCCACTTGATGGAAACCAGTTTAAAGGTCCGAAAACCATTGCAATCAACTATTACAAGCTAAGGTAACCATTGTTTTTAGCCAACTGTACCCAGTACGATCCCAGAGCTTAGTTTGTGACCTGGACATTTCATTTAGAGAAAACTTAAATTTTATTAACGCCTAGCTGATGCGTGCAACTTCGTCTGCGTAATTTTAACTATTTACGCAGCGCACGTAACGGATGCTTCAAATGGAATAATTTTTCCCAGTTTTTACAAAAAAAAACATTAGTGCTCAGCAGGGTGATTACGCGTCTTAAGTTCGCTCGCACGCCAACTGTTATGACGTCATTCTGACGTAGATCAAGCTTGGCTTCTTAACAATGGCTCCAAAAATCTTACAAAATTACGTCATAACGATTGGCGTGCGAGCGAACTTAAGACGCGTAATAAACCTGCTGGTCTTATTAGTAAGAGCGTGATGTTATATATAACATCACGCTCTTACTACTTATAGGGGAAGAATATAGGCTATATATAGCCTATATTCTTCCCCTATAAATAGGCTATTCAATACTAAAATAATTCGAACCAGTAGTTCTGGAGATTGGTGCGTTCAATTAAACAAACTCTGCAGCTTTATAATATTAGTATAGATGAGGAAAACAAAAACTATAAAAAAACTGTGTTTGTCATCTTTTCGTAAAAAAAATGTCAATACCTTTAGATAGTTTAGGTTTTGCTTTTTCTTATTAGGAATGGTGTCCAAAAGCTTTTCAACGGTTGATGAAGTCCTCATGTCGAGCCATACGATTGCATTATAAAAAGGTTTACCACTTCTCTTATCCCATACTATTGTGGTCTCACGCTGATTGGTAACCCCTATAGAAATTATATCCTGAAAATATCATTAATAACTATAAAAAAAAAATGTTATTTTGAATTGGGAATTAAAATTATTGGTCCGAAAAAAAGCCGAACCGTGTGGATGCAGTAACTAAGACGGCCCACATACACACACTGTCAGGACGATGCCATTCTACAGCACGCACACATATATCCTCTATCTCTGCGCTTAGGGTAACCATATAAGTCAATATTTTTAGGATTACATGATTTTAGTTTTTTTTTTTAACAAAATACTACTAATCTGTTTTATTAAACATATTAATAGCCCAACAGTATTTACGATAACTACTTAATATTTCGTCTAACATGGCCTTTTCTTGCGACTGACTTACAACAAAACTCATTTGGTAAATGTGGCAAATTGTCATAGGGAAACTTAAGTCTTGGCTTGGATTTGCACCTGGCACTGACTCCTCCGCGCTTTCAGGGGACAGCAACATTTTGGGATAAATTTAGAAAAAACATCTGAGTTGTACAAACATCTACCGTGTAATCAAACCACAAATCCTGAGCAACAGTGAAGGGGAGAGTTGAATTCGGAAATGCCTTTAAGCAGGGTTAAAGGCATTTCATATATCACGCGATTGAACCGACGCCCACACGGAGAATCCATATATAGTTAAGAGCATTGTCTCTCTCTCTCAATCAGGTGAAGTAAAACATTTACTAATTGTACACTTTTTATATGCTATAGTCGTAGTATATTTTAAATAAGCTATTAACTATACTATCGTTAACGCAGTAGTATAGTCTAACTCGAAAGTAAACGTTAAATGAGTCGCACTAGGGCTACAGTAGCCCTAGATAGAGATACTTGAAGTAAGAATGCGCGAACTTCACGAGCACGAAAGAAGAGAAAAATCATGCAACGAAATCATTTTTTTTTTATAGAGCATCGTCTCCGAGTGATATAAAGTGAATAATTTAATTTTCAAATTATTTAAGGTTCCTTAATATTATTATGTTGCAAAACAATGTTCTATAAAAAGTAACTACGGTGTGGATGAACCAATTGAACTTTATCTCGTACTTCGCAATGCAAACTAAAATGTGCACACCTAGCAAGACAATTTGTAGTTCCTGAATAGTATTATACTATAAAAATACAAGCATAGCAAGTAATGTAGATGCACTTGAAAATGGTAGCAATAAAGCTGAGCAAACCCAGTTCTTGACCAGCCATGAAACTTAAATATTAAGCAATTATTATATTATGACAAGTGAATATAATCGGATTTAATATATATATTTATATGTATGTATGTATCATCACGGGTGCCTTACGGCGCCCGAGACCGCCTAGACGGCCCCAGGGTACCCAGCGGAGGGGTTTTAATCCCACCTCGTCGTAGCCGATGGAATGAGTCTACACCGAACAAGTGGCTAGCTCGTTGCGATGTTTTGAATAGACTCAATAACCCATCTATAAACAGTTTCACAAGTTGGTATAGTGAAACCGGGACCGACAGCTTAACGTGCTCTCCGAGGCACTATAGTGGTGTTGTCAAACAAATGTACATAAATTTTTAATTTAAAAACTCATTGGTACACACCGGGATTCGAACCAGGGACCTAAGTGTTTTTAAGTCCAAGGTCTAACCAACTAGGCCACCACGTATTTATATATTTATATATATATATATATATATTTTGAATATTATAGTTATCTTCACACTAGGTCCTAACAAGGGTAGGTAGAAGCCACCGGTATTTTTATCTTCATACTCATTTTGCCTTATTGATTTCCAATACATTTACAATAACATACATTTTCCAATTTCACGGTTACCCTACACGTTCTTGCTTCGTCATTCTTTCTACACTGAAATCATTCTCATTTACATTCTATACTTTCTTTCAGTGCCACTCCTTTAACACTTTTTATGGTGGGAGGAAGACCTCTATAACTCTGCTAGGCCGACCGACTGGACTCATTACTACGGCCTATAAAAATGCTAAAACCGTTAAGTGTCGTCATGTTTCGGTTTTAGCCTTTGGGTTCAACAGTTTCAAGAGACTACTGCATCGTTTTCTTGTGGTAGTCTCCTTTCAGGGCGCGGTTACAAAACAGGCGGTTGATTTGACGTAGCGAGGATATTATTAAATTACTCATAATGCAAATTCGTCCTGGTTTCCGCCCCTTTCGTAAGCGCAACGTTTAGCTAGCATAGTCAGAGCAATTAATATTGTTAAACAACCATTTATCGATCGAATACATTCACGGACTTTGCAGGTCTGCTTAACAAGGTCACATGGTATGCTCCTATACTTTATACTTTTTTTTCTTTAAACTACCTAGTTCTTATGTGTGAAAACAATTATGAATTATTTGTACTTAAATGGACAACTAAGTATAAAAAGTCTGTGTTTTCTAGAATCAGTTTTTTTTAGTTGGTCAATATTAATTATATATGATTTATATCGCTGTGTTATTAGTTAATATAATTTATGTGATAATGATCTTCGACAAAAAAATATCTTTTATTATTCGCATTTGCTGATGATCAAATTAAAACAATGACGTAATTAGCTTAAGCAAAGCAAAATCTACAGAGTGTCACTGACAATTTACAACTTAGCATTATGTCTGAGTATCGTAACATGACAGTCAATAAAGTTTACAAATGGACAGTCATCCATAGTCAATATTTATCTATTTTATTGATTTATTGAGGCCGTTGATGGTGTTGTGCGAGGTTGTGTTATGAGAAGCAAGTATATGAAAGAAACTAAAAGTTCATGGCTATCCATGCAATCACAATGAGGAGAAAACATAGCAATACAGACTGCACCAGAACCATTGACACAGCAAACTAATAGGTAAAATTAAAGCTTGAGAGGTATAAAACAAAAGAGACCAAATTAAAATTTGAACTATATCAATTTAATAAAATGTATATATATATTTGTGCATGTGTGTGACTCACCCTCAATAAAATATACATATTATAAATGTTATTCACTTAATAGAAGTAATCACAATCTATAAAGACAACCTATGACCCAAAAAGTGATGAAGTTGGTTTTGCCACCACTTCCAGCTATATGTATTATGCTATACTGAAATGATGCTACGGTGAATACTAAATAGTATTAAATAAAAAAATATCATCCCAAATGCCTCAAGTTGCGGCGCCCGTGAACACCAAGTGGAGAAATTTTAGGGCAAAAAAGTGGCTAGTGTGTCGCAATATTTGAATATACTCAATAACCCATCTATAAACAAGGTTATCAAGTTGGTATAATGAAACTGGTCCAACAGCTTAAATTTAGACAACACCATAGAGCACTATGTGTTGTCTAACAATACAACATATTTTTTTTAAACAATGTTAAAAATCAGACAAAAACTCAGAACTCACAATTAGCTGTTAAATCCAAAACTTCAACCTCAGCTGATATAACGAGGCAATAAAAAAAATATCACACAAGCTAAATCAAAAACATGACAAGGTAAATCCTTCAGACCAATCAGCCTTACTACTTAAACAATGGAAAGGCTATGTGACAAACACCTAAGAGACACAATCTTAGTTATAGAATCCATTGCATCCTTATCAACATGCATACACAACAGGAAAATCAACGGAGTCAGCACTACACCATGTAGTAAGTAAGTTTGAATTGATTCTTACCAATAAAGAATAAACTTTACTTAATCTTAATCATTAAAAACTAGTGCACAACAAATGGCCTCAAAGTAAATCCTAACAAAACAAAACTTCACCAATAAAAGAAAATTGAGGAATGTGAAACTACAAGCATTATTTAACACAGAACTTACTCTAGCTACAGATGTCAAGTATCTAGGCACGATGCTGAATTGAACTGGACTAAGCTTGAGAACAAAACTGAAGAGAGTCTGCATCACAATTTGGCAATACAGAACACTTTTAGAAAAAATATAGGGATTCAAACCCAAGACTACCATGTGGCTATATACTACAATCATCAGACTCACTATCTAGCTACAACAGGTTGTATGAAAACTACACTAACAGCGGCTATTAAAACCTTACTAAACCTGACATCTTTACATACATACAATACAAAGTTACTGTCGCTACCATAAGAGTCTACCTCTGGACAAAGGAAAACAGACAACCAAGCAAGGTCAGACAGTGCAGCCTTACTACTAGCATTGAAGAATAAATAGATGAACTCAAGTCTGGTAAAACAATGCCACTACACCCTGAATGCTATATCAGTTGGTAACAGGGTGACTCCTAGTGAATAAAGAGACACAGCAACTCCCTTAATAATAATGCGGCTGACAAACTGGTGGAAAGAGGTTTGGCTATAATATATACTGCTTTCTTTTAATCAGTTGAAAACCTAGCCACTGGACTACAACTTTAACTATCACTGTAAGTATAGGGCTAACTTACAAAACTGCAGGCAGGCCAGAGAGGAGGTGACCAAACGTAGCCCTTGTCTAGCTTGGAACCTGCTTAATCTCAACAGAGGTAACCTGTGTATGGTGGTGGATATACTTCTAACTATTTTAGGTTTCACCAACAGTTGTAAATGTAGAGGTTGCATGGAAACTGATGAAAAATCCATATACCCACATGCTTCATTGCACCAGGGTGGCTTTACAACGGGCGAAAATCTTTTAAACACTGAGGTTGCTCCTTGAGGCCCCTGGAAGATTCGGACTTCTTGTTGCCTTCTGGAAGGGGCTGGACGGAATAGTCAGCCGACTCACACAAAAAGGCCTTACCTTTTGCGGAAAACAAGCTTGCCACTACAAGCAAGGCATACTCAGTCACTTAACAAACACATTGAAAAGCAACCACTCATAAACGCCGAGAATGACAGATGACCATGCGTACATATACTTGAGGAACAATACATAATTAACACAGCCTGCCGCCAGATGACAAATCCGACCTAAATGAGGTCAGATTTATACAGATGGGTCAAAAACCAAAAACGGACAGGAGCAGGGGTTTTCTGTTGTGACCTGAATATTAACATCTCAATGCAGTAGGCACACATGCCTCCATCTTTCAAGCAGCTAGGAAGTTGGCTGCGGGATAACATCCACAACCATCACTGTAAGTATTGGGTCTATTTACAAAACTGTAGGCAGGCGAGCGAGGCGGTCAACAAACCAAGCCCGCTTCTAGCTTGAAACCTGCTTAATCTCAACAGAGGTAACCTGCGGATGGTGGGGGTTACTCTAACCAGACACTGTCTATTAACCAAACACCTTCTAGGTATCACCAACAGTCCTCTATGTAGGGGAAGCATGGAAACAGAAGGAACACCCACCCACATGCTGCTTCATTGGACCGGGGTGACTTCAACGGGGAAATCCTCGTAACACTGAGGTCGCTCCTCGAGGCCTGTAGGAGTCCAGGATTTCTTGCTGCCTTCTAAAAGGAGCTGGGCTGGCTAGAGTAGCCGGCCGTTTACATCACGCTAAAAGGCCTAACCTTCTAGCCAATTGTGGAAAAGTGGACCCGCCAAGAAGATAAACATACATACATTTACAATTTGGGATTATTTTTTTTTACCTAGGCGAAAAGGTATGTTTGCTCCCTAGTAAGTTCCTAGTAGTTCTAAATGTCAAAGCTTGCTTATAGACAGCAGCAAACTACTAAAATGCAGTCTTAGCAGAAGTCAATTTAAGTAACTTACTACAAGATAAGTTCATACATTTTAATTAGTCAAAGTTTAATATAAAACCTATTGCTAGCATCTAAAATGATTAGCAAAGACCATTCAGTATAGACCATAATATTATTAATTATTTCAAATAAGAAAAAAAAACATCTAATAATTTGCGCTATGTTTAGTCTCTGACAGCAAAATTATTTAGATTTATGTAATGAAAATGTTGACTGGTTACAGACAATCTATTTTGAAATAAATACCTGTGGCTTTCCTCCTAGTTTAATCAGGTCGTCTACTGCAGCGATAACGCAAGACGTTACGACATCTAAAATCTCGTAGGGGTCTTGTTCTACCCAACCTTCCATAGGATAATATTTTTCCAACTCTCTTTGGTGAGAAGTGACAACTTCAGCAGAATTTGCTTTGAAAATAATGAAACGTGCACTTGATGTACCCTCGTCAATTGCGCCAACCAAAGGCCCAAAACAACCAAATTCTGTCATTTTATTGTTAAATACAAAAAAAATCACCACAATATTATTTTCTTCTATAATTTTATGAAATCGACGTCTTGTCGCACAGTCAAAAATAAATAAATTAGCCCATAGATAATTTAATGTTTTTTTTTATAAAATAAACATGCGTTCGTTTAAAAAATAGGAATGTTTTTATTTTCATTAAATATAAAATATTTCGATTATATAATATTTTATTCGGAAAAAGAGTATTAGTAGAATTATTATAATATTAATTATTTTTCTATGGTTATATTATTTGTTTCACGTTTACGCAGGGTACGCAAAGGAAGATCAAAAGGAATACATTTTCCCCGTTTTTCCATTTTTTTTAGAATCATACCTATTATATAAAGGTAAGGTTAAGGGCTTGGATAACACAGGTGGTTATATACACCAGGCTAACGATGGGAATATTAGAACTTGCATTTATTTTAGACATGGCATATATGCAACAATACTAATTAATTTCTGTCACAGGGATCTTACAACAATAAAACAACGAGTACCTCATTATGGGATGTGACTCGCTCATCATGTTGTCTGGGGAAGAGCAGACAACAATACAAGAGGCGAAAACTACTAGACTATGTGGTAAGTTCTTCCTTAATAATTTTAAATAAGGGTAATAGGCCTACCTTCATTAATGCTTGAAGGGCCGAGGTGTTAGATATCACAATGGCTACAAGCAATACATTCTCTAACATAGAGAACTGGCATGTGTCTAATGAATTATCTCTTTCTGATCACAGATACATTTGCTTTAGGTACATGATGCAATATAATATTGAAACCGTACAAAGGAGGAATCCTAGGAGCACCAACTGAAAAGATACTATAGTGAAGGTAGAACTAGGAAACATTAAAGGTAAACAAAATTCCATTATAGATTTAGAATTTGAAGCGGACAGGATTGGGAGAGCAATCAACAAGGCATGGACAAATAACTGTCTGGAACAAAAATTTTAGATAAAAATGTACCATGGTGGAACTTAGATTTAGCTAAACTACGCAAGGAAACCCGCAAGGCTTTCAATATCGCTAAAGCGTGAAATGATTTTTAGTGAATATGCACGCTTATTAACAGAATATAATAAAGCAGTGCGAAAGGCAAAAAGGCAAGCATTGAAAACACACTACGAGTCGATTGAATGGGTACCTGCCATCGTGAGAATAACGAAGGCAATGACTGCTACAAAAGACAATTCACTTATGATAGTAAGGGACGAAAACGGTAAGTTAATGGAGACTGGGAAAAGTACATTAGAAATAATGTTTAAAACACACTTTACAGGATCAATCATAACTGACAACAAAGTGGAAAACTTGAACAATGTGAACAGGCAGTACATACCACTAAACAAGATTGGGAAACTGCGAAAATAATAGTAGACGAGCATAAAATCAAATGGGCCTTGAGTTAATTCCAACCATATAAATCACCGGGTCCTGATTATATATATCCCATTCTACTACAAAGGAGACTGCCGATACTGAATTCTTACATTAGCAGACTATGTAAAGGATCTATTGCATTCGGATATTCGCCGAAGCAATGGAGATTAGTTAAGGTAGTATTCATACCGAAACCAGGTAAAGATAATTATGAAGAACCAAAGTCATTCAAGCCAATAAGTCATATTTCTTATTGAAAGTACTAGAAAAAATATTAGATAGACACATTAGGGAGGGCCCACTAATAAGGACTCCTCTTCACAGACTTCAATGTCCCTATCAGCAGGGAAAGGCAACTGAAACAGCACTTCATCATGTCGTTAAAAAAGCTGAAATGGCATTGGAGAATAAAGAAGTATGTGTAGGCATATTCATAGATATAGAAAGGGCATTTGATCGCATATCCTTTTAAGGGATCGATAGAGCCTCAAAAAGACACGGCATAGAACCAACCATTTGTAGATAGATATAAAATATGCTAAGGGGTAGAATATTTTTGTATCAAAACTACAACCAAAGGATGCCCACAGGGTGGAGTGCTCTCTCCTTTACTGTGGAGCCTTGATGTGGATTCTTACTAAGCTAAATGTTGGCCCATATAAAACAATAGGATACGCCGATGGCCTAGTTATACTAGTAAACGGAAAATTTGTGGGTACAACAATTAGTTTAGCACAAAAGGCACTGGGAACAATTGAACAATGGTGTAACATACAACATCTATCAATAAATCCGAGCAAAACAACAGCATTGCAGTTTACAAAGAAGAGAGATCTTGCGGGATTAACATCTTTAAAACTGTTCGGATCTCAAATACAGTGGTAAAATATCTCGGAGTCATTCTGGATAAAAATCTCACATGGAGACTACATGTTGACATGACAATTAAAAGGGAAACATTATACAGAGTATTTGCTATGTGTCGATCGGCATATGGCAGAACATGGGGATTAAAGCCAACAGTGATGAGGTGGATATACGATACCATAGTGGCACCAATGCTGATGTATGGAATCATTGTATGGTGGCCACGAACTAAGCTTGACACCTGTAAAAAGGAGCTAGAAGTCCATATCAGGTGTCTTTAGAACAACACCGACGGCAGCAATGGAGGTTATACTAAATCTGAAATCTCTATACGTGTTAATAGAGATAGAAGTTAGGAAATCACTCTATCGTCTACAAAATAGTAACGAATGATTTCCAAATACGCCTTAAACTATTCACACAAAAATGGATATTAATTAAAATCTCGACAGGATTCTAGAAATGTGTGCTGACAACATTTCTACTGTTCGAATATTAAAAAGGAACTATAATATATACTTTCCGTTACGGAAGAAATGGAAAGATGGCTCTAAACTGGACAGTAAATGTCAAAACTGGTTTACTGATGGATCAAAAATGATATCAGGAACGGGTGCAGGAATACATACCAAAGGGTTCGATATTCTTGTAAGCATGGGCCATTACCCTACAGTTTTCCAAGCGGAGCTGTACGCAATAATTGTATGTGCAAAGGAGATCCTAGATAGGAATTCTCACGGAGAAACTATCAAAATTCTCAGCGATAGCCAAGCGGCACTTAAAGCGCTGAGTTCATATGAGACAAAATCTGGTCTTGTCTTGAACTGCGTTAAACTGTTGAATAAAATCGGTAGGAATAACAGGATGAGACTATCCTGGGGCCTTATCAAAGAGCCAATCGATAATCGAATCGAAATACCCATCGAAAGCCAAATGTAAGGGATTTGACGCTTCTCGTCGATCAGGCTCTACCCATAGAGTAACTTTCCTATATATTTTTATCGATCGATGCGGCGATTCGATTGGCGATCGTGTTCTTTGGTCAGGGGACTTACCAAAGAGCCAATCGATAATCGAATCGAAATACCCATCGAAAGCCAATTGTATGGGATTTGACGTTTCTCGGCCATCAGGCTCTACCCATAGAGTAAAATTCCTATACATTTTTATCGATCGATGCGGCGATTCGATTGGCGATCGTGTTCTTTGGTCAGGCCCCAGGCCCCTGGGTTCCGGGGCATACGGGAATCGAAGAAAATGAAAGGGCAGACGAACTGGCCAGAAAGGGATCAGAAACCCTTTTTATGGGACCAACCATTTATAGGCAAACCTAGTAAAATAATAAACAATGCACTAAAGGAGTTTGCCAATAAGAAATATACAACTTGGTGGTCAACTCAACAAGGCCTAACATACTCCAAGAAATTCATTGGTACAAAGGCAAGGTCTGGATAAGATCTGGAAGTTTAACAAAACACAAATAAGGCTACTGATGGGAATCTTCTCGGGACATTACACGACAAATAAACATCTACATACAATGGGAGTTAGAGACGATCCCAGATGCATATTTTTCTCTAATGACCTAGAATCAATGTAGCACCTACTGTGCCAGTGCGATGCAAGGGCCATGCACAGAATGAAATACCTGGCATCGGAAAGCTACAGGCTCCTCAAACTGGAGGACGTCCTCAATGTCAGTAGCATATTTGAGGATGGGAAGGACGAGTGAGGGGTAAAGGACTGGAGAATACACAAAAGATCTCACTGGGTCGAAGTGTTTTGACTGATGTCAGCCCCAAAAACAAATAGGTCTCCATACAAACTACCAATTCAAAAATTACCAATTTGTATGGGGAAGCCAATTTTTTTTTTTATTTACGATACATGCCGGTAAAATCTCATATTAGCTTAAAATATAACCTTTCAAAATCACCATGTATAATATTATATTATATGGTACGAGTAGGAGTATAGATTGAATTGAAAAATGCGTTACTCTGCGGTTGTACCTCTAAAAATATTAAAAACGAATCGTTCTAAAATAATAAGTTTGATATTTCCTTTATTTTAGTGACTTCCTATAACTCTTTGTCTAATATAGATAATAATTACGATTAACGGCATGGTATATTATTTTATTATTTATTAATTACACTCAAACGAACGCAATACTAAATAATTTTAAGCATGTGGCAATACTGTGAGTGTAAAGCCGTAAGAGCCCGAAGAATGCCTGCCCCCCTAGCCAAGAGCATGAGCGCTAAAAGCGCGTACGAAAGTTTTGTATGAAGATGGCATTCGATGATGACGTCACTATCGTTTTTATCATTGTTGAAATAACCAAAACGAGACAACAATATAGATAAGCCAATAGGATAATAAATTTGTTTCTCCTCCCTTCTTTCCCTTTCAGAAATAACCAAAACGAGACAACAATATAGATACACCAATAGGATAATAAATTTGTTATCTCCCTCTCTTTCACCCTTCTGTGACGTTCGAGCGTAAAAAGCGACCATACTTTTGGTCAATTAGAAGCTTCATTTTCTAAGTGCTAGTGACATATCTACCTTTTTTTTATATTATAATATCATCATTGTACCTACCTGGTTAATTTGCCCTCCCTCCCCGCCTTCCCCTACTGAATATATATTATATATATATATGGCGTTGTATCCGGAGGTCGTTGGCCCGATTATTCGACCCATGGCAAAAAAAATATAGTTAGTACATTTTGCTATACAGTTTGTCATGGTCTGGGTGTTTATAAAATAAAATATGTATTATATCATTATTTTTTGTACACATAGTACAATCCTAAAGCTTAATTTGTGACCAGGGGCCTTACCAAAGAGCCAATCGATAATCGAATCGAAATACCCATCGAAAGCCAAATGTATGGGATTTGACGTTTCTCGTCGATCAAGCTCTACCCATAGAGTAAAATTCCTATACATTTCTATCGATTGATGCGGCGATTCGATTGGCGATCGTGTTCTTTGGTCAGGCCCCAGGGGTCCTACCGGGGGCCTTACCAATCGAATCGAAATACCCATCGAAAGCCAAATGTATGGGATTTGACGTTTCTCGTTGATCAGGCTCTACCCATAGAGTAAAATTCCTATACATTTTTATCGATCGATGCGGCGGTTCGATTGGCGACCGTGTTCTTTGGTCAGGCTCCGGGAAGCCACAAGAAATACCGATCGACCGATCGATCGAAAGCGAGAATAAAATATTTTGCTCTGGGCCCGGTAAGCAATATGTGTAAATTGTGCCTACATTATTATATTAAAAAAATATAAAATACGTGTCTGTTAGCTATATGGGCAGATACTACTTATAAAGTTTCATTGTTCCCGTAATAGCCATTTTTTTCTCCGCCGCCTAATTATTCCCGTTATATTATGTAAAACTTGTTTTTGTCCCCCATCTTCCCCTAACGAAATTACGAAAATACTAAAACAAGTGACATTGTGTTTTAAACAAAGAAAATTACATGATACTTGTTATATACGAAAAAAGCACCATTGTTTTGCCTTATATCTATTTAAAGTTTGAAAACAGTGACACGTATTCAACACACCCTAAATTACACATAAAAAAGCGGCCCCAGCCTAGTGGTTAAGTCACTGCGCAACTGATATCAAGGTTAAGCAGACGACAACAAGGCCGGCCTGGTATGGGTGACCGCTTTATACAAAGAGGCTATTTTATCATAAACACCACAACAAGCTCGCCACTTGTTAGGTGTTGCCTCTGAATACCATCGGCGAAATGAGGACGGGTTAATCCCTCCGTTGGGTACCCTGAGGCAGTTTAAACGGTTCTCGGGAGCTAAATAGGCACCCGTTAGGGTATATTTATTTAAATACATATCATCACAGGTCATCATCCCACCTCGTCGTAGCCGATGGTATGAGTCTACACCGAACAAGTGGCTAGCTCGTTCTTTTGAATATACCCAATAACCCATCTATAAACAGTATCACAAATTGGTATAGTGAAACCGGGACCGACAGCTTAACGTGCTCTCCGAGGCACTATAGTGGTATTGTCAAACAAATGTACATACATTTATTAATAAAAAACTCATTGGTACACAACAGGATCCGATTTTAACTTTCCTAAAAATCCGCCCGATCGAACTCGTTACCACCATACAAATTCATTAAACTGTCAAGTGACGTAGTTATATTTCGGTTTTAGTCTGTTGGTTCACCGGTTTATAGGAGACTACTGCATCGATTTATTGTCGAGGTGGTACCCTCCTTTCTTGGTGCGACTACGAAACGGGCGACTGATTTGACGATAACGCACGCCTATTTCGTAACCGCATCATGTAACTTTAGTTAGTTTTCTTATTCGTCTGTGGCGCAGTCTGAGGTTCTTTCTTTGCGGCCCTTGAATTGCATATTCTTGGGTAATTTCATGTTCTTAATTTTTTGGTATGAACATGATTTTTTAAAAACAAATGACAGCATTTTTTTGGTAAATATAATATACAATTAATACGAAATAATCAAATTAACTTCATGAAAGACGCAGCTACAATATAAATACAATATATTTATCTACCATGGTTGCTGAACCAATTTTGTTGAAATTGCGACATCTTGCCTATGTCATGGCCTTAAAATAAAACATTTAAAAAAATATTATAACAATAATATTATCATTAATTTAAAACCATAATATTATCTGTATACGAGCTAGCTACTTATTTGGTGTAGACTCTAGTCTAGCTGTAGCTGATGGTAGGTATAGCTATAACGAGGTGGGATTAAATCCCCCTCAGCTGGGTAAGCTGAGGCCGTCTAGGCGGTCTCGGGCGCCGTAAGGCACACGTGATGATATTTATTTAATTTTTAATATCCAGAGATATATACGAGATGTTATGGGACACTTACATACACATATGCTTACCTAACCTTACCCTCGGGTTTTCGTAGGGTGTCTCGCTAGTGCTCGCGTAATTACGGCTAGCGCATTTGACTCCGCCCTATCCGAAACTATCCTTAAGTTTTATTTCGGTTACGGGTATGGAGCTCCATAACAACCCTGCTATATTTATATACAGAGTGGTAACTTTCAACGAGGCCGGTAGGGTTCTGCAGTCGTCTTGACGCCCATACAGAGGTTAGTCGAAGTTCAATTATTATTTTGTTAGTAATTGTACGCAAACAGTTGTAACGTTGTGATTAATAAATATATATAAAAAAAAACAGGAATAGTGAAACTAACCTCTAGTCTTGTACTGTGTATGTATTTACCAGGAACAACATAAAATCATATTAAATGAACACCCGTGGAACACCCAGACCATGACAAACTGTACAGCCCCCTAATTATGTTTTTTTTTTATAAATCGAACCTATGACCTCTGAATACAATCCCAAAGGCGCAACCATTAGTACGGTCATAGGCTTATAGACCATTTAGGCATGGCAAATCAATTTTACTTAGTGTGAAATAAATAAATAGTATTAAAAGTTTTTCTTCGCACTATATAATGATACCAGAGGCCATACCTATTCTGTTTCTTATAAAGGTAACGTTAGATTGTCAAAATAATTAAATTCTTTATACATATACAATGGACACGACACGAAATGCCTACCTGTACCTATAGACATAGTACCTCCATGACTTTTTTAGTGTTCGTTGTTGCCGATTGTTTAATCACAGAATATGGCAGCAGTAATAATACCATTTTTGACGGGTTGTAGATACTTTATTAAAATAATTTTTACTACAATGCTTTTTCGCCATTACCTATATAATTTTATGCGACAAATGTTGACTATAATTTTATAGATCTTACAGAACAGATTATTATATACATAAGTCATAATAGTTTCTACACAGTGGCTTTATTCCGAGCTTGCAACCGCTAATCACGACAAGACGTTGCGCAAACTCTAAATATGGAAATATAAGCTCTATTCCAATGGTTATATAGTATGTATTAGGTTGGCTATAATAATGCCGCCATCTTAAAATACACGAATTCTTCAATATGAACATGTTTTTGAGCATTCGAATTTCAACTTTAAAATTAACAGGATAGAACTTATATTTCAATACCCGTATTTTACGAAAAATGCGTGACGGTGTACGTGCCAAAACTCGGAATAAAGCCCCTGGATTGTGTTAATATTTTTTTTAATAAGTGCGACGATATTACGATCTCTGTGATTACGATTACGTATTCATGAAATCGATGTATTTTTAAATATTGTATTATCGATAATTTAACATCGATGATCATCGGACATCCCTATAGGGCATGTTATGATCTGTGATGTTAGGTATGTATTTTCTGCATTACACCCCCTAGCGCCCGCCACCCTCGTTTTCAGGGGGTGGGCTGGGGGTAGGGTGGCTTTCCCAAAGCGTGGTTCCCGGCTCCGTCCTTTCCCTCACTCGACATTCGGACGCCGTCGCTCTCGCTTGTCTTTGGTAGTAACAAGCAGAGCTCGAGAACTCCGTACGGGAATTTATTCGAAAATTTTAATGTTTCTTCATCGTGCACTTCTAAAAGTTTTTTAGGGTCATGTAATAATCTGTCTGTATAATGTAAATTCTTTAGGTTTATTTTTGAGCAATTAATAGTAGTTTCCCTTTTATTTTGTAAATGTTTTTTTTTTACTAAAATGATGGAATCTCCACCTCCGGTTTCTAATAATTCTGAGGCTCCCATGGCTAGTGAAGATAGTGGGTTAGTGGCCAATAGTGGCTCATTTTCTAGCGATTCAGTGGCATCAACCAGCGGTTGGCGTCAAGTAACTTCAGTAAGTAATAATTTAAATAAGAAACTAAATTTAAGTTAACATTCATTTAGTCAGCTTTATTTCCTTTAAGGAATTCATTTATTTGCACCTGTCTTTAATGATTTAGTGGTCAAATCTAAAGCTGTATTTGTTAAATAACTTTTTAATAATTCAAGGTAATGTTTGTAAACAAACTAACTTTGTAGTTTACAGACTTATTTACTATGATTTTTTTAATAATATTCAATATTGTTTAATATAATACTCTTTATGTTCTAACAATTACTTCTGTTGTTCACACTTTATTAATCAAAAAATTAAAGTTTTGAAAGTCTATAACCTCAAAATGGTAATGCCCATCTGATGATTATAAGAGACTAAAAATTTTTTTTTTTAATAAAAATGGAGTCTTATCACTTTCTTACTTATGAAAATAATAATTTACAACAAAGAGATAAATTAACTATTTGATTTTTTTTATTTGGTAAATGAAAGTTAAATAAAATTAGTAAATACAAATGAAAACTTATTAAATAAATCTGCGGTTAATGTACAGGTTATTGTTTAAACCATATTGTAAGCCCTAACCATTATAGTTAATACAGTTAAGTGTATAGTATGAGTTAGTCAAGGGTTTAGGTACACAGTATGACTCAAAAAGTAAAATAATTATTAATAATGTATTAATTTTTTTATTTTATTTGTCTCTTTAAAATTTTTACAGTCCCACTTTATTTTACTTTTACTACTAAATACTGTACTAATGTGACTGTAAGTAAGTTGACTAGTTAAGAATGCCTATCGGCATTAAGTCCTCCTTTGTACTAAACATGTTGTATATTTATTTTAAATAAAAAAAAGTACCCACCAGAATAAAAATAAGTACTACCTAGGTAGGTAGATCCCGGTTATATATGATTTTTCGTCTTAATTATAAACGGATCTAAACGGCTTACTATACATAGAAAAAATCCTAAATAAAAAGTAATTTTTTAGCTACCAGATGACTATGACGACAAGTCACTTTGTCTGAGCGATTCAGGAGAATGCTCAGACAGCTCAGATACAAGCTCAGAAATGAACTTCAACACCATGCGCAAGAGAATATCTTCAAAAGATCAAGCACTTATGGACTCTCGTGTGTTCACTGCCATTGATCCCCCTTTCGAAAATCAGGTACTTAATATACTTTCACAAGGTAAAATATTGTTATTTAATGAGCTTTTTTAGTATAAACAGTATTTATTTCAGGAAAAATGTAGAAGTGATGACATGGATACTGAGCCAATTAAACAACCTTCTAACTTAGAACACATATTAACACCCAATGATTACAGTGGCCCCGTTGATGTTGCAATGTCAATAAGATATGCCTCTACTGTGTTGAAACCCGTTGCTAGACATGATCCCCTTTGTAATAATGTAGAGCATAAATTACCAAAAAAAAAAAAAAAGTCCTCAAGATCATACACACCCCCTATGCTAGGCCTACTAGACCGTTGTGTAACCCCCGATAATATGCTTAGGCCCTATTGTATACCTAGAATACTTTATTCACCTTCTCCAGTGTCTTCTTCTCATTTATCTAGCAGTCATAATTCACTCACTAGAGATTCCCTCAATGAACTTGATGATTCTAATCTAGTCTCTGAATCTGTCTCTGTAGACAATATTGTGGTTACAAAACAACCTGAACCTAATAATACACCTTTTACGAATGAAATTTATTCCCTGCCGGTTGATTCTCTCCCGTTGGATGACTGCCACAATCTTGAGAGGCCTTTTAGGCCTAATAAGAATATCAAGAAATCAAAGAGACGCAGCCATGGCAAGTCTTCAATCCGAGGGAGACTCTTTAGATGTTACAATGAATCTTGTATAAATAAAACATTTAGTCTGCCTGGACCTTCAACTAGTAAAAATGATCCCATACATTCTGAAAATGTGTTCAGGACCAATAGAGATATGAGAAAAAATCTATCTGCTTTGTATTTAAGCTCAAGCGATTCCGATACAGAAAGTGATGAGGAATGGCAACCCAGGCGATTACGCCGATGCAAAATGGATGAAAGAGATGAAACTCCAGTTGCAACCATTAGCAATGGTATGGACGAGATTACATTTGAAAATGTGCAACCACGCCGTGAAAATAAAAGAAAGTCTGGAAAAATGAAAGCTTTTACAACAAACCTGAAGCGCGTTTTTTGTAATTTATTTCGTTGGCGTAAAAGCACGACCAGAGTTACTGCAGTCTTACCCCCGTCTATAGCTTGTCGCGCCTTACCGCCGCTTCCAATCGTAACAGAGCCTCGCCGCGAAGCGACTCTAAAAGCAGTTTTTGCTAGTTCTTTTGAGACGGTCAAAGATCGTGGCTGGTACTGGGGCCCTATAAGCGTGGCAGCTGCCGAAAAAGTACTCTGTAACGAGCCTGATGGTTCATTCATTGTTAGAGATAGCAGTGATGATCATTATATTTTTACGCTAACATTCAAATTGCACGGAATGAGGCATGTACGCATTGAACACGACCACGGTAAGATATAAGTATACTATTAATGGGTACATTTATTTATATACATGACTGTAATTATAATATTATAATTTGTTTTAGGTAATTTTTGTTTCCGCGGGTGCACCATGTTCCGATCTCAGACAATCGTCGAATTCATTGAAAATGCTGTGGAGACATCGCGGAGCGGCAGATATTTGTTTTTTCTCAATTTACGTCCCGTGTTGGGGCCAGTTCGGGTGCAGTTGCTCCACCCTGTGTCCAGATTCACGCACATCCAGAGTCTGCAACACTTGTGCAGGTAAGTGTTTATATTCGCCGTGTAACAGAGACTGATAAGTCAAATTTAGAACCCATTCCATTTCAGATATATGATTCTCAGACACGTAAGGCGCGATCTTCTAGCCCGGCTTCCTCTGCCTCGACGACTCATCGAATACCTGAATGCTCCACAATATGTCACCGAATTTTAAATTTCTACAAAATGATTCTTTTGGGCAGACATTGTTTTGTGAATTAAACAATTATATTATTGAAATTAATCAAAAAGTTTACATTAACTTTTAGAATATGTAATAAAGTAAAGTTTAATCGAGTAGTATTATAAAATGCATAATTTCTTTTTTACAGTTAATTAGTTTACTTACGCTGTTGAATTGTTTTTTTTTTGTATATTTTAATATACCTTTGATGAGATTTTTATATGAAATGTTATATAATTTAATTTTACACTGACTTATTATGTCTTTTAATCAAATTATTATTTGTATAAATAGGTAATTTCTACAAATTTCATTCTTATTTATTTTGATTTTTTTTTAAGTATAATTATTTATATTATATGTTTTTTTTTTATTTAGTGTAAAAGATATAATTTAAATTGTTTGTTGACTTTAAACCAAAGATATAATTTATGGTTAATTTATTAAACTTAGATTCTAGGACATATCTTAAATGTTAATTAAAAAATGTGTATTCTATTAAATTTAATGGCTTGTAATATTAAGTGTTGCTCTTACCAAAAGAGTTAGAGATGAAAACATAATCCTTAATTTAAATCGCAAATAAATAATACCGACTTTAGCTTCATAAAAATGTAATATGTGCAATTAATATGCCAGTATCTTTGAGTGACCGTGTTAGCCATAATACTTCTCTAATAGTTTTAATATGTAGCTGCAATACTATACCAATTCGCTTTATACGTTTAGAATAAACTATTTGACAGTTATCTTATTAGTAAAAGGAATCTTGCCAATATAACTAAGTATATATAAATATTACTCAATAATTGTAGTATTTATAAATTCAATTTAATCAAAATATATAATAAATATAGAATATATATAACCATAATAATCTTCTTGCATGATAAATCATTTAGGCATATCGTATTTGACTAATATTGTGGTAGTATATAGTTATATTTAGCTACGTTTAAGAATTTTAATATTTATTGTCCTACTTTAACCGCAGTTTTTAATATAATACATCAGTTGTTTTTTCTTAATTTTCATGTTCACTATGTAAAATATATAGAGAACATTAAAATTAATTAATAAGTATTATATTCAAAAGAAATGAAATACATATTAACTAAAATCATTACAATGGTTAATACTAAAAGTTAATATAAAGTCATGTATATACGCAAAATTACGATATTATTCTTGATCGATAGCGTTAGTGTGTTTGGCAGATTTTTGATGAATGAGAAATGGATTATAATACTTATATACATATTATGGAAAAACAAATAAATAAATCATATAAAACTATATTTATGGGGAAAATTATATGTAGAACAAGCATTTATCTTACGATTTTGTATTCACGTTCACAACTTACGTAAACCCTGCAAGAGGTAATTTTTATTAGGTTAGTGGTTTAGTTATGATTAACAAGTTTATTAAATATAAAAAATATAGCATCTATCTGTATATTGCTTATATGCTTCATATTTCCGGTATATGTTTAAATAAATAACATTTACGATAATTAATAAAACCCATACTATAACAATGGTTTACTGGAATGTAATATTTAAATATTAACATATTTTTAAGTTAAGCTTTAATTTAAAACTATGAATTGTGCACCTTATAATATGTATGAATAATAAATAATATTTAATTGCTTACATGAAATAAAAATCACATAATAAAATGAATATTAATAGTAGTTCTTAATGAATGATTGCATAACTAATAAATTTATAAATTCCAAATATTAATATTCTCAATAATTATACATTTAGAATTTTAATTAAAGAAATATAATTTATACCTGAGTTAAAATATTATTTGTTAAATAAAAATTTTCAATCAATTACTTATTGTTTTTGGGGCTAAAAAATCTGTTGAGTATATGCTAAGTGTATATTAAAGTTTATACAATAACTGTGGCGTAGTTTGTGGTAAGCTATCTACTCGTACTTGTCAAATAACGCTATCTGTCAAATACATTGCAATATTCTATTGCTATTTTCAGTGTTAGCGTATTTACGATGAGTATCGACACAACTGCCAAATGCTTAACAGGGCTTGATGCCTAGGCGACGCGACGTCCGTCTGTCTGAAACCAATTAAAATTTTTTTGTAGAAGATTCTTTTATACTATTACAAAACGCAACTAAATTTTAATACAACTACTTATTATTTTTTGAGATATCACTGTTGGTATCTTATACAATTTGACTGTTTGGATGATTTCATTTTCAAAATTCATATTTATGTTATAATCAATAATATGTAAATATAAAAAAAAAAAAAATTGTTCTTACAAAATTAGTATTGTAGCTGTTAAATGTTGATCACTTATAATTAACCAAATTAGAGTAGATTTAGATACTTAGTGACTTTTGATGCTTAAACATGTATTCTATTCTATAGATTCCTTGTGTGAAATGGAACTTAGTGAGTCTTTAATCTCAAATACGAGTATTATATTATTATGTATATGTGAATATTTCAATTAGATACATAACATTTAAAGTTTCAAAACGTCAAATAGATGTTGTTTAATTCTTATATCTATTATAAATATTTATAAGTAATAAAAATTGACTTGCATAAATATAGGTGCCAAAAAGTTGTTGTTAAAAAAATATAACACTCCAAAATACCAAGTTAACTACGAAATTTTCATAATAAAAAAAAAACACCCCTAAGAGCCTAAAAGACTATATGTACTATAAATTTATACGTAAAAGACATAATAAAATTATGACACCATATTTATTTAATATTATATTTTATTCTTGTGATTATTATGTAATAATTTAATTGTATTAATATAAAAACTTTTACCAGAGTACCTGGAGAAATACAACAATGTGTATAATTTATAATAATATTTAAGATTAGATGTTTATTTACATTATTAGTCATTATGATTACGTTTGATGTTTAAATTGGTGTCAGTGTAAAAGTAAATGGGGTGGAAATTTTGTCGCGTATAATGCATCGGATTATTGATGATTGAAAACTGATAACTACTTTGGTATGACATGGTGAAAACGGCTGTCATTCACACGCTTCATCAATTTAATAGTATGTGAATTGAAGGATTATTATTTATGCGATTAATCATATCCGGTCCTTATAATCATCTATTTAAATTAAAATCCAATTATTTATTACAGTTTTTTTATTCCTATCATTTATTATAGTCTACGTAACAGGAATTGAATTAAGAAGTATTTTTATTTTGATAAAGATGGTTGTAAGGTTTCGTAAATGGATTTCAATAATATTTGTCAGCAAAAAATAAATGCCAACTTGTAATGTAGGTAAGGAAGGACCTGCGTTTGCAGTCCTTGGACTGAATAGGTAGGTAACTAAAGGGATTTGGGACTTGACGGAATTTAGGGTATATTTTGGTATGAAAATGTAGCGCGCGTAATGTCACCAAATACGTTGTCAGTGTATGACCTATATTATTATATATATATATAAAACGTATTATTTCAATATGCATTGACTTAACAAGTATTATAGTATATATATATTTTTTTAATGTTATTATTATATAAGTATCTATATAATGGATATTTATTTATATTGTGTTTCATGATGAAATTGTTACCACGGTAAAAATAACACTCGGTATATAAAAATATATAGCACTATAATTTTTTTTTTTTAATATAAAAGTTATATAATAAAAAATCTCAAAGGGTTCTTATCTGGTACCTCAATATACCTAAATAACATAAAATTTCATACTCTATAATGTAATTACTTAATCAAACGTAAATTTATATGAAGCAGTTGGCTCACATGAATTTTCATGATTGCATGAGAAAGTAACACTTCCGTTGGAAATAAGAACCCTTCACAAAGATTAATTCCATAACTGGACTCTAGAATTCAATACTTGTAAAGTAGCATATTACATGTTATACCTATATCCAGTATACTTTATACAATTATGCATATCTTCGTCATTTTCACATTTAAATTGTGATTTTAAAAGACATTTAAATTTGTGTATTATATTCTAATCATGTATTAACGTAGTTATATAACGTAATGCTTTATATAATCGTATGCCAAACTTAGTTCCAATAATCATATACAATATTACTTAGAAATATAATCTTGGAACTGTATCGTAGTAGCTGTTATATCAATGTAATATTATGTTAATTTGATACCTTCTGCGTCTTTTTCTGCTCATATCATTCTTATCTCTCAGGTAGAAATAAGTAATTTATTTGCACATTTATCATATAATATTTGTAGGTTCCCTTTGTTTATTATTATGTCATGGCTCAGTTTTACATTAGGTAAAGTTCGAGTTGGATGTCCATATTTTATGAATCCTACCTAGTTTCAACATTAAGAAAGTAAAGGTTTTAGAGATTGTATTGATTAAACACCTGGACCAACTGATTTCTTACAAAAAACACATTTATATTTATTTTAGCATTGACTTTAGGAAAGATCACGTGTGTGAAGGTACAACGGAGAAAGTCCTCTGGCGGAGCATTGGCGGAATATGGAAAAATGTCCCCTATAATTTTTAATTTAAACATGTACCTACTTTTATAACTAGACCTTATTCTTTAGAAAAAAAAAAAAAAAATTTATAGCACGATGCAAATAGTTAAATCCATTTTGTTTTCTAAAAACTACATCTACTTTTCTCATATAAGAAGAGAGTTCCTCGTGGCCACTATCCCCTTAAAATTATTTAATCTCTAGTAAAAATAAAAATGGTGTAAAACAAGTATTGGTCAACAATGTATTTATAAATGTCAATAAACTTTAAGCAGAGTATTAGGAGGAGCTACTCCTAAATGTTCTCTTTTAGGAGAGAGGTTCTACCTGATCCTCCTCGCATCAGCCTCTCTGACTTCACCTAATGCAAAAGCATATCATATATAATAAAGAAGTATGTTAGTATTACATTTAAAAACAATATATGCAAAAAACTGTACCGTTCGAAAAGATACACGTACAGCCGCCCGACACGCATCATACACACGTTCGCTATGCGCGTGAGAGGTCTCAGCGCGTACGGTAACCGTTAACGTCAGTATTTTTAGGATAATTTTGCTGTTAACATATTTTTTTTTATTGTCTGGGAAGATGGTAGGAAACTAAATATTAAATAACCGTGTAGATAAACTAATTAACGAATATAATATTATACCAATTACATTTTAATTCTTCCTACTATACCTGATATAGCAAAGGTGCCTACAAAGATTTTTTTTCTAAAACTATGATTTTACGCAGAAGGTATCTGAATCTCTTGCTATTATATTCAATTTGGCCTCCTTCACATCGAATTTATTATTATTTTATAAGTTTATTAATTTTAAAGAATGGGGTTTGTTATATTGAAGATTCTACATCTAGAATTGTTTAATTCCCAAGTAATGTGAGTTCAGAAATTATTTACAATACAATGCATACAGTCTTAGGATTAGGTAGTCATAAATAACAATAGTTACTTCACAGTTTTCTTTTTACCCGATCCTATATTTTAGGTTTTAAATAAAAATAAAGAAATAGTAAATTTATACTTCTGTAGGTATATTATGTTGTGGTCACAATCCCCGGTTTTATGAAAAAAAACACATTTTTAACACTAAAGGCGAAAAATTTAACTGCTATTTTGAATTCTATTCCAAAAAACAACCAATATTAAAAAATGTAAATGAAAAGGGAAAAACGAATATCTACTAAGAGTTTTATAAGATTAAATCGATGTTATTTATAATAGGAATGGCTAACAAAAAGAATAAGTCTTTCTAAGACATTTCTGGTTTATTTATCTTTTTTTTAAATTATTTTATTAATACTTGTCTGATGATTTTAAGCTGATATTTACTGTTTTAATTATTATTATATGGCACCCGATAGCTCATACACGGCCTTAGGGTACCCATCGGAGGGGGAATATTCTGACCTCGTCCTTGCCAAAATAACAAATTTCCTTAAGGTTGACTTTATACACAGACTCGAAACTCAATTTTTAGTTTTTTAATATAACAAACCCTATTTTTTAATTTGTATATTAATTATATAAATTCTATATTTTAATTAGAGCTATCATTCCATGATGTTTTTCGATTAATAATATATTTTGTGGTATTATTTATATTACCTATATAAGTATCATTTATATATGTTTTTTTTTGCATAAAATGCACTAATGTGTAAAGCTTTTTAAGAGTAGTAGTTGACAATGTTTAAAAATTATGAAATAAATGGAAATAAAATTTATTGCATCTTTTATTTGAATTTATTTTTCAGGACAGTGGGTTTCTGACTTAACCTCGTAACTACTTTTATAATATTAGTGGTAGAAAGTTATTCCTATGGTAAAATAATCCCTTGTTCATATTTTTTTTTCTAATATATTCTAAAATCATTCTTCATAATTTATTAGGTGGGAGGAAGGGCTCTATAACTTCGTTAGGCCGACCGACCGTCTCGTTGCCACCTCCCTTACAGATGCAAAAACCGTCGTAACCTAGTCATGATTCGGTTTTAGTTAGTGGGTTCAACGGTTTTCAGGTGACTAGGTACTGCATCGATTTCTTGCACAGGTGGCCTTTCAGGGTGCGGTTACGAAATGGGTAGTTACATTGACGATAAGGCAGCGAGTATTTTAAAATATACTCGTAATGCAATTCGTCATTGTCGTCCCCATTTCGTAATCGCATCATTTAGCCTGCTTAGTGGGAGCGATCAATATTGTTTAAGAAGGTTTTCAAAAGAATACTGCATCGATTTCTTGTCGAGGTGGTAGTCTCCTTTCAGAGTGTGGTTACAAAATGGTATACGATATACCAAAGTTTAGACTGCAAAAAACTAATAAATGTTTCGTCATTAACAGTATAAGGTTATTTAATAAATTACCTAAAAGCATTATAGATCTGAGTGAAATAAAGTTTAAAAATTGTATAAAACACATATTAATCAATAAGGCTTACTATAGTGTAAAAGACTATCTTAACGATAAAGACGTCTGGAACCGTCCTGATATGCAATTGAGGTCTCGCAACTAGTAAACAAATTGCTTATGTAGAATCTACCCTAGTTTAGTAGGTATATAATGTCCGATATTGTAATAATTTTATATTACATAATTTATTTTCATTACATTATGTAAATTTTGTCTTTGGATAAGGTAATCATTGATGATTACCTACTTATTTATACCTAATTTATACTAATAGTATACTGTGTAGTTATGTACATTGGTACCGTAACTAATATTCTGCCATAGGGTGTTCTACGCATGCTGATCAGTGGGGTGCATTTTGAGTATGTTACTATATATATATATTATATATATATGCTATATAGCATAAGTCAATCAATAGCTGTACCCCTCTTTTAGTTTGTGTGAAGCACTAGAGTTTTTTACTTGCTGGTTTCTTTTTCTCCGGGGTGTCTCTGAGGGGATTGACTTTACAGTTAGTGTTTATGCCCTTAAAAATACCGATCCTTATACCTTTACTTATATGTGATTGGTTACTTAGCTTTTATTTACAATAAATATTTAAGGCATGGATATGATCGGTGAAGTTGGTCCCTTGGTGGCTCTCTTGTATGGCAGATAATGATTGACAGGTCAATGGAATCAGCTAACCACCTAGTCTTACACTAGTTGGTTATGTAGTGTGTGTTCGGTTCGGTAGTAATTTTCATATTAAGATTTCCATTCCATCGTGTCTAAGTTCAATTAATATTTGTCGTTATTTTGTTAATGAAAATTGTTGTTGGTTAGGCAGCTATAACCAAACGCACTCTAAGACCTCATTGTTAAACTTTTTTTTTTTTTTTGACTATTCATAAATATCTGTAAAGATTTACATGAAATAAATGATTTTGAATTTGACTTTGACTTTTGGGTGGTGGAATTGATGATAAGGAAGCGAGTAGGTAGTATGCGTGACACCAGCAGGACCACCACGTGTGCTATCGATTTTGATTATGCCAGGTTTTAGTAAGTAATTTGTGCGATTTTGTTAGCTAATATACAGAGTTTGTTATCATTTCGTTCAAAAGTTACCGGGATGTATTTGTCGTCCTGCCGATGTAACGTTACTTCGGCAGGACCACCATAGAAATAATGTACTTACGGGGTTAGTTCTTTCGCAAACATTAGTTGTCGATTTTGTGCGATTTTTGAGCTATTTTCATTTCGCTAGACCGCTTGGTTCAGAAGTTACAGTGGTGGTCCTGCTGATAAAACGTGACATCGGTAGGACCACCTTAGAAATAATGTACTAACGGGGTTAGTTCTTACGCAAAAATAGTTTTCGATATTGTGCGATCATGGGAGCTATTTTTATTTCGCTAGACCGCTTGGTTCAGAAGTTACAGTGGTGGTCCTGCTGATAAAACGTGACATCGGCAGGACCACCTTAGAAATACTGTACTTACGGAGTTAGTTCTTTCGTAAAAGTTAGTTTTCGATTTTGTGCGATTTTGGAAGCTATTTTCATTTCGCTAGACCGCTTGGTTCAAAAGTTACAGTGGTGGTACTGCTGATAAAACGTGGCATTGCAGGATCACCCTAGAAATAATGTACTTACGAGGTTAGTTCTTTCGCAGAAATTAGTTTTCGATTTTGTGCAATTTTGTTAGCCTATTTTCATTTTGCTAGACCGCTTGTTTCAGAAGTGACAGTGGTGGTCCTGCTGATAAAACGTGGCATCGGCAGGACCACCCTAGAAATAATTTACTTACGAGGTTCTTTCGTAGAAATTAGTTTTCGATTTTGTGCGATTTTGGGAGCTATTTTCATTTCGCTAGACCGCTTGGTTCAGAAGTTACAGTGATGGTCCTGCTGATAAAACGTGGCATCGGCAGGACCATCCTAGAAATAATGTACTTACGGGGTTAGTTCTTTCGCAAAAATTAGTTTTCGATTTTGTGCTAGACCGCTTGGTTAAGAAGTTACAGTGGTGGTCCTGCTGATAAAACGTGACATCGGCTGGACCACCTTAGAAATAATGTACTTACGGGGTTAGTTCTTTCGCAAAAAATAGTTTTCGCTTTTGTGCGATTTTGGGAGCTATTTTTATTTTGCTAGACCGCTTGGTTCAGAAGTTACAGTGGTGGTCCTGCTGATAAAACGTGGCATCGGCAGGACCACCCTAGAAATAATGTACTTACGAGGTTAGTTCTTTCGCAAAAAATAGTTTTCGATTTTGTGCGATTTTGTTAGCCTATTTTCATTTCGCTAGACCTCTTGGTTCAGAAGTTACAATGGCGGTCCTGCTGATAAAACGTGGCATCGGCAGGACCACCCTAGAAATAATGTACTTACGAGATCAGTTATTTCGAAGAAATTAGTTTTCGATTTTGTGCGATTTTGTTAGCCTATTTTCATTTCGCTAGACCTCTTGGTTCAGAAGTTACAATGGCGGTCCTGCTGATAAAACGTGGCATCGGCAGGACCACCCTAGTAATAATGTACTTACGAGGTCAGTTCTTTCGCAGAAATTAGTTTTCGATTTTGTGCGATTTTGTTAGCCTATTTTCATTTCGCTAGACCTCTTGGTTCAGAAGTTACAATGGCGGTCCTGCTGATAAAACGTGGCATCGGCAGGACCACCCTAGAAATAATGTACTTACGAGGTTAGTTCTTTCGCAGAAATTAGTTTTCGATTTTGTGCGATTTTGTTAGCCTATTTTCATTTCGCTAGACCAATACTCCATTAGTAGATAAATATAAAATATTATCACAGGATACTCAATGAAGGGGTTTCTAATCCCACCTCGTAGCTGCTGGTATGAGTCTACATTGAGCAAGTGGCTAGCTCGTTGCGATGTTTTACAATAACCCATACATACCTATACAGTTTCACAAGTAGGTATAGTGAACAGAGAGCACCTTAACGCGCTCTCCGAGGCGCTAAGTAGTTTTTAGATTAAAAACTCATTGGTACACTCCGGGGTTTGAACCAGGGCCCTCAAAAGAAAAGTAGTTATTTAGTTTAAATTATGAGAATCAAAGGAACTCTGTTGTTTACCCTGGAATTAATTAACACTTCTTCATCGCAATTGGAGCCTGGGATTTATAATTGCTAACAGTAACTTTCTATATGAAAGATCCAGCTAATACTATTTATAAATAGACTAATATCACCTTCATTTAAAAAACTTGGTGGCCGAGTTCTTCATATATATATTTTATTATATCAGGTAGTTAGCAGGCATTGGTGGAACCAAATCATCTAAATTAACAGAAAATCTGGTGAAAGAAAATTTTGGTGGGAGGAACTTCTCTACGTCTCTATAACTTTGTTAGGCCGACCGACCTGTCTCGTTACCACCGCACATACAGATGCAAAAGCCTTCAAGTGACCTAGTCATGTTTCGGTTTTAGTGTAGTTTGAGTATATTAAAATATAATCGTATTGCAATTCGTCAATATCGCCCCCCATTTCGTAATCGCATCATTTAACCGGCTTAGTGAGAGCGATCAATATTGTTTAAGAACCATTATTGATTGACCCCATTCATGGACTTTATAGGTCTGCTCACCACCAGGTAGATACAAAGTCACATGTCATGCTCCAATAAAAATAGTACTATTTTGTAAGAGTTTTTACAAAAAATCCTCAAAAAGCTTGTGAACAAAAAAGAAATTAAAAGTCCTGGGTGGATGTTTATTTTTGCTCATTCAGGCTAACAACACTGCATAACGTTAAGGTGGTAAACAACTATACTGAGTCGATGGATGGGTACGATTAATGCTTTTGGTTTAGCAGTAAGGCATAAAATTATGCACGTTATATATACGGGGTGAATTTAGATTGTACTTTGGGCTAAAATATACTATACGATCAAATAAAACAACTTTTCCGATGCAAATGAAATAATAATTGGGGTCCCCATACAAATTGGTAACTTTAACATTACTATGAATAATGGAAAAGGAATTTATGGTATAGTATGGAGAAGGATTTTTTTTTTATTTGCGACACATGAGAGTCCATTGGAGAAGTTTGATTTGATCAGTAGAACCATGTATACTAAGACCATTATATATAATAAAATTATATTATAGTCACTCGATTATAGTCGGCTCGATGTATTGGAATGAAACTCACAGACAGCCTCCGTAGGCTGCGCCTTTGGCGTTGTATCCGGAAGTCGTGGGTTCGGTTCGGTTCCCACAAATTGTAAAAAATATTAGTACGTTTTTTTCTGTACAGTTTATCATGGTCTCGATGTTTATAAAATATAATATGTATTATATTGTTGCTTCTGGTACATGTAGTACAAGCCTAGAGCTTAGTTTGTGACCAGAGCAATATGTGAAAATGGACCTACATATTATTAGTTTCCTATGGAGATCTGTTACTTTACTCGAATATATGGAACCTAAACGTAAGTTAAAGTTCCAGAATTATGGCTGAGGCGACTCGTATATCGCAGGCGGTGACTAGCATTTCTGTGCGAGGATTATACCTATCTAACTAGTAGTATGGAATGTTAACGAAAGTTAATAAATCCGTTAACATTTTTTAATTTTTTAATCTTGTTAACCCAGGTATAAACTCTAAAGTAAAATAAAAATAATACAATTATTCTCTATTCATTAATAAGTAATAAGACCACGTTAGGAATTTCTGTGTTGTGAGAGCTAGCTACCAATTGCATTTTTTTATAAAATAAACATAAAGGTAAATTCAATAAATGACGCTAACATATGTAATCCTAAATAAAAAAAAAGTGTCTTCTGTCATTCTAAGTCAATATTGTATTTATGAATAAATTATATTTTCGAAATATTTAAGTTTCGTTTATTGGAAACAATGTCAATAATACAAGTTGTAAATCATAATGAAACTATTTATAAAATTTTAGAAAAAGCTCCGCCAGACCCTCCAAAAACACCAAGGTTTGTAAAAACATAAATATTATTGTTACAGCCTCGTCTTATGCTAAAAAAATATGAAGTTTTCTGAACTTACATTTAATATCTTGGTCATTGGGTATCATTGGCTTAAAGCATTTTAGGCTCAAATTTAGAAACAGCAACCACTTAGAAGACATAAATATAATACAAAACACTAACTTCAGCAGACTTATTAATTGTATACAAATATTATATTTGATTATTACTCTATAATAATACCATCCGTATCGCCATTTCCCTCCGTATAGGTGGCAATCTATGCAGACCACACCAATACATCTGTGGTAAAATGGTTGATGAGACGGGTCTCCACGGACTCGCTTGTAAGAGAAGTGCTGGTAGGTGGCCAGGCATGGCAACCTAAACACAGTAATTAAACGTTCGTTGGGTTCCGCAGGCATCACCAGAGGCTCTACCGTATACAGGTATTTGTATACCTTACGTTGCTACAATGCGCAAACCCATGGTAGAGCCTCAGTATCTTGAAGCGCCCAGGAGTGAGCTGTGATGATGGAAAATGTCCAGAAGGCATTACCATTGTACCATGGTTTAGGGGCCGGTTGTTGGTATGGGACGTCACTTGTACGGATACATTCGCCCCATCAAATTTACAGCAGCACTAAAATTCGAGAATTAAAATAAAGATAAGTATTCCCAGTTAGCGAGTCATTTTGAATTTCTGGCCTTTGTAGTTGAAGCATTAGGTTCATGGTCACCTGATGCTTTGAAATTTTCCCAATTAATGGAAAAATACCAACTTATTGAAAAATCAGGTGACCGACGTGCTAGGGCGTACTTTGTACAACGAATTGGGCTAGACTTTCAAAGGGGCAACGCTGCTGGAGTTCTCGGTACGTGTGCGGCCTCAGAAGAACTTTAGGAAATCTTTTTATTTAATTTAGATTACAGATTTATTTATATTTGTTATACTATTTTTTTTTTATGTTACGAGTATTATGTTAATAAAAAGTCTAATGTTATATAATTTATAAGACAATAATTTGTTATAGATATGATATATAATATATTCATATATTCTGGCAAATAAAAAAAAAATTGAAATCCGTTTCTTTACAAAAAAATAAAAAACTTTTCTATATGATAATCTTTGACAGAAGCAAGCGTAGTGAGTGAATGCAATACTACCCAAAACTTGCCTTTAATTAGGTTGGGTAGGCTAGAAGTTTCGCTTCGCTTGCTTCCTGCCTGATCTTTGAGGTTAAGTTTTTTTATAACCATACAGAAATAAATAGTAGGCAACTATAGGTTATGACCTCTGTTAATTAAAAAAATATTACTTTTTTTCATCACTACTAAATTAGATTATACGTGGTGGCCGAGTTTTTTAGATCTCAAGGTTAAAAACAGTACCTACTTATTTCAGTTTTTAGAACCCCGGTTTATACCAATGAACTATTAAATAAAAAAATAATTAAATAATTGTTGTTTATTGAGTCTATTCAAAACATCGCAACGAGATAGCCACTTGTTCGGTGTAGACTCATACCATCGGCTACGACGAGGTAGGATTAAAACCCCTCCGCTGGGTACCCTGGGGCCGTCTAGGCGGTCTCGGGCGCCGTGAGGCACCCGTGATGATATGTATGTAATTGTTGAAGACCACACTTCACATATTTAACGAACGTTCGTATCGGTTAAATGATTTTTAATAATAGGTAATAGAAGTTATGAGCATGCTTTAAAATAAATTACGATCAGCTACTACCAAATACTACCGAATAAAAATCTTTTTTAAATGTATCTATATCTTATTTTTTCCTCCATTTACGAAAGCCTAATAAACATTTTTTACATAGATTGAGAAATAATCTGAAAATGATGTAAAATTATTTTTTATTCAATGTTCAATTTAAAAACTGTTACGAACAGGCTTGGTTAACGAACGTTGTGGTTAACAGTTTAATACCTAACGCTGTCTGGCCGTAGCTTGCCGAGACAGAGCCGATAATGAAACCCGTAGGTACTTTGTGTTGGCAGACTTGGTTAATATATTCACACAACGATCCATCTATGGTCTATATATTTAACAAGCACTTTATTTCCATGCTTCGGATTAAGAAGCGCGCTTCTGCATAATTTAAATACTTTTTTGTTGACACGCTTAATGCGTGTAAATCTTGTAATACTTATACTTAGCCAAAATCATAATTATTTTAATACTTTTACTAGTTAATCAAAGTACAATGTTTAATAGTCTAATGCATGAACGATGAAAGAAACACTCTTAAATTAACTAACAAAAAAAGAATAAACTGTGACATAAATTTAACTGTAGATAATAGGTATAAGTTTTGTAACCAGATCCACATAGTCTTTTTTAAAGGAAATAAACATATTGCCTAAGTTATAAAGCTATTCTATAGAGTGACGGATCCCGAAACCATCGAAATTTACTTTAAACCTACTGTTTTGTAATAGTTATTATAAAAAACCCTCTATAAATAAATAAAAAAATCTCTAGCCCTCAATAAATCAATCCAGGATACCCTGTACCACCAAGAGGAGATATTTGATTGTTTGTTCCGGCTTAACTCAAAAACTACTAAACCGATAAAAAAAAAATACCGAATGATTAGCGCGAGTAACATGGGGCCTTAGCACAATAGCATCGATAGGCTCGATAAATCGACAAAGTCGATACATATCGATTTTATGAATGAATGTTCATCAGATTTTTAAAATTATATTATTAACACAGCTATAGTATTAAATAAAACTGATATATTCAAGAATACTTATTTTTTTACAAATTATTAGATACGAGTCGAAATTGGAACGAGAACTAAAAGAACTGAAAATAGCTCCACAACATCGAACGTTTGGCTTTGCTGAAATTCCCTTAAGACCTCCAACGAATTACCTTAAGAAGGGCGAAGGTATGGGACAATTACAAAAAACTTCCGACCACAAATGTTATGTGAGCGGCCACTTACCACCAGTTCCAAAACGACCGCCTCCAGAGAAGAAAAGTGAAAAACCTATTATTAATTTTAAAGTAATAAATATCAAGAAAGTTTTAAGACGAAAAGGAAAAGCAATAGAGCCCAGGTAACTATTTTATTTAATTATTAAGGTGTGGTGACTGCATTTATCTGATTACGTAGTCCGAGTATGACTAAAATCAACATAAGTATTTAATAAGATGGTGCCTACCTATTATTCACTGCCACAAGCTGTATTTAAATAATTCCCAGCCATTGTCTGCATAATAATTTAATTAATAGATCAATGAATATGTAGGCACATTTTTAACTTAGAAATATAGGTATATATTATATCTCTAATACATATAAATTGTAGTCTTTTTCTGGGGCTTAGAATAACCACATCGATATAGTTAGACAATCGATAAAATAAAGTTTTTGACTTTCATTGACAAAATCGATACATATCGGATTTATCTAGAGCCCATAGATGCTGTTGTGCTAAGGCCCATAGTCTGTCTGTTCGTAACTTAGTGTTTGTGTTATTATAGAAACAAAAAAAACTATTGACTATTGTTTAATAGGTATCTATCTATTATTATGTAAACATCGGTTTCCAATAGACAACTGCATCGATTTCTTGTTGAGCTGGCGCCAGTATTTTAAAACTTTTCCTATGAAACTCTTAAAAATAAAGCCCCCAGCATATTTGAGCAGCCTGTAGGTATATCGAAATGTAATGTACCGTATTTTAATCCCAGACCTAATGGCTATTTCACAAAAAAAAACACATAAAATTTGGTGCATTAGTTTTTAAGGGTCTAAGGGGTAACGTCTGTTTAAGCAGACACAAATTCTAAAAATTATAGATTATTTGCTCTATACATTTATAAATATAAAATGATTAAATGTATAAAGCAATAATCAATATCTAATAGGTACTGTTGAAATATATACACAACATTATATATGTTTTATTATTTTTTAAGTATATAAATGGTTTAACAAATTAAAATAATAATATATGCTACAAGAATAATCCTTATCAAAGCTGTGGTATATAACTCTATATACACTTACATTTCCTTACATTCATACATATTTCTTAAACAACAACTATAATAACTAACCTATTTTATTTCGTTTTAGAAATAAAATATAAAACTATTAAATAATATTATAAATATAAATTATCTTTATTATCATAAAATATAAATTATATTTATAATAATAATCAAGCTTTGGACATTTTAATACAGTTGCTGTTTCCATACAAGTTTACTATTTATCTGTTAAACAATGTTTGTTTTGTTATTTTTTTAAAGGCAGTTAGTCCTCTTGTTCTATAAATATAGGGATGAAAATTAATGCTGACATTCTACTTGTAAGCCTCATAGAATAAAAAATACATAAGCTATTGCAATTGTTTTTGTTTAATATGTTTTAAAATGAGTCTATAAACATGTAGGTTACACGGCAAATTTAACTTAAAAAATTACCAACTTATTACCTCTATTTTATGCCAATAAATTTTACACTTAGGGCCGATTTTTCAATCGTCTGATAAGTCGCTAGTTAGTTATCAGCCTGTTTAATTTATTTGATTGTTTAACAGAGGAATAAAGGTTTTGAATTTTTCAATCACGTTTATTCAGTCAGCTAGTTAACTGAGGATTTTTGTATCTAACTTCACATTAAACTTTGTGAGAGCGAGAATGACTTACTAAAAATGGCACATGTTAGAAAGAGAGCGTGATATTTTATCAGTGGCGTATGACTGACATATGTTTTAGGTTAGGATTTATTATTTTTGTATATTATTATGTTCATATAATCTTATTATGTAAAAAGATTCCCACAAATGATATAGGGGAGAAGATTCCTTGAGGGTAGCCCGAAGACTGGACGTGTGTTTAAGTTATATTTTTCATACTTAAGTTTTTAGGATATTATTATGCAAAAGTGTACCAAACTACCAATTTTGTAGAATAACCATTCATATTGATCTTAAATGTGAGAAGTGTAGCATTTACGCATTACTCGGTATTGGTGCTATCTCAACGAATCCCTTTCTTCAGTAAAATATGGAAAAGAAACGGGAGTGATCAGCAAATTTTAATAAAACGGAGACATGCATTTTAGCTGACCTAATAGCTAAATACCGGTACATTATAGAAAATAAAAAGACTGATGCCGTTACCAATAAAGAGAAAGAATGGGCATGGGAAAAAATTAGTTCCCTTTTTAATGCTACATCAAGTTTAATACCTAGAAAGGGTTTTGGGTTGTTGGAAATGGCAAAATATATTGGTTTCGTCATTCAAATTGGCTCTTTTAAAATTGTTTGATTATCATTAGGTAACTTATATTATTTTTAATTACTGTCTATTATATTATGTGTTGATTTTTGTGTAAATAATTAAATAAAAAACTGAATACATTTATTATTTTGCTTTTATTTCTATTTATAAAGTATGAACAGACTTGAGACCGCGAAGTAGGTTTAAAGGCCTTTTGAACCCTCATCTGGACTGTGTTCACTACCCTCTCTACTCAACCAAATACTATATGATCCTGTTAGCGTCATCCTGGAAACACGCTCCATAAAAGTTCCGACGGCTGATTTCGAAAGGCCAAGATCCTTCCTTCAATAGTCGATTCAAAGACTGCTGGAATATCTCTTGCACCAACTTTCACTGCATAAAGTTGAGTTTGAAATCTGTTTCTAGTAATTTCGTTTGTGAGATCAAAAGATTTGTTCGACTTGATGTTGTGGTCCTTAGAAATGTTTGTTTCTCACGTAAGGGTGAGCTCTATAAGTACTACTTTCTTCAAACACCGAGAGTACACCAGTATGTCTGGTCTATAGGCTGAAACTGCTAGTTGGTCTGGAAGAGTAATTGCTGGATGGGTGGAACACATTGGTTTCTGAAAATTGAAGAAAAAAATATGTTTATATAGGTACTTAATGTTTAAATTATCAGTGATGATTTTAAGCACTGAGTTTTATATGATTATATCTTCATGGGTTTAAAGTAAACAATCATTGCTAGAAATAGCTACTAATGAGAATGTAGGTTAGTTAGGTTAGAAAAAAGGAAGTTAAATAAAATCGTTTAGATACCTTTCCGTTGGATTATCCATTTTTTCTTTGATAATTGCAAGTATAATTATTGATAGTTTCTTTCTGAAGACGAATCTTTTCCTAAATTCATCCTCGTCCCAGCTGGTATGGTCAAATCTTTCTCTGACTACTCTTTTTTTCGGTTTGGTTTTAAATAATTCACCATCATAATTTCTTCTTCGATAAGCAAATCTTCAATTGAGTCAAACAGTTTCATGTTTTCGAATTTAAAAGAAAAACACGAAAAATACTTTAAAATTATAACCATGACAGACCACAATAACAGCTTGATAAGTTTTAACTGACGCTTGAACTAGCAGATAAATTTATTCCATTGTTAAGGCCCGGTTTCTTGATGGATAGTCATCTCGACTAATTGTTAAATAATGACAGTTATGGCGTCTTTTATATGAAATTGAAATATGTTTTGACAAAAATCTCATAGAACACCCGCCATTTTTAACTATAGTAACGTAAACTATCCATCAAGAAACCGGCCCTAAGTGAGTTTATCTGTCACTTTGACACTATCCAACCATTGAAAAATCCAATTTCTTGCTAACTATAGAATAACTGCTATCAGACTGTTTAACTGAGTATTGAAAAATCGGCCCTTAATCTAATAGTATTTATTTTTAATTTCTTAGTTATGTTTTTATTAGACGTTATAACCCAGTCTTGCTTGGTTTCCTCCTACGACTGCGATCAAATAATCTTCTTTTGGGAATGCCTGGGTTCGGGCTATGGTTTGGGAATAAGATACCTTTGTCTGGGCATAGACAGAACCGTCCACACTGCGGGCTGGGCTGCTCGCTTGTCTCCACATTTTGATATGGGTAGTTAATCTGATTGCCGTCGGAGGTATTGAACGAAATTACTAAATTAGAATTAACTTTTCCTTATCAATAATTTGTTTTTCTACGGCACACCAAATTCATATCGGAAGAATTTACTGCGCTTGAGTTGTTAGTGGTGGTGATTTGTCTTGTATTATCATCGTTAACAGCACTTATTTATTTATTTAATAGACTTGTACATAACACTTGTGTAGTTATGAGTGCCAAAGCCTCAAGCTTGGATGTGCGTGTTAAGTTCGTAGCAGCACTCTAAGTTGATTGTGCCGTGTTATGGCCACCTGTATAGCAGTGGTGACTGATGTGTTATTGTATCTATGGTTAATAGAAAATGCATCCGTATGTCTTGGACGTAAAAACTATATTTATTGGTTTCGTTACACGATGGTAGAGTAGATATTAAAGTATGAGTGGCAATCTTAGAGTGGAAAAATGCTTTCCCATACAAATTGGTCATTTTAGCCTTACTAGTTAGTATGGAAAGGCGATTTATTTTTCATTTGCGTCACTTGGTTCCATTGGAAAAGTTGTTCGATTTGATCTAAATTTGTTGTTCGATTTGATCTAAATTTGTTTAAAGTATAATTAGTAACTTAGTAATACATAACTGAAATAAATAATTATTTAAATTAATCATAATTACGACAAAGTTCAAAACATATATACACAATAAAACATTCACTTAATAAGTTACAAAAGTTAAAAAACACATAAAAAAATACCCATTATGTTTTCAATATATATTTTTTTCACAATTTTATCTGCAAGTCGAGCTACCATCGGAATAAATGTGCGATAGTGGAGACAGTGTGGCTACTATAAGTCATAGCACGGCACATTACACCGCTTTGGTCTGGAGGCACCAAATCATGATCTTTTATCGCGCTGACCAAGCACGTTGTTCCACTTTGTTATTATATTGCTTCTACTATAAAAAAACGTTTTTTTTGCAATCTATTTTAAATCATATATTACTTATCATATTTTTGGGTTGAATTTTTATAATGTCTGCATCTCTTTATTTCATGTTTTGCTGCGCCTAACAAGGTACGTACATATAATATCTATACATAAAACGCGCCCTGGGCACGGTTTTTACCTTCATGGTACATAGGGATTAATCAATAGGGTCGCTTCATATTTCAAATAAACCTCTCTTTTGGGTTAATTCTTATCTATAGTTACTAGCGACTAAATATTTGAATATTTAAATGCCGGCCGTGTGAGCAGTGAGTTGGTTGCATCGCATGATATACATACATGCTGAATTTGAAAAGATGTACTTTGGGCCAATATAAGGTTTTGCTAATCAAATCGATCCATTTTCCCCATTGAACCAGTGTCGCAAATAAAAAAAAAAGGTTGGCTTCCCCATTCAAATTAGTCATTTTAACATTACTAGTTTTTATGGAGAAGGCATTTTTTTTTCATTTGCGACCAAAGGTTTCATGGGAAAAGTTGTACGATTTGATCAGCAGAACCTCATATTAGCCCAAAGTACATCCATTCCAATTCAGCATGTATATGTTACCTTAGTACCTCTTATGTTCGTGAGTTCGTCAACATACATAATGACGTGCAAATCGCACGTATTTCTAACAACATAGTCCCGGATCTAATCCATGGTATTTTGGTTGGACCGCTAGCTTATTATATAGCGATAAGATGTTTATTATTCCTTTATTCTTTTGCACAAATTATAAATCTTTAAATATCAAAAAACAGAAAAACGCATGGATCAAGAAAATTAATTAAGTAAAAAAATCTAACCAAACCTTTGAAATTCATGCAGACCAGAGCAACGACAACGACACATGCAGTTAAATGTTGCCCTTCCCGCCAGTTCAAACAAAATTATACTTTAAGAGGTTACCCTAGAGCCTTTAGTTGAAGCGTCTAAAATAGGGGACTCATTCTGATGGCGCACGAAATTCACCATAATTTTATTAAAGACGATGAAAAGTCACCAAAAAAAACTACAATGGCGAAATAACTAGTTTTTAAAATCTATCAATGTAATATTGTAATCTACAATTAATTAATATAAAAGTATTTGCAGAATCTTTATATTTTAGAAATTTTTATGCAATGTTTGTTATTTATTTAAAAATTGCAATTCTGACATAATATAAACCAGGTGACAGTGAAAATTTACAGATAACTACGTCATTTTGGTTAAAGTTTAGCTTAACGTTGTGCAGCTTAATAGGTCTACAGGTCACAAACTAAGTCTAGGCATGTACAATGTTTACCAGAAACAATGATACTAATACATAATATATTTCATGAACAAGCATCACGAACAAATACAGAAAAACGTAATAATATTTACTTTTGCCATAAGCGGCAATCGAACCTCGAATTTCCGGAAACAATGGAAACGGTGCAACTTAAATAATCCAGCGAGGCGGTCGATTTATTATAATCATTTGTTATGTTCTGTGTAAATTAATAATAAATGTAATATATAAGTATTTAAATAAATTGTAACGATATGTTTTAACAATAGTAAATAAATAATAAAAATTGTTTTACAGACTTGTTGATACGCGAGATGGTCACATAAAGAAAATAAAAGGTTCAGGTGAAGTCCCAGAGTATTGTCTTCGAGAAGACTTTGGGCGACTGCCCAAGTACTTGGTGAAAAGAAATAGAATAAATCTAAAAAGAATAGAACAACTTCGTGAAGCTGAAGAAAAAAAAGAAAGCTTATGTAAGCTTATAGGCGAAGATGAAAGACAGGATTTGTTAAATGTGAGTAATAAAATATTGTTTGTAGTATGCTTTTTTGTATAAATCATAAATTTATTTAACAAGGTTATTATTTGACTCTCTACGGTACCGACCGATATTACTAAGGATTTTTTGTCATTTAATAAACTTCGACAAAATATCTGTTCAGCCATACACTTTGTCATGTCTTCATAATTGGCGTTCGGGAATATCAATTTACTCGTGTAAAGGCAATAAAAAAGTAAATTGAGTATTTTTTATTTGTTCATTGATAATATGATATTTTTATTTCTCAATATGTTCTATAGAACAAAGATTTTTTTATACAGTATTATCTTGATTATTTTATTAAAAAATCTATGTTACCACTATAAATAACCATGTTAAATATATTTACTATAATAGTTTGTATGGAAAAGCTTTTTTTTCATTTGCGACACATTTTCATCCAAAAGTTGTTAAATTTGATCAGTAGAACCTCATAATAACCCAAAGTAAAACCTTCTAAAGTCACTAAGTATATATATATATAACGTCATGTGTAATATGCTAAATATAAACTGCTGCTTATCTAAAAGCTACTAAGGTAATAAGTAACCTATCTGGTATATTTTAAAAGTTTTACTGCAAACGTCCTGTGAGTGACCTACAGCTCAGGATATATGAATATACAAACAAACAATGATAGATTATTTTCTATAGCCCATTTAATGTCCATCACGTCTATTTCTTTTGAAATCAAATATATCGATAATTTCTATAAAATTTTATTATGTATGTTGATGATCTCTTATGTTATAATTATTTTTAAATTTTCGGAGTCTATTATACCTACACCGCAACGAGCTCGCTAGTTGTTCTTTATTGCTACGCTAAGGACTTTTAGTTGGCACCGCTATGATAAATAAATAGAAATGAATTGAAAAAGATATTTAAAGAGAATAAAATTCAAAATTATCTGCATTATTAACGTACCCAATTAAAAACAATTCCTTCAATAAACTTTTGTAGCGGTTGTAGTAGAACCGTTTTCAACCTTCTAGATCTAGGAATTAAAATTAAATTTCATTAGCGGCACTGCGGCTTAATTAGCGCATTGGAGGTTTTATCCTCTCAATCTATTATTCTGTCAGTTCCAAAGCTTAGAATAAAAAATCCGTATCGTTTTAATATTTCAGGCTTTTAAAAATTTTTCTTTCCATTCTTTTGCTTTGTCGTGGTTTTCTCTAATACCTATATAATGCAACGTCTCTCTGTCTGTCCGTTTCTGTCCTTATAACTTGAGAACCACTTTTATGATTTTCGCTATTCTTTTACAAGTTTTCCTGGCCAATATTTTTTAAATTTTTTATTGCAAAATTGTACGAATGTACATAGCCGAGCGTAAGTTGTTTGGTATTTTCTACTAGCTAACCTATGAGAGAATGAACTATGCTTAAGAGGGCGGAACTTAAGCCTGTTTACATGAAATACAATTTAATTCTGACTTTGAAGGCAATATTAATTGCTGAATATGAGGAATCATAGTTATGTGTGTATTATTGCGATAGGTTATTGTCCATTTTTTTTTTAAATTTTGTTAATCTGGAAGCTGTAAGTTAACGTAACACAATATATATATACCTATTCACATAAAGTTTTATTGAAAAATAAAATAAAAAAGCTTTAATTTAACAAGTTGGATTGGATTTTAACAAGTTGTTTCTTTTTCTCATTTCGGTGGACTTTCATATTTTTACAATCTTTCAAATTTAAACTGTAGTTATATGATAAAGACTATAGTCTTGATATTGTTCATGCCTCAAAATATCTAATTAACTTATGAGATCGGGTTAAACATTTTGATACCACCGAGATGAAATAATTGCTCACCGAAATGAAAACGTTTCAACTTTCAATTCACCTGGTACTTTAAAATAAAATAAATAGGAAAATACTTAATCATATCTCGTTTCATTCAGTTTTAATTATAATATATCGCATAAAATATAGGTTTAATGTAAAATATTAGTGTTTACAAAAATTAGAAAATGCATTCCAATATTTTGTAAAATTCACATGAAATAATAATCAACCGAAATGATAATCAACCGAAATGATAAAACAATCCACCGAAATGAAATAAATTATAATAAATAAACACTAAAATTCATAGCACTCATTAAAATTATAATTTTTATCATTTCTGTGAACATTTTTTACGTAATATTTTCGGTTGACAGTTTAGGGCACCGAATCAGCCGAAGATGTAATGAATACTACACAAATAAAGGTATAAAAATTAGGGTACTGACGAATACTTAATTAAATGTACTAGCTCATTGAAAGATAAGGAACTATACACGGAAATCATAAGAAATTTGTAATAATAATGACACCTATATAATATACTTACCTTCGAAACACGCATGGTAGCGGCGCACGTCCCTAACGACAAGCACTTAGGCGGCACCTGGTACGAAGTGCGAATGATTGGAGAGCTAGAGTGACTTAAAGGACTTTCTAGGACATATGTATTTTTATTTACTAGTTATTAAACTGGTTATACATTTATTTATTGAAATACTTTATTGCACAGTAAACAAAAGTTATGTACAAAGGGGAACTTAATGCCTTAGGCATTATCTACCAGCTAACCTTTAAGATTGTGCGCGAAGATGAGTTGGGTTCTTAATAAAAAAAATGGATAAAAATCAATGTATACCTATATATACATAAATATACATACAAAACCTATATCATAATACATACATATATAGATAAACATATATATATATATAGTTACTTACACTATACACAAATAGAATGGAGAAATAGATACTGATACATACCACACAGAATTGATCAGATGTTCTATTTAATTAGACAGAGCGCGATTAAGAGTTGTTTGGAAACAAAGATGGCGCTCGTCTGATTACTAAAGGCAATTTATTCCACTGGCGTGCTGCAGATACAGTATAAGAATCGGAATATCTAGTAGAAGAATGAGAAGGATTTTTAAGTTGATTGTTAATAGAAGAACGTAGTGAACAACTGTGCGAGTAATTTTTTTTTTAATTTATTTAAAAATTTTATTGCACAAATTTAGTAAAAAAGGCGGACTTAATGCCGCTAGGCATTCTCTACCAGTCTAACCTTTGGGACAAATTAAGCAGTAAGTAGGTAAAATAGGTGCTAGTCATCTAGGAATTGAAAACGTTGCTTCAAATATGGAGGAACAAGGGGATTATTGAGGACACAATAGAGAGAGGTGAGAAGATGTTCTGCGAAAACGAATATTAAGCCACTTTAATTGAAGTCTGAAACCGGAGACATGGTCGTATTTGCGTGAGCCAAAAATAAAGCGAATGCATAGATTGAGCAAACGTTGTAGTTTATTCAGCAGCTGTTCTGTGATATCTGGATAGCAGTTGTCAGCATAGTCAATAATATGAAGGAGCAGAGAATTGACTAAAATTAGCTTTGCCTTAAAAGGAAGGTAAATTTTCGCCAGTATGCATTCGTTGAAGCCCTCTTCATACTGGCGAAAATTTTCCTACTAATTTCTAATCTGCGGAGTCCATGTCAAGTCGCAGTTATATATTATAATATTACTTTGTGTTATTACTATCACTATTCACGATTTAAATAAAAGTAGACTAAATAAAAAATGTATGTTTATTGTACGAGGGAAAGCACAATGTAAAATAGTGTGAAGACAGCCACCGAAATGAAAAATTCAGGCTTCAACCAATGTTTTTTTATTAACTGCAATCCCAATTAAGACATATTTATTGGCTCGTATACTATATAATTCTAATTTTTTTTTTTTTGGTAGTAAAGTAACCACTTTACTACCTAAAAAAAATATTAGAATTATATAGTAACGCTCTGTGCAGTATCGATTGCATTTATGCCGCGTACATTTCGCTGTTGGAAATTATTTTTTCTTAATTGATAATAAAATAAATAAATAAATACCATCACGGGTGCCTATTTGGTTCCCGAGAACCGTTTAAACGGCCTCAGGGTCCCAGCGGAGGGATTAACCCATCCTCATTTCGCCGATACACAACTTAATTGTTAATGTTTGTGATAACTTTATTATAAAATATACAACCACCTTATTATACCCGTCACACTGTAAAAAAAAATTGCATGGGAGCTCTCGAAGTCGAATATAGGAAACTTTAATCTCTTAGCCCGGGAGGTAATGACACATTTCAGTCACTCATTTCAGCATGGCTTGTTTTCTCTAAAATGCTAGATTATTACGTGTACAAACACAAAACCGAGGTCAGCTGGCACATACGCGGGGGAGGCGGGTGCTGAAAATTTATGAAAATAAATTAATTCCAGCAGACTTGATTTTTTTTTACAGTACTCTATTAGATTATAATATGATTAAAAAAAATATTCAGCTGCTAAAATAGCGGTGGAAAGTACGTCCGTTGCTCTATTTTTTTTAACACATTACAGTCTAATAGTATACTGTAAAAAATTTCAAGCTTGCTGGTATTATTTTACTGCCTCCCCGCGGACGCGTCAGCTGACCTCGATTTAGTGTATGTATAGGTAATAAACTATCATTCAGAGAAAACTAGCCATGCTGAAACGACTAGCTCTAAAATGTCGTTACCTCCCGGGCTATCTGCGTATTGCCTACTTTCTGTTCTGCGACAAAATGTCCAGTTCCTATTTCCGTTTACATTTTAGTTTGCTAACAAGCTGTCGTTTCTGATTTAACGCCCGGAGAAACTCGAAACGAGCATAGTCGACCGATCTTCGGCTCGCACAATAAACGTTTCAGCACTGTAAGCTATTTCATGTTTCAGAATACCTGACATAGGTCAGGCTATATACAGTTGTTATCTATATCTATATTAATATTATAAAGCTGAAGAGTTTGTTTGTTTGTTTGATTGGTTGAACGCGTAATCTCAGGAACTACTTGTTTGAGTTGAAAAATTCTTTTAGTGTTGGATACTTCATTTATCGAGGAAGGCTATAGGCATAACATCACACTACGACCAATAGGAGCAGCGGAGTAAGAATAAAAAATATTGCAAAAACGGGAGAAAAAATTATCCTTTTGAGAGCGTACGCTGCGTAAACGGTTAAAGTTCGAATGAGCTAGTAGTTAATATTATGTGTATGAAATGATCTTATATATATATTTAACCGGTGATACTAGGCTTAGTAGGTACTATGTGAGAATTTATCCATACTACTATCATAATTGCGAAAGCAACTCTGTCTGTCTGTTACCTTTTCACACTTAAACCGCTGAACTGATTTTAATGAAATTTGGAATGGGGATAGTTTGAGCCCCTGGGAAGGATATAGACTATATCACCTTCTACATAGCTACTGATATACAGTTGTATGTGCTTTAAGAGGCTCTTAGAGAAAGTTTTTAATTACACCAGATAGAAAAAAGTATTCTATGAAGCAATAGCGAGAATAATAGGTAAATTGGAAAGTCTTACGAGTATTACAGAAAAAAAATGTAATCACACCGAAAGATAATATTAGATCCTACTTGCCGAATGATTGTCAAAATTAGTATTTTCAGCAATTTACACCTACTTTTTATAATTAATCATTATTCTAAAAACAATTCATTTTTTAACATTATGAACATTCACGTATTACTTCCAGAGCTTGCTTTTAATTTCAAGCTTTCAATTTCAAGATAAAGAAATAACATTGTAGGTACTCGTATATACTATATGAAAATAGTGTTTATGACATAGCAGGAATTGGTTATCGGTTTGAAATGGCGCTGTTGCCCGGTGCAGGTTCTTTTGTCTATCTTGCAGCAGGGTTCACATTACGTGATCTTTATTCCAAGAATTCGCTATGTTTATCTGCAAGATAATAATAATATGTCAGACAATTTACACATTTTGCTCTGGTCAAAAACTCTAGGCTTGTACTATGTGTACCAGAAACAACTATATAATACCTACATATTATATTTTATAAACATCCAGACCAACTGTACAGAAAAACGTACTAATGTTTTTTTGCCATGGATAGGAATCGAACTCACGACCTCCAGATACAACGCCAAAGGCGCAACCACTGCTACTTTAGACTGTTTTTTTTTGTAATTTTTCAATGGAGCGCGGCATGTGATTTTGTATCTACTTGATGTTCAGCAGTCAGTCCATGGATGGGGTCGATCAATACATTCTTGTTTAATAATATTGATCACTCTCACTATGCCGGCTAAATGATGCGGTTACGAAATGAATGACGAGATGGACGTATTTATTTGCATTACAAGTCTATTTTAGTATTCTCGCTGCTTGAAATCAATTGCCCGTTTCGTAATCGTACTATGAAGGCAGACTACCCCTCGAAAATAAATCGATTAAGTAGTCTCCGGAAAACCGGTGAACCCAACGACTAAAACCCTAACACGACAACCCTAACACGACTAGGTAACTTGACGGTTTTGCATATGTATAGGTAACGAATCCAATCGGTCGGCCTAGCAAAGTTATAGCGGCCTTCCTCCCACCTAAAATTGCTAATCTTTATATATGAACCGATATTCTAGATAGTATCTTGAACATCAACTCAATATATAAAAAAAAAAATCTGCTCGCCATTACTTTGAAGTGGGGTCAATATAATACAATCTGCGAGGTTCAAAGTCACTTGTTCATACATTACAAATATATTAAATTATTCACGGGTGCCTTACGCGCCCGCATCTCGTCGTGAACGATGGTATGAGTCTACCCTGAACAAGTGGCTAGATCACCGCGATGTTTGGATAGACTCAATAACCCATAGATAAACAGTTTCACAAGTTGGTATAGTGAAACTGAAACCGACAACTTAATGTACACGCCGAGGCACTATAGTGGTGATGTTAAAAAAAAATGTAATGAACCGGGGTTTGAACAAGGGATCTAAGTGTTTCTAAGTCTTAAGGTCTAACCAAGTCGGCCACCACAAATTAAATCAAAATTAAATTGAAGATCATGCATTATTTGTGTTTATTTTATAGGATCTCAAGCATAATTGGCAGCTGATGCAAAAAGCATTCCTACAGCTACCAATGTTGACTGACACGATCCCTAAAATTCTTCGAAAAACAAAAATGGAAAAAGAACTTAGGGAATTGGAAAAAGATATTGCTCTGGTTGAAGCCAATCCTTTTATATATATCTACAAATAATTATTTTAATAGTTACATATTTTATTATTTGTTATGATTAAATAAATTTCTGATTGAATATTTTCTGTTTTTTAATTCAATCACATTTTAAACATGACCTTATTTTTATGTTTTATTTTACTTACGAAGAAACATGAACTAATATAATGTGATTTTTGGGAGTTCTTATTATGTAGTAATAGTGTTGCTCAGTGGCGTTCGGTGGGTTTACTTTTTGGGCAAGCCAACTCCTAACTATCAAATTAAAAAAACCATTTAACTATAATAATATGTAGGATATGACATTTTTACACATATTGCTAATTAAAAACTAAAGCTCTAGGCTTATTAATACTATGTGTACCATAGCAACTATACCTAATACATAAATATTTTATAAACATCTTATTTAAATCATGGATAACTGTGCAGAAAGACTTATATTGTTTTTCTATGCGTGGGAGTCGAACCAAAAAGCTCCGGATGCAACGCCAACCAAACTAGACCAGAAGGCGGTAAGAATGAAATTAATAGCAATAGAACTAGGTACTTTTTAGTGTATTAATTATTTATTTAGTGTACGTATTGTTATTCTGTGATTTCACTTTATTTCATCATCTTTTCCACTTTTCATTACCTGTTTATTTCTCCCGTAATTCATTAATAAAAAGTCACAATAAATAAACAGAATAATAATAACTATAATACCGGCAAACTATAAACACAACCTAAATTTATCCTTAAACTATTATCAGCTGCTAAATTAAAATTCACGCTGTTCTGTTTTTTTTTTTGTAATTTGTAGCACGTTAATATTTTTCCTACGACCTTACGTAGTCGCGTTAGTGTTTAAAATCCTGTAAAAATCCAGTTTTCCAATGACATAAATTATATTTTGCGCAGATTTCCCATTACAAAAGGAATCGCTTTATGGCCACTTGTCTTCATATACTGACCGTAAATGAGATGGGGCGATTTAAATATTATGATAATAAATTAATGAAATATTATTGCACGTAATGGTGCGATTTTATAATAATTAAATGCTATTATTTTTTATTTTAAAATCTAGGGTAAGCATGGCTTATTGGCTTATATGGACCGCACGCGACTGTTGTTGTTATGATTTTTGAAGTTCCCGAAGAAATAAAAAAAAAATTTTGGTGAATTTCAGGTCTGTCTGTCCGTTTGAATATATCAGGAATACAATATGGTCTTAACTCACGTTGTAAATATTAAAAATAATCTCATTAATTGTAGCAGAGAGTCCGACAATGAACAAGATGATCAGCCAATTGACATGTTATTAGGTAACGCAATAAGAGAACAAGATGATTCTGTTCAGTGGTGGATTCGGTGGGGGGCGGCTCTCCCCTCCCCACCGCATCTACCGAAAACCATCGAAATTTACCTAATATCTACGATTTTTAAGTTTTTATAAGGTTATAAAGTATTACGACCAGCTGCGCGTCGGTACAAATTCGTAATGTTATAATTTAGGGCATTTTCCATAATAACTGACATAAATCCTCAAAACTTGCCAAATGAGCAGTGCATCCCCCACGCACCCGCCCCCAGAACAAAAAAATAATAATCCTGGATCCGCCCCTAATTCTGATCGTGACACTGAAGATGATTTGATGTTGTCCAGTTATTGCCGCACGGGGTAACTCTGGACTCTGAATACAGATCTCGTACTTCTTGCCAGTCAAGTAAAAGTTACAAAGTGGAAAAAGAACTATACAATGGAATTACCTGGTGATTCCATTACCACAAACTTGATTTGGAAAATAATAACTCTATGATACTATTTCGCATGTTTTGGTCAGATGGCTTACAAGAATTAATAAGCTTTGTTCAAATTGACTTTTATGCTATACCATGCTAAGAAGCTTTCACTCCCACTACTGCTATAGAAATCGATGTGAGCTTTGAACCTCATATTGGACATAAAAAAACTACCTACGAGTAGCTATAAAGATTATTGGTCTTCTCCTCCCAATCCAAGATCTTTTAGTTCCATCTTTTGTAATTAAACGTAGATCTGAACCATCTCCCAGTATTGTTCTTATAAAGGCATAAATCAATTATTGTACTCGAAGAACACAGTTGAAACTAGTCTTCACCAGTCCGAAAAAAGCACGTCAAGAAGGTGCTGCTAGTGTAGCACGTTAGATACGCCAGTACGTACAATTTGGCAATGCAGCATATGTAAAGTCCTACTATGCTAGCATAGAGGAAAGACATGTTTCAAAGAAGTTTATATAAAAATACATTTTCTTATAGTTTTAGTGTAAACTCAAATGTTTTTCACTGTTTTTATTACAATAAAGTTTACAATATTTTGATTTCCTCATTAGCCACGGGGGTTAGCTAACCCCGTAACCACCGCATTCCTCGAAAGCCTTACACTGTATTTTTTTTAAGTTTTTTTTTACAATGATTTACCATACAAATTAATAAAAACTAAAAAAATATATGTATATTTATTTATGTAAAAGTGTGACTGAAAGAGTTAAAAAAAAATGGTCATGGGGATATTACTGGTCGAGTTATCCGACTGATTTCACTTCGGATTATTTCATCATCAAGCTTCGTTTAATTTTGTATTTTTTATGCCCAGAATTTTTGATGATAAAAAAAACCATCGTCAATATCACCTATTTTGCGAGTACCCTTTATGTTTTGGGGGGGGGGTTTCATCCTCCAACACCGCCACCCTGCCTACACCCGTGCCAACTTTATCTAATTTCATACGACAAAACAAACTATAAATATAGAATATAAGTTCTATTCCAATGGTTATATAGTATGTATTAGGTTGGCTATAATAATGCCGCCATCTTGAGGTTTGGGATAGAAAATGCCTAAGGCATTAAGCTCGCTATACACAATTTTGTGCAATAAAGAATTTTAAATAAATAAATAGTCAAGCTTAACTAATGCCTTTAGGTCTTTAAAGAAAATATACATATAATTTCTCAATTATTTCTTTCGGCAAAACCCCTAAGGAACCCGTAAGGAGAGGTCAGGGGCATTCAAAGTCATTCCAAGATTGCAACCGCTAAACACGACAAGACGTTGCGTAAACTGTAAATATTGTATAAATATAACTATTTATAAAATTAGTTACTTAATCTTCATAACATTGTTGTTTAAACCCCGTCTATGTCAGCTAAACGATGCGGTTACGAAATGGGCGGCCACGAACGAATTTGCATTTCGAGTCTACTTAATAGCCTCGCGCTGCTTTATCGTCGAAAACTCCCGTCTCGTAAACGGAAACTACCACCACGACAAGAAATCTATGCAATAATCTCCTGAAACCGGAACATGAAGTCACTTGACGGATATACTGTGATATGGGAATCGTACTTCTATGTAATTATTTGTTAAAAATGCTGTACTTTTTAATTTTCATGCACTTATGTTGTCATAATATACGATAATAACGTTTAATATTACTTACTTCGCATAAAGGACAACTTTTTTTGACTCCAAAATTTTTGAAGTATATAAAATAAATAAATACCATCACGGGTGCCAATTTGGTTCCCGAGAACCGTTTAAACGGCCTAACAGCGGAGGAATTAACCCATCCTCATTTTGCCGATGGTATTCGGAGGCAACACCTAACAAGTGGCGAGCTTGTTGCGGTGTTTATGATGAAATAGCCTCGTTGTATAAAGCGGTCACCCATCCCAGGCCGGTCTTGTTGTCATCTGCTTAACCTTGTTATCAGTTGCGCAGTGACTTAACCACTAGGCTGGGGCCGCTTTTTAAAGTATATTTATAAATATTAAAAAATATGTTCTGATTTATTAATAGAAACTACAAAGAATCTTAGCTAAGTCTAACCGGAATTATAAATTTATTACAAATAACATGCAAATTGACATGATAAAAATGATAAATATTTTAATTTAGGCGCTATAGAATTATAATATAAACCGATACTGGCGATTTTGTTTTTCAGGCGTGATTTATCAATATTCTGGTTTGAGAAAACAAATATATATACACTGCTCAAAAATACATAGTTTGGAGTATAAGATAACATAAATCAACCATATACGTTTAAAGTTTTTGTGGGCCCATCTGTCATACCTACAAAACGATCTCCTTTATACCCGACTCTATACATATTATACATATTCGTAATCAATTCATACATACGCGTTCATACGTTCAATATGCTACGGTAATCTCTCATTTAAATTGGAAACTTCAATCGCAGATGAAATCTGATTTAATTAAATTATCTAGATTCAAATTTGATAATGGGTTCGTATTATTTTGTAAATGATATTGTTTTGAAAATTATAGAATTATAAATATGATTTAGGAGTTTTATTTAAAATATCTTTTTTCGTGGTCAAATTATATTAATAATTTAATCAAATTTTCCTAAAATTAATATATAACTGTACTTTAGCATTGGTCTAGTGTTTATAAAATCAATTTATGTATTTATACTAGTATTATAAATACATAAATTTCATTTTATAAACGTATAATACATCGAGCTTAGTTTGTGAACAAACCAAAAAGGGAGGAAAGTTTACAATTTGTAAAAAAACAAATTACAACTGCCTATTAAAAAAAATATGCTTACAGATTTTAAATATATCTCAAACTTTTATTTCTCCCTTTTTCTTTTGGTCATACGGAACCATAAGTTCCTCAATAGCATCTGCACTGCTTTCTATTTATTTTATAGATCTATAAATAACATTACGCAGCTTTGCACACATTAAGTAATAAGTAAATTTTTGTGTGTTCTTATAATATTCCAAATTACAAGTTTCTATTTAAAATGGTTGCTGTGATTACAAATTACTTCTGAATATCAATTTCAATTTAATAAAATAGTATCCAATTATTGCACTCGCAATATTAAAACACTATATTGCATATAAAACATTTATTTCAATACAATTGACAACTGTCATCCCACTGACAGTCATACTTATAAAACTAAAACATATCAATTCCTCCACAATAATTACAAAATTTCATATACAATAAAACTAAAATATTAAACATAACAAACACAAGCCGATAGGTGTCTTCCACCAGCGCCGTCAATAGCAGGGCTCGTCGTCTCACGCCAGCCTTATCACTATCTTCTGTGATATTATTCACCGCGCAGTACTGGGAGAAACGACTTTTGAAAATACGCCACTCCTGCAGGCGATGGTCGAAACTAAGGTTTCCGCCGTACATTACACTGCCGCTGGCCATTATAATAGCACAATTATACTATTACATATGCGTTAGTTTAATTCTCGTCGCTAAAATATTGCACTCGCAATATTAAAACACTATATTGCATATAAAACATTTATTTCAATACAATTGACAACTGTCATCCCACTGACAGTCATACTTATAAACTAAAACATATCACCAATATAATGACATACTCGTACAATGTCAATTTTCAAAGAAACAAAATTTTTCCCAAAAAGTAAATATATATTCCAAAATATTTTAATGCTGGTTTATATCATTATACACAGTACGTATTGTGCCAAGATCTTAGGTCTGTGTTATATATAATATACTCAACTTTGCTTCATAGACAACTTTTTGTATCTGGATTGTTTTAAAACTTTTTCTATGAGATTCTTAAAACACAAACGCCCTGAATTATCTGTAGATATGTCGTGTATAAAATAATATACCCTATGCCATTTCCTGGGTCACAAACAATTTCTATAGGTACCAAATTCCATCTTAATCGGTACAACGGTTTAAGTGTGGAATGGTAATAGGTAGAGTTACTTTCGTATTTATAATATTATGGAAATTATGGATTTTCAGGAGATTAATGCATCGATTTCTTGTCGAGGTGGTAGTCTCCTTTCAGGGTGCGGTTACGAAATGGGTGGTTGAATTGACGATAAGTCAGCGAGTATATTAAAATATACTCGTAATATCGATTTCTTGTCGAGGTGGTAGTCTCCTTTCAGGGTGCGGTTACGAAATGGGTGGTTAAATTGACGATAAGTCAGCGAGTATATTAAAATATACTCGTAATGTAATTCGTCTTTGTCGCCGCCTATTTCGTAATCGCATCATCGCTCCCAATCAATGTTGTTTAAGAACAATTATTGACCCCATTCATGGACTTTGTAGCTCACCACCAGGTAGATACAAAGTAACATGCCGTGCTCCATTAAAAAAATATATGAATATATTTCAGAAAAACAAATATTTATTTGACACACAATCAGGTTAACAATTTTCTCTGTAAATATTTTAGTGGTCGGACAAAACCCTTTTATATTACATGTTAATTTTATTTTAAAAAGTAACTACCTACTTATAAAAAATACACTAGGTACAGCCTGTTATTGAATCATTTTGAATTGAAAATCCCTTACCACAAAATTATTTTATTCAAAAATAATTCATTACCCATTTTCAATTGAATTTAAAAACTATATTGAAAATTTCAATGTTTACAGTGTAAAATTTATTACCGGCAACAAATAATGGCTTTATAAAAATTATAATATATTTTACAAAACATAATAAAGTTGTGATGAAATGTTTCTCATACATAAAAATACATATTTTATTATTTTGTATTTGCCGTGACTTTGAGGAAAATTTACGGAAAACACCTTTGATGTGTGAAGCTAAAGAACATTCTGTTATCTTTAAAGACTGTGTCTGTTACTTATTTGCACCTAAATATCTTATAACACCGGCCACATGCGCTCCACATTGTGCTCTTTTGAGATGCGAACATATTTCGTTCAAAGGCGTTTATATGGCAAAGGAATATGATCTTCTATTTGATCACAAAGGAGAAGTTATTTTGTATTTAAAGTCACTTCAGAGCAGCACTGCAGGTGGTTTGTTACATTATTCTATAGTTTTTGTAGTAACGCTAAGTTCCTTATATATATTTTCCTCGTTTTCAGTCATAACTAGTGTTGCCAGACGTTCCGTATTTCACGGGTCGTCTCGTATTTCGGGCGTAATTTTAAATGTCCCATCGGGACTGACTCTCCCGGCAGAAAGTTTCATCTGAATACTATGTCTATTATAAAAGTTATAACATAGCGGGCCCGCTTAATTAAATTTTATTTTTTAATACAGTTGCTCAAAAAGTGGCGTATTACGTATAGCGTTCGGGATGTGGGCTATTACATACTCGAGCTTTTTTTTACCTTTTCCGAACTCGTGCGTTCTCTTTCCCAGCTGTCAAAATAATATCTATTAAAAAGAAAAAAAACAACCACGAAGTTTTTACTAAAAAAATCATAGAAGTTTTTATGATTTATGCAAATATTTCAAAAAAGAATCTACTAATTTGTTTCAATATCAGATTTGATTCAATGAGTTAGGTTAGGTTTCATTTCATTTCATCTCATTAAATTTCATTTTCATTTTATATCAATAAAAAAAATCTACTGAAGACTTGGCTGTATGGGCATAGTTCTCTTTGCCTACCCAGAATGGGTGAAGAAAACAAAAAAGAATATCTCTGCTTATATTCTTTTACGGTTGGCGCCATTTTCCAGAGTTTAGTTGTGTCTTTATTATTTTATTTCATTATTTTATTAAAGCGAGTTTAGTTGTGTCTTTATTATTTTATTAAATTGCTTCATTTTTTTGCAACTGTATTAAAAATAGTTGTTCAGTACACGTGCGAAACCGTCATTGCATTTTGTTCCGACTGTCAACTCTCACCTTCGGCTGCGCCTCGGCTCAGGTAGACATTTGTCGGAACTCTTTGCAATGACAGGCTTTCTGCACTCGTAATGAAATATACTATTAGTTGAATACTGATTAAAAAAAACCCCGAAGAGATCCTAAGCAATTGCAGTAAAATTGACTATAACTGTTTAATGCCTACTCTTATTGCCTTTCTATATAAAAATAATCATCATAATACTAGGTCTGGTTAAGTAGCTACAAGCCGTTAGACTTTGCTCTATTTACTAGAATTTCTCGTAAGAAGTGTAGTTTTCATTAATTTTTTCAGAAGTTTCTTAGCATATATAGTAAAGCTGAGTAAATACGTTACATAATATGTATTTAGGTCTATGTGGTCAGATTGTTTCATCAGAATAATATGTCTAGTATAAAAGTTATGACACAGCGGCCCCTTTTAATCGCTAACTATGCATCTTACATAGCATATAAGCCTATTTTTCCAGAAAGTTTTATCAGAATACCATATACCATACCATAATAATTCATCTAGTAAAAGATATATCACAGCAGTCCTATGTTATGTATATATATTCTATACTAACTCTTCTCACCTCAATCAATAGTTGTGCTCCTTTTTTAGTTTGTGTGAAGCACTAGAGTTTTTTATTCTTTTTCTCCGGGGGGTCTCTGAGGGGATCGACTTTACAGTTAGTATTCACGCCCTTAAAAATACCGATCCTTATACCTTTACTTATATGTGATTGGTTACTTACCTTTTATTTACAATAAACATTTAAGGCGTGGATATGGTCGGTGAAGTTAGTCGCCTTAGTGGCTCTCTTGTATGGCACATAATGGTTGACAGGTCAATGGAATCAGCTAACCACCTAGTCTTACACTAGTTGTGTGTTCGGTTTGGTAGTATTTTCATATTAAAGATTTCCATTCGCGTTTAAGTTCTAAATCTGTTATCGAGGTATAATAAATATTAGTCGTTCTTTTGTTAATGAATTGCTATCTAACCAAACGCACTCTAAGACCTCATTGTTAAACTTTTTTTTTGGACTATACATAATATATATAATCTGTAAAGATTTACATGAAATAAATGATTTTGACTTTGACACCTTCACATACAAATGATCATTAGAATAAATAATACTTTCTCTAGTAGAGTGGCTACGAGATGCTACGAGATTAAAGAAAATAGAGGTCTCTAATTTTCATACAACTTTTTAAATCGGTCGGGTTCTGAGGGCCTATTTTTATTGGAGCTCGACATGTGACTTTTTATCTACTTGGTGGTGAGCAGAACTACAAAGTCCATGAATGGGGTCAATCAATAATTGTTCTTAAATAATATTGATCGCTCTCACTATACCGGCTAAATCATGCGGTATAGTGGGGGGCGACAATGCCGAATTGCATGTCTATACTCGTCATGCAATATACTCGCTGCCTTATCGTCATTTCGTGAAAACCGGTGAACCCACAGACTAAAACCGAAACATGACTAGGTCAACTGACGATTTCTGCATTTGTATGGGCAGTAGTAACGAGACCGGTCGTTGGCCTAACGAACCTTGCTCCAACAGTTGCCCATCAGATATCTCTTTAAAAAAAAACAGTTTTTTAAATGTCCCGGATAAAAATCTGAAATCCTGTCTTTTTTTTGCCCATTTAAGCATTTGTCCCTTATAGTCTGAAAAAATGTGGCTACACTAGTCATCACTCTTCTTATACATGCACACAGTTTTGGGTGACCTTTAAATGCATTTTCTTTAAAAATATTTTCAATACTGTTTATTCGATTAATACCTATATTATTGTAGTGATGATATATTATATTGAGTGATTTTTACATTAATATAAAATTGCTTCTTATAGAAAAATAAAGCAATTATCGTTACCTATTTAGCCAGATTATTCTGTGGCAAAATTTAATTATGGTAAAATTATTTACACTTGGTTTTTGTATTTATTTTTAATACCGTATGACTTAATTAAATATTTATTTATATGAGTAAACTTATTAATGACCTTATACCAAACATATTTTTTGTATTGTAAGTTTACCTGAAATATATTTCAGGTAATAATTAATAAATATAATTAATAAATAATGATGTCTTAAAGTACAAAAAATGTCGTCTAATTATTTTAACTTATTTTGTTTTGATAAAGTTACAAGTAAAAAAATAGCAATATTATTTTAATCGTAAACTATATGAATATGATTATTTTTAGTAAAAAGGCGTAGAAAACAAAAGCAAACTTTCGCAAATAATTATGAAAAATTCAACGTTAAAAAATCTAAGATATCTCCCATCCGAAGAGTGTTTAATATAACAGAGCGAAAACTTAATAAGACAACAAATGCTATGGAATGGTTTAACAAATATGTAAGAAATAAGGACTTTTACTCAAAAAATAAAATAATTTTGTTAACTACTGAAGCTTATTCAAGAAGTATTGAGAGCTTTGAAGATTTAACGTAAAACCACCACGAATAACTATAAACAAAAATATAAATGTAAATTCAAATTAGTCTTCGTCGCCGCCCGTTTCGTAACCGCACCATTGAAACAAAATAGTGGAAGCGATAAATACTATTAACAAAAAAAAATATTGATCGACCCTATTCATGGACTTTGTAGGTCTACTTACCATCACATACATACAAAATCACAAAATTTCTAATAAAAATCAAATAAACTGAATGTTGTCATTTTATTATAAAATTTTAATGAAATTATAATTATTATAAAAATATATAGGTTTGGCTTTCAGGTCAGTTAATTTCGGTCTGCAGTCGCGGGCTCCGCCTTCCGCCATCGGAAACCACAAAAATATACAATAGTGTTTGTTATAATATTTGATAATAATTTTATCATTGTATAAAGATATTACAGTATTTTTTTTTTGAAATGTAAGCTACAAATGCTACAAGCTACATTAATAGATAACTTACAAAAATTCTAAAAATACCTATATTTACTTTAGTTTCCAGAACCTAGTACTCGTAGATAATGTTTCAATCCGAATATGTTTTTCTGTGTTTGCTAATGCAAAAGGATAATACGAAAGGAATTAATATTAATCTTTCATCTATTATAATCTCGTAGCGTAGGAGGAGCTTTTAACCATTGACGCAGAAACGTTTAATTTATTAGATGGCGTTGAAAGTTGGTTAAGGATTAGCTATATTTTTATTGTCAATGACGTGACATTGGCAGAGAAGCAAACAATCACTGTAATTGTTCGAGATAACGGTATAATCTCTCATTTCTAAATGCGGTATCTTTTATATTTTTAATTAATTGAAAATATTACAATATTGGCATTGGAAATAATATGGACATGAACTATTTATTTTATATATAATAAAAAAAAATACTAAGTCTTATTTTATTATCATTTCACAAGCTTTAATAGAGTCCCATCTATTATTCCAGACGTAGGCAATATAGTGCATAGACTATAACTACGTTTATGTCGTAGCATCTGTTTTCAGGCACAGAAGGAAATAGACCGATCGAAGGGGTTGTGCACTAGACGTTTGGTTGTCTTGGATTGGAGCCTAACTCGGTCACTTCCATACAGAGTACTATTGTACGATAAGCTATTCATCAACAACGTATTTGGTTGTTACTTAATACAGTAGTGGGATAGTCACTTAGATTTAGATGGTCACTTGTGTGAAAGATATAGTTTTTTTTTAATAATTAGTATTTAATGTGTAATGGTACTTTCATATTAAATTAAAATGTAATAGTTTTTTTTATATTATAGAAAGGATCGAAACAAGGTAACGTATCTTTGTAAGTTATTGTCTCCCTTTGGGTGAAGCGTCTGGTTGGAGACTAATATGAGGGAATAATTTTGAGAAACTACTTCCATTATCTACTCGTTCAAAAGTCCCAGACTCGGTACCGCGAAAATGCTGGATAGGATCCCTTCATAACTTGATATGTGGCGGCTGTCCATCAATGTGGGCAAAACAGTGTTGCTGTTGATGACACGCCGCCAATGGCCACCGCTCGGTCCATGCTTCGGACAGTCCTAAGATCATCCCTGCCACCCTGGGTAAAAGTGTTGGTCTACAAGACCTTTGTTCGTTCCCGGCTTATCTATTGTCGGTCACGAACAAGATACAGATTCGTCAGCTGAATCTCTCTTTGGGCATGGCGTCCGGCACTTGGTGGTTTGTACGCAATCCCACGATCAGCGGCGACCTGAAGATGGAATCTGTGGAGACGTTTGTAAAACGGCTCGCGCGACGCATGTTTGACCGAGCCGACAAGGGACCCCACGACCATCTTCACGGTTTCGCGCTGCTGTCGCGAGTCGCTGCCGCTTCGGTATATTATCTAGCCGTTGTTGGCGCGAGGGCCAGCGCTAACGGCGCAAGATATTCCGGCGGAGAAGCGGAAACCCAACACCATAGTAAGGGGTTTGGGTCCATTGACTGGCTGATTTTTAAAATTAATATGCCTTGATTGGATTTGCCTTGGTCTAATTATTGCGGTTTTAGGTATTGATAAGAAGCTTTATTGTGAGTAACATTTATTAGCGTTTATCAAAATCGACCTACCGATCCAAAATATATTTATTGAAAATAATTACTACTAAACCTCATAGCACCACGAGTTGCTACTTTTGTTTTAAAATAAGATCACACGAAATTGCGGGCAACATCTAGTATAAAATAAATATAGCATATGAAATATACCCTAAATATAATACTTTTTAAAATAAAACGCATGCTTATACTCTTTGGAATATAAAAATGTTTTCTTGAACTTCACGCCGCGCCGGTTATACGCTTTTCTTATTCGAATAATTCAATGGGAAGTTCCGGTACCATTGTGTAATAGGTATTATGAAAATGGTCTGAACTTCATAGCTCGTGCAACTTATCGTTGGCGATGCTTCCGCCGCCGACAACTTATGTTTTGCTGAATGATACTTATCAGGAGCATGCATCGATGGCTACATAGATCATAATATTTACTATGTTTCTAGCACTAAAAGAATTCTAGATATGACAATTTTTATTTTATTTTGTTAAACTAAAAAAAAAGTATTATAAATTTGTTGATTTTCCATAATTTAATGAATTTTGAAAAAACACCTTATTACATACACAATTATTTACGTAAAAGCGAGGGTCGGGGGTTCGAGTCCTGCCCACCAGGATTTTTTTCATTTTATCTTTAATTATATTCAGTACTAGCTGACACGCTCAACTTCGTCTGCGTAACTTCAACCGTTTACGTAGTGCACGCAACGGAAGCACTCAAAGGGAATATTTTGTTCCCGCTTTTCCAACATTTATCATTAATGCTCCGTCGTAGAGTTATATTATATTATATTATTATTAAAAAAAATTGGTTCAGTAGATTCAAACTTTACCTCCTACAAACTCACAAATTCACAAACTTTACCTCTTTATAATATTAGTATAGATAAGATCAACTTAAAGTAAATTTATAAATATATACCTACTGAAAAGCCGATGTCCAAATCTCACTAGAGAGATGCTAAATAGCATAAGTCCCTCACTGAGATACAACCTCTAGAAAAAAAAGTAAGGTTTCAAATAACAGAACACATTTTGTTTATTTTTAATGTCTGCCGCAATACATGCACCGATATAGATAGCAGTTTAGTCTATGATCATGATCACACCGGTAGGCGTGCTTTCAAAGCTTTAGCAATTAGGCAGCGTATTCATTTATTTCGCGTTTGAATGTGTTCTGAATTTAAAATATACGTTACCACTTTACCGACAAATTGTAAGAAAACACGCGATTAAACTAGGAAAGCTTCCAAATCGTAATCTGGTGCACGCGAATTTTCGCCAAAGTTTTGTGCTGAATTTTTCGCTTCAGTGGGCTGTATATAGTAGCACGTACCTAGGTGCATATAAAACAAAGATATATAAGCTAAACCCTAAAGCATCGTCTAATACATAACGTACTTCTTATGTATTTACTTGCAAAATTTACTACTTATTTAAATTTCATAACATATAATTATAATACCTAAGCTTTTTAAATCTAGTTTCAGCGTATATTTATGCCTAAATGGTATGTTTCTAAAATGGCTGTGGCCGCCACAGAAATATACATTTTAGTACAGTATTGGACCGAGACAAATGTTATGATATTAAATGGAACGTGGACTTGGAAATGGGTAGCAGATATTGCATGAACAGCTGCTGGACTCTGGACACAGTTTGTTCTAAACAGCACACTCGATCGATGCATGTCTGAGCCGCGCCGAGTATAAATCATATACGAGTATAACAATTGGACATTGTGTATTAAACTTCAGAGGGGTTCTGTGAATATGCTTGTAAACTCAGTGGGACTAACTAAATACAGTGTTGTTTACTTAGGTACGTTATATCTCTCTAAAACAACAAAAGTATTTTTTTCTGCGATGGTATATATCTTATAAGAAATTTCATGAGAACTGTACTGGTTTTTATTATCTATGTACCTCAAGATACTCAGAAGTGACGTTTTATACCTTGTCGTAGCATTTGGTATTCTGTGTCTATACCGAACAAGCGGCTAGCTTATCGCGATTCTTGTAAAGACTCAATATCCCATCTATAAGCAATTTTATAAGTTTGTACCAGTTTATGAAACTGCTTATAGCTTGACATACTCTCTGAGGCACTGATGTTAATAAACGGTATGAACCTTTTTTTTTATTAATAACTCTGGTACAAAGCGTGGTTTAAATCGGGGACCTAAAAACTATAGTGTTTTTCCATAAACTTTATTTTTTACATATTGATCTTATTAAATTAATAAGTGCATAAAACATCCTGGAGGGTGAGAATAAAACCCACGACCCTCGCTTTCGCGGCAAGGAGCTCAACTGCTGTGATATCCAAAGTCACTTTTCACGAGAATGGTCATTCGTCTTTAACTATTTATACATACCTGCACACCATCAACGTACATACGTTTTTCTAATTACTTCGTATTATAATACATAAAATAAATAAATTATCAAAATGTATGCTGTGCGGCATAGTGGCCAAAATGCCGGCGGCGTTTCCCCGTTGAAATAGTAACTAATCTGTTGAGAGAAAAACGCCGCCGCCCTAGGGGATATCCGAGACGTAGACCGATTTATTTTAAAATTTCTTTATTTGTCTGAACTTTTTGTATCCGATGATCATTGATCCACAGTCCTTAATAATACCCTGTACCTTATAAACAGGTCTATAAGACATTAACACTTAAACTAAAAGTATTACATACCACTTAATGTCTTAAATACATAAATTCAACCCTAAGACATATTACGTTAAAGCTAACCCAAAGTTAAATTACAGAGGGTGAAATTTCTTGCTTGCCTAACGAGAGCTGCAGTTCCTGCATAAAAAGTGTCTGCAACATCAATCTGTTAGATAAGAGGTTTCGCTACTGCGCCTGGATTAACGCCACGATAAAAACGATTATTCAAGATCACTTTCAAATTGCACATTTTGAATAAATCCCTTGGCAGTTAAGGGGAATACCAAAGCCATGTTTTTCGTAACAGGTCTGTTTTTTGAAATATCTTCAGCGCTACTCTTTTGATATATGGAATTCAGCCAAGTCAGAACATTGTTCATATAGGCCGAATAAAAAAAATAAAAAATAAAACTTTATGGGGAGATTCTGACCTAGACCATTTTTCATCTGAGCCTATACACAATTGACTTATACCATTTTTCATATTTATTTTACTGTACATAACACATGTGGAACCCAATCCGGACACTTTTCTACCAGATTTAATTATCCCCGATAGTTCGAGAAGACTATGTTATATATGTTAGTGAGCAGATTCAATCATCTTTGATAATGACGATCCTTACTATTTTTAGATTTATTGGGGCTAGCAAAAGTAAAACAATGTATTTAGCTATCCATAGATTCTCCGTGCGGGGTCCAATGCGTGGTTGGGAGGCAGGGGAGTGACTGTTAGCTATGTTATCGGACTGCTATGAGGCCGCACACAGGGTAGGAGTAGTTTTCGAATTCAACTCTACCAAATGGTAAGCATACCGACAAAGTCCATGAATGGTGTCGAGCAATACAGTGTTTTTTAACAACATTGGTAGCTCCCACTTATACCACACAACCACACATCCGGCATAATGATGCCCTCTAAATTATGCTTAATTAAGTATGGATCGGAAGACGAAAATGATAGCTTTTATTTTGAAGAATTCGGAATGGAATCTTCAAAATAAAAGCTAAACTTCTTACTCATGCTTCAAAAAAAAACTCGACTGGAATAATGATTTTAATTATTGGAACTAACAAAATTTGCATAAAATGTTAAACATATGTTGTGCGTATTGACCAAAAAAAATCTATGGTTTTGATAAAAATAAACATAATTGCACCAACACCCACCAAAATGTTGTAAAAACATAAAAATAATAAGTATTTAATTTTTCTTTAGTGGACTCATGCCCGATTTCACCAACGATCCCTAACTCTAAAAGAGCCCCTAAATAAGAATTTTGACATATTTGCTATGAAACAACTGTCCTTAACTTAGTTAGGGGCTCCCTAAGAGTTGGTGAAATCGGGTATCAGTCTACTAGCTTTAAAAAACTGTATAGAGAACTTCATTGGTAGCCATTAGCGCCTTAAGCAATTCCTTGTTCGCTGACTCTAATATAATTTTCTATGTATAAACCTAATTAACGTCGAATAGAATTAGCATAAAATTATTCTTACTATCCACCCACAGTTATATTTTATTTTAGTAATGAAAGAAAATTAGTGAGTCTGCGGTCTTGGGTAATTATGCTGGTAATAAACAAACTGTACTAATAAGGCTTTGCAATTAAGTTCTTTTTCTGTGAACTCGAGTTTTCTACTGATATTTAGAACTTCAGTGGACAGAACTGAAATTAAAGAAATATCATTTCATATTGTACATCTAAGTATAAAAGTTTTACCTGTATTTTCAAGTTTTTTTGTTGTTGAATAGGTATATTTGTGGGATAAAAGATAGGTAAGCAATATATAAGATGTTTAATTTATTTTAGGATAAGAAAGCATATTAAAACAGACAGCCTCCGTTGACTAGTGGTTGCGCCTTTGGCGTTGTATCCGGATGTCGTGGGTTCGATTCCCACCCATGGCAAAAAATATTAGTAGGTTTTTTTCTGTACAGTTTGTCATGGTCTGGGTGTTTATAAAATATAATATGTATTATATCGTTGCTTCTGGTACACATAGTACATGCCTAGAGCTTGTGACCAGAGCAATATGTGTTATTTGTCCTACATATTATAATATTATTATTATTTAAAAAAAAAAATTAACTCGGAGTGCACGTTACACTGTCGGTCCCAGTTTCACCATACCAACTTGCTAAACTGTTAATAGGTGGGTTACTGAGTCTATCCAAACATAGCGACGAGCTAGCCATTTGTTCAGTATAGGTTCACTTATACCATCGGCTACTACGAGGTGGGTATAAAAACCCCTCCGCTGGGCTGAGGTAATCTAGGTGGTTTTAGGTCGTCAAGCCACACGTCATGATATATATATATATATATATTATTTTTTATAGTTTTGTATTAGTATTAGTAACGTAGATACGATGATAGGTATATTTTAGCTTATTTATATGTTTTTTTTATATACATTTAAATAAATATAAAAGGAAAGTTTTAAAATATGTACTAAAAATCGTAAAACCTATATATTATAGAAGGCACATAACCGTGTAGTTAATGAGAAATTCAACTATTTAATCTGGCTATTTTAATCGAAAAAAAAACACTTGCAGTCATTGAACTATGTAGTAGAAAAGAAACTCGCAGTAGTTCTACGGTTGAAGTAAGCAGTTGAGCTATTGAGAATGAAATAAAAAAACAAACCTAAGAAAGTTATAATTTATATATTATAATAATAACTTTAAAAACTGTGGCCAGTTAAGTCTAGATCAAACTGCTTTTGTAGTCTGGCGAAGCGTTTGTCACATGTCAAGTTTGGATCAAAGCTTCTGACTGAATGTGAGCCTTTGCAAGCTAATCTCCCCGAGACACTGGCGTACCAGCTTTTGACCCTTTAGTAATGGGATTTGAAATGGCTTTTGTACGTATAGAGTAGCTGTATAATAGACTAATGCACTTATAGGTAGGACTATATTAAATGAATATGCATTTACATTTGTAGCTGAAATAAATAACGTTTGGCTATTTAAAAAAAAATTAAGACGTTAAATATAGTAAAATTGAATTAGGAGTTACTTTGCGGAACTACAATAACTATGTATTATGTAGGCCTTACGATTTTACTAGTTTCTTCTCAAAATAATGTTTTTTTTTTCTAGCTTTGTATTTTATTTTAAACCGCTATGGGATCAACTAATTATTTTGTATGTTAGTAGTAGTGAATTCGAACAGCTAGGGCTACGCAATTGTAGATATTTATGATATATATATATCGATAAAATAAGTGAGCCATAATAGTTAGTTAGCTAGTCATCAACAAATTTTAGTAAAATTAGGTATTTATTTATAAACTTTTTCTACCTTGAAATACATACTTATTATAAATACTATTGATATTAAAGATATTTAAATTATTTCATTTTATCTGAATAAAAAAAGGTATTATATATTCACCGGTCTTTGTCAGATAAAATGTCCGTAGAATCCTTATTCTATTATCTCATATTAATGTTGCGAGCCAGGGTTTCTGGGAGAATTTAAATGCCAATATCCAAACACCAATTTATTATCCAGCCGTAACACGAACATCCAAAAGTACGAGTATGTAGTCAACAATTTCAAGGCAATAAATAGCTGGGTTGATTTCTATTCGCACTTCAATCATTATGGCAGGTATAAACTTTGATTAGTGTTTAGTGTAAGTGCCTTGTTTAGTGTGTAGCGATTAGTAAAAACCACGTTGGGACAGTGTCTGTTTAGTGTTACATGTACTAAACACGTAACACTTAGCGAAGTACAGTGTTTAGAACGCATCCTATTTTTTTCTGCGAAGGAGCTCCCCCGTGCGTCCCTCCTTCATCCCTCACTTGCAGCTAAACATGCACTAAAAGCGTCTGGACAGGACTGTTAAGTGTTTAGTAAATATTAACAAAAATCGTGTTCGGTGGTTTTTGTGTGATAAAAAGAATAAAATAAATGTCTACACTGGTTTTCCGGACACTACTGCATTGATTTCTTATCAAAATGGTAGTCTCCTGTCAAGGTGCGGTTTCATAACGGGTGATTAATTTTACGATAGAGAAGCGAGGATACTTGTAATGCAATTACGTCTTTTTCGCCGGCTATTTCGTAACCGCATCATTTAGCCGGCATAGTGGCTATCATTAAGTGATTAATATTGTTAAATGCATTGATGGACCCCTTTCGTTTGCATCGTCGAGGTGTTAGTGTCATTTCGTGGCGCGGTTACGAAACGGGCGATTAATTTTGCAATATAGCAGCGAGGGTAGGTACTTGTAATGCAATTACGTCTTTGTCGCCGCCCATTTCGTAACCGAATAATTTACCCGGCATAGTGTATATTGTTAAACAATTGGACTTTATAGGTCTGTTTACCATGTAGATACAAGTCGCATGCCGAGCTCTAATAAAAAAAACTGTCCGAGATTTATTATGAACTAAACACCGTTTACTTAATAGTGTAGGACATCAGATACTAATCACTAAACAAGGCACTAAACACTTGCCACTTGACTAATCAAAGTGTATACCGGCAATTACACTCAAGACTTACTAGAATTGCTTAATGCGCCTATTTATATTTTTTAGCAAAATATCTCGATTATTCATTTTAAGAAGGCTCTATAAAACGTAAACAAGTGAATAAAAGCAAGTACTTATATAACAAAAAAGAATTATTTTGTAAACAAAAATACCTGTAGTATTCTATATTATACAAGACTAACGTTTATTGACCCGGCTTCTGCCGCCATATTATTTATACAAAATACAGTACCTACTTGGTTAAATTATATGCCCTCCCCCGCATTGGGACTATTGAAATTTCAAAAAATAGGAAAACATGTATTTATTAGTTTTATAGGCAGATACTATTTACAAAGTTTAATTGTTGCCGTAATAGCCATTTTTGCTCTACCCCACCTTCCCCTTATAATTAGAGTAATATTTAAAATTTTTGAAACATGGCCCCTTCTTACATAAAGTACATTATTAAACTAAATATACTGACCCGAAACAAACATATTAAGGATCTTGCAGCCTGACCCAAAACAAAATTTTTAACTGCGCCTGAGTCGGCTAGGCGGTACCCAACGGTTACGCTTTATCTCTACTATGCCGTAACCAATGATAATTTGAGTTTACACCGAACAAGTGGTCAGGTGATCTAAAACCGGTTAAACAATGCTTTTAAGAAATGGGAGGCGTTAAAGACGAATTTGTATTATAACATTTTAAGTAAATTGTAAATAGGTCGCTCATCAATTTATACGTAATTTTGTTAAATTTACTTACATATGTTAATAAATATACACAACTTTTATCGATATTACTTAATATTAAGCCGTACAACACTAATTTTCCCCATAGCGCCCGAAGTTGGACTAGTTGGACGACGTGTCGATTAACAAGTTTACTACAAAGTGAGATAGACCAGATCGCACATTCAACTTAAAATTTAACAAATCAGCAACCTTATTTTCTCGGTAGTTCATATCTGGCATAATATACGAGTAGGTACAACTAGTTTTATTACAGCGTAGGCAGGGTATTTAATTTAGGTTCTGTCTCGCCCCGGGCCACTTACGTTTGGCCGCCCCCACTGATCGGCATAGTACCTATCTATTTGTTTTTTCAGACCCCACTAACGTTGTAAATGTAAAAGTTATTTTTTTACTCAATATTTGTTTTATTTGTATCGAGAGATTTTTTTGAAAGCCCAATACCAATGTGTCCAATGTCCAATTTTTGAAGATTCATACGTATTATGAATCTACATTAACTTTTTTGAAATAATAGGTTTAGCAGTTTTTTATTATTTTATGTAATGAAACAGTTTTTAGTAAAAAAAAAACTGTAGGGACCAAAATTAGGAAAATTTATAACTTCTATTATAATAAAAAAAAAAAATTTCTCTATCTTCAATACAAATATTATAAAGAAATAATAATATATTACGAATAGACGCAAAAACTACTCGACCGATTTGAGAAATCCTTTCACTAAAGATTGCTACATTATCACTAAGTAGCATAGGCTATGTATTATTTTCAAAAATATTGGGGAGCGGTGAGAAAACTTCGAAAATGTAACCCAAGGTGTTAAAAAAATACCTATACTTTTTTTACACCGCGTGCGCTGCGAAAACTGTCGATGATAGAACAAAATAATGCACAATAGATTTGAGAACATATTAATATCTACAAAAAAGTTCATGCTAATATATGCCCAAATATTATAGATGTCTCTATAACTACTTCGTTATGTTAAAAAAGTTAATAGAAATGCCAGTAGAATCTAGAACATGTTATTAGTACCTTGGTATTAAACCTTAGCCAAATAAATTATTTTTGTAATATTATTTTAATACCTATATATTACTTTTTAAATTATTCAAATCGGACATTCCATTCAAAAGATATCATCAATTGAATTAAAAAAAACGACAAGTGCAAAAATATGCTTTTTTGAGAATCATATTATTTGAGTGTAACCATAAGCTTATTAATTTAAAAGAACATGTTAATATCTACAAAAAATATATGATTCAAAAGATATCAACATTAAACATGTAATAAAAACAAATTAGGGAAGTACTAGGAAGAAAAATCGCGCGGCGCGCAATGGGTGACAGAGGAGAGTGACATCGAAGACTTAGGAAGCCGCGCGGCCCATCGCGCGGTCGGCTCCCTACGCATCGGACATAAAAACAAAGTTAATTTAACACATATCATTTCATTAGATTCGATTGTAATGAAACTTTGCATAGTTTTATTTATTATTCACATTTCTTATCACAAAATGTTTAATATAAATAATTAAAAGTTTACACGTGCAAAGCCGGGATGGGCCGCTATAGTTAAAATATAAAATCTAATAGTTTTACTTTTATAAAGTTTTAAGGTTAATAGGTACCCGCTATTCCAGAGATATAGTACAGTATAAGAAAAGACCCCTAAACATCACCAATCATATAGAACTCGTTATGCAAATTTAAGAAAATGGTAAAATAACAAGGGTTTGAGTATCAAATCTCAAGTCTGCTAGTACAGGCCGGTACCAAGATATTACATTATAATATTATATAATTTTTATTTATTAATATAAATATAAATAAAAATCATCAGGGGTGCCTTACGGCGCCCGAGACCAATTAGACGGCCTCAGGGTACCCAGTGGAGGGGTTTTTAATCCCACCTCGTCGTAGCCGATGGTATGAGTCTACACCGAACAAGTGGCTAGCTCGTCGCGATGTTTTTGAATAGACTCAATAACCCATCTATAAACAGTTTCACAAGTTGGTGTAGTGAAACCGGGACCGATAGCTTAACGTGCTCTCCGAGGCACTATAGTGGTGTTGTCAAACAAATGTTCCTAAATTTTTAGATAAAAAAACTCATTGGTACACACCGGGGTTTGAACCAGGGACGGAGGTATTTTTAAGTCTAAGGTCTAACCAACTCGGCCACCACGTAAACACATAAGATATTATCTTTCCTGAAAATTACTTTATCACCCCTTTTAACCCCTTTGGGATTACAATAAATATTCTAAGTTACATACATACATACATATCATCACGAGTGCCTTACGGCGCCCGAGACCGCCTAGACGGCCTCAGGGTACCCAGTGGAGGGGTTTTTAATTCTACCTCGTTGTAGCCGATGGTATGAGTCTACACCGAACAAGTGGCTAGCTCGTCGCGATGTTTTTGAATAGACTCAATAACCCATATATAAACAGTTTCACAAGTTGGTGTAGCTTATAGCTTAACGTGCTCTCCGAGGCACTATAGTGGTGTTGTCAAACAAAGGTACATAATTTTTTTAATTATAAACTCATTGGTACAAACCGTGATTCGAACCAGAGACCCAAGCGTTTTTAAGTCCAAGGTCTAACCAACTCGGGCACCACGTATATATATATTCTTAGTTAGTCTTTCCTAAAACACAAAATAGTGAGAAAAAGCTAGTGTCCAAATTTCATATTTCTAGCATTATTAGCTTCGACTGGGCGATGATAAGAAAGTGTGTTACATATCAGATGATAAGTAAAAAAAAGCTTGCCTCTGTCGGTAACAGATTAAATTTAAAATAAAGAAAGTAATAAAAAAAAAAAAAGGAATGTCCACCCGTTTTTTTCCGAGAGAGCTTAAAATTAAGCCTCGGACAATCAGAATAGATTGTAGTACTGATAAGTCACAGTTTGTTGTATAAAAAGAAAATTCATTCGGAAAATATTTGCAGTAAAATTGTGGAGATACTGAATATCACATCGGAGGCGTACCGAAATAAATATTAACAGTGAATTGAAAGATGTCGGGAAAATTGTTTTTCAAGGTAGATTTCATGTTTTATTATAATAATATTTTTTGTGTATTTTATTGAGTATTACCTTATTAAAATGTGTTTTTTATTACTTATTACCTCGTGCTCGCAATTTTGTGTATTATAAAAAAAAAACAATTATCTTTCAATAGGTATCTATTATTGCGAAGGTAGAGTAAACATTTTGACCATTGCAACCATGCTCATCGTATTACTGCCATAATATAAAGTTGTCCTTTATAATAAAAAATGCTGATTTATAGGTATAATTTTGGGTTTTAATATATATTTGCCTGCCTATTTATAAACTTTGTAGGTACCATGCGGTAGATACAAATATTAATTCCTTGCTCCATTAAAAAAAAAGTTATTTTAAATAATAATAATATGAAGGACATTACATACATGTTATCCTTATATTACAAACTAAGCTCTAAGCAATAACAACAATATTAATACATATTATATTTTATAAACACACAGACCATGACAAACTGTACAGACGTACTGTAAACGCACTATATATTTTTTGCCATAGGTGCAAAAAAATATAGTTGGTAGAAAATGTTTTAGGCATCGATATTTCGATATAATTATATACCTACTATTTTTGTAGATCTCTTTGTATTAGTATTTAATTCCCATCTTTTATTTTTATAAGAGCACGGCATCTGTCTTTGTATATACCTGGTGGTGAGCAGACCTATAAAAAAGTCCATGAATGGGGGCGATCAATATTGTTGATCCCACTATGTCGGCTAAATGATGCGATTACGAAATGGGTGGATTGACGAATTCATCATCATCATCATATTCAGCCGTAGGACGTCCACTGCTGGACATCTATAGATTTGGCCTCTTCTATAGATTTTCAAATGGACCGATTGGAAGCGGCTTGTATCCAGCCAGGTGGAAGTCTTACGCTGCGCTTACCGGTGCGTGGTCCCATTAGAGAGCTTTACGGCCCCATCGTCCATCAGTTCTGCGTGCTATGTGCCCTGGCCACTGTCATTTCAACTTGCTTATTCGCTGGGCTGTGTCGGTAACTTTGGTTTATCTACGGATCTCCTGATTCATCTCCATAGCACGTTGTGCTGTTTTGAGCTTGCTAATAAGCCCTATAGTAAGACGACGAATTGCATTACGAGTATATTTTAATATCCTCACTGGCTTATCGTCAATTCAACTACCCGTTTCGTAGCCGCACTATGAAAGGAGACTACCACCTCGACAAAAAATCGATGCAATAGTCTCCTTAAAACCGACTTAAACCAGAACATGAACCGAAACATTAAACCGACTAGGTCACTTGAGGGTTTTTGCATCTGTATGGGCACCTGAAAATATTTGCTCAATTATCGAGCAAACGCTACTAAAAAACTTAAATAAAACCCAAACCACGGCTAACACATTATTAAGCCATAAGTGGTCTGGTAAAGGAACATAAAACCTCCTGATATAACGCCAAAGGCGCAGCAGCAGCGTTTCGATTAATTATGGATTCGTAAAACAGATTAATATAGCCCTGCTCTTATTGAAAAAGTACCTCTTTATACGTCGATGCGTCGATGGTCGAGCAGATGGCTACCCCTATACATCCATGCTATCTATATATATATATGGATGGCTACCCATTTGTAAAGGACTTTTTCTATACTGTTGAGAAGGTTTCTCTACTGAATAGAAAAAATATACTTACCTACACTTGTATAAAATAAAAAAAAAAACGGCATTATTAATTTTATAACATATGTTTGTATATCACGGTCTCTGAGCCTATGCCGAGCACTAGGGTTTGAACCAGAGAAATAAAGACAGAGATTTTAAGTCGAAGGTTTAATCGAACATTAACTTTTTTTTTTTTTAAAAGATAACAATAAACAGCAGTATAATAGACAGTGGCGACATCTAGCGTCTATATGATGTTACCTCCACATTTTACAAAAACATTTTTTTATATATAATATATGGATGGCTACCCATTTTTAAAAAGTTTTTTTTATATATAAAAAAAATTTTTTACGTCAACTACAAAAGTTTATTACCTACTCACCTTTCTTGACCTTGTTGGCACTCTGAAGCACACCATAATTATCGTAAAAAAAATGATGTATAATACTTTCTTATTACTAGACTTGTTTTTGCTCGGTTTTTATTACCAACTTGTGAATTTTTTTATAGAAGAGTTATCGAGTTATCCAAACATCGCGACGAGCTGGCCACTTGTTCGGTGTAGACTCATATCATCGGCTAGATTAAAAACCCCTCCGCTGGGTACCCTCAAGCCGTCTAGGTGGTCTCGATATAATCTCGTAGATATAATCTGTTAGGTTGGTCGGCTCGGTGGCACCTTTGCATGGCAGATAACGATGGACAGGTCAATGGAACCAGCTAACCACCTAGTCTTACACTGGTTGGTTATGTGGTGTGTGTTCGGTTTGGTTTCTAATTATCTTATGTATGCAAAAGCCTAACCAAGCGCACACTTAGACCTTATACTAAATATAGTTTTTTTTTTTTTTTTGACTATGCATAAATACCTGTAAAGGTTTACATGAAATAAATATTTTTGACTTTGACTTTGACTTCGAGCCGTAAGGCACTCGTGATGATATTGACAATAATCATACTAACCGGTCGAGCAGATGGCTACCCCTATACATCCATGCTATCTATATATATATATATATGGATGGCTACCCATTTTTAAAGGACTTTTTCTATACTGTTGAAAAGGTTTCTTTACTGAATAGAAAATATAGAAAAAACTTTATACTTAACTACACTTGTATTAAATTAAATAAAAAAGTCATTATTAATTTTATAACATATGTTTGTATATCACGGTCTCTGAGCCTAAGTCATGAAAGGTGAGTAGGTAACAAACTTTTGTAGTTGACGTAAAAAGTTTTTTTATGTAAAAAAAAAAGTTTTTTTTTTCTATATAAAAAAATTTTTAACGTCAAATAAAAAAAAATATTACCTACTCACCTTGTTGGCACTCTAAAACACACCATAATTATCGTAAAAAAATGATGTAAAAATGAGGAGGTAACACCATATAGACGCTAGATGTCGCTACTGTCAATTAAAACCGCACACATTTATGTTAGATCAGTTAATGATAACAAAAAACTTTTAAGTCGATACTTGTAATTTTCTAACTACAGTTACCGAATTTTTGGACATCATAGAGATATTGGTACTTTCCTATATCTCTATGAGGCATAATACTTTCTTATTACTAGACTTGTTCTTGCTCGGTTTTTAATACCAACTTGTGAAATTGTTTATAGAAGAGTTATCGAGTTATCCAAACATCGCGACGAGCTGGCCACTTGTTCGGTGTAGACTCATATCATCGGCTAGATTAAAAACCCCTCCGCTGGGTACCCTCAAGCCGTCTAGGTGGTCTCGAGCCGTAAGGCACTCGTGATGATATTGACAATAATCATACTAACCGGTCGAGCAGATGGCTACCCCTATACATCCATGCTATATATATATATATATATATATATATATATATGGATGGCTACCCATTTTTAAAGGACTTTTTCTATACTGTTGAAAAGGTTTCTTTACTGAATAGAAAATATAGAAAAAACTTTATACTTAACTACACTTGTATTAAATAAAATAAAAAAGTCATTATTAATTTTATAACATATGTTTGTATATCACGGTCTCTGAGCCTAAGTCATGAAAGGTGAGTAGGTAATAAACTTTTGTAGTTGACGTAAAAAGTTTTTTTATGTAAAAAAAAAAGTTTTTTTTTCTATATAAAAAATTTTTTAACGTCAACTAAAAAAAAATATTACCTACTCACCTTGTTGGCACTCTAAAACACACCATAATTATCGTAAAAAAATGATGTAAAAATGAGGAGGTAACACCATATAGACGCTAGATGTCGCTACTGTCAATTAAAACCGCACACATTTATGTTAGATCAGTTAATGATAACAAAAAACTTTTAAGTCGATACTTGTAATTTTCTAACTACAGTTACCCAATTTTTGGACATCATAGAGATATTGGTACTTTCCTATATCTCTATGAGGCATAATACTTTCTTATTACTAGACTTGTTCTTGCTCGGTTTTTAATACCAACTTGTGAAATTGTTTATAGAAGAGTTATCGAGTTATCCAAACATCGCGACGAGCTGGCCACTTGTTCGGTGTAGACTCATATCATCGGCTAGATTAAAAACCCCTCCGCTGGGTACCCTCAAGCCGTCTAGGTGGTCTCGAGCCGTAAGGCACTCGTGATGATATTGACAATAATCATACTAACCGGTCGAGCAGATGGCTACCCCTATACATCCATGCTATATATATATATATATATATATATATATATGGATGGCTACCCATTTTTAAAGGACTTTTTCTATACTGTTGAAAAGGTTTCTTTACTGAATAGAAAATATAGAAAAAACTTTATACTTAACTACACTTGTATTAAATAAAATAAAAAAGTCATTATTAATTTTATAACATATGTTTGTATATCACGGTCTCTGAGCCTAAGTCATGAAAGGTGAGTAGGTAATAAACTTTTGTAGTTGACGTAAAAAGTTTTTTTATGTAAAAAAAAAAGTTTTTTTTTCTATATAAAAATTTTTTTAACGTCAACTAAAAAAAAATATTACCTACTCACCTTGTTGGCACTCTAAAACACACCATAATTATCGTAAAAAAATGATGTAAAAATGAGGAGGTAACATCATATAGACGCTAGATGTCGCTACTGTCAATTAAAACCGCACACATTTATGTTAGATCAGTTAATTATAACAAAAAACTTTTAAGTCGATACTTGTAATTTTCTAACTACAGTTACCCAATTTTTGGACATCATAGAGATATTGGTACTTTCCTATATCTCTATGAGGCATAATACTTTCTTATTACTAGACTTGTTCTTGCTCGGTTTTTAATACCAACTTGTGAAATTGTTTATAGAAGAGTTATCGAGTTATCCAAACATCGCGACGAGCTGGCCACTTGTTCGGTGTAGACTCATATCATCGGCTAGATTAAAAACCCCTCCGCTGGGTACCCTCAAGCTGTCTAGGTGGTTTCGAGCCGTAAGGCACTCGTGATGATATTGACAATAATCATACTAACCGGTCGAGCAGATGGCTACCCCTATACATCCATGCTATCTATATATATGTATATATATATATATGGATGGCTACCCATTTGTAAAGGACTTTTTCTATACTATTGAAAAGGTTTCTCTACTGAATAGAAAATATAGAAAAAACTTTATACTTAACTATATAATAGAAATAAACCATATAACTAAAACATAATACTAATAAAACCTTACCCAAATATAGACTAATGAAAAAAAAGAAACCTACAAAGAAACATAATAAAAAAAAAGGTCCAATATAAATATATAAACCTACATGTCCACTAAGTCCAGACCCTTTCCCGCTCCGAATGTTCCCATAACACTGGCTGCATTCCCCCTTTGCACTGCCAGTGATACTCGTTGTTTGAAGAAGTATCCGGAACGGGGATCACCAGTAGCCTCATTTAAAAGAGCACACAATTTCTTTCCAAAGTTCTTGGCTTCGGAGCCCCATACCCCAGTCGTTATGTAAAAAAAAGTTTTTTTTTCTATATAAAAAAAAGTTTTAACGTCAACTACAAAAAAAATATTACCTACTCACCTTGTTCGCACTCTAAAACACACCATAATTATCGTAAAAAAATGATGTAAAAATGAGGAGGTAACATCATATAGACGCTAGATGTCGCTACTGTCAATTAAAACCGCACACATTTATGTTAGATCAGTTAATGATAACAAAAAACTTTTAAGTCGATACTTGTAATTTTGTAACAACAGTTACCCTATTTTTGGACATCATAGAGATATTGGTACTTTCCTATATCTCTATGAGGCATAATACTTTCTTATTACTAGACTTATTCTTGCTCGGTTTTTAATACCAACTTGTGAAATTGTTTATAGAAGAGTTATCGAGTTATCCAAACATCGCGACGAGCTGGCTATATATATATGGATGGCTACCCATTTGTAAAGGACTTTTTCTATACTGTTGAAAAGGTTTCTCTACTGAATAGAAAATATAGAAAAAACTTTATACTTAACTACACTTGTATTAAATAAAATAAAAAAGTCATTATTAATTTTATAACATATGTTTGTATATCACGGTCTCTGAGCCTATGCCGAACATATGGTCAGCTCGTCGCGTTTGAATAGAATCAACGACAGCTTAACGTGCTTTATCCGAGGCACTATAGTGTTTTTGTGAAATAAATAAAATATATAAAAAAAAAAACTCATTGGTACACACTAGGGTTTGAACCAGAGAAATAAAGACAGAGATTTTAAGTCGAAGGTTTAATCGAACATTAACTATTTTTTTTATATTTATTTAAAAAGAAAACAATAGACAGCAGTATAATAGACAGTAGCGTCATCTAGCGTCTATATGATGTTACCTCCACATTTTACAAAAACTTTTTTTTATATATAAAAAAAGTTTTTTTTTATATATAAAAAAAAGTTTTTACGTCAACTAAAAAAGTTTATTACCTTTCATCACCTTGCTGGCACTCTAAAGCACACCATAATTATCGTAAAAAAAAATGTTGTAAAATGAAGAGGTAACATCATATAGACGCTAGATGTCGCTACTGTCTATAAAAACCGCACACAATTATGTTAGATCAGTTAATGGTAACAAAATACATTTAAGTGGAAAGTTGAGATGTTGTCTACGTAACTACAGTTACTCTATTTTTGGACATCATAGAGATATTGGTACTTTCCTATATCTCTATGAAGCATAATTTTAATAAAAAACCTAGAATGTGTTTAAAATAAACTTTTTTTTTAAATCCCTTATTTTGTTCATAACCGTTAAATAAGTTACAATGAGTTTTTAATGTAAAAATGTATGCACATTTGTTTAACAAAACTTCTATAGTGCCTCGGAGAACACGTTAAGTTGTTGGTCCCAGTTTCATTATACCAACTTGTGAAATTGTTTATAGAAGAGTTATCGAGTCTATCCAAACATCGCGACGAGCTGCCCACTTGTTCGGTGTAGACTCATACCATCGGCTAGATTAAAAACCCCTCCGCTGGGTGCCAACCAAGCCGTCTCGAGCTGTAAGGCACTCGTGATGATATAGTTACTATTATTTTTTTACAAAAATATTTAATTTATTATAATATACTTGTAAATTTTTGGTTAGTTGTCTATTTTTTCAGTAAAAGCCACATCACTATAGTGCCTCGGACCTAGGAGCAAATATAGGTTACAAATCAAAGCTAAAAACAATGTTAAATTTAGGCCCTCCTTTATATAGTAGTTTGGGATAAGGAATTTATTATAAACATAAGCAGTATATTGTACATAAGCAATACTTATATGAGAGTTTAATGCGACCATACCGGTGACTATGCCGTCGACCATACCTTTTAAATGGTGCTATCAATGAACGCCTAACAGCATTCCTTATTGTTACTTTTGTTATAGTAGAGCGTCAATTATAGTTAGGGAGCTGCCCATATGATTTACTGGCTGGTAGAGAAAAAGTCTTCTGGGCATAAAATATCATTCTAAGTGTTGCCCCAAGTAGCCTGGATATAGTTTTAGAACATCCCCAGGTCAAGACTCGAGAAGCCTTTCTCTCCCGGGTTTGACCAGAAGTCTGTCTGCTGGAAGCATTTAACATAGTCCAAAAGATTTTAAGCGGTTTCCGGCTCACTCATGTGACACTCATAATGGAGAATGGTTTTTTGGACATAACTCTGGATCTTGACCTCATGCGCAGGTCAAACTTAGCAGAAGCCCAGGATCATATGTACCGGAATATCTATCCAGCAGGTTTCCTGATCAGTCACAATTGACTGGATTTTAAACGAAGCCTCTGCCCGAAACTTTACTTAGGGAAATTCAAAAACTATATACCTACATGCTATTTGGGGCAACACTAAGAGTGATATTTCATGCCCAGCAGACGGCTTCTTTAACAATCAGAAAATAATATGGACATCTCTCTTTGACGCATCATAGTGTGAGTTTTTTTTAACAATTTTATTGATGAACATACCTCGCCTTAATCGTACATTCTTAGTTTAAAACTCGGTATTACATTTACGCAAAATTTCGTATTATTATAACTCGCCATCATAAATTTCTCATCTAGTGTCTCTTGTCCTAAAGGAAAATAGCAGTCAACTGGCTAAAATAAAAACACCGCAGCTTTGGCTGCGTTTATTCTTTATTAATCGATATAAGGCGCTTCAAGACAAACATATTACAATTATGCATGACGATTCTATTTTAATAATATTCTCCCTGCTTATCGTCAATTCAACCACCCGTTTTGTAGCCGCACCCTGAAAAGAGACTACCACCTCAACAAGAAATCGATGCAGTAATCTCCTGGAAACCGGTAAACCCACAGACCAAACCAAAACATGACTAGTTCATTTGACGGTTTTTGCATATATATAATATTGTAGTGGTACGAGTCCGGACTCGGACTCGTACCACTACCCTACAGATGTTATTGAGGCCTTCAACTCAAAATAAAAATACGCGACAAAATACTTATACGACTGACCGGACTCGTTAACGTAGATGCAAAGACCATCAAATGACGTTGTCATGTCTCGATTTTAGTCTGTGGGTTTACCGTTTTTCCAGAGACTACTACATCGATTTTAGGTGGTAGTCTCCGTTCTTGGTGTGGTTACGAAACGGGCGATTTTGACGATAAAGGAGCGAGGATATTAAAATAGGCTTGTAAATACGTCTTTGTCGCTGCCCATTCCTAACCGCATCATTTAGCTGGCATAGTGGTAGCGATCAATATTGTTAAACAACAATGTATTAATCGACCCCATTTATGGACTCTGTAGGTCTGCTTACTATCAGGTAGATACAATCACATGGCGTGGTCTAAAAAATAAAATAAAAAATATATACTAAAATATTAAGTTATATTTAGTAACTCCTTCGCCGAAGCATCTTTATACCTCTTTAGAATATACCTTTCAATCTTCATCAAAACATCGGAAATAAAATATAATATAGTAGGTAGATAGATATTTGTCTTTCATAGACGAGTTTCAGTAAGGTTAGCACCCGCTGCGACGAATTCAGCCACAAACCGGATGGTGCCACAGAAACGGATGGGAAAATGAACCCTTCCGCAAACTCCTCCACTCCTGTCAGAATACATTTTCCAAAAAGTATTCAAATTCGTAAATTGAACTGTAATTTCGAGGTACACTTTAAATAGAGAATATTTTTTAAATAAAAACAATTGAATCTTGCTACTGCCGATGTCTATACCTTTAGAAATCATTAAAGAAATAAATATATATCATCAAGGGGCCTTACGGTGCCAGATACCGCATAGACGGCCTCAGGGTACCCAGCGGGGGGTTTTTAATCCCACCTCGGCTTAGCCGATGATATGAGTCCACACCAAAAAGCGGTTAGCTCGTCGCGATGTTTGGGTAGACTCAATAACCCATCTATAAATAGTTTCAAAGGTTAGTATAGTGAAACTGGGACCGATAGCTTAACGTAATCTTCGAGGTGTTGTCTATAGTGGTGTTGTTAAATAAATGTACATAATGTTTTAGAATAAAAATTCACTGGTACACACCGAGGTTTGAACCTAAGTATTTTTAAGTCTAAGATCTAACGAACTCGGCCATCACGTATATAATGAAGAAATAAATGTTATAAATAACGCTTTAAATTAAATATTGTAAACAATACAAAAAAGAATTCTTATTAATGCCTATTAAAATAAACTAAATTACCTACCGGCTCCAAATCTAAGATAAACAACAATGATTTGACCCTATTCATGTACTTTGTAAATCTGCTTACCATCAGATAGGTACAAAGTTACAAAATAAATAAATAAAATAGTACTAAGCTTTGTTGCCCATTGTATGAGCAGTTTAAAATAATAAGTCTTTGATTAAAAAATAAATAAAGTGGACGGAACCGGTGAAGGCCTGAAATCTTTTCTAGTGCATGCTCGAGAAAATCCAACACAAAAGATGGAATTTAATATAAAATTAATTAAAGGAAACATAAAAGGATAGTTTATTTTGTTAGGTATGTTTTGTTCTTATATAAATATAATGTATCATTACGTTAAGGGGTTCTAAATAAGGGGATAATTTTTCGTCTATCCAATTTAAACAACGTATGGTGTGTATAATACATGGTGGCTTTGGAAGGTTTGGGCTATATGAGGCTCTACTGATCAAATCGAACAACTTTCCTATAGAACCATGTATAAAAAAATTAAATTATGTAGGCTTCTCCATACAAATTTGTGTTATTTCATTACTAGTTTGCATTGAGAAGATAATTTTTAAATTTTATTTGCGACACATGGTGCTATAGGAAAAGTTGTTTAATTTGATCAGTACAACCTTATATAATTGGAGTAAATATCTTAAGTAAGTAAAAAACTCCTGAAAGGTAAACAAGGATAACTTTAAAGTTATTTTTTCTGTTTTTTTATACAATTCAAATTTTAGTTATACCTAATTTAAAATGTCGGAAAACTTACTTTAAGTAATAAAAATATCTAATAATGTAACTAAATATTAATAAAGGTAGGTAAAATCATAATTATATAACTTTACCTACCTAAAAGTGAAGGTTTTTGAGGAAAATAAAACACAAGATCCCTCTGCGTAGTTTTGAAACTTGTCGGGTTTCTGTTTATCGTTAACTGGCAAACACGTTATCCAAAACTATTTTGTCCGAATATTAAAATAAAAATACTGAATACAAATACGTAGAAGTTTGTTCACCGAAAATAAAAGTTAATAAAGTTGAAATGGTTTCTCTCTATATAATTTCAGTAGTTCCCAAAAATATTTTTCAGAATTTCAAGTTTGTAAAAATATATTTTTGTAAATTTAATTTCAGATTATTTTTGACTACTATGGTTTTCGGAGTTGCATTCTGCATTATATCGTTGCTCCTGGTACACATAGATTGTTCTATATATAGATAGGCTTGTGCCTAGAGCTTAGTTTGTGACCAGAGCAATATGTGTAATTTATATTATAAAAAAAAGAAAAAAAAAGTAGTGGGTCGATTCCCATTCATAAGTACGGGTTACCAAACAATATCAGAACGGGTTTCTCTGGAATTGATTTTTTACTGGAGAACGGCATGTTATTTTATATCTACCTGATAGTGAGTAGACCTACAAAATCTATGTATAGGGTTAAGCCATCATTGTTGTTTCACAGTATTGATCGCTCCCACTATGCTGGCTAATTGATGTGGTTCAGAAATGGGCGGCGACTAAGACGAATTGAATTACGACTCTACATTAATATCCTCGCACTGCTTCATCGTCAAATTAACCCGTTTTCCTGAAGTATCCTTGCTATCTTGACAAAAAATCTCTGAAAACCGGTGAACCTACAGTCTGGCTAGAACCGAAATATGGTTAGGTCACTTGACGTTTTTTTGCATTTGGGTGTTAACGAAACACGTTGGCCGGCCTATCAAAGTATAGAGACCGGTCATTCTTAAGATATTAGAATAACACAGTTAGAAAAATCCCCCTTTTTTTTCCTCTCTCAGTCTTGCAGATAGAATGATATTTCATGCCCAGAAGACGTTTTCTCTACCAGTCAGTAAATCATATGGGCAGCTCCCTAGCTAAAATTGATCCTCTACTTCAACTAGAGTCTAAATGAAATTTATATGTTTATAATGATATAACCTATCAATTTATTTTCAAAGAAGAGTTTATGTACTGAATTTCAAGTGTAGTTCCAAAAATGTAAATATATCGGTAATAGTCTTTCCATTACCGAGATATTAACATTTCCGGAACTACACTATTAATATTTTCGGAACTACACTATTAACATTTCCGGAACTACACTATTAACATTTTCGGAACTACACTATTTACATTTTAGGAACTAATTAACATTTCCGGAACTACACTATTAATATTTTCGGAACTATACTATTAACATTTCCGGAACTACACTATTAACATTTTCGGAACTACACTATTAACAATTTCGGAACTACACTATTAACATTTTCGGAACTACACTATTAACATTTCCGGAATTACACTATTAACATTACCGAAAAAAAAAACACTTTTCACACCCTTGGAATTAGAATTTTGAAAAATCCCTTCTTAGTGGACTCTGCGGCGAGCTGGCTACTTGTTCGGTGAAGACTCTGAATATCATCGGCGATGATTAGGTGTTAAGGACACTGCATTCGTAACTCCGCGTTCTCCATAACCATTCAAAATGAACTTTAGCACTTTCAGTACTTTTCTTACAATACTCGATTACTGTTCGTCACACAATTAAAATAATATTTTTGTCGGTCATTGTATTTATTATTCTTCTGTTATTTATTAGTATTTTTTTCGAAAACAAAAAAAAAACTTTTAAAATATTATAATTTGCAAGTATGAACACTTGCACACAAAATTAATACTTTATTTTATATTTTATTAAAAAAAAAATATACTATAATTTAAGATAAAAAATAACAAAGAACTTACTAAATTAAATACCTAAAATTAAAAATGTAAAATAAATATATAATATATTTTATTTATTATTATTTATATTTACGACCGAGCGCCACGTCTCTATCTCTACATTCTTCTTTTGTCTCGTCCACGGTCATAACTCTTTGCACTTTTAATTGCACCGTATTTTAGAACTTTTCAATCTGATCACGTGTGGGCAAGTGTGTCTTGATCTCCCACGGCCACGTTTACGATAAGCAGACCTACAAAGTCCCTGAATGGGGTCGATCAATACATTGTTACATTGTTTAACAATTATGATCGGTTCCACTATGCCTGCTAAATGATGCGATTACAAAATGATATGTAAAAATTGTTTACATATTTTATTATATCCCAACACCAAATATGTACAAAATGTTTCAAAATAAGCAAAAAAGTATATTATATAAAAATAATATTATGGACGACGAATTGGCAATTTAAAAAATATATATTTTGTAAATAAAATATTGCATAGCTAAAAATGTATAACAGCATATTACTTTAGACTTATTATGCTTTTAATTTAAATAATATTTTGAATAAAAATATTCTTGTAATTTTGAGTTATTAAAATGTTATTTATATTAGTTGAACATTTTAAAGTTTTATAAAGTTTAATAAACTGCGACCAAAATACCGTCAACTCCAAGTCTCAAACTGAAATGTAAAATTAAAAGCTTAAACCTGAAAGTTTTGATTGTTTTCAGATCTTCTGTGTAGCTGTGTATTTCGGTTGCACTCTATCCGACTCTAGAGAGGGAAATACTAAGGAAATGTTGGAGCATTTGCTAAGGATTCCAAATCCGGACAAAGTTTTGAATTCCGTCTTGGGAAGGCTGGAAAGAAATAGGCAGCAGCGCCTTAATGCTGGTTTAATAGACGAGGATTGCGATGATCCTACAGTGGTAAGTTATTTCACTTGGTACTCATTCACACATAACTTAATTATTAAAGCTGCGGTTTCGTTAAAGGTATTTCAGTGCTTAAGTGCACAGGGAAAGGATTCGCGAACTCGACGTCAAACAACATCTAAATGTTTTAGTGCTAATAAAGTTTTTTTTTGGAAAATAAAAACATGGTAGATTTTGATTACTCGATCCTAATTACATAATTTATTTATAAACAATATGTTAAGTTTTCAAATGACAACTAAAGTAAATTTTTTAGAATCATAAAACAAACTTTGGGTGTTTTTTCATAAGTTCATAGATTTTTTATTAATAGATTATCTAATTAGGATCGAGTAATTAATATTTACACCTCTACGTTCTTTTTTCTTTAAAAAATTAAACTTTGATATCACTGAAAACATCATTAACACGTTTTCAGTCGTTTGAGATGGCAAATCCTTTTCCTGTGTTCTTAACGTTTGTTTAGTATGAAACTAAAAACGTCTTATTCTTATAAAAACTGAATCACTAAAAGCTCTTTACTCAAATTGTTTGAAATTAATAATCACTAGAAAGAAGTGATGGAAGTGAAGTCCGTTAGTACAAAAGAAACAAATAATTTAGGTACTAAATATTATACTTCTTAAATGCATAGTGCATAATCCTATGTTCTCTAATACTAAATATTATACTTCTTAAATGCATAGTGCATAATCCTATGTTCTCTAATACTAAATATTATATTTCTTAAATGCATAGTGCATAATCTTATGTTCTCGATATCGCACGTATTATTTTATTTATTTCCAGTTTCGACTGTAGGTGTGGTATTATGACAAAAGTGCCGCTATATAAAAATAAAATGTGTTTATATCTCCAATAATTACTTACTAAATAAGTTTAATTATTTAATTTAATAAACTATATTTCACTTAAAAAAATAGATGGATGAATTCTTCCCATAACTGTTGGTATTGAATTTAGATGGATTGCATCCAATATATCTTGTAAAAACATTTCTAAATTAATTAGTTCAAAGTTAGCTCCAACCCTTCCCATAACTGTTGGTAATGAATTTAAAAGGATTGCGTCCAAAATATCTCGAAAAAACATTTCTAAATCAATTGGTTCAAAGTTAGCTCCAATCCTTCCCATAACTGTTGGTAATTAATTTAGAAGAATTGCATCCAAAATAGCTCTGTAAAAATATTTCTAAATCAATTGGTTCAAAGTTAGCTCCAATTCTTCCCATAACTATTGGTAATGAATTTAGAAGAATTACATCCAAAATATCTTTTAAAAACATTTCTAAATCAATTGGTTCAAAGTTTGCTCCAATTCTTCCCATAACTGTTGGTAATGAATTTAGAAGGATTGCATCCAACATATCTTGAAAAAACTTTTCTAAATCAATTAGTTCAAAGTTAGTGTTGGGAAACCCACAGGACGTATTATATTTTTTTATTATTAGTTAAGGCCAAGACTTCATATAACATGCTTGGTAGAAGTAAAATGCCAAATTGATTGACAACTAGAAAAATAATTCAGGAACTGTCATATTGTGTTGAGAATATTTTAGTAATTAATATATTTTTATTTAATTGAAAACCGGTGTAAAAGTTATTGATTATCTCCGATCTTTATCCTACCATCGAACCTACCACCACATTTGGCGACCGTGAGTATTCATAATGGATAAAGATTTGCTCAACCGAACCGTAGCGCGACGACGATTTACATTAAGCAGGTTACCAAAGTTAGAGCACAAAGTTAGAGTATAAAGCCATTGCTTTATAGCACCATCAAATTTAGGAAGCTTTTGGGCGCAATTTAAAAAAATCGACGCTGACGAGGATATTGATAATGAAGAAAAATTCCAATATTTACTCCAAAGTATGGAGCACGGCTCGTGTGCCCGGGAACTATTCGAAAGTTTTCCTCCGTCAAATGAAAACTATCCAAAAGTAATAAAACAACTCCAGCAAAGGTTTGCTAGAGATGAAATGATTATTATATATTATGTACGAGAATTTATGCAATTGGTACATCACCAATCTAAAGGTTTACGGCGTATGTCTACGAGCTCATTATATGATAAGTAAATGACACAAATCTTGGCTTTAGAATCTTTAGGCGTAACGCAAGATAAGTTTGCTTCATTTCTTTTTCCAATGATTGAATCAGCATTACCTGATGATTCATTAAGAGCATGGAATAGATCACATCTGCAAAATGATTTAGAAGATAGTCAGTTGATAAATTTGTTGCAATTTTTGAAAAATGAAGTTGGATCGGAGGAGCATATCAACATGGCTCGAGGTGGATCTACAAATGACTCAAATCCGGCTAATCCATCAGCAAGCTGCTTCACAGCCAGCATTAAGAAAGGAAACGGAAGGGGAGCAGAGAATAAAGGTGCCAGAGATAATAAAGTTGGTCAAGATAATAAAGATAAAGTACAGAGGTCATGTATATGGTGTGAGAAAATGGGACACGCTAGTTCTGAATGTATTACGGCGATTAAAATGACACTAACTGAAAGAAAGGATTTTTTAAAGCGAAATAATTCTTGTTACATTTGTTTGATACCCGGACATAATTGCAAGACATGTAAGAAGTATCCTAAATGTGATGCTTGTGGATTTAGACATTACCCTATCATGTGCAACAATATTAAAAATAATTCTACCACTAATAATAATGGTAACACTTTTCAAAGCAATAACAGTTTCGAAACCAGATGACATGCTTCGGGCGAAGGCATTAGTACCTCCTGTCGTCACGCGTTTTGGTTGTGTCGTTAAGGTACCCCCAAGGTATGATATTTAGTTATATAGTTTTCTTTTGTTTTCTTTTACAATTTATATAAATTGCAACGTCGGGAGTATGTTGGAAAACCCACAGGACGTATGATATTTTTTTATTATTAGTTAAGGCCAAGACTTCATATAACATGCTTGGTAGAAGTAAAATGCCAAATTGATTGACAACTAGAAAAATAATTCAGGAACTGTCATATTGTGTTGAGAATATTTTGGTAATTAATATATTTTTATTTAATTGAAAACGGGTGTAAAAGTTATTGATTATCTCTGATCTTTATTCTACCATCGAACCTACCACCACATTTAGCTTCAACCCTTCCCATGACTGTTGGTAATGAATTTAAAAGGATTGTATACAAAATATCTTGTAAAAACATTTCTAAATCAATTGGTTCAAAGTTAGCTCCAATCCTTCCCATAACTGCTGGTAATTAATTTAGAAGAATTGCATTCAAAATAGCTTGTAAAAACATTTCTAAATCAATTGGTTCAAAGTTAGCTCCAATTCTTTCCATAACTGTTGGTAATTAATTTAGAAGAATCGCATCCATAATAGCTTGTTAAAACATTTCTAAATCAATAGGTTCAAAGTTAGCTCCAATTCTTCCCATAACTATTGGTAATGAATTTAGAAGGATTACATTCAAAATAGCTTGAAAAACATTTCTAAATCAATTGGTTCAAAGTTAGCTCCAATTCTTTCCATAACTGTTGGTAATGAATTTAGAAGAATGGTATCCAAAATAGCTTGTAAAAACATTTTAATCAACTGGTTCAAAGTTAGCTCCAATTCAAGCCCATTTTCCAGTTCCAATGGTTGTGAAGCTGCTGACAATAATACTGTAAATAGTACTAAATAAATATTATAATAAATAATGATTTAAGCTTTTGAAAATATTGCCCCAGGAATAATAATTTGTAACAAAAAGATATCACAACCCGGATGTCCTCTGATTGAAAAAGGAATTACTACAGTTTTAAAAAATTAATTAGACGTATTCAAACGGGCAGCTTCTAAATTAGAGGACATAGATCCACATGTTTTTTTTTGCTATTATATTGTCTCACTTCACACACGTATATCTACACTTTACGTACGTCTCCTTATTGGAATTCTCTTGTTGTAAATGAAATAAGACTAAGTCTAGAATCTATTTCAAATTTAATATTAAATACAGACTAGTTTCGTTAGGTTTCTCTTCCAGTTACATTTAGTGGTTTAGGTAGCAGTACAAATAAAGCTTAATAAGTATGCAGAGCTCCTGAACTTGCACACATTTTTGGAGTTTTTCGTTGAGACAATGGGTCCGATGATGTTAGCGAATTTATCTGTGATCTGGGGCAAAAAAAATTGAATATGCATGTAACGCCAATTATTATTATTTTAATATATAATGATCCTTTTATGTCTTTGAACATATTTACAGTAATATTTTGATTAGTAATATTTTTACGAGATTTTATTTTGATTAGTTAATTTTTTTATAAATAAGATTTTAAAAATCCATTATTTGTAGAAATGGAACGCATTTCTAAACGCTCCGACCTTAGCAAACACTACATGTGACATCATTGGCGCATAAACAAATGTCAATGTGTGTTCTGTAGCCTACAGATTCTTGTTTTCTCGGGTATTTATTGTCATTTATTACGATAATTTGTGATAAACAAACTTTTTGACAAACTTTTGAGGTGCAATAACATTAAACTAATATTCTTTTTGATGATTGAATGACGCCACAGAATGGCGGCTAGTGATGTAAGTTTTTTGTGTTATTACCCTTTATAAAATGTTTAATATTTATTTTTAGGATCTAATGTAGTTACTCTATCAAGTAATGAAATATAAAAAAAAATATGCATATTCCCTATTGTTACCAATTGCATTTTTTTTGCAATGGATCCTCCTCATAGCAAGGAGTACCTACCTCGTCTAAAGAATCAATATAGCTATTCAACGGGGTAATGCCGCTACCGCTAGGGTCCTTGATATTCTAAGGCCTTTGTCTCATTTTTTTATATTGTAATTGATCACTCCTCTGAGCAAGGATTACCTACCTCGTCTAAAGAATCAACATAGCTATTCAACGGGGTAATGCCGCTACATTGTCTCATTTTAATTTTTTTATATATTGCAATGGATCATTCCTCTGAGCAAGGAGTATCTACCTCGTCTAAAGAATCAACATAGCTATTCCACGGGGTAATGCCGCTACCGCTAGGGTCCTTGATATTCTAAGCCCATTGTCTCATTTTTTTATATTGTAATTGATCACTCCTCTGAGCAAGGAGTACCTACCTCGTCTAAAGAATCAACATAGCTATTCAACGGGGTAATGCCGTTACAATGTCTCATTTTAATATTTTTTTATATTGCAATGGATCATTCCTCTGAGCAAGGAGTATCACCTCGTCTAAAGAATCAACATAGCTATTCAACGGGGTAATGCCGCTACATTGTCTCATTTTAATATTTTTTTATATTGCAATGGATCATTCCTCTGAGCAAGGAGTATCTACCTCGTCTAAAGAATCAACATAGCTATTCAACGGGGTAATGCCGCTACATTGTCTCATTTTTTATTTTTTTATATTGCAATGGATCATTCCTCTGAGCAAGGAGTACCTACCTCGTCTAAAGAATCAACATAGCTATTTAACGGGGTAATGCCGCTACCGATAGGGTCCTTGATATTCTATGCCCATTGTCTCATTTTTTTTATATTGTAATTAATTATTTTTAAATTTTGTTTATTTTTTTATATTTCAAATAAAATAAAATATATTTTGTATACTTTTCCCAAAAAATAAATAATATACGTGATGGCCGAGATGATTAGACTTTAGTCTTAAAAACACTAGTTTTTTGGCCCCCAGTGTGCAAAAATAAGTTTTTTAATTATAAAGACTTACGTATATACATTTGTTTCACAACAATACTACAGTACTTAATTAATTATTATTAACTTTATTATTAAAGTTAAAATTAAATAATAATTTTAGTATCTTATGGATGTAAAAACAAAACTGTTTTTTATTATTGACATACATTAACAATATTATGTGTACTGTATCATACGTAATACAAACCATGATACCGAAGCAAATAAAAAAGAATGATAAACAAAATTGATATACTAAAATTTTAAAGAATTGGATAATGGCCTCCTTTTTTGTTCAAAACTTGTCGTAACCGAGTATTCATACAATCAATGAGTCTGTTTATGCTATCCTGCGGCATTCGCTCCCAATGAAATTTTAACAAATCCTTCACCTATGGGTATTTGTCACTTTGTCCTCTAAAACATGTCTCTGGAGCATATCCCATGCGTGCTCGATGGAGTTGAGGTCTTGTTGTGTTGTGCAGGTCAAGGCAATACCCGAATGCTTTCTATTGCCCAGTACTCACTGGGGCCTTATTCCGAGTTTGCAACCGCTAAAGACGACAAGACGTTGCGTAAACTATAAATATTGAAACATAAGTTCTATTTCAATGGATATATAGTCTGTATTAGGTTGGCTATAATAATGCTGCCATCTTGAAATACGCGAATTCTTCGCAAGTTTGAACATCTGATGAGCATCGGAATTTCAACTCTATATTTAATAGGATAGAACTTATATTTCAATATTTATAGTTTACGCAAAATACGCGACGGTGAACGTGTCAAAACTCGGAATAAAGCCCCTGGGGCCTTATTCCGAGTTTGCAACCGCAAATCACGACAAGACGTTGCGCAATCTATAAATATGGAAATATAAGCTCTATTCCAATGGTAATATAGTATGTATTAGGTTGGCTATTATAATGCATCCATCTTGAAATACACGAATTCTTCGCAAGTATAAACAAGTATGGAGCATTGGAATTTCAACTTTATAATTAACAGAATAGAACTTACTTTTCAATACCCGTACTTTACGCAAAATGCGCGACGGTGAACGTGTCAAAACTCGGAATAAAGCCCCTGGTCTGCAAAGCTGTATGCGAACGCGCATTGACATGTATTAACGTGAACTCGGAGCGAAGTGTTCGTGTAAATGAACAGGACATAAGGCCTAAGAATATTCTCAACATAATTTTCAGAATTTATGTTTCCATTTACAAATAAGAGCTCAGTTCTCTGTTCTTTATACCTGCCCACACCATAATGCCGAGATACCTGAGATAGATTCCTTTCCGCTTGCAATATCCCTACAACTCTTTGCTTTTCATCTGCGTTAAAATGACTTGGCTCTACGAAGTAAACAATGTATTACAATTCAATATTGTCGAAAACTCTATTTAAATTATTAATAAAATTAAGATTATAATACATTTTAATTAGCACTGAAAATATATTTAAATTAGGAAAAATTCATTCGTTTAAAATTTTATGAAAAAATAAAAACATAAACGAAAAGTTTTTTTTACAACCAGCCAGTATGTTATCTGGAACAAAAAAGGTTACACACCTACTATTACTTACCTTTTTTAAGAAAATATAGAATATTGTATTAATATAATTTATATCATGGTGCATGTTGCTTAGACTTTTTTGATGTGTGTATTTAATACAAAATATTATCATAATTTATTGAGATATGACAATGTTTTATATAAATTAAAAAATATTCATGATACAAAAAATATTACATTTTCTTTTTAAAATAAGATCTTATGTTCCTCTACCAATTTATTTTAGAATGATAAATATATTATTATTATGCAATCAAAAATACCTACAACATTACGTATAATTGGCTTAATTGCCGCAAATAATTATCTTATATGCGACCACAACATATATACCCATAGCAGACCCGAAATTAAACCCGCAGTACAGGAGCTTTATGCCTGCATACATCACTATACGCTAGTGATGTGGTATCGAAGGTAAACATTAGGCTCACCGATGCGTTTAACGTGACAATCGCTGTGCTGCCTACTTTGTGGCTATTAATTGCCTAAATTAAACTGAAAATTGGATTCAAGGCAATTGTTATTTTTTATCTATAACAAAAATATTTTGGTTAATATAATAAAATGATTAATCAACATTAAAAAAAAAAAAATTTTTAACTTTCACTGTTTTGGTTAATAGACAAATTCCATATCAATCGAAATATTGTTGTTATAAGTTTTATATGTAGTATACAGATCCAAAAACTCTCAATTGACCTAGTCATATTTCGGTTTTAGTCTGTGGGTTCACCGGTTTTCAGCGTCAATTTCATGTCGAGGTGGTAGTCACCTTTCAGGATGCGGTTACGAAATGGGTGGTTGAATTGACGATAATTTATATATTTTGGATTCGTTTAATACTATTTGGACCAATTTTGTTTGAAAGGTTAAATTTTGGGCTAATATGAGACGCTAATGATTAAATCGAATAACTTTTCCCATTTTTAAAACTCGACAACCGGAATTCAGGACTGATATTTCGCAGACAACCCTATACCACCGTGTTCGTAATGAATAATCTTTATTTTAACTTAACTTTAATTCATTAACCAGACCGGTGCAAGTTACTAGTATCGATTTACCTGTTTATACCTGCCTACCCAAGAGTTGAAACGGGAAAAAAATTGTCAACCTAACGTTTGCATATTCTATGGGTTTCATACTTTCGATTGGTATGGAATTTGTCTATTAACCAAAACAGTGAAATGGATTTTTTTTTTAATTGTTAATTAATCATATTCTGGACTGAATTTTTTTAGACAACCCATTTGCAATATATTTATTGACATATTTAATTGGATATAAAATACTTTTCATCCTTTATCTACCATGATCTTAGACTACCATGGCAACATGTGTCGCAAATGAAAAGTTCTTCCATTTGATCAGTAGAACGTCATATTACAACCTTTCAAAGTACTGTGTATCCTATAAAATCTTTTCAACTAAAATACATTATATATTACACTTTAAAATACCGTTTGAAAGTTTTCTCTATGCCTAAATTGTTGGTTATAAGTTATATATGTAGTATACAGATGCAAAATCTCTCAAGTGACATAGACATATTTCGGTTTTAGTCTGTGGGTTCACCGGTTTTCAGCGTCAATTTCATGTCGAGGTAGTCGCCTTTCAGGATGCGGTTACGAAATGGGTGGTTGAATTGACGATAAGGCAGCAACTATATTAAAATATACTCGAAATGCAATTCGTTTTTGTCGCCATCCATTTCGTAATCGCATCATTTAGCCGACATAGTGGGAGCGATCCATGTTGTTTAAGAACAATTATTGATTGACCGCATTTATGTAATTTGTAGGTCTTAATTATGTTATAAAACCTAAAAATTTATCTGTTTATGAAGACGATCCCCGATAATGAAGTATAGATCAGGGTAGCTTTAAAGGGTAACAGGTAGCTAAAAAAATTGCATATCAAATTAGTTAAAAACTAAATCACCGTATTTATTAAGATATTTTATTTGTAATAATATTAGAAATCATGTCGTACATTGTCAGACACTAAGTACATTAGCAACTCGCTGTCAGACACCCAAGTTATAATTAATTGCTCTATCTGGGTGTAATAAATTTAGGTCAATAAATAGAGCAATACAGAATTGCATAAACGGCTTTGTATAAAAAAAAATGTACCCATGTCTTTACAAGACGTTTTATATGTAACAACCCACCTTTAATCAAACGTGTACTGTACTTATCTACGTATAGTACATGTTTTATTAGAAGCTACACATACAGAATAAACGACAGATGATGCGCAATAGACCGAACGCACTATTTCACTCGCACCCACTTGCATGTATATAGGTACCTCGCGCTCGCACCTACTATGGTAGATTTTTAATGTATCTGACAAAGTGTAAGAACCATCGAAACTTTTTGATTACTGTGAAGATTTCTTTTGAAGCCACCCTGATCTAAACTTCATAGTCGGGGATAGCTTTTACCTGTATTAGGGGCATACTCAGAAACATTTTCAAGTTTTAGAACATAATAAAGGTCTGCGAGGAAATTACGCGTACAACGCTAAGCTAAACTTTAATTGATAATTGATTGATCATTTTGTTTAAAGTTTAGCTTAAAATTGTGCGGCGTAATAGGCCTACTGTAGGGCTTTTACGCCATTCAACGTTAAGCTAAACTTCAACCAAAATGACGTAGTTGGTTATCAATTTTCAATATAGCGGTTAAAGTTTAGCTTAGGAATTTATGGAATAGTGGGGTTGTCAAACAAATTAGCATTTTTTATTTATTAAAAACACATTGGTACACACAGCCAGTTTGAACCGGGCGGGCTCATGAAAACTGTAGTGTTTTTAAGTCTAAGGTCTTACAATCTCGACCTTAGAGTGTTACACTTCATACTACATCATTTATTACTGGGTAGAATGGATAACATTGGAAGAATAAAAATTTGAAAAGTAATAATTAATTTCAGTACGCCACTGCGCACTGTAGGATATTATTAGCTGCAGATTGATTGCGCCGTAGATGTAGGTATTTGTATGATGTCGAGTATAGATAGACTAAACGAATTTTCATGTGAAAGGTCATTAGGATTCGAAGTGTACATTACAAAAATAAAAACGATAAATACTCCATTAATAACATAATACTACATTAATAAAATTTACACTACCTGCCTAAGTATATGGAACTTTATAAAATAGTAACAAAACTATAGAAAACTAGAGCGCTATTTAATTAAATATTTATCTATCTAAGGGCCGATTCGACCAAAAGTGGGTATAACTTATACCGAGATTAGTAATGTCAAATCACATACAAATAATTATTCCGAGTATTAATAATTTAATCTACGAATAAATATTTGTATGGTATTTGACATTACTATCCCCAGTATAAGTTATACCTTCTTTTAGTCGAATCGGCTCTAAATAAAATAAATAATTAAAACAATATCGCAGAGAATTATATGTTGTAATAATGTGTGAGAACTAAACGCGTGTCGCGTAAACGTGACAGTGTATGACAGCCTCTACTGATATGGCAATATCATCAATTATTATTCTTTCTATCTCTGTCATGTCAAGCGACTGCTTCAATGATTTCATTTTTCCAGACCGTCTACATAATTTTATGTGAGCCTGGTAGTTTATAAAAGCCTTACTGCAGTACAGTAGTAGATTTGCAGGAATTATTTTATATCGAATTAAACGTTTTTTTTAAAAATAATTTTCATTTAAATATTATTATGGTTAGTAAAGGCTATACGAGTCTATATTATATGAAAGATCAATCCATAAATACTGAACTTAAAAATAAACTAATGTTAAAAAACTAAGGTTTTTTATAATGTATGCACATAAAAAAAAACTGTATTGATCTATAATTTCTAAATATTTATCTATATTGTATAGGAGACAAGAATATCTAGGAAAGAATACAAAATTAAATGCGATGTGAATGCGATCAATGCTTATTTTCTTGACTGTTTTTGCAAGAGCGAGATAATAACCTATTTATATCTAATTGCAAAGAGGGAGACAAATAGAATACATCACTTTCCGCGAAAAAAACTCAGTAAATTAATTAATGTGTGTACTCTTACCCTTTATATTATCCTGGTAGTTAGAAAATATTAACTTTCTTTTACCTGGAAATAAATTTTCGATGGTGACTTGACCATTGTAAAGAGAGAGACAAACAGAACAATCCATCACTTTCGGCGTTCTGGCGAAAAAGCGGATTGAATCAATTAATACGTACTCTTTAATAATTTATGTTACCCTGGTAGTAAAAAAATCTTAAAATTTCTTTTATTCTAATTGGTTTGGAAAATTTTGTAGCATCCAAGATTAACTTCGATCAAAACAATGCACGAACAAGAAAAACACGAAAAAGAAGACTTCAATTAAAACGTACTCTCTAATTATTTATGTTATCCTGGTAGTAAAAAATTCTTAAAATTTCTTTTGGTTTGGAAAATTTGTTGCATCCAACGAATAAGGAAGCACCTTCCGCGCTCCTTTTTAATCAATTAATACGCTCTCTCTAATAATTTATGTTATTCTGGTGGTAAGAAAATCTTAAAATTTCTTTTTGCTCCAATTGGTTTGGAAAAATATCCAACGATGACCACACCTTCCGCGCTCATGCGAAAAGGCAGAGTTAATCAATTAATACGTACTCTCTAATCATTTATGTTTTCCTGGTAGTAAGAAAATCTTAAACTTTCCAACGAATAAGGGGGCCGAGCACGCGCGTCATTCGGTTCGATACATTTCGATCGACATATCTACAAAGCTAACACGCGCGACCACGATACATAACGAATAGACTAATTTGACGCATTGGAAGATATATGTCGACTTTTATCGAAAACGGTAGCAAGCAGCTTATTAACATCAAAACTAAACTGTCAGATTGTAGACAAAAGTCGATATATATACAATTTTTATCAGGTTTCTTTTAGGTGCTGATAAGTGTCGAAATAACTTTTGCTTTGATATTTTTATTGAGTTAATAGCGAAAAACAGAACCAAAATTGTTTTATTCTCGTTAGAAAAACTGTTATACTTACGAGTAAGTGACTATAAATGTGCGTGTTATAGAAAAGTTGCTGGAACAACTAAACAATGATTTTGAAAAAAATATCTGGATGCCCAAACCAAGAAATAGATTATGAAAATGAGATTATTAGAAAATAAGTATTTATGTTTCTAGAGTTATGCTATTTAGAAAAGATAATTTAATTAATATTAAAATTCTTGTTTTATGTTATTATCGTGTAATTTTTTTATTTAACTTCATGTACCTATTTATTATTATGAAGTGGCAGTAGGTTAGTCTTAATATTTTAAAGCGAACAAATCCTAGAGGGGACGATCACTATTAGAGTGAAAACCTTTGAGCTTTGGTAACCCCCGAAGTTCAGAGGTTTTCAAGTTCAGATAGGTCTTGAATGCGGAAAAATTGATTGTGTAATGTCATTTAATTACTCAGACGGATAATTAAAATAAATCATTCACACGTCGTCGTATTGCATAAAATTCAAAACATCCATAAACTAATATATTTGATTTATATAATTGAAGTATATAATAGGGAAGTACTTTAAGGCTTAATCGCCTTACCAGTCATAAGAATAAAAGATAGCCGCCCGCAATACAAACCAAAATAAAAAGTGACACAAATGCGATCATAACCAATCAATGCTCAAGAAAATTTGTCTGACAATTCGTTTGAATAACGTTTTTAGGTCTTAGACCACTTCCGTATCTATACGTACTTTCCATTACATATTTTTAATCCTATCCAATACCTTAATAAATAAAAAAAAACTCAACCTTTTCTTAGGCCAAGGTAACAAGTTTTATTCGGCTTTATTTTTATTTTGTTAAATATATGTATTTTTTAATCTTTTTAAATTAAAATATATATTTGTGTAACGATTAATAATAATAATATAAAATAAATGCATCGTATAAGGTAATAATTATTAATTTATTACATAAATGTTTTCGAAATTGTCAACGAAAACACACTTGTTTTAACTAGTAGACAAAGCTCAAGAAATTTATCGATGTCGGTTTGCGTGCTCACCAATTCGATATATTTTTCGACAGCAGACGGTATAAGTCGAGTCGGTATATATCTTATCGTTGTCCGCGTGCTAAGCCCCAAGGACGTATTATTATTACTTAAAATATTATGCGCTAAATACATGAAGGTAAAAAAACGCGCCAATGGAGTAAGCATGATACATAAATTGTTTCATAATAGTGCGATACCGGTGTCGCCAATTTCTGAGGCGAACAAATGAAGATCGGGGAAAAAGGTGTGGCTTCAAATGGCAGCTCAACGCTTCTGACACTTAAAAAATTGCTTGAGAAAAAAAGAGATACAAGGAAACACGAATGTGTGCGCGTGTCTATGAAGTGTATTGTTTTTTTATTATAAAAAGCTAAATATTTAATTGCATACTTAATAGTTTCGATAGTGTTACCACCGACAACAAATATTATTACTTATCGATATAAACCAAATATTTTGGGATTTATAGAAATCATCAAAGATTAATAATTATTTATCGATATACAATTGTAATACACACACATATCATCAAGGTAACCAGCGGAGGGGTTTTAATCCCACCTCGTTGTAGCCGATGGTATGAGTCTACACCGAACAAGTGGCTAGCTCGTCGCGATGTTTTGAATAGACTCGATAACTTTGAAAAATATACTTTGGGCTAATATGATCAAATCGAACAACTTTCCCATGGAACCATGTATCGCAAAAGAAAAAAAAATGGCCTTCTCCATACAAACTAGTAACGTTAAAATGACCAATTTGTATGGGGAAGTATATATTTTTTTTCATTTGCGACATGGTTCCATAGGAAAAATTGTTAGATTTTATCAGCAGAACCTCATATTAGCCCAAAGTACATCCTTTCAAATCCACCCTGATAGACACTTTCGCATTTATAATACTAGCGGATTTAAAAAATGTAGGTATATAATAATATAACAATAAGTTAAAATACTTTATTAAATTAAATTATTTATTAAATTAAAACACATGCACAACTAACTACATGTACCTACTAAACTCAATCTCAACATTTTTGACCGACCTCCAAGAGGAAGTTATACTCAAACTACAAAAGGCGAAAAACAATTAAATCGTAGCTTGATTCGTCAAAATGTATTGAACGTACATGGGTATTCATGTTGGTTACCAATTTTCTTCTCTTTTAATTGCCTCTACCCATTTACGTTTTAATGTCGGATCTTTCAAGAAACTGTATCATGTATAGAAAATATAATTACTATTACATAAAAAAAACAATTATTGTATATATCTCATAACCATGAAAGTATTTACAAAAATCGAGTTTATCAACTATAAAATCACATCACTAAATAGTAACTGACAAACCTTGTTGGACGATTCTGTTGTCGCCATACCTTTTGATTAAATTAAATTAAAAAAATTATAAATTATTTTAAAGTATCGAAATTCTCAATAAAAATAAAAACACATCACTAGTTCTTCAACTTCTAACTGATGCACATAGTTTGACAGTTACCGTCAGATTTTGATATTTTAATTATGAGTTTTATTATTATTTTTTATTAAGGTTTAATATAAGAAAAACATGTTAAATACAAACTTGAAATACGTGACACTAGGTACTTTTTTTTAATAGTAGTTTCTACACAGCTTTAATGCACAATTAACCATTTTTCCGACAATAAAAGCGGAGCTCTTTTCGACTTTCTCCGCCGAACGCACAAATCAGACTGAGGATGTAAAAAATGTAAGGGTGTGTGTGAGTGACAAATTTGTCACTCGCGCGGCACCCTGCACATTGAATGATGCTTACTCCAGGGACCTATTTCATAAACGTGACAATTGTAATTTACCATGACAATTTATAATACATTGCTTGGTTTAGTTAGTTTTAAGTAAATAATCCCAACTAAACCAAGCAATGTATAATGAATTGTCATAGTAATTTACAATTGTCACGTTTATAAAATAGGCCCCAGTAGGGGCGCGCGGACGGGCACGGTTTTTACCTTCATGGCTAAATAGCATTACGAGTGTGGAAAGCCTGTCAGTTGCAAAAATATAAGCAATTTAATAAAATAATAAAAACACAACTAAAGTCGCAAAGAAATTTCTGGAAAATAGCGCCAACAGTAAAAGAATATAAGCAAAGATTTTTTGTTTTCTTCACACATTCTGGGTAGGCAAAGGGAACTATGCCCATACAGCCAAGTCTTCAGTAGATTTTTTTTATTGATATGAAATGAAAATGAAATTTAATGAGATGAAATGAAATGAAACCTAACCTAACTCATTGAATTAAATCATTAAATCTGATATTAAAACAAATTAGTAGCTTCTTTTTAGAAATCTTTGCATGAATCATAAAAACTTCTATGATTTTTTTTTAGTAAAAACTTCGTGGTTGTTTTTTTTCTTTTTAAAAGACATTATTTTGACTTAAACTTCGTGGTTGGTTTTTTTCTTTTTAATAGACATTATTTTGACAGTTGGGAAAGGGAACGCACGAGTTCGGAAAAGGCATGAAGGTAAAAACCGTGCCCGTCCGCGCGCCCCTACTGGAGTAAGCATCATTCAATTTGCAGGGTGCCGCGCGAGTGACAAATTTGTCACTCACACACACCCTTACATTTTTTACATCCTCAGTCTGATTTGTGCGTTCGGCAGAGAAAGTCGAAAAGAGCTCCGATTTTTTGTCGGAAAAATAGTTAATTGTGCATTAAAGCTGTGTAGAAACTACTATTAAAAAAAAGTACCTAGTGTCACGTTTTTCAAGTATGTATTTAACATGTTTTTCTTATATTAAACCTTAATAAAAAATAATAATAAAACCCATAATTAAAATATCAAAATCTGACGGTAACTGTCAAACTATGTGCATCAGTTAGAAGTTGAAGAACTAGTGATGTGTTTTTAATTTTAATGAGAATTTCGATACTTTAAAATAATTGTTATAAATTAATTGACCGTATTATTGACTATAGATATAAACGACGATTTGATGAGACTGTGACATAGAATGACAGTTACTTTGACAGGGTTCTATGATATACAACGACATCAAACAGACGACAAATACTTATAAAAATAATATTATAATAAAGTGTTATACTACGACCGGCATATTGGTTTTATTTTGACCAATATCCTACAATAATTTATAATCTTTTCAATTTAATTTAATCAAAAGGTATGGCGACAACAGAACCGTCCAACGAGGTTTGTCAGTTACTATTTAGTGATGTGATTTTATAGTTGATAAACTCGATTTTTGTAAATACTTTCATGGTTATGAGATATTATACAATTATTGTTTTCTTTTATATAATACTAATTATATTTTCATATACATGATACAGTTTCCCGAAAGATCCGGCATTAAAACGTAAATGGGTAGAGGCAATTAAAACAGAAGAAAATTGGTAACCAACAAGAATACCCGTGCATGTTCAGTACATTTTGACGAATCAAGCTACGATTTAATTGTTTTTCGCCTTTTGTAGTTTGAGTATAACTTCCTCTTGGAGGTCGGTCAAAAATGTTGAGATTGCGTTTAGTAGGTACATGTAGTTAGTTGTGCGTGTGTTTTAATTTAATAAATAATTTAATTTAATAAAGTATTTTAACTTATTGTTATATTATTATATACCTTCATTTTTTAAATCCACTAGTATTATAAATGCGAAAGTGTCTATCAGGGTGGATTTGAAAGGATGTACTTTGGGCTAATATGAGGTTCTGCTGATAAAATCTAACAATTTTTCCTATGGAACCATGTCGCAAATGAAAAAAAATATATACTTCCCCATACAAATTGGTCATTTTAACGTTACTAGTTTGTATGGAGCAGGCCATTTTTTTCTTTTGCGATACATGGTTCCATGGGGAAGTTGTTTGATTTGATCATATTAGCCCAAAGTATATTTTTCAAAGTCATTGAGTCTATTCAAAACATCGCGACGAGCTTGCCACTTGTTCGGTGTAGACTCAAACCATCGGCTACGACGAGGTGGGATTAAAACCCCTCCGCTGGTTACCTTGATGATATGTGTGTATTACAATTGTATATCGATAAATAATTATTAATCTTTGATGATCTCTATAAATCCCAAAATATTTGGTTTATATCGATAAGTAATAATATTTGTTCTCGGTGGCAACACTATCGAAACTATTAAGTATGCAATTAAATATTTAGCTTTTTATAATAAAAAAACAAAACACTTCATAGACACGCGCACACATTCGTGTTGGCTTGTATCTCTTTTTTTCTCAAGCAGTTTTTTAAGTGTCAGAAGCGTTGAGCTGCCATTTGAAGCCACACCTTTTTCCCCGTTCTTCATTTGTTCGCCTCAGAAATTGGCGACACCGGTATCGTACTATTATAAAACAATTTATGTATCATGCTTACTCCATTGGCGCGGGGCGCGTTTTTTTAGCTTCATGGGAAAAGGTAAAAAAAAAGCTCGAGCATGTAATAGCCCACATCCCGAACGCTATACGACGCCACTTTTTGAGCATTAAAATTGTATTAAAAATATATTTATGAAATTCTCTCGTCGCGTGGCACAGCTGATTACCATGGCCGACTTGGACCTATCTTGTGCCGTATGTTGTAACAGGACAACATGTATAGTAAAAGAGTTACGACGTAAAGAAAAATATACAATATTAGTCCGATGTCCACTAGCACCAAAGAAGTGCGGCCAAAATAACGGTTTTTTTTATTGTATGAACTATTTTTATGCAGAAAAAACTAAAAAACTTAATTGCCACGCTTCGCAGATACCGGTCGACGTTTCTGATATTTTGTTTATTTTATTGGAGCACAGGATGTGATTTTGTATCTACCTGATGATAAGCAGATGACACATTCTATGAATAGGGTCGATCAATACTTTGTTGTTTAACAATATTGATCGCCCCACTATGCCGGTTTAATGATGTTACCAAATGGGTGGCGACAAAGACGTATACTCGTAATGCAGAGTCTATTTTAATATTCTTGCTGCTTTATCGTAAAATCAGTCGCCCGTTTCGTAACCGCAAAAAAAGGAGACTAAAAAAATTAGAACAAAATCGTAATCCGTTGTAATTACAATATGTTGATAGCGGCACGACGAAGTGTCGCCTAAACGTGACCAGTAAGTGGACGACGGCCTTTAATGTAATTTGAGTATATCATCAATATTTAATCCTTCCGTCTCTGTCATTATAAATTGTTGGCTTCAATCATTCTGATACTTCGTACATTTATAATTTTATGTTTGCCTGGTAGTTTATAAAAATAGTTCTGTAGTATTTAATTGCATCACGTTAAATATTCAGCATGAACTGCATCCGTTGTTTGTGCATACATCTTTTACAGTTTTCGAAAATTATTTTTGCTTCCTCTTTTCGGTTAATCTAAAATAAGTATATCGTAACTCTTTGTATATAATGTGAATTTGTACGGGCACCAGTAGTAACTGATAAAAATATAAGTGGTGGCCGAGTTGGTAGTACCTCAGATTTAAAAACCCTTCAGTTTCTAGGTGCGAACCCCTTTGTGTGCCTCCAAATATTTTTTATTAAAAAAAAACTATATTTGTTTGACAACACCAGTGCCTTGGAAAGCATGTTAATCTGTCAGTACCAGTTTCATCATACCAACTTGTGAAACTGTTCATAAATGGGTTATTGAGTCTATCCAAACATCGCGACGAGTTAGGGACTTGTTACGACGAAGTGGGATTAAATATCCTTCGCTGGGTACACTGAGGCCGTCTAGGCGCCGTAAAGCACCTGTGATGATAATATATATTTTTATATTAATTAATAACAAATCTTAGGAACTTGCTGTATGATGATATTTTTAAAATGAGCGACGGTTCTTAACGACATTTGCAATATCCTCAAATTGTATTCTATCCGTCTCTGTCTTCTTTATCGTCTCTTTTACCCACCGTAGGCTGGCTTATTCATTCATTACTCCTTTTAATTTTATGTGAGCCTGGTAGATATAATCTATTTATGGAAATTTAATGCAATATGAGAGCGGCTCATTGGAGGAGATATTTTAGATTTGTTAAGTAAATAAAACTTCCTGAATGAGACTCGTTGTAATATTTTTATTTGTGGAAGAAGTTAAGGAGTTTATGCGTGGTGGGCGAATTGGTTAGACCTTAGACTTAAAAGCACTTAGATCTCTGGTTCATACTGGGTTCATACCAATGATTTTTAATCAATAAAAAATATGTACGTTTAATAACACCACTATAGTGCCTCGGAGAGCACGTTATGCTATCGCAGTTTCACTATACCAACTTGTGAAATTGTTTATAGATAGGTTATTGAGTTTATTCAAAACACTGCGACGAGCTAGCCATTTGTTCGGTGTAGACTCATACCATCAGCTACGACGAGATGGGATTAAAAACCCCTCCGCTAGGTACTCTCAGGCCGACTAGGCGGTTTCGGGCGCCGTGAGGCACCGCGATGATGATATAAATATACTTAATAAAATTATTGAATTAAAAAAGAACATTTGTTTAGCCACTGATTTCGGTTTAGCGAAATATATATGTATATTTCGTTAAACTGCTCTAACTTTTATTTTTAAAGCGATTTGACCGCTGCTACGTTTCGGACTCGGTCTAACTTATAAAATAATAATAATAAATAAAAATAAATAAATAAAATAAACAAGCTGTAATAATATAAAAGTAAAAGAGTTGAAGAAAAACCTAGAATGACTGAAGTATGGAAAAAAGCCACATCTGTCAATTGCTCATAAAATAATAATAATAAGACAAATAAAACAATTAATAAAAACTATTATACCAGGGTAACAGAAGTGCAAAAGAGGAAATTAAAACAAACATTAAAATGATTAAAATTTGCAAAACACGTAATTTTAATAAGAACCGGCGTTCACTAGAATTATATATGTAAATACAATCAGAATTTACAAGTTTCTTATTTTACTCAAATCATTTAACCTAGCTAAGTAAATTCGGGGACTGAAGAAATTATATATTAACATTTATTTACTAATTAACTAATAGAGACTTAGGGTAATAATATCGATAATTAGTTCAACCATGTCCTTTGTGGGTGTTCTTACAAGTAGGTAAGAACACCCACTACTACACACGCTACTCAAGGTAGAAAATTCTCGGAACTCTACCACTCTCTGCCGGTCTAGAGGAGTTCTATCGCCTATAGGACGAATACCTCCTAAACTTACCTTAATTTTAATTAATATTTTTTTTTACAATTAATTAAACAAGAACAAAAACTAAACAATATTTAAATTAAAAAAAAAAAGTAGGTAGAGAGTTACATATTATTTCTTATAAAATAACTTAAATTCCAAAATATTTAGAAACAATTTAAGGAACTTCTTATAGCCGGTATCGGAAAATAATAACATACATTAATATTTAGTTATTAAACATGACCTAATGAGCGCCGATCCTTATAACATTTGCAACACCAACAATTTTCATTCTATCTGTCTCTGTCTTGTTCTTTACCTACTAAGGTGCTGGCTTTATTCATTGATTACTCCTTTCAATTTTATGTGAGCCTGGTAGATCGTTAATTAATTGAGTTTTTTTTTCCAATAAAATAATAATAAGTAAAGGAAATTATTAGGAATTAACATGGGTTCATTTCCTACACTACAGGATTATAGCAAATACCTTCACTCTACTAATATCATGAAGGTAAAAACCGTGCCCGTCCGCGCGGGGCGCGTTTTTTTAGCTTCATGACTAATATAATAAAAAAAAAACATACTTATTTAAATCAATTTTTAAATAAACTAATTTTAAATTAAATAATCATTTAGATTTTCCGATGTGCATTTGCCAAAATAGTTACCTCTTTTAATTTCCTCTTTAAACGTTTCTCTCAAAATATGTTAATAAATAATTTGGTCTAAATTGGCTTATTTGCATCTGGAGACCATGGACCTAAAGTTTACACTCCAAGCACCAGAAAATCGTAAGAGGAGCTGTAACTTTCTAACTTTCCTCACATTATGAGACCGAGCATAATAAATTCGGGTGCTGAGGAATATTTAAAAAAACATGTTTTAAATAAATCCTAGGAGGTTATCCAACATGCTCTGTATCGGCAAATAATATTATGCACCAAGAATTTCTTTAAACATGACCTAATGAGCGCAGTTCTTAGTGTCATTTGCAATATCTTCAATTTTCATTCTATCCATCTCTGTCTTGTTATTTACCTACATACTTATTACCCTCGTAGATAATTTAATAAATTTCTTAAATAAATTATTAAATAAATACTCGAAGTAGTCCAGGAATACATCTACCTGCAGTCCGATTATGACCACTTTGTTATTAGTTCTAATTAGGTTCATATTTAGCCAAGCTTTAAACTAGTTCTAAATTAGAACTTCTTAGAGTAGATATTATGCCACATCTACATAATCAACTTAAGCTAAACTTTATCGAAAATTCGGCAACTTGGCAATTGAAAAAAATATAATAATTGAACGAAATAAATACTGAAAAAAGCGTCTAATTAAATGTTTTTCAAGTATGTTACTGATGACAAAATAATAATAAACCATAAATATATATATTTTTCGTTTCATTTTATATCCTTATAACGTAAAAAAATATATATTCATTCAGTTTTTTTTTATAGCAACACTAAACTCATCATATTTTGAAATAATAAATATAATGTAATATATGCGGCGAAATAATATCTAGGTATTATACGTTTCAATTAATATTTATTTAGTTTAAAGGTGGGAGGAAATTAAGGTCTCTACAACTTTGCTAGGCCGACCTACCGGTCTCGTTTTGGTTTTAGTCTGTGGGTTCACCGGTTTTTAGGAAACTACTGCATCGAATTCTCGTCGATGAGTTATTTTCCTTTCAGGGTGCGGTTACGAAACGGGCGGTTGGATAAAATACATTTTTCCCGCCGTCTCGTGACTGCATTATTTAGCTGGCATAGTGGGAGCGATCAATGTTGTTAAACAACAATCTGTTGATCGACCCCATTCATGGACTTTGTAGCACTACTTATCATCAGGTAGATACAAAGTCACATGCCGTGCTGCAATAAAATAAAACTTATAATAAAATGTTAGATTTTTTTATCGGAGCACAGCATGTGACTTTGCATGTACCTGTGGTAAGCAGACCTACAAAGTCCATGAATGGGGCCAATGAATACGTTGTTGTTTAACAATATTGATCGCTCCCACTATGCCGGCTAAATTATGCAAATACGAAATGGGCGGCGACAAAGACAATATCCTCGCTATTTTATCGTCAAATCAATCGTAACCGCACCATGAAAGGAGACTACTACCTTGACGAGAATTTCAATGCAGTAGTATTTGAAAAAGCGTAGAACCCACAGACTAAAACCGAAACATGATTGGGTCACTTGACGGTTTTAATGTAATTGTAATAATTAAACTTAGAAATTTTCCCAAAATCTATTTTAAAGAAGAATTTTACTTGTAAAAGTTAGTACAAGAGTAACTTTAATTCGTCTGTAATTTTGGCAATTGTATAGTTTTGTTTGACAGAACAACATCCTTACTAAAAACGGTCGTAATATATGTTTTCATACAAAAAGCAAAGCTAAACTTTGACTTGTATTTGGTCGTCAAACAGAAGAGGTCGTGATTGCAAAATATCAAGTTTAACTTTATAAGTTCTAAATTAGATCTAATAAACGTGGGCATAATTGGGCTGCTGGGCCAAATCATAAATATCAGTGGGAACAACCCCGAGAATGAAGCCGACCGAAGGGAAATGAAGAAGCGAGCTGTGGAAAGACCTATGCTAGGAGTTTCTCTTATGGATAAAATCATGAATGAGTATATTCGTAAAAGAACTAAAGTCACAGACATAGCTCTAAAAGTTAGCAAACTGAAGTGGCAGTGGGCCGGTCACATTTGGGGACGGATAACCGTTGGAGCAGATGAATATTAAAGTAGAGACCACGTCGTGGCGCATGTAACGTAGGACGCCCCGCAGCTTGAAGGCTGGCAGCGACTGGATAAAGAGCGGAGGATAAGGATCAATGACGTGTCTTGGGAGAGGCCTATATCCAGCAGTGGACTGCGATAGGCTGATTATGATGATGATGAATTTTTTTATGGCTAAAACTATAATTAAAAAAGATTTTTCTTGAAAATAAAAATAATAATTTAGGTAGTAATAAATATTATTTAAAATTTGTTTCTTATTTTACTTAAAACATTTAACGTAGCTAAATAAATTAGGGGAGTATTGAAAGTTACATCACACGCACACATATAAAACCTTCATCCCACAAGTACTGATTGAACTTATTCTCTTTTTATACATCCCAAAGATTTAAAGATCTTCTGCTTGAATAAATAAGCTCTCAACTTAGGCTAACACTTGAGGTTTATAAAAGGAAAAGCTGGGACGAACGGTTATTGGAACTCTGAATTGAATTAGCATTTAGTAGGTAACAGATCATGTCTGTCCCCTGTGACTACAATCGGTCTCACCCTCTTTACTTCATGTTTATTTACCAGACCTTCGAAAGGATATGCCTATTAATACTCCAAGCTTAAGGAGTTTGCATTAATTTGTAGCTGTACATTAAAATTATTGTTTAAATATACAGAATCTCTAAACACTGTGATATAATTTACAAATAGTTTGTAGAAGTTTCAGCTGGATTTATATTTAATTTTGGATAAAAATTGTGCGATATGTACCCTTTGTCGCGCCCAGAGTGCTGAAAACACTGCTGCATTTTCCCTCTGGACTGACTATTCTCATAGAGCTATTCTTTGGACAAAAAAGTCCTTGGACTATCGGCTTCCAGATATTTTATTCAATAGCTTACGAATTATTTTAGTAAAACCTTACCAATTATTTTAGCACCGGAACTTAATATAATTAAATTATACATTTATGATAGGTATATAAATAACGAAAAAAAAAAATATTATGTCTTTATTGATGGATTTACACATATATTTAAGTCTGCGAACTTACGCTCAGTTCACTCACACTTTTAAACTTTTAGATGTGCTTATAATACCTAATGTATTTTTAGGAAGTGTACTAATTCATTGTGTGTGTAATTCAGGTGTAATTAGATAATAAGTTTTAACTGGAGAGGCGGGTTGCTCCTAATATAGGTTAATACAACTTAAATGGAGCAGCTCAGCTTACAGTTCATTTGTGTTGAAAAATATTTAGGTCTCCGAATAAAATTATTATTATTATATATTGTCACATATTTATTAACTTTAGAGAGGTTACATTTAACGTAATAATATCCATTATTTATTCAATTATGTCCTTTGTAGGTGTTCTTATAAATAGGTAGATATAAAGTTAGATATTATTTCATATAAAATAATAATAAAACTCAATATATTTAGAACCGATTGTCTTAGCCTGGTCTTTAGTGACATCAACTTTGATTCTTTGTCTCCGTTTTGTTCCTTACCCTACTAAGGTGTTGGCTTTATTCTTTAATTACTCTTTTAAATTTTATGTGAGCCTGGTAGGTCGTCAATTAATTAAATTGATGTCTCTAGGCGCACGGCATGCGATAGTAGTAAAGTTAAAAATAATAATTAATTAAAACTATTGTACCAGGATAACAAAATTTTAAACGAGGAAACGAAAATAATTTTTATAGTGTTTGAAATTTGAATAATACAGAATTAAAAAAAGAACTGTTGCTCACTAGGATACCTTTAGAGTTTACTTGTATTATTAATAAAGATATCTTACTTTTTAAATCAAATTTATTTAACAGAATATACATTTTTAGGCTAACTATAATCAAAAAAGATTTTTATTGAAAAATAAATTAAAAAAATCTTATAGATCTCTTCAGGTATTCCGATGCCGCGCATGTTTCCAGACAGGACAGTTAAACTGTTACCTCGCGTTGGAAAACGTATGATCTTGAACGTTTATCAGGATATTCTTAATTTTTTATACAGTTCTCAAAAGTAAAAAATGAATACTAATGTATATATATCGTCACGGGTGTCTTACGGCGCCCGAGACCGCCTAGACGGCCCCAGGGTACCCAGCGGAGGGGTTTTTAATCCCACCTCGTCGTAGCCGATCGCGATGTTTTGAATAGACTCGATTACCCATCTATAAACAGTTTCACAAGTTGGTATAGTGAAACCGGGACCGACAGCTTAACGTGCTCTCCGAGGCACTATAGTGGTGTTGTCAAACAAATGTACATAAATTTTTAAATTAAAAACTCATTGGTACACACCGGGATTCGAACCAGGGACCTAAGTGTTTTTAAGTCCAAGGTCTAACCAACTCGGCTACCACGTATATAATACTAATGTAAACTTCTAATACAAAAAAAACTACTAAATAAGAAGGAAGAAAAAAGCAGAAATAAATACCTAAGAAAATAAAACATAGTTTTGCTCATATATTCCAGAACTTTTATTCAGCTTAGATTTGATATAATTTTGATATATTACAAACCTGCTATAGTAGCAATTTATTTATTTATTTTAACATTTTATTGCACAGTAAACAAAAGTTATGTACAAAGGCGAATTTAATGACTTAGGCATTATCTACCAGCTAACCTTTAAGATGGTGTTCGAATACTTTTCATAATATCGATAGTAAGATTTTTTTTTATTTTTTACATTAGGACCCTCTGGGAAAATAGGATTCATAAAGACAAAAAAAGTGTGTAAACCAAAGCTAACTTTAATTATTTTAAGCGTAAAATATCAACATATTTATAAATTAATTTTGTATTTCTTGTACAAAGCAAGTATATTAAAATATAATTTTATATAAAGTTAATCTACTTCTGATTTGACCTGTTAGTATGATGTGATCTGCTGAATGTCTTTTCACATTAACAGGCCTGCTTGTAGATATTTGCTGAGTGAGGTACAAAAGTATTATATGTGTCTTCCCAAGACATGTTTTGCCTTGGAGGTGGCACATATCTGCCCAGAATTAAAATTTATGACACAGTACATTTCATCTGCCGATGGTAAAACTTATGTTATGATTCTGAACAGCATACAGTACCTATATACTATGTGTAACTAAAATCTTCATTAAAAATAGTTTAAAGTAGTTCAGAGGAGTCCCTCTTTAGTGAGGGTAATTAATTATAGATTGTGGAGGAAGTGTCGACTATTGATTCAATTTACTGGCAATTCTCGCTTGACCCATTTGTGTTCCCGTTTGGCACTCTTACGTCTCCTAGTGTTAGCGGTCTGTGCAGACGGCTCGATAGCCTAATTTGAAGAACTTTAAACTATTTAATTTGGTTGAAGGTTTGGGTTCATCATGGTTGAACAAAAGTTCTTCAGGAGCAAGTAATTAATTCCAGTTTAGCTGATCAGGATTGTTATATACATCAACTCTCTATTCACGGTTTTATAGAGTACCATCTGTTGGAGGGTCAATTTACACATGGGCATCCCACACTTCCTTATTTTCTAAAGACAGTAATTTCTAGTGCTATAATTTCGTTAGTAGTAGTTACTTATCGAAACCTAAACAAATATAATCTCTGATATAACTAATGCCCAAGGAGTTGGACAATTTGAAATATTTATACATAGACTTTTATAATTAAACGTTATATATTTAAAAGGTAATTTAGGCTATAAACTTTTAAAATCATATTTTTTATTAATAATTAGTATTCACTTTATTGTGTAGCCGATAAACTTATAATTTTAAACTTTTCACAACTAGCATCGACTTTTTATTTTCTCAGGTGCTTTATTTTAAAGTATTTTTTTTAATATTTTTTTTTTATTAGAGCACGACATGTGACTTTATAGCTAGGTACCTGGTGGTGAGCAGACCTACAAAGTCCAAGAATGGGGTCAATCAATAATTGTTCTTAAACTATTACATATTGATCGCTCCCACTACGATACGGCTAAATGATGCGATTACGAAATGGGGGGCGACAATGACGAATTGCATTACGAGTATATTTTAATATACTCGCTGCCTTATCGTGAATTCAACTACCCATTTCGTAACCGCACCCTCAAAAGAGACTACCACCTCGAAAAAACATCGATGCAGTAGTCTCCTGAAAAACGGGGAAACCATAGACTAAAACAGAAACATGACTAGGTCACTTGACGGTTTTTGCATCTGTATGGTAATGGTAACGAGACCGGTCGGTCGGCCTAACGAAGTTATAGAGAATATGATCTAAAATGCTATCGAAAAACGACATGTACAATGTCCCTTGTTATTCATATTTATTTACATTTATTATTCATGTTACATTTTTAGAGACCCTTGTTCATGGGTACAAGTACACAGAAAGATCCAAAGACCGAAACGGCATTTCTACGTAGATTATGAAAGCATTTATATTTATGTTTTTCCGCTTAACCATACTTTTATAATATTAGCCAGAATAATAGTATTCTCCTACCGATACTTATGTATGGAAGTGAAGCATGGGTATGGCAGAAAACACATGCGAGTAAGATTAAAGCAATTGAAATGAGGTGTCTATTTCGCAGTCTCCGAATTAGACGCGGCTTTATGGAAAAGATGTATGAATGTTGAGGAAGCAAGTGAAGTATGTAGGGATCGTACAAAATGGCGTACATTGCTCTCTGCCTACCCCATAACTAGGATACAGGCGTGATGGTATGTATATGTGTAGACAGAATAATATACTCGTATTAACAGAAATCAGTAAAGTAATCTAATGTAAAGTAATCCGCTTCGTATATTTCTATATACGATTTTATTATATTCCCATTTTGATACATGGTATTTAAATAATTACAAAAAGTGCTTTTGAGGTTTATACTGAAAAAATATTTATTTTATATATGTAAAAGTAAACCAAAAAAGAGTAACTCCTTCAAGTTCCTCCAAAAAAGTCCTTAAAAATTATATATACGAGTAATATAATTCTCTGAAAAATCTTTTTTTATACGTACTTCAGAAACTAAATTATAACTGAATTTTTAATTGTATTTAGACTGTACAGACGACGTTAAAGGTAGTTTTTTTAACTGCTAAAACCTAACACCGTTATTCATAAAAAAAACTTATTAGAGTCCTTGATACACTTATAGAAGGTTTTGTCTCTTAACAAAAATTAATATAAGTAAAAGTGGCAAAACCTTCTCTAACTATTCATTGAAGACTCAATAAGTATAGTACCTCGGAGAGCACGTTAAGCTGCCGGTCCCGGTTTCACTATACTAACTGGTGAAACTGTTTATAGATGGGCTATTTATTGAGATTAATGACATCCTACGCAGGTCTCTTATTACAGCAAATATGCCTTCGATCCTGGAGCCCAAAGGCCTCTCGAGAACTGATGGTAAGAGACCTGATGGGATGACATTAATTCCTTGGAGGTCTGGCAAAGCTATGGTGTGGGATGCAACATGCGTAGACACCATGGCTTTGTCACACTTATCGGGAACAGCATGTCGAGCGGGATCTGCTGCATCTACCGCGGAAGCCAATAAACATAAAAAATACATTAATCTGAAATATATTTATGATTTTATGGCTTTCGCGGTGGAGACACTTGGTCCATGGAGTTCTGACGCTAAGGCTTTTTACAAAACCTTGGCTCCACTCCTAATCGACGCTACTGGTGACCCAAGGGCTGGCGTGTATTTCAAACAAAGAATATCTTTAGCAATTCAAAAAGGAAATGCCGTCAGCATCTTGGGCACCATGCCACTTGACAAACTAGAGGAATACTTTAATTTATTTTAGTTTAGTTTATAATTCTTACATAAAAAAAAAATATATATTGTAATGTTTGATGAATAAAAATTTATTTATTGAGTCTATTCAAAACATCGCGACGAGCTAGCCACTTGTTCGGTGTAGACTCATACCATCGGCTACGACGAGGTGGGGTTAAAAACCCCTCCGCTGGGTACCCTGGGGCCGTCTAGGCGGTCTCGGGCGCCGTAAGGCACCCGTGATGATATGTGTATGTGTGGGTGATACTTTTTTTATTTATTACTAATATAGTTATTTTGGTGCAGGTTTTGCCAGAGTATACAGAGGAAATTTATGAAACTCGGGATATCGGTTTGAGGCAAATCGGTGCACAGGTTAGTACATAAACTATATTTAACATTATTAGAACAAAAGTAAAATGTTGGCATTGTCATTCAACGTCTGGCTATTCCGCCAGTATTAGTGAGGTTAGATGCCAAGAGGTCTTCAAGGATGTTTTTTAAATTATTGTTTTTGTTTGTGATTTTCTATTTTATGTTTATTTTATTTTATTCATGGCAATGGTACGTTAAATGTATGTTGGAGAGGCAATATATGACGAATGGTAATCTGGGCTTTGGAGTGGTACCGAGCCCCCGCGTATCGGCCGAATATACCCCAAGTGGACTGGGGCGGTGATATTGGGGTGGGTAATTTTTTTTAAAGAAGCAGCCCTTTAATAATGCGGTTGTTTAAAAAGTAATACCTTAATTATATAATAAAATTTTTTTGCTAGCCGAAACACATGGGCCGTTTTAGGACTAGCGATGTGAAAAAAAAAGTTGTAAAAATTGCGAATGCAATCCTATTTAAACAATTTTTATTGTTTTTCGAATTATAGCTGCAAAATCGTTTTTCGGTGACTTTGAAGGGTTGTCTACTCCTATTCTGTCCATTAGGATCGAATGTCATTTTTTTTTTCCAATATTTGACACCACCAATAAGTATGCTCACCAACTTTGAAGCGGTTACTTGACAACTTTTTTGTTACATCGCTAGTGCAAAAACATGTTTCTGCTGGCATTTTTTTTAAGGTATCACTTTTAAAGCAATTTTTTTTTATATGGATGCTTCGTTAACAATAAATTACCCACCCCCATATCACCGCTCCAGTTCACTTGGGGTCAATTCGGCGGATACGAGGGGGCTCTGTACCGCTCCAAAGCCCAGATTACCACTCGTCATCCGGTTGCCTATGTTGGAGAGGCAACCTTTATCTATTTTACTTGTATATCAATTCTCGATTATGAATAGATATATTATTAAAAAAAGACAATTTTTACATTACACTGGGTTTTAGGAACGTGGGCTGTGTTTTTTTTACCTATATTTGGTTCATAAAAACAAACTACACAGACACTGAACACCTCCTAATAATACCTAGATAGACTAAAGGGTATGGGTATTACAGCCAAGATGGAACATATATATATATACAACACAACATCCACAATTTCTTTGAATTTTACCTGTGTATATAATTTATTTTTTTTTAAATTTTTTTTGTTATTTTTATATGAAAGATTTTTATATACTTTTTTTCATGATACAAATTATTTAATTTACATCTGTCTTAATACTTATACTTAAATTGTTGTTATTTTTATTATTTTTGTTTTGTTTTTTGTTATGTAAATGTAAAATGGTTTAGAACTAAGTATCTACCTAACATACATAACTTTATATATTTTTGTAAAAGATTACTGGTTCCCACAACACAGGGAATCCTAGCGTGGGGGCCAGGGTTTCTTCAGAAATACTGTAATGTAAAAATGTTTTGATCAATAAAGAATTATTATTATTATTATTATTATTATTATTATTATATTGCTAATATATTTGATTTCTCTTGATAATTTACTGTTCTAGTAAGTGTTACTATTTTAACCATATTATTGTTAATAGATCATTTGTAGGGCATCACATATTCGACAAACTAAGCTCGAGGCTTGTATTGTACCAGAAACAACTATACTAATACGTTTTATAAAATATACTATAGTAGTTAAGTTCCTACTAAAATTCATCTAAGATACAGGCGCTTTGAAAATCAGTTTGTTATTAAATAATACCAAATGGACAAACTGTACACCCTTACAAAGTTATGTACTGTATTAAAACTTTATTTGATCTTGCAGTAGTATTCAAATAATTTTGATAGGCTTTTAAAGAAAAGAAAACAATAAAAATAATAATATGATGATAGAGACAATAATTTTGGTGAGTCTATCTCGTTATTTTTTTCTGCTGGCGATTTTATCGAGAGTTATGACATCACTAAACGTCATATAAAAGATTTGTTCGGGCTCTTAGTACACATGCTCGTTGCCTTTGTAGTTTATTTTTAATGTAGCACGCAATTTTTCATTGTATATAATGATCATTCTCACTATGCCCGCTGTGAAGTGGTTACGAAATGAGCTGCATCAAAGAAGAATAAAATTCAAAGTTAAAGGCAAAAATATTTATTTAATGTTTGTAAACATTTGCAGGCATTTATGAAAAAAAAAAAAAACATATAAGGTTCAAGTGTGCACTTGGCTAGGTCGGCATTCCTCCCACAGATAAACGTTGAAAATATAATAAACAGATAGTGAACTATTAATATATAGTCCTTTCGGGAGAATAAAAACCCACACCGAATATACGCTACACACTCAACCAGTTTAAGACTGGGTTGTAGCTGGTTCCATTTACCTGTCAATCGTTGTCTGCCCAATAGACCATACTTACGCTCCGAATATAATATATTATAAGTAATTAAAATATAGGAAGATGACCATGCAGTCTTCGTCTGACGCCCCGAAAATAAGATTGCTCAACAGACAGATATTAAAGTCCTTGACTCGCGACATACGGCAATTTAATACAGATCTTATTAAAGATGTTATTGAGCAAAACAAAGGCTCTAAAGTATTCGGTAAAGTATTTTCTCGGTCAGAGTCAATTAACGAAGCTGAAGACTGAGGACGGCAGGGTTGTCGCCTCCAAACCAGAGATTATGGGGGAGATTGAAAGGTTCTATGGATAGTTGTACACAACAACACGGCCTCCTGTCAAAACCTGGAAAATGATCGAAGAGCCATGTTAACTCGACACTATACCGAAGATATTCCGTACGAGATTAGGATGGCTCTCCAGAAACAATTTAATTCCGTCATCCTCGAGGGCAAAACACCTAAGGCAAGGAACAGAGGTAGTGGTACTTTTCTTCAAAAAGGGTGACAACCTTTTTGAAGAACTACATACTCATCTCGTTTCTGTGCCATGTCTATAAACTGTTTTCGAGAGTCATCACGAATCGTCTCTTACGTATGCTTGACGACTTCCAGCCTCTCGAACAAGCCGGATTCCGAAAAGGCTATAGACCATATCAGCCTCCGTAGACTAGTGGTTACGCCTTTGGCGTTAAATCCGGAGGTCGTGGGTTCGATTCCCACCCATGGCAAATAAATATTAGTACGTTTTTCTGTACAATTTGCCTGGGTGTTTATAAAATATAATATGTATTATATCATTATTTCTTGTACACATAGTACAAGCCTAGAGCTTAGTTTGTGACCAGAGCAATATGTGTAAATTGTCCTACATATTATTATTATTATATTATTATTATTACACATTGAGGCAGATTATACATAAAACCGATGAATATTATCAGCCCCTGTGTCTAGCTTTCGTGGACTATGAGTAAGCCTTCGATTCGATAGAAACATGGGCGATGCTTCAGGCACTTCAGCGGTGCTAAATTGACTACCGCTATATAGAAGTACTAAACTTACTGCGGCATTGGAGGATGTCTTCAAACTCTTGTACTGGAGAAGATTTGGCCTCAACATGAATGGCGAGTACATCACTAACCTTCAATTTGCCGACGATATCGTAATCATGGATGAAACCCTGGATCCAACTTCGAGAAAGACATCTCTCGTCGAATCCAATTCGACCGGGCAGCATTCGGGAGGCTACGTAATATCTTCTCATCCCAAATCCCGCAGTGTTTAAAAATCAAGGTGTTCGAGCAGTGTGTGTTGCCAGTGATGACTTACGGATTAGAGACGTGGTCGCTACTATGGGCCGCATGAAAAGGCCACAAAGGGCGATAGAGCGCGCTATGCTCGGCGTTTCCTTGCGGCATCGTATTCGAAATGATAAGATCTGAAAAAGGACCAAAGTAACCAGTAACCAGTGGCGATTCTGGAGGCTATGCCTATACGGTATAGCCTCCAGAATCGCCAAATTTAAGTGGCAGGGGGCAGGCCACATAGCTCGCAGAACGGACGGCCGTAAGGGCATTAAGGTTCTCGAGTGGCAACCGCGTGCTGGAGGATGCAGCAGAGGTAGGCCCCTCACAAGATGGACCGACGATATGAAAAAGGTCGCGGGAAGCCGATGGCTACAGGTAGCGCAGAACCGGTCGTTGTCACCCCCTTGGGGGAGGCCTATGTCCAGCAGTGGACGCGTGAAAGGCGGTATGATGAATCAAATTATAGGTACAAGAATATAGATGGAAAGTATATTTTAGGTCGCAAACACTGATCACAAGTCGATCTCGGAGAGACCCCGGAGAAAAAGGTACCAGCAAGTAAAAAACTCTGGCGTTCCATATGTACCGCTTTACACCTGTGCTTTTAGTATATAGTAATATACTCTCATCCTACAGAAGAGCACGCGTAGAACACCCCAAGGCAGATATACTATCTTACAATATGGAAAAAAGTACAGAATTACAGAACACAACACTTCTTCGGTGCGCCGGCACGACTTTTCGGGACCCCCGCTTATTATATGATAACAATCAAATGATGCATGCCCAAGGCAACAGCAGCACCCGGACGTAACATATGTGTCAGCCATCCTCCCGCTTAACCAGACCCTTAGGGTGTAGACCAGAACCCAGGACACGCGCCACCACTGCAATGACATGCAAAGGAGAGGGAATTCGCTGGATACGTTTACTACTACATTGCAAGGCCAAATATATAACTAAATATAAGTAATAACTAAATATTACTTTGTCCAAAATAATAAATATTTAAAATTAAAATAATAAAAAAAAAGTTATAGTGATAACAAGTTATTACCTCATCCAAAAATATATAAAAATACCTATTGTAGTATAACAAAATATACCTATAATAAATAGTAAGCAATGAATAATAATTATTCCAATATAGCAGTTACTATTAGTTGAGAGATTCCAGACGCAGAGAGGACTGATTCCAGACATCTTTGTCACTAATATACTCAGTAACTTTGTAATACGCCTTGACTATTAAAGTTTGCTTTATGAAATTTATAAATTTTATATCGTTTAGTTCCAATATTGATTTTGGTAATTTATTAAATAGCCCAATACTGTTTATATATTAATATTAGAAAACAGTTTTTTGTAAAATAAATTTAGCAAAATAGACCTAGAGTAGGTAGGTAGGTACTTTAATATTCACGCTGCGTTTAAAAGCCAGATCAATCGTTCGTTTTGTGACCACATCGTGAAAGGAGATTACCTACTCACAAGAAATCGATTTAGTTGTCTTCTGAAAACCGGTAAACATACAGACTAAAACCAAAATATGACTAGGTCAATTGACGGTTTTTGCATCACTACATAATAAAACCGGACGATCGACCTTGCGAAATTGTGACGAAGTCCTACCTACAGGTATAAATTGGCTGTGAGATAGAAGGAACGTACATAAGAAAATTACATGTTAATGCCCTGGTATGGAGAGGCCTGTATCCAACGTCCTTCAGTGGCAGGACAGGCTCCGCGAATGGGGTCCGGGCAGCGGTCGGTTATGGCCGGCTATGGCAAGCCGTGATGCCTGCTGAACAGACGGTATCCAGGCTCCAGAAGTAGGGTTCAGGCTGAGTTCAGCTATGACCAGCTGGGATGACTGCGTTGCAACTGAGCAGACAGTGGCAGACCAGGCTCCAAAATAAATGGGTCCAGACCAGGTTCTGCCGTAGTGGGTTTTCAACCTCTATGGTAGTTCCTGAAATCAGTCGAAGGGCTGGGACGCTGGGAGCAGTACGCTTCCCACTGCTCCCAGCTCTCTTTTTATTCAGTTTTTGGCAGGGCAGTAACAAAAGATGTGCATTGCGTAAAACTGCAGGACGGAAGCCGGGGTGTAGTGATAAATAAACACATGGACACAATAATAATATTTATAAAAATTCTAGTGAACCCTAAAAATATCCCTGTATAATTAACTCACCAAATTAATGTTGGAAATTTTGTGCGTCACTATTAATATTTTTGTTTAACTAACTTATTATTTTGTTAGTAATTTTTCAAATGGCCTGCGGTACTCTAACCGCGGCCTATTTATGTAAAATTTTAAGTTATACGTTAATTCAAATTCTATAATGGATTTATTTAATCTACTTACCCCTTTTGCATTTTGCACTTTTGAAAAGGGCTTATATCGCTGCTCGCTGTACATTCTTTACATTAAGTAACATTCCGTTACAAAGTTATAGAGACATCCACCTAAAGTTAAAGGCTAAAGGGCAAGGTAATATCAAAGTTATCCGTGAGAGCAAAAATGGCACCACCTGGTTTAGAATAATATTATTTATAACTCCGGGCTCTCGAATCTTCCTACTCTTAAGTTAAGAAAGTTTATCGTAGTAAGGAAGACGTACTTTATGTTGATGAGATACGAAGCCTGAACTGAAGCCAGATAGCTCTCTAAAAGGATTACAGTGTAGACCTCAATGACATTGTTGCATTTAAATTGTAGTTTATATAAATAATTGTAGTTTGGAGTTTATAGGTACGGGAAAACTCTATTGATTGGCTTTCTCTATAAAAGTTTTGTGAGCAACCTATTTTTTTTTAAATGGGATGTGATTAAATTATATATCATTGAACGTAGTTTGTGAGATGTTGCCATATTCGATAATTTTTAATGAAAACGTTAGATTTTCAAAATAGCGTAATCCCTCATGTTTGCACAATGATAAAAACTTTCAAGCAATATGATCCTGTAATACAAGGGAATAAAGTGCATGATATTTTTAGTGTTAGTTGTTAGTGGCGTTTTAAATAAATTTTATCGAATAATGGAAACTCTAGCTTATTAAAATAACGAATATTTTGATATAAGAAATAATATGGTTGCTACCTAGTTATATATTTATATATACTTAGATATTATACCTACCTACATACGTTTACCACGTGACTATTAACGGAGTAAGAGTACTCAGTCTAATACTCGTCTACAACATTTCTCGCTTGAGATATCTAAGTGACTTTTGACATTTCAAGTAAAATAAAGGTGAACAGAAATCATAAAATCTCAGCCACAGATGACAAATCTCTTATTCTGATATAAAGGTGACAGTTGGTAAAGTGAAAATATATATTTTTGTCTATGGATTCTGTACCTATAATAAAGTAAGCCCTCAAATAATTTGCTGCCGTTTTAATTAATGGATATATAGTTTTTTCACCAATGGTAAACTACTAAAATTTGTAGTAAAGAACGCGTAGTTTCTATGGTTACTTTTCGTAAAATATATCGATTATTAGGAACGGCCCTTAATGTATATATCTTGACTACCGTTGTGGTCAATAATATATCAATTAGTATTATTGTTGTAGTATAAATAGTATTGGAGCCTTATTCTACTAAATGAATTGAATATCAACTGCATATTCATTATTATAAAGGCGTGCGCACCGCGGGCCAGAAGACGTGAGTAGTGATCTGGATAAATGTTGGAAACTTCTTAGAGACAGTATGGTAGAATCTGCAAAACGAAAAAGCGAGTTAAAGAAGCAGATGCATGAATGAATAAAAAAATCTTTATTGCACAAAACTTAATACTAATGTACATAGGCGAGCTTAATGACTTAGGCATTAAGGCATGCATGGTGGGATGCAGAAGTAAAAATTTCTGTTGAGAAAAAGAAGAAAGCATGGCTAAGTTATGTAGTTTTGCTGAGTCTAACTGAAAGTATTAGAAGATAGAAAAGAAAAACATACCTAGGCTGTAAGAGTAACTAAAGCTTTTAAAAGAGAAGCAAGAAGGATGCAGACCTATTGGTGAAGAGAGGTTATCAAACAACTTTAAGGAAAACTTGAAGCTTTTCTGGTGTGAAGTTAGAAATTCTCGAAGTTTCGACTACCTCTACAGTGGATAAAATAATATCAAAGCATGGTGACACTCTTACAAACACTGATGAAATGTTAAAGCGTTGGAGTCAATATTTTGATGAGATGTATGAAAGTAGCATCCCCGACGTCACAACTGGGACTTCACCTCCAGAGATACCTGAACTGACGTCTGAAGCACGGGCTGAAATTAATGTGTCAGAGATTGTAAGAGCGATTAGAAGCTTGAAATGCGGTAAGGCAGCGGGAATTGATAAGGTACTTCCCTAAATGATCAAATATGGAGGGACAAACTCGGAAACGGTTTCCATTTATTGTGCAACTTATGCTGGCATATGGGAATAGTTCCAGAGGATTATAGAGGCGCAGTATACGTCCACTTGTATAAAGGCAAGGGGTCCAGATTAGACTGCGCCAACTACAAAGCCATAGTTTTGATCAGTTTGGGAAGCAAAGTGTATGGAAAGATTCTCTCGAGAAGAATGGAAATGATAACTGATGGATTACTTTGGAAGGCTCAAGAAAGCTTTAGATCTGGTAGAGGATGTACGGATCAAATCTTCTCCCTCCTAGTTTACTGTGCTTTTTTGGATTTGAAGAAGGCGTTTGACAAAGTTATAATGCGATGTGGGACATTTTACCTGATTATGGTATTGATGACAATCTTATGCTGTCTGTACAATCCTTATACAACAATTGTACAGCAAGTGTACGAGTGTACGGCATGCTATCTTCCTGCTTCAAACAGGGTCAAACAGGGATGTGTGAAATCCACCAGACTGTTCATCATATACCTAGATAAATCAAAATGGGTTTTAAGCGGTCGGATCTTCGAATAAATGCGGGAAAATCTAAGATGTTAATATTTGAATGAAATGAGATAACGAATGCGACAATTATGGTTGATAATGTGAATCTAGAACAGGTGTCATAATTTATATATCTGGATAGTGTATTCACAAGAGATGGTAGATATGAAAAAGACATTGAAAGGAGAGCGAATGCAGGCAATAGTGCCAATGGTGCACTGCGTTATTTGGTGAGTAGTTTAAATATTACTTCAAAAGCAAGACTAGTCATTTATAATGTAGTGCTTGTCCCAACACTATTGTATGGGAGTCAAACTTGGGTATGTCAGGAGAAGGATGAAAGTAGAATTAATGCTGTATAAAGGCGCTCATTACGACTAATGTGTGGTGTTAAAATAACAGACCGGATCCACAATGACGTAATTCGAAAACGAGTGGGACTGAATGAAAGTATAGGCATAAAAATAAGGAAAGGCATGCTCCGCTGGTTGGGGCATGTAGAAACAATAAGTGATGAAAGAATGACGACCCAGATATATAAAAGTAAGGTGAAGGGTAAACGTAGCCGCGGTAGACCAAGACACACTTAGACACTTACCATGATCAGATTAAAAAGGTTTTAAAATACGGTGCAATTAAAAGACTCCGTAATCGGCCTGCATGTATACGAAGAGTTATGAGTGTACGAGGCAAAAGAAGAATGTAGAGATAGAGACAAGTGGCGCTCGGTTGTCTCTGCCTACGGTTGTAAGGGACCTGGCGTGAAGATAAATAGATAAATACATAAATGAAAGGCGGAATTTGATACATCATAATGTGTGTCCATCATATTATTATGTTCTCAATTTCGGAAAGACGATTTAGGCTTTAGGTCATTTCCTATAAATATTTATTTCCATTATATTCATCTACTACAGAAAATACTGAATTAAAAAATTAAAAATTGTGCCTTTTGCTCTTTTGGGCTGACTTTTTCTCCTACAAAACGCAATAATTTTATTACCCAGCTGCAGCGTGTAAACGCTCCTAACTTTATTACTTAGACGACAGCCTCCGTAGACTAGTAGTTGCGCCTTTGGCGTTAAATCCGGACGTCGTGGGTTCGATTTCCACCCATGGCAAATAAATATTAGTACGGTTTTTTGTACAATGTGTCATGGTCTGGGTGTTTATATAATATAATATGTATTATATCATTGTTTCTAGTAAACATAGCACAAGCCTGGAGCTTAGTTTGTGACCAGAGCAATGTGTGTAAATTGTCCCACATATTATTATTATTATTATTCATGGTACTATTTGTTAAACTCGTAGTTTAAAGAACAACGGCTACCTATTGAGGCGGAGCTACGCTCAAGCTCATCAATAGGGGGTGAAACATTTAATTTGTTAAGAATTTTCGGACGATGCGGCATGTGTTAAGTATTACTGCTTTTTGCAACTGCGTGTAAATTAAAGGAGGAAGTTCAATGTTTTTAATACTATCGTGTAGAGACTTGGATATGACACCTGTGGCTTATAATAGGGATAATTATTACTTTGGTGACTTTCCATTGAGTTTTAATTTCTATAGAAAGATTTATTTATATATTTATAAAACACAATATTGTAATTGACAGTACATATTACTAAAACATTACAATATGAACAAAATATATTATTATGAAACAAAATACATGTTATGTTAGTTATAATGAGATAAGTACATATTATATCTACATTATTTATACATTCATCCTTCTAGCATTCTCTTACATTCTTTCATCAGACTCCATCCACAAACAGGTCACACTGTGGAGCTTCATCCAGCCAGGAGTTGAGTAGAGCAAGTCCACGAGGCAGTGGGGAGTGCCGATACACGTTAGTCCGTAAGGATGGAGTCACAAGAAGACTATGACGCCTGCTTCTTGTGTACATATACAGTGTTAGAATCCTATTTACAAGTGACATGCAGTCTATTTTATTTCTAATAAGATTTAAGAGAAATTTTGCCAGAGCTAATTCTCTCCTTATAGCTATAGAATCGTAACCAAGTTGGCATTGCAGAAAAAGCGTCGGATACATGTACGGATAATGGAAGTACTTCCTTTTGTACATATATCTTAAAAACCTTTTCTGTACTTGTTCTAAGAGTAAAATATATTTATAAAAGATCTTTATATTTTGTTATTTTTTGGGTAATAGTGCCTTGTACGTTGTGTGTGTTAGGTATTGCTATCTATAATAAAAACTGTATTATTCGTTTTGTCTTGAACTGTAATGTCTGGCCTATTATAATGAATTGTTTTGTCTGTGATTATAGTTCTATCCCAATATATCTTATAGTTTTCTGTGTCTATTATTGTTTTACGTTTATATTTATAATATGGTGTAATTTCGTTAATTAATTTATATGTCATGGTCACTTGGTCATGCCGGTGTTTGTAATCTATTTGTACTAACATTTTGCAAGCACTTGTAATATGTTGAATGGTTTCTGACTCACTATGGCACTGTCTACATTTGTCTGTTGTAATTTCAGTTCGTTTAGTAATGTGTTTCATGTAGTTGCGGGTAGCGATTACTTGGTCCTATATGGCAAGCATAAAAGCCTCAGTTTCGGAAAACAATTGCCCACTCCTCAGCCAAGCGTTCGACGCATCTTTGTCGACATGTAACTGATTTAAGTCAGCAAAGTGTCTTCCAAGAAGTACTTTTTCAGCCCAGATATTGAGTTTATGTTGATTATTTACAATTGCTTCATTGAGTTAAGTGTGTTTTTCCTGTAAATTAAGCGGCGTAGCTTTGTTGTCTAAATTTGTAATAAGTCTATGTAGTTCGGAATGTTCAGATTTGTAATGAAAGAAGCCTCTTAGAGTGGTGATTTGCTTATTGTGTAAATTTTGTATATCAATTAGTCCCCTTCCTCCTTCACGTCGTTGTAGTGTGAGTCTTTGAACGCACGACTTTGGGTGGTGTTTTCTGTGTTTAGTAAGATGTGTATTGATTATGCGTTGTAACGTTTTTAGTTCTGTTTGTGTCCATTTGATAATTCCAAAAGAATATGTTAAAATAGGAATGGTGTATGTATTAATTGCTTTGATAATATTTCGTGAATTTAAATGTGTTTTTAGTATCTGGTTAAGTCTAAACTTAAATTTGTTTATTAATATATTTTTTTCGTCTTTATATTTAATTCGTTCTAATTGATTAAAGCCTAAGTATTTATATGTAGAGAATTTATCTAATGAATTTATAATGTTTCCATCTTCTAATGTGTATGTTAAGTTATTGCTTATTTTACCTTTAGTTAACGAAAGTATTTTACATTTATCGATTCCAAACTGCATTTGAATATCACGCGAAAAAGATTCTGTGATCCCTGTTAATGTATAAAGGTTATTTTTTGAGTTGAGTAAAGTTTGATGTCATCCATATACATAAGGTGGGTTAGCATAGAGCTGCTGTTATTATTACACAATTTTAATCCTGAATCTGAGTTAGTAAGTAATTTTGATAAAGGGTTCAGTGCCATACAAAATCATAGTGGACTGAGGGCATCACCTTGGAAGATACCTCTGCGAATATATATTGGCGTGTTTGATAGGACATTAGTTTTAAGAGTTGTTTTCCATTTTTTCATTATTGACTGCAAAAAGAATATGATTGTTGGATGTATCTTATATATATTTAATACTTCTATAATCCAGCTATGTGGAACGGGGTCATAGGCTTTTTGATAATCTATATACATATGTATCATCACGGGTGCCTTACGGCGCCCGAGACCGCCTAGACGGCCCCAGGGTACCCAGCGGAGGGGTTTTAATCCCACCTCGTCGTAGCCGATGGTATGAGTCTACACCGAACAAGTGGCTAGCTCGTTGCGATGTTTTGAATAGACTCAAGGACCCATCTATAAACAGTTTCACAAGTTGGTATAGTGAAACCGGGACCGACAGCTTAACGTGCTCTCCGAGGCACTATAGTGGTGTTGTCAAACAAATGTACATAAATTTTTAAATTAAAAACTTATTGGTACACACCGGGATTCGAACCAGGGACCTAAGCGTTTTTAAGTCCAAGGTCTAACCAACTAGGCCACCACGTATATACATGCAAAATAAATCTTGTTTTGTTTTAGCCAAATGGTTTATAACCACTACATCTATAGTGAGCTGTTCTTTACATCCTTGACAATTTTTTCTGCATCTTTTTTGTTCTTCTCCTAATATCTGGTGTGTATTTAAGTAACTACATATTATTTCACTAATGCAAGCAGTTATAATTTTATAGAATGTCTGTAAGCAAGTAATGGGCCTATACTTGGCTGGATTTTGTAAGTCAGTATCTTTCGAAATCATATAGGTTATTCCTTCTGTTATGTATTCAGGTAGTGTTTGAGGTGATTGGATAAACTTATTTATGTATTTATGTATGTATGGATATGTGCTTGTAAATTTTTTGTACCAGTAATTATGGATATGGTCTGATCCTGGTGATTTCCAATTATGAAGACGTTTAATTATATTACTGAATATGTCTAAAGGTAATCAATCATATTGCATATCAGGGGAATCTGTAGGTATAATATCCTGAATCCAATTTAAATTACTATTATGTTGGATTGGGTTTTCCCAAAAATTAGCCCAGAATTTATGTAAAGTTTCTATTGATGGAGTATTATAATTTTCTTTATCTGTGTTTTCGTTTTTAGATAAGGTTCTGTAAAATTGTTTTTCGCTATTTATAAACTTTGTGTTTTGTTTTTTTCGTATTGTACAGTTTATATATCGTTTTAGTCTACTAGCTGCCGCATTTAATTTTTGTTTTAAAGTATCTAAAAAGTGTTCTATTTCTGTGTTTATATTTTCATATTGTGCATGTATTTTATATTTACTTTTAATTTTTGCAACGGCCTTAGTTAATCGTTGATTTCTATTTCCTTTTATATATTGTGTCAATCTACCTATTTCTTGTGTTAGTGTTTTTATTTTAAATTCTAGTCTCCTCTGCCATGGTTGTTTTTCCGAATTTCTAGTATTTGTGTTATTTTTACCAATTATAATCTTTGCTCCATTTAGTTTTGCAGCAGTAAATGCCGCAGAATAAATTATAGTTTGAAAACTTTCAAAATTTTGATGAGTCGATAAATATTCTGGTAAAACATGATTGTTTAGGCAGTCTATAATATCTGCGAACTTTCTTAAAGTGTTTTGTTTCGGTATGTATGGTCTATTAGTAGGATTCGTATTTATAAAATCTTTTAAGAATGTGTCAAATTTTTCTTTTATGTTTGTTGTTTTATTTATATCATGAGTAAGGTTAGAATTTAAATCAGTATTAGGTGTAATAACTTCTTCTTCATGATAATTTACATTTTCAGTTTCTAATAGTAATTCATGTGTATCATTATTTTCCCCTGTTTCTTTTAGAATTTCGTTTTGTTTATTTATTAGGTTGTGCTTTATATTTTCTATAACTTCAATGGGTAATACATTATTATTAATAATAAAGCGTCGTTGATCTGCAATGCGTTGCTCAGATAAATGTGATAAACTTGAAAAATATCATCGTATTATGGTTTCATTTATTTTTTTCGTCCATTTCATTTGTTTAAGTTTAGGTACTGCAATGTCTGTATTTGTAAGTGTGGTTGTATTTGTAATTGTAGCTGTAGTAGTAGATTTAGATTGTGTTCTATTAGGTATTGTAGTTAAATTTTGCTGTTGTTTTAGAGTATTATATACTTCATTCTTAATTTCGTTAAGGATCTGTTGCGGTAATAAGTGATTTCTAACTATAGCTCTTCGTTGATCTCCTAATCTTTGTTTAGTAACTGATATTGTTGGAAAATGTCTAGTAAATTCTATATGTAGATAGTCTAAGTGTTTCTTTGTTTTTGTTTCTAAGTTAGTTATAATGAGATACGTGCGCCATATAAACTTATTCATATCATCTGTCCATTTTAGTCGAGCGCGTTTACTGTCAATGGTGGGCACATTTGCGTTAGTACAAAATACCGGCTGTGCAACATCTGACGACAGAGAGAAGGAAGAAGAAGCAGAAGTAGTTTCTGATGAAACTGAAAACTGCCTGTAGATTGATGATAAATCACATGACACAGTTGAACAGGCGGGCTCTCGCCAGGGCAGGGTCCCAAGATACTACAGCCGAAATCCCATCATCACCATCACATAAATAATCATCACCAACATCACCATATGTTGGTGATGATGATTTATGTGATGGTGATGATGGGATTTCGGCTACAAAAAAAAAGACAATATTTCTTGTTATCGGATAGTCGAAAATGTAATATTTAAATATTAAAAAAATATATTTAGGTTATTTCCAATTCGTTCAATTTCAATGTATGGAGAGATTACTATCAACGACTTAACTTTGTAATGACGTTACATATTTTGACGCCTAGAATACTTATACTGAATACAATAAGAGATGTCTCAAACAAAATTCGAATGAAAAACTGTGAAGCTATAATAAAAGTTATGATTATCTATACTTATATTATTAAGCTGGAAATTTTGTTTGTCTGGATGTTTGAACGCGGTAATCTCAAGAACTACTAGTCCGATTTGAAAAATTGTTTAAGTGTTTTAAATCTTGTGAAAAATTGTTTCTGTGTTTAAACTGTTATCTTAGCCCCCTGTATAAAAAGAAATACTTTAATAGACTAACGTAGCCTTCCTCGCTATGTATAGGCCGTTAAAAATATTTATTTTTAAACATAGGGCATAACTATACGGGATATTCGGATTTTAAGAAACTCTTTGAAAAAGTTTTGAGATATAACAGATAGGTGAAAATGTACTATAAAGCACAGACGCGCATCTTTACTTCATAATAAAACATAAAGCTGCATTAAAGTATTTACGATTTTTATTGGGGATTTAACGTGCAGTTCTAAAACAATCGATTATTTTAATTTATAATATAAATTAAAAATTTGCAATAGTTTTTTTTTAAATTACATCCTAATGGTATACGAAGTATGGACTCGTATTATAAGATTGATAGGAAACTGTCAGCTTTGTAAATAAAAAAGTTTAGACACAATCATTGATTTTAAATATTCATTTCTTGAAAACCAGCTTTAAAAAGTTTTTAAAGATAAATTATAATATTCGGACAGTATTTTTAATTCGTTGAAAGCTCATTCTATGTTTTAGAGATGATGTTTTTGGAGTAACTTCTAAACTCCTTTTAATGTACCAACATTATATTTTTTTTTATATAAGTTAATATATTGCTATATAATATTGCAAAGTAAATAATATTTATCAAAGATGGTTATTTTTCCGTTTTTGTTCGGTACTGTTGGCTTACGGTATCTTTGTAATTGAGTAAACTCCTTCTTACACAAATAATTTTCATTTAACGGTAGCTAGACTGTACCTAATTTAATTACATAAATATATTACCTTTCAATTGACACCCCACATGACCTAATTTGTTTCAAATTTATTTATTTTTCTATTTAGACCACTTTTCACTTGAGCCTATAAGTAATTATGACTTATACCATTTTGGATGAATGTGGGTTAACAATATTTATAACTATTCCAAGTCAGTCGGATGATTAGTTCTCGAGATATTTGACGCTAAGATGAAGATTGATAGACCGACAGACTAATTGATAAACAAACATATCGAAATACACACACTACACCTGAGTCATATCCACATATTATGACAAAAAAAAAGTAAACATAAAAATTAACTATGAAAATGAAAAATAATAGTTTCTAATTAAATTGTTACGCCCGTTACAACGTTACATCGTACTAAGTATTAGTTCAAATTCTTACCGCTAGTGGCGCTAGTTGTCACTTTCTTGACAAAAGTGTCGTTGTGATTTTGTATGGAAGGGCCTATATTGATATTTATATCTATGTTTGATAGGCTGATAAATTATTAACTAGGTACTTAACTAAATTATAACTTAGTTGTTAGTGCTGTTTACGTCACGCTTTTAAAATTCAGTTTAACTTCCAAGTCTGTAGGCCTATATCCCTAGTACGCGGTAGTATAGTTAACGCGAAAATAAACATTAACTTTACTACAGACTGCGTTAATATTTCGACCCATCACACGCTCGCATTTTTAGTTCTGAAAATTTCCGCTTATAGCGCTGAACTATTTCCCATACAAATGTTAGGTAACTCAAACGCAAAGTAATAGTTAGAAAACTCAAACTAGGGGTACTGGTTACCGACTGTCAAAATTAAGAAAAGAAAGGGTATCACTTATTTTAGGAGTAGTTTAAACTATTTTTCTAATTAAATATATTTTTTAAATTGATATAATTTTAATACTTATATGAATTTTCAAATGGGCTTGTTTGTTTTAATTATTGAGTTCTGGATAGAATAGCACGTAGATAAACAAAAGCGAAACAGTGGATGTTATAGCAATAAAATAAAATTGTTAAAAATAAAAAAAATACAATTGATGTTAAAACACAATATTGAAACAGTGGATGTTATAACAATAAAATAGGAATAGTAGTAGAAATAAAAAATAATTCATATATTTTAGTACTAAAAACTAGGTGATTCCATTTGTTTGCTCGCGCCTATATTTTTAGATTATTGGCTTCCCCATACAAATCATTTTAACAGACATTTTAACATTAGTAGTTTATACGGAGATTTTTTTTTAATAACGACACATGGTTTCATAGGATATTAGCTCAAAGTACACCCTTTTAAAAGTCACAATCATGTATAAAAGATTATTTAGACGGCGTGAATAAAAAAAAGACCTTAGACTTATAAACACAAACCCCCCCTAGACGCAGGGGTCCAGATGGTCTACAGATGGATACCTATCTTATTAATATGTTTTTAAAACAACGCGATACATCTCAAAGAAGTATCTGACCAGATCCATCCATCAAACCAGAATGATATGTATATTTCAGTGGAAGGGATATAATCGTAAGAAAAGGACTGTTGGAAAGTATGGCCAACCGAGGATTGGCATGTCGACTGGTACGCCGACTGGCACTTAGACAGGTGACGATAGTAAGAGTAGGCAGGCAACAGCAGAAGGCGGTAGCACGATTTAGCAGCAAGCACGGCTGTAGAAGTAGCCGCATACGATGAGGCGAGGTCCGTGCAGCAAAGGCTTGCGGCACAACGGCAGCAAGGGGAAGGCACGAAGGAAGCACGCAGATAGCGGGCGGCACAGCTGTAGAGGCAACCGACATAAAGAGATGAATTTTCGTCCCTCAGGCTCAAGCCTGATACGAGACGCCAGGTAGCCCAGTCACTCGAGGCTCCAGCCCGAGGCGAGGTCCTTACAGCAAAAGGGGATCTCCAACGCTCAGAGCGGCCGCCTGAGGTAGAGTCTAGGCAAAATCCTGGAGGCAGCAACTACAGGACCCGGAGTCTTCAAGGAAGTGTGACAGAATCGAGCCTGGTTCTCGAAGTAGCAGGTTCAGGGATTTATTGATTCAAGGATGAGAACCACTCGATCACTGTCACTGTAGCTAGACTTTTTCTTTTTTTAGCTTCTTCAGTTTCCTCGACTGACAAAAATTCGGCGGTCCGAGTTTCCTTGTTTAGAAAATATAATATGTATTAGTATCATATTAGTAGTATTATTATATTATATGACACAAGTACACTGTATTCATACTATACCTATAACATGTAATTTAAGAAGAAATATTTTAAAATAAAAATTAAGACAAAATTGTTTAGTGAAGTGTTGTGGGATCATTTAACACAGTATTCTTATACTTAGTAGATGGTCCCTATATTATAATTGTTTAAGTTAACATTTGTTAAAAGTTATTTGTTGTTTCTGTTACACTTAATACAAGCTTAGATTTTTTTGTATAGAGGGTCAGCATGGCTATTCATCGTGGAAACGCCGCCAGTGTCATGCGCACATGTCACTCTTATATCATAAGAGTGACATACTATTCTAACCCCTCTTATTTTACTTCCTACCCTTTTTAGTTATATATTTAAGTTATTATTTAAAAGGTTTTAATTTTTCTTTTTACCTTTTATAATATTTTTTCTAATGTATGAATAAATGGTTATTATACCCAGCATAGAGATAAGTTTGTGATCAGGGCAATATGTGTGAAATATTCCACATGTTATTTTTCTTATTGTTATTATGTTCAGATTTATCTCAAAATAAATACGTCTCGAAATCTATTCGTCCGTATAATAAACAACGTTTTCGTAGAAACTTCTTCGTATTATTTAATTCCACGTATACCATATTATAATAGAATTTTACCTTCATTTCAGAAACATTATCCGATTTGTCATATCGAAAGGAATATTCGCCGATTAAACACAAATGAATATGAGTACCGACCTGCCTATTATGAAGAGATTAAATGTATATCTGCTTACGTCGATGGCAGTGCTACTAATGAGGTAGGTATTGCTATATTTTGTAAAAATAAATGTATGTGTTGTTATTGATTTATACGAGTAACGAGAATATGTAAAGGTAGGATTTTTTTTAAATATTGTATTTTGTTGGACGACCGCTTGTGACTTTGTAACTACCTAAAAGAATAAGACCTTAAAATTCCAAGAATGGGGTCGATTAATTCATTATTGTGGTGTTGTTGTGTACTGGCTAAATGATGCGGCGCCAAATTAAAAAAAAATAATGTAATGACATAAATGCTTTTACTGTAAAAAATATCTATATTAAAATATATATATATATATATATATATATATATCTAAGGAGGTTGTCATTTGATTGTCTCTATTCTCGTTACCTATATTTTAAAAAAATAACAACTCTTTATTTTCGTCTTCCCTATATTGAAAATTCTCTTAAACCTCTTGGATTAAGCCGAGATTATTATTCCATTTTCCGAATGACGAGATGACGGAAAAGTCGTCGACGGTATGTAGCTTATCCCATGGGAAAATGGAATTAATCCCAAAGAAGGCATTTACTTCTCACATGATCCCAAAGAATATAGGGTAATGTAGCTGGATTTTCTTCAGATCATGTGCTGTCAAGAAAATATAGCTAATTTTCAAATAATTTTTCGTTTGTATTATTAGTCGTTGAGACCAGGGGTCTATAGTTCAAGGCCGGAAATAAACTTAAAGAGGTGACGAGAGATCGTAAAGTCAAATCTTTTGAATCAACAGAAACTATCCAAAACAATTTAGCGTGGCAACATAGCTAGTGTTGTGTGTACTTTCCAGCAACTTATTATTATATATATCCCACATATATATTGTGTGAAAGAGTACGCATCGAAAATGATTTAATTAAACTTTATTGTTTTAAACACAAAATTCTTCCATCATATCTTTTTTCATTGACTTTTAGACTAATTCTTTTTTAAATTGTTATTACGGCTTTGGAAATATCATAAAATTGATAAAACAAACTAAACAACATTATTCTTCCCACACGGCTATCCTGGTTATTCATCTGTCTCAGATGACTCACTTTCTGCTTCATCCCAGAGCTTCATAAGATCGGCTGAGCTGATAGTGTTAATAGGACCTTCATTATGACCTATTTTTCTCACAGTGTATCTATCATTAATTTTTTTCTGGGTGAATTCGTAGGCTGTTTTGTGTTGTTTATGTTTTTAATTATAAATTTCATAATTAAAAACATGATTGTAACATTTATATGCCGCAAGGTGGAACATATATATATGATATATGTAATAACCTCTGTTCACAAATAAAGGATTTGATTTGATTTGTTTTGATTGGATTTTAACAGTCTGTTATAATCTTAAAATGTATGCGAAGCAAGTATACTCTAAACTTCTAAATAGTAACTGTAATAATTCCTTTCAGCTGGTGTAGTCTTTTTACTCATGTAGTAAATTGGATGCATCTGGTTGTCTGTAGGTCTTCTCTGTGATAGTACAGCTCCGTATCCATTTGCACTTGCGTCTGTGTGCAACTCTGTCTCTAGATCAGGATTATCAATACGTAGAACAGACGATCTACATAATATGTCTTTCAGTTGTAAAAAAATCTATTTAACAATTTAATTCTCATCAAAATTAAAATCTGCGTCTTTCTTTAATAGGTCTGTGTGTTTTGTTATTAATGATTAATTCTTTATAAATTTTCTAAAATATCCTGTTAGTCCGATAAATAATTGTAACGATTTAATATTTATAATAGGTCTTTTGAATTTTGATACAGCTTCTATTTTAGTGTTTGATATTTCATTATTACAGATAACAAACATATCCCAAATATTCTTGCAGTTACACTCAAGTCCAAATTCTACAGCACTTTTAAATACTTTTTCGAGTTTAATCACACATTACTACGTATTGACGGTAATATTAGATCATCTAAATAGGCCAGTACAGTTCCATCTGATATTAAGTCCTGAAAAATGTTATTGACAAATCTTTAAAAAACATATGATGCTGTGCAAAGACCGAAGGGCATCTTTTTAAATTCATATTGTCCACGTGGTGTAACAAATGAAGTATACTTTTGACTATCTCTATAATTTTGTTTCTTTTAATCTATGAATGAATGAATGAATGAATATGAATGAATATGAATGAATGAATGAATATAATCCGTCGTTCTTCTTTGCTAAGACTATAGAACTAGCAACATCGGATTTATTAGGTTGTATTATTTTCTTAGTTATCTACTCGTCTATCTGATTATCTACTATTTCCATTTCTAATGGCGAAAGGCGGCGTGGATTTTGAGCAACTGGACCTCTCCATTAGTTCTGCAGTGTCTTCAAATTCTTGGATCCAGGTAGAAATCGGGTAAGTGTTATCTCCGGTAAAAATTATCATTGATTTTTCTAAATCATTAAATGAAATCCGAGGTCCACAGGAATGGGAGTTAAATAAATCAACAGGAGTCGTAAAATCTTCATTTCTTCTATCTTTATTTCATGGCATCGTAAGTAATTTTAAATTTATCTTCTTAATTCTTCGTTTATTTTTAAAATAAAATTACATACTGATTTCCATCAGGTAGATGTGAGGTCACATGCCGAGCTCTCATAAAAAAATAAATTAAAAAAACAACTTCATAAAATCTTTATTTAATAATCTTAATCGGAAAATAATATTATTATAATCAACATCCCGAAACATTCGATTCTTGTAACTACGTCGTCTCACCTTGATATCTTCTTGAAAATCAACGTCCCGAACATTTCGTTTTTGTCTTACTGCGTTTTGTCTGTTGTCATCGTAATAATTATCTTCTTCAATCACTTGCAAACATAACTTTACACAATCGATGCTATCCCGGACGAGCCCCTCAAAAGATGTGGGATTATGTGAAAGAGTACTCTTCGAAAATGGTTTATATAAATTTTAATGTTTTACATACAAATTATTATTTTACATGGCGTCATTTGTCATTGTGTTCAAATGTCATTTGCCAAAGACAAATATCAAGCCCAACTAGGGCATAAAAACTTCCAAACGCTGGAACATCAACAGTCTTATAGAAAAAAAATATGATAAACTAAAAAGCATAATTAAATTATTTATTATTCAAAATTAACAAGATATATAGGTAAACTAAATCTTAATATTGTTGTTTATGATATAAGTAAGAATGACACTAATTATAGGAGGAAACCAAGTATGAAGTCTAACTTCTATAGATGATGGTAAAGGAATTTTATACAAGATGAGAGAATTATAAATTAATGAATGTCAAATAGATTGCAGGCAAATAAAATATGATTTGCATCTGCTATTTGTAACCCACATTCACATAAGTCTAAGTTAAGTACATGAATCTTTTGTAAATGTACTGGCAAGCTATTATGACTAAATTTTAATCGAGATATGATTGATGACTGACGTCTACTATAATGAAATTTTGTAATCCAAGGCTTTGTAGATATGAACGGTTGAATAATATAATCAAATTTGCCACGTGTTTTAGAACAATTTTTCCATAAATGTGTCCAAGATTTATGTAAAAAGACTTTTGGAACATTTATTAAATCTTCAGAATAAATTTTAAATATATTTTTTTTACCAGAAACAACTGCTTCTTTTGCAGATTGATCAGCTATTTCATTGCCTGGAATTTCTGAATGACCAGGGATCCAGACTAATATAATTTTTATATTATTATTTTTACATCTAAATCGAAGATCTTTTAATTTAAACAATATAACATTTTTATACGATTTAAATAGAATTTGTAAAAGATCTAAAGAACTTCTTGAATCTGAAAATATTATAGTTTCATTTAAATTTATATTAAGAACAAACACCATCGCCTTTAAAATAGCTAATAACTTTCCAGTAAAAACCGAACTTTGTGGAGGAGATTTAAGTCTTAAATATTGTTATTATTGTCGTGATAAACACTATACCCAACACAACCTTCGCTGTATAATTTTTATGCATCAGTGTATGATTCCAATTTGACCATTTAAAATTATTAATTTGATTTTTAAAATTATATTTTGCATAATAATCTCCTTTAGATATACCAAAATCTATTATTATTTCAGGATTGTATAAAACTATTTCATCTTATCTCTATATCACATTCAAAAATTGGTAATGAAAAAGAATGTATAATTGGATCTCTAAAAAACATTTTTTTTATAAAACTTTTAACTAAACAAGGACAAACTTTATTTAACCAATATGCTTTACAATTTACTTGTTTTGTTAATTTTTGTAAAAGTGAAAATACCGGATGATTAGAATATCCAACAATTTAAAAAATAAATTTGTCCGCCAAAAATTGTCTTCGCAAATAATAAGGTGGATCAGCACATTCAACCTACAATGCATTTGTAGGTGTTGATTTCATAGTTCGTGCTATAATCCGTAACGCTTTGTACGATCCAAGAAATCCCACCCTGACTTATTAGCTGGATCTAATAAAAAAGTTCCATAGTCGATCTTACTTTTGATGATAGCATTATAAATTAATCTGAAATAATATGGCTCTGACCTTCACTAAACTCCAGCTAAACATTTTAATATATTTTGATTTTTTTCACATTTAGCGATTAACTATTCAAAATGTTTTTTGCCACTAATTTTTTATCTAAAAAAACACCTAAAAATTTTACAAAAGAATTTATTGGAATTTGAGTTTTATCATAATTAAAAGAAAAATTCGAAATTTTATTATTTCTTGAAAATACTACAATGGAACTTTTAGATGGGAAAAGCTGTAATCCATACAAATTCATCCATAAGTTAATATTATTTAAACCACACTGTAAAATTTGTGATGCGTCAATATTTTTTTCTTTAATAGAATATAATAATATGTCATCTGCATACATCAATAATTTAACGTTACTTACAGGATTTAAGAATAAATTAAGGTCATAACTATATACTTTAAAAAAAAGTGGGCTTAATACCGATCCTTGGGGTAATCCCCTATATACATATCTTTTACTATTTTTATTAAAATTATTTCTAACAATTATAGATCTTCCTGCCATGATATTATGAGAAAATATTGCTACATTTTTGAGAACATTCGATTTAATTAATTTTTCATATAATATAGGTAGTTGAACATTATCATAAGCAGCAGTAATGTCTAAAAATGCCACAACAACAGAATAATTTTGACTAAAAGCTAATCTCACATCAGTTATAAACGTAGCAAGACTATCTATTGTTCCTCTACCTTTACGAAAGCCAAAGTGATATTCTGAAAAACCATTAATATTTTCAATATGCCATTCAATGCGATTTTTCAATAAATGTAAACAGAAGATAAGATAACAATTGGCCGATAAGAAGTACCTTCATTAGCATTTTTAACTTTTTTTAAAATACCAATAATAATTCAGGTTCTCCACGAATTAGGAACTATACAATATTTCAACATAAGATTTATCAAATTTAAAAAATATATATGTGTAAAATTATCTGCCTTAGATATAAATGAATATATTATGCCATCTAATCCAGGCGAGGAATCTTTGACACGATTAAAAACAATTTGGAGTTCAGACAAGGAAAAAGAAGATTCTAAAGAATGTTGTGATTGATTATTATTTTGTAAATTATTTACATTTAATTCATAATTTATAACAAGATCATTTTGATTAGGAACAAACGGAGAAGCGACGACATTAGTAAACTTTAGAATGATGGTTTTTATTAGAAACCTTTTTAATCGGAAATGTCTCATCAACCGAAGAAGAATTCGCTAAATAAATTAGCACAAACTGCAATATTATGTAACGTTATATCAGGAAATTTTTCAGTTTAATTTTTTTTATATAATTAGACCAAATATCTGGACTTATTCCATTTAAATTATATTTAAACAGAGGAATAGTTCTCTCAAATTTTAGAATTATTGAAAAATTTATAAAAATAGGAAAATTATCGCTACCAAATGAGCTATCTAAAACAGACCAAGATGTCTTACGGATTAAACTGACAAAACACATTGTTAAATCCACAGCACTTTTATTTTCGTGGGGTTTAATAACTCGTGTTGATTTACCATTATTTAAAATACATAATGACAAATCATCAATAATTTCAAGTAAATTATTACTTATACTATCATTTATATCACACCCCCAGATATTATTGTGACAATTAAAATCACCCATTATTAAAAATGGGTTTTGAATTTGTTTAAGTAAGCTATGAATAGAATTAAACACTGAAACGGAAGGTTGTATAAGTAAGCACTAGTAACCTTAACACGGCCAACTTAAAGTTTATAGAAGAGATTTAACGTTATAGATGGGCAGAGCCGGGTTAACAAAAGCAAGCTTATGCACTAGTAACCTTAACACGGCCAACCTTAAAGTTTAAAAAAGAGATTTAACGTTATGAATAGGCAGATCCGGGTTAACATAAGCTTGTTGTATAAGCAACAAGCTTATGGAATATAAGCTAGTTGTATAAGCAAGCTTATGAACTAGTAACCTTAACACGGCAACTTAAAGTTTATAAAAGAGATTTAACGTTATAGACGGGCAGATCCGGGTTAATATAAGCTTGTTGTATAAGCAAGCACTAGTAACCTTAACACGGCCAACTTAAAGTTTATAGAAGAGATTTAACGTTATAGATGGGCAGAACCGGGTTAACATAAGCTAGTTGTATAAGTAAGCTTATGCACTAGTAACCTTAACACGGCCAACTTAAAGTTTATAAAAGAGATTTAACGTTATGAATAGGCAGATGCGGGTTAACATAAGTTTGTTGTATAAGCAAGCACTAGTAACCTTAATACGGCCAACTTAAAGTTTATAAAAGAGATTTATCGTTATAGACGGGCAGATCTGGGTTAACAGACAGTGTACAGCGGTTCCATTTAAAAATTTAACCACCTACATAACACTTTTTAATTCACTTGTTAGACCAATCTTAGAATACGGATCAATTATATGGAATCCCCATTACCACACTTACAATAACAGTATAGAAAAAATTCAAAGAAAATTTCTTAAAATTGTAAGTTTTAGATGCCATCATAAATATATGAAATATGACTTATTAATAAGTAAATTTAAAACCTAAACCCTTCAGCAGCGACGTGCCGGATTGGATGCCATATTTTTGTTTAAATTGCTGCACAATCAGATTGACTGTCCTGATCTTCTGGAACTTCTGCAGCTGGGTGCTTAAACACAACACAAGGTCACAAGCGTTATTCCATCTACAACCAAGCCGAACCAATGCCGGTCTACGCGCCCCACTACACCGTATGTGCACTGTATATAATACGCGCTTTGTTACCCTCGACATTTTCAACAGCTCAGCTGGCAAGTATAAGAGTGGAATAAAATCTCTTCTAAAACCTACAATCTAATTATTGTTTATATATTATTTCTAATCTGTATATAATTATGTGTAAGTATATAAACAAATATTATATATAATTTATTGTTATGTGTATATACCTACTTATCTAAGTACCTATATTGCTTATTTATATTATATAAGAATAAGAACAGTCCTGTCACACTTCTTTTTATTTTGTATAACTTTCTGTGAATACGCTGTTGTCACAAATGTATGTATTTTGTTAAAAATCTGTTTCTGTTAATATCTGTATGTGTCGTTTGTATTCAATAAATCTTTAAAATAAAATAACATAAGCTTGTTGTATAAGCAAGCACTAGTAACCTTAACACGGCCAACTTAAAGTTTATAAAAGAGATTTAACGTTATAGATGGGCAGAGCCGAGTTAACATAAGTAAGTTGTATAAGCAAGCTTATGCACTAGTAACCTTAACACGGCCAACTTGAAGATTAGAGAAGAGATTTACCGTTATAGATAGGTAGATCCGGGTTAACATAAGCAAGTTGTATAAGCAAGCTTATGCACTAGTAACCTTAACACGACCCACTTAAAATTTATAAAAGTGATTTAACGTTATAGATGGGCAGAGCCGGGTTAACATAAGCTTGTTGTATAAGCAAGCTTATGCACTAGTAACCTTAACACGGCCAACTTAAAGTTTATAGAAGAGATTTAACGTTATAGATGGGCAGATCCGGGTTAACATAAGCAAGTTGTATAAGCAAGCTTATGCACTAGTAACCTTAACACGGCAACTTAAAGTTTATAAAAGAGATTTAACGTTATAGACGGGCAGATGAAAAGAAAAAGAAAGAAAGAAAGAAAAACTTTATTTTCGCTTACAACACAATTACATAGACAATTAATAGAATATATTCAAATATAATTACAAACATTAAAATATGATTTTTTTTTTTTCAAAAGAGTGTGTTGCGTGGCGACTAAAAGGTAATCAGCTCAGTATAAGCTACATCGTTCTAGGATGAAGCACTGATTTTCAGCTGACGCCTGTGTTAGAGTTATACAGAATAACCCAATGTTTACTTATTACAAATGTATACAATTTTAAGCAATTTTACAGGGGACGACTAAAATTTTACATACAGATTTACAACTAACCCTATCTAAATATAATATAATAATACAATGAAGAATAAATAATACCATCACGGGAATGACAAAATTGGTTATACACTAAAGTCATACATTATATAGGTACTGTAACATAATACACGTGTAGGCAGGTTTTAATCAGAATAAAACAACATTTAACAACGCAAGATTCTATGAGCATCAACGGTCGCAAGCATACTCATACACAATATGAAAATGTAAAGAATTTGTATCATTTAATACTATTGTTGTTATTATTATAATTATAATGAATATCAATTATTATTAAAGCATTTTCATTATGAATTATTATTATCATTAACAATTAAAATTACTATTATCAATTAAAATTACTATTATCCATCATTATTATTTTTATTAATTATTATTATCATTATCAATTATTATTATTATCAATTGTTATTATTAACATTATCAATTGTTATTATCATTTTTAATTATTATTATCAATTATTAATTTCATTATTTATTATTATAAATAATTAGTATCATTATCTATTATTAATATTATTAACAATTATTAGTATCATTATCAATTTTCATTATAAATATCAATTATTATTATAAATATCTATTATTATTATTATTGTTATTTGGGCTATAATTGACTTATTATCAGATTTTTTTTTAAATTTGGTTTTAAATGCAGTTGACGACTGATGCGGGTTAACATAAGTTTGTTGTATAAGCAAGCACTAGTAACCTTAATACGGCCAACTTAAAGTTTACAGAAGAGATTTAACGTTATAGATGGGCAGAGCCGGGTTAACATAAGGTTGTTGTATAAGCAAGCTTATGCACTAGTAACCTTAACACGGCCAACTTAAAGTTTATAGAAGAGATTTAACGTTATAGATGGGCAGATCCGGGTTAACCATAAGCCAGTTGTATAAGCAAGCTTATGCACTAGTAACCTTAACACGGCCAACTTAAAGTTTATAGAAGAGATTTAACGTTATAGATGGGTAGATCCGGGTTAACATAAGCTTGTTGTATAAGCAAGCTTATGCACTAGTAACCTTAACACGGCCAACTTAAAGTTTATAGAAGAGATTTAACGTTATAGATGGTCAGATCCGGGTTAACATAAGCAAGTTGTATAAGTAAGCTTATGCACTAGTAATCTTAACACGGCCAAATTAAAATTTATAAAAGAGATTTAACGTTATAGATGGGCAGATCCGGGTTGACATAAGCTTGTTGTATAAGCAACAAGCTTATGGAACATAATCTAGTTGTATAAGCAAGCTTATGAGCTAGTGACTTTAACATAGCTACTCAGACGCAAAGACCCACCTCGAAACCATTTCCAAAGTGTCATTTGCTGATGATAATATATTATCTTTTCTACTAACTTTAAACAGTAGAGATGTATCACCAGGAAATAGCACTATCTGCGCCATCTCCTGAACCATATGAGGAAGGTCATTGATGTATACTAGGAAGAGGAATGGTCCTAAAATACCAATAATAAAATAAGGTCCTAGCCGCTGAATACAAAGATCTTAAATAAAAATATATTACCCTAAGTACCATGGTCGCATCCGAGGGCAACGTGCAAAATTACCTCGTAGATCTTAAGAAGTGCAATCTGTGCAATCAGTGGGAAAAAGCGTGAAACCTGCAGCAAATATATCCTTTGCCGACATAGTTAAAAGCCGAAACAATATTTTTCTTACCAGTAAGTAGCATTGCCATCTACCCTATCGATAAAAAAACAGCAGCGAGAAAACAAAAAAACTTTGTCAGCAGATCATAAGACCAGATGAGTTACAATTGCAAATCCGAAGACTAAAATTGAGGTGTCATCATCAGCACAGAAATAAAAGATAACCTCTTTAAGTTAGCCCAGTCCAAGGAGGTATGAACGTCGGGACTTAAAATCGATGAGCATAGCAAACGAAACCCCCGAATGGTTATTGTAGGCGTACCCAATCCACCTGTTCACCACCCATCCTGTCCAGTAAGGGATTTTACCTTAGTGACCAGGTGTTTCAAGTGCCAAAAATACGGTCACGCCGCAAAATTATGTCGGGACAAAGATCCAACCTGTAGACACTGCGGTAAGACTGGACATTCTATAAAAGAATGCCAAAAGAAAAACGAATTGGCAATTTCCGCAACTTGCCATTGGTTTAAGAATCCCTCGACCTATAACATCAGAGATGGAAATTGTCCAGCAAAAATAAATTGTGAAACTAGGTATGTAAATTCTGTCAATTATAAAGGCGCCTAGAGCGCCACATATCTGCACGACATATTACATTATATGGGTGGTCAGAAGCATCTTAGACTTGTATTTATCAACATCGGATCCTTAAAAACTGGACAGGACGATTTTTTTAACATGATTAATACTTTATATCTAGACAATTGCCTTGAATTAAACATTGTTGAAACCGGAGCGAAAAAGGATTTAAGTTTCCCGGGTATAAATTCTATCACAATCAGAGGTCAAACAGAGTAAGAGTCGGCTTTTATATACGGGAAAACGTAAAAGCCAAAATAATTAAACATCCAGAGAATTAGAGCTACACTGCCAACGATCAAAAATCATAATTGGTACTTTTTACAGACCGCCTTGATTCAGTATAGAGGATACGAAAGAAGCGTTCGGAGATTTTTTCGACACATTAAACGGAGCTAATCATACGGATCCTGATGAGAGATATGAATGTGGACCATATTAATCATGTATTTTCAGCTCAAAACTTCAATGTAACGCAAAATATAACCAACGAGAATAACTAATAACATTAGGACGTTAATAGATGTAGTATATACAACTTGCCCATATAATATAATATCCCAAAAAGTTCCACACAACAACGACTTAAGCGATCATGGTTTGGTGTTGACAGATGTGAAATTTAAAATACCTCTTCCAGAACAAAAATTCAAATACCGAAGAAACAACAACAATAGACCAATCAGATTTTGATGACGATTTGGAGTCAATGAACTGGAATGAAATAGAACAGCTAATAGACAATACTGATGCCATGTTTAACATATTTAACAGCAAAATGCTATGTTTGTATGACAAACACGCGCCTAGCGCGCAGAAAATTAAAATCAAACCCGAAACCATGGATTACAGAAAACATAAGACTTATGATAAAACTAAGAAACAAAGCCCAGGTTCGTGCCAACCGAACGCAAAAACCTGCGCACATTGATTATTACCGAATGCTTCGCAATTTCACAACTAGTGCGATAAGGCATAAAAAATGTGCTTACATTAACCATTATATAAATAAGCAAGATGAAAATTAAAAATATAAGTGGCAATACATTCGAAAAATAGGTATTACTGGAAGTCAATCACCTCCGATACCACACCATGTTGAGCTCTTATAAAAATAAAAAAAACTATGAACGTTAAATTCTTAGAATTACCTGACAAATCAGAAGTCAGCAAAAACTTCTGTGACTACTACAGTAACAAAAATAACAGACCTAGTCAAACACAATCTTAAAAATGAAATTTAGACAAGATTAACACACGCTTAAGTAATAAAAAAAATAAAACCCTATCATACTTGCACATTAGATTAGAATACCTACGGTCTAGATGAAATGGCCTCATTATGAAAGGACTTGAACATAAAACAAAATTATATAAAGGTTCCTTCATTATGACAGCCTCTAGGCTTTGGAACCAGCTGCCTGGAGATTTAAGAAGCGAAGAAAATCCAACTAGTTGTAAAATAAAACTAAGAAAATGGTTCATACAAACACAAAAAAAAAAGGAAATGGAAGATGGATTAATCATTAAGTAATAGTAATATTAAGAAAGGTCGTCACGCATAAGCTAAGGGTGTATCTAATTCAAAAATAAGTTATTTTGTACTTTAACCCTTGTATATTGTCCTATTATTTAAGTTAGAACAAGTTTCTATTTTTTATTTTTATTTTAATGAATAAATAATTTTCTATTCTATTCTAAACGATGTGGCATAACTTTTTGGTAGCACGTGTCCCCAAAATATGACATTTAAGTCTTGCTATAAAGAATATGTCTTGTTTTCATGCACTCTTCTGAGCATGGCTGCCCAAAACTTAAATATTTGTCACGTCTTGACAATTAATAAAATGCTATTATCGCGATCGGCCTTAGGTTGTAGAAGGTGATAGAAGTGGATCGTAATGTTGTTTGATTATTTTAGAAAAGTAGTAAATAGATTCATTATGGAGACGTGGGTTTTGTAAAAAGAAGTAATTATGAAAAGGTAGAGAAAAAATACCAGATTTTCCTAAATATACCACTTTTATATAATGTTCTCATACCCCAGTTTTTCATAATTCCTACTTATAATTACTACTTTATCTAATTAGCATTTTCTTTTACATAATGACTACTTTTTACAATTCCCACGCTCCCATAATTGTTGCATTCCCACTTTCATATAATGCCTACTTTCTCTAAATTTATTTTCTTATATTTCCCACTATTATATATTTCCCAATTTTATACTACTTTTTAGTTTTCCCATGTTTCCACAATTCCCACGTTTCAATGATTTCCATGTTATCTCAATGCCAATTTTCCAATAATTCCCACTTTCCATAATAACACAATGTCTACTTTCCCATAATTTCTACCTTTTTGTAATGGCTATTTTTTTAAATAACCACTTTTACAAAATAACCTCTTTTCTAATGGCCTCCTTTCTACAATACTCACGTTCACTTTTTACACTTTTTTTATAATATTAACTTTCTTACAATGCCCATTTCTTTTACTAACGGCCACCTCAAGTGCTACGGCTGTTAAAGGATAAAGCTGATCTGAAAGGTTGTCAACCTTGACAGCTGAAAACCTGTCTTGAAAGTGGCCATGCTACGGCTGTAGAGCAATGTATGTGTTAAATAATAAAAAAATAACATAAACCAGATATATGTGATACAAATCACATTCTATTATTTTTCTTATCATTATCACCTTAAATAGTTACATTAATCTTGGTTCTTACCGTTGCAGTAATTTCCATTCTTTTCTGTGATATGTAAGATGTTTGACTTCCTTGTATGAAGTATGCTATTTTTATTTGGAGAAAATAACTTCTTTTCGGCCTCCAGGCATTTTTTTGCCTTCTTTATATTCCTTTCTTCTATAATATTAGTAAGTATGTCATGCCCTATAAGATGTCCAAACATTGTTGCTCTTCTCTTTTATATAGTATAAATTTTCTTTTTTCTACTATTCTATACTATTATATCTACCTAATTTTTTATTGCAATGAAACGCTCCAAATTCTGGCAGCTGAATTTGATAATTGAACTTTATATATATATGAAATATATATATATATATATATATATATATATATATATATATATATATATATATATATACATATATATATATATATATATATATATATATATATATATATATATACATATACCTAGTTAATTATTTATTTATTTCGACCCATACATATCTGACTTCACTCCACTTTAATCCAGTTCTAAGCAACCTACACTTAACTCACTTCACCTTGTGATTTAACAGCATTAAAAAAAATGCCGTCACTTTAACTAGCGGGAATAAAAATCATAGCAGTTCAACAGTTTGACTAAGCAGTTGAACTTGTGGGAATGAGTGAAAGAACTTACCTAAATATATACCCATTAACTTTGTTTAAAATAGTACCATAAACATATCAAGTTTACTTATATGTTGTTAATATATAAACATTGCAGTATAATATCGATTATTTTGTAAACAAAGAAATACGTAATTTATTTTTCATGTTTTTATAGTTTTAATATTTATATAAATTTGTAATGAATTAAAGTTTTAAAATATTAATACCTAATTTATGATATTAAATACATAAACATAAAAGTAATTAGATAACTATAAATGACTTTACAATTCCAATAAGTTTTTATACTAGGAAATTCATCATAGCTAAATAATACTATTTCGCGAACTAAAAGCCTGAAAGCTTCATAGTTTTCAGGAGTCTGCTAACAGATGTCGCCAGTATCAAAATAAAGTGCACGCAGGTACGATGCATCTCTCTGCTTACCTTTCCTTCGTAGTGAAAATAGCTTTATCGTCTAGGATGAATTTTTCCTTACTTATAGTGAAAAATTCGGTCCTAGAGGATGTTATAATTACCTATCAAACTAGTGCAGCTAGTTGGTGCATTGATGTTGATTCATTGATGTATTTAACTGATGCATTATTGCCAAATGGACACACGTATTGTGTAACTACGTAGTTTTTTTTGGTCAATTATATATGCTTAATCATGATTTTCTACCAATATTATAAAAAGAGAAGATTTGTACTTTTGTATTTTTGTTTGTAACGAATAGACACAAAAACAACTATACCGATTAAAAAATTATTTAACTAATAGAATACTACGTTATCAAAAATATTGGGGATCAATGTAATAGTCTCCTGAAAACCTGTAAACCCACAGACTAAATCTAAAATCACTTGAAGGTTTTTTCATTTGTATGTTTTTTGATATGGATGGGTTTTGAAGATCATTCTTTCAAACAATTTGATTAGTTAGTAAAGTAGACGGTAAAAAACTATGATTTTATTTAATTTAAATATTTTTTAATAAAAAAATAGCACTTATCCTTTAGTTTGCCGCTAGATATTACATACCAGAATTAAATCTTTATAAGCGACACTTTTAGCTGGTGCAATAATACATGTGAGTTTTTTTTTCAAAATCAACCGTTTTGAATCCCGGCTAGGAAAATAAATTTATCACAAATCTAATGATGGAGTTTTAGTTTTTATCAAAATCGGTCCCGAGACTCGTTTGAGCATTTTTCACTATTCCTTGTAGTTAAGGATTTGGCCTTGAAGGCACACATGAAAAATTCACCCTGTATAACCTAAATATTTTATCAAGATTATCATTAAAAATGACATTAACTAGGAAACTAAATTATATTAACTGCAACGCTGTTTTCGCATGATATGAGTATCATAATAATCTATACTAAATCGACTAGTCTACGGGGGCGAGACTAGTGGTTGCGCGTTGGTTTGATTCCCACCCATGGCAAAAAAATATTAGTACGTTTTTCTGTACATAATTATTTCACTAATAGAATGCTACCTACATTACCACTGAGTAACATAGGCTGTGTTTTATTTTAAAAAATATTGACGATCCGATTAAAACTTCAAAAATGTAACCTAAAAATTAACCTATACATTTCTTTACATTGCGTGCGCTGCAAAAACTGTTGATGATAAAATAAAATAATTTACTACAGATTTAGAGAACATTAATATCTATAAAAAGGTAAACGGTACCACATGTCCAACTATTATAGTTATGACACTATAACTACTTCTTTATGTATGAAAAGTTAATAGAAATGCTAGTAGAAAATAGACCCATGTTATTAGTACCTTGGTATTAATCCTTATCCAAATTAATCACTTTGAATTCAAGGTTGTTTCAGTACCTATATATTAATCTTTAAATCATTCGAATCGGACATTCCATTCAAAAGATATCATGACTTAAACCTACCCGTGCGAAGCTGGGATTTATTCGGTTTCTGGGAGCATTATACTAGCTTAGCTTAGCTCCGCTGGGTACCTACCCAGAGGAGTTAAATCATAGTCTCGGGCACTGCGGCGTCGTAATGCACCCGTGATAATATTTATTTTACTTATTATTTATTTATTCTAGCTTAATTAACTTGTTGACTCCTCTTCGCAAGTCATATTATAATTGTATGACTTTTTATTTCTATGGGTAGCTTTAAAAAGTACGATTAAGTTATTTTTTTGTTCTCGTGTAAAAACCTATAAAGGGTGAATTGTTAAAATGTGCCTTCAAAGCCAAATATTAAACTACAAGGAATAGCGAACATTGCTTAAAGGAGTCTCCGGGCCGATTTTGATAAAAACTAAAACTGCGTCATTAGATTTTTGAAAAAATATTCTCCTAGCCGGGAATCGAACCGGTTGATTTTGAAAAAAAAACTTATCCTGTATTATTGCACCAGCTGATAGTGTTGCTTATAAGGATTAAATGGTGGAATGTAACTTCAAACGGCAAACTAAAGGAAATGCTTATTTTTAGGAAAATATGTTTATGTTTTTACGCCCCACCCCAACTAATAAATTGTTCGAAATTATAGCCAATACATAACTAAATTCGTTTTTCTTAGCTTTATAAAAAAAATGTTGTTTGCTTTTTGCTGGAGTACGGCATGTGACTTTGAATCTACCAGAAAGTAAGCAGACCTACAAAATCCATGAATGGGGTCGATCAATTTATGTTGTTTAATAGCATAGATAAAGACCAATTCGCATTACGAGTCTACTTTAGTAGTCTCGATTTATTTTATCATCAAATTAACCACCCGATTCGCAACTACACCTTAAAAGAGGACTACCACCTCGACAAGAAATCGATGTAATAGTCTCCTGAAAACCGATAAACCCACAGACTAAAACTGAAATATGGCTCGATCACTTGAAGGTTTTTTTAACTGTATGATTTTCAATATGGATGGGTTTTGAAGATTATTATTTCAAACAATTTGATTAGCTAGTAAAGTAGACGGTGAAAAAGTATGATCTTATTTTATTTAAATATTCTTTTAATAAAAAAATATCACTTTCCTTTAGTTTGCCGCTAGATATTACATACCAGAATTAAATCTTTATAAGCGACACTTTTAGCTGGTGCAATAATACATGTGAGTTTTTTTTTCAAAATCAACCGTTTTGATTCCCGGCTAGGAAAATAAATTTATCACAAATCTAATGATAGAGTTTTAGTTTTTATCAAAATCGGTCCCGAGACTCGTTTGAGCATTTTTCACTATTCCTTGTAGTTAAAGTTTTGGATTTGGCCTTGAAGGCACACATGAAAAATTCACCCTGTATAACCTAAATATTTTGTCAAGATAATTTCTTTAAAAATGACATTAACTAGGAAACTAAATTATATTAACTGCAACGCTGTTTTCGCATGATATGAGTATCATAATAATCTATACTAAATCGACTAGTCTACGGGGGCGAGACTAGTGGTTGCGCGTTGGTTTGATTCCCACCCATGGCAAAAAAATATTAGTACGTTTTTCTGTACATAATTATTTCACTAATAGAATGCTACATTACCACTGAGTACGCTAGAGTATTTATATTTATGTATTTACTGACGCGCTCAAGAGTTATTGGAATCTTCGCTTCTGAATAATAGTAATTCAATCAAATATAATTTCGTCCTGGCTGTATTTAATACCATTTATTCGGTTTCTGGGAGCATTATACTAGCTTAGCTTAGCTCCGCTGGGTACCTTTTTTTTTTTTTTTTTTTTTCTTTTTTTTTTGTTGACGGAGTGTGAATGCATTACGCATACCCCCCTAGCAGGGGTTATGTGGGACTCTCCCCTCTCCGTCGCCTCGCTAAGGGGAGGGAGGGAGGGGCATACCTACTAAACACACTCCGGGAATTTTCCGTCTTGACTAGTTGTTGATGGGGGCCATGGGTTCGTCATAGACACTCTATCCACGATGCCCCCTTAGTCTATTTCCTCTCGTACTTGCTAGATGTTCGTCTTGGGTAGTGAGTGATGTTGACTACCCATTCCCTCTGATGGGCCTTACTCATTCGTATCGGCCCGGTGTTTCGGTTGTGAGTCCATGCGTGGTGCAATGGCTCATACCTCTCTCTTTGGTGTTCCTTCAATTTTGCCCAGCAACCCACCCAATCTGGGTAAAGAGGCTGCCGGGCATCCGTCGCTGTGGCCGTTAGGCCTCCCTCATATTACGATGGCTTTCGCCAACCCGTCTTGTGTGCCAGCCGCCCAATCTGGGTCAGACACTGGCACCGCCCGGCGAGCCGCCCAATCTGGGAACAGACGCTGCCAGGCAACTCCTACGCATTTAACCGTCGTTTTGTGCCAGCCGCCCAGTATGGGTCAGACGCTGACACCGCCCAGCAAGCCGCCCAATCTGGGAACAGCCGCTGCCAGGCCCCTCACTTTTTACCTCAAGGTGATGTTTCCATCGTCCTTCTACGTGTCAGCCGCCCAATTTGGGACAGACGCTGACACCGGCCGGCAAGCCACCCTATCTGGGTACAGACGCTGCCGGCCTCCGTCTTTAATTCAGAAGATCCATTCTTTAATAACTTTGCTTCCAGCCAATGAGTAAGCGTCACTGAGTGATGGCTCTTCCACCTTCGCCACATAAGTTGCCCCGCCCATCCGTCGTTGATGGGTGGGCCTCTTAGTGGTGACGTGCATTCACATGGTGCCTTCATCTACGCGTCCTCTTCTGAAGTCTTTCCGTCGGGAAAGGCCACTCGCGCTTGCGCGGGGCCTTACTGATCTCAGTTGTTTAACCGGGGTTACCCACGGTTTATCTCAATTGTTTTCTCCGTCGTTTACGTCCGTCGTGTTTTTAACCTGCATTGAACAGGTTCATCTCAATTGTTGTGGGGCCGTTAGCTTCGGCGGTGGTGACCAGCCACCGCTTACTAGAGCCCCCCCACCACGACAAGGTGGCCCCATGGGGGGGAGCTCCGCTGGGTACCTACCCAGAGGAGTCAAATTATAGTCTCGGGCACTGCGGCGTCGTAATGCACCCGTGATAATATTTATTTTACTTATTATTTATTTATTCTAGCTTAATTAACTTGTTGACTCCTCTTCGCAAGTTATATTATAATTGTATGACTTTTTATTTCTATGGGTAGCTTTAAAAAGTACGATTAAGTTTTTTTTTGTTCTCGTGTAAAAACCTATACAGGGTGAATTGTTCAAATGTGCCTTCAAAGCCAAATATTAAACTACAAGGAATAGTGAACATTGCTTAAAGGAGTCTCCGGGCCGATTTTGATAAAAACTAAAACTGCGTCATTAGATTTTTGAAAAAATATTCTTCTAGCCGGGAATCGAACCGGTTGATTTTGAAAAAAAAAACTTATCCTGTATTATTGCACCAGCTGATAGAGTTGCTTATAAGGATTAAATGGTGGAATGTAACTTCAAACGGCAAACTAATTGAAAGTGCTTATTTTTAGGAAAATATGTTAATGTTTTTACGCCCCACCCCAACTAATAAATTGTTCGAAATTATAGCCAATACATAACTAAATTCGTTTTTCTTAGCTTTATAAAAAAAAATTGTTTGCTTTTTGCTGGAGTACGGCATGTGACTTTGATTCTACCTGAAAGTAAGAAGACCTACAAAATCCATGAATGGGGTCGATCAATTTATGTTGTTTAACAGCATAGATAAGACCAATTCGCATTACGAGTCTACTTTAGTAGTCTCGCTTTATTTTATCATCAAATTAACCGCCCGATTCGCTACACCTTAAAAGAGGACTACCACCTCGACAAGAAATCGATGTAATAGTCTCCTGAAAACCGATAAACCCACAGAATAAAACTGAAATATGACTCGGTCACTTGAAGGTTTTTTTATCTGTATGATTTTCAATATGGATGGGTTTTGAAGATTATTATTTCAAACAATTTGATTAGCTAGTAAAGTAGACGGTGAAAAAGTATGATTTTATTTTATTTAAATATTTTTTTTATAAAAAAATAGCACTTTTCTTTAGTTTGCCGCTAGATATTACATACCAGAATTAAATCTTTATAAGCGACACTTTTAGCTGGTGTAATAATACATGTGAGTTTTTTTTTCAAAATCAACCGTTTTGATTCCCGGCTAGGAAAATAAATTTATCACAAATCTAATGATGGAGTTTTAGTTTTTATCAAAATCGGTCCCGAGACTCGTTTGAGCATTTTTCACTATTCCTTGTAGTTAAGGATTTGGTCTTGAAGGCACACATGAAAAATTCACCCTGTATAACCTAAATATTTTTTCAAGATAATTTCATAAAAATGACATTAACTAGGAAATTAAATTATATTAACTGCAACGCTGTTTTCGCATGATATGAGTAATAATCTTTACTAAATCGACTAGTCTACGGGGGCGAGACTAGTGGTTGCGCGTTGGTTTGATTCCCACCCATGGCAAAAAAATATTAGTACGTTTTTCTGTACATAATTATTTCACTAATAGAATGCTACATTATCACTGAGTAACATAGGCTATGTTTTATTTTCCAAAAATACTGACGATTCGTACGAAAACTTCGAAAATGTAACCTAAAAATTAACCTATAAATTTCTTTACAGCGCGTGCACTGCATAAACTATTGATGATAAAATAAAATAATTTACTACAGATTTAGAGAACATTAATATATACAAAAAGGTAAACGGTACCATGTGTCCAACTATTATAGTTATTACACTATAACTACTTCTTTATGTATAAAAAGTTAATATAAATGCTAGTTGAAAGTAGACCCATGTTATTAGTACCTTGGTATTAATCCTTAAGCGAAGCAGGGACAGGCCGCTAGAGTATTTATATTTATGTATTTACTGACGCGCTCAAGAGTTATTGGAATCTTCGCTTCTGAATAATAGTAATTCAATCAAATATAATTTCGTCCTGGCTGTATTTAATACCATTTATTCGGTTTCTGGGAGCATTATACTAGCTTAGCTTAGCTCCGCTGGGTACCTACCCAGAGGACTTAAATCATAGTCTCGGGCACTGCGGCGTCGTAATGCACCCGTGATAATATTTATTTTACTTATTATTTATTTATTCTAGCTTAATTAACTTGTTGACTCCTCTTCGCAAGTCATATTATAATTATATGACTTTTTATTTCTATGGGTAGCTTTAAAAAGTACGATTAAGTTATTTTTTTTGTTCTCGTGTAAAAACCTATACAGGGTGAACTGTTCAAATGTGCCTTCAAAGCCAAATATTAAACTACAAGGAATAGCGAACATTGCTTAAAGGAGTCTCCGGGCCGATTTTGATAAAAACTAAAACTGCGTCATTAGATTTTTGAAAAAATATTCTCCTAGCCGGGAATCGAACCGGTTGATTTTGAAAAAAAAAACTTATCCTGTGTTATTGCACCAGATGATAGTGTTGCTTATAAGGATTAAATGGTGGAATGTAACTTCAAACGGCAAACTACAGGAAAGTGCTTATTTATAGGAAAATATGTTAATGTTTTTACGCCCCACCCCAACTAATAAATTGTTCGAAATTATAGCCAATACATAACTAAATTCGTTTTTCTTAGCTTTATAAAAAAAAATTGTTTGCTTTTTGCTGGAGTACGGCATGTGACTTTGATTCTACCTGAAAGTAAGCAGACCTACAAAATCCATGAATGGGGTCGATCAATTTATGTTGTTTAACAGCATAGATAAGACCAATACGCATTACGAGTCTACTTTAGTAGTCTCGTTTTATTTTATCATCAAATTAACCGCCCGATTCGCAACTACACCTTAAAAGAGGACTACCACCTCGACAATAAATCGATGTACTTGTCTCCTGAAAACCGATAAACCCACAGACTAAAACTGAAATATGACTCGGTCACTTGAAGGTTTTTTTATCTGTATAATTTTCAATATGGATGGGTTTTGAAGATTATTATTTCAAACAATTTGATTAGCTAGTAAAGTAGACGGTGAAAAAGTATGATTTTATTTTATTTAAATATTCTTTTAATAAAAAAATATCACTTTCCTTTAGTTTGACGCTGGGTACCTACCCAGAGGAGTTAAATCATAGTCTCGGGCACTGCGGCGTCGTAATGCACCCGTGATAATATTTATTTTACTTATTATTTATTTATTCTAGCTTAATTAACTTGTTGACTCCTCTTCGCAAGTCATATTATAATTATATGACTTTTTATTTCTATGGGTAGCTTTAAAAAGTACGATTAAGTTATTTTTTTTGTTCTCGTGTAAAAACCTATACAGGTTGAACTGTTCAAATGTGCCTTCAAAGCCAAATATTAAACTACAAGGAATAGCGAACATTGCTTAAAGGAGTCTCCGGGCCGATTTTGATAAAAACTAAAACTGCGTCATTAGATTTTTGAAAAAATATTCTCCTAGCCGGGAATCGAACCGGTTGATTTTGAAAAAAAAAACTTATCCTGTGTTATTGCACCAGATGATAGTGTTGCTTATAAGGATTAAATGGTGGAATGTAACTTTAAACGGCAAACTAAAGGAAAGTGCTTATTTATAGGAAATGTTTTTACGCCCCACCCCAACTAATAAATTGTTCGAAATTATAGCCAATACATAACTAAATTCGTTTTTCTTAGCTTTATAAAAAAAAAGTTGTTTGCTTTTTGCTGGAGTACGGCATGTGACTTTGATTCTACCTGAAAGTAAGAAGACCTACAAAATCCATGAATGGGGTCGATCAATTTATGTTGTTTAACAGCATAGATAAGACCAATACGCATTACGAGTTTACTTTAGTAGTCTCGCTTTATTTTATCATCAAATTAACCGCCCGATTCGCAACTACACCTTAAAAGAGGACTACCACCTCAACAAGAAATCGATGTAATTGTCTCCTGAAAACCAATAAACCCACAGACTAAAACTGAAATATGACTCGGTCACTTAAAGGTTTTTTTATCTGTATGATTTTCAATATGGATGGGTTTTGAAGATTATTATTTCAAACAATTTGATTAGCTAGTAAAATAGACGGTGAAAAAGTATGATTTTATTTTATTTAAATATTCTTTTAATAAAAAAATATCACTTTCCTTTAGTTTGCCGCTAGATATTACATACCAGAATTAAATCTTTATAAGCGACACTTTTAGCTGGTGCAATAATACATGTGAGTTTTTTTTTCAAAATCAACCGTTTTGATTCCCGGCTAGGAAAATAAATTTATCACAAATGTAATGATGGAGTTTTAGTTTTTATCAAAATTGATACCGAGACTCGTTTGAGCATTTTTCACTATTCCTTGTAGTTTAGGATTTCGCCTTGAAGGGACACATGAAAAATTCACCCTGTATAACCTAAATATTTTATCAAGATAATTTCATTAAAAATGACATTAACTAGGAAACTAAATTATATTAACTGCAACGCTGTTTTCGCATGATATGAGTAATAATCTCTAAGATTATATACGTGGTGGCCGAGTTGGTTAGACCTTGGACTTAAAAACACTTTGGTCCCTGGTTCGAATCCCGTTGTGTACCAATGAGTTTTTAATTAAAAAAATTATGTACATTTGTTTGACAACACCACTATAGTGCCTCGGAGAGCACGTTAAGCTGTCGGTCCCGGTTTCACTTGTGAAACTGTTTATAGATTGGTTATTGAGTCAATTCAAAACATCGCGACGAGCAAGCCACTTGTTAGGTGTAGACTCATACCATCGGCTTCGACGAGGTGGGATTAAAAACCCCTCCGCTGGGTACCCTGGGGCCGTCTAGGCGGTCTCGGGCGCCGTAAGGCACCCGTGATGATATATATATATATATATATATGAGTAATAATCTATACTAAATCGACTAGTCTACGGGGGCGAGACTAGTGGTTGCGCTTTGGTTTCATTTCCACCCATGGCAAAAAAATATTAGTACGTTTTTCTGTACATAATTATTTCACTAATAGAATGCTACATTACCACTGAGTAACATAGGCTATGTTTTATTTAAAAAAATATTGACGATCCTATTAAAAACTTCGAAAATGTAACTTAAAAATTAACCTATACATTTCTTTAAATCGCGTGCGCTGCAAAAACTGTTGATGATAAAATAAAATAATTTACTACAGATTTAGAGAACATTAATATCTATAAAAAGGTATAATATCCAACTATTATAGTTATGACACTATAACTACTTCTTTATGTATGAAAAGTTAATAAAAATGCTAGTAGAAAATAGACCCATGTTATTAGTACCTTGGTATTAATCCTTATCCAAATTAATCACTTTGTATTCAAGGTTGTTTCAGTACCTATATATTAATCTTTAAATTATTCAAATCGGACATTCCATTCAAAAGATATCATGAATTAAACCTACCCGTGCGAAGCTGGGATTTATTCGGTTTCTGGGAGCATTATACTAGCTTAGCTTAGCTCCGCTGGGTACCTACCCAGAGGAGTTAAATCATAGTCTCGGGCACTGCGGCGTCGTAATGCACCCGTGATAATATTTATTTTACTTATTATTTATTTATTCTAGCTTAATTAACTTGTTGACTCCTCTTCGGAAGTCATATTATAATTGTATGACTTTTTATTTCTATGGGTAGCTTTAAAAAGTACGATTAAGTTATTTTTTTGTTCTCGTGTAAAAACCTATAAAGGGTGAATTGTTAAAATGTGCCTTCAAAGCCAAATATTAAACTACAAGGAATAGCGAACATTGCTTAAAGGAGTCTCCGGGCCGATTTTGATAAAAACTAAATGAAGATTTTTGAAAAAATATTCTCCTAGCCGGGAATCGAACCGGTTGATTTTGAAAAAAAAACTTATCCTGTATTATTGCACCAGCTGATAGTGTTGCTTATAAGGATTAAATGGTGGAATGTAACTTCAAACGGCAAACTAAAGGAAAGTGCTTATTTTTAGGAAAATATGTTTATGTTTTTACGCCCCACCCCAACTAATAAATTGTTCGAAATTATAGCCAATACATAACTAAATTCGTTTTTCTTAGCTTTATAAAAAAAATGTTGTTTGCTTTTTGCTGGAGTACGGCATGTGACTTTGAATCTACCAGAAAGTAAGCAGACCTACAAAATCCATGAATGGGGTAAATGTTTCAAGTGTGCATTCAAAGCCAACTATTAAACTACAAGGAATAGCGAACATTGCTTAAAGGAGAGAGACTAGTGGTTGCGCGTTGGTTTGATTCTCACCCATGGCAAAAAAATATTAGTACGTTTTTCTGTACATAATTATTTCACTAATATAATGCTACATTATCACTGAGTAACATAGGCTATGTTTTATTTTCCAAAATATTGACGATCCGTACGAAAACTTCGAAAATGTAACCTAAAAATTAACCTATAAATTTCTTAGCGCGTGCACTGCATAAACTGTTTATGATAAAATAAAATAATTTACTACAGATTTAGAGAACATTAATATCTACAAAAAGGTAAACGGTACCATGTGTCCAACTATTATAGTTATTACACTATAACTACTTCTTTATGTATAAAAAGTTAATAGAAATGCTAGTTGAAACTAGACCCATGTTATTAGTACCTTGGTATTAATCCTTAAGCGAAGCTGGGACAAGCCGCTAGAGTATTTATATTTATGTATTTACTGTCGCGCTCAAGAGTTATTGGAATCTTCGCTTCTGAATAAATAGTAATTCAATCAAATTTAATTTTGTCCTGGCTGTATTTAATACCATTTATTCGGTTTCTGGGAGCATTATACTAGCTTAGCTTAGCTCCGCTGGGTACCTACCCAGAGGAGTTAAATCATAGTCTCGGGCACTGCGGCGTCGTAATGCACCCGTGATAATATTTATTTTATTTATTATTTATTTATTCTAGCTTAATTAACTTGTTGACTCCTCTTCGAAAGTCATATTATAATTTTATGATTTTTAATTTCTACGGGTAGCTTTAAAAAGTACGATTAAGTAAGTTTTTTTGTTCTCGTGTAAATACCTATACAGGGTGAATTGTTCAAGTTTGCCTTCAAAGCCAAATATTAAACTACAAGGAATAGCGAACATTGCTTAAAGGAGTCTCTGGGCCGATTTTAATAAAAACTAAAACTGCGTCATTAGATTTTTGAAAAAATATTCTCCTAGCCGGGAATCGAACCGGTTGATTTTGAAAAAAAAAACTTATTCTGTAATATTGCACCAGCTCATAGTGAGAGCTGGTAGTGCGTGCGCTAGGTTTGGTGACCTCCTCTCTCTGGCCTGCCTGCAGTTTTGTAAGTTAGCCCAATACTTACAATGGTTGAAGGTGTTGTCGCGTAGCCAACTTTTTTCGTCAGCCGCGTCGTTACCGAGGGAGTTGCTGTGTCCCTTTATCCATTGGAGAGTGACCCTGTTACCAACTGTTATATTCTCCAGTGCGTAGTGGCATTGGTTCATCTTGAGTTCATCTGTTTGTTCTTCAATGCTAGACGGTTGCGCTGTCTGATAGTATGCGTATACCATATTCTTCTATCTGTCTTGCTTCTATTATGGCTATACACTCTGCTTGGAAGATGAAGCATATGTGCCAAGAGCTGTTGAAATACTAATGTTTAGGTCTCGAGTACACTCCTGCGACTGTTCCGTGTTCTGTTTTTTAACTGCCCGTGTAAATTCTGACCTCGTGTAAGCCAGATTGATCAGTCGGTTCTTCTTGCATGTTTATTGAATAATTTCTCACAAATATGTGCACGCGAGGACATCTGTCGTTCACTACATTAATGACTGATTGTATATGAAGATGTTTGTTTAATGACTGAGTGTACCTGGAGGTAAGCAGACCAACAAAATCCATGAATGGGGTCGATCAGTTCATTGTTCTTTAACAGCATGGATCGCTTCTACTATGCCGTAACAAGTTAAATAAGCTAGAATAAATAAATAATAAATAAAATAAATATCATCACGGGTACATTACGACGCCGCGGTGCCCGAGAATATAGCTTAGCTCCGCTGCAGTTAGTATAATGCTCCCAGAAACCGAGTAAATGGTATTAAATACAGCCAGGATGGAATTCTATTTCATTGAATTCTATTATTCAGAAACGAAGATATCAACCTGTATAACCTAAATATTTTATCAAGATAATTTCATATAAAATGTCATTAACTAGGAAATTAATTATATTAACAGCAACGCTGTTGTCGCATCATATAAGTAATAATTTATACTAAATCGACCGCCTGCATATACTAGTGATTGCGCGTTTGGCGTTGTATCCGGAGGTCATGGGTTCAATTCCCACCCTTGGCAAAAAAATATGAGTTTTTCTGTACAGTTTGTCATAGTCTGGGTGTTCATTAAATATAATATATATCTTTGTTACTGGTACACATAGTACAAGCCTGGAGCTTAGTTTGTGACTATGAGGAACTCCTAGAATGAATTGAAAAAATATTTATTGTTGCATAGCTCATTTATAGAGGAAGCCTATATGCTATATAACATCATGCTACGACCAATAAAAGCGGAACATATTTTTTATATATAGGATCTTGACATGTGACCCTACATCTACCTGATCGAAAGCACTATTCAGGTCCAAGAATGAATACAACCAGCTCTTAGAACTGTGTTGTAAGAGCATCCATTATGCCGGCTTAAGATGCTTATTCACGCTTCGTTTAAAGGACTCAAGGTTATAGGATGGAGGAAACACGCAAGCAGGTAGAGCATTCCACATTTTAATAGTGCGACAGATGTACGAATCACCAAATCTTTTAGTGTCGAATGGTACATCGGCCACAGAATGCGTATGCATTCTGTTACCGGCTCGTGAGGTTCTGTAACGGAAAGGGGAAGGGGGAAAGAGATTAAATAGTCCATTATATTATTATAGAGCACTGTCCATTGTAAAGGCGGTAAAATACGCTCAACGACGCTACATCTCTGTGAAGCTGCAGTGGCTCTAAGGTGTTAGTAAATAAAAAAAATGCATCAATTAAAAAATGTTGCAAAAACGGGATAAAATATTCTATTTCAGAGCTTCCGTTGTGTTGTGTGTTGCATTAACGCAGCGGTTAACGGTTAAAGTTACTCAGACGACCAGACAGAACTTACAAGCTGACCAGCGCAACTTCGTAAAATTAATTGTCATCATATCACTACTTCTTACACACAGACCTAGGAACTTGCTTGCCGCGCGCAATTCTATAGTTCTGTGTCATCACCATAACTTCTCAATATATAATCTGATGTTCAATGGCCTCTCTCAATGATCTATGTCCTGAAAGAAAATTTTGTGCGATCTATAAATTATGTATTATATTATTTTAGATTTCACACTTTTACAGCTCCAAAATAATTTAACTGTGATGCATAATCTAAAAATGTCAGCAGACGCAAACGTATAATTTTTCAGGGGGTAAAAGATACTGCAGGCGAGAGCAACTCTGTGATATTATCAAGTTGAAATTGTCTTCGATCACTAGCGATATCCCATTTGGTTATCGGCTAGGAGACGAACATCATATAGACCCATGAAATTCTGCAATAAGAACTTTCGTGGCAAGTCATAGTATACCAGCAAGGGGTTAAAGGATTCCAACATGTCGCTGGCTGAATTTCCGCATTTCATCCCCGAATGACGTTAGAATTTTTAGTAACATAAAACACTGTAGTCAAATGTAACTTTATTTATTTAATGGTTTGTATTTTTAACTGGACTATTGTTTGTGAAGATAGGATCTGCCCGGCGACTGGTTTTATTTTAATTGACTGAACGGCATCACAGAAGTTTAATACATAGAGTTTACTAGTCTATCAATGTATTTAATAATCGGACAGTAGGTTTTTTCTTTTAAATTCAAACGACAAAGGTGTGTTAATAATATCTTATAACTCTAATACTAAAAAAAATATTCTCTTGTTGTTCAAAAACTTTAGATTACTTTATTACCAGTACTAACATCGCTTATCTGATATCTTTCATAAAAACTTTTCCAGTTTTTTCAAGAATCTGAATGTCTACGATATTAATGCGTAAAGCATACTCCAGCCACTATTTTAATCTTTTAGCTACTTTTACGAGTGAGTTTTTCATGCAATCTTGGTATCAACCTTCGCCATACCGACTCTTCTTTCACACAAACTTTAAATATATTTCTATGACTTCTACAACCCCGTGGCTCAATGATACAATACTGAAACCTAAAAGGTGGAGGGATTCTATTTACAGAAAGCACAAAACCCAATGAACCTTGTGAGAAAATGTTTTTAGCTATTCATGGAGTGAACTGTAGTATTCCTGATATTGAGACCGCGATGCAGGGTTAAAGACCTTTCCGAATTTAACACTCTCTTTCACTGAGGTCCCTACTCAACTAAATACTATACGATTCTGTCAGCGCCATCTTGATAAAGCATTCGATAAAAGTTCCGAAGGCTGATCTTGGAAGGCCAAGATCCTTGAAAAGACGATGCAATACCTATGCCGAAATTCCTCTTGCATCGACTTCCACTGTATACAGATATATAAGTTTATATAAGTTTTAAACCGTTTCTAGTAACTTCATCCGTGATCTCAAAGTATTTGTTCGACTTAATGGTATGGTCCTTTGGAGTGTTTGCTTCCCACGGAATGGTCAGTTCTACAAGCTGGTAAAAGAAAGTCGTGTAAATTAAATGATTCGTAATCGACTAACGCAAAACGGCAACATATTTGCAAACATATTCACTTTAGGGTTAAAGAGAAAAAAAATCACCTTTTACATTTGAAAGTTGATACCTAATTAAGGTTACTGAGAAAAAAAACGTAGCTCAAATAAATATTTCCACAATTGTTGAACAGTATAAGCGATTCAGGGAAACACTCTAATTGGATTCCATGGTATAAAATATAATGATGTCGGTTTCTACATATTATACTACATAACAATCATATTACTTGATATTTGATATAACACTCCAGTAGCATAGAAAATTGATATATAAATAATATAATATAAGTGCTTGTCCTGACTGACTGACTTCTGACCGAAACTACTGGGGCTAGTAATATTAAATTTGGTTTGGACAATTGCTTCCTTTTTTTTTTTTTTACAATTTTATCAAACTTTATTGCATAATACAAAGGCGGACTTAATACCCTTATTATTTAAGGGGTAAGAAGTAATAATAAAGACATTCTGTCTCCGATTTGAACCAATATTTTTTTACCGTCAAAAACATAATTAAACTAACTAACAATACTACTGTAGAACCTCGTAGAGAAAATTTTAAGTTATGTGAAAACTAACTAAAACTGGGACCGCATTTTAGCATCAGTTAAGTCTATTTAAAAAACGCGACGAGTTTGCCAGTGATGTAGCCTCAGCGACAACGCGGTGGAAAAGTACCCTTCCATTGGGTATCTGGAGGCTTTCTAGGCGGTCTGGAGCATCTTAAGGTACTCGCCTTTGCGAATAAACCTGCCACCGCTTAAACTTCGAGGACAGGAGGTCCAATGGGCCAATACTGTTAAGTATCTGGGGTGTGTAATCCACCGGTCGCTGCGCATGGGCGCCATGGCAGATCACATTGTAAATCAAGCCAAGGCTACCCGAGCCATGCTTCGGCCGGTCCTCAGTTCTTCCTTACCGCTCGGGGAGAAAGTGCCGGTCTACAAGACCTTTGTGCGTTCCCGGCTTACTTACGCTGCCCCAGCGTGGCATCACCTCTTGTCGTCCACGAACAAGACTCGACTCCAACACCAGCAAAACGTCTCACTCCGATTGGCTGATAGTGGTGGTACGTGCGCAACACCACTATCAGCGGCGACATAGGGGTGGAATGCGTGGAAGAGTTCGTCGAACGGCTCGCTCGACGTATGTTCGACAGAGTTGATAACGGACTCCATGACCATCTCAGTGGTATCGCGCTATTCCACCGCACGGCCTCCGGAGGGACGGCCTTTGCCGAGAGAGACTCTCGACGACAATTCTACTAGGACTTAATTATTTCGTATCATGGCGCACAGTGCCGCATGCCCCGCGCATCATAAAAAAAATCTAATCTCTTTCACCCACCTTTTCTGTATTTCTTCGGCCCTCGCTCTCGGTGAGGGACGGCGTCAATACGCATAATCACCGGCGGGCTTTCACCCGCCGAGCTTATGCTCCTGTAAATGGGTGCAACCCCGACAGGCCCTCAACGCCGTAGTCAAGGGGTTGAAATACGTAATGATGATAATATACAAAGATAGTTGACTATTTTTTTTATATCAAAATAGTATCATTAGATCATTGAAGAATCTCAGTAATTGAATTTATAGATTACTGATATTTATAACAGGATTTTGTGAGGAGAAAGAAGCAAAACGAGTTAGGCCTAACTCGTTTTGCTTCTTTGCAAGTACTATGTACGAATAGTTAGCTTCGCCTTAATTATATAAAATACACTAGTTTTTGCTTACAATAATTATATTTGACTCCTAAACTAGGTAGACCTGTAAATATGTATAAAAGTCAGTACTCCTCACAAAATCCTATTTATTGGCAAAAATCTGAAAGAATCAAAGTTTAAATTGAACGTTGCTCACTAAACAAGTCACATAGAATCAGAGACACCATTTAAAACATTGAGTGAAAATGTATATATTTATATGAAAATTTATAATTGTACTCAATCAATCAATGTATATATCTATGAATAATAAAAAAACTGTCTACAAGTTATATTGTCTGGGAGTAAGTTTTCAAAAACCTAAGAAAAATGCAGGCGTGTAAAATGAAAATGTATGTGTGAACACCCATGCTGTTCATAAATGATATGCGGTCGATATAACGTCATTGACACAGGATATTATGTCGCATAGCATTTTTTCTTTGCCTACTATAAAAGCTTTGTCGATTAGTAGTTAAGCCAAAGGACTTTTAGTTATTTAAAGAATCAATGTTCTTCGCTATTCATGGATTCTCTATGAGGGTGCCGGGTTCATTGCGTGGCTTGAAGGCAGTGATCCAGGACTTGGGACCGCGAAGACGGTTTGAAAACTTATACGAATTTAAGAATTTAACTCTCCCCTTCATTGCGTTCACTACCCTTTCTACCTCCGACATCCAATTTTAGAAGGTCAAGATCCTTCTTACGACGCTGCAAAGACTTTGCTGGAATCTTTCTTGCATTAAATTACACTGCATAATTAAAACCGTTTTTAGTTATTTCATTTGTGAGATGAAAGTATTTGTTCAAATTGATAGTGTGGTATTTTGGAACATTTAATTCGCAAGAAACGGTCAATTCTACAAGTATTACTTTCTTCCACAGTTGCCTACGTGGATCATAGTGCCCCTTTCCGCGACCGGCTAGTTCGTTCAGAAAGATTAAATATATATATATATATATATATATATATTCATTGGCCAGGTTCAAGAAAGGCTTACTTTCACTGTTCTTTAGTTGTTCATTGTTTATAAAAGATCAAATATTTATAGTATCTGTCATTTGACGTTAATCCTTTTCTGGATTTAGAAATTTTGAAATATACAGCTTCACGAATAATATCAAGAAATGTATCGGTGAATATGTCGGTGCGAATAATATAATTGTTTAAGCAGTCTTGCACCCTACAAGTAGTCTTGCAGTCATTACGGCGACGAGACACACTATTCATGTCTTTTCTGTTACTTGTTTCCATCGTATAAGATTTTAGGACTGATAGGAATACAAACTTCACTCACGGTAAGCCATCGCGCTAAATATGTAGCCATGATCTTCTTCGTTTCTAAGGATATATTTAATTACTTCCTTATCACATTTCTTATTCATCCAATCCAACTCCTTTTGCTAGTCTATGTGTGCCACTAATAAAATATTTATAGAGTAGAAGTCTTGCCTACATCTGAGGGCAACGAGTCTTTTGGGAGAGTTGCAATCAGAGTATCCTGAGAGGTCAGGATTTGTTGCAGACTACTTATATACATCAAGGCTTCTGGTTTTCACTTACTCATATGGCTAACATTTGTAATAAGGTTATATTGAATCTTTCCACTAAACTATTCGTCTTCGGATAAAATATGGTATTAAATCTTGATTTTACTCCAAATTCCTCAATCGTTACTTTAACTAAATTTGATGTGAATTCTTTTATACCTAATTTTTTTTCCACTATTTTGTAGCTCATTTTATAAAATATATATCTTCAAATATAGGTCTTTTGTAAACCTAAATGGAGCCCCGGTAAAGCTTGATCATGTAATTCTAATAAAACTTCATTTATAAGTGGCTTTGGTAATACTACTACTGTTGCTACTTTGCTTTCATGTCTTTACCATTGTAACTGATTGCGAGAAAATAATAAAGCAAGTATCGTAATCCAACCGACTTTTATTTTTCTACTGTGACAAATGATTTAGACTCTCAAATATTCTTTTAAAGTCTTTCCAGCAGGTTTCGTTGGTAACATTCCATTCGACAATGTTTCAGGCGAAACTTGATGAGAGCAGCTGGGCGCACTCCTACCTTTTGACAACGGTGATGTATCTGGAGTAGTTGACAGTAGGGCGATTTTTCGTACTGGCTACCTCCCTGCGTCTTCAACTCTACTATTCTAATTATTTTATCTTTACCAGGACACAATTTAGATATACGACCAACCAGCCATGTATTTCTAGGAAGGGTGTTATCCACGATCAAAACTAAGTCACTCAATTTAAAATCATTTTGACCCGTGCTTCGATAATGTGCTGGTAGTAATATTGGAAGATATTCTTTAATCCATCGCTTCCAAAACATGTCGGCGAGTATTTGTGTTTTACGCCATTATTTTCTACTATAGATATCGCTTTCAGTAAACGTGCCAAACTGTGGAGCTGTAGACGAAGTTCCCAAAATAAAACGAAATGGAGCAAGTGCTTCTTCAGTTCCAGGTTCAGTGGATACATGAGTCAATGGTCTGCAATTGGCGATAGCTTCAGCTTCATGAAGTAAAGTTAAAAATGTTTCTTCTTTAGGGGCTTGTTCGTGAAGTGCCAATATCTTCTTTACTACACGTATGAGCCGTTCCCAAGCACTGCCCATGAAAGGTGCCGCAGGAGGTATAAATCGCTAAATGATACCTATTCATTATATGAATATTCTGAGTTTCAGAATCGATTTCAGCTCGAGCTTTTCGTAGTTCATTCTTAGCTCCATGAAATGCTGTGCCATTATCGCTGATGATAGTTATTGGAGATCCTCTTCGAGCTATGAGTCGTGAAAGTGCCATAATTGCGCTATCAGATGTTAAATTGGTTACAATATCCAGGTGTATTGCGCATGTCAAACAGGTAAAGAGTGCAACCCAACGTTTCTCGCGGTGTCTTCCAACAGTGACGTGGGTAGGTCCAAAGAAGTCGAGTCCACAGAAGCTGAAGGGCCGATGTTTTTTAGGTAGACTTCCTTCTGGTGGTGTGGTGGCCACGACGCCGTTGAGCCGGTACCGCTGACATCTATGCGCTACAGAGCGCACCAAATTGCGTAAACCAGGCACCCAGTACACCTGGTGAAATTCAGTAATTATAATTTCTGTATTAGCATGAGCAAAACGCTCATGGTAATATTGCACGAGTAAGTAGACAATAGGGTCATTCTTTTGTATCTATCATTATACGCTTAACATAACTGATTCGCAAACATCTAAAACGTTGCCAATTCGTCCACTTAGTCGTAGCAGATTGTCATCGTCTAATACCGGATTTATAATCGCGATTCTAATTCTCGCTGGAGGGCGCGCAGATTTCAGAGATGCAATTTCTTCAGGAAAATGAATTTACTGCACTCTTTTCCATATCAATAACTCAGCAAATGCAATATCACATGCGTTTAGAGGCAGCATTGGTAATAAATTGGGTGTGTCTGCATGGTCTATAGCGGTATCTCTTAACCTATATTTACTTAATAATACTCTACAAAGGCTATAAACTAATGCCGTGGAACGAACGTACCATGTCCATTTGCCAAACCTACTAACATCCGGGACACAGGTATCGGACAAGAACTGTGAACTTGGGCAGCGATGATGACCTTTCTTTGCTCTAGTAAAGCAAGGTTGTAGCAGTTGGCTATACCGGCCTTGAGCCTTCTGATCTGTAAACAAATTCGGGTCCACATACAAATACTATCTAAGGAATAATTATTAATTTTAGTCCATTGACGTAAATAGTAAATAAATCTGCAACATTATCGTTGCTAGGCCCAATCTTCTATTGCGGTGTTCTCTACAATTTCAGCGACTCTGAGAGCTACGAAGGGTTTATAATTTCGATGATCACTGCGAATCCATGCTAGTGCCGTGCATGAGTCGGTCCAGTACTTAGTAGATGTTTTCTTAGTTGAATAAATATGTATTTACCCAATCTGCTTCCTAATAATGCAGTTTGTAGCTCCATTGTGGGAACCCATACAGATTTAAGAGGGGCTACGTGAGCTTTACTACCCACTAGAGATAGTCTGATACTACCATTAGTGTATATATAATGTATATAACATACAACTCCGTACGTATTTTCACCTGCGTCGCAAAAAGTATGTAATTCTAATGTTTTGATAAATAAAGATAATTGATACCATCTTGGGATTCATAATGATGTAGCAGTATTTAGTCGTGAAAGCCATGTCAACCAGCTTTTATATTCAGTTGGGCGAATCGCAGTATCCCAATCTATCTTGCTCCTCATTACATTCTGAAATACGATTCTACCATGAATAACAAGAGGGCCCAAGAGTCCTAATGGGTCATAGATCCTCATCAATACACTTAAAAATTGACGTTTAGTTGGTATCTGGTATCCACTTGTGACATCTGTTGGAAAACGATTCAAATTAATTGAGAAACTTAACATGTCACAACTGGGGTCCCACAGTAATCTTAATATACGTTGTATTGTAGAGGTCGGAGTTAGCAACTTTGTAACTGATTGCGAGAAAATAATAAAGCAATGGGCTGTATCAATCTAAATATAATGAATCAATCACAAAATAATAAAATGCAAGAAAAATATTCACTATTAATACAGAGAGCCCAGCCATCGCGGGGCCAGGTTATCAACAACTCAAACTCTTACCGACTAAACCTCACGGTGTTCCTCCGGCCGCAATGGCAAGGCTACGGGTATGCTTACGCACTCGTCCGCGACCCTTCCGGCGTGAGCCCGCTTACGCGTGCACCGTTGCGAATGGAGGAGGGCCCCTTATCAAACTCCCCCGAAATAAAAGACGCCTGGTAACACCAGAGACGCCTTTCCTCACGTGGCCCTCCGCCATCCGCTACCCCAGGCCCTACAGGGCGGGGGGAACGAGCACTATATCCTCCGCCACTCTGTTCCCTCATCCGGCCAACGAATGAACGGCAGCCGTGTTGTGTGGCCCCAGTCAACTCCGTCTCCACAGAAAAGTGCCGGGAGAGGCCTCTCTCGCAAGAACCGGCCCTAACTGTGAGGGCCGGGCGGATCCCTGCAGACTCGTCCCAGAAAGCAGGGGTAGGCTCTGTTTGTGTAGTGGCGATATCTGCCACTACACAAACAGAGCCTAATGTGGGACAGACAATGACTAGGCAGCCGCTCGATCCGAGACAGACGCTGCCTAGATTGTCCTCCCCTACGCCAGCTGGGTTAGACGCTGGCGTAGTTATGGCAGACGCTGCCGATACCTCTTGGGATCGTTTGTTCAGCGAGTGCACTCCACCCTACGTGCACTCACCATAAGGCAAGGTGGTCCCGCGGGGGAGAACTGTAAAACCCACCTAGTTCATCTACCATTCATATCTTTTTTCTTCCAATCAATATAAAACCTTGTGACAAAGTGTCGCAACCTGAAATTTCATTCCCCATATTATTTTTTTTTATGTTTCTAAAGCAAAAATGATTGCCAAAATTCTTTTAAGTAGTACAATATTTAATCACTTCCAAATCAGATTAATTTCCTAGAAGCATAAACCACATTATATTTATAATACGGTAATATTTTATTTTTACCTTTCCTCAAACATGCACCTATGCATGACCCGATGCATCAACAAATACCCTTATTTAAACATTTTCATCATTTTAAAAATGGAGATGAAAGGAGAGGATTGTATTATATCATTTTAATATGTAAGGTATTTTTCTGTTCACATTTCCATTCATAGTTAAATTATATATAGTTATATTTTATATTCTTCTGTAATAACCTAGAAAATGGCAATGACATCTAGCACCATTTATGAATATAGCATCCTCGTTACATATCCGCGCAACACTGGCTTGGAATCAGTACTGGCCGAAATTACATTACGAGTGTATTACAACATTTTGTTGATTTGTTCTTGTATAATATCCAACTACTCGTTCGACATTCTATATGGGGGACTTGTGAACCAGAATGACATCTAACAAATCAATATGTATAGAAAATTCTTTGTTCCGTCCTAATTCTTTATTTGACCGGGCAAAGCGACTTTCATACTTCTTCGAAATTTATTGAACTTTATTATATTCCTCGTAGTTTAATGATTATTCTATATCATAATACTTGCATTGCTATCCTTTAACACATCATTTATTTCCCTGTTTATTTACAAGCTCTATAAATTATTTTTAAATATTTACATTTAAAATATTCCCTTAACTCATCAGCTCTTGCTTCTTATCATCCTTAATTTTTTGTTTTATAACTTTCCTATTCCTATCATTAATTATTACTGTATTATTTCAAAAGCCTAGAATTACTCCAAATTTCATATTGTTTATCACATAAAAAGTAATCTCCTATTTATAGTTCTCTATCAGAAAAAAAATATGTACACTTTGATTATATATAGTTATACCAGCAGGTTGACATATATTACCTCTATTTAATAAAGAAGGATGTATGCAACTTACATAAGCCCCACTGTCTATTAAAGCACTCACATACTTGTCTTTCACAATTATAGGTAAGAATATATACTGACCTTTTGTTTGGATGTGATTAATAGAGGCTTTTATGCCCTGATTTGTTTTTTCTTTTACTGTATATACACAAATATAAAATAGGTAGTCGTATTCATGCGCAGCATATGCTATATACGAAAGAAGAACATACGCAGTCTGTTAAATATACATAACCAGCTTCAGCACATTGCACGGCCATGCACAGCATACGCAGCAGTAAAAAAATTTAACCTTTTTTGACTGCTGCATCTGAAAAGTTTATCCAATTTTTCCAACAAAACAAAATTTGCCTCCCAGATTTGGGGCCCAAATAAATACATCCACACTTTTCATTGTTGTATTGTATAGATGGTTGAGGAAAACACCCTAATTGGATTCCATGCTAGACAATGCATGCAAAAGCTGCAAGAAGACTTTAAAAAAAAAAAAAACTGAAACAAGCCCTCAAAAATGCCTTTTTATTAAACAGGGGTTATGTTTATTGCTAAAAAGTTCTGATTATTCTATCAAAGATTATTTTAATTTGCAATATCACAGATAATATCAATAAAATATAAAATATTTGAGGCTATAGTAGGTAATGTTGATCATCTCGGTATGTATGGAGGATAACTATTAACAGGTCAATGGAATCACCTTACCATCTAATATAATTAGTTATGTATTCAGTGTTTGGTAAAGTTTTACTTTAATATTTTTATTTTTTAATTTAAAGACGCAAATTGCCTTTCTACTGCGTGTTTCTATATAAAATTCCAACCTAATGAAAAATAAATCGATCTACTTTTTGTGGTTAATAGCAGCATAACCAAACGCTTTGCCGTGCAGTGTTCAAAATAAAATTAAAAAAAACATGTGTAATTTTGGTGATATTCAGTCAACCGCATTAAAAATCGTATTCTAGAACCGGGAATACTAAACTGAAATCATTGCGCATAGCAGGTGAACATACCTAATGTTCATCTACTATGTCTTGATTCAAGCGTATTACGAGTTCATATACTACAAGTTTATAGTTAAATCTACAGTCCGTTTCCTAATAGCACCCTGAAAGGACAGTAGCTAGGGTGGAGGGAATTCGACCGTTTTTATTTTTTTAAATAATTGATTCTCCTGTATTACCAATCGTTGTTACATATGGATGTAAAAGCTTTATTCATACCAACTAATAAACTCTACGACTTTATTTTAAGGTTGCGCACTATGAAAGTAATTTGAAAAAAAAAAAATTAAAATCATAAATATAAATCTTCCACTCTCTCAAAGGTTAGCTGGTATGCCTAAGGTATTAAGTTTGCCTATGTACGATTATATTTTGTAATTTTATGCAATAAAATATTTTAAATAAATAAAATGTACAGCAGTACAGTTAATTTTTTTTTTGTACCTGCAAGTTAATATGTTATTGTAACTATATGTTATAAAACTTATATTCCGTCTCACTATCGAATGTTATCTTGAGTGTATTTGCGTTATATCCTAAAAATTACTCGTCAATGTATTAAGGATAAGTGTAAAAAAGTGGAATTGGTGTTAATTTACGTCTGTAAATGCCCAAAACTCGAAAGACTTGGTGTGCCCTTTGTTTGGCGATCCATTAAAACTAAGTCAATGTGTTGTCTGTGACAAACTTATTGTGATATTATAAAATAAAAATCATTTATTTACTCTACAAAAAATAAAATTTCTTATAGTTATATAAAAATAACATTAATAACTAAATAAAACCAATGGAGATGTATATAAAAATAATACAAAAAAAACCCTATAATACAAACCTACTAAAAATCTAATTGTGTGCCCTGTGGCATGGTTCCCAAAACACTGGCTGCATTTCCTCGCTGTATCGTAAGCGATATTCTTTGTGCAAGGAAAGTGCCAGCATACCGGTCACCAGTGACTTCAAATAATTTGGGTGCATTTTCATTGAAAAGCTCTTTTGAACTGGGACCCCACGGGCCGAAAGTCTCCACTCCAAAAGGCACAAATACATAGCTATTCATTATATCTATGTATTTGTGATGCTTCTTTGCTCTTTCCGCTGCTATTCCGGCCTACTCTCTAGTACCTGGAAGGTGAGAAGCCGCCATCGTATCGACGCATGTACAATCCCATACCAGACAGCGACCCTTTCTTCATGGTATTAATGACATACCATCCGGTCTCCTACCATCATCGCGTGACAGTCCACTCGGCTCAAGAATGGCTGGCACATTAATAGAGGCAAGAGTCCGGCGTAGTATGTCATTAAGAGAGCCATGTCGAGAAAACCTACCAACACTCTTAGAGCATGAGAGCCCGTGGTATCCCAGTTCATCAACGTCACTTCCACAATCCACATGGGCACTTATGGGGCTCGCATATTTTAGCTCCCAGGCGCAATCCTACACAAATTTGGAAAGCTCTATTGTCTAACATGGTACCGAGGTTTGGGTTGGCGATTATATTAAGCCAATGTCCAGACTCTTTCTGAAACTGCTAATAGTCTGGCCCGATCAGAATCATTGATACAAGTTTGGAATAGGTTTTGAATATCAACCTGAATCATAGGAACGTCCCAATGTTTTTGAACATGTACTCCAGAGGTATGTTTTCCAAAATACAAGTTGATTTCCACAATTCTATTGCTTCTATTAAAGAGGGTATTAAGTTCTGATTCCAATTAGTTTTTAATATTTTGCATATTAAACCAGAATTACTATGAGCTGATGATAAAAAAGCCGGGAGTGCTACGTTGGAAAGTTTTCGGATCCCTAAATCCATTTTTTTTCCTGGAAATTAATATTTAAAATTTCTTCGGTTACTTTTCGTATGGTGGAATCCAAAGTATCTAGATCCGGAAACTTCCATAGTGGACTAGTGCGAGTAGCGTATATTAATTTAGGCACGGATAAACCAAATTTTAAAATTATTAAAGCTACATGTGAATTTAAATTTTTAAACGGTCTGAATGTTTTTTAAATTGGTTAAGTTTTTCATTAAGGTATGTCGGTATGGCGTCTTCATAGATAGGAGATCCAAGAAGGTAAAAATCTTCTTTTTTTATGATTTTGATATTTGGAGTTAAGTTACCGAATTTATGAAAAATTTCCTGTTTCAGAACTTCTGAAATTTTATCCGAGATGTATAGTTCGCATTTATTGAAATTTATTTTTAATCCAATTAGTTCAAATTTCGGTTTTTTTTTTTTAAATCATTACAAACTGTTTGGTAATTTCCTCCAAGTGTGCAATCGTCTAAATACCAAACGTTGAGTTCCGATGAAAGATCCGATATGATCTGATGAATTCCTAAACTAAAAATAGCTGGACCCAGAGGTTCTCTTTGTTCACATCCAGTAGTTGATAAAATTTCGTGTTTATTGTATAAAAGAGTTGAGGGTTCTTTATAACATTGGCTTTATATATGGGAAAATTTCAGGAATATTATCATATATTTGTTGAAGCATTTTTTCTCTATCTAAAGAATTAAAAGCATTTTTTATGTCTATTTTTAAAATGACTTGTATGTTTTTGTTATCTGCTATAGAGCGGACTACATGAATAGCAGATTCGCACCCACTACCAAAACCTAATTGTACTGGTTAAAATATTGATGCTAGTTTTGATTTAATTTTATTGCAAGCTAATTTTTATGTTAATCTTCGAATTGTAGACCCTATAGCTATTGGTCGTATACCTCCTTCTTTTTTGTTAAATGCATATAATTTTGCACCATAGATTATATTTAAGAATTTTTGATTAATTTGGCCTGACAACATAAAATTACATAGCTTTGTTAAATCTTTTAATAAATTTCTTCCAGCATCTCCATTTTTATCACTAATTAAAACTTTTAAGTGTTGGGGAGTTATTCCGTCTAAACCTGCCCCAGAACCAGCTGGAAATGATAGAATAGCTAATTTTGTATCTGCTTCTGTAATTTGTAAGAATGAATGAGTATCGGAGAAGTAAGAGAAGATGCTGTCTGTGGATGTTTTTCTAAAAGAATATTTAAGGTTTCGGGTGAATCAGGTGCTATCGTATCATCTGAGAATAAGAGTTGTGATGCACCTTTAAGGTTAATTTTAAATAAAATTAATACCATCACGGGTGCCTATTTTGCTCCCGAGAACCGTTTAAACGGCCTCAGGGTCCCAGCGGAGGGATTAACCCATCCTCATTTCGCCGATGGTATTTGGAGGCAACACCTAACAAGTGGCGAGCTTGTTGCGGTGTTTATGATGAAATAGCCTCGTTGTATAAAGCGGTCACCCATCCCAGGCCGGCTTTGTTGTCATCTGCTTAACCTTGTTATCATTTGCGCAGTGACTTAACCACTAGGCTGGGGCCGCTTTTTTAGGTTATTTTCAAATACTTTATTTTCCACTTTACGCTTAAGATTTTATGTTTGTTTATTATATTTAAAATTTTCAGGTATAGTAAGATTTTTGGTATTATTTTTAATTATGTTTGTTACCGACATATTATCTGTGTTATTGACATGTAAGACTTTATATGCAAAAAGAAATAAATTCTCCCAATCGTGTATGCTATTGTTTAAACATTTTTTTAAATGTTTAGATAAACATTCAGCCACACTAATACGGGCTCCCTTTGGTATTCTTTTAATTATTGGTAAATTTTGTTTAAACTTACCAAGTTTGATTTTAAATGATTCTGGTTGTGCATCTTTGAAACTGGGCATGATCGTATCTATTTGACTTTGATTTCCCTGGTGTTTGCGAGATGTGTGTATTTTTAGGCCCTTTGGTCCTTTAAAATAGCGGGGCGGTTTGCATTGTGGGCATTGAACATACTTACTACCCGAAACTACATCGGATTGCGACTGAGAGCCATTCATACTTATACTATCATTTCTCGAACTCATCATGTTTATTTATAAGAACTCTACAACAAAAGTAGACTATATTATATAAAAGAATGATCAGTAGGTGCCTATAATAATTCAATATAACAAAATAATAATTAATACCTATTACTAAATTACTAAAAAAAGAGAAATGTATAATACCTATTAAGAAATAATTGTTACAAACTAATAAATACAATAAAATAGTAAACACTGTTATTAAATTAATGAAAAATAATAATAAAAGTCTCATTTGCAAAAACACTTCAATAATACTAATTTAGTTAGATTTGATGGTAAAATGTTTAAATCCGTATAATAACCAGTTTTCAAGGTCCATATTATTTTTATTCTTCTTCATAAATGTGTGATGATAAGATGATCTCCATAGTGTTGACATGTCATATAAAAAAAACCTTTTGGCAAAGTTTAATTACATTTAGGACAAAATAATATAGAGATAATAATATTTTTCAATAATTTTTTTGTTAGATTCTAAGGACAAAATTGTTTTTAATTCTTCTTCTCTATGTATCTATAGTGTAGACATATCATATCAATTTCCATTTGTCCAAAATTTTATTATATTTAGAATCAAAATAATATATTTTTCATTTTACTGAAATATTCCTGAAAACTTTAAGGATGTTTTTTCAAAAGTTGTTTATTTTACTGAAATTTAATATTTTTTCTTAGAGAGACATTTATTGACATGTTATTTTTATGATTGTTTTTTTTAATGATCGCCACCGGCATTGAAAAAAATTGGGATAAAGCATCTATTCCCGTTATACAACATCAACAAATAGTTGCAAGATTGTTTTAATATTATAATAAGTACAAGAGTTGAAGAAATTACGCAATGAAACTAAAAAAACAGATGTTTTACAAAGATTCTTCTTCAAAATTGTTTGATATCGCAACTTGTAAATGTATATATAGAGAAGTTTGTAAATGTGTAATAAAAGTGCCTATGACTGAAGATTTTTTTTTTAAAGACCAGAAAATTTCCGTATTATTTATATTGGTTCGGTTGATAAAGTGCTAACTGAATCTTTGCACCGTAAAGAAGCACGAAAGAGTGATGGTGAGCATTTAAAAAAAAGCGAGTAGTACTCCAAGTACTTCTTCTGACCCGGTGGTGTTAAATCTGGCTTCTAGTAGTTCGCCCATTGGAACATCGATGAGGATGAAGTTGAGATTCATAAGACGAAAATGTCTAGTCAATCTACCAGAGAAACTAAAGAAATTAGGGGTAAGCTACAAAACTTAGCTACCGCATGTGACAGAAACGGAATTTCAGATCTGTCTGCTGCATTAATCGTAAATGCTGCATTAGTGGATTTAAATGTTATCAGTACTAAAGACACATCAAAAGTTGTAGATCGAATTAAAATACGTAGATAGCGGAAGAAAGCACGCCAAGATTTACCTGAAAACAATAAAGTTTTATCGGCTATTTATTTTAATAATCGTAAAGATAAATGTCATGACTATACCTAGCAATATTTCAATAATTTTAGAGCCGGGTTTTGAATATATCGGCCATCTTTCTATTGATTCGGGTAAAGAAACGACGATAGTGAAACATATTATTGACTTTCTTGAGTCCAAATTTGAATATCGTTCTTCTTTAGTGGCAATAAGATACGACGGCACTGCTGTAAATACAGGGCATAAAAACAAAGTCATTGCATTATTAGAGCAATATCTGAAACGACCTTTGCAATGATTTGTGTGCTTGTTACACGCAAATGAACTACTACTTCGTCATCTATTCATCAGCCTCAATGGTACAACTACAGGCCCAAATAGTTTTTCTGGAACGATAGAAAAAAAAGAAGATCATTAAAGTATAGGCATTTGAACCTATTCTCATAGAATAGCTGAATCTGAATACTCTTAGCACTGATCAAAAATACTTTTATGAAATGTGCTCTGCAATTTCTACTGGTACAGTCTCACAAAACTTAGCCAATAAATAACCTCGCATATTCTCGGTGGTTGACGTGTGCTATTAGGATTCTTTGTTTGTATATCGGGACAGCTAAACCCACAAAATCTTTGAAAGAACTAGCCACTTTCATCATGAAAGCTACGCATCAACCTGGTTTGATATTAAATCAAGACCATCTTGCAAACATGGTCCAATTCATATCTTTAACATAATTAAAAGATGTTTATATTTCCCAAAAGAATAAAATGCATTGCTTTAAAAACTATATAGAGAAATTTCTTCTTCGCACATTAACTTAGTTTTGGCTATGTTACAAGATGACGAATCAGACGCTCTCCGTAGAGTTTTAAAGGCAAGAAAATAGTGTAAAGGAAAGAAAGTCCGAGAGTTTCAAATCTTAAAGTTCATGCATTACATTATTATGATTTTATTAACTGGTCAAATGAAACATTAACAGAACCTCCATTGAGTATGAAATATAAAGACGCGGAAATTTCAGTCGGGATCTCCTCAGGAGGTACATTATTTGAAATTGAAAAATATTCTAGCCACACTCAGGCAGTGGAAGGTGCGTCAAGCTTGTGACTGATGCTTCGGCATCTGTTTGTGGACGAGAAGCAAGATATGGATTCATTCTTTCTAGAATAAAGGAAAGAAGAGACATTCCAATATTCGAAACAAAGTCTTAGAATTTTAGGCAAAAAGAAGAGTCTTTAGCTTCTGATTAACTCATTTGTGATAACTGATTTTTTTATTATTATTTAATTAGAAGTAATATAATTGTATTTTTTCAAATCTGAATTTAAAACTAAAATTTGTATTTTTCGAAATAAGATTCAAATCTGATGAGCCACCTTGAGATGTTGATATAGACACTTGAAAATTTGTTTAAAGGTCTCTGAAGATGTCGAACATCTATTGGTAATACAGGAATAACAAAATATAAAATAAAAATCAGAAATATGACTATCGATTTCTCGAAACCTTTTAGGCATTACTAGTACTTAAATTGATAAATAACTTAAGATTTTCTTACACCTGTCGGCTGTAGAATAATATTTTTGAGAGCTGTTTGTAAACCCCGCCATTTTTAACTATGTGAGAGGTCACATAGTTCTATCACGACGAGATGCGAATGCTATATTCTGGGTCTACACCAAATAAGTGTAGCTCGTCACGATGTTTGAAGAGACTAAATAACTCGACTATAAATAGTTTCACAAGTAGTTAAAGTGAAACCTACTTCTTGAGGCACTAAAGTGGTGTGGTAAAAAGATCTACATGATTTTTTAAATTAAAAACTCTTTGATATATAGCTGGGTTTGAACCGGGGATATACAAATTGTAGTGTTTTTAAGTCCAAGGTTATTTTTAGGTGATGAAAAAGAGAAAAAAATGTGATGGCAGAGTGTATACGTGGCGATATGGTTAACATATCGCCACGTATACACTCTGCCATCACAATTTTTTTTACAGAATCCTAAAAATAAAAATTGTTGCTGATAGATTGAGCAATTTACAATACCACGTATTTTTTTTTATTCGGGTATCAATCATTTTATTTGTGAAAATTAATTGATAGAATGGAGTTGAGCTGTAAATTTCGATTTAGCTTTTACAATTTAAATAAAACTACGCTTGAAAAGTTTAAAATATCTACCTACATGAAACAGTATTTCAATTCATCGCTTCAAATCTGTATTTTTTAGCGAAGTTAATTCCTTTGAATTTTATTTACGAAGCACATTCAGGAATTTACCGCGAAATTCAATTACGTATATTTAATAAGAGTTTTTTTAAATATAGTGTATCGTAAAAAAAAACAACCAGTCTGTCAATTGGCGTTGATATATATTTCTATGGATAATTATGTAGTTTCAGTACAAAATATTAGTCTTTTTGGATATATCATGCAATACTTATATATAATATTTTCTTACTATTTCTTGTCGAAGTAGTAGTCTTTCATAGTGCGGTTACGAAACAGGTGATTAATTTGACGATAAAAGTAGTAGTAAGATAAAAGAGTATATTAAAATACTCGTAATGCAAATACGTTTTTGTCGCCGTCCATTTTGTAACTGCATTTAGCTGGCATTGCGGGAGTGATCAATATTGTTAAACAACAATGTATTGATCGACCCCATTCATGGACTTTGAAGATCTGATTACCAACAGGTAGATACAATGTCACATGCGGTGCTCTGGTAAAAAAAAGCCAAGGACCGATAGCATAACAGCCCCCGAGGCACTATAGTGGCGATGTCAAACAAATATACATACATTTTATAATCTAAAATCTCAAACGGCGCAAATACGCAGTCCTCAGTAGAGACTACGTATTTGAACCGTTTGGGGTTGAAACCATGGGGTGGTGGGGATCAGGGGCTCATTGTATTTTTAAATATATTTCCAAACGGCTGGTCGATACATCTGGTGACCAAAGGGCTGGCTCGTTTCTTGGACAGCGCATAAGTATCGCTATACAACGGGGTAACGCAGCCAGTCTTTTGGGAACCGTCCATAATGATAGCGATATGGAAGAAATTTATTATTTAGCCTAATTTTTTATGTTAATTTTGTAGGAGTTAATTTTAGGTAGTTTATATTTTATATTAGGTCGTTTATTTTATTAGTTTAATTTAATTTTTTTAAATAGTTTGTATTATACATATTAAATTAAAATAATATTTATTTCAATACACATGTAATTATATAATTAATATATTAACTAATACTCTTTTTATATACTTTAAGAAAATATAACATTTTATAATTAAAAACTTAATGTTGGAACAAAAAAACATGTTGTGTTTTTAAGTCTAACCAACTCGCCCATCAGGTATCGGCCACATATTCAAGCAATTCCAAAAAGCACCAGACAATATACCTATATATACAAAAAAAAAAAACTAAACTTACAAAACATAACAGATAAATAATTAAAAATTAAAACTATCTAAAATTAACTAAATTAAATAAAAAACCTTCTTAAATGGGATACCACTTGAATATATCTTCGCGAGTGCATTACGAACAAGCGGCTAGCTCGTCGCGATGTTTGGATAGACTCAATAACCCATCTACTAACAGTTTCACAAGTTGGTATAGTAAAACTGGGACCGTTAGCTTAACGTGCTCTCCAATGTTGGTGTTGTTAAACAAATGTACATATATTTTTAGAATAAAAACTCGTTGGTATACACCGGGGTTCGTACCAAGGACATAAGTATTTTTAAGTCTAAGGTCTGATCAACTCGGCCTCCACGTATATATTTCAATATCTATTAAAATCGACCGTGTGGAGATATAAACAAACCCCTTTCACAGGGACTATCTAGGCGCTCTAGGCGCTCACACCATATTGGCACCATAAGGCACCCGTATTGATACATATATAAGTTTAAAAAAGAATTGTTGAAATGACACTAAAAGACGTTTGCAATAAGTAACATAAATATATAATAATATAACTAAAACCTATATACATAATATAATTTTAGATATGTATCAACAAAAGTATTCTATGAATCAACAAGATTATACGCAAAAGATTTTTAAAAGCTTTTGAATAACTAAAATATACATTTCAGATATGTTCCAGTCTGGGATTTTCGTGCATACAATGGAATAAGACTATTCATTTGACAAGAAGGCGATATTCCAGGTATGAATCTATAATACATTGAAGTTTAGCCACGGTCTGCTGATTAAACTATCAGTTTCGTTGAATTGGAAACGATGAATAGTTCCATTTAATAAATAGAGATTCCAAATCAATTTTAGTTACACGAACAAATGTAAAAGCAGACGCCTCGAAATCCGCCGAAGCAGTCCACATTTAGATAGCGACAGATGTTGATGCTTTCACCGAATGCATTGTCTGGCTTGCGGTGGTTTGGCCAATATATTTGGTGAAAGCGCTATGAGGGCCTCTGCAAGTTTCGCTTCAGAAATTCGCAAAGCAAACACCTTAGTATTTCAAAATGACTTTAAGACGAATTTTCTTAAACGTTTATAGAATTACTGTGCTTAGTTTGAAACTATTCCTTCATTTTAATATTCCAAATTTTAATACCTATATATGTTGCAAACAATAACAGCAGAGATTAGTTATATATCTAATTTCACTATTATATATGGTGACTTTGAAATGTTGTAATTTGGGTTAATATGAGGTTTTACTGATCAAATAAAAAAACGATTCACAATAATAAAAATATTTGTTGGCTTATCCATACAAATTAGTTATTTTAACATGACTTGTTTGTATAGAGAATCTTATTTTCAGTTTTGCGACACACGGTTCCATGGGATTTTTTTTTCGATTTAATCAGTAGAGCCTCATATTAGCCCAAAGCTCAAAGTTCAAAGTCACCATGAAAAGTTAGCTCAATATGAAAAATGGTAATAAATTGCTGTCTATATCTGATAATAAAAATGAAACGAAATAAAATATTTATTTATTTCATATTGGAAAAATAAATTATATTGGAGGCAGGCACGTTTTAAAGTATTATTTTGTTATAGTTTATGTTTGTTTATTGTTCATGTTTAGGCTAATTGGCATAAAAACCTATAATAGTTAAAGCTAACGCTAATAGTAGGATAATATGTATATACCATCACGGGTGCCTTAAGGCGCCTTAGATAGTCCAGACGGCCTCGGCAGCAGTCACACCGGTAAGGTTTTATTTCCATTTCGATGTAGGCGATGGTATTCTATATCTACACCGAACAAATGGCCAACACGTCGCAGTGTTTATATAAACTCAATAACCTATTTCTAAACAGTGTCACAAGTTGGTATAGGGAAATTGGTACTGACAGCTTAACGTGGAACTATAGTAGTATTGTCAAATAGATGTACATATGCATTGGTACACACTGAAGTAATTAAGGTCTAACCAACTAGGTCTCCATTCAGGATGCAGTTACGAAACGACACAAGATTCAATAATAAAACAGCGAGGCTAGGATATTAAAGTAGACTCATAATACAAATTCGTTGCCGCACATTTCATAACCGCATTATTTGGCCGATATAGTGGAAACGATCAATGCTGTTATACAACGATGTATTGATTAATCCCATTCATGAACTTTGTTACCAGATCTAGATATAAAGTAAATTCCCACTATACTGGTTAAAAGAAAAAAACTTGGGCAATAAATTTTATTCCTTTAGAAAATTGGATACCGTCTAGAGCAGTTTAATCAGCCAATTCAGCTAAAAGTGTAGGAATTAAAAAGCGAAGTTTTCATATGAGTATAGGTTTAATTATCTAAAGCGCTACATTCTAGACATTCTTCGGCTAGATTGGGAAATTTTGGACACTGCATTCTCTTTTTAATAGATTTTAATTTTTCATCTCTAAACCTTTATCTACATAAAACGTGATAATAGCTAGAGAGGCTGAGTTTAACTGTAGTTAAAATAAAATATGAAAGATGCCGAATGGTGGTCAAAGACGTGATAGACGAGTCAGTTCGACCGTAAACTTAAAAATATTAAAGTTTTTATGTCACGGATTGTCGCCTTGTTAATATTACATATATTTTTTTAAATATAAAAATTCAATGAAAAAAATCCTGGTGGGCGGGACTCGAACCCACGATCCTCACTTTCGCGGCAAGACATTCAACCACTGAGCCAATCAGGTTCCAGTCCTCACGAATTTTGTCATTGCTTGTTATCTTAATACAGACGCCCTCTACTTTCTTCTAATAACTCTATATGAGTGAAGTTAGAAATCCTAGTTTCTAATACTAGATGGCAGAGTAGTATGTTTTTTTGTTTTTAATATTAAAAACATAGAAAAAAAATTTATCGACAATACCATTATGGTGCCTCAAAAAGCATGTCTGTCGGTCCCAGTTACATAATACTAAATTGTCAAATTCTTTAAAAATGGGTTATTCTATATAAAAACTGTGACTTGTTAAACTGTATGAAGGGTACCCTTGTATGAAGGGTTTGCAATTTCCGAGTAGTTTCTTTCCAGCTTGAAATTTGGGTCTTTGTGCTCATTTTTGATTAACAGCATTAAACATTCCCACTATACTGGTTAACTAATGCGGTTACGAAAGGAGCGAACAATTAAACTAGTTGTTTCGTAACCGCACCCTAAAACGAGACTGCCACCTCGACAAGAAATCGATGCAGAGAGTCTCCTGAAAAGCGGTGAACCGATAGACTACGACCCTAATGCCCTCTCCTAGACGGCGTATTAGTATAAAAAAAAACCGGACCCGGTTTTACCGCACAAATGCTATAATTCCGCAAGTCGCATTGACATGCAGGAAACCGCTGAAATGCGGTAATGCGGAATGCGGTAACACGGAATGCTGGACTGCAAACCCTAACATGGTATAATAATGCGACAAGCTTGCCTCTTGCTCGGTATAGATTCAGCATACCATAGATAACGACAAGGTAGGAATTGTCTGTTAACATAATTATGTCTATCTATAGCTTCATGACTTTGATACTACTAGAGGGTAGCCACCACACTGGTCACATAAGTATACAAAACCCTTAACGCAGGAGAAGTCATTTTACAGTTATAGTCCAACATCATCATCATCGTCTTTATCATGGAGAGTGCTCTGAAGAACTTTTTAATTACATTTCTCCTTCCCTTTTCCGATATAGGACTTCACGAATACGTAATGCATGAATAATGTGGCATATATACCAACCCGCACTAATAAGCTATTTGAGTTTCACCAATCATTTAATTAGCCAAATGATAAATACCTACACAAAAAGAAAACATAAATACAAAAATTGATATTTACATCATTTTAATATTCACAACTTTACTTCATAGACTACTTTTTTGTATGTATGTATCATCACGGGTGCCTTACGGCGCCCGAGACTGCCTAGACGGCCCCAGGGTACCCAGCGGAGGGGTTTTAATTCCACCTCGTCGTAGCCGATGGTATGAGTCTACACCGAACAAGTGGCTAGCTCGTCGCGATGTTTTGAATAGACTCAATAACCCATCTATTAACAGTTTCACAAGTTGGTATAGTGAAACCGGGACCGACAGCTTAACGTGCTCTTCGAGGCACTATAGTGGTGTTGTCAAACAATTGTACATAATTATTTTAATTAAAAACTCATTGGTACACACCGGGATTCAAACCAGGGACCTAAGTGTTTTTAAGTCCAAAGTCTAACCAACTAGGCCACCACAATGAAAGACAAAATTGGCTACCCCAAACAAATTGGTAATTTTCACATTACTAGTTTGTATGGAGAAAGCATTTTTTTTTTCATTTGCGGCACATGGTTCCATGGGAAAAGTTGTTCGTATTGATCAGTAGAACCTTATATTAGCCCAAAGTAAATCCTTTCAAAGTCACCATGAATATATGTAGCCTAGATATTCCAGACTATAATCTATTTCTGTGGCAAATTACATCGAGACCAGGTCAGCCGTTCTGGCATGATTAAGTAATATATCTATTTAAACTTTTAGCATTTAGATTTTTTAGATTAGTATAGATAACATGTATAATCTCGTTTCTAGTAAATAAGTTTAGCTTAATTTGTGATCAGTAGGCCTATTACACCGTACAATGTTAAGTTAAACTTTAAACAAAATATCGTAGTTGTCTATGAATTTTCAATGTCACAGGTTTGTATTACGTCAGAATTGCGTCATAACGATTAAAGTTTAGCTTAGCGTTGTGCGCGTAATCACCCCGCAGTACAATATTGTGTAAAAGGAAATCTTATATACAAACGCCATATTAATTTAAAATAGTACAGATTTCACTTGTTTTTCTACAATAATTCAATAAGTAGCTTAACATATCCGTCCCGTTAAAAGCTGCTTTGTAATTTCTATAACTTTTGCTTAAAAGATCAGCAATTTCGTACATATTCAAATTCATTTTTTTGAGTTTGAACGGAGTTTTATATTCAAAAAGTTTTATATTTTTTCAGCGACTGTTGGGAGACAAAGACAATGGTGGTACCCGCAGGCTGTGAGTGCATGTGGCCGGTGCATAAATTAGGAGATATAAAACTACACATATAATAATGAAACTCCATCAAGATATATAAAAAACGAATTACTTAAGTAAATATAACGCTTTCATAATAAAAATAACGCTTCAACTGTATATAAACGTTAGATAAATTACTTATTTCTATTAGAAAAATATAATAAGTTAAGTATATTATATATTGTTAGTCTATATTTATTATTTAAATAAACGTTATTTCAAAATACCTTTGCATTTTTTTTTAAACAATAAACGCAATTTTATCGTCGGGATACAGGCTTGATGGTATGTATGTTTATAAAATTAGTATACCTATTTGTGCACAAGTTTTTTTATTGTATACAGCGCTTTAAAACTGATAAAAAAATTGTTTTTTTTTTTAATAATGGTGAAAGTGACTCAAAATTGTATATTATTTTATATACTAATATTCTTAATGTAGATACGAATTATTGAGAATATAATTGTAATCGGCTTATGTAAAATAATAAATTTACGTTTATTTATTACTTGGAAATTCTTTAGACCCAAAATGTAATGCGTAGTAGTCGAAATACAGACTACATTTATAAAACTTGAAAAGTCTGAAAACTGACGTAGCGAACGACGAGTACCATCCAGAAAAAGTGTAGGTAACCAAAAGAAAAAGATAAGAAATTGCTTTTCTTAGAAAGAGCTCACATTAAATAGTGAGCGTGAAACTAATCGCGTACAGTTGCCATTTATTCGGGCAAACGCGGGGCTGGAAATCATTCGACTATCTCGAGTGGTACAATGCCTAATACCTATATTTTCTTAGCTTTATTTTAGTCTTCGGTATTGGAGAATATATGCGATTACAGTGATTACCAAACGTTATAAAATTACTTATCTACTACTTTTTTTTTAAATACATTTCATTACTCACGTCTACTTATTTTATTAAAACTGCTAACTGTTGCCAGCGGCTTCGCACGCATTAATAATAAGTATATAAAACAAAAAAAAAACAAATAACGATGTTTTGCTTTATTTAATACAAATTATAAGTAATATTATTATGCTAAATAGGCTAAGTCAACCGACCGGTTTCAATACACCGCCTATTAAGATGCAAAAACCGTCAAGTGCAGTATGCGTAAACCTAAGCTTTATCCTCAGATCAACTGCCCATTTCGTAACCGCACCCTAAAAGAAGGCTACCGCCCCGACTAAAACCTAAACATGACTAGGCCGTTTAACAATATTGTAGGAAATTATATAATTTTAGTTAATGTTACTACTTACTATTACATTGATAATACATACGATATACTAATTAAAATATAGGTAAGTGTTTGTGTTATATACATACGGTTGTTTTAATACGAGATTTCTTAAATAATAATATATATATATATATATATATATCATCACGGGTGCCTTACGGCGCCCGAGACCGCCTAGACGGCCCCAGGGTACCCAGCGGAGGGGTTTTAATCCCACCTCGTTGTAGCCGATGGTATGAGTCTACACCGAACAAGTGGCTAGCTCGTCGCGATGTTTTGGATAGACTCAATAACCCATCTATAAACAGTTTCACAAGTTGGTATAGTGAAACCGGGACCGACAGCTTAACGTGCTCTCCGAGGCACTATAGTGGTGTTGTCGAACAAATGTACATAAATTTTTTAATTAAAAACTCATTGGTACACACCGGGATTCGAACCAGGGACCTAAGCGTTTTTAAGTCCAAGGTATAACCAACTAGGCCACCACGTATATAATAATATTTATTGGTAAACAAAATATAGTTTTTTTAATCACTTATAAATACGTATGTTTCCGCGGGCACAAGCTAGTATGTATATATAATAAAATATACTATGCTTTTGTTAGTGTATATGATTTTAAACTATGAAAACACTCAGTTTATGACGAACCAATACGTACATTTTCGTGCAGTGCTCATAGCGGCCTCTTGGTCTAGGGGTATGATTCCTGCTTTGGGTGCAGGAGGTCCCGGGTTCAAATCCCGGAGGGGCCCTTCGTTTTTTATGTTGTTTTACTACTTTTTTTTTTATTATAAATATACTTTGTATACGTTTATACAAAAATAAAAAATATATATAAAAAAATTAAATAAATAAAACTTCATTGTATCATCAGAAGTGGCCATAAATAAACTGATCATTTCTATCTAAAATAAAACACCAATTTATAATTTATTGATATAATTGTGTATTTAAGAAATTACTTGTCTACCAATTATTGTAGTTGCCAAAAAGTTGATATAAAATTTTAATTTTTAACGAAATTTTACGTACAATATTTTGAAGTAGGTACATATAAAATTTTTAATGTAGATCATTTGCATATATACCTACCCAACTTTTATTCTTTAAAAAAATCTATCTTGTGCTTTTTAAAACTTTTATAAGAGACACAAATACCTATTATTTTATATCTCTACATCAGCAATCCACCTAGAGAAATTAAGTTAAAAGGTAATGAAAAAAAGATATATCATCACGGGTGCCTTACGGCGCCCGAGACCGCCTAGACGGCCCCAGGGTACCCAGCGGAGGGGTTTTAATCCCAACCTGGTCGTAGCCGATGGTATGAGTCTACACCGAACAAGTGTCTAGCTCGTCGCGATGTTTTTGAATAGACTCAATAACCCATATATAAACAGTTTCACAAGATGGTATAGTGAAACCGGGACCGACAGCTTAACGTGCACTCTGAGGCACTATAGTGGTGTTGTCAAACAAATGTACTTATATTTTTTTATTAAAAACTCATTGGTACACACCGGGATTCGAACTAGGGACCTAAGTGTTTTTAAGTCCAAGGTCTAACCAACTCGGCCACCACGTATATTAATAAAAAGACATGAATTCTAAATTTGATAGATTATTACGAATTCTTAAAATGGTAGTGTAGTAGATAGCCGGTTTAGTCCATCATGTGTATTTTTCCTCATGAGATTTTTGTTGCTTTAACTTTTAGATAATGAAGCCGCCTTAAACCAGTGGTTGCGCCTTTGGCATAGTACAAGCCTAGAGCTTAGTTTGTGATCAGGGCAATGTGTGTAATGTCTTTTATATTATTATTGTTCTCACATTTAAATAATATTAATAGAAACATATATGTATAAATCGCTACTTTCATGCTATCATCTTTATAACTCACCTAAAATCCTAACCCCCCCCCCACACATCAAACATACACACACATCAAAGCATACACATACATCAAAACATACACAACTATACACACACGCCTAAACACACACACACACCTAAACACACACACACCTAAACACACACACACTATAACACAATCACACACACTCATCCACTCAACTCGTAAAGGGATTGGTTGGATGTATATTATTATTATTATATACTTCATAAAAATAATTAAATTAATATTGTATTCAATTATAAGAATTATTGTTTTACCTATTTTTATTATTATTTTTATTAGTTATCAAATTTTGTTATTATTTTATGGCTAATGCATGCATTTTTAAATCTGAAAGGGCAGTTTGTGGCTGTATAAAGAAATCATTGTAAAATATTGTTGTAATGCTAGGGTGGGTTCCTGGAGACCCGAAATACAGGCTTATAATTTGGGCTCCAGTCTTACATGTATTCTGTATTATTTCATTGTATTGATGTTTTTGTAATGAGAAAAATAAATAAATAATATTATTATTAATACGAGTATATTTGTCTTTATTTTTCTTCACAAGAAACTTATATATAAGTACAATATTGTTTAAGTACTGTTTATTAACTTCTCCGAGACACATAGAACCTTAGTACTTAGTATTTTCAGACATAAATACCTTCGTATTTCAGACCAACTGAAATACGAAGGGTGTTATTGTCTGAAAGTACTAAAGGGTGTAACAAGATACGCAATTTGCCACCCACCTGACTCCTCCATACAAACTTCGTGCATGCGATGTCTGTCAATACATGAACTGGATAAAATTATTGAATGCTTTTTTAATGATCGGTTAAATTATTTTGTTTTTAATATTGGGAAGAATTGGCAAATCGTTAACTAAACTGATCTCTCTCCGCCATAAAACACTTCTAATTATCCCACTAAATATTTATAATGAGATACGAGGAAAGATGACATGTGTTGATGATAAAAAACCCGTAAGAGAAAAATCGCTTAAACAACATTACCTATCGCTCAAATAAATACACCAAAATCTATTGGATGGCATTCCAACCAAGATTTTTTATGTAAATTTTAAATGATCTATTATGCGTTATTTATATTATACCTAATTTACCACAAAATTTAAATATAAATTAAATTTAACAAAGCCATATTAGTGGTTTCGGTAAAATGATATAGGTAATGCCTATATTAGTTTTGTATAATAATAGACCGATATTAAATGGAAATATTTAATGTATTCGACAGTTGATTCACATGCCAGGGTCGTGATATGCAACAACCCTCGTGCAGCGCAAATTTATAGCATTGTTTTCAAATTAAGCCTTGATTTTCCATTCAAAATTCTACTCTATTATTATATACAAATACGGTGGTTTTTTAAGTGTATCAACGTTTTTTGATTAGCTGTTTGTTATATCTGGGTGTAAGACTGGGTATATTATATTTCGATATACCTACAGGGGATATCTCAGGGGGTTTGGGTTTTAAGAGTCTCTTAGGAAAACAGTTAAAATACACCAGATACAAAAAGGTATTCTATGAAGCAAAGTTGGGTATATTATAATGACATAAAACTGCATTAAAATATATCAAATTTATATAAACTTTTTGAAAAAAAAAATTTTTTTTTTCAATTATTGGTATACATGTAAGTATTTATTAAGTAATTACATACATAAATCGGCGTTTTAAATTTATTATGAAGCGTGGGCAACTTTCTATTATGGAAGTGATTAACTTTTTAATAGCAAATAGTATTTTTTATTCCAATAATAGCAAATAGTATTTTTTATTCCAACTATATATATATATTTATTTAATTGAATTGGGCGTTATTTGGCGGAAGGTCATTATAGTCATCCAAGTCAAACCCACACCCATGAACCTTACCAACCAGTCCTGAAGATGCCTTCGTTAAGAGGCGAAACACGTGTCGAAGAGTGTTCGTTTGTTGGTAATATTTCTTTGTGTTGTTACATGTAACATATAATTTAATACACCAACATTATAAGCGGAAGATATTACAAAATAATTTTCAATTGTAGTCATTTTTTTTTATTTGCGTCGTAGTAAAATTTATTTTGACACCGGTTCATAGTGTTTAGTATGATGTTCTGCACATTAATTGTTTGCAGTTGATTCCCATTATACTTCTCATACATTATAATCCCATTATTTGTATAGTTTTCCTCTTTTCTATCCGAAAATTTTAAAAAGAGGATTATTGAACAGTTTTGGTACGTTCTAGATTTTTTTATGAAAAGTTGCTACTGTAGTAGAAAATAGTTTTTTTTTTGATAAGGGGAGCGCAGAGCTATATTGCCGACCCTGATATAGTACGACAATAGTAACAACGAAACTAATACATATTATATTTCATAAACATCCAGACAAAGGCAAACTATAATAACATGTATAGACTAACGTAGGTAATAATATTATTTTGCCTTGAGCTGTAATCGAAACCACGACTTCTATCTAAATACAACAAAAACGACGCAACAACACTAAGAAAGAAAATACTGGTATTTTTTTATTTTTATTTCAAAACAAATTAATAATAATAATATGTAGGACAATTTACACATATTGCTCTGGTCACAAACTAAGCTCTAGGCTTGTACTATGTGTACCAGAAGCAACGATATAATATATATTATATTTTATAAACACCCAGACCATGACAAACTTTACAGAAAAAACTTACTAATATTTTTGATATGGATGGTAATCGAACCCACGACCTCCGGATACAACGCCAAAGGCGCAACCACTAGTCTACGGAGGCTGTCAAAATTAAATATCAAAATTCCTATAATTTAAGTAAATCCATATTTACTTACAAAAAACACATACAACTGGATAAAAAAAATGGGTAAAAACAATTATGACCCAGTAGTTATAGAAGTTGTGCCTATACTTTAATCCCAGACTGAACTTTTACAGTCCAGTTCAGTTGAAAACGGCTTATTGTACAACTTATACAATAGATCCGCTACGTAGTGCATCAAAGCGGGAACATGTCGAAGTTGTACGCGTGATTGTACATATAAGGTTCAGAAAGCATTGATTCTCTCTTTGTAGACTGTCAGTATATTACTTTTTTTAACTTATATTAGATAGAACTACCTACATAATTCCATGTTTTCCTACTGCACCAACATTTCTATTATTTTCCTAAATATACCAATATAGATTTTTCGGGACTATATTGATATTTTATTATATTATTTATGCAGTTGTATTTATTTAGCTTTATATTATTCACCCATTTTTTTATACAATATTCTGTGCACAGAGTAATGTATAAAATTTTCAATTTTTACTCTCCTAAAGGTTAGCTGGTACATAGTGCCTAAAGCATTAATCTCGCCTTTGTATAAATTCTTTATTGCACAATAAAGAGTTAAAAAAATAATATTGTTAATTGGAACGAACTATAATAAATCCATAAGCTTATATTCCTAGTGTAAATGCAACTATTTATAAATTAGTAGAGTTAATTTATAAACAGTATGTCGAATATTAAACTCTTGGTCTGCACAAATCTGTAGTACATCCGGCATTAGTTAAGGTAGTAACATGGGACCCTTGAAGTTCCTAAGTTTTCTTAATGATATCCCAATGCATTACAAATAAATACGATCCGGTATCTTAAGGGGAATACAGGGTCGAATGGCCTTGGGCATTTCAGCACTTCGGTGGTGAGAACGCCCGGCCATCGTCGCATCCCTCCAGCACTGGTTATCGAAAGGCGCGGGAGCACCGAACATAATGCAAGGGTTGTCCTGAACAAAATAATATTTTTTTCTAGGTTTTTAATTTCTTAATACTACCTAAAAAATATTAAATTATTATAAACATTAGGTACATTAAAAAAAAACATCTAGAACGCAGCCAAAATAAATTATTTAATTATTTACGAGGAGTGAAAACATGCCATTCACAATTATAATAAACCAACTTTATAATTACAGTCTTTTGAACTACAAAATAACTATATCGACTAGTTAGGTATTCATATACGTAATTATACGTGGTGGCCGAATATATACGTGGTGGCCGAGTTGGTTCAAACCACGGTGTGTACCAATGAGTTGTTAATCTAAAAAAATATGTACATTTATTTAACAACACCACTATAGTGCCTCAAAGAGCAAGTTAAGCTGTCGGTCGCAGTTTCACTATACCACTTTGTGAAACTGTATATAAATGAGTTATTGAGTCTATCCACACATCGCGACACCATAGCCACTGGTTCAGTGTAGACTCATACCTTCGGCTACGACGAGGTGCGATTAAAAACCCATCTGCTGGGTATCCCGAGGCGCCGAAAGGCACCCGTGATGCAGGTATGTATGTATGTGACTAATTGAGTACCTACTTGTTCTAAGTCTTGACCATGACCTTTTTTTATTTGTGACTAGCTCTATCGCCCGCAACATCGTCTTCGCTATTTGTTTTGACCTGCATATGACTTTGTATCCACCTGGTGGTAAGCAGTCATACAAGGTCTATGAATGGTTTCGATAATTACTGTTTAAAAACATAGATGGCTCCCACTATGCCGGTTAAATAATGCCATTACGAAATGGGCGGCGATAAAGACGAATTTACATTACCTACTAATATATACGTGGTGGCCGAGTTGGTTAGACCTTGGACTTAAAAACACTAAGGTCCCTGGTTCGAATCCCGGTGTGTACCAATGAGTTTTTAATTTCAAAATTTATGTACATTTGTTTGACAACACCACTATAGTGCCTCGGAGAGCACGTTAAGCTGTCGGTCCCGGTTTCACTATACCAACTTGTGAAACTGTTTATAGATGGGTTATTGAGTCTATCCAAAACATCGCGACGAGCTAGCCACTTGTTCAGTGTAGACTCATACCATCGGCTTCGACGAGGTGGGATTAAAACCCCTCCGCTGGGTACCCTGGGGCCGTCTAGGCGGTCTCGGGCGCCGTAAGGCACCCGTGAAGATATATATATATTTACAAGCTGCCATCGCGGCCATATGACCAATTAAATCGCCTGTTTCGTAACCGCACCTTGTAAGGAGTCTGCTAGCTCGATAATAAACCAAATGCAGTAATCTCCTGAGAATCGTTGAACCCACAGACTATAACCGAAATATGACCTTAAATTGGCCCTCCATTCGGACAATATAATATAATAATAATAATATGTAGGACAAATTACACATATTGCTCTGGTCACAAACTAAGCTCTAGGCTTGTACTATGTGTACCAGAAGCAACCATATAATACATATTATATTTTATAAACACCCAGACCATGACAAACTGTACAGAAAAAACGTACTAATATTTTTGCCATGGGTGGGAATCGAACCCACGACCTCCGGATACATCGCCAAAGGCGCAACCACTAGACTGCGGAGGCTGTCATAAAGGGTCGTGATTCTCTTTGAGAAACCTTTCCTATGATTGATGTATTGACATAGCCATCTCAATATATTTATAAGAATTTATAGTACGTCACGAAAAACGTAAGAAATATAGATAAAATTGATATACCAAAGTTTAGACTGCAAAAAACGGATAAATGTTTCATCATTAACAGTATAAGGTTATGTAATAAATTACCTAAATTTATGATAGATTTAAGTGAAATAAAGTCCAAATAATCTTTACAACAAACATTTATCCATAAGGCTTACTATAAAGTTAATTTTATATAATTATATAGATGTAATATTTACTTTATTGCAAATTCTTCCGCTAGTTAATTATAAATAATAATAGCAATAAAGTAAATATTACATCTATATTATTATATAAAATTATGGAATTCCGCAAAATAACGCCTGATTCAATCAATTATATAAAGTTAATGACTATATTAATGGATGTGTAGAACCCTCCTGATCTGCAATGAGGTCTCACAACTTGACCATGGTTACCATGCCATGCCATCGTATCACTGCATAATAGGAAGTTCCCTACGCTCCATAATTATTTTAACACCGATTTATGGATGCAATATTAGGTTTAGTAACCTACCTAAGGTCAGTACCATAACTGCCATACCTATTAATGCATTTGCCAAAAAGTCGACGAATTGCGAAGTGTGACGTCATATTTATTAATGGTAATAAATATGACGTCACAAAAGACGTGAAAAAGCAGTTCAGAATTGGTTTTATTTCCATTTAAATTATGGAATTTAAATGGAAATAAAACCAATTCTGAACTGCTTTTTCATTTTAATATGTAAAATTGTATAATTAAATAAATACTTGTAATAAAAACTTATTAACAAAAAAAATAAACCGACTTCAAAATCACTAAAAAGTATAAAATAATGAATATTTACAAATTTTATTTAGTCCTACTGAATTCTACTTTATGAAGTTGGCACTAAATTATCAATAATAGGTATGATTTTTGAAGCCATAAACCAAATGATGCAATAGGATGGCACCGACATTTATTTTAATGATAAATATTTTATTAAGAGGTACTTAAGAGGAGGCACTATAAATTTTAGTCTTATTTGCTTATATCTGCAGAGCCAAGCACACATCTATTTATTAAAATACTTCAACTTAAGTTTTTTCAGACCTTCCTCTCTCCATGTCTTAACCAAAAACCTAATTGGAAAACATTTTTTCGATACTTTTTCTATTTTAAAATGATGCCTTTTTAATGTATAGAGACATTTTTCTTCTAAACGGGTTGAGTTTTAAGTCTAAAATAAATACACCTCACAAGAAAATACAGTTTATAATCCACTACTAAACGAAATTTTACCTAAATATATTATTAAGTATGTTATAGACAAAATTAGTTTTGTGACTTACGACATTTTTATTGATTGAAAATTGTTTGCGCGATTTTCAATCTTGCGGAGCAGATCCAAGAGCTATAATAAGTAATTATATGACCCCGTTGACCAGTCCCGCCTAGTGTGCCGATGCGTACGGACGTGTATCTCTCGTGCTGCCGGGGCTACTAAAGATTTACGTAATTAATTTGACCATGTATAAACCTTACAGGTCCTTGAATTATAGAAAAAATACTTTTAATCAAAATAATATTATAATTTTTTAGTTTTAGGAATAAATTTGAGTTTTCGAATCTGGAACAAGGAAAACCAGAGTCACCGCGAAACAACATCGATTTTTTTTATCGGTTACCTATAACTTTTTTATTTATTTTTTTGACAACATAGAGAAGCCACATATATAGGGGTAACCGCGACAGTCGATTGACGTTTTTTATAGAAATTATTTTTGACCGCCTCCGTAGACTGGTTGCGACTTTTGTGTAATATCCAAAGGTCGTGGTTCAATTCCCACCCATGACAAAAAAATATTAGTACAGTTTATCATGGTCTGGGTGTTTATATATAATATGTATAATATTGTTGTTTCTGATACACATAGTAACTTAGTTTGTGACCAGAGAAATATGTGTAAATTGTCCTACATATTATTATTAAATATTTTTTGGTTCCGGAATTTGAGGTCCATTTTAAAATACAAGATGGCGGCTTCAACTTTATTTTAAAAAATCGACATGGGACTCGTTATAATATTTTTGGGTGTGCTAAGCACGAATTTGAGGTCCATTTAAAAATCCAAGATGGCCGCCTCAACTTTTTTTTTTAATTCGACATGGGACTCTTTATATAGGTTTTGGGGTGAGCCGAGCACGAATTTGAGGTCCATTTTAAAATCCAAGATGGCGACCTTAACTTTATTTTTAAAAATCGACATGGTACTCGTTATATATATTTTTGGGTGTGCCGAGCACGAATTTGAGGTCCATTTTAAAATCCAAGATGGCGGCTTCAACTTTATTTTAAAAAATCGACATGGGACTCGTTATATATATTTTTGGCTGTGCCAAGCACGAATTTGAGGTCCATTTTAAAATCCAAGATGGCGGCCTCAACTTTATTTTTTTAAATCGACATGGGACTCGTTATATATGTTTTTGGGTGTGCCGAGCACGAATTTGTGGTCCATTTTAAAATTCAAGATGGCGGCCTCAACTTTATTTTTAAAAATCGACATGGGACTCGTTATATATGTTTTTGGGTGAGCCGAGCACGAATTTGAGGTCCATTTTAAAATCCAAGATGGCGACCTTAACTTTATTTTTAAAAATCGACATGGGACTCTTTATATATGTTTTTGGGTGTGCCGAGCACGAATTTGAGGTCTATTTTAAAATCCAAGATGGCGGCTTAAACTTTATTTTAAAAAATCGACATGGGACTCGTTATATATGTTTTTGGGTGTGCCGAGCACGAATTTGTGGTCCATTTTAAAATTCAAGATGGCGGCCTCAACTTTATTTTTTAAAATCGACATGGGACTCGTTATATATGTTTTTGGGTGTGCCGAACACGAATTTGTGGTCCATTTTAAAATTCAAGATGGCAGCCTTAACTTTATTTTTAAAAATCGACATGGGACTCGTTATATATGTTTTTGGGTGTGCCGACCACGAATTTGTGGTCCATTTAAAAATCCAAGATGGCGACCTTAACTTTATTTATAAAAATCGACATGGGACTCGTTATATGGGTTTTTGGGTGTGCCGAGCACGAATTTGAGGTCCATTTTAAATTAACGAGTCCCACGTCAATTTTTAAAAATAAAGTTGAGGCCGCCATCTTTGATTTGAAAATGGACCTCAAATTCGTGCTCGGCACACCCAAAAACCTATATAACGAGTCCTATGTCGATTTTTAAAAATAAAGTTGAGGCCGCCATCTTGGATTACACAATCTAAACCCATATATATATATATATATATATTATTATTTTTTTATTTAAATCTTTATTGCATACAAAATACAAAGGCGGACTTAATGCCGCTAGGCATTCTCTACCAGTCAATATATATATATATATATTTTAATAAAGTCATATTAGCACCCCTAGCACAGCCAAGCCAAGACAAGATATAAAGTCGCGAACCAATGTCAAAAGTAACTATTTTTTAATATCAACCAATCAGAGCGCTGCAAAGTTGCACCTGATTGGCTGATATAAAAAAAATGTTTTGTTTGACATCCGCTCGCGACTTTATCTCTTGTCTTGGCTTGGCCGTGCTACGGGTGCTGCCATTGCTATTTATCGCGATAGCGTTCTGTCATGACGTTGGTAATTTGAATTGCCACAATTCAAATTACCAACGCAAGATCGCTAACGCGTTCGATGTTTTAGCCACTGGTTGATGCATCACATTATATCAGTTTTAGTTAATAGATTATTTTAAAACTATATTATCTATCAAATTTAATATTTATATAATTAAACTTAAAAATATTAATTATGATAAATAAAATAAAAATATTAAATACGACTCACATTCATTTTTTGTTGGTAAAATCACGCCAAATAGAAAATTTTTGCCTGCGACAGCGGCAAAACAGTGATGCCTGCGGGGAGGCCTATAGGGCGGGGCGATAACAAAAAAATATTTTGAGCGCAGGGTCTTAACTTCAAAAGTAGAATCCAATCGGACTAAATAACACTTGTAAATATTCGTATCTTATACTTTTTAGGGTGTTTGAAGTCGGTTTATTTTTTTGTTAAAAAGTTTTTATTTCAAGTTTTTTAGTGTTATAGTTTGACATGATTTTAATTAATTATGGTTAAATCTTAGTTCTTACAACCATAGTATACTTATGCTCTTAGCCGTCAAAGAGTTCTTTCAATCTTAACGAAATTTATATGATACATACCTGGTGATCCACGCTTTAAAATAAAGTAATGATAAAATATCTTTTAAATAAAATAATGAATTAAAATCGGTTAACATTTGACGAAGATATGATGTAATATTAAGAAAACCTCAAAAAATTGCGATGTTCCAGTCCCCAAGTCGTCGGAGCTGGAGTCTTCATCAGATCTTCACAAAAATTTTATGGACCAAACAGGGTAACAAACTCTTTCAATTAAAAAAATATTTTCAAAACCAATGAAGATTTGCCAGAGAGAACATCAACAAAAAAAATGAAAAACATACGCGTCGAATTGAGAACATCCTCCTTTTTTGAAGTCGGTAAAAAATATGTTGGAGTCTTGACAAATGTGACCAGCTCTGACAAGGATGCGGGCGAAGGAGTGGCCAAAAGAATAATTAGGAAACAAAAGAGATGATGCATGATTTCGCGTGAACAAAACAGATGAAAGATTTTAACATCGTACTAGTACCTACTAGTTTGGGTACAATTTCTACAAAGACTTGAGGAGTTATAATTAGTTTAAAAATAGTGCATGATGGCATATAAAGTAAATTTCATACCCAATAAAAAAAATGAAATGTTATTAACTTTTGCAATAAAAAATAATTATTCTTCCTTAAAACCAGCCAATATATATAAAATATGGGAAGTCAATTCGGACTTTATAGTCATGGTATTAGGTAAGTCTTGTACTATTAGCAAGCATTTCAAAAAATATCTCAGTCCGCGTTGAGACGCTGTTGTAGAAGGACGCTGTGTCGCTGTTTATCAAATAAGAAGTTTGTGTAATTATATAAAATATTTGATGTAACTCACGCAACTGATCTTGATATTTTTAAAGAAGAAATACTTAATCAAAATTCTATATCAAATTCGAGATGGCGCGACATCGGCCGATATAAATCGTTATGAGAGAGACAATGTTCTTAGCTATTCATTGCTTCAGCGTGTGGGTGACGGGTCCATCACGTGGTTGAAAGGCAGGGGAATGAACTGCAGCGTTCCCGTGCTTGAGACCGCGATGTAGGTTTAAAGACCTTTTGAACTCTCACCTGGTGGGCAATTCTCGCGCTTTCGACATTCATCTCGATTCGAGATTTTTAAACGAAAAATGACTAAATATGCCATATTTTGTTCAAAAATATCGAACATTCAACGAAATAAATAATATATATTAATTAATTAATAATAAATGTACAAATAATGAACGAAATATGACATATTTAGTCATTTTTTGTTTAAAAATCTCGAATCGAGATGAATGTCGAAAGCGCGAGAATTGCCCACCTGCACTGTTTTCACTATACCCTCTTTACTTAACCAAATACTATATGATCCTGTTAGCGCCATCTTGGAAACACGCTCATTATAAGTTCCGACGGCTGATCTCGGAAGGCCAAGATCCTTCAATGGACGGTACAAATACTTTGCTGAAATTTTTCTTGCACCAACTTCCACTGCATAAAGTTGAGTTTTAAATCCGTTTCTAGTAATTTCGTTTGTGAGATCAAAACATTTGTTCGACTTGATGTTGTGGTCCTTAGGTATGTTTGTTTCCCAATAATTAGAAACAATTGAGAATCAACGTATACGAATTGGATGTTTAGGCCAACCTATTATACCTGTGCTCCCAAGAGCACAGAAAGAAATAATTGTGTGTAATGTTAAAAGTTGCACATATATATTAATATATATAATATATGTGCAAGTTTTAACATTGCGTGCGTACCCGACTAGTGAAATCGCGCTCTTAGCGCGATTTCACTAGTCGCTTACATATTAAAATTTTCATATAGATTTTGAAATTCAAGATGGCGGCAAGATGGTGAATGTGTAAAAAATCGACATTATACTCGTTTTCGACTAACTTTAGGGCTGTAAATTCAATTTTCATATCAATTTTAAAATACAAAATGGCGCCCATGGTCAATGTGTAAAAAATCAACATTATACTCGTTTTTGACTAACTTTAGGGCTGTAAATTAAATTTTCATATCGATTTTGAAATTTAAGATGGCGGTCCTGGTCAATGTGTCAAAAATCAACATTATACTCGTTTTCAATTAACTTTATGGCTGTAAGTTCAATTTTCATATAAATTTTGAAATACAAGATGGCGGTCAATGTGTAAAAAATAAACATTATACTCGTTTTCGACTAACTTTTGGGCTGTAAATTCAATTTTAATATCGATTTTGAAACTAAAGATGGCGGTCCTGGTCAATGTGTCAAAAATCTCCATTATACTCGTTTTCAATTAACTTTAGGGCTGTAAATTCAATTTTCATATCAATTTTGAAATACAAGATGGCGGCTATAGTCAATGTTCAAAAAATCGTCATTATACTCGTTTTCGACTAACTTTATGGCTTTAAATTCAATTTTCATATCAATTTTAAAATACAAAATGGCGCCCATGGTCAATGTGTAAAAAATCAACATTATACTCGTTTTCGACTAACTTTAGGGCTGTAAATTCAATTTTTAAATCAGTTTTGAAATATAAGATGCTGGAATGCATGGGCCGGCGCCCTGGTCTATGTGTAAAAAAATCGATATTATACTCGTTTTTGACTAACTTTATGAATGTAAATTCAATTTTCATATTAATTTCGAAATTCATAATGGCGGCCCTGGTCAAAGTATTTTTACACAACGATACGTTCACTTTTAATAAACTAGGTTTATTAAAAGTGAACGAGCACAAAGAACTATCTTAAAGGTTATGTGCAGAAAGAAAAAAATATATAATACATCCATATTATATATGGATGCAAACGTATTGATAGTTCGACAATTATATATATTACAAAGCATTCTTAAGACTCATAAAACAATATCAGTATATACAAACAATTTAAATAAAAGAAAATCACATACAATTATAAAGAGATGCATAGTTAGAACTGGTTTTGCCTCAAAACAATATTATGCGCAATCAGCTAAACTATATAATACCGTTAATGAAATTTTACATATTTACACTATGACTCAACATGAATGTAAAAAGAAAATAACTACATGGCTAAAGACATTAGATTACCATCAAACTGAAAAATTACTTTCATAGACCCTATTCATTTAAACTTTATTGAACGTCTAAGTGCTCAGTGGATCTGATCTGCTAAACAAATGTTTATAATTTTGTTATTGTGTTATTTAAGTATGTATAATTTAATATAATACGTTTATGTATGTATATGTCTATGTATCTAAATGAATATATTTATGTATGTGTATATAAGTCTGTATATGTATGTACCTATATTATAGTAAGTATTTATTTATATATCTTTGAGTAATAGGTGATTAAATAATACAATGTAATAATTGGTACGAAGAGCGGGACTCTCTTAATACAGGTGTTTTACACTTAACAAGAGAGTCCCAACCCCTATAAAGATAACATGTAAAATATTTAATAAATCATTTTTCATTTTTTTTTTCATTTTTTTTTTTTCATTTTCATACGTTGGTTTTAATTCAACAAAGAGAAGACTTATTTATTTGTATGACTTTTAAAAAAAAATCGCATGATAAATATCTAGGTTTATATGATTATCTGTGAAATATGATTTTTGTAAAATACAATAAAATAAAACCCAATTATTGTAAACGTACTAAATCGAAAACAATTATCAACTAGATATTTTTTTCATCCGGTACCGTAAAAACAATGTCGTTATTTAATTAAAAACAACATTTGTATGGGACGGTGATATTACAACAAATGTTTGTGGGCCTTAGAGCTTTTTTTTGCCTAAAACGTGTTTTTTAACGGTTTAAAATACACAACAAATCAAAACTCGGAGGCCGTAAGTTACTATAAGAACTATATTGACGAGTTTTTACAGGGATCTCAAAATTATAATAATTAAGGCTTATTAGATCTAGGCATTTAAAGTTTAGATCTTTAAATGCCTAGGTATAATAAACTCGTCACAATACGTTTTAGGTAAAATATCTGTAATATTTCTCAAGGGGAATTAAAATTTATATGAAGTATTTTTACGATACCAACATTTTAAGACATGAAAAATATTTTAACAATAATATCTATTTCGTATTTCACAGTTCTTATTTTTACCTGTACGCCATTTTTTTCCCCCCTGTGTAGCGACCAATGCTATTGTTTAACAACAATGTATTGGCTATCACTTCTTAGACTCTGCAGTTTTGTTTACCATTAGGTGGAAACAGTGTCACATGTCATGCTCCAATAAAACGCACGTGATGAAGAGAGACAAACGTTGCAAAACATAATACATTTCTTGGGAATATAATTGGTATATGGTATTTTTTTACTTTACTTAAAAATATGTAACATCTGTCTTAAAATATTTATAACACCCGGTAGAGTAGAAAATAAGTTATAGTAATATTTAAAGTATCAAGTAGTGTTGGTCTTGTCACCGTTTCCCTCTAACCGCAGGCGTTTCTGTGTGAGTACGCCGTACGATTGTAGTAGTGAACTCAAAACCTAAACTTGCAGCGCAGTTAAATGTAAACACGTCCTTAAGTAAGAAATTCGATATAATTGCTTCATACCGAACGAGATGTCTTGAAATACATACATACCTATATATACATACCTTTAATTAGGTATCAACATATTAGTTGTTTTATAATGTTATACTTTACTCGTTTCAAGTGTCTCTTTAGTTATATTATAATATCATTGAATTGTGGTAATTTTGTTGATGAAATTAATACAAATTTTTAATACATCTCACAATAAGTAAACGGCAAGGAAGAAGTAAATAAATAAAACATTGTCGTTCTAGTTATTTTTAGTCAATGTTTTATTGTTGGGTACAGATTTACATGTGCTGCTCTACGAATATATTAGTATTTGCTGGATGGGGATGAAATTAATATTTCTCATATTTACTTTTATTAAAATTGAAATGACTGATTTTTATTCAAAGAATTTACAATATTTATGAAATATCATGATAATATATTTTTATAGACATTTATTATTTTACATTTAGGTACTTTGTTAATTTTAATTAGTTTGGAATTTGTAAATATATTATTATAAACTTAAGGGTGATCATTTATCATATGATCTCTATATCATATTATAAATGATTACCATTACATGTATTTTTTTATTATTTTAAAAACTTTATTGCACTAAAATTGTACAAAGGCGGACTTAATGCCGCTAGGCATTCTCTACCAGTCAACCTTCGGGACAAGTGATTACAGTTGTAAATTGTATACATGAAATACATATATAATATTACAAATTTTTACATACACTACTTAATATAGCTACCACATAATATACTACATATATAATATATGTATATACATATGCATATATATATATACATATAAATATACACATACATACATATATATAAATGTATATTATACATACACATACATATATATATATATATATATATATATATATATATACATACAATATACATATACTAAGTAATAGTAATAGAAAACCTACCACAAAAAATAATAAGTATTAGAACGACATCTATGACTTCATAAAATGAGCGTAAACGAGCTTTTGAAAATGGCCCTGCTTGGTGCCTGTCTGATCTTCAGGGGTAATTTGTTCCATAGTGACGCCGCTTCGACTGAAAATGACTTAGATACAAAGTTGGTGTGGTGAGTGGGGGTAGCAAGAGTAATAATGTTGAATGAAGGTTTTTATCGTGGGCAAAACCAAGAAAAGTAAAAAGTTCTTTTAAATATATAGGTGTATGGGGTTCATTCAAGACAGAGTAAAAGAGGCAAAGGGTTCGAAGATTTCTTCGATCGTGGATGGACAACCACTATAATTGGGAACGGAATTCGGAGATATGGTCAAATTTACGTAATCCATATATAAATCGTATACAGGAGTAAATTCGATCCATTTTATTAAGTAGCTCCTCCGTCATGTCTATAATCAATGACAGGAAGAAGAAGATATTCAGCTAGAGTAATTTTAGCTTTAAATGGCAAGAAATTCTTTAATTTATTAAGAGAATGAAGGGCAGCATAAATTCTACTTACTACGATTTATGTTGACAACCTGGGTAGTCCAGCTAAGATTAACATCCAGATTGATACCAAGATCTTTAACTGAGTCACTGAATGGTATTATTATGTTATCGTAGCGGATCGTTTCAAGGATATTAAAGTTAACTTTAGATAATAAACGTGAGCTTCCAATAATTATCGACTGGCACTTGCTCGGGTTAACATTGACACCGTATCTCTTCGACCATGAGTTAATATTCACCAAGTCGGCATTTAACCACGATATAGCACTATTAATTGTAGTAGAATCGGTTTGCACATAAAGCTGCAAGTCGTCAGCGTAAAGGTGCTAGTGGCAATGGAGAGAAGAAGTGATTCCATTAATAAATATTGAAAAAAGTAATGGGGAAAGATTCCACCTTGTGGGACACCCGTATGTAACTGGCACCAATCAGAGAACGAATCACCTATCCGAACCTGCTGCTGACGACCATGTAGGTACTGATTAAACCAAGGCACAGCCTCCGATGATACACCAAGACGAGTCAATGTAGCGATAAGTAGATCAGGATCAACAGCGTTAAAGGCATTAGTAAAATCTATTAACACAATAATTGTTAGTTTTGTGAGTTGTTTATGTACTATAAATTCTAAAATCTTTGAAAGAAATGGTAATATAGAAATGGGTCGCAAATGAGTTAGAAGTGTAGGTAAAGAAACTTTAGGAAGAGGTTTAACATGCGCTTTACGCTATAATAAAGGAAATTCACAGTGTGACAGTGAGAAATTTACTATACGTTGAATAATAGGTTGAAGAATATCTGGAATTATAACAATCATAGCTCGACTGATGCAATCGCATCCTACTGCCTTAGAAGTAATTGAGCGGATGGCCTTAGCTATATCATCATCAGAGACCCTATCAAAAGCAAATGATTGAATATCTTCCATCGTGCCATCTTTAATATCTTTATCCAGTACTGGTGCAAACGAAAAGTGAGTATTAAACTGGTCAGGAGTCACGGAACCAATATTGAGTTGGTCCAGTTGGCGCCCTAACCCAACAGACTTTAAAAATTTCCAAGTTTGAATAGAAGATTTATTTTCAATGTTAATAATAAAGTGTCGCCTTTTAGCATTTCTACACATCTGGTTACACCGATTCCTCGCAGCTCTATATACCTCCCAATTAGCATCACTACGATCGCGTCTATATTTGTTAAAAGATCTGTCCCGTTTCCTTCTAGCTATGCGTATTTCATAATTTAGGAGCGGGTGGATGTTTCAATTTCGTAGCACGCATAGGTGCATGACTATCATATAACTTAAGCACTTTACAATTGAATATCGACACTTTATCATCAATACTTTCAGCTACGTACAGTGGCAACCAGTCTATACTTAACGCGTCTTTGCGTAACATATCAACATTTATACGACTGTAATGTCACATCCAAACCACAGGTGGTCGATATTTAGGCGGTTTAATTTTGTATGAAATGTAGACCAGGTCATGATGAGAAAAAGATGGAGCTGGAAGTTGACCGTGAGTAGCAACAATGTCAGGATTCGAAGTAAGCATTAAATCAAGAAGAGTGTCGGATTTAGAGAGATGATGTGTAGGATTAGTTGGTAGAAGAGATAAGTTAACAGAAGATATTATATTTAAAAGTTTTAATGCACGAGATTTATAAACTGTGTGAGTACTCAAAAGACAAGTGTTAAAGTCACCCATTACTATATGATGATTGTACAGCGGTACAATATCCTCTAAAACAGGCTCAAGTTTAGCAAAATAATTTATGGATGGAGGACAGTAAAGCAAAGTTAATTTCAATAAATAAATACTCTGGAGAACCCGAGTATACCGAGGGAAAGGACCGTTGCACCTTGTACTTGGTTTGAACCAACTTTCAGATATATGAACCCCATCCACTACGTCGGGACGGTCGAAGGTGTCGAAGTGGTCTGCGTAGTGAGCGGGGAGCATTAATAATACTCTGAGCATTAATGTGTCAGACATTCAGATTACTTATGTGTGTGGTATAAAGTTATAACAATGTATTAAGACCTGTACTGGCATCATAAAAAGAGTCGCTGGACGTGTCACTGCATGGCATTAAATGAAATGAGATATCATCATCAGAATCGGCATTCTGCATATTATAATAATATTAATGTATAAATAGGTCTTTGTCCTACATATTGTAAAAATACTTTTTTTTAAAGTTGTAAGTTAGTAAAGTGGTCACTACCTAGGTAATTAAATAAAACTGTATAACTACATGCTAAATTTGTAAAACATAAAAAGAAAACAAAAACACAAAGAAAAACTAAGTACACAAAAACATGTAAATGACAATAAAAACATGTAAAAAAACATATATAAAAATAACGTCTGAAAACATAATCAGGGAGTATTTACACCCACTCTGTAGCTTGACACACTCGTGCAATTTGCCGAACCGTTCTCGGTAATGGTATCCAGCTATCCCGGTAGTACTCCGGCGCTTGCCCGAGTCATGCGCGCAAGCCAAAGCAAGTATTTAAACGCAGCATGTTTTAATAAAATGTTGTATACCTATATCAATGTAATAATAATAAAGGTTATACTGAGATTTAAGGTTTTTTATTTTCTAATATTTTAGTTAAATTGAAGCTTCAGTTATTTCAATGACGTTAAATGAAAAAGATATGGGTTATGGTACAATAACAAAAAATAGTGTTTAACTATAATAGCAAAAAGCTTTATTTAAGTATATAGGTAAATTATGGTTTAATTGTAACTTCAAGCAACGTAGGCAAAGCAGGTAGGTCTCCTCTCACAACTTTCTTTGGGCCCTCTTGGAGCGCTCCCTGATGGGCTGCTGGTGCACTTGTGACGCACCCGTATTCGCAGATAAAGCATTAAGATCTTGATGGCTGGACAACTTGTGTTTAGTCCAATCAGGCGTCTTCACCATGACGGACTTCACCCGTATTTTCCGTGCATCAGCAAACAACTATTGTCTGGAATTAATGAGGAACTCGGAGCAGCTATATGTTGTTCCTTTTAATTTAGTCTTGTTGCTCCACACCCACTGCCGCAGCATGCGATCAACAAATCTAACCAAGATGGGACGGGTGGCTCCCTCACTAGACTTTCCCAGACGATAACATGACCGAAGGAAGAGCTCGTTTACATCACTAATGACAAGGGTTTATGAAACACCTCCAACACACTTTGTGAAAGATTTTCATCGTTCTTCTCCGTAAAACCCTTCAGCAGCAGGCAGTCGGAATGACTTCTACTCACCAGCGTGTCCACTGACTTTTGAAGTTCAATAACTTGATGGCGAAGCAACATCATCATCTCCACTGGAAAAGTTTTAAAGTCATGAAACTCTTTAGCCAGGGCTTCAACAGTCGTACCCTGATGATCCGATTTGGCCACCGCGAGCTGACTTTCAAACTTGGTCATCCTTTTAGATAATTTATATTCAAGTAGCTGCTGAGTTTTGTGAATATTGTCAACTATTGTCATTTTTGTTAGGTTATATATGTGACGCACTATAGATGTTGAGAAACCAGCAGGACAGATGCAAATCACTATTTGTAAATTATTACATGTAACAAAATAACTTCAAAATATATATAATAACCATTCACAGGTTAATTTAAATAATATAAATTAAATAAAAACATTGCAATTGAAAATATATGTATTGATTACTTCGGCCTACCCTCAAAAAAGTCGTAGGCTTTCAGTGTCTGTACATTAAAGATTTTGCAAAACAAGTACTGGAAGACGCGCAAAAAATAGGCAATAAAAGGTTTTTTTTTCTGTTCGTTGTTTTTATTTGTTTGTTTGTATGCGCATCACGTAAAAGACACATTTTTTTATTATGGAGAACGGCATGTGATTTTGTATCTACTTGATGTTAAGCAGACCTACAAAGTCCATGAGCTCCCACTATGCCGGCTAATGATACGGTTACGAAATGGGAGGCGACATGGGCGAATTTGCATTACGCGTCTATTTTAATATCCTCGCTGCTTTATCGTCAAATCAACCTCCGTCGTACCATGAAAGGGCGTAGTGTCGACAAGAAATCGATGCATTAGTCTCCAGAAAACCGGTGAACCCACAGACTAAAACCAGGGGTGTTCCACTCTGCGCTTTAGGTATGAAGCTACAAGTACCCGGCCGTACCCACGGATGGGTTTTATTTTTGAGGGCTGCCGCAGTGGGCTGCCGCGCACCGACCGAGTCGCACGTCTGTATGATACTCACGTGCCTCGTCGCGATATTTAATATTAACTAAAATGAGGTCTAAAGCTTATTGTGCCACATTCGGTTGCTTAAATAATAGTAACAAGGATCCGGACGTTTTTCATACTTCCAAAGGACCTCAAAAAAATATCAGTATAGGTAATAATAGTTAATGCATTACCATGAACTAACTATTACTAGAAATAATATGCAGTTTTGATAAGTAGACAACATACATACTTGCTCGTATATACTTATTTATTTGCCCAATAAGGTACCTACGTAGGTTGCTTAATAATAAATAACATAGACTAAGCAAATATACTGAGGCAATATTTTTGTAAGTTTTTCTTTTAACTTAGTAGGGAGGTACAATCTGTTTCCTTTAAAGGTATTATTCGCACTTATATCATTCCACATAATCTACCTATACTACTTGTACCTACTATTATTTCTTTTATTTCTATATACCGAAAAGCAATATTTAGTTTCATAGACAATGTAGTGTGCCTTATGGCTTCCGTATCTCCTTAGGTTAAAATACCTATGCAGCAGACATCCTAAAATAAAATTGTTTTATGATCTACGTACTTACTACTAAGTACCCAACCTAGGTTTTGTTTAAAAGAAGACAACCCTAACGTCGTCAGAAAAGTAAAGAATGACGCGATAGAAAGAGAGGCAACTTTAGGTGAATATAAATGTAGGCCATTAGCGCTGTGCGATCTAAACTGAGCTTTATTGTGTCGGTGCAAGAGTCTCGATTTATTTAATTGATCTTTCGGAGTGGAGTTTCTGTACTTGTACTATTATTTATTCTGTGCTAAAACCGAAACATGACTAGGCCACTTGAATGTAGTAACGAGTCCGGTCGTTCGGCCCAGCTTAGTTACAGTGGTCTTCCTCCCATTTGGTTCATAAAAGGAATTACTAAAATAAAATAACCTTTATTGGGAGCAACATTTAGCGTTTATTTCATCAAACAGACAGTGGTAACTGATTTGGATAAAATTGTGCAGACAGGTATAAGATCTTATTTATGGGAATAATAGAATATACTTTTTCAGGTAAATCATCCATTGGTATTACCGAGACGTAAATATAATCAGTTTACATTCATAATGGATATAATTCAGATTTCTAGACAGCCAAAGTTGCGGGCAAAGCTTGTCGTGATATAATACATACATATCATCACGGGTGCCTTACCGCGCCCGAGACCGCCTAGACGGCCCCAGGGTACCCAGTGGTTTTTAATCCCACCTCGTCGTAGCCGATGGTATGAGTCTACACCGAACAAGTGGCTAGCTGGTCGCGTTTTAGTTTCACAAATTGGTATAGTGAAACCAAGACCGACGGCTTAACGTGCTCTCCGAGGCACTATAGTGGTGTTGTCAAACAAATGTACATTAAAAAAAAAGACTCATTGGTACACAACGGGATTCGAACCTAAGTGTTTTTAAGTCAAAGGTCTAAACAATTCGGCCACTACCTATAAGTCGGCTTTTAATAAAAAATCATTCAGTTGCTCGTTCCCTGTTGCTTGTTAAAAACAGAATAAATAATTTAGAACCCCTACAAGGGCTAATGATAGACCGAACGGAGCTAGCGTTGCCATGGCACCACCCTCTGTTAGACATCGTCTATCTACCTATGTAGTAGGTATATATTACGCATTGGAATAACAACACGATTTATAAAACGTACGATAATATTTTCACAATGTTTTTTTTTATATATAAGTTATAGAAAATCGATTTTCGTAGAATACGTTCTTTAATAGCAGGAAGATCGCGTTAAGCTTTTGGTCTCAGTTTCACTATACAAATTTGTGAAATTGTTTATACGAGTATATAGGCTTTGAGTCTAACTAAACACCATGGCAAGCTGGCCGCTTATAGTAATAATGATATTAAGGATTATACACATTACTAAGCTCTATACTGGGTGAAGTTTTCAAAATTGGCTCCGAGTCTCCGTTAAGCATTTTTTGATATTTCGTGTAGTTTAAGATTTGTCCTTAAAGGCACACTTGAAAAATTTGAAGTATACGAGTCTATACGGAATAAGCGCAAGCTTTGACTGCCATCTATGAGAGCGGTCAACGCCATCTGCTACGAAGGTAGGAATAAAACTCCACCAATAGGTACCTTGAGACATTATTGAAAAAAAAACATGATATAAAGAATTTTATTGACGCTGCAAAATATATTAAATTATTATCCCTTGCGGGGTAGGAAACCTTAGAGTGACGCTCTATCTAGACTCTATACTGGGTAGTTTTTCTTCAATCTTTTTTGCCAGGTATGTATGTATGTTACCCCAGCCGCATTTGTATTTTTCCAAGTTTCGCGTAATAGTACGATATACGCAGATATAACATTTATCACTACCGTCGTTATAGTTATGTATTATACTTAGTTATCGTCCGTATGACTTTATTTTATTTTATCCGAGCAATGCATTTTACTTTGTATCTACCTGATAGAAAGCAGACCTACAAAGTCCATGAATGGGGTCGATCAAGACATAGTTGTTTAAAAATATTGATTGCTCCCACTATACCGGTGCGGTTACGAAATGGACGGCGACAAAAACGTATTTGCGAGTAGGTATATTTTAATATCCTTGCTGCCTCATCATCGATTCAACTACCCGCTTCGTAATAGTACTCTGAAAGGAGACTACCACATCGACAATAAATCGATGCAGTAGTCTCCTGAAAACCGATGAACCCACAGACTAAAACCGAAACATGACTTTTCTACTTACTTTACACGATATTTTATTTACGGTGCAATTGGTTAGGCAGCATTTTTATAGATTCAATCACCAGTTAGCATAGCACCTAGTAGTTAGCTCACACTTTTAACTTCAGTAGCGTTGGAGCAAAATACAACCTTAACGAACGCAAGCTAATAATTACGTAGCTGCTTGTTACGACAGCTTTTAAATCGTTGAAATTATACGAAGCTTTAGCACGCAATGCTCCACAGAGTATAAATATTAGTCACATAGTGATTTCGACAAAGATTTTTTTAGATTTTCTTTATAAAAAGTAGGTATCAGAAGAATTATGCCTATATAAATAATATTAAATTATAGGGAATCGAATCGTGGGTTACAACGATTCAACACCGCAACGATGCAACGTGACCACCAGATATAGTCTAAAACCATGTGAATTTTGTTTTCAGTTATCTCAAGGTTTTTTTTTATGATAAAAGAACGTAGAGGTGTAAATATTACTTACTCGATCCTAATTAGTATTTTTATAAAAAAAGCTATTAACTTTTAAAAAGACCCAAAGTTAGAATTTTGATTCTTAAAATATTACTTTGGTTGTCGTTTCAAACAGATTTTTCATAAAGATATTATGTAATTAGGATCGAGTAAATAAAATCTACACCTCCATGATCTTTTTTTTTCCAAAAAAAAAAAAAAATCTCTGAAAAAACAACAACGACCATTTTTCGGAGGGGTTTTAATATCCACCTTATCGTAGCCAGTAGTATGAGTCAAAACCGAACAAGTTGCTAACTTGTCGCGATGTTTTCGATAGACTCAATAACCCACCTATAAAGAGTTTTACATTATCTACTGGGCACTATTAGCATTCTTTGGTACCCAGTTTGGTTTGAACTGATGACATAAAAACTGTAATGTTTTTATGTCTGAGATCTAACCAACTCGGCAACCAAGTTTATGATAAGTATTTGTCGTACTTTAAGTCATCATAACCTATTACATTTGTATGGGTGACACTAAAAGGAGTCCATCACGAGGGTCTTACGGGGCCTGAAGCCAACTAGACGGCTTTAGTGTAACCAGCAGTGATTATTTTATTCCCACCCCGTCGTAGCCAATGATATTCCGAGTCTACACAATTCTAATTGACCAATTCTACATGGGAGTTTATATAGACTCAATCCCCATCTGTATGTAACAGTTTCACAAATTGGTATAGTGAAACTGGGACCGACATCTTTACATGATTTTCGAAGCATTAAAAGAAATAAATGTTTTTTAAATATTCTTAATCATACATTACTTTTAGACCGATATCGGAGATTTATATTTCCCGTGTTTATCATAAGTAATTTGTTAATTTATCAGGCGCTTTTCTACAAATTTATTTTGGATACGTGTCGTTCGGATCGCATCGCACACAGACGTTATGAACTGGATACCCAACCACTGCTTGCTGACGTTGCGCGTGACCAACCCCCTCTCTCACACCAGTAAGGAGCTCATCTCCGCTCATCAGGCCTTTCCCTGGATGCGGCCACCGAGCTCGTGGAAGCTATATCCTCCGGGTCGGCCGACGATGACATCACCCCCGACACGCCGGCGTCAGGGTAGCCAGGGCTCTATTTGCGTCCTGACCAAGACGGGGTGGAATGAAGTGGATGCCCTTTCCTTGCCAACCACGCTCCGACCTGCAGCTAACGATCCGAAGCCAAAGGATGCGGTTCCCAAACACAAAGGGCTAAAGGGACGAAGAGGTAAGGAGAGTAAGCCATAAGGCCCCAGCCAACTCGGCCTTCTTAGTCCAGTGACGTGAGCCTTCAGCGTCCCTGTAACCAAGCTAAGCCTATCGTAGGCTAATGGTTCTGGTCCCGCAGGAACATTATCCACCAACCCATCATCCGAAGCTCCTACTGGGTATAGCTTTATATATAGGTAACAGCGAGCTGCACCTATATGCCGCTCACAACGACCTAGACTCAGACCACCTTTCCATCCTAGTCATTCTGTCTTCCCATCCCAATGAAGGTTTCGCCGCCAGGTCCCGGCAAGCGCGTTGATTGACGATAAGCAGCATTTTAATATACCCATATTAAAATAGTATATTTAATAATAGACGTAATGCAATTCGTCATTGTCTCCCCCCATTTCGTAATCGCATCTGAGAAGACCTATCAGCAGTGTTTATATACTCAAACCCCATCTGTATGTAACATACATACATATCATCACGGGTGCCATATCATGTCGTAGCCGATGGTATGAGTCTACACCGAACAAATGGCTAGCTCGTCGCGATGTTTTGAATAGACTCAATAATCCATCTATAAACAGTTTAACAAGTTGGTATAGTGAAACCGGGAGCGACAGGTTAACGTGCTCTCCGAGATACCATAGTGGTGTTGTCAAACAAATGTACATACATTTTTTAAATAAAAACTCATTGGTACACACCGGGATTTGAAGTGTTTTTAAGGTCTAACCAATTCGGCCACCACCTATATTGTATGTAACAGTTTCACCAATTGGTATAGTGAAACTGGGACCAAAATCTTTGCGTAATTTTCGAGGCTCTACAAGAAATAAATGTTTTTTTTAATATTCTATCATAATCAAGCCTTACTTTTATAACGGTTATATTTGATATCGGTTATTTATATTTTCTATGTTTATCATAAGTAATTTGATAAATAATCAGGCGTTTTCATACAAATTATACATAAAATTAATACGTACCTACGTATACATACATAAAATAATACGAAACTTTCAACACGAAGAAAACACAAATTATAAATTAATGAAATCGCTTCCTCGGCAATTGCAAATGCAAACTAATTAAATACAACAATACAAATAATTCTGCTACAAACGTAGCGAACGATTAGGCGAAGCAACGTAAGTTTAAATCCGCTCTTGTCTCGGCTTACTCGGAATACTATCACACTCCACTGCATCCATTGAGATGGAATAGAGTGCAAGTTTCTCCACACAATATTTACTTTGTTATAATAGAATAGTATTTCACTAAAACGTTTATTAAAACCACTCTCTACAAGCTCAAAGTATTCACATTTTTTAAAGTTCTGCTTTAATTTTTCATAAAAAAGTTTAGAACTGAAACCCGAATATATAATCACGGACACTACGTTTTTACTTTTATGAAAAACTGAGGAAAAAATCCCTTTTAGAAGGCTAGACTTGTTTGTTACAAATAAAACTAGAACGACGTAGATTTTAATTTGGCCTGCAGTTATATTGGGGGAGCTAACAAAAATGATGAAAGCATTTCTGTCTATTTAAACCTTGAAAGTTAATTGGAATATCAGCCTGTACCTACCCTAATACCTATCTCAGACCTTTGACTATAAATTAAGTTTATTATGTTTAAATTAAACTCCGTTGACAAGTACGAAAACTCCATTATTATTGACAAGTACGAAAACTCCATTATTATTGACAAGTACGAAAACTCCATTACTTTTTCCAAAAAATTTCACTCAGAGATTTTATTCAATAATTATGTATTTATTTAATTTATGATAAATTGTACCATGTACATACGTCCGCAATTGCACATACTTCAAGGAAATAATAATACGACAGATAGATAGATAGACACACATTTGAGTCTAACCGTGTGAGCGTTTCTTATTTGGATCTTTTGCAGGGCGTTAATTTTATTTATACCAATATATATTTTTTTATTAGTAAATATATTAAAAAAGCAGGTATGATAAATGTTATTTTGTTACAAGATTATTTTAACAAAACAAAATGGCTAGTTCAGGGATGTATTTTATGTATTTTGGTGGAGTAAATTTTTGCTTTGATTATTATTTAGAAATAAAACAAATAATAATAATATGAAAAATACTACACACATATGAACACAACGAAATGAATTCATTGTCGTGAAATGAACTCATATTATGAGTTTTTTATTTGTAATGTGCACTTATATATAATTGTGGGCATGTAAAAAAAAATACAGGGAAGGGGGGCTATTCTGAAAGCCAGTTCCTGCTATGTAGATTCCATTACATTACATTGCATTGCATTGCACTACACTGCATTATACCACACTACACTATACTACACTACACTACACTAAAATACACTGCACTGCACTAAACTGCACTGCACTGCACCACGCCACGACACGCCACGTCACGCCACGCCACGCCACGCCACGCCACGCCACGCCACGCCACGCCACGCCACGCTACGCCACGCCACGCCACACCACGCCACGCCACGCCACACCACACCACACCACACCACACCACACCACACCACACCACACCACACCACACCACACCACACTACACTACACTACACTACACTACACCACACCACACCACACCACACTACACTACCCCACAACAATACAACACTACATCATACTACACTACACTACACTGTACTACAATACACCACACATTACATTACATTATATTATATAAGCACCCAGACAATGTCAAACTCTACAGGAAAACGTTCCAATTTTTATTTAGAGTTAGCCAAGGATGGGAATCTACTAGTCTTGGGAGGTGGTCAACTCTTTATAATAAGTATTTTAACAAAATAAAACATTTAGAGTAGGTATTATTTTGATCTAGCATTAAAGCAGTATGTATTCGAATATTCGTTTGATACGTTACCTACCTACTGAAAGCACGTCCGTAAATTCTACGGATAGGAGGATTCTTGGCATACGTTACCTATGCTGTTAGAGTATTATATAACATTACAATGCGTACAAGATTTGATGGTATATAATATAGGAGACTGTATAGTCCCGACCAGATATCCAACATTATTTAGAGAAAATATTTTATAATTTGTCATTAATTGAATGAGTTTTTATATTTAGGTACTAGCTTTATCAAACAAACTTTTATTTAAAAAAAATCAAGTTAAACATTTATAATGATGTCATAAAACCCTGAAAAGGTTATGTTTATTTATTTTATATTTATTTATATCAAAACAATAATTTTATTTTCGTTTCTAAATTAACAGTGTATCATTAATATCCTAAAGGAACTTTTAATAGCCAGCTCACCGTAAGTAGCCAATTATATGACACAAAATATCATTTTTTTTAACAAAAGAAAATAAAATCATTATAAGGTAAATACATACTTTTTTTATTTTTTATTTTATTTTAATATACCTCAACAATAGAACACTTTTCTCTATACAAATGTAAATGCATCTATATCTATTCCATTTCCATACAGTTTATGACCCTGGGAAGGACATAGGGTATATAGTTACAAGTGTATTTGTCTCAAAATCTGTAGGTTAGGAAAGTTTTTAAATACACCAGGTAAGAAAAGTAAAAAGAATGAAGCAAGCATTTTAGATTGAAGCTTAAGAGGAGGCACTATAAATTTTAGTCTTATTTGCTTATATCTGCAGAGGCAAGCACACATCTATTTATTAAAACATTTCAACTTAAGTTTTTTCAGACCTTCCTCTCTCCATGTCTTAACCAAAAACCTAATTGGAAAACATTTTTTCGATACTTTTTCTATTTTAAAATGATGCCTTTTTAATGTATAAAGACATTTTTCTTCTAAACGGGTTGAGTTTTAAGTCTAAAATAAATACAACTCACAAGAAAATACAGTTTATAATCCACTACTAAACGAAATTTTGCCTAAATAAATGATTAAGTATGTTATAGACAAAATTAGTTTTGTGACTTACGACATTTTTATTGATTGAAAATTGTTTGCGCGATTTTCAATCTTGCGGAGCAGATCTATGAGCTATAATAAGTAATTATATGACCTCGTTGACCAGTCCCGCCTAGTGTGCCGATGCGTACGGACGTGTATCTCTCGTGCTGCTGGGGCTACTAAAGATTTACGTAATTAATTTGACCATGTATAAACCTTACAAGTCCTTGAATTATAGAAAATATACTTTTAAATAAAATTATATTATTATTTTTTAGTTTTAGGAATAAATTTAAGTTTTCGAATCTGGAACAAGGAAAACCAGAGTCACCGCGAAACAACATCGATTTTTTTTATCGGTTACCTATAACTTTTTTATTTATTTTTTTGACAACATAGAGAAGCCACATATATAGGGATACCCGAGACAGTCGATTGACGTTTTTTATAGGAATAATTTTTGACCGCCTCCGTAGACTGGTTGCGACTTTTGTGTAATATCCAAAGGTCGTGGTTCGATTCCTACCCATGACAAAAAAATATTAGTACAGTTTGCCATGGTCTGGGTGTTTATATATAATATGTATAATATTGTTGTTTCTGATACACATAGTAACTTAGTTTGTGACCAAAGAAATATGTGTAAATTGTCCTACATATTATTATTGAATGTTTTTTGGTTCCGGTCGCAAAGACAGTAGTCAATGATCATCAAGTATGAATGTTACTTTTTTTTTTTTCGACATAGGACACGTTATATAGGTTTTTGTGTGAGCCAAGCACGAATTTGAGGTCCATTTAAAAATCCAATATGGCGGCCTCAACTTTTTTTAAAAATTCGACATGGGGCTCTTTATATAGGTTTTTGGGTGTGCCGAGCACGAATTTGAGGTCCATTTTAAAATCCAAGATGGCGGCCTCAACTTTATTTTTAAAAATCGACATGGTACTCGTTATATATGTTTTTGGGTGTGCCGAGCACGAATTTGAGGTCCATTTTAAAATCCAAGATGGCGGCCTCAACTTTATTTTTAAAAATCGACATTGTACTCGTTATATATATTTTTGGGTGTGCCGAGCACGAATTTGAGGTCCATTTTAAAATCCAAGATGGCGGCCTCAACTTTATTTTAAAAAATCGACATGGTACTCGTTATATATGTTTTTGGGTGTGCCGAGCACGAATTTGAGGTCCATTTTAAAATCCAAGATGGCGGCCTCAACTTTATTTTTAAAAATCGACATTGTACTCGTTATATATATTTTTGGGTGTGCCGAGCACGAATTTGAGGTCCATTTTAAAATCCAAGATGGCGGCCTCAACTTTATTTTAAAAAATCGACATGGGACTCGTTATATAGGTTTTTGGGTGTGCAGAGCACGAATTTGAGGTCCATTTTAAAATCCAAGATGGCGGCTTCAACTTTATTTAAAAAAATCGACATGGGACTCGTTATATATATTTTTGGGTGTGCCAAGGACGAATTTGAGGTACATTTTAAAATCCAAGATGGCGGCCTCAACTTTATTTTTAAAAATCGACATGGGACTCGTTATATATGTTCTTGGGTGTGCCGAGCACGAATTTGAGGTCCATTTTAAAATCCAAGATGGCGGCCTCAACTTAATTTTTAAAAATCGACATTGTACTCGTTATATATATTTTTGGGTGTGCCGAGCACGAATTTGAGGTCCATTTTAAAATCCAAGATGGCGGCCTCAACTTTATTTTTAAAAATCGACATGGTACTCGTTATATATTTTTTTGGGTATGCCGAGCACGAATTTGAGGTCCATTTTAAAATCCAAGATGGCGGCCTCAACTTTATTTTTAAAAATCGACATTGTACTCGTTATATATATTTTTGGGTGTGCCGAGCACGAATTTGAGGTCCATTTTAAAACCAAAATGGCGGCCTCAACTTTATTTTAAAAAATCGACATGGGACTCGTTATATAGGTTTTTGGGTGTGCAGAGCACGAATTTGAGGTCCATTTTAAAATCCAAGATGGCGGCTTCAACTTTATTTTAAAAAATCGACATGGGACTCGTTATATATATTTTTGGGTGTGCCAAGGACGAATTTGAGGTACATTTTAAAATCCAAGATGGCGGCCTCAACTTTATTTTTTAAAATCGACATGGGACTCGTTATATATGTTTTTGGGTGTGCCGAGCACGAATTTGAGGTACATTTTAAAATCCAAGATGGCGGCCTCAACTTTTTTTTTAAATTCGACATGGGGCTCTTTATATAGGTTTTTGTGTGAGCCAAGCACGAATTTGAGGTCCATTTTAAAATCCAAGATGGCGACCTTCATTTTAATTTTAAAAATCGACATGGACCTCGTTATCTATGTTTTTGGGTGTGCCTAGCACGAATTTGAGGTCCATTTTAAAATCCAAGATGGCGGCTTCAACTTTATTTAAAAAAATCGACATGGGACTCGTTATATATATTTTTGGGTGTGCCAAGGACGAATTTGAGGTACATTTTAAAATCCAAGATGGCGGCCTCAACTTTATTTTTAAAAATCGACATGGGACTCGTTATATATGTTTTTGGGTGTGCCGAGCACGAATTTGAGGTCCATTTTAAAATCCAAGATGTCGACCTTAATTTTATTTTTAAAAATCGACATGGGACTCGTTATCTATGTTTTTGGGTGTGCCGAGCACGAATTTGAGGTCCATTTTAAAATCCAAGATGGCTGCCCTAACTCAATTTTTTTTTAATCGACATTGGACTCGTTATCTATGTTTTTGGGTGTGCTGAGCACGAATTTGAGGTCCATTTTAAAATCTAAGATGGCGGCCTTAACTTTATTTTTTTAAATCGACATTGGACTCGTAATACATGGTGACTTTGAAAGGATGTACTTTGGGCTAATATGAGGTTCTGCTGATCAAATCGAACAACTTTTCACATGCAACGATTTAAAAAAAAAAGGTACGGTCGTCATCTTGGATTTTAAAATGAAGCTCAAATTCGTGCTCCCCTCACCCAAAACCCTATATAACAAGTCCTATGTCGAATTTCAAAAATAAAGTTGAGGCCAAAATCTTGGATTTTTAAATGAACCTCAAATTCGTGCACGGCTCACCCTAAACCCTATATAACGAGTCCTATGTGCTCGGCTCCCAGTCCTATGTGGTCGGTCCAAATGGACCTCAAATTCGTGCTCGACACACCCAAAAATTTATATAAGGGGGATTCTAGCGTCACGGGTGGGACACTTGTACCTTAATTTCAGTATGTGTGACTAATTTATGCGAATTGTATCAATTACTTCAAATTGGTTTATATAGAGAATAACAAAATATTTTATATACTTTTATAGTTATAGTGGAGGCGGGGATAACACCGTGTAAAATTACATCAAAATGACAGCAAATGTTTGCCACGGGTGGGACAAAAAATGGACATTCATTTTACACATGAATCATATTCAATAAAACTCTGCTCTTTTATTAAACTTTTTAATGCAAACTACAATATTTGTTTGAAACAATAAACTGAACGTAACATTTCAATAGAAAACAATGCCCTATTATAAAGACATTTTATTACAAAAAATAAATAAAGGGTGTCACGGGTGGGACTAACACTGTCACGGGTGGGACACATACGATTTACTAGGCAAAATAAGCGGCTTATAAGCTTTTTTTTAAAGATATTGATGCTAAAGTTTCATTATCAGAGTCACTCCAACTACTTGAGTCTGTTTCAGAGTATATATCTGAAACACTGAGCTTGAAAGCTTTGCATCTTTTCAGATCCGAATCAGCAGTAGTGCCCACTAATAAGTCGTCACGATTATAGCCTTTGAAAAAGTGGAGCGACTGTATTTTATCAATTCCAGTGGCCACTTTCCATCTACTATCTAACATTTTTCTATTAGCCTCGATTTCTTCTTCTGACAAATGTAAAATGTTGATGTTTTTAACAGTCTTACCCGCTGCCACCACAAAATCTTTAGCGTTGTTGATTTCAACTTTTCGTTGTTTAACTTGACTCCAAACAGCTCTTTTCACTATTGCTCCTACCCCATCCACGGCTCCTTTGCCATGAGATGTAGCAAAAAAGTACCAGAAACCTGTAATTCCAAAATCGTGGGACATGTAACATAGATTTGAAAGAGTGAATCTATTTTTAAATTGTGATGCTGCACCATCTGAAAATATTTTTATAATCTCCAAATCTTTAATCTTGTCTTTTAGGTAAGTTAATATTTTTTTTAAGCATGCATAAACTGCATGTTTGTCATGACGTAACACATCACTTATGAGAGCAAAAGAATATTTTCTATCATTTGGCAACCAGGCACATGCAGTGAAAACAGTTATTTGCTTGTGACTCCAGTGAGCAGACTGGATTTCATCTTGAGTAACTGCTGCATAGTTTTCTGCGAAATCTATTTGTAAAACTGCTTCATTTGGTTGCAAATTACATTTTGCTTCGTTAAAGGCATTTGATTGCACTCTCTTTATATATACGTGTTGCTTAAAACGATCAAGCTGATTATTTAATTCGATAATAGCCTCTTCAATGGACCCTCCCACAGTTACAACCTGAGGTCGCCCTTTACTTTCAATCCATTTTTTCCATTGAATAGGTTGAAACAAGTCCTCATTATTGTCTAGAAGAGACCGTAAATCATAGCTCTTACAATGAGTACAACGACCAAGCATGCATTCTTCTGTTTTTGAATTGCAGGAAACTTTTTCTAGTAAATCGCCACTTATGGAAGGAAACCTTGTATTTTTTTTAGCAATAGATTCAACCAGAAAATTAAAATTCGCATGGTATTTACAGACACAAACATTGTGCGGCATGTCACTAGTCAGAAAAATATGGGCTGGGCGAAGCTGATAAAACTTGGCTACTTTTATTTTGATGTCTGGATATTCAAGTATGAATAAAGAATAAGCCTCTCTCACTGTCATATTCATATGCCGCTTTTGGCACAAAACTCTGTCGCCAGATTTTGGGTCTTTTACAGACTTCACATCTTTGATTCCTGGAGCCTGTCGACTGATATCATCACGTTGATAAAATTCTGTTACTAAACCTTTATGATCATCAGAAAAGGCATGTTTAACGTTACTACTGCTGGATGGCCTGTTTAAAAAAGACACATCACCTAAATCAAGGACCAGTTTGCGTATTACTGCTATTTTCTTGGTTGGGCTAGAAGGCAAATTTCTATTAACTCTGCTTACAGCCTTTCCCAACGTCTGTTTACAAGAGTATGATCCCAATGACGAGGACGATTGTTCGCCCGTAGTATTAGTATCTGACTGTTTTAAAAGCTTCATCGTTTCTCTATACTTCCTTTTTCTTTCAGTTTCCTTAGTCCTTCTTTTATTTTTTAGTCGTGCTGAAGAATCCTCTTTTTTCTTGGTGCTATCCCTTCTTTCCTTGTCTCTCTCCCTTTCTTTAGATAAATGAATTTGATACTTTATAGGACTGTTCTTAAGTATCTCTCTATACTTCTTCATCCTTTGAGCAGATGTTGTTTTACCCATTGCCCTTAAAAGGTAAAAATAATTCAAAATTACGAGTAAAACGATAAAACTCTCTTTTTCTATATAAAAGACATTATTAACACGTGAAAAAGTGACCAGAAAAACATAAATATGTTCTTAAATAATTTGCAATGCACAAGTAACCTACATAATACACTCGTCCCACCCGTGACGAAAAAAATTGTCACGGGTGGGACCAAATTCAACAGCTGATAGTTTTTATTTTATTTGAAAGAAAAAAGATATGAATATACCGATGGTTATATTTTATTACACTAGAACTAATTAATAAATATCAAACATAACCTCAAAGCCATATTGTATTAAACAAAACTTTCGTGTGTTTTTGCAACGGGTGGGACAACTTAATCACTGATTGTTTTATTTTTATTTCACAGCAGAACTACTTACCGTTTATTAAATCCGCTGGCACGTATTAATTATTAATCCAATCCAAGTAATTTTAAGAACACTAACAGTTGCAAGTTCAAACCGAAACCGACGTCACAGTGTTGCTAACTTGAAATTTTTTTTTCCATATTTACGTAAGGTTCGATAGTCAATGTTTGCAACTTAATTAAATAATTAAAAAATAAAAATATACTAATAATTGTTATATTACCGTGAAATTCGAAGTAATTTGTATCGATAAATATAATGATTGATAGCATAAAAACAACTTGAAAAAAAAACTTCAGGGTTTACTTTCTCATAGAATCCCCCATAACGAGTCCCATGTCGATTTTTAAAAATAAAGTTGAGGCCGCCATTTTGGATTTTAAAATAAACCTCAATTTCGTGCCCGTCACACCCAAAAATATATATAACGAGTCCCATGTCAGTCTAAAAAAATAAAGTTGAGTCCGCTATCTTGGATTCTAAAATGGACCTCAAATCCGTGCTCGGCACACCCAAAAACCTATATAACGATTCCCATGTCAAATTTTAGAAATAAACTTGAGGTCGCCATCTTGGATTTTAAAATAGACCTCAAATTCGTGCTCGGCACACCCAAAAATATATATAACGAGTCCCATGTCGATTTTAAAAAATAAAGTTGAGGCCGCTATCTTGGATTCTAAAATGGACCTCAAATTCGTGCTCGGTACACCCAAAAACCTATATAACTAGTCCCATATCGAATTTTAGAAATTAACTTGAGATCGCCATCTTGGATTTTAAAATGGGCCTCAAATTCGTGCTCGGCACACCCAAAAATATATATAACGACTCCCATGTCGATTTTTAAAAATAAAGTTGAGGCAGGCATCTTGGATTTTAAAATGGACCTCAAATTCGTGCTCGACATACCCAAAAACCTATATAACGAGTCCCATGTCGATTTTTAAAAATAAAGTTGAGGCCACCATCTTGGATTTTAAAATGGACCTCAAATTCGTGCTCGATATACGAAAAAAACCTATATAACGAGCCCCATGTCGATTTTTAAAAATAAAGTTGAGGCCGCCATCCTGGATTTTAAAATGGACCTCAAATTCGTGCTCGGCACACCCAAAAAACTATATAACGAGTCCCACGTCGATTTTTAAAAATAAAGTTCAGGTCGCCATAGTTTTAGTTAATAGATTATTTTAAAACTATTTTATCTATCAAATTTAATATTTATATAATTAAACTTAAAAATATTAATTATGATAGATAAAATAAAAATATTAAATACGACTCACATTCATTTTGTGTTCGTAAAATCGCGCCAAATAGAAATTTCTTGCCTGCGACAGCAGCAAAACAGTGATGCCTGCGGGGAAGCTCCGCCTATAGGGCGGGGCGATAACAAAAAAATATTTTGAGCGCAGGGTCTTAAAATTTTGAAAAAACTACATATATATATATATATATATATATATAAAGTTAAGGCGATAAAGGTACTAAGCCAAAAATAAAATTCAGAACTTACCTACCAAAAAATACCTACTTTGGTATAAACAAGTTTGGAATGCTCGGCACAACTTTATTGTTGTCGTCTTATTTTGGTTGCTAACTGAAAACAAAACGCGAGCCTGACGTTTTCGTACTGTAGTTTGTTTTTAATAAAGTTTGAACTTTAATACTTTTTGTACTTTTTGCAGTTAATTCTTTTTATTTTGAAGTATAAAATAATATAATAAAATATATCTTATGGTTTGATAGAATTTATTTTTAGGGACCCGCTAAGTTTAAGTATTGTACACATATTGTACTAGATTTTAATAACATTATAAAATAGGGACAACACTACTATAGTGCCTCGGAGAGCATGTTAAGCTGTCGGTCCCGGTTTCACTGTACCAACTTATGAAACTGTTTATAGGTGGGTTATTGAGTCTATTCAAAACATCGCGACGAGCTAGCCGACTAGTTCGGTGTAGACTCATACCATCGGCTACGACGAGGTGGGATTAAAACCCCTCCGCTGGGTACCCTGGGGCCGCCTAGGCGGTTTCGGGCGCCGTAAGGCACCTGCGATGATATGTATGTATGTATAAAATAGGGAGATTTTTAATATTCGTATACTTTGGGTAGATGGGTATGTATTGGCAACTCGAGCGAGAACAACGATTATATTATTCTTATTTGTTTTATCTGAATATACAAGGTGGTTTTTTGAGACGTTAGTTAGAAAACGGTCCTAAGAGACCACCATTACTTAATATAATGCTGTACATACTGCATTTACAGATTTTGGGACAAATATAAAGTCAGCAAAAAAAATATAACGAAAACTTTTTTTGATGCCAATCGATAAGGATCAAAAGTCTCTACTGATTCTGCTGACTCCGATTGCGGTTTGAGTAACAGAAATGATAGAAATCGCGAAAAACTTCTCATACATTTTGTATGGCAAAACGATTAATCAATTCGCAATATTCTTATTTGCCAAACGATCCTATTTCTTACTGTGATCAAAAGACTCTTTGAGGTCAGCTGAAGTTTAAGTAAGTCAACTGCGGTAAGTAACAAGACTGGTTTTACATGAAGGCACCTTATGCACGGGCATAGGATAAATTTTACAGTTTTGGAGATTTTCTAAAGTGACGTCGACGAAGATGTATATCATAAAATTCAACCATTACGACACGGTTCAACATAACACTACACCAATAGTGGTGATTTAGTCGTTTGTACATACCGTTATAAAAAAATATAAAAAATGGAAATTCATGATCTCTAATAATTTTTCCTCTTAATCGTCTGCAAAAGGTAATGTTCAAAAATTGCCACCTTGAACAGATAGATAGACCAGATAGACCAGAACAGAACCAATGTAGAAGTTTTACATTGTTGCCTAAATGTATGGAAAAAGTATTTCGTGATACTGTAATTTCTAGTACTCAAACCTCAATCGGTCAAGTGGAGACTTTTGATCCTCATAAGAAATTGGATCGATTGGGATCAAAAAAACTTTTTGTGTAAAATTACCATTTTCTTGCTGACTGTACATTTTTTTCCTAATCTGTGCAGCATATCTTTAAAAAGTTATGTTATATGGTTTCCTAAGAAAGTTTTCTCGTTATTATAACGCGTACTCATCATAACCCTGTTGTCATCAAAATTCAAAATTTCGCACAATGTACTACTTCTCATTGCGTATATAGCTGCTGGAGTGCAGATTTTGTAACAGTTTTTATGTGGGAGAGACTACGACACCCCTTTGTACTCGCATGAATGGACACAGACATTCAGTAGATTCTCAAATTAATAATATTTTACCTGTGCCCACCCATGCGCGTATACATAACACTACCTTTAACAATTGTTTCACAGTAAGAGTATTAAAGAGTTTTCCTAAAACTATTCGGTCTATTGATTTAAAAACATGGGAAAGCTCTTTTATATGTCAGCTTGGTGCATACTATAGCCCTGGTCTGAATGTAATGCATTAGGTTTTGTCTAACTTGTTTTGTAAATTTATTAATATCGAACCAACAATGGACATAACATGCTGATGATGTTTTCCATGATGGGCTAGGTGGTGATGATATTTTTCTAAAAAATAAATACAAAACTGTATAGTACATTGCCTTTACCATTGCTAAAAGACATAAAATTACTTTTTCAAAATTTATGACAAAGACCTTCTTCAGTCACTGTCACTGATGACGCCGCTCCATAGAGAGGCGTAATATTTGGCAATAAAATTTTATAGCTTCAATTTATATATTTTACCAAGTAAGAAACACATCTAACACACTTTATTTGTTTCAGATAATATAAAAGTACCAAGAAAGTTTTTTGATGAAAAATTTTCTAATTTAAGTGACTGGTTATCAAATGACGTTATTTGTGCTTCACAATCAGGAATCCAAATTCTTCGTAAATAGCTAGTTATCAAAAAATAATAAAAAAAAACTATTTAGATAACCGGATTATCAAACAAAAAATATTTTCCTGTTTCTATAATGATTATATCAAACTCTAGTTATCTACGCGGCTGAAGCGAAATGTTTGCCCATGCCTCACAAAAGCTTCGTTAAATTCCTGTAAATTTGTAATGTAAAGCGTACCACTATACGTGGAAACTTTTTTCTTGAATTCGTGCCAAAGGTGCTCGATTGGATTAAAGTCCGCTATTTGCTGGCCAATCTAGCACTGACACCGACTACTGAGAAACGACTTGACTGAACGGGTGGCAAGTTTTAGGTCGTTAACGTGCTGAAACGTTTACGGGTAAGTAAAAGATCCCCAGCATAGAGTACTTTACTTTCTTAATATCGACTTGTTACATTGGTATTGTTCTAAATTAACTTAATGAAATGAACTTTTCCCTCGCCTACACTTCGTCCAGGAAATGATCTATTATTAATAATATAGCCAAAAATCTACGCCAAAAATGTATTTTTTTAAATTTTATATAAAGTTTCTCCGAGTTTAGTTAAATTTGTTTAAATAGTCATTACTGTATTACGCGATTTGGGATAATTCGAAAGCTTTATTTTTCAAACAAATCCAAGAAATACTAGTTTAGTTAAAAAAAAACAATGTTTAAATAATATACTTGTTAAACAAATAGATTTCCTAAATTTACTATAAATTTTGAATATAAGTAATTTTCTTGTTATAATATAAGATTTGGTTTTAAAATAATAATTTTAAACTACTCACCTAATACGTGTTATAAATTATTATGCGGGAAAACAACGATATGTCATTCACTAAGTAACAAGAAATCCTCACATAAAGCGATCATGTATGACAAGAGTTATTATTAGTATGACAAGTGACTGGTCGTAACTGTCTTCTTCACAAGAGAATTGGCGGCAAGATAAATTGTTTTAGATCTACTTGGCTAAATCCTTGGAACGAAGTCACAGAATGCAATAAAGGAGACCCCGTTAGTGAAGCTATTATTTCTTCTGATAATGGCTCTTCTATCGATTCTACATCTAACTCGCCGAGTGGAGCCGAAAACTCGACATTGGATATAGCATGTTCATTTTCGGTTTGTAAATATTTTATGTTCTTTTCGAATGTTTTATCTCCCAGTCTGCACGAAAGCACTCGTAAACATAGTCGAAGTTGTACGGACTGATACAGACACTTTGTCGAGTTCGGGATACGAAAATTTTGTTTATCAACGGTTTTGGATCCTATTTTCTAGTTAACTTTTATCTCTCGCTATGTGTGAGGATAAACTTTACGAAAAATACGAGCAACAAAGTAATTTTGTTTTACGTCGTTTTTCTTGAAGATATTTTTGCCATGTAGGTCTCTATCCTGGATTTCCCCACATTTTTAATAAGTTGAAATTTTTCTTCATTTCTTGTATAAGCTCTCCGCCCGTAGTGGTGCAGAGCGAGCGCATGCAATTTTGGTCTTGAATTTTACATAAAGTATATTCCTGGTATCTAATTTTATTTCATGAAATATTTAGACGCGACAATATTACAATATTGTATTCTTGTATAAAATTTAATTTGCATCTATTTTTTTTATTAAAATGTTTTATGTAGGTAGGTATATATTTGCCGAATTTCCGCTTTTTTATACAGAATGAATCATCCAAGTGAGCGTTCTGTGTTTTCCTTGGCCAAATCCCAATCTTCTAGGGATATAAAAAAATGCTCGAAAAAGCATCTTTGATATATAGACAAACCACTGTAGCATCATATTATAAGATTTAAAGAAAGATTAAACACTAGCTGTTCACGCGGTTTTACCCTTCGTTAAATTTAAAAGAAATTTGAATGAAAATAAAATACAGATTTTCTGATAATACGTAGCTTTCTATTGGTGATATATTTTAAAAATCGTTTCAATTTTATCCGGAACAATCAGATCTTATCTCTTTATAAGTAAAAAAAAAAATTTTGCCTTTTAAAACAAATTTCCTAGAATTTGTTCCATATAACCAAGTTGGTGTAATAATTCATTCAAGATATCCTTTTTTCACAGTCAACGGGTTTGAATATCATCCAAATAAATATATTTACAAAATCCTATGCATTAAGTTTCTTTACATAATCAGCCCCGAGACTACATTGAGGATTTTGTCAACATAAAATCTCTTTGTATAAATAATTTATACTCGCAAGACCGTAAGATGAGTTTAACATTTGGATGCGTTGATATATTGTCGTAAGTGAATTATTAATCATTTGTAGCAAATCCACATTTATTCCCTAGTCACAAACTAACCTGTACTATTAGTATCAAAATACATACCTACGTATTATTATGGAAAACTTTACAGAAAATCGAAAAAATATTGTTTACTATGAGTGGGATAGAACCCACGACTTCCAGATACAACGCCAACGGGTCAGACCACTAGACCACCAAGGCAGTATAGATATAACTACCGTTACAAAATCCATCACACCGTATATACGATGAAAATTTAAAACCTATTTCACATGAAGATTTTAAAATCGTGTAAGATTTTCAATTTATCCGGTGTCCAGAGTGCTGTTATTTCGAGAATCGAGCGGTCACTCGAAGCGACGTATTGGAATTGGAACCGAAAACATGGCCAATAAATAAGTGTCAAATACACTATTTCTTCGGTAGAAGTTGATATCGAAAAATATGAGTATACTGTATTATAACTAGTGGCGCCTGCTACTTCGTGTGCGTGCATTATAAACAAAAATAAACTATTTGATATTGCTATTTATTCGGTAACTATTGTTACTAAGGTAAAGTAAACATTTTGACCATCGTTACCATGTCTTGCTGTGAGCAGCAATCATATCACTGCCATAATAGAAAGTTGCCTACTTTCCATAATAGATTAAAACACCAAAAGTGTGATTAAAATTCATTATGGGTGTTTTAATCCATTATTAAGTATATACATATACTTGTATATTATGTATTATTAATTACTTAATAATACATGTATATAAGTTTTAGTAAGTGCTAGAAACTACTTAAGTAAAAGAAAAACTTGTCCACCATTCCATTTATAAACTTATTTTTCTTTACGATTTTATTACTAATCTATTAGTGTTATAAACTGGAAAAACATATCATACATTTTTCAAGTCCTTTCCTACCGGATCTAGGATTCTTTTTAATCCGATTTATAGTATATGAAAAACAAATCCCACTCCTTTAAAAAATTTAATACAATTTTTTCGTTAATTAATGGTCTAGATTAATATATTAATAAACCAGATTTTGGGTTTCAATCTTACGGAATTCAAGATACCCTTCTGCCGCGGGGGCAGAAGAAGGACTTATATGGGATTCCTCCCCACTAAATCCCCATGGTGTTGCTCCGGCCGCCATATGGCAGGGCCACGGGTTGCTTGCTCATTCGTCCGCAACCCCGCCGCCGTGAGTGGAGGAGGGCTTTCGATATACTCCCCTCACTGACTCCACCAGATATAAAGGCGCCCGGTAACACCAAGGACGCCTTACCTCACGTGGCCCTCGACGCAAGGAATGCCCCCGTATCCGCCGCCCCAGGCACCACAGGACGGGGGCAACAAGCACCATGTTCCCTGCCGCCCCGTTCCCTCATCCGGCCACCAAATAAACGGCAACGAGGTTGTGGTCGCATTACCAGCCATTTCCGTATGACTATCCACAGAGGAGTGCCGGGAGGGGCCCCCCTCGCGAGAACCGCGTTATCCTTGGGCGCCGGGGCCAGATCCCTGCGGCGGCTCAGAGTCGCCACAGAAAGCAGGGCGATCCCCGCCACCACAAAAACAGCCGCTCAATGTGGGACAAACATAGACTAGACAGCAGCTCGATCCGAGACAGATGCTGCCTAGATTTTCCTCCCCTACGCCAGCCCCCCATGGGTCAGACGCTGGCGTTTTTCGGCAGCCGCTCGCTACGAGACAGACGCTGCCGGGTACCTCTTGGGACCGTTTTTTAAGCTAGTGCACTCCACCTATTATGCACCTACCGTAAAGCCCCCCACCACGTCATGGTGGTCCCGCGGGAGGGATGTTTTGTATACTACCTCGTCTTATATTATCACTAGTGATCGGAAATTTCTAATTAAATGTTCTAAAATTTTAAATGTGAACATTTATATACTAAGCCCAAATATAGTGATGCTAGATATAGTTTAAAAAAAGGCCCTGTGATGAAAGTAAGCCGCTTTGCACAGTCGCTTTCATTCTTTGGATATTTTCTGTTATCCAAATAATGAAACTTATCAATAGAACCACTTTTTATTTATTTATATATAATCTACACATGTACATATATACGTGGTGGCCGAATTGGTTAGATCTCGATTTAACAACACTATCCCGTATGTAATGAGTTTTTAATATAAAAAAAATATTATGTTGGTTAAAACGCCACTATACTACCTCGTGGAGAGAACATTAAGCTATCGGCCCCAGTTTCACTATACCAATACCAACTTGTGAAAATGTTTATTGATGGGTTATTGAGTCCAAATATCGAAACGAGCTGACTTCTTGTTCGGTTTATACTCAGAATATCACCGGTTCATGTAACTGACTGACTGTAATATTTAAAACCCTTATTTAATAATAATAATTTTCATTTTAGGGCAATTTTATAACGTATAGATGATAATTATAGTATAGTTATCAGGCGTTATTTTGCGGAATTGAAACTAAATTGAAAAATTGAATTGAATTGAATCGAAACGAGCTGACTTCTTGTTCGGTTTATACTCAGAATATCACCGGTTCATGTAACTGACTGACTGTAATATTTAAAACCCTTATTTAATAATAATAATTTTCATTTTAGGGCAATTTTATAACGTATAGATGATAATTATAGTATAGTTATCAGGCGTTATTTTGCGGAATTCCATTATTTAATATAATAATGTTCATGTAATAAAGTAAATATTACACGTAAACAAATATAGGCGAGTAACCTGGTCACCCGTTAAAATAAATAGGAATCAGTTCAGATTTAATCACGAACGAGTGCTTCTTTCCTTTGAAGAGATTCCTGTTGCAGCTTCCAACACCATCATCAGACCAAATATTAACCACATTTGAAATGTATAGTTTCAAACAAAAAAAAAATCAATATTGGAATAGAATTTTCAACTAAGACCAAGCAATGCATGGTACATAACAATATAAAACCTATACTAATATTATAAGCTGAAGTATGTTTGTTTGTTTGAACGTGCTAATCTCAGGAATTATTGGTTCAAATTGAAAACATATTTTGGTTTTGGGTAGCCAATTTATTGAGGAAGGCTATAGGCTACATAACATCGATACGGCCAATAGGAGCAGAGAAACAATAAAAACGGTTGCAAAAAATGTTCCTTTTGAGAGTGTACGCTGTTAAACGATTTAAGTTACGCAGACAAAGTTGCGCGGATTAGCTAGTCCAAAATAAAATTAAAACAAATACACTGCTCGAAATGTATAGTTTAATTTAATTAATTAATTTTAAAGTCGATAAAGAAAAAACCTTGCATATAGATCTGTACAGTAAGTAAAGGCCATTTGAACAAATTTATAAGGTATATAATTAACCTAGGTCATTTAGAACTTTTAAGATTGCTTTCAAGTGCCGAGCGGCTACATACATCGACACTTAGGAGTCGAGCTTTACGGCTTCGTACCTAATGTTTCACTGGAAATAAATTGCACACAATAGCTTGGAATTAGGATTTATGTACGAAGTTAGACTTTTGTGTTCTTTTTTATTTCATAAGGTGTTGTGAACGAAATAAATCAACTTATTGTATATAAAAGTTTCCTAAGAAATGGTGCAATAGAAACGGGGAAAAATTTGAATCGTTTTCAAACTGGTGCTTAAATATTTAAATATCGGGTCACCTCAGTAATTTTCCTTAGTGTCTGGATAAACAAAAATATGTCAAAAACTGGTTTATTATATTGACTTGTTTCGTATAAGAAGTATCTGAAATTTTTAAATATCAATATGTTTGAGGCCAAAAGCTAGTAAATATCTACTAGCTATATACTTACTATAAACATATATAAATATACTAGATAGTGCTTATTTGCACGCCTCCATTGAGTGCGGATGGTTAGGTGCTTCTTTGTCGCTTCATGTTTTGTCAAAATTTCACCTAAAATGCACCATTGGCCAAAATTATTAAATTCTAATATTCTTTTTTCACTTGAGACTGTTAAAATTAATTGTTCTTGGCTGTGATTCGACGCCGACTTGCTTAGCTCGTCGTGAAAAATCTTTAACATGTCAGTGTGATTTACCAATTATAAATTTTAGCTCAGGTAAACAAGGACTCAAAGTTTTCAGCGCAAAGTCCCGAATATTCAAAGTGGTGTGCGAGAAAGAAATAATTTAGGATTTAATTGCCGCTGGTCCAGAAGATACAGAGGTGAGCTTTAGATTTGTTGGAGTTAATAAAGTCTCCAAGCAGGTGGCGTACGAGTAAAGCAAAGAGCGACGCCATGGGACTATCTAATATCGTCATAAATTTTGGATTTTTAGCGTCATCACTGCTCACTATATTATAATTATATTAGTTTCAGTTATGACGAGGTGGAAATACATACATACATACCATCATGCCTATATCCCAGTTATGGGGTAGGCAGAGAACAATGTACGCCACTTCGTACGATCCCTACATACTTCACTAGCTTCCTCAATATTCATACATCTTTTCATGCAGGCGCGTCTATTTCGGAGACTGCGAATTTGTCCCATTCTCAGAATATCTCCTATTTGATCGAGATAAACGCGCCTTATAAAGAGTTTATAAGTAATCTATATATAAAGAGAAAAAAGTAAGAGTAGAAAGTCACAGTCACGCGTTTTAAAATAATATAAGATATTAAAATGACGTCAGAGTTCTTAATTAAGGTTAAAATAATAAAAATAGCTTTTAATTTTTTTAAATTCACGCAAGTATAATTGCAAGGTAAACATCCATTCACTTTATGCATTTATTTTAAGGTTTAATCTACATTTACATTGTAACAAACCTTGCTGCACCTTGCCTTACTTACTTTAAAAAGAGGCATTTACGTACTATACCCGTGGTCACTTCCCAATATATCGAATCGTTCCATGAGATCCTAATCTTTCATCATCACTGCTCTCTCATACTGATTATATGTTCAGCTATCTTTTAGACCTATTATTTTAATGTATAAAGATTATACATTGGGCTAATATGAGGTTCTAATGGTGTTAGAAAGAGTCGGAGTCTTCGGTGAATAGCACTTAGTCGGTAACTTATTTATTTTCACTTACTTATTGTTTTGCTTTCCGCTGTCTATCTGTCTGTCTTATTATTATGTGAAGTAAACATCGTCGTAAGTCTCGTCGGGATGGTTTTATAAACAGCCAATGTCTGTCTGTCTGTCTGTCTGTCTGTATGTATGAAGTATGAATGTGTCTGTGTATCGCACGGTCTGTCTGTCTGTCTACAACAATTGGTCCAATCGAACAAATTTTCCTATAGAAAATATTTGTTGGCTTCCCCATACAAATTAGTCATTTTAACATTACAACATAGTTACACTTAATTTAGGTGTTCTTAATTTATAATATATATTAGTATTTTAATAAATAGTAAGGTTCTTCCATTTCGCTGCTAATTGGAAGGGTCTCCAAAAGACTGGCTGCGTTACCTCGTTGTATTACGATACTAATACGTTGTCCAAAATTGAGCCAGCCCTTTTGTCACCAGACACGTCGACCAAACACTTCAATATATGCTTAAATATTGTGTATACGGTCCCCATAGTCTCTACTCCAAATGGCAGAAATATGTAATCTCTATTGAGAACGGCATATTTGCGCCGTTTGAGGCTTTTCAGTGTAGAAGCAGCGGCACCAGCCCTCTGATCCCATGCTTGTCTATGAGCTGAATACCTACCAGAAATGTGCGAAAAGCCTGGACGAGGTTTGTTTCCCGGCTTCTCGCACATTTCTGGTGGCAGAGCGTGGTTAGTACACATTCTAGCACATTTTGTTAGTGGGTTTTTTAATTTTCCCATTTGTGCAAATTTTGACAGTGTGTATAACCTCAAATTATTTGTTCCTAGCTCAGTTTAGAAACTGGTTTGTTGGCTAGATTTAGCTTATTTTGTTAATTGTTGATTTTGTTGTACCATTTGATTTGGATAAATCATAAATTCTTCCAACGGTACACCTTCATTAATTTTTATTATTAGTTATTATAATTTTGACCTTATGTTGCTTGCCTGCTTTGCTACTGTTTTAGGGTCAGGCAGGTCAGGTTAGTTATACTATTCCTAGTGCAGTTCCAACATTATTAAGTAGGTGTTAATTAAAATTAAGTTTATTTTCTTATTAATAGGGTTAGATAGTTAAGGTTTTGTAAATTGTTTTATGTTTGTTTTCCCTTAGTAAGGAAACTTAAAACTTGTTTTAATAACAAAACTTATTTTGATTTGTTGCAAACTTAAACCTCATTTTGTGTTTATTTGTAAGTTTGTTTTTTATTTTTAAATTAATATTGTGTTCACCTACTTATTGTAATTATGTCTGTAAATAAGAACTCAAATAAAATTAAGGCTGTCTTAAGGTGGCTTACATTCGCTGTGGATTTGGTAGACAGACCAGCCCGCTTTGCTGCTCTTTTGGTGCGATTTGAAAAGATCCCAGAGTATGAGCAAGACTTACATAGGGCCTTTGAGGACTTTTTATTTTTGAACCCCGTAGAGGATGAGTTCCATGCAGCGGTCACTTGTGACTATGACCGTGCCTTGGTGCTCATAGAAACCATTACTGAGAAGGTTCGCGATATATTGATAGGTCGGTTAAGATGGACCCCGAGCCTTCGCCAGTTGGTTCTTCTCCCGGGCTTTTGAGCAGGTTGCCTACCCTTGACCTCCCACAATTTGAGGGACGACTTGATGCCTGGGTAGGCTTCCTGAACTTGTTCGATAGTCTGGTGCAAGGGCGGGGGGACCTCACCCCCAGGCAGAAGGTGGCATATTTGTTGTCCTCATTGAGAGGAGAGGCTCGTGGCGTCGTCCAACACCTACCCGTGACGGACGAAAATTATAAAATTGCTCGTGAGCTTCTGACCAAGCTGTATCAGAATATTAGGCGTTTGGCTGAAACTCATGTCAACCAAATATTAGGGTTGCCTATAGTAGGTAAAGCACATGATTTGCGCAGGGACCTCTTGAACTCGTTGATGATTGCGGTAAATGCCTTGCAGTGTCTCAACCTGCCAGTCGATTCGTGGTCTTTTATATTGCTTAATATTGTGCTCGGGAAGTTGCCCCCCGAGCTTAAGCTGTGCTTTGTGCATAGGTATGGTGGTAACAACATTGACTACCTACCATTGTTCTCTGATTTGTTGACCTTTTTGGATGAGGAGTGCCGAATAGTGGACAACTCTGCCGGTGCAGGGCGGCCAAGATTAGTTGACCATCAGGTGGTCCGGCCCCCTGCTCAACCACCTGGTCAAACAGGCCAGCGTTCCAGGAATCGGTTTGCTGTGGCCGCTGTTGAAGCACAAAATTGTTTGTATTGTAGGGACCCTGGACATTTAGTACCGCATTGCCAACAATTTTGTAACTTGCGGGTCCAGGCCCGACGTGCCATGGCTCGACAGAGGCAATGGTGTTATGTGTGCTTAGGCAAGCACCACCAAAGGGATTGCCGTGAGCATAGTGCAGTGGCCGCCATCATCTTGTTTTGTGTGCCAATTTAAATATGGGAGGCCGCCAACATGTTCACTATGAATCCCAGGGTGCTAGGGAGGTACGATCGCCGAGGTTTTATGATTCCTTACGTACTTAGGACCGGCGCCCCTCGCCCCCCCATGTTCGGAGTTCACCCCCCATTTTTAAAGTCCCTGGCAGATGTGTCGGCGCAAAAATTGTTCGATTTGATTGATACGCATTTCCCAGCTTTTATAGCTTCGACTTTTGCTACTCGAGAACTCATCGGTAAAATATTGTATACGTCACTAAAAAGTGATTTTGAGATTTCCTGGAGTAATGAAACTGTAGAAAAATTAAAATTAAATTGTGACGCAGACTTTTTACCACTTAAATTAAATAACCAAAAGCAATGGGATGAACCCCTCATTACAAAAACTATGAATGAATTAGTCCGTAATTCCTCCATGACAAATAAAGCACGTTTGTTTGCGGTGAATGAGAAAGAATTAGATGCAAGGATAGACGCTTTACCTTTCCCTAATATAGGTACACTTTTAAATAAAAGATATTAGAAATTTTAGACTTGCCGTCTATTTAAGAGTAGGCGCAAATATTTGTAAACCTCATATGTCACTGTGGCGGTAGAGTTAATAAAGACGGACTCCACAACCTAACTTATTATTTATTTATTTTAACACTTTATTGGACAGTAAACAAAAGTTATGTACAAAGGCCTTCGACATTATCTACCAGCTAACCTTTAAGATTGTGTTCGAAGTCGGGTATAAAGAGTGCTGCGCGATTTCGAAGACATGCTAAAATCAATGGCATTCTACAAAGGTCTCTTACCACAGCTAATTCCTTCAATATAAGAGCATAAAGGGTTATCAAGATTTGATGGTAAGAGACCGGACTGAATGACATTGATTCCTTGGAAATTGGGCAAAGCCATGGTGTGGAATACTACATGCGTAGACACCATGGCTTCGTCACATTTATCAGGTTCGGCACGTCAAGCGAGGTCTGCGGCATCCACTGTGGAAGTCAACATACATTCATATCTTCACGGGTGCCTTACGGCGCCCGAGACTTACCGATTGGTGTTGACAACAAACATAATAAATATAATGAAATAAAAAATGTTCATGGTATTTTAGCTTTCGCAGTAGAGACATTTGGACCGTGGAGTCAGGATGCCAAAGAATTATACAAAACTTTTACCCCACTCCTTATTGACGGTACCGGAGACCCAAGAACTGGCATGCATTTTAAACAAAAGGTATTAATATCCATACAAAAAGGTAATGCCGTCAGCATCTTGGGCACCATGCCTCAGGACAAAATTGAAGATTATTTTATTTATTTATCTTCACACCAGGTCCCTTACGGGGTAGGCAGAGACAACCGAGCGCCACTTGTCCCTATCCCTACATACTCCTTTCGCCTCTTCCACAGTCATAACTCTTCTCATACATGCACGCCGATTTCGGAGACTCTTAATAGCACCGTAAAACCTTTTCAATTTGGTCATGGTACGTATGTCTTGGTCTCCCTCGGCCACGTATACCCTTCACCTCGCTTATAATTACTTTGCTTCGCTTATAATTACTTTGCTTCGCTTATAATAATTACTTGATTATATTTTAGCATTTTTATAAATACCTTGTTAGGTATCATATTAATGTTATATTAATTTTTTAAATATAAAAATGCAATGAAAAAAATCCTGGTGGGTGGGACTCGAACCCACGAACTACGCTATCGCGGCAAGGCGCTCAACCGCTGAGCCAACCAGGTTCCAGTCACCCCTCACGAAACTAGGACTTCTAACTTTACTCGTATAGAGTTAATAGAAGAAAGCTAATAGAGGGCGCCTGTGTATAAGTAGATAACAAGCAATGACAAAATTCGTGAGGGGTGACTGAAACCTGGTTGGCTCAGCGGTTGACCGCCTTGCCGCGATAGCGAGGTTTGTGGGTTCGAGTATCACCCACCAGGATTTTTTTCATTGCATTTTTATCTTAGATTATCCTAATAAGGAATTTATAAAAATTGATAATTATATACTACTATAATTAATTGAATTAGGCGTTATTTTTGCGAATTCCATTTTCTTATATAATAATAATTACTTTATTCTATTTTAAAACTTTTCTTAAGTGACTTTTAATACACAAACATAATGCCAGTTGAAACGTGGTCTTTTTGCCTGGGGCCTGAGACTAAGAGCCGATAAAGCCAACTAAGGACGGGCACTGTCAGGGGAAAAAGGAAACAATGATTACAGATTCAAGTTACACAATATATTTACAAGAAACAGAGCACAAAAGATGAAAGCAGGGATATATAAAATACAAGAAAAAAAAAAGAATTAAAAAAATATAGGCGGAATACATATTATTATACTAACATGGTGGTGGCCGAGTTGGTTAGACCTTGGACTTAAAAACACTTAGGTCCCTGGTTTGAATGCCAGTGTGTACCGATGAGTTTTGTTTGACACACCACTATAGTGCCTCGGGGAGCACGTTAAGCTGTCGGTCCCGGTTTCACTATACCAACTTGTGAAACTGTTTATTGATGGGTTATTGAGTATATTGAAAACATGGCGACGAGCTAGCCACTTGTTCGATGAAGATTCGAACGACTTAATTTAATTTAAATGTGGTGGCCGAGTTAATTCGAATATAAACTTGAAAACACCTAGGCCACGAGTACAGTTTACCAGGTCATAGGCCATAGAATAAACGTGGTGGCCTAGTTGGTTAGACCTTGGACTTTAAAACACTTAGGTCCCTGGTTCACATCCCGGTGTGTACCAATGAGTTTTTAATTAAAAAAAATATGTACATTTGTTTGACAACACCACTATAGTGCCTCGGAGAGCACGTTAAGCTGTCGGTCCCACAATACCAACTTGTGAAACTGTTTATAGATGGGTTATTGAGTCTATTCAAAACATCGGGACGAGCTAGCCACTTGTTCGGTGTCTCATACCATCGGCTACGACGAGGTGGGATTAAAAACCCTTCCGCTGGGTACCCTGGGGCCGTCTAGGCGGTCTCGGGCCCCGTAAGGCACCCGTGATGATATATATATAAAATATTTTATATTTTTGTTTGTTTCAGAAAAACTCAAAAATTATTGAACCGATTTAAAAAACCTTTCACCAATAGAAAGATCTCTTTTTTTTTTTTTTTAAATCGTATTTCTTTTGAACTGCTCAGCGGGTGAAACTTCAGGGCACAGCCTTACTAGACGAAATTGAAACTTTAATAAAATATATAATTGAAAATAATAAAAAAAAAAAAATATTGATTATATTACAATAAAAGTTTCATAAGGATTTATTAATGCTGACTATTGGTGCGGGTGTACAAACTGCTTATAAGGAAATAGGAATAATTTAATTACCAAGACACATGTCTACTACTCAAAACTCTGATTGTACCAATGTGTTGTTGATAAAAAAAAACATTTATTTGACAACCACAATAGTGCCTGAAAATAGTGAAATAGCTTAACGTGCTCGTTAAGCTATTTCACTATACTAACTTTGAAACTTATAATCCTATACAAAACCTTTACCACTTGATCAGTGTAGATTTAATAGATCATACATAGGCTTAAACTAGGTGAGAATAAGACTCCACCGCCGTAAGGGATAGTTAACACGCACTGGTTTCAAAATGCATGTGTATACTGTGGCGGATGTACCATCTCGTACTGAACGTTTTGAAGATTCATACATATGCGGTACTATTAAAATGTGAAACGTTTTACCAGCTTGTGTGTTTCCTTCCTCTTATAACCTAGCTAGAGTAATTTAAACTAGAATGGGCATAATTATGTTAACCATCTTTATTGCTATCATTCCTGGATATTGCATACTACTTAAAATTAGGATGAAAGATCACACATGAGCTCTTATATAAAAAAGAGGCATCCGCGATGATTCGTATTTCCGTAATATTAGCCTACTATGAAATTTAGTTTAATTGCAGTAAAACATGTTGAAGAAATAAATCGGCGTGTCTAATCTTTAAATAAACAAATTTTATAACCACAGTAAAGATGCCAGTAGACTATCTCTAATCCTTTCACTTGCGGCTTGACCCCAAACTTATTATTATTATGTTTATTTTATTCATTAATGCAATAATGTTGTAACAATAATATAAAATAATCAATCTATAAATAAATATCCAATAGATATAAATTTCGATGCAGACAAAGTTTAACCTAGCTTGCCGATGACGTCAATCCATATGCTGTAGTCTATTATTATTTTGGGCAAATATTCTAACGTCTAGCTAGAGAAATTATATTAACCGAATGCTTTTTGATCAAGACAATGTTTTTAAGTTTCCAAAAAAAGGAGCACTCATGGTGAAATGGAGACCGCATGAAATATGTCAAGAAGTACTACTCCGATTTACATAAAATTTGGAATTGTTATAGATCTTGTTGATACCTATATATTCAAAGAGGTATACACAAACTAATACAAAAAAAAAAAGGTTTTATTGGTTAACCGAGAGTCATACATTACAAGATGCAAAAGCCGTTAAATGACCAAGTCAGTGACTATTTAAGTAGACACGTAATTTAGTCTTTGTAGCCGCCCTTTTCGTAACCGCAATAATAAGCAAATTGATAATGAATTGACCGTTTTCTATTTAAGGATTTTGTAGTTCTGCTTACTATCAGGTAGATACATAGCCACATGTCGTCTTTAATGACTAACCATCTTCTATAGACTGTACAATACTAAAACAAAAGTTAATAAAATATATTACACTAACTTTTCATTAGGGACCTTTATGTAAGATAAATCCTAGATAGAACTTCTAATTACGTCGGGCAAGACTAGCAGCCATTTATCTGTAATTAATATATCAGATGACTGATGATAATGCAATAGATAGGCGAACTCAATCATCTCTACTTAAAGCTGCGTGCCATGTTTTTAGAAGCCCATCTATGTTTTATCAAATAATAAAATCATAAACAAGGGTGCTTTACAGCGCACGAAGCTTAGACGGCTAGATCAGGGTACCCAGTACAGGGGTTTAAATCCAACCTTGTTGACGCTCATGGTATAAGTCTACCTATACCGAGCAAGTGGCTAGCTCGTCACAATATTTGGATATGCTCAATAACCCATCTATAAACAGTTTCACAAGTTGGTATAGTGAAACTAGAGCCGACAGCTTAATGTGCTCTTCACTATAGAAGTATAGTGGTGTTATCAAATTATAAACAGTTTCACAAGTTGGTATAGTGAAACTAGAACCGACAGCTTAATGTGCTCTTCACTATAGAAGTATAGTGGTGTTATCAAACAGATGTACATATTTTTATAAATTAAAACTTAATTAGTACGAGAAACACCAAGTTTTGAACCGTGGACCTAAAAACTGGAGTGGTCTAAGGTCTAACCAACTTGGCTACCACTTATGTTTAATAATTCGTTTTTTATTAATATTTGGCATTAACAGTACATAACATATTACCATAGCAGTCAAAAATTCGCTCCACTTAAATTTAGGAAACCTATAACTTCGCTAAACCGGCCGGTTCGTTAAACAGCCACCGCCCATACAAATGCAAAAACAGGCAAGTGACCTTGTCATGTTTCGATTTTAGTCTGTAGGTTTACCGAATTTTAGGTGGCATGCAATAGTATTCTATAAATAATAAATTTATTGTAGGGTGTGGTTATTAAATGGGAAGTTAATTTGATGATAAAGCTACGAGGATATTAAAGTTAATGCATAATGCAAATTCGTCTTTGTCGCATCATTTAGTAGTGGAATCAATTAACGGTAATAAAAAACAATGTATTAAAAGACCCCATTCATGGGTTTTGTAGGTCAGCTATCAGGTACTGTGTACTACGAGTACCTACCTGATAGTAAGCATGAAAGTAGTAGAAGCATGCTCAGTAAGCCCACTCGGATTTTCTAGCAAGTTATTTGTTCTATGGTTTGATCCGCTTGACCTGTAGTAGGTAATCTTAAACCTCGATGCAGAAGCAAGGTTGATAGTTAGCTGAGTTTCCTTAATAATATCAACCGCTTAAGGTACAAGTTCCAGACATACACTCATACGTAGGTACTCGTACTTGTAAATATACGTAGTTCAATGTGACACTAGTATTTAAATATAACCACTTACTACTCACAAGTTTGCCTTCAAAAATTAAAAATAATTGACTCTGAGATAAAACTTCGGAAATGAAGTACGGCATACCAATATTTTATATATTTTGTAGGTCTATATAACAATTTGTAGGTTTTACTATAGTTTCCGTCCTCTTAAAAAACTTTATTAACCCTTCTGGTGAACATTTACAAAAATAATTATATTTGAGAAATGTTAAAAAAAATATGCAGTTATTTTGTATTGGAACATATATAATGTAGTTTAATAGAGGAGGTAATGGTATGGTACGGTATGAAAAGAAAATGAACAGTCCTTCTATTAACCAATATAAAACGCTATATTCAACTAAATAGGATATATGATCCTGTTAGCGCCATCTTGGAAACACGTTCCATAAAAGTTCCGACGGCTGATTTCGGAAGATCCGTCAATAGATGATGCAAAGACTTTGCTGGAATTCCCTTTTGTACCAACTTCCACTGCATAAAGTTGAGTTTTAACCCCGTTATTAGTAATTTCATTTGTGAGATCAATATTTGTTCGACTTGATGGTGTGGTCCTCAACTTAATCATGTCGGTGAAAATAATGACCTTTTTCAAGTAGAGTCTTGCGCCCAGAAAATATATGTTTGGCATTCCCTACATATATACCGCATAATGTACATGTCTTATCTGTTGCTTTCCCCAGCCTTTACTCTGGTCAGGTAGGGACATTTGAAAGGCATTAAGGTAGAACTTAATAAGTACCGGAGACCAATCGTACATAAGTGTGCGCTATTTCATGGCTGAAGGAATACGAAATTTCCCCATAGTAAACCATTCATTCTGTACTTCCAGGGTTACCGCCTGAACTCTGTAGCCATGCTCTTCAACGCTTTTAAGAAAATATTTAATAACATTTGTATCACATTCCATTTTCTTCCAACCGAACCCCCTTCTGCTGATCTGTGCACCGTTCATAAAAGATTTAGGAAGCCACGACTTCAGTCTTGGCTCCATTTCAGAGGCCAATGAGTCTTTTGGGAGAGTTGCAATTAGGTTATCCCGAGAGTTACTCAGGATGTGTTGCTTGGTTATACGTAGACGTTTGTACAACGCAGATGGCTTTTTAAAATTCATAACAAATTGCTGCTGTCCTCTGAGCAGTGGAGGAGTCAGCGCCCTATGCTAATTGAGCCAAGACTTAAGTTTCCTTATGACAGTTGCATACAGATTTACCAGAAGAGTTTTGTTGAAGTAATATACAAGAAGAGGCGATGTTAGACAATATGTTAAGTAGTTGTTATAAATCCAAGCTTTCTTGACTTTACTAATTGGCTGTTGATCTACCTTGTTGATGTCATAAATAAAGCGTTCCACAACTACATCTAAGAATAGTGTTCTTCCTTTAAAATCGATCCTTCTGCCCAGGAATTTGAAAGGCATAGCTACTGAAGCTACTTTTTACCCTGCTATGAATAGTTCTTCGTCGTATAATGCAAATTTAGTATTTCGTCTGCCCAGACATAGACAGAAGCATTATTTTAGTTTTGTTCTCATGCCGTTCGACCATACACAGAACTCGTCTACCAAAACTATATATAGAACTATCCCCGAAAAATAAACGGCTATTGAATAAAACCGTTTAAATTTGGTCCATCGTCCAATCGTTTTTAAGCTATGATTTTACAGAAAAATTAACAGGGAGGTCAAACTTATAAATTGGAGTTTAAAACAAATATTCAAAAAAAGCACCACTATTAATTCTCGCATGGGGCATTATTAACTGCAAACATACCCAATATACTTTTCGGGAGCTTCTGGAAAGCTCTGGCATGAATAAACTTGTTGCAATTATTTAAATATACGGTGAAGTATTACATACCCCAGGCGAGTAATTTAAGGGTTGAGTTTCGCAAGGCTTTTGAGAGACTATTATTTTAGACTAAATAATTGTTATGTCGGTATAACCGCTAACCAGCTCCCTCGAACCTATACGGTTAAATTGGGATTATGACAAGAAACCACGTACAAAAAACATAGTCCCGTGGCATAAATAAATAATTACTGGAGTGTGGACTGCCTCTCCTACCAATGCGGTGGAAACTTTGGGACAGGGTTTTCAGATGTGAAAGCAGCTTCAAAAACTAAAAAAATATGTTTTAGTGTGTCCTATTTTTGTAACGAACACCGCTAAAGATTTTGAAGGGTGTTTCAGTATTTTAGGTACATGAACAGCATCGGAGAACTAAAACGATTTTTTAATGATTAAAATAAAAAATATTAAATTCTATAATAAATAAAGGTTTAATACCTATATGTAGTTAAGGCTTATAGTATTGGTCTTGGAAACCAAGACTATGATTAGGCAACATTGTGGCTGACGCTAGTCTCGATTGCACACCTATTAAGGGAGGCCTTCTAAATTTTAGTGATATTTGCTTATATTTGTAGAGGCAATCACACATCCATTTATAAACATATCATATCATAGGTTTTTTCAGACCTTTCTCTCTCCATGTCTAAAGCAAAAACCTAATTAGAAAACATTTTTTCGATATATTTTCCATTTTTAAATGATGCCTTTGTAAGTTTTTCATTAATATTTCTTCTAAACGCTTTGAGTTGTAAGTCTAAAAAAAAATTCATTGCAAGAAAATACAGTTTGTAATCCACTATTAAACCAAATTTTAACTAAATAATAGAGCTATAATAAGTAATTACATGAGCCCGTTTTGCCAGTCCCGCCTAGTGTGCGGTACAGTATCAATGGATATTAAAGATTTTCGTAATTAATTTGGCAATGTATCTATATATTGCAGGCCGCTGATATAGAATAATGCTTTTAATGAAACTAATAGACTATATTATTTTGTTTTCAGAAAAAAACTTATAAAATAATATGTTTAAAGTGTTCGAATCTGGAATAAGGAAAACCGGAGTCGCCGTGATCATCACACACTATCGTTTTTCTTTATCGGTTATCTATAGCTGTTGTAAGTATTAAACTGTTTTCTTCCAACTTCATCGAATTTGAGAGCCTAAAGAAGCCTCATATGTAGGGGGCACCGCGACCGTCAATTGGCGTTTTTGTATAGGAATGAATCTTGGTTTCGTTCACAACAAAAGTAAGCATACTTCATCAATATTGATACGTTTAGTTTGATCTGATTACGAATTTGTGGTCCTTTTTAAATTCCAAGATGGCGGACTTAATAAAAAAAAAATACTAGGGACTTGTTTTATAGGTTTTTTGGTGAGCTGAAAACGAATTTGAGCCCCATTTTGAAATTCTAAGGCCGGACTTTATTAAAACAAAAACGAAATGGGACTCATTATATATGTTTTTGATCGCCGAATCGCGAATATGAAGTCTATTTTAAAATCCAAAATGACCGAATTAACTTTATAAAATATATATATATGGGACCCGTTATATAGGTTTTTGGGCGAGCCTATCACGAGTTTATGGTCCATTTCAAAATCCAAGATGGCGGCCTTAACTTTATTTAAAAAAAATATCATGTGACTTGCTTTATAAGTTTTTCGGTGAACGATTTTGAGGTCCAAAATCTATCTAGATTTTGGACCTCAAAATCTTGTTAGCAAATTAGTTTGTGACTAAGCCTAAGCTTGTACTATGTGTACCAGAAACAACTATATAATACTTATTTTATTTAATAAACATATGTTTAATAATAATATGTTTTTTGCCATGGGTGGGAATCGAACCCATGACCTCCTGATACAACGCCAAAGGCGCAATCACTAGTTTACGGAGCGGTCATATACCCCCCTCACTGACTCCACCAGGAATAAAGGTGCCCACCATGGGCGCCTTCACGTGGACATACGCTAACTAGGTAGCCGCTTGATCCAAGACAGACGCTGCCGATACCTCTTGGGACCGTTTGTTAAGCGAGTGCACTCCACCTAATGTGCATCCACCGTAAGCCCCCCCACCACGTCAAGGTGGTCCCGCGGAGGGGAAGCTGTCGGTCCCAGCTTAACTATACCAACTTGTAAAACTGTATACGTATAGATGGGTTATTGAGTCTATCCAAACATCGCAACGAGCTAGCCTCTTGTTCCGTGTAGACTCATACCATAGACTACGACGAGGTGGTCATTAGACCCCGCCGGGTACCCTGAGGCCGACAACCGATCTCGGGCGCCGTAAGCCACCCGTGATGAAATATACCGGGATCAAATCGAAGAACTATTTCCATGGAACCATGTGAAAAATTCTTGAAAAATTATCATCAAGAAATAATTTAAAATTTATTAAATGCAAATGAAAAAAGTTTTTGGCTACCCAATACAAATTAGTCATTTTAATAATATTTGTTTGTAAGAAGACAATTTTTTTTTTCATTTGCGACACATGGTTCCATGGGAAAAGTTACCCTGAATATTATATCTTGAATTTATATATTTTACCTAATAAGAAAACACACTTTATTTGTTTAATATAATTTGTGTTTATAGGCATTTATTTTGTGATGAATAAAATTCATAATGTATAATTTAGTAATACCTATACCATTTCTGAAACTTTTAATTCCGTAAATACAATTTCCCAAAGAACGTGTGAATTTTTAAATACCGAACCGAGCTGTCTCTTGCACACCGGTTCCACGGTAGACCTATTAGGTAGTTGGGAACTAGATCTATTAGTTGAGAACTAAGTTGCATCAAATTGAAATTTACTACAAATATATTTACTAACAATGTTGTAAATAAATATGTTGAGGCAAACAAGCTAGGTACTTAAGTTTGAATAATTATCGAGCTAAGTGACTTTGTTTCTTTTCACAGGTGTTTATTTTCTATAAATACGTGAGGTTATGTGTTTACAGCCTTGATGTCGTAAAAACTCGCAGTTACGTATAATTATGCTTTTTATCAACTAAATTTATTAGGACTTGGTTGCCGAGTTAAATGTTATATCACGAGTTATGATTTTTTAAGTTACTAAGTAATGCTACCTTACTAATATTAATTAGCGCAACTATTTTTATTAACTGACGATCAAGAGTTATGATTTTTTGAGTTACTAAGTATTGCTATCTTACTAATATTAATTAGCGCAACTAATTTTATTAACTGATGATCACGAGTTATGATGTTTTGAGTTACTAAGTAATGCTACCTTACTAATAAAAATTAATAATAATTAGCGCAACTATTTTTATTACCTGACTATCACGAGTTATGATGTTTTGAGTTACTAAGGCCCAGTTTCTTGATGGATAGTTATCTCAACTAATTGTCAAATAATGACAGATAAATTACTAAAGGTTAAATTTCGAAAAAAATGTGTTTCTTGATGGATAGTTAAATTGACTATCTGTTAAATATAATAAAATAATAACTATGATTTTAACAAATAGTTAGTTATTCTGACTACTCAAAAATGAGTGGTTAAACCATTTAATCTCTAGTAAGATACGAATTTGGGGTTATAAATTGAAGTGTTTGTGTTGCGTTTTTTTGCAAATTATCTTATTAAAATGAATTTGAGCATTGAAAAATATTTTACCTATTTTGAAAGTTCATAACAACTCTTAGGATGAAGAATGTTTTAGGACAAACAGACGTAAAAAAACTTTCCGTCCCAGGAAAGAACATTTAAAAATTTGGAATGAAAATAAACTCAAAGAAAGGTTTAGAGTTAATAAAAAAACCTGTTTATGGCTCGTAGAAGAATTAAAAATGTTTCTTTAACGCCAAACAATAAGGTAAGAAAATAACTTTATATTCATAGTGAAGTGAGGTTAGGTCAAACAATAATTGAGGTTATTCAAGATGTCCTGTATCAAAACCTAATTAGGACAGGGTCCCAATAAAGGGGTAAAATCACAATAAAACTAGGTACCTACCTATATTTTTTTTAATGACCCATTTGATGTTCTTTTTATGGTCATGCAGTTTTGAAATTTTGAATTATCATCAACATACAGTTATTACCATTTACTGGATATTTATTTAAATTATTGTTACAGAAATCATGCTGCCAGTGTAGAGGATCAAATATTATTAACTTTAAGATTTTATGCAACTGGAAATATACAGAAATGTTCATATTTATTTGGCCTACCTAAAACAACAGATTGCAAAGTTGTACTTATAAAAATAAAAACTGAAGATGAAATTAACGCAGGGATGATGCCATTTTAAGATGGGGGGAAAGTAACAGATAAGACATGTACAGTGTTGTCGTAGGGACTGCCAGGCATATACTTGAAAAAGTCTAGTATTCACACCGACATGGTAAAGTTCTAGAAATTATTTTCAAGATGGAGCTTACAGGATCATAGTATTTGGTTGAGTAGAGAGAGTAGTCTGTCTCAAGTCCGGGAACACTGCAGTTCAATCCCTGCCTCCCAACCACACTATGGACCCGGCACCCCCACAGAGAATCCATGTATAGCTCACACATTGTCTCATAGTCTTTCAAATGTCCCAATTTGATCATAACAATCTGGTAAGGTGTGGAAAAGCCACAGATATTGTGAAAAGTCTATAAACCTGCTTTGCGGTCACAAGTCCAGTAACACTGCAGGTCACACCCCCTGACCATGCGATGGGCCCAGCACCCACATAGAGATTCAAAAATTCAGATGGGAAATACAAAAATTGGCTAGTATTTATAAGTATATGAAATAAAAATATTAATAATCATACAGGTTTTTTTTTTATCTGAATAATCCAGCCATATAATATTGGATAATAATTAACATAAATTGATAATTTAAGATATAAAAAATAAACATATTAATCCATAGTAAATATGTTATCCTATATAAAATACAAATCCATACATATAAATAATATTCATTATAGGGGTTCTGAAAAATAAACAATCAAAAAAGGATAGAAAATTGGTATAATATAGAAAACAATTAACAATAGGTATTTATTAACTATTTATTTATATCCCAATTTTCAAATTCTCTTTTTTTTGGCATTGGGAATAATTGGGATTGATTATTTAGTGAAATTTTAATACAATTATCTAACCATAGCTTCAAAAATTAAAAATAAAACACAAAATTCGCATCACTAGTTCATAAATGGTTTCCAATGCCTTAATATATTAAAAATAATAATAACAAATGGTTAACTTGTGTCTACTGATAACCAGTTGATAGTTAATTTTGTTTTAAGAAACACATTTTGCTGATGACTAATGATTAATGAATTTACTATAGTTGCTTAACTAATTGTTAAAGATACAAATAGTCAAATTTAGCCATCCATCAAGAAACCGGGCCTAAGTAATGCTACCTTACTAATATTAATTAGCGCAACTATTTTTATTAACTGACTATCTCGAGTTATGATATTTTGAGTTACTAAGTAATGCTACCTTACTAATATTAATTAGCGCAACTAATTTTATTAACTGACTATATCAAGTTATGATTTTTTGAGTTACTAAGTAATGCTATCTTACTAATATTAATTAGCGCAACTATTTTTATTAACTGACTATCTCGAGTTATGATTTTTTGACTTACTAAGAAATGCTATCTTACTAATATTAATTAGCGCAACTATTTTTATTAACTGACGATCACGAGTTATGATTTTTTGACTTACTAAGAAATGCTATCTTACTAATATTAATTAGCGCAACTATTTTTATTAACTGATGATCACGAGTTATGATGTTTTGAGTTACTAAGTAATGCTACCTTACTAATATTAATTAGCGCAACTATTTTTATTAACTGACTATCTCGAGTTATGATTTTTTGAGTTACTAAGTAATGCTATCTTACTAATATTAATTAGCGCAACTATTTTTATTAACTGACGATCACGAGTTATGATTTTTTGACTTACTAAGAAATGCTATCTTACTAATATTAATTAGCGCAACTATTTTTATTAACTGATGATCACGAGTTATGATGTTTTGAGTTACTAAGTAATGCTACCTTACTAATATTAATTAGCGCAACTATTTTTATTAACTGACTATCTCGAGTTATGATTTTTTGAGTTACTAAGTAATGCTATCTTACTAATATTAATTAGCGCAACTATTTTTATTAACTGACTATCTCGAGTAATGATTTTTTGAGTTACTAAGTAATGCTATCTTACTAAATTAATTAGCGCAACTATTTTTATTAATTGATGATTACGAGTTATGATGTTTTGAGTTACTAAGTAATGCTACCTTACTAATATTAATTAGCGCAACTATTTTTATTAACTGACTATCTCGAGTTATGATTTTTTGAGTTACTAAGTAATGCTATCTTACTAATATTAATTAGCGCAACTATTTTTAGTATGTTTATAGGTTATTAAATATAAATTAGTTTAAATAAAATACCTTGCTAAAGTGATAAAACCTAATCATATACTAATTTATATCTTATTAATAATTGTTACTTTAAAACTCTTGGGCAAAAACATATTGTTAGTTATCATCAGGTGGTCTCTTAGTGATATGTCATCAACAGTTTTGTATATCATACCAAAATAACTTGTATTTTTATTTCTATTTCAATATTGATTTCTCAAATAAAAATTTTTAATATTTTTTTTTTAAGTACAGATCAGGTACATTTCATTACAGTACGAGTACTTTATAAGATAAAAAATGTTTGGTTAGAATTATAAATAAAAAGTAAAAATAACTGAGGTTCTAAAAAATAAAAATTAGATATTGGGAATTTATCCATATAATACAAGTCACTAGCCAAGCCAAGTGAGCCATGCTTCGGTTTTAGTCTGTGGGTTCACCGGGTAGGAATCTCGCGAAAACCTACCTCATATTCAAATGAGTCCTATAAAATATCAAGACAGAAAATTAAAACGTACAGTTATCGTTTATTTTTTCTTTAATAAAATAAGAGTAGAAAACAGTTATGGATAGAAATTTGTTTTGTGCCTAAATTGTAGGTATAATCTCATACGGGCTCTTTCTCATATTGAGGGTCGGGGGAAGTTTTACACATATGTATGGTAGCGTTACCAACTCACTGTCATGCGCGGGTGGTAATATTTTGCAGTTGAATCAGCATGAGCATCGAAGACCTTTATCAGACGCTCCTCTTAAAATAACCTCGTAATATAAAATATCGACGCGGCGCCCATTTCGTAACCCCATCGTTTAGCCGGCATAGTGGGAGCGATCAATCATTACTAAACAACCTCACCCATGGACTTTGTTGGACTGCTAACCATCAGGTAGATACAAAGTCACATGCCGTTCTCCAATAAAAATATAAATAAAGCTATGTTGCCGCACTGTATCTTTATGGGTACCTTCAGACCCAAGATAATATTATACCTACTTACTTTGACTTTCTTTACATCTTTAAATGTTATTACCAAGCAGGAGACGGCATCTCAAGTTTTCTTTATTGGACCCTACATATATTCACCGCTTACCATGGTATATTAGAGTCACATGCCGAGTTCTAAGAGCTTAAAAAAAATGTTTATTTTTACCTATAGCGTGCATTTTTTTATCGTATGAATACATTTCAATAGCATGGACAAGTAGAAAGAAATAAAAAGACAGAAAAAAGTCAGTTAAATGGTTAAATGTTTGTTTTCTAACTAAACCGAAGATTATTGCAATAGTAAAAATACTATAAAGAAAAATCATCATAGTGAAATAGTTTTATAATATGTACTTTAAAACAGTAATCATGCAATACATAACTAGTCTTAGAGGTTAATCGCTCCATTCAGAATCTTTTCGCCTAAACCCCATTTAGCCTAAACCTGGTTATAAATGTGTTTTGGCACTTTTGTTTTTTAAATCATTTTATCACGGCATGTCAATGTCGACTTTACTATATTTTTTTGTATAGTCTACCTACATAGTTTATAGCACAATAGAATCTTTCTACGCTCCCATTTTATGGCAATTAAAACCCCTCGCTCATCAGACAGTCGCTAGTCGTGGTCTTGTTAAGGGCTTTCTCACATTATTTTACTTCTACATACCAAAGTGCACTAAAGAAATAGCTAGGTACCTACTTAACTCGTATCATTAAGGAATATTCACAGAAATATCTTTCATGGTAATACTTTGTAGACGTTAGAATGTTATAATTAATTACCGAATGTTACTTTATTAAATAGTTGAATAATTAAAAGTTTGATGCCTTCATTAACGTTTTGGCTAATAGGCAAGATAATACTAAAAAATAAATTTAAGTTGTTAATTTCCTTTTTAATAATTATAATGTTGTTTTTTGTCATTACTTTAATTTCTAAAGAATATATATTAATTATGATAATATTAATTATACATAAACAAAATTAAAAAAAAACTAATGAATAAAATTACTGTAATAATATTAATTCCCTTAAATACATTTTAAATTAATAAAATGTAATATTTTGTTAGTAATTGACACTAACAAATTGTAAATAGTCTAGCTAGAATAAAATATGTAGTACAAAATTCATGAAATAATAATTACTTAAAGTAAAAAGTGACCAGTCAATTTGAGTACTGCCCAATTATTTATAAATAACAACAACATCTATGCCGCGTTCTCTATTTTTAATTCAAATTACGTTGAACTCTATAGGTTGTTTTTCAAGGCTTTGCCTTGGACCCCTACCAAAATTCTTTTTTTATTGAACAACTCTTGCGTCGCGCTTGAGTCTCGCTTCGCTCACAATCAGTGTGTAATCGCGCCTCTGACGTACTCCCGTTCGTATTTTTTATCGAATTGTGAAGAAGATCGAGTATTGTGTCGACAACAAGTGAGTACTGTTTTTTTTCAAAGTTAAAATAAAATACCTACGTGTTGAATTTTGTTATATTTATTTGTTATTATTACTTACCATATTTTATGCGATTTTTTTTACAATGTTTAATATTACCATTAAATTTATTTTAATCATTTACAGTTTATTGTAATATTATAAAAGTTCAAGTATCCTTATATTTAAATGTAAAATTGTTATGGATTTTATTTTAAAATGAATAAAGATGTTTGAACATTTCGTGAGTTGTTGACATTGTGTAAAACCGGATTCAAGGGCTAAATAATTTGAGTATCATTACAGTTGAGAACTTGTAGGTCTAACTTAAGTAACCTGTTTCCGATAAAACCTTGTCTGTAATAGAATAAAATAAAATGTTCTTTTAGAGTGCTAGTTAAAGATTTTATTTCAGCTAGCTTTGTAGAAACATAGTTGTTAAAACTCTTCTTGCAGAAAAACTTATCATTAAAAATATAATAATTTAGTAAAACTATTTTATATTTACTTATCAACAGTGTTACTACTTTACATTTATGCTATATGCAAAAAGCGCAAATACCTAAATCGGATACTGAAACAATTTTTTTTATATACAATATACCTACATACAGTAAAAAATATATTCAAGAAAAAATATTACTTACGAATAGTTATTAAAAAATATTCAAACAAAAATAAACATGTATACCTACTAAAACTTAAACATGTAACGTAAAAAGGCAGGAAGTAAAATAAGAGAGGTCAGAGAGTAGGTTCCTAACATAAGCGGCAAGACATGTGAGCGGACATAACTCTGGCGGCGTTCCCGCACTCGATCATCATACTGTAGAAAACATACTTAATTTTATTATTATGTTTTATAGATATATTGGAAATTTGGAAGTACGTGTATTACCTTAAATACAATTACAATGAAGAAAATATTATTATTTAGAACTTGATTATTCTAACTGGTCTTGGTTTAAATTTTCATCACTTCTAAGAGCCTATTTCACTACGAAGCCTACTACATAAATATGCAGTAACTTAAAAGTAAGAACTATAGCAGCAGAAGTGCCTAAAAAGTTATAAAGTTTGGATAGATGAGATAAAGGCAGCTTCTATAAACTTTATAGTAACGGGAATAAATATTAACAAGAGAAAAAGTTATAAAGGTTGGATAGATGAGATAAAGGCAGCTTCTACAATCTTTATAGTAACGGGAATAAATATTAATAAGAGAAAAAGTTATAAAGGTTGGATAGATGAGATAAAGGCAGCTTCTACAATCTTTATAGTAACGGGAATGAATATTAATAAGAGAAGAATATTTAATTTTCTGTTTGATAAGTTTAATTTAGTATTTTTTCTTTATACTGTTTGTAATATTAAATAAATCAATTGTGTAAGAAATTAAGAATATTACCTACCGAGTCGAATACGTTTAGATAGATAATTAACTTTTTTTTTAAATATAGGTTTTCACAAAAATATTTTATTCATCAAACTAACATAAAGCTAACTAATAAATTTTATATTAGTTTACTAGTATTACTAACAAAAGTCACTTTATGTTATTTCTCATGACTACAAAAATTATTTTAACGGTAGCAAGGAAAATATGTTTTAAATAATAATCCAGCAAAGGACGTTTAAACAAACAGTTGAACACGCAAATATTGTAAATGTTTCCGGTTTTTCCTGAATGTAATAAAGTTTCAGAATCGAGATGGACAAACAAATATACTGGCTACAGTTCTATTTACGTAGATTTATTTATCGTTCTGCAAAATGTAATATTTGCAACGAATATCAGAAAGAGATTGAGTAGGTATTTTAGTATTAAATACTGGCATATTATGTGCGTGATGCCAGGGCTTCGGTAAAACTGTTGAAAGTAGGTAAATATCCCCAAGACTAGTGCTTACGAATGATAATATTTTAAACGATGCCTAACGTAACAATATAAAACCTGTCTAGAAAACCAATGTATAAAAATAATATAAAAATCATGAAAGTCCGAAAAGTGATACTCGAATTCTAAGTACATAAACTGACAGACAAAAAGAAGTTGCATTTTATATATTATTTACTACCACAGAAGAAATAACAGTACTACTAGTACTACACACTTATGAGCAGAAAGCACGAACGAGACATAGAACTTAATAATATTATTGCATTGTTACTAAACCTACTTAATTTTATTATGAAATAGAAATATAACTCTCTGCGATTTAAAAACAAACATTTCTACAACAAGGACCTTATTCTACTAAATGATTTCAAAGTTATAGTCAAAGTCAAAAATATTTATTTCATATAAACCTTTACAGGCATTTATTAAGTCAAAAGTCTTTCAGTCCAATAAATATATATATAAGGTCCAAGTGTGCACTTGACCAGGTCGCCATTCCTCCCACAGACAAATGTTGAAAATATAATTAAAATAAACAGATAGTGAATTATTAAACTATTGTCCTTGCGAGAGGAAAAAAACAACCAAACCAATCACATGCTACATAACCAACTAGTTTAAGACTAGGTGGTTAGCTGGTAGTTATTTGTATGATAACTGTATACTAAAGGCATGCATATCTTTATCTATACTTGATTTATTAATTTTGATATGTCGTTGACCTACAATTGATTTACGGAAATAAACCGGCCCAAAAGCAATTAAAATATATATTTTACTATCAATCCATAAAATAATAAAATCGTTAAGTAAAATATAGTTGATAAGGATGAAATTCCTCTTATTGTGTCTAAAATTACAGGAACATTTAACTATAATTTTCGTGAATTTTTTTTTACCCTTTAAGGTAGTTGACTGATTATTAGACACACCTATAAAATTTACTAAGTACAATGTTTTTTCTCACATTTAGCAATACATATTTACAGAATTTCCGGAGAGATGACAAAAGTTACTCTTTTAGTACTATACAAATATTAGTGAAACGCCAGTAGGAGTGAGAATTAAATTCCTATAAATAAAATTCACCAAGCTTTATATTGTGTTGCTAAAACCTAAAATTAGTTAGGTTTTTATTCAAAAGTTTAAAAAAATATACATTTTCCGTATTTGAATTTACTGTATTTAAACTTAAACATTTCAACGGTACGATTGACAGGTCAATGGAACCACCGTTGGTTATGTAGTGTGTGTTCGGTTTTCTTTTTCTCCCGCAAGGACAATAGATTAATATTTTTCGATTTGTTTATTTTGTATTATATTCTCAACATCTGTTGGTGGGAGGAATAGCGACCTGGCCAAGTGCACACAGGACCTTATATAGGTATACTTTTTTTTTGACTTTTCATAAATGCCTGTAAACATGAAACATATATTTTTGACTTGACTTGACTTTAAAAGAGTAAAAAAATAACAATAAACTGGAAATATTCGTTTGGTTTGACTGATATTCTTCAATCGTGATTTAAAAAAAAACATAATCTACTAGTATAGGACTAGGTGGTGGTTAGCTGGTTCCATTGAGCCACCCAGATGAATGACCTCACATACTTATATCTGAGTCCAAATATCTATTAGATCTCAAGAAATATCATGTGAATACAGTGAACAAATCTTCATTGTTATATGTATTGCTTAACAATGAGACCGACAATTTAATTAATAAGAAACTATCAATCTAAGCGCTTGATTAAGAAATAACAATCTTGAGATAATATTAATGATTAAATAATTCTCATAATATACAAATGGTCTCTCTAAAATCACAATGTTCATCTTAATTTCTTACCCTCCTTCAAGATTTTAAGAATGCAAACAGGCATGAGGATATCTTAATAAAAATAATTTATGGTTAATAATTTTGCATAAATGCGCAAACAAAATAAACCAACATTTTATACCTAATATGGCATAGGTTGCCGTGCCAGGTATAACTTGATAGTGATTCTATTCTATTTATACAAGTCACAAGCTTTGTTGACCTGGATTTCTGTCTATTTGTATAAAAAATAAAGTTCAGTAATCAATACATTGTAAATTAATATCTGTAGATTGATATGATTCAACAAAAATGTGGGGATGGACTTTAAATAATAAAATAATAGTCTATTATTCTATAATCTATTATTTTTAGAATTTGTGTCTGTCTGTTTGTCGGGGCTTCACTTTTTTTTATCTGTGGGTAAAATAGGTTTAAGTTAAGTTTAAAAAAACACATTGCACATTAGTCCTCCTATCTCTTTATTATATTTTTATTGGAGCCCGACTTTGTAACTATCTGATGGTAAACACACCTTTATGAGGTCTATTGTTTTTTAACAGTATTAGTCGGTTCTACTATGCCGACATGATGATGCGGTTACGACATGGACGGTGATTAAAACTACCGTAAGTGGATATATACGAATACTTATCAATTTATTAAAAAAAACATGCTTATTACCAAATTTCCAGTCCATAACACATTTTATTAGCGAAAATTAAATTTTCGTTATAATCAAATATATTCTCTTTTTTCAAGGCTTTGGGGTTCGAATTAATTGGCAATACATTTTATAAATTGTGGCCTCTACATCCCAAAAGGAAGTAGGTAGTTCCGGTTTGGCGATGTAAGTTAGTCAGTGAGGACTAGCTTTATTTATATATATATATCGTTGGGAATTATTGTATATTCTGTGCTAGTGGTTAATAAAAATGCATAATAATTCGTATAGGTATAGCACTAGGTAAACTACATTTTAGGGCAGTATTTAAGTAAGGATTCGAAACGGATGCAGTGAGTAATCGAATAATACAATCAAGTACATATTCCAATTACTTTTGTTTGATATAAAAAATAGACTCTAGTAGGCGCTAGTAAATGATTAATGAAATAGATAAACATTTATCTTAAAAAAATATCCAAAAAGCTTAAAAAGACATGAATAACAAATATTTTAACTAAAAAAAAAAAAGTAAAAATAACCTCAAGTTTGTCATGCGGCAAGGTGCCCAAGACGCTAACAGCATATTAAATACCAATACTAATCTTAGGTCTTAAAAAAATATAATGTTATCTACATACAAATTTTTCGTCTCATACGCCGCTTTCAAGGAATTTAAAGTCGTATTTTGAAAACCTTTCCAATTTGGCAATGATACTTGTTTATTGATTTCCGCGGCTACGTTTACCCGTTTAAGAGGTAAACCTCTTGCATTCTCTTCCGTATAAACAAGAGATACTGTACAGACTTGTTATGCATACCTACTTGAATTATTGTGATAAACTATAAAAAAAATATAACATATAAAAATAATTTTATAATATTATAAATATTATTACATGACATCAATCATCATTAGTCCGCTGAAGTCAACTGCCGCTGTCCATTTCAAAACATGCATTTTTTCGTCTAGGTGGGACTGATCTATTTTGTTAGAAAACAATGTATTAAAACATAATCAAAAATTATGTCTGTTTACCATAAGGTACACATTCACTAATGTATACCTTAGGAACAAGATGCTACCACAGTCTGTATGTAAATTATTTTATTAAAACTAATAAACACGTCTTTATGTATTTTTTTTTAATTTCATAGGAGAGGTCACACATGTTATGTTTTTTTATAATTATTACTTGCCTTTGTTAAGGCCATACCCTACAGACCGGTTAGTTTATGTATTTCATTCAAATAAAAATGAACTTTAAGATCCTGTACTTAGAGCCGACTATCGAAGCGCATGGCAGCTAACTGATTCTGACCGCACTCGCACGAAAAATTAGTAAATTTATATTAAACACGATGAAAAACTATTAAAAAAAAGCGAAATGATTTGTTATTTAATTTTTCTTTCTATCGGTGTAAGTTTTGCATTGATGAATAGTTTAGTATAAAAGACAAAAAATCAGTAAAATTATATTAAACACGATGAAAAACTATTAAAAAAAAGCGAAATGATTTGTTATTTAATTTTTCTTTCTATCGGTGTAAGTTTTGCATTGATGAATAGTTTAGTATAAAAGACGAAAAATCAGTAAAATTATATTAAACACGATGAAAAACTATTAAAAAAAAGCGAAATGATTTGTTATTTAATTTTTCTTTCTATCGGTGTAAGTTTTGCATTGATGAATAGTTTAGTATAAAAGACGAAAAATCAGTAAAATTATATTAAACACGATGAAAAACTATTAAAAAAAAGCGAAATGATTTGTTATTTAATTTTTCTTTCTATCGGTGTAAGTTTTGCATTGATGAATAGTTTAGTATAAAAGACGAAAAATCAGTAAAATTATATTAAACACGATGAAAAACTATTAAAAAAAAGCGAAATGATTTGTTATTTAATTTTTCTTTCTATCGGTGTAAGTTTTGCATTGATGAATAGTTTAGTATAAAAGACGAAAAATCAGTAAAATTATATTAAACACGATGAAAAACTATTAAAAAAAAGCGAAATGATTTGTTATTTAATTTTTCTTTCTATCGGTGTAAGTTTTGCATTGATGAATAGTTTAGTATAAAAGATGCAGCATTGCAGCATCCTAATATTTTTGTAATTTTAAAGCATTGTTTGTTATTTTTAACTTTAATTATAATAGTAATAGTAGTTTAATTTAAAGGGCCCAGTTTATATCACTGTATTTTTTTATTTTTTTCCCCATGGTCGAAATAGGATAAGATAGGGCTTTATAACCCTTAAAACGCCGAAAAGCGGTAAAATTGGAAGGAACGGCCTTAATGAATACTTATAATAAGTTTAAAAATTTGGAAATATACATGTATGATATACATGAAAAAAACGGGTTACAAAAGCCGGTAACCGATATCAATATTATAGAATCAGATGCAGTATAATTGGCACGACAACCAACGCTGTGTTAGGTATTTATTACTATATTCCAGTAAATAAAAAAAAAATGTATAACTAGTGTTATTTCACCCATAATATCTAATTCGATCAATAAACTGGTCTCCATCATATCACCCTAAGGGTGATGAAAAGCAGTTAATAAAGTTAGGTCAAAGATGAACGTCGGCGGCTGCAGCAAATGTTGGGCATACAATTAAATTATGAGACTCAAAGTTACAAGAGTCTCTTGCTATAATTTTAACTAACGTTATTAAATAGTTCCATTCCTTCATTTTCCCTCTTGTGGACAAAGTTTAATAAAATTAGTCAGTTACTATCATAGTAAGCGGCAGTATTATTTTAATAGCAAGTGTGAAATTACATTACATAGTTTTTTTTAGCACGGCATGTGACTTTGTTTCTACCTGATGATAAGCAGATCTACAAAATTCATTAATAGGGTCGATTAATACATTGTTGTTTAACAATGTTCATCGCTCCGACTATGACTACTTAATAATCCGGTTACGAAATGGGCGGCGACAAAACGTATTTGCATAACGAGTCTATAATTTAATGACGCTCAAATCTGATGCCCGTTTCGTAACTGCACCAAGAAAGGACTACCACTTCGACAATAAATCGATGCAACAGTCCCTGGTCAGCCGGTGAAACTCTCAGACTAAAACCATAACATGACTAGGTCACTTGACGGTTTTTGCATCTGTATGTGGTAATGAGTCTGGTTGGTCGGCCTAGCAGTGTTATAGAGGCCTTCCTCCCACCTAAATATATTGTTCTAGCCACAAACTAACATCTAGGCTTGTACCAGAAATAACGACACTATAATATTTTATAAACCCAGACTGAAATAAACAATACAGCCAAACGTATATATTTTATTTTTCCTTAAGTGGAAATTGAATCCACGACTTCCAGTGAAAAACTTGTGAATTAATAATACTCGTAATAAGTCCATACAGATGCTTCATGTTTTAGTGTAGATTCACTGGTTTTCAAGAAATTAGTGCATATATTTCTGGTCGAGATGGTAATTTCGAGTCAGGTTGCAGTTATGAAACCGGCAGTTGATTTGAACATAGGGCAGCGGGGACATTAAGTAGACTCGTAATTAAAATTCGTCTTTGTCGCCGTTTGCTTCGTAGTCGCATCAGTTAGTGGTATAGTGGAATCGATCAATGCTGCTAAACATATAGTGTATGGATCGACCTAATTAGTTATGCTTACCATGAGGTAGATACCAAGTCATATGCCATGCCACGACCAAAATAAACGCTATACTCATACTATAAAAAAAATACAATAAAGCAAATAATAATAGGAAATAAAATATACCATATAGAGTTCTTCAAACATTCTTCTCTCATTCTCTTCAATGAATATTGAAATAGGGAGAGTAAAACAATATTGCATTAATATGTAATTAAATTCTTGAAACATTAATAGTATTAATATAAATAGACATGTCTGTTTGAAATGTTTGTAAATCAATTGGACGTAAAGCCGTATTATAGTATTGCAAAGCACATTTCATTTACATAGTCTGGCATGCCTTCTATAGTACTTTTCAAATAGACAGCATGTCCTGAAATTCTATTTTAATCCGGATAATTGTGATTGTTTTCTATACAATCCGTCCAGTTTATTTTTTACCCATTACCCATTATTACATTAAAACCCATTTTTAGTTAGGACTCATTTTCTCTGGTTAAAATTAGTTTTACTGAGCGGCTTCATTAAAACTAGAATTTACTGAAAATCAAAACTGTATGGCAGTCAAAATCAGTTTTAATTAGGCAAAACTAGTTTTAATGAAACTATTCTTGGCTACTCCATTACCAGCGGTGCTTGCATAAAATGATAATACTTTTAGTATAAGCTGGTAATTCCAATACCAAAAAAATCTGACATTTTAACGTTAAAATTTGTCGTTAGATTACAAAAAAATTGGAATTATTAACATCAAAAAATTACATTTTTAACACTGCTACATTTGTGGTTTGCATTTTGACATATGGACAAATGTTAAATCTAAGACAGTACCTAATTTGTTATTTTTATATTATGTGAGCAATATTTTATTTATTACATGTAATATTTATTACCTTGCATGTAATAGTTATCAAATAGTCGGAAACAATATTTTCACGAAAAATCTTTTGTAACTAGTGTAAAGTAATAGTCAATAAGGAATTCATTGGAACAGTTTTTTCTAGTTAACTCTAGTTGTATCCAACGCTTAAAGTCATGTTGGAGTAAAATCCCGTTTTTTGTTAGGACGTTTTTCTAGTTTAACTTGTTTTCGCTGAACGTATTCATGTATATATATATATATATATATATATATATATATATATATATATATATATATATATATATATATATATGTATATATATATATATGCTTTTATAGATTTATTACTTAACTCCACAGTTACAGTATGCATGCCTTTATTATAGTGACCATTCGCTTCGCTAAAAGGCTTAATGAGTTATTCAGTATGAAAAGACCTTTAATTAATTTGTATGAAATGGAATGTAGTCGCTAGCTTCAGGCTGTTACAATCAAATAAGGCTTTGCGTGCAGGTAAGGGGAGTAAACTCTGTTATAGCCATGGAATGAATAAAAAATAATGTATTTATATAACACTAGCTGACCCTCGCAACTTCGTCTGCGTAACTTTAACCCTTTTTCGCAACCCACGCAACGGAAGCTCTCAAAGGGAATACATTTTCCTGGTGTTTGCAACATTGTTCATTAATGCTCTGATTCTATTAGTCGTAGCATGGTGTAATATAGCCTATATACCTATATCCTTCTTTGATAAATGGGCTATCTAACACTAAAATTATTAATCAATTTGAAGTAGTAATTCCTGAGATCCAACCAAACAAACAAACTATAGATTAACAACACTATTATCATATCGTAAACGTATCCCATATCATAATATTAATTGTGTCAAACTAAGCGTCAATTGGTAAACGACTTTTTTTATATATCCTCTTTGACGCATTCTGTCAATTCATTGTGTCAAATGCCATAAGGTTACATTAAAAAAGGTTAAATTGTCAAAAGTGATAAGGTTAATAATTTAATATGGTGCTTAAGTATTCTTAAAATGTCTGTTTTTCTTCGCAATTTTCTTATTTTTTTCTTTCATAAAACCTTCTCCTGACAATAACAAACACAACAAAAAAAGAATTAGCGAAATCGTACCAGCCGTTCACGCGTGATGCCGTGACCAAGGGAAATAGGGATTCATTTATAGATTAAAAAATAACAATTAAACATAGCAAAAGAAAATAAACTAAATCTAACTTAATGATAAAGATCACTGTATAAAGCGCCACTTGGTAGGGTACCTAATAGCATTTTTTCTTATATGGCAATGTTGATTTTTATGTTTTTTCGGTTCCCAAGGTTCCAGAAGTATCAGCCCCAAATGCTACGAAATTATAATTTAGTATTAATTCCCTGTACTTCAGCCGCTTACGTGACTCAACAATTCTTGCGGCTGAGCCAGGGATTATCGCTGTGGCCGAAATGTAAGATAGGTATGCGCATAGGTATCCACAAAAGTAGCATCCCATATCTGTGAATTTCCTTCTGGCCAAGGGGGCCTGGCTGTCCGGCTTGTGCTTAAAACAGAACTAAGACCTATATTCCCTTCGACGCAGACCTAAATGTAACTGCAAAAATAATATTGTAAATAGTAGGTACTCTCTTTTTACGTACCTAAATTAATCAAGTAAATAATTCTTTAAAAATACTAAATAATTCTATAAATATTGAAATTTAATTATTTTGTTTATAAACCAATTACTACTTATAACATTTATTTAAGTAGGTACCTAAATTAAAAATATTTTTTTAAATCATTTATTAATATATTCTATAAATATAATTTCACAGGAAAATACAACTTAAAGTGCCTACTTAAACTAAAATAACATTTTAATCATTTATAAATATATTCTATAAATGTAATTTCACATCTTAGGCGATGCTATAAAAGTAATAAAAAACAGGAAGTGGGATAATTAAGTGAAAGTGACAAAAAACTTGATAAGTACGTTTAAGATCTTATTTCTATTTGTAGCATCTAATTTGTAGGAACATATAAATAAGTTATAAATGAAAAAAATCTGTACATTGATCTGATAAATAAAAAAAAAATCTAAATAAGCTATTATTTTTGAAATTCGCGCCCGTCTCTCTGTATGTTTGTTTGTCGGGGCATTACTTAAAAACTACTGTACTGATTTATATGCGTTTTTTTTTATAGCTTTTAGATCTGAGTGTAAATAGGGTAAACTATTAACCCTGTATGTAACTCGAATTATAATATAGGTATATAAGTGAGTTCAGATATACAGGATGTTCGTGTTTTAAGTGTCTCTTAGTTTCCTAAGAAATTATAAAATAAGCTTTCAAATACATCAGGTAGAAAAAAGTGATCTATAAAGCAAAGTTGTGTATATTAAACTGCATTAAAATATTTTACATATATAATACATTTTTACTTCTAATAGGTAGATATCAATAAAAAAATAGTAGCAAATAGTTTTGTTTCAGAATAAATACCCTTGCAAAGAATGTAATGTCGACCCCATACCAACTATTATTTCTTCTGTGCCCATACGTGGACTTTGAAGGGCTGCTTACCATAGGGTAGACATACTGTAATACCGCGCTTTAATAAAAAATGTTCGCAATCTTGTTTTTTTTTAAAACATTTCTGCTTATTATAACTCAATCATATTGAAGGAGTAAGGTAACTAAACGAAGAACTAATTCCTTAAAAAAAAAAGTTCAGCACGTTCCTTATTTTTATTTACTTACGTCTTCGGGTTAAAACGAGCTTCATTATTATTAAAAACGTGTATTCGTTAAAGAGTTTATTAAAAACAATAAAATGTTAGGTATCAGAAATATATTTTTTTATTACTAAGTTGCTAGCCAAGATTTATCCAGTTATATTTTCTTCTTTTAGGTATTTTTCCAATTCCTTAATTAAAGGTTTCTTAACATTAACATATCTTTACATTTGATCTACAGTCTTATTAGAATCAAAATAAGTCTTAAAATCCGTTATATTTAAGGTTAAAACTTGAGACTTTATTCGTTCGTTCTAGAGATTTATGATAAAAACATAGCGTGTATGTTTAAGAGGTCTTTCCATTAGTATGAATCTGCTGCCGAAGTAAGAGTATATATTAAAGAAATTGTAACTTGCGTTTCAAATTCTGATATGTTTATTTACCTTCTTCATGCAATTGGGATTCACGAAAGCTATTTCTTTGATAGTTTTGTCAAAGACTTTTGTAGATAAGAGTTGAGAACCAATTTAAATTTATAAAAATAAATATTTGTAGCAATTTTGAAATTTAAATCTAGTAAATGTGAGCTTAAAATGCTTACATATTCAAATATATTATTATATCTTTTCAGTAGCTCAGCTGTCTTAAAATAACTTTTTCAAATACTGATAGTAATCAGTATTTGAAAAAGTTTCAAAGTTTGTTAAACTATTATACATAAACATATATAAATAACATAACCGCCACATACCGGCAACTTGTTCGGCAGCAAAAATTCTGTTAAATAACAGTATATATAATAGTATATACTTTCCCTGTTGTCTAAAAACATTGTCTCTCTCACTATGCCGGTAAAATAAAGCTAGCCGAATTTGCTTTACGATTCTTACTTATACTTTAATATCCTCGCTACTTTATCGTCAAAAGAACTGTTATGTAAAATTGATACAGTAGGCTCCTGAAAACCGGTGAAGCTAGATATTAAAACCGAAACATGATTAAGTTACTTGACGGTTTTTGCATATATGAAAGGATAGTAAAAAACGCAAATAGAAAAAAAAAACTTAAAAATAAATACACCAAAATGTGTTTTAAGACCTAGTCAGTCGAGTAATGTTAAAAAAAAATCTAAAATTTTTAGATACTGTGTTTTGCTTTAGGACAGCCGACATGGGATTTTAACTAATTGGATATGTAATCGTCTTTTGTTCAATTACAATTAAATATCATTGTCTACCTTGTTGCTTGTTGATGTAATCCCAAATATATATATAGTTACGACGAAATGGGAATAAACCACCACCGCTGGGTACTCTAGCCCCAATGATCTACTAACCCAACCCTTTCAAATTTATTTGACTATTATATGGGCCGTTTAAATTTCATAGAATTTTTATATGAAATATTCATATAACTTCGAAGATTTTTTTTTTATTCATATTAATTATTGTGACCTACCCAATTTGACCGCCTCCGTGGTATAAAAAAGAAATTAATCATAATAATAAAAGCTAATAATAAAACACCGTCTACCTTAAATTATATCTATTCTATTTGTGTATAGTGCAAGTAACTATATAATATATGTATGTATTATGATATAGGTTTTGTATATATATTTATGTATAAATTTATTTATTATTATTAGTTTTATTTTAAATTAAGTACCCTACTCATCTTTATACACTATCTTAAAGGTTAGCTGGTAGATAATGCCTAAGGCATTAAGTTCGCCTTTGTACATAACTTTTTTTTACTGTGCAATAAAGTGTTTAAAATATAAATAAATAATAAATTTATTCCATATATACTATACAAACATAAATTATAAATTCGTCCGTATACTTTTAGGTACAACTCTCAGTTACAATTTTATTTTATAATATTAGTGGAAATCTGCATAGTTCACCTGAAAAATTAAACTTACGTTATTTAATTATTATGGGTCTCTTTATTTAGCGAATAAAACATTTTACTTACAGAATTTATTAGGTATATTTTTACTATACTATAAAATAGTTCCAAGTAATTTCTACTGAAATCAAATGTGACGTTTAGTGGATGTTATATATTAATAGCTTGCTCGACTTGACTCCTAGGTCAAGTGCTGTCGCTGGAGTCTGGAGTTTAATTTGCAACAGATACTGCTAAATAATTACATAAAGTTAAAGTGTATGTGAGAAATAGTGATATTTTACTATTGTTCTATTTATTTTAACACATGAGTATAAGAAACATTTAATTAAAATATTCTTTTATAGATACAATACATACACACACCTATCTCCTTGTAAAGGGGTAGGCAGAGAGCAATGGGCGCCATTTCACACGATCTGTACATACATCTCTAGCTTCCTCAACATCCACACATCTCTTACATGCGCATATTACGAAGACTACGTATTTGTCCTTTTTAAGTAGATCATTTATAGACGCGCCTTGGTCGTCCATGTAATCTACTCACATTTTGATTTATTACAACATAAATTTGTTTAGTTATTCGTTCATCACACATGCCTTAAATATGGCCGCACGGTGCGGGGCATCGATTCTACTGGACCGCGTGGCTATATTCTATCCTCGACAGGACGGGACATTAATTGCTTTATTATACTTTTTGGGAGGTTTTGTTAAAAAAAAAAAAGAGCTATTTTGGAGTTAAGGAAACTAAATATTTTTTGAATCTGCATTAAATTTTCCTCATTTTGATGTATAAAGACAGCCTCCGTAGACTAGTGGTTGCGCCTTTGGCGTTGTATCCGGAGGTCGTGGGTTCGATTCCCACCCATGGCAAAAAATATTAGTACGTTTTTTCTGTACAGTTGGTCATGGTCTGGGTGTTTATAGAATATAATATGTATTATATCGTTGCTTCTGGTACACATAGTACAAGCCTAGAGATTAGTTTGTGACCAGAGCAATATGTGTAATTTGTCCTACATATTAAAAAAAAAAATAACAATGGTTTTATTAAAAACAGCCATCCTAGTAATTAAAATAAGAGAATTTACCTACAAAAATAGTTTTTTACGTCACAAAAAATTGTGTGTTTCCTCCGCTTCCTTATAATCTTTTGCACTCAATTACGATTATGAAAAATTACAAAAAAATATAAAATGCTTATTGGTCGCGCGACCGGCTACCGGCTGATCGGCTAGCCCGCTGCGGGCTAGCCGCCCCAAGTTGATTTTCCTATGCGCGCCCTCTGCGTAGGAGTCGACCGGCCAGGGGTACAATGACTTGAATTAGGTATGAGTCGCTCGAATTGCCGCCCGTGTGCGGTGCACGCTTTGCACGCCCGCTTACGGCGGCCCTGGCCGCACCACCTTAACATTCCTCTTTCAATCTTTGATACAACATCGTCATTCGTTCCTCTTTTCTTCCTTAAGTGGGCAGGAAAAGGATTCGCGAAATGTTTTCAGTTATAATAAAGTATTTTTTTTGGAAAAAAAGAACATGGTGGTGTAGATTTTATTTCGATCCTAATTACATAATTTCTTTATAAAAAATATGTTTAGTTTTAAAATGAGAACAAAAGTAATATTTTTAGAATCATAAATCAAACTTTGGGTGTCTTTTCAAAAGTTAATATATTTTTTATTAAAATACTATCTAATTAGGATCGAGTAAGTAATATTTACACCTCTACGTTCTTTTTCATTAAAAATAAACTTTGATATCACTGAAAACAACATTTGGACGTTATTGGACGTTCGAGACCGCGAAACCTTTTACTGGCTTCTTAACACACTATTTCTAATATCTTTCTGAGGGTCACTCCACACATTTTCCTAACAGTCACAAGAATATTTTATTTTCAAAATAGCACTCTAGTGTAGAATTTATCTGTTTTTTTAACACATTATTGTACAGTATACAAAAGTTATGTATAAAAGGGGAACTTAATGCCTTAGGCATGATAAAAGTAGGTAGATATACCAGCTAACCTTTAATATGGTGTTCGAAGTCGGATGCTAAATTAAAATAAACTTTTATAAATTAGGGCATACATATTACTAATACATAAAGAAATAAATTTGAATTTTTATAAAGATAAAATTGAAATTACACGTTTCATGAGGGTTTACTTGTATGGTTGGCACAGAGAATGAGTACCTCGCCGCAAAATTGAGGGCCGTGGGTTCGAGTCCCACCCAACAGGAAAGTTTTCATTGCAATTGTATCTTTATAATTTATATATAAGAATATCCTAAAGGAATTTATAAAAAAATAATAACCTATTTTGGTATAATTTTATGTTTCTCATATTAATTTTCATTCTGCTCTTTGACAAAGAGTTCTACTTTCCAATTTCATCATCAAATCCTTACCAAATTTAAATGGGACCAACTATAAATTATACAAATAATCGGTCTAATTATGGCAATTTTAAAACTGTTATTCAAAAAAACCTCAAAGTTATCCAAAAAAATAAAAATAACCCTAGCGCTGAAACTTCTCGCATAGTGAAACTTACATGTGATCGTAGCGCGATGGATAGCGGATAGCGAGTCGTAACTGTGTGTTTATAAGTTGGGCGCCTGTAAGTTGCTGTGTCTGCACAGTATGTTTTTTTTACGGACTTTTTTTTTTAATTTAAGAACATGTTTTTCATGAAAAATTATGTCTATAAATAATATCTAATTGTAATTAGATATTATTTATGGGAGAAGAATATATACAATAATGCAAATATCCCCCCGTTGTTATATTTTCAAACTTATTTATTTATTTTTTTGGTACACAAATTGAAAGTATAAGACTTAATGAAATTTATTACTCTGTATAATTTAAGGCAGATTTAAATTTAAAAAAAAAATATCGAAACTGGTCAAATTCCAAAATTTTTTCACCGGCAATTCCTCGAATAATTAATTGAAAGTCTTGGGAAATTCGGCTCAAATAATCTTAAGTAACAAATAACTTTAAAGAACAAAACCGTAAACATGCCTACAATAAAAAAATAGTTTAAAAATGCTGGAAATCACTAGTATCTCTGAGTCGACTTCGCCGAGATTTTATTGGCTTTGACAGAAATTATTTGACTTTACTCAATATAGGTACTAAAGACAAATATAACAAAGTCCGGTTATTTGAACAGATATTGGACGAGCACATTAAATATAAGTTCTTGTAGTTCGGAATCGGACGTATAAGGATATATATTAAATAATAGTTTTACGAATTTTGTATTATATTTATATATGTTCGATTCCCATTCATGGCAAAAAAAAAAGTACGTTTTTTCTGTACAGCTTGTCACGGTCTGGGTGTTTATATAATATGATATGTATTATATCGTTGCTTCTGTTACACATAGGTTAGTTTGTGATAGAGCAATATGTGTAAATTGTCCTACATATAAAAAAAAAATATACTATGCGCTAGAACCCTTGAGTGAAGATATATATATATATATATATATATATATATATATATATATATAAGATATAAATAAAGGCCGGCTACAATAGCATTTGGCAAGATCTTGGTCAGGAATTCTTTTAAAAATGTGTTTACGTTAAAATACGAAAATTATTATTTATTAATATAAAAAAATAATTAAAACTTTTCTAATTTTGTTTCTTTAATAAAGAAGCCTCTAGTAGTCTCAGAAATTTTAATTTTGTTGCCAAGTTGACGACGGCCGAGGTAATCATATCTGCTGTTAGTATACCTATATTAAGATATATAATAAATGTAAGGTAAAGTAATATTGCGCTCGAAATATATTACATAAATGACAAAGGTGAAAGATGCCTTTCAAAATGCAATCAAGAAAATATGAGGGAAGCTAGGGGGCACCTGTCTCTATATTTTCCTTCACAGTAGCATCCAATAAAACTTCCGTCGTCTAGTCCTTTGTAAGGCTCTGCATGCGAATTCTACCTAATAAATATGTTTGAAGTTATAGTACTTCAAACTTTAGTTGCACTTTGTAAGGTTATATTTGAATATATTTCGCTTGAAAGAAGTTTATGAAATTCGTTTCGTAGGTACTCATGCCTCTTTGATTAACATCCAAGTTTTGTTTCGTATAAAATAATGAACCGACCCGACGACCTCGAGTATTTACTTAGATGTTTTTTGTATTAATGTTCCTTTTTTTAATGTATTTTTTTTTGGTTACCCAATGATGTTAAAATAATTCTACAAGTTATACTTCTATAATAAATCTTAAATAAATTTGCTAAGGCTTATGATTAATAGCATATTTACTTGACGTGATATTATACCATTATGGCATAGTGGTACCACTATGCCGGCTTTAACCGTCACTGCTAATGTATTGAATATGTATTGAATTTTGAGAATTCATGTTATCACTTTGATAAAGAACAATACCTATCTAATATTAAAATACCTAATACCGCACAATAAATATATAATTTAAAGATTAATGTGCGTAGTACACATCAAGGACGTCTTCTTTATAATTCTCGACGACGTAAAACGTGTTCACTATAAAGATACATATAAAAACATAATTGCTCAACTCTTACGATCTTGGGAATATTGATACCAAATAGATAAACAATTTCATTTTAATATCGAATTAGTAAATTTTAATATTCGTTATCTCTGGCGAAATACCTATATTTTTCATATCTTGTGGGAGTTTTTTTTTATGAGAGCTCGGCAAGTGACCTCACATCTGCCTGATGGAAAGCAGTATAAAGGTCCAAGAACAAATGCAACCAACAATTACGATCTACGTAACCGTTGATTGCACTTATTATGCCGGCTTAAGATGCCTATACACGCTTCGTTTAAAGGACTCGAGATTATAAGAAGAAGGAAACACGCAAGCAGGTAGAGCATTCTACATTTTAATAGAGCGACAGATATACGAATCACCATTTTTTAAACACAAGAAGAGCTATACCTAATTTGCTCTATGTTGCTATTGGAGTAATTAAACAGTATATTTTTTATATATCTGAGCTCTAAGATGTTTATATGTGTACGACTATTCTAGTTAATGTTCTAATATAAAAATATTGACCATTCATTACTCAATGAGTTAAAACTCTTCATTTATCTGCGAAAACTTGTTAACAGCTCTAAGTATTTTTTTCTGTAATCCATATTATTTAAAACCGAACTGATATATACAATTTAAAAATCAATTATGTTGTTTATTTTTTTTTTAACTAGATGAAATTTGCAGTGAAATATCCTAATTACCAATGTAATGGAAATATTAATTTAGAGAACAAATAGATTTGGAGCAGAGAACATTTTCCACGTTTTACTTTGTTTCGAATTTATTGAACTATTTCTATATAGTCTAACAAAGTATTATAATTTAAATTCTGGCTACGAATAAACAAAGGAAATACAAACACTACAATACAATGTAAAGAATTTTATGGATTCCTAAAATGTTAAAGGTTGAAAATACTCGACCTCTAGACGAAGAAATCAGGTGCGGAAACCAATCTTTTATAATTTAATGGTCTAACATAAGTTGTTCACGACAGTATATTTTTACGGGGCGTCGCTCGTGGTGTGGCAAGGTACATAAACGTTTCACGAGCTTAGAGGAGAACCCGATATTGTTCAGCCAGACAAAGTCCGGGGATTTAGAATAGAACGTCCGCAACGGCCACAAATGAAATTAAAAAATACATTTGCGAGAGTTTTTTTTTAAGCCGCTCATTATATAAACATAATAATGTTTCCTTTTTTTTTACTTCTTCACTAATGGTGTTTTTCATTGATTAAGTTCATTTTGAGTTTTTATATACTTAAGTGGGTACGTGCATCGCTATAGACTAATGATAAAAAATAATGATTTTAAAATTTGTATTTTGTATACCTATTAAAAAATCTACACACAAAAGCTTTAAAAGAGTTAAAAAAGAACTGATATTTTCGGATGGTTTTAATATTTTATGTCGTGTAAAATTAGTGAGTCCTCGTAGTATGTTATCATATATGCATAAAGGCTTTAAAAGCTTTAAAATGGTATTTGTAATTCGGTTTGTGGTATAAGGTTTTAAGTTTCCTTTGTGAAACATAGTGCGTCTCAAAATATAAAAGTTTATTTATTACAATGTTGAAAATAAAATACATTTATATTTTAGTTTAGAAATTATTATTATAATAATATCATACTTTAATACTAACTATAAATTATTGTGTATACCTAGATACTTAATTAGTTTTTTTTTTATTATAAGTTTGCTTTGCTTGGCTATGTAATTGCGATTGCATTTTTTTTTATAGTTTTTACTTTGTGTCTCGAAATTTTATAATTAGTGTATTTGCAGGTATATTATGTTTAATGAAGTTTTATTTGTTTGTGTAAATTCAAGGTTAAAACCAGGGTGATGACCTATGATAACATATTAAAAAACATTTTAAATAAATATTAAATAATCATGTAAATAAAAAATGGCTAGTTATGAATTATTAATAAAATTAATGCATTTTCGGTGCTTTAAACTAAAATTGTAATCAAATGACAAGAAGATAACGAAATATAACTCGTTAACTGTTCTCTGAATATATTGAAAACTCAATTAGGTTGTGTCAATATTCATTGGCGTCAAAATCGAATATTTTATTGATTTATGTCATAGGCTGGTGATGGTGGTAAGCTGCCAATCCGATTAAATTACTTACGCAAGAGTGATAAAATATTTTGTAGTAAACACTCTAAATCGCGAAGTCTGCGTCCCCATACAAAATCACTGTCAACATACAAAAACACTTCGTGTTTCTCTACTACTGTTTGTTGTTGAATTACAATAATATTTTGTAGGTCATTTTATTAAAATTTCTCTCTTAATCTTTTTGTTGTGGAAATTTTACATTTTCACAATTAAAACATTTAAAAAAAAAAAGATGCTTGAAATTAAAAGCTCCATCAGAAAGTATCGATATTCTTCATCGGAAAGTATCGTGTGTCGCGTTAGTCATATTATATTAAGGAGCCTTGACGCCTTAATTCTATAATTGTGTGTTGTCAAACAAATGTATATATTTTTTAATTAAAAACTCATTGTTACATACGGGGGTTTAAACCGGTGACCTAAAAACTAGTGATTTCAAGTGTATGACCTAACCAACTCGACTACCACGTATATTTTTTATATATATTTAATAATTAAGGTATTTTCCATCCAAGCCCGATTTTATCCTGATTTAAAGTGGTCTCGGAATCCACGAAGGTAAATTTGAACAATTGTTTTTTAAATGATATAGTTATTTGTAATTACAATAATTTTCACTTACGTTATAAAATTTATAAGCTTTTACTTAGTTTTATTCGTAGTTATTATTTAGTTCATAAATATAAGACCCAGACAAAGCAGTAAACACGTTACGGTTCTTTGTTAGTTAGTAAAAGATTTTTATCTCTCTTAGAAATAACAAATGGAAAAGACAATGTGAGGCAAATTGAAGATTCTTGTTATCTCACTAACTCCGATTGAATTGGATCCGGTCCTGAAGCGAGCACTCAAAACTTGCTCTTCATTACGGTTTAAAGAAAGGAACAGTAATCACAGACTAAAATTTAAGATTAATTTTAAACTTTACGTTCTAACTAAATTAATAAATGACTGGCTATTAAAATCATAATATTTCTGGATTACACGATTACGCGGCTTTAATACACAATATGTAGAGCTCTGATTACCCCATTCCTCTACGACGGCATTTTAATTATAACTGGCAAAATTTATAGGTTCGGGGCTCTATCTACAAACTTTGTAGGATGATATTAATGTGAAATGAAATTCTCATTTCGCATTAATATTGGTATTCGATTTTCTAACATGACATGTTATATTTACGACCACAACAAAGTCTTTCTGTAAATAGGAGAGCAGTTTCCATAGCCAGATTTAAACAACGTATTGTTTATTTTTATGAATTATTTATTGAATTGTTATTATCCTAACAGTGACTTTGCTTACATAAATATATTATATATTAATAAAATATTTATGCTTATTAAGTATGTCAAAGGTGTATAACAACAATAGGTACCTGATTTAACTTTTAAAAATAATTTTGGAAGATTTTTAGTTTAGTTGTTTACAAAGTTATTTTAAATACCTACCTATTTTAATATCACCGCGAACTGTAACAGAATTTTTAATATCAGAGATATTTAGTGAGGGATTCGCAGAGCAATGCAGACAATTCTAAATTCGCAACGCGAACAAAATAATACAAAGGTATTTCAAATATTAACTAAGAAGAATATTTTTTTAAATTAATTAACAGGTCTTAAATAAAAATAATATGATTTAAAAATCATTTAAGGGAAATATGGTTAAAATATAGATATAACATAAGCATGCGTGGTCGTAAAAAAATTACAATTTATAATAAAATTGACAATAGTCACCGGTTGAAATAATAAAATGAGGCGACTTTTTAATATAGTCATCTGCCCGAATTCACATAAATCTTTCGGACCAGTAGACCTACTAGTTTTTAAAAGTAGTCAACACGCCCGAAGACCACTATTTTAGCGAGTCAATTGACACCTAAGCCTAGCAGAGTAGATACAAGAAAAAGGTAGTACTAAAAGTAGAGTAAATACAATCACTTCGGTATAAAATAAAAACAAAACAAAAGAAATGTAGGTAGGTAACATAACATAAAAAAAATGCTAACGCAATAACGCGCCGCGCTTGAGCGCGAGCGCATGATGCTGTATTTGAATAGTAGATTTTTAAAATATTGTTTAAGGTCTTACACAACTAAGCTCTAAGCTTGATACTTTACCAAAACAATGATATAAATAAATATTATATTATATAAACAGACCATGAGAAACTGTAAAGAAAAACCTACTAATATTTTTTTCATGGGTGAGAAACGAACCCACGACCTCCGAAAACAACGCAAAAGGCGCAACCACTAGTCTGCGGAGGCGGTTGCGGCGGAGAAATTACATAACAATCTTCTGGGTCAAGATAATTTTAGCATATAATTGCCATTAGGTTTTAACTGATCTTCCGTTAACCTGCTGGTCGAGATTCAGTTTAAATATATTCGACTTAATTTCGACCATCAGATTCCAACAGACATGCTTAGTTCTTGGCGACCTTGCATTCTTGTAGCGACTGCTAATTTTTTCGAAAGAACCGGTACCTATAACAAAACTCACTTATTATATAAAGTACTTTTGTTGTTTTTGAATTCTATAAGTATGTCATTTAAGTTGTTTTTGTATTTAAATGAAGGAACTTACATACATATTGTCCTGGTCACAAACTTAATTGTAGACTTGTAGGTGCTGTGTATAGCAGATATTAATAAACATTATAATGGTTAGGTATAAATAAATTTTAGAATTTTGTTATTTATTAAAAAAAATCTGTAATAAATTAAACAATTCATAAACAGGAAAACTAGTAAATAATTGTCTACTAGTAGGTACGAACCATCTAGTTTTTGCGTTTCGTGTAGGTTATATATTTCTTTTAAACCTGTTTTGATAAATTATAATTTTATTGAAATATATACACACATGGTGACTTTGAAAACTGGTACTTTAAAATGAGGTTCTACTGATCAAATCGAACAATTTTTTCCATGGATGGTTCCATGGAAAATGTGTCGCAAATGAAAAAAAAATGCCTTGTCCATACAAACTAGGAATGTTATAATGATCAATTTGTATGGGGAAGCCAACATTTTTTTCATTTGCGACACATGGTACAATGAGAAAAGTTGTTCGATTTAATCAGTATAGCCTCATATTAGCCCAAAGCACAACCTTTCAAATTCACCCTTTATAATAAAATTGTAGACTCCGTATATTTGCACAAAAAAAAAAAAAATCACGTAAAGATCACTCATTGGATTAAAAATCAAATTACTGAAAGATCAGTCGCTTTATTAAGAGTAAAATTTTCGTTTATTTTATTAAAATGGATCTACAGGATCAAAAGATATTATTTTTTTAAACTTAGATAGAAGCCTCATCGCAAAATGACATGTGCACGATTTTGGCGCGGTTTTTTTTATTTAGGTATAGTAAATGACACATACACGAACTGGCTAGTAGTGAGTAAAACCAGATATGTGAGCTATATTTATTAAGTTATTTCTTATACTTAGCGCATCGAAGGAAAGGTATCCCATTCGGAAAAAAGAACAGGTAGGTAGGTACTATCCTACTTTGCCCGCAACACGGCAATGTTGACTCGCTATGGATACCTCCTGCACTTAAATTAATTTTGACTCTCATTTATGTATATTTACTGATTTACAAATTACATCTTTAGCAGAATATTATTTTATTAGTTACTTATCATTATTGTATTAAATCACGATCCAAATGTATCAGAGTACCCAGCGAAAGCTTTGTTCTCAACTCATATTCAATTTATTCTTTATTTAAAAACTTTATTGCACTAAATTGTAACTGACATTCTCTACCAATCAACCTACAGGATAAGTGATGTCAATTGTCAGGGTGCATAAATAATGATTTTGAGTCTACACCGAATAATTGTCGACATTGACGCAGATCGCATTTTTATTTATTTTAAAATAAATAAAAATACTTAAAGGTAAATAATGTATGTATGTATCATCACGGGTGCCTTACGGCGCCCGAGACCGCCTAGACGGCCCCAGGGTACCCAGCGGAGGGGTTTTAATCCCACTTCGTCGTAGCCGATGGTATGAGTCCACACCAAACAAGTGGCTAGCTTGTCGCGATGTTTTGAATAGACTCAATAACCCATCTATAAACAGTTTCACAAGTTGGTATAGTGAAACCGGGACCGACTTCTTAACGTGCTCTCCGAGGCACTATAGTGGTGTTGTCAAACAAATGTACATAATTTTTTTAATTAAAAACTCATTGGTACACACCGGGATTCGAACCAGGGACCTAAGTGTTTTTAAGTCCAAGGTCTAAACAACTAGGCCACCACTATATACTAGGCCACCACGTATATAACTTACTTACTTAATTATTATATTATTTAAAAACACATAAATATTATATTATGTACCTTTTTATTTAAAAAAAAAAACCTTAAAATAATAATCACACATTTCAGAAAACATATTTTTTTATGTTATAAATAGTACTTAGATAGCGGGCCGGTAGTCACATGCTATTAAATATATTTTATAAATAATAATATTTAATATACATATAAATAGGTTTCTGCATATTTACGAATTATATCTATGGCAGATTATTATTTCATTAAATTACCTTCTTGTATAATATAATATAACCTAATGATCTGTTATATGTTGTCAATACAGGAAAATTGTGAATATAATTTACTACCTTTTTTGAATGTAAGTATTCATAAAAGCAAGAATAATTAATATAATAAGTATATTTGTTGTAAATTTATTATATTATACTTTGTAAGGCTAATATTTGTACGTCATAACTTGGTTTAACTTGGTCGAACGGTTACTTTTTTATTAGAAAAGTCATTTTAGTTTCATTACAATAATAATAGTAAGGCCATTATTCGCACCGGCATGATAAAGTTATAGAAATTATTCGTGAAGATGTAAGTCTCAGTATTGCTAGAGCCAGAAAAGGATTATAAAAACATGAAAGACTAACTACTTTTGTAAAGGAACCACTCAATAAACCTCAAAGTAAACCAAACCTGGACCTTTAAGCACCAGACTGGAAAATATTAATGGATACTTTAAAAATAAATTATAGCAGTTTCAGCCTATAGACCAGACATACTGGTATAATCTCGGTACTTGAAGAAAGTAATACTTATAGAATTCACCGTTCCGTTGGAAACAAACATTACTAAGGACGACACCATAAAGTCAAACTAATACTTTGATCTCGCAAATGAAAATACTAAAAACGGTTTAAAACTAAACTTTACGCAGTGGAAATCGGTGCAAGAGAAATTTCAGCAAAGCTTTTGCATCGCCTGTTGAAGGATCTTGGACTACCAAGATCGGCCGTCGGAATTTGTTTTCAAGATGGCACTAACAGAATCATATAGTATTTGGTTAAGTAGAGAGGGTAGTGAATACAGCGCAGAGGAGAGTTAAAATACCTGAACTCTACTTCGCGGTCTCAAGTCCGGGAACACAGCAGTTCATTCATTGACACAGCACCCGCACGGAATAGCTAAGTCTCTTTGTCTCTCTCTCTTGCTTAAACTTTTTAGATCATTGATAAAATACTTATAACGCTAACAAATATAACTTAAATTTTTTACTGTAAAATTCCTAATAATATATATTTTTTAAATCATATTAACAAAATATAACGGTATTTATTATTCATCACAAAATGTAGTGAAAAAAGCTTCTTTAAGATTATTAAATGCATGGACATTTCCATTGTAAATTTCTTACGAACTCTTAGCGAAATATGATAGAACTTTAAAATAGGGCTTAGTACTACTTAAGAAACACTTAACAAAGAGTTGATAAAATATTGTTTCATCTCCGTAGCGACGACTAGGTATGATGAAAAGGTCTTATTTTTAAGTAAATTTGTTAAAGTTCAGTGGTTTAAAATTTTGAAATGGATTTATTTTTGAAAATTATTAACATATTATTTTACCTATCTAATGATCATTTTTTAAACTTAAATTTATTTTATAGCAATATTAAAAACCAGTTTCGTGTCCTCCAAAATTGTGAGACAAATTAACGAGCTCCGTCAGGACTAATAAATTATATCTTATTTGCTGAAATTCTCGTCTAATTGATGAGGATTATTGTCGAATAAATGTTATAGTCATTATTTTTAACACGAAAATATTGATTTGTGATCCCTTTGTCCTCGCTAAAGTAAACATAGTGCTTTGTTTTCGTGTTTAAATAATAATTGGTATAAAGAATTTTTAAATAAAGTATTACGCTGAATTTCATATAAAGTATATCCTATTTAATAGGTATGCCTTTTAAACAGGATAAAAGTTTGTCACATACAAATACGCGTTTTATTTTCACTGCGCAAACTAAACAGTATTCCTACAAGCTTGCTGAAGTCTGTACTTTAGCAAGCTTTATCCGTGTGTGTACGCGCATAGGACTAATTTCGTACTAGTATCACCCACTCTCACTTGTGTCACTCATAACTGTTACACTTGCTTGCACAGTGATTTTAGTATATATATATTTTCTTAAGTTTAAATAAACTTGACGTTCTTACTATTTGTTAAGTGTCATATTACAATGTGTTAAGATATAACTAATAATATAGCATTCTAAGATTATAGGTAAAGTAGAAGTCACAAATATATATTGTTTTACAAGTACTCACTTAAATCTACATAAGAAAAATATATAAATAGCTTTTGTATAATTTAATTTTCAAACGTTGAAATGTCTGTACATTCTCTTTCCATTTCTTGATCTTGGATGCGTTATACTGTTTTTGTGACACAAAAGTAAAATTTATTTTAGTAATTCTATTGTATGACTATCATAATAAAGCTACCGACTCCCGCACTATGAATCGACACGATGACGGAAAGCTTTTCAGACTTCATTTATGTTCAAAATTACACGCCAATCCAATCGGTTATGCTGCATTTTTTCTTACAAAGACCCAAGTTTCCGTTCTACCGCTGCACGTTTTAATTTTGATATCTAAATACAAGCTAATGAAAAACGTGTGTAAAAGTAATGGTAGACAAACGTAGACTTAGGCTTTATTTCTTTTTTTTACTATTGACTGTAAAGGTGTGCGTGAAATAAATATTATGACTTTGACTGGCTAACAGTTTTATTTCTTAGTAACGGAAAGTAAATTTTCATGAATAGCTTTTATGAATAAATATATAATCACGAGACCACTAAGACCTTGGACTTAAAACACTAAGGTCCCTGGTTCGAATCCCGGTGTGTAAAAATGAGTTTTTAATAAAAAAAAAAAATTACATTTGTTTGACAACACCATTATAGTGCCTCGGAGAGCACGTTAAGCTGTCGGTCCCGGTTTCACTATACCAACTTATGAAACTGTTTATAGATGTGTTATTGAGTCTATTCAAAACATCGCGACGAGCTAGCCACTTGTTCGATGTAGACTCATACCATCGGCTACGACGAGGTTGGGGTTAAAACCCCTCCGCTTGGTACCCTGCGGCCGTCTAGGCGGTCTCGGGCGCCGTAAAGCACCCGTGATGATATGTCTATTATAAATTCAAAGAAGCACAAGTTCACTAGCGAATTACAAATTTAATTTAAATTTGGGTTTATAGTTAGTTTCAATTCATTCTCGGTATAGAATCAGATTACTATCGCCGACAAAACCCTTCCGCTGGGAACCCTAAGGCTGTCCAGACAGCCTCGGGCGCCTTGTTAAATTCCAAAGACATTGTCTATTACTTGATTAGTACTTTTAAACAATACTATACATTTTCATGTTGACCATCTTATAGAGATTTTCTTTGGGGCCGTATTTTTAGACATTTTCTTTATAAATTATTTATTATGAGAATTAATTTGTAATGTGTTTATGAGATGATTAGATCAAGAACTTAGTATAAATAACTCATACCTCGGCTACGACGAGGTGGGATTAAAACCCCTCCGCTGGGCACACCAGGGCCGTCTAGGCGGTCTCGAGCGCCGTACGGCACCCGTGATGATATATATGTATGTATATAAATGAATTGCCTTTCGTTAAAACTCTAAAACTTCGTTGCTGATTTTAATGTTATTTTTTCTTTTGTTCAGTTTAATACAGGGATTTTTGTTTTTTGATCCTACATCGAACAAGTGATCAGCTCGTCGTGGTGTTTGACTCAAATAAGCCATCTATAAACAGTTTTACATGTTACTATAGCAAAACCGGGACCGACAGCTTAACGTGCTCTCCGAGGCACTAAAGATATAAACTTATATATTATACATACCCATATATAAAGTATTTTGATTAGGTATATGCATATAATACAAATAATAAAATAAAATAAATAATAATAAATAAATAATATATTACAAATTAAATACTAAGGCCGTTAATGCATTGCATATAGCGCCTAACAAATAAATAAAATTGCGTATTACGTATATTATTATTACACACGAGTATTTCTAATACATACACCAATTTTTAATAGTCAACATTGAGTTATTTAAATTATAATATTTAGTATGTATATGGGTAAAGCAAATATCTAACCATAATCGCATATTTATTTTGGAATTAGTATAAAAAAACCCTTTCTTCAACGTCTGGCGTAACTTTTAACACAAGGTAATTTTTAAGTGACGTTTATCATAATATACGATTGACCTAGTATTATGTTATTCATATTTTATGTAAAGTATTTTTTTCAATGACATTATATTCATTATAATACGGCAAATAGCAAGGTTGCATTTGTTGTTTGTGTGGATATATTTGCATTATTTTTTGTTGAATATTTATATTAAGTAATTATTATATTAGGTACTAGCTGTGCTTCGCGGTTTCACTCGCCAATGAGGCAGAAATGGCAGCCTAACCAAAAGCACCATAACTTAAAACCTTTTCCTCATAACATTTTTTTTACATACATACATATCATCACGGGTGCTTTACGGCGCCCGAGACCGCCTAGACGGCCCCAGGGTACCCAGCGGAGGGGTTTTTAATCCCACCTCGTCATAGCCGATGGTATGAGTCTACACTGAACAAGTGGCTAGCTCGTCGCGATGTTTTGAATAGACTCAATAACCCATCTATAAAATGTTTCACAAGATGGTATAGTGAAACCGGGACCGACTGCTTAACGTGCTCTCCGAGGCACTATAGTGGTGTTGTCAAACAAATGTACATAATTTTTTTAATTAAAAACTCATTGGTACACACCGGGATTCGAACCAGGGACCTAAGTGTTTTTAAGTCCAAGGTCTAACCAACTAGGCCACTACAATATAAATATTTTGTATAACGATTATTATACAGGTAATGTTTATTATACATATAATAAATATTTATAATCTTTATTTTTATTAATTTTAACAAGCTATAAAAAGATATAAGTCTATTGCGTAATTTGTAATTTCTCTTCACTTAAAACTTTCTGTGCTTGTTTTTTTATCGTGACATTATATTAAATAACTCCTCGCTTGTATTGTCTGACTAAGTACAAGGGACTCGCTAACTCAGAATATTAATAAAGGTTTTGCCTGGGGCGTTGTCCGCGTTGGATGTAGAACTTAATCAAAAGGCAAAAACCGATACAAAATTAGTATGTATCTTAGAAGAAACACAGCTATGAAAAATAAATACCTAATTAATTTTAATTCGTCTTTGTTGCTACCCATTTCGGAACGGCATTATTTAGCCGGCATAGTAAGAGTCAAATGATGTTAAACAACAATATTGATCGACCCTATTCATTGAGTTTGTTTGTCTGCTTACCATCAGGTAAGTCACATGTCGTGTTCTGGTAAAAAAAAAGGTAAGTTGTTGAGTCCATCGAAACACCGCGAGCTGAACATTAATTGTTCGGAAGTAGTAAAATAAAGTAGCGGTCTCAGATCAGTAATGTATAGGAGATATGATGGGGACCTAACTCTGTCTCCGCAATATGCCCGCATACTCTTGGACGCGTTTGTTCACTGAAACTAGTCGTATTATAATCGTCTCGTTCGACGTACATTCGCAGTCTTTGATCAAAATATCCCAATATTTATTGCGAACTGTACAAATGAACGTAGAAATTTAAACTATAAGGATCACCTATTACCAAAAGTGTTGAATTTCACGCTATTATATATTTTTAATGATTATTTTAAGTTATACCATATTCAATTATAATTGGCTGATTCCTTAGTGCTGGCCGCAGAGATATTTTATCGATAATTTTATATATGAGATATTATATTTAGTTATTATATTACATTCTAATATACGTGGTAAAAATAATATATTTAATATACATGGTGGCCGAGTTGGTTAGACCTTGGACTTAAAAACACTTGGGTCCCTGGTTCGAATCTCGGTGTGTACCAATGAGTTTTTAATTAAACAATGTATGTACATTTGTTTGACAGCACCACTATAGTGCATCGGAGAGCACGTTAAGCCGTCGGTCCCACTTTCACTATACCAACTTGTTAAACTGTTTATAGATGGGTTAATGAATCTATTCAAAACATTGCGACGAGCAAGCCACTTGTTCGGTGTAGACTCTTACCATGGGCTACTACGAGGTGGGATTAAAAACCCCTCCGCTGGGTAACCTGAGGCCTTAGGCGGTCTCCGTAAGGCACCCGAAACCGCCTAAACTAATACAGACCGAGTTCTAATAAAAAAAAACTAATCGATAACTATTTAAATAAAGCATAGAATATAAAGTTAGTAATAAAAACGAGCTGTTATCTGGCAAAGTAAAGTGTGAAATATTAAGTATATAACGTTCTAAGTAAAAAAATAGGTATGCGGATGTACACTCGGTCGCGAATACTCACAAGTTCTATATAATAAAGGAATATACAATCAAAAAAATATATATTAAAAAATATATGTGGTACATACATATCGAAGCTAAGGATTTTATGGTAACTTAAACATGTCAAAACGCCCACCCTGCAACCGACTCCACCTCAATTGCAATTTATGTTTTCCTCAAACTTAGGAAAAGCACAAGATTTTCACTTAAATTGAAAACGGAACCACTTTCTGGAAAATGTCACAAGCATTCTATATAACTATTGAACTTCTCTTATAGAAAGACTCAAACGACGATATTTGAAAGTATACTGGGTGTTTTATATTACAGAGTTTTTTTTAATGTCTTAAGTATCACTTACAATCGTAGAACCAATTATTTAATTATTATTTTTTTATTTAAATAATTGTTTCCGGTATGTGATACTTAAGAAATTTAAAAAAAAACCTCTGTAATATAAACTATTTTAACCATAATACATAATATTTATGTCTTCGTGTCAAGCAAATAAAATACTAGAGATGCCGATTATGACTTTGGCCGACTAGCCGATTAGTCGTTGTAAAGAGCCGACTAATCGGCCAAGACGATCACGGTTTTGGGGATTTTCGACACGTTACGTTAACAGCTGATTTGCGCGAAAATCTAGTACTATAATATATAATCTAGACTAGTCGCCGACTATGATAGTGGCCGGATAGTCGGCTTTACCGACTAGTCGCCGACTATTCAGCACATCTCTATAAAATACTTTTAGAGAAGTTGCGGGGTCTCAATAGTGAGTTTAGTATAAAGTTAAATTGAATTGTGTAATTTTTTAATACTTTAAGTCAATTCTTAATGATTTTGTATGGGCGTCACTGAATGGAAAAAAAAATGTGCTTTATTCTTTTCATCGTAATAAAACACAATATAAAATATATCCACTGTGACAATTATAATATACAACTATGATATACCAATATGATATATTTAATAATATCACTAACAACTTTATATAGTTCGATAAGTATTATTCGGCTACAAATATATAATGTTATTTATAAATTATATTATATATAGCTTTTGTTAACCTGGCTTTGCTCATCATACTACCTATCGTATAAAAATTACATCCCAAATCAAAATTTTAAAATGTTCCATTATAAAAAAAGTAACATCAAAATTCACTGTCCCGATCCTATGTTTTAAAACAATTAAAAAAATAACCCCTTACCCTTTTAATATGGGAGGCCGACCCTTACTAAAAAAAATCGTGAAAGGGATTTCACTATGTATATGGGGATATAAGGTTTTGTTCCGAGATATAATAATTATATACGTGGTGGCCTAGTTGGTTAGACCTTGGACTTAAAAACACTTAAGTCCCTGGTTCGAATCCCGGTGTGTACCAATGAGTTTATAATTTAAAAAATGTATGTACATTTGTTTGACAACACCACTATAGTGCCTCGGAGAGCACGTTAAGCTGTCGGTCCCGGTTTCACTATACCAACTTGTGAAACTGTTTATAGATGGGTTATTGAGTCTATTCAAAACATCGCAATGAGCTAGCCACTTGTTCAGTGTAGACTCATACCATCGGCTACGACGAGGTGGGATTAAAACCCCTGGGGCCGTCTAGGTGGTCTCGGGCGCCGTATGGCACCCGTGATGATACATACATATAATAATTAACCTGTGCGGAACTCCCTCTTGGGAAAGAGAACGTCAAGGAGATTATTTCTTTCCCGGAGAGATCGCACGGTTAATAATATTCAAATTTTGTAAAAGACACCAAATTGATTATCAAAGAAGAGTTTTTATACTAAATTTCAAGTTTATAGCACCTTTTCTTAGCTAAATACAAACTTTACTAAAAAATCGTTTAACACCCCATTTTGCACCTTTGATCACTAATATATATATATATATAATATATACATATACAGGATGAATTTGAAAGGTTGTAATTTGGTCTCTAATATGAGGCTCTACTGATCAAAATGAACAACTTTTAACTTGGAACCATGTGTCGCAAATAAAAAAAAATTTTGGCCTTCCCATGCAAATTGGTAATTTTAACATTTCTAGTATGTATGGAGAAGGCATTTTTTTTCATATGCGACACATGGATCCATGGGAAAAGTTATTCGATTTGATCAGCAGAAACTCATATTAGCCTAAAGTATATTTTTTCAAAGTCATAAATTATATATGTATATACTAACAATATTACCATAAAAACACAAGAACTGAATGAAGATCAAAAATTACCCACCAGTATTTCTCTACAATTTATTTCAGCATTATTTTCCGTCGGGCTGATGGACAAATGTTGAATAAAAGCCAGCTAACAAGCTGAGGGAAAAATAACTTCTCGTGGAAAATTATATAAATATATATTATAGAATAAATAAAATGTTTGTGTAGTACGCAAATTTGAATTTAAAAATAGCTGTGTTGCTTAATCAAGTTATAATCACCGTTCAGCGTAAAATGTTAAGGTAAACATGTTATATAACTAGTGACAATATTTTTTGGTTTTTATAGGAATTTATTATTTAACAAGTTAATGAAAAAACTTTTTACCTTACAAAAATTTTATAAATTTTCTTCGTTTAAATATTAATAATTACTATTTTATTATAAGAGACGTACCTTTATAAGTGGCTTACAGCATCCGAGACCGCCTAGACGGCCTCTCTGAACAAGCTCTTTGCGTTTTTTTTGACTAACTAATACCGAAAGCCTTAGAGGCATTATTTGTTTCCAACGATATGACGTGGCTGCGTGAGTTGCTAGCCGAAAAAGTACTCGGTTTATCGAAGCTTTCCCTGAGGGGGTGCGCTCCGACTTTGATCACCGAGATAGCTCGTTGCGGTGTTTGTGTAATCTTATAAAGAGTTTCATTAATAGGTATAGTGTAACTCGGACCGACAGCTTAAACGACAGCTATAGTAGTATTTTTAAATACATTTACATATTTGAAATTAACTAATTGGTCGACAACGGGGATGAAATTATAAACAATAAAATATGTAAAAAGAAAATATAAAATTTATATTGCGTATTATAGAGACCGCAGTTTCAAAAAAATGCCCAAGGTATTATCGCTAGTCCATCACATAATCATTGAAATTTTATTTATTCGTTGCAAATTAATTTAAGAAACATACATTAATGCCTTATTATAATGATTATTATTTATAAAATAAATTAAAAACAGATCTATGAATATCATAGAAAAACTTAATATTCGTGTATACGAATAATCATTTATTCAAAACACAGATATTGATAAAGTTGTTTTCAAGCAAACCAAACCGTTACATCAAATTTGGGCAGACTAACTAACAATCTTAATATAGAACCAATTAAGGTCAGTGAGAAACTGAAGAGTTTGATAGTTTCAGGGGATATATTTAGCGCCGAAATTTGCTGAACGTGTCGATAGTTTATCGAGATAAAAAAATACTAATACTTTTTACTTCATAAATAGTTATGTAATTAAAATTATTTGCTAGAATCACACCGTCACCTAGGTTTACTAAGTAGTACTAGGCCTATGTTTATTTGAAACGCCTTTTTTATATAAAAGTAGAGTAATAGGCACATAAATGGTAATTTAATATTCAGGTTAATTATTCTTTAAAACAAGACAACCCATACATCGTCAGAAGAGATAAGAATTACACTATTGAAAGAGAGGCAACTTTTAGGTGAATATAATTGTAGGCCATTAGCGCTATGCGACCTGAACTGAACTTTATTGTGTCGGTGTAAGAGTCGCTATTTATTTAATTGATTTTTCGGAGTGGGTCTTCTGTACTAGTACTATTATTTCTTCTATGACGCTGACAAAGGTAAACTGAATAATATAACATGTATAATATTTAATTTAATTAACTTGTTCTTTATTAAAAGAATAGATGAATAATTAATATTTTACTAATATGTGTATAATAAAACTGCAGTAAATTATATGTGAGTTTAAATTAACTCGTACTTAATGACGACTTTTTTTGCTACAGTTACAAAATGAACGGCGAAAAAGACAACATAGCAATAAAAGTCTTCCTCGGCTTTATCGTCAATCAACTGCCCATTTCGTAACCGCACCTTCGCAAACTAAAACTGAAACATAACTAGGCCACTTTATTGCATCTGTATCGTTGGTGATAACGTATTTATTTGGTCGGCCAAGCCTATATTTTTGAACCCATTACATTTTATAAAGAGTATAAAACCTTGGTGTCCACCTTATTATAAATATATGTTATATTTTTAAAATACCTAGTCACGTCATTGAAAATATTTTGTATTATATATAATTTTGTGGTGGCGAGTATATACGTGGTGGCCGAGTTGGTTAGACCTTGGACTTAAAAACACTTAGGTCCCTGGTTCGAAGCCCGGTGTGTACCAATTAGTTTTTAATTAAAAAAAATATGTACATTTGTTTGACAACTCCACTATAGTGCCTCGGAGAGCACGTTAAGCTGTCGGTCCCGGTTTTACTATACCAACTTGTGAAACTGTTTATAGACGGGTTATTGAGTCTATTCATCACATCATCGGTGTAGACTCATACCATCGGCTACGACGAGGTTGGGATTAAAACCCCTCCGCTGAGTACCCTGGGGCCGTCATGGCGGTCTCGGGCGCCGTAAGACACCCGTGATGATATATATATATATATATACATATTATTTGTACAGCCTATAGTCTTAAAATATAATCATCAGTAGTTTTTATGTACGTATAATTTTGTACCTCATATTAACAAATGCTTGGTCACTCTACTAACTATAGATGAATAAAAAAATAGCTTTTGAGACTTCTAACACTTTGTGTTAACATACAGTAATAAACATACCTAATAATAATATAGTAAAAAAAAAAGTTTATTATTTGTGCTTATATGTAAAATAAAATAAAATATGGTTATAAGTTCCGTTATTTTCAGCGAATTTTATATAATAATATGATTTCGTCAACATTCAATAAAAATGGACATGAAAATTCTAGGGTTATTATATCCTATGCATGTGACCTGACATCACTAATTGGGTGTTGCTATATTTCTATTGTAAAGCATTTTCGCTTTTCTAAAAGCGAGTTCAAAATGCACATACGCTTTGAATTCACCCTCGTTATCCTCGCTTCAGAGGTTTTAGTAGATAATAATTATATATTATACAACTACTATATGTAATACAGTTATACTTATATAATAAGTAATTAATTTTATATGGCAGGTATACAGACGGCCTTAGCACGACAGCATCGATAGGCTCGATAAATGGACAAAATCGATACATCGATTTTATGAATGAATATTCATTCATAAACTTCATTTTATCGACTGTCGAACTATATCGATGTGGCTATACTAAGCCCCATAGACAGTATATAGCAGACAGCGGTTAGTCAACGTTATATTTTTCAAATTATTTTTTATTGGATTTTTGAAAAACCAAGTCCCAACATAGTTAAGTGATGCAAGATGAAAAAACCGGCAAGTGACCAGTCATATTTCGGTTTTAGTCTGTGGATTTACTAGTTACCAGAAGAGTACTGCATCGATTTTTTGTCGATGCAGAGTATTTGGCGATAAAGCAGCGAATATGCATTACAGGTATATTCGCCTTTATTTTGCATCCGCATAATTTAGCTAGCATAGTGGGGGCAATCAATGTTTACATACATTAAAAAAAAAACCATCACGGGTGCCTATTTGGCTCCCGAGAACCGTTTAAACGGCCTCAGGGTCCCAGCGGAGGCATTAACCCATCCTCATTTCGCCGATGGTATTCGGAGGCAACACCTAACAAGTGGCGAGCTTGTTGCGGTGTTTATGATGAAATAGCCTCGTTGTATAAAATAGTTTACATACATATTTTTTAATATTATGTTAGGTTATTTTAATATTATACCTACGTATAATTTTATGAGTGGTTTTATGTCTTAATATACCTTAGGTACCTTTGTGCTTTTTTTGTACTCCATTGTCGGTAAATATAAAAGATTTTTTTTATATAAATGAATAAAAAATGATTTAGAAAGTACTGTCTTTGAACTTGTTTTCGGTCAGGCAAAGTAATTTTAATTAAGTTTTGAATCTCACACAAATACCAATAAAATTGTTTTCTATTACATATTCTTTGTTAACTATTTAAAATGTATCATATTCACGGTTAAAACTTAATTTTTAACTCGGTAAAACTGGAAAACCTCACGTTAAGGGTGTTCCAGACAATTTTGTCTTTTCGGTGTTTTAAGGGTTTTTCAAGCTCTATCTAATTTTATTACAACCAAGGAAAAACCAAGTGGACATCTCGACATGCTAATCGGATCTACAGAGTCCATGAATAGGGTCGATCAATATATCGTTGTTTAACAGCATTAGTTATATTGGATTATCGATTTAAGTAATCAAGTATCAAATCATAAAAGACTATTATGACAGTGTTTCATACCATTTATCCATTACTTTTTTTATTTTACTGTAATTACTATGGTTATAAAAATAACAATCAATGCTTGAAAATAGCAAAAAATATTAAGAATATCATTGATAGCATTCTTCGTTGCAAAACTTACATCGATATAGAATTATAAAAATTTGATACTTCGTAGTTTTATTTGATTTTTTTGATGATTTTCCTCTGTGGTAAATTTAATTTTGTTGATATTTCGTAACATAAGGCTAGCCTTGCTCTAGGTTGCCCCTCAAAGTTTAATTTCGGTTTAATTAAAAAAATAAACTGGTGGGTCAGGCGGTGAGGGCCTTAACCAATAATGTATTGATCGATTCCATACATGGACGGGTCGGTCTGCCTACTACCAGGTAGAATCCAAAGTTAAATACCGCGCTCCAATTAAAAAATTGTAACAAACAATAGTTTTAACTAATTTTTTTTACTTTTTTATCATTCATAACTCAGAAATTGTAAAAAGTTTAATATAGCATTGACTTAGCTGATTAAACGATGCGGTTACGAAATAGGCAGAGGGCTCTGGCTTTCTGCTTTACCGCCAATTACCCGCCCGATTCGTGACCGCACCCTGAAAGGAGACAGACAATCACCTCGATAAGAAATCGATGCAGTCTCCTGAAAGCCACGCACGAAAATCGAAACATGACAGATGAAATAAATTATTTAATTAAAAGATATTTTTTTAGATACAATAAATATATTACAGCACAAAAGTAAAACGAATGTTCAAAGTTAAGATTGTGGCGAATAAACGATAATTATGAATGGTGAAATAAGGCAGGTGTTAACTTTTACCTGGTTTTACTAATTATCAAATATTAGCTAAGAAAATACTGCGGTAACTGCAGCTAAGAACACAAAACTGCGCGGAGCTTTAGCAAATAAAACTAAGGCCTGGGGAAATAATTAAAAGTTTTTAATAGGACACACTTGAAAACTTAAGCCGCGTAGGTTTCGAAGGAAACTTAAATATTTATACGAAATAAAATAAACATAAAATCGAAATGCATGAATCTTTAACGAAAGTTTAAACAAGATATTTTATAAAACCCTTTGTTTTTGTTTTTATTTAACTTTGAGGAAATTAACAAAAAAATTTAAATACATGTTTTGAATTCGATCCTAGATCAATTAGGGGTGAGCAATTCAACCCCTCGAGATTTTCCTATACTACAGAAATAATTCAGTAACCAAATCTGTACAGAAAAAGTACAGAAATGCGCAATAGATAAGTAATAAAACATTTTTAGATTTTGTCTGTTTCTGTTTGTATCTTTGTTCGTTCACATTACGTGAAACACTGGTACAAAGAAATTGGATTAAAAATCCAATTACTCAAAGATAAAAAGCATTATTGTAAGTAACTGTGGCGAACAAATCCTTTACTTATATTTTATTATAATGTTGTTTTATTATAATGTTAAATAGAATAGTGTTAAATAAATGTATTTCGAGTTTGATTGGGTTTATTTAACTAATTAATAATATAAAATATTTCGTTGTTTAAAGACCTTTCGTTCTACTAACTCCTTGCCCACAGTAGATCAGCTCCTATCTATACTGTCATTCCATCAGTCACATTAACAGAATGAAAAGATTATTAATAAAAAAAAAATGTTAACGTCAAGTTCCGCGTCAAATTATGCGCGAAATGAATACGCAAACGAAGTAGTTGGCAGTTTATACGCATACCAATAATAAGCAGTAATGTAAAAATTCTCAACTTTGATTGGAATAATTTAGTTAAAAATTCTTTACAGACCTTATTATAAGTGTTGATTGATCCCATTCATGGACTTTGTAGGTCTGTTCACTATTAGGTTGTTACAAAGTTACCTACCTAGCCTCTTTTCTGTGTGGACTCATGGTGGGATTAAAAATCCCTCTCCTTAAGCTACCCTGAGGCTGTTTAGGTGGTCTCTCTAAATAACTTGTACCCAGAGCCGTTAAATAAATTAGGCGATCTCGGGGCCGTACGGCTCTCGTGATAATTTTTTTTTAATACCAAACCAATTTTTATATTAACTTATTTGTAATAAGAAACTAGCTATACGTGTCATTATTATGTTTATAACTTAAGTTACGTAAAAGTAAAAAAAGTGCTCAGTGTCAAAACGTAAATCAGTTTATACCTAAAAGCTCAACACTATGCTTTTTTCATATTTCACAGCAGAGTTAACATGTACCTTTAATGGACTTTGGAATGTCGTCTAAAGGGGTGAAGTTATAGGAAATACGTCGTCCAAAAGAGCATTCGGCTTTTATAACCGTACGACAGATGTACGAGTCGCAAAAATTTTAAGCGCTTTTGCCTTATCAACAGATACGCGTCTGTAAATCCTCATATTAAAGGTTTACAATCATTTAGTAGCAGTTACATTTTAAAGCCTTTTATAAAACTATTATTTGCTTCAATATCAACTTCATCCACATGCAATCTATCAAAATCTGCATTTTGGTTCGTAACTTTCTCTTCACAAAGTTATAAATTTAAATGATGTTATTTATTACATATTTGAATGCTCTGACTGTGCAGTGAAACGTTCATAAAATGTGATTCCGTTCTCATTTTTATCGCAAAAAGTATTCCGGAGTTAATTTCCGTAACCAAAGCATTCCGACCAGACTTTATACTTAGAAAAGGAATCAAAGGTTAATATTTATTTTAAATTAGTTTTTACTTTGACTGAACATTTTTATGTACCTACAAAGAGATAAAATTACTGTTAGTAAGGAGGTACGGAATTAAATCCTTAATAAGTTTTCCTATATAGGTATATAGCAGGACTTACATTATACAGAATATAATGTTGGTACAATATTTGTTCAATACGTAATATTTATTGATACTTTACGATTAATTTATTATAATTCATAATTGAAAACTTTTTATAATGAAATTACGCCAAAGCTTGTAGACATCTCTGGTGACAATAGAGCTGGCAGCTTTTTTGCCCAGAAAATGATAATTCTCATTCAGAGAGGAAATGCTGCCAGCGTATTGGGCACCATGCCAATAGACAGCGATTTGGATCAAATATTTATTTTATAAAAAATATTTTTTAAATGTTTAAAAAAAAAACACTTTTATAGATATTATTTATTATTATTTAGTTTAATATATTTATTGTATTTATTATAAACTTATATTATTATATTTATATCAGAGGAAAACGTTAATATTTATGGATTATATTAAAATGAAAAAAATATCATATGATAATATTTAAGCACGAATTGAACCGGTTAATTGTATTCAATACTAGGCACGTAGACCTCTATTGTTGTGGGACAAATAAAGTAGGAATGCTATCGACTTTCTGCCTTCAAAAAAACATTGAATACTTGTCGGGCATTGATTTTATACTGGTCACACTCATACGAAAAACCTTAGGCGTAAATTGTCGAACGACGGTCCCGGTTTTGATAACTCGACCAAATTGTACAAATAAAATTGAATTGAAAGGTTGCGCCGAAGCCGACAACGAGGTCGCTCGCTTTATCTAAAAATTCTCACTTTATTTTTCAAACTAAAAAATAATTATAAATTCCTATTCGGTCTTTGTTCTCGCCGCAAAGTTCTATTTAATTTTCATGCAAATTCAAGATTCACAGACGTACCTACATTTCTCGAGTCGTTTGCGGGTTTCATAAACTGATTCTTGGTGCGCGCGAAACCTATCTCTTAGGGTGTCCATTGCAGTAATAACTCTTCCAAGTTGGTAGTACGATAAGTTAAAGATATTATATTTCCTCAAGAACCTTTCATTGTCCTGGGTAGACAATTGCAGCTAGCGCTTTCCGGGAAACTTTGACTAACAATAGGTTTTCAGAAGTAAACAAGCTCAAAGCTGAGCAGATAATAGTATTATTTTTAATGTTTATCCGATATCTATTCTAGGAATTCGCTCGAAGACAATAATTGGACAACACTATATTATTACTGTTGTATATATTAATTAATTCAATAATAAAATATAGGCCTATTTTGTACTCGTCAAATAAATTTTACCAATATATACTAATTTTACCATTTTTTTCTACAGAAACGAACATAGTGTTTATCTAATACAAAAAATAGATGACAACAAACCTAGGATTTTTAGGTATCCTACTGTCTATGAGAATACTACAAAAAACTATTTGAATTCCAGATTTATCCATTTAATATACGATATTTTGTATGTTAATATTATGTCACGTAGCCGCAAAATACATTTTATATTAGGAAACAAAATTAAATGGCTAAAATGCGTGCAAAACCGCGAGCACTATGTAAAAGATAATAATATAATAAAATTAAAAATTGCGTTCATATTTTCCGATGCCACAAAGGATACATTGACAGCATTTCTGCGTTCAATTTTCATTGAAATTCAATTAAAAATATTTTAAAGTTAAAATCGTCATATTATTTATATTATAATATACCAATTTTGGCGACTTTGTTGGTTTTCAGGATTTTGCCAATTATTTGAAGCACTTTATTGATGACTGTTATTTATTTTTCCCGAAAGTTTTAAATGTTGTTTTATTTTTTTAGTTATAATAATAAATATTTACTTGTAATGTTTTAAAAAATAAAGATTATATAGTGTATATTATTATGTGAGTTTACATATATGAGTAAGTATATGTAAACCACCTTTCTTAACAACTTTGCATGATCAATTTAGCTTCTTTTATAGAAACATCATTAATAATATTGGCATAAATAAAGATTCAAAACAACTTATTTATATCTTTACAAAGGCACCTTCTTTATATACTTGGTGGCAATCTTCTTTCAGGGTGCAGTTACGAAACGGGCTATTGACGATTAAGCAGCGAAACAGATTTTGTTATGAACTTACGAGTCCGCCCTGGTATTATTAATCTATACAAAACCAGTGGCAAGCTTGTCCACGTATAATTAAAAATATGACAAACTATTATTATGTAATTGCTATAGGATTAGAGCCCATTATTTAGAGAATATCTTACAGAAAGTTTTTGTAAATAAATTATTTATATTAACAAGTAGAATAATAAACCATATGGGATTTACAATCACTAACTACGTTTACGCTTCGCTCTAATATGATTAGCATGAGGGCCCGCAATTATTTAGATGGTCGGATAATAGCATTGTCATGCATGCATGTGTTGGGCGAACAGCGGGTTTGGTTCACCCTTGGGCGTTGTATCTTTGACAATTATCGATATAGTTAGGCGAAGTGAACTGCGACATATTGTTTCATCAATACTATATTATAATCGACCTCTAATTGGATTGCATGATTTACTTGTTTAAAAATGGATTGAAATGAAAAAAGTTTATTTCTTTATCAACCTACAAACAAGGTTGTGACCGTTTAGTAAGTATAGTGATGGTACTTGTGTGGACTTTTTTAACGTTACATCATATATATTATATATATATATATATATACATGAAGTATGAACCTTTGAAGAATGAAATGAAAAGATTATATGATTGTAATGTTACAGTAATCCCCATAATTGTTGGCACAGGAATAATTTCGAAAACATTATCAAAATTTTGTGAAAAATTATCATCAGAAATTAGAATTGATATAATGCAAAAACAAGCAGCAATAAATACCTCTAAAATAGTATCTAAATTCTTGTCGAATAATGTAAATACAACTGCAATTGGAATTATTGAAGAATAAAGGTAGAAATTGGTCTAAAATATAACTATACAAGAGAATAAATATTTATCGTCGTTTTCCATCGGGTGAATGGACCGATGATAATTATAATTCCAGCATCATTATAAGCTGTGAGAGACTTTAGCTCTCGAAAAAGTAATATTAAACAGATTCCATAAAAAGTAATAATGACAATGTTAATTAATAATAAGTGTGTGCTAATTTTATAAATTAATTTATAAGTGAACAAAGTCTGTTTTATGTAGCATAAAGTTCGAGTGTATTTGTATGTGTTTGATAATTTAAACAAATACTTGATCTACGTATGTTTTATAAATGATAATTAATTATCTAATGCACCTCAAACTTTTTATACTTTTTACACGAAAGAAAAAATAATTATTATGTGACAAGCGGCCACATTCTGTTTCTTATGTGATTGTTAGATTGTCAAAATAACGAATTCCGCTCTTAGCGCTCTCCTCCATCAGAATAGTTTTTTAACGTTCGCTGATTGAAGGAGAGGGCGCTAATAACGGAATTCGTTATTTTGACAATCTAACGCTCACGTTATAAGAAACAGAATCAGATCAATATGTGTAAATTGTACATTTTTTTTTATTTTTTTTTATTATTATTATATATCGGTCAAACTAAGTGTTTGGCACTTTCAAACGCTTTGTTTAATAACTCAAAATAATATAAATATACATATATAAATTTAAACTTATTCAACCTGAAATCCATGTTTTGTTAAAGTATAAAATAACAATATATCAACAATAAAATGTGTCCGAAATTTTTATACAAAATAAAAATATACTCGACCTTAGAACTGCATAATGCCATTCATCTCTATACAACATCCGCATGCACCTTCGGTTGTTTCTGTAGTCTCAGTACACACGGCGAGCATTATGCCACAGCGAGCAATTTTGTTGTTTGCGGTAAGCCATCATGCTTACTGTGATGTATGTTGGGCACTTTAAATCACCAAGTGCGGTTAGACCTGCCGGAATTTTGTATATATTATTTTGTGTGCACCTCCTAGCTATTAAATAAAATTTGTTCCGTTTTTGGATTTTTTTTTTAATTCTCATACAGCAAATGACGACTATTAAAATATTTTTTGTTAAATATAATTATAATATTAAAAAGGTATAAAAGTAAAAAAATATTAGAAGTTAAATTAAAACATGTTCGCCAATTGTTCGGATAAGTATACTCAATGTATGTATATTAAAATTTGTTTGAAAACACCACTATATTGCTTCGGAGAGCACGTTAAGCTGTCGGTCCCAGTTTTACTATACCAATTTATGAACAACTGTTATTGAGTTTACGCTTGGTACTTAAGACCGTCTAGGTCTCTGATGATGTCTCAGCCGTTGATGACTTTTATAATTTTAATTTTATTGTACAGATAAATTTGAAAGGATGTACTTTGGGGCTAATAATAGGTTCTGCTGATCAAATGGAACAATTTTTCCCATGGAACCATGTGTCGCAAATGAAAAAAAAACATTTGGCTTCCCCATACAAACTAGTAATGTTAAAATGATCAATTTCTATATCTATCCTTTCAAAGTCACCCTCTTTATATATTAATAATCGTTAATAGCAGTATATTCATTTATATATTATGTATTAGTTGATTATTATATTTTTGATTAAAATTGAATTGCCTATTTAATTTATTTACATTAAAATAGTTTTGAAATAATTATATCATTCGACACTTTTACATTCCTTTTGCTTTGTCCTTTTAAATCCTAACTTTACATATATATCATCTGACCTGATCCATATAGGTAAACAATATTTATAAACAAAGTCATTTGAAATACCTAAATGGGACTAAAATTCTCGAAATATATATTTCAAATAAGCTAAAAGTAGAAGTTGTTTATCGATTTCACAATCAAAGCGCCGCCAGTTGAGAAAAACATCGAGCCAAAATCCACGAGCATCACAAGGTGAATGGCCAAAAATAATTGTTTAAAAACGCTTTCTAGTTTCAAACAAGACTAAATGTTCTTTAATCGGGACCAGTATGGTCCGGGCCCTTACGTAAGTTAACATCTATGCAGCCATTCTGTTTTTTATTATATAGAGACTAACAAATATACAAAGTTGTATTAACAATGTGATCATCAATGTAATCAAGATTTATTACGACAGTTATAAGACCGCATAAATATTTATGCGGTCTTAAATAAATAATATTAATATGTTATTTATTGTTATCGGTTATTGCTTCTTAAAGAACATTGATGGTGGAATCTTATTCTTGACCGCCGCCGTAGACTAGTGGTTGTCTTTGACGTTGTATCCGGAGATCGTGGATTCTATTCCCACCCATGGCAAAAAAATATTAGTACGTTTTTCTTAAGAGTTTATCATTAAACTTAGGTGGGAGAAAGGTCTCTATAACTTCGTTAGGTCGACGGACCGGTCTCGTTACCACCGCCTATACAGATGCAAAAATTCTCAAGTCAAAAGACATGTTTCGGATTTAGTATGTGGGTTCACCGGTTTTCAGGAGACTACCGCATCGATTTCATGTCGAGGTGGTCGTTGTTTCTGGTACACATAGTACAAGCCTAGAAATTTTACCTAGTAAAAATAAAATCTACAGCTACAATATGAAATATTAGTGTGAGTATAGATTAAGAGATATACATAAATAATGCGTTTTTATTATATAAAGATGTATGAACGTTGAGGAATCTAGTGAAGTATGTAGGGATCGTACGAAGTGGCGTACATTGCTCTTTGCCTATCCCTTAACTGGGATACAGGCGTGATGGTATGTATTATATTAAAAAAAATCTTAGTTTACAAAGCTATTATAATTTATTTTATATATATACATATACATATCAACACGGGTGCCTTACGGCGCACGAGACCGCCTAGACGGCCCCAGGTTACCCAGCGGAGGGGTTTTTAATCCCACCTCGTCTGGCTATGAGTATACCAAATTACACACAGTTAATTTTTTTTTTACACCAAACAAGTGGCTAGCTCGTCGTGATGTTTTGAATAGACTCAATAACCCATCTATAAACAGTTTCATAAGTTGGTATAGTGAAACCGGGACCGACAGCTTAACGTGCTCTCCGAGGTACTATAGTGGTGTTGTCAAACAAATGTACATATTTTTGTTATTTAAAAATCCACCGGTATATACCGGGATTTAAACCAGGGACCTAAGTGTTTTTAAGTCCAAGGTCTAACCAACTCGGCCACCACGTATATTTTATAGACATCCATATAAATATTGTATATCAATAAAAACTTTATATTTTTTTATAGTTATTTTGTGCATAGTGTAACAATTATATTAATATTATCAAAATAATATATCGAGACGTGACGGAGAGTTCACAAAAACACAAAAAACATTTATGTTTGAAGCGGAGATAAAATCAAATCAGAAATTTAAAGAGTAAAAACATATTTTTGTACATAAAACAGGGAAATAAGATTTAGCGTTAACATTGCAACTCGATCCCTGATACAAACGGGGTTGTATATCACCCGCTTCAAGCACTTAAAATTGCTGTCAACTATCGAATTGCATAGCAAAGAGCAATATCAAAGCATAGGATTATTTAGTGATAGCTTCCTGACATTGATAGAGTAAGTCAAACTTTTTAGTTTTATTTGAAGTAGAATATTTACATTTGTTTAGTATATATTTTTATTATAAAACTAAATTATATTTTTTTACACAATAATGATTTACGTTAATTAAGCGTTTACAAAAACATATTGAATAATGGATGACTGACTTAAGGTCCTGGAGTCGACTTGACGCCCATACAAACGTACTTCCAATATTACAACTTGGCTGTTGGTCATATTAAGTATTTTTTTTTTATATTCGTAATTGTACGCAGAAATATTTCTGTTGTGGCTTTTTTTTGTTGTATTATGTTATTATAAAAGTTTTTTTTTCTGATTTCGAAAAAAAAAAAAATGACTCACCACAAAAAGATTGATAAATACAATGACCAACAAAAACATTATTTTAATTCTGCGACAAACAGTAATCGAGTATTATTGGAAGTGCGAAAGCTAATATTGTTCGCGATTACGAATGTAGTGCCCTTAACATTCAATTTTAGAGAACTCAATCGAACTCCTATATCACAAATATCGCAGTAATTCCTGTGATGTGTCAAAAGGACCTTCACTTGGACTACTGTGACGTCTAACTTAACAATGCTAATAGGAAATTTGCACGTTAAATCGTAGAGCTATACAACAAACTGTCTCATCAAATATGACAATATTAAACGGTATTAAACGTTAGGGTTAGCGCATACATAGGTATTTATGAAAAGTCAAAAAAAAAATTATGGTCCAAGTGTTATTACCTAGCCGCTGTTTACTAGCCGTCTAAGTACAGACTTCGTCATTATAAAATGAGGCGTGAATATAGTCGGTGAAGTTGGTCGCCTTGGATTCTTGTATGGCAGATAACTATTGACAGGTCAGTGGAATCAGGTAACCATCCAGTCTTACATTAGTTAGGCTAGGTGGTGAGCTGATTTATTATGTAGCATGCGATCGTTTGTGCAGTATTTTTTTAATATAACGACACTAATTGCCATTTCACTGAGAGTTGTGTTTTATTTCTAATAAAATATAAAGGAAATAATTGATCTACACGATTAAAAAGGAATTCTTCAAACAATATAAAATTTCTAAGAACATTATTTAAATACAAGTAAATATTTTTAACAATAATTTACTTAATTCAAGATTTTTTTAAATTAATATATTTTAAATTTATTGTTTTTGCCATATGAAATAATATTTGCTTTGACCAAGAGATGTAAACAAACGCTCTCTAAGACCATTTTTTTTAAAACATTTTTTAAACACTTCATAAATATCTGTAAAGATTTACATGTAACAAATAACTGGCCACCTGTTTACGCTTAAATAATTAGAATTTTTCCAGATCATTATTTTCGGGGATACTGTGTTACCAAGAGGCTTAGTGAAAGCTCTTTTATGTTACCGCGGGAGCCAAACCATGATACCAAGAAGTAGGCGTGCTTACCAAGAGACATAATAGTAATATAGTGGATAGCTAGTTACCGACAAGCATTCAATAGCTGGTCTCAAGGCAAGGCGATTCCGTTTCTATGCTTATTAGTGTGGGTTGCAGCGCTGAGTTTCATATAAATAATATTCCACTACTTAAAGTACGAAGCTGATCTGTATACACACATATCATCACGGGTGCCTTACGGCGCCCGAGACCGCCTAGACGGCCTCAGGGTACCCAGCGGAGGGATTTTTAATCCCACCTCGTCATAGCCTATGGTATGAGTCTACACCGAATAAGTGGCTAGCTTGTCGCTATGTTTTGAATAGACTCAATAACCCATCTATGAACAGTTTCACAAGTTGGTACAGTGAAACCGGGACCGACAGCTTAACGTGCTCTCCGATGCACTATTGCACTATGATCTGTATACGCCATCCCTTATTTTCAGCTATAATTGTGAAACCGGGACCGACAGCTTAACGTGCTCTCCGAGGCACTATAGCACTATCATCTGTATACGCCAACCCTTATTTTCAGCTATAATTGTGAAACCGGGACCGACAGCTTAACGTGCTCTCCGAGGCACTATAGCACTATCATCTGTAAACGCCAACCCTTATTTTCAGCTATAATTGTGAAACCGGGACCGACAGCTTAACATGCTCTCCGAGGCACTATTGCACTATCATCTGTATACGCCAACCCTTATATTCAGCAATTATAGCTGAATTATTATACGTGGTGGCGTAATTGGTTGGACCTTAGACTTAAAACCACTACGGTTTTTAGGTCATCAGTTCAACCCAAATGACTTTTTATAATAAAAATAATAAAAAATTACAAACCAATTGAATGCTTCGAATGTTGAGCAATGAACTGTATCGGTCCCAGGTTTACTATAGCAACTTGTGAAACTGTTTGAAGATGGATTGGGTTATTGAGTCTATTCAAACACCGCGATGGTATTTTGAGACCGAACAAGTGACCAGCTCCACTTGTTCGGTCTCAAAATACCATCGGTTACGATGGAAATAAAACCTCATCCTGTGTACCCTGATAACGTCGGCGGCGCCCGTGATGGTACATAACAATAAAAACGCTACTAATTAAATGAGTATAACTACATATGAACATAATAATTATAGCACTGGTATAAATATAAAGCGAAATATCGCTGAAAATTATGGACCCCTATAAAGAATCACTGGTCTCTAATTCGTGCTAGAGGGGAGATTATTTTATATAAAGCGTAAAGAAAATATAGACAGGGCAGAATTCCGGTTAGTTTTTTTTTGTATATAATATTGTAGGACAAATTACACATATTGCTCTGGTCATAAACTAAGCTCTAGGCTTGTACTCATAAACAATCTGGTACACATAAACAATCATATAATACATATTATATTTTATAAACACCCACACCATGACAAACTGTACAAAAAAGCGTACTAATATTTTTCTGCCATGGCTGGGAATCGAACCCACGACCTCCGGGTACAACGCTAAAGGCGCAACCACTAGTCTATGGAGGCGGTCGTAGTTGTCACCGCGTCTTCTGGAACACCTCATTTTTTTTTATTGGAGCACGGCATGTGCCTTTATAACTTAGCATCTATATGATGGTACGCAGACCTACAAAGTCAAATGGCAACTTTGATCAATCTCTCTATGTCATTTATAATAATAAATTTTAATAAATTTATTTTTTCATCAAAACAGCTTACATATTGTTAGTATAATTATTCTGGACTCTCCGTTTAAATTTAGGAAACCTGTGTTAGGGGAGTCCGCTCCTTCGAAGACATTTATTCGGCGACAAAGACGAATTTGCATTACGAGTCTATTTTAATATCCTTATTGAGACCAACGTGTGAGACCACAAGAAAAATGCAGTTAAAAAATCTGTTACTGCCTATTGATTAATAACAAAAGCAGTTTGATACATGTGCTCCAAATTTCCACCAAATCGATTTATACTTCTTGAATCTCCATGTCATAATGTATAAAAAATAACCTAAAAATATATGTATCGTACCGTACCACTAAGATTTGTGTTTGCCGTATCTATCTTTAATATATTTTAACTAGTGATGTGAATATATTCACCAGCTATCCAACGGGCTATTATCGATAACTTAGACGTGACAGACCAATTAAGTTTCCGAATTCAATTATTACAGCGTAATAGAAAAGTTTGTTTTGATTGAATATATTATTGCCGTTATTATTTCTATCAATAATTGCAGCTGTTTTTTTGCATGGTCAACTTATTGTAATCTGTATCAATTATAATATGTATAGAAACCAAAAATATAAAATTACAATATAAAAATCGTGATCTAAGGTAAGTAATTATTTTAACATAAAATTTATATAACCTCTCCTTTAAATATTCTATAACCTTGTCATTAATAAAATTACTCTCACACAAGGGACTAATGAATAATCTAATACAATTACTAACTTGATTTTTGTATTATTTTGTTAAGTGCTCGGTTTTCCTGGAATTTCATTTGTGACCGGAGTATACCTGTAGGTTTTCTGTTACAAAAACAATAATACTTTTGTAATTACTAAAACTTAATTTATAATTTTATTATTTTAAAATAAATTTCCCATCACTATTACTTTCTACGGTTAAGTTAATTTTTATTATACTTAAAAGTTTTTTTTTGTTAATAGAACTTGAATTCTTTGAACCTTGCTAAGATTTATTTTAAATACAAAAGCTTTAAAAAATTGCATTTTATGATTGTGTCCTTTTATGTTTGATTTCTCAACTAAAAAAATCCACGTCAAAAACATTTCTAGGAATGGAATAAAATATTTCAATCGGTAGGCACCGCTTTGCAGAAAGTCTGCTTTTCTGGAAAGGTAAAATCGTGTTATCGTATTTTATTCAGTCAGGTTCCAATTAAAATAAATATTGAATAGAATCGCGCGGGTGAATTTGAGATATAATTTTATTACATTTTCAGAAAATATGAAACACTATCTTACAAACAATAATATTTAATTAATTAATATAGCGTACAATCTAAAGATGGATGTAATTGTGTCCGACTTGAAGCACAAAAAATGTTCACAAATTAATTTTATATTTATTACATTACTTTACCACGCAAATGATAAGAGGTTCTCTAGCCTAATTATGACGGTTTTTTAGTCATAATCTTCGCTCGTAATAAGATATGTCATATAGTATAGCCTTTATTGCAGTTTTTTTTTATTTAGTCACCCAAAAATATTTTCATTACACATACAGAATCATATAATATATGATTCTGTACGGTAGTATTTTTTTATGGAAACATATTATATTTCCATAAAAAAAGACTACCGTATGCATACGTATATATATATGCATATATTTTAAAACATTAAAACCTTTTGGAATATTTTACTAAAAACTAAAATGTCCTTTTGTTTATTTAAAAAGCAACAATGAAATAAAAGTAATAAAATATCTAAGTAACAAAATGTGTTTCCCTCAAGATTCAGGTGGCCGTAAAATGTCTACATTGTGGCGATAAGACATGCAATCCGTCGACTCTACCTATAAGAAGCTCCATAAATGCTTAAACACTCGGCGACGCGTACAGATACGTGAAAATTGCATTCGGAATTTAAACTCTAACAAGAGCTTCGACCGGACAACTTTGTCGGGCGGGAAGCAAACGATTACGCTGAAAAGAATAGAACGAGCGGAATTTCAAAAAAACCGCTCAAGTAGTTTATTTTACAGTTAACGCGAATCGGAATCCAATTAAATGAAATTCTCGCTTTCACTATTTTTGGTAAAAGAATAGATGTTTACGACATTTTCTAAGGTTGTATAATGCAAACCTTTTTATTTGTGGTTTCTGTGTTGTCGACTGTCGATACTTTTTTTTGTTTTTTTTATATAGACAATTTACACAAATTGCTCTGGTTACAAACTAAGCTGTATGTGTACCAAAAGCAACGATGAATATTATATTTTATAAACACCCAGACCATGAGAAACTGTACAGAAAACACGTACTAATCTTTTTTTGCCATGGGTGGGAATCGAACCCACAACCTCCGGATACAACGCCAAAGGCGCAATCACTAGTCTACGGAGGCTGTCAATATAAATAATAAATTAAAAACAATAAACTAGATCAACACCATCGTAAACTTGTAATCATATGCATAAAATTGTTCATATGGAATGAGAAAAGTTTGCTGTACTAGAATGGAAAAACTTTGTAACCGAATCGGTGGTTAGACGTCGATTGCAATTTAGAATTGATCGAAGCCACAGCTCCGTATCACAAATAGCTTCTGTCGTCGTAGATCGAATAGTTGAGTGTAGGAAATTAAATTTAATGTGTTCATTGTTCGAATAATTATTGAACTTATAACCTGGGAATAATTAAAAGAATATTAATCATTTAATAATGATAGGTATGTTTTGATGTACAGCACATAGTTCAGGGATGGTAATATAAAATAAAATATTTCTTAGGCATTATTAATTTAATTATCTACACTTATTTACATGTAGGTATATGACTTTAATAGAATAAGCAGTTAACTTGTATATTACAAAGTGCCAATAATTTAAAAGAAAATTGTGTGTACTAAATTGACAATATATCGCTTCATTGGAGTGAGAGTACAGAATTGAACCTTTTTAATGGATATCTCCTGTGTACTGCACAAGGGTTAACTGAAGCGGAAACCGTTTACCATGTAATCATAAAAATAACACACAATGCTGAATATTGTTTAATAGTTAGCGAAGCATTATAATCGAGTATATTTTTTATTTTTATTGTAATGCTTTGTCCAAGCTAAAGCTTTTTTTCCCTAAAAGAAGTGAAATGGATTTCCATAAAATGTGAAAGCGAGCACCTAAAAAGTGTACATTTATTATTTGTACAGTTCAAATTGTATTTTTTTTATGATTTTAGGTTTTTTTCAATAACTTGGAAATCGGTTCAAATTGTATATTTTTTATGATTTTAGTTTTTTTTTTTTTAATAACTTGGAAATGTTAAAAATATATTTTGATATACGATAAATTGCATTTCTATCGTGGTATGGGACAGTGAACATAAAAAAATATGGAGCATATCCAAAAAATACTTTACTCAAAAATGCATGTAATGTGGTCATTATTTTGACAACCTTGTTTGAGCAAAGTCTACCTTGCCGTTCCAAGAGCGTTCAAAGAGCGGCTGGCAAAGTTTTGCTGGTCGCTCTAACGGGTCGGCAAAACATTGCCGGCCGCTATTTTGACGTTTCAACGTTTTAATATATATTTTATTAAATTACTTGCTGGTTTTATTCAGATTAGGTACTTGCATTTTTGAGTAAAGAACTATACAAGCCTTGTCCCACTACGACTTCTTCGCTGGTCACGCTATGATTGCCTCGAGCTAGCCTAGCTACGCTCTAGGCCTCCCACTTGGCCATCATTGCAGCCCTCGCTGTAAAGGCTGTAAACCTACGGTCTCGGCCTTTAACTCAGCTCGTCCATCAAGTGCTGCACGCTGACCGCGTTGTGACGGCCTGGAACTGCGCTGTCGGCCATCATCAGCGCGACCAGCAAAGTAGTCATTATAGACCGCGGCGGTAACGTACTATTACAGAGGCTATCAATACTGCTTTAAAATATAATTAGCTACAAAAATTGGAGAAGTCCTTTCTCCATATATTCAATATAGTTTAGTCTGGCCATTAGATATATTCAATGGCGAGTGTTGGTTACATTGCAGTACTATATTCACTTACTACTATGTATGCAATATCCATTTAAATGTATGTATTAATGGAGAGACCTCAAAGCGCATTACAATGTCATTAGTCCGTAGCTAAATACGATGGACAGCAAGATAGAACTATATTCAACACTAAAGGGGCAATTTAAACCTTATCTCCAAGGCCTAAATATTATATCGTATAACTAGCCTACCTTGCCTTGTCCACTGTACCAAGCATTGATTTGCGTTCACAACACAGGCTTAGACCATAAGTCTAGCCAGTAAGCGTGTCCCTACCCTGTAACTTAGTTACAGCCGGATGATAGGCCGGGGCTAATATGTAGGTATTTCCCTTTGATAGGCGACAAGCACAAGGCGACCTCTATGTGAAGGGGTGGCTTCAAAACGTAGAGAGCTTCAATTATGGGTTCATAATTGCATTGATTGGTTTTACGATTTTTTTGTGTAGATTTTAATGGCCTTTTTTTAAACATATTAAGTGCTTCAAGAACACTTTAGTTATAGAAGGTATTGTCCAACAAAATAATGTACCAACTAACATTTTAGTAAAAGATTTTCTCTTCTCGAGGAAGAAAAGACCCCATAAGCCTTTTCAGAAAGTATTAAACTGTAAGTAATGATTTTCTCTATTGAAAATATAAAACGAAAGTCATATCTTACTCACCTCTTAAAGATATTAAACTTGGATTTATATCTCTCATTGGCTGCTCTAAATCAAGCTCTAATGTCAATAGAGAGTTCTAGGCACTGAAAACAGATCAGATAAAGAGTGGAGTGGACGACTTGACGCGTGAGATTTTACTCTGATATACGACATGTACGTCTTCATATATCAGAAGCGTTAGAGATGTAGGCATGGACTTCGCATCAATTCATACTGGCGTTTTTTTTTTACCATATGATTAAGGCGAGTTATGCTCGTCAGTGAAATTACGTATTTGTATCTACGTTCTTATGTTTTATCTCAGCGTTATAAGTATGGTTTCTGATGAGAGTAAGCAGCGTGGACTATAAGTCAAATTACGGTTAATTATTAATTTAAGAAAAACTACACAAAAAATGCAAAATTTGAATTAACAATGATTTTTTATTTATCATATAAACTATTATAAACAAAAAAATCATGTTAAACAATATCAAAGGTATTTTCAATTTTATTTATTTCGAAAAAACTATTTTATTTTACGTTTCTGACTTAACAGTTATATAACTAATATCCTCCAGATTAAGAAAATATTTTTTCTGATCGTCTAAAAACACTCACTTTTAAAAAAAAATCGGAACTATCGACGCAATCTCTGAACTCACTTCACCTTAAGAACCAATTTAAGGAAAACTATTTTAAGGAATATCAATGATTTCGAGGCGCTCGTAAATTTGGTAGCATAAGATAATCAAGTTTATCTCAAAGAACTAAGAGAATATATTTTATAAAACCTAGACCAGATCGATACAATAGTATATTGAAAGCCTTAGTAACACTCGCATGTATGAATCTAAATGTATGTAATAATTATAAGTGGGGGAATAGGAGACCCCCGAGGCGAACTAATTATTTTAGATTCAAAGGACAGTGCCCGACCAGTTCAAATAACCACGGATTAAGGGGACTTTGATGCGGTTTGTCACTGAGCTTCACAATCCCCATGCAGTCATGTTTCTATAATTGATAGACTAGTTAATCAATATCAATAATTACGTATTAGTTAATCCATGTCAATAATTATTTCGCTACTAATTAGTGTATTTGTACAGTAGTAAATTGCATTTCTATTTTATTAATTACTAGCGGCCCGTCCCGGCTTCGCACAGGTTTGTATAACTTTAACTATATGCTCAGCGCACGCCACGGAAGGCCTCAGAAACGATACTTTTCCCCCGTTTTTAAAACATTTTTGGTTACTGCTCCACACCTATAGGACCTAGCGTGATATTATATAGCCTATGTTACTTCTGAATAATGCAGCTTTCTAATGGTGAAAAAATTATTGCAATCGGTCCAGTAGTTTTTGAGTTTATTCATTACAAATATACAAAAATACAAAAATACAAATCTTTCCTCTTTATTATATTAGTATAGATGATTTATAGGATTGATAAAGGGGAAAATGTAGATGTAAATATGTTACCCGCTAATAATAAAGCTTTCTATTGGTGTTTTTTTTTTAAATCGGTTTAGTAGTTTTTCTTTATCTGATACAAACAATCTCATCTTCTCTCTATATAATATTAGTATAGATATAGATTTATGACTACTCTTTATAGTTTTTTTTTTTTTAACTAGGTGAAAATAATATAATACGATAGGATAAAGCTTTACTTAAGCTAAACTATAGTTTAATTTGTTTTTATCAAAAAAAAAATACAAATATACATTTACGACCGCGATGCTATTAGAACCTTATTCACTAAAGCCTGCATCCGTTAATAATGAATTATCTTAGAAAGCGAGGACGTTTAGATAAAGAAAACCAATATTCTTTTGTATTAAGGTTTAATTTTCAATGGAAATAAGTAAATATTCTAACCTCCATCGTACAGATAAAAGCAGTCAGAGATCGTTTTTTTTTATTTTTTTACTTCGCAAGAATTTCCGAAGACTTTATTACTTTCTATTTATAGAAAATCGTCCAAGTATAAATACATTTGCCACAGTAGTTTATACAAATACAACAAAATAAATAAACAGATCTAGTTTTAGTACAAGTTTAGCTAATGAGTTTCTGAGATTGTCATTTACCTAAACGTTCTTAATAAACGTTATTAGTTTTGTAACTCTATCTGGGCTAGAAACATATACATGGTGAATTTGGAAGGTTACATTGGGCTAATATGAGTCTCTTCTGATAATATTGAATAACTTTTCCCATGCCGGAAATGAAACACAAATGGCCTCTCCATACAAACTAGTAATGTTAAAATAACCAATTTGTATGCATAAGCCAATTCCAAGGGAAAATAGTTTGATTTCAAATTCAAAATTATATATCAACGTTTAGTAGAGCCTCATATTTAGCTCAAATACAACCTTCAAAGTCACCATGTATATATTTATTTATTTATATTCACGCCAGATTACGGGGTAGTCAGAGACAATTAGTACCACTTATTTCTATCGAGGAGTATGTAACTCCTTTTGCTTGTACAATCATAACCGCCTCTCTAGACTAGTGGTTACGCTTTTGGCGCTGTGTCCGGAGGTCGTGGGTCCATCCATGGCAAAAAAAAATGTTTTTCGTTCCAGTTTGCCATGGTCTGGGTGTTTATAAAATATAATATGTATTATATCGTTGATTACATAGTACAAGCCTAGAGCTTAGTTTGTGACCAGAGCAATATGTGTAGATTGTCTTACATATTTTTTTTTTTTTATTATAAACCTTCTCATTAATTCACGTCGGTTATGTAGACTTAATTGTGCCTTATAATTTGATCATGTTACGTGTGGCTTGCTCACCCTCGGCCCCGTTTTGCGTTCACTTCACAAATTAAGTAGAAACCTGTTTTATATTGTATGTTTTTGTTACATGTTGCCTAAAATTATGCTAAGGCAACGCGTATAGTGTAGATATTTTTTATTGCACTAACTGAATCCCACGGTTTTACCAAAATGAAGGGTTAGATTTGATTCGCCTGCCACATGTTTCGCTTAGTGTGTAGTACTTTCTTACAGTTTTGCCAACATAGGGTTAAAAAAACTTACCTACCACTTACATTTATTAAAACTACTTAAGGATACTGCATTCGTAATCGCGAAGTCTGCGTTCTCCATACAAAATGAGCTTTCGCACCAGTAATACTTGATAACTGATTGTCCCAGAATAAAAATAATTTATTTGTGAGTAAATTTTATAGGTCATTCATCTTTCTATGTTGGGTTATTTATTCTTTCGAAAAATCAAAAAATAAAACCTTTTTAAATATTTAATACTAACAACAGCTACCTTAGCACGGCCGACGCGACACTGAGTCGCTTGCAAACGACACGACGTCAAAAGGGTGTGACGTGACTTTTTGCTAGCACTCCAAGACAAGACTTCAAAGTCGTGCTATAAAATATCAGTCTTTTCTTCATTTGCTCTTCTCTGCATGGCTGCCCAAGACTCAAAGATTTATTACATCGTTAAAGACTATTATGACAGGTTTTTCACGCTCAGCCTTAGGTGGTGACATAGAAGTCTCGCGTGAAATTGTTTGATTATTTTGGAAAAAAATAGGGAATATTTTTATCAGGGGAATATGGAAATTATACGAACATATGGGTATTGAGGAAAGTTGCCATTAATAAAAAGAGGGAAAATTTCTCAATTTTAGTGGGTTATAGAAACGTGGGTATTGTGGAAAAGAGTCATTACGTTTGAATTATAAAAATAGGAAAATCTTTGTTAGAGAAAATCGTCAACATAAGTGGGAATGTTTTCCCACTTTTTCATAAGGAGGAAATTTTCAATTATTACATAATGACCGGTTTTTCAAAACTCCCACTTTTCCATAAATCCCACTATGGTAAAGTGGGGAAAATTTCCACTTTATAAAAAAGTAGGGAGAAATTCCCACTTAATGAAAAAGAAGGGGAAATTAAAAAAAAAATACCACTTAATATAAAAGTGGGAAAAATTCTCACTTATTGAACAAGTGGGGGAAAAACCCTACTTTATATAAAGTGGGTAATAATTCCCGCTATCCATCTGTTTGTTTGCACGCGCATAACTTAAAAACTACTGGACCGATTTATATACATATATATATATATCTTCCTTTTTGTTGAATAGCTATGAGCTCTGGGGTTAAAACAAAAACGGCCTGTATATTTGAGTTATTTCGAAATGTCGTCCGGTATGTCGAAATACAGAGTGTTTGTATTTTAAGATTCTCTTAGGAAAACTTTTAAAATAGAATAGAAAAGAAAAGCTTGAATGAAGCAAAGTGATTTTAAATTGACATAAAACTGCATTAAAATTTTTATTTTGAGATTGTTTAAAGTTTATGTCACATTTTTAATAACTACAGTGAAGTTGCCAAACATGTAACATATACGCACACGAAGTTGCGGGCAACAGCTAGAATACAATATAACTATATCTACAAGACTTATGTATGTGTATATGAGTCTATATATGTGTATGTATGTATATGTATGTACAGATATTATAGTAAGTATTTATTTATATATCTTATATATATATCGAGTAATAGGTGATTAAATATTATAATGTAATAATTGGTACGAAGGGCGGGACTCTCTTAATACAGGTGTTTTACACTTTACAAGAGAGTCCCAACCCCTATAAAGATAACATGTAAAATAAGTAATAAATCATTTTTCATTTAAAAAAAAGACTACAGTTAGCCTTGTGTTGCGTCATAGGCAAAAATAGTGAGAGCGGATGTAGATGCGGGTTACTGTAGACGTATCAATGAATTTTTGTTTTATTTTTTTTAGGTGGGAGCAAGGTCTCTATAACTTCGTTAGGCCGACTGGCCGGCCTCGTTATCATCGCCCATAAAGATGCAAAATCCGTCAAGTGACCATGTCATGTTTCGGGTTTAGTCTGTGAGTCACCGTTTCAGAAGACTACTGCATCGATTTCTTGATGAGGTGGTAGTCTCCTTTCAGGGTGCGGTTACGAAATGGGTAGTTGAATTGACTATAAGGCAGCGAGTATATTAAAATATACTATTAATGCAATTCGTCATTGTCGCCCCCATTTCGTAATCGCATCATTTTGCCGGCATAGTTGGAGCGATCAATATTGTTTACGAACTATTATTGATTGGCCCCATTCATGGACTTTGTAGGTCTGCTCACCGTCAGGTAGATACAAAGTCACATGTCGTGATAATGTGAAATACTATTGAGATAAATGAAACAACAATCCAATAGATACCTCATAGATATAATAGATACTCTGAAGACTCATACGCGTATAGTAGTAGACATATTTGTAATTCGCAATCGTCTTTGTTGCCACCCATTTTGTAACCGCATCATTTAGCCGACAAAGCGATCAATGCTGTTAATCGACGACTACTTACAAAGTTACATGCGCTGCTCTATTTTTTTTAATGGAGCACGGCATGTTACTTTGTATCTACCTAAAGTTAAGCAGACCTACAAAATCGATGGATGGGGTCGATCAATACATTGTTGTTTAACAATATTAATCGGTTCTACTATGCCGGCTAAACGACGTGGTTACAAAATTGGCGGCGACATGAACGTATTTGCATTACGAGTCTATTTTAATATCCTCGATGCTTATGCATCGAATCAATCGCCCGTTTCGTAACCGTACCATTAGTACCTACTTCGTACGTAGAAGACTACCCCATCAGCAAGAAATCGACGCAGAACTCTCCGAAAACCGGTGAACCTACAGACGAACCCCGAAGCATAACTAAGTCACTTAACGGTTTTTGCATCGGTATAGGCAAATATGTTAATCTAATTAAGCAAAATAAAGTTTAAGTTTTGTAATAGAAGGCAACAAATTAATGAAATTAACAAATAACAAATCAACCATATCTCTGAATGATATAACAAAGTAAAATATAAAATTGCCCCGGAGTTATGTCCGTAAACATTTTATTGTCAATAAACCTATTTTTTTAAATAGTATAAGCGATTCGGCATTGGGCACTTACAAATTCACAGTCACGACCGCAATATGGCATCGCGCCGCTATAAAAGCCTTGACTTGACTGCAACCTATTTAGGAATCACAGTTGATCTCGTAAAAGATACAGTCGTCAACATTTTACTTGCCTCAACATAGTAGAACAAAGTAGCTTTTCCAACTGCTACACAATAAATTTTAATGTTATTTTAGATAATTTCTTGCAGAAAGTTTTTGTCATTAACTAGTATCGCTTGGTTGTTTTTTTTTGTATACAAGTATATTTTTATGTGCAAGCATGTGGCACACAAATTTCCGTTTTTAAGATATGAACGTATGTTTAATTTAAATTCATTAATTTTTAGTTAAAGTCTACTTTGATCTATAATATGATAAATATAATGCGCTGAAAATCTTGATATGATTATTTATTTATTTATGTTAATACTTCATTATTATATAAAATAAAATACGAAAAAAACAAAGTACCTACGAAAGTATACACAAGAGCGTATAGGAACATACAAAAATTAAATTAACAAAACCTAATAAAAAAAAGTATATAAGTATCCCGACCTTTACTTTATATATTCAAAAGATTTAAAATGATCACAAGTGAGAATGCATGTCTGTCATGTCTTATACTAGATAAACTTGTAACCTACAAAGTACCTAGTACTAAGTTATATAACAAAATTATGACTAAAAATAAAATAAATACTTTCTGATTTAAATAATATAATAAGATAAATAGAGTCTGGTGAAATATATTATAATAATGGAATAACAGCATACATAAAAAGTAACTATCTGTTAAGTTTTAAAAAGAAAAATAAATAACCAAAGTTAGTTGAAAAAAAAACTTATGGATGTGTCTTTTATATGAGAATTACAGAGGAAAGAAAAATTAAACTTGGTTAAAATCCACTGACGAAGACACAGTTTCCAGAGATATAATGAGAGTTTCTTTTAATAAAACTAAAACTTTTGTAGCATAAAATTAACTTATAAAAATCAATAAAATTTAAACTATGTATAGCAATCCTACTCTACAATAACATCTTCTGAATTTTATACCTCTGAATACTTTATTATAAGAATAATGCTAGTCTTTAATAAACTTATTTTCGTAGTAAAATTGTCGTACCTACTTAGAAACAGACTGTTTCAGAAACCGCCGGCAGACAGCTTTCAAGTAAACTGCAGGGTGTAGTCACTTACAGAGAGGGGTAGTCAGACGCGACTGGTAATTATTTTATAGGTCTGTTGTCACTTAGTTGAAAGGAAAACCTTCCAACACTATTGTGGAAACCCAACTTAATTCTTTGAGCGTCGCAGACGAAACTTGTATCCTTTCTTTCCTTTTAAAACTACGAGAAGAAATGTCTTAAAGTATTATAGAACGAATTAATATAATTTGAGGCACTAATGTTTTCGCAACAAAAAATTGTGCTATGTTACGCCATCGAAAGTCCATTTGCGCAATAGGTTGCGTTTTATACCGAGCGAGTAGTCAATGACTTGTTATGGCCGAATTTATTTTTAGATTGCAACAGTTACTTTTGTCTATTAATAGATCGCTAAATCGTCTAGTGAGTTAAAAATAGATACTAAAACGAAATTAATGCTATTTATGCTTTGAGGTCAAGATAATCATCCAAATAACAAGTTGGAAATATAAGTTTTTTATACATAATTATATCGTTTATAGTTGTAATATATTACTAGGCTAGTTCTGTACTCCTACAGAATACGCTATTATGTCTAAATGTGGTAATTCTTCTATATTCTGCCAGATTATGTGAGCCTTTGTAATATTTTCGTAATTGTATATATTTTCTATCTGAAACTATTTTTCGTTCTGCGCCTAAATGATCAGTTTAATATTAATAATGTGTTGACTGGTATATATAGGATTTTTTTTTTTTTTAATGTGTTTGTTTCTGGGTTAAATAATATTTTTCGAATTTTATGTTTTTTTTAGTAATTATTAGAATAAATAAAGAAATATAAAGTTTTCTAGCTTATAAAAACCTGATAACTACTAAAAACAAGTTAAAGTTTCAAAATAAAATTGGCGTTTTAAGTAATTAAGCAATGTTGTTTCCACTTGGTATCGAGAACTTTCCATAAAAATCTTCCACGCTATACGCCGTTGAGTAACAAATAAAATAATTAAAGTGTTTCAACACTATGACTATGGAAAAAATTTAAGATTAGAGAAATCCGATGCACAGTCATTCGTTGTAGATGGTGAATGTTTAAAGTATTCCATGGCATGGAAAAAATATTCCATAGCGTGTGTCACAATTGTTTCTATTATATTTAAAGGTTATTGACCTTAAAATTTAAGTTTAATGTATATTATTAGATAATGTAGGCGTAATTGGTAACGAATTCATAATAAGATTTCTTCCTTCATTAATTAAAATATATTTATACATTCATAAAAATAAAAAGGTTTCTGCGCGGCTCACTTAGTGACAAAATTCAAAGGAAAACTTTAAATTTATTTAACAACGCTCCTTCTCTCGAAATAAGAAACTAGCTCGGTGTAAATTAATAAAATTTAAATTACTCGGGACCGGAATGAAGCTTTATTCATGAATAGATATTTAAGAATTTCAGTTAAGGGTGCTTTGGAGAGAGATTTATATTTGACAGATTTTACCAAAGAAATAAAACTTGCTCCTTTGAGTAGACTTCATTAAAGTATCTTTAGGTAGAGAGATGTTCTGACGAGAAAAGTTTTTCATGAAAAAAAAATAGTCTGGTGTCTTTAGCTGAGGAAACTATATTTATGAATATTTAAATTAGGAAAGTTCGGTGATATGATAAAGAACTTTAGCATAGATTACATACATATTTTATAGACTATTTGTTATTAGCAGCTTCAGCTTAAATAATATGTTTGAAATTCATACTATTCAGACTATTCATAAATATCTGTAAAGATTTACCTGAAATGATTTTGACTTTGACTTTGAAAATATTGCCCTTTAAAAAATAATATTTAGGTAATTTTCAATAAAATATATAAACAGTTATATGAGCTGCTTTGACGGCCAACTACTGGCGTTCATAGAATGTAAAACCTAGACTGATCGATATCAAAACATACTCGCTCTATGGCAATGAACCTAAGGCACCGTTGCCAAGAATGTGACTCTGTATCTTTAAGTTGGTAAGCAGTTGTAAAATGTAAATCTAGATTATTCATATTTGGCTATTCCCACATTGTCAGATTTTCTGTTTTGTAACCAAATAATGATTACAAAACAGAAATAAAAAAAAAAAAAATGCATAAACTTTTAATAGTCGATGTAGTTTTATGGGAACCGGTAATACCAAAGCCACAACGTTAATTGAAAGTTTTTATATTTATAAAGGGGTCGTAATTAAAACCGGTAGAAGTCTAAGAAAGTTCTGACAACTTCTTTAAACTAAACATAATAAATGAAGAACTCCAGAAATATAAGTTTTCTTAACAATAAAATATAAATAAAGCAAACTTTGACACCAACTTATAATGATGCAATGCATAATAATCAGAACAAGGAATTTTCGCCCCGTTCAGTGTTATTTTTTTGTTGGTGTAAAATAATTGAGAATCTAATGTTGCTTGTAAGAAGTAGGTATACCTACACTTCTGATATAATAAATATAATTCTACGAAGTTAATATTTCCTGCGCCTTTGTACGCATTAATAAGTTTAAAAAAATGTGTGTGTGTATGTGTATCATCACGGTGCCTAACGGCGCCGAGACCGGCTAGACGGCCTCAGGGTACCCAGTGGAGGGGTGTTTAATGCCACCTCGTCGTAGCCGATTGTATGATTTTACACCGAATAAGTGGCTAGCTATTCGCGATATTTTGAATAGACTCAATAACCCATCTATAAACAGTTTCACAACTTGGTATAGTGAAACTGGGACCGACAGCTTAACGTGCTCTCCAAGGCTAGTGCCTTGGAGAGCACGTTAAGCTGTCTTAAACAAATGTAATTTTTTTTAATTAATAAATCATTGGTACATGTCGGGATTCGAACCAGGGACCTAAGTGTTTTTAAGCCCAAGATCTAACCAACTCGGCCACCATGTACACAAAAAAAAATGTGTTGCTTTAATATTCCAAATTTCAAGTTTCTATTTAGAATGGTTGCTGAGATTAAATTATAAGAATACCGAGACCGCCTAGGCGATCTCAGGGTACCCAGCGGTTTTTTATCCCACCTCGTTGTAGCCGATGGTATGAGTCTACACCGAACAAGTGGCTAGCTTGTCGCGGTGTTTGGATAGACTCAATAATCCATCCATAAACAGTTTCACAAGCTGGTATAGTGAAACTGGGACCGACAGCTTAACTTGCTCTCCGAGTGGTGTTGTTAAAAATATGTTCCGGGTTTTGAACCGGGGGCTTAAGTGTTTTTTTTTTAAGTCTAAGGTCTAACCAACTCGGCCACACGTTTTAATCTCACGTACGTGATATACGAGTATGCGTACGTCAGATTAAATTATTTCTGGTTTTAGCATTTGACCAATTTAATTCGCACTGACCGCTATTTAAATATATATTTATATATATAAAACAAATGTTCAATAATGAACATTTAGGTAGCCAAAAAGATGACATAACATATCAACTTTTAAACAAAAAAAAAGATATTCTTTAAAAAGTAAATATAAATCCAAAAAAATTTGATTAAGACTTGTGTCTATTTAATGTACCCATCTTTTCTTTATACATGCACCCTATACCTATGTCGAAAAATAATGTCCTTTCCAGGGTCTCAGCCTATTTCCATAACAAATTTCATCTAAATCAGTTCAGCAGTTTAGGCGTAAAAAATACTAGCTTTCTGCCCGTGACTTTGTTTCGGTTGGAATTTATACAACATATTCAGGTATCCCTGTTTAGGTGGGTGTAGTTAATTGGTGCCTGGGGCCGATGTTTACTGCCGAAGTATTTTATTTCTTCACCACCCACATATAATGAGGAGAACAAAACAAAAACATATATATCTAAGGTCTCTACTATATAAGAGATATATAATTTTATGTAAAATATCCCTATAATTGAACTTATTATTATTATTTTTTTTACCAGATTTGTTTGGTTCAATTTTTTAAACCATATTATATTAAAAATAGTACTACTCAAATGCGTTAAACATCCTGTATAATGCCAGTTTACCTACAAGTATCAGCTTTTACGAATTCTAAAAGGAGCTATACAATTCCTTTTTGATAGTTACTTATTGATTTAGGCATTATCTAAGACTAAAACTATGATAGAGGTCGGCTCTAGACAAAGTTGAAGCATTTATCGAATCTAAACTCAACCCCTATAGGTTATTAAATTCTCAAGTTTCTAATCCTGATCTATCATCATAAGTTACAGTGCGTAATAGTAATAACGTTCTCATGTGGCTAAATACTCCGGTCAAGCAAATTCAGCTTTAGGGATGAACTTTATAATTCATTCAAATTCAGTCATAATAGGGAAAAAAAATACAAACAATGTATATTTGTATAACAAGTGTCAATACAAATAGATCTAGACATGTCTTAAGAGGGCGTATAAGGGCAAATAAAACAAGTGAAATAAAATATGTCTGTTACAAAACGTGCGAGTAAGAAACAAAAAAAAATCTCGCGCGAAATTCTTAGAAAAAAATCTATAACTTTCAAAACATTTTGAATTCGACAAAACACACTAGGCCAACACTAGATCATATATATTGATAGGTATACATAACTTTTTAAAAACACATGCTTTGTAATCTGTTCCATATTGAATAATAGGAAATAACGATAAAAAATGGAGATAACTTTGCGATTTGATATTTTTTCTATGGAGACATCTTCATTAAAAATAGCCAGTTCTTAAATATCTTGTATTAATATGGTTTTTTTATATATTATTATATTGCTTGGATTTGTTTGAGGTATTCTCATAATCGAAGTACTAGATTTCTAATATGCTTTATTTTTAATTATTTATTTATAAACCATTTATTCCTTTCAATACACAACATTATTAAAAAAAAATACATAAAAAGTTAAAGTTAAATTGGTAAGGTCCCGTCGCGAGTATAGGCCTCCTCCAATTTCTTCCACTGCTCTCGATCTTTTGCCAGTTTTTTCCAATTTCTTCTGCAATCTCCTTAATGTCATCTACCCATCTTTTTGTGGTCTTCCCTTCGGTCTTTTCCCTTTATCAGGTCCTGTCTATTCAGTTACTATTTTTGTGCATCTTTCATCTTTTAATCTAGCTAAATGCCCTGCCCATTTCCATTTTTTTGGCATGTTTTAATGCGTCGATTATATTTGTTTTAGATCTATTTTTTTTATTTGGTATTTTGTCTTGTTTTATCGAAAGAAGACATCTTTCCATGGCTTGATTTTCTTGAATAGTTGAAACTAAAATATAGTACCTAACGCCAAATCACAAATAAATTGGAAATAGAAAATTAAATGTTGCGCTGTTTTATTATTATTATAAGATATATATAGAAATAAGCAAACCTAAGTAATATGGTAATTTAATTGAAATTTGATACCTATATGAAATCCCTAACTTAGAGTTCTCAATTGGTTGACGGTAGTAGATTGGTTGTGCCAAGTTGTAGAATATGATCGTACATAGAGTGGTCTCGAAACATGAGCGTTCAACTGTCGTTACTAATATTCTAGATAACGCATCCATACCTTTTTGTATAATATGCTAAATTGTACATCTGCAACAACTTCTTCATTTAAATTACTTTTCACAGTCTCGGATTTACATAATTCAAATTGCCAATTTTCACGTCTACTTTTATAACTAGATACCCATACTAGCAAGTTAAGAAGACCTTAAGAGCCTTATAAAACTTGTAATAAGTAATATAACTTTAGTATTGAACATATTTACCAACTTTAACGAAGCTTTGAGGGAGCTCTATAATAACGAATAGGCTTAGTGTGCAGTAAGTAACTTTAATAACAAAGTAGTTTAAAATTTGTTAAAGGAGAAAGGTTTTTTACTAATGAATTTTCAGTGTAAATAATTTATGAAAGTTTCCATTGCACTAAGTACAAATGCGGACATAATGCCATTAGGCATTCTCTTTCAGTGAAACCTTCAGAACCATAATGGTAGGTAAGTAAGTAAGTAATAAACATTGAACATTTTATCATAATATTCAGACAATGATAATTATTTTCGTTAGCCGAAGTTTCCTACAAAAAATAATACTCATATTTATATGGAAAAAAGTCATAACATGGAATGATATTAATATCGCATTACTTGTTCGTTATTTATTTTTTCTATTTATACTCTTGTTAAACAACAATGTATTGGTCGTCATGGACTTTATAGGTCTGCTACTATTACGAAGATACAGAGTCATATGTCGAGCTCTAATAAAAAGATTCTTGTTGTAATTTTATGCGACCTCTATCTTTATAAACAGGCTGTTGAGCGTACGTTCGTGTATCCATATATACAGTCTATCTATAAGACGTGAATGTTCACAGACGTGAGGGGTGACTAAGGCAGGCACACGATATGATGCCTCTTTGATCAGATTGTGTACAAATGGATCAATTGTTGAGCAATTATGTTTACTTATTATTACTTGGGCCCGGTTTCAAATTCTATATAAGGCCGTTTATAAAAATACTTAGTAGTTTAAACTTATTCACATTCCCTAAAATATTATTCACAAAGTTTTTTCCATAAGACGATATTAAAATACTTAAACAGTTTTAAAGCTGTCTTAATCCAACTTAGATCATCTAAGTTAAGATTGAATTTCAGGTCTTTGGTAAGTATGATGTTTTGCCTTTTAAATTTCACAGATACCGATTTTTATATCAGGAGTTTAATATCTCGAGTAACGAACTTCAAACTTTGTAATTAAGAGGGATTAAATGTGAAGTTTGCTTTGAACACTGCGCCATGCGAGGTGGGATTTAACGTGGGAATGTCGAGTTTCAATATATTGGGGATCAGCTTGAATTTATATACTTTTAATGTATATACCTACATATCTATATTTATTAATTCATACACTGTAATTTTTCTGCTGGCTTAAATCGTTGTTAACCATTCAGGGTCATACATATTATTATTGTGTAAAGGCATTTTTTTTTTAAATAATATGTAGAACAAATTACACATATTGCTCTAGTCACAAACTAAGCTCTAGGCTTGTACTATGTGTACCAGAAGCAACGATATAATACATATTTTATTTTATAAATACCCAGACCATGACAAACTGTACAGAAAAAACGTACTAATATATTTTTGCCATGGGTGGGAATCGAACCCACGACCTCCGGATACAACGCCAAAGGCGCAACCACTAGTCTACGGAGGCTGTCAGAATTTAATTTTACTTTTTACATTGAAATTACTAGGTAACTACTAAAATAAAAAGGCTTAGTAATCGTCCACTTTTAGGAGGTAAGTATTTTTAATTCATATTTATTTCCCAGATCCTGCGGGGCAGGCGAAGACAATCAAACACCACTTTTTCTATCACTACATCCTTCTTTCTGCTTCGTCCTCACGCATTACTCTTTTAATACAAGCGCGACGATTCGTCTTTAAAACTTTTCAAATTTGGTATCTTATCGAATAAATGGAGTATGTTCCATATTTTATTTGTTTTGTTAAGTCTAATTAAGTACCTGTCTGATTATGAGCGTTAAAAGGAGAAATTAAGAAAAAATATGTCTGTCTTGGTCGTACGCGGCCATGTTTATCTGTCATCACAAGTTGGTATAATGAAATTGCGGCCAGTAGCTCTACCATGATTTTTTTCTAACTGTGTTTAAGTTACTAGAAATTATAATTATATTTTTATATTATTAGGAATAAATCTATAAGACTCAAGATCTCGTTGGCATTTTATGTGATCTGTCTAAAGCGTTTGATTGTGTTGATCATCAAACTTTATTAGATAAGTTAGAATTTTATTGCATTCGCGATTCAGCTATAAATCTAATATAGTCCTATCTTTCTAATAAAACTCAAGGCGTTAATATTGATGGTTGTGTGTGCGAAAGAACTCTTGTAAAGATTGGTGTCCCACACGGCTTAATTTTAGGCCCATGTCTGCTCCTAGTATACATTAATGATCTTTAACATATGCAACCAATGACACTCTGAAAATGTTTTCAAATGGTTCACGGCGAATAATTAATTTTTAAATGCAAAGAAGACTAAGACTACTGAAGTTTATGTTCTTAATGTATCTCATATTAATGCTACAGTGATAGGTGGTATTAATCTAGAATTTGTTGCCTCCACTGTGATTTTAGGGATTACAGTCGATTTCAAACTACAGTGGAAAGCTCACATAAATACTTTATCTAATAATAGATTGAGCTTTGCTGCAAATGCAGTCAGAAAAATCAGTTAATTAACTGATGTTGGAACAGCCAGACTAGTGTACTTCGCCTCTATGGTCTTATAATGTGGGGATCCGCGGCAGATAATACTTTATTCATTCTACAGAAGAGGGCCATTAGGGCAATATATAACATGAAAACTCGTTATTCTATTCGAGAATTATTTCCTATGGTTGATGTTTTTTTTTATCTCAATATATAAAATTTTTTAAATGTTTTAGGAACTTATTTTAATTATGTCCTAATTAAAAACATATATAATTATAAGCAAATACCTTATATTAGCGGTTTTATAAAACTTAGAAGTCCTCGTGCTTAAAATAAATTGTGAATTTATTGATGTTACAATGCTTATTAAGTTGCCAAAGTGGAGAGAGTTTGACGTATAATTGGATTTTTGAATTTTTATCGAAAAGAAACAATTCTAAAATTGAACATAGCTGTCCCTAGAGATAATTGTAAAAAATGGTGTTGCATAAAAAGAAGTTTGAGTAAAAAAACCTCCCCTAGCATGGGTTCGTCAGATTCTGTACGACTTTCGGAACGAAAATGTATTTTCTAAAGCTATGTATTTTGTAGAGCCTATGATGAAGTTTTGTGTAGCCTTTATAAGGCTGGGTTGTACTTTTAGTTATTTTTAAACAATTGAAGCCATTTTTTTATGAAATATCACCTAAAATTTTTGAGTCTCGAGTGTAGTGTAGATTGAATGCAAATTAATATTATTTTTTTCATAATTGTTTCAGAATGGCGTCAACACTAGCTGTCCGTGAATATTATTCAGGGAGAAATATTCTCATAAGTGGAGCCACGGGATTTATGGGAAAAGTAATGATAGAAAAGCTCCTATACTCTATTCCTGATTTAGGCAACGTATACATATTGATGAGGCCGAAGCGAGGAAAATCGGTGCAACAGCGTATTGCTGACATATTAAAATTACCTGTAAGTAATTTATTCAAAGTTGTACCTCAATATTTAGAGCTGACTGATTTTTTATAGAAAATCTATTTCGACTTTTTAATAAAGACATTTTTTGTATTTGATTATATATTATATATTTTTATATTAAATTTAATTTATAAACCTTTTACAAAACATAAGAACCGTACTTATACGAATTAATTGAACAATATTTTCCAACAAATAAAATACAACACTCATATCCTATTACATTTTAAATACTGTTTTGTTTACTGTTTATTATATGTTTCAATAATCCTTCACATCTAAACAAACACAATATGAATATAACAACTAAACTATTCATATTATCGTAAACAAACAAACCGGAATGGAATTGGTTTGGTAATGACTTGTATCTCCGGCAAACACTTGTAAATAGAATCGATAGAAGATTGTGGTCAAGCAATCGACGCACAATCCATATGTCACGTATTCAATTTCCGTACCGGTGACAATATTCGTAGTCGTACAACACAGATGCAACAACAAATATTGCAAATACAATTTCGAGAATGGCAATATTTGAGATAACAATGCAGTTGTCCGATTTGAATAATAATTCAAAAAAGGGTTTACATGTCGTAAAGTTCTATTCTATGCTCTGAACTGACATATGCTATGCTTAAACGTCAAAAAGAGATATTAATACCTTAATTATAGTAGTGATGCACGTCATGCTTTTTAATTAATAGTGGTTTAATATAGTTTTAGAACCATAGTTATCTAAAATAAATGTGAAATTTAGGTTTAATACTCGTAGGTTTGGGTAAAAAGAATTATGGGTATAACTTTTGTAAAATAATAGCCAAATAATTTTGAGCGGTCACATTCTGTTTCTTATAACGTGATCGTTAGATTGTCAAAATAACGAATTCCGTTATAAGCGCTCTCTCCTCCAATCAGAGTAGTTTTATAATATCGTTAAAACAGAATGTGGCCGCTGGTCTGGTTATATTTCTGGTTATTTAATGATTATGGTACACCTCACCATCTTTATTAACCTAAGTAGCACAAGGTTCTAAGGTAAATTAGTAGTAAATTTAGATTATGCCAAATTATTAAGTTTTAGATATATTTATATATATATAGACCATCGGCTACGACGACGTGGGATTAAACCCCCTCCGCTGGGTACCCTGGGGCCGTCTAGGCGGTCTCGGGCGCCGTAAGGCACCTGTGATGATTTGTATGTATGTATGTAGATATATTTTAACCGTCAGTATCTACTGTGTGTTATTTTTGTTATACGTATACTTCTTACTTCCATTAGATAAAATATGTTTTATTTAAAAATAATAAGTAGAAAATTTATTGGCTTATCTTTGAGCTGACAAACTTTACATTAAATTATGGATTGACCTATAAATTACTTATACACTATACATTAATTATTGCAGATCTTTGACCGTATAAGAAAAGATAATCCAACAGCTTTGAAAAAATTGAAACCAATTCAAGGAGACGTGCTATTTGATGGCTTAGGAATATCATCAATTGACCTTGAGATGATTATTAAAGAAGTAACAATCATTTACCATTTTGCTGCTACCCTTAAACTTGAAGCACCTTTAAAAGACAATGTCAACATGAATACTACTGGAACACTCAGGATGCTTAAAATTGCTAAAGAAATTAAGAATCTAAATTTATTAGTGTATTTGTCTACTGCATTTTGTTATCCAGATTATGAATATTTGGGAGAGACGGTAAGTAATTGTTAAATATTTGGAAGAGACGATAAGTAATTTATCAATATTTGGGAGAGACGGTAAGTAATTTATGAATATTTAGGATAGACGATAAAAAATTGATAAATATTTAAGAAATACGGTAAGTAATTTATGAATACTTAGGACAGACGATAAGTAATTTATGAATATTTGAGAGAGACGATAAGTAATTTATGAATATTTGAGAGATACGGTAAGTAATTTATGAATACTTAGGACAGACGATAAGTAAATTATGAATATTTAGGAGAGACGATAAGTAATTTATGAATATTTGAGAGATACAGTAAGTAATTTATAAATACTTAGGACAGACGATAAGTAATTTATGAATATTTGAGCGAGACGGCTTGTAATTTAGTTAATAATGCATGAAAGTTCTGTGAGACAGACTCGGTGTGACTAATCCCAAATATAGTAAGATTTTATCGATTTTGGTTAAAATTAGCTTGTTGATCTTATACCTAACATCTACTCGCAGACATAGTCACTAGACACCAGTCTGTCTCATCTACTTCGGTACGCCCTGAAACTGTAAAGTCACCATGCTGAAACTGAGGGTTTACCAATTTATTAAATAATATTGTGTTGTTGGAGTTATATTTTATTGGGAGTTTTTATTTTATAAGTTAGCATATGTTTTGTTTATAATAAAGTGATGCAATATCATAGATAACATTATGTGGTTTATCATTTTACCTAAAATTATAACTGTGCCTATTAAAAGCACAAAAATATTTTTTATAAACTATAAATTATGCTTATACTCGTATACCTATACTTACAATTATAATATCAAAGTTAATTTTAAAATACATATTACAACGTGCAATTAAACCTTTACATATAATGAACATTGCTGGTCAATATCCACTCCACAGTTGGATTTTTGAAAATTGGTTTACGCTTTACGATTAAAGGAATTATAAATAAACGTCTTTAGGTTCTTCTTCTTCATTGTTATAAAAGAACGCTATTTGACTCTGTATTTACCCGTGGGTAAGAAACCTACTAAGTTCATGAATGGAATCGTTCAAAGTAATTATCTAGTCTCGTTGTTTTTTTATAAAATCAACAGCCACTCACTAGAAGTAAACTGCTAACAATAATACGATTCACTACTCACCTGAAAGCACCCACAGGTTATTTCTACATGATAAGTTTATATTATAAGCGATTAGTATCGTGGTGTATAACGTGGTGGCCGAGTTGGTTAGACCTTGGACTTAAAAACACTTAAGACCCTGGTTCGAATCCCGGTGTGTACCAATGAGTTTTTAATAAAAAAAAAAATGTACATTTGTTTGACAACACCACTATAGTGCCTCAGAGAGCACGTTAAGCTGTCGGTCTCGGTTTCACTTTACCAACTTGTGAAACTGTTTATATATGGGTTATTGAGTGTATTCAAAACATCGCGAAGAGCTAGCCACTTGTTCGGTGTAGACTCATACCATCGGCTACGTCGAGGTGGGATTAAAACCCCTCCGCTGGGTACCCTAGGACCGTCTAGGCGGTCTCGGGCGCCGTAAGGCACCCGTGATGATATGTATGTATGTACTCGTAGTATAGAGAAATTATGGAGGCTACTTTTTTTTGACTTTTCATTCAGGTATCTTCAAAACTTGAGTGTGAGAAGGGTCCGTCAATATGAGATCCCTGTAATCACGTATTACCCATAAAGTATACCTAAGTATATATTTTTTAGACACACCCGCCAACGGTCAGTCCTTATGATGTGATTCGTCTTTGCGAATGGTTGGATGACAACCAACTATCAGTTTTAACTCCATCTCTTCTGGGAATTCATCCGAACTGCTATACTTATTCAAAAAGACTCGCAGAAGCTTTGGTTGAAGAGGCATTTGCTGAACTCCCTTGTGTGATTGCTCGGCCTAGTATCGGTATGGCATTACTACTAAAGTACGGATGCGAAAGATAAATAATTTCGTACGTTGACTAATTATCTCTTCTCGCTATACAGACTGGCTCGATTCAATCGTTTATTATTTTGCGTGTGACAAAGATAATTAGTGAGCTGTTCATAATTAAAGTATAAATTCTTTCTCTTCCGCGTCCGTACTTTTTTTACCCAAGATTTTTACAATATAATAATTACTAGGTATTTTTTTATAAAAATTTTTTTTAGAGTTGTATTTTTAATACATTATAAAAACTAATTTTATTAAAGATGTTTTCTTAATATAATGTATATAATAGATTTTTTATTAATATTACTAATATTAATGAGTTTGAGTTTTCGCAAAACATTAGATACTTTAAAAAAATAAAAGCTCTAATATATTATTTTTAACAGCCTCATTAAGAATATTTAATATATTATATTTAATCCTCCGGAAACCACCGGAGAAATGAGACGGGTTAAACCCTCCGCTGGGTACCCTGAGGCCGGTATTTATTTATATTTAAAAAAAACTTTTAATATGTATGTATTAAGCCTAACAAAAAAGTAGTAGCTAACTTTTTTTTGTATTTCAGTAATTCCTTCAGTACAAGAGCCGGTTCGAGGCTGGGTGGATAGTTTAAATGGCCCAGTAGGTGTCATGGTCGGAGCTGGCAAAGGAGTCATCAGAACGATGCTTTGCAACGGACAATTAGTTGCTCAAATCATTCCGGTAGATTCTGCCATTAACGGAATTATTTGCCTTACTGCCGAAGAAGGGCTTAGAAAGGATAAGTAAGTTAAATTATATAATATAATAATAACGCCTGAATGATCTATCATTTTGTAGTTGGTAGTATTGTGTATATGTAGTTTATGTATGTATATATAAGATATATTTAAGTAGTGTATAATAGATTGTAAATATTTTATATAATATTCACTGGTTTGCAATACAGTAACTAAGTATATCTCAGTTACTGTATTGCACCTACCTCACTTATTAACTGCTTTTATTGTCCCGAAGGTTTGACTGGTAGAGAATGCCTAGCGGCATTAAGTCCGCCTTTGTATTTTGTATGCAATAAATGCAAGTAAAACTGGTATTTTTTAAGAATTAAAAATTAATAAGGTCTAAAAATGCGTTTGGTTAGTCGGCAATTGTTCCCAAACAAGAAAAAAATATATCACTTATTTTTCATTAGCTGATATCGGATATTGAAAAACCAACTCGTAGTAAGGACTCATAGGAAAAAAAACAAAATTTGCTATAGGTATCTAGAAAAAAAACAACTTAAACACAAAAATCTTATAACTACAAAAGAGGAAAAAAGAACTACTTAAATAGTTAAAAAATATCAATATGAATTTCATAAATATGTATGTCCAATTATTATATTTCATGTAAAATATTTAAAATTATGTAACCAAATAAATAACATTAAAATAAATATATGGTAATCCGACATGCCATTTCCGTAACTGCATTCGACTCCAAGCTGCGACATAATTAATCTACTTTATTTGTTGATTACTCTCATTCATAAACCTCAGTTTCAATTCAATATCTGATAAAGCGAAGTATCAAAAAAAATATTAAACATATTTTTTAAAGGACGAGATTGTACATTAATATATTTAATAACTTCTTGCTTAAAATTTTATAATATATGTGGTGGCCGAGTCGGTTAGACCTGGACTTAAAAACACTTAGGTCCCTGGTTCAAATCCCGGTGTGTACCAATGAGTTTTTAATAAAAAAATGTATGCACATTTGTTTGACAACACCACTATAGTGCCTCGGAGAGCACGTTAAGCTGTGGGTCCCGGTTTCGTACGGTGTAGACTCATACCATCGCTACCACGAGGTGGGATTAAAACCCCTCCGCTGGGTACTCTGAAACCGTCTAGGCGGTCTCGGGCGCCGTAAGGCACCCGTGATAATATGTATGTATTTTTGTAAAAAAAATATTTGTTTTCAGGTTAATAAGTATTCCTGTATATAATTTGAATGCTGCTAATCAAAAACCTACTACTTGGGGACAAGTACTAGATAATGCAAAGGTCATTGGAAGAGTCAAACCTTTAGCATGGCCACTTTGGTACCCTAATGGAGACTTGACCACAAATAACTTGAGTCACAAGATCAAATGTTTCTTTTACCATTGGATTCCAGCATACATAATAGACTTTTTACTCTTAATACTTGGACAAAAAAGATTGTAAGTAATTACATGCAAAAACCGTCAAGTGAACTAATCATGTTTTGCTTTTAGTCTTTGGGTTCACTGGTTTTCAGGAGGGTACGAGGGCATCGATTTTTTTTCGAGGTGGCAGTATATTAAAATATACTCGTAATGCAATTCGTTATTTTCGCCCCCATTTCGTAATCGCATCATTTAGCCGGCATAGAGGGAGCGATCAATGTTGTTTAAGAACAATTTTTGATTGACCCCATTCATGGACTTTTTAGGTCTGCTCACCACCAGGTATATACAAAGTCACATTCCGTGCTCCTATAAAAAAATAGGTTCCGTAAAACAACATAGGAATCCTCCGTAGTTCTTTAAAATATTCTTATAAAATATTGTCAAATAACTCGCGGCCATTTTTATTAATCAATCTTATTTTATTTAATATTATTAATGTTAACTACTATTGAAGTACGTATAGGTACTTTCAGAAGTACGCAATGTCCGTGAAAGCCTACCAAAGTAATTACCTTGCCATGTTCAGTAATATCAGATTGCATTTATGTTGATATAATGTCCTTTATTAAAAGGTATAAAGTATCCTTCAAAAGTTCAGTTCCAATCTATTTTCTGAATAATTAATGAAAGCTTTTGTGGTGTGTACTTAATACACTATATTGAAATTTTGTAGGGAAAATTATGCATTGTAAAATTATAATGTATTCATAACTCTTTAAACGAACTTTAATGTTCGTGAGTTTTAATATTATCATTAAAGTAATTAATTTAAAAAGCATATTTATTTTTCTTTTTCTGGTAAATATTTTCTCAAATAAAATTATGCTAAAATACAGGTATATTGTTTTTAAAAGAGTGATAATTATTTTATTTATCATAATTTCAAGTTAAAATATTAACTTATTTTGTAATGTGTATTTTTATAGCATGTGTCGAGTACAACAGAAAATAACTCAGGGCTTGGAGGTATTATCATACTTTACAATGAGAAAGTGGGAATTTGGAAGTGCTAATTATGAAGGACTAGAAAAGAAACTTAGCGGAAAGGAACAGGAATTATTCCCTATGGATATTGAGAAACATGATTTGACAGAATACCTAGAAAGTTGCATAGAAGGAGGTCGTTTATACTGTCTGAAAGAAGATCCTTCCAAAATTCCCTACAATCGCGTCCACCATAATGTGTAAGTTGTAATTATTATAATTTTTTTCAACATAATTTATTAAACATATACAAAAATAAAACAAGTTAACCGGGTAAAATAAAATTAAAACTAAACCTAAATTAATGAAAAATTATGATGACATGATGATGATGATAAAACTTTATAATGCGTTTAGAGTATATAATACGCTAGCAGCCATGTTGTATGGCAATGATTTTATATAAGCGTAATATTTGGGATCTCTACATTCCATTTTCTGAAATCTCAGATAAATTCCCGAGCCTCGGTTACCAAGGTTCCAGAAGTTTCGACCCCAAAAATTTGTTGCTGAAATGTATGATCTATTGAATTACTATTAATAATTATTAAAAAAAAAAAAAAAACATTTTATATTGTTGTAAGATACAGCAATACAACTAGCGCTTCCATAAACTTCCAGGAGAAACCTCCTGTAATTTGAAGGTGGATATGATTTTGAGATGAAGATTTCCACAAACAGCAGTTTTCGTCAGATAATATTAGTTGTAATCAACAGTAGCATGGCCTATTTGCAGTGTTAGTAAAAATAAATCTGCTGCATATTTCCATAATTATAAAGAAAAAACATTTTCATACCTCGCTGTAAAATATGTTTCACAGGCTTCATGTAAATCCGTTTAATTGAATTTTGTACATACATTCTCAAAACAGATTCAATTAATTGATTAATTAATAATTGTAATATCCACGACCACCGTCGGCTATAAATAGTTGACGAATTAATGTAATTTTGTTTTCAGACTTTACTTTTTGGACCTGGGATTAAAGATACTGTTTTTCCTGTTTCTCTTCTCTCTCCTGGCATCTTGGTTTACTCCTGTAAAGGATGTGTTAACTTATGGAGGTCCAGTTGTACGCCATTTACCTTTTTTGGGATCAGCTGTATTCGATAAATAAATAAAACTTGATGTGAAATCTTTACCCCCAGTTTCTAAAACGATAATCAAGTCAATCTATGATTAAATTTACGTAACAAGGCACATGATTGGTGAAAAATTTACGTGCGTGACATTCTACCAATCATATATCTTGTTAACTAGTTTGATTATAGAATAATTTTGATTATCGTTTTAGAAACTTATATTAATATTTAATAGATATCTTAGGTTGGGTTTGCCAAAACTGCCTAACTAACCTAAGTGTTGACGTTAATCAAACGATATGTTATTTTTGCCCAGTCTAAAAGGTTACTACTTATAAATTTAGTTCAATAAGAACTATAAATATCGATATGTTATGCTTGCCTATTCTTTTAATCGTTGCCTAGTTATATTGTTTATCAGTTTTATTATTTGGAATACCTACTCCAGTAGGTAGGTTGATTTTAAGGTGTCTATAATATAAGAATCTATGTACCTAAATATATCCACTTGTATCTAATGTATCTGACACATTTATTATATTTTTATATTAATTATTATTATTATAAATATAGTTGACTTGTATCGGATCTTTATGTTTTATCTTCAAAAATTTTAATACATGTATTATTTTTATATTAATAATTATACACTTAATATATTTATTACATAGTATCCAAATAAAATAATAGTAGATACAATAATAACATTGTTTATTTATATCAGTGCAAGAAATCCTTGATTGTTTTTGGTCATTCCTTTAATTATTTTTGCCAATAGTTTGTATTATTAATAATCTTATAATTTTTATATATATTTAATAATACCTACCAACTTATTAATTATTTATATGCGCTAATTATTATAGTATTATGTTACTAATTATTATGTAATTCATTGCTCAATTTTCCATTTACCTAATTTTCTAACCAATTCAGCCTATTTGTGCTGGAGGCCCTTAGGCTATCCTATGTAGCCTATGCTAAAATGCGGCGCTGTTGACTGTAGTTAATATGTATTGTAACAAAAAGGTAATGCTAGCCGATTCGATACAAACTAACTCTCTGTATATACACTAAAGCAATGTAGGGATGGACCAAATATTTGATTATTATTCAGTGATTGTATGTTTAATTGCCGAATAAATAGTTTTAGCTGCTAAATCTGGTGTAGAGTATGACCCACTACTCAAGTCTGATAGTCGTGGCGCTTCTGTGGCTCACTTCTGTCAAACTACACAATTTTTAAATACCAGTTTTAATGCAGGACTTGAGAGTGGTCTTGAATCTGCTTAGGTATTAGTCTCAACTTTAGACTTTGAGCCTATAAATAATATTTGACTTATGTAAGTCAAATATGTGTTCAACCATGTGGTCAACACGATATTTAAACAATCCCAAATTTAATCAAAACAGGCCAGTAGTTCTCGATGATTTGATACGGACAAAAATACAAAAAGCCTGAGTCTCACCATAAGGGAGAGTAAAAGGTATTAAACAAATTAAAAAAAATAATGGGAATCTTAATAAAGTTAAAATAATCAATTGTTTATGTTGATTTAATAATTTAAAAGATTGGAATGTATTAAAGAATAAGATAATTGAGCCATCTCTACGGATTGCAATAATAATGAGTGATAATTGTACTTATGTATGATTATATAAAATAATATGTATGATTGAAATAGTTAATGTATGATTATATAAAATAATATAGGTATAATATAAATGTGTTTAATTATAATGTAAATGTATTAGATATTATAATTTAATTGAAACTAACCTAAACATGAAATTTTCACACCTGTAAAAAGGTATATTCTGATGATCATAATAAGATGGCAATCTTGTAAACACAGAGATTAAGCAATAAATATATTTATATTTATGACGTGGGGTTAATATAATATTCATCTATAGTGCCCAATTTTATTGAAAAAAAAGTTATACATATTTTAAACTAACATATAGATACTGTACAACCCTCCGAGTAAACAAACAATATCTACTCAAGAGCGGTAACTGTGAATAAAAACATTTTTAGGATAACTACAAACTTTTTTATATGGCACAAATAAAATATTCTTTTTTTCGCTAACTGTTTTTAATATGTTTATTAGCTCAACTAAATGGATACTAAAATCATTAGTAATCAGCCATTTTTTATTGAAAAACAAAACTGACCCATCACGTACCTATTGCTATACCAATAGGTACGTGATTTGCAATTAGTGTGACAAGCACCGTATACTTTGTCCTGGCATTGCCCCATTTATAAGCCAAACTAATAGGAGACGAGGCATGCATTCCGAGTGTAGTTTATATTTAGAGTATACATTTTCGTTGACCTAAGAGGATCGTCTGATTAAACATTTCCAATACAGTCACGACCTTTTGGTCTTAACTGTTAACCCTCCCTAAACATTCATAGATTTTTGGAGGCGTTATAGAAATGACCGATATATAGACACACTATTTCTTTTTTTTAGGTTTGGTATAGGGAAACAAATACCAATCCCCGGAAATCCGTAAAAACGTTAAATTATCCCTATTATTGAAATTATTGCTACAAAATATCTAGACAGATAATTAAAAAAGGGAAACGTACACTGTACCACCATTCATGTAGTCATCGTTTATTTTCTCTTTAATAAAATGTACCATTTGTTATTAAATATATACATAATAAATCCATTAAAGTTTAAGGGTAGAAAATAATTTTGGCCTGAAAGGCGTTTCTTCTGCTTAAATTGTAACTATGATCTTATACGTGTTCTTTCTCTTAATGAGGGTCGGGGGGAAGCTTTAAATACATGAGTATGGTAGCGTTACCAATTCGCCATCATGCGCGGGAAGAGGTAATACTTATCAGTTGAATCAGCATGAGCATCGAAGAGCCTCTTTAGACGCTCCTCTTAAGAACAAATTATAAAATAAAATAATTTCTGTTGAACTTTCCTGTAACTATCAAATATGAAAATACGATTAATAAAGTACCTATTTACAATTTTAAAATAAAAATGTTATGTTTCGTAGAATTATTATAATAAGTATAATATAGTAATAATACCTACGTTTATAATTATAAACATTCCGCCTAGTTGCTGGAAGATAGCTGTTTAAAAACACCCGTTTAATTAAAATTAATCAAGTGTATATAAAAACGAATAAGTTAAACTCTTCCGCTTCGATCAATTGTTGATTTTACCATATTATTTTAGTTTCAATAAAAAGAGATGGGACGAAAATGTATTAAGTAATGAATAATGTAACATGCAGCAACTAGGCTTTAGCGTATTTTATATAAATAATTGCCAATATTTTGTTAGAATATACGATTTTTTCTTAATAAACTTAGTATACTTTATATTTTCATTGTAAGGGTAACTTGCCACTGAAGTTATATTAATGGGTGCTTAAAGCAATATTAGAATTTCAGGTGACAGGGTTATAATTAAGTAATAATATAATATAGTCAAAATGTACTGAACAATAGCCAATAGCCTTTTAAAGGCAAAAAAAATATTAAATTAATAACAGCATGAGAATATTTGGAAAAGGAAAGATACCTATATAGGGCAACCAACCAAATAAATTAAAGTCAATTCGAGTTACGTTAGTTTAATTGGGTCAAATTTTTGGTTGTGGAAAATGGTGTAAAGTTTTGGATAACTTTTAGCATAAAGTATGTGGTCTCGGTAGTGTTCTTGAAATAATTACCTACGGCCGCTTGGTAGATGCACTAGGGCCACTAGGTCTTTCTAGGGTTACGTAATCTAATACTAATATATCATTAGGATAATCATAGGAACCTATTATCTTTTCATAGAATTTTTATACTGCAGTAAGTTTTAATTATTTAGAGTTACAAAAGTGATTATGTGTACCAAAGTATACCGAGATTTCGAAGCACTTTTTTTACTTGTGAGTCTAGTATGTGTATTTTTTTCATATAGGTAACATATTTTGATTCTATAAAAAAAAATCTTTTCTAACAAATTCTCATGCTGCTTTTATTTTATTTTTTTAATTAAAAATGGCGCAGGTCTAATATAGTCTAATACATGGGCTAGATTGCATTACCTAAATATACTTAAAAAACTGTGTGTATTTTTCACTTATATAATCTCGATAACAATAGGTACGTTTCAAAACTGGTATAATAATTAACGTAACTTGTGTATATTTTCAACTATTTCGTTTTCCTCGAGATCGCACGGGTAATAATATTTTACTTTTGGAACAGACCCATATTTATTTCTGTGTCGGAATCCATATTGTTTTTGATGTTATAAATACGAGTCGATAAAACACCTAATCTGTTAAGGTACTAACTGGAAACTTTTGTATAACTTAATTACTAAAATTTCGAAAGTCAAAAATAATAATTTACATGTGACTAGAGGTGTGCATCTAGCCGTAGTATTTTGTTACAACTTATAACACGTTAAGCAAATTTGGATAATAATTTATATAATGCATAAATTTAGTCTATTTTTTTTTAATATAATTATTATGATGTTACCATTTCTATTCCTTGTATGGTTTTGGAAATAAATAATATATAATTATAAATTTTGATTTTTATTTATTTCATTAATTCACACCCTATAGAAAGTAGAATATCTAAAGACAAATGTGATAAACGCCAAATAGTTACATAAAGTGTCAAGTGTATATAAAAGTTAATAATACGATATAGTAATATCGAAATTTGGAAAAGTCGGATGAATCAGACACGTTGCTTTAAAAAAAGTTCGAGTAACATTTTGTTCTTTATCATTACAGATTGTATTTTATTCGTCCAGTGCAATTAGGTTTATACTTAATTGCAATTGAATGGATTTGTAAGCTTCTGGATTTTTTGAATTTCTAATACTAAAATAAAAAAGTTTACATAACCTGTTTTTTATCTCAAAATGTTTTTTATTGCAAGAATTGTCACATGAAAATAATGAGTTTTTTCTTTAATATTGTTTAATGGCTTGGATACAAGTCCTTTGAGCCATATCTTTTTTTTATTTTTTTGTAGTAATTTCTTTTATTTCTTTTTTATAGACTTTCTACAGTATTTTTAATATACTCGTATATTGCTTCATAGTATTCAACATTTGATAACAATTCATTTATGTAGCGGGGAACAGATTTGCTTATTTCTTCTATTTTTTTAAATAATATTTGTCTTTCACCGTAAAATTTTGGGCATATCTGAATAATGTGAGCTATATCAGCGTCAACTGTATCACAGTAAATACACTTAGTATTAGATATAATATAAATTTTATTTAAATGGGCCGGGGTTCTTGTGTGTCCAAGTAATCAATATAATTGTGTGTCAAGTAAGTTATAAATTGTCTATTTTTATGTTTAAATTCAAAATGCCAGGGCTTTTTGGGTATAGTCTTTTGTATGGATGCATACCAACGACCTGTTTTTTCTAAAGTTTTTGCTCGATATTTTTTCCAAATCTTGAAAACATCTTCTTTAATTTTAACATATAAATCGGTAAATGGGATATCTACATATTTACATATTTCATTCAATCCAGTAAAAGCAATATTATCAACTATTTCATTGCCGGCGATACCGCTATGAGAAGGTACCCACATAAGCTCTACCTATTTAAATTATAATTCTAATTTTAAAATTAGCTCACGAATTTGATACACTATATAATTATTTTGATATTTAAAAGTTTTATTATTTATAGCAATGAGTACAGACATACTATCAGATATTATAATAAATTTGTGAACATTTTTGATTATTTTAATATATTCAACGGCTTTTAATATTGCAAACGCTTCAGCAGTGAATATTGAACATAATGAATCTAATTTATAGCTACAAGAAAATTTAGATTTTGGATCGTAAATGGCTGCTCTGGTAATAATACTACATTTACTACCGTCTGTAAATATTCTATACAAATCTTTTTTTTTATTAATAAATTTAATATAGTCATGTTTGTTATCCACTTTATTTATATTTACAACTATATTATTTATACAATAGCTATATTTATTTGGACCATAACATGGCCATGGATTACTTTTATATATATTCGGTGTTTGTTTTACCTTATGGGCAAATATTGTTCTAATATTAGGATTTTTGTTAAAAATTAAGTTATAATCTGATATGTATTCACATTCTAAATGAAAATGAAGACGGTATAAACTTTTCTAAAACTACTGTATTTTGACAACTTAAAGTTTTAATACAAAATTTTTCTGCGAACAAAAGTAGTCTTATTCTTAGTGGCATAATACATGCCTCCACTTCCAAAGCATTTATAGGTGTTGAACACATTGCGCCGTTAATAATTCGTAAAGCTCTATTCTGTATCACATCAATTTTTTAAAGATTTATTGGTGAAGAGTTAATATAAGCCAAACAACTATAGTCGAAGTGACTTCTAACAATGCTTTTATAAAGTATAGAAAGCACAGATGGATCTGCACCCCAACAAGTGCCTGCGAGACATTTTAAAACATTTAACGCCCTATAAGCTCTGCTAGTTATATAAGTAATATGCGAATTAAAATTTAATTTGACATCCAGTATGATGCCCAAAAACTTTTTTCCTGTAACAATTGGTATCGCGACATTATCATACTTCACTGTCTCAGAAATGGAATCTCCCACATTAAGTTTTTTACTAAAAATTAAAACAGACTCTTTTCTGGACTTACATCTAAATTAAGGATGGTTTTAAAATAATTATGAAGTTGTTTTAATCCTATATTTAAATTTCTTATCGCTATATTTACATCACTATGTTTTGAATATAAAACAACATCGTCTGCAAACTGTAAGAAATCTTTATTGCATGTATTTATATATTGTCGTATTTGTGAAACATAAATATTATAAAGCAGTGGAGAAAGCGTAGCACCCTGCATAGTACCTTTGTAAACAGATCTTGGACCAAGCTTTGTGTGTCGATTTTTAACATATACAGTTCTATCATATAAAAAATTAAATATCCATTCTATTAGTTTTCCGGGAACATCAATATCAAACAAAATTTTTGAAAGTATTGATGGATCTATATTATCAAACGCACCTTTGATGTCTAAAAACGAACATACCGTAACTGATTTATTTATGAAACCCTGTTGTATATCAGAAATTAATGTAATTAAATTATCACTTGCACTTTTACCTCTTCGAAAGCCGAACTGATTATGTGGTTATTTATTATTATGTTCTACATACCATTCCAACCTGATTTTAATCATTTGTTCAAATAATTTTCCTAAGCAAGAGGATAATGAAATGGGCCTGTATGAATTTACATCCCCGACTGGTTTATCAAATTTTAATATAGGTATAATACATTGAGTTTTCCATGTATCTGGTATAACAGTTTGAGACCAAAGAAGATTATAGATATCTAGTAAGAGTTTTTTCCCATTAGTATGCAATTTTTTTATGAGTTTATATGGAATGTCATCTAGTCCCGGTGTTGTATCTTTTCTTGATTGTAATGCCAAGTTAAATTCATCCCAAGTAAAATTAGTCACTAAAAATGAATTATATAAATTTGAATTATTTTCAAAATATTTATTTAATGCAGAATAATTAATTTCCTTTCCAGGTACGTCAGTAGGGGCAATTCTGTTTAAAAAAACTGATATCCAAGTATTGTTTTCATTATTATTACTATTGGTTTTTACATTTTTAAATTTTCTAATATAATTCCAAATAGTCGAAATAGGAGTAGTTCTATTAAAACTTTCACACAAAAACTTCCATTGACTTTTTCCGTTCACTTAAGAATCTCTTTTTTTAGCATCTATTTTTTTATAATTTATAAAGTTTTCTATTGTAGGAAACATCCTGTAGTATTTTAGTGCATTTTTACTATCTTGAACCATCTTACGACAATCTTCATTCCACCATGGAACAGGAGGTCTTAGTTTTTTAATCGTATTAGGTTTCTTTTTTGGAATACATTCATCTTTAATTTTGTATAAATAATCACAAAAACTTTTATAAGAGTTAAGAGGATAATTTGAATCAATAGGTACTTTGTCCAATCTGCTTTTGAATATAAGTATTTTTCTATAAATTTTTCTGAACAGTATAAGTGAGGAGCCGTCTGAATTATAGATATAGTAGGCCAATGATAGCTACCCATAGCATCATCGTATACAGACCACTGACACAGTGGAGCTATTGCAGAAGTAACACAAGTGACATCAATTACAGATTTATTTCTATTAGGTGCACCAACGGTTGTTGGTTCACCTGTATTTAATATACATAGATCACATTCGTCAATCAAATTAAATACATCGTTACCTCTGCTATTATTTATACTACAACCAAATGCTAAATGATGTGCGTTCATATCTCCGGATAAAAAAATTGGTTTGGGTAGATTATTAATAATGTTTCTTAATTTTCCTATTTTCATACGCCCACTACGAGGTGGGCAGTAAATACATATTATCGACAATTTACCTATATTAGTTTGTAAGCTAATGGCTACGGATTGTATGTTCTGATAAAACGGAACTGATATGACACTATAATCTAATGTGTTTTTTATTAAAATACCTACACCTCCATAGTTATTTTTAGCATTTTGAAATATAAAATTATAATTTGGTATACGTATAGATCTATTAGTTTTTAGCCATGTTTCATTAAGTAGGCATACATCTATATTATTTTCATTAAGAAAGTTAATTAACAAGGGTTTTTTATGATTAAGGCTTTGTATGTTATATTGACAAATTGTTAATGACTTTATATCCATAAATTAATTATTATTATTTTTAATAAGATTATTTCTTAATATATCTTTAATGCGTACTGTAGTCATTGGTGGATCACCCTCCTTGTTATTACCTATTTTAACTAAAGTAGAAATCAGAGCTTTTAAAATGTTTTCATTATTAATAATTCATCTATGTTAAAATCATTACCTTTTTTTTTATCTTCTATGGCTACCAACGTCTTACCAGTGTTGCTATTCTGCAATGTTTTGGAAGTGTTTACATTTAGATTGTCTAATACCTTAGATGTTGATTTTATTATTTTAGATGTAGGTGGTAATATTAGGAAGTCTTTTTGATAGTCCTTAGTTATTTTAGATTATGTGTTTTTTTTTCCAATATTTTTTATATTTTTACAGGACATAGTTTTGAAATTGCTAAGTGATTACCACTACAATTAGAGCATTTTATTAATGTAGGGTTAGGGTATTCTTTATAATTATGCTCTCCAGAACAAATGGAACATTTTTGAGTATTTTTACATGCCTTAGCAGGATGATTAAACCAAAAACATCTATAACATTGAAGTAAGGGCTAAAAATATTCGAATACTTTACAACGCCATAACTCACAATATACGAAGTCAGGAATAGAATTTGACAAAAAAGTTACGCTAATAGTTTTTAAAGGTGTCAATTTGCCATCAACTTTTTTCATAAATCTATTTACTTTTATAATTTCCTATGATAATGTAGCATTCTCATACCTCAATGATAATGTAGCATTCTATTGGTGAAAGAATTTTTAAAATCGGTCCAGTAGTTTATGAGTCTATTTATTACAAACAAAGATACAAATCTTCTCTCTATAATATTGGCATACTTGTAGATATATGAGCTTGCCCTGACTGAGACTGATTGACTTACCTACTCATCATCGCACATGTTTTTTTAGGAAAGTTAATAACTCGACAATGGATTGTGCTACATAATTGAAAGAAGAACGGTCATAGCCCATGTATTTTCAGACCTAGGTTTAGAAGCCGCGTTCAAAAATGAAACTTATCCAGTTTGATAGAGGAAAATACATATAATAAAATTGTTAATTACATCGAAGTTCCAGAAATTGGGAGAAAAAAGTTATTCTCATTTGAATTTCAATTTGAGGTTATGTTATTAGGTTAATATAGCGAACAATTTCGGCCCGCGAATTTTTAATCCGCAAAATTATTAGTAGTATTTCCTTGTGCCATAATAATATTATATAATCTGACCTAGGCTGAATGGTTCATAGAGACCTTTGCCTTCTCTATATTTGAGAAAACCGAACAAAAAAAAAATTATATAATCTTTGGATGATCGTCGCTCTTTTTTTAAATTATTTATTTTAATAAAATAGTAATAAAATTAAAACTATACCTAAATTAAAACATAATAATAATAATTAAAAAAAAAAAACAATATAACAAAGATCCTATAAAAAATCTGTCAATATAATATTATTTTGAAGTTGTAATTTCCATACATTGGACAAGTTCACTCAAAGATGAAGAATTCCCGTTTTCAAGTTGACGGCATTTTTATAGTATGAGAATTTCAATTAAAAAGTATAAATCTATCTGTAAGTAATGCATTTAAAATATAATTTAATATTAATATTAGCAAAAGAAAAAATCCAAAAATAATCGATTATTGAAAGTTCAATTAGGTAATAATATTATCAACAAGTGTCCCACCTCTAGTTGTGTGGCCGCCATCTTCTGTTCTCACTGGAGAGGCGATTTAAGGCCAAAGGGCGCCTCCCTATTATATTATATACCTCCATGCACTGGATGCAAGACAATCGACCTATCGTCGCTATATTTTTATTGTGTTCATGCTTTAAATGGACAAAGGGCATTCAATACTATACGGCCTTTACTTTTTATTTCAAAATAATGTGATATCTCTCTTTATTTCGTTAAATCTCAATCCAGATAAGCAAAAATAATATTATATAAATACAATTATATATACGTGGTGGCCGAGTTGGTTAGACCTTGGACTTAAAAACACTTAGGTCCCTGGTTCGAATCCCGGTGTGTACCAATTAGTTTTTAATTAAAAAAATTACGTACATTTGTTTGACAACACTACTATAGTGCCTCGGAGAGCACGTAAAGCTGTCGGTCCCGGTTTCACTATACTAACTTTTGAAACTGTTTATAGATGGGTTATTGAGTCTATTCAAAACATCGCGACGGGCTAGCCACTTGTTCGGTGTAGACTCATACCATCGGCTACGACGAGGTGGGATTAAAACCCCTCCGCTGGGTACCCTGAGGCCGTCTAGACGGTCTCGAGCGCCGTAAGGCACCCGTGATGATATGTGTATGTGTAAAAATAATATTTTTTAATGTATAACGCATTTTTTTCTGCATAATGTGGACATATATACAGAAAAGGCAGAAGAATCAGCACGTAACAAAAGTTGTCAGAACTTTTTTTTCCCAACTTCTAAAATTATTTTGAATAATGGACAATAATGCTTAAATTATGTATTATTAAGTAAGCATATCGTTATTGTTTTAACGGTTGTAGGCTCTTCTTAGAAAATAAATTTAAACGTGTTTCACCATTTAAAAAAAAACATTTAGGAGGGGAAGAAGTGGGTGATATTTCTAACTGTATCATATCTTTGGAACAACGTATGCTACAACAGTGAAACTTTGTATGTAGACTCTTTTTATAAAACTGTTGAATACGATAATTTTCGAAATTTTAATAGGGGAACAGAGAGCATAATTTAAATGTTTTATATTTTGTAATATAATAGGAACCATAAAATTGTATACTTTTGTATAGGCAGGGAAGGGTATTCCCGGTCAGGTGACAATACCGGTCACCAATCTATCTTACAAAATTCTTAGTTTGTGCGCGCACTCACACATCCAAAAAGGATGGCGCGATTGTTCCCCGCCCCGACTCCGACGCACCGACCTCCGCTTAGTTCCGATCGTGCGTCACTCATTACAATATGTGTTTGTTTCGCGAAACTTTAACATAAGAAGTGAGTATCATAATATTCATATTTAATTTGTTGTCTATAATATTTTTTCCCCAATCAGTTATTTAATTATCCATTTGATTGTAGATTTCAAGCAATTTGCGTCATGTTTTTTCTTAAATTATTATTAACCTCAAAAGTGCACAGGCTAATGCCGGTCACCGATGATCGGTATTACCCGCAAGTCACGTATACAAGTAGATGATTTAGACGAAAAAAATAGTTTCTGTAAACTTATAAAAGTTATTGTAATAATTTTCAAATGTTATTGATTCTGATGCGGATAATTTTGCGCATATTAGATTAAGTTGTAATGAAAACATAACAAAACAGCCATTCGATACTATTGTTAAGCTGAAGATTTAAGCGATTTGAAACTGGTAGGTTCATACGTAATCCAGTGATTCGATTAAAATATATACCAAAGATCGTATACTAAAATATCGATCTATTAACTTCGACAATGAATTGAGACCTCGGTTGTTCGGTGAGACCGAGAGCCGACTACAGTTGATCCTGTTACCGGGGCAGGGACTGTAGTTTCTGAGTAGTTATCGCGATCAGTCGGTCTCAACCCCCTTGCTGTGGGGTTAGGTTCAGGCTGGGGTATATACCCCAGCATATGTAATTAAACTATATTTACAATATAAGAATTTATTATTTTCTATCTACCTATATATTGTATCGATAAAAATGAAAAATCGAAATTTTGCTATTCACCCAACCCTAGTTAGTTTAAAAAGCAACCTCTGAAAGAAAAAATAAAACTCTAAAAAGTAAATAAATGGTAATTAAAAGTAAATAATAATAATAATAATTGGCGTTACATGCATATTCCCATTAGCATGTAACGCCAATTATTATTATTTTCATATATAATGTTCCTTTTATTTCTTTGAACATATTTACAGTAGTCTATTTTATTTTGATTAGCTTTTTTTTTATAAATACGATTTTAAAAATCCATTTTTTTGTAGAAACGGAACGCATTTCTAAACGCTCCGACATTAGCAAACAATGTGACGTCATTCGTGCAAAAACAAATGTCAACGTGTGTTCTGTAGTCTACAGTTTCTTGTTTTCTCGGGTATTTCTTGACCTTTATTACGATAATTTGTGATAAGCAACCCTTTTAACTAACTTTTGAGGTGCAATAACATTAAACTAATATGCTTTTTGAGCACGAATGATGTCACAAAATAGCGGCTAGTAATGTACCGTTTTTTACTGCGGTAGTGGCAGATAAAGTTTAAAACCTTTTATTTTTATGTTTTACCCTTTAAAAAATGTTTAATATTTTAGGGTCTAATCACAGAGTCTCTGTGGGTCAAATATAGTTACTCTATCAATTAATGAAATAAAAATATATATGCATATTCAGTTGATTTTCTACAATTTGATAAAATACGTAATTTAGTATGTATTTTGTTAAAAAATATCGTAAATATTCTTTTTTCCCTACAAAAAAGAAAAAAGGAGGAACTGTCTTTGCTTCTGCCATCGATCAAGTTAAATTTAACAGAGAAGTAAATTTATTATATTTTCTTAATTTTAATGTCATACGAGTGAAGACGCCATGTAAGGCGAAATATATCGTAACCAAATAAAATTGTGTTTTAATTATATTATTATATAACTACAATATTACAATATAATTATATTGAAAGTGTTTTAAAAACTACTTAATCTGTACGAAACCATAGGCAAAAGCTAGTATTAAATCGATTCGAAATTGAGTAGGTTAGCTCCATGTCTGTCTGATTGCGGACGTTTTAACTAATTACTGAATCGAATTTCAATTAAGCTTCCTCTCTTCAAAAGAAAAGTTAATTTTATTATACCTATCGATCTATAATAAAAGAATTATATATTTTCACAAACTCATCAGCTGGGCTCGTTTTTCTCAACAATAAGGTTGTTGAATAAAAAATCCTACCTTTTAACGAAAAACAAAAAGATTAATGAAATATTATTATTATTCGTTCCTAATAAATAAATCAAGGAGTAAACGACATTACGGAAATCTGTGAATTGACTAGATGGTTTGTTTACAAACATGTAGTACTAGTAAACACATGTCCCGTATGATGCATCTATAGCAGCTCGGGATACTATGTTTTCAGCTTTCGATGCTGTTTCTAGACAAAATTGAGGTATTTTAGGACCAATCGCTGAACCAAGCAATTCATCCCAAAATGATCGTCAGAATGATATAAATGGACTTAAAAAAATATGTCCAAATCTCTAAGATGATAAAACTACTTCTTTTCAGCCTTCTTTGAATGCTTTATACCCATGAAGCTAAAAAAACGCGCCCCGCGCCAATGGAGTAAGCATGATACATAAATTGTTTCATAATAGTGCGATACCGGTGACGCCAATTTCTAAGGCGAACAAATGAAGATCGGGGGAAAAGGTGTAGTTTCAAATGGCAGCTCAACGCGTCTGACACTTAAAAAACTGTTTAAGAAAAAAAGACATACAAGTTAGCTTTTGTCAAATATGAATGCGTGTCTATGAAGTGTATTGTTTTTTTATTATAAAAAGCTAAATATTAAATTGCATACTTAATAGTTTCGATAGTGTTGCCACCGACAACAAATATTATTACTTATCGATATAAACTAAATATTTTGGAATTTATAGAGATCATCAAAGATAATAATTATTTATCGATATACAATTGTAATACACACACATATCATCACGGGCCCCAAGGTAACCAGCGGAGGGGTTTTAATCCCACCTCGTCGTAGTCGATGGTATGAGTCTACACCGAAACAGAACCGAACCGCCAAACGAGGTTTGTCAGTTACAATTTAGTGATGTGATTTTATAGTTGATAAACTCGATTTTTGTAAATACTTTCATGGTTATGAGATATTATACAATTATTGTTTTTTTTTTATATAATACTAATTATATTTTCTCTACATGCATTCCCAAAAGATCCGGCATTAAAACGTAAATGGGTAGAGGCAATTAAAAGAGAAGAAAATTGGTTACCAACAAGCATGTACTGATAATACACGGGATTATCAGTACATTTTGAGGAATCAAGCTACGATTTAATTGTTATTCGCCTTTTGTAGTTTGCATCGACTTTTATAACTTCCTCTTGGAGGTCGGTTAAAAATGTTGAGATTGCGTTTAGTAGGTGAAAAAAAAATGACTTCCCCATACAAATTGGTCATTTTAACGTTACTAGTTTGTATGGAGAAGGCCATTTTTTTTCTTTTGCGATACATGGTTCCATGGGAAAGTTGTTTGGTTTGATCATATTAACCCAAAGTATATCCTTTCAAAGTTATTGAGTCTATTCAAAACATTGCGACGAGCTAGCCACTTGTTCGGTGGAGACTCATACCATCGACTACGACGAGGTGGGATTAAAACCCCTCCGCTGATTACCTTGGGCCCGTGATGATATGTGTGTGTATTACAATTGTATATCAATAAATAATTATTATCTTTGATCTCTATAAATTCCAAAATATTTTTAGTTTATATCGATAAGTAATGACAACACTATCGAAACTATTAAGTATGCAATTTTATATTTAGCTTTTTATAATAAAAAAACAATACACTTCATAGACACGCGCACACATTCATGTTTGACAAAAGCTAACTTGTATCTCTTTTTTTCTCAAACAGTTTTTTAAGTGTCAGACGCGTTGAGCTGCCATTTGAAGCCACACCTTTTTCCCCGTTCTTCATTTGTTCGCCTCAGAAATTGGCGTCACCGGTATCGCACTATTATGAAACAATTTATGTATCATGCTTATTCCATTGGCGCGGGGCGCGATTTTTAGCTTCATGATATTCTTACTATTATGTTTTTGACATACACGATGCACCAAAAAATTCATAATATTTCCAGCGATTCGGCAACAAAATTTCGTTTGATGAATTCTATTCAAAAATTATTAACATTGAAAAATTTGCACAGAAACAAATGTATGACAAAAAGAAACTGCAGCTTCAAACAAACTGAAGTAACAAATCCCGTTTAAATTTAGCTTTGTAACTACCAACTTTCAGTTTTAAAATAATAACCATATTTTGTACGCGCTGTATTCTGAAAATCTAGAACTACAAAACTAAAAATGTAGGTTAAAGAAATTTACTCGATACTCACAGACAACTATTATTATGCAAATAGTAACTCTTTAACTTGAAATGTATGAAGAGATTAATATAGTCTCCCATATATTATTTCAATAAAAATTTTATTTACATTTTCCAAAACATGAAAATTTTGTACTTTTTAACATCTCTGCAAGCGACAAAACTACAACAATTTATAGTGGTAAAAAAATAGATATCAATAGTTTATTATGTATTCTAAAAATGTATAGAGAGATTTTTGCAAGTTTAATAGAAAATTATTAATTAAATAATTATAAAAACTTGCCAGACAGAAATCTTCATACAAAATCCATGACAGGCCGTCATTGTGCCGGCGATCCCGTCTGTGAAAGGTGGTTCCGCGTCGCTTTGAATAAAATGTATCGTCGGGCGCACATTATTTTACAATTTTAAATATATTTTACCTATTTTTTTTTAATTTATTTTAACATAGCACTGGATACAAATCCATCGGCCGATATTTTACCTATTTAAATTAATTGTTATTTTTTTAAATAAAGTTTTTTTTTATATATGTCCAAAGCAATGCTCAATAGGGTTCCATCCATTATTCAAAACTTTATTTTTATAAATGGCAGAGTAGTTCAACAATTTGTATTATCTACCTAACATTTAAATACTAACATAATAATGTATTGTCTTATTTTATAATCATTAATATTATTACAAAATCAAAGTTTTTTTTTTATTTTAGCATGTGTGACTGTTTGTATCTAACTCATGACAAACATACAATATTTATGAATAGTAGAATGTAATTTCTATAGAATTAGACCGATTTACTATGGCCGGCCAAATGATGTTACCAAATGGGCGGCGATAAAAAAGAACAATACGAAATAATAATAAATAATTTCTAGCATAGAATAATTCGAATTATGTTTTAGAAACTGGCGGTGGGCAATTTCTGAAACATTGTTTTAATTATTTTACGCTAAGTATAAAACTAAAATACATATTGAAAATATTACGCTAAAAAATAATTATTATCATTCCACATGATTGGTGAAATGCTAGGTCTCTAAGTTTACAATAAATTAACTGCTACTGCGTTTTATAACTACTTACACCATGAAAGGAGACTACCGCCTCGATAATCGAAAAATTCCACGCCTGATCCAAATCATAACTAGCGACCGTTCTCTATAATCAATCTATATTTTTTGACGGATAATAAACCATGGTAACTACTAAAGTACGGATTGTTTATATGATATTTGTCTGTAAATGTAAATAATCATTTTTCATGTATTTATTGGTGAGACCACCTACTAAGTATGACAATACTTCTGTTAGACCGAGAGCTCGTGTCCAATACAACTATAATAGTAACCAATATTATTTTTTTAAATAGTGACAGCTGCTTTTATAAAATAATATTGCATTTTTACAATATTTAAATAAAAAACATTTTCCAACGCTGAAAAGATTTTAGTATTTATTTTTTACAATTTTATACATATACCTACCAGCGGCCACATTCTGTTTCTTATAAAGTCGAACGTCAGATTGTCAAAATAACAAATTCCTATTAGCGCGTTCTCCTCCAATCAGAGTAGTTGTTAACCTTTTCTGATTGGAAGAGAGCACGCTAATAACAGAAATCGTTATTTTGACAATCTAACGCTCACGTTAAAAGAAACAGAATAAGTAATTAAAGTTTATGAGAATTATTGATAAAAGTGAATGTGTATGGGTGTAATAAGTGTAGTGCACGTCTGTGTGTGTTGTGTGTATGATGCGTGTGTGTAATGTATGAAGAGTATATTTTTTGAAGGCTATGGTGTAACAGTAAGGTCAATTTTATGATAATATATTATGTTATGTAAAAAAAACAATAGACTAATTATTGAGAATGGACATAGGTATAATATCTAGGTGATCAAAACCGGTAAACCGAAGATATTTTGTAAAATGAAAGAACGTGATACTTAAATTGCATAATTTAGTACGTGCAGATTTTAAATGTCAATTTTTGTTTCATATTTTCCTACGTATCTTTTTTATTTAAGCCTTATGAGTGTTAATTAGAGACAAGTTCAAAACAAACGGACAGATAATTGATATATATATAATGTAGAGATTATGATTGCTTTGAATACCCTGAGTCTGGGTACCCTGAGGCCCTGTAGAAGTTATGTATATACATTTAAATGTATGTGTTAAGTTATTTTACTATAAAAAACTAATTTATTTTAAATAAAATATTTTACATATAATTATTCCAATTAGGTAACTCCGGAATATTTTTAATGTAGATAGATGGGTAAGTAGATTAAAGTGACGCAGACCCCAATCCTTAGTAATGTCAATTCATATGACAGCATTTTTTAAAATAAATACTTAGAGTGGCTGAATTAGTCCAAAATAAAAAAAAAGTTTTGTTTAATATAAATTCTTAGTTTATTACGGAGCGGAGTATAGTAATAGTCACTCTTACCAATGCCTTATAATAAATTTAAACTATTATATAAACATTTTATTAATATATATTAATAAAATGTACCGATAATATCACACTTTGTATGCATGTCTGGAAATTATAGTAATACATCAATTTTATTGAAACATTAAATCCTTGAATATTTAATTACATTTATTGACTATTTCGACAATACATTACTTAAAATAAAATAGTAAGATTTCTAAAAGTAGATATCTAAAATAATAAACTGTCACACTCCATACAATGAAATTTTAACAGAGTGACTTTTGGGCTCAACTGCCCACAGTTAGAATAAATTGAAGAAATAATCTCAAACATTTTTCAGTGAAATCTGACAGAAGGTGATGACGTCACATATACGAATTCACCCTTAAATAAATTATTCTAAATATTTTTTACTCAGGGTAACTATTCGGTATTACAAGAAAAAAGAATTAGTAGTTTACGGGATACTAGTTTTTTTTAAATAACATCTTTCCATTTAAAATTTTGGGACACCCTGATGCTTATAAAGTAGGAAGCGGGTAGATTTTAAAATAAAGTTCCACTATTTCCAGTGGCTTCGTATACAATGTCATTGGAAAAGCATTTTACCATGTGATTTTACCTAACTTTTAGTGCAATTTATTAATAAAATTTTCAACAGTTAAAATTAATGACGGATGCTAAATACAGAAATGATATGTACACGACAGCTGACAGGCAATATAATGGAGTCGGGAAAATGCAGTTTCCCTGTTTATTATTTTATAGTGAAATAACATAATTTGGCAACTCCGAATTGATTATCGTTTTTAGTAGGTATTTGTCTAATATTTTGTATCTGTCAATTTCTCCGATTTCAGTAGTGCGAGTATAAATATGTAAATAAATAATTTATTCCAGGAATCTCCATTGAGTAGGTTAGATTTTTTGTTAATAAGTACCTATTTATATCTTGGAGCTAACTTCAAACATAATTAAGACTGTAAGTCTGCTTACCACTAGGTAGATACAAAGTCCGTGCAGTGCTCTAATAAAAAAAGATTAATTTAGGTAGATAAGTATTTTTAATGTTATATTTTTTTATAAAAAATAACTTTTGTACAATTTTACTTAAACACGTAGTTTTGAAGGGAAACATACTTAATACAAAGAAATGTAATACTTAAAGTATTTTATATTTTATAAAATATCACTTTTGTACAATTTCACTTAAAGACGTAGTTTTGATGGCAAACATACTTAATACAAAGAAATGTAATACTTAAAGTATTTTATATTTTATAAAAAATCCATTTTGTACAATTTCACTTAACGACGTAGTTTTGAAAGCAAACAAGAAATTGCTCGAGTGGCATCGTTATAAAATGACACAACGTTTATCCCTTGTTAGGAACCCATCGATGTTTACAAAAGTTCAGTTACAAAAATACTTTTTAAGTCCCCAATAAAAATGTGGTTGGCTTTTTCTTTTTTTAGATTTTTATGTCAAAAATGTATATTTTATGCGAAAATAAAATGAAGATTACTTGCGGGTGAGAGATTATAAATGTGTAATTACATCACGCATAGGAACAAATAATATCAGTATAAAAATGATTGGGTCGGATTTTTTGTCGGGTTTGGTCGAGTTATTTTTTTCATTAATTAAAAACCAACATTTTGAAATATTTCTGCTTTTTAACACGTATCAGTATCCATGTTTCTGATATACATAAATATAATAATATGTTTATAAAGTCTTATATTATATATATTTATAAACTAATTCATATACGTGGTGGCCGAGTTGGTTAGACCTTAAAAACACTAAGGTCCCTTGTTAGAATCCCGATGTGTACCAATGAGTTTTTAATTTAAAAATTTATGTACATTTGTTTGACAACACCACTATAGTGCCTCGGAGAGCACGTTAAGCTGTCGGTCCCGGTTTCACTATACCAACTTGTGAAACTGTTTATAGACGGGTTATTGAGTCTATTCAAAAAATTGCGACGAGCTAGCCACTTATTCGGTGTAGACTCAAACCATCGGCTAAGACAAGGTGGGATTAAACCCCTCCGCTGGGTACCCTGGGGCCGTCTAGGCGGTCTCGGGCGCCGTAAGGCACCCGTGAAAATATATTATAAACTAATAAAAATTATAAATAAAATATTTGCCCTAAATCGCTGCCAATGGGAAGCGTGCCCAGAACGCTAGCGGCATTACCACGTTGAATGGCAATGCTTAGCATCTGGGCGAAATATAAGCCAGCCTTCTGCTCACGTAAAGTCTCCGTGATATTTGTCCAAAGTCTCCGTGATATTTGTCCAAAGTCTCTGTGGGCACTAGCCATCAACACATACCCCCGACGGCGTCTCCGCATCGGCAGCGGTGTGGGACATTAGAGGGCACTCCAAAGCGAATGGATAGATCCAAATTCTCCGTGCCGGAATGGTAGTGAGGCCGCGTCCATTGCACGTACGGTCGTCGAAATCGATATTTAAAATGGTTGTAATGGTGTTTTTAATGACATTATCTATTATATTAAGTAGGTTAGGATATTGCCAGAGATTGCAGCAGTGCAGAACATATACGAATTTGGGTAAAAATGGACTGCTTTTTTTTAATTTCTTATAGCTATTACTTTTTTGATAGAATTACTGAAAAAATATAAATTGCCAAAGAAATAGCCCATTTAAAAAAAAATCAATACTGATATTGTAAATACACCAAGGAAACAGAATTGAGATATTTATTTGACTTTAGCAATACTTATTTAATATACTCAATACATATATTTATTCATTAAACATTACATTTTTTTAAATTATAAACTAAACTAAAATAAATTAAAATATTCTTCTAGTTTGTCATGTGGCATGGTGCCCAAGATGCCGACGGTATTTCCTTTTTGTATTGCTAAAGAAATTCTATGTTTGAAATACACGCCAACCCTTGGGTCACCAGTATCGTCGATTAGGAGTGGAGCCAAGGTTTTGTAAATTGATGTCATATTGTTGAGGTATGGTGGCAAAAGAGTCATTAGCTCAGCATCGCTTTTTATATAACTACCTATAGAGTTATTATAGCGTTGATTTTCAGCTAATGCCTGCTGGGTCCATGCAGAGTCACAATATCCTGTTTTAAATATATATGGCCTAGTAAGCTGCCATGTCAGGGACATTTTGAAGAATAGCCGATCATAATTACGAGGCGAGTTGGAACAAGATTCGGTATAAACCATGTTGCAGTTCGGCGAATTCTTCGTGACGACAATCGTCACCCTTATCACTATCGCCATACACAGGAGCTGATACCCTTCTATTTTACACCCAGGAGAAACTTCTGCGAGTGATACCTCAGGCACTTAAAGGAAAACCGTAATTATGTAAACTATGTTCTTTGTACGGACGAGGCAACATTCACGAGGTTAGGACTTTCTTATTTTAGTAAACACTCAATATTTTACTTTTAAAATTCATGGTATACCTAATTATAGTTTATCAGTGAAACTACAGCTTTATTTTGCGTATACCTAAATTACTCAACAAAAAAAAATGCACAGGTTGTAATGAATAGAGTGTTAATAGTATGAAAAAGTACTATAAAGTTTCAATAGTACTATCGTTGTGCGCGTTTCTAAAACAACTTTTCCCATGGAACCATGAGTAGCAATATAAAAAAAAACTACACCTATATTTTTGGCTTCCCCATACAAATTATTATAGTCATTTTAACATTACTAGTTTGTATGGAGGAGGCAATATTTTTTTTTATTTGCGACACATGGTTCCGTGGGAAAAGTTGTTCGATTTGATCAGCACAACTTCATATTAGTTCAAAGTGCATAAACTACTATAATAACTCCTAAAAAGTCGAAGTGAAGTTCGATCAGCAGAACTTCATATTAGTTCAAAGTACATCCTTTCAATGTCACCTGTATAAATGAAATTCTATACAATATAATAATATTTTATATTCTGTCAGAATGTTTCATAGCCACATTGTGTTGCACTCGAAAGGTCTCTTTATATGCTTCAAACATGAACCCGCTTAAAATGCTTTTCACATTGAAAAGCCCTACATAAAAGAAATTCTTTTCTTGTGATATTTTCCAATTTGATGCGTCGCAATAATAGCGGGAATGGTAATATATGTTTATTTTATAAAATCAGGACTTTATTGCCTTAGAAGCTAATTGTAATAAAGGCCATTATTCGTATTTTTGATGGAAAATTTAAATTTAAAAAAATGTTTGAAGTAGGTACAAATGAAAAGTTGAATCGGTTTGCTCTTAAGGTGAGTGTAGGTTAATTAGTGAGTATCCCGCGGCCCTCTTAGGTCGCGGTTTTCTAGTTTAGGTTAATTTCGCACGGCTCGTTTGGGCAACGTTTAACTATAATATATATATATATATATATATATATATATATATATATATAATATATATATTTGCAAAACTAACGCACAGAATATTTTTTTAGTTAAATAACAGATATTTTTCGAAATTTTATTTCGTCATTATTTAAATTTCCTCACCACCTTCATTAAAAAAGTTTTTTTTTTTTTTTTTAATTTATTTAACTTTGGTCGCTTAGCGATCATGCCAGTCCCGTATAGTCTTTTATCATAATATAACAAACAATAATAATATACATAAATAACCACCACCACTTAAATCTATAACACAAGAATATTATATACCTACAAATATTTAACAGATATAAGCCTAAAAAAGGTACTTACTATTGTGAATAAATGTTAGTTGATATTTTAAGAGTATTATCATAATAGACGAAGCAAAGTTTGATGCTGTTACAAAATATTAGGTACAAAGAAACTTTGAGTGCTGCAAGACGAGAACAATAGAGTATAGAGCCGGGAGGGTAGGTATACTCGGTTTGTATTCTCTTATTTTATTCAAAACTTTTGTTTCTCATGCTTGTACAAGGCCTGTTTATTTACTTTTTAATAATACTAATTATGAGTTTAGGTAGAGGTTTAAAATGTTTTAAAACTATAAGAAAAGGCAACATAGTAGGTATTACAGGATCTACTACATAGTAGGTAGGTATAAGACGGAATCGCCTCTATATGTCTGTCTGTACGCTTCTAAACAAGCTCCGCAACGAATTTTGATACGGTTTTCATTGAGAATAAATCTTTATAATGGTTTAAATGTATATTATAATATATACCTACGTGGTCTTGGCGACATTGGTATGAAATTAGACTTAAAAACACACAACGGTTTTTAGGTCCCCGGTTCTTACCTCGGTGTACGGTGTACCAAACAAAAAATATTATATTGGTTTGAAAACACGGCTTTAGTGCCTCGGAGAACACGTTAAGCTTTCGGTCCCAGTTCCACTATAGCAACTTATAAAACTGTTTATAGATAGGTTATTCAGTCTATCCAAACTCCGTGTGAGCTGACCACTTGTTAGGTGTAGACTCAGAATACCATCAGCTACGATGCTGGGTACCCTCTAACTAAGCGGTCTCACGATAGTACTTTTAATACCCTCAAATACCTATTCTAAGCAGGTAAATATAATATAGCTAGGTAGGTAAGTATAGGTATGGTGCAATGTTGTAGTCTAGGGAAACCTTTATATCCGATATATTGAGTTCCAGCGGAATACTAACTAAGCTAGAGTCCACACAACATTGTTAATCCTATGTCGTTCGTACCAACTCAGGTGCAACGAGGTATAGAGTGGAACTTTGTTTAGTGACGAAATTGGTTTTAGTGTATGCTTAGTTGTTTTGGGCTTCTGATTCCATTAGCATAGAACAACATTTAATAAAGCCGGCACTTAACAACAATTTAAGAAGGCGGTTCACGCGTTTTAACGTACTTTTTTTTTAAATTATTAAGGCATTGATAACAAACAATCATCAGCCTAAAATTTAAACAATTTTTAAACCATTTGTTATAAATTATATAAACAATAAAATACACTTGAATTAAATATTATCCCATTTAATATTTTTTTATTTTATTGAGCATCTCATGAGATTTTCTTAATCGTCCTTGCATGAATTATGTCAATCAAGTCAAAAAAAAAAAAGTCAAAAATATTTATTTCATGTAAACCTTTACAGGCATTTATGAAAAGTCAAAAAAAAAAAGTATATATAAGGTCCTGTGTGTACTTGGCCAGGTCGCCATTCCTCCCACAGACAAATGTTGAGAATATAATACAAAATAAACAAATCGTAAACTATTAAACTATTGTCCTTGCGGGAAGAAATCAATAGATCATCACTAACCGGCGAAATGGTGCGGTTACGAAATTGGAAAATACAATTGGCATTACGAACCCACAGACTAAAATAGCATTGCGAGGTCACTTGGAGATTTTTGCATCTGTTTGGGTAACGACGCGTCGGCCTAGCAAAATTAATGAGATCTTGAAATAAAGTTACAAATATTTTTTCTTATTTACCTTTAGTTATTGTTTATAATTAATTACTTAATTTATTTATTAGATGAAATAAAACCTATCCGCTGGCACCCTTAGGTCTCGGGTTCTATAATATGTCGGAATAGGTACACGTTCAAAACTAAATTTGTTTGCTTGGCGAGGTACGGCTTTCTAAAAGGAAGTTCATTTATTCATTCCCCTTTGTTGCATGATGGTCAGTTAATTCAGGGGGAAAAACAAACATATGGCGACCCTTGATGGTATTTTAAATAAGTGTTTTTATTTAATGGAATAAGTTGAACTAAACATTTACTGCATTCTGTTTCAGAAACGTTTCGCTAAACAAGATAGGTTATACCATTTTTGTTCCATATTCATATACGAAAGAAAAAGAATTTGAAAGTATGTAGGCTGTATTGTATGGGGAAGTCTTTTTTTTTCATTTACGACACATGGTTCCATGGGGAAAGATGTTGGATTAGATCAGCAGAACCCCATATTAGCCCAAAGTACATCCTTTCAAATTCACTCTGTATATGACATGGAGAAAATAAAAGTTTAAACAGAGTAGAGCCCTAGTTTATCGGACACATACAAATCATCACGGGTGCCTTACGGCGCCCGAGACCGCCTAGATGGCCTCAGGGTACCCAGCGGAGGGGATTTTAATCCCACCTCGTTAAAAACCCCTTTCACCCATTTGGATACCATTGATTTTAACATTTTTCTGAAATGTCCATTTTCCATATGTGCAGCACTGATTAGGTAAGATTATTCTTTAATACAGTTTAAAAAATTAATTATAACTAAAAAATCTAATTATCGGCTTCTCCCACTATGGAGATAATGCGATTTTAAGTTTTATTAAAATTGTTAAACAACAATCATTGAATGTATTGATTGAACCCATTCATGGACTTTGTAGGTCTGCTTACCATCAGGTACAAAATCACTTGCCATGCTCTAAAAGCAAAATAAAAAGAATAAAATAAAAATACTTATATAAAAATAGATTTAAATTAAACAAAGTTCAGCTTCTTAACCCTTTAATAAACTTATATAGATAAGACAATGTTTTAAGTTTACAGTATTTAGCCTAACCTAAGCCTCATTAAAAACATAAAATCTATTAGTACTTACCTAAAAATATATGTAAGTATTCACTTATTTACATTGGTGTTAAGGATTTAAATTCATCAAATACTTGCAATAAAAATGTTGACGGTATATGACTTGGGGTAAATACTTAATATACTCGTACGTAATATTGCACATAGGTATATGAAGTATTCCTACCCCATAAGACTACCCCCGATTCCACCAAAATATTAAACTAATATAATTCAATATACAGGGTGAATTTGAAAGGATGTACTTTGGGCTAATATGAGGTTCTACTGATCAATACGAACAACTTTTCCCATGGAACCATGTGCCGCAAATGAAAAAAAAAATTGCCTTCTCCATACAAACTAGTAATGTTAAAAAGACCAATTTGTATGGGGAAGCCAAAAATTTTTTTCATCTGCGACACATGGTTCCATGGGAAAAGTTGTTCGATTTGATCAGCAGAACCTCATATTAGCCCAAAGTACATCCTTTCAATTTCACCCTGTATATATATTTTTTTAAAGAACGCATATTCAATGATGAAAATATTCATATTATATGTATGTATTATTAAATAAAATCGAAGGGTCGAATAAATTACATTTTTCATAACGATTTCAATAATACAATATATACATATAATAATAATAATAAGTAGGTAGGACATCTTACACATGGTCACAAACTAAGGTCTAGGCTTGTACTATGTGTTCCAGAAACAACGATATAATACAAATTAAATATTATAAACACCCAGAAAACAAACAATCGAACCCACGACCTATGTGTAAAGTTACCGACCGAAACCAAGCGGCCGTTATAACCCGACCAATGTGAGGAGTTTTACAAAATATGTAAATAAAGTTACCGACCAATATAAACTGACCTTTGCAATTGCAGACTATTTTTTTTTTAAATAAGAATACTCTTGCGGTTTTGGAGCCACATTACATAACATACTGAAGGAAACTAACGATTTTCTGATTTTTGTATTACAGACTTACAACATTGTTGTAGAACCCACTATACCTGCCGCCTTCGGGGAATTATGGACTACCTATTTATTTATTTTTAAAAGAATACTGTCGCGGTTATAGGAGCTTAATTTCATTACATCCTAAATGAAACAACAAATATATATATATATATTCTGGAGTTCCATCGTCATTTTAGTGTAACCCACTATACTTGTCCTCTTCAGTATTTCACGGACTAGTTGGTTTTATTTAGATAGATAGTCCGTAAACTACTGAAGAGGACAGGTATAGTGGGTTTCACTATACAGATATTGGATCTCTGAAATGAATAATAAATACTTGTGATTTTTGTAAATCATTGTGATTCATAGGGTTTGTTAGGTAATGTAGATCCTAAATCAGCGTCAATATTCTGATATAAATATTAAGATTGTAGCGGGGGGGTTTTAAGAATAATTAAAATTAAAGATTAAGTTGGTTTAATACAAGTTTATTTGAAATAAGATATATTTACAAGTAAAGTTGGTTTTGAGTACAGTAACTATGTAAGAGACCTACCTAATAAATGTTGGCCCTGCCTACAATGGATATGCCTATTATAAACTAAAACTCTGACCGTATAGTATGGGAAGATTGGAAGGACTGACGAGGGACAGGCTCGAGGACTGGCACGTCGACTGGCACGCAGACTGGCACGTAGACAGGCGACGGCAGCAGATGTAGGCAGGCAAGCAGGAAGGCGGCGGCACGATGGCAGCAGCAGCAAGCACGCACGACTGTAGCAGCCGCACACGATGAGGCGAGGCCTCGTCTCTCAGGCTGACGCCTGAGACGAGGACTCAGATGGCCTCGACTCTCAAGGCTCTAGGCCTGAGGTGAGGTCCGTGAAGCAGTGGCTTGCGGCACGATGACGGCAGCAAGGGGAAGGCGGCGGCACAGGCTGTAGAGGCAGCCGTACACGAAGAGGTGAATTCCCGTCTCTCAGGCCAATGCCTGAGACGAGAAGTCAGATGGCCTCGTCACTCAAGGCTCGAAGCCCGAGGCGAGGTCCTGCAGCACAAGGAGGTTCTCCAACCCTCAGAGCAGACGCCCGAGCGAAGTGGAGTCTAGGCAAATCCCGGAGGCCGCAACTCCAGAATCCGGAGTCCTCAAGGAAGTGTGACAGGATCGGGCCTGGTTCTCGACGTAGCAGGTTCAAGGTTTCAAGGATGAGAACCAGTCGATCACTGCCACTGTAGCTAGACTTCTTCTTCTTTCTTAAGCTTCCTCGAGACTGACGAAAAATCGCCGGTCCGAGATATTTAAAGACGATTTTAGAGCTCTACGATTAAAATTCATATTTAGTTTTAATTTATAGAGTGCCAGTATTTTTTTGGGTTTGTATGGGAACTTTTGAAGCTACCTAGCGGTCAGAGGAGACGCTAAGATTTGGTGTTTTAAGTGTCTAAAAATGTGAAAATACCTAAAGAATATGTTTTAATTTACAATATTACCTAATACATAGTTTATATAATTAAAATTTAAATTTAAAATGTTAGGAATCTGATTTCATAACCAAAGCCTAACTTTTCGTGAAAACTAAATGAAAAATTTGGAACGTTCACAGAAGGGAAATTTCTAGCTGTCAAAATTCTGGAGTATTACATACAAATATTAACCAATTTAACCACGTTTTTACTACCTGAAATTTTCCCTGAAAATGGTGTATTATGATACATTTGGTGGTCATTTTAAAAAAATGTATGAAATGATATGAAGACAAATAAAATAAAATACTTAAATATAATATGGAGCGGTTGTAACGTGACAAGATATATAGTCTGTAAACTACTGAAAAGGATAGGTATAGTGGCTTCTACTGTAAAAACGTTGAAACTCTGTAAAAATAAAATACTATGGTAAAAAAACTAAAATTCTTGTGATTCAATCTGTTAGGTAATGTACCTCCTAAATCAGTGACAATATTCTGATAAAAAAAAAGATAAATAGTCCATAGACCACTGAAAAGGACAGGTATAGTGAGTGCCATTATAAAGATGTTGGAACTCTGGTATAAAAAAAACTCAGGGTCTGTTAGATAATGTAGTTCCTAAACCAGCGACAATATTCTGATAATAATATTAAAATAGATAGTGCTTATACTACTGAAGAGGAAACGTATAGTGGGTTTCACTATAAAGGTGTTGAAACTTTGTAATAAATAAAAGAATACTTTGGTAAAAATCTCCAATTCTTGTGATTCATAGTGTTTGTTAGGTAATGTAGCTCCTAAACCAGCAAAAATACATACATATCTTCACGGGTGCCTTACGGCGCCCGAGACCGCCTGGACGGCCCCAGGGTACCCAGCGGAGTGGTTTTAATCGCACCTCGTCGTAGCCGATGGTATGAATCTACACCGAACAAGTGGCTAGCTCGACGCGATGCGTATCCAGAGGTTGTGATACCTTCGCGTCCTTTGGCCTTGTATCCGATACAACGCTAAGGGCCAACCACTAGTCTACGGAGGGAGAATGGCAAAATTTTTAAGATTTGCTTTACAACACCATCTGTTGGTACCGGTTTATAAAAATATTTATTAACAACGAATTTAAAAAAATTAAAGGCTTAGTTTTTGGGACAATAGTCCCATCCGGGCATTTACCCCAACTGCCTGACGCCCGTTTCACCTAAACTTATTAGGAAATCAGGTTTTTACCATTTTTCTACAATGTCCATTATCAAGATCTATCACTATTGTAATTTCAAGTAAATTTAACCAGTAGTTTTTAATATTTTCATGCAGACAGACACCTACTCATCATTTAGCGATAAGCTTTATTTCAAATATGAATATAAGTAACTTTTAGGGCTCACATAAAAGGTATTTTTTATATTTACATAAAAAATAAAGTTGCCCGCAAAAATATTTCGTATTGTGTGGACATAATAACATATAGAACCCTGATTCCCGCACACTATTACAACGCGCCATGTACCCGACATCCACTGCCCGTCGCACACATTCACATTCTCGGAGAGGTCACAGCGCGTAGAGTAACCATGAATCTAATTTGATTTAGGATACATTTGGTGTACTTCTTTTTTCTAAATAAACAAATACTGTCTTTATATATATAAGATTTGACAAACCTATATACAAATAAGGCTTGTCCTCAGTGACTGACTGACTTCCCAAGAAATCTCAAGGGGGTGAAAAGGGGGGATCAATTAATTTTCATGAAGTTAATATCTCATTAACGGAATTACCTTATTTTAAAAACTTTATTGCACAAATTCAGTATATTTCAATATACATACAGGGAGTTTAGATGTACAGAGTTATGTATATATGAACTCCCTGTATGAGTTCGAAATAAAATATACTATAATTTCGAATTTAATTTAAACTTTAAAAAAAATATATATTTAATACCAAGCATATCGGCACAATATGGTATATGAATATGAACAAAAAAGAAGAAATATTTTACTACTTTCAACAAATAAATGGAAAAAGAAACAAATAGTAAATAGTATACACCTACATTCATATTGTACAAAAACAATAAAAATAATATTAATAATAATGTTATTATTATTATTATTATTAATATTATTACTTATCAACGGTTACTTGCTGATGCCTTCTCATGAGTTTACACCTCTTTTTAGGATTGTTCGCAGTAGTTCCATTGCGTTGTTTCATGATGGAACTAGCGCATTTTTTTTTTCGCACTAGTTCCATTTCTTAAGTGTAATGGCAATAATGGAACTACTGCGAATAATAAAATAATTAATGACTCGCACTAGTTCCATGATTTCGGTTTTACCAAATTTAGTGAAAAAAAATATGTTAAAGATAAAAATAAAAAACTTGTTATTTTTCACATAGATTTTGAGGTTATGTGAAAAAAATGTAAATATAAAAGTTGTAGATATTTATTGTTACCTACAACTTTGTCAATTAACTTTTTTCCATAGGACGTGTAGTTTTGCCAGAAATCGAGATTAACCGCTATTTACCCTTAAACCTGGCCAAATATCGCATTTGTTAGTCGACAGATCAAATTTTTGAACGGGAGTGTGAATAACCGTTCGGTCTCTTGATCGATCGACAGACTGTAATAGACGCTTTTGTGAATTTTGTGTAAAACTCCGTTTACTTTGATAAAAGAATATTAAATAATATTACTTACATATGAAAATAAAACCATTCTTCTAAAAATTTGATGTCGTAGACCGCTTTTTGCACCAAAAAACTGAGTAATAGGGCAATTTCGCTTAAACGCGTTCTCTTGAATAGATCGCGCGCTAGATTCGGTCTGGCAAAATATCCGTATTTTTGATGGATTCACAGGCACAAATGTTCCTTTTACATTTGTGCCTGTGATTTGACACAAATGGGCCTGTCCAGGCTGTAGGGTGGCCGCGTTGCTCTGTGGTTGGTTATAACAATAGCTAGTGGGCCGATGCTTACAGAAGATTAGCTAATCAAAACCGATCGAGAACTAATCTTTGTTGTAGGTAAGATGGAGTCGCTATCATAAATATTTTATTTAGAATTTGTAAGAATAGTGGGTAGGTAATTATAGCATTATTATGTAATTACATTATGTAAAAAATGGCTTACATATTAATAATAACTTTTTATTATTATTCACACAGTATGATATAATAAATAACCCAAATGTATTGTGTGATCAACTGCTTTGGGCTCCGCTAAATTGTTTTTAAGTCACTCGAATCATAATCGTAAAACGCTGCTAACTAATTACTTAATTTAGTATAAAAGATTATGATATATAAAATTTGAAAATCGGTCCAAAATTTGCGCGCCCCCCAGAAACTTTTTTTTTTCACCCATTTTCCCTTCATTCCGCTTTCAGCGAGGGCCAGCGTTAACAAGCATAATCACCGGCAAGCTATCACCCGCCGAGCTTATGCCCCTGTAACTGGGTGCAACTCAAACAGGCCCTCAACCCCGTAAGTCAAGGGGTTGAAATACATGGTGATGATTGATTGACCTGTTTTCCGTGTATATAATATCGCAAGTGACATCACTTGAAATATTATGTTCGAATATAAGAGCATCTGAACCGGTATTTACAGCGTATACAGAATACGTTTCAACGTAAGCGAAAATTGGTATTAGTTTATTTTTATTAAATTTTTTAAACCACCGCGACGAGCTTGCCACTTATTTAGTGAAGTTTCGGAAGACCATCAGCTAGGATGAGGAGAGAACCAATCCAGAGAACAATAATAGACAACTTCAAATGTAATTATTATATAAAACAATCTAAGTAAATAATCTATACCTTCATATAATAAAATCGCAAACTTTCCGTGTCTGAACATTAAAGATTTTTGCAAAATAAGTATAGATACGTATATTAATTAAAATAAATAAAAAATAATCAAGAACAAATACTACAGGGGAAAAAATACTGAAGACTAGGCTGTATGCTTCATAGAGCCCTTTTCCTTCTTTATAATTGAGAAAACTGAACAAAAAGAAACAATTTAGTCTGTGGCATCATTCTACAACTTCTACAAAGCCACAAAGCGCCGATTTTTTTTTCACGTTGTATTTTTAAGTGAGCTTTGTTGTGCTGGTGGCTAAAATAATGATTAAGTGAAAGAACAGTTACATAAATAAATATCTAATAATTATGTGGTGTTAGAAATTTAAAGTTTTATTTGATATTTATTTCTATTGTTGTACAGAACGTTATAATGAAGCTTTATACATTGTTACCGGTAAGCTTTTTGTTTTAATATCGTTTTGATCTTAGGTTTTATGAAGAACCTATATAATGTTATACTTAATAATAATTTACAACGGTCCCTACTATAGATACCTATACTTACCGAATCCATGCATTATTTTATTCTCATTATAAATTTCATAAAAAAAAAACTTAAGTTGCGTTAGAATAATGTGCAATAAAACTTATCTCATCACAAAAGCCTAACTTTGAGGTTAATTAAAAAAAGACTTTTGATTATACAATTATTGCATTAATGAAATTATCTTTTAATAACTTAAATAATATTATTTAATGTTTATTATTTTATACACTAACAGTTATTGCTATACATGTGGAAAAAAAGTCTGTCGGGAAAGTCCCTAAATATTAATGATGACAGTTTTTACTGAACGGAAACATTATATTATTTTCAAAAATAAGCAAAACAGCCTACTAATATGTTTGAAAATATGCTTGCCACATGGGAATCAATTCGATGGAAATGCATAAAGAATACACATGTAATTTTAATCATATTATTATGTAAACCTAAGTCTTTGTATTCCTTACAATATCTGCCACTGGATTTAAAAAAGGTTTAGTTGAAATTAAAAACAAGAAAAAGCCATGTTAGACAAGATGCTAATAAGTAGTGATGAAACAGACCTCTACTTTCTCTCCCGTTTCCGCAGAAGTACTGCATATATTTTGACTTCTGATTCCTCTTCAGCAACTTCTTTAACAGAAATTAAAACGGAGATCTACTCGTATATAGTACTTTCAGTTGAATTTTAATGGTTGGATAGCTGATGGTGGTAGAGGGGCGTGCACTCCCTGCTGAGGCCTACCAGGCATGATAAATACCTTTTGCCCCTTGTAAGCCAATATTTGTCAGCACCTCCCAGAAGTGTAGTCGGCGATCAACTGTTCGCCAGAGCTGTTCTAATATATGAAGATCATAGAAATAGTCTGGATGGCTTAAAAGCTGCTAAGATATTATTTTTAAAATACAATCTACCATTATTAAATTTTGATTAAATATTACTTGATTTAAAAAAAAAAAAATTTTAAAAACATCACACAAATGGTCACAAAACTAGACAACAAGTGTGTGCTATGTGTACCAGGACAACAATATAATACATATAATATTATACGAAAACTCTTGCGTTACCGCTAGACCACATAGGTGGTCAATATTAATCACTGAATTAATATATTTATAGGTGTGGCAAAAAACGCAAAAAACTATATGCTATAAAAGAAAAAGTGATCATGTTATTTCTCCTTTCTTAGGAATTTCTTATACTTAAGTAGCTTTAATTTTTAATAAAACTAAAATTAAAATATTTTTCATTGTAATTTGACTTCCGTTTCTGCTTATGGTTCTGCTTCTGTTTCCGTTTAAATGTTTTATTAGACATCCAATTCCGCTTCCGGTAATTTATTACCTTGTTTTCCGTTCTTCAACAAACAGTAGTTGATTAATACTGGTAGTGTGAAAGCTCATTTTGTGTGGAAAGTAGACTTCGCTATAAAATAAGCTTTAATCAGCAACATTATGGTTGTGATCAGTATATTCTCGGGCTTGTTCTAGTTAATACTACTAACTAAAAAAAACCTTTTGGGCTCCTCAAGAACACTTTTAACTTAAGGTTTTGTCTCTTTTACACATACTCATTATTAATGCTAAAACCTACTAGACTAAAGTGTTCCTCAAGGACCCAATAAGTTTTTATGAATACCGTTTTTAACTAATATGTTTTGTTAGGTTTCAGCCTACCATACAATGTTAAGCTAAACTTTAACCAAAATAACTTAGTTTTCTGTAAAGTTCAATGTCAGCAGGTTTGCATTATGCCAGAATTGCATCATATTGATAAAGTGGGGATATAGATTTAAATTACATATTGTATATTTGAAATCCTATGATGGATGGCATTTTCTGACGACCTAGCAGTGCTAACATGCAATCCAAAACAATGCCAGAACCTGCTTACTCTTGTAGACAAGCTCTGTGTGAGGTTGAACGGCATGAGAATAAAACAATCATTATGCTTCTTAAGATGAAATACTAAGTTTACATCATACAAACTATTCTGAACAGGGCAGAGAGTAGTTCCAATAGAGGAAGGCCTTTAAAATTCCTGGGAAGAAGGATTGATTTTATAGGAAGAACCCCATCCTTAGAAGTAGTTTATAGAACGCTTTATTAACCCTAGAAGCCTAATCTATTTTGGAGGTACATAAAGCCTTAACATCTCTGTGAGGTATATATATTAAAGATCACCTGTAAGCTAAAATATACCTAATTATATTTTTTTTTTTAAAGAAAATTTAAGGTTAGGATTTAATTTATAATAAAACATACTTTTATTAATAGACACTACAATCACAGTTATTTATTACAAAAAAAATATATATTCCTAATGTTCAAACTAAAAAATCAACTTCTCAGAAATCAACTGAAATATGTATACTTTTTTAAATTTTAATAATTTTAACCTCAAATACTTATTATTAGGATACATATTAAAAGTAATCAGCAATTTTTTAATGATTAGCTATTACTTTAGAGCAAGTATGTGTTCACAATATGCATAATTTTTGGACCCTAATTTCAACATTTTAGTTTTTGTAGGAGCAAAAGACACAGTATTTACATTTTTTAGTCTTTGATTCTCCTGCCTGAAGTTCATTACCTACATCAATAGGTTTTTCCATAATTTGGCTTACATTTTCTCATAAAAATGTATTCAAAGTAGCTTCAAGTCACTACTTCATCCATTTTTTTTATTATTCCTGAACATGTTGCGGCTGTAAATTGCAGCATAAGTAATGAAACCCATGGCAGGATACCGTAGAATACAGCCATTGACCATCTATTAGCCTTGCGACTACACAATATTGTATAACAGATTTTATCGAATGATTCTACTCCTTTTGCTTGGTTGTAGAAATTAATCATGTCTGGTTTGCCACTTGAATTATTATTTTCTGCATTGACATCACAAGAGGATAAGAGGTATACTTTTTTACAGGTTTTGGCTTGTAAGATACAAGTTGCAGAAGGCCAATGAAGTCAAATCAAAACATACAACTGACAACTACAGGTGGTGATCTAAATAGTGCCTACTAGAATCTAGAGTACCTAGTAGGCTGCCAAAGTAGATTTTTAGCCAGTGGTACAGATATGAACCAGTTATTACACAATGTTCCATGAATAATCTCTGACAATTTTTTAAAAGTTACACAAAGCCTAAACATAAGTGTCGCAGGCGTACGGTACCTCAATAAGTCAAAAATAGTGGGACTTCGCTTAACGACACAAACACTATTGACAAGCTCCCATTGGCCACTGGGATGCCTAAACAGCATCAGGTGCTAATTTCACCCCTGTTAGAAAGGTATAGATAAGGGCAGGCGTAGATAAGGCTTCTAGGGTTAATAACATCAACAAGGTAGATCAACAGTCAATTAGTAATGTCAAGAAAGCTTGGATATATATTATGACAACTACTTAACATCTTGTCTAACATAGCAATCCTGTAACTAATTAATTCTGGACAAGACACCAGACTGAAAAATATTCATGGATACATTCAATATGCATGACAAAATTCCAGACAAACTAGCAGTTTTAGTCTATAGACCAGACATACTGGTATACTCTTGGTGCTTGAAGAAAGTAATACTTATAGAACTCACTGTTCTGTGGGAAACATACATTCCTAAGGACCACACCATGAATTTGTATAAAAAAATACTTTGATCTCAAAAATGAAATCACTAGAAACTGTTTTAAAACTCACATTTATGTAGTGGAAGACGGTGCAAGAGGAATTCCTGCAAAGTCTTTTCATTGTCTATTAAAGAATCTTGGCCTTCCGTGATCAGCCGTGGGAACTTTTATGGAATTTGTTTCCATATGTTAATTTTGATTAAGCTTCAAATATTTTTTTACACAACTACAGGCATACTATTTACTGGCATAGATTGTATGTTATCTGACATTTGCTTAAAATTATGTTACATACAAATACATCCACACTGTTGCACATACAAGTTACAATACATACAAGTTAGTTAAGTGTTGTAAATACATGGGTAAAATTGTACAAATACAAAATCAAAACTACACACCATTTATATATTCAACAGACATATTTTTTAAGAATACCTAAAAAAAAATCTCATATGATTTGAGGTAATTATCCAGTTTTTTTTTCAGGTTTTTATTTTAGTCTTAGCAGTGGCTTCAAATATTGAAGCAAAAAAGAAAACATCCTTTGCTATTACAGACATCTTGGACTATAAAGATTTTAAGAAGTTGTTAAGGACCAGAGCAAATGTCTTAATTTTATTTGTTAATAGTCCCAAAAGGGCTTCTTTAGCTATAGAAGCTTTCCATGATGCCGCTGACCAAATGAAAAGGCATGCTACTATTGTGATCATAGATTGCAGTAATCATGAGTAAGTTTTATTTAGCTTAACTTCCTTTATTGAATACAAAAGTGGCATATTTGGTTGTCACACATGTTTTTTTAGAATAATTTAGTTTTCTACAAAACATTATGAAATTATTGCTGAGTAACTTTTAAAAGATTAAGAAATTATAATAATATGTAATGTACATGTGTGTAAATTATACATTCATCTGTTCACTATTAAACTATGGGGTAACAGATTGGGCAAGTGTTATTATAATTTTTTGTAACCGCTATAAAATACTACTTTAAATACTTTTTTTTTTCAGCATTAACAAATTATGCAAAAGATGTAAAGTTATCAACGATAAATCTTATTATATAAAACATTATAAGGATGGTGCTTTCCATAAAGATTATGATAGAAGTGCAACGGCCAAGTCAATAACTTCTTTTCTACGTGATCCGACTGGAACTTTGCCCTGGGAAGAAGATCCTACGGCTACAGATGTCATACATTTGGATGATACTGTGGTATGTTTTGTTTAATACTTACTTAATACAAGATTGTATCCCAGCAGAAATTCTGTCCCATTATAAACCAAGCTTTTTGCCCATTTATAATACAGTTCACAGAGGTAAGTAGTGTATAAAGACAGTACAAAGTTGTATTGACTTGCCTAACTCTCTAAAGTCTGTCCCAATGTAAAACAAAGCTTTAGGACAGTTTATAGTAGAGTTGAGAGTAGTTAAGCACATTAAGTAAAGAGAATAGACTGTTGTATTGATTTTCTAAACTATTTGCATCACTGTACCAATATATCTCACTTAAGTCTTTCCAAGCTTATATAACCAAGCTCTTTGCCAGTTTGTAGTAGAGTTGACAGTCAATGTATAGTTAGTAAAAACAGCCATATTTACTTGTCATTGTGTTTACTACATCACTAAAGTCTGTGCCAATGTAAATCAAGATTTTTGCCTGGTTTATAGAACAGTTGACTGTTTGGACAGTTATCAGGTTAGTACGGTGAGTAGACAGGTATATTTACTTGCCACTGAAGTTCCTAATTTGATAAAGACTGTCCTAATGTAGACCAAGCTTTAGAGTAAGTAAACCTCTTTTCAGGCTTTAACAAAGTTTTTTGATATTGGTGTGGGATCTTATCAGTCAGCGCTGGTGATGTTCTATGCGACATGGTGCGGTCATTGCCAACGATTAAAACCAGACTTCGCAAAAGCTGCTACTGAATTAAAAGTAAGTATTTTTTAAATATAATCTATTCAATTACAAAAATATAAATTTTATTTGGATATTCAAAAAGCATCCTTAATCTTTTGTGTTTAATTAATATATTTTTACAGACTGTTGGGGTTCTGTACTTCCTTTAGAAATTTATATTTCATCTATTTGCAGGGGGAAGCAACACTAGCCGCTATGGATGTCTTTAAACCAATGAATGCAGCTGTAAGACACTTGTATAATATTACTAGTTTCCCAACCATATTGTATTTTGAGTAAGTATCTGATTCTTATTTTAATATTAACTCTTTATAAAAATCTTATAGTTCTATATGTATTAGTAAATTAACACCAATAAAAATTCAGTACAGTAAAACTTGTAACTGGTGATCCATTGAGTAATATCTTACTTAGAAGATCAGTATTTCCTTTCAATGAGGAAAAGTCGGTGGAACCATGGTTTAGAGGATATGTAGAAGGTACGATTACAAAATTAAATGCAATAAACATATCAATGTTGGCTCTTCTTATAATAAAATAAATGTATGGGTAAAAACATTCTTATAAGGTCCTTTCAGTACCTAAATATTCATTGAAATAAATCTATAACTCTAAAAGTGTTTTTAAAAGATTTGAAAAGAAGTATTATTTAATTTGAAACTCGCATTGTGAAACCGTTTCTACTATAAAATTTGTTAACTATATAATTATATATTTTACAGCAAAGGTATCTACAGATTCCCATATAATGGCGATCATGACAGAGAATCCATTGTAGCTTTCATGAGATACCCTCGAGCCCAAGTTGAGAAAAAGAAGGATGATAGTTGGCCAGAAGATTCAGATGTTGTACATTTAACAAGTGAGTTTTTTTTCGCTATTATAGCCAGATTATTATTAAGGGTTATGCTCTCCTTAGGAACTAGGAGAGGTGTGAAGCTTGTTACACCAACCGGTTGTAACCGACGCCCATACAGTTATAAAAACCGTTAAGTGAACTAGTTATGTTTCGGTTTTTGTCTGTGGGTTCACCGGTTTTCAGGAGTCTATTAAACGATTTAATAATCCTTCCAGGGTGTGGTTTCCGAACGAAGGTACGTTCGTAGGTGTTAGTCTCCTTCCAGGGTGTGGTTAGAAACCACTCCCTGGAAGGAGACTAATACCTAAAAAAGAGTCAGTTGATTTGACGATAAAGTGACATGGATATAAAAGTAGGCTCGTAATGCATTTAGTAACCGCATAATTTAGCTGGTATAGTGGCAGTGATTATCGCTGTTAAGCAACGATGTTTTGACAGAAACATCAACATATCATATTAATGTGGTGCTTGAAATCGTTTAGTTCTTAGAAATTTTGATGGATTATATTTAGGTCGCAGTTTAACCAAACAATGATTCATTGTTTAGAATTCCGAGATAATGTTTATTCTGAGAACTATATTTGTTGTACGTTATTTATTCTGGGAACTATATTTGTTGTACGGCTGCTCTATATAGGGTATAATATAACAAGTTTGAGTTTCTCAAATTGCTTTTCATGAGATATATAATAAAATAATTAGTGTAGATTATCACTAGTTCGAACGGAAGTTCGGGTGCCTAAACTTTTTTATTGGAGCACGGCATGTGACTTTGTATCTATCTGATGGCTCATCAATAAATTCTTTAACAACATTGATCGCTCCCAGTATGGATGCTAAATGATGTGGTTACGAAATGAGCGACGACAAAGACTTATAAAGTATTACTCTATTTTGTTATCCTCGCTGCTTTCTCGTTTAATTAATCGCCCGTTTAGTAACCGCACTATAAAATGAGACCTTCCTAACGGTATGTGCCCTAAGTATAGATACTACAAAATATACATAATAAAATTGTAACTTTCCGTGGGGTTAAATATATTATAGATTCTCGCAAAAATAGTACAGTAATGGCCCGATTGCAGGATTATTGTGTCTGCCTCAGCTCAACGAGTCTCACACAAAAGCTTTAATCACATGTCATAGATATAAAAAATGTATATGAAAGAGGCCTCTGAATGAATGCCGAAAAAAATTTTTTTTGAAGAGATTAGATAAAGAATTATGTTTGATAACGTGAAACTAGAACAAGTGGCTAAATTTATATATCTGGGTTGTGTTTACACTATTATAGTTAAATGCAATGCAATGGTACGTTAAATGTATGTCGGAAAGTCAACCAGATGGCGAGTGATAATCTAGGGCCTTGGAATAGTACAGAGTCCCATTGTGTCCGCCAAATTGACCCCAAGTGGACTGAGGGCCCAATTTTTTTTTTAACGAAGTAACCGGATAAAAATGCGATTGCTTAAAAAGTAATACATTAATTATATTATTTTTTTGCCAGCCGAAACAGGCGGACTGTTTTTGCACTAGCTATGAAAAATTAAAAAATATAGATACTCGTAGCTGTGAGGCAATCGCTTTATAATTTATGAGCATACTCATTGACACCACCAAACGTTGGAAAAATATTACCTTCCAATCCTGATAGGCAGTTTCGGAGACACAACCCTTAAAGTCGCCGAAAAACGTTTTTAAAAAACAGTAAAATATATTAAATCGATGTCTTTCGAAATTTAAACTGTTATAAGTACAAATAATGGTGTCTATCCAATGCAAAAAATGCCATCGAATTTTGATCAAAATTTCACTTACTTCGCCACTGCGGCCCTGGATCACTCCAAAGCCCAAAATATCATCCAGTTGCCTTGCTGATATACATTTAACGTGCTATTGCCTTGAAAATTAGGGATGGTAGATTTGAAAACAACATTGAAAGAAGAGTCTATGCAGTCAAATTTTTAAGAACACTCTTTACGACCAAGATTATTAAAAGCGAGGTGAAGGGTAAACGTGGTCGTGGGAGACCTAGGCACACATCAATTTAGAAAGGCTTAAAAAAAAAATTCTTCTTAGATGGAAGAATTAAACTTAAAATAAAAAAAAAGTCACTGGCAGTGACGTTTAATAAATAATATACATAACATTTTTGTTTATATTTAAGCAATGAAATGATTGATTTACACTAAATAAAATGTTAAATAAGCTACCGAGTAATGTTAAAAAAATATTTAAATTACTTTTTAGTAAAGGTAAGGTAGTGTACCTAAAGTTATTTGGGTATCATCTTTACTCATTTTTTGATAAATATTTATCTTATTTCAGTGGATAACTTTGATGGTGTTATAACTCAATATGAGCATGCTTTGGTGGCATTCTACGCTCCGTGGTGTGGACATTGTAAAAGACTCAAACCAGAGTTTGAAAAAGCAGCTACAGCAGTAAAAAAATTAAAGGTAGTTTGACTCCAATATTTGAAAAAGTTACGCATTTAAATAATTATTTATTATTTTACAAAGCGTTTAGTATTACATAAATGATGAAAATACCAGATAACGCGATAATTTTATTGACTCAAACGGTAAGAACTAATACGTTAGGGCATTTGCCTAACATACATGATTTCCAAATTTATGTTTGCTAGCCGGCAACCAAGTGTATGAAAACCGACTTGCGTAGTATGCGCTGTGGATTTGGTAGACAGACCCGACCGCTACGCTGCTCTTTTGGTGCGGTTCGAAAAGATCCCAGAGTATGAGCAAGACTTAAATAGGGCCTTGGAGGAGTTTTTAGTTTTGAACCCCGCAGAAGATGAGTTCCATGCAGCGGTCACTTATGACTATGACCGTGCCATAGACACCATTACCGAGAATGTTCGTGGGAGTATTGATAAGTCGCTTAAGATGGGCCCCGAGCCTTCGCCAGTTGGTTCTTCTCCCGGGCTTTTGAGCAGGTTGCCTACCCTTGACCTCCGATCATTTGACGGACGACTTGATGCCTGGGTAGGCTTCCTAAACCTGTTTGATAGTTTTGTGCACGGGCGGGGGGACCTCACCTCTAGCCAGAAGATGGCATATTTTTTGTCATCATTGAGAGGAGAGGCTCGTGGCATCGTCCAACACCTACCCGTGACGGACGAAAATTACAAGATTGCGCGTGAGCTTCTGACCAAGCGGTATCAAATTATTAGGCGTTTGGCTGACACTCATTTCAATCAAATATAAGGGTTCCCTATAGCTGGTAAGGCACATGATTTGAGCAAGGACCTCTTGAACCCGTTGATCATTGCAGTGAATGCCTTGCAATGTCTTAACCTACCAGTCGATTCTTGGTCTTTTATACTACTTAACATTGTGCTCGGGAAGCTGTCCCCCGAACTTACGCTGCGCTTTAAACATAGGTATGGTGGTAACAGCATTGATTACCTACCAATGTTCTCTGATTTGTTGACCTTTTTGGATGGAGAGTGCCGAATAGTCGATAACTCTACCGCATCCCCCTATTGGCGGGGGCAATGCTTCGCCCCCTCGCTTTGCTCCCATGTGTCGTAACCGGTGTTCAGCGCAGCTACCTGCTGTAAGGTCTCGTTACCATACCAAGACCTTCAGGACGACATCATATTGTCGAGCCAATGCCATGGGACCGATCACATGAGATCCATAATTACCAGTGGATCCCGAACCCGAACGTTCAGGTACGTCCGGTTCATGAGGAATAGGTATTCGCTGCCCGCTCACCAGTCGCCACCCAGGCAGAGACTGTAATTTTACCTACAGCCTCTGTTTGTGTTTGGGGCTCGAAGGGCAACTATTTGGTTAATCGTGCCCTTTTAGATTCGGGTGCCCAGGGTTGTATTGTTTCGGCTTGTTTAGCGAGTGGCCAATGCCTAGCTTTGAATCCTCACCGGGATTCTGTTCGGGGAGTTGGTAATGTCAAAATTGAGAACTTGATTGGTAACACCACTTTAACATTCTCCCCGTTCTCGGTTTCCTGTCCGAGCATCACTACTTCGGCAATAGTTTTAGAAAATATATTGGGTCAACACCCCCAGGTAAAGTTGTCCCCAGCTGTGGTAACCCTGACAAGGGGTTTGTGTTTGGCTGACCCCACCTTCTACATTCCGGGACCAATTGATTTGTTGCTTGGTGCCAATGTTTTGGGAATATTGCTCCTAGGTAATGTAAAGGCCCTAGGTTCAGGTGGCCTCGTAGCGATCCCTACAATCTTGGGATCGGTTATAATGGGCCCAGCCCATGTTCCACCCCCATCTGTTGTTGATAACCGTTTTGTTGACTGTCTTTCTCTTTCTGAGGCGGTTCAGAGATTTTGAGAAGTGGAGGAGCCTTTGGCTGCTACGAAGGTCAATCCTGTTAATCATGAACGTGAATTATTCTTCCAGAATAATACTGGTCGTTTAGCTTCTGGTCGTTTTTACATCAGACTTCCTTTTATTCACGACCCCCATTGGGTGCATCAAGAGTTTCTGAGAAAAGGTTGGAGTCCATGGAGAATCGCATGAGGCGTGACCCTGTCTTCCGCAAGAAGTACATTGAGTTCATGCGGGAATATGAGGATTTGGGACACATGACGGTCTCAAACTTGGACTGGCGGTCAGTGGAACATTATTTCATTCCCCATCACGCAGTTTTCAAGCCTCATAGTGAGAAGATAAGAGTGGTGTTTGATGGCTCTGCCTCCATGTCTTTGGGTGTATCATTGAACCAATGTCTGCATACTAGCTCGAAGCTTCTCCGGATATTTCGGATATTCTCATGGACTTTCGCCGCCATCAGATTGTCTTTGTGGCCGACATCCGCATGATGTTTCGACACTCATCCACGAGGATGACAGGTGCTACCAACTCATTTTATGGCGGGAGAAACTCTCTGATCCCATGCTTGTCTATGAACTGAATTCCAACACATGGTTTGCGGTCTAGCCCGTTTCGTGGCTATTCGTTCATTGTTGGAGCTGGCCAAGCGTGAGCTTTTGATGTTTCCTCGAGCTTCCGCCATTATGAAAAATGATTTGTACGTTGATGATGTATGCACGGGTGCCTCCAGTGAGAAAGAGGATTTGATCTTAAAGAATGAATTGATTGGGATAATGAGGGCTGGAGGCTATGAACTAAGAAAGTGGATATCGAACTCCCCCACTCTCCAATGGCTGACTTGCCATTGGAGTACCAGCAGGGTCCCCTCCTCTTCGAAAATATTGATAATACTAACATGTTGTCTGTTCTTGGAGTCCAGTACAGGCCCGTCCAGGATATTTTCACCTATCGGGTGGATCTGTCTCCGCCCAGGATCTGGACTAAGCGCTTGGTCCTGTCCACTGTAGCCAGAACCTTTGATCCAAGCGGTTGGATAAGCCCAGTCATATTTTTGGCTAAATGTTTCCTCCAGAGACTTTGGACTGCTGGAGTTGGGTGGGGACGACCAACTCACTGACACCTTGTTAAAGGACTGGGTTTCGTTTGTTACTTCACTTCCAGAAATCAATGAAGTCTCTTTACACACACCTTTCCTTCCAGCTGGGAAGTACACGGCGAGCCTCCATGGGTTCTGTGACGCTTCAGAGCTCCATTCGCTCCTGGAACCAATGCCGTGGTCTACTTGCGTACAGTCCTACTGGAAGTGTAGCGTCAGTGAATGTGGTCTTAGCTAAGCACTGAAGCCTTCATCGCTGCCCTTGGTAGCTTTGTGTCCCGCCGCGGTTTGCCATCGTTGATCCGGTCCGATTGTGGAACAAACTACAAGGACACCGACCGTTATTTAAATGATGTATATAAATTCCCATCAGCATGTCCACATTGAGGAGGAATATTTGAAGCTGTTGTTAAGGCTACCAAAATTCACTTACGTAGGGTGATAGGAGAAACCGTATTAACCTTTGAGGAACTTGCTACGGTATTTTACTACAGACTCAAACGGACAGTCGCGACAGTCGAGCACACTTCACATCACTGAAGGAGTATTCAGGCAAGGCGACAAGTGGCTGCCCTATCAAAAAATAACCTGGAGTCAAAGCCTCGAGGTCGTTTGGGTCTGTAGTAAAATACCGTAGCAAGTTCCTCAAAGGTTAATACGGTTTCTCCTACCACCCTACGTAAGTGAGTTTTGGCAGCTTTAACAACAGCTTAAAATATTCCTCCCCAATGTGGACATGCTGGTGGGAATTTATATACATAATTTAGATAACGGTCAGTGCCCTTGTAGTGTGTTCCACAATCAGGCCGGATCAACGATGGCAAACCGCGGCGAGACACAAATCTACCAAGGGCAGCGACGAAGGCAAGTGCTTAGGGCAGAAACCAAATGTACGACTTTGGTGACAGACATACAAAGACACACAAATAGGCCTTAACAATTTTTGCGTTCCTGAGGTGTCACGGGCGGTGAGAACGGGCCAGCAAAATCTGTACCCACGCCAGCAAAGGGACGCCTCATTTACACGGTCCGACGGCAGATCTCCCATTTGAGGCTGCATGGTAGTTATACATATAGTAAGTTGTGATGCATGCCTTGAGTCTGTAACAAGGCATGTATCATAAAATCCTTCGTATGACTCGTCTGGCGGACAGAATCCAATATTCGGGCTGTAAGATGGCCAACAAAGCAATACAGCCAGCATGCGAGTTCTTGATGTGGTGATCAGCAACTAACCAATTCACCAAGTGACCAGAATTAGGGAGCGACAAGGGGTGACGAGCTCCATAGGGCAAATTGGCATTCCGAAGTCTTCCTCCAACACGAAGGATGCCCAAATTATCAAAAAAAGGATTTAGGCGTCCAATTGCTCCCTTGAGCTTACAATGTCCAGCCCGCAGTATCTCGATTTCAGTATTAAACTGATCGTCCTGAACAACCTTAATCAAATATAAAAGCTAGTCCTCCCGTTCACATGGTGTAAGGACTAGCGACTGGCGTTTCTCCCGGGGGCGTCGACAATTAAAAATAAAACCTTTAATCCACGTAGTTACACCCAACAATTTATCCATGGAGATAAATTTATTCAATAGAAATTCAGTATTCAACTCCACGGCCCTCACTATCGCAAATACGCGGAGACTGGTAGTGGAGCAGTCAACAAAGGCCATAAGGCCAGGACGACTCAGGATGCGTCAACCAATCAAGGCCCTACCAAAGTGAGTGTCGCAAAAGATCTGGGGCAGCACAACCCCTAGACGCAACATCTGCAGGTTTCATCAACTTTCCTAAATATTAAAGGACTAGGAGTCCTGTATTTCATCACTTCCAACAATCACAGGAGTCTATTTGTCCTGATTTTCTTTTTCTGCTGAGATATGCATCTTCTCGGCGGCAAGCAAGGGATCTTTATGTGAGCGAGCAACCGCGTGGCCATGGGTGGCACAAGCGAGTCGAGGAATTCGTATTCGAGGAGTCAAAGGCCTTCTAAATGTCAAGAAGGAGCCCGCCGGAGATCGGCCCTCGTTTATATCGCTCGCCATATGATGCAACACCTGAAACAGCTGAAGCGTAGTGTATGTCTCTCGCAAAAACCAAATTCGAACTGGGACACGAAAAAGTGCCTCGGTAGAGGCTCTGGTTTGGGATCACTCAGGAATTCTCGTTCGCAATATTGTACTATTGAAGGACTAGTCTAGATAAATTACCCCCTTAGGTAATTATTATTGCCCTTTACGTCGACCAGGGGATTGGTGGATTGGGGAGTACGGGTCAGTCTTCTGGTGAGGAGTACATGGCTTCTAATGTACTATCCTCACCAACTAAGTCCATATATTTCTCCCAGAAGGCGGCAATCTCAGCGGAGAGCTCTTCAGCGACTCTTGCTCTCAGGGCTTAGCGTTTTTTGCACGAGTACCGTTGCTGGTCCCCTCAACTGCCACCTCAATTCTTCCGGCGAGTTGAGGGGACCAGCAACTGTTTGTTGTTTAAATTGGCGTTGCTCCCATATATACTGGGCTCCATAGTGCGGATGGACGCCTGGTAATTGGCTGGTATGGGTGCCAACTTACGACAGGCAGGTGCAATTATTTGCGGCTTGGTGGATTTCATAACGCATTTAACCGTCGCGTGTTCTCGGTCTCACTGACGCTGGGTGAGCGTCAGCACAGCGCGCTGGCCGTAAATTATCCCAGTGATAAATTAATTTTATTATGCAATTTATACAATAAAAAAAGTTTAGCGCGATTTGGCTATAAATTGATGTGTTTGATTTCATTTAAAGTTTGTTTTATTATTTTGAATTTCAGTTGAAAGCAGTGATAGCGGCTGTGGACGTGACCAAAGACCCTAATCTTGGTACTCGGTTCAATGTCAAGGGTTATCCTACTCTTAAATATTACCACAAAGGTCATTACCAATACGAGGCGGGGCATGTCAGGAAACAAGACGAAATCATTGAGTTTATCAAGGTACATAATAATATGAAATTTTAATTATAAACCATATTCTATTAATAGTATATACTCTACGTGCTGCAATATTATTATTAATTATATTAAATTCATTTTAATCAGAACCCCGAAGCACCCCCTCCCCCGCCGCCACCTGAAACCCCGTGGTCTGAAGAAGAGTCATTGGTCCGCCATCTTAACACCACCAACTTCAAAACAACCTTGAGGAAAATTAAACATGCTCTCGTCATGTTCTATGCTCCTTGTAAGTAATTATTTATTATATTACCTATTCACAATAGAAAAAAATAATGTAAACAAACAGCTGAAAAATGTAAAATAGGTATAAATTCTCGGATTTCTGATGAAAACACAAAATGCATCAAAATAATTGAAAACATTCCTGTGTATTAAATATTAATTAATGAAATGTATAAAATATATATTTTAAGTTATAAATTAGCTACATCTGAATAATAAAAACGATGGTTTTCTATTTTATTAGTATTTTTTTTATTTTTAAATATTTGTAATAAAAAAGTCACTAGCAAAAACCACCTAAAATAACGCCTCTTCAACTTTACATGTTATTGTTATGCTAACAATTAGCGGAACGGAGTAATGTCTAGTATTCCTATGCATACCACGCTCATATTCATGGCTCTCTCGCTCGAAGTCTCAGTAATTAGCAGGTAAAATCACTATATTTCAAATTATAAAAAAGACAAAGTTATCCAAATGGTTGAAATGGAATTATTTCTATAAAATAGATGTGATCATATATAATTAAAATTAATTTTCACAGTTCAGACCTTATTCTTATATATAAGAGTCAAAATTAATTTAAATACTTTAGTAAGTACCTTATTTTTAAAATATTACAAAAACAGTTTGAGAAACACTTGTTTTTTTTGTTTACATGAACTTTTTTTGCTATCCTGAATAGGGTATAGCTGTTCATTGCTTTAAATTGTATTGGCTGTCTTTGTTTGACGCATACAATTATTCCTACGTTTCTATCTGTGTGTTCAGACGACACATCCCTTAAAAGGGATCCCGAGCCTTTACTACTTTTTCCCAGGCTGTTGAGTCGACTATCTACCCTTGACCATTGATGGAAGCACTTAGTTTGTAGGCTTCCTCAACCTATTTAATAACCTGGTTTACGGGGGTATATTGCAACTAGTCAAATGGCATATTTCCAATAGGAATATAAAAAGTATTATGGCGGCTGTACACTCTGTTGGGCGAGCGCGAGAGTGTAGGTAGATGGTAACGCTAGCCCGCTTCGGCCTGCCTCGGTGTTCCTCGCTAAGTCTCCGCCCCGGGCCGGCTTTTTGCGCCCGAGTGAAGATTCTCGCGCGTGCTGCGAGCGCGTCGCTTCTTCCAGTTGCGCTCGCGCCCGGTACCGTGCGGACGTACTTTTTACTCCATATTTAGCCGTACACGAACGATGTCGTGGAATACCGAGATTGAACTGAATTTCATCAAAATATACCAGTGAACAAACTGGTTTCAAGGAATTGAAAAAGTAAAGGTTTCATTAATAATGACTTATCATGGCCATCTACGCAAAATCAAGAATTAATTCAAGTCTGGTGCAGGAGTGGAAGATATACTCGTATATAGGCCAGTTTGATTTGATGAATTATTTTTTGGAACGATTATACAATTGCAAAAACAAATGCAATTTTTGTTTCGTCCATTCCCTCGGCGTCCACAATTAAAAATGATTTCAGCGAGAGTGTATATGGTCACTCGTCTCGAGCGAGCCTCTCGAGTGTACAGCCGCCATTACAGTTAACTGAATAGTAAATGTTAAAAAACTTACACTAGGGCCTCTGGTAATCTTACAATAAAACTTATTGAAATCTGTTTGAAAATAAAAACATACAAAATGGTTGAATTATATTGTATCTGTTAAAAAGTAGGAGATTTTGTTAATAGGATTTTGTCATGGATTTTATTTTACCTTTTTCAAACAAGAGTAAATAAAGTAACACTATTGCATTTTTACTTACATAGTGAAAAGAGTTGTTTCGAATTTTCTGTAAATTTGTGTTGATTTTTTTTTAGGGTGCGGCCATTGCAAAACTACTAAACCTGAGTTTGTTAAAGCTGCTGACAGATTTGACGGAGAATTGTTGGTTGGATTTTGTGCAGTCGATTGTACCACAGACAACGATGTGTGCCAAAATTATGATGTCAAAGGATTCCCGACCTTCAAGTATTTTAGCCACTTCAATAAGGCTCTAGAAAACTATTCTGGAGGGCGCAAGGTCAGTATTTATTGGTTATACACTGGGACAAGTTTGTCCCTAGTTTTGTGATTTTTTTAGGTGGGAGGAAGGTCTCTAAAACTTTTCTAGGCCAACCGAGCGGGTTCGTAACCACCGCTCATACAGATGAAAAAATCACAAGTGACATTTAAAAAACTAGTTTTGTGATTTTTTTAGGTGGGAGGAAAGTCTATATAACTTTTCTAGGCCAACCGAGCGGGTTCGTTTCATACAAATGAAAAAATTACAAGTGACATTTAAAAAGCTGTTTTGTGATTTTTTTAGGCGGGAGGAAGGTCTCTATAACTTTTTTAGGCCAACCGAGCGGGTTCGTAACCACCGCTCATACAGATGAACAAATCACAAGTGACATTTAAAAACTAGTTTTGTGATTCTTTTAGGTGGGACGAAGGTCTCTATAACTTTTCTAGGCCAACCGAGCGGGTTCGTTTCATACAGATGAAAAAATTACAAATTAAATTTTAAAAACCTTTTTTGTTATTTTTTTAGGCGGGAGGAAGGTCTTTATAACTTTTCTAGGCCAACCGAGCGGGTTCGTAACCACCGCTCATACAGATAAAAAAATTACAAGTGACATTTAAAAAACTGTTTTGTGATTTTTTTAGGCGGGTGGAAGGTCTCTATAACTTTTCTAGGCCAATCGGGCGCGTTCGTAACCACCGCTCCTACAGATGAAAAAATTACAAGTGACATTTAAAAAACTGTTTTGTGATTTTTTTTAGGTGGGAGGAAGGTCTCTATAACTTTTCTAGGCCAACCGAGCGGGTTCGTAACCACCGCTCATACAGATGACAAAATCACAAGTGACACTTAAAAAACTAGTTTTGTGATTTTTTTAGGTGGGAGGAAGGTCTCTATAACTTTTCTAGGCCAACCGAGTAGATTCATAACCGATTAAAAATCACAGGTGACATTTAAAAAACTAGTTTTGTGATTTTTTTAGGAGGAGGAAGGTCTCTATAACTTTTTTAGGCCAATCGAGCGGGTTCGTAACCACCGCTCCTACAGATGAAAAAATTACAAATGACATTTAAAAAACTAGTTTTGTGATTTTTTTAGGTGGGAGGAAGGTCTCTATAACTTTTCTAGGCCAATCGAGCGGGTTCGTAACCACCGCTCCTACAGATGAAAAAATCACAAGTGACACTTAAAAAACTAGTTTTGTGATTTTTTTAGGTGGGAGAAAGGTCTCTATAACTTTTCTAGGCCAACCAAGCGGGTTCGTAACCACCGCTCCTACAGATGAAAAGATTACAAGTGACATTTAAAAAACTGTTTTGTGATTTTTTTTAGGTGGGAGGAAGGTCTCTATAACTTTTCTAGGCCAACCGAGTAGATTCATAACCGATTAAAAATCACAGGTGACATTTAAAAAACTAGTTTTGTGATTTTTTAGGAGGAGGAAGGTCTCTATAACTTTTTTAGGCCAATCGAGCGGGTTCGTAACCACCGCTCCTACAGATGAAAAAATTACAAATGACATTTAAAAAACTAGTTTTGTGATTTTTTAGGTAGGAGGAAGGTCTCTATAACTTTTTTAGGCCAACCGAGCGGGTTCGTAACCACCGCTCATACAAAAGAAAAAATCACAAGTGATTTAAAAAACTGTTTTGTGATTTTTTTAGGTGGGAGGAAGGTCTCTATAACTTTTCTAGGCCAACCGAGCGGATTCATAACCAATGAAAAAATCACAAGTGACATTTAAAAAACTAGTTTTGTGATTTTTTTAGGTGGGAGGAAGTTCTCTAACTTTTCTAGGCCAATCGAGCGGGTTCGTAACCACCGCTCCTACAGATGAAAAAAATACAAGTGACATTTAAAAAACTAGTTTTGTGATTTTTTTAGGTGGGAGGAAGGTCTCTATAACTTTTCTAGGCCAAATGAGCGGGTTCGTAACCACCGCTCCTACAGATGAAAAAATCACAAGTGACACTTAAAAAACTAGTTTTGTGATTTTTTTAGGTGGGAGGAAGGTCTCTATAACTTTTCTAGGCCAACCAAGCGGGTTCGTAACCACCTCTCATACAGATGAAAAAATCACAAGTGACATTTACACCCGATCAAAAGCCTTGGAGATATCCAGACCGACTGTCAAGTTTCCCCATGCCGGTGCAATGCCTCACCCCTAGTAATATATGCTAGAAAATCACCCGTTGGCCTATTCCTACGAATTCCTTACTGGTGGTCATTTATAATAGAGTGATCTTCTAGGTGACGCATTATTAGTGTGTTGATTATAGTTTCAAGAACCTTGCACAACACTGATATAATAGCAATGGGCCTGTAATTATTGGGATCTGACCGGTCTCCTTTTTTGGGAATGGGTTGCATGTTTGCATCCCTCCAAGCTGCGGGGACAATGCCAGAGGAGCATGAAAGGCGGTATAGGCGCGTGAGAGCAGGGGATAGCTCAACAGCGCAGTTTTTCATTACCTTCGCTGGGACACCACTAGGCCCACGGGCCTTCCGAACGTCGAGTGAACGCACACATCGCGTTGTCGGATATGAATATCTGGCATTGTGATGCCGCAATTGTGAATAGTAGGCAGTTGCGCGCCTTCGTCATAGAGTCTGGAGTTCGAGGCAAAAGGATGAGTCAGAAGTTCGGCTTTCTTAGTTGTCAAACGGGCCAGCGAACCATCAGGGCATCGCAGCTGCGGCATTGAGGAGCGACAGAAATTTGCCTCAACGGATTTGTTTCTCAACCAAAACTTCCGGCTACCTGCCAGTTGTTCAAGCAGCTACTGCCCGATCCGAGAGATATGATGCGACTTTGCACTCTTCAATACTTTCTTGCACATCTTGGTGGCGTCGACCCACTCCCGGTAAGCATTGTTTTTTGCTGCTACGGCCTTCGTACAGAGGCTGTCGTACAAAGGTCTGCTGCTGCCTTTGCTGACGCTAGACGAACTTAAACGCAGCAAGATTTCTTATGGGTAAAAAGTAGACACCTGCCACTACGATTTCCCCCCATTGGGTAACAACGCAGCCCCGACTACTTGCTTTGGATACAAGGGCTGAAGCTTTTCCATCGTCACATTTAATGCCACTGAGCATTCACTATCTCTCACCCATTTATCATTTTTGGATGGGACATAATAGGGCTCGGCAACGATCGTTAAATCTATCAGCCACTACGCCAGGCTCTGAGATAGGAGATGGTTGTTTGGTTCGGACCAGTGGTTGAGATTTGTCTGGAGGAGACGGTAACTGGCCATTACTCTGCTGCGGAGTGCATTGCAGTTGACATCTGGTTCTTCACCCGTTTTCTCCTTTTAGAGTTGGCACAAGTTTTTGCATCCATTCGGTAATCAGCCTTTTTTTCCCTCTGGACATGGTCAAACGTCAACGATAGCACTCGTTGTTGCATTGGCACTTTGCGCCGACGTGGCCGACCTCAAGACACCTGTTGCACTTCTTAAGCAGTTCACCGCGAGGAAGGTCACCTTCGCCGATTACTAACCGACGAGCAGGCGACCAATTGCCGCAAACTAGTTGGAGGCCACAACAATAAGTGACCCTTACGCTCCACAAGCCACCAGCATCGCCCCGCATAGGACCCGTTTTAATAGGGGCCCTTAAGCAGCCTCCGATACGGGCCACCGCCCACCAGCCCATTAGCTTTGCCGGGGTGACCGAGTCATCCATGCCTTAAATGCGCAGATGTGCGCACTTGACCGGAATATCGACCCGGACGACCTCGGAAGGAATGACCTCATGAATATTTACGGTCAGACCATCCGCCTGTTCTACAGTGGTCCGACCCAGGAACTCTACAATCCTGGCCTCTCTTGCTGCCTGCCGGCAACGCACGGTACGTTGCCGGTTCCGGTTATCTTGAGCTCAGAAAGGTTTTCTATGGCTTTCGTGGCTTCGGTTAGAACCGAATTACATGAGTGCCCGGCTTTCTCAGCCCCAGGCTGCAATGAAATCATTACTGCCGAGTGACGGGGCGGTCGGACTCTCTTCGGTGCCTACGGCTTCTGTGCCCTTAGTCTCTTTTGCGTCACTGTGGAGATAGCCGGCGCGGGTTTGTTGGGCTGCTTCTTTTTTCTCCCAACGACCTTTACCCACGTCTCTCCTGAAGATCCGCTTCTTGGTAGCTTCGGTGCTTAAGGTCTTAGGGCTTGTCTTCTTTCTTTATTCTTCTTCGACTTCTGCACCCTTGCTTGCCCAGTGAAGGCCTAGAGCGTGTCGAAGGCAGGAGGCGCTCCTAGAAGCCTTCAAGCCTTGCGTTCATCATGGTGCCGATCGAAATCATAATAGCCCGTCGAAACTCCTCCATTTGGGTTCCCCGCTCGGCACGCTGATGGTAGGCTGCAGTCTCAGAGGCGAACTCTCCGCTCGCACTTCCTGTCGGATTGTGGCTAAATTCTTGCGGAGCTCTTCCACCTCTTAACGCAGGCGGGAATCCTCCTCCCGTAGCCTTCTAACCAGCTCAGAGGCAGTACGTCTAATCAGCGCTTTGGCGATCTTTATAAAATAAGTCGCGCCAACCTTAAGGTCCCTTAGTAGGTATCCCTTGAAGTTGGTGGACTTCAAAGCGATCGATTTAATCGCCTTAGCTACCGCCTTTGTCTCCTTGAGCAGGGTATCAGCGGATCGCTCGTCCGAAGACGATGTAGACGTGAATAGCCCGCTCTTGCCACTGTTCGGCTCAGGCGGCTCCTCCGAATCAATGACAAACTGAGCCGGCTTGGCCGGTTTCGGCCTCGTCAATGGGGTCCCCCGCTCGCGCTATGACCCGCAACTACGGCTTCTTACGGTGCCTTCGTCGCTACTCTCGCCGCGAGCAGAGGCTGTGCGTTTGGGCTGGGCCTAGAGCTGTCCTGTCACGTTTTTAGTCGACGAACGCATCCGTCTAGCTACGCTCGTGAAGGGCTCCCCCGGGCCGTCTGCAATCGACCCTTACCTACCCTGTGCATTGGTTTACATGTTCTGTACTTCTGACTGAGTCAAAACGACTACCGGTGGCAGTACCTTCTTCATCGCAACACCATCCGCTTTCTTTACCGTATTTGGTCTTTACATTACTTTACATTACATTTCCGTTAAAATAGCTAAAATCGTCTGGTTTCCCAGTGAAAATATAAATGTCCATAATTGGAGGGTCGAATCCGCACAAGGGTTATTAAGTTCCGGCTGGGATGGCACTTAGTGTGCTTTACCACAGTTTGCCCTTTTATTTTAAGTTTTAGTGTACATACTCTTTCCATTCAATGGATTGTAACTTGATGTTATTATATCCTATAACCTTCCTCACTAAATTGGGACTGTACTTGTAGTTTTTGTGTGTAACGCTTTCAAATATACATATAAACATAAATTCTAATATATTAATAAGTAAGAATAGCACATAATCATATATGAGGACAGCCCCAAATTACAAGTTAAAAATAGTACAAATTACTTACCATAAATTATTTTTACTTACAGGAAGGCGACTTTGTGTCATTTATACACAGTAAAGATACGCTGCAAGAAGCTGTGAAGGCACCAAAAAGTAACCAAGCGGCTGGATTTGGACCTAATGTAGAGCTTGTTATGGATGAGAACTTTGAATCTGTCATCAAAGACACTAAACCAACCTTCGTTATGTTTTATGCGACATGTAAGTATTATGTTTATTTCTTAGAACCGTTATATTGACCATTAGTAGTAGGCCTGAAAAAAAAGTACTAAAACTATTCATTTTAAGGCTATTCTTTTACTTTTAAAGAAATTTTGAAGTTTTTTTTATATTTTACCTTGTACATAGTTACGCTGACGCCGGTCGCGTCATGCTTTGACGGGTCAAGTATTGTGTTCATAGTGTACCGTGCGCAGGCTTGAAACCTAGTTGTGTAAAGTCATAGAATTAAGAACAAACAAAGGGTTTTCCATTAGGAACGCTGAACAGTTGGTTGCGGCCATGTTGTTTTAGGTACATCTGTCAAATTGGCTGTCATTCAGTTTGTTTTGGCAAATCATCATGTCTTAGTGTTCAACAACGTGTACAAATGATAAAATCGTCTATCGATATTCTGCACGAGCGATTCCCGGACATGGTTATCTCGCGCAGAGGCAACTGGCCACCGAGATCGTGCGATTTGACCCCATTAGACTTCTTCTTGTGGGGTTTTTTTATGCCACGGGTCTATGCTAATAAGCCTCAAACCACCGACGCCCTTAAAGCCAACATTACTCAATGCATCAACGAGATTTAGCTCGATTTGTCCGCCAGTATCGAAAATTGGACCTCTCGTGTACGTGCCACCCAACGAAGCCGTAGTGTCCATTTGAACGATGCCATATTCCATACACATAATCCTAATAATCGGCCTTTATAATAATAATAAAAAATCGAAGATATCTAACACACAGCTTGTTTTATTCAAATTTAAAGTTCAGCATCCTTAATGGAATACCCTTTATATGCCCCCTATAACTAAGGCTCATTTATTGAAAGACACATTTGTTACTAAATTTTCAGATCTCCGTGAAAATTATTAGTATTAACTACTATATAACTATTATAATATGTCAATTTAAACTTTCGACGAAGTATTTGTTATTCAGATTTTAAATTTGTTTGGTATAAATCATCACATCTCTGTCCTTATAGTTTATATCCTTTAAATCCTAACGAATACTCCGAAATATTATTATTCTGTATTTATCGCCATGCTGCAAATAATAATAATTTATCCGAATGTACACAAACGCGACCGGCGCACTGCCTGCTATGAAAATGCCGTAACAAGTAATGGAGGTCGCCGGCGCACAGCGCACGCAGGGCCGCGCCGGTCTGAACCGCGCTGGCCGAGCGTGTCACGACCGGCCGCACGCGTAACTATGAAAGCTTTAGAGCATCTGCTAGGAAAATATCACGTTGGACCGGCGCACGCGTAGCTATGTAATTAGCCTGAACGTACTTTACACATTACCCAGGCCTCTAAAAAAAATATATAGATATGTAAAATCGGCCATAAGTATTCAGATAAAGTTATTAAACAGATAACTTGTATGGACAATAAATGAATTTGACCATCCTTCATACAAATAAACTATGGAAAACTTTACCTTAGGATTGAAAAATTGGTCATAATAATGGATTTATAAGCGCGAAAGCGCGAGATAAATCACGACATGGGCGCTACAATTGCTTCTACATATTGTATAGAAATAAGTAGTCGTGTAGCTGCCGTAGTAGCGCTACTGCAGCGTTTTTCCACGCCTTTAACGGCGCCCATAATGTTGACTAATCAAAATGATTAATACCTAGAATACTTTTTGTCAAAATTTGTAGTGTTTTTATAAAATAGTTATTATTTTTCTTTATAAGTACTATTTTATCTTCCAGGGTGTGGTCACTGCGCAACGGTTAAACCTGCTTTCAGTCGTTTGGCATCAGATTTCAAACCCAAGAATGAAGTCAAAATTGTTGCCATAGATGCAGGAGAAAGTCCAAAAACTGCTGATTTTGCTGGTATTTCTACTTTACCAACGTTTAAATTATACAAAGCGGGCGTGGAAGTAGCTCTATATGAAGGCGATAGGTCTTTGGAAGACATGACCAATTTCATTAAGCAGAAACAAGTTAAGGACGAATTGTGATAAGGTATTAAGATTCCAAGAATAAGACTGAAGAATCATTTGCAATTTTTATTCTACAGTATCGACGGTTAACTTGCAACAACTCATTATGTTTACAATGAGGATTTTTTAACTTACTAATTTAACTTTTATTTTATTACATATAAATATAACTTTTTATGATGGAGTTAGTAGTTTTACCCTGTATGTTGATACGAATTAATATCGCCATAATATGGCGCTTGCATCGGTAGCGTTTGCTCGATGCGTTTTGCTTATAACTTTTATTGACTTTGTAAAATACCTATTAGTCTGATTTTAACTAAAAAAAAAAAAAATAACCAGTAAAATAAAACGCCATATTGCGGATAACATTGGAACTAATTTGCTTGTATATGCAATACTAATAATAAGTATTGCAGCGCCCCGCCATATTAGTTTTTTTTTACTGGCTAGACTATAATATATTGACAATTTTATTGACATGCACAGAAAAAAAGTTAAATTCAGCATTTACACCTTATATCCAATGTTTAGGCAAACGAGTGTATGACTCGCTTTATTTCCAATTATGGAATTCGCGCGGCGAGGACCCATGCCTTACTTGCAGAATTCTATTCTAAATCTATCTGGGACCAAGTGTCAAATTTTACTATTCATATTAGACTAATGTTTTTATTATATTATACGCTATTTTTAGTAGAACAAAAAGTTTATTAAACTGGTATATTTAAAATATTATCGAATTTTACTTAGATAGTAGAAACGTAGTTAAAATATATATTATATATATTACTTTTCTATGACATGTGCTTAATTAAATATTACCTATTATAAATGTAAAACGCTTAATATAATTATATTTAAAATAAGTATCGTATAATCTCATTTTTTTTATATTTTTTTTTTTTTTATTATATGTAATCTGAATGTTCGTAAAGTTCATATGTTGTTATATTATAAATATTATTAAGATGCGCATTTATAATACTAGTTATACCAATAAATATATCAATAGGCTTATTACGTTCAAGTATTATTCCATGCTAGACTGCGCTTATCTCTGCCCAAGTTTTGTGCAATTCATTATACTTAAATCGAGTCGAAATACGAATACTGTTAAATCGTTTAAATTAACAAGTTTTGCAATTTTCTAACATGCACTCGAAATTAACTAATGCACATAAGTATTAGTTATTTAAGTAGAGTTAATTTAGCATATTTTAGGACCTATAAAAAACATGCACAGTATAAAAACGGCGTTGACTTAAACTAATTTAATTTAGACATATTAGTGTTTGTGTGTACTTATAGTTCGCACTCCAAACAGTAAAGTGTTACACACTAGAATGTTATTAACCCAAATAAAACTAGTTGTGCATTTATTTTAGTATTTATAAATACTCTTGTATAAATCCCTTTAAAAAATAATTTAAGCAATATCTCTGATCAACAGTGCTATGCCTCTTAGATCTTTTTCTAAAGGGAAGAAATATGGGAGAACACAACTTATACTTAAACTTCCAACGTATTAAGTTAACCTAATAACTATGATTTTGAAACTGAAATATTCCTTAAATATTTTTATAAATACGTAAAATGGTTAATTTTATATTATTATATTATAATGTTTATTATTATTACCTATATTTAATATTGTTGCATTTTTTGTGTAGTTATAGTTGTATAAACAATATTGTTACATATCTTTTATCTTGTAGATTTATAGGATCAAAATTTGTTACATTTTTATTGTAATACAATTTATTCCAAAGTCATTAATACTCGTATTTTATTAAAGTAGTTTATTATAATGATATACCTTTTATATATAAAAACTGGTGATAAGGGGATGAGTCACAAATATTGAAAAATGAGATGACTTAACTTAACTCCATTTACTTTTTTATTAATTTTCAATTTATGACTAGACTCGTATTTGTTAATTTGAGTTTCAAAAAAAGTAATTACTTTATTGACTTATTTCCTTTTTACCTTATTACATAATAATGTTTGGTGTCCATTTATGTAAATAACTCATTTTTCAATATTTGTGACGCAACCCCTTTTACCTTATCACCACAGAAAAATGTCATTCATATTTTTTTGTCCTGCAATTTATAGTATTAATAAAGAATAAAAAACGAATTATACTATAAATGCTCTAACTGGGACTAGAATGTCTAAATTATACGTTTGCTATATTTGTATAATAAGCACGTCCATACTAATATTGAAAACTTAAAAACTATTTAAAAAAAAACGATCCTTATATTTAACGTCCGAAATATATAGATATCTTCTTCTAAATTCGGTTAATAAATGCGAAAGTGTGTCTAAAATTAGACATTATAATAAGTAAGTGTTATGGAAATATAAAAGTAAAAATTATGGAAAAGTGGTAATTATTAGAAAATGGGCATCATGGGCATATTGAACACTTTTCCATAAAGTCAACTTTTACATCACCCACCACGGTTTCATAATGTTCACTTTCTCATAATTACCGCTTTTCATATGTCCTAATTGGCCACTTTCCCATAGTGTACATTTTTTGACAGAATCCTAGACAAACTTTTTATTATTATTACTAATAATGTTAATATGGACATGCATTTCATATAAATAACGGTACCAAGAGGGAAAAGGGGAAATATATATTATTTGATGTCAGAGGTAAATTATTATCTCGGTAACAACTGAGATAGAAATTTGACTATTTATATCAGTTTGTTTTATGGAAAAATTCCATAATACAGACATTACATCTGTATTTTTAAATAAACTTAGTTACTTTTTTTAGTACATAGAGCAAACAACTTTGATATTCTTACGAAATTCTGAATTTTAACTTTCTATTTAAATGTTTACTAAAAAGTTTACCCTCCCCCCTATTTCCCTCTTTTTTTCTGTAATGATTAATCGCTTTTATGTAATTAGTCTAATAGCACAGAATACATAATCTAACGGAATAGAATGGACACTACGCCATTTGATTAGCGAGCTGAGTGTCCAGTGTGCGCTAATACTTTTTTAAAATAATATTAAATATATTTCAAGCTACTACTGTCACTTATATTATGCAAAAATAAATTAATATGATATAATATATTGTAGTTTTATTTTGCTAAGTTATATATGTATAACTTCAAGAACCCAAACTATAGTTTTAGTTATTTTTTTAAGCGAAAATGAAGGTATAACTTATTAAAGTAATTAACGTAGTGCAATCAAGCCATCGATATCGGTGTAGGTACTTAAATGGAAAGATTTATGATCATTGACGAACTAAAACCGATTTCAATTTCGTAGAATATACGAAATGCAAAATGTGCAAAGATAAAAAAAAAATGCGCGATTAAACTAAAGTCAGAAAATTGATCGCACACGTCCATTATCTGGGATCATGAAGATCTTGGATTATATGATCCCAGCCAATAGGGTATTTGACTACTTTTTTAAATTCGTTTTATATGATTCTTCATTACATAATAAGCACACTACATTGATATTTCCGGGATGTCTACTCTATTATTAATAAAAATCAATGTTTAAGTTTGAATTTCCACAATGGCGCTAAAAACGCTGTTTCGCTGTCTATGTCCAGTGTGACGTCACACGCAAGTAAACAAACAAGCACAGATTAAATAATCTCCTATATATTATACTCTATTCTATTTCATTCCCATGACTTATAATCTGTGTATTGTTTTGTTTACTTGCGTGTGACGTCACCAGTCATTAACCAATCAAAGATGTTTTTGTTATAAATACAATTGAAAAAAATATTCAATTTTATTCGTGTAATCTACAAAAGATATACATAATTTAGTTTAAAATGAAGTAAAATATGTTTTTTACGCCATTGTCTGATAGGATGACCACAATTTATAGTATATTTTTAATGTAGTCAAATAGCCTATTAGCTTCAAGAATTTTGAGAACGAATACTAATCTTGGCTGAACAGATTGGAGAGTAAAATTTACTTTAAGTACATACATATCATCACAGGTGCCTTACGGCGCCCGAGACCGCCTAGACGGCCCCAGGGTACCCAGCGGAGGGGTTTTAATCCCACCTCGTCGTAGCCGATGGTATGAGTCTACACCGAACAAGTGGCTAGCTTGTCGCGATGTTTTGAATAGACTCAAAAACCCATCTATAAACAGTTTCACAAGTTGGTATAGTGAAAACCGGGACCGACAGCTTAACATGCTCTCCGAGGCACTATAGTGGTGTTGTCAAACAAATGTACATATTTTTTTTAATTAAAAACTCATTGTTACACACCGAGATTTGAACCAGGGACCTAAGTGTTTTTAAGTACAAAGTGTAACCAACTCGGCCACCACGTATATTACTTATTACAGTATTTGTGTAATAACATCACTTATGTTATCACACATCTGAATCCGAGGGGCTCAATTTGTACAAGATTTAAAAAAAAGTGTAAGTAAATATTCATTGATTAGTAACTATAAGCACAGAGTAAAGTTAGTACGTTTTTTCTGTACAGTTTGTCATGGTCTGGGTGTTTATAAAATATAATATGTATTATATCGTTGCTTCTGGTACACATAGTACAAGCCTAGAACTTAGTTTGTGACCAGAGACAATTTGTGTAAATTGTCTTACATATTATAAAATAAAAAAAAAATAGTACTATAATTTACCAAGGTATACACGAGATTCAATCATATTTTTTTATTAAAGTTTTTGTGAAAGTAAATATCATTTTGGTTAGGCCGTTATTTTGTGCTTCTACCAGAAGTTGGTCAAAGGTCTCTGGTTCTATCAGAAGTTTGTTAAAAGATCCTAGGTCTGTGCTTCTACCAGAATTTGTCAAAATATCCTAGGTTTCTGTTTCTACCAGAAGTCTGTCAAAAGATTCTAGGTTTCTCGTTCTATAAGAAGTTTGTCAAAAGATCCCAGGTCACATTTTGAAGTAATATTATCTTTAGTGAAAATCCTTACCTCCATCATTCTATACCTACCTATCGTCTATACATAATATAATAAAATTGCAAATATAAAATAGCTGTAATGACGTATTGGATTTAGACTATAGAAAAATAGTCTACATTTTTAAAATTCGTGTCTTTTTATTTGTTTGTACCCGCATTACTGGATCGATTTATTTAACGTTTTTTTACCTATTATTATTAGCTCAGCAGCCACATTATGTTTTTTATAACGTGATCGTTAGATTGTCAAAATTCCGCTATAAGCGCGCTATCCTCCAATCAGCCCCCTAATTATGAAACGGAATTTTGACAGGTCGCTCAAGTCAAAGAAAGTCAAATCCTTTATTTCATGTAAATCTTTACAGATATTTCTGAGTATTATTTATGAGTAGTCAAAAAAAAAAAAGATTAACAATGAGGCCGTGCGTTTGGTTTAGGCAGCTATTCATTAACAAAAGAACGACAAATATTTATTAAACCTCGATATCAGATTTAGAACTTAAACGCGATGGAATGGAAATCATAATACGAAAAATACTACCAAACCGCACACTACATAACCAACTAGTGTAAGACTAGGTGGTTAGCTGATTCCATTGACCTGGCAATCATTATCTGCCATACAAGGGAGCCACCAAGGCGACCAACTTCACCGACCATATTAAATATTTATTCTAAATAAAAGGTTAGTAACCAATCACATATAAGTAAAGGTATAAGGATCGGTAGCATACTCAAAATGCACCCCACCGAACAGCATGCATAAAACACCATATGGCAGATTATTTGTTACTGTATCAATGTACAGAACTACACAGTACTCTGTAGTATAAATTAAGTATAAATAAGCAGGTAATGATCAATGATTACCTTATCCAAAGACAAAATTTACATAATGTAATAAAAATAAATTATGTAATATTAAATTATTACAATATCGAACACTACATACCTACTAAGATAGGGTACATACTACATATGTAATAAGCCATTTGTTCACTAGTTGGGAGACCTCAATTGCATATCAGGACGGTTCCAGACGTCTTTATCATTAAAATAGTCTTTTACACAAGCCTTATTGATTAACATGTGTTTTATACAATTCTTAAACTTTATTTCACTCAGATCTATAATGCATTAGGTAATTTATTAAATAACCTTATACTGTTAATGACGAAACATGTATTAGTTTTTTGCAGTCTAAACTTTGGTATATCGATTTTATCCATGTTTCTTAAGTTTAAATTATGTATATGATAAAGAATACACCTTTTTAAATAAAATAAAAGGCTTTATTAAACTAAAATTGTTAGTACGTATTATTTGATAGAATAATATTTCTTGACACTGAAGGTTGACTTTTTATTTTCACCACATTCACCCCATCCATTAAACTAGACTACATAGTCTTCCAAATATTTAGGAGGGTGGCAGGATCTTGTAGGTCTAGTATTTTCATTAGCGTCAGGGGATGTAGATGGAGGATGTTCAATACGTTGGCCAATTGTTTCTCTATGACTAGGATCTTGGGACAGGTCTTGTTCAGTTTGAGACTCAATGGCATTCTCAGTTAATGGGTTTAGTGCTTCTTCTTCTTGGTGTCCCGTATCTCCTCTTGGTGCTAAATGTCTACTTGATACAGTGGTTTCTCTTCCATCTTTGAATCTAACAAAACAATAGTCTGGGTTAGCCTGTATTAAGTCAACTTCTTCAACTAAAGGATCATATTTGCTTTCTCGTATAAACTTTTTAAGAAGAACCGGTCCAGGCGTGGAAAGCCAAGTTGGCAATGATTCGCCGTTTGGTGTGCGTCTACAATGAACAAACATTCTTTCGTGTGGAGTGGCATTAGTTGTTGTACAAAGTAGGGAACGAATGGAATAAAGTGCTTCTTGTAGAACTTTTTCCCATCTATCTGTTGACAGTTGTTTAGATTTTAGTGCCAATAAACAAGTCTTCCAAATTGTACCATTAAATCTTTCGCATTGTCCATTACCCTGAGGGTTGTATGCAGTTGTTCTACTAGTGGCAATTCCTCGTGTATATAAATATTGTTTTAGTTCTGATGACATAAAAGCTGATCCACGGTCAGAATGTATATAAGCTGGAGTTCCAAATAATAAAAATAAACCTTCTAGATGCTGAATTACTGTAGATGCACTAACGTTTTGGCAAGGAAAAGCAAAAGGAAATCGGGAATATTCATCAATGACAGTTAAGAAATATCGATTACTAGTGGCAGATGGTATTGGTCCTTTGAAATCTAATGCAAGCCGTTCAAATGGTGCAGTGGCTTTAATTAAAGTGCTTTTATTAGTAATATAGCGAGGCTTAACTTCAGCACATATGGAGCATTGAGATATTATTCGTCTTATCTCGTCTACAGAATATGGCAAATTTTTGGAACGTACCCAGTGAGTCATGCGTCTGATGCCAGGGTGACATAAAGTCCGATGAATCTGTAGTAATTTGGTATCAGAGATGCTGCTGGCACAAATTCTGGAAAGTGCATCAGCAGATGCATTGAGTTTACCTGGTCTGTATATAATATCAAATTTATAGTTCGATAATTCAATTCGCCAGCGTTCAATCTTCTCATTTTTTATTTTGCTGTTATGTTTTTGATCAAACATAAAACTTACAGATAGCTGGTCAGTAATAAGTCGAAACGTTTGTCCAAATAAGTAGTGGCGCCATTTTCTCACAGACTCCACAATAGCGTATGCTTCCTTTTCTATTGACGAATGACGTCGCTCTGAATCAGATAGAGTTCGAGAAAAGAATGCTACCGGTCGTCCATTTTGTGAAAGTGATGCTCCTATGGCGAAATCTGATGCATCTGTTTCAATAGTGAATGGTATTTTAGGGTCTATTGCTTTTATCGATGATCTTATAATTTCTTTCTTTAAATCTGAAAAAGCTGATTTGCCTTCGACTGTAACGGGAAATGTGACATTTGATATTAATGGTCTAATTTTATGAGAAAAGTTTGGAATCCACTTTGAATAATGTGCAAACATTCCTATTGCTCGTCTAAGAGAAGCAGTATCAGTTGGTACAGGCAAATCTTCTAAAGGTTTCATTCGTTCGGGATCTGGCTTTAATTCGTTGTAAGAAATTTTATAGCCCAATAAGTCGATCTCCTGGGTAGAAAATATGCTCTTGTCTAAGTTTAGAGTAAGGTTATATTTATTTACAGCGTCCATAAATTTAGATAGTTTTTCATCATGATAAATATGCTATGACACCTTTTAAACCTTCATAATTAATAATGTGTTGTATAACTCTTTGAAAAGCAGCCACTCCGTTAGTCACACTAAATGGAATCCGTGTAAATTGGTATAAATTTCCAGCTGCTTCAAAAGCGGTATAAGGTTTGTCATCTTCTAAAATAGGTATTTGGTGATATGCACTTCTTAAGTCTACTTTGCTGAATACATTATGTTTAGCAACGACGGTGACAACATCTTCAATATTCGGTAATGGAAAAGCATCCAGTAAAGTATATCTATTTATTGTTCTAGAATAATCAACAACCATTCGTTTCTTATGGTTAGAATTAGATGTTACCAATACCTGTGCACGCCATGGAGAAGAAGAAGGTTCAATAATTCCATTACGCAGTAAATTCTCAATTTCATTTTCAATAAAATGTCGATCCTGTTCTGTGTATTTACGTGATTTAATAGCTATAGGTTTAATTGTCTTTTCTAAATGCTCGAATAATTTTACTGGTTCAATAATAGCTTTCTTTAAAACAGCACAAGTTATTATAAGGGGCTTCATATGCCCACCAAAATTTATCTTTAAGGCAGAGTGTTTTTCAAGCAAATCATTACCTATAATGACATCCGCACAAAGGTTTTCGAGTACTAATATTTGTACGTTTTTATAGATATGTCCGCCAATTTCTATATTGACATAGCACTTGCCTTCAATTTTGGTTTGATGTACTTTAGATGCCAGTGTTATTGTTTCTTCGTGTTGGTTAGTTTTAAGATTATATTTTTGTATAAGATTCTTATTTATAAAACTTACAGAACTACCAGTATCAATAAGGGCTTGTGCTTTATGTCCATTAATAGTTATACAAATAGTAGTCTTCTGTAACAAATTCTTCGTAGCACCAACCAATGTAGCTATAGTTTCATTATCACTGTCAGTCATCATAACAGCAGCATAAGATTTAGAACGACATACTTTTGAGAAATGACCCTTCTTTTTACAATTGGAACATACAGAATCCACTGCCGGACATTCTTTTCTAGGGTGTCTCTGATTACCACAGTAATAGCATATAGAATTTCTTTTATAAATAGGAGCTACTTTTAGCTGAGTATTATCTGAACTAGTTGAAGCTACTTGAGGTAAAGGTAAAAAATCATTCTTGAATGTTTCTGAATTATATAATGCACTTTCTAAAGAGCGCGCTTGATTATAGGCCTCTCCTAATTGTAATTTGGTGCTTTCTAGCAATCTCTGTCTTATATTAGTTGAAATAAGACCAGCAATGAATGCATCACGAATGAAATCATTTCGATTTTGATCAGCTGTCACAGCAACAAAATTGCAGTCTTTAGCAAGTAGTTTTAAGCCATGTAAATAATTATCAATAGACTCTCCCGCATGCTGCCTTCGTGTAGCAAGGCGATGACGGGCAAATATTTCGTTAATAGGTTTTAGGAACAGTGTATCTAGCGTAGTTATTGCGGTAGTAAAATCCGGACACTCACTTATATGATTGTATATAGCTGATGACACATGATTTTCTAAGAGGAGTAATTTTTCTTCATCAGTTGGTGATGGATCTTTAAAATTACTTAAAAAGTTTTGAAATGTCTTTTTCCAATGCTTCCACTGAGGCGATACATTTTCCGATGTCGACGGATCGATATTCAGTCTTTCGGGTTTTAGAAATTTATCCATTTGATTTATTTATACTTTAATAAATATTAGTTTAATAAATTGATAAAGAATACACCTTTTTAAATAGAATAAAAGGCTTTATTAAACTAAAATTGTTAGTACGTATTATTTGATAGAATAATATTTCTTGACACTGAAGGTTGACTTTTTATTTTCACCACAGTATATCGCTATTTTTACTAAACATATTTAAGTTTTTCCCAATAAATTCTCATAAATATATTGAGATGGTAGTGTCAATACACTATCGCTGATCGATTATAATTTGAGTTCTCATAACCCATAAGCTGGGGCTACATTAGCGGGCGAAGATACGTGTCGCGTTGGCGCGCCAAAAACGTCGTGTCGGGCATACGCGATGATGTAGACAAAAACAATTCGCCCGCTAATAAAGCCCCAACTTATGGGTTATTCTATGACCTCGTTAGGCCGACCGACCGGTTTCGTTACCACCGCCCATACAGATGCAAAAACCATCAAGTGGCCTAGTCATGTTTCGGCTTTAGTCTGTGGGTTCACCGGTTTTCAGGAGACTACTGCATTGATTTCTTGTCGAGATGGTAGTCTCCTTTCAGGGTGCGGTGACGTGAGCCCGAACATGATGTTTTTGGCGCGACAACGCGACGCGTATCTTCGCCCCAGCATTATTGCATTGAAAATAATGGCGCGGCTACATTAGCGGGCTGCGGCGAATATTCGTGATAGCGCGATGAGTGTGGCCGGGTAGATCGTTGCAATGTGCAGTATTCGGACGAAGACGATGTATCATCGGGGCGCTGTGATGTATGTAGGCGCGATGATGTAGACAAGAATATCCCGTGAGCCCGAACACGATGTTTTTGGCGCGACAACGCGACGCGTATCTTCGCCCGCTAATGTAGCCGCGCCATTAAAGAGCGATGACAATTTTGCCATCGCATTGACAGATCGCTATCGCTTTCGCCGTTTTATAATTAGGCCCCAGAGTAGTTTTTTAACTTACGCTGATTGGAGGAGAGAGCGCTAATATCGGAATACGTTATTTTGACAATCTAACGCTCATGTTATAATAAACATAATGTGGCCGCTGGGGGTAAAATAGGGTATATTCTATTTTTATATACCTACAGGAAGCACAAAATATACAGGGTTTTGTGTTTTAAGACTTTCTTAGGAAAAGTTTTAAAACTCACTAGCAGGATTTAAAAAAAAGTGTTGTAAGTATAAAGAAAATATGGGTATATTATAATAACAATTTAATCGTGAATTAATTCATCTTTTAGGCAACTGCATAAATCGGTGTTCTAAATTCATGATTGCCTGGTAACTTTTTCTAAAAGCAGTGATACGATGAGCAAGGCATGGTTGAAAAGCATATGTTTTCTTTTAAAATAAGCACACGCGGTTTCCGCATGTAGTTCAAAACAAAGTTATAACTTTATTTTAAGTATAAGGTAAAATAATTGTAATGGGATTTATTGATTGTACTTCGTAAATTGGATGGGAGCGATGCATCTGGCATCAAAGTCGTGACCTAGATTTCAATTTTAATATCTAAACGCTTTGTACCTAGAACAATCTAGGTCGTAATGGCTTATCGAATAAAACTTCCAATTTTAGTTAACCTATTTTTTTTATTTTTTTTTTTATTTAAAAAATTAAATAAAAAAAAATATTTAGGTTTTTTATTTAAAAAACTTATTACTATTTAATTAATTATAAATCTTCTATTGCTATCTTATATTGCTTTTCAATTAATTATAAATCTATTAATCGCACAAGTGTAAAACATTCATAGTGCAATTTAGTCACATATGAAATGATTTAAAATGGTCTATTAAATATTGCGAATCAATGGAATTAAATTCTGGGAATCAAATCTCAATCAAATGCTCTTGGTCAAGATATTTAAAAGTACAATATTGAACAAAAAAATATTCTTGAATCATAAAAATAGTCGAATTAAGACAATATTGTTAGTGCATTTACTTTCGTTTAAAACATTTACTTGTATTGAAATAATATTTTGAGAATTTGTATTCTTTGCTGAAGAATTCTTTTGTATCCGTGGAGCAGCGTGTGATCAAATATTTCCCATACATTTACTACATGTTGGTCTTAACTGTTACTAATTTTTGGAGGCGTTATAAATATGACCTATATCTAGGCTCGTAAGATTCCTTTTTTAAAGTTTGGTATATGAAAAAAAATATCAACTACTTACTTTGCAGTTAAATCAGCATGAGCATCGAAGTGCCTCTTAAGACACTGCTCTTAAATCGATAAAAATTAGATGTCTCCAAAAAAGTAGATGATCGCCAGTTAAATTGTAATTTTAAGGATTGAAAATAGTTCTATAACAAATGCGTTAGAGAAGATAGAAGGAATGTGTTAGAGAAGCATTGGAATGAATGTATCACTTTCAAAAGATATTTGACAAATCTTTTTTATCTCTCGAAATGCGACGGCGGAATTTAACGACCAACCTCAACGTCGACATACAAAATCAGAAAATATAAAATTATATCGTTACGGTTTTTTTTTGTTTTGGTTTTTATTGCGGACAACAGCAAGTATAAAATATAATTAAGTAGGTAATTAACAACAATTTGTCGTAACTCCAATGTAATGTAACAGAGTTGGGAAATGTACTAATTATGTGTAAGTTTTTACTTTTGGGTAAGTAATATATTTTTTATTCCATGTCTGGTTAACAATTTATTTTCCCTATACAATCCGTATACTTTTGTTCGAATTATATAAATACAATGTATGTTTGCTTTTGATGAAATAAATCTAATGAGAGAGACACAATCTTGCTATCGATGGAAACTCCGTACGGATGCCGGGTCCAGCACCTGGATGGGAGTAGGGGGTCTGCAACAGTGTTCTCGGATTTGAAACCGCGACAGGCCTTTCCAAATTCACATTTTCCCTTCGCTGCTCTCTCCTGTTCTGTCTTCACCACCCTCTTTACCCAACCAAATACTATATGATCCTGCTAGCGCCATCTTGGAAACACGTTTTATAAAAGTTCCAACGTCCAAGATATCTTCAATAGACGATACAAATATTTCGCTGGAATCCAATGCATAAATGTCTACACCGTTTTTCCAAAGACTACTGCTTCGACTTCTTGCCAAAGTGGTCTCCTTTCAAGGTGCGATTACGAAACGGGCTATTAATTTTACTATAAAGAAGCGAGGATACTCGTACACAGGTAAAAATGGTTTCTTCAATTAAGATGTAATAACTTGAATTTAAAAATAATGCATCAAATCAAGAATATAGTAGGCTCATATATATTAAAACTAATATTTTCTTGCGCATAGAAAAAAAATCCCTTGATTTAAAATTATTATTATGTAGTGTTAAGACAAGACACAATTATAATTATGTCTTGGTCACCGCCCATTTTGTAACCGTATAATTTAGCCGCCATAGTGGCTATCAATCAGCGATCAATATTGTTAAATGCACTTATCGACCATGTATTGATCGACCCCATTTGTTTGATAGTCGAGGTGTTAGCGACATTTCATGGTGCGGTTACGAAATGGCGATTAATTAACGATAAAGCAACGACGATACTAGTAACGCAATTAATACGTCTTTGTCGCCGCCCATTTCGTAACCGCATCATTTAGCAGGCATAGTGGCTACCAATGAGCGATCAATATTGTTTAATTGACCCCATTTGTTTGCATCATCGAGGTGGTAATGTCATTTCACGGTGCGGTTACGAGTCCGGCGATTAATTTGACTATAAAGCAGCGAAGATAATGCAATCACGTCTTTGTCGCCGCTCATTTTGTAACCGCATCATTTAGTCGGTATAGTAGGGGCGATCAATATTGTTAAACAACCATGTATTTATTGGCCCCATTCATTTGACTCTGTACGTCTGTTTACCATCAGGTAGATAAAAAGTCACATGCCGACCTCCAATAAATAAAATAAATAATAAAACTGTCCGGTCCACATACCACAGTCCACATACAGATATAAAAATCGTCCAGGGACTTTGTTTTGGTTTTAGTCCTGTTTTCCACAGACTACTGCATCGTCAAGGTGGTATTTCATGGTGCGGTTACGTAACGGGCGATTAATTTGACGATAATGCATCGAGGATACCCGTAATACAATTACGTCTTTGTCGCCGCCCATTTAGTAACCGTATCATTTAGCCGGCATAGTGGGAGCGATCAATATTCTTAAACAACAATGTATTGATCAACCCCATTCATAAGGTAGATACAAAGTCGCATGCCGAGCTCTAATATATATATAATTTTCTTGTATAATCGTCTTAGCAATTACCGTCCCATTTCTATACTTTCTTCCACATCTAAAGTATTTGAGCGTATTATCAATGAGAGACAGTTTGGTTTTCGTAAAGGAAAATCTACTTCTGATGCTGCACATTGCCTTACTGATCATATTGTCAAGTCTCTTAATGATAATAAGAAATGTTTATCTATATTTCTAGATCTTGCGAAAGCGTTTGACACGGTCTCTATCTCTATACTACTTAATAAGATGGAGATAATGGGAGTCAGGGGTCTACAGTTGGATCTTTTTTAGAAGTTAGCTTACTGATAGAACTCAATATGTAAAGGTAGGTAGCTTTAAAAGCTCTGACCTTTCTGTAGATTATGGATTACCGCGGGGTAGTGTTCTTGGTCCCACCCTCTTTCTCATTTACATAAATGATCTACTTTCACTACCTCTTTCTCAAGGTAAAATTATCTCAGATGATACTGCTCTCATATTTTCTGGAAATACTTGGGAAGAGGTATTTAATACTACCCAGCTTGGTTTCAATTCTGTCAAAAAATAGCTGTCCTCTAATGTTTTAACTTTAAACGTTGAGAAAATCTAAATTATAACATATTCTGTGAGAAACGCCTCTCAATCCAACCAATCATTTACTCTTGATCCCACCTGCTTAGCCGTTCTTGGTTGTTATTGTGGCATATTAAAGAGATGTAATGCAGTCGAGTATCTCGGACTGATTATTGACCGAAATCTTACATTTATTCTAGACATATAATTGTTGTGCTCTAGAATTAGAAAACTGATTCACATTTTTAAAACACTTCAGTCAGTTGCTCAAAGCAATGTGTTGAGACAGGTTTCAGGTTCTGGTACAGTCAGTCATTTCCTATTGTATCGCGGTGTGGGATAGTGCTGCTAAGACCCACTTGATTATGTTAGAGCGAGCTCAAAGGCTAATTCTTAAAGTAGCCACATCCCGTCCCAGACTTTTCTCTTCTTCATTACTGTACGAGTCTTGCAAGGTTTTGGCTGTGCGTTAGATATTTATATAGTAAAATTTACTTAAACAACATTCAAGTATTATATTTGCTCCTAATTTAAGGCGTCACCTTCTCATATCTAATGATTATAAAATAAATACTTCTTTTACTCGACTATTCTTTAGCTTTTTAGGTCCTTTCTTATATAACAAAGTTGGTAAAATATGTAATGTATATTCATATAATAGAAATAAGTGCAAAAAAATATTAAGTAGCTGGTTGTTAACACTAGATGACGATGAGTCTGAAAAGATACTGTGTGCTGATAAATAATTGCTAGATTTCTATAAATATTGGAAACAATTTTTCTAGAATCTATAATTTGTATTATTGTTGTTTTCTCTCTAACATGTTACCTAGTCTAATAAAATAACTTAATATCGTCCTAAATAGTTAAACAGGCTCAAAATTTTGGAAGATACTGACTCCTGAAATACAGTTTTCAACTAGTTTGGGAGTCAGGCTATCACTAGTTCTAGGTAACTAATATAGTTTAATAAGGCAATTGGTACTAATCCATAAATTATGAGTTTTTGATCAATAAAGTTATTATATAAAAAAAACTGTCCGAGATTTATTATGAACTAAACACCATATAGGTACTAACTAAACAGTGTAGGACATCACCTGCTAATCACTAATCACTTAACAGGGCACTAAACACTACACACTTGTCACTTTACTAATCAAAATTTATACCGCCCATAAAAATAAGTAAATAAAAATATTAATAACCATTAAAGAAATATATAATATATATATTAAACGCATAAGTTCTCATAACATGCATGACACACAAACAAATATGGCATCCATTTTATTGTTATTCTTTTATAATAATTTACTAATTTGAAAGATGTTAGCACACCTAATATGTTTATCTGTAATGTAAATTGTTTGCAATAGAATGTTTTTTTTCCTGATATATAAATGAATTATTGTTATTAAATTAATATAATATTTAATACACATAATTATTACAAATAAAGAATTTTGATTGTAAAACTATTTAGGTACAAAATTAATTAGGAAGGTCTTGTGAATCTAATATAAAAATTACAACAAAATATTTTTCCTTTTATAATGTTGACATTTCTGCAATCCAAGTTACCTATTAGGTATAAAACCACAAATTTCATGGGTCATTACCATCAAGTTGTGATGTAAGTAACATACCGATATCAGTCGCCGCATATGTATATATATGCGGTGACTGAGCTGGGGTCAAATAATTTTCAGAAGATTTAAGGTAGTATTACTGACGTAGTTCTTTAGATGATGACTTTGAAAGGTTGTACTTTGGACTAATATAAGGTTCTACTAGCCAAATCGAGCAACTTGTGTCGAAAAAAAAAAATCCTTCTCCATAGAAACAAATTATGTTAAAATGACCAATTTCTATGTCAAGAATTCGAAAATAAAAAAAAAATATGGAAAACCAAAATTTTTTTATTTGCGTAACAAGGTTCCATGGGAGAAGTTGTTTGATTTGATCAGTAGAGCCTCATATTAGCCCAAAGTACAACCTTTCAAATTCACCCTGTATATTGAAATGGGAATAAAAAATAACATTATTCTCATAATATTTTTTTAATAATGCAGCACCGCGACTTTGTTTCTACCTAATGGTAAGCAGATTTACAAGGTCCATGAATAGTCGATAATGTTATTTAATTGCGTTTATTGCTCCCGCTATGCCAGCTAATTTAAGCGGTTACGAAACGTACGACAAAACGAATTAGCGTTACGAGTACCTTATATCTTCGCTGATTTATCGTCACATCATACTGCCCGTTCCGTAAACACATTCATCAGACAGGAAATATATTTGTATGGGCGGTAGTAACGAGACCGGTCGGTCGGCTAGCGAAGAGAGGCCAAAATATGACATTTTCAATATTCTCATAGTCGTAGTATAATAATAATAATATGTAGGAAAATTTTCACATATTGCCCTAATCACAAACTAAGCTCTGGGCTTATGCTATATCAACCAGAAAAAAAACGATATTAATACATATTATGATATTATATACGTGGTGTCCAAGTTGGTTAGACCTTGGACTTAAAAATATTGGTTCGAATCCCGGTGTGTACCAATGAGTTTTAATTAAAACAAATATGTACATTTGTTTGACAAAACCACTATAGGGCCTCGGAGAGCACCTTAAGCTGTCGGACCCGGTTTCACTATACCAACTTGTGAAACTGTTTATAGATGGGTTATTGAGTCTATTCAAAACATAGCGACGAGCCAGCCACTTGTTCGGTGTAGATTTATACCATCGGCTACGAGGTTGTGGGATTAAAAACCCCTCCGCTGGGTACCCTGGGGCTTTCGAGGCGGTCTCGGGCGCCGTAAGGCACCCGTGATGATATGTATGTATTAAGTATATTCTATAAACCCCAGATCAAAATGACAAATTGTACAGAAAAACGTACTTACCGCTATTTTTTTCCCATATGTGGGAATCGATTCGAACCCACGATCTCCGGATATAATGCCAAAGGCGCAACCACTAGTCTACGGAGGCGGTAGTATATCACATTTTTTTTTATAAAAACACCTAAGAGCTTCAGAATACATTTTCTCTATATATACATTTTCAAATGATTTATTTATTAATATTGTATATACCTAAATGGATCGAGGGTACTTATTTATTTTTGCAATATAGAATGTGTACCTAATTATTTAAAACTAAAAATGTTGCGCGGGTCAGCCCGCGCGCCAGACCGAAAGCTCTTAAATGCAACAACAAATTTTCCCCGTTTTCCCAACATTTTTCAATATTATATTATTTTCCTATTAGTCATAGCGTGTTTTTATATACGAGTAAGTCTATAGCCTTCTAGATAAATGCGCTATCCAACACTAAAAGAATTTTCAAAATCAGTAAATCCAGACAATACCCTGGAAACCCTGTTCTGAATACCTCATAAACTCATAAATTCTCAAACTTTACCTCTATTATATTGTATAGATAGTCAATCACTTACAATCGATTTTTTAATTCATATTAGATTCGCACAATAGATTACCACAATCAAAACTAATATAAGTAAAATGTTCGAAAATGCATTGAGAAATAACCAAATAGAATATAGCATTTCTTAACTGCTGACCCGAATCTAAAACGAACGCGTGTACATCTCAAAATTTGTGAGGTAATAATTATGACGAATACGTGCAACTCGAGTTTGCTATCTCAAAACAAAATACCTTGATCAACTTTTTTATAAATATAGAAAAAAATATATGAAGTTGATATAAAAATCTCATGGAGAAATGGCTTTGATTCCTTTACTAGTTATATAACAATAAATGGACAGCTCTTTTTAAAGATATTAATTTTCAATTGCTTTTTTTTAAAGAAATTAAACTGGATTTTTTAAACTCTAGGTAGGTATAATCTTTCTACAGTATTATTTATATTCAATTTAACAAACTCTTGCTTTTGATATTATAGCTACGATTGATATTATAATCTAAGAAGTTGAAGTCACTGATGCAGTAATTGGTTAGTAGACTTGATAAAGTGAATTTTAGTGTTACAAAGTTCTAAGATTGTTTAGAAATTAATTTGGATCAAAATTCTCAAGTGCAAGTCTAGGTCAGGATCATATTGATCCTGAAGCAATGGATCTAGTAAACTATATATTATACCTAAGGTGACCTACGGGAACATTTTACCATGGTACACATCAGTTGTTACATGAGTTTGCATATTCTTTTAAATCTAAGTGTATTCAATCCTTCTTTAACTATAATTAAATGAGTTTATAAAAATTAAAGGTTATGATAATTTTTATTTAAATATGCTACCTACTAGATACATTTTTGGCCCTAAATAAAAACATATAATAAGTGCGAAAAATAGTTTTGATTTAACCGATATTGTTAGCTTTGTTTCCCGAAACTTTTCACTTTAAATATTTTATACTATATTTATGCATTTTTTTATAAATTCCTTCCTTTTGAGTGCCTTGCCGCGATAGCGAGGTTTGTGGGTTCGAGTCCCGCCACCAGGAATTTTTTCATTGCATTTCATCTTTAAAAATGTAATATTATACTATATTTAGAAACATAATCACAAAATTGCACAACCTTAATTTTTTTTAATAAGAAGCTAAGTAATAATATTTTTTCTTAATAAAATAATCGAATGGAGCGTTTAGCTAGAATTAATCAATTTTAGGGACACACCTTAGAACTTTACCATAACAAGGGAAACCGTTCAAAAACACATTTATTATAATAGTTCAAAGAGTTGATTGCGCCAGATCACGCCAATTCGCCAAACGTAAAAATAGGCGATTACTTTAGAACTTTTTTAATAGATACACCTTTTTAGTTTTAATAGCTACACTAGTAGTATAAGTAAATTAAAAAAAAAAACTTAATATAGAAGTAATTTATCTTGATAAACACAATAATATAAAAACAGTCCAAAAAATTACATCAAAAATGACACAGAGTAATAATTACTATTAAACAAATTATACATGCGTTAATAAAATGTCACCAAATTTTCATAACGCACAAGTATCATATCATTGCTAACAGCCTAAATATTATTACCCGCTATTTACCTTACCATTACCTGAAAAAGAGGAAATGTCCTTTACGGTTGTATTGCATAAACGTACCGTAATATTTTATCATTAACTTGGTGGTTAAGGCAATTTTCGAACAGAACTTAGTAGGCCTTCTAAGTGAGCGGTGCCATAGAAGTGATCTTAGTTGACTTAACTGATACCAGCAGTTACCTGCAGACAGCTCTCGAAAAGGTATTTATAAAAGTAATACTATAACTTTTCAAGTAGGTACTACATTATTTTAAGAAAACCTAGTAAACTATTTTAGTGTTATAATTTATTTACTCTATCTTTTTGCAGTTTTGAATTTATAATACTTTATATTAAATGGTTTATTTTATTAGATTACATTTTGTGTTCCATTTTTTATAAATGTATTTGTGATAAAAAAATGTATATTTTAAGCACACCTACGCTTGCGATTAAAAAAAAATGTTGTATATTTTTTATATAACATTATTAACATTTCTTTTAGAAACTATTGTTATTATTTAATAGTTATCAATACTTAATTGAATATTACTTACTTCATTTGGAACTATTGAATATTATTTTTAAAATGTAGTGTTGGAGTTATTGAAATCTCTGAAGGTAAAATCCAAAGTAAGTCTATTATTGTAGTTTATGTCAGTACCCCAATAAATTATTACTTATAAATTCATAAGTAATTTTATTATTGGAGTACAGCATTACCTTTGTATCTAACTATTAGTAAGCAGACCTATAGAGACAAAAAATAATTTTCACCCAAATTATTGTGTAATGATTATTGAGGTAAATTTAAATGAACCAATTTAACCAAAGTTAAAAAAATGAGTTGGGTGATTAAGTAGGAGATATTATAATAAAGAAAAAAAATTGTAACTAGGTACTTATTTTATAATAACTAAATTTTTCATTTATTAATAAAAAATAGTACAAAATAATTACAACAGATAAAAAAAATGTTTAAAGTCTCTATCGCCGGAAATTTCTTGATTAAAAGTACCGAGAATTCCCACGTTGCATACTGTAGCTGCAACACATATTGACTCTACAAGTATTTCTCCAGGCTCTGCGGCCGAAAAGGCAGTTAAACTAAAACATATTTATATTCAAGTCTGACAAATCATTATATATTCCTTCCTATCGCAATAGAAACATTAGGTCCTTAGTGTTTAGAATCAAAACTTTTCATTGAAAAACTAGGAAAAACAATTGGTGTCTACGTTTCTGGAGATAGTCGGTCTAAAAATTAATTAAAACAAAAAAAAATAGTAGTATAATTAAATGAAATAATAACTAGCTAATATATACTTAATAAAATTTTTAATCAACAAAAAATAACCTAGTTATGTGGTGGTAACCTTTTAAACAAACATGGATTCAATTGTTTCTAACACGCGAACTGTGAAATTTATGCTACATAATTACAGATGTAGATATTACATTACAATTTTGAAAACCAATGTACGTATAATAGTATAAATCAAAACAAAGATTGCATCACTTTGAAACATAATGGAACCATTTTTTTTGTATTTCTATTCCTACGTAAGTGCTGGTGAAATTGGAGCGACATTGCTTCAATTTCACCAGCACTTACGACTGCATTATCATTTATTGTACCTATTTTTATTTTAGGTTAAGGCTGTTTGAATGAATAATGCCTTTAAATATTTTTAGGAACTCTGTTAATTATACTTTATTTTTACTTGGTGTTTATAGTTCATCTTTTATATTGTTTTATTTTCTTAATGCAATATTAAAATGCATTGCTTCATTATAATATAGTTTGATACCTTTAATTTTCCGACATGTAACCTTCTTCTTTGTTCAGCTTCTTTTTGGAGTTATTTAAATTATATTTACCATTATCACATTCACACTGTACATACAGTAAGCCTAGCGCTTAGTTTCGGACTAGGGTGATATGTCCTACATATTATTATTGTTCTAGTTTTTTTTACAAGTTCATAAAGATTACAACTTTTGAATAATTTTTCATGTTGTATGGATCTATGGTGTCATTAGATTAAATTATTATGATTCTTAAAAAGGTCTGTTATTCTGAAAAATAAAATCTCATTATTAATTAGATATAATGTTCAATTTAAGTTTGGAAACAGTTGTGGTATTAAAAGTAATTATTTATATCAATCACTTCTTCAAACAAGTTTACTGTCAAAGAAATTCCTACCCTTGTGAACATATGTTTCATGTTTCACGTAGTGTTCGCGTACCAACTTTATTTCCGTACAACTGAAAAAAAAAGAATATTATTATCAGGACTTTTATATCAAATAATTTGAGATAGAAAATTAAAATTTTTAATATTATCGATTTTAGTTTCGGAATTTTAGATTTATTATGCTTTTCAGTTATGAACTAAAAAGCAATGCGATCAATGTTTTTAACAAACAATTTATTGATCGACCCCATTTATGGACTGTATAGGTACGCTTACCATAGGGCAGATACATATTTACATGCAGTTCAATATAAAAAAAAGTTTAACTTGGGTCATTCATCGTTGAAATTTTAAGAGTATTTTAAACAATCGTTGGCAGCAATAAAACATTGTTTTTTGTCTATACTTACTTAGGTACTAATATATAGTACTTGTATCTATTAGCTAATATTTTTTTAGTTAAAGTTGATTTATTCAAATTTTAAACCCGGACTTGTTAAGTGTACATTTTGAATTATTCATTCATATTAGTTAGTTACTATGTAATCTATGATTTAAATTTCATATTTAGGTATGTAGGTAATGGTTCGCGAAATTTTATTCATAAAATTGCTATAGGATTTACCAGTACCTACTAATCAAGTATCATTATAAATATTTCGGCATTGTAATAGATATTATGGTACTGAAGTATTATTATATTTATTTATTTTTAAAGTGGGCTATTCAGTTCGTCTTACCTTTTGCCATTTATTATAGTGGAAATGTGTATGTTTGCATGTTGCCTACTTTAAAAAGCATTTACCAAAATAAATGCGGTTTCAACATTCAGAAATTATACTTCATTATATGTATGAAGTTCAAATAAGATTCAATAAAAATAGAGCTAAGCCATGCATCCTTAGCATCATGGTAACAATAATATACAATGGAAATATTACATTAGTTATTCATCATGATCAGCTTCAGTTACTGCTGATTTTTTTTATTTTTCCCCCATCGTGGTTCCTTTCTTCTGAATCAGATATACGATTTAAGATCGCCTCTCCAACTATAAGCAATGGAAATATTACATTAGTTATTCATCATGATCAGCTTAAGTTCACTGCTGTTTTTTTTATTTTATCCCCCTTTGTGGTGCCTGTCTTCTGAATCAGATATACGATTTAAGATCGTCTATCCAACTAGAAGCAATGGAAATATTACATTAGTTATTCATCATGATAAGCTTAAGTCCTTTGCTGTTTTTTTTTATTTTTCCCCCATTGTGGTGCCTGTCTTCTGAACCAGATATACGATTTAAGATCGTCTATCCAATTAGAAGCAATGGAAATATTACATTAGTTATTCATCATTATCAGCTTCAGTCCACTGCTGTTTTTTTTATTTTTCCCCCATCGTGGTTCCTGTCTTCTGAATCAGATATACGATTTAAGATCGTCTATTCAACTAGAAGCAATGGAAATATTACATTAGTTATTCATCATGATCAGCTTAAGTCCACTGCTGTTTTTTTTTATTTTTCCCCCATCGTGGTTCCTGTCTTCTGAATCAGATATACGATTTAAGATCGTCTATTCAACTAGAAGCAATGGAAATATTACATTAGTTATTCCTCATGATCAGCTTCTGTCCACTGCTGATATTTTTATTTATCCCAGATCGTGGTTATTTTCTTCTGAATCAGATATACGATGGAAGATCGTCTTTCCATCAAGAAGCAGTGGAAATGTTACATTTTTAGTTATTCATCACGGTCAGCCTAAGTCCACTGTTTTTTTTTTATTTTTCCCAGATCATGGTTTCTGTCTTCTGAATCAGATATATTATTTAAGATCGTCTATCCAATTAGAAGCAATGAAAATATTACATTAATTATTTATCATGATCAGATTAAGTCCACTGCTGATTTTTTATATCTCTCAGATCGTGGTTCCTGTCCTCTGAATCATATATACGATGAAAGATGGTCTTTCCATCTAGAGTCCATCCAGCGTTGAGTTATCGGATGAATTTGAGCTCGATGCAGTAGTCAACAACAAATTCATCAGCTTTATAAAGTCCACCGTTGGATTACCCAAGATTTCGATTGCGGTTCTTGTTTTTCTCCCAGAACTTCACTGCACCACACGTTTCGTACCGCATAATTTTGCCATCATCGTTTTCGTCTTCAATCGCCTATTCATGGGGCTTGTAGATAATTTAGATACCACAAAGTGAACTTTATTTAACCTAGATTTAGTATATGGGTTTACAACGGATTTCACTTGTAATGTAAATAAAATCATCTATGTTCTTCTATTTCGTATCCGCATCATTTTAGCAGGCAGTAGGCGCTCCCCCTAAACTTTTAAGCTACCATAAATTGATCGATCCCTTCCATGGACTTTCTAATCTAGTTACTATTAGCTAGTTTCAAAGTTAAATGCAGTGCTCCAATAACAAAAAATGCCTATTTCATAAATGACAATTTGAAATGATTGAGTTAGTATTGTCAAGTTTATTAAAATTACATAGAGTAATAGATACAGTAGAGAATAGAAGAGGCCAGATGGATTGACTCTTCTTCCTTGGCGCAGAGGTTGCAGTTTAATATGGGATGCGACATGTGTAGACACATATACCTCTTCCTATATTAATGGCTCCATTATGAAAGCCGGATCAGCGGAATCCGCTGTTAAGATTAAACACCTTAAAAAATTCAATTTTATAACAAAATTATTTATTTGTCCCTTTTTCCGTCCAAACTTCTGGTATGTGGTCTTTAGAAGGCAAAATCACATCCAATGATATCCGAGCTCACTGTCATTTTATTCAAAAAATATCTTTCATCATTCAGAAAGGGAATATGGCCAGTATATTAGGTACTTTTAGTTCTAAAAATAGCTGGTATATGGAGGCTTTTTTATTATATCTAGGAATAGTTTTAATATTATAATAGTCTATATTTTATATATTTTGTAGAGTGAATGAAAATTAATAGAGTTCGATGCTGGTTCAAATTTTATTTAAAATAAAAAAGAAACTTCTTTCACTTAAAATATTGGTGAAATAAGAACCTTCAAAGTATCATCTGCTATGATCAAACACTTAATAGATAGTCAACAAGCAAAAGATGTATTATTGGCCCCAAACATTTACGAAATGCTTTACGCTTGTTATGTCATATCTTTGGACTGACATTGCAACACTACTGAAGGTGACTGGGTCATTGCTGTGCTCTCACGTTAGAAATTATGCTGTTTGTTATATCTAAACAAAAGTGGTCTTGAATCTTTTCTCTTTAAACAATTGTTACTAAATCGTTGAGTTATCTATTCAGGTAGGTATTTAGATCAGATTTTATTTCTATTTTTTTTTATATCTTGAAGTTTTTTGTGATGATGACCTACACCATGTGACCTACAAAATTCATGAATGGTTCCGATCAATACATTGACGGTTTTGCTTTGCATCTGTATAGGATGATGAATCGTCTGCCCAATGAAAAAAAAGAAGCCTTAAAACCTTACTACATTTGGGCGTAACCGCTAATTAAATTATACCTATTCTATAAATTATATCTTTCATCATTTCGATTACCTATATATCAAAAGATACTTGCATATACATATCACAGGTCTTATGGCGCCCGAAACCGCCTAGAGCGGAGGGGTTTTCAATCCCACCCAAATCCAAACATCGCGACGAGCTAGCCACTTGTTCGGCGTAGACTCAATAACCTATCTATTCACAAGTTGGTATAATAAAATTGGGACCGTCAGCTTAACGTGCTCTCCGAGGCATTATAGTGGCGTTGTTAAACAAATGTATTTTTTTTTTAGAATAAAAACTTGTTGGTATACACCGTGATTTGAATATTGCACGCTACTAAACCGGTTTCCAAAATTGACCCTTACCGTGATATGTTTATGATTCGGTAATAAAAATAAGTATCCATTCATAAATTTTATAATGATCGTAGTTTTATTTTACATTTTACATAATCTTCTCGTGATTCATATTCATTGAACTTTATGAATTTGTTTATTATAATTAGAGCATTTTTTTTTTTATAATCGAAATGTGAGATTTGTCATATTTTTTTTTTTAGAATATTTTACATCTGTGAATATGTAAAATAAATAATAATTTTGGTTGTAACGAAAAAATTCAAAAATCACTTAACCGATTTTTAAAATCGTTTTCACTAATAGAATGCTACATTATCAATAAGTAACATAATTTAAGCTATATTTGATTTTCAAAAAAAATTGGTATAGATATGCCTTTGAAAATGGTAAAAATTGAAAAAAAAATATAGTAGGATGAAACCCATTAGAAGAGAATATAACAAAAATGAAAGGAAAAATAATTTACGGGCGATCTGAGGTCGGGAAGTGGCCCTCCCACTTCAGGTGAGTTTTTAAGGGTAAAAAACGGTTAATCTCGATTTACGAAAAACAAGAACAAGTCCTATGGATAAAAGTTGCAAAGTTGTAGATAATAAAAAGATCTACAACTTTGTTTTTTTTTACATAACCTCAAAATGTATGTGAAAAATTTAAATACTTAACCAAGTTTTTGGTTTTTTATTTTTATGTTACATTTTTTTTCACGAATCTTTTTATGTCCCAAACACATACCTTATTTGGACTTAATATCGAAAAAGCACCCTAATTTTTAATCGAAAATTCTCACGTTAAAATATCTAATTTTTTTTAAATACCGGTGGCCTTTTTGCTTGTTGAAATCTCTACTTTCTGATGGTGTAAAAAAAATATTCATTACTATGGTAAATATTCTCAGTAAATGCAAAAAAACGAAAAAAACTCGAAGCCGACTTTTCTTTCGAAATCAGAAAAACAACTTTTTAAAAACGTATACAAAAAACCCCCAACAAACAGACAGATTTTACGTACAATTACGAATATAAAAACAAATAATTGAACTTCGACCAACGTGGTTATATTGGAAGTACTTTAAGCCTACTCCAAGGCCCTTAATTACCAAACAGATAGGCACGAATATGAAAAACGTTTCATTTTTATTCTCTAGCTAGCTGAACTGGCCTACTTTTAACCACCGACGAAAAAAAGAGGGGTGTTACAATTACTATGCACCATGACTAGTTATTTAATGAATTAGTAGATATGTTTTACTAAAATATATTATGATATCAATATATTGTTTTTGCTATGTTAGTGCTAATAGAAGCGTTATAATGGAAGACAACTTTTGGCCACTAATTCCTGTCATGTATTGTTCTGTGTGTATATTTTTAATGCATTTATTTACACAATTAGTTAGTCCTTTTTTTCCTTGAGAGGCATTATCTGTTTCCGACGGGTGGCGTGGCTGCGTGAACCGCTAGCCAAAAAAGTTAAAAATACTTGGTTTATCGAAGCTTTCTCTGTGGGGGTGCGCTCCGACTTGGGTCACGAGGAGGTTAGTTAATTCTACCGGCTACCGCTCATACATTTATAAAGTGATCGAAAAGTCGGGTTCAATTATACCTAAACCTGATTCTGAGAAAAAAATGCCTTTCTGAATATTTTTTTAAACATTTTCATATAAAGAATTCCGGAAATCTGGGGCACTACCGGGAAACCACATGAAATACCGATCGACACGTCGATCGATCGAAAGCGACAATAAAATGTACTCGTACGTGATTTGATGTTTCTCGGCGATCAAGTTCTACCTATAGACAATAATTATTTCCTATACATTTTTATCCATCGACGCGTCGATCGGTTTGTCGATGTGGCTCCCCTTTAATTTTTTATAAGATTTTTAAAAATATATATGAAAATATTTTTAAAAATCTGAAAGTATTTTTTTTCTCGAAAAATGTGACCGCCGAATTTGACCGCCTCCGTAGACTAGTGGTTGCGCCTTTGGCGTTGTATCCGGAGGTCGTGGGTTCGATTCCTACCCATGCCAAAAAAATATTAGTAGGTTTTTTCTATACAGTTTGTCATGGTCTGAGTGATTATAAAATATAATATATATTATATCGTTGTTTCTGGTACACATAGTACAAGCCTAGGCTTAGTTTGTGACCAGAGCAATGTGTGTAAATTACTAATTGTACTTATTATTATTATTATATTATTAATGGCATCCGAATTTCCGATTCCTAGTTATAAAATACTTTAAAAAATCAAATTTATCTTTATATAAGGTTCAAACCAGCTTTCTATAGGAATAAAAATCAATAATCTGCCGACTGACCGTTTTAACGAAGCCGGAAAGTTCTTTATTTTTATCTACCTGTAATAACTGCATAGTCGTGCTTAAGATTGTTTATGAGGGTTATGAGGGGCGGTTATATCTTGATATATGGGTTTTAAATATATTCGAATAAATCGCGTGTATGTGCTCCGTTATAGCCAAGAAAATGCTATCCCATTATGCGAAAGTTAGAATAATGTATGTGTTAGAACTATGCAAGTGTATACATGAATACTTTTGATAAAGAGGTAAGAAATATTTTTATATTAATATACCAATTTAATCTAGATAGTTTATTTTGTACTATTTCTGATTTTGTATTAAGAATAATAAAATACAGCACAGCCAGTAACAGAGCATCTTTAATTTTAATAAATGACAAAGCAATTTTTGTACAAATGAAATAAATTTAACTAGAATCAAAATAGTATAAGTGAAAAGAAGTGTCTAATTTGTATTTAATCATCTTACATTATATTCTTCTAATATTTTTTCTTCTAGCTTACGACGTTATTTTAAAACTAAAACAAATAAGTAATTTCGGATATTATTTGCCAACACCTGTCTTTGTCAAAATTTATGTACATTTGTTTGACAACACCACTATAGTGCCTCGGAGAGCACGTTAAGCTGTCGGTCCCGGTTTCACTATACCAACTTGTGAAACTGTTTATAGATGGGTTATTGAGTCTATCCAAAACATCGCGACGTGCTAGCCACTTGTTCGGTGTAGACTCATACCATCGGCTACGACGAGGTGGGATTAAAACCCCTATCCTGGGTACCCTGGGGCCGTCTAGGCGGTCTCGGTCGTAAGGCACCCGTGAAGATATATAGATTTATATAATAAATAACAAAATAGTTTATTTATTAAAGAAAAATATATGCTGTCCTCGAAATAATATGTTATCATATATTCTCTCATTCTGGTAAGGCAAAGGGTCGAGCCCATGCAGCCAATTACGTATTTTTTTAGGCGATATCGATGTTCCAAATATTTATATAAGACTTTTATTTTAAAAAAAAGATGTTTTCAATGAGGATGGGTTCTAAAGATCATTATTTAAAACAAGGGCATTATTTGATTAGAGGTAAAGTATGATTTTTTTGATACTTACCAGAATTTGATCCATATAAGTGATATTATCAGCTGGTGAAATAACACAGGATGATTTTTTTCAAGGTTTCATCCTTATACGTTTAAAGTTTTAGGCGCAATCAAAAAAATATCTCCTTTGGTGTTCTCTTTATTAAATAATATTATCTGACTGATTTTCATTACTATGTTCTTTCTACGTTTTACTAATGAAAATGAGCATTAGGCAAAAATAAAATTAAATAGGTTTTTTAAAAGAAAGCATAAAAAGAAAATCGTATATCCTACATGCTATATTAGTTATTCATCTAAATACCATACAAAGGCAGACGTAAATACACAAGGGTTCTTTACAAACGATGTTTGTGGCTTACATTATTAATTTGATTTGTCAAATAGTTTGATATGCATCGGTCAATAACTGATTGCTAAGGCAGTTACTAAAAAGTATTATTATGAATTATCGTTAGCCTGCAGTCCACGACTGGCCAATTGGATATATCCGCCTTTTATAGCTAGGAGTTTGTTTCGTTTAAATATAAATGTTAGCTAGTATTATGCATGCCAGCAATTGATCTTTTGCTAAATTCGAGTAAGCGTAATCACAATAATCTTGCTGTCCACTGCTGGATAGGTATAGAGGTTCGCCAAGGCGCATTTTTTTTATAAATGCACGACTTGTAACTCTATATCTACGCTATAAGTATTAAGGACTTAAATCAGGACGACCAATAATAATATTCGTCTAAATGATGCGGTTACGGAACGAGAAGCGATGAGAAGACTCCCCACACAGGACGTAGCTCCATCTAGTAGCATGGCGTTTGGACTATAGGCATACTTTAAAGAGAGATGTATATGAGAGAGGTGTATGGAGAAACACACATATATCTATAATACAATTAAGTTAATGAGTTTATTTGTTCGAACGTGCTAATAACGTGCAGTCGGAATTGGCAATATATTTTTGTATTTGATAGCCCAATTATTAAGGAATGTTATAGGCTAATATATGTATGTGTCTCAGAGATACACGCCTCTCGCCGTGCATCTCTATAAAATTGTAGGCTTATAACAGGGATAAAAAATAATAAATACCATCACGGACCTCAGGGTACCCACCCAGCGGAGGGATTAACCCGTCCTCATTTCGCCGATGGTATTAGGCATATAACAGGGATAATCATAACAAAATAAAATTAACTACTGTATGTGATATTTAGTTATTTATTTAAAAGCTTCAGGAGTCGTGTAGGAACTACATAATATTCCAGTGCAAAAAACTACAAAGGGACACTAAATACATGACCTGTGACGGCACTAATCAACTGTGGCGGCACTAATAACTGCAGGCTTCAAACCAAAACAGGTCTTCTTTGCGGAATCCCTTTCGGAATAACAGCATTTTCGTCGATGAAGAGTAACTTCGGAGGTCGGCCCGACCCTGCAGGCGCCGGGATCTCAAGCATGCGTCGGTGGCGACGAGTCACTCTGTTTTTTCTAAAAATGATATTGTCCAATTGAAGATTTTACAACACACACGATCCATTAGGAAGTAAATAGATTTACCTCTTAGAGTGACGAGGACGGCGGCTGTCCATAGTCATCATTATTATAATGATTACGATTGCCTTCACCAGTATCATGTAGAAGACTACCAGGTTGAAAAAGCACCAGTCGTGTTCGTAATGCAACATTTTGCTCGCGGCTGTCAGCCTCTTCGAATGCAGGCGAACTATTAAATAAATGATTGCATTAGAACCCTGCTGTATGAAAACTGCTCGACCGACATATTATTGAGTAGGGCACCACCGTTCATATTTTATTTTATCGGGACAGATTTTTTTATGAAACTTTACTTTGAAATATATAATTTATTATTGTCAACAAATCTGTATTAATATACAGATTTGTTTAAATTTAAATAAATTCACTTGTTTTTTTTTTGTATTAACTACTTATATAATAAAAAACCAATCAAAAATATGAAACGGTATTTTTACTTTCAGCCCATATTAAAAATATTTTTATAAAATTATTTTATTTAAACTATATTTTATTACCAATTTATTTAAATAAATTTTACAATATCTGAAAAAACATTATTCAATAGTAGTTATCAAATAAATAATAATAATAAAAAAACATAAATCTTATATTTTACTTGTATTGATTTTTACGGACTTACTTTGACCGTCTCCGTCTAAAGTCGTCGGATTAATGAAATGGCAATAAAATTTCTGTCGTCTGTCATCAACTGCAGCCTAAAGGGGTTGTTTTAGAAATGTAGAGCAGAAGGTCATTTATGAATATTACAGGGAAAGCGACGTCGTTTTCCGTTAAAAGCAGTAAGTGCATTTATTTCTTGACAATTGTTTGATGGTTCTGTAGCGTATTATTATTTAATATGTTTATGATTAATTTTTGAGGAATTATTATATAACATACTTTTGTAAGGCTTTGTGCTGGTAATTAACCAACGTTAAATTGACGTAGCGAAAGATTTAATCGTTAATATAAAATATATATAATCTTAAATAAATGGTAAATTCATATATGTTAATTTTAGCCAGTCATTTTTCGTATAAACTTTTTGACTTTGACGAGCGATTTAACTGATACCAGAATAATTACTAGACCGAATGAGTAAATTAAAATAAACGGCCAAGTCGGGGAAACCCATAGATACCATACACCTAAAGACCCCCAAAGGCAATTGCAAAACACCCTATAAAGTTATTTACATTAGTGATGAATTTAGTGAAGACGAGGTTATAATATCATTATCATAATCAGCCGTATGACGTCCACTGCTGGACATAAGTCTCACATATAGATTTCTAAAAAAGCCAGTTATTATAATATAACAATAACCGGATTGTAATAATATAAATAAAATAAATATCATCACCAGTTTCAGTTTCATATTCTGTTTCGTATAACGTAAACGTACACGGAAAACAGGAAATTCTTGTATTAAGAATATATTGTTTCATATATGGCGGAAACAATATATGCTTGAATCAAAAAAAAAGTCTTGTATTAAGCAAATTTATTTTTGACTAAAGTAAATGTTCTTAACCCAAGGCAAATTTTACTTAATTTAAGAATATTATTGTTTCCGCCATATATGAAACAATATATTGTTGAATGGTTTAATCCAAGAATTTCTTTTTTTCCGTGTAAACTTGTCAAAATAACGAAACCCTTAAAAAAATACATTGAACAATAAGCAACAAAGAAAAACTAACGTGTGGTGTGAATTGTACTATTTTATTTCGTTATTTTCACGATCTAACGTTATCTTTAAAATAAATAGAATATGGCCGCAGGTGCCTTTTGGCGCCCGAGACCACCTGTACGGGTAAGTGGCTAGCTCGCGATATTTGGATAGGCACAAGCATAGCATAGATTATAATAAAAATATAATTTACTTAAGAAAAACCTAAGTTCATTGAATAAAAATATTTTAGTAATAATTTATTACATATACTAACATAATAAATATATACATAATATATGTGTTTTAATAATTGATTTTAACTAAGCATTAGTGTAGACATTTTATCAAATTGATTTTTTGCATTAAACAACAACTAGGTATATTGAAAAATTACCTGTAAAAAAGTACATTTATTTGGGTTATTGCCCCCTTTATAGATACTAAAAGAAAGCACTATTTTTATCATACAAAATATATTCACTTAACAACAAAATAAATACTTCAAAAAACCGAAAACTTGCATAGCGCTGAAATTAACGGGTCGCTCTGGGTAAAAAATATTATAGCCTGTTATTAAATTGACCAATATTAATGATAAATATTGATCTTGCCGTCGGCAAAGACTGCCGAACTGTGGAAAATATAGCATTATGATAAAGCACAATATTGTGTTCTAGAATGATAGAGAATAAAAAAACAGCAGAGCGCTGATGTTTTTTTATTCTCTCTTTTATTTATCATAATGCAATATTTTCCACAGTTCGGCACTCTTTGCCGGCGGCAAGATCAATATTTATCATGACTATTGGTCAATTTAATAACAGCATATAATATTTCTTACCCAGAATGGCTTCCAACCAGAATTTCTCTATACACGCCAGTTTACTGCTAAGGCCGAATAATAATATATAAGGCGGTTACATATAATAGTGATATAAAAAAAACTCTAACATAAGAATATAATCTTAGCTATCTATCGGTTCTCCGTCCGGTAACGATAATCGCGTAATTGGGAGGCAGAAACTCTCCTGCAGTGTTTCCAGGCTTGAGACTGCAAATCAGGGTTGAATGCCTTTCCAAATTCAACTCTCCTTTCACTCTATTCGCTACCCTCTCTAGCAAACCAAATACTATACGAACCTTTGAGTGTCATCTTAGAAACGCGTTCTATAAAAGTTCCTTAGAAGGCCAAGGTCCTTCAAAAGACGATGCACAGAGTTTGCTAAAATTCTTGAATTGACTTCCACTACATAAAGTTGAGCTTTCTTCAAAGTAATAATTTATCATCGGCGTAATTTTTAATTTGTAAATAATAATTAATTGTAAATAATATTTAAAATCACATCCACATTTTTTTAAATATTCAATTACATTATAACAATTATTAAATTGATTGCTTTTAAATTTCTATAATAAAATATATATTTTTAATATCTATATTATACATTAAATTACATACATATCATCACGGGTGCTTTACGGCCACCGAGACCGCCTAGACGGCCCTAGGGTACCCAGCGGAGGGGATTTTTAATCCCACCTCTTCGTAGCCGATGGTATGAGTAGTGATGTAGAAAATGCATTAAGGCATAAGTTCGCCTATGTACAATTTTATTTAGAAATTTTGTGCCATAAAGTATTTGAAATAAATAAATAAATACACCGAACAAGTGGCTACTCGTCGCGATGTTTTGAATAGACTCAATAACCCATCTTTAAACAGTTTCACAACTTGGTATAGTGAAACTGGGACCGACAGCTTAACGTGTTCTCCGAGGCAATTTAAAAAAAATTAAAAACTCATTGGTACACACCGGGATTCGAACCAGGGACCTAAGTCCAAGGTCTAACCACCTCGGTCACCACGTATATAATTAAATTACAAGCTAGTAAAAAATCATATATTTTGATTTTTTTGGATAAAATAACCGTTATGTTAAAGGACTTTCAGTTCCTATATAGAAAAATCTGGAATTTTCAATTTTATTATATGTTTAGATTACATTGGTTTATCGAACCCTAACAAAAATTATAGGTGTCGCTGTATAGTATTAGGAATAGCCATTAAGTCTCTTTCATGTCGCAGTAAACTAGTATAATATTCAAGAATAGAAAACATACGTTTTATTTACATAAGCTTACTTGTTCGATTTGCTGAACAATCAAAAAGGAATAATAAATTACAAAATGAGCTTCTTTTTAAGTTGTTTATTTTTCGAAAATATTGCTAAAAACATATCTTTAGCTAATTTCACAGATACAAATATTTGAAAAATAATTACAGTTTCACAGGAAAGAAAAATACGTAAATAACTTATGGTCTAAAATATGAAACGAATTTTGTATTTTTGACACAAACAGTAGTGATATCATTGACTGTGAGTTACAAAGTTTTTATCTGTGATTTTAAATAAAGTTATAATTTAGTTTTTCTTAAAGGTCAATATTGTTAAAGGTCAATATTAATAATTAATTTATTATCAGCTTCCGTGGTTACGATGCCTGGCGTTATATACGAAGGTCTTGTGGTTCGCTTACCATTTAAAGCAAATCAATTAGTACATTAGTATTTTGTATAGTTTTTAATATGAATACTTTTAAGATAAATAGAAGTATATTATTAAAAAATAATTAAAAAAAAAAAAAAAAATTCGCGAAAATTTCCTGAACCTTTCCATCATCTTTGAGTTTTTTGTCTCTTGTTCAATTTGACAGGAAGAAAACACAGGTTTAGGTAGTTTCTGTTTAAACGTGCCTGTATAAAGTTTCACTAGTACCGTATTGTTTGATATTATATATTTATTTAAATCTTTATTGCATACAAAATACAAAGGCGGCTTAATCCCGCTAGGTATTCATTCATTATTAATAATACTAGATAATAAATATACCCTTGTATGTCACCTAATGGACGAAACGGTCACTAAAATAAAAAAATATATACCTAGTCCTTATAAATAATTCAAAAATCCTTGTTATCTTATTATTTATAAAGATTCATTTAATGCTCAGTGTCGTCTCATGTTAGCCAAATAATATCCCGCCAATTGAAACCTCTCCTTGATGAGAATATAATAGGAGATTTATCACTAGTATAATATATTGCAAATTGCAATATTGAATACGGTTTCCGAATTCAATTTATAACTTATTTAAATTGTCATATAATGCAAGGATGTTCTATATATTCATATAGCTGTCATGCAGCAGTATCGTGTACCTTCTTTATATCAATTTTATTGTTAACGATTTAAACTAAAAATAAAACACAATGTTATTTCAATTGCCTGGATTCGGTGTACATAAGAAAAGTTATAATATGTGAACAAAGGAAGTTGCTCCAGTTTTGTTTAGACACCATAATCATATTATTATGGAATACTATTATATATATATTATTAATCGTTGTATTTTGTTTTTATTTAAAAACTTACTAAATACCAAAAGTCGTATTTAAAACGCCAACTTTTTGGCTCCAGATTTGTGCAAGTGTGCAGTGTGGGTAGACACTAAATTGTGAAAATCACAGTTAATTTTTTATATTACTTTATATTTGTAGCAATCTAGTAATTAAAGCTAATTATGAAAATAAGGTAGATAATTTGTCTTAACAAAATTATAATATATGAGTAATTATTATAATGAATATTATTCTTATATACCTTACATATAATACATATTACAAAGTATGCACATGACATTATGTTAACGTACAAAAAGTTAGGTTACATAATAGTCATAACGTGTTGGCCAACTAATCTACATTTTTGACTCTTTTGAAACCCAGTCGGTACAAGAGTTCGAGGTCAAAATGTATTATAGTGGCTGCATTATTTTTTTTTTTTTTTTATATTTAGGTTTAGGAATTAGTAGGAAATTCGTTTATAAATATTTATAATTATTAAAAAAAAATCATAATCCTCATACAGGCTACTTTTTATCAGTTCCACGTTAAACAGTAAAGTACTGGAACCAATAGCTTAACTACGAGGCAATATAATGGAAATGTATAGGTATTATTATAATTGATATTCAATTTAAATTCAATATAATATAAACGCTATCCAACGGGGTAACGCCGCTAGTTTTTCAAAATTTTTAATATAATAATTATTTTTATAGGTATATTTTATTATATTTTTGTTTATTTTATTTTTCATTTATATTTTTTGTAGAGTAAATAAATATAAATATATTAGTTAAATTAAAATAGGTAACAATATTTTTAAACATATATAAGTACATTATACAAATGCTAAAAATATATATTATTTTTACGCAGGTTTACTATGTAGTGTTTAACAAATAATATGTCATAATTATTGAATAAACAGTGAATAAACGTAGTGGATAACGACAAAAAATTTAGCGTTCAATATTAACATGAATGAGAAAATATTTACCCATCTGAAATTATTTATGATGTAGTTTTTTGTTTAAAATACACTACATAAGTTTGTACAAGTACCCATAGCTGCTATAGGTACTTAAAAAAAAAACTTTGATTGTTTATGGTCACTCCTATAATTATTTTTATACTACACCTGCTCGGAAAGTAGGTTCTTACTTGCGTAAGAATAGGTCAGAAAGTACGTCTTTGTAGTCGTACAAATATGCGGGAGGAAAAAGTGTATGAAAATCCATTGTTAACGTGCTTAAGCGGGAGGAAAAAGTATATGAAAATTCATTGTTAACGTGCTAGTTTTTTTTTATTTTTTTTTCTTCAATTCTTCCAAATTTGGAAAGGCAAGGGTTCAAAGCCATACAGCCTAGTTTTTTTTTACAAGTTCGAAATTTTAATCAAAATAAAATAAAATAAAAGTATTGGTTTATTGGCTGTTTACTTTCTTTGCATTTTTGATTTATTAAGTTTTAACAACTGTAATAATTTTAATATAAACTTTAATTAATAGAGATTTTATTTTTTATTTTCCTCGTAGGTGTAGTATAAAGCACTATGTATCACTCGGCGAGAAAGTGCGATTCCTAACTCGAGCGAATTAAGGCCCTCCGCTTCGCGTCGGGCCTCAAACTTCGCCCTCGTTAGTAATCGGTGACTTTCTCCCCTCGGTGAACAATGTACTATTGCCAATAGTTTGTATTATTAGTAGTGTAATAATTTGTATATATTTTAAAGTTTATACAAGATTATAAGTTTATTTAGTCCATAAATATTTAAAAATATAAAAATAATAATGCTAAATATAATTTACTCTTAAAAATAAATGTATGACAGAACACCTTCTCAAGATGTTGTCCCACGTACCTATTTAAAAAGCTGTAAACAAATTATCTAAAAAAAACGTTTGAAGAATTTTAATAAGGATGTGCGATAAAGGTTGATATTTTAATCACATTTAACTATTATTAGAAGAGTGAGGTTGCATGCCAAAACGGGGTAATAATTAACCTGTGCGGAAATCTCTCGGAAAAAAGAAAGAGACGGAGATAATTTGTGTATATTCCATCTTTTTCTTTACCCCAAGAGATCGCACCGGTAATAATATTTGAACTTTGGAACGGCCCCGTATTGTCACAGGTCTCTAATAAATTCGTAGAATTTTTGCAGGTTAATGGTTATAATATAACTATTTCAAATATAGTTTTAGATATATATTTTTTAGAAAGTGTAGAATTATGCACAAATCATCGACGCACAAATGAATATTGTGTTCTTAGAACTGTAAAAAAACGAACATTCCATAATTTCCCCAAATGCCATTTTTAAATTAAGAGGGCTGAAATATACCTAGAATACTTAAATGTTTCATGTAGAAATAAAAAAAAAGTGAAATTAAAATAATAATAAAAGTTCGTTCAATTGATATATTACTTAATTGTAAGTTTGTACAAATTATTGCTTTTATTTTCCCGAGATAAAAATCAAATAAAGGAGTACGGTCATTCTGGACCCAACCGTAAAAGCTTAGCGTTCACAAACAATGAACTTTGGAACGGCCCCGGATTGTCACAGGTCTCTAATAAATTCGTAGAATTTTTGCAGGTAAATGGTTATAATATACCTATTTCAAATATAGTTTTAGATATATATTTTTTAGAAAGTGTAGAATTATTAATTATTATTATTACATAATTATTAATGCTTATTATTTTCCAGTATTCAAAATAATTTTAGAAGTTGGGAAAAAAAAGTTATGACAACTTTTGTTACGTGCTGAATCTTCTGCCTTTTCTGTATATTTATCCACATTATGCAGTAGAAAAATGCTTTATACATTAAAAAATACTATTTTTGCTTATCTGGATTGAGATTTAACAAAATAAAGAGAGATTTCACATTATTTTGAAAGAAAAAGAAAATGCCGTATAGTATTGAATGCCCTTTATAAAAAAAAAATCAGTGGATGATATATCGTCGCTCTTTTATTTATCATCCACTGATTTTTTTTTTTTGTTCGGTTTTCTCAAATATAGAGAAGGCAAAGGTCTATGCAAACAGCCTAGGTCAGATTATAATATTATTCTGTCAATGCTGCAGCACAAGGAAACACTAGTAATAATTTTGCGGATTAATAAATCGCGGGCCGAAATTGTTCGCTATACTAACCTAAAACTAGTCATAACATAACCTCAAATTGAAATTCAATTGAGAATAACTTTTTTCTCCCAACTTCTCGAACTTCGATGTAATTAACAATTTTATTATATGTATTTTCCTCTATCGATCTGGATAGATTTCATTGTTGAACGCGGCTATAAGCCTGGGTCTGAAAATACATGGGCTATGACCATTCTTCTTTTGACGTTTTGACATACGACAAATAAATATTTGTATATAGGTCAGGTATGGCACATCACGTGCTTCAATAAAAATGTGTCATCCCTATTCATGGACTATGAAGATCTGCTTACTATCGGGTGGATACAGAGCCACATGACATATATTAAAAATGGCCTTTGGCGTTGTATCCGGATGTCTGAGTTCGATTTCTACTCATGGCATAAACATATTAGTATGTACTGTTTTTCTGTACAGTTTGTCATGGTCTGGGTGTTTATAAAATATAGTATGTATTAAATAATTGTTTCTAGTACACATAGTACAAGCCTTAGTTTGTGACTAGAGCAATATGTGTAAATTGTCCTACATATTATTATTATTAATATTATTTTAGGATTTATTCAATTTGGCAATGAAACAAGTACCTTCTGTAAGCATAATATAAAAATCAAAGCATAAGTCAAGCTTTATGTTTAGTATTTATTCTATATAATTTATTTTTTAAAATAAAATATACCAAACTGATTAGTTCGGCCGAACATTCGGTTTGGCCCGAACATTCGTCCGAATATTCGTATTCGACTGAACTCATATTTGACGCATCTATACCACAGACTAATAAAAATCGAAACATGACGGTAGGTTACGGTTGTAATCGAGGTTGCCTAGCGAAATTATAGAAATTACCTAACTGCAAGTTGTTATTAAATAATCAATTTTATAAGTTTCTTGAAATAGCCGCAGCCCTCCATAATGTCATAATAAATTGTCCACTATAAAATATAATATAAGGTTAGACTGCCCCTAACGACATAATAACTGATGTGCAATACTTGGGTTAAAATACAGTCAGGAAAGAAAGACGTATTTTTATTTAAACCTTTTATTTTTGTAGGATTATTTTGGAAATAAACTGATTTTCACTACTCACGCCTTTTTGTAAAACTTTATTTCTACTTACCTAGAATCTTTTATATACCTGATTTACGTGGTTGTAAGCAGAATGGGATCGATGAAATCATGAAAAGTAATGCTAAACAACATTTTAAAGAAAAAAGAAAAATGATTGCGGCGAAGGAAAAATGATTGCGGCAAAGGAAAAATGAAGGCGGCAAAGGAACAATGATTGCAGTAAAGGAAGAATAAAGTTCAGTAACTATTATATTGTAGACTTAGTGCCAACCCTCTTTTTTAGACAGCTCCTTAACAATCTATCGCGTGACAGCTAGAAATTGAACGAAGCAAAAGCAATTACATATTTAATTATTAAGAGCCTTCGTGGCTTATTAGTAACTATATGGATGTAGGTTCGATATTGTTAACTAACAATAATAAATGAATGTTTTGTACGGTCGGAAAAAAAAAACCTTACCCCGCAATGGTATTTTAAAGGAGCGCATGATGTTCAATTTTTTTTCGCGGCCGTAAAACAACTATATTATAAGTATAAAATTTAACATCATTTTATTCCAGAACTTATGATAATTGGTTCAGGCTCTAACCATTTTGTAGATACCTAAACTTGTTTAAGTGCTTGTGTTAAAATTTAACATAAAAACATAAAATAATTATAATTAGATAGAATATAAATCTAGTTAGTCTATTTAAAAAGAGCTTGTACTGATTGTTAAGTAGGCGAAACTACTAAATTCAGATGATAATCTGATTTACAGTTAAAGGAGGCATTTTTTTTTATTTTAATCAAAATAGTAGTACCATTAAAAATAAAATTGTAGTTAAAAACAAAATTAATAACCCATATCCGTCATATAAAAACCCCATCCCGGCCGAAAGTACCCATAACACTGGCAGAATTATCTCGTTGAACTGCCAATGATATTCTTTGTTTAAAGTTAAGGATCCCCAGATTTTAGATCCCAAACTTTAGTTGCCTTCAAAATTTAGTATAATTTGGTAGGTTCTTTATTAAATTACCTAATGCTTACAAATATTTATAATAATTATAATGTATTGAAAGGGGTAAGAATTTTCTGGCAATTGAATATCTCGGTAAGGAAAGGTACTGCAGAAAACAGGTACTTGAAAATTGTTACACATTCCTACTTTAAAATAAAAACATATATATTAAATTATTTTACAAGTAAGGGGTGAGGGTAGTATAAAGGTTTAGGGGTAGATTTCCATGCCGTTCTATATTTTTGAAATGAGAGTACAAAAAAAATGTATTTAGATGATTCTTCTTATAAAACTAACATAAACATGTTTCACAATTTTTTATACCAAATAATTACTTGTAGTACTTGTATTATCACCGGATACTATTAGACTAGTATTTTACAATTTTGAGGTGCGATGTTGAACAAATAATATAAAGGGTGAAGCTGGGTCAACAAAAGCTAGTCTGACACATAAATATAAAATGAAGACATCAATGACTAATGGGTCTATTGGCATTTCGTGTCTAGGCCCACTTTATAAACTGATTTTGTGCCTATACGTCGGGTGAAAGGAAGTTATCATGAAAAGCTTCGTTATTGTACTGTTTTCAAATATCATATTAGTATCAGCTCTCACGTGTAATGATATATTGGAAGCTCCAGAAGAACATAAGTGGTCAATTGATGAACTAAAATCTGTTTTACCTAAAGATATGGTTACCTGTTTAGCTCATCTGGGCAAGGAGAAACTCGCTATGACAGAAGCAGACTTTATTTGGCAAACTGTTGTGAAATTTTACGATGGTGTTGTAAATATTCCTGAGCGAGATTTGATGCATTTACGTTGGATCACAACAGCTATTACAGCAAATGATCTCTATAACATGACATTTACCAATATTGACGTTATTGAAAATTTTGGTTTAGATTATCATCTGAATTCACGTCAGTTGGAAGCATTAGCTGATCGTATTCGCGAGGATTGGGGTGGGAAGGCCCCTGAAGATTATTCTTACTACGACTTGGTAGCTCTCAGACAGATTCTATGTGCTTTTAATCGTAGTGAGATAGAACGTATTCACCCGGAGGCCTATAAAGAAGCAGCAGCACTCATCGGAAAACTGAACAATTGCAGGATTGAAGTTCTGCAAGGTTTCGCTACCCTGGCCGTTCAGGAGAATGCATTTGGCCATCCTGATACTTGGGATGATGCTCTAGTTGAAGCATTGGGAGTAGTCTCTCATTATATTCCTGGAAGAAAGTTTCATGAACATAAACATCAACATGTTAGTTAAAGTAAATTATACAGTAAACAATAAATAGTTTTTAAATTATTTTCCGCTATAATATTTTCCTTGTCATGATCCAATAAAGAACGGTTGAGGATATCGGAAGTATTGTACTAACTCAGAGAAGGTAACTTCCGCTTTACCTCAAAGATTCCGCAATATAGTTTATTAGTAATACGAATTCCATTATTAGGATATTATTTTCCCACCTTGTTGTTTTAACAATGCAAGGTGAGTTGATTGTAATTATAACAATGACGACCTATTGAACTTCAATTGGAAATGTGAATTATCTTTTATGATTATTTGACGCAACCAATCCCTGTAGTCAGTAAACCAATTAAGTTTCATATCAAGCGTGTCTTTATATTTTACTACAATTTTATAAGTTTAAACACAATCAAAATCCATATAAACATTTTAATTAAGTACTAAGTAATTATGATTTTTTATAAGGTTTTTTGTACGTTTGGTGTATACAAACAAAACTAAGTGTTTGTTTTAATTTATTTGTAACAGCATTGGTATTTAAAACTATGAGATTCCATTATAAATGAAGGACATCAACTCCTCATCATAGGTAATAAGCAAATATTTAAGTGCCGAATAAACAAAGCTGTTAAGTTCTTATTATAACAAGGATTGACATAATACCTTTGTATATATTTTTTTAGTTTAGTCTCAAACTATTATAGTAAATAATAGTTTCTAAAAAAAAATCCTTAATGTTAAGTATACAGAAATATAATAATGCCTATTATTACTATACTTAAACTATTTAAATACGTTATATAATATAATACATGCAATACATATTACCACACCAAACAAAAATTGCCACAAGGATCTGGTTTAAGTATTCAGATAATGAGCAAGCCATAAACACTCCGATGGAAGGGGCTGATTTTACAATCAGAGGAAGCAAATTCCACTGGCGAGCAGCAGATACTGTAAACGAATCTGAATATTTGGTAGAGACAAAAATAATTCATTATTACCTACCAAATATTGTTTGAATATGTGGAAAAAATATGTGATGAAAGTAAATATTGCATTAAGATAAAAAGAAATGAAGTAATAGATAAAACATTCGTCATAAAATTATTGTCTAATCATAAAAATGTTGATTGAAATCTATAGATAATTGTAATGCCTAAACCCCTTTCCAATATTTTTAAACCGAAATAGTTTATGTTGCTGCTAAAAGCAATTTTAAGTGACAAAAAGCTTTTTACTTTGTGTTCGAGATACGAAAAGTTTTTGCCCATGAGTACAAATTATGGATATATATGCAAAGTTAACTTGGAACTGAATTTCGTTAAAAGGTAATTTTACTATCTACGTGCATAAAATTCAACTTTTTGTTTAATAGTCAACTTGGAATCGATAATTAGTGAGGTAAGGGTAAACGACGCGACGCGACGGTAGGGAGAGTTTCAACCACAGAATCCAAAAATAATATAGATAGGTTATTATATATTATTCGTTGAGGAATATATAGTATTACCTTTTTTTATATTTCACACATATTGCCTTGGTCACAAATTGATATAGGTATAGGCTTCTTTTTTTTTATAAGAGCTCAACATGTGACTTTGCATCTACCTGATGTTAAGCAGTATGCAATATCCAGGAATGTTAGCAACAAGCGGATACATACAGGTGCACCGCTGGTTGCCATCATTATGCCGGCTTAAAATGCCTATTCACGCTTCGTTTAAAGGACTCTAGGTTATAAGAGGAAGGAAACACGCTACAAGCTGGTAGAGCATTCCACATTTTAATAGTACGGCAGATGTATGAATTGCCAAAACGTTTAGTACGAGTTGGTACATCCGCCACGGTATACATATGCATTTTGCAACCAGTGCGTGTTGTCCTGTAACGGAAAGGGGAAGGGGGAATAATGTTGAAAAGCTCTTCAGAGCACTGTCCATGGTATAGGCGGTACAATACGCTCAACGATGCCACATCCCTGCGAAGCTGCATCGGCTCCAAGGTTTTATGAGCTTTTCGTCTCCAATAATTCTAGTCATCCGCTTCTGCAGGGTATCAAGAGCAGATAACAGATACTTGGCAAATCCGTCCCAAAGATGCGAACAGTATTCCACAAACCGTCTAATTTGAGCCTTATATAGCATTATTCTTAACCTGGCTGTGAAAAACCGACGCACCTTATTTCTAACGCCAAGTTTTTTTGAAGCTGTTTTTGCAATGCTTTCTATATAATTGCGGTAGTTAAGATTCTAATATGTACCAAAAATATTATTATTTATAAACACTATAGACAAATGTGGAAATCGAAATCACGACATATCATCCGGATACAAGTTAGTTATGCAACAAAAATGATTATTTGAAATATTAGATAGATATTAAATTGAAGAATTAATAACTGTTTCACATATTTTCAAGAACGCATATGCCTAAAACTAAATTTATATATTTATTGTTATAAATAGTGTTTATATACGTGGTGGCGGAGTATATACGTGGTGGCCCAGTTGGTTATACCTTGGACTTAAAAACACTTAGGTCCCTGGTTCGAATTCCGGTGTGTACCAATTAAAAACTTAATTTAAAAAGTATGTACATTTGTTTGACAACACCACTATAGTGCCTCGGAGAGCACGTTAAGCTATCGGTCCCGGTTTCACTATGCCAACCTGTGTAAACAGTTTTTCTAGATGGGTTATTGAGTCTATTCAAAACATCGCGCTGAGCTAGCCACTTGTTCGGTGTAGACTCATACCATCGCTACGACGAGGTAGGATTAAAAAACACCCTCCGCTGGGTGCCCTGGGGCCGTTTAGGCAGTCTCGGGCGCCGTAAGGCACCCGTGATGACATATATATATGTATGTATGTGTAAATAGCAATATATAAAAGAAAAAGGTCAAATAACCTTAATCTTGCCTGTCCAAACGCATTTCAAACCATTATAACGTGATCGGACAAAGAAGTTGATATCATTGAACTTAAGGGCTTTCCCTGTTGATCCATTTAATGCATTACGTAAATCACAAAGCCCAATAGCTTGTACTCATAGTTATTCTATTGCTTTACAGAAAAATTGACGACTCAACATGACTACAGCAAGTGTTCTCATAACAGTGAGCAACACCTGGAATGTTGCAACAGAAAAATGCGAAAAGGAAGAAAAACTGACCAGGTTTGAGAAGGATCTGGTCACTTTGGCAGCTAAGGAGCTGCGCGAGACGCCGAGCACAAAAGACCAAGCTTTAAGGTTAATGACGGATTGGATTATGAAGAATCCTGATATCAAAAATATTCGAACTGGTAGGTGTTTATGAATTTAACATATTCTATACAATTTTATATCAACGGAATGGATAAACTGGGTTCCACAATGATACCATGGCATCACTTTATTAAATAATTTAAATCGGTTGGTCAATCAATGCGCCTATAAAATAATGAACGTGCCATAAATATTGTTTAATTTGTAAATAAAAACGCCAGGAGTTTTATAAATCAACGATTATCCAGTTCTTGCTAAGGGTTTTTTTTATTTTATTTTAAACACATATTTTTTTGACCAAACAAAAACCCCGTTGGGTGCCTGAGGTCGTCATCACACATGATGACAAATATGCTTACACCTATACGTTTTCATAATAGCTTTATGTTATTATTTTTCAGATGAGTCATTTCTTCTTAGATTTCTTAGACAAAAGAAATATAGCATCCCAATGGCTCAGCAGACACTACTGAAGTATTTAAACTTACGTCGCTTTTATCCTGAAACATCTATGCAATTAGACTGTGAAAACCCACGATTAAGAGACATCATTGAAAGCGGGTATGTACTTTTACTAAAACTGTTACCTAGTTTGAGGTGCTCGTAGACAATATACTTTTTCACCGACCCAACACGTATTAAAAATTAAATAGCTCATAAAACAAATTTCAAAAAATATTAGCTCTCGCAGCCGATTGAAGGGGAACCAAATTATCAAAATATAAAAAGATACGGTCGCGGAGAAGAAAGAATTTCGGACTATCACTAGAAACTACTCATCTGCCTTACTTGCACACAAATAACCTATAATTAACCAGTAACCTATTATTATAACAATACCTACCCTATTTAGCGTCAATCAATGTTGCTTTTCATTTATATAAGATATAATTATATATTTGCTATAACTTTAATAGAATATGTTTTTATTGTAATATTTTTGCTACTTCAAAATTGTAAAGTTTTACTATGATATGTTTGTTTAGAAAATTTTCCTAATTTTATTCTATTGTTTTGTAACAAAATGTTACAATGTTTAGGAGGATACTTTTTTATAGGCAAACGGTTAAAATAAAATAAAATAATTATTTAATAAAATAGCAAAAAATATAATACCTAACAAATATAGCTTTATTACTATAAATAATAAAAACAATTATAAGTCCACCAATAAAATGTAAAACTTTAAATAAACTTCAAATTAGGACAATTTACTCAAATTGCTCTGGTCACAAACTAAGCTCTAGGCTTGTACTATGTGTACCAGAAACAACGATATAATACATATTATATTTTATAAACACCCAGACCATGACAAAGTGTACAGAAATACGTACTATTTTTTATTTTGCCATGGGTGGGAATCGAACCCACGAACTCCGGATACAACGCCAAAGGCGCAACCACTAGTCTACGGAGGCGGTCGAGAATTAATTTCTAATAATCGAAAGAAAGTTCTGTCTACAGCTTTATTATTAATTCCTGACCAAAGCAAATGACTGCCTTGACATTTAGCATTTAAGATTGTCTTCCTATTAATCACGAAAGAACTTTTTAATACCTAGATACGTACTAAATAAAGCATAAATTACTACGAGAGGATTAAACATTTACAAAGATTTGAATAGTAATAGTAAAAAATATTATTTAAACAAGTTTAGTTCAGGTGAGATTCTTTAGGACCGAATTTTTGTATCTGAATTCCGCATTTACATCCAATGCGGAATTCAGTTCAGTATTTTATAGTCTCTGGCAAATGTTTGGCCATCTATTGTCTGTCGTCTGCAAACCCTTTAAGGTTGATTATTCCTCGTCTACGTCCCTCTAGATCGAGAATGATATTATATAATTTTTCATTCATGACTAATGAAAAGTGACGGAAAATTGATTCTGATACATTTGTGGGATTTTTGAAAAGTGGTGATAATAGCTGTGTTAGGTAGGTCAGGAATAATTATCCCCGAACGTATACTATTTATTTATTTATTTTAACACTTTATTGCACAGTAAACAAAAGTTATGTACAGAGGCGAACTTAATGCCTTAGGCATTATCTACCAGCTAACCTTTAAGATTGTGTTCAAAGTCGGGTGCTTAATTTAAATTTTAATTAACTTATATAGATTAGGACATAGTAATACAATAACATATGTATTATACAATATATACATAAAAAATAATACATACTATACATAAACATATATAGAATATAAAATCTACATAAAAAAATATAAATATATATATCCATATACAAATATACATATCGGTATACTATACACAAATAAAGTTGAAAATAGATATTAAAACTCCACAAAAAAGATATCGCAGTTGATCAGTTGTTCTGTTTATTTAGGAAGTGCGCTAACTAATCATTTCTAACAACCAAGTACTTTCATACTTTGTGATTTTTCTTTTTAAGGTATATCCTGATATCTCCAGTTCGGGATGGATTTGGTCGTCGTGTAATAATCTACAACATAGGTGAGTTATCTATTGCATAATAAATTTATAAGGCAGCGTTCCAAAACGGGGTAATAATTAACATGTGCGATCTCTCGGGAAAAAGGTAGAGATAAAATTTGAATTTAGTTTCAGTTTTGGAAACAAAAATAAAATTGATTATTATAACAACTTAATAAAAATGTAAAAATAATAAATGCTATAAGCGATTTTTTTTTTGGTATACAACCTGTGCGTGTTTTTATTTGCGAATTAATTTATAGATATTCGAAATTACATACATACGAGTACATACATATCATCACGGGTGCCTTACGGCGCCCGAGAGCGCCTAGACGGCACCAGGGTACCCAGTGGAGGGGGTTTTAATCCCACCTCGTCGTAGCCGAAATTAGCGTATATTCGAAATTAATTACTAAATTTCCAATAAATTATTACCAATTATTTTTTTATTAAAAATTTTTGCTTAAAAAAATGTGTAATATTTTATTTTTACAGTTCTTTTGTGACTTTCTGTGCATTAGTTGAGTTGAATTAAAAATAGTGAAATTTTATCTTTCAGGAAAATTTGATACATCCAAATATAGCTGCTGGGATATGGCTAAGACCCATGTACTGATCTACGAAAGCCTTCTAGAAGAAAACGTTGACCAAATATGTGGTTTTACTCACGTTGGCGATGGAGCTGGTGTCAATACATCTCACATTATGGCTTGGAACCCCGTAGACTTCGCACGTTTATTTAAATGGGGAGAGGTAAATAAAATTATAAAAATCTAAATCATATATATATTAGCCGAGTTCTTTGGATCGTAGACTTCATGTTCATGGCGGGCTCGTTTTCCGCAATTAACCAAGAGATTAGGCCTTTTTGCGTGAGTCGACTGACTATTCTAGCCAGCCCAGCTCCTTCTAGAAGGCGACAAGAAGTCTGGGTCTTCCACAGGCCTCCAGGAGCGACCTCCGTGTTCCGAAGATTTACGCCCGAACATCATAGATTACTCGTAATTTATATACCTATAGTTTCCTCCTACAAAAAAGCTTTTGCGATAATTCGAACCTCTCTATAATTCAAAGTTAGTTCCCTTCAAAATCACTTGGTAATTTGAACGAAAAAAATTAAATGATGCACTTGGTAATTCGAACGAAAAAATCGTTCTACCTAACAAAACGACGCGTTAATTCGAACTCATCAGCGTCAAACACTCGACAATTCAAAGTTGGAGAGAGAAAGTTTGACCCACACTTCCGAAATATTTTAAGTACATTTTGAGACAATTTTGAACTTGTATCATCGTACACGAGCCTTTGTTTTTGTTAATACCTATACCAAAATAAAAACAATAATAACTACACAAAATAAATAACCAACCTACTTAAAAATCATAATAAAACCCTTAAACATGCATATCCACCGCATCCAAACTCCTTCCGGGGCTTACCCACCCATAACACTGGCAAAATTGTCTCATTGTATCGTCTGTGATGTCTTTTCCTTAGAGTAATCGTAGTAAAAGGACCACCTGATGTCAAGTCAATAATTTATTGTTTCCCTTACTTTAGGTGTATATTTTTTTTCTATTTAGTTGATATCCAATTTATTTAGTACTATCAGGTCCCTGAAGGGAAGAACATTGATTCTATCAGAGACCTGGGGTCTGTAGCTATTTCAGTATCTATAGATTCGTTAGTAAGAGTCACGGCTAATCTGTATGGATGGATACCACGTCATGTTTCTGACCCACTTGTCTATGGCGGAAGAAAATAAAATTCATAGTTATATTTTAGGACACGTCCGTAAATTTTAAATAAAGTCTAGTTTCCAAATTTATGCTTTAATTTATATTAATTATTATCAAAGCAAATAACTTTTTTATTATAGTGGTTTCAGCTCGTTTCTAAAATTATATTTGTTGATTTATTTTCAGCAATCATTTCCAATCAGACACAAGGAGGTCCATGCGATTAATATTCCCACTGCAATGAAGTATATTGTAGATTTTACTTGCAGCAAAGTAACACCGAAAATGGCTGAACGCTTACATGTAAGTTAAAATATAAATAAATATCTTCATGGGCGCCTTGCAGCGACCATTACTCTAAACCACCTAGATAGCGGAGGGGTTTTATATATCCCATCTCGTCATAGTCGAAGGTATGAGTCTACACCGAACAAGTCGGCTAACTCGTTGCGATATTTGGATAGACTCAATGACCCATCTCTAAAAAGTTTCATGAGTTGGTATAGTAAAACTGGGAAGGACAGCTAAACGTGCTCTCGGAGGCACTATTAAAAATTAATTTGTACATACCGGGGTTTGAACCGGGAACCTAAAAACAGTTTTTAAGTTTGAGGTCTCACCAATTAGGCCACCAGCAGGGTGATTACGCGTCTTAAGTTCGCTCGCACGCCAATCGGTATGACGTCATTCTGAAGTAGATCAAGCTTGGCTTCTTAACAATGGCTCCAAAAAATCTTAGAAAATTACGTCATAACGATTGGCGTGCGAGCGAACTTAAGACGCGTAATAACCCTGCAGTACTCACGTATGTAACTTAATTGTTGGGTAATGTAGATTTTATAGAAAAACAGATTCTGTTGTATATTTGTACAATGTAGTTTTAAGTTTTTGGGCAATCAATAATTTTATTAATTTCTTCACCAACGTTATATTTCATTAGAATGAATAAAACACAATAGTTTCTTCTACGACCAATAGTAGCGGATTAACAATGAAAAATATTACAAAAAAAAATATTCATTTGGGTACGATGCGTAAACCACCCCTTAGCTTACGTTTTTCTCGGTCTTCTTTGAATATGATACCCTCGCCATATAATACTGATAAAAAAAAATAAAGCACTCAAATTGTGTGACGGCGAACGTTGTATTCCTGACTTTATTCAGCTCAGCCGAAACTAGTGAAGCTAGAAATATTAAATTTAGACGATGGTCAGAGCAAATATCACTTAATTAACAGGATGCCATTTTTCATTTTTACAAGAGAATTGTCTACAATAATTTTTTTAGACATGAATCTTTTGGATATCTGCATAAATTAGCCAGAAAATTTTTATTTTTACTGAAATGTATTCATTTTTTTTTAATAATTGGTTAAATTTACACTCTCAGTATTTATTTATAGATTCTTAGATCGGCCACTGTTTAAAATTAATGAATAACGGTATAAATAAAAATAATTTAAATAAAACTATAAAAGAAAGTAAAAAAAATAAATAAATGGGAATAATAAAATATTTCTCAAGTTATTTCAAAAATAAAAAGCTTTCAATAATATATAAACCAAAAAATGCTTCTTAAGTAATCAAAAACTGACTGGCTGTTCCAATACAGAACAGTTCGTGGTCGATTATTTTCATTAAGAGAGCCGTGCGTGTTGAAAAAAATATCATAAAAAAACATAATAATCTGGCAATATTTCGTAATTGGTAGAAATCTTATCTAAAATGTGTAAAACGTAGAATTAATATAAAAACATAAAACATTTATATACAGTGTATAAATATTATAACAACACCCAAAAGCATTGTTTACCATAATGGGCATCTGTACTGCGGTAAACGTGGCCGGAAGAATGGCACCTTAGCTTTCGGACTCTTTGTGTTGTGTTATTTTTTTCTATAAATGTTAGTTAGTATTGTATATAAGGAGGGAGGATTTATGTCTTACCGCGTGTCTAAGTATGACAATATTTATAAGTCTCAATAGTTTTCGTATTAAATTTCAAAATCTTATAATTAATATTAATTTTTCAGATTCATACAACTCTGAAGTCACTCCACAATAAAATAGATAGTTCCTGTCTTCCCTCCAGTTACGGTGGAAAGATTTCCATGCAGGAAATGGTGACGAACACAAAGAAGGTCCTTTTGCAGCAAAGGAAAGTTGTCTTGAATCTAGATGTCATGGAAATTACAAACACCCGAGGGATCGTTTCGTCTAAGAACCACAAGCAAGTCACTAACAAAGACTTAAGTTCTATACAAGGAAGTTTTAGGAAATTAGAAATAGATTAATTAGTTTTGTTAGTCTCAAAAGTGGCTAAGTGAAATTCGGTATTTTCAGTTTTCAAATCTATAAAATAAGATTCTTATTTCATTATCGTGATAAGTGGCTTGCGACCGTTTTACTTATAGTATGTCGCGGCTATTATTTTATACATTAAAAAGACATGGTTAACAAAAGAACAAGATTTTTTTAAAGATTTTGAGCTTCGATTACAAATTAATAATATAAATATAGTACTGTCATGAAGCTAAAAAAAATTACCTTCATGAGTAGTTAACTGTCATTAAATAAATAAACTTTGAAGGCAGCTTTAACAACATCTTTTAAATGCATTAACACTCTAGTTTTATTTTATTTTGTCAATTGTAAAAGTGTATGTTGTGTTATTGTTTGGAAAAAAAGCTTTATAAATTTAGTATAAATATTTCTTTAAAATATGTAAAGCTCCAAGCTAAATTAACTATTAATTAAAAAATATCATAGAATGGGAGTATTGTAAATGATAAATGTTGTTAATTTAATGTAATAAATAATTAATGACTTTTTTTATTATGTAAAATTTAATTAAATATTGGATGTAACAAATATATTACACTGGGTGAATTTTACAAGTGTGCCTTCGTGGTCAAATCCTAAACTGCAAGTTATAGCGAAAAATTCCCAAAGGAGTCTCGGGGCTGATTTTAATAAAAACTAAAACTTCATCATTAGATTTTTGAAAACATTATTTTCTTAGCCGGAAAGGTGATTAGTTTAACTTAGGTTGATTTTGAAAAAAATGTCACCTCTATTATTGCACCAGCTGATAGTGTCGCTTATAATTATTAAACGGTGGAGAGTGAAACGGCAAACTAAAGGAAAGTGCTAATTTTTAAGATACTCATTATGTTTAATAATATTAAGCACTTACTAATAAATTGTTCGTAATGACAGCCATCATTTTAAATACATAGCTGAATTTTTTTTTTAATACTTTTATAATATGATGCTTTTAATATGGATGGGGTTTGAAGAGCATTATTTCATACAATTGATTAGTTGGTAAAGCAAACGATGGTGAAGTATGATTTTTTTTAAATTAAATATTTTTTTATAAAAAATTAGCACTTTCCTTTAGTTTGTCGCTTGATATTACTTACCAGAACTCGATCCTTATAAGCGACACTATCAGCTAGTGCTATAAAACAGGATTAGTTTTTTTATCAAAATCAACCGGTTCGATTACCGGATAGGAGATTTTATTTTTCAAAAACTTAATGACAAGACTCCTTTGAGCATTTTTCAATATTCCTTGTAGTTTAGAATTTGGCCTTGAAGGCACACTTGAAAAATTCACCCGTATGTATACCCTTTAGAAAAAAATAACAAAACAAATCACTGAAATTTGTTTTGTTCACCGATAATGCAGCTGACTTGAATAGTTAATTTTAATTACTTTTATATATGTATATGTTTTAAATAACTAATTATACGTATAATTTTGGGAAAATATTAAAATTAATATATAATATAATTATATAAGATTATAATTAAATTAGTTATATAAGATATTAAACTAAGTTTGTGGAAACATATAAGTTTTTACATCATGCGACGTCTACCCTAAATACAACCCTGTAGGTCAATTTAGCGTTGTAAATTACTACCCGTTTAACTTATACCTACTAGATAAATAAAAAACCCGACAGTGCGAAAAGTCGCAAGAGCAGTGGGTTCCGACCTTGATTTTTTTTCTCAATAACGTTTTATTTTCGGTAATCATATTATTTTTGTCCCTGTTTGTATATCACCTGCTATGCTTATTTCTTTAGTATCATCTTTGTTTATTCGTATTTCTTTTGTTAATTTTTAAATAAATAAATAAAGTAACAAAATCAGTCCAAAAACGGGACAAGAATGGTAATTTTACTATCTAACTATAAATAAAAATTGAATCCCTTTTCTACCAAAATAATCAATATTAAATACAATAGACTCACTTGAAATCCGTTTTTGATATTTTTTCAAAATTTTAAGTAAATCGAATCAGTAGTATAAGTTCTTGGGATTTTCATGCGAACAAACCTTACCCCATATTCTAAGTAGTATCCTCAACTAAACCTTCACTCATACTTTTTTGTTTTGATTTTTGTTGGAAAGAGACGTTCTTTGAGTGAAGGTGGAGCGAAAATCATGACTTAGAATACGGAGGTTAATCTCGTTACAAGATTTTATCATTTACAGCCTCCGTAGACTAGTGGTTGCGCCTTTGGCGTTGTATCCGGAGGTTGTGGGTTCGATTCTCACCCATGGCAAAAAAATATAAGTACGTTTTTCTGTACAGTTTGTCATGGTCTGGGTGTTTATAAAATATAATATGTATTATATCGTTGCTTCTGGTACACATAGTACAAGCCTAGAGCTTAGTTTGTGACCAGAGCAATATGTGTAAATTGTCCTACATATTATTATTATTTAATAATTGGAACCTTAAAAACAGTATAACAAAACATCAAATTAGTCACAAGTTATAAACGGTACAATCTTTATATATAGTATGTGTCTTCAACTACATACTACTTTAGCGACACAAGGGCTAAAGGAACGAGGTGGAGGACTTCACTAACCAGCAAACCTCACTCAGACTGGTATTAAGTATATTATAAAGTTATAAGATGTTTGACGTTGGTTAATTAAAGCAAGGAAAGCTTTCTTTACGTCGTACGTTCATTATAAGTCTGAAACTGGGATTTAATATGTACCCCTAATAATATTTTGAGTACGTACATCGTTAGGTACATAATAGTGAAATTGTAAATGAATAAAAATGTACTTAAATATGATATAAAAATACCACTGTTTTTATTGCTATAATTAATAATATATTTTATTATAGAAAATAAATCTATCATTTATAGAATTCGTGTCTGTATGTTTGTTAATACGTATACCTACACATTACTTATAAACTACTGGACCGATTAATATGTGTTTTTTTTTGTTAAATTGATATTAAATTAGCTTTTGGGTTGTTTATGGTTAAGGGCCGCTTAGGAATAAATATATATTTAAATAATAAACTCCAGATAAAAAAATTGTTCTATAAAAAAAGGTTATGAACATTGAAGCCATTAAAATAAATATAGTTTATGTTTTTGTTTTAAAATAACTCTATTACAAAATTCTAGGAAAGTTAAAAATATAATACAAATAGTTAAAATTCAAATGATCTATTTCAGCCATGAAGCTAAAAAAACGCGCCCCGCGCCAATGGAGTAAGCATGATACATAAATTGTTTCATAATAGTACGATACCGGTGTCGCCAATTTCTGAGTCGAACAAATGAAGAACGGGGAAAAATGTGTGGCTTCAAATGGCAGCTCAACGCTTCTGACACTTAAAAAACTGCTTGAGAAAAAAAGAGATACAAGCAAACACGAATGTGTGCGCGTGTCTATGAAGTGTATTGTTTTTTTATTATAAAAAGCTAAATATTTAATTGCATACTTAATAGTTTCGATAGTGTTGCCACTGACAACAAATATTATTACTTATCGATATAAACCAAATATTTTGGGATTTATAGAGATCATCAAAGATTAATAATTATTTATCGATATACAATTGTAATACACACACATATCATCAAGGTAACCAGCGGAGGGGTTTTAATCCCACCTCGTCGTAGCCGATGGTATGAGTCTACACCGAACAAGTGGCTAGCTCGTCGCGATGTTTTGAATAGACTCAATAACTTTGAAAAATATACTTTGGGCTAATATGATCAAATCAAACAACTTTCTCATGGAACCATGTATCGCAAAAGAAAAAAAAATGGCCTCCATACAAACTAGTAACGTTAAAATGACCAATTTGTATGGGTAAGTACATTTTTTTTTTCATTTGCGAAATATGGTTCCATAGAAAAAATTGATAGATTTTATCTGCGGAACCTCATATTAGCCCAAAGTATATCCTTTCAAATCCACCCTGATAGACACTTTCGCATTTATAATACTAGTGGATTTAAAAAATGTAGGTATATAATAATATAACAATAAGTTAAAATACTTTATTAAATTAAATTATTTATTAAATTAAAACACATGCACAACTAACTACATGTACCTACTAAACGCAATCTCAACATTTTTGACCGACCTCCAAGAGGAAGTTATACTCAAACTACAAAAGGCGAAAAACAATTAAATCGTAGCTTGATTCGTCAAAATGTACTGAACATACGGGTATTCTTGTTGGTTATCAATTTTCTTCTCTTTTAATTGCCTCCCCATTTACGTTTTAATGCCGGATTTTTCGGGAAACTGTATCATGTATAGAAAATATAATTAGTATTATATAAAAAAAACAATAATTGTATAATATCTCATAACCATGAAAGTATTTACAAAAATCGAGTATATCAACTATAAAATCACATCACTAAATAGTAACTGACAAACCTCGTTGGACGCTTCTGTTGTCGCCATACCTTTTGATTAAATTAAATTGAAAATATTATAAATTATTTTAAAGTATCGAAATTCTCATTAAAAATAAAAACACATCACTAGTTCTTCAACTTCTAACTGATGCACATAGTTTGACAGTTACCATAGTTACGACGTTAGATTTTGATATTTTAATTATGGGTTTTATTATAATTTTTTATTAAGGTTTAATATAAGAAAAACATGTTAAATACATACTTGAAAAACGTGACACTAGGTACTTTTTTTTAATAGTAGTTTCTACACAGCTTTAATGCACAATTAACCATTTTTCCGACAATAAAAGCGGAGCTCTTTTCGACTTTCTCCGCCGAACGCACAAATCAGACTGAGGATGTAAAAAATGTAAAGGTGTGTGTGAGTGACAAATTTGTCACTCGCGCGGCACCCTGCAAATTGAATGATGCTTACTCCAGTAGGGGCGCGCGGACGGGCACGGTTTTTACCTTCATGATTTCAGCGGTCGTCACACTTTTCCGGCCAAGGGCCACATAGGACAATGTGGGTAACACTGTCGGGCCGCACACTAAGGGTGTTGTCCACTTATATACCACATTATGTTCGTTTTTTTTGTAGCATGGCATAATACTTTGTATCCACCTGATGGTAGGTAAAGATCTACAAAATCTATGAATGGGGTCGATCAATACATGGTTGTTTAACAGCATTTATTGCTCCCAATATGATTAATATATTTGCCGGTTAATGATGCGGTTACGAAACCGGCAATGACAGACAAATTTGCATTACGAGTCTATTTAATAGCCTCGCTGCTTTTTCGTAAAAACTAAACTAACTTCCCGATACATAACCGCATCCTAAATATCGATGCAATGGCCTCCAAAAAAACTATCAACCCAGACTAAAACCGAAACATATGACTAGATCACTTGTCGGTTTGTGGTAATGAAATCAGTCGGTCGGTCTAACAAAGTCATAGAGACCTTCCTCCCACCTAAAAAAATAGGTAGTCGGCTGGAGCCATATCAGGTGACAGAAAATTCGTTCACGACGATAGCCTTGTGAAATGGCGCGTTATCGTGGTGGAAAATCCATGACTTTTCTTTCTACAAATAGGCTTTTTCGACAAATTTTGTCTCTCAAACGCCACGTAAGGCTGTGAATATGTCTTCACTTTTAATTGACTTTGACAATGCACACTTCGGTTTCGGCACAGTCAGACGTCCTTGTTCCGAGTTGACTGGTTTACATGTAAAACTCGTAAACCTATGTATTTTCACCAGTTATGTGTTTTATGAATATGGGCTTGGAATTAATTTATTCTATCAAATCTTTATAGCCCTTTCGCGATTATTATTTATTTATATTTTTGCAGAAAATTCAGGTATTTCGGTACTCGTTTCATGCCCAATGGGACAAATTGATTCGTGAGACTCAGAAATTTTAAAGACTAGACTTAAACAACCATTTCTTTTACTTCAGCGCTGTAACAATTTCAGCGCTTCAGCACAAGAAATTCTATTTGTAATGCACATGGCAATTTACACAGATTGTTCAAAAATTTTATCCATTGTAAATATCGCAATATGCCTACAAAAAAGTATTTGTCGTGCCGACAAAAATAATTTCGACATGAAAGCTTTTTAAATAATACAATTCCAGTACCTTCTTCACAGTATGGTATACCTATAAAAGTTTCTATTGCACGTTTTTCAATATAAATTATTTAAGTAATGGAAAACCAATGTTTAGTGGCAAATCTAACAAAATATTAGCCAAACCGACGGCGGTCTCTGTTAATTCTCTCGTCATTAAATCTCTCATCAGTGCCTATTTAGTTAACTTTGTACGCAAAATCTGTTTTAGTAGATGGTTGACTATTGAAATTTATTTGCTTTGTCGCGGGCAGAACAAATATCGCCCGCGGGCCGCAGTTTGACGACCACGGATCTATTTCATGCAAATCTTTATTTATTACTAGCTTATCGCTTAGCACGGGTAGGTTAATGTGCTCGTTTAAACCGCACCCTGAAAGTAGACTATCTCAACAGGCAATCGATACAGTAAGCTCCTTAAAAATATGTCTATTTATGCGATGGCAAAGAAACCGATAAGACACCTTATACTAGCAAAATTATAGAGACCTCCTCCTAAATGTACTAGTTCGCATGCATTTTTGCACAGTTATCTTTCTGTATAATTATATTATGTACTCATAGTTGACCTGGTCAAGTATTGATTGATAATACAATGCCAACACTATAGTTTATCTTTGAGTTACAATGTTGTTTGCTTATAGCAACAACGTTAATTTTGTATTTACATAATATACAGATAGGTAGGATCTATGGTTTGACTTTTAATCCCTTGAAGTAAAGTAACAGTCCGTGAATAATCCAATATAGGTAAAAAATATAGTATAATATACGTTATTACGTATGTATTAACTTAATATTATTATATGTAATTAATGAACGTTTTTTAAATAATTTAAACCACTATTAATTTATAGCATGTTTTTTTAAATAACTTTTTTAACTGTTTGAATGTCTTTTCTTTAATGAATTTTAATCTATTCCTTAATCTAAGATCTAACCCGTATTTATAAATACTAGACTTGAAAGCGTGGTAGTGGTAGGTAAGCGTCCACAGTTTCGCATAGTACGCATTGCACGTAACGGATCTAATGGAATAGCTTGTGGCAGTAGGTACGTCCACTATATCCGCAATAATCGGAATGCCGATGCAACTATCAGAAATCAGATTGCCGCCGCCAGGGTATGGATTTTCGATGTTTCGGAAATTGTGCGTGAGAGAATTCTTCCGAGAAAAATAAAAGTAATTTTTGATTTCGATAATATAGGCTAAAACAAGAAAATCAAGAAAGTATTTTCGTTTTTATCAATAAAAAAAAACTGGGTTTTAAAATATTTTTTTAAATTTTAATCTATTATTTCTGTCATTATCACGATTGCAAAGAAAAAGATGAAATAAAAATTTGGGTCCGATAATACTCTACAGTTTATTAAGTGTTATACGTGTTTCTAGAAACTCATCTTCTATAGCTCAAGAAATTTTGTGAAGCTTTATTATTGTCATTACCTATAAGATTAGCAATAGGTACAATTAAAAAATTTTTTTTTTTTCTTATTACCAATTTCTTATTATACTTTATTATACATAAAAAATATTATATTATATTACTCATTTATTTAATAAAGGAGATGTATATCGCATGTCATTTATCCAATAGCTTATTTTCAACGTCTTTTTAGTCTGTTATAGCGTGCTTGTGATGTCACGCAGATCTTTTAGATTTCAGTTTCAAATATGAACATCTCAAAAACCTGTTAATTATTTTAAAAAATAAACGAAATTAGTTTCTTATTTTAAGCTATATTTCCATATTTTTTTTTTCATCGGAAGCCCATTATTAATGATTTTATCAGCTGCAGAATCCGATAAAAATATTATAGTAATTTAATAATTGTCAACATTATGAGAACACATGCTGAGCAGACTGGATTTGGGATTTTGGGAGATCCTGGAATTACCACGTCGCTGATGTCAGTAAACGCATTTTCTCCAGTATACATTAGCTAAAGCGGTCTCAGTATCTTATTCCTTTTAAGGCAAAGCTCATGTTGGTCAAGAGGAAATTTAGAGGACAAGCATCTTTTGGAGGGAATGATCTTGGCACAAACGGAATAGAGAACATTATAAAAAATATTGACGGCATCAGAAAATCTATATATGAGTAATTTGGAAGAAAGCATGATCAGAATATTTCCTATATGTATAAGGGTGCAGCGAAGAACATATGTGAATTTGAGTATAAATATATGTATGGTAGTAGGGGGTAATCCTAAAAAAAAAATGATTTTAATCTGATGAATTTCCGTATTAATAGTCATCGTGATCGTTGGAGCAGTGGGTCACCTTGGGGCCTCTTCACGGGCTGTGATCGTCTTCGCCGACAAGACGTTGAGTAAACATAAAATATGGAAATATAAGATCTGTTCTGTTAATCATAGAGTTGAAATTCTTTTAACTAGCGAAGAATTCGTGTGTTCAAGATGGCGGCATTTTTTATAGTCAACCTAATAAAGACTATAATAATATGATCATTAGAATATAATATGATATTTCGATATTAAATTGTTACTTATCGTCTTTTCGCGAAGACTATCTGTTCTTTATGAGGCCCTATTTACAACAGACTGACAAAAATAAATTTATTTAGAAGGTTTACTACATTCTGCATTGTCAAATATAGAGTAATTTTTCAGGGATTTGTGGTTTTATAGTATCAACAATAAACCTTTATCAAAGTTAAAAGCATTTTCTACATCCATTTTCAACAGTACTTGTCCAACCTGGTGAAAACGCTCTAGCCAAATAAACTGCTGCTTCGCAACCTCCTTTTGATATATATCCTATTTACACTGGCTGAAATAAACCGGACAAACGATAAGAATGCCAAACAGGGCGGTTCAATTTGCGCTTACGTTGAATACGTATTCCGGTACAGTCAGTGACGGATTTACCCTTAATCAAATTAAGCAATTGCCTAGGGCATCTCGTCTGAGGGGGCACCAGAAGCACAAAAAAAAACCCGTTCTTAGGACATCACGTCTCACTCTCACGTCACCAAAAACCACACCAAAAAAGTTTCTAGGACTAATTTGAAAGTGAGAATAAGTGCATTCGACAAATTGCTCAGCAGAACGTTCTTTTTCTAAATTAAAAATATTAAAAAATGAAAAAAGGACAAAGATGATACAAGAAAGGCTCAATAATTTATCTATAATACATGGAGTCTGACATGTTAAAAACGTTAGACGTTAAGACTATCTTGCGTGAATTCATTGCTCGGAAAAGCCGCAAGGCGCATTTCAATAAATAAATAATGCTTTGATTTTTATTGTTCGCGCACCTACTCCACTTCTAAAGTTCGTTACATCTCATCATCTTATGTTACAAAAAAATAATGTTTTTAGGTGGTAAAGGTTTAAAGACCGATTCTAGTATACGGATAGGGGGGCCCACAGGCATGAATTGCTTAGGGCATCAAGTAGTCTTAATCCGTCACTGGGTACAGTGCTCTACCTGTAGGGTAGTCTGACGTCCTTTAATTTAAAGGATTTTAATTTTATATTTTTATTTTTAATCTATATATCGACGCTTGAAAGGAGAAATAGGATAAGCGACAATATTTGTGAAATTAAGTTATATATACCGTTGAAATTGCCTGTGTATTATATATACTGTAAAAATTTACTATATGTCGTTTATGCCCTTTCTCCGTTCAAGCGTCGATATGTATTATATAATTTTAAAGGTTTATTTTATTAATTAGCAAAATTATTGTTATAATTTTTACCTTTTTTTTTATTTGCTTTACATTGTCATTTTTATATAGTGAATAGGTATGTGTAAGAATATTGTGTGCATGTGAAGTGTGTAGGTAGTTATTAAAAATAAATTTGCAACTTAATGATGATATTCTGTATTCTCTTTTGTTATAATGATTTATTATTTTCTATTTTCTTGTATTAGTTTTTATAATATTAGATAGTTTATTGTATTTATAATTACACACCTTTGGTTAACAATATAGATTTAAAATTCATTTAAACATTTATGATTGTTAACCGTAGTGCACATATTCCTTAAGCAAATAAATAAATAAATAAAGTTATTATGTAACCATATTATGTATTTAATAAATATCTGTGTTGACACGAAAACAGAACGTTTAAAAACAAACAACATCATATCCCTTATTTTCATCCTTAGACTAGATGTTCTCCTAAAAAATCCTCTACAATACAATCCGGTAACTGGCAACCCTAGCTGTCAGTGAATACCAATCGGTTAAAATTGAGTATAGAAATTAACGCGTATTGACTAAAACAAATTTGGACCAGCGATGAAATACGCTCGTGAGCGTATTTGATTGTATTCGATGTAAACGCAATTTGGACCATAGGGTTCAAAGGTACAGATGTCAAACTTAATGTTTTACTTGTGGACCCAAAGAAAAAAAAAAGAAAAAGAAAAGGATCGCAATACGGGCGACGAGAAGGGACGATTGAAATTTAACACGAGTGAAACCGCGTGCGTAGCTAGTATTAAATATATATTGCTGATTTTTAATACTACTTACTTTATTTTGTAGGTACTACGAATGGGGAGTATCACCAATAGCGCTTAGGCCATTTTATAATATTATAAAAATCACGTACGTAATTAATTAACGCCATTCAATTACTGTCCATTGGACACCGTATGGTTAGTGGGGTGGAGCACTTGCTAGGGTAACCCTTGCTGTCAGGGCAGAAACTTGGCGGGCAACATCACGCCGCAGCCTTATCACGATAATAATAATAATATGTGGGACAATTTACACATATTGCTCTGGTCACAAACTAAGCTCTATAGGCTTGTACTATGTGTACCAGAAGCAACGATATAATACATATTATATTTTATAAACACCCAGACCATGACAAATTGTACAGAAAAAACGTACTAATATTTTTTGCCATAGGTTGAACCGAACCCACGACCTCCGGATACAACGCCAAAGGCGCAACCACTAGTCTACGGAGGCTGTCTGCAATAATGCAAAGCCTTTATTTTATAGTAACGTTCGGACGATGAGATATGGAAAAGCTGGCGCGTTGAAGCGTTAACACGACAGTGGAAAGTGAAAAAGGGCTAGCTTTTATATGTACCAATACTACTTTATAGGCTACATAGTCTATACCGATACAAACTTTTATACCGATACTAATATTTCGGGTAAACTCAAAAAAATACGATATTGATTTAAAAAACTTTAGCATATAGAAATTATAAAAAATTGTAGGACAATTTACACAAATTGTTCTGTCACAACCGAAGCTCTAGGCTTGTACTATATGTACTAGAAACAACGATATAACATCCAGACTATGACAACCTGTTTAGAAAAATATACTAATTTCTTTTCAGAAATGACGCCAAAGGCGCAACCAAAGCTACATGATCCTCGAGTAACATGTACTATATTCAATTTTAGATATAGATATTATATATTATAAACATCCAGTCCATGATAAACTGTATAGAAAGATGTACCTACTATAATTTATATGCCATGGGTGGGAATAGAACCCACGACCTCCGGATACAACGCCAAAGGCCCAACCAAAGCAACATTGTCAGGTGTACAATGAATGGACTATTAATACAATAATATATTTTAATTTCAGCGAGTATAAAATAAATTTGTTTTTTTTTGTTGTTTTTTTTATCTAGTTTTATTAAATTACGGAATAAATATCGCTCTAATATTATCACAAATGGGTCTAGAGATCTGTCGCGTCGCCTTCAATCAATAGAGTATGAACAAGTGACAGCGTACCTCAAGCCTATATATATTCGCACTGACAACTATCATAATCCATACGTTAACGGTTCGTTTGAAGATTATAGGACGCGCATGCGACATCTGCTATTTCTCTAGGGCCCCAGGGGTCCAGAGAAAATTCATTAGGCTTGACGTAGCTCGCATTTGTCAATATCTATACTGTTTTGATAAAACGGGACGTGACACATCATTGATTCTCTAGGACCCCATTTTGTGATTTGAAAGTGATATAATTTTTATCGACTTCAAATGAACTTCTTAAGACTAATCCGGATTCAGTAAAAGCGCTCTTTAGCAAATGTGTACTTTACGTCTGTCGGTAAAAATCTGGCGTGTAAAACACGTAATAAGCTCAATACCACAGAAACTAAACTAGTTAAAAATGTTAAGTGTTCCAAAGAAACACCTCTCCACTCTATCGCGTTCCTCCCTACTGCAGAGTTAGAAATTATATTATAAGGCAGTTATTACGTATTACGTAGTGCAGCAGGTTGGGACGAAATCAGTAACCTGATACTTAAAAACAATATAAATACCCTCAGCTCACCTATAGCCTATGTGTGTAGCCTCAGTATAAGTGCCGGGGTCTTTCCATCGATTTTCAAGAAGGCGGTGGTTACGCCAATTCATAAGTCTAGGAACAGGTCGGACCCAGGCAATTACCGTCCAATCTCCCTCCTTTGTGTGTTGTCCAAAATACTTGAAAAAGTGGTAAATGTAAGAGTCACAATCTTGAACAAAATAACCTGCTTGCAAGCAGCCAGTACGGTTTTCGTGCCGGTAGATCTACAGAAGACGCTGTGCTTGATCTCACTACCCAGATTACTGAAACCATCGACGCTGGGGATAAATTCATAGGTGTCTTCTTGGATCTACAAAACGCGTTTGACACCGTCTCATTGCTTATATTATACAAAAGACTTGAAAATATAGGTATATCTGGCACTCCCCTTATATGGTTCCAAGACTACTTAAGTAGCCGATGCCAGACTGTAAAAATGGACAACATACAAAGTGACATCCAAGTATTGGACCATTATGGTATACCTCAAGGTAGTGTTCTGGGCCGAACCTGTTTCTGATTTATATAAATGAGCTCTGTAGGTTGCCCCTCCGATGTGGTGCTTCCCTTATGTTCGCAGATGACACGGTCTTGATCTTCAGGGATAGAACTTGGAATAGCCTAAAAACCGTCGCCGAAATCGGATTAGCCTCAATTAGCCTTTGGCTGGATACAAATTTGCTTACGTTAAACGCATCAAAAACAAAATGCATCTGTTTTACTAAGAGTGCAGCATCATATCCCCAAAGTGACTTCCATATTAACATTCACACATACCCTTGCTACCATAATCAACCTAATACCATATGCGCATGTGGGAGACTCGACAAAACTAAAACTATTAAATACCTTGGAGTCATTATGGACGAGCATCTCACATGGGCTGACCACATCTTTATGGTAGCAGGTCGTACAAGGAAACTTATTACCGCATTTAAGTCACTTAGGGATGTTGCAGATCTAAATCTGCTGAGGCAAGTGTATACGTCACTGTCGCAGTTCCTGGCATGGGCGTAGCGAGGTACGGGCAGGGAGGGGCAGCTGCCCCCCCTTAAAAGAGCAGACGTTCGCTGGTAAACTGTAATTCTGACGAGCTTCATAGCTTGCGACGCTATTATAAGACCAAATAAACTAAGTCTGCCACCCCCTATATAAAATCCTGGCTACGCCCTTGGTGCCTGGTAACGTACTGTATAAGTTCATGGGGAGGTGCAGCCAAAACCATTATTATAACCTCTTTAATGTACTTCTTCGTAAATCCTTCCTTCATCCAACATTTGAAAATTACGAAGAAATGAAAGTACTCAGTGTGCGTAAACTATACATAAAATGTCATATACTAAGATACCACCAAACTATTGAACCAAGTAAGATACCCACTAAACGAAATGTTATTTTCCATCAGGAGTAGTTAAGAGTACTTTTGCCCAGAGGCAATTCTTTTTCCTGGCGCCTTATCTTTACTCTAGGTTTAATAAAATACATAAAGCAGTTAAACGGAACCGTAAGTCAGTAAAGAAAATAGTTAGTGACTGGCTCCAGGATCTTGATTATGTGGAAACAGAAAATCTGCTCACGGTCATCAAATAAGCTAAGTTAATTATTATTAAGTGTTATATTATTATTGGTATTACTTTGTTTTTACTTAAAGTAATTTTAGATTACCATTTACCATTATATTACTTAAAAATATACCATCAAAATTGTAATTTAAAATTTATACATTAATATTTTTTATTTCTTAATAAATCCATAGGTTATTTGAATATATAATTATTTTTTTTTTATTTGATAATACTGGCAAATATAAAAGGCTTACACATACACAAAATACACATACACATACACACACACAATACATACACACACATAAATTCATACATTAGGCACACATTGAATTTTACACAACTAAAATAAGCATACTTATAAATCTTTAGTAAAATAATGGCATTGTACAAATGAATCGATTGTGGAACGGCTATGACTGGCTCCTGTAACACCCGTATACCTAGCGCGGGGGTCGGGGCTCAAGCACTCGGGGCATCACACTTTCAACGTTTTCCTATTATTATATTATTATTTTGTTCTTTGTAATTCATGTAAATGTGTGATATTTTTGTTTTAATAAACTCATTTTTATTATTATTATTATTATTATTATTATTTAATAGAACTAAACGCTAAACAAAAATAGTATAACTATTAGTCCTACTAGTTTAGGGTTGCCATAGCATCCGACTAAGTACTGACCGCGGCAATAACTTAAAAATATCAGAGGAAAAAAGCATATGTCGCCTGGAAAAAAAAAACTGTTTTGTCTGAAGTCGGCAAAACACGTCGCCTCGCCTGCATATTTTCTAGGACCCATGATGTTGATGAGCGCCTTCGTAGTCTAGGGTTATACCGGTATATACCGGTTAACGCATTATGCAACGATCGTTGGTTCAATTTCCATGTAGGGTTTTTGGTACAGGTTGCCAGGGTTTTTATTTATTTTTTGATACCTACTAAAAATATTTCCAAAAGAGAATTGTTTGATAAAAACTAATTATTAGTTTAAAAACTAGTTTTATTTGAGATTAAAAGTTAAAATTCAAAATATTTGATCATTTTATAAATCTTCATATACTGGATATTTTTTGTCACGGTGACTTTTTTAAATATATTTTGTTCTATGATGAAAATAGTGACACACGTATTTGTGTCGCTTATACAAAAACACAAAGATAAATAACAATAAAGATCACATTTTTAACTTTCACACGGAACTCACGAATATAATATATCACTTGTCTAATTGTGTTTTACTTGTTAGATACGAAGACTTATTATGTATTTGTAGGAGTCATTTTAAGCATATAGACGATTGTTCATATAATAATTTATTTTTCGAACTTTTTTTTTAAAGAAAAAAATACTTATCTACCTTTTTTATTTTAAAAATGGGTTCTAAAAGTGATAATCGAGGCATCAAAAAAATATTATCATAGTTAAAAAAACACCCAGCATAGTCTCTTTGTATTCTACGAAGGGACTAAATAATATATATCCTAATACAAAAAACATTATTTTATACCTAATATTTGCAGATAATTATTATCATGTTTCTTGTGAACTAATTAAAAATTATTGGTTAACATAATAAGTTATCACGTCGTTTTACTTTATTGATTGCACTATTTTTATTGTACGAGTATAATAATTACATAAAGTTTATATGTATATCTTGTTATTGAATATACATGTAGCTAAAACTCTTCGTCGGAAACGTAAGCCATTATACAGTAATTTCTTTCCCTTTTGGTAGGTATTTTTAAAAATTTAAATTTATGTTGACGGCATCATAAATCTTGTCTACCAAAGCTTATAAATTTAAAATGAAACAGATTATCTATACTAATATTATAAAAAGAAATATTTTGATTGTTTTTTGCGGATAAATTCAATAAATAAATTAGGTATTTTATAATAAATTATTCAAAAATTATTAAAAATATGGATATTTACAAAATGTACAAATATTTTGAATTTCAAATATCAAAATCTAATTATCAAAAAAACTTTTTATCTCAAATAAAACTAGTGTCTAAACTAACAATTACTTTTTATCAAGCAATGAATTGCTTGGAAATAATTTTAGTATTAAAAATGGGACTTGGCGCATCGAGAAAACTCTTTTATTATTTATATTCACAATTTGAATTCCGCACATTCTTGACTACAAGCGAAATCCTTCAGACCTATAAGCCTGACCTCCTTCCTACTAAAAACTATGGAAAGGCTTTGCGATAAACACCTCAGAGAGACGATCCAGACTAAAATGCCGCTGCACCCCTTCCAGCATGCATATACAACAGGAAAATCAACAGAATCAGCACTACACCATGTAGTAGGTAAGATTGAAACAACCCTAACGAACAAGGAATCGACGTTAGGAACCTTTATAGACATTGAAGGGGCCTTCGACAAAACTTCCTTTTTCAGCATAGCATCAGCTCTAACTAACTACAAAGTAGAACCCACTATCATAGGATGGATAGAGAATATGCTGAAACAACGAGCGGAATGTGCACAATTTGAATTTTCCGATTCCAATTTGAACTGTTTTGTGATTAGATCTACTCAGACGGTAAACGGGTTCTATTTTTATTAACAACATGTATTTTTTCTTAATAAAACCTTTAAAATTAAGAATTCCTTAGGATAAAGAAAACCTGCTTTAGTAAATATTGTCTGGGTGGGGCTGTATACGGACGTACGGACGGCCGTTGGGGCATTAAGTTTCTCGAGTGGCGTGCTAGAGGATGCAGCAGAGGCAGGTCCTCCACCAGATGGACCGACGACCTGAAAAAGGTCGCGGGAAGCCGATGGCTACTGATGATGATGATGATGATGGGGCTGTATTAGGGGAGATATACAGGTAATAAATACACAGTAAGTTTCAAAATCAGGAATGAGGATATTCGTAAGAGAACTAAAGTCACCGACAAAGCTCTAAAAGTCCACTACCACTTCAGTTTGCTAACTGAAGTGGTAGTGGGCCGGTCACATTTGCCGCAGGACGGATAACCGTTGGAGCAGACGAATATTAGAGTAGAGACCATGTCTTGACGCACGTAACGTAGGACGCCCCGAAGTGAGATGGACTGGTGGCTATGTCCAGCAGGGGACTGCGATAGGCTGAAGGTGATGAAGTTTCAAAAACATATAGAAAAATATTTCTTTCTGAACTCATAGTAAATATTTTTTAAGGAAACTATGAAATTTTGTTTAACTTACCTATTTATTTCTGTAAGAGTAAATTCTTACATAACGAAGGTAATTTTAATGCAAAGTATAATATAACTTATTTATGAAAATTAACCACACTAATGCATACTAATACTTAAAAAGCGATGCGAATGTTGTTTGGGTTCTGATATAACAAATTATAAACAAAAAAGTGGAAATGAAAGGTATATATTATTTTCATAATTATTTTTTTACCACCCCAGTAAACATTTATCGTCTTTTCATAAAAACTTATTGAGTCCTCCTATAATACTTTAGTAGAATAAGGTTTTGTCTCTTTTACGTATAGTATAGTATATTTATTTTTGTTTCTAAAAAAAGACAACACCTTCTATTTATAGCTAAAGTGATCTTCAAAAACTCAAAAGTTTTTATGAATACAGGTACGAATATAAAACATAATATAGAGTTTAAAATAAAATTAAAAACAAATCATGTGTTTAACTAATTTAGTTATATATTAAGTATAAATAATTTGCACGGAAGTGATTGGTGTTTAATCTTAACAGTACATTTACAAAGGCCTAGATTTATTCATTTTGCTAATGAATTCACATTGCTGGGGTTTGTATGTACTCAGTATTTGCATGGCTTCGTTTACCGGGACCCACAAGCGCTGACGATTAAACTGCTGCTGCTCCTGCCATTCATCCAGTTCTTCATTCACAAACATGACATAGGTTGCCGTTCGCGTCTTCTTTATATGACAAATGAACCATCCAAGAAAACGCAGCAGTCTACCTTTAACTCCAGCTTCTTCGAGAACTTCTCGTAAGCATGTCTCTTCTATCCTCTCACCTGGCTCCATTCCTCCACCTGGAACTACCCATTTTCCACTATTTTTTGAAGAACTCACTAAAAGCACCTCGTTTTCTTCTGTAGATCGAACACACAAGCAAGCGGCGCGATTTCGAAACCCAAACTGGTCGTAAAAACGTTCTACTTTAGGTTTTTCCATGATTGTCTATAAAGTTGTAAGAAGTAATATTAATGATAAGCGAACTAAATGATACAATTACAGGGTTCACTAACAGCGTGCGACTCCCCAGAATGCTCCGCGATAAATGTTGGTAATAAAATAATCTACTTACACTACTTATATATACTACTTAGTTACAAATAAATTAGTGATGTCCTAATGCATTACCAATTCCATTGCTTATTATTTTGAGTTAAGAATAAAAGATAATAAAATTAAGAAATTAAAATGGTTTGCTTAGTATTGATATAACTGTTTAGATAATGTGTGTAATTAATAATGTATTTAATTTTATTGCAAGTACCTATTAAATAAAATTGTAATCGTAGAGTATATATAAAAAGAAAAATATATAGTGGTGCGGTGCTTGTTCCTACATTAATATTTTATGCAGATTAATGCAGTAGAAATACGGTCATTAAGTAGTGGAGTGGAGTTTAGTTGTGGAGTAACAATTGCAGATAGAGTGAAGAATATAGCTGTGCGTGATACGTGTGATTTGAAAGACGATGTAGTGATAAGGATTGAGAAAGGAATGGTACGGTGGTTTGGGCACATTGAGGGGATGAATGAAAGAGATTGTGGAAAGAGATTTATAAATCAGAGGGGATTAAAAGGATATGGCGGGGACCACCCAGAAGAATGTTCCATGACAAAATCGGGGAAATTCTCAAAAAAATGGGATTCGCAGTGCCCATAACCGTAGAACTTGTATGAAGAGAGTGGTGGATGTGAAGGAAGCGAGAGAGTTGTGCCAGGGTCGTTGTAGGTGGCGCTCCCTTGTCTCTGCCTATCCCCGCGGGATAAAGGCGTGACAATTTTAATTTAATTGATTATTAAAAATATTATTTATAGTTTAATTCTGTGCTTCCGCTGCTAAATGATACATCCCAAAAAGGCAACTTTACAGGAGATCAAAAACAAACTTGTTTTTTATTTTTCTCATAAATTATACTATGTACAAAAATAAAAAAAATGTTTTACTATTAACCTCAACATTTATTTTTATACGGCATGTGCATTTCTTGATACTATCCTATAAACAAAAGACAAAGGTTGATTTGTACCTATAGTATTTTTTAAAATATATGTTTTATTGTTCAAAATGATACATTCAGAGTTGTATCAAATAGCACTAAACATTAGATGTTGGTGCATATCAATACAACTTTAAATACTAAGATGAATAAAAGGAGAAAATAAAAGATGTATTCTACTTAATATTTTTGATTAATCTCAAATTTTAAAATAATTATATTTATAGAAGTCTGTAAGTATGGCGAATTTGTACGTAATATGTAGTTAATACCCTTAATTTTACTTATAAATAAAAATGTTTTGAAACATATTGAGCATTTAAATAAGCATGTATAAAATTACTAATACCAACAATCAATAAACAAAATAAATTAATAAAAAACCCTCTTTCCCCCGGACCGCTATACAGTGCAAACGAAATTAGTGTATTTTATTTATTATTTAATAAAAATAAAGTGAGAGATTAGGGGCATTATTAGTAGACAGAGCATAAAGTGCGGGCCAAAGGCAGCTCTTCGGAGGGACACCTACTTCAATGGAATACTCCTTAGCTTAGAGGTTTTTCCCTCCACGGCCATGTGGAAATGGCGATCGCTCAGGAAGGATGCGAGCACCTTGAGCGGCACCGGTGAGTTTACTAGCTTGGAGAGAAGCCCGGGGTGCCAAACACGCCCGAAGGCCTTCTCGATATCAAAAAAGATCCCTACAGTGACTTGGATCCGGTTCATCTCACTCGCCATGTAGTGTAGCACCCGGGTAACCTCGAGTGATGTGCTGTGTCCCCCACAGAAATTGCTGCTCTATACGAAGTTCAATATAGGTTTCAGTCTCCGAAGTAACAGTCTCTCAAATAGATTTGCTGGGTGCGTGAGCAGGGCGGTAGCTGCCCGGCAGACGTCCTTGCCGGAGTTGTGGATCGTGATGACTTTCCCCTGCTTCCGTGCGCTGGGTAAATGACCTTTTTATAATAAATTATTCAAAAATTATTAAAAATATGGATATTTATAAAATGTACAAATATTTTGAATTTCAAATATCAAAATCTAATTATCAAAAAAACTTTTTATCTCAAATAAAACTAGTGTCTAAACTAACAATTACTTTTTATCAAGCAATTCATTCTTGGAAATATTTTTAGTATTAAAAATAGGACTTGGCGCATCGAGAAAACTCTTTTATTATTTATATTCACAATTTGAATTCCGCACATTCTTGACTACAAGCGAAATCCTTCAGACCTATAAGCCTGACCTCCTTCCTACTAAAAACTATGGAAAGGCTTTGCGATAAACACCTCAGAGAGACGATCCAGACTAAAATGCCGCTGCACCCCTTCCAGCATGCATATACAACAGGAAAATCAACAGAATCAGCACTACACCATGTAGTAGGTAAGATTGAAACAACCCTAACGAACAAGGAATCGACGTTAGGAACCTTTATAGACATTGAAGAGGCCTTCGACAAAACTTCCTTTTTCAGCATAGCATCAGCTTTAACTAACTACAAAGTAGAACCCACTATCATAGGATGGATAGAGAATATGCTGAAACAACGAGCGGAATGTGCACAATTTGAATTTTCCGATTCCAATTTGAACTGTTTTGTGATTAGATATACTCAGACGGTAAACGGGTTCTATTTTTATTAACAACATGTATTTTTTCTTAATAAAACCTTTAAAATTAAGAATTCCTTAGGATAAAGAAAACCTGCTTTAGTAAATATTGTCTGGGTGGGGCTGTATACGGACGTACGGACGGCCGTTGGGGACATTAAGTTTCTCGAGTGGCGTGCTAGAGGATGCAGCAGAGGCAGGTCCTCCACCAGATGGACCGACGACCTGAAAAAGGTCGCGGGAAGCCGATGGCTACTGATGATGATGATGATGATGGGGCTGTATTAGGGGAGATATACAGGTAATAAATACACAGTAAGTTTCAAAATCAGGAATGAGGATATTCGTAAGAGAACTAAAGTCACCGACAAAGCTCTAAAAGTCCACTACCACTTCAGTTTGCTAGCTGAAGTGGTAGTGGGCCGGTCACATTTGCCGCAGGACGGATAACCGTTGGAGCAGACGAATATTAGTGTAGAGACCATGTCTTGACGCACGTAACGTAGGACGCCCCGAAGTGAGATGGACTGGTGGCTATGTCCAGCAGGGGACTGCGATAGGCTGACGGTGATGAAGTTTCAAAAACATATAGAAAAATATTTCTTTCTGAACTCATAGTAAATATTTTTTAAGGAAACTATGAAATTTTGTTTAACTTACCTATTTATTTCTGTAAGAGTAAATTCTTACATAACGAAGGTAATTTTAATGCAAAGTATAATATAACTTATTTATGAAAATTAACCACACTAATGCATACTAATACTTAAAAAGCGATGCGAATGTTGTTTGGGTTCTGATATAACAAATTATAAACAAAAAAGTGGAAATGAAAGGTATATATTATTTTCATAATTATTTTTTTACCACCCCAGTAAACATTTATCGTCTTTTCATAAAAACTTATTGAGTCCTCCTATAATACTTTAGTAGAATAAGGTTTTGTCTCTTTTACGTATAGTATAGTATATTTATTTTTGTTTCTAAAAAAAGACAACACCTTCTATTTATAGCTAAAGTGATCTTCAAAAACTCAAAAGTTTTTATGAATACAGGTACGAATATAAAACATAATATAGAGTTTAAAATAAAATTAAAAACAAATCATGTGTTTAACTAATTTAGTTATATATTAAGTATAAATAATTTGCACGGAAGTGATTGGTGTTTAATCTTAACAGTACATTTACAAAGGCCTAGATTTATTCATTTTGCTAATGAATTCACATTGCTGGGGTTTGTATGTACTCAGTATTTGCATGGCTTCGTTTACCGGGACCCACAAGCGCTGACGATTAAACTGCTGCTGCTCCTGCCATTCATCCAGTTCTTCATTCACAAACATGACATAGGTTGCCGTTCGCGTCTTCTTTATATGACAAATGAACCATCCAAGAAAACGCAGCAGTCTACCTTTAACTCCAGCTTCTTCGAGAACTTCTCGTAAGCATGTCTCTTCTATCCTCTCACCTGGCTCCATTCCTCCACCTGGAACTACCCATTTTCCACTATTTTTTGAAGAACTCACTAAAAGCACCTCGTTTTCTTCTGTAGATCGAACACACAAGCAAGCGGCGCGATTTCGAAACCCAAACTGGTCGTAAAAACGTTCTACTTTAGGTTTTTCCATGATTGTCTATAAAGTTGTAAGAAGTAATATTAATGATAAGCGAACTAAATGATACAATTACAGGGTTCACTAACAGCGTGCGACTCCCCAGAATGCTCCGCGATAAATGTTGGTAATAAAATAATCTACTTACACTACTTATATATACTACTTAGTTACAAATAAATTAGTGATGTCCTAATGCATTACCAATTCCATTGCTTATTATTTTGAGTTAAGAATAAAAGATAATAAAATTAAGAAATTAAAATGGTTTGCTTAGTATTGATATAACTGTTTAGATAATGTGTGTAATTAATAATGTATTTAATTTTATTGCAAGTACCTATTAAATAAAATTGTAATCGTAGAGTATATATAAAAAGAAAAATATATAGTGGTGCGGTGCTTGTTCCTACATTAATATTTTATGCAGATTAATGCAGTAGAAATACGGTCATTAAGTAGTGGAGTGGAGTTTAGTTGTGGAGTAACAATTGCAGATAGAGTGAAGAATATAGCTGTGCGTGATACGTGTGATTTGAAAGACGATGTAGTGATAAGGATTGAGAAAGGAATGGTACGGTGGTTTGGGCACATTGAGGGGATGAATGAAAGAGATTGTGGAAAGAGATTTATAAATCAGAGGGGATTAAAAGGATATGGCGGGGACCACCCAGAAGAATGTTCCATGACAAAATCGGGGAAATTCTCAAAAAAATGGGATTCGCAGTGCCCATAACCGTAGAACTTGTATGAAGAGAGTGGTGGATGTGAAGGAAGCGAGAGAGTTGTGCCAGGGTCGTTGTAGGTGGCGCTCCCTTGTCTCTGCCTATCCCCGCGGGATAAAGGCGTGACAATTTTAATTTAATTGATTATTAAAAATATTATTTATAGTTTAATTCTGTGCTTCCGCTGCTAAATGATACATCCCAAAAAGGCAACTTTACAGGAGATCAAAAACAAACTTGTTTTTTATTTTTCTCATAAATTATACTATGTACAAAAATAAAAAAAATGTTTTACTATTAACCTCAACATTTATTTTTATACGGCATGTGCATTTCTTGATACTATCCTATAAACAAAAGACAAAGGTTGATTTGTACCTATAGTATTTTTTAAAATATATGTTTTATTGTTCAAAATGATACATTCAGAGTTGTATCAAATAGCACTAAACATTAGATGTTGGTGCATATCAATACAACTTTAAATACTAAGATGAATAAAAGGAGAAAATAAAAGATGTATTCTACTTAATATTTTTGATTAATCTCAAATTTTAAAATAATTATATTTATAGAAGTCTGTAAGTATGGCGAATTTGTACGTAATATGTAGTTAATACCCTTAATTTTACTTATAAATAAAAATGTTTTGAAACATATTGAGCATTTAAATAAGCATGTATAAAATTACTAATACCAACAATCAATAAACAAAATAAATTAATAAAAAACCCTCTTTCCCCCGGACCGCTATACAGTGCAAACGAAATTAGTGTATTTTATTTATTATTTAATAAAAATAAAGTGAGAGATTAGGGGCATTATTAGTAGACAGAGCATAAAGTGCGGGCCAAAGGCAGCTCTTCGGAGGGACACCTACTTCAATGGAATACTCCTTAGCTTAGAGGTTTTTCCCTCCACGGCCATGTGGAAATGGCGATCGCTCAGGAAGGATGCGAGCACCTTGAGCGGCACCGGTGAGTTTACTAGCTTGGAGAGAAGCCCGGGGTGCCAAACACGCCCGAAGGCCTTCTCGATATCAAAAAAGATCCCTACAGTGACTTGGATCCGGTTCATCTCACTCGCCATGTAGTGTAGCACCCGGGTAACCTCGAGTGATGTGCTGTGTCCCCCACAGAAATTGCTGCTCTATACGAAGTTCAATATAGGTTTCAGTCTCCGAAGTAACAGTCTCTCAAATAGATTTGCTGGGTGCGTGAGCAGGGCGGTAGCTGCCCGGCAGACGTCCTTGCCGGAGTTGTGGATCGTGATGACTTTCCCCTGCTTCCGTGCGCTGGGTAAATGACCTTTTTATAATAAATTATTCAAAAATTATTAAAAATATGGATATTTATAAAATGTACAAATATTTTGAATTTCAAATATCAAAATCTAATTATCAAAAAAACTTTTTATCTCAAATAAAACTAGTGTCTAAACTAACAATTACTTTTTATCAAGCAATTCATTCTTGGAAATATTTTTAGTATTAAAAATAGGACTTGGCGCATCGAGAAAACTCTTTTATTATTTATATTCACAATTTGAATTCCGCACATTCTTGACTACAAGCGAAATCCTTCAGACCTATAAGCCTGACCTCCTTCCTACTAAAAACTATGGAAAGGCTTTGCGATAAACACCTCAGAGAGACGATCCAGACTAAAATGCCGCTGCACCCCTTCCAGCATGCATATACAACAGGAAAATCAACAGAATCAGCACTACACCATATAGTAGGTAAGATTGAAACAACCCTAACGAACAAGGAATCGACGTTAGGAACCTTTATAGACATTGAAGAGGCCTTCGACAAAACTTCCTTTTTCAGCATAGCATCAGCTTTAACTAACTACAAAGTAGAACCCACTATCATAGGATGGATAGAGAATATGCTGAAACAACGAGCGGAATGTGCACAATTTGAATTTTCCGATTCCAATTTGAACTGTTTTGTGATTAGATCTACTCAGACGGTAAACGGGTTCTATTTTTATTAACAACATGTATTTTTTCTTAATAAAACCTTTAAAATTAAGAATTCCTTAGGATAAAGAAAACCTGCTTTAGTAAATATTGTCTGGGTGGGGCTGTATACGGACGTACGGACGGCCGTTGGGGACATTAAGTTTCTCGAGTGGCGTGCTAGAGGATGCAGCAGAGGCAGGTCCTCCACCAGATGGACCGACGACCTGAAAAAGGTCGCGGGAAGCCGATGGCTACTGATGATGATGATGATGATGGGGCTGTATTAGGGGAGATATACAGGTAATAAATACACAGTAAGTTTCAAAATCAGGAATGAGGATATTCGTAAGAGAACTAAAGTCACCGACAAAGCTCTAAAAGTCCACTACCACTTCAGTTTGCTAGCTGAAGTGGTAGTGGGCCGGTCACATTTGCCGCAGGACGGATAACCGTTGGAGCAGACGAATATTAGTGTAGAGACCATGTCTTGACGCACGTAACGTAGGACGCCCCGAAGTGAGATGGACTGGTGGCTATGTCCAGCAGGGGACTGCGATAGGCTGACGGTGATGAAGTTTCAAAAACATATAGAAAAATATTTCTTTCTGAACTCATAGTAAATATTTTTTAAGGAAACTATGAAATTTTGTTTAACTTACCTATTTATTTCTGTAAGAGTAAATTCTTACATAACGAAGGTAATTTTAATGCAAAGTATAATATAACTAATTTATGAAAATTAACCACACTAATGCATACTAATACTTAAAAAGCGATGCGAATGTTGTTTGGGTTCTGATATAACAAATTATAAACAAAAAAGTGGAAATGAAAGGTATATATTATTTTCATAATTATTTTTTTACCACCCCAGTAAACATTTATCGTCTTTTCATAAAAACTTATTGAGTCCTCCTATAATACTTTAATAGAATAAGGTTTTGTCTCTTTTACGTATAGTATAGTATATTTATTTTTGTTTCTAAAAAAAGACAACACCTTCTATTTATAGCTAAAGTGATCTTCAAAGACTCAAAAGTTTTTATGAATACAGGTACGAATATAAAACATAATATAGAGTTTAAAATAAAATTAAAAACAAATCATGTGTTTAACTAATTAAGTTATATATTAAGTATAAATAATTTGCACGGAAGTGATTGGTGTTTAATCTTAACAGTACATTTACAAAGGCCCAGATTTATTCATTTTGCTAATGAATTCACATTGCTGGGGTTTGTATGTACTCAGTATTTGCATGGCTTCGTTTACCGGGACCCACAAGCGCTGACGATTAAACTGCTGCTACTCCTGCCATTCATCCAGTTCTTCATTCACAAACATGACATAGGTTGCCGTTCGCGTCTTCTTTATATGAAAAATGAACCATCCAAGAAAACGCAGCAGTCTACCTTTAACTCCAGCTTCTTCGAGAACTTCTCGTAAGCATGTCTCTTCTATCCTCTCACCTGGCTCCATTCCTCCACCTGGAACTACCCATTTTCCACTATTTTTTGAAGAACTCACTAAAAGCACCTCGTTTTCTTCTGTAGATCGAACACACAAGCAAGCGGCGCGATTTCGAAACCCAAACTGGTCGTAAAAACGTTCTACTTTAGGTTTTTCCATGATTGTCTATAAAGTTGTAAGAAGTAATATTAATGATAAGCGAACTAAATGATACAATTACAGGGTTCACTAACAGCGTGCGACTCCCCAGAATGCTCCGCGATAAATGTTGGTAATAAAATAATCTACTTACACTACTTATATATACTACTTAGTTACAAATAAATTAGTGATGTCCTAATGCATTACCAATTCCATTGCTTATTATTTTGAGTTAAGAATAAAAGATAATAAAATTAAGAAATTAAAGTGTATTGCTTAGTATTGATATAACTGTTTAGATAATGTGTGTAATTAATAATGTATTTAATTTTATTGCAAGTACCTATTAAATAAAATTGTAATCGTAGAGTATATATAAAAAGAAAAATATATAGTGGTGCGGTGCTTGTTCCTACATTAATATTTTATGCAGATTAATGCAGTAGAAATACGGTCATTAAGTAGTGGAGTGGAGTTTAGTTGTGGAGTAACAATTGCAGATAGAGTGAAGAATATAGCTGTGCGTGATACGTGTGATTTGAAAGACGATGTAGTGATAAGGATTGAGAAAGGAATGGTACGGTGGTTTGGGCACATTGAGGGGATGAATGAAAGAGATTGTGGAAAGAGATTTATAAATCAGAGGGGATTAAAAGGATATGGCGGGGACCACCCAGAAGAATGTTCCATGACAAAATCGGGGAAATTCTCAAAAAAATGGGATTCGCAGTGCCCATAACCGTAGAACTTGTATGAAGAGAGTGGTGGATGTGAAGGAAGCGAGAGAGTTGTGCCAGGGTCGTTGTAGGTGGCGCTCCCTTGTCTCTGCCTATCCCCGCGGGATAAAGGCGTGACAATTTTAATTTAATTGATTATTAAAAATATTATTTATAGTTTAATTCTGTGCTTCCGCTGCTAAATGATACATCCCAAAAAGGCAACTTTACAGGAGATCAAAAACAAACTTGTTTTTTATTTTTCTCATAAATTATACTATGTACAAAAATAAAAAAAATGTTTTACTATTAACCTCAACATTTATTTTTATACGGCATGTGCATTTCTTGATACTATCCTATAAACAAAAGACAAAGGTTGATTTGTACCTATAGTATTTTTTAAAATATATGTTTTATTGTTCAAAATGATACATTCAGAGTTGTATCAAATAGCACTAAACATTAGATGTTGGTGCATATCAATACAACTTTAAATACTAAGATGAATAAAAGGAGAAAATAAAAGATGTATTCTACTTAATATTTTTGATTAATCTCAAATTTTAAAATAATTATATTTATAGAAGTCTGTAAGTATGGCGAATTTGTTAAAGTTTAAATACCTACGTAATATGTAGCTAATACCCTTAATTTTACTTATAAATAAAAATGTTTTGAAACATATTGAGCATTTAAATAAGCATGTATAAAATTACTAATACCAACAATCAATAAACAAAATAAATTAATAAAAAACCCTCTTTCCCCCGGACCGCTATACAGTGCAAACGAAATTAGTGTATTTTATTTATTATTTAATAAAAATAAAGTGAGAGATTAGGGGCATTATTAGTAGACAGAGCATAAAGTGCGGGCCAAAGGCAGCTCTTCGGAGGGACACCTACTTCAATGGAATACTCCTTAGCTTAGAAGTTTTTCCCTCCACGGCCATGTGGAAATGGCGATCGCTCAGGAAGGATGCGAGCACCTTGAGCGGCACCGGTGAGTTTACTAGCTTGGAGAGAAGCCCGGGGTGCCAAACACGCCCGAAGGCCTTCTCGATATCAAAAAATATCCCTACAGTGACTTGGATCCGGTTCATCTCACTCGCCATGTAGTGTAGCACCCGGGTAACCTCGAGTGATGTGCTGTGTCCCCCACAGAAATTGCTGCTCTATACGAAGTTCAATATAGGTTTCAGTCTCCCAAGTAACAGTCTCTCAAATAGATTTGCTGGGTGCGTGAGCAGGGCGGTAGCTGCCCGGCAGACGTCCTTGCCGGAGTTGTGGATCGTGATGAATTTCCCCTGCTTCCATGCGCTGGGTAAATGACCTTTTTATAATAAATTATTCAAAAATTATTAAAAATATGGATATTTATAAAATGTACAAATATTTTGAATTTCAAATATCAAAATCTAATTATCAAAAAAACTTTTTATCTCAAATAAAACTAGTGTCTAAACTAACAATTACTTTTTATCAAGCAATTCATTCTTGGAAATATTTTTAGTATTAAAAATGGGACTTGGCGCATCGAGAAAACTCTTTTATTATTTATATTCACAATTTGAATTCCGCACATTCTTGACTACAAGCGAAATCCTTCAGACCTATAAGCCTGACCTCCTTCCTACTAAAAACTATGGAAAGGCTTTGCGATAAACACCTCAGAGAGACGATCCAGACTAAAATGCCGCTGCACCCCTTCCAGCATGCATATACAACAGGAAAATCAACAGAATCAGCACTACACCATGTAGTAGGTAAGATTGAAACAACCCTAACGAACAAGGAATCGACGTTAGGAACCTTTATAGACATTGAAGGGGCCTTCGACAAAACTTCCTTTTTCAGCATAGCATCAGCTCTAACTAACTACAAAGTAGAACCCACTATCATAGGATGGATAGAGAATATGCTGAAACAACGAGCGGAATGTGCACAATTTGAATTTTCCGATTCCAATTTGAACTGTTTTGTGATTAGATCTACTCAGACGGTAAACGGGTTCTATTTTTATTAACAACATGTATTTTTTCTTAATAAAACCTTTAAAATTAAGAATTCCTTAGGATAAAGAAAACCTGCTTTAGTAAATATTGTCTGGGTGGGGCTGTATACGGACGTACGGACGGCCGTTGGGGCATTAAGTTTCTCGAGTGGCGTGCTAGAGGATGCAGCAGAGGCAGGTTCTCCACCAGATGGACCGACGACCTGAAAAAGGTCGCGGGAAGCCGATGGCTACTGATGATGATGATGATGATGGGGCTGTATTAGGGGAGATATACAGGTAATAAATACACAGTAAGTTTCAAAATCAGGAATGAGAATATTCGTAAGAGAACTAAAGTTACCGACAAAGCTCTAAAAGTCCACTACCACTTCAGTTTGCTAACTGAAGTGGTAGTGGGCCGGTCACATTTGCCGCAGGACGGATAACCGTTGGAGCAGACGAATATTAGAGTAGAGACCATGTCTTGACGCACGTAACGTAGGACGCCCCGAAGTGAGATGGACTGGTGGCTATGTCCAGCAGGGGACTGCGATAGGCTGACGGTGATGAAGTTTCAAAAACATATAGAAAAATATTTCTTTCTGAACTCATAGTAAATATTTTTTAAGGAAACTATGAAATTTTGTTTAACTTACCTATTTATTTCTGTAAGAGTAAATTCTTACATAGCGAAGGTAATTTTAATGCAAAGTATAATATAACTAATTTATGAAAATTAACCACACTAATGCATACTAATACTTAAAAAGCGATGCGAATGTTGTTTGGGTTCTGATATAACAAATTATAAACAAAAAAGTGGAAATGAAAGGTATATATTATTTTCATAATTATTTTTTTACCACCCCAGTAAACATTTATCGTCTTTTCATAAAAACTTATTGAGTCCTCCTATAATACTTTAGTAGAATAAGGTTTTGTCTCTTTTACGTATAGTATAGTATATTTATTTTTGTTTCTAAAAAAAGACAACACCTTCTATTTATAGCTAAAGTGATCTTCAAAGACTCAAAAGTTTTTATGAATACAGGTACGAATATAAAACATAATATAGAGTTTAAAATAAAATTAAAAACAAATCATGTGTTTAACTAATTAAGTTATATATTAAGTATAAATAATTTGCACGGAAGTGATTGGTGTTTAATCTTAACAGTACATTTACAAAGGCCTAGATTTATTCATTTTGCTAATGAATTCACATTGCTGGGGTTTGTATGTACTCAGTATTTGCATGGCTTCGTTTACCGGGACCCACAAGCGCTGACGATTAAACTGCTGCTGCTCCTGCCATTCATCCAGTTCTTCATTCACAAACATGACATAGGTTGCCGTTCGCGTCTTCTTTATATGACAAATGAACCATCCAAGAAAACGCAGCAGTCTACCTTTAACTCCAGCTTCTTCGAGAACTTCTCGTAAGCATGTCTCTTCTATCCTCTCACCTGGCTCCATTCCTCCACCTGGAACTACCCATTTTCCACTATTTTTTGAAGAACTCACTAAAAGCACCTCGTTTTCTTCTGTAGATCGAACACACAAGCAAGCGGCGCGATTTCGAAACCCAAACTGGTCGTAAAAACGTTCTACTTTAGGTTTTTCCATGATTGTCTATAAAGTTGTAAGAAGTAATATTAATGATAAGCGAACTAAATGATACAATTACAGGGTTCACTAACAGCGTGCGACTCCCCAGAATGCTCCGCGATAAATGTTGGTAATAAAATAATCTACTTACACTACTTATATATACTACTTAGTTACAAATAAATTAGTGATGTCCTAATGCATTACCAATTCCATTGCTTATTATTTTGAGTTAAGAATAAAAGATAATAAAATTAAGAAATTAAAGTGTATTGCTTAGTATTGATATAACTGTTTAGATAATGTGTGTAATTAATAATGTATTTAATTTTATTGCAAGTACCTATTAAATAAAATTGTGATCGTGGAGTAAATAAAAAAAAATAAAAAAAATATAGTGGTGCGGTGCTTGTTCCTACATTAATATTTTATGCAGATTAATGCAGTAGAAATACGGTCATTAAGGAGAGCTTGTGGAGTAACAATTGCAGATAGAGTGAAGAATATAGTTGTTCGTGATACGTGTGATTTGAAAGACGATGTAGTGATAAGGATCGAGAAAGGAATGTTACGGTGGTTTGGGCACATTGAGGGGATGAATGAAAAGAGATTGTCGAAAGAGATTTATAAATCAGAGGTGATTAAAAGGATAAGGCGGGGACCACCGAGAATAATGTTCCACGATCAAATCAGGGAAATTCTCGGGGAAAAAACTGGGATCCGTAGTGCCCATAACCTTAGAACTTGTATGAAGAGAGTGGTGGATGTGAAGGAAGCGAGAGAGTTGTGCCAGGGTCGTTGTAGGTGGCGCTCCATTGTCTCTGCCTATCCCCGCGGGATAAAGGCGTGACAATTTTAATTTAATTGATTATTAAAAATATTATTTATAGTTTAATTCTGTGCTTCCGGTGCTAAATGATACATCTCAAAAAGGCAACTTTACAGGAGATCAAAAACAAACTTGTTTTTTATTTTTCTCATAAATTATACTATGTACAAAAATAAAAAAAATGTTTTACTATTAACCTCAACATTTATTTTTATACGGCATGTGCATTTCATGATACTATCCTATAAACAAAAGACAAAGGTTGATTTGTACCTATAGTATTTTTTTAAATATATGTTTTATTGTTCAAAATGATAAGTAACAGTCTCTCAAATAGATTTGCTGGGTGCGTGAGCAGGGCGGTAGCTGCCCGGCAGACGTCCTTGCCGGAGTTGTGGATCGTGATGACTTTCCCCTGCTTCCGTGCGCTGGGTAAATGACCTGTACGAAGTATCCCATTGCAGAGCCGGGAATTCGACTATGGCTCTGCGCGGGAGCTGCGTTAGTTGTGGATTATGATTGACATTATTGACCCCGTTTGGACCGCGTCACTAATCCACAGGACCGTTGTGCTTAAGGCGGAGCGCGACTCGCTCCACCTCACCTGACGAAATGAAACAGTACCTAGGTAAAGGGTCTTTTGTTGAATCACACAAGAATTCCCGCACTTTATCCTCTGTATGTCCGTAAAGTCTGGTCGACGACGGAAAAAGTTTTAAATTGCCCCTTCATATGCCTGCCAAGAATATCAGCTCTGTCTTGAGAGGCATAGTCCTGCGTCCTCGTCAGGCAGCCGATGAATGGCTTCGGGCGTTCGGGTTAGTCACCTGGTGAGACGGTACAGGGACCCTAAGGTAATCATTACCAATGGAGTCCATGTATTCTTCCCACGACCTTCCCCGAAAAGCGGCGATCTCCGCCGCGAGCTCTTCCTTGACCCGATTGACTTCGCGTTTGGTGCTGGGGTCACGAAAGCTGAGCTTAAGTCGGAGGGGATGTGTAAAGCTTTGAGCCGGTTTGAGGAGGCCGCTCACGTGTTGCCGCCTCCTTGGCATACACTAGGGACTCTATAAAGCGAGTCGTTGTCGCTTCTACATCGTCCGGCGAGTTTATGCGACCAGCAAGATAAGAGCTGTTAAGTATATATTTGTACAGGTCCCAGTCCGTTTTAAATTACCCCTTCGCGGTGGTGACCTCAATTTGTGTGCCCAGCACCACAAGTATTGGGAGGTATTATAAGTCCACGTCGTACAAGACCTCGACGTGACTGACGTGACGACTGATGACCAAGCCGACTACAATGTCAATGTCGACGTAGGAAATATCGTCGGTGAATCCGGCCCTAGGAATTTATAGTCCTTGTCATCCTGTCACCTGAGTCCTTAGACAGGATCCTACCCGCTGGGTTGATTAGTAGGGAGCTCCATGCTGGATGTTTGGCGTTGAGGTCTCCGACTACCAGGGGTTCTTCCATCCCAGACCCAACTTTAAGCCGGACGATTGAAGACTAGCTCTTTTTGTTCTGGTTGTTATGAACTCCGCGTATAGAAGTTATTCGTGGATAATATCCCTACGGAAACACCGAAAGAGCAGCAATCGTTGATTGTTTCTTCCTGCGACCCCAATAAAACGGGAGAACAGGTGATCCAGTCGCTCCAGAAGGCCCTCAACCCAAAAAAGACCGGGATACAAATAGAGACAATAAGAAAGGCCAAAAACCAAAAGGTCATAATAAAATGCCGGAGCGATGCTTCTAAAAATATTATAAGAAGCATCAACGAGAGCAACACGAAGCTGAAAATAGAAGAGGCGAACAATAAAAACCCTCTTATAAAAATCAAAAACGTTATGAAGTACCACTCCGATCAGGAACTGGTAGAGTCCCTATTGGCTCAAAATAAAGGGCTTTTCGAGGGAATTAGAAGGGCAGACATAAAGGTCAAATATCGCCAAAAGGCCAGACAAAGTCTGCAGTGTCACCCGGTACTAGAGGTACCACCAATAATCTACAGACGGCCTGTCTGATGATCATCTAGAGATGGAAAAAGTTTACATCGGCCACCAAAGATGCATCGTGGTGGACCAGTCCCCCTTGATGCAGTGCACTAACTGTATGGGATACGGCCACTCTAAACGCGGGTGCACAAACAAAACACCAAAGTGCAGCCACTGTGGAGATAACCATAGCTACAAAGGGTGCCCAAACATCAACAAGGGCCCGGAATGTGCAAACTGCAAAAGGGAAAAGGGACCAACAGAGGTGACACATAATGCCTTCAGTGAAAAATGCCATGTAAGAGCCAAATGGGAGTCGATAGCCAGGTCCAGGGTGTCATACTTCTAACGGTGGCGGTGGTCAACAATAATAACAAAAATAAGATATCCCTTATCCAGGTAAACCTGCAGAGGAAAAAGCTTGCCACAGCCGAATTGATTGAATCGGCAGCGAAATACGGATACACATTCGCCCTAGTGCAAGAGCCGTACGTGGGAGCCACAGGCGAACTAAAAAGGTTTTCGGGTACGAGGGTGGTTCAATCGAAAGGCTGCAAGGACAAACCGGTAAAGGCGGCGATAATTGTCTTCGATGATAAAGTGGAGATACAACAGAATTCCTCCATGACCTGTGAGAACATCGCCACGGTCACAATCAAGACCGATACATCGAGATTGGTACTTGTATCGGTCTACTTCGAGGGCGATAAACCGCTGGAACCGTATCTGCAGAAGATAAGGGATATCAAACTTAGATCGAAAACAAATAAAATAATAATCGGAGGCGACGTTAACGCGTGGAGCACATGGTGGGGAAGTAGAGAGGAGGACCACCGGGGCGAAGCCTACTGCTCCTTCCTGGAGGAGATGGAGTTGCATATCCTCAACCAAGGTACCACACCGACTTTTGAAGTCCAAAGGGGAGCCCAGTACTGCAGCAGCATCGTGGACGTGACGGCGTGCACATCACCCCTGTTGGGAAGAATCAATGACTGGTGTGTGAAACGTGATGTCACAACATCTGACCACAATGCAGTTACTTTCACGATGAGTGTGGCGGATGGTGAACTGGTGGTACCGAAACCAGGGACGAGGATATACAACTCTAAAAAAGCTGACTGGCCAAAATTCGAACGCCTCATACAAGATCGCATCGCGAACGGCCAATACGACAGGCAAATACAGTCAGTGTGTACAGTAGAGCAACTAGAAACAGCTGTCCGAAATTATGTCGAATGCATAAAATCAGCTTGTGACTGCTCTATTCCCCGTCTACGAGGAAGGACCAAGGTCCAATTACCATAGTGGACGGAAGAGTTGAGCAGCCTCAAGAGGGACACGGTCACCAAGAAACGACGTATCAGAAACGCCGCACAGCACAGGAGACCCAACGTCATTAAAGAGTACTTAGAGGCGAGGCAGCGTTATGAGGAGGCGGCTGCAGACGCTCAAACTGCGAGCTGGAAACAGTTCTGCTCTACTCAAGACAGAGAAAGTCTCTGGGATGGTATTTACAGGGTCATTCGGGGAACAGCTAAGAGAAAAGAAGATCTTCTTCTCAAAAATCAGTTAGACGAACCCGAACAATCCGCAGAGCTGCTGGCTAACACGTTCTTTCCCGATGACTGTGGACATACGGACACAGCAGGCTAAGCCGAACTGCGAGAGAGAATGAGTCAACCTCAAGTCATGGAGTTGGGAAGAAATGACCCGCCTTTTACCGAATACGAGGTAACGAAGGCAATGAACTCATTCAGCCCCAAAAAAGCTCCGGGAGAGGATGGCTTCACAGCAGACATATGTGTGGCGGCCATATCTAAAAGTATGGACGTATTCCTCGCTTTGGCAAACAAATGCCTGTCGCTCGGATGGTTCCCATCTCTATGGAAATTAGCAACCGTGTGCGTCCTCAGAAAACCTGGAAAGGACGATTACACCAAACCCAAATCGTACAGGCCCATAGGACTCTTATCCATTCTAGAAAAAGTTCTAGAAAAAATTCTGGTGGCCCGAATTCAAACTGAACCAAAGGCAATATAGTTTCACGCCACAAAAGAGCACTGAGGACGCCCTCTATGATTTAAAATCTTATATAACGAGTGAACTGAAACGCAAGAACATAGTGGTAATGATCTCGTTAGACATAGAGGGTGCCTTTGACAATGCCTGGTGGCCCGAAATTAAAAACCAACTACGCCTGCTTGGACTGCCTGGCAATCTGGGAAGGATGGTGGACGGGTACCTTACGCAGAGGTCTGTTAAGTTAAGGTATGCAGGAGCAGAAATACAGAGGGCCACGACAAAGGGTTGCGTCCAGGGAAGCATAGCGGGCCCGACTTTTTGGAACGTGCTCATAAACTCACTCCTTAATGCCTTGACTCAAAATAGGGTTTATTGTCAAGCTTTTGCCGATGACGTTGTCCTACTATTTTCTGGGAAAGATGAGGACATAATCCAAAATGAGGCGAACGAAGCCCTAAAGTTAGTGCACGAGTGGGGTGTAAGCAGGAAACTGAAATTCGCACCCCACAAAACAAACGCAATGACAATAACTAAAAAATTAAAATACAACCCATTGTGCTTGTATATGGACGGAAGCCGTCTGAATTTTGTAGACGAAATAAAGATACTGGGTCTTATCGTGGACAATAAATTAACGTTTAACTCCTATGTGAGGTCACAATGTCAGAGGGTAGCGAATATCTACAAGCAAATGGCGTGTGAAGCGAAGACTACATGGGGTCTGAACTCTGACATCATAAAAACCATGTACGTGGCGGTAGTGGAGCCGATAATACTGTATGCGGCTAGCGTGTGGGGTCCTGCGGCGGATAAACTCATGGTTCAAAAGCAGCTGAACACTATCCAGCGGGGTTTCATGCAAAAGATCTGCAGGGCCTACCGAACGGTCTCGCTAACTGCCGCACTGACTCTTACAGGTCTGCTACCCTTAGATCTGCGGGTCAAAGAAAATTTCCAATTGTTTGAAATAAAACGAGGCAGACCCATGGATGAACTAGCAGACAGGGAGATAGAACTGAGAGTCCCGTTTCAGCGAAGACCTCACCCTGCGAAGGCGGTACTGATCGAGTACGAATCCCTAGAGCACCCGGAACCTACCATGGCAAGCTGCGCTTCAGAAAACGGACCGAGTATATATACCGATGGAAGTAAAATACAAGGTCAAGTGGGCGCAGCTCTGACATGGTGGCGAAATGAAACCGAAACCAAAAGCTCGAAGTTTCGACTCGAACCCTACTGCACAGTATTCCAGGCCGAGATGTTGGCGCTAAGGGAGGCAATAGCACAGGTCAGAAAAAGCAAAGAAAGAGAAGTCACTATTTTCAGTGACTCTAATTCATCTTTAGAATTGCTAAAAAGTACCACCTGCAAACATCCTATTGCCTTCGACACGATAGAACACATCTCACGCCTACGTGCAGAAGGAAGAGACGTAAAGTTAGTATGGGTGAGAGCTCATGTGGGAACAGCCGGCTCATAAAATTGTACGAGATTGGCAGCACAGAAGTCACCGCACTCAGCTGTTAACAGGTCACGGCGGCTTCAGGAGCTATCTCTATAAATATAAAATAAAGCCGGATCCTTACTGCGAATGTGACCCGGAACAGGAAGAGACAATAATCCACCTACTCATAGACTGTCCTCGTCATGACCTCATGAGAATGGAGTTCGAAACGAGGACAGGCACTCTTCTGAATAGGGAAAATCTAAAATACATAGTGGGGGATAAGGATGTTCAGAAAGAATTCATTCAATTCGGAGAAACGATTGTGAAAATGGCTTGCGCCAGGAACAAATAAACAGTCGCTATCTAGATTGCATGAGAACCGAACATTATCGGAACGGACGTGCTTCCACACCGCCAGCGACCACGTAGGATTGCAGACCGAGGCAGAGCGATAAAGGAAGTACGTGAAACTATTACACAACATGGTCAATCTGATTAAGAAACATGTAAAATATAATATATATTAAAAAAAAAAAAACCTCTCTCATAAAATCAAACATAATAAACTGTCACCACTCATAAAATGTAAACCCAGTGCGCAACACACATTGCCTGCGCAGTCGGAAGCTCCGAAGCCCCTGTGCTCATGGGTGGAGGGGCCAAAAACTGTGTGGGAATGTATACGACTAAACCAGTGTCTACCCAACACCAATAGACACTGTCACATGTGCGTGGTCTCGGTCATGTGGAAAGCCGGTATCGAGAGTAACATTCCTTGATCCCGGCCGATATGAGCGGGTCCGCGCACATGTGCCTAGCATAGGAACTTAGAAAACCAGTGTCTGCCTAACACCTACAAGACACTGTCGCATGTGCGTGTGTTTGATCATGTAAAACGGCGGGTATCGAGAGTAACATTCCTTGATCCGAGCTGACATGAGCGAATTCATGCACACGTGTAAATGGGACTCCGAATAAATTCCCGATTCGGATTCCCATCACTTTAAAAACTAATGGCATTAAAAATAATAATGACAATACCAAAGGCACGGGTACATGCCTGTGGAAAAAAGAAACAAAACATCAAAGGGAAAATGAATAGGGGTGCGGTTTTTTAGTGGGTACAATCCCACACTCTCCGGAGGAATTATGACTTAGGTAGCCAATGCATAACTCCTCCGGAGGTAAGTCTTTTGAAGATTTTCCCGCACTTCTACAAAAAAAAATAAAAATCCCTACGGACCAGGACGGCGGTACTGCGATAGCCTCTGACCCGGTCCGTGGTCTCGTCTCGCCTGTGCGCGAAGTAGTTCGGCACACGGAGTTCGTTCTTTGGGGTAAGAAGCTGATAGAGGTTTGCTGTAATGCCTCCGGGGTTCCAATAGAGCATCCAGAGCCCTAGTCCCGGGGGTAAAGTGCAGTGGTGCGAGACATTATGGCCTCGCACGGGGATTGTCCGCTGTTGGCGCATGGATCATCCGGCGGCCTCGATCCTCCGAGCACCCGTGGCAACAGCCGGTTTGGGTACTGGGGTGTGTGGTCTACCTGTAGGCTTAGGCTGATTTAATATAAAATCGAAAAAGGCACGATAAGCGTTTATTGCAGTACTGAGGTCCCACATCTAATTTCACCCCGTCTTTGCCACTCCTTGCTATTTATACCATATTGCACAACGAAGTAAGACTAAAAATTCAACGAGTTTGTTCGGTTGATTAATATGACTTGAGTAGAATCAACAAGCAGAAAACGCTATCATTTGTGTTTAATAATTTAATTTGAGTCAAAACATTTAGTACGAAATATTGATGAATAAAATTTTCAACCTGTAGATTTAAGTCGTGTTATACCTGAGATAAGGTTGAAGTAAGTGCTAGTGCAAACTAATACATCTTCAATTAAATTATTACACCCATAAATTCGTAGTAAATATATCGTTAAGTATAATATGTCTGAAGTTATATTGTTTAAGACAAAAAAAAAATATTTACTTTAATTAATTTTGAGTGATTAATTAACTTTATTAATATCAGTCAGCACTGAAAATTTCACAAAAAAACTGTTAATTGTACCACTAGACGCGAAGCTTTTTCCGAAACTAAAAGAAATAGCAACATGTGAGTTAGATCAAAAAATGCGTATTTTTTTTAAAGCAACATGCATTAAAAAACTGAAAAACGATATAACTCAAGTTGAATCATTTAGCACCGGAGGCACAGAATTATATTTATTCCTAGCTGGTTAAATAATTATTTTTGTAATTAGTGTATAAAATTTAAAATATAATAATATAAATAGTAAATATTTTTTCCTATAAAATATTTAACATTTTTCGAAGAAACATAAGAGTATTAAAACCATTTTAAATTGATATGTTTTTTTTTGCTGGGCCGAAATTTAAGAAAATATTACCAATTATAAGTGTCAAATACGTGTTTTACGTAGAATACCTAAAGGAGCGAGACTGATGGCTGCATGAATATTAATGACCCTCATTAATAAATGCATATCCAAAAACAAATTTGAAGACTGGCAACATTTATTACTATATCCCTATCTATCTTTATAATTTCCTTCTGTTTAAAAAACCCTTGACTCAATATATAAAAGACAATATCGACAATACCATTGGTGAAATAATATTACCGATTAAGAAAACTACAACATTATCTATTAATAAAAGAGTTGAAACCAAGGTTTATGATGGAAATATAAAAGGTACTTCACAGCTGTTAATGTCACATGATATCTTAGCTCCTCAAGATGATACAATATTTAATAAATTAAAATTAAAGTTAAATATGGTTTCTAAATATTTTACCCGATCCTCCAAAACAAAATTATGAATTTCTTGAAGTAGAAGCTATACTTAGTTTTGGAAATGGTAGTGCTCCAGGAATTAATATCAGTTCCTGCGAATGACGCTGGAGAAATCAGCAGACCTGGATTCTTCCTGGTCTTAAAATTATTGAAAATAATAATATTTCATTTATGGGCGCCCCTTTATCATTCTGAGTTTAAAAGTATATTGTAAATTTGGGATACTCCTATTGTTTCCCAATTTACAATATATTTATAAACTCAGTTAATATTGTACACCAAGCTCGTTTACGAGCCTCGTCTATCCCTGAATCCTGTCTTTGGCTCCATATTCTTCCTTCTCCCCACTTGGGTACCTTTCTAGATAATCACATTTTAACAATATCAGTCTTCGTCTAGGTAGTAGCATTAGTCTTTCTTATAACTGCATTTGTGGCACGTTAGTTGATAGAAAGGGCCACAATGGTCTCAGCTGTTTTAAAATCGCAGGACATATTCCCAGACATTATCTTCTCAACGACATAATAAAACAGGCTTTAACGACTGCTAATAACTCCATCAATCCTAGAGCCGCTAGGTCTAACTGGGAATGACGGAAAACGTCCAGATGGTATAACGTTAATACCTTGGCCTAATGGCATGTCATTGGTCTGCGATACGATTTGTCGATACTTCAGCTGCAACATATATTGACTATACAGGTATTTGTCCAGGGACTGCCGCCTAAAGGCAGATAAATTAAAACATAATAAATATTCAAGTCCAAAAATAATATTATATTATTATCCCTTCCTCGAAATCCTCGAAACTCCCAGGTACCTCCCACTACTCGAGGCCTGTAGGAGTCTAGGACTTCTTGCTTCCTTCTGGAACGATCTGGGACGACTGGTAGCCGGTCGTTTCATCACGCAAAAAGGCCTAACATCTTGGCCAATTGCAGAAAAGCAGACACGCCATGAAGATGAATGAAGTCTGTCCCAAAGACGAATTTGCCCTGTTGTATTGTCAAATTAAATCTTTGAACCAAAGAGTTTGAATCAACATAATTATTTTGTTATGGGGAGGTCACCCATTATGCCAGCTTAAAATTTGCCTATATAGACTTCATTTAAAGGATTCCTTGTTATAAGATGAAGAAAACATACAAGCTAGAGCATTCCACATTTTAACGGTACGAATCATCAAATTTGTTAGTGCGATATATCTGCCACGATGTGTGCATGCTACCTGTTCGTAAATTTCTGTGTAAAAAGAGAAAACAACAAAAAAATTGGCACTTTAACTGCATAAAGATACATGGATGAAATGCTTTAGTTAGGGTGATACTATAATATATTTTTGGTAGGAGCTGAATACTTTAAGTATTTTTTATCTTACTACTCTTATAAATGCGAAAGTTTAGATGGACGTTAGTTACTATATCATGAAAGAACAGCTGTCCAAACTCGATAGAGATGAGTTGATCACGATCAAATTTAATCGTTTAAGTTTGGCACAGAAATAGATTCATTATAATCTGGAATATAATATAAACTACTTTTTATCCCGGAAAGATGTGTCGTTTTGAATTTTGTTCATATTTAGCTTATTATTGTACTTCTATTAGGTATGAATGTTAGTAGTCACATGAATGTTAGAAGTACAATAGTTAAGCCATATATGAACAAAATTAATAAATACACATTTTATATCCGCTTCACGTGATATCTTCTAATTGCTAGAATTAAGTTAGTAGTCCTAGATGGCAGAGGATAATGAATTTACAAGGATATTACTACGATGCGAAATATGCATTCCAAGACGGCTTAAATTACTTTAGCACCCTCCATATTCATTATACCTCGCCCCTAGTCATTAACTAAGTACCTGTTTCCAAAGCTCTATCTAAAAGGCAAGAAGAAGAGAGAATTTTATTTATCAATACCGTGGCAATCAGATTCACCGTCACTCAGCGAGTTACTAAGTACTTATTTTTTTTTTATCTTGACTCTTTATAGTTACTATAAGTACTGGATTTCAAATCATAATAAAAAGACTTTATATTATTACGGAAATATTTCGACGTTTTGGGGGTCGTAAATACGCGGCGATATTGTTGTCGGATATATCGGTTAATCGGCGACAGGCGGCAGCGCTTATCTTATTTCATACATTTCGGGGGGGATTTGAACCTACCTGACGTCAACGTTAGGTATTCTATACAATACCGTATTATACAGATTACCGGTAACATGTATAAAAAAAAGTATTTCTGCGAGAAGCCGGGAAACAAAACTATTCAGTCCAAGATTCTCACACGGGTGCGTTACGCTCCGCTGAAAAAAACTTAACTATTACTTACTGCTCTTGTGTGGTAGATTCAGCGGCAAGTCCCCTGCCATCTTTTGGCTGGAGGTGAGGTCCCCCCGCCCGTGCATAAGACTATCGAACAGGCTTAGGAAGCCTACCCAGGCATCAAGTCGTCCGTCAATTGGTGGGAGGTCAAGGGTAGGCAACCTGCTAAAAAGCCCGGGAGAAGAACCAACTGGCAAAGGCTCGGGGCTCATCTTAAGCGACTTATCAATCCCCCCGCGAACCTTCTCGGTAATGGTGTCTATGAGCACCAAGGCACGGTCACAAGTGGCCGCTGCATGGGACTCATCCTCTGCGGGGTACAAAACTAAAACTCCTCAAAGGCCCTATTTAACTCTTGCTTATACTATGGGATCTTTTCGAACCGCACCAATAGAGCGGAACGGTCGGGTCTGTCCATCAAATTGTGACGAAGTCCTACCTACAGGTATAAATTGGCTGTAAGGTAATGAAACAACGTACATACAATAAAAAATAAATATATATTAAAAGAAACCTAACTATTTAAAATTTATAAAGAGCGAAAGAGATATAAAAGAATGGGTTCTATCAACATCCAGATTATGTCATGGGAAGAATGCTACTGCCCTGATTAAGCGACGATCGGGGAGGGCAGCATCCAACGTCCTTCAGTGGCAGGCCAGGCTCCGGGCAGCGGTCGGCTATGGCCGGCTATGGCAGGCCGTGATCTGCCGAGCAGACGGTGTCCAGGCTCCGGAAGAAGAATCCAGGCTATGACCAGCTGGGATGTCTGAAGACGGTAGCAGACAGGGCTTCAGGAAAAAAGGTTCCAGGCCAGGTTCTGCCGTAGAGATTTTTCTACCTCGGAATTGATTCCTGGAAACATTTGAAGGGAAGCCTAAGCATACTGCTTCCAGCTCTCGCTGTCTCCAGTTTTTGGCAGGGCAGCAACAATAATTGTGCATTGCGTAAAACTGCAGGACGGAGGCTGGGGTGCAGTGCTAGACAGACGCACGGACACAGTACAATCTTTATATAATTCTATTGAACCCTAAAAACGTCCCTATGAAAGCACTGTATAATTAACTCACCAAATTAATGTTGGCACTCCGAACTTTGTGCGTCACTATTATATGTTTTTGTAACGAACAAATTATTACAAACACACACTCGCGATGTTAGCAATTTATCAAATGGCCTGCGGTACTCTGACCGCGGCCTATTTATCTGATTTTTAAGTAATACGTTACTTCGACTTGTAAAATGCATTTATTTAAACTACCTGCCTCTTTTGCATTTTGCACTTTTGCAAAGGGTAATTTTAAATGCTAAACTATCCGTTCCATTTCGCGGATTGTCTTAAATTCTGTAACATACAAAGTAACGTTCCGTTACATTACCCCGCGCGTCCCCCAAGGATTTTTTTTTAAATCATTTTATTTCATGAATAAAAAAATCCTTAGTTCGCCACATGAGAACTAATTTTACACACTCATACTAACCTTCCACTATGCCTGTCATACCTCAATCATTCAGCCCTGGCCGCAGTAACATTCATATTATTATTACTGTGGCGTCCTAATATACTGTGGGAATAGGATGATGTAATAATCAAACTATTCGTACTAGTCTCAAGTTTAAAAATTAAAGTAAATGAGTAATGTAATTATTAAAATGTTTTATTTATTTATGTTAGGGCAGATATTAGAGACCCCTTCAACTCATCAAAAGGATTATCAGCCTCAGTTACGACAGAACTGGGACAGATATTAGAGACCCTTTTGATTATTGAAAGGATTATCAGCCTTACACACTACAGAACTGGGGCAGATATTAGAGACCCTTTCATTTCATTAGAAGGATTATCAGCCTCAGTCACGATAGGACTGGGGCCGATATTAGAGACCCTTCTAATAATTAAAAGGATTATCCGCCACAGTTGACCAAACAAAAGGTGGTCCATTTTGATTAACATCCACGAATATCATCGCAGAAATCAATCCCCGATTCTAAAATATCCTCAGTAGGTAAAACTTGCGAAAGTTTCACTATCTGCTTACGCAGTTCCTGCACCCTATCAGTAGGTACACATACTTCCTCTTAATAATAACTTCGCACATTAGTTCTGGTTTTTGAAGACTTAAATAATTAACAGGTAACGACATTTTGTGAGCACAGTTACTTTCATAGAGAGTTTACAAAAACTAATCCGTCCTGTTACAAAAAAAAATGAATATAACGTATTCTTTAAATAAAACAAAGAAATTAAAAAAAAAATAGGAAAAATAAAAATCACTTAAAAATAACACACAAATATTAAAATAAGTTGCATAAATTTATTGTGTATTCTTTCAAAATAAAATTTCAACACCAAAAAAATTTTTTTTAAATAAAAATGTTATTAAAAAAAATATAAAAAAAACATTAAAAATATTTACAGGAAAAAAAAAACAATAAAAAAAATTAAAAAAATATATTTACAAGATCCCGGTTTGCCTCGGATTCGAACCGGGGTGCACGACAATATAGCGTTGTCGGCTATCTATATGGGCTAGGAGTCCGCCCTGACGTTAGTCGCCTTATACGACACCTTGTCTCGTGATTGGGTTGGTGCTATTCGATCCCGGCCAGCACACGGGGATTACAAAAAAATACACAATAAAAATAAACACAAAAAAAACAAAGAAAACGTTTTACAAAAACGACACAATACACAATAAAAAAATAATATAACCTGGATGTTGACGAATTTATGCTAAAAATGTAGCTATAAAAACCACGTTGGGCGCCAATTTATGTGACGAAGTCCTACCTACAGGTATAAATTGGCTGTAAGGTAATGAAACAACGTACATACAATAAAAAATAAATATATATTAAAAGAAACCTAACTATTTAAAATTTATAAAGAGCGAAAGAGATATAAAAGAATGGGTTCTATCAACATCCAGATTATGTCATGGGAAGAATGCTACTGCCCTGATTAAGCGACGATCGGGGAGGGCAGCATCCAACGTCCTTCAGTGGCAGGCCAGGCTCCGGGCAGCGGTCGGCTATGGCCGGCTATGGCAGGCCGTGATCTGCCGAGCAGACGGTGTCCAGGCTCCGGAAGAAGAATCCAGGCTATGACCAGCTGGGATGTCTGAAGACGGTAGCAGACAGGGCTTCAGGAAAAAAGGTTCCAGGCCAGGTTCTGCCGTAGAGATTTTTCTACCTCGGAATTGATTCCTGGAAACATTTGAAGGGAAGCCTAAGCATACTGCTTCCAGCTCTCGCTGTCTCCAGTTTTTGGCAGGGCAGCAACAATAATTGTGCATTGCGTAAAACTGCAGGACGGAGGCTGGGGTGCAGTGCTAGACAGACGCACGGACACAGTACAATCTTTATATAATTTTATTGAACCCTAAAAACGTCCCTATGAAAGCACTGTATAATTAACTCACCAAATTAATGTTGGCACTCCGAACTTTGTGCGTCACTATTATATGTTTTTGTAACGAACAAATTATTACAAACACACACTCGCGATGTTAGCAATTTATCAAATGGCCTGCGGTACTCTGACCGCGGCCTATTTATCTGATTTTTAAGTAATACGTTACTTCGACTTGTAAAATGCATTTATTTAAACTACCTGCCTCTTTTGCATTTTGCACTTTTGCAAAGGGTAATTTTAAATTCTAAACTATCCGTTCCATTTCGCGGATTGTCTTAAATTCTGTAACATACAAAGTAACGTTCCGTTACAAAATCCACAGTAGATGTAAGCCACCTTAAGACCGCCCTAATCTTCTTTGAGTTCTTATTGACAGACATAATTACAGTAAGTAGGTGAACACAATTTAAAGGTATATCTAACAAACGTACAAATAAACACAAAATACAGTTGCAACAAATCAAAATAAATTTTAGTTTTGTTGTTAAACACGTTTCAAGTTCCCTTCTAAAGGAAAAAAAAATACAAAACCTTACCTACCTAACTCTAATAATAAGGAAAAAACTTAATTTTAATTGAAAAACTTACTTAATTATATTGGAACTGCACTAGGAATATTATACAAACTAACCTGATTTGCCTGACCCTAAGAAAGGTAGCTAAGGATAGGCAAGTCACATAAAGTCAAAATTATAATAAATAAAGGTGTACCGTTGGAGGACTTTATGATTTCTCCAAACCAAATGTTACAACAAAACCATCAATTAAGAAAATAAACTTAATCTAGCCAACAAACCAGTTACTTACGGTTTACACGCTATCAAAATGTGCACATATGGATAAATAAAAAAAAACCCACTAACAAAATGTGCAAGCATGTGTACGAACCACGCTCTGCTACCAAAAATGTGCGAGAAGCCGGGAAACAAAACTATTCAGTTCAAGATTCTTACATGGGTGCGTTATGCAACGCTGAAAAATACTTAACTATTACTTACTCGTGGCTCTTGTGTGGTATCTTCAGAGACGAGTTCCCTGGGTACCCAAGGAATGCAATATCTTCGTTGTCTTTTGAACCACTAACATGCGATGGAATTACTATTCAGATATATTATTATAACAATACTCGTTGGACATCAATATTCACAACGCGTCAAATCTGACGATTATTTGTAGGCGCCTAAACTCATGGCGAACGAAAATACTACACACAAAACTAACAATAGAAATTAACTATCTATATCTATAATTAATGATAAAAATAACAAATAACTTACTAAATTAAATACGTAAAATTAACCTAAAATTAAAAACATAAAAAATACTTACCTATAAAAAACCCTACAATACAATAATTATAAATAAAAAATATGATCTAAAATGGTGCCGTGCGGCATAGTGCCTAAGATAGTGGCGGTGTTTCCACGTTGTATTATTATACTAATTTGTTGTAACACGCCGCAGCCCTAAGGTCACCCGAGACATGGATCAAACGTTTTCCAATATCTTTAATAAACATTTTGGTATCCGATGACCACGAGCACCAAGTCTCCACTGCAAACGCCACAAATATATAATTTTCCGATAACGAACTATATTTGCAGTGTTTGAGGGCTTGTGCGCTTTCGGAATCTGCACCGGCTCTATGCGAAGTATTTCGTATGTGAGACGCGGCCACACAGGTCGCGTCCCACACCAAACTTCGGCCGAGACTCTACGGCACGACCCGACGGTGGCACCATCTGGCCTTTTGCCATCATCGCGACATATGCCGGGCGGTTCCAAGATAGAAAGCACAGACACTGTGGTTAGAGCTCGCCGAATTAGCTCATTCAAAAATGTCTGTACATTCTACCTGCACTTTTCTGACAAGAGAGCCCGTGGTGATCGGATCGGCCCACATCCCGTCCGCACAATAGAAACAAGCCATGAAGCTAACAGAGTCAGAAAAATTATGACAACCAACCAAAATTGTATAGGATCGCTAAAAAAATCCGACAACACCTTTACAAACACAGATAAAGAAACAAGTGAGGTACTCTTGCAAACTCACTTCCCAGACTGTCAACTGACTGACAATAGAGACTGGGAAGTAAGTACCGCTCTGCCACCAACGGATGAGGACTGGAAAATCGCGAAATCAGTCATCACGACAACAAAGGTTGAATGGGCTATAGAAAGTTTTTCGCCCTTCAAGTCAGCAGGTATAGATGGCATCTTACCAGCCCTTCTTCAGTGGGGCCTCGTCAACCTACTGCCCTTACTAACAGAAATATTCACCGCGTGCCTAGCTCATAAGTACGTTCCAAAACAATGGAGAGAAGTGAAAGTAGTCTTTCTACCAAAACCGGGAAAAAGTGACTACACACAAGCTAAATCCTTCAGACCAATCAGCCTTACTGCTTAAAACAATGGAAAGGCTATGTGACAAACACCTAAGAGACACGATCTTAGTTAAAGAACCATTGCATCCTTATCAGCATGCATACACAACAGGAAAATCAACGGAGTCAGCACTACACCATGTAGTAAGTAAGATTGAATCGACTTTAGCTAATAAAGAATCGACGTTAGGAACGTTCATTGATATCGAAGGGGCCTTTGATAAAACGTCTTTTGTCAGCATATCTACGGCCCTAATCAAAGTGGAGCCGACCATTATAGGATGGATAGAGAATATGCTGAAACAACGCGCTGTGCAGCTCACCGTGGACAGTACGACCAGAGGCATAGCAGCAAAGGGTTGTCCGCAGGGAGGGGTCCTGTCCCCCCTTCTGTGGAACCTAGTTGTAGATGGACTCATAAGAGTATTGAACGACCAAGGGTACTTCACGGTGGGCTACGCGGATGACCTAGTGATCCTCATAAGCGGAGCATTCGAGAACATACTATGTGACTCGATGCAGATCGCATTAAGAATCATTGAAAAATGGTGCACAACAAATGGCCTTAATGTTAATCCTAACAAAACGGAACTGGTCCTCTTCACCAATAAAAGAAAATTGAGGAACATGAAACTACCAACATTATTTAATACAGAACTTACTCTAGCTACAGATGTCAAGTATCTAGGCATAACGCTAGACAGTAAATTGAACTGGAGTAAGCATCTTGAGAACAAACTGAAGACAGCCTGCGTCACAATGTGGCAATGCAGAAGACTTCTAGGAAAAACATGGGGACTAAAACCCAAGATTACCATGTGGCTATATACTACAGTTATCAGACCCACTATTACCTATGGAGCTTTGGTGTGGTGGCCTAGAACCACTCAGACCACGGTTACAGCTAACCTACAGAGTCTTCAAAGACTGGCTTGTTTAGCCACAACAGGATGTATGAAGACTACACCGACAGCAGCTATCGAAACCTTACTAAACCTGACACCTTTATATACATACAATACGAAGCTGCTGTCGCCACCATAAGAGTCAGAGCCTCTGGACAATGGAATATAGACAACCGAGTGAGGCACACTCAGTCATTAAACGAACACCTTGACACCTACAACCACTCATTAATGCAGTGAACGACAGATGTCCTCGCGTGCACATATTTGTGAGAAATTACTCAATAAACATGCAAGAAGAACCGACTGATCAATCTGGCTTACACGAAGTCAGAATTTACACGGACGGTTCAAAAACAGGATACGGAACAGGCGCAGGAGTGTACTCACTCGACCTAAACATTAAAATTTCAACAGCTCTTGGTACACATGCTTCCATCTTCCAAGCAGAGTGTATAGCCATAATAGAAGCAACAGCGGCAATACGCGCAAGAAAGATAGAAGAAAATGGTATACGCATACTATCTGACAGCGCAGCCGTACTACTAGCATTGAAGAACAAACAGATGAACTCAAGTCTGGTAAAACAATGCCACTACGCACTGGAGACTATATCAGTTGGTAACAGGGTCACTCTCCAGTGGATAAAGGGACACAGCAACTCCCTCGGTAACGACGCGGCTGACGAACTGGCGAAAAGAGGTTCGGCTACAACACCGGTAGGACCCAAACCGTATGTACCTTTATCTTTTAATCAGTTGAAAAGTTGGCTACGCGACAATACCTTCAACCATCACTGTAAGTATTGGGCTAACTTACAAAACTGCAGGCAGGCCAGAGAGGCGGTCACCAAACCTAGCCCACGCCTATCTCGGAACCTGCTCAATCTCAACTGAGGTAACCTTCGTATGGTGGTGGGTATACTTACCGGACACTTTCCATTAAACAGGCACCTTACAATTTTAGGTATCACCAACAGCCCTCTATGTAGAGGTTGCATGGAAACGGAAGAAACACCCACCCATGTGCTGCTTCATTGCACCGGGGTGGCTTTACAACGGGCGAAAATCCTCGGAACACCGAGGTCGCTTCTTGAGGCCTGCGGAAGACCCGGACTTCTTGTCGCCTTCTGGAAGAAGCTGGGCTGACTAGAATAGTCAGCCGACTCACGCAAAAAGGCCTAATCTCTTGGCTAATTGCGGAAAACGAGCCCGCCATGAACATGAACATCCCGTCCGCACGGACACTGATGGGGCTCGCATAACTGTATACCCAGTCTTAAACATAAACAAACTCTTAAAATATTTGAGTCCAGAAGATTTCCTAGATTCTTTGAGGGTAAAGCGGGTAAATGCAGCCATGAACCTGATTCTGGTTGTCTAAGAGCGAGAAGACGTGCTTGGAGCCTCGTTACATTCATTTAATAAATTATTGTAAATTTGCTCCGTACCAGGTAAGTCCCACGCCTTTTGCATGGCTGCTTCCTTTGGAATGTCCTGTTCAGGAAATGTATCGCTCCACGCTGCCTTGGCCTCTTCAAAGTAACACACTCTCACATCGTCTAAGGTTACACCGAATATTTTACCAACGTGAGCGTGTGCACGATGGGCAGATGACAGGAAAGCAGGAAGCGCTACGCTTGATGGTAACCGGATCCCTAGTCCACCATACTCAACTGGAAGTACGGCTTGTAAAAAAATATTTTCCACAAAATATTATATTTAAAATATTTGGCATAATATTTTGTATTTTTTTAACTAAAGAATTAAATAAAATCTTTAATTTCTAAAAAGGGCAACATCTTAAAAAAATATAAGCAATATGTGGTTCAATTTTTAATATTTTTTGTGACATTTTTGAGAAAAGTGCTGATTTAGAATTTTGTTAATTAGGAATTCCCTCTTCAAAAATTGGGGCCCCTAAAAATGAAAATGTTTTTTTATCTAATTGTATAATGTTGGGATTATTAGCGTCCGTACCATTTTTACTCCGAACAGAACCATCTTGACTACAGAACAGAACTGTCATCCTGTTTTTTCTTTCTTCCTTGTGTCAACTTTGAACGAAATGGCAAGCTTTTACCCATACAGCCTTATCAATACCGGACAGTATTATTACAATAAAGTTACACATTGTTAAGTTACATTCCAAAATACATTTAGATCTCTTTCCTGTATTTTTGTATTTCATTAAGTATTTTTTTCATCTTACTGTGAACGACGCGCCTCTTCTTATCTATGTCTATGGCGGCACTGAAAATTTTGGGAATCAAGGAAGTGACACAACATTACTATTTAAAAATGTATTTATTGCTTTTCGAAGTATTCTCCGCGAAATTTAATACATTTTTCCATACGATGGAATCAATCATTGAAGCAACCATTCCATTCGGAAGTTGGGGTCTCCAAAATGGCCGCGTTGTAGGCGTCCACAGCTTCTTCAGGTGATGAAAATCTTTGACCACGCAATTTATTCTTTATTTTTGGGAAAGTATAGAAATCATTAGGGCTTAGGTCGGGGCTGTACGGCGGATGGTCTAATAATTCTATGTTTTCTTGCTCCAAAAACTCTTTTGTTCTGTGCGCGGTGTGAGAACTCGCATTGTCGTGATGGAGGATGATGCGGCGATTGCAGTTCTCTTTACGGAGTTCAGAAACGACCTGTGGCAAACAAATGCTAGCATACCATTCTGCATTAACCGTTCTTTGTCCCTCAAGAGGAATAGTCGCAACATGGCCGGTTTTGGAGACAAACGTGGCCACCATTTTTTTTGCAACACTCCGTGAACGCATAATTTTTGTTGGCTTTAACTCATTTTCGAACACCCAAACTCGTGACTGATTTTTTGTTTCGGGTTCGTACGCGTATATCCAGGATTCGTCACCTGATACCATGTTGTATACAGCATTTGAGGATCCTGCGTGGAATCTTTCGAGAGTTCTGACGCACCAAGTAACGCGAGCCGCTTTTTGCTCTTCACAGAGCGAATGCGGTATCCATCGGGAAAACAACTTTTTTACACCTAATTGTTCATGCAAGATTATTTGTATTTAACTCATGCCAATGTCTAAAGTTGCCTGAATTTCGCGGTATGTCACATGTCGATCTTCCACAATCAGCTTACGCACAGCATCAAGGTTTTCTTGGGCGGTTTTTGGACGACCTTGACGGGGATCATCACTGAGCTTGACACGTCCACGTTGAAATTCAGCAAACCAGCGATAAATTGTGGTTTTGGATGGGGCTTCATCACCAAATGCAGAAAGCATCCGATCAACACACTGTTTTTGTGTTAAACCACTTCGAAAGTCATAATAAATCATCGCTCTTGAATATTCTCGAGTCAATTCCATTTTCTCAACGACTAAACAAGTTTGACAAGTCCTTGTGACAAGACCAAGAATCTTTTTTTAAATAAATAAATGGTATTCGATTTTTAAAACCAAGGAGTTTTCAATTAAAAAGATTTTAATATGACAGGAACAGTGGAAATATTCCATTCCCGATATTTTCAGTGCCGACTACGTACTTCTACTTGTATATACTAATATAATAAAGAGGTAAAGTTTTTGAGTTTGTAGGGGGTAATCTCTGGATCTACTTATTCGATTTTTTAAATTCTTTCAGTACTGGATAGTGCATTTATCGAGGAAGGGAAAACGGGGAAAAGTTGTTCCTTTTGAGATCTTCCGTTGCGTGCGCTGCGTAAACGGTTAAAGTTACACAGATGAAGTTGCGCGAGTCAGCTAGTTTTAAATAAAGCTTGGTATTTTTTTTTTTATGATTATTCCTGTTCTCTTCGACAAGTAGGTTGCCAGTATATATATGATGACATGGTTGGTGTTCAATAGTCGAGGTATATCTTATTAGATTACTTATGGATATATATTACAAGGGTATATAATATTTATTTTAAAGTCTGCTTTTCATTTAGGAATCGGACAACAAATACCTTTATTTAATGTTTGAGGTTTGTGTTCTTTAACAATTTATTCAAAGAAACAAACAAAAAATATTTGAGTACAAATTAAAATAAAAAATAAATAAGTAAACCTACATTAAAAATAAACTAAATTAAATTAAAATAGTCCTCAAGTTTGTCCTGAGGCATAGTACCCAAGACGCTGACGGCGTTACCTTTTTGTATAGATATATATTTTTTTTGTCTAAAATACACGCCAGCTCTTGGGTCGCCGGTAGCGTCGATAAGGAGGGGCGCCAAAGTTTTATAAAAAGCTTTGGCGTCCTGACTCCAAGGACCAAGTGTTTTCACTGCGAAAGCCAAAAACTCATAAACATTTTTTATTTCATCGTATTTATTATGTTTATTGACTTCCGCAGTGGATGCGGCCGAACCCGCTCGACTTGCCGAACCCGTTAAATAAGACAAAGCCATGGTGTCCACACATGCAGCATCCCACACCATAGCTTTGCCGGATTTCCAGGGAATCAATGTCATCCCGTCAGGTCCCTTGCCATCACTTCTAGATAGCCCTCTGGGCTCCAATATTGAAGGGATGTTGGCTGTAATAAGAGACCTGCGTAGGATGTCATTGATTTCGGCATGCCTGCGGAATCGTCCAGCACTTTTTTTACACGATAGTCCATGAAGTCCGTCCGTATCGATGCTAGTGCCACAAGGACAAACATGAGGTTCGCATAATTTAGCGCCTACGCGTAAACAAACAGCAATCCTTATAGTGCTGTTGTTTAACAAGGTGTTGGGAGAAGGATAAGCCTCCAACCAGGCACAAGATTCCTTCTCAGGTGCCGCAAGAATTCTAGCTTTGTCTTTTATACAGGAGTTGCGCAGCAAGTCATCCTCAATTTTATTAATGAAAGGTTCGTTATACTTATCATTATTTGAACTCCCCTCGTATCATAATAATTAAGCTCTCATACTTATACATACATTAATACGTGATTTTTTAAATAATAAAATTCCCTAGCAGTCCAAAGGGGAAATGCGGCGAATGTGATGGGTACCTTCGTACCGGGACGGAGTTTGGACTTAGTGGACTAAATTTTATTTTTAAAATTTTAATTTAACTAATTAATAGTATTATTTTACCTGTTGAATTTATTTTTATTAAACTGTAGTATACTTATATAATAAAAGTATTTTATTATTTGCCAATTAGCGTTATTGTTATTATCAAATCATTACTTTCATTAATAATAGTTACTCACACATCTCCTTTGTTTACAAATAACGTAAAACGTAGGGCTGTTGATGTTGTATGTATAGGTTAGTTGATAGGGATACAGCTCCCAGTAGAAGTTAAGCCACCTCATATTTAAGTTATATTGAGGCAAACAAAATAAAAAAAAACATAAAACAAGGCAAATGTAAAACGGAATTTAAAATAATATGGTTCTAGGTATATGGCTACAATGAACACAAAACTGTTATACAACTTTCTCAAAAACTTAAATACAAGCTTGTATTTGGAGCTCATAGAGGAGTTGCAGTATACACATTCGGCGGTCTTAACGAGGTTAAGAGTAGACTACGGCAACTACGAGTGTTCACGCGCAAGCTCACACATTAAAAGCCCGCTTTTTATTAAACCATTTTCTTACCAAGAAGTTTCTATTACCTACAACTTTGTCCATGTGAACTTTATATTTTTTCCAAAGCTGAGCTACAGACCATACAATTATAGTAGGTATAGTTTATTTACACAAAGAAACTTACAACACATAAATCAGTAATTAAAAATTAAAAGTACATATCTAAAATAAACTAAATTAAATAAAAAATCTCTTTAAAGCTTCAGACAAACCAACGAGTTTACCACCGGTGACATAGGTGTTCCTATAAATGTTAGACTTGGGTATGTTATGAGAAAGATGAAATCAAAATAAATGCAGTTTAAATACAGTTGCGAAGTATGTGCGATGTTAAAATAACTGACCGAATCTGCAATGACGTAATTTGAGAACGAGTGAGACTGAACCGAAAATGAGAAAGCCCGCTGATTTGGGCATATAGAAATAATGGCTGATGGAGCAGATATATAAAAACAAAGTGAAACATGGCCGGGGGAGACCAAAGCACATATATCACGATCAAATTGGAATGGTTCTAAAAGATGGCAATTGGTGCAAAATCGGCATGCATGTATGTATGGATAGAGGTAAGTGACGCTCGGTTGTCTCTCGTACCCGTAAGACCTGGCGTAAAGATAAATAAATAAATCAAGAACGCAAACAATAATTAATTGAGTTCCTTTGTGGCAGCACAGGTGCCGAGAACTGCAGCCGCATTGCCTCTTTGAATCTTTAGCCCTATGCGTTGGAAAAATTTGGCTGTAGTACGTCAGTATAATACTTTATATTTAGGTACATTCATATATTTTGCCCATTACTAACACTTAAATTAAGTGTTATATCTAACCCACATTGTTAATGTCTGTAACTAATTAATGCGCTACTACCTACTTAACACTTTACAAATGTTACGTGAGGAGCACTTTGCAGTTACTAGAGTTTGCAAGTGTCGTCTGGAGCCCGAGTTACGCTGCATTCAGGACGAATAGAAAAATACAAAATAAATTTCTGAAGTCATTGGATTTTAGAACTGGTCTAAACTACAAAGAAAGTCGTTTTCGATATAACATACCATCGCTAATAAGTCGTCCCCAATACTTAGACTTAATATTGGCAATATTTTTTGTTTAAAATAGTTGAAATAGTAATATTAGTTAATAATAATTGATTCTCCTACATTACTAGTGCTAATACTTTAGTTCTTAGTAGTTCTAATACTTTACTATACGTAGTTAAACACTGCAAAACAAATTATGCTAAAAACACCTTTATGAGACGCAGCTGTGAATTTTATAATAATAAATCATATCTCAAGTATTGAAATTTTTTCAAAATAAAAACTTTTATTTTTTAATAGAGGGCGTCTGTGTATAAGTAGATAACAAGCAATGACAAAATTCGTGAGGGTTGACTGGAACCTGTTGGCTCAGCGGTTGAGCGCCTTGCCGCGAAAGCGAGGTTCGCGGGTTCGTCTCCCGCCCACCAGGTTTTTCACTGCATTTTATCTTATTTAATATAATACCAGTTTAAAAAAGAAATTGAAGATTTGTTGTTCTTTTCATAGTAAAGTTATTTAAAGAGACCTAGAGTATAATATGTCAAGTTTTAATTTTTTATATAATTTAAAAAAAAAATAACGTTTATTTTTATTTTGTCATTTCGCATTTACTAAAATATTTTTTAACTGTATATAACTCTAATTATATAGTCAAAGTTTATTAGTTTAATAAATCAATTCGTTCATACGTTTTTAAACAACTGTATCTTACTTAAATGTTAATAAACAAAATAAATTATTATTAAGGAATAAAGGAAGTTAATCTGTTACATAAATACATTTAAAAATAAATTGGCAGTATAGACTCTAAAGAGCATACTGAACAATAATCTATTATTTTTAAAATACGTGTCTGGCTGTCTGTCTGCTTACAAGCAGACACACATATCGAGGCATCCCTTAAAAACTACTAAACCGAATAAAATGCGTTTTTTTGTTAAATAGATATTAGCTCTGTGGGTAAATATATATTATTTTTCATTGTGCATACAGTGAGTTCAGATATACAAGGTGTTTTAAAGTCTTTACGGAAATGTTACCAGATAGACAAAATGAACTATGAAGCAAAGTTAGGTATATTATAATGGCATAAAACTGCATTGAAATATTTTCTATGTTATATTTACTTTTTAAGAAATTTTATTATTTCGTTTAAAGCCTTTGGCGTTGTATCCGGAGGTCGTGGGCTCGATTCCCACCCATGGCAAAAAATATTAGTTGGTACGTTTTTTCTGTACAGTTTGTCATGGTCTGGGTGTTTATAAAATATAATATGGATTAAATCGTTGCTTCTGGTACACATAGTACAAGCCTAGAGCTTAGTTTGTGACCGGAGCAATTTGTGTAATTTGTCCAAAAAAGTTGACATTGTATATCATCGTTTTAGCCCCTAGAGAAATGGTTTATAAGTCTTACTAAAACGAAAAATTATATCCTTCAAATCAACATGTTTACTTTACCTTAATAATAATAGGTACCTATCTATTAAAAAACAAAAAGAAAATAATTATATATTTTTTGTGTTTTAAAATAAATACTCTTATGAATTTGCAGACAGTAGAATTAATTGTAATGGGTTGAATAAAGAATATAAATAGGATGAGTTGTGAGGAAAAAAAAGGGTTTGACTTCATAGGATGACGTCAAATCTCTTAGAACAGAATAACTCTTAATGAAATAAGAACTCGTTTTGGACTACTGAGACAAATTGATGGCACAGTATGTATATCTACTTTGTGTTAAAGTTTAAGAACTCAAGGAATTCGATCCCAATTCTACTAAGACTTTCTATTGTAATGTATTAAATAAGTACATTGTACATTACTATATTGTATTATGTATGATACATAGTACAATCATGTTGGCTTCTACTGCAATGAAACAAATTAATCTTTAGTTTAAACATCAGTTTATTTTCATTGGTTTCACTTAAAAATAACAAAATATTACCTAACATAACAACATACCATAGAATAACAACAAAAAAACAACATTACACAAACATCAGTGGGTAACAAACTCATCAAAATATTTTGATATTTTAGTACAGCACCAAACCCCATGTCTTAATCTACTCAGACTTATAAAGTATGGTAACAAAACATGACTTATTTTGCAGGTTCCATTGTTGATGAAGGCTTTAATAAAATACGAAACGCTCTCTTATTCGTATTATACAGATGTGAATCAAATAAATAATGGCTGTAAAAATATGTAAACCGCATTGCTAACATGGTAATGGTAATTCGCTTAGCATTAAATGAGATAAATAAAGTAAATTAAAAAAGTGATTTAACATTACCTAAAGAGAGTAAGTCGGTATTCCACTTCATGATGGTATTAACAGCCTTCTCACGGATTAAAGATATACACTTATGGAGCCTTCCATATATTTACATAACTCCGACATATCATGGCTTTGTAGGTTTATTTACAAGAATATTATTATTAATCAATTTTGTGGATATATTTTATTTTGGGAATTGCCACGTAGATTGTTCAGACTGTTTTGGTGCTGGCTGTTGAGGAGCAGGCGCAACGGCAGCTGACTTTTGACTGGCTGCAAGATGATTGTCGCTTCTGTCTTCCCAACCATGATGGTCATGCACATGTTCGTGGTGATCAGGCGACGGGAACCATTCAGATATCCAAACTGGACGCCATATTTTCTTTACACCGGGTACCCAAATTTGTTTCCAGTCTGGTACAGATATTTGTTTCCATGCTTCTTGCCATTCCAATTTCTTGTCTGGGATCCAAATAAGCTTCTTAGAAGGTTTCCAAATTTGTTTCCAAGCTTCCTTGAATACTAATTTCTTATCGTCGATCCAAATTTGTTTCTTTTCCGTTCTCCAAATTTGCTTCCATTCATCTTTATGTACTAATTTCTTATCAGGAATCCAGATCTGTTTTTTAGATGGTTTCCAATATTTTTTCCATACAGATTTCCATACCAATTTCTTTTTCCATAAATCGTGCGAAGTATATTCCCATCCGTCGTGATCTTTACCCAAAAACTTTTCTCCAGGTATACCTACTTTTACCCATTCAGGCACTGAAACCTGTTTCCATGCAACAACTTGGATATCTTTCCAACCTGGAACAACAATATCTTTCCAAACAGGTACAGTTATTTTTTCCCAGTCTGGAACTTTCACTTCTTTCCAAGCAGGTACTTTTATTGGCTTCCATTCTGGTTTATAAATTTTCTTCCAATCGGGGACTTTAATATCTTTCCAAGCTTTGATTTTAGTTTCTTTCCATACTGGCTTCCATATCTTTTTCCAGGATGTCTTCCATATTTGCTTTTTAGCTGGTTTCCAAATTTTTTTATATCCAGGTTTCCATATAAGCTTCTTTTTCCAGTATCCTGGGTCGTGATGGTCATGATGGTCGTGATGTTCGTCATGGTGATGGTGATCATCATGATCGTCGTGATGATCGTAATGATGTTCTACAACATGATGTGCGTCGTGATGTTCATCATGGTGGCCTCCATCGTCACCGAGGTAAGGACTTACAGAATCTTGTGGAGCTGGATAGTCATACCCGACTCTTTTTTGTGCTTCACTTGTCGCTTGTTCCCTTTGATCTGTCTGATGCTGTATTCCTTGACTTTGTTGTATTAGTGCCTTTCCCGATACTATAGGTAGAGCAAATTCAATAATTACCCCAAGGGTAACCTGAAACAATAGAAATAGCTATTAAAATTACTATAATGTATGTCTCTTGTTCACGAATGCTCCTAGCATATTATGGTCCCAACTGGAGATTATCCTATTTGCATAGGTTCCCATTCGCTATTGGTCCTAAAGTTTATATGAAATACGTAGATATAATACTACGTAATGGGACTATCTACTAGTGATACTATCTTCGAAAAGGTACCTAACCACTTTGCGACTAGCTACAAATCTACTACCACATATTGTTGGGTCGAGATAATTTATTTTCTATTCCCTTTAGGTATAGTCGCTAAATAGAACTGTGAATTTACCTAATTTATTTTATTTGGGTATAATATGTTTGCCAGTCTTATTACTTTTTATCAAAACTTTTAATATGCAAGGAACAAAAAAAAACCCAAAATATAAACTTGTAGACCGTACTTTTTGTAGCTATTTATTAACTCACTGACATCATAATTCGCCCTCCTGTTTTAACAATTAAATGTTATTTTAGATAAAATTTGCCAATAAAAAGTTATATAATAAGGCAATATAAATAATTTTAGTTTTAACTAAAAGACAAAACATTGAAGTATATGTTTACGAAAAACTCTTCATTGTAAAAAAAAAAGTTCAAGTTATTAATGGTATCGTAAAATTAAACCACCAAAGAACCATAATTAACCATAAAAATAAAAACGCACAGCCGTAGCAAAGCAATCACAATACAATATAATGAAACCGAATGATTAATGAAATTGTTGGTCATCTTAACTTAACTAAAATACTTTACTATATTTGCAGATAAAGATCAGATTCTATTAACAAATGAACTATCTACTCATAGACTTTATTATCCTGTCAAATTAAAGACAAAGCAATTTCATTAATTCCACACAAACAACTTCACGGTATCGTATTTAGCATCTTAAAAATAAATAACAATTTCACTCGGACACTTGTTAAGTAATACATGAATTAAAACATGGTAAGTAAGTAAGATTCCATGTTATGTAAGTTCATGATTCTTTAATGGAAAGTAATCCAACTGGTGTTGAATGTACTGGCGACCTAAGGCAAGGTTTTGCTGCTCGCGGCGATCTAGGATGCCGGGTTATACAGTATGTGGGCTGGAATCAAGCGGCCACTACTTTCACTCCGACTCTATCAGCTCCTAGAAACTCGTCCCGGAAACGAACAAATAGCATTAACATAGGTGCACGTGAACGTGGTGGCTGAATGGTTAATGGTATTGCCTGACACAAAAACATGAGCAATTTTAATCACTGATATATCAATGTATACAGAGGGTCAATTAAATTGCTGACCCTACTAGAAGTCTAGGTTACTTTACCTTTATAAGTTCTTCTTGCTAATCTCTACACCTAATTTAAACAGTTTGTCTATGCATGCTTATATTAAGTTGGCATAGACAAACCTGAACAAAACTATTAGTGATTCATACTACGTTAATGTTTATTTTTTAAAGAATTAAACACATTAAAATCTACTTAACTTACTAGTCAGAGTAGCTAGTAGATTTATTCTCAGTAATTAATTAATAAAAAAAATAGTTTTTTTTTTTTTAAATATACTTTTTGGAAACATAATCTTAAACAAGTTATTAATTTTAGTACCGGTTTATTGTTTTGCGATAAGTGTTCAATTATTAATTGATGTTGCCAAAATTTGGAATAATAAAGCAACTTTTTTAAATAAAACCGGACTTTACCAAATTCATTTTTAGGTTGCGTTATGTCATGCCGTTCCGGTTTAACTGTGTCAGCGATTGATCTTAAAAAGGCTTCGATGTGGATGGAGTCAAGGACGTAAGCGCCTTCGTTACATGACGTATAAAGCGAGCGGGAATTTCGTGAAAGTGCATCTCTTCCATTAGCATAGTTGGCGTCTTCCCCATAATTCTTTTAACACACGGTCCGGCATTATGCAAGTCTTGTGCAAGAGACAATAATACTATTGTCGAATAATGACGTGATGCTATAATAATGCGCGGTTTTGTTGAATAAAATATTGGCTAGAATCTTTGCAAAGTATTTTTCTTTCATCTAAAAGTTTAGAGAGAATATTTAATATATTGCAAATTTTATTAACAAAGTTTTTTTAAAGTTTACTTTTGATTTAAATATTATCAAAATGAATAAATATAATAGTAATAAATATATAGGTCTTACTTTAAACCCTAATATTATTATATTTTCTTCATCATATTATATTATAAGTATTTAACCCCAATAAGAACTAAGTACTTTCTACTATTTAATTTATAATCCAGTTACTTATTTAGTAACGTAAGTAACGTAAATGTATTTAGTATTTAAATGTACAAACATAAAAATAATGAATAATGTATAGTACTTAATATTGTTAAGTATTCGAAAGCTTTCACTTACTGTTTCTTTTGTTACATTTCTCAAGGTAATAAAAATGAAATAGTTATATGAGAGTAAATTATGTAAAATGGTGTACCGAGCCCTTTTGTACGTAACTGTTTCTCAGATAATAATTGTAACTTAAACTTCGCTGGATTACGCAAGTTGTTAGCCCGTTAACGTTCCCATAACTACATTAGGCTTTGTTTCTACGAACGTAGGTAGTTCCTTTATAAAGTACCTATATGGCTTCTAATTTTAAACTCCCAGTATATTAAGAAGGTTGTATATAATATATACGTATTATTTTATGTGTTGCGTAATAAGTTTTTTTTTAAATTAGTTTTAATTTTTTATTATTTATACTTTATAAAAGTTTTTTTTTTAGTTTCAAGAATATATTAAACTAAGTTTGCTTATAATAAAAATAAATTTAATTAAGAACCTATATATTCTTCATTAAAGCCAAAGTACTCTTATAAAAATAACTACCTTAATGTATGCCTAACGTATAGATAAATTAATATAACGTGGGTTTTAATAAGTCGAAGAAAAAACTAAGAAAATAAATTTTATGAAAAATGTAAAAATCAATTTATGAAGTAAAAAACAAAGTAAAAAAAACGTATAACCGTTTTAAAACCGTTTTATAAATAATTGAAATAAAAGAAGCACACAAACTTGCGGGAAACAACAAGTAATTAAAAAATAAAAATTTACTCTAAAAGAAAACCGGGTGACGTTTAATTTTGGTCTACTGTCCGATGTTGTAACAATTATTGTTGTCAACAATAAAATATTGCTTATACGGCGACATGTTTTCTTTTCTTACTTATGTAAGTTGTTACAGTCGCTGTCCTTTTAAGTTGCACAGAGTATCCTCCGCGAGTTACCATTACATAATGATAACATGAATCGATACCAGAATGTTTAATTAAAAGTCATCGTTTAATCGATATTAAAATTATAGACTTGTTATTTTGTAAATAAAACATATCAAAAGGAAAAATAATATGATTTAGGCATTCTCATAGTAAATCCTAATTCAGTACCTATAAGTAAAATAGTAAAAAAAAATAGGTGATTAAAAATAATAAATATATATATATATATGTCTTGTTTAGCTTTAAATGCAGTCGAGTATGATTAAATCATACAGTAAGCTCGACTGCATTTAAAGCTAAACAAGACATTTATATATTTTTTTATTATTTTAATCACCTATTTTTTTTTACTATTTTTTTCCTTTGTTATTATGAATTTGGAATATTACAAAGATGTCGAAGTTAAAAAAGGTCATCTAACTAACGTATTATTTTTTATAAATCCTGTTATTGTATTAAGTTAATCATTCTAATGTTATATATAACTTTTTTTTTATGGAACTTCGTGTTTTAAGTATAACAATGTTTTTTAAGTAATATAAAAGTGAGAGTTCGGAAGTATTCATTTCGTTGGTATATCTGTGATAATTATCTAAATAACGAGATGTAAACGTGACCCACGAGTTCAATTTCACGAAACAATACATTATATAACTTCACGGAAATCAGATGAACAACAATTTATCTTATATCTGTACCCTATTAGTAAACAAACTACTAATAAATAACAAAAAAAACTATGACAACAAATTACCATTATACCTACATACTATACTTATAGTACTTTTATTTAATTTTAGAGATCAATAGCATTTTTTAAATGTTTTTTTTATTTTAATATTTAAATAAAAAATAGTATATTTATTTTAATTTAATACAAATTAAAAATAATTAATTACCACTATTGAACTATTACATACTATTATTGAACTATTATATACTATTGATTATTAACCTAATTTTGAAAAAAAAAAGAAATGAAGAAGAAAAAAGGATATTATTGTCAAAAAGTGTACAAATTATTTAGCAGAGGCTTTACAGATAAAACATTTCATATAGGCTCTATTATATTTTATGTAAGAAATATAATTTTATTATTTATCTCATTTGTACGATTTTGCGATGATTTTTTTTTGTTTCATCAAATTTTAATATGATATTTTTTATTTATAAACCTATATTTAATTATTTATCTTATGGTTATAAATCTGAAATAAAAAATAATAAATTTATTATATATAAAAAAACAGTGTATTTACAAGTTAATAACAATTTATTATATATTTAACTTAGGTACTTACTAAAAATAAATAATTCTATGAACTTGTAAATACACATTAAAAAAAAACGTTTTAAATAAATTGTAATAAACCATTGATGCACTCCAAAAATCATTGTAATAGCATACGAAGTTGGCTATTTGATAAGTAAATATTGATCTATTATACTTTGGTCAACAAACTTCAAATGGCTTCTGTGAATGCCATTAGTAAAATAAAAATGAAAGATGAGCAAGTATTTTTTTCGACACGGCTTACCAACAGGCGGCACTATAAATATCCTTTTTTTTTAAAAACAAAACACGATTTTAAACGTAATTAATTATGTGACACTGACCACTTGACTCCAAAACCCTCTCATGACGGGGCGGGGGGGACTATCCGGACCTCAACGAACGCCGGTACTCTTTTTACTCTATTAGTTTATGTTATGTTGCAGTTTATATATGAGGCTGCCTACCCCAAGCGCGCGGTGGGGCAGGCTCGGTTTGGCAATCACTTTCGCTGGGTCACCCCGCGAGCTCGACGCAGGGTTTGAGGAAGCGTGGGAAGTAAGGATCGGACCTTTGTGGTCTCAAGTTGATCGTTACGTGATAACGATGTTTATCATCGATTATAATGATAATCGATTCCTTAATTCTAATAATCGATGCTTTTAGATTTTATATTTTCTTTTTTGTTATTATATATAAGTACATATAGAATTTATTTAATTTTTCACTTAAGCTTTAACTTAGTATGTAGATAAGCCAATTTTCTTCATAAGCTATTAAGTTTAGCTATTGCCGTTGCTAAGAAGACTAAAGATTTAGACCGTCTTAAGACATTTAGTTTTGTTTTCATAATATAGGTGTATACTTCATGATAATTCATAGACTTTGTAAGTCTGCTAACATATGACTGTATCAAACTAGTGGAGGTTAATACAAAGTCACATGCTGTGCTCTAATATAAAATAAATGGTATGACAGCTCCCACTATGCCGCCTAAATGCTGCATTTATGAAACTTTGCCTATTTTATAACCGCATCATTTAGCAGGCATAGTGGGAGCTATCATATTTTTAAACAATGTATTGATAGTCTTCATTCATACTTTATTTTCAATTATCTTTAGGCCATTCCCGACTGACCGACCAGTTTATGAATTTAATTCATTAAAAAATTGAACTTTAAGAAGCTGCCCCTAGAGCCATCTGTACATGACAGCGAACTGATTCCGAGCGCTGGCGTACGAAAAATAAAAATTAAACACGATGAAAAACCATAAAAAAAAACCTAAATGATTTGTTTGTGAAATTCTCTTTCTATCTGTGAAGTTTGTAATGGTGAATAGTTTATTATAAAAAAATATCTTAATATTTTGGTTATTTTTAAGCAAGGTTTGTTGTTTTAAAAGTAAATAGGAATATAAAAATTTTGAACCACTAACTTGTAACGGAAGGTATTTTACTATATTTTTAACTCCAAGGTTGTAATAGTATAAGACAAAGCTTAAAAAACCCTTAAAACATCGAAAAGCAGTAAAATTGGAAGGGACGGCCTTAATATAATGTAAACGTAAGAACCTGAGATATTTCATAAATAAATACAATATTTTATATTTATGCATTTTTATAAAATCCTTATTAGGATAATCTTATATTAAATTTTTAAAGATAAAAATGCAATAAGAAAATTCCTGGTAGGCAGTCGGCTTGGTAGCCAACCAGGTTCCAGAACTGGTCAAAAAGTCTGTATCAATATTCCAGGTGACTATTGCCCACCAGGATTTTTTTCATTGCATTTTTATCTTTAAAAAATTTATATAAACAAATACAACAAATTGATAAAAAAAATAGGCATAGTCTGTGTCAATATTCCTTCAAATTTAAGGTTATGGCCTTCGAGGCTTGGCGTTGGCATACATATTCATAGGCTGGGATATGTAGGCCGGTTAAACTCTATATGCGTCCCTGCACGAACTATGTGGCGACATTCACCAATATGCAATGTAATGTAACTCTGGACCTAAAAACGTGACTTCCTAAGAAATGTTTTTGTAACCTATGACAAGTGCTTTAATGACGGATTCCTATAATCTACGTTGACGGTTCGCTTTTTCAGTACATTTTTTTATTATTATAGTCGATAGATTTATTTATCATGATTACTTCTTATATCTAATCGTTGCCTTAATTTTAATATTTATTCTTCACCACTACTTTTAAGTCTTAGTAATTAATTAAACTTTACTTAAACCACTATTATTAACCGGTAACCGAAACAAATTTTGTACAGTTAACTTGTATGAATAAATATACAATTTTGCGTTCTCTACATAAGTTATCTGACAATGAAAATAGGTCCTAAGCCCTGAAAAGAAGAAAAAATTGTTTGGACCAAAATAATAATTAATTATACCCGGTCATTTTCAAATGCGTTCCCAGGCTTTTTGTAGATTATAAATAAGTATTTCATTCCTTTGTCTCCTTCTTAATATTGGAACTCACCAATATCCGCAAAAGCCTGCGAACTTATTTGAACCTGAACAAGGTATAGTTACGAACAAAGAGTCGCGGTTGTCGGTCAATGACTCAACCTCTTCTATCACGACATTTTTGTATACTAAAGAGTAAATTTCATAAAAATAAAACAAAACACATTTTTTCTCCTAAATACATGGTGGCCGAGTTGGTTAGACTTAAAAATACTTAGGTCCCTGGTTTTAACCCCGGTGTGTGCCAATGAGTTTTTAACCTAAAAAAATTGCCTCGGAGGCACGTTAAGCAGTCGGTTCCAGTTTCACTATACAAACTTTTGAAACTGTTCATAGATTGGTTATTGAGTCTATTCAAACATCGCGACGAGCTAGCCACTTGTTCGGTGTAGACTTATACCATCGGCTACGACGAGGTGGGATTAAGAACCCCTCCGCTGGACCCTGAGGACGTAAAAATAAATAAATAAGGCACCCTTCATAGTAATTATTAATTTTACGTACAATTTGACTTTTACTATCAGAAAATTTCTGAAAATTATTGTTTTTTTTTGTTATGTAGCATTTCGGGTGATTGTATATCTACTTAATAGTAAGCTGACCTACAAATTCCATGAATGATGAAGATGAATATCAATAAATGGCGATGATAATACGAATTTGCATTACGAGCCTTCTTTAATTCATACATTAGCTGTCTTATCGTCAAGTCAACTGTCCGTTTCGAAACCGCACCCTGAAAGAAGGCTACCACCTCGGCAAAACGTGATGGAAAATGATACATGCGGAAATTATGCATTTTTAGAGTCTAATAATTCGCTAGGCCTATTAACAAGTCTCGTTACCACCGTACAGCTACAGATGCAAAACCCGTCAAATGACCTAGTCTTGCTTCGTCTGTAGGTTTACCAGTTTTTAGGAGTACTGCATCGATTTCTTGATGAGGTAGTAGTCTTTTCAGGGTGACGTTACAAAACAGGCAATTGAATTGACGAGAAAGCAGTGAGGATATTAAAAGGATCTTTGTCGCCACCCTTTTGTAACCACATTATTTAGCCGTCATAGTGGGAGCGATCAACGTTGTTAAACTACAATGTTTGGATCGACACCATTCATGGACTTTGTACGCCTGCTGATCATCAGGTAGATACAAAGTCACATGCGGTGCTCCAATTAAAAAAAATAAATTTCATTTTTTATTTGATAAAAAAAATGTTATCATGACAGAAGAGTCTATCAACAGATACATTATTGTTATTATAGAAATGTATATATATGTTTTTTTTAATCAATAAACAATTTAAAAATTAAAAAAAAATCGTGATAAATTTTATTATGAAGTTACTGAGAATACAAAGTTAAATTGTAATTATTATAAACAAATTTTAACTTCTCTAAAAGGGATATGTTAATTGGAAATCTACCAAATAAAGAAAGTAATTTAAACTGACAACTCCGTGCAGCATGATAAATATACAAAGGAAAGTAGAGTTTATCTTTTTTAGGAAATTGCATATTTATTTAATACACATATATTACATAATGTGACTCAATAACTATCTGATGTTAAGAATAACTATGTATAATATATCATTAGTTGACAAATTATAATCTATATACCTAAGCTGAAGAGTTTGTTTGTTTGGTTGAACGCGCTAATCTCAAAAAATACTGGTTCGAATTAAAAAAATATTTTAGTGTTGGATAACCCATTTATCGAGAAAGGCTATGGCTATATAGCATGCTACGACCAATAGAAGCGGATTAACAGTGAAAAATGTTGTAAAAACGGGGAAAAATTATTCAATTTGAGAGCGTATGCTGCGTAAACGGTTAAAGTTACGCAGACAAAGTTGCGCGGATCAGATAGTAATATATATGAAGGAATTCATTAAAAAAAAACAGATAATACGGTAAGAGACCGGACGGTGTGATTAACTCTATGGCATATACTATACGTGGTGGTCTAGTTGGTTAGACCTTGGACTTAAAAACACTTAGGTCCCTGGTTAGAATCCCAGTGTGTACCAATGAGTTTTTAATTAAAAAAATTATGTACATTTGTTTGACAACACCACTATAGTGCCTCGGAGAGCACGTTTAGCTGTCGGTCCCGGTTTCACTATACCAACTTGTGAAACTGTTTATAGATGGGTTATTGAGTATATTCAAAACATCGCGACGAGCTAGCCATTTGTTCGGTGTAGATTTATACCATCGGCTACGACGAGGTGGGATTAAAACCCCTCCGATGGGTACCCTGGGGCCGTAGGCGGTCTCGGGCGCCGTAAGGCACCCGTGATGATATGTCAAACAAATGTACATTTTTTTTTTAATTAAAAACTCATTGGTACACACCGGGATTCGAACCAGGGACCTAAGTGATTTTAAGTCCAAGGTCTAAACAACTAGGCCACCACGTATAACATTATGTTTTATAAGGTTATTTAACCGGTTAAATAAACTATTAGACGTAATGTCTATATAGACATAATAAATATTCCGGCGTTGCAACATTGTTAGCCGAAAATAGGAAAAACTATAAATACGGAATTTCCCCATTTAGAGTTTCTAGCGTTTTCATTGGAAACATTTAGGCCTTGGACTCCAAATGCAAAATAAATAGGTCGATAACGAGGCTATAACATCATAAACACCGCAACAAGTTCGCCAGTTGTTAGGTGTTGCCTCCGAAATACCATCGGCGAAATGAGGATGGGTTAATCCCTTCGCTGGGTACCCTGAGGCCGTAACGGTTCTCGGGAACCAAGAAGCACCCGTGATGGTATTTATTTAAAAATTTTGGTTATTGACAAATCTTAAACATATATACCAGATTATAAAACATTATTATTATTTATTAAAATAAAATATAATAAAAACAATACACATACCTACTAATTTAAAATTAAATAAACCAAAAAAAAAACCCTACGATAATACATATAGAAATCTAAAATGAATATAAAATCTACCTCTAAAATACTCCTTTGAAGTAAAACAAATTATTCAAATCTTGCTAATTCTATGTCCTTTTAGTGAAATTCGCCACGGACTTGTTTGAACACTCATTGCCTGAATTATGTACATCTAATCCCTGAATACTGTGGCGGTGTACATTTAATCTTTGAAATACTAAGGTATTTTACATTTCCTAAAATCCTCCGGTTTATGCGATATATTAAGGACCTAAAGTAATTAAATGACAAAAATATTGATGCTAAGGCTTAAATTGTGTGTATTTTCAGGTGTGAAATGTAATATTTTATTGCGATTGATATAATTTAACAGTTATCTAATTAATTTACAATTTACTAGCAACTGTGTATGTGTGTTTATTTAAATAAAATAAAAGTATTTGCTATTGTTTTTAAAAGATAATATTTTTGTCAAGCCAAAGTAAATATGTTGACCATGGCTACCATATCCGAGCTTTAAAATGTATATAAAACTCCGATTTTAATTTTGCGTTTTATTAAGTAAGCAAAAACCGTCAAGTGACCTAGTCATGTTTCAGATTTAGTCTGTAGACCGGTTTTTAGGAGACTACTGCATCGATTTTTTGTCGAAGTGGTAGTCTTCCTTCGGGATGCGGTTACGAAATGAGTAGTTAAATTGACGATAAGGCACCGAGTATATTAAAATATACTTGTAATGCAATTCGTCATTGTCGCCCCCCATTTCGTAATTGCATCATTTAGCCGGCATAGTGGAAGCGATCAATATTGTTTAAGAACAAATATTAATTGACCCCATTCATGGACTTTAGATACAAAGTTATATGTCGTGCTCCAATAAAATAAAATAAATATAAATGTGACCCGCCCATCAATATTAAATGTAATACAATCGGAATGTATCCTATATTTTAAGTTAGGCCTCTAGCAATATATCGGTAAAGAATGCAATCAATTCCATGCAGTAGTTTTTGCGTGATACGTGTACATACAGACAGACCGACAAAAAAATCTGAAAAGAGTTGTTTTGGCTTCTGTTGCTCTGAGATATATATAATGGAGCAACCATTACCGTGAAAGGATCATTATATATATATATTTCAAAATCTATAATGTACAGACATTGTCCTGATTCAATATGTATAGACTAGATAAATCTTACCTGTACAATAAATATAAAAAAACTATTTAAAAAAACCTATGGGTTTACTACATTGTCAGTGCCTTAAGCAAAATAGCTACTGGGCAATTGTGCGATTCGGTGGTGTCTCTACCTGTTTTTGCAGTTGAACATAAAAGCATTTTAAGTGGTATACTTGTGTATAAATATTACTGAGAGGGTTTCGTTCTCGTATGCAATAAATATATATGGTGATTTATTTTCTTAAGTGTGCCTACAAGGCCAAATCCTAAACTACAAGGAATAGCGAAAAATGCTCAAAGTAGCCTCGGGGCCAATTTTGATAAAAAATAAAACTGCATCATTAGACTTTAAAAAAATAAATCTCCAAGCTGGGAATTGACTGATTGATTTTGAAAAAAGAATACATCTGTATTATTGCACCAGTTGGTAGTGACGCTTATAACAATCAAATTCTGGTAAGTAATATCAGGAGCCAACTAAAGGAAAGTGATAATTTTTAATAAAAAAATATTTAATAAAAAAAAAATACTTTACCACCTTTTACCAAGAGCATATTTCGCTATTTCTTGTAGTTTAGACTTGAAGGCACACTTGAAAAATTCATCCTGTATATGGTGACATTAAAAGGTTGTATCAGCCCAATGTGATACAAGGTTCTACTGATAAAATAAAAAAACTTTTCCCACGAAACCATACATATAGTATTCTCCATACAAATTAGTAATGTTAAAATGACAAATTTATATGGGGAAGACAAAAATATTTTTCATTTGCGTCACATGGATCCATGGGAAAAGTTATTGGATTTGATCAGTAGAACCTCATATTAGCCTAAAGTACCTTTCAATTACATATATATTTCATACATATAATATTTCCTAATAGAATCAATCTTACATATTTTACCTATCTGTTACCAACAATTTCGCGTGTATATTTGCATATTTAAAATCACATTTTAACAAAGTAGCGTTTTTATTTTGTAAAGCTTTATAAATTATAGCTTGCTAGAAGCAACAGAGTACATTTCTACATAGAGTACATTTCTCAAAGAATTCCGCTATTGCTTCTCTAAAGACATTCAGGAATCTTGTAAGAAAATATTTAGAGATAAAATTCAAAATCAGGAAAACAGAGAAATTTTGTATTCATATTGCGTTTCCTTTGTCCGGAATTTCCACGTTTATGATATGATTTTAGTATGTACCTAGATTTTAGAATAGAATTTTCTCTGAGTATTTTATATTTTCAACCTTTTGGAATGTGCTCTGGTAGAACAAAAACAAATATCTTTACAATATTTATTTAAAATTCTCTGCTATGGTATGGTATGGTATGGTAGTTAACTGATCTAATAAATAAATAATAATATCATAACGGCACCCGAGACCGCTTTGACGGCCTCAGGGTGGGTAGCGGAGCAGTTTTAATCCCACCTTGTCGTACCAAACAAATGGCTAGCTCGTCGCAATGTTTGAATAGACTATTATCCCGTCTATAAACAGTTTCACAACTTGGTATAAGTGAAACTCCATTGAAATATGTGTCAGAATTTTATTGCACAAAGAAAGGCGCATTCTCTACCAGTCAAATATTCGGGATAATTTTATTATTATGTAATTACATACTTTACTAACTATCTGACGTCATGCTAAGATTTTTAGGTATAGCACCATGTGCGTTGACATTTTAAAATTAATTCTGAGATGGGTTTTGTATAATTGATGTTTTATTCTCTCTATATTCTAATTCTTGTTTAGGGAATAACCTAATGTGGAAACTGTAGGCTAAAATAATTTATATAAAACCTTTTTTTTCTGATTTTATTTTATTCGTATTTTGGTGGTCTATTGGTTAAGCTCGCGCCGTGGGTATTGAAACGGAGTTCGTATCATCAAGGGAGGCATAGGGTGCCCAAGACTATCTAGACAGCCTCAGGGTAGCCAGCGCAGGAATTTTTAAACCAACCTCGTCGTAATCGAGTCTACACCAAACCAGTCCAAAATTTTAGACTTATGAACTATTCTATTTATTAGAATAGTGAAAATAAGACCGGCAGATTAGTATGATCTCTGAGGTCTCGAATAGCTACACTTACTGAGTAGACGCATAGGCAATGTTATGGAAACATAATTTTATTCCCTAATGAATCGGATTTTCTTAGTAATATTGTAGGTATGCAACACTACAGAGTATATACTGTTTATATACCGTTTGAAAAAGATGCTCTGGGCACATACAATGACACCGCTCGAATTATACTTTGATTTATCTGGATCATTTGCGCTTGCGTATAATACTTTGACACTTGTATGCTAACTGACTGCATCCGGCTATAACGTCTCTTCGTGCGTCACAAGATACAGTTATTCATAAAAACTTACTGAAGAACACTTTAGTTAAAATCGATTTTGGCTCTTTTTGTTGCTACAAAAAGACAAAACCTTTAACTAAAGTGTTCTTCAAGGGCTTAATATTTTTTTATGAATACCGGAGTAAAAGTGTAGTGTAACGAGTGTAACCTCAGATCAGTGAATATTTACTGATCTAAGAGTGTAACTAAATAGTTTTTATAGTAATAGCGTAGGTATAAGTTTAATAATTGTATAAAAGTTGCACTGCATTAAATAAAAAAAAAACTAATCAAATTAATCTCGACTATCTACAAACATATACTCAGTTAGTGTATTGCACCTACCTCACTTATTAACTGCTTTTATTGTCCCGAAGGTTGGACTGGTAGAGAATGGCTAGCGGCAATAAGCCGCCTTTGTATTTTGTATGCAATAAAGATTTAAATAAATAATAATAAAATTAAAGTTGTAAATTTTTAACACTACTCCATTCATTAAAATTATTCAGTTTTAAATAAATAAATAAAATGTAGTTAAAACAAGATAAGTTTAAGTGTAAAATAAATTATACTGTAAAAACACAAAAAGAAACATTGTTGCTTAGGAATAAGGCATTCATTTCTGTACAAATTAAAACTTAATAGTTTTATAGTAATTTACAATTTGATTCACACGAGATAAACGCATTCAAAAGATAATAAAGTATATTGGTCCATTGTATTCTTTGTAAAATTTTACTTAAAACATATAATTATACACCTGTTTGTGAATTCACGAAACAACGAATAGGTTATGGAATACCAGAATGTTCACATTGAATTAGGATAAATTATAAGTTAAAATATAAAGTTGTTGGTAGTTTCATTGCTAAACTAAAACAAAAAGCTGTCATGTTCGTGCAATTAGTATTGCAACAGAAGAAAAAGAAACAAAGGCAATGTTTGAATAGAATATGCTTGATTTCAGAAATATATGTATTTCTATAACTTATTTTAAAATAAAATAAATATAGATTTTTAAAGCATAATTTAAAGCTACTAAAACTTCATAATGATTTTAAAACACCGATTAAAGATTTAGGTATTAGTAAATATTTATATACCAATTACTGCAGTTGCCAAAATGTTCACATAACTATTAACAAAAAAAAAAAATCTCAAAAAATTTATATTATTAATTCGAAACTGTTTTAATGAAGATTTAGGTCATTATAATACGCAACTTTGCTTCATAGAAAACTTATTTCTATCTGGATTATTGTATTAAAAATTTTAAATATACAATAAGTGAAATATAAGATTCTCAATAAGAGAAAAACAGCCTTGGTATGATTAAAATTTTTATAATATATTTTTTTGAGTTTTTTTTTTTAATCATGCCATACCTACTTGATAAACAAATGGATAAAAATCCTATAAATGGGATCGATAAATTTATTTTTGTTTAAAATATATATTGGCTTCTATATCACTATGTCGGGCTAAATAAGTCACTAAATTTTATTTTGGTTTCAATTGGACCTAAGATGTTGTTTTTTATTTGTTCTTAAAATAAATATTTAAATAGTAACTAAATTCTATACAAATATTTATTACAAAACTAAATAGATCTTGAAAAAAAATGTTTATAAAACCGCCGACACTAAAATAAACATAATAGGTAATTAAATTTAGGTAGTCTTTCTAATGTTCTTTAAGTCAAATGTTATTACTAAAATTAACATTAAATTTAATTGATTAATAAAACATATGTAAAAAATAAAAGAGATACAAAAAAAATTTCGACACTTCAGGGTTCTTAAATATTCTATTGCGATTTGAATCGCTTTAGGCTTCTGAGGAAGGTCGTGGGCGTTTCGTTTGTTTATTATGATGCCAAAACATACTACCTACTATCGCTAACTTTACCTAATAATATTTCATTTTTAAAACTTCAACCAACGCTTTTGTGGTCATTATCTAATTACAGTTCCTTTCAATTTACTTATTTCCCTACTTTTGTAACAAATATTATTTAAAAAAAAACACATTAATCAAACTAAGCTTATACAATGTGTACTAGTACATATATCATAAATTAAAACTAAAATATATTTATTAAAACACCACTGCAAATTGTACAGAAAAAAAACCGACAAGTGCATGCAAAAACTGCAAAAACTTGTTTATTTTTATTTTGTGTTGTCGTGATCATATTCCTTTTTTATTCCATAATTTATAAATTAATAATAATATTAACTATAATTTACACAATATTGCTCCGGTTACAAGCTAAGCTCTAGGCTTGTACTATGTGTACCAGAAGCAACGATATAATACATATTATATTTTATGAACACCATGACAAAAAACTAATATTTTATTGCCATGAGTGGGAATCGAACCCACAACCTCCGGATACAACGCCAAAGGCGCAACAACTAGTTAACGAACGGCGGGTTTGGGTAATTATTGATTTTTTTCAAAAATATCGGTCCACAATCTTCGCCGATAAGGATTTGGGGGTGACACGTATGTATTGGCATACACATTATTAGTAGTTATTATTACAACGTAGGTATATAAATTATATAACGTACATAGTATATAAATTATACTAACCTGAAATATAATTTTTTTTAACCTTTTCAGTTCCATATTTTATATAGTATTTAAATTTTAATATTCTAAGCAATCAGGTTCGAAAAAGTACCTAAAGAAAAAACAAAGAAAAATTAACAATTAGGAAAATTTTCAGAAAACAACAAAAAACAAATGAAATTAGCATCCAAACATAACAAAATTATAATCATGAATATGAAAAATATCATCACGGGTGCGATACGGCGCACGAGACCGCCTAGAGGGCCTTAGGGTACCGAGCGGAGGGGTTTTTAATCCCACCTCGTAGTATCCGATGGTTTGAGTCTATTATTCACCGAACAATTTGCTAGCTAGTCGCGATGTTTGGGTAGAAATCATAATCCATCTATAGACAGTTTCTAAAAATTTGAAACTAAAAAGAAAATACATTTTATTTATTTATTTAATAATTTGTTAGATAATTAATAAATTATTTTAATATAAAGTACTAGCGGCCCGTCCCGGCTTCGCACAGGTTTGTTTAACTTTAACTATATGCTCAGCGCACGCCACGGAAGGCCTCAGAAACGATACTTTTCCCCCGTTTTTAAAACATTTTTCGTTACTGCTCCACACCTATAGGACCTAGCGTGATATTATATAGCCTATGTTACTTCTGAATAATGCAGCTTTCTAATGGTGAAACAATTATTGCAATCGGTCCAGTAGTTTTTGAGTTTATTCATTACAAAAATACAAAAATACAAATCTTTCCTCTTTATTATATTAGTATAGATAGTATAGATTAAATATATACTTTCATAAATTTATAATATGAAAGTATATAAAGTCGTTAAAAGTGTATTGTTTAAACGTATCATAAAATTTCACTTCGTTTCGTACACCTTCGATAGCTCAGTTGGTAGAGCGGTGGACTGTAGTTGGTATTAAATTGTTATCCATAGGTCGCTGGTTCAAATCCGGCTCGAAGGATATTTTTTTTAACCTTTTTTTTTATTATTCACTTTTCTTTTCTATACTAATGTGCAACAAATTTTTGCTTCCCCATACAAATTGGTTATTTTAACATTATAACTTTTTTTTCTACGTTTACATCACGAAAAATTAAGAGACATGTTTAACAATTTGAGAATGGGTTGTTATACAAAAAATATGACGGGCGAATCCGAATTAACCAATGCTAGTAAAACATAAATATAGATACTAAAGTAAATAACAAGTCTCCGGTGATTCTCGGTCCGGTTACTTTTATAAATAACGTATATCACTGGCAGTTCAACGGGGTAATGCTGCCAGTGCTATGGGTACTTTCGGACCGGGTCGGGGTTACGGTACGGTGGACAATGAGTAAATATATATTATTTTTAAATATTATATATTTTCCTTTGTTAGGTTTTATTTTTATTATGATTGTTATTGTAGGTATTTTATTTTTGTATTAGGAGGGTTATTTTTTTAATATTATATATGTAGTCTGTATTTTAATTTGTTTAGTTATTTATTATTCCTATTTTATGTTTCATTAAATGATTGGTCAGACATATTAAATTAATATAGTTATTTCTTACTAATAATTATATTTTAAATTCATTTATTTATCATCACCCTTAAACAGCGCCTGAATTTTTTTATTCACATTGTAAAAAAGCAAGACGAATACTCGACCGCGAAGGGTTCCGTTTTTATTAATATTTTTCTCAAAACCTTTAAATTTCATGTAATCATTTATTATTCCTTGTAATTGTAATTATTTTTTATTCCTTGTTTGGATAATAACCTAACCTAACCCATAAAAAGCGGCCCCAGCTTAGTGGTTAAGTCACTGCGCAACTGATAACAAGGTCAACATGGCGAAATATATCGTTACATTAAAATTAAGAAAATATAATAAATTTACTTATAATATATATATATATATTTTTTCAATTAGGATAAGATATGAATACGTGTGTCTTTGTAGTGTAGGTGTGTGTCCGTGTTGTGTATAAAAATTGTTAGTAAGTCAGGTGTGACAATTGTATGTTCAGTCCTGGTCTATAATGAGCTCCTAAGTAAATTTATTATATTTTCTTAATTTTAATGTCATACGACTGAAGACGAAATATATCGTAACCAAATAAAATTGAGTTTTATTTATATTATTATATAACTATAATTATATTATAAATAATATTTACGAAATAAGCAAAGTTATAGCTTTTCAAAATTTCAGTTTTTTTTTGTTTCAGTTACTAAACCATCGACGGACATAAGACGGTGTTTTTATTTGCTACTATATAATATAGTCCATGGACGCTCACAAGGTTATTAGACAATTTTTCATGTGTAGGTTATTAGACACTTTTGAATATATGGAGGCAAGATCAGATGAGTGCTTTCAAGCTATAATATTTGATGCAGTCTAACAGACGGACGTAATCTCATCATATGGGGTTCCATATATAGAATAAAAATTGGCAACCCTAAAAAGTACTTTTCCTACATGTTTTAACAATCGGTCGGTAAACGTTCATTGTATACCTCCCAAACCCAGTCCCCAGGATTAATTTATTGTCTACACTCACCGGGCCATGCATCTTTTAAAAGTAGAAGCCGCTATTTTAATTTCAGACGGTTGATGGTAAGGTATTCGTAACAGAAGATAAAAAATATTGACAAACCGTTTAAACGTTTTTCATGAATAATCGAAGTTTTAATTATTGTCGGTAACAATATAAAATAAATTAAGTCTGATCAAAAATTAATAAATATAATGTAATAGTCGATCTTTGGTTAATTTTTTCATAATAAAGTACTCTTTGGTTTTAGCCACTTATTTCTTTCGTAAAATTAGCTGTTGTTGATTTTGACGAATGATTTAACCGCTACCACGATTTTAGCAACTCAGCCAAAGATACAGTCAGATTCAAAAGTTATTAAATTATATATGTAAACAGACTTTCTTTATACGTCTACGACTTTTAAATGGTAAAATTAAATATAAAACCCTGTCATACATAAGGCATTAATAAAAAAATAAATATATGTTTACGTAGTGGCCTAGGTTTACGTGGTGGCCTAGTTGGTTAGACCTTGGACTTAAAAACACTTACCCCCATATTCTAAGACGTATCCTTAACTCCGCTTTTCTCTTAAGGGACGTCTGTCTCATACTAGCTTTCTTAACTTGATATTTAGTGGAAAGAGACAGACGTTCCTTGAGTGTAAAGTGGAGTAAAGAACATGTCTTAGAATACGGGGGTTAGGTCCCTGGTTCGAATCCCGGTGTGTACCAATGAGTTTTTAATAAAACATCGCGACGAGCTAGACCCTTGTTCGGTGTAGACTCATACCATCGGCTACGATGAGGTGAGATTAAAACCCCTCCGCTGGGTACCCTGGGGCCGTCTAGGCGGTCCCTTCCTATATTAGAGTTACCCTTAACATTTACGGGATCGCTTAATGATTTTTTAAATAAAAACACGACATCCAATATGATTATATTATGTATCTAGTATCTAACTGTCTACCTGATAGTAATCAAGCCTACAAATATGGTAAGAATGACTATGGCTGAAGTAGGTACTATCATAATCGCCTAGCTAGAGTCTAGACGGCTTCAGGATAGCCAGCAGTGGGGTTTTTTTTCCCATCTTTTCGTAAAAAGTGGCCCCGTGGTTAAGTCACTACGCAGCTGATAACAAGGTTATGCCGATGATAGCATGGTCGGACCTGGAATAGGTGATTGCTTTATACAACGAGGCTATATCATCATAAACACCGCAACAAGCTCGCCACTTGTTAGGTGTTGGCTCTGAATACCATCGGCGAAATGAGGACGGGTTAATCCTTCTGATAGGTACCCTTATGCCTTTTAAACGGTTCTCGGGAGCCAAAAAGGCACACGCGATGTTTTTTTTCTTTGTAGAATATTATTCTTATTCTACACCGCACAAGTGGCAATCTCGCCGCTTTTTAAATAGACCCAATAATCCATCTATAAACAGTTTCACAAGTTGGTATAGTAAACCTGGGACCGCTAGCTTAACGTACTCTCTGAGACACTAAAAATTATTGGCAGACACGACGAACTGGGGAAGTAAAAACTGTAGTGATTTTTTCTTCTATGTATCTTCTAACAGACTTGGTCGCCACATATAATTGCGTATTCTGGCATGATTCTAGATCTGTGGTCTATTCACACGGAGGGACGCACTATCTTACCTAGGTATAGGCTACCTCTCTGTCAAATTTGTATCAATTTTAGAGCTCTATATGGCTCTGAAAATCGATAGACCTCTCTATTGTATCGTCCCTCACCTTTAATTGAATTTAACTAAGCGTATAATTGAATTTACGCTTTAGATAAAATAAAATAAACCCTAGAAACGATTCGTTATTCAAACCTGTCAAAAAAACCTTAATATTAAAACACATGTGCGTCGTTTCCGTTGTCCGTTTGTGTATCTGTCTATATGTCCGCTACAAATAATATATAGAGAAGTACTTACTTGTCTATATGTTTAAATCTTATTGACTCAGATATATTCAAAAGGGTATACCTACTTACTAAGTGAAAACGGGTCAAAGTGAAAAATATGAAGTTGTCACAAATAGGTCGTGTGGGGTATTGGAAAAAAGTCCGCCTAGGCGGCCTTAGGTTACCCAGCGGAGGGGTTTTTAATTCCAGCTCGTCGTAGCCGATGGTATGAGTATACACCGTTCATGTCACTATCTCATCGCGGTGTTTGGACTCTATATACCATCAATAAATAGTTTTACAAGTTGGTATAGTGAAACTGGGACCGATAGCTTAACGTGCTCTCCGAGGCACTATATTGGTGTTGTGATGTGTTAATCATTAATTTTAAAATATATTTTTTGTGTTATAATCAAAAATATTTTCCTTATTGTTTTGGTTATGACTAAATAATAATTATAATGATAAGAAAGGTTTTTGAGTACCTAAGTAATTTTGAGAAAATAAAATAAACACGATTGAAATCCTTTGCGACAAATTTTCAACTTGACGATTTTTTTTAATAAGCCCGTTTATGCTGAACCTTTAGATACGTTGATGTAGATATTTTACACGCGAAATGCAATGTTGTATTCATTGACATAATAATCCTCTTGAGGGATTTATACAATTGTATCAAGCCATATTAATTAAACTATCTACTATATAAAACTATATCAGTAAATAATTAAGTAGGTACATATAACTTTATCACTTTTAAAATAAATTTTGTTTTTTTTAGACTTATCATATTTTATTCGGTTCCATATTTAGGTAATTACTTACTACCTACTACTATTTATTACCAAAAAAATAGACCGCAAACTTCGGGGATACTGAAATAATATCTTTTCCGACTTAAATGATTATAAATAAAAAACTGACTAGTAACAATATATATAAATTTGTTTTGGAATTGGTACATAATAAAATAATAAAGTTTAAAAAAAATGTTATACAAAGCGATTTTGCTTCGTAGGATATCAAATTAGGGGTGGCAGACATGGAGAGATGGCAATAGGGTGGTATATCGATTCGTTGTAGAGGAGTCAGTGGACCGACGGATTAGGTTATTAGGTTTAGAGGCTATTTGTTTATTTAACACTCTATGGAAACATATAAAAGGGAAGTGGCCTAAAATAAGTCTTCTTTTTTTATGCGCTGCGTAGTTCCATGACCCCCTGAGCCTATGCAATGTATATGAATTTAATGGAATCATAACTTCAGCGCCTACAAAGTTTCTTACGAAAACGATGTATTAAACAGTTTTTTTTTATTAACGATCCAAAGCTAAAATCCGCGAGGCACAGTTAGAATTTAAAAAGACCCAGATCATACAACATGTATTTACAATAAAACTAACAGCAAAAAAAGCCACTCCGCCATGACAGTGATAACACTGCCGTGACCAGGATTCGAACCTGGGTTACTACGGCCACAACGTAGGGTCCTAACCACTAGACGATCACGGCTATTGGAGCTGTGAGAGATATTGCGAAATTACCGTAGGTATACTTTGTGCGCACGAAAGCGAGCGAATGTAATGCTGTTGTGCAAATTATATATTTTTAATAGATGTGTTTTACTTTTAAATATCTGACGTATTAGTCCAATGTTGAGTCATTTGACGAAAATTAAACGTGTAATTTACGTTTATTTCCCACCTAGCAGGATTTTTTTTTCATTTCAATTTTTCTAAATACGAATAACTTTTTAACAAAAAATGCTAAAAAAAAGTATCAGATCTCTTATCTAGTTTTCAAAATTAGGACTTTTTTTTAAACTTTACTCTAACACCAATAATACGCATAAAGAGGCTATGTAAATAAAATAGATAAATAAAAATATAAAATTTTGTATGGATGGGGCGACTTTTACCTGGATGGTTTGTCTACTTTGCCGCGAAAGTGTGGGTTGTGGGTTCGAGAATTGGAATATTCATTATTCTTGTGGTGGGCACTTTTTCAGATCCAATAAGCATGGGATGCGGCTTCCGACCGTGCGGATTGACATCGCCAACCTATTTATTAATAATATTTATATAAATGCGTCGGCCAAGAGCTCAGCACTACGCATGTGGGCTGTCATGTCAGTGGGGTTTGCGTCAACAACATTAGTTGTGCAGACGACATGTTAATAAATATTTGTGAGGGATATTCAATATGCAGCCTCACACGGACTTATGTATAATACGAGCAAAAGTGAATGCATGGTCTTTGAATCCACTATTGGCTACTTCCAGTAGCGTACTTTCCTTAAGCCGATTAGTCCCGAGCCTAGGGGGCCAAATATTAGGGGACGGCCAATCTGCTCCCAAAACTATAAACAAAGGAATCGAACTCAATGTTGTTTGTCTCACAGAACAATTTCACATTTTTACGCTGCAAAAAAATCAAAATGTGCGGCCGAAACTATTAGTCTGCCTGTGGCTACTCTGACGTTCCACCTACTAAACTGAATGGTGTGGTGACAGTTTAAATATCTTGGGCACATAGTCACGTTTGGACAATTCGGATATTGAGCGAGAGAAACGCGCATTGGCCGCCAGGGCCAATATAATATGGCCGCGGGTTTGCTCGGTGTTTACGTGAAGTTAAAATCACGTTAGAGTCTACGGCACGTCCTTCTATACGAACAGTCTTCGGGCGTTCTTTACGCAAAAACTGTATAACGCATTATGCGTTATGTACAATGAAGCGTTTAAGTTATTGATGGGGCTGCCTCGCTTCTGCACCGCTTACCACGCGACGAGCTAGCCACTTGTCCGATGTAGACTCATACCATCGGCTACGACGACGTAGGATTAAAACCCCTCCGCTGGGTAGCCTGGGGCCGTCTAGGCGGTCTCGGGCGCCGTAAGGCACCCGTGATGATATGTATGTATGTATAATATAAGTTATAAATGTCACTAACAAATTGAGTCGATGCTACTTAATAAATAAATTTATTATTATTATTTTAAACCTACTTTTTGAATCTCTTTTAAAATCTGTAGGTACTAATCGGGAGGTACTAGGTCTGTGGTGCTAATATGTTATTTAAAGTATCTATTTGATAACTAGATATTTACTTGAGTAGGTACAGCAAGGGTCTTTGGCGAGAACCTGTAGGGGAAGGTTATGTTTATGTTTTTTTTGCTGGAGTCGACTAAACTTGACGCCCATACAAACGTACTTCCAATATTACAACTTAGCTGTTGATCGAAGTATTTTTTTTTATGTTCGTAATTGTACGCAAAAATCTTTCTGTGGTGAGTAATAAAAAAAAAGTATAATAAAATGTAAAATAAAATTTATGACCCAACATAGAAAAATTAATAAATACAATGACCGACAAAAATATTATTTGCATTCTGCGACAAACACTAATCGAGTATTATTGGAAGTGCGAAATCTAATTTTGTATGGTGAACAGTGGAGAACGCGGAGTTTGAATGTAGTGCCCTTAATTTAAAAAAAAAGAGTCCCTTTAGCAGATTAATTGTGTGTGATTACTGCATCGATTAATTTTCGGTGTAGTAGTCTCTTTTTAAGGTGCGGTTGCGAAATAGGTGGTTTTATTGGGGATAAGGCAGCGAGTATATTAAAATAGACTCGAAATGCAATTCGTCTTTGATGCCACTTATTTCGTAATCGCGTCATTTCCGGCATAGTGGAAGCGATCAATGTTGTTAAAGAACAATTATTGATTGACCCCATTCTTGGACTTTGTAGCTCTGCTCACCACCAGGTAAATAAAAGGTCAAATGCCGTGCTCCAATAAAAATAAAAATCTATATTAAATTATAAACCGTCGCAGAAACAGCAGCTGATAATGATGACTTTCATTAATTCCCAAATATAATCCTCGTCACCACAAAAGCTGCCTTGATGATAAAACCACAAAATTAAACAGTTTCCTATAAAACCGACTTTCCAAAACACGATAATAGTTAATAATAGCCAGAGGAAATAAACCAGATAGCAACATTTTATAACAAATTAATAAGTATAATACAAAGAATACATTATAACGCCAGTGAAACAGTGGACAAATACTACTTGGTATTGGGACAATGGCTTCATTATGGTAATATCAAACAAAAATTGGGCATTAAAAATAACAGATATTTTTATATTATAATTATTAATTATATTGACTCTATAAGTATTTGTCCAGGCTTTACCGCCGAAAAGGCAGCTAAACTAAAATATAATAAATATTCAAGTCTAACAAATCATTATAATATATTCATTCCTTTCGCAATAGAAACATTAGGTCCTTGGTGTTAAGAACCAAAACTTTTCATTGAGAAACTAGGAAAAAAAGTAACGTAAAAACTGTAGTGTTTTAAGTCTAAGAGATATGAGACAATGTTCTTAGCTGTCCATGGCTTCACCGTGCGGGTGGCGGGTCCATCGCATGGTTGGAAGGCAGGGGAATGAACTGCAGCATTCCCGGACTTGAGACCGCGAAGTAGGTTTAAAGGCCTTTTGAACTCTCACCTGCACTGTGTTCACTACCCTCTCTACTCAACCAAATACTATATGATCCTGTTAGCGCCATCTTGAAAACACGGATCCATAAAACTTCCGACGACTGATCTCAGAAGGCTTCCTTCAATAAACTAATCCGACTAATCCGAGAGACTAATCCGTTAGAAGTCGAATAATATGATCTCACAAACGAAATTACTAGCGTTTGTGAGATCATATTATTCGACTTGATGTTATGGTCCTTAGGAATGTTTGTTACCCACGGAACGGTGAGTTCTATAAGTATTACTTTCTTCAAGCACCGAGAGTATACCAGTATATCTGGTCTATAGGCTGATAATGCTAGTTCGTCTGGAATAAATGGTCTAACTAACTCGGCCACTATGTATATTTACCTATCACTTATAGACCTTAATTGTGACTCTTACGGTAACATTAGCCCTTCACTTCTAGCGCCAGCAGAAATTCACCAACTAATGATGAATTTCTGCTACTACTTTCATGTGGGAGGCATCTAAGGAGTTCATATTGTGGTAAAGTTTTTCTCCTAAATTAATCTTCTATAAATAAATCTATAAAATAATGATTTTTTTAGGTGGGAGGAAGGCGTCTATAATTCCGCTGTGACCAACCAGATTCGTTACTCCACCGCCCATACAGATGAAGAACGTCAAGTGACCTAGTCATGTTTCGGTTTTAGTCTGTGGGATTACCGGTTTACCGAAGACTACTGCATCGATATATTATCGAGGTAGGAATCTCCTTTCTTGGTGCGGTTACGAAATGGGCAACTGATTTGACGATAAAGCAGCGAGGATATTAAAATAGACTCGAATTTATACGTCTTTGTCGCCGCCCATTTCGTAACCGCATCCTTTAACCAGCATATTGGGAGTGATCAATATTGTTAAACAACAATTTATTAATTGATATCATTCATGGACTTCATGGGTCTGATCTACCAACAGGTAGATACAACGTATCACTGAAACTTTATAATAAACAGCTAGTCTGGGATCTAGCTGCTTTTTATAAAGATACCGCACGTTTTAATTTAAATGAATGTATCTCGGTAAACGACCAGAGGCCTTATTGCGAGTTTGTAATCGCTAAACACGACAAGACGTAGCGGAAACTAAAAATATAAGTTCTATCCTGTTAATTATAGAGTTAAAATTCTAATGCTCCAAAAATGTTCAAACTTGCGAAAAATTCATGTATTTCAAGATGGCGGCATTATTATAGTCAACCTAATACAGTCTACCGACTTTTGACGGATCCTGGATGGAAGAACCCCTACTCTGGTAGTCGGAGACCTCAACGTCAAACACCCGGCGTGGGGCTCCCCGACACACATTCCTACGTCGGTGAACTACGCGGCTGACGTCCTTGACATTGTAGTCGCCCAGGCCATCAGTTCACGTCGAGGTCTTGTACGACGTGGACTCACAACACCTCCCATTGCTTGTGGTGCTGGGCATACAATTTGACGTCCCCGCCGCGAAGGGGCGATTTAAAACAGACTGGGACCAGTATAAAGATATACCCAACAGATTTTATATTGCTGATCCCATAAACTCGCCGGACGATGTAGAAGCGATAGCAACTCGCTTCACGGAGCCCTTAGTGCACGCTAAGGAGGCGGCAATACTTGAACTCCTACGCATACTAGTCTAAAGCGTGAAACCCTCCCACACCCCCTCCGACTTAAGCTTCAGTTTAAAAGGCATCTCCAGAGGCGCTGGGCAACTTCCGAGACCCCAGTACCAAACAGAAGACTAACCCGAACGCCCGAAGCCGTTTATCCGTTGCTCGTTGACGCGGGAAACAGCCACTACGCCCCCCAAGACAGAGCCGATATACTTGGCAGTCATCTGGAGGGGCAATTCAAACCTATTCCCGTCGTCGACCAGGCATTCATCGGGCATACAGAGGATAAAGTGCGGGAATTCTTGTGCGATTCAAATCAGGACCCCCTACCGGGGCACTTTTTCATTTCGCCAGCTGAGGTGGAGCGAGTCGCGCTCCGCCTTAAGCACAAAAATGTCCACAATTGACGCAGCTCCCCCGCAGAGCCATAGCCGCATTCGCCCGGCTCTGCAATGGAATACTCCGTACAGATCATTTCTCCTAAACTTGCCGGTGCCGCCCATGGCCTCGCGGTTGCTTGCATCCTTTTTGAGCGACCACCACTTCCACGTGGCTGTGGAGGGAAAAACCTCTACGGAGTATTCCATTGAGGCAGGTGTCCCCAGGGGAGCTGCCTTTCGCCCGCACTTTATGCTCTGTACACCAACGATATCCCTACTCTCTCGGACTCCCTCCTCCCGGGAGAGCATGATGTAACCCTGGCGCTGTTCGCGGATGACAGCGCCTACCTCTACTCATCCAAAAGTCCTAGACTCACCGCCGCGAAAATGCAAAGGATACTGGATATCCTCCCTTCTTGGCTCGACAGGTGGCGGCTGTCCGTCAACGTGGGCAAAACAGCTGCCCTTATGACGACACGCCGCCGATACCCACCATCGCTAAAACTCCGGAGACAGGAGGTCCAATGGACCGACACTGTAAAATACCTGGGGTGCATCATAGACCGGCCCCTTCGCATGGGCGCTATAGCCGAGCATTTGAGCAATCAAGCCAAAGCTGCCCGGTTCATGCTCCGGCCGGTCTCGAGATCATCTCTTCCGCTCCGGGTAAAAGTGTTGGTCTACAAGACCTACATACGTTCCCGGTTTACAGTAAAAGGCCACGAACAAGATACGGATCTAGCGTCTGCAGAATGTCTCTCTGCGCATGGCGTCCGGCGCTCCGTGGTTTGTGCGCAATTCCACAATAAGCGGCGACCTGAAGGTTGAATCAGTGGAAGTGTTTGTTGAACGGCTCGCTCGACGGATGTTTGACCGGGCCGACAACGGACCCCACGATCACCTTCACGGAATCGCGCTACTACACGCACGGCCACCGGAGGGAAGGCCATTGCCGAGAAATAGAGGCGGCGACTCGCTAGGACTTTAACCACATACCCCATCCTAGGCGCGCTGGACTCGCCTGCAGCGCGCCACCTCCTACCCCTACCCCTACTCCCTTTACTACCCCCAAACTCCCTTTACTATCCCCTCAGAGGAGGGACACATATCGCACGGCCCAAGCTTCGCGAGGGCCAGCGCTTACGGCGCATGAGTTACCGGCGGGCTATCGCCCGCCGAGATCCTGCACCTGGCAGCAGGGAATATTCCCCAGCCGGAACCCAACCCCACAGCAAGGGGGTTGAGTCCACTTATTAATAGAGTCTACCATTGGAATAGAACTTATATTTCCATATCTATAGTTTACGCGATGTCTTGTCGTGTTTAGCGGTTTCAATCTTGGAATAAGGTCCCAGCACTTACTCGTACCCTGCAGGATGGATAAACTATTGTTACCATAAGTCATCACCATAGCACCTCTAATAGGTAGGTACATTTGAGAGGCCGGCAAATGAGCAAATGAGAGCAAATGGTTTTATATGGGCACGGCATCTGAATCTATAGCAAAACTACAATTTTAATAAATTTTGTACCAAAATTGTTTCTTCATCCCTTTTTCCGTCAAAACTTCAGGTGTTTGGTCTTTAGAAGCCAAAAATTTTGCTCCTGAATTAGGTTCTCTCCTTAAGGAAACGTCCGGTGATGTCCGAACTAACTGTCATTTTATCCAAAAAATATCTTTCATCGTCCAGAGAGGGAATGTGGTGTATTAGGTAATTTTAGTTCTACAAATAGCTGGGACCTGGAGGCTTTTTAAATATATATATCTTGGAATAGCTTTATAATAGGAATAGATTTATTATCTTTTTAATATAATAATAATAATAATTGGTGTTTAGGCTTTGTCTCTTACACTATATATAGCTCGTAGTTAGCAGGCGAATATCGACTTTTATAATTAGGTATTTAACGATTTTTCTTTGTATTCGCTATATATTCGTAAAGTCACTAATGTAGAAATGTATATTCTATATCTCATATTGCTCTTTGCTTTTAATACATTCCAGTTTTTGGCTTCGGATATTTTCATAGTATACGAAAATAAAAAAAATAAAAAATAGAATTTTCGGTGGGCTATTTTTTCTTTATATTTACTTACTAACGATTATTTTGTCTTGGGTGGATTTAACAGTAGTCCGAGCAAACGTATGGCAGTAAAATGGGGTTCACCCCTTTTCCAATTACTTTAGTGCAAATACAAAGTATGCCAATGTTTCTATTTTAATTCCACATGTATTATTAAGAAGTAAAATCATTTAAGTACAGTTGCGATTAATTATTAGATTATTGATATGGTAGTTTAAAATGTTTTTTTTCGATAAAAAAGGTAGTCATTTATTTAGTACGTGGTGGCCGAGTTGGTTAGACCTTGGACTTAAAAACACTTAGGTCCCTGGTTAGAATCCAGGTGTCTACCAATGAGTTTTTAATTTAAGAATTTATGTACATTTGTTTGACTGTTGTCTCTATAGTGCCTCGGTGAGCACGTTAAGCTGTCGGTCCCGGTTTCACTATACCAAGTTGTGAAACTGTTTATAGATGGGTTGTTGAGTCTATTCAAAACATCGCGACGAGCTAGCCACTTGTTCGGTGTACACTCATACCATCGGCTACGACGAGGTGGGATTAAAACCCCTACGATGGGTACCCTGGGGCCGTCTAGGCGGTCTTGGGCGCCGTAAGGCACCCGTTATGATATGTATGTATTTATTTAGTTTATTTTAATGGTAACATTAAATTGGCTACGAAAATGCAAAAAAATAATATATTTTTAAATTACCTGTTATTCAAGGGAATATACATATAGAGTATGTAATTTTTAGTTTAAGTAGTTTCTTTGTTAAATCTCGTTATTTTGACTGGCAGTTTTCTTTATAAGAATTATAATTTGACTACGGATCTAATAATGGATAACTTCTTGATAACTTTATTAATAAAATTCTCCTCAATTCAGTTCCATAACAGTTGTATATGTCTCATGCCTGCTGCTCTTGTTATCAGTTTTGCGGTGACTCTAGGCTGAGGCTGCTTTTTTTTTATTTGTTTGTTCGCATGAATATTTACAAAATCTCGCTCAAAGTACAACCTTCCAAAACCACCATGTATCATTACCAAAAGAACATTGATTATTTTTCATAACTTGTCAAAAGTAATGTAACAATTTAAATCGAACACAATTATGTTTAATTTTTTCTTATGTGTAGTAGCTAGATAATTCAAGAACTAAAACCCTGTTTTTTTTTTTTTTTTTCGTGTAGATATGATGAAAACCTCCAAAGCTAAAGACTTGAATTTATCAAAAGCTAAGAGGAATATGAGATATAGGTTATATATTTCTACATTAGCAACATAAGTAGTGACTTTACGAATATAAATATAGCAAATACAAAAAAAAAATCGTTAAATACCTAAATTATAAAAGTCGATATTCGCCTGCTAACTACGAGCTATCTATAGTGTAAGAGACAAAGCCTAAACACTCTTAAATTATTTTACGTTGCTTCATGATATGTTCTGGTGCGATTGATTGTCATGAATTGGTCTCCGATATCCTGCGTCTTTGTGTACCGGACTCCCGTACCAGATACACAAACCTATTCAGTGTACCGTTCATGCGAACTAAACTTGGCAAATTTGCATCTAACAGTGTCCATCAAAGCATATTACTCATCTGTAACAAAGGATTCCCAGATATAGATCCTTTTTGTTTATACCAATTAACATTTTAAAAAGGGCTATCTTTTATTTTAGATACTCGATGGTAAATAATAAATTATATTTATAATATTTTACATATATAGTATACCTGATATTTCTATTTTAACTTGCTCACTAATTAAAACATAATATTTTTGCATACTTATTCATTTTATATTATATTTTTTCAAGCTCTACTCTCACAAACATATAAATACATTAATATGAATACACATATTTAGACAACACACACATGCACACACATTTTGTATCACTTACAAGCTTTTTCTACTAGATGTTTAAACTAATTAGCAACATAATTAAAATGCCATTATGGCATTTAATTCTAAATTATTATTTAATTAATTAAATGTAATTTACGCTGTGAATCTTTTGTTTAATAAATAAAATAATAAAAAAAAACAAAATAATAATTATAAGCTACAGTTATAATTATTATTTGACTGCCTCCGTAGACTAGTGGTTGCGCCTTTGTCGTTGTATCCGGAGTTCGTCCGATTCCCAACATTGGCAAAAAAGAAATAGTACGTTTTTATGTACAGTTTTTTATATATAGTATTGGAGCTTAATATATTATATCGTTGTTTATGGTACACATAGTATTAGCCTAGAGCTTAGTTTGTGACCAGACCATTATTATGTAATTTCCAATATTAATCATTACAAAAACATTATTTATTTAAACAGTTAACAAAAGTAAAGATATGATGCCAAGATAGTGTGATAAAATAGCTTGGTACTTTAAAAAAAAAAGTTTTTTTTCAAAAATAATTGAATTTTCGTTGTAAATAGTATGTTATTACAGTTATCTAAGCACACGGTGGTTATATAACTGTAATCAAATACTTTGTAGGATTCTAATAAGTTGTATGAATATGAAAAAACACCGACTAGTTTGACATCAGATGAAAAACAACGAGTAAGCCACTCTATTTTATTTATTTGCGGCTAAAAATTGCAATGTTATCAAATAATAGAGCAGATATCTGCTGTTTTTATATAATTCTGTTAAAATCAGATGACACATAGATACTAGATATTTTTTCAATGCATTAGTTTTTTAATGTTTTTAATCACTTTAATGTCGATCTTTATTTGGCCATTGACAGCCTCCGTAGACTAGTGGTTGCGCCTTTGGCGTTGTATCCGGAGGTCGTGGGTTCGATTCCCACCCATGGCAAAAAATATTAGTACGTTTTTTCTGTACAGTTTGTCGTGGTCTGGGTGTTTATAAAATATAATATGTATTATATCGTTGCTTCTGGTACACATAGTACAAGCCTAGAGCTTAGTATGTGACCAGAGCAATATGTGTAATTTGTCCTACATATTATTATTATTATTGTGAAGTGTTAAGTCTAAAAGTGCTTCCCGCTTACTCTTAGCTCTATCAATAATTTGATTTCTTGCCTCCAACTCTAATACGACATATTCTATGAAGTTCACAACATCCCATCTTCACTTCAGAGATTCGAATCACTGTCAAAGCTGAGGCAGCTGGACCAACAACCGCTGCAAATATATAAAACAATTTCAGTCATTATTTGTGGGTTTTGCCATTGAGCATATAAGACAGTGGGGAGTCTAGGCAAAATAAATATTTAAAAAGATTTGTAAAAAAAATAGTTGGCATCTCTGGAGACCAACGGACTGGCATCTTTCTCACTCAAAAGATTAGTATATAAATTCAACGAGGAATACTGATTTGGGCTCCACTGGACAATGGTTTTGAGAAGTATTTTTATTTAGGGCAATTCCTTTAAATTTATATTTCATCTGTAATGTCTAATATTTTATAACTATTTATAGTGTGTTCAGCCTTTTTACGATTTTATTTATATAAATATACCAGATGCCCGTCCCGGCTTTGTACGAGTATACTAATTAATAAAATGTTCTGTTTCACTCTGGACTCATTCGCTTTTTTATATGGAGATTTTTTAACCAAAACTTTTCCAAACGTGGACTTTTGGGTTTCATAAAAAAAACCATTGATTTCGGAACGCATAGAGTACAAACATTGATTTTTATTAATAGAGAAGTTAGTGAGTTGGTATATATTTTTATAAATATTATTTAGAAAAAAAATTCAAGTTTGTAAAATTTGTAAACTTCAGGCCTTTGGTCACCTGCTGCTCTAGCATTTTCTCAATCATTGAGAAAATTATTAATAGAAAAATCAGGTGCCCGTCGTGCTAGAGCCTACTTTTTCAAACGCTAGAAATTCAAAGAGGCTCTAGAGGAACGCAATGAATATATTTATTAATCTTTTTTTATTATTATTATTTAGTTTTTATAATGCCTATTATTACCTTTATATGTTTGTCAATTTGACGGTAATAATTTTTTTTTATTTAGTACATTTTATATATTTTTTATTTGGATACGATAATCATTGAAAATTACTGATTTTCTTCTTTTTTTTTTCATATTCAAAAACAACGATATGTTATATTTTATAAATACCCAGACCTTGTCAAAGTGTACAGAAAAAAGCGTACTATTTTTTTTTGCCACGGGTGGGAATCGTACCCACGACCCCAGGATACTAGTCCTACCACTAGTCTACGGAAGCGGTCCTTTCATTTTATGTATTTTTATGAATATTTCATAAAGTAATTTTTGTGTAGTTCTTTAGTATATTGGTACAGTACCAACGACTTACTTTCATGTAAAATAATCTGTCATGGTGTTGTTCTGCGCATGTATGGAGCACCAGAGTGTTTTACTTGCTGGTACCATTTTCTCCGGAGTGTCTCAGGGGAGATCGATTTCTTTTTTTTTATATCATAAATAGGTATCTGCAAAGATTTACGTGAAATAAATAATTTAGAATTTTGATCGAAATTGTATTACGTACGTTTATTTCTTATCAATGAAAATAAGGATAAAACACATTTTTACCTTGATTTAATATACAGGGTGAATTTGAAAGGATGTACTTTGGGCTAATATGAGGTTCTGCTGATCAAATCGAACAACTTTTCCCATGAAACCATGTGTCGCAAATGAAAAAAAATTTGGCTTCCCTATACAAATTGGTCATTTTAACATTACTAGTTTGTATGGAGAAGGCATTTTTTTTTCATTTCCGGCACATGGGCCCATGGGAAAAGTTTTTCGTATTGATTAGCAGAACCTCATATTAGCCCAAAGTACATCCTTTCCAAGTCACCATGTATAGTGTTTAAATATTTTCTCTTCGATTACTGTATTTTAACCAGTTGCTTCTCTATGTTTCTACCTCGTTTACACTGACAAAATTGGAAATATGAAAACACGATTGATGTTAGATATTTTGAATGGATATACCCGGTGCGGTCTAAAACCTTTTTTTTTATTAGGAACATGGTGAAAACCAATCTACGAGTCTGTCAATTGGTGGGTTGCGGGTGACATATAAAGTTGTCGAATTTTCGGAAATCAAAAAGATTTTTTTATCTACACTGAGGGAATGAAAAACCACGCCAGTTCAATCTGTCAGTTCTATTTAAAAATATGTTGTTACCGTGTCGCCGCAGACATATCGTTCCTATAAAGCTTTGATAAAGGCCGGCCTGTGGTTTGTACAAATTATTAGTAGAACTTTTATTCGATGCCGGGTTTGATAGATTGTTACGTTAAACAAGACTTCGATATAGATATTACTAATTAATGAACGTTCAATTCATGCAATTAAATTAATGATTATTTATTAAATATACCGTTGCAGATTTTACTAAGATATGTATATAAAACAATATTTAATAACTTAGTGATTATGTATAATAATAATTCATATCTTGCTATTGCTATAAGAAAAACATAATATCTAGTATACTCGCAACATTGCCTTTTTTAATATTTAAAGATATTCGTTGAATCTTTCCTTTATTTATAAACGCTTAGCTCACATCCATATTTCTTTTATTGCTTTCGTGATCAAACACCTAAAATGTTGACTTGAAAAGCTATTAATAAATAATTATGTTTTAAAATAGAACACTTCGTGTTTGGACTTAGCAGCAGCCTCCACGGTTGATCCGGCTTTGGCAGAAGATCTATTAAGACCCGCGATGCAGACGCAAGGGACTGCCTGCTCTAGTCGTGAACGGTTGTGTCAGCCACTTATTAAAAACGTACAACAGTAGACAATATATTAGGTACGTATGGGAGTTGACGGGTGTAACGAATATGTATTAGTATAGCTATTTTTTATTAGAGATCGGCATGTGACTTTTTATCTACCTGGTAGTGAGCCGACTTACAAAGTCGATACATGGGGTCAATCAATAATATGTTCTTAAAGAACATTGATTGACTCCCCTATGTCGGCTAAATGATGTTATTACGAAATGGGCGGCTACAAAGAAGAATTGCAGTACGAGTATATTTTAATATACTCGCTGCCTTATCGTTAACTCAACCACCCATTTCATAACAGCACCCTGAAAGGAGTCTACAACCTCGACAAGAAATCGATGCAATAATCACCTGAAAACCAGTGAACCCACAGACTAAAACCGAAACATTAATAGTCAATTGACAGTTTTTGCAACTTTATGGACTGTGGTAACGAAACCGGTCGGTCAGCCTAACAAAGTTATAGAGACCTTCCTTTCACCTAAATTTCTAATACATATAGTACCAAATTAGAGCTTAGTTTGTGAGCATAGTAATAATAGACTATATTGTTATTATAATAAAAAAAATGCCATAAATTTTTCGGTCATTTTAAATGCCTTAAGAAGGCATATAAAGGCATGAAATAACAGATGAAATAAATTATGCCTCTTACAAAAAAATCTCGCGCGGAATTCTTCGAAAAAATACAGATTTTGCTATAACTTCAAAATATTTTACACACACACATACACATTTACACATATCATCACGGGTGCCTTAAGGCGCCCGAGACCGCCTAAATGGCCCCAGGTTACCCAGCGGAGGGGTTTTAATCCCAACTCGTCGTAGCCGCTGGTATGAGTCAAAATATTTTAAATTTTACAAAAACGCTAGATCATGAACCAGATCTTAAATATATACATAACATATAAAAACACGACTTGTAATCTACTATATATTAAAGTAATAGGAAATATCGGTAAAAAATTAGGTAGGTAACTTTGCGATTTTTAGGGGTTTTAATCCCACCTCATCGTAGCCGATGGTATGAGTCAAAATATTTTAAATTTTACAAAAACGCTAGATCATGAACCAGATCTTATATATATACATAACTTATAAAAAACACGACTTTGTAATCTACTATATATTGAAGTAATAGGAAATACCGGTAAAAAATTAGGTAGTTAACTTTGCGATTTTTTTCTATCGAGGTAACTTTATGCTACCTATTACGTTTTTCAAAAAGCAGTTGCTTATATTATATCTTGTATTATCACTATGTTTTTTTTATATATTTGTTGGGTTTGATATAGTCTCATAATCGGAGATCTCGAATTCTAATTTGCTCTTAACCTACTTCTTAATACTTAGTAAGTAAAATAGTATTATAGTAGGTACTAACTAATAGCTTATAATGCCTATACATAACATTATACGAGGAACTAATAAACGCACTTGACCGCGTTTTGGTTTTATGTAACGTAAACATTAAAATGCTTACAACTATAATTAAAATTTATATTACGTACTATATTACAGCTACTTTCTTTTTGAACCTAAGGTTATTAACTATAATTGAACATAGGTGTTAATAAATAAGCGAACCTTTTCATCCTCATAATTATGGTCATTATATTTTCTCGTCAAGTGAAGTATTATCCATGAGTTAAATAACATATATGATTATTATAATATGTCTACAAGTATACTAATATTATAAAGAGAAAAGATTTGATTATTTGTTTTTTTCCGGAAAAACTCGAAAATTACTGAACTGATCTCAAAAATTCTTTCGCCAATAGAAAGCTCTATTATCATTTTATTAGCGAGTAATGTTTCTGTCTGATTTCGATTCGATTGATTTTTAATTAAACGGCTTGTGAAACTGAATCTATATCATACTACATATATATATATAGAAGTTTTGAAAAATAAAAATGTTTTTCTTTAAAGCTCTTCTTTTAGGCAACTGCGGAGATTGGTATGTAAGTACTTAATAAAACTCTAAATTATACCTATAAATCGGTGCTTTAAATTCATTATGGATAGCAAGCAACCTTCTATTATGACTGTAATAATGTCCACCAAGGCATGGTAGTCATGGTCAACGTGTGTAGTAGCAATAATAGATACCTATTAAATAACAATAGAAAATAGTTTTTAAAATAACACGCGGAAAACAGCTTAAATAAAAATATAACTATTAAGTAACTCAAATACAATCAACCAAAGAGTTGTTCAGACGTCTGATGGAAGGGCCAAGTGACATTTTTTTTTTTTTTATGAGAGCTCGGCATGTGACCTCACATCTACCTGATGGAAAGCAGTATGAAGGTCCAAGAACAAATGCAACCAACAATTACGATCTACGTAATCGTTGATTGCACCTATTATGCCGGCTTAAGATGCCTATACACGCTTCGTTTAAAGGACTCGAGATTATAGGAAGTAGGAAACACGCGAGCATCTAGAGCATTCCACATTTTAATAGTGCGACAGATACACGAATCACCAAATTTTTTAGTGCGGGTAGTATATCAGCCACAGTATATGCATGCATTTGGTTACCTGCTCGTGAAGTCCTATATCGGAAAGGAGAAGAAGGAATGAAATGAAAAAGTTATATATTAGATTCGAACCAGGGACCTTTTTGTTTTTTAAGTCCAAGGTCTAACCAACTAGGCCACCACGTATTTAATAATATTTTATCTTATATCAAGAAACAAAATGATTGTTTATGATATTTGGATACAAAAGAATATTCAACGGTAGTTTTCGTCCAAATGTTGTTTTACATAAAAAAAAATATTTATTTAAAAAAATAATCCTATATTAATCAATTCTATTTTTTTATGTATTATTATATTTTATTTAAGTGTATAATTATGCCTCAACCAAAAATTAAACAACTAAAATAAAATTATTTTAGTAAGCTGTAAAGTTTTGCACCCCTAAGGTGAAGTTATGATGGGGTGTTTAGTTTGGGACCGCATGTGTAGCTGCTAATGTAAGTGTAGCTACCAAAAACCACTGAACCTCATTCTAGGCACCCCAATAGACGTACCCCTTCTGATCCCCATTTCATTAGCATCACCGAGTACTAAGCTCCTGCCATTGAAGAATAAAGTGCATTAAATATGATTATTTTATAAAAACCTACTTGGGACTCTATCCAGAGTAAATAGAATTATTTTTGACATTATATCGTTTAATGAAGTAACTGTTATACCTACTTACAATCTTTTAGATAAGGAAGAAAGGGATCATCTAACACAAGTATTCCTATACTAAGTACATATATATTGTATTTTAATTTTCATATAATTTCGATCTACTTTTAATACAACCCTTGCCTTCCCCTCCCATCATACCACCTTTGTTTCTAAATCGTTTGCAGTTGTCGCTGCAACACTTTGGAATAATTTACCAGTCAAAATAAGACAATCACCAAATAGGGTCTTATTTAAAAGAAGAGTATATGATTACTATTTAAATTCATAGGTAGTTTTTATTTATCTTTCATTATTCTATTCCTTTCCACTTTGATACTTCTCCTTTCTCATTTTGTAGTTGGTAGTATTGTGTATATGTAGTTTATGTATGTATACATATAAGATATATTTAAGTAGTGTATAATAGATTGTAAGTATTTTATATAATACTCACTGGTTTATATACTCAGTTACTATATTGCACCTACCTCACTTATTAACTGCTTTTATTGTCCCGAAGGTTTGACTGGTAGAGAATGCCTAGCGGCATTAATCTGCCTTTGTATTTTGTATGCAATAAAGATTTAAATTAAAAAATATATATAATAATAATAATTTGTGTTTTAATACAATGCAATACTAATAATGGATTGTAGTTTAATTAGATTTTTTTATCACAATAGGCCTAGTTGATATGAATCAATTGTGATAAAAAAAACTGAATGATCAGCCATGTCTTATTAATCATTGGACCGCTCTAATGATGTCTGCATTCTTGCAACAATGAACTATTACACAAGCATGACGATGGCTTTGGAATCCGAAAACGAAAACTCTAGAACATTTTTAAATTAAGCGTAGGATCGTTGACAGGTTGACAGTAATCTATACTAATATTATAAATTATATGACAGCCTCCGTAGACTAGTGGTTGCGCCTTTAGCGTTGTATCCGGAGGTCGTGGGTTCGATTCCCACCCATGGCAAAAAAAAAAAATTAATTAGTACATATAGTTTCTTCTGTATAGTTTGTCATGGTCTGGGTGTTTATAAAAAATAATATAATATGTATTATATCGTTGTTTCTGGTACACATAGTACAAGCCTAGAGCTTAGTTTGTGACCAAAGCAATATGTGTAAATTGTCCAACATATTAATATTATTATTATAAAGAGGTAAAGTTTGGGAGTTGGTGAGGTTGTAGGGGGTAATATCTGGATCTACTGAAACTATTTTGAAAATTGTTCTATCCAAAAATAGCCCATTTATCGAGGAAGGCTATAGGCTATATAACATCACGCTACGATCAATAGGAGCGGAGGATCAATGAAAAATGTTGGGAAAACGGGGGATTTTTTTTCCCATTGAGAGCTTCCGTTGCGTGCGCTGCGTAAACAGTTAAAGTTACGCAGACAAACATTCGCGTGTCAGCTAGTAACAAATAACAATAAAGAGAAGCATTTTTATCAGGATCAGGAATGTTAAAACTTTAAAAGTCGCATGATTTAGCCGGCATAGTGGGACCTATCAATATTGTTTAAGAACAATTATTGATTGGACCCATTCATGGACTTTGTAGATCTGCTCACCACCAGGTAGGTACAAAGTCACATGTCGTGGTCCAATAAAATAAAAAAAACCTACTTATTGTTGTACAACAAAGCTTACTGTTTTAATTTTCTCAACTCCAAGTATGTACAAGGTGCTAAAATTGCTTTGGCAATTCTAACAACTCGTGGTCTGATGAAGTTAACTATGGTACAGTGATTGTTGTATCAATTACTGACCGAACATGACGCTTAATTATCTTTACGTCGGATCAAATTTGTATCCATTTATATTTCAGACGATCCTCCAAAACATTTGCTCCGAGTAAATTGTATACATATTTACATATATGGCTAGAAAATTGTATAGTTGCGTTCATTAACTATATACATGTTTATTACTATAACAGGGTTATTATGGAATGCCTCTTCGTTCATAACAATATTAAAGGTGCATCCTATTTGAAATGCCACTTCTATTCAATTATGTTTGTATATAATATCGTAAACAGTCTGCCAGGTAGTTATTAGTTGCTATAAGTGCTTGCTAAAATCACTTTAAGGGAAACGCTACATTGATGGCTTGTCGAATATTAAGTCTTTGTAACTTCTGAGTTCTGCTAAACTTCATAGTAGTAGTTCATATGAAGTCTTTACTAGCTCATTAGCAGGGTGTATAAACTGGTTAGGATGCATTTTGCTAATAAGTTATAGGTGGAAAGGAAGGTAAGGAAGTCTCTATCACTTCGCAAGGTATCGTTACCACCTAAATCCGTCCAGTGGCCTAATCAAGTTTCGGTTTTAGTAGGTGGGTTCACCGATATTCAGGAATATACTGCATATATTTATTTTCGAGGTGGTACCTGTTTTAAACTGTAACTGAAACCGACAACCTAACGTCCTCTTTAAGGCATTTTATAAATGTTTTTATTACCTAACGAATGTAGCTATATTTTTTTTAGAACATTGAAAATATTACACCCGTATTCTAAGACGTTACCTCAACTATTACTTAACTCAAAATGCCCTTAAGGAACGACATTTGTATTTTTAGTTGTCAAAATCTTCCTTACCTAAGGAATTTCCTTTGCTTTCCTTATTCAAGGTCCTCGACGAACTGTCAAAGTTAAGGTACATTGGCATCTACCTTACAGACACCTTACGGTGGTTAGTTATACTTTTTTAAGTTTAGTAGTTTATATGAAATGAATTTCGAAGAATTTTTGGATTATATTAATAATAATCCATACAGTAACTATGTACCACGCCGGTATATACGGGATGCACAAAATCCGATCGAAATATATGATGATACGGAATTTATTAGGAGGTACCGATTTAATAAAAATACTGTCAAAGATATTTTACTACCCATGATTTCCAATGATCAACCAAACAACAGAGGACTCCCACTTCCACCTATGATACAATTATTAATAGTATTGCGTTTTTACGCAACAGGGAATTTTCAAGTAAGTATCTATTATTTGTATTGTAGGGTGTTTGTTGGTGTAGGCACCTACTAGTTAACTAGAAATATCGTAGTAGGTCAATATACATATACTAACAATTTGTGCCAATAGTTCCTGACCTGTGTTTATTAATTTATTCTATTTAGTCTAAGGTTTATTATGTATGGTAAGAAAAAAAATAATATCAATTATTTTTACTTGGCGGGTAATATTCAGCTCTAAAGAGAAATAACGACAAATCCTAAATTATGTGTGTAAACCATTGTATTATATTATATTTCTTAATACACTCTTGTCCCTTTAGCTACTCACCTAAATTGTTGTGGTTATTAGAACTTCAGAGCCTGTGTTGTAGTTAGTAAAGTTGGTTTTTTAATGTAGTTACCTAGTAATTTAAATTGGTGGAGGTATAATTTTTTATTATTTTTAGAACCTGTTTATGAGTATATTGGATGTATCATGGAGTAAATTTTGCAATGGATATAGATGCAGAATAAAGAAATGGGTAAGCTTATTTTTTTTCCATTACCTAAGTAGAGTATTTATTTAGGACCTATGTGCATGCTTGGAATAAAATTTTAATAATAATATGCAATATTTTATATATTAATATGCAGTAGTTTTGGTACATAGTAATTTAATAAAAAAAAACAAAAATGAATTTTATAAATTATTGAAAACATATATTTTTACAAAATATTACCTGCATCCTATTTAATACAATTACTTAATATTTAATTAGGTTTTTATATCTTTTCAGATAGTGTGTGGTGACCTTCATAAAATTAGTCAATCTGTTGTCTCCAAAATAATAGCAAATAATTCAGAAAAAATAGCAAACCAGTTAACACAATATGTTAACTTTCCTGTCCGTAGTGATTGGGATCTAGTAAAAAAGAATTTTTATAAAATTGCTGGATTTCCTGGAGTTCTAGGGTGCATCGACTGTACCCATATACCAATAAAAAGCCCAAGTCGAGAAAATGGTGAAGTATTCAGAAATAGAAAGGGATGGTTTAGCCTAAATGTGCAGTTAGTCTGTGGGCCTAATATGGAGATTTATGACATTGTAACCCGTTGGCCTGGGTCAGTACATGATTCCCGCATATTTGCTAACAGCAGATGCTCTATGAGGTTTGATGAAGGTGAATTGATGGGAATATTACTTGGTGATGGTGGATATGCTCAAACATCATATATGTATACCCCTTTGCAAAACCCACAAACTCTTCCTGAAATAAAATATAACAAGGCTCATATAGCCACAAGGAATATCATAGAAAGGGTGAATGGACTGTGGAAAAGAAGATTTGCCTGTTTAAGCAGGAAGTTACAAAACAATCTGAAAAACACATGTAATATTGTGGTTGCATGTGCTGTTCTACACAATGTTTGTGTTATGACTAAGGAGGTTATACCAGAAGATCTTACATTGGAAATGAATGATGTCCCTGTTGATAATGGAGTTCAAACAGAACGTGGCAGTATAATAAGAAATGCGTTTATTATTAGACATTTTACTTAATTATAATTACTCTACTCACAAGCATATTGAGGATGGTTTACCCTAGGGGTTTTAATTTGTTTTATTTAACAATTCAACTTGTTAGTTATATTATTACCTTTTTGTTTATTAAAACAACTTGAAGTATTGCTTTCATTACCTACTTATTGTTAATTACTTTTTTTTAAGTATATTCTTGTATACTTTTAATCCTGCTTTCATTTCACCTACCCTTAGGTTATTAACCATAGTAATTGACTTCTTAAGAGAATCTAATATATCAATGTATTATTTAACACCTTCAAATATATAATATACTTATATTAATTTATGATCCACATAGTTAATAAAATTTATGAATGTGAAAAGAAATATGACATCTTTTTTTATTTAATGTTCAAAGGCTTTTGTTGTTAGTTTGCAGCCTGTAAATTCACTAAAATATTCAGAAACTTCACTGAAATAAAGTGCCACAGCATCAACTGTTTAGAATAGCACATCTTTATAATAAAAGTTAAAATTTAAATAAAAATCTTCTGATTGTTTTGGTGTAAATTCACTAGGAATTTCTAATAAATGTGCAATTCTAAACAATAACATTATATTTGTAATAATGAAAAACACGATTTTACTATAAGTTTAAATTACAACATGATGTTTTTACATAACAAAAGATTTCAGTTTCACTTAAATTAACTTTGTGTACCCAAGATGGGATGATAATAGGAGTTTTAATTTAAATTCATACATAAATTATAATAAATATATATTATTCCAGCATTTTTTTTTTTTAATAAAAAAGGTTTTCTTTATTTTCTTTAGCTCTCTTTGCTCTATTATGAGCTAAAGTTTCTTCTGCATCAATACGCTTTAATTTATTTTTCTGCAATTTTTCATTTGCTGCTTCCAGCAACGCACTTCTTTCAGCAACTTTAATCATATGCAGCTCCTGTTCTTTTTCTGCAGCCTGGGTGTAATTTATCATTCTTCTTTCAAACTCTTTAAGAATAACTTTATTTTTTGTATTTTTTCCTGCAAATAAATAATTATTATACAATCCGACAGAACATCAAAATATGATTATAGGGAAGATATCTTTATTAATTCTTTTCTTTCTCATCTTTTAAAGGAAAATATTATAAATCACATTTACAAGGCAGCACTCACATTATCATACAACATTGTTTGGGGAGAGAGGGTTATACAGATCCAACCTATCTACTCAACTAAAAACTTCCACTTTCAGATTTTAACCATTTCTAGTAATTTTGTTTGTAAGATGTACTTTGTGTATACATAAACATTGCTATATATTGCACTGTGCCAAGTTCATTTTGGGAAATAGGTAGGAGTGATAAATACAATGGAAAGTGTGTGCATTACGTTCACATATGTACATTTTATTTGTAATTTTGTGCAATAAAGTTTTAGAATAAATAAAATCTACCGTTACCTAAATTTAATTGATGACACTGGGTGGGTCCCGAGTTATCCTGCCTGCCTGCCTGTGGTATCTCCTCATGTAGGATCTCATGTGAGATCTCCTCATGGGGGATCTCATGTGAGATCTCCTCATAACCTATCTCAACCTGTGGGATCTCTTCAAGCTGTGGATTCTGCGGCTGTTGAGCATTTTCTACAAAAAAGCAACACAGTTATAAATTTAACACATATATCTTAAAGTAAACTTGTTTTACTATAAATTAAATAAGGCATCAATTACATATACACTATTTTATAAAAAAATACATTGTGTAAAAATCAGACAGTGATAAAAAAAAGGAATTCTATTATTATTTTATGTTTATTTTTTATTTGACAAAATGAGTTCGCCCTCAATTGTGTACAAAACCTGATGTACAAAGCATTGTTAAAGTCAAATTTAAGCATGTTTACTCTGTAAGTGCCTATTTACTCTAGACTTAAAAAGAACTGTCTAGAAAACCTGAAGTTGGTAATTATTTTGTTTATTTATAACAAAAACTATAGTTGAACATTTTGATCACACGGGTAACTAGGAGGAGTAACTATCCTTTATTGGAACATAATCATAATAAACATTTTTTTACCTGCTTGAGTATTTAGAGCCTGGCTATCACTATCCACAACAAATCTCAACTCTATATCAGTTTGATCTGTTAATATATCAATAGGTAATGGGTCAGTTGAAGGTGACTTATACTGGCCCCCACCAGTCTTCATTCTTTCCTTTTTTTCCATATTTAATTGAGCTTTCCTTCTGGTTTTCATGTTATCCCAACATTTTTTTAATTGAGAATCAGTTCTCTGCAAATAAAAACAATAAGTTAGTGGAATCATAGTAACTACAGTCCACCACCACACCCACTAAGCTTAAGCCCAAAACCACTCTACCGTATCTAGTTATCAAATTGTGTACAAAGTGTATACAAAACACCGCAACGTTATAGTCACTTGTCCAGTTTAGACTTTAAATAGCATCGGCTATGACGAGAAGCCGCTGGTACCCAGAGGCCGTCTAGGCGGTGTTGGGCGCCGTAAGGCACCCGAGATGGTAAGCCCAAAACATAAGATGGGCACTACTTACTTTACTGTTTGTTTCTATGCAGTTGAATTCTTCAACGACCCTTTCCCATGCCATTTTCTTGTCCCCAATGTTCGTTTGGGCGGAATTTATTTTATATTTCACAATTAGTTCCTGAAGGCAGGCCTTCTCCGTCTCGCTAAATACTTTTCTTAAAGACATAATTAAGGACACACTAAACACACAAGACTTATATAAAACACAAAATAGTCAAAAAGAGAAAAAAATATAACTAAAAAAAATATCCAGAACACCAATTTACACTTTAATCTTTAATTGTCTACAATTCGCAGTTCCCACTCAAGCAACCAAACGGAAAAATTTTCTATTCTTTTTATAAATTAATTCTGGTTTGGAAATGAACATATACCTATATAATTTATTTTACGGCTAAATTATATATATGAAATGTTTTGGAAATGAACGATTTTTCTATTTTGTATTCAGTGTTGGCGTAAAAAAAATAAAACTACCAAAATATTTTAAGATATTTGTTTTTTTTTTTTAAGAAGTTTTTATTGTTATTAAAATATGTTCAAGGAAATAATATTATTTTATTTGGGTCTCCAAATCATTAAATCTAAAGTAAATTATTTTGTTATTAAATTACATTTTTTTGTAAAAATAAATACCATTTTAGTAAGGATTAATGACATTGGCAACATTTTGTGCTCCCCATCTCTGCGCCCTTCCTTTTTGAAGGTTTCTCCTCACGCCTCAAATTCGGCTGAGTTTTACAACTAAGAATACCGATTTCGAGGTTCCTTGTAATCGCTCCTTCGAGTGCCTCCAAGAAGTTTAAGCTGAGGTGAGCATGAGGTATCGTCTTAGAATACGGGTGTTAGTGTTTTAATGCTACAAAAAACTCTGCCACCACCAATTAGTTAATAGAGTCATCCATTTTCTTGGAGTACAGCATTTGACATTCTATCAATCTGATGGTAAGCAGACCTACAAAGTCTTTGAATGGGGTTCATCAATTCATTGTTATTTAAAAAGGAATAAGCCGGATAAATTATGCGGTTATGAAATAGGCGGTGTAAAAGACGATTTTTCATTACAAGTCTATTCTAATATCCTCGCTGTTTACCGTCAAAACAATTACAAATTGTATTTTTTTTTTTTTATAATTACGCATTTAGGAGTTAAAAATGATTAGTGTATATTCTACGATTTGCCGACCCTGCACCACCCTATGTTTAACAACCTAAATTATTGACGATTCTATAAACTACATACATCAAAGGGATATCCAGACAAATTGATTTCGTAATATTTATTTAACGAGAGTCCATCAATTTTGAATGTTGTGTATGTATGCACGATTTAGGAGTGTATATTTGTAATTGCGTTTTACGCTTTTCTATAAGGATAAATATAAATTCTATATGTATATTAATCATAGATATTTGTAAATATTTATTTACTTTCCTTAACTATTGTTATAATTAGTATTAATACTTAATATTTATTTTATTATTATCATGTAGAAGAAGATTGTGAACATGTGGGTTCGATTCCCACCCATGGCAAAAAAATATTAGTACGTTTTTTTCTGTACAGTTTGTCATGGTCTGGGTGTTTATAAAATATAATATGTATTATATCGTTGCTTCTGGTACACATAGTCCAAGCCTAGAGCTTAGTTTGTGATCAGAGCAATATGTGTAATTTGTCCTACATATTATTATTACTATTATTGTAACAAAATAAATTATGTATTCAGTTGTAGGTAACTCTTTTCCATGGACAGGAAAAACCATGTTGTTAATTTTATTATTATTTTTACGTAGGTATTATGCGTCCCATATTGGTTTTCGGAATTAAAAAGTTTATAAGTGTTTACTAAAAACGTTTTAATATGTGTCTCAATGTTTATTGAAATAATATTTTTTTCTGAAAACATATTATTAATTTTATTCTGCTGTATGGAATATTTTCTTCTATACTAATATTATAAAGATAAAAGATTTACATACATACATACTATGACGCCTATATCCCTATTAATGGGTAAGCACTAGTAAGCAGAGAGCCACATATTTCACTAGCTTGCTCCACAGTCATGTACCAATTCATACAGGCGCGTCTGTTTGTTAGATATCATATGTAGACCTACAGATCGCATGAATGGAATCGCTCAATTCAACCTCAGCATCGCTGCCACGGATCGCTGGTTTTTTTGCCCAAGCCCAAGTCGTACCAGCGCGTGGAAATGTTAGCAATTCAAGTTACCACCAATCGTTCCGCGACCAGAAATTTTAACAAGAAAAGTTTTAAAATTTCTTTTAAGAAATTGTAGCTCGGGCTTCTTTTTGATAGATGTTTGTTTACATGTAAATATCTATCTACAAATTGGAATTTAATTAATTATTTTATATATTCATATCTGCTTTAGTTTTAAAAGTTAGATTAAACCTATAAAATAATTATGGTGTAACTAAATTCAGCTTTGGTATGTTTAGTTTGAGGTTCTTAATTAAATTAATATTGTGATATTATTGTATTTAAACAAAAATTAATTAAGAAATATTGATTTATTATATAATGATAAGGTAGTAATATTTTTAAATTCAATTATTTAAATAAAAATAGTGCTTCTTGTCAAAAAGTGGCATCAAAAATCAACACCGATCGTTTCAGAGCTGCATTTTAACATCGTTTAAAAAAATTACATGGCTGTGTTGAAACGGCGGTCGCACTGGTTTTTGATGTCACCACGAAAAACTGCCCGCGCATCGACTCGGAACACGCCCATTGTTATTAAACTGCATTGGTCGCGTCCAGCTAAATTATGTGGTTACCAAAATGGCGAATACCACTATTGTCCAAAGAGCACGTTAAACTGTGGTTCTCGGTTTCACTATACCAACTTGTGAAACTGTTTATAGATGTGTTAAGTCTATTTAAAAACCACGGCGAGCTGACCGGTTGTTGGGTGTAGGTTAACTCATAATACATTGGTTACAACTAGATGGGACTAAAACCCTACCGCTGGGTACCATAAGGCTTATGGCATGATATTAGTGATAGTACAGTCGACCAAAAAAGTGATATATCAAATTTGACAAAACTTCCGTGTCATCTAGATATCGCTAAGGTTAAGTGAAGTTCAAATATCTCTATAATAAATGATAAAGATGCATTAACAAAAGTCAAAAAGTCAAAATCATTTATTTCATGTAAATGTTTACAGATATTTATGAATAGTCAAAAAAAAAGTTTAACCATGAGGTCTTAGAGTGCGTTTGGTTAGGCAGCTATTCGTTAACAATAGAACGACAAATATTAATTGAACTTAAACACGATGGAATGGAAATATTAATATGAAAATTACTACCGAACCGAACACACACTACATAACCAACTAGTGTAAGACTAGGTGGTTAGCTGATTCCATTGACTTGTCAATTATTATCTGCCATACAAGAGAGCCACCAAATATTTATTGTAAATGAAAGGTACTTTTAGAATATTCTGCAAGGGATAAGCAACCTTATTATTTTATAACATGCAGTATATAAACAAAGAATTTCAACCATAAGGTAAGGACTACATTTTTAGACGTCTGTACAAAACAAATACAGGCTAATTGTACTCTAAATGATTTCAATTCTGCCATTCGGTCAGTAGGTCTAGTAGATGCAGTTACGCAAACCGCGCATAACCGTACGCGTGAGTGACGTGTCCAATGATTGTCATTACGCGTTCTGACGCAATTGTGCGTAATTTGGTTTCTGAGCGTCAAATTGACACCATAAGCTAACGGTATCGAAGACGTGGATAGAATCGCATAATCAATGACCTCATGTACTGACCACCATTCATGATCGGTAGCGGTGCGTTTGTCATCTGAATTGATTATATAATAATAATAATATGTAGGACATATTGCTCTGGTCACAAACTAAGCTTTATATACGTAGTGGCTGAGTTGGTTAGACCTTGAACTTAAAAACACTTAGGTCCCTGGTTCGAATCCCGGTGTGTACTATTGAGTTTTTAATAAAAAAAATGTACATTTGTTTGGCAACAGCACTATAGTGCCTCGGAGAGCATGTTAAGCTGTCGGTTCCGGTTTCACTATACCAACTTGTGAAACTTTTTATAGATGGGTTATTGGGTCTATTCAAGGCACCCGTGATGATATGTATGATGTACAAACTAAGCTCTAGGCTTGTACTATCTATACCAGAAACAACTATATAATACATATATTTTATAAACACCCAGACCATGACAAACTGTACAGAAAAAACGTACTAATATTTTTTTGCCATGGATGTGATCGAACCCACGACCTCCGTATATAACGCCAAAAGGCGCAACCACTAGTCTACGGAGGCTGTGTGTATGATATAATTTGGTTTGGTCTTGTAACTCTAGATTTACGTTTTTGCAGAACAAACGTTAAATTTGTCTGGCAGTTTATTGGTAGATAAACGTAATACCGGCTTTTATTAGCCTTATTACTTTTTGGAAATTTTATCATAGTATATAAATAATAGAGTAGAAAATTGCAGTGAGTGAAATCCGTTCTTTGTCCGTTGCACCTCTTTGAAGAAAACACTGGAAAACTAAAAATAAAATTGAATCTTGCTTTATTAAAAGCTCCTGGCAGCTATAGTTTAATGGAAATTCTAGGCGTTTTCATTGTGAAGCTTTACCGCCTGGTGTGAAATGAGAATTACAAAGGATCCACAGAAAACAGTTCCCGCAAGAAAGGCAAAACCGACACCATTGCCTAGATCTCACTACGACATATAAATCAGAGATTTTACTGGGATAATGGGATATTTACTTTTATATATTATAGAAAAAAAGTCGTTATCAAACTGATTTATATATATTATTATGTTGGGATCATATATTAAGTATAACATATGTTAGAGTTAAGTATAGTAATATTACATTTATATAAGAAACATTTACGCTAGTTTTTTTTCAAATAGTAAATAAAAAATCTAAAGTATATGCATATACAGGGTGAATTTGAAAGGATGTACTTTGGACTAATATGAGGTTCTGCTGATCAAATCAAGCGACTTTTCCCATGGAACCATGTGTCGCAAATGAAAAAAAAAATTGTCTTCCCCATACAAATTGGTAATTTTAACATTACCAGTTTGTATGGAGAAGGTAATATTTTTTTTCATTTGCGGCACATAGTTCTATGGGAAAAGTTGTTCGTATTGATCAGTAGAACCTCATATTAGCCCAAAGTACATCCTTTCAAAGTCACCATGTATATGCATTAAAATATACCCAACTTTGATTCATAGAATACTTATTTATAGTTGCTGTAGATATTTAAACATTTTCCTGCGATACTCTGAAAGCAACACCTTGTATATCTGAACTCCCTGCATGTATATCGAAATATAATATGCACTATTTCACCCTCAAAGCTAATAGCTATACAACAAAAACCGCACATAGAATTCTAAAAATGATACATTATTGTTCTTTATAAATTAATATTCACATCAATTATATTTATGTGAATAAATCTCGCTATTTAAAAAAAAATTAAATCAATGTTTTTTTTTTTCATTTACAATGTTATTATATGAATAAATGTAAAGTTAGGTATATTATAATTTTAAGTAGACGTCAGAGAACAATACAATAAGCTTATTTACTTTTGATTAAAAAACCCTAATTCTGTCTGGAACAGAAGCAAAGAGGGGAGTTCCTAGCCTCTTTAAGCTTTATGAGTCTACCTAATATTATAATACCCTCATTCCATTATCATAAAATAAGGCCCTTTTCGTAATTGCACACTGAAAGTTATTAAAATATATGACTGCCTCAGTTGTCTAGTGTTTGCCTTTGGCGTTGTATCCGAAAGCTATGGGTTCGATTGCCACTCATAGTAAAAAAATATTAGGTAGTACGTTTTTCTGTACTAGTTGCCATGGTCTGGGTGTTTATAACATATAATATGTATTAGTGTCATTATTTCTGGTGAACATAGTAGGTATAAGATTAACTTAGATAGTGACCAAGCCAATATATGTAAAAAAAATCCTAAATTGTTATATATCAAAGCAGTATGACCCCGACAACATCTATGGGTGTCGTAGCTAATGGTATTGTTTGGGTTTGTTTCCTGAAAATTTAACTCCAACACTTCTGGAAATTATTTATTTTAGGAACAGTTTGTGGTTTAGATGCAATTCGCTTATTATTATATTTGGCTCTTGATTGACAGTATAAACAGTTTCTAGGCAACGAATATACTTTTATTAGGTATTATATGTGGCCTGTAAGTCATCCTGAACAGGTATTATAATTCTTACCGAACAAGTGCTTAGCACGTCAGAATTGGACAGACTAAATAACCCATATATAACCAGTTTAACAAGTTTACAAGGTATAGTGAAACTGTGGCCGATAGTTTAACATGCTCCCTGAGGCACTATAACGGTGTTGACCAAACATTTTTTAAATATTTTTTACAACTGAAGTATTTTAAGTTTAAGGAACGACACATACCTATAAACACACATGCACTAACTTATTATTACCTACTTTCTTATTATTATTTTATTTTTATATGTTTTCTTATATATTTTCATAGTAATAATAATATAACTCGGATACCTCGTTGATAAATTAGGAGCCAAAATACTATACCTACAGCCCGTCTATATATTTATTAGACCTGTGGTACGAGTATCTTCTTATTTAATTAGCAATACGAATCTAAAAAAGAAACCTGAATAATAAGGCTCTGTTTGTGCACTTGTAATGTTCGATTTCAAATTCATTTGTCATATAGGTGTGACATAATATATAATTTTAAACAATAGGTAAAATTCCGCCCATTTCGTAACCGCATTCGTTAGCCGGACCGATCAATGCTGTTAAATAACAATGTGTTTGAACTCCATTAATAGACTTTGTAGCAGATGATAATTAGAATTAGCTTATCATCGGGTGGATGCAAAGTCACATGCCGTGCTATAACCAAAATATGTTTTTGAGTTAGGTACTCTAAAGGGTTTCCATACTGTTTTATATCGATACATAAATTGTTTCCACAAAGAAAATTTTGCAACGAACAAAAGGTCTCTACATCGAATAGTCATTATATGGAAAGGTCACAACATCAGATGAGAGATCGTTAATAAAATTTCGATATTAAGATTTTCGATATATCGTACTCTCCGTTCAATGACCTTTCAATACAGAGATGTTGAGGCAATCGATATTAATGTACGAAAGATTTTTTTTTTTTTTTTATTTATTTAAATATTAACCGTTTTGTAATCGCACTCTGAAAGCGAAAGACTACGAATAAATTTATAATCTCCTGAAAATTGCTGAACCTACAAACTAAAACCAAAACATGACTATAGATCATTTGAAAGTTTTTGCATCTGTATGTTGATAGTTCGTGAGACAAGGGCAATATGTGTGAAAAGTATTATAAAAGAAAATATTTTATGTAATATTAATTACAGAGATCAGGGGTTCAGTATCGCCCCAGGCATACATGAGTTAGGTAAAAAAGCAGGCGAGCGAGATTTTTGACACCGACAGGACCGGGGCGGTCCGGAATAAAATCGGCCGTCCTGTGCCATGGCCCAATTATCTCCTAGAAACCTAGTTAAACCGAATATTTATTTTAAACTCTAATTGCCCTATTTATATAGTTGAATCCTTAAAGAACACTTTAGTTAAAATAGTTTTTGTGTCTTTTACGCATATCCATTTTTGTTCCTAAGAAAAAAAAAACCCTTCCTATACTAAAGTGTTATTCAAAGGCTCAATAAGTTTTTATGTTAACCGGTGTTACAGTTTTATCTGGTAGTAGGTAGTAAAATATAGATTTATATCAAACCAATACAATTATTTTAAAAAAACTTTGCGCCATCAGAGATTTCGCCTGTCTCGTTATCCGCGTAAGACTATACAAGTATCCCTTATAGTATTATTGTTTTAATACTACATTTAATATTCGTACTTCAAAAATGCACTTTAATCATTTAGCTTTATAGTGCATAATATGAGTGTTATGCTACGGAATTTTGTACTATTTGAGCACTTCTTATTTAGTTCTTATTTGTAGCTGAATCAACTATATAAGGTGTTTGGTAGAGAGTTAGCCAAATTTAAGGGCCCAGTTAGAAAATACAAATTCAGTATCATAAATTAGCCTTTAAATTCTTACATTTTTTTTTTAACATGTTTCTAGTTTCATTTATTGTTTTAACTAGAAACATGTAAAAAAAAACCGTAAAGGTGTAAAGGCAAAATCTGAAGAAAAAAATATGCCCTGAAAAAAAATTGGGCCCCAATGGTCATAAGTAACGTACATAACCTACCCCTGTTACAGGGTTCAGTCATAGCAGTTTTATGATTTAATGCCATTCAAAAATATACCTATATTTACATTTAATATTTTATTTTTCATTAGAAAAAAACAAATAACATGAATTTACTTATGTATGTTTAAATTTGTATTGATTTATTTTCAGGAAAAGTCACAGTATATATTAAAGTTTACATTGTACAATAACATATCTAGGACCATAAACATTGTTTCACTGTTTACATTAATAAACATTTTATTTTTATGTATTTTTATGTATGTTTGTGTTTCTAAGTGAGGTATGTGTGTATACATGTGTAGTGTGTACTGTAGTATGTATGAACATGTAACATGTGTTCGCTTCTACATGATCAACGTTTAATACGAGACTGCATTTACGGTGAAATAGAAGCTTATTGATGTTTAGCTACAATAGAATACAATGTATCAAGTTACTATGTAACTTTAACGATAGTAACTCGTCTGCGGTCAGCTGGGTTGTTTACATTTTAGTTTTGTTCAATCTGTTGGCTTAACTAATTAAAAAAGCTCAAGTTTTATGTAGCTTTTACTTAATTGGGCAAATAAAAAGTTGCTGTTGCTGAAAAACATAAAATTTAAATGGATTATCTACATTTACAATCTATATCGGCAACTGGTTTTATTTATTTTATTCATTTATTATTTCCAGTAGATTTGCAACTTATTATGTAACTTACGGGAATAAAATCAAACACTACAGTTTTTACTGTTAATATATTGCGTGTATGTATTATAAAGCCTAGTTTTTGACTAGAATAATACTACTGAGAAATGTTTTACGTGGTGGCCGAGTTGGTTAGACCTTGGACTTAAAAACACTTAGGTCCCTGGTTCGAATCCCGGTGTGTACTAATGAGTTTTTTATTTAAAAATGTATGTACATTTGTTTGACAACACCACTATAGTGCCTCGGAGAGCACATTAAGCTGTCGGTTCCGGTTTCACCATCTTGTGAAACTGTTTATAGATGGGTTATTGAGTGTATTCAAAAAATCACGACGAGCTAGCGACTTGTTCGGTGTAGACTCATACCATCGGCTACGACAAGGTGGGATTAAAAACCCCTCCGCTGGGTACCTTGGGGACGTCTAGGCGGTCTAAGGCACCCGTGTTGATATGTATGTATAAATGTTTTACATATTATAAGTAGGTATCGTTGTTCTTGGTACAAATAATACAGGCCTACGGTCTGTTTTGTTTTCAGAATAATATGTGTGAAATGGTCTATATATTATAGTAATAATATATAGTTCGTTGTTCCTGATATATATAAAAAACCTAAAGCTTAGTTTGTGACCAGGTAATATGTGTAAAATATCTTACCTATTATTATTATGAGAGGAAATGAAACAACAACAACAGTGGCAACCACTCATTTATTTTCCTTAGCAGTTCCAAGCAGAATCTATAAACGGCATTATATAAGCCGATACCTACACCGCAATGCATTACTGCATACCTTATCGAGTAAGATGCCGGCCGAGAAAGCCGTCCGACAAGTTAGGTCGCCTCACTACTTCCGTACTACCTTCCACCATCCGCAAGAATCCCCTTTGAACTTTACCGTTCAGTTCAACCTTACATTGTAATTTAAAACCTCTTTATCGAATAGTTAAACGTTTATACACTGCGCTTATTATGGTCGACGCACGCGTAGTTGATTGAAGATAATTTATAACAACTTTCATTTTCATCTTGACAAGAATCGGGTACATGTGAGTATGTAACCATCACGTGGTCGGCCAGTAGGAATAATGTTTCTACTTTTAATTTCTAACTTCATACCGGTTACTTAAATTAAAGTATGTTAACGCAACATGTAACAGTTCTAATTATTTAGGTAAATTCTTTAGTTATATAGTTGGTGGCCTTTAGGTCCCCGGTTTAAACCCGATGATTATAACAAATATGTACATTTTGTTGAAAAAAAAATAGTGCCTCAGAGAGCTCGTTAAACTGTCAGCCCCAGTTTACTATAATAACTTGATTATTGGATCTATCCAAACGCCACTATGAGTGTATAATGATAATGCACGCTTTAGTGATGAAAGTTAAAACGTGACATCCTATTTATTTTAATGAATGTCCATGTTGTTCCCCTATAATTTTTAAGCCGATCTAATAAGTTCTTTCGGAGCCAGAGAATATAACTCTTCAAAAACTATAAAAATAAATATGTTTTTTTACAATTATTTAAAAAAAATGTTTTATTGCACAAAATTAAATTGTACATAGGCAAACTTAATGCCTTAGGCTTTTTCTACCAGCTAACCTTAGAGAGAGTGAAAGATTTTGTATAGGGTGCAAATATAAATAAAACAGCAATTAATAAAGGACATGTAGCGAAATACATATACTTTAATCTGAATAATTAAAATTAAGTGTAAAAACATTTGTTAATAATTTTCATTTACCTACATAAACGTGTAATATAACATGTTTTTTTGTTCAAGTATACTACGTGATAATTTGTTAAATTCGATAGAGTAATTTTGTAATACGTCAGGTAAATTAATTATTTTATAACAGTTTAATATAATTTCTTTATAAACGTGCAGATAAGCGAAAGAAAATATCTATGAATTTTATCTTAGAGTCAAGTAATATCGATACCACTATAGTATAAATATCTAAGATTTTGAATAGAATTACATTAATTATTTATTAATCTCACCATGAAGTCACTAGTAGTGTTCGTAGTAGTGATAACATTGGGCCTAGCGGTACCGATACATTTCGACAATGGAAGAAATTATTTATCAGAAGAAATTGTTCAGCTATTGGATCGAGAGAGGAAATTATCTCCGGAAGTTTTTGAAGTAAACCCAAACCTAGACAATACAATTGGGTCGGACGAACATTCAACTGACGCTAGAACTTTTCATAAACTCCAGAAGAAGACGATTCCACACCAGCCGCTTATCCATCACCATCATCATCACCAACCTTATTATTCTGTGCAACAATATCGCGATAATATGGCAAAAGAGCCCGAAGTAACAGATGATCATAACAAATTTAGAATCACAGGAGACCATCAACAGAACTTAGAAAAGAATATTAATATAGCTAAAGAAGCAGGCGAAAGCATTAAAGATGATTTTGAGAAAACTTCTAGATCGAGTGACTGGAAAAAATCCGAATCCGACAAGACCTTCCATGGAGGAATAGAGACTGCTAAAGATGACCTGAATCTTGTACAACAGAACTTCTCGGATTCAGAACTTTCTCGAACTTTCAATAGCGATACGCTTACAAGTACCACAATTGATGCACCAACCCAAGTTTTCAAATTATCTACTAATGATATGACGAAAAGCCTAAAGGATGTTAACGAAGATTTAAAAACAAAAAACGCCAATGAAAATTTAACCCATCATGTTAAATTTAATCATGAAAAATTAAAAGTGAATAACGTAGAGATAAAGGATTCAAACTTAAAAACTGCTAAGTTTAATCCGTCGGAAGATACCAATAATAACCAGGAAATATTATCTAAAGCAATTATTGGAAATAATGATGCTGAAATGAATGAACTTTACAATACTCAAAAGATTAATGATGATTCAATCACTAATTTCATGAAATCTGTTGATGAAATGGAAAATGAAATTAAACTATTAACTATTCTAGAGAAAATTATGGAAAGCAAAGCATATCGCCCTAAATTGAAAGAATTAACTCAACCAAATGCGAAGAGTAATGATGGATCTAATTTGGAATATATAGCATTAAAAACAGAAGAAAATAACGTAAGGATAAAAAAAAAACCTCAGTCCGCAATAATTTCACTAAGCGAACTCAAAAATACATTGATTGAACCAATCTTAACTGAAGAGACAAATATTATGATAGCTTTTCCAAGCGATATAATGCAGGCAAAACTAAAAGAAGCTGATATTGAACCGATTAGTTTAGAACCAAAGAGTTTCATAGTAGTAGAAACTCAAGCAAATGAGCCCAATACGGAACATGTTTCAAGTTTACTGATGAAGACAAAAGCTACTCCAAAACAATTCAGTTATGTACGTCATGATCCTAAAGTATTGCGTTTAGACAGTAATAATATTTCCAAGATTAGGTCCGAACATAGATGGACGATGTTTCATCCCCACACCCAATCGCGTGGTTCTTACGGATTAGGGGGAATGGAATTATATGGAAACGTAAATTCCGGCTCTGGTTTAGTTGTTAGCGTGTTTCCAAATGACAATAAAAATTGTGATGTTCCACTGTTGGTCAGTTGCACACCTTCAGTAGTCTCAGGAAGTTTGTCAAAATTTCCCAACAGTGGCTACAGTGCCCCAGCATACCGAGCAAGCATCCAGCATAAGAACATTTTTTAAGGATTTTGCATATAAAATGTACGCCATTTTAAAGATTTTGTTTAAGAGGTAGTTATATATTTATTATATATTTCGATAAAATTGTTTATTTCGATAGAATAATATTTATTATTATTTATTTAACTTATTGTTTGTATCCCTTATTCTTGTTTGTAAATTGTAATCTAAAGGTTTAAATAAATATTTATGCATTCCAAATTTATTTTATTTTATTTGTGCCTCTGGACGATTAATTATTTAGTCCACCGATCTTGCCATCGGCTCTTTACCGCCGCTACCCTAGAACCGTGCGGTATGGTTGGAGACCGGATGGGGCGACCTTGTGCCGTTTGGGTACATCTTGGTATGGGATGCCACATAATATGTAGATACATTATTATAGTCGCATAACGCATATAGTGGTAGCACCTTTGGCATATTATCTGGAGTTCGTGGGTTTGATTCCCACCCATGTAAAAAAAGAAATACGTTTTTTTACAGTTTGTTATGGTCTGGGTGTTTATAAAATATAACATGTATAAATATTTCACATAGTACAAGCTTAGACCTTAGTTTAGACAATTTATACATATTGCTCTAGGCCAGAGCAATATATGTATATTTTGTCATATATATATATATTATTATTATCATTATATTTAAAAAATACCGCGCAACTGATAACAAGGTTAAGCAGATGACAACAACGCCGGCCTGGGATGGGTGACCGCTTTATACAACGAGGCTATTTCATCATAAACACCGCAACAAGCTCGCCACTTGTTAGGTGTTGCCTCCGAATACCATTGGCGAAATGAGGACGGGTTAATCCCTCCGCTGGGTACCCTGAGGCCGTTTAAACGGTTCTCGGGAGCCAAATAGGCACCCGTGATGGTATTTTTTATCATTATATTTAAGGAAACCACCGTGAGTAGCAGTAGTCAGCGTAGCAGCGAAGAATGCCCAGAGTCTGAAGAACAAGCAGTACTCTTCCAGAAATGAATTTGTAGCTTTGATCGTTATAAAAAAAATCGTATAAGAAATGACGGTGAGACTGGTTCTTGCATCAGGATATAACGGAACGTTACTTAATGTGAAAGGAATAACGATATGGAACGGGCCTTTTAGGATTTAAAAGTACCCTTTTCAAAAGTGCAAAAAGAATTCTATGTCTAACGAGAAACTTTAAATTTTAGATAAATAGGCCGCGGTCAGAGTACCGCAGGCCATTTGAAAAATTACTATAATGAATACGTCGCGAGTGTGTGTTAGTTAAACAAAAATAATAGTGACGCACAAAGTTCGGATTTCTAACATTTCGTGAGTTAGTTAGTGTTTTCATAAAGATGTTTTTAGGGTTCACTGGAATTAATATAAATATTAGTATGGTGTACATGTGTTTGTTTTTCCCTGGCTTTCGTCCTACAGTTTTACGTAATGCACATCTATTGTTGCTGCCCTGCCAAAAACCGAAGAAAACGAGAGCTGGGCCCCTTCGACTTCGACTGATTTTAGGAATTACACTAGAGGTGAAGAAACTACATTAAAGGTGGAAAAACCACCGCCAAAGTCAGGCCACGGGTAGAACCAGGCCTGGACCTTTTTTCGGAGTTTACTACTGCCTGCTCAAGACAAAGCAGTCGCCTCAGCATTGCATAGCTGAGCCCCAGTCAGGATCCTTTCTCCGGAGTCTGGTCCTCCACCATCTGCTCGCCCTGACATAGACGTCACGGCTGGCCATAGCCGGCTATAGCTGCACGCTGCCGGTCCCTATCTGCGGAGCCTGATCCCTGGAACACACTGCACCCTACCCCTGATCGTCGTATAATCAGGGTAGTAGCATTCTTTCTGTTGGAATAACTTGGATGCTGATAGCACTCACTCTCTCATTCTCTCCCTCATATCTCTTTCTGTACATAGGTTATGTGGCTAGGTTTCTGTTAATAAATATTTTATAATTTTATTTGTATATATGTACGTTGTTTTTTATCTCACATACAATTTATGACCTGTTGGTAGGAAAACGTTACAAAGGGGACTCAAAAGCTGGCGCCTTCTTTACCCAGAGACCAACCCTCATAATCTCCACTTTCGCTAGAGAATAGTATTATTATTAGCCTTATTCTATCTTTCTTGATTTTATATTTAGTGGAAAGAGACAAGTGAAAAAAATTGGTGCAGATTAGTTAAATGAATTGCGTGTACAAACTTTATTAACGTATTTTATTTATGAGTTATTGTTAGTTTTTGCCATAAGCATGAGCAAGGGCATTGTCCACATAGCCAGCAGAACGAATGGCCGTTGGGGCAATAAGGTTCTCGAGTGGCGACCGCGTGCTGGAGGGCGCAGCAGAGGCAGCTCCCCCTCAAGATGGACCGACGACATGAAAAAGGTTGCGGGAAGGCGATGGCTACAGGTAGCGACAACCGAGCGTTATGGCGATCCTTGGGGAGGCCTATGTTCAGCAGTGGACGCGTGAAAGTGTATGTCTATGGACATAACTGGGAGAGGAACGCCGATCATCTGTTTAAGACATGACACATCAAAATGCACCATAAGCTCTAATCAGAAACGTTTAATTAAACCATATTTAAACATAATCAAATTTAAACTAAACCAAATATATGTGGTTTAAATTTGATAGATCACTTGATGATAATGTGAATGAAGAAAACAGAGGTTTGACTAACACTGGTTTATAGAAATATTTCGGAAGGGGGAGGGAAATGTTTATTTTTTTAAATCTTAATTATAGCTTGCAATATTATTTTTACTGCATTTTTCACCCTAATTGCATTTTCGACTGTTAGTTATACAAATTTTTGTTGAGAAGGGTGCGTTTCAAAACAGGGTAATAATTAACATGTGAGATCTCTCGGTTAAAAGAAAGAGACGCAGATAAATAATTTAATATTGATAGGTAATTTGCGTATATTCCATCTCTTTCTTTTTCCCGAGAGATGGCATGGGTAATAATATTTGAATTTAGGAACAGCCCCTATGTGCATTAAAAATAGTCACGAAAGCTGCCCGTAATGAAGAATTAAAAGAAAACATAATAATACTTACATTTATTTATTTTATATCACAAAATCTTATTGGTGGGGTATTTTTAGTATAGTTTGCATGGAGAGGTGATATTCTAAACTTGATTCTTATTTTTCTATTATTCCCTGCATAATGAATTCGAATAATCGGCACTGGCACCTTCACTCTTTCTTTGGGTTTTTCGTCGCTGGTCTCCTGGGTATCCAGTTTATGCTCTTTATTTTCCATAATAAAGTCGTCAAAAGCTTCTAAGGTTTCTGTTTAAAAAATGCTCGTAGCGTCTTTAGCTGGAATTGGATCAGAAAATCAGGATAAACTTTACTGCGTCTTTTATTCACAAGATTGGTTTTAACCGTTCTGATAAAGTTCTTTGTCGACTGCTACAGATATACTTGAGGCTGCATCATATTTAGTTATATGTACTTAAAGTCCTTTACGACTTCACGGATATTTAAAATATTATAGCAAGCAAGTGTATTCTGATAAAGCCCACGAAATACTAAGAAAATTCTAATTAATATACTCACCTTAGTAACAATTTATTTTAAAAAGATTACAACGCATTAGGATAATTATTAATTTGGCACGTACGATTTATTTGTACGGTAAGCTATGCTGTAGATTATCAATTGTATGGGCATGCACTTTGTATTTAGTGATTACGCACTAATCACGTAAATAATAAAATATATTAATAAATAATAATATAATTACTCATCTTTATGCAGTGAAAGTTGGTGCAAGAGGAATTCCAGCAAAGTCTTTGCACCGTCTATTGAAGGATCTTGGCATTCCGAGATCTGCCGTCGGAACTTTAATGGAGCCTGTTTCCCAGATGGCGCTAACAGGATCATATAGTATTTGATTGAGTAGAGAGGGTGGTGAACACAGCCCTTCGATCATGGTGTTCAATTTCCACCTGGAACTTTGGTTTTCTTCATAAAATACAACGAATCGGCTGTAATTTTATTTAGTGTGCTCTTGTAATGATTACAATTGGAAATTATTTCTTTGCAATATCTTCCGCTTATAATTTTGAAGTATTAAATTGTATGTTACACATGTAACCAACAAAGAAATATCACCAACAAACGAACAATGTAGTCGTTGGCACGTGTTTCGCCTCTTGACGAGGCATCTTCAGGACTATAAACATATAAGCGGAAAATATTACAAAAAAAAAAATCCAAATGTCATTATAAAAATGGACTTCCGCAAAATAACGCCTGATTCAATTAAATTATTATTTATGTTATTTTCGGTATATTATATTGCAGATCCTATTCCATTAAAATTTTATTATTTTAATCCGAACACTGCATTCCCTACCCTGTCTCGTACTTCACAACTCATTGAAATTTAAAAAAAAACACACACACAAAATAAATACTTATTAGGTAGGTCTAGGTATAGCTTAAAATATGACCCCTATTATTGATATAACTCGATGACTTATAAAACTAATAACTTGTAAAAGTTATAGCTTACAGATGTTTAGTTTATTAAAGGAAACAAGTTATAGCTTACACGGTATGGTAGTAATAAGATAATACATAATCCAATGAAGTCCCCACCTATTATTAGCAACTAAATAAAATCAAGCCCATTTGTATTTTCTTAATAATGATGATATAAACAAAAAAATAACTACCTACCAATAAAACCCCTGTAAGACTAATTAGCACTAGATTTATAAATTTTAATAACTAAGTTATGAAAGTTTACAGTTAACCAAAATATATTTAAACTTTTGGATATATATTTTTTTATTTTTGATAGCATATGTCTAAAGCAAATCTAGCCACATCGTACTTCCTTCCCCTTTCGTCAATCCAACTACCTATTTTGTAAACGCATCCTGAAAGGTAAATCCACAGGCTAAAACCGAAACATGACTAGGTCACTCAACGGTTTTTGCATCTGTATAGACGGTGGTAACGAATCCGGTCGATCGGCCTAGAAAAGTTATAGAGGCCTCCTCCCACCAAGTACAATAACACCTTTCGTGTTTTAGGTCTGCGTGTAGGAGCTGAGTTCTATAAGACACGGAGGGATCGATATTGTAGACCGCCTCCGTGAACTAGTAGAAGCGTCTTAGGCGTTGTAAGCGGAAGTCGTGGGTTCGATTTCTACCGATGTCAAAAATATATTAGTACGTTTTTCTGTATAGTTTATTATGATCTAGGTGTTAATAAAATATTATATATATATATACGGGGTGAATTTGAATGGAACTTTGGGCTAATATGAGGTTCTGCTGATCAAATCGAACAACTTTTCCCATGGAACCATGTGTCGCAAATGAAAAAAAAAACTATAAATTTGTTTGATGATAAATATATAGACTGACTTGGTTAGATATCAGACATATAAATACTACAGTTTTTAGGTCCCGATATCGAATATCCCGGTTTTATTTAAAAACATTTATAAATATTTTTTTTTGTAAACGCTAGTGCCACGTAGAGGTCCCAGTTTTACTATACCATCTTAATTAATAGATGCGATATTGAGTGACGAGCTAGCCACTTATTCGGTGTAGGTAGACTCATACCATAGCCTACGATGAGTTGGATAAAACTTCCCCTAGCTTAGAAGCCAGATGCACTCCTTGTAATAGTCGATACAAAAAACTTTTGTTTCACTTTACGATATTTTTTATACTATTATTCGTTAAAGTAATAAATAATATATGAAATATATTTTTAATAAAAAAAAAGTAATAAATCAACATAAAAAAAGCAGGGCCCCTCCGGGATTTGAACCCGGGACCTCCTGCACCCAAAGCAGGAATCATACCCCTAGACCAAGAGGCCGCTATGGAGACTGTGTGAAATCGCAGGTATTAGTTCGTCATAAATTCGAATTTTTATAGTTTAAAATTACAAAAACTGATAAAAGCGAAAATTTAACAACGGAAGCTTCCGAATATATTTATATACTAGTTTTTGGCCGCGGCTTCGCACTCATAAGTATATCAATAAAAGTATTTATGGGTTTACATAAAACTAGGTAAAAAATAAATAAAAAAAAAAACCATCACGAGTGCCTATTTGGCTCCCGAGAACCGTTTAACCGGCCTCAGGGTACCCAGCGGAGGGATTAACCCGTCCTCATTTCGCCAATGGTATGCGGAGGCAACACCTAACAAGTGGCGAGCTTGTTGCGGTGCTTATGATGACATCTGCTTAACCTTGTTATCAGTTACGCAGTGACTTGACCACTAGGCTAGGGCCACTTTTCATAAGAAATAATCGTAAAATTTAATATTTATAATTTTGTTCGCAGATAAAATTTAGATATTATTTGATAATTAGCAACTACAGTGATTGGGTCGCTATGTTACTACTAAAACCAAAATTACTTCTGTAGGTACCTATTATTTTAGTTTTTATAAAAAAAAATACATATATAGAACTACATGAAGTTGCGGCCAATAGCTAGGTTTAGCTATAGTTATGCATATATACGCGACGCCTGTATTTTTACCGACTGACCTTGTTAGTAGGTCACGGGTTCAATAAAACTCAGATGAGTTTTAAAAAAAAACTACTGTTTTGTAAATTTATTAATATCGAACCAACAATGGACATAACATGCTGATGATGTTTTCCATGATATTTTTCTAAAAATATAAATACAAACTGTATAGTGCATTATCATTTATGATAAAAAAAATGTGATAAAAAAATTAAAAAAAAACTGATGTCGCCGCTCCGAAGAGAGGCGAAATATTTGGCAATAAAATTTTATAGCTTCAATTTATATATTTTACCCAATAAAATAAAAAAAATAAAAAAAACAAAATGTACCTTTGCTCGGTAGGTATATTAATACCATCGACTACATCGAGGTGGTAAGAAAACCCCACCGCTGGGTACCCTGAGGCCGTCTAGGCGGTCTCGGGCGTAGTTAGCAACTGTGACGGTATATAATATAAGATCTTGTCGTTACTGACAGACTGAACTTTGTCTGGCTTGGGTGTTTATAACATATAATGAGTAGATATGTATAGTTGGGACAAATAATTTGAGCTCTTTCCGCAAAGAAGGAGTATCTTCGATAGTACGCCAAGATATGACAAAAAAATCTTTATAAATACGTGCATGCGATACGTGATGCAACTTTTTTATGTAGGACAATTTACATATTTTGTCACAAATTAAGCTATGTGTACCAGAAACAACGATCTACGCAATATATTTTATGCAGCCATTCACACCCAGACCATGACAAACTGCACAGAAACCGTGCAAAACTAAAATACGTGAAGATACTAGTCGTCGGAGGCTACCTGTTAATACTAATATAAATTTTGTCAATGATTAAAATTGTGGAATATACTTTGTAGTTTCAAACCTAATAATAAAAAATATCCGTAAGAATACTGAAGTACCTACTAACTTTATTATTAAAATTATGCATTCTAATACATATTATGTTAAGCATCCGTCGTTCCTAAGACCTAACACAAACAAAAGTTGCACCTTTTTCATCCCGTCCCTTAAAATATATTAAATACCTACGGAAGTCTTAATTATATTTTATTAATTTTAATGACTAGCTTCGTTGTTAAGAGGTTGCACTTTTGGCGTTGCTTCCGGTGGAGGTCGTGAGTTAGATTCTCACTCATGACTAAACAAAATTAGTACTCTTTTCTTGTACATGGGTCTGGGGTTTACAGAATATATAATATTAGAAACGTTGTTTCTGGTAAACATACTTCATTCCTAGAGCTTAGTTTGTGACTATATTTTTAGTACTATTGTCATTTGTAAGTAAATCTGTAAGTTTCGTAAAGAATTAATAATGTTAAGATAAGGCAGCGAGTATATTAAAATATTTATTTATTTTATTTTATATTTTTTTTTTTTTTTTAAAGATAAAAATGCAATGTAAAAATTCCTGGTGGCGGGACTCGAACCCACGAATCTCGCTATCGCGGCAAGGCGCTCAACCGCTGAGCCAACCAGATTCCAAACAGCCCTCACGAATTTTGTCATTGCTTGTTATCTATTTATACACAGACGCCCTCTATTAGCTTTCTTCTAATAACTCTTATAAGAGTGAAGTTAGAAGTCCTAGTTTCTAATACTAGATGGCAAAGGAGTCTGTTTTTTGTTTTTACTTTTTTCAGTACTTTATATTTATGTATTTTTTTTATAAATTCCTTTATAGGATAATCTTATATTAATTTTTTTTTTTTTTTTTTTAATTTAATATAAGATTATAGTTTAGTTTTTTCATATTCAGTTTGATTAAGCATTAATTAGCTAACATTAGGAATTGCTTATGCTTAGCAATCACTATTAAACCGGCCTGTAACCCACGCTCGGGCACGCGGCTTCCTTCCATATTCCTTTGTGTGCGTGTTATCGCTATTTTTAGCATTCTCTAACTCTGGAATAAGTTGCCTGGAGATGTAAGAAATCGATTATATGATATCAAATTAGTTTTTTTAAGGGCTCCAATCATTAAAACGCTAGGTTAATCATTAAGTCTTAAATCATAATACACATTGATAAAACTTATTTTATAGGATTGCTATCTTATCATACTACTCTGAAGAACTGTTTGAAACCATCCCTCCTACCCTATTTCGTTTCCGTACTACACGCACTGGCACTAAAATGCATACACATATAGTGGAAGACGAGCCCACCAGAACAAAGTGGTATGGTGATTGTTATATATGTCGCACGATAAAAAAGTGGAATGCCTTGCCTGCGTGCGTTTTTCCTTTAATCTTGAGTCCTCGAGGCGTGAATAAGTTTCTCAAGCAGACATAGTGGAATCAACCAAATGAAACAAGCATCATTACAACAATTGGTTGAGAACATTCTTGGACATTACATTGCCACTTACCGTTAGGTGGATGTAGTGTCACATGTCCTGCTGTATTAAAACAAAATGTTTAGGCTTAGGATTTTTTTTAAATAGCGTCACCAGATTAAGAAACATCGAATTTAAGGATGATAAAGTAAATTTCGTCATTGTCGCCGCCCATTTCATAACCATATCATTTAGTAATAATGCTCTTAAAGCAAGATATTTACTTTTTATTTTAGCTATTAACTAATAAGTATAAATTTTTAAATTAAATAATAAACGAAATTCATTATCATATTTATCCACTTCATTCATGGTCTGCTTACTATCAGGTAGATACATAATCACATGCCGTAGATACCCCCAATAAAAAAAACACGGCTTATATAATAACGATGCATGCTGATGAGTAAATTTTTATGAAAATTTTTTGTCTATCTATATTTTTTAAATATTTTATTAAAAAATATGTTATGAAAACTCAAAATAAAAATGCTGTATTGTAAAACTTTTCAACAATACAGTATCTATGTCATAAGCTATATATGTAGGTAAGTACCTAAAGATTTTTCTAGTCTAGGCGGTTGTTATATCATAACTCATAAGTAACATTAAAATTTATAATAATGTTTTAATGTCCGTCATGCTGCTGTACCGACTAAGGGTAACCATACATTTATTTTCTAATAGACAAAAAAAGAGTAGTATTTATAGTAATAATACTATTTTACTTTATCGTCCTATCTATATCATTCGATCTAACCGTCAAGTGACCTAAAGTCATGTTTTGGTTTCACCTGTGGGTTTACCGGTTCAATATATATATATATATATATATGTTGACGGTTCAATATGTTGTCAATAGACATTGCATAAATGGGGCATGTTTAATATTTGGATACGAGTCGTTAATTTTTCGTAGACAAAAAAATGATTTCCTTACCTTACCTTACATTTAACACGTGTAGAGGTTTAGTATTTAATATAACCTCCATAGCTACCCTAAGTGATTTTTGAAAATCCCTACTATAAAATGTTGCCATCCTTAGCGTTTATACGTAATTAACCATCATCACCACCGTTTTTTTAATAAGATTAAATATTACCATTTGAAAAATCCTAACGTTTAGTCATGGTAGGGCTTATAAGTGCCAATTTTTTATTATTAATACGCAATGGTAATCAGACTACCCTCTTTGACAGCCTCCCATATTAGTGTGTACAGTTTGCCATGGTCTAAGTGTTTATAAAATATAATTTATATTAATATCGTAGTTTCTGGTACATACAGCTTTGCTTTGTTTGCGACCAGAGAAATATGTGTAAAAAATATATTACTTATAGTCTTATAACACTACAGTTTTAGGTCCCCGGTTCAAATCTCGGTGTGTACCTCAAAATGTATAATTAAAAAAATACAATCCTAACAAAAATGAATTTTATTTTATTCCCGAATTACGTCGTGTTACGCCGGGCGTTCAAATTATTTGCCGCTATCTATACCTATGCTTACTGTTTATTATTAAATCTTATTCGATTGTTAATAATAACAAGTCCGAATATGTAATTTATTGCATATTGTAGTATAAGTACATACATAAAAAATGTAGTCATTATATAATGTTAACGAAGTCAGAATGAGTCTGAGATAAGCACTGTAGAGATCAAAATACTTATTAATTACATCGAACTACAAACCTACATACATTAATTACAACACGCACTTTTTAATGTAATCATACAGACATACCTGCCAGTTTCACTTTAGCCGAGGGCTAATTACTATTTTGATCGTAACTAAAGTACACATTAAAATATATTTCCACACAAAAATATATAATAAGTGTAGATATTATAATAAAAAACTATAAAATTAAAAACCTTTTTTTTACTCCTTTATTTAAAAAGCCTTGATAATTATAAAAATATACATAGTTATAATTTGCCTGGGGACTTAGAGGAAACGCAGGCGAGGCGATGTCGCCTCAGTCAAAAACGTATTTATTTTGACAATGAATAGACTGGACTATAGGCGTGATAGTACGCTGTCACCTGTCAAAATTCAAATGTATTTTGACTAAAGCGACGCGATGCGATGACGATATGATGATATATAACATCCTTCCAACCTTCGTAGACTAGTGGTTGCGCCTATGGCGTTGTATCCGGGGGTCGTGGGTTCGATTCCCACTCATGACAAAAAAATATTAGTACTTTTTTACTGTACAGTTTGTAATGGTCTGCATGTTTATAAAATATAATACCTATATTTATTATAATTATCGTTGTTTCTGGTAGGTACCCATAGTACAAGCCTAGAGCTTAGTTTGTGACCAGAGCAATATGTGTAAATTGTTCTACATATTATTAGACCGCCTAGATAGCCTCAGGATTTTTGAGCGGAGAGATTAATCCCATCTCGTCGTATCCGATAATATGAGTCTACATCGTACTATAGCTAGTTCGTCGCGATGTTTGGATAAACTCAATAACCTATCTAATTACAAAAGTTGGTATAATGAAACTGGGACTGACAACTTGACATGCTCTCCGAAGCACGATAGTTGTCAAACAAATGTACACTTTATACCCACCATAATATTTATTTTTATAGCTTTTTATTAAAATTTCTGTAAATATTTAAAATAAAAACTAAAATGCGGTTTAATGTTCAATTTAGCCTAAGTCTCGTGTTCAATCATCACCCTTATTTTTGGTGCATAAGTAGATATTTTATCTGATAATAATACCTATAAGTACTACTTACAAATACATACCCCAATGGTGCTCGAGCTTTAAGTTCCAATGATATGCTTACGCTAAGTAGTTACGCCAGTTCCCGCGCATCAGATGCTCGACCATGGGTTTGCGCTTTGTAGAAACGTAACGGTTTCATTTACGTATACGTGAGCAACAATCAATAGGATCGCTTTATTCAATCCTGTTACCAAAAATAAAGCGGCCCTATTCGTTGTTGCTCACGTATACGTAAGTGAATACGTTACGTTTCTACACGTTTCTACAATGCACAAACCCATGGTAGAGCCTCAGGTTGGACTTTTAAAACGGGACGGTACCTTGCTCGCACCTTACCCGTTATAGTTACGAGAAAACGTTGCTAGGATACCATCCATAAATTTTTGATATAATATGCTGTACCCCTAGTGTGAGTTTTATAACTATTACTTTGCATTTGAGTTAACTAAAATTTGAGTGTGCCTACCTGTGTTCGTTTATGTATGGGTGTTAGTGAGTATATGTGTGCGTGTATGAATGATTGAGTTATCCATCGCCGAACAACGAAGAATCGAAATGATCCATAATCTCACCCCTAAATGTTCGCTAACTGTCATGATTTAGTGTATTCTATACATGTTGTTCTTGTTCTAAAATTAAGATATTTTAGAAAGATGAACTGTATACAATCGAGTCTTTCCTTATATTTTGAGTACCGAGGTGAACAATCACACTCGCATTTTTGAGAACACTTTGTCTGTACGCATAATACACAATTTTAAGACAGTGAACATCGCTGAACATCTCTTAGAACAAAACCCAGACTCTAAGTAAGCCTTATTCGCAATGGCGTCAATGTGCTAATAAAAAATCAATTTAGACCAGAGTCTGATGCGGATTTTTCATACAAAAAGTTTTGACTGTTTCACCCCCCTAAACATTCATGGATTTTTCTGAATTTTGGAGGAGTCATAATTATGATCGATATCTAGGCTCGTACGTTTTCCTTTTTTCAAAGTTTGGCGTAGGAAAGAAAATATAAGCCCCCAAAATGCAAAAAAATATCCTCATATTAAAATAATTCTAATAAAATATTAAGACAGACATTTAAAAAAGAAAAACGTACAGTCATCGTTTATTATCTCTTTAATAAAATAAAACAATTTTTATTCAAATCCATTATAGTTTAGGGGTGGGAAACAGACTTGGCCCGAAAGTCGTTTCGCTGCCTGAATTGTAGGTAAAATCTCATACTGAGTGCAACGTGCTCTTTCTCTCATTGAAGGTCGGGGGGAAGGTTTACATACATATGTATAGTGTAGATCTATAGATATCAAATAGTGTTGTCGAGTACCGATAGTAGTGATGTACAAAATATCGATATTATTTTTATATTTCAAAGAAAATAAAATTTAGTTGTTTTGGTTATCCTAGCTGTTGCTCTAGAGTCTAACATTTCAATTTTGGAATCAATATAAACCCATCAAGAATATAATTATATCTTAGACACCTTTATTTTTGAAATAGAGATTTAGCTGGTTCAGGTTTATCGAAGAACCAGCATAATTGTAACTATTTTTCTACTTAGTTTTATGTTTCACTCCTAAAGATAATCCCATAGGCGTAAGAGAATGTGTGTGTATATGTGAGTATGCGGAAACAGGTTGTACCTACTGAATCATAATTGTACAAATTAAACCTAAGACCACCTTAGTGGTATAGTATAGTATATGACTATATGACGTTACGTCGATTGCCTTATGAATACATGTATTTACCGGTTTTCTGTATAATGTGCATTTGTGTTCAATATTATTATAATTCATCTTGAACTAGGTCCCTTATGGGGTAGTAAGAAATAACTGAACTAAAATATATGTGTAATCTGAACTGAAGTATAATATATGTGTGTAGGGCACACACATATATTATACTTGTATTGTTCTCAATATTTTCTCGGGGGTCTGATATTATTAGGTAGTAGCAAAGATTAATAATGCTAGTTAGGTTTTGTTTTATTAAGGCACGGAATTGCACTGGGGCGGTAAGCACCCCGATAATGGGACGACCAATACATTGTTTAATATCAGTGTTGATGGCTTGCACTATGATGGCTAAATGACTGCCTCCGTAGTTGCGCCTTCGGCGTTGTTTCCGGGGGTCGTGGGTTTGATTCCCATCCAAATATTAGTATGTTTTTCTGTAAAGTTTGCCATAATACTAGCTACTGGGTATTTAATAGGTAATACTATCGTTGTTTCTCGTACACATAGTATAAGGAAGAATATATATTCATTAAATGGAATAAAAATTTTGCATATTAAAAAGTATCAATCTATATTCTGGCAAATGAAGGGAAAATAATACGAGTAAGAAGTACATTGTACCCATCGAAATGATGAATTCTAGAAGATTGAAAAGGAGACTAAGCAGCATAAATCGGATAATATGAATTTTGTATTACCTCGTGTATAACATACAAATATGTATTATAGAATACAGGCCTTAAGAAGCCAGTAAAAGGTTTGGCGATCTCGAACGTCCAATAACGTCTAAATGTTGTTTTCAGTGATATCAAAGTTTATTTTTAATGAAAAAGAACGTAGAGGTGTAAATATTACTTACTCGATCCTAATTAGATAGTATTCTTATAAAAAATATATTAACTTTTGAAAAGACAGCCAAAGTTTGATTTATGATTCTAAAAATATTACTTTAGTTCTCATTTTAAAACTAAACAGATTTTTTATAAAGAAATTATGCAATTATGATCGAGTAAATAAAATCTACACCTCCATGTTCTTTTTTTTCAAAATAAAAACTTTATGTTTTTTGACGCTCGAGTTCGCGAATCCTTTTCCTGCCCACTTAAGAGCTTTGAGGCACTCCATACGGTATATTCACGAATCCAGACTTATAATTACCGATACGAACTGCCTGAGATCTATTGTCTAGATAGGAGCATACCCAACGATACAGATCGCGACAAATACCAAGATGTTGCCTTGCGCAGCAGAATAACGTGATCGACCCTGTCGAAAGGTTTTTCAAAGTCTGTGTAGATCACATCAACCTGACTATCTAATTATCCTTCTTTCCATCCTTATTCCTCTTTTACTAATAATAACTATATTATTATTTAAAACTACCCTCCACTTTATATTGGCAAACTTACGCGTAACGCATAGATGCAATAAAAATCACACAAAATATATTAATAAGTTCACAATCAATTTAACAATGTTTTTGCTTATATAAAAAACTACTTTTAAACCTAGCACTACAAAATTTAAAACTACTTTTTAAGGCTGCCAGGGTATTTGATAATACATTAATAAGTTTAAATTGATCGTAAGATAATTGAAAAAAAAAAAAAGGATTCTTTGAGGGTAGGCCGAACACTGTAGACGCGTGTTTATATTATATTTTTCAAATTTAATTTTATTGAATATTATTGTGCAAAAGTGTACTAATTTTGTAGAATAAGCATTCGTATAGTAATATTAAGTGTGAGAAGTGTAGCATTTACGCAGTGATCTCGGTGTTTGTGTTATCTCAAATAATCCCACAATCTTCAGTAAAATGGCGGTACCCATTTTACTGTAGACTTTTCCTTCTTCACTTGATATTGACAAGACTATACCGTATGCTTACATACGGTCATGTCGCCATTCCTTTTTCTACCCTAGTCCTTTCCCTCTAGGATCCCTCTTTCACAAATAATACTTTGAACAGTTTAAAACTACCCACTTGACATTGGCAAATTTACGCGTAACGCGTAGACGCCATTAATTAAAATATAATAATAATAATAATTGAAAAAAAAAAAAAATTAACTGTCCGATCTTCACTATTCAAAAAATGCTAATAAACAAATTTTTAAAAGTATATCTAAAAGTTAAAAAAATTTGCTCTCTCTACAGAAACTAATGATAAATGGAGAAACGTAGTTTATATATATACAACAGTACAAAATATTAAAAATATTCTATAAATAAAGGAGAAGGAAAAGAAAGCTATTTAAAAAGATGTTCATAGAAAGAAACCTAATTTTGACTTATATGGGTACAGTCCCTTTGCCTTTTCTAGACGGAAAAATTGCACATAAAAAAAACAAGTGTCTGACTGACATTGGTTTGTTTATTTTTATTATTCACAGAAAACAAATTAATATCAATAATTATGAGTGCTGGTAAAGGTTTAACTGTTGCCGAATTATTTGCTAAAACAGTTAGCAGTACAAAGTGTTTTGATCATAACCTAAAAAAAGTATGTCAAAATTATATAACCTATAAAAATGCATAACTTTTACCATAGGTTAAATTGGTTAAATTTTAACTAAGTAAAAGTAGAAGCACTTCCTCTGAAATGCAAGGGCGCCATGTGGAAGGCTTAACCTGAGCGATGTTCTTGGGAGCGCTTTTTACTGACTGTAAAAATTTACTTTTTAGAATTACGGTTTTAGAAGAACTAATATTACAACAGTGTGGTGTGTAACTGAGTGTGTTTATGTTCATACATTTTAATTTTTGTAGGTAAATGTCATAGTTGCTGGTAATGGAAGAATGGTAACCCAGTTTCAAGTGGCTGCAGAACATCTCAACCAACGAGGCACTCTCCATGGGGGATTTATCGCTCACCTGGTAGATGCTGTGTCTACTTATGCCTTGACTACAAATGAAAAGGTTGAAACCAGAGGAGTTTCTATTGACTTAAGTGTGAGGTACATATTTTTTTTTATTAACTTAATCTTAAAAACATTATGCATCCAAATGGATGCATTGTTGATGTTGGATAATCATACTTACTTTGATATCAAGTCCAGGAACACTCCAGTTTACTCTTTTGCCTCCAACCATGCAATGGACCCAGCACCCGCAAGGAGAATCCATAGAGAGTTAAGAACATTGTACCTCTCACGCTTTGGTCTAATTAAGAGTGTTTCCCGTAAATTCATTGGCATTACTTATGATTAAAAAAAAAAACACTTTGAATGCCTAATATAAGTATAGAAATCCTACCATAACTTATTTTTTTAAATTATACCATAAATTGTACAGTACATATCACAAGATTTGGTCTTATTTTTACATTACTTTGATTTGATTTATTGTTTCAGTGGGATTACTATGTATTATAAACACCCAGACCATGACAAACTGTATAAAAAATGTACTAATATTTTTTTGTCATGGATCTCCGGATACAATGCCAAAGGCGCATTTGCATAGAACAATAAGCATGATAATAAAAATATTGTTTATATAATATTTTATTATTTTAACTTTCAGTTTTTACAATGCAGCTAAGGAAGGCGATAATATAGAAGTAGAAGCTTATACTAAAAAAACTGGAAGGAAAATTGCTTTCCTTGAAGTGGAAGTCAGAAATAAAGACACCAAAAAACTACTGGCTACCGGTCGCCATACCAAATATATTGGAATTTAATTAAAAATTGCCTGAAGTGAATAAAAATTTTGAGTTCTTTATGCTGAAATTAGGTATTCTTGAAGATTGGAGTTTAATAATTTTGTTGGGGTTCAGATATGTATTCAGAAATAATTTATTATATCAGTAGGCAATTTTTTTAGTGGTGATTATTTTTTGAATAATATACTAAAACATTTTAATAGTAGGTAGTTAATTCATAGAGGTGATCTAGGAATATGTTATCTAGCCTATTTTAAAGATCTTATTATTATTCTTCCTATATTGTATAAACTTTGGCACTGTAGTATGTTACACAAGCTCAACTTTGGCTTATTTTTCATAATATACATTATGATTATTTACTTTAGACATTATATTTTAATCTTTAATTTAAGTAGTAATAATAAATTATTAAGCTTAGTAACCTATCTTACCTAATTAGTAGAAATTTGTTATTGTTAGTAGCTAAATAGGTACATTTTAATGTTTGTTTCTTTATTGTGATATATTCTGTATAAAGTAATAATAATAATATAATTATATTAACAGTGTAAAATGTTACCAGTAAATAGATCATAGTATTAAATTAGATTTAATAATAAGAAGATAAAAAGATCCTAAAATAAATTATTACATAATATTTTTTGTATTTTTATTTATTGTTTGTTTATTTTTATTATATGTACCAAGAATTAATAAATAAATAACATAACGGGTGCCTTACGGGGCTTGAGACCGCCTAGACGTCCTTATGGTACCCAGCTTAGGGGATTTCATCCCACCTCTTCGTAGCTCGTAATGGCTAGCTCGTCGCTATTCGGATATACTCATTAACCTATATATAAGTACAAGCTGGTGTACTAAAACTGGGACCGACAGCTTAACGTGCTCTTGTGGTGGTGTCTCTTAGTGGTGTTGTCAAACAAATGTACAAAACTTTAAAAAAAAAATTGTACACCGGGTTTTGAACCTAGAAACTAAGGTTTTTAGATCTAGGTCAAACCAACTCGGCCGCCACGTACCTATTATATTAAATTCAACATCATAGATGTTTTCCCAAATGTTTAACCTAAACACAGTGTCTATCATTTATTTAAAAAAATATATAAATTGTTTGAGTTTATTATTGGTGTGGGTGTGGTGATCCGATGCCAAAAGCATACCTACTGTAAGCTGATTAGCTATATATGGGCAAGAAATTTACTTTAACGTAACAAACTACCCTTGTAACCGCTAACAAAATTCGGCTATAAGAGTGTTTAGTGGCAATCGAATATATTTATTTTATTATAGGCTGTCAATTTAATTTATTAATGTCAACTTCCATAGTGGTAAAGGAGACGATATTTTTTAACCCATTATTTCAAACGTATATTGATGAAATAGGTTTATTAGATAAAAAAAAAAATAGATTAAAAATTAACATTAAAAACTAAAAAAAAAAAGTTAATTGGATGAACGCAGTGTTCCGAGGACACTCGCTGCATTCCCCCGTTGCACAGCGAGGCTGACCCCTTGAATGAAGTACTCCTTACTCAAAGGGTCACCCGTCACTAAACGGAGCTTATCACTAAGCTCGCGGGAGAATGCCAGAGCGTCCTCAAACCAAGGGCCCATCGTTTCTATTGCAAATGGAGTGAAATGATGGTTGATTAAGTGGCAGTGGGCAGGCCACATAGCTCGCAGAACGGACGGCCGTTGGGGTATTAAGGTTCTCGAGTGGCGACCGCGTGCTGGAGGACGCAGCAGAGGCAGGCCCCCCACAAGATGGACCGACGACCTGAAAAAGGTCGTGGGAAGCCGATGGATACAGGCAGCGCAGAACCGGTCGTTGTGGCGATCCTTGGGGGAGGCCTTTGTCCAGCAGTGGACGCGCAAAGAAAGGCTGTCATGATGATGGTTGATTATGGTCTCCGCGTACTTGTTGCGTTTAGACCGTGCGGCTGATTCTGCAGCAGCTCCTGATTTTTTGTGGGTGGTTGTAATGTGCGATGCACAAAGTGTGTCAACACATGTGGCATCCCAAACCAGTGCACGACCTTGTTTAAATGGAATCAATGACATCCCATCCGGACGTTTACCATCTGAGGGTTCGAGGATGCAGGGGATATTAGCAGATGTGATCGTCCTTGATAAGATATCATTGATCGCATAATGTCTAGGTATAAGGTACCCTAAAATATATCCCGCATAATTAATAGAAACGACAAAGCCAAGTCTATCCGGCATTATAAATTATTTTAAATAATATGCAATAATTATGCATTATGGTAAAGCTAGGAAACATTCAATTTAGGCGCTATATGTATATCTACCTATGTGTTATCTTTTACCTTTCGGGAACTAATTAGTTTTCCTCTACCTACCTAGGTCTAGGCACCTACTTGTTGTATGTATAAATATTATTAAAAAAAGGCATTAATTCTATTTTGAAATCGATTGAGAGCACCGGCGATAATTTTTATTTCAGGCGTTATAATAACACGTGATGTCACATATCAATATGCCAAGACCAAACAAATATATTTACAATAGTATTTTGTATGCATGTCATAAGCATACTTAAAAATGGCATATAAATTCAACTATAGATATATACATTAACCGATTTTTGTACCTGCCCCTCCTACTAAAATATGATTGGCATTGCTACTAGACATTAAAACATATATTCTGCCGTCATAAGCAAGAAGGGCGCATCCAAAATTTTTTTCAAAATAGAGTTAATTGCAGTTTTGGAATCAGTGAAAAAAAGCGCATCTAACAATATTTTTATAATTTTTACTGCAGCACAATATCCTGAAATAACAATGATAAATAAGGCGCATTTAAAGAAAGAACAACTGAAAACTAATATTATTTATAATATTATAATTTTTGGATATTAAATAAATAAAAAGGCAATTTTACATTACAATTTGATAAACAGACGCAACTACATATTATACTGTGTTGGCACTAAGGAAAAAGAGCATCATTATGAAGACATGACCTTTTAACGTAGGATTGATGTAAATGGTAGAAATGACAATTGAAAAATTGTGGCACAATAGTACGCATATATGAGCCTTTTTAATGTAGTATCCATTATTTTGTTATTTTTTTTATACTAAATAATAAGTAAAAATCTTAATTTATAAAATAAATTATTAAAATATTTATGAAATCAAAGTTGGAATGTATTAGTTTAAAGCTTAAAAGGTGCAATGATATAACAATTGTATACACTTTTTAAATATTATGAAGACAGAGAGCCATGAAAATTTTAAAATATTATTTATTTATTTTCTTTTTTTTTACATTTTATCAGATACGTCTCTCTTGTTTATGACGGCAGTATTTTGTTTATTATATTATAAAAAAACATCATTGAGGTAAGTACATACTGAATTTTTATGTGAGAGAGCATTTTTATGAGACTTGTGGGTAATTTGAATTTTATTAATGTTAGTTTTAATTATAAGAAAAATCATCTAAAAGTATAGGCTAGGAGTAGTACCTACTCCTTATCAGGATATTCTTATTATATATTTTTTGGTGATACTCGAACCCACGACCCTCGACAGGCCAAGCAGTAATAATAAAATCCCATCACCTATCTTAACAGAATAAGTAACCTATGAAAGTTGGTGGATTTACTTACCAGATTCTTTCTACAAAACAGGCTACTTACATTTGATATTGGTATCACTGGAAACAGAAGAAACACCAATCTGTGCTGCTTTTGGATACACAATGGGCGTAAACATTGTACACCGAGGCTGCTTCTGGAGGTCCGTGATTCCCGTTTTCTCGTCGCCTTCTGGGAGGCAGCTGCAGAAAATTCATCTACCTCGTCACGCAAAAAGCTAACTTTTTTGACCGTCAAGTGACCTAGTCATGTTTCGATTTTAGTATGTGGATTCATCTGTCTTCAGGACAATTGCAGGTAGTCTTCTTTCAGGATGTGGTATCAAAACGGACAGTTAATTTGACGATAAAACAGAACCCACCCCGTAACCGCATCATTTGGTAGGCATATTGGGAGTGATCAATGTATTGATCGACCCCATTCAAGGATTTTGTAGTCCTACTTCACATCAGTTGCAGGAGGCATGAACGTAAACATAGGCAAATCGTGGTAGATCCTTATAAGTAGGTGTTGATTATGCTCCTGCCACATTAAAGGTAATATTATCCATAGTTTCCAAAATCATTTGATACACATGACACAATGAACCAGACATAAAGTAGCTTGCCTACAGGTGGTTTCCACTATGTCAGCTATATTATACAACTACAAAACTGGTGGCGATATAGACAAATTTGTATTAAAAATGTATTATTATCTCCCTGCTATATCAGGATTCGTGAGAGACTTCCATATTGATAAAAAACCGATGTAGTAGTCTTCTTAAAGTCAAAAATATTTATTTCATATAAACCTTTGCAGGTATTTATGAAGGGTGAAATATATATATTTAGATAAGCCTATAAGGTCTAAGAGTGCGTTTGGCTAAGCCTTAGCTGGTTATATTGATATAGAATACGTATTTTTCATTTTTATAAAAATAATACTTTTTATGTATGATAATAAAATTAACCGTTTATTTTCCCCTTTTAAGGGGGAAATCGTATATGTGACGTCATCACCTTCTGTCAGATTTCACTCCAAAATGTTTGAGATTATTTCTTCAATTTATTCTAACTGTGGACAGTTGAGCCCAAAAGTCACTCTGTTGAAATTTCATTGTATGGAGTGTGGCAGTATATTATTTTAAATATCTACTTTTAGAAATCTTACTATTTTATTTTAAGTAATGTATTGTCGAAATAGTCACGAAATGTCATTTTATATGCGGATTTAATGTTTCAATAAAATTGATGTATTACTATAATTTCCAGACACGCATACAAAGTGTAATATTACCGGTACATTTTATTAATATATATTAATTTTAACAGTTTAAATTTATTATAAGGCATTGGTAAGAGTGACTATTACTAGACTCCGATCCGTAATAAACTAAGAATTTATATTCAACAAAATATTTTTTATTATTTTGGACTAATTCAGCCAGTATAAAGTATTTATTTAAAAAAATGCTGTCGTATGAATTGACATTACTAAGGATGGGGGTCTGCGTCACTTTAATCTACTTACCCATCTGTCTACATTAAAAATATTCCGGAGTTACCTAATTGGAATAATTTTATGGAAAATATTTTATTTTAAATGAATTAGTTTTTTATAGTAAAAAACTTAGATACACATACATTAAAATTTATATACATAACTTCTACACGGCCTCACGTACCCAGCCTCAGGGTATTCAAAGCAATCATAATCTCTACATTATATATACATGGTGACTTTGAAAGGATGTACTTTGGGCTAATATGATGTTCTACTGATCAATACGAACAACTTTTCCCATGAAACCATGTGCCGCAAATGAAAAAAAATATTGCCTTCTCCATACAAACTATTAATGTTAAAATGACCAATTTGTATGGGGAAGCCAAATTTTTTTTTCATTTGCGACACATGGTTCCATAGGAAAAGTTGTTCGATTCGATCAGCAGAACCTCATATTAGCCCAAAGTACATCCTTTCAAAGTCACCCTGTATATATATATATATCAATTATCTGTCCGTTTGTTTTGAACTTGTCTCTAATTAACACTCATAAGGCTTAAATATAAAAAGATGCGTAGGAAAATATGAAACAAAAATTGACAATTAAAATCTGCACATACTAAATTATGCAAGTATCTTCGGTTTACCGGTTTTGATCACCTAGATATTATACCTATGTCCATTCTCAATAATTAGTCTATCGATTTTTTGACATAACATAATATATTATCATAAAATTGACCTTACTCTTACACCATAGCCTACAAAAATATACTCTTCATACATTACACTCACGCAACATACACACAACACACACAGACGTGCACTACACATATTACACCCATACACATTCATTTTTATCAATAATTCTTATAAACTTTAATTACTTATTCTGTTTCTTGTAACGTGAGCGTTAGATTGTCAAAATAACGATTTCTGTTATTAGCGCGCTCTCCTCCAACCAGAAAAGGTTAACAACAATCTGACGTTCGCGTTATAAGAAACAGAATGTGGCCGCTGGTAGGTATATGTATAAAATTGTAAAAATTAAATAATAAATTCTTTTCAGCGTTGGAAAATGTTTTTTATTTAAATATTGTAAAAACGCAATATTATTTTATAAAAGCAGCTGTCACTATTTAAAAAATAAATATTGGTTACTATTATTGTTGTATTGGACACGAGCTCTCGGTCTAACAGAAGTATTGTCATACTTAGTAGGTGGTCTACTACTAATAAATACCTGAAAAATGATTTGAAATGTATCATCACGGGTGCCTTATGGCGCCCGAGACCGCCTAGACGGCCCCAGGGTACCCAGCGGAGGGGTTTTAATCCCACCTCGTTGTAGCCGATGGTATGAGTCTACACCGAACAAGTGGCTAGCTCGTTGCGATGTTTTGAATAGACTCAATAACCCATCTATAAACAGTTTCACAAGTTGGTATAGTGAAACCGGGACCGACAGCTTAACGTGCTCTCCGAGGCACTATAGTGGTGTTGTCAAACAAATGTACATAAATTTTTAAATTAAAAACTCATTGGTACACACCGGGATTCGAACCAGGGACCTAAGCGTTTTTAAGTCCAAGGTCTAACCAACTAGGCCACCACGTATATTTGAGCTAACCTTTAAGATTGTGTTCGAAGTCGGGTGATTAATTAAATTTTAATAAACTATATAAATATCATATAAACTATCCGTACTTTAGTAGTTACCATGGTTAATTATTCGTCAAAAAATATAGATTGGCTAGTTATGATTTGGATTAGGCGTTGATTTTTTTGATTATCGAGGCGGTAGTCTCCTTTCATGGTGTAGGTAGTTATAAAACGCAGTAGCAGTTAATTTGTTGAAAACTCAGAGACCTGGCATTCCACCAATCATGTGGAATGATAATAATTATTTTTTAGCGTAATATTTTCAATATATATTTTAGTTTTATATTTAGCGTAAAATAATTCAAACAATGTTCTAGAAATTGCCCACCGCCAGTTTCTAAAACATAGTTTGAATTATTCTATGCTAGAAATTATTTATTATTATTTCACATTGTTCTTTTTTGTCGCCGCCCATTTGGTAACAGCATCATTTGGCCGGCCATTGTAAATCGGTCTAATTATATAGAAATTACATCGTATTGGTCCCTAATTATAAATATTGTATGTTTGTCATGAGTTAGATACAAACAGTCATACATGCTAAAATAAAAAAATACTTTGATTTTGTAATAATATTAATGATTATAAAATAAGACAATACATTATTATGTTAGTATTTAAATGTTAGGTAATAAAATTGTTGAACTACTCTGCCATTTATAAAAATAAAGTTTTGGATAATGGATGGAACCCTATTGAGCTTTGCTTTGGACATATATTAAAAAAAACCTTATTAAAAAAAAAACAATTATAATAAATAGGTAAAATATGTTTAAAAATTGTAAAATAATGTGCGCCCGACGATACATTTTATTAAAAATATAAAAGCTACCAAAATAAATAGCTGTTGTGTACTTTTAGTTACATCGGACAGTCTGTCTTTTTTTTTTGTAAGGTTATACTGACAGTGACAGTTGGTGAAAATTGCATATTTATTTTAGCTGAATCTGTAGTTAATCGTGTTAAAAGGTGTAAAAACATAGAATATAATCAAAATAAATATGTACTTGTCTTATAAAATTCCCAACAGTGAATATTTAGTGTTCCGATAGTAAAATAGAAAAAAGCGACGCGGAGCCACCTTTCACAGACGGGATCGCCCGCACAATGACGGCCTGTCATGGATTTTGTATGATGATTTCTGTCTGGCAAGTTTTTGTAATTATTTAATTAATAATTTTCTATTAAACTTGCAAAAATCTCTCTATACTTTTTGAGAATACATAATAAACTATTGATATCTATTTTTTTACCACTATAAATTGTTGTAGTTTTGTCGCTTGAAGAGATGTTAAAAAGTACAAAATTTTCATGTTTTGGAAAATATAAATATATTTTTTATTGAAATAATATATGGGAGACTATATTAATCTCTTCATACATTTCAAGTTAAAGAGTTACTATTTGCATAATAATAGTTGTCTGTGAGTATCGAGTAAATTTCTTTAACAAACATTTTTAGTTTTGTAGTTCTAGATTTTCAGAATACAGCCTTAAATAAAACTGATAAATACGTAAAATATTTGTAAACTGTAGATATATTTGAAAAGTGTATTTGTGTAGGTAAAAGATAAAAATCTCCATTATAGCATGAGGGCCATTATATATATAGTATTTAATATTTTTTGTAGTCTAATAAAACATTTCCTCGTGCTATAACTAAAGATTTTAGGGTGATTAAAATTAAAACAAATATTTTCCACTACATAGGTTATTTAATATTATTTAAATCAAATTACAGGTTATAATAACAATACCACTTATGATAATGAATCTACCACACATAATGCGATATGAATAAAAAAATATCTGGATTAGAAAAAAAATATTTAATGTATAAATTATCTGGCCCAATGGAAGACTGAGACATAAATAAATTATTAAGAAGATATTGAAAACGATACAATTTAGGAAAAGTTATCCTGAGTTATCTCAAATTTCAGCAATTTAAAAATTTTATATAATAAATGTTATATATGTCCTACAAAATGTTAGAAGAAATACACAAATTAGACAGACATATCATATCGCATAAGAATATGTGGTGTACAATGAATGGCAATGTAAATGGTATAGTTTTATAAAGCTACCCACTCTAACTATGCCTTTGTATTATATTTATTTTAATTAATCTTGCCATCCATTGTACATGTTCCTAAATCTAAAGGATTACATTTTTTTGTTTAGTAATATTAGTAGGAATAATAATAAAATTTTTTTTTGGGGGTTAGTATTTTATGTTAGTGATCTATAGAATAATAAAATTACAATATAGGAGTGCCTCAGAATATATATATATATTTATTTTTGGTTACAAATTAAATTATTATACAGGATTATTAAGTGTTGCTTTTCACCTTAGAAAGCTAGTAGTATATCTAATGATGATCAAAACACTTCAATCTTAACCTGTGGGAATTGACATCTGCGTCCAATAGATAAAATTCGATAAAGATATAAACAATTTAAACAAAGTGATTAAAACAGTATTCTATTACTGAATTACTCTTTTGGAAGTAAAAAAATCTGATTTTATTTTCTGAGGCACCTGTTTACTTAAGGCTCTAACATACAACGTAAGATAATTCTTTAATATTAAAATTACTTCATAATATTAACTATACATAATTTTATTCAAAAATTGAGTGTATAAAAATCAAATGTAATATTTAGAAATAGTTCCTGAAGATTAAATAACCACCAAACATAGAAATTTCGAAAATAATTTACAATCCATTAAAAAAAAACTTGATTAAGCAAGCAGCCCAATTTTGATTTGGCTTAAATAAGATATCGGTTGTAATTGTTAGAATTTTACATTATTATTTTATTGTGTGGCATAGGTAACTAACATATAACTATTTATTACATTAAAATTTGTGTTTCAGAATGCCTTTTCTTGAGGAACACACTCCAATTTTTTTTTTATTATATTCAATTTAAATGTCAAAATTTCGATATTTATACTCTCAGAATAAAATATGTTTAAGTATATTAATATATCTAATATACAATAAAACTATTTTATTAAGTAATTAATTTACCTTGGCACTAATTAAAGTCCTAGTACCTAGCATACCTAGCATAAGATATCAACTTAAATATTATTTTATACTTATTTAAAAATATAATAATACTTAAACCCATAATCCTTTTTGCATACCTACTTTCTAGTTTAAATATGCGATAACCATATTAATGTTTAAATAATGTTAGAAAAAATCACGTTTTATAATTAATTAAATTTAATATAGATCCATTACAGTTGAAAATTTTATCCACGAATTATATGTTTATCGAATTATAGGTTTAAGCATAGTACTACATTTTAAATTTAAGTAAGTATATAAATAATGTTGACATACTTATTTTATAGGTTTACATAATAAAATATATAAAATAATATCGTAAATACATTGATTAAAATTACGCGTAAATACCTAATAGTTACATAATAATATACATAACAGTTTCTTATTTGCAATGCAAATAATATGATCTGTTATATAAATAAATGTTGTATATAATATGTAACGTTATTACCTTAAATAACAAGGTCTAATTCTTTAATTATATATCCCCGTATTCTAAATCTTATCTAGATAGAATAAGACAGACGTGGTTTTAGTGAAAACTGAGGTTTAGAATTAACTTAGAATACGGGGGCACTAACCGTTAAGTGAGCGAATATTTTCGTCATATAATATATATATATATATATACTCGTATTTAGTATAAAATTGAGTTCACCTGATTACCACCAATAAAATGAACTCAATTTAAAAAAAAAAAACATATTTTTATCTGTGAACTAGCTATAGGTAGGTACTGGAAGTCGTTTAGCAATGCAATTTTCTATTAAAATATGTGCTTGTTTTATATGGATGCTTAATAACTTCAATAAACTAATCCGTAATACGTACAAATAAAATACCTTCAGATGTTATCAGATAATTGGCAAAGTCTAGGTAATACCTGACTTCAGTATATAAGTTGAATTGTTTTTTTTTGTATAAACGATACTAAGACGAAAAAAAAATCTTATAATTTAACATAATAATAATTATTATATTTTGATTAATGGCGTCTACGCGTTACGCGTAATTTTGCCACAACCTAATAGGTTAATGTAAAAAAATACTACTGTTAAGAAAAATCTTCAGTACCTATATAAAATCTTCAGTACCTATATAAAGCTGGTTCTTACATAAGTGTTATTCTAAATGTTTATATATTTTTTAGATCTTTATATTTGTAAGTAAAACAATTAAAGTTATAAAACAATTAAAGAAAAGTAAAAAAAAAAACATATTTTGTTATTATTTAATACAATTATTATCTAAATTATTATATAATAATATAATAATTTTGCATTAAATATTTGTAAATACAACTTAGTGTTGTATTGGACCTCAATATAATAATAATTTTAGCCTATTCATATAGAACTTACGACCAGTGGATTAATGTCAGTGGCTTAGGGCCACTGGACCACGGGGTCAATTTTAAAATACAGTCAGTTTAATTTTTCCGGCCAATACTACAATAATTGTATCAATTGGTCTAGAAAAAACTAAACTAAATAGGCCAATAATAAAAAAAAATACAAAAATATAGATAGGTACATAAATAATAATATTCAACAGGTAAATAAATAAAATCTAGGTAAAATACAAAAAATATATAAAATAATGGTTACATATTAATATAATAATATAAATATTTCGATGGAAACCGGTCTAAACACTTTTATATTTAATATAAATTTGCGTAAAATTTAGAAACAAATAATGAATTAAAAATTTATAAGTAATTTTATTTTTTCTCAATTATATAATTTAATTATATATTATGTTTAATTAAAAAGTATGGGGAATATTTACAAACAAAAAAAAAGGTATTTACATAAGATATTGTTGTATAAGTAGTCATTGATAGAAAATAATATACAAAAAAAAAAAAAAAAAACTACAACAATAAAATCTATTAAAAAAGACTTAAAAAAAACTTTGAATTGAATTAGAAAATAAAAAAAATTATTAACAATATTTCCACAATAAAATATCTAATTGAATTTAAAATTTATTACTTTAAAGTGAATTTGGAATATAAACTAAACCCGTATTTAAAATTATTACCTAAAAGGAATGTATATATTTAAATTAAAATTAGGTGTCCTAAACTATATTCTTAATTCTAATGCGATATTCCCATATATTTTACCTTGTAACCAATCCAGTAACCCTATAAACATTTATTGATTAAGAACTAACTATACTAAATAAATAATCTATATGTCCAATAGTAATCTTTTTTCCTAATAATGATTACTAAATTTATTTAGTATAGTTACAAAATCTGTAAAGTTTATTTAAGTAGTGGTCACGTTCTGTTTCTGATAACGTGAGCGTTATTTTGTCAAAACAACTCTTTCCGTTTTTAACCTTCTCTGATACGAGGAGAGCGGGCTAATAACGAAACTCGTTATTTTGACAATCTAACGATCACGTTATAAAAAATAAAATGTTGCTGCTGATGGTGATAGTGACGCACAACAAATTTATTGTAAATTTATTAGTTTGGATCACAGATGCTACTAACTGGATCTCAATATATGTAGTATTTTGACCATGGAAGTAAAATAAGGTAGTGCCCTGTGGCCTAAATCGTTTCTAATATGAGAATAAAAGTCGGGCGTTCGCTATACAAGCCAAAAATCAAAAGTGAGAATAAAAAGTATGACGCCAACGAATATGTATGTTTCACTTTGTTCGAAAATTAAAGAAACAACAATTTACTATATATTCTTTTTTCATATACCATTTCAACTATTTGTAAAACGATTAATAAAGATTTTTGATTTTGAATGAAATGCTTGTTATTGAAAGATTTGGACTTTATATATACTATGTAAATTTAAACACATTTTTTATGTATTTTGTGAAATACGTCGGTTTATATTCAATCAATTTAATATGCGTCCTAAATCAGGGTACTTCTAGTCAATTTATAAACTATCAAACAAGGTAAAATATCTCTAAAAACAAGAAAAACTAACATTTTGGGGTCAAAGCCCACATCCAACAGATCCTGTTCAAAGAGTTGGTTTCGCAAATTTTCCTTAACTATTATTATGATTTCGTACTGGTTTGATATAAATTTACAAAATTATTAAATCTAGAAGAAAAACATTATTAGTAAATTCATTAGAAGAGACAAAAGAATTACATTTTAACGGGGAAAATCGACTTAACAGAGAATTTGTTTGGTATTAAAAATAATATAGACACAAAATAGTACTTTGATGTAGATATTGATGGTATATCGACTTATATTTTCTATTAAAGCATACTAGGTAGAGATATATGTAATTCAAATCTTTGGTTTCATTTACACCATGCAAAGTATGTGTAATATATTAGTCAATTTGGTCACCAATATTGGTCAGTATTAATCACTCAGTCATATTTCGGGTACCAAACTGGATACCAAACTCGGGAGCACTAATCGACAACATCCTTACATCACAAACTAAAAAGCACAAGTTTATACTTGACTATCTATTCATATCTTTTAGTTTACTCGAAATAAAAAACCTAAAACTTGCTTCCTTGTATTTTTTTCAATTCTAGAAATAAGATTCTAATACATATTTTTTCATTAATCTGGACTGACAAATTAAATGATCTGCTTCTGTCTTATTCAATGAATTTACTATTAACTATAACTAACACTAGATAGCATAATAAATACAAACAATACAGAAAAATACTTAAATATACATAAACATTATTTTATAATACAGATTCTATTGTATTGAATGATATATGCGTACAGAGAGCCAATTTATTTTAAGTTTTGTGTTAGTTATGCTTAGCTAATAAAAATAAGATTATTAAAATATACAATACTTTATTATTTACAGTTTCTTCTGCAATTAGTTTAATTTCATCAAAACAGTTCGTTACAGTGATTTTATTGTATTTTTATTCATTACTAGTGTTGCCTCGTTAATGGGATCACAGATGAGAAGGTAATAGAAAAGTAGCAGCAAATTTAATAAAAATAAAAAGAGGTTATAACATTAGCTAAATAAGATTAAAGTAAGTCTTTTTCGAAAAGACTTACTACTATATACAGTAATTAGAAAACGACCATGTAAAGAAAATGTATATTATATATACAGTGCGAAGGGTAACAAAAGCAGAAAAATGTCTAAATCTACTTAAAATAAATGAGGTAATACGGTTTTACTAAGTATATTATGTACATATATTTTTTAACATTACAACGACATAGACAAGCATAAACAGTAGGTAAAGCAGTAAATAAGCATAAAATACACAGATAAGGATACCTTTATATAAAATTTGTGAAACATATATAGTTTAAAAATTTTGAATTTCTTAAAATCACAAATTTCAATATAGGTGAATCCAAGCTTAAATATTAAATGAATGAAATTTACATCAAAAAAATAATAATTATAAATATCATGTAGGGCCGATTCCAAAAGTGAGTATAAGAAATACCGAGACTAGTAATGTCAAATCACATACAAATATTTATTCTGAGTATTAATAATTTAATCTACAAATAAATATTTGTACGGAATTGAAATTACTATCCCTAGTATAAGTTATGCCCTCTTTTGGTCTAATCGTCAATTAATTCAAAAATATTTTAATGAACTATGCAGAAAACTTTAACTTATTTAATGAACATATAGTTGTCCAGTAGGTGAAATTCCACTTTATAGCAGAAAAAAAAACTATACTTGGAAGACTTCTTGTGAAATGCTGAAGTTAAATATGTATACACAAGCCCCTAGTTTTTAGAGGCGTACAACTCTACTGAAAGATTTGTGACCCACATGGAGAGGCGTGTAAGGGTATCCAGTGACAATTAACCACCGACGCGAATCAATATCATATACAAGCGTAGTATTTTAATTTAAAAAAAAATGAAGGAACGGCAAGTGACTTTGTACCCTACAAATAATGGTGCGTTACGAAACGGGCGGTGTCAAATACGAATTTGTATTACGAGTCCGTTGTAATATTATCGCTGCTTCATATCAATTTAACTACCCGTTTTATAACCGCACCCTAAAAGGGGAATACCATCACGACAATAAATTGATACAGTAGTCTCCCAAAAACCGGTAAACCCACAGACTAAAACTGAAACATGACTAGGTCACTTGACGGTTTTTGCATCTGTATGGGCGGTGATAACCAAACCGGCCGGTCGAGCTAATGAAGTTATAGAAAACTTGCTCCTACCTAAAAGTATGATCGAGGTAAATGAAATGATATTGGATAGGTGTCACTGTATACGCCCACACAACTTTTAGATATGAAGCGACTGGTTGGAAATTATTGTTTCTTAATTTATGAGAGTATAAAACAATTTGACTGTTTCCATGTGTAATTTTTTTATGTACAATTTGTAAAAAGTATTAAATATATTATTTTATGTTATAAAGGTTATTTTATTAATTTATAGGCTTTGTTAAGTCGGGGTCACCAATAAACAATAATTTCCAGCCAGTCGCTTCATATCTAAAAGTTTATGTGTAAAAACACAAAGCTTTCTATAGGCTTGTATGCTAACGATAATCGTAATATAATAATAATATAAGTCATAAAGCTATTCAATTTATAAAACAATATATAATAGGGCTAATTAATAAATTAAACGTAAGATAACGGTAATTTCGGTATTTATTTCATTTAACTTTAACGGGATTTTATTAAGAGTAAATAGCAATGTTTGTGGTCTAAATGTGAGCTTGGTTAGGTTAGATAGGTCATAGAATCAATGTCGTACATCCCTTTGTTAAATTACTCGTAGCTTGATATTTAGTGTCGAATTAAAACGCGCAGTAAAACGGAAACTCGTGTCTTTGTATGAGAAAAAATATATATACCTAGCAACCCAACTAAACAAACGCTACATAACTAGTGTAAGACTAGGTGGCTAGCTGGTTTCATCAACCGGTCAGTAATTTAATGTAAAACAGTAGTTAAATTTGTCATATTTCTATTCATTTTATATTTGTTTTGTATTAAATTTGAAAATTTTTTTGGATGCTATTCTGGTTTTTGTCATAGTAATACAATTAATTAAATGTATCTAAATAATGCATATGATGATTTCTTAATGTATATTCTATTTAGTCACGCTCCTTAGTGTTTAATGTACAACCCTTACAAGCTATATATATGTAACTTAGTTAAATAGAATAAGTATTCAAATAATATTTACAATTAAATAGAAGAATTAATAATAATAAAACGCCAGTCTAAATCAGCCGTAAGAACTTATAATTACGTTAACTAATCTTAAATAAAATATAAAATAATAGGAACTATGCCACCACTTATAATAAATTATACATAATATTATGTATTGTATATATGTATATAAATAGTATGAAACAAAAAGAGAAATTATATATAAGTGAGTGTGTCTGTCTGTAGTTGCTTCGCGCCCCGCACTTCAACTGATTTCAATAAAACATAGTAGGGATTTTTCTTTTAACGGAGCAATATAACTTTGTATCAACCTGATGGCCTATAAAGTCAAGAATGCGCTCAATGTTGATTAACAACATTAAGCGCTCCCACTATGCCGGCGAAATGATACGGTTACATTTTTGTTGTTACGGTTGAAGTCGTTAACACAAAAATATAATTAAATTGCATTAAATCATATAATTGGTGTTTTTTTGTCACAGTGGTAAAATTAATTTGTTTTGTTTTATGATGAAAATAATGAAACGTGTTCTTTTTTCTTTTTAGTGTCGCCCATGCAAAAATATTAAGATAACTTGACTTAAAGTACAAAAAAGGACTGCTTGACTAAAGGAATTGTATTTGCTTGATACGAAGACAAAATATGTAATTTGTTTGAGTAATTTTTCGGAATTTTTTTTGAAGAAAAAAAATTATTATTAAAAAAAATGAGTTCTATTTTGATTATGTTTTTTGTGTTTACGACTTAACTTTTTTTGATTAGATTACCAGGTGAAAGGTAAATGGTGAATTTAAGTTAAATAAAATAAGTATTAAAATAATATTTACAATAAAATATACAAATTAATAATATATCGACGGTCGAAACAAGCCTTAAGAGCTTAAATAATATTAACTAATGTATATAGAGTAATAAAAAATAATAGGAACTTTGTAGCCACTTATAATAAACTATAGAACTTTACTTGTAATTAATGTCATGGTTTTTTTTTATGAGAGTTTTTCAATTAATAATTTAGACTTTAGATGTGTTTAATAATTATGAAATGATAACTATAGAGTATTTTTATTGCTTAATAATTACAGAGTATTTTTATTAATATAATTTATAATATAAAATCATATAAAAGTTTGTCTGTTTGTATTATGCTTTACGCATAAACTATTAAATTGACAGTAGTTTAAAAATAATCACGGTACAAAGAAAAAGTTATTATTTTTATTTATTACTGGGAGTTTATTAATAAAATTATACATTCTTAAAATAATATTAATGCGTGGTATGTTTCCAGTATCAATAATAAATTTAATAAAAAGTAAATAAAACTAATTAAAAACTAAATGAGGTAATTAGGTTTTCAGGAATGTTTGATTATACTAGAGCTTAAAATAATTATAATAAAATAATAATAAAAAGAAAAATAATAATTAAAAAATAAAGTAAAAGTATTTAGTATTATTTAATTATACTACATTTTGAAAACATTTTTGTATCTCAGATATTGTTATGAAGCAAAATATCTACACAAATATAACATTATCTTGACTGACTTCTCATGATTTATTTCATCAGTAGTTTTATCTCATGAAATGATAAGTAAACTAATGATGCAAATTTTTTGAAATTATTTCTTTTATATTGAAAGGGTAAGTAACAAAACTACAATGTTATCCAATATTCAAATTCCAAGGGGTAAATAAAATATATTATGAGTTTTCCAGAAAGTTAATTTTTCAAGAAACAAAATTACAATATTTTTGTAACACACTTTACTTTGAAAACAAAATAATAAGTGTTTGACTATTATTTTTAATTTAAATAAGATGCGGGCTGTAAAAAGGTTAAGGGGTAGTGTTCAGTACCATTCTATTACGACCTGTTTTTTTAAAATTCTAAATTTGTATATAGAAACTTCTTATTAAATTAATAGACACGTATTAATTTTTTAATTTTAATGACCTTTAAAAAGACACTATATATGTTTTTTTTTTAATATTATAATAGAAAATTAATAGACCAGGTGTTTTAAAATTTAGAAGTGGAATTGTATTTAAATAATATGACGAAGCCGGGTCAACAAAAGCTAAAATATAGATATATAAGACACATAAATATATATTATAATAAAGGAGTAATTAAAATATTTAGTTATCTAACATAAAATATTAAATTAGAAAATACTAAACTACATATATACCTATATACATACATTACTTAGCTATCAATAAATAAAATACTCTTAAAGGTTATATTTATTATTAAAATAGCTATGGTTATTAATTATAATTAAATTAATATTTTATGAATAAAAATGCATTGTTTTCATTGCTTACTTTTACTTCACCCACCTAATATTTATTACATTGTTATTTATTTAAGTATATTTTATTTTGTAATAATAAAATAAAAATTTAGAAACTTAGCGTAAGCCGAAAATGCCCTATAGTATTCTTATTTTGCTAACGATTTTTACGTAGTTTTATATATTTTTTTGTTTTTTTTTTCGTTTTTTTTATTTTTTTTATTTTATTATATAACTTAAATAATACTATTAACTTATCATGTACAATTATTTTATAATTACAAGCTTAATGGCTAATAAAAATAATATTCCTTATAGTTATTTATAATATCAATCAAAATGATATAAAAATACATAAATATTTTTATATTTTTTTATAATACATACTTTTAATAATAATTATTATATAAAACAATACAATATTACAAATAGATTTAGAGTTACGTAGTTTATGATTAAAAGGGAGTGAGCAATATAATAGATGTATTTTTTGACTTATTAAAATTATATCATAAAAATAATAAAAGCGTTTAGACTTCCCCGAGACAACACAAAATTACGTAACTCTGATATATTAACATATGAAACACCTACAATTATGGTACATATTGTATTTATATACATAATGTAGGTAAAGGTATGTCTTAATAAAAAGATTTTACATTTTATTTAAGTATTACCATTTTACAAAACTACGAAAGGAGTAATAAATCAATATTGTTTGAGTTGTTGTAGTTAATTTGTATTTTGTTTATGTTTCTAAGTTGATTCTAAGTTTCAAATTCGTAATCTTTCATAGACTATATTTTATATTGCAGTGTCTTCATATATAGTTTCTTCATCTTCATCACAGTCTTCACAATCAATCCAAAGTGTTAAGTCTATTGAAGGCAAGCCATCACACGAAACCAAACCATCCTGTTCTTCAGGCAAAATAAATATATTTTCACCAATGGTATCAATATTATCGCCATTGTCACATAAAACTCGAGCTAGAGTTGTATGTTTAATTTGCTCTAATTGTTCTTCATTAAAAGTGCTGGGATTTTCATACCAAAATCTATCACCGTCTCGTGACCGCCGAAATTGTTCAAGCAAAAGACATTGAAACAGGGGTCCAACTTTTCCACCGTCAACCTGATCTTCTAATATACCACCAACCCATACATCAATATTATCAACGGAACCATAAAGCTCTTGTAATTTACGACGAATATTTGAATCTGAAATTTCATATTTTAAATCTTCAAAAGATTTAACTTCGGACATATTGCATACTGCTCTCCATTTAGTATAAGGCGGAATTGCATGATCACGACCTCGTTGAATATTAATAGCAGCTAAGTCTAAAGCAACGGCATGAGCACTTTCAAAAAGGCGTTCAGTTAGTTCAGTATTTAAATTTTCATTTGATTTCTTTAATTTAGCAGGTGACATAAACATTCCTCTCAAAAGGGGATCAATTCCTCCTTCATGAACAATTCTCCAAGGAGAGAAAAATGCATCTCTTAATAATAAATCACCAGCAGGGATAGTTTCAAAATTCTCATCCAACCTTTGTAGTATAGGATTAATTAATGAATGACCAAAACGAAGGGCAGCCGTGGAGAATACATTAGATACTGATGCATCTATATATCTATTATAACCATTGTACTTCCCTAAATTTTCTATGCCTTTAGTCCCTACAATTAACGGCAACCATTGAACGTATGAAATATGCTGTACTTGAGCTCCCACAATCTTCCGAGCTTCATTATATGTTTTATTTCCATTCCAGAATGGATTTAATTCCTTCAGTTTTAATGCCAATCGATTATGCTCTCGCATCCAAAGTGTGTGCATAGCGACCAAACCTATTTGTTCATTGGCTCTTATATCTCCAGCAACAAAACAGCTAAGGCTACTCTCTTCTATATTTCGTCGGCAGTCCATGCCATTAATTCCTGTAAATGGTAACAATGATTTCTGTCCTGGTAAGGCTGGACCTACTCGCAGCATGCCATTCTGAGTTGTTAAATCTCTCAAGTCATCTGCAACACTCTGTTCAAAACCATAAACTTGTGAGGCATCAATAAATGATGTGAGCTGATTTATCTGTTCCCTCGGTTGAAGCTTTCCAAATAAAACTGAGGTCATTCCAGATCCACATACTGAACTAGTTCTGACAAAATCAATGCATCTTCTATTTTTTATTCTGGGGTCATCGGTAGGAACTTCCATAGGAAAACATGGGGCCGCATAGTCACATGTTTTTTTACAATCAATTCCATCCCACGTTTGAGAACTAACAGAGGGAAGGGAGTGATCTAAATCATGGTCTAACCATTGACCCCATTGCATAACCATATGAGTTATCTTTGAATCTGAAGAAATTTTTTCGGTGCTTATAATTTTCACTGATATTTCTCTGGCACTTGGTAGATCAAAGCCATTGTATTTTTTATTTCTATTCCATCCAATAGGGTGACTAAAACCATTTTCGTATATAGGTAGTAATATTCGTCTAAAAGCAGTAAGAGATGCACCCCACATTGGATTTTTAAAATTATTGCAACTTCCATCAATGGTTCGGTATTTTTTATGTTGGATTAAATCAGAACAATTTTTATTTATGCGGTGTGCTGTACATCCAGAAAGCTGAGCAATTAAGTCCAGATGTTCAGCAGAGAGAATATCTAGGTAATTGAAAGCATCCAATTGCGTAATATTTAGGCCTTTCTCAACGTATTCTTTAATTTTATCTAAAACTCTATCATAAATTTCTGCTGCTCTTGCCAATTGTCTGGCTGGTCCATTCGGGTATCTTATGACGTTAAACAATCTGCTTATACCTGAAGAAACTTTATTATTAAATAGATCCGTCATGGTATTTTCAATTGCCTGATCGATATCCCTCACAGCTTGGGTCAAAGCTATATGAACGAATTTGTCACCAGATAGATGACGATCTTTAACTGTTAAAAAGGCTGATACTGTATCGCGACCATATTCATTCGACACAGAACACTCATATCTTCCAGAGTCCAATAAAGTCAAATTTCTTATTACCAAGCTACCAATAATAGTTACAAAGAGATGCTCGGATGAGGTAATTCTACTACCGTCTTTTCTCCATTCTACAGAAATATCAGTTTGGCTATTTGTCTCACAGGGTAATTGAACAGTTGTCTCTCTATAAGCTTCTGTATCGATTGGTTTAACTACAATTTTAACAGGTCCAGTATCTTCAATTTGAAGTTGTCCTGTTATTTCTACCATACCTACTGAATTTACTGCCTGACATAAATAAAAACCGACGTTATTTAAAGTTGCATTTAATACTATGACTTTGTTAGTTGTTGAATTTATAAGTACATTATCACTAGCCTTAAGAGGTATATCATCTTTATACCACTTTATGGTAGGCGATGGTACTCCCTTGGCTTCACACTCAAATTCTGCGTTGCCTCCAGGCGAAATTATTTTATCTGATGGACTTTTAGTAAACATTGGAATAGCTGAAAAATATAATTTGAAGTTATTTTTTTTTAATATATATAATCATACGTAATTATAATACTTTTATTTTTAAGAATTTTTCTTACACAATATTATTAGACTAGCTGAAAGAGTTAGTCTTCCATTTCGATTTTCAGCGATACATGTATAAAATCCTTCATCATCATGTTTTATATTTTTAATTTTTATTGATCCATTGCGAAACATTTCAACGCGGTTTTCTAACACCAATTTTTCGTCATTTTTCATCCAGTATACATGAGGGTGTGGATGGCCCGAAATTTCACAATGAAAGAATACAAACGGTTGATTTAGATTTGTTTCTACGTTTTCTGGCCGTATAATTATTTTTGGTGTCGCTGAAAAATACCAATTTAGTAGAAGCCATACGTAAACTATTAAATAATTTAAATAACAAGCAATTCTAAGTATTATTTAATATGTTATTTATTAACTACTGCTACTATATATTATATACTTACTATAATATAAAATATATAATGTATTATTTTGAAATAAGTAATTACTCCCAATATAAATACTCCAATTACTTATAGCTTAAGTTAACTATTTGGTATGTAATATATTTTTATCATAATAAAATATGTATTAATAATTGTATTAGTATTCAATATAAGCTAAGTATTAAAATACTGAGACATCACCAAAACGTTAGTTTATAAATTAATACCTATTTATCAAAATTGTTAAGCCACAATATAACGGCTGATTCCAGTGGCTGTTATGCCTAGTGAGATGATTAGATGATTTTTTATTTGACATGCATAAAAGTAAACATTAAATAGCATTAACAGTGGACAGCAAGGTTAGTTTTTTTTTAATGTAAATTGAATCTTAATACAAAGGCATAGTTAGAATGGGTGTTGACTTTTCCTTGACATCCATTGTACTTGTTTAACTTGCGATATATATAATATACACAAATATTAAAGTACAAATACACAATCTGGTGCCAATTACATAATTGGCACCAGAAGAATTAATGAATACGGGTTGGGTATCTATGTATTTTACACATAGTGTCGCCCACACGAAAAGTTTAGCGGCACTATATTCAATTATTTATTACAGAAATCTAAACTCACGCCCAGCTCTAGATTCATGATTATATTTTTCTATGATTAAAATTAAAAGTACTGTTAGTCTAAACATGCTTAATTAGTAATAACAATGCACTTTAATAAATGTTTAGTAATTTAAAATAAAATAAATGCCAACACGAGTACCATTTTGGCTCCCGACCGTTTAAACGGCCTCAGGGTATCCAACGGAAGGATTAACCCGTCCTAATTTCGCCCATGGTATTCGGAGGTAACACCTAACAAATGGCGAGCTTGTTTCGATGTTTATAATTTTATAGCCTCGTTGTATAAAGCGGTCACCCATCCCATGTCAGGTTGTCCTCTGCTTAACCTTGTTATCAGTGACTTAACCACTAGGCTGGAGCCGCTTTATTAAAAATATTTAAGAGAAAAAAAGGGTTTTGGTATTCAAAATTAATATTATTAAAAATATAAAGAAAAAATGAAAAATAAATGTACATACTGCGTAGTTGAACATATTAATCTCATCAAAATTTAAATATCTTCTAAAAAAGTTAGGTACGGCGAAAAAATTCATGCACTTACATGCAGCAATGAAGAAGAGTACAACATTAGTAGCAGCATAATGCACCATAAATAAGTAGATTAATGGATAATCAAACCAACTGTCATCAAGATCTTGTTTAATATTAAGTTTATAATTACCATAATTATTAACAACCAACTCTGCTGGTCTAGATCTAATAGTACCCAATGGGCTTCTTGCGGTGCATTCATAGGTACCGGAGTCCACAAATTGCGCGTTACGGATGATCAAAGTACCGTTGTCCATTAGTTCGTAACGAGGCCTATTATTTGGTAATGCGCTATAGTTGCGGGCCCATTTGATATAGGGTTCTGGATTACCAATAACATTACAAAGCATTATAGCATCTTCGCCAATTTCTACCACCACTTTTTCAGGAACGACGGTCATAGCAGGCATTGCTAAAAACAATTATTGTTTTAACACCGGGTTACTGATTATTTTTTTAAAGTCTCCTCCAGTATTGTCAATCCAATTATTATAAGTAATATCATACATAAATAATTTGAAATATAGTTACTTTAATTTTTTTCTGATTAACACTTACTATTTTTGTAAAGTATTTTACTCAAAAATGCATGTAATGTGGTCATTATTTTGACAACCTTATTTGAGCAAAGTCGACCTTGCCGTTCTATTTCAAGGAGCGGCCGGCAAAGTTTTGCTGGTCACTCTAATAGTTATTTTGACGTTTCAACGTTTTAATATACACACACCGGCAGAATTAGCGGAATCCAAAAAAAGGAAGAATTAATATTAATAATATATCCTTTTATTATTATATTATTATTATTATTATTATATTTTTTAAAAACGCCTAATTTGAAAATGTCAACAGTAATTTTATTCATTCGTTTGTTTTAATTTTTCATTCATACATTTCCATCGACTGCTTCGAAGTAGATTTTCCGTTTTCATAAAGTTCATAAATTCCATTTGAAAAAAAAAAAAAAAATGCAGTTTTATGAGACTTTTGTGTTTTCTTGCTTATTGATAAGTTACGGACATTTAAGTATGCCTGATTGAACGCTATCAGAAATCATCAGGGCAGATGAAATGAGAAGAAATGGTCAATCCTACAGATCGATTGAAACAAGACTTCGTCGATATCAACGATTCATCGTAGCATCAACAGGTACAGATTGACGACTTCTCTAGTAAGGAGAAGAGGACAAGGCAGGACAAAGGTGTACTTCAAGGAGAGATGACCGTTTTCTACAACTTCAAGTTCATCGGAACACGAGACTTAAGGCGGTGCAGGCCCGAAATGCATTGGAGGAGGTTCGAGGTCCACCGCACAAACCGAATATAATTTGCTCGTGAAAATCATCATTGGGACTTTGACGAGTGGGGACAAGTTCTCACGCAAAGGAGAGCGTTATTTACAGTCTAATTTTGATAATACATTGGCATATGGCAGCGGCTCAATTATGGTATGGGGAGGGATATGTTTAGGAGCTCGCACGGAGTTAGTGGTAGTCGACGGCGGGAATCTGAATGCTGATCGGTATATCAGGGAGATTTTAGAGGAACATGTTGTGCCATTTGCCCCATTTATTGGTAACGACTTCATTTTAATGCAGGATAATGCTCGGGCTCACAGTGTTAGCTCAGTACAGGCATACCTAAACCATGTTGGTGTTACGGTGATGGAGTGGCCAGCACGGTCCCTGGATATAAATCCGATTAAACACGTTTGGGACTTGCTAAAGAGGAGTGTCAAATCAAGAATGCCACCTCCTAACAATCTGTTGCTCCAATAAATCATTGACAACATCATTCGCAGCATGCTCAGACGGATGGAAACCTGAATCAGGGCACGGGGGGGAAACACTCGTTATTAAACATTCATTTAATTTATTTTAAACAGTCATAAAATCATAAAATCTAAAATTTTGAACTGTTTCTCTGTCACTACGAAATCTAAGAAAAATGCATTTCGTTTAGTTAAGTTTTTTTTTCATTATACTTTAAGCATGGTATTGCAAATGAATGTCAAAACATATTAATTAAATTGTTGTTTCATGTTTAATTATTATTTGTTTAAAAATAAACCTAACTATTATATACTCTCCCTTTTTTTGTGTTCCGCTAATTCTGCCGGTGTGTGTATATTTTATTTAAATTACTTGCTGGTTTTATTTAGATTTGGTACTTGCATTTTTGAGTAAAGCACTATACAAGCCTTGGCCCACTATGACTGCTTCGCTATGATTGTCGCGAGCGTGCCTAGCTACGCTCTAGGCCTTCCAGCTTGGCCATCATTGCAACCCTTGCTGTCCTCGCTGTAATGGCCTCGACTTACGGTCTCGGCCTTTATCTCAGCTCGTCCATCAAGTGCTGCACGCTGACCGCGCTGTGTCGGCCTGGAGCTGCGCTGTCGGCCATCATCAGCGCGACCAGCAAAGTAGTCATTATAGACCGCGACAGTAATGTACTAATATTCTAAAAGCTTAGATTAATATATAACTCCGCTAAGCCAACTAAATAATTTCGTTATAATATAATTATATATATGTATAATATGGTGTTAAACTCATTTATTTTATTTTAATAATTGGTTTAATAATATGAGAATATCACGAGTATGTAGACAGTAATACGTTTGTATGGGAGCTCTGTCGACTTCAAAAACCATAAATTATTTTACCAGATATTTATTTAGATTATAACTTTCGAAAATTCGAGATGAACTAAGAAAATATCAAATGCGATGTCTAAAAAACAGACGCGCTTGTATGAACGCGATGCATGGATGTCGGGGAAGCTAGGCAAGTATGTAGAGATCACGCGAAGTGGCGTACATTGCTCTCGGCTTAACTCTTAACAGGAATACAAGAGAAAATTTTCATTTCAAAAAATCATTATCCAGATGTGAACTATCTCCAAATATTGAGGATATAAGTCGAGCACGAAGAAGTCTGATAACCTCAAGCCTTACGACTTGTGGAAGTGTTAAAAGATAAAATAGGTCCATGATTGCAATTTCGTGGGATGCATGGAGTTAAAATTGATGGATTCTAACGTGTAAAATACCGCTATTTCTTTTGGTATTTCTATATTGATCTTTGGTTGGATTAATGAAGTAAACTCAACTTTTTTTTTATACCCTCAGAAAGAAGTCAGATAGAGATAGACTGCGGAATAACCATATAATGACCTCACTACGCGATAAGTATTTCCCTGTAGAAATCTCGTTTATGACTTCCAATAAGACACAACACATTGCTGTTGCTAATCTGTTGTGTCTGAGTTGGATAACGTAGTTCAGATTTGCAAACAAATAGAAAATAAAATAGCCTAAAATAGTGCAAAATTGCTCTATCATTACGCAAATAAAAAAATAGTTTCTCGGTGCGATATTAATGGTACATTTATCTCCATATGCTGCACCATATCATGTTGCAGAAATGTTGTTTTATTTTATTTTTAAAATAGTACGTATGTCTATCTGGCCCGTCCTTTATTAAGATTATTCTATTTTGTTTTCTTATAAATTAATAAATATTACGTTACGATTATAAAAAAATACTTACTACATGACGTCATGTTTTCGTAATCAAATGATGCAATTTGTCGGCCAAAGACTTCAGCGGGTGAAAAGCAAGTCCCAGTCATGAGCAGCGTTTGGTTCCTCTCGAAGAGATAGATAATCCAAATAAGGGAGCAGTCGCAAGAGATTGGGTTTTCATCCAGGCGAAGATTACGCAAACTAACAAGACTATCAAAGGCGGCTGGCGGGACTTTAGTCAGTTGATTCTGATGTAAGTGCCTAAAACAAATAAATAAGCATTATTAAATCTATAAGTAATTATATCTTCTATATTAGTACAATTTATCTGATTGCAAAGTACGGTATGAGGATAGGTTATTGAGTATATCCGAACATCGCGAAGAGCTAGCTACTTGTCAGACTCATACCATTGACTACGACGAGGTGATATTAAAACCCTTCCGCTGGGTACCCTGAGGTCGTCCAGGCGATCAGTATCAACCTACTCATATCTTATATAATAGGCTCGAAATGCAAATACGTTTTTGTCGCCGCCCATTTTGTAACCGCATGATATAGCCAGCATAATGGGAGAGATCAATTTTGTTAAACAACAATTTATTGATTGGCCCCATTCATGGACTTTGTTGGTCTGCTTACCACCAGGTAAATCCTCTCTCTAAAAGAATAAAAAAAACTTAAAACAAATAAAAATAAAAAAAAACATACAAATATTTTAATCTTCTCAGGCCATAGAAAAGGGACGTATCAAAGTATTTTATCTGATTCGCATGAAGATACCTAAAACAATAATAACTTGATTTTTATCTAAAACTAGGTTATGCGCGCTCTCTTTTAAGAGAGCTATGCAAAATTTTTCGCTAAATTAGGGTTACCTAAACCTTTATTTTATCCATGTAATACTGACAATATTATATTAAACCAAAAGTTATAAATCACATTTAGAAACAGTTTAGGCCAAACCTGTTTTAGCGAAACATTTCTGAAGAGAGCTTTAATTGTTTTATGGGTCAAAAATTTCATAATTTGACTAAAAGATTTTTCAATGAGGTTTTTCAAATATAAAATACTGGTCAATCCTTATACTAGAGAAGAGCCCCTCCACGCCCATCTTTGTGAAACCCAACCAAATAAAAAAGAAAAAAAAGGTTCCTCCACATACTAAATAAGTAATAAATTTAATAAGTTAATTCAATACTAGGTATAAGGATTGACCATGTTTCATTTTTTTTTCAAATATCATTAATACCTATTACAGATGTTTTTTCTTTGCACTTTTATAAAAATACAAAATATAAAAATATTTAATAATAACTATTTATTTTAATAAATAATTAACAAACAACGATTTTTTTATCAGTTAAATTTAAATGTATTCAAAAAAGATATATTAATAAAATATTTAATGGGACAACTCTTATATTAAAGATGAGCCCCTCCACGCTCATCGGTGTGGAACCCAACCATACAAAAATAATGTTCCTCCATATTTGTTATGTAATAATAAAATAAATTGTTATAGTTATAATATGTTATATATTTGGTACCTATAAGAGTTGTCCCACGTTTTATTAAACATTTCTTTTAATTAAAAATATTTACTGACATTTTGTTAAATCTGGTACATGGGCTACATTTCAACAATATATATTTCTATAAAGTATATAATACCAACAAATTCCATACATTCAAAAATTATATATTAAAATAAAATTACATGGACATAAAAAAATATATTAAAATAATATATTTCCAAATAGCAACTTAAATATTCAAAATTTATTTATTTATTTCAATTATAATTCGTATTATATTAAATAGGCCGATTTTTCAATTGTATGATAAAGTTATTCGACCAACTTGTATGAAGAACAGAACAAATTAAAATTAATTTATCTGACGATTGATAAATCGACCCTAAATAAGTTTAAGAAAAGTAAATATAAACATTTAGGTATTTTATAATTTTGCATTAGAATTAACTACACTTTATTTTAAATACATATTTTGTAAATAAGTACATATATAAAACGTTTAATTGAATTACAATCTGATACTTTGCTATAATTTTATAACAGGTTGCATATTTATTTCTACATTAAATTAACTTATTTTAAAGGTATGTTTTGCTTACTTAAATAATATATAAAAAAAGGGGATTTTTTTTTATATTTAAAAATTTTAATAAAATAAATTTGAATATATAAAAAAAGTTATATTATAATTTTATTAAGTTTTATTTTTATACAATATAATATTTATAACATAATAATTTTATAGCTAAAATAATAAAACGGTTTTATTTTCATTATATTTATTATTAAATAATAATCATACAAAATATTCTTCAGTCTTTTTCGTTTTCTTTCAGCGAGCCTGTTTCATGGATCGTTATAATCATGGTTAAATAGTGCAGTGTTAAAACTAGAAGTAGGTACTCGTATATCGACTCCCTGGTGCAGAACTGTAATACAAGAAAAAACAATTATTACCAAATCAATGTTATAATATTGTATTTCCAAAAACCAAAAAAGAAATTATTTGTGTTGATAAATATTGAAAAAAAATAATAAATAATAATAATAGTGATGTAATAATAAAAATATAAAACTAATTATAAAATAATACAAATTAATACTTCAAAAAACGTAAAATACAATATTAAATTACAAATAAAATCTAGAGTATTAAAACTCTAAAATTCGGCCAGTGATTTATATCAATAGAAAACGATATTTTATTTGAAATATTCCATTTTCCCTTTATAAGGTTTTAATGTAGTTTTATCAGTCTTGGCATCTTTTTTTGTTTGACTAAAAATAAAAATAAAATATAATTGTGTTTATAAATAAATAATTAAAAAAAACTAAAACCAAGGGAAAAAAAAACTAGTAAAGAAAAGATACTTTACTCAAAGTTCATAAGCATGTATTATAATATTTATTTAATTTTCCAATGAATATATTATTAAATTGATACGGAGAGTAAAGCTGAGATTGACATAAAGCCAATTTATGTTAACTATTATAACTATAAGGATTTTACTTTATATACAAGATATTTGAGTAACCCCCAGTTTCTATAACATTAATAAAAATTTGATAACACGGCACATTGGCACATCATATATCATAGATTAATTTAAATATAATTCAAGTAACTGAGGGTAAGAATTTAATTATGCCAAATGATTGCATTTTTATACATAAAAAAATCACATCAGTTTCGATGCTTTAACATAAAGACAATTCTTGTAGTCAAACTAGTTAAATATAGTATAAATAGAATAGCACAGTGGCTTAGGAGAGCACGTTAACCTATCCATCCCAGTTTTGTATAACAAATTTATGTAAATAGCTTGTAGTGGCCGAAAAGCACCTGATAATGTTTTTTTTTTAATATCTTTAGACTATTATGCTCTTTTCAATATTTCATCTTTTTTTTAAACTATTAAAATTTGAATTATAATTTTAATTTGATTGGGAAGGGCCTTAAACTAAAAACATTATTTTAAAATATTAAAACAGTAAAGTTTTAAATTATCTATTATACTTTAATACCTACATATATGAGATCTGTATAAGTATACCTACCTTCTATAATACGATTATTACTATAATGTAAGCTTAATTAATATTAGTAATAATATGTAAGTAATTTAACATTTATTGTACTGCTAACAAACTAAAATATAGGAGTATACCTACTATGTGGACCTACCATAAATAACTATACCCATACAATTTCACTAACATAGTATAAAACATAGTCGCCACGTCTGTCTGTCTGTACGCTTTGTTTTTTTAAGCTACGCAATAGATTTCGATAAACTATAATTTAGATAATTATTATAGAATGGTGTATATGTATAAAACATGCATGTTATATTTATAGAAAATGTTATGTTTTGTTGTATGTTTGGTAAAAATCAGTTTGAGGGCTTTTTACTAAACTTTACTGAATATCAAAGTGATGTACTACGGAACAGGGTTTCTTATAAAGGCATCGGTATCTAGATTGCACCCGTGTGAAGCCGACGCGGGTCACTAGTATATTATATTTCATAAACACAGTTGTGCAGAAAAGCCTTATGTATATTATATAACAATAGATACAATGACATCGTTGTAACGTTTTTTTCATAGAATAAAATATTTTCCTATCTCTATGAACATCTAAATATCTACTTATTGTCTAGAATAACAGCTTTAAAAATATTTAAGTAATTTTACTCATATAGTAAGAGTTAATTTTACACATGCAACAAGAACTAATTTTACACAAATAGCTTTTTTTAAATATTATGTAGGTAATATTAGTACTAGTCTTCTTTTGAGGGTTTATTTTGCGATTCCAAATATTCAATTAGTTGTTTTAGAAAATCTACATCAACGCAACTGATATCACCTAAAATTCAAAATTAAATTAGGTTAAACCTAAATGTAAGTAGGTATACTAAACCGAAATGCATGAATACCAATCAAACTGTCCCTTTTTTTTAAATTGTATTTATTTTACCAAGATTATTTTTAATGTTAAGTAGACAATCAAAGCGTGTTAATAAGGATTGTTGAAATGTAGAGATAGTGTAATACAAAACCTCTACGCATATGCAGTCGCTGAACAGGTTTTATCTACCATCTCAGTCACAGATCAAAAATACTCATAAATCATAAAATACCGACACATTTAATAAAGGTCTCCACAGTTTTAGATTACACGATCTCTATCATATTTGTGCGTGCAAAGTTAAAATACTAGAAGTTCGTTAATATTATTAAACCCAACGACCACCACATTATATGTTACATTTTATTTTTATATATTATTAAGGAGGTACAAATAATTGACTTTTTCCACTAGTTAAACTTACTGCATTTTTTAAAAGTTAAATTTAACCTAATAAGAGTTTAATTGACTAACAACACTTCACTTTTATTCACTACACTTTATCAGACTTAAACTAAAATAAATAATGAAATGAAGTGAAGTGAATGAAGTAAAGTGTAGTGAATTGAAGTAAAGTGTAGTGACTACAGTAAGTGAAGAGAATTCATTCTTCTTCACTTTTTATTTTTGTTTAATTTAACCACTAGTCGACTAGTTAAACTTTTTTTTGCAGTAACTTGAACTAGTGGGAAAGTAATTCTACGGTTGAACTAGGGAATAAGTCAAATAATAGATAGCAAAAACAAAAACTTTTAAAATTAAATTCATTTGTGTAACTAGACTAATATTGTAATAAATACCTAATAAATAAATAAATTGTGCTCATGTAACCTCATCGGTTCCAGTTTCGTACAATATTTCAATATATGTAAACCCTTCGCTTGGTCGCCATATGGTACCAAATTAGGTTTTTCCTTGACTTAATATATATGAGTTTAAAACAAAACTCACAATAAAAATACTAATGTAAATTAATGAAAAAAGGATTAGAATTTAGATATCATAAGGATATCGAAAAATATTAAACATAATTTATACTAAGTACGTTTAAACTACTGTACATGTTTTAATGAAATATAGTAGATATAGGAGATAATTAAATCCTAGAGGTCGTTATAGGATATTGTTGATATGACGGCAGACGTCAGAGATGATTAGTTGTTTTAAAAAGTCGATATCGTCAGTATTTTGTTCACCTATAATTAAAAGGTAAATTAGTAAACACGTATATATAAGCAGGTACACTCAACTGAATAAATTGTTAACCCACATTAGAATCTTGTTTCACTAAATGAAAACTGCTCTAGAGTTAGTTTTCAACAATTTATTTGGGTGATAGTACACTGTAAATATGTCAAGGGGTTAAACAAGGCGTGTTAATAAAAGGATTGGTTTGTAGAGATAGTCTAATCCATAACCTTTACGCATATGCAGTCACTACCACTGGTTAGTTTTTATCCAGTCACCAACTGGCCTGATACGAACGCAATTCTCAGATTTCTTAAAATGCTGTCTAATTTAATAAAGGTTATTATATGCATAGTTATAGATTTATAGATTACACTATCTCTATGATATTTGTGCATGCAAAATTAAAATATTAGAAGATTGTGCTAAAGATTTTTATGAAATCCAACGAACAACCATATATATGTTTTTTTTTTATATATTATTAAAGACAAAATCCAAATAATTCAGATAGTAAGGCAAATACAAAAAAAAAACAGAACTTGTATTTTATTTATATTAAATATGAAACAGATCATGCGGCGTGCCCGTGTTGTTCTATCAGGATGAATTCATATAGTAGATTTAATATAGGACAGATACAAATAATTTAGATAACAGAAAATCTTATTTTAATTGAGCAGGGTGACTTTGTATCTACCTAATGGTAAGAATACCTAAAATTATATACGACGTCGAGAATAGAATTGTTATTTAACAGCATTAAACGTTCTTACCATGTCAGATTAATAATTAAATGAGCGACATTAATGACGAATTTGAATTTCGGGTCTAGTTAATTTCCTCGCTGCGCCAGTTTGTACCTACTAATGACTTTTGATCTGATAAACTTTCCTTTTGTGACTAAACTACCATTATATTTATATATATATAGTGATAAATTATCTAATATTCTTAATATTGTAAATGTACCTACATATCTAACATTACGTTTATATCTTATAATATGATTATTAATATAATGTAAGCTAAAATAATTACAATACCTAGAACAACAAACTGATCTCTAGGAGAGTACTATGTGTAATATAAACTACTATACTGATACAATTTATATTATTTTTTATAAATATAGCTGTGCAGAAAATGTACTTTATATTTTATGCCTCCAGTGGAAAACGAACCTACAACAACGACGTAACCACTACACCACTCAATAAGGATAGTAGAAAAAAAATCCTATTATCTTGAACATTTTAGATGATTTTTTCTACTAACCGTTAAATCTACTTTATCTCTAGAATTAATAATAATACTGTCACTGATGACGCCGTTCCAAAAAGAGGCGAAATATTTGGCAATAAAGTGTATAGCTTACATGTATATATTTTACCTAATAAGAAACACATCTAACGCTTTTTTTCAGATAGTTATCTTTAGAATACAGATAGTTATCTCTAGAATTACGAAACATTCAATAATTTTACACATATTACAACGCTACTTTTACAGCATTTTTTTTTATAATGATACAGTAAAAGTTTTTTTTTTGTATTAAGTATTGTTAGTTTTTATTAGTCTTCGTCGGAGCCGTTTTCATTCATATCCAAATATTTAACTAGTTGTTTCAAAAAATCTACTTCGTCGAAATTGAGATCATCTATAATTAAAAGATAAATTAGTTAACACCTACCTGTATATAGGTACACTCAACTAAATAAATTGTTGATCCATGTTAATGGGGTCCAAATAAATGAGATAGAAAAGCAAGAACAAAAAATAATAATTCAACACATGTATTTCAAAATATAATAATAAAAATAAGTTAAAATATCAAACAGATGATGCGGCACCGTCTTTGCCTGTAATGATAGATTACTTTCTATTTAATGGCATATAAATCAAGTTAGAGGCATATAAATCAAGATTAATATTATAAATAATAATAATAAATGAAGATTTTTAATGGAGCATGGTGGCTATCTGATAGTAAGCAAACCTACAAGGTAAGTGAAAGCGCCCGTTTTTAAATCGCACCTTGATAGGAGACTACCACCTCTACAAGAAATCGATGCAGTAGTCTCTTTAAAACCAGACTTGTTTTTGTATCTGTATAGATAGAATCAAAGTTAAATGTTTGAGCCGCGCTTTTGCGGTGGAGATCTATGAGCCTTTACAAACTGTGTGTATTTTCGGCGCGTATGAGCTAGTCTTCATAAAAACGCGGTTATATGAGCGTAGGTAGATGTAAGATAGACACATTTTTCATGTCATTTAAAGTTTCTTCAGTCGATAAATGTAAGAAGGTATTGATTATTATATTTTTTTTTTTTTTTATATTTGTCAATATTTGGTTGCATAATAGTAAATTTTTCTGGGAGCTGTCGACATTTATCTCCATACAAATCGCACTTTATTTTATTTTGTATGAATTAGTAAAATCTACATATTTGTTTTATAAAAAAAAAAGAATACTAAAAATAACGTCTAAATTATTGGGCCTGCGCGAAATCAAAAAGTTATGTCTGTGTTCGCGGTCGCTGCATTGAAATTTAAATAGACTTTGACTACTTACAATTTGGTTTGTGCGATTACGCTTTTATTTTTATTATATCCGCTTGAAACAACGTTCACATGAAAAATAGCTAGTACGCGCCGAATAAATGTCCTGTCTGTAAAGACTCCTAACGGGCCCCGTCCCCGCCCGTTAGTATGAAACCCAACCACTTAGGTATCATCGGTTTCTCCATAGATTTTTTTTTTGTTAAAAACTCAATACTTAATTCACTACATTAAGTTATCAGTTATTTATTATAAGTTAGTATTTAGGTCAGTAATTGTCTGGCTTTCCTTGACTTAAAGTATTAGAAGTAAAAATAGAAAAATACATTATTGAAAGAAGGATTAAAATTTGAATTTCACAAAGTTACATATAAACATGCATAACATGCGTTCGAAATATAATCTATATTAAGTACTAAACTACTTAACAGATTTTAATGAAATATAGTAGGGATTTATTTATATTCTAGTAGTTATGATAGTACATCCTCGATATGACGGCAGTGGTCAAAGATAATTATTTACATATATACATATTATAATGTGATCAATAATATTTATATATTATAAACATGAAATGGGTTAAAAATTCCAGATTAAGCAGAGAATAGCAAGCAGCATTTGTCTGTTATTTTTCACCCCGAGGATTGTTCGCGAGAACTTTTATGTTAAAAGTAGTGGGTTCAATGATAAATGTTTAGTTTTTTTTTTAAATAAGGTTAAAATTTAGCACCTCTAAAAAGCCCAAACAAAAATAAAAATTAAAAAAACATACCAATCTAATGTAAAATCTTTGTCGATGGAGCAATGATGATAAATGCAACTCTAAATTAACTACAAAACGGTGATCTCAGCAGACAAATAGCTGTAATATCACCATTTTATGTTAACTTAAAGTACATAGTATGCTTATAACATCATCTTCAATCTTCAAATAAAAAATAAATAAACGAAAATAAAACTATATAAACTAAAGCTACCTAGGTTAAAAACCATTTTATTCTATATAATAATATACCATTTAACAACATCCAATGAACTGTAATACCAATACAAAGGAAAGTCTAGGTATTTTTTATAATCTTACAAGTTACTGTATGCAATACTTAAAATGACTGAACTTAAAGACAAATATCGAAATAATCCATTAAATAGAATTATTTTCCAAATAAATTTTCCACTGCGGATAAAACAAGCAATTTTTATTTTTGCTTTCTAATAAAGTTACATATTTTAGTTTCTAAAAGTAGTGCTTTATTTATATAATTTACCTAGGTAGCAAAAAAAAAATCTACATATAAAATGATATAATAAAAAATAATACAATGAAAAAAAATTTTACAATTAAATAAAAAAATGATGCTGCTAATTTTACCCCAATTATCTGGCATATCAATGATCTCAGCTGTTTAAATCAGCCGAGATCATATCAAATTCACATAATTAGGGACATGTAAGCTGAGTAAAAATGCAACTGAAAAATAAAAGATTAATAAAACCTACCTAAGATATAAAAACTATTTATTTTACTTTTTTTATTTTATTTATCTTTATCACCAGGTCCCTTAGGCAGAGACAACCGAGCGTTACTTTTATTTTAATAAGATTTAGTAAATCTTTATCCTTTTTTAATATATACTTCAGAAAATTAAAAGTAAATAAACATAACAGGTAACAAATCTTACATTTACCGGGGTATAACCCACGCATTCAAATATTAATTTGGATCCTATTAATTAAGACACCAAATTAATTATAAAAAAACAGTTTAGTTAAAATAGTCAATAATATTACGATAAAATATTATTATTACAATTACTTAACGAAAATCAATGGTTATAAATTAAAATAGTACACAATTATGCCTTAAACCAGTTAGGTATCTAATTATATATTATAAAGCCTTCTCTACGCCATTGCTAACACTCTACCCTCTAAAATATTAATAATATACGATATTGTACGATCAATGTTTATTAATTTGAGTAACATATAAGGTCGTACTCCTAACTATGGCCTCCTCCACCCCTTACAGCCACCCTCACCTCCAAAATATTGGTATTCTATAATATTAGTAGGACCAAACAATGTCTCATATTAATTTGAGTAACATATAAGGTCGTACTCCTAACTATGGCCTCCTCCACCCCTTACAGCCACCCTCACCTCCAAAATATTGGTATTCTATAATATTAGTAGGACCAAACAATGTCTCATATTCATTTGAGTAACATATAAGGTCGTACTCCTAAATCCTAACTATGGCCTCCTCCACCCCTCACTTCCAAAATATTGGTATTCTATAATATTAGTAGGACCAAACAATGCCTCATATTAATTTAAGTAAAATATAAGCTCGTACTCCTAACTATGGCCTCCTCCACCCCTTACAGCCACCCTCACCTCCAAAATATTGGTATTCTATAATATTAGTAGGACCAAACAATGTCTCATATTAATTTAAGTAACATATAAGCTCGTACTCCTAACTATGGCCTCCTCCACCCCTTACAGCCACCCTCACCTCCAAAATATTGGTATTCTATAATATTAGTAGGATCAAACAATGTACCATATTAATTTGAGTAACATATAAGGTCGTACTCCTAACTATGGCCTCCTCCACCCCTTACAGCCACCCTCACCTCCAAAATATTGGTATTCTATAATATTAGTAGGACCAAACAATGTCTCATATTAATTTGAGTAACATATAAGGTCGTACTCCTAAATCCTAACTATGGCCTCCTCCACCCCACACAGCAACCCTCACTTCAAAATATCGGTATTCTATAATATTAGTAGGACCAAACAATGTCTCATATTAATTTAAGTAACATATAAGGTCGTACTCCTAACTATGGCCTCCTCCACCCCTTACAGCCACCCTCACCTCCAAAATATTGGTATTCTATAATATTAGTAGGACCAAACAATGTCTCATATTAATTTAAGTAACATATAAGGTCGTACTCCTAACTATGGCCTCCTCCACCCCTTACAGCCACCCTTACCTCCAAAATATTGGTATTCTATAATATTAGTAGGACCAAACAATGTCTCATATTAATTTGAGTAACATATAAGGTCGTACTCCTAAATCCTAACTATAGCCTCCTCCACCCCTCACAGCCACCCTCACTTCCAAAATATTGATATTCTATAATATTAGTAGGACCAAACAATGTCTCATATTAATTTGAGTAACATATAAGGTAACGTACTCCTAAATCCTAACTATGGCCTCCTCCACCCCACACAGCAACCCTCACTTCAAAATATCGGTATTCTGTAATATTAGTAGGACCAAACAATGTCTCATATTAATTTGAGTAACATATAAGGTCGTACTCTTAACTATGGCCTCCTCCACCCCTTACAGCCACCTTCACCTCCAAAATATTGGTATTCTATAATATTAGTAGGACCAAACAATGTCTCATATTAATTTGAGTAACATATAAGGTCGTACTCCTAACTATGGCCTCCTCCACCCCTTACAGCCACCCTTACCTCCAAAATATTGGTATTCTATAATATTAGTATGACCAAATAATGTCTCATATTAATTTGAGTAACATATAAGGTCGTACTCCTAAATCCTAACAATAGCCTCCTCCACCCCTCACAGCCACCTTCACTTCCAAAATATTGGTATTCTATAATATTAGTAGGACCAAGCAATGTCTCATATTAATTTGAGTAACATATAAGGTCGTACTCCTAAATCCTAACAATAGCCTCCTCCACCCCTCACAGCCACCTTCACTTCCAAAATATTGGTATTCTATAATATTAGTAGGACCAAGCAATGTCTCATATTAATTTGAGTAACATATAAGGTCGTACTCCTAAATCCTAACTATGGCCTCCTCCACCCCTTACAGCCACCCTCACCTCCAATATATTGATATTCTATAATATTAGTAGGACCAAACCATGTCTCATAGTATAGTAATTTAGTTAAATAAATATTAACGTATTTATTTTGAGAAAACTTATATCTAATAATATTAATAATAATCACTGACTGTAAATATAAACGTTTATAAAAATAACACTAGGTAATAATAAAAAAAGGATTATAAAATAATAATATACATTTACTTACCTTATATAAAAAAAAATTTTAACACCGCCCAAGTAAAACCACTAAATAAATTCATATTAAATAAAAGATAATAGTATGTTTATTTTATTGCAAAATTTTCCACCTTTTGTAGTATAACGTATAAATTAAGTCGATATGTTTCGCTTTTCCACAAGACTGTAAGTTATTATTATAAACATATATATTGAAACTATTAATATAATATAAATAATGGAATTCCACAAATCTACGCTTGATTCTATAGGATTATAAAATCGTATACCTTTCGTGTATGTAATTTAAAGACGCAAAAAAGTACTGGAAAACGGGAGTAATTTTTTATTTTTTTTTAATCACTCAAAAGCATATTGCATTAAATATGTAATATGGTAAAAAAAAGTTTAGTTTGTAATTGCAATATGAAATCATTTTACTTGGTAGAATTTTATTACTAGACTTTTTAAACAATATAACATCCAATCCAATATAGCTGATTGAATATTTTATTGTTATTATTACCGATTTTTTATAAACAAAAATACTTACAGAACATGTAACCCTGGAGTATCTTGGAAGACAAGAGGAGAGATGTGGCGAAGTCGGTTGTGTTGTAAATATAGGAATCGCAACTGGCTTAGCCCCATAAAACATCCGTTCGTCAAGGAATTGATATTGTTCTCGTGCAAAAGCAGGGATTTCAAATATACATTGTGCTGGAATGTACCGGGGTTTATTGCTGATATTTTGTTATCCTTTAGGTCACTGAAATAGAAAAAGAAAATACTATTAAAAATAATGAAAAGTATAGAATAATGACGTTTAACTTGAGACTTCCGACAAGCAGTAATAGAGCTTTACTCCTCTATTCATATTCATCCCGCTAAATAGCAATAAATGTGTTTTATACAATTTTGTCCTATACAAATATGTGAAAAAACAAAGATTTAGCCAGCCTATTTATCAGAACTGAATAGATGATCATTGCCCTGCCGAAACTATTAATGCTAGGAACATGAAATTTGGACAGTAGCTTCGTTTTGAATTTTAGGTATTTTTTTTAAAATTCAGCCTACAATGTGGTAGAAAGTTTGTTTTTTAATTTAAGGAAATGTACACACATAATGCTTTGGACACAAATTAAGCCCTAGGCTTGTACTATGAACCAGAAACTAGATCGATGTTGAATTTATCTTCATTAAAATGTTTAATTGTTTTTATTATTATTTAATTACAAAAATATAAATATTAAACATTTTAACAAAGAGAAGTTATGTGCATGATGTTTTTTTTTATTATTGTATCTCAAATCACGTGTGCTACAACACTAATGGTCGGATTAATAGTCGTTGCTAAGCAATTGCTAATGCTTAGCCGATGCTTCAGACTGTCAAACTGCATATGAAAAATCAAAATTTTGACAGTTCCAAGCAATGGCAAAGACTAAGCAACGACTATTAATCCGACCATAAAACTTTCTATGTAAGCTCTTCTAAAACTAAGGAAATAAAATTTTGATAGAAGTACTCGTAGAGGGCAGATAGCAAATATAAAAAAAAAACATTATAATTACAGGCCTTTTTAAATTATTATTAATATACGAGTAGAGGCAGGCGAAGCCGGGTCAATAAAGCTAGTAAATATATAAATAAATAATAAAATAAATATACTTTAGTTAAAATGATAAATAAAAAAACAATATACTGTTGTTAAACAACATTATATTGGTCGTGAATTTTGTAGGTACGATTATCAACAATATTTAATTGATGGCTTCTAAAGGGCTATAAATAAGATTTATGCAAATATTTATTTCGCGATTTACTTAAAACTTTTATTTTAATGTGTCATCATACCAGCCTTTCACGCGTCCACTGCTGGACATAGGCCTCCCCCAAGGATCGCCACAACGACCGGTTCCGCGCTGCTTGTAGCCATCGGCTACACATCGCTACCTTTTTAAGGTTGTCGGTCCATCTTGTGGGGGCCCTGCCTCTGCTGCGTCCTCCAGCACGCGGTAGCCACTCGAGAACCTTAATGCCCCAACGGCCGTCCGTTCTGCGAGCTATGTGGCCTGCTCACTGCCACTTAAGTTTGGCGATTCTGGAGGGTATGTCGGTTACTTTTGTCCCTTTGTGGATCTCATCGTTTCGAATACGATCCGGCACGGAAACGCCGAGCATAGCGCGCTCCATCACCCTTTGTGTGACTGTGAGCTTTTTCATGAGGTCATAGTAAGCGACCGCGTCTCTGATCCGTAAGTCATCACTGGCAACACACACTGCTCGAACACCTTGGTTTTTAAACACTGCGGTATTTGGAACGAGAAAATATTACGTAGCCTCCCGAATGCTGCCCAGCCGAGTTGGATTCGACGAGAGATCACTTTCTCGAAGTTGGAATTACCTGTTTGGATTGACTGTCCTAGGTATATATAATTGTCAACAACTTTGAGTGCGGAGCTTCCTATTTTTACAGGAGTGGGTATAACATGGGCGTTCGACATGACTTTGGTAATCTGCCTCAATGTGTGGTTGTGGTCTATGGTACTATAGCATTTTCGGAATCCGGCTTGTTCGGGAGGCTGGAAGTCGTCAAGCCTACGTGAGAGACGATTCGTGATGACTCTCGAAAACAGTTTGTAGATATTTTCCTTTATTTTAAAATAAAAGTTTTAAGTAAATCGTAAAATAAATATTTACATAAATCTTATTTATAGGCCTTTAGAAGCCATCAATTAAATATAAAATACTAAAGTTATATTGTATGTCTTTTTTTAATATCCAAACCAAAGTTCACAGATGATATGTGATACGTGGCGTTTCAAAATGGCGCCCAAAAACTTTCAATATGCGACACCCACGCCCAAGTGTTATAGGTATTGTATTGCAAATTAAACATATATTAGTACAAAGAAACATACCGCCTCCTAATACAAATAAAAAGTTTTAACCACTACACCATGGAGGCGGTCTATGTACCTCTACGTAACAACTTTTTTGTGTAGGTATATTAAAGCAGAGTCTCTTTTTGTTTTATAAAAAGTATAAAGACATGTTCGATGGCCACATATTAATATAAGAATTAAGTACCTAGTAAGTAGGTAGATATATACATTAATAAAGTTTTTTTAAAAATGCATTCCTCCATCCTAAAAGGTTTACACGTGAGCTCACGTGACACACAAAATGTCGCCCAAGCAGTTCCGAGACGCCATCTTGGACGCGTTATAAATACGACGCCGATAAAATAAAAAAACGGTTACAAATTCATTTTCATTGGCCTATGAATATAAATGATAATGATGTATATATGCGAGCTTAATAATAATAAGCTTATGGTACCAAGCGATGAGGTTATACTTCTTCCTTGTTGTAGCCGATGGTATTTTAAGTTTGGCAAATGGTGAGGTCGTCACGATATATATATATATATAACATAACAACAACATAACATAATAGGACAATTTACACATATTGCTGAAGTCACAAACTAAGCTCTAGGCTTGTACTATGTGTACTAGAAGCAACGATATAATACATATAATATTTTATAAACACCCAGACCATGACAAACTGTACAGAAAACGTACTAATATATTTTTGCCATGGGTGGGAATCGAACCCACGACCTCCGGATACAACGCCAAAGGCGCAACCACTAGTCTACGAAGGCTGTCATATATATATATATAGACTCAATAACTCAACTGTAAATAGTTTCACAAGTTGGTATGGAGAAACTATGATCGACAGCTTAACGTGCTCTTCGAGGCACTATAGTGGTTTTGCGAATACATGTGCATTTTTGTTTTAAATTATAACTCATTGGTATACACCGAGGTTTGCACCCGTGGTTTAAAAACTGTAATATTTATAAGTCAAACCACAAACCACCACGTAAATCTATAATGCTACAATCGAACTTAATACCTCAGACATAATCAATTGCTAATAGATTATTTTCCAACAAAAAAAATCTACAAACCATAGACATAAAAGACATACATAGACCTAATGTCAGAAACACCACCAAAGTCTTGCGACTAAAACTGGAACTAAAAAATTGTTTTGTAGTTTGACAGAAGTATGCTACAAAAGCGCCACGGACTTAGTAGTAGTCCCGACTCTACGGGTCGGATTAATTTTCGTTGCTAAGCAATTACCAAACTGCATATGAAATAACTAAATTTTGACAGTTCCAATCAATGGCTCAGGCTAAACAACGACTATTAATCCGAATATACGATTTTGTCGCCTACAATACAAATATACAAATACCTACGGATACACATACCTACATAATATCCCTATAAAATAAGTATAAGTTTAACGGCGACCTGACGAAGTCCAAAGTCTAACGGCCTTATTCATAAAAACTTATTGAAGCCTTGAAGAACACTTTAGTTATGGAATGTTTTGTCTCTTTTACATATATTCATTTTTGTTCTAAATAAAAGAGACAAAACCTTCTATAACTAAAGTGTTCTTGAAAGACTCAATAAGTTTTTATGAATAAGGCCATAAGAGTATAAAGTTTCAGAATTACTTGGAATAGTTAGTTGTCAATCTCGATAGGTAATAATTATAAATTAATTCGATTAAGCAAAAGGTACCTTAATATTAACTCAAGTTATCTTATCTGATTCACTTTAAAAAAATTCTATTAAATGTTTCAAAGACTTCTAATTATTATTTTTTTTAAATTAGTTCATTAATTAGTTATTTTATTCGTATAAAAAATAATATGTAAATAAAAATAAGCAATGTTCATAAATAAAAAAGACCTAATAAATATAACAAAAGAACCCAAACTAAAAAACCCTAAACAAAAATTTTAAAAACCTAAGAAAATGAAATACCTAATAAATAAAATGTTTAATTAAAATAAAGATGCCTACATTCCTACAAACTTAATATGTTAACACATGTCTCAATATAACGAAACGACGACTAAGTCCATTAATACATACTAATGTATAATAAAATAAATACTTTAAAGACTTTACAATGACACAAGAAAAAATCAGTATACTACAAGAAACGACCACTCGACGATAGTTGCCGCGGCATGCCACTTAATCCTTATTTCTCTATATATCCCTAAACCTAAATCACACAGAATGAACCTAAAATTATTAAAATTTCGAATCTATAAAAATAAAAAAACACGAAAGCAAACTACTTGAACGTTAAAAATAAAACCGAGTAAAAATATAATCCGAAATTCTCAAATTTCTAAAAAATAACCGACAAAATAATCAAAAAACTTACTTTTTGTTTGCAGAATAATCACTGATTTTAAAATAAAATAATAAAAAGAAAACTGATTTGAAAATAAAATTCTAAATAATAAAAAGGAAATTAAAACAATATTAAACACTTCTGTTTAAATTTAAATTTAAAGTTCTTCATGCTGTAGTGGAGAAGTTCCTTCAGTGAAGTCTGGAACAGGAATGGCAGAGCTACTGTGCTCTCTCTGTAAGGTAAACTTCAGTTCTTTGTTCCAAATGACGCCTTCCATCATTCAAAATGGCGGGTAAAACACAGGCCTCTATGTCCAAAACAGCAAGGGTAGCAATCCAAAACACAGTATATGTTATTGTTTCAGATAAACTAAATAACTTTGAGGAAAGTTTCAGATGTTATGACTTACGCATAATTTGTAATGAATAACAGGAAATATATACTATTTTCGGTTATGAAAATAATGCTTTTGAAGGGTTCATGAGATTTTAGGTTAGACAATTTATTTTTAGCTTTTTTCAGCGTCTTGCAAATAATTAGGTGTATCAGTCTGTGCTACCATGCCTTTTACCGCAAATATTTCTTGTATTTAAGAGGATATACATATTTTGGACGTAACGTACGTAAAAAAACTATATTATAAATATAATAAAATATTTATAATATAGTTTTTTTACGTAAGCTATATCATAATAAATCAAAATGGTTTTTAATAATAACAGGTCATTTTATTACATGCATCAAAAAAACATGTACGTACATTACCTACCTAAATGTAATTGTACAAGTTTTTTGTACAAGTTTCAGGTTGTGTAATTTTTTAACGGAGTTAATAGCAGCAAAAATAACTAAGAAGAACAATTTAAATTTAAAAAACTTGCTGTTTTTTTATTCAAACCGCTGATTTGTATTTATATTATACTAGCTTATCCGCGCAACTTCGTCTGCGTAACTTTAACCGTTTACCCAGCGTACGCTCTCAAAAGGAATATCTTTTTCCCGTTTTTGCAACATTTTTCATTGTTACCCCGCTCCTATTGGTCGTAGAGTGATGTTATATAGCCCATAGCCTAAATGCATAAATACGACTATTACATTTTTATTAGTTTTTCAATTCGAACCAATTGTTCATGAGATTAGCGCATTCAACGAAACAAACAAACCCTTCAGCAGCTTTATAATATTAGTATAATTTTTTTTTTTTTTGACTTTACATAAAAAAGCAAAATGTTCAGTAAATAAAATTACTTTTTTAGGATAATTCTGCTTTTATTATAATTTATCAGCTGTTAATTGGTAGGTTCTAAATGTATAATTAAAATTAATATAAAATATATATTCCTATAAACTTTCTACTATATTCCTACATTATTTTGTATTTAGTATTAGTTTTTTTATTAATTATTTAAATTCACTAAAATATATTTACGAAGGCGAGCTTAATGTCTTAGGCATTATATATCAGCTAATTATTGTTATTATATATTTCTAAATTTATATGGACAATTATCTATATATTAACCAAAAGTATATAGTTTTAACCAAAAGAGTATAAAATTATTTTCAAATATAGTTTTTTACCTTAGCCATTTCATATAAATCTTTAATAAATAAATCTCAAAAATATTGAAAAATAACAGATAAACTTATCGTGCTACACAAGAAATACGTTAAATTCATACCTACACAACTTTCAGGTTGGTTCAGTAATAAAATAATCCCCATTGGTATGACTTCTCTCATAAGATGTCTTTTTGAAAAGCTAAAATACCATAAGCGCTACAAAACATATGGCAGCCTGCGAGACTACGACACATTTTCCATGCTTCGAGCTAGATGAAGAAATCATCTCCACAACGTCATATAAAAGGCATATTGACTATAAAAGAATCAATAAAATCAAATTTAAAGGCTTTCTGGACATATGAAAATGACAGGAAGGACACTGACTCCATACCGGGGCAATCAGACGCTGGAATTTATATTTAGATCCACCCAAATAAATTAAGAAGCCTGACACTACCATAACATTGTTTTGAAGTTTAGCAAGAAGTATACTAGATTTTAATCGTCTGCAAATACGTTTCATAGTGCTCATAAAAATAATATACAACTTGTTTAGAGGTGTTTAAGCGATCTGTTTAAGCCTTAAGGTTTATATTGTTTATTGAAGATAGCAATATAAGATATTTAAGCTGTCGCTACCAACGGGCGAATGGATTATCTTGTGAAGATATAGCAGATCATATATTTCGCGTCACACTTCCAGTGTAGTGTGATCATCATGTTAAACTTATTTAAGCTTAATAAGTAAGCACAGTAAATTTAGTATTTTTAAGTATAGTGTAACGTTTGCTTTCCTTAAGCTGAAACAATTATTAGGTAGCAACATTTTGTTATATTTTTCATTTGACACATGGTTTCATGGGAAAAGTTCTTCGATTTGATTAGTAAAATCTCATATTAGCCTAAAGTACAACTATTCAAATTCACCGTGTATATAAGAAGAAGAAAACACGCAAGCTGGTAGAGCGTTGTCTTGACCATGGTACACGCGGTAAAATACGCTCAACGACTCCCTTGGGAAGCTGCAATGGCTTCAAGGTTTATTGAACTCTTCTTCACCAACAAATCTACTCCCACACTTCTGCAGGGTATCGAGAGCATTTAACAGATATTTTGAAACAATTTTGAACGTTTTTTTAACGCTGTTTTAGAAATTCTCTCGATATAATTACGTTGGGTAAGGTCGTAAAGTATTTATAAACCAAGAACATAAAAGCAATAACTGGGTGCTCTTCCCATTGATTTATCATTTAGGTGTCAGTATCCTCCCAGGGTGCGGTTACAAAACGTGAATTGCTAATTCGACAATCGTCGCCAATTTTATAACTGCATTTATTTGCTGGCTTAGTGAAAGCGATCAATTCTCTTAAAAACAATGTATATCAATTGTGGGTAATCTCCCAGTCTTAGTATATAATTATATACTTATTTTATATCATAGTGTACCATTATTCCACGGGGAAGGGTTTTCAAAACTTTCCACCTCAGCTGGTTCTTAACATATCGGTCTGGACAGATAGATGAGATTTAATCCCATAAGGCTTTCTTTTTCTTTAAATACAGTTAAGAATAACCCTATTAATATTTTAACATGATTTTATATTTTAATAATATTTATCTACTCTTATACCTTATAGTTTATTTAACCTCCCACTGACAGTTCAAGAGTTACTTAAAATAAATCAAAATGTTGTCTTATATTTTAAGAATTTTCATCGACTCTTATACCTTCTTGTTTATTTTACCTCCCACTAAAAGTTCAAGAGTTACTGAAAATAATTCAAAATCTGCTGTAATACCTGGCTATCGTTATTTTCCAAGATCGAATATGGAGCAATTTTCCGATACTTTATAGCATTATAAGCATACTTAAGAGTTTTATTTTAGATCATAAATCTGTATTACTAAGAAAATCGAAATTAAAATTATATTCTTCCAGACATTATTAAATAAAATTATTAGGCTAGCTCAAAAAGCTTTAATAATTATAATATAAAAATGTGATCGCCATATTAGGAGTATTTTTTTACTGTCATTTCAGTAAAAATTAATATGGGAATCTATATAATATAAATTAATATGTTCTTATATTTTTTAACGAATATAATATACTTTTTGTATATATATATCATCACGGGTTCCAAACGGTACCCGGGACCGGCTAGACGGCCCCAGGGTACCCAGCGGCGGGGTTTATAATCCCACCTCGATGTTTTGAAAAGACTCAATACAATAACCCATCTATAAACAGTTTCACAAGTTGGTATAGTGAAACCGGGACCGACAGCTTAACGTGCTCTCCAAGGCACTATAGTGGTGTTGTCAAACAAATGTACATACATTTTTTATTTAAAAACTCATTAGTACACACCGGGATTCGAACCAGGGACCTAAGTGTTTTTAAGTCCAAGGTCTATCCAACTCGGCCACGTATATACTTTTTTGTAAGCAGCGTTTTTTGTATACTTATATGCACATTCGAATTTTTTATTTAATTTTAATGGAGCGCGCCATGTGACTTTTTATTTACCTTATGGTAAACAGACCTCAAATCTTTGTATAGGGTCGATCAAAACGCTGTCGTTTAACAGCATAGTGGGACCGATTACGAACTGATTGCCCATAGAGTCGATGCTAGAGCATCTATTGGGGGTGGTAATGAAACCGATGAAGTTATAGAGACCCTTTCACCTAACAAATATTTATTAGTATTCTTACTGATCGATATATATTTTTCCAACGAAAATTGTAATTTTGTTTTTCTTTAACTCAATTACTTCTTCGAAACTTGCTTCGAAATAGTATGTGATTATTTTCAGAATACTATAAGTTTGACCGGTGAGACAGATGACATAATCTAATTTCGAGTAGGTACTGCAACGTAATTCATTGGATTTTTTTTCACGCGGCCACCCAAACATGCAGAATAAGCTGGCGACACATAGACGGGCTCGAAAAGTACACTCAACAACAATAAAATTTCATACAAAATATTTTAAATAATAAAGTAGGTAATAGACATCACGGTCAATGTACCACCTCGGGTACCCAACATCTAAGGCATCTGCAGCTTCTCCTTAATATAATATGTATGTTTTTTTGTACTATTTACTGTGATATGTGTAGTTATATTTATTTATAATAATAATAATATTTATAACATTTTATACATGACTGGCTCTAGGCTTGAATTTTGTGTACCAGACGCATAGTACTAACAATTAATATAAAACCCAATTAATATATTCCGTAAATAATATATATATTATATAAAAAGCTCCACATATTTATTTATTTAATTACTTGTCCTGACAGACTGAGTGACTTTTCCATTATAGCCGATCAATATTAGACAATAGCTTTCTTTGTAGGGGTCTAAAAAAATGTTTTTTTCTAACCCTAAAAGTGGGGATAACTAAAATTTCGGGAAAGTTAATATCTTGGTGCTAAAAGGTGCTACAAACTTGAAATTTGGTACTTCGATAATAATATAATTGATTGGTATATTTTACTTATCAATACTTTGCACCTTTTTTTTTCATTTTAATAACGCGAATTACTAGATCCGATGGAAAGCGTCAGGATGGCCTCACATTAATTTAAATTTAGTTTGGTTTTATATTTCTAGGTTTATTTATTTTATATTTTGTAATGTTTTATAAATAAATTACTTTAAAATAAGGGGAAGGGAGATGAGTCGAAATGGTTCATATTATGTATGTATAAATAAATATGCATACATAATATGAACCATTACATAATATGTAAATATGTAGGTAAGCATTAGAAAACTGCATAATACATTATAATATTGTATTCGACTGTACTTCTAGGTTCTTGAAAATAAATGATAAATAATTAACAATCAGTTGCATCAACTCTTTGCCCGCATTTATGTATTATTTTTTTTATTATCGGGAAATTATAACTATTAGATGAACTTATCGATGTATTTAAATAATTATACTTAATCCCACAATATGTATAGTTATATCAGTATTATTTATATATATTAGTTTAAAAACATACCTACACTAATATTTGTAGTGAATATATTCTCTCATTTTGGTATTTAATTATTTTTAATCAGTACGAAAAAAAAATGCCGAAAAATTTAAGGAGGTGAAAATTTTACTTCTAAAATCTTAATTTTTTACACAATTTCTTAGGTATAAAAGTTTTGATTCAGTACATTATTTATTACTGTAATATACAATAGTAAGTTGTTTTATTAGTCTTTAGTACGAGTATTAATATTCCAGGGGCATAGATTCTACATTAAGCATCCACTTTCATTAAGTTTTTCAGTCAATTTATTTTTCAGGATTTATTCCAGTATATATATTCATCATAAATTAAGTAGGCACAAATAAAGACTTAATGCTGCTAGGCATTCTCTATCATTAAAATCTTCGGGACATATGTAATAGTCTCAAGAATATACAACAAATTTTATCTACATATACATACACTACTTTTTGTTAACCCTTCGTCACTTATGTGTATAATTTGTACCTGGTTAAATTATTTATCCTCCCCGCCATCCTCTATAGAAATTTAAAAAAAGTAATATATCGTATTTGTTTGATTTATAGAGACTGCTTACAAAGTTTCATTGAAACTTCTCTTTGCTAATATATTACTCAGAAAATTTACCCACTATTTCCCCCTCTCCAGTTCCTAAATGAAATTTCATAACCTATCAATTTATTTTCACAGTAGAGAAAATGTCACGAATTTCAAGCCTGTACACCTCTACCGATCTAACTTTTGCTTATAGCCGTTTATACGGTTATAGAACCAAATACCTATATTAAAATTAATCACACTATACGTTAAAAAAATGTTTAGAAATGAATAATGCCTAAGGTATTACGATTGAACTCCCCTGGATAGATAAGATTTTTGCATACCCAGTTGGGACATACACTTATCAGTACTTCGCATGGATATCCAATTGCATTCCCATCCTTCGTCCCACCTATTTACAATTCTGAGTATTCTTAATAATTAAATTAATATTGGTGAGAAACAAATGAATCATAACAGTAGGGGCGAAATACTTCTGAATAAATTGTATGTTTGTAAGTTTATAAAATTAATTTTGTGCCCCTGGTTCCTCATAATATAGACAGAGACTACTGAATACTTCTTGTCTTTGTTAACACTTCGAAATGGTGGAAGGACCCCATGACCCAAGGGGATCCTGGTCTATAAATTCTAATTAAATTTATTATAAGAACCTTTTATATAAAACTATTATATAAAACAAAAATATATTAAACGTTTTTTTTACACCTAACTACTGGCCGAGTTATTTAGATCTTAGACTTAAAAATACTAAAGTTATGGGGTCCCAGGTTCAACACCAGTAGTGTGAAAATGAGTTTTTATTTTGAAAATGTATATACATTTGTTTGACAATACCACTGGATATAGTGCTTAGGAGAGAACGTTAAGCAGTTTATAGATGGGTTGTTGGCCTATCCAAACACCGCGTCCAGCTAAGCACTTGTTCGGTGTAGACTCAGAATACCATAGTTTATGATAAGGTGAGAATAAAACCCCGTCGCTAGATACCCTATGGCCGTAAGGCACCGTGTTGGTACAACAACTAAAATACCGAATTATATAAAACATTTTTGCTATAAGAAAAGGTATGGTACTTTTTATTCTCCATATTTTTAGATTATCCTTATTAGACCCTTTTTTACTTGAAATGATAAACAATTTTCAAGAATTTTGTTCTATTCTACTAAGAATAGCGGAGCTCCAAAAATATATATTTTCCTTATGGTAAACATTTGAACAGTGAAATGTTACTTGTTTACAGAAACAAATTTTCAACTAGGTATAAACAAAGTATTTAGATAATATTTCATAGAAATTCCAAACACGTCAATATCTGTTTCTAAACTAAATGATATTTTGACAGTATAACTAGTATCTTACATTTTAGTATCCTGTTTCGTGCCTGTATTCAAAATACGAACTTTTGAAAACAATACTATTTTTAAATTTAATGTTGAAAGTTCGTTGGGGTCATCTTCCTTCAACGAGCTTCTATACTAAAACTAAGTATATCCTAAAATAAATAAAATCTATCCGTGTTAGGGCGAAATTCATAATATATTTATTGTCGAGGTAATAGTCTCCTTTCAGGGTGCGGTTACGAAATGGGTGGTTGTTGTCGCCAATTCATTTAGCCGGCATAGTGGAAGCGATAAATTTTGTTTAAGAACAATTATTGATCGACCCCATTCATAGATTTTGTAGGTCTACTCACTACAGATACAAAGCCTTGCTCCAATAAAAAATAAAATTTAATCATAGATAAATATTTTCTGAGGATGTATCATTACGGTGCCTTACGACGCCCGAGACCGCTAGATACTTTTTCTCTACTCAAAATACCCCAGACTATACAAGCAATAAATTTATGCGAATATGTAGTTCGACAAATTTGAACAAAGCGTCACTTACTTCGTAGCGATAACTTCAACATAGTTGATATCGTTGTAGTATCTCAACTGAAACATTGTTTAAAGTTATCAATGAAACTTTGTTGTTCATACGGCTGAATACTCAGAAACAATATATTAAATTATCTAACTTACATGACTAACAATGATACTACACAGTACTAATGGAGGTTTTTTGGTTTCCGTACCTAAAAAGGAAATAACTAACATAAACTCCTTTGTCCCTCTATCTGTCTGTATATTAAAAGCATTTCCCAGAAACACATGAGAGTTGAAATTAATGCCAAATAATTAAGTCCCTAAAAGCTGTAAAAATCAATACAATTAAAATTTACGTCCATTTATACTACATATTTAGACACTTAATGAAAACTTATAGGGTACTTATATTAATGTAGAATAATTAGTAACATAGAATAAATAATGTATAATCTTAAGTAGGCGGGATTCTTCGGTCGGTCGACCGATCGTCGACCGACCGATGCAAAAACCCGTCAAGTGATCTAGTCAATTAAAATATACTCGTAATGTAATTCATCACTGTCACTGCCCATTTCGTAATCACATAATTTGGTCGACATAGTGCGATCGATCAATGTAGTTAAAAAAAAAAAATATCAACCCCATTCTTTGACTTTATAGGTCTACTCACCACCAGGTAGATACAAAGTTACATGCCGTGCTTCAATAAAATAAAATTCGAAGAGATTTAGAAGTAAAGTTGTCAAAAAGTAAAAGTCTCACAGAACAAGTAAAGGAAAAAACACCGAAATGTTAGCGGGTTAGTTTAAATCGGACTAAATCGATACCTAAGCCGATGTCCTGTTCGGTTTTTTCACCCTGTATACTATTAAAGATAACTATAACTAAAATTAAGTGTCTGTTTTTAGACTCTTTTAGGCTGACCTACTGAACCAAGTTCATAAATAAATTACGGGGCTCTATATGTGATAAATCGGGGAGACATTATTTTTGGATTGATTTGAGTGGAAGCCAAACAGAGGGAAATGTGGAACGAATGCCACTCCACGTTTCAACTTGATTGCAGAAACCATTTAATCAACTCTTATTAATTTACCTATACCAGAAAGTCACCAAACTTTTTTAGCCAATGTAGTATTGGCTAAAAAAGTTGGTTGGTGATGCCAATTTTTTACCTATTCCTTAATGAGTTCAACACTTGAGACAAGTAAACACTTTCTAGCCAAACAAATACTTTAAGACCCTGTAAGTAACTGATTCCTTGAAATGCGTTTTATAATATTTCCGACAGCAAATTTGGAACACCGAAATCCTTCAAAAGTTGCTGCAACTAAAGTCTCTCTTACCATAAGCGCATAAAGAAAAAAGCTTTTAAAATATTTTTTTTAATTAAAATTGTAATGTTCACTGATTTTAGTTAAGGCCACCCACATTTTTATTAATCACATCAGTGTATCTCTCTAAAAAGTCTTATTGGCCTCTGAAATAGAGTCAAGCCTTTAATTCCAGTGGGGCACAGACCAACAGAAGGAGGTTTGGTTGAAAAGAAATAGGGAACGTGATAAGGATCTTTCCTTAGAAATGATTAAGTTCATGACTACAGAGTTCACGCAATACCCTGAAAGCTTAGAATGAATGACTTCAGCCCTGAGATGGTGCATACGCATGTGCGATTAGTCTCCTGTCTACAAGCCCGAGACTATATTAATTATATTAAGCCGATCAAGTATCTGGCTGCTAGACACTTGATCTACGTTATATTATATAGTCTCGATCGTGTAGGCAGGAGATTAATCGTACAATTTCAAGAGGTTTCAACTATAATTTTACCAAATCTCACTCGAAAATAATGTATTTATTTAATAGTGTCTTAATAAATATGTAAAAAAATATATAATAATTAAATAAATCACTATTTTATTCGCTTCAGCCACGTAGATGACATTCAAGCAGAAAACAAAAATCAGTTACCTATAAAGATTTTTTTTATCATGTTTTGATAACTGATTATCTAAGATTTTTTTAAATATATCATGGTTATACGAAATAGAGCAACATTTAAGTGAAGTTGTAATACCATACCGTTTGGTATTCCAACAGAAAGCTAGCAGTTATTTTTAAACCTATATTGTGTATGCATATAATAGTACGGGAGGCAACGACTGAAATTTTGCACGCAATCCCACGAGGTCCTTTTTATCTTTCAAGCAATATTTATATTATGTAAATAATGACAGTCAGAGTATACCAAAGGTTTAGTGTTATAAACATAATAACAAATATATACACGAATTTTATAGTTCATAATTTATTAATCAGCTATTCCCGCCTAGACCGCCAGTTTATGATTTTATTTCAATAAATAAATAAAATTAAACGAGGCTAACCCTACAGCCGCCTGTCCATATGCGTAACAGTGGAATAATTCTGATTGCGCACGAAACACTAAAAATATTTTTTAATAAATAATATGTAAAAGCTCCCACCTTAAAACTTAGGCCGCAACTACGACATTAATAATTAATGTAAACTAGTTTAATAATAATTAACGTAACTTCTTAAAGACGAAAAACCAGCTTTGAAGATTTAAATTTTATTCTGATTTGTACAATTATTATAGCGGATCGGCGCAGTAGCTAAGTGCATTCCATCGCGCCTACCAAGATTTTAGCAACATTGGATTGTCGGTAGACTTTTTTATTCTTTTATATACCTATATATTAAAAAAGAAACGTGGTATAGTTGGTTAGACCTTGGACTTAAAAACACTTAGTTCCCTGGTTCGTATCCCGGTGTGTACCAATGAGTTTTTAATTTAAAACAAATATGTACATTTGTTTGATAACACTACTACAGTGCATCGGAGAGCACGTTAAGCTGTTGGTCTCAGTTTCACTATACCAACTGGTGAAACTGTTTATAAATGGGTTATTGAGCCTATTCAAAACATCGCGACGAGCTAGTCATTTGTGTAAACTCATACCATTGGCTACGACGAGGTGGGATTAAAACCCCCCCGCTGGGTACCCTGGGGCCGTCTAGCTCCTATCTCGGGCGCCGTAAGGCACCCGTGATGATATGTATGTATTAAAAAAAAAGCCTTGTAGAAATAAGTAGAAAAAGTTACATTTTTAAAACCTTTGATGAAAACGCTTCACTCGTTAAACTATTCGGTTATTTTTTTTTTATAAATGTTGCAAAATCATCAGAGCGGTGTTATTTACGAACCATAACAAAACAAAGAATCAGCTTTGTAGAAATAATTACACAGATAGTGTCGTTGCCTCCTGGGCTATAATATATTTACCTTTTAAATATCTACAATGTACAACAAAGCTTGTATTGAAAAGAGGTAAGATAATATGTAAGCGACGTATTCCCAGTTATACTACTGGGACCTTTTTCCTACTAGTTTAACAGACTCTGTTTTTTTTTTGAAGTTTAACTTGTCGGAATTAATAATTGTTATATTAAACAAAATAAACAAAGTTAACTGAAATGAAGTGAAAAAAAAAAAGGAAAATGGTACAGTCTATTAAAAAAGTTTATAAATTTATTGTTGGTCTATAATTATGTCTTATTTTAGGTAAAACCGAGATATTATCAAACTCAGTCGCGGTTACTCATTTTTCTATGAATTATATGTTCATTTTAAATTTAAATTGTTTATTGGTACGTTTTTGTAAGTTGTTTTACATAAAAAATATCACCAATAGTAAGACTATTAAAAGTAATGCAAGGGAAGAGATATACAATGTATTTCATGGATGTTTGAGAGAGTTTAAAGCTGGAAAACATATTATTTAAAAGTTGGAAGAAGTTAGTTTTATAGAAATATTATGTGATGATTTTTATAGAAATATAAATATAATACGCAAATTTTTGAGAATATTCGTCGCATTGTTTACATAGGTCATGTTTTTTATAAGTTTTGTATACAGTCAATAAGTTACAATAAATATGTATATATTTATATTATTTTCTATTTATCTTTAAATCAGGCCTTATGGGGTAGGCAGAGACAATCGAGCGCCACTTGCCCCTATCACTACGTACTCCTTTTGCTTCTTCCACAGTCATTACTATTTTCATACATGCACGCCGGTTTTAATTGCACCATCTTTAAAACCTTTCCAATTTGATCATGGTACGTGTGTCTGGGTCTCACACGGCCACATTTACCCTTTACCTCGCTTTTTTATATCTGGTTCGTCAGTCTTTCATCACTCATAATTCCTATATGCCCAAACCAACGGAGCATACCTTTTCTCATTTTCATGCCTTTACTTTCTTTCAGTCCCACTCGTTCTCGAATAACGTAGTTGCGGATTCGGTCTGAGGTATCTAACTACCTAATTGCACCTTTTAAGCTATTTTTTTATTTTCAGGAGTATCTTTAAACACTAATCCAAGATATATTAAGGGTATATTTGATACTCTTGGAATGCACTAAACTGACTGACTTGGAATATTTGTACAAGGATAATGACAAAGACCTACATAATCGAGGGTACCTAGACCTACTAAATCTAAAAATGGGCTTGTTGATTGCTTGCTTGTTGTTTCGCAGCCGTGACAAAACAGTGTTAAATGAAAAAAAAAGTTTTTTTTTGTGAACGCTTGCACTATGCTACTATAGTCTACTTTAATAGCAACGCGCTGCTATATTGACAAATTACCTGTTATTTGGGTATTGTGTGAAGTGTAGTTGAGTAGAGCAAATTGAAATATTTTGAAGTGAAGTGAACTGAAGAAATTAAATTAAAAATAGTGGAGCAAAATATGGAAAAAACTGCAGGGAAGTGTAGTAGAGCAAAGAAAGGAAAAGAGTAAAGTCAAGTAAATATAAGTCGAGGAAAATAAACCCAGTGGAGTAAAGTGTAGTCGATTACTATAGTAAAGGAAAACAAAGTAAATTGTAGCGGAGCGCAGTTTAGTAAGTAAATTAAATAAATGTCCCTCAATCCACTTCACTTTATTTACTATGCTTCATTTCACTCCACCGAGTCCATTGCACTGCACTCCTTTTTACTCCACTATTTTTGACTTCACTCTAGGACATAATAATATCTTCTAGAGTGAAGTGGAATGGATGGACTCGGTGGAGTGAAGTGACTTCACTTCTCACATTGCTGTACTGTACTATTTTATATGTGGGGGTGGAATATAAGTGGTCGCTCAAACTTAAAATACAATTTCGAGGTCCCCGGTTTAAACCACTGTGTGAACCAATGATTTTTCAATTTAATAATAATTAGCTACATATTGTTTCAACAATACCACATCCGTGCCTCGAAGAGCACGTTAAGCTGTCCGTCGCAGTTTTACTTTACCAACTTGTGCAACTATTTATATATGGGTTATTATGTCTATCTAAACACCCGATAAGCTACCCACTTATTCGGTGTAGAATCAGAATAGCATCGACTGCAATAAGGCACCCAGATGATACTTTTATGGCTAAAACTTTTTAGGGATGATAATTTTTTTTTTTTCAAAAAAAAGTATTATAATTAAATTCCTAAATAGGTATTTCATTAACTTTAAAAACTAGAGGGTTCCCTGGTTTTAGAATATTTCAAAACTTTTTCTAAGAGACTCTCAAAACACAAACACTCTATATATCTGAGCTCGCTGGGTACGAGTATATGGAAAATATATATATCCAATTATACTCCCAGAGCTAATAACTACTAAAAAAAACAGCATATAAATACTCGTACTCGTATAGTAATATTTAAGTGATACGTACAAACAAAAATACAGACTAAAAATGATAGATTCTTTAAACTATTTAGTGTCTATCTCGCTCTTTTTTAAATCAAATTAATGAACGTTTTATTTTTTACATAGAGTAGCATAGTATGTAACTTTACATCTCCCTCTACATCCATAAACGTGTGCATGAATATGAATGATGACCAATGCTGTTGTTTAACAGCTTTTGTCTATCGGACTATGAACACTAAATAAACGGAATGAAATTAGAATGAAAGGCAAATTAGCTGTATTGATTTCTTGCTACTCCATAGTAGCCAGAATAATGGTACTAGGTAGTATAACATCACGGGTTCATTACGGCATCATACTTCTCGTCATAGCCGATAGTATAAGTCTACCTACACCGAACAAGTTGCTATAATTGTATAAACTCAATAACCCGTTTCTCTATAAACAGTTTCACAAGTTGTTATAGAGGAACTGGGTCCGACAACTTAACGTGCTCTCCGAGGCACAATTGTGGTGTTGTCAAATAAATGTACTTTTTTTTAAAATTACAAATTCATTGATACACACCAGTATTTTTAACGGGAGACCTAAAAACGGTATTTTTTTTAAGTTTGAGGTCGTGGTCACCTGCAACTTGGTCACCATATTTTGAGAACAACTTGGCCTCCATATATCAAGAACAAATTGGCCACCATACATCGAGAACAACTTGTCCACCACATAACGAGAACATCTTGGCTAGCATATATCGAGAACAACTTGGCCACCATATATAGAGAATAACTTGGCCACCATATATAGAGAACAAATTGGCCACCTCATATAGAGAACCACTTGGCCACTATAATCGATAACAACTTAGCCACAACATATCGAGAACAACTTGGCCACCACATATAGAGAACCACTTGGCCACTATATATTAAGAACAACGTGGCCACCACGTATCTAGAACAACGTGGCCACCATATATCGAAAACAGCTTGACCACCATATATCGAGAACAACGTGGCCACCACATATCGAGATCAATGTGGCTATCACATATCGAGAACAATGTGGGCACCTTATATCGAGAACAACGTGGGCACCACAAATCGAGAACAACGTGGTCACCACATATCGAGAACAACGTGGCCACCATATATCGAGAACAACTTGGCACCACATATCGAGAACAACGTGACCACCACATATCGAGAACAACGTGGCCACCACATATCGAGAACAACTTGGCCACCATATATCGAGAACAGCGTGGCCACCACAAATCGAGAACATCGTGGCCACCACATATCGAGAACAACTTGGCACCACATATCGAGAACAACTTGAGCACCACAAATTGAGAACAACGTGGCCACCACATATCGAGAACAACGTGGCCACCATATATTGAGAACAACTTAGGCACCACATATCGAAAACAACTTGGCCACCACATATCGAGAATAACTTGGGCATCACATATCAAGAACAACGTGGCCACCAGATATCGAGAACAACTTGGGCACCACATATCGAGAACAACGTGGTCACCACATATCGAGAACAACGTGGCCACCATATATCGAGAACAACTTGGCACCACATATCGAGAACAACTTGGGCATCACATATCAAGAACAACGTGGCCACCACATATCGGGTACAACGTGGCCACCACATATCGAGAACAACGTGGCCACCACATATCGAGAACAACTTGGCCACCATATATCGAGAACAGCGTGGCCACCACAAATCGAGAACAACGTGGCCACCACATATCGAGAACAACTTGGCACTACATATCGAGAACAACTTGGGCACCACAAATTGAGAACAACGTGGCCACCACATATCGAGAACAACGTGGCCACCACATATCGAGAACCACTTGGCCACCACATATAGAGAACCACTTGGCCACCACATATATAGATAACAACTTGGCCACCATATATCGAGAATATTAAAGTAAACCAAATACTGACTTAAATATTTTCGCCTCTTTTTCACCAAACCAACAGCCCGTTTCTTAACAGCAAACTGAAGAAAAACTACCATCTCGCCTACAAATCTATGCAGTAGGCTACTGAAAACATGAACACTCTATTTCTCCCTCTTTTCTTTAGTTGTATGGATCTCCAAGTGCGGAACATTATTATAATAAGACTAACTGATCCGCGCAACTTCGTCTGCGTAACTTTAATCGTTTACGCAGCGTACGCACAGGAAGCTCTCAAAAGGAATACATTTTCATTGTTTTCTATCGGTCATAGCGTGATGTACATATACCTTTTTCGATAAATTAGCTATACTAAAAAAAACAATTTGAACCAGTAGGTAGTTCCTGAAATTAAGGCGTACAACCAAACAAACAAACTCTTCAGATTTATTATATTAGTATAGATTTAATAATACAATTTTACATACCAAAAAGACAAAAGATTTGATTTTAAAAGTTCACCAATTAGATATATTATCATTAGGTAACATGGGCTGTATCTACCCGATATCTTTTAACTAAACGAAGGGGTGAAACCGTGAGGCTCACATACATTAAATTAAAGATGCAGATTTAAAGAAGCACTTAGCTGTTTCATTCCCCTAACATTTTATATTTACCTATACGTCTAAAAATATACGTATATACACCAGTATTTAATCATCAAAGAAATTTGTGAATTGAAATTTCACCCTCAGCCCTTTGACGCCATGACTTTGTAACGAATGCAAAATGACAAAATCTATGTCATGGATGGCTGGACATCAACTATTTGTGACAGCTTCCTGTAAATTACTAATCAAGTTCGTTTTAGGGTTCTATTGAACATAGAACAAAAAGAATAAATTTATTCTTTTTGTTCTATGTTTACGGTTTTATACAAATTATGTTTAGGGTACGACAAGAAGTTGAATAAAAAATATTTTGTGAATGCATACGAAATTAGCTATTTGACAACTCGAATTACGACAATTATGTTTCAAGGTGGAAACTAATTAGTTTGAAACATAATTCTTGTAATCGTTGGATTGGAATGCGATAATGTATAACAAATCGTAAACATAGAACAAAAAGAATAAATTAATAACAAATTTATTCGTAGGTATATATAAAATAATCATGATTATTATATTATATGATATTATAAGCACAAATTTAACTATCTACGTATAAAACAAAAAATGAAGTTAATAGTTTGTGGCAACAAATTTAAATTTAGTTGCAAAATTGTTGGCAAATTATATAATTTAATATACCAGTTAAATACAACTCTGTTCTCTTTGTGTTTTGGAGAGAATTCTCTATTGTTTTAACTAGACATCACGAGGTAACTCGCTCAACATTTCACAACCACGCTGGAGATGTATGTTCGTTTTAAAAGGTAAAAGTACTGATAATTGTTAGAACGAAATATGCATATACCTTTACTTATGAATGAACGAACGCTTAAAACTATGGTATATAAGCGAGCTTAATACCTTAGGCGTTATCTACCTACTACTAACCTTTGAGAGATCGATAAATGACAACAGACTGCAGACTTAAATCGAAATATTAAATACTTGCGATGTAGAAACACACTGTTTTGTTGATTTATTTTTTGTCAAAATTTACCTGTTACCAGGAAAACCTGTCAGCTACATCTATACGTGTATGGCGTGAATTATAATTTAAATATCTCATTGGTCTATTGTAAATAATTATAAATGTATAGAAAACTAATTAAAATAACATACCTAATTATAAAAATACAATACTAAAAAAAACCTACATAAATCAAAACACCTAAAGTTAAAATAAATAAAGCATCCAAATAAATTATAATAAACGTAATAAAAAACCTCATATAGAAATATATAAACATATAAAAGAATATTATTTTTTTTGATTTAGGTTGTTTGTTACATATTTTTATTGAATAAGTCCTATTCTATTCTATTTTTATATAGAATTCATAGGAACGTAATAGAACGCGTCAACAAAAAAGTACATTCAAAGTCAAAGTTAATAAGATTTATTTTTTGTAAGCCTTTACAGATATTTATGAAGAGTCAAAAATAAATCCACAACGCCTAAGTGTGCGCTTGGCTAGGCTGTATCCTCACATACACCGACAAATTCTGTACACATCTTTTTTAATTTGCGTGATATCTGATGTCGAAATAACGAACAAGTAAAACGGCAACTCGTGTTAAAAAAAATAGCAACCAACCGAATACTCGCCAAATAAACAAACAAGGCTTGGTGGATAGCTGATCAATCGTTATCTACTCTGCAAAGGTGCTACTGAGATTTGTTTGTGGATACCATGTTCGTGCCTCGGCATGTTTTAAGCTGTCAGTTACAGTTTCGCTATACCAACTTATGGTTATTGATTCTATACAAACACCGCAACGGACTTCCATTTGTACGGTATATACGTAGAATACTAACGGCTACGGCATTGTAGGGATTTAAGGCTATATGTAGGGATATATGGCCGTATCGAGCGCCATTTAAGTTCCGCATGTACGAGTATGTACTTAATATTTAATATTTGATGACCGCCTGTCCATTGTCCAGTAATACGCCGTTTTCTTTGTGTCTGGGGGTTTTAGCTTTAATTGTGTCTCATGGAAAATGTTAGGACGTTTTTTTCTATACAGTTCCCCATAGTCGGGATGTTTATAAAATATAACATTGATATAATAATTAATAGTACGTCTAGTAGGTATACAAAGTAGAGATCTGGAGCTAATGAGTTTTTAATTAAAAAAATTATGTCATTTGTTTGACAACACCACTATAGTGCCTCGGAGAGCACGTTAAACTGTCTGTCCCGGTTTCATTATACCAACTTGTGAAATTGATTATATGGGTTATTGATAACATCGCGACGAGCTAGCCACTTATTCGGTGTAGACTCAAAACATCGGCTACGATTAAAACCACTCCACGGGTTACCCTGGGGCCGTCTAGGCTGTCTCGGGCGCTATACGGCACCCGTGATGATATGTATGTATATACTTCCCTAGTAAAAATGTGTTGAAATTCTAATATTTGTTTGTAGTACATTGTTCACTTGTTTCAGAATTACTTTCTTGTCTTTGAGCCGTAGCTGAAGTATTTTTTACATATTCTTTTTTTTACATACTCTGCACGAAGATCTCTCACTACTTGAAGGATAAAATTATGCCGAGGTATATTTATTCTTGTTACTTTTCGGTACAGAATCCACGAGTTTATAGATGCTAAATCATATAATGATAAATCATCACATGAGTTCTTGTTCTATTTAAAATGGCGGCGACGCATTTTTATAACAAAATAACGACTGCTCACAAAACCAAACCAACGTCTAGTAAATGTAATGTAAACCCATTAGACAATAACAACTTAGAATTCAAAATAAATCTCTCAAAGAACATGAGTTCTTCTTTGTCCATTTTGTTTTCGTACTACACGCACTGGCATACACATACAGCGGGTGACAGGCCTACCAGAACAAAAAGAGATCCCAAAGTACATCCTTTCAAAGTCAACATGTATATAAGAATGGCCATATACATGGTGACTTTGAAAGGATGTACTTTGGGCTAATATGAGGTTCTACTGATCAATACGAACAACTTTTCCCATGGATAAAATAAATAAATTGCCTTTCCCATACAAACTAGTAATGTTAAAAGACCAATTTGTATGGGGAAGCCAATTTTTTTTTTTAATTTTCGGCACATGGTTCCATGGAAAAAGTTGTTCGATTTGATCAGCAGAACCTGTATACTCTGAGTCCATTAAGCAAGGCGTGCGTTTTCTCAAGCATATTTTTACTATTGGTTTAGAACATTCTTGGACTTTACATTGCCACTTACTATCAGGTGGATGTAGGGTCACATATCCTGCTCTATTTAAAAAAAAGTTTTTGAAAACTTTGTTTACTTTTCTTATCAATCTTAGACTTCATATGCTGTCACTTTTACGGTGTGCGTCTTAGTAGTATTTGTAAAGGAATCTCAGATACTATATATAATTTAATAGTTTTTTATATAGATTTTGGTTAACACTAACATATTAGGAAAAGTCATAAAAAGAAACAAAAGCATAGTTTGTAAAATATTTAAGAATGAAATCGCCGTGCCGTAAAATTGACGGCTTTGGTGTTTCTAGTGTTAAAGTCCACTACAAAGTCGAGTGTAGAAGTTACTTGGCAATAAAATGGTCTAATAAAAAGCAGATTAGATCGCACTAACTTTGCGAGCTTGCGCGTACTCCCGTAACTCGCGTAATACATACTCTCATAGCTCCCAAAGATCGCGAAAATGTTTAATTTCATGAAAATAAAAGCACGCCTTTAAGACAAAAGCAACCCCTAACCGAGATATGTTGGCGTAACTCTATTAAAGAACTAGCTGTTACTCGCAAGTTAATGTAATTAAAGTGTTTGTACAATAAAATATAGCATCCGACTACGACGTGATGGGTATAAAACTTCACCGCTGGGTGAGGCAGCCGTGATAGCTTTTTTTTAAATAAAGAATTTTTAGTCATTTATTCATTCTACCATAAGATGTTATTTTCATAAAGATAAAAATAGTATTGGACACTTAGATTTTTGACTTACATTTTTGATAGAAAATCTGGCACCTGGTAAGAAACAAATAACAGTGAGGTTGCGAAACGGGCGGATGTATTGACGATATAGCAGAAAGGCCATTAAAATAAACTCGTAATGAAAATTTATCTTTGTCGGTATCTTTTTCTTAACGGTATCGTGGGAGCGATCAGTGCCATTTAACAACAATGTACTGATCGACCTATTCATGGACTTACCAATAGGTAGTGATCTAATAAAGTCCATATTTTACATTGTCAATATTGTAAAGAACAAATTATTTTTGATGCCTTTGTGCCTTTTAATTTAATTTTATACAAGCGAAAGCCATACAGCCTTTCTTACAACCGTAAGTTAATAATAAAATCCTTCAATCTATAATAGTATTGGTGTATGTTTAAACTTGTATATTTGAGTTACGAGTAAAACACAAAAGCTCTTATGCAACCTGCTTACCTAGGACGATGTCCCCCGTTTAGGCAATAAACAAAAGAAAGCCAATAAATTAATCAGTTGTGATCAGTAGATTAATTAAAATTTTATCGATTAGCATCCATAGCTAAATCATCTATACCTATATAGCCGATTATAATTGATGTTTTAAACGATCAACCGAAGATTTCTCCTAAAATATTTAAATGTAAAGCAATCTCTAATAAAGCGTTAGAATAGGAGTGAAACTTGTAGTCAGTCGGCGTCGTCGTCACGCTCGCCCAGCTTTGCGTTCTTTTCAACTTAGTTTTCCATTCTCAGTATTCATGCTAAATAGTAAGAGAGCTGCCCATATGATTTATTAACTAATAAAGAAACCGTCGGCTCGGCATGAAATACTCTTATTGTTGCTCGTAAGTGCTTACTAGAGGTATGAGTAAATACCTCCAGCAGAGGCGCAGTAAGCACACATCCCAAAAGGTTTTGGATCAGTCACCTCACTCATGTGATACTTATAATGACGAAAATCATAGTTTTTTTTTATATAACTTTGGATCTTAACCTCATTCGCGGGCCAAACTTGGCACAAGGCATGTTCAGGGTTTTTAAACGCCCCCAAGGACCTTTAGCTGGGGAAATTCTCAAACTATATCCAGGCTACTTAGAGCAAGACTAAGAAAGATATTTCATACCCAGCAGACGGTTTCTTTGCCTGTCAGTAAATCATATGGGCAGCTCTCTAACTAAATCGTTTCCCGCTCTTATATCTTAACGCGATATTAGATTAATGTACTCTAAGTTTATAAAACAGCATTGCCCGGAGCACTTACCTAATTAGTTGCCCCTTTTGATAACGTAATGTTGCGAATTGTTTATATTATGTTTTAGTGTACTTTTAATGTATTTTTTTGTCATATGTATATATTTTTTTCTTATCTTGCTATGCGATAAAAAAACTATTTATTTCTTTCATTATTCTTCCTTTCTTATAAAGATATAAATACTTTTAGATTTATCTGTTGTCAACCTTCAATGTTGGGGTATGGATGACACCTATAGGTTTTCAGAAACGTATTGGTTGCTCTTTACCTACCCTTCGTAACCGCTTTAAGGTATGCCTAAAAATAATTTGTTGACGTAAAATCTGTCAGATAAAGTAAAGCTCAGCACCCACCGCAAAAAAAAAGTATGCAAAGCAAAAAAAAATCTGTATTTTTTTTATAATTTCGTTTCTTCTACCAGAAAATTCAAAATCTATAACTTAGTCAATTTATTAACCCGGAGAACATAGGAAATACTATACACGATAAGATGAAATAACATTGATGCTTTTTTTTATTTATCGTAACAAAAACTTTAATACATTTTGTCAAACAATATAGATCTATAAAATTACGTTACAAAATCTTCGTAAAATCTTTATTTGGTACCCTACCTGTTATAATACCTATGGTGCACTATTTTAAGCTAATTTTTAAAGTATCTTTTATCAAAAACTTTAAGCGCTTCTTACTATATAGCTCTTTTTGGTTGAAATCTGTTTACAAATACTGACAGCAAAGAATATTAATAACTTCCGCGATACAATAAAAAAAATACTCGCTTCAAATTGACTTAAAATATTTTTTCAATGCGAGCAAATTTTCGTGAGACGTTTGTGGTAGAGCTCTACGTAGTTTTAAGCTACGTCGTAGCAACTACGCCAGAAAGAGATCTCAAAATATTATTTTACACGGCGGCAACCATGGCAACACAAAGCGTATTGAAATGATAAACCCATCTGACGACATACGACACGGAATAGCAATATCTCAAATTAGCGACTTAAAGATAATATATTTAGAGTTCTTTTTAAATTTCATTCAAGTTTTTTACATATACTTGTAAGCATTGTATGTTAGAGTTGGGATACATTGAAGTTTTGACTCTATGCCTAATGTGTTTAGGTACATTATTTGTTAAAGTAATATCATTCAGACAACAGGCCCTTGACGTACTTTTTTTCGATTTCTGCATGGGTGTGTAACAGTAGGTAACTTATTTAATTATAATTGTCTATTTCTCTCTTTAGATGACGTAAAAAACAAAGTTAAATATTTTATTAGGATAACTATTTTTGGTTTTGATATTCTCTATAACATAGGAGTACAACCAATTTAGTTTACTTACTTCTACCATCTTATTTTAATGTTATTTTATGAAAATCTTTGTATACAGTTAATATATTTTAAACTTGTAATCTTATTACTTTAGATTGTTATTGTGACCACCTCCGTAGACTAGTGGTTGCGCCTTTGGCGTTGTATCTAGAGGTCGTGGGTTCGATTCCCACCCATGGCAAAAAAAATATTAGTACGTTTTTTCTGTACAATTTGTCATGGTCTGGGTGTTTATAAAATATAATATGTATATTATATCGTTGTTTCTGGTACACATAGTACAAGCCTAGAGCTTAGTTTTGTGTAAATTGTCCTACATACTATTATTATATAATAACTAATAAATAAAATTAAAATATCTACTTCATAAATGATCCTTTAGGTAGGTACTATTTTCATCACATTCCCCAACTTTTTATAATATTTACATCGCCTTTCTATTTAATTTTATCTATTAGATCAAGAGATTGTAAAGAATCGAATACGGACTAATTCTCTGCGAAGAACGAGAGATTGTAAAGAATCAATTACGGACTAATTCTTCTACAAAAGTCGTTCACAATTGTGCATCGAGAACTTTTTTGCAGGGTTTTTCAATGCATTGTGTTGCTCGGACCAAGAAAACCTATATCGCCATGAAAATTATAATAAATCTTGACATACTCGTACAATACGTTAACTTCATATTTATATTAAACATCTTTGTAGGTACTTTCGCTGAAAAGCTAAAAATATTACTAATATATTACAAAAATCGTTAAAGGTCTTTAAAGGGCGTTAAAGGACGTTATTTAAGTTGGTATCAATTTTTATTATATTTTTGAAGAAAACATGAGAAAAATAAAAATAGAAAAAGTAAGGTATTAAGTTTTAATAAACACCTACTCATACTATATATTTTTAGCTCATAAGAAATGTTAAAATTATGATGTATAATAATTTTACTCCAATAAAGCAATAAGCGGTTAAAATACCGACTTATCTTATGACTACTAAAAATAACTTTATCAAGAATGCGAGAGTTATCATCACGCGTACTAAATATTCGAGCTGCGTGACTATATGTACCATCACGGGTGCTTTACGGCGCTCGTTACCGCCCAGACGGCCTCAGGGTACCCAGCAATGGGGTTTTATTCCTAACTCTTAGTACCCGGCGGTCAAGCACGTATCCAGACATTCTATTCGGGGGACAAATAATAAAACTACAATGTAAAAGTAGTCAAGTCACTGTAATAACTATCCTTTAATAATATTATACTACTATAATCTCGCGCCGACCGTCGTCGGTCGAAGTGCTTTACTTTGCACCGCAAATACGGCGAGTGTCACGTCACTTGCCATTGCAATTTTGAATTAGTCCCATGTGTATTTTATTAATCCTAACTATCCCCCCCTCTCGATACGTGCCCGGCGGTAGTAATCTCCATCTATACCAAATAGGTAGGCAGCTCGTCGCGGTATTTAGATAGACTCAATAACCCATACATGGTTTGACAAGTTAGTATAGTAAAACTGAGAAGCGGCATGACGGACAGTTCCTATTATAATAAAAATAAACCTACTTGAAAAATCGAAATTCGCAAATTCTTATTGAATCGCGTTTCCGCTAAATTACACAGTTGCAGACATCTTTTCGCCACGCGACACCAACTGAAAAAAAAACATCGTAGCAAGCCCCTCGCAGACTACCAAAAAATCTGAAAAAAAAACGGTGCAAATACTTACACGCTGATGGTTTCTGACGGCAACTTCGGTACATCATGAAGCAACTGTCCGATGCACTGTATATTAAAATAGTTACATGTGCAATTGTCAGGGCATATTAGTCCGAACCCCTTAGAAATCACCAAAAGAAAAATGAAAATATTAAAAACACTTTTTAAAATCATACTGAAAGTTATTTTTAAAACATGAGTTTATATTATTAAGTAATTTATTTAAATAAGATTCGACTGCGGTTTTAATCGCAGAGTCAGAAGTGGCGCGAGCGACGACTTGCTGTCGAATGCTGGATTCGAGCCCGGGTGGCTAGATTTAAAATATTGTACGCCCTCTGTACCGATAGTGATGCAACAAATGCCCCGGCGGATAGGGGATGCTGCGTTCATCTCTTTCTTGCATGTGCCCACTGCATGGCGGCCAGAATAGAGTAACTAGACAAAATTTAATTTCAGGTCGTTTCAATCAGGGAACGCCTTACTGAATATATACCTTCCATATCAATTTATATTTTATACATATAACAAAGTAAGTAACTATAGATGTAAATTTAAAGCTACACAGTCAAACGTAAATATGTTTAACATCATATTTTATTATATTTTTTAGTAAATATTTAGGTGACCGTCTACGTAGTCTACTGATTGCACCGTTGGTCGTGAGTTCGATTCCCAGTCAAAGGCAATTTTTTTTTTAATGTAAACTTTTACAGGCATTTATGAGGAATGAAAAAAAAATATTTAAGGTCTAAGTGTGCGCTTGGTTAGGCCGCCATTCCTCCCACAAATACATCAATAAATGTTGTACATTTGTTGTTTAAACAAAATGAAGCGGCAACTCGTGCTCTTGCATGAAATAGAAATCAAATGCCGCCACTTAACCATCTAGCGTAAGACTAGGTGGTTAGCAATCAAGGAAAATAAATATCAGTACATTATTCTTTACATTTTGACATGATTTAGTTTTATAAAATATAATTATATGTGTTAATATTTTACTGCACATATTTTACCTACTTACTGCTTAATTTGTCCTAAAAGTTTGACTGTTAGAGAAAGCCTAGCGGCAGTAAGTCAGCCTTTGTACTAAATTTGTACAATAAAGTCTTTTAAATAAATAAATAAAAATAATATCGTTGTTCCTTGAAATAGTGGCATATTTGCGTATGGGCCAATTGGGCCGCCCTGGGCAAAGGCCCAGGGCGGCCCCGGCTTGTGTCTAAAATTTCGCTCGATAAAATAAAAAATACCAACCATTTTTTATATGTACTACGTACTAGTTCTTACGCTACATTGAACAGTCCGCCTATGCCTATTCCAGGTCGCCTATGCCGTCTATCTTTGTGCGAAATTTCATCTAAACCCTCCATGCTGTTTTGCTTGCTTGAGTAATATATTAGTACTATGACGATCGATTTAGGGCGGCCAGATGGCAGTGGCCCGGGGCAAAACTGAACCTAAATACGCCCAGATAGGTAGGTTGCAGATACACAGTTTCTAGATATTGTACAAGCCTAGAGCCTCAGATTATGAACGCCTAGGGCAATGTGTCATATATGTCCGTAATAATATTATTTTGATTAACGTTTGCGCTTCCTACGTTCATGCTACGTTTGCGCTACCTACGTTCATACTACGTTGACCGCCTTCATAGACTAGTGGTTGCGACTTTAGCGTTGTATTGGAGGACGATTCGCACCGTTGACAAAAAAATATTAGTACGTTTTCCTGTACAGTTTGTCATGGTCTTGGTGTTTATAAAATATAACATGTATTTAAAAACAGACTCCTCTGCCATCTAGTATTAGAAACTAGGACTTCTAACTTCACTCGTATAGAGTTAATAGAAGAAAGCTAATAGAGGGCGTCTGTGTATAAATAGATAACAAGCAATGACAAAATTCGTGAGGGGTGACTGGAACCTGGTTGGCTCAGCGGTTGAGCGCCTTGTCGCGATAGCGAGGTTCGTGGGTTCGAGTCCCACCCACCAGGAATTTTTTCATTGCATTTTTATCTTTAAAAAAAGAATATATTATATCGTTGTAGTACACATAGTACAAGCATAGAGCTTAGTTTGTGACTAGAGCAATGTGGTGTAAAATGGTTCTACATATTATTGGTGAATTAGAACTGCAAAGTAGATAGCTTTATTTTATAAAATACTAGTTGTGCCCTGCTATTTTATTTGCGGTAAATTTCAACCGTCGTAACTAAAACATTAAGTTTGATATCTGTACCTTCAAATGAACCCTTATAGTGAAACTCCGGTGTCTGTAAATCTGTTCCACATCAAATATCTCGAAAACTACTGGGGCCTATTTCATAAACGTGACAATTGTAATTTACCATGACAATTTATAATACATTGCTCGGTTTAGATAGTTCTAAGTAAATAATTCCAACTAAACTAAGCAATGTATTATAAATTGTCATGGTAAATTACAATTGTCACGTTTATGAAATAGGCCCCTGGTTTAATTTATGATTGATTGATCTTGTTGACTCTAAATAATAGGGTATTATAGTTTCTTATTTATAAGAACATATCATATCATCATGGGTGCCTTACGGTGCCCGAGACCGCCTAGACGGCCCCAGGGTACCCAGCGGAGGGTTTTAATCCCACCTCGTCGTAGCCTTTGGTATGATTCTACACTGAACAAGTGGCTAGCTTGTCGCGATATTTTTGAATAGACTCAATAACCCATCTATAAACAGTTTCACAAGTTGGTATAGTGAAACCGGGACCGACAGCTTAACGTACTCTCCGAGGCACTATAGTGGTGTTGTGATACAAATACATTTTTTTTTAAATTAAAAACTCATTTGTACACACCGGGATTCGAACCAGGGACCTAAGTGTTTTTAAGTTCAAGGTCTAACCAACTCAGCCACCACTAATCTTAAATAATCTTATTTCTGAGAAGTTTTCCTATTTCAATTAAAAAAAAGGTTTGGTGAAAAAAAGGAAACCTACTTTGTCCGATTTGAATAATTTAACTAGTAATATATAGGTACTGAAACAACCTCGAATATAAAGTTATTTATTTGGATAAGGATTAATACCAAGGTACTAACGTGGTCTAGTTTCTACTGGCATTTCTATTAACATTTTTTCATACATAAAGAGAGTTGTTAGAGTGACATAACTATAATAATTGGACATATGGTTCTACAAACTTTTTTATCAAATTTTTTTTTTTATATACGTGGTGGCCGAGTTGGTTAGACATTGGACTTTAAAACAGTTAGGTCCCTGGTTCGAATCCCGGTACCAATAAGTTTTTAATTAAAAATGGAAGTACATTTGTTTGACAACACCACTATAGTGGGAGAGCACTTTCTGCTGTCGTCCCGGTTTCACTATACCAAATTGTGAAACTATTTATACATGGGTTACTGAGTCTATTCAAAACATCGCGACGAGCTAGCCACTTGTTCGGTGTAGACTCATACCATCGGCTACGTCGAGGTGGGATTAGAACCCCTCCACGGGGTACCTTGAGGCCGTCTAGGCAGTCTCGAGCGCCGTAAGGCACCCGTGATGATATGTATGTATGTATGTACTTTCAATTTATTTTTAAAGACGGTATTCGTATATGTATATGTGCATCATTCATTCTCGAGATATTAACTTTCATAATATTAATTTTACTGCCTTGACATTTGAAATTCGAACAATCCTTACTGTCAATACGAAAGGATCAAGCTACTGTCCAAATTGAATATTCCTAGCTACAGTTCGGATTGGCGATGATGAGTAAGTCAGTCTGTCTGTCAGTCAATCACTCAGTCAAGACAAGCTCTTATATATATATATATATAGATTTTAGTATAAACTGTCGTACCTCTTGAAACTAGCAGTAGACGCTCGTAGGTAGATATTAATAATTTTGTTTCTGTTACTAACTATGTTAATAGTCCATTAGCTGTCTCACTCAGACTTTGTAATTGTATTTCGACTGTGTCTTGACTAGAGTATTGTTTTAAACAATAAAGCAGACCATAGTATTTTCTTTATATAAGTATATATATATATATCATCACGGGTGCCTTACGGTGCCCGAGATCGCCTAGACGGCCCCAGGGTACCCAGCGGAGGTGTTTTAATCCCACCTCGTCGTAGCCGATGGTATGAGTCTACACCGAACAAGTGGCTAGCTCGTCGCGATGTTTTGAATAGACTCAGTAACCCAAATTTCATTAAAAAAATACAACATTTAAGTATGTTTAGGTGGGAGAATGATCTCGTCTTCGTCTTAGTTGATTCGTCCCAAAAATATGCAAAAACCGTCAAGTGACCTAATCAAGTTTCTGGTTTAGTCTGTGGGTTCACCGTTTTTCCGAAACTACTGCATCGATTTCTTGTCGAGGTAATAGTCTCCTTTCATGGTGCGGTTACGAAACGAGCGATTGATTTGACGATAAAGCAGCGAGGATATTAAAAAAGGCTTGTAATTCAAATACGTCTTTGTCGCCACCGATTCCGCACTTTCGAATACCCTATATACGTTCCACCTTTTTTAAAGCTTTCACGACTACATATATATCTATGAACTATAGCCTGAACAAAACCAATATACATGGTGACTTTGAAGGAATGTACTTTGGGCTAATATGAGGTTCTACTGATCAATACGAACAACTTTTCCCATGGAACCATGTGCCGCAAATGAAAAAAAATACTGCCTTCCCCATACAAACTAGTAATGTTAAAATTACCAATTTGTATAGGGAAGCTAATTTTTTTTTTCATTTGCGATACATGGTTCCATGGGAGAAGTTGTTCGATTTGATCAACAGAACCTCATATTAGCCCAAAGTACATCCATTCAAATTTACCCTGTATAACAACAATAAGACCTCAAACGGTTAAGAAGTTTTACACTCCTAACGATTTTGTACTTATAAATTATTTCACCAATGCTGAAAATGTTTTTAGGCATTTAGGGCTCATTTAAAATAATACCAGTTCCCTGATACCAACCATCACGAGTGAATTAGGGTGCCCTAAACCGCCTTAATCCAGCGAAGGGTTAGATTTCCACCTCGTCGCATGCAATGGCATTTAGAGTCGAAACTGGCGATGTTTTTATAGGCTTATATCGAAACAGTTTCAACTTAACGTGCTCTCTGTAGCACTATAGTATTTATTGTCTAACATTTATTTCTATTTTTATTTTTATTGAAAAACATTGATACTAACTACGTTTTGAACACGTGATCTAGGTATTTTTAAGTCTTACCTATTTGGCAACCACGTATATCATGGGTGTTTTTTTAACTATGATTTTTTTTTTATGCCTCCAGTATCACTTTTAGAACCCATTTTTTAAATAAAAGTATATTTTTCTTAAAAAAAAAGTCCGAAAAATAAATTATTATATGAACAAACGTCTATATAAAATGCTGCTTAAAATGACTCCTACAAATGCATAATAAGTCTTCGTATCTAACAAGTAAAACACAATTAGACAAGTGATAGGCTTTAATTCGTGAGTTTAGTATGAAACTTAACGTGATTTGTAGATCTTTTTTGTTATTTATCTTTGTTTTTGCATAGGCGCCACTAAAATGAAAAAATACGTGTTATATTATTTTCATCATAGAACACAATACAAAAAAAAAATCAAGTTAAAAAAACACCCAATGACCAAATCTGATCACAACATAACCGTAAATCAATTATTGCACTAGGTCAGGGTTAATCACCTACCTTATTGATCGCCTCCGTGTTCTAGTTTGTTACGCTCTATCGTCCACGGCCCGGACGATGTATCCAGAGGACGTGGATTCGATTCCAACTTACTGAAAAAGTTTTAACATAATCTTAGTTTATTATTTGTATGTAGCAATAAGATTTTAATAAAAAAAATTAAGTACATTTGTTTGACAACGCTAGTGCTTCGAAATGAACGTTAAGGTGTCGGTCCCAGTTTCACTATACCAACTTGTATTCTCTTCAAACACAGCGACGAGCTTATTGGGTTACCGTAATGGTAATCATTATTATTAATATTGTTATTGTTATTATTGCTATTTGTTATATATTTACTTGTTAGTCCAATAGATATACTCGTAAGTAGCTTATCACTCGAATGATTGACTCTTGCAGTTCATACGGTCAGCGATATTACTGATAGATTTATTGATATGTCCTACTGTAAATTCATAATGAGATGTCATTTATAGAAATCATATAATACTAACTAAATTTGTTTATCTAATAACTAGGTAATTGAGCTTGTTTTTATAACCTACTTATTTATACTTACGCAATAAATTTACACACTAAATGTCTTTAATGGCTGCATGTTACATTGTTTGCTAGTATTTTACATTTATTGGTAAATGCATTAAAAAAAGTATAAAAATATATTTTAAAAGAACTGAACCAGTCCAATTAAAAAATATATTTGTATTTCATAGCTTATTTCGTGAGGAAGGTTGTAGACTAAAAAATAACATCACGCTATGACTCTTGGGGACCAAAAAAGAAACAAAGTCAGAAAGAACGCTAAAAGAAAACGAAGTAATAATCTGCTTTACTTTTATTTGCGACCGGCAGAGGAAACCGGGGAACAGAATTATTATAAAAGGGAAATGTATTTTTCTCGTTTTTATTCGTTTTAGGTAAGCAATTAAATAGATTCATGGAAATACAAAGTCAATCGGAAGTTACAAAATAGTTGCATGATTTGAAATAGAAGGTAAATAAGTAAAAAATATATTGCAAGGTAAATCATAGGTGTTAATAATAAAGAGTGTGCACGTAAGTGATTGTTTACTCAATAAGCGAGCGGAAATGTGCATTTCCTCTAGAGAGCGGAAAAGAATTTAAAAATCAGACATAAAATTTTCTATATTTATTTTAAAAAACTTTATTGCAGATAGGCGAACTTAAGGCTGTAGGCATTCGAATCCGAGTTTTTATCTTCTCTTCTCACTTGATTTTATTGTATTATTATTATTTGCCTAACATTCAGTAAACTTAGGGTGAGATGGCCAACAAAAGTAAATAAGTTCTAAACCCTCATTAGGCTTATCAATAGTGAAAAATATATTAAAATAGTCATATGTTAATCTATTGTTAGCCACTTGGTATAGACTCATGCCATAGGCTACGACGAGGTAGGATTAAAACCCCTACCGCTGGGTACCCTGGAGCCGTCTAGGCGGTCTCGGGCGCCGTAAGATATGTAATGTATGTACATGTTAATCCTAGTATTTCAATTAAAAAAAACAGCTGACATTAGCCAGTCCACTTATAAAGTAAATAGGTATGGTTAAAATATAAAAATAATAAAAATTTAAAACGATTTTTTCCTGGCCCATTTTTTTTTAATACTATACTTTTCTATAACTATTCCCAACTATAAGTAAATCGAACTTGTAGTTCACAAGATATTTCATGCGGGCATACCCAAGTATACTAACCATTAGGATTCTTTAAGAAAAAAACGAATTATAATGTTAGTTGGTAATTATCTTTCGCATAGAAGTAAGAGCACTCCTCGAACTTATATAGCACGAGCTTACGTTGTTCATTGAATGTTTTCTATTTAGATAATTATTTGGTATTTAAACAAAACTGTTAATGAAAATTGGGGTCGAGTCTTTACAGTTCGCTTCTATTTGCGCTACTTACAGAGTTACTTAATAAATAAGCTTTTTATAACCATAAATAAATTGCGTCGTTATCCCTAGATTTTGTTCCCTTACCAAAATATGATATTTCGTATTTTTTATTATTATTAGAGTACATCGTGTCTTTGTATCTACTTCGTGGCAAGCAGACCTTCAAAGTCCATAAATGGAGTTGATCAATACATTGTTGTTTAAAAATATTGATCGGTCCCACTATGCCGGTTACGAAATGGGCGACGACAAAGACAATTTTAAGAAGAGTCAAGTTTAATATCCTGCATTATAGTCAAATCATTGACAGCCTCCGTAGACTAGTGCGTCTTTGGCGTTGTATCCGGAGGTCGTGGGTTCAATTCCCACCCATGGCAAAAAAAATATTAGTACGTTTTTCTGTACAGTTTGTCATGGTCTGAGTGTTTATAAAAATATAATATGTATTATATCGTTTCTTCTGGTACACATAGTACAAGCCTAGAGCTTAGTTAGGGACCAGAGCAATATGTGCAAATTGTCTTACATATTATTATTATATTAAATTAATCACCCGTTTCGTAACCGCACCATGAAAGGATAAGAAATTGATGCAGTAGTTTGCGAAAAATCGGTGAATCCACATACTGCATCTGTAAGAACCTTTTATTTAATTTTAAATTTAAATATTTTAAATATTCATTTTCAATACCTATAGGTATGATGTAATTTTTAGTAAAAATAGATTCCCGTATGTGATTATTAACATATTGTCATTATGTGTTTGCTTATTCATTTATTATGACTGTAATAAACGTGACTTTTCTTGTTGAGTACGTTACAGAAACCCTACACACCACCGTCAGAATTTAAGTACGAAGTTTGAATATGATGTAAATTCTCAATACTTAATTTTAACTAAATTCGAGCAGTTTCGAAATTTATTATACAAATCGTGATATTTATCTTCACGCCTAGTCCCTTACGGGGTAGCCAGAGAAAATCAAACGCCACTTTTTACATCTTCACATGCCACTTTTCACGCATGCACATTCATCTAAATCAGCATGCATGTATAACGCATAGACAAGTCCACATGGCAATCGACTACGTGAATTGGCATTATCTTCCATGTAGTTTATTAAAGTAAGGGTATAATTAATAAAATAAAGTTTATTATAAGTAAAATGTTATATGGTATGCCATCTAGACCAGTGCCTGTGTTTATATGTAAGTGTATATTATACTATACTTATATGACATAACAAAACTATAACCATTTTACATTTATGTTTAAATGAACCAGTAGTTTTCTAAATATGTTTTTGATACTGACAGATAGGATTGACGAGGTACACTTTTTTCACAATAGAATAAAAATAAAAATACTAATAATAAAAATACTCGCTCCCAAAATCTATCGCACGAACTATTTAGTAGTGCCTGACTTGACTTCGCGTTTGGTGTGTTGTACTCGGAAATCGTGGGTTGACCGTGACAAAAAAAAAGTACAGTTTGTCATGGTGTGGGTGTTTATAAAATATATAATGCATTATATCGTTGTTTCTGGTACACATAGTACAAGCCTAGAGCTTAGTTTGTGACCAAGACAATATGTGTGTAATGTCGTTCATATTAGGTATAATTGTTATATTTGTGCGTGTTACCGGAGTATATAGGGTTTTTGCATTACATATTGTGTCGACTTGACAGGATAACTTTGTATATTAATTTGAAATATGTAAATAAAGGCTTTACTTCCAGGTCAGCGATGTTAAGAATATCGATTTTTTTGTTAGGTATTGTTTTATTTATAAACTACCTAGAGGTATTACTTTTATTTTTTAATATGCCAGTAAAGTATGTACATTTTCATATTAATGCCTATACAGTAAATATAACTCCAATTAATTTGTCGAGCAAATAAAATATTTTATTTTATTATCACAGAATCTACACGTGTAATCGTATCTTATTCACATAATGTGAAGATATTTATTTGTTGTAAGATATCCTGTAAACACTGCCATTTTTTGCGTTCTATAAAATATAGTTAAAAACAACCAAAACAGTCTGTGATCCATGTCTATATTCTAAGGCTGACGAATTGTAAAAACGCCATCATAAAACTTGATTGTTTAAATTTAACGCGAGTAAAACCGCAGGGCTCAATTAGTTAAGTATATTTAAACAATGTTATATGATAAAACCATTATTCAAAGAACCCAATTTGTAATTTAATTCTTTTCAATCCAAAATTGGCGGTTTAGCAGCAGGTTTACTGTGAACCGATTTCAATTAATTTCATGATTTTAATTGCTTTTCCGTGGTCAGTCAGTGCAGTCAACAACTTATTCCATAGCATGAGGGGTTGTAACTATTAATAGGGTTATCCCGGCTTCGTACGTCATATCACACCCGCCCCCACGGTGTAGTGGTTGTGCCGCAAGCGGTATATCTAAAGGTCATGTTTTCGATTATAGCTCATAGGTACCAAAATAATATTACTGACTAAATTTTTGTGTATCATGGTCTGGATGTTTAAAAAAAATATACCTATACTAATATAACTACTGGTTCCAATTGAAAAATTATTTTAGGGTTGGATAGCCCATTTATCAAGGAAGGCTATAGGCTACATAATATCATGCTAATTTTAATAGAAGCGGAGTATCAATTAAAAATGTCAAAAACGAAGAGAAAATATTTCTTTTAAGAGCGTACGCTTGAACGGTTAAAGTTACGCAGGAAGTCACTAGACGGTTTTTGCATCTTAAAGTTGTAAAGATCTAAATCATTCATGTATACGTGGTGGCCTAGTTGGTTAGACCTTGGACTTAAAAACACTTAGGTCCCTGGTTCGAATCCCGGTGTGTACCAATAAGTTTTTAAATTAAAAAAAAATATGTACATTTGTTTGACAACACCACTATAGTGCCTTGAAGAGCACGCTAAGCTGTCGGTCCCGGTTTCACTATACTTACCAACTTGTGAAACTGTTTATAGATGGGTTATTGAGTCTATTCAAAACATCGCAACCAGCTAGCCACTTGTTCGGTGTAGACTCATACCATCGGCTACGACGAGGTGGGATTAAAACCCCTCCGCTGGGTACCCTGGGGCCGTCTAGGCGGTCTCGGGCGCCGTAAGGCACCCGTGATGATACAGAATCCAAATCATTAGATACTAATTGTGTAATCTTCATATTATTAAAAAAAAAGTTGTTTACTAACATAAAGATAATTATATTGTACCTACTAATTAAATTGAATTGAATATTATAAAATCGAATAAGCATTCTTTGTCTAAACATTTTGTACTATAGTCAACTACAAAATAAACTGTATAAAATTTACACTTGTGAGAAAAAGGATGACATTAATGTCATGCGGGAAAACTTACTGTTTTTTTTTGTGGGACCTAAGTGTTTTAAGTCCAAGGTCTAACCAGCTCGGCCACCATATATTAATCAATTTATTTTTGTAGCAAAAAAATATTTGCCTAGCAAGTAGGTATTTATATCATTTTTCAAATACGCATATTATAATAATAAAGCGGAAATGTCTCGCAAACGACAATTCTTATAGCCCTGTTTGCAAAGTGCCCAGACTTTATAAAAATAGGGCTCGATGGTACTTAGCTAAAAATAATACGCTGTGCTTCAAATGTCTGGTACGTAGGTACGCTATGATCATACAATGGCAGTAGCAAGTACAATATAAAAATAAGTAATGACGTTATTTGCGAAACAGAGAAATTTATTTGCGCATTTATTTTATTCTTATAAATCTTTTCTTACCAATTTTTAATGTCAGAATTAAGTCAAATCGTTATTTGACTATTTATATATATTTATATCTTATATTATTAACAAACCTTTGCGCTTTACCACAAGTTTGACAAAGAGGTATTTAAACAAATCTAAGTATACATTTCACTCACTACATAATAATACATACATATCCCGCCTAAACGGCCTCATGGTACTCAGTGGAGGGGTTTTTAATCCCACCTCGTCGTAGCCGATGGTATGAGTTTACACCGAACAATTGACTAGCTCGTCGCGATGTTTTGAATAGATTCAATAACCCATCTATAAACAGTTTCACAAATTGGTATAGTGAAACCGGGACCGACAGCTTAACGTGCTCTCCGAGGCACTATAGTGGTGTTGTCAAACAATTGTACATACATTTTTTAATTAAAAAGTCATTGGTACTTACCGGGATCGAACCAGGGACCTTATGCCCGATTTCACCAATGATCCCTAACTCTAAAGAAGCCCCTAAATAAGATTTTTGACATATTTGCTATAAAACAACTGTACCAGAGACAACTATACTAATACATACTATATTTTATAAACATCCAAACCATAGAGAGTTTTACACAAAAATGTATGTACTGATATTATTTGCCATGACCACGCCCACGTCCTACGGATGCAACGCCAGCGTACATCGTCAGGTGGTTAAAGACTCTGAACTATGAAATGAATGACCAAAATTTTAACTTATTATGTACGAATTTGATATGTAACCAGTAATATTCTTCACAATAATTATTAGTACATTTCACACATTGAGCTATCTGGTCACAGACTAAGCTATGTTTTTTTGTTTAAAAAAATAAATAAACATAGTACAATCCTATATACATACAAACCATAATAACCACATGTTACGAATACTAAACCACACACACAATTACACAACTACATCTTCACAACTACACACCTACATCTTCACAATTAAATTACACAACTACACACTCACCAATTCTTAAAACATAGATGTTAAATTGTGAATATAAAAAAGCGCGTTTCTTCTAGCACAGTTTGGTTAATTAAGGTACACGTCAAATTCTAACCACATATTCTACAAAATAAAGAAATTTTGTATTTGTATTGTATACGCAATGGTACGGTATTCTTTTTTCTTAGACTCAAAAATATAACATAAATTGTTTAAATAAAACTGCAAAGGCCCCGAGTAAAGCAACTTGTATTAATAACAATTATTACTGACGTCTATTAGTGCCTTAAGGCCAATCATCTGACGTCAGCGCTACCCTCGCATTCAGCCCAGCTGGTGAAAATCGATAAACTGTAGAGACTAGGACAAGGTGAGTTAAATTGCAGGAAGCTTGATTACTGGACCGTTAGTGGAATTTTCCGTAGATATTTTTTACGATGTATACTGTTTTAAAACTTAATATATACATCTATAGGTATAATAAAATTGTAATGGTAAAAATTTGTACATTGATTTGATAAAAAAAAATGTACTGTAAATTACAAAGACCAAATATAAAAAGATTCACAAAGACCAATAATCACAAAAATAGGCTGTAGAACAATATTTTATAATTCGTGTCTGTCTTGAACCGATATATATGGTTTTTTTTTGTTCAATAGCTATTAGCTCTAGGGGTAAAATAGGCTATATTATATTTCGATATAACTATGTGTAAGCTCAGATATACAGAGTACTTGTATTTTAAGTCTCGTAGGAAAATAAAATGGTGTTGTATGAAGCAAAGTAGGGTATTTTAAAATGAAATAAAAGTACATTATTTTTTTTTATTTTTTTATATATGAGTTTTATTTAAAGTTGGCAGTTTATGTCTGGATTAAAGCTGTTTTTTTTTTTATGTAGAAAGAATATACGAATATGAATAATAGTAGGTACCTAAATAATAATAAGTCGGAGATAAATTTGTCGAAAAGAAAAATAATGATAAAATTAAAAAGACGTTAAAAGATTTTGCAATTATTTTGTGTTGTAATTGTTGTTTTATGTTGCAAGTTTTAAATTTTGTTGCCTAGATAGATATATACCTACATAAATGGCTACATATAAATAAATAAATAAAACATTTTTTATTCCTTAAAAATACAGATTAATAATAAATATTTAAATTTACAATTAAAAAACAAAAAAAACTTTAAAATTTTAACGACCTCCTCTTTGTATAAAAGCCTCCTCCATTTTAGACCATTATTGGTCTCTATTAAGACTCAAATGCATCTAGTCTGTCCCATCTGCTTAGACTATGTCGTCGCTCCATTTTTATGCTGGTCTTCGTCACTTACTCATTCCCTCTGGGCCTTTTCAAAATGTGTCTGTCTTTGTCTACCTAGCCTTGTCCTGCCGATTTCCACTTTAATTCCTGAGCGTACTCCACTGCGTCAATTGGTTTGGTTTATCTTCTTATTATATTAATGTTGAATATATATATTCTATTGGTATTTCATTAGAGATTAATGCATCCCAAAAGCTTTGGTGTGAAATAGAGTAAAATACCTTTGTATAATAGACAAAGGCTGTATAAAGTGGTTTGTTATATTCTACGAATTTTATATAAATTGTGCAACGGTGTGAATATGATAATAATACTAAAGTCTTTATGAAATTCCGTTTGTTCTATGTGATTGATGATTTCCTACGTTTGGACTTATTCGTGTTTTCAAGCATGAAGCGAGCAGTTTGTAACTACACTATTTCATTTCATTTTATCACTTGATCCAGGACTTTTAACTTTGTTATTGTATTGTAAATGTCTACTTCTTGAAAATGTTGTATCTATTTGCTTATTTTGGTTTTGTCATAGCTGATTTCTTCAGTAACTTGGTTAGAATTTAGGTTATTATTTTGTTTACTGTATAATGTTTTATAATTTTTAATTTATTATTATTAATTATTAAAACCCCTCCGCTGGGTACCCTGGGCCCGTCTAAGCGGTCTCGGGCGCCGTAAGGCACCCGTGATGATATATGTATGTTTTTTTTAATTTTTCACTTTTAAACTTGTTAACAACCTTGTTGTGTCTTTATTTTACTGTTTACACTCGGTATCTAATTTTTATGACTTTGTTTATATGCTTCAGAATGTTTCTTATTGAATTTAAAAAAAAACTATAAATCATCACGGCTGCCTTACGGCGTCCGAGACCGCCTAGATGACCACAGGGCACCCAGCGGAGGGGATTTCAATTCCACCACGTCGTAAACAATGGTATGAGTCTACACCGAACAAGTGGCTAGCTTGTCGAGGTAGTTGGATAGACTCAATAACCCATCTATAAACAGTTTTACAAGTAGGTATAGTGAAACTGGGACCGATAACGTTCTCTCCGAGGCACGTTAGTGGTGTCATTGGTACACACCGGGGTTTGAACAAGGGACCTAATTGTTTTTAAGTCTAATGTACGTCCAACTCGGCCGCCACATATATGAAAAAAAAAATCTATTGGTTTTATTCTGTATCATATAGTATTTTAGTATGCTTTTCTTTGTTACTTTATTTTTATTGTTATTATTATAGTTTAATAATAGGCGAATAACGTATTACTGATATACCTATACCAATAATTATATTTTATTGACCGATTGACCGATTTGTTAGTTAATAGCAGAGGTAACCTGAGGATAGTGGTGGGTATACTTTCCGGACACTTTCCATTAAACAGACATGTTATCATTTTAGATATTACTACATGTACAGGTTACATGGAAACTGATAAAACACCCACCCATGTGCTGCTTTGTACCGGGTGGCTTCACAACGGGCTTTCTGAAGGAGATGGGCTTGCTAGCATGGTCAGTAGTATTATGCAAAAAAGCCCAACCTCTTGACTAATTGTGCACAATAAGCCTACTATTAACATGAAAATAAATACAACATAGTTAATAGCCACTTCTCCAGTTTATTCTAAAAAAAGTAAGAGTAAAAAGTAAAGGAGTTGACTTTTTAGCTGTGTGGAGGAGTTGTGTGTTTCAAATATTCCACTCTGTTGCTATATATCCAACATTATTGCTGCTAAGAGTCTTTGACAGTTTCATGTCATGGTCGAGACGAGCCCCGTCTGATGGGAAAAATAGTATCGTTTACCTTTGAGGATTTTAAAGTTCTTAATCAAATCTCCACGTGTTCGGCGGTTCTTAGCGTTGATAATTTGAGAATATCAAGCCTTTCTTCGTAAATCCTTTTCTGCAAGCAATAAGGTAATTTTGTTGCCCGTATTTGTACATTCACAAGCTGGCTTATATCCTTCTTTAAATACGGATTTCAGACTTGGAACAAAAATAAAAGATTCCAAAAGTGTTTTAATGTAATACATTTCTCAGAATCTAATAAGCATACTATGCTTATTAGATTATGAGAAACTTGACTAGAGTAATTTGCTGGAATGATGTTCTGATTGCGTGTAGGAGTGAATGAGCATTAGGGAATACCATTCAAATGGGAGGCTGAAATCCGGGATCCCGGCCGGTTAATTTCCCCTAAATTCCCGAAACTATACTGGGGTTATCGGGATTGTAAGTAGCTCTAGTTCCTAACCAGTAGGTCGAGTTTGCATTCCTTAAATTCCGTTGCGCATTGACTATGAACTTGCCTAGATTAAATTAAAGGCACTTATAATAACTTAACGACAAAAAATCAACATTATGTACGAAACTAAAAAATAACTACACAAGCATTATATAAATTATATTTTAAAAAACAAAATTGCAATTTTTTTTTTAATCATGTTCGGACAGCCATTTTCACTAATTGGTAGTTAGAGCACTACCCATATCATTTACTGGCGGAAAAAACGCCAAAAGCATTAAATATTATTTTTATACGTTCACCCGTGCCTTAAAAACTATATCCACGCTACTTGGGGCAACCTAAAACACATTCCATGCCTAACAGATGGTTTCTTTACCAGTCAGTAAATCATATGGAGCTGCCCATATGATTTACTGAGTCTAACTAATAGGGACTAACCATGAAGCTAAAAAACGCGCTGTAGGGGCGCGCTTTTTAGCTTCATGCACGGTTTTTACCTTCATGGGACTAACACATAAGATGGTGTTATTCTTTTGTGTTTTTTTTAAGTAGGTAAGTAACAAAGTAAAATAATATAAATATGTCCACGTATAATATGCATAATTAAATGTACCTACAGGTCAAATTAAGAGTTCTGGACTTATGAGAGATATCCTTTGTTTGTGCAGAAAACATAATTTTCCATAATTACTACAATAAAGATACGAACTGCTTTCAAGGTATATATATAAATATATCGAGTACCTACCTACCTAATTAATAAACTTTTTTCATGAGAGATTACGGTTTATCTAAAGGTGGGGTAAAGGTGAATGACCTTCGACATTGTCTGCATTGTTCGGTAAACAAGACTACAGCTTGTGTAGGTAGCAATTATTGACATACAACAAGGTTCTACACGTACATTGTGTTTGAAACTAGCTTACAATGCATACTTTGTATTTAGAACATAATATCGAATTCCGCTGTACATCAATGTATAATAAAGCTTTCTAAGAGAAACTCCTGTAAGATGATACACGGATGCTGTTAAACTATACAATCTACAAAAGCTTAGTACAGTTAAATTTACAAAAAAATACGCACGAATTTTTTTACTGTATTTTCAACTTGTAACTATTATAAAATATTCAGATTCGAATATTCGATTACGGTGTCAGCTGCTCGCCAGTGGAATTTGCTTCCTCTGACTATAAGATCAGCCACTTCCATCGGGGTGTTTAAACGCTTGCTCACTGCTCATTATCTGAACGCTTAAACCAGATCCTCGTGACAATTTTTGTTTGGTATGGTATGTATGTTTATGTATTACATTTATTATATTATATACAGTATTTAAGTAGTTTAAGTATTGTTATGCATCTAATGCATCATTGTTAAAATTATATGTATATCCTTCTATCGAAAGTTCCGCACCCTAAGCATATTTCACTCTCTCAAAGGTTAGCTGGTAGAAAATGCCTAAGGCATTAAGCTCGCCTATGTACAATTTTGTGCAATAAAGAATTTAAAATAAATAAATAAATAACTTGTAAAAAAAATATATTATATTAAAATACTTTATTCAAGCAGCTTACGTGTAGGTTAGAAAATATGTTCGTTTAGTGTATTCGTACCTACGTGCTTTGGAATATCATCACGGGTGCTTTACGGCGCCCGAGACCGCCTAGACGGCCTCAGGGTACTCAGCGGAGGGGTTTTAATCCCACCACCTCGTAGCCGATGGTATGAGTATACACCAAACATGTGGCCAGCTTGTCGCGATGTTTTGGATAGACTTAATAATTCATCTATAAACAGTTTTACAAGTTGGTATAGTGAAACTGGGACCGACAGCTTAACGTGCACTCCGAGGCACTATAGTGTTAAACAAATGTACATATTTTATTTAATTAAAAATTCATTGGTATACACCAGGATTTGAACCAGGGATATAAGTGTTTTTAAGTCTAAGGTCTAACCAACTTGACCACCACATATGTATATGTAAGGTCTCGTTACCACCGCCCATACAGATGCAAAAACCGTCAAGTGACCTTGTCATGTTTCGATTTTAGTCTGTAGGTTCACCGATTTTGAACAGATTACTGCATCGATTTCTCATCATATAGTAGTCGCCTTTTAGGGTGCGGTTACGAAATGGGTAGTTAAATTGACAATAGGGCTTGCAAGTATATAAAAAGTATTAAATATACCCGTAATTCAATTATTCTTTGTTTAGTCGTCGCCCATTTTGTAATCGTATAATTTAGCCGGCATAGTGGGAGCTATCAATGCTGTTTAAGAACAACTATTAATTGACCACATTCATGGATTTTGTAGTTCTGCTCACCACTAGGTAGATACAAAATAACATGCCGTGCTCCAATAAAAAAAAATATATAAAAAGTTAATTTTTCTTTATAAATTACAATATGTAGGTTAAGTTGGAAGTAAAACTACTTCTGTTAGAATGGGGCCTCTTTTCTATATTTAAAAGGTAAGTGTCAATTTTAGAATTTACATTAAGAAAAAAGAAACATTCTAAATAAGGCCACCAACATTCCAGGTAACATTCTTGATATTTGTTTTTAATGAAAGCAAAACATTAATGAATAAAAATAAATTATTTCTACAAGACTACCTGACCGCCTCCTTAGACTAGTGGTTGCGCCGTTGTCGTTGTATCCGAGGTCGTCGGTTCGATTTCTGTACGGTTTGTTATATAGTTGTTTCTGGTACACATAGTACAAGCTTAGAACTTAGGGGGGAACCTTCATTTTGAGGGGCATAGACCCTTGCCCTCACCCTGGATCTACCCCTGCTAGGTGGTTAGCTGATTCCATTGACCTGCTAATCAAATGATAGTTCATAAACTTTCTTAGGCACTAAGAATATATTATAACTAAGCATAATATATTTAATAACTACCTACCTAATACCTAGTTGAATTATTCGATTTTTTTCTTGTGCCAATAACTGGAACATGCAAATGTTGTCTTGGATAGTGATTTATTATGGTAGGCAGAATTTGCGTATAACCTAACCTAACCTAACTATCGTTAAAAAATATCTAAGTTTTACCAAAAAAAAAAAATTGTTTCAATTCTTGAGCTAGATTAGTTATTCCCTCCTTAGTTAGGTACCTATTATTTTTATAATATTAATTTGGACCTGTAGCTCCAGGTTATACCTAAATAAACAAAATAATATATTTTAAACAATATTCCAATGAACAAGTAGAGCGTAATAAACAATGCACAAAGAGCGCTTCATGGAAATGCTTATAATGTAAACTGACGTTCCTGGAATTAATCCTACTATCGTAATTATTCTGCTCTACAGAGCTCGCAGTGTGCAGGGCTCCACCCTGGTGGGCGTTACAGAACGTAGACCGCCTTCTGATGCTACAAACTGCTAAAACTAAAGTGTTCATAAACAAGTTATTCTCAAATTTTATTCGTGGTGTAAATGTAAAAATAAATACGAAAATCTCAAGTAGAAAAATGGAAATAAGTCATAACTATGGACAATTTCAACCTTTAGAGCTTTTTAGTCTCTTAATGTATATGAAAAATACAATGAGATTTCATATATATATATATATTGCTTATATAGATTATTCATATATTATGTAGTTTTTTTTAAAGAAAGGCCTTTTTATATACAACCAGTTACTACTATGAATTGTGATCAATTTGTTGGCTTACAAAAACATGGAGCATTTAAACAATTTATTATCCCCTTAATAATTTCAGTAGGTAATCATAGTAGATACTTACATGCTACTTTTTTTTACTTTCTTTTTAATTTTCATATATATTTATATACATACTCGTAGTAGGTAGAGAGGTTAGTGAATAAGAATAAGAAGAGGAGGGTTGAATTTAGAAAGGCTTTTAATCCTGCTTCACGGTCTCAGATCCGGGAACAATGCAGTTTACTGCCTCGTGCGTCACATCCACGCGATAGACCCGGCACCCGCACGGGGTATACATAGATAGAGCTATAAGTATCTATGGATACTCTGTACGGGTGAGCTAAGAACATTTCAACGAGGCTGAAATTTCTACATAAATATTTTAAAAAAATGTAACTTAAACGATGGTTGCAACTGTACTTCATTAAATATTAATACCAAAAGTAAAACTTTGGGAACCACTAGTTGAAAATGGAAAAACAATTTATATTAAAATGATAATACTATATCCAGTAAATGAATGATATTGATTTACTGGATATAGTATTCAGTCTTTGCAAATAAACAGAATTGAAAATTCCTGGAAATATTACTGTTTATGTATAATGGGAAACCGGGAAAATATAACCGAATATGTATATTCAGCTTTAGTTTTAATCAGCTTAGGCTGAGTTCACCAATGTGTCCGTTAAAGTAATTGTAACTATTAAAGTTAAAAATGGCGTCGATGTACCAGCTGTCATTCGACCTTCAAATCAAAACTGATACATTCGACGGCATTTTTAACTGTATTCGTTACATTTACATGGAGTTTATTTTTTACTCATCCTTAAAGTATTATAGTATTTTTTACATATATCAAGTCAAAAGTCTCGGATCAAAGCCTTGTCACCAAATTTCAGTTGAAATTTTAAACAAATATTAAAAAAACTAATTTCGTTGTTGGTTTGTTTAAGGATTTTGTATTGTCCCAACAAACCAATTTATTTTTATTAACAAAAAATCTCAAAAACTATTTTAATGAAATAAAATTCTGTATCGAGGATATTAAAAATGTTGGTTAAATAAAATTGATTGGTATATTCTATAGTAAGTGAGTTTACAACAGATATAAAAAAAGCAATGGAACACCTTTGACACCGATAGGGAAACCAACAAAAAATACACAATATTACAAATATTTCTCTGTTTGTTCTCGTTACGTTTTTTTATTACTTACCCAATTATAAAACAGATTTTTTATTACATACATACATACATATCATCACGGGTGCCTTACTTCGTCGTAGCCGATGGCGATTAGTCTACACCGAACAAATACAAATACAAAAGAACAAGTGGCTAGCTCGTCGCGATGTTTTGAATAGACTCAATAACCCATCTATAAACAGTTTCACAAGTTGGTATAGTGAAACAAAAAAATAATCGCAATACCTACCCGTCAATACTCTATTCTTCAAAAGGCGGGAATTTTTATTTGATTTATTATGGCTTGGAAACTAGTCCTTCGGCCAAAGCGCGGGAATACTTTGTCCCTACCTACAATTTTTGATTTTAGAACTTACAAGTAGAATCTACAAGCGTTAAATTTTACATACCTTGTAAATATTTTTTGATAAACGTAAATTACACTAACATGTAAAAACTTTCTTGTAAAGTGTAACTTGTGAACGTGTAGACTTGTAAGTTTTGATGAACAGGGCACAGGTGCACACTTGGACCTTATACATATACATTTAATTTTTAGACTTTTCATAAATGCCTCAACATGAATTTATTTAACAATTTAAGCGAAGATTTTGTACCAACTCAAGATAGAAAGATTTTTTGTTGATAAATTAACTTTTTCAGTTAATTCAGTAAATACCTAATAGTTAAATTTCCGAAGAAAAGGAAACAAAAAACTTTGTGTGATATATAAACAAATTGATAATAATAAATAAATTGTTTTTCTTCCAAGAAACACATTTGTTTACAGTAAGCGAAAGAAGTGACTTCCACATGTGATTAGAATATAACGTGATACTGTGAGAAAGTAATCCTACTTATAGTTTATTAATTTTTATGTTTTATTTAATAGCCTTTATTATGTGTAATTAATTATAATGATTTTTAACTATGAATTAATATTGGATGCATTGTTGGAAAGTGTAAAACTATTTACTTGCTGTGTTATGTATGTGGGACGAAGGTCTCTATAACCTCGTTAGGCCGACCAACCGGTCTCGTTACCACCGCTCATACAGATGCAAAAACCGTCAAGTGACCTAATCATGTTTCGGTTTTAGTCTGTGGGTTCACCGGTTTTCGGGGACTACTGAATCGATTTCTTTTCGAGGTGGTAGTCTCCTTTCAGGACGCGGTTACGAAATGGGTAGTTGGATTGACGATAAGGCAGCGAGTATATTAAAATATACTCGTAATATAATTCGTCTTTGTCGCCCTCCATTTCGTAATCGCAACATTTAGCCTAGTGGGAGCGATCAATGTTGTTTAAGAACAATTATTGATTGACCCCATTCATGGACTTTGTAGGTCTGCTCACCACCAGGTAGATACAAAGTCACATGTCGTGCTCCAATAAAAATAAAACTTAACACAGCAATAAAGGCTACTTTATTTATTATTATGTATGTAACACAAGACCCTGTTAAGTAAAAAATAATTTCTCATTTTCTTCCATAAAAACCATCTTTAAAAAAAAAATCTAATAAAGAAACATGCTTCGTGCCGACTGAACTAGCAAGAAAAGTGGAACCTCAAGCTTAAATGCTGCGCCCCTTATACAGCACTTACAAACTTTCTAAGGATCAGCATATAGTTAATCTTAAAAACATTTATCCTGTCACGTTTTCCAGGTTCTCCATCAGGAAAGACGGTAGTTTGTTACAGTATTCTCTTAACGCAGTACGAAGTGACTAGCTGGCGGACAAAGTGTTTTTTTATATACTGGAACGTGTCACCCGTGACAAAGATTCATCAGCTGTAAGTATAATGTCTAGTAGAAAGTTGTAGCCAAACCTAGAACTTCGCGCCTTTCCACTAAATGTGATTATGGTGATTTGGTTTTCCCAAGTTCGTATCCAGCTGGTAAGTAAACTATAATAACTAATGAACTGATTAAGAAAAATATAAACATATTTAATGTACTTGACCAACATTAGATTTTTTTGTTATTCGAGCGCCTTTCTACAAAATGTGATGATAGTGATTTGGTTTATTCAAGTTCGTAACCAGCTGGTAAGTAAACTATAACAACTATTGCATTAATTGAGAAAATTTTAAACATATTTAATGTATTTGACCAGCATAAGATTTTTTTGGTATTCGCGCGCCTTTCTACTAAATGTGATGGTGGTGATTTGTTTTACTCAAGTTTGTAACCAGCTGGTAAGTAAACTATAACAACTAATGAATTAATTGAGAAAAATTCAAACATATTTAATGTATTTGACCATCATTAGATTTTTTTGGTATTCGCGCACATTTCCATTAAATGTTATGGTGGTGATTTGGTTTTCTCAAGTTCGTAACCAGCTGGTGAGTAATCTATAATAAGTAATAAATTGTTTATACACTTATTTAATGTATTTGACCAGCATTCGATTTTTTTGGTATTCTCGCGCCTTTCCACTAAATGTGTTAACTTTCCACTAATGGTGTTGATTTAGTTTTCTCAATTTCGTATCCAGCTGGTGAGTAATCTATAATAACTAATGAATTAATTGAGAAAAATGTAAACATATTTAATGTATTTGACCAGCATTAGATGTTTTTGGTATTCGCGCGCCTTTCCATTAAATATGATGGTGGTGATTTGGTTTTCACAAGTTCGTAACCAGCTGGTGAGTAATCTATAATAACTAATGAATTAATTGAGAATTTTTTTAACATATTTAATGTATTTGACCAGCATTAGATTTTTTTTATACGACGATCTATCTATACTATCATCTAAGTCCCACCTGTAATAAATTCCAAGTACCAAAAATGTATAATAAATAATAAATTTGTCAAAGCAAATTAATACTTTTGATGCTCGGTGAGAAGCGTGAGGGTGAATACAATGACAGCTAGCCGTCGGCGAAGCGGTATATAGCTGTATTGTTATGTACGAGGGTAATATGGTTGAAATAAACCAAAACAATATATCGACAGCTATCATCAATATATATTTTTCCTTTATCCTTCGACTGTACGCTTTAATAAATAATATGTATGGTGGATCTGTATTTATTCAGCCAAAGCAACTACTAACCAGGTACAAAATATACGGTAGGTATTAAATGTATTTATCATCAAGCCTTTGATCCCTTGTGGGGTAGTAGGTCTATATCATTTGTCTTAACATATTCGTTTATTTCACTTTTAACCAACAGAAACAAAATCACACATTCATCCCTTTGGTCGAGTAAACTATTTCAATGTCTTGTCTTGGTCGTTGTCTTGGTTCATGGTCTTGGTCGTGAACACAATTATATAAATTGTATTATTACGTTTTATCAGATCCTATGACTGCCCCGTGTCTAGTGGTTGCGTCTTTGGCGTTATATCCGGAGGTCGTGGTTTCAATTCCTACTCATAGCAAAACAAAATTAGTACGTTTTTCTATACAGTTTGTCATGATCTAGGCGTTTATAAATATTTATTAGTATCGTTGTTTCTAGCACACATAGTACCAGCCCTACTTTACACTTTGTCCTGACCTAGAGCTTAGTTTGTGACCAGACCACAATGTGTGTAAAAATGTCCCACATAATTTTATTAACTATGTAAGAAGAAGACAAGTGTGATTAGACATAAGGAGCTTACAGTTGAGCAACAAGTCTTGGCTCTTTGTTGTATTATGTTGAGAATATAATATTATTTACAAGTGATCTTTCTTTCCCTATGATATCGTGCGATATGTTTTATTTAATATTATTAATTAAAAAGCAAGGTCTTTTTAAGGTAAACTTCTACTTGATCTGACACAACAATGTAAACAATAATAATATGACATAATATAAATAACTTTTTTATTAGTATTTAATATTTGCAACTACGAAATCTAACTAAAAATATTCTAAATTCACTAAATTTACCTAAAAAGCGTCCCGGACGTATGGGCCCTTCACAGAACATATAATTATTTTATTTTATCTACCTGATGTTAAACAGACCTACAAAGTACATGAATAGGTCAATCAATAAATTGTTGTTTAACAATATTGATCGCTTCCACTATGGCCCTGGCTAAAGGATGCGGTAATAAAATAATACTTAAATTGTTTTTAGTATGTTAAATTAATGTACAATATTTTTTTTCTACGATTTCGCAACAACTGGAGCAAATCTAACAAATCAAAGATCATAAAATTATTTTTAGCCGTTCTTTATATATAGATAGACCTATAAATAATTCACATTAATTATTAAGTATTTAATATTTTTTTGCCATATCTCTATGTCAAACACGGCGGAAAAATTTGCTATTTCTAAACAAGAGCTTGTCCTGGCTGACTGACATATACCAAAATATCATCGGCGAGCTCAAACTTCTGAAGCTAAGAATATGCATTTTATCAAAAGACCACTAAGAAGTGATGTTATTTACCTAAATATGGAAGGCCGCCGACCTGTTCAATATGAACCCAGGGTGCTAGGGAGGTATAATCGCCGAAGTTTTCTGATTGTTGACGTACAGAGGACCGGCGCCCCTCGTCCCCCCATGTTCAGAGTTCACCCCCAGGAATGGTGGCCATACCCCCCTCATGGCCTCATGGGTGGGGGCAATGCTTCGCCCCCTCGCTTTTCTCCCATGGGTCGTAACCGGTGTGCGGGGCAGCTACCTTTTGTAAGGTATCGTTACCATAGAAGACCTTCAGGACGACACCCTCATGTTGTCGACCTAATGTCATGGGACCGATCACATGAGATCCATAATTACAGGAGATCCAGAACCCGAATGTTCTGGTACGTCCGGTTCATGAGGAATAGGTATTCGCTGCCCGCTCACCAGCCGCTGTAATTTTACCTACAGCCTCTGTTTGTGTTTGGGACCCGAAGGGCAACTATTTGGTTGTTCGTGCCCTTTTAGATTCGAGTGCCCAGGGTTGTATTGTTTCGGCTTAGTTAGCGAGTGGCCTAAGCTTAGATTTGAATATTCACCGGGATTCTATTCGGGGAGTTGGTAATGTTAACATTGATAACTTGATTGTTAACACCACTTTTACACTCCCCCCGTTCTACTGCTGAGCATCACTGCTTCGGCAATAGTTTTAGAAAATATATTGGGTCAACACCAGGTAAAGTTATCCCCAGCTATGGTGAGCCTGACAAGGGGTTTGTGTTTGGCTGACCCCACCTTCCACATTCCGGGACCAATAAATGTGTTGCTTGGTGCCGATGTTTTGGGAATGTTGCTCATAGGTAATGTGAAGGCCCTAGGTACAAGTGGCCTAATAGCGATTCCTACAATCTTTGGATCTGTTATAATAGGCCCAACCCATGTTCCCCCCCCCCCCATCTGTTGTTGATAACCGTCTTTTTTGACATTTCTCTTTCTCTTTCTGAGGCAGTTCAGAGATTTTGGGAAGTGGAGGAGCCCCTGGCTGCTACGAAGGTCAATCCTGTTAATCATGAATGTGAATCCTTCCAGAATAATACTGGACGTTTAGCTTCTGGTCGTTTTTACACCAGACTTCCTTATTTTCCCTCACGACCCCCATTGGATGTATCAAAGAGTCTTGCTGAGAAAAGGTTGGTCCATGGAGAATTGCATGAGGCGTGACCCTGTTTTTCGCAAGAAGCAATAAGTTCGTGCTAGAGTATGAGGATTTGGGATACATGACGGTCTCAAACTTGGACACATTCAATGGAACATTATTTCATTCCCCTTGTTGGACCATATTCCATTGTTGGAGCTGGCTAAGTGTGAGCGTTTGATGTTTCCTCGAGCTTCCGCCATCAACGGGTTCGCCTGGGCTGATAGCCAGATTATTGTTCTCTCGTGGCTGAGAGCTGCTATCCATACACTCGAAGTCTTTGTGGCCAATCGTGTCTCTCAGATTGAGGCTTCTGATGCTCAGTTGATCTGGAGACTTGAAATGAACCCTGTAGATATTGCGTCCAGATCGTTTGCGACACTCACTTTGGTGGGGCCCTGATTGGTTGACGCATCCTGAGTCATATTGGCCTCATGGCCAGCCTTTGTTGACTGATCCGCTACCAGGTCTCCGCGTATTTGCGATGGTGTGGACCTGAATTTCTATTGAATAAATTTAGCTCCCTGGATAAATTGTTGAGTGTAACGAGTCGTACGAGGTATGATTTTCCGATGCATGCCTTGTTACAGACTCAAGACTACTACCATACAGCCTTAAATGGGATATCTGCGTCGGACCCTATGAATGAGGCTCGTCCCTTTACTGGCGTGGGTACAAATTTTGCTGGCCCGTTCTCTGTTAAAGTGTAACACCTCAGGAACGATAGAAATTGTTAAGGCCTATTTGTGTGTCTTTGTATGTCTGTCCACCAAGGCCGTACATTCGGAATTGTTTTCAGCCCTTTTTTAAGGCTGCCGAAACTCACTTACGTAGGGTGATAGGAGAAACCGTATTAACCTTTGAGAAACTTGCTATGGTATTTTGTAAAAATGAAGCCATCCTCAACTCACGCCTGTTGTGCTCGCTCTCTACAGACCCAAACGACCTCGAGGCTTTGACTCCAGGTCATTTTTTGATAGGGCAGCCACTTATCGCCTTGCCTGAATATTCCTTCAGAGATGTGAAGTGCGATTTAAATTGCATGGCGCATTCTTAACTTAGTTCCAGGAGCGGATGGAGTACCTCGTTTTGCTGAGGTTATGGTTGGAGATTCCGTTTTGAAGAGAGGGGTGGCAACACTCTCCCGTTTGCCCGTTGTGTAGCGAATAGATTCCTTCTATTCAGGTTGAACAAAGGATTTAAAAAGAAATAAGTACTTGAAATTCAGTGCGTAGATTCTCCTTTGAAAATAAATGTAATATGTTTCATTTTTATTTTAAATCATTAAGGGGGCAGGACGGAAGGTAAACAATTAAATAGTATTTTTTTACTGTGTTATATCTTAGGACGACGTGGGGTTAAAATTAATAGTGGTTTATAACTGTGATATATGTTAGGAGCGATAGGTAGTAAACGTTGTATGCTCTTTTTGTAAAATAGTTTTACACGTATTTAACTATTTTTAGAAATATAGGGTTGTGTTTTTGATTTTGCAATATTACTAGAACCATAAAACTGTATATATGTATACACTTCTTAAATCTGTATGTTTCGCTCACAATCGCAAGAATATGCGAACCCACAAGTGTAGGTTTTTACATTACATTCGCCTATTTTTACTCCCGTTTAGAAAATATTTCCGCGAATGTATTTGCTCATGTGAAACTAATAGACGTGTTTATTATTTTCCGAAATTCCAATAGAGACAAAAATAAGTTGGTATTTATTTTTCGTAATATAAGTGGAATTATGATATTTTGTATGATAAAATAATATAACGTAGGACAAATTACACATATGTATTACTCTAATCACAAACTAAGCTCTAGGCTTGTACTGTGTGTCCCAAAAAAAACAATTATAAACACACAGACTATGATAAACTGTACATAAAAATGTACAAATATTTTTTGCCATGCGTGGGAGTATGTGGAGGCGGTCGATATGAAGACTTATTTAATTTCAATAGGGGGAGATGGAGGAAGACAGATTTTGTTTGTCTCTTTATGTAACGGGAATATTGAAAATGTGTATGAAGACTTGTTATACAACTATTAAACATGGTATGCTTTTTTTATCAATATTGGAAGGTAGACCAGAAATGAGTGTTGCTATTTTCCATAATGTTATTGCGGGAATAATGGAATTTTACTCCTAAGTACTTTATTCCTATAAAACTAACAGATACTAATTCTGGGTTATTGTTTCTTATCGTAGCTGTATGTTCTTTATGGCGAATGTAAAAAGATCACAATTTGCTCAACATATTCTAGAAAATCATCAAAATTCTATAAACCACTATTTTGAAATACTACATACATGTCAAAAAGGATTACATTTGAATATATGGGAACAATTTGAAATAATTAAAAATTCGACAGGCAGATCAATGAACAAATTAACTTCACAAGTTCACCTATACTATACCACAGAAGAAATATTAGTACAAGAAATAATAGTACACTCCGAAAGATCAATTAAATAAATAGCGACTCTTGCACTGACACAATAAAGCTCAGTTCAGATCGCACAGCGCTAATGGACTACATTTATATTGACCTAAAGTTGCCTCTCTTTCTATCGCGTAATTATTTACTTTTCTGACGGCATTAGGGTTGCCTTCTTTTAAACAAAACCTAGTTTAGGTACTTAATAGTAAGTACGTAGATCATAAAACAATTTTATTTTAGGATGTCTGCTGCATAGGTATTTTTACCTAAGAATATATGGAAGCCATAAGGCACAGTACATTGTCTATAAAATTAAATATTGCTTTTCGGTGTATAGGCACAAAAGAAATAATAGTAGGTACAAGTAGTATAGGTAGATTATGTGGAATGATATAATGATAGTGCGATTAAAACCTTTAAGGGAAACAGATTGTAGCTACCTAATAATTTGAAAGAAAAACTTACAAAAACATGCATCAGTAGGTGTATTTGCTTCATCATCATCATCCTATCGCAGTCCACTGCTGGACATAGGCCTCTCTCAAGACACGCCACTGATATCTATCCTCCGCTCTTCGCATCCAGTCTCTGCCAGCCACCCTCTGCAGGTCATCAGTCCATCTAGCTACGGGGCGTTACGTTACGTGCGCCAAGACGTGGTCTCCACTCCAATATCCGCCTGCTCCAACGGTTATCCGTCCTTCGGCAAATGTGACCGGCCCACTGCCACTTCAGTTTACTAACTTTCAGAGCTATGTCAGTGACTTTAGTTCTCTTACGAATATCTTCATTCCTGATTTTATCCATAAGAGAAACTCCTAGCATAGCTCTTTCCATAGCTCGCTGAGCGACCTTGAGTTTTTGGACCAGCCTCACTGTAAGTGTCCACGTTTCAGCGCCGTATGTCATCACTGGTAGGACGCACTGATTAAAGCCTTTTGTTTTCAAACACTGCGGTATGGCTGACGTAAGGACGTGGCGTAGCTTCCCGAACGCTGCGCAGCCCAACTGCACCCTTCTGTCGGCTTCACTCTCGGAGTTGTTCCCACCGAGATTTAGGATTTGGCCCAGGTAGATGTTTTCCTGAACCACTTCGAGAGTTACACCGACCAAAATGACGGGTCTCGGAATGACCTGGTCGTCAAACATGACCTTGGTCTTTTCCAGATTCATTCCGAGACCCACCCGTCGAGAGGCACAGTTTAGACTGACCAGCATTTCTTGCATATCCTGCAGCGAATCCGAGAAGAGGACAATATCGTCGGCAAACCGAAGATGTGAGATGCGTTCTCCGTTCATATTTATGCCCAGTCCTTTCCAATCTAACGTCTTGAAAACATCTTCAACTGTATTAGTGAACAGCTTCGGTGTATTTGCTTATTCAATGTTATTTATTATTAATCAACCTACGTACCTAATTGGGAAAATAAATAAGTATGTTTACTTATCATACATACCTACATATCATCACGGATGCCTTACGGCGCCCAAGACCGCCTAGACGGCCTCAGGGTACCCAGCGGAGGGGTTTTAATCCCACCTCGTCGTAGCCGATGGTATGAGTCTACACCGAACAAGTGGCTAGATCGTCACGGTGTTTTGAATACTCAATAACCCATCTATAAACAGTTTCACAAGTTAGTATAGTGAAGCTGGTTACTAGGTAAACTATTATTACCTAAAAAGCGGGCCCAGCCTAGTGGTTAAGTCACTGCGCAACTGATAACAAGGTTAAGCAGATGATAATAAGGCCGGCCTGGGATAGGTGACCGCTTTATACAACTAGACTAATTCATCATAAACACCGCAACAAGCTCGCCACTCAGGTGATGCCTCCGAATACCATTGGAGAAATGAGGACGGGTTAATCCTTCTGCTGGGTACCCAAAATAAAAGGCTTTTGGGTACCCAGCAGAAGGATTAACAGGCAAATAGGCACCCGTGATGGTATTTATTTATTATTATTTATTACTACCTATACTTATCGAACAAAACTAAACCTGACCTTGTAAACATAAATGCCTAGCTATACTATAGTAATTAAATATATAACATAGTACGTAAATACGAGAGACTTAGATAACTATAACAAAGGACAACATTTGGTACATAGGAAAGGTGGCGAATAATGAAAATTCGCATTCTTATAAACAGACTACTAGACACACGTTTTGAAATTTTTTTAGTGTACCAGCCTAATAATAACTATGAGTAGGCGTGGATTAATTTACCTTTTGAGGTCCTTTGGAAGTATGAAAAACGTAAGGTCTGGATCCTTGTTACTATTATTTAAGCAACCGAAATGTGGCACAATAAGCTTTAGACCTCATTTTAGTTAATATTAAATATCGCGACGAGGCGCGTTAGTGAGTATCATACAAACTCTCATTGCGGCAGCCCTCAAAAATAAAACCCACCCATGGGTACGGCCGGGTACTTGCAGCTTCATACCTAAAGCGCGGAGTGGAACACTCCTGCCTATACTTATTTCGGCCATCATAAATAAAATTCAGTCCTGAAGATGCTTCGTGGAGAAGCGAAACATGTCGTCGCTTAAATACTAGCGGAATTAATTGCAACAAAGTAAATATAACATCAACATTATTATATTAATTAATTTAAGTTTAGTTTTACTTTAATTAATGACACACATAATTTTATTATAATGGCAAGCATACCTAACCTAACATGGTACGCAATTAACATTTATTTATATGCATGCCGATAATGAATCCACAATAGTTCACTGTTCATACAAAGTTATAATTTACATAACATAAACAACCCATTCAAATAAATAAAAATTATTGATAAATTAATAAACGATCGTGGTATCATGACCTGTGATTAAAAGGTTAAAAAAATATAACAACTTCTTTAGTTAGTTACAATTTAAAGAATACCTATTACAGTTATTGTTCATCGCGAGTCAAATTGAACTGCTTATCAAGTTATAATTTTTTGATAAATGGTTCGAAGGTCCAAATCTTTGTCATATTTGACTCATGCCAACATAATTATTAATAACTATGTTTTTTATTTTTTAATCACCCGTCACATCACGTATGTTGCATAAGCGAGTGCAATTTTCCGATGTCATTTATAATAACAATTGCTTGTTATTTTATTAATTATATTATTTATCTTAAGATTGGGACAAGCGGTGTGCAAGTGGGCATATATATCATAGTCGATGAATGAGGTAAAATATAGACAGAATACAAGTGACATACATACCATTACGCCTGTATCCCAGTTATGGGGTAAGCAGAGAGCAATGTACGCCACTTCGTATGATCCCTACATACTTCACTAGCTTCCTCAACATTCATACATCCTCTCATACAGGCGCGTCTATTTCGGAGACTGAGAATTTGTCCCATTCTCAGAATATCACCTATTTGATCGAGATAAACGCGCCTTGGTCGACCACGTAATCCACTAACATTCTCGATTTTTGTTTTATAAATTGTTTTAGTTTTTCGTTCATCACTCATACGTTCAACGTGGCCGAACCACCTTAGCATACCTCTTTCAATCTTCGATACAACATGGTCTTCCGTTCCACTTCTCTCTCAATATTCCATTTCTAATCCGGTCTCTGAGGGTCACACCACACATTTTTCTTACAGGCCTCATTTCAATTGTATTAATCTTACTCGCATGCTTCTTCTGCCATACCCATGCTTCACATCCATACGTAAATAAATAATAAAAGTTAAAAAACTTACCATCACGGTTACGGTCAGAGGGGTTTTGTTCCCGTTCCGTCATTGCCTATGGCGTATCCAGAGGTCGTGGGTTCGATTCCCACTCGTGGTAAAAAAATATTATTAAATACGTTTTCTATATAGCTTGCATGGTCTGAGTATTTATAATATAATAATATATGTATTAATATCATTGTTTCTGGTACACATAGTACAAGCCTAGAGCTTAGTTTGTCACCAGGGCAATATGTTATCATGTTTTCTGAAACTTCGAATAAATATTATGTTATTATACCTATGCACCTTATGATAGATAACGATGAGTTACGATGTTTTTTAATTAGAGCACGGTATCTCTGACCTTGTATCTACACGACGGTAAGCAGACCTATAAAGTCCATGAATGTTCAATACTTGTTTAACAACATTGATGCGGCTACGAAATGCGCAGCGATAAAAACGAATTAGCCAGTCTATTTTAATGTTTTATTTATTTATTATTTTATTAAATAAACTGCCAGTTCCGTAACAGCACCATTAAAGGAAACTGCCACTTAGACAAATAATCGATGCAGTATTGGTAAACCTACGGTCTTAAACTGAAATATGGCAAGGTCACTTGATGGTTGTTGGCGTTGGTAAAGAGACCTAGCGTAGTTATTTACACTTAACCTTTAACTAGTCGCGTCAAAAAACTTATACTATTAGAGTGGGGTGCCTTAGTTTAATATAATATAAACTTTTTTATTGTTTTTTTATTTATTTTTTACATAGGAATATTTAAGAACAACAACTTAACTAACAAAAAAAATAAAAGTTCTAAAAATAATATAAACATCTAAATAATCGTTTGGTACAAGAACTACACATTTGTGTTTAGTGATCATTGTGAGTATTTTTTTTTACATTGACCACACTTGGGTCTTGTTTTCTTATTATTAGATATTTTACGTAAGTAGCAACAACCTTTGGATACAGGACTGTTTCCATAAGACGAAAGTTCGGATTCATGTAGGAGTCGACTTTCCAAGCTGCTGGCAGGTCATACTTATATTATTTAAATTAAAAATATTGACTTAAATTATAAAAAAAAGTTAAACAAAATTTAATCAGAACTTACGAAAAATATAACTACACTATTAGTCGTACGGGGTATGTTGGACCCCAGATACCCCCTTGTAACACGTGTGGATAACATAGTGGCTCAAGGAGCACTGAGGATAATGTGGTGGTAGGGTTAGGAACCTACAGTATGTAGAAATACGTTCAAATATTTGAAGATATGTTATAACAAGAAAAACTTGCTTGGGGTCCAACGGACCCCATGCGGTTAGTTAAAGGTTAATCTTTTACAAATGCCTGGCTAAATAAAGAGTAAGACTAGGATTGTCTAACATATGCAAGGAAGCCTTTTTAATGTTTATCCGCAGCGAGCCGTTTATCTTATATGTTACTTGCGGATTATAAACTTTACTATTGGTGAAAGTATTTTGAAATTCGTTTTTTTAGATTTTGAGTATATCCAGCATAGATAAATATATGCATTTTTATAAGTAGCAATGAATAGATAACAAGCAATGACAAAATTCGTGAGGGGTTCTTGGAACCTGGTTGGCTCAGCGGTTGAGGGCTTTGCCGCGATAGCGAGGTTCGTGGCTTCAAGTCCCGCCCACTAGGATTTTATTCATTACATTTTTATCTTTAAAAAAATAATACAGAACAGATAAAGCAACTGCATTTTATAGGTAGATAATATTATTATAGGCTTTAGTCGCTTTGGAAGGAGAAAATAAATTTAAAAGTAAATTTATGCCGTTCATCGAATCATTCAATTCTAGAGTGTCTGGAAGTTATTTCGTTTAAATAAAATCCATTACATCTATAGGATTTAAATTAACTTTAAGCTTTTTATGAAGCTTTTAACTTTTCTTTGCTACCGTTTTCTGTTCTAATTGCGTTAGTCTAGCTAAGTGTTTAGGTAATAACCCAATGGAGCCCAATTCTCTTTAACTTACTCGCACCGTAATTGAAACATGCACGCTCTTTTTTTGACATTTTTCTATGGACGGTTTGTTAGAAAACAAATTAAGCTATTATAATTCTATTTAATGCGATTATCACACGATTAAACTAAAATTAATTGAATAGAATCAAAGCCATATTGTGATTTTATTTTATTAAAGCACCGCATGTGAATTTGTATTTACCTGGTGATAAGCAGACCTAAAAAGTCCATGATTTGGTCAATAAATTTGCGTGTAGGTTAATTAGTGGATTTGGTGTCAGAGCAGTCGCGGCTTTCTGATGAGTTGGGTGTACGTTAATTGGTGGATTTGGTGTCAGAGCAATCGCGGCTTTCTGATGAGTTGGGTATACGTTAGTTAGTGGATCTGGTATCAGAGCTGTCGCAGCTTGCTGTTGAGTTGGGTGTACGTTAATTGGTGAAATTGGTGCCAGAGCAGTCGCAGCTTTCTGATGAGGTGAGTGTACGTTAATTGGTGGATTTGGTATCAGAACAGTCGCGGCTTGCTTTTGAGTTGGATGTAAATTAAAAAAAGTCCATGATTTGGTCAATAAAAGTCCATGATTTGGTCAATTAATTAGTGGATTTGGTGTCAGAGCAGTCGCGGCTTTCTGATAAGTTGGGTGTACGTTAATTGGTGGATTTGGTGTCAGAGCAGTCGCGGCTTGCTGTTGAGTTGGCTGAAGGTTAATTGGTGGGTTTGGAGTTAGAGCAGTCGCGGCTTGCTGTTGAGTTAGATGTAGGTTAATTGGTGGATTTGTTGTTAGAGCACTCGTGGCTTGCTGTTGAGTTGGGTGTACGTTAATTGGTGGATTTGGTGTCAGAGCAGTCGCGGCTTTCTGATGAGTTGGGTATACGATAGTTAGTGGATCTGGTGTCACAGCTGTCGCGGCTTGCTGTTGAGTTGGGTATACGTTAATTGGTGGATTTGGTGTCAGAACAGACGCGGCTTGCTCTTGAGTTGAGTGTACATTAATTGGTGCATTTGGTGTCACAGCAGTCGCGGCTTGCTGTTGAGTTGGCTGTAGGTTAATTGGTGGATTTGGTGTCAGAACTGTCGCTGCTTGCTGTTTAAGTGCGTGTAGGTTATTTTGTGGGTTTGCTGTTGAAGAAGTCGCTATTTGCTATTGAGGCAGATGCAGATTAATTAATGAATATTCCTTGGTCATTCCAATGGGACGAGAAAGAGTTCCTAAGATTTTAGTTTTTTTTTTGTATTCAGTCAGTGTCAGCATTTCTTTTATAATTTCTGTAATATAAGTAGCAACACATAAAGTCCTTTGTAACGAAGTTATGGTGGTCAACGAATAAATATGTTAGGTAGCGCCATCTGTTGAAATAAATTACAATTAAAATCATAACTTCTCGAAACTCTCACTAGATGTCAGAATGTTATTGCATGTATTTTAAAATGACGACTGCACTGTGTATATACTTACTTTATACATATTATACAATCATCTATTATCTCCAATCTCTCATAAACAAAATGTAGTTCAAAAGTTTAATTTTATTTATGTACTGTTATGTATTATGTTCAACATACAGATACAAAAACCGTAACCGATCTAATTATGTTCGGTTTTAGTCTCTGGGTTCACTGGTTCAGGAGTCTAGTGAATAGTTTTATTGATGGGGTGGTAACCTCTTTTAAGGTTGCAGTTACGAAACGGGTAGATGAATTAACGAGAAGACAGCGAGGAATATTAAAATAGACTCGTCATGCAATTCGGGAATTCGTAATTTACGTGGCAAGAGGGATCAATGTTGTTTAACTACAATTATTGATCAACCATATTCATGGACTTTGTAGGTCTGCTCACTACCAAGGAAATACAAAGTCACATGCCAAATCTCCAAAAAAAAAGAGCCTCGAAAAGTATGTTAAGCCGTCGGTCCCAGTTTACTATACCAACTTGTGATTATTTATTAAATCTATCCAAGCACCGCGACGAGCTAACCACTTTTTCGGTGTAGACTCAGAATACCATGGATTACAAGAAGGTGGAAATAAAACTCCGCTGCTGAGTACCCTGAGGCCGTAAGGAACCTGTGTAGGTACCAGGGAATGTCTCAATATCAATAAGGTAAATAGACCTATCGAGTGCCATCTTTTGTATTTTGTATGTTGTAATGATAGATAGAAACGTACCGCCCTCATTTTGTTTGCAAAAAGTAAAAATACAAAATAGCACCTTGTGCATAATCAAATATAGTTAGTTTTTGTGAAGTGTGTCATTTACCAGTGCTAGGTCAAGATTTAGTAGAAACATCGAACCCACTGTTTTATTATAGCAAGTATTATAAATTCACTACGTTTATTATAAAATAAGGCGCTAATATAAGCAAGTTTTTAAATATATCTCGTGAAAAATACTACAATTAAAAACTTGAGAACAATATTTCTCAACTTTTGAATTGTAAAGAACAAAAATAATGCACAATTATGGTTAGCATCTTATGCATACAGTATATTATTTGCGCGGGTATTTCATAGATCAGTCTATAATACACCCGCGGACGATACATAGTCCATGAAAAACGACGCGAAATACATAATTATGTATTCATTAAAGTTATAGATCAGTACAAGTCAGCTTTTGAAATGTAGAGAACAAAAATAATGCGAAATATGGGAAGCATCCTATGCATACAGCGGGATAATTGCGCGGGTGTTTCACAGATCAGTCTATAATACACCCGCGGACGATCAGTAAACGATAGCATTTGAAATGTTGAGAACAAAATAATGTGAAATATGTTAAGCATCTCATGCATACAGTGGGATAAATGCGCGAGTGTTTCATAGATTAGTCTATAATACACTCGCGGACGATACATATTCTATGAAAAACGACGCGTAGTACATAATTATGTTATCAATAAAGTTATAGATCAGCACACGATAGCTTTTTAAATGTTGAGAACAAAATAATGTGAAATATGGTAAGCATCTCATGCATACAGTGGGATAATTGCGCGAGTGTTTCATAAATTAGTCTATAATACACTCGCGGACGATACATATTCTATGAAAAACGACGCGAAGTACATAATTATGTTATCAATAAAGCGATAGATTAGCACACGATAGCTTTTGAAATGTAGAGAACAAAAATAATGCGAAATATGGGAAGCATCCTATGCATACAGCGGGATAATTGCGCGGGTGTTTCACAGATCAGTCTATAATACACCCGCGGACGATCAGTAAACGATAGCATTTGAAATGTTGAGAACAAAATAATGTGAAATATGGTAAGCATCTCATGCATACAGTGGGATAAATGCGCGAGTGTTTCATAGATTAGTCTATAATACACTCGCGGACGATACATATTCTATGAAAAACGACGCGAAGTACATAATTATGTTATCAATAAAGTTATAGATCAGCACACGATAGCTTTTTAAATGTTGAGAACAAAATAATGTGAAATATGGTAAGCATCTCATGCATACAGTGGGATAAATGCGCGAGTGTTTCATAGATTAGTCTATAATACACTCGCGGACGATACATATTCTATGAAAAACGACGCGAAGTACATAATTATGTTATCAATAAAGTTATAGATCAGCACACGATAGCTTTTTAAATGTTGAGAACAAAATAATGTGAAATATGGTAAGCATCTCATGCATACAGTGGGATAAATGCGCGAGTGTTTCATAGATTAGTCTATAATACACTCGCGGACGATACATATTCTATGAAAAACGACGCGAAGTACATAATTATGTTATCAATAAAGTTATAGATCAGCACACGATAGCTTTTGAAATGTTGAGAACAAAATGATGTGAAATATGGTAAGCATCTCATGCATACAGTGGGATAAATGCGCGCGAAACGAGTGTTTCATAGATTAGTCTATAATACACTCGCGGATGATACATATTTTATGAAAACGACGCGAAGTACATAATAATGTTATCAATAAAGATATAGATCAGCACACGATAGCTTTTGAAATGTTGAGAACAAAATAATTTGAAATATGGTAAGCATCTCATGCATACAGTGGGACAAATGCGGGAGTGTTTCATAGATTAGTCTATAATACACTCGCGGACGATACATATTCTATGAAAAACGACGCGAAGTACATAATTATGTTATCAATAAAGCGATAGATTAGCACACGATAGCTTTTGAAATGTAGAGAACAAAAATAATGCGAAATATGGGAAACATTTTATGCATACAGTGGGATAATTGCGCGGGTGTTTCACAGATCAGTCTATAATACACCCGCGGACGATCAGTAAACGATAGCATTTGAAATGTTGAGAACAAAATAATGTGAAATATGGTAAGCATCTCATGCATACAGTGGGATAAATGCGCGAGTGTTTCATAGATTAGTCTATAATACACTCGCGGACGATACATATTCTATGAAAAACGACGCGAAGTACATAATTATGTTATCAATAAAGTTATAGATCAGCACACGATAGCTTTTGAAATGTTGAGAACAAAATGATGTGAAATATGGTAAGCATCTCATGCATACAGTGGGATAAATGCGCGAGTGTTTCATAGATTAGTCTATAATACACTCGCGGATGATACATATTTTATGAAAACGACGCGAAGTACATAATTATGTTATCAATAAAGATATAGATCAGCACACGATAGCTTTTGAAATGTTGAGAACAAAATAATTTGAAATATGGTAAGCATCTCATGCATACAGTGGGACAAATGCGGGAGTGTTTCATAGATTAGTCTATAATACACTCGCGGACGATACATATTCTATGAAAAACGACGCGAAGTACATAATTATGTTATCAATAAAGCGATAGATTAGCACACGATAGCTTTTGAAATGTAGAGAACAAAAATAATGCGTAATATGGGAAGCATTTTATGCATACAGTGGGATAATTGCGCGGGTGTTTCACAGATCAGTCTATAAAGCACCCGCGGACGATCAGTAAACGATAGCATTTGAAATGTTGAGAACAAAATAATGTGAAATATGGTAAGCATCTCATGCATACAGTGGGATAAATGCGCGAGTGTTTCATAGATTAGTCTATAATACACTCGCGGACGATACATATTCTATGAAAAACGACGCGAAGTACATAATTATGTTATCAATAAAGTTATAGATCAGCACACGATAGCTTTTTAAATGTTGAGAACAAAATAATGTGAAATATGATAAGCATCTCATGCATACAGTGGGATAAATGCGCGAGTGTTTCATAGATTAGTCTATAATACACTCGCGGACGATACATATTCTATGAAAAACGACGCGAAGTACATAATTATGTTATCAATAAAGTTATAGATCAGCACACGATAGCTTTTTAAATGTTGAGAACAAAATGATGTGAAATATGGTAAGCATCTCATGCATACAGTGGGATAAATGCGCGAGTGTTTCATAGATTAGTCTATAATACACTCGCGGATGATACATATTTTATGAAAACGACGCGAAGTACATAATTATGTTATCAATAAAGATATAGATCAGCACACGATAGCTTTTGAAATGTTGAGAACAAAATAATTTGAAATATGTTAAGCATCTCATGCATACAGTGGGACAAATGCGGGAGTGTTTCATAGATTAGTCTATAATACACTCGCGGACGATACATATTCTATGAAAAACGACGCGAAGTACATAATTATGTTATCAATAAAGCGATAGATTAGCACACGATAGCTTTTGAAATGTAGAGAACAAAAATAATGCGAAATATGGGAAGCATTTTATGCATACAGTGGGATAATTGCGCGGGTGTTTCACAGATCAGTCTATAAAGCACCCGCGGACGATCAGTAAACGATAGCATTTGAAATGTTGAGAACAAAATAATGTGAAATATGGTAAGCATCTCATGCATACAGTGGGATAAATGCGCGAGTGTTTCATAGATTAGTCTATAATACACTCGCGGACCATACATATTCTATGAAAAACGACGCGAAGTACATAATTATGTTATCAATAAAGTTATAGATCAGCACACGATAGCTTTTGAAATGTTGAGAACAAAATGATGTGAAATATGGTAAGCATCTCATGCATACAGTGGGATAAATGCGCGAGTGTTTCATAGATTAGTCTATAATACACTCGCGGATGATACATATTTTATGAAAACGACGCGAAGTACATAATTATGTTATCAATAAAGATATAGATCAGCACACGATAGCTTTTGAAATGTTGAGAACAAAATAATTTGAAATATGGTAAGCATCTCATGCATACAGTGGGACAAATGCGGGAGTGTTTCATAGAGTAGTCTATAATACACTCGCGGACGATACATATTCTATGAAAAACGACGCGAAGTACATAATTATGTTATCAATAAAGCGATAGATTAGCACACGATAGCTTTTGAAATGTAGAGAACAAAAATAATGCGAAATATGGGAAGCATTTTATGCATACAGTGGGATAATTGCGCGGGTGTTTCACAGATCAGTCTATAAAGCACCCGCGGACGATCAGTAAACGATAGCATTTGAAATGTTGAGAACAAAATAATGTGAAATATGGTAAGCATCTCATGCATACAGTGGGATAAATGCGCGAGTGTTTCATAGATTAGTCTATAATACACTCGCGGACGATACATATTCTATGAAAAACGACGCGAAGTACATAATTATGTTATCAATAAAGTTATAGATCAGCACACGATAGCTTTTTAAATGTTGAGAACAAAATAAAGTGAAATATGATAAGCATCTCATGTATACAGTGGGATAAATGCGCGAGTGTTTCATAGATTAGTCTATAATACACTCGCGGACGATACATATTCTATGAAAAACGACGCGAAGTACATAATTATGTTATCAATAAAGTTATAGATCAGCACACGATAGCTTTTGAAATGTTGAGAACAAAATGATGTGAAATATGGTAAGCATCTCATGCATACAGTGGGATAAATGCGCGAGTGTTTCATAGATTAGTCTATAATACACTCGCGGATGATACATATTTTATGAAAATGACGCGAAGTACATAATTATGTTATCAATAAAGATATAGATCAGCACACGATAGCTTTTGAAATGTTGAGAACAAAATAATTTGAAATATGGTAAGCATCTCATGCATACAGTGGGACAAATGCGGGAGTGTTTCATAGATTAGTCTATAATACACTCGCGGACGATACATATTCTATGAAAAACGACGCGAAGTACATAATTATGTTATCAATAAAGTTATAGATCAGCACACGATAGCTTTTTAAATGTTGAGAACAAAATAATGTGAAATATGGTAAGCATCTCATGCATACAGTGGGATAAATGCGCGAGTGTTTCATAGATTATTCTATAATACACTCGCGGACGATACATATTCTATGAAAAACGACGCGAAGTACATAATTATGTTATCAATAAAGCGATAGATTAGCACACGATAGCTTTTGAAATGTAGAGAACAAAAATAATGTGAAATATAATAAGTATCTCATGCACACAGAGGGATAAATGCGCGGGTATTTCATAGATTAGTCTATAATACACCCGCGGACTATACATAGTCTATGATATACGACCCGAAGTACATATTATGTTTTCATTAAAGTTACAGGCGAGGTATTAAAGTGGCGTACTCATTCTCATTACGCCTGACAGCTTGCCGGGGCGTGTTCGTATTTAACAAGTTCGAAGTACATAATTATGTTATCAATAAAGCGATAGATTAGCACACGATAGCTTTTGAAATGTAGAGAACAAAAATAATGTGAAATATAATAAGTATCTCATGCACACAGAGGGATAAATGCGCGGGTATTTCATAGATTAGTCTATAATACACCCGCGGACTATACATAGTCTATGATATACGACCCGAAGTACATATTATGTTTTCATTAAAGTTACAGGCGAGGTATTAAAGTGGCGTACTCATTCTCATTACGCCTGACAGCTTGCCGGGGCGTGTTCGTATTTAACAAGTTCGGACTTTTCTTCGTTGCATAAATATTGCTACCAACAAAAAAAAAAGAATTTTACAAGTATTTCTCTGCCAAACTAAATAAATAGTTTGTCGGCAGATACTCATTTACCCTGTGTTCTTAATGTGTAAAAGTCGCTGTGTTCAATTAAGTTGTTTTATTTTTTCTTATACAACAACATGAGTTGCCTTTTTACTAGGAATTTATTTTGATATCACATTTACAACATTTGTTGGTGTTTATGTAGAAAGAGTAGCAACCTAACCTAATACTTTTTTTTAACTAAATAAATATTATTACGGGTGTCTGGTCGAGACCGCCTAGAGCCCTAGATAGTTAAGGATACCCAGAGGACGGGTTTTTAATCCCACCTTGTCGTAACCGATAGTATGAGTCTACACCTAATAAGTAGCTATCTCGTCGCGATGTTTGGATAGACTCAATAACCCATTATCATCTATACTAGTTTCACAGTGTAACTGGGACCGACAACTACACGTACTCTCCGAGGCACGATACACTAATATTGTTAAACAAAAACATACATTTTTAGATTAAAAACTCATTGGTTAATGTACCAATGAGTTTTTTGTGTTTTTTTCTAATCAACTCGGCCACCACGTATATACAAATGCAATATACACAAAGCAGTGTTACCTGCAAATTAAAAACGCAGATAAATCTTTAGGTCAGTGTCAATTACCATTAGTGCTTTGCGCCCTAAGCTCTATAAATTTCCCCGGTAAAACGTTTAATTATAAAACCTTTGCACAAAGGCAAGTCAGTTGGCTGAGCTCTCAGTTATATAACAACACCAGTAAATTAATTAATATTGTCTACCTCTGAAAATGGCTCGCAAATTTTATAGGGCATGCAGTTTAATTTATCCGGTCTTTTACCATCACTATGGAATATTCCAATTGACTCTTACGTTTCTAACACTGGGTCAGTCAGATATTGTGCGAGAAAAGGTCTAGACAGTAACTGTCTAGACCTTTTCTCGCTGTGTCTCATCTCCACTGCAAAAGGCACTGCTGCAAATACTATAGTCTGATATTGCTCATTTTGCTTGTTTCTCCGATATAGGTCGCCGATCTAGTATACTATATAAGTGCCGTATAAACCCATTTAAAGTCATTGTGTAGATAATGTAGGATTATTTCCTTTAATTGCGGTTGGTAACGTAAATCTAGATAAAGTGTCTGAATTTATTTATCTAGAATGAATATTTACTGGGGATGGTAGATACAAAAAAGACATTCAAAGGAGATCGAATGCAGACAATAGTGGCGCCTTACTTCCTTTTATAGGTAGTTTAACTTCAAATAGGAAACTCCTATCTGAACCCCTGATTTTATTTCTCGTTGGACCCCCTAAAAGTTGTTGGGGTTCACCTAGAATTTCAATTCTACATGGACCCCCCACGAATAGCATATTATAAATCTACACCGATCAAGTGGCGAGCTCATCACGATATTTATGTAGACTTATAAACCCATATATAAACAGATTTGCAAGTTGGTATAGTAAATTCGCACTTCCGTCTTAGTCAATACAGCAACGTATTAAATCAAATCCATTTATGGAAATAGTAATTCTGCTTACATTTAGGTGAATACAAAGTCACATCACAAGCTCCAATAAAAAAACTGACCTAAAAACACTACAGTTTTTAGTCCCCGGTGTATAACAATGAGTCAATAATTTGTACTTTTGTTTGACAACACCACTATACTTCATCGGACAGGACTAAAAGGTGTCGGTCCCAGTTTCACTATAACAACTTGCAAACATGTCTATAGACTGGTTCATGAGTCCATACAAATATAGTGATGAGCTCGCCACTTGTTTGGTGTAGATTTAGAATATATAATCCGTGGGAGTCCATGTACAATTAAAATTCTAGATGAATCACCAAAAACTTCTAAGAAGTCTAACGAGAAATAATATATTGTTGGACACCCCAAAAGGTCAGCGAAGGGAACAAATGGAACCTTCCGTTCATATATTACTAAAAAATGAAGACTACCCATTGCTTGGTTAATCAGGAGGACGAAAGTAGAATTAATAAATAGAAATTCACTTATTGCGGCGAGTTAAAGTAACATACTGAATCCGTAATGACATAATTCTAGAACGAGTGGGATTGAATGAAAGTACAGGCATAAAAATGAGGAAGGGTACGCTCCGCTGTTTTGGGCATGTAGAAAGAATGAAAATTTACTTTTATTTTGATGTAATGGCTGCGGGAGACCAAGACAAACGTATAATGATCAGATTGGATAATCTGCCTTCGAAAACTAATGGTTGCCTTTGGCGTTGTATCCGGAGGTCGTGGGTTCGATTCCCACGTATTACAAAATATTAGTACGTTTTTATGTACAGTTTGTAATGTTCTGGGTGTTTATAAAATAATAACAATAATAATAAATATATATCCATAACTTTACAAATACAAAGTTCTTAAAAATATTACAGTGGCTAAGTAAATTATAGAAAAATAGACGGATGACATTCAGCGCCTATCCCTACGGAGAGTTACTCATGCAAACTAGCACAGCTAAAAAAGGAATTTTAACTAAATTACTATGCATATAGGTATATAAGTTGAAATAATATACCTATTATGACTAGGCATTCCATTACAGTGAAAGCATGCTTACCTAAAAAACAAGTAGTTGAAACTTTTAAAGATTTAAGGCCGATAAACATTTTGTCAGCCATGTCAACAATTTTAGACAAAGTCATGTTCTTACAGTTACTTAAATGACTGATTTATTACGAATAACATTTTACCCCAATACCAGTAAGGTTTTAAGGCATTCCATAATACTTCCACGGCGCTACTAGAAGTTAAAGATATCCTTCTTGATGCGGAGATAAGGGACGTGCACCTATATTGGTTTTATTGGACTTTTCACGTGCATTTGACTTACAACATATATGTCTATTAATATCAACTCTATTCTCACACGGAATAAGTGAATACTAATTAATAATTATAAACTTAAATGGCCGTCGACAAATTATTTTAATAACAAAATAGATTGGTCAGAAAAATTGTCAACCACAAAATTGGAACCCGCCATGTTATCCATATTACTATATGCTAGAGTAGGTACATGGCATATTTATAAAACAAACGAAAACGATCGATCTCATCTTCATGCCAATGACTCACAACTTATAAATTCCTTTCTGCCAAGCAACACGTGCCGTAAGATGATATCAATTCTGAGCTTGAGAATTTGAAAAATAATACTGCCTATAGGTATCTAATTTATTACAATAAAAAATATACAAAAAAAATCTAAGTTACTAGAATACGGTCTCATATTCAAAATCTACAATAAAACCATATCGTGCGCATCAAATGTAAAAATCTTGGTTTATATTTTGATGATTTACATTTTTTTTTTAAATAGACCATGCTTTGCATTAATAAAAATCACTAGTCTTATTAAAAAAAGACAAAAAATAATAATAATTTAATTACCTATATATCCACTATGTCCCGATTCTGTCCCGGCCCGAAGGTTCCCATAACACTGGCGACATTACCTCTTTGTACTGCCAGTGATATCCTTTGTTTAAAGAAATATCCGAACCGGGAATCTCCATTGATCTCATTTAGAAGAGCAGATTTTTTTTGCTTAATTCCTTGTTTTAAGGGCTCCAAACCCCAGTTGTCTCCATAGCAAATGGAACAAATAAATACTCAGATTTTAAATTTTGTTATTTTGTATGTTTCGCCTTGGCTGCGGCTTCAGCAGCCGCCACTGCTGAGCCTACACAATCTTGTAGATGTGATGCCGAAAATGTATCAACATAAGTGACATCCCAGATAAGGCTCCGCCCTCTCTGCCACGGCACAAGTATTAATCCATCTGGGCATTTTCCATCTGTTCTACTTAACCCATAGGGCTCAATAATACAAGGGACGTTTGCTGAAGTCAGAGCGCTGCGAACAATGTCATTAAGGTTATGGTGTCGAGGCAATCTCCCAGCACTTCTACTGCAACTTAATCCATGATGGTCGTTCGTTAAGACTTGCACTAAGGTGTTCGTGAATATTCACATTGGTGAGGTTGACAGATATTCGTGCCTAACCTTAATGCCATAGCAATTCTTAACGACTAGTCATCTAGAAATGTTCTCAGGTGTCATAAAGGCTTTAAGACGAGCTAAATCGGATCCTAAAAATACTGCCAAAAGGTTGTTTATATTATTTTAAATATTTATTGTGTCCCATTGACGCTATGAAAGCAACTGGATCTCCGGCAGAATTTCAGACGTCGATTTAAAAGTCTCTACTGATTCGAGTAGATATGGGATCTCAGAGGTTGCACCTAAGTCGGGTTAAATAGTAGTGACTAGCTCTAAGACCCCATAACAAGAAGCAATAAAGGTTAGTAAACAGACACCTGAAACTCTGCGGATTCCGATGCCACCTTGCCTAATAGGGAGTGACGCCTGACTCCATTGAGATTCTGTTAAACTGATATTTAAAACTAATTCATTATAAGATTTCAAATTGTTATCTATGGTATAAATTAAATTTGGAATTCCAAATAGGCGTTGTCCTTATTATATAAGTAAATTTGGGAATGGAAAAGCAAAATTTTAATAATGTATAAGCAATATGGAAATTAATATGAGGCAAATGATCGTGAAGAATTTTTAATTTGGAAAGATTATGTTCAATAAAATTTGGAACAGAATCTAATGTCACTGGTGTACCCATACATACATACATACATATCATCACGGGTGCCTTACGGCGCCCGAGACCGCCTAGACGGCCCCAGGGTACCCAGCGGAGGGGTTTCTTAATCCCACCTCGTCGTAGCCGATGGTATGAGTCTACACCGAACAAGTGGCTAGCTCGTCGCGACGTTTTGAATAGACTCAATAACCCATCTATAAACAGTTTCACAAATTGGTATAGTGAAACCGGGACCGACAGCTTAACATGCTCTCCGAGGCACTATAATGGTGTTGTTAAACAAATGTACATTTTTTGTTTAATTAAAAACTCATTGGTACATACCGGGATTTGAACCAGGGACTTAAGCGTTTTTAAGTCCAAGGTCTAACCAACTCGGCCACCACGTATATAATATATATGTACCCAACAGTTCAAATTTTTCACTATTTATTATTTTGATACCCGGAAATAAGATCTTTATGTTTTCATCATTTGTACTATCGCTACAATTAAAAATTTCAGATTTAGAAAAAAGCGGAAAAGAATGAAGTATTGTTTTCCAAATCTGAAATGACAGTGTTTATATTGCCGCCAAGTGTACCATCATCTGGGTACCAAATATTTAACTAAATATCAAAGCTCCTAGGGGATCTCCCTGTTGGATGGCTTCGCTGGAGTTTCATTATATAAAAGATTATTTTGTTGGTCATTATATAAAAGGTTAGATTTATGAAAATAACATTGAAATAAAAAAGGATATAAAATGAGAATATGTTCTTTAACTGCTAAAATGGGAATATTGTTCTTAAATTGTTTCAATCGGAACTACATGCTACAACAGCGTGTAGTTCCGATTGAAATAATTAAATGCATTTTTTATGTTCAGTTTTAATAAAATTTTGTCAGAATTTGTATTTTTTTAAATAAAATTTCTTGTGGCATGAATTGCCGCTTCACGTCCAAAAGAGGTTCCAAAACCCAGTTGAGTCGGTCTAAGATGGTTTCCCATACCATGGTCTTTGCGAACGTGTTTGCAATATATTTTAGCGACAATTCTTCTGAAAACATTTCCTACTGCAATAGTAGTCTTATACCGCCATCTTTTTTAGTGAGTGTAAAAAAAGACGCACCACAAATAGATATGGACAAATATCAGAGTTTAATTTTCCAAATAAAATGTACATAATCGACGTATTGATGATAAAAGACGTACACCATAATAATAATATAAGTTCCTACATACTGAGAAATTAATTCTTTTAAATGTTTCGGTCTTAAACCATCAAACCTGCAGAACCATTATTAAAACTGGTAATGGCATCTAGAATATTAATATCAGAAATCAACGGAAAACTGCTATTATTAGCTGATGGATGAGGTGATTGAAGTGAACTTATAGAGGATGGATGTTTTAATATTGCTATTTTAGAAGCAATTCTTCTAAATGCATTATCTACAGCAATAGGTCGAATACAGGCATCTTTTTCTTTAAAGCACAGAGGGGAGAACCATACAAATACTTTAAGAAACCGTTATTTACTGAACCTGAAAACATACAATTTGTCAGGTCGACAGATAATCTACAAACTTAGTACCTGCAACACCTGCCGAAAAAGAAATTAAGTCTTTTAATGTTTATGGTCTAATATCTTCAAGACCACCGGCGGAACCTTTAGGAAAACTGAGAATTGCGTCTATTATGTCATTAGGAAATGCTATGAGGTTAGTTGAGTTTTGAACATAGAGAAGGAGATGGATGTTTAGAACATATTAACTTTAATCTGTCCTCGTCATTTGTGGCAAAATCATCATCTAATAATAGCATACGAATAGCACCGCGGACGTTTCCATCGCCTAGTTGTATTTCAATATATTTAGATAATTATATTTGCTTTTCTGAAATTTTATTTCCTTTAGTTAAACTATCTCTATTTAATATGTTAATGATTTCTTTTATAATACTTGTGAGTGATTTGCTTGGAATCAATTTAGTTGGAACCTTCAGAGCAGAGTAGGAAAATAAAAATGTTGAAAAAAAGTACACCTTTTGGGATACGTTTCAGAATTTTATAACTTGGTCTACAATCAGTTAAAAAATGTTCGAACGAGACAACATGTAACTCCTTATTTTGTAAATAATAATCTACTGAAAATAAATAAAATACCGATAAAACTTAAAACTCTGAATCGATGATGTTCAAAAATATGAACTAAAGATATTAATGACCATTTTGGCACCCCTTGGGATAGATACATAAATAAATCCTTTATCAATTTTAGCGGTCCGTTAAGCCAATTATTTTGGAACATATCGTCGTGGGTTTGATTCCCACTCTAGACAATATTACATAAGTAGTCTTTTGTATATTTTTTTATAGAAACACAGCATGTGACCCTTTTACCTGATGTTAAGCCGAGTGTATTTTTATACTTTTACGCAATTTATTTTCATAGTTTATTGTTAATTTAATAAGTATGTAAATTGGTTAATTGCTATCTTAGTTATTATATCAAAAAGTTAAAAAAAAACATCAGCAGTGCCTTTTTTGGCTCCCGAGAACTGTTTTAACGGCCTCAGGGTACCCAGCGCAGAGATTAACCCGTCCTCTTTTCGCCGATGAAATTCTGAGGCAATACCTAACTAGTAGCGATCTTATTGCGGTGTTAATAATAGTATAGCCTCATTGTATAAAGCGGTCACCCATCCCTGGTCCGGCCTTGTTGTCATTTGCTTAACCTTGTTATCAGTTGCGCAGTGACTCAACCACTAGGCTGCAGCCACTTTTTTTTTATATTATACATAAAATAATGAATCATATCTAAGTACTTATCCATAAATCAACGTCGCCACAATTCTCGTAGTGAACAAATTCTTTGCGATTTCGCTTACACTGCGCAAATAATTTGTTCCAATAATTTTAAGGGTACCGAAGGCTTTTTATTAAAAAAAAATATTAAGGTATATATGACACACATGTGATATATACGTACAATAACTATAACGCAGATTTTGTGTGAACTACCTATGAATTGCTTATCATGGCAGTAATTTGTATTTATATAGAAACATGCAAAATAACCAGGACCCTACATACAATAACGTTTGCGATCATCTTCAGGTTTGGACTGAATTGTTCTTATAAATTAGTCAATAAGAGGTCAGCAGAAAAATAATTATACCCATTCATATTTTAATTATTTCAAGTCATTTAATTTTAAATCATGCTATTCTTCATAAAGGTTAAAAGTTAATATCCTATATCCAAAGCAAATAAAAATAATAAGATTATAGAGACGTGAAAAGTTTTTGAGAAAAAATAAATGAAATCGGAACCTTCCTCGGGCGAGTTGACGCACTTGTCAGGTTTTTTATATATTTTTTACTTTAAAAGTTCCCCAATTAGTCGTAAGATGGCAGGTTGTACGATTATTAGGTTTTATATCGCACTATCGCTTTTCTTTTGCATGATCACTATATAAGTAAAATGCGCGATGATCTTTCAAAGCAATTCTGTAATCTCACCGACTGTCACCGCGCCGTAATGGTCCGGTATAAAACATCACAATTATTGCATCACAATTAGGTTAAGTTTACAATCATCACAATAATAATTTCGTTGGGGTTACGGTCTTGCTTTTTGTTAAATATTTAATTAAATATATTATGAAAGTTTTCTTTTTATATTCTAATGAATTAAAATACCTAAACAGCTTGTGGCCGATATTCGAACTTTGTATTTTTATGTTTGACTGCCTCCATAGTCTAGTAGCCTTATCGCTCGAGTTATGTTTGGAGGTTGTGGGTTAAATTCTCACTTATGGCTCTTAGATTTAAATATTTATAAAAACACAATATTGTAACTGACAGTACACATTACTAAAACATTACAATATGAACAAAATATATTATTATGAGACACAATACATGTTTTGTTAGTTATAATGAGATAAGTACATATTATATCTACATTATGTATCATCACGGGTGCCTTACGGCGCCCGAGACCGCCTAGACGGCCCCAGGGTACCCAGCGGAGGGGTTTTAATCCCACCTCGTCGTAGCCGATGGTATGAGTCTACACCGAACAAGTGGCTAGCTCGTCGCGATGTTTTGAATAGACTCAATAACCCATCTATAAACAGTTTCACAAGTTGGTATAGTGAAACCGGGACCGACAGCTTAACGTGCTCTCCGAGGCACTATAGTGGTGTTGTCAAACAAATGTACATAATTTTTTTAATTAAAAACTCATTGGTACACACCGGGATTCGAACCAGGAACCTAAGTGTTTTTTTTAAGTCCAAGGTCTAACCAACTAGGCCACCGCGTATATAATTATTATATAGATATTATATCTACATTATTTATTATTATATTATTTATACATTCATCCTTTTAGCATTCTCTTACATTCTTTCGTCAGACACTCCACTCCATCCACAAACAGGTCACACTGTGGAGCTTCGTCCAGCCAGGAGTGGAGTAGAGCAAGTTCAAGAGGCAGTGGGGAGTGCCGATACACGTTAGTCCGTGAGGATAGAGTCACAAGAAGACTATGACGCCTGCTTCTGGTGTAGTTATCAGGCACATACAGTGTTAGAATCCTATCTGCAAATGACATGCAATCTAGTTTATTTCTAATAAGATTTAAAATAAATTTTGCCAGAGCTAATTTTCTCCTTATAGCTATAGAATCGTAACCAAGTTAGCCTTGCAGAAAAGGCGTCAGATTCATGTACAGATAATGGAAGTACTTCCTTTTGTACATATATCTTAAAAAGCTTTTCTGTACTTGTTCTAAGGGTAAAATATATTTCTTTTCGTCTGTATCTGTATCTGTATCATCACGGGTGCCTTACGGCGCCCGAGACCGCCTAGACGGCCCCAAGGTACCCAGCGGAGGGGTTTTAATCCCACCTCGTCGTAGCCGATGGTATGAGTCTACACCAAACAAGTGGCTAGCTCGTTGCGATGTTTTGAATAGACTCAATAAACAGTTTCACAAGTTGGTATAGTGAAACCGGGACCGACAGCTGAACGTGCTTTCCGAGGCACTATAGTAGTGTTGTCAAACAAATGTACATAAATTTTTAATTTAAAAACTCATTGGTACACACCGGGATTCGAACCACGGACCTAAGTGTTTTTAAGTCCAAGGTCTAACCAACTAGGCCACCACGTTTATTTATCTTTTCATATGGATTTCAAACTGTTGAGTTAGTTTGTAGATGCCGTAATGGTATATTTTACTACTGTTTTTTTAATATGTTTTCAATAATCTATACTAATATTATAAAGCTGAAGAGTTTGTTTGTTTGTTTGTTTGAACGCGCTAATCTCAGAAACTACTGGTTCGAATTGAAAAAATATTTTCGTGTTGGGTAATAATAATATATATGATCACGGTTTCTTTACGATGCGTCCTAAATTGCCTAGACGGCCTCAGAGTACCCAATGATATGAGTCCACAACGAACAAGTAGCTAGCTAGCTCGCGATGTTTGGATAAACTTAATAAACCATGTTTTAAATAGTTTCACAAGTTGGTATAGTGAAACTGGGACCGACAGACAATGGGAGTCTTCGGAGAAGACTTCAAGTCTTGGACTATGGTGTAAAACTAAAATAAAAATTTAAGGACAACAAAGAACAATTAGTAAATCCTGCGTAAAATCAGTGACCGCAGCCAGCGCATTACATATCTAGGTTTTCCTTAATGAATCTTTTCTTATATTTATTGTGTCGGATATACCTACACCCCGTGAACGGCAGCCAAGAATAGTTAACATATATCTACCTTTGAAGTATATCTACCTTTTTACTCAGAATAGAAAACGAACCAGCGACCTACATACCACCTAAAATTAACATCTAAATTTGAGACCTATTATAGCTATCGCACAATTTGGTTGACAACAACATCCAAAATTGTAAAATGTAAAAAAATATATACCTACTTATATTTATTTGTGTAACAAGTGTAAATTTTCTATGTTAAAAAAGCATGTAGTACACACGGGGGTTGAAACCTACAGCCTGTAAATAGCATTTTTAACCAAGGTCTAACTAACCAACTACATTTTAATAAATAAAAAAGCACAAGAACGCAAGCATAATATTTTACATTACCATCCTTACATATTATTTACCTCTGCCGGCTGATATAAAATCAGCCTTTGCCTCATGCAAAGCGGCCAATAAATCATTTACTCTTTTATAACAATTTTTCATACCATTTTCAAATCAATTTAATTATCATCTGCTCATGTCACATTTTTATAATTATGTTCTTTATTTAAAATCACATTTACTATATAAGCTCCTATTATGTACCAAATAAATCCGTCTTGCTTTACCATCCGAAGAGATTTCAATACAAGTACCCAGTGCGTACCCACAACAAAAGGCCCAATACGGACAGTTTCCAACCGGACCGGACCGAATTCTACTGACCAGGAGGTCGTCAAATACCTATATTTATTTTATTATGCTGTATAGACACCGCTACGAGCTCGCCACTTCGTAGATTCAGAATACTATCAGCATCTACGGGGTGGGAATAAACGCCATCCGCTGAGGACCCTAAGACGCTCTAACACCCGTATTCTAAGACGATACTTCACGATACCTCATGCTCACCTAAGCTTAAACTTCTTGGAGGCACTCGAAGGAGCGATTACAAGAAACCTCGAAATCGGTATTCTTAGTTGTAAAACTCAGCCGAATGTGAGGCGTGAGGAGAAACCTTCAAAAAGGAAGGTCACAGAGATGGGGGGCACAAAATGTTGCCAATGCCATTAATCCTTACTGGTATTTATTGTTTTAAAAAAAAAAAAAAAAATACAAAATAATTTGGAGACCCAAATAAAATAATATTATTTCCTTGAACATATTTTAATAACAATAAAAACTTCTTAAAAAAACAACAATAAAAACAAATATCTTAAAATATTTTGGTAGTTTTTTTACGCCAGCACTGAATACTAAATAGAAAAATCGTTTCCAAACCATAATAAATAAAAAAAAAAAAAAAAAAATCTTTCGTTTGGTTACTATATATTTTGTGCATTCCGTATATATATACCGGCGGGGTACATAATTACTATATGGATTATCACTATTATAATCCAAAAACTCTTCGAAATCCATTTCATATACATAATTAGTATATACACAATAATAACGTATTTTATTTAATTAATACTATGAATTTTAACTAATTTTATTCACTTTAAAAAATAAATAAATAAGTACTATTAATAAATAATATTTGTGATTATTGATTTAATTAAAAAAACTTAAGTTAAATAATGTTAAAAAAGTAGACCTAACCACCGTAAGGTGCCGGTAAGGTAGATGCCAATGTACCTCAACTTTGACAGTTCGTCGAGGACCTTGAATAAGGAAAGCAAAGGAAATTCCTTAGGTAAGGAAGATTTTGACAACTAAAAATACAAATGTCGTTCCTTAAGGGCATTTTGAGTTAAGTAATAGTTGAGGTAACGTCTTAGAATACGGGTGTAAAGTGGCCTCTGACACCATGATGGTCAATATTTTATATACTAGCATTGTAAATAAAGCTACTCACGACTACTAAAGACTATCAAGCCTTTGCCGAGAGAACAACTCGGAGGATATTCTACTGGGATTTTACTCTTTCGAACCAGAACGTGCTACTTCGCTTTTGGAGGGACAATCATAATGACAACATTAATACAAGTTTATATCTGAAGCCATGTGATAACGTAGAAATTTTAAACATAATTAGATCGCTGAAAAATACCAACGCTGTGGGATACGAGATCCCAACAAATATTTTAAAAATGATAGCGCCGATAATTACACCACTATTGACATTTTTAATAAATCTATCATTCGAACAAGGCGTTTTTCCGGCCGCATTGAAGAAGTCGATAGTAATACCACTATTCAAAAAGGGTGATAGAAAAGACATTAACAACTACCGACCAATAACCCTTATTCCAATAATGTCAAAAATATTTGAAAGAGCCATGCATACTAGAATAACAGAATTTATTGATAAACATAGTATAATAAAAATGGAACAAAACGGTTTTCAAAAAAATAAATCTACTGCATTGGCAGCATTTAACCTAATTAAAAATGTAACAGAATTTATGAACCTTAAAATCCCTGTCACTGTGCTACTGTTCGATATGACAAAAGCCTTTGACTGCGTAAATCATGATATACTAACCGATAAACTTTATACTTACGGGATAAGAGGTATTGTACTAAATTGGATCAAATGTTATTTACATAATAGGACTCAGTGCGTCGAAATAACTCGCATCAATAAAAATGCAGAATGTACATGTACAAAGTCAGAATACAAACAAATTAAATTCGGCATACCCCAAGGAAGTATTTTAGGGCCACTGTTTTTCATATTGTATATAAACGATCTACCAAACATAACATCATATTCGTCAGTGTTATTTGCAGATGATTTTTCGATTATAATACCCGATGATAAGAATAATAAGTGTATTAAAATAAAGTGCAATAGTAATAATAGACGTGATAGTATTCATTATAATTGTAATAATAATAATTCAAATAGTAATAATAATAATAATTCAAATAATAATAATAATATTTCAAATGATAATAATAATTCAAATGATAATAATAATTCAAATGATAATAATAATTTAAATGATAATAATAATTCAAATGATAATAATAATTTTAATAATAATAATAATTCAAATAATAATAATAATTCAATTAATAATAATACAAATGATAATTCAAATAATAACAACAATAATTCTAATAATAATGATAATTATTTAAATAATAACAACTATGAAAATAACATAAATGATACAATTACAAAAGTAGTCGAATGGTTAAACTTACATAATTTGAAAATTAATATTGGAAAAACTAAATATATGCAGTTCCGCAATAAAGGTGCTCATAGCCGCCAACTCAACGTAGAACACAATAACGAAAAAATTCAAGTAACAAACACATGTACCTTTTTAGGGATAACTATTGATGAGCATTGCGACTGGTTTGGACACATAAAACAAGTATGTGCAAAAATTAATAAATTTGTATTCGCTCTATATAAATTAAGGCAAACAGTCTCGCAGGAAACGGCATTGTTGGCCTACCATGGATATATTTCCTCTACTCTTCGCTATGGCTTAATATTGTGGGGAAATTCTTCTGAGGTACATAAAGTGTTCCTCGCTCAAAAAAAATGTTTGCGTGCAATATGTGGTATACCGCCTTTTGAATCCTGTCGGCCATTATTCAAGAATTTTAAGATTCTAACTTTAACAGGATTGTATATCTACGAAATGATAATGTTTGCAAAACAAAACATCCACCTATTCGTATTAAGAAAAGACGCATTGACACGTAATTCTAGATACCCAAATAAATTTATAATAGACCAACACATTAGTACTAGGGTTTTCGAAAAAAATTCATATATATTGGCAATCAAAATATATAACAAGCTTCCTAAAACTTTGCAGGATCATCCAAAAAATAAATTTAAAACATGCCTCCTAAACTGGCTGCACGAGAAATGCTTTTACAATTTGGCAGAGTATTTTAATACCAAATGGACATGATCTTTTATACATCTAGTCAAATATTATTGTGGCATTCTCTTTTTGTTGTAATCTCGTGTGTTTGTGGTTTTGATAATGTTAACAAATTATTGTAATTTTTCTTTTATATAATGATAGTGTAAAATTTTATAACTAGATAAATAACAATGTACCTACCTACCTAAATATATTCACATACCACAAATGGTGGAGTAAGAGATCCTAAAAATCTGTAAAACAACTAATGTAAACCTTATTCCGTGAATAAAGAATCATTCATTCATTCATTCATTCATTCATTCATTCATTCATTCATTCATCAATTCTAAATTATTCATCACCTTTTTTATTTAATTCCTTCGGTATAACGTTAGAGATGGTAAGAAAGTATCTACCTACAACTTCGTTAGGCCGACCGACCGATCTCGTTACCACCGCCCATACAGATGCAAAAACCGTCAAGTCTTAGTCATCTTTCGGATTTAGTTTGTGGGTTCACCGGTTTTAAGGAGACTATTTTTTTTTTCATTGGAGCTCGGCATGTGACTTTGTATCTACCTGGTGGTGAGCAGACCTACAAAGTCCATGAATGGGGTCGATCAATAATTGTTCTTATACATAAGTAAACCTTTGGTATAGTCTTACTATTGTTTTTAAATTATAATCTAATGATTTCAATAAAGTTTTTATTTTATCCTTATTAAAGATTTGATTTATTTTACTGATTCGTCTATAATTTGAAAAAAATATACTGTCGGTTTATAAAAATGATGTGAATGAATGAAAATTAGTTCATATAATTTTTATAAACCGACACGTTCACATCGAAAGTCCATTATGGCGGGTTTTTATCACGTTCAGCCTTTGATGGTGACATATAAAACTTCTTTGATTATTTTGGAAAAGTAATAATTAGGGAATATTTTTATTATGGGAAAGTGGGAATTATAGGAGGAGTGAGGAAAGTTGTCATTAATAAAAATGGGGGAAAATTCTCTCTTTTAGTGGGTTATAGTAATGCGGGTATTGTGGAAAAGTATCATTAAGTAAAAATAATAAATTTGGGATAAATTTTATTAGAGAAAATCATTATCATAAGTGGGAAAATTTTCCTACTGAATATTTTCCATGCGGAGAAAAGTCAAAAACATTGCCTCGGTAGGTATATTTGCTTAGTCTATGTTATTTATTATTAAGCAACCTACGTACCTAATTGGGAAAATAAATAAATATGTTTACTTATCATAACTGCATAATATTTCTAGTAATAGTTAGTTCATGGTAGTGCACTAACTATTATTACCTTTACTTATCAAACCAAACTAAACCTGACCTTGTAAACATAACTTATAAATACCTAGCTATACCTACTATAATAATTAAATATCTTACAAAGTACGTAATTACGAGAGACTTAGATAACTATAACAAAGGACAACATTTGGTACATAGGAAAGCGAATAGTGAAAATTCGTATTATTATAAACAGACTACTAGACACACGTTTTGATATTTTTTTACTATAGGATTTATTTACCTTTGGATGTATGAAAAACGTAAGGTCCGGATCCTTGTTACTATTATTTAAGCAACCGAAATGTGGCATAATAAGCTTTAGACCTCATTTTAGTTAATATTAAATATCGCGACGAGGCGCGTTAGCGAGTATCATACAAACGTGCGACTCGGCCGGTGCGCGGCAGCCCACTGCGGCACCCCTTAAAAATAAAACCCATCCGTGGGTACGGCCGGGTACTTGTAGCTTCATTTCTAAAGTGCGGAGTGGAACACCCCTACCACGACTGAGTATACTAGTGACTTCACGGTAAAATGAATAAACACTTAATGAAATCTTATTCAAAATCTTTGAGTATTTACCTGATGCGAAATAAAACTCTTGTTTATTACGACATTTCAATTTATTAATAATAAAGAGTGAAGGTACATTTTTTTTTGTTTTTAAATTGAACAATACCTACTGAAATGAACTCGATAACCTAGCGTGCACAGAGTTATGGTACGTGACTTCAAGATAAAATTCATAGATATATTTTACACATATCTGCACGTTTAAAAAAAAAACTAAAGAATTTCATAATTAATATATTTATTCAAATAAAATAATTTATATGACGCAACAATATTGGCTTTATCGAAATTAAGGAATTTTCACGTAGGTTTATGATTTAATTTTCAATAATTTCTTTTAGAGTTCTTAAACCAAAAATACAAGAAAAACGGAACTTTGTATAGTGAGACGAATAATTCAAATTACTATGATAATTATATCTCTTGTCAGGTTTTACATACACTCAAGTTATTAAACAAATTCCTTACGTTTTTATACATTTGAGTTAACAATTGTTTTACATTATATAATTAAGGGCCAATTTCACCATCACCATTCACACTAAACGTTATAGCTAAACCGATTTTAAGCGTCTAACCAAGTTTAGAGCTGTTTTTTACGTTTCACCAATATAAAACTAACGAAGTTCAAGCAAAACTCGGTTAACTTGTAGCCCTAATGTGAGTTATTTTAACATTCACTTTCGCGTTAACTATACTACGGCGTTAACATTTTGACCAATCACAAATACTCCGATATTCGTCGTTTAGCTCATTAATAATAATAAAAATCTTTATTGTATCAAAAAATTATGTTTCACAATATTTTCTGATACCCGTACTAGGATAACCTGTATGACAGGTATCAGTTTCCTTCCTGGTGCCACTAAGATAATTTAAAAAAACAACAACTGTCTCTGATTGTCCTCTCTAGTCAGTAACACAATAATAATATGAATATAAACTTTAATACATCGGAAGAGAGGATGTGTATAGGTGAGTGGTTTGTGCGTGTGTGTTTGTGTATGTGCATGCATATTTTAGTGTATGTTAATATGAAGACTGTGTAAAAACAAACAATGACTGGTATACACAATGTTTATTTTTAGGAAATGACATGCAATAATTGCCCAGTTTCATCATATGTCTGTGTCAGAAACCACTTGGCCACGATCTTATTTAACTTAAATTTAGTGCAAGAGTAAAACGAGAATATTTTATTTAAATTATTATAAATATATCCACCAAGGAAACAGTAAAACCTGTATGAAAATTTGCTATTACTGACATAAGATTCGCATACAATGTCATGTCGTCTTTTATTTTCAGCAAGTCGGCTATCAAAATTTAGATGGGAATGCTTTTTTAGGATTGTATGAAATAAAAAGTGTTGGCGTAAGGTAAGTACTTCACATGACTGATAGAGTTGAAAAGTTGGAAATGGTCTGAAAGTACTGACCTTCAGCACAGCTCTTTGTGCAATTTCTAACGGTATAATAATGCTCTTTGGAGCACCACCCCAAACTATCACACAGTATGGAATTTACATAGAGCATAATATACCAATTTCATTACTTCAGCCTCAGCAACATGCCTTAAGTTTTTGAAAATGTATATTAATTTTCTTATACAAGAAGTCTAGGTACTTATATGTTGCTTAAAGTTTAGATGACATCATTAATCCCGTTCAAGAGGTGTTATTGTCAAGGTCAAACAATCCTACAGGGAATGTATTTTTTTTAACAATATGGATGCGTTTTGTTTCTTTCGTTTCGAAAGAAGAAAATATTTAGTTAAAAAACAGCAGTAGGTCGCTTTTATCTGTTAAACGTAAACGCGATCAAAATTTACCTGGTGAAATCGGATTCATGTAGGTAAACTGAGATTAAATTCGAAATTTGAACTCGTTTAAGCTGAACTTAGTTTTACTAAATGCAGTTTATATAAAACTCAATAGGAATACGCAATTAGAGCATATTCTTCGGATAAAAGCAAACTGTTAAAAACACATTGCTTTGAAGATCAATTCAAGATCATCATCACAATTCTAATCTTTATTAGAGTTTTTTTTATTAAATATGATTAGTTTCGTGATATTTAAATAGGAAAATAATTTATTTTTAATATATTAAAAACTAGATTTTATTATCATGTATTTAAATATTTTTTATAACTAGCTGGTGCCCGGACTGCGTAGGCGAGTTTATATAAAAAAATAAAATAATAGATAAGTATTTGTAGAAGTTGGCCGTTACACATCAATCTCCATGGAGGAACCTTTTAATGAATTGAAAGAAAACGCCTTAGTATTCAATTAACATTTTTATATTATCTTCTCGATATTCCAATATGCAGTATGTTGTGTTTTTCCATCACCATAGCAACTGGATCACAACAAAGACCTTATATACCCCGCGCATGTGCGTTGGTGTTACCATATTTTAACAAAAATAATGATAGTTTAAACCTTCCTAGAGACCAATGGGTACCAGGAGCCTTCTGATGGATTAAAAGGAACCTCCTCAGTATTTAATTAACATTTTTATATTATCTTCTCGATATTCCAATATACAGTCTGTTGTGTTTTTCCATCTCCATAGCAACTGGATCACTACAAAGACCTTATACCACCCCGCGCATATGCGATGGTGTTACCATATTTTAACAAAAATAATGATAGTTTAAACCTTCCTAGAGACCAATGGGTACCAGGAGCCTTCTGATGGATTAAAAGGAACCTCCTCAGAATTTAATTAACATTTTTATATTATCAAAACTGCATAACATTTCTAGTAATAGTTAGTTCATGGTAGTGCACTAACTATTATTATCTAAAAAGCGGGCCCAGCCTAGTGGTTAAGTCACTGCGCAACAAGGTTAAGCAGATGACAACAAGGCCGGCCTGGGATGGGTGACCGCTTTATACAACTAGACTAATTCATCATAAACACCGCAACAAGCTCGCCACTTGTTAGGTGTTGCCTCCGAATACCATCGGCGAAATGAGGACGGGTTAATCCCTTCTCTGGGTACCTTGAGGCCGTTTAAACAGTTCTCGGGAGCCAAATAGGCATAACTTATTTTATAGTAGCAGCTAGTGGTGCCCACAACTTCGTAAGTTTATTTATTTTAAAACAAGACACTACTGTCTTTTGATTTTTTATGAATACCTCTTTTACTAAGGCACAGAAGAAATAATAGTACAAGTTACTAAAGTAAAGTAAACATGTTAAACATGGCTATCATGTGTGCGTGTGATTCTTATTTATTTATTTAAAACCCATTGTATACATATAGGTATAATTTTAGGTTTAGCATAGTATTTCTACCACTATAGTTGCCAAAAAGATAACATAAAATGACGACTTTATACGAAAAACATAAATTTCTCTAAAAGAAATATTTTAATGCAGTAGTTATCGTTGCTTCACAGAATATTTCATTGTATCTGGTGTACCTATTTAAAAACTTTTTCTAAGAGAATCTTAAAAAACACAAAATTATATATGTCTGAACTCTCTGTATGTACCTATATCGAAATATAATATACACGCAGAGTTAATAGTAATTTATTTAAAAAAAAATGGATAAAATTTGGTCCTGTAGTTATACTTAAAATAACAGAATATTGTTTTAAAGCCTATTTAAAGTCCATCCCGCTATATTTTTTTTAATCAGATCAAAATAAAGATTTTTTACTTACAAATCTTTGCAATTTCGTGCTTTCTGAATCTATAATTGAGGAAGCTTGTCCTTTTATTTTGGCGCTTCCCTTATGGCATTTAAAAAAAAGACGGCGGCGTCAAACCAATAGCCATCGGTTGTACTTTGCGAAAACTTTCAGCAAAAATAGCTTGCAGCTTAAAAAAAAACAGGCAATTATCTCAGTCTCAATCAACTCGGATTCGGAAGTAAACGCGGATGTGCAGCAGCTAAACATTCAGTTCGGACATGTTTACACAAAAACAAAAATCAAGATAAGGCCCTGTATATACGCGGGCTTGGTAGCCATTGTTAACATGTTTACTTTTCATTTCTTTACTTAAGCCATTTATTCCCTATAACTAGTAACATTTTACAAACACATAATAATTTATAAAACACAATATAATATATACAATTTTTATAAATTGTATTTATTATATTGGTTCTTTTTCGAGTATAGACCTCCTCTATTTCCTTCCATTTACTTCTGTTCTTTGCTAGTTTCTTCTTATTTTCTCCTGCAAACTCTTTTACATCATCCCCCATCTGGTTGGGGGTCTCCTTTATTCTTTTCTTCCTTTCTGGTCCCTTCCGTTCTGTTATTACTTTTGTCCATCGCCCGTCTTTCATTCTGGCCCACTTGTAGAAGTGGGCCAGAATTCATCTTTTTTGCGTAAATTAAAGCATCATTTATTTTTGTTTTATTTCTTATCTTTGTTTGGTACTCTATCAATTCATTTAATTGATACAATACTTATTTCCATCGCTCTTTGGCATGTTTCAATGTTTGGCATTCGTATGTCAGCGTAGGCAGTATACCTACACGTATCCATAAATATTTTCATTAGGTGTATAGGTAATTTGCTTTTGAATATGTCTTTATATGTCCAAAATTTATTCCATGCTAATGTTTTTCGACTGTCAATTTATATTCTATTTATGTTATTGTTTTTATTAAATGTCAATAATTTTCCTAAACAAGTATATATAACCATGTTATATCCATAGCTGGGCACCGTTAATCAAATAGTTAACTTCGTTAATCGTTAATCCGCTACAAAAAAAGTTAGCTTCGTTAAACGTTAAAGCGTTACATTTCAGAAGAATTAACGCAACGTTAACGTTAATCCGTTAATAGGTAGTGTAAAATTGCATTTTTATTGCGTTGCGTTAGTGAACTTATAAAACTTGTTGGTTTAGGTTCTAGAAGTTAACAGGTTAGAAAAAATATTTTTTCTAAAAAATAACACCGACTTCAAAGTGATTACTAAAAAGTAATAAAATAATTTGGTTTAAACACGTATTATTGAAGTCGGCCGATCGTATGTAAATATTTCTACATTGTGTTTTTGACTCAACATCGTCCGACTTCAATAACACGTGCTTAAACCAAATTATTTTATTACTTTTTAGTGACCACTGAAGTCGGTGTTATTTTTTAGAAAAAAAAAATATTTTACTCTTTTTAGTGCTATTTTCTCAATATAGAAATTAAAAGTCCTTATGTAAAAAATGGTTATTTGTTGATTTTTTCAAAAAGCGCTGAACCTGTATTTCGCGCCGCGCCGTGGTGCCGTGCGGTAATTAGTAGGCATTGGATTAACGATTAACGGACTCCTGCATGTTAACGGAAGTTAACGTGTCCGTTAACATTTTTAAAAGTTAACTTAAAAGTTAATCCGTTAAACAAAATGTTAACTTCGTTAATTAACGATTAACGAGTTAATGCCCAGCTTTGGTTATATCTTTATAATGTCTGGATTTGCGTTTGTCGTAAGCTTTGTTTTGTGAAAGTTTATTTCTAGTCCAATGTTTAATCTCTCTTTGTATAGGCTTTTTGTCATCTCGCAAATTTGGCTAGTCTTCTGCTAGTAGGACAATGTCATCAGCAATTCTTAAATGACTGAGCAATTTTCCATTTACGTTTATTCCTTTGTCTTTCCATTTTAAATTTCTAAATACTCATTCCAGTTATGCATTAAAGAGTTTGGGTGATATGGGATCTCCTTGACTTACACCTCTATATAGTTGTATATCAGGGCCTGATTTTTCTAGCAGTATATTACTTGTGCAATCTTTATAAATTGATTTAATGTTAATGTAGGTTTGATCCATATTATGTTCTCTCAGTGAATCCCAAATTGACTCGTGTGTAATCGAATACTTTCTTATAATCTATAAAAGTTGTTGTACAGTGGACAGTTAAACTCATTATATTTTTCTATTATTAGCGTCATCATCTATATACGATCTGTTGTGCTGAACCCTGCTCTAAACCCGGCTTGTTCAACTGACTGATAAATTTCCAATGTTTTTTTTATTTTTTTCAGGATGTAGAAAGGTTTGTAGGTACTTGCTATTAGACATAAAGGTCGGTAGTTTTTAATCTCTTTTGGGTCTCCCTTTTTATACAGTAAAATTTTATTATTTTGGATTTCCCCATTTTTGAATTTATATTAACTTTTTTAGGAATATACATAAAACTTATATACATATAAAACTTTAAAGCAGAAAGTACCTGTAATATACTGCATTGGAGTATAGATCTAGTTCATTGAATACTCTGATGAGGTTCTTCGATGGTCATGCAAATTCCACTGCAAAGTATTCCCTCTTCCCCCTGCATGATGGTGAGTCGGTAACGCTACCATACATTTATGTAAACCTGTCCCCCGACCCTCAGAGAAAGAGCACGTATGAGATTATACCTACAATTTGGGCAGCAAAACGACTTTCGGGCCAAAATTGTTTTCTACCCTTAAACTTTAATGGATTTGAAAAAAAATGGTCTCATTTTATAAAAGAGATAAACGATGACTGTACGTTTTCCTTTTTTTAATTTTCTGCCTTCTTATTTTATAGGAATTATTTTAATGTGAGGGATTTTTTTCTAATTTCAGGGGTTGATATTATTTTTCCTACACCAAACTTTAAAAAAAGGAGCTTGAGCTTAGATATAGGTCTTATTTATAAAGCTTCCAAAACTCATAAAAATCTATGAATGTTTAGTTAGGACCCAAAGGTCGTGAATGTATGGGAAATGTTTGATCAGACTCCGCTCTTAATGGTTAAATATTTCTAAACTGAAAATACCTCATACGATTTATATTTTCCAACAGACGTAGTGTAGTTTTGGTGAAGATGTAGAGAAATTTAAGCCCATTAGAAAATTTTGACTGGAGCACGGAATGGGACTTTTTACCTACCTGATAGAAAGCAAACCTACAAAATCCATGGATGGGGTCGATCAATAAATTATTGTTTAACAGCATTGATCACCGACTAAATAATGAGGTTACAAAATAGGCGGCTATAAAGACAAATTTGTCAAATGCGCCCGTTTCGCACCGCATCCTGAAAGACAATAAATTGATGCAGTTGGTTTTTAGGAGAAAAACAGTGAACCCACAGACTAAAACCGAAATATGACTAGTTCACTTGACGGTTTTTGCATTTGTATGGGCGGTGGTAACGAGGCCGGTTGGTAGGCCTAACGAAGTTATAGAGACCTTCCTTCCACCTAAAATAAATGAAAAAGGTTCCAAGTGTGACAAAAAATAAAACAATCAATTGCATAATTAAATTTTAATCAGTTTAATTTCATAAAAAAATCATAACAAGTTTAATTTCAAATAATTTATATACTAAATATATCTAGGTAACTGATTGCTACCTAGATTAACAGATAAAAAGTAAAATATTAGTTAATTTATAATAATAAGTTCGGATTTATATAAATCAGGAATCAATAATTAAAAAAAGAAATATTTTTTAATCTACATGATTTCCAATAATCTTATTAAAGTATTTAATTACTAATTAAAGTTCACATGACGTTAAATTACAAAGTGATAAAATTATGTTAGTAATAATAAATAAATGCCAAAAATACTGTTGTTTTTAGGTTATCTAGGCTTATTGTACTTCTCTGTACATTCTATACATATTTGGCTATCTTGGAAGCCAACTGATCTAAGAAACACCGTAGGTAGGAAGCCAGAATATCTATCAAGAGTGTTTAGCCATAGTATTAACGTAACGTTAATACGTGAGGTACAACAAATAGGACAAGATAAATAAACCTTTCCTATTGGTAGAACCTTATTACGATAATACGCTACGTTAAAACGATAACAAAAAATCAGCCACCTCAAGTTGGTAGCTGGGGATGTAGCCTAATATAAGAGCACAGTAGCCCTAGTGCCAGTTTTTTAACGTTTACTTTTGAGTTAACCATACTACTGCGTTAACATTTTCACCAATCACACGCTCGTATTTTTCGTAATTTTCCGCTTGGAGCGTTGATCTATTTCCCAAACAAATTTTAGATAACTCAAACGCAAGTAATAGTTAGAAAACTCACACGAAGAGTACAGCATGTGACTTTATACCTGTTGGAAAACAACTGCCTACACTATGCACTTAGTAAACAATACCTAAAATTGTCTTAATAGGTATTGTTTAGTAACCGCATCCTGAAAGGACCTAGATAGGAAGTCAATGCAATAATCTCCCGAAAACTGTGAACCCAGATACACGTAACACTAAAATATGAATAGGTCAAATTATTTTAATATGAACCTTTCTTCCCTTTATATTTTTTTCCTATATAATTAAACATTTTATAAGTGAATTTGATACATTATTTTATAGTGGCATGACAATATAAAAATACAGAGAAAAATGTACCTCGCTGATACATGAGTATAAGGTATCCTTACGTGAAATATGACGCGCGAATTTACACAATGTTGTTTGCTATCTTGCTGGCAGGTAACTGACGTTAATCAAAGCAATATTCAGGCCATGTCTTCCTGAAAGCTTATATTTATAACATAATATATTATTCTTGAAAATTATTTCACTGTTTATCTTTATATTAACTTAGATACACAAGTTTGTTTAGGAATAATACTGTGGTATTTTAACTCAATAAAATGGTCTGTAGTAAAAGAAAGTATTTTAAATCCATGTATTTTATATCGTTATATAACTACTCTTTTTCATATAATTTTTCGGATTTTATAAGGAATTTACTTTGACAGGGAATCACAGCTAACAGCAACTCGCCCTAAGCTATCGGAAACTTAAAAAGCTGAGTTGTACCAACATATAATTGTAACTTTAATTGCAACATTTACAGCGATGCCATATTGGTGCAACTTAGACTAAGTATGTAATTGTAACGTTTATTAACATCAAAAATGATGATGATTTTACAAGTTTTATGATAAAGATCGAATGACAGATAGTAATTCTTTACAATTATTAGACAAGATATTTTGGTGTATCCCAATTTTAAATAGAAACTCCGGTGTATACTGCCTCGGTGTACATTATTTCTTGGATCATTTGGTTTCTAAGATATCCATTTATTATTACTAAATTATTCTTATGTACCTACTACTTAATTGAGATTTTTAGTATTAGATTATTGGTTATAGAACTCATTAAATGTGCACCACTGTTAACTTTTTATCGTCATTGTATTCACATTGATTCGTTAATCGTAAATTCATCAGATTACATTTAGACTAATGAAATGGTGCCTAAATATTTCTGTTTTAATGACAAATGTCTATAATGTAAAAACATTTGTATATTAAATACCAAAATATTTTATGTATTTTTTATATGTATGCTGAATCATTAATTTTATTTAAGTAAAATTAACTGCCATATTATTCATTATTATTATTAGTCATTTATAAAAATACTTCATTGATTTTAAAGTATATATTGAAATACATTCAAGTATGTTAAAATATAAATAGCTTTATCTAATTCAAGTTTTTTTTTTAATTTATACCTAATGTAACATTTTAAATAATATGATGAAGTAAACTGACAGCTTGAAGTGTATTTTTTCATTTAAATAAGTTTATAAATTCATTTATATGTTGTAATGTAATTTGTTGCAATTGTTTGTAATAAATTTTAGCAAGTGATTTTTTAAATGCACTTACTTTAATTTAGTAATACAAGTATATAAACAAAACAACAAATTTATATATCACAAGTTATAACATATCATATAATATTCAAATATAAATAACTACAAATATCTGTCAATATACTTCACATAATTATTAATTGTACTATAAGTACCTAATAAATATTTAAAGTTAGATTTCGCTACAGTGTCAATATGATGGGCATAGTCCGCAGGTCAATTGAAGCTGACACCGCCTCGGCAATGCTAGATGATTGATCTAGATTTTACTTTACTACCCAGCAGTGTAAAATAATAATATACCTTTGAAAGAGCTAAGAAAAAAAAAAAATTGATGGCGACTTGATTGAGATTATGTTTAACTCCCTAACCTACGTCAACTTGGAACAACAATCTGATGGATGAGATCGATCAATACATTGTTGGTTGGTTACAAAATACAATCAATATATTTTAATTTTTTTTTTTTTTAATCATTTTGTAAATTCTTTTGCAATTTTATGACATTTTTTGTTTTAATTCTGATAATGTAGTTTTCCGTTGTGCCAATTATTAATTGTGACATTTGTGTAGCATATTGGTAGCATAGGTAAATACAATTTTGTTTGTATGTGAAAACTTATATTATGGAAAATGTACAAAATACTTTGCACACCACTGGTTGGTGGAATATGTTGAGCTTAATAATTTTTTTTTGTGTCATCTTATTTATACCATATTCTGGCAAATAAACGTTTTATTATTATTATTATTTTATTGGTTAACAAAATTGATCACTCCCAATATGCCGGCTAAATTATGCGGTTATGAAATGGGCGTAGGTTAATACAAAGACGTATTTGCATTAAGAGTCTATTTTAATATCCTCGCTGCTTTATCGTCGAATCAAACACCCGTTTCATAACCGCACTATAAAAGGGGACTACCACCTCGACAAGAAATCAGACTAAAACCGAAACATAACTAGTTAACTTGACTTTTTTTTACATCTGTGTGTGTCTTCCTACAATATTTAAATTATATACATCTTTCGTGATTAGCAGTCTAACTACGCTTAATTCAAATATACAATATTGACCACTTTTCAAAATGATTATTATTTCAATTCACCTGCGAACTCTGCCACTTGACAAAACAATCTTTACAGAACCTAATATTATCTAAATAATTTACTACTTTATAACTTCCAGATCTTCATTTATTACAAGCCAACTACGAAAATATGTTTGAGAATATGTATAATATTCTCATTTAAAAATGATCATTACAATTTTTAGTTAATAATTTATACTGGTCGTTTTTTTTTTCACAGATATTTTTTTGCCTCTATATTCATAGTTTATTATGAATATATAAAACCGATATTTTTTACTTTTAATGTTGTCCATATAAAAAACAACATTATTACTACAAGTACGAGGATGTATTCCAAATATTTACATCTGAATGTCATAGACCCTGCCACTTGTCTAAAGGTATTTGCATGTTACAGTTACAATTAAATTTATTGTAGCTGTTTTAACAAAATATGGGTTTAATTATTAAGAATGCTAATTATTTGAATTAGTGATACTAAAAGCAAAAAAAAATGCCACTGTGAAAAGCCCCAGTAATTGAGATTTTTTTATTAGGTATCACAGATTGATTAATATGACAATCAAAATATGAGATTAGCTAGCCAATACATGATTAAATAACATAATATGGGTAAGTATTTTTAAAAGGAGAAGTATACATTTTGATTTAGGCAACTACTTATATTATTATATATACTTATATATTGCGCTATTTCGGACTGTAATAAGCTGGAATATTTAGGAAAGCACACTTTATTGCACAATTATACTACCTGTAGGTAGATTTTTTTATATAGTATATGGCGCCATATTTAATAAGGCTACATTGTTTAATTACTTTTTATTTAAAACAAACTCCAGAATGAATCACAATTGTGTATATATAGCTACCAGATTAGCAGTTTATCTGATGGTAAACTTATAAAACTGGCCTATAAATTTTATATCTTTACTTTTTAGTGGTCCAGGTTAATTAGTTAATTTATTGTATAGTAGACTGAAACATTTTATTTAGTATTGTATTTTGAAGGAAACAATTCAATAGCTGAAGCATTGGCTAAAACCATTTTCTGTAAAATTTTATAATCACTTAATATATTGTATTATAAATATACCTGCCAATTAAAACCAGAATGGTTCTAAAAGGATTGAATCCCTGTTTCTTGTCTTTTGATTTGCACTTTAAAGCTAACTTTTATAAACATCCCACTAGATAATACAACTTTTATAGCCAAAAATTTTAATACTTTACTCAACATTTCTCTTCTTCAGGGACGACCTCAGACTGGTCATCAATCTTCTCTGTAATTTGTTCTTTTTCTGGTGTTTGTTCTGTGTCATAATTTTCTTCTTCGTCCTTAGAAGAATCTGCCATTTCAACTTGAATCTCTGATGGTGCTTCCTGTGACTCCGGAGAATCGTCTGCTTCAGCTGCTGTAGAAGTCTCAGGTAGATTAGATGAACTTTCTGTTAACAAGGTAAACATAATGTTAAACGTAAAAATCTCAAGTACCAAGACCTAAATATAATATAATTTCTTATTTTTTTTCAAAATTCCCCGTATAAATATAATTTATAGTAGATACAGTCACCAATAAAGTGGTCTATCAAGTTTGACAAATCATCCAGTGTGATAAAAAAGTTGCTGCAGTTGATTGAATTGTATAGGTCACTATAACAATTTATAAATATAGCATTAACTGTTAGAATATTACTGCACGGGAAAATTAACCTTATTGTTTTATGGCATGCAAATGAACTTCAATTGCAAGGTTGTTTGAGCACATTTTTTGCTGACTGTATCATCACCTATTATAATATATATTATGTATTGCTTATATGTCCTTAGAGTACCCAGCAGGTAGTATCCTGAGTCTACACCATATCAAGTGGCAAGCTTATTGTCGTGCTTGTATATATAATAATAATGATAAATATATAATACACTAACAATGTAAACATTTATATGAAGTAAGCATAAGCGATCCAAACTATTGTAACATCCCTATTGTACCTTTTGTTTGCAAATAAACAATTTAATTTAATGTTAGCCATCGCTAATACTCTGTGTGGAAGCTGGTTGAACATTGGTTATAGCATAAAAAGGTACAGACATAACTGGAAATTATGTTTAAAATAATATTTTTCAAACCATAAAATAATAACAATATAATCATAATTTATAACTATAACAAACACATTATATTAAAAGTAAGAGACTATTTAGGTATAAATACAAAATTATAATACTTATTATTCTATCAAGGAAATATGATACACCCTTAGCTTATTCATGATAGTACATTACTATAATGCACTGGTTTTCAGGGTGCACTGAGCTCATATCTAGAAAGGTGTACACAAATATTATTACCAAAATTTCATTTTCATTGGGCCTTAATTTTACCCCAAATCTTATAATATTATTAGATGTCTATATAAATCATCTAGGTCTCTTAATTTTGTAGCATAATAATTAAAAGAACTTTATTGATTTTGTGTTCTGATATTATGTTCAACAATAAACTTTTCACGTTATTTTATAGACTGCCAAATTATATTGATATTATCATACTAAGCCCCTAACCATTATTAAAAAAATATTTATTTAAGGTCCTTGGATGTATCTATTGGAAAATATATTATTTATATAGACTGATCTGCACTGCACACTCCATGTAATAAAATTACAAGATACTTTTAGCTAGAAATAACTTCAAGCATTATTAATATTAGACAGAGGTGGTGCTGTAAAGGGTGTATAATTTTCCCTTAATATAACTTGATGATCAATTTTAAATGGGAATAACAAACAGTTACAGTTAATGGAGATACATAGGAATGTACTAAGTGGAATTTGTCAAAAATACCTAGTTGCAATGATTTATTTGATAGTAGTTACTAATCACAATTAAATTAATAAACAAAATAACACTATTATTATAAAATATTAACATTACTATCAAAGAATATTGGATAAAAAAAGTCCCCATGAATATTTTATTATATGGGGACCTACTTTCTAATTTTAGCAAAGGGAATGCATCAAGATTGTTAAAACTTTATTTAGATAACATGATAAGCTTAACTTAAAGTCAGTTTGATTTATTTCATGATGTATGTTCATGATTTAATTATAACAGTCCCAAAATGGATTCATTTTTAAAATGGATACAATGCAAATTAAAGCAAATTTGTCTGTAAATGTCTGTAATATGTATTATTATATGAAGTACAATTGTCTGAAATGAATATAGTGCAAAACATTGAAATAAGATAAAATATAAAGGTTTATAAAAATTAAAACAAACTAACCTTCAACAAGTTTAAGGTGATTTAATTTCTTTTGCTTTTTAATTAGACGCTTTTGTAGACGTTTAATCTTTTTTCGCAATTTTTCTTCAGATTTATGTTTACCCATGATAGTAATTTACTCTACAATAGTTTATTATTCAAAAAATTAATGAGCACAAACAAAAGATGTCTTGACTTGCGAAGACCACAGATTATAATAATATATTATTAAACATGAACTACGTCAAACGACGCAAAATAATGAGCTAAATGAACGAATGGAAAGAACGAACAAACGAATGAGAGAATCAATTTATTCGTTCCAAGCTCTGTTCCAAAATAAATTGCGCGCGCCGCATACTGTAATCGCTTAAAAACTTTACAGTTGGCTGGTTGCATGAGAGTATGTATAATATATGGAAGTGGCTTAATACTTAAAATCGCCTGTATAACGAAATGTCAAATATGTTAGTTGCCGCTATATTGTTTTAGTTTGTACTTAGAAAAATAACTAACCTAAATGGGCTAACGTACGAGCTTTAAAATCACCGTTTTAAAGTTCGCGTCTCGACACACGTGCGAGAAGGTTGTCGAGCTACAAGTATGCGTATTTACTCGCACGTTTTCACCCCCTTAAGGGTTTGTATTACGGACAGCCATCTTTTATTCTCAGGTTTGGAAAGGCAACCAATCACTGGTCCACTTCAGGTATTTTGTGGGGTCGAGAACTAGTTAGGATAGTTACTGTTGTCGGAGCCTGGACTCACGCATGGGATAGCCCGCCAAGGAATTTTCGCGGTAAACGCAATGCATCTAACGAGGGCTAGACGTTGGATAAACTTGCACGCTGCATGCAACAGTGTGCCTGTGGGAAAGCATTGTAGCGGCGGGGGAAACTCGCCGCAGAAAAGCTCTCGCGATGAGCCTGCCGGTCAAGCAGTGAAGCGACGCTGCAGAGGTGCTCATACGATCCGTTGTCTATATGACGGGCGAGTAGACATGTGTAGATAATGCGCATGATACTACATGTAATGCATCACGTGGCACTGTAATGTCACACCAAACATTACATCTGCATCCCAGTCTTACACGATGATTAAATAATTAGTCGCACTGCTCGTCGCGTTCGCGTCGGAGTCTTCGGTATTTTCCGTACGAGCTCCGTCACTGCTCAGTAAACATCACACCATTACATCTGACATTCCATTCTCACTATGCGTCTCGGCCCGCGGTCAACGAACTAGGCCACTGCTCGCGTTGTCGTAGGGTGTCTCGCTCGCGCTCGAGTGATTACGCGTAGCGCTCTCTACCGACGACTCTCTATTCTAGCGACAGTTCAGCACGTCGCGGATGCACTGCCTCCGTAGACTAGTGGTTGCGTCTGTGACGTTGTATCCGGAGGTCGTGGGTTCGATTTCCACCCGTGGCAACAAAATATTAGTACGCTTTTTCTGTACACTACTGTACAGTTTGTCATGGTCTGGGTGTTTATAACATATAATATGTATTATATCGTTGTTTCTGGTACACATAGTACAATCCTAGAGCTTAGTTTGTGACCAGAGCAGTATGTGTAAATTGTCCTACATATTATTATTATTACTACTGCAAACATTACCCATGTAATGTTTGTATTACTTGAAATGTTTGCATAACTTGTAATGCGTGATACTAGCATTACAAGTTATGCAAATGTGATGCAATAGAATGAAAGTATCTCATTCTATTAAATAAATTAATATCTTCACGGGTGCCTTACGGCGCCCGAGACCGCCTGGACGGCCCCAGGGTACCCAGCGGAGGGGTTTTAATCCCACCTCGCCGTAGCCGATGGTATGAGTCTACACCGAACAAGTGGCTAGCTCGTCGCGATGTTTTGAATAGACTCAATAACCGATCTATAAACAGTTTCACAAGTTGGTATAGTGAAACCGGGACCGATAGCTTAACGTGCTCTTCGAGTGGTCACTATAGTGGTGTTGTCAAACAAACGTAATTTTTTTTTTAAATTAAATACTCATTGGTACACACCGGGATTCAAACCAGGGACCTAAGTGTTTTTAAGTCCAAGGTCTAATCAACTCGGCCACCGCGTATATCATTCATTTGCATCATGTTAAAGTAATGTAATGAGTATATGAGACAAGATATGATCTACGAATTTGTATACGAAGTAATAAACTACTTTTACTTCATTATTTTAATAAAATATTTTACCTATGTAAACTAAAGCAACTATGTTTTTTTTTTAATAATATTATATTATACCTAATATGTACTTAAAACCATTTTAATACAAAAAAAATGTTTTGTTTAGAATTCTGATTATTACTATTTTATTTAAATTAATAGTATTAAATATTGTAATATAAAGTGTAATAGATACGCAACATGTCTTGGTGTAAAGCAAACTGAACTGAAACAAATGGGAAATAGTAATATCACAATAAGATATCTCTTTTTCCGTACTGTGATGTGTTATCACATTACATTTAGATGCACTCTTTCGCGCATGTCTACAGGCGAGCCGTTCGAATGTATGGAGTATCTCCCTATTTATACCTTCAGCACGGGCTGATACATAAATTTGGGCGTCTAAAATTATTTCCACACGAAATTTCATCTAAATCAGTTCAACGGTTTACTCGTAGAAAGGTAACAGAATTACTAGTAGTATGGATATATAAATATATATAATTATTTTACAATTTATATTATATATCTCGTATACTACCTACTTAATCTAAGGTTCAGTTGCACCAGTGTCTGTTAAAGTTATTGTAATGGTTAAAGTAAGAAATGGCGTCGATGTACCAGTTTTATTTAGAAAGTGTAATGACAGCTGGTACATTCGACGCCATTTCTAACTTTACAGACATACATCATCACGGGTGCCTAACTAACACTAACACGGGTTTTTAACTTTGTTAACAATTAATTTAACGAAAACTTTGGTGCAACTCAGCCTTAGGGGCCAATATTTAAAAATAACGCACATCACTAGAACAGTCAAAATCGAAATATCTTCGTTCAGAATTATCAGTAGGTTTGAAACATCGATTTAATTTTATAAACGTTTTGTTTTGAGAAGAGCTTTATGTTTCATTATTGTTCTGCAACGTTTACGGCTTGCCAACAATGATTATTTAGCACTTTTATAATCTAGAATATTTTACCTACCTATTTGGTCTAATTTCGCCCTAAGTAAATATCAACAGCATACTTAACTTTCTATCCAATAACTTGATAATTAAATGGTATAGTATGGTTGTAACGTTTGGAAATTCGTCACTTTTCAATCGAAGTATTACTATACCTACATGTATTAAAGATGGTTAGCTATGAGTTCTTGGCTAAGGAGCTAGATCTGTTAATTTTGTAAAGAAATTAATGATGCATATAATAAAAAAACATTTTATTTGACATAATCACACTTAACTTTTTTTATACTTAATAAATGACTATTATATTTTGTAATAGTAAGTATATAATAATAATAAAGATTATATTACTATTCTTGTATAATACATACCGGTATTAAGCGTTACACTTAACAGAGAACATTGTGAGGCAGATGTATGAGCTATAAGTATGAATAATTTATGGAAGTGCTGTGAAATCACAATTATTATCTATCTCATTCACATTCACACAAATCTACATATACAAATTTAAAAAACTACCTACTCTTTGTTTCTTTTAAATATCAACTAAATTATATCAATAAGGTTATTTGTTGCCGTATTTTCGCACCATTATTACTTTCTGAGCATTGATTGGTTATAATAATTTTGTTTTGCCACATCATTGCATCAGTTTTATTTAGAAAGTGTAATGACAGCTGGTACATTCGACGCCATTTCTAACTTTACAGACATACATCATCACGGGTGCCTAACTAACACTAACACGGGTTTTTAACTTTGTTAACAATTAATTTAACGAAAACTTTGGTGCAACTCAGCCTTAGGGGCCAATATTTAAAAATAACGCACATCACTAGAACAGTCAAAATCGAAATATCTTCGTTCAGAATTATCAGTAGGTTTGAAACATCGATTTAATTTTATAAACGTTTTGTTTTGAGAAGAGCTTTATGTTTCATTATTGTTCTGCAACGTTTACGGCTTGCCAACAATGATTATTTAGCACTTTTATAATCTAGAATATTTTACCTACCTATTTGGTCTAATTTCGCCCTAAGTAAATATCAACAGCATACTTAACTTTCTATCCAATAACTTGATAATTAAATGGTATAGTATGGTTGTAACGTTTGGAAATTCGTCACTTTTCAATCGAAGTATTACTATACCTACATGTATTAAAGATGGTTAGCTATGAGTTCTTGGCTAAGGAGCTAGATCTGTTAATTTTGTAAAGAAATTAATGATGCATATAATAAAAAAACATTTTATTTGACATAATCACACTTAACTTTTTTTATACTTAATAAATGACTATTATATTTTGTAATAGTAAGTATATAATAATAATAAAGATTATATTACTATTCTTGTATAATACATACCGGTATTAAGCGTTACACTTAACAGAGAACATTGTGAGGCAGATGTATGAGCTATAAGTATGAATAATTTATGGAAGTGCTGTGAAATCACAATTATTATCTATCTCATTCACATTCACACAAATCTACATATACAAATTAAAAAAACTACCTACTCTTTGTTTCTTTTAAATATCAACTAAATTATATCAATAAGGTTATTTGTTGCCGTATTTTCGCACCATTATTACTTTCTGAGCATTGATTGGTTATAATAATTTTGTTTTGCCACATCATTGCATCTGCTGAAACAACCCCTCTTTCATTCGTCACATCATTGCATCTACCGAAACACCTCACCTTTATGTGTCACATCACTGTCGACATACCGCCCATCCATGTGTCACATCACTGCAGACACCTCCTATCCATGGGTCACATCATAAATGCATCTGCCGACACAGCTCTCCTTCATGCATCATAACATTGCATCTGACACACCCCTCATTCATGCGTCACACCATTGCATCTGCTGAAACACACCTCTTTTGTTCGTCAAATCATTGCATCTGCCGACACACCTCTCCTTTATGTGTCACATCACTGCCGACACACCTCCCATCCATGTGTCACATCATAATTGCATCTGTCGACACAGCTCTCCTTCATGCATAATAACATTGCATCTGCTGACACATCCCTCATTCATGCGTCTCACCATTGCATCTGCTGACACATCCCTCTTTCGTTCGTCACATCATTGCATCTGCCGACTCACCTCTCCTTTATGTGTCACATCACTGCCGACACACCTCCCATCCATGTGTCACATCATAATTTCATCTGCTGACACAGCTTTCCTTCATGCATCATAACATTGCATCTGTTGACACACCCCTCATTCATTCGTCATGCGTCACATCATTGCATCTGCCGACACACCTCTCCTTCATGCGTCACATCATTGCTCTGCCAAAACACCTCTTTTTCATGCGTCACATTATTGCATCTGCCGACACCCCTCTCCTTCGTGTGTCACATCATTGCATCAGCCGACACAGGTTTCCTTCATGCATCATAACATTGCATCTGCTGACACACCCCCCATTCATGCGTCACATCATTGCATCTGCTGACACACCTCTCCTTTATGCATCACACCATTGCCTCTGCCGAAATACCACTTTTTCATGCGTCACATTATTGCATCTGCCGACACACCTCTCCTTCGTGCGTCACATCATTGCATCTGCTGACACACCCCTCTTTCGTTTGTCAGATCAATGCATCTGCCGACACACCTCCCATCCATGTGTCACATTATAATTGCATGTGTCGACACAGCTCTTCTTCATGCATCATAACATTGCATCTGCTGACACATCCCTCATTCATGCGTCACATCATTGCATCTGATAACACACCCCTCATTCATGCGTCACATCATTGCATCTGCTAACATACCCCTTTTTCATTCGTCACATCATTGCATCTGCCGACACAGCTCTCCTTTATGCATCACATCATTGCATCTGCCGACACACCTCTCCTTCACGCGTCACATCATTGCTCTGCCGACACAGCTCTCCTTTATGCGTCATATCATTGCATCTGCTGATACACCCTTCCTTCATGCGCCACACCATTGTATCTGCTGAAACAACCCCTCTTTCATTCGTCACATTATTGCATCTGCCGACACACCTCTCTTTCATGCGTCACATCATTGCTCTGCCAAAACACCACTTTTTCATGCGTCACATTATTGCATCTGCCGACACACCTCTCCTTCGTGTGTCACATCATTGCATCAGCCGACACAGGTTTCCTTCATGCATCATAACATTGCATCTGCTGACACACCCCTCATTCATGCGTCACATGATTGCATCTGCTGACACACCTCTCCTTTATGCATCACACCATTGCCTCTGCCGAAACACCACTTTTTCATGCGTCACATCATTGCATCTGATGACACACCCCTCATTCATGCGTCACATCATTGCATCTGCTAACATACCTCTTTTTCATTCGTCACATCATTGCATCTGCCGACACAGCTCTCCTTTATGCATCACATCATTGCATCTGCCGACACACCTCTCCTTCATGCGTCACATCATTGCTCTGCCGACACAGCTCTCCTTCATGCGTCATATCATTGCATCTGCTGACACACCCTTCCTTCATGCGCCAAACCATTGTATCTGCTGAAACAACCCCTCTTTCATTCGTCACATTATTGCATCTGCCGACACACCTCTCGTTTATGTGTCACATCACTGCCGACACACCTCCCATCCATGTGTCACATCATAATTGCATTTGTCGACACAGCTCTCCTTCGTGCATCATAACATTGCATCGGCTGACACACCCCTCATTCATGCGTCACGTCATTGCATCTGCTGACACAACTCTCCTTTATGTCACATCACTGCCGACACACCTCCCATTCATGTGTCACATCATTGCATCTGCCGACACCTATCCTTCATTCGTCACATAATTTCATTAGCCATCACAGAGTTCTTTGTTAAGAGTTGTGTAAATATTTAAATGCATATAATAACTATCAAGGCACAAACAAGGCCATTTATAAAATGCTTATAAATATATTTACCATGGCGCCCTTTCGGGCATGATTTAACAATTACTTATATAATTATAAAATAAATTTCATTTCTTATTCTCACTAAATTAAGTACAATATAAGTTGTGCGTATTAAAAATATTATTTTTATTCGTGCATTTCTCTAAAGGTTAATTTATTTTATTAAGATATTGGATATAAATATAAAATAATTTTAGGTGTATATTCAGTGATAAAATGTGATATTAAAATGTAATTATTTGCAAGTACCTATAACTTAAAAAAAATATTATATAATGCATATTTTATAATATACTAATCAGATAGAAATAATCCGGTAACATTAATCACTAATATTATGTTTTTTTTTAACAAAAAAAGAAGAATATTATTGCCTAAATTATTACGAATAGATTTATTGCAATTAACAAATTATAAATCATTTTATTCATTAAAATATTTTAATTAAATAGAGTAATATAAAAAAACGATAAAATTCACAGTTATAAGTACAATCTTAAAATTAATGGTATAAAAATTTATAATAAAATTTATTGCCAATTAGTAAATAACAATTAATTGGATGTAGAATCCTACAAAAGCCCTAACACACTGATTAATTGCATATAAAAAATGTATAGCATTAATCATTTAAATCCTTGAGTAGTAATATAATTTAATAAAAATATTACCTAGGGGCGTTTGGAAAGAAATTAACAAATAGCCCATGTTACTCGCTAATAGCTTTCTATTGGTGAAATATTTTGATTAAACTATAATTTATTTAGTAGTATTGATTAAACATAAAGTTTTATAAAAACGTGAGAAATAAGACTTTATATTATATTTATTTTTATCTTAATAAATATGTTATATTGAATAATAATGTTTACATTAATAATGCACACCCCTAGTTAAAAATACGTTTTTTTTTTTAATTTTGAAGTACATTAAAATTAATTTGTAAGAAAACTTGCTGATCACCAAAATATTGAGCACCAATCTAATAAGTATTTATATATCAATAATAAAAAAAAGATAGTACTTGTCTATTATACATTCATATCTAATAACTATAAATGTGATTCTTAATTGTAAATTTTAAATACAAACATTGCATTATCATTGTTATAGACACTATAATTATAAGAATGATTTAATTCTTATTCAATAATTCATTTATACTAATTAAAACTTAAACTAAAATAAACTATACCAAAATATATTTTATAATATAAATTTATATGACACAAAATCTGGTGTAAAATGACAAACTTCCAAATTACTTAATAAAATAAATTATATTATTATTAATTAGTTAATTCTTCTATGGCTCTTTCGTATATAAATTAATAAATAATAATAAAATATAGCAATGAAGGTTTTACTTATTATGTATTCATATATAATTTATTATTATTTAATATAATATTAATACCGTTATACAAGACTATTATACTAGAATAGTTTTTTAAAGAAATAGTAAAAATATTAAAGTAAAATGGAATGTGCTGGTTGAGTTGTTATAATTCATAGTCTGTCTTGCTTCTTGTTTTGGTACTAAACGGGGGTTAATCAATGGTATATGGGGGGGGTAATAAATTGTTATTTATAAGGATTTTATGAGAAAGATGTTATTAAAACAGTGAGTAGTGTATACTACTGTTTTTTTTTAGATATGCAAATTTTATTAAAATGCCTTCAAGAGATGCGGGGTCTAAAATTTTATTTTGAAAAATCAAAATTTCAATCGTTATAATATAAAACTATTAGCACTGTAAAAATAAAAAGTACAATTGGATTACAAAGTTATTAAAAAATTATATGTCAATCTATCGTTATGAAGGGTAACTGAGGGTAAAATTTATATGTCAATCTATCGTTATGAAGAATGTAACAATTCTGTATTAACATTTGATATTATTATGATTTTTATACATTTTTTTGTGTTATAGTTAAAAGTTAATGTAATATATTATTTTGTCATTTTACTCACAATTAAGGACTAGAATGTAATATTTTTATATGGCTGATTTCTGTGCGGCAGCGGCGTCTTGACGAGTTTTCAGGAAATCTGAAAACGCCACTGTCTTCACAAAGTCAACAGTTTTGTAGTTCGATGCGGTGTCAACGGACGAAAGAGACTTTCCATGTGCCACATTTTTCTTTGACTCTTTCAAAATGTTTTTATCCTAAAAAAATATGATTTTATTTTAAGTAGTAGTAGACTAAGTCGGTTTTAGCTGAGAAGATACAAAGCTGGCTTCAACCGCTTGTATACTATGCTTGTACCTACATGTGTGTACTAGTAACATGTTATATTTCAGATAATGATAAACTGAGCAGAAACATGTAATAACATTGTTTTGCCATGAAAAGGAATATAACCCAAGACCTCTTATACAGTGCCAACAGCGCAGCGCAACAGCGCGCGTCAATAGACCATGTATTAATATTTTTAGATATTTCGTTATCAGGCTGTGGGACACCAGTTAGTTTAACAATACATATATACTAGCACATACAAATATATTCTATACTATCACGCCTGTATCCTTGTCAAAATGTAAGCAGAAAGTAATATTAACATAGACTCTAGTTCCTTATATAATTAAGTGGATGTAAATGCTTGTGTGTACTGTATACAACATAATATATAGTCTTATTAAATTGTTTTTACCTTATTGTTAGGTGGTTGAGAAGTTTGCAAATCCAAGTCCAAATACTGAAGAACATCCGTTTTCATTTCGTTCTGTCGTGGTAACCGCTAAAATTTAAACAAAAACCAATATAAATAATAATTTATTTAAAATAAAAAACACTGTTTTTATGTCAATGTTAAATCTAGGTGTCTTTAAGTCAAGAGTGTATAGGGCTCTTACAGAGTAAACATGCTTTATTCGACTTCATCGTTGCTTTCCATCAGGCAAGATTGAGAGGTGACTCGTACCTAGCTAACTCAGTGGTTTTGTACGTTGGCGTGAAAGCAGGGGGTGTGAATTCAAGTCCTACCAACCAGAAAATGTTCATTCCGATGTTACCTATGTCAGCCAAAAATGTGGTCAACTACAACTATGGTTGAAGTTTATTTGTATGTCATAAAGCAATAAGGTTGATTTTTCCTTGCAGAGAATATCCTTTATAATTTATTGCAGTGAGGTGGTTATAAATCAATCGACGCTTGGTCCACTGTAAAGTACGTTTCACAATAGAGTTTGGACGGTGCTGCTGTCGCGCGAAGGGCTGTTTGTAATCTCAGTTTTAAACTCTCCAAAAATTATTTTAAAATGAATTCGATTTATTTTAGTAATAAAAAAATTATACTGCGAAGAAAAATATCACTACGCTGTAGGTACATGGTGACTTTTATAGGTTGTACTTGGGCATAATATGGGGTTCTGATTAAATCTAACAACTTTTCCCATGCAACCATGTGACGCAAATGAAAAAAAAAATGCAATCTCCATACAAACTAGTAATGTTAAACTGACCAATTGGTATGGGGAAGTCAATTTTTATTTTCATTTGCGACACATATGGTTCCATGGAAAAAGTTGTTAGATTTTATCAGTAGAGCCTCTATTAGCCCAAAGTACAATCTTTCAAATTTACCCTGGGCCGTGTTCGGAAACGTAACACTTTAACACTGGGTAGTGTAACAGAGTGCGACAAAAATATTGAAAAATGCTTAGAGAAGAAGAGATGCATATAGTGTAGTGACATTACCCAGTGTTAAAGTGTTAGTTTACGAACACGGCCCTGTATAGTTAGGACATCTGTTTATAATTTTATTAGATCCACTTTTTACCGCGGGAATTAATTTGTGAAAAGAACTATATTTTGAGAGATGCGATTTGAAAAGCCCGATAAGTCGTTCTCTCTTAATAAACGTGTTTATTTGCTCACCTTATTTCCGTAGCCGTGTATATGACTGGAGGGGCGAGGCTTCAAAGCCCGGTCCACTACGGGAGGTAAGAACCACAGGTTGCAATATTGAGGCTGAAAATATATTCAATCCAATTATAAAAACAAACCATCATTTATATGCTGAAAATAGGTTATATAATAAATATTTTAAAGTTTAAATGCGAGGGCAATAAATGCACAAAATTTTTATGTTATATATTTTGATTTACTTTTGATAGCTTCAGTACTAATAAATAGTGATGTTATTGTGTTATCGATTCGATTTCTTACAACAATCGACTTTATTTATGAAGAAGTTTTAATCGATTATCAAACTCTGGTTATCTAAGCGGTATAAGCAAAATAAAGCATTGGACGAGGTATAATTAAATCAATTCAATCAACATTAACCACAATCTGCAAATCCCGCTTTTATAGCCAAGACTGCGATCCAAAAAAAAAAAAATCCTCTCGTCATATATAACTTCGGAAATAATCTCGCGTTTCTAGTAAGTTCAATATATATTTTTTTTATCCAGATCGCTATATACTGGTCATGGACTGTGTTTACTATATTCGCTAGTATAGATGGGCGAGTTAAACCAATAGGACATGTTTATTTAAAAAATAAAGTGTACCTATTGGTTTATTTCTATCTGTAATTACTAGCTAAACTCTAGGCATGTCTGTAATGTGTGCACCATAAACAACGATGCTAATATATATTATATTTTCTACATGGTCAGACCAAGTCCAACCATACTAACTTTATAAATATATTATCATTAAGCAACTTTATTAACTTAAACACTATGATAATAAATTATAACTAAAACTTACATGTAGAATCATTTCGTCTTCGTCATAAACATGTCTCAAGCTGGTAACACCGAACTTCGACGAATACATTTTGGCGCGGCCACCTGTAGTAGCACTGCCAGCAGATCGATTATATTTCTGGTTTGAAATTCTTGACTGTAACAAATAATAGTATAATAAATAACTTAATATATACGTGGTGGCCGAGTTGGTTAGACTTTGGACTTAAAAGCACTTAGGTCCCTGGTTCTATATTCTGTTTCTTATATCGGAAACGTTAGGTAAATAATAATAATAGTCCCTGCGTTCCGACCGCTAGCGCGGGCAGTTTTTCGTGGTGCCATCAAAATCCAGCGCGACCGCCCGTTTTAACACAGCCATGTAATTTTTTTTAGCGATGCTAAAATGCAGATCTGAAACGATCGGTGTTGATTTTTGATGCCACTTATTTTTGACAAGAAGCACTATTTTGAATTAAATAATTGAAATTAAAAATATTACTACCTTATCATTATATAATAAATCAATATTTTTTAATTAACTATTATTTAAATACATTAATTTTACAATATCACAATATTAATTTAATTAACAACCTCAAACTAAACATACCAAAGCTGAATTTAGTTACACCATATTTATTTTTTAGGTTTAATCGAACTTTTAAAACTAAAGCAGATATGAGTATATAAAATAATTAAATTTCAATTTGTAGATAGATATTCAATGTAAACAAACATCTGTCAAAAAGTAGCCCGGCTAACTTTTCGTGGAAAAATTTCTGGTCGCGGAACGATTGGTGGCAACTTGAATTGCTAATATTTCCACGTGCTGGAACGACTTGGGCTAAAAAAAACAGCGATCCGTGGCAGCGATGCTGATGTCGGAATATGTAGGAGAACTTACACAAATTGCTCTGGTCACAAACTAAGCTCCAGGCTTGTACTATGTGTACCAGAAACAACGATATATACATATTATATTTTATAAACATACAGAAAAAGGTACTAATATTCATTTGCCTTGGGTGGGAATCGAGCCCACGACCTCCGGATTTAACGCCAAAGGCGCAACAACCACTAGCCTGTCAAAACAACGTAATGCTATAAATATGACATTGAGCACGTTAAGCTCTCGGTCCCAGTTTACTATATCAACTTATGAAACTATTTGTAGATGGGTTATTGCGTCTATCCAAACATCGCGACTAGCCAGCCACTTGATCGGTGTAGACTCATACCGGCTACGACGAGGTAGAATTAAAACCCATCCGCTGGGTACCCTGAGGCTGCCTAAGTGGTCGTTTTTTTTTTGGTGCACGGCATGTTACTTTGTATCTACCTGGTGGTGAGCAGACCTACAAAGTCCATGAATGGGGTCGATGAATAAATGTTAGGCGTGGATTTCGCTCCATAACTAGAAAACATAGTCTACTTCACTACATACAGACACGCTGCGGCCTTTTTCGTGTTTTGTTTTGACTCGACGCGTACTATAACAACAGGAACGTCATAAGTCGAAAGATCTGCGTGAGATAACGTTTTTTTTTTTGCTTTTGGCTTTAGTTTCTTTACGTTCGTCGAAAATATTTTTTCGGAGCGTCATATATGCGTTGTGGTTTTAATTTAATAAAACATTCAACCATATGTCTGAATCATAAAAACTATTTTGTCATGTTATTTTTTTACAATATTTAATTTTAGTTCTTTAGAAACCAATCAGCATTACAATTTCAATGTATTGTTTTAGTGTTATTTCAGTAAGCATTTCAAATGTGTGCAAAGTGGCGACGGTGGTTTTGATACTAACATCGTTTGAACGCACTTCCAGTCTTATAAAACTATACAGGGTGAATTTTTCAAGTGTGCCTCAAGGCCAAATCCTAAAATACAAGGAATATCGAAAAATGCTCAAAGGAGTCATGGGACCGATTTTGATCAAAACTAAAACTGCATCATTAGATTTTAGAAAAAGATATTCTGCTTGCAGGGAATCGAACCGGTTGATTTTGAAAAAAAAAGTCATGTATTACTACACCAGCTGTTAGTGTCGCTTATAAAAACTAAAACAGTATCATTAGATTTTTGAAAATGTTATTCTCCTAGCCGGGAATACCGATTGTTTTGAAAAAAAAAGTCATGCTGTATTATTGCACCAGCTGATAGTGACCCTTATAAGTATCAAATTCTGGTAAGTAATATTAAACGGTAAACTAAAGGAAAGTGATAATTTTCAAGATAATATGTTAAAAATTGAAACCCTAACTAATAAATTATTTTTTTCTTACGTTAGTTTAATTAAAAAATATGATGTTGTTTTCAATGAGGATGGGTTTTAAAGAGCATTATTGGTAAAGTATGATATTATTATTATATTATTTTTTATTAAAATTGAGCACTTTCCTTTAGTTTACCATTACATGTTACTTACCAGAATTTGATACTTATAAGCGGCATTATCAGCTGGTGCAATAATACAGCATGACTTTTTTTTTCAAAATCAATCGGTTAGATTCCAGGCTAGGAGAATTATTTTTTCAAAAATCTAATGATGCAGTTTTAGTTTTTATCAAAATCGGCCACGTGACTCCTTTGAGCATTTTTCGATATTGCTTATAGTTTAGATTTGGCCTTGAAGGCACACTTGAAAAAATCACCCTGTATAATCCTGTCAGCGACGTCTTAGAAAGGCATTCCAAAGTTTCGCCGGTCGATGATGACTACTGGATTTCCTATTACACCGACTTCCACTGCATATAAGTTAATTAACTAAACAGTTAATTAGTTAAACAATTTCATCGAGATCAAAGTATTTTCAATCAATTTCATAATATAATACGCACCAAATTCTCTGTTTCCATTGGTTCTTGTAACTTTGGTCCATAAAACGGTTCTCTGTAACAAATAAATAACATAATTTATATCTAGGTAAAATAAAATCGTAGAATTTCCGTCTGTACATTAAAAATTATTGCAAAAAAAAGTAGTGAAAGTGGCGAGGAATAAGTAATACAAGGTTAAAAATCATTCTTTTATGGTCTATTTTCTGGTTAGTTGTTTGTTTGGGCTCATAATTAAAAGCTGACACGCGACACTAATATGCACTGCACTATCACTATACACTGTTTACAATGTGTACCGCGTGGACTGGGTTCATTTTGCGATTGGCCTTAGAGCCTGCTGTGTTATACCCAGTTGCAGTGGCATAGGCATGGCGGCCTTTTAGCCGAAGGAAAAGTCGACAGACTAGTCTTTGAACGAACAGTGACACTTTTTGGCCGTAATGCCACACGCCTGGGTCTTATTGGCATTAAACTGAACGGGGTAGTTCTCACCCCACAAAGCACTCCTTTGTGCATCGTCCAGCTCATTTACCAAAATTAATCGTACCCTACACCACGTCATGCTACAAACACTTTGACGTGTAATGGCATATTTTGGTTGCCCGGGCCCAGACTATGACTAGGACTCAGCCGTGAAGTTCAAGGACATAGGGATATGAGTCGGCGTATTCCTGGTCCGAGAACTACATGTCTTTGTCCTTGGAATCCTTAAACAGGGTCCACAGGAACTTCGGCAAACTGACCGGCTAAGGCCACTTTATGCCGCCTTAACTAGATAGTACTCAATCATCCTACACACCCAATAGCTTTAGGGAGAGACCTAATACAATTTTCTAGGAAGCGAGTGTTGGGCGGGTAACATAGGCAAGCACAGAGGACCTTGAAATGCGTGATCATGTCGGCCTCGCTCTGCTGGCTAGATGCCAGCCCAGGGTCTGCGTTCCGGGATTGGGCGGATTTAAAGCTAGCGACAACGACGTGGACAGTGATTCGATTGGAGAAGACATGAGGCTTATCATATGTGGATATGGGGATGGTGATATTCCCAATTCGACCGCAGCCAGGATGCTGCCCCCGCTAAAGTCCCTTTTCACGGAGATCTTCATACCATGTCGGATGTAATAAGACAGGTATGGATTTACTCAAGTCGCTACTCCAACTTGAGTTACTTAATTTATAAAAACCCACCGGGGCAGTTATACGAGTTATACTTATTATATATAATACATACCTTTGATAATCTTTTCCTCTAGCCATGGTTTTAGGAGGTCGTGGTGGAACAGGTGGGCCTAAAATAATAGTAATAAAAACTTTATTTAGAGTCTGACTAGTAAAATAGAATTGGTTTAGAACGTTAGAAATGACTAAAATAGTTATATATGTATCATCACGGGTGCCTTACGGCGCCCGAGACCGCCTAGACGGCCCCAGGGTACCCAGCGGAGGGGTTTTAATCCCACCTCGTCGTAGCCGATGGTATGAGTCTACACCGAACAAGTGGCTAGCTCGTTGCGATATTTTGAATAGACTCAATAAACCATCTATAAACAGTTTCACAAGTTGGTATAGTGAAACCGGGACCGACAGCTTAACGTGCTCTCCGAGGCACTATAGTGGTGTTGTCAAACAAATGTAGATAAATTTTTAATTTAAAAACTCATTAAAGTACACATCGGGATTCGAACCAGGGACCTAAGTGCTTTTTTTTTTTTATATCCAAGGTCTAACCAACTAGGCCACCACGTATATTAAAATAGTTAGTGATAGATATTTAATAGAAACTAATAGTTTTCTGCAAAATTAATATTCTGTGTTTATAACTCTATTGTTTAGTTAACACTGACTAAATCTTTACACTCGGGCTATTATATTTTTGGTTTTAATTAGTAGTAGTAATGTTAAGATGAAACCCTACATCAATATATCAAAATAGCAGTTCCTTTTTAAAACAACGGTTTTCTTTTCTTAGAAATGTTTTACAATAAGTCAGTTAATGAATATAACTCCGGGTGGATTATATAGCAACGGATTACCTCATCACTATGAGGCCCAGAGTCTCGAACAATGGAAATGACGTCGTCGATTTTATTAAATATTTAATCTAATAATATTACAAATTTATAAATCAGGCTTACCATCTGTTATAATGGCGTTATTCTTAGGACTAATAGAGAGTTTGGTAAATGTTTTTGCAACAGACCAATCACCTGAAACAAATTACACATGGTTACTTAAATACTAAAACCACTAATGCGTAAGTTTAAGAGAAATGCCATTAAATTAGTATGAGGGGAACGACTACCTTTCAGTTCGGCCCCTTGCCTACAGAACTTTCTTTGAGGCCGTGATTGTTTAGGTTTTAGTAGCATATTTTTAAGAAAAAAACTTATTTATTAATATTGATGATTTTAGGCTACTATTTTAGGTAGATCTTTGATACCAATGCCTTAATAAATAAATAAAAGTGTTTTCCATAAAATACTCGTTCGGAATGTCATCGCTGCAAAATAGAGTACTTTATGGAAAATAGTGTTTCGATGTTAATGTATGAGGGTTCATGGGTGACCGCTTTATACAATGACGCAATACCATGATAAACACTGCAATACCATTGAAAAATGAGGACGGGTTAATCCCCTTGCTGGGTACCCTGAGGCCGTTTAAACGGTTCTCGGGAGCCAAAAAGGCACCCATGATGGTATTTATTATTATATTTTACAATATCAACTAACAATTGAGAAATATATAGTTACCAATGTTCGAGTGACTGTTGTTAAGAGACTTGCACTCATCCTCGGATAGGTTAGAATCGTTTTCAGAGAACTCGGCATTGTTAACACGTATTTGAGGTTGGCTGGTATACATTTGGGATGGTTTCCTCTTGTTCGGCACTCGACCACTAGAAACTAGATCTCCGGTGTCGAAACTAAATGCCCGTTTAGGGTCCTGGAATAATTAAAAAAGTATATATAAACCTTTGTAGTAATAAAGATTATTAACATAAGTTCTGTAAACTTATTGAAGTTTTGCTGTTCAGTTAGATTCAAGCAACCAGCCCTTAATTAAATTAACGAATTTATTTAACATTATAAAATATTACATTTAATAAAATTATACGACGTTAATTGTATTTGAACTATGTTTGTCACTATGTTTAATTACAAATACAAATATCTTTATTTTTATAGGATTAATACACAATTTAACAGCGGACCCCGCACTAGGTAGGTCTGTATCGCGGGCGTCCAATTATGATTAACAATTCCAGCATTTGCTACCAGTAGACATTATATTAAATACAACAAATAAAAATTTAGTAAAGAATTTAAATAAATTACAATATATCAATAAAAACTAAATTATAATAGAAATTAAGTGATCATATTGTCTAGGCAGACCCTCATTCACCGAGATGACGCCATCTCGGAAATATTGTACTCCTCTTCCAAGGTCTGGTCTAAACCGCTGGTAAAGTTCACTATGTTTAGGACATATAGACGGTACATTAATCCAAGTGGCTCATTTCATCCTGCAGACTTGAAGCGAGTGCTTTGTTTTGACATTAACAATTATAAGTAATCCTAGTCAAAATATCGTTGCCCGCAGGCTTTTTCTTCCAGCTCGGAAGAAGACAGCAAACCTCCACGGATTTTGAGAATGTTTTCGGAGCGAGGATATGCGGCCAGCCTATGTACTGTGTGTCGCACTGGAACGGTGATTTACTAATAGCAGGGGTTCTCCCCTTCAGACGCGATTTATTATTCCAAAGTTAGAGTTGAGTGGGCCTGCTCTTCTTACATGGTTACTGAATCATGTTTTTGTAACCCGCTGAGATGTACCAATGAGATTGGCGACATGTATACTTTGGGTGACAGTCAGATTATACTCTCCTGGCTGAGAGTTGCTGTCCATACACTTGAAGTCATTGTGGCCAAACAAGTCTCCACGATCCAGGCTTCTGATGCTAAATAAAACTAAAGACATATCCCCAGGCGAAATGAATCTTGTTGCCCCAGATCTTTTACGTAACTTACTTTGGTGGGGCCTTGATTGGTTGTTGTACCCTGAGCTGTCATGGGCTCACCACAGCCAGCCTTTGTTAACAATTCCATTACCTGGAGTTCAATCCCATTTTTTAGATAAATTAATTGAGCGCTCTCAATAAAGTAAACTTAGCAGGTTTGACTGCGTGGATTATCCGTTTTAAATTAAATTGTCGTCATCCTCGAGAGAAATTCCAGTCCCAAGTCCTCACATAATTATCACTTTAAACAAATTCACACCATTTTAAAGACTCTCTTTTGTTTTGGGAAGTTGTTTAGGCTTATAATTTGGATAAAAATGAAATCGAGACACTGTGGGCTGGGCGTTGCAAGCTTAAAAGAGCAAATGGCGGAATCGAATGAATCCCATTTTTGATGAATTGGGCTTTCTACGTGTCGAAAGAAGGATTCAGAATGCTTATTTGCCCTTTAGAGCACACCATCCTCTATCTATAGTTTTAATAATTCTGCCTCGCCTAGATTTGTTTATATTGGTAATTATTATAAAAGATATACCAACCCGCGAGCCAGTGATGCATTCCGAAATCGGTATATAAGGTCCTGCAGCGTCAGCCGTTGGTTGTCTCACGATCGGCGGTTCAACATTGTTGGTATCGAGACTAAATGTTGCTGAAATAATGAGGTTGAAATATTTAATATGTTAAAATTTTCATATGAACAGTAGCTAAAAAATATAATAGGGCATCGTCGTCATGTTAGTATTTTTTTTTTAAATATTCCTGTTAGTGCTTAGTAAAAAAATCCTACTGAATATCCTTTAAGGTTAGGTATAGGGTTGAATATTACTATTTTAACTAAATAAAATATTTTATTTAATAAGCTGAACTGAGAACAGAATTCGTATTGTTTTTTTCAGCTACTGTATAAAATTAATAACTATTACATATTAAATAATGGAGTTAATTTATTAAGGGTCAGTTTGTACAAAAGGCATAACTTATATTGGAGTAAAGATAGTAAAATCAAATTTCATACAAATATTTACTCATAGATTAAATTATTAATACTCGGAATGTTTATTTGTAATTTATCCCCTTCTTTCAGTCAAACCGACCCTCATAAAGAGTAAATCTGAATATATTTTTTTAATATAAATATACATAATGAAATATTATTTATAAAAATGTTAATCCAAAAAACATACAATGGTAATTATTCATATAATATTGTTATTTAAAAATATTCCGTGTTGTTATTCGTATCGCGAATTTTTATTTATACGATTTTAAATTCCAAAGCATACATTTTTAATATATCTTTTAACTTTCTTGTAAACGAATTTCGTCATTATTAATGTTGAAGAAATCAACCTTTTATTTTTCACAGATTTTTATTTTTATTACTGCCGTTTCATGTTATACACAATGCATACCAGTGGTAGCTATACTCGCATATTGCTTTACAGAAAAAAAAACTATAGAAGTATTTATTATAAAAGACATACATAATATATAAATAACACGCTAGTGTAATTTTATATACATTTTCATATTAATCTATATTTAAATGTATACTAGTCGTCCCGATTTTAAATGTGAAAGTTTAGTTTATATATTTGTTACTTAATAATTTCGAAACAGCTGAACTGATTTAGATAGATAAATTTTGACCCAGACATGGTAGAGTCAGATGCGAATAACTAGATACATTAAATTTTTATCTCGGCAAAATTATCTATTGTAATACCGGGACACTGTCCTTGTATAATTGATATATCATCACGGGTGCCTTACGGCGCCCGAGACTGCCTAGTCGGCCTCAGGGTACCCAGCGGAGGGGTTTTTAATCCCTCATCGTAGCCGACGGTATGGGTCTACAGCAATTAAGAGGCTAGCTTGTCGTGATGTTTGGATAGACTTAATAACCTATCTGTTTCACAAGTTGGTATAGTGAAACTGGGAGCGACAGCCTAACGTGCTCTCCGAGGCACTATAGTGGTGCCGATATGGATCCAATTCAAAACTCTAGGCGGACGAAGGCGCAAGCAGAAGCTAGTCATTTTTATAAAAACAAAGCTATTTTTTTTATTTATAAATTTAAAAAACTGCGCTAAATAAATAATAAAATATTGTTTTTTATATAACAAATTCTTTATTTATAATTTTGTAAGTATATAACACAATATTTATTTTATTGAGTTTTTAAAAACACCACAATGAGCTCGTAACAGGTATTTTCGACTTAAAAGCAAAGCCCAATTACATTCGACCACACCAAAAGATCCATATGGTAGCCAAAAAACATTCATCTATTTACTAATATTATAAACCTGATGTGCCCATTGATTTGAGAAATACCAAAAAAGAGTTAAAAATTAAATACGGCAATCTTCAAGCAGAGCAAATAAATAGTAACCGAACCTAAACATGTGGTGGTTGCCTATAAAAGAAAAAGAGTACCTATATACTCGTAATTTAGATACCTAAATATTAAAACTGCATTTTTCTCTAAATACAAAATTGTGTAAATTCCCGACTAAAACAGCAATTATTTGTCTTGTACTTTAAATGGTTAAATATGTTTTACATCACGCTTTAGAGATCTTCTTTAAAAAACTGTATTCCGAAATTGTATATATTTGAGTTTAAGATCGAATACATTATTATATGTACCTATACTATTTGATTAGTATGCAAAAATATATTGGTTAAAATAGTGGTCTATGTTTACACGCAAAGCAAGAGTACTCTCATAAATACCCTCTTTAACAATAATGCCAAGAACCTTGAACTTCTAACCCTTTACTGGTCAAGTTTATTTTTGGATTTCAAAGTACCACCCAGACAGGGTTTAAACATCGCTATAATATATTTATTCTGTCATGTTAAATAAAGGGTAAGCCGACCGCCATTATTATGAAAAACATCACGTTTTGGCAATATTGCTCGGTACGTTTAGGTAACACGTATGAATGTACATGCTTAGCGCGCTTAAGGCCACCCATACCTATTCACTGTATTTTTTTTTGTAATTACTGAATAAATAGTTTTTGGCAGAATCACTATTTCAAGATCTTTTTTTTTATATATTGGAACACGGCATGTAATACTACATACATATTATACACTATAGCGCCTGTATCGCTGTTACCCCTATCAGCGATACGCAGAGAGTAATGTATGTCGATCTCTACTTACTTCTCTAGCTTTCTCCACATCCATGCACTGATTCATGATTTTTCACTTGGGATGTGTTTGGTGTATAGAATGATATACTGAAGATATTATATATTAAATGTATCATGTTCGCTAGCTGGATGGAGTGGAGTTTTTGAATTTATTAATCTACTAGCGACCCGCCCCGGCTTCGCACGGGTGCAATGCTGATACTAAATATAAACCTTCTTATTATACATATAAACCTTCTTCTTGAATCACTCTATCTATTAAAAAAAAACGCATCATAATATGTAGTGCATGTAGTGATATAGAATTTCAGGCCTTGGGGTTCCCAGCGGAGTGTATTTTTTTTTCATAATCGAGAGTATTCTGAATTTACACCGAAGAAGTTGCGAACTCATTACGGTGTTTATAAAGTCATAGTACAATTAAATAAATACAGTATAGGGTGTTCAAGGAGAGGTTAGATTTTAAATATTTTTTGTGATTTTGTAATTTATTAAAATAAAGCGGTACACGGTTTAGCAATGAATTTTCACATACCCACTACAAATAATAGGGATAATTATGGAGTTCGCGAAGAGTTTACTTTGGTCGCCAGATCAGGTGATTTGACTCTAATAGACCTCTTTCTCTACTTAAAAGGCAAAGTGTATGCCAATTGAAAAACGATCATAAACGGTTCCAGAGCTTAAGGCTGAAATCGCATGAGTAATTAATAAGATATTGCTCCATTTATTCCGAAATATGGTGGAAAATTATAAGAAAAGAATGAGCTCATGCCAACGCAGAGGAAGACAATTGTATAATATAATTTCACATATTTACATAATCGGCATTTATCTTCTTTAAGTTTTCATTAAAATATCTGGTAACGGTTTACAATTTAGTTTATTAAGAAACCATAATCCAACCTCTTCCACACCTATTCTTATAAAATAAATACATATTGCAAAACCTTAAACTATTACAATATATGTAATAGTATTGCGCTAGCGTGTTTTTTAATTTTATTTTAAATAATTTAATATGAATGATTTAGTATTAGTTAAATGATGGATAGGTATACTTATTCCAAAGATTTCTTAAAAAACTCTTTGATTTTTTAAAGAAATATTATAAATATATAGATTCATTAAATTAAATAATATAGCAGCCACGCGTTCAGCGTTTTGAAGGAATTATCACTAAATCTCAATTGAAAATATACTTTGAAAAATATTACACGGTAAGATATATTTTTATAACCAACGAATTAATGCAATAAACTTTAGTTAATACAATCAAAGCATAGAGACTAGAAGGAAATGGTAGCCCAAATAATCCATTGCTAAATAAAGATATAACAATAATGTAATAACACCAAAGTAGTTTAAATAAATATATATATAGGTATATATATTTTTAATAAGGACAATATCTACGTTTTATTGGCACCAATATTATAAATGGAAAAAGTTAGATTTTTTGTTTGTAAAGATTCTATAATATTCTCTCACTTATAGAAATCTTTATTATCAGATTGTAACAAGGCCTGTGTTTAATTTTCGATCCGATTTCTTCTAAATTAAACGGCGGAGTTTAGCTACATTTAAAAAGAAGCAAATTTTCAAATTTGAATAAAATATATTTGCAAATCTAGATTAACTTACCTAGTACTTTAACAGATTCTTCAGTTGCTCGCAGCCCGCACACCCGACAGATAGTATCAACCCACTTTTCCATATCAGATTCACAATCAGCTTCCAGATGATAGGTCCTCGAAGAAGTTCGGATAGTGAAAACGGAACCTCGGAGTCTCGGAGAACCACTGCCGCTTTTGTTCATATGCAGCCCAGCGTCAACCTAAAACGTGCATATTTCAAAATTTAAATATATCACGTATTACAAAAGCAAATTTTGTCAATGCAGCCAAGAACTCAACTTGACCTTACACACCCGTTGCTAAACCGTAAATGTGCGAGTGTTTCATTCGTGCGTATGAAGTAAGAAGATTTGTTGGGGCGCTCATAATTCATATGCGAGGTGAAAATACTCCTTCAACTGAAATTGGGTACATACTGTGAGCCAGGGATTTCAATGTATCGATAAACCGTTTTATTGCAAAAACTATAATATTCTTTCATTTAGTTGTACTTTCTGTTCTATCTAGATGTACATATAATATAATATGTATTACTATTGTGATTTCTAGTACACATAGTACAAGCCTAGAGTTTAATTTGTAACCACAGTAATGTGTGTATAATATACTAGATGATTATTATTTTATATATAAAATGTATATGAATAAAATATTTACAATGAATATACGTGGTGGCCGAGTTACTAACCTTGGACTTAAAAACACTTAGGTCCCTGGTTCGAATCCCGGTGTGTACCAATGAGTTTTTAATTAATAAAAATTTATGTACATTTGTTTGACAACACCACTATAGTGCCTCGGAGTGCACGTTAACCTGTCGGTCCCGGTTTCGCTATACCAACTTGTGAAACTGTTTATAGATGGGTTATTGAGTCTATTTAAAAAACATCGCGACGAGCTAGCCACTTCTTCGGTGTAGACTCATACCATCGGCTACGACAAGGTGGGATTAAAACCCCTCCGCTGGGTACCCTGGGGCCGTCTAGGCGGTCTCGGGCGCCGTAAGGCACCCGTGATGATATGTATGTATGTATTTACAATGACTTGAATAAACATATATGATGGGCTCTTAAATATATTAAAGAACATTCTAATTTATTTTAAATTCGTGTGTTTATGTGACGGACGACGCACATCACTAAAAAAACAATGGATCGATTTATGTGTTTTTTGTTGTAAAGCTGTTAGAGCTGAGGATAAAATAATGTATTTTATATTTTGACATACTTATAATACAGGGGGCTCATATATAATGTTGGTGTTTTAATAGATCTTGCTTTTAAAATATAATATCTCTGAAATGATGAATGAGATCACAAAATGCATAGAGCTCATACTAGTTTCATAGCAACGCAGACAGACCGAGCTCCGCGTGTGGTCTTAGTGTGAGCTCTGTGCATCTTGTGATCCGAAGCGGACGCACTGCAACGGGCCTAAGCATACTTAGGTATATTAAAATGACAGAAAACTGCAATAAAATATTTTAGATACAATATTAACTTTTTGAGATTTTTGTTTTGACCCCGAAAGCTAAGAAATGATTATTTTAATGTACTTCAGCCGCTTGCAGCAGCCGCAGCCGTCCTCGCGGCGTCCACACAAGTTTAGTGGCGTCTCATATCAGTGATTTTCCTTTATTCCAAGAGATGAGTGTGAGACGAAATGAGTTTAAACTTCGTTTTATTATGACATTAAATAACCACGAATTTGGCGAAAAAAATTGACTAGCACTTTTTTTGCAGGTAAATGCAACTGCAGTAAAATGGTGGGTAAGAAAAACCCCTAATTATAAAGAGAATACATGACTCGAATCTAGAATGTCTCAAGACTATTCATTAAACTAGGATTAGGTATCACCACTTAGAAAACCCTGATTGTGCACATTCGATTAAAAAAATGAGAACCTGAGTCATATTAAGACTACATATATAAGACCTAGCAGAATTTATGAAATTTTTAGAGAAAAAGTTCTGAATTTAGAAGTCTATATAGAAAGAAGACAATTCTTAATGAAGTCCTAAATTTTTAATAATAAAAATACCTAAACAAACAGCTAGTTCCGAAATTAACTTCAAAGATATAAGAGCAACTTGACTTAACGTTAATGCTGGTTGTAGATATGTAGTCCACAATCATGAGATATACTTTTGTCAAAAGTTTTTGGCTTAAAAATTATAATAAGCGTAAAAATAAATTATGCACAATCTGCCTTAAGAAATATCAAGGAAAGGCATGTTTATAAAAAATAAATTGTCGCAAGTGCTATAAGGATCCTATAGAATATTGCAGGACATTTACAGAACCAAGCAATGAGGAAATATCAAATAATACAATTTAGTTTACTTAGTGACCGAGTTGGTTAGACCTTAGACTTAAAAAAAACACTTAGGTCCCTGGTTCAAACCCCGGTGTGTACTAATAATTTTTTAATCTAAAAATGTATGTACATTTGTTTAACAACACCACTATAGTGCCTCGGAGAGCAGTTTAGCTGTCGTTCCCACTTTCACTATACTAACTTGTGAAACTGTTTATAGATGGGTTATAGAGTCTATCCAAACATCGCGACGAGCTAGCCACTTGTTCGGTGTAGACTCACACCATCGGCTTACGACGAGGTCGGATTAAAAACTTCTCCGCTGGGTACCCTGGGGCCGTCTAGGCGGTTTCGAGTGCCGTAAGGCACCCGTGATAATATTTTTATTTTATTTTATTACAACCAAAGTACACAGAAAGTACCTCAAACGGGTGGCGACACAAGAAAATTCCGTATTACTCGTGCCGCAGCCAAATTACGTAATTACAGTATTGTTACCTACTGATCAACAAAATACAAGCAGCAAATAAGTTATTTAAAACAATGCGCGCTCTTTTGGATCAGGACATCTTTGATGAGTACCATACAGCCCAAATATTAGGAGTATCAGAATCTCCTTCACGAGCGGGATTCCTTATTAGTGTTCTTGATTAATTCCACCTAGGGCTGATATTTCAATGTTCAGATTAAGTTATTTAACGGATAATTTGTATAGAGAATGAATAAATTTAGTTCTTCATACAAGTTAACTTTATATGAAGATTGAAAAATCAGCACTTAGAATAAAGATAATTTCAAAATTAATGATGTATTTAAATGTGAACACATTTTATTGATCTCCACGTTTCTATTTTAAAAACTAAAATTTAAAAACTAATATACAGGCTTGAGAAAATAAATTTAGGTATTTATTTTAACAAAACCAGCACCTATTAATATGTAAATACAAAAAAGGTTATATGAAGTTATCTTAAATCTACTAAACAGAATAAAAATATTATATAGGTTCACTATTTCTGGTGCCTAGAAACGTTTTTTAGATATAATCAAAAACCAATAATATTGAATGTAAAATAGCTTAGTTCACGTCTAGCAAAACCTATCTTATCTTAGATAAGGAACACCTTGACGCAGACCGAATTGTGCGCTTTTTAAACGTTAAATTCATGAAGTCTATGTCTATAAATACTGTTTGACATTGGTAGATAAAGCAAACGAGTTTATTGTCAAACTCGACTTACCATCTTAGTTACTAGACATCTAGATTTTTCTTTCATCTGATAATACACTTTGACGCAGTTCGTTTAGAAGCTTTTAAATTCATGATGCTTAATCATAGTTCTCATATTTTTATTGACGTTAGATAAAATATATGACAATATTAATAAAAATATAAAGAGGACATGGCTAACAAATTACCCTGGTCACAAATAAGTTCTAGGCTTTTACCAGAAAAATACGATGCTATTCATATTATATTTTATAAACACCCACCATGAGAAACTGTACTAATATTTTTTTGTCATGGGTGGAAATGGAACCCTCGACCCCCGGATGCGACGACAAAAGCAAAGTCTACGGAAGCGATAGAAAGATTTGTTTCATAACTAAGAAACAGAGTAGACATAAGCTCGCAACCTGCACACCACAGATAACTCTGTGCTGAACACACATCTAAACACGGACACATTTCATATGACAATTTTATAATTAAAGAGCTCATTTTATAAATATAATATACGTGGTGACCGAGTTAGTTAGACCTCAGACTTAAAAAAATACAGTTTTTAGGTCCCCGGTTTAAACCATTTTTTTATTTAAAAAAAAAGTACATTGGTATGACAACGTCACTATAGTGCCTCGGCGAGCACGTTAAGCTGTCGGTCCCAGTTTACTATGCTAACTTGAGAAACTATTTAAAGATGGATAATTGAGTCTATATAAACATTGCGACGAGCTAACCTTCAATGTTCCATCTGCTACGACGAGGTGGGATTAAAACACCTTCGCTGGGAACACACGCACCCTGAGGCCGTCTGGGCGGTTTCGGGCGCCGTAAGGCACCCGTGATGATATTATATATTATAAAAAAGGGAGGATTTCCAGGATATTTGTTGTTTTATTATTGAAGCACGGCATGTGACTTTGTATCTACCTGATGGTAGTATTAAACTTACAATGTCCATGAATTTGATGGATCTATACATTTTTTTATTATATATCCTCGCTGGTCTATAGTCAAACGCACATTCAACTACCATATTGATAATAGTCTCCTTTTAAGGATCGATGCAGTAGACTCCCGAAAACCGGATGAACCCACAATATGACTAAAACCGAGATATGACTAGTCCTAGCGAAGTTATAGAGACCTTCCTTCCACCTAAATAATCATATTACACGGTTGGGCAGAAAGTGTTGTTTGTGGGTACTTGTGCACAGTTCACCATATGTAGCTTCCTCAGTGTCCTATGTCTTGGGTGTGGATGGTTGCTCAAATATTCATAATAATATTATTAAAAAATATAAATATCATCGCCTAGCTTGAAGGCCTCATGGTACTGGCTGGACAGGTTTCAATCCCACCTCGTCGTAGCCGATAGTATGAGTCTACAACGAACAAGTGGTTAGCTTTTCGCGGTGTTTGACTTAATAGTCCGTCTATAAGGTTCACAAGTTGGTAAAGTGAAACTGGGACGGACAGCATTACGTGCTTCCTGAGGCACTATAGTGGTGTGCTGCCAAATAAAAAAACAATCTAAATGTTTAAGTATGTGGTCTAAACCAACTGGCCACCATGTATACTGTGAATTTCTCAAATGTGCCTTCAAGGCCAAATCCTAAACTACAAGGAATAACTAAAAATGCCCAAAGGAGTCTCGGGGCCGATTTTGACCCAAACTAAAACTGCATCATTAGATATATTTAAAATTCATTCTCCTAGCCGAAAATCGAACGGGTGGATGTTGCAAAAAAAAACTCACTTGTATTATTGAACTGTTGTGTTGTGATGTATTATTGAGCTGGTGCGATAATACAGGTGAGTTTCTTTTTAAATCAACTGGTTTGATTCCCGGCTAGGAAAATAATTTTTACAAAAATCCAATGAAGCCGTTTTAGTTTTTATCTAAATCGGCCCTGACACTCCTTTGAGCAATTTTCGCTAATATTCCCTGTAGTTTAGGATTACACCCTGTATATGTATCATCACGGGTGCCTTACAGCGCCCGAGACCGCCTAGACGGCCCCAGGGTACCCAGCGGAGGGGTTTTTTAATCCCACCTCGTCGTAGCCGATGGTATGAGTCTACACCGAACAAGTGGCTAGCTCGTTGCGATGTTTTGAATAGACTCAATAACCCATCTATAAACAGTTCCACAAGTTGGTATAGTGAAACCGGGACCGACAGCTTAACGTGCTCTCCGAGGCACTATAGTGGTGTTGTCAAACAAATGTACATAAATTTTTAAATTAAAAACTCATTGGTACACACCGGGATTCGAACCAGGGACCTAAGTGTTTTTAAGTCCAAGGTCTAACCAACTAGGCCACCACGTAAGTCCAAGGTCTAACCAACTAGGCCACCACGTAACCCTGTATAAATCTGGAAATTTTATAAAGTTTGTTTAAACTATTATTATAAATGTGGAAATGGTAAGTTGTTTGTCCTTAAACCCCTCTGACCTATTTATATAAACCAGAAGTATTTTTTCTTCCGAGAGTTAGAGATATAGATATAACTCCAGAGAGCCTAGCTGATATACATTATATAAGTTGTTATATACTATGCATAAAATATTACTCTAAAATGCAAGAGTAGCTTCAGGCAAAATCAACCAAATTAGTAACAACATTATACATTTTCATTAAATATTTTATAATTATTTTATGTCGGCAATTTTGTTTGTACATTGTTTTTCCTGTTAAATTGAATAATAAAATATAGATCATTTTATTTTGTAAATTTAATTATTCCAAGAGTCCTATTTCAATGCCAACATACCTAATTTAAAAGCAGCAAAATAATAAAACTCAGTATTTATTGCATTAAAAATAACTCTTAAATGTATGATTTTAAGAGTGTAATTTAATTAAATGTTATGATTTTAATTGTTTGCAATATTGAAAGTACCTGCCTAAGCTATATGCAAATTGATGGTCAATGTCATACAAAGGCATACTGTCGGTGGGTGAAGAAAGTAATTACTTGAAGAATTATTCCGTAAGGTGGTCTCTCCACATACCTGTTCACATAGATCCAAGTCGATTGTGCCTTTTTTTCGTCTGCAGTTTTGATCTGCATAGTAATCCAAGAAATATTGGCCAGGAAGTTCTCCCGACTGCCTGAGAGCAAACCATCTTCTTCGCCATTTCTGCAAACAAAGTAAGTATATTTTTTATTAAATTATACATCAATCCCAACCTAATCTAGTTACTATAGAGTTTATTTGCCGTTAGTTATACCCAGTGTTTAATTTAAAAGAAATCAGATCAAAAATATATGCTGACAATAAGGCTTTCTATTGATACTGGTTCAGTAGTTTTTGACTTTATCCGGAAGAAACAAACAAACAATGTTATTTTCTCTTTATACTATTACTATAGATTACCATATAATGAATTTAGGTCTTTTACAATATCAACGGCTCCCCTTCACTGTGTTTAGTACCCGTTCTACCTATTCAGCTATCCATGTGGTTGTTAGGTCAAACCCAATGTAGATTCAGGCCTTTTACAATATAATATGTACTCAGCATAAATGCAAGCTTTTGGTCTAACTTAAGCTGTTTGTTGCACACATGGTGATTGCCAAGGAAGTGTCATGTAATATGTGCTTAGGTATATGGAGTAACACTCTAGAGAGAGAGTTAAAAAGTACAAAAATAATAGATCATGGTTGACGGAAACATAAGAGAGTGATACTGAGATCTGCACACATATTGAGATTGCCCGCTCATCATTCATGAGTCCGGGAGGAGTGCTGTATAGCTCTGAACTCTCCCTAAAATTATGTGCAAGTATTTTACAATATTATGTTTAGCCAGTTATGTTATAAATGTGAAGCATGGTTCATAGAGAATAGTGAAACTCCTTTGAATTGTGGTCCTCTAATGAAATTGCCTTTAGGCGAATAGCCAAATAAACAGAACTGGTATGAAACATCTAGCAGCGGAAGGCGGCATACTTAGGTCACAACCAATACCAACTGCTGCATACGGTGAGGAAGATATCCGGAAAGAGAAAAGTTTGCCAAAGAAAAATGTCAAGGCTGCGTAGTATCAGAGAACGGACAGGCATAAAAACCATGGGGCAATTATACAGAGCAGTCATAGACAAAGGCTTTTAAAAATGTACTGTTGAAGTTTCGTAATGGAGAGGCAATTGAAGAAGAAGCTGTTGGTTGTACCCTTTCTACTAAACAATATTCTTAGCTATCCATGGATTCACATAGACGGTGCTTTGTGACAGTCTAGAAATGAAAAATGCTGTAACATACTGCAAGTTCCAGAGTTGATATGGCAGCTTTTGATCTTATAACAAAAATAACTCAAATATTCATCAAAATACATTACAAAATTTCAGACAGACTACAGTTTCAGCCTATAGACCAGACGTACTGGTATATTTATTTATTTATCAAACTTTATTGCATAATACAAAGGCGGACTAAATGCTGTTGGGATCTGACAGTCAAACCTTCGGGACATTAGAACATTAAGCTTAGGTAGTGTGCAGTACAAATTAAATTATTTTTTATTTATATTTATAAATAAATACATATATACCCAAATGCTTTACACAAATAATATACACATATAATATTCTACATATCATACAATATACATATTAATATATAAACAGTATAATGACTAATTCGACAGTTATTGGGATTTATTTACAAAGTCTTCATAAACCATTTTCTTAAAAATAAATCTATTTGGAGCATTTCAAGAGATAGTTTGTTCCACAAGTTAGCGGCTACTACACTGTATACTCTGTTCAAAAAAGTTATACCGTTCCTGTTCCATCGGAAATAAATATTCCTAAAGACCACACCAAAAACTCTAACAAATATTTTGATCTCACAAATGAAATTCCTAGAAACAGATTTAAAACTTAACTTTATGCAGTGGAAGTCAAGCAAAGTCTTTGAATTGTCTATTGAAAGATCTTGGCCTTTCGAAATCAGCCATTGGAATTTTTATGGAGCGTGTTTCCAAGATGGTGCTAACAGGATCATATAGAATTTGTCAAAGTCAAAAATATTTATTTCATGTAAACCTTTACAGGCATTTATGAAAAGTCAAAAAAAAAGTATATATAAGGTCCAAATGGGCACTTGGCCAGGTCGCCATTCCTCTCACAGACAAATGTTGAAAATATAATAAAAAATTAACAGATCGTGAACTATTAAACCAAGGTCCTTGCGGGAGAAAAAAAAACAACCCACCTATGTGTGAACACACACTACATAACCAACCAGTTTAAGACTAGGTGGTTAGCTGGTTCCATTGACCTGTCAATCAATGACTGCCCTGCTAAAGTGCCACCAAGGCGACCAACCCAACAGACCATAGCCGTGCCCCAAATATATATTAAAGTAATCAAATATAATATAGGTAAATAGATGGAAGGTATCTTATAGGGCGCAAACACTGTTTCTAGTATTTCATTCGTGATATCAAAATATTTGTTCGACTTGATATTGTGGTCCTCAGGAATGTTTGTTTCCCACGGAATGGTCAGTTTTATAAGTATTACTTTCTTTAAGCACAGAGAGTACACCATTACGTCTGGTCTATGGGCTGAAGCTGCTAGTTCATATGGAATTCTGTAATGTATCCATGAATATTTTCCAGTCCTGTGCTTTGGCCAGGATTGAGAATGAAATACTTGCACCGCATTCCGTGCTTAGCATCGCTGCCACGGTTCGCTGGTTTTTTTTTGCCAAGATCGTTTCACCGCGCAGAAATGTTAGCAATTCAAGTTACCATCAATCTTTTCACGACTAGAAATTTTAACACAAAAAGTTAGCATGGCTACTTTTTGACAGATGTATGTTTACATGTGAATCTATCTACAAATTGGAATTTAATTATTTTATATATTCATATCTGTTTTAGTTTTAAGAGTTCGATTAAACCTAAAAAAAAAATATTGTGTAACTAAATTCAGCTTTGGTATGTTTAGTTTGAGGTTGTTAATTAAATTAATATTGTGATATTATAAAATTATTATATTTAAATAATAGTTAATTAAAAAATATTGATTTATTATATAATGATAAGGTAGTAATATTTTTAATTTCAATTATTTAATTCAAAATAGCATCAAAAAGTCAAATTTTCTTGTCAAAAAGTGGCATTAAAAATCAACACCATACTTTTCCGAGCTGCATTATAGCATCGCTAAAAAAAATTACATGGCTGTGTTGAAACGGGCGGTCACGCTGGTTTTTGAAGTCAGCACGAGAAACTTCCCGCGTTAGTTCACGGAACGCAGGGTTGGAATTTTCTTGCGTTGTCCCTCCTTTACAAAAGTAGCTAACTACTTTTGTTGTCTTTCATTTGTTGATATTCTTTTTCTGGCTTTAGCAATACTGAGACTTACAGCTTCACAAATAATTTCTAGAACTTTATCATGCCAGTGTGAATAATGGCCTTTTTCAAGTTTTTTATTAATTAGTTGTATTTTATGTGGTATCCAAACTGGTTAAACGGTAGACTTAACAACTACAAGTTTGAGCGCTGGTATGCACCAATGAGTTTTTAATTGAAAAACAATTAAATTTGTTTGACAACACCTACTGACTCAGAGCGCATGTTAAGCTGTCATCCCCAGTTTCACTTATACCAATTTGTAAAACATTTGTATGTTGATGGGAAATTAAGTCTATCCCTCACATTCTAAATTGTTATCCCAATTTTTCTTTTCAATCAAGAAATATCTCTTTTCTTCCACCAATGTCAAATCAAGAAAGATGCAGATGTTTCTAGAGTGAGAAATGCGAGTTGAGGATACAACATAGAATAATGGGGATATAAACAACGCGATAAGTTCGCCACTTGTTTTTATAGAGAGGTGGGACTAAAATTATTTTGCTGGGTACACTGCGGCTGTCTAGGCGGTCTTGGGGGCTAGGGCGCCGTAAATGAATCATATTTTGATAACAACTTTCAATACAGAGCTGTCAAAAAGTTTTTAAAAGTAAACTTACCGCTCTCCAAATTCTTTTTGTTGGAGGAGATTTAGTTAACCACCCCTCGAAAACTATATTTTTAGCCATATTATTATAGGTGATAAAGGCGTTTACTTTACAAACATGAGTCACAAACACATATCTTCTAACGCACATAGACGCTTCTAAATCTCATTGTCACATTTTTTATCACCATTCTACAAAGTCCGTAATAACCAACGACGCACGTTTGTATAAAAAACTATTATTTAAAGAAACATGAAAATAAAATGACTATAGATAATGTGTATTTGTTAATTTTTAGAACCATTTACGCATGTTCTATATTCGTAAACGCTAATATACCCATGCATTGGTAATAAAATATCATAAAATGAGCTGGGACTGGGGCCGACTGCGCAATTGCGCTAACACAAAAAAGTGTTTCACTGCGAAGTACGCAGCGACAACTCACTTTTATAGAAGTGAGTTGTATTATGTAAAGCGAATGGTGAAATTTTATTAAAGTAGCCAGTATCAGAGCCCCTCAAGCATCTGTTACTAAGTCGCTGAATCAATGCATAGAATGCTTTTTTTTTAATATGGTAGGTAGTTAACCGTAGGTAAAGGTGAGTTTTTGGCTTTATACCAGTCAGCCTTCTGCCTGAGCACTAATCGATATAAAATAATATTTGTATTGATTGTATATTCGTCAAATACACAATATTGGCGCCAATGGACTTCGGTACATAACTCAATTGCGATAACTTAAAGCACTTTGTTGAGCTAGAGTTGAGTTAACGCAATTGTGCAGTGTTACCCACATCTAGTAAACGCATTTACAAAACAAATCAAAATAAAATTACCGTATGAATACCTATTGTTGACACCCCCCAGTTTATTGACTCCTCAGCACAGAGTTTCCTCAGTAGTTTTTATTGAAAAATATTGTTTCAACAACGCCGCAGAGTTAACTCTGTGTTGAACGCAGTGATTTGAAATGTAGGTTCGCCTTTTATTATACTAGCAACTCAGAACTGTCAACAAAATAATTATGGCGCCAAGAAAGCTATTTCAAATGTCTTGGATAGCTATAGTATTTGTGAGAAACAGCCAAAATCTTGAGTTTTTCCTATAGTAAGTTTTATTTTTAATGTCATTTATTTAGCTATATTTAGTCGGCACTTCAATAATTTTATACTATAAGGTTTGCCTCTAGAAACCTTAATTTCTTAAAATTTATGCTTAGTTTATGTTATTTTGTTTGTTAAAATCAATGTCGATATAAGCGATAATCGGGGGTTATTTTAATAAAGCTGATATTTGGGATTTAATTATATTTCTGTATTATTGTATATGTATTTTTTTTTTTAAATAAAAAATATATAGGTCCCTTCCTATATAAATAATCATTTATAATACATGCGTTACTATGCATTGGGTAATATATATATAAGCATTTCTGTATTATTGTATATGTATTTTATTATGTAGGTAGATACTAATTATATGTATATGTGTATAACTTATTAATACTTGTTATTATTTATATTAATGTTAGCCGTAAGTTTACCTAAAATGTAATAAATAAATTGTAAAAAAATCGGCCCCAGCCTAGTGGTTAAGTCACTGCGCAACTGATAACAAGGTTAAGCAGATGACAACAAGACCGGCCTGGGACGGGTGACCGCTTTATACAACGAGGCTATGTCATCATAAACACCGCATAAAGCTCGCCACTTGTTAGGTGTTGCTTCCGAATACCATCGGCGAAATGAGGACAGGTTAATGCCTCCGCTGGGTACCCTGAGGCCGTTTAAACGGTTCTCGGGAGCCAAATTGGCACCCGTGATGGTATTTATTTATTTTATTTATAAATTGTATACATAGGATGTTTTTAATGCCTTTGGAGTAACTACAACTCTATGCATTCAACACTTATTATGTTTATAATTCATTACAGATATGTCATTTTGGTGGTACTTAACCTAGACCCTGTTGGTAGCTCAAATGTTTCTATTACAATAACTTTCCAGCTTTAATAATTAAATTACTTAGCTAAGTATTGCCATCTTCGTCCGCTATAAAGGAATTAATAATTCGAAAACCTTACAATCCAACGCTTCTCTGTCGCTGTCAGTCCGTTTGTGTGTTTATAACTCGAGAACCACTTATCCGATTTTTGTGATTCTTTTTGGCCATATACGTGGTGGCCGAGTTGCTTAGACCTTGGACTTTAAAACACTTAGGTCCCTGGTTCGAATCCCGGTGTGTACCAATGAGTTTTTAATTAAAAAAATTATGTACATTTGTTTGACAACACCACTATAGTTCCTCGGAGAGCACGTTAAGCTGTCGGTCCCGGTTTCACTATACCAACTTGTGAAACTGTTTATAGATGGGTTATTGAGTCTATTCAAAACATCGCGACGAGCTAGCCACTTGTTCGGTGTAGACTCATACCATCGGCTACGATCATACCCGGTGAACCCAAAGAATAAAACTATATATATAATTTAACATAATTGACTGTTTTTGCATCTATTTGGTATGATATGGGCGATGATAAAGAATTCCGTAGGTTAGTCTAACAAATTTATAGGGAGTAGAGGAGCCTCATATTACCATGTATAGAAAAGCACTATAAAAGATGAAATATTTCGTCCATACCCTTGTCGGGACGAATCAACCGTGCCGAGTACAGATGCGGCATTCTCTCTTTGTAACAATAATATAATTTATTATATAGGTGTATTTATGCTTGGTACAGCGGCTGCGGTGCTATAAGGATGCATTTGAATAACTTTGGTGTGATTTGGCTTTAAAAAAAAACCGTCATACGTCAAAATTATTTATTTTGTCTACATATAAGATTCAGATATTTTTATTTTTTATTCCAGTTTTATATAAATAAATGATGAACACAATATTCTATAACTCGGTTTAAAATATCCTAATTTATAATGACTGAGGAAAATATTTCAGTAACTAAAATTGGTTCAGATAAGAAAACTAATCATATTAGAAATGTAGTAAGTATATCATATAGGTATATATAATCCGCCATTCTCTAAAAATAAAACCACAGAGTTATGAATAAAACTAAATAGGTACGCGTCAAATTTAGAAACGACAACGACTTTGATCATACTAAAAATAATTCATAATACTAACTTCAGCACAGTTATTAATTTCCTTATTATTATTTATAAATATATCACATATATTATTGAGGAAATACTCAGTTTCCAGAACTAAAACATAATTTAGTATGCTAGCCAAAACGTTTTAGCGTACCAAAATGTTATTTGCGGTGTCAGGTTAAAAGATTAGTTCCTTTCAGATCTTCGAGGTTAATTATTTTAACCAAATAAAAAAAAAATAGTACCTACTCAGAAATTCAAACTGTCGTTACGACGCTAAAAAAGAGTAAAAAGAGTCCTTGGTGAAAAAGAAGGGAGTGAAGATCGGGGACCTTCATTTCCTTCCTTTTCACCAAGGACATTTTAAAGTCCTTCAATCTAATTAATATACTTCAAATTATAAGAAAAAAAGAGAGGGAGGAAGTAGAAGCTGTAGATATGTAGGGGACTACATCTTAGATATATACAACTTGATCCTCCTCCCTCTACCACGTATCTACCACTGCCGATGGTTGCCAGCAATGAAAATATACAATAAAAATACTTCACAAAATACAGTTAAGCAGAGGAAAATCAAGACTGGACTTTTCGTTTATACGGGATTTTTACATTATCAAAACTTTGATGCTCTACACATACCATCACAGGAACATAGAGCTACTTTACTCACCTATGCTTATAGAATATGGTAGCATACTCAAAATATCCTAATGAAGAGCATGCGTAGAACACCCTATGGCAGATTATTCTGCAGTATAGTAATTACTGTGCCAATTTACAAAACTACACATAAAAGTATTTTAAAATTAACCACAATCTATGCAGTTGTCTCCTGGAGGAAACACGAAAGAAGTTACAGAATTTTTACTCTTTCAGTCTCTTACCAGTATCTTTCGATACGATGGTTTTCAATGTAATGAGTTTTCAAACTAACGTAGTACTCAAAAATAATTCAAACTTTCGCAAAAACTTCGTCCAATATTAAGACCCTCTAATTTTATATGACGTAATAAACAAAATATAAGATTTTTAACTTTTAGTTTAGTTTAGGATTTTCAATTTATCGGTTAAGGCACTTTCTCCGTTAATAGCCACCCCTAAGTAGCCGGATTACTGTTAGTTAGCATAGGTGTTAAAATATCCTCAAACATACTTCTATCACTTTTTTTATGGGTAATTTATGAGGTTTTATACTAAGATTAAAATGCGTGGGCGCGGAGCGAAGAACGTCGGTTAGCTCCAGCCACTACTTTTCTCACTCGTTCGATAACTTGAAGGAATCGTGTGCGGAAAAAAAAAATACGGATCCAATACTTAATTAGGTATTTAATTATCAACAATTTAGCCAAATATTTTATTTTAACGATACTTTACAAATCAACTTAACAATCAAAGTATTTCATATTTATCAATTGTTTACGATTCAATGATACTAACGTAATGAATTTGCTCTCTAAAATGTATATTAGCTCTTGAGTAAAGTATAATTCTTGAGGAGCAAAGACTTTATGCAATGAGAATAAGAATCAGAATCCAACTTCTGTGATAGGAGATGGACTAAAATTGCATCCAATTTGCGCTTAGATTTTGATCGCATAAAGGCTCAGTGTGTGACAATAAAACGAACGCATTCGTTTTATTTGTACCATTGATTGCTGTTGCATATTTGATATCTAAAAGTAAGTTAAAATATGTATTTTAACTTTGTAGGTTTACTATCAGGTAGATATAAAGTCACATGCAATGCTCCAATAAAACAAATACATTGGTCGCATTACACCTACGAGTGTCAAACCTCTTTGTCGTACGTAAGATTTGTTTAAGTGTTAACAGACTCGTGTCAGTAATAATCATTGTTTTGAGTTAACAAAGCTTACATTGTACACAACTTATCCCGCCCTCGGGATTTCGATTCCAGTTATTTTTCAGCGGACGAAAGGTTCGGTTCACTAAATATGTTTTTTTAAATGATTTAAAATCCATAAATAAAGTCATAAATAAGTGTTTTAACAAATTCTTTTTTCATTCATACAGGTGCCGAAAAGTATGGACAATCAAATTTTTATGGACATGGAGATGGAGATTGAGGCCTGTCGCAATGTAAGTACTAACCTAACCTAACAATTTTTGTTTCTTTAATTTTTATCTAAAAAGTTTTATGTTCATTTTAAATACGTGCAGTTTTAGTTGTAGTAAATTTCAGTTTTTAGTAGCCTGGATACTGAATTACTGTATACATCTGGTGGCAATCAAGTCCATGAATGGAAACCATAGCTGTTTGTCGCTATTAATATGCCGGTTAATCAGTTTATTACAGAAATTTGTGTCCAGATTTTTAGAGATATTTTAACTAATACCCTTCAACCATATTATGGTACGGTTAGTAGGTAGAAATCATTTATATTACTTATTTATATGTAAGTTAATTTTAATTTTAAGTATACCTACTAATCCATTTTGTTTCAATAAGCAAAATTAACATTGCGATGATTTCGCCATTCTTAGGTTTTTATTCAGAATACCATGAATACCAGTTAATACCCAGAATATCTGGGTACCCTGAGACCAGGAGCAATTCTAGTAGGTATTTATTATTTTTTAAAGTGGGGGCCATTGAAGCGCAGCGTATATAGTCTAGTCTATCATATTATATCTGCAAATTGATACATATGAAATAGGTAGTGACCAGGGCAAAACATGTGAGTACAACTTAGCAACTTCGTAGGCGTGTTTATTAACCAAAAAAATGCTAGTTCTTTAATACCATGCTAATATAAAATAAACATGTTGACCATGGTTACCATGCCCACACTTTTTAATGTATATTAAACCCCGATGTATTTGTAATATATAGAGGTATAATTTTGGTAAGAACTTACCTACCAATCACTAAAGTTTTCAAAAAGAGGACAAAAATGATCCGAAAAAACATCTCAAAAAGTTAATACAAATAATAATATGAAGTTTGTTGTAATTATACGAGTAATATACCCAAATATACGTGGTGGCCGAGTTGGTTAGACCTTGGAATTAAAAACACTAAGGTCCCTGGTTCGAATCCCGGTGTGTACCAATGAGTTTTTAATTAAAAAAATTATGTACATTTGTTTGACAACACCACTATAGTGCCTCGGAGAGCACGTTAAGCTGTCGGTCCCGGTTTCACTATACCAACTTGTGAAACTGTTTATAGATGGGTTATTGAGTCTATTCAAAACATCGCGACGAGCTAGTCACTTGTTCGGTGTAGACTCATACCATCGGCTACGACGAGGTGGGATTAAAACCCCTCCGCTGGGTACCCTGGAGCCGTCTAGACGATCTCGGGCGCCGTAAGGCACCCGTGAAGATATATATATATATATACCCAAATTTGCTTCATAGAACAAGTTCTTTCTAACTGGTGTAATTAAAAACTTTTCCTAATTTGCAATCTTAAAACATAGACTGTAGGTAATAGCTGAAATTCGTGTATCTATAGCGTAATATATACCTTATACCGACATAATGTATTTAAATCAGTCCCAGTAGTTCTTAAGTGATGCCTGTACAAACAGACAGACTGACCTATAAAAATTCAAGACTGATAGAATATTGTTCTATAGCCTATTTAGAAGTTTTTTTTTAATTAAAATTCGTATAGGTAAAGATTTTTTCATTAAAAAGTGTATTATTATTCATATTATAATTACACGATGTATAGTAGGTACCTTATTTTAATGTTAGTATAATCTATTTCTATTTGTAGGTATCTACATGTTGTTGTTCACTAATGCTTCTTAAAATTATTATTGTGTCATGCAAGTAGTATAAAAGTGCTCGTGTTTCATTTAATCGTTGTACCTACACCGAATAAGGAACGTTTGTGTGGCCAATAATTTATTCACGTGGATGTGGACACTTGAGAATTTATAAAACCAATACCTAGAGATAAAGTTTTTCGCCGAAATAATTATAAGCCGATGTACTTAATGCACTGAAATTGTACTTGCTACCATCACGGGTGTATCACGGCGCCCGAGACCGACATTCTTTTCAAATTATTAGAGGATTTTAATTTCGATAATTTCGATATTTGTGTGTCCCTAAAACACAAGCAAGCTACTGTTTAAATTTGGCAGTTAGGACAAGATCTTTAAGGCTAAGTTGCTGAAAGTATGGAAGTGAACCAATATTCAACTTTTAAGAGGAGCGTCTTATTAAAGAGGTCCTCCTACACATTTATAGATTTTTATGATTTTTGGAGGCGTTATATATATGATCGTTATCTAGGCTTGTATATTTTCCTTTTTTTTATTTGGTATAGGTTAAATATCAACTCTTAAAATCCGAAAAAAAAATCCTTTATATTAAAGTAATTCCTATAAAATATCAAAATAAAAAAGGAAAACGTACATTATTCGCTTATTTTCTCTTTAATACAATGAGACCGATAATTTGAGACTGCTCAATGATTTTTTTTAAATCTATAAAAGTTTAGGGGTTAACAGCTTTCGCCCGAAAGTGGTTTTGCTGCTTAAATTGTAGGTATAAAATCTTATATGCTCTTTCTCTTATTGAGGGTCTGGGGGAAGGTTTACATACATTTAACCTCTATATACATTTCATGAGCTGTGGCCTGAGGAAGTAGGTTCGATTCATGCGAAGACTATATTAAGTAGTAGGTTTTTCTGTATGGTTTACCATGGTCTAGGTAGGTATTTATAAAATATATATAGGTATAGTTGTTTCTGCGTACACATATACAATGGTACACCTAGACCTTAGTTTATGATCAGTAGCCAAAGTATGATTTTTATAACGTTTACTATCCAGTTAACTATACTTATATTTACCAAATAAGTTTATTTAGTTAGTTTTTGCTAATAGCGATTTCGGAGTTGGTGATTGACAAAATAGTAAAAGTTTTAAACACTCGCACTATGGTCACAGTACAATAAGAGTTCATTATTCTATACATTATTTATACAGTTACATAGATAATTTACTTGAGTTGGCAAAAAAAAAAGTACCAATTACCTTAATAGATCAACCAATCCATTTTTAAATACCCGAATTCGTGAGAAAATCTTAGCAGTATGTGGGTGGTCGGTAAATTTTGGGTAAATTATTTAAATCAAGGCAACTCTCGAAAAGTTCTAGAGAAGGGGTATACGAGCTCGCCACTTGTTAGGTGTTGCCTCCGAATACCATCGGCGAAATGAGGACGGGTTAATCCCTCCGCTGGGTACCCTGAGGTCTGTTTAAACGGTTCTCGGGAGCCAAATAGGTACCCGTGATGGTATATATAAAACAACCTCAAATTTATTGAGCGAGCTGTCGCTGAAGTATTAATCTATGAATTAAAAAAAATCTAAAAATTTTATTTGTTTAAATGTAGGTCACAAAAGTGTCAAAAATAGGTTATCGAAAAAGTTTAATATAAAAGTTGTGGACAATACGTTTTCCCCAAATTATAAAAAAAAACGGTTTTAGCGTTTTTCTTGATAATTTTGACCTTATGTTGAAAAAAAATTAACTAAAACAAAAGTTTTAGATTTTTTAATTATCTACAACTTTTACATCTGTTTAATAGAATACATGTTTCAGCCACTAATCTTAAAAAAAAACAATAACTAACCCGGAAAACGAATATTTAGCTACCCCCTACCCCTTACAAAACTTATCCTGAGCTGTCTTGTATAACTTTACTTATAATTTGTTGTAAATAACATTATATTTAGGTATGATACAGTTAAAAAAAAACTTATTCTGCTATACGTCAAACATGACATAAATTTTGGTGTAACGACAATATGTTATTACCAAAATGACGTATTGTTTAACAAAATTCGAACCTGTTTATTTTTGGCTCCTGAACCCTCTCATAAAGGGCCACCTACTTGTTGGGTCATTGAGTTCTAAATATGTACTTCTTGTTTTAACACGTGGTTACCTACAAAATTAAGTTAAAACGTATTGTTTTTGGTGGGAGGTCTTTGACTTTTTTTAGTAGGTATGTAGGAGAATTTACACATATTTCTCTGATCGCAAACTAAGCTCTAGGCTTGTACTATGTGCACCAGAAACATAAAATGTAGGTATTACTACATATTATTTTTTTATAAACACCCATAGGTACCATGACAAACTGTACAGAAAAAAAATACCATGGGTAGGAATTGAACCCACGACCTCTGGATATAACGCCAAAGGCGCAACCACTAGTACGAAAAGCTGAAATTGTTTATGGATTTTACACTACTGAGTATATTTTTTATTAACTAGATTTATTAACTGGACCCTGAAGTTTACAGTGTGAAGTTAGCGGCCTTTAATAACCCGACTAATTTAAGACGTCAAACAAAAATAATTCCTTGTAAAATTATTTTATGTTATTTGATAATAAAGCGTGGAAATCCATGTGTACTAAAATTGGTATGAGCAGTCAATCATCAAAATATCGAGAAAAAAGAAAGTTATAAAAAATCTCGATGCTCATCACAAAAAATAAACTGTCCACTGATCATATCTTAACTATCAAGTTAAGATATGTTATACTTAGGTTGTAGATATATATCTACCCAGTGCATTTAACGAAAACTTCATACTGGTATACTCGTAGTAGGAGTGGGCGTTGAATCAACGAACTGTTTTTTTCAAACATTTTTCAACTGTTAACGAGGTCCGTTTTCTCTTCACTGCAAAACTAGTTGAATTCATAACCTGTTTTATTCAACCACTGGTAGTATTCAAACCAAAATGATCGAAAATCTAACGCATACAAAGCATAACGACTAACAGGCCAATTACTTACTATATCATATTTGCTAAACGCTTTATTCAGGATTCATCTCATCCGCTATTGGTCGCATTTATTGCATTATGTTACATCTAAAGATTTCTCACATAAAATAGGAATAAGTATGAATGTCATGTTTTTTTTAAAATAAGCATGACATGTGACCATCTATCTACTTGATGATAGAAAACATACAAAGTCCATGAATGGAAATTATCAGCATTCATTGCTCCAAATATGCCAATTTAATGACGAGGTGATGCGGTTACGAAATGGGCGGCGTCGAAGACGAATTTGCATTTCAAATTTTCAAATCTTGTGTTACTTTTATAACCGCGCCCTAAAGGTATACCATGACAAGAAATCGATACAATAGTATCTTAAAACCGGTGAACAAGTGTCGATCAATTATTTATTCCTTTTATAACAACATCATTTTATAAATATTTTAGGTCTCTTACTTCCTCGTTAATTGTTGACTCTCCACCAATAGACTCGTTTTATTAATAATCCTCGACTGCTTGACTGACAAAAATTTATATTATTCTTCAGAGTATGGCTGAAGGCGCATTCGGCGACATGAGTTCTGGGTTTGGAGCCCGACAGGCCCAAAGGTTTTTCCAGCAGCCTATGCTTTTCCATGAACCAGAGCAGAACAATGAGCCTAATTGTATCATGGAGTTGGAGGATAACCAGATGCAAACACCTGATAATATAGAGGTATGTAACTTCAATGTGAACTAAAAGTACCTGTATTATATTGTAAAGACGCCTCCAAAACCTGAAATCTGAAATTATTACGAACCCAGTTTTTATTTGATTCCAAACTAGATAGGTTTATAATAGCTGAAAAAGAGCCGTTACAGTACTGTTATCCATGTTTTAGTTTATTTTTCAGCTATGTTTTATCTTTTCCTGCCTTCCCCTATTATATATTTTATTGTTATTGATATACATGACTATTTTGATATTATAAATAGAGTCTTAAGTTGTAGCACCTATTATTCCACCATATAGAACAATATGGAAAACAACACTTTATCATTTTTATACCTCTCACCCTGCTCCTTATTAAAACTAATTATATGATATATATAATACTCCTTATTCTAAAAATTATGAAACACGTGTGAATTTATTTTCAGTATTCAGTATTGTCAGCTGAGCGTAAATGAGTCAGTTAGGACAAGATCTTATATAGGTCATTAGATGAAAAAAGCTTATTCAGGCTACATTTTTATTTTGAATAAATGATTTTTAGTCACACAAGATTAGTTATTATACATTATTTTTACAGGTGGATGAAGAGGAAGAAAAAAGATTTGACGAGGCTAGAGCTCTTGATGATGAAGATGGTGCTGAAGAAAAGTCGAATAACGAAGTAGGTGTTTTATTTATACAGGTTGACTTTAAAAGGGTGTACTTTGGGCTAATATGAGGTTCTGCTGATCAAATCAAACAATTTTTCCCATCGAATCATGTGTCGCAAATGAAAAAAAAAATTTGGTTCCCCATAAAAATTGCTAATTTTAACATTACTAGTTTGTATGTAGAAGGCAATTTTTTTTTTCATTTCCGACACATGGTTTCATGGGTAAAGTTGTTCGATTTGATCAGCAGAACCTCATATTAGCCCAAAGTACATCCTTTCAAAGTCACCCTGTACCTACTAGCTTTTATTGACGGTAAATGTTCGCCCTTGATATTATATAACAGTAGGTACTGTATCTGGCTAAATTATAGGCCCTCCCCCGAAATCCTATTGAAATTGAAAAAAATAGTAAAATACATCATGTCTAATAGTTTTATAGCCAGATACTATTTTTAAAGCTTCATTGTTCCCGTAGGCAATTTTTGCCCTTTTTCACCTTTCCCTAATATAATTCCAAAAACAAAAAAAAAAACAACTATCACGAGTGCCTGTTTGGCTCCCGAGAACCGTTTTAAACAGCCTCAGGGTACCCAGCGGAGGGATTAACCCGTCCTTATTTCGCTGATGGTATTCGGAGGCAACACCTAACAAGTGGCGAGCTTGTTGCGGTGTGTATGATGAAATAGCCTCGTTGTATATAGCGGTCACCCATCCCAGGTCGGCCTTGTTGTCATCTGCTTAACCTTGTTATCAGTTGCACAGTGACTTAACCACTAGGAAGGGGCCGCTTAAAAAAAAATGTGTCTATTAAATCATTGCTCCCATTATATCCCAAAAAATAATCCCCCTCCACCTAAACACATTTTGGAAAATAAAAAAAACATATGACGCTTAGTTTTATAAGAAGATTATAAATACATAGTTTCAAACTTTCCTGTTATATTGCAAAAAGTTACCATTATTATTTTTTGCTCCATCTTCCCCTATTGAAATTTTGGCGGCGACAAAGACCAGTTTGCAATACGAATTAGCGATGCTTTATCTCAAATTAACTGCCCGACAAGAAATCGATGCATTAGGCTCCTGAAAACCTGTGAACCCACAGACTAACTCGATACATGACTAGGTCAATTAACGGTTTTTGCATCTATATGCTTACGGAAACGGTCGGGCCCTGTTTGGACTTAAATGTTCATACTTTTGCTAACAATGTTTTAAACATGACCAGCGGTTTTATCCATAATTATTGTGTTATCCATCATTATTTTTATAACTTCGTGCTAGACCTCGCAATGCCGGATTTCTCTATTATATTCTTTAAAACAGTTATTTTATTTTCACAGTTTCATCAACTGTCAATTGTATTTATACACCTTACAACTCTTGAATTTTATCTGACGATTGAATACTCGGGCCTTAGTTAAACGGAAAGCACGTTAAGCTATCGGTCCCAGTTTCACTATATTATCATTAACTTTTATATGATTCTGTTTATAGATGGGTTATGGAATCTATCCAAACATATCGGCTATGACGATGTGGGATTAACTCCCGTCCGCTGGGTATTCTGAGGCCGTCTAGGCTGTGAGTGCGGTTACGAAACGTACATTTACATTGAAGATTAAGAAGCCAGGAAAAGGATTCGCGATCACGAACATCTAAAAACGTGTAAATGTTTTTTTTAGTGATATATAAGTTATTTTTAATGAAAAAAGAACGTAGAGGTGTAAATATTACTTACTCGATTTAAATTAGATAGTCTTTTTATAAAAATTCTATTAACTTTTGAAAAGACACCCAAAGTTTGATTTATGATTCTAAAAATATTACTTTAGTTGTCATTTGAAAACTTAGATTTTTTATAAAGAAATTATGTAATTAGGATCGAGTAAATAAAATCTACATCTCCATGTTCTTTTGTTTTCAAAAAAAAACTATTATAACTGAAAACAACATTTAGAAGTTTTTTGACGCTCGATTTCGCGAATCCTTATCCTGTATGCACTTAAGCAGGGGGATATTAAATTAAACTCGTAATGCGAATTCTAAGTAGACAACAATAAATTATAATCGACCCTAATCACGGACTTTCTATCCAGGTCGATCAATACAATGTTCTACATATTATTATTATTGTATAAAATTATTGGTCGATTTACTATCCCGGTTAAACGACGCGACAACGAAATGTCTAACCGATCTAATGTCAAACCAAAATCTATTGGTTTAATTTCCTGGAACTGACAACTCCAAGACCAACATTAGAAACGCTTGGACGCGCCTTTGCCTTGCATTTATGAAGTTGTACATACATACATACTATCACGCCTGTATCCCAGTTATGGGGTAGGCAGACAGCAATGTACGATCCCTACATACTTCACTAGCTTCCTCAACGTTCATACATCTTCTCATACAGGCGCGTCTATTTCAGAGGCTGCGATGACCTTGTAATTTTATTAATTCGCCGATTAATTAAAAATAAATCGGGTCGAAAATAAAATATATCCTGTGTTACTCGCTGATAATATAGTTTCATTTGGTGATAGAACTTTTAAAATCGGTTCTGTAGTTTTTGAGTTTGTCCAGAACAAGCAAAATTATAATCTATACTAATATAATAAAGAGGGAAGATTTGTATTTTTGTATTTTTGTATGTTTGTAATGAATAAACTCAAAAACTACTGGACCGATTGCAATAATTTTTTCACCATTAGAAAGCTGCATTATTCAGAAGTAACATAGGCTATATAATATCACGCTAGGTCCTATAGTTGTGGAGCAGTAACCAAAAATGTTTTAAAAACGGGGGAAAAGTATCGTTTCTGAGGCCTTCCGTGGCGTGCGCTGAGCATATAGTTAAAGTTATACAAACCTGTGCGAAGCCGGGACGGGCCGCTAGTAAATTATATACATGGTGGCCGAGTTGGTGAGACTTTAGACTTAAAAACACTTCGATCCCTGGTTTAAACCCCAGTGTGTACCAATGAGTTTTTAATCTAAATAATTATGTACATTTGTTTAACAACACAACTATAGTGCCTCGGAGAGCACGTTAAGCTGTCGGTCCCAGTTTCACTATAGCAACTTGTGAGACTTTTTATAGATAGTATTGAGTCAGCTACGACAAGGTGGGATTAAAAACCCCTTCACTGGGTACCCCGAAGCCGTAAGGCACCCGCGATGATATATATAATAAAATATAACCCCACAACTTTTTATTAGAAGTTTGATATTTTTTATTAAAAGATGTGTATTTTTGTTTGGCATATTAGTATTTTGACGTAGTAGTCTAAAATTTATATACTTATCTAAACTTATTCTTTAGAAAATAAATTAATAAGGTCTTTGAAATGGATTTTTTTGGTTGTAGGTTTAGGGTTCAAAAAACAATAATTACTTTTAAAACGCAAACAAAGAGAAAACAAATTAAAAAAAAATCACAAAATTGTTTTTTTTTTTTTTTTTTTTAATTTAAAATTCTTTATCGCACAAAATTATACATGTATCAAAGTGAAAATGTACCTACCTAATTTGACTATTTTCTGCAACAGATAAAGCAGATTGAAGACGAACTGACTTCCCTGATGAATCAGCTGGACATTGGGAAAAATTCAGCAGAAACTGTTGATAACTTCAACATCAAAATGCAACAACTTATGGAACATTATTGTAAAATGGTAAGATTGTTCTAAATATTTACTTACGAGCATTTTATAATCAAGTGTATTTTGTTGAAATCTTGTTAGAAAACTCATCAAAAATACCTGTAGGCCGCCGTACAACTTTAACTAAAATATCGTGCGCGTAATCACTCCGCTGATACCTTTCCATTTTTTATATCACCTGGATGGCTTTATTTTTAATAAGGGACAAATAAACCTTTTCTATTGGTAGAGTCTAAGAACAGAAAAACATCTTGGTAGAGCCTCAGGTCGTGCTTCTCCGAACTACAACCACTGTATACTATTCCAAACTGCTTAAACGTGGAAAACATAAACTATTTCGAAATTAATTGTAGTTAATTAGCCCAAATCATTGCTTCAAACTGTCAAAAAAAAAATAATTATGCACTAGGAGTGCATAAAATACGTACGTTTTTTTAATTTGATATTTGTTAGAAAGGGTCAGACGTTTTTTGTGCGAAAGTGGAGTGGACACCACGACATAGAATACGAAAATTAGTCTTAGCAACGACTATTAATCTCAGAATCAGTCTTCCTATGAAAGTTTTTGTGTTTATTTAAAAAAAACAACTAAGAAAATTCAACGTATAATTCAAAATAGATAAGCTATAGGACATAGGTATAGATTCTGTTTTAACAACGCTAAGAACCAACGTGTAGGGACTATTCCGGAAATCTTTTATATACCTAACCTTTTAATGTTTATTATATATTATTTTTTATTGTATATTTAATTTTAATAAATTTAATAAATAATAGTATTTATTTTATTGTTAAAAGTTAAAATGTATTAAACCTGCCATCTATCGGCGCCTTTTGTAAACAGTAATGCTACCGTTTTACTCTAGATGGCAAGTTGTGCTTGAAATGAAAAAAATGCACGGAAAAACAGACGCTTAATCATTTTTGAAGATATATAAATGATAAAGCATTTATTACCACTAATTAGTAATAATAATTATCAATAAAATATTTATTTATATATCTTCACAGTAGGTCCCTTACGGGGCAGGCAGAGACAACCGATCGCTACTTGTCCTTATCCCTACATACTCCTTTCGCCTCTTCTCTTCCACAGTCATAACTCTTCTCATACATGCACGCCGATTTCGCAGACAGATTATTTCCGCTATTCTATGGAATTAAATATTATTATGTAATTATACAGGAATCTAAAATTAGTAACAACGATCCCAATGTGTATCTAAAAAAGCAAATGAAAAATCTAAGAGAAGAAATCGAAGAATTGCATCGGGCTTTTATAGAAAAAACTCAACAAATGCAAGAGTACCATGTCAAGGTTATATTTATAATGTGTTGTTAGTAGGTAATTAAATGACAAGTATGGTTTTCATTACCTACTTACCTGTACCCCTGTTTCACCCTTCGCCGTTTAATTAAAAAGAAATCGGATCGAAAATAAATTTTCTATGTTATATAGAGCTATGAGAGCTTTCTATTGGTGGAATAATTTTAAAAATCGATTCAGTAGTTTTTGAGTTTATCTGGAACAAACAAACACTCATATTTTTTCTCTTTATAATATTAGTTTTCTATATAAAATTAATTTTTACTACTTATTGTATCTAATTCTAAAGGCAACAAAGTTAAACTAATCTGTTTTTATGAAATAAGAAAATTTATTATAATTAATATGTATAATTTCACTTAATATGGACAAATGCGCATTGGTAAGGTATTTTATAATTTATTTATAAATTGGGTAATAGTATTATCCTTTTTTTCTAAAATCTTTTGTTTAGATTGGTTCAGTTATCTAGGTTTCATTACCCTACTACGGTAACCCTTGTTTCTAAAATGTTTTACACACAAACCACACACACGTCTTTCTGACCACTATACGAAGTCTTAACGCGTATATAAAAAAATATATTTCTTTTGCCAAAACCTTTTTTGTGAAAACGGATAATACTATTAAATATTTATGGACGTTATACATAGTGACTTTGTGTCTATAAAGTCCGTGTAGAATACATTGTTGTTTAATAGACGCTCTCACTATACCTGCTAAATGAATTGGTTACAAAATAGGCGGCGACAAAACGCATTTGCATTCCGAGTTAACCTTAATACTCACTATAAAATAGAAAGGCCTGAAAATTGAAATTTGACTAGATCACTTTACGGTTTATTCTTATCTTCTAAGTTATAAAGAGCTACGAACCTAAAAATGCAATACTATTATTATAATAGATAATTAACAAAAAAAATAATAACATTTCAGTTCCTGACGTGTGATGCCAAAACCATAAATTTGCTGAAGTCCTTGGATCAGCTGAAGGCTAAGTACGCGAACGCTAAGTCTGTTCAAGAGGAGATCAAGAAGAACAAGGCAAAAAATAATCTTAAATATTAATTAAATGACATGGGCAAAGGCAAAATGGATGTGTAATTATATATTTTTTAAATAGAAATTATATAATGGGTTAAGGTATACCTTATAGAAAACTATCCAGGCAATTTTAGTATACAGCTGTCGGTTTCAAATTTAAAATGGAAAGGCAATCTCCATAGTAAAATTTTCATTCGATAATTTAATTTTACTATCATAATTGGAAATGTTACGCAACTGCTCATTTAAGAGTGCGGTTACGAAACGTACAGTTACATTGAAGATTAAGAAGCCAGGAAAAGGATTCGCGATCACGAACATCTAAAAACGTGTAAATGTTTTTTTTAGTAATATATAAGTTATTTTTAATGAAAAAAGAACGTAAAGGTATAAATATTACTTACTCGATTCAAATTAGATAGTCTTTTTATAAAAATTCTATTAACTTTTGAAAAGACACCCAAATTGGAAATGTTACGCAACTGCTATATCTTGTTTTTTATTTGAACGAATACATAGATATATTATTCAAGAGGACTATGTCAAATTAATTTAGATAAAAATAGGAGAGCGCTTAAGCGGATCATTGATTAAAACATCTTGAATCTTGTAACTTTCCACTAATCAAGGACCAGATTAAAAACAACTATTTATATTCGCACATTAATTTGTCCATTATTTCGAATTTTTATTAAAATTAAAAATTCTAATTTAACAACTAGTAAAATTAAAAATTCTAATTTAACAATTAGAATTTTTAATTTGAGAAGTAATTTAAAATTATTTAATTACATATCCTAAATGACCTCGTCCAGTTTTTGTCGATGAATTGTTTCAAACAATGTTTTCCTACTAAATTTTATTTGTTTGACGCATTTCAATACCATTGTTATTATTTTACATCCAGTATTTTAGATTTAGTCTTAGATTATATCAGCAGGGTGATTACGCGCACCAAATTTCTAAGAATTTTGAAAGCCGCTAGGCTTGAACTACGTCATTATGACGTCAAAACGATTCGCGTGCGAGCGAACTTAGGACGCGTAATCACCCCCCAGTTACCTCATTCTAATAATTTTAATTAATTCCTGCTGATATTATTAAGTATTTTTAATATAAGAAGAACAGCGAAGAGTAGATTTTAATTTTCTTAATTTAGATTGATTTACTATTTGATATACAGGAAATGAATTTATACAGGGTGTCCACCGAATTAGACTGAAAACGCCGAACAAATCATGACTTCATTTCCATGTATTCTTTAGATAAATACATCATTAATAATTTTAGTAGCAGTATTTGCATTTTCATTCTAATAGTTGGTATAGTAGGCACAACCCGGAAGTTTTAACGAAACTGTAAGCTTTTTATTGCTATAATCAAACAAGTCTTTTAATTTTATATTGGGATAATAATTATAATGTACTTTATCAGTAAAAAATATATAAAGATTTTTGTAGTCTGACAACTTCCGTGTTAATACTTGGCTTGTGTCTTTTATTTGCCATGTTGCAATACCTTTAATTTAGAATAAAGTGCATTTATCATTCCTCGTGTTTTTTATTTATTTAATGTTGGTAGACTGTAGTTTAAAAGTACTTTTAATATTTATGTTATCTACATATCTATTTTAACTACTTACTGCTTAATTGCCCCGAAGTTTTGACTGGTTGATTATTACTTCAGAATTGAGGACGCTTTGTACTAAATTTGTGCAGTTTTTAAATAAAAATTAAATAAATAAATATCTCTATATAGATAAATATGATATTTATATAGAGATATTAATTTTTATACAGGGTGACTTTGAAAGAATATACTTTGGGCTAATATGTGGTACTGCAGATCAAATCGAACAATGAAAAAAAAAAACTATTGTTATTCGAGTTGATGAGCAGAACCTCATATTCGCCCAAAGTACATCCTTTCAAATTCACCCTGTATACTTCGGACCGGATTGCAATATATAACGTGATTTTGATTTTTATATAATTTTAAGTAAAACATGTAGGGACATACATAAAGATGGAGTAATCTAAAACTGCATGCCCTTCTGTTGCTTGTAGGATTATGCAAAATATGTGTAGATATACCTACAAGCAATATGTGTTTTTTTATTGGAGCACGACATGTGACTTTGTATCTACCTGGTGGTGAGCAGACCTACAAAGTCCATGAATGGGGTCAATCAATAAATGTTCTTAAACATTATTGATCGCTCCCACTAACTGCCGACTAAATGATGTGGTTGAAGATCCATGACACAGGGGCTTAGTTAAAATTGGGCGATGTCTTGAAAAAGAAATACAACAAAATTATATCATAACCGTAGCCTGTTGGTTAAACTGTTGGTGCGGTTCGTCGTGGGTTCAGTTCCCACTTCCTTATTATGTAAAGCAAAATTAGTATGTTTACTTCGCACTATGCGATTTTTAATCAAATTCTGAAGATGAGGATAATAAGATACATACTATATATATGCATTCAGTTGTAGACTATATCAAAACGTAATAATATTTTTTATCATTTGTGGGAATCGAACCAACGACCTCCGGATATCTACAACGATAAAGCCGCAGCCAGTAGCCTAATGAAATGCTACTTAGTTTCTTATTAAATCTGGTCATGTTTGGATATCAGTCTTTTATCGTCAAGATCATGTCTTTCAGGGTGCGACTACGAAATGAGCGGATGATTGATGATAATAATAATAAGGATATTAATATACATGTAATCCAAATGCATCTTTATCACCGCCCGTTTCGTAATAGTAGGTATACTAGAAAACGTATAATGCAGTTGGTAAGTATACAAAACTTTGTAGCAATGTTTAATACCACCATATATGCTAGGTGTTTTTTTAACAATGATAATATTTTTTTGAAGCCTCTAGTATCACTTTTAGAACCCATTTTTAAAATAAAAAAGGTAGATAAGTATTTTTTTCTTTAAAAAAAAGTCCGAAAAATAAATTATTATATGAACAAACGTCTATCTATATGCTTAAAATTACTCCTACAAATACATAATAAGTCTTCGAATCTAACAAGTAAAACACAATTAAACAAGTGATAGGCTTTAATTCGTGAGTTTAGTAAGAAAGTTAACGTGATTTGTAGATCTTTTTTGTACTTAAGTTTTTGTATAGGCGACAGTAAAAGATAAAAATACGTGTTTCATTATTTTCATCATAGAACAAAATATAAAAATTTTATCACCGTGACAAAAACATCCAGTATACAGAGGGTCTGAACACAACAGTATTAAAAGACAAAATATATTTTTGTAATTAATTCTTAATTTTATTGCCTCTCAACTAATATTTGTTATACTATTTGCAAGTCATGCCCCAGTATCAAATGCTCTAGTAAAACTAAAAGAAAAAATATTTCAGAATCGTTTTGAAAAGAAGCTGTTAGAATTGGGGCCATTACCTGAAGTGCTTAGCAGAATGCAGCTGGAATTAGAAAAGGCTGTGCGGTTGCATAAGCTCGCTGAAGACTATGCACAAAAGCTAACTAGCGAAATTATCCATATTGCTGAAAAGGTTATATTTATTTTAACCATCATTTAAGCATTATATAAAATATACAGTCTTGTGTCTTTAAGTGAGAATAAAAGAGACAGAATACTAGCGAAATTATCCATATTGCTGAAAAGGTTATATTTATTTTAACCATCATTTAAGCATTATATAAAATATACAGTCTTGTGTCTTTAAGTGAGAATAAAAGAGACAGAATACTACATACATACAATCACATCTTTGTTAAGTGTGAGCTTATCTTTACTGCACTGTTTTTATCTTCGGATTACCGAGATACAAAAGCGACATTATAATTTCCATGTGATGTATACCTTAGTTATACATGATTAGTTTCTAAGGTTGTAATTTAAGCTAATATAGGTAAGGCTCTACGGATCAAATAGAACTTTTTCCGTGCCATTATATTAAAATAACCAAATTTGTATGAAGCAGCCAATATTTTCATCTGCGAGAAATGGTTCCTTAGGAAAAGTTATTCGAATTGATCAGTAGAGCCTTATATTACACACAACCTTCCAAAGTCAGCATTTGTATATATAGTTACAAGCGTGATTGTACTATAGTATGTACTTCTTCACTTCAAAATATATAAATTACTTCGCAATGTTTGGAGATATCAAATATATGTAGTGGAGTTGTCAAACAATGTCCATACTTTTAATTGACAGCCTCCGTAGACTAGTGGTTGCGCCTTTGGCGTTGTATCCGGAGGTCGTTCGTGGGTTCGATTCCCACCCATGGCAAAACTATATTTATAAGTAAGTACGTTTTTACTGCACAATTTGTCATAGTTGTCGTTGTTTCTGGTACACATAGTACAAGCCTAGATGCCTAGATAGCTTAGTTGGTGATCAAAGCAGTATGTCTAAATTGTCCTACATATATCATAACATTTACAAAAACTAATTTGTAACTAATAATTGGAGCCTGGAGGTAAACCGGGGACCTAAAAACTGTAGTAGTTTTAAGAGGGTGTATAATGGCAAATAAAAGAGGTGAAATAAAATTATTCGCGCGCGGAATTCTTGGAAAAAGTACAGTTATTTTGCGATAAAATTTTGAATTTTACAAATCGCTAGGCTTGCATTAGATCTTATACATATACATAACTTACAAAAACATAGTTTTATAATTTGCTCTATATTGAAGTTAAAGGAAATATCGATAAAAAATAGAGGTAAGTTTGCGTTTTTTTTCTATCGAGGCAATTTTAGGATATTACGTTTTTTAAAAAGCCAGCTTATAAATATGTTGTATTATTACTATGTTTTTTTTTAAATATATTTATTTGTTGGGTTTAAGGTATTATCATAATCGGAGATCTAGATTTGCTTTAAATCTACGCTTTACTAACTCGGCTATTAGGTATACTGAGAACTTTATTAAATATATAAAATTATTTTATTTACATAAAAATTAAAATTATATTATTACAAAATATTTCAATATATCAAATCTCATCATCATTAATTTATTCAACGAGTTTTCCAAATACCTGCATTACCCATTCATGTCGAATAAGTGGGTATTAATGGTATACTGGTATTCAATTTTGGTGCTATTGTATTGGTTAACCTCATTAATGAAATTTGCAGTGCCACTTACCATCAGGTGAATGCAAAATCTGGAGCACATAAACAAAGCAAGAACATAAGCACCTATATCATTTGGTATAATTAATGATGATATCTTTAACAATCTGTAAAATAGAATCATCTGATACTTGATAATTTTCAACTTGTTAGAACACCTAAGTTAATCAGTATATTTTTCAAAGGAAATATCGTGGGAAACCCAAAATTAACAATAGACTAGCCAAAAATAATTGATTCCTAAAATAAACTTATTTACTTTTCTAAATTAATACTAATCTAGACCAAAATATTATCAGGTGCCTACGGCTTCCGAGGTCGTCTCGACGGAATACCCATGAGGTTTAATCCCACCTAGTCGTAGCCGATGGAATGAGTCTACGTACTCCGAACAAGTGGCTAGTTCGTCGCGATGTTTAAATAGACATCTATAATAGTTTTACGAAGTCCATGAATGGGATTGATTAATATATTGTTATGTAACAATAATGATCTCTTAGATTATAATAAATAAATACCATCACGGGTGCCTATTTGGCTCCCGAGAACCGTTTAAACGGCCTCAGGGTACCCAGCGGAGGGATTAACCCGTCCTCATTTCGCCGATGGTATTCAGAGGCAACACCTAACAAGTGGCGAGCTTGTTGCGGTGCTTATGATGAAATAGCCTCGTTGTATAAAGCGGTCACCCATCCCAGGCCGGCCTTGTTGTCATCTGCTTAACCTTGTTATCAGTTCTCAGATTATGCTGGCCAAATGATGCCTCTAAAAAATGGGAGACGGCAAAGATTTATTTATTTCCAGAAAACTATCAGCTATTTAATACAAATACATATTTTCTTATAAAGTAACTTAAAAGCTATTGATAAGTTTTCACTGTTAAGTAACTACGAAGATGTTTGGATTACGAGTCAATTTTATTATCTTCGGTGATTTATCGTCAAATAACTCGTTTCGTAACTGCATCCTAAAAGGAGACTACCACATCGTTAAGAAATTGACGGAGACTACTCCGCTGAACCCACAGACTAAAACCATATCATGATTAAGTCACTTGACGGTTATTATCACATTTGTATTGGTATAGAGATCGGTCGGTAGGCCTAGAAATGTTATAGAGAATCTATTGAGGCAATAAAAATACGAAAATAGAATAATATAAGACTTGGTTTTTAAAAGGCAACTGTGTCAGCAATCATTTTGCCGACTGTACTTCTATGAGAAAAGTTATATTATGATAACATACTTAACTTTAAAATACTACTATGGGCTAATATGAAGTACTACTGATCAAATCGAACAACTTTTCCCATGAAATTATTTGTCGCAAATAAAAAAAAAGGGTTCTTCATTAAAACTAGTTATGTTAAAATAACGAATTCATATAAAGAACCCAAAAAAACATTTCATTTGCTAAGCATGGTCCATGGTAGAGCTTCTAAATTCACCTTAGGTAAAGTTATATACAGGATTGATTTTTGAGACGGTACAGTAAGGTACCTTAACCGTCGTAGTTACGAGAAAACGTTCCTAGGATTAATCCATAATTTTTTAAGATATGCTGTGGTCCTAGTGCGAGTTTTAATTAACTTTCTCGTCATAGTAAGTGAGCACTCTCCGCCAATTAGATTAGCTTATTTTAACAGACTTAAAAAATTAAGCGATCCTATTGGTGGAGAGTACTTACTTAACGCAGTGAGAACGTTGCAATCACCGATTTTGGAAAAAATGTACAGTCAACAAGAAAATTATGATTTTATTTGATGCTTATCGAACCTGTTTCTTATTAAAGTCTCTACTGGACTGACAGAGGTTTGAGTAAGAAATGACAGAAATAGCGAAAAACATATTGCATACATTTTATACAGAAAAAATATTAATCAACACTTAGGGTTATACAATAGTTTACGACCTATTCTTAGACTTACCGAATGTACACAAAAAAAGAGAATCGGTCAATCCATTTCGGAGAATTTTGGTCACAAATACCGTGAAACAAGAACTTTATATATTACTCTTCGTTTCGTTCTCGAGATTAGCATTTGATACATGTAGGTATGCAGTTCCACTGATAGGTTACGCCATTACGCACTATTTTAAGAGTTTTTTTTTCCATACTTTTTTTTTTCTCTTGCAACCCAAATTTGTTGTGTCATTCACATTATAGTGCTTCGCTGTTACGCGTCTAATTTATCTTTATAATATAAATTAAAATAGATTAGTGATGTATCGAGTCGTAATATTTTCAACTCGAGTTGACCGAGTTGAAAAAAATGCTTACCCGGGTCGCAACTCGAGTTGACTCGCTTCGACGACGTTGTATCCAAAATAAGTTCGTTTGGTTAATTAATGGAACGAGTCGTATCAACCGAGTTTAGAAGAATACCCGGGTTGACTCGTCGAGTTGCATCGACGACGCTGTAGGTAGGCATTCAAAATAGGGTTGTTTGGTTAGTATTTGTATGAACCGATTACTAAATTTCATAACATCTTCGTATTTTTATTAGAAGACTTAAATTTAATTTTGGATACAAATATAGAAAAGTTATTTTGATTTGAATAAATTTAAGTTTAATAAGTAAGTACATGCGTTACTTATTAAATTTATCTTAATCATATCAAAATTAACTTTCTATGTTTGTATTTGAGAATGACAAATAATGTTCAGGATTTTAATGAAAAAACTTACATTACAATCAACATTTTAATATACTTATTTATTCCGAGCGGCGAGCAAGTTTAGCGGAACCCGCTCTTTCTGCGTACCTACCGAGTCAACTCGGGTTAGGAGGAAATTAACTCGAGTCGACAGGTTGTAGAAGTAACCCGGGTCAACCGAGTTATTTGACTCGGGTCCATCACTAAAATAGACCTTTAGTGTGTTTATAGTGCATAATAAAGTGAATATGCCGAAACGAAAACGTGACAATTGCGATGAATACTACTTATCAAAAAAAAATTAAAAACTGGAGAGGCAACTCCGGCGTCGGCGCCGGCGCCTCTCTGTCTTGCCGCCATTGGACAGTAAAAGTTTTTTTGGTTCAAAAAACGCAAGGTAAAAATGTTATTATTTTAATAAAACTTAGTATGGTATTTCGGGTAGTCCGTGTGGGGCTTTCCATCACCAAATTATATGGCGACCGCATAAACCACTATAGTTTAGAATACCGACAATAAGGTACGTAATGTACAGGGTTTGCGTGTTCCTCGTAAGGAGTCTCACTATCCAATAAATACTACCTATTACCAAATAGGTTGATGTTTATTAAGTACCATTGTAACATGAAGTATAATAAAATTAGATGGTAACCTATAAGTATTAGGGTTTGCGTGATTCTCACAGTGGAGCTTCACTACCCAGAACCTACCTATTAATAAATTGGTTGATGTCTATTACAATATTATAGGAGGGTTTGCTTGATTCTCATAAGGAGGCTATTTATCTAAATTTTATTTGGACGATATTTTTCTTGTTGGTTCATCATACAAGAACTGCCTAACAAATATGACTAACACAAAACTTCTTTTAGAATCCCTAGGAGTGTTTATAATAAAAACACTGAAAAAAGTTTATTTAAACCAAATAAATGTTGTAATTCTTTAGAGCACATAATAGATACAAAAATGTTAGAAGTGAGGTTACCAGATGAAAAGAGACAAAGAATTAAAAATGAAATTGTGAAGTTTAGGATTAAAAAAATGAAAAATTAGGCATTTAGCATTTTTTAGGTCTTCTTATATCTGTTTGTCAATCTATAGACTTTACCTGGCTTTATAGGAAAAAATTTAACTTTAAAGAGGAAGATAACTAAAATAATACCTAATTCTTTGTCCTCTGATTTTGTATGGCTGTATGCTATTGATCACTCTGTATACAAAATAAAAAATGATGATTATTCTTTAGAAATATTTACTGATGCCTCAACAACGGGATGGGGAGCTGAATGTGGGGGAAAACTGCTAATGGTCCCTGGGATAAATATGAAACTTTCATACCTATAAATTATCTAGAAATTTCAGCTGCTTTCTTTAGCCTTAAGGTTTTTGCTAAGGATTCAAAAAACTGACAATTCCTTTTGCATACATTTTATACCTTTTGCGACAGCCATTTCATATATCAATAGGATAGGGGTGTGCAATTTCCACACTTAACAAATGTTACAAAACAATTGTGGCAATGGTGTGAAGAGCGTAAAATAATAGTTCATGCCGACTACATTCGATCTGCTGAATATATTGAAGCAGATACCGAATCCAGAAGAAGTCACCCAGATATTGAATGGGAACTGTCCCAAAAGGCCTTGAAAATTAAAACTTATTTTGGTAATCCTTGCATAGATCTTTTTGCTAGCAGATTAAATATCAGCATAGCATAAATGTGATGCTTATGTTTCATGGCATAGAGATCCCTATGCACAAGCAGTTAACGCTTTTACTATTTCATGGAAATACTTATTTTTTTATGCTTTCCCCCAATATCTATAATTTTAAAAATACTTCGAAAAATGATCAACGATAGAGCTACTGGTATTCTTGTTGTTCCTCAATGGCCTGCACAGCCTCGCAGGTATTCTCTTTTCAAAAGTCTCCTTATATCAAAACCGTTAGTGCTATCTGCGCATAATGATTTAATTATTTCATCTTCCAGAATGCGTTCGATACACCACCAGATTACCATGGTTGTAGGGATCCATATCCGGACATCGTTCCTTAGAATAGGAGTCCCGCAATCAACTATCCTTATAGTGCTAGCATCCCTATCAGGTAGTACAACTAAACAATACAATACATGCTTAAAGAAGTGGTTTACATATTGTCAAGATAATAATGTAAATACCTATAGTGCCTCAACATCCAATGTCATCTGTTACTTACTCATTTATTCAATACTACTCTTACTCATTTATTTCTTACTCATTTATTCAATACTAGTGCCTGTTATGGCACTTTTAACAGCTGTCGATCAGCCCTTTTATTAATACTGGAACAATCAGCTGGTAAAACGATCTAATCCAAAGATTTTTCAAGGGGGTATTCCGCTTGCGGCCTCCTTTACCAAGGTACAACATCACGTGGGATACTAATAAAGTTCTTAATCCCTTAGCTGATTTGTATCCTAATGAAAGCTTGAATATTGAAAAAAAAAATTTTAATTCGTTACTTTTTTGGCTCATAGAATGCAAACTTTATCCAAAATAAATATAAATAATATTAAGCTGTCCAAAGATGAAATTATCATTAAAATTCCAGATTAAATTAAGACATCTCGGGTGGGTTCATTACAACCAGTTCTTAGTGTACCTTTTTCCTCAGAACGACCACAGGTATGTCCTGCGAGTACTTTGAGTACATACCTAAATATAACAAAAAAAAATACGAACTAATCAATTATTATTTATTTTATTCAGAAAACCTCAATAAACAGTCACATCACAATCTCTCAAGTAGATGGGTTAAATGTACATTAGAAAACAGTGGCATAGGCACATCTATCTTTTCAGTATAGCACAAGGCATGCATCCACTTCTAAAGCATACAAGCCCAGTGTTAATCTTGATGTAGTTAGAAAGACGGCTGGCTGGAGTGCTAACTCTAGTAATTTCGCTAAATACTATAATAGAATAATATCTAACGAAATGTCAATTCAAAATGATTTTGCCAGGACTATAATAAGTTCTACCTAGTTCATGCTAAATTTTTAAAGAAATATTAATTATATTTGTTTGAAATAACTTCATATGGAACAAAAATATATTGTAGGCTAAAAATAAATAAATAAATAATATGTAATAATAAATAAATGTAATATTAAATAAATATAAAATGATCATTTTTCTAATATTCAGGTCTTAATCTCTCAACATCTACATGTATCAATTGCTAATCTCGAGAACGAAGCTCGTGAGTAATTTATGATTAAACGAACTTACCTGACATTAAACGACTTTACCTGTAATTCTACCCCCAAGGGGACAAAATAGGGGATGGAAGTTAATATGATAAAAAAATAACTATTCCACGCGGACGAAGTCGCGAGCACAGCTAGTTATACATATAATATTATTTTATCATCCCCTTGCCGCCCACCTTATGAGGCCCGGAGCCGCCTAACGGCCTCCGGGTACCCAGAGTATTCTGAATCTACACCGAACAAGTGGCGAGCTTGTTGCGTTGTTTATATTGACTTAGTGAAATAAAATCAATATTTTATTATAAGTAAGTAACGAATATAATAAATACACTTTAGTTAAAATAATAGATATTAAAAAAAAAACAGCGGGCTCGTGCCGTTTTGATTTTATATTTTATAAATAATAATAATATTTTTAAAAATAAAATATAAATTCAAAAAAGCACGAGCCCGCTAGTTTTTTTTTTAATATCTATTATTTTAACTAAAGTGTATTTATTATATTCGTTTTTTACTTATAATAAAATATTGATTTTATTTCACTAAGTCAATATAAACAACGCAACAAGCTCGCCACTTGTTCGGTGTAGATTCAGAATACTCTAGGTACGGCAAGGGGATGATAAAATAATATTATATGTATAACTAGCTGTGCTCGTGACTTCGTCCACGTGGAATAGTTATTTATTTTATCATACAAATTTCCATCCCCTATTTTGTCCCCTTGGGGGTAGAATTTATCAAAATCCTTTCTTAGCGGATGCCTACGTCATAACATCTACCTGCATGCCAAATTTCAGCCCGATCCGTCCAGTGGTTTGGGCTGTGCGTTGATAGATCACTATGTCAGTCAGTCAGACAGTCATCTTTGAGTTAGATAATGCGCTAGGCCCGACCGGCTACATTACCATTATCCATGCAGATCCAAAAACCTTTATGTGACCTAGTATTTTTTAGTTTTAGTCTTTAGTTTTAGAGATTTAGGGTGCGGTTACGAAAAATCAACTATAAGTACAACATTTCCGGACAAATCATAATAGTAACGCAAAATAGTTTTAAGTAAATTTAGGCTTAAGAATGATGATAAATAATGAATAATAATTCAACTTTTCAGTATCGTAAAACTAAACAACATTTATCTAATGAAAAGATGGAAAATGAAAATCTTAACGAAGAAATTATCTCTTTAAAATCAAAATTATCTATAAAAGAAGACGAATTTATAAAATTTAAAAGTTGCAATGAAAATTTAACGTAAGTAATTTAATTAATATTATGTATAATTTATCTTGAAATAACGTTCGATAAATTACATTTACTAATAAATAGATGCTAATAATAGATAGATGTTGTCATATCAGAATTTCAATATTGTTCAGTACAAGAGGTGTGGTCTCAATCTTGCATTAAATATGTTTCATAGGTAATCCAATAAGATACATAAATAAAATACAATATACATATCATGACGGGTGCTTTACGGCGCCCGAGACCGCCCAGACGGCCCCAGGGTACCCAGCGGAGGGGTTTTAATCCCACCTCGTCGTAGCCGATCGTATGAGTCTACACCGAACAAGTGGCTAGCTCGTCGTGATGTTTTGAATAGACTCAATAACTCATCTATAAACAGCTTCACAAGTTGGTATAGTAAAACCGGGACCGACAGCTTAACGTGCTCACTATAGTGGTGTTGTCATACAAATGTACATAAATTTTTGAATTAAAAACTCATTGATACACACCGGGATTCGAACCAGCGACCTAAGTGTTTTTAAGTCCAAGGCCTAACCAACTCGGCCACCACATATATAAAAATACAATATAATAATAACTTACTATATTTCGCCTTATTAGGGTATTTTCAGGCAAAAATATTCAAAAAATAAAGTAGGTACATTACATGACATACCTAATAATATTATATTTTTAATAAAAATAAAAAGAAAATTAAAGAAAATGTTCCATGCATCCTTGCCATACTACAGCAAAGCTGCATTTTTTTTTTGTTAAGTGTTTGAGTAGGTAAGTGAAAAAGTGTATATGCGATTAAATGTATAGGTAGATGAGTCAGTATATAAGTGAATGATAACCGAGCAATGTTGTAATTAAGTAAGTATAAAAGATAAAGTGATATAGGTATTGTATCCGGGGGTCGTGGGTTTGATTTTTGTATCAGTAATGTTGTTTATATATGATAAACATACTACTCGCCTAGAGCTTAGGGAAATATGTGCGCCATGTTCTTTGTTATTTTTATTACTTAGAGGTGGTTGTGTGTACTTTTATTTAAATAAATTTTATGAGTGAAACTAAAAGTCTAAAAGGAAAAAAATACATGTTTATTTATTTTCTTTATAAATGATGTCTCATTAAGTACTTGAATTTAAAAAAAATAAAAATAAAAAATATTTAATATATTATTAACATGTTACATATTACCAAAATATCGGTTAAATGGCCACCGTTGCTTTGTTGGCAGAGAGTGCATACATGCCAACAGAGCAATGGTGGCCATTTAACCGATATTTTGTTTCAAGTGTAAATGTCATCACTACCTATAAAAAATATATTAATAAAATATTAAATAAATATATATATATTTTTTTTTTTAATTTAACTACTTAATAAGACAACGTTTAGAACACAATAAACCACGTTTAAATAATAAATGTAATATATAAGCACTGTAACTAAATTGCTTCAAGATAAACATCTTCCAGATTATTTTTAATTCCGTAGAGTAATATCCGACCGTGCAAAAGAATATTAACTAGGTACTCAAAGCACCCACTTTATACCTTTTGTATTAAGGTATAATTCACGTTGACAATAGGCTCCAAACCTTGTTGTCCACCCTACGATACTGCGACTACCCTGCCATCGATTTGGGTATAGTACGACCACTCCATCTTAATTATTAGACGGTCTGACATTAGGGATTTACGCATGATGATATTTTGATTGCGAATTTGATTTATGATTTCTAAATTCGTAGTGGCTGAAATTCGGACTTCAGAATGGACTTTGTCCTTTTCATAACTATTTTTAGATCTTTTATTTTATTTTCTTTTTCTTTACCCAACCTTTTAATACAATTTATAAGATACTAGCTGTGCTCGCGACTTCGTCCGCGTGAAATAGTTATTTTTTTATCATACAAAGTTTCATCCCCTATTTTATCGGGGGTAAAATCCTTTCTTAGAGGATGCGTACGTCATAACATCTACCTGCATGCCAAATTTCAGCCCGATCCGTCCAGTGGTTTGGGCTGTGCGTTGATAGATCACTATGTCAGTCAGTCACCTTTGAGTTATATATATTTAGATATAGTTCTTAATTTTTCCAGTATAATAGAATTTTTAAAAGTCCTCCACAATCTATTTTCCTTAACTGTACATTTATGAATATAAAAACATTACCTAGATTAAAAACCTACGATAATTTAAATTTATTAAAGGGTTACTATAATGACGACAGGTTGTCACTAGAATAATAGCTATCTCATAATAAATACTAAAACTGTTGATATCAAAGTGGACATTTGAATGGAGGGCCTCGCTATATAAATGTCTTCTTCTTCACGCTTCGTTTGAAGGACTTCACGAAGCGAAGGAAAATCGCCATGGTCAAATTACTTATGCTTTAAGTATTTTTTTAATAACTGTTACTTATATTGACCTAATTAATTTAATTTATATCAAAGTCAAACTCAAGATATTTATTTCACGTATCTAATTTTTTATAGAAATTTACGCAAATAATAATAATATTATGTAGGACAAATTACACATATTCGATGCGTTGCACATAGGGGTATTTGATACTAAAAGTTGGTCAAAATTTTTTTTTTGTTTTATGTGTTTTAAGTCGTCGGAAGAGCAGTTTATAATTATAAAAACGTTAAATAAAACTCTAAATGTATAGAACATAACTTTGTATTAAGGTAAAACAATTATTCAGATTCACTACTTGAGTGATTTGTTTGTTGTTCAATATCTTGTGTCTGTTGTGATGGTAAATTAGAAGTTGTAATGTCTCGCTAGAAATGGTTTGGTTGTTTTCCTAGGGACTGGGCGTATACTCGTTACTAAAGGGTCAGAGCTTAACAGTAATCTATTTATAATGTCTTTATTACATGCTTCCCTAGAAAATTTTCTAGCAAAACCCTGTCGATATGTGCGGAAATGTTTATCGCGGGCTTCAGCAGCCCCCTCCGAAAGTTGCCCAATTGGCAAAATAGCATGTGATATTATTTCTGCACCACTAAAATTTTGTGCATTGTTGGGGTCATCGGATGCCAAACGTATAGATGTACATACAATTGTGCAGTTGCAAAAGCATATTGCTGAAATTTGTTAGCATCAATCTCGTGCCCACTAGAAATGTCCTCTAATATTATTTTAATTTTGTAAATTAGGGTCTCGTCAATTCCAGTTATCTCGCTTGTCAGTTTTGGGTCCTGAAAAAACCTTCTTGCTGAATTACCATCATTGGTATTACCCAAACCTGCTTTTGGTATATCAACTAAGAGACTCATTTCCTCTCTAAAACGTTCTTGAATATTTTTTTTTGTCTCCGCAACAATCTTTTTATCTTCTGCTGATCTTATTTGCCATTTTCTAATAGGAATTTTGTACGATAAGTGCAGGATTGATACAAATAATCTTATCTTTGCATGTAGTACTGAAATCCCGTAACTGTAACGTCTCTGTGTGCACATGTCTCTTCTTTGAAAGGTCATTAAATTCTTTGGATGTTCCACCGCATAAATAGCACCGCATTGTAGATGCCGTGTTAGTGGCAGCATTGCATATTTTTTCATCAACCATGGTAAATAATAAAGTGCGTTTGACTGTACACTGAGACTCACTTTCTAACACAATTATGGTTTGTTGTAGATCTTTTATTTGATTTTCCACATATTGGATTTCATCCTTGGTCACATCTTTTGTCTCGTGAATAAATCTAATTCTAATTGGCCTGCAATATCTGGGAGAGGATGGCACTGGATTTTGCTATAATAATTTAGTTTCAGTTCCATTATCCTTGATGCATAATCTGAGCTATACAAACGAGCTTTGAAAGATGTTTGCATCAGAAAAGATTATATTTTCAAATTTCTGTTTAAACTGACTTTGATGTGATCCGTCACAACCCCATTTGATAATTAATTCTAACTTAGTTTTTTCTTCTTTGGTGCATCTTTCGATAACTTCCTCAAAATATTCACATAAACGAGAACAGGGGTGGATCAATACATCTTGTAATGCCACTTCAGCATATGTAGATGTAACACGGAAAGCATCCTGTTTTGGATAACATTATTCTTTAGCCTTTTGTATTATTAAGTAACATGGAAAACGCTGCTCGTCCAATTTTCTTACTATATTATACTGTCTTCTATGTTTGTGGAAGGAGATTAAATCTCCTTCCACAAACATAGATAAAGCTTCTGTAGGTGAGAGTTGATGAGTTGAACGTCTGATGAGCTTTGGCAATAGATTTGCGGAACCTTGTTGTCCTTGTTGGCGTTTTTGTTATATCTTTTAAGATATTGAAAGCATCTACATTTCCAGAGGCTCTCAAACTCATTTGTTTTGCCAACGTTAGTGGCTCCGAATCAATTTGTTCTCTAAAATCTTTTGTTTTTCTTCTTTTTGTGCGTTCACTAGGCTCAACAAACGATTTTGGTGGCTGACCTGCAATTTGAGAAAACGGCGTCATAAAAGGTAAAGTGGTAGTACCATGTAGCCAGCTGTCATTCTTGTTCTCGAAAACATTCCTTTTCTTATGGGCAGCTGCCCATTTATTCTTAAAATCTGATTTAAAATGAGACAGTTTATGTTTCAGAATACCACGCTCACATTTGGTAATTTCATACAAATGGTCCTCCAAAACTTGCAGTTTCTTGTCTAATTGCTTAACAGGACATTTAAGCACGATGTCGTACCAATATTTTTTGTTAAATATTTTAATATTCCCCAAAGAACCTAAAACAACAAACAATACTGATTTTTTAAAAAAATATTTTTAAATACAACTATCTTTTAAATATTCATAATAAATAAAACGCTAAACTTCCGCGACATTTTGATTTTTTGGCTAGTATCCCTAGATCGTGTTCAAAAAGATAACATCGTGTACACACAATTTTACTCGGACGAACCCGGAAATATAATATAAAGACCAATTTATTGAATTATTTGTATATAAAAGAACAAATTTTGTATATTATAACTTATAGCCCCAATGAGGTTTAAAATAGATTTAAAGTAGTTGTATGAAATGAAAAATAAAGTACATACACATCTACATCACCACTAGGATCCTTGTTGAAAACTCACTCGTGAACAAATTTATGAACGGATTAAAATGATGTAATTTGAAAGCGCCGAGAACTGCACGTGCAACTTAAAAGAAGACGAGATTCCGACTGACCTAAACAATAAACCACGCATAATGGCGACACAAAATGGCTGCCAAATGACGCGCTAACTATTGTACTATTCTCCGAAATCATTACATTCCTTCTATTGTCTATTTAAAAAAGAGGGTTTTGGCCAGCTTTTTGTGTCAAATACCCCTATGTGCGCGTCGATGGATAAAATTGTATAGGAGATATTGTCTATGGGTAGAACTCGATCGCCGAGAATCATCTGAATCTAAACGTATTTTTAGAGAGATTTGCAGTTATTTTTTGTATTTTTATAATTTTAATATTAATCTAGTTTAATACTAGAATAGTGTAGCATAATAGGATCGATAGCCTTAATAAATCGACAAAATAAAAATGAATTTAGGAATGAATATCCACTCATTAAAAATCTTTTTTTAAATATTATTATAATTGTTTAAGTATACTTTTGTTAAAGTAAATAAATAATATATTCATTTTCATCCGTGGATTGCCAGGACATTTTGATAACCAGTGATCTAGAGAATCTCGGAAGAATAATATTTTTTTTAAAACCACAGGTTTTAACGAAAAATATTTTTTTGTTACAAAATCAGTATTATGACAATGTCATAGAAGGTTTTTTTTTCTTAACTGGTTATTAAATGACGTCCTTGCAATTACATAACTAAATATTCTATCATATTGTCATATGAATGTAATGGAATGGTTATGTAACAAGTATATGTAAGCAACAACCAATAGGATCGCTTTATTCAATCCTGTTACCAAAAATAAAGCGATCCTATTGGTTGCTGCTCACGTATACGTAAATGAATACGTTACGTTTATACAATGCGCAAACCCATGGTAGAGCCTCAGTCATCAAAGAAAAGACATGGTATAACAAGAAATATATTTTCTTCCATGGCTGGTTATCAAATGACATCCTAGCGGTTTAGAAACAGGAATTAAAATTTGTATTCGTAGATAACCCAGATATTAATAAATAATAAAAAATGTTAGATAACTGGGTTATCAAACATGTTATTTTCCTGTTTAAACACTGGCTACGAGATCTGGTTATCCATATCATATATATTACCCATCTGAAGCGAATTTAAATTAATTATAATAACTATCGGTATTATAACTTTATATAATACCGAAGTATTATGATTTTTTAAGTTGGTTCAGTTCTCGTCGTGGTGGTAGTCTCCTTTTAGAGTGCGGCTACGAAATATAGGTAACGCAGCGAGGACATTCAAGTAATGATAATCGTCTTTGAAGCCGCTGATTTTGTAACCGTATCATTTGGTATGGCATAGTATGAACAACCAATGCTGTTAAAGCGAGTAACTATCAGCTTTTTATGTAGCATGAAAATTATAAAAAATAAGTTTCTAGCCATGTGACTTTATATTTACCTGGTGGTAAGTAGTTTTACACAGCCCTCGAATAGACTCGATCAATACATTGGCTGTTTAACAGCATTGGTTGTTTACACTATGCCGTGCTAAATGATGCGGTTATAAAATGAGCGGCTTTAAAGACGATTATCATTACTTAAATATCCTCGCTGCGCGACGTGATAGTTAGTGGTATATCATTAGTTGTTGTATCACTGTATATTTTTTTTTAAATTAATATAAGTAACATACATTTTCTTTCATTGTTAATGGTATTTATAGATGAGCTAACATTATCAATTAATTCAACTTCACAAATGCCCTTAACTTAATACATTAATTTGATTATTATTAAAAAATATATCCTGGTTACCCTACTCGCTGAGACCTCTCGCTTAGCCAATGTGTATGTGTGTATAGCGGGCGCATCATATTAAGCGGGCAGTTAGCGCGTTGTAATAGTGTGCGTGTGGTCGGGCGCCTATAAGTTACTGAACCCTCACAGTGTGATTATTTTCTTAGGATATTTTTTTAATATATAACTATTTTCTTATTTATAAAATAGGCTTTATACAAAAGGACGGGTTGGGATTTAAGCCTTTCCATGTAACTAGGTAGGTTGTTCTCATAGTCTCGAGTGCCGAAAATAAATGAACGTAGGTCTTGTATATACGTAGTTAATTTTAATGACATTTTGATTGTCTTTACAGAGCAATAAATACAAGTTTAGAAGTAAAACTTAATATACAAAATAAACTACATCAAGACAAATTAGAAGAATTTAAGACACTCTGTAGTACTATGGAAGAATTTCAAGTGGAAAAAGATAATTCTATAAAACGTCATCGTGAAAGGAATGAAGCAATGAGGAAAGAGTTGCATGTTCAAGTGAATGAGTTAGAACGACTATTGATACAAGAAAGGACGCAATGTTCAGGCCTGCTGAAGGATAGAAATAATGTACGTATAAAAAATTTTACCTTGGATATAAAAATTATCGCAGTCAAGTTTAAAAAAAATGTGCTGAAATTATTCCGTTTTAGAGCTACAATTTAGAATAGATAGACCAATCAGCCAAAGTTGCAACCGAGGGATGATTTAGGTATATCAATTGTTAATTAAATGAGACTTTTAATTTGTTGGAAAAATGATTGAGCATTTATGACTCTAAAAAAAAATATATAAAAAAAAAATAATGAAATTCTTTTTTATTTTTTAAAATATTTTTTTATAGAGAGTGTCAGTTTTTTTTTCTGCTACAACAGATTAGGATTACTGTCCACGGTAGCTTTATTTGAGGGTTGCTTGCAAGCTACAAATAAAATCATATGTATTTTTTATTTCAGTTTCAGATCTGAAATTACAACGTAATCTTCATACAAGCTACAAAAATCATATTTTTAAGAAAATGAAAAACTTCAAAATATTACTTATTAATAAAATCGTAGCAACTTCTAGTTAGTTTGTATGGAGAAGGCATTTTTTTTTTCATTTGCAACACATGATTCCATGGAAAAAATTGTTCAATTTGATCAGTAGAACCTTATATTAGCCTAAAGTACCACCTTTCAAAGTCATCCTGAATAATTAACTTTGGTAATACATACATTTTTTTTTTAACTGCATAGATTGATAGTATTTTACTCTCAAAGATTAGTTATCGGGTATAATGCCTTAAGTGGGCAGGAAAAGGATTCGCGAACTCGAGCGTCAAAAAACATCTAAATGTTATTTTCAGTGATAATAAAGTTTTTTTTTTGAAAAAAAAGAACATAGAGGTGTAGATTTTATTTACTCGATCCTAATTACATAATTTCTTTATAAAAAATATCTTAAGTTTTAAAATGATAACTAAAGTAATATTTTTAGAATCATAAATCTAACTTTGGGTGTCTTTTCAAAAGTTAATATACGGCATTGCGCTCCCCTATTTTGAATATTACTCAACAAAGGAAAAATAATAAATCTTGGTAATTTTAAATTATTGATTTAATTACTATTTAAATAAAATAGTAACAAAAATAACTCTAAGAGGGTTTACGATGTTATATGTAATTTAATATTATTTATTTTAGCTGCGGCAAATCATTCAAGTACAAGTAAATACTTTGAAGAAACATTTTGTTTTAATGGAATGTAGGATACAAACCCTTAAGACCCAACTTTACGACGTTAAGATCGCCTACAGGGAACATTTTGGTTAAACTTATTTATTATGGATTATAAAAATCATGACTGACATAAAGTAAAATATATTACATCTGCCTATAATGTTGTTTTATTTTTAGATTAATTTTAGTGGCAAAATCATCTTACATACATTTATAGCTCATACAGATGCAAAAACCGTCAAGTGACCTTGTCATGTTTAGGTTTTATCAGAAAGGTCTATTTTATGTCATGGTGGTAGTCTTTTTTTAAGGTGCTGTTACGAAACGAGAAGTTGAATTGATTTTAAGGCAGTTAGGTTATTAGTGTAGATTCGCTTTTGTGGCCCGCTATTTCAAAACCGCATATTGTAATATTATTAGGGACAGAGTGGCGCTCCTAAAGGCTCGATAGTCGCATTGACAACCGTATGGTTCAATTATTATTTTTATGTTGCTAATTGTACGTAAAAATATTTCTATTTTTATAAATATTTCTGTATAAATAATAATTATTAAAGGCATTTTTTTGTTTTCAAAAAAAAAAACAGAACGATTAATAATTACAATGGCAGACAAAAATAGAATTTTGTGGAATTGTATCATCCTATATAAACCTCGATAAATTAAATATAGAATAGGTGGGAATTAAACTCCTCCGTGGGATACCCTGATGCCGTCTATGTGGTCTCGTGCGCAGCGATGGTATAGTTGAAGTTTATTTGCACGTAATATTATAATGTTGATTTTCACTTGCAGTAATATTTTAACACATTTAGGAGCTGTTTCAAAATTCAAATATTATTAACCTATGCGATCTCTCGTGAAAAAGAAAGAGACTGAGAAATGTAATTCCATTTCTTTCTTTTTCCCGAGAGAACGTCTTTTTTGCAGAGAAATCAAAAAACTCAATATATTAAATTAAAGCCTCCGTAGACTACCTAGTGGTTGCGTCCTTGGCGTGGTATCCGGAGGTCGTGAGTTCGATTCTCACCCATGGCAAAAAAAAGTTTTTTTTGTACAGTTGGTCAAGGTCTGGTTGACTTTGGTTATTTATGAAATATAATACAGGGTGAATTTTTCAAGTGTGCCTTCAAGGCCAAATCCTAACCTACAAGGAATATCGAAAAATTCTAGGAAGCCGGGAATCGAACTGGTAGATTTTGAAAAAAAAGTCAGCATTATTATTACACCAGCTGTTAGGGTAGCTTATAAAAACTAAAACTTCATCATTAGATTTTTGAACAAAATATTCACCTATGTATTGAAAATAATACATAAGGAATATTTTTTTTTCTACGTTTATTAGTTAGGGTTTCACATTTTTAATATGTTATCTTAAAAATTATCACTGTCCTTTAGTTTACCGTTTAATATTACTTACCAGAATTTGTTCTTTATAAGCGATATTATCAGCTGATGCAATAATACAAAATGAGTTTTTTTTCAAAATCCACCGGTTTAATCCCGTGAATCCCGTCTAGGAGAATGTTTTTTTCAAAAATACAATGATGCAGTTTTAGTTTTTATCAAAATCGGTCCCATGACTCATACGAGCATTTTTCGATATTCCTCGTTTAAAATTAGAGAACTGCATGTGATTTTGTATCTACCTAATGTTAAGCAGACCTACAAAGTCCATGAAAGGGGTTGATCAATACATTGTTATTTAACAACATTGATCGCTCCCACTATGCTGGCTAAATGTTGCGGTTACGAAATAGGCGGCAACATGAACGTATTTGTATTATGAAACTATTTTAATATCTAGTAAATCGATGTAGTAGCCTCTGGAAAACCGGTGAATTCACAATAGAGGCCTTCCTCCCACCTAAAAATTTTGCTACCAATTTCAAAAATATTGTTTAAAATCGTTTTCAACTGATAAGTACAGTCGGTGACAGCTCAAGTAACCCATTTCCGTATTATTTCTCGATTCCGTCGAATGCAAATATTTCGTTATAAAGCGAGGAGCAAAACCGGAAATGAGCTGTGACCGATTTTGCTTTGCGTAAACCTTTTGGCAGTCTTCTACATGATCTTGTTTTAATCCTGAATGCATTGAGGAATAATTATATACTAATGCAATTTTCATTTTATTATTCGCAGCAGTTTCACTAGTAACAGAAATGGAACTAATGCGAACAACTTTTCGGCTACTATACCATTGAGTTTTGAATAAAATAACTTATGTAGGTATATTTTTTTAAAAGAACCTCTTCAGTGCATTTCCTCTTTAGCATTTTAAGCTGTCGGTTCTAGTTTCACCAACTAAATTGTTTTTATATGAATAGGTATACAAACACCGTGATGAGCTTGTCACTTTTTTAGTGTACACTCAGAAAACTATAGAATAAAACAACACATTTCAGTACTAATAGATCGTCCAGGCGGCCTCGTGATCGTACCGACAAAATATAGAACAAAATTTAGCAATTAAAATTGTACTGTTGCCCTTTTAGATTTAATCCAAAATGATTCATCTCTTTTGTGATCAAACAAAGTACAAAATAAATAAAATCTGCATACGATACTGAGAAGTATATCAAAGATATCGGCTTGCGTGTTATAAATCAGCTAAATTATTTTTTAATGAGCAGTTAGCAATAATTGCTTGCTTTGTTTTGTAACAACTTCATCGTCTTGAAGTTACCTTAGCCGAGGCCGAGTTTGTTCTCTATGCCTACCTAGACTCATCACCTTATAGTCCAATGCCTTTATGCCATTATTCTTGTAATCATTATCGGTATCTATTTGTTACTAAAGTTTATAATAAAAATATAACAATTCAAATTGTATTATTTCGGTTATTTATATATTTCATAGCTAAAGTTATTTAAATATACGTGGTAACCGAGTTGGTTAGACCTTGGACTTAAAAACACTTAGGTCTCTGGTTCGAATCCCGGTGTCTCGAACTCATTGGTACAAATAAGATTTTAATTTAAAAAAATATGTACATTTGTTTGGCAACACCACTATAGTGCCTCGGCGAGCACGTTAAGCTGTCGGTCCCGGTTTCACTATATCAACTTGTGAAACTGTTTATAGATGGGTTATTGAGTCTATTCAAAACACCGCGACGAGCTAGCCACTTGTTCGGTGTAGACTCATACCATCGGCTACGACGAGGTGGGATTAAAACCCTTCCGCTGGGTACCCTGGGGCCGTCTAGGTAGGCGCCGTAAGGCACCCGTGATGATACGAGTATGTATGTATAGCTAAAGTTAAGGAAGGATTGATTTACCGACATAAGAGCACCTTCAAATGAGATGCCCGAGGAAACGCTGGAGTGACCGCTGTGAGACGACCATGAGACATCTAGCAAGCGCCCTGATAGCCAATATTTGTGCCCTAATTGTGGTATAATTAGGTATACCTATGAAGCTTCTTATATGAAGGCATCCTTAAATTGAGAAGGTAACTGTTATCTATTAAGTCTTCTATAGTATTAGTTAAATCCTATGTTAAAAAAATGCCTAAAATATAAACCTTTTTTCGAGTAGACTACCACAAAAACGTTTTTTTTTTAATAACAGCTTGTATAATGTACCTAATTAACCTCATATTATTAGTTCATTTTATTATTAGTTATTATACATTTTTTTGTATATAAAATTCATTTGCCAAATACTAACTAAGGACTAAAAACTAGAATTTCCTCTGTTTTGTACAATCATATTGACATATACCAATTTGATAATAGCAAATAGGGCAGTAATATAATAAAAGCTTTTTTATTTCATTCTCCAATCACTTTCTGGATATCAAAGGCTATTTAAAAAAGTAATAGAGTTAAAACAAAAAGCGAAGAGAATGGAGCGAACAACTAATTTAATAGGGGAACCGTTCCCCACTGAGAAAATGACATTTTACTGCAATATTAAATTTTAAATGCACTTTAGCCGCATACAGCCATTTTCTCGTAGCTACTTAAGTGCATTATTATTTAACTAGAAGATGGGTGTTCCGTGGCACTCGGGCCAGGGTAATGCAGTTGAAAGTAGGTACAGATTCTAAAACTTCTTAAAGTCTGAACTTTTGTGAGATTTAGGTAACAATAGCATAGCCTTTATCTATAACCTAGGCAGAGAACTAATTATTATATACTTAATTAAAAAATATAGCACTATAGTGCCTCGAAGAGCACGTTAAGCTGTCGGTCCCGGTTTCACTATATCAACTTGTGAAACTGTTTATAGATGGGTTATTGAGTCTATTCACAAACATCGCGACGAGCTAGCCACTTGTTCGGTGTAGACTCATACCATCGGCTAAGACGATTTAAACCCCCTCCGCTGGGTACCATGGGGCCGTCTAGGCGGTTGGATATCTTCATAGCCAGATTTTGTTGGACATAGGATTACTAAAATTTAGACACAAGATAAATAATATTTACGTAGTTTTAAAGAATATCTTTATTCATAGTTTAAAGAGCATGTTAAGCAATGAGTTTTATTCTCACTGATTAACACTATTGATTATAATAGCAATATATCGCCAACTCGTATAGGGTCTAAGCTGATACTGCAACTTCAGAAGTGCTATTCTGCAATGCTTTTCCTTAATGTTTTTATTCCAGCGGTAAAATGTTTAACAGCGAGACGTTATTAACAAGATGCGATGATATTTAATTCCTGAACTACATCGGGGTTATAAAGCCCAGTTTTGGACTTGAGTTAAATTTGGTTATTACCTTTGGGATGGATCGGCCAAATACGTGTTATATGCTCTCGAAGGTCTACAGGCGTCTTAAATTCTTCATGACAAATAGCTTACATATACCCTGGGGCCACTTCAACTTCGTCGAGGTCTGGCGTGTTTAGCATATTTTCCATTGAGAATACTCTGATGTACTATTACATTTCAAAAACTTATTACACTATTAAACTGCAGTATATTATTATTCTCCCCAAGGATGAAGGCAGCAAATGCTTGCATATTTGCTGCCTTCATCCTTGATGGGTGACCGCTTTATACAACGAGGCTATTTCATCATACATACCGCAACAAGCTCGCCACTTATTAGGTGTCGCCTCTGAATACCATCGGCGAAATGAGGACGGGTTAATCCCTCCGCTGGGTACCCTGAGGCCGTTTAAACGGTTCTCGGGAGCCATATAGGCACCCGTGATAGTATTTTTATATATCCTTGACATAAGCGCGAACAGACACCGCTTGTTATATGCCTCCATTTTGGCTTCCTCTAGTAGATGTGAGATCACATGCATCTAATGAAGATACACACTATTGTAATGTCCAACCCAATAGTAACTTTTCATCCGTTTTGGAAACAATGCCATAGTATTTTGGTTTAGCCGTTGTCGTTCACTGAGACTTAATCTGAAGACTTCAATAGTGTTTTTATGACACTGATGCATCAGATTATTCATCGTGATCTGGGCGCCTTCTGAAACTAATCAGTCCAGTCGACCTACAGAGAACCTGTCTAAATTTTAGTAATCCTATGTCTAACAAAATTTGGCTATGAAGATATCCAATCTTGAATAGTTAGCTTGGGTCGAAAGGTGAGTGGGCTTGATCGTCGATGGAGTTTCGGCTAAATCTGGTTCAGCCAAAACTAGCTTATCGATCGTTATGATTAAACTACGCAATGCTGTTAAAATGGGATGCTTATAAAACCACTGAAAATAAATGTAGTATACTTTTGGAGGCGTAGTATTTTGAGGGACACAACTTGCTCATTTGTGTAAATTAACACCCTACCTAAATCTAAATCTCAACTACCTTTTGGGTAATTATTATTTATTGCTCAAATTAACTGACTGATAATAACTAGTAAGATCTATGGTGCTTCATATATTGGCATACTAAATTTATATTATTTTAGTACGCCAATATCTCTATTAATGAAACTTTTTAGTATATAATATTTTTAGTACGCCAAGATATTAATGAATCTTAATTTTAATTCAATAAAATGTAGTTTTATTAGCATTGTAATCAAATTTGCACTATTATATTATTGTAAGTTAGCGTAAGTTATTTTTTTTTGTTTTATTTTATTGAATAAATACATATTCTATTCTGTTCTGTTCTGTTCTGTTCTGTTCTGTTCTGTTCTGTTCTGTTCTGTTCTGTTCTGTTCTGTTCTGTTCTGTTCTGTTCTGTTCTGTTCTGTTCTGTTCTGTTCTGTTCTGTTCTGTTCTGTTCTGTTCTGTTCTGTTCTGTTCTGTTCTGTTCTGTTCTGTTCTGTTCTGTTCTGTTCTGTTCTGTTCTGTTCTGTTCTGTTCTGTTCTGTTCTGTTCTGTTCTGTTCTGTTCTGTTCTGTTCTGTTCTGTTCTGTTCTGTTCTGTTCTGTTCTGTTCTGTTCTGTTCTGTTCTGTTCTGTTCTGTTCTGTTCTGTTCTGTTCTGTTCTGTTCTGTTCTGTTCTGTTCTGTTCTGTTCTGTTCTGTTCTGTTCTGTTCTGTTCTGTTCTGTTCTGTTCTGTTCTGTTCTGTTCTGTTCTGTTCTGTTCTGTTCTGTTCTGTTCTGTTCTGTTCTGTTCTGTTCTGTTCTGTTCTGTTCTGTTCTGTTCTGTTCTGTTCTGTTCTGTTCTGTTCTGTTCTGTTCTGTTCTGTTCTGTTCTGTTCTGTTCTGTTCTGTTCTGTTCTGTTCTGTTCTGTTCTGTTCTGTTCTGTTCTGTTCTGTTCTGTTCTGTTCTGTTCTGTTCTGTTCTGTTCTATTCTATTCTATTCTATTCTATTCTATTCTATTCTATTCTATTCTATTCTATTCTATTCTATTCTATTCTATTCTATTCTATTCTATTCTATTCTATTCTATTCTATTCTATTCTATTCTATTCTATTCTATTCTATTCTATTCTATTCTATTCTATTCTATTCTATTCTATTCTATTCTATTCTATTCTTTTCTTTTCTTTTCTTTTCTTTTCTTTTCTGTTCTGTTCTGTTCTGTTCTGTTCTGTTCTGTTCTGTTCTGTTCTGTTCTGTTCTGTTCTGTTCTGTTCTGTTCTGTTCTGTTCTGTTCTGTTCTGTTCTGTTCTGTTCTGTTCTGTTCTGTTCTGTTCTGTTCTGTTCTGTTCTGTTCTGTTCTGTTCTGTTCTTTTCTGTTCTGTTCTGTTCTGTTCTGTTCTGTTCTGTTCTGTTCTGTTCTATTCTATTCTATACTATTCTATTCTATTCTATTCTAATAAAAAATCACAAATACAAAAGTAACTGCATCATTTAGCGGATATTGTAAGAGCGATCAATGATGTTAAATAGTATTGATCGGCCCCATTCGTGGACTTTGCAGGTCTGCATATCAACAGAACAATACAAAATCACATGCCGTGCTTAAAAAAGAAGAGTATCTGTTAAGGTTCTTCGATACTCATGCTGATTCAACTGCAAAGTATTACCTCGCCCGCGCATGTATACCTTCCCCCTCACCCTCAATAAGAGAAAGACCACGTATGAGATTATACCTACAATTTAGGCAGCAAAACGACTTTCGGGACAAAACTATTTACTACCACTAAACTTTAATGGATTTGAAAAAAAAAATTAGTTTCTTTTGTTAAAGGGAAAATAATCGATGACTGTACGTTTTCCTTTTATTAATTTTCTGCCTGGATATTTTATAGGAATTATTTTAATGTGATCTATTATGCAATTTTATCGAATTTCAGGGGTAATTTTTTTTTCCTATACCAAAAACGTTCGGGCCTAGATATAGGTAATATTTATAATGCCTCCAAAAAATCAGAAAAATCTCTTTAAGTTTAGGGGGGAGTAACAGTTAGGACCAAAAGGTCGTGAATGTATGGGAAAAGTTTGATCAGACGCTGCTCTTAATGGGTTCCGCTTAAAATAAATAGCCTTTCCCCTTTCAAATATAGTACATTTCATACACATTTGGTTCTAGTATAATTCGACAAATACATATTATGCCAATTATAAACACCTATGCTAATTATAAAAAGCGGCCCCAGCCTAGTGGTTAAGTCACTGCGCAAGTGATAACAAGGTTAAGCAGATGACAACAAAGCCGGCCTGGGATGGGTGACCGCTTTATACAACGAGGCTATTTCATCATAAACACCGCAACAGGCTTGCCACTTGATAGGTGTTGCCTCCGAATACCATCGGCGAAATGAGGATGGGTTAATCCCTCCGCTGGGACCCTGAGGCCGTTTAAACGGTTCTCGGGAGCCAAATAGGCACCCTTGATGGTATTTTTTTTATTTTTTTATTTTATAAACACCTAGACATAGGCAAACTATACAGAAAAAAATATTACTATAATATTTATAATGCAATAACAACTTAATTAACTAATTAGTAATTCTTAAGACTTAGTGTTATTAGGTTTAGTGAAAACTAACTGGTTAGACAGGGATTGCTGAAAGCAAGTTATTGTTTTGGAATTCACCAGTATTATTTTTAATGGGTGTATCACAAACACAATTGTAATATTTTATAAAGGTTTTTTTATCGTTATGTATACTTTATGTTATATAGGTAGGTATAATAAATAAAACTAAAACATTCGTTATCGCGAAGTCTATATTTTCCATACAAAATGAGCTTTTGCACTTTCAGTAATACTTGATTACTGTTTGTTGCAGAATTAAAATAATATTTTTTTCGGTCGTTGCATTTATTAATCTTTCCGTGTTGGGGTTTTATATTTGTTTATTTGAAAATAAGAAAAAAAAAACTTTTAACTAACTTTTTTAGTAATTTTAATACAAAATATATATTACCAACAACCACAAAAAAATGCGTTCAGTTACCAATATTAAAATAATAAATCTTCGACTAACAGGCAAGTTGTAATATGGGAAGAGACGACTGGGGTGTCCTTAATGGCTTTGTAGTCGACTTGACGCCCATACAAAAATAACGTAATATTTTTGTCGGTCCGAGATTTAAAATATTATTTTAATACAGCGACAAACAGTAGTTGAGATATACTAGAACTGCGAAAGCCCATTTTGTATAGAGAACGCAGACTTCGCGAATGCGAATGCAGCGTCCTTAATGATTTCCATCTGACAATAAAATTATTATTGTTACATACCATATAAACTTTAACTGTATGTATTACTACTTTATATGAGGGTGGTTAGTTAAGAGGAAGGTCGTCGGAAGGGTTTTCATAATAGGGACCATATTATATGTTTACACCGCTCATCTATAAGCAAAAACTCCTTGTCATGTTTCGGTTTTAGTCTGTGGGTTCACTGATTTCCAGGATTCTACTGCAACGATTTGTTGTCAAGGTGGTTATCTCCTTTTAGGATATGGTAACGATACCGGCATTCGATTTGACGATAATCAGCGAACATATTAAAGTAGACTCATCCGTCTTTGTTGACGCCTATTTCGTAACCGCATTATTTAGCTACCACCAATGCTGTTAAACAACAATAATCGCACCTATTCATGGATTTCGTATGTCTGTTTACCATCAGGTAGATAGAAAGTCGCATGCTTTGTATAGTCGCAATAGGTATAAAAAAATCCAAAAGCATTAAAAACTTTGACATCATAGATTCTCGTAAGTGTATTGTTTAATATTTTCATAAGAATCTGTTTTTTTTAAAAGTAATCTATTGCAGATTACCTAGCAGCACGTCGTATAACATGAAAATAATTAAGTAATTTCAAAATATAATTAGGTAGGTACCTACTTAAATAACCAGAATATAAGTATGTTGAAAATATGTTGGTCCTCTGGTTTAGTTGCTTTTTTTACAAGAGACGTAAGTGTCGGTTAATGCATTATTTGACGCGTGTAGTCGTATAAAATAACCATAAAAAAATAAAGCCTCTGACTAGATCTACTTTTTTTTATTTACTAGCACTTTAAATCATTTTTTATGCCCTTTTAACAGGTTTTTTGAGCCGGCTTATTTTACTGACAAATTCCTTTTTTACCTTCAGACGACGGAATTAATTAAGGTTCAGTTTTTAAATGAAAAATTCAATTTATTTTGAATTGAAAATATTTAAAAATTTGATTCAAAAATAAAATGTATCGAATCCGATTATGTTACGAAGAGGCCTTATTTCCTTAGGGAGTCTCTAAATCTTATTATGTATAGGTAAGTGAAGACGCTCGAGCCTTTACGGCCAGGCGCTCCAGACAAAGCCTTATATTTGATACTACAGGTATTTTATTATTATTTTTTGTCCAATGTCCATTAGTACCCTTCTGTCTTTACCTTGTGAAACCAGTCTCAATAGAGCCACTTTTTATTGTAATTGTGCGTCCATTAAATTACGCTTTGTTCATTTTTGCCTTTAAAATTAACCTACGCGTCGTCGTCGCAGAATTCTTAATTATGTTGACAATTTACGAGATAAAATCACTATTTATTCGGAACCGGGTTATAATAACGGGATTTGTAATAAATAAAATAACAAATTATGCAATCAAACACTATATTTTCTGTTTGACTTTAGGGTGCTCCATTTTTTTAATTTGAAGTTTTCCTTACTAATTATAAATTAATACTAAAATCATAGTTTAGGGCTCGCGACCGACCACAGCCTCCTTCACTGGGCAATGTGGAGCTCCGTGCCGTGTCCGAGGCCCGGGCAATGAACTCGGCGAAATAAATAATATAGGTACATATAAAAAGGAATATTAGACCCACAGTAGGCCATCACACGCGCGCTTTCTCACTATCTTACAGCCTTATAAATCTAAAATATCACTAGCTATACATTGGTCGGAGCGGTCTTTATTCGAATTTTCTGTCCTTAAGTTTCTTAACAGCGTTAGTGAGATGCAGCATCTCAGTGTTTAGCTGCGTGATGAGGGACTCGAGCTGGTCCACGGAATCCAGCACCTCTACGCGCTCCGTGTGCGGGTTGAAGTGCACCTCGAAAGGTCGCGACATGTTGGACACCCAGCGTCTGGAATTAACAATATATCCATTATTTTAGAACCATTAAAAATTTTCCTACTAAATAATTTCATTAAAATGCAATAGTGTATACCTGAATTTTTCTTTGGCATCTTCGAAGCTCTCTGCTACGTAGTATATTGGCTGATACTCCTGGTCTTGGTACGGTTGCAACGATGTGGACGCTGGTTCGAAGGGTCGGAGTTCAGGCTTGTCGCTGAGAGCATGAAGCAACTCTCCAATGGAAGACAGGAGGGCGGCACCATATGCTTTCAGCTGCTGGTTCTCTTTGCATAAGCCGAATTCAACAGTGAACCAATATACCTGTGAATAAAAAAATAACATTGCACTGGATGCTCCCAATGGCTTACAATTTACAACATAGCATAGCTAAAAATCGCAAGAGCTGGGCCCAATATCGCAACAGCTTAAAATAGAAATAATACTAGATTTATATATTTTAAGTGAATATAATGCTTACGGTAGAGAGCTTCTCAATTTCGTCGTCGGAAGCTCCTAATGATGCCAAACCGATTTCCTGAGAGAATTGTGCGAAGCTAGAGTCAGCCAGAAGAGGAATGTGACCGAGAAGCTCGTGGATGCAGTCACTGTAACAAAATATTCATTAAAACATTATTCAATGTTATACAATTATTATAAAACAGAAATTGCATAATATCGGTCGCAGCCTTGGCCTTGTCAATTTCCTATGAAGGTCAAATTTAACTAATGTGACTTTGAAAATCGAGTAACGTGCTCGTAATTTGGTCCAACTATTAGAAAATTAAGCGAAAGTTCTCTTTGACGTTTTAAGCAGAGTACAAGAGTGCTATTCATAGGTAATTAGATTCCGGAGTAGGCCTTAACAAAGTTATGGTTCCATCCGACTTCAAGGTACGTTGATGACTTCCGCATTGGCATTTTAATAAGATCACAAGTCACTTTACTGAGCGGAACATCCAGTGTTATCGGATAGATATGTTTGTTTATACTTTACACCTAAGAATTAATAATTAATTAGTCTACTCTACATTGAAGTGTGATTTTGCCCAATTTACATAAACTTGACAAGGACGTATTGCATAATATTTCCGTAAACTTTTGTCAAGGGAATTATTAATTTAAAATTGGTCTGATTTAATATTGTTATTAATTAGTGAAATATATTTTCCTTAGAATTACTTTCTGGCAAATTATTTAATATAAATAATAGCCTTTTTTAGATAGTTATAAAATTCATATTTAATGTCTTGTATTCCGAATAATAATCAACTAGTAATTGCTGTAGTCGTCAAGGTATAATTCACTGGATACATTTAATATTAACTTTGATTATTTTAGTTGGTACAGTGGTGGTTATTATGGTCTATCATCATTAAGGGCAGGGTCGCAAAGATTACAAATGTTACTCACGGTTCGGGTGTGTGGAAGGGCGAGTTATTGTGTCGGACGTACTGAGTTGATTGGAACACGCGGAAGGCCAGCGAGGCGAGGAAGTCTCGCGCCGTCAGCAGACCTGCTGCCGGACGCAGGGAGAAGCCAGTTTGCTTGCGAAGGAAACTGCTCACTTCCTCGAGCTGAGGGATGCGATGGGGAACGAAGATATCGGCGCCCTGGAGCTTGCCGAAAGCAGCCTTATACTCTCTACAGGCGTGCTTTGGCATCAGATCCAAAACGGTGTTGAACACTCGTTGCCAAGTCGCGTTTTCAGTCTCCGTATATTCAATAAACGGGATCGGGTCGTTGTATTTGTAGGCGAAAGCGATTTCAGCGATGACCTTTCGACGAGCTCTATATTCCTTGTCGGCGAATCCAGGGTGGTTCATATCAAGTTCGGGTTCATATTTGGTCATAAGATGGTTGCAGCTGTCGAGATCGGAGGCATGACGGGGGAACCATGGAGTCTTGCCAGATATATTGTCGTCGCTCAGGAGGTTAACTCCAGCGAAGGTGGACGACTGACGAAGGGACCGAATAAGTTGTAGGAGATTAACCCGTGACATGCTGACTTTGATGAGGGCGTCGAACTGGATACCCTCGACCTGGGAGGGGCGGGTCTCTAAGTGCTGAACGGATCCTTTGTAATTGTCAATGATCTTGAGGATGCGGGCAAGTGATCCCATGCCATCTCGCATGCGCAACAAGAGCGCTGCTCTTTGTAACACTTGCTCGGCTTCGGGGGATTCGCTGGCTGCATTTTGCAGGACAACTTCTTCCTCAGTCAAGGTGTAATCTAGACAAAATATATTTTATTAGCCCAAAAATTATTAAACGATGCATAAAATTTTTATTTTATAGAATAATTTAAAACATATACCTCCATCGCACTCATCATCGCCAACATCAGCATCAGCTATAAAATAAAAAATAAAAAAACAAATAAATATAAAAAAACAAATAAAAAAAAAATAAAAAGAAAAGAAAAGAGAAAAAAATAATGTAAATTACCAAGTTGGCCATTTTTAGTCTCATCCTGGTGAGTGTTATCTTCGACTGTTGGTGCATTATCGCCACAGCCATTTTGTACGTCATCTTGAATAAGTTCGGGATCCAAACCAGAGTCTAAATATAGTTAAAAATAATATAAAAATAAGTAAAAAATAAAATAAATATTGGAAATAACAAAACAAACAATATTGATGCTTATTTAAAATAATTAACACAAAAAATGTATTTAAAAATTAAACCAGTTCAGATAGGAGTCGCCACTGGATTCCTAACAAATTAAGATGCACTTACCATTTGCGCGGGCACGAGCCTCTTCTAATACACTTTGTTTGGTTTGTTTGACAACTAAAGTTTCAAAGCGGGCGTCATCTACCAGAGAGCGGCGACGAGATGGGTATCCATTCTGAAAATAAAAATAAAATAAGAACTGATGTAGATAACTAAACTAAGGCGAATTTGTAAAAAAAAGGCAAATACATAAAAAAAAACGCAAGTACTCTTAATATATTTATTAGAAATATGGTTACTAGGTCATTTAATTAATCAGTCATTTAGATTTTATAAACGGTTTAATAATCTAGATTAATTGTTATGATATAATAATGCATAATTGTACGTTAGTTTACTTCCATAAATAATATCCACTTAATTGCGACTAGATATTGTTAGTTAAATTTTAAAGTATAATAAGTTTACATACATTATAAATATTCAAATAAGATATCATGCGGATGAATAATAATTAATACAGAAACAAAACTAGGCGGACATAACCCTAATTAATAAAAGATCGTGCAAAATAAAAAATAAAATTTAATTATTGACATTGAAATTCAAAGTTTTGTTTACAAATAAAGATGTAACCTTGTCATATTTATCAAAAACCTATCCAAGTATATCAAAAGCCTTTCTAAGAATAGAATACAATGATCTCCTAAATCCTTATAAATATAAAGCCGCGGTCACATACTATTATATTTCATACTCGACTTAGAATTGCTTTTACGAAGTTCAGGGCTTATTTCCTGAAAATGGGTGAGCGCAAAGTGCTCCATTATTCTACGGCTTTTACAACGCGGACTTCTTAGTCGGGACAAGGGAAATTTCTGCTCTATTGAATTCAGGATGTGTCCAATTACGAACTAAAAGTTGGTAGTTGTGGCCTGGCTTTGTATTTCAATGTTGGAATTTATTTATAAAGTCGTTGGCAAGAATTTGTAGGCGAGATCGTTTAGGCGCAATTATTTACTCGACTTAGCTAGAGTCGGTGACGTGTGGCGGTGACTTTGACTGGGAGCACCTCGGAACCTAGTAGTGCTTTCCAGTACAACGAGCACCTAACTAGACCTGAGTATGTCAAGGACCAGCATAATGACACCGCTTGTGTTGGAACCTTGCCTACCGACCGATATGTCTTGGCTTTTTGTGTGCATATCATACTTTGTTACTATATTTCGTTTGATTTATTCATTCTGGTCGTTTAACCGGATGTCGCATTAGGAATGTCAGTGATGTAATAATAGGTGAACTGTATCAATCGGTAAAACAATTCATCGTTTAAAGTAACATAAATTGCTTTTATATTTCGACGTTTAATGATGCATTTAATTGGTAAAGTTAATTAAATAATAACCTTAACGAATTAACACCATGTTATTATTAAGTTTAATTATAAGTGAGGAACATTAATGCAGATTTTTCTTCCTCGTCAGGTTGTTATTATCCAATCTCGTTGAGTACAAACAATTCAATAAAAACGATACTTCGATTACATTCCTTCACAATTTATTGTAAAACTTGTAAACATAACATAAACAAGGAGATTGTTTAAAAAGTATGAACAATGAGTCGATAACTGAAGCCGGACAAAGCCTGACAATTATAATGTCCATGTTCGATTAACATGTCATTGAGAACTTCGAATCGCGGAAACGGTAACGCCCGCGTCATTAATGCGGTTATTGTGAACTTAAAGGTCCGCCTAACTGGAGCGAGCAGGATTCGGAATCCAGTATAACCTTGACGCCAGAGTGGCCACTCTACCGCTCGAATCTAACGGGCGGAGGTTAATTAAACCCGCGACTCGAGAGACTTTGACCGGCGTGTAGAGCGTGTCCTATCACCTGTTCCGGCCTAAAAATCGAGTAGCCATTGTGATCCGATGCTTAGACGCGTGACCGTCGTCAATCGGTTTTCTATATCGCGTGTCATTAATTTAATAGGTGTTTAACGCCCGAGAGACAGATTGCTGAGACACTTTTTTAATGATCTGTTGACCGTCGGTGGCTCGCTCGGCCAAGGGCGCGGCGTGACGACCTCGGCTCGCTTCGAGACGCACAGCCTCCTAGAAGCCCACGTCGCGTGATTGAAACGATTTACCCGTGAAGTCCACAACCGCAAAATTCCACTTGCGAGACAGATATTTGCAAAAATGTTAGAAGTGCAGTTTGCCGAGATCGCGGCGATCGGTGCGCTCGCGTTCAGCGCGGACACCTGCGTGTTGACCTTCGACGGTCAAGGAAGTACATTCGTCGAAGCCTACGGCCGTAAGAAAAAATAACCATAAACGGCGGACATTATCGCAAGCAATATCGCAAAGCTAAGGATGATGGGTGACGGCGGTGGCTCGCCGTGATGTAACCATTACATAGATCATTTGAATATTGACAATAGTAATTAATACACAATGCCCGTAATTAGAGGCGGAATTTTTCCGAAGCTGGGAAAAAATGTTGTACAAGTCGGTCACGTAGGCTACGCCGTTTGGGCATGCGCATGATTTGTGCTACTTGCTTGTCAACAATGAGTAATAAATGTGGATGCATTATGTAACGTGTCACACAGGCCATCATGTGAACTTGCAGTGAAAGCGCCTCCGAAATAACTGAGGAATAATTGACTCTTAATTGTGTGCTTCTGGTATAATTTCATTAAACGAGGTCTCAGTTTGAGGACATACAGAATTTTTGGCGTCAATTAAGAAACGATTTCAGTGAAATCTTATGGACACAACAATGATATTATACATAATCGTCTATCCACACCGATTACGGTGAGAATTTGGGCGTTGACGCGTGTTACGCGCCAACAAATTATACCTAATAGATTTATTAACAAATCAATCAATTACTAATCTTTTAGTAATAACATTGGCGATTAGCGTTAATTGATTTTCATTGGAACGTTATAAAAGGTATTTCATTAAGGTACTTTTTTATGTAGGTACATAATTTTTACTTTTAAAATTTATTGTAAATGTATTGTTCTTGCTATACTTTTTAGAACATACTCGTACAATTAGTTTTAATCATTAAATACGTGACTATAACATAATTGAGTGTAACAGATCTCGACATTTTTAATGATATCACTTAAGTATTTTTTTATTTGTTATATTATTTAAGTTTTAGCAGCAAGTAAAACTAAATGAATTTATATTTTAAATAAAAAGATATTGAATCATTAATTCTAACATATTTTTTTTTTATATAAGTCACATTGTTGGTTAATACAAATATATTAATGCAAAATTAAGGTTCTGCAAAATGAGCAACAAACTAAATATTATGTAAGTAATAAATATAAACAAAAATATGCATGTATTGTTAAAAACTATAATGTAAGCATTATTATAAACCAAAAATTCAAATAAATGATAATGATATGTATCAAATAGTAAAGAATGACAAGATTAAATAAAGGTGCAGTATGATAATAATATCATATTTTGTATATTTTATATGCAACATAAAATATATTATTATTCAGTTAATAAACAATATACATTGTTTAAATAATAGTTCACTTATTATAAGTATTTTTTTTAACACTGCACAGATTCTGATGAACTTTCTTTTAAATATAACTTAAAAGGGATAAAAAATGAGGTGAAATTAAACTTCCTCTCACCTCGATGCTGTATGATTTTTTGATGGCGAACATCTCTCTGTTCTTCTGTGCTGCAGCTACAGCCATGATGCACGACACTCCACTTATTGAAATTGAAAGCCTGAACGAAGAAGTCCACTGCTACCTTGCGTGTCTTCGAGAGATCGACCACTGGCTTTTGCCTGTCTGTCTGTTCCTCTCGGATTACTACCGCTTACTACCTTTGCGATTGCAAACACACCAATGCATGATCACGGAACGCAAGAACAGTTTAAATAGTGTTAGACGCCTCCCACCCTAGAGCGTTTCGTCGCGCATGCGTCACCGGTACCGGGTTTCCCAGCCTCCCTGGCTTGCTACGAAGGATTCCCGAAGCAGTGGAGGTCCCCGTATTGGACTCACTCTCTCGCGCACGCCACTTATTGCGAATCGAATTACATGATTTAACGGTCGTTTTGGTGATTTGTTATTCAGTTTTTATTTTTGTTTTTATTTGTTGAAGTTTGTAAGTTTTATTGTTTTAGTAATTTGATTGCCAATAGTGTTTAGTGTAGTCTAAAAAAATATTTAAGGACTTTATAATTAGTTAAGTTTATTTAATTTAGTTTAATATGTAAATATTTTTTAATTACAAATAGAAATTGTAGAGTAGTAGTGTAATATATTAAATAATTTTATAAAATTATTGTTTGGTTTTATTTTCTATTTTATTCCAGGTACGTAGAGTTTAGTTTAGACGAATATATTTGGGAATATTGCGAATTATTTATTTTATATGCGACAAGCACTCAAATAAACATTTAGGTATTTCTAAACGCTTTATTATTGTATCCAAAGCAAAACAATCTTTTATATCTGGAAACTTTACCAGACATTTATCATATTTTTATATATGTATATGTATCATCACGGGTGCCATACGGCGCCCGAGACCTAAACGGCCCCAGGGTACCCAGCGGAGGGGTTTTAATCCCACCTCGTTGTAGCCAATGGTATGAGTCTACACCGAACAAGTGGCTAGCTCGTTGCGATGTTTTGAATAGACTCAATAACCCAAATATAAACAGTTTCACAAGTTGGTATAGTGAAACCGGGACCGACAGCTTAACGTGCTCTCCGAGGCACTATAGTGGTGTTGTCAAACAAATGTATCTACCTACATAATTTTTTTTAAATTAAAAACTCATTGGTACACACCGAGATTCGAACCAGGGACCTAAGTGTTTTTAAGTCCAAGGTCTAACCAACTAGGCCACCACGTATAAATAAATAATTATTAATCTTTTTTTCATAATAGAAACTATTTGAAAAATAATATTACATCTACTAGAATTAATCCACGATCCTCGAATACAAAAGGCCAAACTTTAACTACAGAATATACTGTGAAGTCCACAAAAATTTCTTATTGTGACTTTCCTGCAAATTAAGTTTATTTTATTTCATTATTATTCAATAATATATTAATAATATATATAGTGCCTCGGAGAGCACGTTAAGCTGTCGGTCCCGGTTTCACTATACCAACTTGTGAAACTGTTTATAGATGGGTTATTGAGTCTATTCAAAAACATTGCAACGAGCTAGCCACTTGTTCGGTGTAGACTCATACCATCGGCTACGACGAGGTGGGATTAAAACCCCTCCGCTGGGTACCCTGGGGCCGTCTAGGCGGTCTCGGGCGCCGTAAGGCACCCGTGATGATACATACATACATAATATATTAATAATTTAAAGCATTAGATATTACTTAATTTTTACTTATTTATTTGGTAGCCAAAAACACTGAACCCTTTTTACTATTTTTATTATCTAAATCGATTTTTATTATTGAAACTCCTTTTCCTTCCTACTTATTCAAAGTAGATTGATGTAAGTATTAATATGTATATATGTATGTATATATTTTTTTACTTATAATTTTCTAAAAAAGCGGCCCCAGCCTAGTGGTTAAGTTACTGCGCAACTGATAGGAAGGTTAAGCAGATGACAACAAGACCGGCCTGGGATGGGTGACCGCTTTATACAACGAGGCTATTTCATCATAAACACCGCAACAAGCTCGCCACTTGTTAGGTGTTGCCTCCGAATACCATCGGCGAAATGAGGATGGGTTAATCCCTCCGCTGGGACCCTAAGGCCGTTTAAACGGTTCTCGGGAGCCAAATTGGCACCCGTGATGGTATTTTTATATTTTATATTTTTTATTAATTTTCTTTAATTTATTTATTGCACCTATTTTACCTACTTTTTTGTAATATACTGGTAGAGAATGCTTAGCAGAAAAGGAGGGCTTAGGAATTAAGTCCTCCTTTATACTAAATTTGTGCAATGAATATAAATGTATCTTTTTAATAGTTTTATTTATACGCCTTTTAGGAACTTTCATTTGCAGTTCGACAGTATATTATTTATTGATACCTATGTTGTATTTTTATAATTTTACTTAAAAAGCTGCTAAATTTTACAAACTTAATTGTAAAAATATTATTTTTAACAATTTAAATTAATTTAATACTGGTTTTACCTATAACTGTTGAGGAAAACACCATGACCTAGGTATATAAGGGCCGGTATATCTAAGTTTGTAGTCAGTGATAATATTTTATTTTAATAAAAAAAAAATCATCACAGGTGTCTTACGGCGCCCCAAACCGCCTAGACGGCTTCAGGGTAAAATCAAAAATATTTATTTCATTTACAGGCATTTATGAAAAGACAAAAAATAACGCTGGGTACCCAGGTAGGTACTCAACGGAGGGGTTTTAAATCCCACCTCGTCGTAGCCGATGGTATGAGTCTACACCGAACAAGTTGCTAGCTCGTCGCGACGTTTGGATAGATACAATAACCCATCTATAATCAATTTCACAAATTGATATAATGAAACTGGAACCGATAGCTTTACGTGCTCTCCGAGGCACTATTAGTAGTGTTGTTAAACAAATATACATATTTTTTTAGATTAAGTACACACCGGGGTTTGAACCAGGGATTAGTGTTTTTTTTAAGTCTAAGGTCTAAGGTTTTTTTTTTTTTTTTTTTTTTTTTATTGGAGCACGACATGGGACTTTGTATCTACCTGGTGGTGAGCAGACCTACAAAGTCCATGAATGGGATCAATCAATAATTATTCTTAAACAATATTGATCGCTCCCACTATGCCGGCTAAATGATGCGATTACGAAATGGGGGGCGACAATGACGAATTGCATTACGAGTATGTACTCGCTGCCTTATCGTCAATTCAACCACCCATTTCGTAACCGCACCCTGAAAGGAGACTACCACCTCGACAAGAAATCGATGCAGTAGTCTCCAGAAAACATTTTAAGGTCATTTTAATGTTTTAATATAGGAATATATATATATATATATATATATATATATATAATATAGGAGCACGTTAAGCTGTCGGTCCCGGTTTCACTATACCAACTTGTGAAACTGTTTATAGATGTGTTATTGAGTCTATTCAAAAACATCGCGACGAGCTAGCCACTTGTTCGGTGTAGACTCATACCATCGGCTACGACGAGGTGGGATTAAAACCCCTCCGCTGGGTACCCTGGGGCCGTCTAGGCGGTCTCGGGCGCCGTAAGGCACCCGTGATGATACATATAATATAGGAATATACCTACCTATAAAAAATGGATGATATTTTAATAACCATAAAATGTACTTAACTCGTTGTACTTAAATTGTTATACTTATATTGTTGTATAATATAGTTATTGATTAGTATTTTTTTTAATAATAAAAACTTTAATTCTATTCACATATTCTAATTCTGTAAGAAATAAATTATTGATATATTTTGGTGTAGGAATTCAAACAGGTAAACATGCAGAGTGGTAAAATGGTAATACCGTAGAATATAAATGAGTCAAAGAATAAAATAATTAATCATTAAACCAACAAAGTTCCTCATTATAGTTATATCATTATATCTATAATATAGGTCCCTGGTTGGATTCCCGGTGTGTACCAATGAGTTTTTAATTAAAAAATGTATGTACATTTGTTTGACAACGCCACTATAGTGCCTCGGAGAGCACGTTAAGCTGTCGGTCCCGGTTTCACTATACCAACTTCTAAAACTGTTTATAGATTGGATATTGAGTCTATTCAAAACATCGCGACGAGCTAGCCACTTGTTCAGTGTAGACTCAGACCATAATGGGTTCATCTATAATATAATATTATAAAAGATACATTTGTTCAGAATAAACTCAAACCCTACTAACCGATTTTTTTAATTATTTCACCTATACAGTGTGAATGTTTGAAGTGGGCCTTCAAGGCCAAATTTTAAACGGGGAATAGCGAAAAATGCTCACAGGCGTCTCAGGGCCGATTTTGATAAAAACTAAAACTGCAATTAGATTTTTGAAAAAAAAAATCTAGCCGGGTAACGAACCATTTGATTTTGGAAAAAAATCACTCACCTGTATTATGTATCAGCTGATAGTGTCGCTTATAAGGATGGTATTTTCCACTACTACAAACTAAAGGAAAGTGCTTATTTTTAAGAAAATATGTTTAATGTTTTTAAGCCTAATTAATAGGCTTTTTTTTTAATTTAGTTTAAAAATAATAATAATATCCAGACAGTAAAGAATACCTGCGCTTTTTGAGACTTTCAGCAAAACTTGAAACCGTTTGTGACGTCCCTGAAAGACGTGAAGGTGAAAATCTTATAGTATTTTATATCTAATCGTAGTCTTGAGTAGATAAAATAAAAAAATCTATATGGCTTTGGGTGGGTTCTTACGGCGCATAGGCTTTATTGTCGTGGCCGCTGATGATATTCTGAATCTATACCAAATAAGTGGCGACCTTGTCACTGTGTTTGTATAAACTAGTAAAAAAAAATAAAAAAATACTTAAATAATTTAAAAAGAAAATATACCAAAATAAACATGTTTGTATTGTGTTCTTAATAGTTACTTTTGATATTGCAATAATACTTAACAACAGATTAGTTATTTTTCTATTTTATTAAAACTCAGAAAAAACAGTGTTGAGTCGACATTGTTTATTTTGATTTTTGGGTTTTACGGTAATTAATTCTCAAAACATGTTAGTGGATTATTTTTAGGTTGCATTTTGTTTTTGTAGAGTGGGTCTACCTTTCTGTAAAATTTATTACATTTGTCTTTTAAATAAATAAATATTCATTATTTTACAATAAAAAAATATAAAAATCATCATCAACATCAACAACAGTAATCGCAAATAGTTAAAAAACAAAATAAAAAAACAGTTAAATAATATTAAATATATCCATTTGTATGTATTGTGGACAATATTATAAGAATTTTATTACGAATAGTTAAACAAAAAAAATATTGAATACTACTTCACTTAACAGTATTTTTGAAATTTTATTTTTGGAAGAATCATCCAATAGAGTCAAAAATATAATTATAGAAAAGTTGTTGAAATTATTTTTAAGTGAAATCAATAAAATTTTTAACCCCTTATTGATCTAGTGGTTACAACGTTGGCGTTATATCTGAAGGTCGTCAGTTGAATTCTCACTCATGGAATAACGGTTTTGTGCAGTTTTCCACGGTTTAAATCTTTATAAAATATGATATGTATTATTATCGTTGTTTCTATGGGTATAAGTAATAGAACTTAAGTTGTGACCTGGGCAATATATGTGAAATTTCCACATATAAAAAAACAATTATTAATAGTTCATTATTAGGTACCAATACAAAACATTATTTTTAATAAGATAAAAATATAATTATAGAAAAATACTGAGGTTATATTGATAAATAAGCTACTTGATTACTAGTATTTTAGTTACAATAGTAGATAGATAATAGCAATTATTTATTTTATGAAGTTTTCTATTTTATGCAGTTTATTAATTTAATTATTTATATAGTTTCGTTAACTAAGTACGACGGTTATACCAATAAGACTACAAAGTATTTTCCTCTTACAAAAAAATCTTTCTGTACTTTCTGTCTGTAATCCTGCGCCTCTCACTCAATCACAGAGGGGTCAACATGCGGGGATTTCCCTTACAAACCTGTATAATGCAAGTGTAATTGAAATGTACATGTAAAATACATACCCTTTTTCTATATTTACAGTAAGCCGACTCAAAACACCAATTTAAACTAATTTGAAGAAAATAAATAGAAAGGAATCTTCTTTTGAATTATGTTGCTGAATATTGCGGAAACAAAGAGGCCCATAAAAATACTTTAATTTTCGCATTTATTTATTAGTGTAGAAATATTTTGATAAAATAATTTGACTGCCTCCGCGATCTAGTGCAGGTTGCGCTGTTGGCGTTATATTGGCAGGTCGTAGGTTCAATTACCACTCATGACAAAACATATTTGTACTTACGTTTTTTGATACCTACAGTTCGCCATGGTCTGGGTGCTATACAATAAATATTAGTAAAATTGATGTTTGTTTCTGATACATATAGTACGAACTTAGGTCTAAGTTCTTGACTAGGGCGATCATAAGCGATCATGTAGAGCATTGGCCCTACAAATTATGATTAATATTAAGTTTACATAGGTAATTTTTCCCTGTAAATAAAAAAAAATACTTCACAGTTTCTTTTTCAAATGCTTTTTATAATTTATAGTATCAGTTGATCGCCTCAGTTGTCTAGTGTATACATCCTGAAGTCGTGGATTCGATTCCCACTGATCGCAAAACATATTAGTACTTACGTTTTTTCTATACAGTTTGTCTCATGAAAACATTATATCTGAAAGTCTTTATTGAACTATTTATTTATATACTATTTTTTTTAACTATTTAGAAAATAATATAAGTTTTATTACTCTAAAACTATTTCTGCATTTATGACTTAACTAGATCATATTGTGATTCTATTTTAATTGCAGTTTTCTTAACAAGAATAAATTATCGATCTCCGTAGATTCTGTAAGTTAATAAAACAAAGAAATAATCAAAAGGTCAGACAAGAAATAAGGCTCGCCGTTGCATGCTCTTTAATATGCCACAAGTCTAGATTTTCCATTCATCAGCGAATTATCTATAATTCTAATCAAAAGGCGACATCTTAAGAATCCATTATTGAATGTAAAAAAAAAATCATTGATTGACTCTTGCGGTCTTGAAATTTTTCCATAACATTGTAGTTTTGATCATGGCATTATTTCTATAGTAAAAAAATATAAATTTGAGAGTAGTTACACCTGTGGTTTAACACATGTTAACCGTAACGGCGCTCGAGGCCACATACCGCCTCGTTATTACCGATGATATTCTACACCGAACAAGTGGTCAGCCCGTCGCCATATTTGTATAGAATCAATGACCCATTTATAAAGAGTTTCACAAGTTGGTATAGTGAAACTAGGACCGACATCTTAACATTCTCTCCGAGGTGATGTTGTCAAAAAATGAACATAGATATGTGTAATTAAAAACTCATTAGTATACACCGGGGTTTGAAGCGGAAACCTAAAAAGAGCTATTTTATGTGAAAGTGTATATTATAAAAAAACGAATGATAAAACAAGTGTTTGCAAACAGTTCTACTACAGTCGCTAGTAACTTTAGATTACCAATAGGATCGCTTTATTTTTCAAATAAAGCGATCCTGTTGCCGAATCTATTGTCAATCTAAAGCCTCTTATTGGTTGATTCCTATCTATAGTTACTGGTAAGTGGCAACTATAGTAAAATTTTATTTACAAAAACTTGTGGCAGACTTACTGAAACACCCTGTATTTATCATGCATTGTTTTTTGCACATTAAAAACCTACGTCACAGTTATTGATTTTATAAAAAATACTTTGTAAACATAAACAAAACCTATTTATATATATATAGTATAAGCGAAAGCTACGCACGTATTGGGGAAATCCCTGTTCTTCTTAGAAAACTGACCATATGTATACCGCAAACTGCTAGGAATATTACTAAAGGAAGATTTTTTAATGGGTGGAAATTAATTACAACGACTTCAACGAAATTCTCATAAAATGTGAATATTTTAATTAGTTTATTTTTTGTTTTATACAGAAACTAATAAAAAGTTTTTCTTTTTTCAAAAAAATTACTTAACTGATCTAGAAATACTGGTGCGATATACTTGAAATTTGTAATAGTAGATCATGTTACGGTAAACATTTTGTAATAGGTTCAGGTGAAAATGGGTTTAGCTCAAATAAAATAAATAAAATTTGAAAAGAAAAACATGGGATAATTACGATAGAAACAAAGTTATTACTTAACTATATTTTATCTATTAAATGGGTTCTTTTGTTATAATTCAAAAAGTTGGAAAATGGTGGTAATCTCATTGCAGGGTGCGATTGCGAAACGGGCAATTGATTTGACCGTAAAGCAGGTGAGGATATGGTATAGATACGTAATGCAAATTCTCCTTTGTATCAGCACATTATGTAACCGCATCATTTTGCCGGCATAGTGGTAACGATCAATGCTGTTAACAATGTATTGATCGATCCCATTCATGGATTTTGTAGGATTGCTTACCATCATTTACATTTAACAACAACGGTTTATTTTTATTGTAAGTCACAATAAAAATAAACCGAAAATAATATTAATATACGGAACTGCCTTAAAGTCTAAAATCGCCTATCGAAAAAATTTTAAAGATGTTTGTCGCCGCAATATTGATTATCACTTCAACCAATCATTGCTCAATTTTTGGTTATAATTATTTTTGTTCTCACTTTTTATTTTGGATTAAAATAGTAAAGTTTAGAAAACGTTTTTAGACCTTCAGACTCCTCCCTATATCTTTACGGTCAAAGAATAAATAAATAATAAAGAAGATCGGAATCATAGGCGGTCAAAATAATACATAGGATTTTTTTTTCAAATATTGCCCGATGGTTTGTAGCGTAGCGAGGGTCCACGAAGTAAACACTTTGCTTTTCATTTCTAATATATGTAAATAGAAAAATGGATTAGTTACAACACATATTATATGTTTATGCCGCGATTTAACAATGGTTGTAAGTATAAAAAGAAATGTCAAAGTAGAATGATATTCTTTTTTTAAGTATTTTTTAAATCATTTGACAACAGAGAAAATAGTTTTCCAGGGATCCAAAGTAATGTTTTTAACCCGTGGGGGGTCATTCGTCCTTGGTTCGCTAGCACGCCTATCGTTAAAACGTCATTCTGACGTAGATCAGGCTTGGCTTCAAAAAATTTTAGAAAATTACGTCATTGCGATTGACATGCGCGCTAACGATGCGTGTAATCTAGGCAGTAGGCACTGTTTTGACAACTCGAAGCGTACTTTCTAAGAATGAAAAATAATAAAAAGATATTTTTTTACGTTAGGTATTATAAGTTTATTCGGTGCACGCTGAAAACATTTTTAATCAAAATTTCCGAAGTTTGCGAGATCTACACCTACTTTCAACAGCCTCACCAACATGCGTGCTAGTCAATTTATCGCCTAACATAATTTTTCACCTATACATACATGTGCCTGCGCAGTACCTATCAGAAGTTAATCAATGATGCGCATTACGTTAAAAAAGTGTAATAGCAGTTGTTTTCGTTTCAAACCGGATATTTTGGTTTGTGATATACAAAGTCGTACAACGCTTAGCCATATTTCTTTTCAGACATTATGGTACTAAGTATTTTTTAATAACAGATATATTATGTATAGGTCTTTTTGAAATTTAGCCTTTAGACCAAACAATACAGAACCAAGTACGAAAATATGTTTTTATATCAAGATCGTTATCAAAGATCAGTAAGGAAAACAACTCATAGTATTAAGGGAGACAATGTTCTTAGCTATCCATGGATTCTCTTTGAGGGTGCGGAAACCATCAGTGGAACTGCAGTGTTTCCGGACTTCATACCGTGAAGCGAGGTTTCGGTCGACCTTTCCGAATTTTACTCTCCCCATCACTGTTTTTACTATCCTTTCTACTCAACCAAATTCTATATCTAAGTATATTAATTTATCATTTACAATCGCTTTTTTTGAGGTTAGATAAAAACTCCAAAGGGAATCAAATGTTCCACCCTCATTTTATATTTTTTAAATATGTTGATTTCTTAGGTAAAGTATTTACTAGGCCAAACTATATCCGATAATTAAATCATGAATAATAATAAAAAAAATCTAACCTAACCGTGTATCACCTTGCAGATATCGGACATTTCCGGACTTGTGACTGTAATAACTAACTATAATGATTATAAATACTTTATTATAGTTACTAAATGTCTTATTAGGTTGTTTTATTACTTAGATTGTCATAATTTTATCTAAAGTATTTTTTTAATAATTATTTTTAAGTATAACTCTGGGATGTGTCCTGTGGTCGTCTAGACGGTCTCGGGCGACATACCCGTGATGATATATATTTATTTAATTTTATTTATATTACTGAAATACCTATGGTATAGCTACTCTCTTAAGTTATTAAAATTCTATATACATATTAATTTGAAAGATTGTATTTTGGGCTAATATGAGGTTCTATCTACTGATCAAATCGAACAACTTTTCTCATAAAACCGTGTGTCGCAAATGTTTTATTTATTAAAATCTGTTTAGACAATGTATTAGTATTTGTAATAAAAATAAAATAAAAAAAAACTTTCCAAAACTGGTAATATGAAATAAAATACGGTTTTCATTATTAATATGTAAGGAAATATATACAACATATTTATAAATTGTTGTTTATTTATATTAGTTGCTAATTGATTCCATTCTAGGATTCTTGATTCATTTATTATTTTATGACAAGTACAAAAAAATATATAAATTTTAATTGTAGAGTAGGCTGTATATTGTTCTTATAGTATATTAACTTTTAATTAAGATACTTGAATGTTTAATAAAAACTTACATGCCATAATTGAGCACAAAGACATAAAATCCTGTAAATAAATTAACATTTATATATATTTAATAGAATAATTAACATTATTGTGATATTATATGTATTGACCGCCTCCGTGGTCAAGTGGTATGTGTTGTATCTGGAGGTCGTGGGTTTCATACCCACTCATTGTAAAACTGTATTAGTACGAGTACTTGTTTTCTGTACAGAGTGCTTATGGTTTGAGTGTTTATAAAATATATGTACTATTTTTACATGTTTATAAATTGCTTACATATATATAAGCAATAAATTGCTTACATATATATTTTTATACGTGGTGGCCGAGTTGGTTAGACCTTGGACTTAAACACACCAAGGTCCCTGGTTCGAATCCCGGTGTGTACCAATGAGTTTTTAATTTAAAAATTTATGTACATTTGTTTGACAACACCACTATAGTGCCTCGGAGAGCACGTTAAGCTGTCGGTCCCGGTTTCACTATACCAACTTGTGAAACTGTTTATAGATGGGTTATTGAGTCTATTCAAAACATCGCGACGAGCTAGCCACTTGTTCGGTGTAGACTCATACCATCGGCTACGACGAGGTGGGATTAAAACCCCTCCGCTGGGTACCCTGGGGCCGTCTAGACGGTCTCGGGCGCCGTAAGGCACCCGTGAAGATATATATATATATAAATTGCTTATTAGGATAATCTCTTATTATATTTTTAAATTATTAAAGATAAATGCAATGAAAAAAATACTGGTGGGCGGGACTCGAACCATGGGTCCTCGCTATCGCGGCAAGGTTAACCACTGAGCCAACCAGGTTCCTCACGAAATTTGTTAATGCTTGTTATCGAGTCATACACAGAACGCCCTCCATGTGATAGATTATTCTGAGAAAGATTTTTTTAATGTAAAAATAGAAAACAGAGTTCTTTGCCATTTAGTAATAGAAACTAGGCCTTCTAACTTCACTCTAATATATATAAATTTGAAGCAAAGCACATAGTAGTCTGTGTATAACTAAATAACAAGCAATGACAAATTTCGTAAGGGGTAACTGGACCCTGCTTGGCTCAGTGGTTGAGTACCTTGCCACGAAAGCGAGGATCGTGGGTCCGAGTCCCGCCTACCAGACCTACCTACTTTTTATTCCATTTTATATGCGTTAGAAATGCGCTTATATTAATGAATATGCGGTGTTAAAATAAGAAGCCGAATACGCTTAAAAGTAATTCGAGAACCTGTAGGACTAATAGAAAGTTTAGGTACAAAATGGGAAGGGCATGATGTGCTTGCTGATTTGGGCATTTAGGAATAATAAGTGATAAAATAATGATGATGCAAGGTTAAAGGTACAAGTGACCTTGGGAGATCAAGGCATGGTAATGAAATCGAGATATAATTTTAAAATATAGTGCAAGCCTCCAAAATAGGATGTGTTATGACTGCTATGAGGCAAACCTATTATATACAGTTAGAGATCAATAGCGCTTGGTTGCCCTGGCTATCTAGTAAGTGGCCTAGTGTGAAGATAAATAAAATAAATAAATAACTAAGAATAAATGACTACCGGTAATTATTGTGGGAGACCCCTGATTCATACAGGTAGAATAAAAACCGGTCCTACAGTACTAATAGAACGTTCACCTATAAACACATTATGTTGCTAACCAACAATACAAATGCAATATAAATATAACAATAATATAGCATGTAAATTGAAAATAACATATATAAATTTAAAGGCTGTATTTTGACCGCCTCCATGATCTAAAGGTTACACTTTTGACGTTGTCGAATTTCGTGGGTTCGATTCCTACCCATAACAAAATTTCATAAATACCTATTCAAAGGCAAACTGTACTATATTTTCTACAGTTTGCCTTTATATATATTATTATCTGGTATACATAATACGAGCATAGGGCTTATTTTGGGATCAATGAATTATGCTACATATAAAAAAGTACTTGTCTTAAGTTTTTTTTTTGTCAATTATTAAAAGTACTGCCTTTTAAGCTTGTCGTTAAAGATATGCCTGGTTGTGCTACTGATATGATGCACGAGGTTTTCTTTCCTCAAAGGATTCATTATCATCATCATTCCAGCCTTTCACGCGTCCACTGCTGGACATAAGCCTCCCCCAAGGATCGACACAGCGACCGGTTCTGCGCTACCTGTAGCCATCGTGGGAGGCCTGCCTCTGCTGCGTCCTCCAGCACGCGGTCGCCACTCGAGAACCTCAGAGGATTACCAGTATAAATAAAGATTTGTGATTCCTTAGTCGTGGATAAACTCACTAGCTCCGTAACGGGCCATGGACCTCGTCTCAATCGAAAATGACAAAACAGGTATGAGTTCAAGATCTCTGAGTACTTTAACTTTTATGTGCACTGCATGCTTTACGTGACTTTGACAAAGGGTATCCGAATAAATTGCATCCTAATTCGCAGACTAAAGCACTAACACATTAGACGGTATAATGCTCATCCCGTCTGGTCTTTTACCATCTAATCTTTGTACCTAATGATTCAAGTACGGACGAAATATGAGCTTTTGTTAATCCTTGACATATTATGTTGTTAATATTTTAATAAGACCATGGCCATGGTCTAGTTTTTATTATAAGTTATTTGTAATATAATATAAATATGTCCACTTCCATTATGCCTGGTAAAGCATAAGTTGATAAATGGCATTGACGTATCATCATTGGCCAATGACACGAGGAAAATCAAATCTAGTCATTTGCACGCAATAAATTAACATAATATTTCGCCACTGTTTGATTTTATGGCAATAATTATATAAAATACAAACTGTAAAAAATAAGGAAAAACAAATGTCGTTATTTTTGAATTGACAAAATTTTTTTTAGACGAATTTTGTTTGATTATTATTTATATATATTAGATTTAAAATATTATATACTATTATTAATTTTAAACATAAAAGTATATAATATTTTAAATCTATACATATTTCAGGGTAATATTATGTCTAACCTTACATAGAGTTTTATTAATTCTACATAAAAATGTGCAAGAATAAAGTATTTATGTTAAAAATTTTAAATACCTATATACAAGCAAATTTTCCTATTTGAAATTAATTAGTCACTTAAAATAAAATGACTTGTTTTATATAAAAAAAAAACACCAAATCAAAGAGAATTTCAACGTTTTAAATGTTGGGATTTCTTGTCAAATTAGAGGTATCGCAATTCATTATTTAATAAATTTCCTAATTAAAAACTTATTGGTTAATTTAAAACAACGTTTAAGTACCTAGAAGGTATTTGTTATAATGTGAAATCAATTACATAAACTAACAAGCACTACAAAAAAATATTCAACAAAATATTAGCAAAGGAAAATTTCAAATAAAAATAAAACCTATAGTAACCTAAACCCTAATAAATAAAAGTAAGTATGTACAAAATAATAAATAAAAAAGATAAAATATTTCCTCCATGCCCAACATTACACCTGGTCCTACCGTGCCAAGAACTGATGCGGCATTGCCTCTCTGAATCACCAGACTGATATTTTGGGAAAAAAAAAATTGAGCGCGCACGAGCATACCAGTTGTTTGGATCATAATATAAATTAAATATATTAAGTTGATAATATACGTGGAGGCCGAGTTGGTTAGACCTTGGACTGAAAAACACTTAGGTCCCTTGTTCGAATCCCGGTATGAGTCTACACCGAACAAGTGGCTAGCTCGTCGCGATGTTTGGATAGACTCAATAACCTATCTATAAACAGTTTCCAAGTTGGTATAGTGAAACTGGGACCGATAGCTTTAGGTGCTCTTCGAGGCACTATAGTGGTGTTATTAAACAAATGTAGGTACATATTTTTTAGATTAAAACGTCATTGGTACACACCGAGGTTTGAACCAGGGACCGAAGTGTTTTTAAGTCTAAGGTCTAACCAACTCGGCCACCACGTATACCTATAATATTATTATTTTCATCATCATAAGTTTAACTCGTAAATTTTAAACATAATTTAAAATACATAAAAGACTTAACAAAGAATGTAATAACATGGAAAAATTAATACTTAAGTAGGTATATATAATTTATGTATGAAAATTAATTAAACCGTATATAATCCTACCCACTAACGCCTACGTATTAGTAAATACCTATCAATTATTTGCTCTAGATATTAAACATTTAATCTTTGTTTATCTATGGTAGCGATGATCACATTTTGCGAGATCAGAAAACCTGTTTTGTGATGTAATCTAAACAGTTTAGTATACGTCTGATTAAATAATTAAATAGCGGTTTTCCAGATTACGATTATAGGTTTCGGAAATTTTATTTTGGTGATTAAAGATGTGGATCTTTTGGTTTTATTAACTTTTTTCGTTATAATAAACATCAATAAATCTTCAGATTTTTTGTTTAGAAACGAGTGACGTGGACGTGGGTCGAATAATATTATTTTCAATGACTTATGAATTTATTTTATAACGTCACAAGAAGCCCCGCGGCAATTTAAAAGGAAAATACCTATCTAATGGATGAGGAAGGAAGCCCAATTATGCACTTTGATGTAACAGCGTTATATGTCACTAATAGGAAAACCAATATTTTCAATTCAATTTTTATTAATTTAATATGTCAATTTGTTTATGATAGATATTATAAGAATATTGATACGTACTTATAATAATAATAATATTTTTTTTTTAGGACAATTTACACATATTGCTCTGGTCACAGACTAAGCCCTAGGCTTGTACTATGTGTACCAGAAGCAACGATATAATATATATATATTATATTTTATAAACAACCAGACCATGACAAATTGTATAGAAAAATGTACTAATATTTTTTTACCATGGGCTGGAATCGAATCCAGTCTATGAAGGTGTGTATTGTCCAGATCAGAAATTATGCTTGTACTATGTGGCCCAGAAACAACGGTACTAATGTTATTATATTTTATAAACTATGACTAACTGTACAGCTAAACGTACGAAATGTGTTAGCCCATGAGTGGAAATCGAACTAGATACAACGCCAAAGGCCATATAACCACTAGACCATGGAGGCGGTCAAATTAAGTTAACTTGAATATACATTTTTAATTGGAGCCTAAGTAGGCCTTCAAATGAATATGTCTAGGAAATAATGCTTATTCAAAACGAATGAAAGAAGAATTTGCAGTAAGGGTCAGGTAATATATATTTTTTGTTCTAGGTGCTCAGTACTCTTTTGTTTATTTATAACTAGCTAGGATGCGGCTTCTCTCAGGCAGTTGATATGAGATTGTAAGATAAACAACTTTAAAATATAAGAAGTAACATTTTTTATTAAAAATACATGTTTATAAACAACATCAAACAAGGTTTAATATGATTTGAGTATTGTTTACGTACATTAAGGAAATGTTATGGAAACGGTAGATTTGTTGAAAAAATTTATGACTAACTGGAAACATTTGATTCCGGTGAAATAGGTAGGTATTTTATTTAATAACAATAAACACTAAATAAACCCCACTTAGACAAGGTTGTTTAAAATTTGAGTCACATGAACGTATCTAGGTAATTCACCTTTTCAAAGGTAAATGAATTTTAATGGCGTGTCGCGATTTCGGGTGACGTACTTTTTTGATTTTTTAAATTGATTCTTTGACAAAATTTTGTAGCACACGCAGTCAGTCATTAGTGTTAGCTAAATGATTATTTGATGATCAAATTAAATGGTAATTAGCTCTTTTCGGGGGACCCTAGACTTAATGACACGCGTCATAGATACCTAATAAATTTATCGTCATAAATGATAGTTTAAGTATATCATATTAAATATTAAAATAATAATGATTTAATTTTCTTAAATATTATTATTTAACCTATTGTGTCCCACTGCTGGGCAAAGGTCTCCCTTCCTAACCGATTCCTAAATCAGTCATGCCCGAACAGGATACTTTCCAATGCTTTTGAATTTTAGAGTACGTTTTTAAAGAAATCGAAACCCTTATGGCATGGCCGCCTCCGTAGACTAGTGGTAGTGCCTTTGGCATTGTATCAGAAGGTAGTGGGCTCGATTCCCACTGAGCATTAGTTTGTGATCACGGTAATGTGTGTAATTTCCTTATTAGTATTATACTATTAAGTCCTTCATATTAATATTACCTCTCAATCTGTCTGTATGTATGTCCAGATAATAGAGTAATATATCCATATTATCGCTTTGCACATAAATTATAACAATCTTGTAGCCGAAAGTAAATTTTTAATTATATATTACAAGTTGAACAATTGCCTTACTTCAAACAAGACGAAGAATTCAATTTAAATTTCTAAACTAATACAAATCCAATTCGTGATAGAGTTGATATTGTTAATTTGTCGGATTTATCATTCTTGTTTATATGCTCTGGTTTTATAAAATAATAAATTTAATTAATTGGTCCCCAAATCTATAAGCTTTGACTTATACTATCACGGGTGCTTTACGGCGCCCGAGATCGCCAATACCACAGAAGAAATAATAGTACAAGTACCTATACAGCCACAGGAAGGATACCCAGCCGTTTTATTTTTACTTTCTTTTAGCCAATGGATTCTGAGTCTACACCGAAAAAATGGCAAGCTCATCGCGGCGTTTGTATAGAAATATAATCTTAATAATTTATTAGAAAAAATATGTTATTTAAATATAGAGCTACGTTTGAAAACAAAGTATTAAATGTAACCAAGAGAACAATAACCTACTTTCATTTTAAATCTATATTAGCACCATCAAGGGTGCCTCACAGCAGTGCCCAAGTTTTTGTGTAGCATTCTTCTAATTTCATTTTTAAATCTTTAACAATTTTTCAAATCCGGAATATCAGTTCTTCAGATAACCGTGTTCAAACAAAAAACAAAACTTCAGCTTTTTTATATTATAACATTTATATATTATATTAATTACGACTAATCAAATGAGTAATACACATCCAGCGGAGTCAAACTTAATTTATTAAATTTGTTTTGATTCCGCACAAAATAAACCCGAATTTTATATTATTATTTGACATATCAAGTAATTAATTTAATTATACTTTTAAATTTGGAACAACAATAATAATCAATATATGATTACTTATACATGTATTTTATTCACGAGTAATGCAAAATATTGCTTATGATGTTAAATTTAAGGTTGATTTTGATTTCAAGGCTTCAGAGGAAAAATGTGCTTAAACCATAAAAACAAGACCAAAACGTTAAGCAATGTGATGAGAGTCATTTCCTTTGTATACTTATAAGTATACAATATAATTTTGTTACATATATAATATTCACCTAGTTGTGTATTTAATTATTTGTTGTTGTCCGTAAATTATATTTATGATTTTGTTTATACAGTATCAAGGTAAGAAATAATATAAAATAATAATTAATTTGCCTCAGATCTTTTGTAACGTAGGTATATAGTTCTAGTAGTAATCATTTATTTTATTTAAATCTTTTTTGCATATAAAATTCAAAGACGTACTTAATGCCGCTAAGCATTATCTACCAGTCAAAACTTCGGTACACACAAAGCAGTTAATAAGTGAGGTAGGTTCATATAATATAGTAACTGAGTATATGTAAAGCATATTTATTATTTAGCTATACCCATGATAAATGAGCTTCAGTCATAATTTAATTGCTGGTTTCTTGACGATCGCGATGGTTCTATCGGTGGTTCTTTAGATACCCTTTTACACGATGTTACATCTATTAAAACAAAATCTTTAGATTTAGGCTTAGAACTGAATACTTCTAAATGCGAAATTCTCTTCATCGTCAATTATAATAATTTATTATTATTTCATTTCATTTGCTCCGATATAAAAAGTGTCCTTCGTAATAAACTGTCTTTACTTGGAGCTCCACTAACAGATGAATCACTTTCAAATCAAATCAAATCAAATCATTTATTTCATGTAAATCTTTACAGATATTTATGAATAGTCAAAAAAAAAAAAAAAAATTTTACAATGAGGTCTTAGAGTGCGTTTGGTTAGGCAGCTATTCATTATTAAAAGAACGACAAATATTTATTATACCTCGATATCAGATTTAGAACTTAAATTTAGAAATCTTAATATGAAAATTACTACCAAACCGAACACACACTACATAACCAACTAGTGTAAGACTAGGTGGTTAGCTGATTCCATTGACATTGACTTTCCCCACTTTTATTAAATAAAGTTAATACCTTTATCCACATAGTAAACATATGTAAACTTATTAAACCACATATAGCCCTTTTCTTACTCTGAAACTGCTTAACCTTCAAATTCACATATTTGCTTAGATGCTGTCCTTCATGGCGTGCCTCACAACATCTAAATACATTCGACAATAATTATTATATATACTTTAATTATTAGAGAAAATCTTAAATGTAAACATGTTATTAGTTGGAAATGCATATGTACCATATAGGTTTGGAGGTACCATTTAGGGCTCCGTCGACTTACGGACCTCTTCCTCCTATCTTTTCTAGCTTCGTCTTTCAGTGTCTCGGATCTTGTTCATAATATTCTCAATAATTCGAGTCCAACAGACTAAGCTTTACAATTATGGCAGGAAGAGCTCCCAGGTATTACGTAACCTACAGAAAAATATAGACACCGCCTGGAGTCAGCAGGAACAACGGCAGGCGCTCTGACGGTCTTACATACTGGTGCCGTGGGCCAATGGAAAATCTGGGGTACCCGTTGCGTAGATGCCTATGCACAGTCTAGTGTTTCGGCCTCCTCGTCGGGCCCTGGTTTGGCCGCTAGCGGTGCGGAAGCGTGGTTGAAGTATAGGGACTTGACCCAAAATTATAAGTTTGTGATTTTGGTGTCGTAACTTCGGGAATACTCGGTCTTGATATATACCATCATATGCATCAAATAAGTGGCAAGCGGTCTGCGATGTTTTTTTTTAAAGTATATAACATGCTCTCTGAGGCACTATTGATGTTGTTGAACTCATACTTTATTTAATAAAAAAAATCTCATCGGTTGAAACCTGTAATGCTTTTATTAATTTTACGCTAATGTAACTATATTTAAAATCATAAATAATATTACAATTACTATTTCAAATACCTAAAAGAGATATTCATTCAATTATTTTTTTTTCCTCATATTATGCCTAATATAAATCTTGTCAGACGTAATTTCCGATATAAGCAAGTATCTTTATATTTTCCTTAAACTATGTTAAATATTAAAAGTTGACATTATTTCTAGTAGGTGGGAAAAGCTGCTGAGAGACTTAGAGATTTTAGGGATCTGCATCTACTCTGAATTTTAAAGTAAACCGTGTGTATACGTGCTGGCCGAGTTGGTTAGACCTTAGACTTAATATCACTTAGGTCCCTGGTTCAAACCCCGGTATGTACCAATGGGTTTTTAATCTAAAAATGTATGTACATTTGTTTAACAACACCACCGAGGATAGCATATTAAGCAGTCAGTCCCAGTTTCACTATACCAACTTGTAAAACTGTTTTTAGATGAGACAAAGGAACTATAAAAATATATGAATAATACGTAATATGATATTCACATTTTCTCTGATTAGGTAGGCGTGGATTTTTCATTATTTCTGAATAATAATAATAATGATGAAGAGAGAATCAGATTCGTTAATAACAGTAAATTAATAATTAGCAATCATTGTTATAAGAATTATTTTAGTGGTGCTAGTGACAAGTCTCCATAAATGTCAACGTCACCTTTACCAGGCAACCTACTGATACGCTAACGTTGTTCAGGACACGAAGCGATCGAGAAAATCATGTTTTTTTTTATTGGTGCACAAAATGTGACTTTACATGACTCTGACCTGGTGGTAAGCAAAGCTACCAAGACCGACATTACACCAAATTATATTGTTTTAGATGAAATCCTAGGTTTCCTTGTGTTACGGGAACCAATAATACCCGTGCCTTAAAATATAATTTTCAATAAATGTACAATATAGATACCTAATAGTAAAAAAAAAATACATAAGAGAAAAATTAAGGAACCTATAAAGTGTGTATGCCTTTTAAGTAAATATATAAATTATGTGTTCAGTATATTTGTGCGTGGTATAGTAGTTATTGTGCGTGATTATCATCAGATAGATACAAATTCACCATACTAATTTTGTTACCATGTAAAAAAAACCTCGGCAACTATACTCCGCTAGTTATACCCATAACATTAGCTACTTTTACTGGCTGTGAAAAATCCCGGATGCGCCGAAATGTAAGCAAACCGCCTACGGGTCAAGAGATAAGCTAAGTTTTTATTCCTACCTCGTTTTAACTGTTATCTGACTATACACCGCACAAATGGTCGCTCGTTATATAGTGTTTGCATTACCGGATATCTGAGTTGGTATTTTGAAACTGGTACCCTAAATGTGCTCTCCGAGGCTCTATTAGTGGTGATGTCAAACGTACATACATTTTTATTTAAACACTCACTGGTTTATTTATTATCCTCTTTCCCAATACTGTTATTTTTAATAAAATACTAACAAATTAAATGCGGTCCCAGCCTAGTGGTTAAGTCACTGCGTAACTGATAATAAGGTTGAGTAGTTGAGATCAAGGCCGGCCTGGGATGGGTGACCGCTTTATACAACTAGGCTATACCATCATAAACACCGCAACAAGCTCGCCACTTGTTAGGTTTTGCATCCGAATACCATCAGCGAAATGAGGACGAATTAATACCTCCGCTAGGAAGGACGTTTAAAAAAGGCGTTCACGGGAGCCAAAATAAAGGCATCCGTGATGGTATTTATCATTATTTATTACTAACAAATATTTTTGAATTTAATAAAACTTAAAGAACATTTATAGTATAGAATTAATTGCAATTAAAGATTCACTATAAATAAAATATATTTAATATAAAAATAATAAAAACACCAAAAAATTTAATAAATCACAGTGTTCGCGCTGCATAGTTCCCAGAACGCTGGCTACATTTCCTTTCTTATGGTTAGGCTTATTCTTTGTGAGAGAAATGCGCTAGCCCTCTGGTCACCCGTGACGTCCACTAATTTTAATGCAATCTCTTTGAAAAAATATTTTGCTTCAGGGCCCCACGGTCCACTTAATTATTACACTAACAAATTAGTGTAATGAGTAAGTGGAGTTTCTAAAGGTGTTAAATATATTAAGGTAAGGTAAGTAAGGAAAGTCATGGGAAAATACCCGTTGCGACTTATTGTAATTGTACATAGGTATTACATGAATAATATTAAGGAAAAACTTGACTGACATACCAACCATAGCACTGTGTATTTAAGTGGTGTGATGATGACAGATCTCCCGTACAAAAGGTCGTGACCCCTCCCTAAACATTCATGGATTTTTATGGTTTTTGGAGGCGTCATAAATATGACCGATATCTAGGCTCTAACGCTTTCCTTTTTTATAAGTTTGGTATAGGTAATAAAATATCAACCACAAAAATGCAAAAAAAAAACAAAAAATACCCTCATAATATTAAAATAATTCCTATAACATATCAAGACAGAAAACATAAAAAAGGATAACGTAAAGTAATATTTCATTTTCTCTTTAATAAAATGACACCTTTTTTTTCAAACTTATGTTTAAGGGTAGAAAACAATTATGTTCCGAAAGTCATTTTAAGCCTAAATTGTAAGTATAATATCATACGTGTTCTTTGGGTCGGAAGGAAGGTTTACATACATGTATTATTGCGTTACTCACCGTCATGCGCGGGGAGAGATAATACTTTACAGTTGAAACATCATGAGCATCGATGAGTTTTATCAGACGCTACTCTTAACTTCAAGACTTCAATAAATTTTATATTAATTAATACATATTTTAAATTGACATAACTTATATGAGAATAACGTCAAATTAGGGCCATAATTTTATTCTCTTAAATAAATTTTAGTTCAAATGCATTGCAATATAATCACAACCGAATCATTTGTTACATTTTTTATTTTGCTAACCAATAGCTCAAAAAGGTGCCAAATATACCTCCTCTAATTCTACTATGATGCAATTACGATCAGAGTAAGTTTTAGGTGAGAGGAAAGCCTTTATAACTTCCCTAGACCAACCGACCGGACACGTTATCACCGCAAAAACCGTCAAGTGACCTAGTTATACTTTTTAGTCTGTGGGTTCACTGGTTTTCCGGAGACTACTGCATCTATTTCTTGTCTGAGGGGTAGTCTTTTTTTAAAGTAAGGCTAGGAAACGGGCGATTAATTTGACGATAAAGCAGCGAGGATAATAAAATAAACTCGTAACGCAAATACGTCCATGTCGCCGCCCATTTCGTAACCGCATCATTTTGCCGTCATTTTGAGAGCTATCAATATTTTTAAACAACAGTGTATTGATCGACCCCTACTCACAGACTTTATAGGTCTGCTTAACATCAGGTAGATACAAAGTCACATGCCGTGCTCCATTAAAGAAAAACAGGTAATTTTAAAACCTCTATAATTGATTTTTAACATGTGATTTGATTTGATTATTTTATTTGTTATCATATGTACATATTAACCTGACTATAAGCATACATATGTATATGTATACATATATAATGTTAACATGTGTAACAGCATATATCGATCATTTAAAATGATAGTATCTACTCGTTTGACCGCCTCTGTGGTATGGTGGTCAGAGCGTTGATGTCGTACTCGTATTCAGATGTCGTGGGTTCAATTACCACTAATGGCAAAATATTATTACGTTTTCCTACACAGCTTGTCATTTCCGGGGTATTAATAAAGAAGGAATATGTATTAGAGTAGTATAGACTAAATTATAATTTTAGATCAAAGTTAAATGCTTGAAATGCAGAATCTATCTAAACGCAACAGATGGGATTTAATACCTACCTCGTGATGATATTCTGAGTGTACACCGAACAAGTCTCTAGCTTGTCGTGATTTTTTATTAGTTTCCATAGATTTAAAAATGGCAGAGTAGGTATATAGTACAGTTATTTTTATTTCTCAAATAAACTTTTTCAATTGCATTAGATTGTTTGTATCCGGAGGTCGTGGGTTCGATTCCCACTCATGGCAAAAACATATTAGTACTTTTTTCTATACAGTTAGACTGGGTGTTTATAAAAAAAAAATCATTAGTATTATATCGCTGTATCTGGTACCCATAGACCAAGCTTAGAGCTTATTTTGTGGTCAGGGCAATATGTGTAAATAGATTCTACATATAAAAAAAAAAAGTTTAATGGTATTTCAAGCTCTATATAATGCTAAATAACATTAAAAAAAAAACAGTCATGTGAAGTGGACCTGTCACTAGTTGGGTTCAATATTCTTGAAGGGATAATTAAAGTTGTGTCATACCTGGAATAAAAATATTAATTGCACCCTTAGATATAGCACTAAGACTGTAATATTATACTTTTAGAAGTTTTCAGGTAAGACAATGTCTTAAGTTATCGCGTACAGTTTGAGAAATTAAAAAAAAAAAACAGCAAAACAAATGGCTAGTATATATGTATAAAAAATTGATGCTTTTTTCTTTAAAAAAATATATATATAAGTAATAATTATTCTTATAAATGGCTTAAAGTTTTGCAATTTTTTAGTGTTACAAGTATAATTCTAAAAAAAATATAGTCATATAAAAGGATTTATTTACTTGTCAACCTACAATAACGTGTGCTACAATTCATAAAGGTCAAAATACTGACCTTGGCGAGTTGCAATTCGGATTTTATGTCTACTTTTGTACAATTATGTCATATTAATTACTTGTCCACCTTATGCCAGATAGAGCATGGTCAGGTAGCGTTTGAATATGCTCTACTTGGGTTACTCTTTATGGAAATTAAATATTAAATTGTATTTATTCTTTATAGAAATGTAGTAAATAAATGTATTAGGAGTTATTATCCTTTTTTTAACAGTATATAAGTTATAAGTTACAAAAAAGAAAAATCAGTTTGTTCTTCGAAAAACGCCTTTTTCAGCATTTTCTGAAATAAATAAAGTGTATTAGATGTGTTTTTTATTAAATAAAATATATGAATTGAAGCTATAAAATTTTATAACCAAATATTTCGACTCTCTTTCTTTCTTCAGCATTTTTCAATTTAATCCATGTAGGTAATACCTACTTCTTTTCCATAGTTATTTTTACCATCTACAACACAAGTCTCCTTTTTCTTATTAAAATTTTAGTAACAATTCTGTTATTTATTTCCATTTTAACTATTTAAATAAAAAAAAAATGCCACAACCAACGAAAAAATTAACATTAAATATACCAATATACATATATATATCTATATATATATACAAGTCAATTACAATGCTTACTATTTGAAGTGAACGAGGGAATCAATAAATAGTCCCATCAAAAAAAAATCACAAATAATTATTTTAATGCATCAATGCAATAATATAAGTATAATAAAAATTGTTCAAACGAAGTTGTTATAAATATTATACTTCCGAATTACGCACTTTAGAAATGAAATTAACCGATTTCTCTTGTATACTAATCGAACGGAGATAAAGTTTTCTAACCCAAAAACAATAAAATTAATTTATATTGTTTAGTAATATTTTCTAAATATACTTGAAGTTTCAGTGTAAAAACTGTTAGCACATAGTAAATGAAATAATGTCGCAGTTAGTAAACTTAAACTGTAATGCGGAATTACTATTGCATCATCTTTATTTTTATTATTTAACTACAATTAAAATTTAATGGAGGCCACTTTCCGCCTAAATTAAAGGTCATTTAAATTAAATTTTCGGATCAAAACATCTAACAAGGATATTTTTTGTTACATTTCTAAACTTTAATGATATGAAGAAAACGTTATCGTTTCTAATTCGTTTTGTTTGCGAGTAGTCGTTTCATTTCGCATGTCTTGCCGGTGACATTGACCGAGCATTTTGGTAACAATCAATTTGATATGCTTAACTTATATTAAGTAACACGTTTCTATTACAGATATTATATTATTATCTAATTATTTCCTTGTTCCTATATTTTTTGTGAAAAACTAAGCTAAGGTTTTTTTCTTTCGACCTATTAGAGTATGTAGTTATAAGTAAAGCATGCCATCAAATTTGGAAGCATGCTTAATAATGTATATAGTGGAATCAACCAATTGAAGCAAGCATCATTACTACTATTGGTTGAGAACATTCTTGGACGTTACATTGCCGCTTACCATCAGGTGGATGTAGGGTCATATGTCCTACTCTATTAAATTAATTAAAAAATCTTGTAAATGTACACTTAATAAAAATAAAACCAATGAAGTAATAAGGTTGGTGTGAAATCTACTTTTACAACTTAAAAAGGTATTTTTAGTTTATTCTATGGATCCTGTTTATATATTCAATACTTAGGTATATTATTTTGCTTTTAGGAATAGAACTCACGACTCCCAGATACAATTTGATTAAGTTTTGTTTCTAATGATATTTTTTCATTATAATTAGTTATGTCCGCCACGATATTTATTTTCGTGTTGAAAAAGGATGTTTAAAGCATGAATAATTATATATTGTGACCAAAAAAAAGGGCAATGTCTTTTTGCTTATTGAAGCATCCGTTTTAAAACAAAAAAGAAAATGTTAAAGTTTACGGATGTCATTTGGCTCAAATGTATTTCCCAGTTATTTATTAGGTTATTAATTTTTTATTTGGTTTTCGTAAAATAGTTAACTTAACCAGAGTCCGCAACTTAATGGGTTTAGCTCTTTCTATTACTTTCCGGTATTTATATTTATTTTAAATTTTTACAATTATTAATACACAATATACATAATACATAATAATAACGATACACTAAGGTATAGTAAAAGTCACAAACAGGTAAAAAATTAAATTACAACAAGATAAAATATAAATCGGTTGACGCTATTTTAATAATGATATATTGTAACACATTTCACACATATTAAGCTGATCGCGAACTAGGCTCTAAGCTGCTTTTATATGTACCAGAAACAACGATGTAATACATATTATATTTTATAAACACACATGAAAAATTATACTGTTATAATGAATGTGTTTGTGTGTGAATTCTTTTCCATAAGTGGGAATGGAATCCACGACCTCCGGTTGTGGACCAACGACGGTGCAACCAATGTACAGTAATATGCCTATATACAGGGTGAATTTGAATGGGTGTACTTTGGGCTAATATGATGTTCTACTGATCAATACGAACAACTTTTCCCATGGAACCATGTGTCGCAAATGAAAAAAATATATGGCTTCCCCATACAAAATGGTAATTTTAACTTTACTAGTTTGTATGGAAAAGGCAATTTTTTTTTTCATTTGCGACACATGGTTCCATGGGAAAAGTTGTTCATATTGATCAGTAGAACATCATATTAGCCCAAAGTACACCCATTCAAATTCACTATATACAATATATTATTCCTAAATTAGTTTTTTTGTTTAAGAATGGCATGTGACGTTGTATCTACCTGATGTTAAGACCTATAAAGTCCATGAAGGAGGTCGATCAATACATTGTTGTTTGTCAATACTGATCGCTCCCACTATGACTGCTGACTGATGCAGTTACGAAATGAGCGGCGTATTTGCTTTACGAGACTATTTTAATATCCTCGTTGATTTATCGTCAAACCAGTCGCCCGTTTCGTAACTGCACCAAGAAACGAAGCTATGCCCTTGACAAGAAATCAATGCAGTAGTTTTCGGAAAACCCACAGACTATAACCGAAACATGACAAGGTTACTTGACGGTTTTTTTATCTGTATAGGCGGTGGTAAAGAGTCCAGTGACCAGTCGGTCTGCCTAGCGAAGTTATAAAGGCCTTCTCTCCACCTTAATTATATGTAATATAATTTTAGTTAAATAAAAACAGTGAGCAGATTTACGGTTTAAAAGTAAATGTACAAAATGCAGTCATGTAAAAGACATTCGTCCTTCTCCATTTCGTTTCCGTACTACACGGACCAGCATCAAAATCCATACGGTGAAAGACAAGCCCACCAGAAATAAAATATTTGGCAATTTTTATATATGTCAATTTTTATAAGATAAGAAAATTTGTTCCTTTTCAGTGCTTCCGTTTCGTGCGCTGCGTTAACGGTTAAAGTTGCGCGTATCAGCTAGTTGTATCATAAAATGATAAACCATTTACAAAATATTATAATAGTTTTTTTTTATTTCTTCCGCATATTTTAGGAGCCTGTTACGTCAGCCACTATGTGTATACGTAATATAATATAAAGTAAATAAACCTATGTATTTTATTTATTAAAGTAATTATATTTAGAGGGCTTTATTGTCGATAGTGGAATAGCTAGTAATAATAGCATTAAAGATACATTTATTTACTGCAGTCAATGCGTCGGAACTTTTATGGAGCGTGTTTCCAGGATGGCGCTAACAGAATCATGTAGTATTTGGTTGAGTAGAGAGGGTAGTGAACACAGTGCAGATGAGAGTTCAAAAGGCCGTTAAACCTACTTCGCGGTCTCAAGTCCGGGAACGCTGCAGTTCATTCCCCTGTCTTTCAACCACGCGATGGACCCGGCACCCACACGGTGAAGCCATGATTTGCTAAGAACCTTGTCTCTTGTCTCATATATATATTTTATTATTTGTATTATTTATTATGGTTTAGGTTATTTGTTTTATTTTTATTTATTTTTAAATTAAATACCATGTAAATATTGTATATAAATATGTAAATATGTATTTTCAATAAATTATGATAAAACTACAGTAAATAAATACCTGTTTCTCTAAATAAAACGTCAGTGAATAGGTAATATTATAGTAATGTTTATTTATAGAAATGCATTTTAATAATAAGTTCAAATGACTTTGCATAAGTGACATTGAGAAGGTGATTTCCACTATATATCCCAAAGTTTTTGTGCTTTTGCAAATTGAACTAATTATAAAATATTCTGAATATAAATGCCGCGTGAGTCAGTTTTTTTTATAATTCATTTAATTATAAATTAATTAATTGCAAGTGTTTTATGCAATCGTGGCTGGTATTTAATAACTGAACTAATAAAACTTTATTTTCATCTAGGTATAATATTTACCTACAATTGATTTATTGTCTGAGAATATAGAACAATAAAATTGTATTATTTAGTTGTTTTATTATTGATTTTATCTAAATATATAACAATTAAATTAATTATTAATTAATAAAACTTAGGTGTTAATAAAATAATTAACCTAACCATGATGTTTTTTTATTATGATTGGGTTTTTTTTTTTAAATTAACAGCTGATTACCGTGTTTGACATATGATTGTCAAAGCTAGAATCTTACAAAGAGTTCGAACAGATTACAAGTCTCCAAAAGTGGGATAGAAAGAAGTAGATAGGTGTAACAAGAAAAGACAGAATAAGAAAGACAATCATAAGAAATATAACTGGAGTGGAAGATATTATAAAAAAAGTAAGAACCCTGAAGTGGAGAAGGACAGGACATATGCTAAGAGAAAAGAGATTGAAATGGAAATAAACAATGAGAGACTGGTGCCCCAGGGATGAAATAAGTAAAAGAGAATGACAATGTAGAAGACGGTAAGATGAACTAAGGGAAACGGGCGGTATTACATGGTCAAGATTAGCCCAGGGTAAGAAGATATGGAAAATGCTAGAGGAGGCCTTCGTCGAAGGATATACTGATATTTGTCTTTAAATTTAGCAAATGTTTTTTTTTAATTTAATTTGTAACTTTATATTGTACTTTAATTATCAGTAATTAAAAGCTAATAATAATTATAATGTTTTTCATAATTAAATAAATATTTACATATAGATATATATTAAGGCGGTGTTAAATATTGTATTTTTTTATATTATCACTCGAAATTATATACAAGAATTTGGAAGTGGTGTGGTATATTCAAGATATATAATTATATATTTTGGAACTAGTAAACTATATATTTACAATAGTTACATAAAATCCATCATGGAACATAGATGTACGTCATGTACATGGAAACTCCCAAAAAAGCCTACTTGGGATATTTTTCCGGGATATTACAGAAAAAGAGGAAACCGTCCGTTTAAAATAATTCAAAACAACAAGTAAGGTTTTTGTTTACTTTTACTATAATTTATTTACTATTAACAACATGATAAGCGACCGTATAAAAAAGTCAAGAATATAGGGAATATAGTAGCCAAGTGCGCATAGAAATTTACCTTTGGTATTGGCCTACTTTTGTTTGGTTCAATTCCAGTAGTCAGCATGCAGTGCACTGCACACATAGTTAGTAGTGCAGTGCACTGCATGCCATCAGACACTCCACTTCTTCTATAATGGAACTATATAATATAGTTTATCTTGAATTTATTTTTAACTTAATTTTAAAAAGTGGCCTCAGCCTAGTTGTTAAGTCACTGCTAACAAGGTTAAGCAGATGACAACAAGGCCGGCCTGGGATGGGTGACCGACCGCTTTATACAACGAAGCTATTTTAAATTATAAACACCGCAAAAAGCTCGCCACTTGTTAGGTGTTGCCTCCAAATACCATCGGCGAAATGAGGACGGGTTAATCCCCCCGTATCCTGAAGCCGTTTAAACGGTTCTCGGGAGCCAATATCACGGGTGTGATGGTATTATTATATTAATTAAATATTACAAGTGTAATCCTAGATTCGCCATGATATTAATCAGTAACAAGACATGCACACAGTGAATTAACGTCAGATGATCTGAGATAATAACATTCTATTGCGGTCAGGGAGAATTATGATTAAGCATCCAATGAGTGTCCAACATAGACCGTTTATTGACCTCTCTTGTTCAAGCCGAGCAATGTAAACTTAGTCGTGACGATTACTCGGTAAAGCCTTGGCAAGATTAACCATAAAACTACATTTGCAACTAAAAAATAATCTTGATTCTTTTATAATAATTATATAATTTATTACTTGTATATTTTACCTTAGATAGGTAGCTATATGATATGTTCGAGGCGTATGGTTAAGTTCGTTTTTATGAGAACATTTAATAACATCAATATCCCATACACATCCATATATTTGAATTTCGATTAAGGCTGCGTTCCAAAACATTTTGGTAAAAACCTGTGCGATCACTCGGGAAAAAGAATGAGACGTAGATATGAAAATTGTAAATCCCATCTCTTTCTTTTCCCTGACAGATCGCATGGGTAATAATATTAGAATTTTGGAACATACCCTAAATGTGGTCCAGAACCACGAATAAAACCACGATTTAGTTTGAGTTTATCTTACTTTTATATAATTTCTACCAAATGGTATAAAAATGTATAAAATTTAGGCTGATGGTCTTTGATACCAATGCCATAATATATAAAATAAAAAAAACATTTTCCGACTTTAAATATCACTTAAAAAAATTATTGTATTAAAAAAAAAGCGCTTTGAAGTAACTAATTAAAGCATCATATGAAGTTCCCAATAATCTGAGGAGTGTCTGATGCTCATGCTCTTCGATGCTCATGCTCTTCGATGCTCATGCTGATTCAACTGCAAAGTATTACCTCTCCCCCGCATGACGGCGAGTCGGTAACGCTACCATACATTTATGTAAACTTCCCCCCGACCCTTTATAAGAGAAAGAGCACGTATGAGATTATACCTACAATTTAGGCAGCAAAACGACTTTCGGGCCATAACTGTTCTACCCCTAAACTTTAATGGATTTGAAAAAAAATGTATAGAAAAAATAAACGATGACCGTGAATGTATGGGAAATGTTTGATCAGACTCCGCTCTTAGTTAACTTTAGATCAACCTTCGTGATAGAATCCAAATCGCCTAATTTGCTACAATCCGTATTCCGCTAACCAATCGCCCATAGAATATTGTCAAAAAAATTGCGAATTAAAAGAATTGACGCCCAGTAATTTTTCATATTAATGAAATTTTCATTATATATATATATATCTTTTTAATTTCTTGATTTTTTCTAGAGTGTCACAGTCAAGTGTTTAATGCAAATCTGCACTGGCGGTGTCAATTTATGCACAGTCTTACTGTAAACTCATATTATACTACAGAAAATATAATTCCCTAAATAAAAATAATTAAATCCAAAGTAATCCTTGATATTTAAAGTTTATATTAAATCCATATAACATTTACTTAAATTAATTGCCAATTAAAATTACTATTTAATGAACGCGATAAGATATACTTAAGAACAGTTTCACTTTTAACCTGCCTTAATTTTTTTGACTGTCACTGATAACGCCGCTCCAAAGAGATTCGCCTCCTTTTGGAGCATATTTAGCAATAAAATTTTATAGCTTCAATTTATATATTTTACCTAATAAGAAACCCATCTAACACACTTTATTTGTTTCAGATATACTAAATTTTTTTGGGCTATTTCCGTTGCGTTTTATATTTTAAATATATTTTCGTGGTTACAGTGTTATAAGCAAAACTTTTGGATGGTCCTAAGAATCAAAAATGAAAATCAATTGCAAATGTATGAGAGTGCATCATTTCCGAACGGCAGTTTAGCTTATTTTTTGAATTGTCAGAATAAGATTTGCGTGAAAGAAAATAGATGCAGATAAGTGAAAAAATGTGGGCTTTATCTAAAAAAAAAGAGAGTGAAACAATAGGCTTCAAAAATATTGGCAAAATTTACAATTAGACAGTCTAGTAAAAATATAATATATTGCCACAGCGTGGAAAGGGCTGCGTATCGTGCGGGCTGAAGTATTTTACTTCATAAATAAATATACAAAGGATATATAAATCTCAATATACAGAGCAGATTCCGTTACCGAGATAATAACTTTACTGGAAATTCATTTATCCCCCCGTTAGATCCCCGTGGGATTCGGATTTTGAAAAACCTTTCTCCTACCCTTGCAACGCAAAAGGAAGTTACTGTCCAAATTTTAAACTCAATAGGCATTAGCAGTTCCGTCGGGGCTATGATGATTAACTCTATTGGATGAACGCTTTTATTTTGCAATACCAAATCAGGGCCTCAATTCTCTTAAATTAATTTAAGGTTAGCCGCATAGTAGTTGAATCACAATTGCTTAATTAGTCATATTTCTTATTCAGTTAACCAATCGCTCATAGAAACTGATAAAAAAGATGTTTAAGATTCGATTGAAGTACCTGAGGTTCTGAGGCCTCAATTCTCTTAAATGAAATTTAGTTTAATCGCATCGCAATAACCAAATTAAAATCTCAAATTTGTCATATTTGGAATTTTTTCATAAAAAAACTGTAAAAAATAATATTTGTGTGTTATTCTAATAATATGCGGTTACAATTCTATTGAAGTTCCTGGGGCCCTTGTTTAAATATTAAATAAATATCATGACGGGTGCCTTACGGCTTCCGAGACCGCCCCAGGGTACCCATCGTGTTTTAATCCCACCTCGTTTTATCCGATGGTATGAGTCTACCTGCATCGAAGGCTAGCTCGTCGCTATATTTGAATAGACTCAATAACTGATTTATAAACAGTTTCACAAGTTAAAATAGTAAAACTGGGACCGACAGCTTAACGTGTTATGAAACAAATGACCATATCTTTTTTATTTAAAAATTCATTGCTACATACAGGGATTTGAGCCGGGCCCCTAAAAACTGTAGTATTTTTTTTAGTCTGTGGGGCAACTAGCTCGGCCAACACGTATATTAATTATTTGGTTTACATACACAGAATCTGTGTTACTCATATAAAATTGTATGTTTTGTAACAATGTGTAAACACACACACTATACCAAGCACGTATACACAAAACACTTAATTTATATATCTACATACAAGACACACACATGTTATAGGTTCTTTAATTTTTCTCTTATATAATTCTAGGGCTAGTAGGTATAAATATTGAACATTTATTAAAAAATATTATTTTAATTAGCGGTTATTATTGATTCATGTAATTCAGGGAAACCTAGCACAGGAACCAGGAATACAAACCATTTTTAGGTGCAAATTTTTATATAATATAATAATTATTTTCCATTGTAAATTGTTACCTAATTGTGTGTAATTTTAATGTAAGTGTATGCAAATGAATAAATAAACTATATTTCGAATGAGATTAATAAGCAGCAAAAGTAATATAAATTAACCTAGTTGACACCGAAGTGTCTAGCCAACTTGAAGCTGGACTTGCCTGATATTATCTATCAATTCGCCAACATGACATTTCAATGACATTGTTTAATATATAAGTTATAAAATATAATATATAAAGCGTGCTTATCTTAGCTTATCCATCAAATTGACATCGACTTATGTATTTCTTGCCTTTGTTGACCCGGCTACGCCCCCGCTCAACCTCTAAAAGTATCCATGAGCATCAGTATGAGAAACACGTGTCGATTCTTTGCGAAATGTCTACAAATGTACCATTTTAATATCGCAAAATATTGTACAATGTATTGGCGCCAAAATGAGAAAACACAATGAACAATCGTATAAAAATGATAGATTCCAAATTCAAACGTAATTTTCTTTTTATTTTTAATTGTAACAGTATTTATGGCCAGACTATGTACACAGCAAAAACCGTCAAGCGACCTACTCATTTTTCGGTTTTAGTCTGTGGGTTCAGGATGCGGTTACGAAATGGGTAGTTAAATTGACGATAAGGCCTATATTAAAATATACTCGTAATGCAATTCGTTATTGTCGGCCTCGTTGCATCGCATCATTTAGCCGGCATAGTGGGAGTGATCAATATTGTTTAAGAATAATTATTGATTGACCCCATTCCTGGATTTTGTAGGTCTGCTTACGACCAGGTGAACAAGGTCACATATATAATATAATAAGCCTTTATTTACCGATAAATATGTAACAAAAATTCAACATTGGCAATTATACAAACAACAAATTATCAGTACGTCCTTCGACGAAAGCCTCCTCCAGCATTTTCATCCGTCCATCTTCTGTGTTGTCGTCCCTTTTTTCTTTTCCCATCCCGAGGGTACCATTCCGTCAACCTTTTAGTCCATTTTTGTGTTTTTTCCCTTAACCCTTAGCCCAGTCCATTTCCATTTCAATGTTCTTACCCTTTTTATGACATCTTCTACTCCAGTTATGTCTCTAATGTCTATGTTTTTAATTTTATCTTTTCTTGTTATGCCTATTATACTCCACGAACAAGGACACATAATTTAAAAAAAAACTGTAGGGTACTTTTACTAGTCGTCATACCCGCCTAATGACGAGTTGTCTATCTACACTATATGTTTTCCTAAAAAAAAATAAAAAAATTCCTCCACTAATATAATGACATTATATTTGTTGTAAAAATATAAAGAAATACATACAGATTTAAAACCGTCAATTGACGTAGTTATGTTTCGGCACCGATTTCTTGTCGAGGTGGAAGTCTACTATTAGGGTGTGGCTACGAAATAGACGTTAGAGCAGGGATAATTCAGACAAAAACGAATTTGCATTACGTCTCTGCTTTGTACGAGTCTATATTTATAATTGACTCAAATAATTCACTAACGCAAATTCGGCATGTTGCTGCTCATAGTCATTTCGTAACCGCATCATTTATCCGGCATAGTGGGAGCGATTAATGCCTCAACAACTATGTATTAACTGATCCTAGTCGACTTTGTATGTTTACCTACCACCAGGTGGATACAAAGTGTCATGCCGTTCCGGTAAAAAAAAAGTTGTTTGTATCATTTAAAAAACACATTTACATAAATTCCTCATAGGTAAACGACATTAAAATTTACAATAAATTTGCATAATATTAACAATATACAATATTATATGTTATTATTTTAATCGACAAATCGGTCTTTAATTGCATACACACATACATAAAGCAGGTATTATTTTATTGCATTTTGCATTGTTTATTTTCAAGGTTTACATTATTTACATAGTTAGATAATAATAATGACTTTGTCTTCACGTTGCCTAGGAAACCCACATATAGGTATTATATATAATAGAAATAAGACAGGTGTGACAACGGGTGGTGCCTGATGATAATTAATTAAAATCAAAGCATTTAACAAAAAAACATACAATGTCTTACACACTTTATCTGCTTAATGAGGCATGTATTAATTAAGTAAAAAAGAAAAAACTGGTTTCTTTGTTCGAAACTGTTTTTATTATAAAAAGAAAAACTTGGTTAACCTTTAATCTATCTTACTTTTGAATTTGTAAAAAGTTTAAATTCTTTTTTGTTTTCGAATCTACTGTACACTTTTTATTTTAGTTTAACTATATCTCTTAATATTTCTTGGTTTCAATAAAACACTAATGGATAAATTAATATGCCTTTCTACTATAGTGCCTCGGAAAGCACGTTAAGCTGTCGGTCCCGGTTTCACTATACCAACTTGTGAAACTGTTGATATATGGGTTATTGAGTCTATTCAAAAAATCGCGACTAGCCACACGGTGTAGACTCATACCATCGGCTACGACGAGGTGGGATTAAAACCCCTCCGCTGGGTACCCTGGGGCCGTCTAGGCGGTCTCGGGCGCCGTATGGCACCCGTGATGATATGTATGTAATATGCCTTTATTTTATTGTTAAGAAGGTATAATCTAATAAATATTTTCTCCTAAACAATTAAGTCATATCATTTTATGGTTTTGCTAATGTGCTTTTAAAAAGAATCACAAATTAATCAATGGAGTTTAAATAATTATAGATATATAAATAATAAAGTATAGTCTTTAATATATCAGATTTCATGTGAGATTCACGCTTTAATTAACATACAATTAATTCGTCAATAAGATGCTGTATAAAAAAGGAAAAATAAATGGTGAATAAAAAATACATACATAAAATTAAACACGCACCAATACGGACATTTAAAATTGTCACTTTTCAGAGTTCATCAAAAACTTCGATATTTTTAAAGGAAATAACATAAATATATATATAGTTGGTTAGACCTCGGTATATACCAACGAGATTTAATAAGAAAATATAATATTAATAGGACTACACCCCTATAGTGCCTCAGAGATAGAATTGCCAGTCGTCTTTTAACTTAAAAAACGTCCTCTTTTTAGCCAGAAATATAGATAGTGTCTCTTAATTTGCAATAAAGATTAAGGGATTACTCAATTATACTTTATTTCGGATAAAAAATAACGCAAGCATGGTTTGTTGCGTATTAAAAGCGATTTTTATTATAAAATATCTCTAAAGCACAGCGTTTTATTGAAAACAACATCATGTACCTTGTTTCCAACCTTAGTCCTTTATTTTCTTGTTGTAAATTCTCTACAATAAAAAACGGGATCTGGCAAACCTACTCGGAGAGCACGTTAAGCTGTCGGTCCCAGTTTAACTATACCTAGACGTGAAACTGGTAATAGAGTGTATAAAAACACCACGAGCTGGCTAATTTTCAGTGTAGAATCAAAATACTATAACCAATCATCGATATAACCAATTAACACAAAACCTTAACGAATAATATACCTATACGTTCCTTAGGTTAGGAATCACTCTGTTGATAAATGAGAACCGCATGAAAATTGGTTTAGTAGTTTTTGAGATCATCGCGAACTTACAGATAGACGGACGTTATAATATGTAATGTTATATAAAATATATAAATATTCTACGCATTCGCTCGCATTTAAATCTTTAAAAAAACTTCGTCTAGACAAAACAATTATATTGAGTTATTATTACTCAATCGGTCAAGTGCTTCAAGAGGTATACTAGCGTCTATTCGTTTATTTTCAGAAACCATTTGACCGGTTGAGTTTATATTTAGGTGTTACCAATGATTTTATTACGTTTTTTGGTAAACATACGAGTTCATTATCAATACTTTTTTTTTTCTATACAAACCCTGGGTGTACCTATATAAAATTTAATATTTATTAGTATCGTTGTTTCTGGTACACATGTTTTTGTACATGAGATTAGAGGTTAGTTTGTCACAACCAGGGCCCCAATTCCCGTAATTAACAAAAAAATGACGATGCAAGTACAAGACGATGCGTTTGTATTGCGGTGCTGCCTAAATAACATATGTTCGTCCATTTAAAATCCCTCGTAGCTCAAGCGCACTCGCGTCGTCAACGCATAGTACTCGTTTTTTCGGGTTAATAACGGTTCGAAAACGTAACTTTCCCTAAAAACTTTTAAACGTTATATCATGGTTTATTTCTAAATAAATGATGTTTTAATAAAATAATTATATATAAGGACATTGCTTGTACTTTCCCGAATACAATTTAGGCTTAATAATTAGTTTTTATGTATAAATATTGTTTAGAAACTTTTCTCCAAAGCCATTTAAAAAAAAAAACGACAACTGTTTAAAACCACAGATAAAATAGTTTAAAACTAACTAAAAAAAAATAAATAATAAATAAATACCATCACGGGTGCCTATTTGGCTCCCGAGAACCGTTTAAACGGCCTCAGGGTCCCAGCGGAGGGATTAACCCATCCTCATTTCGCCGATGGTATTCGGAGGCAACACCTAACAAGTGGCGAGCTTGTTGCGGTGTTTATGATGAAATAGCCTCGTTGTATAAAGCGGTCACCCATCCCAGGCCGGCTTTGTTGTCATCTGCTTAACCTTGTTATCAGTTGCGCAGTGACTTAACCACTAGGCTGGGGCCGCTTTTTTTAAAACTAACTAAAGCCAAAATAAAGGATATTTTTTATTTCTAAATGAAATTGATTGTTATTATCATTATTATTTCCGTTTTAGAAGAATTATCATGTTTCTTGAGTTATTAGTTCGTATTTAAGTGACCTATAGCTTCAAAAATATATAACCATAAAATTTGTGGATATTTTTAGCACAAAAAGATAAACTTTTAAGGTTCATGTGGGTGTCTTAGTCTTTATTTAATAGTGACAAGCTATTTTATAATATTTATAGTTATATAATATGTCTATTTGCTTTACAGAAACCCTATAAATTTAACATGGATTCTGAATAAGTGAACCTAACTAAGCTAACATGGTCAGCAAAGCATGTTTAGCTAGTTTATACACGACGCAGGTCACACAGTCTATAAAATTATTCCCACTTATAGATTAGACATCTTGGTACACTAATCTCGGTACTTAAAGAAAAAAGGACATATTGAACTAAATTCAAAGGACTTGTTGATCTAAAGATGCAGATTAAAAACATTCTAAAGGAACACAACATGATGCCAAAAATAATAACTATATCAAAAGCAATATTTAATTAATAAAATAGTGAGATCATGATTGCTCAGTGATAATAACTTTGCTCTAGTTGCAAAAATGTTTTAATAAACCAGACTAAAAACTCAACACATCAAACAGTGTAGAGTCAAGTCTATTCTATCCACTGTTTCATTTACCCACCTCTCTAAAAACTACCAATGTTAAATGGGTATAATAAGTACATCAATACAACAATAAAAATAATCCACTTTGCTAGCATGGAATAGATATAGACTTTAGACATCTTCAATTTCATAAAAGAATACTGGACATTACATTTTTTTATAATAAAATTAATAACTTAATATTGTGTATATACCTGTACCATTAAATAATATTGTTAATTAAATTATATATTAAATTATTCATATTTTATTTATGTAATGTACCGAGTAGGTACATTATAAACTATCTAAACTATCCTATCTATTTATGAAGCACCTAAATAACTATATTTAGCATATTGATATTTTTAGAATTACATATTATGCTGAGTACCCTGAGGTAATTTTAAAAAAAACTTCTCGAGAGCCTGTTTTTATTTATTATTTACATATCACAATATGTAACAAAAACATATGCTACTTTCATGTGCTATTTTTACTTGTGCTCTAGCTATGTAAGCTAAGTAGCTCAGCAAAAATAATCTGGCAGTTCCATACATTTCAGTCCAGTAGGTACTGAATAAATTATTTCAAGTTTTTTTCTTGCTTCAACAAAGGTGGTTTCTGAAAGCTGTTCATATTTCTAAATAAAAATACTCTACCTATAGGGTTTTTGGTTTCCAATTTTATTAAGGACTCAAAGATACTGCAATGTCACCTTATATAAATATTTTTATTTATAACTTCATCTAGAATTGTGATTTAAAAAAAAGATTTTGAATAAATAACAAATCATATTATAAACCAATAATGTTATCCATTAATTAAACTTTGTATATAAAAGGTGAAATTCCAGTGTCTGAGAGCACTTCTGGTATAGTAGATATTTTTTATCCTGTCTTGTAGTATTATTTTAATAGATTTAATAAAAGTATGCCCCGTACACTAGGTCAGAGGCTATGCAAGAAAAGATTTGGTTCCAGTGTGCCAGAGAGCTCCTGTATTAATGTTTTTTCCCCGGGGTTGTAAAAATATGTTAATAGGTAATTAAAAAAGTATGCACCATACACTGGCTCAGAGGTTATTCAAGGATGTACCTAGGTTTTATTTTATTTTATCCTGTCTTACAATTTTTTTTAAATATTTTTAACAAAATTATGCCCCATACACTAGGTCAGAGGCTACGCAAGAATGCAGATTTGGTTTCAGTGTGCCAGAGAGCTCCTGTATTAATGTTTTTTCCCCGGGGTTGTAAAAATATGTTAATAGGTAATTAAAAAAGTATGCACCATACACTGGCTCAGAGGTTATTCAAGGATGTACCTAGGTTTTATTTTATTTTATCCTGTCTTACAATTTTTTAAAAATATTTTAACAAAATTATGCCCCATACACTAGGTCAGAGGCTACGCAAGAATGCAGATTTGGTTTCAGTGTGCCAGAGAGCTCCTGTATTAATGTTTTTTCCCCGGGGTTGTAAAAATATGTTAATAGGTAATTAAAAAAGTATGCACCATACACTGGCTCAGAGGTTATTCAAGGATGTACCTAGGTTTTATTTTATTTTATCCTGTCTTACAATTTTTTTTAAATATTTTTAACAAAATTATGCCCCATACACTAGGTCAGAGGCTACGCAAGAATGCAGATTTGGTTTCAGTGTGCCAGAGAGCTCCTGTATTAATGTTTTTTCCCCGGGGTTGTAAAAATATGTTAATAGGTAATTAAAAAAGTATGCACCATACACTGGCTCAGAGGTTATTCAAGGATGTACCTAGGTTTTATTTTATTTTATCCTGTCTTACAATTTTTTAAAAATATTTTAACAAAATTATGCCCCATACACTAGGTCAGAGGCTACGCAAGAATGCAGATTTGGTTTCAGTGTGCCAGAGAGCTCCTGTATTAATGTTTTTTCCCCGGGGTTGTAAAAATATGTTAATAGGTAATTAAAAAAGTATGCACCATACACTGGCTCAGAGGTTATTCAAGGATGTACCTAGGTTTTATTTTATTTTATCCTGTCTTACAATTTTTTTTAAATATTTTTAACAAAATTATGCCCCATACACTAGGTCAGAGGCTACGCAAGAATGCAGATTTGGTTTCAGTGTGCCAGAGAGCTCCTGTATTAATGTTTTTTCCCCGGGGTTGTAAAAATATGTTAATAGGTAATTAAAAAAGTATGCACCATACACTGGCTCAGAGGTTATTCAAGGATGTACCTAGGTTTTATTTTATTTTATCCTGTCTTACAATTTTTTTAAAATATTTTAACAAAATTATGCCAAAATGTTTTAATAAACCAGACTAAAAACTCAACACATCAAACAGTGTAGAGTCAAGTCTATTCTATCCACTGTTTCATTTACCCACCTCTCTAAAAACTACCAATGTTAAATGGGTATAATAAGTACATCAATACAACAATAAAAATAATCCACTTTGCTAGCATGGAATAGATATAGACTTTAGACATCTTCAATTTCATAAAAGAATACTGGACATTACATTTTTTTATAATAAAATTAATAACTTAATATTGTGTATATACCTGTACCATTAAATAATATTGTTAATTAAATTATATATTAAATTATTCATATTTTATTTATGTAATGTACCGAGTAGGTACATTATAAACTATCTAAACTATCCTATCTATTTATGAAGCACCTAAATAACTATATTTAGCATATTGATATTTTTAGAATTACATATTATGCTGAGTACCCTGAGGTAATTTTAAAAAAAACTTCTCGAGAGCCTGTTTTTATTTATTATTTACATATCACAATATGTAACAAAAACATATGCTACTTTCATGTGCTATTTTTACTTGTGCTCTAGCTATGTAAGCTAAGTAGCTCAGCAAAAATAATCTGGCAGTTCCATACATTTCAGTCCAGTAGGTACTGAATAAATTATTTCAAGTTTTTTTCTTGCTTCAACAAAGGTGGTTTCTGAAAGCTGTTCATATTTCTAAATAAAAATACTCTACCTATAGGGTTTTTGGTTTCCAATTTTATTAAGGACTCAAAGATACTGCAATGTCACCTTATATAAATATTTTTATTTATAACTTCATCTAGAATTGTGATTTAAAAAAAAGATTTTGAATAAATAACAAATCATATTATAAACCAATAATGTTATCCATTAATTAAACTTTGTATATAAAAGGTGAAATTCCAGTGTCTGAGAGCACTTCTGGTATAGTAGATATTTTTTATCCTGTCTTGTAGTATTATTTTAATAGATTTAATAAAAGTATGCCCCGTACACTAGGTCAGAGGCTATGCAAGAAAAGATTTGGTTCCAGTGTGCCAGAGAGCTCCTGTATTAATGTTTTTTCCCCGGGGTTGTAAAAATATGTTAATAGGTAATTAAAAAAGTATGCACCATACACTGGCTCAGAGGTTATTCAAGGATGTACCTAGGTTTTATTTTATTTTATCCTGTCTTACAATTTTTTTTAAATATTTTTAACAAAATTATGCCCCATACACTAGGTCAGAGGCTACGCAAGAATGCAGATTTGGTTTCAGTGTGCCAGAGAGCTCCTGTATTAATGTTTTTTCCCCGGGGTTGTAAAAATATGTTAATAGGTAATTAAAAAAGTATGCACCATACACTGGCTCAGAGGTTATTCAAGGATGTACCTAGGTTTTATTTTATTTTATCCTGTCTTACAATTTTTTAAAAATATTTTAACAAAATTATGCCCCATACACTAGGTCAGAGGCTACGCAAGAATGCAGATTTGGTTTCAGTGTGCCAGAGAGCTCCTGTATTAATGTTTTTTCCCCGGGGTTGTAAAAATATGTTAATAGGTAATTAAAAAAGTATGCACCATACACTGGCTCAGAGGTTATTCAAGGATGTACCTAGGTTTTATTTTATTTTATCCTGTCTTACAATTTTTTTTAAATATTTTTAACAAAATTATGCCCCATACACTAGGTCAGAGGCTACGCAAGAATGCAGATTTGGTTTCAGTGTGCCAGAGAGCTCCTGTATTAATGTTTTTTCCCCGGGGTTGTAAAAATATGTTAATAGGTAATTAAAAAAGTATGCACCATACACTGGCTCAGAGGTTATTCAAGGATGTACCTAGGTTTTATTTTATTTTATCCTGTCTTACAATTTTTTAAAAATATTTTAACAAAATTATGCCCCATACACTAGGTCAGAGGCTACGCAAGAATGCAGATTTGGTTTCAGTGTGCCAGAGAGCTCCTGTATTAATGTTTTTTCCCCGGGGTTGTAAAAATATGTTAATAGGTAATTAAAAAAGTATGCACCATACACTGGCTCAGAGGTTATTCAAGGATGTACCTAGGTTTTATTTTATTTTATCCTGTCTTACAATTTTTTTTAAATATTTTTAACAAAATTATGCCCCATACACTAGGTCAGAGGCTACGCAAGAATGCAGATTTGGTTTCAGTGTGCCAGAGAGCTCCTGTATTAATGTTTTTTCCCCGGGGTTGTAAAAATATGTTAATAGGTAATTAAAAAAGTATGCACCATACACTGGCTCAGAGGTTATTCAAGGATGTACCTAGGTTTTATTTTATTTTATCCTGTCTTACAATTTTTTTAAAATATTTTAACAAAATTATGCCCCATACACTAGGTCAGAGGCTACGCAAGAATGCAGATTTGGTTTCAGTGTGCCAGAGAGCTCCTGTATTAATGTTTTTTCCCCGGGGTTGTAAAAATATGTTAATAGGTAATTAAAAAAGTATGCACCATACACTGGCTCAGAGGTTATTCAAGGATGTACCTAGGTTTTATTTTATTTTATCCTGTCTTACAATTTTTTAAAAATATTTTAACAAAATTATGCCCCATACACTAGGTCAGAGGCTACGCAAGAATGCAGATTTGGTTTCAGTGTGCCAGAGAGCTCCTGTATTAATGTTTTTTCCCCGGGGTTGTAAAAATGTGTTAATAGGTAATTAAAAAAGTATGCACCATACACTGGCTCAGAGGTTATTCAAGGATGTACCTAGGTTTTATTTTATTTTATCCTGTCTTACAATTTTTTTTAAATATTTTAACAAAATTATGCCCCATACACTAGGTCAGAGGCTATGCAAGAATGCAGATTTGGTTTCAGTGTGCCAGAGAGCTCCTGTATTAATGTTTTTTCCCCGGGGTTGTAAAAATATGTTAATAGGTAATTAAAAAAGTATGCATCATACACTAGTTCAGAGGTTATTAAAGGATGTAGGTTTTTTTCCTCATCTATTGTCCAGTGAAAAATGTCTACAATAATAGTAGGTACCAAATAAGTTATCACTGTGTGGTTAGTCAAATATATAGGAAGTGTATGGTTAGCTTCATGCAGTGCACTCATAATGACTACACCACATATAGGAATGGGTGAAATATTTATTCACAATACACTGTGTGATTTTTATTTTGGTACAAGTAACTTTTGATCTAGGAGGAGCTAAGGGAGTGTGATGATAGAAAATGAAAGATATATCATTATGTTTATTGTTGATACAACAAACTTTTATAATTAAATATGTTTGCAACTTTAAAATATGTACAAAATGTTTTGGTTTGAAAGTCACTCTTAACTTATAATTACTTATCATCACTGTTTGTTAGTAAAAATCCACTTGTCCAGTAAATTGTTAACAGTAAAAGAGTTCACTATGTCCTTTTAACTGGCCCAATCTATACTTATACACATAATTATCACAATATGATGACCACTATTAAGTGAGAGAGTAGGCTAATGCTTGAAAGGAGCTCTTTGTCTGAGTGTCTGTCGCCTCTGTCCACAACTTGCCAGCAAAGCTATCACCCTGTCGCGTCCCTTTTCTGTACGAACGACGTCGGCAATTTTTGAGGAGCCTGCCTTCATGGTTAACACACACATATCATGGGTGCCTTACGGCGCCCGAGACCGCCTAGACGGCCCCAGGGTACCCAGAGGTTTTTATAACACCACGTCGTAGCCGATGATATGAGTCTACACCAAACAAACGTCGATGTCGTCGATCTTAAAAACTCATATCAGTTCGCAGCATTTGCAAAATACGTTTGCCTATTTTTCGCCATCGTTAGCGATTTAACACAAAGAGAGGAGTTCTTTTTCACTGCAAATATCCAACTTCTATCACGCACATTCACTTATTGGTTCATATTGACGCATTGAATCAATTGAATGAGTTTGAGGCTTGTAAAATATGCCTAAAATGTCGACAATGTTACTTATTTAAATAAACACTCATTATTAAATATATTTTTAATCTTTTTTCCTTCTAATTCACTGGTAACGATGCTGCAACTGTTGATAAAAAGGTACAGTTGTTCAATCGCCAAAATTGCGGTGCGTTTAATATCCTGAGGCGAGTGAACTAAACGTCAAAATGTAAAAGCATTCCAAAAGTTAAGCTAGATCGCCGCGTTTCCGCAATGAATGTGACATAAACATATCGAATAGCTGCCCCGCCGACCAACCGCGTGCCAATAGCAGGCGGGTGAAGCGCGAGTGGTTACAGGAATTAAAAAGGTGTAAAAATAAGCGTTTACGAGGCAATGACGATGCAAGTGATCGACTATTGATCTACGGGAATTGGGCCCCAGGGCAATTGTGCCAAATATATAGTTTGTCACCAGGGCAATTGTGACAAATATATAGTTTGTCACCTAGGCAATTGTGCCAAATATATAGTTTGTAACCAGGGCAATTGTGCCAAATATATAGTTTGTCACCAGGGAAATTGTGTCAAATATATTTTATTTTTATATAACATTAGTAGGTAATTTTTATCTTAGGTCATATTTAAAAATATATACCATCACGGGTGCCTTTTTGGCTTCCGAGAACCGTTTAAATAGCCTCAGAGTACCCAGCGGAGGGATTAGCCCGTCTTCATTTCGCCGATTGATATTAGGAGGCAAGACATAACAAGTGTATAGTGTCACGGTGAGTTCGGCATGTGATTTCCTATATATATATAATTATATAATGGTAGGTAAGCAGAACTACAAAGTACTTTATCAATACATTGTAGTTTATCAGAAATGATGCAGTAACGAAATAGGAAGTGTAAATCCAAATTTGCATTATGAGTCTACTTTATAATATCCCCGCTGCTTTATTATCAAATCAACTGCACAATTTGTAACCGCACCCTGTTTAGAGATTACCAACTCAACAATACATCGATGAAATATGCTCGCAAAACTTGGTCATTTGATGGTTTTTGAATCTGTATGTGTGGTGGTAACGAAACCGGTCGGGCGGCCTAACAAGTTACAGAGGTATACCACCTAATAAAATGATTATATATTGTATAATATACAAAACATTTTTATAAGTAACTATGTAATTTTATAAAATTTAATAGTAGTTGAAAAATAGGTGTATTAAATAAGAAATAATATATTAAGAGATATAAATGGACCAGAGGCTCTACCATGGGTTTTTACTTTGTAGCAACGTAACGTTAAAACGTGAGGACCAACAATAGGATAGCTTTATTCAATCGAGTTACCTATAATAAAGCGGCCTATTGGTCGTTACTCACGTATTTTCGTTACGTTGCTACAAAGTAAAAACCCATGGTAGAGCCTCAGGCAGCCGCCACATTCTGCTGTTTATTAAAACGGGAACGTTAGCTTGTCAAAACAACAAAATCCTTTAAAACATTAAACAATCAGCAACAAAAATATCTAAAAGAGGCAAGGACTTTATTCCCTTGTGTTACAGGTGCTATTGCTTTGACAGTTTTTAGTGTAGTGACAATTGTACATAAAGGATTTCGTTATTTTGATAATCTAACGTTGCCTTTAAAAGAAACAGAATATGGCCGAAGTATATGATGTTGTATCAAATATATTTAGTATTAAACACATAGATTTACATCAAATTATAGAATGTTAGTGGATTTTGGGAACGATCAAGGTCTTTACAAAAAAAAGACAACGAAGACTACCAAACGCGCCGGAATAAAATGTGTGCAAGGATGTGAAAGAAGTTAAAGCAGCATGTAGAGATCCTGCCAATTGGCTAACTTTGCTTCCAGCGCCTCACTCTCAATAGAATTACACTCGCATTGTAATGGAATAATGCTCGCTTTTTGTTATATGGACGTTTGGTTAGCAGAATACGGAACGTGACAAATAAACTATTATGTTTCTATTACCATGCGATTATGACACGAGTGATCTAAAGCTAATTTAAGAGAATCGGTGTTAACATGGTCAAGCATAGTGTATGTATGTAGCTACTTTATTATCAGTAGTTAATAACAAAATAATGTAGCGAATGCGTTAATAAACTAAATATTTGGTTAAGCTGTTAAGGTCGTGACGAATGCGAAGTTTTGATGGAAATAAATAACCGTGAAATAGTTTTTTCGGTAGCTTCACTGAAGGCCTTCTTTAATTATTGGAAAGAACCAGAAGGCAATATTCTGAAAGAAAGTATATGTCATTATTTGTAGGTAAGCGGTTTAAATTTAAAGGATATAAAGTTATTCAGTAAATTAAATATCTATATTTTAAATGGGGGTTTCAAACATTTATGATTAACGCCCGGTTTTTCAAGTATTACTTAACTATTAAGTAGTTATAGTAACTAATACTTAACTATTAAGTAGTTATAATAATATTAATATTATTCACAGATCCTAAAAAAAACTTTTTTTTTTATTATTTACCAGTTTAGGATTTCCTTAAAACTTTAGGCAAGGAAAGTAGGCTTAGCAGCTTTAGGAAATCCTTTATTAATTCCTTTAATAAAATACCATTTAGTACCGTTTTAATAATTCCTAAAACAGGACTCATACTTGTACTATATTTCTAGACACACTCCCATCTTTATAATTTGCAAATACCTAGTTTCCGATTATGAGAATACCTCAAACCCAACAAATATATTAAAAAAACATATAAGATATTTAAAAGTAACTAAATCTTATAAATTAATAATATTAATATAAATTATAATTTTTATTTATTAAAAACGAAAAATTACAATATTACTATATATGTAACTGACTTTTTAAAAACGTATTTAGCATATAGTTTCCTCGATAGAAAAATATCGCAAAGTTACCTCAATTATTTATCGATATTTTCTATTACTTCAATATGAAGCTGATTATAAAGCCATGATTTTTATATGTTATGTATATAATAATATGTATATAATAATAATAGTAATATGAAGGACTTACGCCCATATTTTAGGTGGGAGGAAGGTCTCTATAACTTCGTTAGGCCGACCGACCGGTCTTGTTACCATACAGATGCAAAGACCGTCAAGTGACCTAGTCATCTTTCGGTTTTAGTGTGAGTTTACCGGTTTTCAGGAGACTACTGCATCGATTTCTTGTCGAGGTGGTAGTCTCCTTTTAGGGTGCTGTTACGAAATGGATAGTTGAATTGACGATAAGGCAGCAAGTATAATAAAATATACCTACTCGTAATTTAATCGCATAATTTAGCCGGCATAGTGGGAGCGATCTTTATTGTTTAAGAACAATTATTGATTGAACCCATTTATGGACTTGGTAGGTCTGCTCATCACCAGCTAGATACAAAGTCACAATTCGTGGAGCAAAAAAAAAAATATTAAAAAAATAATTACTATAACTAAGCTCTAGGCTTGTACCATGTGTACCAGAAACAACGATATAAGACATATTATATTTTATAAACACCCGGACCATGATACCTTGATTTGTTAACGGTGAAGTATTAACGTGGGAATAACGTGGAACCCACGTCCTCCGGATACAACGCAAAAGGCGCAACCACTAGTCTACGGGGGTGGTCAAATATAAGATCCAGAAGATCCGTGTTTTATTTGTATTTATACGTCTCAATACACTGAAGTGATTATTAATCAAAACGCATACAGAGAATTTCAAAGATTTATAATGATGTCGTAAATAAATATATTTTAAGTGTACTATTGAATGGTACCTATATTCTAAAAAGTCTTCAGAATAGCCCGCGATGGTATAGTATTTTTATATATATCTCCTAAGAATAACCTGCAGTAACTATTCTTATCTTTTACATAATTACTATCAAATATGTGTTATTCACGAAGCTATTTTAAACAAGAGGTTGTCGGGCGCATCACTGCAGAACTGCTGCACCTATTTCGCTAATTACTTTTGTTGCATTTGTAATTGTCAAGGTTTGCTTAAAAGATAATATTTCTTAGGTAAAAGTTGAAAGTTGGGTTCACTCACTTTTTTATTTAAAACAAAAAAAATAGTTAGTAAGTGAGGCAGAAAACAAAATGTAAAAGGCAGAGGAACCAAATACAGAATAAGATTAGTAAATAAGTAGACTGAGTAAAATAGCGATAGTTGTATAATTTTATTTTTTTATTACTTGACCAATAATTCAAAATGTATTAAGTAGGTATTTGTTTTGGTAAGCAATAATACTAAATCTAAAAATACACGATCCAAAAATAAAACAAAACGAAATTAATTTCATGCTTATTAGGTATATAAAACTTTTTTATAAAAGACCTATACTAATTAATGTTTCAAGTGCCCCGGTGACTAATCGGATTTCTGGTATAACTTTAAGAATTGCCGACGAAAACATTGTCCTCTGTACCAAAATAACTTTGACAAAAAGGCGTTACTATATCCGCTCCAATTTATTAGAATTCAAATACGAGGAAGCGGTATTGATATTTATAATTTCTAATTCTTACATGAAATAAATGGTAGAATTTACGGGACAGTTTTATTAAATATATACGGTTTTTTTAAACGGAAGCAAACATGCGCGAAAAGTTTTTGCACTTGATTTTCATGTTATTCCAAAATATAGTCTTACTTTGCAAATATATTTTAATAAACGAAGATGATAATAATAGTATATAGGTACCTACTTAGGATACTTAACTTATGCCCGATTTCACCAACGATCCCTAACTTTAAAGCCCCTAAATAAAATTTTTGGCATATTTTCTATTAAACAACTGTCATTAATTGTCCCTTAACTTAGTTAGGCTTGATTTCACCAACTCCCTTAGAGTTGGTGAAATCAAGCATTAGTGTTTCAGTTAAAAGTTTCTTGAAACATATTATTTTCGAAAAAAAAAAATGTTACTATTGTAAGTGATAGTTTACCCAAAAACAAAAGGTTTCTGATAAAATTAACAAACAAAATCTAAAAAATCCTCGCAATACTTTGTTGTAATTTAATTGGTAAGGATTTGACAAGACCAACCGTAAATAATTTAGGGCACTTCCTCTGTTTTTGTAAATTAATTTTGTACATACAATCCATTTAAGTGCTAATTATCTATGGACTTAGAAGGCCGACAGGAAGCTAGGAAAAATGTATTTCACGTTGGAACCTTATTATAGGCACTCGCCCGATTGACATCTAAGAATTTATTGTATTCTTAGTATTTGATATTAAAATTTTGAAATTATCAGTTCCGGAACATGAAGGCAATAATATCGATCCTATTTGATAGTAAATTTAATTGTGTAGTTTATTTATTGACTGTTTAAAAATCAGATATAGAAGTAGGTTCTTACCGAATATTATTTTTAAACCCTATAGTGGGTATTTATACTAATATATACTTCAAGATGTAACAAATTTATAATTATTTATTTACACTATAAAATATTCATTTCTAATATATTGAATTAATATATTATAATTTATTTCTGAAATCTATAATTTGGGCATCAAGATGATACTAAAATATTATTTCAAATTTAATTCGGTGGGCTCTTTTTTTTAATTCATAAAAAACCCTAAAAAGGGGTCATATGGAATTTTATCTTGATTTAAGTTACCTGTTAAAAAATATTAGATTTTTTTGTATGCACTTTATACTTTTTTGTAAATTATTAGTCTCGGAACGCGAAGTTTTTTACATTTTTTTCAGTAGGTTTATAAGTTATTTACGACCAAAAAAAAATTTTTTTTTTAACTATAATTTTACAAATTGCAACTTTCTATCAATTGGTTACCGAAATAATCATATTTTTTTTAAATGAAACATTTCTTATTTTGGGAATATTTGTGTCTATAATAATATGATAAATCAAGCACCGAAAAATATTAAGATATACGCGTAATGTCCAAAATAAAAAAATCTATATGGATGAAATTTTCTATATGGATTTCGAGCTATTGACCTACATATATAGTGTAACTGATATTTAGACAGAGAGATATGCAGCCTGAATAATATATATATATATATATATATATATATATATATATATATATATATATATATATATATATATATATATATATATATATATTATTTTATTTGAAAAATACATACTCATCTTATAATACTGTATGAAATAAATAATCAATTATTAATATTTGTTATTTCCTTATTAATAATTTGTTGGTTTACTTTTTTAATTAAACTTTTTATATACTAACACTTTACTTTTTATTTTCTATAGACTGTGGGTATTTACGAATACTTTTTACGGTTGCTTATTTTGTGTTCATTTTCAGTTGAATTGTGTTATTTTTTTATTATCTTATTTCAAATTTAGTTGTTCTAATATCGAAACTGTAATATTATATACCTAAATATTAAATTGTTAATTCGTAGGAAAATTCGTACTTGAAACTAGAAAGAGACTACTCACCACAACACAGGGAATCCTAGTGTGGTGACTAGGGTTCTATATCAACAAAACTAATACCTATATAACTAGGTATATTTTAACACGAAATTTTTGTCATGTTTTTATTAAACTTCGAATACAATATCATAAGATTCTAATACTGCCTTTTTTAACTAAGCAAGAAGTAAAAAATTGTAATTAAACACGCATCTTCTCCAATGCCTAAATACATTTTTATTAGTGACACAGCAGAAGAAAATCATAAAAATTATTAGCGATTTATGTAAATTTACTTCCAATTAGTTAGCATTAACAATACAATATTTTGTATGTAAATGCTTAATTGTTTGGACTTGACCAATTTTGCATTGCTGACCTCAGTTTTATCTATGCTAAATCAATGTAACGGTAGTGTTGATTATAACTTACGTCTGATGTAAGGTTACACTTAGGCCGGGTTAAGTAATTAATCACTGTATTCCTTTTCGTCGACCTTCTTAATTCAAATTATTATATGACTCATTTATTTCTGAGGTTTCTGAGGTCGCTGACTGCTTTTATTTTATTCACTGTGTTATTTATGATGATTTCTAATGAATACGTTACAAACAATTTTGTTCCTAATTCGCTAATCTGTTGATATAATAATATGTAGGATATTTAACACACATTGAAAGAAATAAATAAATACTTTATTTGTCGCACAGAAATATAAGAACAACAAAGCACATATCACATAAAAAAAAAAAAAAAAAAAACACTAAAAAATAAAATAAGCAATGAACAGCATTACATATTCTACTGGGACAACCAAATAAGGGCATATTGCCCTGGTCGCCAAAACAGGAGCTAAATTAATAATCTAGTTTACGAGTATATAAGGCGAAAACATTATAACGCCCATTTCGTAATCGCATCTTTTAGCCGGCATAGTGAGACCGATTAATGTTGTTTTATAGCAACTATTTATTGACCATTCACATAGACTTTGTACGTCTGCTCACCAAAGGATAGTGCTCCAATTTAAAAAAAATCTACTTATTCTATTTGTTATTACCATGAAGTACGTCTGCTCACCAAAGGATAATGCTCCAATAAAAAAAAATCTATTTATTCTATTTGTTATTACCATGAAGTACGTCTGCTCACCAAAGGATAGTGCTCCAATTTAAAAAAAATCTACTTATTCTATTTGTTATTTCCATGAAGTACGTCTGCTCACCAAAGGATAGTGCTCCAATTTAAAAAAAATCTACTTATTCTATTTGTTATTTCCATGAAGTACGTCTGTCTGCTCACCAAAGGATAGTGCTCCAATTAAAAAAAAATCTACTTATTCTATTTGTTATTACCATGAAGCTAAAAAACGCAAATTACACTTTATTGACAAATTTTACTTTATTGAAGATTTTTATTCTAATTTAAGACTAAATATGTTGTTTCCACCATATACGAAACAATATATTCTTTCCAAATAATGACAATTTCTTTTTATCTATGTATGTATTCCAGATACCAATGCATATGATTATATTTTATAAATACCCAGACACTGGAAAGACGTCTATAGAAAAATGTAATATAATTGTAGGGAATCGAAACCACGACCTCAAAATACAACGCCAATGGCGTCACCATTAGACCACGCAGCCTTTAATATAATATCAAATTCTCCAAAAAGTTTGTCATAATTTATAATACCTATCATGCATATCCAAAAATGCAGCATAAAATGTTAAAATTAACTATTTCATAACCGCATAATGAAATAAGAATTCCATCTTATTCCAAATTGTTGCTGTAGTATCCTGAAAAATCATACCTATGAGAGTCTAGTTTTATTCTAAACGTTAAATTGCATTCAATCTCAGATAGCCAATACTGTAAACATGACCTACGTGTTTTATTTTAAATCCGCATCCATTTAAACATGTAGCATGACAAATTATTTATTACAATTATAATTGATTGAATGCCTGTGTAGACTAGTGGTTGCGCCTTTGGCGTTGTCAGAGGTCGTGGGTTCGATTTCCACCCATGGAAAAAAAATATAGTACTTTTTTCTGTCAGTTTGTCATGGTCTAACGTTTTAAAAAATATACTCGTTCGTAATATGTATTATATTTTTGTTTCTTGTACAGATAGTACAAGCCTAGAGCTTAGTTTGTGACTAAAACAATATGTGTAAATTGTCCTAGATATATTTAAAAAAAGTCGAAATAAAATAATAGTAATAAAATAAAAATCGATAGCCATCTATTGGCTTATGCCTTATAACCAGAGTTTCATAACCAGTATTAAAGCAGGAATATAATTCCTGTTTGATAACCCGGTTATCTAAGAAGATTTTTTCATTATTTTATGATAACCGGGTTATCTACGAAAAATAAGAATATTTGTGAACCGCAAGGACGTCATTAAAATTTGGCAACCAGTCATCTAGTAATAATCAATCTATAGTCGCAGACGCAGATTCTCGGTAACAACGTAAAAGATTAATTAATTGCCTTACAATCTGGATGGAAAAATTGTGGTGTCGAGGTTAACACCGGATCGATTCGAAACAATGAGTGCAAATAAAACAAGTCAAATCGTGGAATCGGTCAACCTTCGAAACGCGACGTTCTTTCACGCTATTCAATGTCTAATTATATAATTAAAATTCAGATTTATTGTTCTACTGATAGCTTTGGATATCTACCATAGAAGTTCTAGATTTCAATTAGTTATTATTATAGATTTATATAATTATTATAATAATAAAAATAGCGGCCAAGCCTAGTAGTTAAGTCATTGCGCAACTGATAACAAGGTTAAGCAGATGTCAACAAGGCCAGACCTGGGATGGGTGACCGCTTCATATAACGATGCTATAAACACCGCAACAACCTAGCTATTTATTAGGTGTTGCCTCCGAATACCATTGGCAAAATGAGGAAAGGTTAATTCCTCCGCTCCTGTTGCCGTTGAAACGGTTCTCGGGAGCGAAAAAAGGCACCTGTGATGGTATTTATTATTTATATTAGGTAGGATATTTTTCACATACTCTTTTTACACACTTAACCAATCTCTACGCTTGCACTATGTGTATCAGAAACAGAGATGCATTTTGTAACCATTAAGACCGTGGCAAACAAATTAAAGAAAAACATACTATAATTTTAAGTAAGTGGAAATCTAACCTACGACCTCTGGATACAACGCCAAAAGCGAAACTACTGGACCACGAAGGCGGTGAAAATGTGATAACAAAAAGCAATGACAAATTTCGTCAAGGGTAGCTAACTTGAACCTGAACGGTGTAACCTTGCCGTAAAAGGGATGCTCGTAAGTTCAACACCCTTTTGTTATTATTAAGTTGTTTTATTTTAGTAAGTTGCTTACCTACCTAAAGATTTGAATAGCTAATATGTAGACATATAACGTAGGTATACTTAAAATAAAATTAAAGAAATATATATATACATACATACCTATATCCCTGTTAAGGGTACGCGGAGCAATGTACGCCGCTTTCACGGTTTCTACATAATTCCCTAGCTTCCTCCACATCTAAGCACCAATTGATACATGCGCGTCTGTTTTTTAGGCTTCATATTTGTCCTTTTTTGGTTTTGGTCAACCGTAATCCACTATCATTCTGTATTTTTACTTTATACACTGTGGCTTTGAAAAGTTGTACTTTAGGTTAATATGAGTTTCTGCTGATTAAATCGAACAACTTTTCCCATGGAACCATGTTTCGCAAACGAAAATAAAATTTGGCTTCCCCATACAAATTGGTCATTTTAACTTTACTAGTTTGTATGGTGAAGGCATTTTTTTTGCATTTGCGACACATGGTTCCATGGGAAAAGTTGTTCGATTTGATTAGCAGAACCTCATATTAGCCTAAAGTACATATTTTCAAAGTCACCCTGTATATTTGTTTCGTCTTTCGTTCATCATAGGTACATAAGCAAATTTGATTAAAGACCACTTGTTGGCCACATGTTGCCACTTGTTGGGATATTTTAATATCTAAGAGGTTCTTAAAACAAAAACAAGCTATATATCTGCACCCCTTGCTATTATGTCGAAACCTATGTTGATCCCCGAGATTGAATTTGCTTCCCTACCAAATTTCATAGTTTTGACTTGAAAGTGCCCTAAACAGACAGACTTGACATTTTGAATAAACTTACAGCAAGTTTAAAACTGCACAAATTGCTTAAAAACACAATCTCTGTTTTGTTTTAATTTAAATCATTGTGCAATGATGCAACCTAAAATATAACAATAAGAATGAAGGAAAGCGTGAGTAGTTAATGCAGTCGATATGCATTTAAAACAAAGCATGCGTTTTAAAACGTTCCCACAAGGTAAGATCGTCGATTACTGAATTTTGAGAACACACCGCTAATAAACTAACCGCAATTAGAGATATAAAAATAACGCCTCTGATGGTCAGGGATGCTAAGACAATATATTTTGAACGAAACATAATATTACGTTATACATTATAAAAAAAATAACGGGAGGATTTACAGATTAAAAAAAATATAGTTTTAACCGTGAAAATTATACCTTTTATCTTATCTTATTGGTTTTGGGGTTGACATCAGTCAAAACACTTCGACTCAGGGATCATTTGTGTGTTCCCTATTCCTATTGACCACAAACCTCAATCTTGTCCTCAAATACGTTATTGACGTACCTGAAACACCACCAAGGCCGAGGAGCCTGTAGCTTTCTGGATCCGGATAAGCCTGTCCTAGGTATTTGTTTCTTTGGATAGCCCTAGCGTCACAGTCACACAGTAGGTGCCGCATGAATTCGGGCTCATTGCCACATAATCTGCATATGGGATCCTATATAAATTACACTTAATCCTATATAAATTATAAATAGTAAACAAAATATATGACATAGAAGATCATTTTATTTGTATTTGTGTGGGACTTAAAACTCAACTAAAATTATTTCGCTCGATCGAAAATAAATCCAAATACAGTGTTTTTTTTGTTTAAGTTTATATAAATCTTAGACCACTACAAAATAATTGTGAAATATTGAGTCGCAGCGGCCCATAGATTTACTATTTTGAACCTATATCCTAGTACTAATTCGACCCGGAAAACCAGCCATTAATATATATAAATAATATGTGTATGAAATAAATGGCATCCTTGCTTAAATGTTATTATTATTACTACAATTACAACCTTAACTTATTAGCATATTTGGATCTTATTGTTAAAAATATTTTATTTGCAGCTTATTAAATGCCTGTAAAAGTTTTCGATATGGCGATAAGGCATATCGAAACAAATGTAAAAAATGTACATTCAATTGATTAAAAAAAATTGTAAGATGTATTTAAATATGCTATAGAACAATAATCAATAATTTTTAGAATTGGCATATTTGTCGGGGCATTATTTAAAAACTACTGGATGGTTTGGTACCATCGACGCCTATACGGGCTACCGATGATATTCTAGATACCTAATTTATCTAATTAGCAGACGAAATGTCATATCATATCATTTTTCTACAAACCAGTTCTTGTTAATAATTTTGTTCCTAGATTAATTTGGTCAATGCTCTAGAAACTAAAGATTTAATAAAACTGATACCTTATTAATATTAAAACCATATAGATCTTCGGTCACACACTGTTGATCATAATTAAAAAAACAATGGTATATTCGTGTTATATTGGATTCATTAAGGATAATTAATTCAATCTCAAGCGCACGATAGGAAGCAATTCGATTTCCTTGCTGTTAGTCACGTAGGCCATTTTAAATAATATTGTTATATTATGTTACATATATAACGTGACATTATATGATAAATAAACCCTTAAGGGTTCGAATATTACATGGTCTTATCTTAACTTGTTTATAATTCCATAACAATTATTATTAGTACACTTATAATTATTATTGTAGGAAGCTTTTAAAAGGTTTCGTGCTAACTGTTTCTCGACATTAACAAGTGAATATTAATTTAACGTTTTATTTGTAATATCTTGTTTACATACTTATCTTCTATAAATATTACGTATAATAATACTGTAAATGAAAAAAAAATACATTCAATTGATAAAAAAAAAATTGTATGCTATAAAACAATAATCAATACTTTTTGGAATTCGCTTATTTGTCGGGGCATTACTTAAAAACTACTGTATTTTTTAGTTGAATAGCTATTAGCTCTGGGGTAAAATAGGGTATATTATATTTCGTTATACATACAAGGAGTTCAGATATACAGAATGTTTGGGTTTTAAGGGTCTCTTAGGAAAAGTTTTTAAATGCCCGGTAAGTATTAAGTACCTACTTACAGTACTGTAACCCTTACTTTTGAACAAATTATTTTTTTTTTGGAAATTCTAGCGGAACTGTTGTCCCTAGAAAGATATAATTATTGATTATAACTAATAAATAGTTTATATTATTATATATAGGTAATTTATCGCAATGAATTGTATTAGATAGGCACATTAATCTATACTTCTATACTAATATAATAAAGAGGAAAGATTTGTATTTTTGTATTTTTGTGTTTTTGTGTTTTTGTATGTTTGTAATGAATAAACTCAAAAACTACTGGACCGATTGCAATAATTTTTTCACCATTAGAAAGCTGCATTATTCAGAAGTAACATAGGCTATATAATATCACGCTAGGTCCTATAGTTGTGGAGCAGTAACCAAAAATGTTTTAAAAACGGGGGAAAAGTATCGTTTCTGAGGCCTTCCGTGGCGTGCGCTGAGCATATAGTTAAAGTTATACAAACCTGTGCGAAGCCGGGACGGGCCGCTAGTAAAAAATAAAGTATATAGTATTTTGCCTATTATATTATATATGATTGGACATAAAACATACATATATTCCCACAACACAAGGAAACCTAACTATAGGTTTCCTTGTGTTATGGGAATATAATTATTTTGGCGCATAGTTGACTATATATGTAAAACTTTTCTCTGAAATAAAAAAAAAAAAAAAATTTTTATATAGAATATTAGAGTGGAAACAGAGAACTTAATAGATAGAAACTGACAGATCAAAGTATATTTTGTTTGTACAAATATTTAAAAAAAATATCTAGAGAGGTAGGATAGATTATTTTAAAAAAAACACTTCCTTTGTTTATCAGATCATGACCAATAATTAGGTATATTGCAGCAACAAAAATGTCAAATTGCACACTCGCCTTCCTCAGCCTTCATAGTTCAAAATTGCAGTTAACAACACGGATGTATTTATCCCTGCGAGAACTGGATCAAAGCTTAAGGCCTCTTAACTTTCCGGTCACGTGTTAAAGTTCTCGCTACTCCAAATTGTATTTTTAATATTTGAACTTTAACATTTCGATTTTAGAGTCGATTTTAGAATGTGGATTTGTGAGCTTATGCTATTCGGTGCAGTTTGTTTCCGGTAGTTGGCACAGACAGAGCAATTTATTGACAATGCCTATCGGCCGGGTTTATAGAGTTAATTCAATGCTCACTACTTATAATAATAGTATTTGACTAGGATTTTATTGTGATTTATTGTTATGATTTTCTAGGTCATGGTACGTTTTTATTTTACTTAACATATTAAGTTGGATTTCCTTTAGATTTCCTTTAAGTTAATTTGTCAGGTAGCTTTTTGAAGATAAAATGGCAATGATTTTATAATAATAAAATTATGAACAATAGTTTAAAAAAAACACACTCATCTGCCACATACAAATTAGAACTTAAGATTAAAGAATCTTTATTTCCAAAAGAACATTACATTCACTTAATACGAAAATTGGAAAATATAACAAAATTTTAACATATAATACATTCGAGTTAGTGACCTATCCTTGAACATAAGAATCAAATAAAAAGTTATACAAGGCAGAGTACGTAAATATAAATCAAATCTAAAACAACTGTTACACAAAAAAAAAATATATTAAAAGACCAGCTAAAAATATGAAAATAAAATATTAAAAATAGGTAGATATTATATGTCTATGTCCCTTATATATAATATCTAACTATTTTTAATATTTTATTTTAATATTTTTAGCTTGTCTTTTAATATATTTTTTTCTTTGTGTAACAGTCGTTTTAGATTTGATTTATATTTACGTACTCTGCCTTGTATAACTTTTTATTTGATTCTTATGTTCAAGGATAGGCCACTAACTCGAATGTATTATATATTAAAATTTTGTTATAAGCAATGACATATTTAGCTCAGTGCTACATACCTTATACTTATGCCACGAAAGGAGGGTCGTGGATTCTAGTCCCACGAACCCGAACGTTTTCATTTTAAATTTATGTTTAAAATTTAATTATAAAACATATTAAAATCATAAATTTAACAATGTAAAAAAAACTATGAAATAATGAGATATTTAACTGTCTAATATTATTCAGATTGAGATAGCCTTAATGTTTTATTCTACTTCCGATAGATGAGTAAAAAAAATAGTAAACGGCACGATCAAACAGTTATCTAACCATCTAAATTATATAATTGTGTTGGTCGTAAAAAAAACCGGTGTTGTACCGGTGGCGGTCAAGGTGTGATAGTAGTTAAACCAATGTTATATACTGCTAAAAAATATATACTTATTTACCGATTGTTATTTTTTACATATTGTTATAATAATTTAAATTTACTTATATGAAGTATATGTAATAATAATAAAAAATCATTTATTTATTTTCTAAGCTTATTGATAATTTACAACATCAATTGATACAAAATTTGTAAGACTAGAGCTTGAATTGGGCACAAAGCCTGTGTCTCAGTTCTCCAGGATCGCACCCTTATTTAGAATTTATACTTTCTATTATAAGTTACTCATATTCGCCCAGTCGAAACTACTAAACGTTCGTTAAAACTGAACAGTCTAGAAATGGACTTTTATTTCTACCTAGTCTTAGTTAATGGTATTCTAAGTCTATACCCAACAAGTGGCAAAATTGTCGCAGTGTTTTTTTAGACTTATTGGGTAATAATTTCATAAGTTAGTATAGTGAAACTGGTACCTAGGCTTAACGTTTTCTATAGTCACTATTGTGGCGTTGTCAAACAAATATAGTTTTTTTTTTTCATAAAACATTATTGGTTTTATGAAAAAAAAAAAGTTTGTACCCATTACCTTAACTTTTTTTACGGTCTAATCTATGTTTTCACCTATTTTATAAGTGAAAAAAATTGATGGATCCACTAGGTTATTTTTAAAATTCTAATCCTAAGGCAAAAAAGGGTTTGGAAAATTTACACCAGTTGAATTTTTTGCATTAATATTCCACTAGTCAAACCGTGAAGAGTACGCAGGCGATTTTAACGCAATCACCGTGTAATTTGTCGCCACTTTAACTTGAAGCAGTTTGTAAAAATCTCCTAAAAATATTAAATAAACCAATTTAATTATATTGTGAATATTATTGAAAAAAAAAATATTTCAATTTTGAACCTAGCTCTTTAATATATGTATTTAAAGAGCAAGACCCGTAACCTCTTTGCAATCCCTAAAACTCCTAAACGACCGATTGACAATCTCTGGTTCAGCCGAAAATCTGTGCGGCAGATTTATATTATACTCATATATAGAGTTTATATATTAAATATATAATATCTTATATAATAAAAAAAAATATACGAAAATCGGATGGATGGGTCTCTAGTTAAATCACATAAACGGCCAGACATAGTTACATTGCATTTTATATTTCATAATATAATAATATGTAGGACAACTTACACATATTGCTCTGGTCACAATCTAAGCTAAAAAGAAAAGAAAAAAGCTATGTGTAAAAAAAAATAAATATTAATATTGTGAATATTATATAGCACTAAAGCTATCCTTAATAATATTCCATTTCCTAACGGATGTTATTCGAACAAACAAAATTATGACAAATTAAATTTTATTTTGGTTTCCATTGTGTTCTATTTATATACCTTTAAATATAAAAATAACACAAACAAATTATTAATCTAAACAAATACAATTATTGCCAATTATTCTCAATTAGACATGACAGGTGACGAGGCAATTACCAAAATTACAGATTTCCTACAAACTTAAATAAGCCTTGAAGATAACAAAAACTAGATACTTGTTTAAGGTGAACTAATGACCTTATTTCGTAGTTTAAGACCTACAACGAAATAAGGGTAAGGTAGGTTTTATTGCCAACGCCAAGTCTACACAGTACAAGTGGTCAGCTTATCACGGTATTTGGATAGACTCACTATCGCATCTATAAAGTTTTACAAGTTGGTATAGTGAAACTGAATCCGACAGCTTAACACACTCTTCAAGGCACTATAGTTTTAAACCAAATATTTTTTTACCTAAGGTTAACTAACACGACATTTTATTTTATTGTGAACAATAAACGATTGTACAGTGGTGTCTTAAACTAATACATTATACAGTGTATATTGTAACTATGCAAACGGCATCATTATTCCCCTTATAGACTTATAAGACTATTTAATAATCAACTAAATGAATGAAAACACGAAATATACTTTAATATCTAATAATTTAAACCACTAAGTAGTTGGTATACTATATAAAGTATCAAGTACATACCCTTTATAAGACTGTATGGAAGACACAAATAAATCAATGATTGAAATTTGTGTTGTGTAAATGCATCATTTGTCGCAAGGGTGCTCTCCCGCCACTGTTCGACAGTTCTTCGGGAAGAAAGGCTGATGAGCGTACGCCCCTCTAATACGAACAGAGCTATTATTTGTTTATTTCATTTCTTTATTTCAATTAAATAAAAAAAAAAAATTGAATCAACGTAATGATTATAGATACATAATTTGGTACTAGAAGCATTTGGTAATAGTAAAAAATATCATTACAGTTTAGAAAAAAAAACTATTGTATATATACATATATATATCTTCACCTTACGCCGCCCGAGACCGCCTAGACCGCCCCAGGGTACCCAGCGAAGAGGTTTTAATCCCACCTCGTCGTAGCCGATGGTATGAGTCTACACCGAGCAAGTGGCTAGCTCGTCGCGATGTTTTGGATAGACTCAATAACCCATCTGTAAACAGTTTCACAAGTTGGTATAGTGAAACCGGGACCGATAGCTTAACGTGCTCACCGACACACTATAGTGGTGTTGTCAAACAAATGTACATATTTTTTTTAATTAAAAACTCATTGGTACACGCCGGGATTCGAACCAGGGACCTTAGTGTTTTTAAGTCCAAGGTCTAACCAACTCGGCCACCACGTATATATAAAAACTATTGTTTTTTTTAAAAAACAGTTTATTAATGCTTTTCTCATTTATACGAGCAAGGTCGTAAACAAATTTTAGCGCTTTTATTAAATAAAACAAAGTTTGATTTAAATTGTATCGGTAGTGATTGTGGTAAGGTTCGACGAATTGGCGGCGTACAGTGTCCATGGACCGGGCAGCTGAAAGTCAAGGTTAAACCGCTTCTGTGTACCATTATGTAATGTACGTACGAGTATGTACTGTCTAACTACAATGTACATATTGGCACGCTTATATCATATTGAATAGACAGTGTTAATAGAAATTAAATTATAGAAGTTAAAAGTTATATATGTCATATTTCGTTTTAGTATTTTACATTCAAAATTAGCATTTTTCTTTAGTTTGTCGCTAGATATTACTTACCAGCATTTGATCTTTAGAAGCTACTCTATCAGCTAGTGCAATAATATAGAGTGAGTTTTTATTTTCAAAATTAACCGGTTCGATTCCCGGCTTGGAGAATAAATTTTTCAAAAGTCTAAGAAAGCCGTTTTAGATTTTATCCCTTCCTTTGGGCATTTTTCGTTATTCCTTAGTTTCGGATATGGCCCTGAAAGAACACTTGAAAAATTCACCTTGTATAAGGTCCAAGTATGCATTGGGCTAGGTCGCCATTCTTCCCACAAATACACAGACAAATGTTAAAAATATAATAAAAAAGAAACGGGTAGTAAACTATTAAACTATTGACCTGGCAAGAGAAAAAATAAATAGCAACCAAACCGAACACGCTCAATAACCTACTAGTATAAGACTAGGTGGTTAGCTGGCAAAAGTGTCACTAAGGCGAATTACCAAACAACTATATTTACTCCCCAAATATATATTACAAATAATAACATATAAGTACAAGAGGATATATGGAAAGTATCTTTTAGGGCGCAAACACTGACCTTTAGTCGATCACCTTGGAGAAAAAAGTACCAGCAAGTAAAAAACTCTGGCGTTCCACATGTACCGTATCATAAGAGGAGCATGGTTATTTTACTTATATTCTTATAGCATTATGGTAATATACTCTCATCCTACTGAAGAACACGCGTAGAACACCCCATGGCAGATATACTATATTACAGTATGGGAACATTTTTTTTAGAATCCTGCGCCAGCCTATTTGTAGACGACTTTTGTTTGATGGAACCTCCGCTTATAATATGTTAACGATCAAGGTAGATTCAAAGTAACATGCCATGCTCCGCAATAAAAATAAATTAAATAAGATAATTAAGGGAATTTGCAGGGAATAAACCCTGCAAAAACCTGCTGATTAAAAGATCTGATGAAAAGTCGTTTAGATATTAATAAATTGATAGAATAAGAGAGAAAAAGCTAATGTGGTCCTTTGGAATATTTGTTTCCATGTATGTTAGAACAGGTCTACAAGATCTTGTCTTTAGTCGAAGTTAAAACTGCTAGTTCGGTTGGAAGTTTTTTTATGTGGTAAGTATATAGGTACTACGTGGTGACCGAGTTGGTTAGACCTTGGACTTAAGGTCCCTGGTTCGAATCCCGGTGTGTACCAATGAGATTTTAATTTAAAAATGTATGTACTTTTGTTTGACAACACCACTATAGTGCCTCGGAGAGCACGTTAAGCTGTCGGTCCCGGTTTCACTATACCAACTTGTGAAACTGTTTATAGGAGGGTTATTGAGTCTATCCAAAACATCGCGACGGTTTTGCATTTTATACTCCTATGAGTATCTGTAAGTCGTTGGGCTTGATTAAAGAAAGACTTACTTTATCTAAATATGTACAGTATGTATAACTTAGTATGTAGCTAAGAGGTATAAGTATACTGTAGGTTAGAAGTTTAGGTGGGTCTCTATAACTTCGCTAGACCGATCGACCGGTTTCGTTACCGCCGCCTAAAAAAATGCAAAACCGTCAAGTGACCTGATCATGTTTCGGTTTTAGCCTGCGGGTTCAGCGGTTTTCAGGAATCTACTGCGTCGAGGTGTAGATGATTTCAGGGTATATATATAAAACGGGAATTTGACTTGACAATAAAGGAGCGAGAATATTAAACTTCAACCTCAGCTAATTTGTTTTTGTCGCTGTCCATTTAATAATTAAGACAGCCTCCGTAGACTAGTAGTTGCGCCTTTGGCGTTGTATCCGGAGGTCGTGGGTTCGATTCCCACCCATGGCAAAAAATATTAGTACGTTTTTTTCTGTACAGTTTGTCATGGTCTGGGTGTTTATAAAATATAATATGTATTATATCGTTGCTTCTGGTACACATAGTAAAAGCTTAGAGCTTAGTTTGTGACCAGAACAATATGTGTAATTTGTCCTACATATTATTATTATATTTCGTAACCGCATCATTTAGATGGACGGAGTAAGTTTTACTCAGTGCGTCTGATGGGTTTCACCGGTTTTCAGGAGACTATAACATCGATTTCTTGTCAAGGTGTAGTTACGAAACGATAAACCAGCAAATAAAAATCAACTAATAAAATAAACCGCCGCACATTTCGTAAACGGATCACCCACATAAAATTTACTAACTAACAATAATAACATTAATAAAAATAAATACTATAAGAACCTTAGCAACAAAACAACCTTTTTGAGTAAGGGTTTAAAAAGACATAAACTAACAGGCATAAATCCAGCTCAGCAGTATCGTCTAACGACAATAAAGCCCCACTGTCGTCGATCGTCAAACAAACTTTTGTTGGCCCGAGAACGTTATGAAATTAAGGGTTTTACCATAAGTTAATAGCACCAATAGTTGCTAGCTGCTTTTTAGTTTGGATATTAATGGTAATAAAACAAATAAAACACTTTATTATTACCAAAATAACATTTATTTTAGAAATTTAGAGGCAGTGTTAAACTTTTTTATGAATATTTTTTTATAAATAAAAAAAACTATTAAACTAATTTATTATTGTGTTTTAAAATATCATTTACTAAACTAAAAACAGACATTATATAAGGTAATAGCGCTATAACATAAAAGTAATTAATATTGTGAAGAATTTGTCTGTGTATATAGCTGTGTATACATACATACATACATATCATCACGGGTACCTTACGGCGCCCGAGACCGCCTAGACGGCCCCAGGGTACCCAGCGGAGGGGTTTTAATCCCACCTCGTTGTAGCCGATAGTATGAGTCTATACCAAACAAGTGGCTAGCTCGTCGCGATATTTTGAATAGACTCAATAACCCATATATAAACAGTTTCACAAGTTGGTATATTGAAACCGGGACCGACAGCTTAACGTGCTCTCCGAGGCACTATAGTGGTGTTGTCATACAAAAGTTCATAATTTTTTTAATTAAAAACTCATTGGTACACACCGGGAATCGAACCAGGGACCTAACTGTTTTTAAGTCCAAGGTCTCACCAACTCGGCCACCACGTATATAACCCTTTTATAACCCTTTTTGGCCGGTATCGCCCTTTGTGTTGAAATAATTTATTAGTTCTCTAATAAACCAATACAATATGTGATTAAAGATCAATAATAAACTAATCACGGATTGTATTGTTTTATAAATAATATGTTATTAGCGGATATTCTTAGCATTCTTTAAACCTTAGGGGTAGCGAGACTGTGATGACAGATATGTGCGGGATGCCATTATTGTGATGCTATCAGTATGCATCAACTTGTCACCTGCGCCTTCTATTTGCACAATGTAATAGTTGCCTACATGTTCCCACTTGCCATTTTTATAAATTTTGTACTCATTTTTTTACGGAAGCACGCATGTGATGTCGCTTAGCATTTTCATTGATCGTTCCCACTAGGCCGGCTAAATGATGGGGTTACGAAATGGGTGGCGACAAATACGAATATGTATTACAAGTCTACTTTGTAGCTGTGCGCTGCTTTTTGGTAAAATTAACTGCGCATTTTGTAACTGCACCCAGAAAGGAGACTACCACCTTTACAAGAAATCGATACAATAGTTGCCTGAATTCGATGAACCCATAGGCTACGCCAAAACATTACTAGGTCACTTCACGGTTTTTGTATCTGTAACAAAACCAGTCAGTCGTCCTAACGAGAAACCACTTAAATTGTTTGTTGCACTTTATATAGTATCACGGTACTTTTAATGGTCCATTATTAGTTTTTTTTAATTGTTTTCTTATATTATATACCTAAGACATTACAGAAGTATTCTGTTTAAAAAATATCGTTGCCAAGTTAAAGTAGGCCTATGGACGTGTGTTCGATAACTATCTATACCGCACATTTCTAGGGGATCTCTCTTCTTCTTCCAGCATTAAAAGAGATTCAGTTCGTTTCTTTTTTATTGTTCTTCTGTTCCTTATATAACATTATATTTATTACTTTGCACTTTCAGTTGTTGAAATAGTATTATAGCTGCTATCATCAGGAATATAAATAATAATAAACATTTTAGATATTTTTATGGAAATATAGTTTTTAAGGAAACTAATCTTGACAGATTCCGTACACTAGTGGTTGCGTTTTTGGCGTTGTATCCGGAGTAATCTAACCCACGACCTCCGGATATAAATCGTGAAAACGCTCTGAAATTTTAGTTTTTCGGATTTTATGATATTACTATAAATGTTTGACATGATTTTTATTTTTATAAAAGTGTATATGATAAATAAAAAGAAGATTGGCAATTCATATTTTAACTTTTTTTATGTAGTTTTTCTTAAATCAATATTTAAACGCATTGTGACTTACGACATTTTGTTTCGTGCGACATTTGGTAGTCCAAGCTGCTTACTCTCATCAGAAACCGTACATAAAACGGTGAGATAAAACATAGGGAAGTAGATACAAATACGTAATTTACTGACGAGCATACCTCGCCTTAATATACCTATAACTATAAATAGGATGCACGTGTTTATTGAAGCATATTTTTTCCCTTCAAAAAAAAAAAAAACCAGCCAAGCAAGAGGCACCGATTGAACATTTAGGCTAAGGTCTTCCCTGCTTATCATGACTCAAGCAAGTGTAATGAAGGTGACGTGAGACAGATTAAAAGGCCAATTTAGGAATTATATTTTATTCTATTATGGTCTAATCCAGTCTATTGATGCTATAATCGCAGCTGACACCGTTTTCCCTCGGGTGGATTGCGAGGCCAACAATTTTATTGCCGTTTACTTATACGGTAGATATATATTTCGAGATGTTCAAAATAACCAATTTAAAATGACAAATTGTTACTTGTTGCCTCCGAATACCATCGGCGAAATGAAGACGGGTACTCTGAGGCTGTTTAAACGATTCTCGGGAGCCAAATAGGCACCCGTGATGGTATATTTTATTATTTATTATAAAATTACAAATTTAAAATATTTAATAAAATCAAAATAGCTATACAAAAAGGTAATGCCGTCAGCATCTTGGGGTCCATGCCACAGGACAAACTTGAAGATTATTTTAATTTAATTTAGTTTTTTTATTTTACAGTAGAGACTAATTTATAATTGTTTATAATGAAAGAAAATAGGTGATGTCCATATCGGATGCCTTTGGGGCCCGCGAACGCGTTCAAAAGTCAAAAAGTCAAAATCATTTATTTCATGTAAATCTTTACAGATATTTATGAATAGTCAAAAAAAAAAAGAAAAAAGTTTAACAATGAGGTCTTAGAGTGCGTTTGGTTATGCAGCTATTCATTAACAAAAGAACGACAAATATTAATTAAACTTAGACACGATGGAATGGAAATCTTAATATGAAAATTACTACCGAACCGAACACACACTACATAACCAACTAGTGTAAGACTAGGTGGTTAGCTGATTCCATTGACCTGTCAATCATTATCTGCCATACAAGAGAGCCACCAAGGCGACCAACTTCACCGATCATATCCATGCCTTAAATATTTATTGTAAATAAAAGGTAAGTAACCATTCACATATAAGTAAAGGTATAAGGATCGGTATTTTTAAGGGCATAAACACTAACTGTAAAGTCGATACCCTCAGAGACACCCCGGAGAAAAAGAAACCAGCAAGTAAAAAACTCTAGTGCTTCACACAAACTAAAAGAGGGGCACAGCTATAGATTGACTTATGCTATATAGCATATATATATATATATATAATATATATAGCAGCATACTCAAAATGCACCCCACTGATCAGCATGCGTAGAACACCGTATGGCAGATTATTTGTTACTGTACCAATGTACATAACTACACAGTATACTATTAGTATAAATTAAGTATAAATAAGTAGGTAATCATCAATGATTACCTTATCCAAAGACAAAATTTACATAATGTAATGAAAATAAATAATGTAATATAAAATTATTACAATATCGGACATTATATAACTACTCGTAAACTAGGGTAGATTCTACATAAGCAATTTGTTTACTAGTTGCGAGACCTCAATTGCATATCAGGACGGTTCCAGACGTCTTTATCGTTAAGATAGTCTTTTACACTATAGTAAGCCTTATTGATTAATATGTGTTTTATTCAATTTTTAAACTTCATTTCACTCAGATCTATAATGCTTTTAGGTAATTTATTAAATAACCTTATACTGTTAATGACGAAACATTTATTAGTTTTTTGCAGTCTAAACTTTGGTATATCGATTTTATCTATGTTTCTTAAGTTTAAATTATGTCTATCGCCATTTTTACTAAACATATTTAAGTTTTTCCTAACGTACAATAAATTCTCATAAATATATTGAGATGGAGTTTTAATCCCACCTCGTCGTAGTTGATGGTATTCTGAGTCTACATCGAACAATTGGCCTGTTCGTCTCGATGTTTGGATAGACTTAATAACCATCTATATAACAGTTTTATTATTTGGTATAGAAAAACTGAGACCGACGACTTAACGTGCTCTAATGTACCTATATTTTTTTATTATTCAAAAACTTTTTTTTGTATCAGGATTTGAATTGGTGTTAGGAATTGTTAGTCTCATCTTTCCCTTATAAAAAATAGTAGACATTGAATATCCATTCAATATTTTTTATTTTTTCATAATAAGTACTTTATAAAAAAAATAAAAGAATTTGCCATTTTTTTTTTGCCAGCCCCTTCTTTGGAAACCTTCCATTCCCTCTTTCTATCTCTCTCGTCCATCGCTAGTTTAGACGAGTCACACAGAAATGCATTGACCTCAACTTTCATTAACCTTAACAACGCGATCAGACAGCACCCTAACGGAAAATCCATGGAGAACATTTACTCTATAGTTTTAATATTATTTAAAGAAATATTCTCAGTAAGAGGATAATAAATATTTCACGGCACTATTGCCGTGTACCTAATTTTTACCTAATTTCCAAGGAATCAGGCATAGGCCGTTGCTTAGTGTGGGACGTAACCTGCGTAGACACTTTGGCAGCTTCTCATCTTCCAGGGACATTAGATGGGGCTGAAAGCGCTGCTGCTGATGCGGAATACCTCATACGGCAAAAATACTCGCAAATAGTTAATAATTATATATTTGTGCTGTTTGGGGTAGAGGCAATGGGACCATGGGACCCAAAAGCAAGAAAGTTTTTAAAATAGATTTCTTCAAAATTCATCGACGTCACAGGTGACCAGAGGGCTGGCGCTTTCCTCTCTCAAATATTAAGTTTAATAATCCAAAGAGGAAATGTCGCCAGCGTTCTGGGCACTATGCGGAGTACATTGTTTTTTTTTGAGTAGGTATAGATTTTTTATTATTATTTTAATCTTAGTTAGATTTTGGAAAAATATTAAATATGAAATGTCCCAGCTAGTCCGTTGGCCTAAGGTCCCTAAAATACTAGCAACATTTCCTCTCTGGATGATAAATGCAATACGTTGAATAAAATGATACTGAGCTCTGACATCACCAGATGTTTCTTTCAGGAGGGTGCCTAAGTCACAATAATTTTTTTAGCTCCTGTAGAACAAACACCTGAAGTTTCTACAGCAAAGGGTAAGAAAAGATCATTAAGGTCCGAATATTTTTGGCGTTTGGCCTAACTGGCAGATTCTGCAGCTGATCCAGCAATTGCAGAAGAACCTTGAATATGGGAAGCGGCATAAGTATCAACGCAAGTTGAATCCCAAATGAGACTTCGACCATTACGCGATGGCACTAAAGTGAGCCCATCAGGCCGCTTCCCAAAGACCAGGAGGTTCAATGACTGATGGAAAATTTGCTCTTTTAATAGCATCATTAAGAGCATGATGGCGAGAGAATCTGGGACCGTGGTGGCCGTCACTATATATTTATTATTTTGTTATGTGTAATAATTGACAGCCTCCGTAGACTAGTGGTTGAGCTATTGGCGTTATATCCGGAGGTCGTGGGTTCGATTCCCACCCACGGTAAAAAATATTAGTAGGTACGTTTTTTCTGTACAGTTTGTCATGGTGTGTGTTTATAAAATATAATATAATTTGTGACCGGAGCAATATGTGTAATTTGTCCTACATATTATATTATTATTATTATATTGTTAATTAATTAAATAAAGTATTGTTTTATTCTCAGAATAAATTTTGTTCGGTCGCCATCTAGTGACAAAAGTCTAAACTACTTGATGTGCAAGCTTATATTTATAGTGGATAGAGTCTAGGTAGTTTAGCATTCCGTGTTTCCTAAAAGTTTGCACGCTTACTAATAGATGGCGCTTTAAAAAAAACTAAATATTTTTTAACCCCCGACGAAAAGTAGTTATAAGTTTCTCTGTCTAAATTCGTTGTCTTTTATTACTATTTTCTTTCGGAGTAAAACATAAGTCTTTATATTTGATAATTAACAAAATCATTTCGTATTGGGTACAGTTTTGGTTGCTCCTATAAAATCTAAATAATTATTTCCATAACATACCAGCCACGGAATAAATAAAACAAGTATTCCGTGATACCAGCGCATGTTGTTCAATTGTAATAAACCTGGTTATAATATTGATCTATGTATTTTTTAATTATTTCAAATACAATTTCATGATTCGGTTTTAGTCTGTTAGTTCTTTTTTATTTCTTTATTGGAGCACGCCATGTGACTTTATATCTACCTGATGATAGGCAGATCTACAAAGCCTATGAATTGGGTCGATCAATTTATTGTTGTTTAATAATATTGATCGCTCTCACTATGCCGGCTAAATGATGCGGTTACAAAATGGGCGGCGACAAAACGTATTTGCATTACAAATCTATTTGAATATCCTCGCTGCTTTATCGTCTAATAAATCGTTTCATAACCATTTCGACAAGAAATCGATGCAGTAGTCTCCGGGAAACCGGTGAACGACAACCCACAGACTAAAACCAAAACATGACGGTTTTTAAATATGTGGGTGGTGGTAAATAATCTGTTTGGTCGGCATAGCTAAGTTATAGGGAAGGTCTCTATAACTACGGTTCACCGGTTTTCGGGAGATTTATTTATTTTATTTTACAAGGAAAACTTAGGGCTAAATATAAATTTACTTAAATTACTAGTGCTTATACAAGGAAACCATTAAGAAGTTTTCGCATATAAATACAACAAAAAGAAACAAGCAAAGAAAAATTAAATAAAAAAATATTAAACCTTAACAGCAGAATCAATAAATAAAAACTAAGTTACCAATATAAAAAATGCATTAAAACAATGTGAGATGTACGGAGGAAATTATTAACACTTATAGTTATGAAAATGTTGCTCAGTCAGCAACTGTCGAACCAGTGCAGGGCTGTCGCAATGAATATCGATATTCTGATAATTCAATGTTCTACATTTTTTTTGAAAATACGAGCCCCGTCTTTAATTAGTTTTGGCCCAGGGTACGGCTAGTACCGATATCTAGCATTCAGTGAAGGGACATGTAGCTGAATATTTTCGAGAAGCTCAGGAGAATCAATTTTCCCCTGAGCGATATTTAATAAAAATGTTGTGTCAGCAATTTGGCGTCGAACTTTAAGGGGCAATATATGATGTCTTTTGCATCTGGATTCATATCCATAATCTAGGTAACACCTTTGACTTAAACTGGATATACCTTAAAAATATTTTTTAAATTGTTTAAATTCTGGATGAATACAACGTTTTTGAGGCTCTTGATACAATATTATCAATGTGCTAGTCAAAAATCAGTGAGTCTAGTGTTATTCCCAAATCCCTAATTTTCTCCACAGTAGACAATGTTTCGCCCTTAATTGAATACACTACATTTAGTTTCTTCCGGGAAAAAGTCATATAGCATGGCATTTTGTCACATTTAGATCCAACCTATTTATATAACAATAGTTTTCGAAGCGTAATAGATCATCTTGTAGTAACTGTGCATCACTGGTCTTATTGATATGTTTCAATATGTTCATGTCACCGGCAAAAAGTAAAAAAATTGAATTAGAAAAACAAGATGACACGTCGTTAATAAATAATATGAATAATAATGGTCCTAAAATAGAACCTTGTGGGACTCCTGAGGGGATATAGGTACTTGTGGATTTAAAACCGTTTATAGCTACTATTTGAGACCTATTTGTCTATGTAAGATGAGAACCAACGCAACAGACTATCGTGCTATATATTGATGATCTGAAAAAGCTAATTTGTTTAATAAAATTTTGTGGTCTATTCTGTCGAATGCTTTGCTGTAATCAGTAAATACAACATCCACTTGAACACCTGAGTTCATGTTAGAAGTTATTTAGTCATTTGCAATTAATAAATTAGATGTAGTTGATCTGTTAGAGACAAAGCCATGTTGCTCGTTGATAATAGTACTTTTTAGCGCTGAATAGACCCGACTATATACCATCCTGTCCATTACCTTGGAAAATATACATAATTTGGATATGGGCCTATAGTTCTCAATATTACTCTTATGGCTTTTTTTATGAATTGGAGTTATATATGCCGATTTCCAGATACTTGGCATTATTCCGATATAGATCGATTTCTTGTCATGGTTACGAAACAGTTAATTTGAAGCTAAAGGAACAAGGCTATATGTAGAATCATAATGCAAATTCGTCGCCACCCATTTCGTAACCGCATCATTTAGCAGGCATAGTGGGGAACAATCAATGATGTTAAATAACAATGTATTGATCGGATATATTCATGGATTTTGTAGGTCTGCTTACCATCAGGTAGCATGACTTGCTCCAGTAAAAAAATATTTTAGTCTACCACGATCTGCTTAACAAATGATAGATACAAAGTCACATATGTACCGTGATTTTATAAAAATACCGGATTAATTGTATTAATACCAAAAAAAAAATATTAACTAAGTTTTTTCGCTCTTCCAAAGTTGGTCTCATAGGGAAAGTTGTTCATATTCACGAGTAGAACACTGTTTCTACAAAATCCAAACCTAGTTTACTTATTTTTAAATTTAAAATAATAATCTTCCAATACGCTATAGATATTTTTCTACCACATCCACATCTATCAGGAAACACGAATAAAGTTGACGCTGCTGATTTAGCTAAAAACCTCAAATGGGTTACTGAAGAGAAATTTCAGCCATTTGGAGGTTAAAAACAAGGTCCGTGGAGACTGGGAGACTGGATATATAATATGTATAAAAAATATTTCTAAGCGTTTTGTCAAAACGTATGTTGGCCAAAACTAATATACTGGTCAAGGAACAAGACCGCCTTTTGGTCAACAGACGTTTCAGAAAAAACTTAGAAATCCCTTTTTTCCACGGTCCCTCGGTTTTAACCCCAAAGGACTCAAATACATACTCTTCAGTGAGATTAAAGTATTTGCGCCGTTTAAGGTTTTCAGTTGAATAAGCAATACGAGACTTTGAAAGGTGCGAGGACGTAGAAGTATCTGCGCAAGTTGTTATCTACCATTCCAGGATATTAAAGCCATATATAATAGGCCACAGGTCCTTGTCACTATTTTGATACCACCGCTATTAGAGCCAAAAAAGTGACAAGGACCTGGAGGTCTAAGAAAAAAATATATATAATACAAAAAAATACCCACAACAGAAAGATTTTTACGTACAATTACGATTACGGACATAAAAAAAAATTCACTTCGACCTACAGGCAAGTAGTAATATTGAAAGTACGTTTGTACGGGCGTTAAGTCGACTCCAAGCACCTTAACGTGGTGGCTGAATGAGGATCAACGAGGATTTTAGTTTTGAATGTAATATTAAAGTCAATAAAAAATCCAAAACATTGGTGTAATTAATTTTGTCATACGACCAAAAATTAGCTAGTAGGAATGAAATGAATGTGCCGATCGTCAAGGTGTCGCGGCTCGAGTGTGTGACGTCACTGTGACGGTCGCCGCCAGTTAGCCGGTGGTTAGCCGTTGGCAGTTGTAAGGCGCGCTGTGTTTCGGCTTAGGTGATTGTGTTTAAAACTAATTAAGTATCGGGTTTCTGTCTGGTAGAACTTGTTTATATTATTATATAAATTGTATACATATTTTATGGTGCCGAAACGTCTGTCAAAACCTCAGATGAACTATTTTTAACGTGCCAAAAGAAAGACCAAAAAAATGTTATTCCATTGTAGTAGAGTATTTAATAATATATATGACAATTTTACACATATTGGTCTTAATATCATCCTCATTGATCATTTATGATATGAGATCAAACAAAATGATCCAGAAATCCAGTCCGTTCGAGCGTAGAAGTAATGAAACCAACATTATTAGAAGTACTCTTCTAATCCTACTGGATGGCGTGCCTCAAACATCATCAAAAAATAATAACATCGATGAAGAGTCAACTGCTGATACTAAGTATTTTTTTATTTTTTTAAATATTTTTCAACAGTTTTAGTATAACTAATAAAATACTATCTCACCCATTCCCATGTTTCCTTTGACTTAATTTCAGATATTATTTATTAATAACATATTATTAATTGAATATTGATAATAATAATAGATATAATGCTCGAATAAAACGTAAATATAATGAATAATATATATTTTTATTTAGTTTTTACAGTCGTACCTATTCTAATAAACGTTATATTACTGTAATCGAAGTAAATGTGGGGTTTGGATTTTTTTTTTCATATCAATATCTCTTACAGTTGAAAAATAAACGAAGTTAATGTATTAAAATATAGTTCATGATTTTTTGTATTTTGTTTGTTATCATTTTGATTATTTCTATGGACGAGTATAGATTTTATTATGGAAACGAATTAATCCGATATAATAGCGCTCACAGTGTTAAACTCCGGGCCGTAAAAAAAAATATTTAAATTTTGTTTGTTATTTAAAAGGTCCTTTATTCATATTCTTAACAGTTAAATTTCATAGAGATAGGTCCCGAGTTTGTAAACTTGTATTAGATGGGTCGTAACTCGTAGCCCAGATAACTTTGGGAACTGGCCTAGATAATCAAATACCATGAATGAATCCACTTTTGGAAGTTTATCTGATTAGCTTGCATTTGTTGCGTTGCGTTTGTTTCTACTTTCTTAGAACTCATAATTAATAGGTACCATATTTTTTCTTAATTTTCACTAAATCACACTCTTAATTTAGATAATATAATAATTCTTTATTTACATAAATTTGTTATTCGTCGATTCGTAGTGTAATGTGTTCTCCCTGCGCTAAATACAGCTAGCGCACGAAATTGTCAGACACAGTGACGTCACGCATAGCTTGGCACACTGGCTTTTAGCGGCCTATGTTTATTATTTAATATCTCCATAACTAATGGTCCGATTTTGATAATTCAAAAAGATATACCATTCCTATTTCATAAAGAACAACGTGGATATATAGTTTTATTGAATTTGATTATACTTTACTGATCCTCATTGGTTAGACTTCAGACTTAAAAACGCTACAGATTTTAGGTGAACTACCATGTATTTTTTAATAAAAAAAAAATTGTCTGTACATTTGTCTGATCTGCTAGCCACTTTTTCGGTGTAAGTAGAGTCACAATAAAAATAATATGTAGGACAATTTACACATACTGCTCTGGTCACAAACTAAGCTCTAGGCTTGTACTATGTGTACAAGAAACAACGATATAATACATATTATATTTAACGCAACCACTAGTGTACGGAGGCGGTGACGATGTGGAAAAATAGTAAAATAAAGCTTGCATTTTGTTATAGCCCAGGCCTTTTTCACCAACACTAGAAAGCGAAGAATTCGCGTTATGTGAGACATTTTTAAAGCCCAATAAATAATATTATAATCCATTTTTTTTTGTGAAATATATTTTAATTACCTATTACGCCGTACAACGTTAAGGCAAATTTTAACCAAAATGACGTAGTTATCTGTGAATTTTTAATGTCACCAAGTTTGCATTACGTCAGAATCATATCGATTAAAGTTTAGCTTAGCGTTATGCGTATAATCTACCCGCAGTTATTTGGACACATCGCCAACAGGTCAACAAATAGGAGGATGATGGGTTTATTTTGTAGGCCAATGGGCAATAAAAACCAAATAACATAAAAAATATTTAATTGTAGATTTTTTTTATTTTTTTTATAAAGTTGCAGTTTTTACAAAACATAGAAATTGTGAAAGTGACCCAACACTTAACTCTCTGTTTCACTATATTAAATTGTGAAACTGTTTATAGATAGTTTATAGAGAAACAAAAACATTGCGGCGAGCTCCTTGTTCAGTGTACACTCAGAATGCCATCAGCTATAGGGAGTTGGAAATAAACCCCCGCCGCTGGGTACCCTGATACCATCTAAACGGTCTCGGGTGCCCTCGCTACTTTACCTCGTGCATCAAATTATTTTATGCTAATATAGGTTCCTTTCGACCCTTTTATAATAATATTTTGTAATATAGAAAAAAAATCTTAATCTCTACTATGACGAAGTCCTACCTACAGGTATAAATTGGCTGTAAGGTAATGAAACAACGTACATACAATAAAATATAAATATATATATTAAAAGAAACGTAACTATTTAAAATTTATAAAGAGCGAAAGAGATATAAAAGAATGGGTTCTATCAACATCCAGATTATGTCATGGGAAGAATGCTACTGCCCTGATTAAGCGACGATCGGGGAGGGCAGCATCCAACGTCCTTCAGTGGCAGGCCAGGCTCCGGGCAGCGGTCGGTTATGGCCGGCTTTGGCAGGCCGTGATCTGCTGAGCAGACGGTGTCCAGGCTCCGGAAGAAGAATCCAGGCTATCCAGCTGACCAGCTGGGATGTCTGAAGACGGTAGCAGACAGGGTTTCAGGAATAAAAGGTTCCAGGCCAGGTTCTGCCGTAGAGATTTTTCTACCTCGGAATTGATTCCTGAAATCATTCGAAGGGAAGCCTAAGCATACTGCTTCCAGCTCTCGTTGTCTTCAGTTTTTGGCAGGGCAGCAACAATAATTGTGCATTGCGTAAAACTGCAGGACGGAGGCTGGGGTGCAGTGCTAGACAGACGCACGGACACAGTACAATCTTTATATAATTCTATTGAACCCTAAAAACGTCCCTATGAAAGTACTGTATAATTAACTCACCAAATTAATGTTGGAACTCCGAACTTTGTGCGTCACTATTATATGTTTTTGTAACGAACAAATTATTACAAACACACACTCGCGATGTTAGCAATTTATCAAATGGCCTGCGGTACTCTGACCGCGGCCTATTTATCTGATTTTTAAGTAATACGTTACTTCGACTTGTAAAATGCATTTATTTAAACTACCTGCCTCTTTTGCATTTTGCACTTTTGCAAAGGGTAATTTTAAATTCTAAACTATCCGTTCCATTTCGTGGACTGCCATACATTTTGGAACATCAAAAGTAACGTTCCGTTACACTACGCACAGTGGTCAGATAGTTTGCTGAGAATATAAACAATATTTGTACGATCAAATTGTTTGTTTAAGTTGTGTTTGGCTGCGACGATTGTATTGCACAGTAACTGCGGCATAGGCTACTCAAATCTGTATTTTAAGAACGTTCAAATTAGAATAGACTGTGCCATAACTTTAAGTACATATATTACATAACTTAAACAAACGCTATTTTTAAACTAATTAACCCAAAATATATGCAAGGAATATAATTTGATTTGACGACAGACCAGCGAGTATATTAAATAATGGTAGATCTGATTACTACCAGGTAAATACAAGTCTATTATTTAAAATGACAAAACTAACCAGCTGCGTAAACTATACTTAAGGACACTGCATTCGCGATCGCGCTACAAATAGTAGCATAGCGAGTAGTATAGCGATAGATGCATAATTAAAATAAAAATTTTTGCGGCCTTTGTAAATACAAAAGAAATCTTAATCATACTGACTTAGACATTTGTATTTATTTATAGCTGAATAAAATATTTTGAATATTATTAATAATATAAAATTATTTATGTGAAAATAATAATTGAACTACGGCTAACACCGAAGTTGTAATATTAGAAGTGCATACGTTTGTATGACGTCAATATGAATGCAGAGCTCTTAATAAATCAATAAAGTTATACACACTAAACCAATTTATTATTATAGCACATTTTATATAACGAAAAAGGCAGGTGTCTTCTCTCTTCAATGTGTAGAAATCTTGTAGTATCGATGTATACAATATTTAGAATATGTATTGAAGGCAATAATACTAATACAACCAACTCAATACAGTTACCAAACAATGTATTACACCAGCAGCCGGAAATACCAAAGAGATTATAAACTTACTATTGGCTGTGGGCGGCAGAAGAAGGCGGCAAAAGAAGTTTCTATGATAGCTGGTGATTTTTTATCTCTTCCATTATCTACTACTAAACAATTGTCTTACTCACACAGAAAGTGAACAGTATTTATGCGCCAACGACAGAGATAAGTAATATGGGGTCAATGAACTTTATTATCCCTTTACCGCACCCACAAATATTAACTTGTCCACAATTCGTTCTTTGTTCCCATATTTTTGGCCAGCAATCTTAGGCTTGCAGCAGCTAACAGCAGTGGCCAGTTTCACGCATCATACTTACATCACATTTGGCAGGAACCTGTTTAGTGGCGATTAAGTTTCAATAGTAGCATACATACAAGCATCCTGTTTACAGGACCAGCAGAAAACCATACTATCTGATATTTACTATCTTATATGAACAATATTTGGACGATCAAATTATTTGTTTATGTTGTGTTTGGCTGCGACGATTGTATTGCACAGTAACTGCGGCATAGGTTACTCAAATCTGTAATTTCAGAATGTTCAAATTTGAATAGATTGTGCCATAGCTTAAAGTACATATATTGCATAACTTAAACATACGCTATTTTTTAACTAATCAACCAATAAACCAATATGCAAGAAATATAATTTAATTATATATACAACGTGTTACAAAATACCCCGTAAAGCCGAAAGGAGGTTAAATGGGGCCTTATAACGAGTCCATTCACAATATTTAAGAACACTGTATTTATTTATTTATTAGCCTTTATTTACTGATAAATACAAGTAAGTTTAACACAATTAAATATAAAAATATTGAAAAGTAGAAAAATAAAAACATTGGTAACAGACTAAACAAGGTAGGTATTATTTTTATTTTTCATCTTTTCAATATTTTTAAGAACACTGTATAACATACCCCAAAAAATAAATACCAAAGAGATTATAAACTTACTATTGGTTGTGGGCGGCAGAAGAAGTTTCTACGATAGCTTTATCTCTTCCATTATCTACTACTAAACAATTGTCTTACTCGCACGGAAAGTGGACAGTATTTATGCGCGAACGACAGAGATAAGTAATGAGGGGTCAATGTACTTTGTTATTCCTTTACCGCACCCACAAATATTAACTTGTCCACAATTCGTCCTTTGTTCCCAATCTATCTGGCTAGCAATGTTAAAGTCAAAGTCAAAAATATTTATTTCATGTAAACCTTTACAGGCATTTATGAAAAGTCAAAAAAAAAAAGTATATATAAGGTCCTGTGTGCACTTGGCCAGGTCGCCATTCCTCCCACAGACAAATGTTGAGAATATAATACAAAATAAACAAACCGTAAACTATTAAACTTTTGTCCTTGCGGGAGAAAAAAAAAAAACAACCCAACCGAACACACTACATAACCAACCAGTTTAAGACTAGGTAGTTAGCTGGTTCCATTGACCTGTCAATCGTTGACTGCCCTGCAAAAGTGCCACCAAGGCGACCAACCCAACAGACCATAGCTACGCCCCAAATATACATACTTTAATATAGGTAATCAAAATATACCTACAAGTAGATAGATGGAAGGTATCTTTTAGGGCGCAAACGCTGATCACAAGTCGATCGCCTCAGAGACACCCTGGAGAAAAAGGTACCAGCAAGTAAAAAACTCTGATGTTCCACATGTACCGTATCATCGGAGGAGCATGGTCCTGCATGGTTATTGGCTTAAACCTATGCTTATAGCATGTGGTATATACTCTAATCCTACTGAAGCACGCGTAGAACACCCCAAGGCAGATATACTATCTTACAATATTGAAAGTACAGAATTACAGAACACAACATTTCTTTGATGCCAGCGCCGGCCTATCAGCAGAAGATTTTTCGGGATCTCCACTTATTAAATGTTAACAATCAAACGTGCGTGACCAGCGGAGATCCAAGGCCCCTACAGCAGCACTCGATCACGGACGTAACGTATGTGTCAGCCATCCTTCTGCTCAACCAGGCCCTTAGGGTGCAGACCAGAACCCGGCACACGCGCCACCACTGCAATGACCTTCAAAGGAGAGGAAATCCGCTGGATACGTATACTACTACATTGCAGGGCCAAATACATAGCTGAATCCAAGGCCTACGCCAACATCAACTAGTTATAAAAACATGGAAATGTATTTTATAATTCTGTTAACAAAGTAACTTAAAATAAATAAGACAAATTAACTTAAATATTAAGTAATAACTAATTATTACCTTGTAGAAAATAATAAATATTTAAAATTAAAATAATAATAAAAGGTTATAGTAATAACAAGTTATTACCTCATCCAAAAATATATATAAAAAATACCTATTGTAGTATAAAAAAATATATACCTATATTAGTAAGTATTATGAATTATTACAATATGACAGTTTATTAGTTTAGAGATTCCAGATGCAGAGAGGACTGATTCCAGACATCTCTTTCATTAATATAATCATTAACTTTGTAATACGCCTTGGCTATTAAAGTTTGCTTCATACAATTTTTAAATTTTATATCATTTAGTTCTATAATTAATTTTGGTAATTTATTAAATAGCCTAATACTGTTTATTAGAAAACATTTATTAGTTTTTTGTAATCTGAATCATGAATAAATTGCTCTAATAGCTCTTTTCTGCAAGATAAATATGGTTTCTATGTCTGCCGCTGAGCCCCAAATAATAATACCATAAGTCATAATACTATGGAAATAGGCAAGTTAGTGCCTGCAGCAGCCAATATCAGTGGCCAGTTTCACGCATCATACTTACATCACATTTGGCATGAACCTTCTCTAATGCAATGGGGACAGGTTAGAATCCTTAACCAGGACGAGGTCTCCTATCTTTGGAGAGTCCGTCTTATCAGTCCACTTCACGCGTTGCTACAATATGTGAAGGTGTTCGAGCGACCAGCGATGCCAGAAATGCTGGGTCATCTGCTGGATCAATTCAAATCGCGACAGTCGAGTACACTTCACATTTCTGAAGGAGTATTCAGGCAAGGAGACAAGTGGCTGCCCTATCAAAAATTGACCTGGAGACAAAGCCTCGAGGTCGTTTAGGTCTGAAGAGAGCGGGCATAATGGGCGTGAGTTGAGGACGGCTTCAATTTTACAAAATAGCAAGCAAGTTCCTCAAAGGTTAATACGGTTTTCCTATTACCCTACGTAAGAGAGTTTTGGCAGCCTTAACAACAGCTTCAAATATTCCTCCCCAATGTGGACATGCTGGTGGATCAAAAAGCCATCTGATTCCGCGTTGGGAGAGTGCAGTTCCAATAAGATTCTGATTATCTGCTACAAATTTATATACATCATTTAAATAACGGTCGGTGCCCTTGTAGTTTGTTCCACAATCGGACCGGATCAACGATGGCAAACCGCGGCGGGACACAAATCTACCAAGGGCAGCGACGAAGGCTTCAGTGCTTAGGGCAGAAACCAATTCTAAATGTACGGCTTTGGTGGACAGACGTACAAAGACACACAAATAGGCCTTAACAATTTTAGCGTTCCTGGGGTGAGACACTTTCACCGAGAATGGGCCAGCAAAATCTGTACCCACGCCGGCAAAGGGACGAGACTCATTCACATGGTCCGATGGCAGATCTCCCATTTGAGGCTGCATGGTCTGTAACAAGGCATGCATCGGAAAATCACATTGCGTATGATTCGTCTGGCGGACAGAATCCAATATTCGCGCTGTAAGATGGCCAACAAAGCATTACAGCCAGCATGCGAGTTCTTGATGTGGTGATCAGCAACCAACAAATTCACCAAGTTACCAGAATTAGGGAGCAACAAGGGGTGACGAGCTCCAAAGGGCAAATTGGCAATCCGAAGTCTTCCTCCAACACAACAACAAAGCATTACAGCCAGCATGCGAGTTCTTGATGTGGTGATAAGCAACCAACAAATTCACCAAGTTACCAGAATTAGAGAGCAACAAGGGGTGACGAGCTCCAAAGGGCAAATTGGCAATCCGAAGTCTTCCTCCAACACGAAGGAGGCCCAAATCATCAAAAAACGGATTTAGTCGTCCAATTATATATAATGACAGCTCTATACAATTATATATAGACTAGTGGTTGCGCCTTTGGCGTTGTATCCGGAGGTCGTGGGTTCGATTCCCACCCATGGTAAAAAATATTAGTACAGTTTGTCATGGTCTGGGTGTTTATAAAATATAATATGTATTATATCGTTGCTTCTGGTACACGTAGTACAAGCCTAGAGATTAGTTTGTGACCAGAGCAATATGTGCAATTTGTCCTACATATTAAGACACAAAATTAAAAAAAAATGCTCCCTTGAGCTTACAACGTCCAGCCCGCAGTGTCTCAGTCTTGATTTCAGTCTTAAACTGATCGTCCTGAACAACCTTAATCCAATATAAAAGCGAGTCCTTCCGTTCACATGGTGTGAGGTCTAGCGACTGGCGTTTCTCCCGTGGGTGTCGACAATCAAAACTAAAGCGTTTAATCCACGCAGTTACACCCAACAATTTATCCAGGGAGCTAAATTTATTCAATAAAAATTCAGGATCCAACTCCACGGTCCTCACCATCGCAAATACGCGGAGACCTGGTAGTGGATCAGTCAATAAAGACTGGCCATGAGGCCAGGACGATTCAGAATGCGTCAACCAATCAGAGCCCCATCAAAGTGAATATCGCAAAAGATCTGGGGCAGCACAACCCTTAGACGTAACATCTGCAGGGTTTATTTCCCCTGGAACATGTCTCCAGATTAACGGAGCTTCAGAAGCCTGAACCTGAGAGACACAATTGGCCACAAAGACTTCGAGAGTATGGACAGCAGCTCTCAGCCACGAGAGAACAATCTGGAAATTTGATTCAATAATCGCGTAAGAAGAGCAGCCCCACACAATTCTAATTTCGGACTTACGGAGGGGACTTCATTGATTTCTGGAAGTGAAGTAACAAATGAAACCCAGTCCTTTAACAAGGTGTCAGTGAGTTGGTCGTCCCAACCAACTCCAGCAGTCCAAAGTCTCTGGAGAAAACATTTAGTCAAAAATAATACTGGGCTAATCCAACTTGGATCAAAGGTTCTAGCTATAGTGGACAGGACCAAGCACTTAGTCCAGACCCTGGGCGGAGAAAGATCCACCCGATAGGTGAAAATATCCTGGACTGGCCTGTACAGACAACATGTTAGGATTATCAAAATTTTCGAAGAGGAGAGGATCCTGCTGGTGTTCCAATGGCAAGCCAGCCAGGAGAGTGGGGGAGTTCGATATCCACTTTCTTAGCTCATAGCTGTCGGGAATAATTGCGGGCTTTGGAAAGAAACACTTTATAATACGAACTACATTTATTGAGAGGCTCACACAGCGGCCATATTTTACAGACTAGCTAAATGCTATGGGTGACCACAGATAATATTAATAATTCTAACACGGGGGGTTCAATTTTAACATCCTTCAAAAAAAAACTTTAAAATTGTATAACTTATACAAATTATTAGTCTTATATTTATAACTTATACCTATAAGCATGCAACAATATTTAGAACCTTTTCTTATTTATTTATTTACTTTTATTTATTTTTATAACATTGGCTGAATGATCTCATTATTATATAAGCCAAAATACTTATTACAATTTATTTTTCAAAACTAGCAATACTTTTATTGACATGACTGATATTGACTGATAAAGGAATGTAAACAATAGTTTATAACCTCAAAACTATTACACAATACAAATTCACGTCAAAAGGTATTTCACAGTTTCACACACTTTAAACTATGAATTTATCTTTAAAAAACTTAACACTTCCTAATGGCTTAGTCATAATGTACGCCACATTCTTTTCACTTGGTACATAGCACACTTTTAATAGCTTTTTACACACAATGTCTTTTATAAAATGCACTTTTATGTCTATATGCTTAGAACGCTTTGTATTTTCATAGTTAGATAGCATTTTTATTGCACTATTATTGTCCACAAACATCACTACACTACACTCTTTAAATTCACTGCACAATCCTCTAATGTACAGCAGTTCTGCCCCACACATGGCAGCTGCAACATACTCTGCCTTGGCGCTGGATAGTGCCACACTCGTCTGTTTATTTGATGACCAGGCTATAAGGTTACCTCAATGATAGATAACCATACCGCTAGTGCTTTTACGGTCTACCTGGTCACCTGCCCAGTCGGCAGCTGAAAATGCTGAAATAAAATTTTGTTTTTCTTTGTTCTGCTTTCCATAGTTCTTCTGTATGTTTATCCAAGGATCTACTCAAGAAACTTGTAGCAAATGTAGACCGGATATAACATTTGCTACAAGTTTCTTGAGTAGATCCTTGGATAAGAAACTTGTCATAGAAAGGTAAATAAGACATCCAATCAATTCTCTATAAGGGTTCTTCGGTGAAATTTTCCATTCTTCCTGAGACTGAAAATTTGCTTCCATTGGTGTTTCTGCAGATTTACATTCTGACATGTTAAACTTATGTAAAATTTTCTTAATAAACTTTGTTTGTGATAATGTTATTGTGTTTTCATTTCTTATAATATCTATACCTAAAAAGTTTTTAATATTCCCTAAATCCTTAGCATTAAATTCCTTTTTAAGTAACTTTATAACTTTTTGTATTTCTTCTGACTTTCCAATTAATAGTATATCGTCCACAAATAAAATTAACCATATGCATTCTCCTGTATATAAACAAACATCATATTTTGATCTCTTCATTTTTATGTTTGTACAAAAATTATTAAATCTTTCATTCCATCTTTTTGGTGATTCTTTTAGTCCATATAATGCCTTATGTAATTTTAATACTTTCTTTTTATTTTTCATTATTATGCCCTCGGGTGGCTTTATGAAAATTTCATTTTCTATGTTTCCGTTCAGAAAAGATGTCGGAACATCTAATTGTCTCACTTCCCAATCATTATGTAATGCATGTGATAGTCCTAGTCGCACTGTAGTCATTTTTGCAACAGGTGCATAATATATATTATTATCCATTGACTCTTGCTGGAATCCTCTTGCTACTAATCGGGCTCACTTTGTACCATCTTGCTTGGTCCGGAATACCCATTTTGCATCAATTAACTTTTTCCTTTCTGGTAACTCACTTTCACTCCAAACCCTGTAGCTTTCTAATGATTTTATCTCTGTTTTTATGGCTTCTTTCCAGTCTGAATTTTGCTGTGCTTCTTGGTAATTAGTAGGATCGTCGTCTCCTACTAGTGCGTATGCCATAAATAATTCATCGGCAAACCATCTTGGTTGCTTTACCACTCGCTTTCCAATAATATTTTCTTCATCTTTCTTTTCTTCACCCTTTTCTTGGTCACTTTGTTCTTCTTCACTTTCTTCAACATAATTTCTTTGTATTTCACTTTTCTTTTCATTATATATGTAGTCGGTCTCATCGAACTGAACATCCCTTGATATAAATAATTCATCATTTTCTGGATCCCATAATTTATAACTATTATCTGCATAGCCTACCATTCTCGCTTCCCTTGATCTTGGCTCTAGTTTACTTCTTTTGGGTAATATTGTAGCCCACGCCTTACATCCAAAAATTTTCATTTTATCTAATAGTTTACTTTTCCTTTAAAATATTTTAGCAGGTATACCTTCTTTTAAACTTTTTGTTGGAGATCTATTTAACTGATAAGTAGCACATCTCAAGGCTTCTGGCCAGAGATACTTTGGCAAGTTACTGTCCAGGAGAAGAGCTCTAGCTCTGTCCATTAACGTTCGGTTCATGCGTTCTGCTACCCCATTCTGTTGTGGCGTATAGTAGCATGTATATTCCTGCTGGATACCATTTTCTCTATAAAATCTTGTCAACTCGTTACTTTTAAATTCACCTCCATTGTCACTTCTTATTCTTGATATATTTATTCTTTTTGCCTTCATTTTCATAACATAGCTCATAATATAATCCTTTGCTTGGCTGTTATATTTTAATATGTGTGTTTCCGTAAAATGAGAAAAGTCTTCTATTATTGTTAGGTAAAATCTTTCTTCATTCATACTTTCAGGATTTACAGGTGTTCTATGTCGCAATAAATTAATTCCCCTAGTCGTTTTGTTCTGGGAATGCTTAAATATTCAAATGCTTTTCTTGACCCCTTTGCTTTCATACATACTCCACATTTTTCATTTGAAACTGGTACTCCTAATTTCTTCATTCCCACATGGTTTAAGTGACCCATTCTCATATGCCATAAATTTTCTTTTACTTCCTCCGTCACTAAAGCTTTGTCTTCTATGATAAAATTTAATGTAAATAAACTTCCATTGTTCTTTGCAAATATTTCCAAATTCCTGTTGTATATTTTAGCGGTATTATTTTTAAATGTTACGTTACATCCATTTTTGTTAAGTCTTCTTACTGATAATAAATTATGTGACAGGTTGTTTACAAGTAAGCTATCTATAGTTATAGTCTGTCCTTTTTGCGTCCTTACTATGATTTTTCCTTTTTTATTTACTGTTATAGTTTCTCCATTTGCTACTCTTATTTTTACATCTGGTATTGTTTCTATATTTTTTAAGTATTTTTCATATTTTATATTTGTCATATTATAAGTGGCTCCTGAGTCAATTACAAACATTATCTTTTCATTATAATTTTCTTCTATTACGGTGTTCGCTTCATCTGCTATAAAATTTACTTGCTCTGACATATTTGCATTATAGTTTATTCTTCCTCTGTATCCTCTTCTCCTAAAGTTTCTATTCCGTCTGTTATTATAATTTTGTCCTTGGTTGTTGTGGTAATTTTGATTAGGTTTCCTTGGGCAATGTCTGGCTAAATGATTTTGTTCTCCACAGACAAAACACTTTCTGATTTCGCTGGAGAATGAGCTTTCCAAGTGTTGTGAGATGTTTTCATTTTTGATTTTTAATTCCGCATCCAGTAATTTACTTTTCACATAATCTAAAGTTAAGTCCATGTTTGTCGCTTCTAATGCTATTATTATGTTTTGATAGTGCTCATTCATACTGAGTAGTAAATGACACATTTTGTCAGATTCCTCGATTTTTGTAATATTATTTAGTTCACTAATCAGGGCATCAAATTTATTAAAATGGTCTTCTAGATTTTCATCACTTGAATTTTTCATACTTAATAATTTCTTTCTTAAATAGACTTGATTTATTGTGCTTTTTCTTTCGAATATGGTTCTCAATTTTTCCAACATTTCTTTTGCTGTTTGCATATTTTTAATATATTCTAGATGTTTATCAGGTAATGACTGCACTATTATATTTTTCGCTTTACCGTTAGATGCGCTGAAACTTGCATCCTCCAATTTTTAGTATTTCGTCTTTATTCAGTTTTTCGTCTACCACGTGCTTGCATCCTTTTTCCTCCATTAATATCAAACCCGAAAAATCCAGTTTTAAAAATTTCCGCTTGCAAGAACTGGCAAGTTATTTCCATGCGTCGTCATCTTGATTTCTTTTTATTTATATGGAAATAAAACTTTTGTTCTAACATTAAATTTATAACCTGAAATGAATTGACCTACCTATATAGCCCGCATTTTCCCGTGTTAAATTTTCTCGACTATTAATTAAACTGCCTATGCTTATTTCTTTTGCCATCTGGCTTACCGTGTCTCTGGGCCCATAACCTGTCGGGAATAATTGCGGGCTTTGGAAAGAAACACTTTTTAATACGAACTATATTTATTGAGAGGCTCACACAGCGGCCATATTTTACAGACTAGCTAATGGTGAAATTGCTATGGGTGACCACAGATAATATTAATAATTCTAACAATAGCCTCCGGCCCTCATTATCCCAATCAATTCATTGCTCAAGATCAAAGCCTCTTTCTCACTGGAGGCACCCATCATCGACGTACAAATCATTTTACAAGATGGCGGAAGCTCGAGGAAACATCAAACGTTCACGCTTGGCCAGCTCCAACAATGAACGAATAGCCACGAACGGGCTAGACCGCAAACCATATGTGTTGGTATTCAGTTCATAGACAAACATGGGATCAGAGGGTTTTTCCCGCCGTAAAGTTGGTAGCCCCTGTCATCCTCGTGGATGAGTGTGCGGATGTTTTGTGGATGCGACCACAAAGACAATCTGATGGCGGCGAAAGTCCATGAGAATATCCGAAATATCCCGGAGAAGCTTCGGGTCAGTATGCAGACACTGGTTCATTGATACACCTGAAGACGTGGGGGCAGAGCCATCAAACACCACCCTTATCTTCTCACTATGAGGCTTGAAGACTGCGTGATGGGGAATAAAATAATGTTCCACTGAATGCCAGTCCAAGTTTGAGACCGTCATATGTCCTAAATTCTCATACTCCCATGATGCATGAACTCAATGTACTTCTTGCGAAAGACAGGATCACGCCTCATGCGATTCTCCATGGACCAACCTTTTCTCAGCAAGACTCCATGATGCACCCAATAGGGATCGTGAGGGAATTTATGATTAACAGGATTGACCTTCGTAGCAGCCGGTGGCTCCTCCACTTCCCAAAATCTCTGAACCGCCTCAGAAAGAGAAAGACAAATGTTAACAAAACAGTTATTAACAACAGGTGGGAGAGGAACATGGGTTGGGCCCATTATAACAGATCCCAAGATTGTGGGGATCGCTTAAGAGCGCCGGTCCTCAGTACGTGAGGAATCATAAAACCTCCCTAGCACCCTGGGGTTCATAGTGAACAGGTTGGCGGCCTCCCATATTTAAATTGGCACACAAAACAAGATGATGGCGGCCACTGCGAACATGGCCGCGATTCACGGCAATCCTTTTGGTGGTGCAAGTTCGGGGGACAACTTCACGAGCACAATGTTAAGCAGTATAAATGACCACGAATCGACTGGCAGGTTGAGACACTGCAAGGCATGTCTGTCTACCAAATCCACAGCAGATGTAAGCCACCTTAAGACAGCCTTAATTTTATATGAGTTCTTATTTACAGACATAATTACAATAAGTAGGTGAACACAATATTAATTTAAAATAAAAAACAAACTTACAAATAAGCAAAAAATAAAGTTTAAGTTTGCAACAAATCAAAATAAATTTACAAGTTTTGTTATTAAAACAAGTTTTAAGTTCCCTTACTAAGGGAAAACAAACATAATACAATTTACAAAACCTTAACTACCTAACCCTAATAATAAGAAAATAAACTTAATTTTAATTAAAAACCCTACTTAATTATGTTGGAACTGCACTAGGAATATTATACAAACTAACCTGACCTGTCTGACCCTAAAAAGGTAGCAAAGCATAGGCAAGTAACATAAGGCCAAAATTATAATAAATAATAATAGTAAATAAATATGTATTCATCAATAATAAATGAAAGTGTACCGTTGGAAGAATTTATGATTTATCCAAACCAAATGGTACAACAAAACCAACAACTAACAAAATAAACTAAATCTAGCCAACAAACCAGTTTCTAAACTGAGCTAGGAACAAATAATTTGAGGTTATACACACTATCAAAATTTGCACAAATGGGACAATTAAAAAACGCATTATAAAAATGTGCTAGAATGTGTCCACCACGCTCTGCTACCAGAAACCTGCGAGAAGCTGGGAAACGAAACTCTTCAGTCCAGACTTCTCACACGGGTGCGTTTCGCACCGCATAACTTAAAATCTAAACTTACCGTATGGCTTGTTGTGGGACTTTAGCGACAAGAACCCTGGGTATCCAAGGTATGCAATATCTTCGTTCTTCTTTGAAACCACTTACAAAAGCCACTCAAACAATTTCTATTCAGACATAATATCACCAATATCACACACGACAAATCTGAATTACTATTTGTAGGCGCCTAATACATGGCGAACGAAACTCTACACAATTTCAATGGTATTTCTAATGGGCCGCACAAAATCACAGGACAAAACTCTATTCACAATAAAAGAAATAATTATACCATTTTACAAAGAATTAAATCACCATTTTTTTTCTTAACTGCCTGACCATTACCATAGATTAGCGTCCATAGACTATTATCAAAATCGAACACTTATATAAACAATATTTGGACGATCAAATTGTTTGTTTAAATTGTGTTTGGCTGCGACGATGGTATTGCACAGTAACTGCGGCATAGGCTACTCAAATCTGTATTTCCAGAACTTTCAAATTAGAATAGACTTTGCCATAGCTTAAAGTACATATATTACATAACTTAAACAAACGCTATTTATTAACTAATCAACCCAAAATATATGCAGGAAATATAATTTAATTATTATATATGCAAGGATTATAATTTGATTTGACGACAGACCAGCGAGTATATTAAAAAACCTCGTAATGACAATGTTGTAACCGCAGCATTTAGCCGGCATAGTGAGAGCAACAATGCCGCCGACAACAACAATGTATTGATAGACTGCATTCACGGGTTTTTGTAGATCTGATTACTACTAGTTAAATACAAGTCTATTATTTAAACTAACCAGCTGCGTAAACTATACTTAAGGACACTGCATTCGCGGTCGCGCTACTATTTGTTGCATAATTAATATATTTTTTTTTGCGGCCTATGTATTTCTTAATCGTTCTGACTTAGACATTTGTATTTATTTATAGCTGAAAAAAATATTTTGAATATTATTAATAATATAAAATTATTTATGTGAAAATATTATTTGAACTATGGCTAACACCGAAGTTGTAATATTAGAAGTGCATACGTTTGTATGACGTCAATATGAATGCAGAGCCCTTAATAAATCAGTAAAGTTATACACACTGAACCTATTTGTTATTATAGCACATTTTATATAACGAAAAAGGCAGGTGTCTTCTCTCTTCAATGTGTAGAAATCTTGTAGTTTCGATGTATACAATATTTAGAATATGTATTGAAGGCAATAATACTGATACAACCAACTCAATACAGTTACCAAACAATGTATTACACCAGCAGCCGGAAATACCAGAGATTATAAACTTACTATTAGTTGTGGGCGGCAGAAGACGGCGGCAGAAGAAGGCGGAAGAAGAATTTTCTGCGATAGCGAGTCAGTTTTTATCTCTTCCAATTTCTACTACTAAAAAATTGCCTTACTCGCACGGAAAGTGGACAGTAAATAAGCGCGAACGACATAGATAAGTAATATGGGGTCAATAAACTTTATTATTCCTTTACAGCACCCACAAATATTAACTTATCCACAATTCGTTCTTTGTTCCCAATTTGTCTGGCCAGCAATGTTAGGCCTGCAGCATCCAACAGCAGTGGCCAGTTTCACGCATCATACTTACATCACATTTGGCAGGAATCTGTTTAGTGGCGATTAAGTTTCAATACTAACATACATACAAGCATCCTGTTTACAGGACTAACAGAAAACCATACTATCTAATATTTACTATCTTATATAAACAATATTTGGACGATCAAATTATTTGTTTATGTTGTGTTTGGCTGCGACGATTATATTGCACAGTAACTGCGGCATAGTCAAATCTGTAATTTCAGAACGTTCAAATTAGAATAGACTTTGCCATAGCTTAAAGTACATATATTACATAACTTAAACAAACGCTATGTTTTAACTAATCAACTCAATATATGATAGGAATATAATTTAATTATTATATATGCAAGGATTATAATTTGATTGGACGACAGACCAGCGAGTATATTAAAAAACCTCGTAATGATAATGTTGTGACCGCAGCATTTAGCCGGCATAGTGAGAGCAACAATGCCGCCGACAACAACAATGTATTCATTGACTGCATTCACGGGTTTTTGTAGATCTGATTACTACCAGGTTAATACAAAGTCTATTATTTAAAATCACAAAACTAACCAGCTGCGTAAACTATACTTAAGGACACTGCATTCGCGATCGCGTTACTATTTGTTGCATAATTAAAATATATAAGCATAAATAAATAAAATAATTAAATAAATATTATTCATAGACACACTCGCAAACTCAACACGCACACATAAGTAAATAAGTATTTATGTAAATACCCTCACTTTTCCTAACCTTTTGTACCTACCGCACTTGGGTGCAAAAAACCAAGTCCCTCTGCTACCGAAGACGAGTAAGCACGTTAATTCGCAATTATGCCGAGCCGCCCACGAAGTGACTCTAAAAGGGCATCTAGTGTGACACAGTGCCAAATAGTGTAAAACTAGTTGAAAATCTGTGTAAAGACTAAAAGCGAACAGTGTTGGGACTCGCTCCGCTCCGCAATAGGGCACCGTGATGGTATGATGGTATGACCGCAGAACCAGCGACCTCTCCGCACCAGGCACATCCTTTTTATCATCCATAGAGTTTGGTCCTTCGACCCAGATCCCTCCTACTCTTCTCGTGTCTTCCTATAAGATACACATCACATTTACATTTACCTCATACCCGCACATACCCACCGATGATATTATTTTAATATCATTGACCCGCACCCGCTATTTTAATAACCTTATCTCTTGCCACGTACATTATATTTATTTTTTATTAAATATAATCTGTAAAATGACTTCTTTAAAAGTCTTAGAGGCTAAACTAAGATTCAAGGTTCCCTAGCTATGACACCGGGTGAGGCAAGTGATATTAAATCGCGATTGCTTCTTGAAACAATGTTTCTTTGTAGTTTAGACCAGTATAATTGTACTCCCAAACACAACTCTCGTTTCCTGGACCTTGTTTTCTCATCACGGAGTCACGTAATGGTTTCTGAGGAGGAAGCACTAGTTGTGATGGATAGGCACCATCCTGCATTGTTAGTTGAGATGGTTCAGGCTCAGGAGGACATGTATAGGTATATTAAACCTAATATTTCACTACGCTTAAACTTTAACAAATGTAAAATAGAAAATATTAAATCTGTATTGGATAAAATTGCTTGGGGTGAGATCCTATCCTCCTGTGATGTTGATGTCGCAGTTGAATGTTTATATAGTAAGCTATATGATATAATCTCTGCAAACACTTCAAGAACTAGGGATGTATCTCATAAGTAACCAGTATGGTTTTCTCCATCGCTTAGAAAGTGCTTATCTGAGAAGAATAAATTTCACAAATTGTTTAAAAAATATAACAACCCCCGTGACTATGTTACTTTTAGTCTTCTCAGTGTGAAAAAGTGCAAACGACTGCTACATGAAAATTATAAAGTTTTTTTATCCTCTGTTGAGGATTCTTTATGTAGCAATGTTAAACACTTTTGGAGATTTTTAAAAAGTAAAAAAGGAACACATTCTATTCCACTTTCAGTCAAATATGGTGGTAAAGTCTCTTCTCACCATGCTGAAGTTTGTGATCTATTTTCAGAGTATTTCGCTTCTGTATTTGATTGTGCCTCTCCTGATAATCACCCTTCCAACATACTATGCATAAATAGTCTACGCACACTGTCTAACATATCAGTTGATCGCAGTCAAATCTTAAGTGTGATGAGAAAGCTTGATAAAAATAAAGGCGCAGGCCCAGATGGAATTCCACCATCATTTATCGTGAACTGCAGTCAGCAACTTAGCGTACCCTTATCCATCCTATTCAACAAATCTTTACAATCTGGTGTATTCCCTACACTGTGGAAAACAGCACATGTTGTTCCTATTTTCAAGGCCGGAGATAAGTCTTCTTGCGTAAATTATAGGCCTATAAGTATTCTGTCATGTTGTGCTAAGATTTTTGAATCAATTGTTTATGAGTTTCTATATCATCATCTTAGGCCTGTAATATCAATTAAGCAACATGGATTTGTAGCGGGTAGGTCTACAACTAGTAATCTTCTTGAGTATAAGAAGTTCCTATGTCGTGCATTTGCTAGGAGGGAGCAAGTGGACTCCATATATACAGATTTTTCCAAAGCGTTTGACAAAGTTGATCGCGCAATTCTTTGTCAAAAAATATCAGCCTATGGGGTCCATGGCAGCTTACTTAGATGGTTGGAATCATACCTACAAAATAGAAGTCAACTTGTTGCGATAAGAGGTCATATCTCTGCACCTGTGGATACCACATCAGGAGTTCCCCAGGGATCACATTTGGGCCCTTTGATGTTTGTGCTCTTTATTTATGACTTGGCAGAATGTCTAGAATGTCCCTGTTTACTGTATGCTGATGACTTAAAAGTGTTCCAAACTGTTAAGGATAATAGTGGTGCGGCCCTTCTTCAAAAGGATCTAGATACCATTGCACTGTGGTGTGAAAAAAACCACATGTCACTTAACATAAACAAATGTTTTGTGGTTACGTTTACTTGGAAAACTGACAGGAATACTCATAATTGCAGACTAAATTCCCGAGTACTAGAGCGCAAACGGGAAGCAAGAGACTTGGGGGTTTTATTTGATGAAAAACTAAATTTTCGTTCACACTACGACTACATAATTAATAGAGCAAATCAAATATTGGGCTTCATTTTCAGAACAACCAAAACATTTAAGGACCCTAACAGTTTGAAATATTTGTATTTCTCACTGGTGCGCAGTGTTTTGGAGTATAATGCGGTGGTGTGGGCTCCTATCTATAATATTCATAGCTATAATATTGAAAGGATTCAGCGTAAATGCTTGAAGATGTTATGTTTTAGGGGGGGTCTTGGTCGGAGTATTGGTTCTTATGAGGATAGATTAGCTAGATTCAAAATGAACTCTCTTGAATCTAGGCGTAGGCATAGTCATTTCGTTTGTCTTCATGGGATTCTTCATTCCAGAATTGACTCGCCTTCTTTATTGTCCGATTTGACTCTTAACACGCGTTATAGAGCCAGGGACAACTCCAGAAGGGTGTTTAATTTGCAAACTTTCAAAAATAATACCTCATATTACAACCCAGTTATCAGAATGTGCCGTCTTTACAATGATTTGTCCGCTAGTGATAATTCGGTTGACATTTTTGACAAGGATGTCAGTAGATTTAGGAGAGTCATGCATTGGTCATAGGTGTTTAGGTCCATTTATTGATATATGTATGTGTGTATGTATATGTATTTAATTTATATAAATACAGGCTTATGTCAGTAGAAAGTGTCTTTTAAATTGCTATAGCTATAAATAAATGTCGCTCTTTTCATTTCATTATGAATAGGTAATAATTGAATATAGTTTAGTGTGATTGATATTAATTAAATGTATTTTTGAATGTATTTTTATGGTGTTTATTAATTAATTTTTAGTGTATGATGTTCAATTTTAATCTACTGTAGGTTAAATATAATTGTTAATTTACTAGTTATTTTATTGTACTTTATATTCACTATTTATGTAAACATGATGAGTGTGTATGCTTTAGGGCTACAAACCAGATTGTAACTGAATGTTTTACTGATTATATATAACCTTGTATTGTTTGTAGGTCGTTATGCACATTTTATAAATAAATAAATAAATAAAATAAATAAACGCCTAAAGTTTATTTGCTATCATACAAAATGCGTATGATTTAAGTCGCAAAATAAAAACCGCACAAGATCAAGAACACTTTCTCATTCGTACCAATACTTTAGATCAAGAACTGACTGGACTGAATTCACTACTGTGGTTCTGGAATTAAATGAAACTAAAGTAGCTTTAGATCCTGATTATGTTCCTTCATTTAAATCTATAGAATCCTTTGAAAAGTTATTCTGCTGTATAAAATCAATTCAGAATAAACTTACTAGTAAAACTAAACAGGATTCAAACATGATGCAGTTTAGTAAACCAAAACATAAGCTCCCAGTTCTCCAACTATGAAATCATCTGGAATTCCATAGTTGATAAGTACGAAGACCCTCGAACCTTAGCCGCTCAGTATTTTGATAAAATGTTAAAATTTTAACCCATGCATAAACACCCGGGTATAAACCTCAAAAATCTCAAAAAATCTTGATTTGTTTTTAGAGCATTACTTTGCTTCTGTTGCCGCCTTAAAATCACTAAAAATAAATGATTTAGCTGATTTTCTGTTTTTGCATATCACCCTTAATAAGTTAGATAAGGAATCTATCAACTTATTTGAACAACAACAAAGAGGTATAAAAATACCTACTTTTGATTCTTTAGAACAATTCATTAAACAACAATCTACAATACTTTCCGCACTCGACTTCATTCCTCTTCACATTCACAACAAAAAACTTCACAAAATTCACTCAAAACAAAACCGCTGCACTCATATTTTATTAACTCAAACACACAAAATAAAAACAATAATAATAACTGTGTTGTTTGTAGTAACGATCGTCATCCACTTTATAACTGCACTAAGTTCCTTAACTTAAATCCTAAAGAAAAATATAACATTGTTTCACAAAACGCTTTTTGTAAAAACTGTCTAGGTTTTCATAATATTCAGTCTTGCAAATCAATAAAAACATACATTAAATGCCATAAGAGACATCATTCATTGTTGCATGACGACAATTTTATGAAAAAACACTTAAGTAAACAAAACCCTACCAATCATGAAAGTCACACATTTCAAAATGTTCCGCACACCTCATCTTCAAACACCGCTTCATATCTCATAAGCGAGAGTGAGATAAAACATATCACCGTACCTCCGCAAACTGACAGTATTATATCAACACCTGCGCAGCCTTTCAATTTTCAAAACAATAGCAAGGAAACCCAACAAAGTTTGGTTTCACAATTCGATCGTAAAACGTTTTGTGATGTTATACCTACTGCTCGGGTAAATGTATTGAAAAATAAAACCAATTATTTTGAGATGAGAATGTTGTAAGATACCGGTTCGACCGCTAATTTTATTACACAACAATGTTGTAATAAATTAAATTTAGAAATTTGTTACCAAAAATCTTCAGTTTTAGGTATCGGTCAACGCATCCAGTTATTGGTTATACAGTGTTTTCGTTTCAATCTCGATTCGATCCTCGTTACTCGTACACGATTAAAGCGTCAGTTGATGAAAAAAATACAAGCAAACTACCTACTGTACATTTAAACTCTCAATGTTTAAATTATTTCAAAAATATTTTATTGGCAGACGATAAGTTTTACTTTCCCGCTGACATTGATTGCGTAATAGGGTCAGGTTTATTCCCTCATTTATTATCTATACTAATATTATAAAGCTGAAGAGTTTGTTTGTTTGTTTGTATGTTTGAACGCGCTAATCTCAGGAACTACTGATTCGAATTGAAAAAATATTTTCGTGTTGGATAATCCATTTATCGAGAAAGGCTATAGGCTATATAACATCACGCTACGACTAATAGGAGCGGAGTAACAAAGAAAAATGTTGCAAAAACGGGGAAAAATTATTCCTTTTAAGAGCGTACGCTGCGTAAACGGTTAAATTTAAACGCGCAGACAAAGTTGCGCGGGTCAGCTAGTTATCAAATAAAATCATACATCCGCAGACAGGTATCGTCGCCATCGAGTCCACACTAGGCTACCTAGTGATGGGTAAGACCGAGTGTGATACCTTGTTACCGCACACCTCTAACCTCGCGCTCCACGCATTGTTATTAAATAATAATAATAAATCAGTGCAAAAATTATGGGACTTAGAAAGTGTAACCCCGCGAATCATATTAAGCCCAAATGATCAACAGTGTGAAGAAGACTTCAACAAACATATGTATTGAGAATCCGACGGTCGGTACGTGGTTTCTTTACCCTTCCGCGAGATCCCTAATACTTTGGGTAACTCTTATAACTCCGCTAAAAAACGTTTACTAACATTAAAAAAAAGTTAAATAATAATATAGACTTAAGGCTTGGCTATAATGACACTATTCAGTCATACATTGACAATAAGTTTTTAGTAAAAGTGTCCGACTATCAGCCGCCGCTGTCCCCCGCTTATTACATACCTCACCGCGCTGTCAACCGACCTGATAAGGACACAACTAAAATTAGAATAGTACTCGATGCTATTGCCAAAACCTCATCAGGAAATAGTCTCAATGATATCCTTCACTGTGGGCCTAACCTACAGTCAAACATTTTCGATTTATTAATAAACCTACGCATGTTTTCAGTTGCCATATCAGCTGATTTAGAAAAAATGTAGTTTCAATTGAAAGCAAATAAAGATCATTATCGCTTTCAAAGAATATTATTTAGGTTCGACCCCGCCCCCGACCCCGTCGAGACTTATGAGTTCCGCCGGGTCTCGTTCGGGCTCAAATGCTCACCGTACTTGGCCATGCGAGTTGTATAACATTTATCGATGTTACATTCAAACATTCAGAGCCCGCACGCATCGCTACAAATGACGCGCTAAATATATGATTTTTTATATTCTGTTCATTCTGATGACGAAGCACTTCAAATATATTCTCACCTTGTTAATATGTTTGCAAGTGGAGGATTTAATTTAACAAAATGGATAACCAATTCTTAAATTTTGTCATCAAATATTCCTGATGCCTCTCGAGCAAATAAAACATATTATTTGACTCTGATGATGAAATTAAAATTTTTGGTTTAAAATGGAATCCCCTTTCTGATTATTTTAATTTTAACGTCAGTCCTCATGAAACCTCTGTTTGTACAAAACTTTTAATTTTATCGCAAACCGCTACGTTGTACGACCCGCATTGTCTCCTTGCCCCGCTAACCGCTAATATGAAGCTCCTAGTCCAAGGATGTTGAAAGAGAGAGTTAGAATGGGACGACAAAGTTCCCATAGATATCGCCACGCTCTGGTTCAAAATACAATCCGAAATAATTAACTTATCTAAAACTAAAATACCGCGACATATAACAATAACAAAGAACTCGTATGTATCTTTATTATGTTTTGCAGACGCCAACGAAAAATGCAACGGCGCTGTTATATACGTTCGTATAGGCTTGCTCGATAATGCGGCCTCTAACGTTTCTTTACTCTGTGCAAAATTAGGCATATCTCCTTTAAATAAAACTACCCTCGCACGCTTGGAGTTGTGCACCGCACATCTTTTAGCACTATTAGTTAAATCTTTTACAGATAACTTTAAAAACCGCTACCACATAGATAATATTTTCGCCTTTAGTGACTCGACTATTACCCTCGCTTGGATTCGGTCATCCCCGCATAAATGGCAAACTTTTATTGCCAACCGAACCGCTGCTATACGTGAGCTGGTCCCACCGGAATGCTGGTACCATGTTCCCGGCAGTGAAAACCCCGCTGATCTTATCTCCCGCCCCGTCACACCAAATAAATTAATAAATAATCAAGATTAGTTCAATGGACCTTCATGGATTTTATTACCGTAAAACCAATGGTGTGTGACGTCATACTCCACTACGGATATCCCCGCTAATATTCCCGAATCCAAGCCCGTAGTCCTGATACAAGTATCAGACACGGAACCGCACCCCATTCATACGCTCGCTGTTAGGGTCTCTAAATGGTTAAAATTAAATAATATTATAGTTTATGTTCTTCGCTTTATTAATGGTAAAATCTAAAGGTCCGATTACTATAAACGATTTAAATACCTTTGAAAATTATTTAATAAAATATATTCAATTTGCCCACTTCCAAAATGACTTAAGTCTAATAAAATTAAATAAACCTTGTCGTCCTGCGTTATATTAAGAGTAGGTGGTCGTTTACAAAACGCACCGCTCGACTTTGAGCAACGTCATCCCGTTCTGCTGCCAGCCAAAGACCGCATTACCCAACTCCTCGTGGAGTACTACCACCGCATCCACTGTCACACTGGCCCCAGTTTACTACTAGCTTTGCTACGTAGTAAATACTGGTTTACGTCTGGCCGTAGTCTTGTCCGCCAGGTAGTACATTCATGTAATGATTGTTTTAAAAACAAACCTAAGGAAACCTACCCTATAATGGGAAACTTACCTTACTTCCGCGTCACGCAAGCCAAACCATTCTCAAAGTGTGGTGTAGACAATCAAGATCAATCTTCGTAACACCCGTAAGAAAGCGTGGTGTACACAAATTGAAGGCATACGTTATGCACGTTTGTGTGTCTGACGACTAAAGCCTTGCATTTAGAAGTTGTTTCAGATCTTTCGACTAAAACATTTCTAGCTCCATGCAAACGATTTATCGCTCGCCTCGGCCCGGTCTCACTCATTGTTAGTGACGGAGGGAGGAACTTTGTTGGTGCTCGCAGACAATTAAATGAAATATATTCCTTAATAACCGCTGATGATTTTAATAAAACAATTATTCGTGAACTGACTCCTCAGGAAATATTAAATGCATTAAAACGCACTTGTTTAAAGTTATCGGTAACCAGTTATTAACCTACGAAGAGTTAAACACTACTCTCATTGAGATATAATCTCTTCTAAACTCTCGCCCGCTTTGTGTCTTAAGCAGCGATCCTTCAAATCCTGTAGCACTAGCCCCGCTTATTTTTTTTAATTTAACCCCGCTCAACTATTTACCCGCAGAAAAACTAGATAATATTGAAATTACCCGCTTACAATGTTTCGCTTTGATTGACAAACTTGTACAATCATACTGGAAGCGTTGGCATGTCGAATACCTCACGTCCCTTCAGAATAAGAGCAAATGGAATACTTCCAGCAACCCTATAGCAATTGGCCAAGTCGTCATCTTACGCGAAATGAATCTCCCGCCGCTTTGCTGGCCTCTAGGTGTGGTGAAAGAAACTTATCCTGGTAGAGACAACGTCACACGTGTCGTTAAAGTGAGAACTAAGTCTGGTAACTATGTGAGACCAGTCAACCGCGTATGTCCGCTTCCAACTCAGTAATTTCAATACCTTATAATATTAGCTTAAGTAGATTAATTTTAAGTATTTTCTTTCTTTATTTACCACACTGCACCGCATTTGTTTATTTTGGATCTATCCAAGGCCGGGAGTTATGGTTTGGCCAAATATAAGCATAAATAAATAAAATAATTAAATAAATATTATTCATACACACCTTCGCAAACTCAACATGCCCACATAAGTATTTATGTATATACCCTCACTTTTCCTAACCTTTTGTACCTACCGCACTTGGGTGCAAAAAACCAAGTCCCTCTGCTACCGAAGACGAGTAAGCACGTTAATTCGCAATTACGCCGCGCCGCCCACGAAGTGCCTCTAAAAGTGCATCTAGTGTGACACAGTGCCAAATAGTGTAAACCTAGTTGAAAACTGTGTTAAAGACTAAAAGCGAACAGTGTTGGGACTCGCTCCGCTCCGCAATAGGGTACCACGTAGTGCCCGCACCAGGTACATCCTTTTTATCATCCAATATTTTTTGCGGCCTTTGTATTTCTTAATCGTTCTGACTTGGACATTTGTATTTATTTATAGCAGAATAATCTCTTTTTTAATATTAATAATAATATAAAGATATTTATTGTAAAAATAATAATTGAACTACGGCTAACACCGAAGTTGGTATATTAGAAGTGCATACGTTTGTATGGCGTCAATATCAATGCAGAACCCTTAATAAATCAGTAAAGTTATACACACGGAACCTATTTGTTATAATAGCACATTTTATATAACGAAAAAGGCAGGTGTCTTCTCTCTTCAATGTGTAGAAATCTTGTAGTTTCGTTGTTTACACTATTTAGAATATGTATTGAAAGCAATAATACTAATACAACCAACCCAATACAGTTACCAAATAATGTATTACATCAGCAGTCGGAAATACCAAAGAGATTATCAACTTTCTATTGGTTGTGGGCGGCAGAAGAAAACGGAAGAAGAATTTTCTGCGATAGCGGGTCATTTTTTATTTTTTCCATTATCAACTAAACAATTGTCTTACTCGCACGGAAAGTGGACAGTATTTATGCGCGAACAGCAGTGGCCAGTTTCACGCATCATACTTACATACATTTGGTAGGAACCTAGTGTTTAGTGGCGATTAATTTTCAATAGTAGCATATATACAAGCATCCTGTTTGCAGGACCAACAGAAAACCATACCAGCAAGTATTTCTGTTATATGGTTTTATGACTGTAAACTGGATCACAAGGTCTAGTAAAAAAACGACCAGTTGAATGCCACGTGTTTCGATTACTTCATTTATATGAGCCTCCTGCATACAGCTTTTTGCTGCACCAAAACTGTACTTCCCTTCAGACAGGGAGTTCAATCTTCTAAAAAACGATATTCAGTACGCTTGTTTGAATGTTGTAATTAAATTATACATGTCACTAAATTGGATCTTCTTTTTTCTGTACGGCGGGAACCAATTTCCCGTAGCAAATACGGATAGCAACATTCAGCCGGTTTGTTATTTTTAGGTCCTGCGAAAAGGGTTATCATGTGAATAATACACACTTACACTAAACTCTACTGGCCGTATTCCTAAAAACTTATTAAGTCTTTAAAGAGCACTTTAGTTAAAATAGCTTCTGTAACATTATATAAAGTGTTTTTCAGGGACTCAATATATTTTTATGAATACCGGTAAAAAAAACTGGAACCGTGGGGTCGTCACTCCCCATCTGCTTCCCTATGCATCTCCCGGAATATATAGTAGTACCTACTGTACATTTCCGGAGATACACAAAAAACATTTTCTCCAAACACCATTGTTTTTAGCCTATTGCAGTGCATTAAATAAATATTTAAGTCTAACCTTAAAACTTGTCACCATTTCAAGGCTAATATTAAATGTTGCCGCTTAGCCCAAATCATTGCTTTCAATTTTCAAAACTTAAGTTTCTTTAATATGCGTTTATCAGATCATATTGATCAGAGCAGCCGGAATTCTAAAGATATTATATACTTACTCGTGGTCGTGGGTGGCAGAGAAAGATTTTTGTACGATAGCTTATCCACAATTCGTTCTTCGTTCATAATCTCTCTGGTCCTGCCAATTGTCTAGGTCTGGATAATTGGCAGGAACCAGTTTAGTGGAGATTAAGTTTCAATAGTAGCACACATAGCAACCTCTTTGCAACAGCAGCAGAATACCATTCTAGCCAATATTTTCTAAGTTTTAAGTTTCTAAACTGAATCGCCTGGTGTAGTAAAAAAACAACCAATCTCTAAACAGGCTCGCTTGTTCCCATCTGCTTCCCTATGCATTTTCAGTAATATATAGTAGTACTCTACATTTCCGGACATACATAATAGACATTCTCGGCATTAATTTATTAACGAGGCGTATTTACCTGCGTTTCGAAGTTTTGAGTAGATACAGTAGATACATTTTCTACGACACCTGCACTTTCCTCTAACCTCAAAGTCACACTGTCATTTATCTCAACCACATCATTGACACACTCGGTAGCCGGTTGCGATATTTCATCTTCACCGCCTGAAATGAAAATCTGTAAATATGTACTTTTTACGGGAAAAATAAGGAAAGACGTCTTCGTTGAAGACTACATCACGACTTTTTATGATTTGTCGCTTGTCCGGGTCGTACAGCCGATATGCCTTACTGCAGTCGTCATACCCGACAAATATGTACTTTTTACTTTTAGGGTTAATTTTGTTACGCTTAAAACAGTCAATATGAGCGTACGCCTCATATCCGAAAACACGTAAGTGCTTTAGACACACCTTCTTACCCGACCAAACTTCCTCTGGAGTTTTACCAAAAAGCCTTGATGAGGGAGAACGATTAATAAGGTAGGCAGCAGTTTAGCTGCCTTCGCCCACATATTATGCCCTAAATTTGCATATTAATGATGCATAGCAAACATCTGACCTTCTCTATAAGCGTACGGTTTAACCGCTCCGCAATCTCGTTTCGCTGGAGACTGTACGGTACCGTCAACTGATGTAAATACTACCTTTACGTTTAAAAAAGGATTTTTAATCTGTATTTATAAACTCAGTGCCATTGTCTGACCTAATATTTTTTACATTACTATTGCACTGATTTTCTACTAATGCAATAAAGTATTTCATGTACCTATGTCACTTTTCTTCTCTAAAAAGTAGACACAAACTTTTCTTGTGTGATCATCGAGAAAAGTTAAAATGTACCTATTTCCACCCAATGATTTAGTCGGAAGACATATGTGGCCCTATGTCAGTGTGTATTAAATCCAAACGATTCTTCGCCAGCTCCTTTTCAATTTTTGTTTTAAAAGGAAATTTTGCCTGTTTTCCTTTAAGACAGACGTCGCATGGTTTAGTACCAGAAACATTCTGAAAGAAAATATCATTAGCCATGCCATCCCTCAAAAGTTTCATACTATGTATCATAATTCAGATGACCCAACCTCTTGTGCCACATATCTAAGGAATTATTTACAGATAAACTTGCATTCGCTCTCATAACAGTTGTAAGCCTGTAAGAAGAACGAATCTATCTAACTACTCCACGCAAAAACCGTTAAGAGCTAAGCTATGTACAGAAATTAAATTTACAGTGAGACCCGGTACATTTAAAACATTGCTAATAGTTTGTTCAACACATCGACCACCGATATTAAACATTATTACAATTTCACCAATGCCCGTACACTTTAATCTCTGACCATTAGCCACACAAACATATGCGGCTTACGTTCAAATCTCACCTCTTTCGATGTTGATGCCACAGGATTCTTGTTATTGCTGTACATACAATCGCTGTATTTGTACTTCTTATCCTGCAATAGCTTAGCCTTCATGTCGCTAGTGACGTCATGGCTCGAATGATCTATCCCCATGACATAATAGCTCCCAGGAACTCATCGTCGATCGGCTTCTTAACAGCTGCCTGCTGCTGCGCTAGAGACATCACACCTCGTTGACATAATGTTTCATGCTCACGAAATCCTCCAACTTAATTGAACATAAGTTACGCAAAAGCTTTAATCGTCGACCGAGACCCTTGTCCTCATAAGCAGCTTCAAGCGCTTTCCACGCGGACGCGGCAGTTTCAGCGCCCCTAACGTGCGCAAAACCACCATCAGGCATATCTTGGACAAAGCCCGTTTATCGCGTCGCGCCCTCATGTCTGCAGACGTTGTGTCCTCCTCCTTGTACCCACATATTGTACACCTAAAATTTTCAAGTTTAAGAAAATTTGGCATTTGGAATTTCTAATGGAGATAATTTTCCAAAATTATGTAAAATAAAACGGTAACGGAAAATACCTTAAAATTATTTTTGCTGCTCGGACTATAACCTCTTGTGAGTAGCTTGAGCAGTAGGTATCCAGGACCCAATAATAATAACATATTAAATTAATAAAATATAAACATGTATTACAAGGAAGGAAACTAAGAGATAGAATAACCGAAAGACGTCACTTTGAAACATCTCAAAAGTAATCAAAAATATATTTTTAATTATAATTATGCCAGGATTATAAAATCCAACAAAAAATCCATTATGTAAAATGGTCACGACACGGTATGCTAAAAAACTAAAAAAATCAAGACAAATGTACCTATAATACAAAAGGATAGAGTGCATCATATTTTTAGTGTTGGTGTTGCTGGTTTTTTATTACTTTTATAGGGTTTCGTTATTTTGACAGCCTAACGTTTCCGTTATAAGAAACAGTATATTTGCGTGCCTTTTCCACAAATCCTCAAAAGCGATCGGCGGCGGGACCTACTTGACCTGCTGTGAGCCATTTTCAATGCATAACGTGAATAATTTTATTAATCAAATTTGTTATATGAAATGTATTTTAATTCCCAATATGTCTGGCCAGCAATCTTAAGCCTGCACCAGCCAACAGCAGTGGCCAGTTTCACGCATCATACTTACACACATATGGCAGTTTAGTGGCAATTAAGTTTCAATAGTAACATATATAGAAGCATCCTGTTTGCAGGACCAGCAGAAACCATACTATCTATATTAACTATCTTATATAAACAATACTTGGATGATCAAATCGTTTGTTTAAGTTGTGTTTGGCTGCGACGATTGTATTGCACATTAATTGCGGCACAGGCTACTCAAATCTGTATTTTCAGAATATTCAAATTAGAATAGATTGTGCCATAGCTTAAAGTACATATGTTACATAACTTAAACAAACGCCATTTTTTAACTTATCAACCCAAAATATATGCACGGAATATAATCTAATTATTATATATGCAAGGAATATAATTTAATTTGACGACAGACCAACGGGTATATTAAAAAACCTCGTAATGACAATGTTGTAACACCGCAGCATTTAGCCGGCATAGTGAGAGCAACAATGCTGCCGATAACAACAATGTATTGATCGACTGCATTCACGGGTTTTTGTAGATCTGATTACTACTAGTTAAATACAAGTCTATTATTTAAAATCACAAAACTAACCTACTGCGTAAACTATACTTAAGGACACTGCATTCGCGATCGCGCTACTATTTGTTGCATAAATAAAATAATATTTTTGGCGGCCTTTGTATTTCTTAATCGTTCTGACTTAGACATTTGTATTTTATTATAGGTGAATAAAATATTTTGAATATTATTAATAATATAAAATTATTTATGTAAAAATAATAATTGAACTACGGCTAACACCGAATTGTAATATTAGAAGTGCATACGTTTGTATGGCGTCAATATTAATGCAGAGCCCTTAATAAATCAGTAAAGTTATACACACTGAGCCTATTTTTATTATAGCACATTTTATATAAAGAAAAAGGCAGGTGTCTTCTCTCTTCAATGTGTAGAAATCTTGTAGTTTCGATGTATACAATATTTAGAATATGTATTGAATGCAATAATACTGATACAACCAACTCAAAACATTTACCAAATAATGTATTACACCAGCAGCCGGAAATACCAAAGAGATTATAAATTTACTATTGGTTGTGGGCGGCAGAAGAAGGCGGCAGAATTTTTTTCTACGATGGCTGTTGATTTTTTATCTTTTCCATTATCTACTACTAAACAATCGTCTTACTCACACGAAAATTGAACATTATGTATGCGCGAACGGCAGAGATAAGTAGTGTGGAGTCAAAAAACTTTATTTTTGCTTTACCGCACCCACAAATTTTATCTAGTCCACAATTCGTCTTTTGGTCCCAATCTGTCTGGCCAGCAATCTTAGGCCTGCAGCAGCCAACAGCAGTGGCCAGTTTCACGCCTCATACTTACATCACATTTGGCAGGAATCTGTTTAGTGGCGATTAAGTTTCAATAGTAATATACATACAAGCATCCTGTTTGCAGGACCAGCAGAAAACCATACTGTTATTTGGATTTATAACTGTAAACTGAATCGCACGGTCCAGTAAAAAAACGACCAGTTGAATGCCACGTGTTTCGGTTACTTCATTTATACGAGCCTCCTGCATACAGGTTTATTGCTACACCAAAACTCTACTTCCCTTCCCTGGGATAGAGAAGTACAGTTTTCGAGCGCGATAGAGAGCATGACAGGGAGTTCAATCTTCTAAAAAACGGTATTCAGTACGCTTATTTGAATGTTGTAATTAAATTATACATGTCACTAAATTGGATCTTCATTTTTCTGCACGGGTTTCGGGAACCAATTTTCCGTAGCAAATACGCATAGCAACATTTAGCCGGTTTGTTATTTTTAGGTCCTGCGAAAAGGGTTCTTATGTGATAATATACATCTGCACTTGTCAAAAAAGTCAAAAGTCAAATATTTTTGACTTTTGACTTTTTTGACTTTTTCAGGGACTCAATATATTTTAAGCACTACCGGTATAAAAAAAACTGAAACCGTGGGGTCGTCACTCCCCATCTGCTTCCCTATTCAACTCCCGGAATATAAAGTAGTACCTACTGTACATTTCCGGAGATGCACAACAAAGCATTTCCTGCGGTTACCATCGTTTTTGGCCTATTTCAGTGCATTAAATAAATATTTAAGTTAAACCTTAAAACTTGTCACCATTTTAAGGCTAATATTAAATGTTGTCGCTTAGCCCAAATCATTGCTTTCTAATTTCAAAACTTAAGTTTTTTAAATATTAGTTTGTCAGATCATATTGATCAGAGCAGCCGGAATACTAAAGATATTATATATCGTGGTCGTGGGTGGCAGAGAATAATTATTGTACGATAGCTTATCCACAATTCGTTCTTCGTTCATAACCTCTCTGGTCCTGCCAATTATCTAGGTCTGGATAATTGGCAGGAACCAGTTTAGTGGAGATTAAGTTTTAATAGTAGAACACATAGCAACCTGTTTGCAACACCAGCAGAATACCATTCTAGCCAATATTTTCTAAGTTTTAAGTTTGTAAACTGAATCGCCAGGTCTAGTAAAAAAACTACCAAACTCTAAACAGACCTGTGGAACCGTAGGCTCGCTTCTTCCCATCTGCTTGCCTATGCATTTTTAGTAATATGTAGTAGACTATCTACCAATGCCCAAACTTTATGTTCGTTAAACGAATCGATTTCGTCCTGCATAGCCTGAAGCCACAAATCGCTATCGCTACATGAAATAGCTTATTTATATGTATACGGCTCGAATGAAAATGTACACGCCATAGTCTTAGGCGTCGCCTTCTCTATATTTAAGACCGAGTTCTTAAATTATAACGAGGCTTATTTACCTGCGTTTCGAAGTTTTGAGTAGACTCAGGATTTTCTTCGACACCTGCACTTTCCTCTAACCCCAAAGTCACACTGTCATTTACCTCAACCACATCACTGACACTCTTGGTAGCCGGTTGCGATATTTCATCTTCACCGCCTGAAATGAAAATCGGTAAATATGTACTTTTATGGGATTAACAAGGAAAGACGTCTTCGTTGAAGACTACATCACGACTTTTTATGATTTGTCGCTTGTCCGGGTCGTACAGCCGATATGCCTTACTGCAGTCGTCATACCCGACAAATATGTTCTTTTTACTTTTAGGGTTAATTTTGTTACGCTTAGAACAGTCAATATGAGCGTACGCCTCATATCCGAAAACACGTAAGTGCTTTAGACACACCTTCTTACCCGACCAAACTTCCTCTGGAGTTTTACCAAAAAGCCTTGATGAGGGAGAACGATTAATAAGGTAGGCAGCAGTTTAGCCGCCTTCGCCCACATATTATGCCCTAAATTTACATATTAATGATGCATAGCAAACATCAGACCTTCTCTATAAGCGTACGGTTTAACCGCTCCGCAATCTCGTTTCGCTGGAGACTGTACGGTACCGTCAACTGATGTAAATACTTCCTTTACGTTTAAAAAAGGTTTTTTTACTCTGTATTTATAAACTCAGTGCCATTGTCTGACCTAATATTTTTTACATTACTATTGCACTGATTTTCTACTAATGCAATAAAGTATTTCATGCACTTACCTATGTCACTTTTTTTCTGTAAAAAGTAGACACAAACTTTTCTTGTGTGATCATCGAGAAAAGTTAAAATGTACCTATTTCCACCCAATGATTTAGTCGGAAGACATATGTGGCCCTATGTCAGTGTGTATTAAATCCAAACGATTCTTCGCCAGCTCCTTTTCAATTTTTGTTTTAAAAGGAAATTTTGCCTGTTTTCCTTTAAGACAGACGTCGCATGGTTTAGTACCAGAAACATTCTGAAAGAAAATATCATTAGCCATACCATCCCTCAAAAGTTTCATACTATGTATCATAATTCAGATGACCCAACCTCTTGTGCCACATATCTAAGGAATTATTTACAGATAAACTTGCATTCGCTCTCATAACAGTTGTAAGCCTGTAAGAAGAACGAATCTATCTAACTACTCCACGCAAAAACCGTTAAGAGCTAAGCTATGTACAGAAATTAAATTTACAGTGAGACCCGGTACATTTAAAACATTGCTAATAGTTTGTTCAACACATCGACCACCGATATTAAACATTATTACAATTTCACCAATGCCCGTACACTTTAATCTCTGACCATTAGCCACACAAACATATGCGGCTTACGTTCAAATCTCACCTCTTTCGATGTTGATGCCACAGGATTCTTGTTATTGCTGTACATACAATCGCTGTATTTGTACTTCTTATCCTGCAATAGCTTAGCCTTCATGTCGCTAGTGACGTCATGGCTCGAATGATCTATCCCCATGACATAATAGCTCCCAGGAACTCATCGTCGATCGGCTTCTTAACAGCTGCCTGCTGCTGCGCTAGAGACATCACACCTCGTTGACATAATGTTTCATGCTCACGAAATCCTCCAACTTAATTGAACATAAGTTACGCAAAAGCTTTAATCGTCGACCGAGACCCTTGTCCTCATAAGCAGCTTCAAGCGCTTTCCACGCGGACGCGGCAGTTTCAGCGCCCCTAACGTGCGCAAAACCACCATCAGGCATATCTTGGACAAAGCCCGTTTATCGCGTCGCGCCCTCATGTCTGCAGACGTTGTGTCCTCCTCCTTGTACCCACATATTGTACACCTAAAATTTTCAAGTTTAAGAAAATTTGGCATTTGGAATTTCTAATGGAGATAATTTTCCAAAATTATGTAAAATAAAACGGTAACGGAAAATACCTTAAAATTATTTTTGCTGCTCGGACTATAACCTCTTGTGAGTAGCTTGAGCAGTAGGTATCCAGGACCCAATAATAATAACATATTAAATTAATAAAATATAAACATGTATTACAAGGAAGGAAACTAAGAGATAGAATAACCGAAAGACGTCACTTTGAAACATCTCAAAAGTAATCAAAAATATATTTTTAATTATAATTATGCCAGGATTATAAAATCCAACAAAAAATCCATTATGTAAAATGGTCACGACACGGTATGCTAAAAAACTAAAAAAATCAAGACAAATGTACCTATAATACAAAAGGATAGAGTGCATCATATTTTTAGTGTTGGTGTTGCTGGTTTTTTATTACTTTTATAGGGTTTCGTTATTTTGACAGCCTAACGTTTCCGTTATAAGAAACAGTATATTTGCGTGCCTTTTCCACAAATCCTCAAAAGCGATCGGCGGCGGGACCTACTTGACCTGCTGTGAGCCATTTTCAATGCATAACGTGAATAATTTTATTAATCAAATTTGTTATATGAAATGTATTTTAATTCCCAATATGTCTGGCCAGCAATCTTAAGCCTGCACCAGCCAACAGCAGTGGCCAGTTTCACGCATCATACTTACACACATATGGCAGTTTAGTGGCAATTAAGTTTCAATAGTAACATATATAGAAGCATCCTGTTTGCAGGACCAGCAGAAACCATACTATCTATATTAACTATCTTATATAAACAATACTTGGATGATCAAATCGTTTGTTTAAGTTGTGTTTGGCTGCGACGATTGTATTGCACATTAATTGCGGCACAGGCTACTCAAATCTGTATTTTCAGAATATTCAAATTAGAATAGATTGTGCCATAGCTTAAAGTACATATGTTACATAACTTAAACAAACGCCATTTTTTAACTTATCAACCCAAAATATATGCACGGAATATAATCTAATTATTATATATGCAAGGAATATAATTTAATTTGACGACAGACCAACGGGTATATTAAAAAACCTCGTAATGACAATGTTGTAACACCGCAGCATTTAGCCGGCATAGTGAGAGCAACAATGCTGCCGATAACAACAATGTATTGATCGACTGCATTCACGGGTTTTTGTAGATCTGATTACTACTAGTTAAATACAAGTCTATTATTTAAAATCACAAAACTAACCTACTGCGTAAACTATACTTAAGGACACTGCATTCGCGATCGCGCTACTATTTGTTGCATAAATAAAATAATATTTTTGGCGGCCTTTGTATTTCTTAATCGTTCTGACTTAGACATTTGTATTTTATTATAGGTGAATAAAATATTTTGAATATTATTAATAATATAAAATTATTTATGTAAAAATAATAATTGAACTACGGCTAACACCGAATTGTAATATTAGAAGTGCATACGTTTGTATGGCGTCAATATTAATGCAGAGCCCTTAATAAATCAGTAAAGTTATACACACTGAGCCTATTTTTATTATAGCACATTTTATATAAAGAAAAAGGCAGGTGTCTTCTCTCTTCAATGTGTAGAAATCTTGTAGTTTCGATGTATACAATATTTAGAATATGTATTGAATGCAATAATACTGATACAACCAACTCAAAACATTTACCAAATAATGTATTACACCAGCAGCCGGAAATACCAAAGAGATTATAAATTTACTATTGGTTGTGGGCGGCAGAAGAAGGCGGCAGAATTTTTTTCTACGATGGCTGTTGATTTTTTATCTTTTCCATTATCTACTACTAAACAATCGTCTTACTCACACGAAAATTGAACATTATGTATGCGCGAACGGCAGAGATAAGTAGTGTGGAGTCAAAAAACTTTATTTTTGCTTTACCGCACCCACAAATTTTATCTAGTCCACAATTCGTCTTTTGGTCCCAATCTGTCTGGCCAGCAATCTTAGGCCTGCAGCAGCCAACAGCAGTGGCCAGTTTCACGCCTCATACTTACATCACATTTGGCAGGAATCTGTTTAGTGGCGATTAAGTTTCAATAGTAATATACATACAAGCATCCTGTTTGCAGGACCAGCAGAAAACCATACTGTTATTTGGATTTATAACTGTAAACTGAATCGCACGGTCCAGTAAAAAAACGACCAGTTGAATGCCACGTGTTTCGGTTACTTCATTTATACGAGCCTCCTGCATACAGGTTTATTGCTACACCAAAACTCTACTTCCCTTCCCTGGGATAGAGAAGTACAGTTTTCGAGCGCGATAGAGAGCATGACAGGGAGTTCAATCTTCTAAAAAACGGTATTCAGTACGCTTATTTGAATGTTGTAATTAAATTATACATGTCACTAAATTGGATCTTCATTTTTCTGCACGGGTTTCGGGAACCAATTTTCCGTAGCAAATACGCATAGCAACATTTAGCCGGTTTGTTATTTTTAGGTCCTGCGAAAAGGGTTCTTATGTGATAATATACATCTGCACTTGTCAAAAAAGTCAAAAGTCAAATATTTTTGACTTTTGACTTTTTTGACTTTTTCAGGGACTCAATATATTTTAAGCACTACCGGTATAAAAAAAACTGAAACCGTGGGGTCGTCACTCCCCATCTGCTTCCCTATTCAACTCCCGGAATATAAAGTAGTACCTACTGTACATTTCCGGAGATGCACAACAAAGCATTTCCTGCGGTTACCATCGTTTTTGGCCTATTTCAGTGCATTAAATAAATATTTAAGTTAAACCTTAAAACTTGTCACCATTTTAAGGCTAATATTAAATGTTGTCGCTTAGCCCAAATCATTGCTTTCTAATTTCAAAACTTAAGTTTTTTAAATATTAGTTTGTCAGATCATATTGATCAGAGCAGCCGGAATACTAAAGATATTATATATCGTGGTCGTGGGTGGCAGAGAATAATTATTGTACGATAGCTTATCCACAATTCGTTCTTCGTTCATAACCTCTCTGGTCCTGCCAATTATCTAGGTCTGGATAATTGGCAGGAACCAGTTTAGTGGAGATTAAGTTTTAATAGTAGAACACATAGCAACCTGTTTGCAACACCAGCAGAATACCATTCTAGCCAATATTTTCTAAGTTTTAAGTTTGTAAACTGAATCGCCAGGTCTAGTAAAAAAACTACCAAACTCTAAACAGACCTGTGGAACCGTAGGCTCGCTTCTTCCCATCTGCTTGCCTATGCATTTTTAGTAATATGTAGTAGACTATCTACCAATGCCCAAACTTTATGTTCGTTAAACGAATCGATTTCGTCCTGCATAGCCTGAAGCCACAAATCGCTATCGCTACATGAAATAGCTTATTTATATGTATACGGCTCGAATGAAAATGTACACGCCATAGTCTTAGGCGTCGCCTTCTCTATATTTAAGACCGAGTTCTTAAATTATAACGAGGCTTATTTACCTGCGTTTCGAAGTTTTGAGTAGACTCAGGATTTTCTTCGACACCTGCACTTTCCTCTAACCCCAAAGTCACACTGTCATTTACCTCAACCACATCACTGACACTCTTGGTAGCCGGTTGCGATATTTCATCTTCACCGCCTGAAATGAAAATCGGTAAATATGTACTTTTATGGGATTAACAAGGAAAGACGTCTTCGTTGAAGACTACATCACGACTTTTTATGATTTGTCGCTTGTCCGGGTCGTACAGCCGATATGCCTTACTGCAGTCGTCATACCCGACAAATATGTTCTTTTTACTTTTAGGGTTAATTTTGTTACGCTTAGAACAGTCAATATGAGCGTACGCCTCATATCCGAAAACACGTAAGTGCTTTAGACACACCTTCTTACCCGACCAAACTTCCTCTGGAGTTTTACCAAAAAGCCTTGATGAGGGAGAACGATTAATAAGGTAGGCAGCAGTTTAGCCGCCTTCGCCCACATATTATGCCCTAAATTTACATATTAATGATGCATAGCAAACATCAGACCTTCTCTATAAGCGTACGGTTTAACCGCTCCGCAATCTCGTTTCGCTGGAGACTGTACGGTACCGTCAACTGATGTAAATACTTCCTTTACGTTTAAAAAAGGTTTTTTTACTCTGTATTTATAAACTCAGTGCCATTGTCTGACCTAATATTTTTTACATTACTATTGCACTGATTTTCTACTAATGCAATAAAGTATTTCATGCACTTACCTATGTCACTTTTTTTCTGTAAAAAGTAGACACAAACTTTTCTTGTGTGATCATCGAGAAAAGTTAAAATGTACCTATTTCCACCCAATGATTTAGTCGGAAGACATATGTGGCCCTATGTCAGTGTGTATTAAATCCAAACGATTCTTCGCCAGCTCCTTTTCAATTTTTGTTTTAAAAGGAAATTTTGCCTGTTTTCCTTTAAGACAGACGTCGCATGGTTTAGTACCAGAAACATTCTGAAAGAAAATATCATTAGCCATACCATCCCTCAAAAGTTTCATACTATGTATCATAATTCAGATGACCCAACCTCTTGTGCCACATATCTAAGGAATTATTTACAGATAAACTTGCATTCGCTCTCATAACAGTTGTAAGCCTGTAAGAAGAACGAATCTATCTAACTACTCCACGCAAAAACCGTTAAGAGCTAAGCTATGTACAGAAATTAAATTTACAGTGAGACCCGGTACATTTAAAACATTGCTAATAGTTTGTTCAACACATCGACCACCGATATTAAACATTATTACAATTTCACCAATGCCCGTACACTTTAATCTCTGACCATTAGCCACACAAACATATGCGGCTTACGTTCAAATCTCACCTCTTTCGATGTTGATGCCACAGGATTCTTGTTATTGCTGTACATACAATCGCTGTATTTGTACTTCTTATCCTGCAATAGCTTAGCCTTCATGTCGCTAGTGACGTCATGGCTCGAATGATCTATCCCCATGACATAATAGCTCCCAGGAACTCATCGTCGATCGGCTTCTTAACAGCTGCCTGCTGCTGCGCTAGAGACATCACACCTCGTTGACATAATGTTTCATGCTCACGAAATCCTCCAACTTAATTGAACATAAGTTACGCAAAAGCTTTAATCGTCGACCGAGACCCTTGTCCTCATAAGCAGCTTCAAGCGCTTTCCACGCGGACGCGGCAGTTTCAGCGCCCCTAACGTGCGCAAAACCACCATCAGGCATATCTTGGACAAAGCCCGTTTATCGCGTCGCGCCCTCATGTCTGCAGACGTTGTGTCCTCCTCCTTGTACCCACATATTGTACACCTAAAATTTTCAAGTTTAAGAAAATTTGGCATTTGGAATTTCTAATGGAGATAATTTTCCAAAATTATGTAAAATAAAACGGTAACGGAAAATACCTTAAAATTATTTTTGCTGCTCGGACTATAACCTCTTGTGAGTAGCTTGAGCAGTAGGTATCCAGGACCCAATAATAATAACATATTAAATTAATAAAATATAAACATGTATTACAAGGAAGGAAACTAAGAGATAGAATAACCGAAAGACGTCACTTTGAAACATCTCAAAAGTAATCAAAAATATATTTTTAATTATAATTATGCCAGGATTATAAAATCCAACAAAAAATCCATTATGTAAAATGGTCACGACACGGTATGCTAAAAAACTAAAAAAATCAAGACAAATGTACCTATAATACAAAAGGATAGAGTGCATCATATTTTTAGTGTTGGTGTTGCTGGTTTTTTATTACTTTTATAGGGTTTCGTTATTTTGACAGCCTAACGTTTCCGTTATAAGAAACAGTATATTTGCGTGCCTTTTCCACAAATCCTCAAAAGCGATCGGCGGCGGGACCTACTTGACCTGCTGTGAGCCATTTTCAATGCATAACGTGAATAATTTTATTAATCAAATTTGTTATATGAAATGTATTTTAATTCCCAATATGTCTGGCCAGCAATCTTAAGCCTGCACCAGCCAACAGCAGTGGCCAGTTTCACGCATCATACTTACACACATATGGCAGTTTAGTGGCAATTAAGTTTCAATAGTAACATATATAGAAGCATCCTGTTTGCAGGACCAGCAGAAACCATACTATCTATATTAACTATCTTATATAAACAATACTTGGATGATCAAATCGTTTGTTTAAGTTGTGTTTGGCTGCGACGATTGTATTGCACATTAATTGCGGCACAGGCTACTCAAATCTGTATTTTCAGAATATTCAAATTAGAATAGATTGTGCCATAGCTTAAAGTACATATGTTACATAACTTAAACAAACGCCATTTTTTAACTTATCAACCCAAAATATATGCACGGAATATAATCTAATTATTATATATGCAAGGAATATAATTTAATTTGACGACAGACCAACGGGTATATTAAAAAACCTCGTAATGACAATGTTGTAACACCGCAGCATTTAGCCGGCATAGTGAGAGCAACAATGCTGCCGATAACAACAATGTATTGATCGACTGCATTCACGGGTTTTTGTAGATCTGATTACTACTAGTTAAATACAAGTCTATTATTTAAAATCACAAAACTAACCTACTGCGTAAACTATACTTAAGGACACTGCATTCGCGATCGCGCTACTATTTGTTGCATAAATAAAATAATATTTTTGGCGGCCTTTGTATTTCTTAATCGTTCTGACTTAGACATTTGTATTTTATTATAGGTGAATAAAATATTTTGAATATTATTAATAATATAAAATTATTTATGTAAAAATAATAATTGAACTACGGCTAACACCGAATTGTAATATTAGAAGTGCATACGTTTGTATGGCGTCAATATTAATGCAGAGCCCTTAATAAATCAGTAAAGTTATACACACTGAGCCTATTTTTATTATAGCACATTTTATATAAAGAAAAAGGCAGGTGTCTTCTCTCTTCAATGTGTAGAAATCTTGTAGTTTCGATGTATACAATATTTAGAATATGTATTGAATGCAATAATACTGATACAACCAACTCAAAACATTTACCAAATAATGTATTACACCAGCAGCCGGAAATACCAAAGAGATTATAAATTTACTATTGGTTGTGGGCGGCAGAAGAAGGCGGCAGAATTTTTTTCTACGATGGCTGTTGATTTTTTATCTTTTCCATTATCTACTACTAAACAATCGTCTTACTCACACGAAAATTGAACATTATGTATGCGCGAACGGCAGAGATAAGTAGTGTGGAGTCAAAAAACTTTATTTTTGCTTTACCGCACCCACAAATTTTATCTAGTCCACAATTCGTCTTTTGGTCCCAATCTGTCTGGCCAGCAATCTTAGGCCTGCAGCAGCCAACAGCAGTGGCCAGTTTCACGCCTCATACTTACATCACATTTGGCAGGAATCTGTTTAGTGGCGATTAAGTTTCAATAGTAATATACATACAAGCATCCTGTTTGCAGGACCAGCAGAAAACCATACTGTTATTTGGATTTATAACTGTAAACTGAATCGCACGGTCCAGTAAAAAAACGACCAGTTGAATGCCACGTGTTTCGGTTACTTCATTTATACGAGCCTCCTGCATACAGGTTTATTGCTACACCAAAACTCTACTTCCCTTCCCTGGGATAGAGAAGTACAGTTTTCGAGCGCGATAGAGAGCATGACAGGGAGTTCAATCTTCTAAAAAACGGTATTCAGTACGCTTATTTGAATGTTGTAATTAAATTATACATGTCACTAAATTGGATCTTCATTTTTCTGCACGGGTTTCGGGAACCAATTTTCCGTAGCAAATACGCATAGCAACATTTAGCCGGTTTGTTATTTTTAGGTCCTGCGAAAAGGGTTCTTATGTGATAATATACATCTGCACTTGTCAAAAAAGTCAAAAGTCAAATATTTTTGACTTTTGACTTTTTTGACTTTTTCAGGGACTCAATATATTTTAAGCACTACCGGTATAAAAAAAACTGAAACCGTGGGGTCGTCACTCCCCATCTGCTTCCCTATTCAACTCCCGGAATATAAAGTAGTACCTACTGTACATTTCCGGAGATGCACAACAAAGCATTTCCTGCGGTTACCATCGTTTTTGGCCTATTTCAGTGCATTAAATAAATATTTAAGTTAAACCTTAAAACTTGTCACCATTTTAAGGCTAATATTAAATGTTGTCGCTTAGCCCAAATCATTGCTTTCTAATTTCAAAACTTAAGTTTTTTAAATATTAGTTTGTCAGATCATATTGATCAGAGCAGCCGGAATACTAAAGATATTATATATCGTGGTCGTGGGTGGCAGAGAATAATTATTGTACGATAGCTTATCCACAATTCGTTCTTCGTTCATAACCTCTCTGGTCCTGCCAATTATCTAGGTCTGGATAATTGGCAGGAACCAGTTTAGTGGAGATTAAGTTTTAATAGTAGAACACATAGCAACCTGTTTGCAACACCAGCAGAATACCATTCTAGCCAATATTTTCTAAGTTTTAAGTTTGTAAACTGAATCGCCAGGTCTAGTAAAAAAACTACCAAACTCTAAACAGACCTGTGGAACCGTAGGCTCGCTTCTTCCCATCTGCTTGCCTATGCATTTTTAGTAATATGTAGTAGACTATCTACCAATGCCCAAACTTTATGTTCGTTAAACGAATCGATTTCGTCCTGCATAGCCTGAAGCCACAAATCGCTATCGCTACATGAAATAGCTTATTTATATGTATACGGCTCGAATGAAAATGTACACGCCATAGTCTTAGGCGTCGCCTTCTCTATATTTAAGACCGAGTTCTTAAATTATAACGAGGCTTATTTACCTGCGTTTCGAAGTTTTGAGTAGACTCAGGATTTTCTTCGACACCTGCACTTTCCTCTAACCCCAAAGTCACACTGTCATTTACCTCAACCACATCACTGACACTCTTGGTAGCCGGTTGCGATATTTCATCTTCACCGCCTGAAATGAAAATCGGTAAATATGTACTTTTATGGGATTAACAAGGAAAGACGTCTTCGTTGAAGACTACATCACGACTTTTTATGATTTGTCGCTTGTCCGGGTCGTACAGCCGATATGCCTTACTGCAGTCGTCATACCCGACAAATATGTTCTTTTTACTTTTAGGGTTAATTTTGTTACGCTTAGAACAGTCAATATGAGCGTACGCCTCATATCCGAAAACACGTAAGTGCTTTAGACACACCTTCTTACCCGACCAAACTTCCTCTGGAGTTTTACCAAAAAGCCTTGATGAGGGAGAACGATTAATAAGGTAGGCAGCAGTTTAGCCGCCTTCGCCCACATATTATGCCCTAAATTTACATATTAATGATGCATAGCAAACATCAGACCTTCTCTATAAGCGTACGGTTTAACCGCTCCGCAATCTCGTTTCGCTGGAGACTGTACGGTACCGTCAACTGATGTAAATACTTCCTTTACGTTTAAAAAAGGTTTTTTTACTCTGTATTTATAAACTCAGTGCCATTGTCTGACCTAATATTTTTTACATTACTATTGCACTGATTTTCTACTAATGCAATAAAGTATTTCATGCACTTACCTATGTCACTTTTTTTCTGTAAAAAGTAGACACAAACTTTTCTTGTGTGATCATCGAGAAAAGTTAAAATGTACCTATTTCCACCCAATGATTTAGTCGGAAGACATATGTGGCCCTATGTCAGTGTGTATTAAATCCAAACGATTCTTCGCCAGCTCCTTTTCAATTTTTGTTTTAAAAGGAAATTTTGCCTGTTTTCCTTTAAGACAGACGTCGCATGGTTTAGTACCAGAAACATTCTGAAAGAAAATATCATTAGCCATGCCATCCCTCAAAAGTTTCATACTATGTATCATAATTCAGATGACCCAACCTCTTGTGCCACATATCTAAGGAATTATTTACAGATAAACTTGCATTCGCTCTCATAACAGTTGTAAGCCTGTAAGAAGAACGAATCTATCTAACTACTCCACGCAAAAACCGTTAAGAGCTAAGCTATGTACAGAAATTAAATTTACAGTGAGACCCGGTACATTTAAAACATTGCTAATAGTTTGTTCAACACATCGACCACCGATATTAAACATTATTACAATTTCACCAATGCCCGTACACTTTAATCTCTGACCATTAGCCACACAAACATATCCGGCTTACGTTCAAATCTCACCTCTTTCGATGTTGATGCCACAGGATTCTTGTCATTGCTGTACATACAATCGCTGTATTTGTACTTCTTATCCTGCAATAGCTTAGCCTTCATGTCGCTAGTGACGTCATGGCTCGAATGATCTATCCCCATGATCATAATAAGACGGCAAACCCTGTAACATAATAGCTCCCAGGAACTCATCGTCGATCGGCTTCTTAACAGCTGCCTGCTGCTGCGCTAGAGACATCACACCTCGTTGACATAATGTTTCATGCTCACGAAATCCTCCAACTTAATTGAACATAAGTTACGCAAAAGCTTTAATCGTCGACCGAGACCCTTGTCCTCATAAGCAGCTTCAAGCGCTTTCCACGCGGACGCGGCAGTTTCAGCGCCCCTAACGTGCGCAAAACCACCATCAGGCATATCTTGGACAAAGCCCGTTTATCGCGTCGCGCCCTCATGTCTGCAGACGTTGTGTCCTCCTCCTTGTACCCACATATTGTACACCTAAAATTTTCAAGTTTAAGAAAATTCGGCATTTGGAATTTCTAATGGAGATAATTTTCCAAAATTATGTAAAATAAAACGGTAACGGAAAATACCTTAAAATTATTTTTGCTGCTCGGACTATAACCTCTTGTGAGTAGCTTGAGCAGTAGGTATCCAGGACCCAATAATAATAACATATTAAATTAATAAAATATAAACATGTATTACAAGAAAGGAAACTAAGAGATAGAATAACCGAAAGACGTCACTTTGAAACATCTCAAAAGTAATCAAAAATATATTTTTAATTATAATTATGCCAGGATTATAAAATCCAACAAAAAATCCATTATGTACAATGGTCACGACACGGTATGCTAAAAAACTAAAAAAATCAAGACAAATGTACCTATAATACAAAAGGATAGAGTGCATCATATTTTTAGTGTTGGTGTTGCTGGTTTTTTATTACTTTTATAGGGTTTCGTTATTTTGACAGCCTAACGTTTCCATTATAAGAAACAGTATATTTGCGTGCCTTTTCCACAAATCCTCAAAAGCGATCGGCGGCGGGACCTACTTGACCTGCTGTGAGCCATTTTCAATGTATAACGTGAATAATTTTATTAATCAAATTTGTTATATGAAATGTATTTTAATTCCCAATATGTCTGGCCAGCAATCTTAAGCCTGCACCAGCCAACAGCAGTGGCCAGTTTCACGCATCATACTTACACACATATGGCAGTTTAGTGGCAATTAAGTTTCAATAGTAACATATATAGAAGCATCCTGTTTGCAGGACCAGCAGAAACCATACTATCTATATTAACTATCTTATATAAACAATACTTGGATGATCAAATCGTTTGTTTAAGTTGTGTTTGGCTGCGACGATTGTATTGCACATTAATTGCGGCACAGGCTACTCAAATCTGTATTTTCAGAATATTCAAATTAGAATAGATTGTGCCATAGCTTAAAGTACATATGTTACATAACTTAAACAAACGCCATTTTTTAACTTATCAACCCAAAATATATGCACGGAATATAATCTAATTATTATATATGCAAGGAATATAATTTAATTTGACGACAGACCAACGGGTATATTAAAAAACCTCGTAATGACAATGTTGTAACACCGCAGCATTTAGCCGGCATAGTGAGAGCAACAATGCTGCCGATAACAACAATGTATTGATCGACTGCATTCACGGGTTTTTGTAAATCTGATTACTACTAGTTAAATACAAGTCTATTATTTAAAATCACAAAACTAACCTACTGCGTAAACTATACTTAAGGACACTGCATTCGCGATCGCGCTACTATTTGTTGCATAAATAAAATAATATTTTTGGCGGCCTTTGTATTTCTTAATCGTTCTGACTTAGACATTTGTATTTTATTATAGGTGAATAAAATATTTTGAATATTATTAATAATATAAAATTATTTATGTAAAAATAATAATTGAACTACGGCTAACACCGAATTGTAATATTAGAAGTGCATACGTTTGTATGGCGTCAATATTAATGCAGAGCCCTTAATAAATCAGTAAAGTTATACACACTGAGCCTATTTTTATTATAGCACATTTTATATAAAGAAAAAGGCAGGTGTCTTCTCTCTTCAATGTGTAGAAATCTTGTAGTTTCGATGTATACAATATTTAGAATATGTATTGAATGCAATAATACTGATACAACCAACTCAAAACATTTACCAAATAATGTATTACACCAGCAGCCGGAAATACCAAAGAGATTATAAATTTACTATTGGTTGTGGGCGGCAGAAGAAGGCGGCAGAATTTTTTTCTACGATGGCTGTTGATTTTTTATCTTTTCCATTATCTACTACTAAACAATCGTCTTACTCACACGAAAATTGAACATTATGTATGCGCGAACGGCAGAGATAAGTAGTGTGGAGTCAAAAAACTTTATTTTTGCTTTACCGCACCCACAAATTTTATCTAGTCCACAATTCGTCTTTTGGTCCCAATCTGTCTGGCCAGCAATCTTAGGCCTGCAGCAGCCAACAGCAGTGGCCAGTTTCACGCCTCATACTTACATCACATTTGGCAGGAATCTGTTTAGTGGCGATTAAGTTTCAATAGTAATATACATACAAGCATCCTGTTTGCAGGACCAGCAGAAAACCATACTGTTATTTGGTTTTATGACTGTAAACTAGATCGCCGTCCAGTAAAAAAACGACCAGTTGAATGCCACGTGTTTTGGTTACTTCATTTATACGAGCCTCCTGCATACAGGTTTATTGCTACACCAAAACTCTACTTCCCTTCCCTGGGATAGAGAAGTACAGTTTTCGAGCGCGATAGAGAGCATGACAGGGAGTTCAATCTTCTAAAAAACGGTATTCAGTACGCTTATTTGAATGTTGTAATTAAATTATACATGTCACTAAATTGGATCTTCATTTTTCTGCACGAGTTTCGGGAACCAATTTTCCGTAGCAAATACGCATAGCAACATTTAGCCGGTTTGTTATTTTTAGGTCCTGCGAAAAGGGTTCTTATGTGATAATATACATCTGCACTTGTCAAAAAAGTCAAAAGTCAAATATTTTTGACTTTTGACTTTTTTGACTTTTTCAGGGACTCAATATATTTTAAGCACTACCGGTATAAAAAAAACTGAAACCGTGGGGTCGTCACTCCCCATCTGCTTCCCTATTCAACTCCCGGAATATAAAGTAGTACCTACTGTACATTTCCGGAGATGCACAACAAAGCATTTCCTGCGGTTACCATCGTTTTTGGCCTATTTCAGTGCATTAAATAAATATTTAAGTCAAACCTTAAAACTTGTCACCATTTTAAGGCTAATATTAAATGTTGTCGCTTAGCCCAAATCATTGCTTTCTAATTTCAAAACTTAAGTTTTTTAAATATGCGTTTGTCAGATCATATTGATCAGAGCAGTCGGAATACTAAAGATATTATATATCGTGGTCGTGGGTGGCAGAGAATAATTATTGTACGATAGCTTATCCACAATTCGTTCTTCGTTCATAACCTCTCTGGTCCTGCCAATTATCTAGGTCTGGATAATTGGCAGGAACCAGTTTAGTGGAGATTAAGTTTTAATAGTAGCACACATAGCAACCTGTTTGCAACACCAGCAGAATACCATTCTAGCCAATATTTTCTAAGTTTTAAGTTTGTAAACTGAATCGCCCAGTCTAGTAAAAAAACTACCAAACTCTAAACAGACCTGTGGAACCGTAGGCTCGCTTCTTCCCATCTGCTTGCCTATGCATTTTTAGTAATATGTAGTAGACTATCTACCAATGCCCAAACTTTATGTTCGTTAAACGAATCGATTTCGTCCTGCATAGCCTGAAGCCACAAATCGCTATCGCTACATGAAATAGCTTATTTATATGTATACGGCTCGAATGAAAATGTACACGCCATAGTCTTAGGCGTCGCCTTCTCTATATTTAAGACCGAGTTCTTAAATTATAACGAGGCTTATTTACCTGCGTTTCGAAGTTTTGAGTAGACTCAGGATTTTCTTCGACACCTGCACTTTCCTCTAACCCCAAAGTCACACTGTCATTTACCTCAACCACATCACTGACACTCTTGGTAGCCGGTTGCGATATTTCATCTTCACCGCCTGAAATGAAAATCGGTAAATATGTACTTTTATGGGATTAACAAGGAAAGACGTCTTCGTTGAAGACTACATCACGACTTTTTATGATTTGTCGCTTGTCCGGGTCGTACAGCCGATATGCCTTACTGCAGTCGTCATACCCGACAAATATGTTCTTTTTACTTTTAGGGTTAATTTTGTTACGCTTAGAACAGTCAATATGAGCGTACGCCTCATATCCGAAAACACGTAAGTGCTTTAGACACACCTTCTTACCCGACCAAACTTCCTCTGGAGTTTTACCAAAAAGCCTTGATGAGGGAGAACGATTAATAAGGTAGGCAGCAGTTTAGCCGCCTTCGCCCACATATTATGCCCTAAATTTACATATTAATGATGCATAGCAAACATCAGACCTTCTCTATAAGCGTACGGTTTCACCGCTCCGCAATCTCGTTTCGCTGGAGACTGTACGGTACCGTCAACTGATGTAAATACTTCCTTTACGTTTAAAATAGGTTTTTTTACTCTGTATTTATAAACTCAGTGCCATTGTCTGACCTAATATTTTTTACATTACTATTGCACTGATTTTCTACTAATGCAATAAAGTATTTCATGCACTTACCTATGTCACTTTTTTTCTGTAAAAAGTAGACACAAACTTTTCTTGTGTGATCATCGAGAAAAGTTAAAATGTACCTATTTCCACCCAATGATTTAGTCGGAAGACATATGTGGCCCTATGTCAGTGTGTATTAAATCCAAACGATTCTTCGCCAGCTCCTTTTCAATTTTTGTTTTAAAAGGAAATTTTGCCTGTTTTCCTTTAAGACAGACGTCGCATGGTTTAGTACCAGAAACATTCTGAAAGAAAATATCATTAGCCATACCATCCCTCAAAAGTTTCATACTATGTATCATAATTCAGATGACCCAACCTCTTGTGCCACATATCTAAGGAATTATTTACAGATAAACTTGCATTCGCTCTCATAACAGTTGTAAGCCTGTAAGAAGAACGAATCTATCTAACTACTCCACGCAAAAACCGTTAAGAGCTAAGCTATGTACAGAAATTAAATTTACAGTGAGACCCGGTACATTTAAAACATTGCTAATAGTTTGTTCAACACATCGACCACCGATATTAAACATTATTACAATTTCACCAATGCCCGTACACTTTAATCTCTGACCATTAGCCACACAAACATATCCGGCTTACGTTCAAATCTCACCTCTTTCGATGTTGATGCCACAGGATTCTTGTCATTGCTGTACATACAATCGCTGTATTTGTACTTCTTAACCTGCAATAGCTTATATTAGCTTATATATATAGCTTAGCCTTCACCATGTCGCTAGTGACGTCATGGCTTGAATGATCTATCCCCATGATCATAATAAGACGGCAAACCCTGTAACATAATAGCTCCCAGGAACTCACCGTCGATCGGCTTCTTAACAGCTGTCTGCTGCTGCGCTAGAGACATCACACCTCGCTGGCATTAACTTCCATGCTCACGAAATCCTCCAACTTAATTGAACATAAGTTACGCAAAAGCTTTAATCGTCGACCGAGACCCTTGTCCTCATAAGCAGCTTCAAGCAAGAATTCTCAGTCGAGATAATTTTCTCATCCTTGTAGCCTCTCGAAAGGAATGCTAAAGGTGCCTTCTGCGGCATTGGACATGATTCCAAAATTATGTAAAATAAAACGGTAACAGAAAATACCTTGATATTATTTTTGCTGCTGGGACCATAACTTCTTGTTTGAGTAGCTAGAGCATTAGGTATTCAGGACACAAAAATAATAACACATTAAATTAATAAAATATAAACATGTATTACAAAGAAGGAAACTAAGAGGTAGATAAACCAAAAAACGTCACTCTGAAACATCACAAAAGTAATCAAAATATATATTTGAATTATAAATAAAAATATACCAGGATTATTAAATCCAACAAAAAATCCTTTATGTACAATGGTCACGACACGGTATGCTAAAAAACTAAAAAATTAAGACAAATGTACCAGAGTACCATGTAATAGAGTGCATCACATTTATAGTGTTCGTGTTGATTGTTTATTGTGGGTTTCGTTATTTTGACAGCCTAACGTTTCCGTTATAAGAAACAGAATATAGCAGCGTGCCTTTTTTACAAATCCTTAAAATGGAACGGCGGCGGGTACCTTTTTTGACCTGCAGTGAGCCATTTTCAATGTCTAATGTGATTAATTTTATTAATCAAATTTGTTGTATGAAATCTATTTTAATTACCATTTGCAAATCAAATTCAGTTTGGACTCAACGCCAATGAGTCACCAAATAGGACAAAGACATGATCGTAGCAGGGTTATGTTTATTTTGTAGGAAAATTGGTAATAAAAATCAAACAGCGTTTAAAAATATTTAACTGTTGATTTATTTTTCATAAAGTTGTATTTTTAACATATAGAATTTGTCAAAGTGACTCAACACTCCCCGTTGTCTTCTGCTTAGATATAAACAGTTTCACTATACCAACTTGTGAAACTGTTTATATCTAAGCGGTTGCAGGTGCCCTCGCTAATCTACCTCGTGCGTCAAATTATCTCATGCCAAAATAGGTTCCTTTGTAATAATCTACTACTTATATTATTTAAAAAATCGTAATCTCTCACACAGTATTCAGATAGTTTGCTGAGAATATAATCGACATTTGGACTATCAAATCGTTTGTTTAAGTTGTGTTTGGCTGCGATGATTGTATTGCACAGTAACTGCGGCATAGGCTACTCTAATCTGTATTTTCAAAACGTTCAAATTGGAATAGGCTGTGTCATAGCTTAAAGTACATATATTACATAACTTAAACAAACGCTATTTTTTAACTAATCAACACAAAATGTATGCAAGGAATATAATTTAATTATTATATATGCAAGAAATATAATTTGATTAGACGACAGACCAGCGACTATATTAAAAAACCTCGTAATGACAATATTGTAACCGCAGCAAAAACCCGTGAATGCAGTCGATCAATACATTGTTGTTGTAGGCAGCATTGTTGCTCTCACTATGCCATTTAGCCGGCCATTCACGGGTTTTTGTAGATCTGATTACTACCAGGTAAATACAAACTATACTTAAGGACACTGCATTCGCGATCGCGCTACTATTTGTTGCATAATTAAAATATTATTTTTTGCGACCTTTGTATTTCTTAATCGTTCTGACTTGGACATTTGTGTTTATTTATAGCAGAATAAAATTATTTTTTAATATTATTAAATATATATAAAAAAATATTGTAAAAATAATAATTGAACTACGACTAACACCGAAGTTGTAATATTAGAAGTGGATACGTTTGTATGGCGTCAATATGAATGCAAAGCCCTTAATAAATCAGTAAAGTTATACACACTGAACCTATTTGTTATTATAGCACATTTTATATAACGAAAAAGGCAGGTGTCTTCTCTCTTCAATGTGTTGAAATCTTGTAGTTTCGATGTATACAATATTTAGAATATGTATTGAAGGCAATAATACTGATACAACCAACTCAATACAGTTACCAAATAATGTATTACATCAGCAGCCGGAAATACCAAAGAGATTATCAACTTACTATTGGTTGTGGGCGGCAGAAGAAGGCGGAAGAAGAATTTTCTGCGATAGCGGGTCAGTTTTTATCTCTTCTATTATCTACTACCAAAAAATTGTCTTACTCGCCGGAACGACAGAGATAAGTAATGTGGGGTCAATGTACTTTATTATTCCTTTACCGCACCCACAAATATTAACTTGTCCACAATTCGTTCTTTGTTCCTAATCTGTCTAGACAGCAATCTTAGGCCTGCAGCAGCCAACAGCAGTGGCCAGTTTCACGCATCATACTTGCATACATTTGGCAGGAACCTGTTTAGTGGCGATTAAGTTTCAATAGTAGCATACATACAAGCATCCTGTGTGCAGGACCAACAAAAAAACCAAACTAGCCAGTATATCTGTTATTTGGTTTTATGACTGTAAACTAGATCGCCGTCCAGTAAAAAAACGACCAGTTGAATGCCACGTGTTTCGGTTATTTCATTTATACGAGCCTCCTGCATACAGGTTTTTTGCTGCACCAAAACTGTACTTAAGGGAAGTACAGTTTTGGTGCAATAAAAAAACACTGGGATAGGCAAGTACAGTTTTCAAGCGCGATAGAGAGCATGACAGTGAGTACAATCTTCTATAAAACGGTATGCAGTACGCTTGTTTGAATGTTGTAATTAAATTATACATGTCACTAAATTGGATCTTCTTTTTTCTGTACGGCGGGAACCAATTTGCCGTAGCAAATACGGATAGCAACATTTAGCCGGTTAGTTATTTTTAGGTCCTACGAAAAGGGTTCTCATGTGAATAATACACATTCGCACTAAACTCTACTGTTATTCCTAAAAACTTATTAAGGCCATATTCCTAAAAACTTATTGAGTCTTTAAAGAATACTTAATTTAAAATAGCTTCTGTAACATTATATAAAGTGTTCTTCAGGGACTCAATATATTTTTAGGAATACCGGTAAAAAAAACTAGAACCGTGGGGTCGTCACTCCCCATCTGCTTTTCTATGCATCTCCCGGAATATATAGTAGTACCTACTATATATTTCCGGGGATACACAACAAAGCATTTCCTGCGGACACTATCGTTTTTAGCCTATTGCAGTGTATTAAATAAATATTTAAGTCTAACCTTAAAACTTGTCACCATTTCAAGGCTAATATTAAATGTTGTCGCTTAGCCCAAATCATTGCTTTCTAATTTCAAAACTTAAGTTTCTTTAATATGCGTTTGTCAGATCATATTGATCAGAGCAGCTGGAATACTAAAGATGTATATACTTACTAAAGATATTATATACTTGGCCTGGCCTGGCCTTAGGCCTCGATAATTGGCAGGAACCAGTTAAGTGGAGATTAAGTTTCAATAGTAGCACACATAGCAACCTGTTTGCAACACCAGCAGAATACCATTCTAGCCAATATTTTCTATGTTTTAAGTTTGTAAACTGAATTGCCTGGTCTAGTAAAAAAACAACCAAACTCTAAACAGCCCTGTGGAACCGTAGGCTTCAGGACACAATAATAATAACACATTAAGTTAATAAAATATAAACATGTATTACAAGGAAGGAAACTAAGAGATAGAATAACCAAAAAACGTCATTTTGAAACATCTCAAAAGTAATCAAAAATATTTTTTTAATTATAAATAAAAATATGCTAGGATTATTAAATCCAACACACCACCTTAATCCATATTTATATTGCAATTAAAAAAATAATTAAAATCATAATAAAATATATTTACGACATAACTGGCAGAAACTTGGACAATTACCCTACACCAAGACCAGTTATATGTTTACATTTTCAACGATTTCGTTAATACGTCGGCAATCATATTCTCAGTGGGTAAATATTAGAAATTGATTAATTTTGAATTAACAGATTGCTGAACGTAATGGTAACGCACATCAATATGTTTAGTGCGCCTGTGGTAGACTGGGTTATTAGCCAGCTTTTGCGCAGACTGGTTATCATTAACTAATTCAATGACGTCATCGGGATTGCTCAAAAGATAATATTGCACTCCGAACAACAGCTCCTTCAATATTCCTCTTAGAAAGACAGCCTCACGACAAGCTTCACTAAGAGCAATATACTCCGCCTCTGTAGACGAAAATGCAATACATGATTGCTTATAACAACCCCATGATACCGATGATACCATTACAACTACCATACCTAAATACAAAACCAGTATATGACTTACAGTCAGAATCGTTGGCCCAATCCGCATCAACGTATCCCGTCATAGACGATTTTACAATATTATTAAATATAAGACCTATATTTTTACAACCCTTTAGATATCGTAACACCCTCTTAGCCATTTTCCAATGTTCAATAGTATATTTAGTATTATACTGACTAAGGAAAGAGATAGCAAAAGTAATAACCGGTCTTGTCGTTACACTCAGATGCATTAAACAGCCGATGAGCTCCTTGTAAGGTATGCTATTTACATTATTAACACTATCATTACCTATAAACTTAATATTAGGCTCCAATGGCGTCCTTATACGCTTACAATCTGACATACCAAAACGGTCAAGTATTTGGTAAATGTAATTCTTCTGGCTCAGTTTAACATGTAAGGGACATGTATCTCTCTCAACCCTTATACCGAGCATATGAGCCACTGCTCCTAAGTCTTTCAATTTGAATTGAGTTTGAAGAGTAAATTTTAATTCGTTAGCCAATGTACGATCATTATAGAATAATAAAAAAACATATACATATAATGCAATATATACAATTGACTTACCGACTATTTTGACAAATATACAATTTTCATAATGACGCTGCTGGTACTCCATAGCATTAAGAACGTCTTTTACCTTTTGATACCACGCGCGAGAAGACTGCTTCAAGCCATAAACTGCTTTCTGTAATTTGTACACCTTAGTATCATTACCTAAACTGACAAACCCTTCCGGTTGACGCATATAGATTATTTCATCCAATATGCCGTTCACAAAAGCAGTGTGTGCATATAAATGGTCTATTTCTAGATCCATCTGTACGGCCAAAGAAAACAAAAGCCTTATCGAACTATGCCTTACGACGGGAGAAAAAGTTTCAGTAAAATCCTCACCATACCTTTGAGTATACCCTTTAGCAACAAGTCTCGCTTTGTACCTAAGAACTTTCCTATCGGCATCGCGTTTTATTAAGTACAGCCATCTAGTTTTGAATATTCTTATCCATCGGCCTATCGACCAATGCCCAAACTTTATGTTCGTTAAACGAATCGATTTCGTCCTGCATAGCCTGAAGCCACAAATCGCTATCGCTACATGAAATAGCTTCTTTATATGTACACGGCTAGAATGAAAATTTACACGCCATAGTCTTAAGGACTCTTGGTCTTAAATTATAACGAGGCGGATTTACCTGCGTTTCGAAGTTTTGAGTTGATACAGGACTTTCTTCGACACCTGCACTTTCCTCTAACCCCAAAGTCACACTGTCATTTGCCTCAACCACATCATTGACACCCTCGGTAGCCAGTTGCGATATTTCATCTTCACCGCCTGAAAGGAAAATCGGTAAATATGTACTTTTACGGGAAAAACAAGGTAAGAATTATATTGTAATAATTAAAAAATTACAATAAAATATATTTAAGACATAACTGGCAGAAACTTGGACAATCACCCTACACCAAGACCAGTTATATGTTTACATTTTCCAACGATTTCGTTAATACGTCGGCAATCATATTCTCAGTGGGTAAATATGAGAAATTGACTAATTTTGAATTAACAGATTCCTGAACGTAATGGTAACGCACATCAATATGTTTAGTGCGCCTGTGGTAGACTGGGTTATTAGCCAGCTTTTGCGTAGACTGGTTATCATTAAATAATTCAATGACGTAATCGGGATTGCTCAAAAGATAATATTGCACTCCGAACAACAGCTCCTTCAATATTTCTCTTAGAAAGACAAGCGACAAGCTTCACTAAGAGCAATAAACTCCGCCTCTGTGGACGAAAGTGCAATACATGATTGCTTATAACAACCCCATGATACCGATGATACCATTACAACTAACATACCTAAATACAAAACCAGTATATGACTTACGGTCAGAATCGTTGGCCCAATCGGCATCAACGTATCCCGTCATAGACGATTTTACATTATTATTAAATATAAGACCTATATTTTTACTACCCTTTAGATATTGTAACACCCTCTTAGCCATTTCCCAATGTTCAATAGTATATTTAGTATTATACTAAAAGAGATAACAAAAGTAATATCCGGTCGTGTCGTTACACTCAGATGCATTAAACAGCCGATGAGATACTGATAAGTTATGCTATTTACATTTTTAACACTATTATTTCTTGTATTATACAAACTTAATATTAGGCTCCAATGGCGTTCTTATACGCTTACAATCTGACATACCAAAACGGTCAAGTATTTGGTAAATGTAATTCTTCTGGCTCAGTTTAACATGTAAGGTACATGTATCTCTCTCAACCTTTATACCGAGCATAAGAGCCACTGCTCCTAAGTCTTTCAATTTGAAGTGAGTTTGAAGAGTAGATTTTAATTCGTTAGCCAATATACGATCATTATAGAATAATAAAAAATCATCTACATATAATGCAAGGTATACAATTGACTTACCGACTATTTTGACAAATATACAATTTTTATAATGACACTGCCGGTACTCCATAGCAATAAGAACGTCCTTTACCTTTTGATACCACGCGCGAGAAGACTGCTTCAAGCCATAAACTGCTTTCTTTAATTTGTACACCTTAGTATCATTACCTAAACTGACAAACTCTTCAGGTTGACGCATAAAGGTTATTTCATCTTTTTGGATGAATAATATATATGCCGTTCACAAAAGCACATAAGTACATATACATCTAAATGGTCTATTTCTAGATCCATCTGTACGGCCAAAGAAAACGAAAGCCATATCGAACTATACCTTACGACGGGAGAAAAAGTTTCAGTAAGATCCTCACCATACTTTTGAGTATACCCTTTAGCAACAAGTCTCGCTTTGTACCTAAGAACTTTCCCATCGGAGTCGCGTTTTAGTAAGTACAGCCATCTAGTTTTGACAATATTCTTATCTATCGGCCTATCGACCAAAGCCCAAACTTTGTGTTCGTTAAACGAATCGATTTCGTCCTGCATAGCCTGAAGCCACAAATTGCTATCGCTACATGAAATAGCTTATTTATATGTACACGGCTCGAATGAAAATGTACACGCCATAGTCTTAGGGAATCTTGGTCTTAAATTATAACGAGGCGGATTTACCTCCGTTTCGAAGTTTTGAGTAGATACAGGATTTTCTTCGACACCTGCACTTTCCTCTAACCCCAAAGTCACACTGTCATTTACCTCAACCACATCATTGACACCGGTAGCCAGTTGCGATATTTTATCTTTACCGCCTGAAAGGAAAATCGGTAAATATGTACTTTTACGGGAAAAACAAGGAAAGACGTTGAAGACTACATCACGACTTTTTATGATTTGTCGCTTGTCCGGGTCGTACAGCCGATATGCCTTATTGCAGTCGTCATACCCGACAAATATATATATAACTTTTTTGTGCCTCACATCCGAAAACACGTAAGAGCTTTAGACTCACCTTCTTACCCGACCAAACTTCCTCTGTAGTTTTACCAGAAAGCCTTCATGAGGGAGAACGATTAATAAGGTAGGCAGCAGTTTTAGCTAAATTTGCATTATATAGCAAACATCTAACCTTCTCTATAAGCGTACAGTTTAACCGCTCCGCAACCCCGTTTTGCTGGGGTCTGTACGGTACCGTCAACTGATGTTAAATACCTTTACGTTTGAAAAAGGATTTTAAATCTGTATTTCCAAACTCAGTGCCATTGTCTGACCTAATATTTTTTACATTACTATTGCACTGATTTCTTATACTAATGCAATAAAGTATTTTATGCGCTTACCTACGTCACTTTTCTTCTCTAAAAAGTAGACACAAACTTTTCTTGTGTGATCATCGAGAAAAGTTAAAATGTACCTATTTTCGCCCAATGATTTAGTCGGAAGAGGGCCGCATACGTCAGTGTGTATTAAAATGAGATGTCCCTTCTGTCGGCATTTCCAACACCACTTTTTGTTCGGTGCGGAACTTTTTACATACATATCCGGCTTTCGTTCACATCTCACCTCTTTCGATGTTGATGCCACAGGATTCTTGTCATTGCCGTACATACAATCGCTGTATTTGCTATTGAACTTCTTATCCTGTAATAGCTTAGCCTTCACCATGTCGCTAGTGACGTCATGGCTCGAATGATCTATCCCCATGATCATAATAAGACGGCAAACCCTGTAACTCCCAGGAACTCATCGTCGATTGGCTTCTTAACAGCTACCGACTGCTGCGCTAGAGACATCACCTCGCTGACATAATCTTCCATGCTTGCGAAATCATCCAACTTAATTGAACATAAGTTACGCAAAAGCTTTAATCGCCGACCAAGTCCCTTGTCGTCATAAGCAGCTTCAAGCGCTTTCCACGCGGACGCGGCAGTTTCAGCGCCCCTAACGTGCGCAAAACCACCATCAGGCATATATATATCTTCACGGGTGCCTTACGGCACCCAAGACCGCCTAGACGGCCCCAGGGTACCCAGCGGAGGGGTTTTAATCCCACCTCGTTGTAGCCGATGGTATGAGTCTACACCGAACAAGTGGCTAGCTCGTCGCGATGTTTTGGATAGACTCAATAACCCATCTATAAACAGTTTCACAAGTTGGTATAGCGAAACCGGGACCGACAGCTTAACGTGCTCTCCGAGGCACTATAGTGGTGTTGTCAAACAAATGTACATATTTTTTTTTATTAAAAACTCATTGGTACACACCGGGATTCGAACCAGGGACCTTAGTGTTTTTAAGTCCAAGGTCTAACCAACTCGGATGTTTTGGATAGATTCAATAACCCACCTATAAACAGTTTCACAAGTTGGTATAGTGAAACCGGGACCGACAGCTTAACGTGCTCTCCGAGGCACTATAGTGGTGTTGTCAAACAAATGTACATATTTTTTTTAATTAAAAACTCATTGGTACACACCGGGATTCGAACCAGGGACCTTAGTGTTTTTAAGTCCAAGGTCTAACCAACTCGGATGTTTTGGATAGATTCAATAACCCACCTATAAACAGTTTCACAAGTTGGTATAGTGAAACCGGGACCGACAGCTTAACGTGCTCACCGAGGCACTATAGTAGTGTTGTCAAACAAATGTACATATTTTTTTTAATTAAAAACTCATTTGTACACACCGGGGTTCGAACCAGGGACCTTAGTGTTTTTAAGTCCAAGGTCTAACCAACTCGGCACCACGTATATCAGGCATATCTTGGTCAATGCCCGTTCGTCGCGTCGCGCCCTCACGTCTGCAGACGTTGTATCCTCCTCCTTGTACCCACATATTGTACACCAAAAATTTTCATGTTTAAGAAAATTTGTCATTTGGAATTTCCAATCGAGATAATTTTCTCATCCTTGTAGCCTCTCGAAAGAAATGCTAAATGTGGCTTCTGCGGCATTTGACATGATTCCAAAATTATTATGTAAACTATCAGTAACGGAAAATACCTTGAAAGTATTTTTGCTGCTGGGACCATAACCTCTTGTGAGTAGCTTGAGCAGTAGGTATTCACACAATAATAATAACACATTAAATTAATAAAATATAAACATGTATTACAAAGAAGGAAAGACTCTCGAAAACCATCGGCTATGGGGAGTTGGAAATAAAACCCTGCCGCTGGGTACCCTGAGGCCATCTAAGCGGTTTCGGGTGCCCTCGCTAATCTACATCGTGCGTCAAATTATCTCATGCTTTTCAACCCTTTTGTAATAATCTACTACTTATGTTATTTAAAAAATCGTAATCTTCCGCACAGTGTTCAGATAGTTTGCTGAGAATATAAACGATATTTGGACGATCAAAATTGTTTGTTTAAGCTGTGTTTGGCTGCGACGATTGTATTGCACAGTAACTGCGGCATAGGCTACTCAAATCTGTATTTTCTGAATGTTCAAATTTGAATAGATTGTGCCATAGCTTAAAGTACATATATTGCATAACTTAAACAAACGCTATTTTTTAACTAATCGACCCAAAATATATGCAGGAATATAATTTAATTATCATTATACTACGTGTTACAAAATACCCTGTAAAGCCGAAAGGAGATTAAATGGGGCCTTATAACGAGTCCATTCACAATATTTAAGAACCGTAGTAACGCTGTATAACATACCTCAAAAAAAAAAAAAAAAATTTTTACTAATGTACGGGGTATTTTGTACTTACGTTTCTACCTAATTGCGGAACAACAAAAGATTTACAAGACCGAACCTAATGATAAGTCCTTTCTGATATGTTGGAAAAAAAAACTCGAAACAGTTGTAGGATATTGATTAAAAGATTTGATTTTATTTCCAACTTGACAATTTTTGAAGCCAGTACTTGAGTATAATGACATCCTTGTATTGAGGTAGCAAACATTTATGAATGAAAAATAGAAAAACTATTAAAGTAGACAATTATTAGGTAAAATAGGTACGTAGGCCTTTCTGTTAAATAATCTTGGTTTCCTGACATGACACGTTACTAGGGTTGACAATATTTTGGCTTAGATTATTAATTATATTTTTTTACGGGGTATTTTGTAACACGTTGTACTTGAAATTACATAAACATTATACAAAAATATGAAACATCCTGACTTTTTAATCGTTCGCCGATTTGACGACAGAGCAGCGAGTATATTAAAAAAAATCTCGTAATGACAATGTTGTAACCGCAGCATTTAGCCGGCATAGTGAGAGCAACAATGCTGCCGACAACAACAATGTATTGATCGACTGCATTCACGGGTTTTTGGAGATCTGATTACTACCAGCTAAAAGATCTGATTACTACAGCAACAAAGTCTATTATTTAAAATCACAAAACTAATCTGCAGTGTAAACTATACTTAAGGACACTGCATTCGCGATCGCGCTACTATTTGTTGCATAATTAAAATAATATTTTTGTCGGTCTTTGTATTTCTTAATCGTTCTGACTTGGACTTCACTTTGTATTTATTTATAGCAGATTTTTTTTTTTATATTATTAATAATTTATAAATATTTATTGTAAAAATAATAATTGAACTACGGCTAATACCGAAGTTGTAATATTAGAAGTGGATACGTTTGTATGGCGTCAATATGAATGCAGAGCCCTTAATAAATCAGTAAAGTTATACACACGGAACCTATTTGTTATAATAGCACATTTTATATAACAAAAAAGGCAGGTGTCTTCTCTCTTCAATGTGTAGAAATCTTGTAGTTTCGATGTACACAATATTTAGAATATGTATTGAAGGCATAATACTGATACAACCAACCCAATACAGTTACCAAATATTGTATTACATCAGCAGCCGGAAATACCAAAGAGATTATAAACTTACTTGGTGAAGCCAGGGAGACCAAGGCGATCTCCCGGACCACGGATGAGTTAGGGTGAAGTCAACAAAAACTTTCGATAGCGACGTGACGTCACCTTGCGTTGGTGCTGTTGAAATTAGTCGTACATGGAGATGGTGGAAGAGCGTTGTATGCACATATGTCTAGGGGAGATATCCCATCTACCTTATAGAACACACAGGTACTCACGTTCGTATACTGCGACGAGGGTTTTGTCCACTTCCAGAACTCAACTATCCAGTTTACCAGAGGGCTGCGAGTCTTGCTAATGCGTTGCGAATTTTTGTTCGCGCGGGGGATACGTGTACGTTACATGCCCAAATATGCGTTCGCGAGATCGCGGTTCGGGTGCGTGCGTTGTTCAACGCAACGGTACGGGCGAGAGCGTGAGATCGCGTTGACGATCGCGAAGAGTCTGTCTAGCCCACCAACAGGGTAGATTTACTTGCGAGACCCGTGTATTTATAAAGGCAAACAGCGATATGTACCGAAGACATAAATACATACAACATGTAGGTATAGGGCGTAACTATTACTCCTGGCTGCGGCAGAAGAAGGCGGCAGAAGAAGGCGGAAGAAGAATTTTCTACGATAGCTGGTGATTTTTTATCTCTTCCATTATCTACTACTAAACAATTGTCTTACTTGCGCGTAATGTGGACAGTATATATGCACGAACGATAGAGATAAGTAGTGTGGAGTCAATAAACTTTATTATTCCTTTACTGCACCCACAAATTTTAACGTGTCCACAAATCGTTCTTTGCCCCAATCTGTCTGGCCAGCAATCTTAGGCCTGCAGCAGCCAACAGCAGTGGCCAGTTTCCCGCATCATACTTACATATATTTGGCAGGAACCTGTTAAGTGGCGATTAAGTTTTAATAGTAGCATACATACAAGCGTCCTGTTTGCAGGACCAGCAGAAAACCATACTAGCCAATATTTATTATTTAGTTTTATGACTGCAAACAGGATCACACATTCCAGTAAAAAAACGACCAGTTAATGGCACGTATTTTGGTTACTTCATTTATACGAGCCTCCTGCAAACAGTTTTTTGCTGTACCAAAACTGTACTTCCCTTTCCTTGAATAGAGAAATACAGTTTTCGAGCGGGGTAGAGAGCATGATATGCAGTACGCTTGTTTGGATCTTATAATTAAAATATATATGTCACTAAATTGGTTACGAATATCGCTATTCGTATTTGCTACTGCAAATTGATTCCCACCGTGCAGAAAAAAAATGATGACATTTAGCCGGTTTGTTATTTTTAGGTCCTGCGAAAAGAATTATTATGTGAATGCTGAACACACATTGCACTAAACTCTAGTGGCCTTATTCCTAAAAACTTAATAAGTCTTTAAAGAGCACTTTGATTAAAATAGCTTCTGTAACCTGCTTTAACTAAAGTGTTCTTCAGGGACTCAATATGTTATTATGAATACTGGTAAAAAACTGGAACCGTGGTGTCATCACTCCCCATCTGCTTCCCAGTGTATCTCCCGAAATATATTGTAGTACAAAGATCTTAGCCTAACCTTAAAACTTGTCACCATTTTAAGGCTAATATTAATAGTCGTCGCTTAGCTCAAATCATTGCTTTCAACTTTCAACTCTAAGTTTTTTTAATATGCAAAAGCGTTTTTCAGATTGTTCGGTATTGATAAGGCTGTAGGCAAAAGACCCCTTTGCCTTTTGGAGCTGGCCAAGCGTGAGCGTTTGATGTTTCCTCGAACTTGGAAAATGATTTGTATTTTGATTTGATTCAGTGTTTCAACAGCGGCCACAGCAAATCGATTTCTGGGACTGGGATTGTTGAACAGGGAGCCGGACCACCTGATGGTCCACAAATCTTGGCTGCCCCGCACCGGTAGAGTTGTCCACTATTTGGCACTCTTCCTCCAAAAAGGTCAACAAATCTGAGAAACTCGGTAAGGTAAGCAATGCTGTTACCACCATACCTATGTTCAAAGCGCAGCTTAAGTTCGGGGGACAACTTCCCGAGGTCTTTTATAAAACTTAACATTATGGTTAAGTTTTATAAAAGACAAAGAATCGACTGGTAGGTTAAGACACTGCAAGGCATTCACTGCAATCATCAACGGGTTCAAGAGGTCCCTGCTCAAATCATGTGTCTTACCAATTACAGGCAACCCTAAAATTTGGTTGAAATGAGTGTCAGCCAAACACCTAATATTTTTATACCGCTTGGTCAGAAGCTCACGCGCAATATTATAATTTTCGTCCGTCACGGGTAGGTGTTGGACGATGCCACGAGCCTCTCCTCTCAATGAGGACAACAAATATGCCATCTTCTGGCTGGAGGTGAGGTTCCTCCGTTAGGAGGGCACCGACCGTTATTTAAATGATGTATATAAATTCGTAGCAGATAATCAGAATGTAATTGTAACTGCACCCTCCCAACATGGAATCAGATGGCTTTTTGATCCACCAGCATGTCCACATTGAAGCTGTTGTTAAGACTACCAAAACTCACATACGTAGGGTGATAGGAGAAACCGTTTTGTTGACATTTGTCGTTCTCTTTCTGAGGCGGTTCAGAGATTTTGGGAAGTAGAGGAGGTCAATCCTGTTAATCACGAATGTGAATTGTTCTTCCAGCATAATACTGGTCGTTTATCTTCTGGTCGTTTTTTCACCAGACTTCCTTTTCTCCCCTCACGAGCCTCATTGGGTGCATAAATGAGTCTTGCTGAGAAAAGGTTGGTGTCCACGGAGAATCGCATAAGGCGTGACCCTGTCTTCCACAAGAAGTACAGTGTACAAGAAGTTCATGTGGGAGTATGAGGATTTGGGACACAAAAATAACTAATTTTAAAAATAACTTACCTGTGGCTATCGTGGTTAGCTTCAGCGACGAGATGCCTGGCTACCCAAGGGATGTAATATCTTCGTTCTTTTCAACCACTAACATGCCACGCAATTAAAATTTGTTAACAATATAACAATACGTTGGAATAAATATATAATGAATCTTAACAACACAACGCGACAAATCATTTTCCAAGATGGCGGAAGCTTCAGGCCAGTATGCAAGCACTGGTTCAATGATACACCCGAAGATGTGGGGGTAGAGCCATCAAATACCATTCTTATCTTCTATGGGGCTTGAAGAGTATGGGGAATGATATAATGTTCCTCTGAACGCCAGTCCAAGTTTGAGACCGTGATCTCAAACTTGGACTGGATTGTAATTGCGTGGCATGTTAGTAGTTGAGACGAACGAAGATATTGCATCCCTTGGGTACCCACGGATCTCGTCGCTGAAGCTAACCACGACAGCCACAGGTAAGTTATTTTTAAACGTATATAGCGGTGCGTAATGCACCCGTGTGAGAATCCTGGACGAGTTTTGTTTCCCGGCTTCTCGCACAGAGATTATATCTATCAGAGCAGCCGGAAATACCAAAGAGATTATATACTTACTCCTGGTCGTGGGCGGTAGAGAAATGATTTTATACGACAGCGGGTGATTTTTTATCTCTGCCATTATCTACTACTAAACAATTATCTTACTCGCACGGAAAGTGGACAGTATTTATGCGCGAACGACAGAGATAAGTAGTGTGGAGTCAATGAACTTTGTTATTCCTTTACCGCATCCACAATATTAACTTGTCCACAATATCTTCTTCGTTCCTAATCTGTCTGGCCAGCATAATTGGCAGGAACCAGTTTAGTGGAGATTAAGTTTCAATAGTAGCACACATAGCAACCTGTTTGCAACACCAGCAGAATACCATTCTAACCAATATGTTACGTTATGTTATATTATCAAAATAACGAAATCCTTTATGTACAATGGTCACGACACGATATGCTATAAAACTATGAAAATTCAAGACAAATGTACCTATAATACAAGAAAATAGAATGCATCACATTTTTAGTGTTTGTGTTGCTGATTGTTTATTGTCAAATTTATAGGGTTTCTTTATTTTGACAGCCTGACGTTTCCGTTATAAGAAACAGAATATAGCAGCGTGCCTTTATCACAAATCCTCAAAAGCGAACGGCGGCGGGTACCTACTTGACCCGCAGTGAGCCATTTTCAATGTCCAATGTGAATAATTTTATTAATCAATTTTATTTTATGAAATGTATTTCTATTACCTTTTGCCAATGGAATCCAGTTCTGGACACAATGCCAATGAGTCACCATATAGGACAAGGACATTGTTGTAGCAGGGTTATATTTTTTTTTTAGGGCAATAAGTAATAAAAATCAAACAGCGTTTAAAAATATTTAATTGTAGATTTTTTTTTGATAAAGTTGTTGTTTATACAAAACATAGAATTTGTCAAAGTGACTCAACACTTAACTCCCTGTTTCACTATACGAACTTGTAAAACTGTTTATAGATGAGTTATAGAATTATCCAAATTATCCCATGCTAAAATAGGTTCCTTTCGACCCTTTTGTAATAAATTATTATAAAGGGTAGTAGATTATTAATTATAACTACTACTTGAAATTACATAAATATGATCCAAAAATATAAAACATCCTAAATTTTTAATCGCTCGCCGATTTGACAACAGAGCAGCGAGTATATTAAAGAAGCCTCGTAATGCCAATTTTATAACATTTAGCCGGTATAGTGAGAGCAATCAATACTGCCGAACAACAATGTATTGATCGATGGCATTCATGTAGTTTGTAGGTATGATTACTACCAGATAAATACAAAGCCTATTATTTAAAATCACGAAGTAATCTTCAGTGTAAGCTATACTTGTTCGGTGTATATACATTTTTTTCGGTCTATGTATTTATTAATCTTTCTTGGACATTTGTATTTATTTATAACAGAATAATAAACTTTTTAAATATATGTATCATCACAGGTGCCTTACGGCACCCAAGACCGCCTAGACGGTCTCAGGGTACCCAGCGGAGGGGTTTCCAATCCCACCTCGTCGTAGCTGATGGTATGAATCTACACCGAACAAGTGTCTAACTCGTTGCGATGTTTGCATAGACTCAATAACCCATCAATAAACAGTTTCACAAGTTGGTATAGTAAAACTGGGACCGAATGCTTAACGTGCTCTCCAAGGCACTATTTTATTTATTCAAAAAATACATCAACGGCGCACATATTGTGACATTGGTTTGAATAATATTAATATGTAACAAAGTCTGATATGTACGTTTGTGACAGATGTTCACATCATTTCCGAATGTATTATATATAATTTGAAATTAACTATAAGTCTTATACACCCATATACACACATGCACAATTATAAAGAAGGAAATATATTTATAGAGAAGGAAATTGTTCTAACCTAAAATATATTCAAGAAAAATTCCACTATAATACACACATGCACTATTATTTACATACATATTTATAGGGAAGGAAATTGTACTAACCAAAAAGATAATCAAGAAAAATCCACTATAATACAATTAATCAGAATGTAATGTACAGTGAAAATAGTCGCAAATGCGCAGAAAAACTCATTTAGATTTCTATCGGGTGTCGGGGCAAGTTGTATGGAACTCTTAGGTTAATACTGCTCAGTATCTCGCTACAATCAATGCTGCCGTTTATGATCTTGTGTAGCAGAAATATATCATGCATGTTTCGTCGGTCACGTAAGGAGATGTAGAAAAGCCTCAGACGTTCATTATACGGGATACGTTGTGAAATCATTTTAGAGGAAAATGTAATGTATCTTGTAAATGTTCGTTGTATATTTTCGACTGAACATCGTAATTCGGGTTCCTTACTGAGCTGGCATATTCTAAATTTACAATTGAATCAATGTGGGCAATAAATTTTTGTTTAGAGTCAATTATAACACTGAGATCCCAAACTTAATCCACTTCCTGTATAATCTGGGAGCCCAACCTATAGTCTGATGAAATCGGTTTAAGTTTTCTTGTAAATTTGATATGTGCACATTTTATAATGTTTAAATACATGTCATTATTACTGCACCAGGTTTGGATCCCGTCAAGGTCAGTCTGAATGAGTCGAGTGTCTAGTGGTGAGTCAATTGTTTTGTATATTTCCATATCGTCAGCGAACAACGAGTACCTACAATATTTTATATCTTTAGTAATATCGTTTATAAATAGAGAAAAAAGAATTGGCCCCCAGGTGTGACCCTTGAGGAACTCCTGATTTTGCGTAATACATTCCCGACTCAAAACCATGCACGGCAACAACCTGATCTCGGTGTTCTAGTTAAGACCTGAACCACTTCAGAAGAGTTCCACGAATGCCAATTGACCCAAGTTTATTCAGCATCAACGATTGATTCACTCTATCAAATGCACTACTGAAATCGGTGTAGATTGCATCAACTTGTGTACCAGAGTCTACTTCATGAGCTACGCTAATATCCAATACTGAAACAAGGTTTGTTTCGGATGAACGACCAGATCTAAAACTATGTTGTGATTCACTAAGATTGCTGTTTACAAAACGTGTAAGGTGTGGACAAATTAAAGATTCAAACAGTTTTGAAAAATAAGACAATGTTCAAATTAATAAAAAAGAAAATTTGTTCGCAATGAAATCTGTCTGGCCAGCAATTTTAGGCCAGCAGCAGCCAACAGCAGTGGCCAGTTTCACGCATCATACTTAGGTACATACACATTTGGCAGGAACCTGTTTAGTGGCGATTAAGTTTCAATAGCAGCATTCAAGCGTCCTGTTTGCTGGACCAGCAAAACCCATACTAGCCAATATTTATATTTGATTTTATGACTGCAAACTGGATCACACGGTCTAGTAAAAAAACGTCCAGTTGAATGCCACGTTTTTTTGACTGACTAATACAGAGAGCCTTGAGAGGTTTTATCTGGTAGCGTGGCTGCGTGAGTTTTAAATACTCGGTTTATCATAGCTTTCGCTTGCAAGCGAGGGGGTGCGTCCCGACTTGGGTCACCGAGGAGGTAATTGGGTCGTCTCGGGCCTTCCACCATTTGGGAGTTAGGTATCTCCTTGGAGACTACTGTTTTGGGTTGGTTGTATTGGTATTATTGCCTTTAATACATATTTTAAACCTGCATTTTGAGCAGTTGTCCCTGTATCGAGAATTTCATTTGGACGCTTATAAGCGGCATATAGGTGCAGCTCGCTGTCACCTATATGTAACGCTATACCTAGAGTTTAGGGAGCTTTAGATGGTGAAATCAGTAGGGGTTGATGGATAATGTGAAACAAGACCATTAGCCCACGAAAGGCTCAGCCCTGTGTCGCAAGTGCATCCCGCAGTATATAATATAATTCGGGATTCTAAGTTGGAAAGAAGGAGTGAGAAGTGTTTCACTAATCAGTGCTATGTCGTAGTACGTACGTTGTTTACTAAGGAAAATGTGCAAGGCCCCCCTGTGCCCTTTGCTTTTGGGAACCGCATCCTTCGGCTTCTTCGTTGTGTTCTCGGCTATGTTCGTCTTACTCCGGTTATGTTCAACAGCTCGGTGGTGTTAAACAGAGCCGTGGTTAAATTCGAGGCCTGGAGGGGAAAGAAGGAGCCTTCTCAATGCCACAGGTGCTAACAGTTCCGGCACTCCTCGCACAAGAGCGGGGATACTCCTTAGCCGGATGCCCGCCGCCGTATCTGACATGCACATGTGCGAGGAGTGCCGAAACTATTATATATGGCACCTGTGGCATTGAGCAGGCCCCTTCTTTCCCCTTCAGGCCTCGAATTTAACTCCGGCTATGTTCAACAGCTCGGTGGTGTTGAACAGAGCCGTGGTAGAACAAACTGGGGACTTACGGAGCTGGGCAAAGAAGTGGCACCCAGAAGCGCCCCGACCCGAGCCCGGATCGGTCTGATTAATTCGGGCTCCTATCGGAGCGCTTCCGCTATGTCCCGCTCTTCTGTGTTGGCAGGGACCCCCCAGATCGCGACCGTAAGGCTGCGTTCGGCCGGGAGTGAATATGGGAACCACGATATGTTCTCAGTCTTTTCGAGATGCACATGGTACCGTTGATACAAGATAATAAAAATTAATTTAATAAAGCCCAGCATGAAGTTAGATTTGACAAAAACCTTTATTTATGCTAAAAAGATTTTCAGTGAAAATAATGGAAAACTTTCGCTAACCAAAGAACAAAAATATAAACACTTCAGTGAGACTTATGCAATACCATAAAGAGAGGTAGCATACCTGGATCCACCTTCAACATGACCTCATAATCCTGCAGTAGACTTTCAATGCAATCCACCAAGCATTGAAGAGACTGAGGAGCAAGTCAAGAAGAAAAGCGTAAAGTCAGCGCCAGGTCCGGATGGCATACCCTACATTGTATATAAAAAGTGTCCTCACATTCGCAAGTGTTTACATAACATCTACTGTAGAATATGGTCAAGCAAACAAGTGCCGACTGTGTTTGGAAAAGCAGCTTTTGTTATTATACAAAAAAAGCCTGAGGTTACTGATCCTAAAGATACAAGACCTATGGCGTTAACAAACACTGTCCAAAATCTTCTTTTCTATACTTCAAGCAAGAATGTCGAGGTTTATGATCACAAACAAGTACTTATTATCCCAGCACCAGAAAGGATTTCTTCCGGGAATTTTTGATTGTTTGGAACACAACACCTTACTTCCGGAATGTTTGAAAGATGCCAGGGAGCACGAGCATTATTTGAGTGTCTGCTGGATTGATTTGGAAAATGCTTTTGGATCGGTCCAGCATAAATTGCCCTAAAATGGTATAACTTCCCAACAGTGATCATGGATATAATTGCTAATTATTATAAAAACTTAAGATTTGTCATTACAAATAAAGATGGTTTCACAAATCCTCTTCAATATAATGTTGGGCTATTTCAAGGTTGTTGCCTTTCACCAATAGCTTTCAATATTATTATTAACATCTTAATTGACAAACTTAAAACTAGTAAAAAGAAGTGGGGATATAGATTTAAGTCTTGGCTTGGATTAGCACAGCGCGCTGACTCCTCTTCGCTGTTCAGGGGACAGCAACAATTTGGGATGAATTTTAAAAAGCCATCAGAGTTGTACAAACATCTACGTGTAACCAAGCAACAAATCCTGAATAACTCTCGGCATAATCTGATTGCATCACTTCCAAAAGACTCATTGGCCTCTGAGATGGAGTCAAGACTTCAGTTTTATAAATCATTTATAAGCGGTGCCCAGATCCGCAAAAGGGTTAGGTTGGAAGAAAAAGGAATGTGACAAAGATGTTATTAAATCTTTCCTTAGGGAAGATGAAGAGCAAGGCTACAGAGTTCACGCGATGACCCTAGAAGTACAGAATGGCTTACTTTGGGGGAAGTTTGTATTCCTCCAGCCCTGAAGTGGCGCACACTCATGTACGATTGGTCTCCTTCGGCACTTATTAAGTTCTATCTTTTTTTTTTTTTTTATGAGAGCTCGGCATGTGACCTTACATCTACCTGAAGGAAAGCAGTATGAAGGTCCAAGAACAAATGCAACCAACAATTACGATCTACGTAACCGTTGATTGCACCTATTATGCCGGCTTAAGATGCCTATACACGCTTCGTTTAAAGGACTCGAGATTATAGGAAGAAGGAAACACGCGAGCAGGTAGAGCATTCCACATTTTAATAGTGCGACAGATATACGAATTACCAATTTTTTTAGTGCGGGTTGGTATATTTGCCACAGTATATGCATGCATTTTGTTACCCGCTCGTGAAGTCCTATATCGTAAAGGAGAAGGAGGAATGAGATGAAAAAGTTCTTCAGAGCACTCTCCATGATAAAGGTGATAAAACACGCTCAGCGACGCTACATTTCTGCAAAGCTGCAATGGCTCTAGAGTGCCCGTGAGCTCTTTGTTCTCGATAATTCTCGATGCACGCTTCTGCAGACTATCGAGAGCATGCAGCAAGTATTTGACAGATCCACCCCAAAGATGCGAACAGTATTCCACACAAGGCCGTATCTGAGCTTTATAAATCAGATGCCTGAGTTGAGGAGTAAAATACCGTCGCACCTTATTAAGGACGCCGAGCTTCCTACTTGCTGTTTAGACCTACCATGAGCGTATTTCTAATCCTAGGATATCGAGAACTGGAGACAATGGTAAATGTGTGCACTGAAGGGAGGGAAAGTGAGAAAAGGAGGTCTTTTTTGCTGTCAGTGCGCAAGCCTGGGTTTTTTGGGCATTAAACTGGACCAGATTGAGATTTTTTTCCAGGGTTTGGTCCAATTCATTTACCAAAGAACTCCTATACTTCTCTGTTTCGACGCGACTGGGGGGCTGACGCATCAAGTATTGACCGTGGACAGTGCTATCGTCTGCATAGCAATGTATGTTACCGAGTGTTAACAAATCATTTATATGCAGCATGAACAGAGTAGGGGATAGATCCTTGGGGTACGCCTGCGTTAATGGTTTCGCGACCCCAAGTCGTACCATCAACAAGGACTCGTATAGCCCGGTCTGATAAAAAACTTGAGATCCAGCCACAAAGTCGCGCCGAAAATCCATATGCTGGCAGCTTAGAGAGTAAAGCTTCCTGCCATACCCGGCCAAAGGCCTTAGAGATATCGAGGCCGACTGCCAAGGCCTCTCTATGCCTATCCATTGCCTCACCCCAAATATGCGTAATATATGCTAGAAGATCACCCGTAGACCTTTTTCTACGAAATCCGTATTGACGGTCATTGATAATGGAGTGACCTTCTAGGTATCGCATAATCTGTGCATTAATAATTGTTTCTACAACTTTGCACAGCACTGAGGTGATGGCAATGGGCCGGTAATTATTGGGGTCTGACCGGTCACCCTTTTTGGGGATAGGTTGCACATTCGCTTCCCTCCAAGCTGCGGGGACCATACCAGAGGAGTATGATAGGCGGTAAAGTCGCGTGAAAGCAACTCAAGAGCGCAGTTTTTTATAACAATCGCTGGAACACCATCCGACCCACTGGCCTTCCGAATATCGAGAGAATGGAGTGCCGCGCGCACGTCACGCTGCCGGATATGAATATCTGGCATTGTGAATCCGCAATTGGGTGTAGTAGGCGGCTGCGCGCCTCCATCGTCGAGTCTGGAGTTAGAGGCGAAAATATGAGCCAGAAGATCGGCTTTTTTAGTCGCCAAATGAGCCAGCGAACCATCGGGATATCGCAGCGGCGGCAATGATGAGCGACAGAAGTTTACCTCGACCAATTTTGTAAGCTGCCAAAACTTTCGGCTACCTGCCGGTTGTTCAAGCAGCTCATTCCCGATCCGAGATATATGATAAAATTTTGCTCTTTTCAATACTTTCTTGCACATCTTGGAGACGACGTTGTATGCTATGTTTAGGGTGACTGAGTCAGCCGTCGAGCGACCCCTTACCCATTCCCGGTACGCAGTATTTTTGACTGCGACGGCCTTCGTACAATTACTGTCGTACCAACGTCTGCTGTTGCCCTTGCTGGTGACAGACGAGAACGGAATGTAATATTCCATTCCAAGAAGAATTTCATCAGCAAGGGCAAAAGCACAAGCATTAGTGTCATCAACCTGAAAGCAGTGTTGCCCCCAAGGTAATGCAAGAAAGTACTCCCTCAGTCCATCCCAATCTGCTGACGAGTAATGCCAGACTTTCCGTGCAGTCGGCTTCCTAGGAGGAATAGGAACGCGCGGAACTGATGTAACCACCATGCAGTGATCCGAACCCCCCAGGAGGGCCATGACTGACACCTTATATCCGGCGGGATGACTCGTCAACAGAAGGTCTAGTTTGGAGGGCGCATGTCTGATTATGTCTGGGATCCTGGTGGTCTGATCAACCAGCTGAGTAAAGCCATGTGTAAGTGCAAAGTGGTAAGCGGATTTCCCGGCATGGTCGGTCTTTAGAGAACCCAACCATTGTACATGGTGTCCGTTGAAATCTCCCAAAAACACGATCTCAGCACAGGGAAATAGTTCATGTGCTTTATCTGTCGCTCTGCTCAAATAATTATAAAATTGAGTTGTCTCCAGGTCACCCCTATGATCTATATAGACACACGTAGATTCAAGATTGAGTTCCCAGATCTACGTGTACCCACAAGGTAGAAAGGTTGGAGTCCTCTAAACAGCGTAGACGTCGACAACAAATATCCGACCGAACATATAGGCAGACCCCGGCTTTGGGAAGGAACTTCTCCTCAAGAGTAAATCCAGGGTATTGTAGGTAAGAAGTGTCGGCCGGGCAGCGGATTTGTGTCTCCGTCAGGAACAATAATGCGGGTTTAGCCATCTCGAGGTGGTGATGGACGGCAACTAGATTGGCGTGGATCCCGCGGATATTTGTAAAATTCAAGCCAAATTTGTTGTCGGGGATGTGCACCGCTGTCCGAATGTTTCTTTTTGTTTGAGCTGTCATCGGTTTTTAGTTTTATAGGGGGAAGGAAATGGGAAGCGTGATATACATGATGTTGTTGTTACCATAAATGCGTGGAAAGGCACTGCTTAGGTGAAATAGGTGTCCAAAGAAATAGTAGCACTGACACGTCGGATGGAAGGGCCCCTGTACCCCCCTGAAAGTGGTTGCCTGGATCCCCTCCGGTCACCAACCGGCACGACAAGCCACATTGGGATTATGCGCCATTTGATGGGGCAGCCCCCTTCGGTAAGATCCTTAATGCCTTTCAAATGTAACCTGACCAGAGTAATCTGGTAAGATGGGGGAAGGCAACAGATAAGACATGTACATTGTGCAGTGTTGCTGTAGGGATTGCCAGACATATACTTGCTGGGTGCAAGACTCTACTTGAAAAAGTTCATTATTCGCACCGAAATGATAAAGTTCAAGAAATTATTCGTGAAGCTGTAAGTTTCAGTATTGCTTGAGCCAGAAAAGGATTATCAACAAATGAAAGAGTAACTGCTTTTGTAAATGAGGGACAATTCAAGAAAAGTCAAAGTAAACCTTTCTCAATCCTGGACAAAGCACAAGACTGGAAAATATTCATGGAAACATTCAAAATACATTACAAGATTCCAGACGAACTAGCAGTTTCAGCCTATAGACCAGACATACTGGTGTAGTCTCGGTACCTGAAGAAAGTAATACTTGAACTCACCGTTTCGTGGGAAACAAACATACCTAAGGACCACAACATCAAGTCGAACAAATATTTTGATCTCACAAACAAAATTACTAGAAACGGATTTAAAACTCAACTTTATGCAGTGGAAGTTGGTGCAAGAGGAATTCCAGCAAAGTCTTTGCACCGTCTATTGAAAGATCTTGGCCTTCCGAGAACAGCCATCGGAACTTTTATGGATCGTGTTTCCAAGATGGCGCTAACAAGATGATATAGTACACTGGAGAGCAATGAAAAGGGGTCAGTAACATAAACCTCAATTTCTTGAAAACTAAGAATGCTAGCTTATTGAAATAAAGAGTGTTTCATAGATCATTTATTAGCACTTAAATAGAATTATTAAAAGTTATTGGTTGCTAATCATTTAACTTATTAAAAACGCAAAAAAATAAAATGCATCAATTGAATAGAAAAACAAAAATTGTGAATATAATAACACATCTTTTATTAAATAAGTATAATTTTATTTTAATACTTTGTATTACCTCCGTGAGCCGTCAATACCGAAGCCATGCGGTTTGGCATACTATAGACCAAGTTTCGGAGGCGATGCTGGGGAATATTTTCCCATTCCTCTATTAATGCATTTTTCAGCTCACGAAGCGTAATTGGAAGCGTGTTTCGTTGCCTCACACTTCGTCCGAGCTCGTCCCAGGCATGCTCGATAGGATTTATATCGGGACTGCGAGCTGGCCACTCCATTGGATTGATACCCACTTCTTGCAGGTAATCATTCACTATTCTAGCAGTATGGGGACGGGCATTATCATGCATAAAAATGGTATTCTCACCCATGCTTGACATAAATGGACCGACATGCTCATTTAGAATTTCTTCCACATATCTTTCGGCATTTAAAGTGCCGTTTTCAATTAGCACTAGCTCTGTGCGACTCTCCGAAGAAATCCCAGCCCACACTGGTATCGAGCCTCTGCCGTATCCAATTTTTCTTCAATACAGGCTTGTTTATAACGTTCTCCTGGTCTTCTGTACACTCTCAGCCTTCCGTCGTGTTTATAGAGCATAAATTTGGACTCATCTGAAAACATTACCTTTGACCAATCGTCGAGAGTCCAATTCAAGTGCTCGCGCGCATATCGCTGTCTTGCTTCACGATGTTCGCTCTCTAGTTTAGGGCCATTTGCAGGTCTATATGGCTTCAAATAAGCTTCAGCAAGCCGTCGCCTTACAGTCCATACACTTGGGTTACTTCCTCGAAGGAGTAGGAACTGATATCTCAGTGCAGCTCCCGTAAGAAATCGATTTCGGAGCATTGTGGTGACTAAGTATCGATCTTCTCGTTCTGTTGTACATCTAGCCTTGCCTGTTCCTGGTCTGCGTAGGTTGGATCCGGTTTCCCGGAACCGTTGGACAACTCGCTGCACCGTCGAAAATGATACACCGACTGTTCTTGCTGTATCACGCTGGCTCCGCCCGTCTTCCAGCATCGTGATGATTCTCGTACATTCTTCAGGTGTGAGCGACATGATTAGCTTTTTAATAATGAATATTTTATATCTGGAGCACTTTTTATAACATTTTTTTATGACAGGACAAAAACAAAAGCAAATATAAATGCATTGAATACTTAGTTCTATTTTCATAAAAATCCATTTTTTTTTGTTTTTAGCCTTTTTGATATTACTTAATAACAACCAGTACTTTTATTTTTTTTAAATATTCGTTATTAAATAAGCTACAAACTACTTTATATTTCAATAAGTTAGCATTCTTAGTTTTCGAGATATTGAGGTTTATGTTACTGACCCTTTTTCATTGCTCTCCAGTGTATTTGGTTGAGTAGAGAAGGTAGTGAACACAGTGCGGGTGAGAGTTCAAAAGGCATTTAAACCAACTTCGCGTTCTCAAGTCCGGAAACGCTGCAGTTCATTTCCCAGCCTTTCAACCACGCGATGGAACCAGCACCCGCACGGTGAAGTCATGGATTGCTAAGAACATTGTCTCTCCCCTCGCAGAATTCGGTCTCAGTTCGCGGAAGGAAACGGATGCCCTTCCATACGGCCTGCATTCGGGCGGGCGCCCAGCGGTGTAACACGCTAAACGTCAGCAGCGAGACGCGTGGTGAGGTCATGGCGGGAGCTCCCCGGCTGGGTGGTCTGGCGAGAAGCGCTCGATGAGGTCGGTGCGGCGCGCGCTGTATCCCTGCGGCGAGCTGCGCCGGCACCGGATGTGGTGGTGGGGATGGCCGAGTGGGCGGGGCGAATGGAGTCTGACATCAGTGTTGGGAGTAGTGCAGGCACAACTGCCCTCGCACATCTGGATTGACGCAACGGTAGCGGTGCTGGCATCCTGGCCTCATCTTCCTCAGAGGATGGGACGGCAGCCCGCGACGGCAGCACCCCGGTGGAGTGGCTGCGGTTCGGTGTGGAGTAAGCTGAAAGGCTGGTCATCCTAGGCCTCTTGTATCCATGGCCATGATGCGCTGTAGCACGGCCTGGATCCGCGTAGGTAGGAGCGGCTCTTGGGGTGGGGATAACTGATAGCGACTATCCTGTAACACGCCCGTGCGCTGTGAACAAAGCGATCGTTAAAGATTGTCTAAGTCTCTATCCCCCTAACAGGAGAGGGGAAATTGTTACAAGGTTATAACCTCCTGCAATGATAGCTATTCGCTACCCGTAACTATGGGCAGGTCTTTGGGTAACCAGTTGGTCGACAAAGTCAAGAGAGCTTTGTGGAGATTCTTTTGTGCTGGCCTTACATGTACAGCAATCACGTTAGTCGCTTGAGTCGCTTTCGCTTCCCTATCGCTATCACTCTCGCTGCTTGTGAGAGGTACAAGGTCGCGCGCGTATCGCAGTTTGCCGTCCGGTGGTCTCGAATGCAGCGGCGACAGGTCTCGTCTAATGCATGCGAGAATAATCGGGTCGTCAAACGAACGATGAAGTCTTTCAGTGATTCCACCGGAGGTCTTTAAAAAATACCGAATTCCGCATCAAATAGGGTGCGTTCGTAATGGTACGCAGTGTTCTGATTGGTTGGGCCTAAATTTGGTCCGACTTAGATCCTTTCATAGAGCATACCAGACGGGAGCTGCGTATGTAACCATGCCTAATATTAATTGTATAAATGGCCAATTATGTTGTAAGTGGAAGTCTGGATGAAACCACTGAACGCAGGCGACAACGCGTGACCGCCGCTTTGGCTCTTACCATTTTTATGTGCGGCTTCATGGTGAGTTTGGAGTCAATTTTGACACAAGGTACATCACTGTGCGAAACCAGTCTACAGTCTATCCACAGAGCTAGAGCGGGGGCGGGTGAGGCTTACGAACCATTCCCCGGTCCTGTCTGCGAATGAGGATGGCCTGCGTCTTTTTGACATTAACTCGAAGGCGCCATTACGTTAACCATTCGGGAAGAAGGTCGAGCTATTCATAAATATCTGTAAAGATTTACATGAAATAAATGATATTTGATTTGATTTGCGATGGGGTATGTATTTTAACAAATACCTCCTATAGAAACGTGCTAGCTACGGCCCTCCAAGAAGGAGGCTATGACCCTAACTACTCGGCGTGGTATATTTGTTTAAAGCCCGCTATACTAGACCCTGTCAATTGCCTTTTCCATGTCGAGGAGCACTGCGCAGGTGAAGCTACGTCCATTGGATGTCTAAGTCATCCAGTGCGGAATTCGCTGGTTCTGAACTGTGGTTTTACGGTGTTCCACCACAAATGTGGGGAAGCGCAGCTGGGGGATCCCGTTTTAGACCAGTGGGAGAGATAAGGATATCCGCCTCGCCGGCGGCCGTGCTCGCAGCTGAGGGCTTTGAGCCTATGGCCGCGGCATAGGAGACAGTGGTACCTGTTGGTTGATCTGTATAATCCATGCCGCTTTGACCAAGCGATTGGGCCCCCACAGAAGAAAGATCAGCGGCAGGTGTGCGGGCAGCAGTGGTAGTGGCAGTTGTCGGGCGATGCCGGTGGCTGCAGGGCGGGTGGCGCTCTGCTCGGCGACGGCTTGGCGGGTTGCGGAGCCGGGGCGAGGGGCCTTAGCGGGGTGGTTGCACTGCGTTGGTGCGGGTGGTGGCCGTCGATTGGGCGGCAGGACCCGGGCAGAGGTACCTGGGCGGTTGGCGCTCGGTTGATCGGCGGTGCCGGGTCGGAAATGGCCGCCTAGTCGAACAGCGCCCAGCGGTTGTTGGGCAGTCGCACTAGTGCGGGAGGAGAAAGCTGGGCGGGCGCCCAACAGGATGAATCGTTGTACGTCGGTCGTGAGGCGGGCAGTGATTCTGGATTGGGCAGCTGCGACCGGGCGCGGGGCACTCGAGGTCGGCGGCTGGGTCCGGCGCAGGCGGCATCGCTACATCGAGCGGCGCCCGCATGGGAGGTGGTAGTGCGGCTGCTCCGGTTGGGGCACCACGACTTGCGCGCGCCATGGGTCGCGCTGCGGGAGTGGAGCCGGTGGGTCCGGAAGGGGCTCGGCGTCTTTGACACGGAGGACGCGCGGCGAAAACAGCACCCCGGTGGAGTGGCTGCGGTGCAGGCGCGGGTCCGTGCGGCGACGCAAAGTCGGCTTACTGGCTGGTCGGCGGGGAGGGCGGGGGCCGCGGGGTGATGTTCGCAGTGCCCCCTCTTTTCCTAGGGCGACGGCGAGGCGCTGCTGCGGGGTCGCTTGATACTCGTGGTCAGTTTGTCTATAATAGACTTGAAACGCGGGTCCAAGTGGGCATGCGAGGAACCCTATGCAGGTGATGCGGGGATCTCGTCAGGGTGTTCATCGGACGGTGCACTGGACACGGCCTCGATAAATTTAGCCGATTTGTTATTTTTAGATCCTGCGAAAAGGATTTTCATGTGAATGCTGGTATTGAATACACATTTGCACTAATCTCTAGTGGCCTTATTCCTAAAAACTCATTGAGTCTCTGAAGAACACTTTAGTTAAAATAGCTTAGTATAAAAGAGACAAAACCTTCTATAACTAAAGTGTTCTTCAAACACTCAATAAGTTTTTATGAATATCGATAAGACTGGAACCGTGGGGTCGTCACTCCCCATCTGCTTCCTTGTGCATCTTCCGGAATATATAGTAGTACTGTACATTTCCGGAGATACACAACGAAGCATTTCCTGCGGACACCATCGTTTTTAGCCTATTGCAGTGCATTAAAGAAACATTTTTTATCAGCCCAAATTATTGCTTTTGACTTTCAAAACTGAGTTTTTTTATTATGCAAAAGCATTTGTCAGATTATATCGATAAGAGCAGCCGGAAATACCAAAGATATTATATACTTACTCGTGGTCGTGGGCGGCAGAGAAAGATTTTTGTACGATAGCTTATCCACAATTCGTTCTTCGTTCATAATCTCTCTGGTCCTGTCAATTATCTAGGCCTGGATAATTGGCAGGAACCAGTTTAGTGGAGATTAAGTTTCAATAGTAGCACACATAGCAACCTGTTTGCAACACCAGCAGAATACCATTCTAGCTAATATTTTCTATTTAATTTTATGTTAGACAACTGGATCGCGCGGTTTAGTAAAAAAACTACCGAACTCTAAACTCTAGAACTGTGGAACCATAGGGTCATAACTCCCCATCTGCTTCCCTGTGCATCTTCCGGAATATATAGTAGTAGGTACTGTATATTTTCGAAGATACACAATAAAACATTTCCTACAAACACCATAGTTTTAACGTATTGCATTCTACTTACAATAACATTTACGTTAGATTGTCAAAATAACGAAATCCTTTATTTAAATAGTAAACGACGCGGTATGCTATAAATCTAAAAACGTTGCCAATACAAGAGAATAGAGTGCATGAGGTGCATCACATTTTTAATATTCATTTTGCTGATTGTTTATTGTCATATTTAGGGTTTCGTTATTTATATTGTCAAAATGTTTCCGTTATAAGAAACATAATATGGCAGACCTTTTTCACCAATGCTTAAAAGCGAAGGGCGAAGTAAGCCATTTTCAATGTCCAATAGGAGGACGTGAATAATTTTATGAATCAAATTAGTTCCATGAAATTTATTTTAATCACCTTTTACCAATCCAGTTCTGGTTACCAAATAGAACACGGACATGGTCATAGCAGGGTTATGTTTATTGTATAGGCCAATGGGTAATAAAAACCAAATAGCGTTTAAAAATATTTTATTGTAGAAATTAAAGACATTTTTTTTTGTTAAAGTGACTAAACACTTAACTCTCTGTTTCAATATATCAACTTGTGAAACTGTTTTTAGATGAGTTATAGAGATACAAAAACATTGCGATGAGCTAGCTACTTGTTCAGTATAGACTCAGAATACCATCGGCTATGGGGAGTTGGAAATAAAACCCCGCCGCTGGGTACCCAGGCCATGACGCCATCTATCTCGTGCGTCAAATCATCTCATGCCAAAATAGATTCCTTTCGACCTTTTTGTAATAATCTACTACTTATATGGGAAAAAAATATCTTAATCCTTACGACAATGTCCAGGTAGTTTGCTGGGAATAGTTTGGACGATCAAATTGTTTGTTTAAGTTGTGTTTGGCTGCGACGATTGTATTGCACAGTAAGTGCTGCATAGGCTACCTAAATCTGAATTTTCAGAACGTTCAGATTTAAGTTAGTCTGTGCAATAGCTTAAAGTACATATATTATATAACATAAACAAACGCTATTTTTTTAACTAAGAACCCCAAAATATAATCAAAAAATATAATTCAATTATTGTTATACTTAATATTACTACACTATGACACAAAAATATGAAAAATCATGACTAAACTTTAATCTTTCGCTGATTTGACCACAGAGCAGCGAGTATATTAAAGAAGCCTCGTAACTCTAAAAGTGACTACACATAAGTTAAATCTTTCAGACCAATCACCCTTACCTCCTTTCGATTTAAAACAATAAAAAGGCTATGTGACAAACATCTGAGAGAAACGATCTTAGTTAAAGAACCATTACATCCTTATCAGCATGTATACATTGGAAAATCAACGGAGTCAGCACTACACCATGTAGTAAGTAAGATTGAATCGATTCTAACCAATAAAAAATCAACCGTTAGGAAATTTCATTGATGTCGAAGGGGGCTTTGATAAAACGTCCTCAGTCAGCATATCATCGGCACTAACCAAATATAAAGTGTAGGCGAATATTATAGGATGGATAGAGAATATGCTGAAATAACGCGCTATCCAGCTTACATTGGACAGTACGTCCGACAGCAGCTATCGAAACTTACGAAGTTGCTGTCACTTGAAGACTTGGAGCCTCTGGATAATGCGAAACAGATAACTGAGCGAGGCACGCTTAGTCATTAAACGAACACCTTGAGAGAAATATGTGAACGCGGGATATCTGTCGTTCACTGCATTATTAAATGGTTATTAATGCAGTGCGTGCACATATTTTTGAGAAACTATTTAATTAACATGCAAGAAGAACCGACTGATCAATCTGGCTTATACGAGGTCCTAATTTATATTGGCCGATCAAAGACAGAACACGGAAAAGACGCAGAAGTGTACTCACTCGAACTGAACATTAGAATTAGAACATTGCTTGGTACACATGCAATTTTTTTTACAATTTTCAAGCAGAGTGTATAGCTATAACAGCAGCTAAATACGCGCAAAAAAGATAGAAGAATATGGTATATGCATACTATCAGACAGCACAGCCTTACTACATTGAAGAACAAACAGATGGACTCGAGTCTGGTAAAACAATGCCACTATGCACTGGATACTGCATCACTTGGTAACAGGGACACTGTCAGGGACACAACAACTCCTTCGGTATCGACGCGGATGACGAACTGGCGAAAAGACGTTCGGCTGCAATACCGGTAGGACCCAAACCGTACGTACCGTTTTCTTTGAATCAGTTGAAAAGCTGGCTGCAGGACGGACCTTGAACCATCACTGTAAGTATTGGGAAAATATACAAAACTGCAGGCAGTCTAGAGAGGCGATAACCAAACCTAGCCCACGTCTTGCTCGGAACCTGAACAAGCCTCGTAACACGTAACTTTGCCTTTGTCTCCACCCATTTTGTAACCGCATCATTTAGCCGGCACAGTATAAACAATCAATGTAATGATCGACCGCATTCGTTGATTTTGAAGGTCTGCTTACTACTGTTTTTTTTTAATCACAAAACTATACTGCAGTGTAAACTTTACTTAAGGACCCTGCATTCGCGATAGCGCTACTATTTTCGCATAATTGAAATAATATTTTGTCGGTCATTTTATTTATTAATCTTTCTGACTTTGACAATTGTATTTATTTATAGCAGAAGAAAAACCTTTTTAAATATTATTATTAATATACCAAAAATTTAGTATAAAAATTCTAATTGAAATAAATCACGCAATAAATAAGTCAACATGAATGCCGAGTCCTTAATAAATCGGTAAAGTTATACACACGAAACCTGTTTGTTATAATAGTTCATTTTATATAAAGAAAAAGTCAGGAGTCTTCTCTCTTCAATGTGTAGAAATCTTGTAGTTTCGATGTGTACAATATTCAAAATATGTATTGAAGGCTACGATACCAATACAACTAACCCAATACAGTTTCCAAATAATGTATTACACCAATTTTATTCCACCGAAAGCATCAATCATCAATCATCAATGATAAATCTAAATTTGTGAGTCCTTGTGAGAAGAAATTAGAGATTATTTATGCGCGAACGACAGAGATAAGTAATGTGGGGTCAATGAACTCACAAATATTATCTTGTCCACAATTCGTTCTTTGTTCCCAATCTGTCTGGCCAGCAATCTTAGGCCTGCAGCAGCCAACAGCAGTGGCCAGTTTCACGCATCATACTTACATACATTTACAGGAACCTGTTTAGTGGCGATTAAGTTTCAAGAGAAACATACATACAAGCGTCCTGTTTGCAAGACCAGTAGAAAACGTATAGTTTTCTACTGGTCCTGCAAACTGGACGCTTGTATGTATGTTTCTTTTTTTATTATAGACAATATCTGTTATTTGGTTTTATGACTGCAAACTAGATCACACGGTCCAGTAAGAAAACGACCAGTTAGCCGCAGTTTTGTTATTTTTAGGTCCTGCGAAAAGGATTCTCATTGAACACATTTGCACTAAACTCTAGCGCATTATTCCTAAAAACTTATCGTCTTTAAAGAAAACTTTAGATAAAATAGCTTCTGTAACCTTCTATAACTAAAGTGTTCTTCAGGGAATCGATAAGCTTTTATGAATATCGATAAAACTGGAACCGTGGGGTCGTCACTCCCCATCTGCTTCCCTGTGCATCTTTTGGAATATATAGTAGTACTGTACATTTCCGGAGATACACAACAAAGCATTTCCTGCGGATCCTTTATATCAGTCCACTTAAATGTTTCCTTAATGTTAAGTCTAAGCTTAGAACTAGTCACCACTTTAAGGCTAAGATTAATAGTCATTGTTTAGCCCAAGTCATTGCTTCTAACTATCAATAAGTTTCAATATGCTGGACTGTCAAACTAGTCCAAAGCTGGACGTCAAACTGCAGTTGCAATGGCTTAAGTCTTAGCGCTTGCTAAGCGTCTATTAATCCTGACATGAAACTTGTGTATTAAATCATTTCCCACAAGGGACATATCGCGCTATAACAGATCTCCATGATTTTAAGTGCCATTATGAGTTGACATTTAATAGTAATCATATTATATCTAGCCGTGGTGATTAGTCTCACCTCTACACGAAAGTCATGGGTTCGATTTCCACTCATTCCGAAACAATTAGTAGGTACGTTTTTCTGTAGTTATCATGGCCTGGGTGTTTAATATCGTTGATTCTGTTATACATTAAGAAGCTTAGTTTGTGACCAGGGTAAGTCAAATGTCCTATATTATTATTTATAATGAAAATACTAGAAATATAGTCAGTATAACTTTGCAGTGATATTTTAATCAACAGTATGTGGGGTAATTAAATTAATAAATCGTTATCAAGTCATTTTTTTTGTCAGTATATGTGTTCAAGCTTTCAACATTATATACGCGGTAGCCGAGTTGGTTGGACCTTAGTCTTACAAACACTTAGGTCCCTGGTTCAAATCCCGGTTTGTACCAATTAGTTTTTAACCGTGTAGAGCACGTTAAGTTGTCGGTCCCAGTTTCACTATACAAATTTGTGAAACTGTTTATAGATAGGTTATTGAGTCTATCCAAACATCGCGACGAGCTAGCCACTTGTTCGGTGAAGACTCATACTATTGGCTACGACGAGTTGGGATTAAAACCCCCTCCGCTGAGTACCCTGAGGCGGTCTAGGCTGTCTCGGGCGCCCGTGATTATATATATTTATATGTGTCTAATTTATAATGTGATTAAATCGGGTGAAACTGGTCCTTAACCGATCAGGACGAAAAGGACAGAAATTTGCATGTCAGTGTATTCATGAAGTTTTATTTGTGTTTATTAGACGTTTATTTTTTCGATATAAGAATTTATTTTCGTACCTATTTAACGTAAGGTATTGTTACACAAACCTTTGTATATTATAAGAGTTTCTACTGCGCAGACACGCCACCGGGAAACAGGAAATATGTTATAAAGAAAACCTTTTAAAATTATATATGTACTAATTTAACCCTAAATAATATAAATAGAAACGTTACAGCATCTATGTCAGTATATCTATTAGATACCTGAAACCATCATCAACATCATCATACCAGCCTTTTACGTGTCCACTGCTGGACATAGGCCTCCTCCAAGGATCGCCACAACGACCTGTCTTGCGGTGCCTGTAGCCATCGGCTTCCCGCGACATTTTTCAGGTCTTCGCAGCAGATGGAGATCTTGTGGGAGGCCTGCCTCGGCTGCGTCCTCCAGCACGCGGTCGCCACCATATGGTAGTTTATTTTGCATAATTTATTTAACCTCAACTCAAGACGTAAATATTTTAATATTGTGCCAGACAGCTCGACGTCCGTTTTTATATAACTTTCATTAGTCGTATTTTTTCTTTTCTTTTGGTAAGTACAAATTACTTTTCTAATATTTTTATTTGAAATTTAAACAATGACTGAAATTATAATTATTTGTATTCTACGATAAACAGAGATTAAGAGATATTTTAAGAGCGATTGTTTATTTTGTATGTAAAAGTAGACTAAGCGATCGCGATAAGCGATGTGTCCTTAAAATATTTTCACAAATATATAATAATAATATGATTCTAATAAAGCTTTTAAAATCAAACCAGACGTTGGACTTATAAAATTAATATAGGAACTACGCACCCCAAAATAATCGAATGAAATGCCTTTCGAATTCAGGCGTCCTTTCATCTCACTCCCCTAAAATTTTTCCCCTAAGTCAGTAGAAATACTAATTCTGTTTTTCCAATGCGATGGCGAAACACCACTCTACCTACAATTACTACCCCTTTTCGTAGGGTTAAATTTTGACAGTTTGAATATGAAAGGCATTTTTGTTTAATGAGTTTTTACTTTTGATTGTTACGTTGTTTTTATTAAAGTTAATTAATAAATAAAAAATATGTAAATCTGGCAAATTTTGGTGACGCAGTTACGGATGTAAAATCGTTACTATAGTAACTGGTTATCTACCGTAAGTTTAAGATAAGATGTTCTATTTTACGGCTTAAGTATGTGTAGGTAAATGTTATTACTGACTACAGCATATGATATAAAATACATGATGGTACTTTGCGTAAACTAATTATATTAAATTATCTACTTATAAACCAAGCTGTCTGCTTATTTAGTTGTTGTGTATTAGACAGAACAATGATAATTTGACAAGCCAGTCGTAATAAAGCATTGTCTAGTAGATTTTAGACAGATGTCTGTAACCTATATTAGATTTAATAGGTATGCATTTGATGTTGGGCTGTCTATACATAATAGTAATATTTCTTACTTCAAGTATTTACAGAATACAGCCAGAGAATATAATATAATTGCTGCTGTGGGGGGCTTGGATCTTCGCTGGGCACGCATCGTTTGATTGTTTTCATATCATAAGCCAAAATCCCGAAAAATTCTGCTGATAGGCTGGCGCTGGCATCGAAGAAATGTTGTAAGATTGTATATCTGCCATGGGGTGTTCTACGCGTGCTCTTCAGTAGAATGAGAGTATATACCACATGCTACAAGCATAGGTGTAAGTCAATAACCATGCTCCTCTGATGATACGGTACATGTGGAACACCAGAGTTTTTTACTTGCTGGTACCTTTTTTCCAGGGTTTCTCTGAGGCGATCGACTTGCGATCAGTGTTTGCGCCCTAAAAGATACCTTCCATCTATCTACCTATATTTTGATTACATAACTTTAATATATATTTGGGGCATGGCTATGGTCTGTTGGGTTGATCGCCTTGGTGGCACTTTTGCAGGGCAGTCAATGATTGACCGGTCAATGGAACCAGCTAACCACCTAGTCTTAAACTGGTTGGTTATGTAGTGTGTGTTCGATTTGTCTCCCCAAAGGACAATAGTTTAATAATTCACGATCTGTTAATTTTTTTTTATATTTTCAACATTTGTCTGTGGGAGGAATGGCGACCTGGATAAGTGCACACATGGACCTTATATATACTTTTTTTTTGACTTTTCATAAATGCCTTTAAAGGTTTACATGAAATAAATATTTTTGACTTTTGAATTACTATGTACCTACAAAGATCCACTCGTAACTAAATACCGATTCTCGCCCCATTAAAATGCAATCTAGCACGATACGGATGGAAATTAATATTTACCTATAATGAACACCTGCACACTACACGCGAGGTAGAGAATTACGACGCGCGAGATTTTATTTTTCGACAACTGCCCGTATAGGTACAACCACGCGCCCGCGCCGCGATGTTATTTGATTGTTCATTGCTGGAGTCCCTCCCTCGGGAGGTCGCAAACCAAAATACCTAAACTGAGAGTGAAACAGGCCTGCTATATATAGCTCATCTTTATGTGAACGTGACGTATTATATCATCGAAATTTCGATGCACCTGTATGCATCCGCTTGTTGCTATCATTCCAGGACATTGCACACTGCTTAACATCACGTGGATGCAAGGTCACATGTTGAGCTCTTAAAAAAATATATACTCGGTAGTTAAATCTACTCGATCAGATGGTTCGATTATGGATTGTAAATTCATCGATAAAACTCGTAAGATGGTTTTTTTTATGAGAAGAGGAATGTAATCCATCTTATGGAATTCAAATATAGGAAAACGTCTAATCTATAGGAAATCATGATGCAGTTATGAACTTACAATAAATATAGTTGAAGTAAAATAAACTTCCTACAATTTTTATAGAATTTAATTAAAGGTTTCTATTATGGATATCAAATAAAATAAAAAATACACACAAACGTTTATTGAATATCGGATAGACATATAACATCAAAAGCTTAAGCACAAATTACTTCTAAAATATGCAATATAGTCTCATCGACTAGTAAAGTTAAATATAAATAGTGTTTATTAATGAATATTATATAATTAAACAAAATGACTATTTCGGTATAATATTGAGTTTTATTTGAATTCCCTTTATATTTCATCAGTATATTTTTTTTTATTAATTTTAAACGTAATAGGTATATATTATCATTATAAAAGTCAATATTAATCGACGTTGTGAGCCTAAAACTAACATAAAGGATGTCGGTTAACACAATTTAAGTTCTATATTACTACAATTATTCTGTTAAATAAATAAAATAAAATAATAAAAATCTGATTTATCAATTATATTATATTATTATGAGGCCCAATTAGATAAAGTACAATTTTGGATTATTTAAATACTTAATTGTGCCCCTTTAGCATGGCGTCAATATAATTATAATAAAAAAAAATGTTTAATTTTATTACTATGCTTTGGGAGGGTAGTGAAGTATGCAAATGTCAGAATTAATTTTAACTCCAATCAGTTCATTTCAATAAAAATCATATATTTATAATTATTGATTTTTCTTTACAATTACGCGATTAATTTAAAAAGCTTTTATAATTTATTTATTTATGCTTTATATAAAAATCATGTAAAGATATCTTCTATTTATGTAGCCTAAATGTAATTAATTAATAAAGAAATAGATCCTTAAAGCAGTTTTATATTAGATTTAATAATTGTCATTCGTACTTGACCGTAATGGTCAATTCATTATTAATCTTGGAGTAACAAAATAATTCATTCGTGCACAATAATTTTAAATAATACTTTTAATCACAATAAATCCACCATATACAAATTATATAGTTTAAAATTGGACTCGGCTACAGCCTCCATAGAACTTTAACCAACATCCTTAACATATATATTATATATATATTTATAATAAAATATACATAATATAGTTTAGATACTACCTAATTAATTAATTATATATTAGGTTAATAATAATTTATCCTATTATGGTGCAATTTCAGATGGTCGTTTACTTTTTTCCAAGTACGAGTTCATAGCCAAGATGCTTGTGCTATAATTTCTTCTGTGACCAAATGTGAATGAACGAAATGCTTTCGGAAAATGAAACCAGATAGATAGGTACTCAAGTTTTTAACAGATAGATGCTTAACTTTTAACCCATAGTTTCAGCTACTACTTAATTTTTTTTGAGACCCAAAATCAGGTTGACGAACTAGGGTCGAGAGGCAGAATCCCGGAACCCGAATGCGGACAACCGACCAAATGTAATAATGCCATAAGTATAATGCGCAATTAATTATTAAATACATTAATAATTATTATTATTATATTAAATAAGATTATATATTTAAAAGTCTACACACAGCACAACACCTAAGTATTCTATTTTATAATTAATTAAATTATATTGAACGTAGAAATCGTAGTATTAAATTATTTTAATAATCAGTATTGCTTTATACTTAGTAACGGTATTGCACCTACTTCCCTTATAAACTGCTTTGATTGTTCCAAAGGTTTGATAGGTAGATAATGCCTGGCGATATTAAGCCCGCCGATGTATTTTATGCAATAAAGATTTTAAAAAATAACATACATACATATCATCACGGGTGCCTTACGGCGCCCGAGACCGCCTAGACGGCCCCAGGGTATCCAGCGGAGGGTTTTTAATCCCACCTCGTCGTAGCCGATGGTATGAGTCTGCACCGAACAAGTCGCTAGCTTGTCGCGATGTTTTGAATAGACTCAATAACCCATCTATAAACAGTTTCACAAGTTGGTATAGTGAAACCGGGACCGACAGCTTAACGTGGTCTCCGAGGCACTATAGTGGTGTTGTCAAACAAATGTACATATTTTTTTTAATTAACTCATTGGTACACACCGGGATTCGAACCAGGGACCTAAGTGTTTTTAAGTCCAAGGTCTAACCAACTCGGCCACCACGTATATTAAATAAATAAAATATATAATATTTCAACTATATCTATTTCGGCTCCCATTAATATACTTTAATTTAAAAATATATTATATATAAAGCAATATGAATTTATAAAAAAAAAAAAAAACACTTATCTTAAATGTTTGCTTAAACATTTGTTAATATATGGTACTTATACAAGTACCATATATTAACCATACGGTTATCTCGATAATATTTTTTTTTTTTTTTTTTTTTACCAAATGTAGAAATGTTTTTTTTTACGAAAACACATAACAAATAGTTTTGTTTGTCCTTCATTATTAATATAATACTATAATATGCCATGTTACAATACTACATTCAATATTATCTAATTAATATCTTACGTAACTAATTTTAAGTCCAAGTAAAAATTATTGTTCATAAAATATACATTTAATATTAGAAGTTACACATTTAAACATATTCTATATTTCAAAAAGGAGCCTATTGTTAGTTTAAAAGAAGGTACATTTTGGAAAAAAAATACTATTAATAATAAATATTAAATTCACTTTGGATTGGATTTTTTTTTAATGACTCATTTTAATTAATTTATTTTAAGTTTTATTTTCAGAATTATTTATTATTAATATAACCTACCCAATCCTAATTTTAAGATAACACATGCTTTAATGTATAATTTTTATATTAGATATTTTAAATTACCATTTAATTTTATTTATCACCATTACTTCAAAGACTTCTTGATATTTTTGGCTTACTCTTGCACTACCTAAATTCATACTGGTAAGTTTACATAATATATAGTTTTAGGCAAAACAAATATTTTGTTATTATTATTTAATTAGAACAATATTTATTGTAATTAAAAAGGTCAATTTACTGAAAAACTTTTACCGTTCCGACCTCTGTTTGAATTATTTTCTTATGTCATGAGTCTTTGTAGTAATTATATTGGTCATCATAGAAAATTAATATTTCTCTAATATTTTGCATAAAACTATATTGCATGAAAGTTAATTATACTTACTGGCTTTAAACAGAGATAATTTTATTATTTCAGTATGATTTTATTGCAAGAGTAAATTGCCTTTAAATACTTTGGCCACTTAAATAGTGTCATAAATTTACACTCATTAATATGTTGAAATTCTTACTTGAATTTAAGTAAAATGTTTGGCCTAAAATATAATATTGAAGTCTTTATTCTCTCCAATTTTTTTTCTTATATGCACCTTCTTTTATGTATTATATACGACACCAAATATTTATACATTTTAAGCCCTTTACACATTTCGTTATTGAAATGCTACGTTTTTGTTGAATTGGTTTGTCTTTCGTGCAAATTTCGAAATAAATTTTTAATTTATAATTTTAATCCAAATGATTGAAAATTTTCGACTTCTTATGCAAATTATATAATACAATTCTTGCCTACTTAGACACTTGGTATTTTGATTAGATACGCAGGACCACTCGCTATCGTGAGATACCAGCGAACCCGTCGGATACCGGTAGTAGTACAGTGTGTAAGTTTATTATTATTATACCGATATGTAAAGGGTTACTAAACTTAATTAAAATATTAATATTAATTTAAACATTAAAAGCAAAATTTCTATTATGAGACTTACGTAATTTCTAACATATTTTTATAATTTAACCCATAAAGTTATAGGAATAAAATAACACGAATACATATATATAGAAATAAAAATAGCTGAATTATACTTAATATATACTCGTATACTAAACTTATTAAAAGTATAATAGACTTTTTACTAGCAGGGTAGTGAAAATGTTTATTAAGCTTAAAAATACTAATAAATACTTATATAATTTTAATATCGCCAACTGACTCAATTATAAATGCATCAAATAAAAAATCCTCTTAGATATTATGAGGGAAGCAGGATCGCAAAATATTATTCAGTAATTATATATTTTAATTAAATATAATGTAGACATACAATTTAAAGGCACAAGAGGTTGCCTTTAGGTAGAAACCCAATAATACTAGCCACATTTAAGAAATATAACATAATCATTTAACTAAAAAAAGTTATTTTTTTTTACAAGACAAACAAAGAATGTGGCCAGAAAATAATAACAAACAAGTTCTTACAATTAAGGTTACTAATAATTAGGTAATACAATAAATCTAAATGTCAACTTCTGAATTAAAATACATATATATTACACGATCCTCCTGTTACGTCAGTTATTCATTAATAATAATAACATATGATAAATATTCAGGTAAAATATAGATGAGACTTGTAAAGTAAAATAATAATAATTAATTTTATCACTTAAAAAAAATAAATAATAAATGGCTTCAAAATAGTACTAATAATACTAAACCCCATTTTTTATTTAAATAATAACTAATAGTAAATTAGTTGACTAAGGCCTGGTTTCTTGATGGATAGTCATCTCGACTAATTGTTAAATAATGACAGTTATGGCGTCTTTTATATGAATTTGAAATATGTTTTGACAAAAATCTCATAGAACAACCGCCATTTTTAACTATAGTAACGTAAACTATCTATCAAGAAACCGGCCCTTAATTGCACAAAGAAAAAAAAGTTTACTAAAAAAAAAGGTGAAGCCATTACGTAATGGGGATATATTTTATGTTTTGTGGAAAACAATCGTAATTATTTCTTTCGGTCATCAATATAACACTTAAAAATATTCATAAAGGACAATGGTCAAAAATCATCTACAGAAAGGAAAGTTGAGTGGGAAAAGTTGCAGCCGTTAAACAAGAAATCGTATATTTAGAAGGCTAACCCTTTTTTTTAGGTAATTTACGTATGAATTTACAAAAAGAAAAATATTTAAATAAAAAAAATCGTTTTTTTTTCTTTTCTGTTCTTCGATCCATTTACTGCTTAGGATAAATGTCTATATGGTCATCCTAAGATAAAATTTTATATTCTATAGATGGACATTTCTACCACATTTGTCCATTGTCCTTTAATATTTTTCTGTTATATTATAATTAAAATACACCCAAAAATCACACCTATCCTCTTTCAAAGTTTATTAAATTGAAAACTAGCCAGCATAGTGGGAGCGATAAACAACTTCTTAATAGACCTTCTTACCATTACAAACAGACACAAAGTCATATGCATCTAATAACGCGAAATACCAATGGCATACATATTTGATTGGAATAATTATGTACCTTATTAAAATTACAATTTTCATGAAATATTAAGTTTTCCGTTAGTAATGGCCGAGTTATTAGTTAAAGGATAGGTGTGAAACCAAAATCATTTATCCGTTATTTTCCAAACCACGGCTGAGGTCATACTCGAAGTGCCCTTCGTTTTCAGTCAGAGAGCTGAGAACGAATCCGTTGTTAATAAGAATTGAGAGCACGTCATGGAGATGCAATTTCGTGTATTTAGGCATGCTCAGCTTACTTAGGGCTCTTGGGATTTCAATCCCAGGATCCAGGTTTTGGTACTTCTAAAAATAATCAAGAAATTATTAATAATATATATATATCAGCTCTGTTAGTCAAAACCCCATGAATTGATATCATAATGATCGACTATTCAATGGAAATCTTATGTACGCTTATTTATTATTAATATGTTTAATATAATATTATATGAGTTTTTGGCTAAGAGTGCATTTATGATTTTCAAATGTCTATAACTTTAATATTATATGTTATAATAGCCAGTTGTCATAATAGTGATATAGGTAGTCAAATCAATTTGACTAGTTATTAAAATATTTAATGCATAAATTGCCATTTCTCTTGTAATTTATATAATAGTTTTAAAAAACTCAGATCCACCACTGCTAGGTATAGGATCAACGTCATATTATAGATTCTCAATCATTTATATGCATTTAGATAACTTTAAAGGTGATACGCACATCAGCGATTTCTGGAAATAGCTCAATCAGAGTTGAACCCTCGCAATCCATGTCAAACTCCTTGATGTTGTTAGCATACAGAACGATCCTGTCTCCGTTCAGAGCAGCATTTATATCAATGGGTTCAGCGCGATTATTAATTGCCATTATCTTGGCATCAGTTTCTCCACGGCGAGACAAATACCGCATCAGTTTCTTAATGTCAGTTGTCATTTCTGGAACAAAACATGGCTTATTGTGTTTTATGAAATTACATAGTTAGGCAGAAATTTTAAAATAGGTACAATGGTCGAATATGTATGACGTTCTTAAGTATATACGAATAATTTCTAAAGATTTTTTTATCAAGGTAGCTTTATGGCGCCCGAGACTGCCAAGATGTCTTCAAGGTACCCAGCAAAGGAGCTTTGTTTCCACCTAGTTATCGCAATTATTAATTCTATGACTAGCTCGTCACCTAACAAGTGACGAGCTAGTGGCGGTGTTTATGATGGTATAGCCTCGTTATATAAAGCGGTCACCCAATCCAGGTCTGGCCTTGTTGTCAATTGCTTAACCTTGTTACCAGTTCTGCAGTGACAAAACCACTATTATAAATCTACACTTTAGAAAGATGAGAGAGTGGTGGCCTAGTTGGTTAGACCTTGGACTTAAAAACACTTAGGTCCCTGGTTCGAATCCCGGTTTTTACCAATGAGTTTTTAATTAAAAAAAATATGTACATTTGTTTGACAACACCACTATAGTGCCTCGGAGAGCACGTTAAGCTGTCGGTCCCGGTTTCACTATACCAACTTGTTAAATGTTTGTAGATGTTTATAGATGGGTTATTGAGTCTATTCAAAACATCGCGACGAGCTAGCCACTTATTCGGTGTAGACTCATATCATCGGCTACGACGAGGTGGGATTAAAACCCCTCCGCTAGGTACCCTGGGGCCGTCTAGGCGGTCTCGGGCGCCGTAAGGCACCCGTGATGATACATACATATACACTATAGAAAGATACATAATAAAATAAAATTTATGAAATATAAGGTACTTACGATGAATCTCATAAAATGCAGCCTCTTCAAACAACAGGTCCAAGTTAGTAAAGTGCTTGGGAATCAAAAGTTTGCGGTTGCGTAAGAAGTTCAGGACATGACGAAACATCTCACCATCACGATCAATAAAGTAATGCTGCTTCAGAGAATCCAGCACTATGGGTATAGTCCCATTGAACATCCTGGCCAAGCGAGAGTCAGGGATACTGAAATAAATAGCATAACTTATAAAGACTAGCTAAATAATATTAGTATATATAAAACAATAAGATTATGTTAATTATTAATTAAACCCATGCTTACCTATAAAGCAAGAAGATCAAAATGCCGTTCCATTAGTATTATTTTTTTGTATTAGTACTCGTAGGTAAAAAATAATAATATACTTTAATTTAATTTTAATTAATTAACTTTAAATTAAAATCACTTAAAAATTAATTTAACAAAAATGTAATCACGGTTGATGTAATTGTAAAAGTTATTTTTGAGCAAAATTCTATAGAATTAATAGGTAACAAAAAGAATATGTTTTAATAAAAATAATAGGTGCAATTAAAAAAAACAAAAGATAAATTGGTTATAATTGAATTAAAGTGAGTAGGTGTTAGTAATATTTTGAAGTGCAATTTCACAATTTAAATAAAAATGACAAAATAAATAGTTAATTTATTAATAACTAATGATTGAAATAAGAACATGCGACATGCGTATTTATAAACACAACTATAATAATTAATTAAATCAGGTATTACTAAACTTAATTACTTGAACTATGATAATAAAAGTATGCGCCTAAGTATTAGAAAGCTAATTGAAAAAAAAAAAATCCTGTTCTCGAACTATTTCAAAACCATTTTAAAATGCTTTTTGAATAAGCGAAACACGTGTAAGTATACATCAAGACACACACTTTATTGTTTATTTAGGGCCTCGCATGTAACATTTAATAAATAACATTCATTTATCGGAAGAAAGCAAAATACTATTTTACTAAATATACACTAAAAAATCTAAACAATTTCATGACATTAAAAAGCTCTGTGCTATTTCGCTGTAGCTACCACTATATAGTTTATCTTTAGGAAATATTACCTATAGTTTATGTGCTCGTATAGGCACTAAAAAGAAGGTTTCAAAGGGGAATGCAAAGTTTGTCTTTAGGCTAGGCCTCAAGCTATATGGGCGTACAGAGCGCAATAACAGCTTTGGTTTGAGAATGCTATGTTCTATGTACATATATGTAGCCACAATAGTAATGTTTGAGTATTCTGTCTACCCAATTTTCTAATATTAAGTTAATAATAAGAAAAAAACAATTTTGTTTATAGTTTCTAACTATATTTTACGAGTACCTATATGTTAAGCTATGTGAGGTTTCCGTGGTATATTTATGTTAAAAAAATCTGTGATATTATATATATAAAAAATAGATGATAAATATATAAAAGTTCTTTTTTACCAATTTTTATAGCAAAATAAATGTAAATACAATTATTATACGTACGGTCATAAACAAGGTAGGACTTTATTCTGCCTCTATCTTATTATTTTTTTCTTTTATAAAAAATATTAATAAATAAATATTGTTATCTAAAATACTATAAAAAAATACACTGACCCGGTCAAAGTCTCCAGGCACGACGTATAAATAGTTCCACCGACATCAATGTGAACTGGAGCCGTGCCCTTGTTGGTGTAAGCCACCTTCGGGATCCCTGCAGGATCATAGCATGGCATCGACGCAGTTACAAGCGGCGTCGGCATAGGGATCTGCATGTCCAGCGAATAGTTAGGCAGTGACATCATGCTATTGGCATTCGGCTCAGGAGTATGGGTTACAGCTGGAGTGCGGCTGAATGTAGGAATCTTTTCTTCTTGCGGGGGACAATCTGGAATTTTATTTGGATGTCAGCGATGAGTGATGGTGACAGGAAGTTCACCTTTTTTATAGCTACTGGTTTGTTTTTAGGTTTAATAAATGGAAAATTAAAACTAAATTAATCTACAAGGAAAAAAAAACTAAAGTATTTAAGAAATATATTTTAAAAAGTCATAAGTAAGTCAAACAGTGAAGACTGGATATTGAATCTCATTTCTCCGCTAGGCAGTACTTAAGTTTACTAGAATATACTATAAGATCGCGCCTAAATTAAATGTACTTAAATTATTGTTTTATTTGTTTTACCTTTAAAAATAGCATTTATTTTTTAAGGTACATATTATTATATTTTTATACCCAAATAGTATTTTTTCTCAACTATAATTTTAAAAATTATGGTCACCATTCTCGATTGAGCGTCAAGACTACATCAGAGAATTGCGCCCGCGGCGTTCTCATGAATTTATAAAACCCTCGGCCAAAGCCCGACATAGCCTGAGGTGGCAAACGTTGCTGGGAAATATATTGAAATAAAAATTAAAGAAATAAAATTCAACACTCGGTTCAAGTTCGACAAAAATAAAATTTACAATAAAATTAATGTTCATGTAGTTGGTTTAAAGAATAGAAGTACCATTTTAGAAATACAAATAATTCAGTTCAGAACAAGAACAATTTTACACAGATTCAGGCATTTCATTTTCTGTTTGTGCAAAGCAAATAAGTTGGAGTTTGGGAAAACGTAGTTTTGTGTGTGCAAATTTAACTGTCTAGACAAGCTAATCTAAAGCGCTGACTATACATTTAAATGAAATTATATATCATAGGTTTTTATACATTCTTAGAAGGTCTGATATATAATCTCTGAGTCTCAATATTTATCAGATTCTAACTTACTTAACTCCGGTTGCTGTAATGTACCTGCTGAGGTAACAATTGTTTTTTATAAAAGTTAGAAAGTTAAAATAATATCAACATCGGTCAGTTTTCTATGTGCAATCATCAAAATCATTATTTCTTGAGATGTCTTCCATTAAAATAATATATTAACAAGTTCGTTCTGTTAATATTTGTTTAAATATATTTTTTGTAGTTTTTAATGGAATAATTTATTTAAATTATTCCATTAAATGGAATTATTTATTTATTCCATAAAATGGAATAATTTATTTATCGGAAAAAAAATATAATCAAAATTTGATCATTAGGCTTTTTATAAGTTTAAAAGTTAATTGAATAGCTTACTTTAATAACTGACAAGCTACCAAGTATTTACTTGTTTATCATTTATTATCATTAAATATCCAATTATGGTTAAGAAATATGGAATATTTAATTTTAAAAGTTAAATATAACACTTAAATATATTATTTTAATTTTAATGAAAGGACATTTTAAGAAGTAAATGACGAAGAAAATTGTACGTTAATAGCCTCCTGCTAAACAAAAGGTATACTGAATGGTGTTTGAAGTGCGAAACCCGCACTATTATTCCACAGAGTAGAGATGCATCCAAAAGATAAACAATAATTCAGAATCCTACTGAGACGGACTGAGTCCAACTAAAACCCTTAGGCAATTCAGGGGAACTCATATGATAATTTTACTGAAATTTTAACTTTATTTCTTTAGCTTTAAAGTTTAAAATTAAATGTTGTAGCAAGAGTAAATATTTTAGCGCGGTCAGTCGTTCTTATTCCGCCATTAATATATGGCCATAGTGTCTAAGGAACCACATTAATTTTTTTTTTGGTATGCTAGAATTCTAGTTTATTAGCTACAGGCTAACTGTACGATTTTAGAAAAACATTGAATAGACGCCCTCGAGCTCGGGCGTGAAATGATAAGGCCGAGCCCACAGGATTTTGCCCAAGGCAATACAGACGGGTCTGGTTAGGTATGTAACTATAGTACCCATAGTATATTGTATACCACTAGGGTCCCGTTTCTAAAAGCTATTCAAGGTAATCTATTAAAGAGAACTTTGGTGTGTTGTTTAACCAAAAAAAAAAAAAACTATGTTTAATTGAACTAGGAATTGTTTTGTGGAAGTTCATTATACTATAAATTATTGTAAGAATAATAAACTTTGACATATTATTATGTTAAATGGAAATGTTTTCTATTAATATTAATTAAAATAATTTTATTAAATATAATAATTTGTTGTAATATTTTTTAGAGAGCAAACAAACGATTTTTTTTAAATTAAAATTATAAATGAGTTTTCGATTACTCCGCTATTATAATATGCATATACGTACTAAATTAAGTATTAAATATAACTACATAATCAAATATTATACCAACTAACGAATACTTTTGTGAATTTTAATTTTATTTTAACTACTATAATTAACCACCTAGTCTTGGTTATGTAGTATTTGTTAGGTTCGGTAGTATTTTTCATATTAAGATTTCCATTCCATCGCGTTTAAGTTCTAAATCTGACATCGAGGTATGATAAATATTTGTCGTTCTTTTGTTAATTAATAGCTGCCTAACCAAACGCACTCTAAGACCTCATTGTTAAACTTTTTTTGTTTTTTTTTTCAACATTTTGTACATTCAGTAGATTCTCAAATTAATAATATTTTACCTGTGCCCACCCATGCGCGTATACATAACACTACCTTTAACAATTGTTTCACAGTAAGAGTATTAAAGAGTTTTCCTAAAACTATTCGGTCTATTGATTTAAAAACATGGGAAAGCTCTTTTATATGGCAGCTTGGTGCATACTATAGCCCTGGTCTGAATGTAATGCATTAGGTTTTGTCTAACTTGTTTTGTAAATTTATTAATATCGAACCAACAATGGACATAACATGCTGATGATGTTTTCCATGATGGGCTAGGTGGTGATGATATTTTTCTAAAAATTTAATACAAAACTGAATAGTGCATTGCCTTTACCATTGCTAGAAGAAATTACTTCTTCAAAATTTATGACAAAGACCTTCAGTCACTGTCACTGATGATGCCGCTCCATAGAGAGGCGAAATATTTGGCAATAAAATTTTATAGCTTCAATTTATATATTTTACCAAGTAATCTAACACACTTTATTTGTTTCAGATATTTGTTTTTTTTTTACTATTCATAAATATCTGTAAAGATTTACAGGAAATAAATGATTTTGACTTTTGAATTAAAATATGATATTATTACTACGTTAATCAACCCAAAGTAAGATATTTCGTCCAAAAGATGCGTCGTTCTCAGGTAAAACACGTCAAAATCAATCAAATAAAAAAAAAAAATTAATGTAGGTAAATCTATACATATATTTATGAATAGTTTGATATCGGATTAAACGCGATGGTATGTAAATCTTAATATAAAAAAAATCCTATCGAACCGAACGTTAGCTACATAACCAACTAGTGTAAGACTAGGTGGTTAGGTGATTCCATTAACCTGCCATACAGGGAGCCACCGAGCGACCAACTTCACCGACCATATCCACGCCTTAAATATTTATTCTAAATAAAAGTTAAGTAACCAACCTCATATATAAAGGTATATTGGATCGGTATTTATAAGAGCGTAAACACTAACTGTAAAGTCGATCCCCTCGGAGACACCCGGAGAAAAATGTACCAGCAAGTAAAAAACTCTAGTGCTTCACACAAACCAACACGTGTCGAGAGAAGTGTTCATTTGTTAGTAATATTATTGGTGTATAACTGGTACCTAACACATAAATTTAGTATAATCAACATCATAAGCGGATTAATAGAAAAGTTTTATTATAATTTTGTAATAATTTAGAAATATTTTAATATCTAAACAGCACTTCTTTCCAACAAATACCAACATAAAATTATTGATAATTTATATTAATAAACCCAAAACCATCTTACCTCCACCATTGTTAATGTTAGTAACAGAACTAAGTTAGTAAACATAACAAAATAGAAATTAACTCAGGGAATTTTGTATAAAAATTGAAGAGGCAATATGGCTTAATTTAATAGCTGATAGAATTTCGTTCTTACAACGTTCATGTAGATACGATATATTATTATTATTTGTTTATATTTTTTACTCATTAAATATTTTTTTATTTATGTGGAAAGTCTCTATAACTACGCCTGACCGACCCTTGGTTATGTTACTATCGCCCATATTTCCATTTTAGTCTGTGGGTTTACCGATGTTCAATACTAAAGCATCTATTGCTTGTCGGGTTTCATTTTAGGGTGCGGTTACGAACCAGTCAATTAATTTGACGATAACGTGGCTAGATGTATACCACGTCTATTTAGCTGCATAATGGAAGACAACATAGTTACATAACATCAACGCTTTTATGTAATAAGAATGTATTGATCGACCCCATTCATGGTTTTTATAGGTCTGCTTACCATTAGGTAGATACAAAATTATATGGTCCAAAAAAATCAAAAAATACCTTTATAAAATATAAAAATAAAATAAAATCTAAATCTTATACTCGTAATATAAAAATAAAATTCTAAGAAAGCTATTATTTTATCTTGTTTTACATAATGTAATTTCTACACCTTTATACTTGTAAATTTACTTTCAATTGAGTTACCCTACAGTCTGTTGTCTCACATTTCAGCTAACTTTCTAACTATCAACACAATCTATTCTAAAGTTTCTCAGTACTGAAACTTTACTCTCTCCTCAAAAGATATATTTTTACAAAATTTATTTACATATCATTATATAAAATTTACATTTAACTTAGCCTAATGTCAAAATGTATTTTAATAACAATTAATAAATTATTGTAACAATAAAGGTTATTATTTTATGTAATATTACATTACATAAAATATTTTTAAGTTAAAAATTTTATATATTATAGCTTTTTTATTGTTGGATTACGTTTCTAGCAACTTTGTATTTACATTGACTCATGTACATAATTATTTTTTTTAAATCTTAGAACGAGAATTCCCATCGTAACTTTATCAACAAACATAATGATATAGAGACCCACGAATCGATTATTTATTCAGATAAATTTTAATTATTTTATTGTACCGAAAATCATTTGTTAAGGGGTCTGTAATAGTCGACTTGACGCCCATACAAACGTCCTTCCAATATTACAACTTGGCTATTAGTCGAAGGTCATTTAATATTGTTATGTTGGTAATTACGCAAAAATCTTGTTGTGGGTAATGAATATTTTTGTATAATATAAAAAAATAAAAAAAAACTGATTTCGAACAAAACCAACACAGAAATAATAATTAATATAATGACCGACAAAAATATTATTTTAATTCTGCGACAAACAGTATTCTAGTATTATTGGAAGTGCTTAAAGCACATTTTGTATGGAGAACGCAGACATTCGATTAAGAATGCAGTGTTCTTAAATCTACGGATTCCAAATTTTATAATAAAAAAAAAATATTGATGTAATTTAAAAAACAGTGACTTACATAATTTTAATTACAGTTAAATATTAAAACAATATTATATATGTCAAAGCAATATTCTTTATCAAAAAATACTAATATTCTAAACTACAAATGTACAACATAGTATTTTTCTAAAAATAGAAATATAAATGCATTTCCTCGTAATAATAAAGGGTAGCTAAGTAATTTGTCAATCCAGTGAATTCATGTTATTAACTAACATTTAGTTCTGCATTTCCCACCCTAGTCAGGGTTTATCGATATGGACTAATGGAACTAGCTAAGGGAGATATATTACTCACGGACAGCTAGAAGCTCAAAGGGTTTTTATGACTCATGCATGAAATTGATGCCTTTGACGAATAGGCTGTATAATTAATAACTACAGGGTGCATCTACATAATAAACCTTTTGTTAGTGATTTTTTCACTCGTGTCAAAATGTAAAAAAAAAGTTTTAGGTATTCAGTTATACTTACCGAGCACTGCCTTGATCGCTAAACGACCAAAATCCCTAAATTAAACTATTAAATAAGATATATATATAAAAGTATCGTTTACAAAATCCAATTAAAAAGAAAATTTTAAGGAAAATATAAAAATATACAATTTGTCTAATAAATTTCTATAAACTAAATTGACATAAATAACTATATAATAGTATTGTTCAGTAACGAATAAAGAATAAAGCTTTATTAATCAGGGGAAAATATCATTCCCAACTCAACGTATTAAGGATTTAAGCCTTTAATGAACAAAGTACTATGTAAAATCTAAAATATATAGGTAGTATATATCATAAGAAAGTTTTTGCATGTTGATGTAATACATTAATATTTATTTACAAACGAACAGTAAGATATCAACTAAATATATCATAAAAGGAATTTGGGATTTAAGCAGAATGAAAAATTAATAATTTTATTTATACACCAATGTGTAATAATGTATATTTTCTAATGTTAACTGTTTAAATTGTATATTTAAAGTTGTTTTTTTCTTATTTCTGCTTAAATCCACTTATTAAGATGTTTATTAGGTTTAAAAGAAACTGTTATTGATTAAGGCGCTGACAATAGATTTAATTAGGTTTCCATACAGTTCCTAAAGTTGTCATCGTGCTTTATTTTTTGCGGTAATTCCTTATTGTTGGGCCGAAATATAGTTTCATTCAGATAAATTTTGAAAAAAAAAATTTTGATTATTGTAGATAAATATTTTGATATTATGTTCTATTCAACGCCGTAACCATCAGCTAAAACTTACCAGTTTTGTTTTGATTCCGAAGACACCGGTGCCTGCACGGTTTAGCTTCTTGCATGGGTTTCATGTCGCTATCAAAATACGAAGTCGAAGGCATAGGCATAAAGCTACTCATCGGTACATGTATCGGAGTAGGCCAATGGTTCGCTGGTGGCAGCGCTAAGGTTGGCATTGAAGTTGGCCAGAGCATAGGATTCGCGGGCTCAGGGAGCCGGATCCCTAAAATAGAAATGTGCATATCGAAAGGGATTCCTATACTTTATGATAGCTTAAGTAAATCCCAGCACATGTTTTTTTTTTTTCATAAAATGATAAAGTGGAAACTCAAGATTATAATTAATTGAATCATGCCACGTAGGATATGCCTTAAGACAATCTTTAACAAATAGTTTTAACCGATGGACAATAAATATATTAAGGAATGTGAAATGTATGTTAAGGAATTATAAAATTTAATGTGTTTACAGCCTATTATAATAGCACTATATATTTATTATTAATAATTAAGGTAGGGAAAGAATTGAAAATATAGTGAAAATTATGGCTTCAAAAACTTAAATTTCCACTTCATCAACCCCACTTTAAAAATGTTCCCGCAAATTAAGAATTGAAGCATTTGAAAGCAGCTCTCAGAGTAAAATTAAATTGCATAAAACAGAATGTTGCGCGCAACAAAATTTTGTTTTTAGTTGTTGTACAATTTTGTTTCATCTTTCAAAATGTCGCACCTCAAAGTTTATGTTTTCCGTTTGAAGTGCGCTATTTTCCTGCTTTTTATAGAAACAACTTTTAATTAGTTTGTACCTTTGATAAATAATAATAAAGGTTGAAACACGATGTATCTAAATATATATATATATATATAAACTATATCTACAAGCTTGAGTAGCTTTTACAGGAAGTACTATAAAGATAAACTTTTCTAAGCTCATTGTCGCTTGTTATAGATTTTCCAGACTATGAGCATGTTGAGTATCCACTCAATCATTTAATGTCCATTTACCTATAAAACGGATAACTTCCAAGCCGTACCGTGTGTATTAAATTACTTACAACGATTAACCATCATAGTGATTAATTTGATGCATCCATTGTAAACTGTATGGTCCGCCGTCACAAAAGGTCGTCTTATTCCAGACATTCTAATCTTAACGATATAATAAAACGAGCTCTATCTATTGCCAAACGATCCATCTATCCTAGAGTCAGGTTCATTTAGAAATTATAAAAAATGTCCTGATGGTAAAAGCTAAATTGCTTGGTCCAATGCTAATTTGTTGGTTTGAGACTTCTATCAATACTAAAGATGCGCCATACGTATCGATATTATCATTATATCGATACAAAGAGATGTGATATATCGATAATTTTATCGATACGTGGCCATACGATACGCATCGATATATCGTATTCCATAGGTAAAAATATCGAATCCATAATTACTACATTAAATGATATTTTAAACCTTATTAATATTATTAAGGGCTGGTTTTTCAATCGTCAGATAAAATTATTCGAAAGTTATGTACAGTATGAAGAACTGTCAAATTTATTCTTTCTCCATACATGTTATCTGTTGGATAACTTTATCAGAGGATTAAAAAATCAGCCCTAAGCCTCGTGTTTTTAGTAATATAACAAACTTATAGATGATTTAACATACTTTGAAAGCTGCGCTGGCGGCGGATTGAATCGAATCTTTGTTTATATATTTTGTGGGCACATGATAATTGTTTTCTCTAGTGTTACTTTATTTAGAATAACAAAACAGAGACGCCAGACGATTTATTATCTATTAGTCAGCGTGTGTCTTTTAATTGTTTAAACGCACAACGACTGCCCAAACTCTTGTTTTTAAGTAGCTTAAGCGCCTCTTAATGTTAATTGTAATGTTTAATGGTATTTTAAGTTTGCTTGTTTATAACTTTTTTTAAATATCGATATAAATCGTCTGTATACATACAACGGCTCACGGTACACATCGATACCCTGTATTGATACAAATAAAAATTTTAGACATCTTTAATCAACACTAGACCTACTGTACATGTCTATACAAATCGCGACAAGCTTTACACTTGGTCGATTAACTTTAGATTACTATCGGCTTATAAAGACGAGGTCGAAATAAAACTCGCGGTCTCTGTGTAATTGTACGACTTCAAATATCAATATATAATTATATCATATATAATACTTTCTTTCGAATTGAAACATTTCGTCATTGGAGTTAAGAAACTACATTTTTCTTTTATAAGATAAAAATAATACTTTTAATCTAAAAATATTTGGTAATATTCTTAAAAGTTTTGTAACTATATAAGTTACAAAATTTTGGCCAAAACAACCTTTGTTAACGTGTTAATTACTATACCTATACTTTAAATAATTCTTATTAACTTATAACTACTAATACTGTACTAAATGAGAACATAAAACCCTCACAAAAGTGAAGAAATATGAAACGGGCATTCAATGATTATATATTGTTTGCAGTTTGCGTAAAAAGTACTGCAAAAGCAGTGTTATCTACGGAATTTGCTGTTCAACGTACGGCAGATACAAAGAGAGCTGAAACAATTTACCTGAAAAGTTTCCATCACAAAGACATGTTGCAGTCAAAAACTTTGCAATGTATTTCCGCAAAATATGAAATTCTAAATTTAGATTTGTTTCATTTAAATTATCTCAACTTTGTTTCGAAACCTACCTTTTCGTTTTATAGTGCTTAAGTTTTTTAAACAATGTCTCTTTTTATTGCAGCTTGGTTTCAAACTTAGTCATAAAAAAGTTTTGTAATTTTAATTATGACTTTCTATTACCTTAATACTTTTTTATAATAGGTATCTAATAATTAATTTATATTTTGAGTTATTTCGCCTTTGAGATCTTTATATTTTCTACGTTATTTTTAATTTAAATGCGTTCATTTTAGGTGTGAAAACGTAACAATTAGACATAATAAATATGTACCATCAAGAGTGCTACGACGCCAAGTCGGCCTCAGGGTACCCAGCGGTGGATTTAATTCCCACCTCGTCCTACACCGAACAAGTGGCCAGCTCATCAATGTGCTTGGATAGACCCAATAACCAATCTATTCACCGTTGTTATAGTGTTCACTATACCAAAATAACACAATGGTATAGTGAACATAAGACCCACAGCCTTGAAGGCAGTCTCCGGGCATATTAAAGTAAAAAAAAATACCAAAGTATTTTTAAGTCTAACATTCGGCCATCACGCACAGAAAATAATAAAAATATATTAAAATCTATATGAAAAAAAAGAGTTTTATTTGAAAATGTTTAATGGATATTTTTATGTACTGAAGTTGCTAAATCCCTCAATCTTCCATATAATCACGTACAGCTGCTGAAAATCAAACAATTGCGGACACACTCTACCAGTTTTATTATTTAAAAATATTTCAATAAAGTAAGAATGAAAAATTCCAATAAAATGTATAAAAAATACCTTCGTCATAAAATTGTTTTAGATGACAAAGAAATTGATTTAGGTATTAATGGATGCTTGATTCGGAGAATGAGCAAAACATGTTTTTACCCTCATCATAATAATAAAAAAAAGTCGAAATAACTTGATAATTATTGACGACGACGACGGTATCCCATTAAATATTTAATCTCTTTGTGCGAATTTAAATTTCTTTATTAGAAATCAATGACCATTAAATCTGAAATTACTCACATATATGCAGAAATCTAGGTATATATTGGCAAAGATTATAATAAAAAAACAGACTCCTCTGCTATCTAGTATTAAAAACTAGTACTTCTAAATTCACTCATATAGAATTATTATAAGAAAGCTAATAGAGGGTGTACAAGTAGATAACAAGCAATGACAAAATTCGTGAGGGGTGACTAAAACCTTTTGGCTCAGTGGTTGAGTGCTTTGCCACGAAATTAAAGTGAAATCTAGCTCACACCTCGATAGCCGGAAATTAAATTTACCTACAATAAACACCGGCAGGGTGGTGACGCGCAAAACACTAAGCTAAACTTGACCTAACCTAACCTATATGATGCAATTCTGACGTAATCTAACCTGGTGAAATTGAAAATTGACAGACAACTACATAATTTCGGTGAAAGTTTAGCTTAACATTGTGCGGCGTAATACGCGAATAGTAAACTTATTTCTATACAAGTGACTGTGTAGGTAAAACATTCCTCGACTGCTTACTCTGCTACTCAAGTCGCCCGACACTCTCCCGTAAGAGAGCGCGAGTCTAAATACCTAAACTGCGGAGTGAAACAGGCCCAATATTAGTCTGTATTGGTCACCCATCAACGATATCCACTTATCACGTAAAGCTATAAGATGTTGTAGATGGGCGCGCAGGTTTATATTAGACAATCTCTACCGAATAATTGCTTAGATACCTCACTGTCAAATTATGGAAGAATGGTAATAATAACAAAGCAGCTGATACAGATACTTTACTATTATGCAATAATAAAAAAAACATTAAAAACTAGTATCATATAAATCGGATAAGTGGTTTTCGAGTTATATGCACACAAACAAACACACAGACATTTTGAATTAATTACAGATTTAAATAATCTATATAAAAAAATATACATGAACACTGTGGTTTATTAGGGGAAAAAATCGTTAATTTAAAATAAAACTTAAATTATTGATTTTTAATTTTACCTACTTGTTTAATTGGAATTAATCCTAAAATAATATATTTTCCTAATATTTAATTAATAGGAATTTATTTATTCGGCAAATTAATTGAATATTCGACAAAATACGAACATTAAAAAATACGTCGAATATACCGAATACGAATGAATATTCGGCCGAACATTCGGCGTATTTCTACAAACCATGATCAGAAAAATATTATCATTAAAAGTTTATAATTTTCTCAGAAACCAAATCTCTTTGTAGCTTTAATTATCTCTTAATTTATTCGAATAGACACGATGTAATTAAAATCGATGAAGTCTAGGTGAGAGACATTTAAATATAAATATTCTTACTCTAATTAATTGTAGAGTTTTATTGAATTGTACTTATATTAATTAGATTTTTATTATGCTGTTTGTAAAAACTCTTTAAAGTTCAATATTTTAAAAATTCCCACACCGGTAAACAAAGAATTTTTTTTTTTTTTTTTTTAGTTTTTATTTCTGACGTTATATATATATATATATCATCACCTATTAGACGGCCCTAGGGTAGGGTAGTGGAGGGGTTTTTAATCCCACCTCGTCGTAGCCGATGGTATGAGTCTACACAGAACAAGTGGCTAGCTCGTCGCGATGTTTTGATTAGACTCAATAACCCATCTATAAACAGTTTTACAAGTTGGTATTGTGAAACCGGGACCGACAGCTTAACGTGCTCTCCGAGGCACTATAGTGGTGTTGTCAAACAAATGTGCATACATTTTTTAATTAAAAACTCATTGGTACACACCGGGATTCGAACCAGGGACCTAAGTGTTTTTAAGTCCAAAGTCTAACCAACTCGGCCACCACGTATATATGAAAAGATTTACCTTTCTCGCTGAACATTCGTTTTATTTGTGCTCTATGCGAGCGTTGAAGTTTGAAATGTTAACGTTGATATGTTCATCAAAAAATCTAATAGTTCCTTTTTTATATTCAATCCAAATTTAAACTCTTGACATGCTGAAGGTTCCTACTGCGAACTTTTATTTGTTTTCAATGTTTTCAGAGACAGTTTTCATTTGGATTTATTTTATATTTAAAGTAATTGAAAATACTAATTTGTACTAACCTTGTGTTAGTAGCATATGATAGATAAGATTTATTACCTTTTATATATTTTTTAAAATATATTATATATCTAAACATTTGATCATCAATACATTTATATATTGATAATGAGGTTTTTTTTTAATAAAGACACTAAAAAATATATCTTATATTTTCTTTACGTATTTATAATATTACTAGATACATAGCAATTATTATGATTACTATGACCTATAAAAGTAATGAATAAAATAAACTGTTTAGAATATGAATACCAATGATTAAAAATATTTTTCAACAAAATGTGTTCGAAATGTATTTTTACCGCAGCTTGAAAATTCTTACCTGGAAGACATTTGGCATATTTGTTAATGTCCTTGGCCATTGTTTTTTATAAATACTTTTTTGACGTTTGGTTTTACCACTTAGATTTTTTCAAGCCTTATTGTTTTTATTGTGTTATTTTTGATTACTCTGATAGTAGTATTTGGGCATTAGAGATTATTGTAATATTAAATGTGTATTATGTATAAACTACTGTGAAGTGTTATTGTTACTTTTGTTTCTGTACTTTCTGTAAAAATCACCAAAAACTTGCGCCGGCGCATTCCTGGAGGAAAAGTGCTGGATGGTTGAGTGCACCCTTGTAGGGTCACAACTCATCAGGCTGGTTATATAAAATACCTTTCTTTTTTTGTTTATTTTCATCAAAGGAAGGACATTGACATATAGTCCAGTATAACCTGCGGTCATGGCATGAGGTTGGTTAAACTACATTGTGCATCGCCTACCAAAATGATATCATGATGAAATCTCAATAGTGAAATAATGTGTAGTGTATATTATTCTTATTAAATATATATATATATATATATATATTATAAATAGAAAAAAATAGATTGTTTGTTCCAGATAAACTCAAAAACTACTAACCGATTTCATAATTTCTTTCACTAATATAACCCTCTACTATAAGATATATTATATTTTTAATACTATTTAATTTAATTTACTATAAATGCGGATGAAGCCGCGATGCACAGTTAGTGTTGTATAAACATAGACTAAAACAGTTATATCACACACAATGCCCTGGCCAAGAACTAAGCTCTAGGCTTAGTTCACATAGATTATACTATGTGTATCATACACATAGTTTATACTATGTGTATCAGATACGATACTAATACCAGGCCTGTTACAGTTAAGGTTTTTCGGTTTGCCATCCCGGGGGCGCGATTCGACCAATAAGCAGTGGAGGAATAACACTTTCGATTTTTTTTCGTTAATACTCTTAAAGACTCTAGTATAACGATACTTGAGTATATTAATAAAAACGAAGTTATATTGGTATCTACAAGTAGTACACTTTCACCTTTACTGATCGCGTGTATTGTGCAGGTGTTCATTGTATGTACGAGTAAATATAAAAAAGACATATTTTTTTTGGGTCCCAAAATATTTAACGTATATATTGACGAAATATACCTTGAAACATATGTCCCGTTTTATTAATATAAATTATATCAAAGTATCACAGTAAAGACTAACCGGAATTCTAAATTATTTGAAATAACATACAATTTGACTTCTACATTATAGTAAAAATAGGAAATAATTCCATTTACAAAGCAATAGAGAGCACTATAGCAAATAATTAAACGTGATGCCATATTTCTCAATATTCCGGTTAGACTAAACTAAATATATTTACACTGCTTAAGATACATAATTTGGGGTTTAAAATAACATATAATTCAACAATATAAGTTAAAGCTTATCCGTCATACAAAAAAAAAGGATCTCCTTTACGACCTTAAAGAGGAGTAAGTTATATTGCACTTGCGTGGTGAGAATTGGTATTTAAATAGTACTATCAAATATTATTTGTAATACATTGCAAACTGTAAAAAAAAACACACTTATATTGCTTATGCTATGAGTGGGAATCGAACCTCAGACCTCCGGTTTCAAAGCCAACGGAAGGGGTCATTTATTACATTAGTGATCTTCCAAATTCTACTACAAAATAGTGTAATTTTTTTTAAAATAAACGATAAATAAAGGTATATTTCCTACAGTTATGAATAAAATTATAATACTAACTATTACTAACCCAGTCAATCAGTGTCTATACATTCGTACAACAACATTTATATGTGGCTCCTTATAAACATCTGGGAACCTTAACACGTAATTCCAATATTGATATATTTTCACAAAGTGAACCCGACTAGACGATTTTTGCTCGAGGGGTATCTCTTTATTTATCTTAGAGCACAATATTTCGTAACTGTAAACATTAGGCTGTCAAACACAGTTTTAAATTACACTTACTTGACTTAGGAGGATATGAATTGTACCTATTATACTAAAAATATATATCTACCGTAAACATTTGTACATATATACAATAAACTATAATAAATATAAGAGAGTACTAACTAAGCGATTGAAAATCCGTAAGTATATTAAAACAAGAAGAACTATTTAAATATTTTACCGAAATATTTGCATCAAAGATTAATTTATATCAATATTAAAATATAAAATCAAACCACTTAATAAATGATTGTATGATATAATCTACTCGCAATTATAATATAATAAAATAATAACAGAAACCAATATAATATAAATAATTTTACTTACACATACACACTCTCTGATATAGTAGTACACTATACTGTACCCGTATGTAAATACACAAACATAAAAACACACTCATATACACTCATACACAAACATACACGCGCGCAACACATTCAGATATAAAAGTATATCATGTGTGTACATAAATATACACATACACTGTGCGCACACACACATATTAACATACATATTCACAAACACAAAATAACACATAATCAATCTTTGGTCAGTATTGGTCACAACAGTCAAACTGATATGCACCAATCAACAATATAACACTGTTATTAATATTGTCACATGTATTAGAGCACGCAGGTTTAGATGACAATATTTGCGACTGGTCACTAATATACTCGTGTAAAACATCCGCTTATCCGATTTTTATATAATTTAATTAAAAAAACATAAAATCCGAAATACTACGCCAAAAATTCTATTGATATCCTCAAAATACATTTATTTGTAAAATCAAACTTTACATTTAATGGATTTATTTAAAACTGATTATAATTTTAGATCACATACTGTAGCCGACAAAGCTTTAAATATTTTTTTCTTTCCAGAAAACGGTGATAGAATTTCTCATATTAGATGTTTATTAGAGCTTATATAATAAAGCTATAATATTACTATTTCCAGAGTACGTTGCCATGGCAATACCAATATTAAATAAGGTAGATTTATTCAAGCTTATTTAATACTTGTCACTCAGATAAGTATTGTATAGGTATGCTGATGGCACCCACTCCACGGGTACAATATTAAAATACCTAAAACATTATTAACTTACTTACTAACTTACTTTTTTTTTTAACACTAAATCATAATCTGGCCCCTGCTCGCTGCGAGCAATTAATAATTTTAAATCTGTCACACCTTCCACGATATTTATTTTAATGATATCTGTAAAAGATAATTTTGATCTATATTAAATGCGCAACATATCTAACGTTAAACACGTAGATAGATAAAGATTATTACTGTTTTTATTTTTTAGTAATATGTACCTAAAAGATAAAAATTGTTAATCCTTAGTACCATCGAGGACTTTTGGAGATATAATATAACTCGGCGACTTGGTGCCTATTTTTATGGTACCTAAAATTTACTTTATTTATAAATAGGATCCTTTAATGATTTATATATTTGTTGAGTAGAAATAACAGAGTAATAGGAAGGTATAAAACTATAAATTATTGAACACATATGATTATATTACTGTATATTTTTTAATTATTTTACATATTATATAAGTATTAATAATTTTGGTAAACTGTAAAAACTTAAAATGCATTTTGAAAATGCAAAATTTATATTTTTAAGTGGACATTTTTAGATGAACCAAATTGCATTTTCGAAGGGTAAGCTTTGCAGCAAGCTTAAATGGGGGCTGAGAAATATTGTTGAGCTCTGCAAAAAATCACGCTTTGCATAATTCATTTACATTTGAATGACCTAAGCCCTGGTTGTAATGTAATTCGAATTGGTTTAGTTGTGTCCAGCTGCTTTCTGAATTGGAATTGTTATTTGTTGAACCCGTTCAATTTATTCAGGTTTGCCAAAATTGGTTCCTTTTATTTTGTTAGGTTTTCGCAATATTAAAGAAAAAAACTAAGGAATATTAGATACATAGTCAACTATAAATCTTTGGGTCCTCTATAGGATCTCATATATATAATTTATTATTAATAGATTAATAATAAAAAAATAACGCTTAGAATAGCCATCAAAAAAAACCCGATATGACATTCACACTCTTTTCCTTATGAGCTTATTTAAAAAAAAAAAAGAAATTACAAATAAAACAGACCAAGTTCTCAAGTTATTTTATGCCGTCAAATAGACAAAAAGAACATCTGAGACGAAGTATATTGTGCCCTCTAAAAGTCTCTCAAAGTACGGGTTCTCTTTTTAAACAATAAATATAAAGATTTTAAAGAAAATAAGAGAATAGCGGAGAAGAAGAATAAAATAATATTGGAAGAGCAAACCATTGAGTGCAAGTCCTCAAGATACGCGATGTCTCTTCTAGGGCAGCCGACGCTCCTAAACCTAACGTACCGAAAATTTACACTAAAATACATCTTTGAATGTATAAAACCTATATTTCAAAATTACAATGTCTATGACCAGTTGGTCAACAAAGAGCCTGACGTTAAAAAATATCATTTATACTATTTTAAAGACAATTTTATTGTGCGTTAAACATTATCTTAGACTTTCTAGGGTGGTTTGAACGTTTCTATCTTGTTTTCAGTGGAAAACGTGTCTGAGCTAAGTAAACTTTTTAAATAGGTAGACCGGTAAGTACACATATAAATGCATACAAGTATAATTGAAAATAATTGATAGGTATCTTATTAAATAAAAATATGCAGATTTTCGTTTTTTTAGATAATTTACAAAAATATGTATTTATTTAAATTGGGATTATTAATATTTGCTTAAGTACCTACATGTAACAATTTTAATATCCTGCTAATAGTTTAAGTGAAAGAAATATATTAGATGAAACATACATGCAATATTGGTTTAGTAAATTTTATTAGTATATAGTTATCAATCAATATTTTTTATTAATTTTGAAAGCAGATTTTTTGCGTTAGTACTACTCCATACCCAATTCACTTTTAATAATAAACCGTCGCAAATATCTAGCACCTCCGAAGAAAAAACCCTAATCTGCGAATACGCGGTAAAATAGACAAAGTATTAAAAAACAAAAAAATCGAGGTTTTATTTTTTGTTATATATATATTATTTTAACCAAGCAGTACCGTTTCGGGTTGGTCTGCATTCTTAGTTTCATTGCACAAAATTAACTCTCAAAAAATACTTTCTTGAGCACTTATTGATTGGCATTCATTACAAATTGTAGTTGTATTAATTTGCGCATGGTAATGAATGGTGCAAGAACTGACCTATAGAGCAATTGAGTATACCTATAGAATTAAACAGGCTCATATCAATAAAAGAAGATAAGATAAGGTTTATAAAATATTAAATTACATTACAGTATTTCCTGTAAAAGTTATTACAATAAACTTATTAGAAATAATTGAGTTAAATACTTGTTAAATGAGTTTAATTTTGTACTTATAAATAGGTTTTCAATCATAAATATTTTATGTTCATGGCTTAAAAAATAATTGGCATTTTCGACGCTAAAATTAATTATTTGCAGAACTTTTAGATTGTTACGAAATATCAGATTGAAAAGCAGATAAAAAGCTTAGAGTTCAGATACTTTGGTTTATAATATTTACTTTTAAAACAAAGTCTCCTTAATCTTACAGAAAGCATTTGGCATACATTTATAAATGAAAAAGTACATACTGCGGGTACGAGGATAACCCCCTGGCGGCGGCTCCGTGTTATCCTTAGGGATACGCACCATACGATCTCCTTTATAGTTTGACATCTGAAACAATCATAAAGGTAAATATTATTAATTTCGCCACATTTTCTTATAACCACTTCGGAAGCCGGTTAAAAAAAATACTATGTGGTTAAGATCAGGAGGATAAGTAGAACCAGACAACTTTCGTGGCGATTAGGGTAAAACCTTAATATTTTCCTGGTTATATAGCACAATGCTAACTGAGAGGGCATAAGGTTTGAGGTAGCCCGGTAGTCACGCCGCAACCTGTGTATAATAGATGTACTATATAGTACTACCTATACGAACTGGTAACGGTGGATCCTGGAGGAGGAGCTAGACACTGTGTATGGTTGTATAAGATCTACAGAGCTAGGAAAGACTTGATAACCCTGCGTTAGACTATCTACTCTAGACAGCAACTTCCCCGTCACCAAGATATTAAATACTATAGGTGCCGTGAAAAGTAGCGCTCCTTGTACTTAAGTTAAAGAACCCATAAATACATATGTATGCATCTACTTCGGCACATTCAGACAAGCGGCCAGTCTTAGAATATAACTTCAAGCAAAATCGTTAGGGTACAACTGAACATGTTCTTTGAAAAGAGCCAAAGGAAGTGGGATTAGAGAAGCATTAAAAATACAGCCTATAATACTTCACTGAGGGCCGGAGCCGGCTTCTGAAAGTGCTCAATCCCTCAAACGCCGCAAATATAGTACGTTGATAGACAATTATATATTTGTGGCGTTTGCAGTAGAGACTTTGGGCCCTTGGTCATCGGATACAAAATTATTTGTAAAAGATATTGGTAAAAGACTGGTCCTCGCCTCGGGTGACCTTAGAGCGGCGGCGTTTTTCTCACAACAAATAAGTTTAGTCATTCAAAGAGGAAACGCCGCCAGTGTCCTGGGCACTATGCCGCACGGGACCAATTTAGACAGTATTTTTCTTTTATAAATTGTGTACATACTTTTTATTTATAGGTTTATTTAATATTAGTTTTATTTATTAGATTATTTTGCTTTAAAATATTGTTAGGTTGTAATTTTCGGCTAATTCAATCAGTCTTTTACTTGGCCTATAATTAAATGTATTAACACATTGTGGGCAAATTTCATAGATATTTTAACTATTTACGGGATACAGCTGTCCAGTTCTTAGTTGTAGATCTCTAGTATAATCTAAAATATATGTATGGTCAACAATTACAATAATGAATGACCGATCTACGAGACATTCTTATTATCAACAAACAGTTTATATTCCGGCCAATTTTCTGTTGGAAATAAGACCATTTTAAACCAAATCAGAGCTAAAGATGTTATCACCCTAACTGTTGTTGAAACAAATGTAATTAAAGATTCATTAAAAAGTTTAAATTGAAAATTAATTTCACATCTTCGAATCACAGATTTGTTTTTTTTTCCAGATCAAAGGTTTGCCTTTAGAAGGGGTTCGTAGTCTCTCTCAACTACGCACGATGTAGTTCTGCCATTTAGGAGGTGTTACGCTCAATGAGGCATTGTCCCGAAAGTGATCGTATGGTCCGTTATCAGCACATTATGCATTAAACCAGCGAGCTGATCTGATTACATAATAGAATCGTTCTTCACGTCAATGGTTTGGTTGCTGGTGAACCACAGGTGAACTCTCATCACCATCACCAAGAATATATTCTGATTGCGCTATCGGTGGGTGCTATCTGTCTATGAGTTGTGTTTATGATAGACAGAATTTGGTAACCCGCTGGTGGCCACGAAAGTGAGTTGGTTACGTATTTTTACGTACGAGAAATTTGGAAAACAAGGTTGATATTGTTTTCCCTATCTGTGTATAGTGTTTACGTGCTTTGGGAAGACATCTGACTTTATAGATCAGATTGTAAATAATTTATTTATCTAATTTAATGAGATTTTTAGGTTGTTTATGCACATTTATAAAACAAAAAATTGGTACAAGTCAATGATTTTTTGCTACCGATGTCCTAAGGTTAGGTGGCCTGGTAATGATCCTCACGGTCTTAGGATCTGATGTGGTTTTGTGACGCACTCGGTCAAGGATATCCTTGCTAAAAGTTTAGTGCCAGTATTATTTTTTTCCACCTAAAAGCAAGGCGGTGTCGACTTTCCAAATCCGATGCTGGAATTATGTGGGGCTGTTCATATCTTACGCGATTACTAAATCAAGTTTTAATAAAGCCGGGAAGCACCGTTTAGATTGGCGACTTATATGCTTGGCCCTACATCCAGATTGTTCTCTCACGACTGAGTACTGCTATCCATATAATTTGTGCCAGTCAAGTATCACAGATGTAGGCTGCTGATGCTACATTGATCTGAAGATATATCACAGGCTAAATGAACGCTGCAGAGTAGCGGGTTGCGTAAAAGATCTAGCTTTTTCGACTAGTGGATTCAGATAAGTTGAAGCATTTTGAGCTACCTGGCCTAATAACTATATTTCTTAACTTATTTACTACATAGTCTGGCGTAATTGTGATGGCGAAGCACATAAAGTTTGATTCTCAATTCCTGTTGAATAAATTCAGGTCCCTATCAGCTATTAAGTCATCGCATCTGCGGGCTGGACATTGAGAGCTTAAAGGAGCGATAGGTTGCCTGCCTAAATCCATGTTTTCAGGATCATTGCCAGGCCACCTGACCTTAGGACATCGGTACTGAGCAAAAAATCAATTGGTACGAAATATGAAAGACATACACAAATCTTTGACTTGAATTAAGTTTCTCCGGCACAATATTTAATAAATTAAATGATTTTTAAAATTTTTAAAATTCCCTACGTGTGTGTGCCACGTGACATGTATGCCAACCAAATTTTTGGCCCTACTACGTGCTGGCGAAGGGCTTCCGGAAGTCAATTTGCCCTTTGAAGCTCGTCACCCCTTATTGCTTTCTAATTCTGGTTAGTCGTTAAGTATATGATGTAATGTTTTAATTCTTTATTCGCAGCATCTTACAGCGTAAATATTGGTTCTCTCAAATGCCAGACATGCCAAGTACTCAAAGCTGTTATCATGCAGTCTTAAATGGAAGGTCAGTCATTTGATTGTATGGATAAAACTCGATCATTTGCTAGCATTAATACAGATTTTTCTAGTTTTATAAAAACTGTCTGTCTAACAAGGCTGAATTAGTTATAACTATTAGAATTAAAGCTGTCACTGCCCTTGGCAGTGTTGTATCTTGTGATAATTAGCCATCCTTTATTTGGTCTTATTGTGTAATAAACTTACAAAGGGCCCCAACCGATATTTAAAAGATGTATAAATATGTTGAGCAGATAATCAAAAGTTTGTAAAATCATATTATGACTTTTTAATCTAATAGAATAGAAGCTTTTGTAAACTTTTTTACGTAAGCTGATGGGTGAAACCATATTAACTTTTGTGTAACTTGCTGAGGTATTTTATAAAATTTAGACCGTCCTCAAATCACTCCCATTCTCTCTTCCCTCTACGCTCTTTACAGTTCCAAACGACATCGATGCCTTGACTTCAGGTAGTTTATTTGATAGGGTAGACACTTGTTGCCTGAATAGAGCACCCCTACAGGGATGTGAAGTGTAATCGACTATCGCAATTTGAATTGATATTGTAGATGACCCAATATTTCTGGCATCGCTGGCCATACGAATACCTTTACATACTTCAACAACGCGTAAGTGGTCTGAAAAGTATCCGTCTTCAGACCACTTCTAGGAGACCTCGGCCTGGTTAAGGATTTTAATAATATTAAAATCGTTCACTAGGACAAAGACTGCGTTTTCCTAAATTAGTATCAGGAGTAAATTAAGTACGTTTTTTTGGTTGGAGACTCCGTTTTAAAAAGAGTGGTTGCTGCACAATATGAGCTGTATTTATTTGACAAATTTGGAAAAGGTTGTTATACTTTCGCCATTTGTGTTCAGTATTAGTGAACTGAGGCGCCTCCAATTTTGTTTCTCTATTGTGTCTTGGTAGGCTTGCCGGTACTTTGATGTTGGTTGGTTATTGGCGGCCTTTTAATTTAGTTGTGAAAATAACAAGTTAAAATTATCACACCTGGATTTTGAGTGAAACAACAGACCTGGACGGAGATCTTAGAAGCTAATATAGAATAAGTTCAATTTTAGCACAGCAAAGCGCGGCCGTGATCAGAAAAAAGTGACCACTTTCATCTTTTTTCTGTACAGTTTGTCATGGCCTGGGTGTTTATAAAGTATGATATGTATTAGTTTATTTTCTTCGTTCTTTCTGGTGCACATAGTACATGCCTAGAGCTTAGTTTGTCATAGAGCAATATGTGTAAATTGTCCTACATATTATTATTGTTTAATTCAAAATATTGAATATACTATACCGTATGGTATTTTTTTTAATTAGCATTTGTTTAATTATTATGTATAGATAAGACTGTCTTATCTTCGAAACTATACAGAAGGTTGTGATGTGGTCATTACCATTAACATTTCGAGCCAGCCACTAGTTCAGTGTAGATTCATACCATCGGCTACAACGAGTGTCACGTTACACCCGCTCCATATTATATTTATGTATTTTATTTTATTTGTCTTCATATCATTTCATACATTTTTTTAAAATGACCACCAAATGTATCATAATACACCATTTTCAGGGAAAATTCCAGGTAGTAAAAACATGGTTAAATTGGTTAATATTTGTATGTAATACTCCAGAATTTTGACAGCTAGAAATTTCCCTTCTGTGAACGTTCCAAATTTTTCATTTAGTTTTCACGAAAAGTTAGGCTTTGGTTATGAAATCAGATTCCTAACATTTTAAATTTTAATTTTAATTATATAAACTAATACATAGGTGATATTGTAAATTAAAACATATTCTTTAGGTATTTTCACATTTTTAGACACTTAAAACACTAAATCTTAGCGTCTCCTCTGACCGCTAGGTAGCTTCAAAAGTTCCCATACAAACCAAAAAAAATACTGGCAGTTTATAAATTAAAACTAAATATGAATTTTAATCGTAGAGCTCTAAAATGGTCTTTAAATATCTCGGACCGGCGATTTTTCGTTAGTCTCGAGGAAGCTTAAGAAAGAAGAAGAAGTCTAGCTACAGTGGCAGTGATCGACTGGTTCTCATCCTTGAAACCTTGAACCTGCTACGTCGAGAACCAGGCCCGATCCTGTCACACTTCCTTGAGGACTCCGGATTCTGGAGTTGCGGCCTCCGGAATTTGCCTAGACTCCACTTCGCTCGGACGTCTGCTCTGAGGGTTGGAGAACCTCCTTGTGCTGCAGGACCTCGCCTCGGGCTTCGAGCCTTGAGTGACGAGGCCATCTGACTTCTCGTCTCAGGCATTGGCCTGAGAGACGGAAATTCACCTCTTCGTGTACGGCTGCCTCTACAGCCGTGCCGCCCGCTGTCTGCGTGCTGCCGTCGTGCCGCCGCCTTCCCCTTGCTGCCGTCATCGTGCTGCAAGCCACTGCTTCACGGACCTCACCTCAGGCCTAGAGCCTTGAGAGTCGAGGCCATCTGAGTCCTCGTCTCAGGCGTCAGCCTGAGAGACGAGGCCTCGCCTCATCGTGTGCGGCTGCTACAGTCGTGCGTGCTTGCTGCTGCTGCCATCGTGCCGCCGCCTTCCTGCTTGCCTGCCTACATCTGCTGCCGTCGCCTGTCTACGTGCCAGTCTGCGTGCCAGTCGACGTGCCAGTCCTCGAGCCTGTCCCTCGTCATTCCTTCCAATCTTCCCATACTATACGGTCAGAGTTTTAGTTTATAATAGGCATATCCATTGTAGGCAGGGCCAACATTTATTAGGTAGGTCTCTTACATAGTTACTGTACTCAAAACAAACTTTACTTGTAAATATATCTTATATTTTAAATAAACTTGTATTAAACCAACTTAATCTTTCATTTTATTTTAAATTCTATAAAACCCCCCCCGCTACATTGGCGCCCAACGTGGGGCGTACAGTTCCTATAACTACACTTTTCACCTAGGTACACACCTTCTTTATATTTTTTAACTTAGGAATTTCTTTAGTATTTTAACTTAAAAACTGTAAATATATATTTTTTTGTTTTGTAAATATTCTGAAACAAAAAAACTTGATTTTCCAATTTATTATTTGGAATTTTCTTTAAAAAAAAACTTAATTTGATTTTCTTTTAGTAAATTTCTTTTAAAATTAATTTTCTTCAATTTACTTGAGCCAAATGGATACTAAAACAATAAAATTGCATTTTCTTAATAAATATGAATTAACCTACGAAGTCTATATCAGATATCGTGAATCTAAACTTAATCTTAAACCTTTAGAAGACTTAAACTTCGATATTTTTTTTCTAAATTCTAAAATGACTTATAACGTCTATGACTTATAACGTCCTGTTTATTTTCGCTTTATATTGGCTATAAAATCTTTAAAAAAAAACACTACGTAATACCTAATATAATTATTTTGCTTAAAAATAATTTTCTATATGACTATTATGTCATAGATATTTTTATCGATTCTTTTTAAAACTCTTGAAATAAATTTAAAAACCTATTGCTTAAAACTGTTTTTTTTTATTAAAAAAAAAAAACTCGTAAATATATATAATAAAATAATAATACGTTTAAATAATTTTGTTTTTAATTATAACTCTTTAATATTTTTATATGTACATTTGTAAATATCACCTGGAAATCTTTATTAACCTTTATAAACTGTACATATATTTTGAACTTAAGTCCTAGAATTACTACTTTATTTTATAGACACATCCTAGAACATAATCTTAAACTTATACCTAGAACTTAAATAAATTGTTCTTAGGATTATTTATTTTAAACTTTTAATGATTTGAAACTTGAATTAACTTATAAAATGTTAATTTTATAGTTTTTTTTGACAACTATGAGTCAAATACTTGTTCTAACGTGGTCGTAGACCATAAAAACATTTCTTAAACTTTATTTGCTTAATCTAAAAAGAAAACTTTTGGCTTAAGTAAAGATTAAATTTTTTTTTAACTTAAATAATTTATAATATTTTTTGTTTTAATTGTTAAACCTGGAACCTAGAATCTTGAACTGCTACAAACTTTTAAAACATAAAATCTTTTGATTTTCATGATTCATTAACTTCATTAAATACTATATATTTCTTAATTTTTGGCACTATTTCTATCTTAATTTATGTATGTCTATATTTATTTTCTACGGAGCGGAACGACAACTCCTTAAATATGCCTTACGTCGTCAATTATATTATTATTTTATGTATGTTTGTTCGATCACCCTTATATTTACATATTATATTATATTTTTTAAAGAGCGGATGACAACGACTCTATAAATAAGCCTACGTTGGTATTGTGTTTCTTACCTTCTTTGAGTAACACAATATTCTGAATTTCTTAATGTACTTCTATCAAGACCTATGCTACAACCTTGGTAGAAAGTACCCTTCTCCTTGAAAAACTCCCACCAGGCCGTTTGCTACATACCTGGTGAGGGGTATTATACTTTGCGCCTGGGAACTAAACCCAGGGCGGGGTATTTGACTTTGCGCCTGGGGACTAAACCCAGGGCGGGGTGCTATAAATACAGGAGCGGATACGGTAACTCCTTTATCAAATAAGCCTAGCCGACAACTACTGTGTCAAGAACTTTTCTTGTACCATATCTATCTAAATTATTTATTATCTTTTATATATTCTTGAAAAATTTTTCGGGAAGCCTAAAAATTTTATGGGGAAATGGGGGTATATGTCACGTTACACCCGCTCCATATTATATTTATGTATTTTATTTTATTTGTCTTCATATCATTTCATACATTTTTTTAAAATGACCACCAAATGTATCATAATACACCATTTTCAGGGAAAATTCCAGGTAGTAAAAACATGGTTAAATTGGTTAATATTTGTATGTAATACTCCAGAATTTTGACAGCTAGAAATTTCCCTTCTGTGAACGTTCCAAATTTTTCATTTAGTTTTCACGAAAAGTTAGGCTTTGGTTATGAAATCAGATTCCTAACATTTTAAATTTTAATTTTAATTATATAAACTAATACATAGGTGATATTGTAAATTAAAACATATTCTTTAGGTATTTTCACATTTTTAGACACTTAAAACACTAAATCTTAGCGTCTCCTCTGACCGCTAGGTAGCTTCAAAAGTTCCCATACAAACCAAAAAAATACTGGCAGTTTATAAATTAAAACTAAATATGAATTTTAATCGTAGAGCTCTAAAATGGTCTTTAAATATCTCGGACCGGCGATTTTTCGTTAGTCTCGAGGAAGCTTAAGAAAGAAGAAGAAGTCTAGCTACAGTGGCAGTGATCGACTGGTTCTCATCCTTGAAACCTTGAACCTGCTACGTCGAGAACCAGGCCCGATCCTGTCACACTTCCTTGAGGACTCCGGATTCTGGAGTTGCGGCCTCCGGAATTTGCCTAGACTCCACTTCGCTCGGACGTCTGCTCTGAGGGTTGGAGAACCTCCTTGTGCTGCAGGACCTCGCCTCGGGCTTCGAGCCTTGAGTGACGAGGCCATCTGACTTCTCGTCTCAGGCATTGGCCTGAGAGACGGAAATTCACCTCTTCGTGTACGGCTGCCTCTACAGCCGTGCCGCCCGCTGTCTGCGTGCTGCCGTCGTGCCGCCGCCTTCCCCTTGCTGCCGTCATCGTGCTGCAAGCCACTGCTTCACGGACCTCACCTCAGGCCTAGAGCCTTGAGAGTCGAGGCCATCTGAGTCCTCGTCTCAGGCGTCAGCCTGAGAGACGAGGCCTCGCCTCATCGTGTGCGGCTGCTACAGTCGTGCGTGCTTGCTGCTGCTGCCATCGTGCCGCCGCCTTCCTGCTTGCCTGCCTACATCTGCTGCCGTCGCCTGTCTACGTGCCAGTCTGCGTGCCAGTCGACGTGCCAGTCCTCGAGCCTGTCCCTCGTCATTCCTTCCAATCTTCCCATACTATACGGTCAGAGTTTTAGTTTATAATAGGCATATCCATTGTAGGCAGGGCCAACATTTATTAGGTAGGTCTCTTACATAGTTACTGTACTCAAAACAAACTTTACTTGTAAATATATCTTATATTTTAAATAAACTTGTATTAAACCAACTTAATCTTTCATTTTATTTTAAATTCTATAAAACCCCCCCGCTACACGAGGTGAGATTAAAAACCCCCTCCGCTTGGTGCCCTGAGGCTGTCTAGGCGGTCTCAGGCGCCGTAAGGCACCCGTGATTATATATATTTATAGCTTATATGTATAACACATGCATATTATATTTATAAATAATATATATTTTAGTCTTAAACATTTGCTGCCACTAACACATACGTGTTAGTAGTATTTGTTTTCTATATAAGTTTGGCCCCGTATACGAGTGGTCCGTTTGTACCCAGGCAGTGACGGCATTGTTAGAGTAGCCGATGTTTGCCCAGAGAAGTTTGGCCCCGTACACGAGTGGTCCGTTTGTACCCAGGCAGTGACGGCATTGTTAGAGTAGCCGATGTTTGCCCAAAGGAGTTTGGCCCCGTGGACGAGTGGTCCGTTTGTACCCAGGCAGTGACGGCATTGTTAGAGTAGCCGATGTTTGCCCAAAGGAGTTTGGCCCCGTGGACGAGTGGTCCGTTTGTACCCAGGCAGTGACGGCATTGTTAGAGTAGCCGATGTTTGCCCAATGAAGTTTGGCGCCGTATACGAGTGGTCCGTTTGTACCCAGGCAGTGACGGTATTGTTAGAGTAGCCGATGTTTGCCCAGAGAAGTTTGGCCAAACTAAACTAGAAATTTCACCAGAATATTTAAGATACAGACGAGCCTATACAACTATACTAATATATGTTTGTCTCTATAAGTTTAAGGAAGAGTTAATAATGCTATAAACATTCTTTAGCCGGCTTTCCACTATGGAAGCGACTATTATTAAACAACTTTGAATTTTGTTCGACCCATTCATGAATTTTGTAGAACATAAATGGCTTCAATAAATACAAAAAAAAAACTTAAAAACTAAAATTATTTAAGTGAAAAAAAAACAGCAACTATTTTAAATGGACGACATAAACAAGTCGTAGATATTATAAACGAGGCCATAGGCCATTTTAAGATCTCTGACTATAGACTGGCCCACGGTTTGATCAACGATCTACAATGGTACAATAAATAGCTCAGGATGATCCTGAGCCGGCCCTCTAAATGTAGTTTATTTAATTTGACTTCACTTTTCGAAGTATAACGGTGTTGATTAGTGCAAAGTCAAAGTAAAAAATATTTATTTATTTCATGTAAACCTTTACAGGTATTTGGGCATAGTCAAAAAAAAAACTATATTTAGTATAAGGTCTAAGTGTGCGCTTGGTTAGGCTCTTGCATACATAAAATAAATAGAAACCAAACCGAACACACACCACATGACCAACCAGTGTAAAACTAGGTGGTTAGCTGATTCCATTGACCTGTCCATCGTTATCTGCCATGCAAAGGTGCCACCGAGCCGACCAACCCAACAGATTATATCTACGCCCCAAATATCCACTATAAGTAATCTATACTAATATAATAAAGAGGAAAGATTTGTATTTTTGTATTTTTGTATGTTTGTATGTTTGTAATGAATAAACTCAAAAACTACTGGACCGATTGCAATAATTTTTTCACCATTAGAAAGCTGCATTATTCAGAAGTAACATAGGCTATATAATATCACGCTAGGTCCTATAGGTGTGGAGCAGTAACCAAAAATGTTTTAAAAACGGGGGAAAAGTATCGTTTCTGAGGCCTTCCGTGGCGTGCGCTGAGCATATAGTTAAAGTTATACAAACCTGTGCGAAGCCGGGACAGGCCGCTAGTAATTAATATAAAAGTACAAAAATGTATCAATCAGAGCGCAAACACTGACCGCATGTTGGTCCCCCAGAGACACCCCGGAGAAAAAGGCACCAGCAAGTAAAAAACTCGCGTTCCACATATGTACCTGACCATCAGGAAATATGCTTATTTACTAGCTTATAATCATAGCATATGATAATTTACCCTCATCCTGCTAAAGAGCACGAGTAGAACACCCCATAGCAGATAAACCATTTTACAATATAGAAGTCACAAAACACTATAGCCACCCGATGCCCGCGCCAGTCTATCCGACAATTTTGCGAGACCTCCGCTTTTAACATAATAATTAAACTATGAGTGTCCAGCGGAGGTCCAAGGCCCCCACAGCAGCACCCGATCACGGACGTAATGTATGTGTCAGCCATCCTCCTGCTCAACCAGGCCCTTAGGATCACCAGAACCCGGCACACGCGCCATCACTGCACAAACTGTACAGATTGACGAATTCTCTAGGGAGGACAAGAGGACAAGGCATGTTCATTTTCATGTTCATGGCGGGCTCGTTTTCCGCAATTACCCAAGAGATTAGGCCTTTTTTCGTGAGTCGGCTGACTATTCTAGCCAGCCCAGCTCCTTCCAGAAGGCGACAAGAAGTCCAAGTTTTCCGCAAGGCTCAAGAAGCGACCTCGGTGTTCCGAGGGTTTTCGCCCGTTGTAAAGCCACCCCAGTGCAATGAAGCAGCACATGGGTGGGTGTTTCTTCCGTTTCCATGCAACCACTACATAGAGGGCTGTTGGTGATACCTAAAATTGTAAGGTGCCTGTTTAATGGAAAGTGTCCAGTAAGTATACCCACCACCATACGAAGGTTACCTCTGTTGAGATTGAGCGGATTCCGAGCTAGGCGTGGGCTAGGTTTGGTGACCGCCTCTCCGGCCTGCCTGCAGTTTTGTAAGTTAGCCCAATACTTACAGTGATGGTTGAAGGTATTGTCGCGTAGCCAACTTTTCAACTGATTAAAAGATAAAGGTACATACGGTATGGGTCCTACCGGTGTTGTAGCCGAACCTTTTTTCGCCAGTTCGTCAGCCGCGTCGTTACCGAGGGAGTTGCTGTGTCCCTTTATCCACTGGAGAGTGACCCTGTTACCAACTGGTATAGTCTCCAGTGCGGAGTGGCATTGTTTTACCAGACTTGAGTTCATCTATTTGTTTTTCAATGCTAGTAGTACGGCTGCGCTGTCAGATAGTATGCGTATACCATTTTCTTCTATCTTTCTTGCGTGTATTGCCGCTGTTACTTCTGTTATGGCTATACACTCTGCTTGGAAGATGGAAGCATGTGTGCCAAGAGCTGTTGAAATTCTAATGTTTAGGTCGAGTGAATATACTCCTGCGCCTGTTCCGTATTCTGTTTTTGAACCGTCGGTATAAATTCTGACTTCGTGTATTATTCAGATTGATCAGTCGGTTCTTGAGTAATTCCTCACAAATATATGCACGCGAGGGCATCTGTCGTTCACTGCATTAATGAGTGGTTGTATCTCAAGGTGTTCGTTTAATGACTGAGTGTGCCACTCTCGGTTGTCTATATTCCATTGTCCAGAGGCTCTGAGTCTTATGGTAGCGACAGCAGCTTCGTATTGTATGTATAGATGTAAAGGTGTCAGGTTTAGTAAGGTTTTGATAGCTGCTGTCGGTGTAGTCTTCATACATCCTGTTGTGGCTAAACAAGCCAGTCTTTGAAGACTCTGTAGGTTAGCTGTAACCATGGTCTAAGTGGTTCTAGGCCACCACACCAAAGCTCCATAGGGTCTGATAACTGTAGTATATAGCCACATGGTAATCTTGGGTGTTAGACCCCATGTTTTTTCTAGAAGTCTTCTGCATTGCCACATTGTGACGCAGGCTGTCTTCAGTTTGTTCTCAAGATGCTTACTCCAGTTCAATTTACTGTCTAGCGTTATGCCTAGATACTTGACATCTGTAGCTAGAGTAAGTTCTGTATTAAATAATGTTGGTAGTTTCATGTTCCTCAATTTTCTTTTATTGGTGAAGAGGACCAGTTCCGTTTTTTTAGGATTAACATTAAGGCCATTTGTTGTGCACCAGTTTTCAATGATTCTTAATGCGATCTGCATCGAGTCACATAGTATGTTCTCGAATGCTCCGCTTATGAGGATCACTAGGTCATCCGCGTAGCCCACCGTGAAGTACCCTTGGTCGTTCAAAACTCTTATGAGTCCATCTTCAACTAGGTTCTACAGAAGGGGGTACAGGACCCCTCCCTGCGGACAACCCTTTGCTGGCAGGAGGACAAGGCAGGAAAAGATGTATTTTAAGGAGAGATGACCTTTTACTACAACTTCAAGTTCGTCGGAACTTGACGTTGACGAGACTTACGGCGATGCAGGCCCGAAATGCATTGGAGGAGGTTCGAGAAGTAAGAGTGAGTGAGCGGACAGTTCGCAGAAGATTCGAGGAAGTTGGTATAGGCTCATTTATTACGCCAAAGCACCAAAACTTGAGAGACACCACCGCACAAACCGACTATACTTTGTTCGTGAACATCATCATTGGGACTTTGACGAGTGGGGACAGGTTCTCTTTACTGATGAATGTAGAATTCTGTTCATAGTTCATAGAAATCAGATTGATGAAAGGCAGCGAGTATGGAGACGCAAAGGAGAGCGTTATTTACAGTATAATTTTAAAAATACAGTGGCATATGGCGGCGGCTCAATTATGGTCTTGTTTAATTTATGATATGGTCACGTTTGGGACTTGCTAAAGAGGAGTGTCAAATCAAGAATGCCACCTCCTAACAATCTGGGCGAGCTGAAAAACATATTAGTTGAAGAATAGAAGAGGCTGCCCCAAGAAATCATTGACAACATCATTCGCTTTAATCAGGGCACGGTGGGAGGTCGACACTCGTTATTAAACATTCATTTAATTAATTTTAAACCATCATAAAATATAAAATTTTCAACTGTTTCTCTGTCACTATGAAATCTAAGAAAAATGCATTTTGTTTAGTAAATTTTTTTTCATTAAACTTTAATTATGGTGTTGCAAATTAATGTCAAAACATATTAATTTAATTGTTGTTTCATGTTTAATTATTATTTGTTCTCTCCCTTTTTTTTGTGTTCCGCTAATTCTGCCAGTGTGTGTATATGAAAGACAATAGTAGGTATATTACCTAGCCAAAATACTTAATATTAAAAATAAATAAAAGCAAAAAAGTACTAGTAATAACAAGTTATAACCTTCTCCGAGGGGTGCGAGGGGGAGATACTGTACAACTAGTCTCCCCAACTGCCATCCTCACCTGCACGTGGTACACCCTGCTGAACAACAAACGAGGCTCTGGCGACCAATCGATGGCGGTATAACCACCATGAAAAGCCGGGCATCAATAAATACTGTCTGGAAATGGGCAGCAGCATTACCAAGACGTGAGGTCCGGCTCTGCGATCGCCAACACGCATGCCCAGCGCTGCGATTACGGGCAAATACCTCCCTATGAAAAACACCACAAGAAAACGGCCCCCAAAACCCGGCAGCCCCACTATTCCTGGCCACGGCAGCGGTCATGGTAACGGTGAGGCGGGGGGTGCTAAGAATCCCCGGCAGATGGGTTGCCAACCAAAACTGACTTTGGCTATATAACGGACGGACTCTACGGCTGGACGGACACCTTGCGGAACTGGAAGTGGAATTGCAAACAATAAGATGGCACGTTGTGGGGCTGTGGGAAACCCGCAAAGCCAGGAACAACTCCGAGAGTGAAACCGACAGAAGGGTGCAGTTGGGCTGGGCAGCGTTCGGGAAGCTACGCCACGTCCTTACGTCAGCCATACCGCAGTGTTTGAAAACAAAAGTCTTTAATCAGTGCGTCTGTGCGTTCTACCAGTGATGACATACGGCGCCGAAACATGGACACTTACAGTAAGGCTGGTCCACAAACTTAAGGTCGCTCAGCGAGCTATGGAAAGAGCTATGCTAGGAGTTTATCTGATGGATAAAATCAGGAATGAGGATATTCGTAAGAGAACTAAAGTCACTGACATAGCTCTGAAAGTTAGCAAACTGAAGTTGCAGTGGGCTGGTCACATTTGCCGCAGGACGGATAACCGTTGGAGCAGGCGGATATTAGAGTAGAGACCACGTCTTGGCGCACGTAACGTAATACGCCCCGCAGCTAGATGGACTGTTGACCTGCGGAGGGTGGCTGGCAGAGACTGGATGCGAAGAGCGGAGGATAGAGATCAGTGGCGTGTCTTGGGAGAGGCCTATGTCCAGCAGTGGACTGCGATAGGCTGATAATGAATGATAAAATATTCTCCAAATATAATAAATGACCTAATGTATAATAAAAATAATATAATAAGTACTTAGTAATGAATTATTACTGTATCAAATTTAATATTTGTTAAGAGATTCCAGTCGCAGGTAGGTATTCAGACGTCTCTGTCATTAATATAATCATTAACTTTGTAATATGCTTTTGCTATTAAAGTTTACTTTATATTTTTTTTAAATTTTATATCATTAATTTGTATAATTGAATTTGTCAATTTATTAAATAACCTGATACTATTAGGAAACATTTATTATTATTTTTTTAATCTATATTAAACGTATTATAGTTTTTCTTAACGTATAATACATTTTCAAATATGTATTGGGAGGGCAGTGTCATTACATAAATTTTAGGAAAAAAATCCCGGAGGGATTCTCGGGTCTTCATGCCATAAATAGCTCTTTTTGGAAGGATAAATATTGTTTCTATGTCTGCAGCTGAGCCCCAGATAATAAGACCATAAGTCATAATACTGTGAAAATAAGCAAAGTACACAAGCCTGGCTGTTGCTACATCAGTAAAAATTCTGATCTTTGAATGAATGAATGAAAAATTATTTATTGCACAAAAGCTTAATACATAGGCGAGCTTAATCTTTCTGACTGCATATGCAGCTGAGCTCAATCTTTTAGATAAAGTGTTTATTTGAGCTCTCCACTGCAGTTTGGGATCGATCGTGATTCCTAAAAACATAGTGGAGTCAACAAATTCCGGCTCAGTGCCGCCTAATTTAAGTGAACAGTTGATTACTGGAACGTTTGGCAAAGAGAATTTCAGGCACTTGGTCTTTTAAGGGTTTAAAACCAAATTGTTTGCCGTAAACCATTCAGAAACCATAGTCAGAGTATTGTTTGCTACTGACAATATATTGTCTTTCCTATCAACTTTAAATAATAGTGACGTGTCATCAGCAAACAGCACTATCTGCGCTATTTCCTGTACCATGTGTGAAAGGTCATTTATATATACAAGAAACAGAAAAGGCCCTAAAATTGATCCCTGGGGAACTCCCATTTTCACAAGAGATCCTTTAGAAACACTACCATCAATGTTGACACATTGTGTTCTGTTTGTTATGTAGGACCGTATCAGATTTAACGCTACTCCGCCAACACCATAAAATTCCAGCTTACCTAACAGAGTTTCATGATCTACACAATCAAATGATTTCGAAAGATCGCAGAAAACACCAATAAGATCCTGAGACTTTTCCCATTGTTGTATTTCTACCTTTTGTAAACCCGTATTGATGATTATTTAATCATTTATTTCTATTAAAATATATTAATAATTGACTTAACATATTTTTTTCAAATATTTTACTTAGAGCGGGTAATATGGACACGGGTCGATAATTAGTAGGGTCTGTTCTACAGCCCCATTTAAATATAGGGGCTATTTTACTATGCTTCATAGGGTCTGGAAAAATACCCTTATCCACACAGCCATTATGAATATCAGTCAAGATAGACCCTATGGTGTGAACAATGGGTTCGATTGCTTTTACGGATAATCCTCATAAATCCTCTGTTTTCTTCTTATTTAATATTTTAAAGTGTTTAATAATATCATCATTTGAGACATGTATAAAACTAAATTCTAGCAAATCAGGTAGTTTAATATAACGATTTAATAGGTCCTTAGCAATACTGGATGACGAATTAATGCTATTCGTGACTTCCAAAGGCATATTAACAAAAAAATCTTCAAATAAGCTGGCAATTTTTTTTTTCAGATATCATTACTCCGTTTTGTCTGATTAAAATATCATTTTGGATATGTGCGTTTTTACCAGTTTCATTATTCATTATCGTCCATACACACTTAGATTTATTTTCTGACTGTTTTAGTTTAGAGCTAATGAAATTAGATTTTGCCATGAGGCAAACTTTTTTGAATATTTTAGAGTAAATTCTAACATAGTTATGAAAATTTTGATCTAAAGTAAAGGATCTCCTGTCATATAAATCATATAAAGTATCTTTGCTTTTTCTAATGCCTCTGGTTGCCCAGATAGCAAAATTAAATTTATTATTTATTTTCTTAGACTTTGTCTTGCATACTTTATCAAATTCTAGGTTTATTAAATTATGTAGATTTGAGTAGGTTGTACAGGTTTATTAATATTATATTTGAAATGATTATTTTTTTGTATAATGTTATTATTAAAAAATGCATCTTTGACCTATTTGGTTTTAATGTTTTTTTCAACGTTTACTTTGTTTGCTAATATATTATTTATGATGTCGGTGAAAAAATACATAACTCCTCATAATATAACTAATAAAGATGCGAATATGCTAGCACCCTAAGGGTTTAAGAATTTAGCGCTATAGTTCGCTTTAGTTTTTAATCTTGATATAAATTCACACAGATATAATACGCACCATATTATGATCTCCCCTGAACGACGACATCTGAAACAACAACATGGAATATCATGTAAATGAATGAATTTAGCCGCTTGTTTTGTAATAAATTTAGTCATGGGTATATCTGAATAATAATATATTAAATAGTATTCTTAGACGGAGACATATTCTGCAACAGCCGAAGCTTCGTCATCTCTCCACACTTATGTGTGGTATTATGCCCTAAATGTGCCTAAACAGGGAGTTAACAAACTTTTACATCACATTGGGCCTTGAGTGATTTGAGTAACTGTTAAAATCTCTTCGATTTATCTCTATCTAGAAGGTAGTTTAGCAACTTCGTCCCACTCAAATGGGGTATTACAATTAATATAAACTTGCTTAGAATTTTGGGATAAGATATAGAGTTGCAACATAGTAATTTGTTAGACACTTTTATTAAAAATAAAAAATGACATTTATAATTATAAACGTAGTGGCCAAATTGGTTAGACCCTAGATTCAAAACATACCAATGAGTTTTTAATTAAATATAATTATAATTTGTTTGGCAACACTCTTCTTGTGAAAGTATTTATAGATGGGTATTGGTCTATGTATACAAACACCGAAACGAGCTGGCCACTTGTTATATGTAGAATGAAAATACAATCGACTATGACATGAGAATAAAATGACATTGCTGTCTCATTACTTCACAGACTGCTTTGACTTAGCAATTTTACATTCGCATTATTAAATTTCACGCTTAGACAAATATTATATACGTACATATCATCGCGGGTGCCTTACGGCGCTCGAGACTACCTTGACGACCACAGGGTACACGAGGGGTTTTTAATCCCACTTCGTCGTAGCCGATGGTATAAGTCTACACCGAACAAGTGGCTAGCCCGTCGCGATGTAAAACTATTTAATATTCGACAGCCTCCGTAGACTAGTGGTTGCGCCTTTGACGTTGTATTCGGAGGTCGTGGGTTCGATTCCCAACCATGGCAAAAAATAATAGTGCGTTTTTTCTGTACAGTTTGTCATGGTCTGGGTATTTATAAAGTATGATATGTATTATATAGTTGCTTCTGGGGCCTTATTCCGAGTTTGCAACCGCTAATCACGACAAGACGTTGCGCAAACTGGAAATATAAGAAATATAATAAAAATAAATATGGAAATATAAGCTCTATTCCAATGGTTATATAGTATGTATTAGGTTGGCTATTATAATGCCGTCATCTTGAAATACACGAATTCTTCGCAAGTTTGAACATGTATGGAGCATTGGAATTTCAACTTTATAATTAACAGGATAGAACTTACATTTCAATAGCCGTACTTCACGCGAAATGCGCGACGGTGAACGTGTCAAAACTCGGAATAAAGCTCCTGGTACATATAGTACTAGCCTAGAGCGTAGTTTGTGATAGAGCAATATGTGTAAATTATCCTACATATTATTATTATTATTATTTAATTCAAAACGGTATTTTTTTAATAGAGCATTTGTTTTATGTGTCCATACATTCACCATGATAAGTATAAAACAATGTCGCTTTCTGCGACTGTCTGATCATCTACACTATGCAGAAGGTTGTGATGTGGTTGTCATTACCATTAGCATTTCGAGCTAGCCACTTGTTCGGTGTAGACTCATACCATCGGCTACGACGAGGTGAGATTAAAACCTCCGCTTGGTACCCTGAGGCTGTCTAGGCGGTCTCAGGCGCCGTAAGGTACCCGTGATAATATTTATTTATAGTCTATATGTATAACACATACATGTTATATTTATAGATAATATATATTTTAGACTTAAACATTTGCTTAGACACATACTAACTAGACTGTTACGTGTGTAACACGGGTGCCTTACGGCGCCCGACTCTGCCTAAACAGCTTTAGGGTACCCAGCGGCGGAGTTCATTCCCACCCGTCGGAACCGAGGGTATTCTAGGTCTATACCAAACAAATGGTCAGCTCGTCAAATACCAAACAAATGGTCATAATAGAATTGATGAAAGTACTGTAGTTATATATTAAAAAGTATATATAAAAACGCGAAGGAAAACAGATCTAAGTTAAAGTAATATGACTCGATAGTGGCTTCAGATTTCGATTTGTTAAGATTTTTTAGAATCCCGTTTTGTACCCGCACCTTGAAAGGAGACTAACACATCGAAAAATAGAAGCAGTAAGCATCTGAATACTAGTGAACCTACAGATTAAAAACAAAACATGATTTGGTCACTTAACGGATGTTGCGTCTGTATCAACTTATGACATTAAAATTTTGATGACATTTTAACTGAAACACGGCATGTGACATTGTATCTACTAGATGGTAAGCGGACTTGCTAAATCCATGGATGGGAGCAATCAATACATTTTTTTACTTTTTCATTTCCTCGGCACTGTTTCCAACTGATCTGAGCTATTATTCTTTTCAAAAAATAACGTAAAGTTTTCTTTGAGAGAAAATTGCTTTCAATGTTTGAAATATTTACCATTTTATTTCTACGTCTGGTTCATATTTTCTTATTATTTTATTTATTTATTACATTTCAGGTAAACTTACGGCTAACAAATTTATAGTTGGTTATAGAATTTTAATATAAGGCCATTAATAAGTTTACACATATAAAATTATAAAGTATAAAGGTTACATATGCGGTGTACTACTTTGCCTGCAGTCTGGTTTATCAGTTTTTCCTTCCATATACAGTAGGTATTAACGAAGAATAACCCAAACGCAACCCGCGTTTGGGTTTTTCTGAAGCTGTATAGGCATTTTTTTGTTGGTGCACGGTGTACGCATAACTTGGTATTGCAAGTAGACCATAAATAGGCTAGATGTTCGGTTTTGATAATACTCTTTGGACGTATGTGGTCATGACATTGACAGTTCGTTTTTTTTGTGTGGACAAGGTGGTGTTTTTGTTCTGAGTTAATTTGTGCGGCCTTCTAGATTATAAAATTTATATTTTTTTATTGTGTAGTGTTTCGTTCGCCATGTATTTAGGCGCCTACAAATAATTAACAGATTTGTCGCGTTGTTATTGTAGTATTGTTAACAAATTGTAATTGCGTGGCATGTTAGTGGTAGAGAAGAAGTCAAAGTCAAAGTCAAAATCATTTATTTCATGTAAATCTTTACAGATATTTATGAATAGTCAAAAAAAAAAATTCAATGAGGTCTTAGAGTGCGTTTGGTTAGGCAGCTATTCATTAACAAAAGAACGACAAATATTAATTGAACTTAGACACGATGGAATGGAAATCTTAATATGAAAATTACTACCGAACCGAACACACACTACATAACCAACTAGTGTAAGACTAGGTGATTAGCTGATTCCATTGACCTGTCAATGGTCAGCTGTCAAGGCGACCAACTTCACCGATCAAAGGTAAGTAACCAATCACATATAAGTAAAGGTATAAGGATCGGTATTTTTAAGGGCATAAACACTAACTGTAAAGTCGATCCCCTCAGAAACACCCCGGAGAAAAAGAAACCAGCAAGTAAAAAACTCTAGTGCTTCACACAAACTAAAAGAGGGGCACAACTATTGATTGACTTATGCTATATACAGAAAACGAAGATATTGCATTCCTTGGGTACCCAGGGAACTCGTCGCTGAAGTGAAACCACGAGAGCCACAGGTAAGTTATTTTTAAACTTATATAGCAGTGTGTATCGCACCCATGTGAGAATCCTGGACTAGATTTGTTTCAGGGCTTCTCGCACATTCTCTCGCACAGTTTTTTTTTCTTGTTATTGGGGTTAAGCAGGTAATTGTTTTCCCTTAGTAAGGGAACTTAAAACTTATTTTTAATAACAAAACATTTTTTTTTTAAAATTTTTGCAAACTCAAAACCATCATGGTGATGGTTTGGCCCCCTGTTCAACCGCCTGGGCAAACTGGCCAGCGTCCCAGGAGTCCCAGGAGTTCATATTGTAGGGACCCTGGACATTTGGTGCCGCATTACCCACAATTTTGAAACTTGCTCCAGGCCCGACGTGCCATAGCCCGACAGAGGCAATGGTGTTATGTGTGCTTGGGCAAGCACCACCAAAGGGATTGCCGTGAATCGCGGCCATATTCGCAGTGCAGTGGCCGCCATCATCTTGTTTTGTATGCCAACTTAAACATGGTAGGCCGCCAACCTGTTCACTATGAACCCCAGGGTGCTAGGGAGCTACGATCGCCGAGGTTTTCTGATTCCTCACATACTGAGGACCGGCTCCCTTCACCGGTACATCCGGTACATCCGGTTCATGAGGAATAAGTATTCGCTGCTCGCTCACCAGCCGCCACACAGCCAGAGACTGTAATTTTACCTACATCCTCTGTTTGTGTTTGGGGCCCGAAGGGCAACTATTTGGTTGTCCGTGCCCTTTTAGATTCGGGTGCCCAGGGTTGTATTTGTTCGGCTTGGTTAGTGAGTGGCCTATGCCTAGCTTTGAATCCTTACCGGGATTCTGTTCGGGGAATTGGTAATGTTAAAATTGATAACTTGATTGGTAACACCACTTTTACATTCTCCCCGTTCTCGGTTTCCTGTCCGAGCATCAATGGTTCTCAAAAAATATCAATTTCAAAAATTGTAATATACGGTTTCGAAGGCCATAAGCTATCCACCATGACAAAAAAACAATTTCAAAGAATATCAATTTCGTGAGCTTCCTCCCATCTAAATACCGATTTCGGACGCCATAAGCTATCCACCATGACAATTTTTTTTTTTAAAGAATATCAATTTCGTGATCTTTCTCCCATCTAAGTACCGGTTTCGAACGGCATAAGTTTTCCACCATGACAAAAAAATAATGTCAAAGAATATAAATTTCGTGAGCTTTTCTCCATCTAAATACCGGTTTCGAACACCATAAGGTATCCACCATTACAAAAAAACAATTTCAAAGAATATCAATTTCGTGGGCTTCCTCCCGTCTAAATACCGGTTCGAACGACATACTCTATCCACCATGACAAAAAAAAAACAATTTCAAAGAATATCATGTTCGTGAGCTTCCTCCCATCAAAATACAGGTTTCAAACGCCATAAGCTATCCACCATGACAAAAAAATAATTTCAAAGAATATAAATTTCGTGAGCTTCCTCCCAGCTAAGTACCAGTTTCGAACGCCATAAGCTATCAAAGTCTAAATCATTTATTTCATGTAAATCTTTACAGATATTTATGTTTAGTAAAAAATAAAAAAGTTTAACAATGAGGTCTTAGAGTGCGTTTGGTTAGGCAGCTATTCATTAACAAAATAACGACAAATATTAATTGAACTTAGACACGATGGAATGGAAAACTTAATATGAAAATTACTACCGAAGCGAACACCCTAGTACGTGAGTACCCTAGTAGGTATGTTAAATCTGATATTGTAATAACTTATTATTACTTAATTTATTTTTTATTATATTTAAATGTTATCTTTGGATAAGGTATATCTTATGATTACTTATTAATATTTACATTATGCAGGTACTCTGTTATTATATATTATTATTTAGTAAAGTGCCTGTACTCTTTAGTATTTGCAGTTCTGTACATTGGTACAGCAACCAATTGCTAAACTGTTAAATAATCTGCCATAGGGTGTTTTGCGCATGCTTTTAGTAGGGTTAGAGCATTTAATGTATGCTGCGATATGCATATCGGTAACTCAATGGCTATATTCCTCTGTTAGTTTGTGTCAAGCACCAGAGTTTTTTACTTGCTGGTACCTTTTTCTCCGGGGTGTCTCCGGAGGGATCGACTTTACAACTAGTGTTTACGCCCTTAAAGATACCGATCCATATAACTATGTTAATGCGATTGATGGTCATTTAAAAATATCTACAGCCAATATAATGATAATATAAGAACTAATATTTAAGGCGTGGATACGGTTGGTGAGGTCGGTCGCCTCGGTGGCACCCTTGTATGGCAGATGATAATCGGAAGGTCAATGGAATCAGCTAACCACCTAGTCTTACACTAGTTGGTTATGTAGCGTGCGTTCGGTTGGTTGGTTTTTTCAATACTTTTATTTATGACACCTTTTATTTATTAATCTATTATGGTTATATATATATAGTAGCCTAACCAAACGCACTCTAGACCTTATTGTTAAAACTTTTTTTTTTTTTTTTTGACTATTCATAAATATCTGTAAAGATTTACATGAAATAAATAATTTTTGATTTGATTTGATTTGAACACACACTACATAACCAACTAGTGTGGACTAGGTGGTTAGTTGATTCCATTGACCTGTCAATCATTATCTGCCATACAAGAGAGCCACCAAGGCGACTAACTTCACCGATCTATCTATGCCTTAAATATTTATTGTAAATAAAAACAATTTCAAAGAATATCAATTTCCTGAACTTCCTCCCATCTAAATACCGGTTTCGAACTCCATAAAATATCAACCATGACAAAAAAACTATTTTAAAGATTGTATATTTTGTGAGCTTTCTACCATCTAAATACCGGTTTCGAGCGCCATAAGCTATCCACCATGAATAAAAAACAATTTCAAAGAATATCATTTTCGTGAGCATCCTCCCATCTTATTACCGGTTTCGAACGCCATGAGCTATCCACCATGACAAAAAAACAATTTCAAAGAATATCAATTTCATGAGCTTCATCCCATCTAAATAGCGGTTTCGAACGCCATAAGCTATCCTCCATGACAAAAAAACAATTTCAAAGTTTATCAATTTCGCGAGCTTCCTCTCGTCTAAATACCGGTTTCAAGAGCCATAAGCTATCCACTATGACAAAAAAAAACTATTTCAAAGAATATCATTTTCGTAAGCTTCCTCCCATCTTATTACCGGATTCGAACGCCATGAGCTATCCACCATGACAAAAAAACAATTTCGAAGAATATCAATTTCATGAGCTTCATCCCATCTAAATACCGGTTTCGAACGCCATAAGCTATCCACCATGACAAAAATCTCTATTTCAAAGTATATCAATTTCGTGAGCTTTCTCCCATCTAAATACCGGTTTCGAACGTCATAAGCTATCCACCATTACAAAAAAATAATTTCAAAGAATATCAATTTCGTGAGCTTCCTCCCATCTTATTACCGGTTTCGAACGCCATTAGCTATCCACCATGACAAAAAAACTATTTCAAATAATATCATTTTCGTGAGCTTCCTTCCATCTTATTACTGGTTTCGAACACCACAAGATATCAACCATGACAAAAAAACAATTTCAAAAATTGTCTATTTTGTGAGCTTTTTCCCATCTAAATACCGGTTTCGAGCGCCATAAGCAATCCACCATAACAAAAAACAATTTCAAAGAACATCAATTTCTTGAGCTTCTTCCTATCTAAATACCGGTTTTAAACGCCATAAGCTATCCACCATGACAACAAAACTATTTCAAAGTTTATCAACTTCGCGAGTTTCCTCCCATCTAAATAACGGTTTCGAACGCGATAAACTATCCACCATGAGAAAAAAAAAACCTATTGCAAAGAATATCATTTTCGTGTGCTTCCTCCCATCTTATTAGCGGTTTCAAACGCCATGAGCTATCCACCATGACAAAAAAAAACTATTCCAAAGAATATCATTTTCGTAAGCTTCCTCCCATCTTATTACCGGATTCGAACGCCATGAGCTATCCACCATGACAAAAAAACAATTTTGAAGAATATCAATTTCATGAGCTTCATCCCATCTAAATACCGGTTTCGAACGCCATAAGCTATCCACCATGACAAAAATCTCTATTTCAAAGTATATCAATTTCGTGAGCTTTCTCCCATCTAAATACCGGTTTCGAACGCCATTAGCTATCCACCATGACAAAAAAACTATTTCAAAGAATATCATTTTCGTGAGCTTCCTTCCATCTTATTACTGGTTTCGAACACCACAAGATATCAACCATGACAAAAAAACAATTTCAAAAATTGTCTATTTTGTGAGCTTTTTCCCATCTAAATACCGGTTTCGAGCGCCATAAGCAATCCACCATAACAAAAAACAATTTCAAAGAACATCAATTTCTTGAGCTTCTTCCTATATAAATACCGGTTTTAAACGCCATAAGCTATCCACCATGACAAAAAAACTATTTCAAAGTTTATCAACTTCGCGAGTTTCCTCCCATCTAAATAACGGTTTCGAACGCCATAAACTATCCACCATGAGAAAAAAAAACCTATTGCAAAGAATATCATTTTCGTGTGCTTCCTCCCATCTTATTAGCGGTTTCAAACGCCATGAGCTATCCACCATGACAAAAAAAAACTATTCCAAAGAATATCAATTTTGTGAGCTTTCTCCCATCTAAATACCGGTTTCAAACGTCATAAGCTATCCACCATGACAAAAAAACAATTTCAAAGAATATGAATTTCATGAGCTTCATCCCATCTAAATAGCGGTTTCGAACGCCATAAGCAATCCACCATAACAAAAAACAATTTCGAAGAACATCAATTTCTTGAGCTTCTTCCTATCTAAATACCGGTTTTAAACGCCATAAGCTATCCACCATGACAAAAAAACTATTTCAAAGTTTATCAATTTCGCGAGTTTCCTCCCATCTAAATAACGGTTTCGAAGGCCATAAGCTATCCACCATGACAAAAAAACAATTTCAAAGAATATCAATTTCGTGAGCTTCCTCCCATCTAAATACCGATTTCGGACGCCATAAGCTATCCACCATGACAATTTTTTTTTTTAAAGAATATCAATTTCGTGATCTTTCTCCCATCTAAGTACCGGTTTCGAACGGCATAAGTTTTCCACCATGACAAAAAAATAATGTCAAAGAATATAAATTTCGTGAGCTTTTCTCCATCTAAATACCGGTTTCGAACACCATAAGGTATCCACCATGACAAAAAAACAATTTAAAAGAATATCAATTTCGTGGGCTTCCTCCCGTCTAAATACCGGTTCGAACGACATACTCTATCCACCATGACAAAAAAAAACAATTTCAAAGAATATCATTTTCGTGAGCTTCCTCCCATCAAAATACAGGTTTCAAACGCCATAAGCTATCCACCATGACAAAAAAATAATTTCAAAGAATATAAATTTCGTGAGCTTCCTCCCATCTAAGTACCAGTTTCGAACGCCATAAGCTATCAAAGTCTAAATCATTTATTTCATGTAAATCTTTACAGATATTTATGTTTAGTAAAAAATAAAAAAGTTTAACAATGAGGTCTCAGAGTGCGTTTGGTTAGGCAGCTATTCATTAACAAAATAACGACAAATATTAATTGAACTTAGACACGATGGAATGGAAAACTTAATATGAAAATTACTTCCGAAGCGAACACCCTAGTACGTGAGTACCCTAGTAGGTATGTTAAATCTGATATTGTAATAACTTATTATTACTTAATTTATTTTTTATTATATTTAAATGTTATCTTTGGATAAGGTATATCTTATGATTACTTATTAATATTTACATTATGCAGGTACTCTGTTATTATATATTATTATTTAGTAAAGTGCCTGTACTCTTTAGTATTTGCAGTTCTGTACATTGGTACAGCAACCAATTGCTAAACTGTTAAATAATCTGCCATAGGGTGTTTTGCGCATGCTTTTAGTAGGGTTAGAGCATTTAATGTATGCTGCGATATGCATATCGGTAACTCAATGGCTATATTCCTCTGTTAGTTTGTGTCAAGCACCAGAGTTTTTTACTTGCTGGTACCTTTTTCTCCGGGGTGTCTCCGGAGGGATCGACTTTACAACTAGTGTTTACGCCCTTAAAGATACCGATCCATATAACTATGTTAATGCGATTGATGGTCATTTAAAAATATCTACAGCCAATATAATGATAATATAAGAACTAATATTTAAGGCGTGGATACGGTTGGTGAGGTCGGTCGCCTCGGTGGCACCCTTGTATGGCAGATGATAATCGGAAGGTCAATGGAATCAGCTAACCACCTAGTCTTACACTAGTTGGTTATGTAGCGTGCGTTCGGTTGGTTGGTTTTTTCAATACTTTTATTTATGACACCTTTTATTTATTAATCTATTATGGTTATATATATATAGTAGCCTAACCAAACGCACTCTAGACCTTATTGTTAAAACTTTTTTTTTTTTTTTTGACTATTCATAAATATCTGTAAAGATTTACATGAAATAAATAATATTTGATTTGATTTGATTTGATTTGATTTGAACACACACTACATAACCAACTAGTGTGGACTAGGTGGTTAGTTGATTCCATTGACCTGTCAATCATTATCTGCCATACAAGAGAGCCACCAAGGCGACTAACTTCACCGATCTATCTATGCCTTAAATATTTATTGTAAATAAAAACAATTTCAAAGAATATCAATTTCCTGAACTTCCTCCCATCTAAATACCGGTTTCGAACTCCATAAAATACCAACCATGACAAAAAAACTATTTTAAAGATTGTATATTTTGTGAGCTTTCTACCATCTAAATACCGGTTTCGAGCGCCATAAGCTATCCACCATGAATAAAAAACAATTTCAAAGAAATATTATTTTCGTGAGCATCCTCCCATCTAAATACCGGTTTCGAGCGCCATAAGCTATCCACCATGACAAAAAAATAATGTCAAAGAATATAAATTTCGTGAGCTTTTCTCCATCTAAATACCGGTTTCGAACACCATAAGGTATCCACCATGACAAAAAAACAATTTCAAAGAATATCAATTTCGTGGGCTTCCTCCCGTCTAAATACCGGTTCGAACGACATACTCTATCCACCATGACAAAAAAAAACAATTTCAAAGAATATCATTTTCGTGAGCTTCCTCCCATCAAAATACAGGTTTCAAACGCCATAAGCTATCCACCATGACAAAAAAATAATTTCAAAGAATATAAATTTCGTGAGCTTCCTCCCATCTAAGTACCAGTTTCGAACGCCATAAGCTATCAAAGTCTAAATCATTTATTTCATGTAAATCTTTACAGATATTTATGTTTAGTAAAAAATAAAAAAGTTTAACAATGAGGTCTTAGAGTGCGTTTGGTTAGGCAGCTATTCATTAACAAAATAACGACAAATATTAATTGAACTTAGACACGATGGAATGGAAAACTTAATATGAAAATTACTACCGAAGCGAACACCCTAGTACGTGAGTACCCTAGTAGGTATGTTAAATCTGATATTGTAATAACTTATTATTACTTAATTTATTTTTTATTATATTTAAATGTTATCTTTGGATAAGGTATATCTTATGATTACTTATTAATATTTACATTATGCAGGTACTCTGTTATTATATATTATTATTTAGTAAAGTGCCTGTACTCTTTAGTATTTGCAGTTCTGTACATTGGTACAGCAACCAATTGCTAAACTGTTAAATAATCTGCCATAGGGTGTTTTGCGCATGCTTTTAGTAGGGTTAGAGCATTTAATGTATGCTGCGATATGCATATCGGTAACTCAATGGCTATATTCCTCTGTTAGTTTGTGTCAAGCACCAGAGTTTTTTACTTGCTGGTACCTTTTTCTCCGGGGTGTCTCCGGAGGGATCGACTTTACAACTAGTGTTTACGCCCTTAAAGATACCGATCCATATAACTATGTTAATGCGATTGATGGTCATTTAAAAATATCTACAGCCAATATAATGATAATATAAGAACTAATATTTAAGGCGTGAATACGGTTGGTGAGGTCGGTCGCCTCGGTGGCACCCTTGTATGGCAGATGATAATCGGAAGGTCAATGGAATCAGCTAACCACCTAGTCTTACACTAGTTGGTTATGTAGCGTGCGTTCGGTTGGTTGGTTTTTTCAATACTTTTATTTATGACACCTTTTATTTATTAATCTATTATGGTTATATATATATAGTAGCCTAACCAAACGCACTCTAGACCTTATTGTTAAAACTTTTTTTTTTTTTTTGACTATTCATAAATATCTGTAAAGATTTACATGAAATAAATAATATTTGATTTGATTTGATTTGATTTGATTTGATTTGAACACACACTACATAACCAACTAGTGTGGACTAGGTGGTTAGTTGATTCCATTGACCTGTCAATCATTATCTGCCATACAAGAGAGCCACCAAGGCGACTAACTTCACCGATCTATCTATGCCTTAAATATTTATTGTAAATAAAAACAATTTCAAAGAATATCAATTTCCTGAACTTCCTCCCATCTAAATACCGGTTTCGAACTCCATAAAATACCAACCATGACAAAAAAACTATTTTAAACATTGTATATTTTGTGAGCTTTCTACCATCTAAATACCGGTTTCGAGCGCCATAAGCTATCCACCATGAATAAAAAACAATTTCAAAGAAATATTATTTTCGTGAGCATCCTCCCATCTAAATACCGGTTTCGAGCGCCATAAGCTATCCACCATGACAAAAAAACTATTTCAAAGAATATCAATTTCGTGAGCTTTCTCTCATCCAAATACCGGTTTCGAACGCCATAAGCTATCCACCATGACAAAAAAACAATTTTAAAGAATATCAATTTCGTGAGCTTCCTCCCATCTTATTACCGGTTTCGAACGCCATGAGCTATCCACCATGACAAAAAAACAATTTCAAAGAATATCAATTTCATGAGCTTCATCCCATCTAAATAGCGGTTTCGAACGCCATAAGCTATCCTCCATGACAAAAAAACAATTTCAAAGTTTATCAATTTCGCGAGCTTCCTCTCGTCTAAATACCGGTTTCAAGAGCCATAAGCTATCCACTATGACAAAAAAAAACTATTTCAAAGAATATCATTTTCGTAAGCTTCCTCCCATCTTATTACCGGATTCGAACGCCATGAGCTATCCACCATGACAAAAAAACAATTTCGAAGAATATCAATTTCATGAGCTTCATCCCATCTAAATACCGGTTTCGAACGCCATTAGCTATCCACCATGACAAAAATCTCTATTTCAAAGTATATCAATTTCGTGAGCTTTCTCCCATCTAAATACCGGTTTCGAACGTCATAAGCTATCCACCATTACAAAAAAATAATTTCAAAGAATATCAATTTCGTGAGCTTCCTCCCATCTTATTACCGGTTTCGAACGCCATTAGCTATCCACCATGACAAAAAAACTATTTCAAAGAATATCATTTTCGTGAGCTTCCTTCCATCTTATTACTGGTTTCGAACACCACAAGATATCAACCATGACAAAAAAACAATTTCAAAAATTGTCTATTTTGTGAGCTTTTTCCCATCTAAATACCGGTTTCGAGCGCCATAAGCAATCCACCATAACAAAAAACAATTTCAAAGAACATCAATTTCTTGAGCTTCTTCCTATCTAAATACCGGTTTTAAGCGCCATAAGCTATCCACCATGACAAAAAAACTATTTCAAAGTTTATCAACTTCGCGAGTTTCCTCCCATCTAAATAACGGTTTCGAACGCCATAAACTATCCACCATGAGAAAAAAAAAACCTATTGCAAAGAATATCATTTTCGTGTGCTTCCTCCCATCTTATTAGCGGTTTCAAACGCCATGAGCTATCCACCATGACAAAAAAAAACTATTCCAAAGAATATCAATTTTGTGAGCTTTCTCCCATCTAAATACCGGTTTCAAACGTCATAAGCTATCCACCATGACAAAAAAACAATTTCAAAGAATATCAATTTCATGAGCTTCATCCCATCTAAATAGCGGTTTCGAACGCCATAAGCAATCCACCATAACAAGAAACAATTTCGAAGAACATCAATTTCTTGAGCTTCTTCCTATCTAAATACCGGTTTAAAACGCCATAAGCTATCCACCATGACAAAAAAACTATTTCAAAGTTTATCAATTTCGCGAGTTTCCTCCCATCTAAATAACGATTTCGAACGCCATAAACTATCCACAATGAGAAAAAAAAAAACCTATTGCAAAGAATATCATTTTCGTGTGCTTCCTCCCATCTTATTAGCGGTTTCAAACGCCATGAGCTATCCACCATGACAAAAAAAAACTATTCCAAAGAATATCAATTTTGTGAGCTTTCTCCCATCTAAATACCGGTTTTGAACGTCATAAGCTATCCACCATGACAAAAAAACAATTTCAAAGAATATCAATTTCATGAGCTTCATCCCATCTAAATAGCGGTTTCGAACGCCATAAGCTATCCTCCATGACAAAAATCTCTATTTCAAAGTAAATCAATTTCGTGAGCTTTCTCCCATCTAAAAAAACCTATTGCAAAGAATATCATTTTCGTGTGCTTCCTCCCATCTTAATAGCGGTTTCAAACGCCATGAGCTATCCACCATGACAAAAAAAAAACTATTCCAAAGAATATCAATTTTGTGAGCTTTCTCCCATCTAAATACCGGTTTCGAACGTCATAAGCTATCCACCATGACAAAAAAACAATTTCAAAGAATATCAATTTCATGAGCTAATCCACCATTACAAAAAAATAATTTCAAAGAATATCAATTTCGTGAGCTTCCTCCCATCTTATTACCGGTTTCTGAACGCCATAAGCTATCCACCATGACAAAAAAACTATTTCAAAGAATATTATTTTCGTGAGCTTCCTTCCATCTTATTACTGGTTTCGAACACCACAAGATATCAACCATGACAAAAAAACAATTTCAAAAATTGTCTATTTTGTGAGCTTTTTCCCATCTAAATACCGGTTTCAAGCGCCATAAGCAATCCACCATAACAAAAAACAATTTCAAAGAACATCAATTTCTTGAGCTTCTTCATATCTAAATACCGGTTTCAAACGCCATAAGCTATCCACCATGACAAAAAAACTATTTCAAAGTTTATCAATTTCGCGAGTTTCCTCCCATCTAAATAACGGTTTCGAACGCCATAAACTATCCACCATGAGAAAAAAAACCTATTGCAAAGAATATCATTTTCGTGTGCTTCCTCCCATCTTAATAGCGGTTTCAAACGCCATGAGCTATCCATCATGACAAAAAAAAACTATTCCAAAGAATATCAATTTTGTGAGCTTTCTCCCATCTAAATACCGGTTTCGAACGTCATAAGCTATCCACCATGACAAAAAAACAATTTTAAAGAATATCAATTTCATGAGCTTCATCCCATCTAAATAGCGGTTTCGAACGCCATAAGCTATCCTCCATGACAAAAAAACAATTTCAAAGTTTATCAATTTCGCGAGCTTCCTCCCGACTAAATACCGGTTTCAAGAGCCATAAGCTATCCACCATGACAAAAAAAAACTATTTCAAAGAATATCATTTTCGTAAGCTTCCTCCCATCTTATTAACGGATTCGAACGCCATGAGCTATCCACCATGACAAAAAAACAATTTCGAAGAATTGATATTCTTGAGCTTTATCCCATCTAAATACCGGTTTCGAACGCCATAAGCTATCCACCATGACAAAAATCTCTATTTCAAAGTATATCAATTTCGTGAGCTTTCTCCCATCTAAATACCGGTTTCGAACGTCATAAGCTATCCACCATTACAAAAAAATAATTTCAAATAATATCAGTTTCGTGAGCTTCCTCCCATCTTATTACCGGATTCGAACGCCATGAGCTATCCACCATGACAAAAAAACAATTTCGAAGAATATCAATTTCATGAGCTTCATCCCATCTAAATACCGGTTTCGAACGCCATAAGCTATCCTCCATGACAAAAAAACAATTTCAAAGAATATCAATTTCGTGGGCTTCCTTTTATCTAAGTACCGGTTTCGAACGCCATAAGCTATCCACCATGACAAAAAAAATATCAAAGAATATCGTTTTCGTGAGCTTCCTCCCATCTTATTACCGGTTTCGAACGCCATGAGCTATCCACCATGACAAAAAAACAATTTCAAAGAATATCAATTTCGTGGGCTTCCTTTTATCTAAGTACCGGTTTCGAACGCCATAAGCTATCCACCATGACAAAAAAAATATCAAAGAATATCGTTTTCGTGAGCTTCCTCCCATCTTATTACCGGATTCGAACGCCATGAGCTATCCACCATGACAAAAAAACAATTTCGAAGAATATCAATTTCATGAGCTTCATCCCATCTAAATACCGGTTTCGAACGCCATAAGCTATCCTCCATGACAAAAAAACAATTTCAAAGTTTATCAATTTCGCGAGCTTCCTCCCGTCTAAATACCGGTTTCGAGAGCCATAAGCTATCCACCATGACAAAAAAAAACTATTTCAAAGAATATCATTTTCGTGAGCTTCCTCCCATCTTATTACCGGATTCGAACGCCATGAGCTATCCACCATGACAAAAAAACAATTTCGAAGAATATCAATTTCATGAGCTTCATCCCATCTAAATACCGGTTTCGAACGCCATAAGCTATCCACCATGACAAAAACTCTATTTCAAAGTATATCAATTTCGTGAGCTTTCTCCCATCTAAATACCGGTTTCGAACGTCATAAGCTATCCACCATTACTAAAAAACAATTTCAAAGAATATCAATTTCGTGAGCTTCCTCCCATCTTATTACCGTTTTCGAACGCCATTAGCTATCCACCAAGACAAAAAAACAATTTCAAAGAATATCAATTTCATGAGCTTCATCCCATCTAAATACATCAAAAAAAGTTTAACAATGAGGTCTTAGAGTGCGTTTGGTTAGGCAGCTATTCATTAACAAAATAACGACAAATATTAATTGAACTTAGACACGATGGAATGGAAATTTTAATATGAAAATTAATACCGAACCGAACACACACCACATAACCAACTAGTGTAGGTTAGTGGTGGTTAGTTGATTCCATTGACCAACAATTAGAATAAATTTTCATAAATATATTGGGATGGTAGGTATCCACCATAAATAAAAAACAATTTCAAAGAATATCATTTAAGTGAGCTTCCTCCTATCTAAAAACCGGTATCGAACGCCATAAGCTATCCTCCATCACAAAAAAACAATTTCAAAGTTTATCAATTTCGCGAGTTTGCTCCCATCTAAATACCGGGTTCGAACGCCATAAGCTATCCACCAAGACAAAAAAACAATTTCAAAGAATATCAATTTCATGAGCTTCATCCCATCTAAATACCGGATGCGAACGCCATGAGCTATCCACCATGACAAAAAAACAATTTCGAAGAATATAAATTTCATGAGGATCATCCCATCTAAATACCGGTTTCGAACGCCATAAGCTATCCACCATGACAAAAAAACTATTTCAAAGAATATCAATTTCGTGAGCTTCCTCCCATCTTATTACCGGTTTCGAACGCCATTAGCTATCCACCAAGACAAAAAAACAATTTCAAAGAATATCAATTTCATGAGCTTCATCCCATCTAAATACCGGATTCGAATGCCATGAGCTATCCACCATGACAAAAAAACAATTTCGAAGAATATAAATTTCATGAGCATCATCCCATCTAAATACCGGTTTCGAACGCCATAAGCTATCCACCATGACAAAAAAACTATTTCAAAGAATATCAATTTCGTGAGCTTTCTCTCATCTAAATACCGGTTTCGAACGCCATAAGCTATCCACCATGACAAAAAAACTATTTCAAAGAATATCAATTTCGTGAGCTTTCTCTCATCCAAATACCGGTTTCGAACGTCATAAGCTATCCACCATGGCAAAAAAACAATTTCAAAGAATATCAATTTTGTGAGCTTACTCCCATCTTATTACCTGTTTCGAACGCCATGAGCTATCCACCATGACAAAAAAACAATTTCAAAGAATATCAATTTCATGGGCTTCCTTTTATCTAAGTACCGGTTTCGAACGCCATAAGCTATCCACCATGACAAAAAAAATATCAAAGAATATCGTTTTCGTGAGCTTCCTCCCATCTTATTACCGGTTTCGAACGCCATGAGCTATCCACCATGACAAAAAAACAATTTCAAAGAATATCAATTTCGTGGGCTTCCTTTTATCTAAGTACCGGTTTCGAACGCCATAAGCTATCCACCATGACAAAAAAAATATCAAAGAATGTCGTTTTCATGAGAATATCAATTTCATGAGCTTCATCCCATCTAAATACCGGTTTCGAACGCCATAAGCTATCCACCATGACAAAAACTCTATTTCAAAGTATATCAATTTCGTGAGCTTTCTCCCATCTAAATACCGGTTTCGAACGTCATAAGCTATCCACCTTTACTAAAAAACAATTTCAAAGAATATCAATTTCGTGAGCTTCCTCCCATCTTATTACCGTTTTCGAACGCCATTAGCTATCCACCAAGACAAAAAAACAATTTCAAAGAATATCAATTTCATGAGCTTCATCCCATCTAAATACATCAAAAAAAGTTTAACAATGAGGTCTTAGAGTGCGTTTGGTTAGGCAGCTATTCATTAACAAAATAACGACAAATATTAATTGAACTTAGACACGATGGAATGGAAATTTTAATATGAAAATTAATACCGAACCGAACACACACCACATAACCAACTAGTGTAGGTTAGTGGTGGTTAGTTGATTCCATTGACCAACAATTAGAATAAATTTTCATAAATATATTGGGATGGTAGGTATCCACCATAAATAAAAAACAATTTCAAAGAATATCATTTAAGTGAGCTTCCTCCTATCTAAAAACCGGTATCGAACGCCATAAGCTATCCTCCATCACAAAAAAACAATTTCAAAGTTTATCAATTTCGCGAGTTTGCTCCCATCTAAATACCGGGTTCGAACGCCATAAGCTATCCACCAAGACAAAAAAACAATTTCAAAGGATATCAATTTCATGAGCTTCATCCCATCTAAATACCGGATGCGAACGCCATGAGCTATCCACCATGACAAAAAAACAATTTCGAAGAATATAAATTTCATGAGCATCATCCCATCTAAATACCGGTTTCGAACGCCATAAGCTATCCACCATGACAAAAAAACTATTTCAAAGAATATCAATTTCGTGAGCTTCCTCCCATCTTATTACCGGTTTCGAACGCCATTAGCTATCCACCAAGACAAAAAAACAATTTCAAAGAATATCAATTTTATGAGCTTCATCCCATCTAAATACCGGATTCGAATGCCATGAGCTATCCACCATGACAAAAAAACAATTTCGAAGAATATAAATTTCATGAGCATCATCCCATCTAAATACCGGTTTCGAACGCCATAAGCTATCCACCATGACAAAAAAACTATTTCAAAGAATATCAATTTCGTGAGCTTTCTCTCATCCAAATACCGGTTTCGAACGTCATAAGCTATCCACCATGGCAAAAAAACAATTTCAAAGAATATCAAATTTGTGAGCTTATTCCCATCTTATTACCTGTTTCGAACGCCATGAGCTATCCACCATGACAAAAAAACAATTTCAAAGAATATCAATTTCATGAGCTTCATCCCATCTAAATAGCGGTTTCGAACGCCATAAGCTATCCTCCATGACAAAAAAACAATTTCAAAGTTTATCAATTTCGCGAGTTTCCTCCCATCTAAATAACGGTTTCGAACGCCATAAACTATCCACCATGAGAAAAAAAAAACCTATTGCAAAGAATATCATTTTCGTGTGCTTATTAGCGGTTTCAGACGCCATGAGCTATCCACCATGACAAAAAAAAACTATTCCAAAGAATATCAATTTTGTAAGCTTTCTCCCATCTAAATACTGGTTTCGAACGTCATAAGCTATCCACCATGACAAAAAAACAATTTCAAAGAATATCAATTTCATGAGCTTCATCCCATCTAAATAGCGGTTTCGAACGCCATAAGCTATCCACCATGACAAAAAAACAATTTCAAAGTTTATCAATTTCGCGAGCTTCCTCCCGACTATATACCGGTTTCAGGAGCCATAAGCTATCCACCATGACAAAAAAAAACTATTTCAAAGAATATCATTTTCGTAAGCTTCCTCCCATCTTATTACCGGATTCGAACGCCAATAGCTATCCACCATGACAAAAAAACAATTTCGAAGAATATCAATTTCATGAGCTTCATCCCATCTAAATACCGGTTTCGAACGCCATAAGCTATCCACCATGACAAAAATCTCTATTTCAAAGTATATCAATTTCGTGAGCTTTCTCCCATCTAAATACCGGTTTCGAACGTCATAAGCTATCCACCATTACAAAAAAATAATTTCAAAGAATATCAATTTCGTGAGCTTCCTCCCATCTTATTACCGGTTTCGAACGCCATTAGCTATCCACCAAGACAAAAAAACAATTTCAAAGAATATCAATTTCATGAGCTTCATCCCATCTAAATACCGGATTCGAATGCCATGAGCTATCCACCATGACAAAAAAACAATTTCGAAGAATATAAATTTCATGAGCATCATCCCATCTAAATACCGGTTTCGAACGCCATAAGCTATCCACCATGACAAAAAAACTATTTCAAAGAATATCAATTTCGTGAGCTTTCTCTCATCCAAATACCGGTTTCGAACGTCATAAGCTATCCACCATGGCAAAAAAACAATTTCAAAGAATATCAAATTTGTGAGCTTACTCCCATCTTATTACCTGTTTGGAACGCCATGAGCTATCCACCATGACAAAAAAACAATTTCAAAGAATATCAATTTCATGAGCTTCATCCCATCTAAATAGCGGTTTCGAACGCCATAAGCTATCCTCCATGACAAAAAAACAATTTCAAAGTTTATCAATTTCGCGAGCTTCCTCCCCTCTAAATACCGGTTTCGAGAGCCATAAGCTATCCACCATGACAAAAAAAAATATTCAAAGAATATCATTTTCGTGAGCTTCCTCCCATCTTATTACCGGATTCGAACGCCATGAGCTATCCACCATGACAAAAAAACAATTTCGAAGAATATCAATTTCATGAGCTTCATCCCATCTAAATACCGGTTTCGAACGCCATAAGCTATCCTCCATGACAAAAAAACAATTTCAAAGTTTATCAATTTCGCGAGCTTCCTCCCGTCTAAATACCGGTTTCGAGAGCCATAAGCTATCCACCATGACAAAAAAAAACTATTTCAAAGAATATCATTTTCGTGAGCTTCCTCCCATCTTATTACCGGATTCGAACGCCATGAGCTATCCACCATGACAAAAAAACAATTTCGAAGAATATCAATTTCATGAGCTTCATCCCATCTAAATACCGGTTTCGAACGCTATAAGCTATCCACCATGACAAAAACTCTATTTCAAAGTATATCAATTTCGTGAGCTTTCTCCTATCTAAATACCAGTTTCGAACGTCATAAGCTATCCACCATTACTAAAAAACAATTTCAAAGAATATCAATTTCGTGAGCTTCCTCCCATCTTATTACCGTTTTCGAACGCTATTAGCTATCCACCAAGACAAAAAAACAATTTCAAAGAATATCAATTTCATGAGCTTCATCCCATCTAAATACATCAAAAAAAGTTTAACAATGAGGTCTTAGAGTGCGTTTGGTTAGGCAGCTATTCATTAACAAAATAACGACAAATATTAATTGAACTTAGACACGATGGAATGGAAATTTTAATATGAAAATTACTACCGAACCGAACACACACCACATAACCAACTAGTGTAGGTTAGTGGTGGTTAGTTGATTCCATTGACCAACAATTAGAATAAATTTTCATAAATATATTGGGATGGTAGGTATCCACCATAAATAAAAAACAATTTCAAAGAATATCATTTAAGTGAGCTTCCTCCTATCTAAAAACCGGTATCGAACGCCATAAGCTATCCTCTATCACAAAAAAACAATTTCAAAGTTTATCAATTTCGCGAGTTTGCTCCCATCTAAATACCGGGTTCGAACGCCATAAGCTATCCACCAAGACAAAAAAACAATTTCAAAGAATATCAATTTCATGAGCTTCATCCCATCTAAATACCGGATGCGAACGCCATGAGCTATCCACCATGACAAAAAAACAATTTCGAAGAATATAAATTTCATGAGCATCATCCCATCTAAATACCGGTTTCGAACGCCATAAGCTATCCACCATGACAAAAAAACTATTTCAAAGAATATCAATTTCGTGAGCTTTATCCCATCTAAATACCGGTTTCGAACGTCATAAGCTATCCACCATTACAAAAAAATAATTTCAAATAATATCAATTTCGTGAGCTTCCTCCCATCTTATTACCGGTTTCGAACGCCATTAGCTATCCACCAACACAAAAAAACAATTTCAAAGAATATCAATTTCATGAGCTTCATCCCATCTAAATACCGGATTTGAACGCCATGAGCTATCCACCATGACAAAAAAACAATTTCGAAGAATATAAATTTCATGAGCATCATCCCATCTAAATACCGGTTTCGAACGCCATAAGCTATCCACCATGACAAAAAAACTATTTCAAAGAATATCAATTTCGTGAGCTTTCTCTCATCTAAATACCGGTTTCGAACGCCATAAGCTATCCACCATGACAAAAAAACTATTTCAAAGAATATCAATTTCGTGAGCTTTCTCTCATCTAAATACCGGTTTCGAACGCCATAAGCTATCCACCATGACAAAAAAACTATTTCAAAGAATATCAATTTCGTGAGCTTTCTCTCATCCAAATACCGGTTTCGAACGTCATAAGCTATCCACCATGGCAAAAAAACAATTTCAAAGAATATCAATTTTGTGAGCTTACTCCCATCTTATTACCTGTTTCGAACGCCATGAGCTATCCACCATGACAAAAAAACAATTTCAAAGAATATCAATTTCATGAGCTTCATCCCATCTAAATAGCGGTTTCGAACGCCATAAGCTATCCTCCATGACAAAAAAACAATTTCAAAGTTTATCAATTTCGCGAGCTTCCTCCCCTATAAATACCGGTTTCGAGAGCCATAAGCTATCCACCATAACAAAAAAAAAAATTTCAAAGAATATCATTTTCGTGAGCTTCCTCCCATCTTATTACCGGATTCGAACGCCATGAGCTATCCACCATGACAAAAAAACAATTTCAAAGAATATCAATTTCATGAGCTTCATCCCATCTAAATAGCGGTTTCGAACGCCATAAGCTATCCTCCATGACAAAAAAACAATTTCAAAGTTTATCAATTTCGCGAGCTTCCTCCCCTCTAAATACCGGTTTCGAGAGCCATAAGCTATCCACCATGACAAAAAAAAAATTCAAAGAATATCATTTTCGTGAGCTTCCTCCCATCTTATTACCGGATTCGAACGCCATGAGCTATCCACCATGACAAAAAAACAATTTCGAAGAATATCAATTTCATGAGCTTCATCCCATCTAAATACCGGTTTCGAACGCCATAAGCTATCCTCCATGACAAAAAAACAATTTCAAAGTTTATCAATTTCGCGAGCTTCCTCCCGTCTAAATACCGGTTTCGAGAGCCATAAGCTATCCACCATGACAAAAAAAAACTATTTCAAAGAATATCATTTTCGTGAGCTTCCTCCCATCTTATTACCGGATTCGAACGCCATGAGCTATCCACCATGACAAAAAAACAATTTCGAAGAATATCAATTTCATGAGCTTCATCCCATCTAAATACCGGTTTCGAACGCTATAAGCTATCCACCATGACAAAAACTCTATTTCAAAGTATATCAATTTCGTGAGCTTTCTCCCATCTAAATACCAGTTTCGAACGTCATAAGCTATCCACCATTACTAAAAAACAATTTCAAAGAATATCAATTTCGTGAGCTTCCTCCCATCTTATTACCGTTTTCGAACGCTATTAGCTATCCACCAAGACAAAAAAACAATTTCAAAGAATATCAATGTCATGAGCTTCATCCCATCTAAATACATCAAAAAAAGTTTAACAATGAGGTCTTAGAGTGCGTTTGGTTAGGCAGCTATTCATTAACAAAATAACGACAAATATTAATTGAACTTAGACACGATGGAATGGAAATTTTAATATGAAAATTACTACCGAACCGAACACACACCACATAACCAACTAGTGTAGGTTAGTGGTGGTTAGTTGATTCCATTGACCAACAATTAGAATAAATTTTCATAAATATATTGGGATGGTAGGTATCCACCATAAATAAAAAACAATTTCAAAGAATATCATTTAAGTGAGCTTCCTCCTATCTAAAAACCGGTATCGAACGCCATAAGCTATCCTCTATCACAAAAAAACAATTTCAAAGTTTATCAATTTCGCGAGTTTGCTCCTATCTAAATACCGGGTTCGAACGCCATAAGCTATCCACCAAGACAAAAAAACAATTTCAAAGAATATCAATTTCATGAGCTTCATCCCATCTAAATACCGGATGCGAACGCCATGAGCTATCCACCATGACAAAAAAACAATTTCGAAGAATATAAATTTCATGAGCATCATCCCATCTAAATACCGGTTTCGAACGCCATAAGCTATCCACCATGACAAAAAAACTATTTCAAAGAATATCAATTTCGTGAGCTTTCTCTCATCCAAATACCGGTTTCGAACGTCATAAGCTATCCACCATTGCAAAAAAACAATTTCAAAGAATATCAATTTTGTGAGCTTACTCCCATCTTATTACCTGTTTCGAACGCCATGAGCTATCCACCATGACAAAAAAACAATTTCGAAGAATATCAATTTCATGAGCTTTATCCCATCTAAATACCGGTTTCGAACGCCATAAGCTATCCACCATGACAAAAATCCCTATTTCAAAGTATATCAATTTCGTGAGCTTTCTCCCATCTAAATACCGGTTTCGAACGTCATAAGCTATCCACCATTACAAAAAAATAATTTCAAATAATATCAATTTCGTGAGCTTCCTCCCATCTTATTACCGGTTTCGAACGCCATTAGCTATCCACCAACACAAAAAAACAATTTCAAAGAATATCAATTTCATGAGCTTCATCCCATCTAAATACCGGATTTGAACGCCATGAGCTATCCACCATGACAAAAAAACAATTTCGAAGAATATAAATTTCATGAGCATCATCCCATCTAAATACCGGTTTCGAACGCCATAAGCTATCCACCATGACAAAAAAACTATTTCAAAGAATATCAATTTCGTGAGCTTTCTCTCATCTAAATACCGGTTTCGAACGCCATAAGCTATCCACCATGACAAAAAAACTATTTCAAAGAATATCAATTTCGTGAGCTTTCTCTCATCTAAATACCGGTTTCGAACGCCATAAGCTATCCACCATGACAAAAAAACTATTTCAAAGAATATCAATTTCGTGAGCTTTCTCTCATCCAAATACCGGTTTCGAACGTCATAAGCTATCCACCATGGCAAAAAAACAATTTCAAAGAATATCAATTTTGTGAGCTTACTCCCATCTTATTACCTGTTTCGAACGCCATGAGCTATCCACCATGACAAAAAAACAATTTCAAAGAATATCAATTTCATGAGCTTCATCCCATCTAAATAGCGGTTTCGAACGCCATAAGCTATCCTCCATGACAAAAAAACAATTTCAAAGTTTATCAATTTCGCGAGCTTCCTCCCCTATAAATACCGGTTTCGAGAGCCATAAGCTATCCACCATAACAAAAAAAAAAATTTCAAAGAATATCATTTTCGTGAGCTTCCTCCCATCTTATTACCGGATTCGAACGCCATGAGCTATCCACCATGACAAAAAAACAATTTCGAAGAATATCAATTCCATGAGCTTCATCCCATCTAAATACCGGTTTCGAACGCCATAAGCTATCCTCCATGACAAAAAAACAATTTCAAAGAATATCATTTTCGTGAGCTTCCTCCCATCTAAATGCTGGTTTCGAACGCCATAAGCTATCCACCATGACAAAAAAAACAATTTCAAAGAATATAAATTTCGTGGGCTTCCTTTTATCTAAGTACCGGTTTCGAACGCCATAAGCTATCCACCATGACAAAAAAAATTTCAAAGAATATCATTTTCGTGAGCTTCCTCCCATCTTATTACCGGATTCGAACGCCATGAGCTATCCACCATGACAAAAAAACAATTTCGAAGAATATCAATTCCATGAGCTTCATCCCATCTAAATACCGGTTTCGAACGCCATAAGCTATCCTCCATGACAAAAAAACAATTTCAAAGAATATCATTTTCGTGAGCTTCCTCCCATCTAAATGCTGGTTTCGAACGCCATAAGCTATCCACCATGACAAAAAAAACAATTTCAAAGAATATCAATTTCGTGGGCTTCCTTTTATCTAAGTACCGGTTTCGAACGCCATAAGCTATCCACCATGACAAAAAAAATATCAAAGAATATCATTTTCGTGAGCTTCCTCCCATCTTATTACCGGATTCGAACGCCATGAGCTATCCACCATGACAAAAAAACAATTTCGAAGAATATCAATTCCATGAGCTTCATCCCATCTAAATACCGGTTTCGAACGCCATAAGCTATCCTCCATGACAAAAAAACAATTTCAAAGAATATCATTTTCGTGAGCTTCCTCCCATCTAAATGCTGGTTTCGAACGCCATAAGCTATCCACCATGACAAAAATCCCTATTTCAAAGTATATCAATTTCGTGAGCTTTCTCCCATCTAAATACCGGTTTCGAACGTCATAAGCTATCCACCATTACAAAAAAATAATTTCAAATAATATCAATTTCGTGAGCTTCCTCCCATCTTATTACCGGTTTCGAACGCCATTAGCTATCCACCAACACAAAAAAACAATTTCAAAGAATATCAATTTCATGAGCTTCATCCCATCTAAATACCGGATTTGAACGCCATGAGCTATCCACCATGACAAAAAAACAATTTCGAAGAATATAAATTTCATGAGCATCATCCCATCTAAATACCGGTTTCGAACGCCATAAGCTATCCACCATGACAAAAAAACTATTTCAAAGAATATCAATTTCGTGAGCTTTCTCTCATCTAAATACCGGTTTCGAACGCCATAAGCTATCCACCATGACAAAAAAACTATTTCAAAGAATATCAATTTCGTGAGCTTTCTCTCATCTAAATACCGGTTTCGAACGCCATAAGCTATCCACCATGACAAAAAAACTATTTCAAAGAATATCAATTTCGTGAGCTTCCTCCCATCTTATTACCGGTTTCGAACGCCATTAGCTATCCACCAAGACAAAAAAACAATTTCAAAGAATATCAATTTCATGAGCTTCATCCCATCTAAATACCGGATTCGAATGCCATGAGCTATCCACCATGACAAAAAAACAATTTCGAAGAATATAAATTTCATGAGCATCATCCCATCTAAATACCGGTTTCGAACGCCATAAGCTATCCACCATGACAAAAAAACTATTTCAAAGAATATCAATTTCGTGAGCTTTCTCTCATCTAAATACCGGTTTCGAACGCCATAAGCTATCCACCATGACAAAAAAACTATTTCAAAGAATATCAATTTCGTGAGCTTTCTCTCATCCAAATACCGGTTTCGAACGTCATAAGCTATCCACCATGGCAAAAAAACAATTTCAAAGAATATCAATTTTGTGAGCTTACTCCCATCTTATTACCTGTTTCGAACGCCATGAGCTATCCACCATGACAAAAAAACAATTTCAAAGAATATCAATTTCATGGGCTTCCTTTTATCTAAGTACCGGTTTCGAACGCCATAAGCTATCCACCATGACAAAAAAAATATCAAAGAATATCGTTTTCGTGAGCTTCCTCCCATCTTATTACCGGTTTCGAACGCCATGAGCTATCCACCATGACAAAAAAACAATTTCAAAGAATATCAATTTCGTGGGCTTCCTTTTATCTAAGTACCGGTTTCGAACGCCATAAGCTATCCACCATGACAAAAAAAATATCAAAGAATGTCGTTTTCGTGAGCTTCCTCCCATCTTATTACCGGATTCGAACGCCATGAGCTATCCACCATGACAAAAAAACAATTTCGAAGAATATCAATTTCATGAGCTTCATCCCATCTAAATACCGGTTTCGAACGCCATAAGCTATCCTCCATGACAAAAAAACAATTTCAAAGTTTATCAATTTCGCGAGCTTCCTCCCGTCTAAATACCGGTTTTGAGAGCCATAAGCTATCCACCATGACAAAAAAAAACTATTTCAAAGAATATCATTTTCGTGAGCTTCCTCCCATCTTATTACCGGATTCGAACGCCATGAGCTATCCACCATGACAAAAAAACAATTTCGAAGAATATCAATTTCATGAGCTTCATCCCATCTAAATACCGGTTTCGAACGCCATAAGCTATCCACCATGACAAAAACTCTATTTCAAAGTATATCAATTTCGTGAGCTTTCTCCCATCTAAATACCGGTTTCGAACGTCATAAGCTATCCACCTTTACTAAAAAACAATTTCAAAGAATATCAATTTCGTGAGCTTCCTCCCATCTTATTACCGTTTTCGAACGCCATTAGCTATCCACCAAGACAAAAAAACAATTTCAAAGAATATCAATTTCATGAGCTTCATCCCATCTAAATACATCAAAAAAAAAGTTTAACAATGAGGTCTTAGAGTGCGTTTGGTTAGGCAGCTATTCATTAACAAAATAACGACAAATATTAATTGAACTTAGACACGATGGAATGGAAATTTTAATATGAAAATTAATACCGAACCGAACACACACCACATAACCAACTAGTGTAGGTTAGTGGTGGTTAGTTGATTCCATTGACCAACAATTAGAATAAATTTTCATAAATATATTGGGATGGTAGGTATCCACCATAAATAAAAAACAATTTCAAAGAATATCATTTAAGTGAGCTTCCTCCTATCTAAAAACCGGTATCGAACGCCATAAGCTATCCTCCATCACAAAAAAACAATTTCAAAGTTTATCAATTTCGCGAGTTTGCTCCCATCTAAATACCGGGTTCGAACGCCATAAGCTATCCACCAAGACAAAAAAACAATTTCAAAGAATATCAATTTCATGAGCTTCATCCCATCTAAATACCGGATGCGAACGCCATGAGCTATCCACCATGACAAAAAAACAATTTCGAAGAATATAAATTTCATGAGCATCATCCCATCTAAATACCGGTTTCGAACGCCATAAGCTATCCACCATGACAAAAAAACTATTTCAAAGAATATCAATTTCGTGAGCTTCCTCCCATCTTATTACCGGTTTCGAACGCCATTAGCTATCCACCAAGACAAAAAAACAATTTCAAAGAATATCAATTTTATGAGCTTCATCCCATCTAAATACCGGATTCGAATGCCATGAGCTATCCACCATGACAAAAAAACAATTTCGAAGAATATAAATTTCATGAGCATCATCCCATCTAAATACCGGTTTCGAACGCCATAAGCTATCCACCATGACAAAAAAACTATTTCAAAGAATATCAATTTCGTGAGCTTTCTCTCATCCAAATACCGGTTTCGAACGTCATAAGCTATCCACCATGGCAAAAAAACAATTTCAAAGAATATCAAATTTGTGAGCTTATTCCCATCTTATTACCTGTTTCGAACGCCATGAGCTATCCACCATGACAAAAAAACAATTTCAAAGAATATCAATTTCATGAGCTTCATCCCATCTAAATAGCGGTTTCGAACGCCATAAGCTATCCTCCATGACAAAAAAACAATTTCAAAGTTTATCAATTTCGCGAGTTTCCTCCCATCTAAATAACGGTTTCGAACGCCATAAACTATCCACCATGAGAAAAAAAAAACCTATTGCAAAGAATATCATTTTCGTGTGCTTATTAGCGGTTTCAGACGCCATGAGCTATCCACCATGACAAAAAAAAACTATTCCAAAGAATATCAATTTTGTAAGCTTTCTCCCATCTAAATACTGGTTTCGAACGTCATAAGCTATCCACCATGACAAAAAAACAATTTCAAAGAATATCAATTTCATGAGCTTCATCCCATCTAAATAGCGGTTTCGAACGCCATAAGCTATCCTTCATGACAAAAAAACAATTTCAAAGTTTATCAATTTCGCGAGCTTCCTCCCGACTATATACCGGTTTCAGGAGCCATAAGCTATCCACCATGACAAAAAAAAACTATTTCAAAGAATATCATTTTCGTAAGCTTCCTCCCATCTTATTACCGGATTCGAACGCCAATAGCTATCCACCATGACAAAAAAACAATTTCGAAGAATATCAATTTCATGAGCTTCATCCCATCTAAATACCGGTTTCGAACGCCATAAGCTATCCACCATGACAAAAATCTCTATTTCAAAGTATATCAATTTCGTGAGCTTTCTCCCATCTAAATACCGGTTTCGAACGTCATAAGCTATCCACCATTACAAAAAAATAATTTCAAAGAATATCAATTTCGTGAGCTTCCTCCCATCTTATTACCGGTTTCGAACGCCATTAGCTATCCACCAAGACAAAAAAACAATTTCAAAGAATATCAATTTCATGAGCTTCATCCCATCTAAATACCGGATTCGAATGCCATGAGCTATCCACCATGACAAAAAAACAATTTCGAAGAATATAAATTTCATGAGCATCATCCCATCTAAATACCGGTTTCGAACGCCATAAGCTATCCACCATGACAAAAAAACTATTTCAAAGAATATCAATTTCGTGAGCTTTCTCTCATCCAAATACCGGTTTCGAACGTCATAAGCTATCCACCATGGCAAAAAAACAATTTCAAAGAATATCAAATTTGTGAGCTTACTCCCATCTTATTACCTGTTTGGAACGCCATGAGCTATCCACCATGACAAAAAAACAATTTCAAAGAATATCAATTTCATGAGCTTCATCCCATCTAAATAGCGGTTTCGAACGCCATAAGCTATCCTCCATGACAAAAAAACAATTTCAAAGTTTATCAATTTCGCGAGCTTCCTCCCCTCTAAATACCGGTTTCGAGAGCCATAAGCTATCCACCATGACAAAAAAAAATATTCAAAGAATATCATTTTCGTGAGCTTCCTCCCATCTTATTACCGGATTCGAACGCCATGAGCTATCCACCATGACAAAAAAACAATTTCGAAGAATATCAATTTCATGAGCTTCATCCCATCTAAATACCGGTTTCGAACGCCATAAGCTATCCTCCATGACAAAAAAACAATTTCAAAGTTTATCAATTTCGCGAGCTTCCTCCCGTCTAAATACCGGTTTCGAGAGCCATAAGCTATCCACCATGACAAAAAAAAACTATTTCAAAGAATATCATTTTCGTGAGCTTCCTCCCATCTTATTACCGGATTCGAACGCCATGAGCTATCCACCATGACAAAAAAACAATTTCGAAGAATATCAATTTCATGAGCTTCATCCCATCTAAATACCGGTTTCGAACGCTATAAGCTATCCACCATGACAAAAACTCTATTTCAAAGTATATCAATTTCGTGAGCTTTCTCCCATCTAAATACCAGTTTCGAACGTCATAAGCTATCCACCATTACTAAAAAACAATTTCAAAGAATATCAATTTCGTGAGCTTCCTCCCATCTTATTACCGTTTTCGAACGTTATTAGCTATCCACCAAGACAAAAAAACAATTTCAAAGAATATCAATTTCATGAGCTTCATCCCATCTAAATACATCAAAAAAAGTTTAACAATGAGGTCTTAGAGTGCGTTTGGTTAGGCAGCTATTCATTAACAAAATAACGACAAATATTAATTGAACTTAGACACGATGGAATGGAAATTTTAATATGAAAATTACTACCGAACCGAACACACACCACATAACCAACTAGTGTAGGTTAGTGGTGGTTAGTTGATTCCATTGACCAACAATTAGAATAAATTTTCATAAATATATTGGGATGGTAGGTATCCACCATAAATAAAAAACAATTTCAAAGAATATCATTTAAGTGAGCTTCCTCCTATCTAAAAACCGGTATCGAACGCCATAAGCTATCCTCTATCACAAAAAAACAATTTCAAAGTTTATCAATTTCGCGAGTTTGCTCCCATCTAAATACCGGGTTCGAACGCCATAAGCTATCCACCAAGACAAAAAAACAATTTCAAAGAATATCAATTTCATGAGCTTCATCCCATCTAAATACCGGATGCGAACGCCATGAGCTATCCACCATGACAAAAAAACAATTTCGAAGAATATAAATTTCATGAGCATCATCCCATCTAAATACCGGTTTCGAACGCCATAAGCTATCCACCATGACAAAAAAACTATTTCAAAGAATATCAATTTCGTGAGCTTTCTCTCATCGAAATACCGGTTTCGAACGTCATAAGCTATCCACCATTGCAAAAAAACAATTTCAAAGAATATCAATTTTGTGAGCTTACTCCCATCTTATTACCTGTTTCGAACGCCATGAGCTATCCACCATGACAAAAAAACAATTTCGAAGAATATCAATTTCATGAGCTTTATCCCATCTAAATACCGGTTTCGAACGCCATAAGCTATCCACCATGACAAAAATCCCTATTTCAAAGTATATCAATTTCGTGAGCTTTCTCCCATCTAAATACCGGTTTCGAACGTCATAAGCTATCCACCATTACAAAAAAATAATTTCAAATAATATCAATTTCGTGAGCTTCCTCCCATCTTATTACCGGTTTCGAACGCCATTAGGTATCCACCAACACAAAAAAACAATTTCAAAGAATATCATTTTCGTAAGCTTCCTCCCATCTTATTACCGGATTCGAACGCCAATAGCTATCCACCATGACAAAAAAACAATTTCGAAGAATATCAATTTCATGAGCTTCATCCCATCTAAATACCGGTTTCGAACGCCATAAGCTATCCACCATGACAAAAATCTCTATTTCAAAGTATATCAATTTCGTGAGCTTTCTCCCATCTAAATACCGGTTTCGAACGTCATAAGCTATCCACCATTACAAAAAAATAATTTCAAAGAATATCAATTTCGTGAGCTTCCTCCCATCTTATTACCGGTTTCGAACGCCATTAGCTATCCACCAAGACAAAAAAACAATTTCAAAGAATATCAATTTCATGAGCTTCATCCCATCTAAATACCGGTTTCGAACGTCATAAGCTATCCACCATGGCAAAAAAACAATTTCAAAGAATATCAAATTTGTGAGCTTACTCCCATCTTATTACCTGTTTGGAACGCCATGAGCTATCCACCATGACAAAAAAACAATTTCAAAGAATATCAATTTCATGAGCTTCATCCCATCTAAATAGCGGTTTCGAACGCCATAAGCTATCCTCCATGACAAAAAAACAATTTCAAAGTTTATCAATTTCGCGAGCTTCCTCCCCTCTAAATACCGGTTTCGAGAGCCATAAGCTATCCACCATGACAAAAAAAAATATTCAAAGAATATCATTTTCGTGAGCTTCCTCCCATCTTATTACCGGATTCGAACGCCATGAGCTATCCACCATGACAAAAAAACAATTTCGAAGAATATCAATTTCATGAGCTTCATCCCATCTAAATACCGGTTTCGAACGCCATAAGCTATCCTCCATGACAAAAAAACAATTTCAAAGTTTATCAATTTCGCGAGCTTCCTCCCGTCTAAATACCGGTTTCGAGAGCCATAAGCTATCCACCATGACAAAAAAAAACTATTTCAAAGAATATCATTTTCGTGAGCTTCCTCCCATCTTATTACCGGATTCGAACGCCATGAGCTATCCACCATGACAAAAAAACAATTTCGAAGAATATCAATTTCATGAGCTTCATCCCATCTAAATACCGGTTTCGAACGCTATAAGCTATCCACCATGACAAAAACTCTATTTCAAAGTATATCAATTTCGTGAGCTTTCTCCCATCTAAATACCAGTTTCGAACGTCATAAGCTATCCACCATTACTAAAAAACAATTTCAAAGAATATCAATTTCGTGAGCTTCCTCCCATCTTATTACCGTTTTCGAACGCTATTAGCTATCCACCAAGACAAAAAAACAATTTCAAAGAATATCAATTTCATGAGCTTCATCCCATCTAAATACATCAAAAAAAGTTTAACAATGAGGTCTTAGAGTGCGTTTGGTTAGGCAGCTATTCATTAACAAAATAACGACAAATATTAATTGAACTTAGACACGATGGAATGGAAATTTTAATATGAAAATTACTACCGAACCGAACACACACCACATAACCAACTAGTGTAGGTTAGTGGTGGTTAGTTGATTCCATTGACCAACAATTAGAATAAATTTTCATAAATATATTGGGATGGTAGGTATCCACCATAAATAAAAAACAATTTCAAAGAATATCATTTAAGTGAGCTTCCTCCTATCTAAAAACCGGTATCGAACGCCATAAGCTATCCTCTATCACAAAAAAACAATTTCAAAGTTTATCAATTTCGCGAGTTTGCTCCCATCTAAATACCGGGTTCGAACGCCATAAGCTATCCACCAAGACAAAAAAACAATTTCAAAGAATATCAATTTCATGAGCTTCATCCCATCTAAATACCGGATGCGAACGCCATGAGCTATCCACCATGACAAAAAAACAATTTCGAAGAATATAAATTTCATGAGCATCATCCCATCTAAATACCGGTTTCGAACGCCATAAGCTATCCACCATGACAAAAAAACTATTTCAAAGAATATCAATTTCGTGAGCTTTCTCTCATCCAAATACCGGTTTCGAACGTCATAAGCTATCCACCATTGCAAAAAAACAATTTCAAAGAATATCAATTTTGTGAGCTTACTCCCATCTTATTACCTGTTTCGAACGCCATGAGCTATCCACCATGACAAAAAAACAATTTCGAAGAATATCAATTTCATGAGCTTTATCCCATCTAAATACCGGTTTCGAACGCCATAAGCTATCCACCATGACAAAAATCCCTATTTCAAAGTATATCAATTTCGTGAGCTTTCTCCCATCTAAATACCGGTTTCGAACGTCATAAGCTATCCACCATTACAAAAAAATAATTTCAAATAATATCAATTTCGTGAGCTTCCTCCCATCTTATTACCGGTTTCGAACGCCATTAGCTATCCACCAACACAAAAAAACAATTTCAAAGAATATCAATTTCATGAGCTTCATCCCATCTAAATACCGGATGCGAACGCCATGAGCTATCCACCATGACAAAAAAACAATTTCGAAGAATATAAATTTCATGAGCATCATCCCATCTAAATACCGGTTTCGAACGCCATAAGCTATCCACCATGACAAAAAAACTATTTCAAAGAATATCAATTTCGTGAGCTTTCTCTCATCCAAATACCGGTTTCGAACGTCATAAGCTATCCACCATTGCAAAAAAACAATTTCAAAGAATATCAATTTTGTGAGCTTACTCCCATCTTATTACCTGTTTCGAACGCCATGAGCTATCCACCATGACAAAAAAACAATTTCAAAGAATATCAATTTCATGAGCTTCATCCCATCTAAATACCGGATTTGAACGCCATGAGCTATCCACCATGACAAAAAAAACAATTTCGAAGAATATAAATTTCATGAGCATCATCCCATCTAAATACCGGTTTCGAACGCCATAAGCTATCCACCATGACAAAAAAACTATTTCAAAGAATATCAATTTCGTGAGCTTTCTCTCATCTAAATACCGGTTTCGAACGCCATAAGCTATCCACCATGACAAAAAAACTATTTCAAAGAATATCAATTTCGTGAGCTTCCTCTCATCTAAATACCGGTTTCGAACGCCATAAGCTATCCACCATGACAAAAAAACTATTTCAAAGAATATCAATTTCGTGAGCTTTCTCTCATCCAAATACCGGTTTCGAACGTCATAAGCTATCCACCATGGCAAAAAAACAATTTCAAAGTTTATCAATTTCGCGAGCTTCCTCCCGTCTAAATACCGGTTTCGAGAGCCATAAGCTATCCACCATGACAAAAAAAAACTATTTCAAAGAATATCATTTTCGTGAGCTTCCTCACATCTTATTACCGGATTCGAACGCCATGAGCTATCCACCATGACAAAAAAACAATTTCGAAGAATATCAATTTCATGAGCTTCATCCCATCTAAATACCGGTTTCGAACGCTATAAGCTATCCACCATGACAAAAACTCTATTTCAAAGTATATCAATTTCGTGAGCTTTCTCCCATCTAAATACCAGTTTCGAACGTCATAAGCTATCCACCATTACTAAAAAACAATTTCAAAGAATATCAATTTCGTGAGCTTCCTCCCATCTTATTACCGTTTTCGAACGCTATTAGCTATCCACCAAGACAAAAAAACAATTTCAAAGAATATCAATTTCATGAGCTTCATCCCATCTAAATACATCAAAAAAAGTTTAACAATGAGGTCTTAGAGTGCGTTTGGTTAGGCAGCTATTCATTAACAAAATAACGACAAATATTAATTGAACTTAGACACGATGGAATGGAAATTTTAATATGAAAATTACTACCGAACCGAACACACACCACATAACCAACTAGTGTAGGTTAGTGGTGGTTAGTTGATTCCATTGACCAACAATTAGAATAAATTTTCATAAATATATTGGGATGGTAGGTATCCACCATAAATAAAAAACAATTTCAAAGAATATCATTTAAGTGAGCTTCCTCCTATCTAAAAGCCGGTATCGAACGCCATAAGCTATCCTCTATCACAAAAAAACAATTTCAAAGTTTATCAATTTCGCGAGTTTGCTCCCATCTAAATACCGGGTTCGAACGCCATAAGCTATCCACCAAGACAAAAAAACAATTTCAAAGAATATCAATTTCATGAGCTTCATCCCATCTAAATACCGGATGCGAACGCCATGAGCTAACCACCATGACAAAAAAACAATTTCGAAGAATATAAATTTCATGAGCATCATCCCATCTAAATACCGGTTTCGAACGCCATAAGCTATCCACCATGACAAAAAAACTATTTCAAAGAATATCAATTTCGTGAGCTTTCTCTCATCCAAATACCGGTTTCGAACGTCATAAGCTATCCACCATTGCAAAAAAACAATTTCAAAGAATATCAATTTTGTGAGCTTACTCCCATCTTATTACCTGTTTCGAACGCCATGAGCTATCCACCATGACAAAAAAACAATTTCGAAGAATATCAATTTCATGAGCTTTATCCCATCTAAATACCGGTTTCGAACGCCATAAGCTATCCACCATGACAAAAATCCCTATTTCAAAGTATATCAATTTCGTGAGCTTTCTCCCATCTAAATACCGGTTTCGAATGTCATAAGCTATCCACCATTACAAAAAAATAATTTCAAATAATATCAATTTCGTGAGCTTCCTCCCATCTTATTACCGGTTTCGAACGCCATTAGCTATCCACCAACACAAAAAAACAATTTCAAAGAATATCAATTTCATGAGCTTCATCCCATCTAAATACCGGATTTGAACGCCATGAGCTATCCACCATGACAAAAAAACAATTTCGAAGAATATAAATTTCATGAGCATCATCCCATCTAAATACCGGTTTCGAACGCCATAAGCTATCCACCATGACAAAAAAACTATTTCAAAGAATATCAATTTCGTGAGCTTTCTCTCATCTAAATACCGGTTTCGAACGCCATAAGCTATCCACCATGACAAAAAAACTATTTCAAAGAATATCAATTTCGTGAGCTTTCTCTCATCTAAATACCGGTTTCGAACGCCATAAGCTATCCACCATGACAAAAAAACTATTTCAAAGAATATCAATTTCGTGAGCTTTCTCTCATCCAAATACCGGTTTCGAACGTCATAAGCTATCCACCATGGCAAAAAAACAATTTCAAAGAATATCAATTTTGTGAGCTTACTCCCATCTTATTACCTGTTTCGAACGCCATGAGCTATCCACCATGACAAAAAAACAATTTCAAAGAATATCAATTTCATGAGCTTCATCCCATCTAAATAGCGGTTTCGAACGCCATAAGCTATCCTCCATGACAAAAAAACAATTTCAAAGTTTATCAATTTCGCGAGCTTCCTCCCCTATAAATACCGGTTTCGAGAGCCATAAGCTATCCACCATAACAAAAAAAAAAATTTCAAAGAATATCATTTTCGTGAGCTTCCTCCCATCTTATTACCGGATTCGAACGCCATGAGCTATCCACCATGACAAAAAAACAATTTCGAAGAATATCAATTCCATGAGCTTCATCCCATCTAAATACCGGTTTCGAACGCCATAAGCTATCCTCCACGACAAAAAAACAATTTCAAAGAATATCATTTTCGTGAGCTTCCTCCCATCTAAATGCTGGTTTCGAACGCCATAAGCTATCCACCATGACAAAAAAAACAATTTCAAAGAATATCAATTTCGTGGGCTTCCTTTTATCTAAGTACCGGTTTCGAACGCCATAAGCTATCCACCATGACAAAAAAAATATCAAAGAATATCATTTTTGTGAGCTTCCTCCCATCTTATTACCGGATTCGAACGCCATGAGCTATCCACCATGACAAAAAAACAATTTCGAAGAATATCAATTTCATGAGCTTCATCCCATCTAAATACCGGTTTCGAACGCCATAAGCTATCCTCCATGACAAAAAAACAATTTCAAAGTTTATCAATTTCGCGAGCTTCCTCCCGTCTAAATACCGGTTTCGAGAGCCATAAGCTATCCACCATGACAAAAAAAAACTATTTCAAAGAATATCATTTTCGTGAGCTTCCTCCCATCTTATTACCGGATTCGAACGCCATGAGATATCCACCATGACAAAAAAAAAAATTTCGAAGAATATCAATTTCATAAGCTTCATCCCATCTAAATACCGGTTTCGAACGCCATAAGCTATCCACCATGACAAAAACTCTATTTCAAAGTATATCAATTTCGTGAGCTTTCTCCCATCTAAATACCGGTTTCGAACGTCATAAGCTATCCACCATTACTAAAAAACAATTTCAAAGAATATCAATTTCGTGAGCTTCATCCCATCTAAATACATCAAAAAAAGTTTAACAATGAGGTCTTAGAGTGCGTTTGGTTAGGCAGCTATTCATTAACAAAATAACGACAAATATTAATTGAACTTAGACACGATGGAATGGAAATTTTAATATGAAAATTACTACCGAACCGAACACACACCACATAACCAACTAGTGTAGGTTAGTGGTGGTTAGTTGATTCCATTGACCAACAATTAGAATAAATTTTCATAAATATATTGGGATGGTAGGTATCCACCATAAATAAAAAACAATTTCAAAGAATATCATTTAAGTGAGCTTCCTCCTATCTAAAAACCGGTATCGAACGCCATAAGCTATCCTCCATCACAAAAAAACAATTTCAAAGTTTATCAATTTCGCGAGTTTGCTCCCATCTAAATACCGGGTTCGAACGCCATAAGCTATCCACCAAGACAAAAAAACAATTTCAAAGAATATCAATTTCATGAGCTTCATCCCATCTAAATACCGGATGCGAACGCCATGAGCTATCCACCATGACAAAAAAACAATTTCGAAGAATATAAATTCCATGAGCTTCATCCCATCTAAATACCGGTTTCGAACGCCATAAGCTATCCTCCATGACAAAAAAACAATTTCAAAGAATATTATTTTCGTGAGCTTCCTCCCATCTAAATGCTGGTTTCGAACGCCATAAGCTATCCACCATGACAATAAAAACAATTTCAAAGAATATCAATTTCGTGGGCTTCCTTTTATCTAAGTACCGGTTTCGAACGCCATAAGCTATCCACCATGACAAAAAAAATATCAAAGAATATCGTTTTCGTGAGCTTCCTCCTATCTTATTACCGGATTCGAACGCCATGAGCTATCCACCATGACAAAAAAACAATTTCGAAGAATATCAATTTCATGAGCTTCATCCCATCTAAATACCGGTTTCGAACGCCATAAGCTATCCTCCATGACAAAAAAACAATTTCAAAGTTTATCAATTTCGCGAGCTTCCTCCCGTCTAAATACCGGTTTCGAGAGCCATAAGCTATCCACCATGACAAAAAAAACTATTTCAAAGAATATCATTTTCGTGAGCTTCCTCCCATCTTATTACCGGATTCGAACGCCATGAGCTATCCACCATGACAAAAAAACAATTTCGAAGAATATCAATTTCATGAGCTTCATCCCATCTCAATACCGGTTTCGAACGCCATAAGCTATCCACCATGACAAAAACTCTATTTCAAAGTATATCAATTTCGTGAGCTTTCTCCCATCTAAATACCGGTTTCGAACGTCATAAGCTATCCACCATTACTAAAAAACAATTTCAAAGAATATCAATTTCGTGAGCTTCCTCCCATCTTATTACCGTTTTCGAACGCCATTAGCTATCCACCAAGACAAAAAAACAATTTCAAAGAATATCAATTTCATGAGCTTCATCCCATCTAAATACATCAAAAAAAGTTTAACAATGAGGTCTTAGAGTGCGTTTGGTTAGGCAGCTATTCATTAACAAAACGACAAATATTAATTGAACTTAGACACGATGGAATGGAAATTTTAATATGAAAATTAATACCGAACCGAACACACACCACATAACCAACTAGTGTAGGTTAGTGGTGGTTAGTTGATTCCATTGACCAACAATTAGAATAAATTTTCATAAATATATTGGGATGGTAGGTATCCACCATAAATAAAAAACAATTTCAAAGAATATAATTTAAGTGAGCTTCCTCCTATCTAAAAACCGGTATCGAACGCCATAAGCTATCCTCCATCACAAAAAAACAATTTCAAAGTTTATCAATTTCGCGAGTTTGCTCCCATTTAAATACCGGGTTCGAACGCCATAAGCTATCCACCAAGACAAAAAAACAATTTCAAAGAATATCAATTTCATGAGCTTCATCCCATCTAAAGACCGGATGCGAACGCCATGAGCTATCCACCATGACAAAAAAACAATTTCGAAGAATATAAATTTCATGAGCATCATCCCATCTAAATACCGGTTTCGAACGCCATAAGCTATCCACCATGACAAAAAAACTATTTCAAATAATATCAATTTCGTGAGCTTCCTCCCATCTTATTACCGGTTTCGAACGCCATTAGCTATCCACCAAGACAAAAAAACAATTTCAAAGAATATCAATTTCATGAGCTTCATCCCATCTAAATACCGGATTCGAATGCCATGAGCTATCCACCATGACAAAAAAACAATTTCGAAGAATATAAATTTCATGAGCATCATCCCATCTAAATACCGGTTTCGAACGCCATAAGCTATCCACCATGACAAAAAAACTATTTCAAAGAATATCAATTTCGTGAGCTTTCTCTCATCCAAATACCGGTCTCGAACGTCATAAGCTATCCACCATGGCAAAAAAACAATTTCAAAGAATATCAAATTTGTGAGCTTACTCCCATCTTATTACCTGTTTCGAACGCCATGAGCTATCCACCATGACAAAAAAACAATTTCAAAGAATATCAATTTCATGAGCTTCATCCCATCTAAATAGCGGTTTCGAACGCCATAGGCTATCCTCCATGACAAAAAAACAATTTCAAAGTTTATCAATTTCGCGAGTTTCCTCCCATCTAAATAACGGTTTCGAACGCCATAAACTATCCACCATGAGAAAAAAAAAACCTATTGCAAAGAATATCATTTTCGTGTGCTTATTAGCGGTTTCAGACGCCATGAGCTATCCACCATGACAAAAAAAAACTATTCCAAAGAATATCAATTTTGTAAGCTTTCTCCCATCTAAATACTGGTTTCGAACGTCATAAGCTATCCACCATGACAAAAAAACAATTTCAAAGAATATCAATTTCATGAGCTTCATCCCATCTAAATAGCGGTTTCGAACGCCATAAGCTATCCTTCATGACAAAAAAACAATTTCAAAGTTTATCAATTTCGCGAGCTTCCTCCCGACTATATACCGGTTTCAGGAGCCATAAGCTATCCACCATGACAAAAAAAAACTATTTCAAAGAATATCATTTTCGTAAGCTTCCTCCCATCTTATTACCGGATTCGAACGCCAATAGCTATCCACCATGACAAAAAAACAATTTCGAAGAATATCAATTTCATGAGCTTCATCCCATCTAAATACCGGTTTCGAACGCCATAAGCTATCCACCATGACAAAAATCTCTATTTCAAAGTATATCAATTTCGTGAGCTTTCTCCCATCTAAATACCGGTTTCGAACGTCATAAGCTATCCACCATTACAAAAAAATAATTTCAAAGAATATCAATTTCGTGAGCTTCCTCCCATCTTATTACCGGTTTCGAACGCCATTAGCTATCCACCAAGACAAAAAAACAATTTCAAAGAATATCAATTTCATGAGCTTCATCCCATCTAAATACCGGATTCGAATGCCATAAGCTATCCACCATGACAAAAAAACTATTTCAAAGAATATCAATTTCGTGAGCTTTCTCTCATCCAAATACCGGTTTCGAACGTCATAAGCTATCCACCATGGCAAAAAAACAATTTCAAAGAATATCAAATTTGTGAGCTTACTCCCATCTTATTACCTGTTTCGAACGCCATGAGCTATCCACCATGACAAAAAAACAATTTCAAAGAATATCAATTTCATGAGCTCCATCCCATCTAAATAGCGGTTTCGAACGCCATAAGCTATCCTCCATGACAAAAAAACAATTTCAAAGTTTATCAATTTCGCGAGCTTCCTCCCCTCTAAATACCGGTTTCGAGAGCCATAAACTATCCACCATGACAAAAAAAAAAATTCAAAGAATATCATTTTCGTGAGCTTCCTCCCATCTTATTACCGGATTCGAACGCCATGAGCTATCCACCATGACAAAAAAACAATTTCGAAGAATATCAATTTCATGAGCTTCATCCCATCTAAATACCGGTTTCGAACGCCATAAGCTATCCTCCATGACAAAAAAACAATTTCAAAGTTTATCAATTTCGCGAGCTTCCTCCCGTCTAAATACCGGTTTCGAGAGCCATAAGCTATCCACCATGACAAAAAAAAACTATTTCAAAGAATATCATTTTCGTGAGCTTCCTCCCATCTTATTACCGGATTCGAACGCCATGAGCTATCCACCATGACAAAAAAACAATTTCGAAGAATATCAATTTCATGAGCTTCATCCCATCTAAATACCGGTTTCGAACGCTATAAGCTATCCACCATGACAAAAACTCTATTTCAAAGTATATCAATTTCGTGAGCTTTCTCCCATCTAAATACCAGTTTCGAACGTCATAAGCTATCCACCATTACTAAAAAACAATTTCAAAGAATATCAATTTCGTGAGCTTCCTCCCATCTTATTACCGTTTTCGAACGCTATTAGCTATCCACCAAGACAAAAAAACAATTTCAAAGAATATCAATTTCATGAGCTTCATCCCATCTAAATACATCAAAAAAAGTTTAACAATGAGGTCTTAGAGTGCGTTTGGTTAGGCAGCTATTCATTAACAAAATAACGACAAATATTAATTGAACTTAGACACGATGGAATGGAAATTTTAATATGAAAATTACTACCGAACCGAACACACACCACATAACCAACTAGTGTAGGTTAGTGGTGGTTAGTTGATTCCATTGACCAACAATTAGAATAAATTTTCATAAATATATTGGGATGGTAGGTATCCACCATAAATAAAAAACAATTTCAAAGAATATCATTTAAGTGAGCTTCCTCCTATCTAAAAACCGGTATCGAACGCCATAAGCTATCCTCCATCACAAAAAAACAATTTCAAAGTTTATCAATTTCGCGAGTTTGCTCCCATCTATACCGGGTTCGAACGCCATAAGCTATCCACCAATACAAAAAAACAATTTCAAAGAATATCAATTTCATGAGCTTCATCCCATCTAAATACCGGATGCGAACGCCATGAGCTATCCACCATGACAAAAAAACAATTTCGAAGAATATAAATTTCATGAGCATCATCCCATCTAAATACCGGTTTCGAACGCCATAAGCTATTCACCATGACAAAAAAACTATTTCAAAGAATATCAATTTCGTGAGCTTTCTCTCATCCAAATACCGGTTTCGAACGTCATAAGCTATCCACCATGGCAAAAAAACAATTTCAAAGAATATCAATTTTGTGAGCTTACTCCCATCTTATTACCTGTTTCGAACGCCATGAGCTATCCACCATGACAAAAAAACAATTTCAAAGAATATCAATTTCATGAGCTTCATCCCATCTAAATAGCGGTTTCGAACGCCATAAGCTATCCTCCATGACAAAAAAACAATTTCAAAGTTTATCAATTTCGCGAGCTTCCTCCCCTCTAAATACCGGTTTCGAGAGCCATAAGCTATCCACCATGACAAAATAAAAATTTCAAAGAATATCATTTTCGTAAGCTTCCTCCCATCTTATTACCGGATTCGAACGCCATGAGCTATCCACCATGACAAAAAAATAATTTCGAAGAATATCAATTTCATGAGCTTCATCCCATCTAAATACCGGTTTCGAACGCCATAAGCTATCCTCCATGACAAAAAAACAATTTCAAAGTTTATCAATTTCGCGAGCTTCCTCCCGTCTAAATACCGGTTTCGAGAGCCATAAGCTATCCACCATGACAAAAAAAAAATTTCAAAGAATATCATTTTCGTAAGCTTCCTCCCATCTTATTACCGGATTCGAACGCCATGAGCTATCCACCATGACAAAAAAATAATTTCGAAGAATATTAATTTCATGAGCCTTATCCCATCTAAATACCGGTTTCAAACGCCATAAGCTATCCTCCATGACAAAAAAACAATTTCAAAGAATATCAATTTCATGAGCTTCATCCCATCTAAATACATCAAAAAAAGTTTAACAATGAGGTCTTAGAGTGCGTTTGGTTTGGCAGCTATTCATTAACAAAATAACGACAAATATTAATTGAACTTAGACACGATGGAATGGAAATTTTAATATGAAAATTACTACCGAACCGAACACACCACATAACCAACTAGTGTAGACTAGGTGGTTAGTTGATTCCATTGACCAACAATTAGAATAAATTTTCATAAATATATTGAGATGGTAGGTATCCACCATAAATAAAAAACAATTTCAAAGAATATCATTTTAGTGAGCTTCCTCCTATCTAAAAACCGGTATCGAACGCCATAAGCTATCCTCCATCACAAAAAAACAATTTCAAAGTTTATCAATTTTGCGAGTTTGCTCCCATCTAAATACCGCTTTCAAACGCCATAAGCTATCCACCATGAGAAAAAAAAACTATTGCAAAGAATATCATTTTCGTGAGCTTCCTCCCATCTTATTAGCGGTTTCGAACGCCATGAGCTATCCACCATGACAAAAAAACAATTTCAAAGTTTATCAATTTCGCGAGCTTCCTCCCATCTAAATACCGGTTTCGAGAGCCATAAGCTATCCACCATGACAAAAAAAAACTATTTCAAAGAATATCATTTTCGTGAGCTTCCTCCTATCTTATTACCGGATTCGAACGCCATGAGCTATCCACCATGACAAAAAAACCATTTCAAAGAATATCAATTTCGTGAGCTTCCTGCCATCTTATTACCGGTTTCGAACGCCATGAGCTATCCACCAAGACAAAAAAAACAATTTCAAAAAATATCAATTTCATGAGCTTTATCCCATCTACGAGTAAATACCGGTTTCGAACGCCATAAGCTATCCACCATGACAAAAAAAACAATTTCAAAGAATATCAATTTCATAAACTTCATCCCATCTAAATACCGGTTTCTAAACGCCATAAGCTATCCACCATGACAAAAAAACTATTTCAATGAATATCATTTTCGTGAGCTTCCTTCTATCTTATTACTGGTTTCCTTTTTGACCACAAGATATCAACCATGGCAAAAAAACAATTTCAAAAATTGTCTATTTTGTGAGCTTTTTCCCATCTAAATGCCGGTTTTGAGCGCCATAAGCAATCCACCGTAACAAAAAACAATTTCAAAGAACATCAATTTCTTGAGCTTCTTCCTATCTAAATACCGGTTTCAAACGCCATAAGCTATCCACCATGACAAAAAAACTATTTCAAAGTTTATCAATTTCGCGAGTTTCCTCCCATCTAAATAACGGTTTCGAACGCCATAAACTATCCACCATGAGAAAAAAAAAACTATTGCAAAGAATATCATTTTCGTGTGCTTCCTCCCATCTTATTAGCGGTTTCAAACGCCATGGGCTATCCACCATGAAAAAAAAACTATTCCAAAGAATATTAATTTTGTGAGCTTTCTCCCATCTAAATACCGGTTTCGAACGTCATAAGCTATCCACCATGACAAAAAAACAATTTCAAAGAATATCAATTTCGTGGGCTTCCTTTTATCTAAGGACAAAATAACAATTTCAAAGTTTATAAATTTCGCGAGCTTCCTCAAAGTCAAAGTCAAAATCATTTATTTCATGTAAATCTTTACAGATATTTATAAATAGTCAAAAAAAAAAAAAGTTTAACAATGAGGTCTTAGAGTGCGTTTGGTTAGGCAGCTATTCATTAACAAAATAACGACAAATATTAATTGAACTTAGACACGATGGAATGAAAATCTTAATATAAAAATTACTACCGAACCGAACACACACTACATAACCAACTAGTGTAAGACTAGGTGGTTAGCTGATTCCATTGACCTGTCAATCATTATCTGCCATACAAGAGAGCCACCAAGGCGACCAACTTCATCGATCATATCCATGCCTTAAATATTTATTGTAAATAAAAGCTAAGTAACCAATCACATATAAGTAAAGGTATAAGGATCGGTATTTTTAAGGGCATAAACACTAACTGTAAAGTCGATCCCCTCAGAGACACCCCGGAGAAAAAGAAACCAGCAAGTAAAAAACTCTAGTGCTTCACACAAACTAAAAGAGAGGTACAGCTATTGATTGACTTATGCTATATAGCATATATATATAATATATATATATATTTATATATATATATATATATATAGTAACATACTCAAAATGCACCCCACTGATTAGCATGCGTAGAACACCCTATGGGAGAATATTTGTTACGGTACCAATGTACATAACTACACAGTATACTATTAGTATAAATTAAGTATAAATAAGTAGGTAATCATCAATGATTACCTTATCCAAAGACAAAATTTACATAATGTAATGAAAATAAATTATGTAATATAAAATTATTACAATATCGGACATTATATACCTACTAAACTAGGGTAGATTCTACATAAGCAATTTGTTTACTAGTTGCGAGACCTCAATTGCATATCAGGACGGTTCCAGACGTCTTTATCGTTAAGACAGTCTTTTACACTATAGTAAGCCTTATTGATTAATATGTGTTTTATACAATTTTTAAACTTTATTTCACTCAGATCTATAATGCTTTTAGGTAATTTATTAAATAACCTTATACTGTTAATGACGAAACATTTATTAGTTTTTTGCAGTCTAAACTTTGGTATATCGATTTTATATATGTTTCTTAAGTTTAAATTATGTCTATCGCCATTTTTACTAAACATATTTAAGTTTTTCCTAACGTACAATAAATTTTCATAAATATATTGAGATGGTAGTGTCAGTACATCAATTATAGGAAAGATTTCTCGAAAAGAATCACGAGCTTTCATGTTATATATTGCCCGAATGGCCCTCTTCTGTAGAATAAATATAGTATCAATATCTGCCGCAGATCCCCACATTATAAGACCATATGTCATTATACTGTGAAAATAGGCGAAGTATACTAGTCTGGCTGTTGCAACATCAGTTAACTTTCTGATTTTTCTGACTGCATATGCAGCAGAGCTCAGTCTATTGGATAAAGAAGTAAGGTCAGCTTTCCACTGTAGTTTAGAATCGACTGTGATCCCTAAAAACACAGTGGAGTCAACAAATTCCAGGTCAGTACCACCTATCTTCACTGTGGCATTGATATTAGATACATTAGGCAAAGTAAATTTCAGGCACTTAGTCTTCTTTGCATTTAAAACTAAATTATTTGCCGTGAACCATTTTAAAACCATTTCCAGAGTGTCATTTACTGTGTCGATAATATATTATCCTTCCTACTAACTTTAAAAAGTAGGAATGTATCATCAGCAAATAGCACTATCTGTGCCATCTCCTGTACCATATGTGGAAGATCATTGATGTATACTAGGAACAGTAATGGGCCTAAAATTGATCCCTGGGGGACACCCATCTTTACAAGGGTTCCGTCTGATACACAACCATCAATATTAACACCTTGAGTTCTATTAGAAAGGTAGGACTTTATTAGATTTAAAGCTAAATCGCGAATGCCATAAAATTCCAGCTTATCTAACAAAGTTTGATGGTCAACACAATCAAACGCTTTAGACAGATCAGAGAAAACGCCAACGAGATCCTGAGAATTTTCCCAAGCGTCAATTATTTCAGTAATCAATCTTGTACCGGCATTTGTTGTCCCCATCTAAATACCGGTTTCGAGAGCCATGAGCTATCCACCATGACAAAAAAAAACTATTTCAAAGAATATCATTTTCGTGAGCTTCCTCCCATCTTATTACCGGATTCGAACGCCATGAGCTATCCACCATGACAAAAAAACAATTTCGAAGAATATCAATTTCATGAGCTTCATCCCATCTAAATACCGGTTTCGAATGCCAAAAGCTATCCACCATGACAAAAAAAAACTATTTCAAAGAATATTATTTTCGTGAGCTTCCTCATATCTTATTACCGGTTTTGGACGCCATAACCTATCCACTATGACAAAAAAACAATTACAAAGAATGTCAATTTCGTGAGCTTCCTTCCATCTAAATTGCGGTTTCAAACGCCATAATCTATCCTCCATGACAAAATAACAATTTCAAAACTTATCAATTTCGCGAGCTTCCTCCCATCTAAATGCCGGTTTCGAAAGCCATAAGCTATCCACCATGACAAAAAAAACTATTTCAAAGAATATTATTTTCGTGAGCTTCCTCTCATCTTAATACCGGTTTCGAACGCCATAAGCTATCCACCATGACAAAAAAAAATTTCAAAGAATATCAATTTCGTGAGCTTCCTCCTATCTAAATACCGGTTTCGAACGCCAAAAGCTATCCACCATGACAAAAATACAATTTACAAAGAATATCAATTACGTGAGCTTCCTCCCATCTAAATATTGGTTTTAAACGCCATAAGCTATCCACCATGACAAAAATACAATTTACAAAGAATATCAATTACGTGAGCTTCCTCCCATCTAAATACTGGTTTTAAACGTCATAAGCTATCCACCATGACAAAAAAACAATTTCAAAGAATATCAATTTCGTGAGCTTCCTGCCATCTTATTACCGGATTCGAACGCCATGAGCTATCCACCATGACAAAAAAACAATTTCGAAGAATATCAATTTCATGAGCTTCATCCCATCTTAATACCGGTTTCGAACGTCATAAGCTATCCACCATGACAAAAAAACAATTTCAAAGAATATCAATTTCGTGAGCTTCCTGCCATCTTATTACCGGTTTCGAATGCCATGAGCTATCCACCAAGACAAAAAAACAATTTCAAAGAATATCAATTTCATGAGCTTTATCCCATCTACAAATAAATACCGGTTTCGAACGCCATAAGCTATCCACCATGACAAAAAAACAATTTCAAAGAATATCAATTTCATAAACTTCATCCCATCTAAATACCGGTTTCTGAACGCCATAAGCTATCCACCATGACAAAAATACAATTTCAAAGAATATCAATTTCATAAACTTCCTCCCATCTAAATACCGGTTTCGAGAGCCATAAGCTATCCCCCATGACAAAAAAAAACTATTTCAAAGAATATCATTTTCGCGAGCTCCCTCCCATCTTATTACCGGATTCGAACGCAATGAGCTATCTACCGTGACAAAAAAACAATTTCGAAGAATATCAATTTCATGAGCTTCATCCCATCTAAATACCGGTTTCGAACACCACAAGATAACAACCATGACAAAAAAATAATTTAAAAAATTGTCTATTTCGTGAGCTTTTTCCCATCTAAATACCGGTTTCGAGCGCCATAAGCAATCCACCATAACAAAAAACAATTTCAAAGAACATCAATTTCTTGAGCGTCTTCCTATCTTTTTTTTTTTTTTTTTTTATGAGAGCTCGGCATGTGACCTCACATCTACCAGATGGAAAGCAGTATGAAGGTCCAAGAACAAATGCAACCAACAATTACGATCTACGTAACTGTTGATTGCACCTATTATGCCGGCTTAAGATGCCTATTCACGCTTCGTTTAAATCTAAATACCGGTTTCAAACGCCTTAAGCTATCCACCATGACAAAAAAACAATTTCAAAGAATATCAATTTCGTGAGCTTCCTCCCATCTTATTATCGGTTTCGAACACCATGAGCTATCCACCATGACAAAAAAACAATATCAAAGTTTATCAATTTCGCGAGCTTCCTCCCATCTAAATACCGGTTTCGAGAGCCATAAGCAATCCACCATAACAAAAAACAATTTCAAAGAACATCAATTTCTTGAGCGTCTTCCTATCTAAATACCGGTTTCAAACGCCTTAAGCTATTCACCATGACAAAAAAACAATTTCAAAGAATATCAATTTCGTGAGCTTCCTCCCATCTTATTACCGGTTTCGAACACCATGAGCTATCCACCATGACAAAAAAATAATTTCGAAGAATATCAATTTCATGAGCTTCATCCCATCTAAATACCGGTTTCGAACGCCATAAGCTATCCTCCATGACAAAAAAACAATTTCAAAGTTTATCAATTTCGCGAGCTTCCTCCCGTCTAAATACCGGTTTCGAGAGCCATAAGCTATCCACCATGACAAAAAAAAAATAATTTCAAAGAATATTATTTTCGTGAGCTTCCTTCCATCTTATTACCGGATTCGAACGCCATGAGCTATCCACCATGACAAAAAAACAATTTCGAAGAATATTAATTTCATGAGCTTCATCCCATCTAAATACCGGTTTCGAACGCCATAAGCTATCCACCGTAACAAAAAAACAATTTCAAAGAATATCAATTTCGTGAGCTTCCTCCCATCTAAATACCGGTTTCGAGAGCCATAAGCTATCCACCATAACAAAAAAACTATTTCAAGAATATCATTTTCGTGAGCTTCCTCCCATCGAAATACCGGTTTTGGACGCCATAACCTATCCACTATGACAAAAAAACAATTACAAAGAATGTCAATTTCGTGAGCTTTCTTCCATCTAAATTGCGGTTTCGAACGCCATAATCTATCCTCCATGACAAAATAAAAATTTCAAAGTTTATTAATTTCGCGAGCTTCCTCCCATCTAAATACCGGTTTCGAGAGCCATAAGCTATCCACCATGACAAAAAAAACTATTTCAAAGAATATTATTTTCGTGAGCTTCCTCTCATCTTAATACCGGTTTCGAACGCCATAAGCTATCCACCATGACAAAAAAAAAATTCAAAGAATATCAATTTCGTGAGCTTCCTCCTATCTAAATACCGGTTTCGAACGCCAAAAGCTATCCACCATGACAAAAATACAATTTACAAAGAATATCAATTACGTGAGCTTCCTCCTATCTAAATACTGGTTTTAAACGCCATAAGCTATCCACCATGACAAAAATACAATTTACAAAGAATATCAATTACGTGAGCTTCCTCCCATCTAAATACCGTTATCGAACGCCATAAGCTATCCACCATGACAAAAAATCAATTTAAAAGAAAATCAATTTCTTGAACTTCCTCCCATCTAAATACCGGTATCGAACGCCATAAGCTATCCACCATGACAAAAAATCAATTTAAAAGAAAATCAATTTCTTGAACTTCCTCCCATCTAAATACCGGTATCGAACGCCATAAGCTATCCACCATGACAAAAAAAATATCAAAGAATATCAATTTGATGAGATTCCTCCCATCTAAATACCGGTTTCCTACGTTATAATCTATCCACCATGACAAAATAACAATTTCAAAGAATATCAATTTCGTGGGCTTCCTTTTATCTAAGTACCGGTTTCGAACGCCATAAGCTATCCACCATGACAAAAAAAATATCAAAGAATATCAATTTGATGAGATTCCTCCCATCTAAATACCGGTTTCCTACGTTATAATCTATCCACCATGACAAAATAACAATTTTAAAGAATATCAATTTCGTGGGCTTCCTTTTATCTAAGTACCGGTTTCGAACGCAATAAGCTATACACTATGACAAAAAAAAATCAAAGAATATCAATTTGGTGAATTTCCTCCCATCTAAGTAAGGGTTCGACACGCCATAAGTTATCCACCATGACAAAAAAAATATCAAAGAATATCAATTTGATGAGCTTCCTCCCATCTAAATACCGATTTTGAATGCGATAACCTATCTACCACGACAAAAAATCAATTTCAAAGAATATAAATTTCGTGAGCTTCCTCCCATCTAAATACCGGTATCGAACGCCATAAGCTATCCACCATGACAAAAAATCAATTTGAAAGAAAATCAATATCTTGAACTTCCTCCCATCTAAATACCGGTTTCGAACGCGATAACCTATCCACCACGACAAAAAATCAATTTCAAAGAATATAAATTTTGTGAGCTTACTCCCATCTAAAAGCTGGTTTTGAACGCCATAAGCTATCCACCATGACAAAAAAACTATTTCAAAGAATATAAATTTCGTGGGCTTTCTTTTATCTAAGTACCGGTTTCGAACGCCATAGGCTATCCACCATGACAAAAAATCAATTTAAAAGAAAATCAATAGCTTGAACTTCCTCCTATCTAAATACCGGTTTCGAACGCGATAACCTATCTACCACGACAAAAAATCAATTTCAAAGAATATAAATTTCGTGAGCTTCCTCCCATCTAAATACTGGTTTTAAACGCCATAAGCTATCCACCATGATAAAAAAACAATTTCAAAGAATATCTATTTCGTGAGCTTCCTCCTATCTAAATACCGGTTTCGAACGCCATTAGCTATCTACCATGACAAAAAAACGATTTCAAAGAATATCATTTTCGTGAGCTTCCTCCCATCTAAATACCAGTATCGAACGCCATAAGCTATCCACCATGACAAAAAATCAATTTGAAAGAAAATCAATATCTTGAACTTCCTCCCATCTAAATACCGGTTTCGAACGCGATAACCTATCCACCATGACAAAAAATCAATTTCAAAGAATATAAATTTCGTGAGCTTACTCCCATCTAAAAGCTGGTTTTGAACGCCATAAGCTATCCACCATGACAAAAAAACTATTTCAAAGACAATCAATTTCGTGGGCTTCCTTTTATCTAAGTACCGGTTTCGAACGCCATAGGCTATCCACCATGACAAAAAATCAATTTAAAAGAAAATCAATAGCTTGAACTTCCTCCCATCTAAATACCGGTTTCGAACGCGATAACCTATCTACCACGACAAAAAATCAATTTCAAAGAATATAAATTTCGTGAGCTTCCTCCCATCTAAATACTGGTTTTAAACGCCATAAGCTATCTACCATGATAAAAAAACAATTTCAAAGAATATCAATTTCGTGGGCTTCCTTTTATCTAAGTACCGATTTCGAACGCCATAAGCTATCCACCATGACAAAAAAACGATTTCAAAGAATATCATTTTCGTGAGCTTCCTCCCATCTAAATGCTGGTTTCGAACGCCATAAGCTATCCACCATGATAAAAAAACAATTTCAAAGAATATCAATTTCGTGGGCTTCCTGTTATCTAAGTACCGGTTTCGAACGCCATAAGCTATCCACCATGACAAAAAAAATATCAAAGAATATCAATTTGATGAGCTTCCTCCCATCTAAATACCGGTTTTTTACGTTATAATCTATCCACCATGACAAATAAACAATTTCAAAGAATATTAATTTCGTGAGCTTCCTCCCATCTAAATACCGTTATCGAACGCCATAAGCTATCCACCATGACAAAAAATCAATTTGAAAGAAAATCAATATCTTGAACTTCCTCCCATCTAAATACCGGTTTCGAACGCGATAACCTATCTACCACGACAAAAAATCAATTTCAAAGAATATAAATTTCGTGAGCTTCCTCCCATCTAAATACTGGTTTTAAACGCCATAAGCTATCCACCATGATAAAAAAAACAATTTCAAAGAATATCTATTTCGTGAGCTTCCTCCTATCTAAATACCGGTATCGAACGCCATAAGCTATCCACCATGATAAAAAAACGATTTCAAAGAATATCATTTTCGTGAGCTTCCTCCCATCTAAATGCTGGTTTCGAACGCCATAAGCTATCCACCATGACAAAAAAAATATCAAAGAATATCAATTTGATGAGCTTCCTCCCATCTAAATACCGGTTTCCTACGTTATAATCTATCCACCATGACAAAAAAACAATTTCAAAGAATATCAATTTCGTGAGCTTCCTCCCATCTAAATACCGGTATCGAACGCCATAAGCTATCCACCATGACAAAAAATCAATTTGAAAGAAAATCAATATCCTGAACTTCCTCCCATCTAAATACCGGTTTAAAACGCGATAACCTATCCACCACGACAAAAAATCAAATTCAAAGAATATAAATTTCGTGAGCTTACTCCCATCTAAAAGCTGGCTTTGAACGCCATAAGCTATCCACCATGACAAAAAACTATTTCAAAGAATATCAATTTCGTGGGCTTCCTTTTATCTAAGTACCGGTTTCGAACGCCATAGGCTATCCACCATGACAAAAAATCAATTTAAAAGAAAATCAATAGCTTGAACTTCCTCCCATCTAAATACCGGTTTCGAACGCCATAAGCTATACACTATGACAAAAAAAAATCAAAGAATATCAATTTGGTGAATTTCCTCCCATCTAAGTAAGGGTTCGACACGCCATAAGTTATCCACCATGACAAAAAAAATATCAAAGAATATCAATTTGATGAGCTTCCTCCCATCTAAATACCGGTTTCGAATGCGATAACCTATCTACCACGACAAAAAATCAATTTCAAAGAATATAAATTTCGTGAGCTTCCTCCCATCTAAATACCGGTATCGAACGCCATAAGCTATCCACCATGACAAAAAATCAATTTAAAAGAAAATCAATTTCTTGAACTTCCTCCCATCTAAATACCGGTATCGAACGCCATAAGCTATCCACCATGACAAAAAAAATATCAAAGAATATCAATTTTATGAGATTCCTCCCATCTAAATACCGGTTTCCTACGTTATAATCTATCCACCATGACAAAATAAAATTTCAAAGAATATCAATTTCGTGGGCTTCCTTTTATCTAAGTACAGGTTTCGAACGCAATAAGCTATACACTATGACAAAAAAAAATCAAAGAATATCAATTTGGTGAATTTCCTCCCATCTAAGTAAGGGTTCGACACGCCATAAGTTATCCACCATGACAAAAAAAATATCAAAGAATATCAATTTGATGAGCTTCCTCCCATCTAAATACCGGTTTTGAATGCGATAACCTATCTACCACGACAAAAAATCAATTTCAAAAAATATAAATTTCGTGAGCTTCCTCCCATCTAAATACCGGTATCGAACGCCATAAGCTATACACCATGACAAAAAATCAATTTGAAAGAAAATCAATATCTTGAACTTCCTCCCATCTAAATACCGGTTTCGAACGCGATAACCTATCCACCACGACAAAAAATCAATTTCAAAGAATATAAATTTCGTGAGCTTCCTCCCATATAAATACTGGTTTTAAACGCCATAAGCTATCCACCATGATAAAAAAAACAATTTCAAAGAATATCTATTTCGTGAGCTTCCTCCTATCTAAATACCGGTTTCGAACGCCATTAGATATCTACCATGACAAAAAAACGATTTCAAAGAATATCATTTTCGTGAGCTTCCTCCCATCTAAATACCAGTATCGAACGCCATAAGCTATCCACCATGACAAAAAATCAATTTGAAAGAAAATCAATATCTTGAACTTCCTCCCATCTAAATACCGGTTTCGAACGCGATAACCTATCCACCACGACAAAAAATCAATTTCAAAGAATATAAATTTCGTGAGCTTCCTCCCATCTAAATACTGGTTTTAAACGCCATAAGCTATCCACCATGATAAAAAAACAATTTCAAAGAATATCTATTTCGTGAGCTTCCTCCTATCTAAATACTGGTTTTAAACGCCATAAGCTATCCACCATGATAAAAAAACAATTTCAAAGAATATCTATTTCGTGAGCTTCCTCCTATCTAAATACCGGTTTCGAACGCCATTAGATATCTACCATGACAAAAAAACGATTTCAAAGAATATCATTTTCGTGAGCTTCCTCCCATCTAAATACCAGTATCGAACGCCATAAGCTATCCACCATGACAAAAAATCAATTTGAAAGAAAATCAATATCTTGAACTTTCTCCCATCTAAATACCGGTTTCGAACGCCATAGGCTATCCACCATGACAAAAAATCAATTTAAAAGAAAATCAATAGCTTGAACTTCCTCCCATCTAAATACCGGTTTCGAGAGCCATAAGCTATCCCCCATGACAAAAAAAAACGATTTCAAAGAATATCATTTTCGCGAGCTCCCTCCCATCTTATTACCGGATTCGAACGCAATGAGCTATCTACCGTGACAAAAAAACAATTTCGAAGAATATCAATTTCATGAGCTTCATCCCATCTAAATACCGGTTTCGAACACCACAAGATAACAACCATGACAAAAAAATAATTTAAAAAATTGTCTATTTCGTGAGCTTTTTCCCATCTAAATACCGGTTTCGAGCGCCATAAGCAATCCACCATAACAAAAAACAATTTCAAAGAACATCAATTTCTTGAGCGTCTTCCTATCTTTTTTTTTTTTTTTTTTTATGAGAGCTCGGCATGTGACCTCACATCTACCAGATGGAAAGCAGTATGAAGGTCCAAGAACAAATGCAACCAACAATTACGATCTACGTAACTGTTGATTGCACCTATTATGCCGGCTTAAGATGCCTATTCACGCTTCGTTTAAATCTAAATACCGGTTTCAAACGCCTTAAGCTATCCACCATGACAAAAAAACAATTTCAAAGAATATCAATTTCGTGAGCTTCCTCCCATCTTATTATCGGTTTCGAACACCATGAGCTATCCACCATGACAAAAAAACAATATCAAAGTTTATCAATTTCGCGAGCTTCCTCCCATCTAAATACCGGTTTCGAGAGCCATAAGCAATCCACCATAACAAAAAACAATTTCAAAGAACATCAATTTCTTGAGCGTCTTCCTATCTAAATACCGGTTTCAAACGCCTTAAGCTATTCACCATGACAAAAAAACAATTTCAAAGAATATCAATTTCGTGAGCTTCCTCCCATCTTATTACCGGTTTCGAACACCATGAGCTATCCACCATGACAAAAAAACAATATCAAAGTTTATCAATTTCGCGAGCTTCCTCCCATCTAAATACCGGTTTCGAGAGCCATAAGCTATCCACCATGACAAAAAAAAAATAATTTCAAAGAATATTATTTTCGTGAGCTTCCTTCCATCTTATTACCGGATTCGAACGCCATGAGCTATCCACCTTGACAAAAAAACAATTTCGAAGAATATTAATTTCATGAGCTTCATCCCATCTAAATACCGGTTTCGAACGCCATAAGCTATCCACCGTAACAAAAAAACAATTTCAAAGAATATCAATTTCGTGAGCTTCCTCCCATCTAAATACCGGTTTCGAGAGCCATAAGCTATCCACCATAACAAAAAAACTATTTCAAGAATATCATTTTCGTGAGCTTCCTCCCATCGAAATACCGGTTTTGGACGCCATAACCTATCCACTATGACAAAAAAACAATTACAAAGAATGTCAATTTCGTGAGCTTTCTTCCATCTAAATTGCGGTTTCGAACGCCATAATCTATCCTCCATGACAAAATAAAAATTTTAAAGTTTATTAATTTCGCGAGCTTCCTCCCATCTAAATACCGGTTTCGAGAGCCATAAGCTATCCACCATGACAAAAAAAACTATTTCAAAGAATATTATTTTCGTGAGCTTCCTCTCATCTTAATACCGGTTTCGAACGCCATAAGCTATCCACCATGACAAAAAAAAAATTCAAAGAATATCAATTTCGTGAGCTTCCTCCTATCTAAATACCGGTTTCGAACGCCAAAAGCTATCCACCATGACAAAAATACAATTTACAAAGAATATCAATTACGTGAGCTTCCTCCTATCTAAATACTGGTTTTAAACGCCATAAGCTATCCACCATGACAAAAATACAATTTACAAAGAATATCAATTACGTGAGCTTCCTCCCATCTAAATACCGTTATCGAACGCCATAAGCTATCCACCATGACAAAAAATCAATTTAAAAGAAAATCAATTTCTTGAACTTCCTCCCATCTAAATACCGGTATCGAACGCCATAAGCTATCCACCATGACAAAAAATCAATTTAAAAGAAAATCAATTTCTTGAACTTCCTCCCATCTAAATACCGGTATCGAACGCCATAAGCTATCCACCATGACAAAAAAAATATCAAAGAATATCAATTTGATGAGATTCCTCCCATCTAAATACCGGTTTCCTACGTTATAATCTATCCACCATGACAAAATAACAATTTCAAAGAATATCAATTTCGTGGGCTTCCTTTTATCTAAGTACCGGTTTCGAACGCCATAAGCTATCCACCATGACAAAAAAAATATCAAAGAATATCAATTTGATGAGATTCCTCCCATCTAAATACCGGTTTCCTACGTTATAATCTATCCACCATGACAAAATAACAATTTTAAAGAATATCAATTTCGTGGGCTTCCTTTTATCTAAGTACCGGTTTCGAACGCAATAAGCTATACACTATGACAAAAAAAAATCAAAGAATATCAATTTGGTGAATTTCCTCCCATCTAAGTAAGGGTTCGACACGCCATAAGTTATCCACCATGACAAAAAAAATATCAAAGAATATCAATTTGATGAGCTTCCTCCCATCTAAATACCGGTTTTGAATGCGATAACCTATCTACCACGACAAAAAATCAATTTCAAAGAATATAAATTTCGTGAGCTTCCTCCCATCTAAATACCGGTATCGAACGCCATAAGCTATCCACCATGACAAAAAATCAATTTGAAAGAAAATCAATATCTTGAACTTCCTCCCATCTAAATACCGGTTTCGAACGCGATAACCTATCCACCACGACAAAAAATCAATTTCAAAGAATATAAATTTTGTGAGCTTACTCCCATCTAAAAGCTGGTTTTGAACGCCATAAGCTATCCACCATGACAAAAAAACTATTTCAAAGAATATAAATTTCGTGGGCTTTCTTTTATCTAAGTACCGGTTTCGAACGCCATAGGCTATCCACCATGACAAAAAATCAATTTAAAAGAAAATCAATAGCTTGAACTTCCTCCTATCTAAATACCGGTTTCGAACGCGATAACCTATCTACCACGACAAAAAATCAATTTCAAAGAATATAAATTTCGTGAGCTTCCTCCCATCTAAATACTGGTTTTAAACGCCATAAGCTATCCACCATGATAAAAAAACAATTTCAAAGAATATCTATTTCGTGAGCTTCCTCCTATCTAAATACCGGTTTCGAACGCCATTAGCTATCTACCATGACAAAAAAACGATTTCAAAGAATATCATTTTCGTGAGCTTCCTCCCATCTAAATACCAGTATCGAACGCCATAAGCTATCCACCATGACAAAAAATCAATTTGAAAGAAAATCAATATCTTGAACTTCCTCCCATCTAAATACCGGTTTCGAACGCGATAACCTATCCACCATGACAAAAAATCAATTTCAAAGAATATAAATTTCGTGAGCTTACTCCCATCTAAAAGCTGGTTTTGAACGCCATAAGCTATCCACCATGACAAAAAAACTATTTCAAAGACAATCAATTTCGTGGGCTTCCTTTTATCTAAGTACCGGTTTCGAACGCCATAGGCTATCCACCATGACAAAAAATCAATTTAAAAGAAAATCAATAGCTTGAACTTCCTCCCATCTAAATACCGGTTTCGAACGCCATAAGCTATACACTATGACAAAAAAAAATCAAAGAATATCAATTTGGTGAATTTCCTCCCATCTAAGTAAGGGTTCGACACGCCATAAGTTATCCACCATGACAAAAAAAATATCAAAGAATATCAATTTGATGAGCTTCCTCCCATCTAAATACCGGTTTCGAATGCGATAACCTATCTACCACGACAAAAAATCAATTTCAAAGAATATAAATTTCGTGAGCTTCCTCCCATCTAAATACCGGTATCGAACGCCATAAGCTATCCACCATGACAAAAAATCAATTTAAAAGAAAATCAATTTCTTGAACTTCCTCCCATCTAAATACCGGTATCGAACGCCATAAGCTATCCACCATGACAAAAAAAATATCAAAGAATATCAATTTGATGAGATTCCTCCCATCTAAATACCGGTTTCCTACGTTATAATCTATCCACCATGACAAAATAAAATTTCAAAGAATATCAATTTCGTGGGCTTCCTTTTATCTAAGTACAGGTTTCGAACGCAATAAGCTATACACTATGACAAAAAAAAATCAAAGAATATCAATTTGGTGAATTTCCTCCCATCTAAGTAAGGGTTCGACACGCCATAAGTTATCCACCATGACAAAAAAAATATCAAAGAATATCAATTTGATGAGCTTCCTCCCATCTAAATACCGGTTTTGAATGCGATAACCTATCTACCACGACAAAAAATCAATTTCAAAAAATATAAATTTCGTGAGCTTCCTCCCATCTAAATACCGGTATCGAACGCCATAAGCTATACACCATGACAAAAAATCAATTTGAAAGAAAATCAATATCTTGAACTTCCTCCCATCTAAATACCGGTTTCGAACGCGATAACCTATCCACCACGACAAAAAATCAATTTCAAAGAATATAAATTTCGTGAGCTTCCTCCCATCTAAATACTGGTTTTAAACGCCATAAGCTATCCACCATGATAAAAAAAACAATTTCAAAGAATATCTATTTCGTGAGCTTCCTCCTATCTAAATACCGGTTTCGAACGCCATTAGATATCTACCATGACAAAAAAACGATTTCAAAGAATATCATTTTCGTGAGCTTCCTCCCATCTAAATACCAGTATCGAACGCCATAAGCTATCCACCATGACAAAAAATCAATTTGAAAGAAAATCAATATCTTGAACTTCCTCCCATCTAAATACCGGTTTCGAACGCGATAACCTATCCACCACGACAAAAAATCAATTTCAAAGAATATAAATTTCGTGAGCTTCCTCCCATCTAAATACTGGTTTTAAACGCCATAAGCTATCCACCATGATAAAAAAACAATTTCAAAGAATATCTATTTCGTGAGCTTCCTCCTATCTAAATACTGGTTTTAAACGCCATAAGCTATCCACCATGATAAAAAAACAATTTCAAAGAATATCTATTTCGTGAGCTTCCTCCTATCTAAATACCGGTTTCGAACGCCATTAGATATCTACCATGACAAAAAAACGATTTCAAAGAATATCATTTTCGTGAGCTTCCTCCCATCTAAATACCAGTATCGAACGCCATAAGCTATCCACCATGACAAAAAATCAATTTGAAAGAAAATCAATATCTTGAACTTTCTCCCATCTAAATACCGGTTTCGAACGCGATAACCTATCCACCATGACAAAAAATCAATTTCAAAGAATATAAATTTTGTGAGCTTACTCCCATCTAAAAGCTGGTTTTGAACGCCATAAGCTATCCACCATGACAAAAAAACTATTTCAAAGAATATCAATTTCGTGGGCTTTCTTTTATCTAAGTACCGGTTTCGAACGCCATAGGCTATCCACCATGACAAAAAATCAATTTAAAAGAAAATCAATAGCTTGAACTTCCTCCTATCTAAATACCGGTTTCGAACGCGATAACCTATCTACCACGACAAAAAATCAATTTCAAAGAATATAAATTTCGTGAGCTTCCTCCCATCTAAATACTGGTTTTAAACGCCATAAGCTATCCACCATGATAAAAAAACAATTTCAAAGAATATCTATTTCGTGAGCTTCCTCCTATCTAAATACCTGTTTCGAACGCCATAAGCTATCCACCATGACAAAAAATCAATTTGAAAGAAAATCAATATCTTGAACTTCCTCCCATCTAAATACCGGTTTCGAACGCGATAACCTATCCACCATGACAAAAAATCAATTTCAAAGAATATAAATTTCGTGAGCTTACTCCCATCTAAAAGCTGGTTTTGAACGCCATAAGCTATCCACCATGACAAAAAAACTATTTCAAAGACAATCAATTTCGTGGGCTTCCTTTTATCTAAGTACCGGTTTCGAACGCCATAGGCTATCCACCATGACAAAAAATCAATTTAAAAGAAAATCAATAGCTTGAACTTCCTCCCATCTAAATACCGGTTTCGAACGCGATAACCTATCTACCACGACAAAAAATCAATTTCAAAGAATATAAATTTCGTGAGCTTCCTCCCATCTAAATACTGGTTTTAAACGCCATAAGCTATCTACCATGATAAAAAAACAATTTCAAAGAATATCAATTTCGTGGGCTTCCTTTTATCTAAGTACCGATTTCGAACGCCATAAGCTATCCACCATGACAAAAAAACGATTTCAAAGAATATCATTTTCGTGAGCTTCCTCCCATCTAAATGCTGGTTTCGAACGCCATAAGCTATCCACCATGATAAAAAAACAATTTCAAAGAATATCAATTTCGTGGGCTTCCTGTTATCTAAGTACCGGTTTCGAACGCCATAAGCTATCCACCATGACAAAAAAAATATCAAAGAATATCAATTTGATGAGCTTCCTCCCATCTAAATACCGGTTTTTTACGTTATAATCTATCCACCATGACAAATAAACAATTTCAAAGAATATTAATTTCGTGAGCTTCCTCCCATCTAAATACCGTTATCGAACGCCATAAGCTATCCACCATGACAAAAAATCAATTTGAAAGAAAATCAATATCTTGAACTTCCTCCCATCTAAATACCGGTTTCGAACGCGATAACCTATCTACCACGACAAAAAATCAATTTCAAAGAATATAAATTTCGTGAGCTTCCTCCCATCTAAATACTGGTTTTAAACGCCATAAGCTATCTACCATGATAAAAAAACAATTTCAAAGAATATCAATTTCGTGGGCTTCCTTTTATCTAAGTACCGATTTCGAACGCCATAAGCTATCCACCATGACAAAAAAACGATTTCAAAGAATATCATTTTCGTGAGCTTCCTCCCATCTTAATGCTGGTTTCGAACGCCATAAGCTATCCACCATGATAAAAAAACAATTTCAAAGAATATCAATTTCGTGGGCTTCCTGTTATCTAAGTACCGGTTTCGAACGCCATAAGCTATCCACCATGACAAAAAAAATATCAAAGAATATCAATTTGATGAGCTTCCTCCCATCTAAATACCGGTTTTTTACGTTATAATCTATCCACCATGACAAATAAACAATTTCAAAGAATATTAATTTCGTGAGCTTCCTCCCATCTAAATACCAGTATCGAACGCCATAAGCTATCCACCATGACAAAAAATCAATTTGAAAGAAAATCAATATCTTGAACTTTCTCCCATCTAAATACCGGTTTCGAACGCGATAACCTATCCACCATGACAAAAAATCAATTTCAAAGAATATAAATTTTGTGAGCTTACTCCCATCTAAAAGCTGGTTTTGAACGCCATAAGCTATCCACCATGACAAAAAAACTATTTCAAAGAATATCAATTTCGTGGGCTTTCTTTTATCTAAGTACCGGTTTCGAACGCCATAGGCTATCCACCATGACAAAAAATCAATTTAAAAGAAAATCAATAGCTTGAACTTCCTCCTATCTAAATACCGGTTTCGAACGCGATAACCTATCTACCACGACAAAAAATCAATTTCAAAGAATATAAATTTCGTGAGCTTCCTCCCATCTAAATACTGGTTTTAAACGCCATAAGCTATCCACCATGATAAAAAAACAATTTCAAAGAATATCTATTTCGTGAGCTTCCTCCTATCTAAATACCGGTTTCGAACGCCATAAGCTATCCACCATGACAAAAAATCAATTTGAAAGAAAATCAATATCTTGAACTTCCTCCCATCTAAATACCGGTTTCGAACGCGATAACCTATCCACCATGACAAAAAATCAATTTCAAAGAATATAAATTTCGTGAGCTTACTCCCATCTAAAAGCTGGTTTTGAACGCCATAAGCTATCCACCATGACAAAAAAACTATTTCAAAGACAATCAATTTCGTGGGCTTCCTTTTATCTAAGTACCGGTTTCGAACGCCATAGGCTATCCACCATGACAAAAAATCAATTTAAAAGAAAATCAATAGCTTGAACTTCCTCCCATCTAAATACCGGTTTCGAACGCGATAACCTATCTACCACGACAAAAAATCAATTTCAAAGAATATAAATTTCGTGAGCTTCCTCCCATCTAAATACTGGTTTTAAACGCCATAAGCTATCTACCATGATAAAAAAACAATTTCAAAGAATATCAATTTCGTGGGCTTCCTTTTATCTAAGTACCGATTTCGAACGCCATAAGCTATCCACCATGACAAAAAAACGATTTCAAAGAATATCATTTTCGTGAGCTTCCTCCCATCTAAATGCTGGTTTCGAACGCCATAAGCTATCCACCATGATAAAAAAACAATTTCAAAGAATATCAATTTCGTGGGCTTCCTGTTATCTAAGTACCGGTTTCGAACGCCATAAGCTATCCACCATGACAAAAAAAATATCAAAGAATATCAATTTGATGAGCTTCCTCCCATCTAAATACCGGTTTTTTACGTTATAATCTATCCACCATGACAAATAAACAATTTCAAAGAATATTAATTTCGTGAGCTTCCTCCCATCTAAATACCGTTATCGAACGCCATAAGCTATCCACCATGACAAAAAATCAATTTGAAAGAAAATCAATATCTTGAACTTCCTCCCATCTAAATACCGGTTTCGAACGCGATAACCTATCTACCACGACAAAAAATCAATTTCAAAGAATATAAATTTCGTGAGCTTCCTCCCATCTAAATACTGGTTTTAAACGCCATAAGCTATCCACCATGATAAAAAAAACAATTTCAAAGAATATCTATTTCGTGAGCTTCCTCCCATCTAAATACCGGTATCGAACGCCATAAGCTATCCACCATGACAAAAAATCAATTTGAAAGAAAATCAATATCCTGAACTTCCTCCCATCTAAATACCGGTTTAAAACGCGATAACCTATCCACCACGACAAAAAATCAATTTCAAAGAATATAAATTTCGTGAGCTTCCTCCCATCTAAATACTGGTTTTAAACGCCATAAGCTATCCACCATGATAAAAAAAACAATTTCAAAGAATATCTATTTCGTGAGCTTCCTCCTATCTAAATACCGGTATCGAACGCCATAAGCTATCCACCATGATAAAAAAACGATTTCAAAGAATATCATTTTCGTGAGCTTCCTCCCATCTAAATGCTGGTTTCGAACGCCATAAGCTATCCACCATGACAAAAAAAATATCAAAGAATATCAATTTGATGAGCTTCCTCCCATCTAAATACCGGTTTCCTACGTTATAATCTATCCACCATGACAAAAAACTATTTCAAAGAATATCAATTTCGTGGGCTTCCTTTTATCTAAGTACCGGTTTCGAACGCCATAGGCTATCCACCATGACAAAAAATCAATTTAAAAGAAAATCAATAGCTTGAACTTCCTCCCATCTAAATACCGGTTTCGAACGCCATAACCTATCTACCACGACAAAAAATCAATTTCAAAGAATATAAATTTCGTGAGCTTCCTCCCATCTAAATACTGGTTTTAAACGCCATAAGCTATCTACCATGATAAAAAAACAATTTCAAAGAATATCAATTTCGTGGGCTTCCTTTTATCTAAGTACCGATTTCGAACGCCATAAGCTATCCACCATGACAAAAAAACGATTTCAAAGAATATCATTTTCGTGAGCTTCCTCCCATCTAAATGCTGGTTTCGAACGCCATAAGCTATCCACCATGACAAAAAAACAATTTCAAAGAATATCAATTTCGTGGGCTTCCTGTTATCTAAGTACCGGTTTCGAACGCCATAAGCTATCCACCATGACAAAAAAAATATCAAAGAATATCAATTTGATGAGCTTCCTCCCATCTAAATACCGGTTTTCAACGTTATAATCTATCCACCATGACAAATAAACAATTTCAAAGAATATCAATTTCGTGAGCTTCCTCCCATCTAAATACCGGTATCGAACGCCATAAGCTATCCACCATGACAAAAAATCAATTTGAAAGAAAATCAATATCCTGAACTTCCTCCCATCTAAATACCGGTTTCGAACGCGATAACCTATCCACCACGACAAAAAACCAATTTCAAAGAATATAAATTTCGTGAGCTTACTCCCATCTAAAAGCTGGTTTTGAACGCCATAAGCTATCCACCATGACAAAAAAACTATTTCAAAGAATATCAATTTCGTGGGCTTCCTTTTATCTAAGTACCGGTTTCGAACGCCATAGGCTATCCACCATGACAAAAAATCAATTTAAAAGAAAATCAATAGCTTGAACTTCCTCCCATCTAAATACCGGTTTCGAACGCCATAACCTATCTACCACGACAAAAAATCAATTTCAAAGAATATAAATTTCGTGAGCTTACTCCCATCTAAAAGCTGGTTTTGAACGCCATAAGCTATCCACCATGACAAAAAAACTATTTCAAAGAATATCAATTTCGTGGGCTTTCTTTTATCTAAGTACCGGTTTCGAACGCCATAGGCTATCCACCATGACAAAAAATCAATTTAAAAGAAAATCAATAGCTTGAACTTCCTCCTATCTAAATACCGGTTTCGAACGCGATAACCTATCTACCACGACAAAAAATCAATTTCAAAGAATATAAATTTCGTGAGCTTCCTCCCATCTAAATACTGGTTTTAAACGCCATAAGCTATCCACCATGATAAAAAAACAATTTCAAAGAATATCTATTTCGTGAGCTTCCTCCTATCTAAATACCGGTTTCGAACGCCATTAGATATCTACCATGACAAAAAAACGATTTCAAAGAATATCATTTTCGTGAGCTTCCTCCCATCTAAATACCAGTATCGAACGCCATAAGCTATCCACCATGACAAAAAATCAATTTGAAAGAAAATCAATATCTTGAACTTCCTCCCATCTAAATACCGGTTTCGAACGCGATAACCTATCCACCATGACAAAAAATCAATTTCAAAGAATATAAATTTCGTGAGCTTACTCCCATCTAAAAGCTGGTTTTGAACGCCATAAGCTATCCACCATGACAAAAAAACTATTTCAAAGACAATCAATTTCGTGGGCTTCCTTTTATCTAAGTACCGGTTTCGAACGCCATAGGCTATCCACCATGACAAAAAATCAATTTAAAAGAAAATCAATAGCTTGAACTTCCTCCCATCTAAATACCGGTTTCGAACGCAATAACCTATCTACCACGACAAAAAATCAATTTCAAAGAATATAAATTTCGTGAGCTTCCTCCCATCTAAATACTGGTTTTAAACGCCATAAGCTATCTACCATGATAAAAAAACAATTTCAAAGAATATCAATTTCGTGGGCTTCCTTTTATCTAAGTACCGATTTCGAACGCCATAAGCTATCCACCATGACAAAAAAACGATTTCAAAGAATATCATTTTCGTGAGCTTCCTCCCATCTAAATGCTGGTTTCGAACGCCATAAGCTATCCACCATGATAAAAAAACAATTTCAAAGAATATCAATTTCGTGGGCTTCCTGTTATCTAAGTACCGGTTTCGAACGCCATAAGCTATCCACCATGACAAAAAAAATATCAAAGAATATCAATTTGATGAGCTTCCTCCCATCTAAATACCGGTTTTTTACGTTATAATCTATCCACCATGACAAATAAACAATTTCAAAGAATATTAATTTCGTGAGCTTCCTCCCATCTAAATACCGTTATCGAACGCCATAAGCTATCCACCATGACAAAAAATCAATTTGAAAGAAAATCAATATCTTGAACTTCCTCCCATCTAAATACCGGTTTCGAACGCGATAACCTATCTACCACGACAAAAAATCAATTTCAAAGAATATAAATTTCGTGAGCTTCCTCCCATCTAAATACTGGTTTTAAACGCCATAAGCTATCCACCATGATAAAAAAAACAATTTCAAAGAATATCTATTTCGTGAGCTTCCTCCCATCTAAATACCGGTATCGAACGCCATAAGCTATCCACCATGACAAAAAATCAATTTGAAAGAAAATCAATATCCTGAACTTCCTCCCATCTAAATACCGGTTTAAAACGCGATAACCTATCCACCACGACAAAAAATCAATTTCAAAGAATATAAATTTCGTGAGCTTCCTCCCATCTAAATACTGGTTTTAAACGCCATAAGCTATCCACCATGATAAAAAAAACAATTTCAAAGAATATCTATTTCGTGAGCTTCCTCCTATCTAAATACCGGTTTCGAACGCCATAAGCTATCCACCATGATAAAAAAACAATTTCAAAGAATATCAATTTCGTGGGCTTCCTGTTATCTAAGTACCGGTTTCGAACGCCATAAGCTATCCACCATGACAAAAAAAATATCAAAGAATATCAATTTGATGAGCTTCCTCCCATCTAAATACCGGTTTTTTACGTTATAATCTATCCACCATGACAAATAAACAATTTCAAAGAATATTAATTTCGTGAGCTTCCTCCCATCTAAATACCGTTATCGAACGCCATAAGCTATCCACCATGACAAAAAATCAATTTGAAAGAAAATCAATATCTTGAACTTCCTCCCATCTAAATACCGGTTTCGAACGCGATAACCTATCTACCACGACAAAAAATCAATTTCAAAGAATATAAATTTCGTGAGCTTCCTCCCATCTAAATACTGGTTTTAAACGCCATAAGCTATCCACCATGATAAAAAAAACAATTTCAAAGAATATCTATTTCGTGAGCTTCCTCCCATCTAAATACCGGTATCGAACGCCATAAGCTATCCACCATGACAAAAAATCAATTTGAAAGAAAATCAATATCCTGAACTTCCTCCCATCTAAATACCGGTTTAAAACGCGATAACCTATCCACCACGACAAAAAATCAATTTCAAAGAATATAAATTTCGTGAGCTTCCTCCCATCTTAATACTGGTTTTAAACGCCATAAGCTATCCACCATGATAAAAAAAACAATTTCAAAGAATATCTATTTCGTGAGCTTCCTCCTATCTAAATACCGGTATCGAACGCCATAAGCTATCCACCATGATAAAAAAACGATTTCAAAGAATATCATTTTCGTGAGCTTCCTCCCATCTAAATGCTGGTTTCGAACGCCATAAGCTATCCACCATGACAAAAAAAATATCAAAGAATATCAATTTGATGAGCTTCCTCCCATCTAAATACCGGTTTCCTACGTTATAATCTATCCACCATGACAAAAAACTATTTCAAAGAATATCAATTTCGTGGGCTTCCTTTTATCTAAGTACCGGTTTCGAACGCCATAGGCTATCCACCATGACAAAAAATCAATTTAAAAGAAAATCAATAGCTTGAACTTCCTCCCATCTAAATACCGGTTTCGAACGCCATAACCTATCTACCACGACAAAAAATCAATTTCAAAGAATATAAATTTCGTGAGCTTCCTCCCATCTAAATACTGGTTTTAAACGCCATAAGCTATCTACCATGATAAAAAAACAATTTCAAAGAATATCAATTTCGTGGGCTTCCTTTTATCTAAGTACCGATTTCGAACGCCATAAGCTATCCACCATGACAAAAAAACGATTTCAAAGAATATCATTTTCGTGAGCTTCCTCCCATCTAAATGCTGGTTTCGAACGCCATAAGCTATCCACCATGACAAAAAAACAATTTCAAAGAATATCAATTTCGTGGGCTTCCTGTTATCTAAGTACCGGTTTCGAACGCCATAAGCTATCCACCATGACAAAAAAAATATCAAAGAATATCAATTTGATGAGCTTCCTCCCATCTAAATACCGGTTTTCAACGTTATAATCTATCCACCATGACAAATAAACAATTTCAAAGAATATCAATTTCGTGAGCTTCCTCCCATCTAAATACCGGTATCGAACGCCATAAGCTATCCACCATGACAAAAAATCAATTTGAAAGAAAATCAATATCCTGAACTTCCTCCCATCTAAATACCGGTTTCGAACGCGATAACCTATCCACCACGACAAAAAACCAATTTCAAAGAATATAAATTTCGTGAGCTTACTCCCATCTAAAAGCTGGTTTTGAACGCCATAAGCTATCCACCATGACAAAAAAACTATTTCAAAGAATATCAATTTCGTGGGCTTCCTTTTATCTAAGTACCGGTTTCGAACGCCATAGGCTATCCACCATGACAAAAAATCAATTTAAAAGAAAATCAATAGCTTGAACTTCCTCCCATCTAAATACCGGTTTCGAACGCCATAACCTATCTACCACGACAAAAAATCAATTTCAAAGAATATAAATTTCGTGAGCTTCCTCCCATCTAAATACTGGTTTTAAACGCCATAAGCTTTCCACCATGATAAAAAAACAATTTCAAAGAATATCTATTTCGTGAGCTTCCTCCTATCTAAATACCGGTATCGAACGCCATAAGCTATCCACTAAGACAAAAAAACGATTTCAAAGAATATCATTTTCGTGAGCTTCCTCCCATCTAAATGCTGGTTTCGAACGCCATAAGCTATCCACCATGACAAAAAAACAATTTCAAAGAATATCAATTTCGTGGGCTTCCTTTTATCTAAGTACCGGTTTCGAACGCCATAAGCTTTCCACCTTGACAAAAAAACAATTTCAAAGAATATCAATTTGATGAGCTTCCTCCCATCTAAATACTGGTTTTAAACGCCATAAGCTTTCCACCATGATAAAAAAACAATTTCAAAGAATATCTATTTCGTGAGCTTCCTCCTATCTAAATACCGGTATCGAACGCCATAAGCTATCCACTAAGACAAAAAAACGATTTCAAAGAATATCATTTTCGTGAGCTTCCTCCCATCTAAATGCTGGTTTCGAACGCCATAAGCTATCCACCATGACAAAAAAACAATTTCAAAGAATATCAATTTCGTGGGCTTCCTTTTATCTAAATACCGGTATCGAACGCCATAAGCTATCCACTAAGACAAAAAAACGATTTCAAAGAATATCATTTTCGTGAGCTTCCTCCCATCTAAATGCTGGTTTCGAACGCCATAAGCTATCCACCATGACAAAAAAACAATTTCAAAGACAATCAATTTCGTGGGCTTCCTTTTATCTAAGTACCGGTTTCGAACGCCATAGGCTATCCACCATGACAAAAAATCAATTTAAAAGAAAATCAATAGCTTGAACTTCCTCCCATCTAAATACCGGTTTCGAACGCGATAACCTATCTACCACGACAAAAAATCAATTTCAAAGAATATAAATTTCGTGAGCTTCCTCCCATCTAAATACTGGTTTTAAACGCCATAAGCTATCTACCATGATAAAAAAACAATTTCAAAGAATATCAATTTCGTGGGCTTCCTTTTATCTAAGTACCGATTTCGAACACCATAAGCTATCCACCATGACAAAAAAACGATTTCAAAGAATATCATTTTCGTGAGCTTCCTCCCATCTAAATGCTGGTTTCGAACGCCATAAGCTATCCACCATGATAAAAAAACAATTTCAAAGAATATCAATTTCGTGGGCTTCCTGTTATCTAAGTACCGGTTTCGAACGCCATAAGCTATCCACCATGACAAAAAAAATATCAAAGAATATCAATTTGATGAGCTTCCTCCCATCTAAATACCGGTTTTTTACGTTATAATCTATCCACCATGACAAATAAACAATTTCAAAGAATATTAATTTCGTGAGCTTCCTCCCATCTAAATACCGGTATCGAACGCCATAAGCTATCCACCATGACAAAAAATCAATTTGAAAGAAAATCAATATCTTGAACTTCCTCCCATCTAAATACCGGTTTCGAACGCGATAACCTATCTACCACGACAAAAAATCAATTTCAAAGAATATAAATTTCGTGAGCTTCCTCCCATCTAAATACTGGTTTTAAACGCCATAAGCTATCCACCATGATAAAAAAAACAATTTCAAAGAATATCTATTTCGTGAGCTTCCTCCTATCTAAATACCGGTATCGAACGCCATAAGCTATCCACCATGATAAAAAAACGATTTCAAAGAATATCATTTTCGTGAGCTTCCTCCCATCTAAATGCTGGTTTCGAACGCCATAAGCTATCCACCATGACAAAAAAAATATCAAAGAATATCAATTTGATGAGCTTCCTCCCATCTAAATACCGGTTTCCTACGTTATAATCTATCCACCATGACAAAAAAACAATTTCAAAGAATATCAATTTCGTGAGCTTCCTCCCATCTAAATACCGGTATCGAACGCCATAAGCTATCCACCATGACAAAAAATCAATTTGAAAGAAAATCAATATCCTGAACTTCCTCCCATCTAAATACCGGTTTCGAACGCGATAACCTATCCACCACGACATAAAATCAAATTCAAAGAATATAAATTTCGTGAGCTTACTCCCATCTAAAAGTTGGCTTTGAACGCCATAAGCTATCCACCATGACAAAAAAACTATTTCAAAGAATATCAATTTCGTGGGCTTCCTTTTATCTAAGTACCGGTTTCGAACGCCATAGGCTATCCACCATGACAAAAAATCAATTTAAAAGAAAATCAATAGCTTGAACTTCCTCCCATATAAATACCGGTTTCGAACGCCATAACCTATCTACCACGACAAAAAATCAATTTCAAAGAATATAAATTTCGTGAGCTTCCTCCCATCTAAATACTGGTTTTAAACGCCATAAGTTATCTACCATGATAAAAAAACAATTTCAAAGAATATCAATTTCGTGGGCTTCCTTTTATCTAAGTACCGATTTCGAACGCCATAAGCTATCCACCATGACAAAAAAACGATTTCAAAGAATATCATTTTCGTGAGCTTCCTCCCATCTAAATGCTGGTTTCGAACGCCATAAGCTATCCACCATGACAAAAAAACAATTTCAAAGAATATCAATTTCGTGGGCTTCCTGTTATCTAAGTACCGGTTTCGAACGCCATAAGCTATCCACCATGACAAAAAAAATATCAAAGAATATCAATTTGATAAGCTTCCTCCCATCTAAATACCGGTTTTCTACGTTATAATCTATCCACCATGACAAATAAACAATTTCAAAGAATATCAATTTCGTGAGCTTCCTCCCATCTAAATACCGGTATCGAACGCCATAAGCTATCCACCATGACAAAAAATCAATTTGAAAGAAAATCAATATCCTGAACTTCCTCCCATCTAAATACCGGTTTCGAACGCGATAACCTATCCACCACGACAAAAAACCAATTTCAAAGAATATAAATTTCGTGAGCTTACTCCCATCTAAAAGCTGGTTTTGAACGCCATAAGCTATCCACCATGACAAAAAAACTATTTCAAAGAATATCAATTTCGTGGGCTTCCTTTTATCTAAGTACCGGTTTCGAACGCCATAGGCTATCCACCATGACAAAAAATCAATTTAAAAGAAAATCAATAGCTTGAACTTCCTCCCATATAAATACCGGTTTCGAACGCCATAACCTATCTACCACGACAAAAAATCAATTTCAAAGAATATAAATTTCGTGAGCTTCCTCCCATCTAAATACTGGTTTTAAACGCCATAAGCTTTCCACCATGATAAAAAAACAATTTCAAAGAATATCTATTTCGTGAGCTTCCTCCTATCTAAATACCGGTATCGAACGCCATAAGCTATCCACTAAGACAAAAAAACGATTTCAAAGAATATCATTTTCGTGAGCTTCCTCCCATCTAAATGCTGGTTTCGAACGCCATAAGCTATCCACCATGACAAAAAAACAATTTCAAAGAATATTAATTTCGTGGGCTTCCTTTTATCTAAGTACCGGTTTCGAACGCCATAAGCTTTCCACCATGACAAAAAATCAATTTCAAAGAATATCAATTTGATGAGCTTCCTCCCATCTAAATACCGGTTTCCTACGTTATAATCTATCCACCATGACAAAAAAATAATTTCTATCCAAATAATACTTACGAACTTCATAAGCTATCCACTATGACAAAAAAATGGTCTATTGAATCTCAATTTCGTGAGCTTCCTCATATCTAAATACCAGTTACGAACGCCATAAGCTATCCACCACGACAAAAAAAAAATCTCCGATTGAATCTCAATTTCGTGAGCTTCCTCCCATCTAAATAACAGTTTCAAACGCCATAACCCATCCACAATTGCAAAAATAGTCCTTCTATTAAATCTCAATTTCGTGCCTTCGTCATCCCAATCAAATAAAGTTTACTTCCGCAACTTAGTGCAGTGCATTGCGGTACCGGGAGCCAAATAGTGAACAGCACTTAGAGTTAGACCGCTTGGATTGCGCTGCGCCCGCAGCACATACCTGGCGGCTACTACCATGTATGTGTGGAACGGTTGACAGACCAGATAACACATTGTAACTGTCAATATATGTTTAAAAGTTAAATGGAACAAAACACTAACTCTTTTCCAGGGTTTATTTTACTTTTGTAAGCTCAAATACAAATCATTTAGTGATGTTTTACTTTATATTTCTTATAGCAATCCACTTTATGGCGTCGAAATTTTCAAGGCATTATTTGCAACTGCATAGTATTGTATTTGGTTTTTAAGTCCACCACATAGAATTAATTGTTTGAAATGAGTTTTTATTTAAAAAAAATTGGTCACTTGCTCGGTGTAAAACTGATTCCATTGGCTAAGACAAGGTGGAAATAAAAAACCCCACCGCTGGGTATCCTGGAGCAATCTAGGCGGTTTCGTGTACCGTAGGGTACCCGCAATGGTACATAGGAACTTGCATATAAATTGGTGAAGGTTGTACCTACTCCAATATTGTATGTAATAATGTTACTACATGTACTCTTTTTTTATGAAACTAGTCCTCGAAGAACTCTTTACATAAAATAGGTATTGTCTCTTTTACATATATTCATTTTTGTTGCTAAAAACGAAACCTTCTACTACCAGTTAGTTAGTTAGTTTTCTTCAAAGACTTAATAGTTCTTATGAATACCGGTTTAAATAAGGTAGGTCTGTCGAATTACGCCTACTTAAGTTTAAAGTAAAATTTTACAAATATTACAAACGAGGGAAAAGAAAAAAGTATCTGTATCAAAAGGTTGTATATTAAATTATATTAATAAGTTAACAACTACTGCTCCTATAATAACAAAATAAAAATAATAACACAATTTAAATGCTGTGATTTTGGCGGAATTAAACTACTGGAGTTTAATTTCGCCTACTATATATATTTTCTAATAACTGTCTATTCAACTATGATAATTGTTGTTTATAATTAGAAACATAATCAGTCTTATTAGTTCTTATATGATAAACAATTATTTTAATTCCAAAAGACATATTTTAACAGTTATAACTTCAAATAAAAAAATCGTATTTACAAGGTATTCACACAAATTATCAAAAGTTTTTTTAATAGCACTTCTTTAAAAACATAAATTAATTGTCCCAAGACAAATTTTAAACAAAAATAAAAATTCTAAAAAAAAAAACATTAGGCGTAATTATCACCAGTTGAGCTAATATCGCCTACAATATTTCTTTAGTCACAACCATCAGGGCACCTAAATACTGCTACGTCATTTTTGGTCCAGCCAATACATTCTTCGTGGTACCATTTTGAGCAATTCACACATGATCTCATGTCGGCTATACGATCCTCATAACAAGCGTAGCAATACCATTTATCATTTTTGTTTTCTTTACCTATCTGTATGTGGTATTTTGTATTACTTCAATTTTAGTCTTTTTCGGTTCAATTATATATAGATATAATCCCGTTGCTTGGAAACCACTAATAATGTTATCGTGACTAGACCATATCTTTGACAAAATCTTGTTAAAATCAGAGCGAGACAATTTTTGAGCATGGTTTTTATAAAAAAATTGTATGACTTCTTGCTCCCAGTAACTTTTGAAGGGTTTATAACAAGATTTATCTAGTGGCTGCAACTCGTGGGTCGTGTATGAGCGAAGGCAATATAAAGTGATACCATGCCTATCGACTTCTTCAGCAATTCTAAAGTCTAAATGACACTTTGCTCCATCAAATATTAGGAGGCAGATTCCCGAGGTCTTATATTAGGCAAAATGTCTTAAGAATTCTATGAATAATTCTGTGGTCATGCTTCCCTTCGGGGCCATTCTAACAATTGAACCTGGAGGCAAATATTTTTCAAACTCTTGTTTTCGTCGAACTCCTTTAAAAATCGCCATTGGAGGAATGGGAGTCCCCGATGCATTGGATCTCTAAACGCATGGCGAAATACATGGCGAAAATTTGACTATTGGCACAACCCACAATAGTCACATTTTCGCCATGTTCTGAAGCTTGTATATGTACCCTTTTTGCTCCTTTTAAACTACCCCTATACCTACCTCCTGAGCATTTTTTAGAATATCATTATTAGGTACCCTTCTGGAAGACAGGCAGATCTTCGTAACATTACCCATTTTTTTTATCCACCTTAGGATCTTTGTGGACAGATAGCCTGGTTTCCTTAGGTTCTATTATATCTTTAAAACATATGTAACCCCAAAAAAAGACGGAAAAAAATCGATAACAGTAACCAATATGAAAACTTAAAAATGTGAAGTTAGTTACGCCTACGGTACTAAATGGTGAGGGTAGTACCGCCTAGGCGTAATTACCTAACTAGCTACTTCCAGAAAGCTCTTAAAAATAATCGATAATCATGAGTTTTACAAAAAAAAAAATACTGTTGCTGGTAAAATAATATTTTTTATTTAACAAATCCAAATTTTTGGATTAAAAGTCATAAAAAGCATAGTAAACATACTGTGAACTCCGGCTTTGTATTAATAAAATGTGCACAGCAGCCAGTCTCAGCAAACATCAGTCGACTATTAACTCACAGAAAGGTCAGCGCCGCTTGAGGAGTTTGGAATTGCCATAAGGCAGGGCAACCTTAATATTTAGACATTTAAATATATTTTCTCCCTATTGTAACATGAATTTTCGAAGCATAGGCGTATTTAGAATCTAGGCGTAATTCGACAAACCTACCTTATATCAGGAAACAACCATAAACATCATTATCTGCTATTTACCTATAAATATATATAGTTATTCAATAGTTATTGGAACCAATAGAGCTCATTTTACATTTTAGCCTTAGAAAACTTTCGCAGAGCAACATCATCGGATATTTATTGTTAACACAAACATTTTGGCAATTATATATTCTCTATGGAAACCAGCTAGTCTTTATGCTAATTATTAAAATAATATCAATTATACTGCACTTAGTATATCTAATAAACTTATGTTATAAAAAATATAAAATTTTGACGTTGAAAGTTTTCTTAAGAATAAAGACACCGACCCAATATTATAATAATTAAATCACACCTTTACTAAATGAAATCAAAGTTGTGCATGGAATCCCCTAATCCTCATTGAGCATGCGCAATATTTACCCCAAATGAGGATCGGCTTTTGTGCTAAAAACATTGAGTGAGACATTTCAGACAAGAATTAAAAAAACAATTCGCCACTTAAATAACTATACATTTCTCTTTTTGTCTCTTTATCTTTAAAGACTTTTTATAAAATCGACAATATCTTTGTTAAAACCCAAAATATAAATTTGTTGTATTTATAAAATATATTTCGTGCTAATAATAATAAGGGAATTGTTAATACAAATGTTTACAACATAAAAATCATTCCATATTTATTTCAAATTGAACTTTAACGCTAAATAACAAAGTAAAAATGGCGTGCATTGTCTATTTTAATCGTACGAAAATGTTTTACCTGGCTATAGTAAAATATATTATTTTGATTGCATATCCGCTTCTAAAACCCAAATAAAAATCAAATTTATCTAAAACTTATGGCGCCTGAGACCACCTATACCACCTCAGCTACCTACTGGAGGTTTCGAAGGCTTTTAATCGCACCTCATCTTAGTCTGGGTCTACACCGAAAGGCAAGCTGGTTGCGGTGTTTTATATAAAAAAAATATACTTAGACCGACAATAAAAATTATAACAACTAAAAAAACTGATTTGTTAGCGTTTTAGGTCTCCGTCTAACCAACTCGGCCACCACGTTTAAGACTTAAGATGCCTCCCCACGTTTTATTTAGGACTCAAGTATATATATAGAATCAAGGAGAAAGGGGGAATAAGGAGGAAACTTTGATTTCAGAAAGAACAGATTTATTTCTGGGTTGAAGTACTATAGTGCTTCCCGCCAAAGCGAATCAAAAGAACTGCACATTTATACCCGAACCGCTGTTTTTACAAAATTCTTCCACCCTTATAACTTTGGTCTATAAGGGTGTAAGAATTTTGTAAAAACAGCGGTTCGGGTATGAATGTGCATATCTTATCTTATCTAGTATAAAAATAAAATTTCAAACCAAATATAATTTATTTTTGTGCTACTTTGGTATATTTTTTTATGATTTCGTCGCTCTTTCACTAATGATCATCATAATTTATTATAAGCCACTTCCCGTAGGTAGTCCTAGAAAGCTAAAATTTAGTATGCAAGCTGACTTTAGTATAAAACAAGAGATAATTCAGTAGAAAAACTAGAATTTTTCTCTCCCAGTAAAGCTTACGTAACCAGGCAGCGGTGGGGATTTCATTTCCACTTCGTCGTAGCCGATGATATTCTGAGTTCACACCGAACAAGTAGCTAACTCGTTGCGATGTTTGTATAGACTCAATAACAGTTTCACAAAGTTAGTATAGTGAGACGGGGACTGACAGCGTGTTAGTGCTCGCCGAGGTACTGGTGTATTCGAACAAAATGTATTTTTATTTACATTAAAAAGTATTTATTAGATATTTGGAAATCCGACTTTAATAAGTCCTAATATAACACTTATATAAACATGTTTTCATTGATAGATACATGATATTATAATATTAGACAATAATAAAATTTCTTTAGATTAAGTAACAAGAAAAGAGAAAGAAAGAATGAAACATGGAAGTAAACATTAAATTAACTATTTTGAATGATAGTATAATTATAATATTTCAACTAATAATATTACTATCATTTAAATAATGAACTTTAGCAAAATAACGCCTGATTCAATTAAATATAACTATTTTGATCCAACCTCTTTGTAGCTACCACTACAGTTTTTAGGTTCCCGGTTCAAATACTGGTGTGTACCAATGATTTTTATATTAAAAATGTATGTACATTTGTTTGACAATACCAATATAGTGCCCCGAAGGGCACTTTAAGCTATCGGCCTCAGTTTCACTATACCAACTTGGGAAACAGTTATTATATGGATTATTGGGTCTATTGAAATTAAAAATATCGCGACTAGCTAGCCACTTGTTCGGTGTAGTAAGACTCATACTGTCTACCAGACTGTATATATATACTCAGCCACCACGCAGGTATATACTTGGCTGCCACGTATATACGCCTCTACCACGTATATACTCGGCCACCACGTATATACTTGGCCACCACATATATACTCGGCTACCACGTAATAAATATACTCGGAGATTTCAGCCTTCTCTTCCCCCCAACGGGAGATGGAAAACTGTGACGAGATTGTGGTCTCTTCACAGTAGTAGCTGTTCGCTTATCGTCACTACGAATAGGTCTTTGGTGACCTTATAGTTGGTCGAAGGTGTAGTGATGAGGGCTCGGTTTGAGGCGGTTGAAGGCGCGCGGCACCATTCCGGGGGAGAATATTATCAGCGGTTCGGTTTCTGGTACTGACCGATCCCCACTTCGCATTTACCTGTGCGACATGTTCGTGGGACTGGGGTGGGTTGTTATGAAACTATTCCTCTAGGCATTCGGCAAAAATCCGGGCGCGATCTTCTTCGAAATCTTGAAGATCCGTCGGTATTGAGGAGGGGGCAGACCGCTGTAGGTGCACTGAATATCGAAGCGCACAACCGTTGGACCCTCCGCAGGTAACAGCGTTCTTAATCCGGGCTGGCCAATAATCCGCGAAAACAACCGTAATGGCTTTCCTAATCTAAGCCGTGAGCTCGTATAGGTCTTCACCGTCAGGCAAAGAGTGCGCTGCCACAGACGACGCAAGTCTCTCTTGCTTTTCAACAAGACCCTGATGTTATGGGATGTGGGGGGCTCTGGGTAGCATCCTGGGTTCATCCCGCCGGTAAACAATGTAGTTAGGGATTCGAAATTGGAGAGCGGAAGTAGAAATGTTTCACTAATCAGCGCTACGTCAATACGCTGATTACTGACGAAGATTTGCAAAGAACGGCGCTGGTTTCGCAGGCCGTGGGCATTCCAGTGCAGTAGCTCCGACCTAGTCGCCTTTGATAACAGCCAAACCGGCTAGCCTGGTTACCATAGCTCGTATCATATCGAGTAAAAGCAAGGCTACGTCCATCAATTTTAACGTAGGCTCGTTTGGGGTTGCCTATGGGAGGGGTGCTGAGGGCTCCCCTCACTGGATTTGGGGGGCCGAGTCGGTTGGGGCCTTGGGCATTTGCTCTTTGTGTTTGGGAAGCGCATCCTTCGGCCTCGGTTAGTTAGCCGCAGGCCGGTGCGTGGTGGGCAAAGAAGGGGCCATTACCTCCTTTCGGCGCCGTCTTGGTCGGGTCTGAAACAGGGGTTCTAACTGCGGTTGTCAGGGATACGGTGACGGCAGCCTTGTTTCGAATTTCCCGGCGAAAGACGGGACAGGAGATGTTGTTGGCGATACGATTACCACCATAGCGTAGGAAGGGGGGTCCTCGCGAGAGTGGAGACACTCCTCCACCACATATATATACTAAGCCACCACGTAGGTATATACTTGGCTGCCACGTATATACTCGGCCACCACGTATATACTCTGCCACCACATAAATACTCAGCTAAGATAAATATACTCGGCTCCCATATATATTCTCAGACACCAAGTATATACTCGACCACCGCGTATATACTCGGCCACCACGTATACTCTCAGCCAACACGTATATACTCAGCTACCACGTATACCGGGTGAATTTGGGAAAGGATGTACTTTTGGCTAATTTAAGATTCTGCTGATCAAATCGAACAACTTTTTCCATGGAACCATGTGTTGCAAAAGAAAAAAATTGGCTTCCCCATACAAATTGATCATTTTAAAATAGAAGGCATTTTTTTTTCATTTGCGATACATCTATGGTTTAATGGGAGAAGTTGATCGTATTGATCAGTAGAAGCTCATATTATCTCAAAGTACATCCTTTCAAAGTCACCTTGTATACTCGGCTATCACGCATGTACTCGGCCACCACGTATATACTCAGCCACCACGTATATACCCGGCTACCAAAGTTTTTAATAATATATTACAATAACACCGTAACCGTAACAAGTTCGCGTAATAACGGAATGAGTGATTTTTCTTATTTGGAACCTAATTTTGACCACCTCGACGTTCTAAGGTAACCAATAAAGCGGTTTTATTTCGCAGCATATGTAGTTCTGATTCTACAGCAAACAAGTGGCGAACTCGTTGCATTGTTTATATACGCTTAATAACGAATCTAGGTATAAATATACCTATGTAAGTAAAGCCAATATACACGCTACTAAATATTGGTGATAAAGATAAGTAACTCAACACCTCGCAATCGCATCGCTAGCAGCCTAATTCGCTAGCTCGTTCGCTAACCAGTAAACGAACAAAAGATAACAATATACCTACAGTTAGGGAATGAGCGCATTGAATTTGGGGTGTCTGTTGACTATAGAGAGGTGATTTTGTTGGGGAATAATATCGATAACATTATGTAACGTGTCTATTCATCCTACTTTAGGTGAGAGGTAGGTCTCTATAACTTCGCATGAGATAAAGATACGTGTCGATACAAATCGATGCCATATATCGATATTTTGTATCATTACATGACCATACGATACGCATCGATATATTGTATTCCATAGGTAAAAAGATCGAATCCATAATAATTACGTAACTTAAGCGCCTCTCAATGGCAATTGTAATCTTGACTAGCATTTAAAGCTCGTTTGTTTAAATTTTTGTCTAAAACACGTTGTCCTTTATTTTAGACTTTTAATTTTACAGGTTTTTGAAAAAAAGCTATTGTATCGATACATAATGTTGCTGTGTATCGTCGTATCGATACGACGATATGCATTGATACGCTGTATCGATGCAAATTAAATTTTGGACATCTTTAGGAGGAAAGTTTTATTACCACCACCCATGTTACAGATTCAATAAACCGTCTAGTGACCTAGTCATTTTTCGTCTTTGGTCTATAGGTTCTTTATCGGAGAGGGAATAATCATATCTGTCGAATAATAATGTATTAATGGACCCCCTTCCATGGACTATGTACCAGCATCTACCTTCAGGTAGATATAAAGTCACATTCTGTGTTTCAATAAAAAACTAAGTTAACAACACGGTAGCTAGTTTCATAAATATGCGTAAAAAAGTTTTATTATCCAATAAAAAAACTGTACAATAACTAATTTAAAACTTCGATATGAGTAAATACCGTATATAATAATTAATGTTTGAAAAGGTTATTTGTATTATAAAAGTAATTTATACTTTATTCACTAAATTCATTGTGCCTCGAACAACAAGTTAAGCTGGTGGGGAACTTGGTCCCAGTTCCACTATAACAATTTGTGAAATATTTGTAGATAGATTATTGACTCTACCCAAACATCGCAACTAGCTAGCCACTTGTTTGGTGTAGACCATCGGCTACGATGAGGTGGAATTAAAAACCCCTCCGCTGGGGCCTAGACGGTCTCAGGGTTTTTTACCAGGCTATTTATTCATTTACATTTTAGTTTATTACAAAATTAAACAGTATTGTAGGAATTTAATGTGCCGAAATGCTGATGCATCTACCTCATTATTTAGCATCTTTTGCCAGCCTTTCTGTTAATCTTCAAAACCTAGTTACGATATTCCAATAAAATAAAATATTAATTAAGCTTCACCCAACAATGAGACCCGGTTAAATCTATTTCAAGCCATTAAAAAGTTCGATACCCTGCCTTCTTCTTCCATCTTCAGAACCTGTGATAAAAACAAGTGACATCAAACAATTGTGATAAAATAAAGAAATAAAAGAAGTGTCAGTCACTTATCAAGCTACACTAAAAAAACGTTTTTTTATTTTGATATATCTACTTTTTAAGAGTTTTTTGTCCGCCTTTCTTGTATTTCTGCAATTAACTACTGAATTATGAATGAAGTTATGATGCCTACCTTCCCGGCAAATATTCCGTCCTGGTCACCTTATATCTATAAAGGACCCATCAAGCTAAAACTCATCACCGAAAACCTTGTATTTCTGCAATCTGCAATTAGCCACTGAAGAGTTATGTTGCCTACCTTTCTGGTAAATATTCGACCCTGGTCACCGTATGTCTATAAAGGACCTATAAAGCTAAAATCATCACCGAAAACCTTGTATTTTCGCAATAGCCACTGAAGAGATATATTGCTTACCATCCTGGTAAATGTTGGACCTTGGTCATCTTATGTCTATAAAGGACCCAACAAGCTAAAATCATCACAAAAAACCTTGTATTTCTGAAATTAGCCACTAAAGAGTTGCCACTATTCGACCTTGGTCACCTTATGTCTATAAAAGACCCATCAAGCTAAAATCATCACTGTAAACCTTGTATTTCTGCAATTAGCCACTGAAGAGTTATATTGCGTAAGTTCCTGGTAAATATTCGACCCTGGTCACCTTATGTCAATAAAGGACCCATCAAGCTAAAATGGCTTATTTTGATAAAGTTAGTCATATAGCTATTTCCAAAAGCAAAGAGTATTTATAAAACTACACTAAACAAAAACGCGATAGATTCCTAATCCTAGCCATTAAAGAATGACCATATAATAAACATAGAAAATGAATTAAAGCTGTTAAAGTAATTAAAAACGAGTATAAAGGTGATTTTGTACAAGCGAAGGTGTAATCTTTAAATTCTAATGACCATAAAATTGAATTTGTAAAAAATAGACTATTAATGTTTAAAATGGGTATATTGACGATTTAAACCAAACGAGTAAATCCGCCATCTTTAAATTTTCAATAACAATATTTAAGCTTTTAAAGTAATTAAAAACGAGTATAATGCTATTTATACGAACGAAGGTGTTATCTTTAAATTCTAATCACCATAAAATTGAATTTGTAAAAAATAGACTATTAATGTTTAAAATGGGTATATTGACGATTTAAATCAAACGAGTAAATCCGCCATCTTTAAATTTTCAATAACAATATTTAAGCTTTTAAAGTAATTAAAAACGAGTATAATGCTATTTATACGAACGAAGGTGTTATCTTTAAATTCTAAATCACCATAATATTGAATTTGTACTAAGAACTAATAAATAAAAATATTCTACTAAAGTTTAAAACGGCTATATTAACGATACGAAACGAGCCGACATATTTCTCAATAGCCATAAAAAAATATTTTAAGCTATTAAAGTAAGTAAAAACGAGTATAAAGCTGATTTTATACGTAAAGGTAATTTAAATTCCAAATTACTATAAAATTAAATTTAGACTAATAAGTACTAAAAAAAAATAGAATACTAAAGTTTAAAATGGGTATATTGGATTCAACCCAAATGAGTAAAGCCGCAATATTTAAATTCTTAATAAACAAAATACAATGCGTCAAAAAGTCTAGAAATTAATTGCTGGTATTACCAAATATATTTTAGTTTAGGTAACACCGATATTGTCAAACTTAGTTTACAATTTGTTGTTTTTCTGTAAATTATTAACCAAAACGAGTGAAAACGAAACGAAATCTTTTAATTTTCAATAATTATAGAAAAATATTTTAAGTTATCAAAGTATGTGTGTGTAGGTGATTTATTTATTTAAAATAATTTATTGCAAAAATTACAAATTAAAATTGTACATAGTCGAACTTAATGCCTTTAAACTTAATGATTTCGTACGTAAAGTTGATTTAAATTCTAAAAAAATAGACTTTTAATAAGTTTAAAACTGGTATATTGTTCATGATTTAACCCAAACCAGTGAAGCCGCCATTTTTTAATTATTACTTACCATATAAAATTATTTTAGTTATTAAAGTAATTAAAAACGAGTATAAAGGTAATTTCGTACGTAAAAGTGATTTTAATTCTAAATTACCATTAAATTAAATTTAGACTAAGAACTAATAAAAAAAAAACTAATATAGTTTAAAACGGGTATATTGACGAATTAACATCTTTTAATTCTCAACAATTATAGAAAATTATTTTAAACTATTAAAGTAATTAAAATCGAGTAAAAAGATAAGTTTCGTTGGTAAAGAAGATTTAAATTCTAAATCACCATATACATTGAATTTATACTACTAAAGTTTTAAAAACCAGTACAATGACGATTTATCACCAAACGAATGAAGTCGCCATCTTAAAATTTTCAATAACCATAGAAAATTAATATAAGCTGTTCAAGTAATTAACAACGAGTATTAAGTTAATTTCGTACAGGCGATTGTGTTATCTTTAAATTCTGAATCACCATAAAATTAAAAATAATTAACCCAACAAAAACTAATAAAAACAATCCCAAAAAAAAACGAATAAAAAAAAAAATACTACTAAAGTTTAAAATGGGTATATTGGCGATTTAACCCAAATGAATGAATCCGTCATCTTTCAATTCTCAATAGCTACTGAGAATAAATTTAAGCTATTTCGTACGTAAAAGTGATTTAAATTTTAAATCACCATAAAATTGAATATAGACTAAGAAATATTTAAAGAAAATAAGCTACTAAAGTTTCAAACGGATATATTAATGATTTAACGTAAATAAGTGAAGCCGCCATCTTTCAATTCTCAATAACAATAGACAATTATGTTAAGCTATTAAAGTAATTAATAATAAAAATAAATAAAATAAGCAAGTAAGAGTATAAAGGTGATTTCGTACGTAAAGTTGATTTAAATCTACAAATAGACGACTAAAATTTAAAACGGGTATTTTGACGAGTTAACCGAAGCCGCAATCTTTAAATTCACAATAACCATAGAAAATTATTTTAACCTATAAAAGTAATTAAAAATGAGTATAATGGTGATTTCGTACGTAAAGGGGATTTCAGTTCTAAATCACCATAAAATTAAATATAGACTAAAAACAAAACACAAATTATTTAATATAATAAAACTAGGTAAATTAAAAGAAAAATAATTATTACAATGTAATATTTAAAGAAACCCTACAAAAGCTCTAAAAGAACTACCTAATTTAAAAAAATAGACTACTAAAGTTTAAAAAGGGTATATTGACGATTTAACCCAAACAAGTGAACCCGCCATCTTTCAATTCTCAATAAACATAGACAACTAATTAGAAAAAATAGACTACTTAAGTTTAAAATGGGTATACTGATGATTTAACCCAAACGAGCGAAGTAGCCCTTTACATCAATATTATATATATATATATATATATAATTTAATTTAAACAAAAAATAAGAAAGAATAGTTAAAATAGGATAGGTATAATGACGTTTTATTTTTCCAAACGAGCGAATCTGCTATTAACTAACTATAGTTAGTAAAAAACGAGTATAATCACGATATATAACCGATAGAGTGAAGCCGCCATCTTTAAGTTCTGAATTACCATATAAATTGAATTTAGGCTTTATAAAAATCTGTCTCTTCTCGCTTTAAATTTAATTTATCAAAGTTGAATAAGTTAAGTTACTTAGCCAAAAAACACCATTTCGGGCTAAAATTCCTAAATTCCGTTAATTTAAACGCAAGAAATAGTGACTAAAAATTATGTTATATAATTACTTGAGATTTGGAGGTACGCGAAAAATATACGTTATACAAATTCATATAGGTACAGATTAAAAAAATAAATATAAAACATTAAGCTGAACTATAAACCATAGTACTTATTTAAAAAAACAAGTTCAAAGCTACGGTTTAAATCCTCGTGAACCATAAATCGACAACAACATAACCCCAGGGCTCTCGTCGAAATATGATTACTTCTTAATGAATCGAGGTTCGCCCGAAGCCATCTAGTGCCCACGGCAGTACAATGGTACCGATAGATTGTGAGCCACTGCCGCGGGCTGCGTCGCCGGCGGCGTCTGAAGCGGCCGCGCCGTGCTTGCTATTTCTTGTTATTTATAACTGCAGCGTATTATCACAATAAGTAGATATGTTAGATAACTCCTGCCACTCATTTGTTTTTATTTTTATTTAAAAATTGCTGGTGTGTGTTATTTATTATAAACAAGCGCGCCTCAACCATCAAAAATATATATCCTTTGATTCTGTAGGTTTATTTTGATAAAATAAACTCTAAATCTTATACAATTCGATTTTTAATACGTATACGTATACGTGGTGGCCTAGTTGGTTAGACCTTGGACTTAAAAACACTTAGGTCCCTGGTTCGAATCCCGGTGTGTACCAATGAGTTTTTAAAATTAAAAATTTATGTACATTTGTTTGACAACACCACTATAGTGCCTCGGAAAGCACGTTAAGCTGTCGGTCCCGGTTTCACTATACCAACTTGTGAAACTGTTTATAGATGGGTTATTGAGTCTATTCAAAACATTGCAACGAGCTACCCACTTGTTCGGTGTAGACTCATACCATCGGCTACGACGAGGTGGGATTAAAACCCCTCCGCTGGGTACCCTGGGGCCGTCTAGGCGCCCATACATATACACATACATATATATCTATTTTTAATACAATGGATAGGTAGCTTTTACATTATACGCTACCAAACAAACATACAAACGGGATAAACATTTTTTTTTTTTTTTTACATATATACTTATTTCTCGCGTCTTTCAGTATTTTGTACAAAATTGTTTAATGTACAGACACAAAAAGTCTACGTTGTGTAGAGATTAACTCTACACAACAAACTCGTAGCGGCGGCGGCGGTAATTTTCACCCAGTAAATTAGTTTAGGTGTACAAGAAGAAAATCCTGCAAGCACTCCGGCCACTATTCACCTCGGCACAGGGTTATACCGTATATTAATTTTATTAGATTATTTTATTAAAGTAAAAATTTTAATACTATTAACTAATTTAAATTGTACGTTAAGTTATAATAATATTTTAAACGAAACTTATTTATATATCTATGAAAATTACTCTAAATATTTTTTTAATTCGACTGAAGAAGCCTGTGGCGAAATATATCGTTTATATTTTTTACAGTAACATATAATTTATTACAACATATATTTTTAGTAGGTTTTATTGAACTAAAATATGTTGGAACTAATATATAACTCTTTAGTCGCCGTATCTGTCGGCAAACATAACGAAAATTTATATAAATAATAATTGCAAACCGTTACAAATTTAATACCTTTAAACAATTAAATTATATACATTTTAGATTAAAATATTAACCAATATCTTGTACTTTTTACGTATCAGGTTTATGATAACAACTTGATTCCCACAATAAATTGCGTATATAGTAACTACGTTCAAGGACGCAGCCACAAATATCCTTAGGGTTACTAAATAGTAGAGCGAACCAAATAATGGAGCCGTTCATATAAAAAAATGACCTCCAGCAATAACGATCAACAGTTACCAAGACACGGGTATAAAAAAAGAGGACATAAATTTGTATAAATTTATATTAAACAAAACAAAAATATTGTCTAATATAAAAAAGGTTGGAATTATTGGAGTTAAGTGAAGTCCAAAAATATATATAATAAATTTCACACGTCATTTCACCCTGGTCACAAAGTGTTCCAGAAACAATGACAAAATTTGTATTATATTTTATAAATGGCAAACTGTTCACCAAAACGTACTTTTTTTGCCATGGGTGAGAATCGAACCCACGACGACCTCCGGATAAGACGCTGAAGGCACAATACTGGTTTACGAAATATGAAAAAACAAACGGACTGTATAAAATTATTTATGTCTCTTTTAAAGGATTCTATTTTATACGAGAAGGAAAAACTCACGCTTGTAGAGCATTTAATTTTTTTAAATACCTATTAATATTATTAATTCATAATTGGATAAGAAATATCTTCATCAGGTACACGGTAAGTATATAAATATTGTATCATATACAATTTAAATAAAATATAAAATCACTCAAGTAAATATAAATAAATAAGTAAAAAATCTTACCTTTGCCGTCTCTGCTAAACTTATTTGTTTTTTTCTTTTTGTGTAGAAATTCACCTAAAATATACAAAAATATATTAGTACAAATCTAAAATAAAATAAATAAAATTTATATTTAATATTAGGTAAAATAATACAATTTACTAAGGTATTTATTTTAATAAATACTTACTTCCAAAGCGACTTCAACTTGCACTTTTCGATTATTTTCTTTATTAAACACTGGCTATCTAAAATACAAATAAATACATTAGTCATGACATAAATTAAATATATATTCCACATTTTATTTAGAAAAATACACCATTTCAAATCACTTTTATTTTAATACTAGGGAACGCAACAATAGACAACACTTACGAGATATCCACAGAATTCTAAAGCTCAGTGGCAACTTCCTCGCATGAAGCCCGAACACTGAATGACTGAGGGAGCTTTGGCACCCCCGAACGAAGCTTTTTTCTCTATTGGTCCGGAGCAGACTGTAGCTATCCCCTTCTAACTAGTAGTCACCCATAAGGTTTGTCTAGTCGTATTAAGCAGACCTTATGTGTGTGCGTGTTTTTCTTTATAAGATACACACAAGAAAATATTTCATCTGGTTCATTTAGTTTCATGAAAATGTAATCAACGATTTTGTTTCATGTTTAATTTCAAATACTTTGTAAAGTATGTTTTACTTAAAAAATATATATTTTATTTAAATAGAGAATTTAAAAAATTCTTATTAATTGGAATTAATTAAAAAAAAAATCATCAAATAACTTATAATAAATATATGATCCAATGATAAAGTTATATGCAAATATTATTACGTTCGGAGGTAGACAGATAATGGCGACAGGTATAGATTTTCAGGCTATATTGAGTGCTGTTACCTGAATGCAATAGTGCAGTCTCTTTCCGATACCATGTAATGCAATATAACGAACAAAGATAGCGAATGCCACACCCATTTGAAATATTTAAAAAGGTCAATCGATTAAAATATTTATAGGTATTGGAAATATATCTAGACTGTGTTTATACAGTGTGATAGGGTTTCAACCAGTGATATTATGGGAATGTGTTATTCATATGGAATTAAGAGTCAATAATGTCTTATCATTAAGAGGTATTTAAACTTTTTGTATTTAGATTTAAATATGCCTTGTAAAACAACAAAAATAATGTGTAAATCATCAAAAGCATAGAAATTCTTATTCATTTGCCACTAATGAATACGGAGAAATTATTCATAATTTTACGTAAAAAAAGTATTAAATGTCAAAATTACGAACAGAATATTAAAATTATCAGATACAAAAAAACAGCTCGTTAACAAAAATGTATTTTATATGTTAAATTTTAACACTAATAATTATGACTACACATTTCTATTAAGCCATACAATTTTTTTTCAGACCAAAATTAAATCTAGCCGCGACTGAATAAGACCGAAAAAATCTCAGTGGTTTAGATTCTGCAAGTGGTCTTTCTTAGCGAACTGGTTAATCGACACGGTCTTGAAACTCCCGTACAAAACGGCGATCGGTCGACCAACTAATGTGACTTTTCGGCAAAAGTAGGACAAACTATTACGTTAACTAAAATAGCATTGTTGTCCGTCAATTTTTAATGTCACCAGATATGTATTAGGTATGTCAGAATTGCATCATATCGATTAAAGTTTAGCTTAGCGTTGTGCGTATAATTTCGCCGCTGCTTATAATAATGAAATATCTATAAACTTTATAATTGATAAACAAATTAAACAATTGATTATTTTTATAAAGTCATATTAATATTGTGTATTTAAGTATGTATGTACCTAGTTAAGGACTTATTTATAACAAATAATTGAGATGCACAATTATATATTTTAGGTGGGAGGAAGGTCTCTATAACTTTGTTAGGCCGACCGACCGGTTTCTCTACCACCGCCAAACAGATGCAAATACCGTCAAAAAGTGACCTAGTCATGTTTCGGTTTTAGTCTGTGGGTTCACCGGTTTTCAGGAGACTACTGCATCGATTTCTCTTTTAGAGGTGGTAGTCTCCTTTCAGGGTGCGGTTACGAAATGGGTAGTTGGGTTGACGATAAGGCAGCGAGTATATTAAAATATACTCGTAATGCAATTCGTCATTGTCGCCTCCCATTTCGTAATCGCATCATACAAAGTCACATGTCGTGCTCCAAAAAAAAAAATAGTGTTTCAATTATTATTATTACATATTGCAAGTTGACTGCGGCTTCGGATACATTAATAAGTCTTTAAAAAAAAAGAATTTTGTTTTGTCTTTATATCACGAATTTCATGTGTGTATATCAAATAGTCGCTGAGTTATTACATTATTTCTGTAATAATATTTTCTGCTATAACCATTTTTTTTTCTTTTGTGGTAGGTACACCCTAAATAGTTGAGATTACCAATCAAAGTTAACATTTATTTTATGAAAACTAAAAGTGAAGTCACATAGTCGCTGAGTTATTATATTTTTTTTCTGTAGTAAAATTTTCTCCTATAACCAATTTTATTTTCTTTTGTGGTAGATACGGATACCTAATTAGTTGAGATTACCAATTAAAGTTAACATTTATTTTATGAAAACTAAAAGTGAAGTCACATAGTCGCTGAGTTATTATATTTTTTTTCTGTAGTAAAATTTTCTCCTATAACCAATTTTATTTTCTTTTGTGGTAGATACGGATACCTAATTAGTTGAGATTACCAATTAAAGTTAACATTTATTTTATGAAAACTAAAAGTGAAGTCACATAGTCGCTGAGTTATTATATTTTTTTTCTGTAGTAAAATTTTCTCCTATAACCAATTTTATTTTCTTTTGTGGTAGATACGGATCCCTAAATAGTTGAGATTACCAATCAAAGTTATCTTTTATTTTATGAAAACTAAAAGTGAAGTCACATAGTCGCTGAGTTATTATATTTTTTTTCTGTAGTAAAATTTTCTCCTATAACCAATTTTATTTTCTTTTGTGGTAGATACGGATACCTAATTAGTTGAGATTACCAATTAAAGTTAACATTTATTTTATGAAAACTAAAAGTGAAGTCACATAGTCGCTGAGTTATTATATTTTTTTTCTGTAGTAAAATTTTCTCCTATAACCAATTTTATTTTCTTTTGTGGTAGATACGGATGCCTAATTAGTTGAGATTACCAATTAAAGTTAACATTTATTTTATGAAAACTAAAAGTGAAGTCACATAGTCGCTGAGTTATTATATTTTTTTTCTGTAGTAAAATTCTCTCCTATAACCAATTTTATTTTCTTTTGTGGTAGATACGGATCCCTAAATAGTTGAGATTACCAATCAAAGTTATCATTTATTTTATGAAAACTAAAAGTGAAGTCACATAGTCGCTGAGTTATTATATTTTTTTTCTGTAGTAAAATTTTCTCCTATAACCAATTTTATTTTCTTTTGTGGTAGATACGGATCCCTAAATAGTTGAGATTACCAATCAAAGTTATCATTTATTTTATGAAAACTAAAAGTGAAGTCACATAGTCGCTGAGTTATTATATTTTTTTTCGGTAGTAAAATTTTCTCCTATAACCAATTTTATTTTCTTTTGTAGTAGATACGGATCCCTAAATAGTTGAGATTACCAATCAAAGTTAACATTTATTTTATGGAAACTAAAAGAGAAGTCACATACATAGTCGCTCAGTTATTAAATTACTTCTTTAATAAAATTCTATCCTATAACCATTTTTTTTCTATTGTGGTAGGTACGGCACCCTAAATACGGCACCGCCACAGCACTTATGGATGTCACGGATAGCATACTCGCTGCTAGGGACAGGGGAGAGGGAATTTTACTGACTCTGTTGGACTTCTCGCGTACCTTTGACTGCATCAGTACATCTTTGCTACTCTCGAAGCTCTCATATTATGGATTTGATGGATCTGCCGTAAAGTGGTTTAACAGCTATTTTAGCGGCAGGTCTCAGTTTATCGAGTTAAAAGAGCGAAGAGGTACTATTTGCACATCATCGCGATGCCCGGTAGAGCGAGGAGTCCCACAGGGCTCCATACTCGGCCCGCTTCTTTTTATTTTATACAGCGCAGATGTTATAAGTAGTGTGAAATGTGACTACCATCTATATGCGGATGACCTACAAATTTATACATCCTTTCGTCCTCGTGACATCAGCGGAGCTACGGAGAGAATTAACGAGGACTTGAATCGTGTAGCTGATTGGCCTGTGTTAAATGCTCTTGTGTTAAATCCCAGTAAATTTAAATTTATGGTTCTGGGTTCTAGACAACTCATTGCAAAATTGGAATCACATACTCCCTCAGGATTGATTTCAGGTCGACCCATCGAACGTGTTGTTATACGTTCGATGGGTCGACCTGAAATCAATAAATCTTGGTCTTGTTGTTGACTGCGACCTCCGTTATGAAAACCATCTTACCGAGGTTGTAAAAAACTGTTTTTACAGACTTAGGGTTCTCTATAGAACTCTAAACTTTGCGAAACCATTGTTCTATCAAAATTCAATCATGCTGACACCGTATATGGTCCGTGTCTACTGTCGAGAACTAAAAGGTAGATACAGAGAGTTCAAAACGCTTGTGCTCGCTTCTGTTACCCTATCCCAAGAAGGGCCCATGTCACACCTTTTTTGAATTCACACAATTGCCTTAAGATGTGTGACCGGAGAGAACTCCATTTGGCTTCCCTTTTGTTTGGCGTAATAAAGCAATCGTCACCAACTTATCTTAATGATAAATTGAGATGGCCTCGTGAACCCAAGCCATTTTATACGCGTAGTAGCCTAAATCTTCTGTGTATGCCCAGATACAAAACGTCTGCGTTTCGCGGAAGCTTTCGATATGCAGCTGCCAAAATTTGGAACAACTTACCTCCTCCATTTCGGGAAATGCAATCCGTCACAGGTTTTAAGTTGAAACTTAAAGACTACTTATTACTCTCTCAGAAGGCAGCTCAAAGAAATTATTAGGTTTAAAAATAAATAATTAATGAAATACTGAAACTACTAGCCCTATTTATTACAGTGTATTTATTTAATTTACTATATTCTTTTATACTATATGTATATGATAGGTATGGATATATGTATATATATTATTTTTACTTGATACAGGAAAATGTGACTTTGCATAATGTGTCTGATTACCAGCGGGCATTAGCTGAAAATCAGCGCTATAAAACTCGATGAGTTATATAGCCTTCGCTGAGCTGATGACCCTTTTGCCACCACACATATATATGAATTTTTGTTTCCTTGATGTAGGTACATTAAAATGTGCCTACCTGTTTTTTTTTTTTTTTGTTTATCTACTTTTGTTTTTACTCTATTGTATTTTTTATTGTGTGTTATGTGGCAAATAAAATTTTTTTCTTTCTTCTTTCTTTCTTTCTAAATAGTTGAGATTACCAATCAAAATTAACATTTTTTGTTATGAAAACTAAAAGTGAAGTCACATAGTCGCTCAGTTATTAAATTTTCATTTGTTAATTGCGTTTTATTTGATATAAAAAATAGTGAGAAGAGCATGTTTTTGTGAGTGCGCTGAATCACTGGTCCGATTCACTGGCACGCTAATCGCCCGTAAGTTGTCACATCGCGCTTTTTGATTCGGACCGGTGATTCATAATCAACGTTACTGGTAAAAGCGATTTTATCGTAATTCGGACCGTGGTGTTTTTAAGTAACTTATATACCTACCCATTAAGATTCTTTGAGGGTAGCCAGAAAAAAAATTGCCTTCTCCATACAAACTAGTAAAGTTCAAATGACCAATAAGTATGGGGAAGCCAATTTTTTTTTTCATTAAGTTTAAGGTTAAGTGCTCACTGCTTATCCCTTAACAGGGATATAGGTATGATTGTATATATGTATGTGATTGACCGACTCCGTAGACTAGTGGTTGCTTGCCTTTGGCGATGTATCCGCAGGTCGAGGGTTCGATTCCCACCCATGGCAAAAAAATATTAGTACGTTTTTCTATACAGTTTGTTATGGTCTGGGTATTTATAAAATAGCATATGTATTATATCGTTATTTCTGGTACCCATAGTACAAGCCTAAAGCTTAGTTTGTGACCAAAGCAATATGTATGAAAAATAAATATTTAAATCTATACTTAAACACAAACCTTAATATTTACAAACAAGGACAAATTACATGCTTGCCTACTAAAATACTACAGTAGTGTGTTTTATTGTACCTATACAAATAGCGTCGATGTACGTGTAATAATGATTGTAGCACAGTGGTTTATTCTTTTAGCTAATTGGCAGAAGTATTTATATGTGCGATGTTCCCCTCGCAAAAAATACAGAGTTTTACTATTAGGCAAAACCGTCTCCCCTCCGTGTTGCTCACTGAATGTTGCGGAACAGTCCATACCTATTATAAATATGCCGACACCTCCATGCAATATCATTGTATCTCATTTTTTAAGGAATTTTAGGTTACTATGTTGTTGTCACTATTATAAAAAATATATTTCATTATTTTACAATAATTGTAATTGTAACTACTCTGGACAAAGGATTGTAACGCTTCATAAAACGTTTATTTTCCTAACATTCTTATTGTTTCAACATGTAAGTTTAACCTTATTGATGTTGTTTAGATGATGGTGACAATATTATAGGTATAATAGCATTTTATATTTATAACCATAATAACATATATATAATAACAGATACAATTATTTGTAAACAAAATATTATTTTAAATTTAGACATTAAACCATCATAAGTCAAAGTTTCAAGCATATTGTTTAATATTTAAATAGTGTATTTGTCAACAATTTTGACGTAAGTCACAGAAAACCTGGAAAATATATTTTGATTGAAAATTTAATATTAGAATATTTAATTATATGTTATTAATAATTTATTAAATCATGCTTAACAATGTTATGTCAATTGGCTTTCCCGGCAGAATTTTATGAAATTTAATAAGCTCTCCTCAATAATTTGATTCGATGAGTTACAATCATTTTGCATGGGAGTGTCGATATGCTCCTTATTTAAAACAAGCAAGTGCACAGCAATATTTTTTATTCAGGCGTTAAAAAAATACGAATACTATTTCAAACGGTGAAATGATCTTGCAGTGTCTTTTAAGCTTATAAGTTTTGGTGATAACACTGTGGGCTGTATAAGTTTTACTCTATAAACATATGGGGCAAAACAATTAATTACAATGTTATTAAAATCACAGTTACATTTTAGTTTTTTTACTTATAGGATATTTCCCCTGTGTACCAATTGGTTTTTAATTTAAAATGTATGTACATTTGTTTGACAACACCACTATAGTGCCTCGGAGAGCACGTTAAGCTGTCGGTCCCGGTTTTACTATACCAACTTGTGAAACTGTTTATAGATGGGTTATTGAGTCTATTCAAAAACATCGCGCGGCGCCGTAAGGCACCCGTGATGATGATGTATGTATGTACTTATAGGATGTATAGATAAGTATGTAGGTATAAAAAATAAAAGAACTTCTCCTTGCTGTTTGCATCGCCCATCCAAACCTGACAATTTTTAGACAATATCTTTCCATATTATTATGGAGACCCACTAAGAAGGGATATTTTAAAATTGGAATCCTAAGTCTGTGAAAAGGGGGATAAATAAATTTTCAGGTCCATCAAATAAAGTACAATTACTCGTATGTACTCTTCCCTAAAAATAAAATGACCGGTGCCTTGCCGTTTTACTAAATTAAGGAGCGGGGTGAGGGTTGTATTGAACGACCCCTTTCATGAACTGTGTATTGTAAACTTACTAACGGGTAGATACAAAGTCATATCGTACTTGTATAACAATAAATAAATACTTAGTGGACTGATTTAATGAGTTTTAAGAAATAGTTTATTTTACAGATTAATAGAATATGATTCCGTATCTAAAAGGTAGATTTAAACGTTAATCAGAGAATTTAAATCTATGTCTAAAAAAGCGGCACAGCCTAGTGGTTAAGTCACTGCGCAACTGATAACAAGGTTAAGCAGATGACAACAAGGCCGGCGTGGGATGGGTGACCACTTTATACAACGAGGCTATTTCATTATAAACACCGCAATAGGCTCGCCACTTGTAAGGTGTTGCCTCCGAATACCATCCGCGAAATGAGGATGGGTTAATCCCTCCGCTAAGGTACCCTGAGGTCGTTTAAACGGTTCTCGGGAGCCAAATAGGCACCCGTGATGGTATTTATTATCAAATCTATGTAACTATAAAAATAAAATAACGGCAATATTAACTGTAGATATCTTAAGTCCAAATCGATCTCGCATAAGATATTAACATAGTAAACGATACTTACTGTCTCTCTTAATTTGACATGTAAAGAGAAAAGACATGCTTAAATGTAATTTAGAGTGTAAGATCGATGCTTGTATTTACATTCGAAATAACATTTATAAACGAAGGTATCACAACCCTCTCCCGCCGACACCGAGCATGCAATTTAAACCCTGAGACATAGAGCAAATAGAAACTGTTGCCAGCTTACCGTACGTAGTAAAGATGCGCGATACGTATCGATATTATCGTGTATCGATACAAAGCAAATATCGAATCTATAATTACTGCATTAAATTTTAGTGTCAACCTTATTAATGTTATTAATCCTCGTATGTTTTAGTAATTTAATACAGGGTGGACCAAAAGTCCGTTTATTTTTGAATCGGTAGCTGCGTCGAACAGCGACGGTGGGGTGAGGCGGAAGGGTTACAAAACGCAAGAGCAGCCAATGGGAATTCAGTTGCATGTCGTTCAGCGGAGCACAACATGCGTTCTGCGTACGCGAGTACTATCGAAACAACGATTCTTTGACTATAGAGCAACGAAAATTTTGTGATCATTACAACTCACGGCATAGAAATGAAGGTCCATCGATTCAATTAATATTAAAATGTGCCCTGAAATTCGAGAAGACAGGTTAAACAATGGATCAACCACGATTTTTTTCTGATGATGAGGTATACTTCCACCTAAATGGAAAAGTAAATAGGCAATATTGCAGGTATTGGAGTAACAGTAATTCTAAATTGAAGCATTAACACCCCTGCATTCACCTAAAGTTACCGTATGAGCAGCGTTGTCAGCAAGATGTATTATTGGTCCATACTTTTATGAAGATAAAAGAGGACATGCTGTCACATTAAATACAGAGCGGTATCAGAGTGGTATAAAACAGCCACGTTAAAAAACATTTTCGCTCCAGCGCTATAGAATTTAAATGGTTTTAATAAACGACCATTGTCTCAGCAAGATGGGGCAACATGTCACACTTCCAATGACTCATTGAATGCAGTTCGCAAAAAATTTAGGGCAAAAAGTGATATTCAAAAGAGCTGATATTAACTGGCCACCTCATAGCCTTTATTTATCCCCAATGGATTTTTTTTTGGGGATACTTAAAAAATAAAGTTTTCAATAGCAACTCAGTGTTTCTTGAGGAATTAAAGGACCGTATTCGCGAGGTATTCACATTTGCCGCAGGACCGACAACCGTTGGAGCAGGCGGATACTAGAGTGGAGACCACGTCTTGGCGCACGTAACGTAGGAAGCCCCGCAGCTAGATGGACTGATGACCTGCGGAGGGTGGCTGGCAGAGACTGGATGCGAAGAGCGGATGATAGGGATCAGTGGCATGTCTTGGGAGAGTCCTATGTCCAGCAGTGGACTGCGATAGGCTGATGATGATGATTCGTGAGGAAATGCAGAATATTTCACAAAACACCTGTACAGCCATCATTGAAAAAATTCAGCTCCAGGTTACAGCAGTGTCAAAATAATCAAGGGTCACTAATGGATACTGATTTAAAAAAAAAAAACCCCGATTTATTACTTTCATATTAGATAAACAGTTTTTATCTCATTTATCTAGTTTTTTTGAAAAGTAAAAGGACTTATGGTCCATCCTGTATTTTGTTTATATATTTTGAAGGCAGATGATAAATGTTTTTTAGTGTTACTGTTCGATTTTGATAATACTCTATGGACGCTAATCTGTGGCCATGACTTGACAGTCGGTTGGTAGCAAAATGGGAGTCCTTAGTTAATTTAATTTTGTTTTCTAATATAGTTTGTGGTAAATAAAGGTTTTATTCCGTAATGTAATTTTTGTGTGGCATTCTAGATAATAAATTTAATTATGTAGCGTTTCGTTCGCCATGTATTAGGCGCCTACAAGTGATTCAGATTTGTCGCGTTGTGTGTTGTTTTTATTTATTATATTGTTCCAACGCTATAACAATGTCTAAATTGTAATACCTTGGCATGAGTGGTTAAGGAGACATTCGAAGATATTGCATTCCTTGGGTACCCAGGGATCTCGACGTTCAAGCTAACCACCAAGCCATTCGGTAAGTACATTTTTTTGAATTTCATTAGCGGTCAAAGTCAAAATCATTTATTTCATGTAAATCTTTACAGATATTTATGAATAGTCAAAAAAAACAGTTTAACAATAAGGTCTTAGAGTGCGTTTGATAAAGCAGCAATTCATTAACAAAAGAACGACAAATATTTATTATACCTCGATATCAGATTTAGAACTTAAACGCGAATACAAACTTAATATGAAAAATACTACCGAACCGAATACATAACCAACTAGTGTAAGACTAGGTGGTTAGCTGATTCCATTGACCTGTCAATCATAATCTGCCATACAAGAGAGTCACCAAGGCGACCAACTTTACCGACCATATCCACGCCTTAAATGTTTATCACTATCACTATCACTACATAGTATAAAACAAAGTCGCTTTCTCTGTCCCTATGTCCCTTTGTATGCTTAAATTGAAACTACGCAACGGATTATGATGCGTTTTTTTTTAATAGATAGAGTGATTCAAGAGGAAGGTTTATATGTATAATAAAATCCATTAAATAGTGGAGAAGTACTGTTATTTTTGAGGTTTCTAATGTGATGTCGTAAAAAATTACATTTTTTCCGCTTACATTGCAAACGCAGGCTGAACCCTACGAGTTTTATCAAAATAATGTACTAAGTATTGTACACATTGAAAAGGTCTACAGAAAAGTCCATGATGGTATATGTCTATCTCTTATGGATAACCCACAATAACTTTTTTTTGTCATTTACTTTTTACGACAAATAATGGCTAATTTTCGAAGCGATTTTAACCAATACAGCATTAATCCTTAACCAATTAAATACCTTGAATACATTGTTCATTTAATATAGATCTATATGGCCCTTTACACTGTATGATTTAAGTGAATATTTTCGAAGATATTACAGATTTAAAAATTGCGGGACGTAGCGTTTGCGGCGGTACCGGCCGGCCGCCCGGTGCGGCAAGAGCGTGCCTATAAATAGCGTGCGAAGCCGGAGCGGGCCGCTATGTTTTTATATACAACGATCACAGTTTTTCTGTAGTGTATTTAGTATCAGCATTGCACCCGTGCGAAGCCGGGGCGGGTCGCTAGTTGCAAATAAAAGGTAACGCACCCGTGTGAGAAGCCTGGACGAGTTTGTTTCCCTGCTTCTCGCACAGTTACCTTATTTAGAATAATAAACCAATTATCTATATGTCAGCGTGTGCTATGTTTGAATCGTTTAAATGCACAACGACTGTCATCGCCGCGCCTCTCAATGTTATTTGTAATACTTACCAGCATTTAAAGTTTGCATGTTTCAATTTTAGGAATAAACCACGTTGTCCTTTATTTAAGACCTTTTATTTTATTACTTTTTGAAAATATCGATTAAAATCTTTTGTATCGATACATAATGTTGCGATATCGTCGTACCGATACGACACTCACGATACGCATCGATAAGCTGTATCGATACGAATGAAAATTTTGGACATCTTTAGTACGTAGGTAGCTACAACAATTAAAATTGGTTCTATGTATAGACCTCAGACATCTAATAAACTGGTCGTGGTATAGACAATATTGACTTTAACTCCTGATTGAAATTTGAGAGCAATAAACTTATTTAGTTTATTTAGGATTAGAATTTATTTAGGAGCAAGTAGTTGTTGTGTATCATAAAAATACTTATCTATAATGGTTGTCTTTACGGTTTTTGATTTATTAACACTGTTAGAAATACGAATGAATTAAAAAAAAAAAAAAAAAAAACGAATTTAAAAAAATATATTATTAATAGTACATGCGCGGGGAACGTGTACTTTTTTACGAGGATCAAACTTTTTTTAAACTGGCCACTTGTAAACAAAATAATAAAAAAATTTAAAAATGGAACTCTTTGTCAATATTATTGATTATATATTTCATTCATTTGTCATTAGTTTTACAATTTGGCGACAAATAGAAAATTGTCTGTGTCAGCATGAATTAACGTGAGAACATTTCCGTGTATTGATTTTTTATGACTTTCGATGTCATTTAAGTCAATAGGAAAGTTAATGAAAGATTTCGAGTTTCTAAGAACTTTCAGTTTGACTCTCTTATTTATTATTGTATTAATTTTTTAAAGATAAAATTGCAATGAACAAATTCCTAATGAAAAACCCACGAACCTCAAAAAAAAAAATATTAGATTATCCTATAAGGAATTTATTAAAAAAAAATTCAAAAATATAAAATACTGAAAAAAGTATTTATTATTGTAAACACTACATTTTAGTTTTTAATAAATTGGAGGTGAGCGAGCCTATATATATTTTTTTTTTCATACCGTTTTGGTGATATTATTAGAGTCAAAATGTTAAATAACCATCCTAAATAACAAGAAACACGGACCAAACCTTGGGGTTTTTTTTTTTTTTTTTTGAGTCGTAACAACATAGCTTATAAACAACCATATTGCACTGCACAGTAATTATATTGATGATGTATCTCTTAATAACTTGCTGTGAACTGTACCGATCTCAAAACCAAAACTTATTGAACAGTTTGGTAATGCAACGAACAAAGTGTTTGCATTTGACAGGAAGACTCGGCGATTAATTTGTCGAAACCAAAACTCGAAGGAATCTTACTCCGATCAAGAGGTACTCAAATAAGTTCTTAGAATACTTCCAACTAAAAGCTCTAGTTACCGGAAATAAATGTCTTTGTACCACCATTTTGTCTTTGGTAGGAGGAAAGCCTCCGACCGACCGACTGGACTTGTTACCAACATACAAATGCAAAAACCGTCAAGTGTTTTTGACATTATTTTAGTCTGTAGCTTTCTTGTCGAGGGGGTAATCTACTTTCATGGTTACGAAACGAGCGATTGATTTGACGATAAAGCAGTGAGGATATTAAAATTGATGCGTAATGCAAATACGTCCATGTCGCCGCCCATTTCGTAACCGCGTCATGACATAGAGGGAGCGATCAATATGGTTAAACAACAATGTATTGATCGACCCCATTCATGGACTTTATAGGTCTGCTTAACAAATAATAGTTAATTGTAACAAATATCAATATATAACCTATTGACACCTATTTATATGTAGATTCACAATAAAACCTAAGGATTACAAGTTCAATATAGGTAATATAAGTTAAATGATAGGTATAGAATTACTTAGAGAGTAATGAGTTAGCAACTTGTGTAGTATCAATAAGCTACAGCCATCTTTTAAGATTTATATAATTTATTGAGTTCTTAAGTTAAAGCTAGTTTACTTAAATTTAGTCTAGTTATTGAGCAGCAGATTCAGGATGGTGAGATTCACCTTTATTACCCAGACACTATGGTCTTTCATACCTTAAGGGTTTATATATAACAATTTATAAGACAGAATCAGTTTTCATAAAGAAAGTAGCAAAGACAGCGGTAGATGGACGCTATCCACTCAAAACCAAGCAGTAATAAGGCAGCAGTAATAAGGCAGCAGCAATACTCATGAGCACGGTCTCAAGCAGAAGTTAAAAAATTAAAAACCAATACAACCAAAGCTATGGTCAGGAGACTTCAACAGGGTCCCACCAGGATTCCAAGTAGAGCTTGACCGTTTCCAGCACATCCAGCAGAAAGGTGGCTCATACCAGCAGGATGACAGCACAGACCAGCGCGTTGCTTGTTTGAAAGAATTAATTTTATCTTAGTCCATTAGATGATAGACCATCGATCAACGAGTGACAGCTAAAGATTCTAGGGAGGTAGCAAGTTTTATCTGTTCTCACAAGATGGCATAAGTGGTTGGCCGAATTACTGTTCCTTATGTATTAATTATTTAAGAAATACGAGATAGTGAAAAAGAAAAAAAAACGAATAATTGTGTATTTAATTGAATCAGGCGTTATTTTACGGAAGTCCATTTTATAATGATTAAAATTGTTACAAACTATAGAAACTCCTCACTGAACTTTTTATTTCTTTAGTGAGTGTATATTATGATTTTTTTTTATTGGAGCACGACATATGACTTGTTATCTACCTGATGGCAAGCAGACCAACAAATTCCATGAATATATAATGGCCTATCGATCAAAACATTGTTGTCGTGTAAACGCACCCTAAGGAGACAACCTCGACAAGAATTCAGGGCAATATTCTCCTAAAAACACATCGACTAAACCCAAAAATGATATTGATAGTTTTTTAATTTATATGGTGTGCGGTGATAACGAAACGTCTCATTCGGCCTAGCGAAGTGATAGAGATTTCACGATTAATAATTTATCAGTCTATTTGTATTTTTTTATATTTTCCGATATTTGACATGATAAACCAAAAAACTATTTGCTATTGCTATTTAATAAGTATTGGTAAGGTAAATTTAATATGTTGACCATGGGTACTATGGTTACTGGCACTGCGCATCGTATGACATAATAATTATTAAGGTGCTTACTATATATTATAATATATTGATATACCTACAGAAAGCTCAGATATACGGGTATATTAGAAATCTTTTAAAAAAATACCAGATAGAAAGAAGTGTTCAAAGGCAACGAGTAATAATCATGAAGGTAAAAACCGTGGCCGTCCGCCGGCCGCGGGGCGCGTTTTTTTAGCTTCATGGTAATAATGATATAAAACTGCATCTAAAACCCAAAATCATATCCATAATTCTGTGTTTTAACGTCTTTCTCCATAAAGACGTTAAAACACAGAATTATGGATATGATTTTAACGTCTTTATATAAAAACATTAAAACACAGAATTATGGATATGATTTTAACGTCTTTCTCCATAAAGACGTTAAAACACAGAATTATGGATATGATTTTGGGTTTTAGATGCAGTTTTATATCATTATTACCATGAAGCCAAAAAAACGCGCCCCGCGGCCGGCGGACGGGCACGGTTTTTACCTTCGTGATTATTACTCGTTGCCTTTGAACACTTCTTTCTATCTGGTATTTTTTTTAAAGATTTCTAATATACCCGTATATCTGAGCTTTCTGTAGGTATATCAATATATTATAATATATAGTAAGCACCTTAATAATTATTATGTCATACGATGCGCAGTGCCAGTAACCATAGTACCCATGGTCAACATATTAAATTTACCTTACCAATACTTATTAAATAGCAATAGCAAATAGTTTTTTTGTTTATCATGTCAATTATCGGAAAATATAAAAAAATACAAATAGACTGATAAATTATTAATCGTGAAATCTCTATCACTTCGCTAGGCCGACCGAGACGTTTCGTTATCACCGCACACCATATAAATTAAAAAAACTATCAATATCATTTTTGGGTTTAGTCGATGTGTTTTTAGGAGAATATTGCCCTGAATTCTTGTCGAGGTTGTCCCCTTAGGGTGCGTTTACACGACAACAATGTTTTGATCGATAGGCCATTATATATTCATGGAATTTGTTGGTCTGCTTGCCATCAGGTAGATATCAAGTCATTAGTCGTGCTCCAATAAAAAAAAATCATAATATACACTCACTAAAGAAATAAAAAGTTCAGTGAGGAGTCTCTATAGCTTGTAACAATTTTAATCATTATAAAATGGACTTCCGTAAAATAACGCCTGATTTAATTAAATACACAATTATTCGTTTTTTTTTTCTTTTTCACTATCTCGTATTTCTTAAATAATTAATACATAAGGAACAGTAATTCGGCCTACCACTTATGCCATCTAGTGAGAACAGATAAAACTTGCTACCTCCCTAGAATCTTTAGCTGTCACTCGTTGATCGATGGTCTATCATCTAATGGACTAAGATAAAATTAATTCTTTCAAACAAGCAACGCGCTGGTCTGTGCTGTCATCCTGCTGGTATGAGCCACCTTTCTGCTGGATGTGCTGGAAACGGTCAAGCTCTACTTGGAATCCTGGTGGGACCCTGTTGAAGTCTCCTGACCATAGCTTTTGTTGTATTGGTTTTTAATTTTTTAACTTCTGCTTGAGACCGTGCTAATGAGTATTGCTGCTGCCTTATTACTGCTTGGTTTTGAGTGGATAGCGTCCATCTACCGCTGTCTTTGCTACTTTCTTTATGAAAACTGATTCTGTCTTCAAAATTGTTATATATAAACCCTTAAGGTATGAAAGACCATAGTGTCTGGGTAATAAAGGTGAATCTCACCACCCTGAATCTGCTGCTCAATAACTAGACTAAATTTAAGTAAACTAGCTTTAACTTAAGAACTCAATAAATTATATAAATCTTAAAAGATGGCTGTAGCTCATTGATACTACACAAGTTGCTAACTCATCACTCTGTAAGTAATTCTATACCTATCATTTAACTTATATTACTTATATTGAACTTGTAATCCTTAGGTTTTATTGTGAATCTACATATAAATAGGTGTCAATAGGTTATATATTGATATTTGTTACAATTAACTATTATTTGTTAAGCAGACCTATAAAGTCCATGAATGGGGTCGATCAATACATTGTTGTTTAACCATATTGATCGCTCCCTCTATGTCATGACGCGGTTACGAAATGGGCGGCGACATGGACGTATTTGCATTACACATCAATTTTAATATCCTCATTGCTTTATCGTCAAATCAATCGCTCGTTTCGTAACCATGAAAGTAGACTACCCCCTCGACAAGAAAGCTACAGACTAAAATAATGTCAAAAACACTTGACGGTTTTTGAAAAGATTTTTAAAGATTTCTAATATACCCGTATATCTGAGCTTTCTGTAGGTATATCAATATATTATAATATAGCTATTCAAAAAAAAAATCCTAATAAAATCTGCCCAGTAGTTTTTGCGTATAGGTACAAACAAACAGACAGAATGCATTTTAGAAAAAAAATGTTCCAAAGCTTATTTAGAATCCATTTCGCATTTTTTTTTTAAATAAAATCAATGCAAGTAGATTTTTTTTTCATTTACATTTTGATTATATACAAACAACTCTATACTCTAAGTATGCATACACTTAACAATTAATTTGAATAATTCAATCGTTTTAAATTAATTAATACTCTATACGACCCTTTGCGACGAAGGACCTCCGAGCTAGCCATTATATCAATTAATTTGCAGACGGTATGCAGGCGACCATCCCAAAGGGTTTCAAACTGAAAGCACTTAATAAAATGTATAAAAGAGGCGCTCTGTAGTTTTAGTTGGAACGAATTATAAAAGGTGTTCTCTTGACACTAGATTTAAATATTAATTGTCTTTTCGAGGTGAAAGATTAATTTTCAATCTAAATTTTCAATCTAAATTTTAATTTAAAAAATCATAGATCCAAGGGGGTAACTTTTATAAATTCCTTGATTCATGAACTTTTTTTACTGAAATTATAAAAACTAAAGAATGTTAAAATTCAATATAAAATAAAAAAATAATAGCTGGTACCCGCAACTTCGTGTGCATGTTATATATTTTAAAGCAAAGCCACAAGATTCAACTGGGATGCAAGACTCGGCATGTAACATTATTCTAACTAAATTAAAAAACAAAAATATTTTGAATTTGTAGGTCGAATTTGAACAAATAAAAGTTAAATATTATTCCCAATAAAACTAAATAAATAAATATTTATTCAGTAATTTTATTTATTTATAATTAACCGGCTTCGTTACTAGGTAAACCCTGTACTATGGGTAGTCAGATTTCTAGCATATTTATTAAAATAAAATCAATACAACTTTGAAATTAAAATAGGTCCAGGAAAAAAAAAAAACCTTATTGTTAGCAAGTTTTGTTCCAGTAAGTATTTTAATACCAATTTTAATATTGGTAAGAATAGATTACCATGTAAAAACTTAATAATTATTATACTGTACTACATATATAAACATACTATTATGTACTTATTTAAATACTTTATCGCACAGTAAACAAAAGTTATGTACAAAGACGAACTTAATGCCTTAGGCATTATCTACCAGCTAACCTTTAAGATAACTTTTATTTGTGATAGTGTGTGTGGATGTGTGTTTTAGATGAGTGATTATTTTATTTTCACTTCTCATGCTCTGAAAGTGCTTATTTGTGCAGGATATAGATTGCACAAAATCAAATTTTATTATTATATTAGTATCTACTCATAAATTTATTTGCCTTATGTGTTTTTTAAGACATAAAAACAACTTCCTTCAGTATTCAAATCTGTATTAATTTACTTTGAATTTTAAATAAAGAAATGTTATGTTATACTACTGTTTTATTTCCTCGCAATCAAAGTCAAAAGCAGAGTTTATAACTCGTCCACAAAACCAATGTCTACAGACAATTGCATGCTATGGTACATATACTATTGCACTGGAAATTACATACAAACTCCACTTCCGCCTCAACCTCTCAATACATACCTACATACACCACCAAATGCACAAAACGAACCATTTTTATCCTCGACATTACTATCAGCCTCGGATAAAAATGCTAAAAGTCTCGGATAAAAATGGTTAGTTTTGTGCATTTGTTGTAAAATCTACTATTGTTAGTTATATCGATATAAGTATGAGTGTGATGTATTTGGTGGTGTATGTAAGTGTGTATTGAGAGGTTGTGGCGGAAGTGGAGTTTGTATGTAATTTCAGGGAAATAGTATATGTACCATAGCATGTAATTGTCTGTAGACATTGCTAGGCGCCATTAAGCATAGTAGGAATAAGGGTTGTGTTTCTGACCTTTGTGATATATGTTGTTATTTTGTAATATAAAGTATAAATAGCTTCTGTGTCTCCATAGCCTTTGGTTAAAAGCCATTCGAATATTGTTTTCTTGCAATTTAGCCACATTAAGTAATATTATTATTTTGGTAAATTTTGAATAGATATATATAATAATATAATTTATTGAAAAAGTTGGTATTAGTTTAGGGTATATGCCATTTATTATATCTGTATGGTTTGATTAAGGTTATTTTAGTAAGTAGGGCTATTTTATGAAATCTTAATAAAGCATTATAAATAGTAAGTTAGTAGGGTATCTAAAGGGTTTGGTATACATAACTTTCAATATGGATTTTTGGGCACGCAATTTGATGATCAAGGTTTTATAAAAAACAGAAAGTTGTTCTCAAGCCAAGTAGAGACAATTTGCAAACGCTGGTCAGCATAAAATTTAGTTTGATTCCATGTTATTCCAAAGAAGATTAACGGACGTCATCTCCAATTAATACATATCGTTTATATTACATTAGAAATAACATCGGGCCAAATATGCTACCCTGCAGGACACCAACACTAAGTTCATTTAGCTGGCTCTTGACATTGTCAATCTTAACAAAATAAGTAGAGGTAGGAGACCTCTTAATAGATAACTTGAATACCAATCCAAAGCGATTCCAATGATGCCAATATGTTCCTTTTTTTTGTAATAACGGGAATTGACACAGAGTCAAAAGTCTTCTTATGTCCGGATTAATAGTCGTTTCTTAGTCAGTGCTTAGCACGAGGCATTGCTTAGAACTGTCAAAGTGACAGTTGTTTCTATAATAGTCTGTGCTCCGAGCGGTGACTCAGGCTAAAGCTTGAGCCGTTGCTCGGCTAAGCATTAGTCTCAATATTCAACGGTTTCACAAGTTGGTATAGTGAGTGAAACTTGAACGTGCTCTCCGAGGCACTATGGTGGTGTTGTTAAACAAATGTACATACATTTTTTGATTAAACTCATTCGTATACAACGGGATTTGAACAAGTGTTTTAAAATCTAAGGTCTAACTAACTTGGCCACCACACACTTATATTAATGTAATTTAGTTTTTATTTATTATTACTATATAAATCATATTCACTATTCTAGTGCTTGTAACTATATAAGGATTTGACTATTAATAAAGTTTTTGTCATTTGTATTAAAACTAGTGACTAAAGCACTAGGATGCATCAGACTGCACCAGACTGCACAACATGAGTTCAATTAACTTGAATCTCGATTCACCAAACATTGGACGGGCTTTCGCTTTGACCGGGCGCTGTCTCAATTATGATATCCCCTTCAAATTCCCCGGACCAAATTATTTTGCTACTCAATATGGTATACCTATATTATACTATCTGACCCGACAAACGATATTGTAAGTGTGTGGGGATGTGGTCTATGACTGAAAGAGGAATGAGCGCTGTGGACGATGACGGCCTATAATAAAATCTTTTTAACAAAAAAAAACTGACTAAAAAGTATAACATTATAAATATTTACAAGTGTTATTTAGTTCGATTGGATTCTACTTTATGAATTCGGTACCAAGTTCATCAGGCCGTCAATAATAGGTATGATTTTTGAAGCGAAGCTATAATCGAAATGACGCAATAGCATGGCACCAGACATTTATTGTAATGACATTTTTTTTATTAAGCGGTGCCAATTTCAAAAGTAGAATCCAATCGGACTAAATAACACTTGTAAATACCTATTCATTATTTTATACTTTTTAGTGTTTTTGTCGGTTATTTTTTTTTTGTTAATTTTTTTTTACTTGAAACCAACCTGGTGATCCAGCTATTAAATAATCAATCTCCTCTTTTCTTAACAAAATAAGCCTAACGAAAAACTACCCTCTTCCTTGGGCACCCTTTATATGACAGTGTAGTTAAACTATCGATGGTTTTATAATTTTATGTTATGTAATTAAGTAATATATTTTATAAGGTGAAACTTTATAAAATATATTTTGTCATAAAAAAAACTTCCATAAATATCCAGACGAAAGCGGTCATAGAATCACAATTCAAAGGGGACATGTTCGTGACAGTGACGAGGCCTCTGTTAAATTTTAGGGATTAGATGGCAGATAGGGTGGAGCGTTAAAATTACTTTATTATTTCACATTGATTGGATCTTAATAACACCTATGCCTGGGGGATACTCGTTCAGTAAAACTGGTTGTAGGACGATTTTCTAGATATAATATATTAATAATCATACGTCTTGTAACCGTAATATAACTCTTTCAAGGCCCCCTTGTAAGTCCAAGGACCACCAGAAATTAAGAGGAGCGTCTGATGAGGCTCTTCGATGCTCATGCTGATTCAACTGCAAAATTACCTCTCCCCGCGCATGACGGTAAGTCGGTAACCTACAATTTAGACAGCAAAACGACTTTCGGGCCAAAACTGTATTCTACTCCTAAGCTTTAATGAATTTGAAAAAAATGGTGTCATATTATTAAAGAGAATAATAAAATTGTATGATGTTAATAAATAAACGATGATTATTCGTTTTCTTTTTTTTAATATTGAGTCTTGATATTTTATAGAAATTATTTTTATATGAGGGGTTTTAGCGATTTTTTTTTTTGGATTTTAGTTGTTGATAATTTTTTTCCTATACCAAGCTTAAAAAAAGACGAGCCTAGAAATCGGTGATGTTTATAACGTCTCCAAAAATCATATAAATCTATCATTCAGTTTTTTGTTTGGGGGAACTGTCAACAGTAACTGTATGGAACATTTTTGGTCAGACGAACCTCTTAACTGAGTTTTCTTCAGTGGGGAGCACTCTATTATTTTGATTTGGCTGACCTGAGGCTCAATAAGAATTCCAATATATATATATATATACCGTCATGGTCATGTTTCGGTTTTAGTCTGTGGGTTCATCGGTTTTCAGAAGACTATCGATTGGTTTTTTCGAGGTGATATACAAGATGCAGTTACGAATACGGGTACTTTATTTGACGATAAAGCGAGGACTTTAAAATAGACTCGTAGGTAATGCAAATTCGTTTTTGTCGCCGCCCATTCGTAATCACATCAATCAACCGGCATAGTGGGAGTGATCAATATAAATTTTGATCGACCCTATTTATGGATTTTGTAGGTCTGCTTACCATCGTGTAAATACAAAGTCACATGCCGTGCTCCAATAAAAAAAAAGCTATTAAATTATCATATAATCTAATAATTTTGTACAAAGTACAATAATTATTTAAACTAAAGGTACGTCTGGTTTTTTTATGGGTATCTAGATTAAATTAAAATTAAACTGTAAGGATGAGATATTTTTTTACAAACAAACCAATGCGGTTTCGTTTTGCGTGTCTCAAATTGTAATAATTCGCCCTGACCTTGTGGTTTTAAGTTAGGCCCCAATAATAAAAGAACGAAAATAATTGTTAATAAAGATAAATAGGTACTAATTATTTAAAGCTACTGCTTATTAATTTTAAAACCTACATGAGTTTCACTACTATTAGGTATTTGCTTACTCCACTAAAACAAGAATAAAAAATATATACAAATAAATTATAGGTAAAATAAAAACCTAAAATAAATTAATAATTAATGCTCCACTACATTCCAGCTATTACTATGACTAAATGTACCTAGTATACTCGCAACTTTGCCTCTTTGAATGATAAATTATATTCTTTGAATGAATTGATAATGAGCCCGGGCATCATCAGATATATCCTAAAAGTCCCTGGAGTCGACTTGACGCCCATACAAACGTACTTCCAATATTATAACTTGGCTGTTGTTCTATTTTCAATATATTTTTTTTATGTTCGAAATTGCACGTTCGAAAAATCGGTCGGCAATCTTTCTGATGTGCGACAAAGCTGGACAAGGTGTAATTGTGCGACAAAAATTAATCGAGTATTATTGGAAGTGGGAAAGCTAATTTTGTGTGGAAAACGCGGAGTTCGCGATTGCGACGCCAGGAACCTTAATAAACACACCCAATTTTTTTCACTTCTGCAGTCCCAAACGCCTGTTTCAACAGAAAAGGTACACATATGTAGTTTTGTTCATTTTTTCTTTTATTATTAATTAATTGTTATAATAACCCTCTTTGAAGTATATTAAACTGACATTTAAGTTTAAGTCAGCTGGACAAGGTGTAATTTTCTATAATGTTTCTTAATTCTTTTGCAATTCTATGACATTTTTTGTTTTAATTCTAATGATGTAGTTTTCTATTGTGCCAATTATTAATTGTGACATTTGTGGTGTAGTATATTGGTAGCATAGGTAAATACAATTTTATTTGAATGTGATAACTTATATTATGGAAAATGTACAAAATACATTGCACACCACTGGTGGTAGAATATGTTGAGCTTAAAGTTTGTTATATCACCTTATTTATACCATATTCTAGCAAATAACGTAAACGTAAACGTTTATTATTAATTATTGTTAGGGACTAGAGCGTTCCACAATGTTATATACCAGGCAAGAGTTATAAAACAGTTTCATCAACAATGAGTAACGGGCTATAATTGTTACCATCACGGCACGGCCTTGCTACTTAATTTAGAGTTTTCACGCGTAAACATACGTTGTTTGTATTAACATCTGTTAATAGACAAGTAGCTTGCTAACGTAACTTTGTTCTACTTTTCTATCTCTGTGTTCTGATTGCAAACGATATTTTTAAACACCGCACTGTTTTTCTCTTATTTTTACATTTTATTGGAGTAGTTTTTACTTGCTTTTTTTTAATAGGCATGACATGAGACTTCTTGATGTTAATAGGGCATGCCATGAGACTTCTTGATGTTAATAGGGCATGACATGAGACTTCTTGATGTTAATAGGGTATGACATGAGACTTCTTGATGTTAATAGGGCATGACATGAGACTTCTTGATGTTAATAGGGCATGCCATGAGACTTCTTGATGTTAATAGGGCATGACATGAGACTTCTTGATGTTAATAGGGTATGACATGATACTTCTTGATGTTAATAGGGCATGACATGAGACTTCTTGATGTTAATAGGGCATGACATGAGACTTCTTGGTGTTAAGAGGACCTACAATGTTCAAGATTAGGGTCGATACATTGTTGTTTTACAGCTCCACTATGCCGGCTAAATGATGCGGTTACGAAATAGGCTGCGACATGTACGTATTTGCATTACGAGTCTATTTAAATTTCCGTTTTGTAACCGTACTATGAAATGAGACTACCCTCTCTACAAGAAATCGATTCAGTAATCCCCGGAAAACCAGTGATTAAAACTGACACATTACTAGGTAGGTCATTTGACGGATTTTTCGGATTCTATATGGGAGGTAGTAACGAGTCCCGTCGGTCGGCTTAGCAAAGTTATAGAGGCCTTCCTAACCTAAAAAATTGTCTTAAAAGCTATAGGTTTAATTTTATTAAGTTCCTATAAAAAAAATATACAAAACGTGCAAAAGTTTAGTCAATTGCCCGTGGGTAATTTTGATTTATTTGGTATATTTGGGTATACCATTAAAAAAGATCTTCTCGTATAACAAAGACAACTTTATCTTAGGACAAAATTCTTGAGTTCTTTTAAGTTCTAAGGTAAGTCAGAAATAAAATTGTGTCATTTTTTTGACAACACCACTTTAGTGCCTTGGAGAGCACGTTAAGCTAGCTATCGGTCCCGGTTTCACTATACCAACTTGTTAAACTGTTTAGGTATAGATGAGTTATGGAGTCTATTCAAAACATCGCGACGAACTAGCCACTTGTTCGGTGTAAACTTATACCATCGGCTACGACGAGGTGGGATTAGAAACCCCTCCGATGGGTACACTGGGGCCGTCTAGGCGGTCTCGGGCACTGTAAGGTACCCGTGAAGATATGTATGTGTGTGTATGTAAGTTGCGTTCCACCATTCAGTTTTTTATGTTTTAGCAAGGATTATTAGACATGTCTATTATTATAATAATAAAAAATTAACATAAAAAAAAAATTGGTGGTAAAAACTTAGATTTAATCATATTTGATTTAAATCATGTGGATGACATAAAACAATGTAAAATAAAAACTTTTTAACAAAAAAAAAAACTTTAAAATTGGCACCGCCTAATAAAATATTTATCATTAAAATAAATGTCTGGTGCCATCCTATTGAGTCATTTTGATTATAGCTTCAAAAATCATATTGTTGATAACTTGGTGCCGACTTCATAAAGATCTAAAAACCAAAAGTTAGAAATAAACCAATCGGACTAAATAACACTTATAAATATTCATTATTTTATACTTTTCAGTGATTTTCTAATCATGGGTTATATTTTTCTAACTGATGATATCCAGTCATCGCTGATAATCAAAAATCTTTGTTGTAAATTAAAAGCCATTAATAAACATAAATATGTATTTCATATACGTGTTCGTTCGTCTTTGTATGCGACAAGACCTAACTCCCGTATTTCAAGTCGTGTTTTCCATTCCACTTTCACGCAAAGAACATCTCTTTCCACCAAACATTAAATCAAGAAATATAGAAGGAGAACTAATCTAATAGTATAAGGTTATTTAACAAATTAACTAAAAGCGTTTAGATTTAAGTGAAGGAAAAAGAGGAAGAGAAAGGTTCAGAAAAAGATACATGTAAATCATGTCAAGTAAAAGATAAATTAGGTGTCACTTCGTACAGGGAGAAGTTGGCCGAGGCAGCTGCCAATAGCCAGGAGTGGCGATCGATCCACCGACAAGAGCCTAGCCCTTACATTTAAGAAGAAGAAGAAGAAAGTTAAAAAACAATTGCACTCAGTTATTGTTCTGTTTAGTCACAGCCTTAATAATACCATTCATAAAATTTGTGTATGCATATTTTTATGACACACACACACACACACACATAAACACACACACAAACATACACACACATAACACATATACACACCCTCTCTTCTAATATAATTTAGTTTATATTCAAATTGTTATTGTGTCACAGACATCTAGAGAGGACAATCAAACTCAGTTATTATAATGTTTTTTTCTTAATTCTTTTTTATTAGTGTCACCTGGAAGGAAACTGATATCTGACATACAGGTTATCCTAGTACGGGTATCAGGACAACCTAAAAGTATTGTGAAACATAATTTTTTTGAAGCAATAAAGATTTTTATTATTATTTATTAATTCTCATCAAATAAATAATGTGTAACAAAGACAGAGTGAAACTAATAACAATAAGAGTCTTGACTGTTATTTTTTTATAGAACCCTGAAAAAAAAATACAAATAAAATAACATTGTATTTTTAAGAGTTCATTAGTTATAATAAGGCAAGGACAAACAATAAACAATAATATTTTATTTTCCTAAAAGCACTTTCGCCTTTTGAATAACAAAGAAACATAATCATTAAAAAGTATTAATAAATAGTTTTAACTAATATGTGTGATTTATTTAACCGATCTTTGGGTTTTTTATTGCAGTAACCGGTCTATATTAAGGTTAACAAGTACTTAGGGGGTATTTAGAAGTACAATGAAGTAAATTACAATACATTTTATTTCTGTTGGTTTTACGCCTAGCTCCCATACAAAAATGTCTAAGATCTTTAGGTCTTTATTATTCATTAAAGATTGAAAAAAATATATATACCTACTGGAAAAAGCAAAAATAATTAAATCTTTGTTAGACTTAAAGCCATTAATTATTAAATACAAAAAATATGTAATATTTATTTAATATGTGTGTTCATTTATCATTGTACGCAACAAAACCTAACTCCGGTATTTATCTATCTATTTGGATTAATAAAAGCCTTTCAAAAAATTTAAAAGAAGTTAAGATAATATTTTTGAAATTTTTGGTTTTCATTGGATTAAAAACTGAATTACTGAGAGATAATAAACTTTATTGGGATTAATATGTATCTTTTATTTCATCAGAAGCGATCTACATATTTCATTATTATATTCGGTTAAAAACTCTTTCTCTTCAGGGTCATCAGCTAAATCGCTAAATTAAAATTCGGCTATATATTTTTTCAAATATTTGTTGTAAAAAAAAAGAAATCACAGAATACCACACACACATACCATTTTACTTTTAAAGTTTACATTTATTAATGTCAAGTTTTTCTCCAGTTAACCTACTTAAATATATTCAAAAGAATACATATAAATCGGTGTTTTAAATGCATTATGGAGTGCATGCAACTTTCTTCAATTTTTTGCATTGAAACTATGGACACTATGTTTATTGCTATGGAGACTGGAATAAAAGCACTACATTTTTCAATATTCTTTTTCGGTTGGATTTCTTCTTCTTAGTCTCTCTTGATATAGCGGCCGTAATCGTCATGGTGTGTGTGGCGCTATACAAACCGTCGCTATACCTTGGACTGCTCTGCTTTATTCTTTTATTCTTTCTTTACATCCATTTGGTCAACACTGCAACACTCGGACAATTCAAAATGAACAAGGGCTATACAGGGTGAATTTGAAAGGATGTACTTTGGGCTAATATGAGGTTCTGCTAATCAAATCGAACAACTTTTCCCATGGAACCATGTGTCGCAGCTAAAAACAAATGTTGGCTTCCCCATACAAAATGGTATTGATCAGTAGAACCTCATATGAGCCTAAAGTACATCCTTTCAAAGTTACCGTGTATAGAAAGTAAGACATTAGGCGAGAAATATCTTAAGTTAACGTAAAACTAAGAGATAACAACATATCTGCTGTGTAAGGGCTTCGTCAGAATACAAAACTAATATATGTACCTAATGTTAGTATATTATTATATATAAATATCAATCTAATGTATACATCTATATAATTATTTATAGCTGTATCGATATAGACATGTCAAGGAAGATAAATAATGAATTCAATAATTACCCAGCTTATTGGGTACCATGCCACTAACAGACGGTAATTTGGAATTTTAATTTATAGGTAAATATTTTAATTTTAATTTTTTATTTTGTTTTTAATTATTTTATAGGTATTATTTATAATCAATTTTTAAATGTATTTGTTAATTAAATAATGTCAAATCATTTGGCACATCTTACATCTCTTCTGGCACATTTGTGTAATGGACCGTCCATGGCTGCTTTGATTTGATCAGTCCATTTAATAGGTCATTTACCCTTCGATACACCTCCACGTGATACTTATCCCAAGAAGGTGAGCATGCGTGACTGCACAACCGAGGATATACGTCGCTTGATTTCCCAGTCCTGGATCATAGAACTGTTTCTACGAAATTCGGTCTACGATATTGCTGGCAATATTATCTACCACATTTCACATTGTTTTAATGCATTTTTTATATTGGTAACTTAGTTTTTATTTATTGATTCTGCTGTTTGTTTAATTATTTTTTCTTTGCTTTTTTCTTTTTGTTGTATTTATACGCGAAAACTTCTTAATGGTTTCCTTGTATAAGCACTAGTAATTTAAGTAAATTTATATATAAACGTAAGTTTTCCTTGTAAAATAAAAATAAAAAATGTATGGCATCCATTTTTCTTCTCCTAGGGCTAATATGCTTATTATATGCTTTCATAATAAGACCATTTACCATTGGACTATAGGTACTATATTCTATCGTGTAAGTATTGTGGGCTTCTATTATTTAAATATGCTATTTTAGTTATTTTCCGAAAAACATTACTTACCCGATTTCTATTTACTTACTTGAAATTGGAATGGTTATATATCTTGTTGAGCGTAATACATGCAAAGGACTATACTTACTAGCGAGTAAATATTTTTTAAAAGGTTCATCTGAAAAGTTGAGAAAAATAACTCGGGGTTGAAATAAATTCTTGTTTTGCTAAAATGAAGAGTACTTTAAATTTTATACTGTTTATCCTATAAAATGCAACATAATAATTAAATTAAAGGTTCGGCCTCGGCCTTTTTTCTGAAAAACATTTTATACTATTCGGCATTTAGTAAAGCTAAAGAATTTGTTTGTTTGGTTGAAAGTAACTAAAGGGCTAGCTAGTTCTTTGGTCAACGTATATGTTGATAATTTTATTCACTTCTCATGATAATTTTATTCACTTCTTAAGTTAATGGTGAAATTTAAGTGGCAGTCTGTCTCTCTGTCCTATTATTACATGCCATAAGTATAATGTAGTTGAATCTTACACTTTTGTTTAACATTTTTACGTATATACTAGACAGTATATATTTAGACAGCCTCCGTAGACTAGTGGTTGCGCGTTTGCCGTTAAATCCGGAGGTCGTGGGTTCAAATCCGACCCATGACAAATAAATATTATTACGTTTTTCTGTACATTTTGTCATGGTCTAGGTGTTTATAAAATATAATATATATTATATCATTGTTTCTGGTACACATAGTATAAGCCTAGAGCTTAGTTTGTGACCAGAGCAATTTGTATAAATTGTCCTACATATTATGATTATGATATTTACATACATATTATTAATATTATTATTATAGGGTGCCTTACGGCGCCCGAGACCGCCTAGACGGCTCCGGGGCACCCAGCGGAGGGGTTTTAATTCCACCTCGTCGTAGCCGATGGTAGTCTACAACGAACAAGTGGCTAGCTGGTCGCGATGTTTTGAATAGACTCAATAACCCATCTATAAACAGTTTCATAAGTAGGCATAGTGAAACCGGGACCGACGTCTTAACGTGCTCTCCGAGACACTATAGTGGTGTTATTTTTTTATTAAAATCTCATTGGTACACACCGGGATTCGAACCAGGGACCTAAGTGTTTTTAAGTCCAAGGTCTAACCAACTCAGCCACCACGTATATAACATACTACTATATATTTGCAGTCATATTTCTGCTAGGATAGCAGAAACATGAGTTTATTTACCAAATGTTTATTACAGATTCTGTACGTTACATATACTTACAACATATATTCTTCATTCATGAGTTTGCGTGGCTCCCTATTGAGTCGCAGTACAAAAGGATTTCAATTATGTCTAACGCAAAGCAGTTGTCCAATATCCAGGGATATTGGAGCTTTGCTCTTCGGTCTTTACAGGACATTAATTAGTTTTCAGGGGATGAATTGGTTTAATTTACTTCTATGAGCGAAGGTATGCATCGCCTAACCTTTTTGATCACCAAACCCAATTCTGTAGGTAACGATCATTGATGTTAACAATAATAGGATTCTCTTTATATAAAGTTTTTATTTTTATGCCGTTTTTACGTTAACGTTTATTTACATACATATCATCACGGGTGCCTTACGGCGCCCGAGACCGCCTAGACGGCCCCAGGGTACCCAGCGGAGGGGTTTTAATCCCACCTCGTCGTAGCCGATGGTATGAGTCTACACCGAACGAGTGGCTAGCTCGTCGCTATGTTTTGAATAGACTCAATAACCCATCTATAAACAATTTCACAAGTTGGTATAGCGAAACCGGGACCGACAGCTTAACGTGCTCTCCGAGGCACTATAGTGGTGTTGTCAATCAAATTGTACATATTTTTTTTAATTAAAAACTCATTGGTACACACCGGGATTCGAACCAGGGGCCTAAGTGTTTTTAAGTCCAAGATCTAAGCTACTCGGCCACCACGTATATATTTACAAATTTATTTACAAGCTGAACAAATAATGAATGAATGAATGAAACATTATTTATTGCACAAAAGCTTAATACATAGGCCAGCTTAATGCCTTAGGCATTATCTACCAGCTAACCTTTAGCAGATTGACCAATAACAGGCAAACTGCTAATTAATACAAACATATAATATATAATATGAGGATATTTAAATGAATATATACTCGCATATATACATACACAAATAAATAAATAAATTCCCATACAATGCATTAAATGGTAACCTAACCAATAAATCTATTATTGCACAGAATATATTTAAGTTTAAGCAAATTGTTTTTTTAATCTTAAATGCTAATACATATATACATCCTGAAATCCTGTGTAAATTTTCGATTTTGATACTGAAAATTCGCAATTTACGATGAAACTAAACCCACGTTTTCAAGCAAACTCCAGAGCGGCCTCTTGGTCTAGGGGTATGATTCCTGCTTTGGGAGCAGGAGGTCCCGGGTTCGAATCCCGGAGGGGCCCTTCGTTTTTTATTTGCTTATTTACTTTTTTTTTTATTAAAAATATACTTTATTATTTTTAATCTACCTAAAAAATTTTTTTCTTAAAAAGTACTTGGAGGTCAACTGAAATTCGAAGTGTGTTTTTGACAAAATGAATGCTAAGGGATGAATAAGAGTACGAAATTAGCTATATACTCGTATGTATACCTGACCCCTCCGTAAAAGTGACCTATATTAGTAAAAGAACTGGATAATAATAATTTAAATATTGAGCGTTTTAAAATTCTTCGTTTTAAAAAAATATTGAAGACAGTTCTAACTTTAAGAAATGTTTTGCAGCGACCCCTAAGTCCAGGCCCCGCTGCTAAAGCCACAAATATGATAGTTTCATATTAATAATAATATGTAGGACAATTAACACATTGCTTTAGTCACAAACTAAGCTCTAGACTTGTACTATGTGTACCAGAAACAACGATATAAACAAACTGTCAGAAAAACGTACTATTTAATATTTTTTGCCATGGGTGGGAATCGAACCCACGACCTCCGGATACAACGCCAAAGGTGCAACCACTAGACCATCCAGTTTAATATGAGTCTAGCCTTCACTAAACACCACCCATCTTCCCCGAAATCAATGACATTACCTGGTGGTTAGCACAGCCCATGAATAGGGTAGATCAATAAGTTATTGGTTAATATTATTGATCGCTCCCACTATGCCAGCTTAACGATGCAGTTACGAAACGAATGTAGAGAATGGTATATAGGTGGTCTTTATGATATTTAGCGACAGTTGAGCTAAATCTTAGGTGGCTGGGTTTAAAATTATTAATACGTTGTTTATTTTCCAATTTCATAGACTTACGTTAATATACAAATAAGTTATATCAAATAAAATCCAATTTTTGTATCAAAATAAATGAATCATATATATTGTAAGCTATAAATCTTTGTCGTACTATTCTTCGAACTTAACAAATTCTTTGCGCAATTAAATACTTTTCAGGGTATCGAAGCCTTTTTTAGGAACTATTGTTCATCAGATTCATCTGTTAGCTATCCACAAAGAATTAATCCAGAACTACTTATATACGTGGTGGTTGAGAATATACATAGTAGCCTAGTTGGTTAGACTTTGCACTTAAAAACACTTAGTTCCCTGGTACGAATCCCGGTGTGCACCAATGAGTTTTTAATTTAAAAAAATATGTACGTTTGCTTGACATAACCACTATAGTGTCTCGGAGAGCACGTTATTCTGTCGGTTCCGGTTTCACTATACCAACTTGTGAAACTGTATACAAAGTCCGGCTATTAATACTGTTACAATATTTATGGCCGTCTAAGCGGTCTCTGGTACCGTAAGGCACCCGTGATGATATATACTTGTTCAATTCACTAAAATTTGGTATCTGGTAATATAAATCTTTATTTTTTTTTTACAAAAAAAAAATGGATTGTGTTGAAAAAATAATTTTATAAGATTTAAGATTATACAGACTTCAAGCGATGACTGAAAGTCCAAAATGAATAGCTTATCATGGCTACCTCCATGCATAAGGGCACTTGTAGTCTACACGAGTTTTCTATTTTTTATTTTTTATTGGTACACGGCATGTGACTTTATATCTACCTGATGGTAGGCAGACCTACATAGTCTATGAATGAGGTAGATCTAAATGACACGGTTACGAAATGGGCGGTGATAAAAACGTATTTGTATTACGTGTATAATAATATCTCGCTGCCTTATCGTCAAATCAATCGCCCGTTCGTAACCGCACCATGAAAGGAGGCTACCACTTCGGCAACAAATTGATGCAGTAGTCTATAGAAAACCGGTCAACCCACAGACTAAAACTGAAACATGACTAGATAACTTGAGCGTTTTTAAATATATGTATGGGCGGTAGTAGCGAGTCCAGTCCGTCGGTCTAGCAAAGTTATAGAGACCTTCCTCCCACCTAAAAATACTTTACTACTCTTCTTCAGCACCTAGTAGCTGAATTGTTGTTTTAAAAAATCATTAAATTCAAAACCTTCCTAAGGAGAGTATTACGCGCTTCAGGTAAAAAAAAAATGCTTATACCTTAAAAGTTCTCCAATTATTCGTAAAATGGCAGATTGATTATTTTAGTTCTATATCGCAGTATCACTTTTCTATTGCGTGATTACTATATAAGTATAAAATGTGTAATAGTTTTTTAAAGCAATTCTGTTACCTCACCGACTGCCACCACGCTATTTTATACCGGACCATTACGTCCCGTGTAAAATATTACAATTAAGTTTAAGTTTACAATCATCACAATATTTTATGTTGATGGAGCACTAGATTTTGTTAAATAAAAAGTTTTTTTTTCTTTTGTCTTTATCTTCTATTTTATTTCGTTATGCTTCGTATCTGTCGCCTGTGGCCTATATCTAGTAGTTGTGTCGTTCACGTGGTATCTGGAGGTTGTGGGTTCGATTCCCACTCATGGCATAAATAATATTACTACGTTTTATATACATGGTATTTTTTTAATTGTCCTAACCGGGACTCGAACTAGTTGATTAAATTTAGTTTTTATCAAAATTGGCCCCGAGACTCCTTTGAGCAATATATTAACCGCCTCAGTGTACCCAGCGGATGAGTTTTTAATCCTACCTCGTCGTAGCCGATGGTATGTGTACACCTAACAAGTTTATATGACAGCCTCCGTAGACTAGTGGTTGCGCCTTTGGCGCTGTATCTGGAGGTCGTGGGTTCAATTCCCACCCATGGCAAAAAATATTAGTACGTTTTTTTCTGTACAGTTTGTCATGGTCTGGGTGTTTATAAAATATAATATGTATTATATCGTTGCTTCTGGTACACATAGTACAAGCCTTGAGCTTAGTTTGTGACCAGAGCAATATGTGTAATTTGTCCTAAATATTATTATTATTATTATCTATTAGAATATATATATATATATATATTTAAATATTTTTAATCCCACAAAAAAATGCTATTTTGAATCATTTACCGTACTGTATAAATCATAAGATTTAGAGTTTTTTTTGGCAGAAAAAATGTTTTATTCCCAAGTTTCTTCTTGATAGTGGAACCCATTATACTGGTCATCTTCAATACTTCATGGACTATCTATTTAAATATTTTTGTCGGGATATTGTCGCTGGTTTAGGAGCTACATTACCTAAGAAACCATGTAAACCAAAAGAAATTAAGTATTTTGCTAGAGTATTTTATTTTATTTCAGAGTTTCAACGTCTTGATAGTGGAACCCACTATATCTGTCATCTTTAGTACTTCATGGACTTTCCATCTAAATATTTTTATCAGAATATTGTAGCTGGTTTAGGAGCTACATTACCTAAGAAACCCTATAAATCACAAGCAATTGAGCTTTTTGCTGGAGTTTTTTTTAATTCCAGAATTTTAACGTCTTGATAGAGGAACCCACTATACCTGTCATCTTTAGTACTTCATGGACTATCCATCTAAATATTTTTATCAGAATATTGTTGCTGGTTTAGGAGCTACATTACCTAAGAAACCCTATAAATCACAAGCAATTGAGTTTTTTTGCTAGAGTATTTATTTTTATTCCAGAGTTTTAACGAGTTTATAGAGGAACCCACTATACCTGTCATCTTTAGTACTTTATGGACTATTCATCTAAATATTTTTATCAGAATATTGTTGCTGGTTTAGGAGCTACATTACCTAAGAAACCCTATAAATCCCAAGCAATTGAGTTTTTTTGCTAGAGTATTTATTTTTATTCTAGAGTTTTAACGTCTCGATAGAGGAACCCACTATACCTGTCATCTTTAGTACTACATGGACTATTTATCTAAATATTTTTTTCTGAATGTTGTTGCTGGTTTAGGAGCTACATTACCTAAGAAACCCTATAAATCACAAGCAATTGAGTTTTTTGCTAGAGTATTTATTTTTATTCCAGAATTTTAACGTCTTGGTAGAGGAACCCACTATACCTGTCATCTTAAGTACTTCATGGACTATCCATCTAAATATTTTTATCAGAATATTCTTGCTGGTTTAGGAGCTACATTACCTAAGAAACCCTATAAATCACAAGCAATTGAGTTTTTTTGCTAGAGTATTTATTTTTATTCCAGAGTTTTAACGAGTTTATAGAGGAACCCACTATACCTTTCATCTTAAATAATTCATGGACTATCCATCTTAATATTTTTATCAGAATATTGTTGCTGGTTTAGGAGCTACATTACCTAAGAAACCCTATAAATCACAAGAAATTGAGTTTTTTGCTGGAGTATTTATTTTTATTCCATGGTTTTAACGTCTTAATAGAGGAACCCACTATACCTGTCATCTTCGGTACTTCATGGACTATCCATATAAATATTTTTATCAGAATATTGTTGCTGGTTTAGGAGCTACATTACCTAAGAAACCCTTTAAATCACAAGCAATTAAGTTTTTTTGCTAGAGTATTTATTTTTATTTCAGAGTTTAACGTCTTGATAGAGGAACCCACTATACCTGTCATCTTTAGTACTTCATGGACTATTCATCAAAATAATTTTATCAGAATATTCTTGCTGGTTTAGGAGCTACATTACCTAAGAAACCCTATAAATCACAAGCAATTGAGTTTTTTTGCTAGAGTATTTATTTTTATTCCAGAGTTTTAACGAGTTTATAGAGGAACCCACTATACCTTTCATCTTAAATAATTCATGGACTATCCATCTTAATATTTTTATCAGAATATTGTTGCTGGTTTAGGAGCTACATTACCTAAGAAACCCTATAAATCACAAGAAATTGAGTTTTTTGCTGGAGTATTTATTTTTATTCCATGGTTTTAACGTCTTAATAGAGGAACCCACTATACCTGTCATCTTCGGTACTTCATGGACTATCCATATAAATATTTTTATCAGAATATTGTTGCTGGTTTAGGAGCTACATTACCTAAGAAACCCTTTAAATCACAAGCAATTAAGTTTTTTTGCTAGAGTATTTATTTTTATTTCAGAGTTTAACGTCTTGATAGAGGAACCCACTATACCAGTCATATTTAGTACTTCATGGACTATCTATCTTAATATTTTTATCAGAATATTGTTGCTGGTTGCACTTAGGAGCTACATTACCTAAGAAACCCTATAAATTACAAGCAATTGAGTTTTTTTGCTAGAGTATTTATTTTTATTCTAGAGTTTAACGTCTTGATAGAGGAACCCACTATACCTGTCATCTTTAGTACTTCATGGACTATTCATCAAAATAATTTTATCAGAATGTTATTGCTGGTTTAGGAGCTACATTACCTAAGAAACCCTATAAATCACAAGCAATTGAGTTTTTTTGCTAGAGTATTTATTTTTATTCCAGAGTTTTAACGTCTTTATAGAGGAACCCACTATACCTGTCATCTTTAGTACTACATGGACTATTCATCTAAATATTTTTATCAGAATATTGTTGCTGGTTTAGGAGCTACATTACCTAAGAAACCCTATAAATCACAAGAAATTGAGTTTTATGCTGGAGTTTTTTTTTTATTCTAGAGTTTTAACGTCTTGATTAAGGAACCCACTATACCTGTCATCTTAAGTACTTCATGGACTATCCATTTAAATATTTTTATCAGAAAATTCTTGATGGTTTAGGAGCTACATTACCTAAGAAACCCTATAAATCACAAGCAATTGAGTTTTTTTGCTAGAGTATTTATTTTTATTCCAGAGTTTTAACGAGTTTATAGAGGAACCCACTATACCTTTCATCTTAAATAATTCATGGACTATCCATCTAAATATTTTTATCAGAATATTATAGCTGGTTTAGGAGCTACATTACCTAAGAAACCCTAAAAATCACAAGCAATTGAGTTTTTTGCTAGAGTATTTATTTTTATTCCAGAGTTTTAACGTCTTGGTAGAGGAACCCACTATACCTGTCATCTTAAGTACTTCATGGACTATCCATCTAAATATTTTTATCAGAATATTGTTGCTGGTTTAGGAGCTACATTACCTAAGAAACCCTATAAATCACAAGCAATTGAGTTTTTTGCTGGAGTTTTTTTTTTATTCCAGAGTTTTAACGTCTTAATAGAGGAACCCACTATACCTGTCATCTTAAGTACTTTATGGACTTTCCATCTAAATATTTTTATCAGAATATTGTAGCTGGTTTAGGAGCTACATTACCTAAGAAACCCTATAAATCACAAGAAATTGAGTTTTTTGCTGGAGTTTTTTTTTATTCTAGAGTTTTAACGTCTTGATATAGGAACCCACTATACCTGTCATCTTAAGTACTTCATGGACTATCCATCTAAATATTTTTATCAGAATATTCTTGCTGGTTTAGGAGCTACATTACCTAAGAAACCCTATAAATCACAAGCAATGGAGTTTTTTTGCTAGAGTATTTATTTTTATTCCAGAGTTTTAACGTCTCGATAGAGGAACCCACTATACCTGTCATCTTTAGTACTACATGGACTATTTATCTAAATATTTTTTTCTGAATGTTGTTGCTGGTTTAGGAGCTACATTACCTAAGAAACCCTATAAATCACATGCAATTAAGTTTTTTTGCTAGAGTATTTATTTTTATTTCAGAGTTTTAACGTCTTGATAGAGGAACCCACTATACCTGTCATATTTAGTACTTCATGGACTATCCATCTTAATATTTTTATCAGAATATTGTTGCTGGTTTAGGAGCTACATTACCTAAGAAACCCTATAAATCACAAGAAATTGAGTTTTTTGCTGGAGTATTTATTTTTATTCCATAGTTTTAACGTCTTAATAGAGGAACCCACTATACCTGTCATCTTTGGTACTTCATGGACTATCCATATAAATATTTTTATCAGAATATTGTTGCTGGTTTAGGAGCTACATTACCTAAGAAACCCTATAAATCACAAGCAATTAAGTTTTTTTGCTAGAGTATTTATTTTTATTTCAGAGTTTTAACGTCTTGATAGAGGAACCCACTATACCTGTCATATTTAGTACTTCATGGACTATCTATCTTAATATTTTTATCAGAATATTGTTGCTGGTTTAGGAGCTACATTACCTAAGAAACCCTATGAATCACAAGAAATTGAGTTTTTTGCTGGAGTATTTATTTTTATTCCATAGTTTTAAAGTCTTGATAGAGAAACCCACTATACCTGTCATCTTAAGTACTTCATGGACTATCCATCCAAAATATTTTTATCAGAATATTGTAGCTGGTTTAGGAGCTACATTACCTAAGAAACCCTATAAGTCACAAGCAATTGAGTTTTTTGCTAGAGTATTTATTTTTATTCCAGAGTTTTAACGTCTTGATAGAGGAACCCACTATACCTGTCATCTTAAGTACTTTATGGACTTTCCATCTAAATATTTTTATCAGAATATTCTTGCTGGTTTAGGAGCTACATTACCTAAGAAACCCTATAAATCACAAGCAATGAAGTTTTTTTGCTAGAGTATTTATTTTTATTCCAGAGTTTTAACGTCTTGATAGAGGAACCCACTATACCTGTCATCTTTAGTACTACATGGACTATTTATCTAAATACTTTTTTCTGAATGTTGTTGCTGGTTTAGGAGCTACATTACCTAAGAAACCCTATAAATCACAAGCAATTAAGTTTTTTTGCTAGAGTATTTATTTTTATTCCAGAGTTTTAACGAGTTTATAGAGGAACCCACTATACCTTTCATCTTAAATAATTCATGGACTATCCATCTAAATATTTTTATCAGAATATTATAGCTGGTTTAGGAGCTACATTACCTAAGAAACCCTAAAAATCACAAGCAATTGAGTTTTTTGCTAGAGTATTTATTTTTATTCCAGAGTTTTAACGTCTTGGTAGAGGAACCCACTATACCTGTCATCTTAAGTACTTCATGGACTATCCATCTAAATATTTTTATCAGAAAATTCTTGATGGTTTAGGAGCTACATTACCTAAGAAACCCTATAAATCACAAGCAATTGAGTTTTTTTGCTAGAGTATTTATTTTTATTCCAGAGTTTTAACGAGTTTATAGAGGAACCCACTATACCTTTCATCTTAAATAATTCATGGACTATCCATCTAAATATTTTTATCAGAATATTATAGCTGGTTTAGGAGCTACATTACCTAAGAAACCCTAAAAATCACAAGCAATTGAGTTTTTTGCTAGAGTATTTATTTTTATTCCAGAGTTTTAACGTCTTGGTAGAGGAACCCACTATACCTGTCATCTTAAGTACTTCATGGACTATCCATCTAAATATTTTTATCAGAATATTGTTGCTGGTTTAGGAGCTACATTACCTAAGAAACCCTATAAATCACAAGCAATTGAGTTTTTTGCTGGAGTTTTTTTTTTATTCCAGAGTTTTAACGTCTTAATAGAGGAACCCACTATACCTGTCATCTTAAGTACTTTATGGACTTTCCATCTAAATATTTTTATCAGAATATTGTAGCTGGTTTAGGAGCTACATTACCTAAGAAACCCTATAAATCACAAGAAATTGAGTTTTTTGCTGGAGTTTTTTTTTATTCTAGAGTTTTAACGTCTTGATATAGGAACCCACTATACCTGTCATCTTAAGTACTTCATGGACTATCCATCTAAATATTTTTATCAGAATATTCTTGCTGGTTTAGGAGCTACATTACCTAAGAAACCCTATAAATCACAAGCAATGGAGTTTTTTTGCTAGAGTATTTATTTTTATTCCAGAGTTTTAACGTCTCGATAGAGGAACCCACTATACCTGTCATCTTTAGTACTACATGGACTATTTATCTAAATATTTTTTTCTGAATGTTGTTGCTGGTTTAGGAGCTACATTACCTAAGAAACCCTATAAATCACATGCAATTAAGTTTTTTTGCTAGAGTATTTATTTTTATTTCAGAGTTTTAACGTCTTGATAGAGGAACCCACTATACCTGTCATATTTAGTACTTCATGGACTATCCATCTTAATATTTTTATCAGAATATTGTTGCTGGTTTAGGAGCTACATTACCTAAGAAACCCTATAAATCACAAGAAATTGAGTTTTTTGCTGGAGTATTTATTTTTATTCCATAGTTTTAACGTCTTAATAGAGGAACCCACTATACCTGTCATCTTTGGTACTTCATGGACTATCCATATAAATATTTTTATCAGAATATTGTTGCTGGTTTAGGAGCTACATTACCTAAGAAACCCTATAAATCACAAGCAATTAAGTTTTTTTGCTAGAGTATTTATTTTTATTTCAGAGTTTTAACGTCTTGATAGAGGAACCCACTATACCAGTCATATTTAGTACTTCATGGACTATCTATCTTAATATTTTTATCAGAATATTGTTGCTGGTTGCACTTAGGAGCTACATTACCTAAGAAACCCTATAAATTACAAGCAATTGAGTTTTTTTGCTAGAGTATTTATTTTTATTCTAGAGTTTAACATCTTGATAGAGGAACCCACTATACCTGTCATCTTTAGTACTTCATGGACTATTCATCAAAATAATTTTATCAGAATGTTATTGCTGGTTTAGGAGCTACATTACCTAAGAAACCCTATAAATCACAAGCAATTGAGTTTTTTTGCTAGAGTATTTATTTTTATTCCAGAGTTTTAACGTCTTTATAGAGGAACCCACTATACCTGTCATCTTTAGTACTACATGGACTATTCATCCAAATATTTTTATCAGAATATTGTTGCTGGTTTAGGAGCTACATTACCTAAGAAACCCTATAAATCACAAGAAATTGAGTTTTATGCTGGAGTTTTTTTTTTATTCTAGAGTTTTAACGTCTTGATTAAGGAACCCACTATACCTGTCATCTTAAGTACTTCATGGACTATCCATTTAAATATTTTTATCAGAAAATTCTTGATGGTTTAGGAGCTACATTACCTAAGAAACCCTATAAATCACAAGCAATTGAGTTTTTTTGCTAGAGTATTTATTTTTATTCCAGAGTTTTAACGAGTTTATAGAGGAACCCACTATACCTTTCATCTTAAATAATTCATGGACTATCCATCTAAATATTTTTATCAGAATATTATAGCTGGTTTAGGAGCTACATTACCTAAGAAACCCTAAAAATCACAAGCAATTGAGTTTTTTGCTAGAGTATTTATTTTTATTCCAGAGTTTTAACGTCTTGGTAGAGGAACCCACTATACCTGTCATCTTAAGTACTTCATGGACTATCCATCTAAATATTTTTATCAGAATATTGTTGCTGGTTTAGGAGCTACATTACCTAAGAAACCCTATAAATCACAAGCAATGGAGTTTTTTTGCTAGAGTATTTATTTTTATTCCAGAGTTTTAACGTCTCGATAGAGGAACCCACTATACCTGTCATCTTTAGTACTACATGGACTATTTATCTAAATATTTTTTTCTGAATGTTGTTGCTGGTTTAGGAGCTACATTACCTAAGAAACCCTATAAATCACATGCAATTAAGTTTTTTTGCTAGAGTATTTATTTTTATTTCAGAGTTTTAACGTCTTGATAGAGGAACCCACTATACCTGTCATATTTAGTACTTCATGGACTATCCATCTTAATATTTTTATCAGAATATTGTTGCTGGTTTAGGAGCTACATTACCTAAGAAACCCTATAAATCACAAGAAATTGAGTTTTTTGCTGGAGTATTTATTTTTATTCCATAGTTTTAACGTCTTAATAGAGGAACCCACTATACCTGTCATCTTTGGTACTTCATGGACTATCCATATAAATATTTTTATCAGAATATTGTTGCTGGTTTAGGAGCTACATTACCTAAGAAACCCTATAAATCACAAGCAATTAAGTTTTTTTGCTAGAGTATTTATTTTTATTTCAGAGTTTTAACGTCTTGATAGAGGAACCCACTATACCAGTCATATTTAGTACTTCATGGACTATCTATCTTAATATTTTTATCAGAATATTGTTGCTGGTTGCACTTAGGAGCTACATTACCTAAGAAACCCTATAAATTACAAGCAATTGAGTTTTTTTGCTAGAGTATTTATTTTTATTCTAGAGTTTAACGTCTTGATAGAGGAACCCACTATACCTGTCATCTTTAGTACTTCATGGACTATTCATCAAAATAATTTTATCAGAATGTTATTGCTGGTTTAGGAGCTACATTACCTAAGAAACCCTATAAATCACAAGCAATTGAGTTTTTTTGCTAGAGTATTTATTTTTATTCCAGAGTTTTAACGTCTTTATAGAGGAACCCACTATACCTGTCATCTTTAGTACTACATGGACTATTCATCTAAATATTTTTATCAGAATATTGTTGCTGGTTTAGGAGCTACATTACCTAAGAAACCCTATAAATCACAAGAAATTGAGTTTTATGCTGGAGTTTTTTTTTTATTCTAGAGTTTTAACGTCTTGATTAAGGAACCCACTATACCTGTCATCTTAAGTACTTCATGGACTATCCATTTAAATATTTTTATCAGAAAATTCTTGATGGTTTAGGAGCTACATTACCTAAGAAACCCTATAAATCACAAGCAATTGAGTTTTTTTGCTAGAGTATTTATTTTTATTCCAGAGTTTTAACGAGTTTATAGAGGAACCCACTATACCTTTCATCTTAAATAATTCATGGACTATCCATCTAAATATTTTTATCAGAATATTATAGCTGGTTTAGGAGCTACATTACCTAAGAAACCCTAAAAATCACAAGCAATTGAGTTTTTTGCTAGAGTATTTATTTTTATTCCAGAGTTTTAACGTCTTGGTAGAGGAACCCACTATACCTGTCATCTTAAGTACTTCATGGACTATCCATCTAAATATTTTTATCAGAATATTCTTGCTGGTTTAGGAGCTACATTACCTAAGAAACCCTATAAATCACAAGCAATGGAGTTTTTTTGCTAGAGTATTTATTTTTATTCCAGAGTTTTAACGTCTCGATAGAGGAACCCACTATACCTGTCATCTTAAGTACTTTATGGACTTTCCATCTAAATATTTTTATCAGAATATTGTAGCTGGTTTAGGAGCTACATTACCTAAGAAACCCTATAAATCACAAGAAATTGAGTTTTTTGCTGGAGTTTTTTTTTATTCTAGAGTTTTAACGTCTTGATATAGGAACCCACTATACCTGTCATCTTAAGTACTTGATGGACTATCCATCTAAATATTTTTATCAGAATATTCTTGCTGGTTTAGGAGCTACATTACCTAAGAAACCCTATAAATCACAAGCAATGGAGTTTTTTTGCTAGAGTATTTATTTTTATTCCAGAGTTTTAACGTCTCGATAGAGGAACCCACTATACCTGTCATCTTTAGTACTACATGGACTATTTATCTAAATATTTTTTTCTGAATGTTGTTGCTGGTTTAGGAGCTACATTACCTAAGAAACCCTATAAATCACATGCAATTAAGTTTTTTTGCTAGAGTATTTATTTTTATTTCAGAGTTTTAACGTCTTGATAGAGGAACCCACTATACCTGTCATATTTAGTACTTCATGGACTATCCATCTTAATATTTTTATCAGAATATTGTTGCTGGTTTAGGAGCTACATTACCTAAGAAACCCTATAAATCACAAGAAATTGAGTTTTTTGCTGGAGTATTTATTTTTATTCCATAGTTTTAACGTCTTAATAGAGGAACCCACTATACCTGTCATCTTTGGTACTTCATGGACTATCCATATAAATATTTTTATCAGAATATTGTTGCTGGTTTAGGAGCTACATTACCTAAGAAACCCTATAAATCACAAGCAATTAAGTTTTTTTGCTAGAGTATTTATTTTTATTTCAGAGTTTTAACGTCTTGATAGAGGAACCCACTATACCTGTCATATTTAGTACTTCATGGACTATCTATCTTAATATTTTTATCAGAATATTGTTGCTGGTTTAGGAGCTACATTACCTAAGAAACCCTATGAATCACAAGAAATTGAGTTTTTTGCTGGAGTATTTATTTTTATTCCATAGTTTTAAAGTCTTGATAGAGAAACCCACTATACCTGTCATCTTAAGTACTTCATGGACTATCCATCCAAAATATTTTTATCAGAATATTGTAGCTGGTTTAGGAGCTACATTACCTAAGAAACCCTATAAGTCACAAGCAATTGAGTTTTTTGCTAGAGTATTTATTTTTATTCCAGAGTTTTAACGTCTTGATAGAGGAACCCACTATACCTGTCATCTTAAGTACTTTATGGACTTTCCATCTAAATATTTTTATCAGAATATTCTTGCTGGTTTAGGAGCTACATTACCTAAGAAACCCTATAAATCACAAGCAATGGAGTTTTTTTGCTAGAGTATTTATTTTTATTCCAGAGTTTTAACGTCTTGATAGAGGAACCCACTATACCTGTCATCTTTAGTACTACATGGACTATTTATCTAAATACTTTTTTCTGAATGTTGTTGCTGGTTTAGGAGCTACATTACCTAAGAAACCCTATAAATTACAAGCAATTGAGTTTTTTTGCTAGAGTATTTATTTTTATTCTAGAGTTTAACGTCTTGATAGAGGAACCCACTATACCTGTCATCTTTAGTACTTCATGGACTATTCATCAAAATAATTTTATCAGAATGTTATTGCTGGTTTAGGAGCTACATTACCTAAGAAACCCTATAAATCACAAGCAATTGAGTTTTTTTGCTAGAGTATTTATTTTTATTCCAGAGTTTTAACGTCTTTATAGAGGAACCCACTATACCTGTCATCTTTAGTACTACATGGACTATTCATCTAAATATTTTTATCAGAATATTGTTGCTGGTTTAGGAGCTACATTACCTAAGAAACCCTATAAATCACAAGAAATTGAGTTTTATGCTGGAGTTTTTTTTTTATTCTAGAGTTTTAACGTCTTGATTAAGGAACCCACTATACCTGTCATCTTAAGTACTTCATGGACTATCCATTTAAATATTTTTATCAGAAAATTCTTGATGGTTTAGGAGCTACATTACCTAAGAAACCCTATAAATCACAAGCAATTGAGTTTTTTTGCTAGAGTATTTATTTTTATTCCAGAGTTTTAACGAGTTTATAGAGGAACCCACTATACCTTTCATCTTAAATAATTCATGGACTATCCATCTAAATATTTTTATCAGAATATTATAGCTGGTTTAGGAGCTACATTACCTAAGAAACCCTAAAAATCACAAGCAATTGAGTTTTTTGCTAGAGTATTTATTTTTATTCCAGAGTTTTAACGTCTTGGTAGAGGAACCCACTATACCTGTCATCTTAAGTACTTCATGGACTATCCATCTAAATATTTTTATCAGAATATTGTTGCTGGTTTAGGAGCTACATTACCTAAGAAACCCTATAAATCACAAGCAATTGAGTTTTTTGCTGGAGTTTTTTTTTTATTCCAGAGTTTTAACGTCTTAATAGAGGAACCCACTATACCTGTCATCTTAAGTACTTTATGGACTTTCCATCTAAATATTTTTATCAGAATATTGTAGCTGGTTTAGGAGCTACATTACCTAAGAAACCCTATAAATCACAAGAAATTGAGTTTTTTGCTGGAGTTTTTTTTTATTCTAGAGTTTTAACGTATTGATATAGGAACCCACTATACCTGTCATCTTAAGTACTTCATGGACTATCCATCTAAATATTTTTATCAGAATATTCTTGCTGGTTTAGGAGCTACATTACCTAAGAAACCCTATAAATCACAAGCAATGGAGTTTTTTTGCTAGAGTATTTATTTTTATTCCAGAGTTTTAACGTCTCGATAGAGGAACCCACTATACCTGTCATCTTTAGTACTACATGGACTATTTATCTAAATATTTTTTTCTGAATGTTGTTGCTGGTTTAGGAGCTACATTACCTAAGAAACCCTATAAATCACATGCAATTAAGTTTTTTTGCTAGAGTATTTATTTTTATTTCAGAGTTTTAACGTCTTGATAGAGGAACCCACTATACCTGTCATATTTAGTACTTCATGGACTATCCATCTTAATATTTTTATCAGAATATTGTTGCTGGTTTAGGAGCTACATTACCTAAGAAACCCTATAAATCACAAGAAATTGAGTTTTTTGCTGGAGTATTTATTTTTATTCCATGGTTTTAACGTCTTAATAGAGGAACCCACTATACCTGTCATCTTCGGTACTTCATGGACTATCCATATAAATATTTTTATCAGAATATTGTTGCTGGTTTAGGAGCTACATTACCTAAGAAACCCTTTAAATCACAAGCAATTAAGTTTTTTTGCTAGAGTATTTATTTTTATTTCAGAGTTTAACGTCTTGATAGAGGAACCCACTATACCTGTCATCTTTAGTACTTCATGGACTATTCATCAAAATAATTTTATCAGAATATTCTTGCTGGTTTAGGAGCTACATTACCTAAGAAACCCTATAAATCACAAGCAATTGAGTTTTTTTGCTAGAGTATTTATTTTTATTCCAGAGTTTTAACGAGTTTATAGAGGAACCCACTATACCTTTCATCTTAAATAATTCATGGACTATCCATCTTAATATTTTTATCAGAATATTGTTGCTGGTTTAGGAGCTACATTACCTAAGAAACCCTATAAATCACAAGAAATTGAGTTTTTTGCTGGAGTATTTATTTTTATTCCATGGTTTTAACGTCTTAATAGAGAAACCCACTATACCTGTCATCTTCGGTACTTCATGGACTATCCATATAAATATTTTTATCAGAATATTGTTGCTGGTTTAGGAGCTACATTACCTAAGAAACCCTTTAAATCACAAGCAATTAAGTTTTTATGCTAGAGTAGTTATTTTTATTTCAGAGTTTAACGTCTTGATAGAGGAACCCACTATACCAGTCATATTAAGTACTTCATGGACTATCTATCTTAATATTTTTATCAGAATATTGTTGCTGGTTGCACTTAGGAGCTACATTACCTAAGAAACCCTATAAATTACAAGCAATTGAGTTTTTTTGCTAGAGTATTTATTTTTATTCTAGAGTTTAACGTCTTGATAGAGGAACCCACTATACCTGTCATCTTTAGTACTTCATGGACTATTCATCAAAATAATTTTATCAGAATGTTATTGCTGGTTTAGGAGCTACATTACCTAAGAAACCCTATAAATCACAAGCAATTGAGTTTTTTTGCTAGAGTATTTATTTTTATTCCAGAGTTTTAACGTCTTTATAGAGGAACCCACTATACCTGTCATCTTTAGTACTACATGGACTATTCATCTAAATATTTTTATCAGAATATTGTTGCTGGTTTAGGAGCTACATTACCTAAGAAACCCTATAAATCACAAGAAATTGAGTTTTATGCTGGAGTTTTTTTTTTATTCTAGAGTTTTAACGTCTTGATTAAGGAACCCACTATACCTGTCATCTTAAGTACTTCATGGACTATCCATTTAAATATTTTTATCAGAAAATTCTTGATGGTTTAGGAGCTACATTACCTAAGAAACCCTATAAATCACAAGCAATTGAGTTTTTTTGCTAGAGTATTTATTTTTATTCCAGAGTTTTAACGAGTTTATAGAGGAACCCACTATACCTTTCATCTTAAATAATTCATGGACTATCCATCTAAATATTTTTATCAGAATATTATAGCTGGTTTAGGAGCTACATTACCTAAGAAACCCTAAAAATCACAAGCAATTGAGTTTTTTGCTAGAGTATTTATTTTTATTCCAGAGTTTTAACGTCTTGGTAGAGGAACCCACTATACCTGTCATCTTAAGTACTTCATGGACTATCCATCTAAATATTTTTATCAGAATATTGTTGCTGGTTTAGGAGCTACATTACCTAAGAAACCCTATAAATCACAAGCAATTGAGTTTTTTGCTGGAGTTTTTTTTTTATTCCAGAGTTTTAACGTCTTAATAGAGGAACCCACTATACCTGTCATCTTAAGTACTTTATGGACTTTCCATCTAAATATTTTTATCAGAATATTGTAGCTGGTTTAGGAGCTACATTACCTAAGAAACCCTATAAATCACAAGAAATTGAGTTTTTTGCTGGAGTTTTTTTTTATTCTAGAGTTTTAACGTCTTGATATAGGAACCCACTATACCTGTCATCTTAAGTACTTCATGGACTATCCATCTAAATATTTTTATCAGAATATTCTTGCTGGTTTAGGAGCTACATTACCTAAGAAACCCTATAAATCACAAGCAATGGAGTTTTTTTGCTAGAGTATTTATTTTTATTCCAGAGTTTTAACGTCTCGATAGAGGAACCCACTATACCTGTCATATTTAGTACTTCATGGACTATTTATCTAAATATTTTTTTCTGAATGTTGTTGCTGGTTTAGGAGCTACATTACCTAAGAAACCCTATAAATCACATGCAATTAAGTTTTTTTGCTAGAGTATTTATTTTTATTTCAGAGTTTTAACGTCTTGATAGAGGAACCCACTATACCTGTCATATTTAGTACTTCATGGACTATCCATCTTAATATTTTTATCAGAATATTGTTGCTGGTTTAGGAGCTACATTACCTAAGAAACCCTATAAATCACAAGAAATTGAGTTTTTTGCTGGAGTATTTATTTTTATTCCATAGTTTTAACGTCTTAATAGAGGAACCCACTATACCTGTCATCTTTGGTACTTCATGGACTATCCATATAAATATTTTTATCAGAATATTGTTGCTGGTTTAGGACCTACATTACCTAAGAAACCCTATAAATCACAAGCAATTAAGTTTTTTTGCTAGAGTATTTATTTTTATTTCAGAGTTTTAACGTCTTGATAGAGGAACCCACTATACCAGTCATATTTAGTACTTCATGGACTATCTATCTTAATATTTTTATCAGAATATTGTTGCTGGTTGCACTTAGGAGCTACATTACCTAAGAAACCCTATAAATTACAAGCAATTGAGTTTTTTTGCTAGAGTATTTATTTTTATTCTAGAGTTTAACGTCTTGATAGAGGAACCCACTATACCTGTCATCTTTAGTACTTCATGGACTATTCATCAAAATAATTTTATCAGAATGTTATTGCTGGTTTAGGAGCTACATTACCTAAGAAACCCTATAAATCACAAGCAATTGAGTTTTTTTGCTAGAGTATTTATTTTTATTCCAGAGTTTTAACGTCTTTATAGAGGAACCCACTATACCTGTCATCTTTAGTACTACATGGACTATTCATCTAAATATTTTTATCAGAATATTGTTGCTGGTTTAGGAGCTACATTACCTAAGAAACCCTATAAATCACAAGAAATTGAGTTTTATGCTGGAGTTTTTTTTTTATTCTAGAGTTTTAACGTCTTGATTAAGGAACCCACTATACCTGTCATCTTAAGTACTTCATGGACTATCCATTTAAATATTTTTATCAGAAAATTCTTGATGGTTTAGGAGCTACATTACCTAAGAAACCCTATAAATCACAAGCAATTGAGTTTTTTTGCTAGAGTATTTATTTTTATTCCAGAGTTTTAACGAGTTTATAGAGGAACCCACTATACCTTTCATCTTAAATAATTCATGGACTATCCATCTAAATATTTTTATCAGAATATTATAGCTGGTTTAGGAGCTACATTACCTAAGAAACCCTAAAAATCACAAGCAATTGAGTTTTTTGCTGGAGTATTTATTTTTATTCCAGAGTTTTAACGTCTTGGTAGAGGAACCCACTATACCTGTCATCTTAAGTACTTCATGGACTATCCATCTAAATATTTTTATCAGAATATTCTTGCTGGTTTAGGAGCTACATTACCTAAGAAACCCTATAAATCACAAGCAATGGAGTTTTTTTGCTAGAGTATTTATTTTTATTCCAGAGTTTTAACGTCTCGATAGAGGAACCCACTATACCTGTCATCTTAAGTACTTTATGGACTTTCCATCTAAATATTTTTATCAGAATATTGTAGCTGGTTTAGGAGCTACATTACCTAAGAAACCCTATAAATCACAAGAAATTGAGTTTTTTGCTGGAGTTTTTTTTTATTCTAGAGTTTTAACGTCTTGATATAGGAACCCACTATACCTGTCATCTTAAGTACTTGATGGACTATCCATCTAAATATTTTTATCAGAATATTCTTGCTGGTTTAGGAGCTACATTACCTAAGAAACCCTATAAATCACAAGCAATGGAGTTTTTTTGCTAGAGTATTTATTTTTATTCCAGAGTTTTAACGTCTCGATAGAGGAACCCACTATACCTGTCATCTTTAGTACTACATGGACTATTTATCTAAATATTTTTTTCTGAATGTTGTTGCTGGTTTAGGAGCTACATTACCTAAGAAACCCTATAAATCACATGCAATTAAGTTTTTTTGCTAGAGTATTTATTTTTATTTCAGAGTTTTAACGTCTTGATAGAGGAACCCACTATACCTGTCATATTTAGTACTTCATGGACTATCCATCTTAATATTTTTATCAGAATATTGTTGCTGGTTTAGGAGCTACATTACCTAAGAAACCCTATAAATCACAAGAAATTGAGTTTTTTGCTGGAGTATTTATTTTTATTCCATAGTTTTAACGTCTTAATAGAGGAACCCACTATACCTGTCATCTTTGGTACTTCATGGACTATCCATATAAATATTTTTATCAGAATATTGTTGCTGGTTTAGGAGCTACATTACCTAAGAAACCCTATAAATCACAAGCAATTAAGTTTTTTTGCTAGAGTATTTATTTTTATTTCAGAGTTTTAACGTCTTGATAGAGGAACCCACTATACCTGTCATATTTAGTACTTCATGGACTATCTATCTTAATATTTTTATCAGAATATTGTTGCTGGTTTAGGAGCTACATTACCTAAGAAACCCTATGAATCACAAGAAATTGAGTTTTTTGCTGGAGTATTTATTTTTATTCCATAGTTTTAAAGTCTTGATAGAGAAACCCACTATACCTGTCATCTTAAGTACTTCATGGACTATCCATCCAAAATATTTTTATCAGAATATTGTAGCTGGTTTAGGAGCTACATTACCTAAGAAACCCTATAAGTCACAAGCAATTGAGTTTTTTGCTAGAGTATTTATTTTTATTCCAGAGTTTTAACGTCTTGATAGAGGAACCCACTATACCTGTCATCTTAAGTACTTTATGGACTTTCCATCTAAATATTTTTATCAGAATATTCTTGCTGGTTTAGGAGCTACATTACCTAAGAAACCCTATAAATCACAAGCAATGGAGTTTTTTTGCTAGAGTATTTATTTTTATTCCAGAGTTTTAACGTCTTGATAGAGGAACCCACTATACCTGTCATCTTTAGTACTACATGGACTATTTATCTAAATACTTTTTTCTGAATGTTGTTGCTGGTTTAGGAGCTACATTACCTAAGAAACCCTATAAATTACAAGCAATTGAGTTTTTTTGCTAGAGTATTTATTTTTATTCTAGAGTTTAACGTCTTGATAGAGGAACCCACTATACCTGTCATCTTTAGTACTTCATGGACTATTCATCAAAATAATTTTATCAGAATGTTATTGCTGGTTTAGGAGCTACATTACCTAAGAAACCCTATAAATCACAAGCAATTGAGTTTTTTTGCTAGAGTATTTATTTTTATTCCAGAGTTTTAACGTCTTTATAGAGGAACCCACTATACCTGTCATCTTTAGTACTACATGGACTATTCATCTAAATATTTTTATCAGAATATTGTTGCTGGTTTAGGAGCTACATTACCTAAGAAACCCTATAAATCACAAGAAATTGAGTTTTATGCTGGAGTTTTTTTTTTATTCTAGAGTTTTAACGTCTTGATTAAGGAACCCACTATACCTGTCATCTTAAGTACTTCATGGACTATCCATTTAAATATTTTTATCAGAAAATTCTTGATGGTTTAGGAGCTACATTACCTAAGAAACCCTATAAATCACAAGCAATTGAGTTTTTTTGCTAGAGTATTTATTTTTATTCCAGAGTTTTAACGAGTTTATAGAGGAACCCACTATACCTTTCATCTTAAATAATTCATGGACTATCCATCTAAATATTTTTATCAGAATATTATAGCTGGTTTAGGAGCTACATTACCTAAGAAACCCTAAAAATCACAAGCAATTGAGTTTTTTGCTAGAGTATTTATTTTTATTCCAGAGTTTTAACGTCTTGGTAGAGGAACCCACTATACCTGTCATCTTAAGTACTTCATGGACTATCCATCTAAATATTTTTATCAGAATATTGTTGCTGGTTTAGGAGCTACATTACCTAAGAAACCCTATAAATCACAAGCAATTGAGTTTTTTGCTGGAGTTTTTTTTTTATTCCAGAGTTTTAACGTCTTAATAGAGGAACCCACTATACCTGTCATCTTAAGTACTTTATGGACTTTCCATCTAAATATTTTTATCAGAATATTGTAGCTGGTTTAGGAGCTACATTACCTAAGAAACCCTATAAATCACAAGAAATTGAGTTTTTTGCTGGAGTTTTTTTTTATTCTAGAGTTTTAACGTCTTGATATAGGAACCCACTATACCTGTCATCTTAAGTACTTCATGGACTATCCATCTAAATATTTTTATCAGAATATTCTTGCTGGTTTAGGAGCTACATTACCTAAGAAACCCTATAAATCACAAGCAATGGAGTTTTTTTGCTAGAGTATTTATTTTTATTCCAGAGTTTTAACGTCTCGATAGAGGAACCCACTATACCTGTCATCTTTAGTACTACATGGACTATTTATCTAAATATTTTTTTCTGAATGTTGTTGCTGGTTTAGGAGCTACATTACCTAAGAAACCCTATAAATCACAAGAAATTGAGTTTTTTGCTGGAGTATTTATTTTTATTCCATAGTTTTAACGTCTTAATAGAGGAACCCACTATACCTGTCATCTTTGGTACTTCATGGACTATTCATCAAAATAATTTTATCAGAATGTTATTGCTGGTTTAGGAGCTACATTACCTAAGAAACCCTATAAATCACAAGCAATTGAGTTTTTTTGCTAGAGTATTTATTTTTATTCCAGAGTTTTAACGTCTTTATAGAGGAACCCACTATACCTGTCATCTTTAGTACTACATGGACTATTCATCTAAATATTTTTATCAGAATATTGTTGCTGGTTTAGGAGCTACATTACCTAAGAAACCCTATAAATCACAAGAAATTGAGTTTTATGCTGGAGTTTTTTTTTTATTCTAGAGTTTTAACGTCTTGATTAAGGAACCCACTATACCTGTCATCTTAAGTACTTCATGGACTATCCATTTAAATATTTTTATCAGAAAATTCTTGATGGTTTAGGAGCTACATTACCTAAGAAACCCTATAAATCACAAGCAATTGAGTTTTTTTGCTAGAGTATTTATTTTTATTCCAGAGTTTTAACGAGTTTATAGAGGAACCCACTATACCTTTCATCTTAAATAATTCATGGACTATCCATCTAAATATTTTTATCAGAATATTATAGCTGGTTTAGGAGCTACATTACCTAAGAAACCCTAAAAATCACAAGCAATTGAGTTTTTTGCTAGAGTATTTATTTTTATTCCAGAGTTTTAACGTCTTGGTAGAGGAACCCACTATACCTGTCATCTTAAGTACTTCATGGACTATCCATCTAAATATTTTTATCAGAATATTGTTGCTGGTTTAGGAGCTACATTACCTAAGAAACCCTATAAATCACAAGCAATTGAGTTTTTTGCTGGAGTTTTTTTTTTATTCCAGAGTTTTAACGTCTTAATAGAGGAACCCACTATACCTGTCATCTTAAGTACTTTATGGACTTTCCATCTAAATATTTTTATCAGAATATTGTAGCTGGTTTAGGAGCTACATTACCTAAGAAACCCTATAAATCACAAGAAATTGAGTTTTTTGCTGGAGTTTTTTTTTATTCTAGAGTTTTAACGTCTTGATATAGGAACCCACTATACCTGTCATCTTAAGTACTTCATGGACTATCCATCTAAATATTTTTATCAGAATATTCTTGCTGGTTTAGGAGCTACATTACCTAAGAAACCCTATAAATCACAAGCAATGGAGTTTTTTTGCTAGAGTATTTATTTTTATTCCAGAGTTTTAACGTCTCGATAGAGGAACCCACTATACCTGTCATATTTAGTACTTCATGGACTATTTATCTAAATATTTTTTTCTGAATGTTGTTGCTGGTTTAGGAGCTACATTACCTAAGAAACCCTATAAATCACATGCAATTAAGTTTTTTTGCTAGAGTATTTATTTTTATTTCAGAGTTTTAACGTCTTGATAGAGGAACCCACTATACCTGTCATATTTAGTACTTCATGGACTATCCATCTTAATATTTTTATCAGAATATTGTTGCTGGTTTAGGAGCTACATTACCTAAGAAACCCTATAAATCACAAGAAATTGAGTTTTTTGCTGGAGTATTTATTTTTATTCCATAGTTTTAACGTCTTAATAGAGGAACCCACTATACCTGTCATCTTTGGTACTTCATGGACTATCCATATAAATATTTTTATCAGAATATTGTTGCTGGTTTAGGACCTACATTACCTAAGAAACCCTATAAATCACAAGCAATTAAGTTTTTTTGCTAGAGTATTTATTTTTATTTCAGAGTTTTAACGTCTTGATAGAGGAACCCACTATACCAGTCATATTTAGTACTTCATGGACTATCTATCTTAATATTTTTATCAGAATATTGTTGCTGGTTGCACTTAGGAGCTACATTACCTAAGAAACCCTATAAATTACAAGCAATTGAGTTTTTTTGCTAGAGTATTTATTTTTATTCTAGAGTTTAACGTCTTGATAGAGGAACCCACTATACCTGTCATCTTTAGTACTTCATGGACTATTCATCAAAATAATTTTATCAGAATGTTATTGCTGGTTTAGGAGCTACATTACCTAAGAAACCCTATAAATCACAAGCAATTGAGTTTTTTTGCTAGAGTATTTATTTTTATTCCAGAGTTTTAACGTCTTTATAGAGGAACCCACTATACCTGTCATCTTTAGTACTACATGGACTATTCATCTAAATATTTTTATCAGAATATTGTTGCTGGTTTAGGAGCTACATTACCTAAGAAACCCTATAAATCACAAGAAATTGAGTTTTATGCTGGAGTTTTTTTTTTATTCTAGAGTTTTAACGTCTTGATTAAGGAACCCACTATACCTGTCATCTTAAGTACTTCATGGACTATCCATTTAAATATTTTTATCAGAAAATTCTTGATGGTTTAGGAGCTACATTACCTAAGAAACCCTATAAATCACAAGCAATTGAGTTTTTTTGCTAGAGTATTTATTTTTATTCCAGAGTTTTAACGAGTTTATAGAGGAACCCACTATACCTTTCATCTTAAATAATTCATGGACTATCCATCTAAATATTTTTATCAGAATATTATAGCTGGTTTAGGAGCTACATTACCTAAGAAACCCTAAAAATCACAAGCAATTGAGTTTTTTGCTGGAGTATTTATTTTTATTCCAGAGTTTTAACGTCTTGGTAGAGGAACCCACTATACCTGTCATCTTAAGTACTTCATGGACTATCCATCTAAATATTTTTATCAGAATATTCTTGCTGGTTTAGGAGCTACATTACCTAAGAAACCCTATAAATCACAAGCAATGGAGTTTTTTTGCTAGAGTATTTATTTTTATTCCAGAGTTTTAACGTCTCGATAGAGGAACCCACTATACCTGTCATCTTAAGTACTTTATGGACTTTCCATCTAAATATTTTTATCAGAATATTGTAGCTGGTTTAGGAGCTACATTACCTAAGAAACCCTATAAATCACAAGAAATTGAGTTTTTTGCTGGAGTTTTTTTTTATTCTAGAGTTTTAACGTCTTGATATAGGAACCCACTATACCTGTCATCTTAAGTACTTGATGGACTATCCATCTAAATATTTTTATCAGAATATTCTTGCTGGTTTAGGAGCTACATTACCTAAGAAACCCTATAAATCACAAGCAATGGAGTTTTTTTGCTAGAGTATTTATTTTTATTCCAGAGTTTTAACGTCTCGATAGAGGAACCCACTATACCTGTCATCTTTAGTACTACATGGACTATTTATCTAAATATTTTTTTCTGAATGTTGTTGCTGGTTTAGGAGCTACATTACCTAAGAAACCCTATAAATCACATGCAATTAAGTTTTTTTGCTAGAGTATTTATTTTTATTTCAGAGTTTTAACGTCTTGATAGAGGAACCCACTATACCTGTCATATTTAGTACTTCATGGACTATCCATCTTAATATTTTTATCAGAATATTGTTGCTGGTTTAGGAGCTACATTACCTAAGAAACCCTATAAATCACAAGAAATTGAGTTTTTTGCTGGAGTATTTATTTTTATTCCATAGTTTTAACGTCTTAATAGAGGAACCCACTATACCTGTCATCTTTGGTACTTCATGGACTATCCATATAAATATTTTTATCAGAATATTGTTGCTGGTTTAGGAGCTACATTACCTAAGAAACCCTATAAATCACAAGCAATTAAGTTTTTTTGCTAGAGTATTTATTTTTATTTCAGAGTTTTAACGTCTTGATAGAGGAACCCACTATACCTGTCATATTTAGTACTTCATGGACTATCTATCTTAATATTTTTATCAGAATATTGTTGCTGGTTTAGGAGCTACATTACCTAAGAAACCCTATGAATCACAAGAAATTGAGTTTTTTGCTGGAGTATTTATTTTTATTCCATAGTTTTAAAGTCTTGATAGAGAAACCCACTATACCTGTCATCTTAAGTACTTCATGGACTATCCATCCAAAATATTTTTATCAGAATATTGTAGCTGGTTTAGGAGCTACATTACCTAAGAAACCCTATAAGTCACAAGCAATTGAGTTTTTTGCTAGAGTATTTATTTTTATTCCAGAGTTTTAACGTCTTGATAGAGGAACCCACTATACCTGTCATCTTAAGTACTTTATGGACTTTCCATCTAAATATTTTTATCAGAATATTCTTGCTGGTTTAGGAGCTACATTACCTAAGAAACCCTATAAATCACAAGCAATGGAGTTTTTTTGCTAGAGTATTTATTTTTATTCCAGAGTTTTAACGTCTTGATAGAGGAACCCACTATACCTGTCATCTTTAGTACTACATGGACTATTTATCTAAATACTTTTTTCTGAATGTTGTTGCTGGTTTAGGAGCTACATTACCTAAGAAACCCTATAAATTACAAGCAATTGAGTTTTTTTGCTAGAGTATTTATTTTTATTCTAGAGTTTAACGTCTTGATAGAGGAACCCACTATACCTGTCATCTTTAGTACTTCATGGACTATTCATCAAAATAATTTTATCAGAATGTTATTGCTGGTTTAGGAGCTACATTACCTAAGAAACCCTATAAATCACAAGCAATTGAGTTTTTTTGCTAGAGTATTTATTTTTATTCCAGAGTTTTAACGTCTTTATAGAGGAACCCACTATACCTGTCATCTTTAGTACTACATGGACTATTCATCTAAATATTTTTATCAGAATATTGTTGCTGGTTTAGGAGCTACATTACCTAAGAAACCCTATAAATCACAAGAAATTGAGTTTTATGCTGGAGTTTTTTTTTTATTCTAGAGTTTTAACGTCTTGATTAAGGAACCCACTATACCTGTCATCTTAAGTACTTCATGGACTATCCATTTAAATATTTTTATCAGAAAATTCTTGATGGTTTAGGAGCTACATTACCTAAGAAACCCTATAAATCACAAGCAATTGAGTTTTTTTGCTAGAGTATTTATTTTTATTCCAGAGTTTTAACGAGTTTATAGAGGAACCCACTATACCTTTCATCTTAAATAATTCATGGACTATCCATCTAAATATTTTTATCAGAATATTATAGCTGGTTTAGGAGCTACATTACCTAAGAAACCCTAAAAATCACAAGCAATTGAGTTTTTTGCTAGAGTATTTATTTTTATTCCAGAGTTTTAACGTCTTGGTAGAGGAACCCACTATACCTGTCATCTTAAGTACTTCATGGACTATCCATCTAAATATTTTTATCAGAATATTGTTGCTGGTTTAGGAGCTACATTACCTAAGAAACCCTATAAATCACAAGCAATTGAGTTTTTTGCTGGAGTTTTTTTTTTATTCCAGAGTTTTAACGTCTTAATAGAGGAACCCACTATACCTGTCATCTTAAGTACTTTATGGACTTTCCATCTAAATATTTTTATCAGAATATTGTAGCTGGTTTAGGAGCTACATTACCTAAGAAACCCTATAAATCACAAGAAATTGAGTTTTTTGCTGGAGTTTTTTTTTATTCTAGAGTTTTAACGTCTTGATATAGGAACCCACTATACCTGTCATCTTAAGTACTTCATGGACTATCCATCTAAATATTTTTATCAGAATATTCTTGCTGGTTTAGGAGCTACATTACCTAAGAAACCCTATAAATCACAAGCAATGGAGTTTTTTTGCTAGAGTATTTATTTTTATTCCAGAGTTTTAACGTCTCGATAGAGGAACCCACTATACCTGTCATCTTTAGTACTACATGGACTATTTATCTAAATATTTTTTTCTGAATGTTGTTGCTGGTTTAGGAGCTACATTACCTAAGAAACCCTATAAATCACATGCAATTAAGTTTTTTTGCTAGAGTATTTATTTTTATTTCAGAGTTTTAACGTCTTGATAGAGGAACCCACTATACCTGTCATATTTAGTACTTCATGGACTATCCATCTTAATATTTTTATCAGAATATTGTTGCTGGTTTAGGAGCTACATTACCTAAGAAACCCTATAAATCACAAGAAATTGAGTTTTTTGCTGGAGTATTTATTTTTATTCCATAGTTTTAACGTCTTAATAGAGGAACCCACTATACCTGTCATCTTTGGTACTTCATGGACTATCCATATAAATATTTTTATCAGAATATTGTTGCTGGTTTAGGAGCTACATTACCTAAGAAACCCTATAAATCACAAGCAATTAAGTTTTTTTGCTAGAGTATTTATTTTTATTTCAGAGTTTTAACGTCTTGATAGAGGAACCCACTATACCAGTCATATTTAGTACTTCATGGACTATCTATCTTAATATTTTTATCAGAATATTGTTGCTGGTTGCACTTAGGAGCTACATTACCTAAGAAACCCTATAAATTACAAGCAATTGAGTTTTTTTGCTAGAGTATTTATTTTTATTCTAGAGTTTAACGTCTTGATAGAGGAACCCACTATACCTGTCATCTTTAGTACTTCATGGACTATTCATCAAAATAATTTTATCAGAATGTTATTGCTGGTTTAGGAGCTACATTACCTAAGAAACCCTATAAATCACAAGCAATTGAGTTTTTTTGCTAGAGTATTTATTTTTATTCCAGAGTTTTAACGTCTTTATAGAGGAACCCACTATACCTGTCATCTTTAGTACTACATGGACTATTCATCTAAATATTTTTATCAGAATATTGTTGCTGGTTTAGGAGCTACATTACCTAAGAAACCATATAAATCACAAGAAATTGAGTTTTATGCTGGAGTTTTTTTTTTATTCTAGAGTTTTAACGTCTTGATTAAGGAACCCACTATACCTGTCATCTTAAGTACTTCATGGACTATCCATTTAAATATTTTTATCAGAAAATTCTTGATGGTTTAGGAGCTACATTACCTAAGAAACCCTATAAATCACAAGCAATTGAGTTTTTTTGCTAGAGTATTTATTTTTATTCCAGAGTTTTAACGAGTTTATAGAGGAACCCACTATACCTTTCATCTTAAATAATTCATGGACTATCCATCTAAATATTTTTATCAGAATATTATAGCTGGTTTAGGAGCTACATTACCTAAGAAACCCTAAAAATCACAAGCAATTGAGTTTTTTGCTGGAGTATTTATTTTTATTCCAGAGTTTTAACGTCTTGGTAGAGGAACCCACTATACCTGTCATCTTAAGTACTTCATGGACTATCCATCTAAATATTTTTATCAGAATATTCTTGCTGGTTTAGGAGCTACATTACCTAAGAAACCCTATAAATCACAAGCAATGGAGTTTTTTTGCTAGAGTATTTATTTTTATTCCAGAGTTTTAACGTCTCGATAGAGGAACCCACTATACCTGTCATCTTAAGTACTTTATGGACTTTCCATCTAAATATTTTTATCAGAATATTGTAGCTGGTTTAGGAGCTACATTACCTAAGAAACCCTATAAATCACAAGAAATTGAGTTTTTTGCTGGAGTTTTTTTTTATTCTAGAGTTTTAACGTCTTGATATAGGAACCCACTATACCTGTCATCTTAAGTACTTGATGGACTATCCATCTAAATATTTTTATCAGAATATTCTTGCTGGTTTAGGAGCTACATTACCTAAGAAACCCTATAAATCACAAGCAATGGAGTTTTTTTGCTAGAGTATTTATTTTTATTCCAGAGTTTTAACGTCTCGATAGAGGAACCCACTATACCTGTCATCTTTAGTACTACATGGACTATTTATCTAAATATTTTTTTCTGAATGTTGTTGCTGGTTTAGGAGCTACATTACCTAAGAAACCCTATAAATCACATGCAATTAAGTTTTTTTGCTAGAGTATTTATTTTTATTTCAGAGTTTTAACGTCTTGATAGAGGAACCCACTATACCTGTCATATTTAGTACTTCATGGACTATCCATCTTAATATTTTTATCAGAATATTGTTGCTGGTTTAGGAGCTACATTACCTAAGAAACCCTATAAATCACAAGAAATTGAGTTTTTTGCTGGAGTATTTATTTTTACTCCATAGTTTTAACGTCTTAATAGAGGAACCCACTATACCTGTCATCTTTGGTACTTCATGGACTATCCATATAAATATTTTTATCAGAATATTGTTGCTGGTTTAGGAGCTACATTACCTAAGAAACCCTATAAATCACAAGCAATTAAGTTTTTTTGCTAGAGTATTTATTTTTATTTCAGAGTTTTAACGTCTTGATAGAGGAACCCACTATACCTGTCATATTTAGTACTTCATGGACTATCTATCTTAATATTTTTATCAGAATATTGTTGCTGGTTTAGGAGCTACATTACCTAAGAAACCCTATGAATCACAAGAAATTGAGTTTTTTGCTGGAGTATTTATTTTTATTCCATAGTTTTAAAGTCTTGATAGAGAAACCCACTATACCTGTCATCTTAAGTACTTCATGGACTATCCATCCAAAATATTTTTATCAGAATATTGTAGCTGGTTTAGGAGCTACATTACCTAAGAAACCCTATAAGTCACAAGCAATTGAGTTTTTTGCTAGAGTATTTATTTTTATTTCAGAGTTTTAACGTCTTGATAGAGGAACCCACTATACCTGTCATATTTAGTACTTCATGGACTATCCATCTTAATATTTTTATCAGAATATTGTTGCTGGTTTAGGAGCTACATTACCTAAGAAACCCTATAAATCACAAGAAATTGAGTTTTTTGCTGGAGTATTTATTTTTATTCCATAGTTTTAACGTCTTAATAGAGGAACCCACTATACCTGTCATCTTTGGTACTTCATGGACTATCCATATAAATATTTTTATCAGAATATTGTTGCTGGTTTAGGAGCTACATTACCTAAGAAACCCTATAAATCACAAGCAATTAAGTTTTTTTGCTAGAGTATTTATTTTTATTTCAGAGTTTTAACGTCTTGATAGAGGAACCCACTATACCAGTCATATTTAGTACTTCATGGACTATCTATCTTAATATTTTTATCAGAATATTGTTGCTGGTTGCACTTAGGAGCTACATTACCTAAGAAACCCTATAAATTACAAGCAATTGAGTTTTTTTGCTAGAGTATTTATTTTTATTCTAGAGTTTAACGTCTTGATAGAGGAACCCACTATACCTGTCATCTTTAGTACTTCATGGACTATTCATCAAAATAATTTTATCAGAATGTTATTGCTGGTTTAGGAGCTACATTACCTAAGAAACCCTATAAATCACAAGCAATTGAGTTTTTTTGCTAGAGTATTTATTTTTATTCCAGAGTTTTAACGTCTTTATAGAGGAACCCACTATACCTGTCATCTTTAGTACTACATGGACTATTCATCTAAATATTTTTATCAGAATATTGTTGCTGGTTTAGGAGCTACATTACCTAAGAAACCATATAAATCACAAGAAATTGAGTTTTATGCTGGAGTTTTTTTTTTATTCTAGAGTTTTAACGTCTTGATTAAGGAACCCACTATACCTGTCATCTTAAGTACTTCATGGACTATCCATTTAAATATTTTTATCAGAAAATTCTTGATGGTTTAGGAGCTACATTACCTAAGAAACCCTATAAATCACAAGCAATTGAGTTTTTTTGCTAGAGTATTTATTTTTATTCCAGAGTTTTAACGAGTTTATAGAGGAACCCACTATACCTTTCATCTTAAATAATTCATGGACTATCCATCTAAATATTTTTATCAGAATATTATAGCTGGTTTAGGAGCTACATTACCTAAGAAACCCTAAAAATCACAAGCAATTGAGTTTTTTGCTGGAGTATTTATTTTTATTCCAGAGTTTTAACGTCTTGGTAGAGGAACCCACTATACCTGTCATCTTAAGTACTTCATGGACTATCCATCTAAATATTTTTATCAGAATATTCTTGCTGGTTTAGGAGCTACATTACCTAAGAAACCCTATAAATCACAAGCAATGGAGTTTTTTTGCTAGAGTATTTATTTTTATTCCAGAGTTTTAACGTCTCGATAGAGGAACCCACTATACCTGTCATCTTAAGTACTTTATGGACTTTCCATCTAAATATTTTTATCAGAATATTGTAGCTGGTTTAGGAGCTACATTACCTAAGAAACCCTATAAATCACAAGAAATTGAGTTTTTTGCTGGAGTTTTTTTTTATTCTAGAGTTTTAACGTCTTGATATAGGAACCCACTATACCTGTCATCTTAAGTACTTGATGGACTATCCATCTAAATATTTTTATCAGAATATTCTTGCTGGTTTAGGAGCTACATTACCTAAGAAACCCTATAAATCACAAGCAATGGAGTTTTTTTGCTAGAGTATTTATTTTTATTCCAGAGTTTTAACGTCTCGATAGAGGAACCCACTATACCTGTCATCTTTAGTACTACATGGACTATTTATCTAAATATTTTTTTCTGAATGTTGTTGCTGGTTTAGGAGCTACATTACCTAAGAAACCCTATAAATCACATGCAATTAAGTTTTTTTGCTAGAGTATTTATTTTTATTTCAGAGTTTTAACGTCTTGATAGAGGAACCCACTATACCTGTCATATTTAGTACTTCATGGACTATCCATCTTAATATTTTTATCAGAATATTGTTGCTGGTTTAGGAGCTACATTACCTAAGAAACCCTATAAATCACAAGAAATTGAGTTTTTTGCTGGAGTATTTATTTTTATTCCATAGTTTTAACGTCTTAATAGAGGAACCCACTATACCTGTCATCTTTGGTACTTCATGGACTATCCATATAAATATTTTTATCAGAATATTGTTGCTGGTTTAGGAGCTACATTACCTAAGAAACCCTATAAATCACAAGCAATTAAGTTTTTTTGCTAGAGTATTTATTTTTATTTCAGAGTTTTAACGTCTTGATAGAGGAACCCACTATACCTGTCATATTTAGTACTTCATGGACTATCTATCTTAATATTTTTATCAGAATATTGTTGCTGGTTTAGGAGCTACATTACCTAAGAAACCCTATGAATCACAAGAAATTGAGTTTTTTGCTGGAGTATTTATTTTTATTCCATAGTTTTAAAGTCTTGATAGAGAAACCCACTATACCTGTCATCTTAAGTACTTCATGGACTATCCATCCAAAATATTTTTATCAGAATATTGTAGCTGGTTTAGGAGCTACATTACCTAAGAAACCCTATAAGTCACAAGCAATTGAGTTTTTTGCTAGAGTATTTATTTTTATTCCAGAGTTTTAACGTCTTGATAGAGGAACCCACTATACCTGTCATCTTAAGTACTTTATGGACTTTCCATCTAAATATTTTTATCAGAATATTCTTGCTGGTTTAGGAGCTACATTACCTAAGAAACCCTATAAATCACAAGCAATGGAGTTTTTTTGCTAGAGTATTTATTTTTATTCCAGAGTTTTAACGTCTTGATAGAGGAACCCACTATACCTGTCATCTTTAGTACTACATGGACTATTTATCTAAATACTTTTTTCTGAATGTTGTTGCTGGTTTAGGAGCTACATTACCTAAGAAACCCTATAAATTACAAGCAATTGAGTTTTTTTGCTAGAGTATTTATTTTTATTCTAGAGTTTAACGTCTTGATAGAGGAACCCACTATACCTGTCATCTTTAGTACTTCATGGACTATTCATCAAAATAATTTTATCAGAATGTTATTGCTGGTTTAGGAGCTACATTACCTAAGAAACCCTATAAATCACAAGCAATTGAGTTTTTTTGCTAGAGTATTTATTTTTATTCCAGAGTTTTAACGTCTTTATAGAGGAACCCACTATACCTGTCATCTTTAGTACTACATGGACTATTCATCTAAATATTTTTATCAGAATATTGTTGCTGGTTTAGGAGCTACATTACCTAAGAAACCCTATAAATCACAAGAAATTGAGTTTTATGCTGGAGTTTTTTTTTATTCTAGAGTTTTAACGTCTTGATTAAGGAACCCACTATACCTGTCATCTTAAGTACTTCATGGACTATCCATTTAAATATTTTTATCAGAAAATTCTTGATGGTTTAGGAGCTACATTACCTAAGAAACCCTATAAATCACAAGCAATTGAGTTTTTTTGCTAGAGTATTTATTTTTATTCCAGAGTTTTAACGAGTTTATAGAGGAACCCACTATACCTTTCATCTTAAATAATTCATGGACTATCCATCTAAATATTTTTATCAGAATATTATAGCTGGTTTAGGAGCTACATTACCTAAGAAACCCTAAAAATCACAAGCAATTGAGTTTTTTGCTAGAGTATTTATTTTTATTCCAGAGTTTTAACGTCTTGGTAGAGGAACCCACTATACCTGTCATCTTAAGTACTTCATGGACTATCCATCTAAATATTTTTATCAGAATATTGTTGCTGGTTTAGGAGCTACATTACCTAAGAAACCCTATAAATCACAAGCAATTGAGTTTTTTGCTGGAGTTTTTTTTTTATTCCAGAGTTTTAACGTCTTAATAGAGGAACCCACTATACCTGTCATCTTAAGTACTTTATGGACTTTCCATCTAAATATTTTTATCAGAATATTGTAGCTGGTTTAGGAGCTACATTACCTAAGAAACCCTATAAATCACAAGAAATTGAGTTTTTTGCTGGAGTTTTTTTTTATTCTAGAGTTTTAACGTCTTGATATAGGAACCCACTATACCTGTCATCTTAAGTACTTCATGGACTATCCATCTAAATATTTTTATCAGAATATTCTTGCTGGTTTAGGAGCTACATTACCTAAGAAACCCTATAAATCACAAGCAATGGAGTTTTTTTGCTAGAGTATTTATTTTTATTCCAGAGTTTTAACGTCTCGATAGAGGAACCCACTATACCTGTCATCTTTAGTACTACATGGACTATTTATCTAAATATTTTTTTCTGAATGTTGTTGCTGGTTTAGGAGCTACATTACCTAAGAAACCCTATAAATCACATGCAATTAAGTTTTTTTGCTAGATTATTTATTTTTATTTCAGAGTTTTAACGTCTTGATAGAGGAACCCACTATACCTGTCATATTTAGTACTTCACGGACTATCCATCTTAATATTTTTATCAGAATATTGTTGCTGGTTTAGGAGCTACATTACCTAAGAAACCCTATAAATCACAAGAAATTGAGTTTTTTGCTGGAGTATTTATTTTTATTCCATAGTTTTAACGTCTTAATAGAGGAACCCACTATACCTGTCATCTTTGGTACTTCATGGACTATCCATATAAATATTTTTATCAGAATATTGTTGCTGGTTTAGGAGCTACATTACCTAAGAAACCCTATAAATCACAAGCAATTAAGTTTTTTTGCTAGAGTATTTATTTTTATTTCAGAGTTTTAACGTCTTGATAGAGGAACCCACTATACCTGTCATATTTAGTACTTCATGGACTATCTATCTTAATATTTTTATCAGAATATTGTTGCTGGTTTAGGAGCTACATTACCTAAGAAACCCTATGAATCACAAGAAATTGAGTTTTTTGCTGGAGTATTTATTTTTATTCCATAGTTTTAAAGTCTTGATAGAGAAACCCACTATACCTGTCATCTTAAGTACTTCATGGACTATCCATCCAAAATATTTTTATCAAAATATTGTAGCTGGTTTAGGAGCTACATTACCTAAGAAACCCTATAAGTCACAAGCAATTGAGTTTTTTGCTAGAGTATTTATTTTTATTCCAGAGTTTTAACGTCTTGATAGAGGAACCCACTATACCTGTCATCTTAAGTACTTTATGGACTTTCCATCTAAATATTTTTATCAGAATATTCTTGCTGGTTTAGGAGCTACATTACCTAAGAAACCCTATAAATCACAAGCAATGAAGTTTTTTTGCTAGAGTATTTATTTTTATTCCAGAGTTTTAACGTCTTGATAGAGGAACCCACTATACCTGTCATCTTTAGTACTACATGGACTATTTATCTAAATACTTTTTTCTGAATGTTGTTGCTGGTTTAGGAGCTACATTACCTAAGAAACCCTATAAATCACAAGCAATTAAGTTTTTTTGCTAGAGTATATATTTTTATTCCAGAGTTTTAACGTCTTGATAGAGGAACCCACTATACCTGTCATATGTACTTCATGGACTATCCATCTTAATATTTTTATCAGAATATTGTTGCTGGTTTAGGAGCTACATTACCTAAGAAACCCTATAAATCACAAGCAATTGAGTTTTTTGCTAGAGTATTTATTTTTATTCCAGAGTTTTAACGTCTTGGTAGAGGAACCCATTATACCTGTCATCTTTAGTACTTCATGGACTATCCATCTAAATATTTTTATCAGAATATTGTTGCTGGTTTAGGAGCTACATTACCTAAGAAACCCTATAAATCACAAGCAATTGAGTTTTTTGCTGGAGTTTTTTTTTTATTCCAGAGTTTTAACGTCTTGGTAGAGAAACCCACTATACCTGTCATCTTAAGTACTTTATGGACTATCCATCTAAATATTTTTATTAGAATATTGTAGCTGGTTTAGGAGCTACATTACCTAAGAAACCCTATAAATCACAAGCAATTGAGTTTTTTGCTAGAGTATTTATTTTTATTCCAGAGTTTTAACGTCTTGGTAGAGGAACCCACTATACCTGTCATCTTAAGTACTTCATGGACTATCCATCTAAATATTTTTATCAGAATATTGTTGCTGGTTTAGGAGCTACATTACCTAAGAAACCCTATAAATCACAAGCAATTGAGTTTTTTGCTGGAGTTTTTTTTTTATTCCAGAGTTTTAACGTCTTAATAGAGGAACCCACTATACCTGTCATCTTAAGTACTTTATGGACTTTCCATCTAAATATTTTTATCAGAATATTGTAGCTGGTTTAGGAGCTACATTACCTAAGAAACCCTATAAATCACAAGAAATTGAGTTTTTTGCTGGAGTTTTTTTTTATTCTAGAGTTTTAACGTCTTGATATAGGAACCCACTATACCTGTCATCTTAAGTACTTCATGGACTATCCATCTAAATATTTTTATCAGAATATTCTTGCTGGTTTAGGAGCTACATTACCTAAGAAACCCTATAAATCACAAGCAATGGAGTTTTTTTGCTAGAGTATTTATTTTTATTCCAGAGTTTTAACGTCTCGATAGAGGAACCCACTATACCTGTCATCTTTAGTACTACATGGACTATTTATCTAAATATTTTTTTCTGAATGTTGTTGCTGGTTTAGGAGCTACATTACCTAAGAAACCCTATAAATCACATGCAATTAAGTTTTTTTGCTAGAGTATTTATTTTTATTTCAGAGTTTTAACGTCTTGATAGAGGAACCCACTATACCTGTCATATTTAGTACTTCATGGACTATCCATCTTAATATTTTTATCAGAATATTGTTGCTGGTTTAGGAGCTACATTACCTAAGAAACCCTATAAATCACAAGAAATTGAGTTTTTTGCTGGAGTATTTATTTTTATTCCATAGTTTTAACGTCTTAATAGAGGAACCCACTATACCTGTCATCTTTGGTACTTCATGGACTATCCATATAAATATTTTTATCAGAATATTGTTGCTGGTTTAGGAGCTACATTACCTAAGAAACCCTATAAATCACAAGCAATTAAGTTTTTTTGCTAGAGTATTTATTTTTATTTCAGAGTTTTAACGTCTTGATAGAGGAACCCACTATACCTGTCATATTTAGTACTTCATGGACTATCTATCTTAATATTTTTATCAGAATATTGTTGCTGGTTTAGGAGCTACATTACCTAAGAAACCCTATGAATCACAAGAAATTGAGTTTTTTGCTGGAGTATTTATTTTTATTCCATAGTTTTAAAGTCTTGATAGAGAAACCCACTATACCTGTCATCTTAAGTACTTCATGGACTATCCATCCAAAATATTTTTATCAGAATATTGTAGCTGGTTTAGGAGCTACATTACCTAAGAAACCCTATAAGTCACAAGCAATTGAGTTTTTTGCTAGAGTATTTATTTTTATTCCAGAGTTTTAACGTCTTGATAGAGGAACCCACTATACCTGTCATCTTAAGTACTTTATGGACTTTCCATCTAAATATTTTTATCAGAATATTCTTGCTGGTTTAGGAGCTACATTACCTAAGAAACCCTATAAATCACAAGCAATGGAGTTTTTTTGCTAGAGTATTTATTTTTATTCCAGAGTTTTAACGTCTTGATAGAGGAACCCACTATACCTGTCATCTTTAGTACTACATGGACTATTTATCTAAATACTTTTTTCTGAATGTTGTTGCTGGTTTAGGAGCTACATTACCTAAGAAACCCTATAAATTACAAGCAATTGAGTTTTTTTGCTAGAGTATTTATTTTTATTCTAGAGTTTAACGTCTTGATAGAGGAACCCACTATACCTGTCATCTTTAGTACTTCATGGACTATTCATCAAAATAATTTTATCAGAATGTTATTGCTGGTTTAGGAGCTACATTACCTAAGAAACCCTATAAATCACAAGCAATTGAGTTTTTTTGCTAGAGTATTTATTTTTATTCCAGAGTTTTAACGTCTTTATAGAGGAACCCACTATACCTGTCATCTTTAGTACTACATGGACTATTCATCTAAATATTTTTATCAGAATATTGTTGCTGGTTTAGGAGCTACATTACCTAAGAAACCCTATAAATCACAAGAAATTGAGTTTTATGCTGGAGTTTTTTTTTTATTCTAGAGTTTTAACGTCTTGATTAAGGAACCCACTATACCTGTCATCTTAAGTACTTCATGGACTATCCATTTAAATATTTTTATCAGAAAATTCTTGATGGTTTAGGAGCTACATTACCTAAGAAACCCTATAAATCACAAGCAATTGAGTTTTTTTGCTAGAGTATTTATTTTTATTCCAGAGTTTTAACGAGTTTATAGAGGAACCCACTATACCTTTCATCTTAAATAATTCATGGACTATCCATCTAAATATTTTTATCAGAATATTATAGCTGGTTTAGGAGCTACATTACCTAAGAAACCCTAAAAATCACAAGCAATTGAGTTTTTTGCTAGAGTATTTATTTTTATTCCAGAGTTTTAACGTCTTGGTAGAGGAACCCACTATACCTGTCATCTTAAGTACTTCATGGACTATCCATCTAAATATTTTTATCAGAATATTGTTGCTGGTTTAGGAGCTACATTACCTAAGAAACCCTATAAATCACAAGCAATTGAGTTTTTTGCTGGAGTTTTTTTTTTATTCCAGAGTTTTAACGTCTTAATAGAGGAACCCACTATACCTGTCATCTTAAGTACTTTATGGACTTTCCATCTAAATATTTTTATCAGAATATTGTAGCTGGTTTAGGAGCTACATTACCTAAGAAACCCTATAAATCACAAGAAATTGAGTTTTTTGCTGGAGTTTTTTTTTATTCTAGAGTTTTAACGTCTTGATATAGGAACCCACTATACCTGTCATCTTAAGTACTTCATGGACTATCCATCTAAATATTTTTATCAGAATATTCTTGCTGGTTTAGGAGCTACATTACCTAAGAAACCCTATAAATCACAAGCAATGGAGTTTTTTTGCTAGAGTATTTATTTTTATTCCAGAGTTTTAACGTCTCGATAGAGGAACCCACTATACCTGTCATCTTTAGTACTACATGGACTATTTATCTAAATATTTTTTTCTGAATGTTGTTGCTGGTTTAGGAGCTACATTACCTAAGAAACCCTATAAATCACATGCAATTAAGTTTTTTTGCTAGAGTATTTATTTTTATTTCAGAGTTTTAACGTCTTGATAGAGGAACCCACTATACCTGTCATATTTAGTACTTCATGTACTATCCATCTTAATATTTTTATCAGAATATTGTTGCTGGTTTAGGAGCTACATTACCTAAGAAACCCTATAAATCACAAGAAATTGAGTTTTTTGCTGGAGTATTTATTTTTATTCCATAGTTTTAACGTCTTAATAGAGGAACCCACTATACCTGTCATCTTTGGTACTTCATGGACTATCCATATAAATATTTTTATCAGAATATTGTTGCTGGTTTAGGAGCTACATTACCTAAGAAACCCTATAAATCACAAGCAATTAAGTTTTTTTGCTAGAGTATTTATTTTTATTTCAGAGTTTTAACGTCTTGATAGAGGAACCCACTATACCTGTCATATTTAGTACTTCATGGACTATCTATCTTAATATTTTTATCAGAATATTGTTGCTGGTTTAGGAGCTACATTACCTAAGAAACCCTATGAATCACAAGAAATTGAGTTTTTTGCTGGAGTATTTATTTTTATTCCATAGTTTTAAAGTCTTGATAGAGAAACCCACTATACCTGTCATCTTAAGTACTTCATGGACTATCCATCCAAAATATTTTTATCAGAATATTGTAGCTGGTTTAGGAGCTACATTACCTAAGAAACCCTATAAGTCACAAGCAATTGAGTTTTTTGCTAGAGTATTTATTTTTATTCCAGAGTTTTAACGTCTTGATAGAGGAACCCACTATACCTGTCATCTTAAGTACTTTATGGACTTTCCATCTAAATATTTTTATCAGAATATTCTTGCTGGTTTAGGAGCTACATTACCTAAGAAACCCTATAAATCACAAGCAATGAAGTTTTTTTGCTAGAGTATTTATTTTTATTCCAGAGTTTTAACGTCTTGATAGAGGAACCCACTATACCTGTCATCTTTAGTACTACATGGACTATTTATCTAAATACTTTTTTCTGAATGTTGTTGCTGGTTTAGGAGCTACATTACCTAAGAAACCCTATAAATCACAAGCAATTAAGTTTTTTTGCTAGAGTATATATTTTTATTCCAGAGTTTTAACGTCTTGATAGAGGAACCCACTATACCTGTCATATGTACTTCATGGACTATCCATCTTAATATTTTTATCAGAATATTGTTGCTGGTTTAGGAGCTACATTACCTAAGAAACCCTATAAATCACAAGCAATTGAGTTTTTTGCTAGAGTATTTATTTTTATTCCAGAGTTTTAACGTCTTGGTAGAGGAACCCATTATACCTGTCATCTTTAGTACTTCATGGACTATCCATCTAAATATTTTTATCAGAATATTGTTGCTGGTTTAGGAGCTACATTACCTAAGAAACCCTATAAATCACAAGCAATTGAGTTTTTTGCTGGAGTTTTTTTTTTATTCCAGAGTTTTAACGTCTTGGTAGAGAAACCCACTATACCTGTCATCTTAAGTACTTTATGGACTATCCATCTAAATATTTTTATTAGAATATTGTAGCTGGTTTAGGAGCTACATTACCTAAGAAACCCTATAAATCACAAGCAATTGAGTTTTTTGCTAGAGTATTTATTTTTATTCCAGAGTTTTAACGTCTTGGTAGAGGAACCCATTATACCTGTCATCTTTAGTACTTTATGGACTATCCATCTAAATATTTTTATCAGAATATTGTTGCTGGTTTAGGAGCTACATTACCTAAGAAACCCTATAAATCACAAGCAATTGAGTTTTTTGCTGGAGTTTTTTTTTTATAGGGTTTCTTAGGTCATCACAAGAAATTGAGTTTTTTGCTGGAGTTTTTTTTTTATTCCAGATTTTCAACGTCTTGATAGAGGAACCCACTATACCTGTCATCTTAAGTACTTCATGGACTATCCATCTAAATATTTTTATCAGAATATTGTAGCTGGTTTAGGAGCTACATTACCTAAGAAACCCTATAAATCACAAGCAATTGAGTTTTTTGCTAGAGTATTTATTTTTATTCCAGAGTTTTAACGTCTTGGTAGAGAAACCCATTATACCTGTCATCTTTAGTACTTCATGGACTATCTATCTAAATATTTTTATCAGAATATTGTTGCTGGTTTAGGAGCTACATTACCTAAGAAACCCTATAAATCACAAGCAATTGAGTTTTTTGCTGGAGTTTTTTTTTTATTCCAGAGTTTTAACGTCTTGGTAGAGGAACCCACTATACCTGTCATCTTAAGTACGTTATGGACTATCCATCTAAATATTTTTATCAGAATATTGTAGCTGGTTTAGGAGCTACATTACCTAAGAAACCCTATAAATCACAAGCAATTGAGATTTTTTGCTAGAGTATTTATTTTTATTCCAGGGTTTTAACGTCTTGGTAGAGGAACCCACTATACCTGTCATCTTTAGTACTTAATGGACTATCAATCTAAATATTTTTATCAGAATATTCTAGCTGGTTTAGGAGCTACATTACCTAAGAAACCCTATAAATCACAAGCAATTGCAATTCTTTGCAAGATTTTTTTTTATTCAAGATTTCCAACGTCTTGATAGTAGAATCTCTCATCTTCAGTACTTTACGGACTATCTATATAAATATTTTTATGAGAATATTGTTGCTGGTTTAGGATGTACATTACCTAAGAAAACCTATAAACCAAAAGATATTGAATTTTTATTGCTAGAGATTTTTTTTTATTCCAGAGTTCCAAAGTCTTTATAGTGGAACCCACTATACTCGTAATCTTCAGTACATCATGTACCATTAATTGAAATATTTTTATCAGAATATTGTCGCTGGTTTAGGAGCTATATTACCAAAGATATAAATGATAATAAATTAAGTATTTTTGCTAGAGTTTTTAGTATAAAAAGTACTGTTGTGTACAACAGTCGCGAATGTGCCACAATTACTCGTTTTCAAATGCCTAACCTTAGAAACACAGTCAGAGGTAGCCATAGGTAAGTATTTCAAAGACATTGCCGAGACATCATACTGTTTCTTTACTTAATGTGGTATAGCTATACGCTCGCTTAAATTTTAGTCAACTGTCCGAAATTTGCTTATTGTATTTTTTTCTTTCCAAAACGTTCGTTAGCGAAATAGAGATGTTGTATTTGTACAACGTTGTTGCCAATAGAGTAATAGAGCCTGCGGCCAAATTCTGTTGCTTATAATGGAAACATTAGCTAGGCAACATAAAAAATCGTTAAAAACTAAAAATATCATTGTACGCTGTTGCTATATATTGTAAAACAAGACTTTATTTGTAAACACATCTTATATAGTAGTTGAGTATTTAAAGATAGGACAAATATATAAAAATGTGACATGGGCACTATGGGTAGATGACTAAAATAGAAAGCATATACCTATTATTAAAAAAAAAAAAAAAAAAAGTTGGCTGCTTTACTAGGCAAAGATTTTCTATCAGCCGGCACAGCATCTTTTAATTGATTTAAGATTTTCTTTGTTTTACTGAAGCACTTATGTGACTTTTTATCTACTTGGTAGTAAGGAGTCCTACAAAATCTATGAATGCGATCGATTAATTTTGATTGCTCCCACTATGCCGACTCAATAAAGCAGTTACAAAATGGGCGGCGACGAAGATGGATTTTGCATTACACGATAAGGCCTGCTGCTTTATGCTCAAGTTAGTAAACTGCTTGCTTCTTAATTTCATTTAAAAATTCCACAATCGTCTTGTTGACATCAAAACATATATACAGGGTGAATTTGAAAGGTCATACTTTGGGCTAATATGAGGCTCTACTGATCAAATCGAGTAAATTTCCCCATGGAACCATGTGTCGCAAATGAAAATATTTTTGGTTTCCCCATACAAATTGGTCATTTTAACATTACTAGTTTGTATGGAGAAGGCAATTTGTTTTTTCATTTGCGAGAGGATGTAAAAAAGTTTAATATAAAAGTATATTTATAAAAAGTTTGGGCTAATATGAGATCAAATCGAACAACTTTTTCCATGGAACCATGTGTCGCAAATTAAAAAAAAAATTGCCTTCTCCATACAAACTAGTAATGTTAAAATGACCAATTTGTATGGGGAAGCCAAAATCATATTAGCCCAAAGTACACCTATTCAAATTTACTCTGTATATGGAAGTAATGTTGGTTTTAGTAGTAACTGTTGTTGCGAATATGTTCACATATCTCAACTAAGTAATAAAAATCTCAAACTGAATGAATAATCCAAAAATATTTAATCTATACTAATACCTATTAATAAAGAGGTAAAGTTTGTGAGGTTGTATCTCTGGATCTACTGAACCGATTTTGAAAATTCTTTATATATAACATCATGCTACGACCAATAGGAGCGGAAGATTAATGAAAAACATTGGAAAACGGGGAAAATTTGTTCCTTTAGAGAGCTTTCGTTGTGTGCGCCGCGAAAATGGTTAAAGTTACGCAGACGAAGTTGCACGTGTCAGCTAGTACTTAATAGAAGTATTATATGTAATAATAATAATAGCCTTTATTTCTGAAAGTAGATTACAATAGTTATATAATAATAAGTTATATAAAGTATTTACCGACAAAGGTCTCCTCCAATGTTTTCCAACACTTTCTGTTTTCTGCTTTTATTAAATTATATTAATTACATAAACTTAATATTATTAATTCGTAAATTTTAAAACTTAAAGTTAGCTATCTTTGCTACAAATACCTTTTTTATGTAGGTATATAAAAATATAATATTTTCCTAATATTATCGTTGTTTTTGGTATACATTGTACAAGTCTTGTTATATACGTGGTGGCCGAGTCGGTTAGACTTTGGACTTAAAAACACTTAGGTCCCTGGTTCGAATCCCGGTCTGTACCAATGAGTTTTTAATTCAAAAAATTATGTACATTTGTTCGACAACACCACTATAGTGCCTCGGAGAGCACGTTCAGCCGTCGGTCCCGGTTTCACTATACCAACTTGTGAAACTGTTTATAGATGGGTTATTGAGTCTATTCTATATGTAGACTCATACCATCGGCTACAAAGAGGTGGGATTAAAAACCTCGTTCCTGACGCCGTCTAGGCGGTCTCGGGCGCCGTAAGGCACCCGGGATGATATGTATAGTACAAGTAGCACTTAGTTTGTAACCAGGGCAATATATTATGTAATCTCCTTTATATTATCATGCTTTAGAGGACACTTTTTTTCTATCTGGTGTATTTTAAAATATGTTAAACGTACATACAACGTACATAAGTCTTACTTTCGCATTTTTCTTATTTATTCATTTATAATATTAGTATGGATATAGATAGGTAGTTTTTGAGCATTTTTTTTCTGTAATCAAAACTCTATTTCACTTTTTCTTCGTTTGTACGGATCCTAAGTTCATGAATAGTACTCGCACTTGACCGATGTGACGTTATACGCTACGTGGCTACCGTTTTTTTTAACGTTTACTTTCGCGTTAACATTTTGACCAAGCGTGTGCTTGGTCAAAATGATACTGATACTGCATTTATAGTTCCCAAAATTTCCGCTTGGAGCGCTGAACAATTTCCCATACAAATATTAGTTAACTTAAACGCAAAGTAATAGTTAGAAAACTCACACTGGGGTACTGACGTAGAACAGTCATCACGTCAAGCGATGTAATTATTAACTCGCGCTCAAATACTTCGTTTTTAAATGGACGTTTTGCATATATTAAAAAAAAACGTAATTTCTTTATAGAGGTAACCCTTAATTAAAATTTGGTTATACTACGGTTATTTCTTATAATAATAATATTATTAATTTCAAGCAAAACTGTATTTTTAAATCGTATGTGTGCCATGCCGCAAGCAAATGCTAATACATCTATACATCCTTAAATCCTATATAAATCTTTCGTTTTTGATACTGAAAATTCGAAATTTACGATGAAACTAAACCCGAGTTTTCACATTAACTCCATAGCGGCCTCTTGGTCTAGGGGCATGATTCCTGCTTTGGGTGCAGGAGGTCCCGGGTTCGAATCCCGGAGGGGCCCTTCGTTTTTTATTTGCATATTTACTTTTTTTTTTATTAAAAATATACTTTATTATTTTTAATCTACTTAAAAACTAAAAAAAAAAATTTTTTTCATAAAAAGACTTGCAGGTCAACTCGAAGTGTGTTTTTGTCTAAATGAATGCTAAGGGATGAATAAGAGTACGAAATTAGCTATATACTCGTATGTATACCTGACCCTCCGTACTACTGATCTATATTAGTAAAAGAGCTGGATAATAATAATTGAAATATTGATGTTTATAAAGTTCTTAGTTAAAAAAAAATACAAGACAGTATTTTTTATATAAGACAGTTTTGACTTAAATAAATAATAATAATATGTAGGACAATTTACACATATTGCTTTGGTCACAAACTAAGCTCTAGGCTTCTACTATGTGTACCAACAACAACGATATAATACATATAATATTTTTATAAACACCCAGACCATGACAAACTGTACAGAAAAAAAACGTACCAACTAATTATGTTTTTTTGCCATGGGTGGGAATCGAACCCACGACCTCCGGATACAACGCCAAAGGCGCAACCACTAGTCTTGGAGGTTGTCCGTAGACTAGTGGTTGTTTGCAACGGTCCCTAAGTCCAGGCCCCGCTACTAAAGCCACATATGATGTTTTCCTATTGCGTCCTATAAGTGTTTCTTCGGTCAAGGTCACCGATCCAGTTTAATGTGAGTCTAGCCTACACTAAACACCACCCATCTTCCCCGAAATCAACGACATTCCATGGTTTTTTTATTGGAACACGATATGTGATTTTGTCGCAGCTGGTGGTTAGCACAGCCCCGATTTATGGGCAGCATAACTTGACATCAATAACTTGTTTGTTAACAATATTGATCGCTACCACTATGCCAGCTAATCGATGCAGTTACGAAACGATTGTAGAGAATCTAGGTGTTCTTTATGACATGAGCAAAATGTTAGGAACATACTGTGAATGGGGTCAGAATTTTTAATACGTTAGTGAAAATAAAAAAATGGAAAAAAATAACGCATAAAAATATTTATGCACATATCTTTTTTCCAATTTCATACCTTGCTCTCAATTAAATAAGACTTACGTTAATCTACAAATAAGTTTTGTGAACTAAAATCCAATTAATATATAAAAATTTCGGTTCTAAACGCGATTTACTATTTGTTTCATTGATCGTGGTCACGGGATGACTGGAGCTGCGAGGTGGTCTTCATTCATGCTGCGAGCAGTTATAAAATAACCCGCACTATAAGTTATTGGTATTTAAATCACGACATAATACTCACAACATCCTCGGATGCGTCTGACGATTTGTCGCGGGACCGAAATCGATTGAGAACTGGATTCCAGAAAACTTATTGGGGCCCTGAAGAGCACTTTAGTTATAGAAGGATTTCTCCCTTTTACGCATAATCATTTTTTTGCTAATAAAAAGAGACAAAACCTTCCAAAAGTGCTAAAGTGTTCTTCAAAGACTCAATAAGTTTTAATGAATACCGGTGTTAATCTGTAAAAATTATAAGTTTTATATAAAAAAAAACACAAATTAAAACAGTGAAGTTTTCATTCAGAGTCTACATCGAACAAAGATCAGCTAGTCGCGGTATTTGGATAGACTCAATAACCCATCTATAAACAGTTTCTTGCCCATGATGCGCAGAAATAAATTTAATTAACTTATGTTTCTATACGTGTGTTGAATTTTTAGGTACCGTACCAATAATTGGCACCAGACCCAGGTTAGGTTAGGCCGCGGCCTCAACCTAGTGGTTATGTCACTGCGCAACTGATAAAAAGGTCATCTACTTAAAGATGACCGAAGGGTGACTGCTTTATACAACGAGGCAAATCACAGAGTTATAGCAAGGGCTATACCATCATAAGCACCGCATCAAGCTCGCGACTTTTTATTTCATTGCCTCCGAACGCCTAATCACTTCGCTAGGTACCCTGAGGCCGTTTAAATGGTTCTCGGGAGCCAAAAAGGCAATCTATGTACATTTGTTTGACAACACCACTATAGTGCCTCGGAGAGCACGTTAAGCTGTCGGTTCTGGTTTTACTATACCAACTTGTGAAACTGTTTATAGATGCTAATTTAGTCTATTTAAAAACTAATAATACTAAATAAACTCTAACGCAGACTACAACTACAATACACCAGCGTGCGGGGGTACGGGTGGAGGTGGGGGTGGGGGTGCGATTTGGGGGTGGGGGTGCGGTTTGGGGGTGCGGGTGCAGAAAAGGTGAGTCGGGAGTGCAACTTGAGTGAAGTATCTGGGGGTATGTTTACATGCATATGTAAGGTAGCGTTACCGACTCACCGTCATACGCGGGGAGAAGTAATACTTTCCAGTTGAATCAGCATGAGTATCGAAGAGCCTCATCAGACTCTCAGCTTAAGGCATGACAAATCAAACTGATAAAAATATTTTAATGGTGGTGCGGGTGCGGATGCAGAAAAGGTGAGTCGGGATATAAAGATAATAAGTACCTACCTACTAACATACATGTAAAAGAAATCAAGTTCGGATTGCATCATTATAACCTTAAAGAGGCACATATTAAATTAAAAAAAATAATGCATAAACTATTTGATACAACTCTGAATGTATCATTTTGAACGATAAAACATATTATTATATTTAAAAAAATACTATAGGTACAAATCAACTTTTGTCTTTTTTTTTCATGGAGTTTAGTGAATAGAATCAAAAAATGCACATGCCGTATAAAAATAAATGTTGAAGTTAATAGTAAAATATGTAGTATAATTTATGAAAAAAATAAAAAACAAGTTTTTGCTCTCCTGTAAAGTTGTCATTTTTGGGATGTATCATTTAGCACCGGAGGCACAGAAATATTCTAAATTTTCTTATAAAAGGTAAGTAGGTTTGTAACCTTTTTTGTTTCATACAATATACTGGCTGGTTGTAAGAAAAACATTTTTCGATTATGTTTGGTTTTTTTCATAAAATTGAAAGCGAATGCATTTGTTCCAATTTAAATGTGTTTTCTGAGCTATGCAAAAGCGGGAAGGAATCAATCTCAGGTATCTCGGCATTTTCTCTTTCGTCTTTGGCAGCGTTTCACTAACACAGGAGATCACAACCCAGGCCGCGGAAGGAGTATAACCACTCGGTAAGACCGACAACCGACAAGACATACAATTGATTGCAAGACGTCAACCAATGTTAACTGCCCGAGAGATAGGTTTATGGCTACATAACTCAAGTGGTGTTGTTGTTAGGTCTCAAACCATGCAAAATGGCTGCATGAGTACGGCCTACGAGCACGATACCCAATGATATGCCTACCTGTATATCACGGAAATCGGGCTTATCAAAATGAATGGTGTACATAACATGGACTCACAATGACATAAAATTTTGTTTGGTGATGAGTCTCGATTGGGGTTTAGGCCTGATACAAAAAGTGTAATAGTGCACCGTAGTCCCGGATATACTGAAAGCCTGAGTTACGTTCAGAAGGTTTATCCATAGACTAGCTCAACAGTTATGGTGTGGATGGGTATTATGAAGAACAGAAGAACTGAGCTCGTATTTGTAAATTACGTTAGGGATGTTCTTAAGCCTTATGTTCGCACATTTTCACAAACACTTGGCTCCGATTTCACGTTAATGCAAGACAATGCGCGTTCGCATACAGCTATGCGGACCAGTGAGTACTTGGCAATGGAAAATATCCAGGTATTGCCTTGGTCTGCACAATCCCCAAACCTCATCCCATCGAGCACGCATGGGATATGCTCCAGAGACATGTTTTAGAGAACGAAGTGACAACAACCCATTTATATATACGTGGTGGCCTAGTTGGTTAGACCTTAGGCTTAAAAAACACTTAGGTCCCTGGTTCGAATCCCGGTGTGTACCAATGAGTTTTTAATGAAAAAAAATATGTACATTTGTTTGACAACACCACTATAGTGCCTCGGAGAGCAAGTTAAACTGTCGGTCCCGGTTTCACTAAACCAACTTGTGAAACTCTTTTTAGATGGGCTATTGGGTCTATTCAAAACATAGCGACGAGCTAGCCACTTGTTCGGTGTAGACTCATACCATCGGCTACGACGAGGTGGGATTAAAAACCCCTCCGCTGGGTACCCTGGGGCCGTCTAAACGGCCTCGGGCGCCGTAAGGCACCCGTGATGATATATATATATATATATATATATGAAATTTATTTATTTATAAAATGTGCATAACGACCTACAAACAATACAAGGTTATATATAATCAGTAAAACATTCAGTTACAATCTGGTTTGTAGCCCTAAAGCATACACACTCATCATGTTTACATAAATAGTGAATATAAAGTACAATAAAATAACTAGTAAATTAACAATTATATTTAACCTACAGTAGATTAAAATTGAACATCATACACTAAAAATTAATTAATAAACACCATAAAAATAGATTTAAAAATACATTTAATTAATATCAATCACACTAAACTATATTAAATTATTTACCCACCTATTACCTATTCATAATGAAATGAAAAGAGCGACATTTATTTATAGCCATAGCAATTTAAAAGACACTTTCTACTGACATAATCCTATATTTATATAAATTAAATACATATACATTAAATACATATACATACACACATACATATATCAACAAATCAACAAATGGACCTACACACCTATGACCAATGCTCGACTCTCCTAAACCTACTGACATCCTTGTCAAAAATGTCAACCGAATTATCACCAGCGGACAAATCATTGTAAAGACGGCACATTCTGACAACTGGATTGTAATATGAGGTATTATTTTTGAAAGTTTGCAAATTAAACACCCTTCTGGAGTTGTCCCTGGCTCTATAACGCGTGTTAAGAGTCAAATCGGACAATAAAGAAGGCGAGTCAATTCTGGAATGAAGAATCCCATGAAGGCAAACGAGATGACTATGCCTACGCCTAGATTCAAGAGAGTTTATTTTGAATCTAGCTAATCTATCCTCATAAGAACCAATACTCCGACCAAGACCTCCCCTAAAACATAACATCTTCAAGCATTTACGCTGAATCCTTTCAATATTGTAGCTATGAATATTATAGATAGGAGCCCACACCACCGCATTATACTCCAAAACACTACGCACCAGTGAGAAATACAAATATTTCAAGCTGTTAGGGTCCTTAAATGTTTTGGTTGTTCTGAAAATGAAGCCCAATAATTGATTTGCTCTATTAATTATGTAGTCGTAGTGTGAACGAAAATTTAGTTTTTCATCAAATAAAACCCCCAAGTCTCTTGCTTCCCGTTTGCGCTCTAGTACTCGGGAATTTAGTCTGTAATTATAAGTATTCCTGTCAGTTTTCCAAGTAAACGTAACCACAAAACATTTGTTTACGTTAAGTGACATGTGGTTTTTTTCACACCACAGTGCAATGGTATCTAGATCCTTTTGAAGAAGGGCCGCACCACTATCATCCTTAACAGTTTGGAACACTTTTAAGTCATCAGCATACAGTAAACAGGGACATTCAAGACATTCTGCCAAGTCATTAATAAAGAGCACAAACATCAAAGGGCCCAAATGTGATCCCTGGGGAACTCCTGATGTGGTAACCACAGGTGCAGAGAGATGACCTCTTATCGCAACAAGTTGACTTCTATTTTGTAGGTATGATTCCAACCATCTAAGTAAGCTGCCATGGACCCCATAGGCTGATAATTTTTGACAAAGAATTGCGCGATCAACTTTGTCAAACGCTTTGGAAAAATCTGTATATATGGAGTCCACTTGCTCCCTCCTAGCAAATGCCCGACATAGGAAATTCTTATACTCAAGAAGATTACTAGTCGTAGACCTGCCCGCTAGAAATCCATGTTACTTAATTGATATTACAGGCCTAAGATGATGATATAGAAACTCATAAACAATTGATTCAAAAATCTTAGCACAACATGACAGAATACTTATAGGCCTATAATTTTCGCAAGAAGACTTATCTCCGGCCTTGAAAATAGGAACAACATGTGCTGTTTTCCACAGTGTAGGGAATACACCAGATTGTAAAGATTTGTTGAATAGGATGGATAAGGGTACGCTAAGTTGCTGACTGCAGTTCACGATAAATGATGGTGGAATTCCATCTGGGCCTGCGCCTTTGTTTTTATCAAGCTTTCTCATCACACTTAAGATTTGACTGCGATCAACTGATATGTTAGACAGTGTGCGTAGACTATTTATGCATAGCATGTTGGAAGGGTGATTATCAGGAGAGGCACAATCAAATACAGAAGCGAAATACTCTGAAAATAGATCACAAACTTCAGCATGGTGAGAAGAGACTTTACCACCATATTTGACTGAAAGTGGAATAGAATGTGTTCCTTTTTTACTTTTTAAAAATCTCCAAAAGTGTTTAACATTGCTACATAAAGAATTCTCAACAGAGGATTAAAAAACTTTATAATTTTCATGTAGCAGTCGTTTGCACCTAGCTCTGAGAAGACTAAAAGTATCATAGTCACGGGGGTTGTTATATTTTTTAAACAATTTGTGAAATTTATTCTTCTCAGATAAGCACTTTCTAAGCGATGGAGAAAACCATACTGGGTACTTATGAGATACATCCCTAGTTCTTGAAGTGTTTGCAGAGATTATATCATATAGCTTACTATAGAAACATTCAACTGCGACATCAACATCACAGGAGGATAGGATCTCACCCCAAGCAATTTTATCCAATACAGATTTAATATTTTCTATTTTACATTTGTTAAAGTTTAAGCGCAGTGAAATATTAGGTTTAATATACCTATACATGTCCTCCTGAGCCTGAACCATCTCAACTAACAATGCAGGATGATGCCTATCCATCACAACTAGTGCTTCCTCCTCAGAAACCATTACGTGACTCCGTGATGAGAAAACAAGGTCCAGGAAACGAGAGTTGTGGTTGGGAGTACAATTATACTGGTCTAAACTACAAAGAAACATTGTTTCAAGAAGCAATCGCGATTTAATATCACTTGCCTCACCCGGTGTCATAGCTAGGGAACCTTGAATCTTAGTCCAACTCAGACTGGGGATGTTAAAGTCTCCCAAACATATAAACCAGTTGTTGTGACTGCTGACCCGCAAAAGATTCCTCTGCATATTTTCATAAAAATCACTTGTCAGTCCTTTGGGGAGATCAGGGGGAAGGTAGCATAGGCATATATTAATAGTTATAGAATTGTTATTAGTATCAGGAAGAATGCTTATCCACAAATCCTCAGCACCACTTTCCCACTCAACCCGCTGTAAAATATTATATTTTTTTTAAATTGCTATTGCATCCCCACCACCTTCAGCCTTGTCAACCGAAGAGCTAGATCGATCCCTCCTAAATATATTATATCTATCATCACACCACTCATTATCAAAAATGCCACTATTAAAATTTGTCTCAGTCAAGCATATTAGGTCATAGGTGCAGTTTAGGGCATTGATATAAAAATCCTCAAGTTTTGAGCGAATACGGTTGACATTTTGATAGTAAAGTAACATAATAAGAATAATCAGATGCAATGAGTAAAAATAAAATAACAGAATAAGATTTTTTTTTTTTTTTTCTACTAAAATATATATACATATAGAATAAGTATAGTAGGCAATTATTAACAATATAATAATATAGGTATTTAATACAAACTGGAAATATCAATAGAATTCTTTAATAACTTTTATTTATGTTATCAAATAAACAAATAAAGTATAGTGATTATTAACAACATGTAGTTAAGTTTATAGGCATGTATATTTATAAAATTAATATCAATAATATATATATTAAATACAAATTGGAGATTTTAACAGACTCCTATAATATATCTTTAGGTAAACATCAAATACAGTTCAATGGTAGAGAAATATATATATAAGATTTCAATAAGACTAAATATTAAATTAAATAATAGTAAGTATCTAACATGTAAGAAATCAAAGTAAAATTGTAATTAAGTTAAATTATTTTGACTAGCGAATCAATATTTTTTATAAGTATGCAATTAGCTCCATCATCCTTGCGCACATACACTTTGCCATACCTGACCCATACAAACTTATAATTCTTCTCTTTGGCAACCTTTCTAGTGGCAGCATGGAGGGCTTTACAGTCCTGCGACAGATGTTCTGACACATAGATTCTAGTCTGACCATCTATACCAATGTGATTAACATTTAATAATTAATAATAAATTATTTTACAATACAATAATTTTGTTAATCAATTTATAAAAATAAAAAAAGTTTAGTTGCTTCAGTATCTTAGTTTGTACTACGTATGATATTAATTTATTAAAAACCATTCTAAAATTCAAATTAGTACATGCTTAGACTTTTTTGAAGTGTGTATTATTACCGTCTAAGTAAACGTAATACTTTAGAACGATGGATACACCTAAATTGTTTCGGGGTACGTTTTATCTTCATTATTAAACTCGAAACTTGTTCCCCTTTTGCTCCGCCATCCATGCTTGAGGATTTACCACTGTAGCCACCTACGCTATTTTTGGTTCTAAAGACATCGGTTCCTTGCTTCTTTTATGTTGAGTTAGTTGTAATTTGGTCTAATATGATGACTTAAAATTTTGTACTTTGGGCTAATATGAGGTTTTACTAATCAAGTCGAATAACTTTTCCCATAGTCATTCCCATAGTTTATATGTGTCGCAAATGAAAAAAAATACTTGAAGAATTTTACTCAGAAGGAGAAAGCACTTTTGGCATGGTGACTGCATACTAATAGCCCGGCAGGTAATGACACATTTCAGTCATTCATTTCAGCATGGCTAATTTTCTATAAATTGCTAGTTTATTACGTGTACAAACATAAAACCGAGGTCAGCTGGCACATACGCGGGGGGAGGTGGATGCTGAATTTATGAAAACAAAATAATTCCATCGGTTTTTTTTTACAGTACTGTATTAGATGACTAAAAAAAATATTCAGCTGCTAAAATAGCGGTGGAAAGGACATCCTTGAAGTGGACAAGTCGTCAACCGACACCGTAAACATTGCGGTCCTAGTTCAGAGCCCGTTCGTCGGAATGTTCATCCGAGCAGCGGACGTACTTTCCACCACTATTTCAGCAGCTGATTTTTTTTTAACATGTTACAGTCTTATAGAATACTGTAAAAAGATTCAAGCCTGCTGGTATTTTTTTATTTTCATAAATTTATAACGTGTGGGAGGCTTTCCAGCATCTGCTTCCCCCGCGGACGCGTCTTAAGACCTCGATTTAGTGTATGTACATGTAATAAACTATAATTTCAGAGAAAACTGGCCATGCTAAAATGACTAGCTCTAAAATGTCGTTACCTCCCGGGCTATAAATACACCTAACACTTTTATAATAATAGCCTCGAGAAAAAAAACAGTTTCTCTTATAAAGTTCAGTTTTAACCTTGAGAATATAATTAAAAAAATCACCCTTCAACCTTATACCTCCTAAACTGGCTGCACGAGAAATGCTTTTACAATTTGGCAGAGTTTTTTAATACCAAGTGGACATGATCTTTTATACATCTAGTCAAATATTATTGTGGCATTCTCTTTTTCTTGTAATCTCGTGTGTTTGTGATTTTGATAATGTTAACAAATTATTGTAATTTTTGTTTTTTATAATGATGGTCTAAAATTTTATAAGTAGATAATTTTTTAATAAATAAAAAAAAACAATGTACCTACCTACCTAAATATATTCATATACCACAAATGGCGGAGTAAGTGATCCTAAAAATCTGTAAAACAACTTATGTAAACCTTATTCCGTGAATAAAGAATCATTCATTCACTCATTTTGTATTTTTGTATTTTGTATTATAAATCGAGACCTTTATTGTTATTACTAAAAAAACACTTATCAGACAGTTCAATTATACATCAGCTTTCCGTTCGTCTATAGAGATTCGAATTTTAAAAATACTTACTTAAACGGCCTTCAAAATGTAGCTAGGTACAGAACAAATCATAATCCTAGCATCAGTAGTTTCGTCTGGAAGAAAACAAATGTAAATCAGTCAGGAGAAGCCCTATAAAGTATATTATGTAACTTTATATATAAAGTGTAAAAAAAAAACTTAATATATAAAGTTATATAGGTAAAATACTTTATATAGAACCTTTTCTTAAAAAGTTATAACACTTGTCCCTTTATTTGTTGGTTAACTTGTAACTTAAAATATTTAGTAAATAAGAGCTGTACTTTTTGATAAAATCAAATGAACTAATAGTTATTACGTGTGAAATCATAATCAATGAAAAAGATAAACAACGTTTTTATCACAAATCTTATAAAATTCTGTTATTACCTTAATTATGATGAAGCAATATATAACACAATAAATGCTTCCAACTACATAATATTAGTAATACAAATATATAATTCAATGCCTTATACAAGACACCTTTACTTTATATAATATATATATTCTGATAGAAAACATAAAAAAAAAAAAAAAAAAAAATATGCATACATATATATCATCACGGGTGCCTTACGGCGCCCGAGACCGCCTAGACGTCCCCAGGGTACCCAGCGGAGGGGTTTTAATCCCACCTCGTCGTAGCCGATGGTATGAGTCTACACCGAACAAGTGGCTAGCTCGTCGCGATGTTTTGAATAGACTCAATAACCCATTTATAAACAGTTTCACAAGTTGGTATAGTGAAACCGGGACCGACAGCTTAACGTGCTCTCCGAGGCACTATAGTGGTATTGTCAAACAAATGTACATACATTTTTTAATTAAAAACTCATTGGTACACACCGGGATTCGAACCAGGTACACGTGTTTTTAAGTCCAAGATCTAATTAAATCAGGCACCACGTATATAATTAATAATATCCTTTCTAAAAATAAAAAAAAAGTTAAAGAAAGTCCCTTATCTTTCTTATAAAGAAAATGTTGTCTTGTCAAATTAACGAAATTCTTAAATTACAGCGGCTAAGCAAAGCTAAAATCTCCGGCATTCTAAGGGATTTGAGAACAGATAGGGTAACAGTATTTTCAGCAAACTGAATTAACTGTATAAAAAATAAAGTTTTTAAGCTTACTTATTTTTAAGTCGAAGGAAGGTCTTTATAATTCGCCAGGCTGACTGACTGGTTTCGTTCTCCACCATACAGATGTATAAACCCTCAAGTGACCTAGTTATGTAACAGTACGTGGTTTCACTACTTTTCAGGAGACAATAAAGCAGCTCGACGTAATGTAAACTCGTCTTTGCCGCCATTCATTTAGTAACCACTTCATTTAGCCGGGATAGCGGGGTCCTATGCATGAATTTTGTAGGTCCGTTTATCTCCAGGTAGATACTAATGCCAAAATATCAAAACAAATACAAGATGACCGTATAAATAGTAATAGGGAAGGCTTTCATCCTCAAGTACAAATTTGTTAAGGTATAATTACGAGTATATAAAAAGTTTTACATTCGTGGTGGTCGAGTTGTTTAGGGGGTCCCGGGGTTTGAACCAGGGACCTAACTGTATTTAAGTAAATACAGTTAGGTCCCTGGTTCATACCCCGGTATGTACCAATGAGTTTTTAATCTAAAAAATATGTACATTGGTTTAACAACTGAAAATCATTGAACTGGTACGTTAGGTATTCAGTTTGGTGCCAGTACCGGGCCTTAGTTGTTATGCACCAGTAATTTAAAAAATAACAAAAGAATAACTCTTAGTAATCACTTCTTTATTAATATTCTATAAAACTTTAAATAAAAAATAAAATAAAAAATATCATCACGGGTGCCTTACGGCGCCCGAGACCGCCTAGTCTGTGTCAGGGTGCCCCGCGGTGGGGTTTTTAATCCCACCTCGTAGTAGCTGATGGTATAAGTCTACACCGAACTAGTGGCTGGCACGTCGCGATGTTTGGATAAACTCAATAACTCATCTATAAGACCCAGATGACAAGTTGGTATAGTGCAACTGGGACCGACAGCTTAACTTACTCTTTAAAAAAACTCATTGATTCACATTGGGGTTTAAACCAACGACCATTTTTTTTAAGTCTCAGGTCCAACCAACTTAGGCCACCACGTATACCTATACAGGGTGAATTTTTCAAGTGTGCCTTCAAGGCCAAATCGTAAACTACAAGGAATAGCGCAAATGCTCAAAGGAGTCTCGGGACCGATTTTGATAAAAACTAAAACTGCATCATTATATTTGTGAGAAATGTATTCTCCTAGCCAGGAATCAAACCGGTTGAATTTGAAAAAAAAACTCACCTGCATTGCACCAGCTGATAGTGTCGCTTATAAAGATAAAATTTTGGTAAGTAATATCTAGCGACAAACTAAAAAAAAGTGCTATAATTAAAAATATATTTTAATAAAATAAAATCACACTTTACCACCGTCCACTTACTACTAACTAATCTAATTCTTTGAATTAATGATCTTCAAACCCCATCCTTATTGAAAACATACAGATAGACAAAAGAAAAACCTTCAAGTGACCTAGTCATGTTACGGTTTTAGTCTATGGGTTTACCGGTTTTCAGAAAACTATTGCATCGATTTCTTGTCGAGGTGATAGTCGCCTTTTAGGGTGTTGTTGCGAAATAGGCGGTTAATTTGACAATAAAGCAGCGAGGATACTAAAGTAGACTCGTAATGCGAATTCGAGTTTATCGCCGCCCGTTTCGTAACCGCATCTTTTAGCCGGAATAGTAGAAGCGATCTATGCTGTTAAACTACAATGAATTGATCGACCCATTCATGGATTTTGTAGATCTGCTTACCTCCATATAGATACATGCCGTACTCATTAAAAAAAACAACAGACTTTTTGAATAAAAGTAAGGAAAAACGGTATAAAAAATTTAGGTATGTATTGAAAATATTGGCTATAATTTCGAACAATTTATTAGTTAGGGCTTAAAAATATTTCCTTTAAAATAAGCACTTTCCTTTAGTATGCCGTTTGAAGTTACATTCCACCATTTGATCCTTATAAACAACATTATCAGCTTGTGCAATATACAGTATGAGTATTTTTTTTCAAAATAAACCGGTTCGATACCCGGCTAGGAGAATATTTTTTTCTAAAATCTAATAATGCAGTTTTAGTTTTTAATAAAATCGGCCCCTGCATTTTTCGCTATTCCCTGTAGTTCACGATTTGGCCTTAAAGGCACACTTGAAAAATTCACCCTGTATATACAAATTTAAATGCAAGTAATGATTCATTACTTACATATCAATTCTGTTAAAAAAAGCGGCCCCAGCCAGCTAGTGGTTAAGTCACTGTGTAACTGAAAAAAAGCTGCCCCAGCCAGCTAGTGGTTAAGTCACTGTGTAATTGAAAAAAGCGGCCCCAGCCAGCTAGTAGTTAAGTCACTGTGTAACTGAAAAAAAAAGGTTAATGGTAACAAGGCGGGACCTGGGATGGGTGACCGCTTTATACAATGAGGCTATACCATCATAAACACCGCAACAAGCTAGCCACTTGTTAGGAGTTGCCACTGAATACCATCGGCGAAATGAGGATGGGTTCATTGCTGGGTATCTAAGGCCGTTTGTTAGTATAAGATCATTGCCAAAGGCACAACCAAAAGTCTACGGAGGCGGTATATTATGTATTTATTTAATATAAAATGTACAAAAAATCGAATGCTAAGTTACAATATAATAGAATAAATTTGAATAGATTTATAGTTTGAATTTGAATCCCGGTGTGTACCAATGAGTTTTTTAATTTAAAAATGTATGTACATTTCTTTGACAACACCACTATAGTTCCTCGGAGAGCACGTTAAGCTGTCGGTCCCGGTTTCACTATACCAATTTGTGAAACTGTATATAGATGGGTTGTTGAGTCTATTCAAAACATGATCAAACGAGCTAGCCACTTGTTCGGTGTAGACTCATACCATCGGCTACGACGAGGTGGGATTAAAAACCCCTCCGCTGGGTACCCTGGGGCCGTCTAGGCGGTCTCGGGCGCCGTGAGGCACCCGTGAATAATAATAATTAATAAATACCATCACGGGTGCCAATTTGGCTCCCGACAACCGTCGCACCCGTGAAGATATGAATAAATGAAATTTGAAGAGTAAGCAATAATAAAAACTAAATTTATTGAAATGGTTTCAACCTCAACTCGATCGTGTAAATATGAAGGTCTTGTTTGTTAAAACTTTAATAATAGAGTTCAGAATATAAGGTTCTATTCGGGACTTTATTTACAAAATATGGAGCTACATGTTGTCTTCCTGAAACGTTACAGTACGCAGATATTTAATATCCGTTGCACTTTTTTGCCAGTTATTTGCAGTAAGCATGGTACATATTGCATCACCGTATCTATATTTGGACAATACAAGAGATTTGCATACGTAAATTATATTTTAAATATTATAAACCCCTAATGATACCTATTCAAAACAAAATTAATATAAATCATTGTTTATATTGTATTAATGTTTTTCAAATGTACGGTTTTCATAAAAATGTTGACCAAGGATTCTTATGTTTACTGCGCGCGATATGGCTTTATAAAATTTGTTGTTTATTATAAAAATTGTGATTTATCTGGGTTAAGGTAGTGTGATTTTGCAAATTCACAAATTTGATCTAGGTCAGTATTGATGTCACTTACGGCACTTACAGTCTGCTTGGCAGAAAGGATTTTATAAGTTGTGTCATCGGCATAAAGATCATACGACACTTTTGATTGTAAAATGTGTTATGTGTAGTTATAGTATAAAGTTATGGGGATATAAATAATTTGCTCCATTGGGGGGTTCCTCTTCAGACGTTTTTTGTGGTTGATAAATTTCTGACCCATCCGTATTTATTATTAAAATTATTTGTCGGTGGCCATCTAAGTAATATGTTATTTTATAAACACTCAGACCATGATAAATTGACTAATATTTTTTGATTTTACAGAAAAACGTACTAATATTTTTTGGTGGGAATCGAACTCACGAATCTCTGGATACAACGCCAAAGGCGCAACCACTGTTCAACGGGGGCGGTCAAATAGAAATTATACATTTTGGATTATAAATTTTACTTTCATTGTTTGACTATCAGATAATATTTATGCCCAGCGGTTAATATGGAATAAGGTTTTATAAAATAGTTTTAAATGCAGAACGGTGTCTCTATAAAATTTGTTGTTTATGATAGCCTCCGTAGACTAGTGGTTGCGCCTTTGGCGTTGTATGCGGAGGTCGTGGGTTCGATTCCCACCCATGGCAAAAAAATATTAGTACCTTTTTCTGTACAGTTTGTCATGGTCTGGGTGTTTATAAAATATAATATGTATTATATCATTGTTTCCGGTACACATAGTACAAGCCTAGAGCTTAGTTTGTGACTAGGGCAAAGTGTGTAAATTGTCCAACATATTAAAATAAAAAAATAAAAAAGTTGATCCGCGCAACTTCGTCTGTGTAACTTAACTTTAACCGCTCTCAAAAGGAATATTTTTCCCCGTTTTTGCAACATTTTTCATTGTTGATCAGCTGCTATGGATCGTAGCGTGAGCCTATAACCTTCCTTGATAAATGGGATAGCCAATACTAAAATATTTTACAATTCGAACCAGTAGTTCCTCAGATTAGCGTATTCAACCAAACAAAGAAACACCCTTTTCAGCTTTATAATATATAATATAATATAATAAAAGTTCGCTCGCACGCCAATCGTTATGACGTAATTTTCTAACATTTTTTGGAGCCATTGTTAAGAAGCCAAGCTTGATCTACGTTACGTTGTCATAAACAACAAATTTTATAGAGACACCGTTCTGCATTTAAAACTATTTTATAAAACCTTATTCCATATTAACCGCTGGGCATAAATATTATCTGATAGTCAAACATTGAAAGTAAAATTTATAATCCAAAATGTATAATTTCTATTTGACCGCCCCCGTTGAACAGTGGTTGCGCCGTTGGCGTTGTATCCAGATATCGTGAGTTCGATTCCCACCAAAAAATATTAGTACGTTTTTCTGTAAAATCAAAAAATATTAGTCAATTTATCATGGTCTGAGTGTTTATAAAATAACATATTACTTAGATGGCCACCGACAAATAATTTTAATAATAAATACGGATGGGTCAGAAATTTATCAACCACAAAAAACGTCTGAAGAGGAACCCCCCAATGGAGCAAATTATTTATATCCCCATAACTTTATACTATAACTACACATAACACATTTTACAATCAAAAGTGTCGTATGATCTTTATGCCGATGACACAACTTATAAAATCCTTTCTGCCAAGCAGACTGTAAGTGCCGTAAGTGACATCAATACTGACCTAGATCAAATTTGTGAATTTGCAAAATCACACTACCTTAACCCAGATAAATCACAATTTTTATAATAAACAACAAATTTTATAAAGCCATATCGCGCGCAGTAAACATAAGAATCCTTGGTCAACATTTTTATGAAAACCGTACATTTGAAAAACATTAATACAATATAAACAATGATTTATATTAATTTTGTTTTGAATAGGTATCATTAGGGGTTTATAATATTTAAAATATAATTTACGTATGCAAATCTCTTGTATTGTCCAAATATAGATACGGTGATGCAATATGTACCATGCTTACTGCAAATAACTGGCAAAAAAGTGCAACGGATATTAAATATCTGCATACTGTAACGTTTCAGGAAGACAACATGTAGCTCCATATTTTGTAAATAAAGTCCCGAATAGAACCTTATATTCTGAACTCTATTATTAAAGTTTTAACAAACAAGACCTTCATATTTACACGATCGATTTGAGGTTGAAACCATTTCAATAAATTTAGTTTTTATTATTGCTTACTCTTCAAATTTCATTTATTCATATCTTCACGGGTGCCTCACGGCGCCCGAGACCGCCTAGACGGCCCCAGGGTACCCAGCGGAGGGGTTTTTAATCCCACCTCGTCGTAGCCGATGGTATGAGTCTACACCGAACAAGTGGTTAGCTAGAACCAGTAGTTCCTCAGATTAGCGTATATATATCAACCAAACAAAGAAACACCCTTTTCAGCTTTATAATATTAGTATAGATAAAAAGGTCTGCAGGGTTATTACGCGTCTTAAGTTCGCTCGCACGCCAATCGTTATGACGTCATTCTGACGTAGATCAAGCTTGGCTTCTTAACAATGGCTCCAAAAAATCTTAGAAAATTACGTCATAACGATTGGCGTGCGAGCGAACTTAAGACGGGTAATCACTCTACTGGAAGCGTTCTGATCTGCAATGAAGGTCTCCCAACTAACAAATTTCCTTTACAAAATTTTAATGTAATATGTAATACCCAGTAGGTATGTTAAAACTGATATTGTAATAATTTCATTATTACTTATTATTTTTGTATTATATTATGTAACTTCTTATCTTTGGACAAGGTAATAATTTATGATGGCTTTTTTATATTTAAATTATGCAGCTACCTTCTATTTATTTTCATTTTGTAAAGTGTCTGTACTCTTTAGTATTTTCAGTTCTGTACATTGTAACCAATTACTATATTGTTAGTTAATCTGCCATTGGGTGTATATCACTCTTCAGTATGCTGAAAGCATTTAAATTATGCTACCTAAAATATGCTATATGAGGTTTTTACTTGCTAGTACCTTATTAGCACGGGGTCTGGACGATACCGTTTCATATATCTTTATTAATACGATTGGTCATTTAAAAATATTATATTATAATAATAAATATTTAAGGCATGGATATTGTCAGTGAGTATGATATGCCTCGGTGGCACCCTTGTGTGGCAGAAAATAATAAAATTGACAGGTCAATAGAATCAGCTAACCACCTAGTATTATTTTGTTATGTAACTTGCGTACAGTTGGGTAGTCTTTTTACATTATATTTGTCATGACACATTTTACCATTCTACTTTAACAGTTTAATTTCTATATCAAGCTAAATAAACGATGTAAATTTTAGTGATTGTAGTAAATAAGACATAGATTAAACCCGTAATATAAGGTTTTATTGAACAAATTATTTACATAGTACGAGTATGACATTAAATGACAAAGACATTTATTTTTATAAAATATTACGACATTCTCCCTTAGTTGGTTTTAGACCACATAGTCCTGAAGGTATCCTGGTTGACGGTGTGGTCGAGCTGACCGCTGCGGCCCAACAAGATACTCATCAGGAGGAGGTGATGTTGTTACAGGAGTTTCATCATGGGCATCTTCATTTTCGCCCAACGGCTCCATACTTACATCATCTTCATAACATTGAGACGCACTGGGCGCCAGATGTCTATTTGAGACTATTACCTCCCTGCCGCTTTGTAGTCTTACTAATGAATGAAGAGCATTTGCTTCTAAAAGGTCTACTTCTTCAACTAAATTGTCATATTTACTAGCCCTTACATGATTTTTGTATAGGACAGTAGAACCTTCAGCCAACCAAGTAGGCATTGATTGTCCAGATTAGATGAGCGACGAGGATGATTGAACATTCTTTCATGAGGTGTGCATCCCGTTGCAGTGCACAATAAAGATCTAATCGAATGCAAAGCTTGAATGATAGCATTCTCCCAACGATCTATTGGTAAATTATTATTTTTCAGTAAAAGCTGAATGGGTTTCCAAATTATTCCATTGTATTGCTCAGTTTGACCATTTCCTTGCGGATTATATGGTGTCGTATAACTAGTAGCGGTTCCCATACCATGAAGGAATTCTTTAATTTCCATTGAAATAAACGCTGATCCTCTATCTGAATGAACATACGTGGGTATTCCAAAAATTTAAAAAAGTTCTGTGAGATTGGTTTTAACAGTAGTTGCACTGACGTCTACACAAGGTATGGCAAATGGAAATCTGGATTATTCGTCCACAATAGTGAGGATGTATCGGTTTTTGGTATTACTGGGCAAAGGGCCTTTAAAATCGATTGAAATTCTTTCAAATGGTGATGTAGCTTTCATTAAATTGCCTTGGATACGAAGGAATCTAGGTTTGATTTCAGCGCAAATAGGACATGACGATGTCATCCGGCGAATATCGTCGATAGAATATGGGAGATTTTTAGTTCTAACCCAGTGAACCATTCTAGGAGTTCTTGAAAAATATGCAATCGGTCTGCCTTCTTGGGAAAGAGTCGCTGCAATACAGTGGTCAGAAGCATCAGTTTCGACAATAAGCTGAACATTATCCTCAATAACATTTATTGCAGATTTGGCAATTTCAGATTTTAACGCGTTAAATGATTAAATAGCTATAGCTAGTAAAGGAAAAACTTCTTGTCGCACCAATAAATGAATTCTTTCTGAAAAATTCTTTATCCATTTTGAGTAGTGAGCAAATATACCTATGGCCCGGCGTAAGGATGATGAATCATGTGGTATTGGAAGTTCTAGTAGTGGACGTAATCTATCTGGATCTGGCTTGATTACACCATTTGATACATTATATCCTAGTATATTAATTTCTATTTTTGAAAATTCGCTTTTATTTAAGTTGAGTGTAAGGTTATACTTTTCAGCAATGTTGCGAAATTTTTCGAGTTTTTGGTCATGATCAGATTTATTTAAACCACAGACAGTTATATCGTCCAAATAGGCGTAAACTCCATGCAGATGCTCATTTACAATAATAGAGTTATTAGAGCTCGTTGAAAGGCAGCGACTCCATTAGTCACCCCAAATGGTATACGTTTGAATTGAAATAAATTACCACAAGCTTCAAAAGCAGTATAAGGTTTTTCTTGAATAATATCGGTATCTGATGATAGGCGCTCTTTAAATCAATTTTGCTGAAAACTTTGTATTTGGCAACTTTTGAAACTAAATCTTCCATAGAAGGGAGGGGATATGCATCTAACTGTGTAAATTTATTGATTGTTTGAGAGTAATCGACCATTCGTTTCTTGTGATTCTCGTTGCTCGTTACAAGTACTTGTGCTCTCCAGGGCGACTGACTTGGTTCTATAATTTTATCTTTCAGTAGTCTTTCTACTTCCTGATTAATAAATTGAGAATCAGATTCGGAATATCTTCTAGATTTTATTGCAATAGGTCTTTCATATAGCAAAACATTTGAAAATAAACTTACAGGTTCAATATTAGCTTGTGATAAAAGGCAGAGTTTTAAAGATGGTTTTAGTCCTCCAAAATGTACCTCTAATGCTTTATGTTGTTGAAGAACATCGTGTCTGAGTATAACATCAGCACATAATTTTTCCATAATCATAAGTTTTGCATTTATATTCTGACCTTGAATAATTATATTTACATTGCAGCATTTATCAATTTCTGTAGCCAAGTTTGCAGTAGCCATTGTGATCTTTTGTTTGCATGATTCTTTATGAATATTGTAGTTATTTATAAGACGTCTGTCAATATAACTAGCAGTACTGCCAGTGTCAATTAAAGCTCTAGCTGTAATTGCATTATTAATTAATATTGGTACCGTTGTTTTTATTAAGTCTGTAGCTGATAATATACACGGTAGAAATGAATTGAAAAGAAGACGATTGATTAATTTGCGATGATTTATTATTATCTTCATTGTTAGCTGCGACGTTTTGAACAGGAGAGCTTTTGCATACTTTAGCAAAATGTCCGGGTTTCCCACATTTAACACAGGTAGTTTTAGCAGCCGGGCATTTAAGCGAGGATGTCTATGATTACCACAGGAATAGCATGACTGATTTAGGTAAAAAGGAGTTTTTGAGGAAGAGGAACTGCTAGTTGTCGAATTAACAATAGGGATTGGAGACTCTTGTTGATAATTTTGATTTTGAATTTGAGCAAGCTCTAGTGTTCTTGCTTATTCGAAAGCTGTATCTAAAGATAATGTGATATTTTCGAGTAAACGTTGGCGAATGGAGGAAGAGGACATTCCAGTGATAAAAGCATCTCGTATATATTCACTTTCATTTTGTTCGGCAGTTACTGATTTAAAATTGCAGTCTTTAGATAGTAGTTTTAATGCTTGTAAATAATGATCTATACTTTCTCCTGGCTGTTGATGCCTTTTGTATAATTTATGTCGTGAATAGATTTCATTCGGTGGTTTGATAAATAATCCATCAATTTTATTTAGTGCACTTTCATAATCATTACTATCTTTTATATGTTGATATAATAGAGGAGCAAGATGATTTATTAGAAGTTGATATTGAGATTCTTTACTTACTGGATTGTTTTCTAAGTTAATAGATGTTAGAAAATTATTAAATGTTTCCTTCCAGTGAATCCATTGAGCAGAAAAATCGGTGTTGGCAGATGGATCTGCATCGAATCTTTCGGGGCGTAAATATTTGTCCATTGTAGAAAACTATTTAAATATTAATTTGTTCAATAAATTGTAGTAAATAAGACATAGATTAAACCCGTAATATAAGGTTTTATTGAACAAATTATTTACATAGTATGACATTAAATGACAAAGACATTTATTATTATAAAATATTACGAGAGTGATTATATCTAGTATCCCTACCAAATATACTCTAGACACGTAATTAAATTTTTTTTGACTATTCATAAAAATCTGTAAAGATTTACATGAAATAAGTAATTTGATTTGAGAAATTGAAAAATGAAAAATGTTAGGAAAAAGGGGATTTTTTTCTATTTGAGAGCTTTAGTTATACGTTTAACCGTTTACGTCCGCTGCGTAAAGTAAGTTGCGTGGGTCAGTTTGTAATATTCATATAATGGTGTCTCGGCGGGTCTATAATTTTAATTTTAGAGACCCTAAATTATAAAGAACGAAATGATATTGTAAAACTATCTGTTAAACGTGTTTAAAATATTTTACGTGCAAAGATGGTAGATATTTATTATATTTATATCCTCATTTATAATTACCTCCTACATCTTCTTTATCTTACTTTCAATAGTATTAAATACACACATACCATCACGCTTGTATCCCTGTTAAGGGGTAAGCAGAGAGCTATGGCGCCGCTTCGTACAATCTCTAGATACTTCTCTATATTCAAATCCATGCAAAGATTCATGCAGGAGCGACTGTCTTTTAGAATTCGTTTTGTGACGTTTTTAAAGACATCTCGAATTTGACCTGTAAAGATGAAGCAATGTGTGTGACAGCGATCTGTGGTGATTGGTAAGTCCATATGTGCCTATATACGTCTATATAATAATAATAATAATAATAATAATAATCGTTTATTTCCTTTAAAAGTTTACAAAAAGACTTATATCTAGGGTAAAGTAAATAAATAGCACAAAAAAAAAACAAGCAGAAGCAAAAATATAAAACAAAAAAATAACAAAATTTTACAAGTATTATTATTGATGAAAATATGTATCAAAAAGCCATGGGGCGTGCTTTAATAAATTGTATGGTGTATACTAGGCTAATATAATATATAGTGTAAGTGTGTATATGGAAAGAGCCTAGATTGTCACAGTATTTATTTTAAGATATTTTCAAATTTCGCACCATAGCTGAACTTAAATTAGAATGCCTAACCTAAAATGTTTACTATTTTTAGCGTGATATCCATTTCCTATTCCTCCCCCCTACCCCCCCCCCCCCTCAAACCCTAATACTGCCCCTCTGTGACCCCCCTCCCCTCAAACCCTAATACTGCCCCCTCTGTGGCAGGGTAAAAATATTAAAATGACCTTATAACGCTTCTTGTGGTAATAAATATAGGATTAAAAAAAAAACAAACAATTAAGATACCATCATACTTTTATTTATTTTATATTAATACGAGAAAATATTGACGGGATTATTAGGTTCTAAAACTTGTGAACAGATTATTCTTCCTCTGCTGGTTACCCGGTGAATTTAAATACAGCATATTTCTTCGATGAATTAAAATAATATTTAATGATGCACTTTAAATCTTATTGGGAGTTGTTAATTTCATAAATAGGAGTAATTCTAAAAAATCTTATTCTTCCACTATTATTTACAGTATATTTCTTCGATTAATTTAAATAATAATCAATGATGTCCCTTAAATGTTATTGGAAGGTTTGGTAATTTCATAAATAGGAGTAATTCTAAATATTCTTATTCTTCCACTATTATTTACAGCATATTTCTTCGATGAATTTAAATAATATTCAATGATATCCCTTAACTGTTATTGGAAGGATTGGTAATTTCATAAATAGGTGTAATTCTAAATATTCTTATTCTTCCACTATCATTTAAATAATAAATTTCAGTAACCGGCCCCTTCTCGTATTCTTTGGGTTTATCGTCGCTGATCTTCCTGATTTTAGCTTTAGGTTCTCCGTCCTCCATCTTGATTTTGAAAGTTTGAAGAGTTTAAAGTCAGAAGTCTTCTTGAGTTTAAAATTTTGCTTGACAAAACCAGATTATAGGCAGAAATTCACGATAAACTTGTATTTTATTTAAGATATTCTTTGCTTAAAATTTGTTTTTGGTATTTACACAATCAACCGTGACAAGACTGCACAAAAATATTTAAAATATTTTATTTTTTTAACTGATTTTATAAATAAAGTAAGTTTATGAATGTCTCATCGAATACTGAATTAAATGACGGTAGAAATATTCTTTTATAGGTACTTACTTGCCCTAGATAGAATATGTTTTAAAATGATTACAACGCATATGATTAATCAAGAAATACGTGCCTTTTTTGTACTTGTTTGATTGTTTAAATTTGTCGCACTTTGAACTTATGTGCAGTCACATAAAACATAATACCGGATGAAAAATTTTAAGGTTTGAGAAAATTATCGCATGTAAATAAGAATATTAAATCTTCATTTTAAATTATAGGATTTAATATTAAAGAGTAAAGTATCGAACACAAAGTATCGAGTACTAAAGTATCGGTATCGAAGGGAAAAGTACTCGATACCACAAAGTATCGATTCTTTTTTCGTGTCCCTAGTCAAGTCAATGTCTGGCGGCGTAAGGTACCCGATGATGATGTTACTACCCTATTCAAATTGAAAACGTATAAAATAACGTACTATTACCATATTTTTTTTGTTTCCATAAAAAAGTGGTTAGTGCAAATGCTGTTCACGCATTTAGGATTCCGTAGAATAATATGAAAAAAGATTGGGAGGTATGGGATTATTAGAGAAATAATTTATTATTTATATACCGGGTTGGTTAGAACTTAAAATACACATAGGTCCCTGGTTCAAGCACCGTTGTGTACCAATGAGTTTTTAATCTAAAAATGTATGTACATTTGTTTAACAACACCACTATAGTGCCTCGGAGAGCACGTTAAGTTGTCGGTCCAAGTTTCACTCACTATGCCAACTTGTGAAACTGTTTATTGATCGCTTATTGAGTTTATCGAAACATCGCGACGAGCTAGCCATTTGTTAGGTGTAGACTCATACCATCGGCTACGACGAGGTGGAATTAAAACCCCCCCCGCTGGGTATCATGAGGCCGCCGTACCATAAGGTACCCGTGATGATATATATATATGTATATGTATATACATATACATACATATTTATTATCTCACAAAGGATTTGAGATTGAAACATGAAACAGTAATAAATAAAAATGTTTTAAAAACTTATTTATAGCTTGTGAAGCCGCTGGCAAAAGCAAGTAAAAATAAGCAAAGTTTTAGCTTGCTTTCGATTTCGCTTCGAAATTATTTTTCTTAGTATTTTTTTACCAATTACGAAAGTTTCAATTTCATTTATATTTTTTCCCCCATCAAGATCTATTTATATTATATCAAAATTAATATTTAAAATTTTAATCAAATCGGGCCAGTTGTTTTAGAGATATACATTTTTAATAACAGACGTAAATAAAACCTTAAGGTTAGACTAAAACTATATTGTAAACCACTTCTTTACAGGGTGAAAAAAAAAAACACCCTGTATAGAAAGTTTTTTCTATATCTACTAATAACTGTCACCGCGTAAAGGAAGCTGGGATCCCATTTATAATGTGTAGTAGGTGGCATTCTGGCTACGCGAATTTTTGTTTAGTAAAATTGCCAACAGTAAATAAAATCATCACATAAAATTGTGCGCGTAACCCTAAATTTTGGTCATCCTAAAATACCTTCTTAGATAAATTTTATGGTGGTTTTAATATAATTTCGAAAAAAAAAAAATAACTCTTTAAATTGGTCAGGTTATATTTCATCTTCACACCGGTAAATACTTAAATGTTTACCCGTGCGAAGCCGAAAGTGCTTGTTTATAAATATTTTACTTTTTAGATATTTAAAACATGATAGAGTTGAATTAGGTTTGTTTTCAACTCTTTATCTCTCCCACATTAAGTAGAAAATCATTTTCAAAATAAAGAATGACGGAAATAATAACAATTCTGATCGTTTAAAAGCAATTCGCTCTATTGATTTTTTTTCTTTGTTTCAATATTATTGGGTTCCTGGAGCTTTTATTAAAAACTTTTATTTGAATAGCAATGTTGGTTGTACTATTGTATGTCTTTCAACCTTTATTAAGTTAGTCTATCACGAAATAATAAAAATATGAATATTTCGAAAATAGATAAACAATCAATCAGATATTTGTGAATTGAAAATGATTTTTTCTTTTTTTGCAGTTACATAGTCTATGAATAGTTAATAAAGAATAATGTACAATTATATTTATAATAATAATATGTAGGACAATTTACTCATATTGCTCTAAGGCTCTACCATGGGTTTGCGCATTGTAGAAACGTAACGTATTCATTTACGTATACGTGAGCAACAACCAATTGGATCGCTTTATTCAATCCTGTTACCAAAAACAAAGCGATCCTATTGGTTACGTATACGTGAGCAACAGCTCACGTATACGTAAATGCATACGTTACGTTTCTACAATGCACAAACCCATGGTAGAGCCTCTGGTCACAAACTAAGCTGTAGGCTTGTACTATGTGTACCAAGAACAACGATATATTACATAATAATATTATATTTTTCCAGATCATGAAAAACTGTACAGAAAAAAACGTACTACCTATTTTTTTTTGCTATGGGTGGGAATTGAACCCACGACCTCCGTCTACCACGCCAAAGCGCAACCAAAACATTAATAAAAATTAGATGCAAAAACCGTCAAGTGACCTAGTCATGTTTCGGTTTTAGTCTGGGGGTTCACCGGGATTTTAGGAGACTACTGCATCGTCTCCTTGTCGAGGTGGTAGTCTTATTTTAGGATGTGGTTACGAAATGGGTAGTTCGTAATGCAATTCGTTATTGTCGCCCCCCATTTCATAATCGCATCATTTAGCCGGCATAATGGGAGCGATTAATATTATTTAAGAACAATTATTGATTGTACCCATTCGTGGACTTTGTAGGTCTACTCACCACCAGGTAGATACAAAGTCACATGTCGTACTCCAATAATAAAAAAAACACTAGTCTACGGAATATATATATTATTATATGTATATAATACTAGTGTGCCTCGCTGTTTAATTTAATTTAAAATTGGGTAGAAAATAAAATACAGTTTATGTTACTCGTTGATAATGTAGCTTTCTATAGATGAAAGAACTTATAAATCGGTTACGTATTCTTAGATGCCGCCCGGCGCTCGAGGCCGCCTAGACGGCCTCTGTGTAACCAGCGGTGGGGGTTTATTCCCACCTCGTAACCGATTTTATTCTGAGTCGATACGGAAAAAGTGGTCAACCCGTTGTACATTAGTGCCTCAGAGAACATGTTAAGCTGTCCGTCCCAATTTCATTATAATATCTTATGAAAGTGTTTATATTATATATCAGTACGTTATTGAGTCTATCTAAACACTGCGGCGGTGTTTGGATGGGTTATTGAGACTATATACGGCGCCCGAGACCGCCTAGACCGGCCTCAGGGTACCCAGCGGAGAGGTTTTTAATCCCACCTCGTCGTAGCCGATGGTATGAGTCTACACCGAACAAGTGGCTAAAAATGATAAAGGAATGATATTTGTCTTGAATTATGTCCTCACTTAATTCAGTTCTTAGGCTATATTTGTGCTAAATTTCACTAAATCCGTTAACCAGTGGTAGAGTGAAAAAAAAACTTTTATGTTTTTAATATTAGTGGAATGTAAAAAAAAACTATGGCGGTCGTTGGGGTTGGATCGCCCAGATGTAAATGATCCGGGAAAAAAATGTACCTAAATAAGCCCCTGGATACAGCAACCCAGACGAAACCAAGCTTTTCTTACCGGATGTCCCAGCACATAAAATACGAGTTTGGCAGCACAGAGGTCACGGCACTCAGTTGCTAATAAGTCACGGGGGCATAATGAGCTATCTCTACAAGTATACAGTATAGCTGAACCCTTTGTAAGTGTGATCTAAAACAGGAAGTGACCATAATCCATCATACTACTGTGGGCTGTCCTCAGAATGGAACTCGAAATGTAATCAGGAATCCGACTATGTAGGGAGAACCTAAAGTATATAGTGAAATAAGGATGGTGACAGGAAATTATCCGATTTGGGTGGCTTGTGCCAGAATCAAATTATATAATTATTAATTAATATCAATATTTCTCTCAACTAGATCGGAAGAGAAATAAGAAACCGGAGGACGCGATCTAGATTCCTCAATATGGTCACGTTTGCAAATAAATTTAGGCCACAAAGATCACGTTCGAGCGTAGACGATGACCGCGATGATCACTACTTCCTTACGCATAAGGTCTGGCGGCTGACGTCTGACCAGGGTATGCATTCCGTTGAGTCATGCTCGCCCTGGTCATCGGTGGCCGTCTGGTCGACCTCGCAGCAAAAGTAAATCAGGATGTTCTATCTTTGACCAGAAGATACTAGTTGCTTTTATTAATAATATATATTATTATATATTTTAATAATAATAAAATAAAGAGTTTATTAAGTCCGAGCTGATGGTGCGTGCTATGATGGTCGCAACTTGCAATACCACCCTCCAAAACCTATATAGGTTTCCCTACCTACTACACCGACTACTATCTATTTTATCTTCATGTCCTCAACAAGGGTGACCAGCCGTGTATTAGCGGAAACTAATTGGGAGGATATTTTGATGGAACGGTTCCGTATATATGGTATTTGAAAATTGACTGTAAATAAACAAGATTTTGAATTTGTTAGCAATTCCATGTACTATTGTTTATATTGCACGTGTTATGCGGATACTGTGAAATATAGAAAAGGAATAGGTTTAAAAAAAGTGTTTACACAAACTCGTGAAACACAAAAACAAAGTATTAAACAAGGTGAAGCCTATTATGTCGTATTATAGGCCACAAAAAACTTCTATTTATTTGTTTAAATCAAATTCTATCTTGAAAGCGTTTACTGGGACTGCAGGGTGGCCAGGTTCTGCTTCAGTGCTAGTCAACTCCACAAGCATAATGAGGCGCCATTCTTCGGGGATGGAGTTTGTGTGACCACGACCAATCATATTAGTGCGAGGTCTCGAGCATCTGTAATGGCGGGTGTAACATTCCTTGCTCCCAGCTGATGTCATGAACAAGTCTACGTACACATGTTGAGACTCCGAGTTGGAGTCCCATTGACTAAAAACCAATGTCATGGAAATTAAGATATAATTATTTATCTTAATTTCCATGACATTGGACAATACTAAAAAAGGCTGTGGATAATATAGGAGCGTGGTTTTAGCATTTATACCACTGGGTCACCTCCTAGTAGGAATCGGGCATGACCCTATATTATATTTTTAAAAGATTTACTCCTCCAACCGAAAAAAAAAATTCTGGATTTGATGAGGTCAAATGAACGACACGCTTACTCAGCAAGTGCCTATCCAATATTTTCTTAAAGTGTATGGAAAATAATTGAAATACAGACGCAGGGAAAGAATTCTATGGCTCAGCCGTACACATAAAAAGATAGGACTCATTCCTAGTAATTCAACTGCTTTAGTTTTTTTAGCGGTATTTATATAGAACTACTGTTGTTATATAAAACTGAAATAAAAAAAACAAGCACATAAAATGAAGTGAAGTGAGCGAAGTAAAGTGTAGTAAATTGAAGTGAAGTGGAATGCAGTGGAGCCAAGTGAAGAAGTACAGTCGAATGGAATGAAGGAAGTGAGCGAATGTTAATTGAATAGAGTGGGGTAGAGTTAAGTAATTAGTGAAATGAAGTAGTTTGGGGTGATGTGAAGTTTAAAAACTAATCAGTGCCTCGATGTACTTAGCTCAAAGAGTCAGTAAGCTAAAGTGGCAGTGGGTGGACGTTTGCCGTAGACAGACAGCCGCTGGAGCATACCGACCCCAGAGTGGAGACCACGGCTTGGTGCCCGTAGTGTTGGGCCTTGGGAGATGTCAAGCAGTGGACTGCAGTAGGCTGATGATGAACCGGACTGGAGTTTTTTTTTTATTGTCACTACTTATAGTAATCATACCTACATTATTGTTTAAAAACAATGATTGCTCCCATTATCCTAGCTTATTGATGCGTTTACGAATTGGACGGCAATAAAGACGAATTTGCTTACAAGTATTTTTTTATCTTCTAAAGTGGGTCGTAGAGGAAGGAAATTAGGTAAATATAAAAGTGGAACGAAAAATCGGGCCGTACGAGGAATTATCAACGTGCGGGTCGTTATGTAATAAATGCTATTAAAATAATCTAGGCAAAGTTATTGTCAAGGCGCAACGGACTACGGAACGCAAACTAGACCTGTTTGTGACAATCCCGAATGTCCCGAGATTAGCCAAATACAGTCCCGAGATTTTCGGGGCCAGAAAACAGCCGGGATCCCGGGATCTCGAATCTCGGGATTGTATTCTCTAATTATTGTTTAAATACAATAACTAAGCCCAGTTGTCACTACCCGCTCCGTTCCTACTAACGACAACTGGAAAAAAATGCCCAGTTGTTGCTAGTAGTTACGGGTGGCACTAAAACTTTCCCATTACATGACACAACGTTTCCCACCACAAAAAAGATTAAAATAAAGTCTAGTTTAATGTTGTTTTTTTTTTAAAGTTAACCTAATCGGACTAATATAATATCAAATAAAAAATTAAATTTAGTGAAATGAAAAAAAAAACATATTTTCAAGAAACATATAATATAAGGTAATAACCTAAAAGGTTGTTACGAGATAATATGAATAGATATTAATATAATTAATAACTTCAAATTAAACTATTTTAAGACTTCAAATTAAACTTTGATACTTATTCAAAGATAAATTTGCTTACAAATAATATATTTGTAAGTAAATTGGGACTCAGAGATTATAAAGAGGAAATTGTTTTCAAATTAAAATATTTTTTTATGTGGGTTATACGTGTTTAAACAATAATTGTAAAAATCTTAGATTATTATATAAATAAGTTTGGTTTAGGTATTAAGACACTAAAAATACATAAGCTATAATTTGGTCCGTCTTCTTTCAAGTTTCTATCTGAATTGCTTGCTGACAATAAATTATTTCTGTAATAAGACTTTCCAATACAAAAGTAAAAAGGGAAGTTTAGGAGATAATCGCTCCTTTTTTCTTTTATTATATGGAAAGTCCTTCAATAGATTTATTATTCGCACTGGCCGCTATTTTAATGAGAATAAAATAAGATATAGGTAAAAGTAATAAGTAATTTTAGTTTTAGTACCTTATCATTTAAGTAGCCATAAAAAGTCAACATTTAAATAAAAACATACTATTCCTCAAAAAGTTTAATTAAAAAATATTTTAGTAGTAAGTATTTCATTTTGATATAGCCAACTTTGCTTCATACGAGTTACACTTTTCACTATCTGGTGTATTAAAAAAAATATCTTAAGAGACTTCTAAAACAATAAAAACACCCTGTATATATACACTCATCCCATCGCGCATCGGTCTCAAACTATCTCCATACCAAACGTAACAAACTAAGCTCTAGGCTTGTACTATGTGTACCAGAAGCAACAATATAATACATATTATATTTTACCCAGACCATGACAAACTGTACAAAAAAAACGTACTATGTTTTTTTTTCCCATGGGTGGGAATCGAACCCACTATTGTTATACTCTTGGTGTAAGTCTCGTTCCGTAAGAAACAACCATTCCAAGGAACTTCACCATAAAGCCGAAAAATACTTTAATGTACTAGCGCAACGGTTTTAAACCTCAACTTTATCTAGTAGAAGTCTGTCGAGAGGAATTCTAGCAAAGTATTTGCATACATTTTTAATGGATCTTTTCTTTCCAAGATCGACCAGCAGAACTTTTATGCAATGTGTTACAATAAGTTGACCTTTGGGGATGTTGAAAACAATAATTAAGCAGATATATACAGATATATATTGACAGCCTGCGTAGACTAGTTGCTGCGTCTTTGACATTGTATCCGGAGATCGTGGGTTCGATTCCCACCCATGGCAACAAAATATTAGTACGCTTTTTCTGTACAGTTTGTCATGGTCTGGGTGTTTATAAAATATAATATGTATTATATCATTGCTTCTGGTACACAGTCACAGTACTCTAGACTTGTACATAGTACAAGTCTAAAGCTTAGTTTGTGACCAGTACCCCTAGTGTGAGTTTTCTAACTATTACTTTGCGTTTGAGTTAACTAAAATTTGTATAGGAAATAGTTCAGCGCTCCAAGCGGAAATTTTGGGAACTAGAAATTCGAGCGTGTGATTGGTCAAAATGTTAACGCAGTAGTATAGTTAACGCGAAAGTAAACGTTAAAAAAACTCACACTAGGGCTACAGAGCAATATGTGTAAATTGTCCTAAATATTATTATTATTTATTATTATATATAAAAGCGGGGTAAAGACAATATGTTCTTGATGCGGTGTACGGAACTAGCCTTACCGCAATAAAGTCTGAACTGAAAACCAATAAGTATTTTATGGGACTTGATGTTAAATCTTTAATAAATTGTTCTTAATTTATATTAGATATAATTTATATTAGAGCTTAGTTTGCTAGCAGAGCAATAATAAAGGGTGAATTTGAAAGGATGTACTTTGGCCTAATATGAGGTTCTGCTGATCAAATCGAAAAATTTTAAGTAGTATACAGGGTGAATTTGAAAGGATGTACTTTGGCCTAATATGAGGTTCTGCTGATCAAATTGAACAATTTTAAGTAGTATACAGGGTGAATTTGAAAGGATGTACTTTGGCCTAATATGAGGTTCTGCTGATCAAATCGAACAATTTTAAGTAGTATACAGGGTGAATTTGAAAGGATGTACTTTGGCCTAATATGAGGTTCTGCTGATCAAATCGAACAATTTTAAGTAGTATACAGGGTGAATTTGAAAGGATGTACTTTGGCCTAATATGAGGTTCTGCTGATCAAATCGAACAATTTTAAGTAGTATACAGGGTGAATTTGAAAGGATGTAATTTGGCCTAATATGAGGTTCTGCTGATCAAATCGAACAATTTTAAGTAGTATACAGGGTGAATTTGAAAGGATGTACTTTGGGCTAATATGAGGTTCTTCTAATCAAATCGAACAACTTTTCCCATGGAACCATGTGTCGCAAATGAAAAAAAAATTCAGCTTCCCCATACAAATTGGTCATTTCAACTTTACTAGTTTGTATAGAGAAGGCAATTTTTTTTTTCATTTTCGGCACAGGGTTCCATGGGAAAAGTTGTTCGTATTGGTCAGTAGAACCTCATATTAGCCCAAAGTACATCCTTTCAAAGTCACCATGTATAACACATCTTGAATTTATTTAGGATAATTTACATACAGGGTGACTTTGAAAGGATGTACTTTGGGCTAATATGAGGTTCTACTGATCAATGCGAACAACTTTTCCCATGGAACTTGCAAACATTTTTTTCATTTGCTACACATTGTAGCAAATTAAAAAAATTGTTTGCCTTTCCCATCCAAATTAGTCATTTTAACATAACTAGTTTGTATGGGGAAGGGATTTTTTTTTTCATTTGCGGCACATACGAGTAACAAGTTCCATGGCAAAAGTTGTTTGTATTGATCAGTAGAAACTCATATTAGCCCAAAGTACATCCTTTCAAAGTCACCATGTATGTAAATTATCCTAAATAAATTCAAGATGTATTATATACTACTTAAAATTTCAAATTCAAATTACTCGTAATTTAATTATTTAAAAAACCATTATTCATTTATTTTGCAGCCGTTCGATGTTTCTGTAGCTAAAGATAATCAAAATTGCGCGTTATTTTATAATACTAGTTTCTTCGTAGCAAGAACTGCATACTCGACATGCAATATCAACGTATGGACCAGCAGGGTAATCACCAATCCGATACCGTGAGATCTCGTTCGAGTTGAGATCGAGAACGATGTATTTGGTACTTTGAAAAGTGAAACATCGTTGTTTGAATTGACCACAACGAATTGACACAATAGTTCGAGTACCTCTAATTAATTACAATAAAATATATATGTTTTGGAAATATCATTTATATTAAATGACGTCATTTTTGATCCCAACTCGAATAAGAACTCACGGTATCGGAGTCGGTGGTTACCCCCCAGTTAGCGATGTGAACGCAGTGTGCGTTTTTTGGTGTGATCACTGCGATTCTGAAAATTTTAATCTCAACTATGAGCCGAATAGAGCCTAAATTCGATAAGCAGACTCTTTACAAACCACGTCGGAGCAAGAGCGATGGACTGTTGAGATATATTTGTATATATAGTATACAACCGCTGGTTGCTATCATTCCTGGATATTGATTTACTGCCAAACATCAGGTAGATAAAATATGTTGTGATCTTATAAAAAAATCTAGTCATTATGAATGAATATTATAGATACCTTCCTTCTTCCTAGTATCGTTCCTAGTATTTTAGATGGAAGGAAGGATTCTATAACTTCGTAGGCTAACCGACCGGTCTTGTTACCACCGCCCATACAGATACAAAAACCATCAAGTGACCTAGTCATGTTCCTTTAGTCTATGGGTTCACCGGTTTTGATGAAAAATGAAAAAACTGCATCGTTTTCTTGTCGAGGTGGTAGTCTCCTTTCAGGGTGAAGTTACGAAATGGGTGGCTGAATTGACGATAAGGCAGAGATTTACCGTCAATTTCGTAATCGCATCATTTAGCCGGCATAGTGGGGCGATCAATGTTTTAGGAACTATTATTGATTGACTCTTTGTATCTACCTGGTGGTGAGCAGATCTACAAAGTCCATGCCCATTCATGGACTTTGTAGATCTGCTCACCACCAGGTAGATACAAAGTCACATGCCGTGTTCTAATAAAAATCATATAATGCTTCATATTTTAAGATATTTAACCTATTTATTGTTTTTTTTTGTATTAATATAATAATGTCATAACCAAATCAGGTTCATCTTTAACCTATTTGTTCTTATTTAGTGTTGCATGGGTGACTCAGTTTAGATACATATGCACTGATGAGCCAAGTATTGATTTGTAGGATTATTTTTGGTATTGTAAATGACGTGTCCAATTGGTAGCATGACTGACCTATGAATAATAAAAGATTTTGAACTTGGGGTTTTATTCTTACCTGATCATAGCCGATGGTATTCTAGGTCTGCACCTAACAAGTGGCCAGCTCATCGTGGTGTTACAATAGGCTCAACAACCCATCTATAAACAGTTTCAAAAGTTTGTATAATAAGACTGAGACCGAATATCTTTCGTCTGTGTGAAAAAGAGAAAATAAAACATTATATAATATATTATAAACTTTTATTCATAATACTAATAAAAGCAATAAATAACAAAAACAAAAAAAATATTATCCTGCATTAATATAAATTACATAATAATAATAAGTAAAATATAACTTAAGATAAATTTATGCAATATGCAAATTAGATAACTTTATAAAATAAAATAATTTACATTAATTTTATTTTATTTATTCATTTACCAAAGGAAATGTTTTAATCGAGGTAGTTTGATAGATATCGTCTAATGTAAAACTCCATATAGATTTTACGATCTATAGATACGAGTAGTTACTTATTATTAACAAAATATGTTTTGTGTTAAATATAATATAGGTACGCGGGTTTGTTAAACCATTTAGATTTACACAATGTTTGTCACACAAAACGTAAGTAAACTTTATTTTGTATTTGTTGAATAGAACAAATTCTCTATGTTTGAACAATATTGCACTGCACCACAAGTTTAATTTTCAACATTATAATAAATATATGATTACTATTATACCAGGTGACTTTGCTATGAAATAAAATTAGGGATAAATTATTTAATTAATTTTTAAAAAATCGTTAAAAAAAGACAATATTGCAATAAAGATATTTCAAAAATATTGTGATTCATGGTTACCCTTGGCGCTGAGACCTATCGCGTATTATATTTGCATGAATGAGTGAGCGCGGTGTTTCAAGGCATTGTAACAGTGTGCGTTTGTGAGACCTATGTTACTGTGTCCACACAGAAGGGTTTTCTGTGGACATATTTTTTATTGAAATAAAAAATACCTATAGTTAATTAAAATAATGCTACAATTAAGTATTAACCCAACGTTATAAGTGCAATATAATTGTCACCTGGTATGCATGTAAAATAAAACCATAAAAAATATTATTTCTGTTGTTTATAATTAGGTACTTTAATTTATTAATTTACCTAATAGTTTAGTTTATTATTTTTGACTAGTTTACTAATAATTTAAAAAGTACCTACTTGTAGTTTTTTATTTTTTTTAACATGATAAACTTAAGAGGAGCGTCTGTTGATAGATTTCCCATACAAAAGCCGTGATATTATTGCCCCTCTCCCTCCATTCCCTCGAAACATTCATGGAGGTTTCATAAATATGACCGATATCTAGGCTAAGAGGCTAAAAAATATCAACCCCTGATATCCAAAAAAATCCATAATATTAAGATTATACCTATAAAATATCCAGACAGAAAATTAAAAAAAAAGTACCATTATCGTATTGGGGGTCGGCGGGGAGGTTTACATACATGGTTACGTAACCGACTCATCATCATGCGTGGGGAGAGGTAATACTTTGCAGTTGAAAAATCATGAGCATCGAAGAGCCTCATCAGATGCACCTCTTAAGTGTTTTATATTATATATTTTAGGGTTAATATAAATAAGATTAAATTATTGCACTTTGGTAGCTTTATAAAATAATTTAATCTAAAGCCGAAGAATTAACAATGACTTAAATATAAAGTTCATCTATGCTACTCTCGTAGTAGTAACTAATTGGAGACATGTCCTTAAATATGAACAGATTTTTTTTTTTTTTAGGGATTATAGAGTAAGGTGTAAAAAGAGTAAAATGAGACTAACAAACGGAGGTAGATACTTTTTAATAATTTGGGTCAAACCAAGCACCGTTCTATCGCGAAAATCAGGAAGGTTCCATCTGAACCCCCTGGATCTACCCCTGGGGTTCAACAAGAATTACGAATCAATATCCAGTAGAAAAAGCTTTGTTCGGCACATTTCTCCAGGAGTATTTGCTGCCATACAAAATTTCATAAGTTCATATAAGGTACGAAAAGTGGAAACTTATTTTCTTGAATTCAAGTCAAAGGTGCTCGATTGGATTAAGGTCTGGGCTATTTGCTAGCTAATTTAGGATGTTGACTGGTGAGAAACGAGTTGACTGAACGGGTGGTATGTTTTGGGCCATTATTATGCTAAAACATCCATACTGCAGTCACCACAAAACGACACATCCAGAAAATAAGCCATATATTGATTTATAATAAAAATCTTCAGTCCAGTAGGGTGATTACGCGTCTTAAGTTCGCTCGCACGCCAATCGTTATGACGTCATTCTGACGTATATCAAGCTTGGCTTCTTAACAATAGCTCCAAAAATCTTAGAAAATTACATTATAACGGTTGGCGTGCGAGCGAACTTAAGACTCGTAATCACCCTGCTGGTCTGTAATTAGCTCCTAAATTTCAAACGTTCAATTCCCTTGATGTTTACTATTTTATAACAATAACAAAAATTTATTTTAATTTTTAAACATAGAAAACATTTACTCCATGTCCCTTATTTAAATGACGATAATTGCGTGAATAAATACTGTAATATTTATAAACAACAATTTAAAGAGGTTTATTATTTAAGGGTAATTTTTATTTATAAAATCCGAATAAAAATCTTTTTAGATTCACTAAAAAATAAAAAATCATATTCACAATTTGATTTCACTGAAGTCCCAAATTAGTTGACTACTATTTTGCATGCCATCTACAGCATTATTAAAATTTAATTCCAAAAATATAAATGTGTAATAATGTGGCAAATTTTATTTGGAATAATTTTAACAATTCCTATCGTGTCATATCTTATTCTAACCTAACTAGTTTCTACAGAGTAATTAAGTATTGATACAAAATAAAAATTTGGTGAATTATTAATGTCGATTTTCTTTTTAAATAATGCTTTAGTAGTTATTTAGATTTACGCGTGAATAACAGGCGGTATGTGATGACATTTTCTGTGGACATTATTCTGAGGCAGCTTATTTCTGTAACAAAATAGAAAAATAAATACTTATTAGGTAAAAGTAATTATTCTTTTCCCTCTGGCCGAACAATACTTGATGCCTGCTAAATACTAGTACGTGGCAATCGAGCAACATGCGTGATGCCCGCCAAATACTCGTGCGTGGCGACCGGGCATTACGTGATGCCCTCTAAACACTCGTAGGTGATAGAGCATTGTTTTTTGTGACTTTGTATCTACCTGGTGGTGAGCAGACCTACAAAGTTCATGAATGGGGTCGATCAATAATTGATCGCTCCCACTATGCCAGCTAAATTGTGCAATTACGAAATGGGTGGCGACAAATTTCATTACGGTTAATATACTCGCTGCCTTTTCGTCAATTCACCCCATTTCATAACCGCACCCTGAAAGGTGACTACCACCTCGACAAGAAATCGATGCAGTACTTTCCTGAAAACCAATATGTGGTGCCTGCTAACTACTCTTAGGTGGTGATGGAACAATACGTGATGCCCGCCAAATACTCATGCGTGGCGACCGAGCAATACGTGAATTGCTCTAAATATTCGTAGGTGGTTATAGAACAATACGTCATGCCCACTAAATACTCTTAGGAGGTGATGGAATATTACGTGATGTCCGCCAAATACTCTTAGGTGGTGATGGAACAATACGTGGTGCCTGCTAAAACTCGTGGCGACCGAGCAATACGTGATGCCCTCTAAATACTCGTAGATGGTGATAGAAAAATACGTCATGCCCGTTAAATACTCTTAGGTGGTGATAGAACAATACGTGATGCCCGCTAAATACTCATGATGGAGCAATACGTGGTGCCTGTTAAAACTCGTGCGTGGCGAATGAGAAATACGTTATGCCCGATAAATACTCGTACTATATTAGTATTTTAAAGATATTATTAACATATTTAAAGAAGTAAACGTAATAAGAGTATATTTTTCCTACAAAAAAAAATAACGAAAGAACACAGATTTGTAGACTAGGACACGTATTCGTTAATATAATCTAATAATTTGATTTCGCGCTTGCAGTTTCTGTTAAGAGCCATTTATGGGCGGACGCATATCTACGTCTATTGCTTCTATGCGTAAAAGGTATAAACTATTATTTATTCCTTATATAACTTAAGATAAGCCCTTTTACGATACGTAAATTTTCATATATCGCCTTGTGTATAATAAAAAAACTGACCATATAACAACATTCCACGTTCAGATGGCTCTGTAGCGGGCACAGCACTCCACGTATTTGGACCAGGCTACCGGGGTCGCAGTCTTCTATCTTGGTGCAGATCCCTCCTTGGATCACACAAGGCTCCTCCAACTCGATGATGCTGACCTCTGTTGAAAAACAAAAAGGGAATGAATATATGGTGAAAGCTTCTCAAATTGCTTGTAAATTGTCAATTTATAGATGTATCTATCGTTGAAGTTGGTTAATTTCAACCTCTATTCCCAAAGTATCCCACAAAAAAGATACGACGTTCCCAAAATCTCCCACCTAGTGGGAGAGAGACTGCAATTAAATATTTAGGTTAGTATTCCCAAAATATACCATTTAATTATTGTTTTAAAAATTACCTTTTTGCACAGTCTTTAAATCTAAACTAAAAAAAAACTGCAGAACTAAAACTTAAATATTTTCCTCCTTGCTTCGTTAATTGGCTGAAATTCACATCAGCCAGTACACTTAAATTAATGCTGCGGAACGGTAAATTCCAGGAACTAAGTCTGTACTTAATTCTGAGCACTCAGATGACGAAGACGTGTTCTCTCCCCTGACCTGCGTTGTGGCAAGAAAAACCCGAGTTTTCAGACCGCTATGCCAAGCCTTCAGAACCGACGCTCCGCCGTTAGGCGGTATTTATTATCAGAACTGTTATGATTAATCTTTGGCACAATTAGGCGTTTAGAAGAAACATGTCAGAAAGGTTGTCAGTGTGAAAGCTGACATAAAATATGTTTATTGTATTATTGCAGAAAAAATATATCTCTAAAAGACTAATAAGCTTTTCCTTCTTAATATTCCTGGGTATCCACTAAAAACAAGCTCCGCTATCAAGAACTCCTATACTATCGGTTCTCTTACTCACTTTTCCCTTTTTTAACTTTTGCTTGTTTTTAGATTTTTTGCTCACTCTTAATTATTATGTTCTTTATATAACGCCTTTGTAATATAATCTTTAACTTTTAATATGCATTGTATTCTTAATTCTCGCGTTTTACTTTCTTATTCTTACCAGAAAGTCTTACTGTGACAATGCCTAAAGTTGACTAGTTAACTTGTTCGTTTTTACAGATTTAAATCTAGATGTCTAATACAGATACTATTTCGTAATGTAATACATTACATGTTTATCATTACAAGTTTTCATCATCTATGACTACAAGACGTTAAGTAAAACTTAAAGACGTTAAGTAAAACTTAAATATCAAAATGTCAGTTCAATTCCAACTGTTATATAGTTTGTATTTGGTTAGCTATAAAAATGCCACCATCTTAAAATACACAAATTTGAATATAATTGGAGCATTGGAATTTCAACTCTATTTTTAACAGAACAGAACTTATATTTCTATATTTATTACTTACTCAATGTCTTGTCGTTAAAGACGATCGTCAACTCGTGTTTAGGCCCCTGATGTATTAACGGTTGTTCTAGCGAAGTTACGCTTAGAAGTTACGACTAGCCTTACACACATAAAATCTTTACGGAGTCGGTTATATCATTATTATAAAAATAAAGTACTTTTTTTTTATTGGAGCGACATGTGACTTTGTATCTGCCTGGTGGTGAGCAGACCTACAAAGTTCATGACTGGGGTTAATCAATAATTTATCTTAAACAATGTTGATCGCTCCCACTATGCCGGCTAAATGATGCGATTACGAAATGGGGGCGAAAATGACGAATTGCATTACGAGTATATTTTAAGATACTCAACTACCCATTTCGTAATCGCACCCTGAAAGGAGACTACCACCTCGACAAGAAATCGATTCAGTAATCTCCTGAAAACCGGTGAACCCAAACACTAAAACCGAAACATGACTAGGTCACTTTACGGTTTTTGCATATATATGTACGGTGGTAACGAGACCGGTCGGTCAGCCTAATGAAGTTATAGAGAACTTCCTCCCGCCTAAACTATTTACTATAATTGGGTTTACATACTCTGTCGTGATTATTAAATTATTTTTAAATAGTTGTAAAATAACTATAATGGATTAGTGACTTTAATGACGGGGCTCGAACTAGCAATTTCGGCGTATGTAAGATATGTTGCGGCCATGTCCATTATAGAACTCAGTAAGTAAATAGTAAAAATATTCGCAAAATATGCGCTAGTTTGCGAAGCGTTGTAGTTGCTAGGGTAAGGGGACTTAGGTGTTAGTTCTAGAGTTTCACAAAAGTTTAGAATTTTCTCCCGGTTTTCTATAAATTATTGTAAACTTGAACGGTGTTGAGTTTTATTTGCTTCCGAGAATCTATTTGCTTCCGAGAATCTATTTGCTTCCGAGAATCTTTGGCGATATAAAGTACAGTTATTTAAAGTTATATTTTGTAAAGTGAGTTACAGTCCATTCTCAAATGGAAATATTGAGGTTTATTGGATTGATAAATATCTTATATTTGTTTAATTATGAAAAATTACGAACATATACATATAATCACGGGTGCCTTATGGCGCCCGAGACCGCCTAGACGGCCCCAGAGTACCCAGCGGATGGGTTGTAATCCCATCTCGTCGTAGCTGATGGTATGAGTCTACCGAACAAGCTAGCTCATCGCGATGTTTTGAATAGACTCAATAACCCATCTATAAACAGTTTCACAAGTTGGTATAGTGAAACCGCTTAACGTGCTCTCTGAGGCACTATAGTGGTGTTGTCAAACAAATGTACACATATATATATATCTATTTTTTAATTTATTGGTACACACCGATATTTGAACCAGGGACCTAAAGTGTTTTTAAGTCCAAGATCTAACCAACTTGGCCACCACGTATATAAATTAAAAACCTATGAATATAATAGGTATTATGAATCGTTTACAATAATAATATTGAAATTAATATACTTTATATACAATTATATATGTGGTCAAAATTCGACCTTAAATTTTTATAAAAATATTTTTCTATGTCACAGTACAAACCATTTTGATGTCCACGATTTATGTATATGGGGTGAAAGGTGATTGGGCTTACATAAGAGACACTAATCTTAACTTTTAAAATGTTTACTTCTTATTTCACAGATTTGAAATTAATATCTCCTCTATAATAATATAGAAAGGAGATCGATGGAATTAAGTATTTTCCCCAGTATATTTTATTTCCATGCCAAAATGTTTCAATTATATTTTTCATTTCCTAGGAGTTCTAATAGCTTGGCTTCAATTGATCATTTATGATGATGAAATGGATATTTAATTAAACACTAAGTAGAAGTTTTCTTACATATATAACGGTTCAAGTAGCTGCAATATGTTCTTATTCTTAACTTCTCACCCTGTATAATTATTAACGAAAATAAATTAATTTGAGTTTAATTTCTCTACAAAAAATATAAATGAAATATAAAATAAACAAAAATAAAATAAAATATACCAACCTACATAAATTACATATTAAAAATATAAAATGTGACAATGGGCGTAGGGAATCAAGGGCACCAGCGGCGTTACTCCGTTGGATAGCAATGCTGATCCTCTGAATGAGGTACTCCTTGCTCAGAGGATCACCAGTTGCTATTTTAATTTTTTTACCCAGATCACGGATAAATTCGCTAGCATGCTCGGACCACGGACCCATTGTCGCAACGGAAAATGACAAAAAATTTATAACGAAATTTTCAAATAATAAATAAAATACCTATAACTGTGCAATATACTAAATTTACTTAGATTCATTTTACTATATTTTAACAAAAACGTAAACAAAAATATATAAATTCAATACTAATACTAAATATAGGTTACATACAGGTTTGCTTTAAAACTGTAATACCAACCAATCAAATAACTGTCTATCTTAGATGCGCTTTATTTACACACTAGGTATTTTTTTATAGCCCTTGGCTACACTATACAGATTCTTTATTACGTCGTTCGGCAAACAGAAAGCACCTTTACGCCTACGGTAAAGTAAGGTATTAAAAGTTTCAAACTACATACTAGCTTACATTTATAGGACCATTAAATTAAATTCTATTATATTTAATTGAATCAGGCGTTATTTGTAAAAAATAATTTCTATTATTTGTAAAAATCTATAGGTACTAATATTCTAAAGGAAAATTATTATTTGATTGTTTGTTCCGGATATGCTCAAAAACTAAGGAACCGATTTAAAAAAAGCAGTAAATCTAATTGATAAAAAAAGTAAAATATAATATAAGTTAGAGTAATTAAAACATATGATAATTTATTTTTAGATGTATTTTTAAAGAATTAAATATCTACCTTTTATTTTTAATAAAAATACCTAGGTTCTATATATGATACTTAAAGCATAAAAAAAAACATCCAGTTAGAGTACTACAGTATAGCACCTGAAATACGGAAAAATATACTCAGATTTTTACAGGATACAAGCTGGAAATAAACCTTAAGAGTAAGGAAAAATAAAATACAAAGTAAGCGAAGCGAGTTGCAATTTCTTAGAGAAAGCTCGTAAAAGGTGAAATTTTAAATGAGTAAGTTGTAAACTTATAGGATTTTCTTCGCCTTTATATTTATTTCATTGGATTAAGTATATAGGACGTATTAAGCCACCGGGATGAAGTGAACTTCTTTGTAGCAATAAATATCTCCTAGTATTTCCGTAGGTAAAATGAGAATTTATTATATAATTGTGAGAAAGCTTTATAGTATATGCAATAGGTTTAAATGAATAAGACTTTAGGAAAGCTTTAAACACCATATTGTAACATTTAACATCATTCAGTAGGAATTTTATACAATTTTGAACCATTTTGAAATTGAAACTATAATTTTATTAATTTATAAGACATTGTTCTTTTTAATAGTTAAATGTAAACAAAAGTTGTGTACAAAGGAGAACTTAATGCCTTAGGCATTATCTACCAGCTAACCTTTAAGATTGTGTACGAAGATGAGTCGGGTGGTTAGTTAAAAAAAACGAATAAATTATAATATACAGGGTGAATTTGAAAGGATGTACTTTGGGCTAATATGAGGTTCTTCTGATCAATACGAACAACTTTTCCCATGAAACCATGTGTCGCAAATGAAAAACAATTTTGGCTGTCACATACAAATTGGTCATTTTAACATTACTAGTTTGTATGGAGAAGGCAATTTTCTTTTTCATTTCCGGCACATGGTTCCATGGGAAAAGTTGTTCGTGTTGATCAGCAGAACCTCATATTAGCCCAAAGTACATCCTTTCAAAGTCACCATGTATATTCAATGTATCATACATACATTATATCATTATACATACATATAGTTTACGGTAAACTATATTTTACGGTTTATGGTAAACTATATGTATGTATAATGATATAATGTATGTATAATGATATAATGTATGTATATATACATTGAATATATATTATAATTTATTCGTTTTTTTTAACTAACCACCCGCCTCATCTTCGTACACAATCGTAAAGGTTAGCTGGTAGATAATGCCTAAGGCATTAAGTTCTCCTTTGTACATAACTTTTGTTTACTGTACAACAACTGTGTTTAAATAATAAATGCCATCTTGTGTCCATGTTACTTTGGACACATACACTTTTGTTTCTTATCTCTTTATAATTTTAGGATAGTATTGCCTATTCAACTATTTCAACAGACATTTAAGATTCAGTTTATACATTTTCATCGTAGTTGAAACGACAGAAGCAGGTAGGTATACGTTAGTAGCTCTCTCTTTATTAGGTCCCTCGTTGTTCTACGTACTTAACGAATTTTTATTTCAAATCTAACATTGCATCTATAACTTTATATTTTTCAGACAGTATAAGCCTTAAAACTCAGGCATTGTTTAATTTATTTTCTTAAAATACCATTACAACACTAAAGATAATAATAATAATATGTAGGACAATTTACATATATTGCTCTAGTCACAAACTAAGCTTTAGGTTTGTACTATGTGTACCAGAAACAACGATATAATACATATTACATTTTATAAATACCCAGACCATGACAAACTGTTCAGAAAACGTACTAGTATATTTTTGCCATGGGTGGGAATCGAACCCACGACCTCTAGATACAACGCCAAAGGCGCAACCACTTGTCTACGGAGGCTTCAAGATACATACATACATACCTTAAGGCACCAGAGACTGCCTAGACGGCCTTAGGGTACCCAGCGGAGGGGTTTAAATCCCGCCTCATCCTAGCCCTATCGTAAACATAAACGCGTATGTATAGTCCCCGTCATACCCGCCTGGGGACTATACCCAGGCGAGTATGACGGGGACTATACATGAGCAGTCAATGATGTAAGTAGAGACAAATGTATGCATAATGCTCTCTCAAAGGTTAGCTGGTATAAAATGCCTAAGGCATAAGCTTGCCTATATACAATTATGTGTAATAAATAATTAAAAATAATATTTCAATAATAATAATATGTATAATAAATAAGTAGGGATCATTAGATCGTTGATTTTAGATAATATTCGATCGATAAATTGCATAACGTACTTTATCTCAGGGGATTATATTTAATCGATGCAGTTAATGCTATATTATTAACATAACTAGGTATAGTATAAAGTTAAAAGGTAAGTAGGTTTTGGATATTTATAAATATGCATTTTTATAAATTCCTTATTAGGTCTTATATTAAATTTTTAAATATAAAAGTGCAATGAAAAAGTCCTGGTGGGCGGGACTCGAACCCATGAACCTCGCTTTTGCGGAAGGCGCACAACAAGGTTCGAGAACCCCTCATAAATTTTTGTCATTGCTTGTTATCTACTTATACGCAGACTCCCTCTATTAGCTTTCTTCTAATAACTCTATACGAGTGAAGTTCTCAGCGGTTGAGCGCCTTGCCGCGAAAGCGAGGTTCGTGGGTTCGAGTCCCGTCCACCAGGATTTTTTATTGCATTTTTATCTTTAAAAAAAATTATATAGGATATTTATAAAGATATATAAATTTATTTAACACCATTTTATAATTCTTTTAAGAAAACGCATTGAAAAAGCTAATTAGTAGCAGTAAGAGGCTTTTTTGACGTACGAATACTGGTTGCTTTGAAAGAGATTTTCCTGTATGCCGCGACGCGACGTAGTGGTATCAAAGTTTTGCTGCGAAGTTTTCCTTCTACAAGAAATATATTCAACAGTCTCTTTAAAACGTAAGATGTATTCATTCCATCTCAAGAGACTACTGTATCAATTTCTTGTCGAGTTGAGTCTCCGTTCAGACTCAATGCGGTTACTGAAAGGAAGGCTAATTTAATGATGTAGTAGTGAGGATATTTAAATTCTATTATAAACGTACAGTTGGTGAAAATATATCTAAGTTTAAAATTTTAAATAGGATATATGTTTGTTAATCTTTTATGTAAAAACTACTAAACAGATTTTGATGAAACTTCTTATTCGTCGAAATAACAGAAGGTTTTGTTTTATAATGAAAAAAGCCTTGAGCTAGACATGTGACTTTTTAGCTAGGTACCTGATAGTGAGCAGACCTACCAATTTCATAAATGGAATCTTAATATATCATTGAAAAAATGGGCGATCATTGCTGCGTTGTCGTCAATGCGCAATTAATAACAGCATCCTAAAAAATTTATATAATTAAGAAATTTATATAATTAAGAAATTTATATAATTAAGAAATTTATATAATTAAGGAAATTATGTTAACGTCGTAGGTCTAATATTTAGCACGTCAAATTATTTACTTAAAATTTTATTAGTTCCACTTTTTGCCGCGGGAAATGTTTTGTGAAACGACCTATAGGTACCTACTAATATCGCCAAACGTAGGAGATTATAGACTAAAGTCCAACAGGCACAGATTGTAGGGTGAAGGAGTGACGTCATATAGGGGTGACACCCCTATATTACGTCATCACCATGGTAAATTTAGGGGATTAAAAAGGGCTACCTGTGACTATTAACTAACTATTATATAATTTCAAATTTTGATATTAAATCACTATATAGGATAACTTTGTATGTGATTGGTGTCTAGATGGATTTCTTAAACTTTGTAGTACACGTACCATCACGGTTGCCTTGCGGTGGGGTTTTATCTCCACCTCGCATAACTGATGGTATTTTGAGTCTACACCAAATAAGTGGTCAGTCGTCGCGGTGTTTGGATATATGTTTTTTTTTTTTTTAATAGATGACGACTCAAATTACTTTTAGGAAAACTCGTTGAGTAAGTTATTATTTTTAAAGATAATAAATATTATATTATATACACGGTGAATTTGAATGGGTGTACTTTAGGCTAATAAATGCAAATGAAAAAACAAAATTGGCTTCCCCATACAAATTGGTCATTTTAACATTACTAGATTGTATGGAGAAGGGGATTTTTTTTTTCATTTGCGACACATGGTTCCATGGAAAAAGTTGTTCGATTTGATCAGCTGAACCTCATATTATCTTTTCAAAGTCACCCTGTATATATATATATATATTAAATAGATAATTATTTTACTTATATGTATTAAACAGACGTATGACATCACTTTTGTGTTTATTATTTTTGTATTATCACGTTATCTATACGAGTGTATTCGACAAAATACCTATAACAGCTCGTGATATACATACATATCATCACGGGTGCCTTATGGCGCCCGAGACCGCCTAGACGGCCCCAGGGTACCCAGCGGAGGGATTTTAATCCCACCTCGTCGTAGGCGATGGTATGAGTCTACACTGAACAAGTGGCTAGCTCGTCGCGATGTTTTGAATAGACTCAATAACCCACCTATGAACAGTTTCACAAGTTAGTGTAGTGAAACCGGGACCGACAGCTTAGCGTGCTCTCTGAGGCACTATAGTAATGTTGCCAAATAAATGTATATATATATATATATTTAGTATATACGTGGTGGCCTAGTTGGTTAGACCTTGGACTTAAAAACGCTTAGGTCCCTGGTTCGAATCCCGGTGTGTACCAATGAGTTTTTAATTAAAAAATTTATGTACATTTGTTTGACAACACCACTATAGTGCCTCGGAGAGCACGTTAAGCTGTCGGTCCCGGTTTCACTATACCAACTTGTGAAACTGTTTATAGATGGGTTATTAAGTCTATCCAAAACATCGCGACGAGCTAGCCACTTGTTCGGTGTAGACTCATACCGTCGGCTACGACGAGGTGGGATTAAAACCCCTCCGCTGGGTACCCTGGGGCCGTCTAGACGGTCTCGGGCGCCGCAAGGCACCCGTGAAGATATATATATATATATATATATATATTTTAATTAAAAACTCATAGGTACACACAGGGACCTAAGTGTTTTTAAGTCCAAGGTCTAACCAACTCGGCCACCACGTAAATATTATATTTTTTATACTTTGTTTATTAAAAAATCTTATATATATTTATAAATATAATAAGTGATTTTACAAATAATTTTATTAACAAAATAAATTGAGTTATCTATACTTATATTATAAAGAGAAAAGACTTCATTATTTATTCCGGATTTACTTAACCAGGGTTTTAAAAAAAAAACTGCCACTAATAGAATACTGATTTATTAGCGACATGTCTAATACCTCACTCATCTAATATTAGTAACATAGGCTGTATTTTATTTTCGATCTGATTTATTTCAAATTAAACAGCGGGTGAAACTGCGGTGAAATAAGTTTGTATTTTTTAACTGAATTTATATTTTATTTTATGTATAAAGAAGGTCTCTATATACTGAAAGATAAGCTGCTTTGAGTTACATTTGGCGTTTATTTCATTAAAGTCGAAGAATGGTTTCTTTACTACCACTCTACAGATGCAAAACTATTGTAAGCCTGTTTATCACAGTCACAGCCGTGCTCCAATAGAAAAAACTTTAGCTAGAAAATATAGAGACAAATGTTACTTAAATATTCCGCACTTCTCATAGAGTATTTTTTGCAGATTATAGCTCATCACTTTTATGAGGGTGCTACCCCTCATGAAAGAAATGATTCAGGTCAGGTTCATCAGGTCCTTGATTTTAAAATAGATATTAATCTGTAATCTATGGGATTTGGATTAGGCAAGTAGAGTGGAAATCCTTTGGGGCTGTCCCTGAACAACTAGTTTATGATTTTTATATCACTATCATCGGTCATGGTGTACTTCCATATAATATTTTGTATAGGAACATATTCTACGCGATTTCGAGTGTTTCTTACACAACACTGATTGGATTTAAAATTCTATTACTGAAAGATTAAAATTACTGAAAGATTTCAAGAGATTACTGCATCGACTTTTGTCGAGGTGCACTCCTTTCAGGGTGCGGTAACGAAATCGGTGGTTAAATTGACAATAAGGCAGCGACTATATTAAAATATACTCGTAATGTTATTCGCCTTTGTCGCCGCTCATTTCATAATGCTAGCAATCAATGTTGTTTAAGAACAATTATTGATTGACCCCATTCATGGACTTTGTAGGTCTGCTCGCCACCAGGTAGATACAAAGTCACATGCCGTGCTCCAATAAAAATAAATAAGCTTTATTGTGAGTAACATTTAGCGTATATAAAATCAACCTAGAGATTAAAAAGATTTTTTTTATTTAGTTATACCTATAACGCCACATGACGACAAAGTTGCGAGCTGTTGCCTAGTAGATAATAAAATATTTAGTTAGAAATATTAATATATATCATTATATTTTACGCAAGATTTGTTTCTATAGGCAACATTTATCATGGTTGACGCTACCACCTGTGTTTATGAGAGCAAGATCTTCATCAGTACGGTGTATTTAGTTAACGCTACGTCAGATGCGATGACAGCGTATACTCGTATGTTAAGGTGAAAGTTTTAAATTATTTTATATCTTATTTAGTCGAGTAGAGTACTTAAAAATTAAGTGTGAAAATAAACTTAACTAGAAAAGTTTCATTTCATATTTGAGACGTGTAATAAATACTGATAGCATAATCGTAGTTTTATTTTTATTTTGTAAGTTCTTAAATTAAGGTATTTTTATACGTTAATCAACCAAAGTTTTGGGAATTCTATTCTATAAACAGAAAGGCAGTTAATCTAAAAAATGTCTGGAAATCTTATAGTGAATAAATTTGGACATAGAAATTCGCCAGTCGATATGTTATTAAATAATATTAAAATTTAAGTTTAGGTTAAACAAGATAATTGTTATCCGAAGGAGAGGATTTTCTAATGCCCCCTATTTCAAATTGTAATAATGTATAAATTTACTGGACGAAATATTTTTTTTTTGTAATTATTGCTTGTAGGGTAATATTTTACGGCTTATGTATTATTGTTTTATGAATATAATTCATAGAAACTACTTTCTAAATATCTAGTAGGTAGACATACTTAATACAATAATTATTATAAATATAAATTGACATATATTAGTAATTAAATATATTTCATGATTTACAATATTCACAGTAACATTATTTCTACTACTTATACTAGTTGCGAGAATTAACACAAAGAGAAAATGGCACTTGTTTTTTCTTTACATATTCGTATATAATAATAACCCTCAGATAGAAGAATAAGGAAAATATTATTTTCAAATAATAAATAGATAACATAATTTTCACATTAATATTTACGATATATAATTTTGTGAAAATAATGTACATCTTCACGACTATGATCCTACAAGAGGTGGGTAGTCGGAGATTAACTGGTTCCTATGTACCATTTTGCTGATAAGTAGTGCACAAGTTGCAAGGACTGTTTTTAAATACCTACCGCTTACTTAAATGAATGGGTAGGTAAGAAACTTACAAAAATTAAAATTACTTAAGTGCAGGATTAGTAAATCGTTACCATTTTGTTCCATTTGCTAAATAGACGATGGGCCCCTTGTCTGAGGACCCTAAATTGTTAATACACGATACGATTTAAGTGCGTACATCCGGGCGGCAACAGGTAATTCTTTGAGCAAGGAATATCTTACTGAGGGTCAGTATTGCCGAGCAACGAGAAAACGTCGCCGGCGTCCTTGAATTGAATTGTCTTGGAATGCCTTCTGGATTCCAAGACTTTTAGGGCTTTTGTAGTTTTTATTTTATTATATTTATGTTAATATTATACTTTAATAATAAACTATCAATTATAGACTATAATTGCAATTACTAGTAATATTTTAAGTACCTACAAATTATTTTTGTTTACACAAAACACTATTTTCAAGTGCGTGATCTGTTTGCACTTTTAGGGTTTCGTTCAACAAAAGAAAAAAGGGAAGACTTGCAGGTATATAGGAAGCTTGTTTAAGATAGAAGACTTAAAACTGGAACATTAAGCAACACAAAGAAGCAGATTTTTAGCGGGCGAAGTTGCAGACAAAATCTAGTACCTAATAAAATAATATATATATATATATATATCTTCACGGGTGCCTTACGGCGCCCGAGACCGCCTAGATAGCCCCAGGGTACCCAGCGGAGGGGTTTTAATCCCACCTCGTCGTAGCCGATGGTATGAGTCTACATCGAACAAGTGGCTAGCTCGTCGCGATGTTTTCAATAACCCGTCTATAAACAGTTTCACAAGTTGGTATAGTGAAACCGGGACCGACAGCTTAACGTGCTCTCCGAGGCACTATAGTGGTGTTGTCAAACAAATGTACATAATTTTTTTAATTAAAAACTCATTGGTACACACCGGGATTCGAACCAGGGACCTTAGTGTTTTTAAGTCCAAGGTCAAACCAACTCGGCCACCACGTATATACTCGGCCACCACGTATATAATAAAAAAAACATCAAAAAGTTCTCCTAAAGTTGATATTGCGTCAGTGCATGTGACTTAGATTACATACAATGTCATATGACGTGCGCCCACACATCAGTCAGTCTGACCCATATTATCTCTAATTCATTACGCAGCAGGTTTTCGTCCTGTCCACGTGACTTGTCATGTGATTTTAAATACTTAAGGCGCTATATGAAAAAAATACAAATTTTACTATAGAATGGCAAAGCTTAAGGGCGCTGAAGTCGACTTGACACAAATACAAACGTACTTCATGTTAGTAATTGAACGCAAAAATCTTTCTGTTATATATTATTTAAAAAAAAAAATTTCAGAAAAAAATACAAACAATAACCGACAAAAAGATTATTTTAATTTTGCGACAAATAGTAATCGATTATCATTGGAAGAGCGAAAGCTAATTTTGAATGGAGAACGCGGAGTTCGCGATTACGAATGCAGTGCCCTTAAGTTAGAATAAAGAGAATTTATTCCTTTTACGCGTATAAAAGAGAAACTTAGGTATTTAAGAATTTCATACCAGGCAGGATTGTTGTTAAAAGAAGAAGTATGTGTTTCTTTTGGTTTAGGTACGTCTACGTCTATAGAGTAACAATAATTGGACACAGTATTCTAAAAGACCCAAATTATTTTCCCATCTTGGCCGCAATTGTTGTTTTTAATAATTTAGATTTAAAGAAATATAGATTCTAGTCTGCAAAACAGGGTGATTTTGATATTTCTTTTATCGAAAAAATATTCTATTACTATTTTATCTTTAAATAATATCAACTAATATCAAAATATCACCGGGTATAATAATATGAAAATTCGGTTAACGCCATTTTTTCAATACCCTTCTTAAAAAAATGGCCTTTAACGTCCTATTTACAATCGTGTTTTTGCCTTTTTTGTATTGGAAGGGCCTAGATTTTTTTTTTAATTTTTAAAACTAGTATTACAAAAAAACAAAAAAAAATGATTATATAAAAATATATAAAATAGGTAGGTATATAGTTTTATACCTATTATAATTATATAAATATGTAATATAAGGTAGAATTTGGTGTAGACTTATATTATCGCCTAGGACGAGATGGAATTAAAACTCGTCCACTGGGTTTGAGGCTAGGCGGTCTCGACCGCCGTAAGGCACCCGTAACGATATTTATTATTTATTTAAAGTAACCTAGGAAAATTGAAAAAAAAAGTATGCTAAAAATCATTTCCAGATTATGTTAATATGTTAAACATATTCATAAAAACTTATTGAGTCCTCGAAGTTACAATAGGTTTTGTCTCTTTACGTATATTCAGTTTTTTTGATAAAAAAGAGACAAAACCTTCTATAACTAAAGTGTTCTTCAAGGCATCAATATTTTTTTATGAACACCGGTAAATATTATGAATCCACAATCAATATATTAAAACTTCATTTAACCTAATTTGAATCAGGCTTCGAAATATTTTAGGTCTAATTATCAAAAATTTCGCAAGCATAGTGATTTTAAGAAAATAACATCTTGCGTGATTTCTTTTTCGCTAGCTTCTCATAAATATAGTCACCAAGATATCCAATATATTTTATTGATTGTTGCCATGAAGATTATTTTAAACAAAAATATATTGTATGTTTAAAAACACAGGCAAAATTATTATTAGTTATATTATATATTATTATTATTTAGGTCCACTATACCAACCGGTTTCACTATACCAACTTGTGAAACTGTTTATAGATGTGTTATTGAGTCTATCCAAAACATCGCGACGACCTAGCCACTTGTTCGATGTAGACTTATACTATCGGCTACGACGAGGTGGGATTAAAATCCCTCCGCTGGGTACCCTGGGGCCGTCTAGGCGGTCTCGGGCGCCGTAATGCACCCGTGAAGATATATATATATATTATTTAGGTCTCTATACAAATCGCACATTAGTTGTTATTTTAAAAGTTTAGCGATTTAATAATAAATAAATGTTAAATTAAGTTAAATCGACACCTGTACATCTTTTCTTTATTAATTAAAGCTTTAAAAAACGTCTAAACTTTGTAAGTTCTCCCTTCGCCTGTGTTCTTTTCTCAAGTATATTTTTAATAACATTTCTACAATCGCTAAGCATGAGTTTATTATAAAATATTTTTCACACCACTGTAAAAATAATTGTTTTACCAAAAACTTACCTTCAGAATGTGCAGTGGTCTTGACAGGTGTGCCGTACACAACAGCGGCGAAGATCAATAGTAAAATAGAACACAAGAATTTGAAATTCATTTTGATTTGTATTTCGAATGCTAACAAATGGTTCACACTACTTAGCTGCGCACGAGTTGCCGAACGTTTGGGTTAGTATCGCGAACGCCCAAGTCTTTTATAGAATCGGGAACTGCGTACTCGCAAATGTTTAAAATTCGAATTGTACAGATGAAAATAAATCTTTGAGCATGTGTTTGTTGTTGATTTCTTATTTGTTTTTGCAATATTATTGTAAATACTTTTTTATCTACAATATTGTATTATTTGTTTACTACTAGATAGAGAGTAGCTTTTTGTTTTGAGAGTTAGGGCCGATCTCTACAACTCCTTAAAGCCCGATTTATATTTTAGGCGTTCGCCTGCTGACTGGTTCTCACACACCGTGTAGTGAGTACCGTGAGTTTTTCTAACTGTGTTTCTCTATAGATAGTCAACTAGTAATACAGATTTATTAAAAAAATAAGCGTTCCTATTGGTTTATTCTTATTTATAGTTACCTACTAGTGACTATAGTAAACTCAGTTGTCATTAGTAAGACGTAAGCGTAGAGTTACTGTTTAAACAGATTTCGCGTGAAAAAAATAATAATTTAATGATATTTTGAAGAAATCTTTGAGATTTAAGGCAATACATTATCCAGATTGTTTATAATTTGAGCTCAAATATTGATTTCTTTCATAATTTATTTATTTATTATCTTCACTAGATCCCTTACGGATAGACAAATACCTAGCGCTACGTTTCTATCTCTACCTACTTACTTCCTTTGCCTCGTTCACTTTGACAGTCATAACTCTTCTCATACATGCGTGTTGATTTCGGAGACTTTAAATTGCACCGTTCTTTTTAATTCTAATTTAATTTAGGAACTTTGGTCGCTTAAAGCCTATTTACACATCGGTAAGTATAGTAGCGAGTAAAGTTACCGGACAGTCGTTGCTTAACGGTTAAGTAGTAAGTAGCGTCTACACTTCAGCCTAGTGAATTTAGTAGAAATTGTCTTTTACTTGTTTGTACTGTAACTCGTTTGTCTACACGCGGCGAGTTAAGTTGGTGGCGTGTGGGAGAGGCGAGGGAGGGGAAACTTCGCACTTAACTCGCCGAGGAAATATAACTACTGTCTATTCCGATGGACTTAATTGACAACTAACTACTTAACTCGATTTTGTCATTCAAAATGCAATAACTACTTAACTCGCTAAGGGCGCAACTTAACTCGCTACTGTACTCACCAATGTGTAATCCCTTCTTATCTCCTAACACAATACAAATAACAATAATATTACATACAACCAGTGTTGTAATAAACTAAGCTCTAGGCTTGTAATATGTGTACCCAGAAACAACGATACAATAAATATTATATTTAGTGACACTCAGATAATGGCTAACTGTAAAGAGTTTTTTTAGTTACCTACTAAAATAGTTTTTTTTTTCGTCTGGGTGTTATTTATTAAAAACAAAAGAAACCGCAAATGTCACCGCATGCGTAACGTGGAAGAAAAAAAAAAAAAAATCTGTGGCTCGATATTGATGAAATAAATGTTAATTGTTGCTTTCATATAGCTTCTTATCTTTAAGTTCGATTTTTTTTTAATTCAACATGTGGCGATTAGCACAAACAAAAAAAAAACGTTACAGTCAAATATTTTATTCAACTTATAACTAAACATATATTTTTGCAAAAATCTCCAATGTACAGACACGGAAAATCTAAAAATATAAAATCGAAAATATTTTTTATTCGGTTTAATCTTATCCAAATATACCCAATTTTGCTTCATAGAATACTTCTTTCTATCTGCTGTAATTAAAAACTTCTCCTAAAAGACTCTTACGATCTACGATTTTATTATATATTATATATATAAGCTATTTCTGTAGTAATTATGCATAAGAAAACTTTTCCACTTCTAAACAGATATTTTCGCTTTTTATCAACAACAGCTTTGTTTACATTATTCAAAAGTACGTACATCCAAATATTTTGCTGATATTTTCTTTAATAATTGCAAGAATAGAGACAAGATTGTTTGGGTCAGTAGGTGAGTCTCATTATTTTATAATAATTGTTTTTCTCTGATAACAACATTTCGGAATTTATTTAATTATCATCAGGAAATATTTTTTTATTAATAAGTTAAATATTAAAATTTTTTGCGTAATTTTATTTTCGTAAAAAACTTCTAAGAAATATATAAGTATATATTTTATTGCGTTTGTCTTCTATTATTATGTTTAAAACCGTAACCACGTATTAAATAATTTATAGATACATACACTCACTCACACGTGCCTAAACACATAAGAAACATTACACTTTTATAAAATTTTAATCCCCACAAATACACAACATATCAAAAAGTTTAAAATACATATACTAATTTGAATTTTAGAATGGTTTTTCACCATATAACGTTAGTATTTTATTATTTAAATAATAATTTTAGTGTCTTATGGTTGTAAAAATAACAACTGTTTATTTTTTTAATTATCCTTTTATTAACATAAATAAACAATACTATGTGTACCGTTATATGTATACGTAATACAAACTAAGAAAACGAAGCAATAAATTAATAAACCTAATTAATGTATTGTAAAAGAATTGGATAATTTAATACAAATATTTCTCTATTGTTCAAAACTTTTTGGCACCGATTATTTATAGAATCAATGAGTCTGTTTATGTTATCTTGTGGGTGTTAGCAAATCCTTCGGCTGTTGGGTTGTTGTCACTTCGTCCTCTAAAATGCGTCTCTGGAGTCCCATGCGTGCTCGATGGGGTTGAGATCTGGCAATTGTGCAGGCCAAGACAATACCCGGATATTTTCCATTGCCACTGATCGGCAAAGCTTTATGCAAACGCGCATTGTCATACATTAACATGAAGTGTTTGTGCAAATGAAAGGACATAAGGCCTAAGAACATCTTCAACGTAATTTGATGTCACGACACAAGTTTCTACTTAGTGTACCTACTGATGAATTAACTATATTACCTATACTTTATTTGGTTGAAATAAATATATAATAAAAAATGTGTCTATTGTGGAGCGGTTATAACTAGCTCCTGTAACACAGGGAAACTTAGCACATGAGACCTTTATATTTTTATTATTTTTTATAACTAAATGATTTTGTTACCAACCTAAATTATGATGATTTAATATTTTTATTATACATTAACCACAACTTCGTAAGCGTGTTTATTTTAAAACAAAAAATAATCTATTTTTTATTGGGTTTTTAATAGAGTAGATTTGCTAAGGTAAACATGTTGACCATGGCTATCATGCCCGCGCTTCATAACGTTATAATATTATCATTATTATACATAATATTATATTACATTCATAATATTATCATTATTATACATTAACCCCGATTTATATGTATAATTTAGGGTTTTAGTAAGTACCTACCAATCAGTATATTTGTCAAAATTTAAATAAAATCCCAACTTTATACAAAAAAAATATAAAATCGATAATATTTTTATTCGGTTTAATCTTATTCAAATATACCAAATTTTGCTTCATAGAATACTTCTTTCTATCTGCTGTAATTAAAAACTTTTCCCAAAAGACTTACAACAAAAACATTTTATTTTTTGTTTTTATGTAACACCTTTTATGTACCATGTTCTTGCAAATAAACTATTTTATTATTATTATTATAGCACTTAATTGACAAGTTTGTAATATAAATTTAATCTAAAATTATAAGTACCTTTTAACTAGATAGGTATATCAAAAAATAAGGTCGTTATATCTAAGAACTTTAATAAAACTCAATTTAAATTTAAATGAAAAGCTTCGTTTTTATCAAAGCTAGGGTCATCGTAGCACGAGAATTAGTTGGGTACTACTTAACGAGTATTAAAACTTTTACAATTTATCTTTCAAACGTATACGAAAAAAGTTTTTACTTTGTTGAAAACATGTGAAGTTTAAGGACATCAGAGGTCGAAGAGTATTAGTGAGCCAACACTAAGGATGGGTTGCAATAAAGTATCCGTTAAAGCTATTATAACGATTAAAGTTAAAAATGGTGTCGATGGCATTCGAGTATTAAAATAAAACTGGTACATAGAGTACATACATACATATCATCACGGTTGCCTTACGGTGCCCGAGACCACCTAGACGGCCCCAGGGTACCCAGCGGAGGGGTTTTAATCCCACCTCGTCCTAGCCGGTGGTATTAGTCTACACCGAACAAGTGGCGATGTTTTAAATGTTGAATAGACTCAATAACCCATCTATAAACAGTTTCACAAGTTGGTATAGTGAAACCAGGACCGACAGATTAACGTGCTCTCCGAGGCACTATAGTGGTGTTGTCAAACAAATGTACATAACTTTTTAATTAAAAACTCATTGGTACACACCGGGATTCGAACCAGGGACCTAAGTGTTTTTAAGCCCAAGGTCTAACCAACTCGGCCACCATGTATATTGGTACATAGAGTACTTCTTTATATTTGGTGTATTTAAAAACTTTCGCTAAAAGACTCTTAAAACACATACACCCCATTTAAGAGAGAATCTCTGTAGGTATCTCAAAATAGAATATATTTTATTTTACCCCTAGAGCTAATCGCTATTCAATATAAAACTATAAACAAATCAGTTCAGTATTTTTTAACTGATGCCCCGACGAACAAAAAGACAGACATGATTTCTATAAAAATTGAAAGATTCTTGTTATATAGCCTATTTATTAACAACCCCCAATTAAATCAGACCAATGTTTTTAATTTTATTAACAAAAAAAAAACATGTCGAATGGAACATACTTTGTCTTTTTTACAAATTCGGTTTTTCAGTAATAATCAAATAAGTCGCAAAAATACTATTATAATTTTAAGTTTTAATTTTATGTATTTTCTTCGGAGGATCTACAAGAAATTTATAATATTAATTTTACATTACATACATATCATTGTGGATGCCTTACGGCGCCCGAGACCGCCTAGACGGCCCCAGGGTACCCAGCGGTTGGGTTTTTAATCCCACCTCGAATTAATTTTGACCGATTATAAATATAACCTTTAGTTATTTTTATAATTATTAAAACCATCTTTATTTTGTATCTTTTTGTTTTCCTTCTGAAAATGCTCTTAGAGATAAATAGTTCTAAAACCACCAACTCGTTAATTTCAAAATACTCGTCATCGTCTCTGATAAAATAAATTTATTAAAAATTTCATAAGCACTAGGTAATTAATTTGTTTGTAATCATGTGATGTCAGTTTTATTACTCTGTTCGCATTATCTGCGTGTATTTTATACATGTGACCTTGACAAATTATCTGTAATATAACATTGAACTTAGACCTTTTAGTATATTCTATCATAAGATTGTATTCTAAGTATTAAATTAGATCTCCCTGGCCCTTCTCTCTAAAGGTCGATTTAGAATTAATTTATAACATTAATTTGTCGTTATCGTCTACATTAGTACTTTTATTTTCTAGACAAAAATAAGTACAAGTTCACCCTTCTTTGACCAGGTCCAATTTATATTTTAAAAAATATATCACCATGGGCCAAAAAATACATGGTGACTTTGAAAGACTTTGGGCTAATATGAGGTTCTACTGATAAATACGAATAAACTTTTCCCATGGAACCATGTGCCGGAAATGAAAAAAAATATTGCCTTCTCCATATAAACTAGTAATTTTAAAATGACAAATTTGTATGGGGAAGTCTTTTTTTTTTTCATTTGCGACACATGGTTCTTGTTATTGTTCGTTGTTCCATTTGATCAGCAGAACGTCATATTAGCCCTTTCAAATTCACCCTGTATATCAAATATAGCCTAAGGCCGCTGGATACCCTGAAGCCAATGAATGGTCTTGTAGAAGCCTTATTGGCTTACAATAGAATTGTCGATATTTGCATTGTAATGAAATGAAATGATTTATTTGCCCAGTTTCTGAATAGAGTTAGTTGTTAGGATGTTAGTACAATCAAAAGCTGCCACAATTAATAGCGTGCAAATATTTAAAAATTAATGTTATTTTACATACCTAAATTATATTATAATTCCTATATACTATTACAATTACAATTAATAATATTTGGGGGTACCTATCGTTCTATTTATTTTTATTATCAAAATTTTCTTTAAGTGAATAGAGACATATATTTATTTATCTAATAGCCATGTATACAGTTTCGGTTTAAGTAGTGTTAGTGGAAACGCTCTAATGCGAATATTGTAGAAAGAAATATTCTTAGCTATCCATGAATTCACGGTGTAGCTGCCGGGTCCATCCTATGAATAAGAGGCAGAGACCGCAAAGCAAGGTAATAAAGGCCTTTTCGAATTGAACTCTCATCTTCACTCTGTTCACTAGCCTCTCTACCCAACCAAATATATGATCCTGTCAGCGCCACCATCGTTTCATAAAATTTCCAACGGCTGATCTTCGAAGGCTGATCTTGAAGATTCAAACTTTGCTGGAATTCTTTTCTTCTTGCACCCACTAAGTCTACTGCATAAAGTGGATTGTTCGCAGTAGTTCCAAGATGGAACTAGTGCGTTTTTTTTTTTCGCAGTAGTTACATTTTTTAAGAGTCATGGTAATAATGGAACTTCTACGAATAAAAAAATATGGATTCACACTAGTTCCATGATGGTACTATTAGTTTTAGTTGAGTTTAAAAATCCGTTTCTAGTAATTTCATTTGTTATATATTACTTATTTTCAATAGAATGATGAATTCTACAATTAACTTTCTTCAAGTACTGACAGTAAACCAGTATGTCTGTTTTATAATAGGCTGAAAAATATAGGTCTAACTTGACTTAGGTAATTTTAAATATTCGTTTAATTTGACTAATTAGAATAATTAGCATATTTTAAATTAAACGAGTCTATCTTGACCAGAAAAAAAGCATTTAGAACTCGTACTTGAGTGTGTAATTAATATCGTAAGAAAAATTTGCGTTATTTCATATATTTATATACAACAGTTTTTGAAATTGTTTATTTCTTATCACAGCGTTAATAGCTATTACTCGGCTCGCTGGAATGCAATATAAGAATATTATTTTAATTACTTTAAATTGCTTTGAAACGAAACAAACATTTGCTTGAAATGAATTCATGAGCCATATAATTAAGTTTATTAGTTGGTATACTGAAATATGATCAATTATTAAATTTCTAGCTTTTAACGAAATTATCTCTGAAAATACAATATAATAAAATATCGATTCGTAAAATGTCATTTAATAAACGATTATTCTACCATCAAGATCCAGGCCTTTTTATAGAAGACAAAAAAAATAGAAAACTTAGAGAAGCAAGAAAAGCCTTTTAAATTCCTTGGTAGGATGATTAATTTAAAAAAAAGGACACCGTTCTTAATATCTAATAAATTGTCTATTTACCAATAGACAATTTATTATATAGATGTACGACAACTACTTAAAAACTTGTCTACCGTTCAATTAATCAATCATTTATAATCTAGTTGTATGATAAACTCTTTTGTTAAATTTGGACGCAGATGTCATAAGAAGACGAATACTTGCGAATAGGGCGCTGACTGTTCCTCGAATCTTGACTATTCAAGGGACCTGTAACTAGGTAACAAATCCTGAGCAACTCTAAGGCTAATTTTTTGATAATATCTCATTTTTTGATAATATAGAAAGAAAAAGAAAGAAAAAGAAAGAAAGAAAGAAAGAAAAACTTTATTTTCGCTTACAACACAATTACATAGACAATTAATAGAATAAATACAGATACAAATACAGACTTTAACATATGAAAATATTTTTTACCAGGAGTGTGTTGCGTGGCGACTAAAAGTAATCAGCTCAGCATAAGCTACATCGTTTTAGGATGAAGCACTAATTTTCAGCTGACGCCTGTGTTAGAGTTATACAGAATAACTCAAACAATGTTTACTTATAATTACAAATTTTAAACAATTTTATAGGGGACGACAAAATTTTACATACAGATTCACAACTAACATTACCTAAATACAATAAAGAATACCATCACGGAAATGATACATTTGGTTATACACTAAAGTAATACATTATATAGGTACTGTAACATAATACACGCGTACGCAGGTTTAAATCAGAATATAACAACATTTAACAACGCAAATTCTATGAGCATCATCGGTCGCAAGCATATAATATAATTGTATCTCTCCCGAAAGAGTTATTGACCTCTGAGATGGAGTACATTTATAAATTTGGACCGCTTCCGTAGACTAGTGGTTGAGCCTTTATCATTATATCCGGAGGTCTTGGGTTCGATTTCCACCTATGACAAAAACGAATAGTACGTATTCTGTTCAGTCATGTTTATGAAATATAATGTATTAGTATCGCTGTTACTGGTACACATAGTACAAGCCTAGATCTCAGTTTGTGACCAGAGCAATAATGTGTGTAATATAATACTTCATTTTCACGCTATGGAATGGTTAGTAATGGTGACCACAGGCTTTGGCCCAGAGAGAAATGATGTCATGTATACCAATCGACTAATCTGGTTGTGTTAGTAAAAAAAAACTGACTATCCTGCAAGTATTTAAAATAGAGGCTTTCTGTAGAATTATGTATGTTTGTAGAGGTAGTCAAGCAATTATAATAAATGATGTTAATTATTATTCGGAATTACTCCTGTGGATAATAAAACAATTAGTACTATAGATATACATTTAGGTACATATATATGCCATAAATATTGTAACAAAGATTTTTTTTTTCGGAAATAACATTTATTACTTTTACAGTGTGTTAGTTTAATACATAAATATAAAACAATTAAAAATATAAAAAGCTTATTTGGAGTGGTCTCCATTGCCTGCAATACAGTCCTTTAAACATTGAGGCCAGTTATCAATAGAAGCACGCACCCTGTCCATGGGAAACTTCTTCACTGCCAATCACATAGACTGTTTTAGGAACTCCAAATTATCATGGCGTTTAGAGCAAGCCGTACTCTCTAAAACTGACCATAAATAATAATCCAGCGGATTAAGATGGCAGTCTTCAACTCTGATGAAGTCCGAAACGTTCGCTTCCTTCCAAGACTGCGTGGACCGAGCTTTATAACCCGGCGCCGAGTCTTGCTGGAAGGACCATACTTAGTTATTGAACATGATGTTGTTAAGGGGCTTAACTACCTTCTTAAGAATGGTATCTTGATACACCTGTGCCGATGTTTTGATACCTTTTTCACAAAAATATGGCTCAGCCACTCCTTCATAGCTATCACCCCACCAAACCATCACTGAAGTCGGATAAGGCCCACGTTGCACTCTGTCGACTAATTGAGAAGCTTCTTTAAGCTCTAAAGCGTTGAGCATAAATACGGTCATTTTGTTTGTTAAAGTATTGCTCAATTGTAAAACATTTTCTCATCCGTAAACAAAATTTTACTATGACCTCCCTTTACGTACCGCTTAAGCGGTTGTTTCGATTTTACCACCCTATTCTTTTTAAAATTATCAGTTAAGAAATTACCAGCATGGTTATTACGCGTCTTAAGTTCACTCGCACTTCAATCGTTATGACGTCATTCAAGACGTAGATCAAGCTTGGCTTCTTAACAATGGCTCCAAAAAATCTTAGAAAATTACGTCATAACGATTGGCGTGCGAGCGAACTTAAGACGTGTAATCACCCTGCATTAAGTCTCTTATAGGCTGCAAGTCCTAAGTCATCTTTTAAAATACGCGACATGGTTCTAGGTGCTCTATCTTCAAGTCCTAAGATAAAATATTATGCTTTCGGACAGGATTTCTTCGAATTCTTTCCCTTACTGCTTTGGTCACGTTTTTCGTACGAACACTACTTAGACGCTCAGAACTTTTTCTGTCACAAACAGAGAAGGTCTCATTGTACCTATTAATAGCCCGGTACACAAACATTTGACTAATACCAAGTGTATGGAGAGTTTTAAAAATTGCATTTGGCTCCATACCTACTTTGTGTAATGCAATCACAGCGATTCGGTTCTCTTTATCACCCCACTCCATTTTAATATCGCAAAATATTGTGTATTGGCGCCAAAATAAGAAAACACAATGAACAATCGTATAATAATACATAGTCTGGCCATAATAGTATTTATGGCCAGACTATGTATTAGTTATTTCCTCTTTGTCTAATTCCTATGGCGCGGCTACATTAGCGGGCGAAGTTACGCGTCGCATTGTCGCGGCAAAAAACATCGTGTTTGGGCTCACGCGATGTTCTTGTCTACATCATCGCGCCTACATACTCGTACATCACAGCGCCCCGATGATACATCGCCTTCGTCCGAATACTGCGCATTGCAACGATCTACCCGGCCACACTCATCGCGCTATCACGAATATTCGCCGTAGCCCGCTAATGTAGCCGCACCATAAAAATATTTGGTTTCTAGGCAACAGGGGGGTGAATGTTTAGAATGAAAATTAATAACAAAATTTAGAATTGACAACACTACTTCGTCTGGTCACACTGCTTCCACTTTGGCCGCAGTCACTTGTACGCTTTTTATTTTAATAAATTGTTTTTAACAGTTTTAATCGCATTTTTCATTCGAATTATCAACCAAACATTGTCACAATAACTTTCGATTTAACGTCTACATATATTGATCGAGTATTCTTTACGCTAATATTATTATATACGGTACTTACCCCAACAGAATTTTGTCACCACAAACTAGCAACATCCATTCATCTTGTTTGAGTTTTCACTGAAAAGCATCTGCCCCAGGAGAGATCTCTCCTTTTAAGTTTTAAGAAGTTCAGCTTATGGATTCGTTTTTGAAAGTCTGGAATTTATCTTGCGAAACTCCTAAAACGCCCACACACGTCATTGCTATACAAATGTAGGAATATATTCCTAAGGACCACAACATTAAATTGAATAAATATTTTGATCATACAAACTAAATTACTAGAAACGGGTTTAAAACTCAACTTTATGTAGTGGAAGTTGGTGCAAGAAGAATTCCAGCAAAGTCTTTGCATAGTCTATTTAAGGATCTTGTCCTTCTGAGATCAGCTGTCGGAATTTTTATGGAGCGTGCTTCCAAGATGGCGCTAACAGGATCATATAGTATTTGGTTGAGTAGAGAGGGTAGTGAACACAGTGCAGGTGTGAGTTCAAAAGGCCTTTAAACCTACTTCGCGGTCTCAAGTTCGGGAACGCTGCAGTTCATTCCCCTGCCTTCCAACCATGTGATGGACCCGGCACCCGCACGCATGGATAGAAAGAACATTGTCTCTCTCTCTAACAATGACGTAATGATTATAGTAAATATATTTGTCACTTCCAATGCCAAACCTTATGCCCAACGTAGCAATTAAGGTAAAATAATAATCAAAGAACGGAATAAAGCGATGCTGATCGCACACTTAGGTTTTTTAGCATATCATCACGGCTGCCTTAAGGCGCCCGAGACCGCTTAGACGGCCCCAGGGTACCCAACGGAGAGATTTTGAATAGACTCAAAAACCCATCTATAAACAGTTTCACTTAATTAAAAACTCATTGGTACACATCGGGATTCGAACCAGGGACCTAATGTTTTTAAGTCCAAGGTCTAACCAATTCGGCCACCACGTATATAGGTTCGTTTAGACCTGTATATAAACATAATTATTGTTCCTTGGCTGCCTTCTCCATTAAAGTTAGCAAAAATAGTAAAATACATAAATCTACTATAGCTTTATATGAAGGGTATGTTGTGGCACCTAACGTAATAACTTTATGCGTCAGAGTGCAGGATTCATTTAACAAGAGAGCGTATAAAAGTAAATAAAACAATTGAAAATAAAAGATGCCTCTTACAAAGCGTGCGAATGAGAAACCAAAAAACGCGGAATTCTTGGAAAAAAAAACAGTTTTTATGCTTTAACTATTTTAATATTTTGAATTTTACAAAAACGCTAGGTCATGTACTAGATCTTATACATATACATAACTTGTTACGTTTTACTTGTTACTCTATTACGTTTACTATTAATATTTCTGATATCTTGTATTATTACTGTTTTAGGCCTTTAGTTCACACATTCATATAAATTACCTAGTTTATTAGGAAGAATTAAAAATATATTAAGTACTTATTTACTTTTTTTAGACTATTATGCTTATACGAAAAAAAAATTGTTGGTTTGATAATGAGCAATCTGAAAAGGGTAATAATCTTTCATCCAATAACTTACACTAATTTATTTAAGTAATCGCTACTCACTATAGGGACCTAAATTATACTAAATAAACTGAATATCTACTGCATCGATTGCATGTCGAAATGGTTGTCTCCTTTCAGGCTAAGGTTACGAAACGTGCAGTTTGTTTGACAAAAAAAAAGCGCGAGGTTGTTAAAGTAGATTTTATTTCAATTTAACTATAGACATACGAATAAATCGTAAATAAATCAATATAAATTTATATTAAAGTACTCGTAATTCAAATTCATCTTTGTTGTTGCTTGTCAGAATAGATCCGCGGCTAAAAAATGAGGTTACAAAAGAAGAAATTGCAATACGATTCTACTTAGCCGGCATTAACAATTTATTCATCGACCCCATTCATGGATTTTGTAGATGTGGATCAGATAGATACAAAGCTACATATCGTGCATATAAAAAAAATATAGCCAATAATTTGACATATTTTGTATTGAAAGTGATCCACTTCACCAAATTATTAATAATTTAGTCATACACTTTTTTATTTTGTAATTTTATTCCTAAACCAATACAGCAATGTTTGTCAATTTTCCTTTTCAATAAATCTGAATCTAAGAACTTTAAACGATGTAAACAGCTCAGTAGTTCTCTAACCAATCCATGCGGAGAGACTGGCAGCAACGTAGAGGTTTCTTGGAGCATAAACTTTGAGAAACTCAACAGGATATACAAACTTCAAGAACTTGCTTCTATTCCACCTGTATATATCTCGATAAAATTGCAAATACTTACCAAAGCTAATATGCTTTTTTTTGAATAGATGTTTAGTCTGGGGTATAAGTATGTATATTATATTTTGATATATCTACAGGGAACATAAGCTGTTGGTGTTTTAAGGAGTCTCTTAAAAAAGTCTTTAAACCAAAGTCCGCGTTCCTCATACGTAAAAAAAAACTCGATTTCTGTTTGTCTCAGTTTTTTTTTTTCGGTCAATTTATTTATTAATGAAGAATTAAACAACATTAATGTGTTGACTTTTTATACGAAATCAGAAAAAAACTTTTTTTAATGTAACCTATTATATATAAAAATATTTATTACCCACGACTTTTGCGTGTAACATAAAAATTATAATTGAACTTAGACTGACAGCCAAATTGTAATATTGGAAGTACGTTTGTATGGGCGTCAAGTCGACTACCTCTGTAAGGGCTCTCCCTTAAATATACTAAATTCAAAAAAAGTATTCTATAGCGAAATATATATATATATGTGGTGGCCGAGATGGTTAGACCTTGGACTTAAAAACACTTAATTAAAAACTCATTGATACCGTCCCTGGTTCGAATCCCGAAGTGTACCAATGAGTTTTTAATTAAAAAAAATATGTACATTAGTTAGACAACACCACTATAGTGCCTCGGAGAGCACGTTAAGCTATCGGTCGCGGTTTCACTATACCAACTTGTGAAACTGTTTATAGATGGGTTATTGAGTCTATTCAAAACATCGCGACGAGCTAGCCACTTATTCGGTGTAGATTCATACCATCGGCTACGACGAGGTAGGATTAAAAACCCCTTCGCTGGGTACCCTGGGGCCGTCTAGGCGGTCTCGGTCCCCGTAAGGCACCCGTGATGATATATATATTATATATATTCCGAACTCCAATTAAATCTGCATTAAAAAAAAGTTACGAAAGCGGTCTAATTAAACTTATAAAAATATTAATAATTAATTAAACTCATAATAATCTGTAATTATTAAGAAATTTTAAAAAGTTCGATGCAAAAAAACTCATAAAGGCAGCATTAAACAAAAACTGATTAAGAATACAATTCATATACTTCAATATTAAATGTATTTTATTTATTTTATTAACTGTTACTCAAAAAAAAAAAAAGATCAAATATGAAACCGTAGTGCCATCTATATGTTTTCCTTGACATTACGTTCTACGGAACTAAATTATATTTCATATAACTTTCAAACATTACCGCAAGAGGGCGCTAAAAACTAGAATGTTTCACAAATATTTTCCTGATCACATTTCATTTCATTTAATTTGCTTGTACAGTGTATCAGAAACAATATACTATTAGAGACAATGTTCTTAGCTATCCATGGCATCACCCTGCGGGTGCCGGGTCCATCGCGTCGTAGAAAGGCAGGAGAATGAGCTGCAGTGTTCCCGGACTTCAGACCGCGAAGTAGGTTTAAAGGCCTTTTGAACTCTCACCTGCACTGTGTTTAGGTTCACTACCCTCTCTACTCAACCAAATACTATATGATCCTGTTAGCGCCATCCTGGAACCACGCTCCATAAAAGTTCTGACGGCTGATCTCGGAAGGCCAAGATCCTTCAATAGACGGTGCAAAGACTCTCTCTTCTTTTTTTAATAATTAAGTTCTTAAATATTACTTAAACTACTGCTGTACTTGAATAACGCAGTATAGTAGCAATAACTAAACACTGGATTATACAATATATTATCGCAGATTTAAAACCAGATAAACGTGAAGTACGTCATTTTTGTTAAATTTGTTTTTTTTACAAAATGGTTTAAAAGCTTATACCTAATTTGTTTTATAGAGCAACAGTAGTTCTCCTAAAATTCATGAACAAGTTAAATTCCAAAAAAAAATTTGCACTGGCGTAATTTTAGAAAAAGTAAAATTTTTATACAATGTTGAAATGCTGTATAATTGTTATATAATACTAGGTAATACTCAGTAACTTCCGGCTATTGTGATGTAAACACTGTTATCCGAGAGTGCGTAAAACAAATAAGAATTACCAGAAAATAATTAGTTATTCAAAGGCTTACCATAACCACGAAGAAACACCCATAAATAACACTGAAGATTGGCACGTAAGTGAAATAAACACAACTTATACTCAATTTAATAAATTTTAGTGTTTTATATAAACACAATTATACATTAATTAATTTTCTAAATTTCCTTTTTTGTTGGATTTTTCCACAATTGGAAAGGCAAAGATTTTCCAACCATACATAGTAAGGCCGTAGCCAAATCTTATATTCATTGCCGTCATGTTTGTTAATGTTTTTAAGGCTAATAGCAATGACTTTCTTTCTTGTTATATCCGTGCTTTTGGTAAGTAAGGCTAAAGCCATAACTTCTTTCAATCTCATGTAGGTCATCATTTAATCTTTATACTCTCTCATTGGTCTTCTTTTTTTAACTTTTCTATTCATGTATCCTTTTTTGTTTTTTACATATATAAATACTATACAGTTTTTTTTTTAATATTGTGTAGGTATGATATATTTATAAATACATCATATTTTATTTACAGTTGTAATTATGTATTCATAAATATGTGTGTATGTTGTTTCTTAAATTTTCAATAGATCTTCAATGGTGCGCGGGATAAATTCAGGTTTCTTGTATATATGAAGTAGTTTGTCAATTAAAATTATTCTTTGGATGTTGTACGCTGTACATTTAAAAAATATATGATCCAGGATTTGAAAGTCATTTCTATTGCATTCATAACATAAAGGTTATTCTTTTATTTTCATTCTGTGTAAGTGATCATTAAAAAGGCAATGTCCGAGTCCTAAGCGAGTCAAGATTGTATAGAATTTCCGATTTCTATACTGTTGTTTAAATACTAATGTTTATTTTAGCGTACCAGGTGCCTTTTGTTACTAAACTTTTCTGCCAATTAACATTCCAATCTTCTAGATATTTTAATTTTATTAGATGTTACAAATCTGTGTAAGGTAACGCTACTTTTATATCTACACCACTGCCACTATCTAATATAATTTTCGCCAGATAATCTGAATTTTCATTGACATCTACACCAATATGAGATGGTGTCCATATTAGAGTTATAGATATGTAATAAATCTGCATTTAGTTTTTTTTATAGGATAATAGTGAAATAAAGTTATATAAATTTATGCTTACTTCTATTTCAGGAGGGTCTCCACGATGTGGTAGTAGCTCGATATCAACCTTAAACGTAAAATTTGTTTTATTAAATATAAAATAATTATGAGATGATGGGATAATTTAGGAATAAAAATAATACTTATTACAATTCTCTAAACCTCCAATTAGTTTGTTACATGGGATAATAGTGAAATAAAGTTTTATAAATTAAGGCCAACCTCTATTACAGAAGGGTCTCCACGATGTGGTAGTGGCTCGATATCAACCTTAAACGGTAGATGTATTTTAATAAAATATATAAAATAATGGTTTTGTATTGGAATATTTTAGGAATACCGAAAATACAGTGGGCATTTTTAATATATTACAATTTTATAAAATAAATTAAATACAGCAAACCTAACTTAACATATGTTTGGTTAGGTTAAAAAACGAAGAATGAGTTATTTATTTGGTCACTTTAAAAAGCGAATTTTATATAATATAGCATTATTCATCATATAAATTAAATAGTGCTAACCTAACGCAACAGATTGTTAGGTTAGGTTAATCTACCTTTGGGAGATTGACAAATTACAGGCATTAACATGCCATTTGCTTCATGCAGATTCTCTTATTTAATTTAGAGTAATTACTGTATTGACGAAACCTTTGTACTTTTTACCCGCGAGTCTTGTTTAATATATTAAATACTGATAACCTAACCTAACCGATGTTAGGTTAGGTTTGGTTAGGTTGAAAAACGAAGAATGATTTATTTATTTTGATAAATTAAATACTGTTAACCTAACCTAACAGATTGTTAGGTTTGACCGACCCTTTATGTTCTTTACCCGCGAGTCTTATTTAATATATTATAATTTTATAAAATAAATTATATACTGTTAACCTAACCTAACAGATTGTAAGGTTTGACCGACCCTTTGTGTTCTTTACCCGCTAGTCTTTTTTAATATATTATAATTTTATAAAATAAATTAAATACTGCTAACCTAACTTTACAGATGTTAGGTTAGGTTTGGTTTGGTTAGGTTCAAAAACGAAGAATGAGTTATTGATTTTGACACTTTCACAGATTGTTAGGTTAGGTTAATCTACATTTGGGAGGTTGACAAATTACAGGCATTAACATGCCATTTGCATCATGCAGATTCTTATTTAATTTAGGGTATTGACCGACCCTTTGTGTTAAGCTCGATATCAACCTTAAACGATAAAAGTATTTTATTAAGTACATCCTTTCAAAGTCACCATGTATAATACCTACCTATTTTTAGTGTTTTATTTTCATGTTTTTAGCTGTGTCTTTAATTGTGTATTTAATTTATATTTACCTACTCTGCTTTGTGTAACTTTTTATTTTATTTTTATGTTCAAGGATAGGCCACTCTCGAAGTATTACATATTTAAATTTTGTTGTAATTTCCATGTTAAGTGAATGTAATGTTCTTTTGGGAAAAAGATTCTTTAAAGAACACAAAGGGTCGGTCAAACCTAACAATCTGTTAGGTTAGGTTAACAGTATTTAATTTATCAAAATAAATAAATCATTCTTCGTTTTTCAACCTAAACAAACCTAACCTAACATCTGTTAGGTTAGGTTATCAGTTTTTAATATATTTTATAATATATTAAACAAGACTCGCGGGTAAAAAGTATAAAGGTTTCGTCAATACAGTAATTACTCTAAATTAAATAAGAGAATCTGCATGAAGCAAATGGGATGTTAATGCCTGTAATTTGTCAATCTCCCAAAGGTAGATTAACCTAACCTAACAATCTGTTGGGTTAGGTTAGGATATTATTAAAATTTAGATAGTGAAATAACGTTTTATAATTTTATGCTTACTTTTATTTCAGGAGGTCTCCACAATGGCTCGATATCAACCTGAAATGATAAATGTATTTTATTAAAATAATTATTGTAAGATGATGGAATGTTTTAGGAATACCAAAAATACATATTATTACAATCCCCAAAACCTCCATTTAGTTTTTTTATGGTATGATAGTGAATTAAAGTTTTATAAATTTATGCTTATTTCTATTTCAGGAGGGTCTCCACAATATGGTTGTGGTTCGATATCGTCCTTATACGATAAATGTATTTGATTAAAATATATAAAAAATAATTGTGAGATGATGGGACGTTATAGGAATACTGAAAATGCATATTATTACAATTTCCAAAATCATCATTTAGTTTTTTTTTATGGGATGATAGTGAAATAAAGTTATGCTTACTTCTATTTCAGGAGGGTCTCCACGATGTGGTAGTAGCTCGATATCAATCTTAAACGTAAAATTTGTTTTATTAAATATAAAATAATTATAAGATGATGGGATAATTTAGGAATAAAAATAATACTTATTACAATTCTCTAAACCTCCAATTAGTTTGTTACATGGGATACTAGTGAAATAAAGTTTTATAAATTAAGGCCAACCTCTATTTCAGAAGGGTCTCCACGATGTGGTAGTGGCTCGATATCAATCTTAAACGGTAGATGTATTTTAATAAAATATATAAAATAATGGTTTTGTATTGGAATATTTTAGGAATATTGAAAATACAGGAGTCTTTTTTAATATATTATAATTTTATAAAATAAATTAAATACAGCAAACCTAACCTAACATATGTTAGGTTAGGTTTGGTTAGGTTAAAAAACGAAGAATGAGTTATTTATTTGGTCACTTTATAAAGCGAATTTTATATAATATAGCATTATTCATCATATAAATTAAATAGTGCTAACCTAACGCAACAGATTGTTAGGTTAGGTTAATCTACCTTTGGGAGATTGACAAATTACAGGCATTAACATGCCATTTGCTTCATGCAGATTCTCTTATTTAATTTAGAGTAATTACTGTATTGACGAAACCTTTGTACTTTTTACCCGCGAGTCTTGTTTAATATATTATAAAATATATTAAATACTGATAACCTAACCTAACAGATGTTAGGTTAGGTTTGGTTTGGTTGAAAAACGAACAATGATTTATTTATGTTGATAAATTAAATACTGTTAACCTAACCTAACATATTGTTAGGTTTGACCGACCCTTTGTATTCTTTACCCGCGAGTCTTATTTAATATATTATAATTTTATAAAATAAATTAAATACTGCTAAACTAAACTGTTAGGTTACTGATGTTAGGTTAGGTTTGGTTAGGTTCCGGCGGAGACACAAAAGAATGTGCGAACGTACTTGTGTCTCCGCCACTCTGGCAAGCAGAGAAACACCGTGGGGGTTTAGTGAGTAGGAATCCCACATAACCCTTCTCCTGCCCCAACAGTGAGAGGGGTATCTTGAATTCCGGAAGGTTCCCCCACGTACAAAAAAAAAAAAAAAAAAGGTTTGGTTAGGTTGAAAAACGAAGAATGAGTTATTTATTTTGATAAATTAAATACTGTTAACCTAACCTAATAGATTGTTAGGTTTGACCGACCCTTTGTGTTCTTTACCCGCGAGTCTTTATTTAATATATTATAATTTTATATAATAAATTACTGCTAACCTATCAGATGTTAGGTTAGGTTTGGTTAGGTTAAAAAACGAGGAATGAGTTATTTATTTTAATAAATTAAATATTGTTAACCTAACCTAACAGATTGTAAGGTTTGACCGACTCTTTGTGTTCTTTACTCGCTAGTCTTTTTTAATATATTATAATTTTATAAAATAAATTAAATACTGCTAAACTTACCTTACAGATGTTAGGTTAGGTTTGGTTAGGTTTAAAAACGAAGAATGAGTTGTTTATTTTAATAAATTAAATATTGTTAACCTAACCTAACAGATTGTTAGGTTTGACCGACCCTTTGCGTTCTTTACCCGCGAGTCTTTTTTAATATATTATGATTTTATAAAATAAATTAAATACTGCTAACCTAACCTTACAGATGTTAGGTTAGGTTTGGTTAGGTTCAAAAACGAAGAATGAGTTATTTATTTTAATAAATTAAATATTGTTAACCTAACCTAACAGATTGTTAGGTTTGGCCGACCCTTTGCGTTCTTTACCCGCGAGTCTTTTTTAATATATTATGATTTTATAAAATAAATTAAATACTGCTAACCTAACCTTACAGATGTTAGGTTAGGTTTGGTTAGGTTCAAAAACGAAGAATGAGTTATTTATTTTGACACTTTAACAGATTGTTAGGTTAGGTTAATCTACATTCGGGAGATTGACAAATTACATGCCATTTGCTTCATACCGATTCCCTTACTTAATTTAGGGTAATTGCTGTATTGACCGACCCTTTGTGTTCTTTAAGCGTGAACCTTATTTAAAATATTATGATAACCTAACATATTGTTAGGTTAGGTTTGGTTAGGTTAGGTTAGCGGTGTTTTATTTTTATTTTTTCCGCATGGTGGCTGCTGCGAGGTGGCTGCCCGTCTTGCCACTGCAGGCGTGGCAACCGTTCTCAGCAGAATAAGGACGCTGGGATTGGGGGTGGCGCTAAACAAACTGAGGCCCTTTGCTTTCATGGGCCTAGAAGGGCGCCACCATTCATCCCAGTAGAGGGGCTCCAAATCTTCCTCTATAAGATATAAGATTAATTCCTGATAAGGAATTTATGAAAATTTAAAAATACTTTACATTAGCAAATACATGTATCTATTAACAATATAATAGCTAATACTCTTAAAACAGCATAATATAACCTCCAAATATAAAATGCATGAATTTCACAACATTTGAATTAGTGATTTAGATATCAAAAAGTTGTTTGCATAAAATCTGCTAAATCTGGAAAGGATAAAAAGTAAAGAAGAATAAATCGTAATGATATTGTTTTTCCATAACAATATTGGGAATGGAACACGATCTCTGGATACAAAGCTAAAGGCAAAACTACTGGACTGCGGAGGGGGTCAAATGATACTTTTATTTTGCTCTTCACTATGTTTAACGTAACTCATGAAAATATACTGCCTATACAGGGTGAATTTTTCAAGTGCTCCTTCAAGGCCCAATCCTAAGTATAAGGAATAGCGAAAAGCCGGGCCGGGAATTGAACTGTTTGATTTAGAGAGAAAAAAACTCATCTGTATTTATAATTGCACCAGCTATTGATTTTGCCTAATATATAATTTTTTTTTTTCTTAAATGAAAAAAAAAAAAATATATATATAAATCAGGAGCCTTAGAGAAAACCCGCTCCATTTTATCTATGAAATCGTCTTTAGTTAAAATGGTATGGAATTTTTAAGTTGACAGCAAACGTCACGCCTTTTTACCTTTTGAACGACTTTTTAAGTGGGGATAACTTTACTAGACCGACCGACCGTACTTGTTACCACATCGCCCTCGCCCATACTGTTGTAATACCCATCAAGTGACCTAGTCATACTTCGGTTTTAGTCTATGGGTTCACCGGTTTTCTGGATCTACTTTATCATTTTCTTGTCGAAGTGGTAGTCTCCTTTCATGATGCGATTATGAAACGGGCGATTAATTTGACGATAAAGCAGCGAGGTCATTAACATAGACTTGTAATGCAAATTCGTGTTTGTCGTCGCCCATTTCGTAACCGTTTCATTTAGCATAGTGGGAGCGATTAGTATTGTTAAAGAATTGTATTGATCGAACCCATTCATGGACTTTGTATGTCTGCTTACCATCAGGTAGATACAAAGTGCTCCAATAAAAATAAAGACTGAATACTGTCAAAATCCATATTAATTTGACTGATGATTTATATCGATGGAATCGCCAAAATTTTTCCAAGGCCCCTCATATTTATAATAAATAATATCAGACGAAAATTATATTTCTCTATAATATTTTAGTGATTTCTCTATAAGATTACGTTTACCTACTAATTGACTTTTATTAACTGCGGCGGATTTTTTTACTTGTATTAAGAAATGTCAAATTTATTTATTCTTCAGAAAAGTTATCTATTGAATAGCTTTAACTGGGGGCTGTTCCAAAATTCAAATATTACTAACCTTTGCGATCGGGAAAAAGAAAGACATGAAAAATTTTGGAACAGCCCCTGATAAATAAAAATCGACACAGTGAAATAAGGAAAGAACTAAAAGATCAGTAATATAAATAAAACAACATTTTATTGTATATGAATTTAATAAGAACATTAAAAAACTTAATTAACTGAAAAAGTGATTAAATATAAAATGATTATATCTAAATAAAAACATTAAATCTATGGCTCAGAACATTTCTGCTATCTTATTATAATATTGATATAAAGAGAATTTAATACATACTTATAATTTGCCGGGAAATAAAAAAAGGGGTTTTTATTAAAATTACCATTATAAATTCTAAAAATAAATGTTTATTAATTTCTGTTCATAATATTGAAGGAAAAAAACCTATTTATAAAGAAAAAAAACATGACTGGGCCCCACAGCAAAGAAGAAGCCTTCGCTCAAATTAACTATTTCTAGCATCAGTAGCAACTGATAATGAGAAATCAGTCAGTCAGTCTGTCAGTCAGTAGAAGCTTCTTTAAATTATATATTATCCAATTTCACTTTAAACCCCTGGGGCCTATGTCATAAACGTGACAATTGTAATTTACCATGACAATTTATAACACATTGCTTAGTTTAGTTTATTCTAAATAAATAATTCCAACTAAACCAACCAATGTATTATAAATTGTCATGGTAAATTACAATTGTCACGTTTATGAAATAGGCCCCAGGGGTATTAATTATTATTTCCAATATTAAATAATTTAAAACATGTCCTGAGCCAGACTTAAATAGTTATAGTCCGTTTCACAAAAGAATATCCTGCGGCAAAAAGGGGAACTAACAAAATTGAAAGTTACAAAATGTACTAAATATGTATCTAAGATGTCAACATAATTTTCTTAGTTATATAATTTTATTTAATAAAATTCACCGTAAAATAATTTTCGGGGAGTCTTAGAACTGAGGCCAACTACCTTTTGTGCACTACAGCAGCCCATTTAAAGGAAATTTTTCATGAAACGAACTTTACGTTACATAAAATTAATTAAGTTTAACGTATCGATTCTAAGTTCAAATAAAAGCCGAATATTCTAAGATATTATTAGTTAAATGAACACATTATAAAATTAAGGTAACTAATACCAAACGTATAATAATATTTAAAAAATTAAAATGACAAGTTACAGGCGGTAATCATATATTAAGAGCGGCTCCCGTAACCTTTATTAAACGCATATTCCCAACAAAAAAAAATGACTAAGGCGTTAATTGGTATTCGAATTAAGTTACAAATGCATTAAAAAAAAGTTACGAAAGCGGTCCTAATTAAACTCATAAAAATATTAATAATTAATTAAACTCATAATAATCTGTAATTATTAAGAAAATTTAAAATGTTCGATGGAAAAAAAACTTATAAAGGCAGCATTAAACCAAAACTGATTAAGAATACAATTCATATACTTCAATATTAATTGTATTTTTTTAATTTTAATAACTGGTTCATCATATTTTTATTTAAAAAGAAAAATCAAATATGGAAGAGTGCCATCTATATGTTTTCCTTGACATTACGTTCTACGGAACTAAATTATATTTTATATAACTTTCAAACATTCCCGTAAGAGGGCGCTCTTACTGTAAAAAATAAGATAAAAACTATAACACTTCACAAATATTTCCCTGGTCACATGTCATTTTATTGAAATTGCTTGTACAGTGTATCAGAAATAATATACTATTATATCTAATAAACACTCAGATCGTGTAAAACGTACTAATATTATTTTTCCACGAGTACGAATCGAACCCACGACCTACAGGCTAAACTTCTAATTCCGCAACCAACATACATATAATTAAATGTGTCACTCTTACAAAACTTTGTTTATTGTTTTTTTTTAATGTAACAGCTTCAAAATGCGTATCTAATGGATGTTTATTTTGATTAGAGTAACACATTCTATTATTTTAACACTTTAATAATAGTATACTATCGGTTACTAAGAGGTACAGACAAGCCCCTCCGCTCCTAAGGGCACTTAGGTAGTCTCATTCACCCGTGTATATATTTTTTAAATAATTAAGTTCTTAAATATTACTTAAACTACTGCGAACTTGAATAATGCAGTAGGTAAAAAATAAAATAAACACTGGATTATACAATACAATATCGCAGATTTAAAAACCAGATAAACGCAAAGTACGTCAATTTTGTTAAATTACTTTTTTTAACAAAATGGTTCAATAGTTTATAATATTTTGCTAGAACAACATACATGTAATTCTCCTAGAATTCATGTACAAGCTAAATTCTAAAAAAATACCTCGCTCGAGTAAAGTATCTAACGTTTATCTGGTTTTATATAACGCGTTGGTAAATACATATTTATAAAACATAACTTCCATACATTGTTGAAATGCTATATATATTTCTTGTTATATAATACTTAGTGCTTACTGCACTGTTATTTCATAATACATTATAATAATTGCTTTGATATTGTTATACAATAATATTCATTGAATGCCGAATCACCATAACGATCCAAGTCAAGTTCTATATAAAAACCACAATATGAGAAACTTTTTTTTTTATTGTATTAATTAATAATTTTACAAAGGTGATTTTAAAAAACATAGCAGCAAAGCAATCAGGTTAGTGATTAACGTTTGAGTTTTGGGAGAATTTGAATATTTGTAGTTTTTTAGATAATAAAAGATTTTTTTTTTTTTTGGAGAATTTGAATGTTAATTAAAGTTTAGCTTCTTAACTTTCAGTTATTCAATTAAAAATCTAATGAGTTGTTTTTACGTGCGCATACGAATGAATAAACAAACCGACAACAGGCAAAAAAAAAAATGGTTATTTAACGTTTTTTTTTGTGAAAAATCTTCAATGCCACGTACGGAAAGTCTACGATTTTATTCAACCTATGTATTGATGATGACACAATTGCCTCTGTTAATTGAGAAAGTAGTTTACATGGCAAAACATAGCATTTATTAGTAAATGGTCTAATGATAACGCCTTTGGCGTTGTATCTGGAGGTCGTATGTTCGATTCCCACACATGGAAAATAATATTAGTACGTTTTTTCAGCTTGTCATGGTACAAGTGACCAGGGAAATATTCTACATGTTATTAATACATATTTGTATGACATTTCACTTACACGATGCCATTTACTAGTAAATGCTATAATTTGGCAACTATCTTCGCAATTATAAAAAGGTTAGTTAGCACGACAGAGCAACAAAATATATCTTCGCTAACGTCGATATGTATACTAAATTTAATCCTAGGCTACTACGTAGGTCAATTTTTGTTGAAGGAAGTCATTTTCCAAAGAGATCTGATTCCTATTGGGCCCGTTTGATTGAGTCTCATACAGAGTAACAATCATTAAAACTAATATTTACTTAATTTTTATTTTGTTTTATTACAACCTTGCTTCTACCCAGTGTGAAATTTTTCGAAGATTGAAAAGAATAAAGTTCTATGATGGGCCAGGTAAAAGAGCAAAAATACGTATCTTATATTGACGAACGGGATTTAATTAACTTCATACTTTTCATTGAAACTTCATCAAAAATGTTCAATAGTTTAGTCATAAATACTTCCACAAACAGGCATACAGTATAGTTTAATTTGGTTTATTATAAAGAGAAGTGTATTATTATAATCGTAAAAGCATCATAAATTTGTAGTATTTTAAATATTAATTAAAAAAGTTATCACAAACTGTACCAATTTACAATAAAAAATAAACTTAATTCCAAACTGATCATCTTGGAAAATGACTTTTTGAAACAAATATAAAGATAATTTTAGGACCGAAATAAAATATAGTGGCCCAGAATTATATTTGGTTTAGTATACCTTTTATAATAGTACCTTATACCTATCATACCATACCATAAATCAGGCATGGATAACCCCAATAAGTAATGCCCTATAGGAGCACCACCAAAAAAAAGTTGCCCATACTTTAGTGCGCATTCGTGCGCATTAAAATGGAAAACTACCCATTATTCGTATGAAAATGTTTCTAACTATAATGCGGCCATATCTAAAGTTATGTGTATACCGTCCGGTATCCAAAAAGTGCATTAAACTTTTAGAACCAGTTTCATTATACCAACTTGTGAAACTGTCTGTAAGTTTATACCAACCCAGCAATGAATGGCACTTATTTAGTTTAAGACTCCTGAATGGAATTACATCGTCCGGTATATCAATGGTAGCCCTGTACAAAGGTCGGCTGATGATCGAATATAGGCATATATTTTATATATTATTTACAAATTTTAAGTCGAGTGTCCGAAGCCTAGAATTTAGTATTCTATTCCAATATGTTCTACGAATTTGTTCTACTTATAAAATGAAATAGATTTTCTTTCCACTTCGTTCTACTCCCAATTTTAGTAGAATATACTGGATTTGTTTTCCATATTGTTCATATTTCATATTGTACTACTTTTAATTTATAATATTTATTTGGTCATTTTGTAAAACAGTGAGTAATAATATGCTGTAGTCGTATTCTTCTTTTAATTAATGACAAGTATCGTTATTAAGTATAGTACGGGTAAAGTTTATAAGTAACTGGCATTATTAAAAGATAATGATTATTATATTATAGAAAGGGGCATTTTTGACAACATTGCCATGCATTTATAGCAAAGTGGTGAAGAAAATACTTTCACATGACATAGAATACCTTAGAATTCCCTTTTCTCTTAATTCCCACTTTGTCAAAACGCTCACTTTCTTTAAATACCCTTTCTATATTCCTCATCTTTCCATAATGATAACTCCTAATGTGTATCCCATTTTACCCACTTTTCCATAATAACCATTTTTGGTATTGTCTATTTAATTATTGTCCACTATCCTATAAATCATTTTGACAAAATTACCAAATAAAATAATATTGCAGTAATAAAAATTATGGAATAAAAAAACCGTTTGTTCTCCTTAATTTAGTAGTACAATATCGTAGAACATTGTAACAAGCTGTTTATTAAATATTTTATTTTCAATAATTATTTTTAAAAGTCATTAGGTATATAAAGTTGTAAGCCCTAACACTTCGGTCAACTGATTTTTCCACTAATTGGGAAAATTCCATAGCATCAGGGGACTATATTATATACTATTTAATATATACTATACTAACGTAGGAAGGGCCTATTATTCAATCGGCAGGCAATATTCACACTTGGATGAAGATTATTATTTACTATAATTTAATTAGAAAAACTTATTATTTCTCTAATTAAATTATAAATAGTAATTCCTTGAATGTATTTTGGAAACGACATCTTATAAGTAACAACTTGAAGCAGTTTTTTTATAGTATTTTTATAAGTTTTTTCTTTTTTTTTTGTATTTTATTTTTATAAAGTTTTTTTTCTTTATCTTCTTAAGTTTACGTTATTTTTTTATTTTTACATTATTTACAGTTTTTTTTTTGTAGTAGGTAATAGTTTAATTTGATAGATCATTGGCCTTATTAATAAATATTTGAGTCCTTCAAAAACACTTCAGTTAACTTAAAAAAAAAATTTTTGTTGCTAAAAAAAGAGATAAAACTTTACTAAGTATGTTTAAAGTGCTCTTTAAGGACCTAATAAGTTTCTTATTTAATTTTTTACAATTCAATTACAATTACATATTTATACATATCATTAAAGAAGCGGTCCCAGCCTAGTGGTTAAGTCACTGCGCAACTGATAACAAGGTTTTGCAGATGACAACAAAACCGAACATGGGATGAGTGACCGCTTTATACAACTAGGTTATACCATCATAAACACCGTAACAAGCTCGCCACTTGTTAGGTGTTGCCTCCGAATACCATCGGCGAAACGAGGGCGGGTTAATCCCTCCGCTGGGTACCCTGAGGCCGTTTAAAAAGTTTTCGGGAGTCAAAAAGGAACCCCTGATGGTATCTATTAATATTATTTATATTCTAGAATATATAAATAGAGAACTTATCTTAGTAAATTGCATACTTATATATTTAGGGATGTAACCCTAAAAAATTAAATGCCATTAATATAATTACGTATCATTCGCATGACAAAACTTTCGATTTAATACTGCAAAACAAAGTCGTACTGACTTGCAGTTATTATTTAAAATATTAAAAACTACGATTTACTCATATTTGGTAATGTCATCCAACGAAGGATGAGACTTCAGGTGGAGAGTCATCCCCGCGCCCATCGTAATGCTGACCGCAGCCTACAATGAAAATACATTTAGAGATTATAATCATTTAGGTAATTTGGGAGTGCATACTCGCAGGAAAAGAAAACAGGTCAATAAACCATATTTTTTGCACAAATGCTACGCCGTGTTACTATTGTAACACGACGAGCTTAACCTGATTCGATATCAATCTTAAACGATAAACATATTTTGTTAAAATATAATATAATTGTGAGATTTATGGCATGTTTTAGGAATACAGAAAATACATATTATTACAATTCCCAAAACCTCCATTTAGTGTTTTTCATTAGATGATAGTAAACTAAAGTTTTATAAATTTTTGCTTACTTCTATTTCAGAAGGGTCTTCACGATATGGTAGTGGCTCGATATCAACCTTAAACGATAAACGTATTTTATTAAAATATATAAAATAATTGTGAGATGATTCGATGTTTTAGGAATACAGAAAATACATATTATTACAATTCCCAAAACCTCCCATTTAGTTTTTTATGAAATGTTTTGAAAATGACTTAATTTTCTTTTTCAATATTTTATGGTCTTAGACTTTTACTACTTCTTAGTTTTCCATGATGTGGTAGTGGCTCGATATCAACCTTAAACGATACATGTATTTTATTAAAATATATAAAATAATTGTTTGATGATGGGATGTTTTAGGAACACCGAAAATACATATTATTACAATTACCAAAACCTCTACTTAGTTTTTTTTTATGGGATGATAGTGAAATAAAGTTTTATAAAGAAGAACGGGCATAGCCCATGTATTTTCAGACCCAGGCATTCAAAAATGAAACCTATCCAGTTTGATAGAGGAAAATACATATAATAAAATTGTTAATTACATCGAAGTTCAAGAAGTTGGGAGAAAAAAGTTATTCTCATTTGAATTTCAATTTGAGGTTATGTTATGACTAGTTATTAGGTTAGTATAGCGATCAATTTCGGCCCGCGAATTATTAATCCGTAAAATTATTAGTAGTGTTTCCTTGTGCTGCAGCATTGACAGAATAATATTATATAATCTGACCTAGGCTGTATGTTTCATAGAGACCTTTGCCTTCTCTATATTTGAGAAAACCGAACAAAAAAAAAGATTATATAATCTGTGGATGATATATCGTCGCTCTTTTTTTTTTAAATTATTTATTTTAACATAGCACTGAATGCAAGTCTACCTATCGTCGCTATATTTTTTTTGAATTTTTATTCTGTTCATGCGATAAATGGACAAACAGCATTCAATACTATACGGCCTTTTCTTTTTCTTTCAAAATAATGTGAAATCTCCCTTTATTTTTTTTAATCTCACTCCAGATAAGCAAAAATAATATTTTTTAATGTATAAAGTATTTTTTTTTCTGCATAATGTGGACAAATATACAGAAAAGGCAGCAGAATCAGCACGTAACAAAAGTTGTCAGAACTTTTTTTCCCAACTTCTAAAATTATTTTAAATACTGGAAAATAATTCTTAAATTATCTATTATTAAGTAAGCATATCGTTGTTTGTGAACGCTAAGCGTTTAAGGTTGGGTCCAGAATGACGTACACCTTTATGCTTACCTCTATTTCAGAAAGGTCTTCACGATATGGTAGTGGCTCTATATCAACCTTAAATGATAAAAGTATTTTATTAAACTATATTAAACAATTGTAAGATGGGATGTTTTAGGAATACCAAAAGTACATATTATTATAATTCCTAAAATCTTCGTTTAGTTTTTTTTGGTATGACAGTGAATTAAAGTTTTACAAATTTATGCTTACCTCTATTTCAGAAAGGTCTACACGATATGGTAGTGGCTCGATATCAACCTTAAATGATAAAAGTATTTTATTAAACTATAATAAATAATTGTAAGATGGGATGTTTTAGGAATACCAAAAATACATATTATTATAATTCCTAAAATCTTCGTTTAGTTTTTTTTGGTATGACAGTGAATTAAAGTTTTACAATTTTATGCTTACCTCTATTTCAGGAGGGTCTTCACAATATGGTAGTGGCTCGATACCAACCTTAAACGATAAAAGTATTTTATTAAACTATATAAAATAATTGTGGATGTTTTAGGAATACCAAAAATACATATTATTATAATTCCTAAAAACTTCGTTTAGTTTTTTTTGGTATAATTGTGAATTAAAGTTTTACAAATTTATGCTTACCTCTATTTCAGGAGGGTCTTCACAATATGGTAGTGGCTCGATACCAACCTTAAACGATAAAAGTACTTTATTAAACTATATAAAATAATTGTGAGATGGGATGTTTTAGGAATACCAAAAAGACATATTTTCATAATTCCTAAAAACTTCGTTTAGTTTTTTTTGGTATGATAGTGAATTAAAGTTTTATAAATTTATGCTTACCTCTATTTCAGGAGGGTCTTCACGATATGGTAGTGGCTCGATATCAACCTTAAATGATAAGTATTTCATTAAACTATATTAAATAATTGTGAGATGGAATGTTTAAGGAATACCAAAAATACATATTATTATAATTCCTAAAATCTTCGTTTAGTTTTTTTTGGTATGATAGTCAATTAAAGTTTTATAAATTTATGCTTACCTCTATTTCAGGAGGGTCTTCACGATATGGTAGTGGCTCGATATCAACCTTAAATGATAAAAGTATTTTATTAAACTATATTAAATAATTGTGAGATGGAATGTTTAAGGAATACCAAAAATACATATTATTATAATTCCTAAAATCTTCGTTTAGTTTTTTTTGGTATGATAGTGAATTAAAGATTTATAAATTTATGCTTACCTCTATTTCAGGAGGGTCTTCAGGATATGGTAGTGGCTCGATATCAACCTTAAATGATAAAAGTATTTTATTAAACTATATTAAATAATTGTGCGATGGGATGTTTAAGGAATACCAAAAATACATATTATTATAATTCCTAAAACCTTCGTTTAGTTTTTTTTGGTATGATAGTGAATTAAAGTTTTATAAATTTATGCTTACCTCTATTTCAGGAGGGTCTTCACGATATGGTAGTGGCTCGATATCAACCTTAAATGATAAAAGTATTTTATTAAACTATATTAAATAATTGTGAGATGGAATGTTTAAGGAATACCAAAAATACTTATTATTATAATTCCTAAAATCTTCGTTTAGTTTTTTTTGGTATGATAGTCAGTTAAAGTTTTATAAATTTATGCTTACCTCTATTTCAGGAGGGTCTTCACGATATGGTAGTGGCTCGATATCAACCTTAAATGATAAAAGTATTTTATTAAACTATATTAAATAATTGTGAGATGGAATGTTTAAGGAATACCAAAAATACATATTATTATAATTCCTAAAATCTTCGTTTAGTTTTTTTTGGTATGATAGTGAATTAAAGTTTTATAAATTTATGCTTACCTCTATTTCAGGAGGGTCTTCAGGATATGGTAGTGGCTCGATATCAACCTTAAATGATAAAAGTATTTTATTAAACTATATTAAATAATTGTGAGATGGGATGTTTAAGGAATACCAAAAATACATATTATTATAATTCCTAAAATCTTCGTTTAGTTTTTATTGGTATGATAGTCAATTAAAGTTTTATAAATTTATGCTTACCTCTATTTCAGGAGGGTCTTCACGATATGGTAGTGGCTCGATATCAACCTTAAATGATAAAAGTATTTTATTAAACTATATTAAATAATTGTGAGATGGAATGTTTAAGGAATACCAAAAATACATATTATTATAATTCCTAAAATCTTCGTTTAGTTTTTTTTTGGTATGATAGTGAATTAAAGTTTTATAAATTTATGCTTACCTCTATTTCAGAAGGGTCTTCAGGATATGGTAGTGGCTCGATATCAACCTTAAACGATAAAAGTATTTTATTAAGTACATCCTTTCAAAGTCACCATGTATAATACCTACCTATTTTTAGTGTTTTGTTTTCATGTTTTAAGCTGTGTCTTTAAATGTGTATTTAATTTATATTTACCTATTCTGCTTTGTGTAACTTTTTATTTTATATTTATGTTCAAGGTTATATTTAAATTTTGTTGTAATTTCCAAGTTAAGTAAATGTAATGATTAAATTCTTTTGGAAAAAAGATTCTTTAAACCTTAAACTATATAAAATAATTGTGAGATGATGGGACGTTTTAGGAATACTGAAAGAACATATTATTAAAATTTCCAAAATCTTCATTTAGTTTTTTTTATGGGATGATAGTGAAATAAAGTTTTATAAGTTTATGCTTACTTCTGTTTCAGGAGAGTCTCCACAATGTGGTAGTGGCTCGATATCATCCTTAAACGTAAAATTTGTTTTATTAAATATAAAATAATTATGAGATGATGCTTTAGGAATAAAAATAATATTACAATTCTCAAAACATCCAATTAGTTTTTTACTTGGGATAATAGTGAAATAAAGTTTTATAAATTAAGGCTAACCTCTATTTCAGAATGGTCTCCACGATGTGGTAGTGGCTCGATTTCAACCTTAAACGATAGATGTATTTTAATAAAATATATAAAATAATGGTTTTGTATTGGAATATTTTAGGAATACCGAAAATACATATTATTACAATTTCCAAAATCTTCATTTTTTTTATTTATGGGATGATAGTGAAATAAAGTTTAATAAATTTATGCTTACTTCTATTTCAGGAGGGTCTCCACAATGTGGCAGTGGCGCGATATAAACCTGAAATGATAAATGTATTTTATTAAAATATATAAAATAATTGTAAGATGATGTTATGTTTTAGGAATATCGAAAATACATATTATTAAAATTTCCAAAATCTTCATTTAGTTTTTTTTATGGGATGATAGTGAAATAAAGTTTTATAAATTTATGCTTACTTCTATTTGAGGAGGGTCTCCAAAATGTGGTAGTGGCTCTATATCAACCTAAAATGATAAATGTATTTAATTAAAATATATAAAATAATTGTAAGATGATGGTATGTTTTAGGAATACCGAAATTACATATTATTAAAAGTTCCAGAATCTTCAATTAGTTTTTTTTTATGGAATGATAATGAAATAAAGTTTTATAAATTTAGGCTTACTTCTATTTCAGGAGGGTCTCCAAAATGTGGTAGTGGCTCTATATCAACCTGAAATGATAAATGTATTTTATTAAAATATATAAAATAATTGTAATATGATGGAATGTTTTAGGAATACCGAAAATACATATTATTACAATTTCCAAAATCTTCATTTAGTATTTTTTTATGGGATGATTAGTGAAATAAAGTTTTATAAATTTATGCTTACTTCTATTTGAGGAGGATCTCCAAAATGTGGTAGTGGCTCGTTATCAACCTGAAATGATAAATGTATTTAATTAAAATAAATAAAATAATTGTAAGATGATGGTATGTTTTAGGAATACCGAAATTACATATTATTAAAATTTCCAAAATCTTCAATTAGTTTTTTTTTATGGGATGATAATGAAATAAAGTTTTATAAATTTAGGCTTACTTCTTTTTCAGGAGGGTCTCCAAAATGTGGTAGTGGCTCTATATCAACCTGAAATGATAAATGTATTTTATTAAAATATATAAAATAATTGTAATATGATGGAATGTTTTAGGAATACCTAAATACATATTATTAATATCCCCAAAACCTCCATTTAGTTTGTTTTAATGCTATGATAGTGAACTAAAGTTTTAAAAATGTATGCTTACTTCTATTTCAGGAGGGTCTCCACGGTATGGTAGTGGCTCAATATCAACCTTAAATGTAAAATTTGTTTTATTAAATATAATATAATTATGAGATTATGGGATAATTTAGGAATACAGTTAATACTTATTAATACAATTACCAAAATCTCTAATTAGTTTGTTACATGGGATAATAGTGAAATAAAGTTTTATAAATTAAGGCTAACCTCTATTTCAGAAGGGTCTCCACGATGTGGTAGTGGCTCGATATCAACATTAAACGTTAGATGTATTTTATTAAAATATATAAAATAATTGTTTTGTGATAGAATATTTTAGGAATACCGCAAATACATATTATTACAATTACCAAAACATCCACTTGGTTTTTGTTATGGGATGATAGTGAAATAAAGTTTTATAAATTTATGCTTACTTCTATTTCAGGAGGGTCTCCACGATGTGGCAGTGGCTCGATATCAACCTAAAATGATAAATATAATTAATTAAAATATATAAAATAACTGTAAGATCATGGAATGTTTTAGGAATACTGAAAATACATATTATTACAAAGGGTATCTACGATGTGGTAATGGCTCGATATCAACCTTAAGTAAAAAATGTATTTTATTAGATATAGAATAATTGTGAGATGATTTGATGTTTTAGGAATACAGAAAATACATATTATTACAATTCCCAAAACCTCCTATTTAGTTTTTCATAAAATGTTTTGAAAATTATAAATTTTTTTTTGTATATTTGATGGTTCTTTGTATATTTTTTATTAAATTGAACTGTCTAAGGCAGATTCTTAGACAGTTCAATTTAATCTTTTTTTTTTATACAAACTATACGAATTTTATATAATTTATATTTTTTACTATATTTAATTATATTATGAAGAAACATTAAAAGCCTTTGAATCTCGAATGGCTCTTATATAATACATTTAATTTCTTGTTTGACATTACTTAACAAAAAAAAAAGAATTTCATTAGCTAGTTAAATCTTTGCCAAGAAAAATAGATTTTTAAAATCTACGTTTGTATTATTACGGACCGCCTTAACGGGCCCATTTTTTAAAAGTAATGAAGCAGTTTTTGCTTATGTTAATTGTTCTGAGACTCGCTATATTAATTAGTCGTCAATATATAGTTTCAAATCGTTTATCGGTTATAGGGTCTCCGCCGTTTATTACTTTTAAGGTCCCCACCGTTTATCGGTTATAGGGTCTCCACGGTTTATTACTTTTAAGGTCCCAACCGTTTATCGGTTATAGGGTCTCCACCGTTTAAAAAAACGGGTGCCTTATGGGATTACCATTGCGCCTATTCATCGAGTTATCCCAACCAAGGTGAATCGTTGAAATATGAAAATTATAGATCTAGGTACTTCTTAAAAAGAGATTTAACTAATATTTAGGTTGCCTTAATTCATGGTCAAGTCTAGAACTACGTTGAATATGTCATAAAATACTTATTGAAAACTAAATCTTTATTTGATTTAATTTTTAATAAATCAATTACTAACTTATAGAGGGAAATAAAACGGATGAAATAGAATATGCCTTTTACAATTCGTACGAGTAACAACCAAAAATATCTCGCTCAGAAAGATTAAAAAAAAAAGACTTATATTTGAAGTACCTATACATAAACCCTGGGTACATATTATATAACTTATTGATATATATATATATATATATAAGGGTCCATATTGAAGTGATATTAATAAAAATGATGGTAATAATGAATAAATCTTTATATATTTTACTTTTTTTTAACATATTACTTGGTGTTCAGGTATTCTCATATTTGGAGATCAGATTGCGGATTTGCTTAATGCCCGCTCTTAATTAAAGTTTTATTTTAAGCTTACCTTCTTTCCAGAAGCTAATTTACGCTGTGGTTTTGACTGGACGTCCACCTTAAAAGTTAAATATACAAAGTTAATTAATTTAAAATTCACTTGAACATAGTAATAATTTTAACAAATTGTATATTCTAATACAATTATAAATTCAAGATTCTATTTTAAATGTTAAGAAAAATGTTATTGAACTTTACCTGAGTTGTAACTTTATATTGTTCACCGACTTCAACCTAAAAAAAATATAAAACAAAGTTTACCTTGATCTTTCTTATCTAAAACAAATATTTATATGACATTTCATAAATTATTATAATTAAAAAAACAGACCCTTAGGGTATTACTTAGTCCGTCTTTCAGTCAGACCCAACCATATATATATCATCACGGGTGCCTTACGGCGCCCGAGACCGCCTAGACGGCCCCAGGGTACCCAGCGTAGGGGTTTTAATCCCACCTCGTCGTAGCCGATGATATGAGTCTACACCGAACAAGTGGCTAGCTCGTCGCGATGTTTTGAATAGACTCAATAACCCATCTATGTTTATAGATGGTTTATTTGAGTTTCACAAGTTGGTATGGTGAAACTGTGAACGACGGTTTAACGTGCTCTCCGAGACACTTTAGTGGTGTTATCAAACAAATGTACATATTTTTTTTATTAAAAATTCATTGGTACACACCGGGGTTTGAACCGAGGACCTAAAAACTAGTGTATAAGTCTTAGGGCTAACCAACCGGCCACCCCGTATATACTTAAGTTTATTTAATTACCTAAAAATATAATTTGAATTTCGAAATATTGAAAAGATGCATCGTACCAAGCTTACGTAATACTGGTAGGAATATGGTGACGCAAATACAAATAACACAATATTAAGTACATTATACTGAGGTAGAATGCAAAGTAAAGCCTAATACAATTATCTGTAATAATATTTTAATAATTATTGAAAAAATATTCACCGATTGAAAACAAATTCCGCAATACCTACTTGAAATTGCGTCATCTAGTGAATACAAGACCACCCAGCTAATCAGTATTGGCTACCTGTGAGGTCTTATTTTTCTTAGAATACATTCTATAGATAAACATGAATAATTTTTAAGATTCGAATCCCGGTGTGTACCAATGAGTTTTTAATTAAAAAAAAAATACAAAATACTTGGAGAGCACTTTAACCTGTCGGTCCAGGTTTCACTATACCATCTCGTGAAACTGAAAGATGGGTTATTGAATATTTTTAAAACATCGCGACGAGCTAGCCACTTGATCGGTGTTGATTCATACCATCGGATACGACCAGTTGGGATTTAAATCTTTTCCGCTGGGTACCCTGAGGCCGTATAGGCGCCGTAAGGCACCCGTGATGATATATGATATGATGAATAATTTCGAAACTTGAATAATACCTAATTTATAACATATAGGTAGTTATATAAGGTACCGCTTTTTTGGAGATTACTGCATCGATTTCTTGTCAAGGTGGTAGTCTCCTTTCAGGGTGCGGTTACGAAATGGGTTGTTGAATTGACGATAAAGCAGCGAGTATATTAAAATATACTCGTAATGCAATTCGTCTTTGTCGCGTTGGTATAGTGAAACCGGGACCGACAGCTTAACGTGCTCTGAGGCACTATAGTGGTGTTGTCAAACAAATGTACATACATTTTTTAATTAAAAACTCATTGGTACACACCGGGATTTGAACCAGGGACCTTAGTGTTTATATGTCCAAGGTCTAACCAACTCGGCCACCACGTATATAGAGACCCAACCAAATTCGTAAAAATAAATTGATATACATGGTGACTTTGAATTGTAGTACTTTGGGCTAATATGAGGTTCTACTGATCAAATCGAACATTTGGGAAGTAAATTCGACACTTGGTTCCATGGGAAAAGTTGCTCGATTTGATCACTAGAACCTCATATTAGCCTAAAGTACTACCTTTCAAAGTTACCATGTATATCGTAGTCACATCTTGCGAGAAGTTTTCGCCTAAACAAAAAATGCTCCTAAGCATTCACTTCTTGATTACATTATCATTGTAAATAGAAAATTTACATCTGAAACATTTGTACGTATCCTACATTTTTTATCTTAGATTTAGTAGTTTTCGTATTTAGTATTTATAATAACTTAAAATCTACTAAACTTTTAAATCCGATAAGGATTTAAACATGAATATCTAAGATAATTGTACTCTAGTTTTATTTCGGAAATCACACTTTCCTGTTATTCCAAGTCGTCTTAGATTCTACTTCCTAGAGCTAAAGGTGATTAGATAAGTAAAGAAGCGGCATCTTCTGATTTAATCTAGATCTTTAGGCGATTTTTTTTTAAGTATCTTACCTTAATTTTATTATGATCTTTAGGTTGTGGCAGTGGCTCCATATACACCTTAAAAAAAAAGAATATGGTGAGTTATTATTTGTATCATTAATTCTCGAAACATCAGTTATAGGGTTTTTTAAGTGAGTTTTTTAGGGACAGATATGTATTATATATTTTTTTTACTTTGTTTATTGTAGATATCTCAAGTCTACATATTCAAGAGGTTTTAGTCAGACAGAGATTAATGGCAGATTTTGACATTTTCTTTTGATCCTTTTTAATACTTTGATAGGAAAGCAATTAAAATAGTTGCATTTTATGTAGGTAGGTACCTAATACAATATGTTTTATATTACCTCAGCTATAACTTGGTTAGGCCGTCGTTCACGTTCTATGACAACCTGAAAAAAAAACATACATATCATCACGTTTGCCTTACGGCGCCCAAGACCGCCTAGACGGCCCTAGAGTACCCAGCGGAGAGGGATTTTAATTCCAGATATGGGATATTGGGCCTTAGCACAACAGGCTCGATAAATCGATACAATAGTTTGACAGTCGATAAACTTCATTTTATCGACTGTGTAAAAAATCTCTAATATTTAAATCCATTTCTATGTCACATACTCAACTTTGCTTTATAGAAAGAACACTTCTTTCTATCTGGTGTATTTAAAAACTTTTCCTAAGAAACACTTAAGAAATACTTTGTATATCTAAATTTTATTTATATGACAAAATAATATACCCTAATTACCTACTGAGCTAATGATATTCAACAAAAAAAAACGGATATAAATCCGCCCAGTAGCCTTTATGCCCTGATGCCCAACTAGCAAACAAACAGATAGTCACGAATTCTAATACTATACTTCTAAAAATATATAAATTATTATTCTATAGCCTTTTTAGAGTATATCTCGCTATTTTTTTCTTTAATCAAATCAATGTACATATTTTTTTCATGAAGCTGCATCCGCCTCTGGAGCACTCAAGCGGCGCAAATATGTAAGTCTGGGTGACGATTATATATTTGTGCCGTTTGGAGTTGAAACCCTAGGTCCATGGGGGCCTGAAGCTAAAAAAAATTCAAATGAAATCGGTGCGCGGCTTGTCTACATGTGCGGAGACAAGAGGGCTGGCGCTTACCTTAAGCAGCGTTTTAGTTTAGCCGTACAGCGAGGTAACGCAGCCAGCCTACTTGGAACGGTTCCACACGGCGATGATTTAAGAGATATATTTTATTTATAGGTAGGTATATATTTTTTTTTTTTTAATTTTATACTTATTTGTAATACTTTTTCTTTAATCAACAACATGTAATTCTACATCTGTTCGATATTCTATAAATTTTTACATAAAAAACAGTTTTTTTCATTTAAGTACAGTTTCATTATGTATTTATTAAGTGGTGACAACTGTATAGAAAGATGTTAACTTACTGGATCAGGTCGCCAATCATCGTTAGACATAAATTCAAAGTCTAGTCTAACATCCGCCATTGACCCATGAGCTTCAGGCTGCCTCTACAAAAATAAAAACATAATGGTAAGCAGTATGTAGAGTCCAATAATATTAAAAAAAACAGACTAATATTTTTTTTGATTATTGTTAGCTTCCACTTTCTCTGCTTTAGATGTCGTAAATACATTTCTCTTGAAGGACTGTATAGTATTTTATTGATGCTCCGCTCCTATTGTAGATTTTGCTTTCAAAATCCAATGGAAGCAAAAACGATCAATAGGAGCGGAGCATCAATAAAATAATATAATAATAATTATATAGGACAATTTACACATATTGCTCTGGTCACAAACTAAGCTCTAGGCTTGTACTAAGTGTACCAGAAGCAACGATATCATACATATTATATTTTATAAATATCCAGACCATGACAAACTGTACAGAAAAAAATGAACTAATATATTTTTGCCATGGGTAGGAATCGAACCCACGACCTCCGGACCGCCTTTGGCGTTGTATTCGTACCTACAAACAAACATACGATTGCTAAAACATATAGATTATTACGTTATATTCGCCAGTTTTTTGACTTTCCTTACTTACCAATATACATAATAATGTCCGACGTTAGAAATTAATAAACTTACTCGTCTGGCATTTCTCTGTTCCGCCCTATTCAGACGCCTTTCATGATCTTCTCTCTCATATCTCTCAATATCTGTGTGTGTGGTCTAGAAAAAATATATAAGTGATCATTTTGCAATCGTTCATTAAAAAACAGGATGGTCGTTTTCATTTGTAAAAGACTATCTGTTACTTTGAGGTTTCACTAGCCAATAAATTTGAAGTAAATTGGGTGAAATATAAAATACGGCCCATGTTAGACAATCGGTCCAGTAGTTTTCGAGTTTTATTCGGAACAAACAATCAAATCTTTTCTCTTTACAGATACATACATATCATCACGGGTGCCTTACGGCGACCGAGACCGCCTAGACAGCCCCAGGGTACCCAGTGGAGAATTTTTAATCCCACCTTGTCGTAGTCGATGGTATGAGTCTACACCGAACAAGTGGCTAGCTCGTCGCGATGTTATCAATAACCCATTTATAAACAGTTTCACAGGTTGGTGTAGTGAAACCGGGACCGACAGCTTAACGTTCTCTCCGAGGCACTAATGTGGTGTTGTCAAACAAATGTACATATTTTTTTTTATAAAAAATTCGTTGGTACCGTTATTCGAACCAGGAACCTAAGTCTCTTTTTATAAAAAAACATATTCGGTCAGCGCCGCTTGTTTAGACAAAAAATAAGATGTATAAGTCATATAAAAGTTATCACCTATATTTATAGATAGAGAACATTCCGCAATTACATTAATAGAGAGAGAGCGTTCACTCAGAGAAGGGTACTTACAGATTGACATCGGAGGAGTGGATACCGAAGTAATTCTTTTTTTATTTTGCGTGTTCCCTTTGCCTTTGCAAAGAAAGGGAGTTTCATCAATTTAATCGCCGTTAACCGGTGATTTAAATTGATGATCAAACACCAATTTAAAAAATCCAGTACCTGCGCCAACTCCATAGTTTCTTCTGGGGAACACCAAGAATAAATTAAAAAATTAACAAATATATTTATATACAGCCTCTGTAGACGAGTGGTTGCGCCTTTAGCGTTGTATCCGGAGGTCGTGGGTTCGATTCCCACCCATGGCAAAAAAATATTAGTACGTATTTTCTGTACATTTTGTCATGGTCTGGGTGTTTATAAAATATAATATGTATTATATCGTTGCTTCTGGTACACATAGTACAAGCCTAGAGCTTAGTTTGTGACCAGAGCAATATGTGTAATTTGTCCTACACATTATTATTATTATTATATATTGTGCCATCTGTTTTCATCGGTTTTCAGGAGATTACTGCATCGATATTTTATTTTTTTATATTTGACAATAAGGCAGAGAGTTAAAATATACTCGTAATGCAATTCGTCATTATTGCCCCCATTTCGTAATCGCGTCAATTAGCCGGCAAGTGGGAGCGATTAATATTGTTTAAGATTTTTTTTTCTACCCCATTCATTGACTTTATAGGTCTGCTCACCACCAGGTAGATATAAAGTCACATGTCGTACTCCAATAAAAAAAATACTAGTACATTGAATACTTTGAAGTGGCTAGTAGAGATGGTAGAGTCTAAAAGAAAATTAAAACTTTTATTTAAGTAATTATATAAAATTGATTTAGTAAACTTTTGAAAACCGGCATAATATCACTTGCAGTTATATTGTCAAGAACAAAGGCTTAAGGGACAAATTAATACGACAAAATACGAAACAAAAGCGAATAATAACGACTTGCTAACCACAGAATTTTCAGCCATAGTAATGCTCCGTGAATAGTAATTCAATCAAGTTAAGATGTACAAACAGTTAGCACTGTTTACTGAACATTTTATTTAATAAAACACTACGTTTATAATGTTTTCACTTTGTATTTTTCTGTTTTGTTTACTCCATCACTACTTCTAAGCTTTTTACATACCACTCTTTTAAAAGTACGTGATTTGAAATACAGTTTCAAGCTTAAAGTATTTTATAGTGGTTTTTTAATGTAAAAAATATATGAATATTTATTGGTTCCAAAGCTTCCATTTAAAAGGTTTTGTATTCGCCTTGTTTATTGAAATAAAATAAATATTATTCAATCTATTTCTTTCTATAAAACGTAAATGGGTGATTTGTTTCTAAGAAATGAAATAGATAGGCTTTTATATGTTCTGGGTTTTTTATTAAGAATATAGCTGTATATTATAATATAACTAGAGAATAAGACAGTTGTACTATCTCGCTTCACATATATTTGTATATTAAAGCCTGTCATATTAAGATATAATATGAATTTATATATCCTACGTACCTAAGTAAATCGACCAGAAATTTAGAGCGATCTGCAATCTAAAATGTTTTGAAACTTAATAATAAGAATATGTAGGACAATTTACACATATTGCTCTGGTCACATACTAAGGATTATACTATGTGTACCAGAAACAAGGATATAATACATATTATATTTTATAAACACCCAGACCATGAGAAACTATACAGAAAAAACGTACTAATATTTATTTGCCATGCGTGGGAATCGAACCCGCGATCCCTGGTTACAACGCCAAAGGTCACGTCTCCAGAGCCGCGTTCGGTAACTAACACTGCGTAGGTAATTAACACCGTGTAGCGACACAGACGATGACGTCGGAACTCTGCGCGGTGTCGCAAAAACGAGCTCAGAGAAACCAGTGAATTCATAAACAAGAACTGGATTTTAACAGCAGATTTAGTGAATTAATTACACATGTACCGATTAAAGTATTAAAATACTTGTGAATGCTGAATGGATTAATCTACTTACCGTTTTTAGAAAGAGAGGAGCGTTTCTTTAGTAAAGAAATATAGAGCTCCTCTAGTCTTTCAGGTCCACTTTCATCGGGAGGACCAGCTCCGAGAACCAGCTCCACAGCAATAACGCCTACGGCCCAAACATCTGTCTTCCTGCCGTAGGGTTTCTAGAAGTATATATCAAAAAAGATCAAAAGATGCCAAAAAATTGAAAGAATACTATTATAGTATCTCAGAAAGCGTGTTAGTTTGTCGGTCTATGTTTCACTATACTAATTTATGAAACTATTTATAGATGACTTTATTGGGTCTTTTTAAAAACCGCGACGAGCAGGCACTGTTCGGTGTAGACTCAGAGTACGATAAAGTGAGATTAAAACCTCTCTGCTGGCACCTTGAGGCTGCCTAGCAGTCTATGGCGCCGTAAGAAACCGTGATGACATTTGTTTATTTTTATCTTCCATAAGGCCTTATAGCGCCAGAGACCACCTAGACATCCTCAAGGTACCCAGCGGAGAGGTTTTAATCTCACTTTATCGTACCCGATGGTATGAGTCTACACCGAACAAGTGGCTAGCTCGTCGCGATGTTTGGATAGACTCAATAACCTATCTATATACAGTTTCACAAGTTGGTTTAGTGAAACAGGGACCGACAGCTTAACGTGCTCTCTGAAGCACTATAGTGTTGTACATAAATATTTAGATTAAAAACTCATTAGTACACGCCGTGGTTTATACTACTACTAGAATAAATAATATAATATAATTAATTATGTTCTATATATTATTTAAACTACAAAGACTTGTAATTAACCAAAACCGGTTAAAAATTAACGTTTTTGTTTTATTTTATATTGAGATTATAATTGGAAGAGATTAATGTGCTAAGAATACTTTTCTGTTTTTCTCTGTGAAAAAATAAAAGTTAAAAAAGTTTTTCAATATAAAAACGTTTTTTTTTGCGATAACAAAACCGTTTTACATTTTTCTCAACCTGTCAATATATAACATACATTTTTAATTTTTTGACTTAGATCGCACTAGTAGTTCCCGAAATATTCACGTGGACGTGTTTTTTATAAAATACACTTACAAATTTTAATTATTTTATTTTTATATTACTTATTAAAACTACTTACTTTGTCGAGGAGTTCCGGGGCTATCCATCTCCTCGGGCCATGAATAGTGTGCGTTAGTTCAGTCGTAGTAGTATCACCGTCGGTGATATAAAGAGCATTTCCAAAGTTTGCTAGTCGGACCTCGCCCTTAGAGTTCAGCATGATGTTCATGCTGTTAACATCTCTGTAATAATAAAACACTGTTCAGAAGCCTGCAAATGGATTCGCGAACCCGAATGTCCAAAAACGTGTAAATGTTGTTTTCAGTGATATTAAACGTAAAAATGAGTATTTATTAATATTACTTACTCGAACCTAATTATATAGTTAGTCTCTTTATGAAAAAAAAACTTTACATAAGACGACTTTAGTATGATTTTTGATTTAAAAAAATCATAACTTAGTTGTCATTTCAAAAGTTTACAGATTTTTTAGGATTATATAGTTTTATTTTTTTATTTCACTGAAACAACGTTTAGATGTTATTTGACTTTCGAATTCGCGAACATTACTGAAAGCAATGTTAAGACGTTCTAGTTCGCGAATTCTTTTCCTGGCATCTTAAGCTCGCTGGCTATCTGGCGTACCAGACGGTATTACGAACGCCAATGGATCAGGTTAGGTCAGGGCATAGATTAGTATAGCATTTATTGAAAGTGTCAGGGAAAAGTGTGAAATCGTATTTTACTAGGCTGTGATTTTTCAATCGTCTAATGAAATTTTTTAATATATTTTTGATAGGTATATGGACTGAATTAATTAGAGAGCTCTCGATATAAGTTAACTGTATCTGACGATTTTTAAAATCAGCCCTAAAATAAGTGGAGTAGTATTTAACTAATATTTTCCATGCTGATTTTCGTCCCCAAAAAGAAGGTGTAAAGTTGAACTAACCAAAACCTAATTCTAATATTAGTATTCTTATAATATAGTACCTAAATAGTACGTACAGATAAATACTCGTAAATCGTAATTATGGAAGTCGTAGTCGTATAATGCTACGAAAATAGCGTAGCATATTTAATTTAATATAAAGTGTCATTTACATATCACAACAGTGATATGTAAATAAAGATAATATGAAATATCTGGCAATTATATAAACAAAAAATTTACATAATTATTATAAATTCACTAACGTTAGCAAATGAGGTTCGGAATGTATTTTATGTTTTTGAATGTATTTATAAAATATAATATATTATTATTGTTGTTTAACACAAACATAGTCTATTCAGAGCTCAGTTTGGGATCAAGGCAATATGTGTTATAATATTCTACTATATTGCTATGACTCAACTCTCCTAATGACACTAAATAAAATTCTGATACCTAAAATGGATTTAATAAAATATTTAGTAACTTTATCCCCGAAGTGTACACCGTCTCACATACAATAAAAGCAAACTTAAATAAAAAAGGGTTTTGAATATATTAATAAATGTATTTATTGATCATTGACTTATTCTTAAAATTTGTAATATTTATTTGACCTTATCCACTCAATAATAATAATATGAACGACATTACACACATATTGCCCTAGTCATAGAAACAACTATATACCTTATAAGCATCAGACCATGACAAACTGTACAGAAAAACGTACTAATATTTTTATCCATGGATAGAAATCGAACCCACAACCTCCGGGTACAACCAAAGGCGCACTAGTCTACGGAGGCGATAAAATCGGCCCTATGCTACATTCAGAATTATTATTCTCAATTAGTTTAATGTTTCTACCAATTTGGTGCGAGTGTATTTATGCAGAGTTACCGAGTACATTATTGCGATCGATACACTATTGCTTAATAGCATTAGTCGTACCCACTATACCAGCTATTTAGCTGCGGTTACGAAATAGTTGTAAAGGTCTATAAGGTATAGCAGACAAGTGACACTCAGCGATGCCTACCCTAAAAAATACTGCGCATAAACATTAAACTTACCGGTGAATAATATTCTGGTTGTGTATATAAGCCAGTCCAGATAGAACTTTCTTTATAATGGAAGCCATGGTGGTCTCTGAAAACAACATGTAGCTGCGTCCCAGAGCCTGCTCACGTTGTTTGATCATATCACGTAGAGTGCCTAGAAATGAAAAATACAAGTCCAAAGTCTATTCGCGCAATTAGGGTCCCTTTTTGACCTACAAAGTCCATGAATGGGGTCAATCAATAATTGTTCTTAAACAATATTGATCGCTCCCACTATGCCGGCTAAATGATGCGATTACGAAATGGGGGGCGACAATGACGAATTGCATTACGAGTATATACTCGCTGCCTTATCGTCAATTCAACCACCCATTTCGTAACCGCACCCTGAAAGGAGACTACCACCTCGACAAGAAATCGATGCAGTAGTCTCCAGAAAACCGGTGAACCCACAGACTAAAACCGAAACATGACTAGGTCACTTGACGGTTTTTGCATCTGTATGGGTGGTGGTAACGAGACCTTTCTAATACTTGAAAAATAATCAAATTTAAATTCTGAGAAGAAAAAAAATACCTATATATAAAAAAAATAAGTTAACTAATTGTGCTTAAAAATAAAAAATTCTAACTAATACTCCCCCAGACTACTGAGTTTTCAAATAACAGTAATTGTTAAATATCTTAGTAGTAATACAACTAAGTACAAACGTTTTGTTTTCTTTAGTTTTAAAAACACTTACATTAGTTACCTCGTTACCTATCATCTATCTTCCTTATTTTGCAACCACACCCGAAGAACGAAGCGCTTAGAGCTTCGATAATAAATAAATATATATATACACACTAGACTACCCCGGGCTTCACACTTGTGCAAATATAGCTCTGCTGACTCAGTACCTATATTTGCACAAGTGTGAAGCCCGGGGTAGTCTAGTGTGTATATATATTTATTCTTCGGTCTTTTGTGTAGATCTTTATACGATACACAATTCTCTAGTACATCATTTTGATATTTTTCCTACAGTTTAGTCAAAGCACACTAAATAATATTAACTTTTTTATATTTTTGTATAAATATAACATGTATGTATTATACACATAAACCTTCCTAAGGGATTTTTTTTAATGATAGTGAAAACTACATCAAAAGCCTTTACGTAATTTAAAAGATCGAAAGGACTTTATTTAAGACTACATAGTATTTCTTAGAACCAGAACACACAGACTAAATCATGAGTATGTAACATGTAGGTAAATGTAAGGTATTTCTTAATCAACGTTATTTCAGGAAGTTTGGTGAATTTCTGTAGACAACCCCAACACCAAATGATTGCATAGCCGGGGCTAGACTTCAAGCCAGAATAGAGAATGAAGCAACTGCTCTTTACCTGTCTGTTTCATTGTGTGGTTTTATGTGATCTCGCTGAATACTTTAGACAAGAAAGCCCTAAAACTTATATAAGTATCGTACCTATATAACTTTCCAAAAAAAAATAATAATAATGATACACTAGTAGTGATGATATACCGTTCATCAATGGTGTAATAATCCATTGTTTAACGCCGACCTCGAAGAATTTTAACATTTCCATTACATTTTTGTTCTTCAAACGGGGCAAAAACTGTAATAAAAAAATACTATTATTAATAAAATAAAAGGGACAAATTACTATTTTATAAATAAAATAAAAGGTCGCTTTTATGGAAAAAAGTGTTTTTGTGAATCGGCACAAAACACTTTTTTACATAAGTAGTCGTTGCTTTGTGCTGTACAAGCTTCTCCAAGATATTTTTTTTATATGGGTGATATGTCTAAAATTTATGCCAATAAGCCCTGGTGGAACTATACATACGTGGTGGTCGAGTTGGTTTGAACTTAAACTTAAAAACACACAGTTTTTTGGTCCCGGTTCAAACCCCGGGGTGTATCAATTGACAACATCTCTAGAGCACGTCCAGGAGCCTGACCGGTTAAAATGATGATCGATTAAAATGTATATGAATTTTACTCTATGGGTAGAGCCTGATCGGCGAAAAACGTTAAATCCCATACATTTGGCTTTCGATGGGTATTTCGATTAGATTATCAATTGGCTCTTTGGTAAGGCCCCAGCTGTCGATTCCGGTTTCAATATACCAACTTATGAAACTGTATAAAGACGGGATATTGGGTCTATATATGAATACAACACGACTAATTGCTTGCATTCGTGTAGACTCAGAATTCCATCGGTTACGACGAGGTGGGAATTTAACCCTTCCGCTGAGTAACCCAGGCGGTATCGATGATGATGGTACGTATTTATTTTCCTCAGCGCCCGACTTCTTTGAACTCGTTCCTAGACACACATATTTTAAATGCAAGTTTAATACTTACATCAACCTCTGTGCTTGCATGCTTGCGGGATTTTCTGCCAACGACCTTTACGATCTTAACGTAGCAATCATCAAATCGGTCCCAACAAGTGGCAGCATAGAGCTTGGAGTCTTCGTTGCTGGCTAAAATAAAAATATGTATGAAATACGATGATCTATCGTAAAAGTTAATCAGACTAATATATTAGCTGAAAGGGATAACTAAAACTTTGCCAGGCCGATTGACCGGTGTCATTATCACCATATACAGATGCAAAAACCATCAAGTGACCTAATTTTATTTCGAATGTGGGGGCAACGGTTTGCTGCAAGTATTGCTGCTACCTCGAATGGATCAGCCAATAATACCAACTGGCTAATGTGGACTTGGTAGAACGCCCAGTCATGTGACTTTTTCCTGATGATTCCTTGGTTGCAAGGCTTAACAGCCTTGTAAACTTGCCTCTCTCTCGGTCTTTTACAGGTGGCATTTCGGAGAGTGTGCGGTGTTATATGAGTTAATTCCTCATCATTCCGATATCAACCATCAAGATGGAAAGGGGTTCCATTCCTTTGTCGTTGATAACCCACCAGCTCACGCAAAGCGTTTCTCAACATCATTTATTGTGCGCACGGCAAGGAGTGGAATTACCTCCCTGATGTTGTGTTTCATGGCACCTACAACCTGGAGTACTTTAATTCTAACAGAGCAAGCGTGTTCCCTCTTTTGACCTCATCATTGCTTCCTATCAGGCAAGTACGTTATAAGTATGCATATATGTAACGTTTTATACACCTATTTTTATATACTTATATAATAATCCAGATGTATTATATATAATATAATATATAATTATCTTTACTTAATTAACTTACATTGGAGCTTGTTCCTACATTAATGTGTGGAATACTGGGTAGAAGAAGCATGAAAGTAGGATTAATGCTGTAGAAATGCAGTCATTAAGGAGTGCATGTAGAGTAACAATTGCAGATAGAGTGAAGAATATAGTTATGGGTAATATATGTGATTTGAAAGAAGATGAAGTGGCAAGGATTCACAAAGGAAGTTACGGTATCTTGGGTATATTGAGTGGATGAATGACAATAGATTGATGAACGAGATTTATAAATCAGAGGTAAATAAAATAATAAGGCGGGAACGACCCAGAAGAATGTTTCTTGACCAAATCGGGGACATTCTCAAAACATATGAGGTCCGTCATTGGCCATAACCGTAGAGCTTGTATGAAGAGAGTTGAGAATGTGAAGGAAGCGAGAGAGTTTGCCAGGATCGTTGTAGGTGGCACTTTCTTGCAGTGGCAAGGGAGCGCCACCTATCCCCGTGAGAAAAAGAGATGATTATTTTAGTTTAGTCTTGTAAATTCACTTACAAAGCTTCTTATTAAGATCATATTGATAAGGGTCCCCAGGCCAGGGTGGAACGACTCCCATCAACCGCTGATACACTCTCGGAGGTAGCCCCATGTTTTCCCATATGCGATATAAGCATGATTGATAATAGGGTGCAGGCTGGCGCTGAAACAGAAAAAGAAGGTTATTTATTTGAATTGTTTCCGCTTTTAGGAAATTATAAGTTCACTCTTCTAAAACCCTTATTTACTTGAGCTGTGCAATTTAGGAGCAATGATAGAAACTAGCACATTATATTAATATATTTTATAAATATTCCCTTGGTCAAAACTAAGCTTAATAATGGAATGCTCCATGTGTTACGGCTAACTATTATATATTATTAATTATTAACTATATATATTATTATATAGCAGAGATCTTTTAAATAAAAAAAAAACTTTGTTTTTTTAAGTTTTTCGTTAGGGCTGACATGGTCATATAAATCACAAAAGCCCTTTAAAAAAGAGGAAAAAAAAAAAAGTTTTTCGTTAAAAGTTCAAATTTTGTTATTAAATACTAAGATAAATTAAAATTTTAAAATGTTACGTACCAAATGCAATTTTTTATTTAAGTAAATGTTAATAATGGTAAATAAAATCTTACCGAATCCGTGCTACTATCATCTTCCAAGGTTTCGCACCTTACTATCCTGGACAGATCTGAAAAATGTTAAATATGTACAAATACGAATAGTTTTAATTACAACAACGAACAAATATTCACAAAAGAAAATTAATAGCAAAATTATCAATACAAAATATAGTAAACAAATAAGCAAACACCATGACGGGTGCCTTTTTGGCTCCCGAGAACTGTTTAAAACGGACTCAGGGCAGGGATACCCAGCGGAGAGATTAACCCGTCTTCATTTCGCCGATAGTATTCGGAGGCAACAAGATTTTGTTGCGGTGTTTATGATGGTATATCCTCGTGGTATAGAGCGGTCACCCATCGTCCGGCCTTGTTGTCATCTGCTTAACCTTATCAGTTGCGCAGTGACGTAAGCTCTAGGTTGGGCCGCTTTTACTCTTTACTTTGTATTTTGTATAGAATTTATATTGTATATTTCATTACGAGTGCGGAAAGCCTGTAGGCAAAGGGAACTATGACCATACAGCCAAGTCTTCAGTTTTTTTTTATTGATATGAAATGAAAATGAAATTTAATAAGATGAAATGAAATGAAACCTAACCTAACTCATTGAATCAAATCATTAAATCTGATATTAAAACAATTTAGTAGCTTATTTTTAGAAATATTTGCATGAATCATAAAAACTTCTATGATTTTTTTTAGTAAAAACTTCGTGGTTGTTTTTTTTTTTTCTTTTTAATAGACATTATTTTGACAGTTAGGAAAGAGAACGCACGAGTTCGGAAAAGGTAAAAAAAAAGCTCGAGTATGTAATAGCCCACATCCCGAACGCTATACGTCCCTGCAATACGCCACTTTTTGAGCAACTGTATTAAAAAATACTTTTTGTTATTGCTTATTTTGTGTTAATTTTCGGTTGAGTTGTTTTATTTGTTATCTTATGTTTCTTAGTTGTTTCATATAGAAACAGTAATATATACCTAAATAGTAAATTATTAAGTTGTAAGCCTACTCATACCAAAAAAAGTCTATCACTATGTGAATAAAACCAATACTCTGAATATATTTCATTTTAACATAATATTGTTATCATGTTTTTCTGATACTTCAAATAAATAAATGTATTTTACTTTAAGAAAAACATTTTAGACTAATAGAATTTCTAACGAATAAATATAGAAAATGATTTATAACATTTATATTCGAAGCTTTCCAATATAATACCTACCCATATTACAAGTATATTAAATAATACCTATCCATATCTCAATTTCGTATTCTGCGAAATTTGAAATTAAAGTTAATATATTATTTTGTAGGTTTTCTTAAAATTGTATTAGATTATAACATATATTTCTTATTGTTAAATGTTGTGATTGTGCAATTTTTTTTTTAATAACTTGGTATAGAAAAGTGTTAAAGCCGATCCTTAAATTCTGTGACAAAAAATAAATAACTCAAATTAATTAAACTAATAGAGAATAATTAAAAATAAAATTTATTTAAAATGTTCGCTGCCATTTTTCACATAGGCGATCGCAGCAAGAAATATGTATGTGCTTTTCGATGATGGGCTCAGACTGTAAATTTTTTACGAAGTTTAGCGCCTTGTCCTCCAAAACTTGCCATATTTTGTAGTCCAAAGGTTAAGTAAGGTCAGGGCTGGAGAAGGGCCAAACCTAATGCCTTATGAAGTCATTGTTTTGCCACTCGAACCACGCTCATGTGGTTTTAGCATTGTGTGCTGGTACTTAATCATGCTGAATTACCCAAGGCCATCCCCGTCGGCCAACAGCGTCTGAGACAGACCTCCAAAACAGTATTTTGGTAAACTTATGCACTGGTTTTGGCACCTCTTTTTTTCTTTCTTGCTTTTCAAGTAAATATTCCAATGCGCAAATAAGCTCAATTTCCAAAAAAAGTGTCAACGTACCCTGACAATGTAGGATTTTGTTATTGTAGAGGCATGTGGTTAAAAGTGTCTTATGTGGTGTTTTTTGTGTTATATATTCCGGTGTATGTGTATGTGTATGTGTGTGTGTATGTATGTGGGTATTTGTGTGTTTATGTATGTCTGTGTGTATGTGTATGTGAGGGCGTGTGTTGAGGATGTAAGATTAATTCAGGTTATAGAACATTTAAAAAATCTGCCAAGTTATTACCTCGACATGTGAGCTTGGGCAGAAGAGACAACCAATAGCAGCATCCCTGCTCATCCATTTCAATTGATTCCCTACTGCCATCGTTTGACATATTCTTTAAAACCTGGATCTGAAAACATTCATATATATTAGTAACATAAAAATCATGGGCCTTAGCACAATGGTATCGATAGGCTCGATAAATCGACAAAATCGATACATATCAATTTTATGAATGTTCATTTTATCGACTGTCAAAGTATATCGATTTGGTTATGCTAAGCCCACATAATATCATATGGTCAAGACATTTCTAGATCTATTTAGAACAAAATATGATATCTTATTAAATAGGTATTATAATATAGCTATATTTATTGAAATATACAATAAAATAGACTAAATACATGGATAAATAAATATAAATTAATTATGGTAGATAGTTCAGTTCATTAATTTCAGATAATGTTTATATTGTACCGAAAACTGAAGCGGCATTGCCTCGTTGAATCGCCATTTTGCCATAAAAACGCCCGGGTGTCGTTTAAAACTTGATTCAGTTGGTGATGGTTTATTTAATTTGGTTTGCTATTATTATCCTATTAAATTTAAATTCGATTTATTTCATTAAGATTTGTCCATATTTTATTAGTATAGCTCATTACTATATTAGTAAATTATTAACTTTAATATACATGGAAAATCTACTATTTTATTTATAAAGATAAATTAGAGAAAGAACCCATTAGCCGTACATTTTCGTTTTGTGTAACATTTCATATTCTTTAGCTTATTTATTATTTAGCTCATTACTATATTAGTAAATTATTAACTTTAATATACATGGAAAATCTACTATTTTATTTATAACGATAAATTAGAGAAAGAACCCATTAGCCGTGCATTTTCGTTTTGTGTGACAATTCATAGACTTTAGCTTAAAATAAATTCTGAACGCGGGTACCCCGTTACGTCCTTAAGCTTTTTACCTAATGATAGCACTTACTTTAAATGAGTACAGACTTCGTCACCAAATCCGCCTGTTTAGTCTATATGCTGTGTTACACATACACCGTAGCCACAGTCGGCACTTTCAGTCTTTTCATTATTTCTCAATAAGATAGAAAGCTCGTGTCTGCTGGGAATATCTGCTGATGTTAAAGCTGACTTTATAATAGAGTAGAGATCTGCATGTCTGGACTTTCTTTCCGAAGATCTAGTGAAACTTAAGCGTCGTGACTATGAGACTGCACTGCCGCAATTACAACAATAGGGGTGACCAATTGAAGCACCTAGCGCGAAGCCTATGGCGTTTCGAATAGAGTTATTTTCCAAACAAGTATTATGTATAAGTTTTAATTCCAGCTTTTCTACTAAGTTAATCGTGTTCACTGCACAGCTAAAACTACAAGGTGAGTTCATTCATGCGACGAACAAATTAATTAAGTCATCCCGTGACCACAATCGATGCAACTTGGTCAAAACGTTAAGAAATTTAATGTTTTCAAAGTAAATCGGCTAGTATATTATGTTTAAAATGAAATATATAATGGCAACATCAAAACATTATTTATTATTTTTTATTATGGAAGGAAGGATCAGGTCAAGCATTTTTTAAATTTTTTTAGTACACTAGAATGTATTCATAGTATATTGTATTTCTGATTTATATAAATGTTAAAATAGAATAATTAACTAAATAATATTGTTGAGCAAATTATAGCTCTTCATCGTGTGAAATAATATACTTATCTGACAACATAAGTATTATTATTTCAAATGGAGTAATGGAGCAGTTCTATTTTTTTTCCAAAACTTTCGATTAAAATCATAATAAATATATTTCGAACAAGACCGCAAATCGTATACTGTTTTATACTCTCCCAGCGGTTCATAGTTAATACTTCCGTAATTTATGTACATTTTAAACCGAATGTTGGTTTAATTAAATATAAATACGGGCTACTGATTGTGATTTATCAAACATAGAATCGCATAATGATTCTCGTGCAAATAGCATATGTAAAATGTAAATAATTAATGTTTCTAGTTGATTTTGTGGCTTTGATAGAATTTCTATTAGGTGAATACCAATTTCCAGAATTAAATTGAATTTTGAGCGCGATATCTAATTTATAAAAGCTTGTTCTGACGCAATTAATTTTTCATCGAGCGGCCAAAACTACTCATGAAAAGAATATATTATTTGAACAGTAGCTTTATTTTTTTTTTGTAGAAAAAAAAATCTAATTTCTTTTCACAAAGAAAACCAATTATATTTATGCCTTGCCAACCAAAGCCTGTTTATTTTTTAAACAATTATTATGGCAGGCTAAGCCAGTAAATTATAACTTGAAAATCTATCTGTTGTTTGATTTAACTCGGAGCCCTGCGCTTGCGACCGTATGTCATACATAAATTATTAAGTAAATCAGAAATCTAGATCTCTTTCTCAGGTTTTTTACTATTTTATTAACGATATGTTATAACGATTTCAAAAACTCAAAAACCGTTAAATTATCTAATCATGTGTGGGTTTTCAGGAGATTATTGCATCGATTTCTTGTCGAGGTGGTAGATTCCTTTCAGGAAGCGGTTATGAAACGGGCAGTCAATTTAATGATAAAGCTAAGCGAGGCTAAATAAGTATACTCGTAATGCCGTCTTTGTTGCCGTCCATTTCATAACTGCATCATTAAAAATATATAGTGGGAGCTATCGACTCCATTCATGGATATTGTAGGACTGCTGCTGGAAAACTTTATAAAACTCTTGATAAAGTTTTCCTTAGATATTTATCGAAAATGAGCTTTCCTAGGTGTAATTAGTGAGATACCAGCATAGCGTATCGTATGCCTGTCGTCTGTCTATAAAGTTTGTGACGGCAAATTTTCCAAACAACAATGTGCAGCTTTATAGAATGTTGGATCTAATAATGTAAAACTTATGACAGTTTATTATTAGTTAAATTTCTAAAATAAATTAATAATGCATTTTATAGAAATAAGGTTGATAATATTACTATGATTAGTTTCATAGAAAAAGATGTTCGATTTGATCAGTAGAGCCTCATATTAGGCCAAAGTACAACCTTTCAAATTCACCATGTATTATATAATCTGACAATAAGTACCTAGTATTTTAGAAGCCTCACAATTAACATCATTTTCGACGACATTGAGTCCGCGTTTATACAATTTAGTGCAATGAGGTTTAAAAAAAAAGAATTGATAAAACAAGTATGTATCATCATAGGTGCCTAGCACTCGCAGATATAGAGATACCCAGAGGAGGTGTTGTATTACCTCTTCATCGTCGTTGGTGGTAATTTAAATCTAAGTGGTTAGCTCGAAATTATTAAGATAATGACCTCATTGTTATACATTCTTTTTTTTATTGTAGTGTATTATATACCCATGACAATATATTATGTCATGGGCGCTATCTATTTTGCACATATAAAAAAAATATTAATAAAAAAATCTGTATATTGATCTGATAAAAAAAAAATGGCGAGATGGACTTTAATGCCTGTCCTCCACAGCAATCAACCCATAACGTGCTGCGTTTAACTCGCAACGACACATTTCGTACATGCGTTGCCAGCGAAGAAATGAGCGGAACGGAGTCAAAGTTTAATTTCCGACGTACTCTGTACAAAGCTCTCAACTAGTAACACTATATTTCATACAAGTGCTTCCACTAAAACAATATCAAACGGAGCGAGCGAGTTAAACTGAGTCCGTTGCCAATGGTCTTGGAAACTATTTTTTTAACGGACTCTGCAAAGCCACTACCTCTTCCCGGTAATCCATGCTCCTCGCAAAGGAAGTACACAACCTCGCTCATCTAACTCCGTTCATTTCCTGCCTATATCACGCTCGCGATTCCTCGCTACCTATTGTAGGCCAATGCACCCTTCTGGAAAACTCTTTGTTAGTGGAAGCATAAACTATTTATTTCCGTTCCACTCAGTTATTTCCCGCACAATTCTCTTTCGCAGCGGAAGGCGACATAAATCGGCAGATCCTACATAAATATATCATTTTAGAATTCGTGTCTGTCATGAACCGACATTCGACATGACTTAAAAACTACTGGACCGATTTATATGCCTTTTTTTGTTAAATAGCTATTATGTCTGAGGTTAAAATAGGGTTTATAATATTTTGTTATGCCCAAAGGGGCTGATATATACAAGTGTTTGTGTTTTAAAAGTCTTTTATTTATTTTGTAAATACAAGAGATAGAATAAAGTAATCTTGGAAAAAATACAGTTTTTTTGCTATAACATTCAAAATATATTGAATTGTACAAAAAAGCTAGGCCATGCACTAGATCTTATATATGTACATAACTTATAAAAAAAACATGGCAACAGGAAATATCGATAAAAAATGGAGGTATGTTTGCGATTTTTTTCTACCGAGGCAACTTTATGCTGTTACGTTTTTCGTTTTTCCAAAAGCCAGTTACTTCTAAATATCTTTTATAATTACTGTTTCTTTTAATATATATTTGTTGGGTTTAAGGTATTCTCATAATCGGAGATCTAGATTTCTGGTTTGCTTTATGCCCCTCTTAATTAAAACTTGTAAGGTTCATTAATGCATACGGAGACTCGGTCTGAAGCTAGTATTCAATATAATAAAGTTACATATACATTGTAAGCTACACAATAAACCGACACGATAGACAGAAGTTAAACTTTGCCTCAGGATAACTTGAAGCGGTGGACCAAAGTTTCCTGATGCCACTATGTCCTCATAACTTTTAGTGCCAACCATTCAATGCTTGTATCCGACGGCGACGCGACGCTGTAATATCGCCATATACTACCTATATACTATATACAAGTGATAAATTTCGAACTATGTTTAGCTTAAATGTAGTAACGAATGTATTTTGTCGCTTTTACATACTCTCAGAGTTAGTTTTAAATTAATTAACGAAAACTTTGTTAACTACACTTTCATTTTATGACGCATAAATAATATTTGGGGATAGTTTTAATATAATTTTTTGACAACCAATTATTTATACGTAACTTATACTTGTATATTCATATAATAAATAAGAAATCGTATCGATTTTATTGTATGGTCTCGATATAAATATTGTGTAAGTCTGTTTTTTTAATTATTTAAACAGGTCTTATTAGTTTGTATCAGAGGCCTTAGAGAAAATTCAGGCGAGGCGTCGTCGCGTCGCTTTCGTCACTGTCAAAATCTATACGTTTTAGACTGACGCGACGCGACTTGCAGTTACTCTCAGGCCGCTGATGATAGTTACTTTACTGATACCTACCTATCTTAGTTAGCGCCTAAGTACTACTCTGAACTTCTTTTTTTTATGAAACACGACATGTGACTTTGTTGCTCCGACTATGTTGGTGCGATCAAGCGGTTACGAAATGGGCGACATGGACGTATATGCATTATGCGTATTTTAATACTCTTGCTCGTAAACATACTATTAAAGAGATGTTCGATTTGAAGAAGAAGTAGTCTCTGGAAAACTGGTGAAACCCACAGACTAAACACTTTTTGCATCTGTATGGTCCGATCGGTCGGCCTAGCAAAGTTATACAAACCTTCCTCCCAAATAAAATAAATTAAATTAAGTACGTAAGATAAAAAGAAAGTTAAGTTAACATACTTTTAGAGAAATAAGTTTTATTCATTATATATTATATTACGTTTTACCCGTCCGCGCGCCGCGTGCGCATTTTTTTAGCTTCATGGGATAGATAGATATAATATTAACCGTAGATAACCAAATGAAAATGCGCTAAACAATAATCTCATACATACGCCTCGCAAGTGGACGAAATGCATAACTTTAACCGATAAACGTTTTTCAGCTTTAACGAATCACTAAAAAACCTATTTAATTTGTTGTCAAAAGTATTTTCTCGACAACACTTTAAATAAATTGTAAGAATTTACCGATACACTCAGACTGTTTTCATATTTACTTTCCGACAAAACGTGATGTTTTCACTGTTTGGAAAACATTGTAAGAGCTCAGACATCAAACATAATGTGTTCTAGACCCGACCATGTTATGATTGCGTTAATTTGTGTTTTGTATTACAATTACAATCGGACACGTGTCCAGGGTATAACTTTGCGTTCTAAATATAAAGTGGTACCTAGAAATATTATTGTATTGTTTATTTAAGAACAATGAAAACAATATTATTTATTGGTAACACCTTGCGTGGCTGCTATTTTAGAACTTGTTGTTATTTCATTCTATTGACGCTGTTTTGCTCAAGTTTTGCTTAGTTCAATATTAAAATATGTAGAATATTACGCAATTATTTGTTCAGACATATTATATTTTATAGTCAACTTGATCAAGGCGAACTGTACCTAATATTTTGCCTTGATTGGGAATCGAACCCATGACCAATTAATACGGCATAACCTCTAGACTATGGAGGTTACATATCATGCTTCAATAAAAAAATCTGTAATTTATTAAGATGATAAATGATGACAGATATTAATGTGGCATTCTCTTTTTATTGTAATCTTGTGTGTTTTTGTGTAGTTTTAATAACAAATTATTGAGTTTTTTTCAATGTAATGTATGTGTAAAAAAATACCTATAAATAATAATGTTTCTACCTAAATTAATTCATATACCACAAATGGAGTAAGAGATACTAACAATTGTAAAAGAACTATGTACCTTATTCCTTGAATAAAGAATCATTCATTCATTCATACATTTTCCATTATTATACTTCTGAAAGTAACCAAGAGAAAGCGACATTATCTTGGGCTATCCATGGATTCACCGTGCAGGTAACAGGTCCATCGCGTGTTTGGCATGGGGTAAAATGCAGTGTTCCCGGATTTGAAACCGCAAAGCAGGGTTGAAGGCCTTTACAAATTTAACTCACCCCTTCACTGTGGTCAATACCCTCTTTTCCTAACTAAATATGAGTAGAATAGAGTCCTGTTAGTTCCTTAAACTTCCAAAGACCAATCTTGGAAGCCAAAATCCTTCAAATACGTTGCAAAGATTATGCTGAAATTCCTCTTGCACTGAATAAAGTTAGTTCTAAAACGGTTTCTAGTTATTTTATTTGGAAATCAAATAGAACTTATTTCCCCAAAAATATAACAAAATTTGCCTTTGATATGCAATTCGTTTATCAGAAGACGTTGCAAAGGTTTTGCAGAAATTCCTCTTGCACTGAATAAAGTTAATTCTAAAACCGTCTCTATTTATTTTATTCGGAAATAAAATTGTACATATTTCTCTATAAAAATGTGATAAAATTTGCCTTTGATATGCAATTCGTTTAGTAGAACAAGCGCCCAGGGAGTTGGTCTACTTCATATTTTCATCCTATTACTTCCACAGAAAAATCTAAATAAACTTTTGGTAGTCTGAATTTGTTATAGTTTTTTTAGCCATCGCCGCAACCGAATTTTTGAAAAGCATTTCTGTTAGCCATCAGTAAATATTTATTGATGATAAATCGATATTGCCGTACTGCTTCATAAACTAAAACAGTTTTCTTTATTACATATTTAATATCAGACGCTAACATGCACAGAGAGTTATTACGAATTAGGTCTTATCACTATAAATACATTGGATCAAATATTTTCCAAAGTAGTTTTGTAAAAAAAAAAGTAGAGAATTAGTTGTAGAGAAATTAGGTGGCCGTCGCTCTAGGACCAACTTTTTTCAACGCATAGGGCTGGAAATCCAAAGCCGTATTGCGGCTGCAGTTCTCGGAACCTGCACCTCAGGAACTTTACGATTTATATAATAAATTATTTTATTTAGTTTACGATTATATTTTATAGTATAAAAAAATTATTAACATACTTATAAAACTATATTAGCCATTGTCATAAATAAGGTATAGAATAGGATACCATAGTCTAATTAATTAACAAAATAAGAGAAAATAAAATAAAATGTTAAATCTATGATTCTTTTCATCATAGTTAATTTATTTAATATTCATCATCATTACGGCGCCCGAGACCGCCTAGACGGCCTCAGGTTACCCAAAGGAGGGGATTTTAATCCCACCTCGTCGCAGCCAATGGTATGAGTCTACACCGAACAAGTGGCTAACTCGTCTTGATGTTTGTATAGACTAAATAACCCATCTATAAATAGTGAAACTGGAACCGACAGCTTAACGTGCTTTCTGATGTACTTTAAATGAAACTAATTTAAATTAAAGCTCTCACAGAGGTCATACATTTTATAGAAATATGATTGTACTTTTTCACGTAGCAGGTAATAACTTCATGGTATAAACTATCGAATGTGGGTTTCGTTCGATTACAGTCGACTCTGTGTTGGGTAGTGGCGGGGAGAATATATTAATAATCAATCAATAGTTAACGTTCAAATACCTGCAGGTCATTAACGTGCAAAACCCTTTAGGTAGGTAGCGTTCAAATACCTCATTCAAATCGGTATTCTGGCTCCGGTTTTGTAAAATCGATCTTTTGTAAAAACAAGTACGTTGGCAATATTGTATAGAAGTGGGATATTTTCTTACTATCTTAAGTCACTTTGTAAAGAGGGCGCATAAACCAAATCAGAAATCTAGATCTCCGATTATGAGAATACATCAAACCTAATAAATATATTTAAAAAAAAACAATAATAATACAAGATATTTAGAAATAACTGGCTTTAAAAAAATGTAATAACGCAAAGTTTCCTCTATAATAATATAGTGGGCTAACAGACCATTTGATTTTTTCTACATATACATATCATCATGGGTGCCTTACGGCGCCCGAGACCGCCTAGACGGCCCCAGGGTACCTCCGCTGGGCACCAGTTTTAATCCTACCTCGTCATAACCGATGGTATGAGTCTACACCGAACAAGTGGCTAGCTCTTCGCGATGTTTTGAAAAGACTCAATAACCCATCTATAAACAGTTTCACAAGTTGGTATAGTGAAACCGGGACCGACAGCTTAACGTGCTCCCCGAGGCACTATAGTGGTGTTGTCAAACTAATGTAGATTTTTTTTTTTATTAAAAACTCATTAGTACACACCGGGATTCGAACCAGGGACCCAAGTGTTTTTTTTAAGTTCAAGGTCCCACCTATTTTTTTTTCTATATAAAATTAATATTATTGAAACACTTAAACCATAGTTGATGATAAGTAGAGCATTAAAGAATAATATAGCCTAGTGTAAGTATGTGTTTACATTGAAACATACATATATACATAACATATGTTAGGGTGGTTCGGCCTCGTTGAGCGTATTGTTGATAAATAACTGACTGAACAAGTAAAATACAGAACAAAAATACATTTTAGTGGAATATGTGGCCGACCAAGGCGCGTTACAGAACAAATACGAACCGTCCTTAAAAAAGGACGAATGCAAAGTCTAAAATCTGACGCGCCTATATGAATATGTGTATGGATATTAAGGAAGTATGTATAGAGATCGAGCAAAGTGGCGTATATTGCTCTTTTAATATTTATACAAGCTCGATAATATATATATATATATATATATATGTATGTGTAATGTTAGTTAGTCTATAATTTGACTTAATGATGACTAGTTTCATATTAGAAACAGCTTTATCTTAATATCGTATATAATAAAGATTTCGTGAAAAGTAATTAAATTTATTTCGTTACGTTTCGTTCGAATTCGTAGGTGAGAGGAAGAAGTATCTATAACTTTGTTAGACCGACCGATCAGTATCGTTATTTGCATCTGTGTGACCTGTTTAGTCAAGGTTTGGTTTTAGTCTGTGGGTTCACCGGTTTTCCGGAGATTACTGGATCGATTTCTTGTCGAGGTGGTAGTCCCATTTAGCCGGCATAGTGGATGCGATCAATGTTGTTTAAGAACAATTTTTGATTGACCCTATTCATGGACTTTGTAGGTCTGCTCACCTTCAGGTAGATACAAAGTAAAACGTCGTGCTCCAATAAAAAAAAAACTATAGTGTCTAATTTTGTTATATTTATCGTCTTGATATAATAGTTTAAAAAAATCATAAGAAATTTAACTCTACGTTACTTATTACTGTAAAGTGAAAAATGATATTGCTTTTTTTTTTACCTTTAAGGTAAAGTAAACATTTTCACCACGGCCACCACCATCGTGCCCTTATGGACGTTTACTTTCTTAATATAAACTTGCCTTTCCTTTTGATACTAGTAACTTACATTTTAGTAAGTAGGTATTTGAAATAAATATAAAAGAAAATATGAATATTGAAAAAGAAGCCATATACAAAACGCTTTACAGGGTGTATACTTTCACTATTTTACCAACTCAAAAACAACAATAAAATTATTTCATATATTCATACCTATTCAATTTCTAATTTTATTCTATTTTGGTCCTACGACAAATCTATAAAATGTGTAGTGAAAAGTGGTCTCAGCATCAATTTTTCAGCCTGAAAGCTATTGAGTGGTTGTAAGTAGTTTTGTTATCGAAAGAACGCGACGCCGACGTCTCGCACAGACAATAAACGACAAGCGCGAAACTTGTGGAAAAAGGGTTTTAAATAAATAATATAGAATAGTTTTCAGCGGAATTTTTCTTATGAAATGTTAAATGAGTCTTTCTGTCTGTCTTTGTGTCTATTTGTGGAGTTTGAAATGTACAAACGTAAACTGTTTTCTATTACATAGATATACTGTACTGTAGGTACTAATTTATTAATGTAGTCGCCGCGTAAGTTTTAAATTTAGAACCCATTGTACCAATGAGTCTTAAATAAAAATATAAGTACTGAATGGGTTATTTAATCTATACAAAACCTAAAGGCGCTGGCCACTTGTTCGGTGTAGACTCAGATTACTATCGGCTATGTTGATATAGGAATAAAACCCCAATGCGGGGTGTCCTATAAACTATATGGTGTATGACGGAAGACATGTATAAATATAATTTCGGATTAATATATCAATATCTTTTTTTTTAATTCAAATATTATTGTAGTATTTCGCCCAAAAATTCTAGGAAAAAACTAGTATTATATATTAAACTGTTTTTTTTGCTATATATTACCCATAAAGTGTGTTGAAAACCAGACTTTTTATAAACTGAATTATTGTTTAAGATTTATTCCATTAATTAAAAAAAAACGGATAAACCACAAATTATTTATCTATGTGTATATATATAAACAATTGCTTAATGTATGGTGCATCACTTTAGAACGGCTAATTCTTTTTTCTTGTGTTTGTACTCGTAAAAGCGAAAATAAATGGATTAAAAATGTGTGGTATAAAAAGTGAGTGGTTAAAAAAGAAGACGGATACGAGTTATGTTTGAGGATGCGTTGTTAAAAAAAACTACCTACATACAATAAAAAATACTATTATTTTTCTTGCGGAATCCTAAAAATAATATTCTTTCCACAAAGCAAGAACTTTTATTTCTTCAGGACATCCTTAGCGGATAATGTCATCCTGGAAGACTTTAAACGCAGTCTGTAAAATCATAAAAAGTCTTTGTGGGAATAAAATGAATCTGCTATCTTTTATACTGTCTCGGACTTAAGTACTATTGAAGATATTATAAGAATATTAAAAATTTTATTAAAAATGTTATTGCATAAAATACAAAGGCGGATTTAGTTCTAGGCATCCTTTACCAGTCAAACCTTCAGGCAGTTATTAGTGAGGCAGGTGCAATACAGTAACTAAGTATAAAGTAATAGTGAATGTTATATAAAATATATATTAAATAGGTATATAAAATATAAATAGTTACTACAAAAAATATATATAATATACCTTACATAATGATCTATTAAATCAAAGGGAAAGAAATAGTATAATAAAAGATGAATAAAAATTACATATGAATTTAGATATTACATCTAGATCATAGTATCTTAAAAAAATATATTTCAATAAATAAGATATATACGTTACACTGTATATTATTATGTGAAAATAGCAATTACAATACATACAATGGAAAACATTTTGCGTCCTCATTTTTAACTTCTCTATACATAATATTTTGAAGAATTACTTACACTGCCAAAATGGATTAGAATCTCAGACCGTACCTCTAACTTGTTTCTCCAACCATGTGCAAAATTACCACCACTTCCATGCAAATTAGAGCCTTATGAACCCGCGTCGACTTTGTTTATTGCAAGTAGTAACCAGCAATGTTCTGTTGAAATGAATTTAATCCATTCAGTGTTTTGTCTTACCTCCACAATATTGTAATCTCTAAGAAGTTGCTGGTCAACCTTATCAATACTGTCCAGTTTATTGTTACTTTCCAAAGTACATTATATATGTATTAATACATAAGGTATTTCTAATTCAACTTTCTGACCCCTTCTTTTGACTATTTCTACAAGCTAAATACCATTTTACAATACAAATTGGAACCCATAGTACAAACACTACTGTCTAACCAGCGAACAAATAGACTTCTATTATTTGTATCGAATCGATAGTTAAATTCCTCTGTTTTTCTTTTTAATTTTATTGGTTGGAAGAAGAGGACACTTATTGGTGCGGCCTTCGCGAATTGTCACTATGGCTAGATAGCCTGCATTTCTAAAAGTTTTGTGGGATGCAAGAAGGTTTAGGTAGTATTTTTTTTCAAAATAAAGTAAAAAAAATGTCAGTAGGTTTAGCTTCTCATAGAACAATTTCACCATCCTCGACCCCAAAGACTGCCCAACTAAAGATTTTTACAGTAAGTATCAAAAGCATAAGATTATTATAAAAGCATACACAAATATTAAGAAAAATCTCACATATATCGTCCCGTCCTCCCATCTGAGGAGACTGAAAAAACCTCAATAATCTCATCCAACCTAAAATAAATATACAATTTCAATAAAATGTTTTCTTGTTATTATTAATTATAGGAAAGTTTCATTTTAAGTTAAATTGAATTATCATAAAGCTATTCAAAATAAATATGTTACTAACTAGTATATTTTCTTTCCGTAAAGAAAATTTCAGAAAGAAATAAAAGGATAGAAAAGCTGCTGCAAAGGAAATTGTCTTTTGCAACAGCTTACATTTTTAACTGAACGAGAAACGCAATAATATTTCGTTATTAAAATATCTTGGAATCATCAAAGGGACTGCTGCAGAGCGAATCAAAAGCAAACTGAACTTTATTGAATACTTAACTTTAAAGCATCTGATTCTTATCAATTAAATACAAGTTTAAAATATAGATAGGTAAATTAAAGTGGGATCTAAATCAAAATTTGCAAAATTTTAAATTCGACTAATAAGGGATTTCTTATTTAAATAATAAAAATAATATGTAGGACAATTTACATATATTGCTTTGGTCACAAACTAAGCTCTAGGCTTGTACTATGTGTACCAGAAGCAACGATATAATACATATTATATTTTATAAACACCCTATGACAAACTGTACAGAAAAAAACGTACTAATATGTTTTGCCATGGGTGGGAATCGAACCCACGATCTCCGGTTGTATCCGGAGATCATGGGTTCGATTCAAAGGCGCAACCACTAGTCTACGGAGGCTGTCATAAATTCGGCTAATAAGGGATTTCTTATTTAAATAGGTAGTAATAATACAAAATAATAAATATTTAATATAACTGCTTTTGCATCAGTTCTCATTTGTTTCCTTCAGATCTATCTATAGGTACGTGAGATGTAGAGCACGTAAGGTAGATAAAATAGAAACCATCAGGAAAAAGAAAATAAAGTTAGGGTTAGAAAATGTGATATTATAATATAAATAGTTTCATAAAATAACCAAATTTGTGAAAGCTTTATAAATCCAGTCGATGTTTTAATACAAAATACTTATTAATTAAATTGCTTAAATTCACGCCAAAGTAATAAAAAGCCACGTAAATATAATTAAAGAATCTTCTATAATATACATATAATCGATAATTATAATAATTTTATAATTAAAGGTTTTTGAATTATTTAATTATAACTTAATACCTTGACTGAGGTAATAATACAACAGTTATTCATTAACTTATCTCTATTATTATTATTTTTCTATTAGATGTTATACGCTGAATGATAAGTATATCAAGAAGCTTAAGCAAAATATATTAATAGACATCGGAGAGATATAGAAACGTAAAAGAAAACGCCTACAGGAATTAAATATTAGGTACATGACTAGACTGAGTAAATTCAGACAAACATTAAAAATATCTTGTTATAAATGGGGAGAATTTATGGATATTAATAATAATATATATATATATAATATACGAATTAATATTTAAGGCGTGGGTATGGTTGGTGAGGTTGGTCGCCTCGGTGGCTATGTATGGCAGATGATAATTGGAAACAGCTAACCTAAGACAATCAACGTATCAATGGCCATACAACGCGGAAATGCAGTTAGTGCTATGGGCACATTTTCTGATCCCTCGTCACCTCCTTAAATGTAATCATAATAATTAAACTTTCCTTTTCTTAAAAAACGAGCTAAATATTAAATCTTATTAAAGGGTCTATATCTATACTCATATTATAAGCCGAAGAGTTGTTTTTTTGGTTGAACGCGCTAATTTCAGGAATTAATTCGAATTGAAAAATATATATGTATTGGATAGTCCATTTATCGAGAAAGGTTATAGGCTAAAAATGTTGTAAAAACGGTGAAAAATTATACCTTTTGAGAGCGTACACAGTAAAAAAAGATTAAAGTTACGTAGACGAAGTTGCGCGGATTAGCTAGTAAAAAATAAAATAAAATGCCTGTAGGAATGATATATTGCACTTTTACCACAGAGCTGGTGTTCAGTAGTTTTTAGTTTAGTGATTGAGATAGAATACTATCGGCTACGGGCTTGGGAATAAAACTTTTGGAAGTGCAAAGCGTTGGTATAATAATGAATGGATCGTTATCTATAAACTTAGATTTATTTTCCTCTTTTCTTTTTTTGATTTATCTTTAAATCAGTTATTGTTTCATTATGGAGTAAATATTTACTATAGGCGAGTTGAACCTAAGTATTTTTCTGTAGCTATAAAACACTAATCTGTCATTTTTAGAATTCGTACGTCAATCTGTCTATTTATTTGATTGTCGGGGCATATATATTAGCTACATAGAATGGTAGTAAATACTTATTAAAACCCAAAGGGCATTGAGTAAAGTTGGCGTCATTTTCATCGTTCGCGGCCACTCAAGAAAATTGCATATATCGAAAGAATAGGTTTAAAGAAACAAATGTAATTATATGGCAGGTATATGTCTAAACTATATCGAAGCCGAGATATTTGACTTCAAAAAGTCACAATTATATACCATTTGGTTGAACTAAAAACCAATATATATATATATATATATTATATCCCGGTGTGTACCAACGAGTTTAAAAAAAGAAAATATGTACATTTGTTTGACAACACCACTATAGTGCCTCGGAGAGCACGTTAAACTGTCAGTCCCGGTTTCACTATACCAACTTGTGAAACTGTTTATAGATGGGTTATTGAGTCTATTCAAAACATCGCGACGAGCTAGCCACTTGTTCGGTGTAGACTCATACCATCGGCTACCACGAGGTGGGATTAAAACCCTTCCGCTGGGTACCCTGGGGCCGTCTAGGCGGCGTCGCAGGGCACCCGTGATGATATGTATGTATATACTTAGATTTATTTTTTTATATATATATATATATATATATTGTTGTATTTGGAACCTACCAAATACAATAAGAACGTAGCTACTATGGAGAGCACATTAAAAACTATGTGATCGAAGTATATAAAGTAAATAATTTAATAATTTTCGGGACTATGACTGCGTTGGTGCATGGTTTATAAGGGGTCGAATACAATCGTGCCATTCCTAAATAATAATTTATTATTGCTCTTGTGTTGTAGGAAAACGGACCTTAGGTTGTTGTTCTTATGTAATGTCAATCATATGGTACATGAGATGGGGGCGATATCAAGAAAAAACTTTCCTCAGGCGCAGTTCTTAGACACAATAATTAGACAAGACGTTGAAAATGAAGCATAATATGATGAACCAGAGACTAGATTAATATAATACGTAATTAATAATAAATTGTATCCATTATATTTTTATTTTTATTTAAACACAATACTTAAATATTTTAAGTTGTATGTTAGCTGTTAAATCTATGGTTTAATAGGAATAAAATTAAAAAGAACTGAATAATATTTTTTGCATAATTTATTTTATATTTTTAGCATTTCCCCCATAATTTTCACCTCAAATAATAGGACATTCACATAGTTTTCAAATCAAATCAAATCATGTATTTCATGTAAATCTTTACAGATATTTATGAATAGTCAAAAAAAAAAAAAAAATTTACAATGAGGTCTTAGAGTGCGTTTGGTTAGGCAGCTATTCATTATTAAAAGAACGACAAATATTTATTATACCTTGATATCAGATTTAGAACTTAAATTAAGAAATCTTAATATGAAAATTACTACCAAACCGAACACACACTACATAACCAACTAGTGTAAGACTAGGTGCTTAGCCGATTCCATTGACCTGCCAATCATTATCTATACCATACAAGGGAGCCACCAAGCCGACCAACTTCACCGACCATATCCACGCCTTAAATATTTATTCTAAATAAAAGGTTAGTAACCAATCACATATATATATAAGTAAAGGTATAAGGATCGGTATTTTTAAGGGCGGGTATATTAACTGTAAAGTCGATCCCCTCAGTGACACCCCGGAGAAAAAGAAACCAGCAAGTAAAAAACTCTAGTGCTTCACACAATCTAAAAGAGGAGCACAGCCATTGATTTGCTTATGCTATATAGCATATATATATATATAGTAGCATACTCAAAATGCACCCCACTGATCAGCATGCGCAAAACACCCTATAGTACTACACAGTACTGTGTAGTACTATAGTACTAAATTAAGTATAAATAAGCAGGTAATCATCAGTGATTACCTTATCTAAAGACAAAATTTACATAATGTAATAAAAATAAATTATGTAATATTAAATTATTACAATATCGGACACTACTAATCTAATGTTCATTCTACATATGTAATAAGTAATTTGTTCACTAGTTGCGAGACCTCAATTGCATATCAGGACGGTTCCTTATCGTTAAAATAGTCTTTTACGCTATAGTAAGCCTTATTGATTAAAATGTGTTTTATACAATTCTTAAACTTTATTTCACTCAGTTCTATAATGCTTTTAGGTAATTTATTAAATAACCTTATACTGTTAATGACGAAACATTTATTAGTTTTTTGCAGTCTAAACTTTGGTATATCGATTTTATCTATGTTTCTTAAGTTTAAATTATGTCTATCGCTATTTTTACTAAACATATTTAAGTTTTTGCTTACGTACAATAAATTCTCATAAATATATTGAGATGGTAGTGTCAATACATCAATCATAGGAAAGATTTCTCGAAGAGAGTCACGAGCTTTCATGTTATACGAGTATATTGCCCGAATGGCCCTCTTCTGTAGAATAAATATTGTATCAATATATGCCGCAGATACCCACATTATAAGACCATATGTCATTATACTATGAAAATAGGCGAAGTACACTAGTCTGGCTGTTACAACATCAGTTAATTGTCTATTTTTTCTGACTGCATATGCAGCAGAGCTCAATCTATTGGATAAAGCTTTGTGAGCTTTCCACTGTAGTTTGGAATCAACTGTGATCCCTAAAAACACAGTGGAGTCGAAAAATTCCAGATCAGTGCCACCTATCTTCACTGTGGCATTGATATTTGATACATTAGGCAACGTAAATTTCAGGCACTTAGTCTTCTTTGCATTTAAAACTAAATTATTTGCCGTGAACCATTTTGAAACCATTTCCAGAGTGTCATTTGCTGCAGATAATATATTATCTTTCCTACTTTAAAACACAACTTTAAACAGTAGGGATGTATCATCAGCAAATAGCACTATCTGCGCCGTCTCCTGTACCATATGTGGAAGATCATTGATGTATTCTAGGAACAGGAACGGGCCTAAAATTGAGCCCTGGGGGACACCCATCTTTACAATGGTTCCGTCGGATACACAACCATCAATATTAATATCTTGAGTTCTATTAGGAAGGTAGGACTTTATTAGATTTAAAGCTAAATCGCGAATGCCATAAAATTCCAGCTTATCTAACAAAGTTTGATGGACAACACAATCAAACGCTTTAGACAGATCACAGAAAACGCCAACGAGATCCTGGGAGTTTTCCCAGGCGTCAATTATTTCAGTAATCAGTCTTGTGCCGGCATTTGTTGTGTTTCTACCTTTTGTGAACCCGTATTGTTGATCATGTAACAATTTATGAGTATTAAAATGACTTAACAGCTGACCAAGATATATTTTTTCGAATATTTTACTTAAGGCTGGCAGGACAGAAACAGGATGATAATTATTTGGATCTGTCTTACAGCCGGACTTGAATATGAGAACTATTTTACTATTCTTCATAAGGTCGGGAAAAATTCCTTTATTAACACACCCATTAAAAGTATCAGCGAGTACCGGTCCTATAGTATGAATGATTGCTTCGATAGCTTTGACAGATAGCCCCCATAAATCTTTAGTTTTATTTTTATTTAACATTTTAAAGTGTTTTAGTATATCCTCATTAGTGACATATTTAAAATTAAAATTAGATATAATTGGTATTTTAATATATCGTTTTAAAAAATCATTAGCAGTACTAGCTGATGATTTAATACAGTTCGTAATTTGTAATGGGATATATAGTAAACACGATATCGACACACTCTCATAGGGTATGAACCATACTTGTTTGGATTTGTTTGTTTCATGTTTTCTAAACATGAAACAAACACATCCAAACAAGTATTTCTGCACATTCATTATTTATGTATATATATATATATATATTACATTTCATTATACCAAAGAATACGTATGATGAAACTATAGCGCCAATACTACAAATAAGATACTTTAATTTCAAATATCTCGGCTCCGATATTACTTACGACAAAAGTTACTTTTTATGTATGTTCACATAGAATATTACTACGCAATAATAATAAAAAATTCAGGGGCCGCTGAAAAAAAAAATGACGCTAATAGACCATATAAACTTACCCAATGCCCTTTATAATAAATCCGGTTTTAAATATTATGAAATGCGGGCAAACTGTTTTACTTTTACTTAGTAATAATAGTTATCTATTAAATGAAGAAAGGACATTTATTGATTTTTAAAAACTTTGTATAAATAGGCTAATAATAGCTAAACGTTTTTTTTTTCTTAAAATCGTTTCTATAATTTTCATATTGTTAATTTTATATATAAATATAGCACTGTAATTATTTATGTAGTTCAGCTTTTTATAAAAGCTTTATTCAAAACTACTTTTCAAAAAATATGAAAGAAGATATTACCCTCGAAGGATTGCAATGCACAATAAGCTAGGTACTGCTACATCTTACTCCTTTCTCAAAGCATCTCCTTTTTTAATAAATAATATTAAACGTTTAAAGCGAGGCTTCAAGTAATTTAAATGTAATAAAAAACTGTACCTTCTTATGTAGCATTTAGTTGGGAGTAATGAAAAATCTCACAAAGGCGTAAAGTTGGGAGATATTAACGTTTTTAAATACAGTTTGCCTTGACGTGAGTGTATATAGCATCTAGTTGGGATCAAAAAAGAAATATATCTCACAAAGACAAAATATTTGGAGACATGAACGTTTTTCTATACAGTTTGCCTTGGTGTGGGTGTATATAGCATCTAGTTGGGAGTAACCAAAAAATTACGAATCTCACAAAGACAAAAATTACGGAGATGTGAAAGTTTTTCTATACAGTTTGCCTTGGCGTGCGTGTTTCTAAATATTAAACAGTAGATTTTGTTTCATGTTTCTCTGTACACATAATACATACCTCTTTTTATAGTTTATGACCAGGGAAATGTGTGTGTAAAATTCAGCATAATATACCTGTATATATGTAATTATATAGATATTTATTATTTAAAACAAAAGTTAGCGAAGGAATATTTTAAATATAGCTCAAGTTTTGAAAATGCAAGATGGCGGTATATGCCACATTAGGTTTTGCGAAAGCACTTAGGGTAGCAAGTTCCTAAAATTTAAAAGTCAGATTATACGACAATTTGTAAAAGAATGGAAAGTTTCCTAACAGTGATCAGTTTCTATATAATGTACCTAACGTGTTAGTGGCCGCAACTTCGTAAGCGTGTTGATTTTAAAACATTAAAAAACTACTTGCATTAGTGTTTTTTAATAGATACCTATTATTACTAAGGTAAAGTAAACATGTTAATTGTGGCTCTTCATAATATAATACCTATCCTATGAGTGTATACTATTTATAGGTATAATTTTGGGTTTAAGTAAGTACTTACCACTATATATCTGCCAAAAAGATGAGATGAAAGAAAAATGTCAACTTTATATTAAAAATTAAAAATCAAAAAGTTAATAAAACACCGGAAATGTTTTAACGTGGTTCTATGTCATTAAAATATAATCAATTTTGCTTTATAGAAAAAATATTCTATCTGGTGCATTTAAAAATTGTAATACTTTACCCAGTACGTATATCGAAATAGAATACTACTTTACCCACAGTGCTAATAGCTATTCAAAAAAGAAAACTGCATATAAATCGGCCCAGCAGTTTTAAGTAATGCAACAAACAAACAGTCAGAGAGACACGAATTCTAAAAAATAATAAATCGTTGTTCTATAGCCTATTTAGAGTGCATATAGTGTTTTTTTTATGAGATCAATGAACATATATTTTTTTCTTATTTACAAATTTATATAGAAATAGTGGTAAATACCTTTGTAAGGTTATATTTTTAATTGTAAAATGTCATTAAAACGAAGTGTTGTATAAAAAGTCATGACTTGGCAAAAGAACATTAGAAATGAGACCGAACGAAATGTCCTATATCCTACGTTTGTCTATTTAAATTTCTGGTGTATTTTTACAATTAACTTGTTTAGTTAGAGACAAAAACTTCTTAAAAAAAATACTACAACTCTGAAGTTAGCAGACCGATTATTTTAGGAAATTAGATATTTTAGAGATCTCTAAATCATATATGTATGTATATCTCTATAATAAAAAAAACGTATTTTCATTACCTAAGCAGTGTCAGGATACCCAGGGAAGGACTTTTGTTCCTATCTCATCATAGCCGATCCCACCAAACTAAATTATGGCTTGAAAATCTTAATATCATAACATTATAAATTTCGCTGTAAATATTACAGAAATATTTCAGGATATCTTGAAGCTATCTGATTAAATATACATAATTTCAGAAAAGCGGCCACTCACTTTTACGGCGCCTCTCGAACATTTTTCGATTGAGTCTAGCGAACACGCAAATAAACATTTCGTCTAGTATATTTCTTTTTTTATATAGAAAACAATAAATATAAAAAAGGTTGCGTCTTTCTGGTACACATAGCTTGTCACGAGGGCAATATATGTGAAGTATCCTACATATTAATAATAATAATATGTAGGACAATTTACACATTTTGCTCTTGTCACAGGCTTGTGTCTAGGCTTGTATTATGTGTAACAGAAACAATCCTATAATACGTATTATATTTTATAAACAACCAGACCATGACAAACTGTACATAAAAACGTACTAATATTTTTTTGCCTTGGGTGGGAATTGAACCCACGACCTACGGAGACGGTATATTTTATATAATTAACAAGCTCTTATTGACCCAGCTTCGCCCGTCATTTTATTTGTGAAAATTACCATACATAGTGTCCCTCTCCCATTTACCACTTTAAAAAAAAATACGTATCTGCTAGTTTTATAGAATAAACTACTTACAAAAAGGTTAATTGTAATACCCCATTTTTTCCCTAATCCACGTTTCAATATTCAATTATAAAAGAAAAAACATAAACACTTGCCTATTAGTCATATAAGAGTTCTTATATTAAATTTTTAAAGATAAAAATGCAATGAAAAAATTCCTGGTGGCGGGACTCGAACCCATGAACCTCGCTATCGCGGCAAGGCGGTCAACCGCTGAGCGAACCAGGTTCCAGTCAGCTCTCACGAATTTTGTCATTGCTTGTTATCTACTTATACACAGACGCCCTCTATTAGCTTTCTTCTAATAACTCTTATACGAGTGAAGTTAGAAGTCCTAGTTTCTGATACTAGATGGCAGAGGAGTCTGTGTTTTGTTTTTACTTTTTTCAGTATTTTATATTTATGCATTTTTTTATATTACAACTAATAGAGAGCGTCTGTGTATAAGTAGATAACAAGCAATAACAAGCAATGACAAAATTCATAATAATATAAGAGTTCCAAATTTATTACGAAAAATCAACAAAATCCTAAATTTTCCTTCCCCAATCTTCCCAAAATATTATTTAAAAAAAAATGCTTATTTGTTTTAAAAGAAACCTATATATAAATTATCAATATTCTCTTTATATTGTGAAAAAAAAGCAACGTCTTATCTTTGTCTTCTCCGCACTTGTCTATATTGAAATATTATAAAATAGGAAAATAGGGATTTTTTTTTTAATATGTAGGACAAATTACACATATTGCTCTGGTCACAAACTAAGCTCTAGGCTTGTACTATGTGTACCAGAAGCAACGATATAATACATATTATATTTTATAAACACCCAGACCATGACAAACTGTACAGAAAAATATACTAATATTTTTTTGTCATGGGTGGGAATCGAACCTACGACCCCCGGATACAACGCCAAAGGCGCAACCACTAGTCTACGGAGGCTGTCAATATTTAATATTATCTTATACATATATATTCCTTTATTCTCTCTTGCCTTTATTCTATTTGAAAATTAAACACACATTATCTTCTGTAGCAATAAAATTAAAAATCAACATACCTAATTCTCTCAAAGTTTTATTTAAAATAATTATATATTATTTCTAATAAACGACAATGTTCTTTAAATAATATTTACCTTTCTATGAAATGAACAATTGTGAAGTATATAATCATAATCGTTTATTCGTATCATAAAATTGAAATGAAAATAATTCCTGATTATTTTAAAATAAACAAAATGTTCCGAACCCAATAATTCGCCTGAATATTCGTATACGGGCGAATTACTGGCTTATTCTAAAATTAAAAATATCATCACGGATGCCTTACGGATCTCGAGACCGCCTAGTCTCATGGTACCCAGGGGAGGGGTTTTGGTCCCACCTCATCGTAGCCGATAATATAAGTCTGCCTACACCGAACAAGTGGCTAGCTCGTCGCGATTTTGGATAGACTCAATAACCCATCTATAGTTTCATAAGTTGATATAGTGTAACTGGGAATGATAGCTTAATGTACTCTCCGAACATGGTGACTTTGAAAGGATGTACTTTGGGCTAATATGAGGTTCTACTGATCAATACGAACAACTTTTTCCATGGAACTATGTGCCGCAAATAAAAAAAGAAATGCCTTCTCTATACAAACTAGTAATGTTAAAATGACCAATTTGTATGGGGAAGCCAAACATTTTTTTCATTAGCGACACATGGTTCCATGGGAAAAATTGTTCAGTTTGATCAGCAGAACCTCATATTAGCCCAAAGTACATCCTTTCAAATTCACCCTGTATAGTGGTGTTGTCAAAAAAATGTACATAATTTTAATTAAAAAAATCATAGGTACACACCGGGGTTTGAACCGGTGACCTAATAACTTTAGTGTTTTTAGTCTAAGGTCTAATCAACTCAGCACCACATATATTTATAGTTTCTATTTTTCTCTTATTAAGTTTTTCAGTTTGTAACTAATAAATTGTATTTTAAGTTTAAAGTCCTTTTAAATTATAAAAACCTTTAATATTTCCTGATTAAATAAAGCTTTAGGCAATTCATTTCCAAACTGCTAATAATAAAACTCAAATGAGTTTTGTATTAAATATTATTTACCGTCAGAATTCACCGATTGAAGCCAACATTTCGAATTAATGTACATATCCTTTGTACTCTTTTTGTTGACAAGAAGTGATAATGTAATGAGCTGAATATAAAAATTAAAGTAGGCCTTTGTATTGTACGCGTCAAAGTGGAAATTTATTGAATTTAATAAAATGATAAATTTATTAATGATAAATTTAATTTCGTTACAGAAAATACCAAATTTAAACCTGTGCCTATATTGCTTTGGCAGAAGTACATTGGTTTAACGCAGCCTATATATAATAGTATATACTGATATCATCCTAGTAAATCATGCCTAAATAATGCAGTTACGAAAAGGGTGGCCGCCCGTTCCCAAACACATTTGCCGGCGGTGTCAGACGAGTTTACAATACGAATCTACTTTAATATCACGTTTTAGTAAAATCAACCGCCCGTTTCGCAACCGCACCTTGATTGATTTGTCGGCGGTGTCAAGACGAATTTACAATAAGATGGTAAAATCGTCTGCCCGTTTCGCAACCGCACCTTGATTTATTTGCCAGCGGTGTCAGATGAATTTCTAATACCGTGGTAAAATTAACCGCCGGTTTTGCAACCGCACCTTGATTTATTTGCCGGCGGTGTCAGACAAATTTACAATACGATTGTAAAATCAACCGCCCGTTTCGCAACCACAGCTTAATTGATTTGCCAGCGTTGTCAGACGAATTTATGATACGATGGTAAAAACAACCGCCTGTTTCGCAATCCCAGCTTCATTGATTTGCCGGCGGTATCAGACGAATTTACAATACGATGGTAAAATCAACCGCTCGTTTTGCAACCGCACCTTGTTTGATTTGCCGACATTGTCAGACGACTTTACAAAATGATGGTAAAATCAAGCGCCCGTTTCGGAACCGCACCTTGATTGATTTGCCGACGGTGTCAGAAAAAAATACAATACGATGATAAAATCAACCGCCCGTTTCCGAACTGCACCTTGAATGAATGAATGAAAAATTCTTTATTGCACAAAAGATTAATACTATTGTACATAGGCGAGCTTAATGCCTTATGCATTATCTATCACCTTGATTGATTTGCTGACGGTGTCAGACGAATTTACAATACGATGGTAAAATCAACCGCCCGTTTCGCAACCGTACCTTGATTGATTTGCCGGAGGTGTCAGACGAATTTATAATACGAGTCTACTTTAATATCACTTTTTGGTAAAATCAATTGCCCGTTTCGCAACCGCACCTTGATTGATTTGCCTGCGGTGTCAGACGAATTTACAATACGAGTCTACTTTAATATCACGTTATAGTAAAATCAATTGCCCGTTTCACAACCGCACCTTGATTGATTTGCCGGCGGTGTCAGACGAATTTACAATACGAGTCTACTTTAATATCACGTAATAGCAAAATCAAACGTATGTTTCAGAACCGCACCTTCGTTGATTTGACGGCGGTGTCAGACGAATTTACAATACTATGATAAAATGAATCACCTGTTTCGCAAGCGCACCTTGATTGATTTGCCAGCGGTGTCAAGACGGATTTACAATAAGATGGTAAAATCGTCTGCCTGTTTCGCAACCTCACCTTGATTTATTTGCCGGCGGTGTCAGATGAATTTCCAATACCGTGGTAAAATTAACCGCCGGTTTTGCCACCGCACCTTGATTTATTTGCCGGCGGTGTCAGACAAATTTACAATACGAGTCTACTTTAATATCACGCGATTTGCCGGCGGTGTCAGACGAATTTACAATACGATGGTAAAATCAATCGCCCGTTTCGGAACCGCACCTTGATTGATTTGCTGGCGGTACCAGACTAATTTAAAATACAATATTAAAATGTACCGCCCGTTTCGCAACCGCACCTTGATTGATTTGCCGGCGCTGTCAGACGAATTTACAATAGATGGTAAAATCAACCGCCCGTTTCACAACCGCACCTTGATTAATATGCCGGCGGTGTCAGACGAATTTACAATACAATATTAAAATCAACCGCCCGTTTCGCAACCCCAGCTTGATTGACTTGCCGGCGGTGTCAGACGAATTTACAATACGATGGTAAAATCAACTGCCCGTTTCGCAACAGCACCTTGATTGATTTACCGGCGAAGTCAGACGAATTTACAATACGATGGTAAAATCAACCGCCTGTTTCGCAACCGCACCTTGATTGATTTGCCGGCGGTGTCAGACGAATTTACAATACGATGGTAAAATCAACGGCCCGTTTCACAACCGCACTTTGATTGATTTGCCGGCAGTGTCAGACGAATTTACAATACAATATTAAAATGAACCGCCCGTTTCGCAACGGCACCTTGATTGATTTGCCGGCGATGTCAGACGAATTTACAATACGATGGTAAAATCAACCGCCCGTTTCGCAACCGCACCTTGATTGATTTGCCGGCGATGTCAGACGATGGTAAAATCAACCGCTCATTTTGCGACCGCACCTTGTTTTTTTGCCGGCAGTGTCAGGCGACTTTACAAAACGATGGTAAAATCTACTGCCCGTTTCGGAACCGCACCTTGATTGATTTGCTGACGGTGTCAGACAAATTTACAATACGATGATAAAATCAACCGCCCGTTTCCGAACTGCACCATGAATGAATGAATGAGCGAAAAATTCTTTATTGCACAAATGCTTAATACTATTGTGGCGATTGATGGCTTAATGCCTTAGGCATTATCTCACCTTGATTGATTTGCTGACGGTGTCAGACGAATACAATACGATGGTAAAATCAACCGCCTGTTTCGCAACCCCAGCTTCATTGATTTGCCGGCGGTGTTCGACGACTTTACAAAACGATGGTAAAATCAACCGCCCGTTTCGCAACCGCACCTTGATTGATTTGCCGGCGATGGCAGACGAAATTACAATACTATGGTAAAAATCAACCCGCCCGTTTCGCAACCGCACCTTGATTGAATTTACAATACAATTCTACTTTAATATCGTGTTATAGTAAAATCAAACGCCCGTTTTGCAACCGCACCTTGATTGATTGGCAACATGTCAGACAAATTTACTATATGAGTCTACTTTAATATCGCGTTATGTTTAAATCAAACGCCCGTTTCGCAACTGCACATTGATTGATTTGCCGGCAATGCCAGACAAATTTTCATTATGAGTCTACTTTAATATCGCGTTATGGTAAAATAAATCGCCATTTCATAGCCGCACCCATAAATGAGACTATCACTTAGATAAGAAATCGATGTAGTAGTCTTCTTAATACTGGCGAATTCACAGGCTAAAACTGAAGCATGACTAGATCACTTGACGGTTCTTGCATTTGTATAAGCGGTATAACGAAACAATAAAAACATATTACGAACATTTTTTTATTTGTCGTCTTTTGTTATTTTATAGAACGCGTTTCCAAGATGGCGCCAATAGGCAATCCTATTATAGTATTTAGTTGAGTAGAGAGGGTTCTAATACAGTGAATTCAACTCTATCCGAATTCGAATAGGCCTTTAACCCTGTCTCAAGTCCAGGAACATTGTATTTCACTCCCCTGCCTGCCTCCCAAACAAGCGATGACCCCGGCACACGCACAAGAGTATCAACGGATAGCTAAGGACATTCTCTTTGTTCAGCAAGAAGTATCGATAAAAAAAATCCCGATACAACAATAAATCCTAAATATTTTTTTTAACAAAAAAAAAATGTCAATGTAAGAAGATAAAAAAAACTCTTATGCAAATCCCATCCGAATCTTATCTCATTTAATTTCAATTAATCCTAGATGTTTCAACCGGAAATACTAGAGCGATCAATATTATCGTCCATTTTATAGACGTTTCAGGTCTGCTTACCATCAGGTACACTTAAAATATCTAAATTCAGAGCCATATATAATAAACTTCAATAAAATAAACCTCGTAATAGTAAGCTAAAATAGGTTTCCTTTGTCTTCATACATGAATTAAATCTTAAACATTTCTCTGTACCTAGTTCCCTGATTCTTAACAATATAATATAATTTTGTGCAGAACCAAGTGAAGCGAATAATATTACACTCTTGGCCATTTTATATCCAGATTATATCCCAAACCGAATTATATAAGTAGTGAAAAAAGGTACTTCTTGATTTTTCCCTGTGGCTTTAATATCTCTAATTATATTTATTTTTAAAAACTATCCGAAAAAATTAAAATGACAAAAATTACTCATAAATGACAAGAAAAACTTGAAATTTCAAAACTATTTCTTCTTTTAGTGATATTTAGTCATCCGTTGACACTCAAAATCTAGACCCTAGAGTTTTAAGAATCTATAAATTATTCAAACACCTATAATATATATAATAAGACAATGAAGAAAATTCGATTTTAAAAAAAATATGAAATACCATAAATTTGTACTAAAATGTTCTTTGTCGAAATATATTTTATTACAAAGTACATCTTTAAAAAAAATACAATTTAAATTATAACTTACCTAAAATCAAAACACGAAGTACACCCAATTCATTTTACGTTAATATTATTTCAAATACCGCGTCCAAGTCAAATTTGCTTTAGGGCAAAATCAACGTTGGGAAAACCAGACCGCGATGCACCCTGCTCCGTTGCAGGGCCCTCGTAGACTGAAACCGTCTGAAACGCATCCAGAACGCCCCTCCCAGTTATTGGGAGTGAGTCTGGAATACTAGCGCGTTAAGTTAGTACCTAACAACATTTTAATAGATTTTTATTTATAAAAAAATACCAATAATTTTTTAAGAATTTTAATGCTTGAAACTGTCAAAAATTTTAGTTTAATAATTTGATAATCGTAAAACGATTATAATATATCTTGAACAAAATGCATTTTAAAATTCTGTATTGTAGTCTGAACTTAACTAGTTACTAAAAAGAAGTATTTAAAAAATATATATATATTAAAATTCTTATTTTTAGGGTCCGGAAATTCGGGTGTTATTATACTTGTACCTATAAAAAAAACAGAACATTAATTTTTTCCAAGATAATTTGATTTTTTCTGAATTTCCGATCACTACTTAATTTACAGATGGCAGCAAATTTAGGTGCATTTTTATGCGATCTGAAAACCACGCAATTATCTAGATATAATTTTATTTTAAAATTATATTTTTTAACACCAAAAAGAAGCTTTAAATTAAATATTAATTAGGTATATCTAAAATAATTAAAATATATATATATATATATATATATAATTTTTTATTTCTTCAAATATAACAAACAGTAATATTTATTACATATTTTAACTACCTAAAAGTTTAAAATATATGTCGTATCTTAAATAATATTTAGATGACCACAAGGAACTTAATCAGGAGGATAACTTAATAATTATACTTAACTATATTTGAATTTAATTATAATATAGTTAAGTATAATTATTTAGTAATTTAAATCTAGCAAAATCTGGGGAAGGGCAATCAACTCCCTCGGATGGATCCTGAGTAGTTCCGAGAACACTTGCTGCATTGTCTCTCTGGAAGTCTATAGCTATTTTTTAAATAGAGAAGACTTCGCTTTCAACTCGGGTTCTGGATTTTTTCTAAAAAAATCTTTTTTTTTTTTTGTTAATAAATTCTTTGCCTCCGGTGGCCAAGAGGCCAAGTTTGCCTAAAAACTTGTATTGATCAGAACATTGAGGTCGACCATTTTGCATTTTTTGGTATTCTCGGCAAGACACCGGCTCTTACGGAAGTAGAGCTAATATGATTTGTGACAAAGGTGTCAGAACATGTTGCATCCTCAACGAGAGCTGAATATAATACCGCGGTAAAAGCCGTCACGTCTCAGGTCACTAACGTTGATGCTGGACGGCCCTAGCATGCTTGGAATACTATTAAATGCTAATTTACTTAATGCCATTCTATTTTATGGTCCTATGTCTGGCCCAACGACCAGCAATGTAACCACAATCCAGACAATCTATGGTGACCATAAGGATGGACCCCTAGTCCGCAGCATTAAACATCGAGATGCGAACAGTTTTACCCAAATACGGAGTGCTGTTGGGATCCTCTAACATACCGGGTCTAACAGAGTGCCTAGATGAAATAATGATGAAATTTGAATCTAGTGTCTGATTGTGGCTCCAAAGCTGCCAATATCCTTGTATTGTCTATTGGTTTATATATTAATTTTATTTAACAAAGCCGCTAAGGTTGGACCTTGAAATGGAGTTTATTTTTCATTAAATGGAATAAATAGTCAATGAGAATTTACTTATAATAATGGTTTCAGTAGTGACTGAAAGAATACATTTTATTAAGGATATTTTTTTATCATAGGCGTATTTAGGTCCAGTCTCGCCCCGGGTTACTTACATTTGGCCGTCCCCCCACCGACCTCCATTGTACTTATTTTGTCACATTCCACTAATAATATATATATATATTTGTACCCAATCTATTTTTATTTTTATCGAGCGCAATTTTTACACCGGCCGGGGCCACCCCTACAATTGGCCGCCCTGGGCAATGGCGCAATTGGCCCATATGTAAATATGGCACTGAGTAGTATATTTTATTTTCTTCCATTAATACTTCATGACTACATATTCGAAGAATGTTTACAACAAAGTAATGAAAACACCGTGTTTTCAAATTCCAGCTCTATTCATAGGATTCGAATATTTAAATACCCAAATAAAATAATAAACATCAGAGTCATAACGAAATATAATTATGTGTAGTGTAGTTTGAAACTTGTTTTTGTTGGTATTCATTTTATATTATATTACAATAATTATTGTAGATTTAAAATTGTATTATTAAATTACTTAAACCATATAAGAGTTAATTATGACTACAACTTCATAATTTTATTTCCCAAGAAGGGCACTAATGTTTACCCATCCACAACGGGCGCGCACCGAAATTACGGTTCACGACTCACATCGATGGTTGCTTGGGCGCCACTCCCGCCCCCAAACCAAGCCTATTCAACAGAAAAGGCTAAGACCCTCCGCCTCCATTCCATTAGCCCAGCCACAAGTGCCTGCCCAAGTACATATTCTCCAACCGTGCTGTCCGGGCGACCATACGTCTGACAACCCGCCCGCCGCCACCACCAATTACCGTGACTAGGGATGACCCAAACGGGCTTACTCACCGCTACCGGTGCTGGGAGGACCGCGGCCTCCAGATAATCCAGGCGGCAATAACGATCCTTTTAGAAGTCCTCCAGGCCCTTTTTACCGTCGAATCACCCACGGAAGCCATAATAAAGGGCCTCAGCTATTTGCACTTACACCTCAGGGGTTAGGGCTCCGAATAATATATTGAAACCCCGGAGGAATTAAAACAAATCGCAACAATCTTCTCCTCGCTCAAGAACAGGCTCCATCATACTCTTGGGGGAGACGAAGCTGAAACAAAACAACGAACTCCGCCTACCGAACTTCTTCATCTACAGGTGAGACAAGGTTTCCCAATGAGGCTGCGGTACTGCAGTTCTCATTCGTAGAGACTTCGTTCATGAGGAACTTCCGCTCGTGGAGTTCGACTGCATCCGCACAATTGGGATTAGTCTCCAATCGTCCGGCATCAAATTGAAAGTTTGGATTCTTGATAGGGAAAATCCGACCCTGGTAGCAGGGGATCTCAACGCGAAATTTGCTGCGTGGGGTTTCCGGGTCACCAACCCAGCGGGTCGAGCCCTATACAAGGATTCCGAAGAAAAGGGATATGATTTTCTCGGGCCGGATTCACCGACTCACGTTCCTGCGACGGCGAACCATGCGTCCGACACCCTTGACATCACCTTAGCTCAGGCCATAAGCATCCCAGTTTATGTCAAAGTCCTCTAGGACGTGGACTCCAACCACTGCTTATGGTGCTGGGCACTCAAGTAGACGACGCCGCCGCTGGGCGGTATAAAACCGATTTGGACCAGTATAAAGCGAAATGGAACACCTGTTTCCTTGCTGGTCCCCTAAACATACCCCAGCGACCCGGCCTTCAACGGTCAAAAAGTGCATACAGTGCGTCAATTTTTAAGTGGTCCCAGTGGCACTTTTTCGTGAGGTGAAGCTCACAGCTCTCTGCCTAAAGCCCAAAAAAGCTTCGGGACCGGACGGGATCACAAACCCAATGCAGCTTCCCCGCAGGGCAATTGTGGCCTTTACACGTCTGTGCAATGGGATACTCCAAACCGAAAACTTTCCCAGCGCTTGGAAGCGGGGAAAAGTCATCATGTTGCCAAAGCCTGGGAAAGACAAACGTTATCCGGGTAGTTACCGCCCCATAACCCTGCTTCCGAATTCAGCCAAGCTATTCGAGCGGCTGTTCCTCCGTAGACTGAAAAGCGTATCGAAATTGGATCGAAACGATTTGGTTTTCGCGAGGGACACAGTACCACGCTCCAGCTTGGGTGTTCGGGTGTTGCATCACAAGGCGAGCGAGCTGAATGAAGGCCGGTCTACGGTCGTAGTCTTTCTCGATATCGAAAAGGCCTTCGACCGCGTCTTTCACTCCAGTCTTGTATTGAAACTTCTCGACTCGCCTGTGCCGCCTCTGTAAATGTGGAAAAAATGTCTGCGCTAATAGTGACCTGTCGCCGCCGCCGCCCGCTCAATCTGAAACTCCGGGGGCAGGAGGTTCAATGGGCTAACTCAATTAAGTACCTGGGGTGCATTATTAACCGGTCGTTGAGCATGGGCCCCATGAGTACTGAAGCTGTGAAACAAGGCCAATCCCAATTGCCACTCCGGGTCAGGGTGTCGGTGTAGAAGACATTCATTTGCCCCCACCTTAGTTAGTGGCTAGTAGTTGTGGCCCCAGCGTGGCACCAACTTCTGTCGGCGATCAGCGAAAAAAGGCCAGTTCTTGCGCCAGCAGAACATCTCTCTGCGCCGCTGGGCTGGTGCCCGCCAAGTCCATGTCTCGGCAACAGGGATTTCCCACGCCGGTCCTCAGCCCCAGGAGGGTTAAATGTCCCGCTACCATTATTTTATTAAATAAATATATGTATATATAAGACGATGACGAATACGACGTAGGATGTATTGGCTTCACCCATACATTGAAACAAACTTGAACTGCATATTATATGTTTCCACAGCATAGGTAGTTTTAGAGGATGATTCTATATTTCAATCAGTATACTGAATGATTAAAGTTAACATACAATGATTTAGGCTCTATGTTTCGTCAATATGTCGCAGAATACGCTTGAATTCAAGCTGCTTGACGGTTGCTTATTCCTACGAAAATTTAGGCTCTATGTTTCGTCAATATGTCGCAGAATACGCTTGAGTTGCAGCTCAAGCTGCTTGACGGTTGTTTATTCCTACGAAAATGCGACACCGTGGACGTGAGCTTTTTTTATTTATATGCAAGCTGCATATAAGCGTATAACAAGCTGCAAATGACAAAAGTATGCGTTTGAAGTGACGCTACCAGGACAGTACAAAAATACAAATATTTCCTCTTTATAATATATTATTTTATACTGCGCTCTAGGACGCGAATGGGTGACTCCACTCAGAAAGCCGCCATGCTCAAAATGGTACTGGGCCGGCCACGTATGTCGAATGCCAGGCGAATTGTGTGCGAAAACGACTACAGAGTGGGTGCCACAGGCCCGGAAAAGACAATGCCCAGGAGGAGATGGAGAGACGAGCTGGACGCATTTTCAAAGGATTGGTCCAGTATAAACAAAGATAGGGAGAGATGGAAGGAGGGAAGGGGACCTTTGCCCAGCAATAGGACACAACAAGTTGATTAAAAAAATATATATTAGTGTAGATATATATAAGTAATAATACCATGGGCGAAATAAGGACGGGATTAATCCCTCCGCTGGGTACCCTGAGGCTGTTTCAACGGTTGTCGGGAGCCAAAATGTGATGGTATTTTATATTCATAGAAACCCAAAGTTTTACCCGCCGTTTAATTTAAAAGAAATCCAGTGAAAAATAAAAGATAACCTATGTTACTCATTGATAATGGAACTTGTGATAGGTAGAATTACATTTAAAAACGGTTGAGTAGTTTTTGGGTTTACCAGGAAAAAAGAAACAATCAACAAAGCCACAAAGTAGATTGTGTTTAACAGCTCGACACTTACCTACAAAAATAAAAACAACGTAAAATTATAATACAATTCTTTTGTAAGAAATGTTTTAGGTGTTATTTACTTGGGCTTATTTCCATTTCCATTATTTACCTTAAGTTTTTTTTTATTGTTTACTTTGTTAACATCTAAGAATTTATTTAACATCTTTTATATTTTTTTCCTTAGAACTTAAAGAAACATATTTTTCCTTTCTATTGTTTAAAACTTTGTGGAGGAACCCATTTAAAAGTATTAAGATATACTTAATAATTTTATTATGAATAATATTCCAGAAAAAGTATTTTACTTTATGTAGGTGTCGCATTTTCGTAGGAATAAACAACCGTCAAGCAGCTTGAGCTGCAACTCAAGCGTATTCTGCGACATATTGACGAAACATAGAGCCTAAATTTTCGTAGGAATAAGCAACCGTCAAGCAGCTTGAATTCAAGCGTATTCTGCGACATATTGACGAAACATAGAGCCTAAATCATTGTATGTTAACTTTTGTATGTTTTTGATATTTGAAACAATATTTTAATGTAGATTTATGTAATTTTATTTTAATATACCCAATTACATTGCTTTAAACTATCTGGCCACTTTTTCTATTGGTGTATTTTAAGTCTTTTCTCATAAACATATATTGGTATGATGAAATTTTATATACTCAATACCCCGGGATTCACCTTACCTCCCTACCAAATTTCATCATAAATCGGTTCAATAGTAGAAAATTTGCCAAACATACAGGCAGACGGCGTTTAGTGAAATCTTAACTAATTTAGGTACCGCTAATTTCTATAATGTTAATCTCTGATCAAAGCTTACAAGACATTATTGGTGGAAAATTTATGTGACGTGATATTAGATAAAGCATTTGCCTTGTTATCAAATTTAGATCATAGACTAATTTGTACAATATCTTAGAAATTGTTAATGTTGCTAAAAGTATAATGTAGTACTTGTTTTTTTGCGGTAATATCCGCTGTTTAATTTAAAATAATACGTTTCGAAAATAAATAATAGTCCATGTTACTCGCTGATAATAGAGCATATTATTGATATTTAAAAAAAATCGGTTCAGTAGTATTTGAGTTTATCCAAAACAAACAAACTATCAAATCTTTTCTCTTTGGGACATATAAAATAAATAGGGGGATTTCAGTGACATACACAAATACAGAATATTTTGAAATACACTAAAGGACTCATTTAGAGGAATGCTAAAAGACCTTTAAATGTACTGTTTAGTTATTGACCAGTTATACATACTATTTTTTTTTTCTTTTGGGACAATTTACTCATATTGCTCTGGTCACAAACTAAGCTCTAGGCTTGTACTATGTGTACCAGAAGCAACGATATAAGTAATACATATTATATTTTATAAACACCCAGACTATGACAAACTGTACAAAAAATACGTATATATATTTTTTTTTATATTAACTATATTGTTACTTTATTAAGTATACATTGCTAGACCTGTCTAACTGATGCCATATCGCAGCATAGCTTAAACTTTATACATTAAAGCTATATACGTTTGGGTATTACAGCACTGAGGTTCACAGAGAGTATTGTGATGTATGCAGTGATGGCGGATACAGTGACAGCTTTCGAATTGGCTTTTGATTATTAATTTCGATATTGCATTGGACCCTCCATAACAAGGTACTCACACGTTGACTGTATCCGGCCACACGTCACTCAAAATACTCGAATTCGCATTACGAGTATACTTTGATATGCTATATGATGAAGCAGCGCATCACCCTGAATGACAAGAACTCGATGCAGTAGGCTCTAGGGGTTTACTGAGTTCGTAAACCCCTAGACTAAAACCATAACATGACACTTGACGGTGTTTACATCTTTATGGGCAGTGGTGACGAAACTGGCTAGTCGGCCTAGCGAAACTTCGCTAGGCCGACTAGCCAGTTTCGTTATAGGGTCCCACATGAATGATAACTGATAGCATACAATACCTACCTCTTCAATGAGAGAAGTATAAGATCTACAGAAATATTATAACACTAGCTGATCCGCGCAACTTCGTCTGCGTAACTTTAACCGTTTACGCAGCGTACGCTCTCAAAAGGAATAATATTTCCCCGATTTTGCAACATTTTTCATTAATAGTCCTATTGGTTAGTATAGATTAGTTTAGAACGAAGTCGCTTTCCTATATGTGCCATTTAAAATATTTGTATATGGGATGAGCAATAAAGGAAGCTTAGTGTGGTTAGACTCAGGTATCTATCTACCTCAACACATCCAAAATTGCTGATTCAATTTAGGTGAAATTTGTATTTTTGTTAGATTTTATTAAGCAAAGGGAATATAACTTGAGAATATATGTTAACGTGAAAATGGGTTGTCTATAATAAAATACAATAATTAGGTATTAAGATCTTGTAGAGTATCGAGTGAAAGCTGTAAATGTGTTTATTTTTTTATAATTTTTTTCGCACTTGTCGCCTTATATTATTTTTATTGTTTTACCTCCATGTAATAAAATATAAATATTTAATTTACCACCGTACTTGTCAGATGCGAAAGTTGCCTGGTCAGTAAAATGCCCTAACATATAGCCCCCTTTTTCTTCAAATATCCAACGTCTATGGGATGAGCCGCTTTGTAGATTGTTACAAGAAAATTTAGTATCGACATCTTATAATTTACAGGAGCGAGCCCGACTCATGGCCAAAAGAGTCTGGTCTATGGTTATAAACAATCCCCTCAACTAGTTTTGGAACTCTTGTCACCGCTGAAGTACCCGTAATCCTTGAGCCTATTGGGATTCTTCGCAGCGATGGCAAGAGACCGGATGGTATAACTGTTGGACCATGGAAGCTCAGCAGGTCACTAGTGTGGGATGCAACATGTGTAGACACACTTGCTTCATCTCACATTCAGTCGACCTCGTCGTGTGCGGAGGGGCGGCAGTTTCTGCCGAAAACCTCTAACGGTCTAAGTACGCTAACCTCAGCGAAAGCTATTTATTTACACCGTTTGGGGTTGAGACGATGGAACCTTGGGGGCCTTCAAAAGCATAACTAAAGAGTTGTCCAGACGTGGGATAGAAAGGTCAGGACAATAAGGCTGGAAATTATTTCTGCCAACGCATTAGTTTGGCTATTTTGCCAGCCTTCTTCGCCCTATCCCTGACGGGCCATCTTTAAATTTAGAAGATATTTTTATACATACTCTTAATAATATTTTATTATCTAAAATTCTTATAATTGAATATAATAAATTATCACCTACTTATATAAAGTTTTGCGTTATAAAATAATACATATTTTTGCACATTAGACAAATACTTACACGTGTAAGAAATGAATTAAAATTTGTTTCTTTGCTGAATTTTAATAAATTAATTAGAAACATATTTTATATAGGAAGCTAAAAAGTTAGACGCAGTAAATTTATTTGCTTTAGCATTTTGAATAGTAATACGTAAGGCATAAAGTGGATACATATAATTATGTTTACATTTATTATTTTTGTTGATGGTAATTATTTAATCAAATTCAAATATTTTAGCCGGCTAAAAAGAATAACATTTTTAATAATGTACCTATTTAATTAAATAATTGACTTACTCATCATTGCATTGCAGAAACTATTGGTGCTATGAGTACAAAATGGTCATAATAACGTTAATAACCTCTAAGAATTTTAACAAAAATGGAATCCCAAGAGGGTCAAATGAAAAATTTAATTAAAAAATTAAATCAATAAACTTCCAGCAAAGTTTGTAGTTCGATAACGGAAGCTACACTATACACTGCTACAGACTAGAGCTTTGTAGACATGCTCTTCTTTGAAAATAAATTGAAGATGTCTTACATCTTTTTGAAATATTAATTAATTATTAAGTTAAGTTTAAGATCAAACATAGCGTATTTCTTTATTATTATCACAGGAAATTAATCTATACTACAATTATAAAACTGAAGAGTTTTGTTTGGTTGAACGCGCTAATTCAATTGAAAAAATATTTCAGTGTTGAATAGCCCATTTATCGCTATAAGCTACATAACATCACGCTACGACCAATAGGAGCGGAGTAACAATGAAAAATGTTGCAAAAACAGGAAAAAATTATTCCCTTTGAGAGCGTACGCTGCGTAAACTGTTAAAGTTACGCAGACGAATTTGCGCGGATCAACTAGTTAAGTAATGTGTTATCTTTATTTGTGTATGTTTTATAATTTAAAAGTAAAGATTTTTTTTTCACATATACTAGCCAGGTCAATAAAAAATAGTATAATATACATATTGGAAAGAATTAAAATTTAAAATCGGCCCATTTGAAATTTATGCAAATGTCTACTGAAAATCTATATAAAGAACGCGATGATTTCCTTTGTATGGTGGTAGTTTAGGATTCCTTAAATACTATTATAAATTAGTAATAACTACAAAGATAGGTAGGTTAATTTGTTATCATTTGGTTTTAAAAAATTGGATCAAGTAACATTCAGTAAGGAGTTAGTCATATTAAGTAGTGTAATATTATACCCATGCGAAGAGGGTTCAAGCAGCTAGCTAATGATAAGATAGTGATTCGTACATTTGTCACGCTATACCTGCCTGCTTAAGAGGAAATATAGATCTCCGATTTTGAGAATACCTCAAACCTAATATATATATATATATATATATAAAAACATAGTAATAATACAAGGTATTTAGAAGTAACTGACTTTTTGAAAAACGTAAAAGCGTAAAGTTGCCTCGATAGAAAAAAATCGCAAACTTATCTTTATTTTTTATCGATATTTCCTATTACTTCAATATGGAGCAGATTATAGAGCCATGTTTTTATATAAATTATGTATATATATAAGATCTAGTAATAACCAAGCGTTTTTGTAAAATTCTAAATATTTTGAAAGTTATAGCAAAAAAACTATATATTTTCCAAGAATTCCGCGCGCGATTTTTTTTGGTTTCTTACTCACACGCTTTTTCACTTGCATCTTTATTATAAAATAAAAATAAATACCATCACGGGTGCCTATTTGGCTTCCGAGAACCGTTTTTTTAAACGGCCCCAGCAGAGGGATTAACCCATCCTCATTTCACCGATGGTATTCGGAGGCAACACCTAACAAGTAATTCTTTATTTCAACTCTTTATTTCAAGTTCAGTATTATCTTAAGTGTAGGTAGCTCCTTCATCTTATACCTAACCTAGAGTCTTAACGAAGATAGTTTATGAATATTATCTTGGCATAATGGGTGCAGACACCAGTTACATATCTCGTAATTGTTTGTATTTGTTCTTGGACCTTAATAATGCGACTGACCATGCGAGCTCTTATAAAAAAAAGTACATACTTACATATACATATTATACAAGTAGGTACCTATATATTTGTTTTGTTATTGAATAGTCAAAGAGAGATTTATATTTTATATTTTTCTAAGAACATGAGCACTACTTATTTGAATCTGTACTCCTGTTACATGAATCAGAAGCTTTTAGGAATTCATAATATTTTTAATAAACAAAAATACCAATGGGATGACTCTGTCTTTTTCTGTTCTTTGTCTGCTGTTTTTAATCTGCCTGTCTTTATAGTACTAGTGTAGTGCCTCGAAGAGCACGTTTAGCTGTCGGCCCAGTTTCACTATAAGAACTTGTAAAACTGTTTATTTAAACAGTTTAGTCTATTTAAACTTTTCGCGATGAACTATGCACTTGTTCGTGTGTAGGTAGACTAATACCATCAGCTAGAACGAGGTGGGACTACAACCCCTCTGCTGGGTACTGGCGTCTTGGGAAACTTTAGGCACCCGTTATGATATTTATTTTGTAAGTCTTTAGTTTTCGGAGTATCATATTTTAAAAAATGCTTTCAAGGAGAAACAGGGTTTTATTTCAGAAAAACAAATAATGTATGAATGAAAATTATTTAATATACATAAGCTTAAAACTATTGTATACCTACCGTCGAGCTTAATGTCTACTTCGGCAGATCGACAAATGATTATTTATTTGGCTCTTATAGAACAAGCGGTTGTGCACACAAGTTCATCACATGGTAGATAGAGCAGTGGCGGATCCAGGGGGGGGGCAGGGCACAATGCCCCCATCCCCCCCGTAACCATAAAAAATAACTTAAAACCTACTATTTTGTAAAGTTATTACAAAAAATCCTCTAAAAATCTTGTCATAATATTAGCTAGACCCCCCAAAAATCAATCCTGGATTCGCCCCTGAGGTAGAGAGGGACGTACAGTATTCCCGGACTACGAAGTTAAGCTATATGCTTATCATGCATGTAGCTCTACTTCTCTAGCTAATAAATTAGTATGCTTCCTTTTGTTCCAGAACTATCTTCTTCTGCAAATTCAATATTGAGAGCTTTTTCTGAGTTTCTTGGACAGTCTGTCGTTGTCGCATCTGAATTTCATGTATGGTAATCTTCATCTTCTAATTCTTTGTTTAGCTACTGATGATGTCTTCCTTATTCACGGTTACATTTACAGCTTGCCAGTGTTAAAATAAAATACGAAACAAAACACCATAAATAACTAAGGTAAAAACGAAATCCAGGAACTTAGGAATCGCGTGCGCAATATGTTATAACGGGAGGATACTGTATCGAACTTTGAAAACTCGAAGAGGGCCCGATGGATCCAGATCTACATAAATTGATAACAATATTTAAAATAGAAAGACTTTATGAAACCCCCAACACTAAAAAGACGCAAATCTTTTAAAACGAAATAGTATTTAGGTAGGTTATATGTTAAAGAATATAATTACATTAATTTAAATATTAAATCGGCATTTTCCAAAGCGTTACGTCGATTGAGTTAATAGTTTTTAACTTTAAAACTGAGGAACGAATTTTCATAATTGAAGTTTATAAAAAGAATCTAAGAAAAAATTAGATATAAAAAAAGTCCATTGAAATCAGTACAGACTTTTTAGAGTTATGCCACAGTCAGTTAGACAGGCCTGAGGACTAAGTGGTTATAAAACCTTATATTTTCGTCGGGGGTTAAAAATTTTTCAAAAACATACCCAAAAATTTCAAAGTAGATATTAAGGGACAGCATGTCACAATCACTCGAAATCGATAACAAAAATATTTTAATCCATGATCAATAAAATGTCAAAAAACTAAAATAAAAAATATTGCCGCGAACACGCTTAATCACATGAAGGTGCAGCGTTAGACTGAGATTTTTAATTAATATTTCCAAATTCCGTAAGCAGAGGACGCACGTTTGCATTACGAACTTGATGCATACTGACGAGTACGATTGGTTATTAATCTTTCAAAAAACGCATATACGCTTCTCTTTCCTCTAGTTCCATTCAAAATATAGCCGCTTGCATCGCTGAAGCCGCTTTCATGGCTGAGTCAAGGAAGTGGCTGAAGTACAGATACTTAATACAAAATAACCATTTCGTAGCATTAGGGGACTAAAGATCTGGAAACTTGAGATATGAGGCCCACGGATTTAATTATGACTTCAGAAAATAAGTTTAATAAACAAAATATCATCATTGCCATACAACCAAGTAATGCTACTGCAAGTAGGCGCTCCCTCAATAGGGGGCGCCACTGTGTAGAGTACCTAATATTCTAGTACACTAGTTTTACAGATTGTTAGTGTCTATAGAAACACAGACGTAAGGAATTTTATTTGACAACACCACTAATAATGCTTTGGAGAGCATATAAATTTAGCGATCCCAGTTTCACTATACCAACTTGTGAAACTGTTTATGGATTGGTTATGAAGTTTATTCAAGCACCGCTTCAAACTGATCACTAAACTTGTTCGATGAAGACTTAAAATGTGATATAATGCTACGATGAGGTGAGAATAAAACCTTACCGTTAGCTACATAAAATAGATATGTTTATATTGCAAAGAAAGATATTTTTTTTGTCGTATTCAATGAATAGGGACGCTGTAGCCAAAGTGGCTTTATTGCAGATTTAAAATTTATATTAAGTCTTATATCAGAGAGAAATATATATTATTTAATGATAATATAAAAAAAAAGTTACACTTTTGTTGAAAATCACCCGACGAAAACTGGCCGAAGGGGCTTTTCTCTACCCCGAGGTCTATCCCTACAGATAACGGGCGGAGAAGAACACGTGTTACAAGAAGACATATATAATCCATTTACCAAAAAGGAGCGTATACGTAAATTTATCATTGATTATAGTTATTTTATGACAATTACAATAAAGCAACAAATACATAAATTAGTTCACGTGGTATTGCCTCGAAGAATACAAAAATATACCTATTAATTATATGAAATTGATTTAGTAAAAAGTACTTAATGCCAAGAGCATAATGGCACTTGAGTTTAATTCCCCAGAATAAAGATTTTACGAAAGAACGTGGTGGCCGAGCTGGTAAGACATTAAACTTATAAACACTTAGGTTCGAATCGCGGTGGGTGCCAATGAGTTTTTAATTTTAAAAAATATGTACATTTGTTTGACAACACCAATATAGCCTCGGAGAGCACGTTAAGCTGTCGGTCCCGGTTTCTCTATACCAACTTGTGAAACTGTTTATAGATGGTTTATTAAGTCTATTCAAAATCGCGACGAGCTAGCCACTTGTTCGGTGTAGACTCATACCATCGGCTACGACAAGGTGGTATAAAACCCCAACGCTGGGTACCCTGGGGTCGTCTAGACGGTCTTTATATATGTATGTAAAGACTTAAAGGCCCAATCGAATAATAATATAGGTACATATATAAATAAATATATTATAGGTAAAAAAAAAACTTTATAACCTTATTTATATTAAGACTAGAAACCTATAATATTCTTAAGTTACATTTTTAACAATAAACCTTCTCATGTAATATTGACATTTTGTAAATACGCTAGGAGCTACGCAATACGCTTCATTGGATACGACGATATATGAAAACTCTTAAAGATGAAAAAGACGGTGCCTGTCAGAGTATCTGGTATCCTTATAATAGCGACAGCTCATTATTTGTCATGTTTTGCCTTTCTTAAGAGAAAGAAACCTATCTGCAGGATTTTTTTAGGTTAGATCTCTAATTTTCTATTCATTTTCTAGCTTCTATTATTAACTATATAATATTATAAAGATTTTTTTTTACAATTTACACATATTGCTCTGGTGACAAACTAAGCTCGAGGCTTGTACTATGTCTACCAGAAACAACGATATAATACATATTATATTTTATAAACACCCAGACCATGACAAACTACAGAAAAACTTACCATTTGTTTTTTGCCATGGGTGGGAATCGAACCCACGACCTCCGGATACAACGCCAAAGGCGCAATATGCAATATGCATATTGGGTCTGAATAAACTCAAAAACTAGTAATTTGTTATTTTATTTGGAGTTTTATTTTTTTTCAACTTTTTCAACAATAAAAAGCCTTATTATCAGCGAGTAACATCTATCAAATACTACTATATCTAAATCATAAACCGTCAAGTGACCTAGTCATATTTCGGTTTTAGCCAGTTGGTTTACCGGTTTTCAGGAGACTACTGCATCGATTTCTTGTAGAGGTGGTAGTCTCAGGGTTAACCGCACCCTGTGACTGCTACCTTACGTTAAGGGCAGTTGAATTACTATGAAAAATGCATTCTCATAATTGTATGTCAACAATTAAAGAAAATAAAAAAATATGTTTGTTTCTATTATAAAACGATTTTTATTTTATATGTATTAAATATATTAGTGGCGGCGTGGAAATTTTACACTATAGTGTACAGTTACAAAAAGCTAAAAGGATATGAACAACTATTGGTGGTCAACTTACAAGACTTGGTGGACAATTAGAAGAGGTACGAGAATTAACGAACACGGAAGTACAAATACTTCACAATAATATTAATAAATATTGGGATAATCTTCGTGAACTACACACTATAATCGGAAGCCTAATAGAAGATAAACGATTGGAACATGAAGTAGATGTACGATTGAAGAAGAGTTAACAAACCTTAAAGTACGTTTAAACATATTAATTATACCTTTGATAAACTCTACTTCACGTATAGTTAACGAAGAAACTTTGCCAGACAACTCGAGTGGTTTCAAGTCATCAAATTTACAATTCTTACCATTACAAGACGATGAGTCATTCAAAAACTTTATTTGAAGATTAGAAATTCACATGTTACTAAGGAACTATACTGATGATAAAATAAAAGTTTACACATTACTAAGTACCCTTAGACCAATGATACACTAGACCCTATACGATTTGTATTCATCTGATAATCTTTTAGACAAAGATTTTACTGAATTGGTACAAACTTTAGAAGAATATTTAGTACCTCGACCTAGTGTAAAGGCGCTGCAACACAAATTTGATACAAGAATCTAAAACGATGATGAAAATATTATGACATACTCGACAGAATTAAATAAATAAATTGATAAATACCAATTTAAATGTACATCTTTAACTGATACATGATTAACAATACAGTTTGTAAAAGGATTAAAAGATTCAGACATTAGAACAAAGCTGTTACAAATAAGGAAACCTATACCATTTAAAGAAGTAATTGGAAATGCTACAGCTATTGAATTTGCGAAATGTGAAAACAAACAGATGACGGACTCTACGGTTCCTAATTTCAATAAAAAAAAGAAGCCAGAATTTTCAAATAAACCCAGTGTTACGTTTAATGATTTAATAAACATTTTTTTTCGATGCAGATACTCAAATCATCGTACTAATAATTGTCGTTATATTAACGAAGTCTGCCAAAAATGCAATAAAGTTGGTTATTTAGTCTCTGTTTGCTTACAAAAACATGCACCAGTACAAAGTTCAAACCAAGTTGAATTTAATATAAATTTTACAAATGAAAGAAATGAAGAGTTGTGTAATATTAATATTGTATCTTCAAAAAGCCATGATAAATTTAATTTACACGTTACTGTTGAAAATAAAGAAATATGTATGAAACTGGACACAGGGGCAGCACTTAGTTCCAATTCTTACAAAGAATTTGAAAAATTAAACATACACGAGAAAATGTACAAAACTAATATAAAAATCGGCTATTACAACGATTACGTTACAAACCCACGATCGGTACCGCAGACCTCTGACGTCTCTTAGACGGGAAAACGGGGACCTCAACGCAAAACATCCCGCGTGGGGTTCCCGACTTGTGCACGGCTGGGTGGACAAGTCGCTCCCTACAAAATCCCTACGGCGGTGAATCACGCGGCCGACGTTCTCGACATCGCCCTGGCCCAAGCCATAACGAGCATCGAATCCCGTCATCTGCCCCTGCTTGTGGTGCTGGGAAATCAGGTCGACGTCGCCGCCGCGATAGGGCGGTATAAAACCGATTGAATCCAATACAAATTACCATAACTCCTGCTCTATTATTGGTTTCCTGATCACGCCGCAAGACGTTGAGGCTGCCATCGGACAACTCATGGAGTCCTTTATTTCGGCCAAGGAGGCGGCAACGCATGAGTTGCCTCCTCACACAGGCGAAAAACGCCTAACCCTTCCCCATCCCCTCCGGAAAAAAAAATACAACACAAGCGGCAACTCCAAAAGCGTTGGGCGGATTTCTGCGACCTCAACAAAATATCTGAAGATGTCTCCGCAGAGATTTCCGCATTCAGCCTGTTGAAACCCTTTCGCCAAAATATTTATTTACAAAAATACATTACAAAAATACTTACATATTGGTATATAATAAGTACATAATTATACAAACACCTGGCCGCTAGCGCATTTTAGCGGCCAAAAACCTACCTACAATAACCGATTAGGTTAGGTCTCGGAGCCCTCCAGACGCATCGGGTCGTCGGGGGGACTCCCGGTGTATACCTCCCTAGAGGCCCTTAGGTCTAGACTTAGCACAAATAGGTCTAGACAGCCTATTATCTATTTGGGCGTTGATGCTACATGCATCCCAAACTCGGGCCTAGAGAGTTGCCGACCAATCTACCAACGATTGGTATGGCGCCGGCCAACAATATGACATTATGACACCAAAACATAATAATATTTATTACAATTGGGCCCAGAATCCAATCCGATACTGCCCAGATAACTATCTTTTACGCAGCAGTTCGTGGTTATCGGTTATACAATATAAATAAGAATCGTAAAGGAATCGTATGAGAAACCCAAATTATTCATATAACAGATTCAGATTATTATTTATATTAATAAGTTCTTATTTTATACATATTGGGGATAACAATAGGGCTTTATACGCATTCAGGTGGCAACATATGCCTACCTCTAAACGCCATATTTAAGACAATAATATTCGAAATATTTTCAATTTATTTCAATGAGAATAGTACCACGCCCACTTGTGTGATCTGCACGGCACTATCTCATTGGAATTGGGCCTCTGATACACACACATTTTATTATTATTATTACTGTGAAAAAGACCTATTTTCACGGTTTTCAGCCACCCTATTGTGAAACTGAGTTTCCGCGACATATTTTATGAAATTTGGCGGGGGGAAGGTCTTTCGTTAGGCCGACCGACCGGTCTCATTATCACCGCCTATACGGATGCAAAATGACGGATTTGAGTGACCTAGTCATGTTGCGGTTTTAGTCTGTGGGTTCACAGTTTTCAGGAGATAACTGGATAATTTTTTTGTCGAGATGGTAGTCTCCTTTCAGGGTGCGGTTACGACATGGGTAGTTGAACTGACGATAAGGCAGCGATTATATTAAAATATACTCGTAATGCAATTTGTCTTTGTCGCCACTCATTTCGTAATCGGATAATTTAGCCGGCATAGTGGGAGCGATTAATATTGTTTAAGAACATATATTGATTGACCCCATTCATGGACTTTGTAGATATGCTAACCACCTACAAAGTCAAATGCCATGCTCCAATAAAAATATTTTAAAAATTAAGGAAGGTGACTTTCCAATGATCATTGGAATAACTCTAAAGTACAACTACCTATTTAATAATATTTTATTAAAAGACTACAATTACTAATATAGTAAGCGTAAAATATATTAAAATTACGTGGTGGCCGAGTTGGTTAGACCTTGGACTTAAAAACACTTAGGTCCCTAGTTAGAATCGCGGTTATGTACCAATGAGTTTTTAATAAAAAAAAATATGTACATTTGTTTGACAACACCACTATAGTGCCTCGGAGAGCACGTTAAGCTGTCGGTCCCGGTTTCACTATACCAACTTGTGAAACTGTTAATAGATGGGTAGCGAGCTAGCCACTTGTTCGCTGGGCTGGGTACCCTGGGGCCGTCTAGGCGGTCTCGGGCCCCGTAAGGCACCCGTGATGATATATATAAATATATATATATATATATTAAAATAATATCATCATTTACATAATCAGTCTAATCTGAAAAGTCTTTTCATTAAATAGGACTGAAAAACTAAAAAACACGAGTAGCTTTCGAACGTTAAATGTTAAACCAAATTGTTTTAACATTAAAATTTGTAATTTTAATCATTCATTCGAAATATTTATTTTAATAATCTACCCCTATTAAAATTATTAAACCTAGTTTAATAATTAAGCATTGGTTTTATTGCATAATCAATAATACCTCCGACTAATCGCATGCTTTCAATAATATTTTAATTATAATTTAATGTCAGCATAATATTATATTAGCACTAAATAATTACTAACGAATTTTACTAGAAACCCTAGAAATGCTTGGTTGGGTCTGTCCGACCCACCCTGGTACCTTTTAATTTTAATTTTTTATTTCAAATTATAAATCTGTACTTATGCATTTTTATAAACTCCTTATTAGGATAATCTTATAAAATTTGTTTAAGATAAAAATATAATATAATATAATCTGTGTATAAGTAGATAACAAGCAATGACAAAAATCGTGAGGGGTGACTGGAACCTGGTTGGCTCAGCGGTTGAGCGCCTTGCCACGAAAACGAGGTTCGTGGGTTCGAGTCCCGCCCACCAGGATTTTTTTCATTGCATTTATATTTTTTTAAATAAATTTAATATAAAATCTGTTATTATGAACTCCCAGTACCTGCCAACATAAACTGCATGATCAGGCATGATGCCCTCTGCGTGCTACCTCAGCGCTTCTATTGGCCGTGTCTTGGATTTTATAAAGTTAGTTTTTGCAAGTAATACATAAATGATGAATACGATGAATACACACGATGCATAACTAAAATCTTATTTATCTAAATTATATTATGTGTGCATAGCAAGTAACAAAAAAAAAAGGGTATAACAGACATGTCGTACATTTTTTTGCGGCAAGGTAAGCGGAGGGTTAAGCCTATGAAGTATTATCGAACTAATTAGAGTGAAAATTTGAAAATTAATTGGATTTATAACATTTTCATATTAAAATTTAAGGCACGCACGTGTTGCAACAATATAAAGACAGTTTTAGAGTTTTAGTTTATTTTGTTAAATATCATTGATAGGAAATCAGAAGTCTGATTGTAAATAAAGTTCTTTTATTAGACATTTTTGAGATCCCATTTTTTTTTGGTATATGTCTTTGTAGGACCTAGTATATCAACCTTTATACCAGTTAAAAATACATATTATTACTACTTTTGTTCACCCAGCTTCGCCCGTCAATTTATTTGTAAAATACTGAGGTTAAAATATCTAGGTATTGTAATACCTAGATTTCCATAAGTAAAGTAAATACTACCTAAAATCATGATTTAAAAAATTAAGCAAAATTTTTTTTTCAATACATGAAAAGTTGGCTACAAATTATATTAATTAATAAGTACTTTACATGACTTCCTATGAATTTTAAATGGAATGTAAATTAGACTTAGTATCTTAGGTTTAGAAGAAGCGTCGTAAGCTATGAAGCTCATCAGAATTACAGTTTACCAGCGAACGACCGCTCTTCTAAGGGGGGGCAGCTACTCCTAAGCGGTGATAGTAAGTCAGTTAGTTTATATTCAGGATAAGCTCTTATATGTATATAGATGAATTAGCCATCTTAAAACGTTATAAATATGTTAATATTTTGTCTATTTGGCGCGGAAAATAGTGGCCCCAGCCAAGGCCAGACCTGGGATGGGTGACCGCTTTATACAACGAGTCTATACCATTATAAATACCTCAACAAACTCGCCACTTATTAGGTGTTACCTCCGAATACCATCGGCGAAATGAAGACGGGTTAATCCCTCCGCTGAGTACCTTGAGGCCGTTTAAACGGTTCTCGGGAGCTGAAAAGGCACCCGTGATGGTATTTATTATTATTTGGCGCGAAAATTTCATGATTCTGAATCTTAAAAGAATTATTTAAATAAAACAACTTAAGCTTGTAGTGCCTTAACTGTTAAGAACACTGTACCTGAGCAAATAAGAGGATTCATAAATATTACCGTAAACTACGTAGCTTACCATCAAAGACTTTTGGTTCCGGAGGTACTCAGCAGAGGGTTTTGATTTACACCTCACCGAAGCCGATGATATTCTTAGTCTACACCGAACAAGTGGCAAAATCTTTGAGATGTTTGTAAAGACTTCTAAACAGTTTCACAATTTGGATAAAGTAATACTTGCAACCAACAGTTCAACGTGCTCTCCAGTGATGTACTATATTATAACAAAGTATACATAAAATTACTTTAAAACGTATTGGTATCGCCGGTGTGATTGAATTCGTTACCTAAAACTTCATTCCCATCCCATTCCATTTCATAATCAGATTTCAACTCCTTCCTTTTTAAATCTTAAACCAACAAACTTGTCTAGTTTATTTTGTATGCCTCAAGCTATCCGTACGTGTAATCAACAACAACGATTAGTACGGACAAACACAAATAACGAAAGTAATTTAATAAATTTATCATCTAAAATTCTTAACTCCGCAGAAAAGTCAGTGCTTTCTAAGGGACTGACATTCTGCCCGACTAACAAAAATAATGTTTTCGAAATTACTAAAGATATATTAACATTTGGTCGTAACTTAAAATGGAAATATTTTTGGCATAATCGCGTACCATCTGGCAATAATAGTAATGGTTTGCATGAGGCATTGCAAAAATTTAAATTACCTTCGGCAAATGAACCACCTCCGTTACCGGCTGGTCATCCCATAGATACATTTATTAATCATATTTTACATAAAATTTCGGATCCTAACTTTATAAATTCCCTTTAAAGTAGTAATCAAAATTTATCCATTAGCAAAAAAATAGCTTTATCAAAATTAAAAAATAATGAATCAATAATGGTTTTACCAGCAGATAAGGGATCGTAATACTTAACAAAACTGACTACATTAATGAGGGTCTAAAACAACTAAATGACGCGTCATTTTATACAACTGTTACAGCTGACCCCTGTGAACAGTTAGTTATTGAAATTCGAAATTATATTTACATAAATGCGTTCGATGAAGGACTTTCTGATATTTCGGCCTTAATTCCTTCTAATCCGAGGACACCACATTTTTACATGTTGCCTGGTAATCCAGGTAGACCAATTGTAGCTTCTTATGATTGTCCTACCGAAAGAATATCATCATTGACTTTTAACACAACCTTTCGTAAAAAATTTGATTCGCATATTAAAGACACTTTTTAAATATTATTAAAAAAAAAATCTAATCTAAAATGTAATGATATTTTCTTAGTAACTATAGATGTTGTGTCCTTATATACTAATATACCACATGACGAAGGATTGTATGCCCTAAAAGAGTATTTCGATAGCCGCCCAAACCCGCGTCTGCCTTCTTCAAAATTTTTACTAGATTTAGCAGAAATGGTTTTAACCAATAACTATTTTACTTTTAATAATAAATTCTATCACCAAGAGAAAGGCACTGCCATGAGTACGCACATGGCACCTTCTTATGCAAATTTATATATGGGTTCTCTCGAAACAAAATTTTTAAATAGTCAAATTCTCAAACCTTTAACATGGTTAAGATTCATAGATGATATTTTCATGATTTGGCCTCATGGTTTACAAACTCTTAATACATTCCTTAGTCAACTAAATTCATTTAGCAGTCTAAGATTCACTTTTTTAGATGTAGATATTACTTGTAATAATTATAATATTTAAACTTCTGTTCATTTTAAAGAAACCAACAAGTTACAGTATCTGCATTACAGTAGTTGCCACCCGTCGCGCACAAAACGGTCTATACCACATTCACTTTCTATCCGCGGTAAAATAATTTGTAATAATTCAACATCTTTGGCTAAATATCAAGGCAAAATCTTCAATGGGTTATGTAGGCGCGATTATGCCCCAAACTTTTTACACAAACACATGAACAGGCCTTCTAACACTCCAAACGCTATACACACACAACAACAAAATTCCCTTCGGCTTATAATACCATACTTCCACGGGGCACACAAAATTCAAAATTTATTAAAGGATAGCTTCTCTATCCTTAAAAATAATAATATTACACGAAATCTTTTGGAAACGTGCCCTAGTGTAACGTATAAACAAAAACAAAATTAAAAGCTATTTTGGCAAAAAATAAAAATACACGGAGCAATAACACATTGTTAGGTACACACAAGTGCAACCAATCTCGTTGCAAAACATGTCCCATAATAAATTCCGATATCAATATACAAACTCATCATAACCCTGTTGTCATCAAAATTCAAAATTTCGCACAATGTACTACTTCTCATTGCGTATATATACTGGAGTGCAGATTTTGTAACAGTTTTTATGTGGAAGAGACTACGACACCTCTTCGTACTCGCATGAATGGACACAGACATTCAGTAGATTCTCAAATTAATAATATGTTACCTGTGCCCACCCATGCGCGTATACATAACACTACCTTTAACAATTGTTTCACAATAAGAGTATTAAAGAGTTTATACCTAAAACTATTCGGTCTATTGATTTAAAAACATGGGAAAGCTCTTTTATATGGCAGCTTGGTGCATACTATAGCCCTGGTCTGAATGTAAGGCATTAGGTATTGTCTAACTTTTTTGTAAATTTATTAATATCGAACCAACAATGGACATAACATGCTGATGATGTTTTCCATGATGGGCTAGGTGATGTGATATTTTTCTAAAAAATAAATACAAAACTGTATAGTGCATTACCTTTACCATTGCTAGAAGAAATAAAATTACTTTTTCAAAATTTATGACAAAGACCTTCAGTAACTGTCACTGATGACGCCGCTCCAAAGAGAGGCGAAATATTTGGCAATAAAATTTTATAGCTTCAATTTATATATTTTACCAAGTAAGAAACACACTTTATTTGTTTCAGATAATTACCTAAAACTTTAGTGTTTTTATTCTGCGGTCTAAATCGAGTCACCATATATTTATAAAGTTTAGTGTTTACTTTGTAATTATAAATGTAATATTATTATAAACTTCCAGCTCGAAGACCACTTTGGCCTTTGCGGTGGAAACTTTAGGTCTCTGGTCACCTGATGCTTTGACATTTTCTCAGTTAATGGGAAAATTATTAATAGAGAAACCCAGGTTTCTAGCACGATGGTCACCTGTGATTCAAACTCAAAGGGCTGGAAAATCAAAGAAGCTATGCGGCTGCTGTTCTCGGCAGATGCGCGGCTAAAGAGGAACTCAATGAATTATATTTATGTTTTTTTTCTTTTTATTATTATTTAGTTTTTAATATTTTTTTATAGTATAAAAAAAGTTAATTTATTATAGTTTTAAATAAAATTATATATAAGACAACTTACGGATAACAAAAAGAAAACTCTTTCTACTACTGCCTACTGTATATGTATATATGGTAACTTTGAAAGGTAGGACTTTCAAACTACTGATCAAATCGAAAAACTTTTACTATGGATTCCATGTGTCGCCAATGAATCCCAAAGAATCAATATACGAATAGATCACCCACAAACTATAATTTATTATCCGACTTCTAAAAAAGGCCGCCCCAGCCTAGTGGTTAAGTCACTGCGCAACTGATAACAAAGTTAAGCAGATGACAACAAGGCCGGCCTGTGATGGGTGACCGCTTTACACAACGAGGCTATTTCATCATAAACACCATTTGTGTCGTTAAGCTAGGTCCCGCTAGTTTTTACTTATTGAAGTACCGTACGCCTGCGAGACGTATGTTTAGGCTTTGCGTAACTTTTCAAAAATTGTCAAAGATTATGCATGGAACATCACAATAACTGGTTCATATCTGTGCCACTGGCTAAAAATTTACTTCAGCAGCCTACTAGGTACTCTAGATTCTAGTAGGCACTATTCAGATCACCACCTATTATTGTAAGTTGTATGTTTTGATTTGATTGGCTCTCAGTAATTTGTATCTTACATGCCAAAACCTGTAAGGAAATATACCTCTTATGCTCTTGTGACGTCAATACAGTAAATAATAATTCAAGTGGCAAACCAGACATGATTAGATTCTACAACCAAGCAAAAGGATATAAGGATAAAAATCATTCGATAAAATATATTCTTCAATGTCGTGTAGGCGCAATACTAATAAATTGGCAATGGCTATATTCTACGGCATCCTGCCATGGGTTTAATTACTTATGCTGCAATTAACGGCTGCAACATGTTCAGGAATAATAAAATACCCTTGAACAGAAAGGAATTAACGAAGCAACTGAGCACAGATTTGTTCAAGCTTTGGGGGAAGAAGTGACTTGAAGCTCCTACTTTAAATTGATTTATGAGAAAATATAAGCCAAATTATCGAAAAACCTTTCGATGCAGGTAATGAACTTCAGGCAGGAGAATCAGAGCCTAAAAATATAAATACTGCGCCTTTTGTTCCAACAAAAAATAAGAATGTAGAGATTATAATCCAAAAATTATGTATGTTACGAACACAAACTTTGTTGTCTGTGCAGATTGCTCTAAAATTATTAAAAGATCGCCGATTACTTTTAATATGTCCTAATAATAAGTATTTGATGTTATAAATGATTGTACATTATAAAAATATATATTTTCAGTTGATTTCTGAGAAGTTGTTCTTTAGTTTGAACATTAGGTATTTTTATTTATTTTCTTATAATAAATAACTGTGATGGTAGTGTCTGCTAATAAAAGTATGTTTTATTATAAATTATATCCTAACCTTAAATTTCCTTTAAAAAAATATATACAATTAGGTATATTTTAGCTTTCACAGTTTTCATCTTTAATTTATATACGCCTTAGAGACGTATGTTAAGGCTTTATGTACCTCAAAAATAGATTAGGCTTCTAGGGTTAATACAAGTCGACATGTATGACGGCAACAAATTATTTATAGGATAAATAATTTCACCTAGGGGAATTCAAATATTATTACCCGTGCAATCTCTCGGGGAAAGAAAGATGGAATATACACAATTTTCAATTTTCCATCTCTTTCTTTTTCCCGAGAGATCGTACGGGTTAATTATTACCCCGTGTTCGAACACAGCCCCATTAACTGACTATTGGTTAAATAATTTTATTAAAAAGTGTCCAAGAAGAAATCAAGGATTTTTAAAAAAAAAACAATAGAACCTAGCTGCGTTGATATTTTTTTTTCCTAGAAGAAATCCTAACTTAGGATACCTAAAGAAATAACAAAACATTTTGCTTGCCAATGATCCATCGTCTCAACTATAAAATTTATTTATTTATCTTCACACCAGATCCCTAATAGGGTAGGCAGAGACAACCGAGCGCCACTTGTCCCTATCCCTACATACTCCTTTCGCCTCTTTCACAGTCTCTATAACTCTTCTCATACATGCACGCCGATTTCAGAGATTTTAATAGCACTAGTAAAACCTTTTCAATTTGGTCATGGTACGTATGTCTTGGTCTCCCTCGGCCACGTTTACCCTTCACCTCGCTTTTATATATCTGGTTCGTCAGTCTTTCGTCACTTATTCTTCATATATGCCCAAACCAGCGGAGCATACCTTTTCTCATTTTCATGCCTATACTTTCTTTCAGACCCACTCATTCTCGAATTACGTCATTTCGGATTTGATCTGTTATTTTAACACCGCAAATTCGTCGCAATAAGCGCATTTCTACTGCATTTATTTTGCTTTCATCTTTATCCTGACATACCCATGTCTTACTTCCATACAATAGTGTCGGTACAACAAGTACTGGGTTATGAATGGCAAGTCTTGCTTTTTAAGTAGTATTTGACCTACCTATCATAAAACGCAGTGCTCCGTTGACACTTTTACCTGTATTCACTCTCCTTTCAATATCTTTTTCATATCTACCATCCCTAGTGAAAACACTACCCAGATATATAAATTCAGACACTTGTTCTAGTTTCTCATTATCTATCATAATTGTCGCATTCGTTATCTCATTTCTCTGAAATATTAACACCTTATATTTTTCCCGCATTTATTCGGAGACCTCTTTTAATGCATCCATCTTTTATGTCTGTGACAAGTGATTGCAGCTCTTGCTCAGATGATGCAATAAGGACAGCATCATCTGCATACAACAGTTAATTAATCAACGTGTTACCCATTTTACACTACCCAGATATATAAATTCAGACACTTGTTCTAGTTTCTCTTTATCTATCATAATTGTCGCATTCGTTATCTCATTTCTCTCAAATATTAACACCTTATATTTTTCCCGCATTTATTCGGAGACCTCTTTTAATGCATCCATCTTTTATGTCTGTGACAAGTGATTGCAGCTCTTGCTCAGATGATGCAATAAGGACAGCATCATCTGCATACAACAGTTAATTAATCAACGTGTTACCCATTTTTATCCCACATCTGTTTTCTTTGGCATCACATCTGTATTCTGCAGGCATTTGTATATGATGAACAGTCTGGTGGACATCACACATCCCTGTTTGACGCCAATGTTGACATTGAAACATGGAGATAACGTACCGTCCATCCGTACACTTACTGTACAATTCCAACATAGTGATTGTATAGCGGGCATGAGACTGACATCAACACCATAATCAGGCAAAATGACCCACAGCTCCATTCTTACAACCCTGTCAAACGCCTTCTCCAAATCCATAAAAGCACAGAAAACGTTTTGGTTTAAGGCCAGAAACTTCTCTGTGATATTACGGAGGGAGAAGATCTGATCCGTGCATCCTATATCAGATCTAAAGCCTCCTTGAGCCTCCCAAAGTATTCCTTCAGTCTTAATTTCCATTCTTCTAATGAGAATCTTTCCATACATTTTGCTTCCCATACTGATAAAACTTTTGGCTCTGTAGTTGACGCAGTCTAATCTGGACCCCTTTCCTTTTTATAAGGGGACGATTACCGCGCCCCTCTAATCCCCAGGAACTCTTAAAAGGAACACAATTATATGAGTGTATATTTTTTATGTTGTTTTGTGCAAAGCAAAACTAACGGTTCCCGATGATCCAGAAAAATATGATGGAGCTAGAATATAACCCATTCAGTATCCCATAGTAAAAACTTTCCGCCAAGAAATAAGGCCCAAGCCATCGACTTGCTTTCCATCGTCACGAAAAGACCGGAAGGCTCAAGACTACCTGCTGATCGTGTACAACTTAAACCATTATGACCAATACATTTAACAAAACTACTACAGGTATGCAAGTGATAAATATTGGTAACTAGCCTGAGATCGATGGCAATTTAAAGGAACTTATTATATAGGAAAGAGCTAAAAGACGAAGAAGGTACTGCGTGTGCCAAAGAACAGCTTCTGGGTAAGCGACTGCCGATAACCTTGCTTAATCAGTACTTCTACTTGAGTGTAAAATTAAATAATACGTATCTATTAAACATGTTTTATGGAAGTGTTATACCACTCATGTTGGGACGATTGATCGTTTGTAGAAGAGGAGTTCCGATGCAAATTATGGACTGGATTAGCCTCTTCTAAGAATAACATTTTCATCCGAATTAGTGTTCATGAACAATGACGAAATGGCCCTATAAATAAATTGGTAGACAATAATGATTGTCGACATTGAGAAAAATCCAAATAATACTTTATAGACGATTTAATATATCGAATCATAGTGTTCGAAGCGGGTTAACAATTTGCCATTTAGGATTAACTTATACATTTTTTGTCAAAAAAAATCATTTAAAGTTTATATAACTGAACCGGATAGATTACTACTTAGCAACCACTTCCAGTTCCGAATCCAAGTTGAACAGGTATAAGTTAATTACCAATATTTTACTTTACCGAGCTGTCTATAATTATGGCCGAAAGTCTTCGAACGGTGCATCCCCTGAGTCTATGGAGACACCGGGCAAACTTATTCGCCAACTGATACTGACAGCACAATTGCATACTTAACTGGTTAACAAACGGTTTTCTGCTTCATGAGCACTAAAGATAATTAATTCTTTAAGGAGTTGAAGTCTTAATGAATCTATGCTACCACTTGAACTTAAACGAAACTTCTGAATGGTTTCTAAAGTTTTTGATTGAAAATCGGAATGGATTATGGAAAAATATTGCTTCAGTCACCTTCAGCTACTTTTACTTAAACCGCTTTATAGAAGCTTAGATTTAAGATATTGGGTGTTGTTTATGAAAAATAGTTATCAAACTTTTTATTATATATTTTTTCTGGATATTAAAAGTACAGTTGGCTACTCTTACATATCTATATGAAAAGTGTTATTTAATATGTATGTGGATAAAATAGATGACAGCTTATCATTTCTTACGCCTTTTGAAATATGCCTAAGTACCTATGTATTTTTTCAGGAAAGCTTAACGTAGAAATCTGAAGATTCTGAGAATTTACAGAATTTGTATTGTTAAAAATGTTATTTTGGGAAATAATTATATCTTTTTGAATTTTGCTTAAATTAATCCGAAGCCCTTGAATTAAAAGAATTAAAAGATTAGCAGTATATACATGTACAATTTTAACTGATGATATATTCGGTATTAAATACACTCCTACATTATTTTGAACTGCACAGGATAATAACACCTAAAAAATATTTAGAAACAATGACAAATAATAGAAAATTAAAATATAATATACATTTATAAAAATATAATTATGTCTTTTATAGAGGAGGTCGTGGGTTCGATTCCCACCCATGGCAAAAAAATATTAGTAAAAATGTACTAATATTTTTTTGCCATGGGTGGGAATCGAACCCACGACCTCCTCTATAAAAGACATAATTATATTCTGTACAGTTTGTCATGGTCTGGGTGTTTATAAAATATAATATGTATTATATCGTTGCTTCTAGTACACATAGTACAAGCCTAGAGCTTAGTTTGTGAGCAGAGCAATATGTGTAATTTGTCCTACATATTATTATAATTTTTTTTTTTTATATAATTCTAATAAGGAAATATATAAAGTGTTATCGCGCCGGATCTTTCTTTCTTTAAAAAATAAGCCTGAAAATTCAAAGGGGTAATGCCTCTGGCGTTGTCTGAACTCTACCACTTTATGCCGGTCTAGAGGAGTTCTATCGTCTAAAGGACGAATACCTCCTAAACTTACCTTAATTTTTTACAATAATATTGATATAATTTGATTAAAAAGCTTATTTATTTTCGGAATATTCTTAATAAGTTAAAGTTTAGTGTTTCTATAATTATACACAAATTATATTTAATAATTGTCACATCATAAACAATCACATTATACAATATTATAGAGCAATTTATAAAGGAGGGCGGGCGCTCGGCCCTGCCATAATGTATTTCAAAGTTCATCAGCTTTCCGACGTATACACAAACTTAAGATGATGTTCACAACAACTCATGTTCATAAATACTATTAATATAGGTATAACGTCACGTTCAACTTAAATGACGTTGCCATGAAACTTAAGATTAGCTTTAGGTAGTCTTTAGTCACTTTTAAACTAAAATTAAATTACTTTAAACCTGGAAGACTATTATAAACCAATTGACTAGACAAAATAAATTTCGATATTTATTTAGTTATTAGTTATTAAAAAGCAGTCCAGTCTAGTGGTTACTGCGCAACTGATAACAAGGTTAAGCAGATGACAACAAGGCCGTGCCTGGGATGGGTGTCCGTTATATACAACGAGGCTACACTCTGGTATACACCGGAAGAAGCTCGCCACTTGTTAGGTATTGCTTCCGAATACTATCGGCGGAATGAGGATGGGTTAATCTCTCCGCTGGGCAGGTAACCAGTGGAGAGTGCGCAAGCGCAACTTTAAGCGTTTACGCAGCGCACGCAACGGAAACTCTCAAAGGAATCAAATTCCCGTTTTTGCAACATTTTTCATTGATGCTTAGCTCCTGTTAGTCATAGCGTGATATATAGCCTATAGCCTTCCTCGATAAAGCTATCAAACACTATTTAATAAAAAAACAATTTAGAAGAATTTTGCAATTCCAACCAGTAGTTTCTGAGATTAGCCTGTACAACCAATAAACACGCCCTTCAGATTTGTAATATAAGTATAGATAAAAATTTGATATTTTTATTTATTAAGTAAGAAAAAATACAAAATATAAACAGAATGGATAAGTCCCTGTCACGTAGGAATTAGTTTCCACCACATATACCTACCTACTGGTTATTACATTTTACTCTTACAACCGTTTTATATTTACATCAAAGAATGGAAAACAATATAAAAACTGAAGTAAATAATGATAGAAAATAAATAAGTATTTATAAACATGTAATTATTGTGTTATAAAAGTTAAATTAACTTTATATGTTTGCAGTTGTAGCATGGTTATTCCGCTGTTAATAATTGCATGGACTCATGCTGTGAACTGTACCCAATTAAAACTTTCATCAAACTGTCTGGACACATTCGAGTTTAGGTTTTGACAAAGTCATTTTAGTATTTACACAATCATACTAGTATATACTTATATGATTTAACGATAAAATTATTTTTTATTGTATTATTTACTTATTTATCATCACAGGTGCCTTACGGCCGCGGCGCCCGAGACCGCCTTGACGGCCTTAGCGGAGGGATTTTTAATCCCACTTCAAGGTAGCCGATGGTATGAGTCTACACCGAACAAATGGCTAGCTCGTCTCGATGTTTGGATAGCTCAATAACGCATATATAAACAGTTTCACAAGTTAGTATAGTGAAACTGGGACCGAAATCTTAAAGTTGTCCCTGGGACACTTTAGTGAACTTGTCTAACAAAATAATGAACATTTTTTTAAAGTTAAAAAACCAGGGTGGCAACTCGTCACCCAAATTACCCCCGATTTTATAGCTCCCACTATGCCGGAGAAATGATGCGGTAACGAAATGGGCGACGACATGAACGTATTTGCATTATAAGTCTATTTTAATAAATTCGCTGCTTTATCAGCAAATCAATCGCCCATTTCGGAACCATACCATGAAAGGAGAATACCGTCTCTAAAATAAATCGATGTAAGTAGTAGTCACTGGAAAACCGGAGAACCCACAGTCTGAAACGGAAAAATAACTAGATGACTTGACGGTTTTTGCATCTATATAGGCGGTGGTAACAAGTCCGGTGATTTTTTTTTATTGGAGCACGGCATGTGATTTTGTATCTACCTGGTGGTAAGCAGACCTACAAAGTCCATGAATGGAGTCAATCAATAATTGTTCTTAAACAACATGGATCGCTCCCACTATGCCGGTTAAATCATACGATTACGAAATAGGCGCGACAAAGACGAATTGCATTACGAGTATATTTTAATATACTCGCTGCTTTATCGTCAATTCAACAACCCAAAGAAATCGATGCAGTAATCAAATCCAAAGAAATCGATGCAGTAATCTCCAAAAAGCGGTACCTTATATAACTACCTATATGTTATAAATTAGGTATTATTCAAGTTTCGAAATTATTCATAATATCATATCATATATCATCACGGGTGCCTTACGGCGCCTACACGGCCTCAGGGTACCCAGCGGAGAAGATTTAAATCCCAACTCGTCGTAGCCGATGGTATGAATCAACACCGATCAAGTGGCTAGCTCGTCGCGATGTGTTAAAAATACTCAATAACCCATCTTTCAGTTTCACGATTTGGTATAGTAAAACCTGGACCGACAGGTTAAAGTGCTCTCCACGGCACTATTCTGGTTTTGTCAAACAAATGTAATTTTTTTTTAAATTAAAAACTCATTGGTACACACCGGGATTCGAAACTTTAAAATTATTCATGTTTATCTATAGAATGTATTCTAAGAAAAATAAGACCTCACAGGTAGCCGATACTGATTAGCTGGGTGGTCTTGTATTCACTAGATGACGCAATTTCAAGTAGGTATTGCGGAATTTGTTTTCAATCGGTGAATATTTTTTCAATAATTATTAAAATATTATTACAGATAATTGTATTAGGCTTTACTTTGCATTCTACCTCAGTATAATGTACTTAATATTGTGTTATTTTTATTTGCGTCACCATATTCGTACCAGTATTACGTAAGCTTGGTACGATGCATCTTTTCAATATTTCGAGATTCAAATTATATTTTTTAGGTAATTAAATTAACTTAAGTATATACGGGGTGGCTGGTTGGTTAGACCTTAGACCTATACACTAGTTTTTAGGTCCTTGGTTCAAACCCTGGTGTGTACCAGTGAATTTATAATTTAAAAAAAAATATGTACATCCAACCAACTTGTGAAACTGTTTATAGATGGGTTATTGAGTCTATTCAAACATCGCGACGAGTTAGCCACGTGCTCGGTGTAGGTAGACTTATACCATCGGCTACGACGAGGTGGGATTAAAACCCCTCCAGTGGGTATCCTGAGGCCGTCTATGCGGTCTCCGGGCGCCGCAAGGCACTCGTGATGATGATATATCAATAATCCTGAAAAGGTTTCGTGAAGGAATAAAATATTACGTTACCTCAAATCTGAAAGAATTTATTTGTGCCGTGAAGGAAAATATTGCAAAATAAACATATTATTTTTATATATTATTATATGTATATACGTGGTGGCCGAGTTGATTAGACCTTGGAGTTAAAAACACTTAGGTCCCTGGTTCGAAACCCGGTGTGTACTAATGAGTTTTAAATTAAAAAAAATATGTAGGTACATTTGTTTGACAACACCACTATAGTGCCTCGAAGAGCACGTTAAGCTGTCGGTCTCGGTTTCACTATACCAACTTGTGAAACAGTTTTTGGATAGGTTATTAAGTCTATTCAAAACATACGACGAGCTAGCCACTTGTTCGGTGTAGACTCATATCATCGGCAATGACGAGGTGGGATTTACCCCTCCGCTGGGTACCTCGGGGCCATCTAGGCGGTCTCGGGCGCCGTGATGATATGTGTGTGTGTATATTTATTTTTAAGTTTATTTATTAAATTGTCAATTAAATTAGTCATGTATCGGTTTAGAGTGTGGGTTCACCGGTTTTCCGGAGACTACTGCATCGATTTCTTATCGAGGGGGTAGTCTCCTGTTATGGTACGGTTGCGACAAATGATTTGCTGATAAAACAGCGAAGATATTAAAACAGACTCATAATGAAAATACGTCCAAGTTGTCACCCATTTCGTAACCGCATAATTTACCCGACATAGTGGGAGCCATCAATAATGTTATCGACCCAGCAGTTTTATGACAATATAATATATCCATCTATTCTTTAAAAATAATTATAATATGTAAATTACACACATTGCTCTGGTCACAAAAACTAAGCTCTAGGCTTGTACTATGTGTACCAGAAGCAACGATAGAATACATATTATATTTTATAAACACCCAGACCATGACAAACTGTACAGAAAAAACATACTAATATTTTTTTGCCATGGGTGGGAATCGAACCCACGACCTCCGGATACAGCGCCAAAGGCGCAACCACTGGTCTACGGAGGCTGTCAATCTTATGTATTAAAAACTTTGTAAACGAAAGAGACTCTTAAAACACAAAGACCCTGAATCTATATCAAAATATAATATACCCTTTTTTTACCCCCAGAGCTAATAACTATTCAACAGACATAAACAGACAAATGCGAATTCTAAAATATATAGATTATTGTTCTATAGCCTATTTGAAGTCCATGTTTTTTAACCCGATCAATGTACATATTTTTTTTCATTTACAATTTTATTACACGTGTAGATATGAAAATATTCTTGGTATCTTGCCTCGTATTGGAAATCCTTTTAGCAGTAGGTAGGTAGATCGGAACGTGGGAAGTAAATAACTATAAACGCATCCGGTACGTGTTATAATGCAAAATAACTTTACACTAGAAATTTGCTTTTATACACGGGTGTTCGATCTTACTCGGTAGTTAGAATATTGTTATCTTATATATAAATATATATATATTATATTCCACCACGGGTGACTTTTTGGCTCCCGAGAACGGCCTCAGGGTACCCAGTGGAGGAATTAACCTGTCCTTATTTCGCCAAGTGTAATTGGAGGCAACATCTAACAAGTGGCGAGCTTGTTGCAGTATTTAATGGTATAGGCTCGTTGCATAAAGCGGTCACCCATCCCTGGTCCGGCGTTGTTGTCATCTGCTTAACATCTTGTTAAAAAAAAGAAATCCCAGCCTAGTAGTTACGTCACTGCGACAGCAACTGACCCTAACTATATTACATTTTTTTTTATAACTGCACACTAAGGCATATGACTATGTATCCCCCTGGTGGTAAGCAGACCTAAAAAATCCTTGAATGGGGTTTCATTTCATACATTTTTGTTTAACGACATTGATCGCTCCCACTATGTCCGCTAAATGATGAGGTTACGATAACATGGGCGATGGGCGTGGACAAAGACGAATTTGGATTATTAGTCTATTTTAATAGCTTAGCGATATTTTTATTTATTTATTTAAATAATTTATTGCACAGCAAACATTAGTTATGTACAAAAGCGAACTTAATGCCATAGGCATTATCCACCTGCTACCATTTAAGATTATGTAAGAAGATGAGTCGGGTGCTTAATAAAAAAAAAAGTATATATACATAAATATACATACAATATATTATAATACATTCATATATACAAACATACCTATAGATATCTATTGTATACACAAATAAAGCCCCCCCCCCCCCCCCGGATTATTTCTGATGCTATAACTAAATGTAAATGAAGTATGAAGATTTCTCGGTTGTAGTCATTATTATCTAATTGAATTATTGAATTTGTTTTTGTGTAAAAAACTTATTTAAATAAAGTGTCCTATACCTATAATTTCGAATTGGTAACCCAACATCCTGGGGTGCGCACCAGACCATTCTGGGGGGGCACGCCACCTCCCTCCCCCCTAAGAGTGTGCGAGTCACCTAGGAATTGAAAACGTTGCTTCAAATATGGAGGTGGAAAGGGATTATTGAGGACACTATAGAGAGGTGAGAATATGTACAGTTCTGCGTATTATAATATTAAGGGCACTGCATTTGTAATCGCGAACTCCGCGTTCTCTATATAAAATAAGCTTTTGCACTTAGCACCAGTACTCGATTACTGTTTGTCACAGAATTAAAATTATATTTTTGTCGGACTTTGTATATAAAGGGGTTTTCAACAAGAACTTTGTTTTCTAAAACAAATAAAAAAAAAAAATTTAGATGAAGATGATTCATTTTTTTATTGAATTACAAAGAGTAAAATTCGGCAATTATGAACGACCATTCACATTGCCGTAGATTCGCTCAATTCAATCAGGAACAACCCTCTGGTTTTTCTGAAAAAACTATTTTCACTTATCAGGGTATGCCAACAAGTAAATTTGCCGCATTTAGGCTTCTGTAAATCCTAGAGCGATTACTGAGAAGCCTTTGCATGCTCAACGTGTCACTGTATGATGCGCTATGTGGTATAAAGTTGTGATTGGGCCGTTTTTTTTCGAATATGAGGCTGGAAATGTGGTAAAGGTTAATGGATCACGCTATCGCGAGATGTTAACAACTCAATTTTGGCCTATTATTGATGACGTGGACATCACTTAATGTTGATGTGGTTTCAACAGGACGGTGCCATATGTCACACAGCCAATGAAACGATCAATTTATTGCAAACCAAATTTCCCGATCGCATAATTTCACGAAACTCAGCTGTTAAGTGGCCAGCCAGATCGTGTAATTTAACACCACTGGATTTTTTTTTGTGGGGGTTTTAAGTTAAGGACAAAGGTCTATACGGAGCTAATCGAATCGATTACAGCCTTAAAACTCAAAATCCGTGATGCGATTAACGAAATAGTCCCGCCATTTTGTCAAAAAGTTATTAAAAACTTTGATGTTAGAATCGACATCTGTCAGCGTGCATGTGGTGGACATTTGCCAGATATCATTTTTCATTCATAATTGCCGAACTTTTCTATTTTTAATTCAATATTTTTTTTTATAATTTTCATCTAAATTTTTTGTTTTATTTTGCTTCAGAAAACAAAGTTCTTGTTGAAAAACCCTTTACATATAATTTTTCGAGAGCTAAAGTCTCTCACAGCTTATAATGATGCTGGAATTATAATTATCATCGGTCCATTCACCCGATGGAAAACGACGATAAATATTTATTTTCTTGTATAGTTATATTATATATAGTTATATATTTAACTTATTTAATATTATAATACTAATAAATTGATTACCCACAACAGAAAGATTTTTGCGTACAACAAAAAAAAAAACTGACTAATAGGCAAGTTGTATTATTGGAAGTACCACGTCAAGTCGACTACAGGCCCCTTAAGCCACTTTAATTGAACTCTGAAACTGGTGACATGGTCTGGTCGTATTAAAGCGATAAGCATAGATTAAGCAGGCGATCTAGTTTATTCATCAAATTATCTCCCCGTTTCGAAACCGCACCCTGAAAGACTACTACCTCAACAAGAAAGCGATGCAGGATAGTCTCCTAAAAGATAAATAATATTTTATACATACTGGTAATACTTAGTACGAATCAGTAATTGAACAAATGAAAAAAAAAACGACTATTCTGTGAACTAGTAATTTTGATGACATTGTATAAACTAGGAATTAAACGAATTAGGATTGAACTGAATTTTATTTATTTTCCTTTTCTATATAACTAATTAAAAGTTTTGTATCTGATGCTACGATTGCTAAAAAAAAATATTACAATTGCAAGTTAAAAAAAAATCGAGTAGGTACTTACTAACTAAAGTACAGAAATCAATTTATGCCTACTTACTCTAGCCTTTTAAATACCCTGGTTGTAATAAAATATAAATATCATTACAGGTACCTTACGGCACGGCGCCTGAGACCGCCTAGACGGCCTCAGGGTACCCAGCAGGGTTTTAAATCCCATTTCGTCGTAGCCGATGTTATGAATCTACACCGAACAAGTAGATAGTTCCTGGCGATGTTTGGATAGACTCAATAACCCATCTATAAATAGTTTCACACGATTTCACCAACGATCCCTAACTCTAAAGGAGCCCCTAAATAAGTATTTTGACATATTTGCTAAGAAACAACTGTCATTAATTGTCCCTTAGAGTTGGTGAAATCGGGCATAAGGTTTTTTAAATCTAAGGTCTAACCAACTCGGCTCGGTATCCATTCCCGGCCACCACGTATATTATAATAAAAGTATGTGGAAATAAAGAAGTAAGAAGGAAAATGCCCAGCTTCTTCCGTATGATTTAATAACGTGGAAGCAAAGCGCTTGTGCATTCAAATATGGATGTGAAGTTGGCTGAGAAAATCGAGCCGCCTTTATAACCCGACCATTTTAAATGGTTTTTTGACAAGTAATATTTTTATATAATTGCAATGGTATATTTAAATATTTTACGAGTACATAGTCTTTAGTGAATAGTATTTAAAATTAATTAATTAACTGCGAAGCTGCGTTATATCAATACTAGAAAAACAATTTAGATTATATTTGGTAGATAGCTTTTTCGCTATCTACCAAATAATTTAATCTAAGCTGTACTAAATTACTATACTGTGCTAAAACGTAAGTAATACAATCAAAACATAGAATAGCATAAGTATAAGCGAATGATTTTCCCTAAAATCTTTAAAAGAAAACATACTCATGTTTTTTTATATCTAAAAAGGCTCCCATAACTTTCATACTAGGCATAGGATATCACTAAAAATTGATAAAAAAAAATGTTTTGTTATCTAGCTATCTAGGTATTTACCAATTTTTATTAATATCCTATGTTAGAATAAAAGTTATGATTATAGGATCTGCAACCATTTTTTCCCCTGAAATCTTTAAACAATTCTTAAAAGTAATTTTTCAAATATCTTTATATATCTAAAAAGGATGCTATTTTCTCTGAGATATATAAACTAACAACTTAGAGTGGCGAAAAATTCGATTAAGATCCATGGCTAACGGCATTTTATTAAACTTTTTGGCACCTGCTATTTTTAGACTATTCTGACCCCGCTAAACATAATTCTGCCCCTTGCCACCCACTCCCTTAATTTCTTCGATATCCCCCAAAATGAATCCCTAACCGCGTTTTTTTTTTAATTTTTATAAAAACTGTTAAAGATAAAAATAATCAGTAAAATAATCTTCAAATTACAATATTCGTTATCACATATTTTTTATAGGACTAATAAGTTATGAGATATCTGCCCGAAATGCATGCAATCATAACTTTTTACAAAAAAAAACCTTTTGCTCTCAATTTATAGAAAAACAGCAGAAGCTATGATAGAATAGTGAATTCATCTTTATACATTTACTACTCTATATTTTGCAGACGCAGTGGCCGGTTGCCCACCGCGATTTTCGGGTAGTAATCTAGCAATGTTCGATACTCATAAAGTTATATTATTATATTATATATATAATCTTTTTTTTTTCTCATTAACAGTTTTATTTTATCTCCAATGTTTTTTTTTTAAATGCCATTAATTTTGAGATTTTTCCACCATTCTAATTACTATATTTAGTATCATAAAAATGTTTTTTTTTTAAATTAGAGTTATCACTCACTATCCTATGTTTTGAATTCTAGCTATTTACCATTTTTACTTATATCCCATCTCTGATATAAATAATATTTATATAACCTCTAATCCGATTAGACTTTTTTTTTAAATTTTTATTATTACCGTAGGCATATGCTATTCTATGTTTAATATAGCTAGCTATAAAAAAAAACCTAATTGTATTTATAGTATATTGACGATATAACACAGCATCGCGGTTAGTTAATGAAATGAAAAAAAAAAAAATGTTTTTATTATGTTATTTTTTTATATTTTACAGATACATGTCTGTATCTGTAAAACTTTCAAATATAACATTGCATCAAAAATAAACTTTAAAGCTATTTAAAGTGGTCGGGTTATAAATACTGCTAGAATTTGTTTGCTAACTTCACACTCGTATATCAAATGATTTATGAGTTTTCGTCATACGACCTACGAACTACACTCTACTATCTATTAGTCTCTATTAGTTATAATCGTCTCAGCCCTTTATTTTCCGTATTTTAAGGTCTTTTCTGACCTTTTACTATCCGAGTAAAAATGTTTTATAAAAGAATATCAAAAATATTTTTTTAGTGTCAATAAATTTGGTTTTAATTTATTACTTCCAATATATCATATACAGAGTGAATTTAAATGGATGTACTTTGGGCTAATATGAGGTTCTGCTGATCAAATCGAACCATTTTTCTCATGCAACCATGTGTCGCAAATGAAAAAAAAAATTGGTTTCCCCATACATTTTGGCTTTAACATTACTAGTTCGTAAGGAGAAGGCATTTTTTATTTTCATTTGCGACACATGGTTTCACGGGAAAAGTTTGATCAGCAGAACCTCACATTAGCCCAAAGTACATCCTTTCAAAGTCAACCTGTATAAAGAGAAAATCATTAAAAAAAATGTATTTAACACGCTGTGTGTCGATTTGGGGGATGCTCATTGGTCATATTAAGGAGAGTGCCGCCAGACTGCTCAAATGTTAAAGGACTTTTAATATTTTATTTTACAAATAATACTGTATTAAAAAAAACTTTATTTCAATACAAAAAATCACATTTGTCATATGGGTTAGAATCAGCGTATAATACAAAGGGTTAATATTCAATATCTATATAGGTAAATATATTATTTAACTAAATAAAATTTAATTTAATAATTATGTAGTCATTTTATGCATTAAACAGGTAAAATAATTTACTAAAATAGAAATTATGCTCCTTGAAGAAATGCTTCTTGTATTATTTTCATAACAAGAATACGACGTCAAAGCCCACTCATAAATTATTTACAGGAAACCTGGAAATTTATAGTGATCTTATTATAATACTCCTACGCTTTGCCTTTAACCCTCGACGTAAAAAGATATATATACTTATATAGGTTCTTAGATATGTTATATAAAAATCGGTTCCGTTTTCAAATGTATATTGGTACCACCACTTAAATAAGGGTCTCAAGGGGCAAATTTTACCAAAGTATTCCGATTAGCTTGAATTTTACTGATGTATACCTACCACCGTAGCAAAAGCAGGCCTCCACAAGTTGGACCGACCTGAAAAAGGTCACGCCGATGGCTACAGGCAGCGCAGGGCCGGTCGTTGTGGCGATCCTTGGAGGAGGCCTATTTCCAGCAGTGGACGCGTGAAAGGCTGGTTGGTGATGATGATGAAGAAATGCTTATATTATATATTATATTAAATGCTTATGTTTACATGTTTATAATTAACTAGTTTCTATGGGTAGACAGTTTATCAGCATATTCAATAAAAAAAAAACAAATATACAACGCACAAATTAAAATTAAAATAGGTCCAAGAATAATTACCAGCTACAGGTAAATTCCCATTCCCTTATCACTGAAGTTGGCAGGCAGTTTTTTTTAAATATGGAATATAAAATAATATGATAAAATACCTAAATCAGATTAGTTCTTAGAAAATAACCTTCAGCGGTCTTACGTACTTTATTTTAAAAATAGAATACCTACATTATTATATTTTTATAAACCACCAGACCAAGAGCATTATAATAATATTATTAAACTGAAAAGCTAATATAAATATATTATTATTTTTACATATTACGTACAAATTTTAGGTGGTTTATTTTCATTTGCATTTTATGTACACATGTTATGTTTTACAACATAACCTTTTATAGTAACAAACATTTATTTTGGTGTACATAGACTTTTTATTAGATTAAGAAACAAAATGTACATAATAAATGTAATAAATTTATTTATTATGTTTTACCAACTCATTCATTTTGGTTTATCGTTTCTCATTATCAATGTTATATAATTTCTACATAGATACAAGTAACTGTTACTTATACAAATATTAAAATTATTTATTTACAAAACTTTACAATATATATAATAAATTAACCTAAAACAATAACTTAATCTTAAACTAATAAAAAAAAATCACTGTATGAGATGCCACTCGGTAGGGTACCTAATACGCTAGCAGCATTGCCTCTTTGTATGGCAATGCTGATTATTTGTTGTAAATATGCGTAGCATTTGGGATATATATCTTACTCAGCTACTATATATCTTACTCAGCTACCATATATCTTACTCAACTACCATATATCTTACTCAACTACCATATATCTTACTCAGCTACCATATATCTTACTCAGCTACCATTTTACTTGTACAAATTATTATAAAATATAATAAATTAATGATTGTATATATTCACAATATTATAGAATACTATAATTTATTATCATTTAATTTTCTAATGGTTTTCATCAAAAGGTACATATCAATCATTATTATATACATAAAATATTATTAGTTTTGTATTAAATATTATTATTAATTTAAATTCTAATTATTATTAGCATTATTATTATCAACATTATTAGCATTATTATTATTGTTGTTGTATTGTAGCACTCATCATAATGTAAATTTTAATGTAATTAAATAAATTTGATGCATGAGGATTCAATAATTATTTTTTGTTTCATTTGTACATTGTTCCTTATTAAATTGTATCTCCCATAAATTCCTTCATTAAGTAATAATTTACCAATATCTGTGCGTTTATTTTTTAATATTATGTCCCTATCTACATTTTTTGTTGTCTGGAATTTTATTGTAAATTAATATTGACTTGTAGTAAGGGCTATTTTTTAATCTAATTTGGCTTTTGGTAACAATTATATTATATTTTGCATGAAGCTAAAAAAATTAGAGCACGTTAAGCTGTCGTTCCCGGTTTCACTATACCAACTTGTGAAACTGTTTATAGATGGGTTATTGGGTCTATCCAAAACATCGCGACGAGCTTGTTCGGTGTAGACTCATACCACCGGCTACGACGAGGTGGGATTAAAACCCCTCCGCTGGGTACCCTGGGGCCGTTTAGGCGGTCTCGGGCGTCGTAAGACACCCGTGATGATATGTATGTATGTATTTTAGGTATAGGTTAAATTTAGGCATTTTAAACGGCTGAGGCTAAACTACCATAAGTCCTTGAATGGGGTCAATTAATATTTATTCCTAAACAACATTGATCGCTCCTACTATGCCGGCTAAATGATGTAATTACAATGTGAAATGGGCGTCGACAAAGACATGCATTTGCATTTCGAGTATATTTTAATATACTCGCTGCCTTATCATCATTTCAACCGCCCATGTCGTTACCGCACCCTGAAAGGAGACTACCACCTCGACAAGAAATCGATGCAGTAATTTCCTAAAAACCGGTGAACCCACAGACTAAAACTAGGTCGGTTTTTGCATCTGTATGGGAGGGGTGATAACGAGACCGGTCGAAAGTTATAGAGACCTACGACCTTTTTAGAATTTAGAGAAAATTGGGAATAATAAATTGTTTTTATCTTTCAGGGCTTGAAAATCGAGGAAAAGCATTATCCTGTGCTTTAAAAAAAAAAGTGATGATTTATTTTTTTCATATCCTTGTTAATAGGGAAAAAAAGTTACTAATTTACACCTTTCGCTCGGCGCATAGTTATATATTTAGGTATACAAAAAGTAACTGCGAGATTTAAACTTTTTTGTTTGCTTGTATTAAATATTATATAAATTAAAATCCAAGTACGAAATCCAAGAAACCAGTACCGACAGCTTAACGTGCTCATCGAGGCACTATAGTGGTGTTGTCAAACAAATGTACATACATTTTTAAATTAAAAACATACCGGGATTCGAACCAGGGACCTAAGTGATTTTAAGTCCAAGGTCTAACCAACTGGGCTACCACGGATATACATCTTAAATTATTGATAAATAATATGTTAACAACAAATTACCAAGTCTAAATGTAAATATAGGTCACTTTCCCACGATAAATTTAAATGCTACGTGGGCAACCTATATATTTCCCAGAAAAACAACACGTTTCCTTTTTGTGTAAAATAATATTTAAATTGTACACCTAGAATATAATAATAAACTGTATAATATTTATTTTATTGTTTTCTTTACACATCAAGAGCACTGCTTGTGACTCTGTGCCTACCTGTTAGTAAACATACCTAATACCGAGACAATAAATATAAACGCCATTGTAAAGTCCATAAATGAGGATAATTATTAACTTTGTCTATTTGTTCATTTAGTAGACATACATAGTCCATGAATGGGGACGGCTAATACTTATATTTTTATGAGAGTACGGAATGTAACTCTGTATCCACCTATTGGTATTCAGACCTGACGAGTCGATGTATGTACTAATATTATTATATGTTTATTATATTATACTGATTCTACCTGTTGATTAGCAGAAATACTTTTAATAGGGATATTTTCATTATAGCAAGTATTATGGACTCTGTATGTATATTTTGGTAAACATAAAAAATAATATGTATGTAGCATTAATTCCAAAATGTTTATACAAGGTGGATTTTTGAGACGGGACTGTAAGGGCTAGGTACCTTAGTTCCTAGGAGACCATTCATATTTTTTTTCGTGATTTCTGTCATTTCTAGTACCCAAACCTCATTCGGTCTTCGCTCATCAGTCGGTAAAAACTTATTTGCTTAAAAATATGTTTGCAGTTATTTCCACCATTTATCCTTATAAGCGACACTATCAGCTGGTGCAACAATAGTACAGTATGAGTCTTTTTTAAATCTAATGATGCAGTTTTAGTTTTTACCACAATCGACCCCGAGACTCCTTTGAGCATTTTTTGATATTTCTTGTAGTTTAGGATTTATCCTTGAAGGCACACTTGAAAAATTCACCCGGAATATTACAGAATTATTATCGAATAATTGTAATTGGAATATTTAACTATTTACTATATTTATTATATCGATATCATAAATTTATCACCCCAACCTTTTCCCACGTAAAATAATTTTAAAAGATCTCCCTTGATGTTTTTGGCAATAAATTCTGAATTTAGATGACGGCCAGAAACCACATGCAAACTTGAAAATTTTAATGATGTAACAAGATAAATGGTGAATGAAATACTGTTCTCCAGGCAATTCTAAGCGCTAGATCCAAGGCTAGGCTAGGCTCCGGAGCTCGCCTATTTTCCTATTACAGCGTAAAATTTATTAGACTTAGAATATATAAAGAAAATTCGAAGAGTTTGGTTGAAATATCCGGTGGGATAACGCAGCTAGTGTTTTGAGCACAACTTTCCCAGTAGCATTTATTTATGTAAGAAGTAGATTAATTATAATTTTAAAAGTAAGTAAGTATTATAGTATAATTATGTTGATTAACAAATATTATATATTTGTACTCCCGAAAAACAAGTTACCCAGCGGTGGGGTTTTATTCCTACGTAGCCGATGGTATTATGAATCTATACCAAACATAATATATAATAATTTCAAAAGTCGGGTAGACGAACTCGGTTCAACCTACTACATACACGTACCTACCTACATTTTTTTTTTCATTAAAAAGTCATTGGTACATACTGAGGTTTGAACTGAGAAACCTGAACCCGAAGCCTAAGGATTAAGGAACCATGTACTTATGTATATAAAAATGCAAGTTTAGTAATTAGGTATACTTGTTTTATGAGCCACAAAAACAGTTTTGTTAATAAAAATAAAATTTATACGTATAAAATGAACAAATATTTGAATAACCTTTTCATTGCTTTCGCCGGCTTTGTTAGACAAATAAGGGTAAATTTTATTATAATAAAAATATGACTCTGCGGAAGTAGGAATTAAAAAATATTGTTTATGTACTTTACGAGTGTTTTATAGAGCTCTACGAGAAAATTTTCGCATATTAAATATTTTTCACAGTTAAAATATATGTTGCATTAAAATAATAAATGTTGGTTAATAAAATATCTTTTAGGAATTTTTCATTATAAATCTTCATGTAAGTTATTTTTAAACTGCATCATTAGATGTTTGAAAAAAAAAAATCTCCTAGCCGGGAATCGAACCGGTTGATTTTGAAAAAAAAAAAATCACCCGTATTAATGCACCAGCTGATTGTGTCGCTTATAATGATTAAATAGCGAAAGTAGCTTCAAACGCCATACTAGAGGAAAGTGTTAAGTTTTAAGATAACGTTTACAAATTTCTTAAAATATTATATAATTATCATCACGGGTGCCTTATGGCGCGCAGGACCGCCTAGCCGGCGCCAGGGTACCCAGCGGAGGGGCTTTTAATCCCATCTCGTCGTAGCTAATGGTATGGCTCTACACCTACCAAGTGACATCTATAAACAGTTTCACAAGTTAGTATAGTGAAACTGGGACCGACCGCTTAACATTTTTTCCGAGGCACTAAAGTGCATGTTAAACAAATGTACATATTTTGTTACATTAAAAACTCAACTCGTACCAGGGACCAAAGTGTTCTTAGTCTAACCAACTCGATCAATAAGTATATAAAAATATACGTGTAAATAAATATTTTCGAAATGTATTATATATTTTTTTTTTATTTGCCCACTAGGTACTCTCATGCCTAATTTCAACTCTAAGGGAGCCCCTAACTAAGTTAAGAGACAATTAATGACAGTTGTTTCACAGCAAATATGTCAAAATTCTTATTAAGCTCCTTTAGAGTTAGGGATTATTGGTGAAATCAGGCATCAGGCCATTAACTCTTTGCGTGTAATGTTACTGAAATGAGCTTAAAGTTAACTCTAATGGCGTTAGTAAGTAGTTAAAGCAGTACAAGAGAATCAAGCAGTATTATTTTGACCTCCTCAAATAGATATGGTAAATATAGGATATGGAAATTCATTCAGGGTTTTCAGTTTATAGAAAGCATCCCTAATCTTGGTATTATTTTGGTTCGTAAATCGAAGTTCAGTATCCATTAAAAGACCGAGATACCTTGCTTCTTCCACTTTATTTATAATAGATCCTTTTACGGAGAGAAATAGGTTAATACTGTTAATAAGTGATTGTTTGTTTTTTAGGAAAAAAATGATTTATTAGGGTTTAGAAAAAAAGCGGCCCCAGCCTAGTGGTTAAGTCACTGCGCAACTGATAACAAGGTTAAGCAGATGACAACAAAGCCGGCCTGGGATGGGTGACCGCTTTATACAACGAGGCTATTGCATCATAAACACCGCAACAAACTCGCCACTTGTTAGGTGTTGCCTCCGAATACCATCGGCGAAATGAGGATGGGTTAATCCCTCCGCTGGGACCCTGAGGCCGTTTAAACGGTTCTCGGGAGCCAAATAGGCGCCCGTGATGGTATTTTTTTTTTTTAATTTAGAACCAAAGTGTTAGTGTCTACCTATCATACATTTGTCCAAATCTCTATTAAGCTCTGCCACCGCCTCTGCTGTTCTCTAAATGAAAGGAATAATATTTTGAGTATCAACAGCAAACAAATGAATTTCATATGTCTTCAAAAAACAGAAACGCTGGACTTTCATTAAACACGACATAACGTTTGTGCCACAAAAAATTAAAATATACATATTCTATTTTTTTTTTTAAAAAGAAAATCTATATAAATCTATATATAATGGTAACCAAGGTGAGAGCAGGGTTGACTTGGGAAACAGCGCCCCGCATGTATGCGCCCTTCACAGGGTACGCTATTCAGGGACATTTATGCTGAAGGTGAATACTTTTTTCTTCGACCTACAATTTTTCTTTTTATATTTTTTTTGACCTTATTATTATTATTTTTTTTGTTGCTATTGTTAGGCAATTATTTTTTCTGTTATTTTCTAACGTCAATCGTAACATGAAAATATTATTCGACTAATTAGGCTAATGGTTGCGCCACTGACTATGAATCAGGGTCGTGGGTTCGATTCCCATTCATGGTATTTCATGGTAATTTTATAAGTACGGTTTCTATACCAAGGTCCGAGTGTCCATAAAATATAATATCCATTAGTGCCGCTGTTGTTAGTACACATAGTAAGCCTAGAGCTTAATTTGTGATCACAAGCCTAGAGATTAATATGTGCGCAATGTCCTACATTTTATTGAAATATAAATATATTTATTCATACAATAAAATAATATAAAGGTAACAATTAAAAATTAAAATTACATGATATTAAAGGTTTTATTATTATGGGTTCATAGGGTAGGTATGAACGCAGCAAAACATAAGTGTTAATTATTAAAAACCTTTGGTTTTTTAATTTTTATTTAGTCTATTTGCGAGGTGCTGTTACGAAATAGGCAGTTTTGACGCATAACAACGAGAAAAATAATGTATGTATGTATGTATCATCACGGGTGCCTTACGGCGCCCGAGACCGCCTAGACGGCCCCAGGGTACCCAGCGGAGGGGTTTCAATCCCACCTCGTCGTAGCCGATGGTATGAGTCTACACCGAACAAGTGGCTGGCTCGTCGCGATGTTTTGAATAGACTCAATAACCCATCTATAAACAGTTTCACAAGTTGGTATAGTGAAACCGGGACCGACAGCTTAACGTGCTCTCCGAGGCACTATAGTGGTGTTGTCAAACAAATGTACATAAATTTTTTAATTAAAAACTCATTGGTACACACCGGGATTCGAACCAGGGACCTAAGTGTTTTTAAGTCCAAGGTCTAACCAACTAGGCCACCACTACATTATCTAATTATTAATAATAATTTATCTATCGAGAAAAATAACTATTAAAGTAGACTCTTAAAGCAAATTAGTCTTTGCTGCCGCCTATTTCGTAACCGCATCATTTAGCCAGCAGAGTGGTAGCAATCAATGCTGTTAAATAACAATGCATTGATCGACCCTATTCATGCATTTTGCAGGTATGGTTACTATCAGATAGATACAAAGTCACGTGCCATACTTTAGCAAAACTGTTATTATTCTTTCATGTATTATTTTGAATATAAAGCTATATTTATGTAAAACTAAAAGACTATGCTTTCAGTATTTTTTAAAAAGAGTAAACTAGATATTTTTCAATAAAAATTCCAATAAAATGTCTAATAAAACCTATAACATTTTCTAAGAAACATATTGGACAATTTTCTAACCGCTTCGCCACAATTCTTGCCCCTTAATAGCAAATACCTAAGTGCCTATATGTACCTTAAATAATGTGAGTGTTTATTTGCTCCAATAAAGTACAACTTTTATTTAATACTTTTGTTTCATTTAAAATAATAATTATTTTACTTATGTCTGTGCACATGCATCGATCGTATGGGTAAAACCAATTTTAATGAAAATTTTAAATCGTTAATCGGACTAGTTGTTCGTTATACACCAATAATGAGATAGACTTCATCTTGTCGACCAGAAAGCAAATGTTTTATGATGTCTCCGGCCGGCACCCATAACCACCCAAAACTGGAATTAAAAATCGCTTCGAATGCCTATGCGAGTACACAGATGTGGACGAATATAATGACAGGGTTGTGGAAACTGTCCACCAGGTCGGATCGTTAGTTTTTTAAGATCTGATCTAACAAAGAAGCTAGAAAGATCTCCGACCATACTTTAAAGCTCATAGAAGAGAGACACGGGATGACCATGCAGTCTTCGTCTGACGCTTCTAAAATAAGATTCAAAGTCCTTTACTCGCGACATACGACAATTTAATACAGATCGTATTAAAGATACCATTGAGCAAAACAAAGGCTCTAAAGTATTTGCAAGAGATCTATCTCTCGGACAGAGTCAATTAACGAAGCTGAAGACCGAGGACGGCAGAGTTGTCGCCTCCAAACCAGAGATTATGGGGGCGATCGAAAGGTTCTATGGACAGTTGTATACAACAACACGGCCTCCTGTCAAAAACCTGGAAAATGATCCAAGAGCAAGGTTAACCCGACACAATACCGAAGATATCCCGGACGTCAGCCTGTACGAGATTAGGATGGCTCTCAAACAGTTGAAAAACAACAAGGCATCGGGTGATGATGGAATCACGTCTGAGCTCCTGAAAGCCAGTGGCAAACCTTTGCTGATGGCGCTTCAGAAGCAATTTAATTTCGTCATCCTCGAGGGCAAAATATATATAGGCATGGAATAGAAGTGTGGTGGTACTTTTCTTCAAAAAGGGTGACAAAACCCTTTTGAAGAACTACAGACCCATCTCGCTTCTGAGCCATGTCTATAAACTGTTTTCGAGAGTCATCACGAATCGTCTCTCACGTAGGCTTGACGACTTCCTCAGTACAAGCTGGATTCCGAAAAGGCTATAGTACCATAGACCACATCCACACATTGAGGCAGATTATACAAAAAAACGATGAATATAATCAGCCCCTGTGTCTAGCTTTCGTGGACTATGAGAAAGCCTTCGATTCGATTGAAACATAGGCGATGCTTCAGTCACTCCAGCGGTGCCAAATTAACTACCGCTATATCGAAGTACTAAAGTGTTTGTACAAAAATGCCACCATGTCAGTTCGCCTCCAAAACCAGACCTCAAGACCCATCCATCTACAGCGAGAAGTGAGACAGGGAGACGTAATCTCCCCGAAACTGTTTACTGCGGCATTGGAGGATGTCTTCAAACTCTTGGACTGGAGAAGATTTGGCATCAACATTAATGGCGAGTAGACGTACTCGCCATTAACATTAGACGTACTAACCTTCGATTTGCCGAAGATATCGTAGTCATGGCTGAAACCCTGGAGGACCTCGGCACAATGCTCAATGATCTCAGTGGGGCTTCTAAAAACGTGGGCCTAAATATGAACATGGATAAGATCAAGTCATGTCGAACGCCCATGTTATACCCACTCCTGTAAAAATAGGAAGCTTCGCACTCAAAGTTGTCGACAATTACATAACCTGCGAGCTATGTAGGTAACCGACATAGCCTCCAGCTATGTCGACAATTACATAGCTCGCAGAACAGACGGCCGTTGGGGTTCTCGGGTGGTGGCTTCGTGCTGGAGGACGCAGCAGAGGCAGCCCCCCATAAGATGGACCGACGACTTGAAAAAGGTCGCGGGAAGCCGAATCATCTTAAGTGGCAGTGTGCAGGCCACATAGCTCGCAGAACAGACGGCCGTTGGGGTTCTCGAATGGTGACTTCGTGCTGGAGGACACAGCAGAGGCAGCCCCCCATAAGATGGACCGACGACCTGAAAAAGGTCGCGGGAAGCCGAATCACCTTAAGTGGCAGTGTGCAGGCCACATAGCTCGCAGAACAGACGGCCGTTGGGGTTCTCGAATGGTGACTTCGTGCTGGAGGACACAGCAGAGGCAGCCCCCCATAAGATGGACCGACGACCTGAAAAAGTAAAGAAAAGTTTAAGTTTTTAATATATGCTTATTTTATATAATACACATAAGTAAGTGTGTCTTATATAGGACCAGTCGTTCCCAAGAAATGAAAATGACAAAATTAAATATTTTACTTATCCTATATGTGAAAAATAACAAATATTTCCCTTTCTATGTCAGTGTTAAATACGCAATTAATTTATATGACTAAAGAACTAGGTATTAAGTTTATTATTAGTTATTTTCTAGCACGGGAAATAAGTAATTTCATTGCAAATTAATTTATTGCCCGCCCACGGGACTTACCCTTGAACTTAACGCAAGACGCTATGCAGCTCCAGTATCTAAATATATTGTTACAGTGACTTAATTCCTTACACGTTCCATTATAAAGTCTATTACACATTAAGATTTAAAATAGTATAATCATTTATAAGTTTTTATAATGTACCATTATAGGGTGCTTTATGGCGCTAAGACCATTTAGACGGCCTCAGTGTATCACGGGTTGTCTTTTCACTCTTAGTAGAGGTTCACTCAAACACATTTTACGGCTCTTGTCTCTATAAACGGGCCAGCTATAACCGAACGGGCTGGCACGTGATGATGGCAAACGGCCTAACGGTATGTCATTGGTGTCATGGAAACAGGGACGCTTCCTGATATGGGTCGCCACATGCGTCAATACCATGGTAGCGTCCTATCTTCAGTACCAGCTGGTACTGCAGCAGAACGAGCTCAAGCATCCAAGCTGCGGAAACACTCTGAATTAATTAATAATTATATATTTATACCGTTTGGACTGGAGATGTTTGGCCCGTGGGGCCCAGTTCAAAATAACTTTTTCATGAAATTAAGCTACCTAGCAAGGAGAATTTCTTTTTCATGAAATTAAGCTACCTAGCAAGGAGAATTTCTATCTCATTACACAGAGAGAATGCTGTTAGCGTACTGGGAACATGGCACCATTGTATCTATATGTTTTGTATGAGATTGTGGCTATAAATAAAAATATAAAAAAAAACTATTTGCTAAAAAAAATATATATTATTTATCTGGCAGGCAAATGAAAATAATAATAGCCTGTATCTTATTATTCTTGATATTAATTATCTGGTGTAGTTAAAATGGTCCAAATATAATATTTCTTATTAGGTAAAATATATAAATTGAAGCTAATGAATTGCCAAATATCGCATCCCTTTAGAGCCGCGTCAAAAAAACAATTATGATTATCTACATTACTGTACATCTATCACACACTAAACGGTCTGTACCTTTGTAATAATACTACAAATTTGACTCAATATCAAGGCAAAATCTTCAATGGGTTATGTAGGCGTGATTATCCCCCAAAGATTTTACACAAACACATGAACAGGCCTTCTAACACTCCAAACGATATACACACACAACAACAAAATTCCCTTCAGCTTATAATACCATACTTCTTCGGGGTACACATTCTTCAAAATTTATTAAAGGATAGCTTCTCTATCCTTAAATATAATAATATTAAACGAATATTTTTAGAAACGTGCCCTACGTATAAACAAAATCTAAATTTAAAAGCAATATTGGCAAAAAATAAGAATTCCACGCGCAGTAAGACATTGTTAGGTACGGTAAAATTTCGTACAATATTCTACTTTACATTGCGTATAAATGCTGGAGAGCAGATTTTGTAACAGTTTTTATATGGAAGAGACTACTACGCTCCTTCGTATTCGCATCAATGGACACAGACATTCAGTAGATTCTCAAATTTATAATATTTTACCCATGCTCGTACACATAGCTTTAACAATTGTTTCAAAGTAAGAGTTAAAACTATTCGGCCTATTAAATTTATTTAATACACTGTATTGTTATATTACCTAGTAATTTATTTTCATCATCATCATCATCATAGCTGCCTTTCACGCGTGCACTGCTGGACATAGGCCCAAGGATCGCCACAACGACCGGTTCTGCGCCGCCTGTAGTCATCGGGTTCCCGCGACCTTTTTCAGGTCGTCGGTCCATCTTGTGGGGGGGCTGCCTCTGCTGCGTCCTCCAGCACGCATATATCATTTATATATATTCGTATTATATATTATATTTTTGAATTCATTAGCACTCTGCCTGTTATTGGTCAATCTCCCAAAATTTAGCTGGCAGATAATGCCTAAGGCAATATATAAAATAGTATTAAGCTTTTGTGCAATAAATAATTTTTCAGTCATTCAATTCAATTTTTCAAACACATCTAACACACTATTTGTTTTACCAATTACAATATTGAAATTTATAGTTGAAAACCCACAGTTTTAAGCATGGTTGCCTAAATGGCATTCGTTCGTCTATAAAAATGTATTTGAATTTAACTTAAAATATAAATATTGGATAAATTGAATGAATCGAAAGGTCTGCGCAGTCATGTGAAAATAAGTGGCAGTCAGTCTAACGAATATAATGATGTGCAAGATGTGCAAATCGCAAATTGTCACTTCACATTTTATAAAATAATATTATATAAAAGAAAGCCTTTTGCAAAGAAACCTAAGTTAAAGCCTGTTTCTATTCGAATAATAACATCGATTTGATGTTATTTTTAAGGAGCATGCATGTTTACCTTATATCCACCTTATGAAGAATCTTTTAATAAGAAAAATCATGTTTTGATAAAGCCTATCCCTTTTAATAAAACTTTAAATTTGAAAAAAGGGTTTGTTACAAAATTGTGTAGACTTTTTTGAAATAAAATATTTGTATTTTTGTGTTTGTATGGGTTATCTAATCAAACTACTTTTAACTTTGGAAAACTATGTATCTAGTTAACCCTCGGTTTGCATGGTTGCAAAAAGTTCACAGCGTACCTTTTGGGTCTGTAACACCCGAAGTTGTAAATTCCTATTTCATTTCACATGTAATTTTAATAAATAAGGTGCCTAAATGTTCCAATACTTAAATTAGTGGAGTATTTTTTATAGTTAATAGTGTTGGCACTGGCCAAGAATATTATTTATAAAATATAAGCAAATAAATAATTGTCAAATTGGTTAGTAGTGGTCGAGTTGGTTAGACCTTGGACTTAAAAACACTTAGGTCCCTGGTTCGAATCCCGGTGTGTACCAATGAGTTTTTAATTTAAAAATGCATGTACATTTGTTTGACAACACCACTATAGTGCCTCGGAGAGCACGTTAAGCTGTCGGTCCCGGTTTCACTATACCAACTTGTGAAACTGTTTATAGATGGGTTATTCAGTCTATTTAAAAACATCGCGACGAGCTAGCCACCCTGGGGCCGTCTAGGCGGTCTCGGGCGCCGTATGGCAACCGTGATGATATATATATATATTAAATATTTTTAATTTATATAATGTTCGTTTTATAACATGTATTAATTACAAAAACTAAAGATCTCAATTCAAATCTAGGAAATGCAAGGTGCGGACAATAGATAGGCAGAGGGCGTCGGTTGGTTAATAACGCCCAACTACAGACAATTAACAAAATATAAAAGTTTATGTATCTATTTGGGCCTGACAGACCCTACCATGCATTCTAAGGGTTAACGTTGACACTGCGTTCATATGTTAGGTTTTGTTTTACTTGTTTGTTGTCTAACTGTTCCACAAGCAAGTAAAACAAAACCTAACTGCCTCATTTTATCAGAAAAGCTACAATTATATTTACTTGTAAGAAAATGATTTTTGAGTACTTTCGAAATAAATATCTAGTACTCTCGAAAAAGTCATTATACTGTTTATGTATAAAAATATAGATAACTATTATTATATTATATAGTATACTAGCTGGTGATCGTAACTTCATGTGCGTGGTTCTATAAAATAAAAAAAATCTAGTACCAAATATCTTTACAAACTTTCGCATTTATGAATAATATATAGTTTATTGCATGTAAACCTTTATAGGTATTTATGCAAAGTCAAAAAAAAACAATTCTTAAAATATGTTTTTATTATACTAAATCAAATGTTCTAATGCCCCGAAGGATCCACATTCAGATAATGCCCATTAAGTTCGCCTTTGTGCCATAAACTATTATAAATAACAAATATTTGCACTCTCAGTAGATTTCCATTTTAGAAGTGGCAACACTTTATTTACATTCGATCTCGAAATTTATTTCAGAGAGTAGTTGGTTACAAGCCCTTTTTTATAAAAAAACTAGTATAGTAAATATACAAGATGAATTTAAAAGATTGTACATAGGGTTAATAAACTCTACTGATCAAATCCGACAACTTTTCCCATAGAACCAAGTATCGAAATGAAAAAAAAATTGGCTATACAAATTGGTCATTTTAACTTTACTAGTTTGTATGGAGAAGGCAATATTTTTTTCATTTGCGACACATGGTTCCATGGGAAATATTGTTTGATTTGATCAGTAGAACCTCATATTAGCGCAAAGTACAACCTTTTAAAGTCACCATATTTAAACCTACTTCGCGGTCTCAAGTCCGGGAACGCTGCAGTTCATTCCACTGCCTTTCAACCACGCGATGGACCCGGCACCCACACGGTGAAGCCATGGTTTGCAAAGAACATTGTCTCTCTCTTATACTGGAAATAGGTATTTTTCTTCTTCGCAGTGTAGAAGTGACCTAAGTTTACAGTTTTCTCTCCTGAAGGTCTAGTTTCCAATTAGTTATTTCCCACCTGGTTGGATGTCGGCCTTCGTCGAGCGCATAATATTGCTCAGGATGCCTGGGAACAGATAAAATCCAATTTAATAGAGTGTATACGACGTGCGTGTTTGTACTACGACACAAATAAGAATTTATATATTTGTTAAAGTATTTGCTTTGCTTGCTTGACTTTTAAATTTATTAAACCTTGTAAAATAAGTATATTTTATTATTGAAAACGTACGAGTAGTTTTCTCAGCTGACAGTCCGTAGTCACATTTAAGAAGAAATTGTAGTAGAGGAGGATTTTAAATACATTAGAGAATAATAAATATGTATCGTTTTAAAAAATAGAATATGTTATATATTGTTGTTTCTGGTACACATAGTATAAGCCTAGAGCTTAGTTTGTGAGAAATATGTGTAAATTGTCCTATTATATTTTCATTTTAGCGGTGTAAATTTTATTTTGATAGGTACAGTAAAAAAAATTAACCTTAATTCTAGGTAAAGTAATAGTTGAACGAAATTCTGGGTAAAGTAATAGAAGAGCTAGCAAAAAGGCTGCACTTGCGATTTCTACACTGAGAAAAATAATCTTTATACAGAAAAATGTCCTATTTCCCTTGGTCACGCCATTACTTAAGAACGGCATCTTTTTTTTTATGTTTACTAAGAAGTATTAGAAACTTCTAGGTTCTTACGGAACAAAAAATTAAGAAAATTTCGCATAAATTAAGAAACTTAACGACTTTTTTAACTTCGTACGTTTGACAGTTCGCGTATTTCATTAAGTTGAATTTAGCAGAAAAAAAAACACCTACCTAGTTTTTTTATATTTTTTGATAAATATAAATTTAAACCTAGATAAAGGGTCTGCATGATCAAAAATCATAAATGACCACAACACTGAAGTCTTAGGTTTCCTTTGAATGTACAGAAACTGAATGTTTAAGTACTTTAGTAAGTTAGTAGTTATAAAAAAAAGCATCTCGGTACGGGCGAGACGAGTCGGTTGAAATTTGTCGCGAGTGAAACCGCGAGACCCCGGTAGTTATACAAAAATGATATTACACTTTAGTTAAGAAAATTTCTACTACATTGAATTATTGGAAACTTTATCGAGATACATACGGATGACAGAGCAGAGGTTCTTAAAGTTTATATTTCTTGTTACGTATCTCACACTTTATGCTCGAAGAAATCCTTACGGTGAGTCTGCCCAAGTTGATTATTTCGAGAACTACTCAACCGATATACATTGGTTATAGTTCTTGTTAATCCACATTTATTCTAGGAAGTAATTTTTATATTTTATATTCCTCACCTCTTTTATTGAGTGTTTTTTTTATTATAAGGAGATTAAAAAAAATAATAATAATATGATGCGCTAATGTAATAAAATTTCATTAGGAGTCTACTTTAATATGCTGGTTCCTTTTAACTGTTCACTTCTAGAATACCATCTCGAAAATAAATCAATATACTCCTGAAAAGCGGTATACCCACAGACCGAAACATAAATGATAGGGTTGGTAGCTTCCGTTTTGTGTTTTATAGAATCTGTTAGGAGAAAATAATGAACTAAGATCGTTTAATTCATTCGACGCTTCGATCAATTGAAATCGACCATCTAATGTACCTATCGTCGATCGAGTTCTGCTGATGTTTTTATTCAAACGCTTTAAAAATCTCTATAAAATCAGAATAAAGCACCGGCTATGATATTTATACTGGTTTCAGTCTTTTATTTAAAAATATGGCACACGATATATTTTTAAAACTAAAAATGAGGATGTAATTTAAATTAAAGAACTTTTGATAACCCTAGGCACTACCGACAAGCCACATCGACATACCGATCAACGCTTCGACCGATCGAAATCGACCATCAAATGTATGACGTTTCTCATAGATTAAGTTCTGCTTATAGACTAGTTTTCCTATTAATTTTTTCCTAGAAATTGGTGGGTCGGCCTTTGACTGAACCGATAGAACCTCCAATCATCGAGATAAAGTATAGGCCTTAAATAGCCTCTCCAGTTTTGAGAACAGAAGATGGCGGCCGCCATACAAATAAAATAAAAAAAGTTGAGTTGGTTGCTTTAAGTGAGAACGGCAACCACAGACAACGAACTTGTTTGACATTTCGTTTTATAGGCCATTTAAGACATTATGGTGGTTCCATATTATTGTTAATTTCATGTCTCCAACCCACCTATTTTTTTTCCTATTATGAGTAATTACTGCTGTTTTAAAAAGTTTCCTTGAGATGTTATGAAGTACGAAGAAAATATAAAGACAAGATAGATAGGTAATTGAAACTTAGACGTATTTCTAATGTTTAATTGCATTTTATTTATAAGTAAATAAAGTTTATACCGATGTCCGAGTTGGTCAGTCTTTGCAGTTTAATCTTGCTAGTAAAGCGGAGTCTTTAATGGGTCTACTCCGCTCGCAGTGGAAACCGGGCTTTAATTTATTAACCTTTTTTAGGTTACTTTAATCTCCGGATTGTAGCAAAGTGTTTTTAATTTTAAAATTTATGTACATTTGATGACAACCGCAACAGGCTTACCATTTGTTTGGTGTAGACTCAGAATACCATCGTTTACCGTGAGATAAAAATAAAACCACATCGTTGGGTATCCTGCGACCTATTAGGTAGTCTCAGGCGCCGTAAGGCACCTGTGATGGCACCAAAAAAAGTTTGTTATTTTTTTTATACTTTTGTTTTCACCCAATAGAGCTCGAGAATGTTTTTGTAAGTCCGATTGTCCGACTAACTATTTCAATACTTCATATAAATTTGTCTGATAATAAAAATATGGCTTTCAATTCGAAAGGTTGGTTTCGAATAGTTGCAAACATGTAAGTTGAAGAAGATTCCTTTTGAGGACCATCACTAACACAAGTCGCAAACGAGGTTGCATAGTTGAGTGAGTTTTAGGCGGACTCCGTATAAAGCTCGCTCAACTAGAAATCATCAATTTTATGAATAACGAGTGAGATATAGACGGGAAATGAACGGTTACAACGCCCTAGTCATGTTGCGGCTTAAGTCTATGGGTTCGCCGATTTTTCGGAGACCACTTCACCAATTTCATGACGAGGTGGTAGTCTCCTAGGCAGTGAGGATATAAACATAGACTCGTAATGCAAATACGTCTTTGTCGGCGACGTATTTAAATTCCTTCACCGCATCATTAGGCCGGCATACTGGGAGCGATCAATATGGTTAAACAACAATGTATTTATCGACCCTATTCATATATTTTGTAGTTCTGCTTACCATCAGGTAGATAAAAAGTCACATGACGTGCTCCAATAAAAAACAAGGTTAGATAAGCGAGGTTGTGTGCTTCCTTTGTGCCCCTGGACAATCGCAGCGGACTTTAACACACTCGCTCCGCTCCGCCTGACCCAGTTTTAGTGGAAGCATTTGTATGAAATTACTAGTTGAGCGAACTTTCTACGGACTCCACTGCAAACTCGCTCTACTCTACGACCTAGTTAGTGAATCTTTCAACTCGTTGATTCCGCTCCGCTCACTCTTTTTCGGCGGAAGCGCATGTATGAAATTTATCGTTGTAAGTAATGGGTCCGTTCAGCTTGCGGTGGAAGGAAAAAACTATTACATCATCTATAAGTATCATTTACATATTTTTAATATAAAACTAGGTATATTTTCTTATGAGTAGGTATATAAGTGCATCGGCTGCGACGAGGTGGGATTAAAACCCCTCCGCCGCTGGGTACCCTGGGGCCGTCTAAGCGGTATCGAGCGCCGTAAGGCATACATGTATATTAATAATAAACATATATACTATATCGATTGTGTTTTAGTAATAATAAAGTTAACATTGATGCGGTCAGCTGTACTAATCAAATTGAAGCTGCCAGATCCATTGTACAAATACCAGGAGAGCAGCTGTCAACAATGGCCTGGTGATACTCATACCGTCAACACACATACAAGATTATTTAGCGTACAAAGGCCTGCCGTGCATAATAGCATTATTTTTTTTATTAGAAAATTTCTAATGTACCTTGAAAGACTTCACTAACAATGCTACACAGGTATCAGAAAAATTATTCCAGCGTTTCTGCGTAGATTTTGCGACCAAAGATTAGCTATATGCTTGATATCGAAGTTCTAGAATTTATCGTTTTCTAAAATTATTATGAAATAAATATACAATTTATTGTATAAATTCAGACTATTAAGAAGTTAAAGACATACAGCTTTACTTATAAACGTTAATAAAAGTTAATCAGACATTGATTAAAAAATATTGTTACTTATAAACGTTTCTTAACTTTAATGAGTCACTAATGTGGTAGTTGTCAAATTAATTACCCTCGGACCCTTGCTTAAATGCTTACTAAGCACAAAGATGGCGTCTTTTGCATCAGCTGTTTGCTTGTGTTGTGTTGACATGTTGCTGTGATATTTTTTTTTTATTTGTGATTCTTCCACCATTGTGGAAAGGCAAGATCTTTCGACCATATGATATTTTTATGTTTGTCGTGATTCAAGTGAAAATGTTGTGGTTTTTTAGAAGAATTAAGAAATTTCAGAAAGTCTATGCTATAAGGGATATACAGAAGGCTAATAAATACAAGTATTTTAAATATTTGGTCACGCAATTTTCATTTCAAAATATGCTAAAATAAACGTTTAGACATATTTTTTATATTCTCAACCAAACGAAGAAAATTCGTTATTATTGCCACTTTTTGGGTCTCTCTTGATACCGTCGATAAGTCGGTGAATACAGATTAAAATATAGTTAAACGTTATTTAGCTAACTAGCGTTCAAAAATCTTTTGTAAGTAAGAAAAAGTTAATGACTACTTAAGAGGTTAAGTAGTAATTAGGTAACACGTTGTTAAACAGGCAATTAGGTGTTTTTTATAAGTAAGGCTGTAGGATTTGATTCTACAGAATTTTATTAATAACTGTATATTAGTAACTGTTTTTCGTATATACTTTTTCCAATTTGTGATATTTAAACTCAATTGATTTTGTGGCTTTGTATTTGAAGTCTTGTGATCTTTTCCAGACATAAAAAGAAAACGCGATTCCTTTTGAAATCAACTTTGAAAAGGCGTCGCCGTCCCTGACTCCTGAATCGATACGCAATTACCTACTTTGCCTAGATATTTAATCTAGCAGTACTTGTTTCAATTGGACACTTCAGAAATCAGTCTTTAGAGTCTATACTATTGGAATTTGCTTCCATTAGAACTGTAATTTAGCTAGGAAGTTTTGTTCAATAGGAAATACCTTTATTTAATATTAGCTGGCTAGACCTGCCGCGTACATACATATCATCACGGGTGCCTTACGGCGCTCGAGTACCCAGCGGAGGGGTTCTAATCCCACCTCGTCGTAGCCGATGGTATGAGTCTACACCGAACAAGTGGCTAGCTCGTCGCGATGTTTTTAATACACTCAATAACCCATCTATAAACAGTTTCAAAAGTTGGTATAGTGAAACCGGGACCGACAGCTTAACGTAGGCACTATAGTGGTGTTGTCAAACAAATGTACATACATTTTTTAATTAAAAACATACCGGGATTCGAACCAGGGACCTAAGTGATTTTAAGTCCAAGGTCTAACCAACTCTGCCACCACGTATACAATTTTAAATATAATTAATTAAAAAATTTATGTACATTTGTTTGACAACATCACTATAGTGCCTCGGAGAGCACGTTAAGCTGTCGGTCCCGGTTTCACTATACCAACTTGTGAAACTGTTTATAGATGGGTTATTGAGTCTATCCAAAACATCGCGACGAGTTAGCCACTTGTTCGGTGTAGACTCATACCATCGGCTACAACGAGGTGGGATTAAAACCCCTCCGCTGGGTACCCTGGGGCCGTCTAGGCGGTCTCGGGCGCCGTAAGGCACCCGTGATGATATATATATAATTAGATTATTCCTACAACAATAAAAAAAATATACAGTCCACTTACTTCAGTAGGGTACGATTGGGGTTTTTGCGCCTACATTATATTTTGGTCCAATCCGACCTGGATTATTTATCAGTTTTATTGCCGAGTTAGGTCGCTATAATTAATAACGATATTTAATTTGCATAAATAAGTTATAAAAATGGCGTCTACAAATATGGAAGAAATTGAAAGAAAATCCGTATTATTATTAAATAAGCGAAATGCTTTATATTCTAGGGTTCAACAAATTTATAATTTATCATTAGATGTTAGTACTGAAAATAAATTAAATGATTTTATTGCCTCATGTGAAAATATTGATAATTTAAAGTTAGACTTTTCCTTATTAGTAGATAAAATAGGAGAATATGATTTAATTCTTTTGAGGATTTGTATTGCAGAATAGTGCACAAAAAACGTAGTCTATTGCCGGTAGTCGTAAAATCGTCACCGAATGACGTCATGACTCAGCAGCCAGTCAAGCTGAATACGCCTCGATTACCTCCCATAGAACTTTGTAGTTTTTCAGGTGACCCACAGCAATGGTTAGTTTTTTATGAAAATTTTAAAAATAACATCCATGATAACCTTACTCTGACCGATTCAGAGAAGGTTCAGTACTTAGTAGGTAAATTGTCGGGAAAGGCGTTATCAGTATGTGCTGGTCTTCCACCGATCGCTCAAAACTACTACATAATCTGGAACAATTTAGTCGAGCGTTATAATGTAAACTCGTAATCTAGCTACGACTTATTTGAACCAGTTACTTAATTTAAAATGTGTATCTTCAGCTAACTCACAGAACTTAGATTATTTTATAGAAAACTTTTCCTGTTCAGTGTCAGCTTTGAAAAAACTTATACCTAATAATCTAGAGGATTTCATTTTGGTTCATATAGCTTTAAACAAGTTAGATTCTGTGACAATTAGGGATTTTGAAATGTCGAATAGAGGCTGTAAACTACCTACTTATAATGCATTAACAACTTTTAAATAATATAACTTGCTCAAATAATATAACTTTGCGAACCAAAATCGATGATATTAAGAAAATATCACGTGCGCCGACTGCGGCCGGTCCATCCACATCGGTGCGTCCGCGCTTTGCTGCGCCTCGTCAAATGCAGTCATACGTTTCTGCGACGAGTGAGACGCCTAGAAAGGATAAGGTTTGTGATTTGTGTAGTAATAAACACAACTTTATGTACGATTGTACAGAGTTTCATAAGTTGACAACACACGAAAGATATCTTTATATTAAAAAACATAATTTTTGTACTAGTTGTTTGAGTATAAACCATAAGTTTAATAACTGTACTGCTTCTCGGTCATGTGACCATTGTAATTTTAAACATAATAGTGCGGGCAGAGGGGTGAAGTTTCTAGTTATCCGCCAAATAACAACAGTCGTGATGAATCGGACAGTGCGGGGCGCGCACAGTTTTCATTGGTAGCTGCCTCCCCGATCACGGTTCCGCGTTCAACGGTACTTCTCGCGACTGCTGCTATCGTAAATGTTGTTGATAGCTTAGGGCGTGTTCACACTGCGCGCTGTCTTTTAGATAATGCATCGCAAAGTAATTTCATAACAAATAACTTTTGTAATAAATTAAATATAAAAATATATGTTAATAAAACATCCGTTAAGGGTATTGGTGGTTCTCTTAAATCTGTTAAGGGCGTATCAGAATTAACTGTTCGTTCTCGTTTAAATTCTAATATTGATTATAATATTAAGGCTTTGATAGTGGATCGCATCACTGATAAATTGCCTACCATGGAAATGGATATTAAAAAATTAAATTATTTCCATGATCTTCAGCTGGCTGATGAGGGTTTTTATATACATGGCGATATCGATCTACTGATCGGCGCCCCTCTCTTCGCGGAAATTATTTTATCACAAAAGGTCAAAGGTCCCAGTAGTTTTTACCCTGTCGCTTGAGAAACTTTGTTTGGATTTATTGTTATGGGGAATGCACCTGTTTATCCGTATAGTGATATGACGTCATCTTTCTGTACGGTTACAGAACCATCAATCGAATCATTGCTCGAGAAATTTTGGCTATTAGAAGAAATTTCTCCAGAGTCTTGCATCAACGAGGACGATAAACAGTATGAGCAATTGTTTACCTCTTCACTATCACGTAATCGTGATGGTCGATATGAGGTAGGATTGTTGTTCCAGCGAGACCCAAGTCTACTTGGCAACTCTTACGGTAGCGCGAAACGGCGGTTTCTCGCCCTTGAGCGCCGGTTCTTAGCAACACCGGAGTTGCGTAGTAGCTACGATGATATTATTTTAGAGTACCTTCATAAGGGATATATTTCGATAGTTGAAAATCCCAACTTGAACGAAGGATATATAATACCACATCATTGCGTAATGAGACAGGACAAAACGACAACTAAGGTACGTATCGTTATGGACGCTTCTGCTAAAACTACTTTATCGTTATCTATATCATTAAATGACTTACTTTATACTGGGCCTAATTTACAAAATAATCTTTTTTCTATTATATTAAATTTCCGATTATTTAAGTATGCATGTTCTGCCGATTTAAAACAAATGTATTTAAAAATAGGTGTTGTAGAAAATCACCGTAAGTACCAACGTATACTTTACCGGTTTAGTCCTAGCGATGCGCTGCAAGTTTACCAATTTAACCGCGTAACATTTGGGTTACGATCCAGTCCGTTCCTAGCCATCCGTACCGTGCGGCAGCTGGCAGCGGATGAGCAGCATCGCTACCCGTTGGCCTCAGCATCAATTATCCGAGACACTTATATGGACGATGTATGTTCTAGTGTGATGGATGAAACAGTAGCCATTCAGCTCTATGACCAGCTAGTTGCTATATTTTTAAGCGCTGGTTTTGATATTTTAAAATGGTCATCTAACTTTGCAGCCTTACTGTCTCATATGCCGGAGTCCTATCGATATTCTCAAGCATTGAGCTTCGACGAGAATCCGGATTTGAAGGTTTTAGGTCTGCAGTGGTCGCCGACCTCTGATTCCTTTTCATTTAAAATTAATTTGATAAAAAATGATTGTAGTAAACGTACTATTTTATCCACAGTTGCCCGATTATGGGACATTATGGGTTTTGTCGCCCCAGTTATAGTTTATGCTAAACTTATTATCCGTGAGTTATGGATTTTGAAGTTGGATTGGGACGACACCCCTCCACCTCACATTGTAGATTTATGGCAGAGCTTTGAATCTGAATTACCAATTTTATCTGAATTACATATTCCGCGTCATTTAGGCGTTATTAGGGATTCTGTTGTGACTGTTTTAGCGTTTTCAGATGCATCCGAAAAGGCTTACGGTGCTGTAGTTTATATGCATGTTGCTTATGACCAGGGTCCGCCTACAGTCACCCTAGTGTGCGCCAAATCTAAAATAGCTCCTGTCAAGACAATCTCAATAGCACGCCTGGAATTATGCGCAGCTTTACTCATGTCTAAATTAGTTCGTGTAGTATTAGATACTTATTCACCGCGCATTAATATTGATAACGTATATGGATTCTCAGACTCCACAGTTGCGCTCTGTTGGATACATTCTATGCCGCAAAGATGGCAAACCTTTGTGAGTAACCGAGTCACCAAATGTCAAGAGAATTTGCCTGCTTCTTGTTTTTATCATGTGTCTGGCAAAAATAATCCTAGTGATTATCTCTCCAGAGGGCTGACTCCTTCTGAAATAATAAATCATCCCTTATGGATGCCCGGCCCATCGTGGGCATATTTGCCAAAATCAGATTGGCCTGTCGATCGTTCCACAATATTCTTCAGGTGGACCTAAAATGAAATTGGTATCGGCAATAGTCGTTAATTATGACATAGATAATAATGTTCTCTATGAACTCGCATTGCGTATCTCTTCGTGGAAAAAACTTCTACACGTCTTGGTTTATGTGTTTCGTTTTATGCGTAAGTTAGATCGTGACGTTCACATCACTGAGGCGGATTTATAATATGCTGAAATTTATATACTAAAATTAATTCAAAATGTTTATTTTAAAAACGAATTAGATAATGTTCGGTCAAAAAAGACTTGTTCTTCGAATATTAAAAAACCTTAACCCTATAATAGTTGATGGTATTTTAAGGGTAGGTGGCCGATTGAAAAATGCTTACATGGACTTCAATCAGAAACACCCTATAATATTACCAAAACGTGATCATGTAACCCAGTTATTGATATCATATTATCACAAAAAGTATTGTCATAAAAGGTGCTCACATGTTAATGTCGTTGCTTAAACAACGATATTGGATTATATCCGCCAGAAACTTGGTTAGACAAGTCATTCAAAAATGTAACTTTTGTTTTAAAGTGAGACCAAAGTCTACATACCCTATGATGGCCGATTTGCCTGCATGTAGGGTGCAGAAGGCTCATGCCTTTGAGCATACCGCGACGGATTATGGCGGACCTATCGACATAGTTTTAGCTCACAGACGCGGCGCTCGCAGGCAGAAAGCATATTTATGTCTGTTTGTTTGTTTAGTGACGCGCGCTGTGCATATTGAAGTCGCTACCGACCTGAGTACTGAAACCTTTTTATCGGCTTTTAAACGTTTCTTATCACGTCGTGGTTCTTGTTCGCACGTCTACTCTGACAATGGCACAAACTTTATCGGAGCCAAGGCTCATTTGAATGAGTTGTATAACCTTTTAATATCAAAAGATTTTGCAAATGCGTTTGCCAGTGAATTATCGGATAGCCGCATAAAATGGCATTTAAATCCTCCAGCCGCTCCACACTTCGGTGGTCATTATGAGATATACATAAAGGCGTTCAAAACTCACTTGCGTCGGGTTGTAGGAAATCATTTACTTACTTATGAGGAGCTCCTTACAGTTCTCACGCAAATCGAGGCCGTATTAAATTCTCGTCCACTGGCGTTGTTAACTGACGATACCGATGCACCGACAGCACTCACTCCAGCACATTTTTTAATGTCATCGCCGTTAACACATTTACCTGCTTATGATATGACCAATCAAAATTTAGTTAATCGCTATAAATTGTTGGATCAAATGGTCCAATCGTTCTGGCGTCGTTGGAGCAGTGAGTATCTTTACCTATTACAGTCGCGTCAAAAATGGAACACACCATCGAATCCGTTAGCAGTAGGTACCATTGTTCTAATAAAATTGGATAATATACATCCTTTACAGTGGCCTCTAGGAGTTGTGATCGAGGTGTATCCAGGTAGTGATGGTGTGGTGCGTTCTGCTGTGGTACGAACTCAAAAGGGCATCTATACGCGACCTGTAGTGCGGTTATGCCCGCTCCCCTCTCAGTAGAGGGTAGCTCGTTATTTTAATTTTATATGTTTTACTTATTGCTTAAATACTATAATTAGTTATAGTTTTATTAGGTTATACTTTTATTAGTTACACAATTTATTGAAGAGTTGTACACTTCAAGCCCGGGAGAATGTTCACGCCAATTAGGCTAAAATATTATATAATAAGAGCAATCCCAAATTATCCCACATATTTCCTTTCCTTATGTATGTCACGCCTTATGTAGCCGAAATCCTTACTTAACGTAATTATATATTACGTTAGCCACTCAACCGTCCGTGGATACTACAGTATCCAAAAAAAAAAATAGGGTCTTACGTCCGCGGCTGCTCTAGTATCCAATACACTTGAACAATGCGTCATTGTTCTAAGCACCATCTAGTGAATTACATCGTCTCTTTTTAGTTTGTTTGTTGTTTTAATATCACAGACCATGATATTACTTCACTAAATAATCGGTAGATGGCTAAATAGAATGATTTTTTTAAAACAAAAAAAAATAAAAACTTTAGCTGGCGTTGTACTATTGCGTTGGAATTAGATTTTGAAGAATATTGTTGAAATATATCTCGTAAATAATATTTTCTGCTATTATTATACATGAAAATGATCCTGAGGATTTGTTTTTTAAGATTACAACTATATTTTATAGTTTGTATATGTAATCCTATTCTAAATAGAGGGTCAAAATGATAGGTATTATTTGGACGAGAACAATGGCCGGTTTTGGCGGGCTTTTGTGTTTTACAGTTTACTTTACATTCTTTTTAATAAAATAATATCTAAAAAATGAATAATAGTTCACTATTTCCATAATCATATACTTTTATTATAGAAATGTATTAAGATTAATAATATTTCAATAAAATTTAGGCATGTTTATGCGCATGAAATTTGATACCGCGGCCGAAATTCGAGAAGTAGGTGTTTTGTTTCAATTTATTTCACAATTGAAGACTACATTTAATATCAATATTTTTACATTGTTGGAAAGGGAAAATAATGTAGAATTTTATACTTATTTTTAAATTAGTCTAATTTCCAATATTATTATAATAAAATGGAGAATTATGAAAAATAACACAGTTTTTTAAATATTTTTTCGCATGTTTTGTTTGGGTTTTAGTAACTTATATTAACATTATCAATATTTTTTTATATAACCCTGTTAAGTATATTTTCACCTATTGCTACGTATTTTTTTTATTATTATAGGTATTTTAATTTAGCAGATATAGCGGTTTATATTAATAAAGTATCGCGAAAAAACAGGTAAATTACAGGTAGCGCTTGACCGCGCGAACAGCGGACGTTAGAGGCTAGCTTGGTTGGTCCGCGCTGGACGGTTAAGTGGTTAAGTAAGGATTTCGGCTACTCCATACTAGATGGCAGCACCGGAGTTTTGGAATCCCCCCGTCATCGCTGTGTGGTATACGTAATAATACGTCTCACAAAAGACAAAAATGTGAATATAGTTACTCGCGTCTTTGATGATTTTTTAGTGCTGTTATGCGATAAAGTGTTCTTGTGAACAGTGTAATAGTGCATTTTTCGAAGGATTTTATATAGACTAATATTTGTGTTTACGAGTTAGCTCCTGGCCAGGACTCATACGTGGAAGCAGAAATCAAGGTACGTGACATACTTCCTATAAGTGACCACCCCTGTTTTTCTTCGTTCCTAAGGTTTACCTAACGTTCCGGGATTGCTCTTAAACTGTCTATATAACAGTAGGTTATAATTAGATTATTCCAACAACAATAAAAAAAATATACAGTCCTCTTACTTCAGTAGGGTACGATTGGGGTTTTTGCGCCTACAATGTGTAAACAGTCTAGTTTAAATTATGTTTCTGGATCTAGTAATGTGGCTGGATTTTCTACAGAGACTTATGCTGTGAAAAAAAGTACGAAAATATAGCCAAATTTTAAATATTTTTTCGTTTGTGCCATTAGTCGTTGAGACCATGGTCCAAGGCCGCTAAAACATTAATATTTTCTATTGGAAAAAACTAAAAATTTCAATAGAAAGTATCCATAGCAATACAGCGTGGCAACGTAGTTAGTGTTATGAGTACTTTTCCAGCAACTTAATTTTATATATAAATATATATAATAAAGTATAAAATTCTCGTGTCATAAATCTAAAATATTTAAAAGCAGTTTAATTATTATTTTTTAAGTTTTAGGATAATAACATTAATAAGCAATATTGTAACTTGAAATTATTTTGGGAATACCGGCTAAATTGCATCTACACCTTGCATTTTACCTTTAACATTCTACATGAGAGTCGAGGCGGGCGAACGGCGCTACATTAGATTGTCTTCGCCGTAAATAACATTATAGCATAAAGTCCCTGTATAAAACGATTTTCATAAATTCTAGTTTTAGACGATCGTAAGTGTATCAGAAATTTATACAAAATTAATAGTGAACATGAAGTAGGTTTTACATAAAGGTGTTTTTGAAATACATATTAATAATAATAATATGTAGGACAATTTACACAAATTGCTACGGTCACAAACTAAGCTCTAGACTTATACTATGTGTACCAGAAACAATGATATAATACATATTTTATTTTATAAACACCCAGACCATGACAAACTACAGAAAAACGTACTAATATTTATTTACCATGGGTGGGAATTGAACCCACGACCTCCGGATTTAACGCCAAAGGCGCTACAACAACTAGTATACGGAGGTTGTCCATATTGTGTATTCATATAACTCCAATAAGTAACCTAATCAAAAATTTGTACATTTAGAGAGTCACTTAGAAACTGAGGATTATTTTCTACAGTTTATAAATACTTGTTTGTCCAACTTTTCAGAGTCATATAATGAAATCTATATTATCAATCATTAATGAATCATATAAAGAGTGCTCTAATAAAATTAAAAAAAAGAGTATGTGAAGGAAGTATTACTTTACTGACCGCTTCCATAGACTAGTTGGCGTTGTATCCGGAGGTCATGGGTTCGATTCCTACCCATGACAAAAAAAATATTAGTACATTTTTTCTGTTCAATTTTTCATGGACTAGTTGTTTATAAAATATAATATGTATTATCGTTACTTCTGGTCGACATAGTACAAGCTTAGTTTGTGACCAGAGCAAAATGTGTAAATTGTCCTACATATTATTATTACTTATTTATATATGAACTAGCGGCCCGTCCCGGCTTCGCACAGGTTTGTATAACTTTAACTATATGCTCAGCGCACGCCACGGAAGGCCTCAGAAACGATACTTTTCCCCCGTTTTTAAAACATTTTTGGTTACTGCTCCACACCTATAGGACCTAGCGTGATATTATATAGCCTATGTTACTTCTGAATAATGCAGTTTTCTAATGGTGAAAAAATTATTGCAATCGGTCCAGTAGTTTTTGAGTTTATTCATTACAAACATACAAAAATACAAAAATACAAATCTTTCCTCTTTATTATATTAGTATATATAGATTAAGCAAGTAGTTACTCGTTTATATATTATTATATGGTATATATAAAGTACCTGTATTTTTTAGTAAAGTATATGTAGTTCTTTACAGTAATTAATAAATATATTGCAAAATAATTTGCCATAGAATGATTTACGCGTGCTCTTAAGTAGGATTGAGTGCATTATTTATTGGCTACCATATGCTATATGCATATAAGTGAGTCAATAGCTGTGTTCCTCTTAGTTTGTGTGAAGCACGGAGTTTTTACTTGCCTCTATCTTTTTCTCCGGGGTGTCTCCGAGGGGATCGATTTGACAAGTTACCTTCCTTATTCATAAAAAACTTTATTCAGCGTTTTAGTTAAAATGGGTTTTCGTCTCTTACTTGCCAATGGAAATCACATTTGACAGTAAAAAGATAAAATAACATTTTAACTAAAATGCATTTTTTTTTTAATAAGTGTTTACTTTTACGCCTTTAGAAATACCGACTATATATTATAATGCGTTTGGTCACCTAAAAAATAAGGATATGGTCGGTGAGATTAATCGCGTCAGTGGCCTCGCCTCTTGTATGGCAGGTATAACTATCAGGTCAATGAAATTAGCTAACCACCCATTCTTACACGTTATGTAGCGAGTAGTTGTTTTCATTCACTGTTCCTTTAACCCATCTTTACCCATCATCGTTGCGCGAACGCATCATTTCAAATTGGGTTTTTTTTTGTTTTAAAAATAAGAAAATAAAACTATGATATAAGCCAGTCTCGAGAAGAAGAACTAAGGGACGGATTCTTTTTTTAAATACAAACACATATTATTTTTATATTTCAAAAACTGCTAATTGAGTCATCCATTCCTAAAAATTTTTTTTAATAAAGTTATACTTTTTACACTGTATAAAGCTTTAGTGATATATATCTTATTAATGATATAAACCCTTTTGTTGGACAAAACTACTTACACGTGTTATTATTTATTATAATTTTCCTGGAAACGTTGCGCAATATTTCGACATTGGGAGAAATAACGGTCAGTTGCTATTGTTACACAGTTTGCTATTGATTTGAGAAATTTATTGTAAACAATGGGTTCTCGGTATTCAAAGAACAAAATTAATAAAACAAGCACTTTTGTTTTATTAATTAGTCGGTTATAGAATGTCAAGCTAACCGTGTCACATAGTAATTCTTAAAAAACGATAAGTATACAAATCAGTGAATAAAAAGTAAAATTTTGAAACATTATGGCTTGGCAACGAGCATTATCTTCTCAAGAAATTCTGAGTGTATTAGAAGAGGAAGAGGATTTATAAGATGCCAATTAAATCGGTGCCGTTTACATCCCTCCGACGGTTGACAATCTTACAGACAAGGAAGACCTAGATGATGACGCGCTAGGTGATTATGACAATACTGTGTAATGATATCGCTGGAACGTATGAAATCCACACCGATTGACCGGCAGAGCCCGAAAATACGCAGGGTCTTTCAACTTCGAAAAAACCATGACGGCCGAAGAAGTTACCAAAATGTATTCCAAACTGGAAAAAATAAAATCCAACTTATACACATTTTCCTACAAGTGATGAACAACAATTACACACAATATTGAAGTGTAGGTGGAAAAACACCATTTGAAGAATTTTCCCTATTTTTTAGTGATGAAGTTTGGGAACAGATTGTAGGTTTTTCAAAAAAATATGCTTGTGACCATAACCGTTATTTATTTACCCTCAGGGTAGAAGAACTCAAAGGATTTTTTGGTATATTATTACTGGCTGGATATCATTCTTTGCCTAAGAAAATAGAACAATGAATAAAATTCATTGCATTTATATCTTTAAAAATTTAATATAAGATTATCCTATAAAGGAATTTATAAAAATGTATAAATATAAAATACTGAAAAAAGTAAAAACAAAAAACAGACTCCTCTGCCAACTAGTATTAGAAACTAGGACTTCTAACTTGACTCGTATAAGAGTTATTAGAAGCAAGCTAATAGAGGGCGTCTGTGTATAAGTAGATAACAAGCAATGACAAAATTCGTGAGGGCTGACTGGAACCTGGTTGGCTCAGCGGTTGAGCGCCTTGCCGCGATAGCGAGGTTCGTGGATTCGAGTCCCGCCACCAGGATTTTTTTCAATGCATTTTTATCTTTAAAAATTTTATATAAGATTATCCTATAAAGGAATTTATAAAAATGTATAAACAGAAAAAAGAGAGGGTCATTTGACTATAATTTGATCAAAAACATGAAGTACTGTTGGTTCGATGGAAGGACAATTCTGTGGTTCGATTTTTGTACCAACAGGGCAAAAATCGAACCATTGGTTACAGAAAAACGTTACGATAGAATAATAAAAAAGATGCTGAATGTGCCATAGCCCCAGATTATAGCAGATTTTAATAAATATATGGAGGCGTAGATCTCCATGATAATGGAATAGCCAATTATAGGATTCGAGTAAGAGGGAAAAAGTGGTGGTGGCCACTATTCATCAATTTGAATATCGAAGAGGATGTCGACAGTGTAGAAGTACAACAATTTATATGTGTAAAAAAATTCAAGTATCTTCATGCGGATTGTTTTTAAATATTTCACTCACGCTAATTATACTCTAGCGTTGTTAGATTTGTTAGTAAAATTGAAGTTCAGTAATCCCAACGTTGCTTAGACGCAACATTTTGCGGAATGTAAACTAATTAATAAGTATTTTTTTTACTACAAAATTTTCTTTTTGGACGATTTATAAACGTAATAAATAATAAAACCGATATGCGTTGAAAAATAAAATTAATGAAAAATAATCAATGCCATTTTGGCTAACCAAAGCACTCTAATTTCATACCACATTGTTAAAAACTTTTTTTTACTTTTCATAAATATTTAAATGAAATAAATAATTTGATTGGATTGATTTGAGGAATTAAACTATGCGTAAGGTATTAATAAAATCTAATTTCGCAAAAATATTTTTTTATTCTCTTGATCGATTTTGATCAAATAAAGGAAAAAGCTTTTGCGTGACACAAACAAACCGACACACAGACAAACTGACCAGCAGATATATATTTTTAAATTATTATTTGAAATTTTACTGTTTTGCGAGATTGATGATTGTACCTACAATTTTATTATATGAATAGGTAATAAAATATAAAAGAAGAAAATAACGGTTTTATAAAAAAAAATAGACGAGGTTGACTCACAAACATAAATAATTTAAATTAATGATCTAGTATTTTTAGAATACGTGTCTGTCTGCCTGTTTGTTTGTTTGTATGTACATGAATAACTTAAAAACTACTGAACTGCTATATCCTGTTTTGTTGAATAGCTTTTACTCGGCTCTGCGGTTAAAATATGGTATATTATATTTCGATATACTCGTAACTGCAGGCAGCTAAGATTAACAGATTGTTTGTGTTATAAAAGTCTCTTATGAAAAGTGGTAAAGAAAACGAGATATAAAATAGTGTTAAATTAAGTAGAGTTATATTTATTTAAAGTTGAACATTTTTGCAACTGCAGGTATTAGTAGATAAATACTTACTAAGCCTTAAATGTCCAATAAATCGTTTTAATTTTATTATGGAGCACAAGTACCTTTCTTTTATGTGAATGATACGATGAGCAACAAGGCATGTTAACCATGGTTAACTTCATTGCCTTTATCTTGGCAATATAGGTATTTATTAAAAGACAATAACAAATAAAATAACACGCACACGAAGTTGCGGGGCACAGCTAGGTAGTTCATATTACAATCGATATGATTCATATTATAAGTGCCTACAATAATTATTTATTGTAGATTCACAAAAGGTAAAATTTATTTTGCAAACAATTTACATTTTAGTTCTTATAATTTTCGTTAAGCGGTGGACGTGCATCACTCAAGTGTTTTAATGTGTTATAAATAATTTGTATTACACAAAATGGATCGAGAAAATAAAATCCTTGAAACACAGAATAAAGAACTTTTAGAAGGCAAAAAAAATAATGGTGAAGAATTTCAAGATGTAAAATCTGTAACTGTAAGTAAAAAAAATCGTGAAAAAAAGGATGTGGCAATTCTTAATCATAAAGAAAAATTATTCTCTGAATATAAGAATGAGCTGAAAGTAAAGATGGAAAGCTATAGAGCTGAATACAAATATAAATTAAACGCTAAGTCTCGAAGAGACAGATATACTGAAGATAAATATTTACACAGTGGTAGAGATGTGGAAGATAAATATTTGTTAAAACATAAAACACGACCAGAGAAAGTATATAGTGAAAAAAATGAGGTAAAACTTAAGGCACAAAGGGACAAAAATGATGAAGATAAATATAAGTTAAAACATAAGGCAAGTAGAGACCGAGATGTTAAAACAAAAAATGAGTTTAAACAAAGAGATAGAGATAACCAAGATAAATATAACTTAAAACATAAGGCAGGTAGAGATCGGGATGTTAAAGAAAATTATGAGGTAAAACAAAGAAATAGAGTTGACGAGAAATATAAGTTAAAACGTAAGGCAGAAAGAGTTCATGGTGTTAAAGAAAAATATGAGTTAAAACAAAGTCACAGAGATGGCCAAAATAAATATGAGTTAAAATGTAAGACAGGAAAAGACCGTGATGTTAAAAATAAATATGAGGTAAAATGTGACAAATATGACGAAGATAAATATAAGTTAAAACGTAAGGCAGTTAGAGACCGAGATGCTAAAGGAAAATATGAGTTTAAACAAAGTCATAGAGATGACCATGATAAACATGAGTTAAAACGTAAGGCCGGAAAAGACCGTGATGTTAAAGAAAAATATGAGGTAAAATTAAAGGTACAAGGTGACAAAGATGATGAAGATAAATATAAGTTAAAACGTAAGGAAGAAAGAGACCGTGATGTTAAAGAAAAATATGAGGTAAAATTAAAGGTACAAAGTGGAAGAGATGATGAAGATAAATATAAGTTAAAACCTAAGGCAGGTAGAGACCGTGAAGTTAAAGAGAATTATGAAGAGAAATCTAAGGTTAAAAGTGACAGAGATGATAAAAATAAATGTAAGTTGAAACGTAAGGCAGATAAAGACTGGGATGTTAAAGAAAACTATGAGGTAAAATTAAAGGTACAAAGTGACACAGATGATGGAGATAAATATAAGTTAAAACGTAAGGAAGGAAGAGACCGTGATGCTAAAGAAAAATATGAGGGAAAATTAAAGGTAAAAAGTGAAAGAGATGATGAAGGTAAATATAAGTTAAAACCTAAGGCACGTAGAGACCGTGAAGTTAAAGAGAAATATGAAGAGAAATCTAAGGTAAGTGACAGAGATGATAAAAATAAATGTAAGTTGAAATGTAAGGCAGATATAGACCGTGATGTTAAAGAAAACTATGAGGTAAAATTAAAGTTACAAGGTGACAGAGATGATGGAGATAAATATAAATTAAAACGTAAGGAAGGAAGAGACCGTGATGTTAAAGAAAAATATGAGGGAAAATTAAAGGTAAAAAGTGAAAGAGATGATGAAGATAAATGTAAGTTAAAATCTAAGGCACATAGAGACCGTGAAGTTAAAGAGAAATATGAAGAGAAATCTAAGGTTAAAAGTGACATAGATGATAAAAATAAATGTAAGTTGAAACGTAAGACAGATAAAGACCAAACTGTTATCGAAAAATATGAGCTAAAACGTAAGGTACAAAACAGAGATGATAAAGATAACTATAAATTAAAACGTAAATTAGGAAGGGAGAAAAAAGAAAAATTAAATAAAGTGTTAAACTTTTGTACCGTAAATTATGTGTTGTGGAAAATTTAAAGTGCGTAAATACTATTTTTATAATTAAAACCAATTATCTTATTTTTGGTAAATTTTATATGGTGTCTTTTTTTACTCTAATTATATTAATAAATATTGTAAATGTATTAATGCATTACATTCTAAAATAATAAAATTGTTGTTTTTATTATAATTTATTACTACATACTCGTATCAAAGTTAGGTCCGTAATTATAGATCCTTTTTAAATTCGAGAGCATTTCTTAAAGTTAAAATGATAAAGTTTTGCATTTATTTTGGAATCGTATTATATTTATTTTATATGAGCCTGTATTTAATTAAATTATATAGCAGAATCTATACAAAATTAAATACGAGCATGCCACTTGTTTGGCGTAGGTTTAGAATACCATCGGCGAGGTGGAACAAAACCTCTCTACTGAGTACCTTAAGGCTTAGCGCACTATAAAGCACCCATGAATAAATAACAAATTAACAATAGCTGGTGAGCATTTTATTAAACATGGTAGGATGTAGTCGTAAAAGTCTATGCGTTTTGTATCCTAAGTTACAGTTAATACACGCTGTTGTAATGCAGATCACTTCCACATAATGCTGGTATGTATATCTTCACTATAATAGGCATACCTACCTTGCTATCCAAAGTACCAGAACTACTAAGAAGCATTAATTTATCAGAAATAATAAATAGTATCACGAGTTCTTAGTATCGTAGCAATAAATTATAAACTTTGATAAAGTGCAAAACAGTTTTCAAGTGCTACCACCTAGTTGGAACTAAAAACAATTCCAAGAAAAATAAAGCAAATGAATCTCACAGATCTAGAATTTCATTCCACGTCCATAGCATAGTTTTTATGACTGCACGTGACCAATGTCTTTGTAAATTGTAATTTTAACTTTAGGTGTTCCTTGTTATTCCTGGAAATTTCTTACAATGAAGCATATTTTAATTCATTCATTCATAATTTATTATAATAAATTCATTCTCTCGGATCCACTATATAAACTGACTACATTTTACTTAAGGCTACCCTTAGAAATACATGAAAGTAAGTTAATTATTTTTAACTGTTGTTAGGTTTCTATTTATCTGAAAACTGTTTCATATAAATAAAAGCATTCGGACTAGATCGCTTTTTTTTTTAAACTAATGTTGCTTGGGCAAAACGAAGGCAAAACAGTGGCGGGCTAGCACGATTAAGTCCGGTCAGACACACTCACATCGCGGCGTCGCGTCGGCCGTTTAATACCTACGTTTTCTAAAAATGCAAGCGCAAAATAAAATATACAGTAAATTTTAATAAATAATTTTGGCATCTATAACAAAATTCAAAGGAATCATTTGAGAATAGCTCAATCGTGTGAGTCTAATAGCTCGACACTATTATAGAAAAATAAACTTTGCGATTTTAGTTTCCCTTTCGCGCCATTAAAGTGTGTATTACTAGTACATTGCAGTAGAAGCGTAACCGAAACATTCGAGTTTAATTCGACCCTCCTGATGTTGAGCATCAAATCTCTGTTACAGAGGTATGAACTACGTATAGACCACGTTACTAGTACCTATTAATCCTTATCTCGATAATTGACATCGTTTTTCATTTTTTTCAGTGCCCATGTAATACTTAAAAATTATTTAAATTGGCCATTCCATTCAAAATATTATGAATTAAAGAAAGAAAAACGACAATAAAACCTTGTTCGCAGAAGGTTTTTATTTATCAAAAATAATTCACTTTTTGATAACTAAAGTCGAAGTCAAAATCATTTATTTCATGTAAATCTTTACAGATATTTATGAATAGTCAAAAAAAAAGTTTAACAATGAGGTCTTAGAGTGCTTTTGGTTGGGCAGCTATACATTAACAAAAGAACGACAAATATTTATTATCGATATCAGATTTAAACGCGATGGAATGGAAATCTTTATATGAAAAATACTACCTAACCGAACACACACTACATAACCAACTAGTGTAAGACTAGTGTTAACTAACTATTAACTAGGATTTTAGTTAAGTATAGCTACTTTTCTACTTCAAAGGGTTACTAATATATACATAAATGATTGCTAATGTTGTTTCTTGACCGTTGTTTAAAAATTAATCTCAGCTGAAAACAAAGGGTCAATGATCTTTCGGGTCAGGTCGTTGTACTGCAAGTCTTATGGTAATCGTTGTGCATAAATAATCACTGGGTCGCGTCAAATAGATTAAGATAATTTTCATTATGTAAGGTAAGATGACGCATCCATCTTCCACATTTACATTATACATACAAAAATAGATCACTGCTTATACTTTACTTACCTAAAAATACCATATGCAAACTTATACTCACCCTTTCTACTTTATATCTTATTCGCTTAGTACGCACGCGAAGGAGAATAAAAATCGTAAGTTGACTTACCTCTAAATCTGTTATTTGCGCACAAATATACTGTATCGGACCCTAATTCCATACCTACTGTTTAACAGTGCGCGCGTAAGAATATGTTTCATAAAAAAAAACAAGTAAAGTTCTTAAGGCTAGGACCAACTTGAATCACAAAACTAAGGTCATTGGGCATAATCCGACCCGATTTGTGAAGGTTTGCCTACAGAAACAAAATTACTTTTAAATTAATAAGGTATATCCCACTTTCCATTTTAAGTTTTTTTTTTTTTTTAAACCATGGGAATAAAATATTACAAGTGATTCAAAAGTTGAATATATTTATTGCAAAGAACAAAATATAATTTAAATGAAGGAATTGTATTAATAAACACCATGCGTATGAGTACTCGGTCTGGCGGCATATATAATACTTTCTCTCTCGCAAATTAAATAAATCTTTTTTTTTACAAACCATCATGAACAAATATCGAAATTCTCTACACTATTTTATTTCTGTAGATTCTGGATATATTTTTTGTACTAAGTGAGATAGTACAATTGCACCTGTAGATATTAATCAAGTTGAAAAAACCTCAGTTTTTTTTTTCTATGATACAGAATTTCATTTTCTGTCTGATTCCCATTATTTATGGTAATGCGACCCATATATTCGTAAACCAGAGATATATGTCGAAACATCCCACATCAATTAATTTCTGTATGTCGTGGGTAAATTTTTCATACTTGCCCAATGACCTTTGACAAACTAATTATAGTCAAAATTCGTAGGTTTTAATAACATTAAAAACAATATGAGCTAAATAAAAAAAAGTACACGATTAATGTTTTAGTAAATTATAATACCGATATAAAACAATAATAAAAACATAGTTGTCGCTAAAGATATTAAGTAAATTACGAAATCAAAGTTTTTTGTTTTTGATTTGTTTTTCTTCAGAAACCAAATTCTATTTTTTTGTTTATTCGATTACTATTTTTATTCATAAAATAACGTGTGTACTGTATTATTTTGCGTTATTAATTTAATAATAATTTAAAAATTACTCTCCCTTGATTTCACATTGGTCATGGCCTTAAGTCGTTATATTTTTTTAGACTGCAATAAATAAAATACAAAATGTACGTTTCAGTTGTTTCTGATTTTTTAAAAACTAATAAAACAACTTTTATTTGTAAAGTTTAAAGCTCAACCCAACAAAGGAGTTTGTGTGGCGAGAACGGGCATTCTTATACCTACTATTCACCTGAACTCCAGCACCTTTGAATTACTAGGTATTTTATACAGCTCCTCTGGAGGTGCCAAGTTTATGTTGGCTCAGACTAAGTTATATGAAGTTAACATTGTATCAAGCTTTTATCGCCTAAGCTTTGGATTTTCCTGGGACCACAAGTTTGTCAGAGAGTTTTAATTGCTTTCTTTTGTAATACGTTTTTAGCCTTCGTCTAGCTTTAAGTTTCCAAATTGGAACAATGTTTATTATTTTAAATTGTTATATCCCATCGTTCAATAATGGAGGATTTATAGAGCAAAAATAAAATGGTAAACTAATAAAAAAAAAAAGTATAAAGTATGTTTCTTTATAATATATTTTTAGTACATTTCACATATATTGCCCTTATCATAATCTAGGTATGTAAAAATACTAATAGGTAATATATTATTATAAACAACCTACTGGCAAACTGTAATAGTAAAAACGTACTAATCCTCCGTAGACTAGTGGTTGCGGTTGTGTGTTTCCGGAGGTCATAGGTTCGATTTAAATTTTTAAGTTTTTTTGTACAGTTTTGTCATGGTATGGGTGTTTATAAAATATAATATGTATTAATATCGAACAGAGTATTTTTTCCGGAAAAATTGTTTAAAAATTCTGTCATTATTTTAGAACATCTCATTGCTGTCTTCTGTCTCATTTACTCATTCACTTTTTATATGGAGATTTTTTATAACTTATGTAAGGAATGCCCAAATTTATATAAGGATTAGTCGTTGCTTAACAAACGTTAAGTCTTAGCCATTACTTCGGACTATCAAACTGGATGCTTCGCAGTAGTTCCATTGGCTAGTTCCATGATGGAACTAGTGTGATACTTTTTCGCACTAGTTTTATTTCTTAGTGTAATGGTAATAATGGAACCACTGCGTTTAATAAAACATTGGTTGGCATTAGTACCATGATGGTACTTATAAGTTTTTTTTTGTTTGTGTACCAATGAGTTATTAAACCTGCATATTAAAAAAACAAAATTTTGACTTTTCCATACGATTTTCGAAACATTTTCTTTTATACAAACCTACAATATTGCACCCGTTCTGAAGTGATAGCATCCTGGCCCTCCCCCACCACTGAACTTGGCCACCACATATATCATTAACTAATATAACTCAAATAAAATAGGAAAGAATGTAAGAGCTAGTTTGTGAGAGCGATTCATAAATGCGGACTTTAAATCCTAAATTTCAGTGCTTCAGTGCTTCCGTTAGATTTTTAAAAGGTCAGAAGTTATTATATAGACGAAATTAACTCGTGCGTAGCAATTACTTTAACTAGTTTATTTGCCTAGTATAAGGTCATAGGATAAAGCTTAGTGAAGTGTAAAAATAACGAGTACATTTACGATTTTGTACTAAAAAATAGTTTTATAAAATATATTGCGAAGTCCACGAGAAAGCAGATAATCTACGAACTTTACTAAACTAGTCAAACTTTACTAGTCAAACTTTTGAACAAGAATTGTTACAATAAATAATATAAAAATGTTTTTTTTCCTTTACTTAGAATTAAATATTTTTTAGGGTGGGCTACACCTTTTAGGTACATAAGCACGTGTTTAGGTGGCTTGCTCTTCATAAATATTATTAACTTGACAACAAACAATGAGAAACAGTTACGTGGTGGCCGAGTTGGTTAGACCTTGGATTTAAAACACTTACGTCCCTGGTTCGAATCCCGGTATATACCAATGAGTTTTTAATTAAAAAAATTATGTACGTTTGTTTGACAAAACCACTATAGTGCCTCGGAGAGCACGCTAACTTGTCGGTCCCGGTTTCACTATTCCAACTTGCGAAACTGTTTATAGATGGGTTATTTAGTCTATTCAAAACATCGCGACGAGCTAGCCACTTGTTCGGTGCAGACTCATACCATTGGCTACGACGAGGTGGGATTAAAAACCCCTCCGCTGGGTACCCTGGTCTCGAGCGCCGTAAGGCACCCGTGATGATATGTATGTATGTGTGTGTAGAAACAGTTACGTCTAAATAAATCCAAAGGATTACAAAAAAAATATACTTTGACAAAGTTATAATATCTAGCTATAAGTATTTTAAAGTGTGTACAATTAATTTAATAATAGGCATAGCGTGGGTACTAAGGTGTCGCTTAAGTGTCTACTACATACACAAACCTAATAATGTTAAATAGGCAAGCAAGGTCTTAAGTCTGAGAATTCATCGTATAATCTGGAATATTTTAACCTTCAGTTGCCTGGTGACAAAATCTGGCATGGCATACCTAGTGGGTCTCTTACATCTGAATTTTTAGTTTCACATTTCACATAAAAATTTTGATAGATAAGGTGCCTAAATGTTCCAATACTTAAATTCATCATCATACCAGCCTTTCACGCGTCCGCTACTGCACATAGGCCTTCCCCAAAGATCGCCACAATGACCGGTTCTGCGCTGCCTGTAAGCATCGGCTTCCCGCGAGCTTTTTAAGATTGTCGGTCCATCTGGTGGGGGCCTGTCTCTGCTGCGTCCTCCAGCATAGGGGTCGCTACTCGAGAACCAGATAATGCCCTACTTAAATTAAATTCATGAAATAAAATATTTATTTCATTAATCGTTATAAAATAATATAAATAAATATATCATCACAGTTGCCATTTTGTATTGTTGCAGTGTTGATGTGGGTACAGCCTCGTTGTATAAAGCGGCCACCCATTCCAGAACCGGCCTTGTTGTCATCTGCTTAACCTTGTTATCAGTTGCGCAGTGACTTAGAATTTGCCATGTTTGTTTTATAATATACCTACATTACATATAACAATTTTAATTAATTAATTTAAAGTTTCAGAAAAACATGACAAAAAAATTTTGAAATACATACATAGGTATTAGGTAGTATTAGTTTTGTTGCATAGATCACACACTAGGATTACCGCGGTGACTAGTCTCCTTCTAGGTTCGAGTACACGGCCTAAAACTTAATAATTTAGTATTTAGGTATGTTTCGATATTAAACAACTAAGAAAAATAACATATCATCACGGGTACCTTACGGCGCCCGAGACCGCCTTGACGGCCCCAGGGTACCCAGCGGAGGGGTTTTAATCCCACCTCGTCATAGCCGATGGTATGAGTCTACACCGAACAAGTGGCTAGCTCGTCGCGATGTTTTGAATAGACCCAATAACCCATCTATAAACAGTTTCACAAGTTGGTATAGTGAAACCGGGACCGACAGCTTAACATGCTCTCCGAGGCACTATAGTGGTGTTGTCAAACAAATGTACATATTTTTTTTAAATTAAAAACTCACTGGTACACACCGGGATTCGAACCAGGGACCTAAGTGTTTTTAAGTCCAAAGTCTAACCAACACGGCCACCACGTATTAAGAAAAATAAGATAATAAATAAAACTATTCAAAATGAACACAAAATAAGCAATAGTAAAAAGTATTTGAAAAGTACCTTAGAAAATACAAAGTAAAGTATAATTAGTATATAAAAGTTTAATAAATAAGTGAACCAACATATTATTAATGTGTAAAACAACAAAATAAAAACAAATATATATGTATGACACAATGACATAAAATAGGTATATATAATAAAAAAAAACAATTACAACTTTTAAACTAATCGCTAATCAAGATTACTGTCTGTGAGTGAAATAAGATATAGATAACTGATTTTACGGGTGTGAAGTTGGCAGCCAAAATCTAGCAGCCTTTATAACCCGACCACTTTAAATAGGTTTTAAATAAATATTTGTTTTTATATATATGCGATAATATATTTAAATGTTTAACAGGTACATAGTCTTAATATAATAATGAAGCAACATAAAAAGTCACCTGCATCCAATTTTTCCTGAAATCTCAAATAACTTATGAAAATTCTTTACATATTTAAAAAGGCTGCTAGGCTTATAACTTCTATACTAGACATAGAATAGAAGCTAAAATTGGTAAATAGCTAGAATACAAAACATAGAGTAGCATAGGCATAGCCACCTGCGCTCCATTTTCCCTGAAATCCTTAAAGGAAAAAATCTTTGATATTTTTTTTTTATTTCCTAGCTGACATTAAGTGCTAGATTTACTACTTCCATACTAGACATAGGACCTTGATAAAAATTGGTAATTAGCTAGAAAACAAACTCTAAAATACTATAGTCATACCCATATGCGCCCCATTTTCCCTGATATTCTGAAAGAAATAATCAAAAACTACTTTATAAATTTAAAAAATTTTGTAAACAGATTGGAGTTCTTTACTTCTATACTAGACATAGGATGTCTATAAAAAATTATAAATACCTAGAATACAAAATATAGAGTAGCAAAGACTACTCGCGCTTCATTTTATTCTAAATTACAAAAAAAAAAATTTAAATTTACTCACGAAAAATCTTTACATATCTAAAAAGGTTGCTAGGTTCATAACTTCTATACTAGACATACAATATTAACTAAAATTGGAAAATAGCTGGAATACAAAACATAGAATAGTATAGACAGACTTTTTAGAATTGAGAAAAAAAAACAAAAGTACATGAATGATTTTTTTCAGGATTTCAGGGAAAATAGAGTGCAGGTGGCTATGTCTATACTATTCTATATTTTGTGTTTTAGCTACTTACCAATATTAGTTAATATTGTATGTCTAGTATAGAAGTTATAAACCTAGCAGCCTTTTTAAATATGTAAAGAATTTTCGTAAGTAAATTTAAAGATTTTTTTTTGTATTTTAGAATAAAATGGAGCGCGAGTGGCTATGTCTTTGCTACTCTATATTTTGTATTCTAGCTATTTATCAATTTTAGTTAATATTCTATGTCTAGTTTAGAAGTTATAAACCTAGCAGCCTTTTTAGGTATGTAGAAAAAAAAACAAAAGTACATGAATATTTTTTTTAGGATTTCAGGGAAAATGGAGTGCAGGTGGCTATGTCTATACTATTCTATGTTTTGTGTTCTAGCCACTTACCAATTTTAGTTAATATTGTATGTCTAGTATAGAAGTTATAAACCTAGCAGCCTTTTTAGATATGTAAAGAATTTTCGTAAGTAAATTTTTTTTTTTTTTTTTGTAATTTAGAATAAAATGGAGCGCGAGTGACTAAATCTTTGCTACTCTATATTTTGTATTCTAGATATTTACCAATTTTAGTTAATATTCTATGTCTAGTATAGAAGTTATAAACCCAGCAGCCTTTTTATATATGTAAAGATTTTTCGTAAGTAAATTTAAAGATTTTTTTTGTAATTTAGAATAAAATGGAGCGCAGTTGGCTATGCCTATGCTACTCTATGTTTTATATTCTAGGTATTTACCATTTTTCATTGACATCCTATGTCAAGTATAGAAGTAAAGAACTCCAATCTGTTTAAAATTTTAAAATTCATAAAGTAGTTTTTGATTTTTTCTTTCAGAATATCAGGATTTCAGGGATAATAGAGTGCAGGTGGCCATGTCTATACTATTCTATGTTTTGTGTTCTAGCTACTTACCAATTTTAGTTAATATTGTAAGTCTAGTATAGAAGTTATAAACCTTTCAGCCTTTTTAGATATGTAAAGAATTTTCGTAAGTAAATTTTTTTTTTTTTTTTGTAATTTAGAATAAAATGGAGCGCGAGTGGCTAAATCTTTGCTACTCTATATTTTGTATTCTAGCTATTTACCAATTTTAGTTAATATTCTATGTCTAGTATAGAAGTTATAAACCTAGCAGCCTTTTTAGAATTGTAAAGAATTTTTGTAAGTAAATTTAAAGTTTTTTTTTTTATAATTTAGAATAAAATGGAGCGCAGGTGGCTATACCTATGCCACTTTATCTTTCATATTCTAGATATTTACCATTTTTCATTGACATCCTATGTCTAGTATAGAAGTTAAGAACTCCAATCTGTTTAGAAAATTTTAAATTCATAAAGTAGTTTTTTATTTTTTCTTTCAGAATTTCAGGGAAAATGGAGCGCATGTGAGTATGGCTTTAGTATTTTAGAGTTTATTTTCTAGCTAATTACCATCATTTATCAAGATCCTATGTCTAGTATAGAAGTAGTAACCTAGCAGACTTTTTAGAATTGAGGAAAAAAATCAAAAGTACATGAATGATTTTTTTCAGGATTTCAGGGAAAATGGAGTGCAGGTGGCTATGTCTATACTATTCTATGTTTTGTATTTCAGCTATTTACCAATTTTAGTTAATATTGTATGTCTAGTATAGAAGTTATAAACCTAGCAGCCTTTTTAGATATGTAAAGAATTTTCGTAAGTAAATTCAAAGATATATTTTGTAATTTAGAATAAAAGTGAGCGCAGGTGGCTATGCCTATGCTACTCTATGTTTTATATTCTAGGTATTTACCATTTTTCATTGATATTCTATGTCTAGTATAAAAGTAAAGAACTCCAATCTGTTTAGATTTTTTATTATTTTTAAAGTAGTTTTTGATTTTTTCTTTCAGAATTTCAGGGAAAATGGAGCGCATGTGGGTATGGCTATAGTATTTTAGAGTTTATATTCTAGCTAATTACCAATTTTTATCATGATCCTATTTCTAGTATGGAAGTAGTAAACCTAGCACTTAATGTCAGCTAGGAAATTGAAAACATAAATCAAAGATTTTTTTCTTTCAGGATTTTAGGGAAAATGGAGTGCAGGTGGCTATGCCTATGCTACTCTATGTTTTGTATTCTAGCTATTTACCAATTTTAGCTTTTATTCTATGTCTAGTATAGAAGTTATAAGCCTAGCAGCCTTTTTAAATATGTAAAGAATTTTCATAAGTTATTTGAGATTTCAGGAAAAATTTGACGCTGATGACTTTTTCATATTCTAGATATCATTCTAATTGATTTAAATCGTGTTTTAGTATTGACGATATAACGAAATATAGTGGTTAGTTAATTAATGTAAAATAAAATTTTTAATATACGTGGTGGCCTAGTTGGTTAGACCTTGGACTTAAAAACGCTTAGGTCCCTGGTTCGAATCCCGGTGTGTACCAATGAGTTTTTAATTTAAAAATTTATGTACATTTGTTTGACAACATCACTATAGTGCCTCGGAGAGCACGTTAAGCTGTCGGTCCCGGTTTCACTATACCAACTTGTGAAACTGTTTATAGATGGGTTATTGAGTCTATCCAAAACATCGCGACGAGTTAGCCACTTGTTCGGTGTAGACTCATACCATCGGCTACAACGAGGTGGGATTAAAACCCCTCCGCTGGGTACCCTGGGGCCGTCTAGGCGGTCTCGGGCGCCGTAAGGCACCCGTGATGATACATATATATATATATATATATATATATAAATTTTTAATGTATAAGATTTTTTTTAATAGTTTTTTCTTATGTTTCTTCATTATTATATTAAGACTATGTACCTGTTAAACATTTAAATATATTATCGCATATATATAAAAACAAATATTTATTCAAAACCTATTTAAAGTGGTCGGGTTATAAAGGCTGCTAGATTTTGGCTGCCAACTTCACACCCGTATTGATTTTGATTTCAATTTGTGTCAAATGCTAGAATTTTTCTGTGTTCGTGAATATAACCATGGTGTTTGGTGTGACCTAAACTAGTAACCTAATTTAAATATAGATTTCACATACCTACAAGTTTCTAATTACCTTAAAAAAAAATCGTTGCTTTTACGTGATGCGCTGTACGCCAAACAAACAAACGACAATAGATAATAATTTCGAAAAAAATGTGTTTTTATTCCATCTATTCGATAAGGACGACTTGGTTCGATTTTCAGTGCACCCAAAGGTGATGTTTTCTATAAGAAACTTTTAGCGGGCAGTAATAAGTTTTTAATCCTCTTTATACCGCATTTATCTTTGCCGCGCACTTTTTGAATTTGGAACAAAAAGTACGCGTGTTCAGCGCCAAAGAATCAAACGCAAACATTGTTTTATTATTAGATACTATTTAATTTAGTTGTTACTCTATGTTTTATTAAATAATAATATTACAATAAAATATGAGGCGCCTTTTATTTTCTCATAGAGGGTGATGAAAAGTAGAGTGTATCATTCGGGCGCGAAATGTATTTTTGGCTCGGGCGGCATACTTTGATTCCTCGCTACGTTCAGGATTCTACTAAAGAATCCCTCACTTCTCTCTGGATTCAAAAAAGCGCCCTCGCCGTAAAAATATTAGTTTGCTCCCTTACTATATAATCTAGATACTATTTAACTTTCTATTCATATTCATATATATCATTCGGGCGCAAAATGTATTTTTGGCTCGGGCGGCGTACTTTGATCCCTCTACGTTCAGGATTCTACTAAAGAATCCCTTACTTCTCTCTAGATTCAAAAAAGCGCCTTTGCCGTAAAAATATTATTTTACTCCTTTACTATATAATCTAGATACTATTTAACTTTCTATTCATATTCATATATATCATTCGGGCGCAAAAGGTATTTTTGGCTCGGGCGGCGTACTTTGATCCCTCGCTACGTTCAGGATTCTACTAAAGAATCCCTCACTTCTCTCTGGATTCAAAAAAGCGCCCTCGCCGTAAAAATATTATTTTGCTCCCTTACTATATAAACTAGATACTATTTAACTTTCTATTCATATTCATATATATCATTCGGGCGCAAAATGTATTTTTGGCTCGGGCGGCGTACTTTGATCCCTCGCTACGTTCAGGATTCTACTAAAGAATCCCTCACTTCTCTCAGGATTCAAAAAAGCACCCTCGCCGTAAAAATATTATTTTGCTCCCTTACTATATAATCTAGATACTATTTAACTTTCTATTCATATTCATATATATCATTCGGGCGCAAAATGTATTTTTGGCTCGGGCGGCGTACTTTAAATCCCTCGCTACGATCAGGATTCTACTAAAGAATCCCTCACTTCTCTCTGGATTCAAAAAAGCGCCTTCGCCGTAAAAATATTACTTTGCTCCCTTACTATATAATCTAGATACTATTTAACTTTCTATTCATATTCATATATATCATTCGGGCGCAAAATGTATTTTTGGCTCGGGCGGCGTACTTTGAATCCCTCGCTACGTTCAGGATTCTACTAAAAAATCCCTCACACCTCTCTGGATTAAAAAAAAGCGCCCTCGCCGTAAAAATATTAATTTGCTCCCTTACTATAACAATCTACATACTATTTAACTTTCTATTATTTATTTCCCGCATCTTTTGCAAACAAAAAAATTACAAAATGATTATATGTATAGATTTATTCTATCACGTTTTATGAAGAGTAAAGTTCTATATAAGTAAAAAAAGTAACACCATTTTCGTGTTCGAAGCAAATACTTTTGTATCTTCAGAAATATCCCTTAAGTCGACGGTAAACGAAATGTCGTTTATTGTCGAAGAAGGATCAACAAACTTCGCAGACAGTATCTTATTATTTGCTTTAAAGTGTTTATGGTGAACAAATATTTAAAATATTTATCTTTTTGAAACTAGTATTATAGAATTCCATCTGGATCTAAAATCGTTTGAGTCAAAGTATATATTTTATGTATACCTTAACCTTAGTGTAAGTTTAATAGTCGATGCTTAGCACAAGTGATTGCTTCTAATTGTCAAAATTTCGTTTTTTAATATGCAGTTTGACAGTCCAAAGTAATGGCTAAGTCTTACCGTTAGATAGTTTTATTTTATCGAATGCAAAGTATGTAATACTTTGCATTCGATAAAGTAAACTGGAAGAAGATGAAGGTAATTTTAAAGAAATCAGAATTGGATTACAGAGACATATACGTATATATAAATATATCTTCACGGGTGCCTTACGACGCCCGAGACCGCCTAGGCGGCCCCAGGGTACCCAGCGGAGGGGTTTTAATCCCACCTCGTCGTAGCCGATGGTATGAGTCTACACCGAACAAGTGGCTTGCTCGTCGCGATGTTTTGGAGAGTCCCAATAACCCATCTATAAACTGTTTCACAAGTTGGTATAGTGAAACCAGGACCAACAGCTTAACGTGCTCTCCGAGGCACTATAGTTGTGTTGTCAAACAAATGTACATAATATAGTACACACCGGGATTCGAACCAGGGACCTAAGTGTTTTTAAGTCCAAGGTCTAACCAACTCGGCCACCACGTATATATAAATATGATATATTATTGAGAGAAACATAAAGCCAAAATAAAAGAACTACCCTACCAATTAGTGCATAGTCTCTGTTTACATTTTATTTTATTTTATTATAACAAGTTAGTGATCTGTGAAATAAATGTAACGAACTGTGCAGAAGACCAAGTTCTATAACATAAAGTGTTATCTCACCATAAAACGGCGTAACCATCAAGTTTTTAGAATAAACAGTGCGACGACCCTGTCAGCTTTGTGATTGTTCCACCTATTTTACATAGCAACAGAATATTCGTAATTGAAGTCCTGAATAAAACAGCGATTGAGTGCTAGTGTTAATATATTATTTGGTGCAATTAATCAATTACCAATTTTATAAATACAATAATATTGTTTACTTCACGGGCAGAATATTTCTTTGCAACGCCATCTATTGTGTTTCCTGTGAACTCGTTGGATGTCTACCAAACTAACGTACAAGTAAATCTGTCCCCGCGCATACTTGCTGGCACATTTACTGCAAATATTCGAGAGAGGGCGCAGCGACATCTATGATATTTTTACCAAACTTGTTGGATAATACAAATACACTCGCATAAATCTAAAGACCTAGTACAATAACTATCCGTTGGGGGCGCTAGTGGTGAATACATATATATATTTATTGTGAATTGTTACACATTTTTGGAAAAGAACTGTAGCGCGTGCGTAAATTCTGTTTTAAAAACAGATAAAGTGGAATGTCGAATCTGCAACAAGATTTATCACTATTCATGCCTAGGAATTGGGAGATCGGATTATGCTAAAATGGTTAAACAAAACCAAACATTCATTAATAATTGCCCAACGTGCAAAGCTCAGGAACCCAAGTCAAATAATACCCCGACACCGGTCCGAGATAATTTTCTTCATTCGTCGACATCCACTGTACCAATTTCGCCGCAGGAGTATGTCAGCTCAGAGATTTCTTCACCGGTGTTAGACAAAAAATACATCAATTTTATATTTAAGCGAGAGATGAGAGAGATGAATGAATTAATACACCATGAATTGACTTCATTTATGACCGACTTTAAGAGTGAGATAACAGATATCCAAAAGAATTGTTGATCTGGAATCGCAGCTTAGTCAACACCAAACTCGAGTTACCTGTTTGGAGTCAGAATTTAATAAACATCAACAATGGCTTCGTCGAGACAATATAGAAGTCCAGTGCCAGAGTTAAAAAATGAGACTCCGTCAGATATCATACTACGTATAGCGAAGCATGCAGGGGTCGATATAAAGTTAGACAATATTAAATTCGCTCATCGCATCCAGCCCGCTAAATCAGTTTCCGGTAGACCTAAGAACATTGTGGTGAAGTTCAGGGAACCCACTTGGAAAAACCAGCTGACCGTGGCGCTCCGAAAGTGTAGAGGTGTAACCAGTACTGATATCGATATACCGGGAAAGAGTTCCAGAATTTTTGTGAATGAACATCTTACGGCCTATAACAAAAATCTGCTAAGATTAGCTAAAGCCAAGTCTCTGGGTTATAAATATACCTGGACAAAAAATTGCATAATTTGTGTTCGCAAAAACGAGGGATCCAATTTTTTTCAAGTGAAATCAGAGCTGGACTTAGAAAAAATTGTTTAACATGTTGGCTAGTTAGTTTTACAAATCGTTTAAACTTGTCTTTTCACGTGATTATTTATTTGAATACATTCTTAATTATTAATTGTAGTATGTTCATTATAAACTATTTAATTTTGCTCATCACTCTGAACTATATTTCTAATTTAATTAATAAAATATTGGCTCTTCGAGTGTATTTTTTACAGTAATTTCAATACTTGTAATTAGGCTTATATTAATTATCATACACTATACATATACATACATATACACTTTTACACAATTTAAACACATCTCATTGCGTCAGCTGCTTAATTACAGTGCGATATGCCGGCTACCTGGCTGCCGCGCTCTGACTGTCGTTTGTGGCGGCTTTCCTCATAATATGATAAATAATAGTTTGTATAATAATTTATATTTTAGTCAACCTGATTTTTATTTTGGAAATTTTTATTTGTATATTTATCACATATTTACCTTTATTTATAATTTATTTATTTTTTATCTTGATTACATTTATATATCAATAAATTATGCACAAGACATTTATAATTTTTATAAATATATTAACGATATAATTTTTGACATGTTATTGTTACAATATTACATTTATACAGTTAATTATAATTTATTTACTTTTTATCACAATCATACTATGTATTTCTCAATTGATTTAGTACATGACATTTATTATTGTTATACATTAATTATTTTTGACATGATTATACCTTTTGACATTTTTCTTATTAATATATATATATTACATTTGATTATAATATTCATTTATTTAATTTTAATTATTATAATTCTGTATTTTTTTCATCTAAGGTTGACATGATTGATAATGATCCAAATATGTATAATTCATATGATGTTGTATTTATATTCACATGTTTTGACTTAATCGATTTATATATTTGCAATTACTTAATATTTAAACTAGTATTTAACAGATGTATGGTTATTATTTACAATAAGCACGAGGTGCTTTTCTTTCTCAATTCCCTAACTCATCTTCCTGTTAAAGTGGGGCATTAAAACGGAAAAAAAAAAAAAAAAAAAAAAGTTAACATTGTATTATCAAAATGTTAGGGGCTTGAGAACGAAAACCCACCTCTTGTATCAAAGTGTTGTATCTAATAATTATGATATAATTGTAGTTACTGAGAGCTGGTTGCACGAGTGGATTTTGGACTCTGAACTTTGCGATAGTGTGTATGATGTATTCCGTTGTGACCGGGACCCCATGTCTACTGGTAAATCGAGGTCGTCGATTTACCAGTAGACATGTCGTGTCGGGCGGGGGAGTTTTGGTGATGGTACGCAGGACCCTAGGTGCTCGCGCACGTGATGACCTGAGCTGCTCGCCTGCTAAAGCAATATGGGTAACTATACCTGGTAAAGCTTTAAACTCAGTTGCTAGGGGTCGAAACCTTCACATATGTTCCACCTACGTAGCCGGGGGAGGAAGCCACATCAGAGATATTAATTCGGTGCTTCATTCTGTAAAATACGTCGCTACCAACAACATTTTGGATCACATTGTTTTACTAGGGGATTTTAATCTGCCAAATGTACGGTGGTCGCCCACAGGGCCTATTTATCTACGTCGAGAAGCGGTCGATGTGCAAAATGCTGCCTCTAATTTTATTGATGAGCTAACGATGTTGGATTTGTCTCAATTTAATGATGTCCCTAATTCTCAAGACAACATCTTGGACTTGGTGTTTTGTAATTTTCCCGTTGACCTCCATAGATCTGATTCACCTCTGCTACAAGAGGATTGTTTTCATCCATCCCTTGAAGTAGAATTACAAAATATAGCAGTCCGCCCCCTGCCAGAATCAAATGATAATAATTATGTATATAAATTTCATAAGGGCGACTACGAAGGCATACGTGAAGCCATTCGTAATATGGATTGCTCCGCTTTGGTTAGTGGGGTGACTGTCGATGATGCTTTAAGTGACTTTTATAACTCTCTTACCTCTATAATCGACAGATATGTACCTAAGGCTCCTCGATCAAAAAATAAGTATCCTAAATGGTTTAGTTCAGCACTGATAAAAATTATTAAAGAAAAATCCAAAGCTCACAAGAGATGGAAGAGGTTCAACAACCCCTCAGATTACGAAGTTTTTTCTCTCTGTTGAGAGCTAGACAAAAAAGTTTCAAGCTCAGTGTTACAATGAATATACATCTAGTATGCAATCCCTTATTAAAAAGGACCCTAAAAGGCTATGGTCGTTTGTTAAATCTCGTAAAGGTGGTACTGGATATCCTTGTCAATTTGTTTGCGATGGCGACACTCTTACCAAAGGCCAGAGTATATGTGACAGTTTTAATAACTTTTTTGCGAGTGTTTTCTCTGAGCCAGCTGTTCAGTATACATCTATGAATATGGCGCCCCCTTTTTGTGACTCAGACGATATTATTAATAAGCTTAGCGTTAATTAGGGGCAAGTGTTGGACATTTTGCAAACCCTAGATATATCAGGTGGACCTGGAAGCGATGGCATAACATTGTTTTTCATTCGTGAGTGCGCTGGTGAACTTTGTGCTCCTTTATCGATTTTATTTAACAGGTCACTGAATGAGGGGGTTTTTCTGCAAATTTGGAAAGAGGCAAATATCGTTCCTATTCATAAGAAGGGCTTAAAAACAAATATAATTAATTACCGCCCTATTTCCATTTTGAATATTTTTAGTAAGGTTCTTGAGAAACTTGTTTATAATAATATATATGCCATTATAGTCAGGGGTATACCGTCGGCACAGCATGGATTTGTGAAGGGCCGTTCTACTCTCACAAATCTTGCGGAGTTTATCTCATTTGTAACCGATTCTATGGATAAGCGTAGTCAGGTTAATGTGATCTACACTGACTTTGAAAAAGCTTTCGACAGGGTAGATCACACCATCCTGCTGCGTAAATTACAAACACTAGGCATTCGTGGTAACTTATATCGTTGGGTTTGCTCTTATTTGTGCAATAGGTCTCAGAGAGTTTGCATGGGCAGTTACAGATCAGATTTCGTCCGAATTCCTTCTGGAGTCCCTCAGGGTTCACATCTAGGTCCGCTGTTTTATAATGCGCATTTATACAATATTTACAAAGTTGTCCACAGTTCAGAGTACCTTATGTATGCCGATAATACGAAGATATTTTTAAAAATAAATAGTATTGATGATTGCTTCAGACTTCAACGGGATTTGGACTCTTTAAATAAATATTATAACAATAATAGAATTAACGTAAATGTTTCTAAGTGCGCTCATATCACCTTTACTCGAAACAAGAGTATAATAAATTTATTTATAATACCGGTGGCACAACTATTCAAAAGGTAGATATGATAAGCGACCTGGGTGTGAATCTTGATTCTAAATTGATCTAAGATCAACATATAGATGCCATCGTCAACAAGGCTTATAGGAACTTGGGATTCGTAATGAGGGTGTGTTCTCCTTTCACTGACATCCACTGCATAAAAATAGTCTATTATGCCTATGTTAGGAGTGTCCTTGAGTATGCCAGTAGTATTTGGTCACCCCAATACACCGTTTACAAAGATAAAATCGAACACATACAGTCCGTCTTCCTAAAACACCTAAACTATAGAGTAAGGTTTAAGGGTAGTAATTATCATGATTCATGTAGAAAACACTGCCTTCTACCTCTAGAGTTAAGGCGACAACTACTCGACATGGTGTTTTTCTTTGACCTGGTTAATGGAAGGTTGGACTGTCCCGAATTGGTTAGGCAAATAACGATCAGAACACCATGTCGACGAACCCGTGTGACTGCCCGAGCACTATTTAGCACGCCTTACTGCTCCACCAACTATGCACAAAATTCGACATTGTCACGAATTGCCAGACTATACAATGACAGTTTTATCGATATTGATATTTACTCTGGTAGTAAGCAAGCTTTCAGGGGAGCTGTGGCAGGACGGTTGGAGTACTTATATTGCGGCTGACGCAATAGTATATGCTACACACTCACAAACACACACACACACACACACAATAAGTCACATGCACTCACGTCTTCTAACCAGTATGAGCTATGTTCTAATTTTTTTTGTAATATTTGTGAAATTCTATTATCGGCCATTTGTAATATTTTTATATATGTTTGTATTTTTGAATTTGTGAATTTGTGATATTTCCACGAATAAATAAATAAATAAATAAAACAATTTGTAAGGCAGGGGTGTCCAATCTCGCCATAAATATTTAATATTTTTATAGAAGGTGCCATTAGGAAAAAATAGAAAAAACACAATAGGCTATACGTATCAATGGAGAATATTTTAATTTTATTAGATTTGCAGCAATAGCAGAAAATTAAAATCAACTTGTAAAAAGAATAAAAAACACATTTCAGGAATTTGGACGCAATATATTTAAACATTGATACATCAAGTCAAAAAAGTCAAAAATATTTATTTCATGTAAACCTTTACAGGCATTTATGAAAAGTAAAAAAAAAAAAAGTATATATAAGGTCCTGTGTGCACTTGGCCAGGTCGCCATTCCTCCCACAGACAAATGTATACAAAATAAACAAATCGTAAACTATTAAACTATTGTCCTTGCGAGAGAAAAAAAAAAAAAAACATCCCAACCGAACATACACTAGATAACCAACCAGTTTAAGACTAGGTGGTTAGCTGGTTCCATTGACCTGTCAATCGTTGACATAAAACAAAGACGCTCATTACATCCAAAATAACACCAGTAGGTACATAAAACAATACATTTAAATAATAAAAGTATAAAGGTGCTTTTTTATTTTATTATTTAAATACTATGGCAAGCTGTAAAAACGTACCAAGAATAAGGCTGACATCATGGAACAGAGGCTAGTTGAAGAATTAGAAGATGACGATGACGTAACACCTTTTTAAAAATACGAAGAGGGATCCAATGAACCTACGTCTATAGTTAAGGGTTAAAAGAATAAATATATATTGTACAGAGTATATATGATTATAGTTTGTCTACATATGTTAGGTATATATTGTAATATGTTAGGTATGGTTGTAGTTAGTACGATGTACGTTTTCCTTTTTATAATTTTCTGTATTGATATTTTATAGGAATTATTTTAATGTGAGGGTTTTTTTCGAATTTCAGGGGTTGATATTATTTTTCCTATAATATTTTATTTATAACGCCTCTAAAATATATATAAAAAGATGAATATTTAAGCTAACACCAGCTAAGACCGGTCGTGATTGTGGTGGGAAATGTTTGATCAGACGCTCCTCTTAATGGAATAATTCTATATTGTTCAAAGTATATATGATTATAGCTTAGTTGATATATGTTAGGTATATATAATATCTTGACTGTAATGAGTATTACGTATGTCAATATTATTAATAAGAGGTAACTAGATTCTTTTATATTTAATTTCGGCTTCAAAAAAAAAGTATCATTGTATCCATTGGGAAACGACATATTTTTCTCAGTTTAAAGTCAATCGGAAGATGCGTTAAAAATAAATAGTAGAATTTTATATAGGTATGTATTTTACATACACAATTTATAATCGAATTTTAATTCCTAAATTCATATTTTATTTGGAATATTTTGTCCACCAAAATTGAGTTTTAAAAGTACATATTTATGAGAAAATACTTCCAGCAGATGCGCAGTTGATCAAGGCCCCGGGGTGGAGCTCCCAGACCATGACCTGGAAAAATTCTAAAACTATATCTAGGTCTAGGCTACTTGGGGCAACACTAAGAATTATATTTCATGCCCACCAAACAATTTCTTTCCATTATATGGTAAGTCTCTAACTATTAGGAGTGAAACAAATAAGGAGTGCGAGAAAGTTGTGTTAGACCAAAAATTCAACAAATAGATGAATTTTTGGTCTAACGAAAATAACCTAGCGACTAAAACCCAATATTATTATGATATATAAATTTATTATGATTATATTGTCGGCGGAAAGGCAAATTTACTTAAGCGCGAAAAACCAAAATGAGTTATAGTTCGGCTGCATTTTTTTCTTCTGATCTGTCGGCTCAGGGGTCGTTTTGTCCCGTCTGGGTCTCGTAACGATCAGTATCGATAAGATCGAGCACTTTTATGGCGCTTAAGTAACATCTAAAATAGGATAAGAAACACTTTAAAGGTATTTTATATGAACATGTTGCTTAAGCAAAATTATATTAAATTTAACTTAACAGATAAATATATATATTTACCTTTCTCTATTGAGTAATTTTGCCAGAGTAGAAATTACGCTTATTGTGCGTATAAATACGTGGCAGCCGAGTTGGTTAGACCTTGGTCTTAAAAACACTTAGGTCCCTGGTTTGAATCCCGGTGTGTCCCAATGAGTTTTTAATTAAAAAATGTATGTTCATTTGTTTGACAACACCACTATAGGGCCTCGGAGAGCACGTTAAGCTGTCGGTCCCGGTTTCACTATATCCACTTGTGAAACTGTTTGTAGATTATTGAGTTATATTACGTAGTTATTAAGTCTATTAAAATATCGCGACAACTAGCCACTTGTTCTGTATAGACTCATACCATCGGCTACGACGAGGTGGGCTTAAAAACCCCTTCGCTGGGTACCCTAAGGACGTCTAGGCGGTCGATATATGTTATTGTGTGCTTTTATTGGTATTTATGACAATATGCTTTGAAGGGTATTGTTATGTTACTATCTCATGAAATTTTAGCTTACCAAGTTTTGTTGATATATTTCTTCTAGGTAAACTTACCTTACAAGAAATCAAATACATTAGTTAATTATCTGGTTTTTCCAAATAGTGATTAACTACATATTTAATTGTTAGTAAACCGGGCATAATTTTCAAACTCCTGTAACTTCAAAAAATGACAATAAAATCATAAATTCTGAGTATATTAATTTTTTTAATCCAAAGGAAAAAAATATGATTATCTTTTGAAAAAAAAAACTTTGAAATTGATTTTATCGAGACCATATTTTGGCGCTTAAGTAAAGTTGCCTTTCCGCCGACAATATACATGTATAAAGCGCTGGCATGGTAGACATGGTCAACATAATTACATTTTTTTTTTGTTTTTTTTTGTTTTAAAACAAACACGCTTACTAAATTGCAGACAGCAACTAGTAATAAATAGTTAATATATAGACTACCTACGGGAATAAATTATACAACTTTTTAACTTACCTATACCTATTCTTGCTATAAACATTGTTTCAAGGAAAACAACGTTTTTTTTCTATTACATAAAATATTTATTACTACAGTGAACGTTAGTATTTACGTTAGTATATACGCTGCACCCTACTGATAAATTGAGAAGCTTCTATAGAGCATAAATTTAATTATTCTGCTTATTAAAATGTTGCTCGATAGTAAACATTTTCTCGTCAGTTTTTTTTCTGAGACTCAAAGGGATTGAGTAGGTACCGCCTAAGAATTTGTTTTGATTTTACCGCCCTATTCATTTTTAAATTGTCGGTTAAGTTATGACCGTCTCTTATAATCTGCAAGTCCTTAGTCATCTTTTAAAATATGTTTCTGGGTGCTATATTCATTTACCTAGATTATTCGTACATTATATTATTGTGTAATGCTATCACAGTAATTGGGTCCTCTTCATCACCCCACTATATTAAAAAAAAAAAACAAGAATATTCAATGATATATGTAAATTATAAGAGGTAAAAACACTTAGGTCCCGGGTTCAAACCCCGTTGTGTACCAATGAGATTTTAATCTAAAAACGCATGTACATTTATTTAACAACACCACTATAGTGCATCGGAGAGCACGTTAAGCTGTCGGTCCTAGTTTCACTATACCAACTTGTGAAACTGTTTATAGATGAATTATTGAGTCTATTCAAAGCATCGCGACGAACTAGTCACTTGTTCGGTGTAGACTCATACCATAGGCTACGACAAGGTGAGATTAAAATCCCTCTACTGAGTACCCTGCTAATATTATCTGTAAGACTTTGTCATCAAGTGGGTCTTTAGTTCTAAGAAAAGATGAATCATCATGAGATTGCTGAATGAAGGGTGTATGGAATCATATTACAGAACGTTATCGCGACGCAAACGTTGTTTATTACCAATAATTAAAATTGTTCATGAAGTTTATCAATATTTTTAATGACTTATTGGGAATTTTGTTTACAAAAGGAAGTCTCTTAATAATACTTAAATAATATTATGTATGTCTGTCCAAATTAATACCACGATAACTATGGGCCAGGCTGATGTCTGTTTGAAAAAATAAAATAATGTTGGTTGCCATTATTTTTTTTGTCTGTCAGTCTGTATTTTTGTACACGCATCACGCAAAAGCTACTGCGTGGAATTGAATGAAGTTTCACCATTTCATTTTGGATGCCAGATGTATTGTTGATGTAACTTGAAATATAGGCAACATTTTAAAGTAAGAAAATATACTATTCATAAATGTGTTTTTTTATGGATATTTGTTACTCAATCATGCCAGAACTAGCAATAGTATTTTTTTTGTTTATAATATTTGCAATAAAGTAGAATTTAAAAAATCATTTTTTTTCTACCCCCATGAAATAAATGTTAACTTTGACTTTTTATTCAGTCAATAAAGGAGGTGCAGAGTCAATAAAGGAGTGTACCTAATCCATTCCATGAAAAACTTGTTCACGGTGATTAGGGAATGAACTTCAAAAAGATCCGGGTGTCGAAGAGGTGAGCCGAAGAAGAGAGGGCAAAAAGATTTTTGTGTTTTTCGCTAAAATCTATAATACTTTATAAAGGGATTCGGTTTTAGTCTGTGGGTTCACCGGTTTTCTGGAGACTACTGCATCGATTTCTTGTCGAGGTGGTTGTCTCCTTTCAGGGTGCGGTTACGAAATGGGTGGTTGAATTGACGATAAGGCAGCGAGTATATACTCGTAATGCAATTCGTCGTCTGGAGACTACTGCATCGATTTCTTGTCGAGGTGGTTGTCTCCTTTCAGGGTGCGGTTACGAAATGGGTGGTTGAATTGACGATAAGGCAGCGAGTATATACTCGTAATGCAATTCGTCATTGTCGCCCCCCATTTCGTAATCGCATTATTTAGCCGGCATAGTGGGAGCGATCAATATTGTTTAAGAACAATTATTGATTGACCCCATTCATGGACTTTGTAGGTCTGCTCACCACCAGGTAGATACAAAGTCACATGTCGTGCTCCAATAAAAAAAAAAAAAAAAAGGGAGAATAAAAATCGTTTACTAGGCTATGTATTAGTAGCGATTTATGTTTAAGTGCACAGGAAATGTATTTGCGAAGTCTAACCACGAGGGTTACAAAACCGACGCTCCAACCGAGTTCGCTATGCACTGTAATCGTCAGCGTTGAGCGTCAAAATACAAACGTGCGGTACATATATGCAAGGCCATGAAACATCGCTGCAAATTGTAGCGATAAAAGCTTCGAACGTTTTGTACGAGCGTTCGGCAGTTTGACGCTTTTATTAAATACGTGGTCGCGCCACGAGCCTTAGTCGGAATGGTCGACCCAGCGTTTAAATCAAAATATTTATTTTTCCAAAATGGATACTAATGTTAAAATATATGCATGAAATGTCTAATTATATATATGGTATTAAATTAACCATATTTTATCCTCCTTAGTGTATAAAAATATAGTTATATTTTAGACAAGTAGGTTGTCTAATATATAAGTATATTTTTCAATCAATTTGTATACTAATAAAAAAGGACATATAAATACATTTCCTCCAAATCGCTGTGAATGAGAAGTGCACTAAAGACTAATATTAATTACCTATATATTTTGTGAAACGTAAACTACCTAGTTTCAAAGCAATATTTAAATAATTTTGGCTGCGACAAGTGTTAAAGAATGACTTCGTTAAAAAAGTGCTAAAGAGAGCCTGATACTCTATTTTCCCCTGAGCGTATTTACATATCGCTGCAAGCGTTAGTTTCGTGGCCTTTATTTCGACGCTGTAAAAAGAATCTTGTAGCGAGTTACCCGAGGGGCACGAAACCCATAAAAATCAGTGCTCTTAAGTTATTATATACAATGGTGAATAAGTATGGATACTATAAAAGAGAACATCCTATACAGCTGGTCGAGAAAAAAAAAATTAATCATGGCAACTTTACTGTAACATAATCTGCATTATTATTTTCAGCCTTAGAATTTTCAATATATATATAAATTTCGGGCATTTTTTTTCCCTGGCTCTTGGTCTATAATGTGCACGGAACAGTCGCGCCCACATGTGGTAGTACCACGTAGTACTCTATGGCGCCATGAGCCTTGTCGGTCAGGTCCATCTAAACGTTGGCGATTAAATCAAAATATTTTGTTTTCAAAATGGATCATCATCATCATCATCATGCCAGCCTTTTTTTGCGCGTCCACTGCTGGACATAGGCCTCCCCCAAGGATCGCCACAACGACCGGTTCTGCGCTGCCTGTATCCATCTGCTTCCCGCGACCTTTTTCAGGTCGTCGGTCCATCTTGTGGGGGGCCTGCCTCTGCTGCGTCCTCCAGCACGCGGTCGCCACTCGAGAACCTTAATACCCCAACGGCCGTCCGTTCTGCGAGCTATGTGGCCTGCCCACTGCCACTTAAGTTTGGCGATTCAGGAGGCTATGTCGGTTACTTTGGTTCTTTTGCGGATCTCATCGTTTCGAATACGATCCCGCAAGGAAACGCCGAGCATAGCGCGCTCCATCGCCCTTTGTGTGACTGTGAGCTTTTCATGAGGCCCATAGTAAGCGACCACGTCTCTGATCCGTAAGTCATCACTGGCAACACACACTGCTCGAACACCTTGGTTTTTAAACACTGCGGTATTTGGGACGAGAAGATATTACGTAGCCTCCCGAATGCTGCCCCGCCGAGTTGGATTCGACGAGAGATCTCTTTCTCGAAGTTGCATTTACCTGTTTGAATTGACTGTCCTAGGTATATATAATTGTCAACAACTTCGAGTGCGGAGCTTGCTATTTTTACAAAATGGATACTAATATAAAAATGTATGCAGGAAATGTCTAATTTATTTATATATAGTATTAAATAACTGTATTTTGGCCTTAGAGCGGTTAAATTATTCAATAGATTGGCCACTCGCTTTTCATAAAAAAAGTTTACGCACTTTTATTACCCTTGGCCTAGATACATACATACATACATATCATCACGGGTGCCTTACGGCGCCAGAGACCACTTAAACGGCCCCAGGGTTCCCAGCGGAGGGTCTTTAATCCTACCTCGTCATAGCCGATGGTATGAGTCTACACAGAACAAGTGGGTAGCTCGTCGCGATGTTTTGAACGCGATGACTCAATAACCCATGTATAAATAGTTTCACAAGTTGGTATAGTGAAACCGGGACCGACAGCTTAACATGCTCTCCGAGGCACTACAGTGGTGTTGTCAAACAAATGTACATTTTTTTTTAAATTAAAAACCCATTGGTACACACCGGTATTCGAACCAGGGACGTAAGTGTTTCTAAATCCTAGGTCTAACCAACTCGGCCACCACGTATATAAATCCTATCCTTATATATCCTTGGCCTAGATGTTACTAATATTTTATTTTACAGGAAATACAGTTCATATTTTATGTAATTGTATGCATGCAGTTTCAAACGATTACCTACAAAAAACATTACGTTGACGATCATATGCGCTTTGTTAAAAACAAAAATAATTTAAGTTAGCATCCCAGAATATATCTAGGTCACCTACAGCCATTATTCGAAGAATTACAAAAATACAATATTATAAAAGTCTTACTTGAGTTGCAGTTGATACTGAGCTTAATACGCCCTTTTCTACCCGACTATACGTGCTGCACTCCGTGAGCGTGGCTTTTTTTTGAGGCCCAGGCATAAACGCCACGAGCGCGGCTTTTTGTCGTGGTCCAGTCATAACGTCAAAAAGCATCTAAATGTTGTTGTAAGTGAAATTATTTAAAAAAAAAAAAAGAACATGGAGGTATAGATTTTATTTACTTGATCCTATTTACATAATTTCTTTATAAAAAAAAAAAAAATTGAAATGACAACTAAAGTAATTTTTAGAATCAAACCTTGGTTGACTTTTTAAAAGATAATAGATTTTTACGAGACTATCATTATATAATAAGGACCGAGTAAGCAATATTTACATTTCCATGTTCTTTTTTTCTTTAATATTATGAAATACAAGAATTTAATATTTTTAACGTTCTTGTTGGCGAATAAATGCTGGCTTCTTAAAAAGCATATGGATTTTGAATTTTAAACTGAAAGGTCTAAACGTTGCTTTCAATATTTTTTTTAAATGCAAATATTAGTTACTAGATTTTAATTATATAGTCTCTTTATGAAAAATCTATATAACTTATAAAAAAAACTAAAGTGTGATTTTAGATTTTAAAATCATACCTTAGTTACAGATTTTTTTATAAAGGGACTGTAATTATGATCAAGTAAAATCTACCATGCACATTATTTTTTTTAGCAAAAAAACTTTAATATTACTGAAATAACATTTACATGTTATTTGATGTTAGATTTCTCAAATATACTATAATATATCCTGTGCTCTTAAGAAGCCAGGAAACGGATTCGCGATCTCAAACGTCTAAAAATGTGTAAATGTTGTTTTCAGTGATATCAAAGTTTTATTTTAACGAAAAAAAAACGTAGAGGCGTAAATATTACTTACTCGATTCTAATAAGATAGTCTTTTTATAAAAAATCTATTAACTTTTGAAAAGACACCCAAAGTTTGATTTATGATTCTAAAAATATTACTTTATTTGTCATTTCCAAACTTAACAGTTTTTTTATAAAGAAATAAGGTAATTTGGATGGAGTAAATAAAATCTACACCTCCATGTTCTGTTTTTTTTCCAAAAATTAACTTTATATCTCTGAAAACAACTTTTAGATGTTTTAACGTTCACGACCGAGTTCGCGAATCCTTTTTCTGCGCACTTAAGTGCTGTATATTCAGAAATTGCCAAATACATACAGGATCAATATAATATTTGTCATTAACAAAAATATTAAGTAAGGTATATTAAGTTTTATTTCACTTATTGCTATTCATACTTGAGAACATTCTTTAATTTTCCATTGCCAGTTATCATCAGATGGATTTTAAAGTCACATGTTTTAAAAATATGTATTGTAAAATACAAAATAATAAATATGATCACGGGTGCTCTACGGCGCGAACAAGTGGCTAGCTTGTCACGATGTTTGGATAGACTCAATAACCCATCTCAGCTTCACAAGTTGGTATAGCGAAACTGGGATCGACAGCTTAACGTGCTCACTGCTCCGTGCTAACGGGCCGAGTATAATAAACAATTGTACATATTTTTTTAGATTAAAAACTCATTGCACCGGGGTTTAAACCAGGGACCTAAGTGTTTTTAAGTCTAAGGTCTAACCAACTCGGCCACCACGTATATTATAATGTATTATACTTAAAATATTTTTTTCTGAAATAGAAATATAGTTTTTTTTAATAGGCATTTATTGTTACCGCCTCCGTAGTGTAGTGGTTGCGCCTTTGGCGTTGTATCCGGAGGTCGTGGGTTCGATTCCCACCCATGGCAATAAAAATATTAGTACGTTTTTCTGTACAATTTGTCATGGTCTGGGTGTTTATAAAATATAATAATATGTATTATATCATTGTTTCTGGTACACATAGTACGTAAGATTAGAGCTTAGTTTGTGACCAGCATAATTTTGTAAAAATAATAATATTAAGTTATTAATGTATCATTTTTTTAAAGTAAATTAATATTTTGTTTAATAAATAAGTTTTATTTTTATATTATATTGTTTAATAATAATATTTTTATTTTATTTTAATATAGCTTGTGCCATCTACCGGCAATGTCTAATAATAAAACCTTTCTTGCACATCTAGCGGGCAATACATCAAGCAGTCACAACGTGATTTTCAGGGTTTCACCGCATCGGTCGTTCAACCGTGCGCCATGCGCAAACCCTGATTCGGCCAAATTTTATATGGGCAAACGATGACAAATATTTACTACCGACATCTAGCGGAAATTATATGTATTATTTAATAAAATGGGTTTTGGTGCATATAAACAATGGGAGAGCTAGGGAATGTATTGAAAAGAATGTATATATTATGGGGAGGATGAGCTATAATTAATAATATTATGAAACATAAATAATATTAGATTTAAAAAAAAAAACACTTAGGTCGCTGGTTCAAACCCCGATGTACCAATGAATTTTTAATCTAAACATGTGTGTACATATTCAACAGCTCCACTATAGTGCCTCGGAGAGCACGTTAAGCTGTCGGTTCCAGTTTCACTGCACCAACTTGTGAAACTGTTTATAGATGGGTTATTGAGTCTATCCAAACATCGCGACGACCCAGCTACTTGTTCGGTGTAGAATCATGCCATCGGCTAAGACAAGGTGGGATTAAAAAGCGCTCTGGGTACCCTGAGGCCGTAAAGACAAAAACCGAAACATGACTAGTTCACTTGACGGTTTTTGCATCTGTATGGGCGGTGGTAACGAGACCGGTTGGTAGGCCTAACGAAGTTAAAAAGACATTCCTCCCATCTAAAACAATGAGTGAGAGTGAGAGTCATTTTATTTGTACAAAAAAAATAGTTTACTTCCCCTCACCTACCCTATTTATTAATATTAAAAAAAAAAGTAAATCACATGCCTGTTCGTTTTATAAGAAGTGAACTATTTAAAAAGTTGCATTGTTCCCGTCTTACCTCATTTTTACACTCCACCACCTTTCCCCATTTATAAAAGAAAACGCTTGTCCATTAGACTTTAAAAACATCTATTTCATATTCCTAGTTACAGTAGTTTCGTCTGGGCTATGATGATTAAGTCAGTCAATCAGTCACGGCAATTTCTTATTTCTGAACATCTTGTAATTTTTTGTAGTTTTAAGTTCGGTACTAATTTATTACTATTACATACCTTAATAATATCAATAAATGAAGTATATATTGAATAAATATATTTTGAAGAATAATTTTATTTAGTCGTAATTGCATTTCTTACTGAGGCTTTTCTATGAATTTGATGTTCCTAAAAGCTTCAGATTAGGTTCTCCCTAAATGTTGAAAACTGGTCGAATATTTTTAATTATAATTTTATGGAGGTTATTTAATGGAGGTTTTTTTATTGTTATAATTTGGATGGACAGGTTAGCTTTTGCAATAATAATAATAATATGTAGGACAAATTAGACATATTGCTCCTGGTCACAAACTAAGCGATATGCTTGTAATATGTGTACCAGAAGCAACGATATAAATATTATATTTTATAAACACCCAGACCATGACAAACTGTACAAAAAAACGTACTAATATTTTATTTGTCATGGGTGGGAATCGAACCCACGACCTCCGGATACAACGCCAAAGGCAACCACTAGTCTACGGAGGCTGTCCAAGGCAATGTATCAAGGAGCTTAGGCAAAATTGAATAAATCCCGATTATTACTCTGAAAGTATTATTCCTCTTTATATACGTGGTGGCCGAGTTGGTTAGACCTTGGACTTAAAAACACTTAGGCCCCTGGTTCGAATCCCGGTGTGTACCAATGAGTTTTTAATTAAAATAAATATGTACATTTGTTTGACAACACCACTATAGTGCTTCGGAGAGCACGTTAAGCTGTCGGTTCCGGTTTCGCTATACCAACTTGTGAAACTGTTTATAGATGAGTTATTGAGTCTATTCAAAACATCGCGAAAGCTAGCCACTTGTTCGGTGTAGACTCATACCATCGGCTCGTCGTAGCCGATGGGATTAAAACCCCTCCCCTGGGTACCCTGGGGCCGTCTAGGCTGTCTCAGGCGCCGTAAGGCACCCGTGATAATATGTATGTAAGTATCACTCTGAAAGTACTCTTTTTATTATTTATACTAGCAGATATACAGGCCACACTATAGGAACGGTTTATTTGTCTTGTTTTCAAAAGCTCATACAGTAGAGGCTCAGCGGCTACCTTCTGTTTCTTATAAAGTGATCGTTAGATTGTCAAAAGAGCGCTATTTGCGCGCTCTCCTTCAATCAGAGTAGTTTTTAACCCTTCGCTTATTGGGAGAGCGCGCTCATAACGGAATTCGTTATTTTGACAATCTAACGCTCACGTTATAAAAAACAAGAATGTGGCCGCTGGTTAAATGATTAACACATGAAATGGCGTGTAGGAATTTTCTGTTGATATTATATACAGGTGACTTTGAAAGATTGTACTTTGGGTTCTACTGATCAAATCGAACAACTTTTCCCATGGAACCATTCGTTCCAGTTGTAGTGTAGTTTTTAAATGCACTTGATAGAAAAAGGTGTTACCTATATTAAGAAAAGTTGGGTATATTAAACTTAGATAAAACTGCATAACAAATTTGAATAAATATTTATTTCTTGGGATTTTTTTTTGTTTAAAATTTGACCTTTTTTGACAAAATTAAAATTAACTAAGTACCTACCCAACTAGCACACTAGTGCCAATTGCAGCCTATCTTGTAACTTTAAATTGTATAGTAGCAGCTTAAGAGTTCAGTAAGCAGTTTTAAGTTGCATAACTGTTTCTGTAAATGTCTATATAAAAGTAACTAAAGGTTACAGTACTGTAACCGATTACCACACATGTCTTTATAAAGGTTGATCTTAAAACCCATCTACCACTTACGCAGCTAGTAGAGAGTTAAGAAGGCAATTTGACACTGAAAGCTGCAAGAGAGCTGGTTTTGTATCTTTTATGCGCTGCTCAGCTGTATAGAAGAGATATTTGCAGACTATTTAAAGCTTTCAATTAAAAGTTCTATAATAGGGATAATAATAACTCTTATATAGACTTAGGTTCAAAAACGACCATATATGTTGCCTTACGATACATTAGATATTTTGAAATGGACCAAGTACTACCTTAACATGAGTGAAGGTTTCGCAGATATTTGTTTTAAAGAAATGATGGTAATTCTGTTTTCGATATTAATATAATAAATTGATTTGTTTTATATTACTTAGAGCAAACATTTGAGTAAATTTTATAGGTAATTACCTAAATAATTTGCATCGGGTATATTACGTTACCATTTTTATTTTTACTCAAAACGGGACATTGTGGAAATTATAGTGTCAATAATGAATAAAAAAGTATATCACATATGATGCTTTTTACAATAAATTCTTACAAAGACACAAAATATATATTTCAGTAGGTATATTATGTGTATTTGTAGGAATTTCATGGAAAAAAATTACAACTAAGCAGTTATGTTTATTAAATACAAATGAGGGTTTTGCATATAATATATTTCTTACAACTAAGAATGGTGACAACTCCGTTTTTGATGTGTAAGTTAATAAAAATAGATTTTGCTGCAACGTCTTTATAATTTCTTAATATATTTCGCCTTCGTTTCTATTAGATACCAAAAATTCGCTTAATTATACTCGTTGCGTTCATGTTTGTTCAGTAATGTGTCATGCATGTATCTCATTGCACAGAAATGCACGTACGGTTATGTAACTTGATATGAGGAAATATAACGTTTAATAATATTGAGAGTATTAAGAGTACCGAGTGGGTACTTACTTGATTAAAGTTTTTTTTTTCGAATGATCTAGGACCTCTAAATCTAAATAAATTTAACGTGTACGTTAAGCAATAGCTTAAACCGACAAAACACGTCGTATTAGTACCTTAGGCAAAAAGGATGAAACTGCTGCCCTTTAAGAACTATAAGCTGTAATAGAGGAATAAAAACTACATGTAGCTTAAGTAGAGATAAAATTAGCGCTTTTACCCGCATAAGAGAAGTATTTGAGAAGAAACTACTACTTAAAGCTGCACTGCACTGACGCCATTTTCTTCAATAAAAATTAGTATTTACTTTTGCAAAATTTAGAGGATATACGATGTATTTCAGTAAAATTAACTTTATTTTTGCCAAAATATAAATAGACAAAGCACATGGTAATCTTTTAATATATACTACAGAGCAATATGTGTAATTTGTCCGACATGAAAAAAAAAAAAAAATACTATATATTTTTTTTTATTTTTATTTTATAAGGTAAATATTTCTTTAATACATATTTTTTCACAATTTGATGTTATATTGATAGCCCTTTAAAATTTAGTCAATAAACACCACCTTCATGCACAGTGAACTTAAAAGCGTTTTAGTTTAGCGAGTATTTAATAAAATAATCCCACAGAAATTAATTATATTTTTGATGGCCGCCTGTTCGTAAATTAAACCTTAATAAATATTTAATAGTTTTTTTTGACACATAACGAACGACAAAAGAATGCAAGTAACGATTCATTCGTTTATTAGTTCACAAAGGTAGCGCTATAAGAGGGTTTGGGAGGCGTTAATAATTGGTTGCAGCTCTTAAGGCACCTTCATGCCACTTTTGTGCAGCTTTAATGGAACCGAAGGCTGCATAAAATTGTGCCCAACTGGCGCTAAAGCTGCTGCATTAGAGCTGCAGAGCATGCTCTAGCGCTTCGCTTATCACCTTAGGAAATAATCAGATTGGCTCCAAAGCCTTTAAGCAGCTATTTGTGTTGCTTGGGTATATATTATTTTTATGTTCATATAAAAATAGTATTGTTAATTAATTATTAAACAAAACCATATTTTGTAGGTATTTAATAAGTCAATTTTACTCCATCATCCACATGACAAGTATATACTTTTTTAAATAACAAGGTGATAGTACTACTACCTAACATACACATACTATATAATACAACATCCTTCTCTTTATATAAAATAAGTTAAATATTGTAAATTTAACTTAGTTGAAGGTCGTACAGATCGTCCAGACCTTGTAACATAATATTGCTAGAATTATTATCCACCGGCATTTCTATAACCTCATTATTTATATTCTCTTGTGGAGGGTTTTTAATTTCGCAGTAATAATAATATAAATCATCATTATTTGGAACACCGCTAAAATCAAATGACGTCTATTTCGTCTAATCTTGTTTTCTCTTTCTGTTTCGAGCATATAACTTCGTGGTTATTTTTTTTTTGTAACGGTGGCATAAGTTCTTAAAATAGTATTCCATACTTTCAGGCATAAGTTCTGGTGACTCTCTTGCTTTTTTAAAATTTAAAATTTGTTTCTTTCAGTATTTTTATCATTAAAGTATTACAAATTTGGGCATTCTGGCGTGAGTCAATTAGCTTATATTGGAATATTAGTTTTTATTCTTCGTCTCAATAATAACTGAGATGGACTATATCCATTAACAACAGGTATACTTCGATAGGCCATTAATACTAAAACAGGTTCTGAAGATTTTATTACAATATTTTTACACCAGCTTCAGCCATGCCATTGCTCCAATGAGCAATAAAATGTCTAAAAATCTGATGATACGAACCGAGGACCATCATCAGTTCTTACTACGCGAGATACTCCATATTTAGCAAAAATAACTTTAAGATATGTTATTAATGCCATTGACGTAGTCGATTTTAATGTTGCTAATTCCGGATATCGAGAAACATGATCTGTTACTACCATATAATTTTGTTGTCTTGCACAAAACAACTCAATTCCAACAATTTCCCTTGAATGAATGAGCAACGTGTTTAGGTATTTCAGAGGGTATCATAGATTCCGCTGGATTGTTCCTGTGTACTATACACTTTGTGTACTGCTGTATCATTGTTCGAATATTGCATGACATTGCTGGTCACCAAACTGAGTCTCTGGCTCGGTTTCTACATTTATCTACTCCCAAGTGACCCTGATGTAAACGATTTAATAACTCTCTTTGTAATTTAACAGGTTTAAATATTCGATGACCTTTTATAATTAATTTATCGTGATAACCCTGATCATCCTGAATATTATTCTTACTTGGCTAACCATAAAGTATATAGTTTTGAAGTATATTACAGGTGGCATCCGTTTTTTGAGCCTGTCTCATTTCATTTAGCAAAGTATCAGATATTGGAATTGATCTATTTGATACATCATTTCCATTAAATCATATTTATCTTTGGTCGATTCTTCGGATAAAGGGCTAGATAAAAGATCTGTGGTGTGTAAATATTTTCCGGGAATTTAAATTATTTTAAACGAAAATTTTGATAAATACGATACCTTGCAGAGGTATCGTTCGAGCTGTTAGATCAGCAATTGGCTGAATTTCTATTATTTTCACTAATAGTTGATTATCCGTTCTTAATTCAAAATTTTACAAACCTATTAAATACATTGAAAACTTTTCACACACCCGAGTTAGTGCAAGTGCTTCTTTGTCAATCTGTGTGTATTTTTTCTCAGCCGATGTTAAACTACGGGAAGCATAGGTAATTGGGTTTCAATATTTTAATTGGATTTAAAATTTTTCAATAACTCCCCCTAAACCATATGAACTGGCATCTGAAGTAACTCTTATTGATTTCTTAGGATCAAATAATGCTGGTTAACTTGAGTTAATTTTTTTTTATAGTTTCAAAAGCCTCTCCACATTTATCATGAAATCATTTTATCTTTTGTAAAACTGTCTTTTGTTTTAAGTAAATAGATCTCTAATACTTCTCACTGTAGATATATTTATTGGTTTAGGCATATTTATTATTACTTTAATTTAGTTTGGGCATGGGGTTATTCCATTTATTTTTTTTGATACAGAAATTACATTCATTAATTCCAAATTGACATTCATTTTAATTCAATGTATAATCAATGTTCATATTTCATTTTTATAAATAAGTACTTGTTTTAATTTGGCACCAAATATTGTACACTACCAATTCGTACTAAACATTCATCTACTGATGGCAATTGAAGTCTTGACTTTTGGGTGTTTTTGTTTTGATTTAATTCAGTGTAATCTACGCATAATCTAATATTGCCATCATCTTTTGGTCTTACAACGATACCAGCACAATATTCTGTAGGTTCTACAACGTAGAATATAACATCTTAATATTCTAAAGTTTAAAATTCCTTTTTTAAAGGTTCAAATAGTGGAATAGCAACTCTTCTAGTACGAATTATCGTTTAAACATATTTTATTTTCGCCTTTCAGTTTGCCTTAACCTGTAAACAGAAATTCATGTTTTGAATTAAATTTATTTATATTATTAACTTCATCTAATATTATACTGTCACTTACTACATCAACACGGCTAATAATTCCAAGAGATTCTATTGACCGGTTTTCCAAAAGAGGATCTTTTAAATTTTTGAGAACATATATTTCTGATAAACAAATTTTATTTTCTCAAATAACTTCGAAATTAGATTTACCCCCCGAAATCTATGAAAAGAGATAAATTTGGCACACGGGGAGTAGGCGAGGGGCGGTGTTGGAGGATGATCCCCCCCCCGAAAAGTAATGAAGAGTACTCGCAAAATTTTTGTGAAGGCTGTCTCTTAAGTTAGTGAGATAATACTCACTATAAGGATAATAAGGAGTTACTATATTATAATAGGTGATATTGTTTTTTTATTTTTTTATAAAAAAAATTAGCTATTAAATTTTTCATATTATACAATTTATGTATAAATTTTTTTCATCTTTTAAATTTAATAAATCATCTGCGTTTTGGCCTAAAATATACATTAATTTCAAAAACAACATCAGACGATGCAGATAAACCAGATGCTTGGCGAGATTACCACTCAGATCTTTTGGAAACATAATCCATTCTTCAGCTTTACCAGAGAACGCGGATGCCGTTACATTATTTTCCATTTTTAGTTCCTATTATAACGCTGTCACCTATATATTTTGTAGGTATGCAATAAGTCAATTTTACTCCAACATCCACTTCACAAGAATATACTTTTTTAAATAACAAGCTGACTCTATACACACATAGTATGTGTAACATACACAGGTAACATACACATACTGAAGGAAATTATTTTATGTTAAAACATAAAACAATTTCCTTCAGCATTCAAAACTGTACTAATTATACTTTGAATTTTAATTAAAAACATATGTTATGTTATACTACTGTTTTATTTCCTCGCAATCGAAGTGAAAATCAGAGTTTATAACTCGTCCACAAAACCATTTTATCCCCGACATTATTAGGGCTGATAGAGCCCTAAAAATGGTTCGTTTTGTGCACTTATTGTAATATCTACTATTATTGTATTTATACGCGAAAACCTTCTTTCTTGATAAAATTATCTAAATATATAGAGTGAACTTTATAAATTTAGATAATTTTATATATAGCCGTGATTTTTCTTTTATAATTAAATAAATAAATAATGCTCCAGTGATCTTTTTCTATTTTCATCTCTGCACAGAATACAAAAGCATTTCTATTTTCCTGGCAAAATAAAACTATGCAGACTGCGCGTCTCTTTAGTTTAAAGGCGAATTGAATGCACTATCGCCTTTAAACTAAAGGGATGACGAAAATCGAATTGGTCGGTCATGTGGAAAAGCTTTTATTTTGTTGAACAATACAATAAATAACTGTCAGGTTTTAGAATTTAGTAGCATGATATTATAAAAATCGTTGCATAAAATGCGTTGGTGTAGATTTTTTAAGCTCCAAGCTTCTTTAAACAAGCATTAAAAAATATTACTAATTGATTTATTACCAAGCTAATAACCAATTTTTTTTTGTACAGTTTACCAACGAGCTTTATAAAAAAAACGCCTGTTATTAATTTGCTGGCAATAAATTCTGTTTAACTAAAACTATCTTTACGCCTAAGTTTTTTGTAATAGCAGTTACACAGTTAAAGTAATGTTTACAGAATTGAAGGGCTCAAAATATTAGTATAAAGGAAGGTAAAAGTAATAATCTTAAGTCAGGTAAACGGATTATGTTTATACATTCGTATTGTATTTAGGAAGTAAATTGAATTTTGTTTATATCTAGATGGGTAAACAAATATAGACAAAGTAATATTAACATTACATTACATTTACCTAAAGTTTGGAAAGAAGTATGTACGAATGGAGCTCACACCAATATTTAAAAAGGGGGACAAACATCAACCTGCTTATTAACATCCAATAAGTCTCACCAGTATCTCTTGTAAATGTATGGAGCGCATTATATGTGACGAACTTAAAAAGTGTCTCTCCAGTGAAAACATCATTGCTGATCTGCTGACATATCTAAGAATATGACAAGATGTCTCCAGTCGATGTATTTTATCTCGACTTTGAACGTGCATTGGATAAGGTTCCTCATAAACGGTTGCTGGTTAAACTGGAACACTTTGGTATCCGCGGGAATTTATTAACTTGGCTTAGCAATTACCTATCAGGTAGAACTTTTCCAGTTAGAATTGGAAACTGTCATTCTGAAACCAAAGATGTTTTTAGCGGAATACCACAAGGATCTGTGTTGGCCCCTACACTGTTTGGAATATACATTACAGACCTTTGTACAGTAATAAAATCAGAGGCCTGTTTCTTCTCCGATAGCGTTAAATATTTTGGGAACCCTTTGGTTAATAGTGGAACATTATCGGAAGATTTGTAACGTATATCAGAGTAGACAAAAAACTGTATTATAAAACTGAATCCGTCTAAATGCACTGTACTACACATAGGTCCAAACAATCCCAACATTGAATATAATTTAGGAAATGTACAAATTACTCCAGTACATATGCAGAAAGACCACTATGCTAAGGGGCATAGTGGTTACCACTAACCTAAAATGGGCTGAACATATAGATGACATAGTTAAGCGTGCTAATTCACTTCGCTGCGCAATCAGGAAATCATTCCAGAAAATTACTCTAGTCATGTTCCTCAAAATATATAAAACATTCATTAGACCACTCTTGGAATATGGGTTCCAAGTCTGGAATCCGTATTTTAAGAAGGATATAAACCAGCTTGAGAGTATACAAAGACGGGCAACGAAAAAACCTTATTGCTTGCGGAAAAGGACTTACGAAGAAAAGCTTGGGATCCTTAAACTACTAATGCTGAAAGACCGCCAATTACGTGGAGATTTGATCGAGACCTTTAATATCCTCACAGGCAAATATGACTGTCCCCACTTTGCTGAAATGTTCCATTTCAACGATTCTATATTTCCCCGTCGTAACCATGACATGAAACTGTCAAGAACGCTTAGCAGCAAAAATGTTGGATATAACTTTATTAGCAACAGAGTGGTGAATGTGTGGAACAGGCTGCCACAGGACATGGTCAACTCCTCTACTGTTAACACTTTAAAGAATTAACTGGACAAGTGGCTATTAACTAACAAATTAGACAATAAATAAAAATTAAGAACTATACACCAGTGCTTGATATAGGCATATTATTATCAGTAATACGCTGCTCGCCTATTATTTAATAATAATAATATCATCACGGGTGCCTTACGGCGCCTGAGACCGCCTTAACAGCCTAAGGTACACATCGGAGGGATTTTTAATCCCACCTATGGTATAAGTACATACATTTTTAGATTAAAAACGCATTGGTTTAAACCCGGGTGTGTTCAAACGACCCTAAGGTCTAACCAACTCGGCCACCATGTTTATAAATAATAATATTAAGTAAATAAATAATAGTCATTATATCAGGTATCAGATATATTAGACCGCGTAATCAGCCTCAGGATGTCATGAAATGTTTTATTTTCCCTTGTCAAAAAGACTTCTACGCACAAATAAGGGTTTGAATTTAAATACAGGCCTTACTACAAATGTTAATTAAGAACACAACATTTGTAATCGCGAAGTCTGCGTTCTCCACACAAAATAAGCTTTCGGACTTTCAGTAATACTCGATTACTACTGGTACTGACTTAGAACTGACTGCGCGCACTTGTAAAACCTTTCGTTCTTCACTTTATAAAACCAAGATTGGTGTTTTAAAACACTTTTAAGTTAATTATACCGTATAATTTTGAAGTTTAGTTAAATTACACAGGTTCACAAACAGGTAGTTTTAAGGTTCTATCTTATTTATTCATGATAGAAAAATATTATCACGTATCATTGTTTACTGTGCAAGTAAGTGTACCACATTTTGTTTCTCGGGCTACCTACACGCAGTACAAAATTATTACCTCGCAGCGTCCGCTACTATCTTTCCTACGAGATCATCGCCTGCGTTTCCTAACGACAAATAATAGTATCGTGAAAATTGGCCTGAATTTCGTGGTAGAAGTCAACATGCCTTACATTCCGCAAACTCTGTGCAGGCTGACAATCTTCTATTACAGACGACAACTGCAATGTGACTTGCTGCATTAAAACATGCTCTAAAACATTTCAGCTGTATGCATGGCCATGTCCGGACTGCAAAGCTTCTTCCAGGATGAGCGGCGGCAACTCCAACGATCCGTTTACGAGTACGTTTAATGATGGTTATATTACAAAACGAAAGAAAACTACTGTTAAAACTATAACGCCTGAAAAATAATTAACATCCATTACATCTGAAATTCGACTATTGAGGAAGGAATGGCACTCTTCACAAGCTTGCACGCAAGCAGCACGCTTGGACTATCTTGTCGGGCAGCTCACTGCAACGGAATCCAGAATTAAAGAACTAGAGGCAGGTCAAAGGGAATTGAAAAATGCAAACATATATCTAAACGCAACTGTATTCCTCTTAACAGCGGGAACAGACGCTAGTGAAAGACTAGATATTTGTCTTTCACTAGCGCCTGTTCGCGCTGACTTAGAAATAATAAACTACATGAAGAAAAAAAGAAAGTCTTCACCATCTGGTTTTACTAACTGCCAATAAAATTGGTATAACGATGGAATCCTCCGACATAGATAAACCTGCGCCAACATCGAGTCGACGAGATTGAAAATACAAAAATAAAAACTTTCAGCGCCCCTTAGTGATATGTTTTTCTCGTATGTGCAAGAGAGATGAATTCTTGAAGGCGGCAAAATCACGCAGAAATTTGACTAGTAAAGTTAATATAAAATGCGCTTATGAATAAAATATATTTTAACGAGCGTTTCACCAAGTATAACCGGAATTTATTTCATAAAACCCGAGAACACACCTTCAATATTGGGTAAAAAATACTGCTAGACCAAAAACGGCATTATCTACGTACGCAAACATGTCGGCGGTGCTGCACTCCGAATCCGTAACGATGATAGATATACATCGTCTGGAAAACTATTTGGCCATATCTACCCAGGTTGACGGGCGAGCCACGGATCTCTCTTGCTAAGTTTAACGGTAAAGACAGAAGTAATGTGTTTGATATATTTGAGTTTCTGGTTTCTTACTCAATACTTGTGTGTAAAATAAAGTTTAATATTTATTTTGTTTTTATATTTGAATAATTAATTATTTATTTTTATATATGTAATTTGTCCTTCTTAATACTACCTAATTGATTACTGCTGCAACAATTTCTTGAGATCGTAATTGGCTAAAAACCTATATATATATATATATATCTTATCTTCATTTCAATATTTATTGTATTTATAAATATTGAGATGAAGATTTTTATAATTTAAAAAGTTATAATATATATAATTGATTTCTTGGACAATGATCATTGTATTTCCTAATCGTGTTTTTACATTCTTCAACACAATGAATTGTATGGCATAATAATACGGTTATGCCATACAATTCATTGTCTTGAAAAATGTAAAAACACGATTAGGAAATACAATGTTAAAATTTTGCATGTAAACAAGAAGCTGGCAAAGGAACTTTGGTAATTTATAACAACTTTTAGTCTGTAATAACTTTTAGTCTTGCAAGCACCACCAGGTGTTGTTTTTGACGCAATAGTCCTCACCGAACGCTGGATTGATAACTCTTCTGCAATACTTCAGATGATTGGATATACCACACATATGTGGCTGTGTCGCTGTTTATCTGAAAAACATTTGGTTACCAATATTAAAGGAGCCTGTACTGGATGATGCACAGTGTCTTCTCGTGAAGGTTCCTTTTCGAAGTTCTATGGATATGGTTATAAGTAATATCAAAGGTCCTTGTCTTATACTTACTGGAGATTTAAACATAGATATTTGTGGACCTGAAGCAGACAAACCCCCAAACTTGATTATATCGTCTTACTGATATCTCAGGAATTTGTAGTGGGAATTGATAAACTGACTCATGGGAAAAGATGTTATTATCATATTTTTATAAAGAGTAAAACTCAAGCTGAAACTAATATATGTTAAGTAGATCTTACTGAAAGTTTTAACAACATTGAAAGGATCTTATGTGAAGGATCTTTCCCGGGTGCCTGGAAGACGGCTCTGGTATCACCAATTTATAAGAAAGATCCAACTAATGATCTGTGTTTCGGAAGTTTCTTTTCAAAAATCCTTGAGAAAATTGTAAATAATCGCTTTGTTTCGTACTTAGGATAAAATAATTGTCTTTCTGATGGACAATTTGGTTTTCGCAGCGAAAGATCTGCTGAGGATGCGGTATCGCCGTTGACCAAAGTAGTGTCTCAACACCTTGATAGAAGACCTGTATCGTTATATTTCTAGATCTAGCTAAAACTTTTTTTACTTGATACAGTGTCCGTCCCAATCCTTCTCAGGAAGATGGAACTTTTGGGAATTAGGGTTACTGCTCTTCATTGGTTTACAAACTATCTCATGGAAAGATATCAACGAGTTAGAATGGGTTCGCCTGTATAGGTGTATTTCTAAATCTAGCTAAAGCTTTTCATACAGGGTCGTCCCAATCCTTCTCAGGAAGATGGAGCTTTCTTTTGGAGATTAGGGAATTAGTAGCACTGCTTTTCATTGGTTTAATAGCTATCTCACGGGAAAAAATCAAAGAGTTAGAGTGGGTTCTGACATAAAAAACCCAAGAGTAGTGTCATTTGGTGTACCACAGGAAAGCATTATTGACCGCACTCTATTCATCCTGTATATTAACGATTTAACTTCCCTGTCACTGCCTAACTTACACACCGTTTCTTATGCAGATGATACTGCTGTTATGCCGCGAAATGGTAAAAGTGCGTCAAATATGCACTAATAATAATACTGGTTGGACAATAATTTATTATCCTTAAATACTTGTAAAATAAATTTTCTTGCTTCCACAAGACATTGGCTTCAGACCCTAACATTGATATGGAACTAATTCGGACAAAGCACATCACATAACGCCATGATATATAACTGCAGTGACGTCAACCGCGAGGGGTCTTTAATTCCGTAATGCCTTGTTGTCATAATAGATGATAAGCTGAGCTTTAGACATCATGTTGATGCAACTTGTGCTAGAATGCGGAGATAATGCATGTAATGAAGACGCTGCGTGACGTGGCTGGCATTGATGTACTTAAAAGTGTCTACCACGCCCTCTGTCCCTCGCTTATCTCATACTGTATTACGGCACTCACAAGTCTACTCTCATTAAATTAGAAAGAGTCCAGCGAATCTTACTCTGTTTCTTATGTATTCTAAGTTTTTTAAATATATTTTTTAAAATCAAAAGAAAAAAAAAATTCTAACCTTTAAACTTTAACAGCTGGGCCATTTTTTTAAATCTAATGATGCAGTTTTAGTTTTGGTCCAAATCGGCCCCTAAACTCCTTTAAGCTTTCAAAATTCACCCTGTATATATTATTATTATATTGGTTCTAGGTATATTTGAATGACTATCAATCGCATTTACATATATATATGGATATGATGATTTGTCGATAAAGCAGCGAGGAAAATTAAAATAGTTTCGTAATGCAATTACATTCATGTCGCCGCCCTTTTCGTAACCGCATCATTTCAGCCGGCATAGTGGAAACGATCAATATTGTTAAACAACAATGTTTTGGTCGACCATATATGCCATGTTCCATTATATTTGTTCAATAGCACTGAGGGACAATAGAGTATACTCGTATTTTCGTGAATTAAAATTTAGATATTGACCGCTTCCGTAGATAAGTGGTTGCGCCTTTGGCGTTGTAACCGGAAGTTAGGCCAGCTGAATCCCTATTTCATGAACAAAGGCCATTACATAATTGATGCATTCGGTTTTATATAGTGCAACCTTGCTAAATTGAATTGTTTGACTCTAGTTATATAGACAAAAAATATATATTTTCATCCTCCATTTATAAAAAAAAACTTTATTTTGTACATCACTGCTATCGGTAATATCACGCGAAAACACTATATGATATCTATAGATAGATACTATACCTATGTATATTGTATACAACCTTTCCCCCGACCTTCAATGAGAGAAAGAGCACGCTGCATTCAATATGAGAATATAATTTAGACAGTAAAACGACTTTCAGGCGAAAACTGTTTCCCACTCCTTAACGTTAATGGATTAAAAAAAAAATGGTCTTATTTTATTAAAGAGATAATAAACGATATGTACGTTTTCCCATTTTTGAATTTCTATACTGATATTTTATAGAAACCAATTTTAATATGAAGGATTGTTTTTGTATTTTTTTTTTTGTATTTTAGTGGCTTATATTTTCTTACCTACACTAAACTTTAAAAAAAGGAAAACACACGAGCCTAGATATCGGTCATATTTATGAGTCTTCCAAAATACATAAAAATCCATGAATGTTTTTAGTGAAGGCTAAGTCTTTTTGTATGGAAAATATGTATTAGATACTTATCTTAATGTTTTATCTCACAATATCACAAGAGTGACAGCGATCGATTAGAAGTTAACCTAACCGCTTCTTAAGTATTTTTATAAGTAGTTTATAAAAAAACTTTATTGTAAACATACAAACATCATAGGTGTACACATTAACAAAATATTTTTAGTTTGAAAGTTAACGCTTACAAACCATCATGGCGCGGCTACATTAGTGGGCGAAGATACGCGTCGCGTTGTCGCGCAAAAAACATCGTGTTCGGGCTCACGCAATGTTCTTGTCTACATCATCGCGCCTACATACATCACAGAGCGCCCCGATAATACATCGTCTTCGTCCGAATACTGCGCATTGCAACGATCTTCCCGGCCACACTCATCGCGCTATCACGAATATTCGCCGTAGCCCGCTAATGTAGCCATTATTATATTCCTAGCAATGAATTCATTTTAAACTGTATCCCAATGTGCCAATAATAATGGCACCCTTTTTTGACACAGTTATGAAGTTCAAGACTACTGAACCAGAGACCCCTTTCGATATTAAGTCAGGTCATTGGTGCACTGGAACGGGTAGAGTTACCAGGCATTATGATTTTTCCGGGATTATACATGAATTTCGATAAAAAAAACTAATTTTTTTTTTTTATGAGTTTTGAAGGATTATGTTATATATACACACTGTCAAAATAGTTTTTAGCTATGTTATTTATAAGAATTAACATATCCATCTCAATCGACTTCAGTAATCTAATAATTTTCGAAGGACACCTGCATTTTAGTATAGTCAATTGGCTGATACCTAATTATAAAATAAATATTTAAATTATTTAAACTTCACGGGTATTAACGAAAAAAAATTACGAGTACTCGTATGTTAAACTGAACAACCTTGGCCAAAAAAAAGTTTTGATGCATTTGCTTCTATATACGTTAATACTTTTATTAGTATGTATTTCTATATTGTGAAAAATAAAGTGTCAATGCCAATTTTTTTGTCAAATTTACTGCTCGATTTTATGTAAAGCTTAAAGTTGTGATTTAATATTAATACCGACTTATTTTTTTTCTTTGTACCTATTTTAAGTTATAGTTTTATTTAAATAAAATTTCTGTTTAATTTATTATTAGCTAATTAAATATTTAGATAATACTGAAAGTATAAAAAAAATCACCCGTGATGGTATTTATTTTTTCATATACTAATATTGCTAATGTAAATCTAAAGTCATTTTTTCTCAATCTGGATAAACAAAAAATACGAATACCTTAACTTAAATGAGCATCTGAAAAAATCAACCCTATCACGAAATAATTTGATTACTGAAATAATTGACGCTTGGGAAAACTCTCAGGATCTCGTTGGCGTTTTCTGTGATCTGTTTAAAGCGTTTGATTATGTTGACCATCAAACTTTGTTAGATAAACTGGAATTTTATGGCATTCGCGATTTAACTTTAAATATAATAAAGTCCTACCTTTCTAATAGAACTCAGGGTATCCGCCGGAACCATTGTAAAGATGGGTGTCCTCCAGGGCTCAATTTTAGGCCCATTCCTGTTCCTAGTATACATCAATGATCTTCCACATGTGGTACAGGAGACGGCGCAGATAGTGCTATTTGCTGATGATACATCCCTACTGTTAAAAGTTAGTAGGAAAGAATATATTATCGGCAGCAAATGATACTCTGGAAATAGTTTCAAAATGGTTCACGGCAAATAATTTAGTTTTAAATGCAAAGAAGACTAAGTGCCTGAAATTTACGTTGCCTAATGTATCTAATATCAATGCCACAGTGAAGATTGATGGCACTGACCTGAAATTTGTTGACTCCACTGTGTTTTTGGGGATCACAGTTGATTCCAAACTACAGTGGAAAGCTCACATTAATACTTTATGCAATAGATTGAGCTCTGCTGCATATGCAGTCAAAAAAATCAGACAATTAACTTATGTTGCGACAGCCAGACTAGTATACTTCGCCTATTTTAATAGTATAATGACATATGGTCTTATAATGTGGGGATCTGCGGCAGATATTGATACTATATTTATTCTACAGAAGAGGGCCATTCGGGCAATTTATAACATTAAAGCTCGTGACTCTCTTCAAGAAATCTTTCCTATGATTGATGTATTGACACTACCATCTCAATATATTTATGAGAATTTATTGTACGTCAGAAAAAACTTAAATATGTTTAGTAAAAATAGCGATATGACATAATTTAAACTTAAGAAATATAGATAAAATCGATATACCAAAGTTTAGACTGCAAAAAAGTAATAAATGTTTCGTCATTAACAGTATAAGGTTATTTAATAAATTACCTAAAGGCATTATAGATCTCAGTGAAATAAAGTTTAAGAAATGTATAAAACACATGTTAATCAATAAGGCTTACTATAGTGTAAAAGACTATTTTAACGATAAGGACGTCTGAAACCGTCCTGATATGCAATTGAGGTCTCGCAACTAGTAAACAAGTTGCTTATTACATATGTAGAATATACCCTAGCTTAGTAGGTATGTAGTGTCCTATATTGTAACATTTTAATATTACATAATTTATTTTATTACATTATGTAAATTTTGTCTTTGGATAAGGTAATCATTGATGATTACCTGTTTATTTATACTTAATTTATACTACAGTATACTGTGTAGTTCTGTACATTGGTACAGTAACAAATAATCTGCCATAGGGTATTTTACGCATGCTTCAGTGGGGTGCATTTTGAGTATGCTATTATATATATATGCTATATATAAATATATATATATATGCTATATATAAATATATATATATATGCTATATATAAATATATATATATATATATGCTATATAACATAAGCAAATCAATAGCTGTGCACCTTTTATAGTTTACGCACTAGAGTTTTTTACTTGCTGGTTTCTTTTTCTCCGGAGTGTTTCTGAGGGGATCGACTTTACAGTTAGTGTTCACGCCCTTAAAACTGATCCTCATACCTTTACTTATATGTGATTGGTAACTTACCTTTAATTTAGAATATATATTTAAGGCGTGGATATGGTCGGTGAAGTTGGTCGCCTTGGTGGCTCCCTTGTATGGCAGATAATGATTGACAGGTCAATGGAATCAGCTAACCACCTAGTCTTACACTAGTTGGTTATGTAGTGTGTGTTCGGTTCGGAAGTATTTTTCATATTATGATTTCCATTCCATTGCGTTTAAGTTCTAAATCTGATATCGAGGTTTAATAAATATTTGTCATTCTTTTGTTAATAAATAGCTTGCCTAACCAAATGCACTCTAAGCCTTATTGTTAAACTTTTTTTTTTGATTTTTCATAAATATCTGTAAAGATTTACATGAAATTAATGATTTTGAATTGATTTGATTAATTCGGAGCATTTTACTATAAAAACTAATATGTATATAATAAATATATATATAATAAACTCTTATAGCGGCGGCCAGATCTCCTTTACGCTAATCCGATTAAAATAATACTAGCTGATTTTTTTGTTGTGATAGAGTCTCATATTTATAAACGAGTCCAATGGTAAGTAAAAACCATATAAAGTGCTGTTTTGTTTTTATGATATGGCTTATCGCTTTTCCGTACATCTGTCATTATTGTTATAGAGAAGATACAAAGCAACTTTCGTTTTTAATAGACAAAACAAGACTTTAAAAAAGCCAATATAGTAACGAGTCAGAACAGAACCCGGACCTGAAAAATATTTTTTTATGTTATTAATGCACAAAAGACAGAATTAAGTTAAAAAAAAGACTAGTCCTGAATTTTTTAACATGAATCTTGGCTACAGTAACACCACCCTCTCGACCCTTTTTGTTGGCGATCCATGCACACATCGCGGTGAGACGCGCCATATTACAATCCTTATGTTTTTTTATTTACCTTAAAAATACTAATTAAGAGTTATATACCTATTAATTTACGTTGGACTATACTTTATAATTGTGTTGATTGTGCAAACGATGTGACATTTTTATATCCTTATATTATTATTTAATATTCGTATATTATTATTTAATATTCTTATATTATTATTTAATATTATAATAGTATATATCTAAAAATTACGAAATGATAAAAAATCATCCAAATTTCCAAAAACTAGAAAGATTAATAATAAAATTCTGGTAATGGTATAATTTAGGTATTTAATAGATACTATAATGCCCTACCAGGCAAAACAAGGGTTAAATAGATACTACTCAATTTTAAAGCCGGCTCCCAATATAGTATTAATAGCATTTGATACTAAAGGGTGTTTCATTAAGAATTTGAATTAAAAAAAAAAAAATGTTTTCTACATATGTTTGGAGGTAGTGATGACATTTACACAAGAAACAAAATATCGGTTAAATAACCACTCTGTGCGTTGCTCTGTTGTTGCTCTTTTGACAACTTTTTTCAAATTGGTGAAGGTGCCGCCGTGACCGTCGACGGCAATCGTTACCGGGCCATGTGGACAGACTTTTTTGGCAAGAATTGGAAAAATGTGTTACCTATTAAAATAATGTTAATAAAATATTAAATGGATATATTTTTTTTAATTTTTAAAATTCAAGTTTTCAAATCAAATCAAATCATTTATTTCATGTACATCTTTACAGATATTTATGAATAGTCAAAAAAAAAAAAAAAATGTTTAACAATGAGGTCTTAGAGTGCGTTTGGTTAGGCAGCTATTCATTATTAAAAGAACGACAAATATTTATTATACCTCGATATCAGATTTAGAACTTAAATTCAGAAATCTTAATATAAAAATTACTACCAAACCGAACACACACTACATAACCAACTAGTGTAAGACTAGGTGGTTAGCTGATTCCATTGACCTGTCAATCATTATCTGCCATACAAGGGAGCCACCAAGGCGACAAACTTCACCGACCATATCCTCGCCTTAAATATTTATTCTAAATAAAAGGTTAGTAACCAATCACATATATATATATATATAAGTAAAGGTATAAGGATCGGTATTTTTAAGGGTGGGTATACTAACTGTAAAGTCGATCCCCTCAGTGACACCCCGGAGAAAAAGAAACCAGCAAGTAAAAAACTCTAGTGCTTTACACAAACTAAAAGAGGAGCACAGCCATTGATTTGCTTATGCTATATAGCATATATATATATAGTAGCATACTCAAAATGCACCCCACCGATCAGCATGCGCAAAACACCCTATGACAGATTATTTGTTACTGTACCAATGTACAGAACTACACAGTACTGTAGTATAAATTAAGTTTAAATAAGCAGGCAGTTCTTAATAAAACACTCTTTATATTGGTTGCCGGATTTTATACTATATTGGATTTTTAGGTTACCCAATATAGTATCAAATGCTAATAATAGCATTTTATACTATATTGGGCCGACTTTAAAATAAAGTAATATCGATTTAACCCTTGGTATGCCTGATAAGGTCTGTCAGGACCCTACAGGTATATGAACATTTGTAAAAAAAATCTATATTATATGCACAATAACTATCTGTGGCTGGCTTTGATGAACCATTTGATGCTTTTGTCTTCTTACTAGGGTCGAATTGAGATATCTTTAGTATTTGTATATAACACATGTTTTAATACTAAATTATTTTAGACTTCAGTAAATAAATCATCAATAAAGTTTTGAATCGATTGTTTTTCTAGATTCGATATACGTATTTGATAATCTGGATACTGTGGAATATTTGAGAGTTCTGGTTTAAAATAGTTCTGAATTTAATATTTTTATAAAACCAATAGACACGTGTTTTATCTATAAAAATGGTCCGGTCAAATATAGTGTATTTTTTAAATATTAACAAGAGAGATATAGTCAAAATTATAAAATATATATACTCATTTTCCTTCTCTTCAGAGCACCCAGCTATCGCCTTTACTATCCCTCAATGTCCTTGGTTTAGATATACGTTCCGATCTTAACCACCGCAATTATATCGAGAGCATTCCAAAAACAGCTTCAAAAAAATTTGGCATCATAAATAAGGTGCGTCGGTTTTTCACACCCAGGTTAAGAATAATGCTATATAAGGCTCAAATTTGACCGTGTGTGGAATACTGTTCGCATCTTTGGGACGGATCTGCCAAGTATCTGTTATCTGCTATCGATAACTTGCAGAAGCGAGCGACTAGAATTATTGGAGACGAAACGCACAATAAAACCTTGGAGCCGTTGCAGCTTCGCAGGGATATAGCATCGTTGAGCGTATTTTACCGCCTATACCATGGACAGTGCTCTGAAGAGCTTTCCAACATTATTCCCCCTTCCCCTTTCCGTTACAGGACAACACGCACTGGTTGCAAAATGCATATGTATACCGTGGCGGATGTACCAACTCGTACCAAACGTTTTGGCGATTCATACAACTGCCGTACTATTAAAATGTGGAATGCCCTACCAGCTTGCGTGTTTCCTTCCTCTTATAACCTAAAGTCTTTTAAACGAAGCGTGAATAGGCATCTTAAGCCGGCATAATGATGGCAACCAGCGGTTGTAACCGTCTACTCTCGGGGGGTAATCTAAATATGAATAGACAGACAAATTAACTAAATTGAAATATTGGTCAGAGGGACCTAAAAGAATAATCTCTAGGGCTAGACTTTCTTCAACAGACTAGGCGGAGACGGGACACTGATTCCAGTTCGGAATCATGCATTGTGACCGTGTAATTTACCATCAGGCGGTCACTCCCAGAACAATATCCTCGCACAGACTACGTCCTCGGCACTAGCAGCTCGTAGAGTATTCGAAACTCTAGAGGTTAATAATAAAACAATGATGTAGAAGTCGAATCAAATCGTGATAAATATCTGAAAGGTCATACTTTAATTTTTGTACCGAGAAAACCTGCTCCCCTTGCAGAATTATCAGGTCCTCGGTGGCACAAAAAGCGACGAGAGCTAATAGCACGATTTAACGGCTATCTCAGCCCAAATTCATCCACGCTGCTGATGGAAATTAACAAAACTTATAGAAATCTATTTAATAATATTAAATACAATTTGACCACAAAACTATACCTGATATTCCTGGCAGATAATAATGGGCGAAAACTGAATATAATAATTGGATTCGAATGGATTTAATTTTGTTTTAATTTTATTTAAAAGTAAAGTTTTCTCCCAAATTTAAATAAACCAGTCGGTAGATTCAAATAGTTATTTTTTTTAATGTTTCAACAGAATACTAGCAAAAGCACAGATCATTAATGTTGGCTGTGTTGTTTTCTATTTTGCTTTACTGCAAGGCTTTGGTGCAAAAAATTCATCTTAATGAGGCGAGCTGTCATCCTGAGAGTGATGTTTTAGTGTGCCTCGATTGGTTATCCAGCCAATCGAGTTAAAAAAATCAATCAACGCGATTAAATTGCTTTCCAAAATTAATTTATTGTATGAAAGCGTCTTTAAAAAGGATATATAAGGTAAAATGCCTGATTTATTTATTAAGTTTTGTTATCAGGGTTACCACAGATAATACAAAGCCAAACAAAAGAAAAAAACATCAAATGTCACTTGAAGCTTCGATAAATAATTCCCTATGTTATTTACATAATTATTTTATTTATTTAAAATGTGTATTAATATTAAAGTATTTAAATTTGAGGTAGAGGCTATAGTCGTAAACAACGTTACACGGTGCACCTGTATGCATCCGCTTGTTGCTATCATTCCTGGACATTGCATAGTGCTTAACATCAGGTGGATGCAATGTCACATGCTGAGCTCTTATAAAAAAAAAAAACAGAAATAAGTATATTAAGTCATTAGTTATATTTTATAAGAAGTCCGGATACAACACCAAAGGCACAACTAGTATTACTGAGTTAGTCAAATATATATTTATAAGCTAAAATATGTCTTCATTAAACTTTTTCTTTTGTGTTTTATATACAATATGTAACGCACCCATCGAACGTTCCAGGGATATGCATATATAATGCTATTATATCAGAAATGTATAGAAAACAAGCTTAAATATACATTCCTCACCCTGTTCCTTATTAATATTTCAATTATAGGTTAAACATATTTGTTTAACAAGACCACTATAGTGCCTCAGAGAGCACGTTAAGCTGTCGGCCCAGTTTCACTATACCAATTTGTGAAACTGTAGTTGTAGATGGGTTATTGATTCTATCCAAATATCGCGACGAGCTAGCCATTTATTCAGTGGTTCGTCATTCGGCTACGATGAGGTAGCCTAAGGTCGTCTAAGTGGTCTCAAAAAATGCAAAAGCACTAAATTATACATTAACCGTGTAACTCGGAATACTTAGAACTATTAAATTTTACCAAAGTAACACATTATTAATTTTTCCCAAGCTGCCTCTTACATTGAAAAAAAACCTAATCTAGCAACAAAATCTTAAATCTATTCGACCAGTTTTTATAACACCATGGGGCTTAGCATAACCACATCGATATAGTTTGACAGTCGATAAAATGAGGTTTACGAATGAACATTCATTCATAAAATCGATATGTATCTATTTTGTCGATTTATCGAGCCTATCGATGCTGTTGTGCTAAGGCCCCACATAGTCATGATGACAATAAATAAAAATATACAGGTTTAGTTTAGGAGAATGTCAATTTTTTTATTAACAAAAAGTGTTTAAAGCTCCTGGTCTATAGAGTCTTGGGAATGACCCCAAACGGCTCTAAAACATAATATTTACTAGGACTTGTTTACGCAATATTTAAATAAAAAATCGAAATATTTTTTCCCACATTTAAACATTAATATGTTCTACGCCGTTTGCTACGAAATTAGCTACACGCATCTTCGTAGCAAATTAACCACATTTTCAAAGCACATAAGATAGGTTTTTAAGTATATACTATCACGGGTGCTCAGGGTACTCAAAGGTAGGGTTTTTATTCCCATCTTATCGTAACCCGTGGGTACTCTGAGTCTACCCCGAACAAGTTGTCAACTGGTGTTTAAAAAATATCAATAACCCATCTTTAGACAGTTTCACAAGTTGGTATAGTGAAGATGTCGTAGTCGTGAAATAATCATAGAAATAACTAACTAGCTATGCCCCGAGGTTTTTCTTTAATACTAGTACTGACGCCACTCTTTCTGATATTTTTCATGAACATTTACCAACTTTCCCAAGAAAATGAATATCTACCACATTAATGCGCAAAGCATACCCAGCCACTTTTTTGATCTCTTAGCCACTATCGATATCTGAAACCTTTCTCAAACCGACGCTTCCTTCAACGAACTACACTCTACCTGGCTTTATTTTAATTCGCAATGGTCGTACCGGTATGGGGTTTGGTGGCGTTCCTATCTACCTTCACTCGAATCTAATCTTTAATATTATTTTACAATCTCCTTCGAAGAATAATAGAATAATAGTTCTTCACTACATATTTGTTGAAATAAATTGTATGTGCTTTGCTACATATTTGTTGAAATAAATTTTAATTCGGTGAAGTTTTTCTTGGTGAAGTTTACGCCCCTCTTACTGTAGACTATTTCAACACTTTTGAGAAATTACTCGAAACTATTCTACAGTCCAGCATGATCATAATCTTATAATGAATGATTTCAACACTTGCCTCCATAAAGATAACTCGCGTAGCTGAAAACTTACATTTATTGCCCCCTATGCATAACATGTTAAAACAACTATTCTTCTTTATAAAGGACTTTTCACGTAAACAATTATAGCGGTCTCCTTGACTTGATTCTCACCACCAAACATGAAAGAATTTCTTCTCATGGTGAGCATATGGCTGCTGGATTTTTCCATCATGATATCATCTTTACGTCTTACAAAATTAAAACTCCCTAATTTAAACCCAAGATAATTCCTCAGCGTAGCTTTGCTGGGATGGATCGGGGTCTGCTTTTATCGAGTGCTGCTAACACCGACTAGCGTATAGTGTCATTATAGAAGGACTATGGACGAAAAGGTAGCGGCTGTTACTAAACATTTAATAGACTTTATTATATACACGCACCTATGCGCCTCGTTCGCATGAAGAGACCTCCTGCCTCCTGGCTCAATGATAAAATTATGAGAGCAATGAGATGGATTGATTCTATTAAGAGAAAGAACAAAAGGAAACCCTTTTTTTTTCTTAAGTCCCTAACTAAAACATTAAGTTTGACATCTGTACCTTCAAAGAAAGTCTTATTGTGAAACCCTGTGTCTGTAAATCTGTCTGTCCACATAAAATATCTCGAAAACTACAGGTCTAGATTATGATTGTAGATCTTGTTGAGCCTTTGTTGAGGGTATTATAGTTTTTTTTATTTTTCAGAAGTTATTAAAGCGCTATACGTGGTGGCCGAGTTGGTTAGACCTTGGACTTAAAAAACACTTAGGTCCCTGGTTCGAATCCCGGTGTGTACCAATGAGTTTTTAATTCAAAAAATTATGTACATTTGTTTGAAAACACCTCGGAAAGCACGTTAAGCTAATTGTCCCGGTTTTACTATACCAACTTGTGAAACTTTTTACAGATGTTCAAAACATCGCGACGAGCTAGCCACTTGTTCGGTGTAGACTCATACCATCGGCTACGACAAGGTGGGTTTAAAAACCCCTCTCGGTCTCGGGCGCCGTAAAGCACCCGTGATTATTTGTATGTATGTATGTGTTAAAGCGATTTCATTGAAAAAAATATATATTAGGTTTTATTTTGCATTGAAACTATATCATATGCTATATAAATTAATATAACCGTAAATAGGTATCTAAACGTAAATAGTTTTTAATAAAAACTCTTTGCGAGCGAGTTTTTTCATTTGGCGTTTTTTTCTTATGTTATGTTATGTTATCTTTTGAATTAAATATCCAGATTTATTTATTTAATCTTTGATACACAAGCAGATCGCAGTCAAATAATCGTTATCAATTATAAGCTTAGCCATAAATGTCTAGACTGCGATCCAAATAAGTGCACACAACTTGCTTAAACAAAACGTTATCAGAATACAAAGGCACAGTCAGCCTCTGCTCAGGGTGACTTGAGCAGAGGCTGACTGTGCCTTTGTTTCCGCGAAATTCACATATAACGAAAGCGAGAAGAAAAACATGACAAAATGGGCAACCGGAGCCGCGGCCGCTGCACAGTCGAGGTCCAAAAACGTTCACTAATTGCATGTGCGAAACTATGACAATAATTGTAATTATAACACACAAGAATGTAAAATAATAACAAAACTATGTAAGATACAATAATATATAAACTATCCACCACCAAAAACAGAAACAATGAGGACAGTGTGTTTCCGGCAAGTATATACTCAGGATATTACTCCATAGATTTGAATAATTCAAATAATTATCCATAGTTACCAAAAAAAACGAGAAAATGAAGTAATTTATTTAGATAAGGATTAATACCAAGGTACTAATAACGTCGTCAAACACAGATTATTAGTTACAGACCATACATTCCAGGTAGCATTTTGACGTCCCTATGACATCAATTACGTCGAGATTGACACTAAGTTGACGTCATAAGGACGTCAAAATGCTATCTGGGATAAACAAGAAATATTAAAGTAAAAAATAAAATAAATGTATGCAAATATTTTCCTATATTCAACATAGAAAAAGTAAACCTTATGAGAGAGAGGCAAGCTATCCATGAATTCTCCATGTAGAAAATTTTAATAAATGATGGCCTTTTCATATAAAACTTATTGAGTCCTTGAAGAACACTTAAGGTAAAATAGGTTTTGCCTTTTTACTCATATTCATTGTTGTTGGAAGAGGCAATACCTACTATAACTAAGTTTATTATATATACGTGGTGGCCGAGTTGGTTAGACCTTGGACTTAAAAACACTTAGGTCCCTGGTTCGAATCTCGGTGTGTACCAATGAGTTTTTAATTAAAAAAAATTTGTACATTTGTTTGACAATACCACTATAGTGCCTCGGAGAGCACGTTAAGCTGTCGGTCCCGGTTTCACTATACCAACTTGTGAAACTGTTTATAGATGGGTTATTGAGTCTATTCAAAACATCGCGACGAGCTAGCCACTTGTTCGGTGTAGACTCATACCATCGGCTACGACGAGGTGGGATTAAAAACCCCTCCGCTGGGTGCCCTGGGGCCGTCTAGGCGGTCTCGGGCGCCGTAAGGCACCCGTGGTGATATATATATATATATATATAACTAAGTTTATAGAGTGAATGATCACGACATTTAGATACATCTACGAAAATGTTTCCAAGAACCTGAAAATTATACTTAATGCAATAATAAATAACCAGGTTAACTAAAATGAGCTTAACGAAAGCGCTATAGACATTTACTTACACATTATAGAAAATAATGCACTCTGAGCAAGGTACTTTTATTCTTTATATTCTTTTTACTTTTCTTCTCACCTAATCCTCGGCAACGAGCTGCACAATAACTTATATATATATATATATATCCCATCAAAAACAATACTTGTCAAAAAAACCAAGTCTCGCAACTCAGTTGTTCTGCGGTAAAAAGTTGTGAGATCCATGTAATACCAAGTCGGTTATTAATTTATTCAGTCTCTACTTAAGCGACTTTCTGTCTTAATACGTCCAGTCTCTAAGACCACGATCGTGGTCCATAACAATTGAAAATCAATTGTGTCTGGAATCTCCGTACTCGAAGCATTAAGTTGTTACGTAATAATTAACAGCATATTATAGTGACGCATATCAATATTAAAATTCTTTAATGTTTTATATAAATATATTGAGACTTGGCCATCGCCTGAAAACACGTGTAAATTCAATCGCCTGAAAACACATGTAAATTTAATTATTTAGTGCGATGGCCAAGTCTCAATATATTTATATAGAACATTAAAGAATTTTAATATTGATATGCATCACTATAAGATGCTGTTAATTATTACGTAACAACTTAATGCTTCGAGTACGGAGAGATTCCAGACACAATTGATTTTCAATTGTTATGGACCACGATCGTGGTCTTAGAGACTGGACGTATTAAGACAGAAAGTCGCTTAAGTAGAGACTGAATAAATTAATAACCGACTTGGTATTACATGGATCTCACAACTTTTTACCGCAGAACAACTGAGTTGCGAGACTTGGTTTTTTTGACAAGTATTGTTTTTGATGGGATCTCATTTCTTTTTGTATTTTGTAGACAGTTCTACTTTTTTCCTTTTCGGTACCTTCTACTTATTGTATATATGTATATCTACCAGCAACGAATTTTCTTAAAGCCCTCTCTCTGACTTATGAACTTTTCTTATTTTTGTAGGTAGCCTTCCGTTTTCTCTTTTCCGGTACTACTTCTTGAGCTTCAGCAACAGTTTTTCTAAGAGCCCACTCCCTGTCTCTATGCGTTTTTCTGGGAGGCTTTGATGTTACAATTTTTGACAAATCTGGACGGTAAATGCTTCTTAGTCTGTTGTATTCACAAATTGAGGATTCCTGCGCTTTAACACTTCCAAAGTCGACATTAATTAGATGTAAACCGCCCAGACTTGTGAGTAGCCTTTAGTCGTCAAACTAATATAGCAATCGAAATTATCAATGAAAATCGCAAACTTATAGGTAAGAATTCTGGGCACATCCGAACAGCATTGTGTCGCTCGTGCGTATGAGCGCGGCTGCTGCTCGCTCGGCGACATTCACCTTTCCGCGCGCCCCGCCACTGTCGCCGCCCCGCGCCCTCGCTCTAGCACCGTGCAGCGCGTAGTAACGGCCCGCGCTCACTCGCTAGCATCGCAGCGCGTGGTATATATATAATTATACAACCTTACGCACTCGTAATAAGTAAGAATATGCACATAGGTACGTTTTTTGCATTAATAAATAATTTAATACACGTGTTTTCATGACGGGAATACCCATTTTTTGCTAGATTTGGCAGGGGCACTACAATGTGCCTATATTTATATGGGACTAGCTTAAACTCGCGGCTTCGCACGCAATAATAATAACTGCCGTAATAAAACATCGTTACGAATAAAGCCAATATAAAAAAAAATAACTGAAGACTTGGCTGTATGGGCTTAATTTTCTTTGCGGTCTTTTCTAGATTTTTTAGTTTTTCCTTGATTCATACACCAAACACTACTTATATTCCAAATTTGAAGCTTCTAGGTCTGCTAGAAGTGCCTTAGAATTTTGATGATCGGTGAGTCAGTGAGTGACAAAATTATGAAATTTGACCCGTTATAATTCTTAAAATACTGGTTCAAATTGAATGAAATTTGAAATATACGTGTCTTTACAATGCCTGCATGGTTACTGAAAATTTCAGTCTTCTAGTTTTATCCACAACGAAGTTACAGGGGGTCGAAAATGGTCTGAATTGCTTCGAGAAAAGGATGGTACGGCCGTGACGCTTTTTTGCTCGACTTGGTGGGGGCACGGCCGTGCCCCCAGATAGATAAAAAAAATATATAAAGAAGTATGTAGATATACAGTGGAACTAAGAATGAAAATTTAAGCCAGAAAACACAACTAAGTTAAGATCGCAACTACTTTTGCTTGTTTGAGCCTAATATGATTCAAAATCGAGCAAAACATATGTATAATGCAAAATCGAGCAAAACATATATATGTTTTGCTCGATTTTGCATCATATACCTACTATAACTAAATTTATAGAGTAAATGAAATCACGACATTTAGATACATCTACGAAAATGTTTCCAAAAACCTGAAAATTATACGTAATGCTATATATATATATATATATATGTTTTGCTCGATTTTGCATCATATTAGGCTCAAACAAGCACAAGTAGTTGCGATCTTAACTTAGTTGTGTTTTTTGCCTTAAATTTTCATTCTTAGTTCCACTGTATATCTACATACTTCTTGATATATTTTTTTATGGAATAGTTTAATAAACATAAATACGAACCGTTACAGACCGACAGCTTAACGTGGTCTCCAAGGTACTATAGCGGTTTTATCAAACAAATTCACATAAATTTAGTTCCCCTTTTTATAGGACAAATAAATAAATAATACGACTCTTTTTTAATACTTCAATAGATAAAGCACCAATTATTTTATAAGGTAATAGGACCGTAGATGAGGGCTGAAGGCGGGGTTGGTTTTCGTTGCGGGGCAGAGTGCAGAGGTAGGACCGTCACTGTACATCCAGCAGCCTCTCAGCTCGGACGCATTTGTCATAATATCTCCTTGACAATATTTGCGGGCCAGTGAGGCGCGCTATGTGAGTTACTCTTAACTCTAACAGTCGAAAATCGCGAACCATAATGAATGATTAGAAAATCTATTGTATTTTTTGTGTGAACGGGCGCCCCTTCGGGAGATTTTTTGCGGTAAGTTCCTTTTTATTTTTATTATTATTTTTATATTTATTTTTATTATTTATTGTCCAAGGTAGGTATATAGGAGCTTAGAAACTGCGAGCAACAGATGGAAGCAGATTGAACGAGGCTCAACATGCTATTTTTGGTTTACACCTACTCTATTTCAGACAGACTCCAACGAGACGTGGATAATTTTTTATGCTTGTGTAAAAAGTTTTGTTTTATGTTAAGGAACCTCGTTTCAGGGTCAATTTATTTATTCGTCGTTAATTATATATTTACTTAACGAAGGCAAACCAGCTTCTACGCCCGATTGAAAAAGAAAACTTATTTTTTATATGCTTTTATAAATAATATACGTGGTGGCCGAGTTGGTTAGACCTAAGACATAAAAACACTAATGTTCCTGGTTCAAACCTGGTGTTAATATCTCATTGGTACGAGTTATTAATCTAAAAAAATATGTACATTTGTTTAACAACACCACTATAGTGCCTCGGAGAGCACGTTATGCTGTCGGTCCTAGTTTAGCTATACCAATTTGTAAAACTGTTTATAGATGGGTTATTAAGTCTATCCAAATATCGCTACGGGCTAGCCACTTGTTCTGTGTAGACTCATACCATCGGCTACGACGAGGTGGGATTAAAAACGCCACCGCTGGGTACCCTGAGGCCGTCTAGGCGGTCTCGGGTGACGTAGGGCACCCGTGATGATATATATATTATATATATAAACGACCTATTTTATAACACCTAAGTAACGATAAACCCGAAAACATTTTTATTTTATTTCATAGGAAATCCTTTGTTTAGTACAAAATTTTGACATGATTGAGGAGACCTTTTTTTATAATTTATGTCATCACATTGTTATAGTATAAATTAAAAGTAAACATTATTCATTATTTTCCTCATAGAACTCAATATTTTTTTATCATTTTAGTCTTATAGTCTAATGTCCTTATTCATAAAAACTTATATAAAAAATAAAAAATAAATAAAAAGAGTTGTATGAGGAGAATAATGTTTACTTTTAATTTAGCCCATAGCAATGTGATGTCAAAAATTATAAAAAAGGTTTCCTCAATCATGTCAAAATTTTGTACTAAACAAAGGATTTTCTATGAAATGAAATAAAAATCTTTACGGGTTTATTTAACCTATACGGGTACTTAGGTGTTATAAAATAGGTCGTTGATACATATATATCATCACAGGTGCCTTACAGCGCCCGAGACCGCCTAGACGGCCTAATGGTACCCAGCGGAGGGGTTTTTAATCTCACCTCATCGTCAGCCGATAGTACACTGAGAAAAAAAATTGGTAAATACAACGTAAGTTTTAACCTAATATTACGTTATAGTCGGACAACAAGTATGTTTGGTAAAATCAACCTAGTACGATAGGTACTGACAGAATCCGTAATTAGGTTTTTTTAACGTATCTAAGTAACAAGCTAATAAATTAGGTTTTCTAAAAATCCAATCATAAGGTTTATTACATAGCTTGGTAAATCTTACCTAAAATATTAGGTAATGATTATGACCAAAACTTAATAATTAGGTAGTATTTACCTGATTTAAGTGTAGAAGTTACAAAACAAATAGGTTTGAAGTATCTAGGTATTAGGTAGTACGTATGTAGTTAGTAGGTAAAAGTAAATTAAAAACGAAAAAACGAGGGTAGTATTTACCTGACTCGTACATTTAAGTTACCAAACAGATATGTTTGGAGTACTTACGTATTAGGTAGTAAGTATGTAGGTAGTAAGTATAGTTTTTTTAATAAAGAGTTAGTATTTACCTGATTTGTAAATAAAATTTACCAAATAAATGGGGTTGTAATACCTATGTATTAGGTAGTGCATATTTAGGTAGTAGGTAAAGGTAGTCTAATAATGAGGTAGTATTTACCTGATTTGTGTATAACAGTTACCAAGAAATGGGTTTGGAGTACTTAGGTAATAGGTAGTACGTATGTAGGTAGTAGATAAAAGTAATCTAATAATGAGGTACTATTTACCTAATTTGAAGTATCTAGGTATTAGGTAGTACGTATGTAGTTAGTAGGTAAAAGTAACCTAAAAACGAAAAAACGAGGGTAGTATTTACCTGACTCGTATATTTAAGTTACCAAACAGATATGTTTGGAGTACCTACGTATTAGGTAGTAAGTATGTAGGTAGTAAGTATAGTATTTTTAATAAAGAGTTAGTATTTACCTGATTTGTAAATAAAATTTACCAAATAAATGGGGTTGTAATACCTATGTATTAGGTAGTGCATATTTAGGTAGTAGATAAAGGTAGTCTAATAATGGGGTAGTATTTACCTGATTTGTGTATAAAAGTTACCAAGAAATGGGTTTGGAGTACTTAGGTATTAGGTAGTACGTATGTAGGTAGTAGATAAAAGTAACCTAAAAACGAAAAAACGAGGGTAGTATTTATCTGACTCGTATATTTAAGTTACCAAATAGATAGGTTTGGAGTACTTACGTATTAGGTAGTAGGTAGTAGGTATAGTTTTTTTAATAAAGAGTTAGTATTTACCTGATTTGCAAATAAAATTTACCAAATAAATGGGGTTGTAATACCTATGTATTAGGTAGTGCATATTTAGGTAGTAGGTAAAGGTAGTCTAATAATGGGGTAGTATTTACCTGAGTTGTGTATAAAAGTTACCAAGAAATGGGTTTGGAGTACTTAGGTATTAGGTAGTTCGTATGTAGGTAGTAGATAAAAGTAATCTAATAATGAGGTACTATTTACCTAATTTGAAGTATCTAGGTATTAGGTAGTACGTATGTATTTAGTAGGTAAAAGTAACCTAAAAACGAAAAAACGAGGGTAGTATTTATCTGACTCGTATATTTAAGTTACCAAATAGATAGGTTTGGAGTACTTACGTATTAGGTAGTAGGTAGTAGGTATAGTTTTTTTAATAAAGAGTTAGTATTTACCTGATTTGTAAATAAAATTTACCAAATAAATGGGGTTGTAATACCTATGTATTAGGTAGTGCATATTTAGGTAGTAGGTAAAGGTAGTCTAATAATGGGGTAGTATTTACCTGATTTGTGTATAAAAGTTACCAAGAAATGGGTTTGGAGTACTTAGGTATTAGGTAGTACGTATGTAGGTAGTAGATAAAAGTAATCTAATAATGAGGTACTATTTACCTAATTTGAAGTATCTAGGTATTAGGTAGTACATATGTAGATAGTAGGTAAAGATTGTCTAATAATGAGGTAGTTATTACTTTCATTTGTGAGTAGAAGTTACCAAAATTAAAGAATTTGGAGTAATGTATCATTTAGTATGTATTCTTTTATTTTTTTTAAACTATCCAAAAGCTGGTTCCCGATACTTAGTAACTAAAACTTAGTAACCTTTTAATACCCCTTAATTTGGTAACTGTTATACATAAATCAGGTAAATACCACCTCATTAATATACTACTTTTACCTACTATCTACATAAAATATGTACTATCTAATACTTAGATAATACAAACCAATTTCTTATGCAACTTCTGCACACACATCAAGTAAATACTACCTCATTATTAGAAAATCATTACGCTACCACCAGATATGCTTAATATTTAAAATGTATGAGGACTTATCTACGTACTAACTAGATACAGTGCTACCTAAGAAACAATTTATTACTATCTGGAATACAACTCTAATGACTGTTGTGTACCTCATAATGAATATTTAATTACTACTTCATACAAATCAGATAAATTTAAGAAACAATAATAGAAACAAGTTTTAATTTTATTCAGTTCAAAAAAATATTTTTATTTAGTTGCTGAAACCCATTAAGTAATGCCTCGTAAAGAAAATAAAAATAGTTAAACGTAACAAAAATTTAATTTGTAACCAATTGATTTGCTTAGCTAACTCTATAACCTAATTTGTTATTAACATATTTCGTTATTAAAAACGACTTATTATTATGGTAATACCATATATATTTTGCCATGACCTATTTATTATAACTTAGTATGCATTGAAGATTGTACTAACGTTCCTATTATAGATTTGTTAGGTAGGATATATGCGTTAACTATTAACTAGTTTGGTAAAACCGAACTCATATCATTAAATTCGTTGTCTCCGAATACCATCGACGAAATAAGGACCGGGTAATCCCTCCGATGGGTACACCCTGAGGCCGTTTAAACGTTACTTGGGAGCTGAAAAGGCACCCGTGATGATAAATATTTCATATATATCATTGAAGTTAAATTCGATAAAAATAAAAATAAATATTTAGTTGCTAAAACCCTTTAATTAGCTTTCAAATTGTTAATTTTTTTGTAACCAATTAACTGGTTTAACTGAACCTATAACCTAATTCATTGTAAACATATTTCGATATTAAAAATACTTTATTATTAGATTAATACCGTATGTTGTCATGACCTATTTATTATAACTTGGTATTTATTGAAGATTGCAATGACGTTCCTATGGCCGATTTGTTAGGTAGAATATTTGCATTAACTATTGACTAGTCTGTTATAACCAAACTCTTATCATTAAATTGATAGTGCCAACCTAATTCGAAAGTTAAATTTGATAAAAACCTTTTCAATTAGTCTCTAAAACCGATTAATTAATTTCCAGATGCATCAACAATAAAAAAAAAATTGTTGCAATAACGAACAAACATGTTATTGCACATTAATGCAACCTACTTTATCCATTACCAAACTCTGTACGTTGCATTAACCAAGTTGCCTAATAAACAAAGGATTTTACTACCTTAATTAAGTTAAAATAAACAATTTTTTAGAATTTACTTAATATATTAGGTTAAAATTTACCTTTCTTTTACATTTACATTTACCTATTTGAACAAGTGTCTAGTACGTCGTCATGTTTTGGATATACTCAATAACCCATCTATAAACCGTTTCATAGTGAAACTGGTACCGACAACTGACGGTGCTCTCCGAGGCACTTTAATGGTGGTGTACACATAAAACTCAAAATAAGGAACACACAATAAAAACTAAGTAGGTATTTGTATATCTAGCATATTGTCAGTGTATTTGAATGTATAATGTGCATGGTGCCCACAACTTCGTGTGCATATTATTTATGATAAAAAAACAGCTCTACAACCATCAAGGGCATGTGGCGTATGAGAATTTCTAACTAAATGAAAGAAAAAAACATTTGATTCCGTATGTAGATTAAAGCCAAAATTCGACTTTGAATTCAATGAGTGGCGAACAAAAATCATCTTGTTAACCTTTTATTAATTATTTCTCGTGTTCCCTTTTTTGCAAAACTATTATATAAATAATGTAGAAACATGAAAAGTCTATGAATTTATTATGTTTTGTATAAAATAGATGTATCTTCTAACTACGTAGACGCGCTTCATACTCAACCATTTGTGAAGGCTTCTATTAAATAATTTAACTTGCAGTTCTTTAAAATATTTAGGCAGGTTTATTATATGAGCCTGTCTGTCAGTCTTTAGGCAGTTGTTTCTGTTGAATAGTTCGGGTTTTATTGCAGATATTTATATTAACTTAATGATTATCCAGTGTTAAATTTAATTACATCGCCGATAGTTATATAAAGATTTAGGTATGTCTTTACGAACATAATATATGTATATACATACATGGAAGGCGGTGGCAATTGCTGGAGTTATTTCTGTGATAATTATTTGTTTATATTGAATTTATTTAGTTACACAACTCTCTTAATTATAATATCTGTATTAAATTAACTACTAGGTCGTGTTTTATAAGTCTGTATTAATTATGCCCATTTCCGAATAAATTAAGTATAATGAGTTCATTTTGGAAATAATTTAAGTTTATTCAATAAAGATAATAAAACTATTCCTATAGCTATATTTAAAAACCTCCATGTCCCAGCTATTTTTAGAACTAAAATTACCTAATGTACTCGCCACATTCCCTCTCTGGATGATGAAAGATATTTTTTGGATAAAATGACAGTAAGCTCGGACATCACCGGACGTTTCCTTAAGGAGGGAACCTAATTCACGAGCAAAATTCTTGGCTTCTAAAGAGCAAACCCGAAGTTTCGACGGAAAAGGGGACGAAGAAATAATTTTATTCCAAACATGAATATTTAAGGTCTTAGCAGCAGATTCCGCAGCTGATCCGGCTTTAATAATGGAGCCATTTATATGGGAAGAGGCATATGTATCTACATATGTCGCTCTTCCCATCTGATTTGCTAAGGCCAGGTGATTCTAGAACAGATGGAAAATTAGCAGCTGATAATGCCCTCTTAATGGCATCAAAATCTTTTTTTATTAATATTTTACTAAAATTTAAGAGGGGGAGAAATGTAACCTTCTCTATTGTAGGATAAGGCTACTACGTGACCGAAAAGTGAAGTAAATCATATCTTCAGTCACAGTACCTACTACCCTCAGCACAATACAGTCAAACAAAATAAAGCAAACAAATACAAATATTAAAATATGTCAAAACTAGTTAAATTTCAATTGGATCAAACTACACAGTAATTCTCTGCAATTCTACTCTTTATGCTGTATATATTTGAGTGTTTTTTAGTCTTATGCAGATTTTTTATAGCATACAAAACATTCTCCAAAATGTACAAGTCGTGAAAAGTCAGTATTCCGGCTTCTCCAAATTTAGTGCGGCAAGATTGGAGCCGTTTAAGCGCAAATACGATCCTTGTATTACTCTTTTCTGTAGTAAAAATATTTTCTTAGTATTTGCTGCATTGCCCCAATATTTTATACTGTAGCTTATCATACTATAAAATATGTATAGTATACAAACTTGGAACTTGCTAATCCGCATAATTGTCCAATAGTTTAAACGGCTGATGCGAGTTTCGAAGCAATTTTATTGATATAATCTAAATAAACACCTAGAAATTTATATTTTCTACAATCTCGATATTGGTGCCGTTAATTATAATATTATTTATTAGACATACTTTGCTATTTGATAGAGAAAATATAATAGCCTTGGTTTTAGGAGTAAATTATTGTCATTGAACCATTCATACAATTTTTCAAGTATTATGTTTGCTTTTTTAATTAAATCATCATGCAAGGCACCTTTATCATCATCACCTTTAAATATAATTGACGTATCGTCAGTAAATTTCTGCATTACGTTCTATTTGAGAATATTATGTAAATGACATATACAAGAAACAAGAATGGCCCCAAGAAGATTGAACCTTGGGGTATGCCCTATAAAGTATTATTATAATTCGATTTACTTTTACCTTTAATTTCTATATATTATTATATTAATATTATAATTAAAGGTTTTTGAATTATTTAATTATAATTTAATATCTTGACTGAGGTAATAATAAAAACAGTCATTCATTACTTTATCTCTATTATGATTATTTTTCTATTAGTTTATATACGCGAACTCGCTGAATGATAAGTACATCAAGGAACATGTTATTGTCCAAATAAGCTTTTAAAAGGTTCACAGCTTCACCTCAAATTTCATAATTATTAAGCTTTCCCAGTAAAATTTTAAAGCCAACGCAGTTAAAGGCCTTGGACAAATCACAAAATATTCCAATAGTCTGTTTCCCACCAAGACCTTCGAGGACCGATTCCACAATTGCTCTAATCGCGTCATTGGTGCTTTTATTATTATGAAATCCTACTGTTTCTTAGTGATGTTTTTTTTTTCAATATACGAAATAATTGTATCAATATTAACTTTTCCATTATTTTACTTAAGATAGATTAACAATAATTAAATAAGGCCTAACGTAACCACCTAGTATTAAACTAGTTGGTTATGTAGCATGCGTTCGGTTGGTATTATTTTAATTTCGCGCGTTTAGTTTCTGTATAATTTAATGAAAAATATCCTATATAGGTGCCTCTATTTTGGAGATGAATAGCAAACTAACCAAACGTATTCTGAGACCTTATTGTTAAAAACTGTTTTTTTTGACTCATCATAAATAGCTGTAAAGATTTACATGAAATAAATAATTTTGAATTTGAATTTTGAATTTGTTGTATTGAAATCGGTCGGTAATTGTTACAATCCTCAGGGTTGCCTGCCCTGTAACCAGCGCCCTGACCACCAAGCCTACCAACGAAACCTATTATTATAATAATACAATTCTTATAACAAAACACTGAAATTAACAATACCTAATAAAAAAACTAAGACTAAAAAATTAAATTAACCTAAATAATAATAATATATAAATAAATTCATCATCATCATGACAGCCTTTCACGCGTCCACTGCTGGACATAGGCCTCCCCCAAGGATCGCCACAACGACCGGTTCTGCGACGCCTGTATCCATCGGCTTCCGGCGTCCTTTTTCAGGTCGTCGGTCCATCTGGGGGGCCTGCCTCTGCTGCGTCCTCCAGCACAAAATAAATTACCTTAGAGATAATTCATCCATCACGAAACGTATTATATTTACGCCCAAATCTATATTATAAGTAATATAATAAAATATAGGTACAAGTAGATAGATGGAAATTATTTTTTAGGGCGCAAACACTGGCTACAAGTTGATCGCCCCGGAGACACTCTCGAGATAAAGGTACCAGCAAGTAAAAATCTCTGGCGCTCCACATGTACCGTATCATCAGAGGAGTATTTGTTATTGACTTACACCTATGCTTATAGCATATGGTAATATACTCTCATCCTACTGAAAAGCACGAGTAGAACATCCTATGGCAGATATACTATCTGACAATATGTAAAAAAGTACAGAATTACTGAACACAATATATCTTGGAATCCTGCGCCGGCCCATTAATAGGCGACTTTTCGGGACCTCTGCTTATAATATGATAATAATCAAACGATGCGTACTCAATAGATCCCCACAGCAGCACCCGACCACTCAACCAGGCCCTCAGGGTGGAGACCAGAACCAGGCACACGCGCTACCTCTGCAATGACCTTCAAAGGAGAGGAAATCCGCTGCATTACTAAATTATTACATTTTTTTCCAATTATTTTATTGGAGCACGGCATGTGACAATGAATCTCAATCAAAATATCAAGAAGTCCATGAATGGGGTAAATTAATAATTGTTCTTAAATAACATTGATCGCTCCCACTATGCCGGCTAAATTATGGAATTACGAAATGGGTGGCGACAAAGACGAATTGCATTACGAGTATATTTTAACATACTCGCTGCCTGTTAATTCAGTCACCCATTTCGTAACGTCACCCGGAAAGGAGTGACTATCACCCCAACTAGAAATCGATGCAGTAATCTCCTAAAAACCGGTGAACCCATAGACTAAAACCGGAACGTAACTAGATCACTTGACGGTTTTTGCAACGAAGTTATAGGGAGGTCTTTATAACTTCGTTGCAAAAACCGTCAAGTGACCTAATCCCACCTAAAAAATAATTAAAAACTCTTAAGTGCACACTTGAGTTTGAACTCGTCACTGACAAATTGTAGTGTTTTTAAGACAACGGTCTAAACTCTAAATTATTCATGGCAACTATATGAATGTCAATACGAATGTATTTTTAGCAATATAAAACATATTTAAAAATGTATATCGAAAAATTATCAATATTTTTATCTTAAATTATTTTCAAATACACAATTTTTATTTGTACAGAAAATATTTTATTGATAATAACATTATAATTTTATCTATACGTAAATCCCCCCAGGTTCTACTTGAACCGCATCCCTAACTTCAAAAGAAAGGAAAATATCAAAAACCCATAAAAACCAAAATTAACTTTTTCGCGACGAGCTCTTATACTACGAGTATTATTTAAATATCCTCTTATTGTTAAAACAACTATTCATTTTATAACCGCACTCTGAAAGGAGACTATCACTTCAACAATAAACCGATGCAGTAGACTCTCGAAAACAGGTAAAACCGCTGACTAAAACCGAAATTTCGTAGTTACCTACCTAGTAGTAATTGTCTAGATAGTTTTGGTATCAATATGGGCGGATTCAATTGTTTTATACAATAGTAATAACGCCTAGCTGAATGTATTAAATAGAGCCTTATATGTAGTTATTCCTAAAATTGTATGTTATTCCTAGAGTCCTTTAAACGAAGCGTGAATATGCATCTTAAGCCGGCATAATGATGGCAACCAGCGGTGCACCTGTTTACATCCGCTTGTTGCTATCATTCCTGGACATTGCATTCTGCTTAACATCACGTGGATGCAAGGTCACATGTTGAGCTCTTATATAAAAAAAACAATACTATTTAGTTCTTAGTTAGATTATAAAATATAAAAAATATAAAACACCATCACGGGTGCCTTTTTAGCTCCCGAGAACCGTTTAAACGGCCTCAGGGTACCCAGCGGAGGGATTAACCGGTCCCCATTTAGCCGATGATATTCGGAGGCACCACCTAACAAGTGGCGAGCTTGTTGCGGTATTTATGATGGAATAGCCCCGTTGTATAAAGCGGTCACTCATCCCAGGTCCGGCCTTGTTGTCATCTGCTTAACCTTGTTATCAGTTGCGCAGTGACTAACCACTAGACTGGGGCCGTTTTTTTCGATTATATATATATTATAGACGAAATATTTCTTAGGGGAATTTTCTATAACCACTACGAGAGTCAAATAAAAATTATTTGGTTCATAATTTTTATTTGTACAGAAAAGATTTTATTGCTAATAATATTATAATAAATTAACTTTTTCACGACGCCCGTCGCTATTTAGCTCTTATACTATTATTTAAATATTCTCTTATTGTCAAAGCCACTATTCTTTTTTTGTAATCACACCTGAAAGGCGACTATTACTACAGTAATTGTGTGGCGTGTTAGTGGTTCAGAAGCAACAAAGATATTGCATTCCTTGGGTACCCAGGGAACTCGTCGCTAAAACTACCAGTAAGTAACAGTTAAGTTTTTTTCAGCGGTGCATAACGCACCCGTGTGAGAAGCTTGGACTGAATAGTTTTGTTTATCGGCTTCTCGTACATCGTTAATAAATCGATGCAGTAGGCGGAGTATTTCCCAGGGGAATTTTCGATAACCACTACGAGACTATAAGTGGTATTAATTGATTTATTTAAGTTAAGATATTTCAAAATACTTTAAATTTATACAGAAACTATCTATTAAACTATAAACTTAAAGAAACATGGGTCTATAACGTTGTTAAATTATTATTATATTGAAAGAATTAGAATTCAACGTGATGACAAATTTACCGTCTAAGTCTACACTAAACAAGTAGCGAGTCCTTTACAATATATCATTGACAAGATTTGTCAGCAAATTAATATGCCATGATTACATTTCTTAGTGCCATTTTTCCAAAAAAACATGTGCACCAAAAGCTCGCTCTTTAAAATATTTCCGCGTTGCTTATAAAAATAATTTCTTTATCAGAATATTCTAATATTAATATCCTAAAGAAAACCACCCACTAGGAAATTTTTCATTGCATTTTATATTTAAAATTTTTAATATAAGATTATCTTGGTAAGGAATTCATAAAAATGTAAAAATATAAAATACAGTAAAAGAGAACAGAATCTAATATAGAGTAACTAGAAGAAAGCACATAGAGGCAAGTATAAGAAGATAACAAGCAACGACAAATTTTGTAAGGGGTGACTGGAACCTGGTTAGCTTAGTTGTTGAGTAGACCTTGCCGCAATTTTTTTCATTGAATTTATCTTTATTTATCTAATGGGACTGGAACCCACGACTCTTGCTTTCGCGGCTAGGTACTCAACCTGAGCCCTTGTCAAAAGCTTCCACTAAAGAATTTTACTTTATCTTTTTGGCTATTCGCAGCCATTCTGATCCTTAAATTCTTTATTAAATAATAAAATGTTGTGCTTCAGTTGTATATTGCATTATGTTATAAGCAATAGTTTAATACCCTTTTTAAATACATTGTAATATAATTCAAAAAATATTTCATTATAGTAATATTTTTAACAATAAAAACTTGTTACCTAGTGGGTAAGTAATAAACAATGCATTCTGCGCCCTTCACTACGCAGTTACCTTCTTCGTAATACCGCAACCTGCAAAGTGTGTGTCATGGGTTTTAACGGGCTTAGGTTATATATTCTTGTTTCTTTTTTCCTGTAAAAAAAAACTGATTTATGAAAAAAAAAAAAATCCAATGATTAAACAACATAAGGTGAGGGCTGAAGGAGGGGTTGGTATTCTGTGCGGGGTAGGGTACAGCGCTGGAACCGTCACTGTAGATCCAGCGGCCTATTCGGTCGGCCGTCTATTCTATAGTGTATCTTCGGTCCTTTTCGCGAGCGCTTCAAGTTCGCTATTGAGTTTCCCTTTTGATTCTAACGGTCGAAATAAAAAGTTTTTTTGTGCCGCGGGCGTTCGGCAAGCGATGTTTTGGGTGAGTTAATTTTTTATTTTTATTTTTTAATAGATACGCGAGCTTCCAAGGCAACAGGTAGCGCGGTATTGTACAAGGCTCAACATGTTCTCTTTTCGTCTATATTTATTAGTAATTTTATTTGAGACAGGTTTTGGGGTTCAGTGATGCGTGCCGACATTTTTATACTTCCGTAGAAAGTTTGTTTGAGATTAATGAAACTCGTTTCAGGGAAGATTTGTTTTATTAGCTGGTAATGGCTGATTAGCATTTAAAGTGGGTTTGTTAGTTATTTTATAAAGATATTATTGTGAAATCCTTGTGGCCTTTTTATTTAAAACATTGTATAATAACAAGTAGCAATAAATAAATATTCCTATATAAAAAAAAAATATAGATAATAACTAGTTAAAAAAATATATATTAAGTCCTAGTATATTACAAGATGCTATGTAAATAAAAATCAGCATCTTGTACTATGTAAATAAAAACCCGTTAATACGTGATAAATAGTTGATTTTATTATCTTTGTTTGTACAATTTAAAGAAATATATATTAAGTCCTAGTATATTACAAGATGCTATGTAAATAAAAACCCGTTAATACGTGATAAATAGTTGATTTTATTATCTTTGTTTGTACAATTTAAAGAAATATATATATATTTTTTTGAAATATATATTAAATCTACATGTATTAATAAAAATAATGTTTGTATATTTGTTTTCTATACATTACCAAACCATTAATTACATTGTGATGAAACTTTGGTAGGGAATTCTTAGAATGCTCACAAGCGTTTCTGAGCTAAAAAAACTATTTAAATAATAAAAATGAGAAGTTAAAAGTAAGTTAAGTAAAAATTACCGTGGGGTTTGACTCCATTTTATTCAAAGACCCACTTTATACATTTCTAGCACTCGAACATTTTGACCCAATTTAATTCCTGACCCATATTAATTTTCAAATACTACAAAGTTCTAGGTTGTATCAGAAATTAATTTAAGTAAAATATTTGGTGTGCTACAAAATTCTAAAGATGGATCAGGAATAAAAATGGGTGTAATTTTAATGCAGCTTAAGTCCTAAAGTATAAATTGGCTTAACATTTTAGGTGGGAGTAAGGCCTCTATAACTGACCGATCGAACTCGTTACCATCGCCCATATAGATGCGAAAATCGTCAAGTGACCTAGTCATATTTCGTTTTTAGTGGGTTCACCTGTTTTCAGGAGACTACTGCATCGATTTCTTGTCGAGGTGGTGTCTTCTTTTATGGTACAGTTATGAATAGGGCGATTGATTTGACGGTAAAGCAGCGAGGATATTAAAATAGACTCGTAATGCAAAACCCGACCTACCAGTCTCATTACCACCGCCCGTAAGGAGTAGGTTTAAGCCAGTGGGTTTACCGGTTATCAGAAGACTATTGCATCGACTTCTTGTTGAGGTGGTATTTATTAAAATTATATTTATATTTCGTAACCGCACCCTAAAAGGAGACTACCACCTCAACAAGAAGTCGATACAGTAGGCCCCTGATAACCAATAAATCAACTGACTTAAACCGAAATATGACTGACCTAGTCATATTTCGGTTTGACTTGACGGTTTTTTCATCTGTATGGGCTATGGTAACGAAATTGGTCGGTCTTTGCATTATGGGTCTATTTTGATTAATATCCTCGATGCTGTATCGTCAAATCAATTACCCTACTCGTAACCGCACCATAAAAGTAGACTACTACCTCGACAAGAAATCGATGAAGCTGTCACCAGAAAACCGGTGAACCCACTTAAATCGAAACATGACTAGAGAACTTGACTAGATTTTTTAATCAGTATGGGCGGCAGTAACGAGTCCGGTAGGTCATCCTGGCGAAGTTATAGAGGCCTTTCTCCCACCTAAAATTTTACATACATATCACGGGTGCCTTACGGCGCCCGAGACCGCCAGACGGCCCCAGGGTACCCAGCGGAGGGGTTTTAATCCCACCTCGTCGTAGCCGATGGTATGAGTCTACTACTACCTAAAATTTTAAGCCAATTTATATACCCTAGAACTTAAGCTGCATTAAAATAACACCCATTTTATTTCCTGACCCACCTTTAGATATTTGTAGCACACCAAATATTTGACTCAAATTATTTCCTGACACAACCTAGAACTTTGTAGCATTTGAAAATTAATATGGGTCAGGGATTAAATTGGGTCAAAATTTTCGAGGGTTAAAAAGTGGGTCTTTGAATAAACTGGAGTCAAACTCCACGGTAAAATTTTCATTAAATTCTCTTGATAATGACCCTTAATTTATTTTGATCACTTAAATACAGAGTCACGTGTTATGTTTTATTTTTATTTATTTATGTTGTTAAATTATTTACCAAAATAAAAAAATAAAAAATATTTAATTAACGTCTCTAACATGGAAAAATCGACTTTTGAATTGTTTATTATAGTCCAAAATATTACTGAGAGAAAAAAAAAATCATAAATATTCTCTATAATATGAATAAAAAAAATAAAAAAATTGTACGTTTTACTTTATCTTAAAATATAATTTATGTAAATTGGTTAAAAATTTTAGGTGGGAGGAAGGTTCTATAACTGCGCTAGGCTGATCGACGGACTCGTTAGCCCATACAGATACGAAAACCGTCAATTGCCCTTCATGTTTCGATTTAGTAGTGGGTTCACCGATTTTCTGTAGATTACTGCATCGGTCTCTTGTCGAGGTGGTTGTCTCCTTTTAGGTTGCGATTACGAAATTTAATATTATAATAATAATTAATATAAAAAATTGTAACGGCATCCTAAAAGGAGACTACCACCTCAACAAGAAATCGATGCAATAGTCTCCTGATAAACGGTGACCCACTCACTTAAACCGAAACATGACTAGGTCACTTGACTAGGTTTTTTCATCTGTAACGAGTCCCATCGGTCAGTGTTACAGAGTTATAGAGTCTGAGGCCTACCTTCCGCCTAAAATGTTGATTGGGTCAACATTATACCTTTGTCAAAATTTTACCTGAATTGAATTGGAGTGCTCTAAATTAAAAAGCAGACCTACAAAGTACATGAAGGGGATGAACCATACATTGTTGTTTAACAATATTGATCATTCCCACAATGCCGGCTAAATGATGCGGTTACGTAATCGGCGGCAACAAAGACGTATTTGTTTTATTGGAGCACGGCATGTGAATTTGTATCTACCTGGTGATAATCAGACCTATAAAGTACATGAAGAGGGCCAATCACAATGCCGGCTAAATAATGCGGTTACGAAATGGGCGGCAACAGAGACTTTTTTTTTTATTGGACTACGTCATGTGACTTTGTATCTACCTGGTGATAAGCGGACCTATAAAGTACATGAAGGGGGCTAATCAATACAATCAATACAATGTTGTTTAACAATTTTGATCATTCGCACAATGCCGGCTAAATAATGCGGTTACGAAATGGGCGGCAACAGAGACGTTTTTTTTTATTGGACCACGGCTTGTTACTTTGTATCAACCTGGTGATAAGCGGACCTATAAAGTACATGAAGGGGGCCAATCAATACATTGTTGTTTAACAATATTAATCATTCATACAATGCCGGCTAAATGATGCAGTTACGAAATCGGCGGCAACAGAGACGTTTTTTTTTTATTGGAGCACGGCATGTGACTTTGTATAACCTGGTGATAAGCAGACCTATAAAGTACATGAAGGTAGCTAATCAATACATTGTTGTTTAACAATATTGATCATTCCTACAATGCCGGCTAAATGATGCGGTTACGAAATCGGCGGCAACAGAGACGTTTTTTTTTATTGGAGCACGGCATGTGACTTTGTATAACCTGGTGATAAGCAGACCTATAAAGTACTTGAAGGCAGCCAATCAATACATTGTTGTTTAACAATATTGATCATTCCTACAATGCCGGCTAAATGTTACGAAATCGGCGGCAACAGAGACGTTTTTTTTTATTGGAGCATGGCATGTGACTTTGTATAACCTGGTGATAAGCAGACCTATAAAGTACATGAAGGCAGCTAATCAATACATTGTTGTTTAACAATATTGATCATTCCTACAATGCCGGCTAAATGATGCGGTTACGAAATCGGCGGCAACAGAGACGTTTTTTTTTTATTGGAGCACGGCATGTGACTTTGTATAACCTGGTGATAAGCAGACCTATAAAGTACATGAAGGTAGCTAATCAATACATTGTTGTTTAACAATATTGATCATTCCTACAATGCCGGCTAAATGATGCGGTTACGAAATCGGCGGCAACAGAGACGTTTTTTTTTATTGGAGCACGGCATGTGACTTTGTATAACCTGGTGATAAGCAGACCTATAAAGTACTTGAAGGCAGCCAATCAATACATTGTTGTTTAACAATATTGATCATTCCTACAATGCCGGCTAAATGATGCGGTTACGAAATCGGCGGCAACAGAGACGTTTTTTTTTATTGGAGCATGGCATGTGACTTTGTATAACCTGGTGATAAGCAGACCTATAAAGTACATGAAGGTAGCTAATCAATACATTGTTGTTTAACAATATTGATCATTCCTACAATGCCGGCTAAATGATGCGGTTACGAAATCGGCGGCAACAGAGACGTTTTTTTCATTAGGGTACGGCATGTGTCTTTGTATCTATCTGATGGTAAGCAAATCTATAAAGTACATGAAGGGGGCCAATCAATACATTGTTGTTTAACAATATTGATCACTCCTATAATGTCGTCTAGATTATGCGGTTACGATATGGGTGCCAACAGAGACGCTTTTTTTACTAGAGCACGGCATGTGACTTTGTATCTACCTGGTGGTAAGCAAACATACATATTCCATCAATGGGGTCAATTAATACATTGTTGTTTCATTCTTTCATCTGCTACTATGCGGTTTTATTTTTACTATTTTGTTTTATTAAATCCTAGTTTATTACAAGCTGCTACGTCAATAAAAACCCGTTAATATGTGATAGATAGTTAATTTGTTATCATTGTTTGATATATTTAAAGAATTATATAATTATTTAAAATATATATTAAATTAAATCTATTTGTATAATGATAATAATAATATGTAGGACAAATTGCACATATTGCTCTGGTCACAAACTAAGCTCTAGGCTTGTACTATGTGTACCAGAAGCAACGATATAATACATATTATATTTTATAAACACCATGGGTGAGAATCGAAGCCACGACCTCCGGATACAACGCCAAAGGCGCAACCACTAGTCTACGGAGGCTGTGTGTGTATAAATAATAAATAATTTTGGTATATTTATTCTCTATGCATTCCCAAACTATTAATTATATTGTAATGAAACTTTGGTAGGGTATTCTTAGGATGCTCACAATCCCGTGTGGACAAGACCTATAAAATCTATATAAATAATAAAAATGAAAAACTGTAGTATTTTCTTTATCATGAATTATATTTGTGATTTTTTTGCATATGTGAGTTATATTTTGCACTAAACAATTAAAAAGTCAATTGACATATTTTCCATGTTAGAGACGTCAATAAAATAAAATGCTTTTTTCGTTTTTATAAATAATTTAATAACATAAATAAATAAAAATAAAACACGTGTTTCTATATTTTCCCGTTGATAATCAGCAAGAAGGATAGACGACAAATATAAATTAAGGTGACAAGAGAATTTAACGAAAATTTTACCGTGTGTTTGACTTCATTTAATTCAAAGACCCACCCTATACATTTCTAGCTCACATTGGGCTCAAAGTTTGACTTGGCCCAATTTCATTCTTGACCCATATTAATTTTTAAATGCTACAAATTTTTAAGTTGTGTCAGCAATTAATTTGAATCTCATTTGTATGGGCGGTGGTTACATGTCCGATCAATTAGCCTAGAGAAGTTACAGAGGCCTTCCTCCCACCTAAAATTTTGACCCGATTTATACCTTAGAAATTTCCTGCATTTAAATATCACCCATTTTTATTCCTGACCAACCTTTAGATTTATAGTACACCATTCATTTGACTCAAATTAATTTCTGATACAACTTGGATTAAGAATAAAATTGGGTCAAAACTTTCGAGTGCTAGAAATTTATAAAGTGGGTCTTTTAATAAAATGAACTCCACGGTGCAATTATCATTAAATTGTCTATTAATAATGACCCTTAATTCATTGGGAAAGTACAGAATGACGTGTTATGTTTTATCTTTATTTATTTATGAAATTAAATTATTTATAAAAACAAAAAAAAAGGATTTTATGTTTATTGACGTCTGTAATATGGAAAATATGTCATTCGACTTATTAATGGGTTATAAGTGCAAAATATAACTCAGAAAAGCAAAAAAAAAACATAAATATATTTGATAAAGGAAAAACATATATTTGTTGATTTTTATTAGTTATATTATTTTTTTAGGTCAGGAACCCACGTGAGCATTCTATGAACAACCAACTAAAGTTTCATCAGAATGTAATCAATCGTTTAAAAGAACAAATATACAAACAATATTGTTTTTGCCGCCGCTCATTTCATAACCGCAAATTCGCCTCCAATCTGGTCCAGCTACTTAAAAAATATATGTTTCAGTTGTATAATACACAATATTATATTCAATTATCCCTCTAAATAAAACTTATCATAAATATTTTAGAAACCCCTTTTATATACATTTTAACATATTCAAAAAATATTGCATCATTGTAATATTTTTATTAATAAAAAAAACACAAAGTGTATACCTAGTGGGTGAATAATAAAAAATATACTCGTACATTCAAATAACATTACTACGCCCTTTCATGAGTTTCATCACAATGTAAATTGTGCAAATAATTATAATAAAATAAACTACCTATCACGTATTTACGGGTTTTGACATAGCAGTTTTAAATATATTAGGGCTTAATACAACAAAATCGGCTTTGCCGCCGCCGATTTCATAACCCCATCATTAAGCCGGAACAGTAGGAGATCAATGCCGTTAAACAATAATGTATTGATCGACCCCATCCATGGATTTTGTAGGTCTGATTACCACCAGGTAGATACAAACTAACATGCCGTACCCAATAAAAGATAAACCAAGTGTTTCAAGCTCAGGTGGGTAAGGAATTAAAGAATCATAATGAAAGTGCTCGAAAGTTACAAAGGGGGCCAGGAATTAAATTTAATCAATCAATTCGCTTTAATAACCTAAAATGGCATTCAAATTGGTCCACGCGTTTTAACAGAGAAAGAAAAGCCGTCAAAGAGGTTCACCTTAATATATATAACACGGCTTCTTTCGTCGGAGCTTAAAAATGCATAAATAATTTTTAAAAACCCGAGAACCCATATTAATAAATGCGAAATTGGATCTATCTGTCTGTTTGTGACATTTATACATCAAAATTACTGAACCGATTCTAATAAAAATTGGGGACGTAAATTAAATCCTGTAAGTCAGTAAAGGGAATATTGCATTTCAACATAGTACAATGGTGCAGATTTACAGAGTGTTCTTAGGAAAAGTTTTGAAATACACCATTTGCAAAAAGTGTTAATATAACAAAATGGGCATATTACAATGTTAAAAGCTGCATTAAAATATATTTGAATTAATATTTATTTTTGGGCCTATTACCCTATTTGTCATATTCGCCATCCGTTTTACCCGCATATTACATAATAAAATAGATTTCAACCAAATAATAAAATAAACTATGTTGCTGGTTATATTATTCATTTAGAGAATGGGTATATTTCACGAGTGTAATATACGTTGCGATAAAGTACAAAAATGTTACAATAGTTTACTACAATGTAAGTGCGAAATTTAAATGTTCGACGTTTGTTTGTATTGTGCAGACTGTATCTATATATATATATATATATAATGGCACTGGCACTACGTTAACCTAGGATTTATAACTATGACCTAGGTACTTTGACTATTTAAACTATAGCTAGGTAAATCGTGACTAGGTAATTTGTGACTGAAGATTTCCACTTCTTTCTATCTCTGGCTATTCGCATCTAATATGGTCCAGCTACTTTTTTGGTATAAAAAAAAATGTATCAGTTGTATAATACTAAATAAAACTTATCATAAATATTTTAGAAACCCTTTTTATATACATTTTAACATATTTAAAAAATATTGCATCATTTTAATATTTTTATTAATAAAAATAACCACAGAGTGTAGACCTAGTGAGTGAATAATAAGAATTATACAACGCAAGTAGCATTACTACGCCCTTTGCTACGAAATTACCTACTTCGTAGTACTTACCAAGACTCGCAAAGCGATTGAGATAGGTTTTTACATACTCGTTCCATTTCTCCTCTAATGTGAAGATAGTCGTTTTTTGTATATAACTTGGGCTCTAGCTTTAACCAATATGAATTAAATATCAAAATAACTTTTATACGTGGTGGCCGAGTTAGTTAAAACTTAGACTTAAAAACACTTAGTTCCCTGGTTTAAACCCTGGTGTGCACCAATGAGTTTTTAATTAAAAAATGTATGTAAATTTGTTTAACAACACCACTATAGTCCCTCGGAGAGCACGATAAGCAGTCGGTCCTAGTTTCACCTTACTAACTTGTGAAACTGTTTATAGATGGGTTATTGAGTATATTCAAACATCGCGATGAGCTAGCCACTTGTTCGGTGTCAAACCATGAAGGTGGGATTAAAACCCCTCCGCTGGGTACCCTGAGACTGTCTAGGTAGTTTCGAGCGCCGTAAGGAACTTGAAATGATATATATATATATATATCAAAATAATTATGTTTCGAACTTAGTTACATTTATTAGACCCCCGTTTTAAAATAACTATAGACCATATTAGACCAAGGCAGAAAAAATAAATGTAGCCGTATATAACATAATCTAAGAAAAAAAGTATTTTTGCAAACTAGAGTATAAATAACAGAAAGTGCCCTAATGCCTAAAATCACCTGCCTAAACATGAAAACAAAATGCTGCCACCACAAACTCATTGCAAAAAGTGAGAACACGTTCAATAAGTGTTTTCTACTTTAGGTAAGTTATTACAGCACTTCCTTTATACTTCTTTATACGTTTCTCGATAAACACATTACCTATGCATTCAAAACCTCAGACGGCCAAAATTTAAGTAGTTGTTTGCTATAGGAAGAATAGAAAATAATAATAAAAATTGGTTGGCATCTATGTTTAATGCTCATACGTTGCGTTTAGTGTTACATATTTGATAGCATCGACTGCATATTTTTATTATTTAATAGGCTTTTTATACTACATATGAGGTGGATATTCAACCAATTTCTAAGATTACATAAAGATTTTAAAACGCTGCTTTGTATAAAAAGTACATAAAAGAGTATATGTGGTGGCCGAGTTGGTTAGACCTTGGACTTAAAAAAACCCTTAGGTCCCTGGTTCGAATCCCGGTCTGTACCAATGAGTTTTTAATTAAAACAATGTATGTACATTTGTTTAACAACACCACTATAGTTCCTCGGAGAGCACGTTAAGCTGTCGGTTTGGGTTTCACTATACCAACTTGTGAAACTGTTTATAGATGGGTTATTGGGTCTATTTAAAACATCGCGACGAGCTAGCCACTTGTTCGGTGTAGACTCATACCATTGGCTACGACGAGGGGGGATTAAAACATCCCGCTGGGTACCCTGGGGCCGTCTAGGCGGTCTCGGGCGCCGTAAGGCACCCGTGAAGATATATATATACATAAAAGAGTAATTTTGCGTTTCGTTATTCCTTGTATTCCATTTATTTATTTGAGGGATTAATATATCTAAAGCCAAGGTCTTAAAAAATATTATTAAAAAACTAATAAATGGTTATAATATTACATAAGGTGGGGGCTGAGGGAGGGGTTGGTATTCGGTGCGGGGCAGGGTACAGCGCTGGAGCCGGCACTGTAGATCCAGCAGCCACTTCGAACGCACGCTGTTTCTATAACATATCTCTGGTTCTCGTCGCGAGCTTTTCAAGTTTAATTTTGAGTTTCACTTTTGTTTTCCTCTAACGTTTGTAAGAGAATGTTTTTATAAGTAGTTTGGTGATTTTTGAGATGCTGACTTTCGGAGAGGGATATTTTTTGGTAAGATAACTTTTTTTTTTTTTTTAAATAGGTACGCGAGCTTACAAGGCAACGAGCAACAGGTGGCGGGGCACGAGGCTCAACATGTTCTGTTTCGTCTATATTTTTAAGTAATTTTATTTCAGACAGGCTTCGGGTGTCAATGATGCGTGCCGACATTTTTATGCTTCCGTAGAAAGTTTGTTTGATATTAAGGAAACTCGTTTCAGGGACGATTTGTGTTATTAGCTTTTAAAGAGGATTTGTTATTTATTATTTTTAGAGATATACGTGGTGGCCGAGTTGGTTAGACCTTAGCTTAAAAATAATTAGGTTGCTGGTTCAAACCCCGTTGTGTACCAATAATCTAGAAAATTCTCTCTACTGCGTCCTCCAGCACGCGGTCGCCACTCGAGAACCTTACTGTCCCAACGGCCGTCCGTTCTGCGAGCTATGTGGCCTGCGCTATTCTGGAGGCTATGTCGGTTACTTTGGTCGTTTCGAATACGATCCCGCAAGAAAACGACGAGCATAGCGCGCTCCATCGCCCTTTGTGTGACTGTGAGCTTTTTCATGACGCCCATAGTAAGCGACCACTTAATATGGATAGTTGAATAAAATATTTAGGCATTTTCAAGCTCCGACGAAAGACGTGTTACAACTAAGCTGTTAAGACGTGTTATTGTGACGGATTTTATTTCTCTGTAAAACGGGTGAACCAATTTTAATGCCATTTTGGGTTATTAAAGCGAAATTATTAATTAAATTAAATTCCTGACCGCATTTAGAACTTGAAGATTATGCGGTTATGAAATCGGCGGCAACAGAGACGTTTTTTTTATTGGAGAACGGCTTGTGACTCTGTACCTGGTGATAAGCAGACCTATAAAGTACATGAAGGGGGCCAATCAATACATTGTTGTTTAACAATATTGATCATTCTCATAATGCCGGCTAAATGATGCGGTTACGAAATGGGCGGCAACAGAGACGTTTTTTTTATATTGGAGCACGGCATGTAACTTTGTATCTACCTGGTGATAAGCAGACCTATAATGTACATGAAGGGGGCCAATCAATAGATTGTTGTTTAACAATATTGATCATTCCCATAATGCCGGCCATATGATGCGGTTACGAAATGGGCGGCAACAGAGACGTTTTTTTTATTGGAGCACGGCATGTGACTTTGTATCTACCTGATGGTAAGCAAACCTATAAAGTACATTAAGGGTCCAATCAATACATTGCTGTTTAACAATATTGATCACTCCTATAATGCCTGCTAAATGATGCGGTTACGAAATCGGCGGCAACAGAGACGTTTTATTTTATTGGACCACGGCATGTGACTTTATATCTACCTGGTGATAAGGAAACATACATAATCCATGAATGGGGTCAATTAATACATTGTTGTTTCATTCAATTATCTTCACTATGCCGTTTTGTTTTTACTATTTTGTTTTATTAAATCCTAGTTTATTACAAGCTGCTATGTCAACAAAAACCCGTTAATATGTGATAGGTAGTTAATTTGTTATCATTGTTTAAAATATTTAAAGAATTATATAATTATTTAAAATAAATATTAAATTAAATATATTTGTATAATTTTGGTATATTTGTTCTCTATGCATTCCCAAACTATTAATTATATTGAAATGAAGCTTTAGTAGGGTTTTCTTAGGATGCTCACAAGGGATACAAGACCTAAAAAATCTATATAACTTATAAAAATGAAAAACTGTAGTTTTTTCTTTATCATAAATTATATTTATGATTTTTTTGCATATGTGAGTTATATTTTACACTAAACAATTTATATGGGCCATCCATATTCACGAACCTTGTTCTACTGATTATCATTGGGAAAGTACAGATTTAATTATTAAATTATTTAAAAAAACGAAAAAAGGATTTTATGTTTATTGACGTCTCTAACATGGAAAATATGTCATTCGACTTATTAATTGTTTATAGTGCAAAATATAACTCAGAGAAGCAAAAAAAAAAACATAAATATATTTTATGATAAAGGAAAAACATACTTTTGTTGATTTTTATTAGTTATATTGATTTTTTAGGTCAGGAATCCACGTGACCTTTCTGAGAACACTCTACCAAAGTTTCATCACAATGTAAATTGGACAAATAATGATAATTAAATAATACCTATCATTCCATCCATTTACGGGTTTTTATTGTCTTGTAATATATTAAGGCTTAATACTACAAAATCGTCTTTGCCGCCGCCCTTTTTATAACCGCATAATTAAACTGGAACAGTAGGAGATCAATGCCGTTAAACAATAATGTATTGATCGACCCCATCTTTGGATTTTGTAGGTCTGATTACCACCAGGTAGATACAAACTAACATGCCGTACCTAATAAAAAATAAATCAAGTGCTCTAAGCCCAGGTGGGTAAGGAATTAAAGAATCATAATGAAAATGCTTGAAAGTTATAAAGGGGGTCAGGAATTAAGTTTAATCAATCAATTCGCTTTAACAACCCAAAATGCCATTTTGCTTGGGCACGTTTGTTTGGGTTGTAAAACGTAGACTATGCTGTGACTATATAATCCTGGCTCTACGTAAACCTAGGATTTATAACTAGGTTAACCGGAACTAGGTGAATTAAGACTAGGTAGGTTATGACTAGGTCAACCTATTTAAACTATCGCTAGGTAAATCGAATTTGTGACTAAAGATTTCCGTTTTTTTCTATCTCAGGCTATTCGCCTCCAATCTGATCCAGCTACGTTTTGGTAAAAAAAAAAATATGTTTCAGTTGTATAATACACAATATTATATTTACTATTTATCTACCTTTTTGGGATAAAAAAAATGTATCAGTTGTATAATACTAAATAAAACTTATCATAAATATTTTAGAAACCCTTTTTATATACATTTTAACATATTCAAAGAATATTGCATCATTGTAATATTTTTATTAATAAAAATAAACACAGAGTGTAAACCTAGTAAGTGAATAATAAAAAAATATACAACGCAAGTAGCATTACTACGCCCTTTGCTACAAAATTACCTACTTCGTAGTACTTACCGCGACTCGCAAAGCGCTTAAGATAGGTTTTTATATACTCGTTCCATTTCTCCTCTAATGTGAAGATGGTCGTTTTTTGTTTATAGCTTGGGCCCTAGCTTTACCCAATATGAACCAAATATCAAAATAACTTATATACGTGGTGGCAGAGTTGGTTAGACCTTAGACTTAAACACAAACATTGAGAACACGTTTGATAAGTGATTTCTAATTTAGGTAAGTTAATTCAGCTCTTCCTTGATACTATTTTATACGTTTCTCGATAAAGACATAACTTATGCATTCAAAACCTTAGATGGCTGAAACTTAAGTGGTTGTTCGCTTTTGGAAGAATAGAAAAAAAAACAAATTGATTGAAATTTTGGTTGGCATCTGTGTTTATTGTTCATACGTTGCGTTTAGTGTTACATATTTGATAGCATCGACTTCATTTTTTCATTAATTAATTTGCTTTTTTTAATACATATGAGGTGGATATTCAACCAATTTCTAGGATTACACAAAGATTTTAAAACGCTGCCTTATATTAAAAATAAACATAAATGAGTAATTTTGCATTTCGTTATTTCGAGGATTCCATTTATATATTTGAGAACATTCACACACACAGACATTCGGAGAACGATGTTTTGGTAAGATCACATTTTTATTTTATTTTTGAACAATAGGTACGCAAGCATACAAGGCAACAAGCAACAGGTGGGGCGGTATTGAACGAGGCTCAATATGTTCTTTATTCGTCTATATTTGTTAGTAATTTTATTTGAGACAGGCTTCGGGTTTCAGTGATGCGTGCCGACATTTTATACTTGAGTAGAAAGTTTGTTTGACTTCAAGAAAACTCGTTTCAGGAAAGATTTGTTTTATTGGCCGGTAATGGCCGATTAGCATTTAAAGATGATTTGTTAGTAATTTTACAAAGACTTTATTGTGATATCCTTTTGGTCTTATTTTAATAATTTATTTGAACAATGCAATTTATTTAAAACATTGTATCATCTATGATAAGTAACAATAAAATAATATCCTATATAAAAACATATAATTAAAAAACATTTTATTAAGTCCTATTATATTACAAGTTAAGCTATGTAAATAAAAACCCGATAATACATGATAGGTAGTTAATTTTATTAACTTTTTTGTTCTATGCGTTCCCAAACTATTGATTACATCGTAATGATACTTTGGTACTACTTCTTAGAATGCTCACGAGGTTTTCTGATGTAAAAAATCTATAATATGAATTAAAAAAATGAAAAATTGTACGTTTTAATTTATCTTAAAATATAATTTATATAAATTGGGTAAAAATTTTAGGTGGAAGGAAGGCCTCTATAACATCGCTAGGCTGATCGACGGACTCGTTACCACCGCACATATAGATACGAAAACCGTCAATTGGCCTTCATGTTTCGATTTAGTAGATTACTGCATCAGTCTCTTGTCGAGGTGGTTGTCTCCTTTAAGGTTGCGGTTACGAAATTTAATATTATACTAATAAATAATATAAAAAATTGTAACGGCATCCTAAAAGGAGACTACCACCTCAACAAGAAATCGATGCAATAGTCTCCTGATAACCGGTGACCCACTCACTTAAACCGAAACATGACTAGGTCACTTGACTAGGTTTTTTCATCTGTAACGAGTCCCATCGGTCAGTGTTACAGAGTTATAGAGTCTGAGGCCTACCTTCCGCCTAAAATGTTGATTGGGTCAACATTATACCTTTGTCAAAATTTTACCTGAATTGAATTGGAGTGCTATAAATTAAAAAGCAGACCTACAAAGTACATGAAGGGGGTGAACAATACATTGTTGTTTAACAATATTGATCATTCCCACAATGCCGGCTAAATGATGCGGTTACGTAATCGGCGGCAACAAAGACGTATTTGTTTTATTGGAGCACGGCATGTGAATTTGTATCTCAGGTAGATAATCATACCTATAAAGTACATGAAGAGGGCCAATCAATATGTTGTTGTTTAACAATATTGATCATTCCCACAATGCCAGCTAAATGATGCGGTTATAAAATCGGCGGCAACGGAGACGTTTGTTTTATTGGAGCACGGCATGTGACTTTGTATCTACCTGGTGATAAGCAGACCTATAAAGTACATGAAAGGGGCCAATCAATATATTGGTCTTTAACAATATTGATCATTTCCATAATGCCCGATAAATGATGCGGTTACAAAATAAGCGGCAACAGAGACGTTTTTTTTTATTGGAGCACGGCATATGACTTTGTATCTATCTGGTGATAATCAGACCTATAAAGTACATAAAGGGGGCCAATCAATACATTGTTGTTTAACAATATTGATCATTCGCACAATGCCGGCTAAATAATGCGGTTACGAATTGGGCGGCAACAGAGACGTATTTTTTTTATTGGACCACGTCAAGTGACTTTGTATCTACCTGGTGATAAGCGGACCTATAAAGTACATGAAGGGGGCTAATCAATACAATCAATAAAATGTTGTTTAACAATTTTGATTATTCGCCTAGGATTTATAACTAGGTTAACTGGAACTAGGTGAATTAAGACTAGGTAAATTTTGACTAGGTTAAACTATCGCTAGGTAAATCGAATTTGTGACTAAAGATTTCCACTTCTTTCTATCTCTGGCTATTCGCCTCCAATCTGGTCCAGCTACTTTTTGGTAAAAAAAAATATATGTTTCAGTTGTATAATACACAATATTATATTTAATTATCCCTCCAAATTAAAACTTATCATAAATATTTTAGAAACCCCTTTTATATACATTGTAACATATTTCAAGAATATTGCATTATTGTAATATTTTTTTAAATAAAAATAACCACAGAGTGTATAGCTAGTGAGTGAATAATAAAAATTATACAACGCAAGTAGCATTACTACGCCCTTTGCTACGAAATTACCTACTTCGTAGTACTTACCGCGACTCGCAAAGCGCTTGAGATAGGTTTTTACATACTCGTTCCATTTCTCCTCTAATGTGAAGATGGTCGTTTTTTGTATATAGCTTGGCCCCTAGCTTTAACCAATATGAATTAAATATAGAAATAACTTATATGTGGTGGCCGAGTTGGTTAGACCTTTGACTTAAACACAAACAGTGAGAAGTCGTTTGATACTTAATAAGTGATTTCTACTTTAGGTAAGTTAATTCAGCTCTTCCTTGATACTATTTTATACATTTCTTGATAAAGACATAATCTTTGCATTCAAAACCTTAGACGGCTAAAACTTAAGTGGAGGTTCGCTGTTGGAAGAAAAGAAAAAAAAAATGATTGAAATTTAAGTTGGCGTCTGTGTTTAATGTTCATACGTTGCGTTTACTGTTACATATTTGATAGCATCGACTTCATTTTTTCATTAATTAATTGGCTTTTTATATTACATATGAAGTGGATATTTAACCAATTTCTAGGATAACATAAAGATTTTAAAACGCTGCCTTATATTAAGAAAAAACATAAAAGAGTAATTTTGAGTTTCGTTATTCCTAGTATTCCTGTTATTTATTTGAGGGATTAATATTTTAATGGCAAACGTCTTAAAAAATCTTATTTAAAAAAAAATCAAGGGTTATAATATTACATACAGTGGGGGTTGAGGGAGGGGTTGGTATTCGGTACGGGGCAGGGTACAGCGCTGGAGCCGGCACTGTAGATTCAGCAGCCACTTCGATCAGACACTGTTTCTATAATATATCTTTGGTTTTCAACACGAGCTTTTCAAGTTTACTATTAAGTTTCACTTTTATTTGCCTCTAACTGTCGAAAGTTTAAAATATAGAAAAAGTGTTAAAATGTAGTTTAGTGTTTTTTGTGACGCTGACATTCGGCAAAGGATGTTTTTGGTAAGATCACAATTTTTTTTGAACAATAGGTACGCAAGCTTACAAGGCAACAAGCAACAGGTGGCGCGGTATTGAATGAGGCTCAATATGTTCTCTATTCGTCTATATTTGTTAGTAATTTTATTTCAGACAGGCTTCGGGTCTCAGTGATGCGTGCCGACATTTTTATACTTGCGTAGGATGTTTGTAGTTGACATTAAGAAAACTTGTTTCAGGGACGATTTGTTTTATTAGCCGGTAATGGCCTATATAGCTATTAAAGAGGATTTGTTACTAATTTTATAAAGACTTTATTGTGAAATCCTTGTAATCTTATTTATATAAATAATTTATATGTTCAATGCAAATTATTTAAAACATTATATGACAAGTAACAATAAATTAATATTCCCATATTAATAAAATATAAAGATAATTAGTTAAAAATAAAAAATTAAGTCCTATTATTATTACAAGCTACTATGTAAATAAACACCCACGTATTAACATACGTGATTTTATTAACTTTTTTGTTCTTTATGCGTTCCCAAACTATTCATTACATTGTGATGATACTTTGGTAGTACCTTCTTAGGATGTCCACGAGGATTCCTGACTTAAAAAATCTATATAAATAAAATAAAAAAAAATTGTACGTTTTACTTTATCATAAAATATATTTATGTAAATTGGGTCAAAATTTTAGTTAGAAGGAAGGCCTCTATAACTTCGCTAGGCTGATCGACGGACTCGTTACCACCGCACATACGAAAACCGTCAATTGCCCTTCATGTTTTGATTTAGTAGTGGGTTCACCGATTTTCTGTAGATTACTGCATCGACCTCTTGTCTTGCCGTTACAATTTTTTATATTATTTATTATTATAATATTAAATTTCGTAACCGCAGCCTGAAAGGAGACTACCAAAGTCTCCTTTCAGGCTGCGGTTACGAAATTTAATATTATAATAATAAATAATATAAAAAATTGTAACGGCATCCTAAAAGGAGACTACCACCTCAACAAGAAATCGATGCAATAGTCTCCTGATAACCGGTGAACCGAAACATGACTAGGTCACTTTACTTTTATCTACCTGTTAGTAAGCAAATCTATAAAGTACAAGAAGCTTGCCTGAGGCCTTCATTCCGCCTAAAATGTTGATTGGGTCAACATTATACCTTTGTCAAAATTTTACCTGAATTGAATTGGAGTGCTATAAATTAAAAAGCAGACCTACAAAGTACATGAAGGGGGTGAACAATACATTGTTGTTTAACAATATTGATCATTCCCACAATGCCGGCTAAATGATGCGGTTACGTAATCAGCGGCCACAAAGACGTTTTTTTTTATAGGAGCACGGCATGTGACATTGTATCACCTGGTGATAAGCAGACCTATAAAGTACATGAAGTCAGCCAATCAATACATTGTTGTTTAACAATATTGATCATTCCCACAATGCCGGCTAAATGATGCGGTTACGAAACCGGCGGCAATAGAGACGTTTTTTTTTATCGGAGCACGGCATGTGACTGTGTATCACTTGATGATAAGCAGACCTATAAAGTACATGAAGGCAACCAATCAATACATTGTTGTTTAACAATATTGATCTTTCCTACAATGCCGGCTAAATGATGCGGTTACGAAATCAGCGGCCACAAAGACGTTTTTTTTTATAGGAGCACGGCATGTGACATTGTATCACCTGGTGATAAGCAGACCTATAAAGTACATGAAGTCAGCCAATCAATACATTGTTGTTTAACAATATTGATCTTTCCTACAATGCCGGCTAAATGATGCGGTTACGAAATCAGCGGCCACAAAGACGTTTTTTTTTATAGGAGCACGGCATGTGACATTGTATCACCTGGTGATAAGCAGACCTATAAAGTACATGAAGGCAACCAATCAATACATTGTTGTTTAACAATATTGATCTTTCCTACAATGCCGGCTAAATGATGCGGTTACGAAATCAGCGGCCACAAAGACGTTTTTTTTTATAGGAGCACGGCATGTGACATTGTATCACCTGGTGATAAGCAGACCTATAAAGTACATGAAGTCAGCCAATCAATACATTGTTGTTTAACAATATTGATCATTCCTACAATGCCGGCTAAATGATGCGGTTACGAAATCGGCGGCAACAGAGACGTTTTTTTTATTGGGGTACGGCATGTGTCTTTGTATCTATCTGATGGTAAGCAAATCTATAAAGTACACGAAGGGGGCCAATCAATACATTGTTATTTAACAATATTGATCACTCCTATAATGTCGTCTAGATTATGCGGTTACGAAATGGGCGCTAATAGAGACGCTTTTTTTACTAGAGCACGGCATGTAACTTTGTATCTACCTGGTAGTAAGCAAACATACATATTCCATCAATGGGGTCAATAAATACATTGTTGTTTCATTCTTTCATCTCCTACTATGCCGTTTTATTTTTACTATTTTGTTTTATTAAATCCTAGTTTATTACAAGCTGCTATGTCAATAAAAACCCGTTAATATGTGATAGGTAGTTAATTTGTTATCATTGTTTGATATATTTAAAGAATTATATAATTATTTAAAATATATATTAAATTAAATCTATTTGTATAATAATAATAATAATATGTAGGACAAATTACACATATTGCTCTGGTCACAAACTAAGCCTAAAGCTTAGTTTGTGACTAGAGCAATATTGTACTTGTACTATGTGTACCAGAAGCAACGATATAATACATATTATATTTTATAAACACTATTATTTATTTTATTATTTTATTTTTTAGGTGGGAATCGAACCCACGGCCTCCGGATACAACGCCAAAGGCGCAACCACTAGTCTACGGAGGCTGTGTGTGTATAAATAATGAATAATTTTGGAATATTTATTCTCTATGCATTCCCAAACTATTGATTAAATTGTAATGAAACTTTGGTAGGGTCTTCTTAGGATGCTCACAATCCCTTGTGGATAAGACCTATAAAATCTATATAAATAATAAAAATGAAAAACTGTAGTTTTTTCTTTATCATAAATTATATTTGTGATTTTTTTGCATATGTGAGTTATATTTTGCACTAAACAATTAAAAAGTCGATTGACATATTTTCCATGTTAGAGACGTCAATAAAATAAAATGCTTTTTTCGTTTTTATAAATAATTTAATAACATAAATAAATAAAAATAAAACACGTGTTTCTATATTTTCCCGGTGATAATCAGCAAGAAGATAGATAGACGACAAATATAAATTAAGGGGGCAAGAGAATTTAACGAAAATTTTACAGTGTGTTTGACTTCATTTAATTCAAAGACCCACCCTATACATTTCTAGCTCACATTGGGTCAAAGTTTGAAGTTTGACTTGGCCCAATTTCATTCTTGACCCATATTAATTTTTAAATGCTACAAATTTTTAAGTTGTGCCAGCAATTAATTTGAATCTCATCTGTATGGGCGGTGGTTACATGTCCGATCAATTAGCCTAGAGAAGTTACAGAGGCCTTCCTCCCGCCTAAAATTTTGACCCGATTTTTACCTTAGAAATTTCCTGCATTTAAATATCACCCATTTTTATTCCTGACCAACCTTTAGATAAACCAAACATTTGACTCAAATTAATTCATGACACAACTTGGATTAAGAATAAAATTGGGTCAAAACTTTCGAGTGCTAGAAATTTATAAAGTGGGTCTTTTAATAAAATGAACTCCACGGTGCAATTATCATTAAATTATTTATTGATAATGACCCTTAATTTTATTTATATGGGCCATCCATATTCACGAACCTTGTTCTGCTGATTATCATTGGGAAAGTACAGAATCACGTGTTATGTTTTATTTTTATTTATTAATGATATTAAATTATTTTTAAAAACAAAAAAAAAGGATTTAATTTTAATTGACGTCTGTAATATGGAAAATATGTTATTCGACTTATTAATTGTTTATAGTGCAAAATATAACTTAGAAAAGCAAAAAAAAACATAAATATATTTGATAAAGGAAAAACATATATTTGTTGATTTTTATTAGTTATATTATTTTTTTAGGTCAGGAACCCACGTGAGCATTCTATGAACAACCTACTAAAGTTTCATCACAATGTAATCAATTGTTTAGAAGAACAAATATACAAACAATATTGTTTTTGCCGCCGCTCATTTCATAACCGCATATTCGACTCCAATCTGGTCCAGCTACTTTTTTGGTATAAAAAAAAATGTTTCAGTTGTATAATACATAATATTATATTCAATTATCCCTCTAAATAAAACTTATATATTTTTGATAAATATATCAGTTATATATCTTATATAACATAAATATTTTAGAAACCCTTTTTATATACATTTTAACATATTCAAAAAATATTGCATCATTGTAATATTTTTATTAATAAAATAAAACACAAAGTGTATACCTAGTGGGTGAATAATAAAAAATATACATTCAAATAACATTACTACGCCCTTTGCTACGAAATTTCCTACTTCGTAGTACTTACCGCGACTCGCAAAGCGATTGAGATGAGTTTCATCACAATGTAAATTGTGCAAATAATTATAATAAAATAAACTACCTATCACGTATTTACGGGTTTTGACATAGCAGCTTAAAATATATTAGGGCTTAATGCAACAAAATCGGTTTTGCCGCCGCCGATTTCATAACCCCATCATTAAGCCGGAATAGTAGGAGATCAATGCCGTTAAAAAATAATGTATTGATCGACCCCATCCATGGATTTTGTAGGTCTGATTACCACCAGGTAGATACAAACTAACATGCCGTACCCAATAAAAAATAAACCAAGTGTTTCAAGCTCAGGTGGGTAAGGAATTAAAGAATCATAATGAAAGTGCTCGAAAGTTATAAAGGTGGTCAGGAATTAAATTTAATCAACCAATTTGCTTTAATAACCTAAAATGGCATTCAATTTGGTCCACGCGTTTTAACAGAGAAAGAAAAGCCGTCAAAGAGGTTCCTATAATACCTTTGATCTTAATATAACACAGCTTCTTTCGTCGGAGCTTAAAAATGCATAAATAATTTTTAAAAACCCGAGAAACCATATTAATAAATGCGAAATTGGATCTATCTGTCTGTTTGTGACATTTATACATCAAAATTATTGAACCGATTCTAATAAAAAAATATGGGGAGGTAAATTAGATCCTGTAAGTCAGTAAAGGAAATATTGCATTTCGACATAGAACAATGGTACAGATTTACAGTGTTCTTAGGAAAAGTTTTAAAATACACCATTTGCAAAAAGTGTTAATATAACAAAATGGGTATATTACAATGTCAAAAGCTGTTTTAAAATATATTTGAATTAATATTTATTGTTGGGCCTATTACCCTATTTGTCATATTCGCCATCCATTTTACCCGCATATTACACAATAAAATAGATTTAAACCAAATAATAAAATAAACTATATTGCTGCTTATATTATTCATTTAGAGAATGGGTATATTTCACGAGTGCAATATACGTTGCTGTAAAGTACAAAAATGTTACAGTAGTTTTTTACAATGTAAGTGCGAAATATTTAAATTTCGACGTTTATTTGTATTGTAAAACGTATATATATATATATATATATATACAATGGCCTGTATCCATATATATATATATAATGGCACTAACACTACGTTAACCTAGGATTTATAACTATGACCTAGGTACTTTAACTATTTAAACTATAGCTAGGTAAATCGTAACTAGGTAATTTGTGACTGAAGATTTCCACTACTTTCTATCTCTGGCTATTCGCATCTAATATGGTCCAGCTACTTTTTTGGTACAAAAAAAATGTATCAGTTGTATAATACTAAATAAAACTTATAATAAATATTTTAGAAACCCTTTTTATATACATTTTAACATATTTAAAGAATATTGCATTATTGTAATATTTTTATTAATAAAAATAACCACAGAGTGTAGACCTAGTGAGTGAATAATAAAAAATATACAACGCAAGTAGCATTACTACGCCCTTTGTTACGAACTAGTACTTACCGCGACTCGCAAAGCGCTTGAGATAGGTTTTTACATACTCGTTCTCATTTCTCCTCTAATGTGAAGATGGTCGTTTTTTGTATATAGCTGGGGCCCTAGCTTTAACCAATATGAATTAAATATCAAAATAACTTTTATACGTGGTGGCAGAGTTAGTAAACCTTAGACTTAAAAACACTTAGGTCCCTGGTTTAAACCCCGGTGTGTACCAATGAGTTTTTAATCTAAAAATGTATGTAAATTTGTTTAACAACACCACTATAGTGCTTCGGAGAGCTCGTTAAGCAGTCCGTCCCAGTTTCACCTTACTAACTTGTGAAACTGTTTATAGATGGGTTATTGGGTCTATTCAAACATCGCGACGAGCTGTCCACTTGTTCGGTGTTTAACCATGGGCTACGACGAGGTGGGATTAAAACCCCTGAGACTGTCTAGGTAGTTTCGGGCGCCGTAAGGAACCCGAAATGATATATATATATATATCAAAATAATTATGTTTCGAACTTAGTTACATTTATTAGACTCCCATTTTAAAGTAACTATAGACCATATTAGACCAAGGCAGAAAAAATAAATGTAGCTGTATATAACATAATCTAAGAAAAAAAGTATTTTCGCAAACTAGAGTATAAATAACAGAAAGTGCCCTAATACCTAAAATCACCTGCCTAAACATGAAAACAAAATGCCGCCACCACAAACTCATTGCAAAAAGTGAGAACACGTTCAATAAGTGATTTCTACTTTAGGTAAGTTATTACAGCACTTCCTTGATACTTCTTTATACGTTTCTCGATAAACACATTACCTATGCATTCAAAACCTCAGACGGCCAAAATTTAAGTAGTTGTTTGCTATAGGAAGAATAGAAAATAATATTTTTTTTAGTTGGCATCTATGTTTAATGCTCATACGTTGCGTTTAGTGTTACTTATTTGATAGCATCGACTGCATATTTTTATTATTTAATAGGCTTTTTATACTACATATGAGGTGAATATTCAACCAATTTCTAAAATAACATAAAGATTTTAATACGCTGCTTTATATAAAAAGTACATAAAAGAGGTCTCGGGCGCCGTAAGGCACCCGTGAAGATATATATACATAAAAGAGTAATTTTGCGTTTCGTTATTCCTAGTATTCCATTTATTTATATGAGGGATTAATATATCTAAAGCGAAGGTCTTAAAAAATATTATTAAAAAACAAATAAATGATTATAATATTACATAAGGTGGGGGCTGAGGAAGGGGTTGGTATTCGGTGCGGGGCAGGGTACAGCGCTGAAGCCGGCACTGTAGATCCAGCAGCCACTTCGAACGCACGCTGTTTCTATAACATATCTCTGGTTCTCGTCGCGAGCTTTTCAAGTTTGATTTTGAGTTTCACTTTTGTTTTTCTCTAACGTTTGTAAGAGAATGTTTTTATAAGTAGTTTGGTGATTTTTGAGATGCTGACTTTCGGAGAGGGATATTTTTTGGTAAGATAACTTTTTTTTTTTTTAAATTAGGTACCCGAGCTTACAAGGCAACGAGCAACAGGTGGCGGGGCACGAGGCTCAACATGTTCTGTTTCGTCTATATTTTTAAGTAATTTTATTTCAGACAGGCTTCGGGTGTCAATGATGCGTGCCGACATTTTTATGCTTCCGTAGAAAGTTTGTTTGATATTAAGGAAACTCGTTTCAGGGACGATTTGTGTTATTAGCTTTTAAAGAGGATTTGGTATTTATTATTTTTAGAGATATGCTTTATATAAAAAGTACATAAAAGAGTATACGTGGTGGCTGAGTTGGTTAGACCTTAGCTTAAAAATAATTAGGTTGCTGGTTCAAACCCCGTTGTGTACCCATAATCTAAAAAAATCTCTCTGCTGCGTCCTCCAGCACGCGGTCGCCACTCGAGAACCTTAATGACCCAACGGCCGTCCGTTCTGCGAGCTATGTGGCCTGCGCTATTCTGGAGGCTATGTCGGTTACTTTGGTCGTTTCGAATACGATCCCGCAAGAAAACGACGAGCATTGCGCGCTCCATCGCCCTTTGTGTGACTGTGAGCTTTTTCATGACGCCCATAGTAAGCGACCACTTAATATGGATAGTTGAATAAAATATTTATGCATTTTTAAGCTCCAACAAAAGACGTGTTACAACTAAGCTGTTAAGACGTGTTAATGTGACGGATTTTATTTCTCTGTAAAACGGGTGAACCAATTTGAAAAATGCCATTTTGGGTTATTAAAGCGAAATTATTGATTCAATTTAATCGCTGACCGCATTTAGAACTTGAAGATTATGCGGTTATGAAATCGGCGGCAACAGAGACGTTATTTTTTATTGGAGCACGGCATGTGACTTTGTATCTACCTTGTGATAAGCAGACCTATAAAGTACTTGAAGGCAACCAATCAATACATTGTTGTTTAACAATATTGATTATTCTCATAATGCCGTCTAAATGATGCGGTTACGAAATGGACGGCAACGTGAGCACGGCATGTGACTTTGTATAACCTGGTGATAAGCAGACCTATAAAGTACTTGAAGGCAACCAATCAATACATTGTTGTTTAACAATATTGATCATTCCTACAATGCCGGCTAAATGATGCGGTTACGAAATCGGCGGCAACAGAGACGATTTTTTATTGGGGTTCGGCATGTGTCTTTGTATCTATCTGATGGTAAACAAATCTATAAAGTACATGAAGGGGGCCAATCAATACATTGTTGTTTAACAATATTGATCACTCCTATAATGTCGTCTAGATTATGCGGTTACGAAATGGGCGCCAACAGAGACGCTTTTTTTACTAGAGCACGGCATGTGACTTTGTATCTACCTGGTAGTAAGCAAACATACATATTCCATCAATGGGGTCAATAAATACATTGTTGTTTCATTCTTACATCTCCTACTATGCCGTTTTATTTTTACTATTTTGTTTTATTAAATCCTAGTTTATTACAAGCTGCTATGTCAATAAAAACCCGTTAATATGTGATAGGTAGTTAATTTGTTATCATTCTTTGATATATTTAAAGAATTATATAATTATTTAAAATATATATTTAATTAAATCTATTTGTATAATAATAATAATAATATGTAGGACAAATTACACATATTGCTCTGGTCACAAACTAAGCTCTAGGCTTGTACTATGTGTACCAGAAGCAACGATATAATACATTTTATATTTTATAAACACCCAGACCATGACAACTGTACAGAAAAAACGTACTAATATTTTTTTTGCAATGGGTGGGAATCGAACCCACGTCCTCCGGACAACGCCAAAGGCGCAACCACTAGTCTACGGAGGCTGTGTGTGTATAAATAATAAATAATTTTGGAATATTTATTCTCTATGCATTCCCAAACTACTGATTACATTGTAATGAAACTTTGGTAGGGTCTTCTTAGGATGCTCACAATCCCTTGTGGACAAGACCTATAAAATTTATATAAATAATAAAAATTAAAAACTGTAGTTTTTTCTTTATCATAAATTATATTTGTGATTTTTTTGCATACGTGAGTTATACATTTTGCATTTTGCACTAAACAATTAAAAAGTCGATTGACATATTTTCCATGTTAGAGACGTCAATAAAATAAAATGCTTTTTTCGTTTTTATAAATAATTTAATAACATAAATAAATAAAAATAAAAAACGTGATTCCATATTTTCCCGATGATAATCAGCAGAACAAGATCTGTGAATATAGACGACAAATATAAATTAATGGGACAAGAGAATTTAACGAAAATTTTACGGTGTGTTTGACTTCATTTAATTCAAAGACCCACCCTATACATTTTTAGCTTACATTAGGTCAAAGTTTGACTTGGCCCAATTTCATTCTTGACCCATATAAATTTTCAAATGCAACAAATTTCTAAGTTGTGTCAGCAATTAATTTGAATCAAATATTTGCCGTTTTATAATGATCTAAAGTTCTCATATGTATGGGCGGTGGTTACGTGTCTGATCAATTAGCCTAGAGAAGTTACAAAAGCCTTCTTCCCACCTAAAATTTTGACCCCATTTATACCTTAGAAATTTCCTGCATTTAAATATCACCCATTTTTATTCCTGACCAACCTTTAGATTTTATAGTACACCAAACATTTGACTCAAATTAATTCCTGACACAACTTGGATTAAAAATAAAATTGGGTCAAAACTTTCGAGTGCTAGAAATTTATAAAGTGGGTCTTTTAATAAAATTAACTCCACGGTGCAATTATCATTAAATTATCTATTGATAAAATCAGCTGTTATGTTTTATTTTTATTTATTTATGTAATTAAATTATTTACAAAAACGAAAAAAGATTTTATGTTTATTGACGTCTATAACATGGAAAATATGTCATTCGACTTATTAATGGGTTATAGTGCAAAATATAACTCAGAAAAGCAAAAAAAAAACATAATATATTTTATGGTAAAGGAAAAACATATATTTGTTGATTTTTATTAGTTATATTATTTTTTTAGGTCAGGAACCCACGTTAGCATTCTATGAACAACCAACTAAAGTTTCATCGCAATGGAATCAATCGTTTAAAAGAACAAATATACAAACAATATCGTTTTTGCCGCCGCTCATTTCATAACCGCATATTCGCCTCCAATCTGGTCCAGCTACTTTTTTGGTATAAAAAAGATATATGTTTCAGTTGTATAATACATAATATTATATTCATTTTTTCCTCTAAATAAAACTTATCATAAATATTTTAGAAACCCTTTTTATATACATTTAACATATTCAAAGAATATTGCATCATTGTAGTATTTTTATTAATAAAAATAACACAAAGTACCTAGTGGGGGAATAATAAAAAATATACATTCAAATAACATTAATACGCCCTTTGCTACGAAATTACATACTTCGTAGTACTTACCGCGACTCGCAAAGCGATTGAGATGAGTTTCATCACAATATAAATTGTGCAAATAATTATAATAAAATAAACTACCTATCACGTATTTACGGGTTTTGACATAGCAGCTTAAAATATATTAGGGCTTAATGCAATAAAATCAGCTTTGCCGCCGCCTATTTCATAACCCCATCATTAAGCCGGAACAGTAGGAGATCAATGCCGTTAAACAATAATGTATTAATCGACCCCATACATGGATTTTGTAGGTCTGATTACCACCAGGTAGATACAAACAAACATGCCGTACCCAATAAAAGATAAACCAAGTGTTTCAAGCTCAGGTGGGTAAGGAATTAAAGAATCATAATGAAAGTGCTCGAAAGTTATAAAGGGGGTCAGGAATTAAATTTAATCAATCAATTCGCTTTAATAACCTAAAATGGACCATTTAAATTGGTCCACGCGTTTTAACAGAGAAAGAAAAGCCGTCAAAGAGGTTCACCTTAATATAACACGGCTTCTTTCGTCGGAGCTTAAAAATGCATAAATAATTTTAAAAAACCCGAGAATCCATATTAATAAATGCGAAATTGGAGCTATCTGTCTGTTTGTGACATTTATAGACAAAGCGATTGAGATAGGTTTTTACATACTCGTTCCATTTCTCCTCTAATGTGAAAATATTAGTTTTTTGTATATAGCTTGGGCCCTAGCTTTAACCAATATGAATTAAATATCAAAATAACTTTAGTACGTGGTGGCCGAGTTAGTTAAAACTTAGACTTAAAAACACTAAGGTCCCTGGTTTAAACCCCGGTGTGCACCAATGAGTTTTTAATCTAAAAATGTATGTACATTTGTTTAACAACAAGGCAAAATATAGGTAACTATGTATAACACATTCTATGAAAAATAGTACTTTCTCAAACTAGAGTTTAAATAACAGATAGTGTCCTAACGCCTATAATCGCCTGTCTAAACATTAAAACAAAATGCCGCCACCACAAACTCATTGCAAAAAGTGAGAACACGTTTAATAAGTGATTTTTACTTTAGGTAAGTTATTACAGCACTTCCTTGATACATTGCCTATGCATTCAAAACCTCAGACGGCCAAAATATAAGTAGTTGTTTGCTATTGGAAGAATAGAAAAAAACATTTGGTTGGCGTCTGTGTTTAATGCTCATACGTTGCGTTTAGTGTTACATATTTGATAGCATCGACTGCATATTTTTATTATTTAATAGGCTTTTTATACTACATATGAGGTGAATATTCAACCAATTTCTAAGATTACATAAAGATTTTAAAACGCTGCCTTATATAAAAATTACATAAAAGAGTCATTTTGCGTTTCGTTATTCCTAGTATTCCATTTATTTATTTGAGGGATTAATATTTCTAAAGCGAAGGTCTTAAAAAATATTATTAAAAAACAAATAAATGGTTATAATATTACATAAGGTGGGGGCTGAGGGAGGGGTTGGTATTCGGTGCGGGGCAGGGTACAGCGCTGGAGCCGGCACTGTAGATCCAGCAGCCATTTCGAACGCACGCTGTTTCTATAACATATCTCTGGTTCTCGTCGCGAGCTTTATAAGTTCACTTTTGAGTTTCACTTTTGTTTTCCTCTAACGTTTGTAAGAGAATGTTTTTATAAATAGTTTGGTGATTTTTGAGATGCTGACTTTCGGGGAGGGATATTTTTTGGTAAGATAACTTTTTTTTAAAATAGGTACGCGAGCTTACAAGGCAACGAGCAACAGGTGACGGGGCACGAGGCTCAACATGTTTTGTTTCGTCTATATTTTTAAGTAATTTTATTTCAGACAGGCTACGGGTGTCAGTGATGCGTGCCGACATTTTTATGCTTCCGCAGAAAGTTTGTTTGACATTAAGGAAACTCGTTTCAGGGACGATTTGTGTTATTAGCTTTTAAAGAGGATTTGTTATTTATTATTTTTAGAGATATGCTTTATATAAAAAGTACATAATATAGTATACGTGGTGGCCGAGTTGGTTAGACCTTAGCTTAAAAATAATTAGGTTGCTGGTTCAAACCCCGTTGTGTACCCATAATCTAGAAAATTATGTACTTTTCTTTAACAACACCACTACACTGCCTCGGGTAGCATGTTAAGCTGTCGGGCCCAGTTTCACTATAACAACTTGTGAAACTATTTATAGATGGCTTATTGAGTCTATCCAAACATCGCGACAAACTAGCCATTTGTTCGGTGTAGACTCATGTCATCGGCTACGACAAGGTGGTATTAAAAAACCCCTTTGCTGGGTACCCTGGGGCCATCTAGGCGGTCTCGGGCGACGTATGGCACCCGTAATGATATATATATATATATATATATAGTTAGGAAATAGTGGAAATTTTTCGTCACAAATTACCTAGCGATAGTTAAACTAATCACTAACAAGATTAATTAAAATATTATTATAATTTTATGGTGACGGGATCGCGAGAATTTTAAATTTCCTTATTGACTTTTTCGCGGGTCGCTACATAAAAATGGTTGAGAATCAATGCTCTAGACTGAATAATATAAGCAGTCAACTTTATAATTAATTTTATTATTTGGTTTAAATATATATTATTATATAATATGCAGGTATGACGGATGGCGAATATAACCAATTGACTATAGGCCCAGATTATACACACATAAAATGTCAAATTTAAAAGAAATGCATTCTTAACACAATTAAATATTAATTCGTATGTATTTTAATATGACATTATAATATATCCATTTCGTTTTATTAACACTTATGTGTATGGTATATTTTTAAACTTTTTCTAAGAGACTCTTAAATACAAATACTCTGTAAATCTACACTACTGTATATATTATGCCGAAATTTAATATTCCGTATATTGAAGATTGGGATTTAATGTCCCTGCCCTGATACAATTTTATTATAATCGGTTTAGTACTTTTGACGTAAAGATGGCTCAAACAGACAGATAGATCCAATTTCACAATTATTAATATGGATCATCATCATCATCATCATGCCAGCCTTTCGCGCGTCCACTGCTGGACATAGGCCTCCCTCAAGGATCGCCACAACGACCGGTTCTGCGCTGCCTGTATCCATCGGCTTCCCGCGACCGTTTTCAGGTCGTCGGTTCATCTTGTGGGGGGCCTGCCTCTGCTGCATCCTCCAGCACGCGGTCGCCACTCGAGATCTGCGAGCTATGTGGCCTGCCCACTGCCACTTAAGTTTGGCGATTCTGGAGACTATGTCGGTTACTTTTGGTCCTTTTGCGGATCTCATCGTTTCGAATACGATCCCGCAGGAAACGCCGAGCATTGCGCGCTCCATCGCCCTTTGTGTAACTGTGAGCTTTTTCATGACGCCCATAGTAAGCGACCACTAAATATGGATAGTTGAATAAAATATTTATGCATTTTTAAGCTCCAACGAAAGACGTGTTATAACTAAGGTGTTAAGACGTGTTATTGTGACGGATTTTATTTCTCTGTTAAAACGGGTGAACCAATTTTAATGCCATTTTGGATTATTAAAGCGAAATAATTGATTCAATTTAATTCCTGACCGCATTTAGAACTAGAAGCACTTATCATGTATCATCACGGGTGCCTTACGGCGCCCGAGACCGCCTAGACGGCCCCAGGGTACCCAGCGGAGGGGTTTTATTCCCACCTCGTCGTAGCCGATATATACTTTATGATTATTTAATTCCTTATCCACCTTTCCTTAGAGCATTTGATTTTTTTTAATTGGAGAACGGCATGTGACTTTGTATCTACCTAATGGAAAGCAGACCTACAAAGTACATTGTTGTTTAACAATATTGATCACTCTCATAATACCATCTAAGTGATGCGGTTACGAAATGAGCGGCAACAGAGACGTTTTTTTTATTGGAGCACGGCTTGAAACTTTGTATCTTCCTGCTAATAAGCAGACCTATAAAGTACATGAAGGGGGCCAATCAATACATTGGTCTTTAACAATATTGATCACTCCCATAATGCCGGATAAATGATGCGGTTACGAAATAAGCGGCAACGGAGACGTTTATTTATTGAAGCACGGCATGTGACTTTGTATCGACCTGGTGATAAGCAGACCTATATAGTACCTAATCAATACATTGTTGTTTAACAATATTGATCATTCCCATAATGCCGACTAAAAGATGTGGTTACGAAATCGGCGGCAATAGAGACGTTTTTTTTTATTTGGGTACGGTATGTGTCTTTGTATCTATCTGATGGAAAACAAATCTATAAAGTACATGAAGGGACCAATCAATTCATTGTCGTTTAACAATATTGATCGCTCCCATAATGCCGGCTAAATGATGCGGTTACGAAATCGGCGGCAACAGAGACTTTTTTTATTGGGGTACGGCATGTGTCTTTGTATCTATCTGATGGTAACCAAATCTATAAAGTACATGAAGGGGGCAATCAATACATTGTCGTTTAACAATATTGATCTGTAAATATTAGAGGGTAAAATAATAATATTAAAATTATATCTGTATCCATTTATTTTCTTTAAGACAGTGACAGAAGTCAAGTATACACTTTATTTTTAATACTTCCCCTTACACGAATATGTATATAAACTAATACATAAACGTGTATAACATAAAATAAAGCTAGATCATAAATAGGTAGAGGTATAAACAAAAAATAAATAAAGTTCGAAATGAATATAAGTAAGCAGAATAACAATATATATTAAAATTTATGTAGGTAAACCTAAATCTTCTACAAATTTATTGTGTTTAAATTTTGGTAAAGATTTAGTCAAAATATCTGCTACTAAGTCATTTGAAGCTTTATAAAGAATATTCACCTCATTATGTTCTACAGCTTCTTTAATAAAATGATGGCAAACATCAATATGTTTGGTTCGCCTAAAACCCTGGTTATTAATAATTTTAAGTGTACTTTGATTGTCATTAAAAACTGTTATTGGTTCCTGTAAGCTACATTAAAAAAAATCTAAATAAAAATTTCTTATAAATTTAGCTTCCTTTATAGCATTGCCAAGCGCGTAATACTCAGCCTCAGTACTAGAGCATGCTACAGTTTGCTGTTTACGCGATTCCCAATTAATAATCGAGTTACCAAATTTGCTTACAAGAGCCGTATAAGACCTTCTATCAGTAGAGTCACCAGCCCAATCAGCATCGGAAAATAGTTGAATGTTATTTCCACCACACCTACAGAAAGTAAGTCCGTAATTTATTGTACCGGATAAATATCTTAAAACACGCTTAGCAGCCATCCAATGCGTTTCGTCAAAGCACGTATTATATTGGCTCAACTTACTGCAAGCATAAGAAATATCTGGTCGAGTACAAACTGAGAGATACATAAGACTACCAGTAATTTCTTGGTAGGGATATTTATCAATAGAAATTTTGGCTTTTTCCAATTTTAAATTAACCTCCATTGGAGTGGATATTTTGGAGCAATCTTCCATACCAAATTTTCTTAAAATATTTTTAATATATTCGCCCTGCGTTAACTTTAATATGCCATTGTCTCTGTCGCGACTAATCTTCATACCAAGAACATGTTTCACGGGACCTAAGACTTTGATTTTAAAATTGCTTTTTAAAATATCATACAATTTATTTTTACTATTTACATTTTTTGTAAAAATAAAAATGTCATCGACATATAGAGCAACTATAATCCTGTCTTCATTATCTCCCATAATATACACACATTTTTCACTTATTAAAGGTGTAAACCCAAAATCAACTAAAACATTGTGTATTTTTTCATTCCAAGCCCTACTGGCTTGTTTAAGGCCATACAAACTCTTCTTGAGTAAACATACTTTATGGTTTCCAGACACTTCAAATCCTACTGGCTGCTCCATATAAATGGTTTCATTTAGCTCGCCATTCAGAAATGCTGTACTTACATCAAGGTGATCAATGTCCATGTCATACTCAACTCCAATGGCAAATAATATGCGAAGAGTTGAATGCCTAACAACAGGTGCAAAAGTTTCTTCATAATCAACTCCATAACGTTGAGTGAAACCTCTCGCAACTAAACGGGCTTTAAATTTATTTAAGTTACCGTCGGCATCATATTTTTCTTTATAAACCCATTTACATTTTACAACATTAGTATTTTTAGGTCTATCTACAATTGTCCAAACATTGTGAGAAAGAAGAGAGTTATATTCTTCAGACATTGCCTGAATCCATTCTTCTTTCTTACTAGAAGAAATTGCCTCCCGATAAGTCTGGGGTTCTTCTTTACCTAACATTGCTAATGAGAAATAGTTAAATTCATAATCTGAATGCCAAAACGGAAAACGTCGCTCGCGGATGGGCCTCTCGTTTGCAGTTTGTAATAAACTAACCGTATCATCACCCGGAATTATGATATTTATGTTTTCGTCGGGCCTCTCATTGACTAGTTCTGGTAAAGCAGCAACTTCCTCAGTATTACAGGGTAACTCAGTATCATTAGAACTAATTTGTTCATGATCTGAAATATTTACATTATTATCTTGTGTGACCTCATTTAAAACATCAATATGTACAGAATTGTTATTAGCATTAAATTTATTATTTACAGAATGATTAGGTACATAAACTTTAATATTTTCTAAAAATTCGACAGATCTTGCCTTTATAATGGTACCATCATATGGATCAGTTAATCTATAACCTTTAGTATGGCTACAATAGCCAACCATTATATATGGCTTGGACTTTGCATCTAATTTACTTCGATTTTGATTAGGAGTAAGAGCATATGCTCTACAACCAAAAACACGTAAATGACTTAAGTCTATCTTTGATCCAGTCCATAGTTCTTGTGGTGTAGCTCCTTTGATAGCAGCAGTAGGGCTTCGGTTTTTTAGATACACAGCTGTATTCACAGCTTCAGCCCAATATTTTTTACTTAAACCGGAATCCTGCAGCATACTTCGGGCTTTTTCCATAATGGTTCTGTTCAACCTTTCGGCAACACCATTTTGTTGTGGTGTATAAGGAACCGTAGTTTGGTGAACAATTCCACAAGATTTAAAATAATTAGAAAGACTTTTATTGCAATATTCTGTACCATTGTCACTACGGACACATTTTATTTTACAATCGGTTTGATTTTCTACTAATAGTTTAAATTCACTAAATACGTTTAAAATAGTTTGTTGGTCTTTGCGTTTTAAAAAATATACAAAACTCTTACAAGAAAAATCATCCGTAAAAGTAATAAAATATTTACAGTCACTCCAACTATTTTCCGACATGGGCCCACAAAGGTCTGTGTGTATCAATTCTAGCTTATTATTAGCTCTATGGCTTTGATTTTTAGGAAAAACAATGTTCTTTTGCTTCCCCTCAATGCAAGGAATGCAAGAAGACAATTTTCCATTTTTGAATTTGATACCTGTCGCTAAATTATCACGTAACTGTAACATACCTCTAATACTGAGATGACCCAATCGACGATGCCATAATTCGATATCGTTTGTTTTAGCCATAAAAATTAAATTTGTATCAGATACCTCGGATGAAAATTCCGATCGTTGATCCAATTCATAAATCCCATCAATTAGAGAGCCTGTGAATTTACAAGAACCAATTATATTTACATCAGATTTATGATAAGCACGACACATTTTGTCATCAAAAATAAGAACATAACCTTTTTGAGCAAGTTTACTAACAGATAATAAATTTGCAGCAATATTAGGCACATGCAAGACACTATTTATAATTGCAGAACCTTCAACATTTTTAAGATTGATTCCAATATCACCAATACCTTTACTATAAATCTTAGAACTATTAGCAATAGTAATTTCATTAGATTTATTTAATGAATAATTAAGAAAATTATATTTACAATGTGTCATATGACTAGAACATCCAGAGTCTATAATCCACTTTTTATTAATAAAATTTTTACTTACCAAAGCATTATGAGTTGAAAAAATATTATTATTTACATTATTTACAGTGGAAGTAGAATCTGAGTGTACATTGTTGGACTGGAAAGGAATTTTATTAGGTTTTCTCTTAATTTTATTTTGCTTCTTTAAAAGAGGACATTTTGGTTTTATATGACCTTTCTTATTGCAATGGTGAGACACAGGAGCAAAATCCTTCACTGTTAATGCAGTTTTGCCATTATTCACGTCACTCCTTTTAAAATCGCCCTGAATGAGTCGTGACTTCACGTAATCTGACGTAAGCTTCACCTGGGTAGCCTCAATTGCCATTACTAATGCATCGAACTCTGGTGGTAAACCTATTAGCATTATTTCCGCCACCTCTTGATCATCAATAGTTGTTCCGATATCGGTCAGCTCTTGAGTGATGGAAATAATAGCTCCCAAGTACTCATCCATGGTAGAATAATGAATATATTTTTGTTCAAAAAATTTTCGTTTAAGCTGTAATCGTCTGCTAATGCCTGCATTTTCATAAGCTTGTTTCAAATTGCTCCAAGCTTCATGGGCAGTTTTCGCATTTTTAACATGTGGGTAACACGTAGGCTTTACAGACAGACAAATTTTAGCATAAGCCTTTTGATCCTTTATTTGATCATGAGCTGCTAAGGTCGAATCTATAGCATACTCCCACAGCGATGCATCTATCAGAATCAGTTTAATTTGAAACTTCCAATTATTATAATTTGACATACCCTCTAATTTTTCTGAGATGTTTATTCCGTTTACTTGAATAAAGTTATTACCGGTATTATCCATCTTTTAAATTATATCTGGGCCCATAACCTATGTAAATATTAGAGGGTGAAATAATAATATCAAAATTATATCTGTATCCATTTATTTTCTTTAAGACAGTGACAGAAGTCAAGTATACACTTTATTTTTAATATGATCACTCCCATAATGCCGGATAAATGATGTGGTTACGAAATCGGCGGCAACAGAGACGTTTTTTTTATTGGGGTACGGCATGTGTCTTTGTATCTATCTGATGGTAAGCAAATCTATAAAGTACATAAAAGGGTCAATCAATACATTGTCGTTTAACAATATTGATCACTCCCATAATGCCGGCTAAATGATGCGGTTTCGAAATCGGCGGCAACAGAGAATTTTTATTGGGGTACGGCATGCGTCTTTGTATCTATCTGATGGTAACCAAATCTATAAAGTACATGAAGGGGCCAATCAATACATTGTCGTTTAACAATATTGATCACTTCCATAATGTCGTCTAAATTATGCGGTTACGAAATGGGCGCCAACAAATGAGCGCCAACAGAGACGCTTTTTTTACTAGAGCACGGCATGTGACTTTGTATCTACCTGGTGGTAAGAAAATATACATATTCCATCAATCAATATTCGGTCAATTAATACATTGTTGTTTTTACTATTTTGTTTTATTAAATCCTAGTTTATTACAAGCTGCTATGTCAATGCAAATTCGTTAATATGTGATAGGTAGGAAATTTGTTATCATTGTTTGATATACTTAAATAATTATATAATTATTTAAAATATATATTAAATTAAATATATTTGTATAAATAATAAATAATTTTGGAATATTTGTTCTCTATGATTACATTGTAACGAAATGTTTGGTGGGGTCTTCTTAGGATGCTCACAAGGGACACAAGATCTAAAAAATCTATATAAATAATAAAAATGAAAAACTATAGCTTTTTATTTATCATAAATTTATTTATGTTTTTTTTGCATTCTTGACTATATACATTTTGCACTTTGCACTAAACAATTAAAAAGTCGATTGACATATTTTCCATGTTAGAGACGTCAATAAAATAAAAATGCTTTTTTCGTTTTTATAAATAATTTAATAATATAAATAAATAACAATAAAACACTATTAGAAGAAAGCTAACAAATATTTTATTCAAATTTAACTTAGAAATTTGTAGCATTCGAAAATTAATATGGTTCAAGAATGAAATTGGGCCAAGTCAAACTTTAACCCAATGAGAGCTAGAAATGTATAGGGTGGGTCTTTAAATTAAATGAAGTCAAACACACGGTAAAATTTTCGTTTTTTTTTTTTTTTTTATAGGAGCTCGGCATGTGACCACATCCACCTGATCGAAAGCAGTATGCAGGTCCAAGAATGAATGCAACCAGCTCTTAGAATTGTGTTGTAAGAACTGGTTTCATCCATTATGCCGGCTTAAGATGCCTATTCACGCTTCGTTTAAAGGACTCAAGGTTATAGGATGAAGGAAACACGCAAGCAGGTAGAGCATTCCACATTTTAATAGTGCGACAGATGTACGAATCACCAAATCTTTTAGTGCGGGTTGGTATATCTGCCACAGAATACGCATGCATTCTGTTACCTGCTCGTGAGGTTCTGTAGCGGAAAGGGGAAGGGGGAATGAGATTAAAAAGTTCTTCAGAGCACTGTCCATGGTAAAGGCGGTAAAATACGCTCAACGACGCTACATCTCTGCGAAGCTGCAGTGGCTCTAAGGTGTTAGTGAATTAAATTTAAATAAATTCGTTAAATTCTCTTGTCCCCTTAATTTATATTTGTCGTCTATCTATCTTCTTGCTGATTATCATAGGGAAAATATAGAATCACATGTTTTATTTTAATATTAAATTTTAAAACATAAAAATGCAATGAAAAAAATCCTGGTGAGCGGGACTTAAACCCACGAACCTCGTATTCGCGGCAAGGCGCTCAACCACTGAGCCAACCAGGGCCCAGTCAGCACTCACGAATTTTGTTATTGCTTTTTATCTTCTTATACACAGACGCCCTCTATTAGCTTTCTTATAATAGTGTTTTATTTTTATTTATTTATACTATTAATTTATTTATAAAAACGAAAAAAGCATTTGATTTTATTTACGCCTCTAAGATGGAAAATATGTCAATCAACTTTGTAATTGTTTATAGTGCAAAATATAACTCACAAAAGCAAAAAAAACATAAATTTATTTTATGATAAAGGAAAAACATACAATTACAGATTTTTATTAGTTATATTGATTTTTTAGGTCAGGAACCCACGTGAGCGTCCTAAGAACACTCTACCAAAATTTCATCACAATGTAAATTGTGCAAATAACGATAATAAAATAAACTACCTACTACGTATTTACGGGTTTCTATTGACATAGCAGCTTGTAATATATTAGGGCTTAATACAACAAAATCGTCTTTGCTGCCGCCCATTTCATAACCGCATCATTAAGCCGGAATAGTTGGAGATCAATGCCGTTAAACAAAAATGTATTGATCGACCCCATCCTTGGATTTCTTAAGTATGATCATCACCAGGTATATTAGGCCTTAATACAACAAAATCGCCGCCGCCAGTTTGATAACCGCTTCTTTAAGCCGGCATAGTAGGAGAGCAATGCTGTTAAACAATAATGTATTGATCGACCCCATACATGGATTTTGTAGGTCTGATTACCACTAGGTAGATACAAACTAACATGCCGTACCCAATAAAAAATAAACCAAGTGCTCTAAGCTCAGGTGGGTGAGGAATTAAAGAATCATAATAAAAGCGCTTGAAAGTTATAAAAGGGGTCAGGAATTAAATTTAATTAATAAATTCGCTTTAATAACCAAAAATGGCATTCAAATTGGTCCACGCGTTTTAATAGACAAAGAAAAGCCGTCAAAGTGCTTCAAACTTATTATAACACGGCTTCTTTCGTCGGAGCTTAAAAATGCATAAATAATTTATGATCACCCGAGGATCCATATTAATAATTGCGAAATTGGATCTATCTGTCTGTTTGGGACACTTTTACGTCAAAATTACTAAACCAATTTTAATAAAACAATATGGAGAGAAAAAGTAAATTAAATCCCGTAAGTCAGTATAGGGAATATTGCCTTTCGACATACAAGAGTGGTGCAGATTTACAGAGTTCCTTAGGAAAGGTTTTAAAATACACCATTTGCAAAAAGTGTTAATAAAACAAAATGGGTATATTACAATGTCAAAAGCTGAATTAAAAAATATTGGAATTAATATTTTTTCTTTTGCCTATTACTCTTATTCTCGAATTCGCCATCCGTTTTACCCGCATATTACACAATAACATAGAGTTAAATAAAATAATAAAATAAACTATGTTGATGCTAATATTATTCAGGTAGAGAATGGGTTTATTTCACGAGTGCAATATACGTTTCGGTACAGTACAGAAGTGTTACAGTAGTTTTCTACAATGTACCAAAGTGCGAAATTTTAATGTGCGACGTTTGTTTGTGTTGTAAAACGTAGACTTTGCCGGGACTATATTATAATCCTAGCACTACGTAAGCCTAGGATTTACAACTAGGTAAACCGTAACTAATTGAGACTAGGTAAATTATGGCTACGTCAACCTATTTAAACTATCGCTAGGTAAATCGTGAATATGTAATTTGTGACTAAAGATTTCCACTTCTTTCTATCTCTGGCTACTCGCATCTAATCTGGTCTAGCTACTTTTTTGGTATAAAAAAAAAGTTTGTTGTATAATACATAATAATATTATATTGAATTATTCCTCTAAATAAAACCTATCATAAATATTTTAGAAACCCTTTTTATATACATTTTAACACATTTAAAGAATATTGCATCATTTTAATATTTTTATTATTTTTTATTAATAAACCACAAAGGGTATAGGTAAAGGTATACCTAGTGGGTGAATAATAAAAAAAATATACAATGCAAGTAGCAATACTACGTCCTTTGCTACGAAATTAACTACTTCGTAGTACTTACCGCGACTCGCAAAGCGCTTGAGTAAGGTCTTATATTTCTAAATATCAAAATTACTATATTTTGAACTTAGTTCTAACTTAACATTTAATAGACCCTTAAGATACTATACCATATTAGAGCAAGCACAATAAATGTATCTAACACAATCTTTGAAAAATTGTATTTTCTCAAACAAAGTATAAATAACATAAAGTGCCCTAATGCCTAAAATGCGAAAACATGAAAACAAAAAGCCGCCACCACAAACTCATTGCAAAAAGTGAGAACACCTTCGATAAATGATTTCTACTTTAGGTAAGTTATTACAGCTCTTCCTTGATACTATTTTATACGTTTCTCGATAAAGATATAACCTATGCATTCAAAACCTTAGGCGGCTAAAATTTAAGTGGCCATTTGCTATTGGAAGAATAGAAAAAATAATCAAATTGATTGTAATTTTGGTTGGCGTATGTGTTTAATGTTCGTTTTTTACGTTGTGTTTAGTGTTACATATTCGATAGCATGGACTCCATTTTTTCATTAATTAATTGGCTTTTTATACAACCAATTTCTAAGATTACAGATAGATTTTAAAACGCTACCTTATTTAAAAAAAAACATAAAAGGTTAATTTTGTATTTCGGTATTCCTAGTATTCTATTTATTTATTTGTTATATTAAAGATAAAAATGCAATGGAAAAAATCCTGGTGGGTGGGACTCGAACCCGCGAACCTCGCTATCGCGGTAACGCTCAACCGCTGCGCCAACCAGGTTCCAGTCAGCCCTCACGAATTTTGTCATTGCTTGTTATCTACTTATACACAGACGGGCGTCTGTGTATAAGTAGATAACAATCCCTCTATTAACTTTCTTCTAATAACTCTTATACGAGTGAAGCTAGAAGTCCTAGTTTCTAATACTAGATGGCAGAGGAGTCTGTTTTTATTGTTGAGCGCCTTACCGCGATAACGAGATTCGTGGGTTCGAGTCCCGCCCACCAGGATTTTTTTCATTGCATTTTTATCTTTAAAAATTTAATATAAGATTATCCTATAAAGGTATTTATAAAAAATGCACAAATTTATTTATTTGTGAGATTAATATATCAAAAGGAAGGGTCTTAAAAAAACTTATTAAAAAAAATCAAGGGTTATAATATTACATACGGTGAAGGCTGAGGGAGGGGTTGGTATTCGGGGCGGGGCAGGGTACAGCGCTGAAGCTGGCACTCTAGATTCAGCAGCCTTTACAGTCGGACGCGGTTTCTATAATATATCTCTGGTTCTCATCGCTTTTAAAGTTCACTATTGAGTTTCACTTTTGTTTGCCTCTAACGGTCGAAAGAGTTTTAAAATGTAGAGATATTTAAAATCTAGTGATTTTTGTGACGCTGACATTCGGCGAAGGATGTTTTTGGTAAGATCACTTTTTTTTTTTGAACAATAGGTACGCGAGCTTACAAGGCAACAAGCAACAGGTGGGGCGGTATTGAATGAGGCTCAATATGTTCTCTATTCCTCTTTATTTGTTAGTAATTTTATTTCAGACAGGCTTCGGGTCTCAGTGATGCGTGCCGACATTTTTATACTTTCGTTGAAAGTTTGTTTGACATTAAGAAAACTCGTTTCAGAGACAATTTGTTTTATTGGCCGGTAATGGCCGGCTTTTAAAGTGGATTTGTTAGTAATTTTATAAAGATATTATTGCGAAATCCTTTTGGTTATATTTTAATAATTTATTTGAACAATGTAATTTATTTAAAACATTGTATAATAAATAACAAGTAGCAATAAATTAATATTACAATATATAAAAAACATATAGATAATTAGTTAAAAAAAAACATTTTATTAAGTCCTAGTATATTACAAGCTGCTATGTAAGGTTACGGAATCAGCTGCAACAGAGACGGTTTTATACTGGAGCACGGCATGTGACTTTGTGTCTACCTGGTGCTAAGCAGACCTACAAATTACATGAAGGGGGTCAATCAATACATTGTTATTTAACAGTATTGTTTACTCCCACTATGCCGGATAAATAATGCGGTTACGAAATAGGCGGCAACAGAGTCGTTTTTTTTTTGGAGCACGGCTTGCTACCGGTATCTAACTCCCATAATGCCGTCTAAGTGATGCGGTTACGAAATAGGCGGCAACATAGACGTTTTTTTTACTGGAGCGCTGCATGTGACTTTGTATCTACCTGGTCGTGAGCAGACATACATACATATTCCATGAATGGGGTCAATTAATAAACTGTTGTTTATTCATTCGTTACAGCATTCATCTCCTACTGTGTCGTCTTTGCTGCCGCCTATCATTAGATGCGGTTACGAAATGGGCGACGGCAAAGAGAATTTTGATTTATTAAATCCTAGTTTATTACAAGCTGCAATAAAAACCTTTTAATATGTGATAGGTAGTTAATTTTATTTTCATTATTTGAAAAATTTATATAATTATTTAAAATATATATAAAATTAAATTTATTTGTACAAATAAAAATCATGTTTGTATATTTTGTTCTTTGTGCATTCCTAAACTATTGATTACATTGTAATGAAACTTTGGTAGGGTCTTCTTAGGATGCTCACAAGGGTTCTAGACCTAAAAAATCTATATAAATAAAATAAAAAATAAACTGTAGTTTTACCTTTATCATAAATTATATTTATGAAATTTTTTGCATTTGTAAGTTATATTTTGCACTAAACATGTAAAAAGTAGATTGAGCCGTCAATAAAATAAAATGCTTTTTTTTGTAAATAATTTAATAAAAAAAAAAAAAAGAACAAAACACGTGACTCGATATCTACCTGACGATAATCAGAACTACAAAGTCCGTGAATATGGACGACCAATATAAATTAAAAGGACAAGGGAATAATATGATAATTTTACATTTCTAGCTCACATTGGGTCAAAGTTTGACTTGGCCCAATTTCATTCTTGACCCATATTAATTTTCACATGCTACAAATGTCTAAGTTGTGTCAAGAATTAATTTGATTCAGATACTTGGTGTATTACAAAGATCTAAAACGACGAATTCGACTAATCAGCGAAGTTATAGAGGCTTTCCTCCCACCTAAAATTTTGACCCACTTTGCTGCATTTAAATTTCGCCCATTTTTATTCCTGACCCACCATTAGATCTTGATAGCACACCTAACATTTGTTTCAAATTAATTCCTGACACAACTTAGAACTTTGTTGTATTTGCAAATTAATATGGATCAGGAATGAAATTGGGTCAAAATTTTCCATTAAATTATCTTATGATAATGAACCTTAATTTATATTGGTCTTCCATATCCAGGGACCTTGTTCTGCTGATTATCATCAGGAAAATATAGAATCACGTGTTTTATTTTTATTTATATGTGTTATAAAATTATTTACAAAAATGAAAAAAGGATTTTATTTTATTGACGTCTGTCATGGAAAATATGTCAATCGATTTTTTTATTGTTTATAGTGCAAAATATAACTCACAAAAGTAAAAATTTTCTTAAAAATGCATAAATAATTTACGATCACCCGAGTATCCATATTAATAATTGCGAAATTGGATCTATCTGTCTGTTCGGGACCCTTTTAAGTCAAAATTACTGAACCGGTTTTAATTTAAAAAATTCAAAAAGAAAAAATTGAAGTAAAAGTTTAAATCCCGTAAGTCAGTATAGGAAATATTGCCTCTCGACATACAAGAGTGGTGCAGATTTACAGAGTTTTCTTAGAAAAAGTTTTAAAATACATCATTTGAAAAAAGTGTTAATAAAACAAAATGGGTATTTTACAATGTCAAAAGATGCATTAAAATATAATTTTCTCCAGCTACTTTTTTGGTATAAAAAAAATATATCAGTTGTAAAATACAAAATATTATATTTAATTATCCCTCTAAATAAAACTTATCATAAATATTTTAGAATCCCTTTTTATATACATTTTAACATATTTCAAGAATATGGCATCATTGTAATATTTTTATTAATAAAAAAAAAACAACAAAGTGTATACATAGTGGGTGAATAATAAAAATTATACAATGTAAGTAGCATTACTACGCCCTTTGCTACGAAATTACCTTCTTCGTAGTACTTACCGCGACTCGCAAAGCGCTTGAGATAGGTTTTTACATACACGTTCTCATTTCTCCTGTAAAATAGGTGATGATCGTTTTTTGTATGAGGCTCGGGCCTAGCTTTAAAGCTATATAGTTCATACTAAATATCTAAATCACTATATTTCGAACTTAGTGTTAACTTAACATTTAATAGACCCCCGTTATTAACATATTATAGACCATATTAGACCAAGGCAAAATAAATGTAGCCATGTATAACACAATCTATGAAAAATTGTATTTTCTCAAACTAGAAAGTGCCCTAACGCCTAGAATCGCCTGTAACAAGAAAACAAAATGCCGCCACCATAAACTCATTGCAAAAAGTAAGAACACATTTGATAAGTGATTTCTACTTTAGGTAAGTTATTACAGCTCTTCCTTGATACTATTTTATGCGTTTCTTGATAAAGACATAACCTATGCATTAAAAATCTTAGATGGCTAAACTTAAGTGGTTGTTTGCTGTTGGAAGAATAGAAAAAAAAACAATGATTAATGTTCATACGTCGCGTTTAGTGTTACATATTTGATAGCATCGACTGCATTTTTTCATTAATTAATTGGCTTTTTATAATACATATGAGGTGAATTTTCAACCAATTTCTAAGATTAAATAGAGATTTAAAGAAGCTGCCTTATATTATAAAAAACATAAAAGAGTAATTTTGCGTTTTGTTATTCCTAATATTCCATTTATTTATTTGAGGGATTAATATTTCAATGGCAAGGGTCTTAAAAAATATTATTTAAAAAAATCAAGGGTTATAATATTACATAAGGTGGGGGCTGAGGGAGGGGTTGGTATTCGGTACGGGGCAGGGTACAGCGCTGGAGCCGGCACTGTAGATCCAGCAGCCACTTCGATCAGACGCTGTTTCTATAATATATCTTTGGTTTTCAACGCGAACTTTTCAATTTCACAATTGAGTTTCACTTTTGTTTGCCTCTAACCGTCGAAAGAGATTTAAAATGTAGTTTCGTGGTTTTTGTGACGCTGGCATTCGGCGAAGGATGTTTTTGGTAAGATCACATTTAATTTAATTTTTTTTTGAACAATAGGTACGCGAGCTTACAAAGCAACAAGCAACAGGTGGGGCGGTATTGAATGAGGCTCAATATGTTCTCTATTCGTCTATATTTGTTAGTAATTTTATTTCAGACAGGCTTCGGGTCTCAGTGATGCGTGCCGACATTTTTATACTTGCGTAGAAAGTTTGTTCTTGATATTAAGAAAACTCGTTTCAGGGACGATTTATTTTGGACGGAAATGGCCGTTTAGCTTTTAAAAAGGATTTGTTAGTGATTTTATAAAGATTTTATTGTTAAATCCTTTTGGTCTTATTTTAATAATTTATTTGTACAATATATTTTATTTAAAACATTGTGTAATAACAAGTAGCAATAAATTAATATTCGTATATGAAAATATATAGAAATTTAAATAAAAATAATGATAAAGCCTATCTAATTACAAGTCGTCAATAAAATAAAATCCTTTTTTCGTTTTTGTAAATAATTTAATAAAATAAATAAATAAAAAGGGAACACAACATGTGACTCTATATTTACCTGACCAAATAAATTAAGTCTCATTATCATAGATTGATAATAAGACTTCATTTAAGATTTTAATGAAAATTTTACCGTCGAACGAGCCAGTTAGGTCAGCCTAGCGTAGTAATAGCTTTCCTCTCACCTAAAATTTTAATTTTAGGTGTCCAATTTATACCTTAGGACTTAGGCTGCATTTAAATTACTCCATTTTTATTCCTAACCCACCTTTAGATCTTTGTACCACACCAAATATTTGACTTAAATTAATTCCTGACACAACGTAGAACTTTGTAGTATTTGAAAATTAATATGGGTCAGAAATGCAAATGGGTCAAAAATTTTCGAGTTCTAAAAATTTATAAAGTGGATCTTTGAATAAAATGGAGACAGTACAGTAAAATATTGATTAAATTATCTTATGATAATGACCCTCAATTTATATTGGTCGTCCATATTCACGGACTTTGTAGTTCTGATTATCATCAGGTACATACAGGTTTCGTTTTATTTTTATTTATTTATGTTATTAAATTATTTACAAAAACGAAAAAAGGTTTTTATTTTATTGACGTCTCTAACATAGAAAATATATCATTTAACTTTTTAATAGTTATAGTGCAAAATATAACTCACTAATGCATTTTTTTTAATAAATATACTTTATGATAAAGAAAAAACTACAGTTTTTCATTGTTATTATTTATAGATTTTTTAGGTCTAGAACTCTCGTTACCATTCTAAGAAGAGGCTAAAGTTTCATTACAATATAATCAATAGTTTGGGAATGCATAGAGAGCAAACATACAACAATTATTTTTTATTTATAGATAGATTTAATTTATACGTGGTGGCCGAGTTGATTAGACCTTGAACTTAAAAACACTTAGGTTCCTGGTTCGAATCCCGGTGTGTATCAATGAGTTTTTAATTAAAAAAATATGTACATTTGTTTGACAACACCACTATTAATAGTGCCTCGGAGAGCACGTTAAGCTGTCGGTCCCGGTTTCACTATACCAACTTGTGAAACTGTTTATAGATGGGTTATTGAGTCTATTCAAAACATCGCGACGAGTTAGCCACTTGTTCGGTGTAGACTCATACCATCGGCTACGACGAGGTGGGATTAAAACCCCTCCGCTGGGTACCCTGGGGCCGTCCAGGCGGTCTCGGGCGCCGTAAGGCACCCGTAAAGATATGTATTTAATTTAATTTATATTTCAAATGATTATATAGTAGGTACATTAAATTGTGCAAAACATTATAATACAATCACCTACCCTATCACGTAATAACGGGTATATATTGATTTAGCAGCTTGTATATACTACATACATACTAGGCCTTAATGAAACAAAATCAATTTATTGTTAAACAACAATGTATTGATTGATCCACTGTATTTACCTTGTAGCTTGTAGGTCTGCTTACCATTAGGTTGATATAAAGTCACATGCCGTGCTCCAATAAAAAAATAATTAAGTGCTCTTAGTTCAGGTGGATAAGGAATTAAAGAATCATAATGTTACTTACTTCAAAGTTCTAAAGGGTATCAGGAATTAAATTGAATATATAATTTCGCTTTAAAACCTCATGGCATTAAAATCGGTCCACTCGTTTTAACAGACAAGAAAAAGCCGCCAAACTTATTATAACACGCCTACTTTCGTCGGAGCTTAAAAATGCATAAATATGATCATTTATCAATTTATGATCAGCCGAGTATACATATTAATAATTCCGAAAATGGATCTATGTGTCTGTTTGGGATACTTTTAAGTCCACAGTTCTAAAGCGATTTTAATAAAATTTTAGCGGGAGATAAATTAAACCCCTTAAGTCAATATTCTGACATACTAGGTGCAGATTTACAGAGGGTTTGTATTGGGACTATAATATAATCCTGGCAATACGTAAACCTAAGATTTATAACTAGTAACTATGTGAATTAAGACTATGTAAATTGTGACTAGGTCAACCTATTTAAACTATTGCTAGATAAATCGTGAGTAGGTAATTTGTGACTAAGGATTTCCACTTCTTTATATCTCTACCCTATTCGCATCCAATTTAGTCCAGCTACTTTTTTGGTATAAAAAAAATATATGTTTCAGTTGTATAATACATAATATTATATTCAATTATCCGTCTAAACGAAACCTATGATAAATATTTTAGAAACCAATTTTACGAGTATATATACACCACAAAATACTTAGTGAGTGAATAATAAAAATTATACAATGCAAGTAGCATTACTACGCCCTTTGCTACGAAATTACCTACTTCGTAGTACTTACCGCGACTCGCAAAGCGATTGAGATAGGTTTTTACATACTCATTCCCATTTCTCCTCTAATGTGAAGATAGTCGTTTTTTGTATGTAACTTGGGCCCTAGCTTTAACCAGTATGAACTAAATATAAAAAATAAATTATATACGTGGTGGCCGAGTTGGTTAGACCTTAGACTTAAAACACTTAGGTCCCTGTTTTAAACCCCGGTGTGTACCAATTAATTTTTAACCTAAAAATGTAAAATTTATAGTGCCTCGGAGAACTATAGACTATATTAGACCAAGGAAAAATAAATATAAGACCAAGCAAAATAAATGTAACCATGTATAATATAATCTTTTAATAACAGAAAGTGCCTAAAATAAAATCGCCTATCTAAACATGACAATAAAATGCCGCCACCACAAACTCATTGCAAAAGTGAGAACACGTAGGTAAGATATTACAGCTCTTCCTTGATACTATTTTATACGTTTCTCGATAAAGACATAACTTATGCATTCAAGACCTTATACGGAAGACGCTAAAAGTTAAGTGGTTGTTTTCTGTTGGAAAAATAGAAAAAAAAAATAATGATTGAAATTTTGGGTGGTATCTGTGTTTATTGTTAATACGTTTAGTTATACATTTTTGATAGCATCGACTGCATTTTTCATTAAAAATAAAAATAAAATAAATACCATCACGGGTGCCAATTTGGCTCCCGAGAACCGTTTAAACGGCCTCAGGGTCCCAGCGGAGGGATTAACCCATCCTCATTTCGCCGATGGTATTCGGAGGCAACACCTAACAAGTGGCGAGCTTGTTGTTTGCATTTTTCATTAATTAAGTGGTTTTTCATATTACATATGAGGTGGATATATAATATAAAAAGCCAATTAATTAATGATGTATTCAACCAATTTCTAAGATTACATAAAGATTTTAAATACGCTGCCTTATATTAAAAAAAATAAAAAAGAGTAATTTTCAGTTTCGTTATTCCTAGTATTCCATTTATTTATTTGAGGGATTAATATTTCAATGGCATGGGTCTTAAAAAATCTTATTTAAAAAAATCAAGGTTTATAATATTACATAAGGTGGGGGCTGAGGGAGGGGTTGGTATTCGGTGCGGGGCAGGGTATAGCGCTGGAGCCGGCACTGTAGATCCAGCAGCCACTTCGAACACACGTTGTTTCTATAACATATCTCTGGTTCTCGTCGCGAGCTTTTCAAGTTTATTATTGAGTTTCACTTTTGTTTTTCTCTAACGTTTGTAAGAGAATGTTTTTATAAGTAGTTTGGTGATTTTTGAGATGCTGACTTTCGGAGAGGGATATTTTTTGGTAAGATAACTTTTTTTTTTTGAAAAATAGGTACGCGGCAACAAGCAACAGGTGGCGGGGCACGAGGCTCAACATGTTTTGTTTCGTCTATATTTTTAAGTAATTTTATTTCAGACAGGATTCGGGTGTCAGTGATGCGTGCCGACATTTTTATGCTTCCGTAGAAAGTTTGTTTGCCATTATGGAAACTCGTTTCAGGGACGATTTGTGTTATTATCTTTTAAAGAGGATTTGTTATTTATTTTATAAAGATAATATTGTGAAATCCGTAGTCTTTTTTTAAATAATTTATTTGAACAATGTAATTTATTAAAAACATTGTATAATAATATTTAGCATAAAATAATATTCCTAAATATATAATTTATTTATTTTTCAAAAATAAAAAAAGTAACGGAACATTTATTATATTACAAGCAACTATGTAATTGAGACCTCTAATACCTATTAAGTGTTAGATATTGATTTTATTATCACTGTGGGTGACAAATAACACGTGACTCTGTATGTACCTGAAGGTAATCAGAACTACAAAGTAAGTTCAGCACCAATACAAATTAGGCTTAGCGCATACGTGCAACTTTTACACTGAGCTGTTTAGTCTAGTTTTGAACTTCTTGTGAAATCCACATAACTAAACCATTTAGTCGCCGGAGGAATACTATTGATGCATTTTTTATTTATCTCCTGAATAAAACGATCAAATTTATTTTCTGAAACGAAGGAGTTAAAGTTCTATAAACAAAGTTCTATTTTGTGCTTTATATATTACATTCCAAACTAAAATATTTTTAATATTTTATTAAATGAGTAAAGAAACTTTTAAGGAATAATATATTTGTTTAGTCAACGGTACGCACACATTAATGCATTGCAATACAAATTAAGAGAGTTTGACCGATAGTTGTCCAACTTTTGCTACAATGTTTTCAAGGTACCCTACCGTATTGTACCATACCGTATCGTACCTTACCTACCGTACCCTGCCATACCGTACTGTACCATACCATAACGTACCGTAGCGTACCATACCATAATGTACCGTACTGTACCATACCGTACCGTGCCATACCTTACCCTACCATTATCTTTTTACGTGGGGAATTTCATGGATATCCAGCCAACGCGGGGGCGACAGCCAGGTTATGTCAGACTGTTACTGACTAAATCCCATGATGTTCCTCCAACCGCTATAAAGGCTGCGCCACGGGTACGCTTGCGCATTCGTCCGTTGCGGGCACCGTCTTGAGTAGGAGGAGTGCCCTCGATATAACCCCTTTCTCAAACTCCCCCAGGAATAATAATAATAACAGGCCCCACAGGGCGGGGGGAGACTCCACCACCACCACCGCAACCTCGTTCCCTCATCCGGCCACCGAATAAACGGCAGCCGGGTTGTGTGGTCCCATTACCAGCCAACAACGACTCATAGAGAAGTGCCAGGACGGCCTCTCTCGTGAAACCCGCCCTACAATTGAGGACTCGGCGGATCTCCGCAGCGGCTCAGAGTCGCCCCAGAAAGCGGGGCAATTTCTGCCACCATACAAACAGCCGCCTAATGTGGATCAGACGCTGACTAGGCAGCCGCTCGATCCGCTAGGCTTTTGTTTTCATATAAACGATTTTGACTTTGATCCGAGACAGACGCTGCCTTGATTTTCCTCCTTACGCAAGTCGCCCAGCCCTCAAAGGCTGGGAGGATCCCCACAGCGGCTCAGAGTCGCCTTAGAAAGCGGGACGATTTCTGCCACCATAAAAACAACCGCCTAATGTGGGACAAACGCTGACTAGGCTGCCGCACGATCCGCTAGGCTTTTGTTCTCAAATTTTGACTTTTGACTTTGATTTTGATGCGAGACAGATGCTGCCTAGATTTTTCTCCCTACGCCAGCCGCCTACTAAGGGTCAAACGCTGGCGTATTTCCGGCTGCTGCTCGCTACGACACAGACGCTGCCTCTTGGGACCGCTTATTAAGCGCACGCACCGTAACCCTGACCGCTGCATTCGTTTATGGAATGTAGCAGGGCATTCCATTTACCGTATTTCCGTGCGATATTATTCATCATTATCATCGTCAGCCTGTTACAGTCCACTGATAGACTAGGCCTCTCCCAAGGCGCGCCAACGATCTCGGTCACGTGCAATTAGCACCCAAGATCTGACAGCCACATTCCGTCACCAAGTCGTGGTTTCCACTTTAGGAGTTTGCTCCAACGGTTATCTGTTCTGCGGCAAACGTGACCAGCCTTCAACTTACAGACTCTTGGACCTATGTCAGTGACCTTGGTTCTCTTGCGGATATCTTCGTTCCGAATCTTATGGATAACATTATGGGAAGTCATAGCTCGCTAATCGACTTTAAGTTTGTGGGGTCTAACCGTAAATGTCCACGTTTCGGTACCGTATTTTTTAATAGTATGTCAAAGATCACTCTTTGTTTTTGGCTCGACTTCATAATCTAACTGACACGTTATTTTTAGACACTGCGAAATAGGAGATGTAAGGACATGACGGAGTTTTCGCAAATGCTGCTCACCCCAACTTCACCCTTCTCTCAGAGTTGTTTCCGTCTAAATTTAGGAATTGTCCCAGGTATATGAATTACTTCTATATTAAATAACTTCGATTGATATAACTTCTACGGTGATGAATCTCGGAATTACCTGGTCGTTAAACATAATTTTTGTTTTATCCAAGTTCACATTTGTTAAGTGTGTCCAGAATTTTCTGCAGTTCTTGAAACGATTTCGAAAAAATAACGACGAATCGAAGATGTGAAATGCGTTTACCATTTATACTTATACCCCAATTTAATGTTTTAGGCTTCTTTAACTGCATTTGTGCGACAGTTTTGCACAAGAAGTGATATTACATCACCCTGTCTTACTCCTCGATATTGAATAATATAATGGCGATATGCTTGGGAATAAAAATGCCATACCGTCGACGTGTATTCTGATTTCCCGACTTGGTTCAAAGCAACACGAGATTTTGACAGCACCTAACACCGTTTTGATCCAACTGACCATGTACCACTTAATATATGACAGATATTGGATTACAAATGAATAGTACGTAGAATATAATAGTTATTATTAAAAAAAAATGAAATTACGGAGGGAAGAAGAAGTTCGTAGCCCAATAAACCAGATTCTGACTGACTGAAACGGATCGCAGTAGGGTTAAGTGTTGACTCATTTAACACCAGGGGCCTATTTCATAAACGTGACAATTGTAATTTACCATGACAATTTATAATACATTGCTTGTTTTAGATAGTTCTAAGTAAATAATTCCAACTAAACTCAGCAATGTATTATGAATTGTCATGGTAAATTACAATTGTCACGTTTATGAAATAGGCCCTAGAATCGTTGTCGTGGACTAGTTAGGATGATTGATCCTAAAGCGCAATTGAATTCGAATTATATAGTATTATTGTCAGAAATAGCTACATCGTGAAAAAGTAATCTTTTTATGATGTAGAAGCATTTAAATAAAATAAAATCGCTTATTTGTCATTTATATTGTGATTTTTTTGTTTTAGAAATAACGGGGATGCCTCCAGGCGGCTAAAATATGATGCGAAAAATATCAAAGTTTGATGGTATGTATTTATTTATTATATCAGATGATTTGTATACCCACAATTTATTATTGTGTTCCATTATAAATATAATAAAGTACAAATTTATTTATTTTTAGTGATGCCTATACTAAAATACACATTTGTCATGTCAGCATAAAATACGACCCCAAATCAGTTCAACTTTTTTTACGTTTTACGATAATAAATGTATTTTTTTGAGGTGTCACTGAATTTAATAAATTTGTGACTAAAGTTGACAAAAAAAATATGGAAAAAAATACACACTTCTCATGTGTTTTTCCATCTATACTATTCAAACTAATATTGTAAATCGAAAGTAACTTGTTTGTATGTTTCTTTCATTGTTACATTTTCACATGCAAACCGATTAAATTTAGCATGAAGATAGTTTGAGTTTCTGGGAAGGACATAGGGACTTCACTTTTCGAGATAGCACTGGGGGGGTGCAGATATTTTTGACTGCCTCCGTAGGTCGTGGGTTCGATTTCCACCCATGGCAAAAAAAAAACGTTTTTCTGTACAATTTCAGCTGTACAGAAAAACGTTTTAGTCATGGTCTGCGATTATAAAATATAATATGTATTATACTGGTATACATAGTACAAGCTTAAGCTAAATTTGTAACCAGAGAAATATATGTAAATTGTCCTACATATTATTAATAAAAATTAAAAAAAAATGTCGGTTTTTTTTTCACATTGCTCTGGTCACAAACTAAACTAAGCTAAGCTTGTATCATACAGTGTGTACCAGAAACAACGATGCAAATACATGTTATATTTTAAGATACCCAAATCATTGCATACTGTATAGGAAAATGACTTTCAATGCCAGAGACACAACCACGAAGGCATCGATTGGAGACCACGTTGTTCTAATAAGTGGGAAATGGATACGCGAACTCGATCGTCAAAAAACATCAAAATATTGTTTTCAGTTATATAAATAAAAATAAAAAAAGAACATGGAGGTGTCGATTTTTTTTACTCGAATTTAATTACATAATTTCATAAAAAATATATTAAGTTTTAAAATGCTAAAGTAATATTTATAGAAACATTAATCAAAATTTTGGTCTTTTCAAAAGTTTCTTTCACTTTTTTTTTTTTTTTATAAAGTTTCTATCTAATTAGGATCGAGTAAGTAATATTTACAACACCACGTTCTTTTCTTTTTTTAAAAAACTTTAATGTCACTGAAAACTACATTTAGACGTTCGAATTCGCGAATCCATTTGCTCATTGTATTCGAAGATGGCTCCTTAAGGCTTATTCTCATAAGCCTTAAGAAGCCATCTTAAGGCTTATGAGAATAAACTATAGGCATAGTGCCCGAGTTACTATTGTTAAGGGTTTATTCTACTTTTGACAACTTGAGTACTAATAATTTAGTGATGTCCTAATGCGTTACCGTTTCGATTTCTTATAACAATCGACTTTATTTTACATATGGCGTCGATATTTTCAAGCCTATAAATTAAACGTCATATATATCCTGCAATAGCAAAATAATATGCTCTATCAAAAAATATAAAAACTAAAAGGCGAGCAATTTTTCCGATTCATTAAATCCCATTTGGACAGTTTTATATTTGTTTGGATCGTCCATATAAAAAATATTCAAGTATTATTTTATTCTGTTTTCGTTTGATCGTTAATAATATTTTTTTATTTGATTATTGAACTGTCGGCCTTATTACTAAATATTACAGCCGTAGTAGGTAACATTATCTAGAGTCAAATGATATACTTTTTAATGGTATCATTGGATAAAATAATTATTTTATTAATAAAAATAGAATTAAAATGTTCTTATAATTATTAAAAGTAATTACAAAGTGCTATAATTTTTTTAATGCATAAATTTGTAAAACCAAATATTTCGAACGGAAATACATTACGTTCTAAGGATATGACAAAAGTAAAATAAACCAATGAAATAGCATAATGTTCGTACCTACATAAAGGAATAAAAAAAGAAAAAAAGCATATATTTACTACCAAGTTTAGGTAGATTATAAATTATTTAGAAGTATCGACCTATTTAAAATAAAGTTATTTTTTTCAGATTCACAGTCAATTGGTAGTAGCGGTAAGTATCTACTTTAAATATTTAATTAATTAAGAATATTTCTATTATGTAAATATACAGGGTGAATTTGAAAGGATGCACTTTGGGCTAATATGAGGTTCTGCTGATCAAATCGAACAACTTCTCCCATGGAACCATGTGTTGCAAATAAAAAATAATTTTGTTTCCCCATACGAATTGGTCATTTCAATATTACTAGTTTGTATAGAGAAGGCAATATTTTTTTTCATTTGTGGCACATGGTTCCATGGGAAAAGTTGTTCGTATTGATCAGTAGAACCTCATAATAGCCCAAAGTACATCCTTTCAAAGTCACCATGTATATACTTACCAAATAATATTTACTTACCAACAGTTATGGAAAAGTTAATGACTACAAAAATGATTAAAACAAATGTAGAGATGAAACCAAAATATGTTTTTATGTAGAGATTTAAATAGTTTATTAGTGGGTTAATAATATTAAAAGCTGTCACATTTACAAATACTATAAAGATTCATCTCAGTATGAAACAGGAACCAAATTAAGTTAAATTTTATAGACAGATCAATGCACTAAATTGAGTCCCATTTTTAGCTAATACAAAGTTACTCGGTAAATGAAAACTTATATTTGTGGTAGCTCAAATAATTCCTAATTTAAATCCTATTTTTGGGATACAAAGTTATATGGTGGGTCATAAATTAAATGGAGTTCTTGCTAAAATGTTTATTTGTTTAAAAACTTTATTGCACAAAGGACATTGCTCAAATTTGTATGGAGCTTGGTATCGTTAAAAATATTTTTGTGTAAGAATATTTTTAGTGCATTTTGTTGTCAATAACCATATTTCATTTTGTTGTCAATAACCATTTTGCTTCCATGCAAAAAATTAAGCCCATAAAACTTCAGAGTTAGCTAAAATATTCATTTAAAATTAATAACTGTTTTATTCAAATTCACTCAACAAATAACATTATTATCATTTGTATTGTGTTTATGCACAGAGGCTAGATCACTTACCCCAAATTAACAAGAATAATATTGCATATGAACATTTTTTGATACTTCATTTGATAGGAGATTTTAGGCCTTACACCACTTCCGTATATTATTTATTCTTTCGTGAATCAAAACACATCGCCTTGGCAAATGAGATTAAAAAAGTTAAAAAAAAACGATTTAATCGACGTCAAACCAATAGGTCTCGAAAATATTCGTAAATCGATTACAATGTCAAGTTTTGTTACACATCAGCAAATCACTATTATTATATTAAAATGAAGTAAGGAAATGGTAGAAATTCTCATATTTATACCCAAAATCAAAATCATTTATTTCATGTAAATCTTTACAGATATTTATGAAAAGTAAAAAAAAATTGTTTAACAATGAGGCCTTAGAGTGCATTTGGTTAGGAAAGCTATTTATTAACAAAAGAACGACAAATATTTATTAAACCTCGATATCAGATTTAGAACTTAAACGCGATGGAATGGAAATCATAATATGAAAACCCAAAGTTTTATTAAACATATTTTGATGTGTGTGCTAATAATATATTCAATAATGATTTATCAATATACTAACGTAAGCGGACACCTTAATTTAGTATCGATACTGTAAATGGGCAATCTCCTTTAGTACAAAGGCAGCTTAAAGTCTGCCTTTGTGCTTATTTCGATAAGGTGTGACATGATCGTATTTTCGCAGGCAGAAAATGAATCTGATGTATGCATTGTGTAGGCGTTCCATTTTGTTTAGTAATTCTTCCTTGAAAGCTACACAACACACGTCACCATAATCAAGTAAAGGAAGAAGTTAAGACTTAACATGGGTAACTTTAGCTTTTATAGGCAAAAATTGAGAGAGTGCAGCGAAGAAAAAAAATTACGTCTAGAATTGGTTACTTGCGCTTTTCAGATAAGATGAGAATCCAGGTATAAACCCAAGTTCTTAACCTCCATCCTTGTTCCACCGTGAAAAAGTAATTAAACTTAGTCATTTTAGTAAGAAATGTTATTTTAATCATTTAATTAAAGGGTTACGACTAAAGGATTAAGCAGAAGAATTTTAATAAATTCATACTTTTCATATACACATCCTCTCTTCCAATGCAGTTTATATTCATATTGTTATTGTATTACTGACAATCAGAGCCAGTTGTTATAATGTTTTGTTTTTACTTATTTATTGTTAACCTTAATACACGAGAGCCTTATTTCACAAAGCCGACAATTGTAACAATTGTCAACAAGTATCAATCATAGTCGACTGATGTGGTGATTCTTGTTTCATGAATTCTGGTTGTGAGTGGTACGACAATTGTCAAAAAATAACAAGATTTGTCAAATGTCTATATTTTAAACCTAATATTTCGAAGATAACTAATACTGAATTTAAATTCTGGACAGCAGTAAATGCAATCTAAGGAATAATATAATATGCTTGGTACCAACTTATACATTAAAAAAAAAACATTTTATCTATGAAAATGCCAATATAAGAATATTCTTATAAGAAATTTATAAAAATATAATAATATTAATGTATCTGCGTTCTCGCACATAAACTTGCACTAGATACAAAAGAATTTTAAGTATATATAATCTGAATGTAACATTCTTTCGAGGACACGTTACCCGAAGTCTTTAAAGACTGTCGAATATTTAAAATAAATAGGTAACTGTAATAAGCATTAGAATTTACAATTTCTTGAGCTCAGTTAATGGAATTTTAATTATACTTAAATTAGTCACAAGGATTAAGTAATTTTCAAGATATTTCACAGTTAAGTACCCAGACATAACTCTCAGACATATCGCTTTAATTGGTTAACTTCGTAAAGATAAGACGTAGGTATTTTCTACTTGTAGTTGTAATTTGTTGTTGATATCGCATCATTTCACGATGAAGCGTTATAAAGTTTTTAGACATGTGTCATTTGCAATTGATGTTTTTAATAACTTTTTCTTTGGCAACGGGTATTATTGGACTTTTCAAATTAAAAATATATATATATAGGTAGTTTATTAGTTGAAACTTTTAATTATACAACTTTAGACTTAACAGGAGCGTCTGATGACAGACTTCCGGGGCGTGGGCGTGAAGGGAAGAGCGTGACTGCTTACCAACCCCCCCTCCTAAATATTCATGATTAAAATTTTAGGTGGTCAGAGGGAAGGTTTACACAGCATAAACATCAAAGTGCCTCATCGGACGCTCCTCCTGTCTATTGGTTTTATAAGAAGAAATATTTTTTTTTTTAGTACCTTTCGACCCGGAGTTAAAAAACTAAACGACTTCTACACCTTTTTTATTAATATAGTTTAAAATTGAAACAGAGTCTTTATACCAATTAGATAGGATATATGATTAAGTGATATTAACAATACTCACGATTTCTTATAACCACTCTAGTTAAAAATGAAGTTCTAAAAACAATTTTAAACGCCTGAATATTTAATTGGGACACAAGCATGTTAACATCTAAAATTTTAAGGCTTTGATGTCAAAACCATCAGCATAAATATGAACTGTTACGAAATATTCTAAATACAAATTAGTAAAGAAAATATCACATTCATATTTGATAACGTTCTTTAACAAAGAAAATCATGTTAAGTTATTATTACACCAAAATAGGATAAGATATATATAGTTATGTGGGAAGAGGGGAGGCCTAGCTCGACTTACCATCAGGTATAACCTGCTGTAAGGTTTACATTCATTTATGGTTGCGTTATCGACTCAGCGTCATGCGCGAGGAGAGGTAATACTTTGCAGTTCGATGCGCATCGAAGAGCCTCATCAGATGCTTCTCTTAAGAACTACTCTTTCACTAGCAATCACCGTTTAGTTTAAAATATTGAAAATTAAATAGACCACGTACCTGACGATAATGTAGCCTTATATTTTTATATAGTGTAGACTTTTTGTTTAAAAAACAGAACAAACGAATTATCGAATATATTATCTTTATACTATTACTATAGATAACTATCAAGTATACCTATATAGATAAAAGTAACTATCTGTTAATCCAGGATTTCTTGAACAAAAACAATTACTATCACATTCAAAAAATATATACTGTATTTTCAATCGTCAGTTAAAGTTCTGTTATTTGACAGATAACTTGTATGAAGAACTCTCAAAATGTATTCTCCATACACATTGTCTGTTGAATAACTTTATCTGATGAAAAATCAGACCTAATAGACGAAACATTTTGCCCCAACTAATTTGATGTTATGATGTTCACTGTAGATGTTCTCATTTGTAGATTTAGTGATTTTGGCTGCGCGAAGAAGAGTAATTTAGTAAACTCAATATGCCTCGGAGTACGTAAGCCGACCCACTCATTTCTATATCGGTACATACAAACCACCCCTTTTAATAAAATCAAAATGTGTTTTAAATTCACAAATTAAAATAAAATTGCCAACACAAATTAATGAAGCGTGGCGTTATTAGGCAATTTTTTCAAGTGTTTTCATATATTTTACAGACTTATATAATTTAAAGAATGCCTTATAAAATCCATTTTGAAAGGCGAATTTCAGGATTAAGAGTCTCTTGTTGAGTCGCATGTTGAATCTCCAATAAAAAAATGGATTGAATAATAACGTTATTATTAACCCAATCACGAACTGTCTTGTCAGTCCATCTAATCTAAAAGTCGCACTTTACTAACTGTGCACGTTTCATAGTAGGTTATCATTTTTTTCCTTCACCTTCTCTATCTTCGAAGACAAATTGGAATAATAATAAGTTCCAATAATAAAAAGTGAACATAATAATATTATCAAATTAAATAAATTCATTTAATTGCGATGTAGGATACAATGACCATGAACTATAATGAATGTAAGAAAGCACTAACAGCATGGCTTAATAAAATAAATTATGAACTAACTGAAAATTTATTAAGCAACGACAACTGATATAAAGAACAAACATCGTTTTATCCACTACCTATCAAATATAATAGGCGCATACCTTATACAAATATAGGAAACACACTCCCAGACACATTCATATAAACATATACACACACATCAACACACATTATTACATATAAAAACATATCTTCTCTCATTCAACTTTATACCTAAAGTTATATATATTATTAACCAAATTTTCCATATTATCTATATGTACCTTCTTACTTACTTATGTTATAAAATTTGTTAACTACAATAAAATTGTACAGAAGAGCGGGACACTCCTAATACAGGTGCACACACTTAAATGGAGTGCCCCAACCCTTGTAACTTTTATAATGAGAAAAATATAATATTCTTGTATTTTTGTATTTTATATGTAGGTAGTACTCTTGATTTTTATTTGAAACTAGTTGGCCGCCACTTTGTGTGCTTATTTTTCGCAGGATTCAAACCGCTATGTGGAGAATATTTTTTATATGTATATATGTATTATCTACATATTATCGTCGGTTAAATAGAAAAAATATATTTTACAAAATAAAATAAAAAATAGATTATTAGGTAGAACGGAGCATTATCATCCCGGTGTGTACCAATGAATTTTTAATTTAAAAATTTATGTACATTTGTTTGACAACACCACTATAGTGCCTCGGAGAGCACGATAAGCTGTCGGTCCCGGTTTCACTATACCAACTTGTGAAACTGTTTATAGATGGGTTATTGAGTCTATTCAAAACATCGCGACGAGCTAGCCACTTGTTCGGTGTAGACTCATACCATCGGCTACGACGAGGTGGGATTAAAACCCCTCCGCTGGGTACCCTGGGGCCGTCTAGCTAGACGGTCTCGGGCGCCGTAAGGCACCCGTGAAGATATATATATATATATATACGGAGCATTATTAATCGAATTTTATATGGATAAAAGACACTTTATAAAATTATTACTTTAAGCTCATCTGTGTGGCAAGTGTCTACGGTAAAAATTAATTGCTCATAATGAAATTTTGTTCTTTTTGAATAATGCCACTTTTCTATTTAACCGACGATTTGTTTCTCAATTTGCGTTAGATGACACTAACACTCTAAACTGCGATTAAAATTATATGTATATTTTCAGTCTAATGATTGATTTGATAAAATGAACATATATTTCTTGCATCTTCCAGTACTTTTTTTGCAACAATCTACTTTCCTTTAAAAGGCTTTCACATAGGAGAAATAAATTCTAAATTTAATTAACTTAATGTAAGTTATGTAACTAAGTACTGAACAACATAAGTTTTGATACTGCAGCGACATTTGCTGAAATGCTGAGACCAAACTTGTGCTTACTGGCTGTCACCTAACCAGAAGACAAGTATCTCAAGGACTTGAACTATGTTTTCGTACTGTATTATATATGTACATATGTAGTATATAAACTCGGAAACTGCAAAGGGAACTTCTACTAACATGCAGGTATTGTCGGAATAACTTTCAAGCTGAAAATGTTGTAGGTGTAAGTATTTTAATTAGGTAGATTAATTATGTTTACATTAATTTATTGCATATTACAAGTAAGTCACTAGAATTTATATTTATCGTTCATAAATTCCTTATCAGGATATATTAAAAAAAAAAATGTTTAAGATAAAATGCAATAAAAAAAATCCTAGTGGGCGGGACTCGAACCCACGAACCTCGCTTTTGCGGCAAGGCGCTCAACCGCTGAACCAACCAGTTTCCAGTCATCCTCACGAATTTTGTCATTGCTTGTTATCTACTTATACACAGCCGCCCTCTATTAGCTTTTCTTCTAACAACTCTATGATTGAAGTTAGAAGTCCTATTTTCTAATACTAGATGGCAGAGGAGTTTGTTTTTTGTTTTTACTTTTTTCAGTATTTTTATATTTAAGTAGTTCGTGGGTTCGAGTCCCGCCCACCAGGAATTTGTTCATCGCATTTTATCATTAGAATTTATAAACAATTGAATTTAAAAAAAAATCCCATATTCTCCGACCCCTTAGCCAAGAACACATGGACAACGCCATCAAACGAAGATCTTGATACCCAATGTATGGAGATGACATTTCGTTTCCATATATGAAACGAAACGTCAAATGCATACATTGTGTTAGCAGTGGCGGACTTTCCTTAAGGGCGACTAGGCCCGAGCCTAGGGCGGCCAGATACCAGAAGCGGCCTGCGCACAAACTTAAGTTATGGTGAAGTGATGCAAAAAAATAATGGTCAAGAAAACTTCGGAATAAATACTTATTTGGTATTTGTATATTGATACTTTGTTAGGTGAACTACAAAGGCGACGGGATTAATTTTTTTTGTATCTACCTGGTGGTGAGCAGACCTACAAAGTCCATGAATGAAGTCAATCAATAATTGTCCCTAAAAAATATTGACCGCTCGCACTATGCCGGTTAAATGATGCGATTACGAAATGGGGGGCGACAATGACGAATTGCATTACGAGTATATTTTAATATACTCGCTGCCTTATCGTCAATCCAACTACCCATTTCGTAACCGAACCCAGAAAGGAGACTACGACCATGTCAAGAAATCGATGCAGTAGTCTCCTGAAAACCGGTGAACCCACAAACTAAAATCGAAACATGACTAGGTCACTTGACGGTATTTGCAACTATTTGGGCGGTGGTAACGAGACCGGTCGGTCGCCGGTCGGCCTAACGAAGTTATAGAGACCTTCCTCACACCTAAGGCGTCGTTACTAAAGTGCTTTGGCCTAGGGCGGCCAAAACTACTAGTCCGCCTGTGTGTAAGGCAATATTTTTGATTCATAACTATTCATAAAATATGATTATGTCGTTGTTTCTGGTACACATAGTACAAGCCTAGAGCATAGTTTATGACCAGAGCAATATGTGTAAATTGTCCTACATATTATTATTATATTATTGTATGTTCTTGGCTAAGGGGATAGAAAACCGATGAACCCTTGGTCACTTAACGGTTTTTGCATCAGTATGGTCAAACCTAAACTAACCTTACTAGGTTACGAAAGCGGTTCGGTTGGACCTTCTCTCACACATAGAATCATTTTCCCGGCTACCGTAAAGGAAACATGATCGTAAGTTAACAAATGTTCAAGTATTTATTGTTAATATACAGCCAAATACAACGCCATCATATATATGCTTGATGGCGTGTATGTATAAGTATGTATGACTAATGTAATACATACTCGTACTTATACATACATACATCACCCAGTTCAACTTCGTATACATAAAAAGTAAGCTGGTAGATAATGCCTAAGGCATTATTCACATTTGTATGTATATGTATTTAACATGATTACTGAGCAAAAAAGCATTTAAATAAATAAATAATAATGCCACCTGTAAATTAAATATAATGCATCTATATAAATATAAATAAATTGTTGAAAGTATGTCGGTACACTTCGCCTGTACATCGTTGTGCAACACCCTCATTTTTAAATTGTTATATCTAAAATATAATTATTTTTAATATAAAATGTTGTTTCGTGATAATAAATTAGGTGTTAATTTCTTTCTATTAGATCGACACATATTTGGTATTTTTTTATGTTGTGTTTCTAATACTTAGGACAATATTTGAATGAATGAAAATGCTTGAAAACTAAAAAAATAGTTTACATAATCTTCATAAATAAAAGTAAACAGAAGAAAGTAAGGGGACATGTTCAAAAATATTGAGAGTTTTGTACATTTAATATTATTGTATTAATAAATTATTGAATCGGTAATTCAATAATTTGCCGAAAAAATCTAACTTTGTCGTTTAGGTAGTCATGTGAAAAAAGTAGTAGATTGTTAGACATGTTTTTACTACATTTATCTCATATTATTCACTAGTACAACTGTGTGAAGTAAAGTATAGTTATACAGTTTCTTAATAGCACTAACGAGTCGCTATAACACAGGCCATTACAGCGAGTGGCTTAACTGCAATCGCTATTTTCTACAGAGCCATTTTTCACTCGGATATTACATAGTTCAGTGAAATAATCTTCCCGGTCGTTAAGCACTCTTCCATTGCAATAAAAAGATATTTGGAATAAGATTTAAAAGCAATAATAGATTAGTGTCCTTATTCATTAATGGGTTTTATACTTATAACTTGTAAAAATATTTGCAATTTCTTTGAGACTAATATAATTAATGATTCCCTATCAACTGAAAATATGAACTTTATACATTGGTTATTGAGACTATCTAAGCACCGCGGCAAGCTGGTATACCAATAGTTACAACAAAGTGGGAACAAGTCACGGGTACCCTAGGCTGCCTAGACGCATTGTCACGGGCGTTGTTAGGTACCCGCGGTGGTACTTTATTACACATATTGTTATAATAAATTACGCTAACGTGAACGATTAGTGAAATACAATGAACGATTCCCACTCATATAAAATAATAATCCTTGGACAATTATTAAATTTTATAATTCGGACAGTTTCTGGACAATTTCTATATAATCACTGTGAAGTCAAGTAAATATATTACATTTAGAAACTATCACGCAAAAAAAAAGTGCCGTGTTTCGAATCTGTCTCGTTATTTTTTATTCAGCGTCAGTGGCATATTTACATATGGACCAATTGGGCCATTGCCCAGGGCGGCCAATTGTAGGGGCGGCCCGGCACGTGTCAAAAATCTCGCTTCATAAAAATAAAAATGTAGTGAGCAAAAAAAATATGTTACATTTTTTATATTAGTTGAATTTAAAATAAGTACGGTTGGGGCGGCCAGAATTACTCGTAAGTGGTCCGTGGCGAACCGTGACTGAACCTAAATACGCACCTGTTCAGCTTTATAAACAAAAGTACTCAAAATATGATTGTGCAAAATTCATACAAGTCATTTTAAAGATTTTTTCTTATTAAATTTTGTTGCGCAGTTGTACATTAGATAGGTTTATTTATAAGTAAAAACACTTTTCCTAAATAAATATATTTAGGAAAAGTTTTGTAGTGGTGCACTTAAGCTAATTATGCAGTCAAAAGACCAAGAAAGAATAAATACGAGCGGTTAAAATTTTAACTTAATTTATGAAACGAGTTGTTGACGTTTATGCTTGTTAAAATAAAATAGAAAATAAACTGAGGAATATTAAGTGCAAAAAGCTACATTTTCCTTTAGTGAGTTTAACACGGTTTCTCCGGGGTTTTGTTTAGCTATTTATGCAACCGATGCGGGGCGTTCTTGAAACCGAGGATGCTCGCCCGGCAGCTGTTTAAGGAACTGATAGTCGTCTAAAACTTTTCTTCAAAAATAAGATAAAGTACCTATTAGAGATTTTTTTTATCTCATTACATACATACATACATATCATTACATACATACATGCCCGAGACCGCCTAGACGGCCCCAGGGTACCAGTGGAGGGGATTTTAATCCCACCTCGTCGTAGCCGATGGTATGAGTCTACACCGAACAAGTGTAGTAGCTCGTCGCGATGTTTTGAATAGACTCAATAAACCATCTATAAACAGTTTTACAAGTTGGTATAGTGAAACCGGGACCGACAGCTTAACGTGCTCCCCGAGGCACTATTTTATCTCATTATTTTTATTATTTATTTAAGATATCATTCATGAAACGTACGTGTATTCCTGAAAAATACATGTAAACGCAGTTTTTTGTAATATCCAAAAATAATGTTTTTTTTATTTACTTTCTTAAAAATTTAAGTTATTTTCTTATAAATCTCGTTCTGCACCTAGCTCTACCATGCAAGGTCTAGCATATTTATTTCAGCTTGTTAAAAATTACTAATTAGCTGTTTTGTAATAAAAAATAAAATGGCTACGAAATAATATAAAGTATATTTTCCCCTTAAGTTTTTATTCGCTCAATGAGATGCTATTTTAATATTAAGTAGTGTACCTACCCAGTTTTCTGCAGGAATAACTTGAAAATAACATTGTTTATTTTGTTTTAATTGAGGCTACTATAACAAAGTTTATAATAAAAATACGCGGTGGCGTCTCTTAGACCTCAGACTTAAAAACACTAGAGTTTTTAGGTTTATACCAATGAGTTAAAAATAAAATGTACATTTACTTGACAATACCGCTTCGGAGAGCACGTTAAAAAGCTGGGGGTCCCAGTTTCATTATACCAACTTGTAAAACTGTTTGTAGATGGTATGTGACCGCCTCCGTAGACTAGTGGCTGCGCCTTTGGCGTTGTATCCGGAGGTCATGGGATTGATACCCACCCATGGCAAATAATATTAGTACGTTTTTTCTGTACAGTTTGTCATGGTCTGGGTGTTTATAAAATATAATATGTATTATATCGTTACTTCTGGTAAATATAGTACCAGCCTAGAGCTTGGTTTGTAACCAGAGCAATATGTGTAATTTGTGGTAGGTAGTAGGAGAAAGTTATTTATAATACCACGACCACGGCCTATAGTGCAGTGGTTTTTTTTTTTTTTTTTTTTTTTTTTTCGTAGGGGAGGAAATCCTTTATGGATACCACCACACCCGTATGTGGTGGTTATGCCCGACTTCCACTGGGAAGGTGGCCCAGTGGGTACGTGCTAAAACCTCCCCTGTAAGAAGCTAGTTGCTATGTTGTCAAGGGGTTTGTGCTAATGGGTTACGCTTGCCCCTTGACCAAAAAATAGAAGTTGGTGTGAAAGATGAATTTGGTTGAGGAGTGGTTGTAGTTGGGGTTAACCAGGACTGACCTGGTTGATCTTAATTGTGGGGCCGTTAGCTTCGGCGGTATAGAAGTTGGTGTGAAAGATGAATTTGGTTGAGGAGTGGTTGTAGTTGGGGTTAACCAGGACTGACCTGGTTCATCTCAATTGTGGGGCCGTTAGCTTCGGCGGTGGTGACCAGCCACCGCCTACTAGAGCCCCCCCACCACGACAAGGTGGCCCCATGGGGGGGATAGTGCAGTGGTTATGTCCAACTCCCACTGGGAGGTGACCCAGTGGTTCTAAAACTTCGCTCCTTTATTATCTACAGATATTGTCTTTTTAAGGCAATATGACTCCGAATTGGTATGTGTGTTCTCATTTTAACACGTCAGCTGTTTCGTTCATGTCAGCTGGGAACAAGAAATGTGACTCTCTTTACTTGCCGTTCTACAAGTTCGACACATGACAGCGTCTTAAGTAGCCAGTAAAAGGTTTCGCGATCTCGAACGTCCAAAAACGTTTAAATGTTGTTTTTAGTGATATCAAAGTTTATTTCTACAGAAAAAAAACGTAGAGGTGTAAATATTACTCCTAATTAAATTGTATTTTTTAAAAAAATATATTAACTTTTGAAAAGACACCCAAAGTTTGAGATATGATCTAAAAATATTACTTTAGTTCTCATTTTAAAACTAAACAGATTTTTTATAAAGAAATTATGTAATTAGGATCGAGTAAATAAAATCTACACCTCCATGTTCTTTTTTTCCAAAATAAAACTTTATTATAACTGAAAACAACATTTAGATGTTTTTTGACGCTCGAGTTCGCGAATCATTTTCCTGCCCACTTAAGTAGAGTAGACAGGGATTTGATGACGTCTACACTCGCCGATAACTATAGATGCGTTATTGAGTCTATCGAAAAACAAGGCAACGAGCTAACTGCTGGTGTAGAGTAGGTCTCAATAGGACTCCGAATTGGTATTTATTTAGGGTCTCTTTTTAACATGTGTGCGTGGACTCGTTCATGTCAGCTGGGAACAATAAATGTGACTCTTTATTTACCGTTTTACAAGTGCGACACATGCCAGCGTAAGCAACATAAGAAACCCGTGATGGTACGTGTTTGTGTACGTATGTACAGCCATTTATTTGTAACAATACTAAACTACATTATATGGAATATTGGTGCGGTAAATACGCTAATTAATCACCCAATTAGACATTTATTATAAATTGTGTAATTTTCTTTTTTTTAAAGAAAAATATAGGTACTTCATATTTTTATAAAATCGAATGTGCTATTAATTATACAAGGTGAATTGAAATAATCGCTATATAAGCGATTTATTATTAAGCTAGTAACTAATTTATTTAATTATTTTACTTTCCATAATAATATTTATTAGGTTTTTTTTTATAATTTACCATTATAACAAAAAAAACTATATATAACTATATAATTCATAGTAAAAAAACAGATTATAAAAGAAAAAAATAAACATATACCTACTTATTAAAAAAATACGTATTTCATGTTAGTATTGCGCGTATATGTGACGAGTTTTTCCCTCTAAATCATGAGGCTACCTGTTGAGCAAAATGCCGCTGCTCGTGGGTCAGAGGAGGCTTAAACCAAACGAGAACTGATTCTTTTATTTACATTTTTGGCAACCGACAACCACGGGCTAACGTTTCAACGGCAAACGCCGTAAATATAATTGGGTATGTTGCTAACGTAGAATATTTGCGGCGTTTGCGTAATTGGGCTTGCTCGGCAGCTGCGCCAGCTCGTTGAAAGGTCTCCAGTTAATGGGGCCAACAATGTATCAATGAAGCTCAGATGGACTCTTGTATGAGTCCATCTGAGAGATCATATTATTATAGTCACGCCATCTTATCTTTTATTAAATTATATAAAATACTTTAAGTGCACAAGAAAAGTATTCGCGAACTCAAGTGTCAAAATAATCTAAATATGGTTTTCAGTGATAATAAATATTTTATTAAAAGGAGACAATTTTTTTTGGGCCCCAGAATTTTTAACGTATGTTGACGAAATATACTCTGAAAAATATGTCCCGATTTATTAATATATATTACAAAGTATCATAATAAAGTCTAACCGGATATCTAAATTATTTGAAATAACATACATTTTGACTTCTACATTATGGTAAAATTGAGAAATATTTTAGTTTAGGCGCTATAATTTATTTGACAAAACAAATATATTTACACTGCTCAAGATACGTATTTTGGAGTTAAAAATAACATATAATTCAACCATATACGTTTAAAGTTTTTGTGGGCCCATCCTCATACAAAAAAAACGATCTCCTTTGTTTGGAGAATCTTCTTAAAATTAGTAAATTTTTTTTTTACACATATTGCTCTGGTCACAAAATAAGCTCTAGTATGTTTACCAGAAACAAAGATATATATTAACCATGACAGACTATACAGATTTTTTTTTTTTTTTTTTGCCATGGGTGCACATTGTGTTATTTATGTGTTTTACAATAAAGGGGTAGGATATGTTTTTTAATAGGTATAAACCCAGACTCACTCGTTAATATTATAAGTACATAATTACGTAACTTCGCATATTTGATAAGCTGCGGGTCATACTCAGTCAATATCATGAATTCAGGATTAGATCAGCTTTAGGGTGCTTCCAAACTATATACAATTTAATAAACCGACGTTATATATATTTGTTATCTATATATATATATGACCTACTAAAATGGCCGAAAGTACTGTAGTTAGAACCAAAAAAAAATACATTTTTATTAATTTATTATTTATCCTGCTTTAGTATTTTATACTAAGGTAATTTTAAAATTTCGAATCTCATTGAGCACATAGATTCTTCTTTAAAAATAAATTGATAGGTGTTTCATTATTTTTGAAAATGTTTTTTATGGACTGATCTTTTGTCCACCAAAAGATTTTTTTTTATGTATAGAGTCGACGGATGGCACAACAGAAAAACATATAAACCTTTTAGCAAGTAGTTTATCTCTATAAAACTAACAAATACGTATTTACTATTTATTTGAAAAATTTAAATAAGTACGTGGGGGTAGGCAAACTCGGTCACTGTGTTTTGTACAAATAAAAGACGGACGAAGCCAGGTCAACCAAGATAGTGAATAATATACCTATTTTTCTAACATTTTATAAGGTTATAAAAATCAGATTAGGTAAGAGTTATTTTAATACAAAATTTTACATCTAAAATTTATAAAATGTGACCATGTGACATATCACGGGTAGACAGAGAGATATGTACGCCAGAAGTGCTGTACGATTTCTATCTACTTCCATAACTGTAACTTCCTTCATATCTTCATTCACCGAAACATACTGGGACATCCGTTTTTTAGGCTGAGTATTTTTGTTAAAACAGCTATTGTTATGATGACTTGAATGCAATGTTACATCGGCTGAATGCATAGTTATAGAATAGGTATTCAACACATTATACTTTTTCTACATTTAATTTACTTTAACTTGTTTATTTATTTTTCGTCACAATTTGAAACGTGGAACTCAGTTCTTTATACGATGATATTATGTAAAAAGTGGTTCAGTAGTTTAATAGTAGTGCAAATAATGACGGAGCGGTTTGAATAGTCTGTTCAACTAAATGGACAGCATTTAGGTATGCTATTTTTAAAACGAAAAATCTGCAACTTTATCGTCTATTAATCTATAAATTATTAGTAAATATTAAAGAGTAAATTGTGTTGGCACATAAATAGTTTGTAATATCCAGCAAATTAAAATACCTGATTAAAAATATTTCAAAGAAAAATAAATCTATGCAAGAAAGATAAAAATATTAGGTTAAAATATTATATTTTAAAAACACTTTATCTTCCGCATCGCATGGCATTCTCGTTAAAAAGTTTAAATACAAATAATCAAAGTAAAAGGTGTGGCTTGGTGAAATATTTTTACACTGAGCAAAGTGTATCATTATTGCAACTATTACGCATAATATTATAAAATATATATATATATATATATATCTTCACGGGTGCCTTATAAGAACTTGTGACATAAATACATTAATTACATGGCAAGTTAAAAACATATATATTTCACAACAATAATATCATATCTATATTATAAAATGTAATGAAATAAACTATTCTCAAATAAGTATTATTTTTTTTATAATCGATAACGATCCACATCACAGGCACAGACAAGACAACTATTTTTTTTGGCATTGAACAACTTTCTCTCTTAGTACATCTTCAGTATTGCTCGGTTTTCAAAGGTGGGCGTTTTTCGACTCTTTTCTTTATTTTCTAAGCTATGTATCAAGAAGAATATATACAAGAAGAGATACCATACCATAACCTTTAGGTAGCTAAGCTTTAGGTATAATTATTTGTGATACTTAGATACTTAGCTACCAGTGGGCGACAAGCGACACTTCCCGGATGTATTGATCTTAATATATGAATTCAAAGAAAGCACGTTTAATTAATATATTAAGTTATCCCGGATATATATAAAAATACGTCCGGGAAATGTTGCTAATTGTGCTCGCCGCCCACCATCGCGCATTGTAGGCGAAATTCGATTGATTCAACTTGTGACATAAATACATTAATTACATGGCAAGTTAAAAACATATATATTTCACAACAATAATATCATATAAAATATACTGTTCCTTCCTAACATTATAAAAAATATCAATAATTTTCTTTAGTAAAGCTATATTCGTTCTTGATGTTTTGGTACCTATATAAAATATACTGTTCCTTCCTAACATTATAAAAAATATCAATCATTTTCTTTAGTAAAGCTATATTCGTTCTTGATGTTTTGGTACCTATATAAAATATACTGTTCCTTCCTAACATTATAAAAAATATCAATAATTTTCTTTAGTAAAGCTATATTCGTTCTTGATGTTTTGGTACCTATATAAAATATACTGTTCCTTCCTAACATTATAAAAAATATCAATAATTTTCTTTAGTAAAGCTATATTCGTTCTTGATGTTTTGGTACCTATATAATATATACTGTTCCTTCCTAACATTATAAAAAATATTAATAATTTTCTTTAGTAAAGCTATATTCGTTCTTGATGTTTTTTTTAAATATACCTATTGGTTGTAAATATTACCATGAAAATAATAGAGAAGTAGCAGCGAAGTATGGCGGGCGCCCATGTTCTTTTCTCATCTTTGAAATGGCGATGTAGGCCTTATGGCACTAACTTGTTAGACCTCAGACTTAAACAAACAAAAACACAACAAAACATTGCAGTTCTAAGGTCCCCGCTTCAAACCCGGGACATTTTTTTGACCACATCACTATAGTGCCTCGGAGAGCATGTTAAGCTGTCCATCCCAGTTTCACTATACCAACTTATGAAACTATTTATATTGGGTCTATCCAAACATCACGACAAGTTAACTCCTTGTCTTGTAGGTAGACTCATACCTTTAGCTACGACGTAAAACCTTCTAGGCCCTCCGGCGCGGTAAGCCACCCTGGATGATATTTATTTATATATATAGAAGTGATTTTAGTGGTTTCTGTTATTACTGTCAGACAGGCGTTTGATGACTTAGGACTTAGAGAATAAACCTAATAGTTAGAGAGCTGCCAATACGTCTGCTAAACATGAAATATCATTCTTAGTGTTGCCCTAAGTAGTAAGTAGTAATATGTTTTTTTTTATTTTTCCCTAGGTCAATAAATTTCCGGAAGTCCGTTATGTAACTGGACCCGAAACCAGCAGCTGGTTAGATATTTCGGCAGATATGATATAAATATTTCCTGGGTATACCTTTTGCCAAGTTTGACCGTGAATGATGTCAAGAGTTACGCGTAAAAAACGTGATTTTCCAAAATGAGTATAATATGAGTCAAGTGACTGATCTGGAAACTGCTCAACATTTTCAGGGCTGTATTAAGGCTTACGAGAAATTATTTCCAGCTGACGCGCAACTGGTCAAGGTCCAGAAGGGGGAGGGATCCTCCCAGACCTTGACCAGCTGACGCGCAGCTGGTCAAGGTCTAGAAGGAGAGGGAGCCTCCCAGACCTTGACCAGCTGACGCGCAGCTGGTCAAGGTCCAGAAGGGGCGGGGGAGCCTCCCTGACCTTGACCAGCTGACGCGCAGCGGGGCAAGGTCTAGAAGGGGGAGGGAGCCTCCCAGACCTTCACCTAGGGATTTCCGAAACCTATATCCAGGTTACTTGGGGCAACACTAAAAATGATAGTCTATGCCCAACAGACGGTTTCTTTACCAGTCAGTAAATCATATTGGCAGCTCTCTAACTTTAATGCTTAACTGAAAATTTATTATAGTTTTTTTGTTTATTAGAGTCTCCATGAATAAGGTGGATTAATAGACTGGTGTTTAGCACCATTTATGAAACGGGCGGGTAAAGATCATTTGGAATGTATGTCCTCACTTGGTAAGGCGATTTAGGCCTTTCTTAATATTGATATTTCCCTATTATTGTCATGGTGTAATCAGCATATATATATAAATGGAGCAAGCTTATTAGTACCGCTTGACCAAAAACTCATGGCATCTAATAAATAATATAAAGTAAATTTGTATGTAAAATTACAGGAACACGTCGATTTTTTATTTTGATCTGTCATCCGTCATTTTTCTATTCCTCCACAAGTGTGGAAAGGCTTTCTTTCAGCCATAATTTAAATGACTCTTTATTTGTCACCTGTTACTAGTTTTAGTATAAGCAACTACAATGTTCCGCGCGACTGGCTCTTGCGATGACCATAAATAATCACAAGGTCAGTCGCTGGAAGTTTGCAGAATCAACTTAGAGTATCCCAGTTTTGCTCACGGACATAATATATATCGCGAATCGGAGAGCCATTTATCTTCTTGTAAATAATACAAAGTTCACTGGGTCAGATAGTATAATATTATTATTTCCATGGTATTAATGTACATATACACTTCCTAAAATTTCCTCTACACGTTTTTATTTGCTCTATACCAATATTTTACGTAATAGGCCGTTCACGAGGTCTTTGATACAACCTAACTTTGTTGCGTACGTTTTCGGAGTCACTGGGAGTCACAAAGAGGGTACGGGTGGGGATTTGTGAGTGAACCATAGACAACAAAATGGATTAAAAGTGCGGAGTAGATAGTTTCTTTGTGATATTACTACGACATAATGAGTAACATGGGAGTGAGAGAGTACAATATTATATCTTAATTTTTTCCGTCTAAAGCTTAAGCTAACTCTAGAGCTTAGTTTGCGACCAGATTTCTAGTTCTTATTTCTAAAACTCGATAATTTACAATATATAAGACTTTTACATTGCTTAGTTAAATTTAAAATGCTTAATTATATGAATTATATGATTAATAACTTTGAATAATATGGGTTTATTCAGCAATTTATAATATATTTCACACATATTGAAATAGAGCAATATGTGTGAAATAGGTGATATAAAGTACATTATTATTAGTATAAAGTGCGAAGTATTTCGTATTGATTATTATAATATATTTTGTTCCTACTCTTTGTTTTGGATTTGTATTGCAGGCGGCCATCTTATATCCATATGTTTAGAAAGATCTATAAAGTTTATTGTTTTAAAATAATAAACAAATGCAATCAAATAACACCTGGTAGGCTGGACTCGAATCCACGATCCACCCTTTCGCGGCAAAGTACTTACCACTGAGCCAACTAGGTTCCAGTAAAAATAAAAAAACATCAAATATAAGATTATCCCCATAAGGAATTTAAAAAAAAAATGTCCAGGAATATTTGTTAGTAGTTTTAGTTAATAATAAATTTTATTATTTGTATATACTGGCAGACAGGCGTTCGATGACTTAGGACTTAGAGAATAAAACTAATAGTTAGAGAGCTGCCAATACGTCTGCTAAACATGAAATATCATTCTTAGTGTTGCCCTAAGTAGCCTGAATATGGTTTTTTATTTTTCCCTAGGTCAATAAATTTCCGGAAGTCCGTTCTGTAACTGATCCTGAAACCAGCAGTTAGATATTTCAGCAGATATGATATAGATATTTCCTGGGTATACCTTTTGCCAAGTTTGACCCGTGAATGATGTCAAGAGTTACGCGTAAAAAACGTCATTTTCGTCCAATATTAGTATAACATGAGTCAAGTGACTGATCTGGAAACTACTCAACATTTTCAGGGCTGTATTAAGGCTTACGAGAAAATATTCCCAGCTGACGCGCAACTGGTCAAGGTCTAGTAGGGGAAGGGAGCCTCCCAGACCTTGACCAGTCTAAAGCTTAAGCTAAGTCTAGAGCTTAGTTTGCGACCAGATTTCTAGTTCTTATTACTAAAACTCGATAATTTACAATATGAAGTCTTTTACATTACGTCTTTTAGTTAATAATAAATTGTATTATTGGTTTATAAAGGCGATTTTAAGTTTTATGAAAGTTTTGTATTTTTTATACTTTTGTGGATAAATATTAAAGGGTAAACGTTGCAGTTAAAAAACCGGAAGGTATATATTACATACTCAGTTATGGCAAATGGCGTTAGGAAATAGTAATTGCACACCAGTGGAGTTTAATAATTAGATTCATATTTAAAAATATAATGTCTCTTTCTACCTTCTGATTAAGTTCTGTGGAACCATAAATCGGCACTTGTTGCTTGAGATATACTTACATAACCTTTTACGCGTAAAAGGTTTTGTTCGTGACTGTTTGTGGGTGCTTTTCTCAATGAAATTGTTATTTATGTTTCGTGTTTTTTTGAAGTTAAAGTAATTACGTTTCTTAATTAGCTTTGAATATAATAATAATTTTTGATATTACGTAATATATATTATAAAAAAACGCTGTAGTCAAGTGGTTTAGAACTAAGCTAGGGGATCTAGATCGAGCCCTAGCAGATATATACGTTTACAATAAATACTCAAAATTTATTTTTCGTATAGATCAGAGCTTTGAAAGAAGGCATTTATTTTTTACTAGCTCTCACGCGCAAATTCCTCGGTATAACTTTTACGCAGTGCACGCAATGGAAGCTCTCAAAAAGAAAATTTTCCCCTTTTTTGCAAGATTTTTATTGATGCTCTGCTTCTATTGATCGTAGCGTGATATGTATTGTCATAGCATTTCTTGAAAAATGTGCTATTCAACAATAAAAAAAACGAACCTTCAGTTCCTGAGATTAGCGCGTTCAAGCAAAAAGACAACACAGCTTTATAATATTAGTATATATAGATAGGTTTAATATTAATATAATACTAATAATAACGCGTAAGACTTTTCACTCATATTAACAAACTAAGTTCTAGGCTTGTACTATGTGTACCAGAAACGACGTTTACAATATTATACGATATTTTAGAAACACCCAGCCCAACCCAAATTATTCAGAAAAAAAAAACTAATATTGTTTTTTTATACATGGAAATCGAACCCAAGACCTCCAGGTACAACGCCAAAAGCGCAACTACGGAAGCTTTATAAAACATTAAATTTTTTTTGTCGTCAATCCAATATTAGTTTTGTCTAATGATTCTAACTACACATTCATTAGTCTGTGGCGTGAACAAAAAGCCGACACTTGTTGCTTCAAATATAAAAGTGCGTAAAAGGTTTTGTTCGCGACTGTTTGTACCCGGTACTTTTTCAATGAAATTGTTATTTTTTGGCGTTTAAGTAATTACTTATTTATTTCTTTCAAATATTATAATATTTTAAAAGCGGCCCCAGCCTAGTGGTTAAGTCACTGCGCAACTGATAACAAGGTTAAGCAGATGATAACAAAGCCGGCCTGGGATGGGTGACCGTTTTATACAACGAGTCTATTTCATCATAAACACCGCAACAAGCTCGCCACTTGTTAGGTGTTGCCTCCGAATACCATCGGCGAAATGAGGATGGGTTAATCCCTCCGCTGGGACCCTGAGGCCGTTTAAACGGTTCTCGGGAGCCAAATAGGCACCCGTGATGGTATAACCGTTAATGCAGCGCACGCAATGGAATCTTTCGAAAGGAATAATTTTCCCCCGTTTTCCCAATATTTTACATTGATGCTCCGCTCCTATTGGTAATAGCGTGATGTTATAGCCTTCCTCGATAAATGGGCTATCGAACATTAAAATAATTTTTAAAATCGGTTAAATAGATGCATAGATTACCTTCTACAAACTCACAAACTTTACCTTTAATAATATTAGTATTAAGTGCAACTGAAATATTTTTACGTACAATAACATTATCAACATAAAAATAATAATTGAAATACGACCAATAGACAATTTGTAACACTGGATTTACTAGTTTGTATTGGCTTCAACACGGGTGACGGAACCTTAACGGTTAGAAAGGTCGAGGCTATAAACGGGTTCAACACTCAATTAGACACCGGCGGAATGCCTTAGGTCTACAATAATGGGTGAATTATTTTAAGCTAAGTTGAAACATCCTTACAGTGCGAATTAAATAAATCAGAGAAAATTAATTTACCAATTTAAAAGTAATAATAATTTACAGTATTTACATACAAACTAGTAATGTTAAAATGACCAATTTGTATGGGGAAGCCATTTTTTTTTTCATTTGCGTCACATGGTTTCAAGGGAAAAGTTGTTCGATTTGATCAGTAGAACATCATATTAGCCCAAAGTACACCCATTCATATTCACCATGTATAGAGCGTTTCAAACATATTGCCTGGTCACAAACTAAGTGTAACAAATTATATATATATATATATATATATATCATCACGGGTGCCTTACGGCGCCCGAGACCGCCTAGACGGCCCCAGGGTACCCAGCGGAGGGGTTTTAATCCCACCTCGTTGTAGCCGATGGTATGAGTCTACACCGAACAAGTGACTAGCTCGTCGCGATGTTTTGGATAGACTCAATAACCCATCTATAAACAGTTTCACAAGTTGGTATAGTGAAACCGGGACCGACAGCTTAACGTGCTCTCCGAGGCACTATAGTGGTGTTGTCAAACAAATGTAGATAAATTTTTTAATTAAAAACTCATTGGTACACACCGGGATTCGAACCAGGGACCTAAGCGTTTTTAAGTCCAAGGTCTAACCAACTAGGCCACCACGTATATATGACATAGTAACAAATTGACAGTGTAACAAATTATATTACGTAATATAACAAAGTCAAGTAAAGTAATAAAGCAAAGTGATGTGAAGGTATGTGTGTAGGTACTATGTGAAGGTATATGTGTAGGTACTATGTGAAGGTATGTGTGTAGGTACTATGTGAAGGTATGTGTGTAGGTACGATGTGAAGGTATGTGTGTAGGTACTATGTGAAGGTATGTGTGTAGGTACTATGTGAAGGTATGTGTGTAGGTACTATGTGAAGGTATGTGTGTAGGTACTATGTGTAGAAACAACGATACTAAATGCAATTTTATAAAATGACAAACTGTATAGAAAAACTTAGGTACAAATATCGCTATGAGTGGGAATCTAACCCAATAACCTCGAATTCAACGCCAAAGGTGTAACCACTAGACTACGGAGGTGATCAATTGTTGCAAATAAAACCAAATTAACAAAACGGTGTTTTAGAAAATTGTTATGGGGATATTTCTTACGCCACTTGTTTTCTTTAGAGTGGCTCGAGAATATGCCTATTCTCCAGTTTAAAAATCACAGCTGCCCGTCGAAAAGTTCTTCACTATCAAACGTGCAATGGGTCAGCTTTCGTTCTTTTAATTTTTAGTTCAGATTCAAAGAGAGAACTGTAAACAGTGTAGATTAATTATTTAAAAGATATGTGATAAAAAAAAAACTATTTGCCTAGCTTATTATTCATTTAATGATTCAATTGATTACAAACCTCTAGCGATTGATTCTTACTGTTCCAATTGATTTGTATGATATTTTTGTTAGTACCTTATTGACTTAGCCAAATGCCGGTAGGAATGTCGGTGATATAATTAAATATAAATATAATAAATTAGCTTTTTTATCCTCTTAATTAATGCCCTAAACATTATAACATATATAAATATAATAAAATTATAAGAAGAAAAATATACCGCTTTATTTAATTAGTTTACCTACTTATTTAATTTGTATGACGCATATTAGGCGGTAGAGCTTTTGGCAAATTAATTTATCAAAGGCACGAAAATTTTAGGATTTCCCTGAATTGGTCACAGGTAAATTAGTCACAGGTAAATTAGGAAAAAGTTTCTTTCTTAAATATATTTGTAAATGGGCTACTTAATAGCGTAAGGATTCTTTAGTACTAATTTGTTAATTAAATTTTACTCAATTGATATAAAATACGTATTTATTCTATTCATCAGAAATATTATATAGATTTGTGGAAAATTTTACCTTTATTGCATAATCCATATTTACGATTAGAAAATTTAAGAAACAGTTAAGATTTGCTATGATTTTATGACGCCTTATGAAAATGTGAAAAGATATATTTTCTCTTACATTAAGCTGCGATTAAAAATAATTATATGGGAATTATTGGTGCTTTAAAATCTAGTATAATTTCAGTGTTCCTAAAAATATGATCTACGAAGCAAAGAAAAATGGCAGCCGCCCGTGTAAATTCAGTGTAACACTTTTAATATGAAAATACTCGCAAAACATAAATCTAAATCTTACCAAAATAAAACGCAATCATAGTATTCGTTTTTAAATGGGTATTTGCTGGAAAACTTATTTTTATGTGTGTGTAAATATACAATTTTATTTTTATTTTTTATTATTCTCGTATATCATTAAAAGTAGTATCGTATAGATTAAAAGACGATTTCAGATTTTCTCTGAATTCAGTGCGAGAGGGGTTTATTTATAGGTTAAAGATTTCTTGTTTATTTATATCTTAAGCGCCAAAATATAAGAGATTTCCATAAAAATTTACATAACGATTAAATTAAGTATAAAAACAAGATAACATAAATCACATATTAAGCGACAGTTGAGGGAGACAAATATAAGGTGTAAGAGAAGCTTGACGTAGACACATCACATGAATAATAATAATTTCACGCCTCGAGAAATACTGACAAAACTTCGTATTTACGGTTTAAAAATAATATGTTTAACAAAAATATATTTTTGATATACCTACGTGGTGGCCGAGTTAGTTAGACCTTGGACTTAAAAACACTTAGGTCCCTGGTTCGAATCCCGGTGTGTGCCAATGAGTTTTTAATTAAAAAAAAATATGTACATTTGTTTGACAACACCACTATAGTGCCTCGGAGAGCACGTTAAGCTGTCGGTCCTGGTTTCACTATACCAACTTGTGAAACTGTTTATAGATGGGTTATTGAGTCTATTCAAAACATCGCGACGAGCTAGCCACTTGTTCGGTGTAGACTCATACCATCGGCTACGACGAGGTGGGATTAAAACCCCTCCGCTGGGTACCCTGGGGCCGTCTAGGCGGTCTCGGGCGCCGTAAGGCACCCGTGATGATACATATACATATATATTTTTATTAAATATTGTCTGAAACTTCCTGTGCATATTATTTTAAAACAATACCCATTTGCCTTTTTTCAATAATAGGTACACCTATTATTGCCAAAGTAACATAAACATGGTGCCCATCGTTTAACTACCATAAAATAAAGTTGCATATTTAATTTTAAAAAATGTATGTTAAATGGCGATGTATGTTTAGCATAATACATAATCATTCAAAAAATAGCTCTATATATTATTGCGACTATTAAGAGTCAAATAGGTAACAGTCAAAGGTAACATACGCGTTTAGGAATATTATTTTATTTATATTTTTTAATTTGTGTTTTCGACTAACCTGCAAGCATAATATATAGATTAAATAAATGTATCACGAGACTAAAACTGCTAGAAAACATATTGGTTGTCTAAATAGATAAAAACAAAATTCTGTTAAAATACCAAATTCCAATATTCCAAAAAAAAAATTTTTTCAGAATTTAGCAAGCCAAACATTTCTCAGTACAACAATAAGGGTATATATCCCACAAGGGGACGTCCTAAAATAGTTAAGCTTCTAATACTTAAAAAGGATTCCCAGTCAGTGATTATACCTATATAGTAGTTTATATAAAGTCAACTCAAGCTTATCTCGTAACTATATAGTTACAAACTCAAGCTCAAGCGCAAGCTTTTCTCGTAACTATATAGTTACAAGAAAAGCTTGCAATCTTTTTATGTTTTCTCCGTCTTTATATTAGATTTATAAAGATGGAGAAAATATAAAATTAATTTTGTTGTACCAATAACTACAATTATTTAGCTACTATGCCTATGCTATTTTATAAATAACATAAATTAATTGTTATAGTCTATTTAATTTAAATATTTAGGTTTACCTATATATATATATTTTATGGATATTCTAAACGTCATATGCAAAAACACTTATGCTCATGCAAGATACCAGCCACTTACTTAATTATGAAAAGAAATTTTGATAGATCGCTATCGCAATAATTAATAATAATATGTTGGAGGATTTACACATTTTGCTCTGGTCACAAATTAAACTCTAGGCTTGTATTATGTGTACCAGAAACATCGATATAATACATATTATAATTTTGACAAAAAAAAGGTACCATATTTTTTACTTAGGGTGGGAATCGAACCACCTACATCCAGATACAACAAAGGCGTGCAATTGTATTCGGAATTGTCATAGCATTTATTGCATTAAAAATAAGAGCGATGATAATTGGAATTACCTACGCATTGACAAATCTTTCGCTGTTTTATAATTAAGCCACGGGTTATTTGTAGTAAAATATATAAAAAATACTATCACGGGTGCCTTTTTAGCTCCCGAGAACCGCTTAAACGGTAAGGGTGCCCAGCGGAGGGATTAACCCCTCCTCATTTCGCCTATGGTATTGGGAGGGCACACCTAATAAGTGGCAAGCTTATTGCGGTGTTTAAGATAGTATAGCCTCAGTCGTAGTCACCCATCCCAGGTCCGGCCTTATTGTCATCTGCTTAACCTTGTTATTAGTTGCGCAGTGACTTAACCACTAGGCCGCTTTTTTTTTAATTTGCAGTACTTACGAGTAATATAGACGACGACTTTTGGATATTTAACTAAAGAGTTTGATCATTAATATATATATATATATTAATGATCAAACTCTTTGGTTAAAATATCCAAAAGTCGTCGTAATATATATATATATATATACGAGTATATAATTATATATTAATTAAGGATTTTTTTTTAGTCTTAAAATACCTGTATAATTTTGGGTTAGTAAGTACTTACCATGGACTTAATATTAAGTCCATGGTAAGTATTTACTTAGCTTTAAATGCAGTGCCTAAAGCACGTCATAAAATGTCAACTTAGAAAGAAAAAAGAGATTTCGATTTTTTTCATGCAATAAAAAAAAATCTTAACAAAAAAATTTATTCGGATTAAAATATATATTAAAAAAAAATAAGGCGATTTAGTCCAGCCGTTCTCGAGATTTAAGCTTAGCAACATTTTTATCAATTTATTTTTATTTATTTAGATGTATTATTCTAAAACATGATTTCTGATAAAAACAAAATTAGGCTTCTAAGAAATAACTGATTACTTTCTACCGATAAACAACAAAAAATAATTCAGATTATAATTTTACGCCGTAATTGGATCATCGCCTAAAAATAAAAATGGTATAATTTAAGACGCTTAATATTAAATTTTATTATCCGAATAAATTCAATTTAATTAGAACCTGGTAGCCCACGGCAATCAGCAAAATAAAACAAAAGTAAGGCATTATAATATTACTACCTACATTTTACACTGTTACCTCAAGTAGCTTGTTCTGCAAAATTAGGAAAGCATAGCCGCAGGCACTTCAAGGGAAGATATACTAAAGCTTACATATTATCATCGGCTATCTACCAGTTCAGGAGACGTAAAAAGACTAGATACGGAGATTTAAATTTTAAATTATTTATAAATTATTACATAGAAATGTTTTTTTTTCTCTTACCACAAACCAAACATGCAAAAATCGTCAAGTGACCTACTCATGTTTCGTGTACTGCATCGATTTCTTGTCGAGGTACGAAATGGGTAGTTGAATAGACAATGAGGCAGCGAGTATATTAAAATATACTCATAATGCAATTCGTCATTGTCGCCCCCCATTTCGTAATCGCATCATTTACCCTTCATAGTGGGATCAATATTGTTTAAGAACAATTATTGATTGACCCCATTCATGGACTTTGTAGGTCTGTTCACCATCAGGTAGATACAAAGTCACATGTCGTGCGCCAATAAAAATAAATAAAAAAAGAATATGACTGATATTGACACTTCCACCAATAGCAGGAGAGGCGGGTGCGTCATCTACTATCAGATAACGGTAGTAGGTATCAAGTAATATTTTCATTGTGCTAGGTTGTGCAAGATCTAAAAGGGGGTATTACATTGTAAGTTGCTTTGGATAACAGTGCAAATTGGACATTCATATCGCTAGCCTATCCACATTAGGGAGATACTCTTTGAAAGTATATATACATATATATTTATTTATGTAAGACAAATTACACATATTGCTCTAGTCACAAACTAAGCTCTAGGCTTGTACTATGTGTACCAGAAGCAACGATATAATACATATTATAAACAACCACATCATGACAAACTGTATACAAAAACGTACTAATATTTTTTTGCCATGGGTGGGAATCGAATCCACGATCTCCGGATACAACACTAAAGGCGCAACCACTAGTCTACGGAGGCTTTAAAGTAATAGTGTCACTTATTTATATATAGTAGGTACTTCTCTGCGAGATGTTCAATAAAGTTTTTCTTTATTCAATATTTTTTTTTTATTTTTTTTTATTGGAGCACGGCATGTGATCTTGTATCTACCTGATGGTAAGAAACCCTACAAAATTAATAAATAAAGTCGATCAATATATTGTTGTTTAACAATATTGATCGCTCCCACTATGTTGAGTGAAAGATGCAGTAATGAAATAGGCGGCAACAATGATATCTTTGCATTACGAGTCTAATCTAATATCCTCTCTGCTTTATCATCAAATCAACCGCCCGTTTCATAAACGCACCCTGACCGCGACCTCGGCAAGAAAATGATACTGTAAATCTCCGGAAAACCGATAAATCCACAGGCTAAAACCGAAACACGACTAGGCCACTTGACGGACTTGCCCATACAGATGGGCGGTAAGGAGTCCGGTCAGACGACTTTTAAGATATAGAGTAGACCAATTACTACATACTAATAGGTCGTTTTGTTAATACCAAATTGTATCTCCCAGAACAGTGGCGAGTGACATAATAACTGGAATATTGGTATTGAAAACGGTAGGTCAAGTGGCAGCCAACGATGTTGCCATCAACTAAGTGGAAAAACATTAAACTAGAAAATACTGTTCTGACCGTGGACCGAGGTTTTATCGTAATATTTGTGCAAAGAGTTTAAGAACAGCGGTTTATTCCTGGCATTGGTATCAGTAGGGTGATTACGCGTCTTAAGTTCGCTCGCACGACAATCGTTATGACGTCATTCTGACGTAGATCAAGCTTGGCTTCTTAACAATAAGTCCAAATAATCTTAGAAAATTACGTCATAACGATTGGCGTGCGAGAGAACTTAAGACGCGTAATAACCCTACTGGTTTGTGAAGGTTAGGTCTGGCCTGTCACTAAACAAAGCGTGTAAGTGACAGATACAAGTACAAACTACTTGTAAAATCTTCCAACATTGTTTGGAATATTTTCTTCCCGCATAATAGATTGCAATATAAAGAAGATAAATAATAAATACCATCACGGGTGCCTTTTTAGCTCCCGAGAACCGTTTAAACGGCCTTAGGGTACAAAGCGCGGAGGGATTAACCCGTCCTCATTTCGCCTATGGTATTCGGAGGGCACACCTAACAAGTGGCAAGCTTGTTGCGGTGTTTAAGATAGTATAGCCTCGTTGTATGAAGCGGTCACCCATCCCAAGCCGGCCTTGTTGTCATCTGCTTAACCTTGTTATCAGTTGCGCAGTGACCTTTTTTTTAATATTAAGATGAGTTTCGCTATAATAGGTATTATTCTCCTCTAAGACATTTAAGACCATATAAGTCATGTGATGATAAACAAATTAAATTGTAACAGCAAATAACTTCAAGAAAAAACTTTCATAAGTTAAAAAATACTTCTTTAGAAACTAATATTAAACATATTAAGTTTTTTTATTATAACTTAACTTTTTATTACTATATCTTGTTGAATTTCTTATATTATTATATTATAAAGTAAGTTTATAATATTATTAAAAGTTTTATTGACATAAATGTATATTATATTGCAATGTAATTTTTCACACTTGACTGTATAAGGATTCGACTCTTGGATATTGCTTTCTATTATGTTCGTCCTTCACACATTCTTGAATGCCATGCCCTTGCTTGTACCTGCAGATAGCCTCGTAGTAAATACTAATTTAAAGTTATTATATTATATATTCGTTTTTAAAAACATTTTAGTTTTTAGAAACGAAAAAAATAATCAAATCTTCTTATGGACTTTGGTGAATAATTTAAGTGTGTGACTTAATAACTTGAAGAAAACTTAGGCCTCAAACAATAACCCCCAGCTTCTAGAAAGTTAATCAAATCATCCTATGGACGTTTGTGAATAATTTAAGTGTATGACTTAATAACTTGAAGAAAACTTGAGCCTCAAACAATAACCCCCAGTTTCTAGAAAGTTAATCAAACCATCCTATGGATGTTGGTGAATAATTTAAGTGTGGGTATTCATAACTTTAAGAAAATTTGGGCCTCAAACAATAACCCCCAGTTTCTAGAAAGTTAATCAAACCATCCTATGGACGTTGGTGAATAATTGAAGTGTGGGTATTCATTAATTTAAGAAAATTTGGGCCTCAAACAATAACCCCCAGTTTCTAGAAAGTTAATCAAACCATTATTTATATATATGGACGTTGGTGAATAATTTAAGTGTGTGAAATTCTACCAATCATGTGCTTATTTATTGTTAACTAATTTGATCATAGAACAAATTTGATCAACGGCCTAAAAAAGGACCGTAAGTTTTTTTTTTTTAATAATTTCTAACTAATTAATCCTTACCTTTTAATTTTTAATTAATTTTAATTCATCTATAAACATTATTCACTCGATTGATTTTAATTAAAAACATTTTGTATGATCATTATTTTCCAATATTAATTAGAATTGGTAACTAAAGTAAATAACGAATAAACCGAAAATTTTGAGTCTATTTTTATACTTACCTACCTCTGTTTATAATAATTAAATAACATTACACTTAATTGTTTAATATTCATATAAAAAATATAGAATTATAAAACATAAGAGGGGTCAACATTTCATAATTATTTATAAACTTAACAATAATATTGATTTGTTATTGATTTTCAATAACCAACAAATATAATAGTTTTATACAACAAAAAAAAATCTAGTGTCCCGAAAATGCATATATAAGATTATTTTTTACGGGGGTAAGTTCCCCATAACAACTTCCTTGTTAGGATTCAAAAGTAATTGGCGTTTTTGTTGTCAAATATCGGACTCTTCCGATAATATCCGATCCGACTGTAATGTGTTTTTTTCGGCAAAAAAAAGCGGCTTTAGCCTAGTTGTTAAGTCACTGCGCAACTGATAACAAGGTTAATCAGATGACAATAAGGCCGGCTGGGGATGGGTGACCGCTTTATACAACGAGGCTATTTCATCATAAACACCGCAACAATCTCGCCACTTGTTAAGTGTTGCCTCCGAATACCATCGGCAAAAAGAGGACGGGTTAACCCCTCCGCTGGGTACCCTGAGGCCGTTCTCGGGAGCCAAATAGGCACTCGTGATGGTATTTTTTTTTTCGGCAAAAAACATCTGAGTTTGTAATGCGTGTTTTATTAACTTTTTTGTTTAATAATAAATAAACAAATAGATTCTGACTATAATCAGCTTATCTAGCCATATCAACCTCTTCCATTGGTAGCGTTTAAACGCTTGCTCATAACTCATTATCTGAATACTTAAACTAGACGCAATTTTGGTTTGGTATGGCATGTATGTTTATGTATAGCGTGTATTATATTATATTATATACCGTATTTAAGTAGTTTGAGTATTGTACATTTCGCCACCCTAAGCATATTACACTATGTATAAGGATAGCTGGTAGAAAATGCCTAAGGCCATGTTTTATTTATATCTAACCAAATAAAAATATGTTTTCTAATATTAAATAAAATAAATCATCCAAGATGGACATAGCACTGATAGTCCCGAGGACAAAAGCGGCATAGCCCCAGGGTAACCAGAGAAGTTTAACTATCACCTTGTCGTAGCCGATGGTATGCTGAGTCTACCAAGTGGCAAGCTCATCGCTGTGTTTTTTATTTTTAATTGACCTTAAAAAAGGGGAGATTCTCAATACCTACGACCTTCTTTTTTTCTTCGTTTAATTTTTTTTTAATATTTTTTTGATTTATTTTAATTTAGTGTTAGTTATTCATTTTTTTTATTTTTATTTTTTATTGTTTTTATTTGTTTTGTGTTTTTCATTTCATGAATATTGTAAAAACATTTTTTGTTGTACGTACCTAATTTGTAAAATAAAATTGTTTTATATTCTTTTTTTTGTGATTATTCATTTTTATATGTTTAAAATAAAAGTTTGCAGCAAGTTAGTTCCATAATTTGATGGAAGACTTTTGGAGCTGGATAGTGCAACTCCTCGAAATATATGCAAATAATAAGAGTTCTTACCTCATTACCATATGTTCTTCAAATTAAATCCGTTTTTGAAGACAAACTTTATTCATACAAATATGTACCTATAACAAAGTATTACCCATACGAGTACAATACTTTAGATAATTAATTCAATCTATCCAAAGATGGGGACTGGATAGCCACTTGTTCAGTGTAGACTAAGAATACCATCGGCGACGGCGAAGCAGGAATAAACCTCACAACTGGGTACTCTAAAGCCGCCTAGGAAGTCTTGGGCGCCGTAAGTCACTCGTTATGGTATAAAATTATATGGTATGGAAGCCAAATTGGCACCCGTGATGGTATTTTTTATTATTTTATTTTTATGGTATAAAATGTAATGATAGAGGATTCCAAATGTTAATGTAACAACAAATATACATACGAATTCAAACAAATAGTTTTTGTTTTCAATATAAACTAGAGCAAGGTTGTGTTGTAATCCCGTGGAGAGAGTAGGTGCAAGCAGCGCTCCTGAAAATCTAAGTCGAATGAAGATAGAATAGAGAAAATCCGACACCCGCGTGAGCGATGCGAGGTATAGAGTTCTATCTCTGAAAGGACGAGTTTCGCAAACTTAAACATTGTATGAATACTCTTATATATATATAAACTATTATATATAAACTATTATATATAAACTAAGAGACAAATTGAAGTTTAACTTTTTTTTAAATATTAATAAAGGTAGACAAACCAAACATGTTTTTAATATTTAATAATTATGAGAAATTAATAGATAAGTATTTTAATTGAGCATAAAAGAGCCCCTGAAATTATTTTTATATAGTTATTTTTGTTAGATTATTTTACTTCTTTATTTTATACCACATGGTTTATTAAGCCTAAAACAATCTGTAACTGTATATCGACAGTATTTTAATGACTATAATTGTAAATAATTAAGTATGTACCTACAACATTTTTATTAGGTCCACCATGTTGAATTTTAAAATGTTTTACCATTTTTTTGACCAATAGGTAAATATGCGGTGACGAAATGAGCAGCAACAAAGACATTTTGAGTGTACTTAAAAACCACGCTCTATTAACGAAAAATGAACTGCGCATCATTTCGTAATTTCACCCTGAAAAGAGATTACCACGATCAACCTAAACATTACAGAGGTCGCTTAGCGGTTTTTACGTTAAGCTGTCGGTCCCAGTTTCACTATACCAACTTGTGACACTGTTTATAGATTCTGTCTAGCCTTGTATTCTGTCTGGTATATACAAATATCGCGACGAGCTAGACACTTGTTCGGTGTAGACTCATTCCATCGGCTACGACGTGGTTGGATTTAAAAAAACCCTCCGCTGGGACACTGAGGCCGTCTAGGTGGTCTCGCGCCGTGAGGCGTGTGTCACATATATATAATTTTATATTATTATAAATAATTTATATTCTAAGTATTGACTTTTCAAATAAGGAAATTTGTACAAACATGAAATAGGAAGTCATTTTGATAGCGAAATCTGTAACCACCCACGCAATCTAAAATGTTTACACACTGCGTTTTCAACTGAAAAGCAATTTTCTACGCGACGCAAATGTAATATAAAAAAAATGCAATATTATTTTAGCTTTCGCACGTCTTACATCTTTTTTATTTTATTATTATTTATATTATAAGTATTTATTTACTTACTTACATATATAAGATACATATATATTTACAGGTAAGTAAATATATATAAGACCCGAAATTGAAAAATTCGCCTGATTTTCAGTGTTAATTTTTTTTTCATATTTGGGATCAAGATTAAAAAAAAAACGTATCAGGTTTTTTTTAGACGAACATACTTGTTAAAATGTACCCTAAAAGGAGACTACCACCTCGAAAAGAAATCGATGAAGTAGTCTCCTAAAAAAGAGCGGTTCGAACTCATAAAGTTGTTGGTCTCAGTATCACCATAATAACTTTTGAAACTGACCAAGTCACAGGTGATGTTACGATTTTTTATATATGATCAAAATCGTCTGATTCCATCACAACAAGACAAATATATATATATATATATATATATAAATATATATTTAGTTGTAGGAGGTTTGAGAAAGCAATTCTGTCAGTATCATGTATTCGGTATTAATACAGTATCTCAAGTTGCCATATTAGGATTACCTTGAACTACATAGGTGTTTGATTAAGTGCCAAGCTGCAATATGTAGTATTAAATCGCATAGCAAATAGGACACCAGATGCCTATACACGTGCCTCATAGTGTAAAGCCTTACTCGAATATGGCAAATATTTCATAAAGGAATTTCCAAATTAGCTATTAATTAATATTGTCTGTTATAAACCTGATTTATTTCGAACCTCTCATTATGATGTTAAGTAAAATAAATAGTAAGTAACATACTCACTATATACGTGGTGGCCGAGTTGGTTAGACCTTGGACTTAAAAATACTTAGGTCCCTGGTTCGAATCCCGGTGTACCAATGAGTTTTTAATCTAAAAATGTATGTACATTTGTTTGACAACACCACTATAGTGCCTCGGAGAGCACGTTAAGCTGTCGGTCCCGGTTTCACTATACCAACTTGTGAAACTGTTTATAGATGGGTTATTGAGTCTATTGAAAACATCGCGACGAGCTAGCCACTTGTTCGGTGTAGACTCATACCATCGGCTACGACGAGGTGGGATTAAAAACCCCTTCGCTGGGTACCCTGGGGCCGTCTAGGCGGTCTCGGGCGCCGTAAGGCACCCGTGATGATATATTTATATATACTCACAAGAAATATATTCTGTATAAATTTAAACAGAAACTGAGTAGAAACAATTTTATGATTATAATCTTTAATTTAATTATGATATGTTTAAATAATAAAACATTATTTTTTTATTAATAAGTTATATGTTTCTTCAACTAATATATAAAAACACTATAATGAATAAAACCATTATTAATAGATTTATTGATAAAATAACTAACTTTTATTTCTTTTAATTTCCTTTAAGAGCTTAAGATCTCAAGTTCAAAGAGCAAAAATAAAACGGAAAGAGCTTTTATAAGATCCTACTAAAGAAAATTTAATTTCCTTAGTTCAGTTCCGACGCAAGAAACAAGATCTGAGAATTTACTGCAGGCGGGCAATCTTCAAAACTAAACTGAAAGCTGCTTTAGACTTGGAAACTCCCTTGTAGTTCTAAAGTCATCTATAAAGTTCATTAAACATTCGTATTAATTTCCAAAACTTCGATGAGTTTCTATCGATTAAGACATTTATTTTGATGCAATAACTAAGTGCTTTGACTGTATATATTATTTTCTCGAGAAGTTATATCTCCCACAGTTGGTTAGCTGGTTTTAATCAAACAATCCGATTGTGGATTTTTCAAATAAAAAATACTCATTGGAAATGCTCTGGTAATTAATTAAAAAAAGCTTTATTTTCTATCTAATTGCGGGTGTTAATTAATACACACCAAATAAATAAATAAAAATAATACTTTTTAGGTGGGAGTAAGGTCTCTATAACTTCGTTAGGCCGACCGACCGGTCTCGTTACCACCACCCATACACATGCAAAAACTATTAAGTAACCTAGTCATATTTCGGTTTTAGTCTGTGGGTTCAACGATTTTCAGGTACTGCATCGATTTCTTGTTAAAGTGGTAGTCTCCTTTCAGGGTGCTGTTACGAAATAGATGGTTGAATTGTCGATAAGGCAGCGAGTATATTAAAATATACTCGTAATGCAATTCCACTTCGTTGATATCCATTTCGTAATCGCATCATTTAGCCGGCATAATGGAAGCGACCAATGTTATATAAGAACCATTATTGATCGACCTCATTCTTAGACTTTGTAGGTCTGCTCACCACCAGGTAGATACAAAGTTCCATGCCATGCTTCAAAAATAACCTTCATGTTTGGAGTGTAGATGATGATGATAATATCTTTATATAAGTTAAACTAACGTATCTCTAGCTCTATGATAATGACCTTTTTACCTGTAAAGATTTAAATTAAATAAATAATTTGAATCTGAATACAAATAAAATGACGAGCGAAGCCGGGTCAATGACAGCTTATAGCATATATCATATTAGTCCCTCTGACGCAACGAGCGACGGTTGACATATATCATATTAGTTTCTCTGACGACACGAGCGACGTTTGATATTAGTCCTCCTGACGACAAGAGCGACGGTTGACATATATCATATTAGTCCCTCTGACGTCACGAGCGATTTTTGACATATCCCTCTGACGCCACGAGCGACGGTTGACATATATCATATTAGTTTCTCTGACGCCACGAGCGACGTTTGACATATATCATATTAGTCCTCCTGACGCCAAGAGCGACGGTTGACATATATCATATTAGTCCCTCTGACGTCACGAGCGATTTTTGACATATCCCTCTGACGCCACGAGCGACGGTTGACATATATCATATTAGTTTCTCTGACGCCACGAGCGACGTTTGACATATATCATATTAGTCCTCCTGACGCCAAGAGCGACGGTTGACATATATCATATTAGTCCCTCTGACGTCACGAGCGATTTTTGACATATCCCTCTGACGCCACGAGCGACGGTTGACATATATCATATTAGTTTCTCTGACGCCACGAGCGACGTTTGACATATATCATATTAGTCCTCCTGACGCCAAGAGCGACGGTTGACATATATCATATTAGTCCTCCTGACGACACGAGCGATGGTTGACATATATCATATTAGTCCGTCTGACGTCACGAGCGAGGTTTGACATATATCATATAAGTCCCTCTGACGTCACGAGCGACGTTTGACATATATCATATTAGTCCTTCTGACGTCACGAGCGACGTTTGACATATATCATATTAGTCCCTCTGACGCCACGAGCGACGGTTGACATATATCATATTAGTCCGTCTGACGTCACGAGCGAGGTTTGACATATATCATATAAGTCCCTCTGACGCCAAGAGCGACGGTTGACATATATCATATTAGTCCGTCTGACGTCACGAGCGACGTTTGACATATATCATATTAGTCCTCTGACGCCAAGAGCGACGGTTGAAATATATCACATTTGTCTCTCTGACGTCACGAGCGACGTTTGACATATATCATATTAGTCCCTCTGACGCCACGAGCGACGGTTGACATATATCATATTAGTCCGTCTGACGTCACAGCGACGTTTGACATATATCATATTAGTCCCTCTGACGCCAAGAGCGACAGTTGAAATATATCACATTTGTCCCTCTGACGTCACGAGCGACGTTTGACATATATCATATTAGTCCCTCTGACGCCACGAGCGACGGTTGACATATATCATATTAGTCCGTCTGACGTCACAGCGACGTTTGACATATATCATATTAGTCCCTCTGACGCCAAGAGCGACAGTTGAAATATATCACATTTGTCCCTCTGACGTCACGAGCGACGTTTGACATATATCATATTAGTCCCTCTGACGCCACGAGCGACGGTTGACTTAGGGGCTTAGCATAACCACATCGATAAAATTTGACAGTCGATAAAATGAAGTTTATGAATGAATATTCATTCATAAAATCGATGTGTATCGATTTTGTCGATTTATCGAGCCTATCGATGTTGTTGTGCTAGGGCTCTTAGTGCACAGGCTCGTTTTTATATTATAACCTAAAGATAATAAATACACAAAGTTTAATTTTCTCTATTTCTTTGTTCGCAGGTAGAAATCGTAATAGGCGGCCTACCAACATTTTTTTAGATTTCTTCAAACCTCGACCAACCGCCCACCAATTTCGAAGTAAGTATACTATTAAATTATCTAATCTACAAGTTGATGCTTACCCACAAAGAGCTAAACAAAAGTTCCAATTTCGGAAATTAAGTGCATCCGATTTTACCTTGTTGCTACCAATCGAATGAGCCACCACAACCTACCCCCAGAAGGATTTTAGTTTTAATTCGAGGGCATATCTCTGGTGTCCAGTGAAAATTTGGCAATGTCTTTTTCTAGGACTCACCAGACGTCCTATTATACGTCCTGAAAATTTCACTTCTCTATCCCCATTCCTTCTGGGTAAACAATTCTAGCAATGAGTCAGTGGTAAGTAACTTTAGTGAAGCGGTAACTTTTAAACCTCTAAATCAAAAATTCCAATAAATATATATCGAAGTCTAAAATATATAAAAATATACTACGAGTATAACAAATTACAATTCTACATTCAACATTTTAATTATCTCAAATTGTTATCGATATAATAAAATATATTTCTGAAAAAGCTTTCCCTCAAAAAAAATATCATGTCATTATAAACAAATATATTAAAAACACGTTATTCACGATCAACAAAGCTACTTTCCACATAAAATGAGGAAGTATTAAGTACTGTCTATCGTTGAATGAAAATAATATAAAAAAAATATATATGTTAAGTGGGCAGGAAAAGGATTCGCGAACGAGCGTCAAAAAACATTTAAATGTTGTTTTCAATTATAATAAAGTTTTTTTTTTGGAAAAAAAGAACATGGAGGTGTAGATTTTATTTACTCGATCCTAATTACATATTTTTTTATAAAAAATCTGTTCAGTTTTAAAATGAGAACTAAAGTAATATTTTTAGAATCATAAATCAAACTTTGGGTGTCTTTTCAAAAGTTAATAATTTTTTTATAAAAATACTATTTAATTAGGATCGTGTAAGTAACATTTACACCTCTACGTTCTTTTTCATTAAAAATAAACTTTGATATCACTGAAAACAACATTTAGACGTTTTTGGAAGTTCGAGATCGAGAAACCTTTTACTGGCTTCTTCTTTTACTCTTCTTAAATGTTTAAATAAATTATTATTTCAGTTGTGAATAAATTACACTCATGCGTGAAGTACAATACAATATTGAAGTACAATATCTCGATAACAATATTTTCATAATGTTTCTAACGACAATATTCTAGCGACTGATACAAACGACAATATTTTAGCGACTGCTACAAAATATAGCCTTATTATTTTTCTTTTTATATTTAATGGAAAAGCTGTTCGTTTGCTTGAGAAAGTTTTTAAATTAAATCTTAACACTTTTTTTTTTGTTTTAGGTGATCAACATATTGAAATAACTGGTATAGACTCATATGATACAAGATTTCCACGTGTTCCATCACTCGGTCATTTAAACGCAGATGGTTCTTATACGATTGACAGTTTAAAATTAGAGGCACCTCCAAGAGAAAGTAAATTATACGCAGGTCAGTTTTTTAAAATAAATGACCCCATTGCCGAAATTAGAGCCTCCCTCACATCGCCTGCCCATACAGGAATGACTCGTTTTGTGATATTCCCTTCTGAAAATATCGAAGATTCAGAAGAGCAACTCAATTTAATAACGACAGCCATAACAGATGAAGAGGTAATACAGTTTAGGGCTTTACCCAAAAAACCGATCTATAACACTCTTCTGCCATCTGAGAGTATTGTCCCGGATGAGACAAAAATAAAACAACGACCGATGGTGTGGGACCCTAAAGTTCCCACTGATAAAGATGAATTAATAATAATTGATAATCCAAATATCATGAAGTTCTTTTACGTTGGCTACGAGATCTGCTCTGCTGGATCTGGACATGCCTGGCGGGTGCACTATGGCCGCAGCAAGATTGATGGCAGTGTAAGTAGTTTTTTTTAAAGTATTATTTTAGTTTATTATATTAATAGCATTCAATATTTATTTTGAATATTACATTTTATATTATTTAGTATACTTAAATAATTGATTGGAACAGGCGTTATTTTGCGGAATTCCATATTTTTATTGCAAAATCTTTCATATTCATATATTTTGTTTCGGCGTATTTTATAAATAATATTTATCCTAGAGATGCTTTGTAAAGAAGCGAAACATCGTCTATCGCGTTTTAAAATTTAACGAACAGTATTTTTTACGCTACTACGCTACAATAAACATCTCCTACGACACACTAACACAGCTTCGTGTGCGGACTTTTTGAACATGTATTGCTCTCGTCCTACGCGCGTAGACGCTTACGAAACGACGCCGTGTGCGAAAGGCCTTAATAACATACCTACTTAAACAAAATTTTAACTCATCATCCATTCCGTCAATTACCACCGGGTATTAGTAGATCTGACGGTAAAGGTCCGGAGGGCCTCACACACACCCTTGGTCAGAAGGAAAATGACTAATTGTGACGCCTCTTGTGTGGATACCTATGCGCCATCATACATTTCCGTCATAACGTCACCTCGAAAATCGCTCAATACGCCAACTAAAACAAAATCAAATAGAGTTCCAATCTGAAAAGTACGGATGGTATCATTATTTTTTATCGGAAAATCGTGCTCCAATTACGTTTTTTCCCTTTCTGGGTGGCAAATAATATATTTTTTAAAACTATGATTTAAATATCAAATTTGTAGCAGTTTAGTTTTTAACTATAATATATATATATATTATAGGCACCCGATATATATCTTCACGGGTGCCATACGGCGCCCGAGACCGCCTAGACGGCCCCAGGGTACCCAGCGGAGGGGTTTGTTTTAATCCCACCTCGTCGTAGCCGATGGTATGAGTCTACACCGAACAAGTGGCTAGCTCGTCGCGATGTTTTGAATAGACTCAATAACCCATCTATAAACAGTTTCACAGGTTGGTATAGCGAAACCGGGACCGACAGCTTAACGTGCTCTCCGAGGCACTATAGCGGTGTTGTCAAACAAATGTACATATTTTTTTTAATTAACTCATTGGTACACTCCGGGATTCGAACCAGGGACCTAAGTGTTTTTAAGTCCAAGGTCTAACCAACTCGGCCACCACGTATATATGGACTATAATATGAAAATGTATATAACGGTTTTTTATTTTCAACCTGTCCTAAAACCCTTTACCCAAATAATAAAGTCTTATCGTATCATATGCCTACTTAATATTTTCTTGAATGAAACCTAACGAAAGGTTTTGTCTCTTATTTATCTTCGTCGTAAAACATTAAATTAGCAGATTATTTATTAACAATTAGTCTACATATGCGTAGTGGTAGAACCTCAGACTTAAAATACTTAGATCCCTGAATCGAACCACGGTGTGTAAAGTGTAAGTGGTTTTTAAACTAAAAATGTATGTATCTTTGTTTAACAACACCGCTATATAATGCCTCAGAGAGCTCGTTAAGCCGGTCCCAGTTTTATTATATAAACCCGTGAAACTGTTCATAAATGGTTTATTAAGTCTATCCAAACATCGCGACGAGCGAGCTACTTGTGCCGCGTATACTAGACACACCAACGGCTATGACGAGGTGGGATAAAAACTCCTCCGCTGGGTATCCTGAGACCGGTCTAGGCGGTCTCGGGCGCCGTAAGGCACCCGTGATGATATGTATGTATGTATGTATGTAGTTTGTTTTTCAAAGTCGGTCCCTTTATCCTTATAATATTAAATATAATATAATTGAATAATTAAACGAACTTACCTGCTTAGTCCAACATACTTTATACGTAGTAGGTTACTTCCGTGACGGAAGTTCCGTCACTCCTTGGCTCGCGATTTTATAAAAACAAATAAAACTTTAATCTTTAGTCTGTGTCTACTCTAACACTATCCGGAACAGTCATTGATTTTAGAGCTATATAGAATAATTAGATATATCCAACATCTTGCCATATTGTTACTCTGAGGGTGAAAATATTTATAAAAATTAGGTAGGGAGGTAATCTCATATTGTTTCTAATAATCGTTGGACTAAGCAGTATAATAATTGAAATAGAACTTCACTTCAGATAAATTCGTTTAATTATATCCCTGCTTAGTCCAAAATACTTTATACTTGTAGATGTTCAGAGTGGGTAAGATGTTCAGAGTGGGTAAGATGTAACTTTATACTTGTAGATGTTCAGAGTGGGTAAGATGTAACTTTATACTTGTAGATGTTCAGAGTGGGTAAGATGTTCAGAGTGGGTAAGATGTAACTTTATACTTGTAGATGTTCAGAGTGGGTAAGATGTAACTTTATACTTGTAGATGTTCAGAGTGGGTACGATGTAACTTTATACTTGTAGATGTTCAGAGTGGGTAAGATGTAACTTTGAAAAACAATTACAACCAGTTTGTTTAACACACTAATATAATATCTAATTATAATATCTAATTATAACCAATATACATGGTGACTTTGAAAGGATGTACTTTGGGCTAATATGAGGTTCTACTGATCAATACGAACAACTTTTCCCATGGAACTATGTGCCGCAAATGAAAAAAAATATTGCCTTCTCCATACAAACTAGTAATGTTAAAATGACCAATTTGTATGGGGAAGCCAAATTTTTTTTTCATTTGCGATACATGGTTCCATGGAAAAGTTGTTCGATTTGCTCAGCAGAACCTCATATTAGCCCAAAGTACATCTTTTCAAATTCACCCTGTATATAGCAGCCTAACCAAACGCACGTTATTGTTAAAACATTTTTTTTTTTTTTTGACTATTCATAAATATCTGTAAAGATTTACATGAAATAAATAATATTTGATTTGATTTGATTTAGAATTAACTTTTTGTTTTATAATTAGATATTATATTAGTGTCTTAAACAAACTGGTTGTAATTGTTTTTCAAAGTTACATCTTACCCACTCTGAACATCTACAAGTATAAAGTTACATCTTACCCACTCTGAACATCTACAAGTATAAAGTTACATCTTACCCACTCTGAACATCTACAAGTATAAAGTTACATCTTACCCACTCTGAACATCTTACCCACTCTGAACATCTACAAGTATAAAGTTACATCTTACCCACTCTGAACATCTTACCCACTCTGAACATCTTACCCACTCTGAACATCTACAAGTATAAAGTTACATCTTACCCACTCTGAACATCTTACCCACTCTGAACATCTACAAGTATAAAGTTACATCTTACCCACTCTGAACATCTACAAGTATAAAGTATTTTGGACTAAGCAGGTATATAATTAAACGAATTTATCTGAAGTGAAGTTCTATTTCAATTATTATACTGCTTAGTCCAACGATTATTAGAAACAACATGAGATTACCTCCCTACCCAATTTTTATAAATATTTTCACCCTCAGAGTAACAATATGGCAAGATGTTGGATATATCTAATTATTCTATATAGCTCTAAAATCAATGACTGTTCCGGATAGTGTTAGAGTAGACACAGACTAAAGATTAAAGTTTTATTTGTTTTTATAAAATCGCGAGCCAAGGAGTGACGGAACTTCCGTCACGGAAGTAACCTACTACGTATAAAGTATGTTGGACTAAGCAGGTAAGTTCGTTTAATTATTCAATTATATTATATTTAATATTATAAGAATTGTAACTTTATACCCTATTGTAGATTAGACCGCTTTTAATGTTTTAAACCGCGAGTAGCGCGCGGACGGGCACGGTTTTTACCTTCATGATGTGAGTGCACGACGCGAACCTGTGAGCGCGAAAAATAACAAATGACTGTTCCGGATCCCTATCCGGAACAGTCATTTGTTGCACAGATTAAAGTTTTATTTATTTTTAAAAATCGCGAGCCAATGAGTGACGGTAGTAACCTACTACAAGTATAAAGTATGTTGGACTAAGCAGAAATATAGTTAAAAGTGTTCAAAAGTGAAACCATGATGAAGATATACACATAAGTGAAACATTTAATTTTTATATTAAATAGATACTTTATAAATTTTATAGCGTAAAAAGTGTATCCTAGCGTAAATCGAACACCGTAAGCAAAATTAACCTAAAGAACGAAGCAGTGAGTGCGGTTGTTATTCTAAAACCTATTTCCTTTTTCATCATAAGCCAATATAGAAAACTAATTTAAATACAATCTGAGTCGATGATAAGTTCTAAATGCAAAACCGCTTCGCACCTTTAATAGAATTTGATCGAAACTAATATCAAAGTAAAATCAAGTGCATTTCAACGCCTACCTACCTAGTTGATAAAATTAAATATTTTAAGCTTCCAATATTTAGTGACCTCTATTAGTACGTTAACAGTAAACGTTGACAGATAATTTTATACCATATCAAAATGCAGGAGAGAGCAAATTCGTTAATCTTCTCAATATTTCAAAACTCACCACCACTGAATTCGTCAGCCTTTATGTTCGTACTAGATTCGAATATTAATTGCAATTTAGAGAGGACACCTACAATATACGTAAGCATTTTTACAGAATCTCTTTGATTTTTTGATTAAAGTTTTTTTTTATATTTTTAGTTCACGTTATAAAAAATTGGTAGCGACACTAACTAAAGTAAAAATTACAGATTTATTTATTACTAAATAAATAAATATGACGTAACAAAATACACATTAAGTGCCAGTTACAGGTAAATAACAAAAAACCTCATCAACTACAACGAGGGTTTTTCGTAAATAATTGAAGTTTTAATATAATAAAAAATAAGCATTATTATATACTACGTGGCCTTTAGTGTCACATGGAAATTTTTTTGTAACTTCGTCTTCAACTTTAACCATTTACACAGCGCACGCAACGCAAGCACTCAGATAGTTTTTTTTTTCGGTTTTTGCATAATGTTTTATTGATGCTCCGCTCCCATTGGTTGTAGCGTGATTTTTAGTCTTTGAGCTCACCGGTTTTCAGGAGACAACTGTCGATTTTTTTTCGAAGTGGTAGTGTCCTCAGGGTGTGGCTTCGAAACAGGTAGCTGAATTGACGATAAGGCAGAGAGGATATTGAAATATACTCGTAATTCAGTTCGTCTCTGTTGCGACCCATTTTGTAGTCGCATTATTTAGGCGGCAAAGTGGAAGCGATCAAGGTTGTTCATCACCAATTTTATTGCTCGATTCTATACTTTGTAGATCTTTCTACCACCAGGTAGATAAAAAGTCAGGAAGCCGTCGAAGTATTTTAATTTAATAAAACTTACCTTCATTATTTAAAGTATGGCACTTTGAATGCCATAGCGTAGCCTTAGTATACTAAGACTACGCTATGGCTTTACCTTTGTTCATTATGCTGTCAAGTATATTAATTAATCACCTTATTGTAATAGATATTGTAAAGCCCATTGTAGGCTGTCATCGGCTTTGGACTTCGATTATCGAATCAATTTCCACTACAGTTTAAGATTAAGCCTAGGACTATAGCGCGTCGATGAATTATGTAGACAGAATGGATGCCCTTAAGGCCCCTCTAGTCTAGTGCACGCATATGTCTTTGTTTAATAATTTACCTAATTAAATGTACATTCAATAGAATAACTTGACACTTACCTAATTAGTGACCAAATTTAAATTAATTAAAAAACTGTATAGGTCGGAGATAGCATCGCTAGTGAACGGTTTTGTTACCGATATACAAAAATCATCAAGTGACCTTTTCATGTTTCGGTTTTAGCCTGTGGTTTTGCAGAGACTGATTCATCGATTTTTTGTCGATGTAGATAGTCTCCTTATAGGGTGCGCTTGCGATATGGGCAGTTGAATTGACGAAAAAGCAGTAAGGGTATTATTGTACACTGTTAAACTACAATATTTATTAAACCTATTCATGACATTTATTCTTTAGTCGTGCTCCAATAAATAAAAAAAACTAATCCAGTTTCCAGAAAAAAACTGAAATATAGTCTATAACTAGGTAAAGGTATGGTATATATACTCGTATAAAAAAAAAAAAATCCCTTGGCCACGACAGAACTTGAAAACGACTATAGGTTTTTTTTTTAATGATAAATATAAATTTAATAGTGCAGTGTAAATAAATGTACAGAACATTAATAAATATACCTATTATTAATGTAAAGGGGTGATTTGGTCTAATTTATTTATAGTACACTCGTGCGCCGGATCGAGAAGCTATATTTAATTGTGTTTATTCCTGTAACAATAAGTTCCAGATTTAAAATCGTGCTATCCTAATATAAAATACTTCACTATCGTTTTAATAATTTATTTTCATTGCGCATTCTATAAATTTATTAGGGAGCCGAGTTTGGGACTCGGAATATCTCACTATTCACATAAAGTTTAACATATTATTTTGTCATGATTCATGTCAAAGCTTCGCAAATCTCTGTCTTTGAAATGGCATATTTGATATTTGGGATATATTAAGTTATGTATTACATAGGTAAATTTATTTTGTATTATAATTATATAATACCTAAACATAAGTATAAATTCTAAATTTTAATTAACTGGGTTCATTGCCTCTTGGAATTTCCTTATTCGTTGTATAAAATAATCACAATTTTTTTCCCAGTGATTGGGAAAAATATTTAATTGTTGTATTATTTAATTATTATAACTACGTACCATCAAGGGTATCTTAGGGCACCCGAGACAGCCTAACCTAGACTGTCTCAGCGTACCCAGCGGAGATGTACACCTTATCGTATGGTGCTTTGTTTTAGTAGATTTATAAACAGTTTCACAAGTTGGTGTAGTGAAACTACTATTACAATAAAGTAGTTACTAATGAAGTAGAATATGCATTTTTTAAATTTCTAACGTGATTTTGTTTAGTACTAAAGTAGAAAAGTCACCACCAGATCATACAGTTGTAAAAACCGTCAAGTGACCTAGTCATGTTTCGGTTTTAGTCAGTGCTACTTTTTTTCACTAGTTTTCAGGTGCTATAGCTTCGGCACCGCAGCAGGCCGACAAGAAACGCATACATTGAATGCGCCCTTATATTTCAATAACTTAACTCTAAAAAACAAATATAGCATAGTCATGTAACTTTGTATTCGATAAACAATGTTACATGTAATGTAACATGTAATGTAAACAATGATCCCTGTAATGTAACATTGTTACGAAAACACAACTGGTACGAAAAAAAACAATTATTTGTTTATTATGAAGTTCTTCATTATTAAGTACATTATTATTAACTTAAAGTCTTAAAACTTTAAATACTCGTACAAAATCTTGCGTCTTGTGTCCGACACGTAACGACTAGAGAGAATATTTTTCGTAGCTGAGCAGAAAAAGTCCGCGGTCCATAGACTGGAGAACACTGATTTAACACATACAGTTAGTCCATGCTACAACCCAATTGATTAGTATTAAAATTTTAATTATAGTCTGTACATAACGCAGTTAGGCAATAATTAAAAATATAATAAAAATCTTTATTTGCCAAAATATCTTACAAAATTGCACTGCCTTCGTAATCGCGAACTCCGCGTTCTTCATACAAAATTGGGTCTCGCACACTATAATACAAAAAAAATATATACCCACGATAGAAAGCTTTTTGTATACAATTACAAACATTAAAAAAAAACAACAGCCAAGTTGTATTGTATATTGGAAGTACTGGAGTCGCCCTTTTTTACAAAAAGTTTAAAAAGAAAAATACATAAAAACTCTTTATAATGATGAATATTTACTTATAATATTTAGGTTTAATAATAAATGTTTTAAATAGGCACAGTTAGGCAAAATGTTATAAATAAAAAAAAACATAAAAACCCTTTTAATCACTTAATCCCAGAATGATAAATATTTACTTATTCTAAAGTAGGTAAAATTTTCAATAAAAGTGAGCTTCTTCCTCAACTTTACGTATCTGGTTAGAAAAACCGACTTACACAATATTGTATGTATACACGATAAAAATAAGTCCTCAATCTCTGTAATTGCAAATAAAGATTATAATTAATTATAATCTGTATTTTGCAATTAATTTGCAAATAAAGATTATAATTAATTACAATCTTTATTTTCAATTAATAGTTCAAAACTCTTAAATTTTATTAACGTCACACAAAACAACGTTATAAATCAATATAATAACAAAACAAACCTCCTCTCTTTTACCTCTTCTAACATGCAAGATATTCGCAGTTCTGTGTCTTCGTACCTCGACGGTCCCCATTCTTCCATAAAAATAATATATAAAAAGGAAAACTGAAGTGGATTATATTTCTGTTATTACTAAAAAGTTGGTCTTATATAAAAGGGATTTCGTCTTAGATCAAAATTACAATTACAAAAATAACAAAATGTTTTACTCAGAAAAACACAATAATATTATACATAACATATAAGTATCGTTGAGGGCCGAGCTTATTAGGGCACTGAGTATAAAAGCTAGTTGAGTATATTTTTAAAATAATATTTAATAAATAAAATATCTTTCTTTCCAAAGACTATTTTTATAATATGTGTGGGTGCGGTAGGGTTTATGAGCGTGAGTGTGTTTGTACACGTATGTGTGTGGTGTTCCAATTGCATAAATTTACATGTACAGTTGCAATCTACATTATTGCTCTGATACCTAAGGACCTTCATCTTGTTTCTAGTCTCATGACATTCTTACGAGATCTATATGGTAGCCTAAGGTTTTAAAAACATTGCAGTTTTAAAGTTTACATTAGGTGGGAGGAAGGCTTCTATAACAGAATGTAGAGAATTGAGAACTAAGCCAGCCAGATACAAGTCACGCGGGTAAAACAAAATATGCCATTTGCTTTTGTCTAAAAATATTTTCAGGTATACAATTTTAAAATTTAATAAATATGTGCGTTTTTCGTTTTCGATACCATTTCACTTTATTGAAAAATAAAGCGTCTTTTCAAATGGAATTGGATAGTCAAATGTTGCAAGAATTTTTGATAGCATTTTTGGTATGGCCGAGTTTGTTAAAACCAACCCGACAACATTTTCAAATACAAATTTTATTATTGTTGGACATCAATAAAATATAGTTATTATACAGAGTGCTTTTATACGGGATTTTCTATATAGCACTTACCAGTATGAGGAAGAAAATAAGAGAATGTTTGTGAAAAGTTGTATATTTTGTTATTGGGTTTTGACATGTTTTATTTTTCATTCTGTTTTTTTTTTATAAGTAATGATAAACGTATTAAAACATTTTGATCATTTGATACAAATAAGGAGTTTCTATAAAAATAAAAAAATAAAATGTTAATTTTAACCATTTTTTTTTACTTTTATTTTAGTATTTTACACACATATGTACATTTATACCATACCTTACGGCGCCCGAGACCGCTTAGACGGCCCCAGGGAACCCAGCGGAGGGGTTTTTAATCCCACCTCGTCGTAACCGATGGTATGAGTCTACACCGAACAAGTGGCTGGCTCGTCGCGATGTTCTGAATAGACTCAATAACCCATCTATAAACAGTTTCCAAAGTTGGTATGGTGAAACCGGGACCGACAGCTTAACGTGCTCTCCAAAGCACTATAGTGGTGTTGTCAAACAAATGTACATAATATTTTTTGCTATTTCCAGTTTGACAGTTATTTTCTTAGCCTTAGAGCCGTAAGATTAATGGTAGTAAACTGCGAGATAGAGTTTAACCTCCAGTCATCGATTATTTCGTATGATCAGTGGTCGGTGACGGATGATTTTATTTTTCTAATATTTTATTATTTCTAAAATGAGTGAAATTATGGCTAAAGTTTTTCCATTGATGGCCACTCTAATTGCGTTGTATATTATCTGTCAAACACTTCATTTTATTACGGAACCGCCGTATAAATTGTAAATGATCCCAATGATTGTTTCTTGTTAGAACAACATATGGCCTATTGTAATATCTATTCATGTCATTTAGCTCGTATAACATCTCGATATCTAAATAACTACCGTAATTTTCATTTTGTAAAAAAAAAATTCGTTCACCCACGAACGATGCCTTACGTCAAGATAAGGTCATTTGAGAGGTATGGTATATTAAGTAGCGTATGTAACATTTTGTAGTAGGTACTTAATATGTATTTCATCTATAGAAAAATGTGTATATTCTTATTCATGTAGTATATGTATTCTATTAACGACACAATCTGACTGTAAGTAGTATTTTATCATGCACTCTCACAATTGTCATCCCTTGTCCCGAAGGTTGATTAGGCAATGCCTAGCTGCATTAAGTCCGCCTTTGTACAATTTTTGTGCAATAAAGTTTTTAATTAAAATAAAAAATAATAATATTGGTCTACTAATCAATATGCGATAGTCTATGTTTTATTATTACATTAATATAAAACTAATACCTAATACTATTAGTTTTATGTTAATGGGAAAATAATATTTTATTTTATTATTTAGAACTTTTACCTAAACAAATATAATGTACTAGCTGTGCTCGCGACTTCGTCCGCGTGGAATAGTTATTTTTTTATCATATAAACTTTCATCCCCTATTTTATCCCCTTGGGGGTAGAATTTATCAAAATCCTTTCTTAGCGGATGCCTACGTCATAACATCTACCTGCATGCCAAATTTCAGCCCGATCCGTCTAGTGGTTTGGGCTGTGCGTTGATAGATCACTATGTCAGTCAGTCACCTTTGAGTTATATATATTTAGATTATTCTTTAATACATATTTTTTGTGTATCTTGAACCGTTTTCACGGCGCACGCAACGGAAGGCTTCAAAGATGAAATAATTTCTCCCGTTTTTTATACATTTACCACTATATCTTTGCTCCTATTGGTCGTAGCGTGATGTTATATAGCCTATAGCCTTCCTCGATAACTGGACTATCCAACACAAAAAGAATTATTCAATTCAAACCAGTAGTTTCGGAGATTAGCGCGTTCAAACAAACAAACAAACAAACAAACAAACAAACAAACTCTTCAGCTTTATAATATTATAGTATAGATTATAGTATAGATTAGTTGCTTTGATACCTTATATTATTTACACAAGTTAATGTCTCTCATAGCTTTTTTTCGGGTACCTTACGAGGCCCAAGACAGCCTAGACGGCCTTTGGTATCCCAGCGGTGGATTTTTTTGTTATTATCTTCTAGTCGTATTCGATGGTATGAGCTACAAGTGGTAGCTCGTCGTTTTATAGATTCGATAATATATATTTATCTATAAACAATTACACAAGATAGAACAGCGAAACTGGGACCGACAGCTTAACGTACTCTCCAAAGCAATATAATAATATCAGCATTGGTACACACCGATATACGTGGTGGCCGAGTTGGTTAGACCTTGGACTTAAAAACACTTAGGTCCCTGGTTCGAATCCCGGTGTGTACCAATGAGTTTTTAATTTAAACATTTATGTACATTTGTTTGACAACACCACTATAGTGCCTCGGAGAGCCCGTTAAGCTGTCGGTCCCGGTTTCACTTTACCAACTTGTGAAACTGTTTATAGATGGGTTATTGAGTCTATTCAAAACATCGCGACGAGCTAGCCACTTGTTCGGTGTAGACTCATACCATCGGCTACGACGAGGTGGGTTTACAACCCTTGCGCTGGGTACCCTGGGGCCGTCTAGGCGGTCTCAGGCGCCGTTAGGCACCCGTGATGATATGTATGTACACACCGGGTATGTTTTTATACATAAAATATTATCAGTTTCTTAACGTAAAGAAAATTGCAGTCATTAACTAAAGTGGAATTAACTGTTAGCATTAAATTTATATTAAAGTTACTCCGGGTAAGTATATTTACAGTCTCCTGTTTCTCTTAGATCTATCTTAGCCTCCAGTATTTCCTGTAATTCCGACAACTTAACAAATTACATTCCTGGTTCTATTTTTAAATTAATCCTGAAATGCAACCTATAAATAACCTGGACCTAATAAAAACATTACATAGTATAAAATTCGCATTTCCTGTCTATTTGCCACTATCGTTTTTAAGCTACACAATAGATTGAATAGAAGGTAATAACTCAGTTGCGCCGAAAAACCGGTTATGACGACCGGAAAAACCGTCATGTGATGTTTTGATTTTAGTGTATGGGTTCACCGGCATTCAGTAGACTACTGAATTGATTTCTTATCGAGTCGGTAGTCTCCTTTCAGACAACCTTTTAGATCTGCTTATAAAGGAAGATACAAAATCACATGTTGTAATAAAAAAAAAATGTTTTTACAGAATTTATTGCGAATGGTTTATAATATCTACATATTAATAGTCTTATACATATAAACTTACACAGATTTTATTGGTGTTTTTTAACAGTTCAATAGCAAAACACCTCATAACACTCACACAGGGTTAAAAATCAAATAATATTTCTATAACTTTATTGAAGCCTACTATAAACCTAATTTAACCTCACTTTTATGTATAATTAATTAATATTTGAAAATTTAATTAAACGGTTGGTATTACTAGATTGAATTATATTACTTACAGATAAAACTAATATTGCCCAGTCGTTTTTCGATCAACAAATTCTCAAAATTCTACAACTTGATTGGAGATGAACCAAATTAGGCTGACCGTACACTGACAGAAATTTTTAACATAAAAGTAGTAACATTTTATCTTGTTTTGCCACGGTAATTTGTCCTAAAAGATACACAAAGTTATATCGCTTCAAATTGCGAAATTAAAAATTTAAAAGATTTCTTAAAAACATATATTAGAACTTTTAAATATTTTTTTATTGGAATGCTCTGTTCTAATAAAAAAGAAACACATTATTATCATAATATAGAGCTAGTAAGTTCATCTGTACAGTTTGCCATCATAAGCACCGCGTTGATTAATAGAAATCTAAAATCAAATGTATGGAATGAGATTTGATGTTTCACGTCGATCAAGACTATTTTTTCCTATACATTTTTATGTATAATTGAGGCCTGGCAACTAATAAATAATTGTCTATTAGAATTGTAGTATGTACCCTATTAGGTATGTTAAATCTGATACTGTATTAATTCCGGGTATTTCTGGGTATATGAAGAATATTCTTTTTTGATAGATAGATTTTAATGTCACAATGTGCAAAAAAATATTTTCACATTTCAAACATAAATCAATTAAATCTTTCAAAGCGCACACTAAAAAAAAATATCGCGGCTATAATTTTTATTCATTTAATATTTCAAATTAGTGAATTGTATTCCTTTGATATTTCAAATTAACAAATTTATTCATTTGATATTTCAAATAATAAAATTGTAATCGCGACATTTTATCAACTAATTAATGTCGAAATACCAATTACCACCAGGTGGTGTTAGTAGAGTCACAAGATAACTTCTAATAAAAATATGTTTTTATAAGATTTACCGAATTTCATAGGTCTTATGAAATGCGGTATTTTGTATTATAATACGTAGGTGCCTAATAAATAACCAATGCTTTCAAAATGTTAATAAAAATGCTATCCGGGTTTTAGTATATTTTACATTACGTACTAAAACCGGGATGGCATCCGTTTTAGTATTTATAGCAAACTGCAATGTCAAAGGTTAGCCGCGAATTCATTAAAGAGCTGCGACGTCAAGATCAAGGAGTACTTAGTTCACTGAAAAGCAATCAATTTAAATTAAACTGTTCCATAGATATATAGAAGTAAAGACAGATATTTAATAAAAATATCTAAAGATTCATTTGCAAAGAGACTACAATTAAAAAAATCATTTTTTTCTGATAAAGTAGGTTTTCGCGTATGTCACGGAATTTGATGAGGTTTTTACCATTAACTTTTCTATATTTTTTCAGAATATAGAAAAAAATACAAAAAATTAAGTTTCGTATAGAATATAATATATGAAAATGATGTTTTACAAAATTGAGTAGGTTTCTTATAAAGATTTAAAAATCCCCTAAATGGGACGGGTTTCTAGTTTACTTTAAAATAGTGTGCAGTACTTTCTGAATTAAATTACAAACTTAGTTAATTAATGTTTTTTTTATCCAAATATATAATAATCAAGTGAAAACATGGAGTGCAGCTTGTAATCTTTAAAATTAATACGTTATCTAAACTTGTGCCACAAGCCATGTATAATCCAAAATGGTATTTTAAAATTAAACTAATCTATAGCCGAAAAAACGCTGCTGCTCCAAATCCAAAATACAAATATATATGGTGGCCGAGTTGGCTGGACCTTAGACTTAAAAACACTTAGGTCCCTAGTTCTAATCCCGGTGTGTACCAATGAGTTTTCAATTGAAAAAATATGTACATTTATTTAACAAAATCACTATAGTGCCTTGGAGAGCTCGTTATGCTGTCAGTCCCACTTTCACTATACCAACTTGTGAAACTGTTTATAGATGGGTTACTGCGTCTATCCAAATATCGCGACGAGCTAGCCACATGTTCGGTGTAGACTCATACTATCGGCTACGATGAGGTGGGATTAAAAACCCCTCCGCTAGGTACCCTGAGGTCGTCTAGGTCTCGGGCATCATTAGGGTTATAATGTGCTGCTATATCTAATGGCGTAGTTTTTTTTACCTCCATGAATAAGAAGTACTTTGTCAAGAGTTAAACACTGTCTTACAAAAGTAAGTCTATGTATCGATCACTGTTCTTTCAAGTTCTTTGAAGAAACAATCGATTTTCAGATAATTCGTAAACAAATATTTCTGGTCATATTCTAGGAAATATTGTTTGGCAAATAGCAGGATATGCTGCGAAGACAGGTCAATTATATTTTCCTGGAAGTTTGGTGTTTTACTTTAAAGTTTTTTTTTTGACAAATTCAAACCAGCCGTTTTTTTCAAGTTCGGTTATCTGATTAACCGGGTTGATACCCTAGCTGCAGCCTAATTTGAGATGACACCTGAAATAATTAAAATTACAACAAAATTACTTATTTATACCTTTTTCTGTCGAACCTTCAGGTGTTTGTGCTGCAGAAAAAAATGGGTGTAAGCTGGCACTACTTATGCACACACATTGCAGTAGCGATTGCGGAGTCTGCGTTCTCCATACAAAATGAGCTATCACATTTCTAATATTTATCTACTACTACTACTGTTTGTAGAAGAATTAACATAATATACGACTGTCTCCGTAGACTAGTGGTTGCGCCTTTATCTGTCCTGTATTTCCTCTATCCCCGACATTACATCTACCGTGCAAAAACTGATGCGACATTGCCTATCTGAATCGCCAGACTGATATTTTGGGAGAAAAATTAATAACAAGGCCCCAGTCTCCACAGCAGAAGCCGAGAATATATAATGACTTTCTAAATGAGAGTATATTTTATATTCTCAGCCTTTGCGAAGCTAGCACACTGTGAGGTGTTATACAAGTAACTGGGGGCAAGAGTATCTAAACATGTAGCATCCTATAACAAACATTTGCCTTGCCTCTATGGCACCAGAGACATTCCGTCAGGCTTCTTTTCATAGTCGCGAGAGACACCTTACGGTTCTAGAGTGCTGGAAATATTAATGGTAGCCAAGGCTCTTTTTATTAAATCATTAAGAGATGCATGTCGTGACTCTCTGCCCACGCTATGGACACAAGACAGTCCGTGATCACTAAAAGGGTCGACAAGTGAACCGCAAACACAGGGATACAGGAAACAAAGTTCTGCTCTAAACCTCAAGCCGACAGAAAATCTAAGGGTATCCTTATCAAGCAGGTATTTGAATAATTCAAAAAGTAATAGTATATAGGTAGATACTGAAACAATCTTGAATACAAAGTGATTTATTTGGATAAGGATTAATACCAATAGCCTATGTTACTTAGTGATAATGTAGGATTCTATTAGTGGGGATTTTTAAAATCGGTCCAGTAGTTTTTGAGTCTATTCGCTACAAACAAAAATACTAATCTTCTCTCTTTATAATATTGGTAAAGATTTATACTTTTAATATACCTAATGCTACATTAAAACAAATATGTTTTGTTATCATGAAAATGTGTTTTTTGTTTTGCAGTTCTATAAATAATTATAAAGAAAAAAATGTGCAGACAAGCAGACTAAGGGGTCAAACTTACTACTCCCCTTTCTTTTGGTCGGGGTTTAAAAATAACCTTTTATTTTATTTTAAAAATAAACTCAAGATATACTTATTTTATACGATACAGATATTTATTACAGAAAATTTATACTTATTTTATTTATGGAATTTCTATGTAACTTATTTTTCTTTTTGTTCAGACCCTTTTAAGTACGGGGGCGTACTGACATGAGTCGCCCATGACTTACAAGGGCGACTTATGTCAATCAGAAGAATTCTAAAAATAATAAAACGCTTTTTAGTTTTATAATAAGTGTGTACATAAATAACATATTTTAGACGCCTCTCCCTATTGATGTTTGAAAAAGTCTTCAGAAATATTTGAGAGAAAAGAGATAACGAATGGATTCTTTGAGGGTAGCCCGAACACTGTACACGCGTGTTTATATTAAATTTTTCAAATTTAATTTTATTGAATATTATTGTGCAAAAGTGTACTAATTTTGTAGAATAAGCATTCGTATAGTAATATTAAGTGTGAGAAGTGTAGCATTTACGCAGTGATCTCGGTGTTTGTGTTATCTCAAATAATCCCACAATCTTCAGTAAAATGGCGGTACCCATTTTACTGTAGATTATTTTTCCTTCTTCACTCGACATTCGCAAGACTATACCGTATGCTTACATACGGTCATGTCGCCATTCCTTTTTCTACCCTACTCCTTTCCCTTTTCCTGTCTATCCTATTATCCCACTTTTATTATAATTATATATATTTTAAATCTACCTACACTCGACACTGGCAAAATTACTCGTACATAATGAGTAGAGGCCATCATTTAAAAGAAGAAGAAGAAGAGATAACGAATGCGACAATTATGGTTGACAACGAGAAACTAGAACGAGTGTCTGAATATATTTGGGTAGTGTTTGGGTAGGGATAGTAGATATGAAAAAGATATTGAAAGGAGTGTGAATGCAGGCAATAGTATCAACGGAGTACTGCGTTCTATCATAGGTAGGTAAAATATTCCTCAAAAAGCAAGATTTGCCATTCATAACGCAGTGCTTGTCCCGACACGATTATATGGAAGCCAGACATGGGTATGTCAGGATAAAGATGAAAGTAGAAATGCGCTCATTGCGACGAATGTGCGGTGTTAAAATAACAGACCGAATCCGCAATGACGTAATTCGAGAACGAGTGTGACTGACAGTAAGTATAGGTATGAAAATGAGAAAAGGTATGCTCCGCTGGTTTGGGCATATAGAAAGAATGAATGATAAAATACTGACGAACCAGACATATAAAAGCGAGGTGAAGGGTAAACATGGCCCAAGGAGACCAAGACGTACCATGACCAAATTGAAAAGGTTTTAAAAGACGGTGCAATTAAAAGTCTCCGACATCGGCGTGCATGTATGAGAGTTAAGACTGTGGAAGAGGCGAAAGGAGTATGTAGGGATAGAGATAAGTGGCGCTCGTTTGTCTCTGCCTACCCCGTAAGGGGGTGTGAAGATAAATAAATATATAAAAATATGACATTAGAATTTTTAATGTAATAACACAAGACTTAATAATTTATCTACCAATACTAATATTATGTAGAGAGAAAAAATGATTATTTGTTTCGGATAAACTGAAAAACTATTGAACCGATTTTAAAATTATTTTACCAATATAAAGCTATATTACCGAAAAGTAATTTGTGTATGATTTTCGATACGGTTTCTTTTAAATTAAATCTAGATACATGGCAGTATGTCAGCTAAGTTCGCAAAGAAAATGGGCGACATATAGGTATATAGTATAGGTCGTATAGGTATTATATTACACGAACCATTTCAGACCACTTTCGATCCCGTATAACTTAATAGTAAATTGTGCACAAGGGTAAATTAACCTATTTAGGCACGAGATTGTTTGGCGCAAAGGCGTAGTGAGAGCGCAACAAGTGTTTTACAATTTGGAAGTTGGTGTGTTTTTTATTTATACAAATAATATAACAAGCGAAAACGTGTTTAACATATAAATATTAGTTTATATTTATGATAACGTAATGTATAGAAATTATTATTATAATAATTGATTATTTATCATAATTAATATTTTTAAGTTTAATTTTATACATACATACTCATAGTATACATACCAATACTTATTTATAATTATAAAAAATAACTATAATTATCTATGGTAGATAATAATAAATCTAAATTAAATTAAAAATTTCATAAAGTTCCTCTGAGGCCGCACACGTACCGAGAACTCCAGCTGCATTGCCCCTTTGAATTTCTAGCCCAATTCGTTGTACAAAGTAGGCCCTAGCACGTCGGTCACCTGGTTTTTCAATTAGTAATTTTCCCAGTAATTGGGAAAATTTCAAAGCATCAGGTGACCATAATTGATTTAATTAAGTCGTAAGGTAGGATTCGATTCTCATTTATGGCAAAAAAAAATATAGTACGTTTTTCTGTACAGTTAGCAGTCTGGATGCTTATAGCGTATGTAATATAATATTTTAGTTGTTTCTGGCACACATAGTGCAAGCTCAGCTTTATATGAAGAAAGGGAGACTACCATAGTGATCATCAAAGGATGTCTGCAATATAATTCTGTTAGGCCGATAAAAAAAAATAACTTCTAAATGTTACTTTCAATAAAGCTTCTTTTCTTTCTAATCAAAAAGAAAACTATCGTGGAAGCGGCTTAAGGATTATTTTTGACGTAAAACTTTGTAATCCCGCTCCATAAAACCGAGTATAGAAGGTTAATAATTAAATTTTATTGTACAATAGCCGTAAAGTGTTAACAAAGTGAGCAATAAATGTTACTCCCCAGGGAACTGACAATGAAAACAATAAATAGAACCGGTGAAAAATACTGACTTTGTGAAATACGTTGGTCGACATAAAACCATGTTAGATCCCCGCTTAGATCCGTGGTAAGAATTTTAAATTTTTATCTCAAAATCTTTACTCGTACTCGTATTTATTTATGTTTTATGGCACTACCTTCTTTAAATGATATCTAACCAAATACTTGCTTAAACAAAATTTAAATTATATTTTGTCTATACATCATATCACCTTTGTTTCGAAATCGTTTGCACTGCAAGACTTTGGAATAATTTACCAGTCAAAATAAGACAATCACCAAATAGAGAATATTAAAAAAAAGAGTATATGATTACTATCTAAATTCATAGTAGTGTAATTAATTGTAAGTATTTTATATAATATTCACTAGATTATATACTCAGTTACTGTATTGCACCTACTTTACTTATTAACTGCTTTTATTGCCCCGAAGGTTTGACTGGGAGAGAATGCATTAAGTCCGCCTTTGTATTTTGTATGCAATAAATAAATAAATACCAAATTTTTGTCTTTAGGTTTGGGGACAAAAATTATTCCTAATAAAACGTGGCCTTAGAACTGTAATGTTTTTAAGTCTAAACTCTAACTAACTCTGCTACAATATACGAGTAAGAATGTAATGAGAACAATTATTGTATTTACCTACATTTCACTAAAAAATAATTATCAATGCAAAGAAAATATTTACCCATTTATTATTTAAAAATAAATTCGGCCCTCAACTATACCTATATTATTTTATAAATAATATTATTGTATTTGGCTGAGTAAAACATTTTGTTATTTTTGTAATTGATATTAAATCTAAGACGAAATCCCTGAAATATTTTTCATAACAAAAATATAATCCACTTCAGTTTCCTTTTATATATTGTTATTTATAGAAGAATAGGGACTGGCGATCCTCTTTTATATGAATTGTATAATAATAATAAATACATCTAATGAATATTTTTTTATAACATAAAGCAGTTTTATAATGATTGAGTACAGAGAAAAAAAAATGAAACAACTGAGAAAAAACTGTGTTAAACAAGCAAGTAGATCAAAGATTATGGAGACGAAGTTATATTTTTTGTGTAAAATTTTATTATATAATTTTCTAATAATCTTGCATTAGGGCTTAACCTTCAGCCGATTGCGCGCGGTCTCTGAGTCCGCAGCTAACTTATTTCAGCCATTTTACAGAAACTCAGATATCCTCAGAATTATTTCTATAATTTGTGTACTTAGAAAGTGATAATACTTTATGTAAAATATAAGACTATATAAGAAGTAAAAACAGAAGATAAGACTTAGATGATATTTCTAGATAATATGTTATGCCGATAATGTGCGATTCCAGCAAATACCATGGATACTAATGATTAATTTATTATCATAGTATTGCTCAAATATTTTTTTGAAGCATTTTTTTTTAATTGAGATAATCATTTACGTCATGGAATGTCATAAAGAATACTTTATAAAAGAAAATACTTTATAGGAGATAATCATTTACGTCATAGAATGTCATAAAGAATACTTTATAAAAGAAAATACTTTATAGGAGATAATCATTTACGTCATAGAATGTCATAAAGAATACTTTATAAAAGAAAATACTTTATAGGAGATAATCATTTACGTCATAGAATGTCATAAAGAATACTTTATAAAAGAAAATACTTTATAGGAGATAATCATTTACGTCATAGAATGTCATAAAGAATACTTTATAAAAGAAAATACTTTATAGGAGATAATCATTTACGTCATAGAATGTCATAAAGAATACTTTATAAAAGAAAATACTTTATAGGAGATAATCATTTACGTCATAGAATGTCATAAAGAATACTTTATAAAAGAAAGTTGTTAACTGAAAGTTTTTTAGGAACTGTAAAATAATTGCAATTGGTAATAATTTGGATTCTATAATAATAGAAATGTTTTTTTTTAATTTTGATTTGTTATTATATTGGTTTATAACGTTATTTTGTGTCATATTCATATGACACAAAACTGAGCTTTTTGAAACCTTTTAACTATTAAATGGAAATAAAGATTACTTATAATGAATAAATTATTTTATTAATAATAATTAGAGAGATAGAGGACTGCTTTTTATCATGTGCTAAATCAATATATTTTTATCAATATTGTGAAACATTCAGTCGTTTTCTCTAGCTAGATACCTATGTAAAGTTGCGGATTCCCAGACCGAGCGCGACTGCGTATGTTCGGCGCAAGGGTGCGACCACTGGAAGGTTAAGGATCTCAATCTTCTACAACATTATAAAGGGTTCATTATTATTCTTTTTATTTGTTTTTTTACTTTCATATAAACATTTCACATACTTAAAAAAAAAAATCTGGGATTTTTTTTTTATTATAAAATTATTTTTATATTTTTTTTGCCTAACTGCGTTATATGCAGATTATAATTAAAGTGTTAAAGTTGCGGTGAGTAGAAAAAACTGTGTTAAATTAATTACATGGGACATTAAGGACACCTACTCTGTAGTTGCCAATTCATACTTAACTTATTAAACATTCAGATTGTATGTGACAGGATACATAACAGTATATTTCTGAAAATTTGGCCGACAATCAATCGTAGGATGGTAGTTTAGTGGAACTGTTATTGACTTCTTAACGTGCTCTATAGAATCAATCTAATTTGTGCACTTAGTTACTACTGAACTGTAAGTATGTCTCTATTTATAAAATAAATTTAGTTGAATGGTTGTGCCAAATGACTATGTATGTCAACTGATGCTATACATAAACTTATGCTATGCAGTCCATTTGTATTCTCCTAACAATTATCACCAACATGACAACAGTTTTCCTTTAACTAAAGGAAACATTTATTTGAATACTCAAAGTTGTACTAAACTTCAATTTACCTGCTCAAAATTAAATATTTCAACGAAATTTGCTATTTTATTTCTAACACAGTACAAAGCAGTTTATATATAGGTACTTACTACTTTTATTTGTTGTTGCAACGTAGGACTAAGCATTAATAAAACAATATTTATAATATATAGCAGATGACAACTAGGCCCGACTGGGATGGGTGACCGCTTTATACAACGAGGCTATTTCATCATAAACACCGCAACAAGCTCGCCACTTGTTAGGTGTTGCCTCCGAATACCATCGGCGAAATGAGGACGAGTTAATTCCTCCGCTGTGGTACCCTGAGGCCGTTTAAACAGTTCTCGGGAGCCAAATAGGCACCCGTGATGGTATTTATTATTTATAATAATATGTTCATATTATAAAGAAAGAAGACATTTTTTTAGGCCCCCAAATTTTTTAATTTTATTGACAAAATATACCTTAAAAATATCTCACGATTGATTAATAGGAACTAAAAAGAATCATAGCAAAGTCTAAACGAAATTGCAAATTTATTTCAAATAACATGCCATAATTCCAATAAAGCGATACAGAGCACTGACAATTTAATTTTTCAGGCGTTATAATTACACGTGATGCCATATTTCTCCATATTACGGTTATAGAAAACAAATATATACACTGCTCAAGATACATAGTTTTGAGTATAAAACAACATATAAATAAGTCAACCATATGCGTTTAAAGTTTTTGTGGGCCCATCCTTCATACAAAAACAAACTATCTTCTTTAGACTTTAAAATCTTGATTATAAATACTGAAGGCTAAATAACTTATATTTCATATTCTAAAAAAATTCAAATTCCAACTCCAGAATTTATAAAGTAGACTCAGTCAGCGTCAAAAACTAAATTTGCATATTCTTTGACATCGCCCATTTTTTAGTAAGAGCGATAAATGATGTTAAACAACTGAACGGACATGGGTCTTTGACTGCTGGTAGACACTCAGCTGTACGTGATTTTGACACAATTATTGGGGTGGCAAGTAAAAATGTATCTATGCAAATAGCTAGGTTCTGCTAGACACAACAAATGGAATAATGAAGGATCTGGACATACCTCGGGAGCAGCCTGGTCTCTTTAGGAACACAGTTTTCACTATCACTTGGCTTTACCTGCCTTTTTTATTGATTGATTTATCACCCGGCACGGGAGCGATGTGTACACGTATAATAATTTCTTTTTGTATGTTAGCGACCTCTCGCGGTCAAGCACGGAACCGCGTCGAAGACGTTTTGTTTTACGTTTTAAAACCAGGCAAGGGGTTCAGTAGGAAATAGGAATTTAAACTTGGATAAGAATTAATTACAAGGACATTGTTAATGTCTGAACAACAACAATGCATTTTTCGAAACAACATTCCTTTTTACTTATTATAAATACAATTTAGACATTTCAATTTTAAAGTTTCTTAATTACGTTTTAGTTTTGCTGCAAATGGTTTAAATCTGTAAGTGACATTTAATTTACTTTAGTGTATGAACTTTTCTGTAACCTTTTTGTGTTTATTTTTTGCACATTTTTTTTTTCTCCCAAATAAGTATAGGTAATATTGTTAATTCACCAGTCGTCACACTAAGTAGAAACTTGTGTCGTGACAATTATTTTATTTTATTATAAGAGCATAACTATGTATAATCCATCTATACTATAAATATTATAAATGCAAGAGTAACTCTGTTACTATTTCACAATTAAACCTGTACCACGCAATTTTGATTAATTGGTATGGAGATTGTTTGAGATCCTTGAAAGGATATAATATAGGTATATTACTTTTTACATAGTTAGGTACAAGAGGTGAAGATAATTATAGAGGCTGTTTATTTACATTAGTGTATGAACTTTTCTGTAACCTTTTTGTGTTTATTTTTTGCACATTTTTTTTTTTTCCCAAATAAGTATAGGTAATATTGTTAATTCACCAGTCGTCACACTAAGAAGAAACTTGTGTCGTGACAATTATTTTATTTTATTATAAGAGCATAACTATGTATAATCCATCTATACTATAAATATTATAAATGCAAGAGTAACTCTGTTACTATTTCACAATTAAACCTGTACCACGCAATTTTGATTAATTGGTATGGAGATTGTTTGAGATCCTTGAAAGGATATAATAAAGGTATATTACTTTTTACATAGTTAGGTACCAGAGGTGAAGATAATTATAGATGCTGTTTATTTAAGAGTCCCTTAGGTAAACTTTTAAAATAAACCAAATAAAAAAAAGTCTATTCATAGACTACTAACGCATATTTATATCCCACATATCACGGGTGCCTTACGGTCTTCGAGACCGTCTACACAGACTCAGGGTACCCAGCGGTGGGCGTTTTAATCCTCATCGTAATCGAGTCTAAGCCGAACCAGTGGTGTTTGGATAAACTCAATAAAAACTCGACTGTGAAATTATGACCGTAGATTAAAAAATCGAAATCGAATAAAGAACTACGGGGAATGCTCATTATGTTTTTCTTGTATAAATAATACGTCAAGCGATTTAAGAGCCCTTAATTTGTACTAATAAATAAGTCTGAGATTTTTTCTTTCGTGAATATTTGTGCCCCAATAAAATATAATTTATAAATTGATAATATTTCAGGCGAAAGTATCGTATATAAAAATAGGCAGACGGTCGACTGAGACATATTTAGAAGATTCTTTCACGTGTAAAAACCAATAAAGTGGATTCTGATTTAACATCTAAAAAGCTCAATACTAAAAAGGTAGCCAAAATTATATTTTTCGGGTAAAATCACGATGAATGGCAATTGAAAACTACTTAATATGCGGTGATAATAAAAGTACCTAAGTTTAGTGAAAAGAAACGGTATTGGAAGCCATGTAGGCTTATAAGCAAAAAAATATAAAACCATTTCTTTTATAATATAATTTATACATATAATAAAATTGTAAATGAAAATGATTTTATTTTATTTACTAGTATATAATTCTTGTTTTGATGAATTAAATTATGATTTCACTTATTATTATAAATATTTTATTTGATTGTAATTGTAATTATTGTTATTTTAGAGAAATCTGAATTGAATTATGGACTGAACTATATTATTATAGATTTTTTTTTTGTAAAATGACATGTTCAAGTGTTACTATGAATTCTATTAATTTAATAAATAATTGGATTAAATTGAATTTTAAGTCTTAGGAAAAGTGTTAAAATAGACCAGATAGAAAGAAGTGTTCTATGAAATAAAGTTGGGTATAACATGACATAAAACTGCTTTCAAATATTTCCATTTTATTTTTACTTTTTGAGAAATATTAGTTATTTCGTTCAAAGTTGACATTTAATGTCATCTTTTTGGCAACTGTGCTAAATCAGTATTTTATAGCCACTATGAATGGCATGGTAGCCTTGGTCGACATATTTACTCTAGATTTAGTAGGCATCTATTTAAAAAAAAATAATATAAAGTTTTTTTTTTGATTTAAAAAAGAAACGCTTACAAAGTTGGTTTAGTTAATTATAAAATTGTATCCAAAACGTTTCGCTAAATAGTATAAACCTGACAATATTTCCAACTCTGTCAACATGAAATATATATATATAATAATAATATGTTCTACATATTTTTATGGTAAATGCAACGAACGGCACCGGTGAATCCTCAAAAATACAGTCCACTCAATTTTCCACCAATTCATGATTCAAAATGTGATGAGAAAACGGCGGTTTAGCTAGGTTATCGATACGTTTCTCAATAGAGCCAGCAACGTTATATAAATCATATAAAATACGCACATCGTAATATCGTTTTGATTCTGCTCACGTTTTCCCGAGCAAATATATATTTTACACTTACCAGAGAATTTCCCCGTCAAAAATTTCACACTACACTGATTTCATAAAATATCTATTTTAACAATAGTATATTATGACATTTATCTCTAAATTGGAAATAAACTTTGCTTTTTAGTTTTTATATTGTTTCATTTATTTATTGTGTACCTGTATAGATATTAGTAATCGAAATCCTTTAGGTTTATATGAGTTTAATCAAATTAAATCAAATATCAAATCAAATATTATTTATTTCATGTAAATCTTTACAGATATTTATGAATTGTCAAAAAAAAAAAAAGTTTTAACAATAAGGTCTAGAGTGCGCTTGGTTAGGCTGCTATATATATATTAATTCATAAAAGGTGTCATAAAAAAAATATTAAAAAAGAAAAAAAAAAACAACCAACCGAACGCACGCTACATAACCAACTAGTGTAAGACTAGGTGGTTAGCTGATTCGATTGACCATCCGATTATCATCCGCCATACAAGAGTGCCACCGAGGCGACCAACCTCACCAACCGTATCCACGTCTTAAATATTAGTTCTTATATTATATTATTGTCATTATATTGGCTGTATATATTTTTGAATGACCATCAATCGCATTAACATAGTTATATGGATCGGTATCTTCAAGGGCGTAAACACTAGTTGTAAAGTCGATCCCCCCGGAGACACCCCGGAGAAAAAGGTACCAGCAAGTAAAAAACTCTGGTGCTTCACACACACTAACAGAGGAACACAGCCATTGAGTTACCGATATGCAAACAGCATATGGTAGCATACTTAAAATGCTCTAATCCTACTAAAAGCGTGCACAAAACACCCTATGGCAGATCATTTAACAGTACAGCAATTGGTTACTGTACCAATGTACAGACCTGAAAATACTAAATAGTACAGGCAATTTACTAAATAATAATATATAATAACAGAGTACCTGTATGTAACCCTTAGCATGCCTAGTGGTAAAAAGTTATACGTCCGGATTTTTAACTTCTTATTTCACATATAATATTATAGTTGATATATGAATAAATTAAATCTTGAGGGTGTATTATCGTAATATAATTAAAAAAAAAACATTAAAATTTTTGGGCCCAATATTTTTAACGTATATTGATAAAATATACGTTAAAAATTATGTCTCGTAATATTAAGATAAACGACAAATATTCATAGCAAAGTCTAACCGACATTAAAAAATATCAAAAATAATATGCAATTTGACTTCCACATTATGGTAAAACTTGGAAATAACATAATTTAAGCGCTATATGTGTTTAACATTTACCTTGAGCAAACTAATTACTTTTCCTGTAACTACAGTTAGTCTATACAAAGTTTATAAAAATAATTAAATATATTATTTCTACTTTGAAACCGATAGAGATCACTGGCGATTTGTTGTTCTTTAGGCGTTATAATTACCCGTGATATCTAATCGACGAATCTCAATAGTCCTATTACACTAAATAAATATATTAATAGGAATACATTAAAGTTTTAAATGGCATATAATTCAACCATATAAGTTTTTTATGGGCCCACCCGCCATACAAATAAAAAAACCATATCCTTTCTAATTAAACATATTATAAAAATAATTTAGACCTTGTTTCGAGTACAGAAAATATAAGCTTTAGGTATTAGGTGGGCTGAGTAGCAGGCAGAAGGTGTCTAGCGGTTCATAATGTTCAGATATAGATATATATATAGAGAGTACAGTCTTTATATTTGAAAAAAAACAAAGGTTATGTACCTGTGGTCTGACAGACCCTACGAGGCAGACCAAAGGTTAATTATGTATATAGGTGAATGCCAGCGTGTTCCCGAATTAACGCAACAAAGAAATATCATTTGTTCCAAGTGCTTATACTGACTTCAATAATAATAAATGGTAAGGCATTAAAGACGCCTTAAGCACATAACTTTTAGTAGTAGCTAACACTATAAAATAAATTGTTATTTTAATAACCTTAATAAATGGAAAACAATACAATTTTTAAGTGGTTAAAAGCTACGACCAGCATAAAAACCAATTAATTGATATTTTATTAACTTATAGTAAGCCCAGAATTAATTAGACCTGGCTGGGATGATAATTGTAATACCAATTACATAAGTAATAACGAAATAAAATCAGTATGGCTAGCAAGCAAAAAGCAGACCCAGCCTAGTGGTTATATCACGTGGCGCAAGATAACAAGGTTAAGCAGATGACCGTTTTATACAACGAGGCTATACCATCATAAACACCGCTACAAGCTCGTCACTTGTTTGGTGTTGCCTCCGATTACCATCGGCGAAATGAGGACACGTTAATTAATCTTTTTGCGTATCCTGAGGCCGTTTAAGCAGTTCTTGAGAACCAAAACGGTACCCGTGATGGTATTTATTTATTTAGGGTTTGATAAAAAAAAAATACTAATTAATACGACCGGAAAGTATTACTTATTAAGAAAGAATATACTTATTATTTATTAAAGAAAAAGTCAAGGTTTTGGAAAACAAAATTATCGGCGAATGCATTTTAGTCCAGTAAATTTATACATTTTACCTTGCAAAAGGTTGGGTATCCACCATTTTTGGATAGTTTACAAAAAATCCAATATTGCGACAAGGTTTATAAAAAATTTGACGTTTTTTAGTTTTTGTTGAAAAATAAATCCTAAATCCTAAACTTTAGATTTTACAGCCAAGTTGATTTTAAAGGGAATTAACTAAATAAAATAAGATACAAACCTGTTTTTAATGATATTTTTATAATTACTGTTTTTTAATAATATTTAACAGTTCCCAAGATACGACTCTTCATAGTATGGGCAGTTAGGACTAATACCACAAAATTATAATAAAACTTTGTATATTAAATAAATCCTGAAATGTATATTTTAATGCTTATTACCAGGAGTATAAACTAGACTAAAACGAATCTTTTAATATACTGTATGGTGTTTTTTTAACAATGATAATATTTTTTTGATGCCTCCAGTATCACCTTTAGAACCCACTTTTAAAATGAAAAAGGTAGGTAAGTATTTTTTTTTTTCAAAAAAAAAAAAATTATATGAACAAACGTCTATATGCTTAAAATTACTCCTACAAATACATAATAAGTCTTCGTATCTAACAATTAAAACACAATTAGACAAGTGATAGGCTTTAATTCGTGAGTTTAGTATGAAAGTTAACGTGATTAAATTTGTAGATCTTTTTTGTTATTTATCTTTGTCTGTGTATAGGCGACACTAAAACGAAAAAATACGAGTTTTATTATTTTCATCATAGAACACAATATAAAAGTTTTACCGTGACAAAAAACATCCAGTATATAACAGTGGCCGAGTTGGTTAGACCTTAGGCTTAAAAACACTAAGGTCCCTGGTTCAAACCCCGGTGGGTACCAATGAGTTTATAATTGAAAAAAAAAATTACATCTGTTTAACAACACCACTATCTAGTGCCTCGGAGAAGGTCCTTCGGTCCCAGTACCAACTAGTGAAATTGTTTGTAGAGTGGTTATTGAGTCCATCCAAACACCGCGATGTGCTACTCATACCATCGTCCACGATGAGGTGGGACTAAAAACTCCTCCGCTGGGTACCCTGAGTCCGTCTAGAAGCTCTTGGGCGCCGTAAGAACCCGTGATAATATTTATTTTATTTGATACGAATCTTGCAAAGTATTTACAAATGTGGAGAAAAGGATGAGAATTGAGAAATGTTTAGATTTCAAATTGAAAACTTATTTTTGTAAATTGATTTTCGCACAGATTTACTGAACTATTTTAAAACTTTTCGGGTTTTTAAAACAAATCTAACAAACTAAACTAACTGGTATTATCTTTAAATATATACTCACATATATATATATATATATATGTGAGTATATATTTAAAGATAATACCAGTTAGTAGATATATATATATATATATATATATATATATATATTTCTTCTATCCGTGTGTATGTGACTAATCCCCTGCACCGATTCTGATGATTTTTCCTCTATGTGTTTGAGTAGGTTAGATGCGAAAACTTATTTTTGTAAATTTATTTTCGCACAGATTTACTGAACTATTTTAAAACTTTTCGGGTTTTTAAAACAAATCTAACAAACTAAACTAACTGGTATTATCTTTAAATATATACTCACATATATATATATATATATGTGAGTATATATTTAAAGATAATACCAGTTAGTAGATATATATATATATATATATATTTCTTCTATCCGTGTGTATGTGACTAATCCCCTGCACCGATTCTGATGATTTTTCCTCTATGTGTTTGAGTAGGTTAGATGCGAAAACTTATTTTTGTAAATTGATTTTCGCACAGATTTACTGAACTATTTTAAAACTTTTCGGGTTTTTAAAACAAATCTAACAAACTAAACTAACTGGTATTATCTTTAAATATATACTCACATATATATATATATATGTGAGTATATATAATACCAGTTAGTAGATATATATATATATATATATATATATATTTCTTCTATCCGTGTGTATGTGACTAATCCCCTGCACCGATTCTGATGATTTTTCCTCTATGTGTTTGAGTAGGTTAGATGCGGTGACATTGCAATCGGGTTCCTGATTTAATTTTAGAAAATCGCATATTTAAATGTAAAACAACATCAAATGATACTTTATAGAAAAAAACGAGAAAACGTTTGCTAAACCTGCTAATTGCAAGCTTGTTAACATTTGGTCAGGACAACGTCTGTCGAGTGCATTATATTATATAATAATTTATGTTAAGTACTTGCATACAAATTTGTTAATGAAGTTAGTTGAAATGTTTCGACTACAAACCCGCGGGTTATGTTATCCTTAGCATCATGCGATATGCAAATATTTGTACTCTGCAAGCTTAGCCAAACTTTGTTGGAATCACAACTTAAGCTGTTCTGTACAGAGCTTAACAATATGTTATAAATACGTTAGTCTCTTGTAAGGTAGTCGGGTGCAGATTTTAGAAAATAACTAGGTAGTGCTTGCAAATTCGTTTGAACGCCATTGTTATAAAATGCAAAACAATATCTGTCACCAGTTCGTGTTTCTTAAAAAAAAATTATTTTGAATGCTTTTATTAATAATTAGGGCAAAACTTTACGAGTTATAACAAAATGCTTTACTACGGAATTGTGTAAACCCAATTTAACCGCTCTAGAACTCTCTAAAAAAATTATTCTGTAGGTGATTTTGATGAAATAATCATAATCATATGTTTCACAAATTTAATATCGAATCTATAGAGTGGCTTTTGCATGAAGCGTGCTCAAACAAATAAGTTGACAAGAAAAAATAATAATAAATACCTTTATTAGGTACTAATTTCTTGCGACTCGCGTCGTTTTGCAAAAACTTTAGTATTCTGCTTCTTCGTGTTATCTTAGCGATATTTTTTTACGAGTATTTTATTTATATTATTTAAATAAGATAAAATTGCAATGAACTTGAACCCTTGAGCGTACCAAGTCCTCACAAAATTATTCATTGCTTTTTATTTTTTATACACACACGGCTTCTATGTGCATTCCTCTAAACACTCTATAATAGAGTAAAGTTATAGCTATGGTTTAGTATACTAGATGGCAAAGGAATGTGTTATTGAGTAAGTTTAACTTTTAGTATCATGTATTTTTACATTTTCGTAAATTCCAGTCCAAGATATTCTTATATTGAAATTTTAAAGTAAAATTTGCAATGAAAAATTTCCTGGATGTCGAGACTCGACAAGATGCTCAAAATCCATATTGATCACAAAACTTTTGAAAACAACTGTTTCCAGATCCCAACATAAAAGTTGGTAAAAATCAAAATGTTGGAAAACTTCATCCTAACGTCTAAAGCAAGTTTACAAACCCACGCGGACAAATGCAGTAGAACAATTACTCGGGTTTCATTAAAAGGATAGTCCCGAGAGCTAAATAAACTTAGAAACTCCCACACGAGCACGCGCAGATGGGATCTATTGAATTATGTTTCGAAGGTACTGGTTTGTTAAAAGAGTTGTTAAATAAACTCTGTCTGAATGTTTCTTTGCAATTACTTAATAGCTGTAAGAGTTTTGCTTTATGAAAAGCGCTTGTTTGTTTGAAGTTCTTGTAAACAGTTTGGTTTGTAATTTAACTGTGAACTGTTCTTTTTATTAGATACTAGCTGGTGCCCCCAACTTCGTATGAGTGTTTATTTTCAATCAATTGATTCTGGTTTTTAATATATACTTACTTATTTTGCTAAGGTAAAGTAAACATGTTAACCATGGCCACTATACCCGCGCTTAATAATATATATATATATATATATTAGCTCCGATTTAGAGATTTTTGGTTTTAATAAGTACTTACCTACCAATCACTGCAGTTTAATCAAAAAGTAAACAAAAACTATTTTCGTCATAGAATACTTATTAAAATTTTATTTAAAACACTTTTAAACCACTAACAGCCTGTATATATAGGTGTTCTTGTAGGTATATTGTTTTTTTATATTTATAGGATATATTAGCACCCAAATTACTCCGGCCCAAACAAAGGTACGTATACGATTGTACTATGTCGGTAAACCAGACACAATGCCACTCGTTACCACCGCCCCTACAGATGCAAAAAGCGTCAACTGACCTAGTAATGTTTCGGTTTTAGTCTGTGGGTTCACCGGTTTTCAGGAGACTACTACATCAATTTCTTGTCGAGGTGGTAGTCTCCCTTCAGGGGTTGTTACAAATTGATGATAAGGCCTCGAGTATATTAAAATATAGTCGTAATGCAATTCGTCATTGTCGCCCCCTATTTCGTAATCGCATCATTTACGGTATAGTGGAAGCGATCAATATTGTTTAAGAACAATTACTGATTGACCCCATTCATGGACTTTGTTGGTATGATCACCACCAGGTAGATACAGTGAAGATACACATGTCGTGCTCCAATAAAAAAAAACAAAAAAAAACTAATATTATATTTTATACACATCATGTAAAACTATAACACAAAAAAAAAACAAGTAATATTATTTTGCCGGGCGTGGGAATCTAAAATTGTCGTTCTTAGAGAAACCCTGGAGAAAAAGATACCAGCAAGTAAAAAACTACGTACGTGTTCCACATGTACAGTATCATCAGAGGAGCATGGTTATTGACTTACACCTATACTTATAGCATGTGGTATATACTCTCATTCTACTGAAGAGCACGCGTAGAACACCCCATGGCAGATCTGTGATAGAAATACAATTTTATTTGATTGTGTATCGACTTATATTATAAAAAAATACATACTACTTTGCACACCACTGTAACGCCCTATTAGATACAATATTCTGGGAAATAAACTTTTAATATTATATAGAAAAAATACTGTTATAATGTGGGAGTTAACTTTATAAAAGATAATAAAAATCAAAGTAACTTATAGTTTTAAATCTGCCTTACCAAGAACTAGTAAGTTTAAGTTTTAAGCCGGCCTAAGCAAGAACCAGTAACTTTCAGTTTTTTAAGTCGGTTTAACTATTCTTAGTTAAACCAAGTATTTTTATATAATAACTCATCGGGGTTTAAGTTTATTTCCTTTCGTCCCCAATAAACGTAGTTTTTTATTTATTGGTGCACATCATGTTACGTTATACGGTAGATACGAATCTACCTGGTGGTGAGCAGACCTACAAAGTCCATGAATCGGGTCAATCAATAAATGTTATTGAAACATATTATGTATGAAAAAAATATGTATTAATTTATTAATAGAATCATACTAAAGTCTAATCGAAATTATAAGTAATGTGAATTAATATAACTAATTTAACTTAACCATTATGGTAAAAATACGAAAAAATACTGAGTTATTGTTTTTTTTTATTCATGTGGCTAAAGATAACCGGTCTAAATAAAATGTCTTTACAGAACATAGGTACATTTGATTAATATTAAAAAGCTTGGTGTTTTTTCTTACAAAGTAATTTTGGGCCGGTAGTAAATTAATCCTAATTTATATTACTGGTTAATATAAATTAATATTTACGACTGACCCGACATTTTAAAGTATTAAAAATGTATCGTAAGAACCTTCTAAAAATCGAGATTTTCTATAGAAAAGTAATTAGTTTATGAATATATTATATACCATAATTACTTAGTTATAATATTGATGTAAAATAAAATTATATGCAATAAATAATTTTAACTCACTAAAATAAAATTCACTAATTGAAGTGCACTCGTCAACGTCCCTGATTGAATGGACAGGTTACTTTACAAAGTAAACAATTCCCTAACTGTTTAATTAATTAAAAATGGTACTCCGATTCCGGACCTACAAATAGGACTTTGTAGCACTGATTAAAGACTAGTCTTTAAATATTGTAGTGATGTATTTATGGACATAGCGACAATTTCAACACTAATTAGACCCTTCAAGCTACTTATCTCTGAGTTATTATAACCTAAGTTAAAAATTTTACCTATATTATTTATTCAACAAAGACATCTGGTAGATAATTGCTAAGGCGTTTATACATCACTTTTGTTTGTATTGACGGGCATAACGGCAATGTCAACACTAATTAGACCCTTCAAGCTATTTAAGCTCTGAGTTATTTTAACCTAAGTTTTATAAAAATACCTAAATTATTTATTCAATAAGGTCATCTGGTAGATAATTCCTAAGGCATTTGTACATAACTTTTGTTTTCTATGCAATAAAATGTTAATATTTGTTTAATTCTTAAATAACTTCTAAACCCATAAAGATCCAAACACAGTCAAATGGCCTAGTCATGTTTCAGATAAGGCAGCGAGGATATTAAAATAAAAACAATTAGCAACGAATAAGGTTAAACAATAATTATTGATCGATCTCATTCATGGACTTTGTGTAGATCTGCACGATCAGGTAGACACAAAGCCACATGCCGTGGTGCAATAAAAAAAACCCACAGTTATATATGTCTACTTGATGCCATTGATAAAATTCGATCTGGTCAAAATAATATACAAACAGTTTTATTTGCCTTTACTACGTTCCGTGGGTCGGCCGTTTCAGGTCGTTGCACCGAGTCATGCACTATTACGAGTTTATTTAAAATTTACGAAGTTGCCAGTTTATTAAAGATTTACGATGTAAGTATAGCCTATTTTACCATTATATTCGACTATGGATTGTGTGGAATTGTTGTGGAGTTATTTAAGTTTGATAACCTTGGTGATATATACCACCATAATGAATAGGGATAAAACCCTTTGGCTAGGTTGTTTGACGCTAAAATATTTTTTCAGTGCTTTAATGAGGAGTAACTGACTTTTATACCGTGATAACTTGTTAATTTTGAGTATTAATTTTTTTGGCACCACTTTTTTTTTTAACTATCAAACTACTGTTTAAATTAACTATTGCATAGATAGTTTAAATTGTTGACTAAATATGTACATTTTTTTAATTTGACGTAATTTTCGGTTTCAACTCGAACTAGTTCTTGCGATTTCGGTGGTTGCCCTCCAGTCTGCTCACTCAAAACCGATTTATCTACTTATTTGATTATAATACACCAATTATTTATTTATTTATTTAAATCTTTATTGCATACAAAATACATAGGCGGACTTAATGCCGCCAGGCATTCTCTACCAGTCAAACCTTCGGGACAATCAAAGCAGTTAATAAGTAAGGTAGGTGTAATACAACTGAGTGTATAATGCAGTGAATATTATATAAAATACTTACAATCTAATATATTATACTACTGGTTCAAACCAAATAGTTTTTAATAAAAAAAAATACATTTGTTTGACAATACCACTAAAGTGTTAAGCTTTTAGACCCAGTTTTACTATACCAACTTATTAAGCTTTTTATAAATGGGTTAATGAGTCTATTCAAACACCGTGGTATTTAGATAGACTCATTAACACATCTATAGATTACGAGTATTTCACAACTTAATATAGTGAAACTGGGACCGAAATTTAACACTAATGAAAAAATACAGAAAAATAAAAATAGTTGGACTCTTTATACGTACATCTCAAATGAGGTACCATTATACCAAAATAATTATTACTTTCTTAAATAAATATATAGGCCTAACAAATCATTATATTATTATATTCCTTCCTTTCGCAATAGAAACATTAGGTTCTTGGTATTTAAAATCAAAACTTTTCATTAAAAAACTAGGAAAAAAATTGGTATAAGTTTCTGGAGATAGTCGGTCTAAAAATTAATTTAAACAAATAATCTATAGCAGAACAACGTGAGAATGCAGCCAGTGTTCTCGGTACTATTAATCAAGAAATTTTCGGTGGTACAGTTTTAAAAAATATCAGTTATAATTATTTTCTACTATTTTTTTTATTAATAAATTATTATTTCTTAAATCAGACTTTCCACCCCATATTCCCCTTTAGAACCTCCCCGTAGTAAGTTTGATTCGCGATCTTTGCAAAACAATATTTCTACGTTGTACTTTGATCTTTTTTTTTTAAATATAATATGGTTAGTATCATTGTTTCTGAAACAAATAATACCTACAAGCCTAGAACTTAGTTTGTAACCTGGGTATAAACCTATCATTATTTTATTAGGACACAAGACAATGCAGAAATGCATTTAATTAGTTACTAAATTTTGAACTAAATACTAATTACTAAACTCGCTCTTATCCACAGAGTCTATAATCATGTGCATTTACCATTAATTAAAATGTATTCAAAGGACATCAAAGTAGATAGGTAGAACCAAGTAGATATTACAACCTAACCACATGGTTATCGGTTTTGACAGTGAGCCAAAGTCAGCCGGAACTAACTGTGGTTCTATGATGATATGAACGGGTATCCAATCCGAATGAACATCAAATGTAACTTCAATTTCAGTTTGACATCGAAATTGATTATATAAATACTCGTATGTATGAGATTTAATTCTTAAAATATTTTATTGTATTTATTCACAACAAATAATATTCTCAAATATTTATACTTCCCAGCTGATACGATAAATGGGGTGTTATAAGTTTTCCACTTTGTCGGCTCTCCTTTGTCTGCGTGTCTGTCCAAATGGATAAACATACATACATATCATTACGGGTGCCTTACGGCGCTCGAGACCGCCTAGACGGCCCAGGGTTTTTAATCCCACCTCGTCGTAGCCGATGGTATGAGTCTACACCGAACAAGTGGCTAGCTCGTCGCGATGTGTTCAATAGACTTAATAACCCATCTATAAACAGTTTCACAAGTTGGTATAGTGAAACCGGGACCGACAGCTTAACGTGCTCTCCGAGGCACTATAGTGGTGTTGTCAAGAAATGTACATATTTTTTTTTATTAAAAACTCATTGGTACACACCGGGATTCGAACCAGGGACCTAAGTGTTTTTAAGTCCAAGGTCTAACCAACTCGGCCACCACATATATAAACACAATAAATATATACCATCACGGTTGGCTTTTTTTGGGCTCCCGAGAACCGTTTAAACGGATGTGAACGTTAAAAAGGATGCTCCCATTTTACTGCGATTTTGAATTCCGTACAAACTTAAAGAAAATATTATCAGTATTCAATTAAAATAAAATATTTCCCAAGTGGCAATAGAGGGAGGGAATAATATTATTTATAATTCCTGGACCACTTTATAACTTTGTAGCACTAAAATATTGCTTTTAAAATGACGTTGAATTAAAATGCATCAGAGAGCAGTTGTCGGTCCCAGTTTTACTTTACTAACTTGTGAAACTATTTATAGATACTTAATGAATATTTCCAAACACCGCGATGAGTTGGCCAGTTGTTCGGTGCCAGCTCAGAATCCCACCGGCAATTCAGAATACAATACGGCACGGTGGGTATAAACCCCCACAACTGGCTTGGGCTAAGCTATGTGGAGCAATAAAAATAATTGGTTGATTTTAAACACATTCACAGCAAAGTAACACATCTTTGGTGGAAATCTAGTCAATGGCCATACAACTCGTGCATACTTAGCCCGTATACCTCCATATAAAAAACGTAGCTTCGTTAAATCTCTTACCACCATTGCTAAGTTAAGGTATTATTTACACAAAACACATATAATACTTTGCTGTTGCAGGAGCGAAAATAATGAAGTTTAATTTATAAATCTGAAAATATCGAGGCCATATTATAATGTAAATTAAAGCCGATTGTTATAACAAATTGAATCGGTAGCGCATGGACATCACTAAAGCTGTGAAAAGTAAAATTAACGCTTGAAAATAGTATAATTTACTGACTTCCATGCTTATATATACGTGGTGGCCGAGTTGGTAAGACCTTGGACTTAAAAATACATATGTCCCTGGTTCGAATCCCGGTGTGTACCAATGAGTTATTAATTAAAAAAAATTATGTACATTTGTTTGACAACACCACTATAGTGCCTCATTTAATACATACATATACATATCATCACTGGTGCCTTACTGCGCCCGAGACCGCTAAGACGGGCCCAGGGTACCCAGCGGAGGGGTTTTATTCCCACCTCGTCGTAGCCGATGGTATGAGTCTACACCGAACAAGTGGCTAGCTCGTCGCGATGTTTTGAATAGACTCAATAACCCATCTATAAACAGTTTCACAAGTTGGTATAGTGAAACCGGGACCGACAGTACTCTCCGAGGCACTATAGTGGTGTTGTCAAACAGATGTACGTATTTTTTTTTATTAAAAACTCATTGGTACACACCGGGATTCGAACCAGGGACCTAAGTGTTTTTAAGTCCAAGGTCTAACCAACTCGGCCACCAGTGCCCACCACGTAGATATCGAATTAATGAAAACCTCTATTACTCAAATATCTTATTTTTCGTGTCTGCATTTTTTTTTTAATACATTTATGTCACGGAGAATCTAAGATTATATTATATATATAGATTGTACCGTATTAAATACTAACACACTTACGTGGTACGACCCATCCATTGTTAATATAATTTTCCATTATTTCTGTATATAGCCCCTACCATATTATTATGTTAGCAATATTTTAACAGTATATTATAATTGAATTCTATTGTATTAATTAATTACTTTGCATCTTGCTCCGGAGACGAGGTGCAATTTGAATATTATTAAATTTAATATCCATTAACTCAGGATGTATTTATCTAACTACTAGCGGAGCCGACACACATTGTTCTGCCCGAACGTTTGCCAGCTATTATATAGTCCAGCAAACGATTTTTCGATAATATAATTTTCTATAATAAATATAGTTAACGATTTTGACATTTTAATATTTTAGTTTCATGATTGTGTAATTTAAAAGAAAATATATATAACACTTAGACATAACCTAGAACCCGATTGCAGCGCAACCTACCGGGTCAAATTTTGAATCTAAACTATCTAGGAATCTGCCCACTCAAATACACACAAAAAAAATATTGATTTAAATCTATCCAACTGTTTATTAGAAGTTCGACACGGACAGAAGAAATATGTATATATTAAAGATATAGATTATAAATATAAAGTTTATATTAGTACCTAAGTAAATTTTCATTATTTTCCAAACTTCCATTTACTTACTGTGTTAATCAAACATAATGTCAATATTCGTATCTTAAATAAATTAAATAGAAGAATTTTGACATACTTATTAGTTTTTTTTCATCTGCAGGTTTTGAACAAAATATAAATAATTGTTGTATCTAAAAATAAACACAGTCTAAAGTAGTTAACAAAAACTGCTTAAAATTGTGATACTTTTATTTTAGGTTTGATATTAAGGTTTTAACTTTGATTTCTAGAAATCGAAGTTTCTATGAAACCGGTATAAATACGTTAAGATTAAATAGATTTCCTGTTACTAGTTCACTGTACTAATATTATACGGGTTAAAGTCATCTCCAAATTCTAATCCTATAGTGGTTATCCTTTCAATAAAGCCGATACTAATCACACACATAGATCAGATCACGCCGATTAACACTCTAAATTTAAGGATATAGAAACTAAAATCCAATGATTAAATAGAAAGAAATAAAATATTTTTTTGAGTTAGATAAAGCTTCATATAGATGAAGGTTCGTTCAAAGTTTAAATAACAATTAGGTTCATTGTACACTGCTTAAAGGACATTGAACGCTAACTAAACTAAAAAATGGGTTTGTTTATTTTGGTTTATTTTGGTGTTGTTCGCCAAGATGCTGACATTAAACAGTTTAGAACAATAAGAAAAAAACCAGAAAACTTCCCAACTTAATACCAATATAGAATTAATAATTCATAAGAATGTGCATAGTAGAAAGTAAAATAAAAATTATACATAAGAAATCAGAGATCTAAACACTGCAGATCAGTCCCTTTCCTCCCAATTACGCGATGGACCCGACCGAGACAGCTAAGAACATTGTATCTCGAATTATTTATCTTAACAATAATGCAGTAGTCTCCTGAAAATCTATAAACCCGCAGACTAGAACTGAAACATAGAAAACATTGAAAACCGAATAGGTCTCTTGACGGTTTTTACATCTGTGGTAACGGGTTCGTCGGCTAGCACACTTATCCCATCTGCTAAAGATCTACCACAAATTTATTTGTATTATACTGTGACTAAGTATTGTAAAGCTGTGCTCCTCTTTATGTTACAATTCAAAACATCTCTAAAAGTAATTAATTTTGTTCTATTCATTTTCACAACAACTGTCTGTGATTGTTATGTATTATATCAAATGGCAGCCGAAATTTCGTTAACATGTAAAATATCAAAGGTAATTTTGGTATAGCTAACGACCGATCTGAAAAACTAAGAAGAAAATTCATGAATAATGGGTTTGAATATGAGTTTAATTTATTATATTTTTCATGAAAGCCCGTATGGAATTTTGTAGACAATATATATAGTAGTGTAAAATGCTTGTTTGTCTTTATTTTTTTCCGAGATTCATACTGATTTATTCTCATGAATATCATGTTAGAAAAAGATGCATCGTTGAGTACCGATTCGTGGGGCTGTAATGGACTTAAATTTTAAAATAAGCTGGACGAAGAATAAAGTTCTCTGAATATTATCCCGATGTTTGTACCCCAAACTTATTTAAGTGACTTATCCTTTACGAAAACTGTCATTATCTTATGACTATTTTCACAGATATTTTCTTCGTGTATTGTGTGTGTATAAGTAGTAAGTAAGACTCTAAATTAGCGATGTTAGTTCTAGTTTTACACAAAATAAAATATTTAAAAAAAGCGTGTAAGCACAATATTTATAATTTTAATATATAATTAAAAGTAAATAATTTATATCAAATTATTTACTTTCATTTTCAACATAGCCACAAAAATTTTATTTCAATGAAATTGACATTTGATTTTATTTAAATATCCTCCTAATGATACAGGCTGAGATGGCGTTTAAGTAGTTAACAAATAATTCTCAGATAATTTTATTTATCTAAACAATAGATTTATGTCGGAAGAATTAATTAGTGAACCATGTGTTTTGTTGTTTTATAAAGTTATGTCAAAGGAAAAATTACTGAACCATATATGTTTTGCTGTTTTATTTGAAAACAATGAATAAAGAAGTTATCTTTTGTTTACAAACTTTTAGATCGACCTAGTTCGGTGCACATTATAATTATGCTTTCATTGTATAAACGAGGTTTTAGTTTTTATATAATTAAATTATTATGATAAAATGTTAAAACCTACAATGTAGAGACTTAAGGCCTTCACTCCAGTTTATGTTTTTAATTCATACAAAATTAAACTTTAACCATCTAATTTATTTTAAAAATCTTTAGGACATATTTTCACTTATATATTTTATCTATGGTCATATACCAAGCCGTTAGGCTCGTACTATGCGTAACATATACTACAAAGTAGTTATAGTTTGCAAGTTTAATATAATTTGTTTTTATTGAATATTTTTCATAGTGGGAGCGAACTAATATAAAATAAAGAACTATGTATATATCGACTATATATGCACGGAATTTCTTGGTCTGATCTTACGTATTAGACCGCCTCCGTAGGTTAGTGGTTGCGCCTTTGGCTGTGAATACGGAGGTCGTGAATTCGATTCCCACCCATGGCAAAAAAAAATAGTACGTTTTTCTGTACAGTTTGTCATGGTCTGGGTAATAAAATATAATATGTATTATATCATTGTTTCCGGTACACATAGTACAAGCCTAGAGCTTAGTTTGTGACCAGAGCAATATGTGTAAATTGTCCTACATATTATTATTATTCCATTACATATATTACTATCAGTTATTGAAGCCTGAATTTTGTTTTAAGGTTGGCATGTGACTTTGTACTTACCTGATGTTAGCACCTACGAAGTCTGAATGGGGTCGATAAAAAAAAAGGATTTTTGTCAAAAAAATAATGCTTATTTAACATTATTAACCGATTTTCATACCATTAGGCTAAAGCGCTCTTATTTATATAAAATCATAAGACATAAAATAAAGATTAAACTAAGCTGAAAGCTTTTATAAATCTTGATGGATATACATAATAAATAAACCAACAAAAATAAATTTATAGGTTAGTTTCAAAAAGATATATGAGGGGTGCTTATACCTGTTAGTATAGAACCCCAAGTTTATAAGATGAAATAAAACAAATTGTTTAGATGCCAGTGACAGACCACCGTAGAATGTATTTAAGATTATTTTAATGAATTTAAAATAAGTTCATAAGATTTTTTTTTTATTAGATAAGTCCTAAAAAGTACACGAATAGGGTCGATCAATATAAAGTTATTTAACAACATTGATCGCTCCCACTATGCTGGCTGAATGATCCAGCTACGAAACGGGCGGCGACAATTTGTATTATTCAACCGTCCGTACCTAACCCTCAAAGGAGCGTCATCTCGACAATAAATCGATGCAGTAGTCTCCTGAAAACCGGTGAACCCACAGACTATAAATGTGGTTTACTAGGTTTAAATGTGGTTAGGGTTTAACTTTACTAAAAATATTTAGAACCTACTACTACGTTTACTAAAAATATTTAGAACCTACTACTACGTTTACTAAAAATATTTAGAACCTACTACTACGTTTACTAAAAATATTTAGAACCTACTCTCTGAAATCAACTTAGTTGGTAATCAGTAGAATCATACTTACACCCTAATAGAATCATGCACCCTTTTTTGACAGTTTTATATATAAGATTGGTTAGCAGAATACAAAATATGTCAAAATTAAGCAATTGTGATTATCTTGCGATGCGTTTATGACACGATTGATCTATAAGTAAATTTAGGAGAGTTGAGGTACATTTTCTGGTACGATAGACTTTTTAGCCATTTTTCAATTATTTTATGAATCAGACGTAACTTTGTTTCCTTCGTCAAAAAAGTATGACATATTATGTTTTATATGTTATCATGAAGCTAAAAAAACGCGCCCCGTAGCAGTTATGGTAGGCATGGCCGCATACGGCCATGGTTTTTACCTTCATGTATATTATTGTCACGAAATATGAAACTTGATAGGCCTGTGAGTTAATGTCAAGAGTAAAGTAAAGGAATGAACATATGGAAACAGGTGTTATAATATTGGGATTATCATTATCTACATATTTTCTTTCGTTGTTTGCTAGACTCTATACATTAAATATGTGTACTAATAAAATGTCTCTATATTTTTTAAGTTATTATTTGTATTATAAAATTAAAAGTAAGGATGCAAGACAGTTGGTGGACCAGATTGGTCGGCAGCTTCTCCAAAGTACGGGTGAACTCGATCATTCACAAAATATCAGTCTGGCAATACAGAGAGGAAATACCTCTTCTGTACTAGGCACCGGTGTTTTGTCGGGGATAGAAGAATACTTTACCTTTTCTAGATTAGGAAACAACTAGTTAGGTATAAGACCAACTCAGTAGTTTTAACAGTTTATGTAGTAGATATTTCATTGAGCTATCATCAACTATTAATTAGTTTGAGAACAATATAATATTAAGAAAAAGGTTAGGAATACCTAATAAACTTAATACTACTTAAACAGTCGTTTTTGTCTAAAAACTCTTTGACCTGTTGCGTCGACATTAACGGCGTTAAACTTTGCCTGAGGTTATATCGGGGAAAGAAAAAGAGGAAAATACGAAATCTTAATAAGTATGAAAAGGCAAGTATGAGAACAACCACTTGTTGCGTTGAAGTTAAGCAAGACCGGGCTTTCTTAATATACTCTCTTAATTTTGTTTCATTTCAAGCCATTGAGGAAGCTGTGTTAAAGAGATTTTTCACGGCCTTTTAAATCAAGATGTGTTTTATAATTCATATTAAAATTTATAAATTTTGACGATATACTTTTTATTTATGAAGATTTACAGGAAACCTTCGAGTTACCTAGACATGTTTTACGTCTTTAGATGCAACGAAGGGGCGCATTTTACATTAGATTATCTATACTTATATTTTTTCTTCACCATCAGCTACGACGAGGTGGGATTAAAACACCTCCGCTGGGTACCCTGGGGCCGTCCAGGCGGTCTCGGGCGCCGTAAGGCACCCGTGATGATATGTATGTATATTTTTTCTTGCCAATTGAAAATCTTAAAAATATACTTTTATAAATGACTAGGTGATCTGCGCCACTTCGTCTGCGTAACTTTTACCGTTTACGCAGCGTACGCTCTCAAAATGAATATTTTTTACCCGTTTTTGCAACATTGTTCATTGTTACTCCTCTCCTATTGGCCATAGCGTGATGTAATGTAGCCTAAAGCCTTCCTTGATAAATGGGCTACTTTTTTTTTTTAATTCGAACCAGTTGTTCCTGATATTAGCGTGTTCAAACAAACAAACAAAATCTTATATATATATATCATCACGGGTGCCTTACGGCGCCCGAGACCGCCTAGACGGCCCCAGGGTACCCAGCGGAGGGGTTTTAATCCCACCTCGTCGTAGTCGATGGTATGAGTCTACACCGAACAAGTGGCTAGCTCGTCGCGATGTTTTGAATAGACTCAATAACCCATCTATAAACAGTTTCACAAGTTGGTATAGCGAAACCGGGACCTACAGCTTAACGTGCTCTCCGAGGCACTATAGTGGTGTTGTCAAACAAATGTACATAAATTTTTATTAATTAAAAACTCATTGGTACACACCGGGATTCGAACCAGGGACCTAAGTGTTTTTAAGTCCAAGGTATAATCAACTCGGCCACCACGTATATCGAACAAAATCTTCAGCTTTAAATATTAGTATAGATAGTCAATGAAGTGGTTTTATTTGGTAATGATATATTTTATGGTGATTTAATTTGTACTGTTTATATCTATATATATATATATATATATTGACAGCCTCCGTAGACTAGTGGTTGCGTCTTTGGCGTTGTATCCGGAGGTCGTGGGTTCGATTCCCACCCATGGCAAAAAAATATTAGTATGTTTTTTTCTGTACAGTTTGTCATGGTCTGGGTGTTCATAAAATATAATATGTATTATATCGTTGCTTCTGGTACACATAGTACAAGCCTAGAGCTTAGTTTGTGACCAGAACAATATGTGTAATTTGTCCTACATATTATTATTATTATATATATATAGATATAAACAGTACAAATTATTCTGCAGAAATCAAACAACAATCCTCGGTTTAATATTAGGTATTTTTAAAAAAAAGAACGAATTTTTAAAAAAAGTAAAGATACAAGAACAAAATATACTCACTTAAAAATAAACTAAATTATAATATAAACTAAAAAAAAAAAACTCACCTATAAAAAAATACGGATTCCAAGCCAGTATAAATAATAATAAGTACCATCACTAAAAGAAAGTTAACTCTACTTATTTCAAGATCTATATTTTACGTACATCATTTGTTTTTAGATATTCACACTAGACATAGGATCTCGATAAAATTTGGTAATTAGCTAAAATTATAATACAGAAATAACAATAAAATAAAAAAACCCTAATAACAATAAAAATAAAATTATAACAAATAAATTTCTTCCAAATCACTGTCAGATGGAAGGGTGCCCAAAAGACTGACTGAGTGTCCTCGCTGTATAGCTAAACTTTAACGTTGTCCGAGGAACGAGCCAGCCCTTTGGTCACCTGATATTTCGACCAACTACTCCAAACGGCACATAATAAATATAATATTCTCCAGTTAGATTTAAGGTTTCCCGATTTTAATATTTATGTAAAATTTAAAGCTATTTTTAATATTAAATATAATATTTAAAAAAAAAATTAAGTGGTACCGCGCCACAGTAATATAATAACTTGTATATATGATACAAATAAAGGGATTCCGCAAAATTAGTAACACTTGATTTAATTTACAACTAATTATTTTTTTATGTTTACAACTCTATTCAGTTTCAATAAAATTTATTTGAATGTGAATTTAACATGTATGCCACTAATAAAAAGGCAACAACGAATCCTATTAACGGTTGGTTCTCTCAGAACAATGTAAATCAAATTAAAAAAATAAATAAATAAAAGCAAGTTTTATTTTAATGTCTAATATATATAATTATTAATGTCTAATATATATAATTGTATTCAATAAGACATTGCAAATGCTATTAATATATTTATTTTAAATTATATATTATATTAAATTATAAAGTATATTTAACATGTATATTTTTTGTTATAGGCTTGTGCGGTTTGGGTTTTTGAAAAGAAACTCGTGAAATTCTCAAGACCCGAAAAAAGAGACGAGTACTATTTGAAGTTGCGCGAAAGCATCTATCGCCAGAACAGGTTTAAAAGTTCTAGGTTCCTGCATGTTAAACATTACATGGAAGAGTCAAAAACAACTCTGGCTTTTGTTAGTGAGCCTATCCACGGAATACTGGATAATTTGCTGGATCAAATTGTAAGTTTTTTTTAAACTTTATTTAAGTATAACTTGCAATGTTCGTATGTAGCATTTATTGTGACGTTTTTTTATATGATTTTTATAGATAACAATATCTACATGAGTTTTAATGACATTGTGATATTAAGGTACCAATAAAATGGAGTGGCAGCAATATTAATTTTTTAAATGTTTATGAGTAGAAAAAACAGGCTTTAAACTTTTAAATTATATAATTTAATTTCTTTTAAAGATTCCGTTTAGTTGTTGCTCATTTGTTTTATTAAAAAATTGGTGACTATGCAGTATTGTAATACCAATGACCAGTTTAATTATAAAGATTAGAAACGTCGTGTTTTCGTTAGTTATGTTAAATTTATAGCATCATCATCATCATCATAGCAGCCTTTCACGCGCCGACTGCTGGACATAGGCCTCCCCCAAGGATCGCCACAACGACCGGTTCTGCGCTGCCTGTAGCCATCGGCTTCCCGCGACCTTTTTCAGGTCGTCGGTCCATCTTGTGGGGGGCTGCCTCTGCTGCGTCCTCCAGCACGCGGTCGCCACTCGAATTGATATCATACGACATTGAAATTAAAGTAACATTATGTGATGCTGAATCTGGATGGTAGCAATATTAGAACCCTATAAACATTGTGATTTCGCTAGTTTTCTATATTTAATTTATAGTTGTCTATACAATATTATAATACAAGTGACCTTATTTGATGCTGGATCTGAATGATAGCAGTATAGAACTCTTCAATAGTGTGACTAGAAACATGGTTATTGCTAGGCTACTATGTTGACCATGCGACATTATAATACCTATTGAAGAGAGAAACTTCGTGTTTCTGCTGATACCTATTTTAAATAACTAAAGTTTTTTTTTTCTATTTAATGATATACTTAGGCATTTCTATATATATATATATATATAAATTAGAGGCTTTGTTTCATATCACATTAAGTGCAGGTAAACTAGTCTACTAAGCAATCTAATTAAATCCATTAGTGAACAGAATACTTTTTTGCACTAAATAATTTTCTTGCAATTTTCCATAAAATCAAACAAAGTAGAACAAAGAAGGAAATGCTTCACAATAAAATAATTTCCGGGTATTTAAAACGGTCCGGTAAATAAACCATTTTGTAATTAGTTCTAAATTAAGATGAAACACTTAATAAATTTACCTCTGAAAGAAGGTCTCTTTGTTACACGATAGAAAAATATTTCCTGAATATATTTCCAGAAAAAAAATCAACAACTTGCCATCCGCTTAAAATATCATTGGAAATTTAAACATTCTTTAGTTATTGTCAGCATCTGTAGACTAGTGATTACGCCGTTTTCGTTTTGTCCAGTGGTCGTGCATTCGATTCTCATCTGCATAACAATATTATTACATTTTGCAGTCAATTTTGCCTTGGTATGGGTTTTAATAAAATAACATATATAACATGTATTGTTGCGGCATCCATATCGGAAAAAAAATAAGATGGTGCACTAATCCTGAAATAATTTCTGTTTGTGACACAAAAGAAGTTATGCACCAAGTTAGTCAACAGTCGTGAAGTATAAGGAAAAATTTACATTAATATGTACTGATGCATTATAAGTAATATTTGACCGCCTCCGTAGACTAGTGGTTGCGTCTTTGGCGTTATATCCGGAGGTCATGGGTTTGATTCCCACCCATAGCAAAAAAAAAATAGTACATTTTTCTGTACAATTTGTCATGGTCTGACTGTTAATAAAATATAATATATATTATAACATTATTTCTGGTACACACTGGTGGATACCTACGGTAACGCGCCATCATACATTTTGGCCACATCGAAAATCCCTGGTCAGCCGCGAGCATAGCTGAGTCACGTAAGCGGCTGAAGTACAGGGAATTAATACAAAATCATCATTTCGTAGCATTTAGGGTGGGTACCGAGGCTCGCGGATTTATCCGAGACCTCGGAAAACGAGTGTGGAGATCCCAAATGCTACGCCTATTTCAAACAAAAAATCAGCATTTCCATACAAAAAGGCAATGCTGCTAGCGTCTTAGCCAACCTACCAAATGGTGCCTCATACAGTGTTTTTTTTTTCAATAATTTAAATTTTGAGTAATTTTATTTTTATAGGTTTATTTATTTTATATTTTGTAATGTTTTACAAATAAATGATTTTACATTATTAAAACGGTATAACCATTAGGCAAATGTTTATAATATAACGAAATGGTAAAAGCAGTGCCTTCTAAATCCACAACCGATAACTTTATGCACAGACTCTATCTAAAATTGATAGGTATAAACCATATAATAAACTTTTGATTCTACATGCCAAGCAAAATATTCTATAAAATAAAATTAGAACTTATTTATTTGTCATATGATCTAGTTTTAATATTTAAAATTGTTAATTAATGTTAAAATGTTTATCTTTTCCATCCAGAAATACCAGTACCTGGAAAATGAAAAAACGTACACACTGAAGCCTTACACCCAAAAGTGTTCAAGTGAAAAAATTAAAGATGGACAATCCAAAAATCGCATTCCTGAGGGTCTAGCGCTCCAATTCTCCTTCAACGAATTGGAGTTTGGATTGACTCAGGTACGTGCGCATAACCGTAAGATATAAATGGATGATATTTACATTATGCAGGTACTCTGTTATTATATATTATTATTTAGTAAAGTGCCTGTACTCTTTAGTATTTGCAGTTCTGTACATTGGTACAGCAACCAATTGCTAAACTGTTAAATAATCTGCCATAGGGTGTTTTGCGCATGCTTTTAGTAGGGTTAGAGCATTTAATGTATGCTGCGATATGCATATCGGTAACTCAATGGCTATATTCCTCTGTTAGTTTGTGTGAAGCACCAGAGTTTTTTACTTGCTGGTACCTTTTTCTCCGGGGTGTCTCCGGAGGGATCGACTTTACAACTAGTGTTTACGCCCTTAAAGATACCGATCCATATAACTATGTTAATGCGATTGATGGTCATTTAAAAAATGTCTACAGCCAATATAATGATAATATAAGAACTAATATTTAAGGCGTGGATACGGTTGGTGAGGTCGGTCGCCTCGGTGGCACCCTTGTATGGCAGATGATAATCGGAAGGTCAATGGAATCAGCTAACCACCTAGTCTTACACTAGTTGGTTATGTAGCGTGCGTTCGGTTGGTTGGTTTTTTCAATACTTTTATTTATGACACCTTTTATTAATTAATCTATAATGGTTATATATATATATATATATAGCAGCCTAACCAAACGCACTCTAGACCTTATTGTTAAAACTTTTTTTTTTTTTTTTTTGACTATTCATAAATATCTGTAAAGATTTACATGAAATAAATAATATTTGATTTGATTTGATATTTGATTTTGATTTGATGATGAATGAAAGGCTAAACAAAAGGGTGTATATAATATTAGTATCATTGCACTCATAGTATTTTCAAGCTTAGATTTTTTGTGACCAGAGCAATATGTACGAAAAGTATTCCATAAAAATAAAAAATAAAGGTAGGTGGTGCTGCAATAAGGTTCTTGGTTTTATTTTTAGCTTTGCTTTGGGAAACAGCAAATCGCAGAATGATAAATCGAAAACATTGAAAAATATCAAATGTTACTTAGTAACTTCATATTAGCCCAAAGTACATCCTTTCAAATTCATCTTGTATATGTACTACCTATTATTATTAAGGAATAGTTAACATGTTGACTACACTTACTATGCCTTGCTGCCTATTGTATCACTGCCATAATAAAAAGTTGCGGACTCTCGCGCATAAATAATAATGAGTTTAAACACCGACAAAATCGACAAATTTTTTTTTGTTTCTGTAGGTGAATTTGATGAAAAAAACGCATAATATTACTAACAATAAGACTTCTTATCGGGATTTTTTGTGTCTACAGTATTCGGGTAGCCCGTGTATACTACGAATACTGTAGACGCGTGTTTCTATTACAGTTTTCATAGCTAATATTAATAAATATTATTGTGAAAAAGTGTACTAATTTTGTAGAATAAGCATTCGTATAGTGGTATTAAGTGTGTGAACTGTAGCATTTACGCAGTGATCTCGGTATTTGTGCTATCTCCAATAATCCCAAAATCTTCAGTAAAATGGCGGTACCCATTTTATTGTTGAAGCTTTTCTACTTCACTTGATATTGGCAAGACTATACCGTATGCTTTCATACGGTCATGTCGCTATTCCTTTTTCTACCCTAGTCCTTTCCCGATTCCTTTCCATCCTGTTATCCCTCTTTCACAAATATTAAATAATGATTTTCAAACTGCCCACTTATTACTATTTATTTGATTTTTCAGTATTTATTTATTAGAAAATATTTAATGAAGAGACATGAAAAGCTTATTATTTTATAATATGTATACATTTATAACAAAAAATGTGAATAAGCATCTATTCGTGTATTCGTACTTCTATGTACGTACATGTAATTATAACTCAATTTTGATTATTGTTGAAAATTTGCCTTTAAAACGGAATTACGTATTATATTAATACAAATAAATACCGGTACCGGTGATAAGGTACTACCCGAAATGATCAAATATGGAGGGCACAAACTCTGGAGCGCTTTCCATTTGTTGTGCAACTTATGCTGGCATATGGGAAGAGTTCCAGAGGACTGGAGGGGCGCAGTGATCGTTCCCTTGTACAAAGGCAAGGGGTCCAGATTAGACTGCGCCAACTACAGAGCCATAAGTTTGATCAGTTTGGGAAGGAAAGTGTATGGAAAGATTCTCTCGAGAAGAATGGAAATGATGACTGAAGGATTACTTTGGGAGGCTCAAGGAGGCTTTAGATCTGGTAGGGGATGCACGGATCAAATCTTCTCCCTCCGTAACATCACAGAGAAGTTCCTGGCCGTAAACCAGAAAGTTTTCTGTGCTTTTATGGATTTGGAGAAGGCGTTTGACAGAGTTGTAAGAAAGGAGCTGTGGGACATTTTGCCTGATTATGGTATTGATTACAGTCTCATGCTGGCTGTACAATCCTTATACAAAAATTGTACAGCAAGCGTACGAGTGGATGGCATTCTATCTCCCTGCTTCAATGTCAATATTGGCGTCAAACTGGGATGTGTAATGTCCACCAGACTGTTCATCATATACCTAGACAAATGCCTGCAGAGACTGAAAGAAAATAGATGTGGGATCAAAATGGGTGATAAGTTGATTAATACACTATTGTATGCAGATGATGCTGTACTCATTGCATCATCTCAGCAAGAGCTTCAATCACTTGTCACAGATATGAAAGATGGATGTGCTGAAAGAGGTCTCCGAATAAATGCGGGAAAATCTAAGGTGTTAATATTTGAAAGAAACGAGAAAACGAATGCGACGATCATGGTTGATAATGTGAATCTAGAACAAGTGTCTGAATTTATATATCTGGGTAGTGTATTCACTAGGGATGGTAGATATGAAAAAGACATTGAAAGGAGAGCGAATGCAGGCAATAGTGTCAATGGCGCACTGCGTTATTTGGTGGGTAGTTCAAATATTACTACAAAAGCAAGACTAGCCATTCATAATGCAGTGCTTGTCCCAACACTATTGTATGGAAGTCAGACTTGGGTATGTCAGGAGAAGGATGAAAGTAGAATTAATGCTGTAGAAATGCGCTCATTGCGACGAATGTGCGGTGTTAAAATAACAGACCGGATCCGCAATGAGGTAATTCGAGAACGAGTGGGACTGAATGAAAGTATAGGCATAAAAATGAGGAAGGGCATGCTATGCTGGTTTGGGCATGTAGAAAGAATGAGCGATGAAATAATGACGAACCAGATATATAAAAGTAAGGTGAAGGGTAAACGTGGCCGTGGGAGACCAAGACACACTTACCATGATCACATTGAAAAGGTTCTAAAATATGGTGCAGTTAAAAGTCTCCGAAATCGGCGTGCATGTATGCGAAGAGTTATGACTGTGGACGAGGCAAAAGAAGAATGTAGAGATAGAGACAAGTGGCGCTCGGTTGTCTCTGCCTACCCCGTAAGGGACCTGGCGTGAAGATAAATAAATAAATAAAACTCATTTTTATTTATATACGATACTTTAGAATGTAACACGATATATTCTACGTACTTTGTAGCTTAACTTAGTCGCCATAGCATCGTATATAGTATATTTTTATCTATTTAATGATTTTAGCTTTTCTTTATATAAATTATTTATTATTAAAGTTTTTTATTATTAAAAATTATACATTTTTTTGATTCAATTTCTTATTAATTATTTATTTATTTTATAACATACATAGATTGTATAATTTCATTATATATTGTTATAATAATATATTGGTTTGAATTTGGGCTGGTACAATTAGCTCTTTTATAATATAATTTTATGTAACCATTTTTTTTTCTCTTTTTTAAAGGGCTTTTGTCTTTTATGACCAAGTCAGCCCATATAACACTTATAATAAGACAAATTCGTTGCATTTACTATCGTACATATATTATGTACGTACTTCAAACGCAAAATAATCTTTATAAAATTTTTAAATGTAACATTCCGCGCAAAAAAATAATCTTTCAGGTTGTTTAACATGAATAAAAGTGAGTGAGTGAAGTGCCACTTTTCCATTTCGCAACTTTACTTTTGTTTCCTTGGCGTAAGAACTACGTTTTGAGCATAAATTTTGCGAATTCTCGTACTGTACTTTCTGCATTTTCAATAGACTTTACAGCTTTCAATTACGTTCAACATTGATTTATTACTTACCTCCATCTTATTGCGCATTTTTTTATGTTTGTGGATGTCGGAAGTACCTATGTATGTATATATACTGGTAACACATTATGATTTAACGTAAAAGCTTATATACCGTAAAAGCTTATATACCGTAAACTTTTATTGTAAATTGTAAGAATTTCAAACTTTTTATACCTAGTTATTTATTTAAATCTTTATTGCATACAAAATTCAAAGGCGGACTTAATGCCGCTAGGCATTCTCTATCATACCCTCTAGGCGGTCTCGGGGGGCGTAAGGCACCATAGTAGAAGTATTATCAACGGAAATAATTGCTCCATTGTATTGGAGCTATTGCGTCTGATTTCTATTTTTTCCTTAATTACAAGTTATTAAACAACCTTTGTAATTACGGAATTCAGATTTACTAATCCAAACAATATTTCTTTTATTTATTTCGGTAGGTATACAAAAATACACCATCATGTCTGTATCCTTTGTTAAGAGGTAAGCAGAGATTTACACCACTTCGCACGATTCCTACAACCAAAATTTATATTTAGCCTTTATTATTTTTAATGTAGTTTTTTTTTATATTATAAAGTTACTAAAATTCAAATTAAGAAGCGATATAATTTAGCTTCTAAATTTGAACTTTAGTAGCTTTATAATATAAAAAAAACTACATTAAAAATAATAAAGACCAGTCAATCCCGTCAGCAACTACATAAATATTTTATATAAAGCCCAATTATAATATGAATTTAATTGTCCATTCTGTGTGTTCTAGTTGTTCAAATATGTAATACCATTATTAATGAATATCAGTATTGCAATATTATATTGTCTATAGTAGTATTTATTAATTAACCACATAACATGAATTCATGATTTGAGGTTTTGCCTTCCTTTCAATTATACATTTTATTATTAATCTATCTACCGCTCTTATATTAAAAATAAATAAATATAAATATCATCGCAGGTGCCTTATGGCGCCTAGATGGCCTCAGGGTATCCAGATGAGGGGTTTCTACTCCTATCTCGTCATAGCCGATGGTATGAGTCTGCACCGAACTGTGGCTAGCTCGCCGCGATGTGTGGATAGACTCAATAACCCATCTATAAACAGTTTCACAAGTTAGTAAAGTGAAACTGGGACCGACAGCGTGTTCGTGTTATCCGAGGCACTAAAGTGGTGTTGTTAAACAGATGTACATATTTTATTAAATTAAAAACTCGTTGGTACACACCAGGGTTTGAACCAGGGACCTAAGTGTGTTTAAGTCTAAAGCCTAACCAACTCGGCTACCAGTAGGTATTTATTCAAATTCTTTCTATATTAAAAATCTAAAAAATAAACGTTACCTACCTATTTTATAACCGCATTCTTAGTCAGGCATAATGAGAAATAATTGCAATCAATACTAATTACTTTCCAATGGCCGTTTTCATTAGTTATTACGTTATCTTACCTCTTTTGTAACCGCATTTTTAATCAGGCATAATGAGAAAGAATAGCAATCAATACCAATTACTAACCAATGGCCGCTTTCATTCGTGTTTTTTTTACACAGAGTAACTATCACTGCTTCTTTACTAGTTACGCCATACACATGTTGTATGTATTTGTGTCTGCGGTACATATTGCCTTTGAAAATACATTGATCTCGCAAGTAAATCTACCTTGTTGGTGGGTTATATTCTGTGATCGGACCCGTTAGACAGACTCCAGATCCATCCAGACGCACCCGCGCTGCGAACGTATATTTGGGCACGGAACGTACGAGAACGAGATGCACCCACCCGCATCCCACACGCGAACAACAGTTTGCAACGCTGCATCATTTTTTGCATCGCATAAATAAGAATCGCACCCTGGTAACCTGGATAGTTGAGTTCTAGAAGTGAACTTAACTCCTCAGTGGACGAACGCGAATACTTACATATATTCAATAATTTTGATGGGATATCTCCCCTAGGCATAGGTGCATACAACGCTCTTTCACATTCTTCACGCAGGACTAATCCAACCAGCGCCAACGCAACGACTTCACGTAGCCATCGAAAATCCTGCTAACTTCCCCCATACCCAACCGTGGTCCAGGAGATCGAGCTTGTCTCCCTGACTACACCAAGTCATTTTTTTTTATATCATGTTAACCTTTACAGGCATTTATGAAGGGTCAAAAAATGTATAAGGTCTAAATGTGCTCTTGGCTGGACCGCCGCGCCGTAACACCATCGCATTTTATTCCGAAATGCAACCTACAAAAGACAAGCGACATCTGCTAACCTTGAGACCAACGACTCATCTTCATTAAGCCTCATAGCTCGGCACTCTACCGAGCCCGAGGCCAGTTTGTATTTGGGCGATCCATCCCATAGTAGGCACTAATACTCCATACACGAGCAAGCCTGAGCTTTGTGAAGGTTTTGAAGGCGATTCGGTGCAAAATATCGCTTAACCTTGATATATGATAATACCAAGCTTTTTATTTGGTCTCGATAAAGAGTTCGAAAAATAATTCATCGCCGAGTCACGCGTGTCATGGTTATGGCGCGATTTTCTGTTTATAATAAATAACATGCACTTGAATTTACGGTAGTATTTGTATTAAAAGTTTTTTTACTTAAATTTTATATTGACAATTCCTTTTAGCTGTAAGCTGGGGACCTCTTGGCATAATAGTCTTGTTAACCTTACAAAGGAATTATATTAAATCTGCAGCTTCTGCCGCATTTGCAAGCACCCTTAGAGCTCTGCTCACGATCTGTTTTATTTGTAGAAAGTTTAATAAATATCTCAGTTTAAATATCTCCGTTTAAAGATATCATTAAGGCTTTAGATATTGGTTAGGTCTCTGCATTTCAGAATTTATTATAAAATATATATTGAATAATAAAATATCCATGTTTCAAATAAACATGTTTTGATATTTAAAGTACATTTGAAGTTTTAATTTAAATTAAGTAATAAACTATTCAATTCACAATTTAGACTCTTATAACATATTTATAATTTCCAAGTTTAACTTATCAAGTTTAAGTCAATTGCAAAATATTACTTAGATTAAATTTAAGTATAAGTTCTTTTTGTACTCGTGTTACCAAAACCATAAAACTAAATATTAATATATAAATTGCAATTATTAGATAATCTAATCAAGCATAGTCTAATATTGCATTTTCATAGTAACTGTTACAATCACAACATAAAAAATAATATAATATTATAGTTTAACTTGGAGCTGATAATTTTTGTAATTGTTATATAAGTTACGACTTAAATACTAACTATTTAATGTTAAATCTCAATTATGAACTATGTATTATTTTTTGGTAAATAAAAATCTAGCCGTCTATTTAAGTACCCACTAACTTACAAAATATAGACTAGTTTTTGCCCGCGTCTTCGCACGCATTAATAAGTTAGTAAAACAAATAAATAAATACTAAATATTTTTGAGAGCTTTTTGTATATCCAGACATTTTTAACTACATATTTGAGGGTTAATCATATTTAAAATTTTCGAGAAACCTTGTTATTTTTGCATTGTATTTTACTTCTCATCATGCTCCACTTATATATTATCTTTAATTTTTCAAAATTATTATAAAATTCAAAGCATAATAAAAGTTCAGTTAGTTATTAATTAATAAATAAAATTATTTAATGCAAACGTGTGGAAAAAATATATTTCATGTATGCCGCGATAACAATGCACGCACCACACAAAGGATATTCTCAAATAATAAAATTATAAAACGACAATCATAATAGAAAAAAATTTTCTTTGGGAAAACTTTTTCTTTCATATATCTTTTATGTGCACAAGAAAAGATTTTTAATAGAAAGTTCACGGTCGAAGAAAAGTAGAAATATTATAAGTTCATGCAATATGATCTATAATATCCAATTATCACAACTTGATATTAGCCTATTTAGTTTTAATTAAAAATCGTTATAACTCATATAATATGTATTATCTGGTACACATATTACAAGCCTAGAGCTTAAAAGCAATATGTGAATTTGTTTCACATAAAAAAATAAAAATAAAAATGTATACAGTACCGGGATAGTTTAAATTTATGAAATATTATATAACAATAATAATTACATACCATCACGGGTGCCTTTTTGGCTCCCGAGAACCGTTTAAACGGCCTCAGGGTACCCAACGGAGGGATTAACCTGTTCTCATTTCGCCGATAGTATTCGGAGGCAACACCCAACAAGTGGCGAGCTTGTTGTGGTGTTTATGATGGTACAGCCTCCTTGTATAACCCTTTTTGGCTCCCGAGAACCGTTTAAACGGCCTCAGGGTACCCAGCGGAGGGATTAACCCGTCCTCATTTCGCCGATAGTATTCGGAGGCAACACCCAACAAGTGGCGAGCTTGTTGTGATGTTTATGATGGTACTGCCTCGTTGTATAAACCTTTTTGGCTCTCGAGAACCGTTTAAACGGCCTCAGGGTACCCAGCGGAGGGATTAACCCGTCCTCATTTCGCCGATAGTATTCGGAGGCAACACCCAACAAGTGGCGAGCTTGTTGTGGTGTTTATGATGGTACAGCCTAGTTGTATAAACCTTTTTGGCTCTCGAGAACCGTTTAAACGGCCTCAGGGTACCCAGCGGATGGATTAACCCGTCCTCATTTCGCCGATAGTATTCGGAGGCAACACCCAACAAGTGGCGAGCTTGTTGTGGTGTTTATGATGGTACAGCCTAGTTGTATAAACCTTTTTGGCTCTCGAGAACCGTTTAAACGGCCTCAGGGTACCCAGCGGAGGGATTAACCCGTCCTCATTTCGCCGATAGTATTCGGAGGCAACACCCAACAAGTGGCGAGCTTGTTGTGGTGTTTATGATGGTACAGCCTAGTTGTATAAACCTTTTTGGCTCCCGAGCACCGTTTAAACGGCCTCAGGGTACCCAGCGGAGGGATTAACCCGTCCTCATTTCGCCAATAGTATTCAGAGGCAACACCCAACAAGTGGCGAGCTTGTTGTGGTGTTTATGATGGTATAGCCTCGTTGTATAAAGCGGACATTCATCCCAGGTACGGCCTTGTTGTCTTTTGCTTAACCTTAATATCAGTTGCGCAATGACTTAATCCCTAGGCTGTATATTATGAATTTATATATTACATACTTTACTTAGGTATTATGTTCAATGCATATTATTTATGCCGGTGGTTTAATAACCATCCAATGATCAGATAATGCTAGCCTACATAAACCGTAAGACTTAAAACTGTGTAGTAGGTAGATGCGGCGGACACTGCTGTCCTACCTACTATACATTTTTAATACTCACAATAGTTCAATAATCAAAATTGAGGAAATAAACCTCTTATAAAAAGTACCTGATAGGTTATTTTTAAAATTTTATTTATTGTGGCTTTAATATGATATCAACGAAGAACTCGAACGTCGGGTGTTTAAAATAATATTCATTCTGAAAAACTTTACAGTTAAGTTATTATATTGTGATATATTTTTTGTCTTCCCGAATCATCTATTTTACAATGCTACAAATAAATTATGAAGTAATTACTTAATATTTCATACATTACCATAATAATTACCATTTTATAGAATGCCTAAAAGGCAAGCATTCTATAAAATGGCCTGAGTAATCTATACAATACCGGATTAAACAGTTTGTTGGTAACATATATACATACACTCACATCTATGTATATGTATGACGTGTCGCGTGGGTCACGTGCCTTTTCCCGATCCCAAAAAGTATTTATTCACTTTAAAAAAATACAGACAGATAATAGTAGTGATACAATACAGGCAGATAATAGTAGTGATACAATACAGGCAGATAATAGTAGTGATACAATACAGGCAGATAATAGTAGTGATACAATACAGGCAGGTAATAGTAGTGATACACTATAAGCAGGTAACAGTAGTGATATATTACAGGCAGATAATAGTAGTGATATAATACAGGCAGATAATAGTAGTGAAACAAAAAACATAATAATTATGGTCAACATGTTTATCTGGAACCATGTGCCGCAAATGAAAAAAAAATACTGCCTTTGCCATACAAACTAGTAATGTTAAAATGACTAATATGTATGGGGAAGGAAAAATTTTTTTCTTTACCGGTTACCTTTATTTTTAATAAATACTTTGATATTTTACAGATCCTGGACGCAATTCGTTTCTTACACGATAAGCAGGGTCTGGTCCATAGGAATGTCAATCCACTCACTATTATCATCACCGCTGATGGAAATTGGAAATTATTTTCCCTTGAATTCTTAGGTGAGTAACTATATGGGTGGTTAACCCGTTTCGACTTAAAAACAAGAGACGTTCAACAGACAAGGCCTTGGGACGCCATCGAAGAGTGTTGAGCTATACAGTTAAAGGCAATGGCACATTAAATGTACGAGTATGTCGGATTGTCGGATAGGCAACCGGATGGCGAGTGGTAATCTGGGCCTTGGGGTGGTACAGGGCGTACCGGCCGAATTGACCCCAAGTGGAATGGGGCGGTGATATGAGGGTGGGTCACTTTTTTATAAACAAAGCAATCGGGTAAAAGTGCCATTGCTCATAAGGTAACCTTTATATTTTTTTGCCATCCGAAAAACGTGGACCGTGTGGCACCAGCCAACGTTGGATAAAAAAATCCATCCGATTTTGATAAGCAGTTTCAGAGAAACAACACTTTAAAGTTGGCGAAAAACGATTTTTTCAACTATAATTCTAAAAACATAGTAAAAATTGTTTAAATCGGACGGCATTCGAATTTAAACTGCCCCCTGTCCATTTGGGTTAAATTCGGCAGATTCGACATATATTTGACGTGCCGTTGCTTTAACTATAAACTATCCAGTGTGATTCACATGTGATAATATTCGTATTATGGATATAGTTAAAAAACCCTGTATTAAAAAAATATATTAGGTTAGTAGTATTTTTAGAAATTTGTAATAATTTACAAATATATGTTTGTATTTATATGTTACAACTTATCTATATATATTTAATAGAGACAAACTTGATTGTTGGTAAGTCCAAGTAAGTAATTATTCTTCATCTTTAACCAATTTATTATTTTATATTTTCAGATAGTATAAGAAATATGGAGTCGGTCCCGATTCCGCCTTATTCCATAAAATTATCGCCTATTCTCCAAACCAATCTGGACTACCTAGGTATTTATTTTATATTAATCACGAAACTTCGTAAGCTTTATTTGTTATTTTTATAATTTTTTAAACTTTTCGGACCTTGTTAAGTAGTGTCAAATTCTTAAAATACATCATCCAACACTTTTATTTAAAAATAAGAAAGGTCTTTTAAGAAATTTGATCGATAATCATAACCGTGTATTTAATATGCTTAAGTTGTTAGTATTGTCAGATTTTTTTTCAATTATTATAATTATTTTATATTCTTCATTTCGAAACTAAGTATTTTATGCCCAAAGATTTTATTTAGGAATTTTATTTCTGCATCCGTCTTACTATAACAAATATAATCTGGCTCTTAATACGTAAACATCAATATCATATATAAAATTATATAAATAACTATAACTGTTTTACAGCTCCTGATGCTCAAACCAATGGGCGATTTACTAAGCGTCATGACATTTATTCGTTTGTCATGACTTCTATTGCCTGTTTCAACAATGGGCATCCCATGATTCAAGCTCATAACGATCCTATGTTCTTCCTTAAGCTGGTGAAAAACGTATGTATATATATTATTATTTTTATTTTCCCGCTCGTTAATAAATGTTTAAAACCCGTTTTATGTTTTGCTTTTATATTACAATTTTAAAGTTTTTCCAAATTCTTAGTTAATAAATCATTTTAATATTTTTTCTCTTTTTTTCATTTGTTGTACGATTCCCTATGTACTACTATTTCATAAAAGCAGTTCGGTAACTGTAGGTAGTAATACAGTTGATGTTACGTGTAACGGTGCCATACAGATAGCCAGTATATACTTTCGCATGTATGGGTATGAATATATATTTTTTTTTTAATATATATATATATATATATATATATATCATCATATGTGCCTTACGGCGCCCGAGACCGCCTAGACGGCCCCAGGGTACCCAGCGGAGGGGTTTTTAATCCCACCTCGTCGTAGCCGATGGTATGAGTCTACACCGAACAAGTGGCTAGCCCGTCGCGATGTTTTGAATAGACTCAATAACCCATCTATAAACAGTTTCACAAGTTGGTATAGTGAAACCGGGACCGACAGCTTAACGTGCTCTCCGAGGCACTATAGTGGTGTTGTCAAACAAATGTACATAAATTTTTAGATTAAAAACTCATTGGTACACACCGGGATTCGAACCAGGGACCTAAGTGTTTTTAAGTCCAAGGTCTAACCAACTCGGCCACCACGTATATATTTTTTTTTTTTAATGTTTCAGATAAACAATAAAATTATAGCTATGCTACCTCACGTGCCGCCAAAATTGCGTGATATTACGCAGAAAATGTTAACTGAGGATTTTTCAACCAACATTACTAGTGTTGAACCATATGCTAACTACTTACAGTTGGGCAACGGCAGGTATGTATATTTTTATATACTTTGTAAAAGAATAAATAACTATTAAAATTTTTTAAGCTTGTAGCAGCCGCCATTGGAAAAGTTGTTCAATTTGATTAATAGCCTCATATTAGCCCAAAGTACGACCTTTCAAAATATACAATAGATATTTTATATATATAATTACCTAATATAATAGGTTTAATAGGTCTCCTGAAAAGACTACTGCATCGATTTTTTGTCTGTGTAGTAGTTTCCTTTCAAATCAAATCAGCAACTTCAATCCTGACGTGTTTGAAAAAATATAAAAATATTTATTTTAAAAAGTATTCTCTATGGTATCTTTTTTTATACTAACAATCAGTATACACATCGCTAACAATAATCATAAGAATTAAAACTATTTAGTGGTAGAATGAAGAAGTTATAGGTATAATATGAAGCTCTCATCCCAGACGTTTCTAGATTGAGTGATCTTTTGAAACACCATATTGGCTGAGTAGAAGAAAAAGTTGTTTATGTCAAAGTTTAATGGTACTTTTCTACATATTCGCAAAAAAATAAAATTGATCCAAATAATAGCCATTTCAAAGTTATAGAAACTTCATCATTTTAAAACATCTGGACTCAGTGTTCTATATTTTCACATAAATCTATTTTTACTTTTATCGCACAGAAAATCTAATATTCTACGAATTATTTTTAAAAAATCCACTAAGACGCACTAATTTGTGTAAAGATTGCACTTTATTAGATTTTTAGATTTGATTTTTACCCATACAGAAAGTCGTGTAGGATGACCACGTCTTTTATTGGCTCCCAGTGTAAACCCATACCAAACCAATATCCCTTCAGACTGATTCCGAAAAAAAATCCTAAACGTTCTCCGATACTTTATAGCAAATGTTTTACGAGTATAATAAATAATAATTAAAGATTTTATACCTATATTATTCTCAAAAAAAAAATTAATAAAAAAAATAGTATTTATTTTTTAATATTTTAATAGAAGAAGATAAGTATTTCTTCTAATCTACACTTCATTAGTTGTTTTTTTACCGAAATAAGTATATTTTAATGTTTTCAGGTTTGATACCGATCATGCTTTGATCGTAATGACTGTTGTGGAATACCACAAGAAACTACCAATAAATATTAAGCAAATATTTTACAGAAAATATCTAGTAAAAAATATCAAGGATATTCCAGAGGTAAATAACTTTTTATAATAAATGATTATTATTAATTTTTACGAGTTAAACATTTTAAATTTGTACATCATAAATCATAGCATATTTTAATCTACATAATTAAATAATATTTAGAATTTTTTAAATATGTAATTATTATGTCCATAATAAAATCCCAAGTCGGACTTAATTAAAATGTATTACTTACGTGGAAAAAAAAATGTATTACTTACGTGGAAAAAAAAAACTTTTAAAGTTAAGGATTATTAAGCTTATCTTATACTGAGATTAATTAAATTTGTTTATGAAAAACTATTAAATAGAAGGTATTTATATTAACGGCTAAACTAATTTTGAGCGTAGTTTCAATTTTAAACGCGCACTTCGGTATCTCGTACGTGTAAACTTTGTCTTTTTGACACTAATACGTAATAATGTAGTCGGTAACTTAACGTGTATAAACTAGCTCCGTACCCATAGTCCGGAGATGTTTTCTAAATGTTTTACAATTCTAATAATTTATTATTGTTTTTTTCAGAATGTCCTGTGGTCCAAATTGTGGCCAGTAATCATATCGGAATTAAATGATCCTAAAATATCCGAATCGGTATGCTATGGCATTCTTGCAATTGCAAATAATTTAAACCCAAAACAGTACCAGAAATATGTTGCTCCATTATTGAAGTGAGTAATCTTTTTTAAGAAAATAAGCTTTTATAAATAGGCCCGTACATAATGTTAATCACCGTAACGTAAATCGATTTAACGATTTAGGGCAACCGCAGAATATCAGAAAATGCTAACAGAAAAATAGTAACGTTCGCACATTACATTTATAATACTTTCACTGTCTGACGCTTGCTTGCCAGACGCTAGATTTTTTTTCATGAGAACGTTCTAAGGCTACGTTCACAATAGCGCTTTTTCGACGTTTTTACGCACGTTAATTTAAACGTTTCGAATAACCCATATGACTTCTCGGCTATGTGTTCACACGCGAACGCTGTTTTACGCCGGGAGTTTTTTTATCCGTCGCGGTCCATTATAAACGCCGAGCGGAAAGCGCCGACACAATGCAACAAAGGGAAACATGCCTATATGTTCACATGAGCGCATTTTTAAACGCAAATAGTGCGTCACCTACCAACGCTTTATTAAACGCTCGTGCGAACGTAGCCTTAGGGCCGGTTTCTTGATGGATAGCTAACGTTACTATAGTTAAAAATGGCGGGTGTTCTATGAGATTTTTGTCAAAACATATTTCAAATTCATATAAAAGACGCCATAACTGTCATTATTTAACAATTAGTCGAGATGACTATCCATCAAGAAACCGGGCCTTAGGGTCTTGAATTTTGTACTAGACCTCGCACATAATATATAGCAGATATTGGCTTCAAAGGTCAAGCTGTGTATATTTTGTTGTCTTTCGGAAACAATAAATATCTGAGAAACTGAATGTTTACCGGCACCGAGTTGACTCGTAGCCGTCTTCTAAGGATCTACCATGGGTTTGCGCATTGTAGAAACGTAACATATTGGTTTTGCTCACGTATACGTATACGTATACAAATACGTTACGTTGCTACACTGCGCAAACCCAAGCCTCTGTTCTGGTTCCCGGCCGCAACTCAGTTGGTTCCGAGGTTTACGCGATCTAAATAAGCGTGCGAAAGTAATAGATAATAGGATATGGGGTATATCTAAAATCTGCATAGATTGGGCTTCTAGGGCTAAATTGGCGCTTTATATATATTTTTTTAATACGCATAACTGTCATTTTCATAATTTGTTGATTTTTTCAGTTGGATGGCTTTAATATTTTATATGGTAATAAAAAAAAAGATCATACTGCCACACATTAAATATTAATTGTAGTTAAAACGGCAGAGGAGTCTTTATTTGAATTCGTTTTAATCAAAAAATCTTTAACAGCTTTTATCTAAATAGTTTTCGTACCTAACAATGTTCGGCAGTAGATCTTATTTTTTATATAAATCATAACTACAGTTACTCATTAAAAAAAAACTATTTTATTTACCACAATGTTTCGTTGTAAATAAAATTTTCGTATTTACTTGTATATTTTCACTCATATAATAAAAAAAATAGCTTTTTATACTTAAAATTACATTGAATATAGTTTATATAAAAAATAAATATAAATATCCATAAATAGAAAACCATTGTTTATTTTTAGTTTATTGCCTTTAGTAATTTTGTAGTTTTCATTTATATTAATAATAAAAAAATAGCAATAAAAAGCGAATAAAAATATTACTATACCAATTAATAAGGTTGAGTAATATTATGTATATTTATTCACGCTATTTTTTATTAAGCTGGCTAACATGGCTTTGTTACAAAAATACTACAAATTAAAAGCTACAGAATTTATTTAGGCTAAAGTAAGATCACACATCAGGAACAATTTAATTTACATTGGTTTTATATAAGTAGCTAAGCACGCAATAAATTTTTATTTAAATGCTCTATAATACTTTTTTTTTGGTATTTAAACTACCAAATTTTTAATTACACAAAAAACTTACAAAACAGAAATAAATAAATTAAAATTAAAACTATATCTAAAATGAACTAAATTAAATAAAAAATCCCCTTAAATGGGATACCACTTGGCAGAGTTTTTTTTAAAATATAATTTATATTATATTATTATTATATCTTTATAATTTAAATAAAATAGTTACCCAAATGGAAGAATGTAAACGATAAATTTTACCTAATCAGTGACAATTATCAAAAGGACCCTCTTTGTGTAACTTAAGTTGTTTAAAGCTCTACCTACAGCATTGAGGTGAAACTTTTCTATGAAGTAAATTAATTTAAAGACACCCAATTTCTATTTGTAAACTTCTTAATATAATATTAAATTTTTAATATATTTGGTAAAGTATTCTAAAATTAAAACATTAAATGTAATGTAATGAATATATGAATAACGGTTATGCGCATTAAATAATATGACTTTACTCATATCAGTCGAGGACTGAAAATGATTATCACTCTAATTAACACGCACCCTAAATTTATGCATGCATGCATAAATTTGTCAAGCACCTAGGGAAAAATCTACGATTAGTTTTTTCTTTTACTGTAAACTAATCTACAAAAGCCATTAATAGGGTCGATCAATACATTCTTGTTAAACAGCATTGGTCGTTCCCACTATTCCTGCTAAATAAATGGTGCAGTTACGAAACGGATGGTGACAAAAACTAATTTGCATAACGAGTCTACTTTAAATTTTTAACCATCTTGGTTAGTTATCGGATAATTTTGATCAAATTTTAAAAACAAATTATAATTCGGCTAAACCGAACCCATAATCTGTTAGATGCTCATAGCGAATACTAATTATTTAGACAAAGAGATAGAGAAAATACTTGATTTGGATTTCAGATCACAAAAAAAAATCCGCCAAATAACTTAAATGTAACGTTGTACGTACCTCTATGCATGCTTTTTCTAAAAAATATATTATGTATTGTTGAAGCACAGCATGTGCTCTTGTATGCCTTATGGTAAGCAGACCTTGATTTTGTGTATATTTTTTATTTATTTAAGAACACCATAGCGATGACCATTATATTACATTTAGCCGACATGAAAGATTACGAAATTGTATAACGAGTCTATTTTAATATCCTTGCGACTTTACAGGAGACTACGCCGACAAGAAATTGACGCAGTAGTCTCCTGAAAAACGGTGAACCCACAGACTAAAATCAAAATATGACTAGGTCACATGGCGGTTTATACATCTTTACATATTTTATTATGTTCCCAAAAATCTGAATCGATTTACCCCCACTATATTTCAACGTTACGTTCAAGTTATTTGCTGCTTTCTTATGTTTGAAATCGTTTTTTTTTGTAATGCGTCCAAATTAAGTATACACATAGATTTTTTTTCTTAACTGCCCTATTATTAAATTTCTGGTGCTTCTCAATTTTAATATATCCTACCTATAGCATAAAAATAAAAATTTATATGAAAGTGCCCAACGGTCCAAAATTGCCGTGTTATATTCCAATCTCTCTTATTGAGCATTTATTAATTATAATATTCCTTTAGTCTTGTTTTGGTTTGTATAGCGGGCGCCTTCTTCTCCTTCATCTTATGTTTTCGATTTGGATTGGCGATTTAGGCCTTAGGTCACTTCCCTATAATGGTATAATTCAAAGGAGAGTGATAAACATTTTAAGACCTCTTCTATAACTAACTATTAATTATTTTAATAAAGCGAAATCAATATTGGTGTTCATGCTTAATAAAATTATAACTGTTGATTTGATTTTTATAGACAAAATCCATGCTTACCTTATTTTTCAGGATTTTATTTGACTTTATTTTTCTAGATAAATCCGTAATAATTTTCTTTTTCAGGAGTTTTATTTAATTTTGCTAGATAAAATCCATTTCTCTAACCTTTTTTTTCAGGAGTTTATTTATGGACTATAAACGTTTACACAATTATTTACCGCTTATTGAACATATTGATATCATGTTGTTGAAAGGCAAACTTGCTACAATACAATTCCTTCTGAATAGGTTTTACAAATTCTTTATCCACAAGGATGTTAATGTACAAGTGAGTATAAAAAATATTATATTATTAAAATCAAATAAAATAAGTTACAGTTAAAGTAATAAACAGACTATAGAAGAAAATATTTATAAGTACAAGTATTGTAGTAATATGGATGAAATATACCTATCTTACTCGTACTTACCTTAAAAATATATTTTAAAAAAAATACCATCACGGGTGCCTATTTGGCTCCCGAGAACCGTTTAAACTCAGGCCTCAGGGTCCCAGCGGAGAGATTAACCCATCCTCATTTCGCCGATGGTATTCGGAGGCAACACCTAACAAGTGGCGAGCTTGTTGCGGTGTTTATGATGAAATAGCCTCGTTGTATAAAGCGGTCACCCATCCCAGGCCGGCCTTGTTGTCATCTGCTTAACCTTGTTATCAGTTGCGCAGTGACTTAACCACTAGGCTGGGGCCGCTTTTTACCGCTTGTACCGATTTATTAATAGAAATTACAAATAATCATAGTAAAGTCTAACCGGAATTATAAAATCTGTATTATAATATGCAATTTGACTTCTACATTATGATAAAGAATAAAAATAACATCACGACCGCCTAGCTAAAGCGCCTTAGGATAGCCAGCAGTGAGGCTTTGTTTCCACCTCGTCGTCGCCGATTATATAAGAAATAGTGAGGTTGTCGCGATGATTAAAATAAAATACCCAAATAAACTCGTACTTATTTAAACTTGGCGTGGACTGAATAAAAATGGCGTTAGGAATATGCGAATATCTCGATAACTTTAACTCCAATTTGATATTTAGATATGAGATTTTGGAAGATATAATTTATGACATTTAAATAGGAAAACGCAATTAGAGCATATTCTCCCGATAAATAAAAATGTTGAAAACACCACGTTCTATCTCAATTCTAATCTATATTAGTTTTATAATTTTTATATTTAAGCATTTTTATAAATTCCTTATTAGGATAATGTTATATTAAATTTTTAAAGATAAAAATGCAATGAAAAAAATCTTGGTGGGTGGGACTCAACCGCTGAGCCAACCAGGTTCCAGTCACCCCTCACGAATTTTGTCATTGCTTGTTATCTACTTATACTACTATATCTTTTACTATATCTTTAAAAATTTAATATAATTTTTTTTTTTGAGTTATATACAATAGGATTAGTTTCATGATATTTAAATATAATATTAATTTATCTTTAATATTTCGGTCGAATCCACGTACCACGTACCTCCGTATAACGCCTAAGGTGTAACTTTTAGTCTAGTCTATGTTAAAAGATTCTGTGGGCCCATCCACCATAAAAAAAAGTAACGATCTCCTTTGAGATGTCAAAAAAGGATAGTTTCGAATTCTTATAAGATAAGAGATACACCTTCATGAATCGGTACATACTCGTAGGTGTGAATTACATTACTCTCTACCTACCCCTTTACAAGAATAAAACTTGATGAGTGTATTAATCTAGTAGCCATAAAACGACCAAAAACAGTCGTATGACAAACCTATTTCTCCACTTATATTACTAAGCTATATTGATTTTGAAATAAAAGTTTTAAATACTTTAACCACAATGGGCTGGTTAAGTTCTGTAAAACTTGAAAAGACAAAAATTCTACAGTTTAGAAATTATAGAAAAATAAATATAAATATATTTCACAAAAATAAACTTAGGCAAACTTTTTAGGAGTTATAATCAATACACATTTAAATTGGAAAGAACATTAAAAAAGTTAATAAAAAAAAATCTAGCTACTACTATCAATTATCTATATTAAGAAATACAACCTCAAAAAAAATATAAATATAAGTGCTTATTATGGCTATGTTTTATCCTTAATTAACATATGGCATAATATTCTTGGGTATAAGTGTAAATATTTAAACTATCTTTATATTACAGAAAAAATGTATAAATACAATTTATAAGGTACCTATAACACGCAATATACATTTAGAAAAGCTGTTTAAAAATATAATAACAACATAAAAATAAACAACGATAAGTTCGCCATTTATTATTTATAATAAATAATAATAATAATAATAAATAATATATTAGAATGTTGTCTGATATTGAATTATAATAAAACATAAAGATAATTTTATAGACAAAATGTCATATCAAAAATATTTAATTATTCGTGCTTAATATAAATATGATCACTGTATACCTAAAATAAATAATACAAAGTACCAATTATCTATTTATATCAGTATATAAAGAGCTAATATATAATAGTAGTTATATAAGTGATATAATTGCACTTATATATGGTTAAAAACCCTAAATGGTAATAATACATTTTAGAACACATTAAAAAGCTGGTTTTTATTTAAGGTATATTTAAGTGAATATTCAATTTAATCGGTCAGTTTTTTTAATATTTTTATTTGACAGATATATTTACTCATAGGTATATTTCTATTATATACTGAAGAATTTTACTAACCTTGAGTTTTTTCTAAATAAATTATATTAAGTATATTATTTTCTAATTAAAAAAATATATACCTACTCATTATCTTCTATATAAATAAAAATCAATGTTTGTACTCTATGCGTTCCGAAACCAATGATCAAATTTTCATGAAAAAAGCCCACGTATGGAAAAGTAAAAAATTTGGGTTAAAAAATCTCCATATAAAAAAGTTTATGAGTGCAGGGTGAGACAGTATATTTTATTCATTAGTACACCCGTGCAATGCCTGCACTGGCAGTTTTTTTTATACAAACTTTATAGGTATTTTATTTTTTACTATATTACTCTATTTCTTAACAAACATTTTTTTATTTACAAATTATTATTCAATATTATTATTTCTTTTTCTCTTATTAATTAATACTAATGTGCTTAGCATAACCATCGATATAGTTTGCCAGTCGATAAAATGAAGTTTATGAATGAACATTCATTCATTATTATTATTATCAATGCTATTGTGCTAAGGCCCTAAGTACCTACTTAAATGTAAATCTCTACTCTATGTAAATATAATTCGAATTAATTAGCTAATATATATATATTCAATGCCTTTTTTTAAATCATTATAAATCATTACAGGTTTCGGCGATAAAAGGGGTGGAAAAATTAAATAATGGAATTCTAACCGACTACGCGATGTCAGTTAATGTCCTACCTCAAATTAAGAAAATGCTTATGGGGAAGGCCGGCATTACATTAGAGACAATTGAACAAACTCTTACATTTTTTGAGAAATTTATTTTAAAAGCAGCAAGCGAAAACATACAAGAACAAGTAATACCTGCAATCGCTGCTGTGCATTTTGTAAATAGTAATGTTCTATTACGAGTTATCGGTAAGTACCTAATTTAACATTATTAAATTTGCTATTAAGCGAAAGTATGAAATTTGCAGTGTGCGATTGTGCAACCACTATTACCGTGATTTTGAGCGAAACACACGACTTTTCCTATAAAACTTGTCGACGTTCAAAAGTAACATTTGAAGTTTTTCAAAACTGTTTCGTACATAGCTCCCCTTTTTTTTGTTTGTTTATTTATCCATATTTCGCTACTTAACTCAGCCTTTTAAGATATTTACTACGTGACAGGGGCTCCTGGTGTTGGGATCAGGGACTTACCCAGTCTGAATATATCTTGTATTTTTGCTTACTTAATAAATGAATAATAATAAAATATTTATGCTGTAATGTTTGTTATTACTTAAACTGGCATATACATAATAAACTTAAATAAAAGAACATAATAATTTATTAAATTTATTTTACAGAGTTATATAAACTCGTACTGAGTGACAGGAAATACAAAACTACCGGCAATATTATCGCGTCAAAAATTCTTCCCTCACTAATGATGCAAACTGTGAACGCCGAACTCTCCGATGGCGATTATTTATTATTAAAATCGGTAAGTGATAGTTTAATTATTTAATATAATAATAATATGTATGACAAATAACACATATTGCTCTGGTCACAAATTAAGCTCAAGGCTTGTACTATGTGTACCAGAAGCAACGATATAATTATATCGTTCTTTTTGAATATTATATTTTATAGACACCCAGACCATGACAATTTTTTTTTTGCCATGGGTAGGAATCGAACCTACGACCTCCGGATACAACGCCAAAGGCGCAACCACTAGTCTACGGAGGCTGTCAAAATAAATTATTGTATATTGATAATCATATAAACAAAATACTTTATATACATTTTTTTTTTGCATTCAGGTAATTACTCAATTGTTGGAAGTGATCGACCAACGTGAGCCAGGCGTGGTAACCTATGTATTAGATTCGAACCTTCCTGAGGATACGCCACAGTCTCCTTTGGACTCAGAAGAGACTACCAGTAAAGAAACCAGCATTGCCGAATCAACTGCTAATAGAAACAAGTTTGGTAGAGGGCCAGCTGATGATGTCGACCAGAATGCTAAAGCTGGGCCCTCGGGTACTCTGCGTAAAACCTACCGTGTCGTGGATCCATCAGATATCGACCAGGATGCTAAAGCTGGACCCTCGGGTACTCTGCGTAAAACCTACCGTGTCGTGGATCCATCAGATATCGACCAGGATGCTAAAGCTGGGCCCTCGGGTACTCTGCGTAAAACCTACCGTGTCGTGGATCCATCAGATATCGACCAGGATGCTAAAGCTGGGCCCTCGGGTACTCTGCGTAAAACCTACCGTGTCGTGGATCCATCAGATATCGACCAGGATGCTAAAGCTGGGCCCTCGGGTACTCTGCGCAAAACCTACCGTGTCGTGGATCCATCAGATATCGACCAGGATGCTAAAGCTGGGCCCTCGGGTACTCTGCGTAAAACCTACCGTGTCGTGGATCCATCAGATATCGACCAGGGTGCTAAAGCTGGGCCCTCGGGTACTCTGCGTAAAACCTACCGTGTCGTGGATCCATCAGATATCGACCAGGATGCTAAAGCTGGGCCCTCGGGTACTCTGCGTAAAACCTACCGTGTCGCGGATCCATCAGATATCGACCAGGATGCTAAAGCTGGGCCCTCGGGTACTCTGCGTAAAACCTACCGTGTCGTGGATCCATCAGATATCGACCAGGATGCTAAAGCTGGGCCCTCGGGTACTCTCCGTAAAACCTACCGTGTCTTGGATCCATCAGATATCGACCTTCCCCCAGCACTTCCACCCCGTTTAGTTCCGCGGGCAACAGGGATGAGCCGAACAATACCGGTCCAAAGACTTGATGGTACTACAGGGTATAGTCCCAGGCCTACAGTTACTCCAGCACATAACGCAAGAAAATTACCTGCAATACCGCCTGCATTTAGAGGACCCAGAATACCTCCACCTATCGGAGATAAACCAGTGCCTTTTTTTATACCAAGAACCCGCAGCGGATCAACAATTACTGAGACAACTGCTCCCGCCTCCACATCGGGCGAATCTGCGGAACCGCAAGGCCCAACTGCATATTTAAAAAGTAGGTTTTCGATTAAAATAATTGATGGATGAGGAATCGGAAATTTATTGTTTTTTCAAAAACCTATAATTTTTCAGTTATCATAATATTTTTGTTCCATATTTGAATAATGGTAGGGTAGTATTTGCACAACCAAAAGCGGTCAGTCCTATTGTTTTATGTCAATAAGAACTTGGCTTTTGCCCGAGACTTTGACGCACACATATTAAATACCTACCTATAAATTTTGCGGCTATAAAGGCATTTACTTTAAAACATTTGATTTCCCGACATTTCGACTAAGTTACAATGCTCTTAGTCATGGGACAACTTTTGAAAAAAAACTAACCGAAGATTTGACTGGTTCGTTTCGTAACAGCACTATGAAAGGAAACTTGTAGCAAGCACCATTACTACTATTGGTTGAGAACATTCTTGGCCGTTACATTGCCACTTACCATCAGGTGGATGTAGGGTCACATGTCCTGTTCTAATAAAAAAAAAACTACAAGAAACTGATGCAAAAAATAGTGACCTGAAAACAGGTGAATCCACAGACTAAAACCGAAATATGACTAGGTTGCTTGGCGGTTTTTGCATCTGTAAATATTGATATGAAGTCAGACAGTTAAAATATAGATATAACCTAAACTTTTTAGATACTTTTTAAGGCATAAAGTATCTAAACACTGTGAAAGTCAAGTTTGTATATCATACATTCATATTTTGTATGTATGTACCTACCGAAAAATTTTGAAATATAAAGGGGAATGGTAATTTATCGGACAATAATAATTATAATTACCTATAACTAATAACTTTCATTAAAAAAAAGTTGTAGCTTTCCGTGGTATTATATTATTTACATTCACCGCAACTATTATAAATTTATTTTATTATTTTAACCCTTTTTTATCTGAACCTATACATATTTTTTTACTTTGGATTTATGAGGATCAACAAGATTTATAACTATTCCAAACTTTAAGTAAATCGGACTAGTAGGTCCCTAGTTATTTGATGCGGACAGACATAAAGACATTTGGCTTCCTTTTTTCTAAGTCGTAAGATGTATAATATAACATGAGCTGACAATTTATCCTTAGAATGGTCAGGCTAACTTATTTTTATTTTTAACTCGTTTAAATAATTACAACTATAAATTCTGTTTTTTAGATACGTGGATGGTCCAGCGTATGATTAGTTCCACTAACACCGCCTCGTCCGCGGTTGAAAGTCTGCTGCGCGTGACCAACTTCCTGCCTGGCAGACGGCTCTCTGATAACACCCCCGCAGCCCCAAGGATTGAGATCGCTCGTTCCAGCGCTTCGTCCCCAGGAGGGTCACCGGTTAGCAGCGCGCACACCCGTCGACACTCCAGCATCGGCCTTCAGGAACGTGGGACATCTGGAGCTACTCATTTGTTACCGCCTACTGTGAGTCAACAATAATTCTTTTATAATAAATATCCAATTTCATACATACACATACATATCATCACGGGTGCCTTACGGCGCCGAGACCGTCTAGACAGACCCAGGGTACCCAGCGGAGTGGTTTTAATCCCACCTCGTCGTGGTCGATGGAAAATATTTTATGTGGTGGCCGAGTTGGTTAGACGTCAGACTGTACTGTTTCAAGGTCGCCTTTACAAATTGTCCTATATATTATTATATTATTTCTTTGTGCCTCGCAAAGCACGTTAAGCTGTCGGTCTTCGTTTCACTATACTAACTAGTTAAGATTTTTATATATAGCTTATTGAGTCCATACAATGCCGCAATGAGCTGATCACTGTTTGGTGTAAACTCAGAATACCATAGGTTACGAGGAAGTGATAAAATCACACCGCTGGATACACTGAGGCTATCTAGGCGGCGATAATACAAGGAAAAGTATATTTAAATTTCCACTCGATTATCACAATATTATTGAAGAATACCTGTTAAAATATTAACTATAATATTAACTATATATTTGACTCTTTTTGAAACCAATTTTATATGATTCTCCATTACATAATAATCACACTACATTGATATTTCCGGGATGTCTATTCTATTACTAATAAAAATCAAAGTTAAAGTTTGAATTTCCACAATGGGCAAGTGTGACGTCACACGCAAGCACGCACAGATTAAATAATCTCCTATATATTATACTCTTTTCTATTTCATCCACATGATTTATAATTTGTATATTGTTTTGTTTACTTGCGTGTGACGTCACCAGTCATCAACCAATCAAAGATGTTTTTGTTATAAATAAAATTGTAAAAAATAACCAATTTTATTACGTGTAATCTACAAAAGATATGCATAATTTAGTTTAAAATAAAATAATATGTTTTTTTTTCGGGAATGTCTGATAGGATGACCACAATTTATAGTATATTTTTAATGTAGTCAAATAGCCTATTACTTTAACAGACCCGACCCCGGCGCTCAGGCACATATTTGTCGGTACCGACCGCATCGCGTCGTACCGTAAGTAATGTGGATCTTACACGGGTCGAATTTAGCCGTCGGCAAGTCACTTGTCGTATCGTTTGTAAAAATCGTATCGCCACCCTATTTTCACATGTCGATGAAAGTCGCAGGTGATTAAATTATTTTGCATCAAAATATCGACCAGCACTGCACGGTCGATTTTTATCACCATCCGCATGCGGAACTTGCGATTTGAATCCTAGCTGAATTGCCATTTAAACGTCAATTATGCGGCTTCAGTCACCCGTGTAAATCCCGATTTATTAATATAACCTTAATGTCCATATTGAAAGGCTTATTTGAGTACTATATTCGCAATGTTGTCCCTATTGGATTCTTACATTAAACTCACGTGGTCGACCCTTGGTGTACATATCAAACTCATATTCGCTCTATCATTCTACATAACATCTCATCATTGGTATCTTGAGAAATAGCTGATATAAATAAAATAAATATCATTAAAATAAAAATCGTAGTAAGCGGCAAATTAACATTTTTAAGACGACATTACTGGTTTAATACTAATATTAAGTATATCTGCTCTATAAAAGTAAATAATTATAATTATTTAATTATTCTTTGGGTTTTAAAGGATATTTAGCAAAAACTGATAAGCCACAGGGATTAAATAATGTTGTAAGTGTATCTATACTGCACATAGATTTTTTTTAGTATTGATTGTTCGTGAATTTCAATTATCGTCTAAAGTTGTATAAAATAACGCATATGATTTTGAATGTGTCATTGTTTTAAAAAAATATTTATTTGTCGCTCTAAATATTCATATGTGCGACGCCACAGCCCACTTAGACGGCCTACCTATCGCACTGAGCTAGCCACTTTCTCGATATAGACCATCGACTACGACAGGGTGGGATTAAAACCCCTCCGCTGGGTACCCTGAGGCCGTCTAGGTGGTTTCGGGCTATAAGGCACCCGTAGTGATATTTATTTTATTTTTTTATCAATGGCTCTGGGAAATCAGCCCATTTTCATCCTTAACAATGGTGCATGACCGTCAAAGCTTTCGCTTCGAATACGCCCGATATCACCTTTTTTTTAAATATATTAACACCCAAAGTTTAGTGACTCTGAAAGTCACTACACTTTGTATATTATTTAAAAGATCAATGTGTAGATTAATGATCAATGTTAGGCAGATCATGGCAGCAGCATGACCAGGCAACTAAAGTTTGTTTCACGAAAGAATTCCTTTGGACAGGGTACTTCAGTCGTGCGGAGGTTTTTTGTAACCTCAGTTTTAAATTATTATTTTAGGATGCATTTTTTTCTTTCAGTAAATATAATTTACATTACTAAGAAAATTATGTACACATCGTAAAGGTATGATTACTTAGTACATTTTGTTTATTCTCATATTTATTACTTTTAATTTTGGCTGCAAGATTCTTTCGTGAAATGGACGTGATTGTTAAGCGCAGGTATATGACAGTAAATTTGATGAGACGTTATTTTAGGTTTTAATATTACTTATATAACAAAAAACTATTTTGGAATCTTACGGTCTGGAACTAATATCTCGAAAACGATTGATATAGAAAGTTTGATATAAGGATTTTTTAATACCGCCTCATACATGGTGAATTTGAATGGGTGTACTTTGGGCTAATATGATGTTCTACTGATCAATACGAACAACTTTTCCCATGGAACCATGCGTCGCAAATGAAAAAAATAATTTGCCTTTTCCATACAAACTAGTAAAGTTAAAATGACCAATTTGTATGGGGAAGCCATATTTTTTTTTCATTTGCGACACATGGTTCCATGGGAAAAGTTATTCGTATTGACCAGCAGAACGTCATATTAGCCCAAAGTACACCCATTCAAATTCACCATGTATATAAAGGTTATATTTTTCTGGTTTGTATAAAGAGAATAAAATATGTAAGATAATCAGGTGATTCGTAATAATAACCATTATATGACCAAAAATATTATTTCTAAATAACCTAACTACTTAACGGGTGATATTTCTCTTTTACTGCGGGTAATATTTCGCGGGTGAATGGGTATTATTGTAGGCCATTATTACAAAATTATTTTTTCACCCGGGCCAATAGGGCTATAAAAATATTCATGCTTGAATTATTATTATTGTTATGGTATTAATATTCCTTATTTTATTTCAGTTTCAGAAGGTCCGCCGGCCCTGAATTCTCATTCAAAATATATAGGCGATATTTCTTCAGAAAACTGGATTCATAGGATTTTGCAGTTCATTAAAACTGTAATTGTATTAATATATTAAAATTGATTCACATCTCGTGAAATTGTACTGTTATAATAAGTAGACAAATATACTTATCAAAAATATAAGTATAATTGTTATTAATGGTTTACTAATGGTTAATTCTTCGTTGGGTTCGATTCCCACCCATGGCAAAAAATATTAGTAGGTACATTTGTCTATACAGTTTGTCATGGTATGGGTGTTCATAAAACATTATACACGTAGTAGATACAAGCCTAAAGTCTTGTTTTGTAGTATTATAAACTTAAATAATGTCTGTTTAAAAACTAATATAATAAAAACTATATAAAAGCAATTGTATTTATATAGATTAAAAACAAATCTTATATAAATATTGTCGTGGAAAGTTTAAAATAATATTTAAAAAATACATCGTATAATGTTCTTAAAAAAGTATGTACGAAGTATAAAACAGAAAGACCTGTATAAATCGATATATGAATGTATTGTATCCCTATTGTGTGGGGTTATAATTGTATAAAATTTAAATATTAATAGATAATAAGAAGCGAAATTATAACTTCGATTTAAAAAAAATGTTATTGAATTAAATTTGAAACTTAATTACAAAATTTATTGTGATAGGGATTTACACATCAATGTGCAAATTGCAAAATAGAATATATATTGTAAACTATTAATATATATAAACTATGTATATTGTTAATACTGTAAACTATTTATTTTATGATGTAGATTGATTATATATGTGGCAATTAAATTTAAAGATTACATGAACACAATAAAATACGAATATTGTCAGAGACAGTATGGGACTGAGAAATCAAACTTGCTATGCACTTCACAGTAGCAAGTTTTAAGTTTGAGAATTTATGAAATCGTAGACTTGGAAATCATACTATATTTTGACTTGGGTATTATTATTGTTGTTATTTGTCATAAAATATCTGTAATATATTATTTTAGTATTTTCAGTAGGGTTTATTAATTGCATTTATTAATTTTTAATATAATTTATAACTAATTTCATTGCGCCGATTTAAAATATAAAAAGTAAAATCGTATGATATGATATAATAATTCCTTCTTATGAAAAGGAGTTTTTTTTTTGTATGACGAATGGGCCCACAAAAACTTTAAACGTATATGGTTGAATTATATGTTATTTTAAACTCCAAACTACGTATATATTTGTTTTGTCTTACCGGAATATTGAGAAATATAGCATCTCGTGCTAATTATAACGCCTGAAAAAAAATTCGCCAAAATCGTGCTCTGTATCGCTTTATTGGAATTATAGCGCCTAAATTAAAATATTTATTATTTTTATCATGTCAATTTACATGTTATTCGAAATAAATTTACATTATACTTTGCTACGATACTATTTAGTTGGGACTTAAAAAGAAATGTCTCCTTTAAAAACAACTGATTCAATATATGTACTTCGAAAAAATTGAAACACAAAAAACAACTGATTTTACAGAATAAAAAGTTTTTAAAAATCAATGGTTAAAATAATAAGAATAATAATACCTAATTCAAATGATGTATTGATAAAAGACTATTAAGTGAGAAAAATTATAGGTAGGTTGGAAAATATATGATATTACAGATATTTGTAATATCAATATTTATGGAAAATGTGATATGTATCGGAATCGTGATTTGACAAAAAAAGAGTTGGAAATTGCTGTTAGACTTTTGTCCTAAATACCATATTTACTATTTAGGACAAAAGTCTAACAGCATTAGATTTTTTTTTTATCAAAATGGTCCCCAAAACAGAATACATTCGATAAAAGCCTACCGCTTTACCTGGAGGCCAGGTAAAGATTCAGCTTATGTTAAATAAAAATAAATATATAAATATCTTTATTTATATATTGTGTTGTCAAACAAATGCACCTATATAAATTGTTAGATTAAAAACTCATTGGTACACACCGGGCTTATGTCGCTCATTGATTGGCGAAATATATCGGCTAGCGAATCTCGCAGCCACGGTTGGAAACAGATAATGCCCCTCAGGCTCCCTGTATTAGTCAGTCAAAAAAAAAGCGAAATATATATTAAAAACAACTCAGTGGTTTTTAACTCTATCCAGAATAAATTAACAATGAGATATTTTCTCTTTATAATATTAGTAAGTATTGATAATTATAAAAAATGAATGTTTAAATGATTACGTCTTTTCTGCTTACGTCGGGTGACCACTTTCTGGAAATCCGGGAAATGTCAGAGAATTATCGAAATTTGGAAAAGTCAGGGATATATAAGGGAAAACGCTAGGAGGTCAGCAGGGAAAATATGAGGGTCATATCAATTTGGCAGGTGACCCGGTGACTTTGATTGACTTTTTCTGTAATTGATAAATATTTGTAAAATAATGGGCATTCAGCGGAAAGAAAAAAATATTTGTATAGTAAAAAAAATAAAAAAATGTTGTGGTATACTTTCTTTTCGGAGCTTATTTATTAAGGCCCGGAAAAAATGAGAAAAGAGGCTGGAAAACGTAGAAAAGTCTGGGAAATTCGTGTCCGGAAAAAAGTGGTCGTCCTGGTAGTTCATTCTACCCAGAGTATCATGGGTAGAATGACAATCCTTCTACTAATGTAGTTTATCTAAATGTTACAATGTTATGATTATGAGATGTTAAAAAAAAATGCATTTGTTAAATAAAAATATAAATTATTACATGTTGTTCTTAGAAATCTACTGTGAATAAAATATAAATAAATTATTAACGCTTCAAGTATTTGTATTTTGCTTTAAATCCTACTTAGTCTCGATGCAGTAAAGAAAGAAAATAGTTCATTGGCCACACACTAATTATTAATATTACATGACTGAGATAGATAAAATTAAGCTGTCGTAGTAGTACGATTTTCTTTCTCTATCGCGTCTCACTATACCTACCAATAAAATAATAATTTGTCCGAATTGCAACGCACCTTTGGTTCTATGTCCAGTGGTGCAATTTTTGAATGTCACCAATGAGTTCGATATCACCAGTGAGAAAATTATCACCGATGACTAGGAAATCACGATTTATCAAAAGTCCTATTTTTGAAAGTCATATGTGCGGTACCAACTTATAAATAATTTCTCATTTACAAGAGCTACTTGAGTTTCGTTGCACGAAGAAAATATTGTTTGTCGTTCGATATGTCATCCTTGTTTCTCGTAATAATTGATATGTCTATGCTAAATCATAAAAACTCAATGGTGGAACGGAACTTAACATACATTTTTCTTTCTTTTTTTGATAAATGGCTTTACGCTTTACGCATAATTCTGCCAATGTCTAGTTATAGAGAAGGCACGAGAAGGTCTCATAGAGTTTTGACAAGTGTACATAGAAAAAGGTAAAAAATCATTAAAAAATTACAATCAATAGCTATAAAATAAACATTGGGTTAAGTAAGACAAAACATAACTTCACATTAACATACATTATCTGTGATGAATATTATCTGTCATCGGTGACTTTATTTACGAGTGGTAGGAGGCACTCGTATTAATATGTATTTAGGCCCCCGTTCAAAAATACTACCTTTAGAAATCGATGACTTTTTTTACATTTCAGTGATATTTAATCATCCGCTGAAATTTCAAAAATGGCACCCCTGTAGTGTATTTTGTGTTATTTTATTATTTCACGCAGAAAATATTTTTAATTTCTGATGGTAAGCAGACTGGCAAAGTTCATTAATGGATCGATCAATACATTTCTGTTAAATACCATTGGCCGCCCCCACTATACTGGCTAAATGATGCTATTAAGAAATGGGTGAAATAAACTCGACTTTGCTTTATGAGCCTTCTTTAACATCCACGTTGTTTATTGTTAAATCAACACCCGTTTATTAAAAGCACCCTTAAAACAGCCACCACGACAAGAAATATGTGCAGGAGGCTCCTTAATATTATTGAACCCAGAAATAAGGTTTTTGTAACTGTAAGGCATCTGTAAGGTAGGTAACTATGTAAGTATACAGAGTTAAATAAAGAAAATATATACAACAAAAATACATTTGCAATCTCCGAGTAGGTACATTAGCTAAAAATCCATACCAAGAGCGTTATAAATACTTCGCTATTATAAAACGGCTGAATCAATTTTTATAAAACATTTTATTAATACCATATTAGGAAAATAAAACAAATAAAAACGCGTTAAAATCCGTCAAGCCGTTTACAATTTTAAGGGTTTAACAACTGCCTAATATCTTATAGAAATAAAGAATATCAAAAATAAACGCTAAAAAAAATATGAATTCAATACCTATTAATAAAATTATAAATTAATTATTATACATAAATAAAACCAATGATTTATTATGAGAATATAATACATATTTTTTAAATGAAATAATTATTACGTGTCCGTCCATCTTTTTGGGTTAAAAAAACTATTGGCGACTATTTATAATACCCAAAGAAAGTGCCATCTATTGAATTTAAATAGCACTACAAAGTAAACAAAATAAATTTTAATTAAAGAGATGATGCACATTACATTAAATTACAGAAATCTGTGGAAACTATTAGGTGAAAAATCAAAAAGATAAAGTGCCATCTGTTTTATTTCAGTAGTATTAGTTACTAAAGAAAATCCCCTATACTTAAACAAAATCTCTCGGTCCCTGAAAAAGTTTACTAAGAAGTACGTGAACAATCTCATAGATGGCGCCATAAATAATGTACAGTGGGCAACAAGGCGCCATAGGATTTGCTGTAAAAAAAAGTTTAAAACAGCTGTTCCTAATTCAGCAGTATTACGAATATATGTTAGGTGTAGAATGAAATATCCGGAAGTCGTAGGTTCAATTCCCGTAAATGGCAAAAAAAAAATTAGACCGTTTTTCTGTTTTACGTGGTCTGTGTGTTTATAATATAATAGAATAATATCGTTGATTCTGATACACATAGTACAAGCCTAAAGCTTAGTTTGTGGCTAGAGCAGCGTGTGTGTAATGTGATATCTGCATATTATTATTATTATTTATTTTATTTGATAATAGACACGAAAGATAACTTATATATTTAAAAAAACTTAATAAATATTATTCAATTCATTAGGTATTTTTTTGATGTGTTTTGCTTTGCAAGGTAGTATGACGTAGGTGTCCAGCGGATTTCCTTGTCTTTGAAGGTCATGGTCCCTGAAGGCTGGTTGAGAAGAGGATGGCTGGCACATACTTTAAGGGGATGCTGTGGGGGTACGCCAGTAGACATGCACAGATTTTTATTGTTTTTATTGGAGCATGACTTGCGAATTTGTATTTACCTGATGGTAAGCAGACCCACAAACTTCATCAATACATTGTTATTTAACGTAATTGGCGGCGATAAAGACGTATTTGCGTCTGGGTCTGCTTACCATCAGGTAGATACAAATTCACAAGTCATGCTCCAATAAAAACAATAAAAAACTGTGCGTGTCCACTGGCGTACCCCCACTTTCGAAACCGCACCATGAAAGAAGACCACCTCGAGAAGAAATCAAAGTAGCGGTCCCGGAAAACCGGTGAGCCATAGAGTAAAGATCCTAATTTAATGTCAACTTAAATTAGGATTTTTTGACTTTTGACTTTGAATAAAAATACGGTCTATTCATAAAAACGTGTATGTTCTGTAACACTTCAAAAGCAAAACACCTCAAAACGTTATTCATAAATCTAAAATAAGCCTTTAATAGTGTTAAATATTATAAAAAAATGCTATTTCTGCAATAAATTATGTTACAAATAAAAATAATTGGGCTTTCAATCTATAAATCGAATTTAATTGAACCTATTTAGGCCTGCCGCACATTAACAGAAAAGTGAAGTTCGCAGAAATTCCGCACATTGTATTTTGTTTATTATCGGACTTCCGCTGTCTCATGCGTAAACCAGAGTGGTGAAATGATTGCCAAAAGCTTTTATTTTGATTCCTCATGATAATCTAGAATCTCTAAATGGAGACTACCACATCGATAACAAATCAATGTAATAGTCTCACGAAAACCGGTGAACCCACAGACTAAAACAGAAAAATGATTAGTTCACATGAAGATTTTTCCATCTGTATGGCACGAAGCCGGTCGGTCGATCTATCAAGGTCTTTACACCTTCCTTCCATCTAAAGACGCCCTATTTTACATACATACATACATATCATCACGGGTGCCTTACAGCGCCCGTGACCGCCTAGACGGCCCCAGGGTACCCAGCGGAGGGGTTTTAATCCCACCTCGCCGTAGCCGATGGTATGAGTCTACACCGAACAAGTGGCTAGCTCGTCGCGATTACAATAAGGCGTAAACAATATTTCAACAAAAACAAAATGTCCTATGTAAAATAAGAACAATACACACAGCAATAAATACTGAGAAACTCTCGGAATAATCTGATGGTAAAATTTGCAAATGATTTATGGAATCAAGACTTCAATTTCATAAAAGAGCGGCGCAGACAGCAGCAGAAGGGGGTCCACTTGGAAGAAAAATAAATGTGATAAGTATGTTATTAGTATTAAATCTCTCCTCAGACATGATGATGAGCAACTACAGTGTTTATTTTTTAGTAAAATATGTATGTATGTATGTATCATCACGGGTGCCTTACGGCGCCCGAGACCGCCTAGACGGCCCCAGGGTACCCAGCGGAGGGGTTTTAATCCCACCTCGTCGTAGCCGATGGTATAAGTCTACACCGAACAAGTGGCTAGCTCGTCGCGATGTTTTGAATAGACTCAATAACCCATCTATAAACAGTTTCACAAGTTGGTATAGTGAAACCGGGACCGACAGCTTAACGTGCTCTCCGAGGCACTATAGTGGTGTTGTCAAACAAACGTACATAATTTTTTAAATTAAAAACTCATTGGTACACACCGGGATTCGAACCAGAGACCTAAGTGTTTTTAAGTCGAAGGTCTAACCAACTAGGCCACCACGTATATTATTTATTTTTTAGTAAAATAAAATATTAATAATAAATCATGGAGCAAGTATTTCTAGACCTGAAGTGCGGATGTACGTTAAATCTTCGGCGCTTAAATAAAATATAAATATATCATCACGGGTGACATACGGCGCTCTAGATAGCTGAGACGCCCTCATGGTACCCAGTGGAAGGTTTTTAATCACACCTCGTAGTAGCCAATGGTATGATTTTACACCGAACAAGTGGCCAGCTCGTCGCGATGTTTGGACTCAATAACCCATCTAGAAACAGTTTCACAAGTTGGTATAGTGAAACTGGGACCGACAGCTTAACGTGCTATCCTAGGCTACATAGTGGTGTTGGTGTTATTAATTATAAAGGAAACTGGTTTCAACAAAACTCTTGTATTAATTGGGGGTGCACATCATTATCATCATCAGCCTATCGCAGTCCACTGCTGGACATAGGCCTCTCCCAAGATACGCCACTGATCCCTATCCTCCGCTCTTCGCATCCAGTCTCTGCCAGCCACCCTCCGCAGGTCATCAGTCCATCTAGCTGCGGGGCGTCCCACGTTACGTGCGCCAAGACGTGGTTTCCACTCCAATATCCGCCTGCTCCAATGGTTTTCCGTCCTGCGGCAAATGTGACCGGCCCACTGCCACTTCAGTTTACTAACTTTCAGAGCTATGTCGGTGACTTTAGTTCTCTTACGAATATCCTCATTCCTGATTTTATCCATAAGAGAAACTCCCCATAGCTCCTTCCATAGCTCGCTGAGCGACCTTGAGTTTGTGGACCAGCCTCACTGTAAGTGTCCACGTTTCAGCGCCGTATGTCATCACATGTGTTGTTGAAAACAAAAGTCTTTAATCAGTGCGTCCTACTGATTAAAGACTTATGTTTTCAAACACATATTACGGAAAGGGGTGCACATATTATAAGGAAATTGTAGATTAGGACTAGTATATAAGGCGCTAAATCTTCATTACCTTATTTTGGGATGAATTTTAAAAATCCATCTGAGTTGTATAAACATCTACGTGTAACAATTCCTAAGCAGCTCTCGGGATAATCTAATTGTATCACTCCCGAAACATTAATTAGCCTCTAAGATTAAGTCAAGTATTTAATCCCATAAATATTTAATAAGCAGCGCACAGACCAACAGATTGGAAATAAGAGTTCGTTGAAAACATCTTTATATATACGTGGTGGCCGAGTTGGTTAGACCTTGGACTTAAAAACACTTAGGTCCCTGGTTAGAATCCCGGTGTGTACCAATGAGTTTTTAATAAAAAAAAATATGAACATTTGTTTGACAACACCACTATAGTGCCTCGGAGAGCACGTTAAGCTGTCGGTCCCGGTTTTCACTATACCAACTTGTGAAACTGTTTATAGATGGGTTATTGAGTCTATTCAAAACATCGCGACGAGCTAGCCACTTGTTCGGTGTAGACTCATACCATCGGCTACGACGAGGTGGGATTAAAAACCCTCCGCTGGGTACCCTGGGGACGTCTAGGCGGTCTCGGGCGCCGTAAGGCACCCGTGATGATATGTATGTATGTATGTGTATTCAAAGCGAGAGCACGTTATATGTATATCATAGGGGCAATCAGATGACTGGTAGTAATCTGTACCATTATTTGTACTTATAACAGTTTCAATTTCGAATCATCACATTTATACAATAATTACTGTATATTTTTGAATTATAGTTGAAAAAATCGTTTTTCAGCGACTTTAAGGTCGTTTCCCCGAAACTGCCCAATCGATGTTTTTTTTCCAACGTTTGGTGGTGTCAATAAGAACGCTCACCAATTTTGAAGCGGTTGTCTCACAACTCCTTTTTTTTTCTTTGCTAGTGCTAAAACGGTCCGCGTGTTACGGCTGACAAAAAAAACTCTAAACCGCATTTTGATCCGATTGCTTCATTTGATTAAATTTGACCCACCCCCATATCACCGTCCCAGTCTACTTGGGGTAAATTCGGCCGTTACGAGGGGGCTCTGTATCACTCCAAGGTTCAGATTACCACTCGCCATCCGATTGTCTCTCTGACATAATTTTTAACTTGCCATTGGTTTAGCCAGTTATCTATATCTCAAATAAAAGTTAATTTTAAGTAAGCGTAATATGGTAATGTCTTTTCGCAGCCAAAAGTGTTAAAATGGAATAACACAAAAATATGTAATCAAATAATTAAATTATGATGGGATAAAAAGAATTTATTATCTTCTATTGGGTAATTTAACAGTGTTTAAGTGGACACTGCGCTTCATTTTAAGTGGTTCTCTCTGGGCTTGTAACCTAAATGTTGTTACGTTTGAAGTTATATGATTATTTTTACAAAATTAATATTTTTTATTTTGTTTTAGTCCTTTTAAGTTTAATGCCAATAATACCAATTACGTAACACAGGATATTGCCAGGCTCATAAAGATACAATAGTAATACTCTGTAAGTTAGTTTCCCAACACTCAGGGGATCGTGAAGTCACTTGTTTAGAAGCCAAATAACCTACTATTAAGACCAGATCTTCCATTACATAAAATACACAGGCATGTGTCAGTACCAGTGGTTACCTCTTCAAGAAACGCTGCTTTCCGTATTGCATAAACGCACTAAAGCTGCAAAGGTATTAACAAAAATTTAACAAGTTTTTGTAAGTACAAAGTTTGATGTAACTCAATTCTCTACTTGGGTATATGCCCGAGTTGACCTACATATCGTAGACTCTGTACTTATACTATATGAGAATATGCAAAAACTTGGTTTTAATTACCTTTTGATTCTGATTTTATCTTGAATCACCACTAAATTATTATGGTCTTTACATATTTATTTTAAACGTTAACATTTTATTTATTTATATAAATTTTATTTGCAGAAAGTAGAAAGACGGACTTTGTCGCTAGGCATTCTCTACCAGTCAAACCTTGAAGACAATCAAAGCAGTTAATAAGTGAGGTATAGGTGCAATACAAACTGAACCTATAAAACGTACATATTAATAGGACTTAGGTAATTAATATTTAAAATACAAATACTTAATCCAATATACACTACTTAAATGTATCTTATATGTAAATATATTGTGCCGGCTTTTAGAAAACCTCATAGGTGCCCATGCTTATTTGATGACTCGAAAAAGTGGTTTGAGGAAGAGGTTTGAGGTTTCATTTTGCTCGCATCGGCATCGCGCATCGAAAAACGATCATTTTGATAACGGATACCGGCATAAGTAACTACCATCCTTCGCCTGCATCGTTAATAAATAATAAATTGAGACATCACATACAATATCCAGCGGCCACATTTTGTTTCTTATAACGTGACCATTAGATTGTCAAAATAACGAATTCCGTTATTAGCGCTCTCTCCTCCAATCAGCTAAGGTTAAAAAACTACTCTGATTGGAGGAGAGCAAGTTAATAGCGGAAATTGTTATTTTGACAATCTAACGCTTACGTTATGAGAAACAGAATGTGGCCGCAGGTCTCAAACTTAGGTTTTGCCTTGACCTATGTATGGAAACCGGCGCTCTTAACCACTGCGCTAAACAGGTCGTCGGGTATTGAAAAAAGCTCATCCCTAAAAGGCGATTACTGATCTGTTTCATAATATATATTCTCAGGGGTGCTCGGCACCCACTGTTTATTTCTCATGCACAGCCCTCGAGCACCCACGGAGTCGGCGCCCCTCAAGAGAGTATGTTAGAAAGATTAGAATTCAGCCAAGCTATTGAACTATTAATTGTGTTGCTATATGTCTGCTCATAGAGCTGTAAGTCAGCAGCATATAGGTGATAGTGTCAATAAATATACATTATGATTCAATTAAGTAATAAAGACAACAGTAACCGTCAGATACTGTTGCCTAGTGTTGTTTCGGATGGACACCATGGATCGTCATGATAACATAAAATATAATATAATATTTTACACAGATCTCTTTCCACAGTTAACATTCCATCAATTTTAGAACCCAATGGTTAAAGAGGCCTGATGGAATGACGTTGATTCCATGGAGGTTAGGTAGAGCCATGGTTTGGGATACTTGTGTGGACCTTGGCTCCGTCTCACTTGTCGACAACGGCATGCCGCGTGAGTTCAGTCGCTTCTACAGGTCGCGGAAGCTAATAAGTAAAATAAATATCGCATCCTAAATAATATTTAAATATTTTTGGCTTTCGATCTGTAGAGTCGTGATGCAAAGTATTTTTTTATAAAAGTTCATAGTCCACTGCTTATCGACGCTACAGTTAACCCCCGAGCAGACGGATACTTATTTACAATAGATGAGCATTGCTATTCAAAAAAATTGTGCTGTCAGGCCGCATGCAAACTTGGGTATTATTTTTACTTTTATGTCAACAGAGTACTAATATATGTTTGTTTTTTTTTAGAAAATAACATACGTAGTATCTCGGGCTACTTGAATAATACCGATCTATCTGTCAATTTGCTTTAATAAAATTTATTGCTTATATTTGGTAAATAGAAATTTGGACTGACAGATTGGACTAAAAATTTTATTATTATTTTGTACTGTAAACATTCACACTCTGGCATCAGTTAAAGTTTGACCGGACTGAACTTATGAGATACTGAGCGCTTACACGATTATTGCAACAAAAAAAAACATCTGTACGTCAGTCCATACTAATCTGATGGACTGAACTGATAAAATACTGAGCATTTAACCCTCTAAGGTTGGTGGCCTCGGTGACACTTTTAAGAGATTATCATTTTGAGCAAAATGAAGGGAGAATGATCGCCCCGGACTAACGGACTAATGGTTCAGACTGATTAAAATTATATTATTATCTTGGATTGATAGTGTAACCGATCAAATCATTCATAATTCTGGCATCAGTCAAAGCCTGACCAGATTGACGGAATGAACTGGTGATATACTGAGTATGTAACCTCCCTCTTATAGTTAATCCATATGTAAATCGACAGAATTACAATCAAAAGCATCATCTTTTTATATATATATAGAATCACCTCATGTTACCTTGTCGATCTATAAATTTTTGCTTAACAATATTGATCATCCCACTCAGTCGCGTGCATAGGTGTTTTAGGCAGGGTAGATAAAAACATACTATAAAAAAAACACTTACCAAATTTACTGCATCATTTCAGGAAAAATGATGCTGGATTAAGCCACCTCTCATATCCTCAAAATGACTGATTAAAAATATTTTAAATCCAATACCGGCACACAACGACCATTTGTAATAACTTGTCTTTTTTCTTCAAAAGTAAGATTTAAAAACTTAATTTTTTTATATTTTTCTAAACAAAACGTACTGCATTCACATTCCATTTTTCATACCTTAAGAAATTCAAATTAGATCTTTAAAAAACTATCTCCACAATAAAAAGAATCTCACGCGTACCGATTGTGCAAACAAACTACATAAAAAATCAAATTTCTTCCGTGAAATCAAATGAAGTCCGTAATAATTACGAGTTTATTATAAACCAAAAAAAAAAAATTATTATACATTTTCCTAATCATATTTAAAAATATTCAGAAAATTAAAAAGCTAAATTTATGTTATATCGTGATTATAATTATGTTGGTGTCATTTCATTTTCGCGCAAAAGTTAATTGATATATTATCCGAAAAGACAGTGTCTAAAGGCGCTCGGTACATTGCTGAGGTTCTTTGTATGTGCGTGTAGTTTACTATCTTTGTATTTCATATACAGACAAGGTTTTTACACGTTTTCTATGTGTGCAAACTTAGACAGTTTAGTTTAACGTCTTACATACTTTTATGCATGAGGGCGCGTTTGTCGAATTACAAATTAAATTTAATAGTTGCCAATAGATGGCGCTTTTCTTATATTTTATGAATAGTTAACATAAATTAAAGGTTTAAATAAAATATCTATTATTGTGCATTGTGTCAGGGTTATCAGGGTAGACAGTGTCTTTTTGTCTCTATGAGATGCACGCCCCTGTTCCCACTATGCCAGCTAAACAATGCGGTTACGTAATGGTCGGCAACAAGGACAATTTTGCATTACAGTCTATTTTAATAATACCATATCAGTTTATTTTAATAATATCCTAGCTGCTGTAACTACCTCAATTATTAGCTACCACAAAAAAACGATGCAGTAGTCTCCTGAAAACCGGTGAACCCAAAAACTTTAAAACCGAAACGTGTTTAGGTTACTTGATAGTTTGTGCGTATGTATGGGCGTTGGCAACAAGACCGATCGGTGGGCCTATCGAAGTTTTAGAAGCCTTCCTCCCACCTAAGAATCATAGGTAAAACATATTTTTTATATTACCTAATACTTATAGCTCGTTTGCCCGAATTATTTCACTTACTGATTCATCGACAGATCTTTAACTTTTTTAGCCCTACGCCAAACTTAAGTAATAGAACAATAATAATACATATATTAAAATGTAGATGCAATATAACTCCCACGTTCTACTTCCCTTCACCAATTCATGGATTCACTACCATCAAGTAAGATTACTATTACGACACTGTAAGATGGTCAGCATAAAAGTTTTAAGAAATTATATTATTAAGGTTCCTCCAGTGCAGCACTGTCGACTGGATAAACCTTAAGAGTCGCTCGAACAGTATCTGGAATTTCCATGCACATTTATATTTTAAGGCCGTTCCTTCAAATTTTTCTGCTTTTCGGTGTTGTAGTAAAATAAGATTAATAACGCTCATTTTCTAATCTTATATTATTACAACTATGGGGAAAAAAATATCGTGATATGAACTGGATCTACCGTTACAAGATAGTAGCTTAAAATTTTTATATTCAAAGGCCAAGAGTTGTTTGCCTATAAATACGGTCAGATTATATACATTTATACAAGCTCGACCAGGTAGAAGTCATTCATAGTGGACAAAATCGCGATGCCGAAGAACACTACAATACCTTGATTTTGTCATGTAGTTTTTTGATATCGACTCTTGTAACTTTGCAACAATATTCACTTGATTAATCGACTTCTTTTAGGTTATTCACACAAACATAACTAACATATAATTTTATCAACACCCAGATCATCACAAACCTACTATATGAAAAAACGTAATATTATTAATAAAAAAAAAATGGGAATCGAAGCCACGGCCTCCGAACATCGCCAACGGCAGGCTTTGAATCCATACTAATGGCCAAACCCAAGTTACGTTCATAAAATTAAATTACTTACTGCATACACTGCTGCATATTATATCCGTTACATAACTCTATATCGTGCCAGGTATCTGGTTTACAGCCGACACGGGTCAGACTTGAATGGGACAAGAACCAGCTCGAAACCTACTTCCTGGAGAAGTGTCGCATACAGGAAATTGGTTCACAACAACGCGTTCTTTAAGTACTACCTTATGACTGTTTTTTACTTAGTAGTTTTTTTTTGGTTCGTTGATCCCACTATGTCAGCAAAATACGTGCGGCGATAAAAACGAATTTGCATTACGAGTCTACATAATTCTACCTGCTTTAATATCAAAATAAAACATTTTCGTGGAGACTTAGTTCGGTTAGATGTTAGACTTGAAAACACTACTGGGTTCAGTCTTGAAAACAGTTTTGGATTTGGATTTTCTACACCACTTTATTGCCACGTTTACCTGTATGACTTTTTTACCATACTTACTTGTGGATCTTTAATAAGATATATTATTGAATACTATAAAACTTGGACTATATACGTGGTGGCCGAGATGGTTAGACCTTGGACCTAAAAACACTTAGGTCCCTAGCTCGAATGCATTTTGACAACACCACTAGTGCCTCGGAGAGCACGTTAAGCTGTCGGTCCCGGTTTCACTATACCATCTTGTGAAACTGTTTATAGATGACATCATTGTTTTTTTTACTATATCTGTAAAGATATTTATAAAATGAATAATTTGATTAATTTATCTTCATGTCTTGAGGCAATCTAGCGCCACTTGTATACAAACATCTTTATCGTCGCCCACTGTCATAACTCTTCTCATACATGCAAGCCGATCTCGGAGTATTTTATTATTTTAAATATTATATTTCCAATTTGATCATAATACACTTGCCCTTATTTTTTTAAAGAATGTTTTTTTTATAATTTATTATTAGGTCACACTACATAACATTTATAAAGGTCATAAAGCGGCGGTCACAGTGCACTCTTATATAACAATCCAAAACAAGTCGCAAACTTCCGCACAAAAAAAAGTGAACGTACGAATAGTCTCAATTATAACAGTTATGAGCTTGCCTCTCTACAAATGATTTTAAACTATAATGACACTGATTTAAAGTTTACTATAAGTTGAACCGTCAGAGCTTTTACGTTAAGTGATACACGACTGGTAAATCTTCTTGTACACCAGCTACGATTACTTACTACATTATGCAATGTTTGTTATCAAAATTTGGCAGCATAACTGGGTTCGTTGTCTTCTTGATTATGAAAATTTTAATTAATTCATTTTATTAAAAAAAAAACTTTATTGCACAAAATTACAAAAAAATGTACATAGGCCTTAGGCATTTTGTATAATCTAACTTTTGAGAAAGTCATTATAAAACTTTTTTTTAAATATTTTAACTGCTGAGGTTTGTTGCATTAGATATAGAAAACACGGAGGATACTATTAGCCGGTATAATGGCAACCAATGTTGTTATTAATAATCTGAACTAAACTAAGCAATAGGAAGGACTTAAAGTCATTGAAGTTATATAGGGCCCTGCTAAGTCTAGGGTCAGTTTCATAAACAGTTTCCGTAGTCCGAAGGTCGTGGGTTCGATTTACACCCATGCTAAATAAACATAATTATATTTTTCTGTACAGTTTGCCATGGTCTGAATGTTTTAAAATATTTCTGGTTGACATAGTATAATCCTAAAGCTTAGTTTGTGACCAGGGCAATAAGGTATATGTATATCATTATTAATTTATAAGTTTGCCTATAGATTACTTAGGAAAATTTTATAAATCATTCTGTATTTGTTTAAATTGATTTTATCAAATCATAGTTTTTATTTAGAAGCGAACACTTACGAGTATTACAATTCGATGCTTAGACAAGAGTAATTTAGGTATGATGTAATATTTTATGTTCATTAATCATTTTAATCTGATCTTTGACTTTAAGGGCATCTTTATGTAACTAAAAGGTGTAATTATTAGTGTAATTTGGTCTGACTTTATTTAGCAATTTAATAATTGTAAAAACAAAATACAACACCGTTGCCATAGTCTGGGTGTTTATATAATACAACCCGCGTCTCGCTCGTATCGCGATACTTTTTTTAATCTTTAAAAGCCAGGTAAAGGATTCGCCATCACGAACGCCTAAAACGTGTAAATGTTATTTTCTGTGATTACAAAGTTTTTTTTTTAATTAAAAAAGAACGTAGAGGTGTAAGTAAATATTACTTACAAGAACCTAATTAGGTAGTATTTTTAATTTAAAAAAATGTAATTAGAATTGAGTAATCTTTTTATTTTCAAAAAAGTCTTCATTATCGCTGCCAACAATATTTAGATGTTTTTTGACTCTCCAGTTCGCAAAACCGTGCGCTTTAAATATAATCAATATACAATTCTTCGTGGTATACTTAGTAATACAGGACTGTAGAGCCTTGTTCAATATGTGTGAAAAATTACTTACATATTAATATTTTTATTCTATGTAAATTAATTTATATAAGGTGGGATATATTTTTTTGCACTTCTATAATAATTGATCTAGCAAGCTTCTTGATGATTTTGTCACAATGAAATTGTTTCACGAAAGAACAACGGGCGTTCTGTGTAAACATTTTAACAAAATAGATTCTGCTCATTGCTTATTTCGCTCATATTACCAATTTCACTATATTAAGCAGTCCCCAAGTGTTCGAAACTTTGAACCGACTATCAGCCAAAACAAACAGGGCCCCCTATCAGAAGGAGGCGAAAAAAGTGAGGAAGCTAGGTGGGAACTTAGATTAAAACAAAAAGAGTAGACACGGTACGTACATATGGAATGTGGACCGAGAATACTATGTCTAACTGACGCACTTTTGTTAGTTCACAACCATTGTTCTATAAGCTATTGGCCTGTGCCTGTGTATTGTTGTTGGTTTATAGTATTTTTTTTTATTATATATTTCTATAAAATTATAAACTTATATTGTTTCTAAAGCACCATATCGGTTGTTGTTTTGGATGGCGCGTTATATCTGGTCCAGCTTTTGATAACAATTATAGAGGACGTGCCGTAAAGTATAGGAACTTCTATTTTTTGTTTTAGGTAATCTAAGGGTGGGTAGAAGTTCTCTATACTTCGCTAGACCGACCGACCGATTTCGTTACCCACACATATGCAAAAACCGTCAACTGACCTAGTCATATTTCGGTGCCTCTATATATAGTGCCTCGGAGAGCACGTTAAGCTGTCGGCCCGGATTTACTATACCAACTTGTGAAACTGTTTATAGATGGGTTATTGAGTTTATTCAAAACATCGCGAGCTAGCCACTTGTTCGGTGTAGACTCATACCATCGGCTACGACGAGGTGAGATTAAAACCCCTTCGCTGGGTACCCTGAGGCCGTCTAGGCGGTCTCGGGCGCCGTAAAGCATCCGTGATGATATGTAAAGTACAATAAATATCTACAAATCACTTTAGACTAAAGTTACGATAGAGACTCCACCACTTGTCTAAAGGTATTTCATTTGCTTCATACGAAGACAATATATGTTATATGTTCATATGGTTATTCTTCTCTTGCAAAAAAAAATACTTAGTTTCAATAAAATCAATTATAATAATTTAGGTAACATAGAAATAAGCATGTCTATATTCTACAATAAGAACCGCAAAGCAAACCCATAAACTACATAATCTACGAGCAATAACACCGTTTGTAAACCAAGCCAGTCTAAGCACTATAACACAACATTGTAAACACTGATATCCAATCCCGTTAAAATTGGGTTCAAGTAGACATTACATTATTTTCATACTTAACACACTTTCAACATAACCAGTAAACGAAATGCACTCTTCTAAACGTCATGTATTCACAACAGACCTCATTTGAATTGTAATTGCAAATGAGATTCCAAATTTATTCACTTTATGATTACGTATTACGTATTAACAAGTTATATATATTTCCTCCAAGAAGGTAAGAGATAAAAAATAAACGATAATTTGTCGAGGATTAAAAAATAAATGAGCAACCGTACTTTCACTTCTTTTAATAATCTCTTACATATAAGGAGAGATTCCCTCAACAGAACAAACGTGTGGCGCGTGTGCTGATTTGTCTAAAATAATAGAGGTTTTAAACGCTTAATACCTGTACAAGAGTTTAATGTTTTTTTTTTGGACGGAAGATTTTTTTTATGGGTACCACACGGTGGTTATACCAACAGTCACTGAGAAAGAGTCCCAGTAGTATATGCGTAAAACTATCCCCACTATTTTTTAAGGAGCACGGAATGTGACTTTGTATCTACCTGATGTTAAGTAGACCTACAGAGTCTATGAATGGGTCGATCAATGCTTTGTTGTTTAACAATATTGATTTACCTCCACTATGCTGGCTAAATGTTGCGGTTACGAAGTGGGCGGTGACATAGATGTATTTGCATTATTTTTTTTCTCGCTGTTTTGTCGTCAAATCAATCGCCCGTTTCGTAACCTTACCATGGGTAGAAGGTGAGTACCGTCTCGACAAGAAATCGATTCAGTAGTCTCCGGAAAACTGGTGACCCCACTGACTAAAACCGAAACATGACTAGGTCACTTGGAGGTTTTTGCATCTGTATAGGTGTAGTACAATTTTTCAGGGAAGTCGTACTATCCGTTTATTCAATCATCCTTGGCTATGTGCTATATTTTGGATTGGGATAATTATTATGAATGATGAAAGATGAAGATCAAATATGACAGATAAAAAATGGAATATGGGGGACAAAGAACGAATAAGATGAAGAGTAAAGATAGGTTAAAATTGAGTGATCAGTATAAGTGATATGGATGCAAGGTAAAGGATGAAGATTTTTTGTTTTATATGTAGAACAATTTACACAAACTAAGCTCTATGCTTGTACTGTGTGTACCAGAAACAACGATATAATACATACATACATATATACATACATATATATATACATACATACATATATACATACATACAAACATATCATCACGGGTGCCTTACGGCGCTCGAGACCGCGTAGACGGCCCAGGGCACCCAGCGGAGGGGTATTAATCCCACCTCGTCGTAGCCGATGGTACTACACCGAACAAGTGGCTAGCTCGTCGCGATGTTTTTGAATAGACTCGATAACCACCTATAAACGATTTCATAAGTTGGTATAGTGAAACCGGGACCAACAGCTTAACGGCTCTCCGAGGCACTATAGTGCAAAACAAACAAATGTAATTTTTTTTTTAAATTAAAAACTCATTGGTACACACCGGGATTCGAACCAGGGACCTGAGTGTTTTTAAGTCCAAGGTCTAACCAACTCGGCCACCACGTATATAATATAATACATAATTATTATATTTTATAAACAACCAGACCATAACAAACTGTATAGAAAAATGTACTAATATTTGTTTGCCATGCGTGGGAATCGTACCCACGAACTCCGGATACAAGACGCAACCACTATATGGAGGCAGTCATCTGAATAATGAATATTACATTAATAATTAAATATAAGATGAAGAGAGTGTAAGAAAGATGAAAGATGTGGGATGAGAGATGATACCCTCTAGTTGTCTATAATAACAGTTACAGGACAACTAACCTATTTATTTACACAGTATTACAATTAATCACAGAGTTACACTTTACACAATAACTAAAATTATTTACATTAATTTTTTCCTTTATTTCCCTATTTTTCAGGGGGCAATTCTGAAAACGTGATGAGAGCTTAAATAAGTCAATATCAATGAAGTTTATAAAGTAAAAGTTTTAAAAAAAAAAGAGTAACTAAAATGAACCAATAGTTAAAAATTAATAATTAAAAACATTTAAAATCATTAATTACCTAGTGTTGTATTGTTACAACGCTAAAAACTTCAATTATTCATGGAAAATATTTAATCGTTAAGTCAATTTAATTTCAGTTAGTACCAGCAACCGGGCCTTAGATAAGAATACCGGCTGGCATGGATCGTTTAGAACTAAGACAAAAAAAATTGTTACAGCATCCATTGATATCATATGGTCGAGTAGGTACAACTTATTTCATAACCCATTCATTTTAGAATGTAGATCAAAGAAATATATAATTAATTAACGGCTACGAATTTACTCAAAATATTTATACCTACCTAATTATGTTATCCTTTACCAAAATAAAAAGGTGGAAGAGCAAACCAGAAATATATAGTTTTTTTTATATGTAGGACAAATTACACATACTGCTCTGGTCACAAACTAAGCTCTAGGCTTGTACTATGTGTACCAGAGGCAACGATATAATACATATAAATACCTAGACCATGACATTGTAGGTCTGCTGATCATTAGATAGGTACACAGTCACATGCCGTGCTCTAATAAAAAATATATAAAAAATCAAATGTGTATCAACGGCATATCAAAATTCAAATGTGTATGATTTTTCCATACAAAATGTGGTAAATTTTGATTTTGATATCCAATTAATTTAGTAGAATAAATTATATAAACTTCATTCAATTAAAAAAAAAGAAATATAACTATAATATTATTTAAGAAACTTTCAGAAGCATCAAATCATAATTTTATTCCATCCTCAATCTACATTATTCTACATAATAAGTTAATTATTATTCAAGCAGATTAAAAGTTATTAAACTTATATAATTATAGTATAAACCAGACATCTTAATTAAATCCCTGAATATTTCCTAGTAGGAAAATACAGTTAGGTCATAGAACGTAAAACAGTAAGCGCATCCACGGCCCTATTGCAAAACTTTATGGCTTTTAAGCACCACTTAAAGAATAGCTTCACGTAGCTAAGGCTATCGTAACGTGATCTTTGGGTGACGTAAATAACATTAAACTTCTGTTTGTAGATTTCTAGATCATCCAAATATCTTGTTTGAATATTTTTTTATTTATTAGTCTCAAATAAATATATTTTTTATTAACGTTTTTCGAAAAAAATATTAATTGAAATAAAATTAAGGCGAAATATATCGTTTGACTTTATATTGGTAATAACCAAAAAATATTTTATAATAAATGTTTTTTGTTGCGTGTTTTGTATGTTCGGGTATGTTTTGCATGTGTGTGTATAACATACTAAACCAGACAAAAAGTATTATGTAATTAATATAAAATGGTTCTAGAAGGTCTAGGTTTGACCCTGTGTCAGTGGAGTGTTTAAAGGGCTAATAATACTACTTTATATCCCGGTTCAGTATTTCTAGGCTTTACCGGGAAAATATGATATTGAAACTAAGCTGGCATTAACTAAAAAATATTTACCTTTAATAATGTTGGTATAGTGAAATTGGGACCGACAGCTTGACGCGATCTCCTAGCCAATAGAGTAGTATTTTCAAACAACAATGTATTTATGTCATTAAAAACTAACTAATCTAATGCTCTAAACTAAAGAACTATATTCCACCCGGGGTGAACAAAATTAAATAAAAAAAGTTTATATTTCACAATCAAGGCGGTCCAACAACTTTAATATCAAATACCTATTAATAGTACCTAGCATCAATTATATAAAAAAAAATACAACTGCTTGCATGTCAATACTTAAGTACTATAATATGTATTTATTAATGTTTTATACATATAATTTTAACGGTCCCAGGGTACCCAGCGGAGGAGTTTTAATCCCACCTCGTCGTATTCATCTACCTACATAAAATAAGTATATTTTTTATTAACGTTTTTCGAAAAAAATATCTATTAATTGAAATAAAATTAAGGCGAAATATATCGTTTGACTTTATATTGGTAATAACCAAAAAATATTTTATAATCTATATGATTATATCTACCTACATAAAATAACTCGCAGGTTTACTTTGCATAAACCGTCGCATTAAGTATATATATATAGAAGAGAATTTCAAAAAAGAGGCCAACCATCGAATACAACTTGGCTGCGCAGCGTCTGGAAAACTACGTAAAGTCTTCTCGTCCAAAATACATCAGTGCCTCAAGTCCAAAGTATTTCACCAGTATGACCAGTGATGACTTATGGCACTAAAACGTGGTCCCTAACTATGGGCCTTGTTAGCAAGCTCAAAATAGCACAACGTGCTATGAAGGGGGCTATGCTCGAAGTCTCTCTGCGGGATCTAATCAGAAATAAGGAGATCCTTAGACAAATCAAAGTTACCGACATGCCCAGCGAATCAGCAGTTGGCAATAGACAGGTCACATAGCAACCGGATTTTATTTTAAATAAATACTTGATCAGTGTTTATCCAACCCATATATAATGTAAGGATAGATTCTTGACATTTTAATAGATTACCGCGTCGTCTAGTGTCGGCACTGATGTATCCGGAAGTCGTGGGTTTGATTCCTACTCATGCCAAAACATTATGAGTACTATTTTCTCTATAGTTTTCCATGGTCTGGGTATAAAATATAATATGTATAAATATTATTCTTTCTGGTAAAACAAGCAATTACTATATAGACTTAGAATACGTCGAACTCAAATATCAAACCCCACTGCTACCTACGGCCTAGGGTACCCACCCTAGGCCGTAGGTAGCAGTGAGGCCGTCTAGGTGGTCTCGGGTCTCATGGAAATGTGATACCTCGTCGTAACCGTTGGTATGAGTCCACATCGAATAAGTGGCGTCGCGATTTTGAAACTTTGATTCTCAATTACCCATCTGTGAAAAGTTTAATTGATTGGTATAGTAAAACTGAGAAGCACAGCTTAATGTGCTCTCCGAGGCACTATAGTGCTGTTGTTAGACGCTATGTGTTAGACTTTATTTATGTACTATCAATCTCTGCATAAATGAGAATTTCTTTTATTAGTAAGCTATAACCGACAGTAACAGAAAATACCTTTTAAATACGTTACATCGACTTCCTGAAACATAAAATTACAATGATGTCTTCTTTCACATAAAGTTGTGATTATTTATGTAAGTTTTAATAAACTCTGTCTAGCGTTTTTATTTGAATATTTAGCCCACAGACTGATCCGAAAATGAAATCTTCAGATAACTGTTAACATATAGACTGATCCTGAAATAAATCTCCTGATATACCTTTGTTTCCCTTCAGCCTGATTGTAAAGCCTTATCCATTAGTATCCATTTTGATATTCAATTGATGTAATGCCAAGCGATTCATAAGGTACTCATCGTTAAGACAATATTTTTTTGTTATCTTATAAATTATCTACTCACTAGCACTTAACTGCGGCTTTGCACGATTTAATGAAACTGTAAAAGGTTTAGATTATAACTACATAGTGTCATCTTATATCTATATAGACAGCCCTCTGACGTGATCAAGATATTTTATCTATGACCCCTAGGGTACAATTACCTCCCTACCAAGTATAATCAAAATCGTTGTTCACAATATTTAACCATTTGCAAACACACAGACCGACTTACCTTCGCATTTATAATATAGGGTATAGATATTACGAATAGGTATTAAATGGATCAAATCACCATACTGTATAGTAATTAAAATCTTTAAAATATTGTTTACTATGTTAGTATACGCACCATAATCATATTTAACTAACATAAACTGTTATTATTTTGTAAGGAACTAAATTCTATGCTCGTGTGTTACTCAACGAAAAAGGCACTTATTTCTTTTGTTGTGATTCTTTTTTTATTATTTAGACTCAGTTCAATGACAATGAACTGAAATCAGAGCAGTTAACTTCGCGAATTTTTGATACAGATCAATATTCATTATTGAATGAGTACCTATTCATTATCTTACTATACTTAGTTTATTTATTATAGTGTAATTAGACCTTTTTACATTACAAATTATAACTAATATAAGTAATTATAATTAATATAAGTAATTAAAACCAAACTAATTATAGAATATATACAATATTAAAATTTCTAGTTTTGACAATAATAATTTACCATTGGTAAAATAATTAAAAATTCCAGTAAAAAAAAGAAATTTCATGAAAAAGTAGCCACTTATTGGGTTTATGCCTTGAAACTTTTTATCCTAAAATAAATCCTAACTTCGGATCCCCAGTCACTCCTTTATCCTTTATTTATAAGATGTTTTTAATAGCTCTTCTTAAAGTTTTTGAGGGGTGTACATAAATAAATAAAACACAATAAATTAAATAAATAAACTATATTTCGATTTTTTTTTACTTGCAACACTTTAAACCAATTTTTTTTACTAAAACAAATTAAAAAAACTTAAAATTAGGTTATTATTTATATTTACGCCATGTTTCATACTGGGTACAACTGAATGCCCTTTATCTTTCTTCTCTTACCTCTACACACTCCTTTTGTCTCGTCCAAACTGTTTTATTTAATCGCACCTACATGCGAATTCTAAACAAATTATATATATTAGAATATATATAAGCTATGGTTAAGTTGGTTAGACTTTATTAATAAAATTACTACAGATTTTAAGTCACATATTGAAACCCCAGTGAGTTTCAATGAGTTTTCAATATAAAATTAAAGTTTTTAAATATTATTCCATTTGACAAAAAAAATACTTGTAAAGGTAATAATAATAAATTGCTTATTTTATATATTGTTTTATGTTTCCAATTGGTACATAAAATATGATATAAAAATAGTTCAAGCTCGACTTTTGTACAAATTGAAACATCATGAACAGAATGCCCAATATTCCTTACTAAATAATAATAATATTTTATAAAGTACAAAATTAACACTAAATTTACTCTTTGCATCTACTTTAGCCACTCTACTTATAAAACACTCCTTACATACAAAATATCGGCTTGCTGAGCTCCATAATATGCTACACTAATATTAAAACTTGATTTAATTGTCTGAAGTTCCTAAAGCTAATATAAACTTAGGCGACGGAAACCATAATTATGTTCAACCGAGTAAGTTTCTGACATTATATTATCTTCATTATGATAAGGTTTTAGATTAAACATACGCTCCAAATTGACGTGACATAATTTTTGTTTAAAATATTTCGTAAAAAACAGCTATGAAACGTAAGATCGATTTGTACGTAATTAGTAATTACACAATCATATGTTCCCAACCGTGTCATACAAACACAAAGAAGTAAGAGAATAATCTAATAAAGTAAGACAAATTATCCGATACAATGCTTCTAATAAAACAAACAGGAATCCAGTAATTAAATTACATACGAGGAACTGAACATTTCTTCTTCTCAAACTTCATTTAATTGCTCAAAAAATTTTATCGAAAAAAATAGTTTTATTTGCAAAGGAGGGGCTGCACATTCACCGTGATATAAAAGCAGAATGTTCCACTAGACTCCATCATTACCAATCTTGCGATCACTTGAGAGCTGTGTGGATTTCAATAAAGAGGGGGTAGTATACCGGATCTCCCCCTTACGCATAATGGCGTCCCGATTTACTGTGAGTAGTTCCCTCACTAGTGTACTATTAATCGAAAGCGAGTGTATTTTCTACATAATATGTGATTTAATAGGTAGTTAACGTGCCGTTTGAAGGATGAAAGTGAATTTGTGAAAATGAAACCATTTATAGTGATGTATTATTGGGGCCACCTCGGTAATGACATCATCTGGGACTCTTGCTTTTTACTTATAACATTGTTTAACTTTTACTGAATAATTATTTCCAGGATGCTTTATTAGTTTCAATACTTGTATTTGTAACATGATTTGATACTGTGTAATCTATTGATTTACTATTAGTTATATTTTTGAAATTTTTGGTCTTTAACTTTGTTAAGTATATTATGTCATCACGGGTCTCTTACGGCGCCTGAGACCGCCAAGACGGCCTCAGGGTACCCAACGGAGAGATTTTTAATCCCACCTCGTCGTTGCCGATGGTATGAGTTCTTTACTGTTACCCTTTGTTAAGGATAATAGTTATAATTATAACTGGACAACATAAAAAAAAGAAAACAATATTTATTTAAAAAATAACCAAATTCGTGCCGAAAATATTTTTTAATATTATACCATAAAGGAATATTACATATAACTCGGTTACATCAAGGCGATGTTCCGGATAAGAACCGGTGCGGATCTCGTCATGAGTGACTTTCGATTTCCTTACAATACGCGCGTTAATAAATGCATTCTCTCATGCATTTGCGAATTTAACTGTTTTCTGCTTGGGTCATTTCGTCCCGACTTCTGAACAGTTTTCGTGCGTTAATGTTCCAATTTTTTTTTTTAAATAATTGATGAGGGTCTAGTTTTATTTATCATCAGATTGTTATATATTATAATATAAAATAGTAAAAGGAATCTTACTGGTGATACTTGTCTTGGAGGATGACCAAATTCTAGATAAAAATAAAACTATAACCTTACATTATTTGTGAAAAGCTAATTTAATAATCTTGTGTAACTTTAGTTAAATTTAATTATCCTTCGAGAAACTGGAAGTTAAATCTAAAGTACATAAATTCTAATCGAGTGTATTATTATCATTTCAGCTAATCTGCTTCCTTCTGGCTTGCGTTGGCGCGAGCTTCGCGACTTTTGGCCATGAACAGTTAGTATATTTATGTTCCCACGAAGCGACAAATTTCTCCATCACTCATTATTGTGTATTGTTTATATTCTTGAAGTAAATATCATCTTTTTATCAACTTTAAAAGAAGATTAGTCCATTCGTCACTGTTACCGCAAAAACAACATTAGATGGAGTAATTTGGTTGCGATTTCTATAAGTGATTCTCACGCGGCAGTCTTTGTGGTAAAAGGTGAAAACCGACCTATTGTATGGATGTCATAGTACTTAAGGCTTTGTTTTCTCTGATGTCACGACTTTGTTGCTATGCGGTGTTTTTTATGTAACTTTGCTATTATCGATTATCGATTTATTTTGTATGTAAATATTGCTCTTTTTATTGTTACAGTGTTCATATTCGGGTTCATATACCTGAACAGCATCATGATTCACATCATACTAAAGAAGTGATCGTTCATGAAGATCATGGCCATGGTGGTGGAGGTGGTCACGGCGGAGGTCACGGCGGCGGCCATGGAGGCGGTCACGGAGGCGGTCACGGAGGAGGCAGTTTCGCTGACCACCTACATGGAGGATTTATCGACCACCTAAAAGGACACGGAGGCGGACATGGCGGCGGTTTCGGCGGTGGTCATGGCGGAGGATTCGGAGGCGGTCATAGTGGAGGATTCGGTGGCGGCCACGGAGGAGGTTTCGGAGGTGGACACGGCGGTGGTTTCGGCGGCGGTCATGGGGGAGGTTATGGCGGAGACCATGGACACGATGACGGCGGATTTGGCGGCGGTCATGGCGGAGGTTTCGGCGGTGGACACGGCGGGGGTTTCGGCGGGGACGATCATGGTCATGATGACGGCGGATTCGGTGGAGGCCATGGAGGTGGACACGACTTAGGCGGTGGCCATGGAGGTGGACATGATTTTGGCGGTGGCCATGGAGGTGGACATGATTTTGGCGGTGGCCTTGGAGGTGGACACGACTTGGGCGGTGGTCATGGAGGAGGATTCGGCGGCGGTCACGGCGGTGGATTCGGTGGTGGACATGGACATGATGATATTGGAGGTGGATTCGGTGGAGGACACGGAGGAGGATTTGGTGGCGGTCATGGTCACGATGATATTGGAGGGGGATTCGGTGGAGGCCATGGCGGTGGATTCGGCGGTGGTCATGACTTAGGCGGTGGTCACGGAGGAGGGCATGGGGACGAACATGGACATGTCGACATCGGCGGTGGATTCGGCGGCGGTCATGGAGGCGGTTTCGGTGGCGGTCATGGAGGTGGATTCGGAGGTGGCCATGATTTCGGCGGCGGTCACGGTGGACATGATTTAGGAGGAAGCCACGGCCACGACATCGGCGGTGGATTTGGAGGCGGATTTGGAGGAGGCCATGACGATCACCACGGCGGCGGTGGTTTTTCATCTGGGGGCCACGACAGTTACAGCATTGGCGGCGGACACGACAGTCACAGTTCCGGCGGTTTTGGTGGTGGACATGATAGTTACAGCGGAGGCCATGGCGGTGGCGACTCTTATAGTTCTGGCGGCCACGGGCACGACAGTTACTCTGGATTAAGTAGTTATGATACCAGCGGACTCGGTAGCCATGGAGATAGTGGTCACGGAGGATTCACTGCCAGCCACGGAAGTTTTGGTGGCGGTCACAGTTCAGGAGGAGATAGCTATACAAACGCCATAAGTGCCGGACACGGTGGTGGGCCATACCATAAAAGGAGATAAAGCCGTAGGTTTAAGCTTATTTATAACAATTTAATGTGTGATTAAGATTTCAACTAAGTCATAGTCGTGGTGACGTAGTTTGGTCCCCAGTATTAAGTACAATTGATTAAGTTATTATTGTTTTAGTTAATATAAAATATTGTTAATACTTTGTTTTTTTTTTGTTATTCCTTTAGGTATTTTATCTATTTCCCGTTATTTCAATTGAGTAATATTGATACCTCAATACGTAAAAATGTAATAGCTAAGATAGACTTCGGTAGTTTCCTTGCGGTTACAAAACGGGCAATGGATTTGTGATTTGACGTTAAAGATATAACAATGTATTGATTTACCGCATTCATGGATTTTGTAGATTAGTAGTAGGACTGCTTATTACCAGGTAGATCAAAAGACAAACCATAATCACTTTTAGCGCTGTCATAATAATAACATGTTTTGTCTCGTTTCGTATGACACAGACGGGAAGCAATTTGTTCAGCATTTTTCACTATTCCTTGTAGTATAGGATTAATACTTTCTTCGAAGGAGCGGACCCTTCTAACATAGGTTTTTAAAACTTAAATGGAGAGTCCAAAATGTTAAATATTTTGATAAACAAATAAATTGTTTATTATTATTTTAAAAAAAATAAAAACTTACAGATCGCTGAAAAGCAATTTTGGCGTGATTCGGATACGGCCTTAAATGGTACAGAAAACCTATAAATACCAACTCCCGACCTTCACAGATCTACTACAAGTTATTGCAAAAAAAAAATAGTAGTATTAACTACAAGTAAAAAGTTAGGAATCAACCAATAAGAGACGTTAAATTGAAGAAAAAAGCGATCCTATTGGTGATCCTACCTATCTTATGTTACTAGCGACTATAGTAGAAACTGTTTGCAAAAACTTGTGGTAGAACAACCAAATACTACACCAACTGCGTAACTAGAACACAGAGACTGTCAATATGCAGCGTATACTTATACTTAGTATTTAAAAATAAGTATATCGCTTTATGTAATAAAGCCAACTTCCGTATGAACAACTTATCACTTAAATAATAAACAAAATAAATGAAAGCTGTGATCTAATACAGCTTGGATGTAATTATTATTCATATGCAATATATATTATACCTGTGTATGCTGTGTAAGCAATTAGCGTTTATAGATTGGACAAGCTAACTTTAAAGTATTACCTGCTATTTTTTTACGTAGGTACTCAATTTATTTAACTTTTTCAAATTAATACAAACATAAAAAGGAAAAATACATTTTTTTTTATTAATCCTATCAAAAACAAATAAGTATATACAATTATATACAACAAATATAAAACTAATTAAAAATAAAAGACCTAACAAATAAAATTAATCGTAAAAGAAAACAAATAAAATAAAGTAATAATAAATAAAGACTTTAAAATAATTAAATGAAAACAAAACCTTACCTATAAATTAAAATATTCCTCCAAATCAGCAGCTCGCCAGCATTTCCTATTTGAATTAATATACTAAGTTTTTGTATGAAATATGTGTGAGCTTTATGTTTTCCCGAAAAAGGTTTTAGTCTGAGTCCCCACGGACCCATTGTCTCTACAGCAAACGTTGAAAATATATAATCTTTAATAAATGATTTGTATTTTCGACGCTTGCTTAGTTGCGCCTGCTCCGCGGCGGCCCCAACTTTCACTCAGGTATCTTGTAGTTGTAGGAAGCCAATGTATCCCAATAAAAAAAATCCCGTACAAAAGACTGTCCCGAACTCCAAGGTTCATCCCGTCTGGTCGATTGAGATCGGAATTGAGATCACGGCATGCGTCCACGGATAAGGCACTATGATGGCCAGCACTTCTAGAACGCGAGAGTCCTTGGTGACTTAGGAGCCGAAATCTTTGCCACACAGACCGCGATGAGGTTTGTACCCTAAATTGTGTATTATACCACTAATATTTATATACGTTGAGGCCGAGCCGTTTAGACCTCATACTTAAAAATACTACAGTGTTTAGATACCCGGTTTAAATCCCGGTGCCAATGAGTTTTTAATAAAAAAAATACATTTGTCTGATAACACGACTTAATGATTCAGAGGTCACGTTAAGCTATCGGACCCAGTTTGTTTCACTATACCAAATTATGAAACAGTTCATAGATGGATTATTGAGTCTATCTAAACTTCACGTCGAGCTAGCCACTTTTTCGATTTAGACGGCATGAGTCTAAATCGAAGAAGTGGCTAGCATCGGCATACATATGCGTAAACCGTCAAGTGAACTGGTCATGTTTCGGATTAGTCTGTGGTTCATACATTTTCAGCCTACTACATCGATTTCTTGTCGATGTAGTACTCACCTTACAGGGTGCAGTTACGAAACGGATAGTGAATTTGATATTAAAGCAGCGGGGATATTAAAAGTAGACTCATAATACGTTTAACGAGATAGTGGAAGCGGTCAATGACATTGTTAAGTTTGCTTACCATCTAATAAATATGAGTACAAGCTCACATGCCGCGCACTTATAAAAATAATAAAAAAGTTAATTCAGATTAAACAAAGCAATGTATTATAAATTGATCTTGTAAATTACAAATGTAACATATATGGCGAGTCTATATAGCATTGAATATATATTTTATTTAAAACAATAAACTCTATTATTATTATTTTGATTACGGTCCCTAGGGGATCAGTATCAACTGATCCCCTAGGAATGAGGGCGAGCTCTTGTATGGGACTCCACATACTGACACCCTAGCGCCGTTACACCTCAGCAAATAAGGCGGAAGCTGCAGCTGAGACTGCGGAGTCCAGCAAGCGACGCAAACATGTTTCTATAGTGAAAGATTATATATTTGTACTGTGACGGTTCTTTAACTCCTGTTGCAACCAATATTAACTTTTTTTCAATCTTTATTTGATTATGTAATCCTAAATAGTGTTTTTGAAAACTACTTACTACTTAAATATTAGCCATCTGCTCCCGTCCAGAAGAAAACATCACTTTTTTTCCAGCAAGTTTTTTTAATGACTGTCCTTAAAAAAAATGTTCTACTTTCAAATAGGCACATTTTTTTTTCGTAAGTACTCAGATTTAATCAATTAGTTTTTACTTCAAGTGATTTTTAAATTATAGTGTAAATGAGACAGATATATTTATTTTACGAAGTGTCTGAATAAAGAATTCTACCCACAGATGGATAGGGCGGTCTGGTACAATCATGATTTAATTTCATTGGTTTTCTTCTACTGGGGAACCATTAAAGAAAGTTTATTCAAAACCGATTGAAAATGTACCTGAGCTACGATAACCAATTATTAAACTTATTAAAGCGGATGAATTTGTAAATACTAATACATAGTTTGTAGCAACAGTATCCCTAGTGTGAGTTTTCCAACTATTACTTTGAGTTAACTAAAATTTGTATGGGAAATGTTTCAGCGCTCCAAGCGGAAATTTTGAGAACTAGAGAAGCGGTCGTGTGGCTTTTCTAGGTCTCAAAATTTCCGCTTGGAGCGCTGAACCATTTCCATTGGTCAAAATGTTAACGCCGTAGTATAGTTAACGCGAAAGTAAACGTTTAAAAAACTCACACTAGGCCTACTAAAGTAAAATAACCGTCACAGGTTGTAGTTTTTTTTTATAAATGCCATTTTTTTTTAATACATAGTCAAGGTTTTATATTTTTTTTAATTGTTAACAGTTATGACTTAAGCTATCACCCGATTCTGGCTTCACGTCACATTTACAGGACACCCTGGGGCTTAGCATAACCACATCGATATAGTTCGACAGTCGATAAAATGAAGTTTATGAATAAACATTCATTCATAAAATCGATATGTATCGATTTTGTCGATAGACTGGAGATTCACCAATTTTCAGGAGACTATAGAATAGATTTATTGTCGAGGTGGCAGTCTCCTTTCAGGATGTGGTTACGGAACTGGCTGTTGATTTTAAGATAAAACAACGAGATTAAAAATACAGTCGTAAAACAAATTCGTCTTTGTCGTGCCTATTTTGTAACCGCATCATTCAGCCAGTACAAGCAATCTATGCTGTTAAACAACAATGTAACGATCGACCCCATACATGGATTTTGTAGGTATGCTTATCACCAGGTGGATATAAAGTCACATGCCTCAGTAAAAACTGTGGGAACTGTTTTTTATACATTTCCTAGCAAAAAAAACTGGCTTTTTTGCTAGGAAATGTATTAAAAAAAAAGGAGAGCTTATTCATACTATTCTATACTATACTATACTATACTAATAATAAATGCGAAAGTATCTCTGTTTGCTTGTTTGTTAAGTTTTCACGCCTATGTCGATTTAGATGAAGTTTGGTACGGAGATAGTTTGAGACCCTGGGAAGGACATAGGGCAGGGGTGGGCAAACCTGCGGCTTGCGAGACACATGCGGCTCTTTGGATGTGAAGCTCTTTAGTTCCATGCGCAAATATATAATATATATAATAATAATAGTATTGAGGATAATTTACACACATAAATATATATGATAATATAATATATAAATAAGTAATAATCGAATAATGTCATATATATATTATCTAATTTGTTGTGAAAAACACTACTTATATATGAACAAATATATATATATATTTTCCTTATTAATAAATAGATTATTTTTCTTTTGTCAAAAAACTTTGGCAAGAAAAAATATTGTGGCTCTTTAAAATCTTCGAAATATTGCAAATTATAAAATTTGTCTCTTCCGACTCAAAAGGTTGCCAATCCCTGACTGGGTAAAACATTATTCGACATGAGTGACATAGATACAGGGTGTTTGTGATTTAAAAGTCTCTTCGGAAAAGTTTTAAAATACACCAGGTAGTGTTTTATGAAAGTGTATAAATATAATATTAAACATACATACAATAATGTATTAAAAGTTTTTAAAGGAGAATGGGCATTTTGGTACTCGATCTAATAGCAATCATTGTGGTGTCATTAGATAGGTCTTTTAATATGCAAAAATATTTACTATGGCGACTTTTCCCAAATCCTTGTCCCAAAACCACGGGAAGCCCCCAAAAGTTCCAGTTTTAGTAGATATCATAATTGCAAAAATACATATTACGTACCTATGGTTTAAAAAATACGAAAAAAATAACAATGTAAAACAACAAAAAACGAAAAATGTATTGTGTTTACTATTCATGCATAATATATCGTGATAATGATAATAATAATAATAATAAAAAGTAGTATTTCTTTTAAGATTTCTGATTTTTGTTGCTATTGTGACTGTTAGACCTCGGGGATAGGGAACTTCCCACTACTGATGGAAGAACAGATTATTTTCCTTTCTTTGGGCACCTATCAACTGAAGCTGGCCCGATTCTACTGCAGCGAGCATTTGTCAAATGGACTATACATTTTAGAAATATATAGAGAAAGCGCACTCCAAGATTTATATGAATATGGCATAAACGAAGATGCTTGGCTTTTATGTGGACGCATACAGTCGCGTCACGTACGGTCAAAAACTTATTATTGCTATGTATTGGTAAAAAAACGATGTTAACGAAAATGAAACCAATATTCATAACATTTTATGCAATTATTACTGCACGTGTTTGACCGGACGAAGAACAGTCGGCACTTGTGCTCACATAGTTTCAATCGTGTGGTATCTAGGATTTGCCAGACATGAAGGCTTCACTGCAGGAGCAGTGAAGCATTTCTCAACGATGTAATTATTGATAACGTTTAAAAAAAAAAATAACGTTTCTTACTTTTACTATTTTTTCTTTTTTATCCCGAGTGTTTATTCATTTTATTTAGTACTTAAAATAAATAACGTTTATTACTTTTCTATTTTTTCTTTTTTATCCCAGTGTTTTCATTTATTTTAGTACTTATTAATCAAAACACACATGATTATATACAAGACAACGATATAATATCACCATTATCTTAACAAAATCAAACAAAAATTAAAAATATTTAACACAAAATAACTTCGTTCCGACAGCAAATGGAGACAAGCGACCCGGTTATTATCATTAATCCTTGTAAAATTACCTTTTCAATAATATATATTATGGCTATTGAGCCGAGTACCAGGCTTCATATATTTTTGCCCATTGTCCTTTATATTAACAATTTGACGATTTTATTTGTATAAAAGTTGACACATATTGTCATCTTTTTGGCTACGTAAATAAGTAAACGAACCTTATTAAAACTATAATTACATATTTTCTTAAAAAAAGCTGTCAAGTGCGAATTCCTTTCGCGCACTTAGTACAACAAAAGGGGAGTATAAGAGGTATAAATATGGAAAAGTCTTATTAAAGAAATATTTTAATCTCAGAAACCATTATTTTTTATTTATTGCGTGCGAAGCTGCGGGCAAAATCTAGTATGCTATATAGGTAAAAGCACTTACAATGTTGTAAACACCAATCCAAATAATAATAAATGGTTACAAAAACTATACACTTTATAGAAGCGACCCACATAGTTATATAACTTATATAAGACCGTTTCGGCTATTACCAAAATAATAGTATCACAATTTAACAATAGGTAGTTAAAATGATGTCATATATTGAAGTAAAATATGACCACCGCCGTAATAAAGTGATTATATGACTGCTATTCGGTTAGAGTTTAGATATAACAAATCAGATTTAAAGTTGTATAATGGAGCTATAATACGGAAATCCCACATTTGTAAAGCTTCGTGTAGGTTGTTCGCGTATCTATGAATAAGTATTAAGGCACTAATAACACTCACTTTTGAAATTTCGCAGGACTAACGGTACAATCTATATATAGTATAGAATAGAATTGTTAAATTAAAATAGTAAAAACTCACTATAACTTAACTTATTATTATGCCAAAAGTGCAACATTTTTTATTTTAAATTAAACGTTAACCGTTCTTGTTAAACGTTAAACTCTATTACATTGTCTTATAATGGATAAATAAATATTCCTTAATACAATAAAGAGTACAAAATAATTACATAAAACCTTAGGAAAAACAATTAAGGTGTGTCACAGCAGAGCTTGTATGTACACAATACACTAGTACATCAAGAAAACCTAGTACTTATGATTTTACTGACTAAAGTTCCGATAAATATCGAGCCCCGCTAACAGACACCGTCGCGTCTACCGCGTGACGTCATATTACAACACTCTGCTTACTCCCATTTACTCACCGGCAGTCAGGGGCGTGCATCTCATAGAGACAAAAAGACACTGCCTACCCTGATAACCCTGACACAATGCACAATAATAGATATTTTATTAAAACATTTAATTTATGTTAACTATTCATAAAATATAAGAAAAGAGCCATCTATTGGCAACTATTAGATTTAATTTGTAATTCGACAAACGCGCCCTCATGCAAAAGTATGTAAGACGTTGAACTAAACTGTCTAAGTTTGCACACATAGAAAACGTGTAAAAACCTTGTCTGTATATGAAATACAAAGATAGTAAACTACACGCACATACAAAGAACCTCAGCAATGTATCGAGCGCCTTCAGACACTGTCTTTTCGGATAATATAGGTATCAATTAACTTTTGCGCGAAATTGAAATGACACCAACATAATTATAATCACGATATAAACATAAATTTAGCTTTTTAATTTTCTGAATATTTTTAAATATGATTAGGAAAATGTATAATATTTTTTTTTGTTTGGTTTATAATAAACTCGTAATTATTACGGACTTCATTTGATTCCACGGAAGAAATTTGATTTTTTATGTAGTTAGTTTGCACAATCGGTACGCGTGAGATTCTTTTTATTGTGGAGATACATTTTTAAAGATTTAATTCGAATTTCTTTATGTATTAAAAACGGAATGTGAATGCAGTACGTTTTGTTTAGAAAAAAATAAATATTTTAATCTTACTTTTGAAGAGAAAAGACAAGTTATTACAAATGGTCGTTGTGTGCCGGTATTGGATTTAAAAACGGTCAGCGGTAAGATAAATAGATCATTTAATGTAAAACAATACGAATTATTTACTTGGTTGACGGGTTGTAGTCATACAAATAGATTGTTTTGTTTCCCTTGTCTTTTATTCTCTAACCATAGCAATGTTTGGAATATTACTGGTTATGTAGATATGCATAATCTTTCGGCTGCAGCTAAAAAACACGAACAATCCGAAAAACATTTATTTCATTATATTGCCATTTTTAACATAAATTCAGTGCTGTACTCATTGTTCCTTTTTCTCACCATTTACCTACTTTCAATGCGTATACTATATTACCTATTGTGTAAATTGGATACTTCAGGCTCCTTTATGGGCCGCTTCGAGTATCCGCAAAATGATATGTTCAAATATTTTTAATCAGTCATTTTGAGGATATGAGAGGTGGCTAAATCCAGCATCATTTTCCTGAAATAATGCAGTAAATTTTGGTAAGTGTTTTTTTTTTATAGTATGTTTTTGTCTACCCTGACTAAAACACCTATGCACGCGACTGCCGGCAGTAGTAAGTGTGCTTTATTTTTGGATATTTTGTTTTATTTCATCCGTAAATTATTCTACTGCTACGTTCATTCATAGTGTGTGCTTATATAATACATTAATAAATACAGTACATTAGATGAAAGATTTGAAAAGGGGCAATTAATCCAAGATTGCATTTACCTAATATCGATGAACTTACAACTATTTTTCGAATTAAATTGTTCCTAATAAAATTGAAATAAATAGTTATATTGATTTAATGCAATTGCGTTGAACAAATTTTCTAAACTTTTTTAAAATGTTTTATTAGTAAAATGTTTTTTTTTTGTTACCTATTCAGGTCAGCAAGAGCAACTATGGTGATCATATTTGTATAATTAAATTTAGATTCACACCAGAATACTGCATACGTCCCTAGCCATAAATATAATTGCAGTTTAGAATGCGATGAAAAGGATAAAGAAATTTTGAACCTGCGAAGATTGCACCAGCAAAGGTGTATTTGTAAAATAATATAAAATATATAATTATAATACTTTTTTTTAATAAACGAGCTTTCACACACCAACATAATTTATCAAATCGGTATGGTAGTTCCTAAGAATATTATATTAAATTCGCGTCCAAAAAAAGTTACTGTTTTTTTATTTTATTTCATTGCGATATTATATTTTTTTTTATAAATATATTATGATCAATTAAACACTTTTTTAAAGATTTTTATATAATTGATTAAAGAATTTACTGAATTATGTTTTATGAACAAGTAATAAATTATTAAAATACTTGTAATAAAAATAAGCTTAAACATGAATCAATTATAAAAATAAATGCAAACTAACTATCAAAGAGTTTAATATGTATTCTTCCTATATATTTTCATAATTTGCTAGTGAATACTCTGAACGAACATTGTCTGTTTCTTGTAGCGAGTGCCGACTGGTGAAATGCCGTGTCTCGCACTTTAAAAAAAAATCTGTATTTTATTTCATATATTTTTTTAATACTGAGAGCTAAAAAAATTTAACAGTGAACATTCGTCGGCGGTTTTCGTTTGTAAACGATATTCTTAGCAAATGAATTGAATAAACCTTAATTTAATAAAAATATATAATTAAAATGCAGCGAGGCGCCCGCGACCGCTTAGCTGCCTCTGGCTTACCACAACGCTACTAATGCATATTATAATTAATATCATAAATAAACTCAGGCCATGGCAAACTATATTGTACAGAAAATAGTACTATGCTTGTTTTACCATGAGTCGAAATCGAACCCACGTCCTCCCGATACAACGCCAATGTGTAACCACTAGACGACAAAGGCGATAATATATTAAAATTTCAAATAAAACTACACTAACTTTATATCTGGGTTGGATTAAAACTGATAAAAAAAATAGTTTTTGTCAAGTTCAAAGTATTTAGTTAAAAACATGTAACCTAAAAAGTAACTCTGTAAACAAAACTAAAATTTTATTAAGCCAAGGTCGTTAAATACTATAGTTACCTTAAGGAAGAGTATAGTCGTAAGTAATGAATATGTTAAGACATTGAGTGAAAGGAGGGAATTAAATGTTCACTTGCCGTTAAATTTCTATAACTACCGTGGTTTATCTAATTACTTATCTTCGTCTATCTATATTTATATACGTTGGTTTTTATTTATTTATGTAGATTCTTTTCTATATCGTTTCCTGTCATTACTTTAATTTGAATAAAGAACTAACTTACACTGAATGAAATATAATTACCTTCAAGTGAATTAGTTATGTTTTGGTTTTAGTCTGTGGGTTCACCGGTTTTTGGTTAGGAGTCTATAACATAGATTTCTTCAAAACATAAAAAAACGAGGCTTTTAAAGTAAACTTGTAATGGATATTAATCTTTAGCCGTTATAATAAGAATGTATTAACTATATTCAAAATAATAAACGGCATAGTGGGAACAATCAATGTTGTTTAAGAACAATTATTGATTGACCCCATTCATGGACTTAGTAGTTCTGCTCACCATCAGGAAGGTACAAAGTCACATGCCGTACTCCAATAAAATATAAAAAATAAACAATTCTAACCGTTCGAGTTGATGGGAACAGTTAAGATCAAAAGGTTGTGACTGTATGGGAAATGTTTGATCAGACGCTCCTCTTAAATGTAATTTATACATTGTTTATTATAGACAATTTGACATCAAAACGATATTTACATTCTTGTTTATAACGGAGTACGTTTAGAGACGTAGGCGTCACTATCAATTCCCGTGAAATGAACTATACATCTGTCACTTTATCTGCAACACATCAGTAGCCCTAGTGTGAGTTTTTTTAACGTTTACTTTCGCGTTAACTATACTACCGCGTAAACATTTTGACCAATCACACATTTCTAGTTCTCAACATTTCCGCTTGGAGCGCTGAACCATGTCCCATACAAATTTTAGTTAACTCAAACGCAAAGTAATAGTTAGAAAACTCACACTAGGGGTACTGTCTTTAAAAGGTTCTCACTAAAGTTGTGCGCCTATAGGTTTTAATACCGACTCACTTTCTAACGATATAATATTAATTCCATACAAGTTGCAATTTAATGAAAATGTGGATCAACTAGATAAATGGTTATTTTTGATGGATTTATCTTAGAGAAATAATAGACTGCAATCGCACTTTATTTAAGTTTGACTAGCTTTTGCTTCGTGTGTTTTTTTTATAGTTAGCCTCCGTAGACAAGTGGTTTCGCCTTTGGCGTTAAATCCGGAGGTCGTGGGTTTAATTCCAACCCATGGCAAATAAATATTAATAGGTTTTTCTGTACAGTTTGTCATGGTCTGTGTGTTTATAAAATATAATATGTATCATATCATTGTTTCTGGTACACATAGCACAAGCCTAGAGTTTAGTTTATGACCAGAGCAATTTGTGTAAATTTTCCTACATATTATTATTAGTTAACTGTAGTTTTTTAACTTTATTTAGATACCTATTATTACTAAGATAAAATAAACGTCTTTGGCTAGAATGCCCTGCCTCCATCGCGTATCACTGCCATAATATAAAGTTTCCTACGCTCCACAACGAACTACCGCTACTGCAGTTGCCAATGTAGGTAAACTTTAAAGGAAATAAAATTAATTCTCAAAAAGTAAATATGTATATAATCAAAAATATGCACTAATTAATAGTAAAGTTTTAGGTAATTTTCAAAAAACAGTTTCATCATAAATTCAATGTATAATAATGTAATAAACAAATGCAGTTTAATAAAATGGAAACATAAAGATTTATACATTGTATACGATGTACACAAGTAGAATTTTTTTTTTTTCAATGCAACAATAATGAATGTACAAACTGGTTTCTTTAAAATTTAAGAAACGCCTTAAATAGTTTTTTGTTCTGATTAAGGGCATTATGACGAAGACTGCAAAAAAATGGTGTTAAATAAATTGACACACGAATTTTATCTTGACAAGGTTAAATTGCAATAAGATATTTTTTTATTATTTGATTTGGATAATGTTGGGAGCAATATTACGTTTCATCAAAATTTATTATATTAAACCCTTTTACAATACGTAATTTTTTTATATCAAAGACCTAATCTTATTTGGCCACCTTTTTAATCTGAACGTAGTGTTACTTACATAATATTGATAATACAAAATAATAGTTTGTTTAAAAACATAATTTAGTAGATCACTAATTAACTTTAAGTTACATTGTCCTCATTCATCCGCCTACGAACATGGGTCAAGAGAATTGCATAAGAAAAAGCGCTTTTACCGACGCCCTTCACTGCGAAGTCTTCCGCTTGTATAAGCATTATCTGTGTAACGACACGCTGGAAAGTTCCTTGCCAAATCACCTCATAGATATATATATATTGGTTGCTTATAGATATACTATCGCTCATAGATAGACTAGCTATTAGTTGCGTAATAATACCCTAAGCGCCTGGACTTTAAGTAGCTAATATAATGATTTAATTGTGGTCCTATATTATATAGACTGCATGTATATATACTCAAGAGTATCTTATTTCTTTTCATCGAATGACAAATTAAGAAAATATTGAATAAACAGACTTTACATCAGTTTACATAGTATTGGGATCGAGCTGTAAATACTAGCCTAAGGCCCGACTTCACCAACGATCCCTAACTCATAAGGAGCCCCTAAATAAGAATTTGACATATTTACTATGAAACAACTGTCATTAATTGTCCCTTAACTTTGTTAAAGGCTCCTTTAGAGTTGGTGAAATCTGGCATAAGACAAGCTAACAAGCTTTTATATTAGTAATGGCAAACCGAAGTGAAGGGCTCTGGCTACCCTGAGACCATTTACACGGTAAACAATATATAGTATATGTTATGTTATAGCTATATTCAAATGATATCTATATATATATAGTTAAGATTATTTTTATAAATGCCTAGGTAGTTACGGTTAGTTAAACTTACAAAAAGATAACATACGGAACTTTATTTGATACTTGTATATTGCCAGATCGAAACGTTACTTAAATAATAGACTATAGAAATAATATCGAACCAAAGCTAAAAAACATTAATTTGCAATGGTATTGATCTTAGAGAAAATCTGCGTTTGTATGGCATTATAGATATAAATAATTTTAATTTCTACCGGATCAGCATAAAAAATACAAAATTGCCTACAATTGAACAAAAGATTAAGCTTTTAAAATAAAGCAGGTTCAAGGAACTTACATCACTTCCTTTATAACTCCTAAAAAAGATTTGTTGTAATGTTTAACAACTATACAATTTCAAATCTATTAGTTATTATTTTTTTATGAGGCGTTTTTTCTAATATATTTACAACTAAAATTTTGTAAACGATATTAAATTTTGCATAAAATATTAAATAAATAAATATGATCTAACCTTTAACCCGAGGCGCATATTATTTAGATTCCTTCTGCAAAAGTACACCTGGTGATCTGGATAAATTAGCTGATAAGCACACAAGTTATATATATTATATATATGTAATCAGCTTGCCCTGAGATGGTATTAAAAAAAAATAAAGGGTTGAAAATTTATCATAAGAGACGATATAAAAATTCCTTTAGAACTCAAATTATTGTAATTAAAATTAATATTTACTTTGAAATAAAATTCAATAGATTATCTTTCGTCTTTTTATTTATTATTTATCTCCACTATTTTCGCATAAAATGCAATACAAACAACATAGTTGCGTTACTAAAGTAGTACAAAGTTAACTACGAAGACTATTTACAACCCATCATAAATAAACACTACTCTTACTTACAGAACAATATTCACGAATGTTCAGGTAACCATATAATACTAGGATCACGTATAACTTACACTAGATAAGAGACCTGACAACACTCATAGTTTATCACCATATTTGAACTGGCTTGCGACAGTTGGTTCTTCTTCTAAATTACTAATATGTCTCTTCTCATGTAAGTTGCGACCAGCCCGGCGCGATCTTTGGTATTCTTGTTCAAAGCGGTGTAAAGCATCTCTTCTTTCTTGTTCTGTCGTTCTGGATCTAACTCTATTTCTATCATCATCATCGTTGTTGTAAGAAAGTGTAGATCGTATTTCACCTATTGTAGGAGTTGGTTTAGGTCTCATTCTCAACCTTTTCGAGATTTTAGCATTTTGCGAATTAGTTCTTGTTTGTACAGTTGTTGTAGTTTCTGATGGAATTGTAAAAAATGTTGGAGAAGGGCGAGAGGTAGTAGCTAGAGATATAATTGTAGGTGTCGTTGGAGATGGTGCTTCCACTATTTGAAAGTTTGTATTCGAAGCCTCTGGTACCGACATTGGATCTTCATGGAATGCTTTCATTGCCATTGCTGTATAGTAATCATGAGCAGGTGAATGTTCCGTAATAGTATATTCCATTGACGGGGTCGCACTTTCATCGGATTTCTGAATATTATACTCTTCAAAAGTTTGTACTGAAGAAGATGGATGCATCAATGCTTCTTTTGATGATTGCACATTAGATGAATCAGCTAAGTGATCTACTACAGTTTTATGATCTTGACCGCCAAAGCTTATATTTTGTGTAGAAATTGATTTCTTCTTTTTGTTACCCTGTAGTGGCCATGGAGATTGGTTATTTTGTTTGTTGTCTTTGTTAAATACATTTGTAGGAGAGGCATAGGTATCATACTCGAAGTTGTTCGTGTAAATATCTTTAAAAGATGTAAACGGATCTTTGTAATTAGCGAAACCAATTGTTGAAGGTTTGATACCCGCAAATGAATGTTTAATTGGATTAAATGAGTCTTCATTATTTATACTTGATGCTGTTGAAAATGGAACAGGAACACTTTCTTGCCCAACCCTGAACGCTGATGGTCTTGCATATCCGTGGTAACCATTATTTTTAATTTTGGGTTTATAATCTTTAAACCGGAAGTTTGGAACTGATCTAAAATCATTGATGTTTGCTTCTGAAGAGTCTTCAAAATATTTATGAGGAGGGTTTGGGTGTCTCGGGTGCTTTCGAGTTCTAGTCGGAGGTGAATACATATTTTCATAATAAGAAAAGTCAATAGGTGGCGTCGGTCTTGTAGGTTTAGGAGTTTTCCATTTATTTTTTGGTCTAGACTTTATTGTGGCTCCATTAATTTTTAATCCTTGACTGTTATATGATACCTTTGGTGGACGCGCAAAGTTCTCTTTTGTAATTTCAATATTAGCTGGTAACTCACCGTGGTCGTGGAAAATATGATCATGTGTTACATCACGAGGATTGTAAGCAGCAAATTCTAATTGGGATGGTGTTCCAAATGATCCACCAACAGGATTTAAGTCGCCGAACGGAACTCCAAAATCAGAATTATCAAGGGCTAATAGTGAGTGAGAATTCTTTAATGGCACTAGTGGATGCGCTGCGGCTAAAGCGGACATACTACTATCTGGATCTATTCCAGCCACACCTGTAATTTTTGGACCGTCTTCAAAGACTAATTTATGAATATGTTCTTCACTATACGTATGAATGTGTTCGGTGTCGCCGTCGATAATTTTTTCAACTCGTTTCGGTTTTTTAATTTTTTTAATGGTACCGGCTCCTTCTAAATCGGAATAAAATTGTTCATGGAAAGTAGATACTGCAGGAGCTTGTTCTTCTTCGCGATGAGGTTCCTGAATTATGATACGTTTTGGTTTTCTCTTTCGTATTATCTTCTTCTTACGTGGTGTCTCACTAACTTTGACTACTTTTATACGTTTTGGTTGATAGTTCACAGAGGCTGCCGGAGCAGAGGGGGCCGAAAAAGCGGACGGCAACACTGCGGCTGCGGCTGTCGGACCGAGCTGTTCCGGGGGAGGGACGAGATCAAATTCCTGTTCTTCCCAATCGGGAGTAGGTCCGTAGTACCCTCGCGCACGATATAGAGGCAGGAGTTTAGAAGCCGCTGAAGATACGCCTTGGAGAGGAGGTGCCTGACGCTCCTCAAACAACTGCATAGACTTCAGCGGCACAAGGCCGGCCACGGTCGGCAACGCGACGGTCGTCGGCACTGCGACCGCGCCCTCCGCCGTCGGTAAATAAGCTGGAGCATACTGGGACGACGCAGGGTGGTTAGTGATGTATATCTTCTTGTGGTGATGGATATGCTTCACCTTTTGCGGTAGGTGTATGCGGATCTTTTTCCTGTAACAAAACAAAATTGAAGTGCCGGCATCGTAGCGTGCGTGAGCATCGCGTGTGAGTACAATAGCCGAGTTATTATGACAGTTGTTGTTCCGCTAAGTGTCAATGTCTCGGAGTGCGATGCGGCAGCAGCTTTCGCCTTCGCGACGTCGCGGGGCCGCTGCCGTATGTGCATTCATTATGTCGTCGGATGTCGTTACCTGACATAAGTGTACATAATCATAATCGGGTATAACTTGCGCTTTCTACCCAGGGGGGGGGCTATTACTCGCATGGCCAGATCCCGGTCATACTCAATTAACGCCGTACGTAGAAACATAACAATTTCGATCGCTATGGCACAATGACATTGACATTAGTTACTCCGCGCAGCACTTACATCACAAATTATTACTTTCGCAAAAAAATAAATTACAAAAATAGTGTAACTATTCAAGTATGGATATACTACCTACCTATGTCGTAATAGAGACAATTATATTCGCCAGCAATTGTGCTTAAAGTATACATGTTATATTAACATACTAAAACAAAATATATACATAAATTTTGATTACAATATAAAAATTTACCTTGTGCCTTGAGCAATAACAGCTAAGGAGAATACAGCTACCAAAAGTGCGAACTGTAACAATTAAAACGGAAATTATTGATAATTATAATGCATAACATGAGAACAACTGTAAGGCAAAGAGCAATCACGCCATGCGCACGATCTCAGCACGCTTCTCAAGCTAGCTCTACATCCAAACACGACTACCTCTATCTAGATTATATGTTTTTGTTAAAAGCAAACACGTGTTCATATTTAGGTATCATCACGGATGCAGTCGCCCACGACCCTAGCAGAGGGGGTTTATTCCCACTTCGTCATCGCCGACTATACTGGATGTTTTTTATCACGGTGACATTTTTATATTGTGTTCTAAAATATTGAAACATGTATTTTTTGCCTTTTAGTGTCGCCCATACAAAAACAAAGATAAAAAACAAAAAAGATCTACAGATCACGTTAACTTTTAGTATGAATTAAAGCCTATCACTTGTCTAATTGTGTTTTACTTGTTTGATACGAAGACTTGTTATGTATTTGTAGGAGTCATTTTAAGTGTATACGTTGATTCATATAATAATTAATTTTTCTTTGACTTTTTTTTTGAAGAAAAAAATACTTACCTACCTTTTTTATTTGAAAAATGGGTTCTAAAAGTAATACTGGAAGCATCAATAAATATTATCATTGTTAAAAAAAACACCCAGTATAAAGTATACGTGATTTGTATTTAGAATTTTCAAATTAAGTAAACTTGTGTACTCTTTTTTTTTAATTTTTTATTTTATGTTGCGGCTGATTTATTATGGGGTGCTTTTAGTTATTTTCCTATTATTTTTGTGCAAAAAAAAAGCCATAATAAGGATTAGTTTCTAATATTACCTATTTTTTTATATCTTAATAATATACCTACCTAATTTATAATGATAAGGGACTAGAAGGTTTCTTAACAGTAGGGCGGTTGTGACCTAGTCAAGTTTTGGTAGTAGTCTATGGGTTTGGTTTTAGGAGCCTACTGTATCGATTTCTTTTTGAGGTGGTTTTCAAGGTGCGGTTATGAAACGGGTTGATGATTTTTAGATAAAGCAGCGAGGATATTAAAGTAACAATTTTAGAAATATCATATAAGGTAAGTATAGAGTCACTTATCTTGTATCATAGTATGTTATCATATCCACGCCTTAAATATTTATTGAAAATAAAAGGTAAGTAACCAATCACATATAAGTAAAGGTATAAGGATCGGTATTTTTAAGGGCATAAACACTAACTGTAAAGTCGATCCTCTCAGAGACACCCCGGAGAAAAAGAAACCAACAAGTAAAAAACTCTAGTGCTTCACACAAACTAAAAGAGGAGCACAGCTATTGATTGACTTATGCTATATAGCATATATATAGTAGCATACTCAAAATGCGGGGTGCATTTTGAGTATGCTACTATATATATGCTATAACTGATCAGTATGCGTAGAACTATGTAATATTAAATTATTACAATATCGGACATTACATACCTACTAAACTAGGGTACATTCTACATAAGCAATTTGTTTACTAGTTGTGAGACCTCAATTGCATATCTAGTGTGAGTTTTTTAACTATTACTTTGCGTTTGAATTAACTAAAATTTGTATGGGAAATAGTTCAGCGCTCCAAACGGAAATTTTGAGAACTAAAAATGCGAGCGTGTGATTCGTCAAAAAGTTAAAACGCAGTAGTAAAATTAACGCGAAAGTAAATGTTAAAAAAACTCACACTAGGGCTACTGGAAGGTTCTAAACGTCCTTATCGTTAAAATAGTCTTTTACACTATAGTAAGCCTTATTGATTAATATGTGTAATACAATTCTTAAACTTTATTTTACTCAGTACCCCTAGAGTGAGTTTTCTAACTATTACTTTGCGTTTGAGTTAACTAAAAGTTGTATGGGAAATAGTTCAGCGCTCCAAGCGGAAATTTTAAGAACTAAAAATGCGAGCGTGTGATTGGTCAAAATGTTAACGCAATAGTAAAGTTAACGCGAAAATAAATGTAAAAAAACATTTATTGGTTTTTTCACTCTAAACTTTGGTATATCGATTTTATCTATGTTTCTTAAGTTTAAATTATGTCTATCGCCATTTTTACTAAACATACCTTTACAGATTATTAAACTTAATAATTCCACGTATCATTAAGCAATGCTACCAATATTGTAATGGAAAAGAAATAAACTGATGATTATATCATTGTGATCAATACGAGATATAGATCTCTTTGTCAAAATTAGATAACAACTTTCCTCAGGTCGAGATATAAAGCTATCAGTAGATCATAAAATAGATCAATGACTGATCATGTTAGTATATTTTATGGGCTTGCGATCTTTAGAACCCGCGGACACATGCGTTTTGTAATAGAATAATTTACAACGATAAGAAATACTCTTTTAGTCGTACCTTATGAAAAAAAATCTAAATATTAAATTTGACGACCTAGCCACTTGTTATGTGAAGCCTCAAAATACAATTGGCTATAACATGGTGAAATAAAACCCTATGGTGAGACAAAATGCACGTCTATGCATTTTGTACTATACATAATAATAATACGGAGTTTTGAAAGTTTTTTTTTTCGATTAGTTTGTGAGATATATTTGTTTTTCTAGCTTTTTAACAAACGTATTTACTAAGTGTATCTAGTGTTATCATGCCTAATAAAATTAGGCCGTTAGGCCGGTTTGACCAATAATGGTATAACTTACACCAAGATTAGTAACGTCAAAACACATACAAATAATTATTCTGATTATTAATAATTTAATTTATGATTAAATATTTGTATGGAATTTGATATTACTATTCTCAGTAAGTTATGCTTTCTTTTCGTCAAACCGGCCCTTATAGTTCTGTATCCCTAGTGTGAGTTTTCTAACTATAACTTTGCGTTTGAGTTAACTAAAATTTGTATTGGAAAAAGCGGAAATTTTAAGAACTAAAAATTAATATTATTGTTTTTTTTTTTAATAATATACTGTTTTAAACTGATTGATTTTTAAAAGAACAATATTTGTGTTCACTGTTATGCTGGATTTAATAATAAATGTTTATCAAATTGTGAACCTCTTTTTAATTATGTCAAAGAAAGTTGTATGTAATGAATTACTTTACGAGTATTGAATAAATTATTAAATATATTATTGCGAAATCCTTTTCTGACTACTTTTACTTTGTATCAACTTTTTACTTTATCTGCCAAATTTAAATATGAGTGTTATTGTCACTTTTAACATTATTCTGTAGATAGTGATCGTTAAATTATATAGCGTAATTTAAAAGCCTACCAATTTAGTATTGAATGAATTTTTAGGGTATATTATGTGCTTTTTACGGTATTTTCTTTATCCAACATTTTATTTTGTAAGACTTATGACCTTATTCATAAAAAATATTATTGGAACCTGCTTGAAGAACACTTTAGTTAAGTACAATAGGTTTTATTTATATTACGTATATTCATTTTTGTTGCAAAAAAACGACACAACCTACTAAAGTAAAGTGTTCTTAAGAACTTAATAAGTTTATGAACACCGGTGTTACTTTTGATAAAAATATTTAAAAAATACCACATTAATGGATTAAACACGCGTGCATGCATAGGTCGTGGTTAGAGTTACATGATTTCATATCAATATCTCATCTACTTTCATTATACATCATCATTATCATTATGTGATGGGACCACTAAAAACATATTCATGTAAATTATCCTTGTTTGAATTTATTTTATGTGTAATTAATGTAAAAATTATAACAGAGAAGGTAAAATTATAAAATTATTGAAAATTGGCTATCCATTTTTTTTTTAAATTAATTTCTTTCAAATGGTATTTCATAAAATTATCACTTAATATTTTATTATTATGTTTAATTATATATATTTTTAAGAAAAGTGGTGGTCGAGTTGTTAGACTTCAGACTTAAAAACACTACACTTTTTAGGTCCCCGGTTCAAATCCCGATGTGTACTAATGAATTTTTAATGATTTTTTTTTATCAGCGAAGACTAAGTGAAATTAAACCTCCCTTGGTAACATGAGGCTGTCTAGGCAGTCTCGGGAGCCGTAAGGCACCCGTGATGTTTTTTATTTTATTTTTTATTATAATTTATAGGACCCTTGGCCTAAATAGACCTACTTTATGTTTTGCATTATTCTTAAATTATTTTTCACTTGATTTTAATTTCTAAGTTATTTTGAAAATGCCTACATAAATAAACTTAATAACTCCATTCATACTAAATGAAATCTCCCTTAGTGGTAAACTGTCAAATACGCCATTAAATTATTTTATTGGTACTTATATAAACCACAATAATAATTTTTATTTAGTATTCACATAACTATTAAAATCCAATTGATAGGGAAATCTTCCCATCAATATCATAAATAATGGCGTCACTTTTCACTTTAACCACTTCGAGATATTTCACACTATTAGATAATTAACCACTGAGTTCAATCTACACAATCACAAACACTGTCACAAATTGATGATTTTTCAAAAAATACCGACCAATTTCACCCAATCCATTGTCTTGTCTTCTAATTTTCGAACATGTAAAAATGGGTTTCACTAATTAATTAAAATTAAAAAAAAAATTAAGCACCGGTTTATTCCTCACCGGGCTTCGGGCGAGTATGATAATTGGTAACATGCTACTTGTTTATTTATAACATTCAATTTCACGCCTGAAAGAATTCCACTGCACTTGCAAAGTGCATATGTGTGAGGATGCACGCTTAGGTTTTCGCACACATACCTTCTTTATTATTGTCAATACTAAGAAGGAAAGTGAATTCTAAACTGATAAGACTATGTGCTATATTTCTATTTGTGACCTTAAAACTTTTAAGGATAGTTATATTCGCTCACACTTCTTTATATATGTGTAACTTGCCTTTGTTGACCAGTGTTCGCTAGTCATATTATTTTTACAAAAAACTGTACCTGGTTAAATTATATGCCCGCCTTTCCCTATTGAAATTTCAAAATATAGTAAAACACTTGTCTGTTAGTTTTATAGACAGATACTACTTCAAAGTTTCATTGTTACCGTAATACCCGTCTTCCTCTAATGAAATTTCGGAAAATAGTGACGCTTAGTATAAGAGTGTATACATAGAAAATGTCATTGTTCAATTTATATTATGAAAACTAAATAAAATATTCGTCCCATCCTCTCCTATTTCAATTTTGAAAAATAGTGAAGCACGTACATATTTAAGAGTTTTATAAGAAAAGTCTACATACAAAGTTTCACTATTGTAGCATCCTTCGTTCCTAAGATATAACGCAGTAAAATACTTCAGCCTTTTTTTTAGTCCTAAATGAAATTTTCATAAATGGTGTAACACCTATCACTATATTTTCTGAGAAAAGTCTATATATCAAATGTTAAGTCTGTAGCACCATTCATTGTCGAGTGATTAACTTTCCCAACAACATTTACCCTCCCTTTTCATCTGGGATTAGAATTTTGAGAACCCCTTCTTGGTGGGCCTATACAAAGATAAAGGAAGCTACTGTAAAAACTATAATTCAAATTCGTCATACTATAAAGTCCTAAGTTCGCGTACAGCATTTGCACTTAACCCCTTTTGTTTATGACAAAAACAAAGTCTTTTTGTTTCAAAGAAGCATAGTCTACTTTTTTAGGTTTTAAAATTCGCTTAAGCGTTAGGTATCTCAAAACTGGTTGCCGGTCGTTCGGGCCCGTAAAATTTGGACCCGCGGGCCCATATGACTTATACCATTTTATTTGATTATTTTTATTGTCATTTGGGCCCGGTGCTAGAAGTGTGGGCCCAAATGACTAATAATAAATATTTATGTTTCGGTTGTCGGTCGTTATGGCCCAAAAAATATGGACTGTTCGGGAACATCCAAAATCATTGTCGAACAATCTAAAGCACTTAAATGATCGAGAATAGTCTGCAACGTTCGGAAATGTCCTAAATCATTGTGGAAGATTCCAGAATCTTCTGGGATGTTAGGGAATATTCTGTAACATCCTAAATCATTGTGAAACATTCCAGAATCCTCTCGAATGTTCGGAATAGTCTGGAACGTTCGAGAGCATCCTATTATATTGTGGAACATTTTATAACAATCTCGAGAGTGTTAACATTTCATAACATTCGAATGTTATGGAACATTGTGGACGTCATTCTACTGAAGTGCCATTCCAAATTAAAAGAATGAAATTTAATTTAATCAAAATAGCTTATGGTTTCCTACGTTCTCATATAAAATATCACCGTCCATACAGATGTCAAAACCGTCAAGTGACCTGTTTCGGTTTTAGTCTGTGGGTTCACCGGTTTTCCGGAGACTATAGTATCATTCTTTTCTCGATGTGGTAGTATCCTTTCATGGTGCGCTTACAAAACGGTTGATTAATTTGTCGATAAAGCAGCGAGGATATTACTGAATGGAACTTCCTGAGCAAAACTTAACTTGGCTTAATAAGAAAAACAGAATGTATGTAACATAATTATGTATTTTATTTTATAGTACCTACCCTAAATAAAACTGTAACTGAACCCGTCATATTAAACTTAATATTATAAAATGACATTAAATGAAACTACTGCAACAGAGACAATAATAATAATTAAAAAAATTAATTAAATAGGTAGGTAAGTACTTATAGTGTTCAAACCAAACTATGGACGTCATGACTACAATAATGCTAATTTATCGATACAGTGCTCTAAAGTAATTTCACTGCATAAAAAATCTTGTATAATGTAATCAATTTTTTCATTAATATTAACAGTTTCTAATTACTTTTTGTTATATTTTGTTTTTTAAGTATTAAATCACAAAAATGGCGCATATCTTTAGTGACCCCTTCCAAAATTGCACAATATTTGGATTTGGCTTAATCATTTTATTAATCCTTGCATTCCACGCCTCTACTTAGTTGTTGGTTTTGTGTTCTTCCATGTAAACACACCATGTATCTTTAAATGAATAATCTTCAAGCCATGTATTGCTGAAATATTGATTAAATTTATTACAAGCTTCATCCTTAGGACTTTCTTTTAAAATATACCTCCAGCTAATCGCAGTGGTTTGTCGGGGGAGATAAGCTAATGCAATACATCGCTTTATGTGGCCTCTCATCAGCTTTGATTTTAAAATATTAAGTTGCTTCGCTTTTCTATATAATTTTTTCTTAAAATGAAAGAGACAACCAGTTATTTTAGCACAAGGAAATATATGTTTTATTGATAAAATAGCAGCTACCTCAAAATCGACTGTTATATTTAATGGATTCCAATTTGGGCATTGGCTTTTAATTAAATTAAACATAATATTATATGTTTCTTGACTCTTATTTTGTAGTAAAGCATATACCACTGGAACTATATTAACAAAGTGTTTTGAACTACCTATATCAGCATGGATAGTGTAGAGTTGATAGAACGTCTTAGGACATACTTTAAAAGTTCGATCACAGAAGAATCTATTTGATTTTGTTAACATATGTCTCATCTCTTCATTGGCAAATAATAATATCCGATTTTTTTTGTGTACATAATCTGCCAATAATATTTTAATATATCGGATGGGAACAACAATGTCAGTGGATTTGGTGGCATGTATTTTATTTACCATCAGGAATCTATTTCTGTGCCTATACAGTTTTTTACTTATATTTTTAAAATCTGGGACTGGCGTAAGGAGATCCAAGCCGGCAACTTTTATATTATTAACAGTATTGCTGTAGATTTGTGTAATAGGTGTGGTATCAGTTTTAACATTTTCACTACAGGCAGACATTATTATATCTAGCTGTTCCACCGCAGGGTCATTAGGCTTATGATTGTGGGGCGTTTCTTTTAATATTCGTATTGGATCACCTTGAGTTTTGACTGAGGCATAACATTTTGCTTTCTTTGAGCACCTCCATAATGCTGACCCGTCTTTATTTATAATAACTTGTAAAACAGTTCCCATATAAGTGAAGTCGAGGGCGGTCCCGAATAGTTGTATAAACGTATGGTAATGAATTATTACTACTTGCCTGCGCTGATATTTCTCCTGACATTGCAGAATAAAATAAATATATAATAATTAAATAATGCTTGTAAATTATTAATAGGAACTATAATATTTTCTATATTTTGCCTTCAGTCAGACATCAAAATAATTAGTTGTCAGTAATTGTTTTTTAACAATAATATTATATATGCCAATGTTTATACGGGAAATATTAGTTTATAAAAATATGTTTATTGATAGCAAATAAAATACATACTAATCAATAAAGCACATCAAAATATGTTGGTAATAAACGGGAGATAACTAGTAGGTAAGTATGGTCGCCCTGGGTTATTTAAATTTGAATGTGAAAGTCCAAAGTAAAGGTTTTAATTCCACCTTGTTTAATATAGGAATTTTATTTCGTCATAAATATTTATTTCATGTAAACGTTTACAGACGTTTATGATAAGTAAAAAAAATGCAAGGGTCCAAGTGTGCACTTGGCTAGGTCGCCATTCCTCCCAACATACTATATTGACGCCCCAAATATATATTATATGTAATAAAAATAAAAATACAAGTAGATATGGAAAGTATCTATTAGGGCAAACACCCCGGAGACACCCTGGAGAAAAAGGTACCAGACTAAAGGTCTCACTAAAGTTAACACTCTGGCGTTCCACATGTACCGTATCATCAGAGGAGCATGGTGATTTAATCACACATGTTCTTATATATATTAGTCAACTTGGCTCGCAGATCCAGTTTTCCGGGCCTAAATGACCGTTTGAGCCTTGTTAAATATTTTAGCCAATTGGGCGCGTGGGCCCAAATGACTAAGGAATAATTATTATTTTTTTCACATCAGTCGACTCAGCCCGTGGGATAAAATTTTTCGGGCCCAAATTACCGACAACCCCTCAAAACATACTTGTATTTAAAATTTCGAAAAAAGTTTGTTGAGTCAAAGATGGAATGCGAATATTTTGCAGTTGTCATAAAAAAAAGTTTAAAGAGCATTTATAGAGCATTTTTCAGTCGAGCAACGCATAGAAATTTTGAAAATTCACTACTGAAATGGTGAGAGCTATAGTTTATTTTTCGGTCATCATTATGCACCATTTCGAGCCGCTGTGAAGAATTTATAAAATAAATTTGAAACTGTTTGGTCCGTTTAGGTTAAAGCGGTGTTAGGTTAGGTTAGGTTAAATTTGCATTACGAATCTATTTAATAGCGAGCTTTATCGTAAAATTAACTGCCCGCTACGTAACCGCATCCTAAATATCGATGCAATAGCCTCCAAAAAACCTATGAACCCATACACTAAAACCAAAATATATAAATATACTGGATCACTCGTCGATCTGTGGTAATGAAATCAGTCGGTCGGTCGAACGAAGACATAAAGACCGTCCTCCCGCCTGAAAAAATACTTAGTCGGCTGGAGCCATATCAGTTGGATACGGTGGCTGTTCGTATAGATTTCTTGAATTTTGGCCAGAAATTCGTTCACAACGTTAGCCTTGTGAGATGGCGTGCCATTATCGTGGTGGAAAATCCATGACTTTTCTTTCTACAAGTCGGACATTTTCGACATTTTTTGTCTCTCAAACGCCGCAATGCAACACAACGCTGTGAACATCATCTGCACTTTTGATCGACTTTGACAATGCATTTTTCGATTTCGGCTTAGTCGGACGTCCTTGTTCCGAGTAGACTCGTTTATATGTAATAATGGTATATATGTAAAACACGTAAACTCATCTATTTTCACCAGTTACAATGTGTTTTATGAATGTGGGCTTGGAATTAATTTGTTTTATCAAATCTTTAGCCTTTTCGCGATTTTTTTTTCAGACAATTCAGGTATTCGTTTCATGTCCAAAATTGTTATAAATGTGACAAATTTATTCGTGAGACACATACATTTTAAAGGCTATCTCTTTCAGACTTATACGACCATTAGTAACCATTTCTTTTACTTTAAATGACGTGGTGGAAGGCTTGCTTCAATATTGAAGCAAAACCTTCCACCACATGGCGACCGGTTTTTAATAAATTCGTTTGACTCTAAGACTTATGTAACATTTCAGCGCTTTAGCAAAAGAAATTATATTTGTAATGCACACGGCAATTTAAAAAGATTGATCCAAATTTTTATCCATTGTAAAAATCGTAAAGTGCCAACCTAGCGACAAAAATACTTTCGACATGAAAGCTTTTTAATTTATAGAATTCCAGTGCTTTCTTGGCAGAATGTATACCTATACAAGTTTCTATTGCACGTTTTTCAAAATAAATTATTTAAGTAATGGAAAACAACGTATCACTTTATTTTCTGAGAAAAGTCTACATACCAAATTTTAAGTCTGTAGCACCATTCATTGTCGAGTGATTAACTTTCCCAACAACATTTACCCTCCCTTTTCATCTGGTATTAGAATTTTGAGAACCCCTTCTTGGTGGGCCTATACAAAGATAAAGGAAGCTACTGTAAAAACTATAATTCAAATTCGTCATACTATAAAGTCCTAAGTTCGCGTACAGCATTTGCACTTAACCACTTTTGTTTATGACAAAAAAAAAGTCTTTTTGTTTCAAAGAAGCATAGTCTACTTTTTTAGGTTTTAAAATTCGCTTAAGCGTTAGGTATTTCAAAACATACTTGTATTTAAAATTTCGAAAAAAGTTCGTTGAGTCAAAGATGGAATGCGAATATTTTGCAGTTGTCATAAAAAAAAGTTTAAGGAGCATTTATAGAGCGTTTTTCAGTCGAGCAACGCATATAAATTTTTAAAATTCACTGCTGAAATGGTGAGAGCTATAGTTAATTTTTCGGTCATCATTATGCACCATTTCGAGCCGCTGTGAAGAATTTATAAAATAAATTTGAAACTGTTTGGTCCTTTTAGGTTAAAGCGGTGCCTGTTCTTGTACGGGTAGGTTGCTTGAAAACGTTGTGGCAATTAGAGAAAGTGTACACTAACGTGGATAGGAATCCACCTCCATTCGTCACATATGTCAATAATTAAACATCCCCTGGAACTCTATGCAAATCCTGTGATTTGATACCTCTGGACTCTATTTCTTTGGGGATTTCTGAAGTGAAAAAAGTATATGCAAATACTATACAGACAATTCCGAAGCTCGAAACAAAATTCTCCGAGACATTTATCCACAATTATATGAAAAAGTGATTGAAAATTTCGTGAAAAGGGTGCCAAAAAAGCCAAGGCAGGATTTGTATTGCACATATAACCTCCATCCATGTCCAATTACTAATAATAGTTAATTTACATTAAAAAGAAAATACCCTCAAAATTCAACTGCAATATGTGTTTTATTAAAAAATCTAATTCAGGTAGGTTTTGAGACAGCCAATTAAAATTTTTTGGTAAAGCGCATATTTATTATTACAAAGTATGCAGCGCCATCTACCAAAAATTTTTGAGCACACTTTCTTTTCATAACCTGTCGTAGTACCAATAATTTTTGATAGATGCCGCTACATGTAATTTTAAACGTAAAATTCTTTGTTAAACGTTCTCTATTGGTACTGAATTCAATTTAGTCAAATTAAAACACTGCTTTAATGGCGCTAAGCTATTTTGGGTTTATATATATTTTTTGGAGAAATCAATGTCCTTTAATATTGGACAGATTTCCAAAATTGAATTATATAGGTAACATGCTAGTTTACTGACTGACTGAAACCGTTTCGCACGGGTAAAAAAATGGAACATTGTTGTCAAGTCAAAAGTAAAATATTATAAAAGAAAAATATCTTCTTTATCTCCCGTTGACGTTTGTTGTTAATGCACGTTTGGGATTTTTCTTTCTAATTTATTAGATAAAAAAAAAATGCGAAAAAAAGTCAATTAATATTCCTAGTGTTGTGTTGTGCGTTTGTATTGCATGTAAGTGTTTACTGTATTCCTTAATTTCGAATTATGGAACCAATTCCCCCTAAACCTCTCACTGTTTTGACTTTGGATTTGGAGTCGGATCCCTCTCTCACTTCCCCAATTATGTTTTTACCAATTCCAGAAAATATTCCGATAAGCCGTAAAAGACAACTAGTGCCTTCTAACGACTCAACGAATCTGCCATCGAATACATCGTCGTCCATCCAGATCATGTATTCCCACCCTAGTCTTGATGCATACAACCGGAAATACTCTGATTTGGATAGTGGCCCTTATATGCGGGCTTGACAATCAATAGAATCAAATTAGATCAATTCCTAGTCCAATCCAATCTAATGAAGAAAAATGTCCAGAATAAAGTCCTAGATGAAGTAAAAACTATAGGCAGAAACAGAATATCAATAGAATTCTGTTCTGCAAAAGATGCAAATAATTTCTTAAATCTACCCTCCCTTCAATCTCTAAGCTTTATTGCTTCTATCCCTACCTTCCAAATTTCTCGAATGGGTGTTATCCGTGAAGTTCCTCAGGAAGAACCTATGAAAGAACTGGCCGAAAATTTAATTCTTCCTTCAAATTGCGGTATTGTTCCAAAAGCAAGGTGTCTTAATCGGAAGACTTTTGTAAATAACTCTCCTGTATGGATACCCACACAAACCGTAGTTCTAACAATTAGAGGCCGAATCCTACCAGAAAAAGTTGTTTACTGCTATGCCTCCCTTCCAGTTTCTCCCTATATTTTGCCTACTATCCAGTGCCAAAAGTGCTGCCGGTTTGGGCACATTAAAGCCCAATGCCGATCCAATCCCCGGTGTTTCAAATATTCCCAATCCCACCTAGGAGAATCATGCGAAATTTCACCTGAGGAAGTTATTTGCATACTTTGTAATGAAAATCACTTGACTACATCCAGAGACTGCCCAGAACATATCAGACAAAAATCAATAAAAACTTTGATGTCCCAGGACAACATATCTTACCCAGAAGCCTCTGCTAGATAGCCTACTCGTAGTTACGCTGATACAGCCATAAATCAGCAACCAAGTATGCCTACTCCTATAAACCCCTCAATTCCCCCTAGCTCTAACACAAGGAAATCTCATAAAAAGACTATTTGCGACATTTTATTGCCCCCTAGATCCCCAAAATCGTATTATTCCAAAGGCCCATAGCTCCATTATTGGATCCTATGGTAGCAGGTTTGCCCTGTCTGGGTTTCAGAGTTTGAGGGAAGACAGGGAGGATGGCTATGGAGGCTCTGCTATATATTTATCACAAAAAAGACACATCCCTTTTAAACAAATCACCCTTCCTAATCATCCCCCTGAGGTTAACATAGTTGCTATCAAAGCCTTAAATATATTCATTGTTTCTATCTATATTCCATACACTAACTCTTCTCATATACCCACTCTAGATTCCCTGTTTTCCTTCCTTCCCTCTCCTCTTTTAGTCCTTGGAGATCTTAATTGCTATCACCCTCTCTGGGGCCCCCGGTCAGCAGATTGGTTCGGTTTAGATTTAATGGATCTGCTTGATTCAGGGAATTTTGTAATTTTAAACGATGGGTCTCCTACCCGGAGAACTTACCCCAATGAACAGGCGAGTGTTGTCGACATTTATTTTTGCTCTTCCTCCCTTGCCCCTAATTTCATATGGTCTGTCCTTCCCCAATCCTATGGTAGTGATCACTACCCTATCATCATCATCCCTCATCCCCTGTCCCGCTATGGCAGTTTTTGATCTCTTATTAAAATATAAAACTAATAAAGCAGATTGGTTTCTATTCTACACTTTAACTAGTCAAAAGTCTGAGTTGTTTAATGATAATAATTACTTACTCACTTATCACCAATTTCGAGATTAATATGACCTATCAATCCTTCCACATACAACAATTCTACCGGATGGTTAGAGCCATTTGCTAAAGCTATGTCCCCTCCCTATTACCCATCCCGTGACCTCCTATTTCGGGTCACCTAAATCTCCACGTTCCTTTGGATGATCCTTTCTCCAGGGCGGAGTTGGATATTGTTTTCTCCAAACTAAATGATTCATCCCCGGGGTCAGATAGCATTCCCTATTCATTCCTTACAAAGTCTAGTGTAAATTTTCAAAATATTTTCCTCAAAATTCTCAACAAAATTTTTCTTAATGGTTCCTCCAGAGTGGAAAAACCAAATTATAATTCCGATTTTAAAACCCAATAAAGTCGCGGTCTCTACCATCTTCATACCGCCCCATTGCCCTTTCATCTGTGCTCTGTAAGGTCCCAGAATATCTGATCAATAACCGGCTGGAATGGTCGTTGAAAGCCAAAATATTATAGCCACCATACTAAAGTTAGGAACAGGAATAACGTAATAATCTAGCCGTGTTTCAGCTTAGAGGAATTGTCATGAGATGCATTTTGGCTTAAAGTGCCGTATATTCGTATAAGTCAATCAATCACTTAGCGTTCGACCCCGGTTGTTCGGTGGGGCCGAGAGCCGGCTAAGGTTGATCAACCCTGTTGCCGGGACAGGTAAATCGTATAAGTCGCGTATTATGTGTGGTCTTGATTACAAGAATACAGATTTTGTAGCCTCATATTTCCGTTAACGATCTGCCGTCAAATTGAAGTCGGTTTTTAACTTTGTTTAAATGGTTATTATATTTATTAGAAAAAGCTCCCAAGTCTTGTGCCTTTTTGGCATCGATACAGCTTTTAACCCATAAGACTTCGCTTGAGCTAAGTGGCATCGACTGGTAGTCATGTCCAGTCAATAATAGTCGTGTTAATATCCTAGCTAATAATAATAAAAGCCACCTGGTGGTAGCTTTTATTGTCACATATCTTTCTTTTTATTGGTTTTTGGGGCTAATATCAGTCAAAACACTTTGGGATCTTATGGGATCTTTTGTTTGTTCCATATTCCTTTTCACCTCAAACATTTATCCCATACCAAATATGATGCTGACATATTTGAGGACATCATCTAGTTTGAGGAGCCAGTAGTTTTCCGGTTCCAGGTAAGACTATCTCAGGTATTTTATTCTCTGAATGGCCCTTGCGCCGCAATGGCACAGTAGGTGCTGCATGAACTTGGACTCATTAGAAAAAAAATGGAACTGGGATTCTTTAACTCCCATAGTATGGAGATGTATATTTGTGGTGTAATTTCCTAAGAAGATTCCCACCTGTAGTCTTATTTACGGTTGGATAAATTTCCAGATCCTATCCAGGCCTGTTTCCTTGTACCAATAAATTTCTTGGAGTGTGTAAGGCCTTGCTGAGTTAACCACCAAGTTGTATGTTTGTCATTGGCAAACTTCTCTAGCCAGTTAGTCTGCCCTTTCCTTACCTTCGATTCCCGCATGCCCCGGAACACAGGCTAATCTCACCCTGTTGTCCCTAACGATTTTATTCAACAGTTTAACACAGTTCAACATCCGACCAGATTTCGCGTGTCGTTTGGGTTATCCCTGAGAATATTGATGGTGTCTGCATGTGAATTTCTATCTAGGATCTCCTTTGCACACACTATTATTACGTACCTACAGTTCCGCTTGGAAAACTATAGGGTAATGGCCCATGCTTACATGAACATCGTAGCCTTTGGTATTCCTCATCTTTGATCCATCAGTAAACCGGTTTTGAGATTTACTATCCAGTTTAGAGCCTTAATATGAAGCCGACCTACCGGTCTCGTTACCACCGCCCATACAGATGCCAAAACCGTCAAGTGACCTAGTCATGTTTCGGTTTTAGTCTGTGGGTTTACCGGTTTTTAGGAGATTACTGCATAGATTTCTTGTCGAGGTGGTAGTCTCCTTTAAGGTGCGGTTACGAAATGGGTTGAATTGACGATAAGGTAGCGAGTAGAATCAAATATACTAGTAATGCAATTTGTCGCCACCCATTTCGATCATTTACCCGGCATAGTGGGAGCGATAAATTTTGTTTAAGAACAATTATTGATAGACCCTTTCCATGGACTTTGTAGGTGTGCTTACCACCAGGTAGATACAAAGTCACATGCCGTAGTCCAATAAAATAACATAGAACATTGTGATCAAACCCTTTACCAAGAAGACAGCCTATAAAAGTATTAATAATAATATATGTCAACTTTGTAGTAAGATCTAGAAATCCCTAGTAAGTGAATCTAATTAAATATAATTAGTAATTTGTGCCCATTGGAAATCGAATAAGAATTCGAGAAATTTCGTTACCGCTAATCTTTCCTTATATTATGTTATAATAAAATTGCAATTTTCGTATTACACACAAATACATAACATTAATATCGTGTTGTGGTTGCGTGTGTAAGAAATTTAACTATTTTTCCGTAATTATATCTAACTGATGGTTAAGTGCGTTCACTGCTGAATATTAACTATTATTAATAATTGTGTTGTTAAGTAATCAAACTTTTATATTAAAAGCATTATATTTATTTAATTACTTAGCCGAAGTTTCCAGTCTACTTAAAAAAAAGTTTAAATCATAATCTTATTAATTAAAAGGTACCATTACGATACAAGACGGCTTCAGGGTACCCAGCGGTCGGGTTTTATTCCATCCATATCGTAGCTGTGTCTACACCGAACAAGTGGCCAGCTCATCGTGTTTTTATTTATTTATTTATTACCTTTCAGGTAAACTTACGGCTAACAAATTAATAGTTTTAATAATAATATGTAGGACAAATTAGACATATTGCTCTGGTCACTAACTAAGCTCTAGGCTTGTACTATGTGTACCAGAAGCAACGATATACTACATATTATATTTTATAAACACCCAGACCATGACAAACTGTACAGAAAAAACGTACTAGATTTTTTTTTGTGCCATGGGTGGCAATCGAACCCACAACCTCCGGATTCAACGCCAAAGGCGCAACCACTAGTCTACGGAGGCTGTCAGTTAGTTATAGTATTTTAATATAAAGCCATTAATAAGTTTACACATATAAATGTAATGCGATGCTGTAATGCGATGCTTGTTTGGTATAAGACTATTAAGTCTTATACCAAACAAAAATATTAACAAAAAAAATTACTGTGTGTGTCGTAAAAAAATATGTGTCGTGAATATCTATAACTATCCTAAAGGAGATCAACCGTTTTTGTATGGGAGCTAGGCCCATGAATTTCTCCATAGTTCTTTATCTCCCCGCAAAGAAAACTTTACAGAAATATTAAGTTATTTAATATCTTCATATTTTGAAAATTATACGAAATTCGACAGGTGGGTTTCAGAGAAAACAATTAATTAAACTATCGAGCGGCGGCCTGTTTTAAAAGAAATCCAAGCCGCATTATCTTTAAAAAAAAACTTTTAATGGCGGACAATACTTTTAAAGTCGGGAAGCAAAGATCACAAAAGCATCGCCTACTGCCAAAGTGCCAACATAGTGTGTAAAGAAAATTAATACTTATTATTGTATTAAACGTAGTATGGCTTATAGCGGATTTTTGGTGGATGAAAAGCGAATTTTTAAATATTTTTTTTTATATTAATAGCTGCTTTTTTCGTCGATAATTATCGTGCTAAGTTATTACCTTTCCTTAACATTTTTTTATTAAAAAGTAGGTAACTACATAAGAACCATAATAATAATAACAGAGCAGTGTTGAATGATTCTGTTTTCGTTTAAAATATCTAAAGTATTTGCTTTCTATGCAATGAAATGAGAAATTATAATATCAAAACTTTTCGCCGACATGTTCTTAAATAATAATTAATTATGACATATCCTGTTTGATGTATGGGGATTTCAACTCTATGTACATATACTGACAGTTCAAGTTTTAAAGAATAAAACTTGACTTGCCTATTTTCTATGTTAACGCCTTTAGTACACTGTCGCATCCGTATGCGGCAGCGAATCTCTGTGAAACTATTACGGTAGCGAAACATCTGCGGAACGTTAGCTTTTTTCGCAATAAAATGTCATTATAGCTTTAATAAAGTTAATTATAAAACTTAGAATAAAGGCCTGTTCCTTAAAGAATATACTAGAAAGCGAATACCCGTACTTACTTTTTAAATATTTATGTTCTACCAAAAACAGCATGTAAACAAAATCTTACAAAACGGTTTTTAGAACTTGCTCGCAATGTTGTTTTTTTTTATTAAGGTCTAAAATCGCTTTTCTAAACATGAAAACAGAAGAAAATCGCCCACTATACAAACTGAAGACTAAACGAAAATCGTATTTAACAATACATGCAAATCGGCTTAGAATAATAAGGCCAAGAAAGCGAATGTGCGCCCAATAAGTGAGTTCTTAAATATTTATGTTATACAAAATCATGTAGGTTAACAAAAACTTTTTTTTATGGAACTATCACTCTAGGCGTTATTATGCTAAAGCACTAAATAAGATTGAAGTGTCTGTCAGTGAAATTGGAAATACCCATTTTACCATAATGCATTTTTTGGTTATTTTTCATAACAATCCCTTTTTTTTTAGTTTTTACTGTCAGTATGTTTCGATTATAAACAATATATAGTTCCAGTTATACTAAAGTGTCCGTTAAAGTAATCGTAACTATTAAAGTTAAAAATGGCGTTAAATTAAAAGTTTTAATTTAAAAGTTGAATGACAACTGGTACATTCGACGCCATTTTTAACTTTAATCGTTACATTTTATTTAACGGACACTTTGTGCAACTCCAAACAACAGCCTTGATAACAATTAATAATAATTTAAAAGGTAACTATTTATTTCAATAATACAAAATAAATAGTTTCGTTATGGTTATAAATAATTTCGTTATTGGTAGCTATTCACCTCGCGGGTCTACGCACTTCTTACATTGACAGGAAGAAGCAATTTAAAGATGGCGTACTATTTTGTTTAAATTAAGTTTAATTAATATAGTAAACCCACTGTACAATTTTGAAATAATTTCTCAAAATGTTTGTAAAATTATATATTGATTTTTGTCGAAATATATTTAAGGGGAGATTAAATATAGGGTGGGCCTGGATTCGGTTGATCTCCTTTTAAGTAAAACTTAAGTAGTTCTCGACGACAACTGAGTCTCACCATAAAGGTTCCATTTAAATAAATAAACATTTTAAAATACCCTAAAACATTATTTACCTGTATACGAATCCATGTTGGGTTGGTTGTTACGTTTTCACGCCTAAAAATTTGACCCAATTTAGATAAAATTTGCTATGGAGATAGTTTGAGAACCTGGTAAGTACTTACATAGGATATATCACGATTGAACACTATATATATAGGGGGTGCAGATAATACAGGTTGTTTATGTTTTATAAGTCTTTTAGGATTTTTTTTTAATATTGCAGATAGAGAAGACATAAAACTTTATTAAAATATTTTTGAATTTATTTTTACTTTTTGAGGATTTTTTTTAAAAGATCACTATATATGTCATATTTTTGGCTTCCTTTTTTTTATACTTATTAATGCGTACATTTAAAATTATTAATACATTCTACAAGAAAAAATTATAATTATAATATAATTTCATTAGACATTAGCACGTGACAAAATTCTTTGCCAAGTAAAAGCACATATACCTATGTTATATCCTTTTATTTATCAATGTTATTTTTATACAAGCAATCTTTTTTACAACGATAATATTATAAGCTCTTGTGAGGGCGTTCAGCAGGGAGATCCATTGGGACCCCTACTTTTTAGTTTGGGCATAAACAACCCTAAATAACATCTTTAAAATCAGAACTCAATATTTGGTATCTGGATGATTATGAGTACATTGGGAGGCGACATAGACACTGTTGTTTCGGATTTGGCAATGATTACTTGTTCATTTTCTAATATTGGTCTAGAAGTAAACGTTGCCAAGTCCGAAATATTTAGTTGCAATAAAAATACTGTATTTTCATTTTTCATTAGATGATATTAAACATTTATTTCCAGGTATGAAATTTATAAATCGTGAACAATTTGAAATTTTAGGTGCACCAATTCTTTTAGATTCCATTGAAAATACCATTAAAAATAAACTTTTAAAATTAAAAATTCTCCACGACCATTTACCTCATATTGCATACATTTGAAATTTTTTTTTTTATTTATTTTTTTTATTTTTAAAAACTTTATTCAAGAAAAAATAAATTAAATTTAACAATAATAAAATAAAATTAACCTAAATAATAATAATGAAATAGCAATCTAGTATAAACCTAAAAATAAAAATTAAACTAAACTAAATAAAAAAAATCTTTATAAGGAGCGCCACTTGGTAGGGTACCTAACACACTTACTGCATTGCCACGTTGAATGGCAATACAAATTTTTTGATACAGATAGCTTTGGCACTTGGGATCTCCGCATTCCGAGAGTATTCGTTTACCGAGTTCCCAAAGGAAAGCTCGAGTTCCCGAAGGAAACTCGAGCTTTTAATAAAATATTGCTTTTCTATACCAAAATTTATTTATATTGTAACCACACCAATATGGAAATACCCAAACATATTTTCTTCTATTGACGATTATTTCAAATCATTGCTGCAACGCCAGTAGAATCTGGGTTATGGTTAGAGGCACTCCCTTCTCCTTCGCTGGACAATTTCCTAGATGACCAATCGCTAAGAATTGGTCAACTATGCTATGGCTTTAAGATTAGGCGTAAACATCTGTCAACCGCACCAATGCATATGTGGTGCGCAAGTTTTAGCGACTGGTCATCATGGATTAAGTTGCAGTAGAAGTGTAGGGAGATTGTTTCGACACCATAACCTAAATGATATTCTTCGCCGTGCTCTGTCTTCTGCAAATGTCCTAGTGTTCTCGAGCCCCACGGGCTAAGTAGGGTACAAGGGTTTGGTAGTGGGAAAACGCCCAGATGGATTGACGCTTGTGCCGTGGCAGAAAGGACATAGTCTTACACATTTGCGGCATCACATAGCAGCGTGCCTGTGTGGGCTCCTGCTTCAGCAGCTGCCAAGGTAAAACACAGCAAATATTTTAATTTAAAAACAGATTATTTATTTATCCCTTTCGCTGTGGAAACAACTGGAGCTTAGGGGGTTCCGAGGCAAAAAAAAAAGGAAAATGGTTATGTGCTCTTCTAAATGAGACTTGTAAAGTTTCTCGGTCAGGGTACTTTTTCAAACAAAAAAAATCCCTAGCAGTCCAAAGGGGAAATGCGGCGAGTGTGATGGGTACCTTCGTGCCGGGACGGGGTTTGGACTTAGTGGACTAAATTTCATTTTTTTAATTTTAATTTTTGTTTTTTTATTATTATTAGGATCGAGTAAATAAAATTTACACCTATAAAAAAAAAATTAGTTTTTTTTTTATTTACATAAAATAAAAGAAAAGTAAACAAAGAATTTAGATAATAATACTAACATAATACAAGCGTTGGATTTATAAAATATTTCTTTATTATAGAACGCAAAATTTACTTAGCATGCAAAATCTGTCAACACCTATTCGTGCGTTCTTACACATGCCACCAACGCATTAGGAAGTGTTTTGTCCAATATGTTCGAGCGTTTTTGTGAACATCGATGCATCGCCGGTATTTGGTAAACAAGATCACCTGTATTTTTACGCCTTCGTGCTTCATTAGCTTTGCAATTATCAGGCCATTTTTATTGACCGGTAAACCAATATTTTATAAAACATTTATTGTTTATGTACCATCAGATATTCTGCGATTCTTGTATCTTTGCAGCGAAGAAATGTGAAATTGTTCTGTGCGTAAAACAACATTGAGGTCGGTTCGTTTGTTTATTTTTTTCACATGTAGTATTCTCACCTGAGGCTCTACCATGGGTTTGCGCATTGTAGAAACGTAACGTATTCATTTACGTATACGTGAGCAACAACCAATAGGATCGCTTTATTCAATCCTGTTACCAAAAATAAAGCGGCCATATTTGGCCTCAAATCTCAATGGAGTCAAGCATCTGTTCCCATCAAGTCCGGCATCGGGATCCGTAGAGTTTTGGATGTCGCTTTACCAGCCTTTATTGCATATTGTTATGGGGTCTCAGATTTGATCACTACTATTTTACCTAATTTAGGTACAACATCTGAGATCCCATACCTATTAGATTTTAAGACGTGTTATTCTTCCTGTTCAGTTGTCTTCGCAATCTCAATGGGACAAAATAAATATTAAAAAATTACAAAAAAAACGCATATTTTTCTAGACCCGAAATTGGGCTTTTGAAGGCCGCAATTGCTACGGGGTTATGGCTAGAGGTACTTCCTTCACCTTCGCTAGGAACATTCTTAGATGGCCAATCAATAAGAATTGCTATTGCTCTAAGGTTAGGCGCTAACCTCTGCCAACCACATCAGTGCGTATGTGTAACACAAGTCTTAGCGAATGGTCATCATGGATAAAGTTGCAGTAGAAGTGCAGGGAGATTGTCTCGCCACCTATTATATCCTAATGATATTATTCGCCGAGCTCTGACTTCAGCAAGCCTCCCTAGTATTCTCGAACCATACGGGCTAAGTAGAGTAGATGCCAAAACCGAACAGATGGATTAACGCTTGTGCCGTGGCAGAGAGGACGTAGTCTTATCTGAGATGCCACTTGCGTTAATTCATTTGCGGTTGATTTATAAGGAGGTAATGCTGAAGCAGCAGCTAAATTAAAACATACTAAGTATCAACATTTAAAATCAGAATATTTATTCCCATGACAACTGGAGTTTGGTCCGAGGTTGTGGTCTTTGGAAAGAAATTATGTGCCCTTCTAAAAGAGACCTCTAGAGATCCTCGGTCCGGATATTTTTTTAACAAAGAATATCACTGTCACTACAGTGAGGTAATGCTGCCTCTCTCATTTGGTCGGAGTCTTCCTCACCGACTCCAGTAGTCTCCAAGGAGACAGCTCAATACCTAATAATGGAAGGCCCGAGCTGACCCCATTATCTCCTCGGTTACCCAATTCGGAATGCACCCCAACAGGGCAAGCTCCGATAAACCGAGTAAAAAAAAAGGTGATGGTGCCAGTGTCTTGGGTACCTTCGGGCCGGGACGGGGTTTCGATGTGGCGGACATGGGATATTAATTTTATATTATTTCTTGTTTATATTATTATATTTAAGGTACTTTTATAATTTTTGGGTAGTATCTTGTATTTTTTGTAGCCCTATCTTATAAATTGTTCTAAATGATAAAATTAAATTGAATTACTTAAGAATTGAAAAAATTGTGTCGTTATTTAAAACTAGTTTCATATTTCATATATTTGGTTCTCAAAATATATTTTTATAATATTAAATCATGTTAAAATGACCAGTAAGTTATTTATATCTTAGAATATTTTTTTTTTATTGGAGCACGGCATGTTGTATCTACCTGGTGGTGAGCAGACTTATTATCAATTAAACCATCCATTTCGTAACCACACCCTGAAAGGAGACTACCACCTCGACAAGAAATCGATCCAGTAATCTCACACTAAAACCGAAACATGACTAGGTCATTTGACGGTATTTGCATCTGTATGGGCGGTGGTAACGAGACCGGTCGGTCGGCTTAACGAAGTTATAGACATGGGATATTAATTTTATATTATTTCTTGTTTATATTAAATAATATTCACCACCAGGTAGATACAACATGCCGTGCTCCAATAAAAAAAAATATTCTAAGATATAAATAACTTACTGGTCATTTTAACATGATTTAATATTATAAAAATATATTTTGAGAACCAACAAATAACAATTATGAAATGTTATACCAATTCGGCTATTACTACCGTGGGCAATAAATAGTAAGACTTTGTTCATAATTTTAAAAACCTTAATTTATTCTTCCAAATCTATTTCGTCCCCCTCAAAGTAATCCCCCCCCCCGGCCACAATACACTTGCGCCAACGTTTTTTCCAATCCTTGAAACAGTTGTTAAAGTCAATATCCGGAATAGCCTTCAATGCGCATAGCGATTCGCGTTTAATGTCTTTCGGTTCATCTTTGGCACGATATTCGGCCGATTGATCGTCTGTTTCTGGGTCGTAAGCATAGATCCAAGACTCATCGCCAGTTATAATACGTTACATGAAATACTGGTAGTCGGAAAGCATTGTTTCACAGACGTCAACGCGACTAATTTTTCAAGAAAATTTAGTGATTTTGGAACCAATCGTGCTTTTACTTTTCTTAGGACCAAATTATCTTTTAAAATGGCTTTCACTGTATCTTTCCGATATTCCAACGATGCCAGTAAGGTCTCTGACTGTTAATCGTCGATTTTCAAGCACCAATTCCTTGATTTTATTGACGTGTTGATCATCAGTTGATGTTGATAGTCGTCCTGGACGTGATTCGTCGTCAACGCGTTCTCGACCCTCTTTGAACAGTTTGTAACAATCAAAAATACTTGCTCGCGACATACAATTATCACTGAAGGCCTTTTGCAACATTCTGAAAGTTTTGTCACACAAAATTTAATGAAACTTCTTTGTTGAATAATTTTACTCATTGTAAAAATGGACGAATACACTTTTTGTACTTCAGAAAGACAAGCATATACTAAAAACTAATGATTATACTGATGTGATGGTTGGCACAGATGTCACTGACAGTCATACCAACCCAGAAAAAAAAAAATCGACGAATGGGTTTCCGCGCGAAATTGAAATGAAAAAGTCTTACTATTTTTTGCCCACAGTACTATATAATAATACAACTTTATGGGAGCATGGCATGTCACTTTTTCGTTCTGACGTTTGATATTTAAGTAATTAATCATCATATTTTATTTTAGCAATTGGTATGGCGTATACAAGGTGAATTTTTGAAGAGCGTCTTCAAGGCTAAATCCCTAACTACAAGGAATAACGAAAACTGCTCAAAGGAGTCACGGGGCTGATTTTTATAAAAACTAAAACTACATCATTACATTTTTTTTTTATATATATTTATTTAAAAAACTTTATTTCACAAATTTTGTACAAAAGCGGACTTAATGCCGCTAGGCATTCTCTACCAGTCAAGCCTTTGGGACAACTTAAGCAGTAAATATGTAAAAAGTAGGTAGTTACGTAACCGAACCTGATCGGTTACGTAACTACCTACTTTTTACCAGGGTAGCCCTTTCAGGATTCGGTTACGAAGTGGTCTTATACAGCACCCTAATTATAATACGTCTTTATCGCCGCCCATTTCTTTCCTAGAATACCAACTAGTTTTACTCTAGTTTCTTATGGAGTGAATTTTACATTGGGTTATGTGCCACCTACTGAATCAATATAAAAAAAATACCTTAATTGTACTGTTTTTGAATAACATGGTTTTTGCTATTAATATCCAGGTTATTATAGTAATAGCAAAAACCATGTTACATTCAACTGTTATATTATAAATGTACAAATTTCTTTTGTACATTTATAAATGTACAAATTTATTTTGTACATTTATAATATAACAGTAACATGGTTTTTGTTATTAATATCCAGGTTATTATATTAATAGCAAAAACCATGTTACGCTGATTCAACTGTTATATTATAAATGCACAAAAGAAATTTATAAACCCTATAAATTTATATGATTATAGTCAAAGAATCTTTTGTTGCCTATACTATATGTGCCTACTTTTATTGTCAGATAAGACATCTCACTGAACAAACGATTAGTTATATAGATAATACTGATACCTAAGTAAAGGAAAAGAAAGCGAAACTCTGGCGGAATAACAGTACCTTCACTGTAGCTATATAATTATGTAAAGCTGTTATAGGCGTGCCGTATTACAAAGGTAGGTAAAACTTTACAATCATACGAGACAATGTTTGGTATTGTTCCAAGTTCTTATATGGTTAACAATTTTATAGAAGAAAGAAATGGAATAGCCAAGAGAGTAAATGCTGCGAAATGGACTTGTTAATAATATTTTTTTCCAAAATTAAAAATATGTAGGTACATTATTATGTATCTACCTAATGGTAAGTAAACCTATAAACTCAACATTTAAGCATTAGTCGCTCCCAATATATGGCAAAAATTATATGGTTACGAAATGGGAGACGAGGAAAATGAATCAGCTTTGCTAGTCTACTTTAATATACCTACTCGTTACTCTATCATCAAATTAACAGCCCGTTCCGTAAACGTGCGTTTAAGAAGAATATGAAATCCTGAAAGGAGACCACCACTTCAGCATGCCCATAGACTAAAACCAATACATGACTAGATAACTTGTCGGTTTTTTCATCTGTATTGGCGGTGATAACTAAACCGGTCGGTCGGCTGGTTATATTAGAGGCATAGAAAAGTTAATGAGTGAAAAAAAACTAACAAAAACGCGTAGATATTGTATAAAATAAAGCATGTTATATATTACAGTACCTAATAGCATAATTAATGTATCAAAGCATACCTAATAAATATATATCCGATATCCTATTAGTATATATAGCTCTTCCTACGGATATTCATACCCCGATTATACATATTTTTTTACACAACAACAATAAATCGAATACACAATTTCACTGCGTCTTTATTTGATAACTTATATCAGAAAGAGAAGGGTGATATATAATTTATTAATGATATGTAATAATGGTTGCTAATTAGACAGCGCACGCGATTATTTTTATTGCATACATATGTATTCAATAGCAGTGTTATTGTCAAGGATAGTAATATTGATTTAGGCATATAATAAAGCCGATAAATGCGATAATATATGTCTGAAATAAATAAAGTGTGTTAGATATGTTTGTTATTAGGTAAAATATATATATTGATGCTTATATAAGTTGGTTGCCAAATAGTTCGCCTCCTATGGAACGACGTAATCTGTCACATCACATGTACCTGAATTTGTTAGGTATATATTTTTTTATAACTACTTAAAATCGTTGACTTGTGGTCTGATAACAAAAAATTTTTATAAGAAACCTTCCGTAGAAAACGTTACACTTCTCACAAATCAGCGTTAGCATCAAAACCATCCAAAATAATATGTTTTTTTATGGAATTTCCTTTATTTTCATATCTTATTATTATTGTGTGAGCAGTGAGCACATCATTTTAGAACGGCTGCACCCAGTGGCGCTCCATATAAGCCAAAAAGCCACGCAACCCTAATATCTAGGGTATAAATACTCTAGTGCCTAATTATTATTTATAAATACATAAAAAAACATTTTTTTTAAATGCTTAAAATATAATTAATACTAGATTATTATACTATATATTCTGGGGGTGTTAGTGGTTTTTTGGCTTATATGGACCGCACGCCACTGGGTGCACTTATTTGGCTTTTCTCATATCATTAATTCTTATTTTTTTGTGTTTGTAATTATTAGAAAAATTTGGGTTAAAAAATCTCCATGCAAAAAAGTGAGTGAGTGACTGCGACAGAAGATAGTTTTTTTACCTCGTTTTTCTCAGATGCAGAGAAGTCAAAGGTCTCTAGGGACTATACAGCCTAGTAACATATCTTCCAAAATATTGACAGATTTTTAGTTGTTCAGTTCTTTTTTTATTATTTTAGCAGCTGTTACACGTTACCTACCGATTAAGAAAACTCACTTCTGTTTGTTTTGCGATAGAAAATTGCAAAAAAAATGGTCGTAAAGGGAAGAGTTGCTTTCAATTTATTCACCAGTGCGAAGCCGGGACGGGCATGTTAAGAAATAAAAGACTGTTAATTTTCTCTTAATTAATATAATGCTTTGTTGAACCCTAAAATACGTACGAAGATACTAGCGCCTCTCGCGGAAGATATGTAAATTAGTTCTTTACAATAAAAATATGACGCATAATTTACTTTTTGGTTAACGTAAATTCCTGAAAACCTACTAAAATCAGCTTTTAAATAACAGGTTATGGGCCCAGTGAAAGCTTAAAGTAAATTACGTAAAATTAGACAGTATTTTACTGTCTAATTTTACGTAATTTACTTTAAGTGTTTATTAATAACAAGAAATCGCGGTGAACTTTGTTAATAGGCGCTCCATATTGGTAAATCAAATCGCGCACATACATTGTACTATTGCATCAACCAAGTAAAATGGAATAAACATCGAAAATTGAGACTCTTAATAACGATACGTCATTCCAAATGTGGAAATTTCAGGTAAAAATCATGTTTGAGGCCAAAGGCTTATTAAAGTTAGTACAGGAGGAAAAATCTAAATAAAGTTGAGAAAAGTGAAGAACTTTAAAAAAAAGATGCAATGGCCAAGCATATAATATTGCAAACAATTAATAAAAGGTATATCCCACAGTTGTTCGAATGTTCCACCGCTGGTGAAATGTTTAAAATAATTTGTGAGTTCTTTGAGGGCAATGAAGAAAGGAAGAAAATGTCACTGCTACAAGATTTTTATAATTTTAAATACTCCAGTAACATCTCCATGGCGGAAAACTTATCAATAGTAGAAAACTTAACATACAGACTAAAACAATTAGATGTAAAAATTGATGATGCCATGACCGAGTCTAAAATACTAACATCATTGGGAGAAAACTATAAAAGCTTCATAACGGCGTGGGAGTCAACCCAAAGCAGTAAAAGGACCATACAGAATCCTAAAAATCGACTAATAAAAGAAGAGTAGCGGAGAAAGGAGTCTGACGCCCCGGTTGCACTTGCTGCTGCAAAATCTAATAGTGTGTTAGGTAATAAAAGTGACATGAAAAAGTGTTTTATATGTAATAGGCCAGGTCATTTTGCTAAAAACTATAAAAATTGTTGTGTAGTTTGTAAGAAAACTAACCATCGAGAAAGATTGTTATTTTAGAAATAAAAATAAGCCCTCTAATATTAATAATAATATTGCTCTGTTTGCTAAAACATGTTCTCAGTCAAATCCACAAAGTTTTGTTATATATTCAGGATGCACCATTCATATGATGAGTAATAAAAATATATTGTGAAATATAAAGTCAAATAATACAGTGATTGGGGTAGCAAAGCAAAATAATATTATGCAAGCAGTGTGTGAAGGTAATATTATAGGTAAAAATTGTAGTGTAAAAAATGTTTTGTGTGTACCAGATCTTTCCTATAATTTATTGTCAGTTTCAGCTATAACTAAAAATGGAGGTTCTGTATATTTTAAAGATAATAGTGTAGAGATCCGTAATAATACAGGTAAAATAAAAGGAACACAGGAAGCTTCTGGATTGTACACCATGTCCTTTCCTGTGGATAAAAATCAGGAATCACTACTGACTTATAAAACAGCTGACACATCAGCCATATCATGGCATAAAAAAATGGGACACCCAGGTAATCATGTGTTAAAACTGTTGCCTAAAGTTGCAGATGGCGTAAAAATTGATTATGTAAGTAAAAATGAGGATACAATGTTATCATGTTGTGATATAAAGCCAAGCAGACAAGGTTGCCCTTTAGATCTCAAAGACAAAGAGCAACAAGAATCCTCGAGATTATACACAAAGATGTTTGTGACCCATTACAGGTAAATACATGGAATAATAAATGTTATTTTCTTACAGTGTTGGATGATTATAGTCATTATGTTAAAGTTTATTTATTAGCAAATAAAAGTGAAGTACCGCACTACCTGCAAGCTTACAAAGAAGAAGTTGAGAGAGAGAAAAATGAGAAAGTGTCTCTAATAAGATGTGATAATGGAGGTGAATATACATTAAATTACCTAAAGTCTTGGTACATCAACATACACCGCAGTTAAATGGTAAAGCTGAAAGGCTTAATAGAACCATTATGCAAAAAGTGAGATCTTTGTTATACAGTGCAGGATTAAATAAAGAGATGCGGGGAGAAGCGCTATATTGTGGAGTGTATTTAATAAATAGGCTGCCCAGTGAAGCTATTAAAAATAGAACTCCATTTGAATTATAGATCCAAGTAAAACCAGATTTGTCTAATATAAGGGAGTTTGGAAGCATTGCTTATGCAAAGGTCTTACACCTTAAAAAATTAGAACCTAGAAATAAAAAAATGATTATGATTGGTTATGCCAGAAATGGATATCGCTTATGGGATAGCATAAAAATAACAGTGATCACTTCTCGTGATGACGTAATATTCTTTAATAAAAATTTTGAAGAGATGAACTTGAATAAAGAGTTAAAACCGGTTACAGAACTAATACAAATAGATGAAGACATAGAACAGGAGAATGAAGAAGGTAATAATCAGGAAAATGACAAGGTAAGTATACACAGGAAGAAATATTGATTGAAGAACCAGTAATACAAAATGTCAGTTATGAAAGTGAAACGTCAGAGGAAGAAGTGAACCTGCAAATAGGATAAATAAAAGAATAATCAAAGCTCCTGAAAAATTAAAAGACTTTCTAATGCTTACATTTGATGATGTAATGAAGGAACCTGAAAAAGAAAAATGGAATCGAGCTATTGAGGAAGAATTAAATTCATTGGATGGAAATCAAGTATGGAAAATAGTTAGTAAAAATGAAGCTAAAGGACACAAAATACTTACCAATAGATGGGTGTTTAGAGTGAAGGATGATGGAACTTTTAAGGCCCGTTTAGTAGTAAGAGGAAATGAACCATAGAATATAGATTTTGAGGAAATATTCAGCCCGGCAGAATCTCAGTCAGCCATAAAAACTTTATTTGCATTAGCTGCATGTAAAAACTATAGTATTGTAACTTTTGATGTAAAAACTGCTTGCCTCAATGGTTAACTTAGAAAAAATTAAGGAGCCTAGAGGCAATATGAAACTGCCTCTAGGTGTAAAACAAGATAGTGATAATATTTGTAAATTAAAAAAGTCCTTGTATGGGTTAAAACAGTCTCCCAGAATATGGAATGAAAAGTTATTAAAGACTATGTCTGAAATTAGTTTAAAACAAACAAAAATTTAACCATGCATATTGAAAAATAAAGATTCATCTATAATAATAGCTATATATGTAGATGATGGTTTAATAATTAAAAGTAGTATAAAAGAAATAAGAAAAGTATTACAAGAAATAAAAAGTAAATTTAATATTAAAATGTATGAAAAACCAAAGTTATTTTTAGGAATGGAAATAACCGAAAATAGTGAAGGATTATATTTAAAACAGACTAATTACACTAAATTTATTTTGCAAAAATATAAGATGGATAGTTGTGGGATTGTACAGACACCGAGTAATTGTGAAGAAATTACTAATAAAATAGAAGGGCCAAAATTTCCATATAGAGAAGCCATAGGTAACCTACTGTATTTGTCAACAAAAACACGTCCGGATATTGCGTATGCAGTTGGCATAGCAAGCCGTAATATGGAAAATCCGCAACAAAAAGATATTATTGCATTAAAAATAATATTTAGGTATCTAGCAGGTACATTAACAGAAGGATTATTTTATAAGAAAAATGATAAATTAAAAATTAATATTTATAGTGATTCGGATTATTCGGGTGATCTTAAAACTAGAAGAATAACATCAGGTTTTGCTTGATGAAGCACCCGTTGCTTGGTGTTCACGAAGACAACCAATTGTTGCTTTATCGGCGACAGAAGCAGAGTTTATTTCTGTAGCAGAATGTAGCAAGGAAGCTATGTTTCTTGAATCTCTATTATTGGATATCAATACTAATATTAAAATGATTTTTAAAATAGACAACCAAAGTGCTATTAAATTAATAAAAACAGGAATATTTAATCGTAGGTCAAAGCACATAGATGTGCGCTTTCATTATATACATGAGCTTTATGCAAGTAACAAATTTGTTATAGAATATTGTGCTACTCAAGATCAGACAGCAGATATATTAACAAAGTCTCTAGATAAAGTAAAGTTTAATAAACATAATTAAAAAATAGTTAGAAAAGTATAGATTTGTTTGTTATAAATAAAAATATATCTGTGTAAATTTATGATAGTGTTATACTGTAGTGCTAATATTTGATAGTAATAAGTAAAGTTTGTAATAGTTAGAAAATTGGGAGAGGGTGTTTAGAAATAAAAGACTGTTAATTTTCTCTTAATTAATATAATGCTTTGTTGAACCCTAAAATACTAGCTAAAATACTACGTACGAAGATACTAGCGCCTCTCGCGGAAGATATGTGAATTAGTTCTTTGCAGTCTTCGACCAAACTTTCAAGTCTCATGGCAGTTTTCGACCAATCTTTCTCTTAACTGAAAGGTATTTATTTATAAAACATTAATATATTTATGTAGTTAAGCCAAAAGTAACTAACAAAAACGGAAAAATAACTATCTTTGATGAATGTTATTTATTTTGCAATATTATATAGCAATATATTAACTTATATTAAAAATTGTAATATTAAAAATTGTATACTGAACGAGCTTCCGACGAAATAAAAAAACCGTCTTAATTTTATAATTAATCTTTAAGAAACTTTTTTTAATTGCTTTTCAATAAATTAATATTTAAAACCTTTGTTTGTGTCTATATTTTTTTATTTACAAAGCTGACAGTGGCAGTTTTCGACCAATCTTTCTCTAAAATACAAGTCCATACCTCTCTTCGTACATCATCAGGCAATCGTTGAAAAAACTGTTAGAAAAAAAAATCTATTGCTCTAGAACTGCACTGCTGAACTTTAAATCCCCAACAAAAAAAAATTAAATCCCCAAATTTAAAAATCAAAAATATTTTAATGTATCTTTATGTTTTATTATAAAGCAAAGATCTTTGCTTCATAGTACATTTTCACCATTCTGTTATACCTTAAAACTTTTTTAAGAGTTTATTAAAATCCGAATATCCCATTACGAATATCTTAGCCCACTGTATAAAAATAAATATTTTAATAGCCTATATACACGTAAGATATACGTAAACAGGATTTATAACACAAAAACAATTTTTCAAATCGGACTAATAGTTCTTGAGATTAGCGCGTTCAAACATAACATAAACATTCAGACAACAAAATCTTCAGCTTAATAATATAAGTATTAAGTATAGATAATCATAACTTTTATTAAATTTCATTCGAATTTTCTTTGAGACATCTCTTATTGTATTCAGTATAAGTATAATAGTATTCTAGGCGTCAAAATATTTAACGTCATTAGAAGGTTAAGTCGTTGATAATAATCTCTCCATACATTGAAATTGAACGAATTGATGATTATTTAGCACCAATGTCTTAGTACTTAATCTGTGTTTTACGATAGTGTTATACTGTAGTGCTAATATTTGATAGTGATAAGTAAAGTTTGTAAATTAGGAGAGGGTGTATAGAAATAAAAGGCTGTTAATTTTCTCTTAATTAATATAATGCTTTGTTGAACCCTAAAATACGTACGAAGATACTAGCGCCTCTCGCGGAAGATATGTGAATTAGTTCTTTACAAACAATTATGACTTGTGTGGTATAATTTGTGTGGTTTAATTTACTTTTTGCTTAACGTAAATTCCTGAAAACCTAGTAAAATCAGCTTTTATATATAACTAGAATGCCCTGTGCATTCTAGTTATATTATTTATATACATAGATATAAATATCAAGATAGGCCCTTCTATACAAAATCACAACGATACTTTTGTCAATACAGTGACAACTAGCGCTACTAGCGGTAAGAATTTGAACTAATACTTACTACGATGTAACGTTGTAAGGGCGTACAAATATAATTGGCTTAGCCAAACTATTATTTTTCATTTTCATTGTTTATTTTATGTGATGATTATTTAGCACCAATGTCTTAGTACTTAAGAAACCGGATTTGAGGCCCGTCCTTACTATTTACTATTTACGTCAATGTTAATATAACAATAATAGTTTGGCTAAACCAAATAATTAATTATATTTGTACGCCCTTACATCGTACTAAGTATTAGTTCAAATTTTTACCGCTAGTAGCGCTAGTTGTCACCATATTGACAAAAGTATCGTTGTGATTTTGTATAGAAGGGCCTATCTTGATATTTATATCTATGTATATTAATAAGATAACTAGAATGCCCTGTTATTTAAAAGATGATTTTAGTGGGTTTTCAGGACTTTACGTTAAGCAAAAAGTAAATTAAAGCACACAAATTATTGCGTCATATTTTTATTGTAAAGAACTAATTCACATATCTTCCGCAAGAGGCGCTAGTATCTTCGTACGTATCAACAAAGCATTATATTAATTAAGAGAAAATTAACAGTGTTTTATTTCTTAACACCCTCTCCTAATTTTCTAACTATTACAAACTTTACTTATTACTATTAAATATTAGCACTACAGTATAACACTATCATAAATTTACACAGATATATTTTTATTTATAACAAACAAATCTACACTTTTCTAACAAATTTTTCCTTATGTTTATTAAACTTTACTTTATCTAGAGACTTTGTTAATATATCTGCTGTCTGATCTTGAGTAGCACAATATTCTATAACAAATTTGTTACTTGCATAAAGCTCATGTATATAATGAAAGCGCACATCTATGTGCTTTGACCTACGATTAAATATTCCTGTTTTTATTAATTTAGTAGCACTTTGGTTGTCTATTTTAAAAATCATTTTAATATTAGTATTGATATCCAATAATAGAGATTCAAGAAACATAGCTTCCTTACTACATTCTGCTACAGAAATAAACTCTGCTTCTGTCGCCGATAAAGCAACAATTGGTTGTCTTCGTGAACACCAAGCAACGGGTGCTTCATCAAGCATAATTACAAAACCTGATGTACTTCTTAATTTTAAAGATCACCCGAATAATCCGAATCACTATAAATATTAATTTTTAATTTAGCATTTTTCTTATAAAATAATACTTCTGTTAATGTACCTGCTAGATACCTAAATATTATTTTTAATGCAACAATATCTTTTTGTTGCGGATTTTCCATATTACGGCTTGCTATGCCAAGTGCATACGCAATATCCGGACGTGTTTTTGTTGATAAATACAGTATACCTATGGCTTCTCTATATGGAAAGTTTGGCCCTTCTATTTTACTAGTCATTTTTTCTTCTTCACGATTACTCGGTGTCTGTACAATCCTACAACTGTCCATCTTATATTTTTGCAAAATAAATTTATTATAATTAGTCTGTGTTAAATATTATTCAATATTTTTGATTATTTCCATTCCTAAAAATAACTTTGGTTTTTCATATATTTTAATATTAAAATTACTATTTATTTCCTGTAATACTTTTCTTATTTCTTCTATACTACTTCCAATTATTAAACCATCATCTACATATATAGCTATTATTATAGATATTTCTTCATCTTTTCTAAGTTCACCATTGAGGAAAGCAGTTTTTATATCAAAAGTTACAATACTATAGTATTTACATGCAGCTAATGCAAATAAAATTTTTATGGCAGACTGAGATCCTACCGGGCTGAATATTACCCCAAAATCTATATTATGTTGTTCATTTCTTCTTACTACTAAACGGGCCTTAAAAGTTCCATCATCCTTCACTCTAAACACCCATCTATTAAGTATTTTGTGTCCTTTAGCTTCATTTTTACTAACTATTTTCCATACTTCATTTTCCTCCAATGAATTTAATTCTTCCTCAATAGCTCGATTCCATTTTTCTTTTTCAGGTTCCTTCATTAAATCATCAAATGTAAGCATTACAAAGTCTTTGATTTTTTCAGGAGCTTTGATTATTCTTTTATTTATCCTATTTGCAGGTTCTTCGAAGTTTACTTCTTCCTCTGACGTTTCACTTTCATAACTGACATCTTGTATTACTGGTTCTTCAATCAATATTTCTTCCTGTGTATAAACCTTGTCATTTTCCTGATTATTACCCTCTTCATTCTCCTGTTCTATATCTTCATCTATTTGTATTAGTTCTGTAACCGGTTTTAACTTTTTATTCAAGTTCATCTCTTCAAAATTTTTATTGCAGAATATTACGTCATCACGAGCAGTGATAACTTTTCTTTTTATGCTATCCCATAAGCGATATCCATTTCTGGCATAAACAATCATAATCATTTTTTTATTTCTAGGTTCTAATTTTTTTACAGGTGCTATGACTTTTGCATAAGCAATGCTTTTAAACTCCCTTATATTAGACAAATATGATTTTACTTGGTTCAATAATTCAAATGGAGTTATATTTTTAATAGCTTCACTGGGCAGCCTATGTATTAAATACACTCCACAATATAGCGCTTCTCCCCATATCTCTTTATTTAATTCTGCACCGTATAACAAAGATCTCACTTTTTGCATAATGCCATTTAACTGCGGTGTATATTCTATTGTATAATCTAATCTTATTCCTCGTATTTCACACCAAGACTTCAAGTAATTTGATGTATATTCACCCCCATTATCACATCTTATTAGAGACACTTTCTCATTTTTCTCTCTCTCAACTTCTTCTATGTAAGCTTTCAGGTAGTGTGGTACTTCACTTTTATTTGCTAATAAATAAACTTTAACATAATGACTATAATCATCCAAGACTGTAAGAAAATAAAATTTATTATTCCATGTATTTACCTGTAATCTGCCACAAACATCTTTGTGTATATTCTTGAGGATTCTTGTTGCTCTTTGTCTTTGAGATCTAAAGGGCAACCTTGTCTGCTTGGCTTTTATACATATATCACAACATGATAACATTGTATCCTCATTTTTACTTACATAATCTATTTTTACGCCATCTGCAACTTTAGGCAACAGTTGTAACACATGATTACCTGGGTGTCACATTTTTTTATGCCGCGATATGGCTGAAGTGTCAGCTGTTTTACAAGTCAGTAGTGACTCCTCATTTTTATCCACAGGAAAGGACATGGTGTACAATCCAGAAGCTTCCTGTGTTCCTTCTATTTTACCTGTATTATTACGGATCTCAAAACTATTATAATAAGTTTAAGAGGTACTTTATGGAGGCGATAGATGCATAGCGATATAATAAATAATTTGAATGTTTCTACCGTTTCTATGTACCTACTACAATGTAATGATAATACCTATTGTAAGGTGACTCCCCGTACTCATATAAACCTTAAAGGTTTTCGAGTATGGGTGATTACTAATATTTGTGTATATGTAATATGTAGTAAGCATTAAATAAAAAAAATAAAAAAAATATCTTTAAAATATACAGAACCTCCATTTTTAGTTATAGCTGAAACTGACAATTAATTATGGGAAAGATCTGGTACACACAAAACATTTTTTACACTACAATTGTTACCTATCATATCACCTTCACACACTGCTTGCATATTATTATTTTGTTTTGCTACCCCAATCAATAAGACATGTACATTGTGCGGTGTCGCTGTAGGGACTGCCAGACATATACTTGCTGGGTGCAAAACTCTACTTATATAGGTCATTATTCACACCGACATGATAAAGTCCTAGAAATTATTCGTAAAGCTGTAAGTCTCAGTATTGCTAGAGCCAGAAAAGGATTATCAACAAATAAAAGACTGACTACTTTTGTAAAGGAGGGACTACTCAAGAAAAGTCAAAGTAAACCTTTCTCAATCCTGGACAAAGCACAAGACTGGAAAATATTCATGGATACATTCAAAATACATTACAAGATTCCAGACGAACTAGCAGTTTCAGCCTATAGACCAGACATACTGGTGTACTCTCGGTGCTTGAAGAAAGTAATACTCATAGAACTCACCGTTCCGTGGAAAACAAACTTACCTAAGGACCACAACATCAAGTCGAACAAATATTTTGATCTCACAAACGAAATTACTAGAAACAGATTTAAAACTCAACTTTATGCAGTGGAAGTTGGTGCAAGAGGAATTCCAGCAAAGTCTTTGCACCGTCTATTGAAGAATCTTGGCCTTCCGAGAACAGCCGTCGAAACTTTTATGGAGCGTGTTTCCAGGATGGCGCTAACAGGATCATATAGTATTTGGTTGAGTAGAGAGGGTAGTGAACACAGTGCAGGTGAGAGTTCAAAAGGCCTTTAAACCTACTTCACGGTCTCATGTCCGGGAACGCTGCAGTTCATTCCCCTGCCTTTCAACCACGCGATGGTTCCGGCACCCGCACGGTGAAGCCATGGTTTGCTAAGAACATTGTCTCTCTCTCATTTGTAAATTTATTTTTAGGTGGGAGGAAGGTGTCTATAAGTTCGTTAGGCCAGGTACCACCGCCAATACAGATGCAAACACCGTCAAGTGTCATGTGTCGGTTTTAGTCAGTGGGTTCACCGGTTTTCAGGAGATTACTGCATCTTGTCTACAATTTCTTGTTGAGGTGGTAGTCTCCATTTATGGTGAGTTTATTAAAATATACTCTAATGCAATTCGTAATTGTCACCCCCCATTTCGTAATCGCAACATTTAGCCGGCCTAATAGGAGTGATCAATATTGTTTAAGAACAATCTGCTCACCACCAGGTATATACAAAGTTACATGTCGTGCTCCAATAAAATGAAAAAAAAAATTACAATGTACAATTTAGGCGTACAGACAGACGCAGAAAGTGACTTGTTTTATATAACATAGATTTACCCATCTAATATATAAAATTCTCGTGTGACATGGTACTATGGTCACACCGTCCGTTCTTTTGCCATCATCACGATATAGAGCGACTGGTTCTAGAGTACTTATGAAACTGTATACAATATATACGTGTTATTGACTATAAGTGAACCACGCAACGAGCTGACCACTTGTTGGATCTTGACTCCGAATTCCATTGGCTACAAGGAGGTGGGAATAAAACTCAACCGCGTATTTTCCTGAGACGGCGGTCCTCGGCGCCCTAAGGCATCCGTTATGATTTTTTTTAACTATATTGTTAAATAGAATAATACCACATTTTAGCGGGTCAGTTGACACCTAACCTAGGCCTTCAAACGTCATCAAAATCGAAATCCATTTTTTTTTTAAGTTAGATTGTAATTCAAATAAATAAAAGTAATAATTTCCGTCAAATTTTATTAACCACTCCATCTAACCATTTGAATAAATATAAAATCCAACCTTTCTTAAACAAAAAAACTATTTACCCAAATGTACTTAAATGCATTTGTAATTATGTAGTTTAACCACCTATGACGATCTCTAAGTGAAGTACACGAAGTGACCCTTGCCTTGATAGCTGACACTTATCTCAAAGAATGTAGGTACCCTTTTCTTGCTTTAAGGTGACCATGATTATTTCAAATATTTAGGACACGTTTATTTATTTTAAAATAATCTTAGTTTTAGTTGTAAGTATTTATTAAGATGAGGAGGGGAAGGCTCAATAACTTCGCAGCAGTTTTCGTTACCATACATATTCAAAAACCGTCAAGTGACCTAGTAATGTGTCGGATTTAGATTGTGGGTTCAGAAGACTACAGTAAAGATTTATTTTCGAGGCAGTAGTCTCCTTTCAGGATGCAGTTACGAAATGGGCGTTTGATATGATGATAAATAAATCCTATATTAAAGTAGACTCATTATGAGGATTAATTCTATTAAATAACAATGTACTATATTGATCGACCTCATTCTTGGACCTTGTAGGTATGCTTGCCATCATGTAGATAAAAGGTCTCATGCCGTGCTCCAATCTACACTAATTTATAAAAAGGAGTTAATTCTTTGCTTGTTTGTAAAAAAAAATATCACTTATTTGTATTATTGTCAATAGATCAAGTACTAAGCATAGTTTCCAAGTCCTGCGGGGTGATTACGCGCACAACGCTAACCTAAATTTTAATCGATATGATTACAAACTGCCGTAATGCTGTAGGCCTATTACGCCGCATAACGTTAAAATATGTTAAAGCTAAACTTTAACATATTTTCAATGTCACCAAATTTGCATTACTTAAGAATTTGATCATATCGATTAAACTTTAACTTATAGACACATGTAAAGAAAGATGTTGGCCATTAAAAAGGTTTGATTTGTGAGTTATGATTTTTATTTGAAATATTATATTAAACAGAAATGAGGGTTAGAGAAATGGGGTTGTTTAGTAATACTACTAATACTATGGGGTCGAGCACGCGCGTCTTTCGGTTCGATACATATCGATCGATAAGACATATATCTACAAAGCTAACACGCGCGACCACGATATATACCGAATAGACTAATTTGACGCATTGGAAGATATATGTCGACTTTTATCGAAAACGGTAGCACGCAGCTTATTAACATAAAAACTAAACTGTCAGATTGTAGACAAAAGTCGATATATATAAAATTTTTATCACGTTTCTTTTAGGTGCTGATAAGTTACTGGAACAACTAGAACTTCAAAAAACAATGATTTTGAAAAAATAACCTGGATGCCCAAACCAAGAAATAGATTATGAAAATAAGATTACCTATCAAAAAATAAGTATTTATGTTTCTAGAGTTATGCTATTTAGAAAAAATAATTTAATTAATATTAAAATTCTTGTTTTATTTTATTATCGTGTATTTTTTTTATTTAATTTTATGTATTTATTATTATGAAGTGGCAGTAGGTTAGTCTTAATATTTCCGAACAAATCCTAGAGGGGACGATCACTACCAGAGTGAAACCCTTTGAACTTCGGTAACCCCCGAAGTTCAGAGGTTTTCAAGTTCAGATAGGACTTGAATGCGGAATGTATTGATTGTGTAATGTAATTTAATTATTCAGCAGGCGACTAATTCAGGCTGATAATTAAAATAAATCATTCACACGTCGCCGTATTGCTTAAAATTCAAAACATCCATAAAATAAAATATTTGATTTATATCATTGAAGTATATTATTATAGGGAAGTACCTTAAGGTTTAATCACCTTACCAGCCATAAGAACAAAAGATAGCCGCCCGCAATACAAACCAAAATAAAAAGTGACACAAATGCGATCATAACCAATCAATGCTCAAGAAAATATGTCCGACAATTCGTTTGAATAGCGTTTTTAGGTCTTAGACCACTTTCGTATCTATGCGTACTTTGTTATTAAATAAAAAAAAAACTTACCAAAAAACTAAATATTTTTTTAGGCCAAGGTAACGAGTTTTCTTCGGCTTTATTTTAATTTTGTTAATAATATGTATTTTTAAATCTTTTAAAATTAAAATAAATATTTCTGTACCGATTATTAATAATAATATAAAATAAATGCATCGTATAAGGTAATAATTATTTATTTATTACATAAATGTTTTTGAAATTGTCAACGAAAACACACTTGTTTTACTAGTAGACAAAGCTCGAGAAACTTATCGATGTCGGTTTGCGTGCTCACCAATTCGATATAGTTTTCGACAGCAGACGGTATAAGTCGAGTCGGTATATATCTTATCGTTGTCCGCGTGCTAAGCCCCTATATGTGTATAAAACACCCAGACCGAGTAGTGGAGTATTTAGTGCAACATGTTGTATGGGAACCCTGCATTTTGTGATTAAAGGCTTAAACTTGGCTCAGTTATTCCTTGGGTAGTATTGAGTAGATTTCGCCCGGTAGCCATTGGTAGCCACCGCGCGGGTGGCGAGGGAAAGGGAGGAAGTTTGACTCCGCCGCGCTCCACTGTGAGCGCTATTGTGCTAAAACTAATGCTATAATATCAAGTTTGGTGTCGTTTTCCGATAATTTAAGGATAAATAATTCATTTCCATAACAAAAACAATACTCGTCATAGAAAAAAAACAAAATTATTGAACAAAATCATAAACTATTTTTTTTACATTAACGTTGTTTTTTTTTTAACAATAAGAGATATTGATATGAAAAAAATATATTCTAAAACCCGCATATACTAGGATTTCAGAAATGTAACGTTTATTGGAATCGGACTGTAAAAAGTTAATTAAAAAAAAAAATCATCACAAGACAGAGTAGCATATTTATGTTTTATACGAACACTGATCTAAGTAAACATTGGTTACTTGGTAAAACCATAATCATATTGATATTTTTAATGTCCAAATAAAATAAATAAATATATATATATATATTCGTATACATTATGTAATTTTATTTGCGGTATGGAAACTACCTATGAACCTTAAACATTTTATTGATCATAGTTATAACAATTTTGTAAAAAGCTGCATGTCCTTATGGAAACCAGCCAATTTTCACAGTTATAAAAAATTATATACCATCACGGGTGCCTATTTGGCTCCCGAACACCGTTTAAAAGCCTCAGGGTACCCAGTGGACAGTTTTAATCGCCCTCATTTCGCTGATATTATTCGGAGGCAACGCCTAACAAGTGACGAGCTTGTTGCGGTGTTTATGATAAAATAGCCTGTTGTACAGTGATAGTATGTATTAATTTATCAATATCCATTCAATAATATGTAATTAATGAATTATGTCTGAACATAAGTGTGAAAGGAAACTTAAGAATTTTTGAATGGGTGTTGTAATTAGTTATTATATAAATTAAACACAATCTGTTAAAAAACATAATAAAGACGGGTGGAGGGCTGCCCCGCCCCATCCGGAAAATCACCGTACAATGAATATCGATGTAAATGACCACGATTATTTATTAAAGCATCCGGGATTTAATGCTATATATTATGTAGGTTATAATAAGTATGTAGAATATAGTATTTCTCGGTTGTATAAAATGATTTCCTCATTAAATTTGTTTAATCATTAACCCATCATCCTGGATGATCCTTATATACGCCTAGGTATATAGCAGTTGGTTCTTCATCGATCTTATTATTTTTTGATGGGGTTTAGTGCACGCCATCCTACTCTTCTAATAACGTTGCCTTCAATTCTTCTACGCTCGAATTTCTGGCCCATACCTTTCGTTTGAGTTTATATCATAAATGCTCGATGGGATTAATACCTGGACTGAGTGTAGGCCAGTCTATAGTATGTATTTCAGCTTCGTCAAGAAACTGCCAAAGTCATACGCAACGTGTGTATTAGCGTTACCACACGGTAACGCTAATACCAGATGTCGGTTACCGTGATGAAGTTTCCGCCGACAAACTCGTAGGGAACAACATAATCCTGGAGAATATCGGCGATGTACCGGTCTGCTGTCAGCCCGTCCTCTAGGCCTTTCTCAGGCATGAAAACGAGCACAGTTTTCCGTCCTAAGAACCCAGCCTACATCATACAGGGAGCGCCGCCATAACCGTTTCAAAAAGAGCATAGGGGAAATCATTCCCTCAAACACATTTAGGCCCGGCCTCTCCTGTCGTTGCGACGCAGGCATATTCTGCACTCGTCAGTGAACAGAAACTGGTGGCCTGCAGCCAGCCTAGGGTCAATTGCAGGATTTGTTAGATAAGATTTCTTATAGGTTCTTTTTACTATCCATTTGCTGATAGCTACTCTTGGAACGAGTCTCAGTTCTTGCTGCATATCAACACCCGATTGTGAAGAAAGGTTGAGAAAATACGAAGTATAAAACGGTCATTTCTCTCAGAACTACACCGGTTGTCTCTATGTTGATTGAAAGCACAATTCTTTTGAAATCGTCTCTATACTCGGGATACAGCAGCCTGGTTCAAGTGAAGCTGGGCAGCTACTGTTCTTTGACTAGCCCTTGTTGCAAAATAGCAGCATCTTGAGCGGCTTCTTCAGGTGTGTTATCCATGGTTTCGCGAAACAATTATTGCATTACGGATATCTACTTTTGTTAAGCGACTAATAAGGCAAATAGTTACGAGGGTTTGGCGTTTGGGTATGCACTTTGTCGTTTTTAGGACAATCGTTTTTCTTCCAACCTCCCGGTGAAATAATTTATGTAACTAAAGTCTTGATTCCATCTCAGAGACTATTCAGAGATCATTTGGGAGAGATGAAATTACATTATTACGAGAGTTTGTATAAGACTGACGGTTGCATCATAATTTAACAAAAAAAGTTGTGTTGAAGTTGTGTACAAGAAAATGCCACGTTAGACGAGGTTAAGTATCTGTCATAAATTCAAGCTTTCTTGACATTACTAATTGGCTATTGGTCTAATATCATTAATAAAATATTCTACAACTAAATCTAAGGATGGTGTTATTTCTTTGAAATCAATCTTGAAAGAATTTGAAACACATGGCTGAACTTATTTTCTGCCTTGATGATTCCTAGGTCGTATATCGTAAACTTAGTAGTTCATATGCCTTCACACAGATAATTGTATTTTGATGGTTTTGTTCTCGAGCCTTTCAACCATACACAACTCGTCTACTAAAACTGCAGGTTCAGGCAATATTTTGGATTGCGTGTTAGCAGTGCTAGGTGATTCGCAAATGCTTATTTTAGCATATATCTCCGAATATACTTATGTACCATCACGGATGCCTTTAAGGTGCCCGAAACCACCTGGATGGCCTTAGTGTACCCAAGGGTGTGGTTTATTTCCACTTCGTCGTACGTAACCAAAGGTATTCTCAGCGAGTCAAGAGAACAAGTAGTCAGCTCGACGCGGCGGTGTTTAGATAGGTATATTAAGCCATCTATTTCACTACGTTGGTATATTAAGTTTGTCAATTACGACGTTGATAATAATGTTGAAAGCTACTGGTAAAACTCAACAGCCTTGAAATAGCCTAACAATATATTGAAGAGGATCTGTTAACACATCTTTATTGGTAATGACAAATTTGAAGCTTTTTACCATGGGGTCCATGTATGAGACCAGTTGTTATGATCTCAAAAACTACCCTGTCCATCTAATTGGTTGTGGACTAAAGTAGATGACAACTGGCAACCCATATGGACGGACTTACCGCAACTGCTGTAGTTAAAAAACATTGTTTAATATTTAAGATTTATTAACCAGAATTTGGTATTTTTATTTGTAGCTTTAAGTTTATAACTGGCAGGTAAAATTGACCAAGCATAGGTAAATAAAAAAAGAAAACACATATGTCATTATTTATCTATGTCATCCCACCCCTCTATTCCCACTTCCTTTTCAAATTGAGACGCCACATCGATCGGTCGAAGAAAATTAATTAAATAGTGTGCCTCGTTGGATTGCATGAAAACTGAGAACAAGGATCCGAGCTGGTTCGCGGAAAATACCCAGTAAGTCCTTTTCCCATATTTTCCTTTATATATCTATTTCTATATTTACAACCTCGACGCTAATGTGTACTGCGGTTTTTGGAGAAAGGGTAAGCTTCTGATCGGTCAGGGCTCCTGAATATCCTACAAACATTGTTACATTGTTTGTTATATATTACAGTTTTAATATGCAAATAAGTTGCTCAGAGTTGTGCCTACTAGTGGCAACTACTACAAATAAACTTTAATTAAAAAAATGATTGTTTTAATGTTTTTCAAGACATTTAATTTTGAGTTACTGAGTGAGTTGAAGTTAGAACAGTCAACTCACTCAGTAACTTCGATAAACAGTTGTATTGTTGATCGAAGACTATACACTACCAGGATGGCCACTTTCTGGAAAACAAGGAAAAATGGGAAAAGTAAGGGAATTATTGAAATCTGGAAAAGTTAGGGATGTGTCAGGGAAAACGCTAGAAGGCGAAGGAAAATATCAAGGTTGTAATGTATCAAACTGGGTGATTTTGCTTGACTTTTCTATATAATTGATGAATAGGTATTTTAAAATAAAGGGCTTTCGACGAAAATATAATAAAACTTGTACCTTATTATCCAAAAATATAGCTAAAACAGTCAATTTAGACTTTCTCAAATTCCCCTAAAAAACAATTTTTACACAAACAAAAAAAAAATAAATTACGTATGTATTTTTTAGGGGAAAAAAATATTTCTTTTCCAAACCAATTAAAGTCAGGAAAAATGTGTTTAAAAACCCTGGAAATATCAAGAGAAATTCGTAGCCGAAAAAAGTGGTCACTTTGGCTACTCTGCCTTGTGATGAATAATATTTTTTTAAATTTAGTTTTTATAACCAGATTGCAATAAACGTTATATTTCTAGAATCCTAGTAAATGTGGGTTTTAGAATATATTTTTTTCATAACAATATCTCTTACGGTTTAATAGAAAACGACGTTTATGTATAATATTTCATGATTTTGTTCAATAATTTTGTTTTTTTCTATAGACGAGTATAGTTTTTGTTATGGAAATAAATTATTTATCTTTAAATTATCCGAAAACGACACCAAACTTGCCATTTTAGCATTCGTTTCAGCACAATAGCGCTCACAGTGGAGCGCGGCGGAGTCAAACTTCCCCCCCTTCCCCTCGCCACCCGCGCGGTGGATACCGATGGCTACCGGGCGAAATCTACTCAATACTACCCAAGGAATAATTGTGCTAAGTTTGAGCCTTTAATCACAAAATGCAGGGTACATTGCACTAACCCCACTAGAGGTAAATTGTACGAAAAAAACTTATTTATACTCTGCCTCAAGTGGGAATCCACAATACGACGCGCTACGGTTAGTATTCTTGAAAACTTGTCATATATAATATAATAATAAAGCACAGTGTTGGTTTGTTTGAACATGCTACTCTCTAAAACGAGCAGTGAAATTAAAAATAATAATTAAATAAGACAAAGTCCAAAAATGAGGTCTTAAGGACATGGCATTTGCAATCGCGAAGTCTGCGTTCTCCATACAAAATGAGCTTTCGTTCTTTCACTTTAACTCGACTACTGTTTGTCGCAGAATTATAATAATATTTGTGTCGGTAATTTTTTCTATAAAATCAGAAAAAAATTTACTAATATTATAATACAAAAATATGTATTACCCACAACAGAAAGATTTTTGCGTATAAACCATCATCATCATGCCAGCCTTTCACGCGTCCACTGCTGGACATAGGGGAGGCCTATAGGAAGGATCGTCTCAACAACCGGTTCTCCTCTGTTACGAGTATAGCCTCAATAAAATTTACTATCACTATCACAAATTGGTATCTGAAACGGGTACCGGTAGTATATTTTTTTTGGTGTTCCTCCAACCTAAAAATCTCTAGGTCTTTTTTAATTTGTTAGGCCAACCAACCGGGTTCGTTACCATCGCTCATACAGATGCAAAAAAAAAGTAAAACTAATAACACATATTCTTGAGGCCATTTCGTAACCGCATAATTTAGCCGGCATAGTGTGAGCGATAAATATAAACAACAATGTATTGATCAACCCTATTCATGCATATTGCAAGTCTGTTTACTATCAGGTAGATACAAAGTCACAAAGCTCCAATAAAACAAATAAAATTAAACTATCCGAGATTTATTATGAACTAAACACCGTATACTACTGGTGTGTATTCGGTTTGGTTACTATTTATTTTTATTTTTGTGTGGGAGTAATGACGGCCTCACCAAGCGCACACTTACCCCCGTATTCTAAGACGTTTCCTTAACTCCACTCTTCACTCAAGGAGCGTCTGTCTCAACTTGCTTTTTATAGTTGACATTTGGTGGAAAGAGACAGACGTTCCTTGAGTGTAAAGTGGAGTTAAGGATACGTCTTAGAATACGGGGGTTAGACCTCATACTAAATATTTTTTTTTTTTTTACTTTTTTTTTTTGTTTACATGAAATATTTTAACTTTGACATGAAATATTTTAACTTTGACATGAAATATTTTAACAGTGTAGGACATCATGGGTCTTAGCACAACAGTATCGATAGGCTCGATAAATCGACAAAATCAATACATTTCGATTTCATGAATGAATGTTCATTCATAAACTTCATTTTATCGACTATCAAACTATATCGATATGGTTATGCTAAGCTCCCATCTGCATCTGCTAAGCAGGGCAATAAGCACTAAACAGTTAACACTTGACTAATCAAAGTACTACCGGCCATAAGAAGCAAAATAATATATTGGCGTTTGAGAACATTTTGTCCTCATTTATCCGATATAGTGGGAGCGATAAATATTGTTAAATAATCATCAAAATGTTGAGTAAAAACTCATCGGCTAAGAAAATAATTTATTTGTCATATGAAAATAGACATTCACCACAAAAAAACATCAAATTTCCATTCGATATTCAATTGGGATATAAATAGATGACAGGGCAAATAATTAACAATATAGTAAAATTTTTTAGAGCTAATTTTATTATATTTTTGTTAATGAGAAAGTGGAATTGGGCTGGATACATAATCAGAATAGAAAAAGAACGATTGACAAAAGTAATAACAGAATGGAAGGGACCAGAAAGAAAGAAAACAAAAAAAAAAGAAAATCCCAACCAAGTGGGAGGATAATATAAAAGAGGTTGCAGGAGAAAATTGGAAGGAATTAGCAAAGAACAGAAGAAAATCCTATACCCTAAAAGGGACGTAATAAAATATATGTTTTATAAACTGTTATGTTTGTAAATGTTAGTAATATAAATAAATAATAAATAAAATATTAATAATAAATATTAATAATAAATATTTTCCTTAATATGCATTTAATTTAGGAATACTTCTTACAACTCGCGGCCATGTATTTCTTCAAGTTAGTTGCAGTACCTAAGTAAATATACAACAAATGCTATGTAATTAAATTTTATTGATTGATTTTAATTTATGTATATTATAAGTATTGTTGCTATTGCATATTAATGAATGAGTATATCTATCTGTTAGTGTAGGGTAATCATCACTTTATCGTTTACGCAAAATATATAATTAAATTAATACATATTTATTAAAAAATATATATATATATATATATATATAATAAGGTAGGATAAAATAATTTACACATATTGCTCTGGTCACAAACAAACTAAGCTCTAGGCTTGTACTTAGTTACCACAAAATACTTTATAATTTATTTTGGTTTTATCAATGTTTATAATATATATATATTCATCTAGACGGCCTCAGGGTATCCAGCAGAGGGGTTTTAAATCCCACCTCATCGTATCCGATGGTATGAGTCTAAACCAAACAAGTGTCTAGCTTGTCGCGATGTTGGATAGACTTAATATCCCATTTATAAACATTTTCACAAGTTAATTGTAAAATTGAGACCGACAGCTTAACGTTAATAGGTAGTGATGTTGTTAAACAAACATGAAACTGTTTTCTAGATGGGTTATTGAGTCTTTTCAAAACATCGCGACGAGCTTGCCACTTGTACGGTGTAAACTCATACCATCGGCTACGACGAGGTGGGATTAAAACCCCTCCGCTGGGTACCCTGCAGCCGCCTAAGCGGTCTCTGGTGCCGTGATGATATGTAATAAAAATGTACAATGTATACATACATGTATACATTATAACTGTATTAATAAAAACAGTATTGTTAAAATAAGTGCTATAATTTAACATAATTGCAATTAAAGACAACCGTTCATAAATCTTACCCACCTACTTGTTAATGATTTATTATTAATGTATGTAATCCATACGTAGGTATATTATATAAAACAATTATTATTACCTAATTAGCTACTAAGCACATCCGGTTGTGTTGAGAATTAAAAAACACTTCCTACTTTCATGCATCGATATAGTTAAAGCTTATTGCTGCTAATATGGATTTATAATATAATCTTTGTATTATTTATTATTTAAATCTGTGAGAAAAACATATATATTTTTTCTATTATAAATTATTAGAATGTGGCAACTATCAAAATATAATAGGTGGTACTCAAACATTTAAAATTTCAACTTTATTTTCCAAAGTAATAGTTTTTTTTTAGTTAACATAAGTATGTTGTTTTACAAAACTTTTTTTTTTTTTCTAGCATTTCTAACCTTTAAGATAAATATATTTTAGACGTAAATTAACAAACAAAAAAAAGATTTACAGAATACGTTTTTACATTGTCTGTATTTATTACTTTGTTGACAATTACCCAATATTTTCAATAATAAATTGTAAAAAAACGCATTGAAAATTAAAATAGACTATTTTTTATAATAAATATAAATTTAGTGCCGTAAAAAAATACAAACTAATTTGTGCATATAATTTTATATAGGCTATACAATATAAACAATTCAAACCCTGCAACGAGCTGACCACTTGTTCGGTGTAGCTCAGAATAAAATCGGTTACTACAAAGTGACAATAAAATCCCACCGCTAGGTACCCTGAGGCCGTCTGGGCGGTCTCAGGCATCGTAAGGCACCCGTGAAGCACTATATGTATTAATTTTGTATACTTTATTTATTAAATAAGTTTCTATTGTTTCAAAAGTTGATTGAAAACCAATTTATCCGCTCTTATAAATTTGTGTTGTAAAAATGTAGGCAGATTTTATATTATATATAAAAAGTTATGTATATGGTTCCATATTGAGTTGACCACCTTCGTAGACTAGCAGTTGCGCCTTTGGCGTTGTCCGTGATCCGAAGGTCATGGGTTCGATTCCCACCTATAGTAAAACAATATTTGTATGTTTTTCTGTACAGTTTGTCTTGGTCGGGCTGTTTATAAAATATAATAATCATCTATTATATCGTTGTTTTTGGTACACATAGTTCAAGCCTAGATCTTAGTTTGTTACCAATATGTGTAAATTGTCCCACACATTATTATATTATTATGATGGTCAATGACTGATAGGTAATATTGGTTTGAAGGGTTTATCACGAAAGTGCTCTAAAATCTCTCCCACATAAAGAAGGTGGTCATTAAAATGTTACGATACCATAAGCAGGATAATTGTAACCAATTTTTGAACCATTTTATTACCCACGCACCGATTTGGTTGTTTCTATTTTAGGGTGACCACAAAGTTTAATGATTTTTTTTTACCAAAGTGTCTTCTTACTGTTACTAGAGTCACTCAACTTAAATAATAGAAAATAATTTACATAAGTAATATAAAATACTTCATCATCCTAAAAACTTTGAAATACAAATGACAAAAGATTATTTTATTTATTTATAATTAAATATTAATGTTTGTAAATTTATATAATAAAATAAAATAATATTTGAAAAATGTTTAGGAAAGTATTATTTATTAACAACACCATCTTAGAATAATACAAACATGTTTACTATAAATAGAAGAATCTCCGTTTATTTAATTATATTAAATAGTAATAATAATAATATGGGAAATGCATCAACATTATGTAACGAAAAATTTGCAAAAGAATGAATGCAATCTCAATGATTCGTCTTTATAAATCACTTTCATTTCCCCATCGCGTATTTTCATGAGTTTCACTCAAGCAGCCGCGATGGACTCAGGAAGCCTGCGCGCACGCAATCCGCGTAATGTTATGCCAACAAGTATTAGCTTTTTACTTTTTATTTACACAACAACGGAACGAATCGCTGGTTAATTATTTGCGACGCGTCATTAAATTTGATATTGATAAATAAATGATGATAAAAACTGTGATATATTTTACAAAAAAATCGCTTTTATTCCAAGAACATAATGTGTTTACAATAAAGCAAAGAAATATCGACCATTATATTTAATTACTTAAAATAATAATAAAGTTGCCTCAAAAATAATTAGTGACATAAAAAATAAACAAACGTATTCACAACAAAAATGTAAACCAAAGTTCATTCACGCGTTCCTAAACCTTAACGGTCCACGGAAAGGCAATATTCAAAGTAAAGATAAAAGAACGGAGGAAATTAAAAAAAAGAACGGACATCTCTAAGAGGGTGCATCAATCTGGCGTTTACATACGAAGCCATGCTAAAGCCCAACGGTCCCTCTCGATGACTTTTTATTCGTTTTTTCGATTATTAGACCACATTAAAATATCAACCAGTTGCTCCCAAACTTTTGTTTAAAAAATATTTATTTGTAGGTAATGTGAGATTTGTAACTTTAGCAAATATTATTTTATTTGCATCTAATTTCTATAATTTTTATTGTAAAATAGTATATAAAATTATTTATTACACGACGGTTTTATTGGCATATTAAATTATTTTATTTAATGCTAAAATGAGCAATCTAGTAGCAGTGACTGGATCAAATTACTGCAAAGGTACCAGGTATAGTCATAATAAATGATACACAATAAAACGATAGTTCTTGCTATTGTTTTATTTGAAAATAATATATAACAAAGAGTAAAGTCTCTATGTACTATATCTTAAAATATATATATTTCGTGTCATAGCCGAAAAACAAATACATATAATAATATTTCCAATAGTTTTTTTTTTAAATAACATGACAATTATCAAATTACTTACTAATGTTAGGTTTTTATTAACTACATTACAAAAATATAATAAATTATTAAGGTATTCCAAATATGTAAACAAATCCTAAAATAAAATAACATCATAAAAAAATATATAAATGTTAAATCGATTATAAATTAAAACAGGAAAATTTAAGAACCTTTGTGGATAAGGAGAGTAGTTCTAAGATTTATTATGAACTAGGAAGAGTCTCGGACATGTACGGGGTTTATTAGAGGGTCGGCTTATCTCGAAATATTTTTTGTGTTACGGTAAAATCGGCCTATAACGCCTGCCTGAGGCGAATCGAACCAGGTTCCCGCGGCCCTCGGTTGCTCAAAGTGACCGCATTTTTTTATTTCTACCTTTATGAACGGTTTGATGTTATGTTATATTATATAAGTGATTCGGTTTGACGTTTTCTTGGACGAGTAATCAATCAATTTATTTAATACTAACATTAAATCTTAATAGTAAACTGCATTATTAGGATCTGAATATTATTACGGCATCAAAAAGTTAAAGTTTACCAGAGTAATACTTGTCAAACTTGATGTTTATCATCTAGCTAGTAGGCTATAGAAAGGCCGAGGCAATACATTTTTATTTCGCCACATATCATTTAGAAAAAAAAATTAGGACAACTAGTAGAGCCCTTGCATTGCATTTAACATACTCATGTACGTAGTCATGGATTCGATTCATATAGATATAAAAAATATAAAAGATCATATTATTTTCAATGAACGAAAGACCTGACTAAGAAAGTAGTACTTATATTAGTGTGAAGTACTAATATTAAAAGATTTGCAGTCGTATTGATGTCCATACAAACGTACTTCCAATATAGCTGTTAGTCAAAGATCAATTATTATTTTTATGTTGGTAATTGTACGCAAAAATATTTATGTTAATACATATTTTTTGTATTATAATATTTAAATAAATATATTTTAAAAAAAGTATCCATCACAGAAGAGTGATTAAATTAATACAATGACCGAGTAAAATATTATTTTAATTCTATGACAAACAGAATTCGAGTAATACTGGTAAGTTTTAAAGCTCATATTTTATGTAGAACGCAGACTTCGCGATTACGATATTTATTTATATATATACTCGATATTATAAGTCTCATATCTATACTCACTGTATCCCAAATTTCAACTTTACCTTAACCTTAATCTGTTTTTGATATACCAATATGATCAGAACAGACAGGTTAGCTTGGTGTTCTCGTAAGGATGCCGATTTTTTTTTTTGGAAAAAGTTCGGAGCACTATAAATAGTTAACTTGCGTTTTAGTGCAAGAATATAATACTATATATATATACTGAATGAATTTTCTTAGAGTGGAAAAAAAAATCTATGTATCACTCATAATCCATTGTTTAAATAAAAGATTTTTCTTCAAAAAAATTATCCGCTAAATAAATTATCATATGAACGTATGAAGCTAATAAAATACGGTTAGACAATTGGCGGAGTCTTAATAGAGAGTTTTGTATAAAAATCTAACTGATTAGTGTACCTAGATTCTTTTGTACCTTAAGGGTAGATTTTTCAATCGTCAAATAAAGTTATTCCACAGATAACATGTATGAAGAATAAATAAATTTGACAGTTATTTTTTGTTAATTTAAAGTTTCGGTATGGGCGACACTAAAAGGAAAATATAGAATAAAGTATAAAAATAAATTCAATGTGACAAAAAACATGCAGTACCCATACGGCGCCCGTCTAGACAGCCTCTGGGTAACAGCGTAGGAGTCTTAATCGCACATCGTAGCCGATGGAATGAGTCTACACCGAAGAAGTGGATAGCTCGTTACGACGTTTGGATAGACATAAACAGTTTCATACGTTGTAGTAGTAGTGCAAGAATCTCATAAGGATCAGGGGTGCGATTTTTGAATGTCAGTGTATGACTAAATATCACTGAAATGTCAAAAAATCGATTTATAAAGTTAGTATTTTTGAATCTCATCAAATGACTTAAATACCTACGATATCAATACGAGTGCTGCTTACCACTCGTAAATAAATTCACTGATGACCGATTATAATCATCACAGATAATGTATGTTAAGTTCCATTCCACCATTGGTTTTTATGATTTAGCATAGACATGTCAATTATTCTGAGAAACAAGAATGACATATTGAACGACAAAAAAATTTTCATCGTGTAACGAAACGCCAGTAGCTCAGCGAATAAAAAGTTATTTATAAGTTGGTACCGCACATATGACTTTCAAAAATACGACTTTTGATTTTTCAAACTTCATGTTTGAAAACTTACAAAGCCTTAAATACAATATAATTTGTTTTTTAGTGGAAGTAAAGCTGTTATTTTGTAACATGTAATATAATGTTAAGTTACTCGTACCTGTTACTTGTACCTGTTACTTAATAGAGTTCTTCCTTAGTTAAAGTGTATAGTTGTATAATTAAGGAGGGCCGTCTAATTACGCTCCTTTGTAGGCTGCCGGAAAGGACTCTGTCATGGATTCGTAACCCTAAATCATTAACCGTGATGGTATTTTGACATCACTGAAGTGTAAAGTGATTTCTCTATTATTCTTGAGTTCTGGATGAATAATAATGACTTTGAAAAAAAAGAAGTGTACCTAAATAAATAGGAGCTTTGTTTTGAAATATTTTGATTTACAAGTGTATTATTGGTTTAATTATGTAATATAGTTTATTTTTATTATTTTATAGCTTTTGTTGCTCCAGCTTCGCCTGTTATATAATTTGTGTTACATCCCATTTATTTATTATTTTATACGAAATTTTAATATAGAAAGCACCCGGTGTCGTTACAAATATATATATAGTACGGCATGGAAAACTATCCCTAAACATTCCCTCAATTTACCTTTCACCCCACACCTTATTGTTTAAAAAAAAATATGTCAAAATAGAGCATGTGTTTAAGTCTATATAGTACCTTCCGTTACAGAAATATGTAATAACTTTCCTGAAAATTCATTCACACCACCTTTTGCCCCATTGGGTTATAAAACTACTGAATTACTCACTGATAATATAGAAAACTATACTATCAGTGACTAACTATTATGTATTTTATTTTCGATTCGATTTATTTTAAATTAAACGGCAGGCGAAATCACAGATCACAGCTAGTTTGTTTTAAAACAAATATATAAATAATTAGAAATATTTTGGAGATACATTTAATTTTATTATAGAAATAAAAACGAATATATCTTAAGTTAAGTTAAATTTATAAAAACATTAAAGAGCATTTTGATGATTTATTTCTATTCAATTAAGTATTTTTTCATTTGTAAGAAATAGACGAATCACTTTAACTAAAATGCTCTAAAGTTTTTTATTATGAATAAGGGGGTGAGTGTGTAGAAAGCCAGCTATGCGATAACGTAGCAACGCCACCTGTGTAATATTGTATACAACAGTTTGCAATGTGTACCGAGAAATCTGCAAACACTTCGCAAATGTAGAAAGTTCCCTATTTGTTTCAGAAGAATATCAGCAGATGGCGTTACTGATAAAAAAATATAAATAAATACCTATCCAAAAAAAAACAACAAAGTTAATTGATTCTTAAAACTGATACAGTTTTAATGCTCAAAAATTCGTTATGAGGCAAAAAAAAACTATTTTCTAATAACATTTTACTTACTGTACTTATAACTATAGTAATATTATGCATAGGAATATTTTGCACATAAAATCATTTAATTTAATTAATATACGTGGTGGCCGAGTTGGTTAGACCTTGGACTTAAAAACGCTTAGGTCCCTGGTTCGAATCCCGGTGTGCCTCGGAGAGCACGTTAAGCTGTCGGTCCCGGTTTCACTATATCAACTTGTGAAGCTGTTTATAGATGGGTTATTGAGTCTATTCAAAACATCGCGACGAATTAGCCACTTGTTCGGTGTAGACTCATACCATCGGCTACGACTAGGTGGGATTAAAACCCCTCCGCTGGGTACCCTGGGGCCGTCTAGGCGGTCTCGGGCGCCGTAAGTCACCCGTGATGATATGTATGTATGTATAAAATAATTTAAAATATGTTCTTCAAAAACCTAATAAATAAATATTAAAAAGAAAAATAAATCCGCAGAAAGCAGCGTTAATAATTTATTACTTATCTATAAGATCAAGCATGGGTATCGGTTTCTATTACAATTATTAAGAAAAAAAAGTAGTCTGGAAGATTATGATCAATCGATATACGCAGGTAATCGGTAATAAAAAAATCAATTTGTATTCCTTAAATCTTGCCGGGATATGTTTAATTAATTGAAATAGCTGTAGTGGATAGAATGTCATAATTCTCATCGCATCTCTACGGTTAGAAATCGCCGTGGGGTCCTGTAGGTGGAATGACCCCATCTACCGCCCACCGAGAAAAAGTACAGAAAAAAGCTGAATTATCTACACATCGGTTGGTCACTTGTTTATTTATACTTCTTGTTCTTTTTCTTTGTAATTATTATACTAGAAGTTTTAAATTTTTAGGATGTATGTTGTTTTTTATTTAGTTATTGTGTTGTGAAAATTGTTTCATTATTTTTGTTTAAAAACAGTTTAAATTATTGATTTTATATCTTTAACTATTTCTAAATGTATAGATTATTTATTGTTTGGCATATTGATGTCTTGGATATCTACTATTATAATAATAATAATATGTAGGACAAATTACACATATTGCTCTGGTCACAAACTAAGCTCTAGGCTTGTACTATGTGTACCAGAAGCAACGATATAATACATATTATATTTTATAAACACCCAGACTTTGACAAATACCTACATGATAATAATTTATTATAAAATAATGCAATTGTTTATTGGTCATTTAATTAAATATGAAATTACGTAAAATAAAAATATACATAAATAAACTAATTGATATTGTAATTGACAATCAAGCATTAAAAATTCTATCAAATCGTTTAAATTAAAAAGTGAATGATATATCGCCAAAATTTCTCTAAATTTTTTATTAATATAAAACCATTATACTAAGTATTTCCTTATAAATATATCACTCGGTTAATACTCTTATGTGCAAGTTATACTCACAAATTACAGACATGTGCTCAGTGTCCGAGACGAAAACTAATCCTTCTGATTTAATATTATATATATATATATATATATCTTCACGGGTGCCTTACGGCGCCCGAGACCGCCTAGACGGCCCCAGGGTACCCAGCGGAGAGGTTTTAATCCCACCTCGTCGTAGCCGATGGTATGAGTCTACACCGGACAAGTGGCTAGCTCGTCGCGATGTTTTGAATAGACTCAATAACCCATCTATAAACAGTTTCACAGGTTGGTATAGTGAAACCGGGACCGACAGCTTAACGTGCTCTCCGAGGCATTATAGTGGTGTTGTCATACAAATACATAAAATTTTATATTAAAAACTCATTGGTACACACCGGGATTCGAACCAGGGACCTTAGTATTTTTAAGTCCAAGGTCTAACCAACTCGGCCACCACGTATATGATTTAATATTGTTATTTTTTTAATGTAATACTTATATGTATTATATACCTAATGGTAGGTTAGGATTTTTGTTCTTTTTAGTTTTATTTCCTTTGATAAGTTATTTTCAATTTTTTAGATTGTTTTAAATAAGCACGTATATTATTCAGTTTTGTGAAGTAAATAAACAAATAAATTTAACTATTTTTTTTTTTATAATATTGAAACTGATAATTTCTTTTGGTTAATATCCTTAATAATTTTTTGATTGATATTTATTATAATTTGTTAAAGAAAATAAATATTTTCATTTCATTTAACATAAATAAACTAATTTATATTTTAATTGGTATTCAAGCATTAAAATTTCTATCTAATCGTTTAAATTAAAAAGTGAGTGATATATATTTGTTTATTTTATATCTATATTTTTATAAATAAGACTTTCTTTAAGTACTTAGGCCTGGTTGTTGGCATCTAACCGACGTTTTAGGCAACGGTTTATATTTTTTGTTAGCTGTGCCCCTCGGGTTTTCCCGTAGTTTAATTTAAAGGAAATCGGATCGAAAATAAAAGTACAGCCCATGAGTTTTTTCTATTGGTGAAAGAATATAAAAATCATTTCAGCTGTTTTTTATTATTTTAAACAAATAAACAATCAAATCTTTTTTTAAATAATATTATGGCCTTATTCATAAAAACTAATTGAGCCATTGAAAAATACTTTAGTTAAAATAGGTCAGTTGGATACTCGTATAAGTATTATAAGGTCAACGACCTCAGTTTAGTTAAAAAAAAAGAGGACAGTTATAACAAAGAATCAAAGAATTAAAACACATTTAATGAAATATATTACGCATATTCATTTGTGTTGCTAAAAAAAGAGACAAAACTTTCTTTCTATAATAATAATATGTAGGACAATGTACACATATTTCTCTGGCCACAAACTAAGCTCTATGCTTGTACTATAAGTACCAGAAATTCGATATAATACATATTATATTTTATAAATACCCAGACCATGACAAACTGTACAGAAAAACGTACTAATATTTATTTTGCAATGGGTGGGAATCAAACCCACGACCTACAGATGCAACGCCAAATACGCAACCACTAGTCTACGGAGGCATGAATACAGCACATGAGGCTGAATCAAAGTTTTGAGCGTTGTCATATAAAATAATTATATCTGCTCTAGAATAAATTAATACGTGGTAAATGCCAGAATATCGGTTAAATTTAGCCGCACATTTATACCTACTTCAATAATGTAGACTTTGACGAGCGATTTAACCGCTACCACGTTTCCAGCTACTCGGCTTTACCAGTTTCTTTTTATAAAATTAATTTAAACTACTTTGTCAAAGGTGTTAATCTTTATGTGACGGATGTAAATAAAACATGCCAATAGGGTAAATGATATAAATGGATATACGCATTAAAATATTAAAGTGTGATCGCCAAACAGGAAAAAATCGTCAGTGCTGTAAAGACGAGTGTATCCTATTTTGTTTATAACAGATTTAGATATTGTTAGATCAACGATCGAATTTCTTTAGGTTTCGAGACATCAGTTTAGTTGAATTAAAATATTATAAAAACTAAAAAAAAGGACAGTTAAAATAAAGAAAAAAGAATACATTAATTTAAAAATATATTTAACTAATTAGTTTGTTCAAAGAATTTTGATACTTTATCTTAACCGGCCTCATAATTTCTTGATGACATATTTTAATATTAAGCTTCATGGCAGCTTCTTGATAAATGTGAAGATTAAAATATAAGCGTAACTAAACCAAAAAGTATCCCAACTAATTATGTCCTTAAATTTTTCGAATTATTCATTTTTCTGTTCATAATTTATCATTAGCTTTCTTTAATATTCGGACCAAGAAGTTCAATATAAAAATGTATGTTTTACAAATAAAGAACTTGATGACTTATTTTGGAATGTATTTTGTACAATTTTTAAGTCAGTTACAAATTTTATTAATTTTTAATTTGTACTACATTTTTCTATTGTACTAACTTTATTTATAAAAGTGGTTAATAATATCACGGTATGAAAATAATAACATTGATGATTATAAAACAGTTTTTATTGACCTGGCTTCGCTCGTCATATAATTTGTATAAAAAATGTTGTACATTTTTATTGTTGTTATATCTGTCGTTCTAGACATTGAGAACAGTATGAAAAAGGCTGTATAGGCTGTAATTTTTTTATTGAACACCTTTCCATTGAAATTTTCAAAAATAGTAGGTACAAGTTAACATGGAAAGTGTAATTTTTTACTGATTATAAGATTGTAGATATTATAGACTTAATGACCGCCTCCGTGGTATTGTGGTTACGCCGCTGGCATTGTTTTCGGGGGGTCATGGGTTCTATCTAACCTTATTAATCCCCGCCTTCCCGACCCTCAGACCGGCATCCTATAAACGGAGATCGATGTTGTCTAACCCCTTACTTGTCGACATTAAATGAGAGAAGTGCTGGAAGGGATCCCTCTAAGGAACCCGCCGTACCAGCGACGGAGGATGGACCCCTGCAGCGGCTCACATTCGCCTCAAAAACCGGAGCGATCTCCGCCACCCACAAAAAGCCTCTCAATATGGGGCAGACGCTCACTAGGCAGCCGCTTAATCTAAAACAGACGCATCCTAGATTTCCCTCATCAGACGTCAGCCGCCCACAATAGGTCAGACGCTGACGTTTTCGGCAGCCGTTCTCTCCGAGACAAATCCTGCCACCTTCCTGGGGCCGTTGGTAAGCGCAAAGTGGCCCATTGGGGGTCCCCCTAACAACATGTTTTTGCTATTTATTGTAGTACACAATCCAAATCAATTAATAAATATAATATAGGTGTAATTTTGGGGTCATCAGTTCCTGGAAATTTCGTACGGTAAGGCTCTTCCACTTATTTTACTATTATACAATATATAAAGGTATCAATAATGTAAAGGTACCAATAATGTAAAGGTACCAATAATGTAACGTTTACCTTTTAGTTTTTCATTGCCAGGTGCCGTGCATCAGATAGTCGCATAATAATTGCATGCACATTGAATCTTAATAACTATAGTAACACTATTGACTGGCGCTTGCAGTTTAAAGACATTGTTTGAAGCAACAACATTATAATTAAAATATCTAGTGTTTTTTTGTTGTTGTAAATAATGAATATAGAAAAATATATATTGGTGTACTTTATTATTCAGGTTAGTCTTAAAATTATATAATATATACACAGGGGGAATTTTTCAATGAGGCACAATCCTAAACTACAAGGAATAGCGAAAAAGCTCATGGAGTCTCGGGGTTGATTTTAATAAACACTAAAACTTTAAAATTTGATTTTTGAAAAAAAAATCTCTTAGCCGGGAATCAAACCAGTTGATTTTGAAAAATAAAACTCACTTGTCGTCGATTCAACTGCTCGCTACGTAACGGCACTTCGATTTGAATCGTTGCAGTTGTCTACTGAAACTCCGTGGACCCAATGATTAAAACTGAAAACTGACTAGGTCACTTGATGGTTTTTGCATCTGTATGGGCTGATGGTAACGAGATCGGCAGATCGGCCCAGCGAAGTCGTCGTTAAAAAATATATAATATTTGTTACTTTGTAACAAATATCATTTTTATGAAATATATGCGTTATAATCTCATATTCTTTCTTTTTACAATTCGATTTAAAATACAAACAAACAGACAAAAAATAAAAAATCATACTATACTTATTTATCGCGTCTTCCAGTGCTTTTTTGGAAGAAAATTTAATGTATATTAAAGATTAAATTTGAAATTGAATTTTCTGGGGACTGCCATTAAGTATTTCAATAGATACTTGGGTCAGGCGGGAGTCACCGCTCTTCACTTATAGAAAGCATTTTTAGCCTCAGTGATACATATCTAATTAAGATTGGTATCAAGTTAAATATTAGTTATATATATACACAGTCTACGATTTTATTATATTGTGACGAAGTCCTACCTACAGGTCATAAATTGTCTGTGAGATAAAAACAACGTACATAGAATTAAAATAAAATTATATTAAAATAAGCCTAGCAATATACAATGTATAAGAAGAAGAAGAGCGAAAGAGTACAATAAGAGAGAGGGTTCTATCAACATCCAGATTATGTCATGGGAAGAATGCTACTGCCCTGATTATACGACGATCGGGGAGGGCAGCATCCAACGTCCTTCAGTGGCAGGCCAGGCTCCGGGCAGCGGTCGGTTATGGCCGGCTATGGCAGGCCGTGACGTCTGCTGAGCAGACGGTGACCAGGCTCCGGAAGAAGAATCCAGGCTGAGTTCAGCTATGACCAGCTGGGATGTCTATAGACGGTGGCAGACCAGGCTTCAGAAAAAGGTATCAGGCCAGGTTCTGCCGTAGTGGTTTTTCTACCTCGGACTTGATTCCTGGAATCATTTGAAGGGAAGCCTAAGCATACTGCTTCCAGCTCTCGTTGTCGTCAGTTTTTGGCAGGGCAGCAACAATAATTGTGCATTGCGTAAAACTGCAGGACGGAGGCTGGGGTGCAGTGCTAGACAGACGCACGGACACAGTACAATATTAATATAAATTCTAGTGAACCCTAAAAACGTCCCTATGAAAGCACTGTATAATTAACTCACCAAATTAATGTTGGAACTCCGAACTTTGTGCGTCACTATTATATATTTTTGTAAATAACAAATTATTACAAACACACACTCGCGATCTTAACAATTTATCAAATGGCCTGCGGTACTCTGACCGCGGCCTATTTATTTAAAATTTGAAGTAATACGTTACTTCGACTTGTAAAATGCATTTATTTAAACTACCTGCCTCTTTTGCATTTTGCACTTTTGCAAAGGGTAATTTTAAATCCCCAACATCCGTTCCATTTCGTGGACCGTCGTAAATTCCGTAACATAAAAATTAACGTTCCGTTACATTATGTATAGATTTAAAAAGGAACATGAAATTCGTATAAGTGATTTTAAATTTATAAGCACATAAACATACCGACAGTCAGAGAGACATTGCTTTTAATATGATTGTATTATAAATTTTGACAGTCCAACAATGCAAGCTATCCAATTAAAAATTGTATGCAAAAAGTTTACCATTACTCTTAAGGCGCTTATAGTCGTTAATAATGAAACGTAATTTTAACTTATAGAAAATACAAAATATAAGGTATTCTATAATTATTTTAGATGGAATTTGTAGATCTCTATATCTTTGCTCATAAAACAGTCAGGTAACCTACTTAGTCATGTTTCGATTTTAGTCTGTGGGTTCACCGGCTTTTAGGAGACTATTAATTGATTTATTGTTGAGGTGTTACTGACTTTTTAGAGTGCGGATACAAAACAGGTAGTTAATTGAATATTAAGCAGCGAATCTATAAAAATAGACAAGAAAAGCAAATTGGTCTTTGTCGCCGCCCATTTCGTAACCGCATCATTTAGCCGGCATTGAGGGAGCAATGTTGTTAAACCATCATTATCACATGCCGTGCTCCAGTAAAAAATATAATTACATCTCTAACTCTATACTCTCAAATTAAATTTTAGATATAAAATGATAAATATATAAATATCTAATATTAAAAAATGCAACCATCAAATAATTTTTATACACCTTGTGCATTACTGGAAATAATGATTAAAAAAAATGTGCACGTACTTAATTTCAAGTGAAAATAAAGCTTCTAAAGTATATATACAGTATTTTTTCAACTAAAATCACGAAGTATTGTGCTTAATATTTTTATGATGAGAGCACAATAAGTGACCCTGTAACTACCTGGTATGATATTAAGCAAATCCACAAAGCCCATGAATAGGGACGACAATGCAACAACTATTTCGTCGAGTTATAGTTATGTTAAACTAGATTTTCTTATGGCAGTTTTTTTTAATATTTAATAAAACAAACCGTCCGTTTGAAAATGACTACTACCACGATAAATAATATGCCGTAGATTCTAAAAACAAAACCGGTGGAGCCATAGACTGATACCGATACACAGCTTTTAACTCTACAGAATTATCACATGATTTATCTCGATCATATTGCGCTCGTGAATAACAATCTTTTGACATATCAAGCCTAGCTGTTACTGTAAAAGCGTACAAGTATCTCCTTCATGTTTACATCATTTCCGTTACATATAGTATTCAACTATGAATGCAAAGATGTCATTAAAAAAAAACTGCACATATTTTAAAAGTTGTTCTACCTACATTTGTAAGTGAAAGTATGTCTTGTATTACATAACTACCTACGTTCTAGATCACTTCTAATATCCTTTTTTTTTCTTTTTTATACGCAACAATAGAGCAACTAGGTGTACTGCTTTACATGCAAATGATGCAAAATTGTGTTATTATCTAATTAGTATTAGAAAAGTAGATTTTAATTCTAGTTAAAATAGTTTCCTGAACAACAAAATTGCCAAATTATATAATATTATAAATAAAATATCACAACTCTGTGTAGTAGATTTGTTTAATATATTTAAACATAATTACTTATAATAATAATATTTAGGAAATGTGCGAAAAGCCGGAAAACAAAACTCGTCCAGGATTCTCACACGGGTGCGATACGCACCGCTATATAAGTTTAAAAATTAACTTACCTGTGGCTGGTGGCTCTTGTGGTAGCTTCAGCGACGAGATCCCTGGGTACTCAAGGAATGCAATATCTTCGTTATCTTCCAAAATCACTAACAAGCCACGCAATTACTATTCAGACACAACAATGCCACGTTGAAACAAATATATAATAAATATCAATAACACAACGCGACAAATCTGACAATTATTTATAGGCGCCTTAACATGGCGAACGAAACACTACGCAACCAATTCAATATCTATCTAATAATCTAGAGGGCCGCACAAATTACTCAAAACAAAAAATCGGTTTTGTAGCTATTGAGTTTATCCAAAACAAAAAACAATAATTTCTATTATTTTTATAATATTACTACATATTATATTATATTTGACAGCCTCCGTAGATTAGTGGTTGCGCCTTTGGCGTTGTATCCGGAGATCGTGGGTTCGATTCCCACCCATGGCAAAAAAATATTAGTACGTTTTTCCTACAGTTTATCATGGTCTGGGTGTTTATAAAATATAATATGTATTATGTCGTTGCTTCTGGTACACATAGTACAAGCCTAGAGCTTAGTTTGTGACCAGGGCAATTTGTGTAAATTGACCTACATATTATTATTTATTTCTGCCAGATTTTTTTTGTATACACTATAGAATTGTTATTTCTTAACTTATTTTTCTCGGTATTTTAGGTTTGTAGGATTTTTATTAAAATAAATATACTTTATTTTTATTATTATTGTTGTTATATTAATAAAAGAATATTTTGCAAAGTCGATCATCGACAACTGTTAGCATCTTAACAATGAATAAGCCAAATTACCTACCCTTATCAAAGTTCCGATATTCAATCAGAGAACAATATCGTCAACATTAATGTACATTGCTGCCATAACATTTAAATATTTCCAATTAGTTTGATCTACACCGAGTAATGTAAAATTATTGTTTTATTTAAATTGAATAGGTTATATCACCAAATTTGGCATTTTATAACCTAATTAGGGAATAGTTCAAACATTGGATAGGGCTTTTAATTTAAATTCAAAATTATTTCATCTATTTAGGTACCTATTTATGTACTTTACAGATGTTTACGAAGAGTCAAAAAAATATTTCAGTTTATTCATGATAAAAATAACATTTTAGTTTACCATTTATTTTATATATATACAGGCTGACCATAAATATTGTTACAATAAAAAATAAAAATAAACATTACATTTGAATTTAGTATCTGTCATTTTTATACGATTGTTCATTGTGTTTTCTCATTTTGGCGTCAATACATTATAATATAAATATTGTATACAATATTTTGCGATATTAAAATGGAGTGGAGTGATAAAGAGAACCGAATCGCGAATCGGTTCTCTTTATCTCCCCACTCCATTTGACAAATTTTTGATTGCATTACACAAAGTAGGTATGGAGCCAAATGCATTTTTTAAAACTCTCCATACACTTGGTATTAGTCAAATGTTTGTGAAACCTATTAATATAGGTACTATAACAAGACCTCTTCTGTTTGTGATAGAAAAAGATCTGGCCGTCCACGTAATGTTCGTACGAAAAAGATGGTCAAAGCAGTAAAGGAAATAATTTGAAGAAATCCTGTCCGAAAGCAAAATATTTTATCTCGGAAGATGAAGATACCACCTAGAACCATGTCACGTATTTTAAAAGATGACTTAGGACTTGTAGTCTATAAGAGACCTTAACTGATAATTTTAAAAAAGAATAGGGTAAAATCGAAACAACTACTGAAGCGGTACGCCAAGGGAGGTCACAGAAAAAAATTGTTTACGCATGTGAACTTTTTTACAATTGAGCAATAATTTTACAAACAAAATGACCGTTATTTACTCAAAGCTTTAAGGAAGCTTCCCAATTAGTCGACAGAGTGCAACGTGGGCATTATCTGACTTCAGTGATGGTTTGGTGGGGTGTTAGGTATGAAGGAGTGACTGAGCCATATTTTTGTGAAAAAGGTATCAAAATATCGGCGTGTGTATCAAGATACCATTATTGAGAAGGTAGTTAAGCCCCTTAACAAAACCATGTTCAATAACCAAGTATGGTCCTTCCAGCAATACTCGGCGCCGGGTCATAAAGCTCGGTCTACGCAGTCTTGGTCGGAAGTGAACATTCCCGACTTCATCAGAGCAGAAAACTGGCCGTCGCCGCGTCGTCTAGTCCTGATCGTAATCCACTGGATTATGATTTATGGACGGTTTTACGTGTTACGGTAGAGAGTACGACTTGCTCTAAACACCATAATAATTTGGCCTAAAGCAATCTATACGATTGGTACAGTAAAGAGTTTTCCCATGGAAAGAGTGCATGCTTCTATTGATAACTGGCCTCAACGTTTAAAGGACTGTATTGCAGCTAATATGGAGACTACTTCGAATAAGCTTTTTATATTTTAAACGTTTCGGTTTCAGTTTGTGGTTTCCTGAAACTACGGCATCAATTTCTTGTCGAAGGGGTAGTCTCCTTTCAAGGTGTGATTACAAAACGGGCAATTGATTTGACGATAAAGTAGCGGGGTTATTTAAATAGACTCGTAATGCAAAGACGTCTATTTCGCCTATTTCGTAACCGCATCATTTAGCTGGCATAGCGGGAGCGAGCAATATTAGTCAACTACAATGTATTTAACCCCTTCATGTATCGATACCATTCATGGTCTTTTTAGGTATGCTGATCGTAAATCAGGTAGATACAAAGTCACATACCGTGCTCTATTTAAAAAAAAAAAAATACGTATAATTAAACCGCTTATGTTTTTGTAGATTTAATAATTACATGGAATTCTAATGCGAGTGAAATTTAAACCCTAAAACATCCTACAAGTATCTACCTCCTATCCTGGATCCTCAAATCCCGGAGATAATTTATTTAGCTAGGATTATATAGCGTAAAGGCTATAATAAAAGAAAACTATTGCTTTTATAAATTTTGTAGAGTAAATAAATTCAAAAGGATATGAAAATAATGTGGACTATAATAGGCTACCTTAACTTTAATACTCATGCTTAATAAAATATTTATTATTTTCTCCAGAACGCCAGTCAGTAGAACCTATTCCCCCAGTAACCTTAAATTTCACAATTACTGTTTTGGCCTTGAAAAAGGCTACAATGTTTCTTACATTGAAATAGAGAGAACTTTATTGCTGATGTAAACCACTTTATTTACCTCTTGAGCGAGTACTCTTGAATTGAATTTCCAAGTCTGCAATAAACATTCATTTACGAGATTATAGTACAGTCGACCGCAGGACAGCTAGCTCTTATTTTTTTCTTTTATATCTTAGCAACTTATCCATCTGTCGCCTATCTTACTTTATTTTTGTAATGGTTATAGATCTCGTGACCAACACTTAGAAAATGAATATTATTTTTCTAAGGACCAACTTATACGTGGTGGCCGAGTTGGTTAGACCTTGGACCTTAAAACATTTGGTGTCCCTGGTTCGAATCCCGGTGTGTACCAATGAGTTTTTAATTAAAAAAAAATTTACATTTGTTTGACAACACCACTATAGTGCCTCAGAGAGCACGTTAAGCTGTCGGTCCCGGTTTCACTATACCAACTTGTGAAACTGTTTATAGATGGGTTATTGAGTCTATTCAAAACATCGCAATGAGCTAGTCTCTTGTTCGGTGTAGACTCATACCATCGGCTACGACGAGGTGGGATCAAAAACTCCTCCACCTATCCTGGGGGCGTCTATGCGGTCCTGGGCGCTGTAAGGCGCCCGAGGTGATATATCTGTAAGGACTAACATGTATGCAAAAGGGTATAAGTCATAATGATATGACTTATTATTTTCCTTCTGTGGCCTTAGATTTGCAACCAGCCTTTTTGCTTCTGACAGACTATTGCGGTTCTTAATTGTCAATTGAGTACAAGGTCATAGATGTGATCGTTTTCGGTCTGCTATTCTACCAATTTACCAAAACCAAATCATTAAATTCCACGATTTGTCGTTTTGGGGTGCCAATCTAAGCCCCTAAGAAAAAGCCTAGTCAAATTTTTTTATATATTTAGAAACATAAATAATACATGAAATAAGTTAAAACATTTTTTTTTTAATATATTATTTATTTATCTTCACGCCAGGTCCCTTACGGGGTAGGCAGAGACAACCGAGCGCCATTTGTCTCTATCTCTACATTCTTCTTTTGCCTCGTCCACAGTCATAACTCTTCGCATACATGCACGCCGATTTCGGAGACTTTTAACTGCACCATATTTTAGAACCTTTTCAATCTGATCATGGTAAGTGTGTCTTGGTCTCCCACGGCCACGTTTACCCTTCACCTTACTTTTATATATCTGGTTCGTCATTCTTTCATCACTCATTCTTTCTACATGCCCAAACCAGCGGAGCATGCCCTTCCTCATTTTTATGCCTATACTTTCATTCAGTCCCACTCGTTCCCGAATTACCTCATTGCGGATCCGGTCTGTTATTTTAACACCACACATTCGCCGCAATGAGCGCATTTCTACAGCATTAATTCTACTTTCATCCTTCTCCTGACATACCCAAGTCTGACTCCCATACAATAGTGTTGGGACAAGCACTGCATTATGAATGGCTAGTCTTGCTTTTGTATTAATATTTGAACTACCCACCAAATAACGCAGTGCGCCATTGACACTATTGCCTGCATTCGCTCTCCTTTCAATGTCTTTTTCATATCTACCATCCCTAGTGAATACACTACCCAGATATATAAATTCAGACACTTGTTCTAGATTCACATTATCAACCATGATCGTCGCATTCGTTTTCTCGTTTCTTTCAAATATTAACACCTTAGATTTTCCCGCATTTATTCGGAGACCTCTTTCAGCACATCCATCTTTCATATCTGTGACAAGTGATTGAAGCTCTTGCTGAGATGATGCAATAAGTACAGCATCATCTGCATACAATAGTGTATTAATCAACTTATCACCCATTTTGATCCCACATCTATTTTCTTTCAGTCTCTGCAGGCATTTGTCTAGGTATATGATGAACAGGCCACATAGCTCGCAGAACGGACGGCCGTTGGGGTATTAAGGTTCTCGAGTGGCGACCGCGTGCTGGAGGACGCAGCAGAGGCAGGCCCCCCACAAGATGGACCGACGACCTGAAAAAGGTCGCGGGAAGCCGATGGATACAGGCAGCGCAGAACCGGTCGTTGTGGCGATCCTTGGGGGAGGCCTATGTCCAGCAGTGGACGCGCAAAGAAAGGCTGGCATGATGATGATGATGATGATGATGAACAGTCTGGTGGACATCACACATCCCTGTTTGACGCCAATATTGATATTGAAGCAGGGAGATAGCATGCCATCCACTCGTACGATTGCTGTACATTTTTTTAAATATAAACAAAGTAATTACTTAATGGAATAAAAATAATGATTAAATACCGAAAAGTGAAAAAAAAGTATAAGAAAAGGTGAAAGAAGTTAAAAAAAATATTAATACCAAACCGTTCTTGCACTTTTTCGATCCGTAACAAATTAGCATTACCAGAGCTCGTTCCAAAACAGAGGTAATAATTACCCTGATTCTCTCTCGGGAAAAAGAAAGAGATGGAGAAATGTAATTTATACATATTCAATCTCTTTCATTTTCTAAGGATCAACTTATACGTGGTGGCCGAGTTGGTTAGACCTTGGACCTAAAAACATTTAGAGTCCCTGGTTCGAATCCCGGTGTGTACCAATGAGTTTTTAATTAAAAAAAATATGTACGTGTAATAATATTGGAACGCTGTCTTAATAATATTATAGGTGAAGGGAGGTCTCTATAACTTCGATAGGCAGACAGATGCAAAAACCGTCAAGTGACCTACTCATGTTACGATTTGGAGTCATCAGTTTTCAGTAAACTACTGCATTGATTTATTGCTGAGGTGTCTTTTTTCAGGGTGTGATTACGAAACGAGCTGTAGATTTAACGATAAATCAGCAAGGAAATTGAAGTTGTAATGCAAATAAGTCGTTGTGGCTGCCCATTTCGTAACGAATTCGTCTTCATTTATTTTCGTAACCGCATCATTTAAGGGTCCTGGAGTCGACTTAACGTCTATACAAACTTTCAATATTACAACTTGGCTGTTGGTTGAAGTTCAATTTTTTTTTTATGTTGGTAATTGTACGCAAAATCTTTCTATTGTGGGTCTAATAAATATTTTTGTATTATAATATTTAAAAAGGTTTTTTTCTGATTTCGAAAAAAAAAAGAATTCTGCGACAAACAGTAATCGAGTATTATTGGAAGTGCGAAAGCTAATTTTGTATGGAGGGCGAGTTCGCAATTACGAATGCAGTGACCTTAATAGAGTTTTCAAACTGTTTAATTTAATAGTATTTATTGGCATCTCTATTTATATAGTATACGCAGATATACTTACCTCCAGATTAAGATAAATAATATTACTCCAATAAAGTGATTACAAAAAAAGCCTCCAATATAGGAAACTCTACTCTTTCCTAACGACTCCATTAATATTTTGAAGTTAAATATTCCTAACCACTTAGTTAGACTTACCCCCGTATTCTAAGACATATTCTTAACTCCACTTTACACTCAAGGAACGTCTGTCTCTTTCCACCAAATGTCACTTATAAAAAGCAAGTAGAGACAGACGCTCCTTGAGTGAAGAGTGGAGTTAAGGAAACGTCTTAGAATACGGGGATTAGACCTAATAACTTTGTATTTACCTCCATAAATTTTAATATCCTCTATACATTGTCGCCTAGATTAATACATCTCACCTTGTGTTTGACGTTTACTTTATTCAAAAACATCTCGCACTAGGGGCTCGTAACATGTAGTGTATGTACATAAAACTTGCACTTAAATGTATAATGTATAAGTGTAAACCTTGACCACAAATCTACCTACATTTTAAAATGTTATTTCAATGTCAGGAAGGTCGTAAAAGTGACGAAGATAGGTCACACTTCTGCTCACAAAACTGAATTACGACGTAAATGTAGGTCTACAGGGTGTAATAAAAAACTTAAACTGCCGTTTTGCAAGTTTTACCGTAAATTATATGTTATACCGTAAAGTATATGTTATACCGTAAAACATGCCTACTGCTGTTTAGGTGGTTAGGACTAATACAGAATAATTCCCAACAGCAAATATTTAAATTTATGCAAATTAATGTTTCCAAGTCGACGTATTTTTTTTTGTTTTAATATTTTGCACAGCATGTGACTTTGTATCTACTTGATGGTAAGTAAATCCTACAAAGTCATTAAATGGGGTCCAAAGATACATTGTTGTTTAACAATACTGATCGCTCCCACTACATCGGTTAAATGATGCAGTTACGAAAAGACTTTTAAAGAATTTTTATTACGAGTCAATTTTAATAAACTGCCCATTTCGTAACCGCAACCTGAAAGGATATTACCACCTCAATAATAAATTAATGCAGTAGTCTCCAAACCAATGTATTCAGCATTGCATTATAATATTCTAATTTTATTATAATACATATTTATTTATTTAAATATATATTTATAAATAAATATAATTTTAATATAAAAAGTGCGGGCAGGATATCCCGTCATGCCAACATAAATAAAATTATTAAGAGTTCGTTTTCATCGGCGGATATCTCCAGCCTGTTGGAACCCTCCGGTATATCACGTGATGATGAGAAACGACCTGACGCTCTACCATGGGTTTTTGGTTTGTACCAACGTAACGTTAAAACGTGAAGAACCACCAATAGAATCGCTTTATTCAATCGCGTTACCTAAAACAAAGCGGCCCTATTAGTTGTTGCTTACGTATAAACGTTACGTTGCTACAAAGTATAAAATAAAATAAAAAGTATATAAGCCATGGTTGGGCATTAAGGTTCTCGAGTGGCGACCGCGTGCTGGAGGACGCAGCAGAGGCAGCCCCCCCACAAGATGAAACGACGACCTGAAAAGGGTCGAGGGAAGCCGATGGATACAGGCAGCGCAGAACCGGTCGTTGTGGCGATCCTAGGGGGAGGCCTATGTCCAGCAGTGGACGCATGAAAGGCTGGCATGATGATAATGATGATGAAGCCAGCCTCTGGTCGTTTCTCATCATCACGTGATATACCGGAGGGCCTTTTTCCGATTTCGCAACCGCTATGTGTATACAAGTTTACACAAACTATAAATATTGAAATTTAAGTTCTATTCCGATGGTCTGTATTAGATCGGCTATAATAATGCCGCCATCTTGAAATACACGAATTCTTCGCAAGTTTGAATATGTTTGGAGCATTGGAATTTCAACTCTATAGTTAACAGGATATAACTTATATATCAATATTTATAGTTCACGCAACGCCTTGTCGTGTTTAGCGGTTGCAAACTCGGAATAAGGCCCCAGATGACGTGACGATGGTGTCGTGGCGCAGAGGACGTGCTCCCGTATGTGATACTACCTGTACAGATACATTGACACCTTCTTCAATCCACGTTACTTCTACAACCTACGAAGCCGCAGTACTAAAAGCTGAAATTAAAAAAAAAACTAAATACTCATCCATTGTTAAAATTGTCATTTTCCGTAGAAACATTTAGCCCGTGGTCTCCCGTCTATAGAAAATTCGCCTACGACGTAGATATCATCGCGCCCGAACCTACTTTATAAAAAAATCAACATATAATCTACATGTTGCGCTATCCATTACCCTACCTGTGTAGTCGTTCTATAGTTATTTAGTAACAAATATACATTCCTTCAAAATATTGGCATAGATGACTAGCTGATAGGCTCTCAAAAGGAACAATTTTTCCCCGTTTTTGCATCATTGTTCATTGTTACTCCGCTTCTATTAGTCTTAGCATGCTATTAATAAGCCTATAGCCTTCCTCGATAAATGGGCTATCCAACACTAAAATAATTTTTCAATTAGAACTAGTAGTTCCTGAGATTAGCGCTTTCTACCAAACAAACTCTCCAGGTTTATAATATTACTCGTAGTATAGATAAGTTTTCATATTGGCCTTGTAAAAATTTGCAAGCAATTATAGGTCTTAGGGCGACAAACACTTTCAGGCCGCGTCTATGCTTTTGCATAAAAATTGTCCATAATCGAAGCTTTGCGGCCACCAATTTACATTTAAAGTATAAAATTTTCTCGGCTAAATGAAACATTTATCGCTCGCCAACCTTTAACATTTAGTTCGAGTAACAAGAAAAAAAATTGTTATAGATTTTATAACTTTAGAATGTTATCTGCCGTTCTAAAGATTTAAAAAACTTAATTTATATTGGATCTGGGATGCGATTTTTGAATGTCAGCGATGAGAAAAATATCATCGGTGACTAGGAAATCACGATTTATCAAAAGTCCTATTATTGAAGATCATATCTGTCAAATAATTACTCATTAATTAAAGCTACTTGCGTTTCGTTACGAAGAAAACATTGTTTGTCATTCTTGTTTCTCATAATAATTGACATGTCTATGCTAAAACATAAAAACTGAAACGGAACTTAACATACCATTATTTGTGATGATTATTATATGTCATCGGTGACTTTATTAACTAGTGGTAGGAGGCACCCGTATTGATATCATAGGTAGAATATTTTAGTCACACGATGAGATTCAAAAATACGAGCTTTGTAAATCGATGACTTTTTTGACATTTCAGAAATATTTAGTCATCCGCTGACATTTAAAAAGCGCACCCCTGATCGTAAGCAGACCTACAAAGTACATGTAAGAGTAAACATATACTGTTTGTTTAACAGTATTGATCGCTCTAACTAAGCCGACGATGATGGAGTTACGAAATGGGCGACGTTAAAGGCGAATTTATATTACATATCTGAAAAGAGACTAGTAGTCACCTAAAAATCGCTTCAATCGAAACATAACTTGACGGTTTGTATGTGTACTTGACACACATACCCGAGTTACAACTCAATTAGACTCATACCCATATATAGGTCGTAATTAATTTACGCTTTTTTCATACAATTTGAGTATAGTCTTCGGGATAAACTAATAAATTATTACCCCGAGAAGAGAAAAGAATGCCGTGAGAGGAGGCGCCGTGCCAGATCAACGAAGAGATAGAGAGATGATCCTATAAAAAGAAGTGGTCTAAAACATCTGAGTACATGGTGACTTTGCAACGTGTACTTTGAGCTAATATGATACTCCAAAGCAGGATAACCACCAACTCCGATACTGTGAGATCTCGTTCGAGTTGAGATAGAGAACGATGTTTATGGTCTCACGAAAAGTGAAACAACGTAGTTTGAATTGGCCACTGCATAATTAGTTTGAGTATCTGATAAATTATAAAAAAAAAAAAATACGATCACGGGTGCCTTTTTGGCTAACGAAAACCGTTGTAAACGGCCTCAGGGTATCCAGCGCACCGGAGTGAATAACCCATCCTCATTTCACCGATGATATTCGGAGGCAACACCTAACAATGGCGAGCTTGTTGCGGTGTTTATGATGGTATAGCCTTATTGTATAAAGCGGTCACCCATTCCAGATATAAAATAAATATGATTTTATAAATTTTGATAATTTAATATGTATGAATGTCGTCATTTTAGATCTCAACTCGAATGAGATCTCACGGTATCGAAGTCGGTGATTACCCCCCTGATCAAATGAAACAATGTTTCCCAGGATGGGCAAATGAAAAAAAAAGCTTTTTACAAACTTTGTTTGGAGCCCAAAATCCAATCTTCAATAATGAACAATGGAAAGAGGTAAGGAAGCATAACATATGACGGTTCATGCTGTATAATATAAAACAATGATTATTTTTGACATATGTAGGTAAATTTAAGACATATTAGGTATGTAGAAATCTTACACGGCTCTCTGCTTAGTTATTCGTCAACAGATTTGATATTTTTGGACAAAAAAATGATGTAAATTTGTTTCACAATACCACTATAGTGCCTCGGAGAGCACGTTTAGCTGTCGGTCTCAGTTTCACTATGCCAAATTGTGAAACTGTTTAAAGATGGGTTATTGAGTCTATTCAAAACATCGCGACGAGCTAGCCACTTGTTCGGTGTAGACTCATACCATCGGCTACGACGAAGTGAGATTAAAGACCCTCCGCTAGGTGCCCTGAGGCCGTATAGACGATCTCGGCGCCCTAAGGCACCCGTGATGATGCAAACATATAATAGTAATAATATGTAGCATATGTTTGCACGTATTGCCCTGGCCATACAAGGCTTAGCTTATACTATGTGTACCAGAAACGACAATGCTAATATATATTATGTTTTATAAACACCCAGATCAAGATAAACTATCAAAAATAATGTACTAATATTTTTTGCCATGGGTAGGAATCGAGCCCACGACCTACGGATACAACGCCAAAGGTGTATCTACTAGTCTACGGAGGCAGGTATGACTATATGTCAACATATTATTAGAGGTTAATTTGTATTTCTGTTACGCCGGAAATACGAGACGTCCCGAGAAATACAGGACATCTGGCAACACTATTCATTATATTCGCTAGGTTTTTTCTTCTTATATAGCAGCCGTTTTAAAAAACTTTTATTTGAATAAAAAATTAATTTAAAAAAATATGTTGAAGGATTATATATAAATATTCTAAAATAAATAAAACGTTTTGAGTAGTTTTATTGTATGTATTCTAAAAACAAAATGTCATTTTATTTGGAGAGAATTGATAAAAAATCATTTGGTACTCGATAGGAATAAATTGGTACGACTCTGTATTTGACAGATGCATACGTATCGTGCTGTCGAGTTTGCATGATTAAAAAAAAAACTGGGTACAGGTCGTTCAGAGTTACGTAATAAAGCTATGAGGCTAAATAAAAATATATGTTATAATATAATATTTTGCGTCTGATATGAGGACCCGGTTCGTAAGACGAAGACTATAGAGACACCCCTTAAGTAATTCTTGCCTCTTTCAAGTGTGAACTTAAGTACATAAATATTTACTTAAAGTACATAAACCTAAGTATATAAACTGGCTTAAAATTATGAAAGTAATCAATTGTAACCGAAACATGACTAGGTCACTTGATGGTTTTTGCATCTGTATGGGCGGTGGTAACTAGACCGGTCGGTCGGCCTAGCGAGGTTATAGAATAGCCTACTAATAATCTACAACTAATCACAGCCAAACTTAAGTGGCAGTGGGCAGGCCACATAGCATCTCGAGTGGCGACAGCGTGCTGAAGGACGCAGCAGAGACAGGCCCCCCACAAGATGGAACGACGACCTGAAAAATTTCGCGGGAATCCGATGGATACAGGCAGCGCAGAACCGGTCGTTGTGGCGTTCCTTGGGGGAGGCCTATGTCCAGCAATGGACGCGCAAAGGGCTGGCATGATGAATCACAGCCTACGTCATGCCGCCCAACAGAGAACAACATACCCCAGCACGAAGAAAAGTCGCGTTGGCTCGCTAAAAACATCGTGTCGGGCATACGCGATGATGTAGAGACATCGCGTGAGCCCGAACACGATGTTTTTGGGGCGACAACGCGACACGAATCATCGCCCGCTAATGTAGACCCAGCATTAGAGGCAAGACTTTAAAGAAGCGCTTTGACATATAATAATATTCTACTTATCTTAACTTAAGTATATCTATATTACTATCTATACTAATAATATAAAGCTGAAGAGTTTGTTTGTTGAACGCGCTAATCTCAGGAACTACTGGTTCGAATTGAAAAAATATTTTAGTGTAGGATAGACCATTTATCAAGAAAGGCTATAATATGCTATATAACATCACGCTGCGACCAATAAGAGCAGAGTAACAATGAAAAATGTTGCAAAAACGGGGAAAGAAATTGCAGACGAAGTTGGGCGGATATGCTAGTATATACAGGGTAAATTTGAAAGGATGTCCTTGGGGCTAATATGAGGTTCAGCTGATCAAATCGAACAACTTTTCCCATGGAACCATGTGTCGCAAATGAATTTTGTTTTTGGTTTCCCCATACAAATTGGTCATTTTAACATTACTAGTTTGTATGGAGAGAACAATTTTTTTTTTCATTTGCATCACATGGTTCCATGGGAAAGTTGTTGCATTTGATCAGAAGAACCTCGTATTAGCCCAAAGTACATCCTTTCAAAGTCACCATGTATATATGTTTATATATCGTCACGGTTGTCAGGGTACCCAGCGGAGGGATTTTTAATTCCACCTCGTCGTAGCCGATGGTATGAGTCAACACCAAACAAGTGGCTAGCTCGCCGCGATGTTTGGATAGACTCAATAACCCATCAATAAGGGAACTTGTGAACCTTTTCACAAGTTGGTACTATAGTGGTATTGTTAAATAAATGTAGGTACATATATTTTTAGATTAAGAACTCATTGGTACACACCGGATTTTGAACCAGAGACCTAAGTGTTTTATGTATAAGGTCTAACCAACTGGCCACCATGTATATTAACTTAAGTAAATAATTTAAAAACCAGTAAATCGGTATTAATCGTCAGAGTCTGAGTAGAGGCAGCCAAGACAGCATAATTCTCTTATTTATAAGGAAAAACGTTCTGTCAATATATTTCAATTGGATTCAGATTTCTTTAAATTTAATTTCCAGACAATTTTATAGACGTCTAATAAAAAAAGGCAAAAGTAAATAGAGACTTCAATTGCAGTAAAAACGTTATCGTAGTTTTTAATAATATATTTTTATCCTCGATGTATTTTGCTATTCGTTTTAATTTATTTACAGCTACAAAATTTTCATTGAGTTTTGATCGGAATTTACATAGGGTTGGATATTTTTCCGTATGCACACTTCAGATCTTATTTCTTTCTTTTTCCTTCGAATCGAACGAAGAGTTTATTAAACAACGGGAAAAATATATTTTTCCAATGGTTATTTAATATGTTAGGAAAATTATGCAAATATTAATATATATAAATTCAAAAGTAACTCTTTATGTCTGTGTGTCTGTACCTACGAGTATATTATTTTATCACACTCCAACTGCTAAACCGATTTAGATAAAATTTAGTATGGAGACAGGTTTAGGCCCTGGGAAGTAGGGTGTTTAGGGGATTTTGAAACTATTATTAAGTGTTTTAAGAGTTTCTTAGGAAAAGTTTCAAAATAAAACAAATTATTTAAAAACTTGGGTATATTGAATATATACCCAAGTTTTTAAATAATTTATTGACATAAAACTGCATTAATTTTTTTTGGGTATATTACGTTTATAAATATTTATGTTTTGAGGAATACTTAAATAACTTTTGGTAGGTTAAGAAAATTAAAATTACTTAAATTCCTACGAGTATATATATATATTTATATAACGGTCAAGTTGTATTAGCATGGTAAGAAATGCATATAAAAAAAGGAGGTATATGGGAAACTCTTATTAAAGAAATAATTTATAATCCCAGCAAACACTTTAGATAGAAACTTAAAAACACGAATGGAATGGAAACATTTATTTCTACTTGTGTGGAGTGGAAAGCCCCGGGCAAAAACGTTTAGTAAGCGTAGTGTTTTTATAAAGTTACTAGCTTATGCTCGTGTGTATATACACTCATACATACACATGCTCATACACATATTATGCTTTTTAGGGCGTCTCATCTGTAGTACAATAGTATTACTATATGAATTATGTTGGTTGTATTAGAAATCACCATCTGGATTTTTTTTTTACATTTATTACTTAACTTACTAAATTGTGAACTATATATGGACGAGGATAGAAAAATAATCACTGAGTACCTAGTTTAGTAGTTGGTTGTAACCTAACTGTTTAAATAAATAAGCTAGGTGCGTAAATTATCCTTTTTGTTTTGGAGCTCGGCATGTGACTTTGTATTTACCTCAGGTAAGCCAACCAACAAAATCCATGAATGTGTTCGATCAATTCATTGTTGTTTAAAAATATTGATCGCCACCACTATACGGGCTAAATGATAAAAATGGACGGCGACATAGACGTATTTAAATTGTGAGTCTATTTCAATATCCCCGCTGCTTTACGGTCAAATCAATCGCTCGTTTCGTAACCGTAACAAGAAAGGAGTCTACGACCTAGGCAAGACATGGAAAATTCATGCAGGAGCCTCCGGGAAACCGAAACATGACTAGGTCACTTGACGGTTTTTGCATCTGTATAGGTGGTGGTAATAAGTCCAGTCGATCGGCCTAACAAAGTTATATATATAGAGGCGTTCCTCCCATATAACATAAAATATATCTTCCTCTTGCATAGCATTATCGAGCCTGACTATATATAGAAAAAAGTATGAAAATGTTCTGAATTAAATGTACCTAAGCTAAGTTAAATGGAATAAAAAATTTATTCATGTAATCTAAAATAAGATTATGCTGCTTCATCATATTTTAAACTATTTTCTAAATTTGTTTTTATTTTAGTTTATTAATATTACCTACTAGTTTAAATGGTCATATAATATAATTAATTTTCAATTCATAAAAAAGGGATATTGCAATAAAATATGACATAAGACCTAATTTAATCACCTAAACAATGTGAAAATAACAATAAGAAAATATTTAAAAATAAAAATCTAAATTCAAAAATAATTTTATACTACACCTGCTCGGAAAGTAGGTTCTTACTTGCGTAAGAATAGGTCAGAAAGTACGTCTTTGTAGTCGTACAAATATGCGGTAGGAAAAAGTGTATGAAAATCCATTGTTAACGTGCTTAAGCGGGAGGAAAAAGTATATGAAAATTCATTGTTAACGTGCTAGTTTTTTTTTAATTTTTTTTCTTCAATTCTTCCAAATTAGGAAAGGCAAGGGTTCAAAGCCATACAGCCTAGTTTTTTTTTACAAGTTCGAAATTTTAATCAAAATAAAATAAAAGTATTGGTTTATTGGCTGTTTACTTACTTTGCATTTTTGATTTATTAAGTTTAGAAAAGTAGCATAGATTCTTTAATTAATAGAGATTTTATTTTTTATTTTCCTCGTAGGTGTAGTATAAAGCACTATGTATCACTCGGCGAGAAAGTGCGATTCCTAACTCGAGCGAATTAAGGCCCTCCGCTTCGCGTCGGGCCTCAAACTTCGCCCTCGTTAGTTATCGGTGACTTTCTCCCCTCGGTCAACAATGTACTATTAAAGCCCTCCGTATCACATATTCCTAAAACACTAGCGTCGCGCTGAATTTGAGCATGTTTTTATTTTTGACAAAAAATGCTCTAGCCCGATTGTTTCCTGGGTTTTCAATTAATATTTTCCCTAAACTATATGCACTTTTTTAGAGTTCGGAAGCCATGAAGCACGCTTGACAGCGAAAGCTATATATTGTTCAATTATAGTTTTTAAACGTTCGTTATTTTTTATTCTATATACTTTTTTTACTAGTAAATAATAAATAACAATCCCACTTATGAATCTAATAAAGACGAATTTAAGACAGTTAAACTTTATTAATTATTATTTATACAACAAAAACATTCACATCGGTAAACGAGTCGCTAGCGCAGTTTTTTATATTCTGCCCACAGTGTTGTGACACCTTCTCTCGTTGTTAGGGCTGTTCCATCCGTATTGCTTTTTCCTTCCGTCTAACACTTAAAACATATTTTCTGTGCAAACAACATGTGACCAACAACTCATATTATTTAAAAGTGACATAAATATATATAAAGATAAAAATGCAATGAAAAATTCCTGGTGGGCGGGACTCGAACCCACGAACCTCGATATAGCGGCAAGGCGCTCAACCACTGAGCCAAACAGGTTCCAGTCACCCCTCACGAATTTTGACATTGCTTAAATTATTAATATAAATATTAATATTATAATAATAAAAATATTAATTAAAAATAACTAATCTCGAAACTGGGACCGATAGCTTAACGTGCTTTCCAGGACACTATACTAGTGTTGTCAAACAAATATACTCTTTTTTAAATAAAAAAACATTGGTTGACGGGATTTGAACCGGTGCACAATTTTACCAGTGTTAAGAATCTTAAATAGTTAATATGAATTCCAAAATATTTTATTGAACTTTTGTCATTATAATATATGCATTTTTGCTTTAAAGAATATTTCTTTTTATGTCATGTATTTTTTTAATTTTCCCTAAGATACTCTTATATTCCCTGGTTAATAAAAAAAAATAGAATATTAAAAGGCCTTAGTGGTCCTATGATTGCAACTATTGAATATACTTAAAACACAAACAACCTGTATCTCGGAGCCCTCTTGTAGATATAATGAGATAGAATATAGGTACCTCTTGTAGATATAATGAGATAGAATATAGGTACCTCTTGTAGATATAATGAGATAGAATATAGGTACCTCTTGTAGATATAATGAGATAGAATATAGGTACCTCTTGTAGATATAATGAGATAGAATATAGGTACCTCTTGTAGATATAATGAGATAGAATATAGGTACCTCTTGTAGATATAATGAGATAGAATATAGGTACCTCTTGTAGATATAATGAGATAGAATATAGGTACCCTTGTAGATATAATGAGATAGAATATAGGTACCTCTTGTAGATATAATGAGATAGAATATAGGTACCTCTTGTAGATATAATGAGATAGAATATAGGTACCCTTGTAGATATAATGAGATAGAATATAGGTACCTCTTGTAGATATAATGAGATAGAATATAGGTACCTCTTGTAGATATAATGAGATAGAATATAGGTACCTCTTGTAGATATAATGAGATAGAATATAGGTACCTCTTGTAGATATAATGAGATAGAATATAGGTACCTCTTGTAGATATAATGAGATAGAATATAGGTACCTCTTGTAGATATAATGAGATAGAATATAGGTACCTCTTGTAGATATAATGAGATAGAATATAGGTACCTCTTGTAGATATAATGAGATAGAATATAGGTACCTATTGTAGATATAATGAGATAGAATATAGGTACCCTTGTAGATATAATGAGATAGAATATAGGTACCTCTTGTAGATATAATGAGATAGAATATAGGTACCTCTTGTAGATATAATGAGATAGAATATAGGTACCTCTTGTAGATATAATGAGATAGAATATAGGTACCTCTTGTAGATATAATGAGATAGAATATAGGTACCTCTTGTAGATATAATGAGATAGAATATAGGTACCCTTGTAGATATAATGAGATAGAATATAGGTACCCTTGTAGATATAATGAGATAGAATATAGGTACCTCTTGTAGATATAATGAGATAGAATATAGGTACCTCTTGTAGATATAATGAGATAGAATATAGGTATAGGTATTTAACCACAAGAGCTAATAGCTTTTTAATAAAAAAACTGTATTCACATGGTCTAGAAGTTTTAAAGTGATTCCCGACATACAAACAGACAGCCAAACAAGAATTCTAAAAATGATAGTTTACTTTATAGCCATCATTGTAAATATTTTTTTCATTTATTTAAATTTGATTTTTTATGTATTTAAAAGATACAAGAACAAAATATACTTAAAAATAAACTAAATTATAATATAAACTAAAATAATAATAAAAAAAACGGATTCCAAGCCAGTGTTGCGCGGATATGTGCCCAGGATGCTGGCGGCGTTTCCCCTCTGAATGGCAACGGGTCAGCCGTTGAGCGAAAAACTCCGTCGCTCGTCACTCGAGGCGTGGACTAAACGAGAACCAATTTCTTTAAAAAACTATTTGGCATCCGACGACCATGGGCTGAACGGATCTACTGCAAACGCCGCAAATATGTGATCTGTAGATAATGTAGAATATTTGCGGCGTTTGCGTATTAGGGCCTGCTTGGCTTCATTTATATATTTATTATATATAGATTTTTTTTTATCGAAGCACTTTGTATCTACCTGATGGTAAGCAGACCTACAAAGTTTATGAATGGGGTCGATCAATATATTGTTGATCGCTCCCACGAAATGGGGGTCAACCCCCCACTGACGATAAGGCAGCGAGTAGGTGGTATATTAAAATATACTCGTAATGCAATTCGCCTTTGTCGCCGCCCATTGATTTAGTAATCGCATCATTTAAATGGCATAGTGGTAGCGATCAATGTTGTTAAAGAACAATTGTTGGTTGACCCTATTTATGGACTTTGTAGGTCTGCTCACCACCAGGTAGATACAAAGTCACACGGCTTGCTCCAATAAAAAAAAAGAAGCTTCTCTTACGCGTAACGGTTTTTTTTTTATTATTGCACCAACGCCAGCGACTATATATCAACATGGTGGAAAGCAAACCTAAAAACTCTATGAATCTAAACAACCAATACCTTGTTGTTTGACAATAGAATTGGTCGCTCCCATTATACCGGCTGAATTGTAAGATTACAAAATAGGCGCAGATAATAAAGATTACATTCTCGCTACTTTATTACCAAATAGTTTCGTAATTTCAATCTATGCATTAATCTCCTGAAAAAGGGTGAACCCACAGACTGATTTAGTAACATAATAAGAATACTTGACTATTTTTTTAAAGGTTAGCTGTAAAAAAGAAATGAAAATTATTTGATTGAATATGAATTTTAAACCTGGTAGATCGACCCTGCTGTTTAAATAATTGCGCCTAGTAAATTCTAGGTTGCAAAAGTCTTGTGAATAAAAAAGTGTAGTCTTGCAAACAAATTTGACCTACGAGTATGTCTACGTTGTTGAACTAAGACTGCAAGAAGCTATAACTAGTTTGGGCATCTATAGGCAGTTTTTTAGTTTTTATTTTAAAATTCTTTATTGCATAAAATTGTACATAGGCGAGCTTAATGCCTTAGGCAATTCGATATAATATCACAGTGGGTTTGATTCTAATCCATGGCAAAAAAAAATAGTAACTTTTTCATTACATAATATGAATTAGTATACATTCTGGTACATATAGTATAAGCCTAGAGCTTAGTTTGTGACCAGGGCAATATGGGTGTAATGTCCTTCATATTATATTATACTAGGAGTGTCCCGCGTTTTCACTCGTATTAAATTTCAACCGTCCCGTTATGTCGCCCGTATTGCGATCCTTTTGTTTTTTTACCCTTTAAGTGCCTAATTAAAATATTTAATTTGACATCTGTACTTTCAAAGGAACCCTAATAGTGAAACTCTGGTGTCTGTAAATCTGTCTGTCCACATTAAATATCTCGAAAACTACTGGTCCAATTTATAATTGTAGATCATGTTGACCTTATCTAATAGATATTACAGTTTCTTATTTCTAAGAAGTTATTGAACCGATTTCATTAAAAAAAGGTTTATATGTATCGATTCAAATTTAAATAATATAAGTAGGTAATATTAAATTAATATAAGTAGGTACCAAAATATAAATAGTTTTTGAGATAAAAAAAATAAAACCCTTCGCGAGCGAGTTTATGCGCTTGTCGCTTTTTAATTCATGATATCTTTTGAAACAACCTCGAATACGAAGTTAATTATTTAGATATGGGTTAATACCAAGATACTAATAAAATGGTCTAGTTTTTACTGGTATTAATATTAACTTTCACACATAAAGAAGTTGTTATAGTGACATAAGTATAATATTTGTACATATGGTACTGTGAGGTTTTTTGTAGATATTACGTGTTCCTAAAATCTGTACTACATTATTTTGTTCTATCAATAACAGTTTTCGCAGCGCAACGAAATTTTTAGGTATATTTTTTACAGCTTGTGTTACATTTTCGAAGTTTTCGTACGGATCCCTAATATTTTTGAAATTAAAAAATAGCTAAATTATCACTGAGTAACATATTATCAGTTATAATATAGCATTATATTAGTCAATGATTTTTTTTAATAGGCTCAGTAGTTTTTGAGGCTATTTGTTACAATCAAAACTCTAAATCTTCTCTCTTTATATTATTGGTATAGATAATAATATATAATTATATACACAAAGGTTTTGTTTTTGTTTACTATTACAATTTAAGCATGAATTATTCCTCTATTCCCAAAATCTCCCAAAAAATACTATACCACGTGTATACCACGTGGGTTATTATGGGAGTTTTAAAAGTAAGTAATTTTAATGTTCTCAAAATCGCCAACCCAAATCTTTCACTATTGGGTGTCTTATCCATTTTTTTATTTTTATTTTTATTTTTTATAAGAGCTCAGCATGTGACCTTGCATCCACCTGATGTTAAGCAGTATGCAATGTCCAGGAATGATAGCAACAAGCGGATGCATACAGGTGCACCGCTGGTTGCCATCATTATGCCGGCTTCAGATGCCTATTCAAGCTTCTTTTAAAGGACTCTAGGTTATAAGATCAAGGAAACACGCAAGCTGGTAGAGCATTCCACATTTTAATAGTACGGCAGATGTATGAATCGCCAAAACGTTTGGTACGAGTTGGTACATCCGCCACGGTATACATATGCATTTTGCAACCAGTGCGTGTTGTCCTGTAACGGAAAGGGGAAGGGGGAATAATGTTGAAAAGCTCTTCAGAGCACTGTCCATGGTATAGGCGGTAAAATACGCTCAACGATGCCACATCCCTGCGAAGCTGCAACGGCTCCAAGGTTTTATTGAGCGTTTCGTCTCCAATAATTCTAGTCGCTCGCTTCTGCAGGGTATCGAGAGCAGATAACAGATACTTGGCAGATCCGTCCCAAAGATGCGAACAGTATTCCACACACGGTCGAATTTGAGCCTTATATAGCATTATTCTTAACCTGGGTGTGAAAAACCGACGCACCTTATTTATGATGCCAAGTTTTTTTGAAGCTGTTTTTGCAACGCTCTCGATATAATTGCGGTGGTTAAGATCGGAACGTATATCTAAACAAGGACATTGAGGGATGGTAAAGGCGATAGCTGGGTGCTCTGAAGAGAAGGGAAATGAGTAAAAGGGGATTTTTCGCCGTCATTACACAACATTGTGTTTTGCTCGGATTAAATTGGACCAAGTTTCTCGAACCCCAAGTCGAAACCTTTAGCAGGGTTTGATTGAACTCACTTATCAAAACCTTTCTGAATTCCTCTGTTTGGACGCGGCTAGGTGGACGTTGAGCAAAGTACCAACCGTGGACAGTGCTATCATCTGCATAACAATGAATGTTGCCACATGATAACAGGTCATTGATATGCAGAAGAAAAAGACAAGGAGACAACACTAATCCTTGGGGTACACCAGTCTTTTGTGATAGACATAATGATCTCAAAAGTGGTCCTACCTTATGTATCATTTACACGAGGCCAATAGCGAAGACAGTCCACGGAGCCAATACAATATGCCAGTCCAATGAAACATGATATGTCGTTTACACGTAGGCCTTTATATTAGTCAATTTGTAGTGTATCTAAACCTCACCATCAAATTTTGTACAGATAGCCCGCAACGGTGGCTTGGCTTACCTACTGCCTACGAAAGAAGCGTATTTACACGAAGCCAATGGACAAGCCGAAACCACCGCGCGAGTGGTGTAGGAAGATATTGACTCCGAAAAATTTGAAATCGTTCTATTTCAATGGATTGGTTTAATGAATGGCTTTAGCGACTAAGGGCTATCTAGTGCAGTGGATTTTCTTTATTTAAACGATGACAATATTCGATTGGCTTAGTGGATTATCTTGGCTATTGGCCCCATGTAAATGGTCCATTAAGTAAAAGATCATATTATTATTGCTGTAAAACACTACTATAGTACCTCTGAAAGTCCCAGTTTTACTATACCAACTTGTGCATACAAACACCGCGACTAGCTTGCCTCTTGTTCGGGGTAGACTCAAAATACCATCGGCTACGATGAGTGGGAATTAAAAATTCATCCGCTGTCAGCTGTCTAGTCGGTTTCAGGGACGAAAGGCACCCGTGATGGTACTAATAATATTAGTAAAAAAATGTCTAATTGTATAGTAAATCTGTCAAATTATCCTATAAGAAGCTGGATAAATCAAAATAATATTTTATAATTTTTGTATATTTTTTAATCTGAACAAACAAATTCCCCTACTCTAATCAACAACAAAAACGGCGTGTACATTTATCAAATTATTAGTCAATGAAATATCAACTGTATCCCTACAGATTAACATCACAATTCTCTTTATAAAACCAATTACACTAACAAAAATTGTTAATAGAAGATTTTGTAAACACTACTTTATATCCTCGTGAATAAAGCATTAGATTCTAAACAGATTGTTTTGCACTACGTTCAAAGAACTCTGTCATTCAAGTTGCAACTTTACACGGACCGGTGAAAGTTAAATCTTAGTCGGCAACTATATCTATAACTTAAACTGAAGCAGAGACGCGAAATGCGACCACGTTGCGATATAAAAGGAAGTTTTGTTTAAATTTCTTTATCAAATACTACTTGCTTGTCACCGCGTCAAGATCGCCGCGTCCGCACACATAAGCAATGGCTGCCCGATTTCTGGTAAGTCTCCCAACCGACCCCTAATTAAGTGATTCGTAAGGCGAGCCACCTTGAGATTATTGCCGTAGAAAATTGCTAAATGAAGGTCTGTGGTACTCGATCTCGCGATTTCTTCGGAAAAGTCCGACGTTACCACACCCACCTAACCACAATGTTCTTGTTTTCTCTGGCATTGCAATCTATCCAAGGGCGAAGTCAATAAACCCTTCTCGAGACTCATTAATCATAACCAAACCTACCTCTATGTAAACAGCCTTATAAAAAATGTTAACCTAAAAAATGGAGTAAGATGCAGTTGTAATTCGAGTTTGAATGATTGGTTTCTTTACGAAGAAGATTAATGTATGTGATGAGCCGGCTTTCGGCTTAAAAGTATTTTTATTGCCTTGTTAGGGACTTTATGACTGGGAATAAATACTTTGGAAGACATAAAAATTTCGATGATAGGAACAAAATGTTCGACAGATCCCAGTTGAGATGAGATATTTCGTAGAAATGTTTATTGAATTACTGCCTGGGAATATGTAATTCAATATAATGGTGTATTTACAAAGTTTGGTACCAAAGTGCCACTTGTTAAAATATAACAGTATAACAAATATGCACTATTAAAATATTTTATATTGACGAGCAGTGATTTTAAATTAAATGAATGCGTAGTTTATTAATTTAATTCCATTTTTTAGAATTATGTGTATAATTTAAAAAAAATAAGGTTTAATCAATATTTTGACAAATATAATGAAAATATTTAACAAAACTAAAGGCGCAAGGAATTTAAAAAAAAAAAAAATTTAAAGAAAAGTGTTGTTCTAGTTTATTGTTAGTGTTGGTTGGTATTATAATATTATACAATTTATAATATCGTATATAATTTTGTTTAAAATAATAAATTTATTTACCTATTGCATATTATTTATTTTAGCTACCGTTTAGCGATTTGTTATTTTATTTAGCTTTGCGAAATAATTGTGTAGAAGTATTAAAAAAAAACCTACCCGGAATGCAAATTCATCTTTGTTGCCGTCTTTTAGTCGGCATAGTGCAACCATACATTGTATCTGCGACCTATTCATGGACTTGGTTAGTCTGTAATCGAATTTTTACATTATTGAGCCAATTGCATGTTATATGTATGTAACAATATTGGCTATTCCCAATATTGTAAATGTAAAATATAAAAATACGAGTATATATGTAAATGAGCATAGACTTTTTTAAAACGAATATGTATTTTTTTTGTGTACCTAATGTAAATAACAAATCTACTTTTGATTTACTAGGTAAGTATTACAAATAATAAAAGAATGTAAGTGGTGACCGCGTTGGTTAGACACTCAGGTCACTAGTTCAAACTCCAATATATTTTTTTTTAAAGTATCATTCACAGTGCTTCGAAGAGCACGATAATCTGTCGGTTCCAATTTCACTATAACCACATGTAAACTGGTCTAAGCCAAAGTCTATAAGGCATTTCAATAAGCTAGCTACTATATATACCATCAGTTAAGAAAATAGAGGAATAAAACCCTTCCAATAGGCGCCGTAACATATGGTACAAAAGAAACAGTTTCACTACACCAACTTATGAAACTGTATATGAGTCTTAAGTCGTAGACCCAGAATTCTATCAGCTGAGACGAGGTGGGGATACCCCCTCGTCTGATAACCCCTGTACTTGGTACCCTGAGATTGTCCAGGCGATTTTCAGAAGGAGTTGATTACCTTCGCCCATAAAGATGGAGAAAGCCATAAAACCTGGTTAGATTGCGTTACCTACATATGGAGAAGTTTCTTCCAGAGTTCTTAACTTATTATTCGGACGATAATTTACGCAAAAATATGGTGTGTGTGTGTCTGTGTGTGTGCAAATAAAATAGACAAAATGCAATGTCGAGAAAACGATTCGAGGGCTGGTGTGTTTAAGTCCCATATGTTGTTCGTGTTCATAGCGGGTTTGTTTTCCGCAATTAGCCAAGAGATTAGGCCTTTTCGTGTGTCTGCTGGCTATTCTAGCCAGCCCAGCTCCTTTCAGAAGGCGGCAAGAAGTCCGGGTCTTCCACAGGCCTCAAGGAGCGACCTCGGTGTTCCGAGGATTTTCGCCCGTACTTGAGTACCACATACCAGGATGTATTTTTACTAGAATTATATTTGCAATTCAATTAAATAATCCTAATAAGGAATTTTTTTTTTTTTTACAGAAAATGAAACACACACTTTTGTTTACTTTTATTGTCCTCTATTTTTATGAAATAGAGAAAAATATTATGACAAAACTATATCCAAATCACTTTAAACTTTATATCCATGCGAAGCTGTTCCAGCTAGTAATACTAAAATTAGGAAAGTACTATAGGTACTATATAAAAAAATTCACACATCTTATGTTGGTTACAAACTAAACTCTGGGCTTATATTATGTGTAACAGAAACAGTGATACTAATACATATTATAGTATTCCCAATACCATGTCAATGGTCAATTGGATATGGTCAAATTTATTTCATAATTATTCTTTCTATAATATTTTTATTAATAACAACATTCGTCACAAGGTACACCAATCAACAAGTTACTTTTTTTAACAAAAAAGTCTCACTGAGATTTCACCAACAATGTCCATTGATAAACTTTTCAAATGCATTTTATGTAATGTTAAACATTGTATTACCATTACATAAAAGTTCTGTCCCAGTTGTGGTGATCACACTCGATGACTACCGGTCTCACAAAATTGGATAATGTCTTGCGATTTGCAATCTCTTCGTTACGCGTACCTTCATTTAACTGCATTCGCTTAACGGCTTGGTTAACATCTTACACCGATATTGGAGCTTAATTAAAAAAGATACAAAGTAATATAATCCTATTTATTTTATTTTTATTTTAAATTTTATTGAATCCAAACGACTCACAGATATTAACAGAAAACAGATTTTTAACTTCATATGTGACAATAGCGTATTCACAGAAAGTTTTACAAAATAAAAAGAAGTGTAACAGGACTGTTCTTATTCTTATATAATTTAAATAAGTAATATATGTACTTAGATAAGTAGGTTTACACATATTTAAAGAAAATAGATACAAACAACTGGAGCTTTAAACAACTTTTTGTAAACTACTTTATGTATTTTATTAATCTCTTGCAGTCTTTAACAGTAAAAAGCGTGATATTGTAATATGTATACTAGTACTTGAAAAATTGAAATAGTTGAAAAAGTATCGAAAATTGACGCTTTCTATTAAATAACTTAAGTATAATGTATATTGTAAACAATAAAAATAACTCGTGATTCCATAATTATACATATATTCCGTGTTTGAGAGAATTTCATAAAGCCTTTGTTTCGCACCAGATATAACCCTACAAAATTTTAAACAAATCGGCTTACCCGTTTAGGAATTACCAAGTATTAAACATCCAAGCTATTCACCCTTTTAGTATTAGGAATAGATTAAAAATATAAAATTAAATTCGAGTTCAAAATATTAACAAAGAAATGTGTAAAGTAAAGAGCATATACAATATTTTTAAACAATTTTAGATTTTTTAATTATTTTTAGTTAATGTGAAAAAGGGTTAAAATTGCTTTTACCGTGATGTTAAATGAGAGTAAAATTCTAGTGAGAGTACATTTCAGAATTTTATCCCAAACGCCTTTTTTACTTTGTTTATTTGTGTACAAATAAACAAAGTAAAAAAGGCGCTTTGTTTGTTGAAATCCCTTTGTTCACCTTCTATATCCCCAATTTGATTTTGAACATAGAACGTATTTACAAGAGTAGGTTTTTTAAAGCGACGCGACATAACAACTACATAATCTTGTTAATATATAAGCTCACTTTGTTTTGAAATAATGATAATGTTATGATTTTCATGTGTTTAAGAAGCCCTTAAACAGGCCAATCGGTTTTTCGGCTCATTTATTTTTTCTGATTAACAATGGTGCTCGTGACTTTACCAAGTATATTATAATGATTTCTACTCCATGATAGATTTTTATTTGCTTTCTTATGATGCGTTGTTTAATGGGGTTGTAATTTTGGAGTATTTTTTTTTGTGTAGCACGGTTTATGGTGTGGAATTTACCGTATGGTAATCAGACCTACAAAGTCTATGAATGGGGTTGATCAATATACTCTGTTGTTTAAAAGTCGCTCCTACTTTGCCGTCTACGAAATAGGTGTCAACAAATACTAGTCTATTTTTACATTCATGAAGTTTTATTGCCAATCAACTGCCCGTTTCGTAACCGCATATTAAAAGGAGACTAAACTAAAGCACACATGGTCTTGATGTTTATAAAATATGTACCTATTAGTATAGATATTTCTGGTTCACAAAGTACAAGCCCAACTTAGTTTATTTTAGTTTGTCATGAGGGCAATATGTGTAAATAATGTCCTACATTTGTTTATTATGGGCACAAAAGCATCGATATTCTCGATAAATCGACAAAATCGATATATATCGATTTTATGAATGAATGTTCATTCATATACTTCATTTTTTCGAATGACAAATTATATCGATATGGTTATGCTAAGCCCCTATGTCTGCTCCATAATATACAATTATATACCATTGAGACCCTAAATTAAGTTTATATCATTTGTTTTCAGTTAGCGTTGGTGTGTATAGTGGAATTAGCTTCACTGATTGAGGCGGGCGGCGGCGGCGGAGGCCACAAGAAGGTCGTTATACACGTCCCATACAAAGTGAAGCATCATCATCATACCCACACCATCGTCAAACACATCCACCATAAGGACGGGGGTGGTGGCGGCGGCGACGACCATTATGAGGTCTTAGGATATACCTATGGGGAACCAAAGGCTGCGCCACACCATGGCGGTGGAGGAGGTACGTGATTTTATTTTAATCGGTAAATTTCATGAATGGTTATAAATTTGTTACCATTAAGCCAGCTTAACAACTCGGTTATGATATGGGCGGCGAAAAAGCGAATTTATTTAACGAATATTATGCACGCCTTTTGATAGTTTCGAAAATGCGCCCTATATAAACTATCACCTCGACAAGGTATTGATGTAGTAGTTTCCTAAGGACCGGTTAACCTAGAGACTTAGTTTCTACCTCATGGTAAGCAGGCCCAAAACTTCAATGAATGCGATCAATTAATCGATCTTTGTTGTTTTATATATTCCGGCTAAAATTTGCATTAAGAGACTACTGTAATATGCTGCCAGTTTCGTAACCGCATCCTGACAAAGACTACCATTTCAAAAATAAATCGGTGCAGTGGTCTCCTGAAAACTGAAACATTATGAAGTCACTTGACGAGGCATCTCCCACACATTTTTACTTTAGTCGCTAGTAACTATAGATAGGAACTAACCAATAAGATTTATTTAAAAAATATAGCGATCTTCTCGGTTGATTTCTGGGTTTAGTTTTTATCAAAATCGGTCCCGAGACTCCTTTGAGCATTTTTCAATGTAGTTTAAGATTTGTCCTTGTAGGGTGTATTTTTAAAGTGTACCTTACACTTGAAAAATACACCCTATATATAAATACTACATTATCTGTGCTCAATTAATTTATTTATATCTGTGGCCCTCCTGATACATTGAGGTGGTACAGTTACAAGTATAATAAATAGTCCTCATTAGATAAACATATTATACAAATGCTTGTTGTCGCATACGACAATAGTCATATAAATCAGGATCCAGACATAAATTCCGTATACTTTTCGGCCGCGAAGGAGAACAATATCGAACATTGACCCCACACTACAACTTATATTTATCACTTGCGCAGTAACAGCTAACTCGTCTCTTACCCATTTTTGCACATTATTCATATATGCACAGTTAAAGTTAATAAAGCATAATCTATACTAATATTATAAAGCTGAAGAGTTTGTTTGTTTGTTTGTTTGAACGCGCTAATCTCAGGAACTACTGATTCGAATTGAAAAAATATTTTCGTGTTGGATAATCCATTTATCGAGAAAGGCTATAGGCTATATAACATCACGCTACGACTAATAGGAGCGGAGTAACAAAGAAAAATGTTGCAAAAACGGGGAAAAATTATTCCTTTTAAGAGCGTACGCTGCGTAAACGGTTAAATTTAAACGCGCAGACAAAGTTGCGCGGGTCAGCTAGTTATCTATATTTGGATTATCTAGATATTAACTAAAATATTAAATGTTAATGAGGGAAAAATACCTGTAGCACTAAGCGGGAAACATACCTGTAGCGGCTATGATACCGCATTAAATCTTTCTTGGGGATACTTTATTATATTTATCTATTATAACATCTTTAACTACTCAAACCCTTTCCTTTATGTTATCCTAATGTAAATATATTTTATAATTTTTATAAGATTTCTTATGTTAGGTTAATTTAATATATATTCAAACATTATGTTCTTTTTAACTACTTTTATCGTTAATATTAGGTAGGTAAGAACGATAAGTTTTTTTGTCATGAAATAATTTGATAAATTAATATATGAAAGGGATCCAAAGTTTTCAAAGAAAAAATATAAATTCAATTCCCTAAGGATTACAAAAAATAACAATGATAAAGTTTTAAAAAGTATTAAAAACTTATTAATCGATCGCGCAATTTATGATGTTAATGAATATTTAAATGACAATCTGAAATATTTTTTGTAATATTATGTTATATACAATAATGGTTTGAATAATAATATACAAATAAGTAGGTAATCATAATAATAATAGTAACGTGTATACTGTATACCTTAAAAAAACTGACGCCATACCCTGGCGTACAAGTATAATGAATATTTATTCATTATACTTGTAACTGTACGCCAGGGTATGGCGTCAGTTTAAGAATTATTAAACAAAATTTTCATTACAATAATAATTTTCTCTATATGTATTTTAGTTTATCATGAATAATGACAAAATAATGTATAAAATATATGTTTACGCAATTAAAGTGCAGAGTATAAAGGACAAACAATTGTGTGAACATGTGTATAACCTAAATTTGAACGAATAAATGAATTTGGGAAATTTGTATTTGTAAAGGATATCATTTGGCATAACTTCACACTGTGCTGAAAATACACATCGCCTAAATTCTGCGCACTAATGCACTATTAGAGTACGCTTCGAAATTGGCATAGACAACCAAACTAAATCCTAATAGTAGAACGCAACATCAGGCTGTAACTTCGCTTTACAAGATTTGCAAGTGAAATTCAGACAAAGTTTATACGCATAATTTCATTATGAAGCAAGCATTTAAAATTAGTTTGTTTCCATATTACCTTTGGTTAAGCTCATACAAAACAACATGAACTAATTTGAAACTAACAAAGAACATTAGCCTTTGTAACAAAAACAAAATGTTAGCATTAAAATATATGTAAATGCTATGAAAATAAACATACCTTTATAATAAATAGTAAATGTAATATATTATAAATACCCAGAACTGGGCAAACTGTAAAGAAAAACGTACAATGCTTTACCATTAGTGGGAATCGAACCCTCGGGCCGGATACACCGCCACCGGCATTACCACTGCGCCAGGTGGTCGAAATGCATTAAGATTTTAGTCTATTTAAAATTGTTTCACATTAAGTTGGTAGTAGTAACATAATTTAAATATGTATATGATAAAAACTAGTGTAAACTGAAAAGCTGCAGCATTTCTTTGTGTTTGTTGTTTTATCATTCTTTGTATAAAGTGAGAAGATGCATTCAGGTATACATTATTATCTTAGGTCTCTTTTATTTTTATTCTATGTTTTATTTACATTGAAAATAGAACATTAATTTTTAATTCACATTCAACTTATGATGTTGTTTCGACGGTGTAGTTTTAACGGTGTATATTAAGTTATTTCGGCAACATGAGGATTTTTTTTCACAAGTTGGTATAGTGAAACTATAGGATTAACAGAATAAGGGCTTACAATTTTACCGCTTTTCGGTGTTTTAAAGGTTTTTAAGCTCTATCCAATCATATTACAACCACGGGGAAAAAAAAAAAAAATACAGTGATACTAAACTATTAATCATTACAAAACTTACACTGATAGAAAGAATTAAAAGACGAATCATTTCAGTGTTTTATTTATTTTTATATGGATTTTCGTGTTTAATTTAACTTTGTAGATTTTTCGTTCGCCAGGCGGTCGGAATCATTCCGCTGTATGCGCTTGGACAGACGGCTCTAGGGCAGCCTCTTAAAGTTCAATTTTGTTTGAATAAAATACATAAACTAGCCGGTCAGTCAGTATATGGCCTTAACGTGCTTTTCTAAGCCATATAGTGGCGTTATCAAACAAATGTACATAAATTTTGTACCAAAAAACTGTTGGTTACTAACCGAAAATTTATGAAGGGTTATATATAATGGAGTTTTTATTATACAATGGAGTTTTGATGAAATTAACGTCTTTACAGGTGGTCATGGCTGGGGAGCTTCTGACGATGGTGCTGGATTTGGTGATGGAGCCACAAGCTTTGAAGGAGGAGAGCATAGCTTCGGACTTTCTGGAGGCGATGGAGGCGCAGACTACGGAAGCTATGGTGGAGGCGATGAACATGGCTATTAAATTTACATAAAGTTTGACTATTAATTTCGATGCACTGAAATGACAGTATCTACCTGGTTGAGCCAATAAGCTATTTTTTATTATTTATTCTTGGCGTATCACTTCCAGACACATTTTTTAAATAAAGACGTTAGGTATTTTTTTGTCTTCAATAAAATGCCCGAATAAAATATTAATTATCATAATATAAATGCTTATATGGTAACTCCAATATATATTGTTGTCGTATCATACAAATAAAATACATTTCATTAAGTATCTCAATCGTGATTTAGTATAAAAGTTGAAGTGATTTGGAAACTTTTTTTGTACTTTAAAGTAATTTTAATAAATATTACAGAATAAATTATTTAAAAAATCCCACTGTTAAAATAAAAACATTAAGTGTTTTCTCCAGTATTTATAGATGCATAAATTTCTCCACTAATAAATATAATTTAAGATATATCGTTTTTATATTAAAGCTGTTAATTTAGTGCAACTGGTTAAAAGTTCAAATATGAATATTTTATAAAAATAATATTAAGTGTTAAGAGAATCAGGCGTTACTTCGTAAAATTCCATTATAATATTTATATTTTTTGAGGTAGGTAATTTAATATTTTGCTATATTTTCGCTATTTACAATAAAAAAAGGAAAAATACCATTTAATAACGTAAGTAAAGTAAAATACTCTATTACTTCATGTAAATATTGATATTATAAATATTATTGTAAAAAATATTATTAGGTGTTGTAAAAAGTCAATTGTACAGATTATTAATAATGAATAATGAAGGGCGTTTTGTATAAGTTAGTTGTAAAAAAATAGACTGTTATTGTTTTTTCGTGTTGTTTTTATATATAAATATTGTTGTTAAATATTGCTTGTGTTTTATTTTGATTTAATTTATTGTGTGGGAATCTACAAATAATGAACAAAGATATTTTATTAGGATTCCTTAAAGTGCCCGTGAATGAGGATTCACGGGCACTCCATTTGGATTCGCTACACTCCAAATTAAGCAATAAGTTGTTGTCATTGTCAAAAACCGCGTGGATTGTATAGCCTGCTCGTGCTAATTTGGGGGGTTGAAGTGGATCCAAATGGAATATCCGTGAATGGGGACTTTTAGGCTCAGCTTTAATTACATGCCTCTCTAGCGGCTTTAATTACATGCCAAAAATATCAGACAAAATGTTAAAGGATATTTTATTTTGCTTCTCGCTAATGAGACCTCCTATAGGCGATGGTCTACCAGTGGTTGGACTGGCTGAACCAACTTAAACAAAGGATTTTTAACCAATTTTAAAAACAAATTATTATTTCCTATAATTCTATTAGCTTATTTGTGTAAATTTCTTTGGAGTTTCGGTCACTAGAAGTTTCTAATTGAGATAATCTAAAAAAAAAAGTTTTTTAAATTAAAAAAATCGCGTTTAATTATAAACTTCGTTAATAATTGTTAATAGGTATGGAATATATAATGTATGACAATAAATCAGTCCTCCTAGAAATAGCATACGACATCAAAAAATATGTTTGTGATTATAAAGTAATGCCATACGGCGCGTCATAAATAGCTTACAGGGTCATAAAATTCCACACGGCTTCAAAAAATGGAATACGGCGTCATAAATAACATGCGGCGTCAATAAATAGCTTACGTAGTCTAAACATCCATATGGCGTCAGTAAATAGCTTACGGGGTTAAAAAATGCCACCGGGCCTCAAAAAATGGCATACGGCGACATAAATAACATGAGGCGTCATTAAATAGCTTACGGGGTCAAAATCATGTGATAGAAAATAGAGCTTCAATCATGAATTTAATTTTATAATTTTGTAAAATACTTATACCTACTATTGTTTTTTGTACTAGGTTATCCGTATTATATATATATATATATTGTTCGATTTTGATAAATAGTCTATGAACGCTAATCTGTGGTCATGACCTTTTGACAGGTCAGTCAGTTAAGAAAAAAAAGGTGATTAATTATTTAGTAAAATGGTATAATTATTTCTTTTATTGTGAATAGAGTTTTTGTCCCGTATGTTTGTGCGGCCTACTAGAAATACCAACGAAATGGTGTAGAGTTTTTTGTTCGCCATCTATTAGGCGCCTACAAGTGATTCAAATAATTGTTGTTAATATCTGTTATTATATGCAAATACGACGTTGGAACGTATTTGGGTGGCATGTTGTAGTGGTATTGAAAGAAAAACGAAGACATTGCATACCTTGGGTACCCAGGATTCTCGTCGCTGAAGCCTCACAACAAGCCATACGGCAAGTTTAGTTTTTAAGTCTAGCGGTGCGCATCGCACCCGTGTAAGTAGTCTGGACTGAAGAGATTATAGTTCCCGGCTTCTCGCATATTTTTGGTAGCAGAGCGTGGTTCATACACATTCTAGCACATTTTGTTAGTGGGTTTTTAAATTTTCCCATTTGTGCAAATTTTGATGGTGTGTATAACCTCAAATTATTTGTTCCTAGCTCAGTTTAGAAACTGGTTTGTTGGCTAGATTTAGTTTATTTTGGTAATGTTGGTTTTATTTTGGATAAATCATAAATTCTTTATTCACCTTCATTTATTATTGATGAATAAATATTTATTTATTATTATTATTTATTATAATTTTGATCTTATGTTACTTGCCTATATACTTTGCTACCTTTTTTAGGGTTAGGCAGGTCAGGTTAGTTTGTATAATATTCCTAGTGCAGTTCCAACATAATTAAGTAGGTTTTTTAATTAAAATTAACTTTATTTTCTTATTATTAGTTTTGTAAATTGTTTTATATTTGTTTTCCTTTAGTAAGGGAACTTAAAACTTGTTTTAATAACAAAACTTGTAATTTTTTTTGATTTGTTGCAAACTTAAACTTTATTTTGTGTTTATTTGTAAGTTTGTTTTTTATTTTAAATTAATATTTTATTCACCTACTTATTGTTATAATTATGTCTGTAAATAAGAACTCAAATAAAATTAAGGCTGTCTTAAGGTGGCTTACATCTGCTGTGGATTTGGTAAACAGACCTGACCGCTCCGCTGCTCTTTTAGTGCGGTTTAAAAATCCCAGAGTATGAGCAAGAATTAAATAGGGCGTTTGAGGACTTTTTAGTTTTGAACCCCGCAGAGGATGAGTTCCATGCAGCGGTCACTTGTGTCTATGACCGTGCCTTGGTGCTCATAGACACCATTACCGAGAAGGTTTGCGGAGATATTGATAAGTTGGTTAAGATGGGCCCGAGCCTTTGCCAGTTGGTTCTTCTCCCGGGCTTTTGAGCAGGTTACCTACCTACCCTTGACCTCCCACCATTTGAGGGACGAATTGATACCTGGGTAGGCTTCCTGAACCTGTTTGATAGTCTTGTGCACGGGCGGGGGGACCTCACCTCCAGCCAGAAGATGTCATATTTGTTGTCCTCATTGAGAGGAGTTCGTGGCATCGTCCAACACCTACCCGTGACGGACGAAAACTATAAGATTGCGCGTGAGCTTCTGACCAAGCGGTATCAAAATGTTAGGCGTTTGGCTGACACTCATGTCAACCAAATATTAGGGTTGCCTATGGTAAGTAAGACACATAATTTGCGCAAGGACCTCTCGAACCCGTTGATGATTGTGGTGAATGTCTTAACTTACCAGTAGATTCTTGGTCTTTTATACTGCTTAACATTGTGCTCGGGAAGTTGTCCCTCGAACTTAAACTGCGCTTTCAACATAGGTATGGTGGTAATAGCATTGACTACCTACCATTGTTCTCAGACTTGTTGAACTTTTTGGAGGAAGAGTGCCGAATAATGGATAACTCTGCCGGTGCAGGGCGGCAAGATTTGTTGACCATCAGATGGTCCGGCCCCCTATCCAACCACCTGGTCAAACTGGCCAGCCTCCCAGGAATCGATTTGCTGTGGCTGCTGTTGAAGCACAAAATTGTATATATGTTCGCAGTGCAGTGGCCGCCATCATCTAGTTTTATGTGCCAATTTAAATATGGGAGGCCGCCAACATGTTCACTATGAACCCCAGGGTGCTAAGGAGGTACGATATTTTATGATTCCTCACGTACTGAGGACCGACTCCCCTCGCCCCCTCATATGCGGAGTTCACCCCCTAAAATTCGGAGTTCACCACCCAGGAACGGTGGCCGCACCCCCCTCGCTTTGCTCCCATGGGTTGTAACCGGTGTGCAGCTCAACTACCTGCTGTAAGGTCTCGTTACCAGAGAAGACCTTCAGGACGACATCCTCATGTTGTCGAGCCAATGCCATGGGACCGATCACATGAGATCCACAATTACCAGTGGATCCCGAACCCGAATGTCCCCGTACGTCCGGTTCAAGAGGAATAGGTATTCGCTGCCCGCTCACCAGCGGCCACCCATCCAAAGACTGTAATTTCACCTACAGCCTCTGTTTGTGTTTGGGGCCCGAAGGGCAACTATTTGGTTGTTCGTGCCCTTTAAGATTCGCGTGCCCAGGGTTGCATTGTGTCGGCTTGGTTAGCGAGTGGCTAACCAAGCCGAAACAATGCAACCCTGTGAGTATTCAAAGCTAGGCATAGGCCTAGCTTTGAATCCGCACCGGGATTTTATTCGAGGAGTTGGAAATGTTAAAATTGAGAACTTGATTGGTAACACCACTTTTACATTCTACCCGTTCTCAGTTTCATGTCCGAGCATTACTGCTTCGGCAATAGTATTAGAAAATATATTGGGTCAACACCCCCAGGTAAAGTTGTCCCCAGCTGTGACAAGGGGTTTGTGATTTCAATTGTTAATGTTTTGGGAGTGTTGCTTCTGTGTAATGTGAAGGCCCTAGGTACATGTAGCCTCGTAGCGATCCCCACAATCTTGGGATCTGTTATAATGGGCCCAACCTATGTTCCTCCCCCACCTGTTGTTGATAACCGTTGTCTCTTTCTGTGGCGGTTCAGAGATTTTGGGAAGTGGAGGAGCCCCTGGCTGCTATGAAAGTCAATCCTGTTAATCATGAATGTGAATTGTTTTTCCAGAATAATACTGGTCGTTTAGCTTCTGGTCGTTTTTACACCAGACTTCCTTTTCTCCCCTATGAATGTTGATGATGTATGCACGGGTGCCTCCAGTGAGAAAGAGGCTTTGATCTTGAGGAATGAATTGATTGGGATAATGAGGGCTGGAGGCTATGACCTAAGAAAGTGGATATGGAACTCCCCCACTCTCCTGGCTGACTTGCCATTAGAGCACCAGCAGGATCCCCTCTTCTTTGAAAATATGGATCTTTCTCCGCCCAGGATCTGGACTAAGCGCTTGGTCCTGTCCACTGTAGCAAGAATCTTTGATCCAAGCAGTTGGATTAGCCCAGTAATATTTTTAGCTAAATGTTTCCTCCAGAGACAGGACTGCTGGAGTGGGTTGGCACGACCAACTCACTGACACCTTGTTAAAGGACTGGGTTTCGTTTATTACTTCACTTCCAGAAATCAATGAAGTCTCTTCAAATCAGTTGAAGTGAATAAGGCGTTTGTGGCACAGAAGAAATGTATACGTGCGATGTGCGGCGCACACTATTTGGATAGCTGCAAACCTTTATTCAAAAAATTAAATATATTGCCGTTGCCGTGCTTATATGTATCTTATCTTATTGGTTTTGGGGTTGACATCAGTCAAAAACACTTCGACCCTTTGGGATCTTTTGTGTGTTCCCCATTCCTATTATCCACACACCTCAGTATCGTCCCCAAATATGTTGTTGACATATTTAAGGACATCACCAAGGTCGATTAGCCTGTAGCTTTCTGGATCCGGATAAGCCTGTCCTAGGTATTTTATTCTTTGGATGGCCCTAGCGTCACAGTCGCACAGTAGGTGCCGCATGGATTCGGGCTCCTTACCACAGAATCTGCATGTGGGATCATCTCTTACTCCTATAGTATAGAGGTGTTTGTTGGTTGTATAGTGTCCTGAGAACACTCCCACCAGTAGCCTTATTTGACTTCTGTTGAATTTCCATATCTTATCCAGGCCTATTGCCCTCATACCAATGAATTTCTTGGAATGTATTAGGCCTTGCTGCGTTAACCACCATCTTGTGTGTTTGTCCTCAGCAAACTTTTTTAATGCATTAATTATTGTTATGTTGTGCTTATATGTATATGAAATGGTTATTTTTGTGCATAAACACCATAATTTATTTAAAACCAATGGTGAAATACCGCAGTGAAAGATACAGTAGTAAACTCTATATGCCACGGCAACGTCTAACATTATACTCAAAAAATTGCTACTGTATGGCAATTCGAATTTATAATCACCTACCTTCTCACTATACTGAATTAAATCTAAGGCATTTAAGAAAATTGTTACTTCAATTATTACTGGAAAAAGGGTATTATAGTGTCAGAGATTTTCTTAACGACAGACTCGTCTAAATGTGTCTTTCCTTTTTAAAATCCTTTTAAAGTATTATTCTGTATTATGCAATAAAGTATTATGTAATAAAATAAATAAGTAATTAAATGTATTAATAATAATAAATACTAGAAATATGATATTGAATTTTTAATTATAATAATAAAAATATATATATTATGTGTAATGATTATTGATATTCTGTGTAATAAAAATAAAATAAAAATTATGTATAGTAATGGACATCAATACATTGTGAGAATAATATATAAATGATAACAATAATATAATGTATTAATAATAATAAATACTAGAAATATGATATTGAATTTTTAATTATAATAATAAAAATATATATATATATATATTATGTGTAATGATTATTGATTTTCTGTGTAATAAAATAAAAATAAAAATTATGTATAGTAATGGACATCAATACATTGTGAGAATAATATATAAATGATAACAATAATATAATAATTCCTAGCAATAACATATTAATAATGAAAATTACTCTAAACAATAATTGAATCTGTATTGATATTGTTCTTTTTGTGTGTGTGTGTAAATGTTATTGCTACAGTTGTGGTTGTCTTGCATGCTGTTTGTAATATTGATCTCAATATAGATGAAGGGAATCTATATATATATATATGTGTGTTTCTATATCGTATTTACCTACATAAATCACATACTTATTAAAAATATTATATTGATTATTAACATTTAAAACTGTGTATAACTAGATTTTGCACGCCATAAATGGCAGAATATGTAGATCATTGCCAAAATTAACATACTGTAACACCATATTCTTGCAAAATAAACATATTTCATTTCATTTCATTTCTTTACTCAGACCTTTCCTTCCAGCTGGGAAGTACACGGCCATGCCTCCATGGGTTCTGTGACGCTTTAAAGCGAGGATATGCGGCCGTGGTCTATTTGCGTACTGTGTTTCCTACTGGAAGTGTAGCGTCAGTGAATTTGGTCTTAGCCAAGAGCAAGGTTGCTCCTCTTCGTTAGAAAGTTAGAATTGTGTGGGGCTGCTTTTCTCACGCGATTATTGAATCACGTTTTCATAACGTTGAGACGCACTGTTGATATTGGTGACGTGTTTGCCTGGACTGACAGCCAGATTGTTCTCTCGTGGCTGAGAGTTGCTGTCCATACACTCGAAGTCTTTGTGGCCAATCGCGTCTCTTAGATACAGGCTTCTGAAGCTCCGTTGATCTGGAGACATGTTCCAGGGGAAATGAACCCTGCAGATGTTGCGTCCAGGGGTTGTGCTGCCCCAGATCTTTTGCGACATTGTGGGGCCCTGATTGGTTGACGCATTCTGAATCGTCCTGGCCTCATGGCCAGCCTTTATTGACTGATACACTACCAGGTCTCCGCGTATTTGCGATGGTGAGGACCGTAGAGTTGGATCCTGAATTTTTATTGAATAAATTTAGCTCCCTGGATAAATTGTTGGCTGTAACTGCGTGGATTAAACGCTTTATTTTTAATTATCGACACCCCCGGGAGAAACGCCTGTCGCCAGTCCTCACACCATGTAAACGGAAGGACTCGCCTTTATATAGGATTAAGGTTGTTCAGGACGATCAGTTTAAAACTGAAATCGAGACACTGCGGGTTGGACGTTGTAAGCTCAAGGAAGCAATTGGACGCCTGAATCCGTTTTTTGATGATTTGGGCCTCTTTCGTGTTGGAGGAAGACTTCGGAATGCCAATTTGCCCTTTGGAGCTCGTCACCCCTTATTGCTCCCTAATTCTGGTCACTTGGTGAATTTGTTAGTTGCTGATCACCACATCAAGAACTCGCATGCTGGCTGTAATGCTTTGTTGGCCATCTTACAGCGCGAATATTGGATTCTGTCCGCCAGACGAGTCATACGAAGTGTGATTTTCCGATGCATGCCTTGTTACAGACTCAAGGCTACTACTATTCAGCCTCAAATGGGAGATCTGCCATCGGACCGTGTCAATGAGTCTCGTCCCTTTGCTGGCGTGGGTACAGATTTTGCTGGCCCGTTCTCTGTAAAAGTGTCACACCTCAGGAATGCTAAAATTGTTAAGGCCTATTTGAGTGTCTTTGTGTGTCTGTCCACCAAAGCCGTATATTTAGAATTGATTTCTGTCCTAAGCACTGAAGCCTTCGTCGCTGCCCTCGGTAGATTTGTGTCCCGCCGTGGTTTGCCATCATTGATCCGGTCCGATTGTGGAACAAACTACAAGGGCACCGACCGTTATTTAAATGATGTATATAAATTTATAGCAGATAATCATAATGTAATTGGAACTTCACTCTCCCAACGTGGAATCAGATGGCTTTTTGATCCACCATTATGTCCACATTGGGGAGGAATATTTGAAGCTGTTGTTAAGGCTGCCAAAACTCACTTACGTAGGGTGATAGGAGAAACCGTATTAACCTTTGAGGAACTTGCTACGGTTTTTATATAATTGAAGCCGTCCTCAACTCACGCCCGTTGTGCCCACTCTCTTCAGACCCAAACGACCTCGAGGCTTTGACTCCAGGTAATTTTTTCATAGGGCAGCCACTTGTGACCTTGCCTGAATACTCCTTCAGAGATATGAAGTGTACCCGACTGTCGCGATTTGAATTGATCCAGCAGATGACCCAGCATTTTCGATATGTCGGATCTTCCAAAGATAAGAGACCTCGTCCTGGTTAAGGATTCTAGCCTGTCTCCATTGCATTGGAGAAGGGCGCATTCTTAACTTGGTTCCAGGAGCGGATGGAGTACCTCGTTTTGCTGAGGTTATGGTTGGAGATTCCGTTTTGAAGAGAGCGGTGGCAACACTCTCCCGTTTGCCCGTTGTTCATAGGGCAGCCACTTGTGACCTTGCCTGAATACTCCTTCAGAGATATGAAGTGTACCCGACTGGGGTTCCGTTCGTATAGATTCAATAGTACCAATCTATACGAACGGAACCCAAATATAAGATATCCGACCCATTTTAAAAATGAATGTTTTTTTTAAATGGGTCGGATATCTTATATTTGGGTTAGTTCGCCCAATCCATATGTATATTGATATCGATTATTTTCTAACGAAAATAAATTCGATATGTTTTTATTACCAGATTTTTTTCTAAATAAAATAAATATTACCAGTTTTACCCTGAACTAAAATACATTCTACATATCACTTTATAACAAAGTTGGCAGTGGTTGACATTCTAGTAGCAATACTAAAATTGGATTTAGCCTATTGTTTGTGTCCAAATCGTTACGTCGCCGCATCGCCGCGTCATGTGGCTTTTTACCGGTAACTGACAAATTGAAAAAAAAGACACATTGATATCCAAATCTCAAAATAAAATACAGCAGTTTATTTTAGGAACATGTACAATATAATCTTACTACTGAGTCGAGTTTAAAATAAAACAAACAAAAAAGTAAGTTAAGTTTACTTTCTAAGAAATCTGTACGTTCCTTTTTGTCCGTAACCGCAGATAGATGTTCCAAAACGTAATAGCATCGTTGAAAGTCAACTAATCCTATTTTGTTCTTTTTTCTACTTCAAAGAGGTCAATAACACTTATACCAATGGTCTAGGAACTTGCATAATATTATTTTACCGAAATACAATACAATGTAATAAGATATACTTAGGTACTCGTAAGGCCCAATTTTGTTAGTCTTATTATGTATGGTATGCTATGATTATGTAATGTTTTCGATTTAAGGTAAGTGTAGAACAATATTTTAATATGTAATGTTTTCGATTTAAAGGTAAGTAGTAGAACAATATTTTAATATGTAATGTTTTCGATTTTAAGGTAAGTAGTAGAACAATATTTTAATATGTCCTAGAGATTAGATGTAGTAGCAATTGGGCCTTAGATGAATAAATTTAGGGTCTCAAGAATGCTAACCTGCGCAAATATATTTTAATAGATTCGTATGACGATAGTTCCAATTGCATGAATTTACATTATACCGTTGTCGATATATTAACTAATATTTTACCTCACTATACAGCGTAGCCGATGTGCAAAGAAAATTAAATTGAAACAAATGAACAAAATCTGTTACAGAATGAAAAAGACAAAAAAAATAAGAGATTAGATAATAGATTTGTATTAAAAAAAATACAACATTGAAAGTGACAAAAACATTACAATATGAACAAAATGTATACTTACAATATTATCTTATATCCTTCCAGGATTTTTTTACATTCTTTAATCAGACACTCCACCAATGGGTCATACTGTCCAGCCAGGAGAGTAAGTCCCTGACTCGTGGACTTGGTTGATAGACGAAGGTAAAGGTTACCTAAATAAATGTGCAGTAAATCTGTGGATGAAACATAAAGTTGGGTCATATAATGAATCTCAATACTATGTGTATAAAATTGTAGTTATAAAATATAAAACTTTTTTATTATTAGACATGCTCCGAATAGGGGTATATATCTTTAATAAACTGAGGTATAAACATTTTCTGAATGTGTGAACGTGACATCTCCTTTTTTTTTGGTCTCGCTCTCTCTATAGAGATCTATAGAGAGAGTGACTCTTTCGTCTGCATATTGCTATAGTGTTGCTGTTGCTGTTATATTAGCTGATTTATTATTATGTATATATATTATTAATTAATGTACATATTGGTTTGTATGTATATGAAGTGAGTATTAGTATGTAGAATGTTTAATATTTGCATACCTACTCTATTTCTTAAATATATTTACTGCACCTATTTTACGTACTTACTGCCTAATTTGTCCCAAAGGTTTGGTAACTGGTAGGAGAATGCCTAGTGGCATTAAGTCCGTAGCCTAGCGGCATTTATGTGCAATAAAGATGTATAATAAAATAAATTATTATTATTCTCAAGTAGACAAAGGTGGTTTGAATGTAATACAATTTAAACTTGCAAAGGAAACGACCTAAAACTGTCATACAATTCCAGATTTTTGTCATTTTCATTCAGTTTGAGAAAATGGTAACGAATGCGAAGTCAGTTAGGCCGTCGACTTCACATGTCCGTTCCCTGGTATGTTGGTAGTTGTACTAAAATAATTTTCTCTAACGGAATTATTTCTCAAAACTTCGTCCCATTGCCATCGGATGCACGGTTCGGAGGTTAGCTTCTAAAGTTATTTATTTTAAATTAGCAAATAAATACAACAATTTTCTATCTACAACACAGTTAGGAGTAGGTACCAAAAATTCAGTAGTTCATGTCGCACGTACCTATCTCATACGTGGCATTTAATTCCTTCCATAGAAATTTAAAGGACACTAAAATTTTAAATAATTAAGTTTGGCAATGTTATTCATCTTCCTCCCATCTCTTATTTTCCGATAATATTATATATTTTATTTCCGGTTGCCAACAAGGCGATACACTTGGCCCTTTCTTTTCAGCTTTATCATCCAGTCATTAATTGAAAATTTAAATTAAGAACTCAATATTTGGTGTTTGGATGATGGTAATCTTGGAGAATTTAAGAATCATAGCAAAGTCTAACCGGAATTGTAAATATTATTTTAAATAACATGCAAATTGAGATGATAAAAATAATAAATATTTTAATTTAGGCGCTATTATTCCAATAAAACGATACAGAGCACTGGCAATTCTGTTTTTCAGGCGTTATAATCACACGTTATGCCATATTTCTCAATACACCGGTTAAAGAAAATCATTATAATTACACTGCTCAAGATACATAGTTGGAAGTTTAAAATAACATATAATTCAACCATATACGTTTAAAGTTTTTGTGGGCTCACCCGTCATACAAAAAAAAACGATCTCCTTTACAAGCTTATTAAATGAATTACCTGTACTTAGACAATTTGTAATCATTTAAAAAGTATATATCAAAAAATATTTAATATTAATTTTGAACAAAATTCTTGAGAACGAGTCACCCTTCCTATTAAATATGAGGGACTTGGAAAAAGAAAAAAAATCTGATATAGATATTACGTTTTGCTACTATATATATATATATCCTATACACCGCAACCTGCTACTATTCATGCCTTGCGCTTACCTATCGATTATTTTTTTCTCTCGCTCATAGCTGTTCCTATTCATGTCATGTTCCTGTACTATACACACCATGGTTGGTGGTTGCCAGTATTCGTTAACCAATTTTATATATATTTGTTTACTACTCTGTTTTAGAATACAATCCTCAAAAAAAACACTAAACATATATTATTATTTTTTTACCAAAATAGAAGGGGTCTGCGGACTAAAACTTCCACTTTTTATCGTAATCTATGCTTGTGTTGCTATGACGTAATTATTTTACTGAGACCTAGTTGAATAGTGATGTACTTGATTCCGAACTCTTTGATGGTAGTTACATTGTGTGCAAAGAGATCGTGATTATGAGTTGACAGGCCAAAGACATGGCGGTGGTATTCTTATTGCTACCTTTCTGTATCACTCCAAACTAGATTTCACTCAAGTGCTGAAGATATCTGGGTAACTTGTCACTTAAAGCAACGCTCTACAAAGACAATATCCATATCTGTGTTCTCTATTTTATTAAATAAAATTTAGGTCTTACCATGAAGCTAAAAAAACGCCCCCCGCGCGCGGACGGGCACGGTTTTTACCTTCATGGGTCTTACCTTCTCCCAACAATCAAAAACCAGTTTAATAATGTCTGAGTTTCAAATTGTACTGACCCTTTATTTCCAACTGATCCTCATCATGGTGCTATTACTCTCCAGCTCAATTTTGCTGAACTTGATGCATTGGATGTGGCTCCGTCTACTAAATATTTCTTTAACAAGGATGACTATGATTCAATTAATCGTGAAAGTTCTTACATACATTAATTGAAACGCAGAGCTTGCTTCTGGTATGCTCAATAATGCTGTTTACTTCATTCATAACACTTATACTAATTTAAGATATAATTTTGTCCCCTCCAAAACGTTCATTGAAGATAGCTATTATAAGTGGTACTCACCTGCCCTAAAAGAAAAATATTAAAAAAATTTCAAGATATATGGTAACCGTTCTGATGGAGAAAAAAAATGTTATTCCAACTATATGGTAATGGTGGAAAAATCGATAGAAAATAATTTAAAATTCTTCGTCATATATAAGAAATATGGGGCTGGGTTTGAAATCTGTGATGCGTTTTTCTCGTACTTCTACTCTAATGTCTTAAATACTGGGTCTACAACTTCTAGCCCACTAATAGGACCCTAATACCCTCTTAGACAATTTTCCTACTACTAATATCTCTTCTATTATAATTACCTCTGATACTGTTTGTAAATATCTCCTTTGTTCCTTGATTCTTCTAAGTCGGCAGGCCCGGATCAACTACCTGCCCGTTTTCTTATTGCTTGTGCAAAAACCATAGCAGTCCCTTTATCTATTATTTTCTTACGATCTTTATCTGAAGGTATTATACCGGATTTATGGAAAAGAGCATTCGTTACACCTATCTATAAAAAGGGTCCTAAGTCAGATATATCAAATTACAGGCCAATTTCTAAGCTCTGCATCATCTTTAAGGTTTTTGAAAAACTGATTTACTAACAATTGTATCCTGCTTTAACCCAATCCAGTCCTTCACAGCATGTATTCTTAAAAGGTCGCTCCAAAACTACACACCTTATCTTGCTTAATTCCTTCCTTACTGATTCCATGAATAAAGGCAATGAGGTCGATGTCATTTACACTGATTAAAGTAAAGCATTTGACAGAATTAACCATAATGTTCTCTTACAAAGGCTTATTAAAATAGACATTCCTGGTGATCTTCTTAAATGGCTTGCTTGCCTCATATATAGACAACCGATCTATATATGAGGCTATTGCTCAAGCTATTGTTGTTGTTGGATACCTAGCGGTATGCCTCAAGGGTCGTTATTGGGTTCTCTGTTATTTGTAATCTTTTTAAATGACATCGACCAGTGTTTTCAAACTTCCAATTTTCTGTGTTTTGCAGACGACATGAAAATATTTTCATTGGCACGACTTGAAATTTATTGCAAAAACCTGAAACCATCTAAATGCTCTGTTGTAACCTTTAGCCGTAAACACAAACTTATTTTATTCAATTACACACTAAAAGGACAACCAATCTGTAAAAATAACGGAATGCGAAATCTCGGAGTATTTCATGACCCTAAACTAATATTCGGTGCCTATATTGACAATATTATTGGAAATGCTTCTCAATCATTAGGGTTTGTTAAAAGCTGCTCCGGAGACTTTTCCCAGGTGAAAACACTTAAAATACTATACTGTGCCTTTGTAAGAAGCAACCTGGAGTATGCATTTCAGATTTGGAATCCTAGATATCAAACTTATATCTACTGCATCGAACGGGTTCAGAAAAAGTTCATCAGAATGCTATGTTTTCGTACCAAGGACACTTACCACTCTGATAATTAAGATAGTCTTTGTAGGAAACATCATATATTGCCACTCCAAAAGCTTCGTGATATTGCAGATTTAGTTTTTCTTTTAAAGATTACTGGTGGTAATATAGATTCACCTGCTCTATTGGCACAAATTTATGTTAATGTCCCGCCCAGGTCCTTCAGGTTTAATGCATCACTCTTCCTACCCTATTTTGTATACATATTATGGACAAAACATTTTTATGTGGCGAGCGAGTAGTAGATTTAACGAGATCAGTAGCTCCAATTCTGATTTAGATATAGATCTTTTCTCGGCCAGATTTAAGTCTGCGAGGTTGAAGTAAAGAGTTTTTTTTTTCTTCTTCTGTAGATTCTAACCAATTATTTACAATACCTATCTAGCATTAATCAATTACGATATTTTCTATTTATATATATTATTATATTTTATATACTTCTACTTGTTACTGTCTTATCTCTATGTCAATTTTATATTTGTGAAGACCTTCAACGGTCCTTAGTTTTTTGTGCTATTTTGCTAATCTGTTATCTTGTTACCAATGGTCTTCCTATAAGTTAATAAATAAATAAAAATAAAATAAATAGTTACTCCAGTTTATATTACTTCCTCATTTGCTGCACGAGATCTCATTGGTAAATTCCTACATCCATCACTAAAAAGTGATTTTGAGATTTCGTGGAGCAGTGAAGCTGTAGAAGGTTGGAAAGTTGTTTCCATGTCCTCCAACTTGCCAATAAAATTAAATATTCAGAAACAGTTGGTCGAATCCATAATTTCAAAAATTAAGGATAATTTATTGCGCATTTCATCTATGAAAGATAAAGCTCATCATCTTGCTTCAGCGGAGAAAGAATCCGGAGCCTGGGTGGAGGCTTTTCCTCCCCCCAACATAGGCACATAATTAAATAATTAGCTCAATTAGGATTGTCATTTGTTTACGGGTAGGCGTATTATGTGAACCTCATGACTACTACAATGACATTATAATATGCATTAATTCGGATAGACTTCATGGATTATCGTGCATAAAAAGTGCTGGGCGATTACGTAGACATGCTGAGATTAATGACATCATAATGACGAAGGTTTCTTACTACAGCAAATATTTTTATGTGGCGAGCGAGTAGTAGATTTAACGAGATCGGTAACTCCAATTCTGATTTAGATATAGATCTTTTCTCGACCAGATTTAAGTCTGCGAGGTTGAAGCTAGTAAAGAGTTTTTTTTTCTTCTTCTGTAGATTCTAACCAATAATTTACAATACCTATCTAGCATTAATCAATTACGATGTTTTCTATTTATATATATATATTATCTCAGCACCAGAAAGGATTTCTTCCGGGAATTTCTGGTTGTTTGGAACACAACACCTTACTTTCGGAATGTTTGAAGGATGCCAGGGAGCACGAGTGTCAATTGAGTGTCTGCTGGATTGATTTGGAAAATGCTTTTAGATCAGTCCAGCATAAATTGCTGCAAGTTGCCCTAAAATGGTATAACTTTCCAACAGTGATCATGGATATAATTGCTAATTATTATAAGAACTTAAGATTTGTCATTACAAATAAAGATGGGTTCACAGATCCTCTTAAATATAATGTTGGGCTATTTCAAGGCTGTTGCCTCTCACCAATAGCTTTCAATATTATTATTAACATATTAATTGACAAACTTAAAACTAGTGAAAAGAAGTGGGGATATAGATTTAAGTTAAATAATGTATATTCGGAGTCCATCTTAGCATTTGCAGACGACCTTGCAGTGCTAACACGCAATCCAAAACAATGCCAGAATTTTCTTACTCTGGCAGACGAATTCTGTGTATGGTCGAACGGCATGAGAACAAAACCATCAAAATGCTTCTGTCTGTGTCTGGGCAGACGAAATACTAGGTTTAAGTCATACGACCCAGAACTATTCATAGCAGGGCAGAAAGTAGCCCCAGTAGAGGAAGCCATGCCTTTCAAATTTCTGGGAAGAAGATCGATTTTAAAGGAAGAACACCATCCTTAGATGTGGTTGTGGAACGCTTTATTAATGACATCAACAAGGTAGATCAACAGCCAATTAGTAATGTCAAGAAAGCTTGGATTTATGACAACTACCTAACATCTCGTCTAACATGGCCTTTTCATGTATACGACTTCAACAAAACTCTTCTGGTAAATCTGGATGCAACTGTCATAAGAAAACTTAAGTCTTGGCTTGGATTAGCACAGGGCGCTGACTCCTCTACGCGCTCAGGGGACAGCAACAATTTGTGATGAATTTTAAAAAACCATCTGAGTTATACAAACATCCAAGTAACCAAGCAACAAATCCTGAGTAACTCTCGGGATAATCTGATTGCATCTCTCCCAAAAGACCCATTGGCCTCTGAGATGGAGTCAAGACTTCAGTTTCATAAATCATTTATGAGCGGTGCCCAGATCAGCAAAAGGGGGTTAGGTTGGAAGAAAAAGGAATGTGATAAAGATGTTATTAAATTTTTCCTTATGGAAGATGAAGAACATGGCTACAGAGTTCACGCGATGACCCTAGAAGTACAGAATGAATGGCTTACTTTGGGGGAAGTTTGTATTCCTCCAGCCCTGAATTGGCGTACACTCATGTACGATTGGTCTCCGGCACTTATTAAGTTCTAACTTTATGCCTTTCAAATGTCCCTACCTGACCAGAGTAATCTGGTAAGATGGGGGAAGGCAACAGATAAGACATGTACATTGTGCGGTGTTGCTATAGGGACTGCCAGACATATACTTGCTGGGTGCAAAACTCTACTTGAAAAAGGTCATTATTCGCACCGACATGATAAAGTTCTAGAAATTATTCGTGAAGCTGTAAGTCTCAGTATTGCTAGAGCCAGAAAATGATTAACAACAAATGAAAGACTGACTACTTTTGTAAAGGAGGGACAACTCAAGAAAAGTCAAAGTAAAACTTTCTCAATCCTGGACAAAGCACAAGACTTTTTTTTTATAGAAGCTCGGCATGTGACCCTACATCCACCTGATCGAAAGCAGTATGCAGGTCCAAGAATGAATACAACCAGCTCTTAGAATTGTGTTGTAAGAGCTGGTTTCATCCATTATGCCGGCTTAAGATGCTTATTCACGCTTCGTTTAAAGGACTCAAGGTTATAGGATGAAGGAAACACGCAAGCAGGTAGAGCATTCCACATTTTAATAGTGCGATAGATGTACGAATCACCAAATCTTTTAGTGCGGGTTGGTATATCTGCCACAGAACGAGCAGGTAACGAAATAGCAGCCTATAGACCAGACATACTGGTGTAAGAAAGTAATACTTATAGAACTCACCGTTCCATGAGAAACAAACATACCTAAGGACCACAACATCAAGTCGAACAAATATTTTGATCTCACAAACGAAATTACTAGAAACGGATTTAAAACTCAACTTTATGCAGTGGAAGTTGGTGCAAGAGGAATTCCAGCAAAGTCTTTGCACCGTCTATTGAAGGATCTTGGCCTTCCGAGAACAGCCGTCGGAACTTTTATGGAGCGTGTTTTAAGGATGGCGCTAACAGGATCATATAAAATTTGGTTGAGTAGTGAGGGTAGTGAACACAGTGCAGGTGAGAGTTCAAAAGGCCTTTAAACCTACTTCGCGGTCTCAAGTCCGGGAACGCTGCAGTTCATTCCCCTGCCTTTCAACCACGCGATGGACCCGGCACCCGCACGGTGAATCCATGATTTGCTAAGAACATTGTCTCTCATTATATTTTATATACTTCTACTTGTTACTGTCTTATCTCTATGTCAATTTTATATTTATGAAGACCTTCAATGGTCCTTAGTTTTTTGTGCTATTTGGCTAATCTGTTATCTTCCTTCTCTTCTTTTCCTTCTCTTCTTGAGCTCAAAGGCCACTTTGTCCATGAAACCGTGTATCACAAATTTTTAAAAAAATTGTCGTCCCCATAAAAATTGTTTAAAAATTTACTAACTTGCACATGGTTACATGGGAGAAGTTATCCGATTTGATCAATAATATACAACCTTTCAAAAACACCAGAACGCAGGTGCTACAACTTTAAAATGCGCGATCTCACAGGAAATATAAAGAGACGGAGATATGTATTTGAGTATATTCCATCTCTTTCTTTTACCCGCGCTTATAATATTTTAATTTTGGAACAGCCCTTAATAGGTTAAGACAGAAAGGTCATAGCGTTTTTTTTTTGTTTTTAGTTGTTTTAATATTATTACGGGAAATTAATAGTCAGGTATTTTAGAATTTGGAAGTGTTATATAGAATAATATTGTACAAATAATGACGAGTGAATCCGAGTCAACAAAACACATATGACATAATATTAAGTCTAGTATCTCTATATTCTTGGTTGATAAATTATTTTCTCAGAAGCAAATTCATACTCACCAGGTTTGCGTTGCACGATTGAAAATTATTTCTATAGAAATATCGCCGTAAAAGGTTTCTATTCCGATAGTGAATATTCTATTTGTATGCGCTTTTACTGGATATAGGTACTCGTTGGCTTTGAACCTATATTCTATAATGCATTCGCATGACTTTCAACCACAATGAAGTATCGGGTAACTGTTTGAATAGCTTTTTCTCTCTTATTTGAATGGATTTATAAACACTTATTTTTAAATTGTTTAGTAAATATAATAAAAATAATAATAAATAACTATATGCATTATAAAGTTATTTCTGGTACACATAGTAGAAGCTTAGAGCTTAGTTTGTGACTAGAGATTGCAATATGTGTAAATTGCCCTACTTATTGTCACTATTTTTTTTTTTTTAATTAGAGATATACGTATATTTTTTTTTTAAAAGAAGAGTATATATTCAAAGTTTTACTGTTGTAGCGTCATTCTTATAAATTATATATACTTACTACGTATTTCGCTATCAGCTTGTTGACGTCTACAATTGCAGCTTTGGTCCTTCTCATTCAGATTGCGCAGTCAGTTGTCGGCTTCACATGTTCGATCCCTGGTATGTTAGTGGCTGTACTAAAAGCGTTTTTTTTTTCTTCATTCATGTACTCGCTGTTTATCTCGTTCCACTACTTCTATCTTGTCTCGTGACGATTCTGGGAGTCTATACTCCAATAGCGGAGTGCCTATATGGTGAAGGCTACACGCTCTATAAGTATTTATTATTATGATCCTTTATCATATTAGAAATCATATTCCAATGTGATAAACCAGTACTTCTTACCTAAATTTCATTCTCAAAAGTATATCGTAGTTATCTTCCATTACAAATTGTTGAATTCTAAACACAGAAAATGAAGTCTTTCTTAAGATATTTTAACATAAGTTTAACCTATGGATTGAGTCTATCTTTTTCTATCAATTGACGTCTATATTTCAGTAAAATTTATTATCGATATTTCAGTAACCTTTACTAATTGAGTGTTACCAGATAATTAGTACCTAATCCACTTTATTTATTCATAACTATAAAGTTTTCAAGACACATTGGCTTTGTGAACTTGAAATACACAGAGATTGATATACCGACTCTAAATGACTGGAAGCTTTTTTATTTGTTGCGGAGACTTTTTTTTGGTAGAGTTAAATCCGTTCGTTCTTACGCCGATCTCTGGTTGCAAGCCAATCGTTCCCGGGTTGCAGAGATGAGAAATGAGTTGTCTTTTCAATATTGTGCTAGTCTTCCTCATCTGCGTCTGCACTTATAAAAGCTGATATAATTTGCAAACCTATTTTATGCTTTATTTATTAATATTATAAAGTTTTTTAAGTCAAGAAAAGTTCGTGCCCCTTTCTGCAGATTAATTCACTTATTTTTAAACTAATTTTCATTTTCCCGATTTAGTGCAAATAGATCAATATTGTGGGTACCAGTATTATTTATTACTTTGGTATACGCTTCAATAACTAAATCCACGTATTGTGTATATGAAAACATTAATAAAATACCATAGTAAAAAAATACACAATTGATGAATAAATATATAAACATGAAAAACTATCTTAGCTTTTTAATTATTTATTAGAAAACATGGAAATCTTTTTTTATCATAAGATACGGTGACATTACTTTATGCACTTAATTTGCCAAAAAAAACTATCTTATGTAATATTGCAGACACGACAGAAAAAAATATTAGAGACTCGACTACATAGTAGAGTTCAATTTAATAATTAATAAAATTGTTACTCACATCGCTTACCGACTATATTTTAGAAAGAACGAAATAGTCCGCGGGCCCACATATAAGGGATTTCAGTGATTAATAACAGGCTGAAAGTTTATACACAGCTTCGTTTTGACGAGACACCCAACTTTTATCATTGGACCCAATTCTGTAGTGGGAGGAAAAAGCGCTGGAGCGAAACACGTCGATTTGATGAGTGTCCCAAATTAAATAATAACAGTTTCTAAAAATCAATTTGGTCCAATGGTAAAAGTTAGGTGTCTCGTCACAACGAAGCTGTGTATAAACTTTCAGCCTGTTATTAACCACTGAAATCCCTTATATGTGGGCCCGTGGACTAAAATGATCTTCACAATTTCTAATGTCACGATCTATTTCATGTACCACTTTAAAGAATCCTACTAATGGTACTGTTGACATCATAATAGAATTCTTTCAGTTCATATTTTGGTACCATTACATCATCATTAGTGCCGGTTTATTTCCCAAGTTTTGCGTAACCGAGGAAGTGGACTGTAACAAGTCATAGAAACTTTTTTGCGAAGAACGTGCTATTGTAGTATTTTGAAAGAAATCCTATTTATTTACTATTAAACTCTTTATACAAGTAAAACATTAAGTAATATAATTTAATCTACCTGTGGAGTTTTTTTAAAGAAACAAGTGAATTTTATTAAAATTTAAATTCAAAAGCAGCTGAAAAGTCTATCAAACTAATAAAATTATAATTTTTAAAAACAAATAAAAAAACAACGGCGCAGGCTTTACATCAGTGGCCTTATTCTGCTAAATTAATTGAATATCAACTGCATATAAAATGGTTGTTAATATTTCTTTCATATTTGACACATTTTGTATGGAAAATATGTCATATTTTAACTTTGATATGCCATTGATATGTAATTAATGTATATGCCTATGCTGGAACTTTTAGTTTAATTTACCTATTATTTCCTTATAACAATGTATAATTAGGGCCGAATTTTGTACAGCGGGTTGCTTGTGTGGAGAATGAATATTTTTTCCAGTTCTTTACACGAGTTGACAGATGGATTTGTCTAGCATTCGGGGGGTCGACCCTTAGTTAATATACCATTTTTTTTAATGTAGGTATTATTGGTAGTCTTATTTTTTTTCTTTGTGTCACTGTTTTTAAATTGATTTATATTTACTGAGCTTTGTATAGATTTTTATTTTATTATTATATTCAAGCAAATATAGGCCACTATGCTCGAATGTATTACATATCTATATATTATTATAATTTCCATGTATAAGTGAATACAATGTTCTAATGGAACTAAATATTCTTTAAACCTTACCTATTGTTCTAACAAAAATAACGTCATTTTAAAACCTCAATCAAAAACTTTAATTATATTATAATAATATTATAAACTTTAATTATAATTATAATAATACATTATAAATAATAATATATATATTTTAATTATAAATTAATTAGGTATATAATGTTCTCTTTTTACTTGTCCTTTAAAACTTACTCGACAAAAAATCGGTGGAAAACTTTTTAACGAAAAAGTAATGGTTAAATGACATTTAACTATACCATAGACAGTAGGATACCTAAAGAAACAAGGTCTGTGAGCCATAGTAATAATATAATATACGTGATAGACGAAAATTGTGTATACTGACTGGTCTTAATATCGAACTATTAAATAATTAACTGGTTCCTAACGAATTAGAGTGCAAATGTGCCGTAGTGTATTTGTGGCGGAGATAAGTAGTGTGGGTTCAATGAACTTCCATTTTTACTGCGAGTTTAAAATTCACAAACTTCATCATAACAATCTACATAATTTTAATGTTAATGTCATTATTACATTTATACGTCATTATTTATATATTAATTACGATTTAAGGTTCGGCCAAACCAACGCGGTGGCGGTGGCGGCCGCGGTGGCGATCAGTTACTGCAGTAGTACTTGTATCGACGGGTTCAAACCAAACGCGTTCTGCGGCCGCCCGCGCGATCCGTACAGAGTCTGCACGCGCGATCACTTGCGGCCGCCAGTGTTGCCAACTTAGTGGATTTTCCACTAAAATTGGTTGATTAGACCAGTCTTTCAGCGGGGAAATTTTGTTTTAGTGGCTGGTGGTTTTTCTTAGTGGTTTTGTATCCTAATAAGGAATTTATAAAAATGCATAGGTAAATATAAAATACTGAAAAAAGTAAAAATAAAAACAGATTCCTCTGCCATCTAGTATTAGAAACTAGGATTTCTAACTTCACTTGTATAGAGTTAATAGAAGAAAGCTAATAGAGTGCGTCTGTGTATAAGTAGATAATAAGCAATGACAAAATTCGTGAGGGGTGACTGGAACCTGGTGGGCAATTCTCGCGCTTTCGACAATCATCTCGATTATGTCATTTTTCGTGCAATATTTAAATATTTATTATTAATTAATTAATATTTATTATTTATTTCGTTTAATGTTCGATATTTTTGAATGAAAAATTACATAATTTGCCATTTTTCGTTTAAAAATATCGAATCGAGATGAATGTCGAAAGCGCGAGAATTGCCCACCTGGTTGGCTCAGCGGTTGAGCGCCTTGCCGCGACAGCGAGGTTCTTGGGTTCGAGTCCAACCCACCAGGATTGTTTTCATTGCATTTTTATCTTTAAAAAAAATATATTAAAAAAAGTAAGATTAAATTGTTTTATTGAAATTTCAATGCGTACTATTTTTTTTTTTGTAGATTTATACCCAAAATACGACTTTTTCTAGTGTATGGTATGATCCCTTAAAAAATAATGTTGTTGGCAACACTATAGATCGCGTGTTTGGTGTGAACGGCTGAGATCGCCACCGCGGCCGCCACCGCCACCGCCACCGCGGCCGCAGATTGATCGCGTTGGTCTGTGCGTACCTTTACTGTACCTATAATAAATGACCGCATGGCGATTATAGGAAATTTTCTCCAGAAATACCATTTCTGGTATGTTTATTATATGCCAGTTATATAAAAAAATAGGACCTACATAAAGTATAGGTGACGCGCTCGTGTTATTAGTCTAATAAAAAATGTAATTGAACAAGATTTTTGATTTTAATAATAGTTACAATAATTGTTACAATTATCAATAGCCATTATAATTTAAAATCACGCAAGATTCCTAAATACTATATAAATACAGGACATTGAAATGCTGGATGTACTTTGGGCTAATATGAGGTTCTGCTGATCAAATTGAACAACTTAACCCATGGAACGATGTGCCGCAAATTAAATAAAAAAATGCCTACTCCATACGAACTAGTAGTGTTATAATGACCAATTTGTGTGGGGAAGCCAATTTTGTTTTTATTTGCGACATATGAGAAAAGTTCTATTTGATCAGCGGAACCTCATATTATCCCAAATGCATCCTATCAAATTCACCCAGTATAAACAAAAACCCTGACCACTTGACTGACCAATTGTTAAAATCAACCGTAAACGTAACGGTTCGTTATACCTATTCAAAAATGTTAACGTCTGTAGCTTGATCTGCGTGTATTTATATAGAAATGACAAATCATTACCGTAGGTTATAGAAATCCTCAATTCCTTCATCCCGAAAAAAAAGATTAGCCGTAAGAATTGGTTTTTACTTGTTGTAAATAAAATATCATCACGGAATCATCAACATCATATAAAATAATATAAACAAAAAGTTTCGTATTTATTAATTTAAAATTGTGTATTTCTTATATCTACAAACATTAATAATAAATCAGTAATATCTATGTAATTAAATTATTAACAATTAATTAATTTAAAGCAAATTACGTTTTACAATTATAATATAAACTTACATGAATGCAAAATACATACATTTTTAATAAACAACACTATGTTGACTTCCTGTATTTAAAGTTTGGTGAACTCCGGCTTCTCTTGCAAATGTTACTGGAGTATCATCACCAAACTTTTCATTAGCTGATAAATATCCACCTTCTATTCCAGTACCTGCTGATGGAAACGAATTTATACCTCCATCAAATGCTGGTGCAGATTCACCTCCAAAATTAATTGCCACTGTATCTCCTAGGTTAGTTTGAAAATCACCATTCTGTCCGGATAATGGTGAAAAGTCCTGACCTCCATGTCCCAACAATTCATTGCTCCCAAAAGACTGGCCACCTTCGTGACCTATGTAAGCATCTGCAGCACCAAAAGATTGTCGGTTTGAAGAAAATGGATCGTGACTACTTACTCCATGATTAGATAACGTAAAAGGATCTTGATTATTTGCAGAATCAGTATGTAAGAAATTAAATGTTGAAGGATACATATTCTGGACATCGTTTACAGCTGTGAAGCTATCATCATCATCATCATTTTCGGATTCTTCTGTAACTTTATATCCTTTGCTGTCACCAGCTCCTTGTATAGCTCCTGGTAGGGAATCGTATACTTTTACTTGTTTGACTGTATGTGACACTCCATGAACTTTGGGAACGGATGGTATGTGGGGTATACGTGGGGAGGGTATTTGTGGAATCTGTGGTGCTGAGTGTGATACAGGGCTATAATTTCCTCCATAAATAGGCGATTCATAGCTGGTAGAACTATCGTGATGTCCTTGGGTATGATGAGAAGGGCTAACATGTGTTGTGGTAGTTTTAAGTGTTGTTTTGTGTCCTTTTTTGGTATGGTAAAATCCATAATTATGATGAGGCGGTGGAGATTTTGGGATATGGATGTGATGGTGATGATTGTGTTTCTTTGGCTTCTTTTGGTGATGATGTATAGTTATATACTTCGTATGGTGCTTGTGATGATGGAACTCAGGTACATATAACTTGATGTGGTCACTGAAAAGAAGAGAAAAAGATATTTATTGTTGGTAAGTTGTAATTAGTAATATTTGTCTATATATTTTATACAGTTATTATTTTTAACAGAAATTAATTCGCATCTGCTATTTGGTCTTCGTACAAAAAATATATTTATCTGTCCAGTCACACTAAAATCACTATAACATTATCATTATTGTCAACACAATTAATAACCATCATGCCTGCCTAGACAAGATCACTATTAAAAACTTGTTTACTGTAAATTTATTAAATTCGCATTAATTTTAATTTTAAAACAAGCTAGCTATAAAACTATAAAATAGTATTTTTAGGTAATACTTACTGTGAACCTTTATGACCTCCTGACTCTATAGTATCAAAAAAACACACCACTAACAAACTAAGATATTTCATTAAGTCCATTTTGATATATTTTTTAAATTTTGTTACACTGTCTAATATCTACCGTGTGTCCGTTAACGATGACAGAACGCAAGTCTTTGTGCACCTACTGCTAAAGCAAACGTTCACATTTTGTTTTATCACACAAATTTTACTTTCTTTTCTACTCAGTTTTTGGTTTTATTTTAGGTGGTGTAACCGCGAAGCATGACGCAGACACCCTGTCCGCGGCAAGACCCAGTCAAGTTTGAACAACGAATATACCGAGATGACCATTTATCCAATTTCACTCAAATCAAACCGTAATATCAACAAAAAGACAACCAACGCAATTGTCAACTATCAATTGAAAAAAGCTGTGCAACATTTTTTCTGAAACTAAATTGTACCTTAAAACAAGAGGGAAAGAACTTACAATTGATTTGTAACCTCAATTGATTGCTATGTCGTAGTAAAGGTGCCTATGAAATAACTATTTCGCTATTCCATAAAAAAAGTAAACCATATCAAAGCACAGATGCTGTAATATTAGTTTGAGTATTATATAGGCTTACGTATTATTATCTTTATCAACTATACATAACGCTTAGTGCATATTTATTAATTAAATACAATATTCTGCACGCGACTTTGTTTGCAAAAAATATAGTTTTTATACCCGTACCTAGAGCATCTTTACCCGTATCTATACAATTTAATGGTTTGGTCAAACAATTTGTATTTCAAAAAAATACTGGTAGGCGAGACTCGAACCGACGATAAAAATAATGACAAATTTCGTGAGGGATGACTGGTTTGCTCAGTGCATGTGTACCTTGCCGCGAAAGCGAGGATCGTGGGTTCGAGTCCCGCCGTTTTTTTTAATCTATATAAGATTATCCTGATAAGAAATTTATAAAAACGAAGAAATAGGTGATGAAGAAATTAATTTTATAAATAGTATATTTGACTTCCTGAAGTTTAGTAAAAGTAATTTTATCATTTACATTGTTATTTTCTAATTATCGCTAGGGACTCTGTCTGTACTATTTCTTTATTACCTGTGTACCAAAATTTATCAATACAATTTACAACCACTTGATTATGTTAGTCTAGATAACGTTCAGTATTATGAAGAGCCCTTAACGCAGTCTGAAAGATATTTCTAAAGATATTCTGAGTTCGATTCCCACTCATGATTTAATTTGCTCTCCGAACCACGGTGTGCACATTAAGCTATATTAGTGTTGAAAACAAATATTTATGCCGAGGTTTGAACTGGAGACCTAAAAACTGTAGTTTTTTTAAGTCTCAGGTCTAACCAACTCGGCACCATGTATAGGTAGGTACCTATATACATTTGTTAATTGCGTATATTATATTGAAACTTTGCACAAAAAAAAATCCTATTATATCGAGAACATATAGGGTTTCTCCCATATGCTGTATAGAAACTTACACATATACTAAGCAGTGATAGCGTATACTTGTAAACATCAATAACCATCAACAATCGAAAGTTATAAAAAAATCTAGAAAATATCCCACAATGGAAGTTTTCTTCGAGAGATAATGTGAACACACTTTGTAGTTAACATGTTTTTTTTAGTACAAATTTCATACTTTCGTATTGTATACAAGTATACTAACACTATTACACTTTATATTTCTGAGCACTTACTAGATTAAATCTGTGTAAATTTCATCAGCACTATTTAGAAATGTTACTTGAGTCCCCAATGTTAATTTAATAAGTTAAATTAGTATATAAACTACTTTTTATTTACTCAACAAAAAATAAAAATAAAATAAACAAAAATATAATAAAATATACCTACCTATAAAAATAATTAATTATTACCTATATTAAACATTTTGGAAATGAGACAATGGGCGTAGGGTACCAAGGACACTAGCGGCGTTGGCGTTGAATAGCAATACTGATCCTCTGAACCAGGTACTCCTTGCTCAGAGGAGTTAAATTATAATTTCTTCTAATTCATATTACTAATTACCTTCTTAATGTTGTATTTTATTATGATTTTCTTATCTGATTTTCTATATTTAATTTTGAAATTATCATTAATTTATTATAGTATATAGTGTAGTACATCCTTGGTTATCCAATTTTATTGTGTGACTTGCCAGGCGATCTACCACAAGTGTTTGCAAACAGTTTCTACTATAGTTGCTAGTAACTATAGTTAGGAATCAACCAATAGGATTATTGGTTGATTCCTTTCTAGAGTTACTAGCGACTATATAGTAAAAACCGTTTACAAAAACTTGTTCCCGGGCTACTAAATCTTTGAATTAGATAAACTTTTTGTAAGTGAATTATTAAAGAATATTTTTAGCCAATTAAATTAAAACACTTTAAAAGATTTAGTTGGATTTAAAAAATAACTTCCCTTCTATTAATAATTATTACCTTTAGTTAATAGTTGGGATTTGTAAGGTAAAAGATATATTAGATCTCTAAAAGTTCTTTTAACGATATCCATAAATATATAAGTGGGCGTAGCGGGTAGCAATAAATTTTCCCAAGTGTAAACGATAGCTATCAAAATTAATTATCTGTTACACCTCTACTCATTTATTGATTTCTGAGAAAAAACTACTCTTTTTTTTGTTTTTGAGAAGTGTTCGGAATTTTTTGGTTTTATTCGTGGGTATTTTTATCTAGAATTTATTCAAATTAAAACTAGTATTTTTATATTTATAATTTTATTTGTTTTAGTGTTAAGTAACTGTTTAACTGTTAAACTAATGTTAAGTTAAAAAAGCGGCCCAGCCTAGTGGTTAAGTTACTGCGCAACTGATAACAAGGTTAAGCAGATGACAATAAGGCCGGCTTGGGATGGATGACCGCTTTATACAACGAGGCTATTTCAAAATGAACATCGCAACCAGCTCGCCACTTGTTAGGTGTTGCCTCCGAATACCATCGGCGAAATGAGGATGGCTTACCAAATAGGCACCCGTGATGGTATTGGTATTATTATAGATACCTAATACAAACATTACGTTTCTTATCGTAACAATAAATTGTTATTTAATGGGATTGTGGGATTTAGGTATCGATAGAATTATTCGAAATCTAAAAACAAATTGTTTTTAGATTTTTAGGCCGCTTTTTCTCTTATCAGGTGAGCCTCACTATTCAGAAGGGAAACGCCGCCAGCATCCTCGACACATATCCGCGCAACACTGGTTTGGCATACTATAAACCTTATTTTCACTATACCTTAGTTGGTATAGTGAAAATAGGACCAATATCGTAATAAGCTCGCCACTTGTCCGGTGTAGATTTAGAATACATTACTCGTGGGGGCTTATGTAGAATTCAAATTCTTGATAAGCCCCCAACAACTATTAGGGGGTCCAGCGAGAAACGTAATTCTTATTGAACCCCCCAGGGAGTCAAACCAGGGGGTTCAGATGGACCCTTCCTATTTTTTCATAGGTTACCTAGTTTTTATTTAGTTTATATTATAATTTTGTTTATTTAGTTTAATTTTATATATACGTGGTTGCCGAGTTGGTTAGACCTTAGACTTAAAAACACTTAGGTCCCTCGTCCAATCCCCGGTGTGTACCAATGAGTCTTTAATCTTAAATTATGTACATTTATTTAACAACACGGCTATATAGTGCCGAACACTTTAAGCTGTCGGTCCCGGTTTGACTATACCAACTTGTGAAACTGTTTATAGATGGGTTATTGACTCTATTCAAAACATCGCGACGAGCTAGCCACTTGTTCAGTAAGTCATACCATCGGACACGATGAGGTGGAAATAAAAATCCCTCCGCTGGGCGCCAACCGTGATGATATAATATAGTTTATTTTTAAGTTTATTCTGTTCCTTTTACTAAAATAATTTGTCGTTCATGTACTTATATTAGTACTTATAGGACTTTAAATTTATTTGAATGACTAATATTTTTATAGATAATTTCTAAAGAGGACTTCCTTTTTATATGAAGGATGGTAGAAAAATCTCAAGTTCATTCAGATGAAGTTCGACCATTTAATTATTCTTATTTCATGTCACAGTAAACTTTTAATCCATCTATTTCAGTTCTACCGATACCGGCTTGTAACTTGACAGATTAAAGATATATATTAGAGCTTCCATATTTTTGAAATTATTTTTATAATTTTATCAGTTCCTAGAGTTTTAGGCACTTTGAAAGTATCTAAAACTCTAAAAACAGTTTCATAACAATCTTCTGAATTTTGCTTTGGGGTTATATTATTTTAGCATGACGAGTAAAGAAAACTAACTATTCATTTTAGCATATTTTATTTATAATCTAACATTAATTTAACTTTGCCAGTTTCATATTTAATCATTTTGAATATTGAAACGTCGATCCTGTTAGATACAACATCGAACAATCTTGTTGATATAACATCGAAGTTTATAAATCGATATTTATTGATTCATAAAAAAACAAAAATAAACAAATTGAGTTTAAATTATAAATAGAATCATTGCATATATCATTTTAATTAAGCAAATTTTAGGTTTCGGAAGATTTTTAAAGAAAACGCGAGTGATTATGGGATTATGGGTCCGTTTGTCTGTTTATAACAATTTTAGATGAAAGTTAAAATTTGTAAATTGTATGGATTTTTATTCCATTTTGAACTTTAGCTTTATTAGTTTTGAATGTCTACTAAAACTTTAATAACAGTACCTAGTTTTGCTTATTTTTTTCACCTGAGGCTGCGATTGATATGGGCGCAATTAAACTATTCTATTCCTAATAAATTTTGGTATTTTATTTTATTCGCAAATAACAACCCCGACGTATTTAAGTTGTTTGCCGCTTTCTTTATTACTACAATTTATAATGCAAAAATCATTTACTTTAATAAAACATGATCCTTTAGTCCTCACTCAATTTGTTTATTCTTTTCTTACTATTAGATGCTAATAAGTTACTAGTCTACTAACGTTATAAATTACTACTGCCATTTTACTACTACTGCATTTAATGATCTTTGGATATAATAATGTTCAATGTCACTTTCGATCTAACAGGTTCGTTATAAAAGGGAAAACGTACATACATCAGACCCCATTTTAAAATTGGTGAGAATCGCAAAAACTTTTATATAAGCAAAGCAATCTGTCACCCATTTCGCAACAATGACGCAGAGAAATACTGACATTACAAAATGACTTATACATTATCTAATATAAAACTACGCGCCCCTCGGCAAATGTATGTAGGCACATACAAATAGGTACATACACTCATGTAATTGTATGTACGCACATTCAAATGTGTGTACGCCCACGCAAATGTATGTATTGACACGCAAATGTATGTATGCACACGCAAATGTATGTACATGCAAATGTATGTACATGAAAATGTTACATACATTTTCACGCACTTGCAAATGTATGTACGCACATGCAAATGTGTGTACACACATGAAAATATGTGTACGCACAAGCAAATGTGTGTACGCCCACGAAAATGTATGTACGCACATGCAAATGTAAGTACGCCTACGCAAATGTATGTACGCACATGCAAATGTGTGTATACCCACGCAAATGTATATACAAACATACAAATGTATGTACGCACATGAAATTTAAAGATATGTATAGACGTAATTAATCAATTAGATGATAAATAATCAATTAATTAATTACATAACATCGTCACATTTATTGGAGGGACGCCGAAATTTATATTAGAAGATTTCTACAAGTTAGTATAAATAGATAATAATAATTAATATACATTAAATCAGGTCAGAATAAAAAGTATGCATTCTAAATAAGCTTTTGTTTAATTATATTTTTATGGTCTACCGATGACATAACAACGCGGAAAGTGACCGCTCTGTTGGTATTATTTCTTTTTTTTTTGACATACTTTTCTATTTCTGACCAACAAGCGCATACTTAACTAGGCCGAGGTGCTCTAAACTTGGTTACAGTAAAATGATTTGTCAAAGTAAATAAAATCTGAGCTCAAATAAAACGGTATATTATTTATTATTTAGTATTAGTGTTAATGAACAATTTTATTTTGGGTTTAATTTTGACTTAAGAGCTTTATTTAATCTTTTTGTGATTTTGTAGAGTTTTATTTAAATACCCCCCATTTAAGTACTTTTGTAGGCCTTGTTATATAACTGGGATTGATAAATATATTGTTGTAACATCATTGCCACGATAACGGCTGGTATACGATATTGCTGCTTTATGGTAAGTTCAATTGCCTGTTAGTAACTACACTCTTAAAGGAGACTACCACCTCGACAAGAAATCATCGCAGTAATCTCCTGAAAAGCGGCGAACCCACAAACTGAAACCGAAAAATTACTAGGTGACGGTTTTTGCATCTGTATCGTCGGTGGTAACGAAACGGCCGACATAGTGAAGTTATAGAGATCTCTCTTCCTTCTACCCTCCTGAATCCCGTTAATTTGTAGTCCCGTTTAAAGTATTTTTATCTCCTAATGATTTAAATAAAGCCCTGAAGTCAAAAATTATCTTAACTAAAATAACTTGTTAATGGTATTTTTAAAGTGCGAGCAACTAGGCTTCTCATAATTATATATTTTTTTATTTAACAAATAATTCCTCAACCCTTTTATACAAATAATCTGTTTTTGGCAACATAATGAAAATTCAATAATTACAACCTTAACATTGGTATCATTAAATTATACAACTAATTATAAATTTTTAAAACAATCTGAATAACTATTTTTTGATTATTTTTGTATAGAATTTAACAAACCCAAATATAAAATAAATATTGCAATATTAGTAAACACTTATATATTTTATAATTCTTATATCAATAATAATTATTTAGTGTATTTGATTAGTAATTAATTTGAAAAACTGAGATGTTAGTTCACAGTTTTATTTGACTATTAAATATAATATCAAATAGTAATACTGCGCCTAACATCTTTAAGATTTTATATCTTATATTTATTACTACAATCATAATCAATTATTGAATTATTAATTAATTTTTAAGCACAGCACACACCTTTCTACAAAACTTTTTATATGTTAAAATAATCTGTTACAACTATTATTTTTGACTGCATATTTGTACGATATTATATCTGCCTTGATTACGCACCTGTGTGTGATTCTTGTATCATCTATATTTTGAACATAGATAATTCAGATATGGCATGTAGGCGACAACTTTGTGAACAACTGAAACAAACGAAAAAATATACTTATTAATTTTAAAGCTGTATTTGTATTCGAAATATGTTCGGTTTTATGAAAGATATATAATAATAATAATAATAATAAAAATAATAATAATATGTAGGACAAATTACACATATTGCTCTGGTCACAAACTAAGCTCTAGGCTTGTATTATGTGTACCAGAAGCAACGATATAATACATATTAATAAATTATAATATACATATATATAAATAAGTACCTACGACATTTCACATATTATTCCCTCAGTGCCTTACTTAGGTAACCTCAGTAACTTACTTTTGCCTTTAGTAGAAACAAAGATCCTAACCCCTGTTTTTTAAGTTGAATCCTAAAACTGCTCTTTTCTCTCAAGGAAGGTCTATCTCGTTCTATCTTTTTTGTTTTGGTATTTGGTGGAAAAAGGCAGACGTTCCTTGAGTTAAAGTGGAGTGAAAAACACGACTTAAAATACTGGGGTTATATATTCCTTATTATGTTTTATAGTCATCCAAAGTGAATAGAAAATGCACTATATTGTATTGCTGTGAGTGGGGAGTCTAACTCCTGAGTCGCTACTTAAAAATAATAAATATACATTTCTATAAGCATGAATATAATTATATATTTTTTTTAAAACAAATCGTAAATAAATTTGGGTTGTCTTCAACAGTATGTTGTCTGTTCAGAAAACTAGACCCATAAAATAAAAGATTGATTATCTAAAAGTTTGATTTATGAATAAAATTGTTATCTATCATAATACGTCAAAAAAAAAATATTCCGCCTCCGTACTAGTGGCCTTTGGCGTTGTATCTGGAGGTCGTGAGTTCCATTCCCATAAAAAATATTAATATTTTTTTCTGTACAGTTTGTCATGTTCTGGGTGTTTATAAAATATAATATATATTATATCATTGTTTCTGGTACACATAGTACAAGCCTAGAGCTTAGTTTGTGACAATATGTGTAATTCGTCCTACATATTATTATTATTTTTATATCAATTTCAAAATATTATCTACTGGTATTTTTTTTTATCAAACTTTTCCCCTATTACTAGTTCTATACTTCTGTGGTAAGAAACCCTAAGTGTGCTAAGAATATTCGCACTAGATCGCTTTTTTAGCATTCTAGTATTCTGATTTAAATTGCCAATATCACTGAAGTATATTAGCGCCTTAACCTTGATTACATCAAATGCGTGAGAATATTAATAAACAATGCGTGGCGTGAGCAGGCAATAATTAGATAATATTGTATTGAGGTAAATAGAAAAAAAAATCACTATTCCTTCAGGGAATTCCGCTACCATAATTATTTTACTTTTGCGAAAAGTAAAAAAATGGTTTTTACTTAGCTTTTAATTATCAATTCTTCTTAGTAATATAGTAATTTGTTCATTAAGGAAAAATGTAATATATATGTAAATATAAGTAAGAAATATAAGTAAGTTTTATTCTTTTAATTTTTGATCTTTTAAAAAAACCTAAGGATTTCACGGTAATTTCCAACCTAACAAGTCTTTTTTTCGCGATCATTTCTATTTTATTACGCCATCGTTCTACATTAGGATTTGACAGGACAATAGAACCAGCTACTAACCACCTAATAGTTGTACAGTTAAGTTGGTTATGCAGTTTGAGTTGGGTATCATTTTTTTTCATACAATGACACAAGTTGCCATAATACTTTTTAATTTGAATTTGAATATGGAAATGTCATTCTATCTAAAAAATAAATCTATCATCTATAAAAAATAACTGTCTTGCATGTTATAAAATAAATAGTAGAAACGAACCAAATAAATAGGAAAAAAATACTCACCTAAAATTATGGCCGAAACTACAGCAAACTTAAACTCTTCTGAACAATGGTATCGGATAATGACGATTGGGAATAATATTAATTTCTCTGGGCACATCAGGGATATCGATGGGCATCTCCATTGGGACATCGGGTAAGAACTCAGGGATCCCAATACCAGGAACTGGCTGCGAATGCTGGGCCGACGATGGCTCTTCATGAAGGTGCAGATGATGGAAATGTTCATGCTCTTCAGAAGGCGATGGGAGAAGGTGTTGATGGGGGTCGTGGTGATGGTGATGAATAGTTTTATATACGGTGTGTGTGTGCTTGATCTTTTTTACTTTAAAAGGGACGTGGATGACAACTTTCTTCTTGCGTCTGTGGAAAAAAAAAGTATATTAGTGATCTATATTTGTATTGTTTGCTTAGAAACAACAGTTCATGCTAAAAAATAATGAATCTAATTAAATACATAATAAATGCTACAAAAAATGCACTAAAATAATAAAGGTGCTATATTCATACAAATATTTAATATCGATACAATGTGACAGACTGATATTTATAAAAATAATATGTGTCTATTTAATATACTAATAAACAACAGTTCAGGCTAAAATAAAAAAAAAGAACAGTATAATTGATTCTAGTTTCTAGTCGGTTTCTTATAAAACATGCATCTGTAATTTAATACATAATAAATGCTACAAAAAAATGCAATACAAAAAATATAGGTTCTATATTCATACAAATATTTAATATCGATACAATGTTGCACTGATATTTATAAAATCAGTATGTGTCCATTTAATATTGATGATGTCCATGTTTTCCTGTAGCATCTGGCATCATCTACTCTAACTTTACGATATCAGGATTGCTATACATAAAAAAAAAATTTAAAGAGAAGCATGCGAAAAAGGATGTCTCTATTTAATCATATTAAATGTAATAAATACTAACTAAAAAAATGCGGTAACTAAAAATAAATCATTTATGACGACCATAATTGGTCGTCATAAATGATTTATACAGTATGTCAATAAATTAAAACATATTTCATTCATATAATTAAAATATTGATGCTGTAGAAGTGAAACTTTGCGATACCATATTTTATACTAAATAATTTACTGACTAAGCATTCAAATCATAAAAAAAAAACAAAGAGACGATGCTTCTATAAATTGTTAGGAGTATATTTAATTATATTATTTTATTTATAATATATATATATATATTTAATAATCTAGATTATAATATATTAAACAAATATAAAGTATTATATTTAAGAGTTTCAGACTCTTACATTGTTAACATTGGTGAATATTTTTTAGACAAATAAGGAATACAGTAGCGGTAACTTTAACCATCGGGTTAAAAAATATACTTAAGGCAACAAGTAGAAACAAATAATTACAAAAATCTCTACTTATATTTTGTAATTGAATATACAGGGTGAATTTGAAAGGATGTACTTTGGGCTAATATGAGATTCTGCTGATCAAATCGAACAATTTTTCTCATGGAAGGGATGTCGCAAATGAAAAAAAAGTTTGGCTTCCCCATACAAATTGGTCATTTTAACATTACTAGTTTGTATGGAGAAGGCAATATTTTTTTTCATTTGCGGCAAATGATTCCATGGGAAAAGTTGTTCGTATTGATCAGTAGAACCTCATATTAGCCCAAAGTACATCTTTTCAAAGCCACCCTGTATATACTATATTTTTCTAGAATCCAACTCTGAATTGAATATTTCTTAGGGCATTCTATTCACGTGTTTCCGTCACCAAACGGTAATTTGTCCCGAGTTCCTGGTTCGTTCACGCGCAATAAGAATTGAACCGCGGTTGCACTTTCATTTACTTCCTTTAAATTATCGTGAATCTTAAAAAGCTTATAGAGAGCGCACCTTTTAAAATATTTCTATCAAATTACGACATAAAATATCATTAAGTCAATAATATTTTTATTTACATTGAATAATAATTCTCGTCAGTAAATATTATGATAGTAATGATGCATATTTTAGTATGTTGACTTTTTCCACGTTTGTACCCAGCAGCCTGCGGGTAACTAAATGATCAACACTGAACAATAATGGTGACTAAATTGATTAAATACTTTACATGTGGATGGATAAGGGCGTTTTTATATTGCATAATCTCTGTCATAATTGCTATTATTAATATTATAAAATTGCCGCCGTACAAGGATCCCATATCTTGCATTGCTTATACTTTGTCAGATTGGTTGACTTATGTGGTTCTTGCTTCGCTCCTATATGTCATAGCGTGATGGTATACTTATCGTTAACATTCTTCTATAAATAGTATATCTACCGCAAAACAAAATCTTCACATCACACTAGTAGTTTCTAATATTATCGCTTTCAAACATACGTAATAACTCTAGCTTTATAATATTAGTACAAAATCAAGGTGAATTTTCCAAAAACTTGAAAGCATATTATAATAATTAGCATACGAAAGAATTTATGAGACTGGGGCCTGAATAAGTCCCCAGAGTCCTATTTAGTAATATTTTTTTTATATTTTTTTTTTATTTTTTTTTATATGTAGGACAAATTACACATATTGCTCTAGTCACAAACTAAGCTCTAGGCTTGTACTATGTGTACCAGAAGCAACGATATAATACATATTATATTTTATAAACACCCAGACCATGACAAACTGTACAGAAAAAACGTACTAATATTTTTTGCCATGGGTGGGAATCGAACCCACGACCTCCGGATACAAATGCCAAAGGCGCAACCACTAGTCTACGGAGGCTGTCGGTATATTATACAATAGAAATGAAAACAACACCAAAATTTTTATATAATTGAAAATTTTATAGCTTCAATTTATATATTTTACCTAATAGGAAACACATTATATACCAAATTGAAAAAAAAAAACTTATTTTAATTACTTTTCAATGTTGGTCGGAAGATATGTTTAATTAATAATAATCATAAAACCAGATTAAATGATTTAAATAATACGACTGCGAATCTTGAGTGCAATGTAAAAAAAAGCTATAAGTAAGCTATAAAAATATTTATTATTTTATAAAAACTTATTTACTTTAAATGACTATTAAATTTAAAAGTAAATAAGTTTTTATAAAATAATAAATATTTTTATAGCTTAACTATAGCTTTTTTTTTAACATAATGGTTCAATCACTAAGTTTGTTGTGATTTAATACTAAAGTCAATAAAATATGGATAACCAATACCTACATTTGCTGTCTCTAGCATTATAAGACCTACAAAGCGTGCTACTTGGAGTGTAAACGTAATTTGCACATCACTATCAGCCAGGCATGACACTGCCGGGTCCGTTTTAATCTTATACCTAGCTAATGTATGTACGTTCATGATTATGCAAACAAGATGTATTAACAAACAAGTAAACATTTTAAAGGAATTAATTTAAATTTTTCCTTGTTATGATTTAAACTTTATACTTAATTAGAACTTAATTTTCAAAAAATTATGATCAGTGTTAACTGTTTGTAACTATGAACAAATTTAAATATTATATTAGTTAATTAGAACCTATTTTGGTTAAAAGTTCGTGACAGACAATTATATTTCTGAATATTTAATCAAAGATATAACATTATCACGAGAACTATATATATATATAATTTTTAATAGTCTACTCATAAATCTACTTTAAACTAGGATTCTTAAAAAAACAATCCATGCACTATGTATAAAATAAAAATTAACAGGAGCATATCTAAAAAAAAGCTTTAAAAGTACCTTTGCTTGAAAACATTAAAAATGAAAAAATACGGTAATTTAAGCGAAAACAAAATCTAGACATTACATTACACAAAACATTAAGTAATTGATTAATAAGCACCAAAAACCAGACGATCAAGGATACGACAGCAACAGTAATAGCGATGACGTTGATTGGGAAGGGATCAATTCCAAGAATCATCTTTTCCTTTCCTTCATTGGTATATATCGGCACCACCATTATCAACATAATGTAAATGAACACTACTATAATTTTTTTAGTAAAGTTCTTTTGCCACATGTTGCAACAAGCGATGCAAACTTGGGTGACTCGAGATCTTCCTTTCATTGATATCTCTATCACTTCCTGAATTTGCTCAATAGTTTCAGAAATTTCTTCTTCTTCAGCCCATGTGTCTAGCTCATTATTCATTGCTAGCAGGTTATAAAAATCCGTCATATCCCATGGACTAGAATAATAAATATATTGTTAGTATGTAAGACTTATGTCAACATACTAAATCTTAACACAAAAGAACAGAGTTCAAAAGTCAGTGTGTTAGTCCTAAAATATTTTACTCCACATACTTATCCATTAATAATTATATTTGTGACTAGGGGTCTATTTCATAAACGTGACAATTGTAATTTACTATGACAATTTATAATACATTGCTTGGTTTTGTTTGATCTAAGTAAATAATTTCAATTAAACTAAGCAATGTATTATAAATTATCACGGTAAATTACAATTGTCACGTTTATGAAATAGACCCCTAGCCTTTTCAAGAGGTGAAGATTTAGATCACTTTATCCCTATTAAAGTTATCTATGTGTATTTTTAGGCTGCGTAAATATCAATAGGCATGTATCTTTTTTTATATATCTCATATTAAGAATATACTCGCCGCAGGTTATTTTTTGTATACTATACTGAATTTTAATAATGAATATTACTATTAATCCTTAAGTTATGGCCTCTGCGCATTGCGCTTAATTTTGCCAATGTCAAGCGGGTATTGATATTGCAAATATTTAAGTAATATAGACATAAAGACACTAAAATGCGTCCACAGTCTTCGGGATACCCGTAATAGAAATGGAATTCCTATTAAAGTAGATTTAATATTATCTGTACTACCAGTGGCGTGGCTAGGTAACAAAGGGCCCTGGAGCAAATCAAAAAATGGGGCCCACGGCTATCTAAACTGATTAGGTTTTATCAAATATAATAGATAATACTGCCAACCCGCAGAAAGAATTTAGGGGAATTCCCTAGGTATAACTTTCGAATTTCTCTAAACTGAGTTGCCATGATTAAATTCGGGTTGCAACATGCAACCTGTCATATTTATTTTGAAAATGCGAGAAATTATTGAAAGTTCCATTCGTTCGAGATTTTCTTGTAAGGATTTAAGGGGGGACCCGAGCTTGAAGGCCCCGAGGCACTGCCCCGCCTAGCCCCTAGGTAGCTACGCCTCTGTGTACTACTGCCTTAATAAGATGTTGGATATAAACAGACCGGATTTGATTTCTATACGAACGTGGACGGCAAAGCAGTTTCAACACATCAAAGTAATTTCAATCTTACATACAAAGGCATAGAGATGGGTATATGTTAACTTTACCATGCGATCCTCTGTAAATTCACAGCTACGTGATATTCGGATGTGGTATTCTCTCTGTGTTAGAGTAAACTACTCAAAGCTGTATTGAGAATCTATTATACTCAAATAATTAGAACGTCTAGTCTGTGGTTTATTGGAATCGCTGATGACTCTATTTAGAAACATATTGATAAACCTGCACTACCTAAATATCTGTTTTCATCCTGTTACATTGATAAAGATCTAAAGTGACAAAAGACATATATAGCTAAGTTTAGGCTTAAACCTTGTTTAGTGATACGTTTCTAGATCTAACATTTGTTGGCTAGATTCCTATTTGGGGCTATTTTTTCTTACTGGGTCCCAGCGGATTTTTTTCTAATAAACTAATAATTGTAAGTTATTTAGTGTTGGGTTCTGAAGCCAAGAACTTTGGGAAGAGACTATGTGCTCTCCTAAATGAAACATCAGGTGATCCCAGGGCCGGATATTATTTTAAGCAACGCATATCACTGGCGATACAAAGAGGCAACGTGGCCAGTGTTATGGGTACGTTCAGCCCCGGAAGGAGTTTGGATGCAGTGGATATGCATGTTTAGTTAGGGATTTTTTATTTTTTTATTTTTTTAAGTAGGTTTTTATTTGTTTTGTGTAGTTATTAATCTATTATATTTTTTTTAAGTATAGGTATATTTCTTAATGTTTCTATTTTTTAGTTTTAGCTTAAATATTGCTTTATTAAATAATATCTTGTCAAAAAAAAAAAAAAAAAAAAAATAATTATTGTGCATAACTTAAAAACTAAATATAAAATAAATAAACATAGGCAAGCTTAGGTGAGTTGCCTTAGGTGAGTTCGGATCCTTAATATATACTTACGACATAGATAGGTAGATATAAAAACTTATACAATATACCATAAACATGATAAACTTTTTTTTTATTGAAGCATGGCATCCGACTATCTACTTAATAATAAGTAGAATACATGGATACATTGCTGTTTTACACCATTGATCGCTCCCACTATGCCGGCCTAAAGATGCAATTACGGCACAGCGACAAAGGCGAAATTATAGGCGGTAGTAATGAAATCAGTTGAAAGTTATAGAGACCTTCCTGACACCTCGAAACTAAACTATTTTGAATAGATAGTGAAGATGTCTTTTAATGGAGATTAAAAAGTTCGAATAGAAAGAGGAAGTTTATTCTGAGAATATAATATGTCTCAACGATCTCACGGACTAATTGAAAGTAGGCCTATGAACTTATATAAAAGGATCTTTTACCTGACTTTTGTACTATTCCTTTATTTTAATGTTTTATTTACATTAATTATAAGTTCTACCTATAACAATTTACTATGTATTTTGTATTTTATACCTTTCAGTTATGTTACCTAAACTTATTAGTACCCAATGAAGGAATTTTATTCTAACCTTGTCGTCCCAATTGTGGTCATAATCTGAATCTACTTTAAATGTGTGGTAAGCTCATAGCAGTATTTGTAAACATTTATAAACTGTTTCAACAGGTGGTATAGTGAAACTGGGGCCAACAGCCTAATGCACTCTCTGAGGCACTATAACAGTATTTGTAAAAATTATAAACCGTTTCAGTTGTATAGTGAAACTGGACCTCTGCATGGTCTCTGAGGTACTATAGGAGTCTCGTCAAACATATTCATCATATTTTATTGGCGCATTGCATATACATACATACATACAGACGGCCCCAGGGTACCCAGCGGAGGGGTTTTAATCCCACCTCGTCGTAGCCGATGGTATGAGTCTACACCGAACAAGTGGCTAGCTCGTCGCGATGTTTTGAATAGACTCAATAACCCATCTATAAACAGTTTCACAAGTTGGTATAGTGAAACCGGGACCGACAGCTTAACGTGCTCTCCGAGGCTCTATAGTGGTGTTGTCAACCAAATGTCCATATTTTTTTTAATTAAAAACTCATTGCTACCCACGGGGATTCGAACCAGTGTTTTTAAGTCTAAGGTCTAACCAACTCGGCCACCACGTATTTACCGATGGTAATCGAACCTAAAAAATCTATGATTGGGATCGATCAACATTCTACTTAAACGATCGCTCCCACCATGCCGACTTAATAATGCGCTTACGAATTGAGCGTCGACAAAGACGAATACGTATTACGAGTCTATGTTAACGCCGTTTTCTCACCAAATCTGCAACTGCATGTTTCGTAACCGCATCTGAAAGGAGGACCTCGACAAGAAATGGATGCAGTATTCTTTTGCAAATCGATGAACCTAAAGACAATAACTGAAACATGACTAGGTCACTTGACGGATTTTGCATCTGTGTAGGCGGTGGCAACGAAACCTAGCGAACATTTAGGTTTTTAATTTTATGACTATTTAAATATATTGTTTAATTTTATAAACTTCTCACCTAAAATACCATTTTTTTTTATTATTAAACAATTAAATATATTAAATTGCATAGTCTTAATTGACCACTACAATTTACTGTTTACTACTGATGATAGTGTTAACAGAATACTGTTGTAATAAAATTAATAGTTCCTCTAATTCCAATACATCATTAATTTTACTGACAATAGATTATATGCACATAGTAGTTACCTACTAAAATTTATTTGACCTACTATTTAACAACGCGCGACATTGGCAAATAATTTGGGATGGTCGGAAAAATATGAAGCGACGTTAAAGCTAAGCGACAGGGCACGTTTGCCAGAGTTAAATCACCGCCATCTGCTTTAAATTACGTCTAGTCGTTTTCTCTCATAAAAATTCTCAAACAAAATTTTATCCAAAAACTTTGAGATAACGTTAAAATTCTTAAAAGTCTCGGGTTCGATTTCCACTCATAGCAAATCATTATAAGTACTACAGTTGGTACATATCCTTTGGAGACCGCCTAGACGGCCCAGCGGAGGGGTTTTAATCCCACCTCGTCGTAGCCGATGGTATGAGTCTATACCGAACAAGTGGCTAGCTCGTCGCAATGTTTTTGAATAACCCATCTATAAACAGTTTCACATGTTGGTATAGTGAAACCGGGACCGACAGCTTAACGTTCTCTCCGAGGCACTATAGTGGTGTTGTGACACCGGGATTCGAAACAGGGACCTAAGTGTTTTTGAGTCCAAGGTCTAACCAACTCGGCCACCTCCAAGGTCTAACCAACTTGGTCATGATATAAAATATAATAATGTATTAGTATCGTTATTTATTATATTTATTATAATTATACATAAATATGTATAATATTATATATATATATATTTATATATATATATATATGTATAATATAATAACCTTACAGAATTACCCCCGTATTCTAAGACGTTTCCTTAACTCCACTCTTCACTCAAGGAGCATCTGTCTCAACTTGCTTTTTATAGTTGACATTTGGTGGAAAGAGACAGACGTTCCTTGAGTGTAAAGTGGAGTTAAGGATACGTCTTAGAATACGGGGGTTAGTATCCTTAAATTTGGATCAGGGCCGTGTGTGCATTGGTGTAACTTACTCCATTAATTTTTTATAACTACTTTAGCTTGTAACTAACATATATATAAACTTTCAATTACAAACTTTTTAACACTTTTTACTTATATATATATATTTTAATATGATTTTTTTGTTAAATTAGGAATTATTAAAAATAGCTGAATGATCCTCACGAGACAGGCTTAGCCTAGTGTGAGGATCACTATACAATCGGATTAGCAATGTCTTACAACAGTATATATTCGTCTACTATATTCTGATTCTTAAGTATTTTGTTTTGTTTAGCATAAGTAGGTGTGTATATTTCTGGAAATAAATTTATTATTATTATTATTATTATTATAAATATGTTAAATAACGATACGAATCCTTTCTCGCACCTAATAGATGAGACGAGAAAGGATTCTATACTTCTTAGGCCGACCGAACAGCTCAGTTACCACTGCCAATATAGATGCTAAATCGTCAAGTGACCTAGTCATGTTTCGGGTTTAGTCTTGGGGTTCACCATTTTTAAGGAGACTATTACATCATTTTTTTTCTACGCAGTCTCCCTTCAGAGTGCATTTACGAAACTGGTAGTAAAATCGATAAAGTTGACTCGTAATGCAAGCTTGTAAACATCCATGAAATAACTAGTTCTTCTTACCATCAGGTAGATACAAAGTGACATGCCGTGCTCCAGTAAAAAAAAACAGTTCAAGCCTAGAGCTTAGTTTGTGACCAGGGTAATATAAGTGTAAAAAACACCTGCATGTCCTACTTCAAAAGAAAAAAATAATTTAACATTAATAAAAAAAAATGCCTACTTATTCTACAAGAACTGATAGTGACGTCATCGCGTGTAAACGTACTCCCTTATACACAAGAATGTAAATATGGTTTTGATGTCGCTAATTGTCTTTAGCAAATAATGTAAAAATTGTAATTAAACAAAGCGACGTTTCGTGGTACCACCCACACGGTGTTTAATCATACTAGTACTGTATTATTTATTAAAATCTGTTGACGTCACTATCAATTCTCATGGATTTGCCAAATCGAATCTTAAAAAAAATACTTTTACTCTTTCGAGGCCGCCGCATTACTCTTTCAATATTTCATTTGTAAAGAAATATCCTTAAAAATATTTTATTTTCGATAAACGACATTAAAAACTCCTGAAATAATCTGATATTGCTAATAATATTTCCTGAAAGTTTCAACTATTTTATTTTTATGAATTAACTATTTATTAAATACTTTGCATTTTAAAATAAAGATATAACTGTAATAGTCTGATTACAGCGGTTTCATGAAAGGTCTTTATTCATTTCCTTTTAAATTGAAGAAACTTAACATAAAGCTTAAGATATTTTCTTTGAAAATATTTTAAATAAATTTGTTTGCCTAGAGATTCAGCAATTGAGGAACAAGATTATTTTCAATAGTTTTATATTCCAGCCTTATATGTAAGTTTTAATGTGAAATTCAGAAAGATATTGTATTATAATATAACTATTATCTAATACTATCTGCATATTTGTTGAAAGTTGAATTTAAGATTATACAAGGAAAACTAATAGACCTATATATATTAATTTATAGATAAGTGATGTTAGTATATCTGAAATTCATTAGGCGGAAAGAAAAAATCTCAATGAAAGCAATTAATAAAACACAAATGCACGTTAGTTGTAAATATAACTAAACAAAACCCAATGAATACTAAATAAAAAAATAGTGTACATAATATGAAAAACCTTAGTGCCTACGGTACTACGTTAAGACGCCAGTTCCAGTTTCGCTGTACTAAATTGTGAAACTGTCTATTGTAGCTGTGTATATCCAAATACCGAGCTAGCCTCTTGTTGGCCTATGAGGTGGAAATAAAATCCCAAGCTGCTGGACACCCTGAGGCGGTCTCGGGTACCGTAATGTAAGCATGATGGTACTTATATTTTTATAGTGTGTTGTATATACAATATAGGCATATATAGGCATTATGTATAGTGTTACATTATATAGTAAGTGGAAAGAGATGATCTTCGGTTACTGTTGCAATCATTTCTTATTAAACTTTGTTATTTTATATGTCCACTTCCTAATCAGAAAATGAGTCCTATGCTAAAATGAATCTTCTTTAGTAATATTTTAAGTAATTATAGTTCAAGAAAATATTTGGTCATCACAACCTTTATTACTTAGTATATTATTTAAGAATTGAATACTTTGTGTTTGGAGAACAATGATATTATTGTAAGTCGAGGTAAGCCCACACAAACATATATATATATATATCTTCACGGGTGCCTTACGGCGCCCGAGACCGCCTAGACGGCCCCAGGGTACCCAGCGGAGGGGTTTTTAATCCCACCTCGTCGTAGCCGATGGTATGAGTCTACACCGAACAAGTGGCTAGCTCGTCGCGATGTTTTGAATAGACTCAATAACCCATCTATAAACAGTTTCACAAGTTGGTATAGTGAAACCGGGACCGACAGCTTAACGTGCTCTCCGAGGCACTATAGTGGTGTTGTCAAACAAATGTACATAAATTTTTAAATTAAAAACTCATTACATATAAAATATATTTTCTCAAACATATAAAATATATTTTTATTTGTATATTTTAATGAATAAAATTTTAATTAAAACCTAAAAACATTTTTATTTTTTAAACTATTACCTATCATCATTTCTAATACAAGTATTAATTTTAGTATATAAAACTAGTAACTTAAAATATTAAAATTTAATACAAAATAAATGTAATAAATGTAAAAATACAATAAATGTTAAATCATTTATTTACTCCACAAAAAAAAGAATAACAAAATAAATATAAATAAATCTTAACAAAATAAAAACTTAAAATAAATACAATAAATTACAATTTGATTTTTTTTTTTTTTTTTACAATATTTATAAATTTATTCGATGTATATAAAATAATAAGTAAAGTGACTAGAACTAAATAAAACTAAAACTTAATAATTTGAATTGCAATTTGTTATTAATTTATATTTATTTTGAAATGACATTTGTCGTTATACTAAACAAAATTAAACGTATAGTCCAATTTATGAAAAAATGTCTATGAAAATACTGAAACTAAATACTTACGCCTCAATTTTGTTTTCACAAAGGCAGAAACAGACGACGAGCACGTACAAAAACTGAAACAATAAAACATTCATTTGAGTATTTAAATTAAAAAATATTTCCCAAAAAAGTACAGAAAAACGCGAAAAATAATAAATAAAAAATAATATTTAGTAGAAGATAAAAATTTGAAAAAAATTGAAATTTGTCTTTTTGTGCTTTGTCTGCTCGTTTATACGCGCATAACGTAAGGGCTTAATTGGATTTGAATGAAATTACTGAAAGATAAGGAGTATTATTCAAAATCGCCGAAAGAAGGTTTTTTTTTATTTACTTAAAAAACTCACGTGACACGGTTTTTTTTGTTTATCTCTTTAATAGTATAAATTGAAGCCGCTATTTTCGTCTGTCTGTTTGTTTTTCTGCTTAGCCACGCAACAGATTGCGATTTTTACTATAATTTAGGGAAATTCTTTCAGAAGGTTTATATGTATATTATAGTAGAGAATAGCAAAAAACTTCAAAGATTTTAATGAAGTCAAAGAAACATATTTTTGGGTCATATTATTGATATTAAAAAGTCTGAAAAAAATCCGCGACAACTTTAAAATCGTGCGAAGCCGGTGTAAAAATAAATTACACGCACACCTAGTTTCGGGAACAAGCTAGTATTAGTATATAGATAGCTAGCAGTTCTAGGTTACAAATTATCGACTCCCGCTTATGCCAGATCTCAATAATATATCTTTTACTGTAAATAATTCCTGAATTTGTTGCGATGGTATTTGGAACACCTAACAAGAGGCAAGCTTGTTGCGGTGTTTATGATAGTATTGCCTCATTGTATAAAGCGGTCACCCATCCCAGGTCCTGCCTTGTTATCATCTGCATAAACTTGTTATCAGTTGCGCAGTGATTTAACCACTAAGCAGAGGCCGCTATTTTTTATTTAATTTGATTACCCCTATTTATTTCAACACGGCCACTTTATTTTCATATTAAAGGACCTACATCAATATAGAGTCCATTGTCCCTATTTTCCTTAATAAATTAGGTAAGTATATACGTGGTGGCCGAGTTGGTTAGACCTTGGACTTAAAAACACTTAGGTCCCTGGTTCGAATCCCGGTGTTTACCAATGAGTTTTTAATTTAAAAAAATATGTACATTTGTTTGACAACACCACTATAGTGCCTCGGAGAGCACGTTAAGCTGTCGGTCCCGGTTTCACTATACCAACTTGTGAAACTGTTTATAAATGAGTTATTGAGTCTATTAAAAAAATCGCGACGAGCTAGCCACTTGTTCGGTGTAGACTCATACCATCGGCTACGACGAGGTGGGATTAAAACCCCTCCGCTGGGTACCCTGGGGCCGTCAAGACGGTCTCGGGCGCCGTAAGGCACCCGTGATGATACATACATACATACATAAAAGAAAACAATACATAATTTCCATCTTTGTTCAACACAAACATACATATCATCACAGGTGCCTTACGGCGCCCGAGACCACCTAGACGGCCCCAGGATACCCAGCGGAGGTATTTTTTAATCCCACCTAGTCGTAGCCGATGGTATGAGACTACATGATGAACCAGTGGCTAGCTCGTCGCGATGTTTTGAATAGACTCAATAACCCATCTATAAACAGTTTCACAATTTGGTATAGTGAAACCGGGACCGACAGCTTTACGTGCTCTTCAAGGCACTATAGTGGTGTTGTCATACAAATGTATATAAATTTGTAAATTTAAAACTCATTGGTACACAAGCGGGATTCGAACCGGGGACCTTAGTGTTTTTAAGTCCAAGGTCTAACCAACTCGGCCACCACGTATATTGTGTATTTTATATTAATAATGAGGATGGATTAATCCCTCCCCTGGCTACCCTGAGGTTTTAAACGGTTCCCGGGAGCCAAAAAGTCACCTGTGATAGTATTTTTAAATTAATAACAAAACATTTTTTCATAATTTAAAAAAAAATAACTAAGTTAATAATTAAAATGTTACCTACTACAAAAATAAATTTCAGATTTATTTATTTTTTATCTAAAATACTAAGTAACTGTGATAATAAATTCTCTCTATAGTGTGAATTTAGCTTATTTCACTCTTTTTCCTTTTGTTGTACAGTGCCTAAGTGCACTGACGGCATAAATAATAGGTTTCCATTATAATTAAAAATAGATAATACGGAGTTGGAAGGGTTTGCGTTATTTTTTTAATATTCCCTTTTCAGACCCTAATGAGGCACTAAATAAACCAAATATATACTTTTTACTTAAATCGATATTTAAGTGGGCAGGAAAAGGATTCGCGTACTAGAGCGTCAAAAAACATCTAAATGTGTTTTTAGTTATAATAAAGTTTTTTTTGGAAAAAAAGAACATGGAGGTGCAAATTTTATTTACTCAATCCTAATTACATAATTTCTTTATAAAAAATCTGTTTAGTTTTAAAATGAGAACTAAAGTAATATTTTTAGTGTCATAAATCAAACTTGGGTGTCTTTTCAAAAGTTAATATATTTTTTTATAAAAATACTATCTAATAAGAATCGAGTAAGTAATATTTACACCTCTACGTTCTCTTTCATTAAAAATAAACTTTGATATCACTGAAAACATTTAGACGTTATTGGACGTTCGAGATCGCGAAACCTTTTACTGGCTTCTTAATATATCGGTCTGACCGAGTAATCCCATACGCTATTTATACTATTACTATGAAATTTTAATCAATTTTAATAGGAGTAGATGGGCGGGGGATGGTCAATTTGGGTACGGTTATTTGTACCAATAAAATGACGGGTGAATCCAGGTCAACGAAAGTTATAGTTAACTACTTCTTAATTTTAGCTATTATAATTATGTGAATATAATATTTAATATTAGACGTAAAATTATATTTCTCAAAATAAAAAGTCCAATACGTATTTTTTTAATGAGTTTAGACTTCTTTTGAGCCGGAGCCACATTAATTTAAAATATCTTAAATTTAAATTAATGTTGTACTTCGATTAATATAAAAATACCCGACAAATAGGAAAACTCAAAAATTTTGTAGGTACTTTTCGGTATAATAATTATTTAGGTTTCCTACTTGGATTTTCTAATGCAATTTCTATTTTTAGGGATCCTTATGTATTTAAGAAATACGGGTTCCGATATCTTCAACAATCATCGTCTTATTTCAACTAATTAATGCAAAACCTTAACTAAATTATATACCTACACCTTCACTAAGAATCAATGTATTGATAAAATAAACCGATTGAAAATCCGTACAGTAGTTTTTGAAATCATTGCGAACATATTATATACAGACAGACTGACGCGATCTGGATTATCACTACGATAGTATTGCGGGCCCCAGGGTACCCAGCGAAGGGGTTTTTCATCCCACCTAGTCGTAGCCGAAGTTATGAGTCTACACTGAACAAGTGGCTAGCTCGTCGCGAAGTTTTGAATAGACTCAATAACCCATCTATAAACAGTTTCACATGTTGGTATAGTGAAACCGGGACCGACAGCTTAACGTGTCTTCGAGGCACTATAGTGGTGTTGTCAAACAAATATTTTTTTTTTTATTTATTAAAAACTCATTGGTACATTCCGGGATTCGAACCAAGGACCTAAGTGTTTTTAAGTCCAAGGTATAACCAGCTCAGCCACCAATTACGATAGTGATAATTTATAATACTTAACTATAATTTAAAAGTCATTTATGTACCAGCTTTTTTTAAACTAAAAGTACATAATATACTCGCCACATTTCCTTTTTGAATGATTCATGGTATGGTTTGAATGAATTGTCAGTGAGCTCTGATATCACCGGATGTTTCCGTGAAGAGAGCACCTAAATCACGAGCAACTTTTTTGGGTTTGAAGACTAAACACCTGAAGTTTCGAAGAAAAATGGACGAAGAAACCCATTTGTCACGTCATGTGATGTCTTATCACGATAAATTTATATTTTAATTTATACATTATTTTCTGAAACAGTTGAGCTTCAGAAAATTAATGCTCTAAGAATTTTGTTTTGTAGAATACTCTGACATAACTATAAATATTATTTTAATTAAACCACAAAAAGACACCTCCGAATCATACACCCATTACATAATTAATTTATATTTCCATGCTTTTTTAGAAAATAAATTACTTAAAACTTATTTTTTCTACCTACAAAAACTACCTATTGTAAAACTTAAGCGAAAACAAGATTGCTCAATTAATAAAATTCCCATATGCACTTTAACAATAATTATTTTTTCAAAAAACGTGTAAAATTATAATAAAAAAAATACTTACGATCGTCTTGTATTTCATTGTTATTGTGTTTAAATCTTCTTCGTCGATGCACTAAACAAACTTCAGAAAAACCTCCGAGTGTGGGAAAGAGCCAAGGTAAATTCGCGAAGAGCTCAAAGGCTTACACCTGTTGCAATTGCACTGAGGATGGCTGAACACTGCAATAACTTATGTACGATGCCGCCAATGGCTTATATAGACACGAATCGGTGCAGAAACTGCGTTGACTGAGTCTGCGCAGCGTAACCCATATTTTGCATCCCTTTTTATTATTGAAATAAGGGTAGATTTTTCATATAGTTGAGTATTTTTTCCTGATTTCGTAATTGTATATAGATTTTATTTTTAAGGGGTGGTTAAAATTTTTTTTTTTACTTTTCTTATTGCAGAATGGCGCTCTAGAGCCACAGTGTACTAACTTAGCGGAGGGGTTATGTTCTCACCTTGTCACCGTTAATGGGATTCTGATTCTACAAATTGAACTAGTGGCGACCTGGTCTCGATTCCCACATCGTCGGAATTCTGGAGGTATTGGGTTGGTTCTAGGTTATTTTTTTCGAACACCACATTTATAGGTATACTGCAATCTAATGAAAATATAACTACAAATTTTTTTTTACTTATTACAATGGCGTGTGAATATATAAGTTTGGAAAATGTTGAATATATATATATATATATATATATACTAGTGCATTTGCCTATTATATAGTATTTTGTAACTTGCCTAGGCGGTGATAACAAAGTATTGCCATGTCGGTGGCTAGCTATCGCCGCCTACCCCTTTTAAGCAGGGCCTGTCTCTGGACGGTGATTACAAAATGTATTATTATTACAGTTTCAAAACGTAGTCTTAGTTGATATAGTGAAACTGGAACCTATAGCTTAACGTGCTCATTAAAACTACCTACTATAGTGCCTCGGTGCCTTGGATTGAACCGGCCTAAAAACATAGCATATTATATAGTTTTTTTTTTGGAATCTATATAAATGATATTGTGTCGAAGATTGAGAATATATATATATATATATATTCGCATTCGTAGTATCACGGGTGCCTTACGGCGCCCGAGACCGCCTAAACGGTCTTAGGGTACCCAGCGGACGGGTTTTAATCCCACCTCGTCGTAGCCGATGGTAAGAGTCTACACCGAACAAGTGGGTAGCTCGTCACGATGTTTTGAATAGACTCACTAACCCATCTATAAACAGTTTCACAAGTTGGTATAGTGAAACCGCAACCGACAGCTTAACGTGCTCTTCGAGGCACTATAGTGGTATTGTCAAACAAATGTACATATTTTTTTTAAATTAAAAACTCATTGGTACACACCGGGATTCGAACCAGGGACCTAAGTGTTTGTACTAAAAAAAGGGCAAACTCGAAGTCTAAAAAACAGACGCGCCTGTGTGAATCGGTGCATGGATGTGGAGGAAGCTGAGAATAAGCTAGGGAAGAATGTTGAGACCGTGCGAAGTGACGTACAATGCAGGCATTTAGGCGTGATGGTATGTGTGTGTGTATATATAAATACCGCAACATGGCATGTTTGCCAATTTTATTGTTGGGTGTATACTATGAATACCGAGGTAGGAATAAAAATCCCTTTACTGTGTACTGAGGCCGCCTAGGCGGTGTCATAGATATAATACTTAAAAAAATAAAATCATAACTTTTATAAACTGTTCTATAAACTCTTTCATAATTTTGTTCAATTCATTACATCCTAAGTGTAATAAATAAATTTATATTTTATAATTGGTGCTATCGATTGAGAAGAGTGTATTATTTGTCTGTTTAAAGGTTCCGCCGTACAAAATTGTATTGGTAATTGTATGTAGTGAATGCTTCTGTTATAAAAACCACTTTTTTTTATGTTAATAGTAGTTATTCTTTATAATATATCTCCGATACATATATCGATATTATTATATTAAATCTAACTACCTGGAGTCATTGAGGGTAGCTCGAAGACTGCAGACATGTGTTTGTGTTATATTCTTAGTGTAAGTTAAGTTTATAGTTTATAATACGTGGTGGCAGATTTGGTTAGACCTTATTCTTAAAAACACTTAGGTCCCTGGTTCAAACCCCGGTGTGCACCAATGAGTTTTTAATCTAAAAATGTATGTACATTTGTTTAACAACGAGGTGGGATGAAACCCTTCGCCTCAGGGTACCCCTGACGCCGTCTAGGCGGTCTCGGGCGCCGTGGGTGCCTTACGGCGGTGATGATATATTTTTTAAGTTATTGTGCAAAAATATATTAATTTTGTAAAATAAGCATTCGTAGTGATCTTAAAGAAAAGTGTTTTCACTGTTTGTGTTATTTAAGTAGATCCCTTAAGCTTTCATAAAATGGCGGCTCCTATTTTATCGTTGGTTACATTCTTTTCCTTTCTTCACTTCATGTTGGTAGGACTATACCGTATGCTTACATACGATCATATTGGCGTTCCTTTTTCTATCCGAGTCCTTTCCCAATTCCGTTCCTTTCTGAAATTCCTCTTGTACTAATATAATAATAGTTACTAATAATAATAGTTACTAATAATAGTTTAGTTACTAATAATAGTTTAGTTACTAATAATAGTTTAGTTACTAATAATAGTTTAGTTACTAATAATAGTTTAGTTACTAATAATAGTTTAGTTACTAATAATAGTTTAGTTACTAATAATAGTTTAGTTACTAATAATAGTTTAGTTACTAATAATAGTTTACAATTTTATACTACCCGCATTATATTGGCAAGATTTCGTGTAGTGCGAAGAAGCCATTTATAGAAATAATAATTACCTATCTACTACAGTAATACCTTAGAAGCTGAAAGCTATTTGTAGCCAGCTTCTAGTCAGCGTTATGTGGGATTCTAATTCTAGAGTCGTTTTTATTCTTTTGCGTGTAGACATTATATTTTATATTTAAGTATAGCGGATCTAAACGTGATTTACCTTAAAAACATTTAATTTCCCAATGTTTCGATCAAGTTGCATTAAAGTCTTTCTTTGACTACGATTAATGCAACTTTATATATTTTGTTCAAGGTAATTCGTGTTTAGATTTGCTATTAAACTCCATATAATGTTATATGTGTATAAAACATATTTTTGTTAAAGACACTAAGCTTTCAGTTTATATATATATGAAACTTTATATATTATTAGATATATTGCAATCAAGTGAGATTGTGTTCCTGTAAATAACATGTTAGCGTATGCTTGATCTATCGCATAAAATGAAGAAAACGTGAATCCTTTCGAGCGCAATTAATCGCTTCAGTCAGACGTTTCAAAAGACCTAGTCTTCTTCTGAAGTTTTTTTACTAAGCGCTTACACTTATTGATTAGATAAATCAACTGTCCTATATGTCCAATATTTTTGAACCCTAAAATACGTTTGCCGAGCTTTCATTAAAATATCGTTGAACTGCTACAAGATTTTTTTTATATATAAAACTTTTAGCTCTCGTCAGTGAGGTTATAATTTATTGATAAATTTAAGAGCTAGGCTCTCTATCAACGTCTTGACCTCCTGTATGAAATGACAGGTATTTTTTTCTTTTAACTTAATCCATGTATCTTCTTTTTCTTCTTTCTATTATTGTTCTTAAGTATCATTCCATTTTAAGTATCCAAACATCTTCTCCCTCTTATTGTTTGTATTTTTTCCAAGTTCCTTTTTTCATCCATCGTTAAAACTTCTTTTTTCGTATTCTTTCTGTCCAGCTCATTCTCTCCATTCTTCTTCAGCACCACAACTCAAATGTTTCTAAACTTTCACTTTAAACATATGTAGTCCTGAAAACCGGTGAACCCTTAGACTAAAACCGAAACATGACTAGGTTATTTGACGGATAAATATTTCTAGGACCTAAAAGATGGAAGTCGTTGTGCTTGTCATAAATATCAGAAACACGGAAGAATATTTTTAAAAATAAATATTCCTTTTCCACTCTATGTAATTTAATCTCAATAATACAAGACATCCTTTCACATTTTTAATATAACTGGTATTTAATGTAGTTTCTTTCAATTCTAGTTTCTTTTACGATAAATGTAGCATATTCAAAGAAAATTGAGAGCTTTCAATATGTTTTATTTTTATTTGTTGAATCTTGGTAGAAGTTTATAAGCTTAATAGCAAATTTATTATGTAAGATTTTAAAAAATAAATAAGAAGTACTAAATCGGTACCTATTTTCCTTACAGGATATTTTCTTTAATGTAACATATAACTTCCTGACAAAATTTAACTTTTTTTTTAAATATTATTTAGTGCTATTATATACTCGTATTTCTTTAATACAATACTGGTCTGGTCTTGCATCAGAACGAATGGTCTTAATCTCGCACTCTCGGTCTGTGTTTCAGTCTTGGTTTTGGTATGGATCTTGCGCAAGGGCTTGCTATATTTCAACATACATACATAATTAGGCAGAAGAGATCTCAGTGAAGATGTGTCAGTGAGACTTATACAATGCCACAAAGAGAGGGAGCATGCCCGGATCCACCTTCAACACGACCGCATAATCCTGCAGTAGACTTTCAATGCAATCCACCAAGCATTGAAGAGACTGAGGAGCAAGTCAAGAAGAAAAGCGTAAAATCAGCACCAGGTCCGGATGGCATACCCTACATTGTATATAAAAAGTGTCCTTACATTCGCAAGTGTTTACATAACATTTACTATAGAATATGGTCAAGCAAACAAGTACCGACTGTGTTCGGAGAAGCAGCTTTTGTTCTTATACCAAAAAAGCCTGAGGTTACTGATCCTAAAGATACAAGACCTATTACGTTAACAAACACTATGTCCAAAATCTTCTTTTCTATACTTCAAGCAAGAATGTCGAGGTTTATGATCACAAACAAGTACTTTTTATCCCAGCACCAGAAAGGATTTCTTCCGGGAATTTCTGGTTGTTTGGAACACAACACCTTACTTTCGGAATGTTTGAAGGATGCCAGGGAGCACAAGCGTCAACTGAGTGTCTGCTGGATTGATTTGGAAAATGCTTTTGGATCGGTCCAGCATAAATTGCTGCAAGTTGCCCTAAAATGGTATAACTTCCCAACAGTGATCATGGATATAGTTGCTAATTATTATAAGAACTTAAGATTTGTCATTACAAATAAAGATGGGTTCACAGATCCTCTTAGATATAATGTTGGGTTATTTCAAGGCTGTTGCCTCTCACCAATAGCTTTCAATATTGTTATTAACATCTTAATTGACAAACTTAAAACTAGTGAAAAGAAGTGGGGATATAGATTTAAGTTAAAATAAATAAGAAGTACTAAATCGGTAAAGGGTGTTTGTCTTGTAAAGACTTAAGTGTATCATGAGAGTTAGAAGCAATAGCGTCTTCCGAAAATAAAAGCATAGCAGCCCCTCTCACATTACCTTCAGAAATCTTTGACTCTACTATCTTTTCTTTTGATCCACTGATATGTTTACGATGGTTTAAATTTATATCAGGAAAATAAAAGCATAGCAGCCCCTCTCACATTACCTTCAGAAATGTTTGACTCTACTATCTTTTCTTTTGATCCACTGATATGTTTACGATGGTTTAAATTTATATCAGGAAAATAAAAGCATAGCAGCCCCTCTCACATTACCTTCAGAAATCTTTGACTCTACTATCTTTTCTTTTGATCCACTGATATGTTTACGATGGTTTAAATTTATATCAGGAAATGTCATTTGTGTTGTATTAATTTTAATTTTATTGGTAAGTGATAAGTTATTATTGGTATTTTTGATGTGTAAAACTGAATAAGCAAAGGTAAAAAGATTATGCCATGATGATATTGTGTTGTGGGTCACAACTTGTAAAATACATTCGCCAAGTGACTGTGCAACAGATATACGAGCCCCTCTCGGAATTCTTTTTAAAATTTTGTTATTACATTTTAAGTTAGATAAATATTCCCAAATAGGTGGCTCCGTGGCGGTTGTATCTTGCTGTCCCAGCTGGATGTTAGAAGAATGTGAAGGTAAATTTTGAGAAAGGTTTGAAGTATGTTGATCAGAAAGTTGTATGGGATGTCGACGACTGGTATGAATTGATAAACCCCTTGTTCCTTTATATAGTTTGCCATCGGAGCAAAAAGGGCACGGTATAAAATTTTGTTGTGAATCTTGTCTGCTATGATAATCCATATTATGTACGTAAATCCAAAATAATCCAAAACATGAAATATAAAAAACATTCCGTTGTCATATGTCATATCATATAAAATTTGTATAACAACAGCTGTTTAAACTGTCACTCTTTTTGCTGAAAGAACGTTGAAATTTTGTAACATAAATACTTCTGTGATTTAGGAAGATCCTTTAGTTTACAATATTGCGCAGGTCACCTTTTTGGCTTTTAACTGTATATGATACTTTTTGAAGTCCTATAATATTGATAATTATTATTTATTATTCCGAGAAATACTTTGATTGGCTTGACTTTTTTTTTTCTACGTACCTTCCTAGTCCACCATCATCAGACCAACCTTCCTTCATTCAAATTTGTGAAAATGATGTTTTACATATTTTATCAACATTTCCCAATGGTTCATCAGGAGGTTTAGATAGTATAACACCCCAGCATCTAAAAGACTTAATAAGTCCACAAACAGTTGATGCTGGTAATTATCTTCTAACCCAATTAACATCACTAATAAATTTTATGTTAGCAGGGCAAGTTAATCCAGATATCATTCCGATTTTATATGGAGCAAATTTAGTTGCATTACATAAAAAGGATGGAGGCATTCGACCGATAGCGGTTGGTAATATTTTTAGGCGCATTGCATCTAAATTGTGTTGTAGACATTATAAAGAAAGATTTGTTAATAAATTTCAACCACTGCAATTTGGTTTCGGTATTAGAGGGGGTTCTGAAGCCGCCGTTCATGCAGCAAGAACATATCTAAATTCAAAAAACTATGAAGTTTTTCTGAAAATTGATTTAAAGGATGCCTTTAATTCTTTAGATAGGGGTGTATTTCTTTCTGAAGCTAAAAACTTTGTTCCTGAAATCTACCACTATTTATGGCAAAGTTATAGTATTCCTACAAAATTAATGTTTCAAGGTAGTAGTCTAAATTCTAGTGTTGGTTGTCAGCAAGGTGACCCACTCGGTCCAGCAATTTTTAGCTTAGCCATACACTCTATTATAAGTTCTTTTAAATCTAAATTTAATCTATGGTATTTAGATGATGGCACACTTGGAGGTAAATCTGAAGTAGTCTTAGAAGATCTCCAAGAATTAATTACAAAATTTTCATCTTTGGGTCTTTCTCTAAATTATAATAAATGTGAAATTTATATTGCCGAACATATTGAATATAATTTGCGTCAAGATATCATAAATAAATTTAATTTTCTAACTCCTAATATTACAATTTTGAACAAATCTACTCTTTCACTTTTAGGTGCCCCTATTTTTAATGAGGCAATTCCGAATTTTTTAAGTGGCAAATTGGACCTTTTCAATAAAATGTCTGTTCATTTGTTAAAAAATAATCCCCACATTGCCATTTATATTTTGCGCTTGTGTTTGTTTACACCTAAATTAACATATTTTTTACGTTGTTGCCCTCTATGGAAATTTCCAAACATTATAAAACATTTTGATTGCAGTCTCAAAAATTTATTATCCAAAATTCTAAATGTTAAATTTGAAGATAGAACTTTTTGCCAAGCCACTCTTCCCATAAAATTTGGTGGACTAGGAATACGTTTACCATCAAACATCGCACTTCCTGCTTTTCTGTCTTCTGTTCATAGCTTGCACTCTCAAATCGGTAAAATACTTAATTTGCCCTTAAACGATTTGGAAGTGTGTAGCATGGACGAAGCCAGAAGACTATGGAGCGACACATTTCCATCAACAGACATTCCTTTGGAGGCAGGCGTGCAACGTCTGTGGGACTTGCCCGGTGTTGAGCAACTTTATAACAAACTCCTAGAAGAAAGTACTAGTGACTCGGATCGGGCAAGACTTCTAGCCGTAAAGGAGCCTGAATCAGGCTTTTGGTTGCACGCCTTGCCTTCAAAACACCTGGGCAATCTTTTAGACCAAAACACCTTAAGGGTTTCAGTTTGTTTACGTTTGGGTGCGCGGATATGCGAGCCCCACCAGTGTTCGTGCGGACGGGATGTGGACCGGTCCGGTCACCACGGGCTCTCATGTATAAAAAGTGCTGGTAGAATTTATAGACACTGTGGCCTTAATGAACTTATTCGGCGAGCTCTGACTACAGTGTCTGTACCTTCTATCTTGGAGCCACCCGGCATTTGTCGCGACGATGGTAAAAGGCCGGATGGTGCCACCGTCGTTCCATGGAGTCATGGTAGAAGTCTGGTATGGGACGCGACTTGCGTGGACACTTTAGCCCCGTCCCATATCAGATATACTTCCAAAAAAGCTGGGGCGGCTTCCGAACAAGCACAGATCCTCAAACGCCGCAAATATTCCTCCTTAATGGAAGATTATTTATTTGCGGCGTTTGCGGTGGAAACATTGGGTCCGTGGTCATCGGATACTAAAAAATTTATAAAAAACATAGGTTCTAAATTGATTCATGTCTCGAGTGACCCTAGAGCGGCGGCATTTTTTTCTCAAAAAGTAAGCTTAACTATACAGAGAGGAAATGCCGCCAGTGTCCTGGGCACTATGCCGCACGGCACAAATTTAGATACTATTTTCATTTTATAGGGTTTTATTTATATAGGTTTAATAGGCGATTTTATTTTGTTATGTTATAGTTTTAGTTTATATTTTCTTTATAAGTTGTAAATATTTATTGTGGCGTTATTTTTAAATATATAATAACTAAAATAAAAAAAAGTTAAATAATGTATATTCGGAGTCCATCTTAGAATTTGCAGACGACCTAGCAGTGCTAACACGCAATCCAAAATAATGCCAGAATTTGCTTACTCTGGTAGACGAATTCTGTGTATGGTCGAACAGCATGAGAACAAAACCATCAAAATGCTTCTGTCTGTGTCTGGGCAGACGAAATACTAGGTTTACGTCATACGACCCAGAACTATTCATAGCAGGGCAGAAAGTAGCCCCAGTAGAGGAAGCCATGCCTTTCAAATTTCTGGGAAGAAGGATCGATTTTAAAGGAAGAACACCATCCTTAGATGTGGTTGTGGAACGCTTTATTAATGACATCAACAAGGTAGATCAACAGCCAATTAGTAATGTCAAGAAAGCTTGGATTTATGACAACTACCTAACATCTCGTCTAACATGGCCTTTTCTTGTATACGACTTCAACAAAACTCTTCTGGTAAATCTGGATGCAACTGTCATAAGAAAACTTAAGTCTTGGCTTGGATTAGCACAGGGCGCTGACTCCTCTACGCTGTTCAGGTGACAGCAAAATTTGGGATGAATTTTAAAAAGCCATCTGAGTTGTACTAGCATCTACGTGTAACCATGCAACAAATCCTGAGTAACTCTCGGGATAATCTGATTGCATCTCTCCCAAAAGACTCATTGGCCTCTGAGATGGAGTCAAGACTTTAGTTTCATAAATCATTTATGAGCGGTGCCCAGATCAGCAAAAGGAAGTTAGGTTGCAAGGAAAAGGATTGTGATAAAGATGTTATTAAATCTTTCCTTAGGGAAGATGAAGAGCATTGCTACAGAGTTCACGCAATGACCCTAGAAGTACAGAATGAATGGCTTACTTTGGGGGAAGTTTGTATTCCTCCAGCCCTGAAATGGCGCACACTCATGTACGATTGGTCTCCAGCACTTATTAAGTTCTATCTTAATGCCTTTCAAATGTCCCTACCTGACCAGAGTAATCTGGTAAGATGGGGGAAGGCAACAGATAAGACATGTACATTGTGCGGTGTTGCTGTAGGGACTGCCAGACATATACTTGCTGGGTGCAAAACTCTACTTGAAAAAGGTCATTATTCGCACCGACATGATAAAGTTCTAGAAATTATTCGTGAAGCTGTAAGTCTCAGTATTGCTAGAGCCAGAAAAGGATTTACAACAAATGAAAGACTGACTATTTTTGTAAAGGAGGGACAACTCAAGAAAAGTCAAAGTAAACCTTTCTCAATCCTGGACAAAGCACAAAACTGGAAAATATTCATGGATACATTCAAAATACATTACAAGATTCCAGACGAACTATACTATATACTCTCGGTGCTTGAAGAATGTAATACTTATAGAACGTTCCGTGGGAAACAAACATACCTAAGGACCACAACATCAAGTCAAACAAATATTTTGATCTCACAAACGAAATTGCTAAAAACGGATTTAAAACTCAACTTTATGTAGTGGAAGTTGGTGCAAGAGAAATTCCAGCAAAGTCTTTGCACCGTCTATTGAAGGATCTTGGTCTTCCGAGAACAGCCGTCGGAACTTTTATGGAGCGTGTTTCCAGGATGGCGCTAACAGGATCATATAGTATTTAGTTGAGTAGAGAGGGTAGTGAACACAGCGCAGGTGAGAGTTCAAAAGGCCTGTAAACCTACTTCGCGGTTTCAAGTCCGGGAACGCTGCAGTTCATTCACCTTTCAACCACGCGATGGACCCGGCACCCGCACGGTGAATTCATGGTTTGCTAAGAACATTGTCTCTCATTTTTTTTGCTGCTACTGCCCCGGCTGCTATTTTTAAATAAACAACCTGTGGTTTTGTACAATTGAACTTAGGTATCGCCTCTTTCCATATTACTACACCACTCTTCCCATCTTGGTGTCGTTTCTATCTCCCCTACATATACTGCTATTAGGACATGTCCGTTATTTTCCGGTTCATTTTACGCAAATTGGGCTCTACTTGCACCTTAATCGAATACATATACCGGTGTCTATACCCACCCACGTTCATTTAAATTTTGTAAATGAGATGGTAAGCCAGTCCAGCGTCTAGTAAGAAGACTTTGATCGTTAAAGCTATGCTGCCCTCCGGTATCTCCGTTTTCATGCATCAATGGGCTCTTTACGGATCGTCACTTATGAATTGGTCGCTTTGGCATGTTATTGGTCCTCTCATTACTTGTAATGTCCCGTGTGCGATTACAAGTAACGAGAGGACCAATGTGCCCGGTAATCTCGCCTTTGTGATGTTGCTTCTGATCACTGCTAAAGGATATAGGGCAATGACACTGGTTATCATCTGGAGAGTAAATTTAGAGTCGCAGTAAGTTATTTCTTTCTACATTTCTTTTGAGGGCTTGCTGTTACTCTTTAGATAGCTGCAACATTTTTTTAAGACAACCCAGTCATCTTACAAAATATACTAAGGATCATCTATTTTCGCATTTAGAGAAAAATCTATCTACTTCATCAGTCTACTTGTTGTGATAAAACAAAGATATAATTGAATTAGCGTTAAGTATACCACTGGGAGCATAGAACCTCTTACAGCATTATTATTTTAATACTACATTGAAAAATTGTACTATGATAAAGCACTCTAGTAAATATGTAATACAGTGCAATTTTGTACTACGGAATTTCAATATAGGATTAAGGGGTGGTGGTAGCCCCCCTGGACCGCCTGATCCACTCTGTGCATCCTGGTTTTTGTCCCTAGGATTTTGAGGATTTTGTTGATATTTCACCAGTCGGGTTGACGCAGCACACAAATAAATGCCCGTCTATCATTTTTTAGGAAGGATAACATAAACACCTACAGAGATATTGAATATTAAAAAAATATATATGGAAATAAAACGATAATTGAATAAAATACGTTTGTACCTCTTGGAAAGGTAGCCAAAGATAAAATTTAAAAACATTCGATATTGTTACAGTGTAAGTAATTATTTACATAACTAGGTAGTTACAGTTCCTTTACTATTGTAATTGATTTTCATTGCATACAGACACGCTATATAAGCCTAGTTAGTATATCAATTAAGAGAATACCTACAGCACGCATCAAACGGAAACCAATTTTATAATAATAACAATTCAATTATATCATTCGTTGTTCATTTTGTAACATTATAGAATCATTAATTGAATTTATTGTTTCTTTGGTTACCCTGAGCAGTCTAACACCATAATGAACCCGTGATGATAAATCTACATATACGAGCTTATCCTGACTGATTGACTGACTGACTTACTCATCATCACTCAGCCGAAACTACTGTAGGTAGGAACATGAAATGTTAACAATAGCTTCCTTTTGTATTGAAGGGGACCACTAAGAACTATTTTTTTTAGGTAAGTTAATATCACTCCATTTTTGAAATTTTATTTAGGGATCTTACTCTGTTATATCTTAGGAACGACGGATGCTGCAACAGCAATACTTTGTATGTAGACTATTCTTATTAAATTGTTGAATATGTGTTTCACTAGTTTTTTAAGGGGAAGGAGAAGATGGGGCAAAAGTTAAAGGGTTATATTTTTGGTAATATAATAGGAACCATGAAACTATTTCATGTATATCTACTCTTTTTATAAAACTTAGCGTCACGTGTTTTACAATTATCCAAAATTTCATTACGGGAAGGTGGGGCATATAATTCAACCAGGTACAAATAATATGACGGACGAATGTTAACAAAAGATATGTATATATATATAAATCATCACGGGTGCCTTACGGCGCTCTGGACCGCCTAGACGGCCTTAGGGTGCTCAGCGGAGGGTTTTTTAATCCCACCTCATCGTAGCCGATGGTATAAGTCTACACCGAACAAGTGGCTAGCTCGTCGCGATGTTTGGATAGACTCAATATCCCATCTATGAATAGTTTCACAAGTTGGTATAGTGGAACTGGGGCCGACAGCTTAACGTACTCTCCGAGGCACTATAGTGGTGTTGTTAAACAAATGTACATATTTGTTTAGATTAAAAGTCAAAAGTTTTGGTACAAACTGGGGTTTGAATCAGAGAGCTAAGTGTTTTTAAGTCTAAGACCTAACCAACACGGCCACCACATATATATTAACAAAAGCTATTAATAAATATACTAATGACTTTGGATGTTGTACTTTGGGCTAATACGAGGCTATTATGAACATGAACAAATTGGAAATCTTTTCCCATAGAACCAAGAGTAAATTTAAAAAAAATGGCCTCTCCATAAAAACTAATAATGTTAAAATAATCAATTTGTATGAAGAATCCATTTATTTGTTATTTACGACGCATGCTTCCATGGGAAAAGTTGTTTGATTTGATTAGTAAAGACCTCATAAATGAAAAATCCTTTCAAACAACCTCTCAAAGTATAAAAATACTTTGTTAAAAAAAATCGTAGTTTGTTTGTATATAGTTTATCCGTATAGCCTTTATACCGATGACAGATTACAAATCGGAGCACTCGCTACAATTTCCGGACATGTCAGCGCTAACCCGATACTGTCATCGTGTAAATTGAAACAAGTCAGTACGGGATTTCACGTCAATGCTGAATTCAATATACCCAAAATGTATTTCAAAACCAGCGCTGAATTTGAAGTCAGTAACTGACTTAATGTAAACCTGCCATTATAGTTTTGATAGACAACTCGTTTAATTATAATATGTATATATAGAAAGCATTAAATTAATTATAATACTAATTAGACTTAGTCTTGTGATGCTTTTAAATCCTATCTGGACTATGAAAGGGATACAAGAATAGATGGCCGTATTGTACCTACATCTATAAAAATAATCTATACTAATATTTTAATGCTAAAAAGTTTGTTTGGTTAAACGTGCTAATATTAGGATTTACTTTTTCTTTATAGGAGCTCGGCATGTGACCCCACATCCACCTCATCGAAAGCAGTATGCCTGCATCCAAGAATGAATACAACCAGCTCTTAGAACTGTGTTGTAAGAGCTGATTTCATCCATTATGCCGGCTTAAGATGCCTGTTCACGCTTCGTTTAAAGGACTCAAGGTTATAGGATGAAGGAAACACGCAAGCAGGCAGAGCATTCCACATTTTAATTGTGCGACAGATGTACGAATCACGAAATCTTTTAGTGCGGGTTGATACATCTGCCACAGAATGCGCAAGCATTCTGTTACTTTCACGTTCTTTCTACTGGTTCGAATTGAAAACATATTTTAGTGTTGGATTGCCCGAGGAAGGCTATAGAATATAACATCACGCTACGACTAATAGGAGCAGAGCATCAAAGCATAATAAAGATTAAAAATGTATTCCTTTTGAGAGCTTCCGTTGCGTGCGATGGGTAAACGGTTAAAGTTAGCAGACAAAGTTGCACAAGAATTGCCTTGAGGGTAGCCCGAAGACTGTAGACGTGTTTTTTGTGTTATATTTTTCATAGTTAAGTTTATAACATATTATGGTGCAAAAATGTATCAATTTTGTGGAATTAGCATTCGTAGTGATCGTAAGTGTGAGAAGTGTAGCATTTACGCTGTGATCTCAGTGTTTGTGCTATCTTACCAAATCCCTTTATCTTTAGTAAAATGGTGGTACCTATTACTACTGTACATATTTTTCTTTTTCACTTGTCACTGGCACACTATACTGAATGTTTGCATACGCTCATGTGACCATATCTAATTATATCCTAGTCCTTTCCCTATTCCGTTCTATCCTATTATCCCACTTTTACTTTATACTCGCAATTTTTTTCTACCTTCAACTGGATATTGGAAAAATTACGTGTAAAGCGTAGAGGCCACAAACAAAAGAAGTAGAAGAAATTTGTACGGGATATCATAACAATATGTAGGATATTTATATACATATTACTCCTGTAATAAATTTGGTTCTAGGCCTTTCATTATATTATGTACTAGGAAAATCAATACTATGTAAATATGTGTGTGTATATATGTGCGTGGGTGCATGAGCGTTCACGAATATAAATTCTGTATGTGTGTATAATATGCAAAAATTAGTTGATAATGTAAATTTTAGTATAATCTGCCACTAAATTGCAAAAAATAACACTATAATAATAGAAAATCAGGGTTGAAAACCAATTCTAAGAAATTTATTTTATAATCTATTTTATTGGTTCTTTTTATTTCTATATTCCCGATAAGCATTGTTATTTAACAGCATTGCTCGCTTCCATTATATAATCTACATTTTATCTAAGAATTCCCTCAAGTGGTTCTAAATCCAGAGTTTTCAACAAATCATTTTGATTTTTTTTTTGGTAGGTATATATTTATTATTCTGTTGTATATAAATAAGATTGTGATTTAAAATAAGTTTTAGAAAAATATGTGTTACGCCTTATTCGAGTAATAACACTGTAAGGGTTTTTTAATAATATATTCTTTAGGTTTTGCAGTTTTATGAATTTCCAGAATACAGTTTATAATAATATAATAATAATTATAATTTTCATTAAATTACAGATAAACGGTTTGTTGACAAATATATTCAATATTAAACAAATATTAGGTACATATTCAATAGATTAAGAAATTTAAATAATATGTGTTAAAAAGAAATCTTACGCAAGTCTTACATAATTATACATAAACTAAACTTTTATTCAAAACCCATAACATTATTACAAGAAAATTAAAAAAAAATGAGTAGCAGCATCATACTAGGACCGATTATGACAAAAAAAAATTGCCATATTCAGCTTTGTAAAGAGCTGTATCTAACAAAACAAAAGGTCTATAAGAGTTTATATAAATTTATCTTTTTAAGTGAGCAATGTATTTCTTTTGAAAAATATATGTCTTTAAACTGAAGTATGTAGCAGAGAATCCAATTTAATAAAACATTTATAAGTCCTCTCTGAGCCCGTTCTACGTCTATCAATTGAGTTTTTGCAGAAAATAAATCTGAGAAGTGACTTTTCAAAACTTCATATACAAATTAAATTTATTTATCTACATATAGATATCAATCTATAACCCAGCAGTATAATGTAAAAATGTCTTAAATCAAGGTATTTCATATACATTATAAATCAATATAAACATTAAAATACAAATTACAAACAAAAGAAAACTAATAACACAATATAAAATGAACAACGCTATACATCATACATACATACATATATATCATCACGGGTGCCTTACGGCGCCCGAGACCGCCTAGACGGCCTCAGGGTACCCAGCGGAGGGGCTTTAATCCCACTTCATCGTAGCCAATGGTATGAGTCTACACCGAACAAGTGGCTAGCTCGTCGCGATGTTTTGAATAGACTCATTAACCCATCAGTTTCACAAGTTGGTATAGTGAAACCGGGACCGACAGCTTAACGTGCTCTCCGAGGCACTATAACTTTATGGAAATAATAAAAAAAACAGCATGTAATTGAATAACATTTTAACAAACTTTTTTCGACCACACATTATTTTCCATAACGCTTTCAAAAAATTCAAAGGTACTTTCCGAGTAGATGTAGTATAAATTATATTTAAATATGTTGATGAAAAATTTTAAGTATAAAGAAACTTGTTCTGGTTATCCCTAGAAAATCGTTTAACACTCTAATATGTGTTTTCACGAGATTGTGTTGGATACACTCTATGCTTTTACCTAGCTTATATATTATTCTGCGATATTTCTTAGTTTTTATCTTACACTTCGCATTAGTATTAAAATTTTATATATCATTTATATTTACATAAACAACATAGCTATAGCATATTTCCACTCATTTGATTTAAAATGACCTGAAAAAACATAGTTGTTATTCACTTAAGATCATGTATTTTTCATGTAGGTAGATAAGAATTTTGCAAAATCTCGATATATTACTTATGTATTTATACTGTGATTATTGCATTACGACACGTGCGAAAATAGACCAGTTCATTGTTTATTTATGTCGATATATCTTAATAAAGTATTCGATTGCACTGAATATATAAAAATTCTAGTTAACAAAGAAAAATCGCGACGAGCTAGCCACTTGTTCGGTGTAGACTCATACCATCGGCTACGACGAGGTAGGATTGGGTACCCTGGGGCCGTCTAGGCGGTCTCGGGCGCCGTAAGGCACCCGTGAAAATATGAATGTATATATATATATATATATATATATATATATATATCATTGTGATAAAAAATACCCAGTATATATGGTGGTTTTGTGTTAAAGTACCTGCCCTTACTGTCACGTGTCAAAAATCTATCCTGTATAATAATAATAATATATAAGACAATTTACACATATTGTTCTGGTCACAAACTAAGCTCTAGGCTTGTACTATGTGTACCAGAAGGAACGATATCTATTATATTTTATAAACACCCAGACCATTTTTGCCATGGGTGGGAATCAAACCCATGACCTCCGGATACAAAGCCAAAGTATAGTAGATATATATTAGTATGGATTTATATAATATTTATTTGAAATTTTTGGCAAAGGGCATATTTGTTACAAAATATGCAGCATACCGAAAAATTTTGCCCACAGATTGTTTTCATAACCTAACTTAATACCAGAAATGTCTGATAGATGCCGCTAGTTATAATTTTTAACGTACAATTATTTGTTAAAGCTTATCCTTAAGAGTTCAACTAAATACTTCTTCTTTAATAACTTATAGAACGCTCATTAATGGGTTGACACTATTTTTTTGTAGAAATCAATATCCTTCATTGGATAGATTTCAAATATTATTGCTTATATACTAGGGATGTGACATCTAAAGAAAAAAATCGATTAACTAATAATCAATTTTTTCTCCCAATTAATTAATCGATTTACAAATATCGATTATTTTAGAATAATCTATTTTAAAAAAAATCGATTTTTTATCCAAAAAAATAAAAAGGCATTTTTGTAGTCATTAAAACAATACTAGTCCTAATAATATTAAAATTTTAATCCGAAACAAAACTTTATCCCGCATTTCCCTCTTTTTTATGTACAGAACCCTAGTAAGCACCAGCATTCGGTCTTGAAGATTTTTTATATATATACCTAAAGAATAGATAACTTTAAAAAGAAAAAAAACCTATACAGGGTGACTTTGAAAAGATATACTTTGAAATAATTTGAGGTTCTGCTGATCAAATCGAACAACTTTTCCCATGGAACCATGAGTCTCAAATGAAAAAAAAAATTGCCTTAAAAAAAGTTAAAACAACCAATTTGTATATGGAACCCTAATTTTTTTTTCATTTGCGACATATGATTCCTAAACAATTATTTTAAAGACCGCATCGTTGCTTTTTAACTATGTTTAAATTTAATTAAAGTGTTAATTCTTGTCAATTATTTTATGTATAATAATAATTTAATATGTTTTAATAATTATATAATTATAATTAATTTTATTAAATTTATCTTTGCCACATGGCACTATGTTGGAATCCGTTTTTCGTTTGTATGGTATTTTTTTTCTATTAGGGAAATTTTTGGTAAGTAATATTATTATATATATAATAATATTACTAAAAAAAGTGTCATGTCACTCATTAGTGACAGATTAATTTTTGTATTATTTATTTACAATATTTGTTATTTATACTCAAAATTCCAGTTACAGTATTTATTAATATATCAATTACCTCCTCTTTTGGTTTATTATCAAAAATTTCAGATATTCAAAGGTAATAAGTACTTTAATGAATATGAACATATTACCAATGTATACGAAATCATAAATATACAAGGTACCTATCTCGTATGCTTCGGATACTTCAATACTAAAATATTAAATCTTGGATGCCTAGAAATTAAATACCTACCTACTTTGACGCAAGATGGATCACACTACAAATCAACTCATACCGGTAAATGCAGATATATTTCAAGAATGTTCATTATGTACTGATGGAAAACGATACAAAGGTCGAAGGGGCATGGCCATCCATATGAGTCGTCGACATCCTTTACAACCAACTTCTATATTAATTCCAACTGCTAGTCAGCCGTCTTCCACTTCACAAAATACGGACATCAATAATATTCCACTTCATGAATTATTATCAAAATTAAAAAGTAATATTAAAATCATTAAACGGATTCCTAGAGGGGCTCGCATAGCTGTCGCTAATTGTCTGTCTAACTGCATTGCTAAAGTAGTCAAAGATAATACGATAGAGTCTTGGAAAAATCTTTTGACATTTTCATATTCGGTTCTACATGTAAAAAATATTAATAGTAACATCTCACTCACAGCTCAAATAAAATTAAATACTGCAGATCTATTAATTCCAGATATTATAAGCAATTTAAATCAAACAAATTATTCAAAATCTAAATTAGTTGAAACCAAAATTTCAGATGGCGATGTAAGCGGTGCAGCCAAAATTCTTTTTTCTGACGACAAGTTTGCAATAGATTCAAACAGTACCATTGAATTGTTACGCGAAAAACATCCCACTCCTTATTCTTTTTTTCAATTACCCACACCACCATCAGATATACAACAGAACTTATGCATTTTAGAAACTGACGTTTTTAATTCATTATCATCATTTCCAAATGGATCATCAGGAGGTCTTGACGGAATCACGCCGCAACATCTTAAAGACCTCATAAGTCCACTAACAGTAGATGCAGGTAAACAACTACTTACTAATCTCACATTATTATTAAACCTAATGTTAGCAGGAAAAGTGCACAAAGATATTATTCCAATATTATATGGAGCAAATTTAATTGCGTTAATTAAAAAAGATGGAGGTATCCGACCTATAGCTGTTGGCAGTACATTCAGACGTTTATCATCAAAATTATGTTGTAGGGCTTTTCAAACTAGATTTACAAATATATTTTTACCTTATCAATTTGGTTATGGCATAAAAGGAGGTTGTGAAGCCGCCGTTCATGCAGCTAGGTCGTTTTTAAAATCAAGCGAATATGATGTTTTCATAAAAATTGACATAAAAAATGCCTTTAATTCCGTTGACAGAGGGGTTTTATTAGGTGAAATTAAAAATAATATTCCAGAAATATATAGTTATCTTTGGCAATGTTACGCAACTTCTTCAAAATTAATGTATCGAAAAATTGAAATAAATTCTTCTGTTGGTTGTCAGCAGGGAGACCCCCTAGGGCCGGCAATTTTTAGTTTGATTATACAACCTATAATCACCAAATTAAATTCTAAATTCAACCTTTGGTATTTGGATGATGGCACTTTAGGTGGAAATATAGATATAGTACATAAAGATCTTCAAGAAATTATATCAAAATTCTCTGCTTTAGGCCTATCTTTAAATTTTAATAAATGTGAAATGTATATACCGGATCATATATTGCTAAGTCAGAGAATACATATAATAAATAAACTTAACAACATTCTTCCTAATATTTCAATAGTAGATAAACATTCTCTCACGCTACTTGGCGCACCAATATTTGATGAATCTTTACCTAATTTTGTAAATGAAAAATTAGGAATTTTTAAACAAATGACGAAACACTTATTTGAAATAAAATCTCACATGGCGTTGTATATTTTACGCCACTGCCTTTTTACACCAAAATTCACATACTTTCTCCGTTGCTGCCCCATATGGAAATACCCTTCTCTCACATCAAAAATCGATAAAAACATAAATATGACACTATCTGAAATTCTGAACATAAAATTTGATGAAAGAAGTTTTACCCAAGCTACCCTACCTATAAGTTATGGTGGGTTGGGAATTCGGTTGAGTTCTAGTATAGCGCTTCCCGCCTTCCTGTCCTCTGCCCACAGTGCACGCTCTCACATCGGTAATATTTTAAATATAAATTTAAACGAAGTAAGAGTGTGTTACTTGGATGAGGCCAGAGAGGCGTGGAGTTACGCTTATCCTCAGGAAATTTTTCCTACAGAAACCGGTTTACAAAAATCGTGGGACATACCCGGGATCAAATTAATTCATAAAAAAATATTGGAGGAATCGACCTTTGATTCGGATCGTGCACGTCTTCTAGCAGTTTCAGAAAAAGAATCGGGATATTGGTTACACGCTCTACCATCAAGTCATATAGGTACATTATTAGATAATAATACTCTTAGCATTGCAGTTAGTTTAAGACTGGGTGCTAAGATTTGCGAGCCCCACCAGTGTTCATGTGGACGAGGCGTGGACACATCCGGCCACCATGGACTGTCGTGCATGAAAAGCGCTGGCAGGATTTACAGGCATAGTAGTTTAAATGATCTTATTAAAAGAGCGCTAACTACTGTGTCTGTACCTGCTATGTTGGAGCCACCAGGCATGCTGCGCAACGACGGTAAAAGACCAGACGGCGCTACTTTAGTGCCGTGGTCTCTTGGACGAGCTCTCGTATGGGATGCAACCTGCGTAGACACGTTGGCTGCGTCCCATTTAAGAGAGACCGTCCAGCGAGCCGGTGCAGCTGCTGAGCAGGCGCAGACGCTCAAACGCCGCAAATATTCCTCTTTAACAGAAGACTACATATTTGCGGCGTTTGCAGTGGAAACGTTAGGTCCATGGTCGTCGGATGCTAAAAAATTTGTAAAGGAAATTAATTCAAGATTGGTCCTCGCCTCGAGTAATCCACGGGCTGCGGCGTTTTTCTCTCAGCAGGTAAGCCTTACCATCCAAAGGGGAAACGCCGCCAGCATCATAGGAACTTTGCCACATGGCACTGGTTTGGAATCCGTTTATCGTCTTTAGGCATTTAAAAACCAAAAATTTTAGGTATTATTGACTTTATATATTTTTAGGTATTTTTTGTATATCAGGATTTATAGGATAATTTATTTTTAAGTTAGTTTATATTTTTAATTACTTATTTATATTTTATGTTTTTTAAGTTTCAATGAATAAAAATTGCAATGTAAGTTTTCATGAAGAGTGTTATATATATATATATATAATAAAAAACGACAAGTGCAAATATATATATATATATATATATATATATTTGCACTTGTCGTTTTTTTTATTCATGTTATCTTTTGAATGAAATAAACTATATTTATTTTAACTAATGTAAGCCTACTCTTTTACGATACGTATTTTTTTCGTATAGCGCCTTAAGAAAACAGGAAATGGATTCTCGATCCCGAATGTCTAAAAACGTCTAAATATTGCACGTTCACAAAAAAAATATACGTTCTTTTTTAAAAAAAGAAGCATTTAATCTTCGAGTTTCCGAATACATTTTCTGTGGTCTTGATCTTATTAAATTTAAATGCGGAGGTTTGTACGGATGTTTGATATTCAATCATGCCAAAACGGCTGACCTGTTTGGCAGAGAAATAGATTATAGTCTGGAATAGTACATTTTCTATTATTTTACCTATAAATGTACATCCATGGGATATTTTGTTTTTCATTTCACAAAGCAAGCGATCGTTCTCGATGGAAATAAAAATAATAGCAGATAAGCAAGCTACTTTTTATCCTTGATGAAATTTGAAAAAGAAATACATTATAGTTTATAGTAAATATAAATTTTGAAAGCGATGTGGAAAATGATAATTTCCATAAGGTTTTTTATTTTTATTCTTAATAGTAATAATGGGTATATTTGTTTGATAAAAAACTCCATTAAAATATTTCCAATTTCATATCTATTTATATTTTAGGAGAAATAATTATTTTTCTGCACAATATACGTGGTGGCCTAGTTGGTTAGACCTTGGACTTAAAAACGCTTAGGTCCCCGGTTCGAATCCCGGTGTGTACCAATGAGTTTTTAATTAAAAACAAATATGTACATTTGTTTAACAACACCACTATAGTGCCTCGGAGAGCACGTTAAGCTGTCGTTCCCGGTTTCACTATATCAACTTGTGAAACTGTTTATACGTAGATGGGTAATTGAGTCTATTCAAAACATCGCGACGAGCGATTGTTCTACACTTGTTCGGTGTAGACTCATACCATCGGCTAGAACGAGGTGGGATTAAAACCCCTCCGCTGGGTACCCTGGGGCCGTCTAGGCGGTCTCGGGCGCCGTAAGGCACCCGTGATGATATATATATAAATAGTTTTTATTTAATAAGGTTATATCAAATATATAATAGGCAATTAATGAAGCTATACATTTACACCTGCAGGGTAACCACCGACTCCGATACCGTGAGATCTCGTTCGAGTTGAGTTAAATAATGATAAGCAAAGCGTTATGAATGATATTGCACTATGCCAGTGCCCATACATATTTAAGAAAGTGGCAAAAAATTTTTTTTTGTTATATATATATCATCATCATGCCAGCCTTTCACCCGTCCACTGCTGGACATAGGCCTCCCCCAAGGACCGCCACAACGACCGGTTCTGCGCTGCCTGTATCCATCGGCTTCCCGCGACCTTTTTCAGGTCGTCGGTCCATCTTGTGGGGGGCCTGCCTCTGCTGCGTCCTCCAGCACGCGGTCGCCACTCGAGAACCTTAATGCCCACTGCCACTTAATATATATATATATATATATGTATATATTTTTGTTAAGTAATATTATTATATATATAACATTACTTATATATATATATGGTCGCCACTTTAAATGCACTTTTCTCCATAGTGGTTGCCGCTTAGGTTGTGGGATTTATATATATATATATATATATATCATCACGGGTGCCTTACGGCGCCCGAGACCGCCTAGACGGCTCCAGGGTATGAGTCTACACCGAACAAGTGGCTAGCTCGTCGCGATGTTTTGATTAGTATCAATAACCCATCTATAAACAGTTTCACAAGTTGGTATAGTGAAACCGGGACCGACAGCTTAACGTGCTCTCCGAGGCACTATAGTGGTGTTGTCAAACAAATGTACATAAATTTTCAAATTAAAAACTCATTGGTACATACCGGGATTCGAACCAGGGACCTAAGTGTTTTTAAGTCCAAGGTCTAACCAACTCGGCCACCACGTATATTGTGCAAAAATATGCTTTTTAATATCCACATTATTTTAGTGTAACCATAACCATATTAATTTCAAGAATATGTCAATATCTGCAAAAAGTATGCTTTAAAATATATCATACAAATTCAAAGATATCATACATTATAAACACACACACATTCATACCTTATCCTAATTGTTTTAAAAAAACCTAAGTATATTTATTATATTTTCTTAATTTTAATGTCATACGACTGAAGACGCCATGTAAGGCGAAATATATCGTAACCAAATAAAATTGAGTTTTATTTATATTATTATATACCTATAATACATTAAAAAGTAATATAAACAAATTAGGTACTAGTAAGATAATTCCGGGGAATAAATGTGTAACAGAGGAAAGTGGTGACATTGGTGAGATACGAGTAGGTAGCCGCGCGGCCCAATCGCGCGGTCGGCTCCCTACCCTACAGCAGATGTGACGAAAACAAATTTAATATAAACATTTAATTTTATTGGACTGTAATGTTTCTTTGATTGTAATGAAATTTTGCATAGTGTTACTCAGCACTTATCATAAAATGTTTAATATATTTACTTAAATGTTTACCCGTGCAAAGCCGGGACGGGCCGCTAGTAACATATAATATAATATGTATGCGTCAAATATTTTATATATCATTACACAATATTTTACAAAACAAAAACAAATATAAATTAATAAATATTCCTATTAATTATATAAATCTAGAACGCCGCGCCGCCCTCTTACGCACCTAGAATACTGGTAGTTATACGTATGCTTTGTGCGAGAAATGTTTCAGACTAATTTCAAACAGTCTTTTATAAAGCTCCTTGAAAATTCAGCCAAACAGCTTAAATATATTCCCGAGACTTGAATACTTGCGCCGTTTGAGGTTTTCAGCATTCAAAGCTATCCTACCGTATTTGATTATTACTATTATACCGTTATAGTGATTTTTTTTATTAATAATTCAATTTTAAATTAAATAGTATATACATTTTAAATAGTATATACGTGGTGGCCTAGTTGGTTAGACCTTGGACTTAAAAACGGTCCCTGGTTCGAATCCCGGTGTGTACCAATGAGTTTTTAATTAAAAAAATTATGTACATTTGTTTAACAACACCACTATAGTGCCTCGGAGAGCACGTTAAGCTGTCGTTCCCGGTTTCACTATACCAACTTGTGAAACTGTTTATACGTAGATGGGTAATTGAGTCTATTCAAAACATCGCGACGAGCGATTGTTCTACACTTGTTCGGTGTAGACTCATACCATCGGCTAGAACGAGGTGGGATTAAAACCCCTCCGCTGGGTACCCTGGGGCCGTCTAGGCAGTCTCGGGCGCCGTAAGGCACCCGTGATGATATATATATAAATAGTTTTTATTTAATAAGGTTATATCAAATATATAATAGGCAATTAATGAAGCTATACATTTACACCTGCAGGGTAACCACCGACTCCAATACCGTGAGATCTCGTTCGAGTTGAGATCGAGAAGGATGTGTTTGGTAGTACAAAAAGTGAAACATCGTTATTTGAATTGCCCAATGCATAACTAGTTCGAGTACCTAATTAATTACAAAAATATATATATAATATTATGAAGTTTGTAAATGTGATTTGTATGAAATGACGTCATTTTTGATCCCAACTCGAACGAGAACTCACGGTATCGGAGTCGGTGGTTACCCCCCTGGAATACTAAAGCATTATTTGACATAATAAACTTAGAAAAAAACTACATAGTTCAAGATGTATGATGCTCTATATGTCTACATTTAAATATCCAGGCTTTTATATTATTCTTTAAAATAAGATACTATACACACACACACACGATAAGAACACTATTTCACGATCACGATTGGTGTTCCTTTTATCGAGAATTAGCTTTATTTAGAGATATTATAATAAAACTGTAAAATTAGTTCTCATCATCATGTTTATATTTTGACAATACGTTCAAACAATTACTTTTACTCGTAATCCTTGACACCGTCGTTCTTCAGATGTAGGCTGTCGGTAATAATCTAGTCATGTTTAATCTAATCTAACAGGATCATGTCTTCTTGCAGTTTCTATGCTTCATTAGTTACCGTGTTATTAAATATATGGAAACACTATTGTTAAAAGATATTAGATTTTGCCTACGGCTTTGGCTATCATGTCGACAAAACAATGATATGTAAAGGTAGACAATATTAGTACCTACTTTTTTCTGTAAAGTTTGCGTCTGCAAGTTTTTAAAATTTAATATAATATGTTTAACAAGCGACCCCAACCTAATGGTTAAGGTTAAGCAGATTACAACAAGGCCGGACCTGGAATGGGTGACCGCTTTATGCAATGATGCTATACCATTAAAAACAACACAACAAGCTCGCCATTTGTTAGGTGTTGCCTCCCAATACTATCGGCGAAATGATCACAGTTAAACCCTTAGCTGGGTACCCTGAGGCCGTTTAAAAGGTTCTCGGGAGCCAAAAAGGTCTTTTTTGTGTTTTTTTAATCTTTTTTTTTATTTATTCTAGGATACCGCGACATTTCCTCGAAAATACCTTATAAATAAATTTACATCACATACATACATATTTGTTAATTTTACTGTCATATTTTGCAGTCCTGCTTACTGTCATACTGCACCTATTGAATGATAGCAATTTAATTAGGCACATTGATTTCTTGTATTGAAAAGTACTTTCTTCGCTTTTCTTTCGACTAGGACAGATCGCACAAGTCTTTTGAATAATAATAGTGTGACCAGAGCAATATGTGTAGATTGTCCGACATATTATTATTATATCAGTGGGTCCAATAAATCGTTCAATATGCCGCCATAAGTTAAGTTTAATATGTAAACAAATTAACCCATACCCGCTTACTTTTAACACAGTGGCAAGTATAAATAAAACACTTTCTTTTAATAAAAACTAAAGTAAGTTTAAACGCTAGTTAGTTCTCATGATTGTCTTACCTTAACTAAATGATACCTAGTAGTTAATTTGTTATCTTCGTATCATTTGTTACTATAATTAACTAACATAGCTACATCAAGCTTTTTTGTATGTTTCTATTCCATAGGACTTTAGTCTTTGTTAGTCAGCTTTTAAGTTCTATTTTAAATTAACTCTCTTGTTCATTTGTCGTGTATTTTGAAAGTGTACCTATGATATGGATGGTCTGTTGAAGGATTGTTTGTATATCATACTTAGGAAGATATTAACTATATTAAAGTATCTTATAAATATCGCGGCTTTTCACGCATTAATAAGTCTTTAAACATTTTTTTTTTTTAATATTGATTCAAGTTTCTATCTCAAATCTTTGCTAAGATAATAAATTGTTCCTGTAATAATCCTGTACCACCTTTTTTCTCTTTTAACTGGTGACCACAATTTCATGTGCATTTTATTTATTATGAAGAAGAGTTTGCCACTTGTCTGAAGTAGTCTCAGAATCCTAAGGGCCGCGGGGCCATCTTGAGTGTCGTAACGGGGAATTGGATAGAATTTTTTTTTTGTTACAATAAAACACAAACAAAATAAATTTCTAAAAAATATATTATTAATATTAAATTGAATACTCGTTACAAATATACGACAATATTAATAACTTACTAAATATCTTAAAAATCAGTCTTTTTTTTATAAAAAATATAATTTGAATAAATAGGAATAAAGTAAGTAAATTTGTTTACACCAAACTCTTTTTATTCTATATTTTTTACCGCATATTTCAACATAACCTATAAACATTTTTATTACGATAGATTCAAATATAAGTCAAAATCTAAAATGTTGCATTTTTTTCAAGTACAGTCTGTTTTAATTATTACATATAATTTATATTATTATTTATAGCAACTAGAAAAAACATAAATTAAAAAAAAAATCTATTTAATGCTATTGGACTTAATTTTGGACATATGAGACGATTTGATGCAAACAATTTCTCTAATAAGTTTAATAAAACATAAATTAATTATAAATACAAATATCAGACTATACAATGTTTCGATCACTGTTTCACAACCGACTTAGCCGCGTCTGAAGAAACAGACAGTTGCTGAGGTACAGAATATGACGCAGGAGCATAAGTCTGTGCCAAGTAAGGCCCAGGTCCGACTGACTCCTGCAGCTTATCGGCTTCCTCTGGCGCTACAGGGCACATACACGGCACCAGCTGTACGTGCTGAAGAGAAACTGGTGTTAAAGCAGCCCCAGCAGGAACGCTTATAGGAATAGGAGCCATGTTTTGCTGCATCATTTCTGGTTGAGAGTAAGGTTGGGGTGCCACTTGATACATTTTGCGGGTTTCGTATGGATTGTACGAGTATTGGTATCTGTAGGCTGTTTGCATGTTTTGGGGGTAAGGTTGTACCCAGGATTTTTGGGCTGCTGTTGTTCTGTAAAGTATTAATGTTGTTAGAAATTATTTAAAAAAAATATCTACTACTCGTTATACTTAAGAGTTGTCGTTACAGAAAAATGTACCCTAAATAAATATTATAATAATTTTTGTGTACTTTCTTAACAAATGTTATAACATGTTTTGTATACTATCTCTCTGACCTCTTACTTAGTACTCAACAGTACACTTAGACACCATCCATAATAGTGTTTTGTTTAGAGTTTAAAGGATTTTTATAGAGCACGGCATGTGACTTTGTATCTATAAATTGTAAGCATAGCTACTAAGCCCATAAATGGGATCGTTTAATACATTGTTTAACATCATTGATCGCTCCCTATGCTGGTTAAATGATGCGGTTAAGAAATGGGCGGCGGTGAAATATGCATTACGAGTCTATTTTAATATCTTCGCTACCTTATAGTCAAATCAACTGTGATAGTCTCCTTTATGGGCAAGGAATCGTATATGGTGATTAATATTTATTTTTAAATGTAAATATAATTCAAGTTTATTCAGTTAAGTTCAGTTCAGTTAAAATTAAATAACATAAAATAAATAATACTAAAAATAATTTAAAAGAAAGGTAGCTGAAAAGGCCTTAATAATAAAACTATGTAAATTAAACCTCCTAAAAAGAAAAACAATTTAAATAAAATAGATACCTAAATGTAAATTAGTTATAAAATATAAAAGGATTACGAAACATCCCAATTCCCAGCTATTAGGTATTTATTTACACTTAATAAAATAGTTTTAAAATAGCTTAATACCTTGAATCTGACCCCCATTTCAGGAAAAAAGCTTGTGAAGTCGCGATCATAGTCACCATAATAACCAACTGCATCTGTGAACAAAATGTATAATATATTATGTATATTTTAATTAATATAATATTAAATATATGAATATTATTATTATAAAATATATGAGGTGTTAATTTAACACCCGATGAATAGAATTTAATTAACACACTTTCCATGATTTTTTTTTTCGTTTTAAGTATATTTTTAAATAATTTATTGTCCCATTTAAATATATTGAAGATACATATTAAATGTATCTTCAATATATTTAAATCACAATGTATGCGGGAAAAAATAATTTAACTAATTTATACATGATAAAAAAAATATACAGGGCAAAAAGGCCAGAGTGAACAAGTCAAATATTAAGGCTAATAGAACGCTCAATCAGTCGTTTATACCACATGAAAAGCGCAAAATTCAAAGGCTGGGTTGCACCAAAATAAACTCTCTGTAAATGAATGTATCAATGAACGAATGAATCTTTAAAATTCGTTAAAGTAATTGTATCGATTCATTCAATCATTCATACACTTTGGTGCAACTCAGCTTAAGCTTCCAAAAAAGGTTCATCAATTCCTGCCAGATATCGAGGACGATTGGAAACTTCATCAATACAACGTTTTGGATGTGGATTCTTATAGCCGCATTAAAAAAACTCCATAAAAGAATCATTTCAGGATAGTCGAAAAAGTCAAAGAGGCACCAAGCTTTTATAGGATGTTGCTGAAAAGGAATTAATAAATATCGCTGGAAACGATGTATCGATCGACGCACAAATAGCCTATTTTGAATTCTTATTATGTAGTGTATTAATATAATACACAATACAATAAATATTTTCTAATCAACTCTTTGGTATTACTTTACAATGAAACTATTTAGAAACTACTTAAAATGAAATTATTAAAATAAAAATTAATACCATGACGATTACATCAATCCCACCAAAATATTTTTTTATAAATTTCAAACATTCGTATCCAATGAAGTATAATAAAATAATTAATGCCTTTTTAAACAAGTCATTTACAGTTATAAATATAGATAATCTGTAATTAATCAAATTTATAACAAAATATAATAGTTGCTTTGTGTAACTAAAGCCATTTAATCCACACGCACGGTTTAATAATATTTAAATTTCATTTTGTTATACAATGCATAACCGTAATGGATTTTATTGTTAAATTGTGTAAGGAATCATTAGTACTCATCTAATTAAACATATTATATCATAACTAAATATTTTATATTAGTACAATTTGTGCATAATTGTTTTACGTACAAACAGTAGGTATATAAATAATATTTGTACATCTGATTAAATTTTTGGACTTTTATTTTTATAAAATTAAATTAATGATACGACCCAATGTTGTTTAACAATATTTTTTTGCTTTGCCGGCTATGGTTAATGTGATTACGAAAAGGCATTTTTTTTTAATTGCATTAAAATTAATAAGTGTAATATTATATAAAATATTTTATTATTAGTCGGATAATTTACACATATTACTCTGGTCACAACTATAGGGCTGTTCTATGTGTACCAGAAACAAAGATATAATACTCGTATATAATATATTTATAAACACCCAGACCATGACACAGAAAAATGTACTAATATTTTTTTGCCATGGGTGGGAATCGAACCCACGACCTCCGGTTACAACACCAAAGGAGCAACCATTAGCATAGTAAAATATATATTGTAATGTTTTATTACCTATATATGCAATAAAATATGTATCGACTTTTACCCAGACCTACCTATTCATTTATTCAACCCCAAATAAAAAATAAAATACTTAAATATTTCCAAGAATTTCACTCCTTGATTTTATATTTTACTAGAAATAAATTTTACTAATCTATAAAGATAATAACTTTACAACAACAAAAAAAAAACAAATAGAATCACTTACTAACTAAACAATTACTACTTTCTATGTCTGGTTTCAGTTTTAGCCATTCCTATTTCTTAAAGCAAGCTTAGGATAAAGTTCTAAGACGTGTTCGGTTAAAAACTAATAAATCTGTAACTACCAGCGATTACAGATGCCAAAGTTTCGAAATTTTCATCCCGATCACGTCGAGACGATTGCATCGATATGGATAAATTTGCACAAGTTTAAACACAGTTAAGGGAATTTGGTGATATGAGATTAATTATTTACAGCATAGATAATTATTTAATATTTTTGTTACTGTAAAAACGCCCAAATAAGTTTTTTTTGATGCCAGAATAAATTATTTCTACTTATAAGAAAAAAAACTGAAGTGAGTAGAGAATTGAAAAATGTTATATTCCTATAACATTTTTCAACACTCTGATTTATTTTTTTCAGTAATTTCGGTAATGCTACTCTTCATGGAAAATAAATTAATATGTATTCACTATTTCCGAAATTTTAATAAGAAACGAATAGAAGCAAAAAGTGTGGTTTTTGTATTTAAGGGCCCTGGAGTCGACTTGACGCCCGCTTGTATGGGTACTAGTACTACCAATATTACAACTTGGCTGTTGGTCTAAAGTCAATTATTATTGTTATGTTCGTAATTGTACGCAAAAATATTTTTGTTGAGGGTAGTTTTTAATATAAGTATTATAGTATTTAAAGAGTTTTTTTTGGTAGGTTTAATTTTAAATATTCATAGGCAGGTAGCCTAATATGTTTGTAACATTAATTGCATATCCAGAGGGAGGGGCTATACATAAAATATCGTTTTTTTTAACGTATTCCTAAAGGTATACGTATACAATACAGGATTTTTTAATTAATAGTTATAACAAAACTTTTCTAAGAAACATATAAAAACGAGGAAATAATAACAAATAACAGGGGAAAAATCCTGGATCAGCCCCTGAGGGTAGTGACAATACGTGCTCCAACCTTGGTATCCATGCTGTTCATTCAAGTGACAAACCTATGATATTTACTAACAAAATCGATTTATTACATCCATACACATTTTATATGTAAAACGTGTTTAGGGGTAAAAGTAGCCCCAGCCTAGTGGTTAAGTCAATGCGCAACTGATAAAAAGGCTGGATCTGGGATGGGTGACCGCTTTATACAATGAGAATATAACATTATAAATACGGCTCACCACTTGTTAGGTGTTGCCTCTGAATACCATCGGCAAATGAGGGTGTGTTCATCCCTCCACTGGGTACAAATTGGTATATCCAAAAAGGCACCCATGATGGTATGATAGTATCTAAATGTAGTAGAAGGGCGCGCAGTTTTAGATTAGACGAACTCTACCTAAACCTTTTCGATATTTAATATTTAAATAAAATATTTTAAAAGCATTCATTCTAAAGTGCGATATAAAGTAACTTCGTAGTAGAAATTCAATGTCCTGGCATGGCGACATCGCCCGACCGACATTTAGAATTCTCCGATAATTTTCTCTGAAAGCTTCTATACCCTTTTTATAGGCTACACTTCCTTTAACAATCGAATTATATTATATAAAATTTTATTTTGTTTACTTTGTAAAAACCTATGGACGACACTACGCAAAATCAAAAACTAAAAAAAACGATAATTACGAAAAGAGAATTCCGGATCATGTTTATTTGCTTTCACAATTAAAATAACTTTTCTGTAAGTATATTATTAATTTTCTTCTATATTTGGATAATTACCAGTTATTTTCGCAAAATTTAACATTATCGATCATGTTTGGAGATGAGAGGAGAGAGTGGGATAGGAGAACAGTAATCTCTCCGACATTTTTAATTTTAATCAAAAACTTAATTATATAAAAGGTGTTCAAGGAAGAGGTTCAATTTTTTTTTTGTTAGACACTTTTTAGTTTCTTGTCATTAACATTCTGATATTTATTCAAATAGAGCAGTACACGTTTGACCAACGAATAATTATTATAAAAAACCTACTACAAATATTTATAAAAATATGCAGAAACAGTTAGAAATGTTCGCGCTAGGTCCGGTTTGGCCCAAATTATGCTATTTAACTCCAATTCTTTGAGGCTACATAAAATCTGTATGAAGACCTCAAAAAATCCTGAATATGAAATTCCTAAAGATGAAATCGTACGAGTAGTTTTATTAATGAGATATATTTAAACATAAAAATGTTAAATTTTAACAAAAGGATAATATCATCTCGGTCTAAATGAGGACATTTGTATGTTATAATTTTTATATTTAATCGGCATTAATTTCTTTAAGTTTTCTCTAAAATATCTGGTAAATGTTCACAATTCACAGGTTTTATTAAAATAATTTAACCCAACATTATATCAATATTATCTACGATCAATTTAATGTGAAATTCGATATTCTTCTGATTGTTATATTTTTCTTATTGTTTGTACATTGTTAATTTAATTTTAATATATTTAAGTTTTTTTTAACTCATGCTCCGTTCCTATTGGTCGTAGCGTTATGCAGCCTTCCTCGATAAATGGCTATCCAATACTGAAATATGTTATTAATTCAAACCAGTAGTTCCTGAAATTAGCGTTTTCAATGAAACCAACAAACTCTTGAGCATTGTTATATTAGTAAAGATATGTATCACCTTAAACAACCCATGTAGGTAAATAGTTAATAGTGATAATTTAAATACCCTTTAAATTTTTCGCCCATTTTCAACGTTATATTTTTTACCTTTAATTTAAATTCAATAACATAGATAAATTATTATTTTTTAATAACAGGTATAAAAAATACACAAAAAACATAAACTACTGGTTCCGTGATTTTCGAAATATTGCTTCTAATTTTAAAAGCTAATTATTTAACTGAAAAATCTTGCAAATGACAATTTCCCATGAAACATCGACATTTAAACATTATTCAATGTAAATATATACTACCAATAAAATACCTAAATAAGGACATTTGTAAAGAGGAAACCAGAGTAGTACAAAGACAATGTTTATTAGGTAACAGTAAGTATAATCGAGTAAGAAACAAAACAATCACGACACTCTAAACGAGAGTGGTAAAATGAAAGTCAAACGAAGCAAAAAAGTTAAGGAAAGACAAAGCATCGGAATGAATGTGATGGAAATAGAAAAAAAAAACTTGGAACATCTTTACAAGTGTAAGTAATATCTCGTATGGGCTTTCTCATATTTTATTTCCACTTACACTTTTACGACTTTAATCATAATCTAAATCGGCGTAAAGTTCGAAATAAAATCTAAATAACTTATTTCATGTATTTTTTTTTTATTGATTGAAGAAGATATTTTTTTATCAATAAAGGTTTTATTTATTGTTCACACATAGGCCAAGTATTTTCATCTGGTTTTTATAGCTTGCGCATTAGAGGCTATTTTTAAGTCAACCGGCAGTTTGATCGCGCTGAAAAATAGAATGAAACTTTAAAGCGATAGAACGTGTAAAACCAATTCACATTTTTTTACTGTTTTTGGAACCATTTTTTTTTTATCCGGTACAGATATAGATGTTGTTCGTTGAAATTGCATACTTCGCACGAATTATAAAGTATAAAATCGGCTTACGATAGCGAACAATTGCCCAACTCAAAGTCTTTAGTGCGTGCTACATTGCGCGTACGCGCGTTGTGTGTGAGGTCAGAGACTACAGAGGTCTATCCCATAGTCAAAGAGTATCTGACTCAATTAAAGTTAGTTAAAAACGTGACAAAATTATGTTGCCTATGAAGGCAACATAATTTAGAAGAAAAGCGTCTAAAAGTTTTCCGACTACAATCGGCTATATACGCCCATCCTTTTTATTTAAAGCCACTCAGTTTGCTCTAAATAAAATTGATGTGATTTCCTTATTGGCTGTACTACCTGCTAGAATAAGATTTATCAAGAAGTTATTTGTGTGAAAAGGAAATTTCCAGAATCTGGTGTTTAGATTTATTAGGTCCCTGAGGTATTGCGGTGTGATACTGTCAAGACCTTCAGAAGATCCATTAGGAAAACTTAGTAGAATGTTTGGAAAGTGCGCAGTTGTCACTATAAAGGTCAAACTAAAGTCTTGCAGTCTTTCGTTTGACCTTTAAAATTGTGAAAAATGTTTAAAACGCCTGGGAAAATCAGTTTTCCGGAGACTACTGCATCGATCTCTTGTCGAGAGAGTAGTTTCGGTTACGAAATGGGCGATTGATTTGACGATAAAGCAGCGAGGATCGTAATGCAAACATCCATGTCGCCGCTCATTTCGTAACCGCATAATTTAGCCGGCATAGTGGAAGCGATCAATATTGTTAAACAATAAACAGTAAGTATAGATATAAAGTAACATGCCGTGCTCTTATTAAAAGCAAAAAGCTTTGATACTGAATGTGTGCAATTTTTTTATTTGAGTTATGAGGTTGGGGTTGGTGGCTTTAGCTTTCGCCGTCTAGATTCAGTGTGAGCTGCCCGTTATAGCCTTTTTTATTTGTACCCAGCGGAAGGGCTTTGTTCCCACCTCGTCGCTGCCCATGGTATTCTGAATCTCTATCCCGAACAAGTCATGAGCTTGTCGCGACTTAATAATGTAAAATAAGTATAGTTTAGTTAAAGCCCAAAACTATGTGTGCTTCTTTTTTATTTAGATGTTTCTTTTTTTAATATATCTATACCAATATTATAAAGAGAGATAATTTTTATTTTTGTCTGTAGCGAATAGACTCAAAAACTAATGAACCGATTAAAAAAAATATTATACTAATAGAATGCTACATTATCACTGAGTAACATAGGCTATATGTATATTTATTTTTAATTTTATGAATTTGAAACGAAAACTTCGAAAACGTAACCAAACGTGTAAAAAAAATACCTACAAATTGGGCCCTGCGAAAACTGTTGATGATAAAACATAATAATGTACTAGGTTTAGAGAATACACTAATATCTGCAAAAAAGTTCATGGTACCATATATGCAACTTCTTTATGTATGAAAAGTTAATAGTAATGCCAGTAGAAACTATACCATGTTATTTGTACCATGGTATTAATCTTTATCCTAAATTACTTCAATTTCGAGGTAGTTTCAGTACCTATGGATTACTTTTTGAATTATTCGAATTGGACACTCTATTCAAAATATATCATAAATTAAAAAAAAAAACGACAAGTGAAAAAATTGCTTGCTAAGGGTTTCGGTTTGTTTTTCTCTAAAACTATTTACGTTTTGGTAAATACTTATCAATTTCGTTTCAATGTTTAAGTTTCTACTAACCTTTTTTTTAATAAAATCGGTTCAATAACTTCTTATAAATAGTAAACTATAATACCCTATTGGATAGGGTCAACAAGATCTTCAAACATAAATTAGACCAGTAGTTTTTGAGATATTTGATGTGGACAGACGGGTTTACAGACACCAAAGTTTCACTATAAGGGTTCCTTTGAAGTTCAAACTTAATGTTTTAGTGCAGCAAATTGCGAATGGGGAAAATTATGGGGTTGAAAATTAACGCGAGTGAAACCGCGGGGCACAACTAGTAATATATAAGATTGTTATCTGTAAGTTTACCTAAAATACTATTAATAAATCTTGTTTTATTACAACAATATTTCATAATAAAAACGATTTGGGAACCATGACTAACGATCACAATGAGTTCAATAAATAATATATATTACTTCACGCTTATTTGTTCAAAAAGACTACTAAGTAAGGTTACTTACTAGCCTTAATGAAGGTAATTGTAAGTAATGTTTTGAGAAAGGAACAAAATTTATAAAGTTTATGAAACCAATGCTTATTTATTTTATAAATGTGAAAGTGAGTATGTGTGTTTGTTTGTACCTAGTGGTTTTACGGATAAACTACTAAACCAATTTAGATAAATTGGTTTAGTAGTCATTTCTACTGCTGGACGTCAATTATTTTTAATACAGATTTTTGCTATTACTACAAATGCTGCTTACACGGCCATTAGGGGTTTAAAATTTTGTATTTTAATAGTTCATCCAGATATCTAATTATATTTAATGGCTTGGTTGTGTATATTCAGATATTACCTATAAAAATAAACCTTAAACCAATTAAAAAGAAAGATAAATAATATTTTTTCCCTATTAATAAATTATACCTGTCCTCAAGTGACGCCACATTCGGTATAGTAGCTGAAAGGCTGGCAACATTTCCTAGTTGTATTGCGAAGCTTATTTGCTGACAGATAAAGCTGCCAGCTCTGGTATAAATAGAATCAACTCTATCTATCGAGTTTAAAAGGTTTATACAAAAAAAGGCCCTGAGAACACGAAAACCATCGCGTTCAACAATTAATAAAAAGTGGTCCTAGAATGAAAAATATATAGGGATATATTTTTTTTAATGGAGCAATGCACTTTGTATCTACCTGATGTTAAAGAGACCTACAAATTCCATGAGTGGGATCTATCAATACATTTAGTGTGACACATACTCGTATTAAGGTGAAGTTTTCCATTCAGTAAAGAATATTATATTAAAATTACTTAATATAATTTTATTAAGTAATTTTAACTAATATACGTGGTGGCCGAATTGGTTAGACCTTGGACTTAAAATCACTTAGGTCCCTGGTTCGAATCCCGATGTGTACCAATGAGTTTTTATTTAATAAAAATGTATGTACATTTGTTTTACAACACCACTATAGTGCCTCGGAGAGCATGTTAAGCTGTCGGTCCCGGTTTCGCTAAACCAACTTATGAAACTGTTTATAGATGGGTTATTGAGTCTATTCCAAAACATCGCGACGAACTAGCTACTTGTTCGGTGTAGACTCATACCATCGGCTACGACGAGGTGGGATTAAAACCCCTCCGCTGGGTAATCTGAGGCCGTCTAGGTGGTCTCGGGCGCCGTAAGGCACCCGTGATGATATGTATGTATGTATGTATGTAAGTAATTTTAGTATAATTTTATTAAGTAATTTTAGGTGGGTACTTCCTGTTCATGTCCCGTTTTTTTTCATCCTATATAACCAAGTTTAACTAACAATGTTTGTGAGACTATATATATAGACTGTTTTTATTTCAAACAAACGTGTCGCTGTTCGATCTAAGATGCTTACAGGTTGGTCTACATAATTTCCGAAAACTTAGGACATAGTTTCCCATGCCTTAAGGGGAGTACAGAAAAAAAAGTAATGTATTTAGGTACCACGAAAACTACGACAAATAAATTTTGTTATTACTATTTTGAAGATATTATTATATTTAAAGATGAAAACGAAATTGGAAAATTTTACTTCGATAATAAAAAAAAATATATCACTTTGCTTTGAAGCCTATTTCTACTAAATTTTTATTTTTTTTCGTTTATTTATGATTTTGCTCTTACGTAAGTAATTTCTGTTAAGAACCATTTAGGGGCGAAATATGCATATGTTTTACATACACGTGTTAAAGAACCCAATAAAAACATTAAGCTAAGCCACTCCCTTTTTTGATGTATATTTTCTTTCATATAGCGCCTTAAGATGAACTCAATATTTCATACAACTTTGTAGAGTTTAACATGGTGATAGGTTAAGTTATAGAGATATTGGGTAAAGTTGGCAATGTATTGAACACTTTCGGTCACTCGTGAAAATAATATTTTGAGAGCAGAAAATCTGTTATTATTCTGTAGACATTTATAATATCGTGGTCTATATATTAATTTAGTTTTAACTTTTAGGCACTTTATATATTTTATAATATGTAGGGAAATTTACACAAATTGTCACAAGTCTGCGGTCACATATTAAGCTCTCTACCAGTCAAACCTTTGCGACAAGTATGTACATACATAACCTGTACAGAAAAAAACTACTAATATTTATTTGTGTGGGAATCGAACCCACGACCTATGGATACAACGCCAAAGACGCAACCACTAGTCTACGGAGGCGGTCGATATATTAAACGGCCTTATTTCATTTATTTCAAGCTCTATCATATACAAAGTTACTTGTTCCTTTTAATTTTCAATAATTAATTATTATATTATATTACATACATACATATCATCACGGGTGCCTTACGGCGCCCGAGACCGCATAGACGGCCCCAGGGTACCCAGCGGAGGGGTTTTAATCCCACCTCGTCGTAGCCGATGGTATGAGTCTACACCGAACAAGTGGCTAGCTAGCGATGTTTGAATAGACTCAATAACCCATCTATACAACAGTTTCACAAGTTGGTATAGGCACAAGTTGGTATAGGTGTTGTCAAACAAATGTACATAATTTTTTTAATTAAAAACTCATTGGTACACACCGGGATTCGAACCAGGGATCTTAGTGTTTTTAAGTCCAAGGTCTAACCAACTAGGCCACCACGTAAAGATATATAGCAATTAGTAAATAATAATTATCGTTAGTTTTTTGTTAAAATTAGAAACGTTGACAAAAAATTATTTAAGCTAAAAATTAGCTAAAAAGGAAAATGATTGATGGAAAGTTTCAACTTTTAACAGAAAACTATAGACCATTATTTACTATGGCCATCGTTTTTAAACCTGACAATCACCAAACTAAGCTCAGAGATTTATTATTAAAACCACGAATTCGAAATCCAATTTGAAGAAGATTAACTGAACGCGAGGTAACTAATATTGCAAGATTCAGGTTGGATAATAAATATTATAAAAACGCTCGCAAAAATAAAGTAAATAAACGCATTGATAAAGTTAACGCTAAGCTCGCTTAAAAAATATATTAAAAAAGAAAAATTACTTACCACTAAGTTGCTATCCGAATACATCTCACTGAATATTTTTTATAATAAAAATATATAGACCAAATTTAACGTGCGTCGTCCAAGGAACCCGATTTAAAACTATGTCTCAAAGTAAAATCAATTAAGAATTTATTTTCAAAAAAAAACAAAAGCCCTTTCTTATAAGCACCGCTTCTTCCCGTACAGTTCACCCGCTGAATGGCGGGTCCAATAGGGCTATCCGTTTTTTATACACGCCTCCTTAAATCCCAACCCAAAAATTCCGGTCTCAAGTCCCGGCACCGATCTATAATAATAATCATATTAACTTATCTACACCTCTATCTTTACTTAAAACGTACCGTTAGTTTATGAGGCTTTAGTGAAAAGGAGTGTATGTCGTTTCGAATTTTATATTTATTTAAAGTGCCTTTATGATTTTTGTATGTAATTATTAATATTATGTGCCTCGGAGAGCACGTTAAGCTGTCGTTCGCAGTTTAACTATGCCAAATTGTGAAAATGGTATGTCTATACAAACACATCGACGAGCTTGATACCTGTAGACCTATTACGCCGTACAAAGCTAAGCTAAACTTTAACCAAAATGACGTAGTTGTCTGTCAATTTTTGCATTACGTCAGAATTGCATCATATCGATTAAAGTTTAGCTTAGCGATGTGCGCGTAATCACCCCGCTGTTTGACGCAGACTTCAATAATACCATCGGCCAAGATATATAAATCAAGCTCGTACCCTTTTTACATTGGAATTTTCAATTTGTTCATTACTAATGATATTTTAAGTTTATTTTTTAAACCTAAAAAAATATTTTTATATTTTTAGAATAAGGCATTTTTCTGAAAGCAAACAAGATTACTTTGACTATAAATTGTCATACACTAAAATTTCGCGGTTATGATGGGTGCCAGGGGGAGAGGTTGTCCCTTTTTTTTGTATTTCTGCATCAGTGGATGTTTGTTGCTCTGAGCTCTGAAGACAGTGGTGGGGGGATTCCTGCGCTTCATCGGTACAGTTAGTCACATCACACAATTCTTTTTTTGTTTATTTTTGAACGTTATATAAACTTTTATCTTTGATTTTACATGTAATGTAAAGTTTTATTATATTTTTAATTTTATTCAAGAAAAAATTAATTAAATTTAACAATAATAAAATAAACCTAAATAATAATAATAAAATTGCAATCTAGTATAAACCTAAAAATAAAAATAAATAAAAATTAAACTAAACTAAATAAAAAAAATCTTTATAAGGAGCGCCACTTGGTAGGGTACACTTACTGCATTGCCACGTTGAATGGCAATACTAATTGTTTTATTTGACTGATAAAACTATCTCGTTACTAATCCCTAATAATTCCGCAATTTTCTTCTCAGTTTCTTTCCGGTCGGCAATTCCTTATTGTTTATAGATATCCTATTTATAACGCGCTTGTAAAAGTTATCGATACCCGCAACGGGTTTTCGTTTAATTCGATGTTTTTCTGGATTTCTAAACATTACGAGAAAGTCGCTGGGTTTACGTATTAACGGTGGATATAGAAATTCGGGTTCGATTTGAACAGAACATTTAATATTTTCTTCCTAAATAAAAACGAGAAAATAAGTAACAAAAAATAAAACAGCGAACCAACTGAGTTACGATCGAATTATTACGTATTTGGTACCATGCAAAGTTAAGGAGCATTGTTGAGATCGCGTTGGAGATAATGTCAAAACTTCATATACTCGTAGTTGGTACCCCCAACGACGCGACATCTTTGTCTTCGAGTTGAAAGCGGCTCGGCGTCGTAAATAAGTGTCAAACTTCTTGATAGCTATATACATTATTGCGATTGAGTATGAGCAAAAAGCAATAATTATGTAATAAATATAATCAATATCTATATTTAACATTATTCCAATGACATACAAGATATTAGCTTTGTAAGATTAGAAAATATCCTACCAAATTTTATCGAAATCGGTTTAGCACTTTACATACATACATACATACTATGACGCCTATATCCCTGTTAAAGGTTAAGCAGAGAGTAATGTACGCCATTTCGCATGGTCTTTAGATACTTCCCTAGCTTCCTGACTAGTGATGGGCGACCCGAGTCAAATAACTCGGTTGACCCGGGCTACTTCTCAAACTCGTCGACTCGAGTTAATTTCCTCCTCAACGGGGTTGACTTGGTAGGTACGCAGAAAAGTGGGTTCAGCTAAACTTGCTCGCCGCTCGGAATAAATGTCATCCGGTTAGTATTTGAATAGAACGATTATTATATTTCATAATATCTTCGTATTTTATTAGAAGTTAAATTTGATTTTGCATACAAATATAGAAAAGTTATTTTGATGTGAATAATTTATTATTATACTTTAGTGGTATGTTTTATTTATTCCGAGCGGAGCAAGTTTAGCTGAACCCGCTCTTCTGCGTACCTACCGAGTCAACCCGGGTGAGGAGGAAATTAACTCGAGTCGACGAGTTGGAGAAGTAGCCCGGGTCAACCGAGTTATTTGACTCGGGTCGCCTATTACTAGCTTCCTCTACATCCATGCACCGTATCATACAGGCGCGTCTATTTTTAAGACTTCTTATTTGTCCTTTTTTAAGGACAAATAAGAAGTAGATATAAACTATACACAATCAGACAGGCTTACTTTTGAGGATATTTATTATTTCCTGTAGTACTTACCTTTATTCTGTGATGTAGGTCTGTATCAAGAAACGACTGCTTCTATTGTCTAGTAGTTGCGTTATATACGGGGATCGTGGGTTCGAATATTAGTATGTCGTTGGTACAGTTTGGCTGGGTGTTTAAATATAATATGTATTACTCGTGAACCCGAAGTATGATTACATAGATACAAACGAAGATCTAAAGTAGTAAAAATTTAGATGCAAATTTGTCGACCAATTAATAACAATAACATTTAGCCGGCATAGTGAAAGCGACAAATTTTATTTTAAACCACAATTTATTGATCGACTCTATTCTTGGATGGGGACGAGGGAGATACAAAGTCTTGTTTTAATAAAGTAAAATTTTAATTTTAATTTCCCAATTTCAGACTTATCCATTTTGCACCAAACCCCACAATTTAACTATTCCTGGGGGTGTTTGGTAGATATTGGCCACTTAACATAATTTCACACTTTTTTCTAAGGCGGCCTCTTAAGTGTTTTGACACGGGGCCTTTTTTGTTTAATTGGCTGGACGGTTGGCCGCGCTCCGTTGGTTTCCTTAGCTAGACCATGAGGAGGATGTGGCTCAGTCTACCCAGCAAACGTGTTCATTACAGCGGCGCCCGAACGCAAGTCATCATGATTTTCGAACCGTGACCTGTTGTGTCAATAAACAGCTTAAAAAAGTAGCCAAGTAACATTTTGGTAAATCTATATACCTATATATTAATAAATTAAACGCCGTTTGTTAGTCTCGCTAAAACTCAAAAACGGTTAGGCTGATTTGAATATTTTTATTTTATTTTGTTCGCTTTAATACAGGAGTGGTTGGAAGGGAACAAAAATAGGGAAAATCCTAAAGAAAACCTAAAAAATAAAATTAAGTAATTTTTGTATGTAAAATGACGTTACACTTTGTGATTGTTTATTTCCTCTTATTTAATTCTTCCACCATTGTGGAAAGGCAAAGATCTTTCAACCATACAGCCATTCCTCTTATTTTAATCTTTCATCTGTCACTTTTTTTTTCTATTCTCCCACCAGGGAGGAAAGGCAAGGAGTTTTCTGCCATGCAACTATAATGCCATCATCATCTTTGTAGCTGATACGAAGTTTACCGGGTCAGCTAGTCGGTAATTAAATGATTGTATATTTATTTCTTTGCTAAGTTACATTTTGGTAAATCGGTAATAAAATTAATGTACATAATAAAGAATATACGGTAGGTACCTATTTTATTTTGGAGTTTATTAACTTATTTTAAATGTAAAAGATAAAACTTAGGTAGAATTTTTTTTAAATTATCAAATCGTGTTTAAAAAAATATTGTACTTTCATTAGTTCAATATTTATTTAAAAGTGTATATACATTAGTTTAACAACACCACTATAGTTATATAGGTTATGTAATAAAATACCTCTAAGCATAAGAAATATTAAAAATCCAACTAGTATTAAAATTAATTTAAGAAAATGGTTAATGGAAGCACAGAAAAAGGAAATGGAGGACAATTTTATTATTAAGTAGGTATAAAATGTAGTTTTATTAGCATTGTAATCAAGTTTGTATTATTGTAAATAAGCGAAAGTTAATTTTTTGTTTTATTTTATTGAATAGAATAGAATATGTATTTATTCTATTCTATAGTGCCTCAGAGAGCACGGTAAGCTGTCGGTCCCAGTTTCACTATACCAACTTGTGAATCTGTTTATATATGTGTCATTTAGTCTATCCAAACATCGCGACGAGCTAGTCACTTGTTTGGTGTTGGCTCATACCATCGACTACGACGAGGTGGGATTAAAAACCCCTCCGCTGGGTACCCTGAGACCGTCTGGCGGTCTCGGGCGCCGTAAGGCACCCGTGATGATATATATATATATATATTAGTTCAATGTTGAACTTTGTAGGTATGATTAGATACCATCAAAGGGTTGAGAAATGTTGTGAATTATTTCAAAATTTAAACCATTTTTTTTTTCTGAATAACCAATAAATTACATTTTTTTTTTAAATCTTGTGGTTAATACAACTCTATTTTTAAAGTCAAAACCGAGGCACTATTATATTACCTATGTTATTTAGTTACACTTTAATACCTTGGAATTTGGATCCAATCACCAAAATACATTAGACATTGTTATTTCAATTGAAACTATAACGAAATAACAAAAATAGGTGCTATAAAATTTTCAGGAGTTCTCTTAAATATATTTTGGGTCCTGGTGGTGAAATAATGTCAAAAAACTAATTACCAAATCAGTCAACGTTAAAGTCGGTTGCAAGAAACACGTTAAAAACCGCATTTTTTTTAAATTGTATTCCAAAGTTATATAAATAGCTTTTCTTTATTATATACCTTTAAAAAACAATGGGAAATGCTAATTAATATACAGTTTAATTCTTGCTAGTTAGAAATTTAATTTTTATAATTTCATTGAGTTTACCATCTATTGATATTTTAGCAACTGCTGTGTGCCTTTCTTAATTCGCACAAATGAATGTGACAACAGCGTGCCGAATCGCTCATTTTTCGGTCATTCGCATCTTAAGCATGCCAGTCGCAAATAAATGTGGTTAGCATAAAAAAAAATGTATATAAAGTTCATTTGCAGGAAATACATCCATAGCTAAATTAGTACATAATAATCTGTCTTATAACGGGCTTAAAAACTAACTTACCTATGGTAAGTTATTATTGACTTATGGTAAGTTAGTATTGATTTATGGTAAGTTAGTATTTTAGGGGCGTATGCTCAAGCACAGTCACAGAGGACAATAAAGTACCTATACAATTTTATTGTAACATTGCGTTCTAACTCTTCGTATAAAGGTTCTATTCAGACTGTCTTTCAATTTGTAGCAACTAAACATTTCTACGATACCTTTTGAACGGCGCCATGAACGGTGCCATTAAAATGATAATAGATAATAGAAAACTAAAAGAGAAAATACTGTTAAATGTAAGTAGTAATTAATGTGTTGTCTGTTTAAATATACTATTTCTTGGATTATAAAAGCCTTTTACCGTTAGGATTTTTTTTTGCCTCTTAAGTACTTTACTAGTCTTTATTGCTTGTAATGAGTACTAACTATTATCGCCGTCTTTCCATTAGATTTCATTGATTTCAATAATATAGTTGGTTAAACCTTATACTTAAAAAACTACAGTTCCCTGTTCAAACCCCGGTGTGTAAACCAATTAAAGCATAAATTTGCATATGGACATCAAATTTAACTTTGTCAAGCAGAAAGGAAGGAAAAGGAAGGAAAGGTCTTATTAATGTTGAATATATATGTACCCAACAACAGTTAGCTGATATCTTAACCAAGGCCTTGCCTAAAAGACAGTTAAATATCTTAGTTAAAGAGTTAGGCTTAGAAACTGTTTGTATTGAGGAGTGTTGAATAAATAACGCAATACAAACGGTTTGAGGTATTGTTATAATACTATATATAAGTAATCTGTATTTGATGTTTTTAGTTTAGAGTCTGTAGAATAATAAAACAAGATGGTCTAGATTAATTTTGTAATTAAAAGGTTTATTAATAAAAGTAGTGCTAACATGATTAAAAACTGCATTTTATTTAAATATCAAAATATTAGTAATGACTACGTGTTTCTGCCGTTTTGTTTAGAGACTTTGTTAACGCGGAGGTCAAGTGCTAAAAAAATATCGGCTGCTCGGCGCTATATGTAGAGGGAGAAAAAGCAGGCGAGGCGACATGTCGCGTCGCCTCAGTCAAAAACGTATGTATTTTGACAGTGACAGTAGGCGTGAGGTACGCTATCACCTGCCAAAGTCTATACAGTTTTGATTGAAGGTAACACGATACGTCGCCTCGTCTGATTTTTCTCTAAGGCCCCTGGTAGTTTTCTCGCGCATAAAAATAGTATGCTGTGCAGCGGGGAAACGCGCTGCTAGTGTTTTTAACAGAGTATGGGTGTTTATTTTTATTTATAGTTTAGTTTATAATTTAATTTAGTTTTAATTTTATTTATTTATTTTAACACAATACCTAATTAATTTTATGAAAATAAATATAGTATCAGAATAAAAGAAATAATGTTTATTTACAAGGTTTTATCATCAATACGGCTTTTTCAGAAAATCAAGAAATTGCTCGCACATTATTAATAATGCCCGCATTAATCACCTGGTCCCTAACATATATACTAGAGTTTTTTTCTTTTATATTCACAACCATATCTCAAACTTCCAATTAGTATGAAACTAGTACCATTTGGTAGATAATTTAGGCAATAAAGATTATTTACTTCTTTGACAGTTTTCTCCTAATAACACTACAAATTGAGACACATTTGGGGAGAGGAAGGTCTCCTCAGTCCTCAGGAAATCTCCCTGGTCGCGGGCAGGTAAGGTTTTAAAAATATACCTACTTTTGTAGTCCTAAGGACCGTTAGTGCACAAAAATTAGCTTTGGATTTTTTATATTTCCCACATTTTATTTTTTAATATCAGCTGATGGTTAAATATCACTGAATTGTCAAAATGGTTATTAATTTCTAATGTTCGTATTTTTTAATCGGATGACTAAAAAATAATTGTTTATTATGAAATGTTTTTATTATTAGAAACAAGAACGGCAAACAATAAAACACTAGTAGCTCTTTTCTATGTCAAATAATGTGTAAGTTGGCGCAGATGACAGTTAAAAATACGACTTTTGATAAATCGATCTTCGGTGATATTTTTTTTTCGCTGAAGATATCAGAGTGATCGGAGATATTCAAAAATCGCACGATACAAATGTCGATACATACTCCCCGTTCGTATCGGTCACCAAATTAATTGATAACGATACCTACACATCTCCCCTTTCCGCTCGCCTTTCCATAATTTAACAGGCCGATATCATTTATTTAAATTTAATTCTTTATTTTACATATAAATTTATAAAATGTCTATGTCTTAGATATTATTTAGCGGTTAACCTTTGGGAGAATAAAAAATGTGTTCAAGGTTTCAGAATGATAAATAACATGTTACCTAAAACGTAAAAACACTCAAATAAATATATAGGTATACAAAAATATTATAATAAATATATATATGTGGCATTTAAAAAAAAATACTAATTACTATTATATTACTATACTAATATTACATTGCTACAAGAAATAGATATGTAGGTAGATAGTTATCTATTTGCTCTGTGGTAATGAGAATACCTACCTACCAACTAGTACCAACTCTTAAAAATAGCGTGTCGGGGCTTGTTTGATTTTAGGAGGATTGTCAAAATATCAGTGAATGAGAACTATAGGTAAATAAATTAAATAATTAGAAATTCAAGCTTCAATTAAAAAAATTAAATAAAACAAAAAAAAAAATTAAAAATGACTGAAGTTACCGATTTATTTGCAATATCCAAACAATGCTAATCATCAAAATTAAATCTTCTCATACCATCAAATCGAAATCCGTAAGCGGCTGCATTTTTAACATCAACAAGCGCTGGGTTTCTATGCTTATAGAAACTGCCGTGCCCATGCGCAGGTCTAGAAGAACCGTTTGGAATTCCGTGGGCTTGCTTTGGATAAAATGCTTCAAACACACCACTAGGTGGCAGCACCATCTTCAAAGCCTCGTCCTCTGGGTCATACGGTTTGCTCAAAGATGGCTTTAAAATTGTTAAAAACAATATTAATAAACTGGCAATCTTCATCTGTAATTCACGTATATTTATATATAGGTATTTCTTTTAGTAAACATAAATTAAAATTTTGATAATAAAATTAAACTTCTTACCTTTATTAAGGTTGTTGTTTCTTTAACATCTGTTACAAATGTCAAATGTTTTGAAGTGATATAGCGAGCACAATAAACCTGATTCACCTTGAGTTGTGCGAGCTAAATGTTATGACAGGCAGCCACTATGAGGCCATAACAACACTTTCTCTTTGCCCATAGTTTTACGTACGTATTGTATTGTCTACCTGATATTAGGGATATTGCGAACGAAACTAGTAAAGTTATGTCATTAACATTATAAAACAATTAAGGTATTTAAGTAGGTAGTTATATTGCTAAATTTTTTTAATTATTTTTATTATCAGTGTAAGTAAAGTAGGTTTTATTCTCAATAAAGAACAGTACAGACATAAAATTAAAAAAAAAAACTTATTGAGTCCTTAAAGAACACTTTAATTAAAATAGGTTTTGCCTCTTTTACACATATTAATTTTTGTTGCTAAAAAAAGGGACAAAACCTACTTTAAATAAAGTTTTCTTCATGGACTTATTAAGTTATAATGAATAACCTACTGCTGTTAAAGTTTAATCCGTTCAAGTATATTAATATAGTGTTTAAATTATTTGCTATTTTTCTCCATAAGGAAGACTAGATATTATAGTATTATTATTAATTTTACGAGTTAAATTTTAAAAGTTCCGAGGAAACTGGCTGCATTCCCACTTTGCACTGCTATGGATTTTTTTGTTTTAAATAGACCTATTTTTCCAGAAACTTCTATCAATTTATGTCCTAGGTTATCAATGAAAAGTTTTGATTCTAAACACCAAGGACCTAATGTTTCTATTGCGAAAGGAAGCAATATAAAATGTTTCGTTAGACTTGAATTTTTATTATGTTTTAGTTTAGCTGCCTTTACGGCGGCAGCGCCTGGATAAATAGTTGTAGAGTCAATATGTGTAGCAGCTAAAGTATCGACACAAGTTGCATCCCAGACCAATGACATGCCATTAGACCAACGTTATACTTGGACGTTTTTCGACATTCCTAATAAGACCAGCGGCCACATTCTGTTTCTTATAACGTCATCGTTAAATTGTCAAAATAACTTCGCTATTAGCGCGCTCTCCTCCAATCAGAGTAGTTTTTTAACCTTCGCTGATTGGAGGAGAGCGCGCTAATAACGGTATTCGTTATTTTGTCAATCTAACGCTCACAATATAAGAAACAGAATGTGACCGCTGGCAACTCTAGGATTGATGGAATGTTAGCAGTCGTTAGACCTCGTTTTATTATGCCGTTGAGAAGATAATGTATGGGAATACTGCTGGCCGTGGGATGGGACCAATGAGACCATGGCGGCCCTTTCTGTCAACTACCGTACTTGTGATGAGTCTGAACGCACTTGGTTGCTTGGTTACGCTTTTTTCATAAATAGTTATGTCAGATTATTAATTAATGTTTTAAATAAAAGACAAAATAGCATAAATATCGTCAATGCAAAATAGTTAGTCTTTTAAAACAATCTATTATTCTCGATCCAAAACAGTATCCTACGAAAGAATTCTGGATTATTATATGTATCATATAGTGGCGACCGTGAATTTCTATCATAATTAACCTGCATTAGATTAAAATCCGAACAAAATGAATTTAATCAAAAGGAAACGAACTCAACAACCGGGTAGCTCTCGATCAGTTGTCTAGCTGGCACAACAGCTAGACAACTGATCGAGAGCTACCCGCCTTGCGGAGAAAATTATCATAAAGCACTAGATGCACTTAAAGCGAGATTCGCTAGAGACGACCTTCTCATAGAGTCGTATGTACGTGGTTGGCTTAATTTAGTGCTAATACAACAAAAAGGACAACACCTTGATTTACCATTATTATATGACAGTCTTCAGACTCATTTACAAGCTTTGGAAACACTTGGAGTAGCTAAAGACAAATATGCATATATTTTATTTCCCATGATTGAGTCCGCTTTGCCCGAAGACATATTACGTGCTTGGAACAGGATCAGGATAGGTAACCGATTCTACGACTAAAGCGTACGTTTTACTAAATTAATTGAGTTTCTTAGAGAAGAGGTAGAATCTGAAGAAAGGATACAATTAGCTCGACATGGCTTTGCTAATAATAATACTGGCTATATTGAACCAAAATCTCCTACTGCCTGCTTCATAACTAAATCTAAGACCGAAAACTCGAATAATGATACAAAATCCAAAATCTGTCTGTGGTGTGACAAAGAAAGTCATTCTAGTTCTGAATGTCATAAGGCAATGAAAATGACTTTAAAGGAGAGAAAAGACTTTATTTCTAAAAAGAAGGCTTAAAGTCGAATCATATTACGAAGAAGTGTAAAAGTTTTCCCAAATGTATATATTGTAAAAAACGTCATTTTACTATAATGTGTAATAATTTAAATGAAGAAGGTCCTAACAAGAAAAATGTTACAGAAAATAAAGAAATGTCAAATAATTTATTATCTCAACAGAAGACAACTACTCTATTACAGACACTAATAGTAAACATTTGTCATAATAATAAGAGATTGGGCACTTATAGGTACTGGAGCGCAAAAATCATATATAACGAGTGATTTAGTTAAACGATTGGGCCTAAAGTCAAATAAAACAGAAAGATTTAGTCAATGTTTGTTCGAAGGACAATAAACTCAAACTAAAGAACATTTGATTTCAATATTTTATTGTGGATATTTGGATTATTTATGGACTTTAGAGTGCTTAGGAATTATGGATCCATGTGAAAGAATTTCCAAAGTGGCTAAGGAAAGAGATATCTTAAATACGTTTAACAGTACTATTAGTAAAAACAAAGACAATCGCTACGAGGTCTACTTACCATAGCGGAATCAAATGTCATTACCTCAATCAAATTATAAACTAGTAGAAAAAAGACTAAAATATACAACTACCCGATTACAAATTACACGCTTATCATTTAGATCGTACTCTAGAACATCTTAGAGAAACAGCAATGAAGCTAAAAAGTCGTTTTACGTAGATAACTGCGTCACTAGTGTTAAGTCTATAAAGGCAATGAATAAGTTTATTAATGAGGCTAAACAGATTATGCTTGAAGGTAAGTTTGACCTTAGATGTTGGGTAACTTCTAAAAAAATCGACGACAAACTGAGGACAAAAGGGTCAATTGGTATCATAGATGAAATATACAATGGAGAGGATGGTCACAGTAGAGTTGCTAAAATTAAAACAGCCACAGGTTTCAAAGTGAGACCCTTCCAGCGTATATATTCTCTTGAGATACACCATGAATTTAATAGCAAAGTTCATGACAAGACATTATCGTCCAATGGCGATTCACTAAATGACAATTTGACGGCTGACGTAGTAGACCATGACAGCTTATACCTCGACATAAGAGATTTATACACGACCTGCTCAGGGAGAACTGTTAAGGTTCCAAATAGATTTAAGGACGATTTTTAGGACTTATTGACCTCCCAGTTTTTACTGGTCCGGAGTGTGATGAATCTGACCGCACTTGGTTGCTTGGTTACGCTTTTTTCATAAATAGTTATGTCAGCTTATTAATTAATGTTTCAAATAAAAGACAAAATAGTTGGTCTTTTAAAACAATCTATTATTCTCGATCCAAAACAGTTTCCTACGAAAGAATTCTGGATTAATATATCTATCATAGTACTATAAATGGAGCTATCAGAATAAGAGCATCGAGCTTTCCATAAAAGTTGTGCTTCAGGAGCATAGCTGATTCACAGGAGAATGATGATATCATTCTTCTGTGAATCGACGTCATTTTACGTAAACCGCCAAACTTTGAAATGTAGCTTGTGACCATTCGTTGTGTGTTTACACATTTTGACATTTAAAATATTTTCCAATTTGGATTTTATAGTATTGTTTATTAAACTGGTTTCAAGTGGATAGAGCCATGTCGGCGAAGTTCTCATTAAAATGTTAGTTTGGAATTAGAGAAATAATATTTAAGTAAGGCATAAGCAACGCGAGAAAGTAGGTTGGTTAAGCGAGTAAACGCGATTTTCAGAACATCTTTGTTGGTTGAAAGATTAAATTTTATGTTTTCTGATGCTAGAGGGCGCCCAGCAATGAAAGATTAATGTTGTCAATAATTTGAGACCAGGAAGAATAGCTTGCATTCGCAGAAACTGATATTAAATCTTTTAAGTGTTGAGGTCGTAAATAATCAATTCCTGGACCACTGCCATTTCGAAAACTGAATATGGCTTCGGATACTGCGACTGTATCTACGAAATTCACAATTTGATTTTGGAGGATCAGGTAAATTAAGGTTTCTAGCAGGAGCAATTAAAATAAAACCATCCGTGGTTTAATTTTTTTTTATTAAATGTCGTTAAGGAGGTAAGACATTAACAGCAGTGCTATGCAGCCTTTTAGATCTCCATCACATACTTTGGCTTCAACTCTAATAGATAATGTTGTAGTTTTCTTAATTGGTAATAAATTCATCAATATTATTATCAATAATGTATTGTATATATTAAGAAAACTTATAAAGATAGGGAAATAGTAATAAATGTTGCCAGTCTTAAAGTTGTTATAGGATACGTAATTATTTAGGGTCGTTAATTTTCTTGCAACCATAAGTCACGCTCCTTTAGGTATTCTACGTAATACGCGTATTAGGCACTTATAATTGGCTATAATTTCTTTAAAATTATGTCCAGCAGTAAAAACATGGTATTTAAAATGGGTATAATATTCTTATCTCTTCGAAAAAAAAAATTTCACAAGGTTATTGTGCTAGTTTTAAATAACTTTGAACACTGAAGACGGTTTCTTCTGTATTGACTTATGGTTGAGTTTGTGCTAAGTCTAAGCATACATTGCAAAACTAGTTAATGTTGCTTATAATAATGTTTTGAACATAATTGAAACATATTATATTTTATAAACACCCACACCATGACCATGAATTGAACAGAAAAACGTACCAATATTTTTTTCGCCATGGGTGGGAATCGAACATTCGACTTTTGGTACAACGCCAAACCAACCACTAGTCTACGGAGATGCTCGAATTTCATAAAAAAAACTTTATTGAAAATTTAGTTTAAATGGTTTATGTCACTTTCTTACTAATGCAAATCATATTTGGAGATTTTTAACTAAACAAAAAAAAATCACCATTTTAACTAAAACATTCAATAAGTATTTATGAATAAGAATAAATACTTAATAAGATTTTGAGCAATTACTAAAGCAGAAGCAGTCTAACTAACAATAATTTTAGGTAGTAAAATGGTATTAAATAATAAAAATATTGGTTATAATTCATATTTATTAAAACATTTATTACTATCAAATAGAGAACAAAAACTTATTCCAAAAACTTAAAATTAAACAATAAGTACCTACCTACATATTATATAAATTTTTACACGAGTGAAATTCATGACTTAATAATGAAAGTTTATTTTGAAATCCCTAACAATATAAATTATCAATTTTATTATTCCAACTATACGATAATTACAAATCGTATAATTGGAAATACATTTTAAGATATGCATTTAATTTAGTATATTATTATTTTAGACATTACAGACTATTACTAATATAAATTAAAGTCGTGATAGGATATCTTTTATGACAATTAATATTGTAAAAATGCACCCAAAACTTCGTTACATAACTCATTTATAGATATTTCAAACGCAATAAAACGAAAAAGATACTTTTTTTAAATATTACATAGGTGACTCATAGCGCGCGATGGTTATATACCATGTACATATATAGTTTGACAGAGCACCAAATACTAAATATATCACAAATTGGCGACAGTCAAATCAAAAAATATAAATTCTAATTTTTATTGAGTAATTTGTTTTATAGCCAATGGTCGAATTAAAAAGCTTTACAGGGTAAAACGGAAATACCGAAAAGCTTAATAATGTATGGGAGGAATGTATGCATGATATTAATCTATACAACTCACTTAACATAATATTTACCATACATACATTATACAAATTATCTATTTAAGAAGACAATGTCAAAGAGCAATGTACCTATTATAGATATATTTTTTTATTTTACTTTATTCTAAAAAAATATATTTAATAACCTACAGTCGGGGAAAAGTTATTCTGAAAAATAAGAGTCTTCGAGATTTCATCGAAAAAAATGTAGTTAATCAGAAATAATTTTCAATGACTGTACCGATTATATAAATAAATTTTCAAAGTAACAAAAAATGATTACCCAGTAGGTACGCATGCGAATCCGTTATTCTAATTTATAACATAAGTATAACAGATATAAATTATTTCTAAATGTAATTATGTATTTTAAATTTGCATAATTATTATCATTAAATGAATAAACTTATAGTTTTACAAGTTATAATCATTGCACATCGAAACCACAGACTAAAATTGTTCATCGAGACTAGACACGTCATTAAAATGCAAAACCTACTAATCTCATATTTGTGACAAAACATTTACTTACATTACTAACATTTTTCCTAGAATTAAATTATTAGAATTTTACATCAACAAAGTTTTACAATTAATTTGTACAAAACCTTGTTAAAAGATTTCCTTTTGGTGTAAACCAAATCTTATAAATACTATAAAATTTTTAACTGTTAATTTATAACAAAAAAAACTACCCCTTGATAAAATCAGTATTATGGTATATCTAGCCTAGACACAAATTTACTCCTATAAAAAAATCTTAATTAGGTATATAAGGTTATTCAAAAACGTAATTTTTATAGTTAACAATATACATGGAAACTTTGAAAGGGTGTATTTTGGGCTAATATGAGGTTCTACTTATCAATACGAACAATTTTTTTCATGCAACTATGTGCCGCAAATGAAAAAAAATATTGCCTCCTACATACAAACTAGTAATGTTAAAATTACCAATTTGTATGGGGAAGCCAAAATTTTTTTCATTTGCAACACATGGTTCCATGGAAAAAGTTGTTCGATTTGATCAGCAGAACCTCATATTAGCCCAAAATACATCCTTTCAAATTCACCCTGTATATACGAGTAGGTATACACATTAACAAAAATGCACCTTACATACACTGAAAGCAAACCAAATAGTATTCGTAAATTTATAAATAACTTTTCCTACCCTAAATCAGTTCACATACATTTACATATCACGTCGGGATCAGTTATGGTATCGGAGAGTTAAATACTTCGTGGGGCCACGAAGAAATTTGAATGGGTTAAATATAAAAAATATGTTTGTATTAATGTACCTTAATGTACTACATAACTTTAAAAAAAAATACTATAAATGTTTCCGAGAAATTCAACAAAATCAGCTGGCGTGGTCAGGATGCTTCCCAGCCCCGCCACAGCGTACACTAAGAATAATAAAGAATATCTAAACCTGATTACTAAAAGAATGTACGTTTATTGTTTATTTTATTAATAACAAGCAATGTTGTAAAATAACAAACCTACTTGATAAAAATGCATCTAGTCTATTAGGCGTTCCTGCAATTAATTTCCTTTAGATATTTCAAATGTAGGTTATGATATTTTACAACATTGCTTAAATCAGAATAGAATTTTTACATCAAATAAATACAAAACGTACATTCTTTTAGCAATCATTTAGAGCACTATTATAAGCATTGATCTCAGTGTACGCTGTGGCGGGGCTAGGAAGCATACTCCCTGACCGCGCCAACAGTTTTTGTTGAATTTCTCAGTAACCTCTATAGTATTTTTTTCAAGTTATATACAAAAACGTACATATTTTTAGTATTAAGTCCGATTCAAATATCTACTGTGGCGTGGCCACGAAGTATTACATCGGGGACCATATTCTGTTTCTTTTAAAGGTAACGTTAGATTTTCAAAATAACGAAATCCTTTAAGTACATGTGTCACCACACCGAATGCCAAAACCTGACAAAGCAATGAAATTTTTTATTTGCAAAAATTCTGAATTAATTGTTGTTAGGGGTTAGCACTGTACAGAATTTGCCTAAAAAGGCGCACAAATTTTAACACAGTTAATTCAAACTCTAGTACTATAGCTGAATATGATTATAATAGGGTAGGTATCAATAAAGCTCAATTACATTACAATTGGTATTATCAATGATAATTATTATAAATTTTGTTCGAATATTATTTATAATTAGGTATATATTAATTATTAAGCAATAGCACCTTTAACACAAGGAAATAACGTACATGTCTTTTTTAGTTATTGTTGTTGCTGATTGTTCAATGTCATTTGTAAAGAATTTAGTTATTTTGATAAGCTAACGAATTTAATAAGAAACAGAATTTGGCCGCTGGGATGGATAATAACACTTGTAACCATATAAAATATTATAAAAGTTTTGTATATGGCTTACAAGCTAAAAGGCGTGTGGACTATGCTGTGTATACGGCAGGGTTAAGGTAGCGCTTATCGCGCCGCGTGTTCACGTGGTACCATTACGAGAAACCGTAATTCCTAAGCGGGCAATGCAGTGGTGCCAGTAAATATCGAAGCTTCCACGTATCCATTCCACTCTATCATTGCAAGCATGTGCCAATGCTAATAAGTCCATTATTTATGTCTACTTATTTGTAATAACAATTTTCCAATATTTTTTTATCTAATGAAATTTTAAAAAACACAAAAAAATGTGCAAAAAAAAATTGCATAAAAATAAATTACATTCTTGAATCAAAAATTAAAAAATCTTCTCAAAAAAAGAAGTAAGTACCATTAAATTAAATTGATTAAAATATAATTTTAAAGTTAATTTAAATTAAACTAAATTTTCAATTCAGAAACAATAGAGCATAAAAATTTATTACTCAAATTTATTACAAAAAAAATCTAAATAAATAAATAAATTCCCAAAAAAAAGGAGTAAGTACTCGCTTACCTATAAATTATTTTCCTACATACTATTATAATTGTTAAATATTATTTTTTGTTTAGGTTTAGTTTTCCTTTTTTTATACATTTGTAAATTTATTTTTCTATAATAAATACTTTTTTATTTAACGAAAGTAATTAATAAATTAATATGTCTACCAATTAATATGTCTACCATTAATAAAGAATAAACAAACGTACAATTTAGAACTAATATTAATTTTATTTTATAAATAATACTGTTCCCATAAACTGAGTGTTTCATTATACCTACTATTGTAATGATCAAAATTGTAAATGTTTAAGAATACTATGTTTAATGGTAGTTTGGTCTAAGTCCGAATTGGACAATCAAGAATTTAATTGTACTATGTACTGGATGGTAAGTTTAACCGATAAGATAAAAAATATTTACTTTTTTAATTAATATTATTTAACCTATATGTAATCGTTTAACAGTCACCAAGGTGATAAGTCAGCGCATATGGAGCGAAGTTATTATTTTTGTCAATGACATACAACCAGTCTTTTCGTTACATTGTTTATAATTTACGAAGAGTTTAAGTACTACAGAAAGATTTTTATTATAGTTTATTTGAATTATATTAAACTGTATTTGCGTTCAGGTTGTTATACCTGAACTACTAAGAAATGTAGACGTTACCCCATTTGATTAAGAGGGCGCATAAAGCAAATTCGAAATCTAGATCTCCGATTATGAAAATACTTCAAACCCAACGAATATATAAAAAACATAGTAATAATAAGTAACTGGCTTTTTGATAAAAGTAATAGCATAAAGTTGCCTCTATATAAAAAAATTGCAAATTTACCTCCATTTTTTAATGATATTTCCTATTTATTACATCAATATAGAGCAGATTATAGAGCTATGTTTTTTATAAGTTATGTATATGTATATCTTACTGGCTTTATATTCAGCTATTGTATTTTGTATTTGTGATTTTGTATGCTGTGGATTTTCTTATGTACTTAATAAATAAATAAATAAATAACATCTACTCCATGGAGATGTTATACATATACATAACCTAGCGTTTTTGTAAAATTCAAAATATTATGAAAGTCTAACAAAACTGTATTTTTTCTAAAATCTCCGCACGAGATTTTTTTTATTTCTCACTCGCACACTTTGTTAAAGACATCTTTTAATTCACCTGTTTTATTTGCCTTTATACGCCCCCCTTTTAATAGAAGAAAAGTTAATTGTAGATAATTTGAAATGATAGAGTTTAACTTGATAACAATTTCAGTCTTTAATGAGAATTATAAATTTACATTAATATCCTTTTAAAGTGTAAATAAATAAATGCAATTTTATAAGTATCTCTTTATATAAATTTATTTATATTTAACCAACGCTTCCATATACGTGACCTTTTTTTTAATTTAAATAATATATAATATAAAAATATTACAACACTTATTTAAATTAAAACAAATGTATATAACTCATACAAACATAACATATTGCTTTTTAAGTAAAACACAGCAATATTTTTTGGTTCAGAAATAGAATGATTTTAAGCATTTCATAACAATGAAACAATTGTGATATTTTTTAAACTTTCATTTTTTTTGAAAAGGATACATATTACTAATGCCACCACATTATGTTGATTATTACATAATATTATGTAACATAATATACAATATATGTGTTTTTAATGTTAAAACAGTTGAATGTTGGGGCAAATTTAAAATAATATGTATCACTTCTCTTGGTAACTTTCAAATATAAAATATTATTATAAAATATATGGCATTAAAAATTAAAATATAAGTACACACTATTCTTATTAATTAAAGGTTTAAACACACATCAGAAATATCATTACACATTCTATATAAAGTCAGACACATATAATAATAGCCCAATTGTTATTAACTTAAATATATTAGAAAGACAAAAATAAATATTAAATAATTACGAAAAAAATATCACTTAATAAATTAAATAATAGTAAATTATTTGGTAAAAAAAAAGTTTAACAACAGTAATTTAATACCATCTAACAAATCATATATTATATTTTTACAGAAAATTAAATACTAACTTATGGGCGAAAGCGTTTACTACAAATGGTTACAGCTATTAACCGAAATATAAATACAATTATTGCCAATGATATAAAATAATTGACGTTGGTAATTTCTAGACATGTTTTTATTGCCTCAATTTCAAAATCGCTTAAGCGTTTAATTAATAACTATATACAAAAGATATTCCTTAAGACGTATCAGAAATACATATTATATGATGTTTAATTATTGTTTATAATAAATTAGTTGTGGCTGAAGTTTTTATTAGAAGATAATATATATACAAAAACAACAAACTTTATCTAAAATATATAATTTTCGAAGATGGAAAATAATATATAATTAGTATGCGTGGCTAAATTTTAAATGACGGGCTTATCAACTAATGAATTTTAATCATAAACTAACCTACAATAACATAATATTAATAACATTTAAACTATAATATTTATTGTATTTTCAACTGCAGGTAATTAGTTCAAGATATCTCCGCAAAATGGCGCGGTTATTTCTCCGGTCAATCAAAAAAATCAACCAAAGCACTTAGAAAAAAAAATTAAACGCTGTAACCATATTTATTGGCCGCTATTGCATTAGTCAAATTAAATAATATATCAACGATAGTATAAAGACTATTGTTAAATATTTATCAAAATATAAAATTAAGTAAATAATAATAAATATTATTTAATAATACTATATTCATATGATAATGTAATAGCGGCCTAATCTAAAGCGATAGGAACAGGTAGAAGTACTATCTTAAAGCTAAATGCAATACACGGTCAGCCTAATACAATATTTATCGCCGTTTAAATAATTATTCAACTAACAGTTATTTTTCTCGAGATCATATAGATTATATTTCACACACATTTCACTTATTAAACTTAGCTATAAATTAGTCATTAAACTGCTTATGGACAAGGGTAGATATTAGTTGAAAAAGAAATTATTAAGTATACGCTGTGCGCAAATTAGGAGAAAAGAGTAATTAATATCTTAAGTTGCATATTGCATAAGTAATTGCGGACGGAGAAAAATACCGAATTAAAAAGTCCGTTTTCGTTAATATTTACATATTCAAAAATCTTATTTCTAAAATAAATAAAAATCCTTAAACACAAAGTTGAAACATAATCAAAATGTCAATATTATGAAGATTAAAAAAAAATTAACTAGTTTTTGTTAGTAATATTTCCTTTCCTGAGTTTTTTTTATTTCGTTCTCTTTTTTAAGGCATTATTACTTATAAGTATTTTTATGCTCCTAACATATCTAATAGGGTTTAATAGCGAAAAAAGAATCGTAGTTATTTAAAAATATAATATATTTTTTATTTTTATTAATAGGTACTAACATTTAATGTGTGATAAATATAGGCTAATCAATTTTGATTTTCCGTATTTTCCATTCTCTGTGCTGACATTTCAGCATTATACACAATCATATTATATTATTTTTTTATAAAATCTAAATAAATAAAATAAATATTACTTATGTTTTTTTGTTTTAAATAAAAAAGAACGTTTTTAAATAATATTAATAACAAGTATGCCTTAAAATAGAGTCGACTAAAATCTCAGCTAAAGAAACAATTAAGTCAACAATACAAATGTAAAGATTGCAATATTACTAGTTAAATTAATTATTTAAGTAAAGTTGCAAAAGAGAAAAAAAATCGTACTCATACTATTAAGTGGACTACTATGTAAATGTTTATCAAAACAAAAATATATATTTGGAACTTTACTCTATAGAAAAAGATCGTTAATATTTCCTATTATTTCAATATGTTTCCATATTATAGAGCCAAGTTAGGTATCTGTATAAGATTTTGTATAAAACTGTAAAACTGTATATGTTTTCAATAAATGTAACAAGCATGTTTGATTTGTCTTTAAACCCTTTTCAACATCTATGTTGTATAAATCATCATAATTGGCTTCTGCTCCGCTTCCGTAGTTAAGTAACAATGTATAAATATACTTATGATATATAATAATATTTGCATAAATAAATTATACAATTGAACTCATATGTAAAAAAGTACTTAAAAAGTACTATGTGCATTAATAATAAGAATTATATTATAAAAATATTTTACTTTTTAATTTAAGTAAGCACTGGTGTATAGATTTGATTTATGTCAAAAAGGTATTGCATTCAGTTTTATTAATGCAAAAATAAAAATTAAATTGCAGGCAAAAGATAATACATACAAAGATAGTATTTGATATGTCGAAAATTCCCAAAAAAATAATGTTTAAAACTATGGGGCTGATCAACTTAAACTAATGAAAAAAAACTAATAGAAACACAAAAATAATTAATTGAAAATAAATAATAAATTGGGTTAAAATAATCAAAAGATTAATTTTCATTAAAGAGCAACATTTGGGCTTAAGCATTAACTAAATATTTTATGTTTGAAATAATTTAAACTGGATATGGATCTGAATTCACTCGTTTGATCGTTGGTTTGTTAAAAGGTGAGAGCCAAAGAAAAGAGATTCTACCAAACACTGCTTGCATACTGCGTAAGCGAGATTGACGGGCCCAGCTTGCCTGTTCCTTTTTCAGCTGTTCTATACCCTGAAAATATTGTATACTATTATAACTTAAAATATATGTTAAGTGCATGTTACTAGACTACTCGATATGCTTCTATTACTATGACAACCTAGAACTAAAACTAATCTTAAACAATATACAGTATTAAGATTATCAAAAACGTATAATGAATCTGGCCAAACAATAGAAGTCTTCAATGATACACTTTTTATATTTAAGTCTAAAATAAATAATAATAAGTTAAAACCTTCCTTTTTCTAGACAAGTAAGATATTAAGATAGTTAATTTATGTTACATTGATTTTTTTATATATTTTTTTCGTTTTAGCTTTACATTTTTGTTGACTGTACCTTGATATGTTATAATTGTTTTTTTTTAAATATTATTTTAAGTTATTTTTACATATCACGAGCAAATTGTATTGTTCAAAATTGTATGTATGTTTTAAGGAAGTTTCCTTAAATAAATAAATAAAGTACCCTGTAGTTGACTTGACGCCCATACGATGTCAAAATAATATTCTTAGTTTTATTTATAGAATTTTATTTACTAATTTAATTCGAATTCACTCTTAAAATTATTTTTGAGAAGTTTTAAAACTTAGGTTACCAACATTCCTGCAGCGCCCCGTCCAAAGGAATTCTTTCGTGAAACGAATTGTCGTTTATATCGTAAGTCAAGTGTACTAAAAAAGCTTTAAAAAGAGAAATAAACTTACGGTTTCATCATTGCAGATTGCGTTTATCTGAGTAATAAACATTATCAAAGTAAAGAAGGCGAACAGCAAGGCTTCTGCTATGAGAAACAGTAGAAGCACCACCGTAGCCGGCGGAGAGTATGAAGAACACTGGGCCCACTCAGTGCTTAAGCAAAACACAAACTGGCACATGCACATTATGAAGGTGTGCACTGACAGAGCGGCAATGTAGAACTGAAACCAAATCATTATATATTATATATTTTTTTATTAATGACAAAGTTGTGTTGGACGTCCTTGAATGTTTGAGACCTTATAATAATAATAATATATCATCACGGGTGCCTTACGGCGCCCGCCTAGACGGCCCCAGGGTACCTAGCGGAGGGTTTTTTAATCCCACCTCGTCGTAACCGATGGTATAAATCTACACCGAACAAGTGGCTAACTCGTCACGATGTTTTGAATAGACTCAATAACTTATCTATAAACAGTTTCACAAGTTGGTATAGTGAAACCGGGACCGACAGCTTAACGTGCTCTCCGAGGTACTATATTGGTGTTGTCAAACAAATGTACATATTTTTTTTTATTAGAAACTCATTGGTACAAGCCGGGATTCCAAACCAGGGACCTAAGTGTTTTTTAAGTCCAAGGTCTAACCAACTCGGCCACTACGTATACGTTTGAGACCTTGCAACGTTGAAGTCGAATTTGAAGCATACTTACTCTGCAAGCCTATTCACTCTTTTCTTAAAATCAGTCAGAATGTAAGTCTCTGGAAAAACCAAAGTGATTTCCACACTTATATTAACTTACTGTTACCCACAGCTTTGCTTGCGTTAAATTAATTTTCAAAATTAACTAAATCATTACTCGTGCCAACTCTAATATTATAAGAATATTATATTAATTTTAAAACTTACTATATTTTAAACGGTTCCACCATTAATCCGCAGATAGATATATTATTAATTACTTTGAGCTTTATTAGGTTGCAGATTAACCAGCACATATTTATATTTGTTTATGAAATATAAATGAATATACAATTTTATATAATCCATAAACGACATATGTGGTGACTGAGTTAGTGACCTTAGAAACACTTAAGTCCCTGGTTCAAAATCCGGTGTGTACCAATGAGTTTTTAATCTAAAAATTTATATAAAAAATGTTACATTTGTTTAACAACACCACTATAGTGCCTTAGAGAGCACGTTAACCTGTCGGTCCCAGTTTCACTATAATCATCGTCACAGGTGCTTAAGGCTAAATGGATTTGAAGTTCAACCCGCTTAAGATAAAAATGTGTAGTCTTGTAAGTCTAAAGCTAACAAACTTGGCCACCATTTAGATATTTAGATAAAAAAATAAATATGAAAATAGTAATGTCATATATTCCTTCATTCTACTCAGATCTTTATTGATTTTTTTATCAGAGTCTAAATCTTCGATTAACAAACCTATAGTTAGGATTAACATTGAATAAACATTATCTATATAAACATTACCAATGATACTCAACAAGATATAATTTTACTAATTTTTAATCTTATCTGTTGATGTGATAACTGGATTTTTATTTTCTAACCGGACTCAAATTGCAAGAGTACTGAAGTATTGTTTTATGCAAAATTTTATTTGAAATAATATTTTTACTATAAAAATAGATATATGTATATATTAAATATGATAGGTAGGTAAATATTGTTTAAATATTCAGACATATACACTAGGGTTGATATGGAGCTTCATATCCGTAACAGAAACTAACGGATATCCGAAATAAAAAACTACCCGAACGGTAACCGAATCCGATATAAAAGTTTCGGATAGGGCGGAGTCAAATGCGATAGCCGAAATCACGCCAGCGCGAACGAGACACCCTACGACAACCTGAACAGTGGCCGAGTTCATACGAATAAGACCGCGGGCAGAGACGCAACGAGTAGTGACACTAGTTATTTGTTCAACGATTGAGAGTGGGATGTAAGATGTAATGGTGTGATGGCCGAGCAGTGCCCGAGCTCGAACAAAAACCGAAGACCCCGACGCGACGCGACGAGCAGTGAGACTAGTTATTTTTTCAATTAGTGAGACTGGGATGCAAGATGTAATGTTTGGTTGTATAACTGTGATATTTAGGGTTCCACTGTAATGTGTAATATTACATTGCAGTGCCGCGTGATGCATTACATGTAATATAAATAATAAATGAATACCATCAAGGATGCCTCTATTTGGCTTTTAAGAACCGTTTAAACGGCCTGAGGGTACCCAGCGGAGGGATTAACCCGTCCTCATTTCGCTGATGGTATTCGGAGGCAACACCTAACAAGGGGCGAGCTTGTTGCGGTGTTTATGATAAAATAGCCTCGTTGTATAAAGCGGTCACCCATCCCAAACCGGCCTTGTTGTCATCTGCTTAACCTTGTTATCAGTTGCGCAGTGACTTAACCACTAGGCTGGGGCCGCTTTTTTACCTGTAATATCTTAACACTTCAAAATGTGTCGCTGTAAGAAAGAATTACTTTTATGACTGATTGAAAAACCTACGGCAAAGTACAATTAAATTATTATTAATTAGTCAAATCATCTATATTCTTTCTATTTGTATTTTACTTTTACACTTCCTTAAAAATCTAATATCCGTAACCGAAATTATCGGATAAAATTAAATATTTATAACCGTAACCGGTATTATATTTTTCATATATCCGGATCCGAAATTATATATCCATAACGTCTCTTGTTCTTTCAATATATTTTTCAATTGTCTTATTGGCCATCACTATTTTTTACACACACTTTAGGAATTATGCATGTAACTTTTTGGCATGTTTTGCAATTGTCTTTGAAAGCCTTTAAGTATCCTTCTCTCTAGAGCAAGATGTTTTATAACATCTTTCATGTTTCCTATCTTCGCCGTTTCTCGGGAGATACTGCATTGATTACGGTTACGAAACATTATTTTAAAATTGATAAGTTGAAATACATCCTAAAACAATCTTTATTATAATACTAGCGGCCCGTCCCGGCTTCGCACAGGTTTGTATAACTTTAACTATATGCTCAGCGCACGCCACGGAAGGCCTCAGAAACGATACTTTTCCCCCGTTTTTAAAACATTTTTGGTTACTGCTCCACACCTATAGGACCTAGCGTGATATTATATAGCCTATGCTACTTCTGAATAATGCAGCTTTCTAATGGTGAAAAAATTATTGCAATCGGTCCAGTAGTTTTTGAGTTTATTCATTACAAACATACAAAAACACAAAAACACAAAAATACAAAAATACAAATCTTTCCTCTTTATTATATTAGTATAGATTAAATAAAACTGTAAACAGTAATATTGTTTAAAATAGACATTGACGATATATACCGCCATCTAGTGAAATTTATTGTAAGCTTTAGTACCATAAATTTGCAATAGATGGCAACTAGGACAATTAAATGAAATAATATATGAAAAACATTTATATTACGACAAGTTTTGAGAAGATAGATCTGCCTTCGATATTTTTTCTTAGGTCTAGATACGAATTACCTTTCAATGCCTTATTTCACAGAATTAGCCAGTAACAGTAACCTAGAGTCCCTTTAAACAATTAGTGAACAGGCATCTTAAGGCGGCATAATGATGGCAACCAGCGGTGCAGATGTATGCATCCGATTGTTGCTTTCATTCCTGGACATTACATACTGCTTAACATCAGGTAGATGCAAGGTCACATGTTGAGCTCTTATAAAAATAAAAAAATTATATTATGAAGGCATGAAGGCAGAACACAAGTTCACTTTAAGACTTGGCTGTGGACCAGAAAGAGTTTTAATCTCTGCAGGATGGGATGTACTCAGTTCCAAAGTGGCCTATAATCGCCATAATATTACTGTGTATACTCCAGCAAAGAAATAATAGGCCTATACTCCAACAAGGAGCCAAGTTGGTCCTAATGCTAATATTGAAATAGTAAGGCACCGGTGATGATACATAAGTTTATGTAAGAAATATGACGGACAATGTTGTTAGTATCCAATATCCATGGATTCTCCGTGCGGGTGCCGGGTCCATCGCGTGGTTGGAATGCAGGGGAATGAACTGCAGCGTTCCCGGACTTGAGACCGCGAAGTAGATTTAAAGGCCTTTTGAACTCTCACCTGCACTGTATTCACTACCCTCTCTATTCAACCAAATACTATATGATCTTGTTAGCGCCATCTTGGAAACCGATTCCATAAAAGTTCCGACGGCCGATCTTGGTAGGCCAAGATCCTTTAATGAGACAACAACCTAAAATTCTTAGCTATCCATGGCTTCACCGTGCGGTTGCCGGGTCCATCGCGTGGTTGAAAGGCAGGGGAATGAAATGCAGCGTTCCCGGACGTTCGCGTTCGCTAAGTAGGTTTAAAGATATATGGTCTCACCGTAAACAGAACAAAGAATTTCTGATTATTTTCTCCAACACAGTTGTTGACCCATGGGCAGTGGTGGTCCATCTTCCTGATGCAGCGCTTGCAAACAGAGCAATGGTGAGCTCGTTCTGGTCGCAAAGAATCACATTTGTTACACTTGTGGGCTATTTCACTTTCACGGATGCTCTTAATTCCTTTAGACACTGCACCCTTTAAAAAAAAAATTTTAAATAAATAAAAAAGAACATTAACATAATATTACATGAAATAAAAAAACGTTTCAAACAGGTATAATTTAAATTCAAAGAGGCCTTCAGACTTTATTTTAGTATACATATAAGTAGATAAAAAACATGAACTATTAATGAAACTTAATGATTATCATGGGTAATACTTTTGTTCTTTGGGCAATAAATTTATTGATTTGTTGATAATAAACATCTGGTAAACCCAGTTTATTTTATTTTATTTATTTTAATCAACAGCATCCCACAGCGGAAAAACTGTAAGCCATGGCAAGATTGAATTCTTGGTTATACATATCACTAACAGTTTGCCCAAGGTATGAGATTACAGCATGAACAATTGGGTAAATGCAAAATTAAAGCTTTCCTACAATGAATAGGCTTAGAATTTAGGATTTATGTATTTTAATAATAATAATAATATATAGGATAATTTACACATATTTCTCTGGTCACAAGTCTAAGCTCCTGGCTTGTACTAACTGTACCAAACAACGATATAATACATGACATGTTATATTTTATAAACACCCAGACCATGACAAACTGTACAGAAAAACGTACTTATCGTTTTTTTGCCATGAGTGGGAATCGAACCCAAGACCTCCGGATACAAAGCCAAAGGCGCAACCACTAGTCTACGGAGGCGGTCAAACTCCGGCTACAAAGCCAAGGCGCAACCACTAGTCTACGGAGGCGGTCAAACTCCGGCTACAAAGCGAAAGGCGCAACCACTAGTCTACGGAGGCGGTCAAACTCCGGCTACATAGCCAAAGGCGCAACCACTAGTCTACGGAGGCGGTAAAACGTTGGCTACAAAGCCAAAGGCGCAACCACTAGTCTACGGAGGCGGTAAAACGCCGGCTACAAAGCCAAAGGCGCAACCACTAGTCTACGGAGGCGGTCAAATATATGTATGATTCCCCAAAAGGCAAGTTAAGTAGCTTAATAAAAAACAAATTAAATATAGAGTCGCAAATCTGTTATAGAGTCCAATACTTATAGCTGGCCTCTCCCAAAAGTGACCTACTAATTCTCTGCCTCCGTAGACTAGTAGTTGCGTCTTTGGCGTTGTATCCGAAGGCCGTGGGTTCGATTCCCACCCATGGAAAAATAATACTAGTATGTTTTCTGTACAGTTTGTCATGATCTGGGTGTTTATAAAATATAATATGTATTATATCCGTAGACTAGTTTCTAGTACTCATAGTACAAGCCTAGAGCTTAGTTTGTGACCAAAGCAATATGTGTAAATCGTCCTACATGTTATTTTTATTTATCAAGCAGAACTTAAAAAATACTTACGGGATCAGTGAACATTGTCTTTATATGAGAAGCCACAGCGAAAAACACCAATATTTGAAATAACACGATATTTGGGTATGAAAAAAATGGATCAGTCTTTACAGTTGGGATCAAAATAACCCCCATGACTACCAATTCCGCATACAGGACTAATAACCATGTCATGATAGCACATATAATGCCACACCCATCCTGGAAACAATATAAAAATATAAAGCCTAGTTTTATTGACTACTAAAGAGATAATATAGCCCATTTGTACTGAGTAGTTCTGTTCCACGCAAGGATTATAACAACCCTGTTTTAGGAAATTTTATTTATCTATATTTAATGAATATTTACTGTTTTCATTGTATTGGAGAATACTGCATTAATTACTTGTCGAGGTGGTGGTCCCCTTTTGAAATGGGTGGTTGAATGGACGATAAGGCGGGGAGTATATTAAAATATACTCGTAATGCAATTCGCCTTTGTGGCCGCCCATTTTGTAATCGCATGATTTAGCCGGCATAGTGGGAGCAATCAATATTGTTAAAGAACAATTATTGATTGACCCTATTCATGGACTTTGTAGGTCTGCTCACCGCCAGGTAGATAAAAAGTCACATGCCGTGCTCCAAAAAAATTTAAGAAATAAACTAAACAATTTCATAAAATAATTACAGTATTATGTGGAGGGATATATGCTAAATGCTGTCGTAGAAGAACCAGATTTTCTAAGAAATATCTTGTGGACAGATGAATCCAAATTTGATAAAGATGGCATAACTAACTATCACAACGCCCATTACTGGGCCCCAAAAGAACGAAGGAATCCCAATAAGAAAAGAGTGAAGGGGTCCCAACGAAAATTCAGCGTGAATGTGTGGATGGGCATTATCTCCAATCACTTGATTGGACCTTACTTTCTCCCGGACAATCTAAATGGGGAAAGCTACGAAAACTTTCTCAGAGGAGACTTGAATGATTTGCTGGATGATCTGCCACTCAACTTGATCAGGGACATGTGGTTCCAACAAGATGGCTGCCCTGCCCATTTCAGGAGAAGTGTCAGAGACTGGCTGGACACAAATTATCCAAACAAATGGATAGGACGAGGTGGGCCGTTGCCATGGCCAGCAAGAAGTCCGGACCTAACCCCCATGGATTTTCATGTGTGGGGGCGCATGAAAAGTCTTGTCTACAGCGAGCCAATTCCAGTTTCGTCTGTGGAAGAATTAAGAGAAAGGATTGTGGATGCAGCAAATCAAATGAGGACAACGTTGACAACTGGAGTAGTGAAGACTGGTCTCCGTAGAAGGATGCGACAATGTGTTAGAAACAGAGGCGGCCATGTTGAACATGAACTGTAGAGTAAGAAAAAGTTGTGTGAAAACCTGATTTAATAAATAACATTTCTTGCTTACCTATTGTTTTACTTTACTTTTAAGGGCTAAGTATTAACTTTCTTTTCCACTGTCGCCTATCAAACTGAGTTTTTGCCACGAAATGTAATACAAATTCTTGATTGTTATACCTCGTTATATAGCTTATGATACGTAGATATTTTAAAATACATCTGCCGAACAACTGCTATAATATTTTTTTTAGATATCCCTTAGAGAAAAAAAAACTTGCTAATTATTTTTGTAATTTCTTAACTTTCACTTGTCTAGTACGGCCTATTCAATTAACTTATGCATTATTTTAATGATTAACGTCCTAAAGCATCTTATTACACATGTAAAAATGCAATAATAAGGCACACAAAATAAACAAAATTAATTTTAGTAGCCCAAAAATCGGCAATTTTCAATAAAAAAATTAAAAGTCGAAAATCTCGAAAAGGGTTAAATTGTGGTGTTTCATAGATATAAGTCAGAACGGATGGGAACTCCACGCCCTGAACGGATCTAGCACGACTTTTCCTGTAACCCTGTATATATAATCATTATAGATTAATTAATAAAAGGTGTCATTAAATAAAGTATTAAAAAAACCAACCAACCGAACGCCCGCTACATAACCAACTAGTGTAAGACTAGGTGGTTAGCTGATTCCATTGACCATCCGATTATCATTTGCCATACAAGGGTGCCACCAAGGCGACCGACCTCACCAACCGTATTCACGCCTTAAATATTAGTTCTTATATTATATTATCATTATATTGGCTGTAGATATTTTTGAATGACCATCAATCGCATTAACATAGTTATATGGATCGGTATCTTTAAGGGCGTAAACACTAGTTGTAAAGTCGATCCCTTTGGAGACACCCCGGAGAAAAAGGTACCAGCAAGTAAAAAACTTATTTAGGAACTTGGTTTAGGTAACAATAAGTAAATTTACCTTAATGCACCATATTTCTTTTTGAGGAGGCGGCAAATTGTCAAACATAGGCATTAGCATGTCTTCCTCAGAATACTCATCGCCGTTATTATAATGCCGATGCATTCTTATTATCTGTAAATAAATATAAAATATTATTTCAATAATTTTTATAAACGAAATTAACTTGGAAGATGTCCGATCAATAGGTTTCTTTAAAAGTTAAGCCTTAGAATGGCAAATATACCATTCCCTTTGAATAATAAATGAATTGCAATTAGCACCTACAATTAATGTTAGGTTGGGGGAAGCAAAATCAATACCTCCATAGGGCCATTAGCTCTGAATTATAAAGTAAGAATGCAATTAGACACAAAGTACCCGGAACTTTGTTTTACTCTATGAATATGAAACCAATAAATTGGAGTAACAAAAAGGAAATTTTAACTGAGTTTGTTATAGAAAATACAGAAACAAAATATTCATTACACAAATTGTATGAAAAAAATGTTGACCATGAACTACACCCGTACATATTTTTTATCTATCACAATCTTAATACATTTAAAAGCCATTTAATAACAGTTGCATGATCAATGGGGCAATTTAAAAATTACTTAACTTAACTAACATTCCTTTATTAACAATTAAAATAATTTAATACAAATAGTAAGAATTTAAAATAAAAGATATAAAATAACATGTATATATAGTAGTATTAAAATATATTTTATAGACCATAGGTCAAATAGAAACATGCAGCAAACATAAAATATCCAGAAACCAATTTGTAAACCTGCTAATTATAATAGTAGATACAACATGACCAGCCTGCAGTTATAAAAGGCTATTTTGCAAATATAAAATTGTTACAAACAATTCATTTTTCCAACATGAACATCATTTATTTAAAAATTATCTTCCAAATGAGATTACAATAATAAAGTAAAGAAAACCCCAAGCAAGTTTACACGGTTTTAGGAGGCAAGCTTGTCTCGTATGCTAAAACAACATTAAATGAAGAAATTGATTAAAGTGCAAGTAAATTGCTGTCAATCATCATCAAGCAGTAAATATAAATACTTTAATTTTATGATTTATAAAATTCACACCCTTCTTTTACATGTATTTACTTGTTTCACCCTGAGCAAACTGTCAGCGCCAAACTTTATAATGAGAAACAATATATTTAATAGGCTAGCAGTTTAACTAATGTAAAGATTGTCCTGTATTTATTTTTATAAACTATAAAAAACATAATTATTACCAGGTTGCCATTTAACTTAAAATATACATGTAACTATCTATCCTTGAATTTCCTATGTGAATATGATTTTTTTTTCAATATAATTAATATTGACCCAAGAATAATTTTTAAATTATGAATATACTGTGCTGACTTGTTTTTTATATTTTAATAAAAACTGGAATATAACAATCAGTTTACATTACAGTTTTGTTAAAAATCGTTTTAATCTGCTGATGTTAAAAGTAGATTGACCACAATCTAGACGCACACCTTAAAATTTTCTAAGTCACCGACAAAAAGAGGGTAGACAATATGTTGATGTTGTCGCTGTCGCCTGGGCATATTGGGTGCTCGATGGAGCAGGCGAATCCTAGGAGACACCACATTTAACCGAAGCGAAGAACCCATTCTCCTAGATGGATGGAGTGATGAACTCCTTAAAGCGGCTGGTGAAACTGGATGCGAAAAGCCGAAAATGATGCTTTATGCTTTTATAATTAAATAATTAAAGAAGAAACAAGTAAAAAGGCATAAATATCATTAATAAAAAAGCCCCTTAAATCTTCAATTATTATTAATATTTTTTATTAGAGCAAATTTTAAAATTACAGTAAAATTGTCTCCTTTAAACTTATTTTGTTTAAAACATTTTATATGGTGCAGTCTTAACACTTTTGTGACAAGAACACATAATTTTTAAGAAAGTTACGATAGAAATTTGAAATAAATTTTCAAATATTCAGGCTTTAAAGTTCTATGAAAGAAGTCCTTTATTGCTGAACAATTATGCAAGGTAACCTAAAAAAACTAAAAATACACTTAATTTTGAATGCTTTAAAACTCTATTAACATGATTTTAATATTTAATAATGAGCAAATCACAAAATCTGATGTTATCTTCTTCTATTTTGTACAGTGCAATGTAATAATATTAATAATGCCACCCTTTAAGGGTTTCCACCTAGTTCATATATATGATAACTTATTTACACATTCACATAGGTTGGACAGAAAGGAATGGAATAGGCTGGAGGAAATATGTTATTGACCATTGTTTTTTTGCATACTTTGCGGAAGAGCATCAGGATTGAGGGGTCACATTTTGATAATATGAATTAGCTAATCATTTATGCCAGTAGTTGGTAAAAATTGAGCTTAAGTTTGTAAAAACACTTCAAGTTGAAACACAAACCTTACATGAGATTTTTCTTTTCCAAGTATTTACATTAATACTAAACCGGTTAAAATGAGGTTTGTGTGGTTCCCCTTTTACTACACAAACCTATATATTTTTACAAACTAGACCTATTTTTTTAGTTATTAACGAGTGTAGATTTGAAGATATTGAAGTGCACTTTAATAAAAACATCAACATGGGAGGGCAACATCTATAATCCTATGTAACTATTATATATATATATCATCACGGGTGCCTTATGGCGCCTGAGACCGCCTAGACCACATCAGGGTACCCAGCGGAGTACACCTTGTAGTAGTCGATGGTATGAGTCTACTCCGAACCAGTAGCTAGCTCATCATGATGTTTGGATAGACTTATTAATAACCTATCTATATACAGTTTCACAAGTTGGTATACCGACAGCTTAACATGCTCTCCGAGGCACTACATCATTCAATAAAAAAATATTAGTACACACCGGGGTTTGAACCAGGGACCTTAGTGTTTTTAAATATTATATCTAACCAACTCGGCCACAATGTATATAGTAAATTTTTATTATAAAAATGTGTCCCTCTGATGTTATACTTTGTGGCAACTTAAATTCAGAATTACCTTGAAGATGGACTTTATAGTCACCGCATATAAATCAGGGATCTTCAAGGAAACAAAAAGATGTTACTGCTCAAACATTTTTGCTACTAAAATAGTTAGAATTTAGGTTGTGACAGATTTCTTAGGCAGGATAAAAATATTATTACATAACAACATTAGAGTTGCCACAAGTCCCTTCAAGCAACTAGAATCAACTATCATGGTGCAATATAACAGTATGGTGCAATAAAGTTTAAACCTGCACATTCTCCTAAATTACATATAAAAGTATCTATCACATATGTATAAAGTGGAGCAAATTCATAAACTTGGTGGCTTAATAAAAATAGCATTATAATCATTATATAAAACAGTAATTGTTTTATTTGCTAACATTAATCTGAACTAACATCAGCATCAGAATTATTATTATACAGGTTATCCTCAAACATAGACCTATTTCAGTAAATGTTTCAAAAACTTAAAGAAGTAGAATTTGTTGCAAGATGAATTCAGTTTCTGTATCATCTTTGAAGTATTTTTACCTTTTGGGATTTGGGATGAAACACATTTCTAGGCGGCAGAGCTGGCAGGATTTTACAGTATTTGATGATATTGAGAGGGTACTAAACACATTGGAGGTCAGTTTGATATTATAAAAGGCATGTAAACCTACTTCCCAGCTATAAGTCAGAAACACAGCAATCACTTTCCACACAACAGACCCACACAGTGAATCCATGTATAGCTAAGAACATGGTCCGAACATATATTCACTATTAAGATGCCAGATCCATTGTGTGGAAGAAAGGAAGAGGAGCGAAAGTGGCAGGTGCAGTCTGACTCAGTAGGTGGCCACATCACTATTTAATTTTGTCTAGCCCTGGTAATGCTTTATCTGTCACTTGTTAAGCTTGTCTCACAAATTATAGTTTTAACAGATATTGTTAACTTTTAAAAAATATGGATTTCATATCACAAAAGGTGTTCTTTTAAATGATGTATCAAATATATATTTCTTATTTTCTGAAGCGCTTTTAATTTTTAGAATATGTACCTACGACTACGACTTTTTAATAAGTAATATTATTTGTAAAATACGACTTTTTAATAAGTAATATTATTTGTAAAATATTACTTATTAAAAAGTCGTGCTAGTTTCGAGTAGGTTTATATTGTTGATAAAAATTGGTAACAATCGAGCTTTTTTTTATAGAAGCTCACAAAAACTTATGTTTGTGTTTTCTGCAAAATCAAAAGCCAGTGACAAGATTTTAAGGTCATTCTTTTATTTGAAATTTTGTAGTGATTTTAATTATAACAAAGTTTTTTAAAGGATTTGTTTTATACAATATTGAAAAAAAACTTACTTGATACTACGGCACGAAAAACTAGATGTTTGTTATTCCTTGAAAAATCAATGGAAAACGATAAAAAGCAAAAAATCGCCTCCGCCGTACGCTTTGGCGCACAGACTATTCTTCTTAATACTATTGCGATAGGTACCATAGATTATTAAAGGAGTAAAGATATTAAAAAGACTTCGTTCCAAAACAGGGTATTAATAAACCTATGCTATGTCTCGGGTAAAAGAAAGAGACGGAGATATATAATTTGTATGTATTCCATTTCTTTCTTTTCCCGAGAGATGCACGGGTAAAATATTTGAATTTTGGAACATCTATAGCCAGTAACACTGTAAAATCGAGTCTTTGCACAGTGTTATAGAAGGTTTTTTGTAATACAAAGGATTGTATGGGATAAAAAAAAATCACCAAGTTAAAGGGTTGTGAATCACACTTGTGATGTTATTTTTTAGCAGATATTTGTTTACGTGTAAAAATATAAATAATAATAATGTTGAATGTATTATGACGAATTACGAATCACAATGACGAATTGCATTACGAGTTTATTTAAATATACTCGCTGCCTTATCGTCAGTTCAATTACCAATTTCGTAACCGCACCTTGAAAGGACTACTACCTCGACAAGAAATCGATGCAGTAGTCTCCTGAAACCCGGTGAACCCACAGACTAAAACCGAAACATGACTAGGTCACTTGAAGCTTGAAGGTTTTTGCATCTGTATGGGCGGTGGTAACGAGACCGGTCAGTCGGCCTAACGAAGTTATAGAGACCTTCCTCCCACAGAGGCCATGGGTAAAATTCCTAGCGCACAAGAAAAAATCAATTTTTCTGTATAGTATGTGTTAATAATAATAATATGTAGGACAATTTACACATATTACTCTGGTCACAAACTAAGCTTTAGGCTTGTACTATGTGTACCAGAAGTAACGATTTATTTATATATCGATATATGATAAATATATGATATACATGGTATATTTTATAAACACCTGGACCATGACTAGCTGTACAGAAAAAAACGTACTAATATAATTTTGCCATGCGTGGGGATCGAGTCCACGACCTCCGGACACAAGGCCAAAGGCGCAACCACTATTCTACGGAGGCTGACATGTCTTAGTCTGGGTATTTATTAAATATTCGTTTATTTTGTTTCTGATACACATAGTACAAGCTCTAGGCTTAGTTTGTAACCAGGGCAATATGTGTATAATATCCTTGATCTTATTATTATTATAGGCGCTTAAACTGAAGGTTAGGGTTCAAATATTGGTGTAGACTTTTTTGACGTAATGTATATGTACACATACAGTACAATTACTATATAGATAACATACATACCTTACTTATTTCACTTGCAATGTATTTTTAGCCAAGGACTGATAAATAATCCCTGGGGATAGCCAACAATGCTTTATGGGGAAAAAACACAAATCGGCGGAGTTGACCCCAAAATCTTCAATAATTTCCCCATAGGTTAGATTAGGTATAGTGTAGTATTTATGTTATAGTTTTCATATTTAATATTATTGTGCAAAAGTGTTCTAATTTTGTAGAATAAGCATTCGTATATTAGTGTGAGAAGTGTAGCATTGACGCAGTGATCTCGGTATTTGTGCTATTTCAAATAATCCCAAAATCTTCAGTAAAATGGCGGTACCCATTTTACTGTTGATACTTTCCTCCTTCACTTGATATTGGGAAGACCATATACATACCATATGCTTTCATAAGGTCATGTCGCCATTCCTTTTTCTTCCCTTGTCATTTCCCGATTCCTTTCCATCGTGTTATTCTACTTTCACAAATAATATATAGGTAATGAGTTTAAAACTACCCACTAGAATCTGGCAAAATTATGCGTAATGCGTAGACGCCATTTATCAAAATATAATAATAATAGGTATAGGTATAGGATTTATACGGCATTATTTTATTCACCTACAAATACGGAGGACATAAATTCAATTAATCATTTATTTTTAGACTGCCATATTTAGTGTAAATTATAAATACATATATTATTTGCAGATTTATATTTTTGTCTCTTGGCTTCTTGGAAAGAGGGCAATTTTTATAACTGTTTTATACTTATGAAGAGTTGTTATGTGCATATAAAATAAATAATTATAATATAATAAATAAATACTAGAGATAAATAAATACAGAGGGATTAACTCTTTCTAATTTTGCCGATGGTGTTCGGAATTATATTTTTTTATATTATTATTTTAGCGAGAAGGTATAATCACTTAAATATTAACTGTTGCCCGCAACATTGCGTGCGCGTAATTATGTCAACATACAGTTTTAAAGTTTCCGTTCAAGGTCACGTTTCCCATATAAAATTGAGCTATCGTACTTCAAATGTTTTTCCATTACTGTTCCAAGAAAAACGTTTAAAACTGTAGAGTACCACTGCGCTGTAAACAATTATAAGAAAAAAATTAGATATGACAACTTTACATTATAAGAAAAAGCATACGGTTTTAAGTAAACCGTATAATAAGAAGAGTTTACATACAAAGTTTTACGGTTGTAGTATCTGTCGTTCCTAAGATATACATAGTTAGAAAAATCAGACCCTAAATGAAATTTTCACAAATGATGAACAACCTAACAATTTATTTTCTAAGAAGAGTCTTCATTCCAAATTTCAAGTCTGTAGCACCATCAATTCTCGAGATTTTAACTATCCTAAAAAACATTTATCCCCCCTTTTCATGCCCTTGGGATTTAAATTTTGAAAAATCTTAGGGGCCCACCCTATAAATCAAAAGAAAGCTACTGTCCAAATTTCATGTTTCCAGCTATAGTAGCATCGGTTGGGCATTGCCCATGAGTAATTCTTAGATGGGGGAGAAAGGCCTCTATAGCTCTGCTTGACCGACCGACCGGTCTCGTTACCGCCGCCCATACAGATGATAGTTATAAACTTTGTATACGTCGGAAATCATATCCTCAGTGGGTAATTATAGCAAAGTGACTAATTTTGTGTCTACAGATTGCCGAACCTAATGGCAACGCACATCAATATGTTAAGTGCACCTGTAGTAGACTGGGTTGTTAGGCAGCTTTTGCGCAGATTATCATTAAATAACTCAATGACATCATCGGGATTGCTCAAAAGATCCCTCCTTATCCCTCTTAGAAAGGTAGCCCCACGGCAAGCTTCGCTAAGAACAACATACCTCTTATGAGTAGCTAGAGCAGTGGGTAAGCAGGACATACATATTAGTTCCACATTAAAATATAATAAAACATAATGCGGACCAGTGAGTACTTGGCAATGGTAAATATCCAGGTATTGCCTTGGCCTGCACAATCGTCACACCTCGACCCTATCGAGCACGCGTGGGATATGCTCCAGAGACGTGCTTTAGACTTCATATAACCAATGAATGCGTCGTAAGCAAGCATTACCCTCTGCCATAATACTGACCATATGACCATGTACAATATATAAAACTTATTTGCATGCAATCGGCGTTCTTTGGTATCGTTTGTTGTTGAAAGAAGGTTCTCCACTCACTGAAACAAAATTATTAATTGTGCAGTTACGCTGTGTCTAAGGCGATCTTTTACTTCGGGATCATGGTGTCTCCTATCTCTTGTGAGAGAATAATTTTCAGGAAACATAATTGTATTAAAATTGATATTTAATTTAATTTATACGTAAACGATTGAAAAAAAATAGTAATACTTGATACGGGGAACACAACTTCACACATTGCGTGGTAGTAATAAAGATTAGCGATTCGATCACTAATTAAATAATTGAATACGGACTTTCAATCTTAGGTATTCTAACTGGTTACGATGAAATATTACAATAGGTCACAGAGAATTAAATACACAGAACAATAATAAAACATTTTTCGTTATTATTATTATTCTGTAATTAAATACCTTTAATCAGATTCTACAATATTATTATTCAGATACAAATTTCATATCGATAAGAAAAATAAACTAAATACAAGATTAAACAATTTTTTTTTAAATATTTAAATCTGATTAAAGTCTATCATATTCTATGTATGATGTCGTCTTGTCTGTCTATCCTTGATAAAATATCTCCAAAACTACAAAGCCAATTTATAAAAATTTTAGAATTGTATTTTTTTCTTATCTATTTGTTTTTCTTTACTTTATATTTTCTATAACTTTACTAATTTTTTTATTTATTTAAATCATTCCATTTGTTCTTTTAAAATAGTGGCGAATCCAGGGAGAGGGCGCATGCTAATCTCAGAGTCATAATACTCTGAGACGCTAATATTATTGTTATTATTGTACTACAAGTTGGCTTAGCATTCGGATGTACCAAAATGACTAACTATTGGATTAAGCATTGCAAAACTATAAAAAAACTTTGGCATAAGCCATGGAGACATACATAGGTATATATCGAGCCACCCTAATGCCTAAAATTGTGCCTTTCCAAACGTGAGAACAGAAGATGGCCATACAAACTCAAAATAAAAAATAAGAACAAAAATAATTATAACCAGTCACTGAGCGTTGATTGGTTGAATTGAAAACACAATATGGCGGCAAAAAAAGAAAATCGCGTGAGCAATTTTCAATATATTAAAATGTCGTAAGTCACAAAACTAATTTAATCTATTACATTATTAATTATTTTATATATACCTATTACTCCTAACAAAAAGGCTGGCTGCGTTACCTCGCTGTATTGCGAAGCCGTATGAGCAAAGAACGAGCCAGCCCTTTGGTCACCAGCCCCCCTAGCCAAGAGCATGAGCGCTAAAACACGCACGAAAGTTTTGTATGAAGATGACATTTGATAAAAACGTCACTTTCCTTTTTATCGTTGCAGAAATAACCAAAACGAGACAACAATATAGATACGTAATACTATAATAAATTTGTTATCTCCCTCTCTTTCACGCTTCTGCAACGTTCGAGCGTAAAAAGCGACCATGCACTTGGCTAGGGGGGCTGATGTTTCGACCAAGCGCTTTGAAATTGCCTTATAAGTTTCATGTGCTCCCGGTCCCCACGATCCCATGGTTTCAACCCCAAAACGCTCAAATACATAATTCCCAGTTAGAATTAAGTATTGGCGCCGATTGAGGTTTTCGGCTAAATAAGCGGCAGCGCCAACCGGTCCCTGAAAGGTGTGAGGGTGCAAACGTATCGGCGCAAGTTGCGTCCTCTACTAAACATCGCCCACCCTTCCAGGGAAATAAAGTCATGTCATCGGGACGCTTGCCATCACTTCGGGACAAACAATTTGGTTCCAATATGGATGGCATCAAAATAGTAGCAAGGGCCCGATAGATTATTTCATTAAGGTTGGCGTGTCGCTTAAATCTTCCTGCACTTTTAATACATGAGAGACCGTGGTGACCGAGTTGGTCGACCATCTCTCCACACTGACAGTGATGAGAAAGATTGCTAGATGCCCCAAGGCGAAGGCATATTTTCAGACGTATTATATTATACTGGGTGAATTTGATAGGATGTACTTTGAGCTAATATGAGGTTCTATTGATCAAACCATGTGTCGCAAATGAAAAAAAAATTAAGGTCCCTATACAAATTGGTTATTTTAACATTACTAGATTGTATGGAGAAGGCAATATTTTTTAATTGCGGCACATGGTTCCATGGTAAAAGTTGTTCGTATTGATCAGTAGAACCTCATATTAGCCCAAACTACATCCTTTCAAATTCACCATGTATATTATTATTATTGACATTATTTATTTATTATTTACATTTATTTTATGTTGATATTTATTTTGTTTTATTTTACTGTGAAAATTTAATAATGCCCTTTAATATAAGCTACTGGTACTTTATATTGTGTTTTGTACCTACTGTTTTTTTATGTAGTAACCTACAGTGTTATTAATATTTTGATATTCCTAGTTATACCTAGGTTTACATTTTGGACAATGCCCCTATACAGCAGCTAATAGAAATTTTGTTAATTATTCTTTATAGGTATACCTCTGTGGTATACCTACATACTGATTTACTGACTTGTGCTGCCCAGTATTCCAAGTGTATAAAATAATGTAAATATTTTATTTTATTTTGTAATTGTGACTGCTAAAATGACAGAGAAGTAATTTTTTTACAGGATTTAAAAATACGAACAATTTTATAGTAAAACATGTTAATAAATATTGTTCAAAATCAATAAACAATGATAAAAAAAGCACTTATTTGAAAAATACTATGAATGAGGGATCATACCTAAACCTGGTTCACCAAAACATTCAAGGATTTCGTAGTAAATCCTTAGAAATTAACTTATTTCTTGAGGGTAATGACATTCATGTATTGTGTGTTACAGAACACTGGTTGACTAATAGTCACTTAATATTTAGTTTTAAGAATCATCAGGTAGTTAGTTCGTTTAATAGGCAATCGGCTTTCCATGGTGGTTCTTTGATTATTGTGAAAAACTCGATAAAATCAAAAGAACGCAAAGATATAACGCAGTTGTCTATTGAACGAACAATTGAAATTTCATCAACTGAACTGGAGCGGTTTGTTGTAATATGTGTATACCGCCCACCAACTGGAAACTTTAGTCTTTTTGAGTCTACTATGGAAGATGCATTAAAAATATCATTTAGAAGCAAAAAAAAACTATTGTGTGTGGTGATTTCAATATAGACATATTGAATTCCTCTGCTTACAGCTGTAGGTTGCTCAATTTGTTCAGATCTTTTAATCTTTCTAATGCCTTTTTAGAACCAACTAGAATAACTGCTACAACAGCAACATGCATCGACAATATTTTCATAAATACTGATTTTTTTAATAAAGAAATTATAAACTGTATTAGCTCGGTCACTGTGGGCAAAAGATTGTTTTCAAACACAACACTGTTACGTCGAAAAGGCAAAAAATCATTTGTAGACCAATAACAAAGGGGCGTGTTGAAACATTTAAAATCGACGTTGAAACAAAGTTAACCACTGTTCCCTTTATACAAAATGATCCTAATACATTATACTCTTCAATGTTTAGTATTATAAAAACCGAATATGATAATAATTTTAAACTAAAAACTATAAATAACAATATTAAGACAAATTTTACGGAATGGGCAACCGTGGGTATTCATAAGAGTAGGCTCAAGTTGTATGATCTATACTCAGAAAAAAATTATCGCTCTGAGCCTTATTTTTTGGACTATGTACGGAACTACTCAAAGATTTTTAAAAGGGTCTGCATAGCGGCAAAGATAATGTTTATTGCGAAAAAAATTAACAATTCTGAAAATAGAATTAAAACCTTATGGAATGTCATAATTGTCGAAACAGGTAGAACTAAGCCACGCGACTGTAATTATAATTTGAAACTAGGCGATAAACTAATACTTTCAGATAATGAAGTTGCAAATGAATTCGAGAAGTTTTTTTCTAATATACCTTTGGAAACAACAAAATCGTTAAATTGTTCCCCGACCCTTACACAATCATTTGTGAAAAATTATGTGCCAAAGTGCTCCTTTATTTTTAATTTTACGCATATAAATGAGGACGATATATTGAAAGCATTCAAATCCCTTAATTAAAAAAAAACAGAAGACCTTTGGGGAATATCAGTCTGTGTTTTGGGCTCTATCATAAATATCGTTGCTTATCACTTAACTGTAATATTTAATCAATGCATGGATCTAGGTATTTTCCCAGATTTATTAAAACTTACTAAAGTTATACCCCTATTTAAATCAGGTGATAAATTGGATCCAACAAATTTTAGGCCGATTTCGATTCTTCCAGCATTCAGTAAAATTTTTGAAAAAATTATGTTAAATCAATTGCTTTTACACTTTAATTAAAATAATCTTTTTCATAATAGTCAATTTGGGTTTTCCAAGGGATGATCCACAACTGATGCTGGCCTAGCTTTTATCAAACATGTATGTGAAGCATGGGAAGATTCACATGATATTATTGGCATCTTTTGTGATTTGACAAAGGCATTCGATTGCGTACGCCATGAGGTTTTATTAAATAAACTAGACTATTACGGCATAAAGAATAGTTCCTTAAATCTAATAGATTCATACCTCTCTGCTAGAATTCAGAAGGTTTCCATAAATAATAATATACCAATGGGTTCTCCTGTAACAATGGGTGTCCCACAAGGATCAATTCTAGGTCCTTTTTTGTTCTTGGTCTACATTAATGATTTGTCTTATTTTGTGTATGGCCTATGTGATATAGTTCTCTTTGCAGATGACACTTCTCTTCTATTTAAAACTGATAAAAAAATAGATTCTTGTAACTTTATAAATGAAGCACTTTTGCAAGTTTTAAATTGGTTTACTACTAATAACCTATTACCTAATGCCAAGAAAACTAAATGTTTAAAATTTACACTTTCCAAAAATACGCATGTACAATCAAATTTAATACTAAATGGAGAAATTTTAAAATTTGAAGACTCTGCCATCTTTCTGGGAGTAAAAATTGACCCGAAATTGCAATGGGGATCGCATCTTGTATCTTTATCAAACAAGCTAAGTTCCGCGGCTTACGCTGTGAGAAGGGTGAGACAGTTAACCAGTATAGCTACGGCTAGATTGGTCTTTTTCAGCTACTTTCACAGTGTTATGACCTATGGTGTATTAATGTGGGGTAACGCTGCTGACTTACAATCTATCTTTATTTTACAAAAAAGAGCTGTACGAGCTATATATAACTTGGGGCCTCGCGAGTCCTTAAGATACAGGTTTAAAGAATATAATATTCTAACAGTGGCGTCTCAATATATTTTAGAAAATATTTTATACATCCATAAGAATATTGATCTGTATCGGAAACGTAGTGACGTACATACACGTGATACTCGTAACAAGAATAAACTGGCACTACCAAAATACCGTCTTTCGAAAACAAATAATTCTTATATGGGTGCCGGTGTGCGCATGTACAACAGACTGCCAGCTCACCTACTTATCTTGCCTCAAAACAATTTTAAAGTCCATATCAAACAAACTCTTATAACTAAGGGCTACTATAAAGTTGATGATTATTTTGATGATAAAAATCCCTGGTTAATAGTTTAGTGGGTATATATAGTGTGACGTTTTGCCACAGATATTTAAGTTTTACTGGTTCAAAAAAAGATTTTAAAGAATTTTCGAAGGACCCTATAGAATAACATATGTCTTTGCCTCAAATAGTCAATAAATCAGCACTCACCAATTAACTGCTTGCGTAGGAACATATAACATCACTTTTTACACATTTTACACATATTTTTATTATTTTTCACACGGTGAAAACTATTTTAATTAGTATTTATTTAGCACAACAAGTTTTTGCGTTTATTCGTCCATTACAGTTTTTCTAGACTGCCCGCGCCCTCTTGCGGAGGCGGCGAGTATTAAGTTCGAGCGTTCCGTATAACGCAGTAGGTAGGAAGCGCCAACCACCATGACCATTGTAAAGAGGCAAAGACGAAACACCCCCCACCGAAAGCATCATGATGGTTTCAAGTAAATAAAATTAAAGAGTATAAGAGATAAAAAAAAAATTACAAAAAAAAATATTAAAAGAATATCTAATTTAAATAAGGTAGAGGGCTTAGTTTATTTGAAGGCCTAACCAATGTACCCTTGTTGGTACGAAGTGTTACAGAACGGACTATACCGTCGGCACCAGGATGGACCTGCTCCACACGAGCTAGGGGCCAGTTACACGAGGGCACTTGGTCGTTTTTTACTAAGACTAAGTCTCCGATATTTAAATTAGGGGTGGAGGTGAACCACTTAGCACGTTGTTGCAGAGTGTTTAAATATTCACATCTCCATTTTTTCCAAAATAACTGACTACAATTTTGGATATATTGCCAACGTGACAATCTGTTAATTGAAGTATCATCGTTCAACTCATATTCGGGTACAGAATTCATAGCTTTTCGGTTCTTTGATTATTGTGAAAAACTCGATAAAATCAAAAGAACGCAAAGATATAACGCAGTTGTCTATTGAACGAACAATTGAAATTTCATCAACTGAACTGGAGCGGTTTGTTGTAATATGTGTATACCGCCCACCAACTGGAAACTTTAGTCTTTTTGAGTCTACTATGGAAGATGCATTAAAAATATCATTTAGAAGCAAAAAAAAACTATTGTGTGTGGTGATTTCAATATAGACATATTGAATTCCTCTGCTTACAGCTGTAGGTTGCTCAATTTGTTCAGATCTTTTAATCTTTCTAATGCCTTTTTAGAACCAACTAGAATAACTGCTACAACAGCAACATGCATCGACAATATTTTCATAAATACTGATTTTTTTAATAAAGAAATTATAAACTGTATTAGCTCGGTCACTGTGGGCAAAAGATTGTTTTCAAACACAACACTGTTACGTCGAAAAGGCAAAAAATCATTTGTAGACCAATAACAAAGGGGCGTGTTGAAACATTTAAAATCGACGTTGAAACAAAGTTAACCACTGTTCCCTTTATACAAAATGATCCTAATACATTATACTCTTCAATGTTTAGTATTATAAAAACCGAATATGATAATAATTTTAAACTAAAAACTATAAATAACAATATTAAGACAAATTTTACGGAATGGGCAACCGTGGGTATTCATAAGAGTAGGCTCAAGTTGTATGATCTATACTCAGAAAAAAATTATCGCTCTGAGCCTTATTTTTTGGACTATGTACGGAACTACTCAAAGATTTTTAAAAGGGTCTGCATAGCGGCAAAGATAATGTTTATTGCGAAAAAAATTAACAATTCTGAAAATAGAATTAAAACCTTATGGAATGTCATAATTGTCGAAACAGGTAGAACTAAGCCACGCGACTGTAATTATAATTTGAAACTAGGCGATAAACTAATACTTTCAGATAATGAAGTTGCAAATGAATTCGAGAAGTTTTTTTCTAATATACCTTTGGAAACAACAAAATCGTTAAATTGTTCCCCGACCCTTACACAATCATTTGTGAAAAATTATGTGCCAAAGTGCTCCTTTATTTTTAATTTTACGCATATAAATGAGGACGATATATTGAAAGCATTCAAATCCCTTAATTTAAAAAAAACAGAAGACCTTTGGGGAATATCAGTCTGTGTTTTGGGCTCTATCATAAATATCGTTGCTTATCACTTAACTGTAATATTTAATCAATGCATGGATCTAGGTATTTTCCCAGATTTATTAAAACTTACTAAAGTTATACCCCTATTTAAATCAGGTGATAAATTGGATCCAACAAATTTTAGGCCGATTTCGATTCTTCCAGCATTCAGTAAAATTTTTGAAAAAATTATGTTAAATCAATTGCTTTTACACTTTAATTAAAATAATCTTTTTCATAATAGTCAATTTGGGTTTTCCAAGGGATGATCCACAACTGATGCTGGCCTAGCTTTTATCAAACATGTATGTGAAGCATGGGAAGATTCACATGATATTATTGGCATCTTTTGTGATTTGACAAAGGCATTCGATTGCGTACGCCATGAGGTTTTATTAAATAAACTAGACTATTACGGCATAAAGAATAGTTCCTTAAATCTAATAGATTCATACCTCTCTGCTAGAATTCAGAAGGTTTCCATAAATAATAATATACCAATGGGTTCTCCTGTAACAATGGGTGTCCCACAAGGATCAATTCTAGGTCCTTTTTTGTTCTTGGTCTACATTAATGATTTGTCTTATTTTGTGTATGGCCTATGTGATATAGTTCTCTTTGCAGATGACACTTCTCTTCTATTTAAAACTGATAAAAAAATAGATTCTTGTAACTTTATAAATGAAGCACTTTTGCAAGTTTTAAATTGGTTTACTACTAATAACCTATTACCTAATGCCAAGAAAACTAAATGTTTAAAATTTACACTTTCCAAAAATACGCATGTACAATCAAATTTAATACTAAATGGAGAAATTTTAAAATTTGAAGACTCTGCCATCTTTCTGGGAGTAAAAATTGACCCGAAATTGCAATGGGGATCGCATCTTGTATCTTTATCAAACAAGCTAAGTTCCGCGGCTTACGCTGTGAGAAGGGTGAGACAGTTAACCAGTATAGCTACGGCTAGATTGGTCTTTTTCAGCTACTTTCACAGTGTTATGACCTATGGTGTATTAATGTGGGGTAACGCTGCTGACTTACAATCTATCTTTATTTTACAAAAAAGAGCTGTACGAGCTATATATAACTTGGGGCCTCGCGAGTCCTTAAGATACAGGTTTAAAGAATATAATATTCTAACAGTGGCGTCTCAATATATTTTAGAAAATATTTTATACATCCATAAGAATATTGATCTGTATCGGAAACGTAGTGACGTACATACACGTGATACTCGTAACAAGAATAAACTGGCACTACCAAAATACCGTCTTTCGAAAACAAATAATTCTTATATGGGTGCCGGTGTGCGCATGTACAACAGACTGCCAGCTCACCTACTTATCTTGCCTCAAAACAATTTTAAAGTCCATATCAAACAAACTCTTATAACTAAGGGCTACTATAAAGTTGATGATTATTTTGATGATAAAAATCCCTGGTTAATAGTTTAGTGGGTATATATAGTGTGACGTTTTGCCACAGATATTTAAGTTTTACTGGTTCAAAAAAAGATTTTAAAGAATTTTCGAAGGACCCTATAGAATAACATATGTCTTTGCCTCAAATAGTCAATAAATCAGCACTCACCAATTAACTGCTTGCGTAGGAACATATAACATCACTTTTTACACATTTTACACATATTTTTATTATTTTTCACACGGTGAAAACTATTTTAATTAGTATTTATTTAGCACAACAAGTTTTTGCGTTTATTCGTCCATTACAGTTTTTCTAGACTGCCCGCGCCCTCTTGCGGAGGCGGCGAGTATTAAGTTCGAGCGTTCCGTATAACGCAGTAGGTAGGAAGCGCCAACCACCATGACCATTGTAAAGAGGCAAAGACGAAACACCCCCCACCGAAAGCATCATGATGGTTTCAAGTAAATAAAATTAAAGAGTATAAGAGATAAAAAAAAAATTACAAAAAAAAATATTAAAAGAATATCTAATTTAAATAAGGTAGAGGGCTTAGTTTATTTGAAGGCCTAACCAATGTACCCTTGTTGGTACGAAGTGTTACAGAACGGACTATACCGTCGGCACCAGGATGGACCTGCTCCACACGAGCTAGGGGCCAGTTACACGAGGGCACTTGGTCGTTTTTTACTAAGACTAAGTCTCCGATATTTAAATTAGGGGTGGAGGTGAACCACTTAGCACGTTGTTGCAGAGTGTTTAAATATTCACATCTCCATTTTTTCCAAAATAACTGACTACAATTTTGGATATATTGCCAACGTGACAATCTGTTAATTGAAGTATCATCGTTCAACTCATATTCGGGTACAGAATTCATAGCTTTTCCTATAAGAAAATGACCTGGAGTTAAAACATTAAACTCATTAGGGTCGTCCGACAATGGACTCAATGGCCGAGAGTTTAAAATAGATTCTATTTTACAAAAAATAGTAGTTAGTTCCTCAAACGTTAAGGATTTATCGCCTACAGAGCGTACAAGCAGATATTTGGCTGATTTTATTCCGGCCTCCCAAAGTCCCCCCATGTGGCTAGCAGTAGGAGGATTAAACTTCCAGTCTATTTTGCGAGTTGCACAGCCATATTGGATGCTATTGTTTATAGATTTAGATGAAATAAATCGTTGCACTTCCGTAAGATGTTTGTTAGCAGCCACAAAATTGGTACCACAGTCCGAGTACAGCCGCGAGCACAGGCCCCGACGTGCTACAAATCTGTCTAATGTGGCTAAAAAGCTATCCGCAGATAACGAAGAAAGAACCTCTAGATGCACGCACTTGGTGGAGAAACAAATAAATAAACATAAATAAGCCTTGGAAACTTTAGCATTTCTCCTTAGGCTTTCTTTAATATAGAAAGGCCCACCTATATCTACACCCACGTGCTCAAACACTTTATTAGGCAACAATCTTGATGATGGCAACGCACCCATCTCAGGTTGAAGAAGAGGTGGTTTGTTTTTAAAACAAACCATGCACTTTGACAGCACCGATCGTATGGCGCTGCGAGCAGCCACTATCCAATAATTTTGATTTAAAATATTATGTAAAGTTCTCGGCCCTACATGTAGGTATATTTTATGATAGTTTAAAATTAAAAGTTTAGTAAAGTTACTAACTTTAGGTAATAGTAACGGGTGTTTAGCACCATACGACAGATCAGACTGACTAAGGCGACCCCCCACCCTAAGGAAGCCACGGGCATCCACGAAGGGGGAGAGTTTCCTTAACGATGGTATATAAGTTGCACCGTTTAACAAGGCATTTATTTCATGTGCATAGTAGGCACCTTGCACTAATTTTATAAGTGCATCATGAGCGACTCTCAAATCGTTATAAGTTATATTGAAAGAAAAATTGAAGTTATTTTTGGTTTTAAAATTTTTAAATAACATTATAATTCTAGCTGTCGTTCTTTGCAGCTTGCTAAAAGACGAAAATTGAGCAAATAATCTTTCACAAAATTCAAGTTTAGTTTCTTGATTTTTATACTTACATGCGGTTAAATTAAAACTATTTGTATTTAATTTTAACTCAGGGATTTGAGATTCGCTAGCGTAAGCATATTTAGAAATAGGCCAGTCAGCTGTTCTATCATACATCCATGAAGGACCCTTTGACCACTGGTCGCTGATAATAACAAATTGGCTGGGGCATATTCCACGGGAACATACGTCTGCCATATTGTTTTCAGTACCTACGTGGTACCACCGATGCGGCGGTATTACATCTACAAATTGAGTAACACGGTTACTAACAAACGTCTGAAGCTTATAGGCTTCTGTATGGATCCACGCTAGGACAATAGACGAGTCGGATAACGCAATAATTCTATTAATTTTAACTCGCGCCATAGTATTACAGACATACTTCATCATTTTACTAAGTAACACTGCAGCCATCAACTCTAGTCTGGGAATCGTTACAACTTTTATCGGCGCGACTTTAGACTTTGAAAATAATAATCGAACCTTAACCTCGTCATTATTTTTACTAACAACATAAACACAAGCAGCATAACCGCGGGTGGACGCGTCGCAGAAACCTACAAGCTCGCATTCGCTTTGGCCCGGGAGCAACGCATGAAGCTCGATGCTGATCTGACGAAGCAGAGGGAGCTTCGAGATATACTGTAGCCACTGCTCACATACCTCCGGAGGCAACCTGTCGTCCCAGCCGAGGCCGAGTTTCCACAAGTCTTGCATAATACATTTCGCAACGAATGTACACGGCGCGATAAAACCCACGGGGTCATATATAGCAGCTAACAATTTTAATACTCATCTTTTTGTTGTAACTTTATCAGATTGATTCACAGAAAAGTAGAAAACGTCAGTCGATGGTATCCACTGCAAACCTAACACCTTAATAGTGACGTCATTGTTGTCCTTAACAAACGTAATTGGACATTCACGGTGGTCAAGCGGAACTCGCGCGAGCAGCTCAGCTTTATTACTAGACCACTTCTTTAAAATAAATCCACCGCATTTTAATAAATTTATAAGTTCGTCCATTACCGAACAGGCCTGAGAAAATGTTTCACAGGACCACAGTGCATCATCCATATAGATACCTTCACGAATAACGTTTGCCGCCGAAGGGAAACGGTCGCCTTCGTCGGCGGCTAACTGCAGGAGTGTGCGAATCGCTAAAAAGGGCGAACAGCTAAGTCCATATGTGACCGTTTTTAATTCGTACTCCGCAATCGGTTCATCATCTTTACGCCTATATAATATGTGCTGGTACATACGATCGCTAGGTCTTATCCAAATAGCGCGATACATTTTACAAATGTCGCTCGAGAAGCAATATTCATAAAGCCGAAAATTTAAAATAATTGCAACGATATCATTATAAAGTTTAGGTCCGGTTAACAAAATATCGTTAAGTGAAACGTTTGTCGATGTCTTTGCAGAGGCGTCGAATACTACTCGCAAGGGCGTACTAGTACTACTGGGTCGACGTATAGCGTGATGAGGAATCAAATACTTAGCGCTGGTACCACTGTATAACTCCATGTGACCGAGGGACTCATATTCGTCCATGAAGTCTTGATAAGCGCGCTTCATGATTGGTTCGCGAGCTAGACGACGCTCGGTGTGTCGCAAGCGGCGCACAGCAGCGACACGCGACTCCCCGAGCGGCGGTGGCTCGGACACAAACGGCAGTGGTACTACGTAAGAACCACTTTTATCACGATAATGATGATTAGTGAAAACATCCTCAGCCAGCTGATCAGCGGGGCTCGACGGCAGGCTACATGGTAGCTCTTCGATCTCCCAAAATTGGCGCAAAGTTATATCCAGCGACTGTTCTTCGCCGGCCAGATTCGACAGACTACATAGTATATTTGAATTACTATTTATTTTTGAATATAATTTCCCACTAACTACGAAACCCAAAGCTGTATCGAGAACGCTAGGTATATCGCTTTTTATCAAAATCGGTTTAGCATTTATTAAGTCCGGCACGATATCGTTGCCTAACAGAATATCTATTCGAGAACGTTTATAAAAATATTTATCAGCTAGATTAAATTTATTATATTCGTTGATTATATTTTTCGGAATATCAACATTAGGCATATCAGATGATACCTGTGGAACGACCACCATGTCCACCGTGAAAGAGGGAACGTCCGAAAATCGCGGTTTGATAGTACAGGTGACCATACCATGAGTTTTCACCACCTCGCCGCCGAGCCCACACACAGTGAACGGGCACTTAGATCGGCGAAGTCCCAAACGTTGGGCACAATCGAGGGTGATAAAGGAACTCTGAGCTCCAGAGTCCAGGACTGCACGGCAGTCCCGGTGGTCCCCGGCAAAGTCATCGACAGTGACGTGAACGCGCGCCGTGCCCAGCACTACACCATATTGTTCACTCACGGAGTGTAATGATGTGTGAGGGTCACTCTCACTCACGGAGTGAGAACTGACGAGAGCCTGCTGGGGAACCGACGCGGTAGCAGACGCCGAGCCTGCCACCTCCTGATGCAACAGATAGTGGTGCGGTAACATACAAACACCACAAGTCATGTCGCTTTTGCAGTCATTTTGAGTGTGATTATCTTTAAGACAATTGAGGCACAAATTTAATGTATTGACACGGTCAATTCGCTTGTTTACGGGCAGTTTACGAAACTCCTCGCAACGATATATTAAATGACTATTTTTACAATGAGAACAAACATATTTATTAGTAATATTCTTAATATTATCTGAAGCAATTTTATTATTATTTGTAGTTAAAACCGCTTTAGATACTTTGGAAGACACGATTTTATTAGTAGTTACGCGTGTTTGCATTTTGTTATTATAACTTGACGATATAGAACAGGAGCTGACGTTAGGAAAAACATGCTCTAAAACTTTGACTTGGTTATTAACAAATTTTACAAGTTCACTAAAAGAAGGTAATTCGCCTTGATTGCGACCCTCCTCGAATAGTTTACGTGTATGACTATCGAGTCCACGTAACGCAATATGACAGAATAAATAATCGTCTAAATTTTTTATATCTAATGCCTTAATTGCTCGTAGAGAATGATCGAATGTCTCGATAAATAAAGTAAGATTTGTAGACGTATCCCTTGTCAAAGGTACAAAATTAAGCATCTTATCCAAATACCTACCGATCAAAGCTCTCGGGTCATGATATTTATCCAATAAACTTTGCCATACCAGACGATAGTTCGACCCCGTGATCGGTAAGTTTTTAACTATATTAAGTGCCGGTCCCTTGACACAGGACAAAAGATAATGAAATTTATCTATATCGTTGAAGTCACGATTATGCACTAATGACAAAAATGTATCGTAAAACGTAGTCCAATTTTCGATTTCACCATTAAATTCAAAAAGTTTTATTTTAGGTAATGATGGCCGAACAACATTATCACAATTGGACCTGTTCATTTTTACGGTGGGCTCTCGGACTATGTCACCATATTTTATTGCTACTACCTTACATCGATAATATAATTCGTCAAAACTTTCCAATGCCTGATATGATGGTTTTACAGTAGGTGTTAGCTGAGATTCAATTGAAATAATTTCAATAACAAGTTTTTCAAATTGTTCCCTTAATGTATCTAACTCTGAACTCTGTACCATAAAATTCTGAATTAAATCGATGTTATCTTCAGTTAACGTTTTTGATAAATTATAAAGACGTTGTAATTTCCCGAACATGTATTCTTTCCTTAAAGTTAATGTTTCGAAAGATACATGCGATTTATCATTAGTTTTCGACATTGTGAATATATTTTTAAAATAACAAAGTAGTAAGAAAAATTAATAGACTCGCCCAAGTGCCACGCGCTAACTACAAAGTTGGGTTATAAATTACGTGAAATTGAGAAAAAATATATTTATTATTAGAAAATTAGGAAAATCCGACTCGAAGGCCAGAAAATGTGACGTTTTGCCACAGATATTTAAGTTTTACTGGTTCAAAAAAAGATTTTAAAGAATTTTCGAAGGACCCTATAGAATAACATATGTCTTTGCCTCAAATAGTCAATAAATCAGCACTCACCAATTAACTGCTTGCGTAGGAACACGGAATAGAAAAAACAAGTGGAAATGCTATAAAGCACCAAATGTATTAGAACCAGTGTCGCCAAAATCATATATCTATAAGTATTGAATCTATAACCACTTCGTCCTGATTGGTTGCAAATATACACAGCAATTTTAAACACTATTCTCCAAATAATTAGATTTAAATTCATATAAAAAAATAATCATGCCATCTATCGTAAAGTAGTAAGAACCACTGAACAAATAAGTAAGAACCTCCTATAAAAGGTTCTGCTATTCCTCAACAGATGGCGTGATTACTACAACATTCGATTAAATGTTTTGTTCAGTCGACATAAGGCATATTATCTTTTATATAAAAAAAGTATTTTAGTTTATTCTAGAACTTTCCTTGCATAAAAATATAATAATTCAAAGGCGGTGACATAATAAAATATTTAAAGTATCGATATCGATGCTTTTTTTAAATATAAATGTGCTCTATATATTTAAACGCAGATGGAAGGGAAAACTTTTTAGAAAACATAGCTATAAAACTTTTAGAAAATATAAAGGCTTAAAAAACTGATTTTTGAGATAAGTATATTTTTTTTAAGTTGAGTTGGGTGACGTTGTCGTGACGTGAGCACGAAACAAAACTTTGGGACGCAATCTTAATATAACTAGTATTTTTGTAATAAAAATAAAGAAATTAGGCAAAATGAAGAAATTATTTATGCCTGGAATATTCATTATTTTATAAAAATATTTTTTATCGTTATTTAAAAAAAAAGAGTTTTTAGTCGCAATGGTACAGATCCCAATTTTGTTTGTGCATATGACGTGGCGAGTCTTAATTAAATATATATCTCAGAAACCATTTTTTTTATTTAAAAAAAAAAAATTTAGGTATATTCACAAGAAAGGAAATCTTTTCGGAAGCCCATTGATTTGTTAAATTTTCATGCATCCTGCCATGGCCATCGGCAGGATGCATGAAAATTTAACAATGTGCAACTTTTTTGCTCTACATTGTGTTAGAGCAAAAAGTTATTTATAAAAAGTATTTTGCATTAGGCGGCCGGTTCAATTTACAATAAAACAAATATAGTATATTTCTTAGTATATTTCATACAATATCTCACTATTACAATGTTCCAAATTTTATATATAACCATATAAAGTAGGACCCTGCAATATTATAATTTATAGCTCGCAATCTGCACTACTCGTTAGCTGATAACCAATGACTGTCGATATATCTGCCAAAAGTGAGAAAAAAAGGAAAACACCAAGTAAAACCTTAGCAGATTAAAAATATTATAATAGAATAGAATATGTATGTATTCAATAAAATAAAACAAAACTTACGCTAACTTACAATAATATAATAATACGATTACAATGCTAATAAAACTATATTTTATTGAAATGGTTTCACCCTCAGCTTGTGATTAAATAAATAGTGTCTCGCGCTCATTTTCAGGATGAACCATGATTATTAACCTAGATTTTATACATAATAAAATTGCTAATTTATAACATTTCCTTTTTCTGTTTAATTAACTATTTTCTTAAATTAATTTTAAAACTAGTTGGATTTTTAATATTTCTTACGCTATACATAATACATAATAGGTATTAAACGACGCAAAGAGAGAAAATTTAAAAAAAGAACCATCAGGCACTTCACATTCTTCAACACCGAGAAAGAAGAAACTCAATGGCCAACTAAGATTTTGCCAAAGCAAAATTAAAAAGCAAAGCCTAAAAATAAAACAATTACAAACAAAAAATCAAAGACTTAAAAACAAAAAAAAAATATGAAAAATTATTAAACTTTGATAAAAATTTGCTACGACAAAGGAAAACTTGGATAGTCTCAAACTTCTTTGTATATTTGTATCCTTTATTTGATATTAAAATATCATCTTCCATAAAATGTTCAGAACATATGGTGCTTGATTTTGTTGGCATCCAATTTATTCTACCTGTAGCATCAATCCATTTCCCTTTGACAGTGGCGTCTTTGGGAAACCTAAAAATATTTTAAATGAAGGTTAGAAAGTTGGTTAAGTTCTTATTGATGACATTTCAATGATTTTAATGAAATTATATATAAACCGCTCATTGTAACAATATGGTAAATGGTAAGTAATAGTAATGGTAAGTAATTGTAACAATGGTAGCCTACTAAATTTTAATTATTCAATTTTATAAACTATTAATTTCAATTTCTTTTAACAAACAACTGTGTCTAAATATGAACACAATTCTTCGTAATAGAGAATGGCTGCAGCACTATAAAGATTTTTTTATGTATGTTTTAAGGTAAACCAACCAAATTGTGCTGACTTCTACGTATAGGGAGTTTATCGTTATAAAGAGTTTACACGTACATTTTATTATTCTAAGCCCACACTATTAAAAAATTGTATACGATACAATATGAATAAATATTTAAAAAAATATGTAGGTATATAATTTTGTATAACTGCCGAAACTGTTCCTTCTTTTCTTTAAATAAATAAGTTATATCGATAAGCACCCACTACAACACTAACCGAGTAGCAAGAACTTTTGAAATCTAAATTTCAATCTAAAGTATTCTTTATTACAATTACGTAAGGTTGATTTTAACTTCATTCAAACTACAATTATTAGTAAACTAAAATAAGCTAAGGTTTTTAAAGAATACTAACAAAATCGTACTTACCGATGATACGAAACACCTCCATTACGAAGATTTTTTCTCCTACTATCGTTTTTGCACTCCAGAATGCAACAATACGGCATATTTGCAATACTTATGCGGAAAAATCAGGAACGACGCGAGACTACCAACTCGAAGCGATGTTAGACACGACTGATAACGATTGGGATCAAATAAGCGTAGCTACGCTTAATTGTGCCACACTAAACACGCCTACTTTGCACTTCCACTTGTTTTTTCTATTCCGTGCGTAGGAACATATAACATCACTTTTTACACATTTTACACATATTTTTCACACGGTGAAAACTATTTTAATTAGAATTTATTTAGCACAACAAGTTTTTGCGTTTATTCGTCCATTACAGTTTTTCTAGACTGCCCGCGCCCTCTTGCGGAGGCGGCGAGTATTAAGTTCGAGCGTTCCGTATAACGCAGTAGGTAGGAAGCGCCAACCACCATGACCATTGTAAAGAGGCAAAGACGAAACATATAGTTTATAGTTTGACAATGCCACTTTACAGTAGCTACATTCATTGTTATTATTATAGTCGTTATTAATTTGTAATTTTTAGGATGTTTTATTAAATTCTTTAGTACCTATTAGTTATTTATTAAAATACCTAGGTAGATACTTATTATTATTATCATTTTAATCTAATTTAATATAATATAAAATCGTAGTGTGACAATGCCTCTTTACAGCAGATACATTATAATTTATAATTATTGTTTTATAACTTATTTACTTTGATTAAAAGAAAAATATGTTACCGTCTTACCGTCAAATACTTTGGTGAGCCGGACTACGGGTTTCTACTTATATTGGTTTAGTTTTTGTCTTTTGTTACTTTATATAATTTTCATATTTGATATAAATTAATTGTAAATGACGTGTTCAAGTGTTATCATGACTGTAACCAATGAATAATAAATAATTTTGAATTTTGAAAAGTGCTAAATATATATACGATTTTATAAAAAAAAACATATTTTCACTCGTTACAGAAATTTCTACGTTTCTCTTCTTCGTAGACTTAAAAATGAACATTTCAGAAATGAGATAAACCTAAAATTTAAAAAATCGCGCCCTCTCTGGAACACCATTAACAGTATAACCAATAGAAATAGCAAATCTAAAACGCCCTTTGAACTTACAAAATTGGAAAATGATCCCATTACATCATTAGACTGCAATAAATATTTTTTCAGATATAAGTTCAAATCTAGCAAATATAACTCTCAACCGTCTTAACGAAAACCAGGAGTCCCTGGCAGCTAGTAAAAAATGTTCAACATTATCACCTCATTCGTTTTTTATGATCCCAACAGACGAATTTGAGGTTTCCGGTCTGATAAATAAACTTAAAATTAACTCTGCCCCTGGATTTGACGGTATAGGAAATATTTTAATTAAATCTGTTGAAGTATTTATTGTAACGCCGCTGACTGCCATTTATAATCTGAGCCTAAAAACTGGTATATGTCCTGAAATATGGAAAATCGCTTTAGTTACACCAATATTCAAAGGTGGGTCCGAAAGGGATCCATCTAATTACCGTCTTATTTCTCTGCTTAGCACTTTTTCAAAACTGTTGAGCTGAGGGGCTAGTAAATAAGAGACTAGTCAAATATCTTGAAGCGAACAAACTCCTCACTAATAGACAATTTGGATTCCGGGCATCAAAATCTTCTGAAGATGCTGTAGACTTACTTACCAAAATTGTTTCTTCACACCTTGACAATGGTCGAGCGTGTATCAGTGTCTTTCTTGATCTTGCAAAGGCGTTCGATACCGTTTCTGTTCCTATACTTCTGAAGAAACTTGAATGTTTTGGGGTGAGAGGTTATGCACTAGATTGGTTCCAAAATTTGTTGTCAAACCGAAAGCATTGCGTGGCAACTAAAAGGTAATCAGCTCAGTATAAGCTACATCGTTCTAGGATGAAGCACTGATATTCAGCTGACGCCTGTGTTAGAGTTATACAGAATAACTCAATGTTTACTTATAATTACAAATGTATACAATTTTAAACAATTTTACAGGGGACGAAAAAATTTTACCTACAGGTTCACAACTAACACTAGCTAAATACAATGAGGAATAAAGAATACCACCATGGGAATGACAAAATTGGTTATACACTAAAGTAATATATTATATAGGTACTGTAACATAATACACGTGTAGGCAGGTTTAAATCATAATATAACAACATTTAACAACGCAAGATTCTATGAGCATCAACGGTCGCAAGCATATTCATACACAATATGAAAATGTGAAGAATTTGTATCACTTAATACTATTATTGTTATTATTATAATTATAATGAATACCAATTATTATTAAAGAATTATCATTATGAATTATTATTATCATTAACAATTAAAATTACTATTATCATTTAAAATTACTTTTATCGATTAAAATTACTATTATCAATTAAAATAACTATTATCCATCATTATTATTTTTATTAATTATTATTATCATTATAAATTATTATTATTATCATTTGTTATTATTAACATTATGAATTATTATTATCAATTATTAATTTCATTATCTATTATTATCAATAATTAGTATCATTATCTATTATTATCAATTATTAATATTGTTAGCAATTATTATTATCATAATAAATATCAATTATTATTATAAATATCTATCATTATTATTATTGTTACTCGGGATATAGTTGACTTATTAACAGTTTTTTTTTAATTGGTTTTAAATGCAGTCGTCAGACTGCATGTTCTGCAATGGTGGGGACAAATTGTTCCAAATTTTTGCATCCGCTTACATAATAAATTAAAAGAGCGGGTATTCATATTTCGTGACCAAGTCAAAAAGGTAATTGGGCGTTAATTACACCGAAAAGCAACATCGCGAAGTGGAGAGTCCGCCGGTGGCCCATCCTGAGACATCTGTTTTCGTTAAGGTATGGAGAGACATGTGTCCGTGGAGGAATATTGTAGCAGAAACGTGCGCAGGCATTCTGCACTCGCTGTATAATTTTTTCAGACCTAGCCAGTAGGCATGGACCGAAAACGGTATCTGAGTAGTTCAGCCTTGAAAGTATTACTGTTTCGCACAACTTCTCTCTCACTTCAATATTCAGATAGCTCCGGATCTTATATAAGAGTTTTAACCTATAAAAACCATTGCGAGCAGCCTCAGTAATATGCTTCTCGAAAGGCAATTCGCTGTCCATCAGAATACCAAGATTTATGGCTTCAGTCACATGTTCGACATGTTGTCCTGAGATGAGAAGTTGCGGAGAAAACGATCTTAAGGATTTTATATTCTTTTTTGACCCCAAAATTAAGTACTTGGACTTGAGCGGATTTAAAACTAAGGTGTTCTCATGTGACCAGTTCTCTATTCGCAGTAAATCTTCGTTTATTTTTTCAACTGCTTTGAGCAAGTTTTTAGGGTCAAATGAGAAATATATTTGGAGATCGTCTGCAAGTGGTTATGTCTGCACAGTACAATATAAAGAGTAGAGGACCGAGGATAGATCCCTATGGTACACCTCGAGATACAGGATATACCGGTGACGACTTCACCTTTCCCCCACTTCCCCTCACCTCGACGTACTGTGATCTACCACTTATATAGCTACTGAACCAGGCGACTGCAGCAGGTTCGAAGCCGCAATATGCTAGTTTAGACAGCAGAAGCTCTATATTAATGCTATCAAACGCTCGCGAGAAATCGAGAAGCACTAGAATATTAGCCAGTCCAACTGCAATAATATTATCAGTTACGTCATGAAGAGCCGTTGTCGTACTGCGACCCTTCCGAAACCCTGACTGTCTGGCAGGCAGAAGGTTGTTAGTCTCTATGAAACTTGTAGTTGCTCGCATACAACCCTCTCTACCACCTTTGACATGCACGGGAGTAAGCATATTGGACGTAGATCTTTAAAGTCAAGTGGGTTCGGAATTTTAGGCAGTTTAGTAGAGGCTAGTACACATCTATTTATAAAAATATTTCAATTGCTGCTCTTGTAATATCACATGATCCTATGAAAATTTATATGTATATATTAAGGACGTATATTCAAAAAGTTTTAAAATGACATAATTTCTGGTACAATTTTAAGAAAGGCGCAGTCGATGGCGCGCGACCAGGGCCGTTGCGCGCGTGCTTTTCACATGCAGCCCCATGGTGAGTTTTGAATCGATTTTTACACCGATATATGTCGTAGTAGAAGACCAGTCTATGGATTGACCACAAAGCGTGAGCGGGAGCAGAGGTCGGCGGCGTTGGTGCATGCCCCCACCTCTGATAATGACTGCTTGTGTATTTTTGACATTGACCTTAAGTCACCAAGCCGACAGCCAGGCGGGAAGAAGGTCGAGCTGTCTCTGCATGTACTTCCCCGACATACTCAGGTCCCGAGAGAACCCAGAGTATGCGGCGTCGTCAGCATACAAATCCAGCTCGACATTCATCTCGGCCAGTGGAATGTCGTCGGTGTAGCAGCAGTACAGGACAGGCGACAGGCAGCTGACTTGCGGGACGCCCGCCGCGATGGGATGCGTGTTGGAAAAAAGACCTTCCACAGTGACGTGAAAGCTACGGCCCTCCAGAAAGGCGGCCACCTTCTGCACTATCCTACGAGATATGCTAGTGTTTAAGAGTTTGAACAGAAGCCCGCCGTGCCAGACTTTGTCGAACGCCTTCTCCATAACGAGAAATACCGCACAGGTGAAGTGACGCCTGTTAAGGGCCACAGACAGTCTGTGCAATATTCTTGTCAATTGGAGAGTAGTACTATGCTCGCTTCGGAACCCGAATTGTTCGTCGTGTGGAGTGAAGTGAGGTACAATATGTCGCAGAAGTAGCTTTTCGAATGCCTTTGAAATCGCCGGTAGGAGTGTAATGGGGCGATAGCTCTCGGGAAGCTTAATATTCTTCCCTGGTTTAGGTAGCATAATAATACGACCTTCCTTCCAGGAAGTCGGGAAATGTGCAGTACGCACTATGCCATTAAAAAGGCGGGTGTACTCGGCGATAGTTCGCGGCGGCATACACCGTATTGCCATATTTCCGATGCAATCGGCGCCGTGGGCTTTCCTCGGCTTGAGGCGGCTGAAGGCTCGAGCTACCAAACCGGGGGAGAATATAATCGGGAGTTCGGTATCTGGTGGGTTTGGACGAAACTGTCCTTCTAGGCATTCTGCAAAAATCCGGGCGCGATCTTCTGTTCGAAATCTTGGGGATCCGTCGGTATCGAGAGGAGGGGCCAGACCGCTGTAGGTGCACGGAACATTGAGGCGCACAACCGGTGGACCATCCGCAGGCCTCGGTCGCGTCCTCAATCCGAGCTTGCCAACGATCCACGAAAACATCCGCTGGCTTTCCTAACCCGAGCGGAGAGCGCGTTTAGCTCGGTCTTCACCGTCAGACAGCGAGTGCGCTGCCACAGTCGACGTAAGTCTCTCTTGCTTTTCAGCAAGACCCTGATATTATGGGGTAGGGGAGGAAGCCCCCTACGCGGAGGCCTTCTCTTGAGATTTGCGTGACTGCATAGACAGTTCGGACGCGAGTCTATCCACGTCTTTCGGTGGCGAGATCGGAAAGGACGGCGTGTGCAGTTGTAGGTATTCTGCGTATTTTTCCCAGTCAACACGCTTTCCGGGCACCTTCGTTGGGAAGGAGGACAGAATGACTAGGACGGGAATGTGGTCGGAGTCTAGACGGTGCACTATCATGTCCACACCAGAACCCCCCCCCCCGCTCGGCGGCAGCAGGTGGCGCCCCCCACGGTTAATATTGCGCGGAATTCCCACGCTGGGTGACATTTGAAACAATTGAAATCCCCGGCCACGAGGAAAGGGACCTGCGTTTCGAACAGTTGACGCAGTCCCCCTGTGTCGAGAATTTCATTTGGACGCTTATAAGCGGCATATAGGTGCAGGTCGCTGTCACCTCAATGTAACGCTATACCCAGAGTGTAGGGAGCTTTGGTGGAATCGGTAGTGGCTGATGGATAATGTTCCTGCGAACCAAGTCCATAAGCCCACGATAGGCTCGGCCCTGGTCGCAAGTTCATCCCGCCGGTATATAATATAATTCGGGACTCCAAATTGGAGAGAAGGAGTAAGAAGTGTTTCACTAATCAGTGCTACGTCAACACGCTGTTCACTGAGGAAAATCTGCAGGGAATGGCGCTGGTTTCGCAGGCCGTTGGCATTCCAGTGCACGATGCGCAGCTCCGTCTTACTCAACTCTGCTAACAGCAAGACCGGCTAGCCCGGTTGCCATAGCCGACCGCGGGTCTGCGCCCGCCTCGATAGCTCGTATCATATCGAGAAAAATTGTGGCCACATCCTTCAGAGTGAAGGAAGGCTCACTAGGGGTTGTCTGTGGTAGGGGCGCTGATGGCTCCCCTCGCTGGACTAGGGGGGCTGAATCGGCTGGGGCTTTACGGCTTTTGCATTTTCGTCCCCTCTGCCCTTTGCGTTTGGGAACCGCATCCTTCGACCTCGGATCGTTAGCTGCAGGCCGGAGCGTGGTGGGCAAGGAAGCCCTGGCTGCGGTTGTCAGGGCTACTGTACCGGCAGCCTTGTTTCGGGTTTCCCTACGAAAGACGGGACAGGAGGTGTTGTTGGCGGTATGCTCACCGCCACAGTTGGCACAGGTAGGTGGATCCTCGCGAGAGCGGGGACACTCCTTGGCCGGATGCCCCCCGCCGCATCTGACACAGGCTTGCGGCCTGTGGCACTTATGCGAGGAGTGCCGGAACTGTTGGCACCTGTGGCATTGAGCAGGCTCCTTCTTTCCCCTCCAAGGAATTTAACCTCGGCTATGTTCAACAGCTCGGTGGTGTTGAACGAAGCAGAGCGGTAGAACAATCTGGGGACTTACGGAGCTAGGCAAAAAAAAGGCACCCAGAAGCCCCGACCTGAGCCCGGATCTGTCTAAAAAATTCGAGCTCGTATCTGAGTTCCCGGAGTGCCTCCGCTATGTCCCGCTCTTCTGTGTTAGCAGGGAGCCTCCGGATCGCGACCTTAAGATTTTTAGGTTAGGAGCACAAAATAAATATATATAATAGTGTGGGAGGAAGGTCTCTATAACTTCGTTAGGCCGACCGACCGGTCTTATTACCACCGTTCATAGAGATGCAAAAACCGACAAGTGACCCAGTCATGTTTCGGTTTTAGTCTATGGGTTCACCGGTTTTCAGGAGACTACTGCATCGATTTTGTCGAGGTGACAGTCTCCTTTCAGGATGCGGTTACGAAATGGGTAGTTAAATTGACTATAAGGCAGCGAGTGTATTAAAATATACTCGTTACTGTCATTTCGTAATCGCATCATTTAGCAGGCATAGTAGGAGCGATCAAAATTGTTTAAGAACAATATAATATATACGAGTATATATAATAGTGTGGGAGGAAGGTCTCTATAACTTCGTTAGGCCGACCGACCGGTCTTATTACCACCGCTCATAGAGATGCAAAAACCGACAAGTGTCCTAGTCATGTTTCGGTTTTAGTCTGTGGGTTCACCGGTTTTCAGGAGACTACTGCATCGATTTTGTCGAGGTGATAGTCTCCTTTCAGGATGCGGTTACGAAATGGGTAGTTAAATTGACTATAAGGCAGCGAGTGTATTAAAATATACTCGTTACTGTCATTTCGTAATCGCATCATTTAGCAGGCATAGTAGGAGCGATCAAAATTGTTTAAGAACAATATAATATATACGAGTATATATAATAGTGTGGGAGGAAGGTCTCTATAACTTCGTTAGGCCGACCGACCGGTCTTATTACCACCGCTCATAGAGATGCAAAAACCGACAAGTGACCTAGTCATGTTTCGGTTTTAGTCTGTGGGTTCACCGGTTTTCAGGAGACTACTGCATCGATTTTGTCGAGGTGATAGTCTCCTTTCAGGATGCGGTTACGAAATGGGTAGTTAAATTGACTATAAGGCAGCGAGTATATTATAATATACTCGTTACTGTCATTTCGTAATCGCATCATTTAGCAGGCATAGTAGGAGCGATCAAAATTGTTTAAGAACAATATAATAAATATATATAATAGTGTGGGAGGAAGGTCTCTGTAACTTCGTTAGGCCGACCGACCGGTCTTATTACCACCGCTCATAGAGATGCAAAAACCGACAAGTGACCTAGTCATGTTTCGGTTTTAGTCTGTGGGTTCACCGGTTTTCAGGAGACTACTGCATCGATTTTGTCGAGGTGATAGTCTCCTTTCAGGATGCGGTTACGAAATGTGTAGTTAAATTTACTATAAGGCAGCGAGTATATTAAAATATACTCGTTACTGTCATTTCGTAATCGCATCATTTAGCAGGCATAGTAGGAGCGATCAAAATTGTTCAAGAACAATTAGGGATTGAACTTTAGTAGGGCTGTAAAATTAATTTTGAAATTCAAGATGGCGGCCCTGGTAAATGTGTCAAATCGACATTATACTCCTTTTCGACTAACTTTAGGGCTGTAAATTCAATTTTCAAATCAGTTTTGAAATTCAAGATGCGCCACATATGCCTTTTTTATTGTTCCTATATATAGGCTACTTATTTCATTTCCTTATCCTATTATTTGTTGTTTTAGATAAGTGCCCTTTTAGATACGACTTGCTATATACTTGTATATACATAACCAGCTGCATATAGCTATGGTTGAAAGAAGTAGGTATTTTTACACAACGATACGTTGGTTTTAATTCAACAAAGAGAAGACTTATTTATTTGTATGACTTTTTAAAATAATATCGCATGATAAATATCTAGGTTTATAATATGATTTCTGTAAAATACAATAAAATAAAACCCAATTATTGTAAACATACTAAATCGAAAACAATTATCAACTAGATATTTTTCACTAGTTATTCAATTAAAAACAAAGTTTTTATGGGACGGTGATATTACAACAAATGTTTGTGGGCCTTAGAGCTTTTTTTCACCTAAAACGTGTTTTATAGCGATTTAAAATACACGTAACAAATCAAAACTCGGAGGCCGTAAGTTACTATAAGAACTATATTGACTAGTTATTACAGGGATCAAAATTATAATAATTGAGGCTTATTAGATCTAGGCATTTAAAGTTTAGATCTTTAAATGCCTAGGTATAATAAACTTCTCACAAAATACGTTTTAGGTAAAATATCTGTAATATTTCTCAAGAGGAATTAAAATTTATATGAAGTATTTTTACAATACCAACATTTTAAGACAATAAAAACATTTTAACAATAATATCCGTTCCGTATTTCACAGTTCTTATTTTTTACCACCTGTATTCTATCACATGCTTTTTTAAAATAAATTTAGGTAATTGTATTATTCACCACACGTTCCGTAACCTCATCCTTAAAAACCGGTATAGTGGGAGCGACCAATACTATTGTTTAGCAGCAATGTATTGGCTGTCACATCTTGAACTCTGTAGTTTTGTTTACCATTAGGTAGAAACAGAGTCACATGTCGTGCTCCAATAAAACGCACGTGATGAAGAGAGACAAACGTTGCATAACATAATACATTTCTTGGCAATATAATTGGTATATGGTACTTTACTTAAAAATGTGCAACATCGATCTTAAATTATTTATAATACCCTGTAGATTAGAAAATAAATTATAGTAATATTTAAAGTATCAAGTAGTGTTGGTCTTGTCATCGTTTCCATCTAACCGCAGGCGTTTCTGTGTGAGTGCACCGTGCGATTGTAGTAGTGAACTCAAAACCTAAACTTGGAGCGCAGTAAACTTGTCGTTAAGGGCTCTTCCAAAATTCAAATATTATTAACCTGTGCGATCTCTCGGGAAAAAGAAAGAGATGGAAATATGTAATTGGTGTATACGTTTGTTTTCCCAGAGAGATGCACGGGTAATAATATTTAAATTTTAGAACTCCTTAAGAACATAACGATAATAATGACAATAACTTCAAAATATAACGATAATAATGAAGATAACTTCAACATATAACGATAATAATGACGATAACTTCAAAATATAACGATAATAATGACGATAACTTCAAATTATAACGAAAATAATGATAATTTTGATAATGATAGTATTTGTTATAGAAGGGTATGATTATATATTTCTGGATCATCAAGAACCGCTGGTTTTGCTGCTGAGGCCTATGTATTAAAAAAATATATAAAAAATATTTACTCATTTCACTAATTCATTCCTTTTATAGTTGAGATGTGGGTCCTTGGTCAAAGGAAGCAAAAACTTTTGTTATTTCTTGGACTTAGGAGGAGTGACCGGGGATCCTAAATCAGGATTTCTTTTAGGACAAAAAGTATCCATAGCTATCCAATGCGGAAACGCAACCAGTCTATGGGTACTTTTTCAAGAAATCCTTGATTGTTTTTGGTCACTCCTTAATTATTTTTGCTAATAGTTTGTATTATTAATAATCTATAATATGTAGGTACTTTATTTTCGTTATTATTAATTATGATTTTTTTTATATCATTAATAAATTGTAAAATTGCTCCAATACACAATACACACGTATTGGGCTTGGATATTTATTGTAACATATATTTACAACTTGTAAACCAGAATTTATGTAATAAATTTATTTGAATTTGTATATTATTCTTGATTTATGAAAAGGGAGGATCGGGTGTTAACTCTTAAAGAAAAACAATTCTAGCTATTGGTTGAGGGGTGCCAAGAACCACGCCTTTTGCGGTTTACCGCCAACGAAAACACCCCTTCTGTGGGGGTAGGACGCCCCTAAACTTGGACGCTGATGTATTAACTGTGACAACTTTGGAAGTGAAGGTTGGTGCAAGTTATGCTCAACGCATCGAGGCTTTAAGGCAGGTGAGTCAAGAATTACATTTCTTATTAGGTTCTTATTGATTACTTAAGTTTTTTTTTTTTTTATATAGTTATCTATATTTTTTTCACGATTTAGGATTTTTTAAGACAGTGTAAACTCCGAACCAAAAATACTAATTGCACCCTTAGATATTGCATACTATATAATAATGTTTTTATTATGACATGGAATAAAATGATATTTACATACAAGTTTCATGATTTATACCTAAATTAATTATGTAATAAATCTATGATATGAACTATTTTAGATTCTAATCTAAGATATGATCTATGATAAGATATTATAAGTGCCTTTTAACTTATTTTTTAAGTTTATTATCTTAGACCGCTACGTCAAAATAAGAATATACCAAATAAAAATACACTTATTTTATTTAAAAAATATGAGATTATATTTAAATTTAATGGCTCCAAATATTTTTTAAGATATGATCTATTTTAGAAATCTTTATTCATCGAACATTATAAAAAAAAATTTTTTTATAAGAATTATAAACTACGTAATAAAAAATGTAGGCACCGCATAAAATATTTAATACTACGACCTGTTTTTTTTATTAAGTAGATAGGTAGTAGGTATATATATTTTCTTTTAAATATTTTTTAATAAATATTATTTTCATATTATTACGTATCTATTAAATTTTATTTAACGTGGAGTGGGTATTTATTATATTTTATTAAATGTGTGAAAATAATAGTTTTAAATAGTGAACAAAATACATGTTATAGAAAACCATTTTAATTTTAATTTACTTCGCTCGATCAAAATAAATTCTAAAAACGTGCGTCTTAACTTAATTATCTTAGACCACTACGTCAAAATAAGAATATACCAAATAAAAATACACTTATTTTATTTAATAAATATGAGATTATATTTAAATTTAATGGCTTAATCAAAATAATAGTGAAATATTTTGTGCTGCAGCGGACTCCTTGATTTACGATTTTAAACCTTATTTCTTAGCACTAATTGAGCCAAGAATACTTGCCGTTAAGTTTAACTTGAAGTAAGTATGATACCGTCTGGTATTTTTTCTAATATAAAATATTTAATAAACGTTAGGTATAACTAACTCTTATATAGGTAATTAATGTAACTTCCTTAATATATTATACTTTGTTTAAATTTTAAATTAGGGCAGTTAAAATATTTAATATAAACTTTACGGATCAAAAAAAACACATCATAAGTATACGCAATTCCAAATTGTATGCTTCTAACCCCGTGGGTTTTGGCTGTGCGTTTCCCGTTAGTAAGTCAGTCATTGTTAGAGTTCTATTAATTATATTTAGATTTATCTTACAAGTTATCATGACGATGTTTTAAAAAAAAATTAGAACGACGGCGATGAATACTTAATTTCCAACGAAGCTCGGACTGTTTATGTTTTTAATAATTACAAACCTTATTTGCAACACAGGATCGTATTAAAACATAACTAGATAGAGAACAATAGAGATCAGTGGGCAATTCTCGCGCTTTCGAGATTCATCTCGATTCGATATTTTTGAACGAAAAATTACATATTATGTATATTTGTTTAAAAATATCGAACATTAAACGAAATAAATAATAAATATTAATTAATAAATATATAAATATTGAATCGAGATGAATGTCGAAAGCGCGAGAATTGCCCACTTGTAAGAAAAAAAAGTTTCTAAGACATCATACCACAGAGCTTTAGTTTTTAATGGAAAAGTAATTAATTAATAATACTTACTTAATTATACTATCGGCTTCGCGGTCTTTATATATTAAAATAAATATATAAATATCATCACGGGTGTCTTACGGCGCCCGAGATCGCCTAGACGGCCTCAGTGTACGTCGTAGCCTCGTCGCGATATTTGTATAGACTCAATAACCACTCTATAAACAGTTTCAGAAGTTGGTATATTTAAACTGGAACCGACAGCTTAGCGTGCTCTGCAACGCACTATAATGGTGTTGGTAAACAAATGTAGGTACATAATTTTTTTGATTAAAAACTCATTGGTAGTAAAGTACACCGGGGTTTGAACCAGACGTTTTGACTTAATAATCTAAGGTCTAACTAACTCGGCCACCATGTATAACTTTATATTAAGCTAAACAAATATTGTTAGCGGATAATAAAAAGTCTAAATTAGAAAGTAAAGATAATGATGTCGATGTAGAAAGGTTTTTGGGGCTATATAAGATTTTTTAAATAAAGTACCTATAATTATTTGTCTACATGTAAATTATAATAACTTATTATTAGTACCTACTGTAAAGTTTTCGTTTACTTGAACTTCGTGTCGTGTAATTATGCAGTTTGACAGTGCGTGTACAGAAAAAAAAACAATTTTAAGTAAAAACTAAAATGCTGAAAAACTTTTAAACTTGGAAGATCCATAATGCTTTGTAATTTAGTCGTGAAATAAAACTTTCCCGCTCTATTCAGAACCTCGAGCATTTTTGTTAAAATTTGCAGTGAATTAGTTTTACAACAAATTGATTATTCACGATATACGACATATAGTTGTAACAAATCTTTAAAAAAATATCTATTTAAGGCTTGTTTTTAGATCTATTACAATTATTTTTTTAGTCCTAGTCACCACACTAGGTTTTCCTGTGTCGTAGTGACTAGCATTTTTCCCTACCGGTTATTGAAACCAAAAAAATATATATAGAGACAACTTTCCTTGTTCACTAAAAATAAAACCTCAAAATAATAAAAAATACATACACCTACGCATTTAGTATACTGACCGAAGCGAACCGCTGAATGCTACAGGTACAAACAAGTTTATTAATGAACTGTAAATTAAATTAAATTTTTAGTAAGCAAGTAAAGAAAAAGAAGATCCAATGAAATTATGAACTATTTCAAATATTATCAGTGATCTGATAAGTTACAAGTATAAAAGGAAAAAAATATTAAACTACTGTTGAACCAGCCCAATATTATATGTGATAGCTTATATTAGCAATACACGCTCAAGTTTTATTTTTGTACATACAGTCACAGGAAGCCGACTAGATAATGGGGTGTTATGCCCACCTCTACGTAACCGTACGTTCTGAGTCTACACCGAAAAAGGGGTCAGCCCGCCGCGGTGTTTGGATTGATTCAATAACCCATCTATAAACAATTTCAAAAGTTGGTATAGGAAAACTGGGACCAACTATATACCTTAACCTAATGAATGTTACCATGTCGTTTAAAAAAAAACTCAATTAATAAAATTATTAAAAGAGATGTGAGCAGTTATGTAAATACACTGTATTATCACTTTGTTTTGATGCATTGTTGGAAAAAAGATACTACAGCGTTAAGGAATTTTTAGATGAAAAGCTAAAATAACGAGTAAATATTAAATCCAAATAAATATTTTTATATAATACATATTGTGTGAGTTTGTACAATCTATTTAATATTAATTCATTAATTATTGTTTTATTATTTTTTTAATGTGTTTTGTTCAGTCAGAAGTGATGGTGTTTTATTGGTTATTTTTTTATAGTGTGCTTTGTTCTTGTTAGGTTTCATTGAAATTTTAGTGTTTTGTTAATTAACTAATTGTTTAACATTTTGCATGCCAAAACTGGCAGAGTATGTAGATCTTAATGTTATTATGTTTCACCTTTGTAACCATATTCTTGCAAAATAAAGATTATTTATTTATTTATTAGTCGACTGATAGATAGTACCTCCTATAGTGGGTCAATTTCAATGAAATACACTGTGTTATATATTGGTCAAAAAGCCTTTAACTCCTTAGATTCTATTCATTCATTATTTTTACATTAAATTTCATATAAATATAGGAGATAAATAGAAACAATAGTTTTTACTTATCTCCGAAAAACTAAGGAAAAACAAAGATATATAACAGTGTAAAGTAAGTGTTATTTATAAACGCCAGTAGTAAAATCCCTTACTGTATGTGTATAATAATAGTATAGTATGTTTATGTGATCCATACCATGTGATATCTGGAAAAAACATGACCCCTAATAGAAAACTTTTATGTACATATAATATTGACTCTCAGGCATCAATTCCACATTTATTTGGTATTTTTTTACATCAGTACCACTTATTTTTGATATAGGAGTTATTGATAATATTTTAATTATTTTTTTAATTGTTATTAGGGATACATGGAATATAATGAAATTAACAAAAACCAAACTAGCATCCACAAATTATAACAAAAGTCAAAGTCAAATCATCAAAAAATTTAATAAATTATACTATTAAACGTAAGTATTCATTACTCATACCGGGCTAGACTTTTCTTTCTTTCTTTCTATCCACAAGACAACCAGAATCTCCTTTGTGGTTGCTCACCATGCCTTCTAAAAATATATAAAATTTACTGGACGCCACAATATTCAGGTAGAATGTACAGACACAGTCGGCGAGCTTTAACCACTGTTAAAGCTGCCTGATATTTGTCGCGACGCGCGAGGGCCGGATGTTGCAACCGTCGTGTGCCATGGAGCCTCGGACAGAGCCTGGTGTGGGACGCGACTTGTGTTGACACATTGGCTGCGCCCCACGTCCGAAATCTAGCGGCTTTGAATAATGCACCATCCCTGAAATGCCGCAAATATTTGTGGCGTTTACAGTAGAGACTTTAAGTCCGTGGTCATCGGATACTAAACATTTAGTCAAGGAAATTGGTCCACGCCTCGGGCACCCTAGAGCGGCGGCGTTTTTCTACAAAATTATACAACGCGGAAACGCCGCCAGCATTTTAGGCACCATGCCGCACGGCACAAATTTAGATAATACTTTAAGTTTAGAGATTTTGTACATAGATATATTACTTTCTTTTATAAATATATTAAAAAGAGACGGCCCCAGATGAGAACCCTGGGGAACACCAGAGGATACGGGAATCTTGATAATGCCCTTCATAGTGACAGCCTGACTACTCTCCCTAAGATAGATTCCTATCTTAGAGATAACCTTAACAAGTCACCATGTATACCAACTCGATTTTATTTATCAATTAGAAGGGAATGAGAAATCTTATCAAAGGCTTTAGAATAGTCAGTATATATCGCATCCAAATCAGAACCTATATTGATTATAACAGCAATTCTATGAACAAATTCTCATAATATATATTAATAGATCTACTAACAATAAATCCATGCTGCTGGTTATCGAAATGTGTTCTCAAAACTGGAAATATGGTACACATGAGCGGTGTTGATAGGTCTCATCAGAATATAGGCCTATACATGGTGACTTTGAAAGGATGTACTTTGGGCTAATATGAGGTTCTGCTGATCAAATCGAACAACTTTCCCCATGGAACCATGTGCCGCAAATGAAAAAAAAAATTGCCTTCTCCATACAAACTAATATTATTAAAATGACCAATTTGTATGGGGAAGCCAATTTTTTTTTCATTTGCGACACATGGTTCCATGGAAAAAGTTGTTCGATTTGATCAGTAGAACATCATATTAGCCCAAAGTACATCCATTCAAATTCACCCAGTATATGATACCAATCAAAAATCTTTGGAAAAATAACATTTACATTCATTAGGACGTAATGCCGCCTCAATATACTCGTATAATCGTACTAATGGAAAAATCGTGGCTTGACCCCGCACAGCTTATTGAGCTTCCACTATGATTTTGTGAACTCCATTTCGCTCACTCGTCTGTTTACTCGAGGCCAGTGGAGGCAAAAAGTTATATTTTTCACTTGAATGTCATTGCCTAGAAATGGATCTACATAATGCTTGGTAATTATACAAGACCAACAAACTATGATCACGTAGAATTCCGAAGAAGTATTAAAATCAAAAGTAGAGTATAAGCAAAGCCAATTATGAGCCGTTGGGGGTTGAGGTTTCAACCCCCCCCCCTCCCCGAAATCTATGAAAATGAGATATTAATAGGTAAACTTTAATGCAGGATTAGCATTAAATCCTATTCCTGGCTACGCGGTGCAGTAATGGTCATAAACACGCAAACTATATTTGTAAAAATGCAATGATACTTTACATACAAAATAGTACCTTCCTAAAAGTTGTGTTATGATATTTATTGTCGTATATCCTAATAGTAGTTTATATTACTATAGTGGTGTTGTCAAACGAGTGTACAATCACAGTTAAAACTGTACAGTAAGTGATAAGTAGGGCTACAGCCTAAACCTATAAACACCATGTATATATGAATAACAGAAATATTATAGAACTGAAAACCTTGATAAATTTTAACTATTGATAGTCTTTAAACGTATTTCAATATTTTATTTTAGGAATTAAGATAAAAAACCCTAGACTTAAAATAAATCTTTAAATAATAATAATTAATCAGGGAGGACACATTTATGGTGTTTATATTTTTAATATATTTTCATCTTTAACATTTTATCTTAATTTGAGCATATACCATTACCGCGGCGGACGCGGGGGACCGCTTTTAGGGCAAACGTTAGCATTGATTAATATTCTATAATTATCTATAAAAATAAATCCCTGTTCAGAGATATATATTTTGTTTTGTTTCAATTAAAAAAGGTTTTTTAAAATAAAATTATCAATCCTATTTATGAATTAATCTATTTTTAAAGAATATTTTATTTATTTCATGAAACATACAACGGATTACAAACATTATATTTACAATTTTATTTTACATTTTTTTTTTTTTTTTTTTTTTTTTTTTTCAATACAAATAAAATTTATTAAAACAAATTAATAATAAAAAATAAGTAAAGCTACATTAAAAATTAACTAAATTAAATTAAAATATTCCTCAAGTTTGTCCTGAGGCATAGTACCCAAGACGCTGACGGCGTTACCTTTTTGAATTGATATAGAAATTTTTTGTCTAAAATACACGCCAGCTCTTGGGTCGCCGGTAGCGTCGATAAGGAGGGGCGCCAAAGTTTTATAAAAAGCTTTGGCGTCCTGACTCCAAGGACCAAGTGTTTCCACTGCGAAAGCCAAAAACTCATAAACATTTTTTATTTCATCGTATTTATTATGTTTATTGACTTCCGCAGTGGACGCGGCCGAACCCGCTCGACTTGCCGAACCCGTTAAATAAGACAAAGCCATGGTGTCCACACATGTAGCATCCCACACCATAGCTTTGCCGGATTTCCAGGGAATCAATGTCATCCCATCAGGTCTCTTACCATCACTTCTAGATAGCCCTCTGGGCTCCAATATTGAAGGGATGTTGGCTGTAATAAGAGACCTGCGTAGGATGTCATTGATTTCGGCATGCCTGCGGAATCGTCCAGCACTTTTCTTACACGATAGTCCATGAAGTCCGTCCGTATCGACGCTAGTGCCACAAGGACAAACATGAGGTTCGCATAATTTAGCGCCTACTCGTAAACAAACAGCAATCCTTATAGTGCTGTTGTTTAATAAGGTGCCTATGTTGGGAGAAGGATAAGCCTCCAACCAGGCACCAGATTCCTTCTCAGATGCCGCAAGAATTCTAGCTTTGTTTTTTATACAGGAGTTGCGCAGCAAGTCATCCTTAATTTTATTAATGAAAGGTTCATCCCATTGCTTTTGAATATTTGGTAGTAATGGCAAATCAGTGGTGTTGCAATTAATTTTCCAAGCTTCTACAGCTTCACCGCTCCACGAGATCTCAAAATCACTTTTCAGTGATGGATATAGAATTTTACCGATGAGATCTCGTGAAGCAAAGGTTGAAGCTATGTAGGCAGGTGTGGCTATGCTGGCAATTTTACGTATTCCAAGTCCCCCATGTTTTATGGGAAGGGAGACTTGGTCCCATGAATTTTGATCAAAATTTATATTAAAAATTTGTTCAAATATTATTTTTAAATTGTTATCCAGTTGGTTTAAAAAATTTATATATTTCCACATAGGCGAGCTCCTAATAAAATATGTGAATTTTGGAATGAAAATGCAAAAGCGAATGATGTAAAGTGCTATATGAACTTGAACTTTTAACAATTTATTAGAATTTTGAACAAAATAATTTTGTTTAGTTGTAATAAAAGGCGGGATAGCAATATCGAAAATAGGGGAACCGAGAATTAATAAATTTTCCTTAGACAAAACTTTTAAATTAGGAAGTAATTCTTGAAATTTAAATAATATGTCTGGATTTGAGTCATGACAGTTTAATAAAATCTCGCATTTTGTTGAATTTAATTGGAGACCAATGTTGTTAAATTTGTCAATGATATTTTCTACGTCATGTAAAACCTCAGAGGTTTTTCCTCCAAGGTTACCATCATCTAAGTACCAAATATTTAACTCAGAGTTTAGATTTTCGATTATCGAATGGATAGTGAGGCTGAATAAAAAAGGGCCTAAGGGATCTCCTTGTTGGCAGCCAGAAATAGATGGGATCAAATGGTCAGAAAAAATAAGATGTGAAGAAGATGAGTAGCATTGCCAAATATATTGATATATTTCGGGGAAAAAATTTGAAACCTTTGTGAGCATGTAATTTCGATCAAATGAGTTAAAAGCGTTTTTAACATCAATTTTGAGAAATACCTCCGGCTTACCACTCATAAGATAGGTGCGCGAAGCATGAACGGCAGCTTCGCATCCATTTTTGGAACCTACTCCTAATTGAGTTGGAGCTAAAATATTATTAAATTTATTTGCAAGTTTAATGCATATTATTTTTGAAGCTAGCCTTCGAAATGTACATCCAATAGCGATAGGACGGATCCCACCCTCTTTTTTATTTAAAGCAAATAATGAAGCACCGTAGAGTATTGGTAAAATTTCAGTTATTACGTTACCAGAAAATAAAAAATTTAAAAATTTTGTTAAACTTTCCAGCAAACCATGACCGCTTTCTCCTGAGCATAAATCTTTTAGATGTTGTGGACTAATGCCATCTAACCCGGCGCTAGAACCAGCTGGAAAAGAAAAAATGGCTTGATTGACTTCATTTAGAACCGTTGTAATAGGTGTTGTATCTGTTGATGGAGGACTTGGTAGGGAAGTATTTGATGCAAAAGAAGGATGTTTGCTGCGCAACTCCTCTAAAGTTGTATTATTACTTTCGGCGCGTGTATCTTCGGAAAATAGAAGTCTGCAAGCCCCCTTAACGTTACCTTCAAAAAATTTTGTTTCTATGTGCCTAATGTGATCATATGCTCGTCTATTTTTTTGTGTCGGAATAGAAATAAAACTTTCATTGATTAAACAATTTTGTTTTACAGCACTTGTTAGGTTTTGTTTTTTATGTCCTGTTGGTTTTACATGCAAAATTGTATAAGAGAAAGTAAATAAATCAAACCAACTCTGTATTGAGTTAAATTTTACACATTTATCTAAACAAGATTGTAGATTCTGGGCTACTAAATTCCGGGCTCCGCGTGGTATGCGTTTTAGAATAGGAATAGCTTGCCTGTATTTTGATAGGTTTTTCGAAAAACTAGTGACATCTTGGATATTTACATTGAATGTGCTAGAACTATGCACTTGAGGAGTGTTAATAATAATGGGAGATGTGATATTTTTATGAACTTTAGATTTATGAATGCTTAGGCCACGCTGTCCTTTATATAAACGATTATTGGAGCATAAGGAGCAAGATAGTAGATTATCTTGTTGCGACATCTGAAGAAAGACCCTTAAATGTAAATTAAACAAATTCTTATATAAATGTAATTTATAATAAAAAATAAACTATTACTAAAATAAATATTGATAGTTAAAGAGAAAACTAAAAAATACCTATATAAAATAATACCTACAATATATAAAAAAAATGTATACCTAATAACAGTATAAAAAATAGGGGTTGGGTTTTGACGAAGATAGATTCTGGTTGAGTAGGTATAGATTCTAGTTTCGTAAAAAAAATATGTTTTCTTTAACTGCCTTCAGTAGAAAAAAATGGTCTTCTTGGGATTAAAATGGACTCCGGTAGATAAATAGATCTACATAACAAACACTATATTTTTCAATTGAAATTTTAGATGTGGGTATCCTTGGTAAAGTAAGCTTCCGACACTGACGGGTTTAGACATCGATCTTATAAAAAACTCGTTGATATTAGGAAAACAATATTACTAATCTTTATATAAATGGGTGCCAGCTCTCAAATTTCCACTAGGTATTATATATGGCAAAAATATCTGAAAAATATTTGTTAATGAAGATCATCAAAGTTGTCGCCACACTGTCATCCGGTATGTATTGAGTAACTTGACTTCAGATTTATCGATTTTCTCATAAATATTGTTTTAATATAACTTTGTATATTCTAGTACTGTAATTTAGAATAAAGTAATCCCAATATTTGATATGAAAATAATTATTTAATATAATTTGTTGTAAAATTATGTGTTTTCATGTCAACGTCAAACTTTTTTTCTTTTACATAGTTTTGACCTAGTTTGTAGCCCTAAATGTATACAATAATTTGCTTACAAAATTCAATAATTCTCTTTGTTTAATAGTGTTTTATTTGGTGTTTTAAGAACTGTACGTAATTATAACAATGGGCTTATAGCTTGAAGCGAAAGTGTAGATTGTTTTTGTTCTATAGTGCTTTTTCACCAAAGTTTAGCGCTTTGTTAGCTCTAAGTTTTAATGGCGAGGCGTCGATAAACACAGGTGTCGTCTCATATGTACTCGTATATACATTCATATTTAGCATATATTAATTTGGCTGTAAATTAATAGTTAGGTCCGTGGTCATCGGATGCTAAAAAAATATATAAAGGAAATAAATAGTCTTCTTTGGGATGCAGAATACTATGTAAACGCTAATATTTTCAATTGAAAAAAAAAACGTAAAGAGGTGACGAGAGAACTAAAGTCTATGTTTCAACAGATAGCTATTTAGCGCGGCAACATAGTGTAATTTTTATTAATTTAATGGGCACCTTAAAGTTAAAATTAAAACTACCTAAAATAAAATTTAACATAAATAATACAAAATTAATATCCTATGTCCACCATATCCAAACCCCGTCCCGGCCCGAAAGTACCCAAAACACTGGCATTTTTTGTTTAAAAAATATCCACTTAATTTATTTTCAAAGACCACAGCCTCGGAACCCCAAAGTCCTCCAGTTGTCTCCACAGCAAATGGGACTATGAACTCATATAGTATAAACTTCAAAACTTTCCATGAGGTATATTATTTAATTTTTCTTTTTTTATATATAAAATATTATACGATTTTATTATTATAATGTAATTTATTTTAATTTTAAACTTACGATAATAAATAGTATTGATTATTTAACAAATTCCTTTGTCGATCCATGTTATTTGTTGTACTTATAAAATCAAGAACATAAATTTCCGAACATATTATAGAATTATTAATTGGGTCATTATTGGGAGGGTTACCACATAGATCGCGTGCCGGCCAAAGGGCAACATACCGCATTCGGCCTTACGTACACATATGCCGATGTTTGGGGTTATAGCATTAAACTTAAGCTAGACTGTTATTATACAACAAAACGCTATTGAATAATTAAGTATCTTGCACCAAAAGCGTTAATGATTGATAATTTAAAAAAAAACTTATTTTTATTTGATTTATGGTTTAATCGATAACTCTTTCTACTGATAAACTATATAGATATGATTTTGTATGCGTGATGATATTTTTTTAGATTTCCGTAATAAATCATATCAATATTCCGACAACAAAAAGCTTTTTTTGTTATATATTTTTTATTTATTTATTAAAATAAAAAATAAGCCTGCGGTCTAAAAACAATATGAAACTTTTATTGGTGCTTTATAACAGTAACAAATAGCAAAACACCTTAAAATGTTATTCATAAACGCTAAAATGATTATGATGATGATGATGATGATGAGTGATACAAGTCAAAGAACAGTTAAATCCTACTATAAACCTATTTTAAACTTAGATGAGTTAAGTATTTTTTGTATTTTTAAAAAGTTTGTTAGAAGATTGCTATTACTACAATAAATTAATAATGATAATCAAGTAAAAATAATAATGTTGATTTTTGACATTATTATTCTCCAAATCACTCAATCTACAAATTCTCAAAATTCTAGAACTCGAATTGAGTTGAACCGATTTAGGCCGGCTGCACACTCGCAGAAAATTTTAAAAGAAAAATACTAACTTTAAATCTTGTTTCGCCAAGGTAATATGTCCGAAAATTCAATCAAAAAAATGGTCAAAAAGAGCTTAGCTCTAGGTTTGTACTATGTGTACCAGAAGCAACGATATAAGACATATATTATTATACATATAAACATCTAGACCATAACAAACTGTACAGAAAAATGTACTGGGAATCGAATCTACAGAGGCAGACCGTAGACCACGGGAAAAAATGGTGCCGTTCCTGAAACGGTAGTTTTCAGGAACTGACGGCACCATTTTTTCCCGTTTTTAAAACATAATGACTAGTTCACTTCACGGATTTGGCAACTGCTATAAGTATAACAAATTTCTTTCCAAGCACCCTATATCCAAAAGCGTAAATTGATAGACATTTTCAAAATTTCTACATCAACGATTCACAGTTGGCCGCCGCACTTTTAATATTAAATTAATAGTAATCTTAGATACAAATAACGCCATGACGAAATGCTCGACATTTTCGAAACTTTATAGATGAGCCAATAAACAAATCTCTTCACAAAATTCCCAATTTAAAATTATTTTATGTTTTTTTTTTTTAAAGAGGCTCTTAAAATACAAACACTCTTGTATAACGGCATCCCCTGAAGGTATGTTGAAATATATAATACCCATGTTGAGCCCAGGATTTTCATTTACCTCTCCCTATCAAATTTCATAAAAATCGATTACTGACGGGAAAATGTCCCAAACAGAGACTTACTTTTGCATTTATTTATTTGTAATGGATATGGACGGAGACTAATAGTGCAGTAGATACATATATCGTTTTACTACATGGGATTTAAAAGCCGACCTATAGTATTTTTTATCCATAATAATAATATTGGGCTCTCCACCCTCTGAAAAGCGGAAAACTACCACAAGCCATATGGTGTAATGTTCAGTGTACACAGGTCACAGATTGACAAATTATATGGCACGTGTAAACATGCACCGTTTAATTCTTAACACGACTGTAAATTTAAAAAAAAAAGTTTTTTTTGTAGTGTTTTGGAGTTGATTAATTGAATATTTTAGACTTTAAACTTTCGTTTCAAAGACATAGATGGCTATACAGTAGTTATGTTTATGTTTAATATTAGATACAATTTTTTTGTTATCGGAGCATGTATGTGAATTTGAATTTACCTTATCATAAGCAGATCCTATATATATATAAGCAGATCCTAGTCCATGAATAGGATTATTATATGTATTTAACTGCTTTGATTATTTGTCGCATTCTTAGCGAGTACAAGATGCCTTATTGATGCTCCTTTATACCTACTTATTTCATACTATAATGTAAAAATTAAAACAAAGAAGGGACGGTATTTGGTCTTAATTAATTGTCGCCACACTCCACTTGTTGTTTGACGACGAAATGCTTCCGCAGAAGCTAGAGTTTTGTTCACCCCAACCGTGAGAACTTTCGCAGACGGCGTTAAAACCATTACGTATAGTCTGGAATGAAACTTGATGTTTTTCGATACGATAACTTAATGACCGAAAAAATTATACTTCCATGGTACCATGTTCGAGAATTTATGTGATATTATATTCGGTGACTTTATGAAGCTTTGGGAGTTATGCAGGGTGACTTAGAAATGTTGTACTTTGGGCTAATATGAGGTTCTGGAACCATCTCTCGCAAATGATATCGCAGAGGTATTTTAGTTAGGTGCAAGCTCAGCATAGGAGGATTTAATAAATTTATAAAAAATACCTTCTAGTTTAAGGAATGCAGTCAAGAAGGCTGGCGACGCTGAAACTAAACTTTACAAAACTGTTTAATTATTACTTAGGTACTTTAAAATTTTTTTCTTTTTTTTTTCTCTAGGCTATATATACCGTAGAAAGTACTATAATAGACTTTCTATGGCTGACTGAATACTGGCAGTAATCCTCTTTTCTTGCTAATTGTATTATAAATATTAATATATAAAATTGGTACATTTGAAGACGACAATCAATTTTTTTGTTATTAATAAAGTGGTGAAATTCATACATTTAAATGAATAGAAATTTAATACAGTATTTTTTTATTTTTCGTATAAAGTCCATTCGGGACCGAATACAGTACCCACTGTATTCGGTCCCGAATGAACTTTAGACGGTAGAAAACCGTCTAAAGTCCATTCATTAAACAAAATAGTATTGTTAACTATTGAACAAAATCGATTTTAATTTTAAATATTATGTACTTACATTGATTTTTATATGTTTAAATATACCTATCTAAAGATCCATTACACAAAAATAATCACTGTCGTAATTTTATTAAGTATCGAATTATGAGTTTGACCTAAAAGCTTTTTATATTAGTCCGTACATAAGTATGTTTAGTTATGCAACCTTTCCAAATCCCTTGCGTAATTTGTGTAGGTAAGAGAGGGGGCACGTGTGACACCGTACAAAATTATTATAAATTTTTACACTTTTGTCACGCCGAACCCTAAAATTTGAATAATCTATCGATTATTAATACGTATTGAAGATGACGTAACAGATTTCTTTGAAAATTTACTGAATACTTTTTGATGGCACTTTTGGCAACTTTTTGATTATCAATTGTATTTAGATAATCTAGGATTTATTTTGAATATGAATAGGTAGATGGGGAATTATTATAAGGTAAATTTATTGTATCGAAATTAGCCCCAAACGAAATTATAATATGTTTAGCGAAGTGGGACACCAAATACAACTTATTTCTCGATTTTTTAAGCTCCCATTTTTCACATACCCTTGGAGTTAATTATGTACCTCTGTCTGTATTTGATTATTATATTATTTAGTACACAATAAATTTATTTGTAAATAATAATAATATTATTTGGAAATAACCCTAAAAATTTGGAATTGTTATAGATATTGCTATTTTTTGTTGACCCGGCTTCGCCTATTGTATTATTTATATTATTATAATAACCCCTACCAATTTGTTAAATACCTGTAATAATATTTTAATAAAATAGGCCATGTAGGCTTATAGGCCATTTCACCTTTCCTCGCTTTTGATTGACAATTAACTATAATTTAAATTGAACTTATTCAATAAATTATATTTAATACGTAAATGATATTTATTTGTGAACATACGTAATACGTAATTTTTTTTTTTAATTTAATTTAAAATACGTAAATTAAAAGAAAACATGTATACATTACAAGATTCCAGACGAACTAGCAGTTTCAGCCTATAGACATACTGGTGTACTCTTAGTACTTGAAGAAAGTAATACTTATAGAACTCACCGTTCCGTGGGAAACAAACATACCACAACATCAAGTCGAACAAATATTTTGATCTCACAAACGAAATAAAAACGGATTTAAAACTCAACTTTATGCAGTGGAAGTTGGTGCAATAGGAATTCCAGCAAAATCTTTGCACCGTCTATTGAAGGATCTTGGCCTTCCGAAAACAGCCGTCGGAACTTTTATGGAGCGTGTTTCCAGGATGGCGCTAACAAGATCATATAGTATTTGGATGAGTAGAGAGGGTAGTGAACACAGTGCAGGTGAGAGTTTAAAAGGCCTTTATACCTACTTCGCGGTCTCAAGTCCGGGAACGCTGCAGTTCATTCCCCTGCCTTTCAACCACGCGATGGACCCGGCACACGCACGGTGAAGCCATGGTTTGCTAAGAACATTGTCTCTCTCTCTAGTAATTTTATAAGAATAATAATACCTACATATGTACAAATTTTCACCCGTCGTTCCAAAGATATAAAACGAAAACAACCCTAAATTTTGACATCCATCACTTCGCTAAACGGGTACCTAATTAATAGAGTTGTTTTACAATTTGAAAGTGTGATGCTATGCAAAAAAAATATGAAGGGTGAATAAAAGCTAGTAAATAATAATAAAACTTGCAAGCTAGTATTAGTTTTTTAATTAATTACTTGTCTTAAAATTAAAATATTAAAGAACGTATGTATCTCTATTCATTGTTCCAATATTTTAGAAAGACCTAAGAACCCAGTTATTGCTAAATAGTGTATATAAACATGTGCTGTTTATTATTATAATTTCTATAAATATTAATGACGATTATCTTAATTGCTTTTTTATATTAAATACTTTGTGAAACCCAGCGAGTGCGGTGTGAATTTCGGCGGTAAACGATGTCCCTTGGCATATCCATCACAAAAGAACATTTATATATAAGCAGATTTTATTTTATTTTATTATTTTATGAATAATTTATTTAATAGATCAATGTTTTAGGTATAGATGGAGGTTATCGGGAAACCTGAGACTTTCTGTCGAGTGTGCGGTGATAAAGCCTCGGGTAAACATTATGGGGTGCCTTCATGCGACGGCTGTCGGGGTTTCTTCAAGAGAAGTATTAGAAGGTAGGTAGGTACAAATAAATAAAAACGCAAGTATAGCATTACTCCCCTGGTTTATGTTAGGTACACAGACTTATATATCATTTATTTTATCAGTCAGCGAGGATATCTTATGTAAATTATAAATAAATAAAAAGTATTATAAATAAAATGCCGCCTTGGTTTTCAAAAGACATTTGTCCGGATTTATAGTCATTGCTTGGAACTATCAAAATTTTGTTTTTTTATATGCGGTTTGACAGTCCGAAGCATTGGCTAAGCAACAACTATTAATCCGGTCATTAGTGTATTGATTTCTGGTTGAGGTGGTAGTCTCCTTTCAGAGTGCATTTACGAAACGGGCAGTAGATTTGACAATAAAGCAGCGAGGATAATATGCAAATTTGTCTTTCACATCGTCATCGCCGCGCATTGAACCCCATCATTAAGCCGGCATAGTGGGAGCGATCAATGCAGTTAAACAACTAAGTATTGATCGACCTATTGGGAATGGAATTTGTAGGTCTGTTTACCATTTTGTAGGTACATAGTCACATGCCTTGCAATTATAAATAATAAGTCTATAAAAAAAGTACTCGGCAAGTCTGGTGTTTTGTCGGAGATGAACGAAATATTTTAGTTTTTTTTTGTAGTATTTATTTTAGTTATTATTATATTTCTTAGGATTAGTTTAACTATAGTAATTACAATTTACTAATATTTAATAATATACTTATACAAAGTAAAAGTACTAATGAAAAACTAAGAAAATAACGAACAAACCTGAAGTTTATTGTTGCATTAAAAATATTTAGTATATAGTTTCGAGTTTTTATTATATTTATGTACCTATAGGTACCTACATACTAATAATATATAAAAGACAAGTTTTTTATATAAGTAATAATAATTCCACTACAGGGGAAAATAAATTAATATTTGTCTATACAGGATTGTAGTGTTGACAAAATGTTATTTTAGTCTATTGTTAAATGAAGCAGGTTTATATTTCCAACATACGGCATTCTAGCATGTTATGAGGCGCTTTATGCTACCTTAACTTCTTTCAATTTTCAATTTCATAATCCTTAAGTGTCGTTTAACGTGCTAAAGAGACCTTAAATTCATAACAACTGTGTATTATCTAGTTTAAGAAATCGCAGTAGGTATAAAGATTTTATCTTCGCAATTTTTTAAAAGTTTTCTTTATTGTATTAACTTATAAGTTAATACTTTGTTTTTCAATAATAATTAGGAATAGTTTTACCTCCTTAAGAAGAGAGTAAATTAAAGCAAATCGGGATTCTAGATTTACGAATATTGACATATATTATTATCAAAACCGAAAATTGATAAATACAAAAGACATAGTCCTCTTATGAATTTCTAAATTATCTTGGAAAACTCTTAATTAAAGCGTCTGGCGACCATCAAGCAAGATCCTATTTTATCCTAGACGGCCCCAGGGGTTTTTTAAACGTCGTAGCCGATGGTATGAGTATACACCAAACAAGTGGCTAGCTCGTTGCGATGTTTTAATTAAACTCAATAACCCATCTCTAAACAGTTTCACAAGTTGGTATAGTGAAACCGGGACCGACAGCTTAACGTGCTCTCCGAGGCACTGTGGTGTTGTCAAACAAATGTACATACATTTTTTAATTAAAAACTCATTGGTACACACATGGATTCGAACCAGGGACCTAAATGTTTTTAAGTTCAAGGTCTAACCAACTCGGCCACCATCTAACGAATATCGCTAGAAATTCAGAGTTCAGAGGGTCAACGCTCTATGTATTTTGGGCACATACACACAAGCTTCGGAGGGCCTGCGAGAAAATTATAATTTATAATTTTAACCCTTTGTATCACACTTTTATGAATTGTATTTACTAAAATCGAATTCATCCAAAAAAAAAATAATTTGTGTGATAAAAAATATTTTGGAAAAACTGCCTTTTACGAAATCGTGATATCATGAATTTACCCCAATAGAAAAAAAAAGCAAAGTTGCCTCCATAGAGTCTGCCTGTCTGTTTGGTACACTTTCATGTTAAAACTACTGAACCGATTTTTATGAAATTTGGTAGGAAAGAAAATTAGATCCGGGAGTATATTATATTTCGACATACCATACTGGGGTGCAGGGTGTACTACTTTTATTTTGTATTATTTTAATCGATATAAGTTATTTATCAACAGGAATTTGGATTACGTCTGTAAAGAGGACAACCGCTGTATAGTAGATGTGACACGACGGAATCAATGCCAGGCCTGCAGGTTTTCAAAATGTCTCAAAGTAAACATGAAGAAAGATGGTAAGAAAATATTTTATAATATACAAGCTGATTTTGAAGGGTCTCTTGAAAGGTGCTGATCAAATCGAACAACTATTCCCATGGAACCATGTGTCGCAAATAAAATAAAAAATCCTTCTCCATACAAACTAGTAATGTTAAAATAACCAATTTGTATGTGGAAAGCAATTTTTTATTTTATTTGCGACACATAGTTCCATGGGAATAGTTGTTCGATTTGATCAGCAGAACGTCATATTAGCCCAAAGTACATCCATTCCTATTCACCCTATATATATAAGCATACCTAATAAGAATTCTAGATGTTACTACCAAACGCAGCGAGGGGTGCCATCTTGATACTGGAATCTTAATTTTACTTATATGTGATTGGTTACTTACCTTTTATTTACAATAAATATTTAAGGCATGGATATGATTGGTGAAGTGGGTCGCCTTGGTGGCTCTCTTGTATGGCAGATAATGATTGACAGGTCAACGGAATCAGCTAACCACCTAGTCTTACACTAGTTGGTTATGTAGTGTGTGTTCGGTTCGGTAGTAATTTTCATATTAAGATTTCCATTCCATCGTGTTCTAAGTTCAATTAATATTTGTCGTTCTTTTGTTAATGAATAGCTGCCTAACCAAACGCACTCTAAGACCTCATTGTTAAACTTTTTTTTATTTTTTTACTATTCATAAATATCTGTAAAGATTTACATGAAATAAATGATTTTGACTTTTTTTTTGACATCATAAGTATAATGACAAGAAATTTTAGATCACCCAAAATGATGACATTATTATGCCTGAAGAGTCCTCTAGCTTAGGAATACTACCATAGTATATTATGTATGGGATAAAGCAGTCACTTATGTCACAGGCGCTTTAATTATTTAATCCCGAGTATAACAAGAAAACGCAGCGAGGTGCTGTTAATAGAATCCTAAGTATGACGATGGATTTAAAATCACCCAAGATATATACATGTTTATGCCTGAGATGCATACCCAACTTTACACGTTCTGCGGGACAGATAAATATAAAGAAATTGTATGATAACATGACATTTTAATAATTTATTATAAATATAATTAATTATAAAATATAAAAAAATACTTCTTTATAATCTTGACTTTGCTGTTTATCCATTCAAATGTGGACAGTAAGTTATAATGTAATTGTAAGTTACTGATGTGCAAGCGGCATGCCCAAGTAATCGTTGCTTACAATCTACCCTCTATTCATCATTATGTATTCTATATATAAAAGATATGTAGAATATATAGATAATTACCGCCTCCGTAGACTAGTGGTTGCGCCTTTGGCTTTTTATCCGGAATTGTATCCGGAGGTCGTGGGTTCGATTCCCAATGACATATTGTACAGAAAAAACGAACTAATAAAAATATTAGTACGTTTTTTCTGTACAATATGTCTGGGTGTTTATAAAAATATAATATGTAATATATTGTTGTTTAGCTTAGTTAATGACCAGAGCAATATGTGTAAATTGTCCTAAAAAAAAAAAAAAATTACCCCTATATGTATTAAAACTAAATAATACATAGGTATTGTAATAATAAGTGTATAAACACCCAGACTAAGGATGTACAGAAAAACGTACATATACTTCGAGTGGGAATCAAACCCACGATCTCCGGAAACAACACCAATAATATAACGGAGAGCGGTATCTTTACTTATATTATTTATTTTTATCTTATATTTTTAATATACGTAGTGGCCGAGTTATACCTTAGACATAAAAAAAAACACTAAGGTCCCTGGTTCAAACCCCGGTATGTAACAATGAGTTTTTAAAACTAAAAATTTATGTACATTTGTTTAACAAACTACTATAGTACCTCGTAGACAACGTTAAGCTATCGGTACCAGTTTCACTATACCAACTTGTAAAACTGTATATGTATAGATAGGTTATTGAGTCTATCCAAAACATAATTGATTGAATCAGGCGTTATTTTGCGGAATACTTCTCAAAAAATCTGTGAGAAAAATTCGAAGGAAGCATCAATAAATTATTTATCCAAAACATCGCGACCTACATGGCTGGGTACTCTGAGGCCGTCTAGGCGGTCTCGTAGGCGTAAGGCACCCGTGATGATATATATATATATATATATTGTATTTTAGTAGAACAACAAAATATTTTCTGCAGACAGACAGACAGAAAAGTATCATTATAAAAGGTTTTCGTCGCCCTAATTAAAAACTGATTAAGATTATTTAAAATTACGCCTAAGTACGCAATATAATTATCTTAATTTTATTTATATCACAATTACTTAGAATTATTACCCACTTTCATTTTTCTCAAAAAATCTGAGAGAAAAATTCGAAGGAAGCATCAATAAAGTATTTATCCACAGCATCGTTTCTACGTAGCATGTCTTTTCCATTAGCAGACGACTTGAGTATTTGCTGTACAAGTGTGAAATAAATAGCGGGGGATGGCAAAAATTTGTAGGGTTCACCCGCAAACACGACCCGATTTTCTCAAACATTCTATTGTCAATCTGTTGAAATGTTATGCACTTATGACTCACAAGGAATAAAATAAGTAAAAGTTATTAAAAAATATCATTTTATTTTTATTCACGCAGAATTATTTCGTAAAATATTTTTGATATATCATTTAATTAATTTTTTAGTTGAGATTTTTCCACTTACGATTATAGAAAACTTTACCGACATATCTCCTATTATTTCTTTTTAATATGTATAAGTCTTTGGGAGGAGCTATTTATAAGCAAAACCCTCAGCTACCTTTTGCAGCCTATAAAATGTAAAATTACCTACAGTTAATGCATTTTAAGTATTGCATAAGCCTGTTATTTATGAATTGAAATATAGGGAGTTCAACATATCGTTTCTAAGACCAATCAAAAGACATAACAGACATTCAGTAATTGAACTTTGCAAGCATATAATTTTCAATGCGGTTCGTGACTAAACGACATACGGGTAATTTTTATACGTTTATTTTAACCCAATTGAAGTTTTGAATTACAGTAAGACGCATTTGCAGAAAGGCTCCATATCTAACAAGCTTAACATTGTAAATCCAACCTAGGATAGACCGAATAGAGTCACTTTTCAATTGCAAGATTTTTTTAAATATAACCTTTTTCCTACAGTAATTCTTTTAGCATTTCGCATTAAAAGGCAAATGACAAAGAATATTTACCATTTCACATGATTAATAGGAAAACATCGCCTTGAGCGTAAAATGTTTTTTTGAACTTTGAATCTAAAATTATTAGGTCGAGAAACCTGCTAACAAAATAATAGGCTTGGATTTTGCCTCGAGTTACCGCAGTTGGTGGATTCTCACGCTCTTTCAAGAAACAATCACGACAAATTCACGTCGTTGCAAAATCAACCTAATTGGTATGTAGGAAAACTGAGAACACATTATTTATGAAAAAAATGGGGCAGATATTAGTTGATATTCCTACTTATAATAAGTTACTAGGTATAGTTTTAAAAAAGGTAGTAAAACCTAACAATACCTAAAATATTTGTACTTAATAAAAAGTACACATATTGCGTTTGACAGGGGTATATAATGTGACTGTAACTTTACTTTGCGATAAGCGAAGTGACATTGTCAACTACACACCAGTCGCTGTTCACACATCTATTTATTTACATTACAAATTGATCGGACGCCCTATTATTAACGCTACCCCTAAATGTGTTTGCTTAACACTTACTGTTAATTTATCTTTCCAAGATTTATCTAACGTTTTGTTTTTTAATGCTAATATTGATGCTTTTATTCTTGCTAGTTGACATTTCAAATAGATTTTAAAATGTGTATATTTATCTATGCAGATTTTGTTCAATAAGTAACTATATAATATTGTTTTTTAGCAGTACAACATGAACGGGCGCCAAGATCAAATGCGATGTCACAACATCAAATAGCACTTCACAAATTGGGGTACAATTTTAGCAGACAAGGATCGTTATTCCCTTCCACTTCAACTCATGTCCCCTTCTCAACGTTTCCCACATTTAGTCCATATGGAAGTATTTCCTCTTCACCCACAAATCCGTTAACTTCAGGCCCGCATAACTTCCTAGAGTCACCTTTTCAAGATTTTTCACAGCCAAGATTTCCGGACTCTATTTCAACAGAATTTCCGCAGCGCAATCCACTTCTAAGCTCGCCAGTAGGACCGCTAAGTGGGCTTAGTCCTTTCAAAATACCGCTTCTACCAACATCTTTACACTATTCCTTTCCATATCCTGGATATTTCCCAGCAAATATATTTTACCCTCCAATTTCTCCGCACAATTTTACAGATTCGACAGAGAGTTTAAGAAGTAAGTTGTTTATATTTATCATCACGGGTGAGGGGTTTTATTACATAATTTAAAATATTAATGACTTACGTACCTATTTATTTAAGCACCTCTTGAAATTAATATTAACACTACTTACGAAAAAAAAACATTACTAATTATATGCAACTGTAAAACATTATATCATGTTTTATTTGATTATATCTAGGTCCGTACAGTAATTTACAAGATATTATAAATTATTTAAAATGATACTGTTATTAAATTCATGTAACTTTATTATATAAAAAAATATTAGTAAAGTATAGTGTCAAATATCTGGGTAAATGTGGCAAATCTGGCAAATCCTCGAGGGAGAGACAATTTCATGTTTCTTAAAGACCGGTGTTTAAAATAAGACAATAATATATGTACCTATATGTTCACTATTTTAAAATTATTATAAAGTATATTGCTAACATTTTATTTTAGATGTAACTATAACAAGGGATAATGCAGATTCACCCGCAAACGATAATGCGCATATAATAGACAGACCAAATAATCCTAAAACACCTGACAGAGTAAAAGAAGACGAAGTTACGAGTTCAGAAGAAGCATTCAAAACAGAAAGATCCATTAAGGAAACAGGTAATACAGGATATTATTAATCACAATTAATTATTGATAACCGATAAAGCGGCAATAAAGCATCAGTACGATATAGCAATCGGTATCATAGGTTTTTAGGTTTAGTTATTCGCCTCAATCACATTTCAGTTTAACCAACACAATATACATTATTGTGTTGGTCAACTGGTTATTATAAAATACGATGACTGTTATTTAGGTATTATAATAATGATGGTGTGTATATAGATGTTAATTTTTTTCAAAGTAATCAAGTGTATATTACGATTTTATTCCGCGACTGTTTAATGACAATTGCTGTGTTGTAGCTTTGCTTTACATATAATAATAAAATAAACAAATAGATTTTTTTTATTTACATTTACATAATTTTATCTCTTAGCAGCTTCGTTTGAACAAGTGAATAAGGAACCTATTGTCCACCTGATATCAAAGAATTCAACGGGTAATAATATACTTGATCCAATCAAAGTAAATGAAAATTTGTTCCGAGAGTACTTAATGGACAAGCATAAAACTAAAATCATGGAAACTGTAAGGGAGGATAATAAAAGTGAAAAAATATTAATTTTGAATGAGAAATTAGACGAAACTTCATTCGATATTGCAGTTGATGAACATAACAGTGAAGTTATTTCCAAAATTCTAATGATGTCAATTCAATGGATACAGTCTTTGGCTTCATTTAAACAGCTAAAAATTTTTGAACAAGAAATGTTGTCACGGAATAATTGGAAGGAAATATTTATATTAACTGCATCGCAATGGTCTAGCACCGGGGAAGGTAAAATTTTTTTTTTTTTTTTTTTTTTTTAATAATAACATTTATTTATTTTAGCAAAACAATGTACATAAGGGTTAGCTCATCAAAAGTCACACTAAGTAAAAACTTGTGTCGTGACGAGTGATTTACATTACAAGTTGTTTACAATAGTTTGCGTTACTTACCTACTAAAAATGGTTAAAATTATTACGCATCTATGCACAAATTGATACCTAATATTTATTATATTTATATATGTTGCGGACATTTTGGTTACACTGTGTACGTACATATGTACGTACATTATACATTATTTTGTTTGACTCTATATCAACGCTTGAAACTGGGAAATGCGTATAAAACCTGGGGCATAACGGGCCTAAGTGATTAATTCACTTGATCTGCCCGAGTATTCGGTGAGGCCGAAAGCCGGCTAGAGTTGACTGTATTGCCAGGGCAAGGGCTGTACGATCGGTAGCCAACGGATCCCCTATTTTAAACGAGGGACCTTAAAGCTCGTGTCCCATCGCCAACGATTAGCAAGCAATGAGGAAGGTGAACCGTTAGTGATTTCATTTATTTACACGAGATCTATATCTATTGTACGCTTCTTGAGCGTAAAAATAGTAAATGAGACCGTCTTGGTGATCTCGGGTGGCCGTACCCGTAGGTAACCTATTTGTTAATATTTTTTAAATTATTGTTTAGGTATAAGGTGCTTGGAAATAACAAGTTCACCAGATTTAAGAGAAACTGCCAAAAATTTAACAAGACTCCTAAGAAAGTTGAATATATACAAACTGGATCATATCGAGTACAACTGGTTGAAATCTGCATTATTATTTCGCTCCGGTGGGTAATCTGTTTTTAGGTTTAGTTTTATCTTTACTTACTGTATATATTTTATACTTACATTATACATTTGTTGTTAAATAATAACTTCAATATAGTTTCCACCATTATTAGTTATAATAACTTTATTTGCTTTTTATCTTAAAATAGTACTTACATATTTTTTTACAGATTTCGCGGATGACTATGTTAGCTACATAGACATTTATCAAGAGGAAACGCTTGTCAAGTTACAAGATTATTGCTCAAAAAAGAATCCCACTCGTTTTGGTAAACTTATGCTACTTTTACCGAACGTCTGCTCATTTGCCAATAATGGAAATATGGAAGATTTAGTATTTGGTACAACCCCGCCTGAAATATCGCTAAACTCAATAGTCCATAACATTTTGAAACATAGTACAAAATATTCATAGGTATAAATAATACCTTTGTTGTAATACTTACTGCCCTATTTACCCTAGCTAGACCCTAGTATTTATTATGATAAATATCAAGTTCAAGCGTCGATGGTCAAGAAGAAGAGGCCTGCAATGGTCAAAAGTTACTGCCAATAGTTAAGTTTCTCAAATTCTTTGTCATCTTAGGACCTAACTCGTCGGTTGGCGACGCTTTTAATAATTATAATGAATTAGTGGTAGAGCTCGCGATATTTTAAGTTAGATAATATACAAGACAATAATGTAAACCAAAGATCAGAGAAGGTACCCATCCATTGTACTTACCAACAATATTCTTTACTCAAAAATGCATGTATTGTGGTTGCTATTCTTGCCTTGAGCTAGCCTAGCTACGCTCTAGGCCTTCCAGCTTGGCCATCAGTGCAGCCCTTGTTGCACGCTGACCGCGCTGTGTCGGCCTGGAGCTGCGCTGTCGACCATCATCAGCACGACCAGCAAAGTAGTCATTATAGACCGAGGCAGTAGTGTACTATAAAATATCGCGATTACCTACCATTAGATAAAGCAATATTCTTTAGCGTGCAATTACTTATTAATAAATATTTTGTTACTTGTTGAAGAAATAGAATGATACTTTAACAAATTTTAATTTAGTAATAACTAATTTATATGAGTTATTTAAAAACGGACTCGTTGCTATATTTGAGTCCAAAAATGTATATGTAAGTTATGATACCTAGTACTAATTACTCGTCGATCACGCAAAAAAAAACGTTGTTAAACTTAGTAAGTAATAGTTCGGAATATACTATCATTGACATTATATTATTTACAACTTTATTTTAATGTAAGGAACGAATATTCAAGAATTTCTTAATTTTCTGGTTTATTCACTCGACAGTGCTCCCATACATAGGTACTTCTCATATTATTAATCCAATTAATGACATAGGTAATTTAAAAATTTAGCACTTCAATAAATATAAAGTAATATATTTATTTGTTAATTATTCTTCAGGGTAAGCAGACATATTCCTTTCGCCTCTTCCACAGTCAACTCTTCTCATACATGCATGTCGATTTCGAAGACTTTTAATTGCACCGACCGTTTCAATTTGGTCATGGTACATATGTCTTGATTTACCTCGGCGTTTACCCTTCACCTCTTTCATCACTCATTCTTCCTATATGGAGCGGCCGCCTCATTTTAAAATCTTTGCAGCGTAGAAATGTCAAATTGTTTTGTGCGAATAACAACATTGAGTTCAGTTCTTTTGTTAATTTTTTTCACCTGTCATATTCTCACCAGGTAACTTAGGCTTAGGAGCATATTTTCTGGCCCTGATATTTGGCCGCCCTAGACCTGGGCTAAGTCCGCCACTGCCTATATGCCCAAACCAGCGGAGCATACCTTTTCTCATAAGCACTCGTTCTCGAAATACGTCATTGCAGATTCGGGATTCGGTAGTTAAAGATAAATCCATTCAAGTTTTGGGGTAAGAAATAGTTTTGCTGCCTAAATTACATGTATAATCTCATAAATGGTCTTTCTCTAATTGAGGGTCGGGGGGAAGGTTTATATGCATATGTATGGTATTACCGACTCACCGTCATGGGCGGGAAGAGGTAATACTTTGCAGTTAAATCAGCATGAGCATCTAATAACCTCATTATCAGACACTCCTCTTAAAGTTACGCAGCTGAAGTTTCGCGGGATTGAAACACTATTTTAATCGTCCCATTTGGGTTAGTCTGGTTCTAGTCAATAAGTAATTATAAACTATATAATAAATAATTAAGTTTAAAATATAATGACTGTCGGCTAGAGGAACCTTAAGGTTATTGAAACAAAATTTTTATCGTACCCATTTGGGCTAGTCTGGTTCTAGTCAATAGTAATTATAAAGTATATAATAAATAATTAAGTTTAGAATATAATGTTTTTTTAGTTAGGCTGTGTTCCGAAACTGAAGATATGGAATTTTTATATTTTGCCATTAAGTATGTATCGAACATCTGAAAAGTTGGCCCTTGTGGACTAAATATATCATGTTGACAGTCTCCGTGGTCTTGTGGTCGCGCCTTTGCGTTGTATCCGAAGTGCGTAGGTTCGATATCCACTCATGGCAAAACAATATTAGTAGGTATGTTTTTCTGTACAGCTTGTCGTGCTCTGGGTTTATAAAATATAATTGGCCTTATTCATAAAATTTTATTGAGTCATCGAAGAACACTTGATGTGACCAATGATTAGTCTCGTTGTTTCTGGTACACATATTAAATTACACGCCTAGAACGTGCCTAGAACTTAGTATATGGACCAGTGTGACCAGTTTCACTCCTAGGCATTGATTAGGTTAGGAGTGAGAACAAACATTTTAATATTTTTGCTCTGACATTTTTTTGTTTCGTATGGCCGACGGCCATCTTCTATTCCATTTTTGCAAAGACGATTTTAGGCCTTAAGTCACCTGCCACGTCCGTATTATGCCTCCATGGTTGTGCCATGCCCTTCTAGATATTTCGCTAGTTTGTATCTTCCCTATACCAGTCACCTACCTATTTGTATATGTTTTAAAATATATTAGTGTATATTGTAAGTAAGTACCTACATAATTAAATGCATTTACCTAACAATTTTTATATTAATATAAATTATAAAAGTATTTATCGTCTTTTTTTTAGTTTTAATTTAACTTTAAAAACCCTTAAACCTATAAGTAGATACCTATATAAATTTCAAGCGCGAATCCATCGTTATGGGTACGATGGGCTGGGCATGCCCACAACCCTAATAGGCTTATGACGTCACACTTTCACAGTATTTTTGAGGCCGTTAGGATAAAATAGAAATAAAATAATTAGAAAGTTGCCTGGTAAATAAACCGTCTTCTGGGTATGAAATATCATCCCTTGAAGTGGTAAAAATTTCATTAAAATCAGTCCAGTAGTTTAGAATCAGCAGGGTGATTACGCGTCTTAAGAAGCCAGTAAAAGGTTTCGCGATCTCGAACGTCCAACAACGTTTAAATGTTGTTTTCAGTGATATCAAAGTTTATTTTTAATGAAAAAGAACGTAGAGGTGTAAATATTACTTACTCGATCCTAATTAGATAGTATTTTTATAAAAAATATATTAACTTTTGAAAAGACACCCAAAGTTTGATTTATGATTCTAAAAATATTACTTTACTTCTCATTTTAAAACTAAACTGATTTTTTATTAAAAAAAATATGTAATTAGGATCGAGTAAATAAAATCTACACCTCTATGTTCTTTTTTTCCAAAAAAAAAACTTTATTATAACTGAAAACAACATTTAGATGTTTTTTGACGCTCTAGTTCGCGAATCCTTTTCCTGCCCACTTTAGTTTGCTCGCACGCCAATCGTTATGACGTCATTCTAACGTAGATCAAGCTTGGCTTCTTAACAATGTCTCCAAAAAATCTTAGAAAATTACGTCATAACGATTGGCGTGCGAGCGAACTTAAGACGCGTAATAACCCTGCAGTAGCTTATTTTGGCAGGCTTAGAAAATTAAGTGATCCTATTGGTGGAGAATACTCATTTAACGCAGTGAGAAAGTTAAAACAAACTCGCACTATGGCCTTTGGGAAAATTCGAAAACTATAAACAGGGTACTTGGGGGAACACTAAGAATATAATTTCATGCCCAACAGGGCGGATTCTTTACCAGTCAGTATATAGGCAGCTCCCTAGGTGTTTTTTTTTAAATTTTATTAATGCATTAGATATTAATGTCATCTGTTTGAGACCCTGATAGTGTGATGTCACAAGTCTATTAGAGTTGTGGGCATGCCCATCGTGCCCATAAACGCTGGATATGCGCTTGGATTAGAGTATACCTAAATATGACATTTTGATATGAGTTGATGATGAGTTGGTTAAACCTTGGACTTAAAAACCCTTAGGTCCCTGGTTCGAATCCCGGTGTGTAACTTGTGAAACTGTTTATAGATGGTTGTTTAGTGAGTTTCAAAATTAAAGAGTAATCTACGCAGAATGTACCTACATGTCTACCTAATTCGCGAAACGACAACCTAACCTAACAAAACAACCTAAACGAATGCTTACTTTTTCATAATAAACGTAAAATTTACATAAAGGGCTCAAAGTGTGCTCCGCCTTGCTCAATACATAACCTCGCTCGTCGGGATATGGCTTGTGTGGCATTTCGCACCATAGTCAGTGTTATTGTTGCGAAAACCGATCTAACACGCTGTTGCATCCCGGCACCCGTTGGGCAATCGGAGAAATACACTCTGTCCTTCACATAACCCCACAAAAAAAAGTCCAAGGGTGTGAGGTCCGGAGAACAAGCAGGCCATAGCACCGATCCTCCGCGGCCGACCCATCCTCGCGGAAAGCTACGTTAAGATGGTCTCGTACGTTGCGAGCAAAATGTGCCGGAGCTCACACCATATTTCTTTTGTTCTCAAAGTAATCCCAGTCAGCCACAGGAAACTCGTCAATCGCCTCTTCGAATTCCATTTGTAAAAACATTAAACAGTTGCTACAGTTTAGACGTGATGGCATAATGACGGGCCCGATAACATGCCGTCATAAAGGCCAGCCCACACATTCAGCCGCCACTGGTGTTGGAATCTGCCCTGCCGTGAAGCATGTGGATGTTGCCTCGTCCGTCCAAAGAACATAGTTTACGTAATTACGGTTTTCCTCTAACTGCCTGAGGTACCACTCGCAGAAGTTCCTCCTGGGTGCAAAATCGGAGGGTATCTTGTTCCTGTGTACGGCGATAGTGATAAGAGTGACGATTGTCGTCACGAAGAATTTGCCAAACTGCAACATGGTTTATACCGAATCTTGTTCCGGCTCGCCTCGTACTTGTGGTCGGCTCTTCTTCAAAATGCTCTAACACTAATTCAGCCTGCCTGGCGTCGACTGTGCTTGGACGTCCACTTCCAGTAGATCGATGAAAAGAGCCGGTGGAATGTAGTCATCTTGACATGTTCAGAAAACACTGGTACGAAGGCAGCCGTCTCTGTTCTGTGGGGGGTCTGCCATCGATAAATCGTTGTCGATACAGTTCGCGAGCACTATTTAAATTGCTATCTTCATGGCCTACGCACAATACATCATATCGTAATATTTCGGAGTTAGAAAGCATCGTTATTTTGCAAAAACTATATTGGAAAAAAAACTCGAAACAGTTGTATATATTTTTTCCAACTTGACATTTTTTGAAGCCAGTACTTGAGTATAATGACATCCTTGTATTGAGGTAGCATTTAGCAAACATTTATGAATGAAAAATATAAAAACTAAAAGTAGACAATTATTAGGTAAAAAATGTACGTAGGCCTTTCTGTTAAATAATCTTGGTTATATAAATATTGTCAACCCTAGTAAGCTGTCATGACAGGGATGTCATGACAGCTTACTAGGGTTGACAATATTTTTGGCTTGGATAATTAATTATGTTTTTTACGGAGTATCTTGTAACACGTTGTATATAAAGTGATAATCATACCTATATTTACAAAGAGGAATTCACTTACGTCTACTAAAGAGAAAGGTGACCTAATTAATAAAATAATTATTAAAAAAAAAATACAAAAAAAAAATTTTTTTTTTAATGTCCTCTTAAAATTCATTAATTATGCCTTAATGCGTTCGCGTTCTTACGTGTATCAACGCATTTTCTTGAGTTTATGCATAATTTATTTTTCATAAAACACAATGATTACATAAATGTTTTTATTAATACTATAGGCGATAATATATCTAAAACGTCTACTCCTTCCATATTTCTATAATAATTTAAGACAATCTGTGGAGCAGAAACTTGAACATGAGTTTTACTATGTTTCTGTTTCTAATCCCACTAGAAACCATTAGGACCATGAAGGTAAAAACCGTGCCCGTCCGGGGCGCGTTTTTTTAGCTTCATGATTAGGACAGTCTTATCTTTCTTTCCATTTGACAAGGGCTACGTCTTTTGTTGAAAACTTTACAACATGTTTGGCGAAACACTATGTGATAGAGCTCAAATTACAGCAGGTCCTTCCCCCAGTGAATCTCTCTTGAAATCTTGGATTTCCGGAAAAATAAATTTCAAAGTCTCATGTGAGGGTTTGAAATCACAGTCCACAGTTTGCCGTCATTACATAATTTTAGCTCTCTGTAAATGTAACAACTAAATTTGCCTCGAATATATCAGTTTTATTTTGAAAGTCTAATAACAGCTGGAACATTCGACGCCATTTTTAACTTTAATCGTTACAGTTACTTTAACACATACTTTGGTGGAACCCACTCTTGATATCCATAACGTGACAGAATGTCAGAGTGGCAAATGGTGTTAAATATATTATTGTTCTTGGATTCTTTTGTGTAAACTTTAATCTAAACGTATGGAGTATTATACTATTTCATTTTATGAAATATTAAATGCCGTTTATTGCTATGATGGGATACCACTGCTGACGCTATTATAAAAATCTCTACCAGTCAAACCTTCGGGACAATCAAATCAGTTAATAAGTGAGGTAGGTGCAATACAGTACCTGAATATATAATGCAGTGAAAATTATATAAAATATTTACAATCTAATATACACTACTTAATACAACGTGTTGACGCCAATTTTTTTTTTTTTGATTGTGAAGGCTCGTTTAGTACAACGATGCTTAAAGGGGTATATGATTTCGGCTAGCGACTCACGCAGCCACGCCACCGTCGGAAATAGATAAATCCTCCTCAAGGCTATCTGTATTAGTCAGTCAAAAAAAGGGGTATGCAAAGTTAGAAATTTGGGTTAAAAAAACTCCATATAATGAGTGCAGAGTGAGACAGATCGTTTTATTTATTAGTACACCCGTGCTAGTTAAAGTATAAAAAATGTCATGCTTTAGTAAAAATTGAACGGTATTCTAACCGGGTTAAGGGTGAATTCGTATATGTGACGTCATCACCATATGTTAGAATTCACTAAAAACAATTATTGAGGCGGTAGTCTCCTTTTATAGTGCAGTAATAAAACGCAGTAGCAGTTAATTAGTTGAAAACTCAGAGACCTGGCATTCCACCAATCATGTGGAATGTTATTTATTAACATTCCACATTCTAGAAATTGCCCACCGCCCAGTTTCTAAAACATTGTTCGAATTATTCTATGCTAGAAATTATTTATTATTATCTCGTATTGTTCTTCTTTTTCGCCGCCTATTTGGTAACAGCATCATTTGGCCGGCGTAGTAAATCAGTCTAATACTATTGAAATCACATCGTATTAAACCCTATTTATAAACATTGTATGCTGTAATAAAAAAATATAGAACTTTTATTTTTAATAATATTAATGATGATAAAATAAGACAATACATTATTGTGTTAGTATTTAAATATTTGGTAGGAAATGATTTTTTTTATTACTCCGTCAAATCTTATAAAAAAATGTTTTTTGACAATGGATGTACTCTACCGAATGCTTTGCTTTGGACATATAAAAAAAACAGAAAAAAAAAAATATGTATATATAAAAATTGAAAAAAAATGTGCGCCCGACGATACATTTTATTAAAGATTTAAAAGCGACCAAATTAAATAGCTCTTGTGTACTTTTAGTTACATCGGACAGCCTGTCTTTTTTTTTATTGTAGGGTTATACTGACAGTAGCAGTTGGAGAAACTTGCATATTTATTTTAGCTTAATTTAAAATGTATAAAAACAATATAAAAAAAGAATATAATCAAAATAAATATTTACTTGTCTTATAAAATTTCCAACAGTGAATATTTAGTGTTCCGACAGTGCAATAGAAAAAAGCGACGTGGAGCAACCTTTCACAGACGGGGTCGCCATATGTGATCGCGAATGATTCAATCATTTAGATATGGTAGTGTCAACTAACCAAGATATTTAAAAGATTCACGAAGATAACAAACATTTGGTACTTTTGATTGAGACACAATATGCCGACCGAACGAATGCAAACTGATAAAGATCGACTTGGGACCGATTGAACTCCGCGACCGAACGATAGTGAATGGCACATGTCTACCGCACAATGACGGCCTGCTATGAATTTTGTATGGAGATTTCTGTCTGGCAAGTTTTGTAAATTACTTTAATAATATTTTTCTATTAAACATACAAAAATATCCTTATACATTTTTAGATTATATAATAAACTATTCGATATCTATTTTTTTTACCACCATAAATTGTTGTAGTTTGTCGCTGGCAGAGCCGTTAAAAAGTACCAAAATTTCAGGTTTTGGAAAATATAAATACATTTTTTATTGAAATAATATATGGAAGACTATATCAATCTTTTTATACATTTCAAGTTAAAGAGTTACTATTTGCATTATAATAGTTGTATGTGAGTATCGAGTAAATTTGTTTAACAATCAAATTTACCTTGCCTTATCTGGAACATATTTTGAAATCATTTGTATTTTGATTGACAGGTAGTGATACCAGACTTAGTGATGCAAGACGTACGGTAATAAACGTATTTGTACGGTAATATTACGTCTGGTACGGTAATCTATTGCAGTAGATTACCGTACGGGAAAAATACGGCGATTTGAAGAAATTAAATAAAATTCGACGAAATGTAAGGTAATTTGAAAGTGGAGCGTAATACTCGTAGATTGCTCGCTATCCGTTTATGTATGCGTTATGCGACGGGGCGTCGGGTATGTGTGTTTATTATTGTTGTTTTTTGCTCATCAACTAAAAAACTTTAAAGGATATTTATATATTTCAGTAGTAGAAAAAATCCATTTGAGTACTGCTTCTTTATACTTATATATGCCTTTTTGTACATTAATTTTGATGTCTGTTTATTCTATGACGAGAACATTCCACGAAATCGCCAAACTTTCGAACATACACCCTTTACCGGTCTCAAATATACAAAAAAAAAACAAATACAACTTTCCTCTTCGGGCTCTCACCACCCTTTTTGTAAATCTAACATATAGCGTTTCAATAGCCATTACATTGCCATTTACTATTTACACCATCAGATTGGACAATTTGATTTTAAGCAACCCAATTTTAGTTTTGATCATAATGTTAACATAAATGCATTCATTACATCAGATGGTGCAACCGACTCTAAGTAGTACTTAAATTGATTTTTCCTACTTTGAAATGTTTAAATATCCTCAACAACATCAATGATAGACTGACGAACGACGGCGGCCAATTTATTACACTCCACTTTGAAATATTAAATATCTAAATATGCTCAAAAATTTATGAGCAATCAAATTACCGTACTTTTGTCTTACGGTAATAAGATATATTTAAGCAGTGTATATTAGATTGTAAGTATTTTATACTTAGGTCCCTGTTTCGAATCCCGGTATGTACCAATGAGTTTTTAATGAAAAAAAATATGTACATTTGTTTGACAACACCACTATAGTGCCTCGTAGAGCACGTAAAGCTGTCGGTCCCGGTTTCACTATACCAACTTGTGAAACTGTTTATAGATGGGTTATTGAGTCTATTCAAAACATCGCGACGAGCTAACCACTTGTTCGGTGTAGACTCATACCATCGACTACGACGAGGTGGGATTAAAAACCCCTCCGCTGGGTACCCTGAGGCCGTCTAAACGGTCTCGGGCGCCGTAAGGCACCCGTGATGATATAATATTCACTGGATTATATACTCAGTTACTGTATTGCACCTACCTTGGTCGCGTTCCCACATCAGCATCGCTGCCACGGATCGCTGGTTTTTTTAGCCAAGGTCGTTTCACCGCGCGGAAATGTTAGCAATTCAAGTTACCATCAATCGTTCCGCGACCAGAAATTTTAACACGAAAAGTTAGCACGGCTACTTTTTGACAGATGTTTGTTAACATGTGAATATCTATCTACAAATTGGAATTTAATTAATTATTTTATATATTTATATCTGTTTTAGTTTTAAAAGTTCGATTAAACCTAAAAAATAAATATCGTGTAACTAAATTCAGCTTTGGTATGTTTAGTTTGAGGTTGTTAATTAAATTAATATTGTGATATTATAAAATTATTGTATTTAAATAATAGTTAATTAAAAAATATTTATTTATTATATAATGATAAGGTAGTAATATTTTCAATTTCAATTATTTAATTCAAAATAGTGCTTCTTGTCAAAAAGTGGCATCAAAAATCAACACCGATCGTTTCCGAGCTGCATTTTAGCATCGCTAAAAAAAATGACATGGCTGTGTTGAAACGGGCGGTCGCGCTGGTTTTTGAAGTCAGCACGAGAAACTGCCCGCGTTAGCTCTCGGAACTGCTTTTATTGTCCCGAAGGTTTGACTGGTAGAGAATGCCTAGCGGCATTAAGTCCGCCTTTGTATTTTGTATGCAATTAAGATTTAAATAAATAAACTGTTGCGTTAGATTACCGTACCAGACATGGAACTACCGTACAAATACGAGCTAGGAAAGGAACTAGTACTCTCTTACAAGAGCAGGGGCCAGGGGCTCTAGAGAAAAAGTAGGCATGTCGCGTCGCCTCAGTCAAAAACGTATGCATTTCGACAGTGATAGCAGGCGTGAGGTACGCTGTCACCTGCCAAAGTCTAAGTAGGCGTGAGGTACGCTGTCACCTGCCAAAGTTTATACAGATTTGATTGAAGGTGACACGACACGTCGCCATGCCTGATTTTTCTCTAGAGCCCCTGACCAAAGAACTCGATCGTCAATGGAATCCCCGCACGAATCGATAAAAATGTATAGGAATTTTAATGGACACTTTTGATGCAACTGGGCCTTAGTTGTAGGTACATAATATATATATATATATATATATAATCTTTTTTGTACGGTAATTGATTGTAATTTTTAAGATAATTTAATTCAGTCTGGCAAAGCTGTCTGTCATCAAGTTCCGTGCTTAGCATCGCTGCCACGGATCGCTGGTTTTTTTAGCCAAGGTCGTTTCACCGCGCGGAAATGTTAGCAATTTAAGTTACCATCAATCGTTCCGCGACCAGGGGCCTTATTCCGAGTTTGCAACCGCTAAAGACGACAAGACGTTGCGTAAACTATAAATATTGAAATATAAGTTCTATTTCAATGGATATATAGTCGGTATTAGGTTGGCTATAATAATGCCGCCAACTTGAAATACACGAATTCTTCGCAAGTTTGAACATTTTATGAGCATTGGAATTTCAACTCTATATTTAATGTGATAGAACTTATATTTCAATATTTATAGTTTACGCAAAATGCGCGACGGTGAACGTGTCAAAACCCGGAATAAAGCCCCAGAAATTTTAACACGAAAAGTTAGCACGGCTACTTTTTGACAGGTGTTTGTTTACATGTGGATATCTATCTACAAATTGGAATTTAATTAATTATTTTATATATTCATATCTGTTTTAGTTTTAAAAGTTCGATTAAACCTAAAAAATAAATATCGTGTAACTAAATTCAGCTTTGGTATGTTTAGTTTGAGGTTGTTAATTAAATTAATATTGTGATATTATAAAATTATTGTATTTAAATAATAGTTAATTAAAAAATATTGATTTATTATATAATGATAAGGTAGTAATATTTTTAATTTCAATTATTTAATTCAAAATAGTGCTTCTTGTCAAAAAGTGGCATCAAAAATCAACACCGATCGTTTCCGAGCTGCATTTTAGCATCGCTAAAAAAAATGACATGGCTGTGTTGAAACGGGCGGTCGCGCTGGTTTTTGAAGTCAGCACGAGAAACTGCCCGCGTTAGCTCTCGGAACGCAAGGTTGTCTGTGACTGTCAGACACTTGTTGACAGACATTGACAATTGACAGCATCATTTTCATTCGATCATTTTTTAAATGTAAGCAAAACTAACGCACGCATTATGCATTTGTAACCTAAGTTATTTCATTTAATATAGTATACAACTAAAATTTATTAATCACACGAATTGTAAAACATGAAAAGTAAAGAAGAAGTTTATAATGTGGTTAGTATTAATTTATTATAACTATTATTACAAACAAATATTATATATAACTTATATTACAATACATAATTTATTGGTAGGTACAATTGATTGGATTCGAACAATTACTAGTTAATATTGTTACATCATAGGCGTGCAAAATATTTTTCAATTGGTTATCTTTAATTCAAAACACTTGAATCCAATAAGAAGTTTTATTTGTATACAATATTGATATATAAAATCAGGGGGGACGTCAGACCATCTAATAGAGGACTTATTAATTTGTGTTATAAATAAATGATTTTATATATTAATTAAATCTGACTAATATAAGTTACCTGTGGATTGACTCCCTTCATAATCAATTTATTTTAGCTCTATGCTAAAAATTATAATAATAATATGTAAGATAATTTACACCGGTTCCTCTGGTCACAAACTAAGTTCTAGGATTGTACTATGTGTACTAGAAACAACAATATATTACAAGCTTGGTCTTCCAAGATTGTCTAGACAACTTTTACTGAACATATTGTTTTCAAGATGGTAATTGGTAAAGAGTGTACTGAACAAGAATGAAGTTGCAATTAAGAATCAACCCTGCTGTCTCAAATCCAGAAACACTCGCAACCATGCGCACAGCATTCACTCCATGCAAGTGCATAGCTAAGAATATTGTCTCTCTCTCTCACCGTTCACAAGTCCAGTTTGCTGGTAAATTATCCTACCTTCAAAGTCTAAGTCAAATCTTTTCATCAAAATCTTTACAGATATTTATGAATAAAAATAAAAAAAAGTTTAACAATGTGGCCTTAGAGTGCGTTTGGTTAGGCAGCTATTCATTAACAAAAGAATGACAAATATTTATTAAACCTCAATATCAGATTTATAACTTTAACACTATGGAATGGAAATCATTATATGAAAAATACTACTAAACCGAACACACTACATAACCAACTAGTGTAGACTAGGTGGTTAGCTGATTCCATTGGCCTGTCAATCATTACCTGCCATACAAGGGAGCCACCAAAGTGACCAACTTCACGGTCCATATCCACTCCTTAAATATTTATTCTAAATAAAAGGTAAGTAACCAATCACATATAAGTAAAGGTATAAGGATGGGTATTTTTAAAGGAGTAAATACCAACTGTAAAGTCGATCCCCTCAGAGACACCCCGGTGAAAAAGAAACCAGCAAGTAAAAAATGCGTGCTTCACACAAACTAAAAGAGGAGCACAGCTATTGATTTGCTTATGCTTTAAAGCATATATATATATATATATGCTTTAAAGCATATTCAAAATGCACCCCACTGAACAGCATGCGCAAAAACCCTATGGCAGATTATTTGTTACTGTACCAATGTACAGAACTACACAGTATACTGTAGTATAAATTAAGTAGGTAATCATCAATGGTTACCTTATCCAAACACAAAATTTACATAATGTAATATTAAATTATTACAATATCGGACACTACATACCTACTAAGCTAGGGTACATTCAACATATGTAATAAGCAATTTGTTTACTAGTTGCTAGACCTCAATTACGTATCGGTATGTTTCCAGACGTCTTTATCGTTAAAATAGTCTTTTACACTATAGTAAGCCTTATTGATCAATATGTGTATTATACAATTCTTAAACTTTATTTCACTCAGATCTATAATGCTTTTAGGTAATTTATTATATAACCTTATACTGTTGACGAGACATTTATTAGTTTTTTGCAGCCTAAACTTTGGTATATCAATATTATCTATGTTTCTAATGTTTAAATTAAAGTCTATCTCTATTTTCACTAAATATATTGAAGTTCCTGACGTACAATACATTCTCATAAATATATTGAGATGGTACCTTCCATGAATAGCTAAGAAATTATTTTTTGTGATGTGTGATAGTAGATGGTATTCCACACGAGTATTCTGCAAGTCTACACCGAACAAGTTGCCAGCTGGCCGTGCTATATGTGTATGGATAATTAATACTTATAAACCTTTTTTTTTTAAATGTCTAACAAAAGATCTAAGCCAACCACAATATATTTTTTAATGATAACAAATTAAAAAATTTCCCACATTATAATTGATATGCAATTTCAGTATCTTGTCACTCTTAAATATCGCGACTTATTCTACAATTGTTTGAGCTGTTATCTAAATCTCAATGGTGCTTGAAAATAATAATGCCTATCATAATGCAAATAGTTAATATCCAAGAGTGATAAACATTGGGATATATTACAGATCATAAAGATAACAATCATGAACCTTGTAGTTTTATGTTTATAAGTGGATACAAAAAAATAATTTTATTAAGATAGTACCATCACCAGCGAACACCTTAGAAAACTTTATTACACTAAACTGAGTCATGATGTACTTAACATCTGCTGCTTGCATAATGTCCTAAATCAGGGGTCAGCCACCGGCCGTCTGCATGTGGCCAGTGAACCGTTGCGGTGCAGCCTGCAAGGTTTACAACTGATAATTATGTAGGTTCTTTAGTTAGAATTAACGGGGTGTATTGGTGGAGATACATTTTTTATAATAAATAAGATCTGAAATAGATCAATGCATTTTAATTTAAATATTAAACATTTATTCATATATACAGAGATGAAATGCGTCCCACATTGATTCCCTGGGGACATTTGTGGCATAAGGTTGCCGACCCCTGTCATAAATTGTTTCAAATTAATTTGACATGCAGTAGGTCAAACTCATCTACAGCCCTATAAAAATATTTATTACTTTATTTTGTGTAAGTTGCATTTGATGATGGTTTCTTAAGTAATCAGGTCTTTTAATAAAATTAAATTATAATTTAAAAAATGCTACTGTGGCCTTGTAATGTAAATTTCGTGTTCTTCATTTAAGTCTACACATACATATCATCACGGGTGCCTTACGGAGCCCAAAACCACCTAGACGGCCCCAAGGTACCCAGCGGAGGGGTTTTAATCCCTCCTCATCGTAGCCGATGAGTCTACACCGAAAAAGTGGCTAGCTCATCGCGATGTTTTGACTCTAAACTAATAGACTCAATAACCCATCTATAAACAGTTACACAAGTTGGTATAGTGAAACCGGGACCAACAGCTTAACGTGCTCTCCGAGGCACTATAGTGGTGTTGTCAAACAAATATTATTTTTTTAATTAAAAACTCATTGGTACACACTGGGATTCGAACCAGGGACCTAAGTGTTTTTAAGTCCAAGGTCTAACCAACTCGGCCACCACGTTTTTAAATGTGTATAATATTTTTACATTATTGCATACCTCTGTGCACACTAGATTATAGTTTAGTAAAACTGTAAGAAGTCAGTGTAAGTGTCAGCTTATGCCTTAGGCATTGAGCTTGTCTTTGTATAAAGATTTTAGTCCAATTTAAATAAATAAAGGTATGCAGACAATATTATTAATTGGTTATTAAATGATACAGCATAGGTCTTTATTGGCTTATCAAAAGGTTATAATATTCTGTGCTCCAATTTAAATAAACTGCAACATCCCATATATTGTCTTAAATTTATTGTAACAAATAGGGAAGTTATTATATGATATCAAAAGTTATCTAAAGTCAAAGATCAAGAAATAATTTAATTTATTGTTTATAATTATAGTCAGTGTATTGTACATATTATACTACTTAATACAATTTGTTTACTACCTATATCTTTAAAAACAGCCATGAAAAGTTCATTGCGGCCGACTGTATGTGCAATGATGGTTTTAAGATCTTTGATAAAGACAAATTTATTCCAGAGGAAAAAACCATTTCTGTTAGACAACTAAAAAAGAAGTCAAGCAATTATATAATCACAGAGAAAAAAATACACTATTGACTATTATCAAAAATAATATGATATTTTGTACTAATTTATCTTCATGACAGGTCCTTCCTATTGTAGATTGACATAACCAAGAGCCACTTGTCTTACTATACTTCTATATACTTCTTTTTCCTTGTCCAGTCAGAGACAAAGACAGAGAGAGACAATGTTCTTAGCTATATACTTCTTTTCCTTGTCCAGTCAAAGACAAAGAGAGAGAGAGACAATGTTCTTAGCTATCCATGGATTCTTTCTGCAGTGTTCAATTCAACTCTTCCCTTGATTGTATTTACTAACCTCTCCACCCAACCAAATATACAATCCTATCAGCGCCCTCTTAAAAACGTTTTTGCTTTGGAACTTTTGTTTACTATACAAAAAAGTGTTTAATAAATAACTATATTTTCAGAGAAGAAAATCAAAATGGTACCAACTCATTACCGTAGAACCCCCACTTTTTCTTTATATGATGGCTTTTATGATAACCAATGTAATTGAACAAACTTTCTATGTGTTTCGTGCTTGTACTATTGACCATGGATTAAGTGAAGAAATTTGTCATAATTTAAATGATTTCCCTGACATAAGTAAGGATGTTCAGGTAAGCCTTTTTTGTGTTAATTTGTATGTCTATATTTAAGCATTGGACAATTGGCTTTCTTTGAAATGCAGAGTAACATGCTATGTTCTCTTTAATTAATAATACTTAACACAACTGCATGTTTTGAGGCGTAGCGTGTCTTTTCAACAGCTTGAACGCATCGACGTTCTTAAAATTTCCTTGCCCACCAAATTCCTAGCAATTCTTGGGCCAGGGTTCCTACCGGGAAGCTCATTAACACACCGATCGACGCGTCAATCGATAGAAATCAAAACTCAAATGTATGTGATGTGACGTTTCTCTTCAATCGAGTACTTATACATTTTTAATAATCGACGCGTTGATCGGTATGTCGATATAGCTTCCCCCTGTATAACAATTTTAAGGGAAGCCTTGAACTCCGGAATTCCGGAACTGAAATCAATATATAATATCAATATTGAAAAATGGTCCGATATTCAAGCCCTAGTCAGTACTGTTTTAAATTCTACAGGTCACAACAACTTCATTTCATCAATGGAATGGTATAGCAGGGCATATAGTGCCATTGTTTCTTGCCTTCTTTTTGGGATCTTGGAGTGACAAGAGGGGTAGGAAGTCAATACTTCTAGCAGGATTAATAGGAAAATTAATCTTCTCAGTTATGATTACTATTGTTACTATGACAGGTATTGTTTATATTAATGTTTATTATGTTACTTTGGTCATTTTGTATACTGGGGCCTAAATTAATATGGATTTCGACAGTTTTCAGTCGGCCCTCTAGGCGTGACTTTCGCTGTCAGCTGTCAAAATCCATACTTTTTGACTAAAGGCGATTCCATCGATGGAATGGCATGGGTTTTTCTCTAAGGCCCCTTTTCTTAAAGCCTTATAATATTATCTTATGTTTACTGATGCTAATAATATCCTCTACCAGTGCATGCACTAAATTTTATCCTAATCAGAACAGTAGTTTCAGGAAGATTACCATTTACGAATATACAAACTAACGACTTCCTCTTTATAATATAATTTCTGTTTTAGATTGGCCAGTAAACTATATAATATACTTTGCCACGTTTCCTAGTGCACTAACTGGTGCAGATTTGGCAATATTCGCTGGATGCTTTGCTTATTTAGCGGATGTAACTACAATTAATAATAGAACACTTAGAATTGGGATATTGGATGCTGTATATTTAAGCACTATGCCAATTGGGGTGGCCATTGGTAAGCTATTTATTAGATTACGTTTTTTCTTCATTGTCAACACTAAAGTTAATACCTTGAGATATTTTGAGAACAATTTAACGTTCTCTTCGAGATAACAATGATGTTATTATCTTTTTATTTCAGGAAATGTTTTGTATTATAAAGTGGTTAATAAATCCTTTACGGCTATGTTCGCCATCAATACTACACTCATGGTTCTGGCAACATTATATTGCTTCATATTCCTTAAGTGGCAAACACGAGATGAACAATTATCCCTGAAAGAAGCTGGTGTAAAAAATCCTATAAGAGATTTCTTCGATTTGAACAATATTAAACGTACCATGGTTACATTGACAAAGAAACGACCTGATAACAGAAGAATGTTTTTGTGGTTTCTACTGTTGTCTATGGCCCTTTACACGTTTCAGAGAGGTACTGTCTTTTTAATTTGTTTTTTATGTAATAATTTATTGGCGCGTCGGAATTGGTGTGAAACTGGTTGAATACAAGACTTTTCGATTCAACTTCTTCAACGCTTCGTTCTCTGGGGCCAGAAATCACAGGCAAGGCAACATGTCGCGTCGGCTTTAATCGAAAGAGTATGGATTTTCACCGATGACAGCTTAACTCACGCTTATAGTTCAGTTCAAACCCATATGTTTTTGACTGAGGCGAAAAATGATTAGAGGAAATGCAAAAAAAAACACTCCTTTCGATCATTGAAATCGGCTTCAGTCAAAAAGTATGGAATTGACATCGAACGTCACGCCTAAATCCATATTAATTTTTCTCGTCGATCAGGCTCTACCCAGTAGAGTAAAACTCCTATACATTTTTTAACCGATCGATTGGCGCTCGTGTTCTTTTGTTAGGTCCCGGGTCGCCGAGGTTGGTCGCTTCGGTGACATCCGTTGTATGGCAGATAATAATTTGCAGGTCAATGGAATCAGCTAACCACCCAGTCTTACCCTAGTTGTTATGTCGCGTGCGTTCGGTTGGGTAGCATTTATTCATCATAGGGGAGTCATTGGTAAGCATAGTGGGAGCAACCAATATTGTTGTTATAATAAATTTTAATTGTATTGCTCGTTCCCAATTATGAACTTGCCAATCTGCTTACCGTGGTAGATTATATAGAGAGTCAAATGCCACGTCCCAATAATTCAAATTATTATTTTTTATTATTCAGTTTGATATATAGTTAATAACACTTGCAGATGAAAGACCTGTTATGTATCTCTACACAACTTCAGTATTTCAATGGGACACTTCAGACTTCTCAAACTTTCGTACGTATCTAAGTGCGGCGTACGTCGTAGCTATGCTGGTGGGAATACCGCTAATGACGAAGTTCTTCAGGTGGAGGGATACCGTAAGTACTTTAACTATCGCGCTGACGACGGTTTTAAATTATATTATACACTAGCTCAGTGATTCTTAACCTTTTTGACTGGCGACCCAAAGTAGAAATTTTTTTTTTGATGTCCGCGACCCAGTTCTGTGAGTAGTACCTAATAATAAATTTGACAATACTAATTATTACATTAGCATCGACATCGACTGACCTATAATTAATTTATATATGCAATTTAAAACGCAAAATTTTATCACTTCTTTAAAGCCGTATGGAGGCTTTTCGCGACCCGAATTTGGGTCGCGACCCGAGGTTAAGAATCGCTGCACTAGCAACTTCAAGTGCGTGTTATCTATATTCTATACTATAATAATATTATAAAGAGGTAAAGTTATTATGTGATGTGAGGTTGTAGGGGGTAATCTCTGGATCTACTGAACTGAATTTGATTTTTTTTTCTTATGGTCTTGCATAGCCCATTTATCGAAGAAAGCTATATTCATCACACTACGACCAAAAAGAGTTGAGTATCAAACAAAATGTTTGGGAAAACGGGGAAAATTTGTTTCTTTTGAGAGCTTCCGTTGCCTAAACGGTTAAAGTTTGATTCTGTAAGACGATTTTGATAAATTAAATTTCATTCGACTTAAATTGGAATGAAATTTTGCAGTTTTACTCATCTCTTATCACAAAGTATTTGATATAAATACTTAAATGTTTACCCGTGCGAACCTGGACGGGTAAATATTAATTCTTATCTTTCAGTAATCCAATTTTGAACTCAATGAGTAGCATTTGCGTGAATAAAAAAGAAAAATATACACTAAAAGACACGAGTAATAAAGATATTAATTTTAAAATAATGAGTTTGAAACGTCACACAGAGGTTTTTTTGTTGTTTATAATAAATATAATAGGCAGTCGTATTTGCGGGTACAGTTACGCATGAAACGTTTAAACATTCTCACCCTTTGGGAATTATTTTGTCTAAATATCCATTCTTAGTAGGTACCTTTTAAAACTCTGGATTTAACTATCACCCATTCTTATTTTTAGATTATAGTAATGATAGGTGCAACGGCACATATGACCGGGCATCTGATATATGCTCAAGCAACAATGCCAAAACATATGTATATTGGAGCAACGGCTGCCGCTTTCGGGCCGTGTGTGGCACCATTAATTAGATCTATGACTTCAAAAGTGTTGGCGTCACCAGAAAGAGGTATTTTGTTATATTTTTTACGTAGATTCCAAAAAAAACTTACTTTCCATGCGGTTTTGTTAAGTAGCTCTACCATTATTTTTTTCTTAGTTTACTATACAGTAGTTTTTTTTACTGTGTTTACTATAATCGCTGTTAACTATAGATAGGAATCAACCAATAGGATCGCTTTATTTTTCAATTAAATCTCTCTTATTGTTTAATCTATAGCCACTGCAAAGATTAATTTTTGTATCATTGGCAAACATTTTAACAAAATAAAATAGATTTTATTACCAATTTTTCTGTGGTAGGCTGTGCATGTGGAATCCACTTTATACATGATCTATATTTACTAACGATTATAGTAAAAACCGTAATACAGTACGGATTTTACCGTAATAACTATATACAATACAGAATATATATAGTATAGTAGATTGTATAGTTTGCTACTACTTGTTAAATTTTAATCGTTTTTCTATACTTTTCTATTTCAATATTATTTCCAGGTGTCGCTTATGCATTTTTGTCGGTGATGGAGAATTTAGTGGCTCTTTTTGCGTCAGTGATCTACAGTCAAATATACCAAGCCACCATACAGACCGGTTATATGAATGCCATATTCTATCTTACAATGGGGACACAGGCTGTAGTATTTATATTGGCGTTGTAAGTACATATTTTAATAAAAATACCTTTAAAAATACAATTATGGAGACAGAGGCTTAGCATGACAACATCGATATAGTTTGACAATCGATAAAATGAAGTTTATGAATGAACATTCATTCACAAAATCGATATTTATCGATTTATCGAGCCTGTCGATGCTGTTGTGCTCGGGCCCAATGTTGTTAGCTATCCATGGATTCTTCGTGCGGGTGTCGGGTCTATCGTTTGAACTTGACACCACGAAACAGGGTTTAAAGAAATTGCGATATCAACTCTCTGGCCTACTCTGTTAAATAGCTTCCTTTTAATCCCTGACCGTACGATAAATACTAATAGAATACTATTAATAATAATAATCATTAAAGTATTAGAAATTTCCTTTAACTGTAGACGAGCCAAAAAGAGTATATAAATTATATCTTTCTAATAAATAACCATTTATGCTTTAAAAAGTAAAAAGACTCCAAATACAGTTAATCTTACAGTCGTCTAGTAGCAATGCGTTTACAATCCTATCGCCATGTAAGCACCGACGCGTCGATGGTCGGCTTAGCTGTTTTTCTTACCTTACCCTAATTAATTGATGATCCACTATAGAACTATGTCATACCAAATCAAGTTGGTAAAAGTTAACACTATTTCTATATATTTTGGATCAGTTTATTTACTGCTATAATAGAAAGTAGAGCTATACTGATATTAATCCAATCATTGATAGAAAATAAAAAGTTGCACTTTTCTATTATGTAACATCTTTCGTTTACAACGATATTTCATACATAAATTTGATAAAGTGTAATTTTTTTTTTCTAACTATGGGATAATAATATGAGAAATACAGTTGTATGGGATTTTTGTCGACTGGAGGAACCTTCGAAGGCTAGTTTGTGAAATAACTTAACCAACTATTAAGTTAGGGTGCAGCAGTTTCTTATATAAAACTTTTTTTCAGGTTCATGGACCTTATGCTAACATGTAGGGGACAAAAACTAGAAGCCTATGTGGAGCATTAAAGGGGTCCTTCCTGGTTCACTCTTTTTTATATTGGTTCCTTTTTAATGGTTGTGAGTTTATTAGTTGAAACATTTTTTTTTAATATTATGAATATTGTTATGTTATGTATGAATTATTATTATGTTAATCACTTATTAATAATAAGCATTATTTAGATGCAAACCATAGAGATGCAAAAACCGTCAATATGTTTCATTTTGTCTGTTCATTGGTTTTTAGAGGCTTATGGTTTCGATTTTTATTCAACTCGATGTGATAGTTGTTAAATAATCATATTAAATTATACATGATTTTAAATTATAAATTTATTAGACATCAAAACAATAACAATCCGTAATCTAGCAACTTTTGACAAAATGCGTTTTTAAGTCCTAAGGCTTGGAAACGTTATTTAGCAGTAGTCTTCTTTCTGAGTGCGGTTACTAAACGAGCAGTTGATTTGACAACTATTGTAACACGTAATGCAACTTTGCCGCCGTCCATTTCGTAACAGTATCTTTTAGACCCCAGATAGACCTCATTTTTGGAATATGTAGGTCTGTTTAACATCAGGAGAAAACAAAGTAACATACCAAGCTCCAATAAAATAAAATTATTAATGTTATCTTGTTATTATACTTATTTAAATAATTGATTGCGGGATTTGTAGCATTGAATATAATTCTGTGTTAATTATAAGGTAATTGTGCCAAAATTATAAACAAAGGATAATAGGCATTTTTCTACTGTTACGAATGAAATGCATATCATATCTTATTGGTTTTAACAAACATATTATACTATTAACATATATATTTCTTTCGCTTTCTAAAAATACTGGGCTAAAAAAACTGATAATGCTGATAAACAAGTGACTTTTAAAAAGTCTTAAAGCATATCCGAGGTTTCTAACTAAATTTTAAAAATTAATATCGTTTAATTTGATTTTTATCAAATTTAATAAATGATATAATAATATGTTACAAGAGTAAGGATGGACCAGGCCAACTTAATGCTTTGATCCTAAGCCTACAAAAATATTTTTTATAATGATCCCGTTCATGGACTTTGTATATCTACTCACCATCAGTTCATCATCAGAAATCAAATCTCTGGTACTTTAGAGGTATATTTTAGTAATCAAGGGAGAAAATAAAGTTGCATTTAGTATTGTTATTGTTCACTTAAAAACCGGCCAAAGTGTTCATCAGCCTTTTAGTAGCATAATAGAGTTCATTGACATTCCTTAATTACCTTAAGTTATATCTTGTTCCTTAAGGCCGAGTTGCTAAGAGTGGAGTAGCGGTTAAATCATTGGTCAGAATTAACATCATAGATAGTTTATAAGAGAAATAAGTAGCTAAAGTGAATCAATATTCGAATTTTATTTTAATTTTTTTTTTTTTTTTTTTTTGTATATAAACCTAAATTTTTATTATTCATGAAAATCACAAGTGCACAGGTAAAGGATTCGCGAACTCAGCGTCAAAAAAACATCTAAATATTGTTTTCAGTAATATCAAAGATTTTTTTTATGAAAAAATTAAGTAGAGTTATAAATAACATGATATCGCTAATCCTTTTCCTCGCTTCTTAACCGCTCTAAGTATTTCTGATGGCTTTAGAGGGTTGAATGAGGGGTGATCAAATATAACAACTTTTGCCATGGAATCATTTGTTGCAAATGACAAAAAAACTGGCTTCACCATACAAAGTACTTATTTAAATATTACAGATTGTATTGAAAACCCTTTTTTTTTTAATTGCACCTTGACATTCCATGACTAAAGTTTTTTTATTTGATTATTAGGTCCTTGTGTACTTAACTTGTGTCAACGTAAACTTTTCAAAGTTGATTTTAATTATTATTTATTACTTGCTTATTCCTGTTAAGGACACTGCATTTGTAATCGCTAATTCCGCGTTCTCCATACAAAATAAGCTTACGCACTTCCAATAATACTCAATTACTGTTTGTCGCGGAATTAAAATAATATTTTTGTCGGTTATTGTATTAAGTAATCTTTTTTTGCGACAATTAAAAATAAAATAATAAAATGTACTTCGACCAACAGCCAAGTCCTGCACTTCCAGAATTACAATATTGGAAGTACGTTTGTATGGGCTCCAAATCGACTGCAGGACCCTTAAGAAAAGATAATCCGCCCTAAGTTGCATTGTTATAGCTCTAGTTATACTAGTATAAGTGTCCTAAACTTAATTGAAACTCGAAATAAAATATCAAAGGATATGTGAAATTAATATAATTCGAATAACTAAATTAATATTATAAATATAAATGGCTCAAATTATTATAGTTAAAAAATAATTGTTTAAAACTCGAATATTTTATATATTTTCACAAAAAAAATGGCTCCTGTAACATAATAGTCCAAATGTGGTTTTTATAATTTAGACATTATTGTATTAGTTATAATATTGACATATTAGCACTGTCAGAAGCATTAACTAGCCCACCATAGAACCTTGTAGTACAAAAAATATTAAAATTACTAATTTACCACCTAATTTAATTCTTATATATTCTTTTATTTGAGCGATAAATTTACTTTAGTATACAGGCTGCATTTTTCAAGTAGTCCTTCACTTATTTATTTGTATCAAAATTCGTGGCTCCTTTAAGCATTTTGGATATTCCTTGTAGATTCAGATCTTGCCATGGAGGCCCGCTTAAAAAATCATCCTGTATATTTTATTATATAATCAATCAATGTAAATATTTAAAAAAAATGAGGCTGTGACAGACTTAAGGACACTGCATTCGCAATCGTGAAGTCTACGTTCTCCATACAATATAAGCTTTTGCACTTCCAGTATTTCTCGGCCACTGTTTATTGCAGAATTAAAATTATATTAATGTCGGTCATTGTATTTATTAAACTTGGGTGTTGGATGTGTTTTTTTTAATACAACATGACAATAATAATTGAACTTCCAAGTAGTATGAAATAAAAGAATATTATAAATATTATAATAATTTGTGAAAGTATGTTTGTATGATCAATTGTATAAAATGTCCTCATAATATTTATAATAAAATAATGTCTGTGACCGAAAAACTAAAATAAATATTAAGTACCTACTACCTGCAATTTACATATTGATCAATTTAATGAGCTATTATTTATTTTATATTATTATATTTATTAATAGTTAAGGGAGACTGAAAATATCAGCATTTATATTCCTTAAATATATTAACCTATTAAATTATATACTTATTAAAATAAAAATTAGGGAAAACGTGATAAAAAAATATATGGATATTTATACAATAACAGTTTTATTATTTTAATGTAGTTTTTGGGTGTATTATTTATTATTGAGATTAAATTTACTTAAATATTATACTATAGATATGTGTTTTATTGTAAATATACTTCGCGTTTCGTTTATTCATTCACATATAATATTGAATTTGAATTATACTTATATATTATTATATACATAGTGAATTTGAAAGGTTGTACTTTGTGTTAATATGTGGCTATACTGATCAAATCTAACAACCTTTCGCATTAAACTATGTGTCGCAAATGAAAAAAAAAATTTGGCTATCGCATGTATTGGATAACTTTAACATTACTAGTTTGTATGGAGAAGGTTGTTTTTTTCATTTTCGACACATGGTACAACCTTTCTAAGTCACCATGTATATTTCCCGTAATGATTTTTGTTTTCGGTTCGAATGGGGAGTTTTAGTAACGAATATACGTGGTGGCCGAGTTGGTTTGACCTTGGACTTAAAAACACTTAGGTCCCTGGTTCGAATCCCGGTGTGTACCAATGAGTTAATTAAAAAAAATATGTACATTTGTTTGACAACACCACTATAGTGCCTCGAAGAGCACGTTAACTATACCAACTTTGTTTCACTATACCAACATGTGAAACTGTTTATAGGTGGGTTATTGTAGACTCATACAATCGGTAACGACGGGGTGGGATTAAAACCTTACCCTGAGGCCATCTAGGCGGTCTCGGGCGCCGTAAGACACCCGTGATGATAGTGTATTATTAATTATTCCTGCCTTATTAGTAAAATACTAATATATTTAAAGCACAGATTAAATAGAGTACTACGTACAGATGTTAATCTTCCATCATTCATGATTTACTTAAAGTAACAAAGAGATTTACGTCGTGGTTTTGCCTTAGGAAGTGTTAAAGTGGTGTGAATAAATGGCACTGCTTTTTATCTGGACCCCAGTCGACGCTTTTTTACAAAACCGCCTCTACATTTCTTTTAAATTTGAATCCTGCAAAAATAAAGTAGGTAATTTAAGTAACCGTACACCACAGAGTTACACACAGTTAGAGAATCACTCGTTTTTCGGAATCATAATATATAATCGTATAGCTAATTTGACATAAAAGAAAAACAAAACGTATAATATTATTCATTGTTACCTAATACATTTATCGATATGACATATTGCTAATGCGACGCGAACAACAGTAATTTCAAGCAAGGCGGCCAATTGTTGGTTTTGTTGGTTGACTTGACTGATCTAATTTTTGTACGGGAGTGTGAAGAACTGTCGGTCGCTTGATCGATCGACAGACTGTAATAGACGCTTTTGTGAATTTTGTGTAAAACTCCGTTTACTTTGATAAAAGAATATTAAATATAAATAATATTAATTACATATGAAAAGCAAAACCATTCTTTTGAAAAATTTTGTCATAGTAATAGCGAAATTTGCTTAGTCGCGTTCTCGCGACAGGTAGATTCGGTCTGGCAAATAAATTCGCACACAACTAGTTTTGATAACGAACAGGCACATTTGTGCCTGTGATTTGACATAGGGTAATCATGCGTATGGCTACGGCTGTACGGTAGCCGCGTTGATCTATGGGTAAATGTAACGATGAAAGTTAAAAATGACGTCAAATGTACCAGTTTTATTTTGGGCACAGATAAAATAGAGTACTATTTTGGGTGTCGAATGCCAAGTGGTACTTTCAACACCATTTTTAACTTTAATCGTTACAATTACTTTACCAGAGACTTTAGCCTCAGACGAAATAACAATGGACAGAGCAAAGGTCCTATTTCCCGAGCATTTATTTTTGCCACTTCTACTGCAGGACGAGGTAAACACGTATAGAACACAAGTATAGGATAACACTAATGCAACTAGTGAAGAGCGTAATAAGTTACCAAACTCTCATTGTTATTGGTAATCATTTGAATAATCGAATATTTAATTATAAAACTATCTGAAATTATTTATTTACTTATATATTTTTTATATATAAATTTCTGATTCATCCACATGATTTATAATCTGTGTATTGTTTTGTTTACTTGCGTGTGACGTCACCAGTCATCAACTAATCAAAGATGTTTTTGTTATAAATCAAATTGAAAAAAATATTCAATTTTATTTAGTGTAATCTACAAAAGATATATATAATTTAGTTTAAAATAAAGTGAAATATGTTTTTTTACGCAATTGTCTGATGGGATGACCACAAATTTATAGTATATTTTTAATGTAGTCAAATAGCCTATTGTGTGACGGTGAACGTTGTACAGCGCTGTTGAATCTATAACTGTATCGTCCTTATTGGTTACAAAAATACACAGTAATTTAAAACCCTATGTCTACATAATTAGATTAAAATTAATATTTAGGTTAGTAGAAATAAACTGTCTAGAATATGTGTGTAGTAAATCATTTTTTATTAAATATTAGTAAATATTATTTTAGGTGGGAGGAGGCTTTTAAAACTTCCCTATGCCGATCGGTCGGTCTCGTTTCCATCAGCCATACAGATGTAAAAACTACAGGGACTAGTCATGATTCGGTTTTAGTCGGTTAACCGGTTTTATAACGATTTATTGCCGAGGTCGTAGTTTCCTTTCAGGGTGCGGTTACAAAACGGGCGGCTGCTTTTTTTATATAAAAAGGTACACGGGGCATTTACCGGCAAGCCACATCGACAAACCGATCGACGCGTCGATGGATAAAATAATGTTGGAAATATTGTCTATAGGTAGAACTCGATCGCCGAGAAACGTCAAATCATATACATTTTATTTTCACTTTCAATCGATCGACGTGGCGATCGGAATTTCATGTGACTTCCCGGTAGGGCCCCACCCAGGTTATTAAAATAGACTCGTAATAAAAGTTTGTCTTCGTCATCGCTTATTTCGTAACCGCATAATTTAATATGCACAGTGGAAGCCCATTCATGGACTATGGACGTATGCTTACTACCAGGTGGGTACAGAGTCACATGACATGCTCTTATAATCTATTACTTAGTCGTCCTCATTCATGGAGTCTGCTTACTAAAAGGTAGGTAGAGTCACATTGCACACTATTATAATGAAGCGGCGGTAGCAGACCACCTACATAGTCCATGAATGGAGACGACTGATATTATAAGAGCAGGTCATGTGGCTCTGTACCCACCTGTTCGTAAGCAGGTCAACAGGGTCCATAAATGGGGATGATTGATATTATAAGAGTAGGTCATGTGACTCTGTGCCTACTTGTTGGTAAGCAGATCAACTGAGTCCATGAATGGAGACGACTGATATTATGAGAGCAGATTATGGACTCTGCATCTGGTGGTAAGCAGACCTACAAAGTCCATGAATGGGGTGGATTTGGCATGAAGATTGACTCTCCCTTCAGAGCACACAATTACCATTGTCTCCAACTATCGATATCCTGGGATTAGAAATACGCTCTGACCTAAACCACCGCAACTATATTGAGAGCATTGCAAAGACGGCAAGTAGGAAGCTCGGCGTCCTTAATAAGGTGCGATGGTATTTTACTCCTCGACTCAGGCTTTATAAAGCTCAGATACGGCCATGTGTGGAATATTGTTTGCATCTTTGGGGTGGATCTGTCAAATACTTGCTGCAAGCTCTCGATAGTCTGCAGAAGCGTGCATCGAGAGTTATTAAGAGCAAAGAGCCCACGGACACTAGAGCAATTTCAGCTTCGCAAAGATGTAGCGTCGTTGAGCGTGTTTTATCGCCTTTATCATGGAGAGTGCTCTGAAGAACTTTTTCATCTCATTCCTCCTTCAATCAATACGCTGCATTTAACAACGGTTACGTAGATACTAATTTTTGGTTGCATTTGTTCTTGGACTTTCATACTGCTTTCGATCAGGAAGATGTGAGGTGACATGTCGAGCTCTCATAAAAAAAAACTTACTATTAAAAAAAGGAGGTATTTAAAAAAGAAAGAACGAAGTAAAGTTGTCATAACATTATATTAAATATTTTTCACGTTCCAATTTTTCCCGCTGCGTCAATCTACTTTTATTTAGTGATAGGATCAATAGGAAATCTTAAAAAAAAACAATATTCATATTTTCGCTGAAAAAAATATTATTTGATTAAATAAAAGAAATAAAAAGTCGATATTCTCATTTAAGGAAATACGACATTTTTGTTTTAAATTGAGATGAATATCTCAATACCTTAATTATTGCGGTGAAACAAGAAAATACTCTCGAAATTAAAAAATGCAAAATAATATAATGATTATAAAAAAATATCGATTTTTTAATAAATAAACTTTTCCCAGCTCTAATTTAGTCGCAAATCTTTATTACCGCACTACGCGATGTGTCAAGTTGTCTCCCCCGTATCACGTATTACTACTTTTTATTTCTATCGTTTACGTACTTATAAAAGTGAAATTCAGATTTAAATACAATTATATTTAATTAAAATGATACTCACAATTGATAGGAGACACCATGGTTCCGCAAATTTGAGACATCGACTGTGAGAGAATCGACTTAGAAATAGTGACTGCACAATTAACCTTATTTTTTGTGTGAGCGGAGAACATTTTTGCGATATCATACGATACCAAATGACGCCGATTGAACGTGAACTTGATTTACATATTTTGTATATGGCCATTATGACCTACATGGTCATAATGGCCATATATACTATAGTTTTGGCAGAGGAGAATGCTTGCTTATGCTCCATCCAATGGTTATATGATCGAAGACTTTAGCACAACTTAGCCTTCGTTATTAAAAATAAATGGAAATGCTGTAGCACATAAAAGTTTTTTTTTTTATATTCGTGTATCTCTTATATTTGTTCCCGCTATTTAGTTTGTCTGGCGGTCATCTTCTATGTACTTTTAAAGAAAAGCGATTTTTGGTCTTAGCCACATATTTAACTCTGTGGTCACTGCCATTATTGCAAAGAGACTGTTCCAAAATTGGTATCATGATTATTGATTGGCTATTTACCGCTTAATGTTATATTGTCTTAAAATATATGGTCCTATTTATAAAAACTTATTGAGTCCTTCAAGAACACTTTATTTATAGAAGGTTTTATCTCTTTTACGCATATTCATTTTTCTTGCTAAAAAGAGACAAATCCTTTTATAGCTAAACAGTTCTTCAAAGACTCAAACAATATTTTTTTATTTGCCCCAATGAAATCGGTTATTGGGATAAATTTGCATTTCAGTTTAAATATTTTTTTAGTTCAGCGCGAAAACACGAGCCGCCGTGTAATTATTTGAGGTGACGTCATTAACATAGTAAATAAAGAAGCTTTTAACGCCTGCAGTGCAATAATTTAAGTTTCTGTATGTTTATCATAATAATATAATTCACCGAAATAATACCGCATAAGTAGTTTATTCGATTTAAAGCAAATTTGAACTAAACTAAATAAAATAGACATTAAAAAACATGTATTAGAGAAATTATCCAAAAACTAGTAAGGCTTAGTGGCATAAAATGTTCCCTAAAATAATTGAAACGATTAAAGTTCATTCGACATTCAATATAAAACTGGTAGTTTACCACAGTCTTACACTAGTTGGTTATGTAGTGTGCGTTCGGTTGGGTAGTTTTTTTTATTTAATGACTCCTTTTATTAATTAATCTATAATGATTATATATATAGAGGCCTATCCAAACGCACTCTAGACCTCATTGTTAATTATTTTTTTTGACAATTCATCTATATTTGTAAAGGTTTACATGAAATAAATAATTTTGATTTGATATTTGACGCCATTTTTGATTTTAATCGTTACAATTATTTAATGGAAACTTACAATAATTTCCTTAAAGTTGAAATTGTTACGATTATTGGGTCACTATAAATAAAAAATCCCCAATAGATATATCCATCCCACAACTGAAAAAGAATATTGTAGGTTATAAAGTTCGCAAATATGTCTTTTGAAATTTTCAGCATAACTGTAAGTTCAAAATGGCGTCGAATTTACCAGTTTTATTTTAAAAGTCGAATACCACCTGTGCCCTCCTTATCAAAACTTACAAGTTTACACGTTCACAAGTTACACATTTCGAGGAAACTTTTACAAGTTTGTGTAAATTAATGTTTATCAACCACTTTTCTCATGAAACCATGTGTCGGAAATGAAAAAAAAAAATGTTTTTGACCCCACACAAATTAGTCATTTTAACATTTGCGACACATGGGTTCATAAGAAAAGTGGTTCGTATTGATTAGTAGAACCTCATATTAGCCCAAAGTAGACCTTTTAAAGTCATCATGCATAATATATTAATAGCCAACATGAAGAAGTATTCGTAGTACCAGTTTTATTTTAAAAGTCGAATACCACCTGTGCCCTCTTTATCAAAACTTACAAGTTTACACGTTCACAAGTTACACATTTCGAGGAAACTTTTACAAGTTTGTGTAAATTAATGTTTATCAACCACTTTTCTCATGAAACCATGTGTAGGATGTGAAAAAATAAATGACTTTGACCCCACACAAATTAGTCATTTTAACATTTGCGACACATGGGTTCATGAGAAAAGTGGTTCGTATTGATTAGTAGAACCTCATATTAGCCCAAAGTAGACCTTTTAAAGTCATCATGCATAATATATTAATAGCCAACATGAAGAAGTATTCGTAGATACCCAGTAATCATTCCATAAACGGTTTGGTTACGTGACTTTGAACTAATATGAGGAGTCCAAAGTACATTATTTTAAATTTACCCTGTATTATATTATACAAAAAGAAAATATTGCGGTACTAAGAACAATACTTGTAAACTTGTAAGACTGAATGGAGCGTCGCCGCCGGACACTCTCAGGATTTGTAATGATTTTCTACAAATGTAACTTAAAAATATTTTAACACAATTACATGTGTAAAAATATACTTGTGAAATAAATAATGACAACTCAGCCCTAAGGGCCCTGCAGACGTACTTCCAATATTATAACTTGGCTGTTGGGCGAAGTTCAATTTTTTTTTTATGTTCGCAAAAATCTGTTGTTTACAGAAAGATTAAATAATACAATCACCGACAAAAACATTATTTTAATTCTGCGACAAACAGTAATCGATTATAATTGGAAATGCGATAGCTAATTTTGTATGGAGAATGCGGTGTTACGAGCGATTACGAATGCAGTGCCCTTAACTTAGCAGCTAGTTTGGAACAGACCCTTTTCATCAAGTGACATTGACGCGGTGTGACAACTCAAATATTGGCGCCTTCCATTTTTTTTACTGCCGCTTTCGTTTCATTTCATTTGAATTTCATTCGGCTCCGAGTCACCGGCTGTGTTATATCGATCGTTCCTTGAGTGCAGCAGTTTGAAATTGTTAGTTGGCTTGCGGGGAATTTGAAGAAAAATGTCTCTTTTCCGGATTACATCCACTAAATTGGTAGAAGTACAGGTGCGTGTCATTTTATAATTTTTTCGTGTTCTGTATAATAATCCGCCTACTTCTAACCTCGGTAGGTTATGTTTAGGATTCTTGAGTTATGTAACTTGATTTAATCCTTACTTTACGAGATTTTTAAAATCTCAGGTGTACTTTTTTAGAATATTGATTATATTATTTTATTATATACCTACCTCGTAAGATTTTTTTCTATGGAGCCTTTCGAACTGGACTTATTGTTGCATTATACCTAGAATAAACAAAATCATAATTAATATCGTAATAATAAGTATACTTTAAATATAGTAAATTATTTTTAAGGATTTTATTGTAATGCGCTGACCATAAACTTAGTAGATACCAGTTTCATGTGGTATTTATTCATGAATTTAAAAGTGTACTATTTGTTATTTTTGGGTACATATTGCTAAGTAGGGTTTTTTAAATATCACAAAAGTTAATTCATTGTTATTAATTTTGACATTTACCTAGACCATCTAGAGTGTAGATGGTCCAAAATAATTTTAATGTAGACCACCTCTGGGCACGGGCGAAGCCAAGGGTGGAGGGTTGGGTGTTCAAACCACCCCCCCGCCCCTCCTAAATGTATTGAAATACGATTAAACTTGCTACGGAAGTTGGGGGGTTGGAGTTCCAATTGGATGATGGCCTTTTTCTTTTGCTCATCAAAAATGAAATTTAGAAAAAACCTGAAAATTAAGCATAGCTTGAATCCAACCAATACTAAATCCTGGCTGCGCCTGTGCCTCTGGGTACATATCAGATAGGGTTTATTTAATATCCAAACTAATTAAATAAAATCGTGCTTATTTGTAGTACTTAATGGTCAACATCATCTACATCTACATGTTGCATTTCACTGCTGGACATAGGCTAATGATGGAATCTATAAGAGTAACCTGTAGACTGTAGTTGCATGTATGTCTTATATTTTCAAATTTTAGATTATAGGTTAGTAAAAAAACATTTATAGTGATCTTAAGTGTGGGAATTGTAGCATTAACACAGTGAATTCGGAGTTTGTGTATCTCAATGAATCCCTTAATCTTTGTTAAAATTATGGTGCCTATCTTATTGTTAGTTTTTCTTTTTCTCTTTACTCAACATTGACAGAACTATACCTTATGTTTGCATATGGTCTGTGGCTGTTCCTTATTTTTTCTAGTCATTTCCCAGATTCTTTCCATCCATCCCACTTTTACTGAATAATATTCTCACTTTATAGCTACTTAATTGTCATTGGTAAAATTATGCACAATAGGCTTCTGATGTTGAACCCACAAATGTTATTACTAGAAAAGTTTTAAAACTTTACGAGTTGGATATTTCAGTCAGGTAAAGTCTACTTTATCTTTGATACACATTTCCGGGCAGGGCATTAGTAGGTCTTATTGTATGCTATTTAGAGGTTGCTGAATGCAGCGAATTTAAATGCTAATATTAAATCTATATTAGGCCCATTAATCTGGTCAAAAGTTTTGGAACACTGTAATTTATCTATACCTCTACTTGGCACCCAAATTGATAATTTGGAATAGCAAAAAGAGGTCAATTTAGTTTTAACACATAACTTCTGTAAGGTTTTTATATCTGGTACCCTATTAACAATTTAAAATATATTTAGGTTATTATTTCATTTATTATATTAGTTACTTATTTATTGATTAATATGTATTTGAGGAAAATTATAGGATAAAGTTGGCATAGACCAACATTTTCTTAAGTACCAATAGATAAAAATTGAGGGCAACTGTGACATGATTCTAAAATAAAATTATATTTAATTATAAGTAATACATATATATGTATCATCACGGGTGCCTTACAGCGCCTGAGACCGCCTAGACGGCCCCAGGGTACCCAGCGGAGGGGTTTTAATCCCACCTCGTCGTAGCCAATGGTATGAGTCTACACCGAACAAGTGGCTAGCTCGTCACGATGTTTTGAATAGACTCAATAACCCATCTATAAACAGTTTGGTATGAGTCTACACCGAACAAGTGGCTAGCTCGTCGCGATGTTTTGAATAGACTCAATAACCCATCTATAAACAGTTTCACAAGTTGGTATAGTGAAACTGGGACCGACAGCTTAACGTGCTCTCCGAGGCACTATAGTGGTGTTGTCAAACATATGTACATAAATTTTTTAATTAAAAACTCATTGGTACACACCGGGATTCGAACCAGGGACCTAAGTGTTTTTAAGTCCAAGGTCTAACCAATTCGGCCACCACGTATATAATACATGTGCACTCCTAAGTAATTAAATTGCACTTGCAAGAAATATTCCTTGAGTGCTCACTTGGGCACAAGCCACCTAAAATAATCTATGTTTATTTTATAACTAACTGACCCGCTCAACTTCGTCTGTGTAACTTTAACTGTTTATGCAGCGCACGCAACAGAAAAGTAACCAATTTTACCCATTTTCCTAACATTTTTCTTTGATGTCCTGCTTCTATTGCGCGATGTTATATAGCCTTTCTCGATAAATTAGCTATCCAACACTAAAAGAATTTTTAAAATTGGTTCAGTAGATCCAGGGATTACCCCCTACAACATCACAAACTTTCCCTATTTATAATATTACTATTATAAGTATAATATTAAGGATATATTGATGACATTTTTACACAAAAATATATAATATTAATAATGAACTTTTATTTCAACAACAAACACTAAAAATGTCATGCTCTCTATTCACTTGTATTACAGGTTCATTTGACTTGAAAGTTTTTAGCATTCCATGCCATGACCTTTATAATATTATAAAGGATTTATTTATTTTGACAATCTAACATTGGCTTTAAAACGAACAAAATATCACCTCAGGCGTACATAATGTAAATGCACACTACTCAGTGTTAACTTTTAAATTATTATTATGATGACTGATTTATGTTACACATTTTCTATCTGCTGAAATACATTTTACTACAATTTAAATTATTAAGAACTATTATATTCTAAACTGTATTATTTATATAGCCGGCATAGTGTTAGCATCCAATTCAAACAACATATTAATTGACCCCATAATAATATAAAAAATTACAGACCAACATTCTTTTGCATTTGTCATTTAAGATATTTATTGGTTTTCACCATGTTCATTTGTTATATTTAGTTCCTTCACTATAGTCTTCTGAAATGTATAATAAATAAAAGCCTCCTTGGGCCTGTTCCTAAATCCTCATCATTAGTAGACTACAAATTTTTATTTTATTGAAATATGTTGAAGGGAAGACAGATAATTTACTGATGTTTAAATAACTGTATTTTTTGCTTGTTTATAATCTAAAAACTATATTATATCATATTTTACATCATGACTTCCATACTAGCCTTGGTCGTATTACAGAAGTATGCCTTTTCCCAGATCTTATATAAAAGTATAACAAATGGTTAATCATATTTTTTCAAAAATGATATAAAATGTATGATATATTTGTATGATTCAAGGGTTTCCAGATTGCATAGCAATTTATATTTCTTAGAGTTTCTCAAAAATATTAGCTCCCACATCAATTTACAATATGTATTTATTAAAATATATTTCATATTATTATATTTTGAACACAGGCCTGAAAATTGTTTGATTGAAGTAACATTTAGGTCAGTTTTTTCTTCAGTACATCATCTTACCATCTAATGGTAGCAATCACTTTTTTTTACTAGCCATGGAAACTATCTATTTTTACTTAAGTTTGGGTTAGATTGAATTATTTCATACAGCATATTTTAATTATAGCGGTTATCACGGTCCTAAAACTTTTGTGCTTATGGATAATTGTTTCAAAGAAATACAAAATATGACAAATTTTGGGTCTATTGCTGTTATATAGGTAGATAGCAAAGGGAATTTAGAAAATATGGAAGTTTAGGGTAGTAAAGGGTAATCATCGCTCATCATTAAAATGTACATTATAACCATTGTCAACTAAAGGAATTGATGATTTAAGGCAGGTTTTTCAATCATCAGTTAAGTTATTCTTGATAACTTATATTGTGAATGAATAAATTTGACAGTTTTGACAGTAATGCGGTAATTGTAAAAAAAAAACATAATATCACAATATTGTTTAATTTTGTTATTAGTACCAACCAAAGCATTTACTAAATGTTTCATCCAAATTTTATTTTTAGATTGTTGCTAACTAAACTATTTTTGTCTTATATTATCTAACAATTTCCATCAATTAAAGATAAAGACATTGGAGACATTGGCTTACCTGTTTGTCATGGTCACACAATTTATCTGCAAATTTTCCTTTAGCGGTTGTTAAAATAAAATTACATGTAAAAGGTTTTAACCTTATAAAAATATATTAAATATTTATTTTATTATTTCTATTAGATAGAGATATAATATGGATATTATACTGGCCTTCTATGGGCAATATCAGGTGGGCGATTCTCACGCTTTCGACATTCATCTCGATTCGAGATTTTTAAACGAAAAATGACTAAATATGTCATTTTTCGTTCAATATTTGTATATTTATTAATTAATATTTATTATTTATTTCGTTTAATGTTCGATATTTAAACGAAAAATGGCATATTTAGTCATTTTTCGTTTAAAAATCTCGAATCGAGATGAATGTCGAAAGCGCGAGAATCGCCCACCAGGGTCTTAGCTTAACAAGTAATCCTGAACATGCGGTTAAAATCATATTATTACAAATGCAGCACCAAACACTATATCTGAAGTTTGTATATTTTTACATTTTATAAATATTGTGTGTGAATTTACTTTTAGTGTGTTGACATGACAAGGAGTTAAATAATTTTACTTATTGATTGTAATTAGTTATAATTATTATAATAATACAATTCGAAATCAGTGTTTTAATTGATGTATAACAAAGTTGTTTAGGTAACAGAGCAGTGCACTTTAATGTTGGGGTGACGATTCTATCACGCTGCCATGCATTTGGTTCCTAGTCTAAAGATAACTCAGGTCACACTGAACCCGCTAAATGTCGTCTATTCTCGATTATTACAATGTGTTTTATCTAATCTCCAGTCTTAGTTTTACTGACCCATACAATTAGGCTCAGTATTTTTTTGTGAAGTACAATTGAAGGTCAATTGTATTAAGTTTTTAACCTTGACTGTTTAATCTGAATAATGATTTAACAGAACTGCTGTTTAATGCATTCAAAATACTTATATACCTACATTACTATTAAGGTTATTTTATTTTTACTCAATTCAAATAAATTTAGTGATATTTTATTAAAATCATTAAGAAATACCTTTTTGTACATATTTTATACGTCACCACGTGGCAAAATTATGTATAATTTATCAGTTACGAAATAGATATTATATAAAATATATAGGTATAGAACTGAAAACAAATGTGTAGTTCAAGGCCGACCAGAACATATTATATACCTACGTTTACTCAATGATATTTTAAGGAAAAGTATATGTATTTATATCCACTGTTAGGTATTTTTTTTTTACATTTACAAGTAAACTTGTAGAAATTATAAAACAGAGAAGACCCGTTTTCTTAAAATTGCACCTGGTTAAATTGCAAATACTTATTTACTTTTTTTTTAAATTCTAGTCTCTTGAACTATAATATGGAGGAACTCATATCCAGTTGTATTATTTTATTTAAGTATACTTATAGGTATACTGTTCAAATAACAAGATAGGTACAACAGTGTTATGTTTTTACTTCCTTGCATTGTTTGTTTTCTATACCAATTAGAGATTGCCACAAGGCCATTTATTTTCACATTTTTTTGGAAAATCAATCATTCTTATTTACTTGTCATGTCTTATCGTTTAGGGTTTTATATAACTCGGTTTGTAGTTAGGCTATCGATTTTTGCATGCTAGTGAGAGATAGCTGGATGACTGAAGGTGATTGCAATGTCATGAGAAGCATTCATATAAAATGTCACTATTGGAGACTCTCAAAACAACATGATACATCTTTCTTTGACGTCAAACTTTATCTTATCGTTTTGATAAATACATTTCTTACTTTTTTATTACTACATTTTGATGTAGGTACATCCTTTATTTTATAAACCTGTTGTAATAATAGCTTTTCAACTAGATACGGAATGATGTTACGATGTCCGTATACTGATTTGATTATAACAGATTTAACATGTGAATCGTTACGTAACCCCATTGAAGGTTATCGTTTATTTCTATCTTCTTGGCGCCGAAATGTACCGTGCGTTAGTAGCAGTATAAATTACATTGGAATATTTTAACTTTCTGGTTAACCAAAAAGTTACACCAACCATGGTTTAGTGCACAGGAAATGGATTCGCGAAAACGAACTTCAAAAAATATCTATATATGGTTTTCAGTAAAGTTTAAAAAGTATTACATATTTTATTTTAAAAAAATATTTAAGATTTTGAAATGACAACTAAATTAATATTTTAAAAATCATAAATCAAACTTTAATATCATAACAATTCAAAAACAGCATTTAAGCGTTTTTAGATGTTCGAATTTGCGATTATATTTCCTGACTTCTTAGCAAATATATCTTTATGAAGTTGGTATAAAAATAAATAGAGAAGATATATTGCTATACATAAATTTTACTAAAAACTTTTTCCCGAAAACAGTTACCGCTTGCAATAAACCCTTGTCCTTAGTAAATGCCGCCCATTTTTTTTTACCCTGGGGATCTTATATTTATTATCATAACGGGTGAGCCCGAGACCGTCTTAATAGCCTCAGGTACCTAGAGGAGAGGTTTTGTTTCCACCTTGTTGGATTTTGAATCAACACCGAACAAGTAGTGACTTAGTATTTTTTTTTTATAACAAAATATCTTTTTGTAATATTATGGCTTAAGTTTCTTAAGTCAGATCTTTTCATGAAATAATAAAATAGTTTCCTATAGTCCAGAAATTTTCATTATTAGGCATCATTTAAATCAGTAGATGTATGGGTGCCAGGATATTTTTTTCTGGAAATGATCCTTATTTACTAGGTTTTGACAGCCTGCGTCTCAATTTAACTAAATTAATATTCTCTTCCTCAAAATGATTTATTAGTCGTGCTTATGTCGTACTCGTGCTTTAAATGTAAAGTAGTTACTTTTGATGGGTTTATTCAGCAAACTGTGACGATTCGCGAAAAGACGGACAGGGGGGTTTGGTTATTTTTTACAGAGCATTACTAACAATATAATATTGACATTAATAGTGTTGGTTAGACCACAAAACAATTAATACTATATTTAAATGTACTTTCATTCGTTCTAATATTAAATACCGCCTCCGTTGCCTAAAGACGCAGCATGTCTATGGCTTTGTATCCGGAGGTCGTGGTATCAATTCCCACACATACCAAAATAATATTATACGTACAGAAATTGTACAGTTTGTCATACTATGGGGGTTTTTAAAAGATATGGAATAGTATCATTGTTTCTGGTATACACCGAACACGCCTAGAGCTTGGTTTGTGACAAGGGGCATTATTCTACTAAACTACTTGTATATCACGTATGAAAATAAAAATTTGACACATTTTGTATGGGATGTGAAATTTGATGTCAGGGCAAAAAATGTGTAAAATATGTCATATATTATTATTATTAAATAATGAGTTTTAATAATCTTGTTGTTCCTCTTCTATATATTATTGTTACAACTCAATTGGTACATCAATTTGTATCGCCCTATGATCTTAAATTGATTAAATTGCAGTGACCGCTTCGCTTCTAGGCCTTTAACTCAATCGTTTACAATCTAACTGCCGCGCGTTAACCTCGTTAAACTCAGGGTGAAGTTCAAAAAGGAATTAATATTTAAAAACCTGTTTTAACTAAGCAACCGAATTTGGGTTTCTTTAATAGCATTCAGGTGGAAACATTGAATTTGGTTCGTTTCTATTAATTTTTAGCCTACGTATAAGTAATTAAAAATGTTTAAGCTAAATAGTTTAACATATCACTCTTATTGACCTCTGGTAATTAAGTTTTTGGATTTTACTATATGCATTACCATAAGTGGGAATCGAACCCACGACTTCCGGAAACCACGTCAATGGTACACCATCAACCAGACCACGGTTGAGAGTATTCAATCAACAGTTTTGAAGTGAATTTGATTTTGGAATTCAAGTCTGAACTCTGAAGTTTAAAGTCTTTATACCGAATGAATTGGATATCAAAGGCAAAATGTGACATATTTAGTAAGGACTGCATGTCTATTTTTTTCTTTGATATGTACCTAGTGATATTCATATAGGATTTGTCTTAATTTTTTTGTTTATTACAGAAAGTATGTCCAACTACATCAATTTTGCTGCGTGGTCTCAGCGCTGAATCCACCAACCTAAAGGCCATTCTGCAAGAGAAAATCCCGAAGGAACAGGAGAAAATCCGGGATTTCCGCAAGCAGTATGGAAATACTAAAGTGGGAGAAGTCACCGTTGACATGGTAAGTTATTATAATATTATGTATCATGTTCATGGCGGGCTCGTTTTCCGCAATTAGCCAAGAGATTAAGCCTTTTTGCGTGAGTCTGCTGACTATTCTAGCCAGCCCAGCTCCTTCCAGAAGGCGACAAGAGTTCCGAGGATTTTCGCCCGTTGTAAAGCCACCCCGGTGCAATGAAGCAGCACATGGGTGGGTATCTCATCAGCCTCCATGCAACCTCTACATAGAGGGCTGTTGGTGATACCTAAAATTGTAAGGTGCCTATTTAATGGAAAGTGTCCGATAAGTATACCCACCACCATAGGAAGGTTACCTCTGTTGAGATTGAGCAGGTTCCGAGCTAGGCGTGGGCTAGGTTTGGTGACCTCCCCTCTGGCCTGCCTGCAGTTTTGTAAGTTAGCCCAATACTTACAGTGATGGTTGAAGGTATTGTCGCGTAGCCAACTTTTCAACTGATTAAAAGATCGGTACACACGGTTTGGGTCCTACCGGTGTTGTAGCCGAACCTCTTTACGCCAGTTCGTCAGCCGCGTCGTTACCGAGGGAGTTGCTGTGTCCCTTTATCCACTGGAGAGTGACCCTGTTACCAACTGATATAGTCTCCAGTGCGTAGTGGCATTGTTTTACCAAACTTGAGTTCATCTGTTTTATTATATTTAATTTTCATTATATAATACAAACACTACAAAATATAATACTGCTCTCTTAAGGCAATAAATTTTATCCTAGCACACAAAGGTCAAGTTTGCTAATATTATTTTGCTTTACTATTAAAATGCATTAAGACCCCAACTACCGTTGGAGTCAAGAAGATTTAAAATGAACAATTGTTCTTTTTTAACTTTATTTTGAATTCAGAATGCTCTATTTTTGAGTTACCTTCCTCTTTTAACATAGAGTCTAATAAACAAAACAAAACTGTTCTTTTCCTATCGGTAAAAATATATACTACTTAACACCAGGTGGATTCACATGACGAGCTCTAATATGTAATTTTATAATCTTTAAATTATAATTATCATTGATGGCGTTCAAGAACCGGTCGTAGGAGTTTCCAACGTTATCAGCAGAAGGCACCGATGACGCCTTATAATGATGAACCCAATTACTAATAATTCCACAAGTTTATGATACTAGTGGAAACTCGTATAAAATTTGCTTATTACATTTTTCGATGCACAAACTTACAGTTATATTATCACGCATACTTCCAGTTACAAAAACCGTCAAGTGACCAAGTCATGTTTCGGTTTTAGGCTGTGAGTTCGCCGGTACAAGCGGCTGCATCTGTACACTACGAATAAAGATTATTCTCTTATTTATAATACTGGCATTTAATACCGCAGCTCATGTGGCGTGTTTATTTCTCTTAAACCTAAAAAAGAAAAGCCACATTTAATTATAAACTCGGCCACTGGGGTTTTTATTTCTCATGTAATTTCTATCTCTTTCCGTCCTTTACTCAACTTTTGTTTCATTTCATTTCATTTTTCCCACAAGTATTGCCATTTATTTTTGTGTCAGTACCTACTTGGGTATAATTTGTGTTTAAGCGATCATGCGTGCATTGAACGAGAGAGCGCAGACGATTTTGTTAGCTTCAATTTTCTTATCAATTCATTCCCTTGCAGATGATGTCATTTTTTATATATTATATTGGATAAGTGTCATACATTTCCTTATCAGAATAAATTAATTTATTCTTTTCTTGTTAAAATTCATTTTGCATTATTGAATATAATATGTACCTACATATATTACACCTATTAGCTATACTACACGTTTTGGTGGTATAGATATTTGTAGCTAAGAAAAATCGACAATATTTTTATAGATCTGGTTAAAAGTTAGTTTTTTTTATTAGTATTTTATGGTTATGCATTTTTATAAATTCCTTATTGGGATAATCTTATATTAATATTTTAAAGATAAAAATGCAATGAAAAAAATCCTAGTGGGCGGGACTCGAATTTTGTCATTGCTTGTTATCTACTTATACACAGACGCCCTCTATTAGCTTTCTTCTATTAACTATATACAAGTGAAGTTAGAAGTCCTAGTTTCTAATACTAGAGGAGGCTGTTTTTTATTTTTACTTTTTCTAAGTATTTTATATTTATGCATTTTTATAAATTCCTTATTAGAGCACATGTGATTCTGACTCTGAATCAACCTGTTGTTAAGCAGAACTTTCATTATATACAATAATTTGTTGACCTCTAAATATTTTGTGAAGAAATTTGAGAGGATTTGGAACAGACGTTGGAATTGAGTTCCCGAAATCAGCGTGCATGTATGTGAAGAGTTACAACTGTGGATAAGGCAAATGGATACATAGAGACAAGTTGCTCTCCGTGTAACGGCTCGATGGTCTCTGCCTATCCCGCAAGGGACCTGGCGTAAAGATAAAATACCTTTAACAATTATATTAAATAGAATATTATATAAAAAAAACTATGAGCACCAAGTTATTTACAAGCAACAGACTATATATTCGTTCGTACATAAAGATACTATTAAAGAAGGAAATTTATATGGTTTCACTACAATTTAATTTCTACTATCCAAAGTCCAAACTTTATATATATGTGAGTTCAAGTCAATAATATAATACGGACAATGGATAAAAGATAAATTAAAAAATGTTATCTTTAATACTTCGACCGTAAGAATATATTTGAACAGTTATAGCTTCAATCAATGCTATCTGTGTTCTCTAGCACTGTATCCAAGGCCTTTGCAGCATTGGATACAAGTCACAAAGTATGTAATAGTATGAAAAATTGATTACAGTTTGATCTTGAAAGGCTTTACTTCTAGACAAAGATTTAATTGAGGCCTTACATTGTACGAGTACGCTGGGTGCGTGCCCTTCGCTCGTACATTTAAACGTAACCCCGCCAAGGGAACCATTCTCATCGCTTGTGGCACTAAACCGTAATATAGGGTAAGAAAAGGAATTTTATCTGACCCATAGCTTTGGATTACCTTCTATACCGTTTGCCCCTCATTTTGCACGTGGTTTTATTTATTTTAATTAAAATTCTTTATTGTAGAAAACGGCGACATTTTATTTTATTTTAACCTGTGACCTTGCTTCATGGTGTTACGTAGAATGCAATGTCCAGGAATAATAGTAGCCAGCGTTTGTAAGTATTCAGGTACATGACTGGTTGCCATCATTATGACGGCTTAAATTGCCTAATCACGCTTCGTTCAGCACCCGTAGCACGGCCAAGCTAAGACAAGATATGGGGTCGCGAACCAATGTCAAAAGTAACTATTTTTTAATATCAACCAATCAGAGCGCTGCAAAGTTGCACCTGATGGGCTGATATAAAAAAATATTTTGTTTGACATCCGCTTGCGACTTTATCTCTTGGCTTGGCCGTGCTACGGGTTCAGGACTAGGTTATTAGAGGATGGAAACACGCAAGCTGGTAGACCTTTAAGATACATCACATACATCTGCCGTATGTTTAAAAATGTGGAATGCAGTACGAGCTTGCGTGTTATCATCAATCATTAAAACATTTGGTATGAAATGGTACATCCGTTACGGTATACAATAGGCATTTTGCAACCAAGCTCGCATGTATAAACGTGCATATGCGAGCTTAATACTTTAGGCATATTCATTGGTTGTTGCCAGTGTTTTCTGTCTGTCTGTACCTAAAGAGAACAAAGCTATGTTTCCATTTATAACATTATGACAGGTCATTTCCGATAGTTCACATGCAAGATTCATTTTTATTTTATTTTGTTTTATTATCTGATTAAATGTTACATGTACAATAAAGAATTTAAATAATACGTTTGTCCACAGATGTATGGTGGTATGCGTGGAATCAAAGGTCTGGTATGGGAGACATCCGTGCTAGATCCCGAAGAAGGCATCCGATTCCGCGGTCTGTCCATTCCAGAATGCCAAGCTCAACTGCCGAAAGCCAAAGGAGGTCGGGAACCTTTGCCAGAAGGTCTATTCTGGCTATTGGTGACTGGCGATGTCCCCACCGAAGCACAAGCCAGTGCTCTTTCTAAGGAATGGGCTCAAAGGTTTGTTCCTTGTTTTAAATAATTAATTTTAAATCTAGCTTACATATACAATTGATAGTGAAACCGTAAAAATCAAACAAATTTCGGTAAAGTTTAAACTTAGTGCTAGAATTAAGACCGTCGAGGCGCGAGGTGGTAGTCTCCTTTCAGGGCACGGTTACGAAATGGTTGAATTTACGATAAGGTGCCGACTACCAGTGATAGTGAAATATTAACATTCTATAAACATTTAGTAATAAAATATTTTTTATTTTATTTATATAAAGTTGAATTGCCATACCAGGGTTTATGTACTCTGAATTTTATTAATAAAATAATAATAAAAGTCGTGTTTTTAAGGATTGTTGCTGGATAATATTAATTAGAGTTATATAAAATGATATATATTAATATTGTTATTTTCTTAGGGCGGAACTCCCAGCGCATGTGGTGACCATGCTTAACAATATGCCAAACAAGTTGCATCCTATGTCACAGTTCTCTGCTGCTGTAACTGCACTCAATAGCGAGAGCAAATTCGCTAAAGCTTACACTGAAGGTGTTCACAAATCTAAGTATTGGGAGGTGAGTTATATATTTATATACATACTAATATTATAACTGTGAACGTTTCTGTGATTTGAATGAAGTTTTTTTGGACGTTAAGTTGAATTCCAGAAGACATTTAAATAGATACCTATAGTCATATATATTTTTAAAGATTTTATTTACACTGGGATCGATAGCTTAAAGTACAGATGTTCTTAATTTTTTTTTTTAAAACCGGGGTCTCAAAAACTAGTTTTTTAAAGCTAAGGACTAAACAACTCGGCCACCACGTTTTAAAGTTTTTATTAATAAGAGAGAAACTAAAAGTTGTTATTTATATACCTATCTGTATTTGTTTTTTTGACGCAATCTAGATCAAACAAATAATTATTTACTTATTGATTAAGAATTGTTGTAGATGTTGATATAAAACTACTTCATAAAATATATCAAAGAAATCAGGTTAACCGTTGTGCCTTTAGTTAAAGCTTGTACCAAAGTTTGTATGACTTAGTTTTCTAATTGTTTTTCTAAAAAGTCGCCAATATTGGTCTACCACAAAATGCAAAATAACGATTAATGCGCAAGCGAACTTGGTGCGCGTAATCACCCTGCAGTACAGAATATTACACAACGTCAGTAATTCCATAATATTTTTCTAATGGGATGCCAATGGTACCGTAGACTAGTGGTGGCCTTTGGTGTTGTATCCGATGAGGTCGTGAATTCGATTCCTACCAATGGCAAAAAAATAATCTGTACTTTTTATCATGGCTGGGTGATTATAAAACATATGTACTATATCGTTGTTTCTGGTACACATAGTAGGTACAAGCCTAGAGCTTAGTTTCTGACCACAGCAATATGTGTAAATTGTCCAACATTAAAAAAAAAAAAAACGTAACAAAGTAGATAATTGAACGAATGGTGTCAATTAGTACGTAACAATGAAAGACATTGACAACTAATCTTTGTGCTTAACAAGTGGAAAATGAGGTCCGTGTGATTTAGTCATGTGATGAGTATGACTGTTATGAAACTTTGTTAGTTTATTTAAATAATATATTAAACTCTGTTGTTTAATCCAAAGTAATTTCGGATTATAGTTAATCTACATATTAACATAATAAATTTGGCACAATTGGCGCAATGTCTTTGTTAACTAATTTTGATCATAGATCAATTTTATACGTATTTAAAAAACAGGACACATAGTTAAAATTCTATTCATAAACATTTCACTATACTAGGGTCAAGTCTAAAGTCAAAGTACACTATTAAGTATGAAAGCCAAACATGTGGGACTGAAAGAAAGTAAAGACATGAAAATGAGAAAAGGGTATGCTCCGCTGGTTTAGGCATATACAAAGAATGGGTGATGTAAGACTGACGAACCAGATATATAAAAGCGAGGTGAAGGATAAAACGTAACCGTCTCCCCCAGTTACAAGGCACATACATATATCATGATCAAATTGGAAAGATTTGATCAATATTTTAGAAACAAGTGGTAATTTGTATTGGCTTTAATAGCGTCGTGCATTAAAAGATTTTTGACCAAATATCTAATTAAGAACCCATGCATAATGATCTATTCAATATCTTGCTTGTAAGTAGTTGACGTCATTCTAAGTAGGTCAAGTGTTTCGCTGTTCGAGCAGGGTTCCGTAAGCAAAAGAAAGAATGAGTTTAATTTCAGAAAGAAATGTAGTACTACCGTAGTAGGTAACCATACAAAAAATAATGCAAAATTTTGTAATAGGTATTTGTTCTATTCTGGATTTCCACATACGTAACATGTACAAATGAATACATGTAAATGGTAATGCACCATAAATAAATAAATTTAATTCTTTATGGATTTATATTAAACTGAAGGTGGATCATTTAATATTGGTAAAGGAAATAAGTTGAAATCATTTTTCTGAAGGTTTTTCCTAATTTACACTATTCTATATTACGTTAGCAATGTGGTGATAAACGACCATTTATTTTAGGTACGAGTATTTATTGTTTAATTACTGTATTTCTATATTTTCAAACGGTTTCTTAATATATTATTGTATTTAACAAGGGATTAATTATATTAATAATAAATATTCATAAATAAATGTTATTTTATTTAGTCGTAATCAATACTTGTAGGTATATTCAAATTAATGGAAATAACTCTGTTAGAACAAAGAAAAACAACATAATTTTTGTTGTGCCGGTTAAATACTGAAACAGTTTATTTTCACCCTTTATTCTATCAGATTGTAAAATAAACATTGCACATAAGTTCTTATTTAAGTAATATTAGTTTGTTAATTGTTTTTTATTCATTGTTTTAGTACGTATACGAAGATTCAATGAATCTGATTGCCAAGCTGCCCGTGATCGCCGCTACCATCTACAGGAACACTTACCGCGACGGAAAGGGCATCGGCGCCATCGACGATAACAAGGATTGGTCGTCCAACTATTGCAACATGCTTGGCTTTGATGACCAACAGTTCACGGAACTCATGAGGCTGTACCTCACCATCCACAGGTAATATTCATTATAATATGTAGGTCATTTAGCACCTATTGCCCTGTCACATACTATGCCTATACTGTAAGGGACAAGGATACTAATACATACATTAAGTCAGCATCAGTCTCTCAACGAACGAAGAAGTGGTATTTGGATATGACTCCATATATCAACTATGAACAGCAGTTTCACAAGTTGGTATAGGGTAACTGGGACCCGAGAAACGTGCTTCTCGTGTGTATAGTGGTGTTAAACAAATGTACATTTATTTTATTAAAAAGTACCAGGGTTTGAACCCGAGACCGAAAAACGGTTGTGTTTTAAGTTAAGGGTTAACCACATCGGCCACCACGTATTCACAATTCTATACGGACCAATATTGAATGAAAAATCTGCTTTTTTATTTCGTGGACCGTAAAACTTAAAACCAGTTACCTTAGCGATTTTATATATAATTTCCTTGGCTGATATTTGGCGAATGTACCATACCATAACCAGTATTAAATCCTGACGCATACTGAGAGAAATGTGCCTCAGAATTCTAAACTTAATTTTATATATTGCCAATTCGGTATTTTGAATCAAAAAGAGAGAAAAGGAATTGCAGTCTAGTTCCGAACATATATTTATCAGTGCACTGAAATATATATATAGGTTTCTGTAACTCCAATAGTGAGACCCGGGTATCTGTTAATTATCATCAAATATATTAAGAACTAAGGTCCGATTGCCATGTAATTTGTAATACTTAAAGATCATTATGACTTCCAAAAGGATATAACTCAAAATAATTTATAAAGACAAAAGAGAAAAAAGGGATGACAGTTTATTCGGTCGACTTATTTTAACATTAAAAGACTTAAATTACGATGTAAAATAATAAGAAATTCATACGATTTGCGATTTGCACTTGTAGAATATCAAAACAAAATGTCAACGGCACCTTAAATATATTCACATGTAAGGTTCATTTGTTAGAGAAGTTATGCGAACAAGTTTCGAATGCTCATTTAAATACAATTTATTTCACGTACACACTTATGCAGTTCTTTATATAAATGCATTTTATTGGATTTTTATTTAAATCTTTTGCGTCGCCGCGGTAAACATATTTTTGGATAAACAAAAAATACGTGTGTTTTTAACATGTGGGCAAGTACTTGTTCCATAAAGTTTAAATGATATTTAATGCAGTTAAAAACACGAACGACTCTATTCATGTACTTTGTAGACCAGTTTATCATAAGGTAATTACAAAGTCAAATGCCGTGCTTTAATATAAATAACAAATGTGCAGTAAAAATCTTATACTAGCCTAAGAGAGCTAAGAGTACGAGTCTAATAATTCACTTGTTTTTTAAACTAGTTTATAAATCATATATTTTAAAAATAAGTTAAAATATACGTTACAAAAGTAATTATGTATTATTTTTATTTTATCATTTGACTTAATCTTATTATGTTAAAACACGAAGAACATAGATATTAAAAGCTTAACTAACTAATTTGTAGAAGGGTTTTAGATATGATATCATTGTTGTTTGACAATTTTGTCTACTTTGATTAATTATGTAACTTAAATCATATGACATTTACTATTATCTTTACTCACAGGTTAATAAATGTATTCTACACCTCACTCACTTATAAAACTACTTAAATGATGATTAAGATAATTTATGGCATATCTCTTTTATTCTTTATACAAAAATCCTCGGAGTGATAGTGATAGAAAAATAACATTAAACATTTTTATCCTAATCCGTCGACTAACAGAGTATAATTTATATAAAAAACATAATTAAGATAATAATAAATTATGGTATAAATATATATTTAAATAAATAACAATACAGTTAACTCAAACTAGGTTTCTATATAACGCTGCGAATAATTGAGTTTTCTAACAGATATGGGATAATACCATTTTACACTTATATTTAGTCTTGTACCATATGTAACATAAACAACGATACTTTTTAAAAAAAATATTTTATAAACCCCGATCCATGGCAAACTGTATATTGTATTTTAAAACGTATGAATCTTGTTTGCTTTTAATAAGTCTTATATAAATAGTTTCAAAGGCCCTAAAATATCTATATTTATACTCGTATATGTTAACAGAAACATACTTTTCTACCAAATTTATCGAAATCGTTTCAGTGAAATAATCTCAAACAGACAGACTTACTCTTACATAATATACAAAATATGTCCAGATGTTCTAGACATTGCTGTGCGTTTACTCGAATACTAAATATGAAAGTTTGTATGGAAGTTTTATTTAAAATCTGTGGGGTAACCACCGACTCCGATACCGTGAGTTCTCGTTCGAGTTGAGATCAAAAATGACGTCATTTCATACAAATCATATTTACAAACTTCATAATATTAAAAATATTTTTTTGTAATTAATTAGGTACTCGAACTAGTTATGCATTGGGCAATTCAAATAACGATGTTTAACTTTTCGTGGTACCAAAAACATGGTTCTCGATGTCAACTCGAACGAGATCTCACGGTATCGGAGTCGGTTACCCTGCTGATCGTACACACACACGGCAATACATTAAATGACCTAAATATCAGGTCTTATTTTGTATATACTTATACTGAATGCAGACCTCTTTTATAATCAGAAAGTTTAATACCAATTTAGGGTTTTACACTATTTTTTATATTTCTAACTACAAGAATAAAAAAATCCATGCAATAGGTAAATTATGTTTCTGGACCTACCAGTTAATGCTGGGCGTTATTGATCAGTGTTAAAACTGAGGCTGTGTGTTGGTAACACAACATAAAGTTATTTAAAACTGGCAACATTTTTCTATATGTCAGATTACTACAAGAAATTGATTAACAATGCGGTCGCGACCTTTTGTACAATTTATAATTTAATATATGAATTTTCTATCATATTTATCTTTTATTTTGTCGTCCCAGACAAAATTGGTGCCGAAACCCGTTCTTATACAAAGTGCCGGTTCGCGATCGCGATATTAATTTGATAAATTTTTTTCTCCACGAGGCGCCGCATGCGCCGGCCGGTTCTGCCAGAAGCGCCGCAAGGCCGAAATATATTTCGGTGAAGAAATCTACGCCTCATATCCAGACTTTGTGTTTGTGGGAAATAACTAGAAGACAAACATTGTTTTTCATCATCATATTTTGAAATTGCGTCGCAGATTTTTATCGCAAAATTGTTCTCCATTTTGTGCAAGTTGGTGACGCGCACACGCTTTGAAAACGCCACCCTATTGGTCGACGAAGTTACAAGGAATTTTGTGATTGGTCGGTGGTACTCAAAAACTTCACTTTCGCAAAAAAATACCGGTCCGCCACGTGAAGATAGACCGCGTCGTCTTTTTCGTAAATTAATAGTTAAAAATACCTTCGCATTTAGTAAAAATTTATGCTGATGAATGTCTCGAAAAACGGAACTTCAACCTGAAAGGAATAGCTCCGCCAGCGAATCTGATTACGAAGACTTGCAAGAAGATACCGTGGTCATGGAGGATAGCACCTTGAAAAAACTGAAGATAGATCGTGGCCAATGCAAGGGTTATATCACAAAGTTAGAAAAAATAATCCAATCAAAATCCATATTTGAAAAGGAAGAATTACATGTGAGAGCGAGCGTATTAAAGGAAAAATACGAAAAATTCCTTCAAGTAAATACCGAAATAATGTCACACGATGGTGAAGATGAAGACGAGTCTGATGTCATAGAGGAGCGCTACGTTAAGCTGTGCGTGGACATAGAAAAACAGCTCACCAGCATTGGAAGGAGTGCAGCGCGTGCATCGACGTCATCTTCGAGCTCACCCGAAACTATATCAGCTAAGTTACCCCCCATTGATATTAACGTTTTTGATGGCAAGGATATTAACAGTTACCGTCCTTTTATAGATATGTTTAGTGCAGTAATACATTGCGACACAAGACTGTCAGACGTTCAAAAACTATTTTATCTAAGGAAATATTTAAACAACGAACCTTTAAAATTAATAGATAATTTACCCTTAATAAATGAGTCATACACGGATGCTTTAAATTTACTTAAAAAACGGTATGACAATCCATTTTTACTGGTTAACAATCTTATTAACTCTTTATTAGATATGCCAGCAATACAGCGTGGAACTGCTCAGCATTTAAGAGATTTGATAGCCCGTGTACGCCAACAGCTGGCTGCTTTAAAAAACATTAAGCAGCCTGTTGAAAGCTGGGATGCCATTTTAGTCTGCTTAATAACACGCAAGCTTGACAGTTTTACTTGTAGGCTGTATCATGCTGATAGGGATATGGACATAATGCCCACTATTAATAATTTATTACTATTCTTAGATAAAAGGTCAATGGCTTTGGAGTCGAGCCCAGGCATTTCCGGCAAACAAACAAATTATAAATCTGTTAACTTACATGCTTCACTTGTTTCTTCTAACAAAAAGAACAATAACTGTATCATTTGTGCACAGGATCATAATCTGCACAAATGTTCCAAATTTAATTTAATGAGTAACAATAATAGGTTAGAATTTGTAATTAAAAATAAATTATGCAAAGTATGTTTAAAACCGCATACAAAAAAATGTAGGTATAACTTTCAATGTAACACTTGCAAGTCAAAGGAACATAATTCACTTATACATATTGATTCACCCAACATTAGCAACCAGGTCAGTATGTTCAGCACAAAATGCCAAGCGGTCAATGTTCTGCTGCCAACGATCAAGGCACTGGTCACGGATGTGGAAGGTAACAGACATGTTGTTAGAGCTCTACTGGATTGTGGAAGTCAAACATCATTTTGCACCACAGAACTTGCTAACAAGTTAGGACTTCCAACCTTCACTCAAAATAAGAATATTATAACTTTGGGTGAAAGAGTAAATAAAATTCATCAAGGAATAAATTTATCACTAAGCTCGATGTCTGAGCATTTTAATGTTAACCTCACTTGTTCTCTAGTTAATAAAATAACTTCCAATTTACCCCAATTTAGTTTCAGCTTATCAAACTTTTCCATTCCAAAATCATTAGTATTGGCTGACAGTGAATTTAATGTTTCAGGACAGGTGTCCATACTGATTGCTGCAGATATCTTCTTCAAAATAGTCAAGGATGGAAAAATAGAGGGAGGCCCATTGGATCCAATAATGATAAATACGAGGTTTGGATACATCATCTCAGGTAACTTGCAAAATTCAAATTTATCTAATTTTTCATTGTCAATGCACACAGTTGAGGATAACAGTGTTGACTATGTTAAAAAGTTGTGGGAGACTGAGCGAGTTCCTGAATTGTTTCCAGAATCATTTCCTGAACATGAGCACTGCGAAGAGATATTTAAGGAAACTAAATTAATGATTAATTGTCGCTATCAGGTGAAATTGCCTTTAAAAATTAATTCAAGCCAACTGGATACATCAGCTTCATTTACAGTAGCATTGCAACGTTTTTACAACCTGGAAAAACGATTTGCACGTGATTCACACTATTATACACTTTATAAAAATTTTATTCAGGAATACTTAGACTTGGGTCATGCCATAGTTATAGATATGGATGCATGCAACCCAAATTTAGATCCATTATATTTTTTGCCACACCATGCAGTTTTACGTGCTGATAAAATTACAAATAAATTACGCACTGTCTTTGATGGAAGTGCTAAATTAAAAAATAATCTTTGTTTAAATGACATATTATGCAATGGCCCAGTAGTACAGCGACAATTGTTTGATATACTATTATCATTTCGCACATACAAGTATGTTGTTATGTGCGACATAAGGCACATGTACCGACAAATAATGGTACATCCTGAGCATAGGGTTCTCCAAAACATCTTGTGGAGAGACAGCCCTAATCATCCACTACAATGTCTGCAATTACAAACAGTTACATATGGGCTAAAAAGTTCAGCTTATCTTGCTACAAGATGTTTGATTGATCTTGCTAATAATTATAAATCCACATACTCCTTGGCTAGTGCTGCAGTGTTACAGGGTTCCTATTGCGATGACATACTTACAGGTATGGATACACTTCAGGAAAGCGCTCAGTTAATTGGTCAACTAATTGCCCTACTAAAACTTGGTAGCTTTGAGCTACACAAATGGGGTTCCAATAATTTAGAATTGTTATCTGGTATTTCAAATGAAAAACTTTCATTTGATCAAAGGTCAATGAACCTAGATAAAGAACACTTACTAATAAAAACTTTGGGTTTAGTGTATGATGCTCGAGATGATGTGTTCAAAATTAGTGCAAAGTTAGTGATTTCAAATAAATGTCCTACTAAACGTAATGTTTTAAGTGCAATAGGCAGCTTTTTTGATCCCATGGGCTTCGCAGGTCCTATTATAGTAAGTGCTAAAATAATTTTGCAGAAGATATGGCAATGTAATCTTGAATGGGATTCACCATTACCTACTGATCTTGTTAAAGTATGGGAAAACTTTTATACAAGTCTTAACAGCATGTCTGTTATAAATCTTCCACGATATATAAATTTATCTAGCTCGGATCAGAGTGAACTTATAGGATTTTGTGATGCCTCTTCTAGTGCTTATGGCGCATGTATTTATGTAAAAACTAACATACATGGTAGGTATAAAATTTACCTATTATGCTCAAAATCTCGAATTGCTCCCTTAAATTCAAAGCTTACAATACCCAAGCTTGAACTTAATGGAGCACTGTTGCTGTCCAAACTTGTACATAAGGTGTCATTAAACTTAAATAAAATTAAGACTATAAATTTATTCTGTGACTCACAAATAGTATTAGCATGGATTAAGTCAGCTCCTGTAAAACTCCCTGCATATATGGCAAACAGGGTAAATGAAATTAATGTTCTAACTAAAAATATGCAGTGGCATTATACACCTGGGTCATTAAATCCTGCTGACATTTTATCCAGAGGCACAGATCCTCAAGAATTTAATAATACATCCAATCTTTGGTGGGTTGGGCCAGATTTTTTGCAAACTAATAATTATAACTTTTACTTGTCAGAAATAGAAAAACCCATTGGAACAAAAATCAATACTAATATACCTAATTTAAAATTGCTACATACCTCTGTAATGATAAACAAAAAGACAATTATGCCATTTTTTACTAATCATTCAAATATTTTTAAAATGCAAGGCATAATGTCCTTTATTTTAAGATTTATAAATAAGTGTAAAAAAACACCTGTACAAACTGGAAACTTTTCTGTGAAAGAACACAATGAATCACTGAATACTATCATAAGAGGTAAAAAAACACCTGTACAAACTGGAAACTTTTCTGTGAAAGAACACAATGAATCACTGAATACTATCATAAGAGGCATTCAGCACTACTATTTTTCACTAGAAATTAATGCTATACAAAATAATAAACAAATAAAGTCTGCTATTCTTTCATTACATCCATTCTTGGATAAAAATAATTTGTTGAGAGTAGGTAGTCGACTGCAAAATGCAGATTTACCATTTACAAAAAAGTTTCCAATAATTTTACCTAAAAGGTGTCATGTGACCAAACTCATAATTATAAATGAGCATATTTCTTTATTGCATGGTGGCCTAAAAATCACATTAAGTAGCTTAAGTCAAAAATATTATATTCTCAATTCAGTGCGTGAAGTAAAAAGTGTAATACACAAATGCATAAAATGCTATAGGCTAAAGGCCACAAGTGCTAACCAATTGATGGGTTTGTTACCTAATGCTAGGATCACTCCATCAAGGGCCTTTGAAAAGGTGGGTGTAGACTACTGTGGCCCTTTTGAAGTTAAGCAATCCACCCTAAGGCGATGCTTAGTAACCAAGGGATATGTTGCCGTGTTTGTTTGCTTCTCCACAAAGGCAGCGCACTTGGAGGTAGTCTCTGACATGACCACCGATACCTTCTTATTAGCCCTGAAAAGATTCATTGCTCGCAGAGGTCTGCCATCAGACATCTACTGTGACAATGCTAAGACTTTTAAAGGAGCTCACAACAAATTGAACGACCTTTACAAATTAATCAATTCTGAACATCATACTAATACTACTTATAACTACTTATTAAAAAGGGGTATCCAGTTTCATTATATTCCTGAGTACAGTCCCAATCACGGTGGCTTGTGGGAAGCTGCAGTTAAATCGGCTAAATTCCATTTCAAAAGAATAGTGAATTCAAGAGCATTTACATATGAGCAACTTAGTACCATCTTAGCCGAAATAGAATCTATTCTTAATTCACGCCCTCTCACACCTATGTCTCAAGACATTGATGACTTTTCATACCTAACACCCGGTCATTTCTTAATTGGCACAGCGTTAATGAGCTACCCACAACATGACTTAACGGAAGTGCCTGCTCACAGGCTGCGTTTCTGGAGAAGTTGTGAACAGATACGGCAGCACTTCTGGAAATCCTGGTCCAAGGATTACCTCACCACATTGCATAAAAGGCAAAAATGGCTGCATGATATTCCTAATATAAAAGAAAATACTGTGGTATTGTTAAGAAATCCAAACACGCCGCCTCTTCATTGGCCCTTAGGTAGGGTATCCAAGACATATAATGGCTTAGATAATAAAGTCAGGGTTGTTGAAATAAAAACAGCTGATGGCAAAACTCACACAAGAGCCATTTCAAAGGTTGCTGTACTGCCCTTAGATTCATAAAATATATTATTATTAAAAATAAGTTAAGTACCTAGCATATTTCTTATCTACCTAATTAAGTACTTAATCCATTTCAACCTTATTAAATTATATAAGTATATTAACTTTTACTTTTGGCTTCATAAAATACTTGGTTGAATATTTTATGGAATGTTTATAAATAATACAATTGTTTTAGATTCTTAAATTATTTTAATCAATACTTTAATGAATAATAAATAAATGTAATAACATTGTATTGTATTGTGTTAATACATGTACCTAGTTATAGTTGATAATGCTATTTATAGCAACAGGCACACTAGTGTTATATATACAAAAACTTTATAGTATTAGGTAAACTAGTTTGCTTTAAATTTATTGGTTTGAATACCATTACATTATACTTAGTTATACACTTTCATGCATACATTTATACAGTGAAAGTCGTTCATGTTATACATATTTTATACACATAAATCTATTGAACATCCACACAGTCATACAGTTCATAGAATTTTTAATACATTTATACAGTCATATATCTATTGAACATTCACACAGTCATACAGTTCATAGAAGTCTTCATACATTTATACAGCTATACTTCTATTGCCCATCTATGTGCAATAGATGTATGGTGTCATACATTTATACAGTCATACATTTATACAATCATACATTTATTGTTCATCCATAATAATAGTTATCATACAATTTATAGGTGTTTTCATACATTTATATAGTTATACATTTAATGCCTATTTTATACATATGCTGTACAATGACTTCATTCATACATTGTATACATCATTTTATACATATGCTGTACAATGACTTCATTCATACATTGTATACATCCCTTTATACATTATGCTGTACAATGACTTCATTCATACATTGTATACATAACTTTATACATTGTATACATACCTTCATACATTGAATTCAATAATTTCTAAACCTTATATAGATTGTTATTTATACTTTGCCTTTATGCTTATTTTATACATTAGGCAAAGTACCTTTGTAATACTTTGGTGCAAGTCATGCAAATAATTAATTTAATAATATAATAAGTAAAATTTTGTGTTATATCATAAAAAACTTGATGTAGATTATTATGCTTTATAGCCAGCTTTATTCATGCAGAGGTCTATCCTCATGCTTATTTATACATAGTATTTTGGCCATATATTCATTTATGGCCCCCCCAATATGTTGGTAACACAACATAAAGTTATTTAAAACTGGCAACATTTTTCTATATGTCAGATTACTACAAGAAATTGATTAACAATGCGGTCGCGACCTTTTGTACAATTTATAATTTAATATATGAATTTTCTATCATATTTATCTTTTATTTTGTCGTCCCAGACACTGTGCGTTATTAAAATTTGATCGGACCAATTTTTTTATATTGTATTTGTAATGGCAAAAAAAGAAACATTTTACCCTTAAGAAGCCAGGAAATGGATATTAAATCGCTGTGCGTTTCGTTTGGGTGCTTAAAAAATATAATATGTATTAATATCGTTGTACCTAAAACTTAGTTTGGTGACTAGGGCTATATGTATTTAATATTCTTCATATTAAATACATATTATATATTAAGAGGGCATATTGTAAGATAGCGGCACGAACGAATATGAACATATTATCTGACCGATTTCATTAACACTATTTTAAGCCTTAGCTGGCATATTGTTATTAAATACGTAATATTGGCCGTCTCCATTTAAGCTGCATTCCTGCAATATATGGTAGAAGTAACGTCCCGTTCTTGCCATATAAAAAATTATGTAACTATTGTTTTAACTTTTTATATGGAAGAATTAACAGTTTTTGTTACCGATGTATGTTATTATTGTAACCCGGTATTAACGGCTTTGTAGGTTTGCCAACAGGTAGTTACAGGGTCCTATCGTGTTTCTATATATAAAAAATAAATACCATCACGGAGCCAAAAAGGCACCCCTTTTAGCGATAAACCCGTCCTCATTTCGCCGATGGTATTCGGAGGTAACACCTAACAAGTGGCGATCTTGTTGCGGTGCTTACGATGGTAGTATAGCCTCTAATAATGTAACCCAGGTCCGGCCTTGTGTCATCTGCTTATATCAGTTGCCCGGTGACTTAACCACTAGGCTGGGGCCGCTTAGTTATTATATATATATATTTAAAAATATTGTTACTGAATTTTTGTTGTATACCAATTATTAATTAGTTTTAGCAATAGCTCTATATGAATTGTGTTGTTTTGTCCCTACAGTGATCACGAAGGTGGCAATGTGTCTGCTCACACCACCCATCTCGTGGGATCAGCTCTCAGCGATCCCTACCTGTCCTTCGCTGCTGGACTTAACGGCCTTGCTGGACCACTGCACGGCCTTGCTAACCAAGAGGTAAGAGTTTTTGTCTGCAGCTTCACACGTATTAAAGAAGTCCCAGTGTCGCATTTATAGAAGGAGCGTTTGTCAAAGAGAGTAATGCGCATTTCATAAAGCAATTACAAACGTAGATTTTCTTTTACCTGGGACAAAAGAAACAAGCCAAAAAATTAGTTTATGCAGCAATAACTAAACGCAAAAGTCACCTAAACTAGCTGTGTTATTAAAATGAAAGTGATGTAACAGTTCGTAAAGTGGAAACCACATATATTCAGCTGTCTCGCTTGATCTAAGCAAAAGAGACAAATAGCTTCTCTAGAACAGCTTGTAGCTAACCGTGATACATTATTTTTACATCATCACGGGTGCCTTACGGCGTCCCAGGGTACCCAGCAGAGGGGTTTTTAATCTCATCTAGTTTCAGCCGATGGTATGAGTCTACACCGAACAAGTAGCTAGCTCGTCACGATGTTTTGAATAGACTCAATAGCACATCTATAAAGAGTTTCATAAGTTGATATAGTGAAACCGGGACCGACAGTACACACCGGGATTCGAACCAGGGACCTAAATGTTTTTAAGTCCAAGGTCTAACCAACTCGGCCACCACGTATAAATATAAATTACTTTTAACAACGAAAATACTTTATCCACAAACAGGTGCTGGTATGGTTAGAGAAACTCCGCAAGCAAGTAGGAGACAACTTCACAGAGGAAGGTCTCAAGGAGTTCATCTGGAAGACCCTTAAGTCCGGCCAAGTGGTGCCTGGATATGGCCACGCTGTACTCAGGAAGACTGATCCCAGGTACGGTTACCCTTGCCATTAAAATCATATATTATCATCAGTTTATATACAGATATCAAACATCAAGATGCAGGTTTCATCTCTTCGTCGTTGATTCCATGAACTGTCACATAGCGATTCGCTTTATAGTTTATAGAATTTGTGTTACTTGGCACCTACAATATGGATATCTTTAAGTCTAGAGTAAATAGGCACTTATAGTGTAAGCGTTCTCCCTCTTTGATCTCTTCATGGCTTTCCATCAGGCAAATGTAAACTCTGTTTATAATAAAAAATAATCATGTTGTCACATTTATTTGAGCACACGACCCCATCTCAAAGTTCCTTGATTCTGAACTTATGTCCTAATTGTTGCAAACAGGACAAAATACAAATACATAATTTAATTGGCATGATTTGTCAAATTACTCCGGGTCTAATGAAACGATTTTGGTTCTGGCAAAAGTTTCTACAAGCTTATTTATGTTTGGAATTTCACCGCTTTACAGCACTTGGGACAACTTCCAGCAAAGATGGATAGAGATTTATTCAGTGTAATACAGCGTTTAAAAGTATTGTAAAAAGAACTATTATTTTTGTGGGCAATATTTATAGCATAATTAGATCTACCAGAGACTTTTTAAATGAAAATGCATATCGGCATGTGACTTTACATGTACCGAATGAAAAGCCGTATGAAGGTCAAAGAACAAATGCAACCAATAATTACGAGCTATGTAGGTAACCATTGATTATTACGTCGGCTTAAGATACCGCTTTATTTAAAGGACTCAAGGTTTTAGGATGAAGGAAACATGCAAACTGGTATCTACCAGCTTGCATGTTTCACATTGTTATAGTGCGACTATATCTGCCACAGAATGTGCGAAAAAATTGAAAAATGTATTCATTTTGCTACTTTTTCGTGATGTCCTATAAAGGAAAGGAGAAAGAGGAATATGCGCTCAACGAATTACATACTTGTTGTTTTAATTATCCCCAAATTAGTATTTTTTACACGGCAGTAAGCTGTTGTTACACTAAAACAATCTATGTATTTCATATAACATTTTAAAAAATTGGACTAAAAAAATGATTCTTGACAAAATGTTTACTTCACCCTTTTAATTTCTTTCTTTTCCTATTTTAGATACACCTGCCAACGCGAGTTTGCCCTGAAGCACTTGCCCAATGATCCCTTGTTCAAGCTAGTGGCTGCCATCTACAAGGTGGTCCCCCCTATCCTGACCGAACTTGGCAAGGTCAAGAACCCCTGGCCCAATGTTGACTCACATTCTGGTGTACTTTTACAGGTTAGTTATTAATTTTTATATATGTATATATTACTTAAAATTCAAGTGGCAAAATATTAGAAGAATTGGTATAGCAGGAAATTTAGGTCACCTCGACACAATAAATAGTAAGATTTCATGCAAACTAATAAATTCCACATTGTTAAAGTTATAAACTCTATAAAAAAATACTAGCAGTTGGGATAGTATTTCCATTACATTACTACAATAATACTGATTCTTAGTTATTCATTAATAACTACTACAAAAATTACCAATAGATGCATTGAATTAAAACAGTAGAAGCATGCATTAATCCGACCTTTACAAAAAAAGTAGTTAAAAATTTTAAAAGTTTTAAGACCGAAAAGCATTTTGCTGGCCGTGTAAAAATTTTAGACAAAGTCATGTTCTTATATATAGTTAAATGACTACTTTATTACAAATAAAATTTAACCCCAATGCCAGTCAGGTTTTAGGGTACTCCATAGTAACTTCTACTAGAAGTAATTATTTAAATGGCCATCGACAAACTATTTTAACCACAAAATACATCGGACGAGGAACCCCTATATATATATATATTATCACAATTACTCTACGCTATATACCTATACATCTCACAATTATAAAACAATCGAAAATTGTCAAATTATCTTCACGCCAATGACACACAACTTATAAATTCCGTTCTACCAAGCAACACTGCACGTGCTGCAAGTGACATATTCAGACCTAGATCGAATTTGTGAATTTGGAAGATCACACTATATAATTCTTAATTAATAACATATTCTAATATATGTGATGGCAGAGTTGGTTAGATCATAGGCCTTAGCATAACAGCATCGATAGGCTCGATAAATCGATACAGATCGTATCGCGTCGTTTCTTATAACAATTTAGATGAATTTACACAATCTACTTTTCTTTATTAACATTAGTATTCTTTTGATTCCTTGAGGGTAGCCCGAAGACTGTAGTCGTGTGTTTCTAGTATATTTTTCATAGTTAAGTTTATAGGATATTATTGTGCAAAAGTGTACCACTTTTGTAGAATAAGCATGCATAAGTAATCTTAAGTGTGAGAAGTGTAGTATTTACGCAGTGATCTCAGTGTTTGTGCTATCTCAATGAATCCATTTCTTCAGTAAAATGGTACCCATTTTACTGTAGATTCTTTCCTCCTTCACTAGACACTGGCATCACTATACCGTATACTTGCATACGGTCATGTGGCCATTCCTAATTCTAACCTAGTCCTTTACTTATTTCTTTCCATCCTATTATCCCACTTTCACTTTTGTAATTAAAAAAAAATTTAACCTACCCTCAATCAACTTGATATTGGCAAAATTACGCGCAGGTGTAGAGGCCATTATTATAAGATAATAATATTAACTTTAGTATTATTCTTTGTTTACAGTATTACGGACTCAAAGAAATGAACTACTACACAGTGATGTTCGGAGTTTCTCGTGCGCTAGGAGTGTTGGCTCAGCTTATTTGGTCGCGAGCTCTCGGTCTCCCCATTGAGAGACCTAAGTCCCTTAGCTCAGAACTCCTTATTAAGCAAATCGGCAAGTAGACGAACCTTTACAGTACCTGTTGTAGTTAAATGTTTGAACTACATACCTGAATCATGAAGGAAGGCGGGGTAAATCGCTCATGTTAAAGTACGGACGCCGAACACAAGAGATTTCGTATGTTAACCCAACACTACACATCTCTGTTGTTCGCGCATTATAACGGTAATTGGATCTTACGAAATTCTTGCTCTTCCGCGTCTGCACTTAGTCCAACCATTTTTGACTATCACTTACGACATATTTTTTGCAGTTTTTACTTAATCATAAAAAGAAATACCGTCTTTTTTAGTTGGCGGTATTGCTAAAAAAATCTATAAATCAAACGAAAAAACTCTGATTTATATGTCGTAGTACCATAGCGGATTTAAATTATTGCTTCACCATAAAACCAGCGGATTTATCACGTAAATTCAATGGTAAATGTATAGTCTTTATTATAACTAAATGAAACTTGTCAACAGGACTGATTGTCACAGCAATTGATTAATTTTGACAGGTTGCATTTAGTATGACAGCATTCTAAGGTTGATCAACAATTGATTCGGTTGGCTGTACGATTCTCCGACCTTCCAAACTGATAAGGTTTCTGTATTTCGAACTGTACCTCACAGTAGAATAATCTATATTATAAAACTTTACAGAGTAGTTCACCGACCAGAGAATAGATTGCTTAAACCTAAATTTGTTTCACACTAGACATTACCAGTCAATTTATTTATTAATTAAATTATTATACTTTTTACAGAAGTATTGTAAAGAATATTTTTAATAATAAAAAGTTTTAAGGATACGTTTATAAAAAGTAGTATTAGGATTAACTTAATAGAAAGCAGATCGCATTATTTGCTTCTGATATTGTTATTTTAATTTTGTAAGCGGGATTTTGTTTTGCAAAGTACTTATTTATTTCTGTGATTATATTTCTAAAAAAAATCTTTCAACAAAGCCTGAATTACTAAATAAAAAAGTTTTTTTTTTGTTATTTTAATCATTTATAAAAAAAAATCGATATACATAATAATGCCTGAATTACTAATTAAAACATTTTTTTTCTATATTATGGCTTTATTTAAGTTTTAATTAATTCTACAAATTAAAAATTGACTAGTTTGGTGGTGTGAACCGATTTACCTTTAGCTATTTATATAATTGAGGTAGTTAAATTTATTAGACAATATATAGGTCCTATACAAAGTAGTTTGTTATGGCTCTACAATTTAATATTAGATTTAGGCTGAGAATAAAAGAAAGCATAATATTTCAATTATCAATATTAAAAAACTGTCTAATATTTTTATCTGTTGTTTCTTTTTAATATTTTTTTGTAATATATTTTGTATATTTGATTCAGGAATTGAGACAATAAGACCAAAACTCACCCAACAATTATATTTATAACTTTTTTTGTTTCAAAATTTAGAGTCTTGGTCTCATTATCTCATTTAAAAATTGTTCAAATATATAATAACTAATTGTATTTATTATTAGTTAGTAAATTTGGAGTAATGTTTGTAATACTACACAGAGTGGTATAGAAAAAAAAAACTTTTTTCTTTGTATAATTTTATTGGTTTCACTTCGTTCATTTTGGTTTAAATTATTGTTCGTAAACGCTAGTTCATGTCATTCGGTGTAAGGTAATTGACAATATTAAAGTTGAGTCTGTGTAGAATATGTAGTTTAATTTTTTGCTCATTTTAATCTTTTTCCTATAAATCATATGTGTTTTATATATCAGTTTCGAAACTGTCAGTTTAGTAGTTTACTATGCTATTTCCAAGGGTTTACTCGTATTTTTCTTTTGAATCTTTAGTATATAACCAGAGTCAATGCATTTATGATCGAAAAAAATATTAAATATTGAAGCATTAAGAAAATTTCAAACACTTTGTATTTCATTTAATAATTTATTGAAAATTTTAATGCTTATTTTAATATTAAATAATTATATAATCTTTGAACACAGTATGCAGTATTATTATTTCAAAAAAATAAACTATCCAAATGATATTAAATAAATCGAAAAAAATTCTCTCTATCAATATATACTCGTAATTTGTAATAGTAAATTTACCCAAAATAAATATAATACTTTGCTGTTGCAGAACCTAAATAATGACGTTTTAATTCACAAACTTAAAAATATCGACGCCATATTTATAATGAAGTGATTGAAATATAATCGGTAACGCGTTAGGACGGAAATTATTAGTAGATACACGAGGAGCCAAAACTAAAATAAACCCTTTGAATTAGTATATTAACCAATTTACGTTAAATACGTATTATGTATACGCTGTAAACACTTTTTTTTTGCTAACAGTTTCTACTATAGTCGCTAGTAACTATAGATCAACCAAAATGAGATTTTTTGAAAAAAAAAAAAGGGATACATTTTTCAAATAAACCACTCTTATTGGTAGATTTTAGTTACTAGCGACTATAGAAAAAACTGTTTACAAAAACTTGTGGTAGAGCTTGTAACGTTCGCCCCCCACCCATCTCGATAACTCGCGCCTGTGAAAGGCTGAAGACCTCCGTCGCCGCTGTGAGATAATCATAGAACCTTATATCTAATAAAAATAAATAAATTTAGCCATGTAATCGTCTAGTTTAACCCTTGTACGTTATGTATTTTAATCCGTTTCAGTAACCCATAGTTCTTTTAGAGGTAGAATTAATATTAAGATTGGTAAACTTTATAAAGTATGTTTGTGTGACTTAAACCCACTGTATACAATAATCCACACATGCAATATCAGAGTCCGGCAAGCAGGGGATTGAACTGCAGTGTTCCCGGACTTGAGACCGCGAAGTGGGTTTACAGGATCCTTTTAGAGCGCAAACTCTCACCCCCACTGTGTTCACTACCCTCTCTACCGAATCAAATATTATATAATCATGCTAACAAAATACTAAACGTCGGCCAACGTCAAAATATTAATAGTATTAAAATAAAAACTTACCAAAGCGCCGGATACGCCATCTCGCCTTAAAATCACACTCACCCTTTAACACCTTCACTATAACACGACTAATTATCGACTGACCTGGGCCTACGTGTAGCTGCTCCTGCGCAGCTTCCTATCCCCTCTACAGCGGGCGGGAACGTATTGTGTAGTAATTTACTTTAGGCAATTTTACATCATATTTGTATATATGTAAAGTTTATAATACAATAACAAATCTCAGGGAAACGAGATAAGCATTATTAACTCGTTTTGTTCCTTACGTGATTTTTTTTGTATACTATGTTCAAATATATACATCTTCATGAAATAAATTTTATATTGAAAAGTTTCATTAATATAAATACAGGAGGTGTATGGACGAACCGTTACAAGCTACAGTTCAAGATGCTGTTATAATCTTAGAATATATTTCAAGTGAAGTCGCGTATATTATTGTCTTTGGGTCGAATACGACTGCACACGGAAAACAGATAAAGCACTGTATTCGGTCAGTGTATACCAACCCGTCCAGATTGAATATCTACATATATATACGCGACCAGAGACATGCCAGGCGCACCCGCAGATTTGGCATGAAGCTACAAGTACCCGGGCGTGCCGTCTAGGCGGGTTTATTTTAAAGGGCTGCCAATCAGGCCGATTCAAGTAGAAAGGAAGGATTATCGCCTAGATAAAAATGTATGCAATAATTTGATTCAACATCAAAACAATATGTAGGGGCATTTTGCAAATATTCAGAGGCCTTATTCCGAGTTTGCAACCGTTAAACACGACCAGACTTTGCGTAAACTATAAATATGGAAATATAAGTTCTAGTTCAATGGTTATATAGTCTATTAGGTTGGCTATAATAATGCCGCCATCTTGAAATACACGAATCCTTCACAAGTTTTAACATGTGTAGAGCATTGGAATTTCAGCTCTATAATTATCAAGATAGAGCTTATATTTCAATACTTTTTTAACGCAACGTCTTGTCGTGTTTAGCGGTTGCAAACTCGGAGTATGGCCCCAGGTCTGAAACAAAGCCATACTATTTGTACCAGAAACAACGGTACTAATTACATATATTTTGTAAATACCTAGACATCGCAAACTGTGCCGATAAACGTACTGTACAGTTTTGCCATGAGTGGGAATCGAACCTACAGCCTCCTCATACAATGCTAAAGCCGCAACCTCTACACCACGGAGGCGGTCAAATATCATATCTATTGGTTTGGGTGTCCATTTGAACTTATAACTGTTAGCCGCGTTTTCATTGCACTAGGACAAGTCGCCCGACATTCGCGTGGTATGGTCTTTGTATTTCGATATTTGTCTCGTTCATTACCCCCAGAGGAGATTAGTATGTCACTTACTACTGCCATTTCACGGGAGACCAAACAACAAACGTCCTTACTTGTCGGGTGCCTGTCGAGAGACACGAAAGTCGCGCGTGCTGACGACCGTGGAGCGTTTTATAATGTCCCCAATCCGTAGATAAGATGTTGCCGGATACGTAGTTTTCGTGTCGCGGGACAAATGTTAGTGAAAACGCGACTATTATTAAATGTTCACGAGACTTAAAAAAAAAAAAGACTATCTCTACCTACTGTTTAGGAAATTAAAGCAATCCGATTGGTGGAGAGTGTATAGGCTCAAGTCTATTTAATTTGGTAAACCACTATAGGACCCTGTCGTAATTGTCGCACAATTCTGTCATTAATTCTACTAGTTGCGATAATAATTTGTATCTATTACCTAAGCTTAGTTTTATTTAGTACTAGCAGTTCCCGGCGGTTTCACCCGGCGTTTACATACATACATATCATCACGGGTGCCTTACTGCGTCCGAGACCGCCTAGACGGCCCCAGGGTACCCAGCGGAGGGGTTTTTAATCCCACCTCGTCGTGGCCGATGGTATGGTCTACACCGAACAAGTGGCTAGCTCGTCGCGATGTTTTGAATAGACTCAATAACCCATCTATAAACAGTTTCACAAGTTGGTATAGTAAATCCGAGACCGACACCTTAACGTGCTCTCCGAGGCACTATAGTGGTGTTGTTAAACAAATGTACATAAATTTTAAAATTAAAAACTCATTGGTACATTTCGGGATTCGAACCAGGGACCTAAGTGTTTTTAAGTCCAAGGTCTAACTAACTTCGCCACCACGTATATTATACATTAAAGGCCGGGTGCGTTTATTGTAAAATAAATGGGATCGAAAATAAAATACAGCTCATGTAGGTAGGCACTACTCGCTGATAATGTAGCTTTAAATAGGTGAAATATTTTTTTAATGGGTTCAGTGTGAGTTTTCTACATGAAGCTAAAAAAACGTGCGGCGCGCGGACGGGCATGGTTTTTACCTTCATGGTTTTCTAACTATTACTTTGCGTTTCAGTTAACTTAAATTTGTATAGGAAATAGTTCTGAGCCCCAAACGGAAAGTTTGAGAACTAAAAATGAAAGCGCGTGATTGGTGAAAATGTTAACGCAGTATAGTTAACTCGAAAGTAAACGTTACAAAAACGCGGGGCTACCGTAGTTTTTAAGTTGAAATAAACAATCAAATATTTTCCCTTTTAATATTATATTACATCTGTACGGGGTAATTAGGATGGGTCTGCAATTAATAGGGAGATAAAGTATTGAACTTAAAACCGCCATAAACAACGATCAGCAAAAAAGGAAAGTTTTTTTTTGAAGTAGTATTAATATAAATTATAATTATTATAGATATGATGCTAGAGAAAAGAATTGAATGCAACTGAAGAAAAATAACCCGAGTTACTAAGAGATGAAGAAATTAAGTTAAAATTATATTTATTTATGTTTGTACCTATGTGTAAATAAAATATTTATTTTAAATAAATGCTTATAAATTATTTTTGTGTATTTAGTTGTGTACAATAAAAAGGCTTAATAATAATGTGACGGCATCCAAAGTAGTTTCATAGCATACCAAGACCAAAAACTGCCTAATAGGGGAAATAGTTAATGTAAAAGCGAATGCTGCTAACGGGTTGTAAAGGTCTCTTTTTTAGTTGTTCGTAAATAACTCTTAAACGGTGGCCCATAGGAAGATGTTCTTATACTTTAGTAATCTACAAAAAATATACTATACATTTTTGCTAGGATCAACATTAACGAGATATTAAAGGGGAAAAGTCAATTATAATCAATTAAACAGAGTTTCCAAATCGCGCGAGCACAATTTTCCAAATCTACTAAATTAATCTGGCTTATTTTATTACAATACAAAAAAAACGCATATGTGATCATTTACTCTAACGGGGTAATGCAGATAATAGCATTGTATAGACAATATATGTTAATAGATAATAGTTAACCGAATTAAACGATAGTTACACATACGTATTGCACGAAATAAATATGTTTGTTATAGAGTTAAATCAGTTAAAATACTTAGAAGAAAACTTTCAAATTATGGTAATACCACATACATACATACACTGGCCGGAGCTCAATAGCTGACTGAGAATCCTACTGGAATAATCCATCTCGGGAAAAGAAAAATATGGACAGAAATTGTTCACAAATTCTCTGTGCATAAATTACTTATTTCTGTCTCTTTATTTCTGTCAATAAATCGCACAGCGGCCACATTCTGTTTCTTATAACGTGAGCGATAGATTGTCAAAACAACGAATGCCGTTATTAGCGCTCTCTCCTCCAGTCAGCGAAGGTCTAATCGAAGCGGAAAACGTTATTTTGACAAATTGAAAAATTATTTTGATCTCGTTATAAGAAATAGATAGTGGCCGCTGGTCAATAATATTTGAATTTTGGAACAGCCCTCTGTTCCATTATTCTGTCACATCAGAAAAAGAAAAGAAAATTATGTCATAATTTGATATTTCAAAATTTTTGTCCGTTTGTGATATAAATTAAATCCAAAAAAAGTAGTCTCCAAACGTAATTACTATAAAAATGGCACACAATGAAAGCATTTTCCTATTAGAAGCTTTAGTTGATAAAATAGTATTTGTGAAGAGCCCTTGTATTACTGATAGAGATTTCAAGACCTGCGTTACTATAACATGTTTTTCTGTGGATCCTTTAGAAATATGTGATGAAGATGGTTCTCTGGATATGCCTAATAGCAATCCTTTTATTAAATATTTTAATTGCGGAAAGTCTAGCCTTTTTTCATTAACGGAAGCTGACATCTTACAAGCGTTAAACAAATGTCCTGTTAAAGTTGTGGTAGAAAAAACATTGCCATGCGGTTGTCTACCTACTCGAGTAGTGATGGGTGAAACAATTGTAGACTTGACCAAAGAATTTATTCAAGCAAGAAAGACTTATTTGTCAGAACCACATAATATTAGCTATCAGTCTCTCAAAGATTCCTTTCGTATAATATCAGCTGATGGCTCGGAAGTGGGAGACATTTCATTGTTCTTGCGAATATCGTGTTTCGGAAAAAATATAACTTCAAAATTTCAGGGGGATGACAATAAAATAAATTTAAATCCTGAAGAGAATTCAGTTATAGATCGGTCATGTAAACCGAGAAAAGAATTTCAAACAGCGGAAGATCCTTGTGGTTGTAGAGCTGCTCGAGAACTTACAGGACCAACTAAACACAGAAAAAGTACCAGGGCTCTAAGTAATTTGTTATTCATAGTTAACTATCTTACAACTAGTAAATAAAATATACTAACTTATTATTAATTTCTAGATGAAAAACTGCCAACTGCTTTACCTTGTGAAAATAATGATGACCCCTGTTACTGTTCTGGATTCAAACCTCTAGTTTATGATCCATTGAGCTGTACAAATATTGATCAATATTGTTTGCATATTCCCAAAGGTAAACTATGGTTTTATTCGTTAAGTTATGTAGTAGGTAATTAGTTTTGAAATTTTTTAGCATATTTAAAGGCATCCACAAGAATGCAACTTTCTATTAATCAGGTCGGAGTGATGAATATGAAGAAATAGGCACTAATCTCAACGGCAACGAACTGAAAATTAAAGTGCCGAAAAACTCATCAGTTATTAAGAAGATAAGCCAAACACATTGTACAATGCAGCGTCCATATTCAAAAGGCAGCAACGACGCGGGCGAATGTGCACCTCCTTGTGGGAAAAACCAAATCAACCTGGCCCTTCCATGTGAAGCTACTTGCTGTCAAGGCGCACAACTTCAAGGAACTCAATTTACATGCACTACTGAAGGATGTACGTTGGCTTCGAAACATGCCCAGTCAGGTTTAACCAAAAATAAATCTATTTCAATAGCACCAAACAGAGATTGCTTTGTACTTAAAGTGGCTAAAACAGCCCTCGAAGGGGACCGGAAATGTAAACTGGAATTAGAACTAGTTACTCCAAAGGGAAAAGATAGAGTACCTCCCACACAAACAAATAATATAAGGTCACAGTGCGATCCAGAATGTAATTGTTGTAGAGTGTGTCCGCCAAGGCCGAAGAAAAATAGACGAAAAGTTTGTGCAAAATAATAACAACAACATTTTAATACAATTTTACTTAACATCATTATCATATATAAATATTAAAATGTTAATGTATTATATCATATAAAAAATAATAATAAAATACTTTGAAATAGAAATATTTTATAATAATAATATTATGTTAAATAAAATGAGTTCATCAGGCATTTGATTGGTAGAAAATTAACAGTGGCTTATTATTTATATTGGACAAAAGTTTACAAACGCAATTATATATATTTCAGTATTTTAAGGACACATCATTCGTAATCGTGAATTCTGCGTTCTTCATACAAAATAAGCTTTAACACTTCCAGTAATACTCGAATTGTTGCAGAATTAAAATAATATTTTTATCGGTCATAGATATTTTTGGGTACAATTACCAACATAAAAATAATAACTGAAATTCGACTAATAGCAAATACATACATTTTACAATACAGTTATATATATTTCAGTAGTTTAAGGACACAGCATTCGTAATCGTGAATTCTGCGTTCTTCATATAAAATAAGCTTTCGCACTTTCAGTAATACTCGATCGCTGTTTGTTGCAGAATTAAAATAATATTTTTATCGGTCATAGATATTTTTGGGTACAATTACCAACATAAAAATAATAACTGAAATCCGACTAATAGCTAAAGTTGTAATATTGGAAGTACATTTGTATGGGCGTCAAGGCGACTACAGAGCCCATAAGTATTCCTATGGCTATCCAATTAATTAAGTAGCAGGCGTCCCTAATATTTTCTTAATCAAAAATAAATATGGTTTTAAGAATTCTGCGATATATTACATGTTTCTGTAATTTTAATTTGACTAAAGATAATAATAATTGTTATTAAGCCTTTATGTACCGGTAAAAAATATATAACAAAATTCAACATTGACAATTATACAAACAAAAAAATATCAGTACGTCCTTCGACGAAAACGTCCTCCAGCATTTTCCATTTCTTTTTTTTCAGAAGCAAGTCTCATCTATGTCAGGCCACTTCGTCCATCGTATGGAAAGGAGTATGGTGGGATCTTTGGCAGACTTGTAGGCTGTGTATATTGCCTTTTGACAAATTTCATGTCTGGGTACCATATGTCATACAAGGCAAAATACATGTATTAAATATTCTTTCTTTATCTGACATATGGTATGTTGGTTCTTCATTATTTCCTCACCTTTCAATGACCAGAAACGTTTCCATACATTGGATATTATGAAATTAATTTCTTTGTTCATCTGATCACTGAAAGAAATATATTGACCAAGGTAGGTATAGGTGTTGACATCTCTTCTCTATTGGTTAGAATTTTAGTTTCGGTTTTATTTAGGTAGATAAATAATAATCACTATTTAATAATACATGTGTAAATAATTATTATTTTAATTCTAGGTGAAGAGCTTAACATCGTAGCTGAAAAAAAGAAATCGCACCGAATAAATCCTTTAGCAGCAGATTTAACTTTTAACAATGATAACTTTGGAAATAAAATTACTACCGCATACGTAACATTGATAGAAGCAAGTTTTACGCCACACTTTCAAAATTCATCCACTCAAGCTACAGCGTTTCTGAATAAATGTTTTCAAGTTAAAGGCGAATTTAATAGCGAATCTTCATGTGACTCTGTAAGAAATATATTTTATAATGATTGTATACCTTTCTCAGACGATACGTCTACTGGTACATTGTCAACATTAGTCGATGATAATAAAAATGGTTCTTGGAATAAAACAAAAAATCCAGAAATTTACTTTTTTGGAATGAATTCACAGTCATCTAAGTCAAACACAAAATCTGTAGCATCACAGTCAAATAAAAAACCATGTCAAGGAGAATGTGCGAAGAAAACAATTGTGGGTAATGCTTCCATACAAACAAAATCCTCAGGTACAACTACTGGAGCTCAAACGAAAAAAAAGAGTACAGCCGGCCCTAACGGTGCTAATGCATGTACCAATACAGGCAAAGCTGTCAGTATCAAGGAAGAAAAATGTCCAAAAGATAAACCCTGTCCATTTAGGCCACAAGAGATGCAAGCGACAGTTTCGCATATAAAAATTGGTCCAAAAGAGCCTTGTGCGGTACACGGTTTTCAACCATGTGCTGGTCAAAAAACTTTAGAAGATAGAGGTGCTATTAAAATTAGTACTGTAAATAATCCACGACGAGGAGTTTTCGAACTTGTTATAAGACGATTGAATGGTGCTCCGTTAGCCAAGAATGAATTAATGTTGGAGTGGACTCCACCATCTCCCAAGTCGATCGCATGTGGTGGATCCCCATGCATTATTCCTATACCATGTAAAACTAAATGCAAGATGGTATTGTGCAAGCCGATTTTATGTAGGCCTAAGTGCAAACCGAAATGTAAGATCCCGTGTAGTTCTCCATGCGGAAGTCCTTGCAAAAGATGCTGTAAATCCCGTACTTCTCCGCGTTGTAGGAAATGCGTAGTTCCCTGCAGTAGTTCACCTTGCCTGAAATTATGTCCTGTAGGGCGTCAGAAGTCGAAACGATGTCGTAAGCAGCCTAAAGTTAAACCACACCATAAGCGCATATCTCCGTGCCGTAATCGCTCCCAGACTTGCCCAGTGGTGAAGTGTAGAAGCTTGCCAGGGCCTTGCGCTACCCCTTGCCCTCCTAGAAAGTGTTGCTCTATAGTGCCATGCGCTCAACCCCCTAAATGTTGTAATATCTCATCTTCCTGCTGTATGAAAGCATAATATTATAGGTAGATAATATTTAAAAAAATTAATAAATACGTTTGGAGACTAATTTATTAACTTTTATTTATTTACGTAAATAAAAACAACCGTACTAATATTATAAATAATAAAGGCTGATGGTATTCTGAGTTGTTTTGATAGACCTAGTTGTTTCAATAACCAAGTGTTTGTATAGACTCAATAACCAAGCTACAAAAGTTTCACAAGTTGGTATAGTGAAATGGCACCAATAGCTTAAGGTGAGGTGAGTTCAGAGACTGCGTCTATAGTTTTTATTTTTTTAAGAAAGTGATGAACAGATTTTTTTTTTCTTTATCTGGAGGGTATAAGTGAGAACTCTTAAGTCAGAAACGTAAAATAAAATAGTTTGTTCGATAGAAATAAATCGTGAAAATAGTGTAATAGCATTTGGTTAGGTGTATGTATTCCAGGAGCACACCGCAGACATACAAATTAATATTATAATAATGTATGTACCTACTTACTTAATCGGCATATTTTATAATTGGGCTTAATGAGTATGTCGCCTTTGCTCTTCCAAGTTAAAATAAGTTTTAAAATAGATTTCAAATGCTTCTGGATTTCCTTAATAATTTTAGCGTCTTTTTTAAATAAATTATCATATTATTAATTATATTTAAATCTAATTAATAATATGATATCAAAATAATATTTAATAAATGTTCTAAAATTAATATGAATTACTAGAATATTAAGTATGTCGATAGATGGTACTCTGTGAACTGGAAAAAGGGAAAATTGTGCGTAGCTTATAATAATTATTATTTTGCTGTATTTAAAAAGAACATCAACGGAATAGAAATACCAAATATTTAAGTGTTTTATTTCGCACCTTTTCGGGAAAATACTACTCATTATAATAGCTAAATTTTCGTTTTTCGGATTTTATGACATTACTATAAATATTTAACATGATGGTTTGGTTTATAAAAGTGTATATGATAAATATGAAAAAAATTGTTAATACATATTTAATTTTTTTTATGTAGTATTTCTTAAATTAATATTTAAACGCATTGTGGTCTCTCCGAAGCACTATAGTATTGTTGCTAAATAAATGTTTTTTTTTTTTATTTAGAACTCATTAGTAAACTAATATGTTCAATTAATTTGATCCAATAATTATTTTTTAACCTAAACCTTATTTTAGGTATTCTGGGAACAACGTGCTGTCGCTTCCCTAGCCGTAGTAATTTACTATGGCTAAATGAAAAACTATTGAAAACGATAACCGCGCTCGATTCAAACCTCAAATTAATATTATTAATCTGAGATTCGAACTCACAAAAATCTGAAGTCGAACCCAAAACCGTACCACCGAGCTCCTTCGAGTTGACATCGACTGATATCATCCATCAAGTTGAAATCGAAAATGATGTCATTTAAAGGTTATTTACACTGTCTACACAAGCTGTTGTAATTCACACAAAATGTTACAATATTCAACTTTTAACTTACAAGCAATTTTTTTTTTTAACAAGATATTTTTTTTTTGTTTAATCATATGGCAAGAATATATATATATATATATAGATAGGCAGTCACCAAACCAGGTGGGCGATTCTCGCGCTTTCGAGATTCATCTCGATTCGAGATTTTTAAACGAAAAATGACTAAATATGCCATTTTTCGTTCAAAAATATCGATCATTAAACGAAATAAATAATAAATATTAATTAATAAATATATAAATATTGAACGGAAAATGAAATATTTAGTCATTCTTCGTTTAAAAACCTCGATGAATCTCGAAAGCGCGAGAATCGCCCACCAGGCCCGCGTCTAGCTCGATGCCTGCTTAGTCTCATAAGAGGTAACCTAAGGATGGTAGTGGGTATTTTGACCGGACACTTTCCATTACACTGACACCTTACCTATAAAAGTATTACGGAGAGTCCTTTGTAGAGGATGCATGGAAACAGAAGAACACCCACCCACGTGCTGCTTCACTGCACCGTGGTGGCTTCAAAAAGTATTACGGAGAGTCCTTTGTAGAGGATGCATGGAAACAGAAGAACACCCACCCACGTGCTGCTTCACTGCACCGTGGTGGCTTCAAAACGGGCGGAAATCTTCGGAACACCGAGGTCGCTCTGTCGTCTGTCTGTCGCTCTCGAGGCCTGTAGGAGTCCAGGACTTCTTGCTGCGTTCCGGAAGGAGCTGGGCTGGCTAGAGTAGCCTGTCGTTCTAGGCCAATTGTGTTTGAGAAACTTATTTATACTCCATGTATAAATGAACCCCATAAAATATTTCGGGGGTGCAACGAGAAAAAAAAATCTTGTTATAAACCAGGGAACTTAATATTGTAGTGTTTATAAGTCTGAGTACTAACCAACTCAGCCGCCACCTATATTAAAACAATAGTGCTACACCAACAGTAATAAGCTTCTTTTAAAACCCATCATTATTTTCACTCTTTTCTCCTCAATAATCAAACTTTTAACTTAACAAACGTTAACTTTTTTCTTTTTACTGTAAGTATACAAAATTATTGATTTATGTATGTCTATATTTTATTATTTATGTAAGTATATGTATACTATTAAATACCTTTATGTATTGTTATATTAACTAATAATTTATCTATATATCGTATTTTATATTATATGTTGCATTAATTAGCACTCTGCCTGTCTTTGGTCAATCTCCCCAAAGGTTAGCTGGTAGATAATGCCTAAGGCATTAAGCTCACCTATGTACAATAGTATTAAGCTTTTGTGCAATAAAGAATTTTTCCTTCATTCAATAAGCATCAGGATTGAGGGGCCACATTTGATAATACGAATTTGCTAATAATTCTTAAGTCGGTAGTTGGTAAAAATCGAGCTCAAGTTAGTAAAAGTTAAAATAAAATAAAGGGATTTTTTTTAAAATATTTCAGTTAGTACTCGACGGTGCGGTTTGCGTGGCTCGAAAATGTATTTTTTTACAAACTAGTACTATTTTCGAAAAACGGTATTCTCAAAACTTATCGAATTCTTTAGGAACATTTTAGTTTACGTAAAAGAGACAAAACCTATTTTAACTAAAGTGTTCTTCAGGGACTCAGTAAGTTTTTACAAATAACATAAGTTTGTAAGGCAACTAGTGTAGATTTGAAGATATTGAAGCGCACTTTAATAAATCGTCAGCACGGAGGGGCCAACTATAATCCAATGTTTTTCTTTCATTTAAGTTTTACAAAGTTGAGGATTGGTTTTATAAACTTGATTTTTGCTAGCTGCGGGCATAAGAATTATTACAAAATTATTATTATAGATCCCTAAAACCTCTCAATCTTGATGTTCATCTAACAATAATCTACATAGTCTGGCTATTAATAGTAAACTGTTACAATAAAAAATAATAAAAAAGATTACATTTAAATTTGGAATCTGTCATTTTTATCCGGTTGTTTCTCATTTTGCCGCCAATACATTGTACAATATTTTGCGATATTAAAATGGAGTGAGGTGATAAAAGAACCGAATCGCTGTGATTGCATTACACAAAACAGGTATGGAGCCAAATGCAATTTTTAAAACTCTCCATACACTTGGTATTAGTCAAATGTTTGTGTGCCGGGCTGTTAATAGGTACAATGAGACCCCCTCTGTTTGTGACAGAAAAAGATCTGGACGTCCACGTAGTGTTCGTATGAAAAAGGTGGTCAAAGCAGTAAGGGAAAGAATTCGAAGAAATCCTGTCCGAAAGCAAAAGATTTTATCTCGGGAGATAAAGATAAAGAAGACACCTAGATCCATGTCGCGTATTTTTAATGATGACTTAGGACTTGCAGTCTATAAGAGACGCACTGGTCATTTCTTAACTGATAATAATAAAAAAGAATAGGGTGGTAAAATCGAAACAACTACTGAAGCGGTACGCAAAGGGAGGTCACAAAAAAAAATGTTTACGTATAAGTTTTTTTTTACAATTGAGCAACATTTTAACAAACAAAGTGAACGTATTTATCCTCAAAGCTCTAAGGAAGCTTCCCAATTAGGCCACAGAGTGCAACGTGGGCATTATCCGACTTTAGTGATGGTTTGGTGGGGTGTTAGCTATGAAGGAGTGACTGAGCCATATTTTTGTGAAAAAGGTATCAAAACATCGGCACAAGTGTATCAAGATACCATTCTTGAGAAGGTAGTTAAGCCCCTTAACAACACCATATTCAATAACCAAGTATGGTCCTTCCAGCAATACTCGCCGCCGGGTCCTAAAGCTCGGTCCACGCAGTCTTGGTTGGAAACGAACGTTTCGGACTTCGTCAGAGCTGAAGATTAGCCGTCATCTAGTCCCGATCTTAATCCGCTGGATTATGATTTATGGTCATTTTAGAGAGTACGGCTTGCTCTAAACGCTATGAGTCCTGAGGGACTCCTAGTGTTGGGATCAGGGACTTGCCCAATATGAATATATCTTGTATTTTTGCTTACTTAATAAATAAAAAATAATAATAATTTATGGCAAGACTAGGTATAAGAAATGAATCCATGACACGAATAAATTTTCCGTTTACCCGACCTAGAATTTTGGTATAATACCAAAGGCCTTACTACTACAATGCAAAAGGGAAACACATTGTGTATAAGAAAAATGCTACGGTACATGGTACAATTGTGGTACCTACTAGTGGTTATAAATACATTAAACTGATTTGAGGTTAATTTGGTACTATAAATTGCATATAGGTGTCTACCATTATTAAATTGATATCCAATTCATTTAGTAAAATTAGGGCCGATTTTTCAATTATCAGAAAGTAATTCAATATCTATTGTAATATAGATATGGAAAATGGAGTTTTTAAACAAGTTGACTGTCGAATAATATCTGATGATTGAAAATTTAGCCCTTAGACACCAAGTTTTAAATTTAATTGGGTATGCAGATACTTGGTTCTAAACCAATCAAAATGAAATAAAAGTAATTATTGTTATTACTTATTTATTTTTAAATCTTATATTATTATATTACATAAATAAAATTGTTTTGTAAGATTTTTACCCTTATAAGTTGTAATGTTCAATCGATACAATTTTTTTTTACCTAAACCGCGATATAATATACAGGAAAATAAAGGACGTGGAGAGAAAGTATCTTAAAAAACCTGAAAGAGGGGTTCATTGAAATTAATTAAAAATTATTTATGAAATCACCAATTAAAAATTTTATTTTTAATTAAGGGCCGATTTTACAATCGTCATATAAAGTTATTAAAAAGATAACTTGTATAGAGAATGAATAAATTTTACGGTTCGTCTGAATACAATTTATTTGACATAATTTTTTGAATCTTCATCCAAGTTATCTACGATTTAAAAATCGGCCCTTAACTAGCAAAAGGATAATTTCTCTCATTTAATATTATGCTAAAATTAAATATTATTAAGAACGCGATACTTTCCCTCCGAAGTATAATTGAGGTTTTAAAAATATACATATTTACTTATAATAATATAATATAGTTAGGAAATAGCAATTCAACCCACAAACGATAAAAAAATAATTCGCAATAGTATGATTTTAAAGTCTATAGAAAATCACTTTTCTTATCATAATTAAGTAAATTATACCCAATATTCTATGCATTAAAATGACAGCAGAAACTTTTTTGTTGTTTGGCCCGGCGGACTCAAATGACTAATAAAGATATTAAGAAATGGGCATTATAATCAATCACGTTATAAGAAACAGAATGTGCCCGCTGATAGACTTAAATAAAAACTTTGTTCTTTTATATAATATTATAGTATACTTTTAAAATTACTTAAATTCGGCATTTGATAAAGAATGAGCAATTAGAAGTATACTTAATAAATTCTGAAAGTTTAGAGAATTTAATAAAGAATGGGCATTTAGAAGTATACATAGCCCATTTTGAAAGTTTTGAGAATTTAATAAAGAATGAACATTTCGAAGTTTACATAAGCCATTCTGAAAGTTTCGAGAATTTAATAAAGAATGAGCATTTAAATTAGAAATATACATAAACCTCTCTGAAAGATTCGAGTATTTAATAAAGAATGAGCATTTAGAAGTATACTTAAGAAATTCTGAAAGTTTAGAGAATTTAATAAAGAATGGGCATTTAGAAGTATACATAGCCCATTTTGAAAGTTTTGAGAATTTAATAAAGAATGAACATTTCGAAGTTTACATAAGCCATTCTGAAAGTTTTGAGAATTTAATAAAGAATGAACATTTCGAAGTTTACATAAGCCATTCTGAAAGTTTCGAGAATTTAATAAAGAATGAGCATTTAGAAGCATAGTTAAGCCATTCTGAAAGTTTTGAGAATCTAAAATAGAATGAGCATTTAGAAGTATAGTTAAGCTATTCTGAAAGTTTTGAGAATCTAAAAAAGAATGAGCATTTACAAGAAGCCATTCTGAAAGTTTCGGGAATCTGATAAAGAAAGAGTATTTATGGAATCTGATTTAGAAATACATTAGGCCATACAAAACATTTCTAGGTTCTGATTTAGAATAGCCATTTAGAAATTTAGGTGAAACCGACCGATTTCGCCACCACTGCCCCATATACTTCGGTTTTCGACTGTGAGTTTACCGGTTTTCATATGCCTTTTGCACCAATTTCTTGTCTAGGTGGTTGTTTCCTTTCAGGGTGCAGTTATAAAACGGGCTGTTGATCTGCAGCGAGGATATTAAAGTATACTCGTAACGTCATTCATATTTTGTCGACTAACTATAGATTTACTGGTTTTAAGAAATCAATTTGTTATCAAGGTGGTTCTTTTCAGGGTGCAGTTACGAAACGGACAGTTGATTTAAAGCTAGGATATTAAATTATACTCGTAACGTAATTCAAATTCGTCTTTTTGCCGCCCATTTTCTAACCGCATCAATATATTGTTTAACAGCATTGATCGCTCCTATTATGCCGGTCAAATGATGCGTTTACGAAATGGGCGATGATCAACACGAATTTGCATTACGAATCTATTTATTCTCGATGCTTCATCGTCAAATCAACCTGTTTCGTAACCGTACCCTGAAGGTAGACTTCACCACCTCGACAAGAAATCGATGCAAAAGTTTCCTGAAACCCATTATTTAAAAGCCTTGGTCTCTCTTAACATAGTTTTGAAGACAGTTATGATGCGGGCCCAAGCCACTGCTTGCAAGTAACTAAGGAATAATAATTATTTTTTTGCACATAAGTCGACTCGGACCGCGGGTCCATATTTTCCGGGCCCAAATGGCCGACAACCCGAAATATTTGCCACTAATGTATAATAGTGACTATTCAAAGAAAATAGGCTGATTGTTGATTTTTAAAGTTTAATCCTCTTATTCATAAAAACTTTATTAAGCGTACCCCACGATCCGAATGGGGATATCACCGCTGTCAGCGCTAACGTTCATAAACACCGGTCCGAATCAAAAAGCGCGTTGTGGCGCACGGTGCTATTCGCGTGTAATTTTGTTTACATAAATAAATGAACAAAAAAAAACACCACTTTTATCTCTTTACTTAATAATTTAAGAATTTTATTACTTTCCTCAAAAATATGTTTCTAGATAAATGTCATTCTGATCCAGAAGAAAAATCACTGGAAGTCCAATGTGGCGTCTGTAATGACGTCACTATTAATGTCAAATCATCTATCGTTAGCGCGTTTACGTTCATTCGGACCGGTGCTGAGAAGGTTGACATATTTTGTCATGAATCGGACCGCAAGGTTAGAATTAAAATGGAGTATTATCTCTTTTCTGTCAAAGATGATTTTCATTGGTAAAAAGGAGACGAAACAAAATTTTAACTAAAACGCATTTGTATAAGGAAAATGTCAAATATAGGCTTTGATACTAAATTCATGTAGTAGAACCAGAAGCGCCAATAATTAGTAGGTTATTAACAAGTCATGGTTCTTTGGTGTAGAACGGTATTTATTACCTTTTTGTCGGTGTCATTTGGTTCAAAATCCTTCATCCCTTCCCTTTGAATCTATATTTAACCATACATACAATATATAATATAATAATAATATAATTCTATATTATAATTTGTGGGTTGAATGTTTTTTTTTTCTTATTTATCTAAATAAAGCAAGTAATTTTCGTTTAATAAATCGTTTGTTAATAAAAATTTTACTTATAGCAATTTTTATTACACTGGACTAATTTTCGTTGAATCATATAAATAATAATACAGCAATCAAAATAAAAACCACAATTAATTCAGTAAAAATAAGTCAAATAATGTATAATTAAATACTTATAGAAAAAGCTTAGACATATATTCCATAATAAATAAATAACAAACAAAATGTTAAGAGGTAAAAAAATACTTCAATGATATCATAAATTAATACATAAAAAATATATGAAAATTTGTACATTTTATAATTATTAATTACGCACAACATTACAAACATTTATTTTGATCAATGGAAGATAAATCACAACGTTTTTATTAAAAAGTTATTGTAAGTATATGTAAATATATTATTATTATATTTATAGAACTTATTAAAAAATATATTCTTTATTAGTGCTTCACCCTGGTCCGTGGAACATAAATTTGTTTAATGATGTCAAATAGGAAAATAACTTTTTTAAATTAATTTATTGTATAGATTGCGGCATTGGAAACAATCCGTGTAGTAACAATATATTGCATTTTACAATTTGGACTTAAAATTTGGTATCCAGTTCTATTGGAAATAATAACTTTAGTTAATAGTTTATTTAGATGGGTTCTGCACTTTTTTTATTATATATTATCTACATTGTTTTTATAATACGGTTTAGAAACTAAGTAATAATACAACCTTCTCAATTAAAATGATAAGATCTAGGAGGTTAGTAGACAATGGGATTAAACTTTTATATAACGGATTTAATGCTTATCATTGTCTACTAAACACATTCTAATTATTTTAGCCTTAGCATTATATACTGAGTTTTTTTTCAGTGTCAAAAAAAATAAAATTAATAAAAATAGTTTGTTTAAAAAAAAGCCTTAAATACAATTTATATTTACGCCTATATGGTTAATATAACTCAAATAAATGCATATAGTTATTGTATAAGGCTAATAAAAACCTTAAGGCATATGTCGGGGTGTTAATAGTGAGTTTAATATAAAATTTAAAATTTAGACGTTTTTTTTATACCTTAAGTCATATTATATGGTAATAAGTTTGTATGGGCGACACTAAAAGGAATATATACATGTTTCATATTTTTTTACATTTAACATAATATTAGAGTTTTTCAACTGTAAAAAAACACCCAGTATATTCGTAAATAAACTAAAGTACTTTCTTGACATAAAATAACAAAGTTTTATAAAGGATATTTAATTTTAAATGTTAAACATATATGTCTAGATTTTTTATTATATTATCAACTTGGTTATATTTTAAAGTATAAAAGGATTTATTTCAATACAAGTGGAGTAAAAAATAACAATGTTTAGGTATTAACTGATAGCTAAACAAATCAACTTTTTCACATTGATCAACGATCTAATATTTTCCAAATGCTGTGAATGGCAGGCTAGACTATATATTTAGAAATCTTTCTAAAGGCCAGTAATTTAATGTTTCCATATAAATAAATTATATATTATTTATCTATTAGATTATACCTTTAAAATAAATCAAAAGGAATAATAATAATATACCAATAGGGGTTTGAAACCAGTTAGCAGTAAGAAAAAACACTGCATAAATAGACATGCTAGCATTCATATATCATGGCTTACATAAGAAAATATTATGATCTAGCCGGAAAAAATCTAGTTATTTAAAAGATATTATTAAATTGACTTTCAAGGTACCATAAATACAGAAATAAAATCTAAGATATTTTGTACTTAAAATTAACTCACTAATTTCGTTTAAAATACAGCTCAAAACATCACATCAAAATTATGATATGACATCTTTGCAAAATAGTCAACAAACTATAAGATATATTAAAAAGTTATTAATTACTATACATATAGCTTAAAGTATAGACAAAATAAAATTTGACACGCTTATGTCTTTTGAAAATAACATGTTAATAATAGTTCATTGTTTGGCATTTTAAAAATCACTCTTAATTATATTAATAATAATTTACGCACATTGTCTTGGTGTTATAGAAATAACAAAGTCCGTAAAGTCGAGGTAGCTTTATAGAATACAACCGCGGTAAAAACTACAAACTTATAAATATATATTGGAAGTCATAATTATAGAGAATAAAATCTTAATTTAAATAACAATTTAATTAAAACATACCTTTAAAAAATACATAGTAAACTTTAACTTCAGAAATTTGATGTCAAAGCTAATATTTGTAAGGGACTCCCGTCTATTATATAATAATCCCCTTGTCCCAGATTCTTATGTATTATACGACCTATGTATATGGTTTTTCTTTAAATATTTCATATTCTAACAAAATACTTGTATTATACAAATTATTTAAAGTTTATTTAAGTATAAGAAAACAATACACGCTTAACTATATTTATTATTTAATGTCTACCTAAATCTAAAAAAATTGCACGAAATTTATTTATTTTTTAGACATTATTTTACCACCTATGCTAATGGTTGGAAAAATATTTATACATCATAATAAACACGTTTCGTTATTTTAAACGTAAAAAACTTTCAAACTTGAAAAAAAAAAAATTTCATTTTATATATTTTGTACAATAAAATTGTAGTGCAATTTTAGATTTATTTATATATATCTTTACGATACATTTTCAATTAATATAAATTAAGGTATTTATTTTCGTTCTCATTAAAAATAGATTAATTAATAATTAGTATTAAGATTAAAAAAAAGGGTTTTAATCGATATTTGTTATAATAATGTGTAATGGATAAAAATACTTGCTGCGAAAAGCATAACATAATATTAAGTAAAAAATAATATATTTCACTAAGCTAGTTCTAGTGGAAGAAATAGTTAACACTTATTATTTATAAACAAATTAGTTAAAATAAATAACTCTATTTGCATTTATTTATTGCTTATAATATTTTTGATGCTTTTTGTGCGTTCTGTTAATATACAAGAATAAAATTTAACTCCTCGATTAATTTATTATTATTTTAAAACAAAAAAATATTTAATAAAACTTTATTTCTCTAATATGAGTAGAAAAAAAAATTAACTACAGTGTTGTCCCTTTATCAAAACATAAAAGAAACAATACACATTTCGAGGTAGAAACCTCGAATCGGTCTAAAATTTTTTAAATATATATAGGATAGGATAGTTTTGGGAAACTTTATAAAGTCTATAGCGCTCTTCTTTATTATCTATTATTTTTTAGAGACTGAAAATAAATATTATGCTTATACTCGTATTATTATTATGTATTTAATTTAAGATGTCCTTTATTTAAAATTAACGAGGAGTCAAAATTTATTTTAAAAGACATTTGTATTAGCTTAATTTAACTTCTTCAATTTATAAAACATCTGAAACTATTAACTTGTTTAGTATTTTAGGGAAGAACATTTTGCAATATTAAGGTTTTAAGCTAGACGATTTAAAATCTCTATCTACTATTTTAATTTAAGTACATGAGGATTGTGTAAGTAATTAATCTAAGTGTTAATATTTTGTTAATATTTTTAAAAAAAACATGAGCACAATGTTGGCCGTCGTGGAATTGGAGAAAATTGCTACTTTTTACCAGTTTATCAAAGCTATTACAATTTTAATCAGTAGTACTATTTTAATCAGTACTACCATTTTAATTGGTTTAATATTTTAATCAGTGTTACTATTATGATCAGTATTAATAATGTAATCAGTACTACTATTTTAATCAGTATCACTAATTTAATCAGTATTATATTCATTGAATAGCCGATGGTCAGTGTTAGCTGCTTTAAACGCCTAGACGTTTGACTTTGTGCTCAGAATCTAGCTAATTATTTTTATAACATACTTTAAAAATGAAGTTCATATGTAGAAGCTAAAGAAAATATTATAAAATGCTTAAAAAAACAACCTTGTAGATCTCCTTATAGAAGAAACTGTTTGTGATAGTAGTTTCTAAAATGTATTTTCCAGTGTATTTGCGATGCGCAGTATCACAATTGTATTATAATTGCTTAGATTACAAATACTTGTAATGCTTATTATCATTGCAACAATTGAAATAATAACTTATTAAATAACCCATAATTGATCCTTGTGAATGCTATAACAATGATTAATCTCATAATAAATAGTACCTAACTATTGCTTAATACAATATTCTACTTATATTAAGAAAAACAAATTATGCTTTAAAACTATTGCTTATTAACTTTATTTTATTACTATAAAATTGATAATTCTTAATGACCACAAAAATATAAAAATATTATTATTTTTAACCACAAATATAATATGTAAATAAAATATAAAAATAGTAGAATAAAAAAATATTTTCATTAACTCGTCTTTTAAGTTACAATATTTTATTTGATATAACAAATGAGCAAAACATATTCTTATTATTATTATTTAAAAAGCTAACAAATGTATTGAATATTGTAAATATATTCTTTTTATTAGAATAAATAGTTTAATTCTTTAATTAATACATTATGATAATTAATGAAAGCGCCTACAATATTAAATTTATAAAATACTATTTTTTATTATATTATTCTCACTTCGTTTATTAAGTAAATTATTCGTATTATGCCGTCTTTTATTTATGCTATATAAATAAAATCATGATTATCTACATAAAATCATGACGATTTATGGTCAGTTTTAATAATCAACCTATCTGTTTCTGACAAATAGGTCGATTATTAAGACTGACAGTCACTTTACAGTGATTTGTGATTAAAATTTTATACTACTTTCAAAAAAGCAATAATGAAATATTAATAGAATCGTAATGTCATATTCAGTAACCTAAAAACATGTTTCAAAAACAAATCAGCTATTTCGAAACACAACCTAACATTATACTTACCGGCAAATTGCCTCGGAAGTATATACCCTAGCCGTATTCGTTGATGCAGCCCGCGCAGGGTACACAGAATAATTCTGCCACCAAAATTAATTTCTGACCCACCCTGGAATTACCTATTTAGTAAAACATGACAAGTAGCATTAAATAAGATAGGATGGGTCGTAAATTTATTAGATGACACATATTAATTGCTAAGCTTCTTTAGAACTGGTTTATATTATTTGGGGTAATATACTTTTATAAGTATGTAAAGATTTGTCTGACTAGCATAGAGCAATTCGGAAATCTAGATCTCCAATTATGAGAATACCACAAAATCGAGAAATATATATATAATAATACAGGATATTTAGAAGGAATTGGTTTTTAGAACAATGTAAAACTTCCGCGATAGAAAAAAACGAAAATTATATTTCCTATTACTACAAGTTGGAGCAATGTGTTATGTACTCGTATATATATATATAAGATCTAGGCCATTGCTTACCATATTTGTATAATTCAAAATATTTTGATAGTAGTCTTTTTTTCGCACACGTTGTAACAGACATCACTTTATTACCCCATCAGTATGCATTACTAGCAATTCTTAATGATTTTTTTACCCTTTCGCCTAGACCTTATTTATATTATTATTAAAATTGTATAGAAGTAAAATGCAATATAAACTGTCGTCTGCGCTGCCTGCATACACGAATACACCTAGGGTATCAAACTACAGTTACAACCCATTTATTCCGAGCTCGAGCTCGAACTAGACGGGGTATAGCTGTAGTAATCGTTTTGCTAGGCGGTGTTAATTTGTTCCACGTTAAGGTGTGTGATGAAACGCAGACGCATCTTCAAGGCTGGTCGGAGTTTACGTATAACAGTTTCTACCTCACTCTTCATGGTATCACCGACGAACATGTATTTTATGTGGTAACTGAATTTTAGAAGTTAAGAAATATATGTTTTTTTATTTGCTCAAGGCATTTAGAATTTAAAAAAAAAAAACAATAATTAAAATTAATATATTAGCATGTCGTGAGTGATTGTACACACCAATCCTATGGCCTGTGGTTTCAGGAGGTCGTGTGTTCAATTCCAACCCATGACAAAAAAATGTTAGTACGTTTTTCAATAGTTAGTTATGGTCTTTGTGTTTCTAAAATAAACGCAATTACGAATTTAGTGTCCTTAACTCCAGAAGCCGTGATTTCGATTCCCACTCCGGGCAATTATATACGTATATTCTGTACACTTTACATTGATCTGATTTTAAGTATATTAAGTGTATAATGTCATATCCCGAATATTATCGCAATTTTGTATTATATATTAAAAAGGATACAGTAAATCGCAGATAGGATCAATGAATTGCAAGTGCGTCTGCGCCTTGTCGATCTGTGATAGCAGTTCGTATAGTGTGATGGTGATATCCATGAGGGCCCGAGAGGAATCAGAGTTGAATCTCTGGAGGAACGGACCCACTAAATGGCATAGATACAGCAACTGAATCTCTGTATGTATTTCTGGAGATAATTGGTCTTTCACAAATCTGAAATGTGATATAGTAATTATTATTTTTAATGAAGCAATAAACTATATATTGAGCAAGTTTAGCGCTGAGACTAGAATATAAAATAGATTAGCGCACTGAACAACCAAAAGTTACAATTGCAGTAAACAGTGGAGTCTTACGGCTCTTCCTACATCTTTCCTCACATCTGTGTATATTAATTTTTTGTGTGTGCATCAGGATTTAGGGTCACATTCCTATTCCCATAACCTTAAAATATTTAATTGAGCTCGAGTTAGTAAAATAAGTGAAAATTGTGTAAAACTGTAAATAAAAGAGTTTTATGTATTATTTATAATATTACAATTTAGGACCCAGCATATACGATTTTTTCTTATATTACAACCCCGAACTTATGGTACTACTAACAACAAAACAGATTCCGAAACAGCCCTTCAATCCTTATGCACGTATTTTTTTTACATGTACATAATTTAACTATATTCTACCTTCATTTAATTCATAAAAAATCAACAGTAACTCTGCCGTTCTGAATGTTCGTCTACCATCAAAAGACTGCTAGTGCATTGAGCAGATGATTTAAAAAACAAATGCAAAGTTACAATGCCCAGCAGAACGCTAAAGTAAAAAAAAGTATATGAAAAAAATCCCGCCTCCTGCAGGGTAACCACCGACTCCGATACCGTGAGATCTCGTTCGAGTTGACATCGAGAACGATGTTTTTGGTACCACGAAAAGTTAAACATCGTTATTTGAATTGCCCAATGCATAACTAGTTCGAGTACCTAATTAATTACAAAAAAATATATATAATATTATGAAGTTTGTAAATATGATTTGTATGAAATGACGTCATTTTTGATCTCAACTCGAACGAGAACTCACGGTATCGGAGTCGGTGGTTACCCCACTGAATTATTTGGAGTTATAACTCCGCCGACCGCATCTTTGACGTTGTATCCGGAGGTCGTGGTTCGATTCCCACCCATGGCAAAAATATTAGTAGAGTTTGTCATGGTCTGGGTGTTTATAAAATATAATATGTATATTATCGTTGTTTCCGGTACACATAGTACAAGCCTAGAGTTTAGTTTAAGAACAGAGCAATATGTGTAAATTTTCCTACATGTTATTATTATTATATCTATGGAAATTATAGGTTCGATTCCCGTCCTAAGCCATCAGGTTATTTCTGTAAATTATATTGCCTGATCGGTCAGGACTAAAAATAGTCATAAAAAAATAACAACATCACATTTTGTGCCTAGATATCACGCAAAGAACATTCAGACATCAGTCCCAAATTGCATTGTAATAGGCATTACGCTTGCCTTTATACAAAACTTTTAGTGCAATAAAGAATTTAATACAAGCACTTTCTAATGGAATCGTAGCGATTGTAGGCCACCTATAGCACTATACCCCAATATGGTGCTATAGTGTATAATTTGTGTTAACGCTAATGCATTAGGATCATAATTTTTAATACACGCTACGTCAATTTATCGTCGGTTAGGTACTCGTATCATAACCCGGGCTAAAGTTTATTAACTTTCATTATCGCTGTCGTTTACATCTAAAATAACATGTTAATTGCTTAAGTATGGATACGAAAGTCAAGGAACATTATATAAAATGCAACTGACTTGTTCATATAACAATTTTATGTGAACGAGTCAATCGCTTAACAGTATAAGTGACAGAGATAAGTGAATTTAGTTATCGTATAAAATTCTTCCTTTTATGTTTATATTTCAACCAATTGTATCAAAGACACGGAAGCTTAAAATATTATTATCCATCTATTAATTTAAAATTATTTGTTAAAACCAGAATTGTACATAGACAAGCTTAATGCGTTAAGCATTATCTATAGACTAATCTTTGTGAGTGAACTGGTAAGTTAAAAATAACTACTAATATGAGATTCAATTAGTTATAGAAACAAAGTGGAGCTAGGTCCCGAGTGCCATTTGTCTCTATGTCTATGCCCATTCCCCTTTGGCCACAAAGGGAAATGAACATAGAGGCAAATGGCACTCGATCCGGGACCTAGCGTGGAGATTAAGTCAAATAATATATTTATCTAAGGCGCTTAGGGAAAAGCTTTATTCTCACTTCTTAGCCTTCCATGGTATTTTCATACAACAACAATAAGTCCTTACATTGGTACCAAATTATGATACACCATAATTTGGTACCACTGTCATGTCAGATCTAAATTCGAGTCAATTACTGACTCCAAATTCAAGACATGTCATCACTTAGCCGGTAATGCTGTCATATAAATCATATGTTGTCAATGGCGTTCAAGATCGGCGTTTCAGACTTTTAGGAGATCTGTCATCATTTTCAAAACGCTAGTAACGAGCCACGGTACACGCAAAGAAACGAATTGGTTAACAAAAAATTCATACTCACTGTGGCACTTGCATAATCTGTCCAACACCAGCATGGTACCAGACAGCATGTGCGATAGCTAACGTCAAACTGAACTTATTTTCCAGCATACATTCCGTAGTGACACTCAAGCTGAACAGCTGGAATGGATTGTATGGGTAATTCCATTCGGACATCTCGGTCATCTTTATTAGTTCTATAATACGTTCGTGTAAAATCGACCAATAGGCTTCGGGTAGAGCCGCGATTATGAGACCAATTGCGTTTATCCACAGTTGTATGTGTTGCAAGGGTATCACTACGTAACCTGAAATGTTTAATAATAAATAAGTTTTATTCTAATTATTCTAATAAGGAATTTATAAAATGCATAATTATAAAATACTGAAAAAAGTAAAAATAAAAAAACAGACTCCTCTGCCATCTAGTATTAGAAACTAGGACTTTTAACTTCACTCGTATAGAGTTAATAGAAGAGTCCCGCCCACCAGATAATCAAATCAAATAAAATTATTTATTTGTGAATCGGGGTTATTAAATAGTTTATTTTTATTTTAGAATTTGTTATCTTTGTTCAACCTTGTGGTTTCTTATTTTATGAAACAATTTATTAAAAAATCCTGGTAGATGAATAGTTACACTATTCATAAAATCAAGAACGGCTCGACCGATTTTTACGGCTTTTAAGTCATTAGATTTATCTCCGCCCGAATACATTTTATATAAAACGACTTTTTTGATGATATCTCGAGAGTAGATTGACTGATTTTGACGATTTTTTTTTATCGTCATAGCCTCGATGTTTTCCAGCGCATCGGAAAGAAAATCAATTAATTTCGATGTAATATTTTTTTTTTTTTTTATGTTGGGATTATGATTCCATTTTCGAGTTTTTTCGAGACTATCACAAGGAAATTAATTTGTATTGTATAAAATTACCTTTAGTAATAACATCCAATAGGTTATTGGCTATGACGCTAGGAGAGACTGGCAACGACATTAGTTCCACAGAAGTAACATAGAGGGCGTGCGCGGAAGGGTTTGGGAACTCATTGAATCTCCAGTCTGTGCTGGGGAACTGGGAATCACCACTTATAGCTGAGAGTGGATTAAGGAAATCATATTCTATTATACATAATATTAAAATATCTAGGTGGAAAGGTTTCTGTACATAATCTTAAAACCATCAAGTGACATAGTAATGTTTCGGTTTTAGCCTGTGGGTTTAATGATTTTAAAGAGACTACATCGACTTTTTGTCGAGGTGTTGGCTTCCTTTCTTGGTGCGATTACGAAACGGGCGATTGATTTGACGATAAAGCAGCGAAGGTATTAAAATTTACTAGCAATGCAAATACGACGTTGTCGCCACCCGCTTCATACGAACGCAAGAAGCTCGTACGAAGCCTTAAAACAAATCTAAGGCAGTTTTATTTTTTTATAGAAAACTTGTTAGAAATATACATGTTGGCCGAGTTGGTTAGACCTCAGACTTAAAAAGACAACATTTTTTTTGGTAGTTTTTTAGGTACCAAAGATTTTATATTAAAAGAAAAACTACATTTGTACGAAAACACGTACCACTATAGTGTCTCGGAGAGCATGTTAAACTGTTAGTCTCTGTTACACTATACCAACTTGTGAAACTGTTTATAGATGGATAATTAAGTCTGCCCAAACATCGCGACGAGCTAGCCACTTGTTCGATATAGGTAGACTTATACCATCAACTACTACGAGATGGAATTAAAACACCTCCGATGGGTACACTGAGGCCTTCTAAGGGGTCCGTGATGTTTTTTTTTTACATACATATCATCACGGGTGGCTTACGGCGCCTGAGACGATAGACGTCCCCAGGGTAACCAGCGGAGGGGTTTTAATCCCACCTCGTCGTAACCGATGGTATGAGTCTACACCAAACAAGTGGCTAGCTCGTTGCAATGTTTTGAATAGACTCAATAACCCATCTATAAACAGTTTCACAAGTTGGTATAGTGAAACCGGGACCGACAGCTTAACGTGCTCTCCGAGACACTATAGTGGTGTTGTCAAACAAATGTACATTTTTTTTTTTATTAAATACTCATTGGTACACACCGGGATTCGAACCAGGGACCTAAGTGTTTTTAAGTCCAAGGTCTAATCAACTTGGCCACAAAATATATTTTTTTTGTTACAAATTTCATAAAAAAGGATACTGTCCACCATTCTCTTGACGAGTGACAAGTAATAATTTAACTCGGGTGTCCAAACTGGTGCCTCAGTCTCCGGTTTCCCCAGATAGGTCTGGAATGCCTCTGTAGTGGCCCAACCGTTGGGTCTTACGTCTTTTAGAGACCCAATCACGGCGTTCACTAGCTTCCTTTTGAGCAATGGTCGATCCCGAAGTTTGGTATCGTAATAATGTAGGGTATTGTATAAAAATGTCACTGGGCGATCTGTAAATTTATAATATAATTGTTAATTAATATAATTTACATAATAATATTTTTATTAATTATTAATATATTGTTGCCTGAAGGCGCTTTGAAACAAGGCGAAATACAGCAATAACATTTATTAATATTTCTTCTTTATTAAGTTTATTGGAGCACGCCATGTGACTTTGTATCTACCTGATGGTAAGCAGACCTACAAAGTCAATTACAGGGGCCTATAAATGCATTGATCGCCCCCAGTATGCCAATTAAAGGATGCGGTCATGAAATGGGCGGCGACATAGACACATTTGCATTACGATTCTATTTTAATAGCTTCGCGTTGCTTTATCGTCAAATAAACTGTCCGTTTTGTAACTGCACCATGATAGGGCACTACGACCTCGATAATAAATCGATGTAATAGTCGTCTGAAAACCGGTGTACGCACAAACTAACCCCAAAACATACTAGGTCTTGCATCTGTACGACGACGGTGAAAAAGGATCCGGTCGGTCATTCTAGCAAAGTTATACACTTTTCTCCCATAAAAAAAAATCATGAATGTAAATCCAATATATTATATTACATGGTCTTTGTTGTTTTGATTACCACCAGACACATACAGAGTCACATGCAAATGATAATTCAATTATTATAGGATGAAAATTAATACAAATAAACCACGTGATTGATGTGAAATTAAGGAAACGTGACGCGAATTTCACTAATTTTAAGTAAAAAATAATTTATTCTTCTAGAAACTGGGAGTTAGAAGAAAAATAGAACATACCATGAAACTTGTAAAGGTATCCTAGATGTTCCAACAGTTGTTCTAGGCTCTTGCTAACTTGTGGTATTTCCAGAGTTCTGTGCAGAACTATGTCCAGAATTGGAATAAACCTCAAACATACGTTGCTGAGGTATACTGGGATCCCATTGTATGAACCATTACATTCTTCTGGAGCAAATTTTTCTGGGTATTTTCTGTGAAATGTTGAGTGTTTGTCGTACCTAAAAAAGAAATAAAAATCTATTAGTTCACCACAGTTATAGCACAAAAAACGTGCTAGAAAAAAAATGGCGTAGTAAGCTCTTAGTCTATTATCAATATTTAAGAGGCTATGTAATTTTTTTCAGGCTAATGCTTTTTAATATTCACCAATAACAGCATAAACGACAGATATGATATTTAGGCAATGAATAGTCGAGGATTGAATTAAATTTAATGATAAGTCAAAAATGCTATCACTAAAAGTATTTTTTTTAAATATTTATTAATGTCTCTCCAAAAATACGAATATTAATTTATCTCCAAATATAGTCTGAAATTTAATTAATTAATTGATATTTACAAAAAAAGCTATTGTTTGATTTGGCGCCTACGTCCTTTCTGTTAATAAAAGTTTATAGGCGGTGATTATAATTTTGTCCCATCCTCACGAACAGAAGTGATATGTAATCTGAGAGTGAGGGTGATAGTTACATAAATTGGTATAGTGAAACTAGATCCGACAGTTTAATAATGCTCACTGACGGATTTTTTGATAAGGGTATTTTTACCTTTAGCTCTAATTTTTTACTTGTTAACGGCAGGTTAATAATACTATTAATTACGTTTTGAGTCCCAAATAAATACCAATTAAATGGTCTTCTATATGACATATATTTTGTGCACTTTAAAAAAAGTATAATATTCACAGTTAAATCTTAATTTAAAAAAAACTCGAATTCATTTATGCATTATAGGGTAGGGTTGACAACTTACCAATTATTTTGTTTCCAATGTTCGGGAGAGTTTTCCTTGACAAAGTCTTGAGCTCGGTTTCTAAGTTCAGATCCTTTGAGGAGCAATAGTTGAATTATGTAGATACACACTTGACTCTCATTGGCATCTGGATTTGGTCGGAGTACCTACAATTATTATTAATACCGATTACGAATGGGACAGTTAACTTGATAAAGAAGCAGTGACGATATTACTATACTATTCGTAATACTAATCCTACCGAAAACAAAACAGGGTTACAGTCTTCGGATACAGGAGATTACTACCTTGTCACATATGTCATCAGGATACGGTTTCCTAGCAAAATTACATTAAAACTATATTAAAGTCTTCGTTCATATACTTGTGTAGATTTAACATGTCGTTATCTGAAAGTAGGAGCACACTTTTTCTGCTAGAGTTTTTACCTGTAAAGTTAAAAAAAGAACACTTACCAAACACAAGACCAGTCTATCGATGGTGACAATATTGTATTTCCATATAATGTCGTTGATTGCGTCCACACATTTGTTTATATGTGGACCGCCAGCCGGGTTGGTGACTTCAAACACGAGGTAATCACAGAATTTCCTTACGTGAGCAGACAGTGCTCGGGCTCCTATCCGTTCTAGGATCCTAAAAAGACAAAAGTACATTGACCTTATGCGTTTCCCTCACATTTTCGAATATAATTGATTAACAATTTTAAAAACTTTTTACTTTAGGCCACGGCAACTGATAATAAATATACCTGGACGACATGGTGTAATGATAAATAAAATATACTTTAAAACTTTGGGATAATATAAGGCTCTTCTGATCAAATCAAAAATGAAAACTTGTAAAAATGTCTTCTTAATAGAAACTACAATTATAATTAATTCATTATTATTAATATTTTTTTTTTTTTAAACTATTTAGGTGTGTAATGCCTGTACGTACAAGTTGTACTGTGCCGCGGTTTCATCCGCCATTTGATTTAAAATAAATCGGATGGTAAATTAAATACAGTTCATGTTACTTGCTGATAATAGAGCTATTTATTGGAAAAAGAGTTTTTTAAATTAATTCAGTAGTTTTTGAGTTTATCCGGAACAAACAGTCAAATATTTTCTCTATATAATATTAGTATAGATATATCACCGTTAATTCATATTGGAATTTGAATAATAATTAAACCAAGTCCAAATTAAACAATATATTACCCAGGATCTCGGCTGGATAGATTCTAGAGTTTTGTTCAAAATAAAAAATCCATTAAAAGCTAAAAACAGATACTGAGAGTTGTTAATTTAGCATTATTAGGAACCTGCCCAATATAATATTACACTTATGCCCGATTTCACCAACTCTAAGGGAGCCCCTAACTAAGTTAAGGGGACAGTTAATGACAGTTGTTTCATAGCAAATATGTGAGATATTTTTATTTCGTAACTCTAAAGGAGCCCCTTAAGAGTTAGGGATTGTTGGTGAAATCGGGCATTAATCTCTTAAATATAATATTTTGATGTTTAAACTAACCATTATTAGACTTTACGAAAATGTTCAAAAAAAATCATACTCACTTAAAAGCAATAGGACTAATTCTATTGGTTTCAAAGATCATTTTCCACAGTAAGCACAGGAACAACGGCGTGGATTGGACGGAGAAATGGGCTATAATATCATTGTCGTTACTCATTGAAGTCCACTTTCTATATTCCTCTTCTACGGATTTCTTTAACAGCTGTTTATTTTCCTTAGGCGCTGGATTCTATAAAAAAAATCGTTTTTAAGTAAACTCAAACACCAGGGAGTAAAGGGTTTTTAATAAAAATATAAGAAATACATTTGTAAAGTGTCTTAGGGTGCAGGTTAAAGGCTAAGTCAAAGTTTCATTATACCAACTTGTAAAACGGTTTTAAACTCGCTGCTAAGAGCTTGTCACTTGTTTAGTGTGACTCAGAATTTTATTCTCACTTCGTCTCTACTGGGTCCGTTGAAGCGTCTAGGCGGTCTCGGGCGTCATAAGGCATCCGTATTTATTTAGTACGGTATTTATTTTTGAAGGAATAATAATAATATGTCATTAAAAAAGAAAAGTACGGAGTCACCAAAATACAAACCTCCTAAGTGCATATATTTATATATAGGGACAGAACAAATAAAAATAGTGTATATTATACTAATGGTGTACATTATTCTATCCATAGCAGGAATACAGAAATCGTGAAATAAATGAATGAGTATAATAAAACAATGATGCATTTACATACCTGTGCAAAAAAATCTTGTAACAAAGGAGGGAAGCATTGCAAAGTGTGCTGAGACCAAGTGTGTGGTGTATTTGTCATTATTGTGGTCAACAACTCTTTTACTGTAGAACTATCACTGCCTAAAACATACAATTTAAGTTACTGTTGGATTTCTATATTTTACTAGCTATATATGGATTCTCCGGGTCATTTGCATGGTTGCAGACAGAAAAGTGAACTGCACTGTTCCTGAACAGAGTGGAAGGTCTTTCTGAATTTAACTCTCCCCTTCACTGTGTTCACCACCTTTTCTACCCAACGATATACTATACCATACATATGAAATACTAATTGCAGTGGAAGTTGGTGCAAGAGGAATTCCAGCAAAATCTTTCCAACGTCTATTGAACGATCTTGGGCCTTCCAGGTTTGGCAGTTGAACTTTTATGCAATATGTTTCCAAGGTGGCGCTAACAGGATCATATAGTATTTGGTTGAGTAGAGAGGGTAGTGAACACAGTGCAGGGGAGAGTAAAAAGGCCTTTAACCCTACTTCGCGGTCTCAAGTCCGGGAATACTGCAGTTCACGCTGCAGGGCACGGAAAATCCATGGATAATGGATAGCTAAGAACATTGTCTCATAAAATACGTACCCATGCCAGTCATATAAATGCCTCTTGCCAAAGTAAGTACCAAAACTCGATTTAATTCTTCGCTCTCAGAAGACACTAAGGTTTTTGGTTCGGATACAACTCGAGACAATTGAAGTTGGACTCCTGAACTACCCAAACTGGTTATAAGCCGCAAAGCTGTGCTTTCAAAACTGAAAAAAAAACTTCTTGTTACAAAAAAAAATACTGGGTCTCTGACATGAAACTAAGAACAATATATGGAACCGCCCTAATGCCTATAATCGCCTATAAAACGAAATGTCAATCGTGTTCGTTGCCGCCATATTGTGTTCACTTCAATCAATAAACGCTCAGTAATTGCTTATAATATTTTTTTGTTCTCATTTTTTCTTTTAAGTTTGTTTGGCGGCGGCCATCTTGTTCTCACGTTTAGAAAGGTTATTTTAGTTATTAGGGTGGCTCGCTATATTATATCCTCCATGGATAGAGTCCACGAGACGCTCATACATATGTTTATTAGATTATTAATTGTTTAATAGATTTATCTTGTTTTTGGGTCAATAGCTATTTTTATGCACGCACAATCCTAGTACAATTTCGTGCTTACGATGGTTAATTTATTATCCGTTAAAATATCATTAATTATTAAATGTCACTTTCAGGTTTTCTTATTATGTGAGCCAGACAACCATTACACTTGTGATCACTTTATTATCAGGAATAAACACTTTTTTACTTGGCGTGTTGGCGTCGGTTTTCAAAAGACATTGGTAGTCAACTTATGCTTATGCGTGCGGTTACGAAACCGCTCGTAATTTAAACGAAAATATATATATATATGGTAACTGGGCCCAACATATAATAGTAACAGCTAATATACTCTCGGATGGCTTTTTAAGTGAAACATTAGTATTTTTGGAGATACAACGAAAACTAATTTCAGTCTAACGTATTTTAAAAGATACTCGTAGAACAAATAAAATATACTTATTTATATCAATTGAACAAAAATATTTATTATCCTTATTCGTTTTACTGTACAGTTTGTCATAGTCTGGATGTTTATAAAATATAATATGTATTATATCATTGTTTCTGGTACACATAGTACAAGCCTGGAGCTTAGTTTGTGACCATAACAATTTGTGTAAATTGTCCTACATATTATTATTATTATTTAAATAATAAATAACAATTAATTTGTATGTAAATTTTTATAAAATAAAAAAAAAAACTTACCAAAGTTGTAACTGAGTTTGATTCGCTTGAGGGTATGCCGACAAAGAATGTATGTTGGAAAGCAAAGTGACTCTGTAATGCGGCTGTATGTGATGTATCCGATATGAAAACATGTCCAATAGATTATGGAGAATTCCCCACGCATGAGACTTAAATACATTGGGTAGTAGTTGGTCTGAAAATAAAATTAAAATTATTACAGAAGTTTTTAGTTGTCATGGTCTGGATGTTTATTAAAATATAATATGTTTATATCATTGTTTCTGGTACACATAGTACAAGCCTAAAGCTTAGTTTGTAACCAGTATAAATTATCCTACATATTATTATTATTATTTCAAAGGATACCTTTTATAGTGTAAATAATATCAGTTAATATTAACATTTAATGTCCCATTTTTTCAATTATTTGGTTATACACATAATTGAAAAAATTGCTATAATTGAAACAATTAGAAAGTAAAGAAGAACTCTAAAAGACAATATACATATAGAAATATTAAATAGTAAATAAAAAAAACTCACTTATAAATCCCTTAATGCCAAGAGATTCAATCTCTGTATATACCAAGAGCCGACTGTAAGTTTCTACAAGCGCTGGTGCCATCATCCCATTACTAGGTATATTTGTCTTATTTTGAGCCAATTTTGCAACATGAGTCACTATAGAATGTATTAGAGACATTTTACAATGCAAAGTTAAACTATCTAAAATACACATTGACAATGGCATTGTAGGTAATGGTGCAGTCGATGGGTTTCCATTAGGCAAAGCTTTCTGATTCCCTAATAGAGTTTCAATAATTATAGCCATTGGTCGAGCATAAAATTCTTGATTTGTAGAATAAGCATTACATAGCAACGCTATTCGGTAGTCTGAACCCATTAATGTAGGAGTATTATTTGATGACATTAGATGTTGTAGAAATCTGAAAATATATGTATATTAAAAACTTATTTTTTTGATAAAAATATAATAATTAAAAATAGGACTTACTCATATTGTAATTTTAAATTACCAGGCATGGGCATGGTTTTATGTTCAGTTTCAGCTTTTTTTAATAAGTGCATCCAAATGCAAATTACTGCCATCTGATGTGTGCAATGAGCCTTCGCATAGTCCGGAACAGGCAACGGTTCTTTTTCAGGGTATAGCAATTCATGAAGTTTTATAATTGGAAGAAAATTTGAAAGTGGATTCCTTTGAATGCTTCCCGATATAAATTGTAATAACACCCACATTAAGTGATCCCGTCCTTTCTTCATATCATGCCCAGTTAGCTTATTATGGAGACCCATGACAATGTTTGGAAAAGAAGCAAATCCAAAGAGTATTAAGTAAATAACTTGTGACGACAAATGTAGCCAACACCAATGCGTGCTAGACATCTCGTCTCCTTCTGTTTCTTGTTCACTCTTCTCCATAGCCAATATCATTAGTTCTACAAGTTGGTCTTCGAGGGCTACACATCGCTGCTTATGTTGTTTCTGTAGCCCTAGCATAGAGCATACCATATCTCGTGAATATGGCTGTTGAAGAACATGTCTCAAAAGGGGTATCTGAGGTTTAAGAAGTTCTTCATCATAAGGTAAATTGCCTTTTAAAGAAAATTTAAGAGATGTTGGATCCAATCGCCAAGGGTTGACAAGGTGATCAGCATATCCCGAGAATTCTACCACAGGTAACATTTGTGAATGACCTATTATTGATACCATTTGAGCACATGGTTTAAAGCTCTCTACGAAACTTGTCAATAATTTTGCCAGTTGCTAAAAACATTAATATAATTTAATTAATCTTAGAAGTGGAATACTATCTATTTATTTATTTATTTTAAATTCTTTATTGCACAAGTACAATTTTGTTATAGGCGAGCTTAATGCCTTAGGCATTTTCTGCCAGCAAACCTTTAAGAGAGTGAAATGCTTAGGGTGCGAAACTTTCGATAGAAGTATTCAATCTATGTATTGACTTATCATTGCCCAGTTAAAACTAATGAAGATAAAGGTCCATAAATTTTAGAAAGTAGTTTCCGTTTGTGTTATAGGTACCTAGCTTTAACTTTAAATTCCAATCCCAAGGTGGTGAAAAAGGGTACAAATGTTTTTATATTTATCAAAATATTAATTTTTATTGCCTGAATAATATTCATTTGTAATGATATACTTAGACATTTTTTTTTTTATCTTATTACAAATGCAATGAGAGTGAAAGTGACATACTATGCACACAGGTTGAAAAAAACTGGGATGGATGGAAAGTACCATAATTATTAGATTAATAATTTGAATTTTTATACAAAAAAATATAAATAAATATATAAATAGTGTTAATTTACAGGCATTAGTATGTTTGTTTATAGTTAAAATAGCTATCTCCAATATTTAAGGTACTTACCATTCATTTTGGTCATTGTTTAAGTTTTTCCACTCTTAGGTAATAAATAAGTTATAAGATATGTTATTTAGGTGGGAGGAAGGTCTCTATAACTTCGTTTGGCCCACCAACCGGTTTCGTTACCACCGCCAATAGAGATGCAAAAACCGTCAAGTGACCTAGTCATGTTTCGGTTTTCGTCTGTGGGTTCACAGGTTTTCAGGAGATTACTGCATTGATTTCTTGTCGAGGCGGTAGTCTTCTTTCAGGGTGCGGTTACGAAATGGGTTGAATTGACGATAAGGCAACAAGTAAATTAAAATATACTCGTAATGCAGTTTGTCGCCACCCATTTCGTAATCGCATAATTTAGCCGGCATAGTGGGAGCGATCAATTTTGTTTAAGAACAATTATTGATCAACCCCATTCATGGACTTTGTAGGTCTGCTTACCATCAGATAGATACAAAGTCACATATGCCGTGTTCCAATAAAAATTAATAAATAAAATTGTAAGAAATGTAAATAATAAAACATACCCAATGTGGCCAATGATGGTTATCTGGGTAATCCTTTTGTATCTCAGTTACTATGAAATATGCAGGAAGTAAGGAAGCATTGCGGTCAAAAATATATTCAATAACATTTAATAAAGCTTTGAGTTGAGGTAGCGAACTGGAGTTAAGTCTGACTGGCAAAGAATGAGCTTTTTCTCTACACCCCTGTAACAAAAAAACAACAAGGTCAAAATATTAAATAAACATTGGCCTCTGAGATGGAGTCAAGACTTCAGTTTCATAAATCATTTATGAGCGGTGCCCAGATCAGCAAAAGGGGGTTAGGTTGGAAGAAAAAGGGATGTGATAAAGATGTTATTAAATCTTTCCTTAGGGGAGATGAAGAGCATGGCTACAGAGTTCACGCGATGACCCTAGAAGTACAGAATGAATGGCTTACTTTGGGGGAAGTTTGTATTCCTCCAGACTTGAAATGGCACACACTCATGTACGATTGGTCTCCGGCACTTATTAATCTTAATGCCTTTCAAATGTACCCTACCTGGCCAGAGTAATCTGGTAAGATGGGGAAGGCAACAGATAAGACATGTACATTGTGCGGTGTTGCTGTAGGGACTGCCAGACATATACTTGCTGGGTGCAAGACTCTACTTGAAAAAGGTCATTATTTGCACCGACATGATAAAGTTCTGCAAATTATTCGTGAAGCTGTACGTCTCAGTATTGCTAGAGCCAGAAAAGGATTATCAACAAATGAAAGACTAACTACTTTTGTAAAGGAGGGACAACTCAAGAAAAGTCAAAGTAAACCTTTCTCAATCCTGGATAAAGACTGGAAAATATTCATGGATACATTCAAAATACATTACAAGATTCCAGACGAACCAGCAGTTTCAGCCTATAGACCAGACATACTGGTGTACTCTCGGTACTTGAAGAAAGTAATACTTATAGAACTCACCGTTCCGTGGGAAACAAACATACCTAAGGACCACAACATCAAGTCGAATAAATATTTTGATCTCACAAACGAAATTTAAAACCCAACTATATGCAGTGGAAGTTGTTGCATTCGAGCAGTCTTTGCACCTATTGAAGGATCTTGGCCTTCCGAAAACAGCAGTTGGAACTTTTATGGATCGTGTTTAATCTACCCGCAACTTGACATTGGCAAAATTACGCGCACGCGTAGAGGCCATTAATATAAGATAATAACAATAATTACTTATTTTAAAAGGACAAATGATTACCTTCATTATTTCTCTGACTCCTTTATAATCAACTCCACCAATAATCCTTCTGATCAGGTTAAAGCTTTCAATCCAATAATCTGCATTTTCATAAGTTAATCTTTCATTTGTTAATAAGCATTCGCACACCATTCTGAAATAAACATTATAATTTATTATTTAAATAAAGTAATATAATATAACCATCATGGATTTAGAGGGTGATTCTTCTTAGTATTATTGTTATAGTGTCAACATTTTGCTCTGGTCACAAACTAAGCAACTAGGCTTGTACTATGTGTACCAGAAACAATGGTATAATACATATTATATTATATATTAGTCTTATGATTTTACTGTTTATAGATGGGTTATTGAGTCTACTCAAAAATGAAAACAAAACAAGTATAATATGTAATTAGTATTGTTGTTCCTGGTAATTATTATATAAACAATGACAAGCCTAGAGCTTAGTACGTGGCAATATGAGGATTGCATTGAAATTGTACTGCAGGATTATGAGGTTGTATGTAAAGGGTACCACACCCTTTTATTTTAAATATTTTTAGTAAAAACAAGGGATGTATATGTAAGTTAACTTCATGCTGGTTTCTATTTCAGGTGCTTTTTATTCAAAGTATTGTATTTTTATTATAAGTATTCTGTGATGTGGCCATTGTACATGAATAATTGTGTTATTTTGGCATTCTAATATAAGCTTCAAAATAAACAGAATATGGCCGTTGGCTAACTTTTGTCACATAGGTTCTTGTTTCCCACAATCTGGCCCAGTGAAATTTATTAGATTAGAAAAGAATTACTTATGAGTATTTGTCAAATAGAATTGAAATTTTGTAATTAAAGAGAAAAGTATTTTTTTTACACAAGTCTCCATATTTAATATTAAAAAATAAGTTCCTTTAATTCAAAAAACTATTCCAATAAATAGGAAATTCAACCACAACAATTTTTGACAAGGTCATAACCTCACAATAAACATTATATAAAAAATACATTGTGTTGATATTCAAACCTACTAAAAGTAAAATTTGGCCAAATATTAACAATATTCAGAACCACACTTTTTTCATGCTTCACAGAAAATGTCTCATATATGATATTGAGTTTAAATGCCTAATTTTTTTGGAAATACTTGTACTTCACCTGAATATCCTTATCAAATTAAGGAAACCAAAGGTTTTAAAGGTATTAATTTGACTTTTGTCTTTGAGCTCTGCAAAGTGTTGATGCCCATATTTCCAATATTACAATTTGTCTGTTAGACTTAGGGCAGGTTTTTTAATCGCCAATTAAAGTTATTCGACAGATAACTTGTATGAAGAATTGTCACATTTTATCATTCTCCATACAATTTATCTGTTGAATAACTTTATTTGACAATTGAAAAATCAGCCCTTAGTTCTATTATTATTTTTTTGATTGTAATTGTAAGTGTTGTAAAAAATATGTTGTAGTTAAATATTTATATATAACTTTTTGAAAAGTATTTTTTTATAAAATATAAAATGGCAGAAAGCTAATTGTGTATGTAAAATGCAGACTTTGCAATTAGGAATGCATTGTCATTAACATTATTTGTGTTTTTTTTGGAGCGGATTAAGAGTATGGTTTATGGTTAGGTTCAAAATCAAGGAGCAAAAACTTATCTAAAGTGGCATTTAGCAAAAAGTTGGTTGTAATTTATTTCCTTTAAAAATTTTTGATGCCCTTTTGTATGCAAAACCAAGAGAAAATTGACAATATTAGCAAAATAACCAAAATCCATATTGGCACGAGGCTAGTAGGTAGTAAGCATCTCTTTTTTTTTGGCTTTGTTTATAAATTCCTAAATTATCAAAAAGGAATTGTAATAAACAGAGTATGCTACATTTTATGCATGATTTTTTGTACTAAAAAATATAACATAATGAAACATATTCGAAAATATGAAAAAAGTACATAAAAGGTATGGCGAAGCTGATGTACAAATTAAGTAAGGATGAGTGACATATAATATGGAAAACCGGCTTTTTCATACGTTGCCCAAAACTGAATTGGAAAGGTTTATATTATTTTATGTATTTTTTATTTTGTTAAGAACTGAATGCAAACGGTTAAAATTATATTTATTTTATACCAAAATATATTTCACCAAATTACTCATTTGAGGAAGGTTAAGGAATAATGCCATTACCAGTGTCTCTCCTATCACCTTAAATTATGAATTCTCTCTTTAATATTTCTCTAATTAAAATTGGGTGTAAAAGTTGGGTAAAATACGGATTCTCTGTCACATAAAGGAAAATCTTATTATATTTAAACAGATGCTAAAATTTCAACAACCAGGTTATAGTTCCAAAAGCAACTTACCGTGCCTGAAGAATATTAGTGTTTACTAAATTTTCCACAATCACTAACAGCTGCTTTAGCTTATATTTGTTTGGCATTATTGCTGATAAAGTCAGGTACTGGCATATAGCTGAAGCTTGTAAGTCTGCGCTCAGTGTAGCCATTACATCGCATAATTTCTTCTGATATACAGCTAATTGTTCATTCTCCTGCTCCGGCTTATGAACAAGAAAACAACTAAATGCTTCCTCCACCGCATCCACCCTCTAAGTTAAAATAAAACACAAGGTATTAAAATAAAATTATATGGAAATATTATTAAATTGCTCAAAATACTACTGACCAAAATTTCATTAACAATAACTGACACCTGCGATTCTGACATTTTTGCAATATGTTTTTATGGAAGAGAAAAATTTACAATTTATCCATTTTAAAATGTAAGTTGTGAGCTATTTCAGTTATTTTTTATCAAACCAGAGAACATTTTAAAACTTTGTTACACTTCATTTCGTTTAAAAAAATTAAGGTTGTATTAGGCATTCGTATAAATAAAAACTTTATTTTATTAATATACCTAATTTACAATTGAATGGATTAATAAAATAAAATAAAATTGTAATAAAAAGTAATTTTGTGTTCACAAGAATAGTGTAGTGCGTAATAAAATGCATGCATAAAATTAGCCACCATCAATGTGGATTCGATCGATTACTACGAATTCAATTGAATTAAAAATTTTATGATAATGAATGTATCTATCCGGTGCTATAAACTTATTAAAACTAAGCAAATATATAAATATATTATTATTTTTTAACTATTTAAATTGTATGTTTTTTTTTCTTGTCTTTTTCAGTTTATGACAAGTAATAAATAAATATCGCGAAGTTATTTCGTATAGTACTTGAACTATACGGTATATCGGACTGGCCATATAGCCGAGGTGGCGTTTGCCAGCCGGGACCCAGTCTTCTTGTGCCCCCCACGGGCCTAACTAGTATATTTGTTATATTATTGGAATATAATTTGTACTGTTATTCATAATTAATAATTGGTATTTAATTATTTTCCGATAGTATCCCATCTACCATTATTGATTATCAGTCTGGCCCCAGGTCCCTTCCGGCCCAGTCCGACCCGGGCACTGCCTACCTATCGTCTGACAAGAAACCGAAGCTCGTCAATTATGGACATTCTTTAGTGGCTTAACTTTAAGTTGGCGGATATATGTAAATATGAGAAAGGCATACTGGTGAACTAACGTCCAATATAAATCTCCGGGGGCAGAAAAACCAATGGGCCATGTGCTTACTCCATTAAGCACGGGCGTAGCCAGGGGGGGTTTTGGGGATTCAAACCCGGGCACGGGAGTAGACAAGGAGGTGGTGTTGGATGAAACCTATGTGAAGGCGTTATCGTTACCTTATAAATCCTGGCTACGCCCGTACCATTAAGTACCTGAAACTGCTCGAGATATTTATTAAACAGCTTGCCCAATGCCCATGTTATTTAATTCACGGCATCTCTCTATTGCTTGCATGGCGTGGTAATAATCGAATGACATCCCTATACTATATACTCTACTATAGTCGAGAGAGCTTTTTGGCAGGGATACTGCAGCGCGCCAGTATCTTCACCGTTCGGCCCTTGTTCTACAACGATAAGTTCGCTGCGTACTGACGCCCGCCGAGTCCAAGCTCGGCAATAGGGATTTCCCATGCCACTCTTGTGACCCCCCTGGGGCTGAGGATTCCCAAATTCCCTGCTACTACTACTGTTATATAATATGTAACATAATATTACTATGACTAGTTATTATGGAAGCCTCCCGCCGCCCATCTCTCTCTATCTGAATGAATGTTAGCTTTGATCTTACAACCTAACCTACTGAAGGGATTTTCATCTATCAACAGAGTGATTCCTGAGGAAGATATTGATACATATACGTAATAGTTTTGTCTAAATTGATTGTTGAAAAAAATCAACCCGCAGCATCTAAAAGCTTTCTTTTTTTAATCCTGCCTAATTCGTTTGTGATATAATAAAACAATTCATTATGGTAGGATTGCTTCTCTTTTATAGCTCTACCAAAAAAATCCGAGATGGCATATGTCTATATTTTAAGGATAACTTACTATACTCTGTATACTAATTCTGTATAATAATCTATTACTATATACTCGTATGTATATACACGGTGACTTTGAAAGGGTGTACTTTGGGCTAATATGAGGTTCTGCTGATCAAATGGAACAACTTTTCCCATGGAACCATGTGTCGCAAATGAAAAAAAATATTGCCTTCTCCATACAAACTAGTAATGTTAAAATGACCAATTTGTATAGGGAAACCAAAATTTTTTTTCATTTGCGACACTTGGTTAATATATAATGGGAAAAGTTGTTCGATTTGATCAGCAGAACCTCATATTAGCCCAAAGTACATCCTTTCAAATTCACCCTGTATAATACATTTTATTTGGGGTTCATGGGAAAGGGCAAACTAGGTAGTACGGTTTTTTGTACTAATAAAATGAGGGTTGAACCGGGAATAAACAAATAAATACAAGTATGTTATTTCGATTATGGTATTTTATAACATCGACATTATTTTTATTGAAATTGATATTAATAATTAAAAAAAATATGTATAAAACCAATCATAAAAATCACTTAGGTTCGAAGTCTTTTCACATTATTTATTTACAAAATTATTGTGAATAAAAAGTAGAGACGTAAATTTATTTATATTAATAATATTATTACAACAGTATATCTTATTTTATTAGTTTTATTTATTCATAGCACCACCCTAGTAAAAAGTACTCTCATTAAAGAGATTTATCAAAAACGGTTCAATTTGACGAACTCAAAAAAATATTCTATAGTAATACATTTTTTTAAATTTTTTTTGGGATCACGGCATTTGACTTTGTGTCTACCTGGTGGTGAGCAGACCTACAAAGTCCATGAATGGGGTCAATCATTAATTGTTTTTAACAATATTGATCGCTCCCACTATGCCGGCTTAATGATGCGATTACGAAATTATATTATATTTTTACTAAAATGTATTATAATTATTAAATGAACATATAATAATATATTTTCTAATATTTATGGAATAATATACGTAATAATAATATACATAAAATTATTTGTAATTCTATTAATTGATTATCGTATTAGTAGTTCAATTATTTTTGTAACGAATGAATTTAGCACAGCAAGAATAAAATCAGTTGTCAAGGTACACATCAAAACAATTTCTATTAATTTTATAATATTAAAAAGAAAATATATATATAAACTTATATTAAAATATGCATTCATATTTTTTATTACATAATATTACATTATTAATTGATCAAATAAGTATAGGAAAACAATGATTCAAAGTATGATATAAACAACACTTCCTTTTGTCGGATGGCGACCATTTTAAAAAGGTATCCGCTTAACTCCCCTCTCCAGTAGTTGCTGATTTGATTATTTAGCGGCAGACGACGCTATTTCTCATTCGTTTGCGAGCGCGTCGTCGGAATAGCCGTTTTGGCCGGCACGGGAATAGGGTTTTTTATATTAAACATTTTTAATAGAGGACTTTGTGAATTAAAGTTAAGTGAAAAATATTAGCGACCACTTTGATTTAAACTTAATTTATCAATATGTCGACCGAAGTCGCGAATAACGTGCCCGCAAATCAGGAGGCTGCGAAAGAAGATGCGCCTGCCGAAAAGGTACAGCCAAAGGAAGAGGCGCCGGCAGCCACAGAGAAGTGTGAAGAGACTACCGCGTCTACTAAAGCGGAACCTGCGGCACTAAAACCTATTACTACACACAAGACAAATTATGAGAAAGATGTGATTTACTTATACCAATTCTCGCGCAATGCGATGCTGCCTTCAACATCTGCATACTGCCTCAAAGTCGAGACTTGGGTCCGCTTGGTCGGCCTGAAGTATGAGGTAAGACTAGTATTAAATATTTTTTTATGTTTTACTTTATATATACATATATATATATATTTAATTTGCTACCGCTACTATTTTGTTTATAGGGGTGTCTTGTTTTATTTAGTTTCATTTGTTCCTTTATATTTTGTGTCTATTATTTATGTATGAGTTAATATTAAAGAGCTGTACGTACCAGAGACTTATGTGTTTTGAAATAAGACCTTACATTGAGTACTTACTACCTAGATATAAAAATACAGAAGTATTAGATAGAGAAGAATAAATTGTTAAGCTGTCGGCTCCAGTATCACTATACAAACTTTTTGTTATACATATATTTGGTGACCGAGTTTACTACCTTACACTTAAAAATACTACAGTTTTTAGGTCACAGGTTCAAAATTCCTGGTGGGTATCAATAAGTTTTAAATAATAAAAAGATGTACCTAAATTAATTTGACAATACTACTATTAGTGTTTATTCTATCCCAAATACCACGACATGCTCTCTATGTTTAGTGTAAACTCTAAATACCATCTACTATAATGAGATGCGAGTAAAACCCCACTGTTGGTACCCTGAATTTGCCCACACAGTTTCTGAAGCCATAAGGCAATCATAATGGTACTACGAGTTTCACTATACCAACTTTTGAAACTTTATATATACATACATATCATCACTGGTGCCTTACGGCACCCGAGACCGCCTAGATGGCCCCAGGGTACCCAGCGGAGGGGTTTTAATCCCACCTCGTCGTAGCCGATGGTATGAGTCTGCACCAAACAAGTGGCTAGCATCGCAATGTTTTGAAGAGACTCAATAACCCATCTATAAACAGTTTCACAAGTTGGTATAGTAAAACTTTATATATGGGGTTTTAATTAACACTGGGACATGAGAAGACTAAGAATACACATCAACCAAATTGAAATCTCCCACCGGGGAGATTTCAAATTGGTTGTAGTAGATTCTTACTCTTCTCTTGTCCCATTGTTTTTTTTAAATTTTTTTATTGGAGCATGACATGTGATTTTGTATCCACCTGGTAGTGAGCAGACCTACAAAGACCATGATTGGGGTCAATCAATAATTGTTCTTAAACAACATTGATCGCTCCCACAATGTCGGTTAATGATGCGATGAATGAATTGCATTACAAGTATACTTTAATATACTCACTGCCTTATTGTCAATTCAACTTCACATTTCGTAACCGCAGCCTGAAAGGAGATTACCACCTGGACAAGAAATTGATGCATTAGTCAAAAGCGGTGAACCCACAGACTAAAATTGAAACATGACTAGGTCGCTTAACGGTTTTTGCATCTGTATGGGCAGTGGTAAGGAGACCAGATATGGAGGTGGTACGAGAGGTGGTGTTTGGTTAGAAATAAAAACCAAGACTGTTTTAAGCTTCCATAAGACACGGGTACATGATGGTACTGATAATTGTATACTAAAGTATAGAATTATGTATTTGTTCAACCTGTAGCAGGTATTAGTAGTAAAAACATTGATATTAGTAGTTTTAAGGTAAATTTAATACCTGATTGGGCTTGGATCTCCCACTGTACTGTATACAAATAAATATCATCATGGGTGCCTTCACATGGGCACAAATCCAACTCGGCTGGGCAGCGTTTAGAAAACTATGTAACATCTTCTCGTCCAAAATTCCTCAGTACCTCAAGTCGAAAGTATTCAAGCAATGTGTGTTAATAGTGAAGATTTACAGCTGATTATGATGATGATGGGTGCCTCAAGGCTCATGAGACTACCTAGATGGCCTCAGGGTACCCAGCGGAGGGTTTTAATCCCACTATGTCATAGCCAATAGTATGTGTCTACCTACACCGAACAAGTGGCATAGCGATGCTTGAATTGACGAAATAATTCAACTATAAACAATTTCACAAATTGGTATAGTGTAACTTGTACTGCGATGGATAAATCATCGATCAAGTTCTTAACATTATTTAGCAAGAAATATAGTTGCTTACTGGCGGGAATAAGTCAAAGACAATTGGAGTATATTACATTCTGAATCAGGTCTTTGAAATACCCTAAATGCTTTATTATGTATCCAACTTTACGAATGGGTGTCTTATGGGACGATCAAGTTTTATTCCCTTCTCGTTGTGACCAATATATTGAGTCTACACTTAACAAGTGGCAGGATCTTGATATAGACTCTGTAAAATATACTTCATATACTAAAATATCTTCATATTTACTTCCTCAAATGTCGAAATCTTCTATAAATACTTCCTGGATCTCCCTTAACTGTTGTTTTTAATCCATTTCTTAAATCATGTAAAGAAGACAAACTGTTTTCAGATCGTTAATCAAATTAATCTTTGATCAAAATTAGCTAACAAAGCACATGTTTAGTCAATATTTATGTGACTTGCTTGACATTACACTAACCATGTGCCTTATTAGCTAATTATGATCATAGATTAGTTTAATCACTTTCAGTAATTTGGGGTTTGTGTAGGTATCTACTTCACGACGAATGCGCGATGGCGTCGCTCGGTGTCCGCTATATAGAATTTATGTTATATTTAAATCAAACCATAACTGATAAAAATACTTACTCGTATATTCAACCATGGATTTAAGGCGAGTAACGAAAAAAAAAGGCTTTTAGTAAATAATTTTAATTTTTTGTTAACTACAACTACATGTGGATAATGCGGTCCAATCTTTATATACTCGTATCTCGGATTAATATCCAATAACGGCGGATGCGAATATGAAATCAAGCGTCATAAAGCGATCTCTGGATCTGCTATGGAGAAGCGGAGGAAAATATCAAAACATTACTAAAGCCAATAAAACCTGACTGGTTAGAGCGCTTGTGTTTCCATATTATTTATTAATGCCTTCGATGATTGGTTGCTATATTAATAAACTATAAATTATATTATAATATTCCTCTACGCTGCGGAGACGTAGACCCTATCAGAAACGTGAGAGAAGGAACATTTATACACTAGAAGTGTTGTGTTGGAGAAAAATGTTGGCAATATCTTGGCAGAATTTAGCACCAACAGAACCATACTCCCGGAGTTGGAAACCAAGCTACGTCTGTCCTCGATTATACAGCCAAGCATTCTCATCTTCTTCGAACACATCTAGACGTGGAGGTGTATCCATCGAGCGTCTTGTAGTAAAGTTCAGGGCATGAGAACGCGATGTAGATCACACCAAAGCACCCTTGGACGGCCCATTACACGAATGTACCCTTAGAGGCAGTCAGAGAGGAATGACGACGAATTTTGAAGCTTGCCACCCACCACACACACCGTGACAATTTTTTTTTGAGTAACATTTTTCTGTCGTATTTTAGACAATATTAAGTTTTTTTTCGTCATCTCTTTAGATTTTTCTTGCTTGTGTAATTTATATTGAGACCGTTTAGGGGCGGGCGCAATATCTACGTCTCTTATTTACACACGTAAAAGGAATAAACTATTTTATGAAACTAATAATACAGTTCTATGCCGCCATATTCTGTTCTTATCAACGCTCACGGATTGCTTGTACTCTGACTTTTTTATTTATTTGTACGGCGGCCGCCATCTTCTGTTCTCAAAACTGGAAATGCGATTTAAGGGCCATGGTCACCTCCCTATTATATCTCCATTATTTATTCTAACTCAAACCACTCCCTTTTACGTATAGCGCCTTAACATTACGAATCGTGGCTATAAATTTCTAAATAGCTAACACTCTAATATCTACCTACGTTGATTCCATTTAATAGACCATTATATCGTGTTCCATTTTCTGTAAGTTAATTCTAAACTTAGCTTAGTAACTAGGTAGGTACCTATATGTGAGACGGATTATAAAGGCTTTTTATAATACTGTAGTTATATATTTAGAAGTTTCTAAACAAAGAGGACAAGCAAGTTAGAGAGGCATTGTTACATTATAACGGAGGGTGAAGCTCATTGAGGCATCTAGTAGTCTAGAAAAAAACTAAACTAGCTCTTATGTTATAGGAGTTTAGGTTTTTATTATTTTACAGTAGGCGAAGGGTGCTCCAGTATGAAATGTAGGTGACCGAGATGAACTAGTTGAAGCATATTCCTTTTAAGCGAGACAAAGGGTTGTTCAATGTACAAACCTGACACCTTTTTGTAAAAATAGGCTAAGAGTGTAGGGAGGGTAATATAGTTAGATCTATCAACTGGTTTAAAAGAGCTAAAATAATACAGCGAGGAAAATCTGTGCTTTAAATTTCAAAATATTTTTAATTTTACAAAAAAAGCTTCAGTCAGCTAAACAAGTTGGACAAAAATCCCAATGTTCATCTACTGTAGTAATACTACCGGGAATGAGTCCTCCGTGACGCTAAAATGTATGATGATTTTGAAATAATTATTTTTGAAATATTACGTTGAGTTATTTACTTTTATTATCGACTTTTAAACCAAGTGTTCTTGTGTTGTTGATACACAAGAACACTTGGTTTAAAAGTCGAATGGGATCCAACATGTTTCTTTTCATTCATATTGTGTCTGAGCGGGGTGGGTTCTATGAAATTAACTGGTATTCTCATGCAACTCCATTGTACTTCAATAAATTGATAACTGTGTTATTCAAGATATTTTCATTTCAAGTGTGGCTGAATTATCTGGATGAATATGGTATTAAGTCGTTACATTTACAATAGCAATTTTGTTATTGCTAACAGGATGATGCGAAGTTTATCTCAATTGTGAACTAAATAAGCAGTTGCATGCATTTAATGGATCAGTTTTACACTCCATTACAATGTAAAGGATTTTATCAATGAAAGGATATAATAGGAAATCATATTTAAGAGTAACGGAAAAGCTTAGTTTGTTCAAAGTGAACAATTTAAGCTACACAAAATGTTCAATGTTTATTGGAAAATACAATTGTCTCATCATGTAATAGGCTCCTGAATATAAATTCACGAACAGTTTTTCATAACAGTCACTTTATATGAAAACTAGCTGACCCACGAAACTTCGTCTACGTAACTTTAACGGTTTACGCATCAGACGCAACGGAATCTCTCAAAAGGAATACATTTTCTCCGTTTTTGCAAAAAAAATCATTGATGCTATCGGTTACATAGCCTTCCTTTTTCGATGGATGGGCATTCAAACACTAGAATATTTTTTCAATTAGAACCAGTAATTTCTGAGATTAGCGCGTTCAACCAAACAAACTCTTCAGCTTTATAATATTAGTAGCAAGAGTATAAAATTGCCCCTCAGATATGGCCAAAGCGCAAATTTTATTATTTAATTAATAAGAAGAAAGTATGTATGGATATTCAAGAGTTTTAAAAAAAAAAAAGGTTGCCCTGCAGAATAAAATTCTGCTTAACAATAAAATTCTGCTTAACAATAAAATGTAATGTTGCACATCCTCCGCCATTCCTAGCTCGACTTACATTAGGAATCCTACGCTTTTGTAAATAAAGTAGAGTACGGGCATCAATTAATGTACGTCAGACATACATAATCGTTAACGAATAAAAAAGTACGACAAAGAAAACACGAAGGGAATGCCATATTTAAATTTTCACTGTAAGAAATAACAAGCTCTTTAGCCGGCGTCTTGTCAAGTTTGAGCCTACTAATAAATCTAAAAGCCTGTCTGAGTGTGGCGACCCTAGATTTACCTAATAGTAAGTTAATGCAAATTTCAAGAATATTTTTTTTTTCCGTACGATTATGTACGTACCCGGCTAAACCCCGTAAGCTACATTGAAACGCTAAAACAATTATATCATGAGATATAGTTTTATCTTCTGAGAAATTATTAATCTTAACACATAAGTAAGTTTCTTAATTAAATATTTTACAGAAAAGGCTTTAAAGTAAGTACGTGATATTTTTCACAATTTATTTCAATAAAAATCCAGCTTTCAAAGAACAGACTTTGCTAATGAACCCGTTTCAGAAGCAGACGTTATTAATTTTGAACAATGGATGTTCGCGTAAATTTCACATTGGAAGTTTGAAAACGTCAGGAAACCAATTTAAAACAGCTTTTGATCAATTTGAATTTCTTCACAAAAGAACTTATCCTGAGACACTAAGGGAATGTGGAAGAGAGTAAAAAGCTTGCAATTCTCTAGCAGAGATGTGATAAAAGATTGTAATAACAAGCCCACTGGCGTAAGGTAAGATTAATCGTACCAGTCTAGATAACTACCGTGTTGGTAGTTAAAAAACTCGTCCCGTGAGTAAGTTACTTTGCGTTTTAACTTCAGTGGCCAGTTTCTAAGCCGACATGGTTGTGGGATTACACGAGCGAGCAGTTTTTATTTCACTGAGAAAATAAAGTTCTACCATTTAGTAATACTTAATAAATAGTTGTTATTGATAAAATCATAAATAATCATTATTGCAGGGTCTAAAATTTAAAATTTACTTCAATCGATCCATTCACACGTTAATCACACGCATTTTTTATTGTCATTTTCTATGGGTAATTGCTTATAGTTAGCGAAATACCAATTGTGACAAATTAAGTGACTATGATTCTATTACCATGCGATGAACTAAAGTTAATTTAAGAGGATTGTGACCACAGATAGGTAGTTAAAATGGCGATGAGCTCATTGAAATAGAAATAGGAATAACAGCCACTTATATAATTAGATACTATTGATGAGTCCCCTCCCGGTCCCTTATACGACGCACCCCTACGTTACCGGGGCTACAATTTAATGTCTAACATTGAATAAATTTATCAAATTATTTGTATAATGAATACTACTTAGTTACACAATTTTAATATAATAATATAGGGAAAATGGGAAAGGTGATTGCTATCTTCGTTTTTAGACATTAGGTACACTTGTCCTTTTTTAACGACTTTTCGAATTCGTTCGCATCTTGGTCGACCACCATATTCTTTACTTTAATTTTGTTTATAGTCTTTAATTTATTATCAATTCGTTCAAGGTAGCCAAAACACCATAACATACATCTTTCTATTTTAATAAATGTCCACTTTTAGTTCACCTTCTTTCTCTCAACAGATTATTTCTAATGCGGCATCTGAGTATAGAGATGGGCACAGAATAAACTGGGTTTTGCGACAACAACAATTAAACAAAATTTTATAGTGTATTCCAAAATTATAACAGACTTGTTTTTTATCCAATAAGTGTATACAGATAAGTTTGAGCTACATTTTTTTATTCTTATTGATGACTCACACAATTCAATTAAAAGCCGATGCCTATAATCTTTGGTAATTGTTCGTTATTCTATAGACACTATCATCATCATCATCATCATACCCTCAAGGAGTCGCCTCAACGACCGGTTCTGCGCTGCCTGTAGCCATCGGCTTCCCGCGACCTTTGCTGCGGCCTCCAGCACGCGGTCGCCACTCGAGACCCTTAATGCCTCAAACAATACATACAAGACAAAAAGTATTTTAAGAACATTATTGTTTATCATATTACATATTATTTTAAATTTACAAATGATAATATTAGTATTTATCTACTATTATTATATATCTGCGTATATATGGCAGTTAATTGTTGATGGACTCTGTTTGACTTTGTAATTGGTTCCCGAACAATTTTATTGTAGAGTCTATTTGCCTAATATATACGACAAGTGTATTTCCGCATTCATCAAGATTCCTTCGCGTCGCGATCGAAGGTTTCAAAGTACCGAGAAGTGCGCCATCATGGGAAGCGATTGGGCGTTAACGGCTACATTATGCAAAGGCTTTTTTCTTCAAATATTTGGTCAGAACAATTTTCTTGCTGTTTGATCAACAAAGTGATTTCCGTATGCCCCGATGAAGGGCACACGTTTACTTTCGTGTCAATAATTTTGTTAAGCACTTTCCTAAATACTGTACTTTTGTTATCGCAAAATGAATATTTTAATATTTAACCTGTTATTATATGTAATTAAAAATAATGTTACAGCCACTAATAACCATCATAATTTATTGAATTTATTAATATATTGACAACTTTTTATACAATTATCTCGGAACTTGTAGAATGTTAACAAGAAATTAACTTATTCTCGTATTTGAAATTGTAAATTTTCATTTAGCAACAGACATTATGTTAAGCTAAACATGTAAACTATTTATTTATAGTCTTACTTTTATATGCATATGTTAATATATAAAAGTATATATACCTGAGAAGATCTTGACTTGAGTATCATATTACATTGGTTGAACACTAACTCCATGTTAATTATATCTTTAGTACTTCAAATATCTCATTAGACGTTGGATCTTCTACAATATATTTATAAAATGTTTTGGTTTTAATAAATTTATAATTTCTAATATTAATTAAAATTTACTCGTACGTAAATAATACAATTTACCTTATTTTTTAGTATTTATTTTGTATACAATTGACGTATTAATCATTCCTCATTTATTATATACTACTTTTAACATTGAATTGTATATTTAGTTTTACCTCATTTGATCGTTTCTTTAGTACCAAACTAAAAACATATTTACCGTTATTTAGGTACATTTCCGTTTTTTTTTTTAGTAAACAGTATATAACTTTATAGACAAAGTCTATTTATGGGGCCGCGAAATAGATATAGGAAATGGGCGACGACAACCATAGATATGTATTACGAGTCTACTGTAACCCTTGTTTTTTTATCGTAATCATAAAAATATATATATTATGTAACCGAAACCGGAAAGGAGACCACCACGACAAAAAATGGATTAAGTAATATCTGTGAACCCATAGACTAAAACCGAAAATGACTAGGGGACTTGAAGATTTTTGCATCTATATACAATGAAACCGGTCGGTCGGTCGGTTATAGAGACCACCTCTTAACTAAATTATCCCAATTAATGCAATAGCGAAGCATGTAGCTCATAATTAGCAGTCGTAGACACTATACAGATGGAATATAGACCTTCGTAAACCAAACCCCTAGAGGGTACCACAAAATAAAATGTTGCAAAACGCTCATAGACATTTTATATAATTATATTTTGTATCTTGAATAAAAATATATAAACTAATTAATTTACCAATAAATTTAATTACGAATAGAAAAAAAAACAAATACAAAATCTCTATTGAGAATTTTCCGATGCTGCATCTGTATGGTAGCGGGATTTTTGAAATCCTTTACGGTAATCTCTTTTCAAGATATTATTCAATGTTGTAAAACTTACAGCATTAGAATGATATAAATATGAAACAAGATGCATTTTAGGTGTCACGAATCACCAAAACTATTAATACTTATAATATGTAAAACAAATTAGAAATATATACAACATTAATACAATAATCTGTGTTCTATACTATGTAGATTTCTACCTTCCTATTACTCTGTTATTTACTCAAAGAATTATCTTGCCAGTCTGTCTGATCAAATTAGGATTAACATTAAATAAATCAATGTCAGACAAGGTCTCGATATCGGTAAAGGAACCCAAGAGTTATTCTATTTATCCTTTTATGTTTTGCAGTCTTCATGATGTATTCATGAGTTCACATTCGGTACGTGGGCTTCACTTTGATTCCTTAATGGATGATTTCCTTTATCAACGCAACAACACTGGATCAACAGGGGACCCTCTTTGGATCATTACGCTTGCATTTTGATTTGAATATCCGCCCTACATGTACCATTGAATTATTTATTTTAAAAATCTATTTAAATAAAAAAAATGCTGTAAACAAAGTTTTGTACCCATTTCTGAAAAATATTTCTTAAAATTATGCGACCTAAAAAGAAAAGGTATAATTTAAAAGTTTCGTCAGCCAGCTGTTTAAAAAATGTATAACTAAATATTAGTTTTATTTAAATTTAAATTGTAGGTTTTTTTTGTTATATTTTCGGTATTTTTTTTATTCCCCTTAGTTCGATTCCACACAATCGTTTTTGACCTTATTGAGTAGGTATCAAATATTTAGTATGTATTACACATATTTATATTAACAGTACTAGATAGGATTGCCATTACGAAAATTCCAGTTCACTAGTTAATCATAATTTTATTACTAGTTAACACTAAGAATAGGTTGAGATCTGAATTGTACTGGATGTGTAAATTAATTTAATTATCTAGCCACATCAAATTAATCTAATGAAAACGTTGAACCTAGTACGTTATGTACGTATCGTGGTACTGTTATATTATTTTATGATGTTCAATTATCATTGTGTTTAGTAGTTAAACCTGCAAATGAAAACGCATAACGCACTATTTTTTCATCATCAGTCTGCTTTTGACTGTTGCTATCCTCACAAGAATTATCTTTTATATTTAATATCCATTTGGGGAACCTATTGGTTTTCTTTATTTCTGATCGTTTCAACATATTAAAAAAAAAGTGTGTTATAAGAAATTCCTTTTTTTTTAATCGAGCCCCTAGTGTGTATCGTTATATGTGTTAACGTTACAAGAATCAGGGTGGTATCCACCGACTTCAATACCGTGAAATCTCGATAACATCCACGTAAGATTATTTTGATAATCTTGGAAAATAAAGCTATCCTATTGGCGTATAGTTAAAAGATTAACGAAGTGGTATAAGTAAAAAAAATAACCACTAGATCTGCTACTCGGATAATTATAGAGGCGCTATTTCGTTCTAGAAGGTTTGTTCTCTGCATGACAGCAGACAATAAATTTCGGTGGAAATAGTTTTCAAAACTTTTAAACTGGTGTCGAAATAGAAATCAAAATATTTGTCTTAATTTGTAAACAATTTTACGGAACCTACTCGTAAATATGCCCTGCGTAAACTATGCGATGTTTAGAGACTGACTTCTCATAATTTAACTTTTCAAGGAAGTATTAAGGTCTACACAGTCTGGGTGATTATAAAATACGGATTAGTACTGTTGCTTCTGGTACAGAACTTAGTTTATGACCAGGAGTGTTTGTGAAATACCCTACTATATCAAATTAAATAATATATTACCCCATCGAGCGACATTTCCTGTTTAAATAATTAGGTCTATGGAAGGAGATTTACGCTAGTGAGGAAATAATTAGTAAGAAATGGCATAATTTAAAAGGATTTTCGATTTTTTTTTGTATGGCATCGTTAAGTTAAAGAAACATTGTATGAACTGTATCGAACTACCAAAAGGACACAACGTCTAAACATTCAACTTAATTATATCACCGTATATTTAAATTTGGCTTAGTTCAACACACACCAACTTTTATGAATGCTAAAAAAGAAGAGACAGTAAATGGTACGAGGACCACTCTCACAAGGAATAAAATATTTAAAAAAGAACTTGTCTTAAACATGTCTTATACATATCTTTATGTCATGTAACACTGCCGAGTTGAACCAAGCCTAAATGAAGATGTATGATGATAATTAAGAACCGGATGCACCTATTAAATTCGTTATAAAGTCTTTTGGTCGTCGTGTCTAGAGTTTCAAACTATTACCGTAAAATACTTAGTAAAATCTATTCAAAGCACTTAAAAATTTAAATTCATATCTTATTATATTATGTATAATAAATACTAAAATATGCTAATTATAATTTTGAATCTAATTTATTTGTAAAAAGAATTTCAAGGGATAACTATATAAAGTGCAAATATATAACTTATATATTTGCATGCAAAAAAAGAGAAAGCAAATAATACTAAACGAATGCAGCACAGATTTGAATGGAATGCAGTTAATGTGAAAAAAGTAGGTCCTTTAAATGAAATATAAAAGGAATATATAAATTGATATTAGATAAATATCAATGGTAAGTGTGCCTAAAAGATTGGCCCCGTTTTCCTGCTATATAAAAGTTATAGTGTATTCAATTATTTGCCCCTATCTAGTTGATTATTCGAAGAGGCTGTATGGCTTAGTAACTTTGCCTTTTCATAATGCTTAAAACTAATAACTATCTAGTATAATGAATAAAACTAATAATATTTATACATAATATTCAAAAATAGAATCCTTAGCTTATTTGTTGTTATGACGTCAATAAATTAAAAGACTCATTACTTTTCTGTTTTTAATCATAGATTATGAACAATATTTATTTACAGAATTAAAAGATAGGTACCTATAAAACATAAAATAGGGATATAAATAATTAAATCAATTAATACAGAATACGTAAATAATATAAAAAAAGAACACTCCCAAAACAAAAATAAAATATCTACAATAAAAATGAAACCTACCAAAGAAAATATAATATACATACATATGTATAAAATATTCATTGTCCGTCATATCCAAACCCCGTCCCGGTCCAAAAGTATCCATAACACTGGCAGCATTACCTTGTTAAACTGCCAGTGATATACGTTGTTTAAAAAAGTTTTTTTCATTTAGAAGGGCAAATAACTTCTTCCCCAAGACTTCACAAAGTTTCGGATCCCCAAACCCCAATCATAGATTATAATAAGAATTACTAAATACGTAACTCTAAACATTAGTACAGTATAATATTGAAGACGAATAAAAAAAAATCTGTAATGAATGACTCAAGCATTACTCAAGTTTACTAAGAGGATATCGTATAGTTAACGTTACCTATAATGCATACAAATACAGAAAACTTTATAGCGGTCTTTCACTAAGCTGCTTGTACTTTATTTGTCATTGACATGTTGAAGTTCAAGGTATTTAGTAACTTATCGGGAAGCGTTTAAGGTGTATTATTCTGTAAATATATGGTTGCATACATAGGGGTATTAGGGATCCTAATGCATAGGGTGCAGAAGCTACGTGTGCATCGTAGAGCGTTGCCCCCTTCCGTATATTGAAGTTTGGTCACAGAATATTATAATAACAATAATATGTACTTTGGTGTCATTCAATATAATGTTAACTGTATGGGCTGTGGACGGCAAGTCAATTATTTAAAAAATACTTAAGGTTAAATTAAACCTTAATACGATTGGATTGTGTGTGTTTTTGTATTCTTTATTTTGCCTTCCTTCGTTAAAAGTCAATTAAGCGCGAGTATTTTTTTAGTTTTAAAATTTCATCATCTGAAAGGGGAGCTTTTAATGATTATTTGATGCTGTCACAAACTATATGTTCAAGAATTATCAAAAATATATAATTCGTGCTTTCACCTAAAACAAATGTAATTTTTGGAACGTTTATTAATTAAACCCTGTTCATTTCGAAATGAGTTTGCAGGCTTTTGGATTTTTAATTTATGTCACTATTAAAACTAAAACATCGAAATACAAGAAATCATCTTTAAAAATGCGTTTTATATAGTGTATTGTACACTTTATTAAAGTCCCAAATAAAATATTAAACTAATTTTAATAAAACTTTACGAATAATTTATATGCGATAAAGTTTTTAAAAGTTCCTTATAGCTAAACTTTTTAAATAATTTCATTTATTTCACATACTTAAACAAAAATACACAAAAAATATATGACATTTATAACAATAAAGGAATTTGGTAAAATTATCTCGACTCTGCAACTTACGAGCCCATAAATAATATTATTTACTATCAATACTTTATTATCACTTAAATTGAAAGCTTCGAACGGTTAGTAGTAACGGCCACTGCGACTGCGCTCGAAGCACAGATAAAATAAAATAGATAACTTATAACTTTTATGATTAAACCGGTCAACGGCCTCGTGGACTCGAAAACAGAGATTGAAATTATAGATATGTCCCTCTTTTAAGTAAAACTGCAAATTATCCTCCCCATGGTGATCGTTTCACCTATTACAAATCATAAAAAATATATGAAATAGAATATAAATTTATTTAAATCTTTTAGAAGCCCTAGACCAAGGACCCAAAGTCTCAATGATAAAGAAATAAAATAAAATGAAATATATTTTGTATCTACTACCCTAATTTTAAGGAAATTTGCTTTACTAGCCGTGGCATTACCGCGGTTATCATTTATGTCACATGATATTAATAACCTGGGGCTAATTTTATAAACGTGACAATTATAATAATTTGTAATAATGTTTTGTTTAATTTGAACAAACTAAAAAATAATGTTTTATAAATCCTCATTGTAAATTACCTCAGTCATCAGATAATATATATTAATAATCATGTAATAATAAGATGTGCCCATATCAATCTTTTAGGCTAGTTCGTTTTGCTTAAAACCTTTAAAAAGTTTAAATGAAAACATGGCATATCTAACACTCATCGCGCTCTATACACACGCACGGTCGTCGGCCAGATTCTTTCTAAACCTGACCATGACTTTGAAATTGGGTTAAAATAATTATTAGATAATTGTAGGTTGGTTCCTCTCGTCGCATATTTTATTAATAATCTTACAGTTAATAATGTTTATTGAGGTCGCAATTCTTGGGTTGTAGCGATTAAAATAAAATGACACATTTATGACGCATGTTATTTGTTTTGATTAAAATATGAATATTATATTAATATATTATTTCCTTTGTATAATTAGGTATTGCCTGAAAAGTAACCAATTTAATTTTATTCTAATTAATCGAGAATTTATTTAGATTTATTAAAAAATCACAGCCAGTTTTAAACTCCGACAGATTTCAAAGTAGTTTTCGATTTATTGTTTATATTAATTTAATTTAAATGAATGGTACTCATCCTTAATATAGCGTTATAGCATAATTATTATATTTAGCTCTTTTCAACCAAAAATACAATAAAACGCAATACCAATATCAAAATATTTGGGTAGGTTGTTAAAATGAATAAATTTTCAACACAAATTATATAGATATATAATATCACTAAGTTGACGTTTTAATTATGGAATAACCTTATACGTAGTTAGTTTGTTTTGTCAGATTGTACCTTAGTAAAAAATCTAATAAAATTGTCTAGCTAGTACAATAATATAGTTTAATTTCTGAAATACAGTTTTTAGATAATAGTTTTCATTGTTATAAGTTACTTTACCATTTTTAATGGGTAAATTTTAGTGAGTCGAAAAGTTTACATACCTATTTAACTTTTAATATTGTATTTATATATTTTTTAAATCATATAATAAGAGAAAACTTATTAAAATAGCATAAAAAAATGTTAAGACCCTTAGTGTATATTCAATAAACGTAATTTACCTTAGATTTGACTAATTTTAATATTAATATAATTGCTAGGTTTACTTTAGCATAGCTTAATACATAAATGGTGTTGTTTTTATATAAAAATAATCCCAAAATCATGTTTACTTTTTATATCACAGATCTGAGCCGTCATATTGAAATTTAATTTCATCTGCATTTTACAATCCCAGGATTCATTTATACCTTCCTATCTAACATAATCCAACTTAGTTTAGTATTCTAGCCGTGATACAATCTGTCAGACAGACAGGATTTTTTTCACATTTCTAATATTAGTATGCATATGGATTTCACAATTAGTTCGTAAACACAACACTCGAAGAAGATACAAGTATTCTATTTAGATTAAACATTGTTGCCATAAACCTGTTTCTATGTTTATTTTAAAATTTACAAATAATTTGTAACCTATTTTAAATATTTTGTTTTCATGGCGAACACGTATAATAATAGGTTGTAATTTATTTTGTTTATTGTTTGACACCTTATTACAACAAACTTTGTATTTTGGTAAGTAGGTCAGTTTCGGCAAAAGCAAATGTAAACCAATAATATTAATGAAAAACAATCGACAAATGTTATTTACATGTTTTTCATAATAAATAGTGCAGACTATTTCTGTTTGTTTCTTCTGGTGTAGTATATCCATGAAAACTGGTTACATAAAGCGTATTTTAATAACAATAAGTTGTATTACCTAAGTAAAATTAGATATATTTACTAAAATAAAAAAGGGATTGATATTCGTGCACTTCGAGTTCCGTACAACCAAAACACTGTTTATTTTTCTATCAAAACTTCTGAAACGAAAATAAAAATAAAAAAAAGATAAATTAAAAAATATGTTTTAATGATTCTAGATTAATATGTTCTAATAATATTTCGAGCACTCAGAAGACTACATTTTAACCTTAACCGGTTTTCAAGATATCGGTCTGGAAAAAGACAGTAATCCCATAAAAATTCTCTTCGGTCTTTCTTTAAAAAACATAAAATGTATCCCATTCCATTAAGTATATTATACATTTTAGCTTGGGTACTTCATTCATTAAGAGTGGCTAATGATCACACGATTTACTTAGTATATTATTACAAAAATCTGACCTTGTTGACGACTGTACATTGCAAATATCAAGCTAGTTCATTATTCATTCAAGTCATTAGTTAATAGAACTTGGATGGCTCGCCGTACGTAGCTATGCCAGGAATGTTGTTTATACTCGATATCAAACAAAGGAGTAGTGATCACTAAGTACTATAATTTGAATGAGTCCTTTGCAAAAACACGTGTCTATGTAGTAATTTTAATTTAACTTTAAAATATTGCGTGGTACCATTGTAGGGAAAAAACGTACATATTTGAAGTATTTTGCTAAATGTAGGCTTTGTATGGAAGAACGAATTCAGACGCGTATGGACGCAGTCAGATTTAAAACCAAGACAAGAGGGTATGTCATACATAAGGTATGTCCAAGATAACTTGGTAACATATCTTAATATCGCACCTTATAACGAATTGTAACTTTTAGACGTGAGGAACCACCATTCAGATCGCTTAATTTTCGAGAACGGAAAAACTTTTTCTTTGGGTAGAACGATTTAATACGATAGCAAAACCTCTGGAGAGATCACAACGAAGCAATGCAGATTCAGACAACAATATATATGTCCTACCAGGTTTTCTATTCTAATTCGGAAAATATATGCGGTAGAAAGTTTTGCGAATATCTGTTTGAATAATTTATACCACTATTTCGCTTGGTATTAAGGTAAATTTGTTTAAATGTCTTCTTTCCTTATGAAATAGGAAAAATAAGGCTTCTCTATTAATATCATATTAAACGTATATGGAAGCGTTTAATGTTAAAATTGTGGGTATTTCACATATGAAAGTTTTTTAATATCTCTTTTTTCGAAAGTTGTGGATATATTTATCAGCAAATAGTTTCGATTGCATAAATTAAACTTTGCCAAACTCTTTACTTCTCATAGTTAATACACACATGACCATCATCTGTTTTTTTAGCTCCCGAATACATTCAGTTTGCCACCCATCTGTACTTAAATAGTAAGCAACGGAAAATAATAAGGAAGAAAATTAGACATATACCTACTCAGATCAAACCGACTCATTAAAACTCAAGTGAAGCTGATGACAAGCATTTAAATGTTTAGTTACTCCCATGTGGTGCAGTGGGAACGGGAATGTCTACATAAAAAAAAAAACACTACTTACCAAAGACATTTAGCACTCTAGTTAAACGGGTTAGAGTACATTTTCATATATCATTCTCCCCAAGAAGTAGTGGCAAATGAGTTTTGATATGGATTACGGGGAGCGATGTGTTTTGCGATCTTGACATTTTTGTAGTAGGTACTAATATTTGAGTTTGTGTAATTTAAAACCGTGTGAATATAGACGTAAATGAAATACTTTAGATAGACGCTGGGTATGCAGAGAATCACATCAGTGAGATCTTTTTATTCGTAAATTTTACAAAAGCAAAGTATTCTTATTTGTGGGATCCTAACGTATACGCTAATGTCTATAGTTCGTAACACTCAAGGTAAAATTACTAAATGTATGACGATTTAATAAACATATGAATATAATAAAATAGTAGGTATAAGACAATTTACAAAATTTACGTAGATTACGTAGAAAAATAAACAGAAATGACAAATAAAATAAGTATATATAAGTATTATGAAGTCACAAATGAAATTCTTATCCGTGAAAGTCTATACAAGCGCAATACTAGCAAGTAGTAATTTTAACCATCTTCTGAAGGTTCTTTATGTTTCAAAGGTAAAACTTAAATAAGGTGTTTCCAATGCGGCACTGACTGGATCTATAGTATTTGGTTGCGAAGTCGGTTGCAATTCCAAGTACAGTGATTTACCCCTGCCTTCTTTCTACAGGATATGCTAGGAGACAAGTTCTCAAGGAAGAATACTTTAACGAAATCTTAACTTTTCTAAGACGTTTACGCACATTCTTTTAGTATCAATATCTAAAACGTTTATTTTTAGGGTAACACGTAACTAACATGCATTTTTATACGCACAGCATATAAAAAACTTCCGCGATGTGTTTAAATAGTTACGCATAGTCAGATTTTTTGTGCTACATAATATGCATGCATATACAATGCGATTATTATTCATGTTGTAGTGTAAGTTTGTCTTATTTGGCTAAAGGAATGTCTGTCGGCCAGCCCTTAGTCGTCACTGAGCTGAAGTATGACGGAAATGCCTGTCTCTTTCGTCACTAAGCTGCTTAACGTTGAAGGTTCTTGATTCATAAATATTCGGTTCACGCCGGCTGTCACTCAATCCATACCGTTATATTTATTAATATATAATAAGCGATGCGCCCTGCAATGGTTTCTAATAGTTTCCTTTTTGTTCTACATTGGGTAACTAGTCACAAGGACAGGATAGACCGAAATAAGAACAAAAAATTGTATATAGAGTTATAGGTATATAGAGAACTTTCCCAAAAGTTTATCGTCAATGAAACAAGTTTCTGTATTTATATATCATATCTATTTTTTTTTTTAATAATTCTCTGCCACCAGTGGATTTTAGAGTGCTAAACTCCACTGAAACAGAAGATATGTTTAAATACTCGTAAGTAGTGTAAATAAATAAAAAAAAACAGTGACAAAATTTGTGATGGTTCATTTAAATCTGGATGTCTTAGCGGTTGCGTGCAAGCGAGGGTATCTCCACGATTTGAATCTCACCCTCCAGGAATTTGTTTATTCTGATGTTTTCGTTAAATTTCTAGACTTACATTTTGGAAGTTTAAAAAACAAATATCAACATTTATTTTCTGTGAATTTGAAGCCTTAAATAGATAGGAAGACCTATGTATTAATAATCTATTATATTATATGATTAAATAATTTCGTATAACTTTAATAAAATACAATATAATGTTTTTTATAGAGAAATTTATTATCAAATAATAACGAAAACATATTACAAAAAAACGTTAAAAAAAGGCTTAAAAAAGGTTAATCCTCAACAACTTCAAAGTTAGGAATGCGGTAAATGGTTAGATAATGCGTTCGATTACTTATGTTGGTTGCGTTACATATGTTTTTGTTTTGCAACGAGAAAAAGAAACTGCGAAGCGCCTGGTTATTCGTCCGTAAAATAATGCCGCTAGAGGCATGCTTCATGCACTTTCTCATTGTGCTGCATTGTCCCTAATATCTTATGTCTAACAGCGTTTTGCCGTGACAAAGCGGCTGTGAGCTCTGGCAATAGACTTCACTCTAGTCGACTTAGACCGTTGAATAGATAAGAACTTTTGTCCCAATTGCGCTAAGTTCCTGTCTGAATAGGGTTTAACACTGACCTAGCAGTGCCTAGCACAGCTGCTCATTATTCAGGAGTGTTTCAAAGCGATAACAGTTAAACTTAGTTCCGACTGTTGCCAGACTAGTTTCGATAAAAGCCATGGCTAAACGACAGTTGGTTATTAAAAAAATGGTGAGTGATAATCTGAAGTACCCCCTTTGCTAAGACTCTGCTGGTTGTTAGCATGTCCAGCCTTGGCGACAGTGCGTAACTCTTACTTAGGGCAGAGTAATATATAAATAGTCGTTGTTTTAACCAAAATAAAATAAAAATTTCCAACTCTAAAAATTTAGGCCATTTTTACAGTCCAAAGTAATGTCTTAGCGACAGTCTATTAATCTAGTCTGGATAACATGGACACGGACTGAACGATTATTTAATGGTGTCTTATCAGTGTTTAGAAGTATGAAATATTTTGAGTAAAATCATTGGTCTCAACACCAATACTTTAGTAGCTGATTCACCGTCGCAATAATATTAGGATTCCGATGATTATTAGTTTATTATTAGTTAATTTACCGCGTTTTATTTGTATCAAAGCTCAGCTATAGATTTTGGATAGCATCGAGTTAACAAATACTTTATATTTAATAACACATTTAAGTTGTGATTTGTAGACTGACTGAAAATATTATTAAATGCCTTTTGTATGAATGACTAACTGACACTTGAAAAATCTTGCCACGGTAACTGACTCACGCATAATGGTGATCACTGTTCGGCTTGTACTTCAAATTGTTGTGACCTATAACCATGGTTCTATTGTCGGGTTATCAACAGCAATAGGTACTTGGAATGTAAACGTTGTGACCACTGACTATGCGGGCGGTCACTGGAGAACTCTTGGCCCCTCTTTATGCTCGGCAATTGAAGGCGACCGCATTCGTTTGTTTATTGTACGGACACTTATCGCTTCTTCGAATATTTTGTTTGTTCTAAAATAGTTTCTGCCTTATCAAATTCTACGCCTTCACTTATCTAATAGTTTGTCCGACACTTTTCGAGGATATGGAGATAGCTATCCATTTTTATGGGTTTAGTCATATTTTATCAAAGCACTTTTAGATTTCTCTTTTAGGGTTCTCAAATACGAATAAAACACAAAGTTAAGTAGGTAACACTTGAGTATAATCTCTGAACCAATTTGGGACTATAAATAATTACTTCCTTTATTTCTTCCGGCGAATTCTAACAATGTTTCTTTACGGTCTTCTGTTAACTCATTTGAAATATATTGTTTTCTTTAACTGATTTCACATCCATCACTCTTATTTGGGTGGTCTGTTTACTAATATTTGTAACTTGAACATTGTTGCCCTTAGTAATACTTTGTTGTTCATTGTACTTCATCTACTTTAGTGTTTTCAAGTGATGAAATGGAAACTGTGTGCTCGTTGTAAACCAATTTCTATGGGGGCATTGTTTTCATAACATACGACCTCTGTCTGCCCGTGTGCTTAAACACGAGAACTACTTATCCGATTTGTGTGATTTTATTTTTAATTATAGGTATTATAACTTTATATTTAGACGCTTACAGTAAACTCAACTGTACATATTTTAGATTTGATAACTATAAACAATTTAACCTTCACAACTTAAATTTAGCTCAGTTTCTATAATAAACAAAGTAATATTAAACTTTACAAATCAAACAAAGTGGTGAGTGGTAAGAGCTTTTCTTATTTTTGCATTGCTGGTGCAGAACAAGTCTAAATCAATAGGGTTGTTTGCTTTCTGAGAGACTGCAAACAAATGAGTTCTGTCTGTTATCGGAATTGACTTGTGGCGTTGGCAATACAAATTTCTGTCTCACACATTTTCTGGTACTCGTAGCGGGAATTAAGAAAGAAAGTCTTTGGAGTCGATCGAGCCTTTTATTACAGCCATCATATAGTAAGTGTCATTGATATCTCGACGTGTGATTAGCGGAAGAAATTGATATCTTTCACAGCGGCGATATAGCCAGATGCTATAGCCTGGACTTTTAGTCAAGTTACCTAAGACATTTCTTTTGATTAGTAGTCTCAATACGGCCTCTGTATACTTTATAACAATATGTTCAGGTCATTGGCACTTAGGTATCATATCCTTGCGAGCAGAGCTAACCAGCATCGCTTAAAACTTCATACTATCAGAAGGTTTAGTGATCTTCATTGGCTGTTAGTGGGTTATACAAGGTGACTATGAAAGGTTAGGCTAATAAGAGGTTCTTCTGATCATATCATACGCTTTATTGATCAAATCGAACAACTTTTCCCATGGAACTATGCGCGACTCATGGTTCCATGGGAAAAGTTATTCGATTTGATCAGTAAAGCCTCATATTAGCCCGAAGTACTACCTTTAAAATTCACAATGTATTAAACGCCAAAAATCGATTTGATTATATCCGATTATTCTCAAAACATTTATCTTTAGAACAATGAAGATAACTATTGTTTAATTTACGTGTTTTTTAAATGCACTCTGGTGATAAATTTAAATAAATATTAACTTGTTATTGATGTTATAGCTTAACACTATCGTTATCAACCAATCCAAGGAGAAAAAAAAGGTCTTAAAGCTGACCTGAGAGAGTTTAAAGGTCGTATGAATAAAAAAAAACAAGATAAATGGTTCCTTTATGAAGAGTGACGGTAATAAATAAAATGGTAATTTAAGAACATTTACATCAAAATCTGTTATTTAAAACGCAGACAATGACGTTGTTGTCTTAAAAATATGTAACGGACGGAGCGGACATCACATTTCCTTTACATCTCATTTACATTAATATCAGTTTTTTCAGTAGATATTTTCAGTCTAGACTTATGTATTTATTGAGGTTTATAGATCTGTTTCGAATTACATTTAACACCTATATCAGTAGGCGGGCTGTATCTGAACCGCAATAAATCGCGCGTGCCTTATCTTCAGTCAGCGTCGCCGGGGTGTCACCATTACTTAACCATAGTTTACGCTAGTTTTAAACAAAAGCGCAATTAAAATATTAAATTTTAACTCGACTGTATTCATTAAATCCCATACATTTTCTATACGTAAGTATAACAAACAATGTGTTCAAGCCATTTTAACAGTTTCGATTGTTGGAGTATTTGTTATTTAGCGGGTGGATTAGGAACTTGTTTGCTTTTCAAATAATTCTTTGTTCCTTTACCGCCAGGTTTCGTCATAACTTCATAATGTGATAACTACCTATAGGATTTACCGAGGTTATTTTGCCCGATTGTATGGATATTCAAAAAAATATATAATCCTACCTTGGGCCATAAATTCAAAATAAATGGGAAGATAATTAATTAATAGAAAAACGCAAAATGTAATTAGAAATGAATTAATTTCAATAAAACGTGAAATTGGAAGAATAATTAAAATTTTACCCACCAATCATGTAACTTCATTGACCATTTTTATCTTTAAAAATATTTAATTATACTGTTATGGATATGTGATTAAATATTAGTGTATTATTATTTAAGGTTGTTTTTGTTTTTGAATAGATACATTAAAGTAGCGCATCAATAACAATGACAATTATTGACATCTAAAATGAAAATTAGTTTAATTCAAAATACTGCGTAAAGAATATTCCTTTCCTTTGACAAATAACAGACCCCGCTTTTTCTTTAATTTCACCATTTACGAAACCTTAAAGCTATACTCACTCATACTTACCTATGTACATAAATACTTAATGTAGGTATATAGAATAGGGGTTTACGTTGGTACTGGTGCCAGACTAATGTACGAGCATATACATACAATTATACATATAGCTTTGTTGGTTTCGACATGGCGAGCGCTTTGATTTCAGAGAGATGTACGCGACATCAATTAATTTTATCGATACTAAAATATCTTTAAATTCTATTGCTGCAATAATATAAATTGAGCAGTTTAATTTTATTCAATTAAATTTAATAGACAGTTTAACTATTGAGTTTAAATAAACGAATAAATGATGAGCTATAACATTTATAAAGAGTCTCGCTTATAAAGTTATTTCACAAATATAAATTTATAATATTAAATATAAATATTCCTTACGGTTATTTAAATTTATTTTGTATATTTATGGTAGATAACTAAATAAAGTACCTATTAACGTTTTTTTTTTGTTTCATGTATAATTTGTTTTGCCAAAGCGAATGCCTGTTAGTAATGCATGTAACGAGTATTTTAGCGAGTATTTTTTTTTTGCAATTTAGCGAGTTTATTGTATCGATATATCAATATTTTTGGAACTATTGGCACATTACTATGCTGCATGCGGTGCAGCCGTCTGGTCGTCTGTCCACCCTCCATTATATACGCTAATGTACTGAAATCCAATAATGTCGGACGTAGCCCATCCTGCATAAAGCACTTTGATGTTTATGATATCGGGCACCCTTTCGTTGAGGGGTTTTCTCTACATATACTCGTAGATGTTTAATTAAATCCTAATAGCTAGCTTATAAAGTAATAGTATTTTAGCGATTATTTTCTTTGCATGTATTTACATATTATTATAGTTAAATAAAGTGTTACTGAATTAACGCAAAACTTTATATACCCTGACTAGTTTAAAAAAAGAACCGGTTTTGAATCAGTATTCAATAACACTGAAATGTTGATAGATGGTAGCCGAGACCGCACTTTCTTTGCATATTTGATTATTAAAATAATATAAATATTTAAACAAATACATGCACGCTAGCGTTTTATTACCTGTTTTGATATTTTGTAGTATCATATTTTTGTATTAAAAAAAATTAAGAAAATAATATCAAACCATAAATATAATTTAAATAAAAATCCTTATTTTTTTAAAGATACCTACTGAATTTTAGTACAAAATACATATTTTGGTAGTACCTACGTTCTAGACATGGGAATGGTCCGAAGGTTAACGAGTAATCTTTGATCAATGAATCCGGTTCGCAGTGCAATAAGGTAGCAGGTTATTCAACCCCTAGACTAGAACCTACACGAGTCAGACCGTTTCTTATATATACAGCATGTTTCCCAATTAGCGAGAAATATTTTACAAAGAAACTTACAAAATATATTTTCTGTGGTAGGCAATTAACAGCATTGATTTTACCCACTACGCCTGCTAAATGACGCGGTTGCAAAACCAGCGGCGACGAAGATATTACTAGTACTTTAATATTCTCGCTACTCTATCGTCAATCCAACTGCCCGTATCGCACCTGAAAGAAGGCAATAACTTTGGCAAAAAATCGATGCAGTAATCTTCTGAAAACCGGTGAACCCACAGACTAAAACGTAAACATGACGTGGTCACCGCATCTGTTTGGGCGATGACTCTACTATCAGGATAGGTTTATTTGTCCTGTTTACAAAAATAAAGCAATTCGTAATAAAGTATTTGTTCACGTTCGTAAATAGTATTAACGTACTAACTTTACGTTAATACTATTTACACGATACTTTAAAACTCATGGTAGGATGGCCATCAGAATTAACTTTCTGAAAGGTCCTACTCCATAACTAATTCATTTAGCCGGCATAGTTGGAGCGACCAATGCTAATGAATAACAATGTATCATTCATAAACTTTGTCTGTATGTTTGCTATAATCAGGTAGATACAAAGTCGCATGCTGTTCTCCAATAAATAAAATAAGAAATCAAAAATTTATAGTAGAGCTACAGAAGTGCTGGCCAAAAATTGTTGGCTAGCTTAGATTTTTGTATCACGGTATCTTATGATAATAAAAGGATAATCATTTAAATCAACGCATTTTTTTATATACAGGGTGAATTTGAAAGGATGTACTTTGGGCTCGCAAATCAAAAAAAAAATGGTTTCCCCATACAAATTGACCATTTTAACATTACTAGTTGTATGGAGAAGGCCTTTTTTTTCCTTTGCGACACATGGTTCCATGGGAAAAGTTGTTCGATTTGACCAGCAGAACCTCATATTAGCCCAAAGTACATCCTTTCAAAGTCACCATGTATACCTTTACTTAAACAATATTTACTTCGTGGTGTTTGAATTAATTCCAGTTGAATCGATTTTTGTTACGTGTTTTTGAGGACGAACTTAAGCTTTGATCTTATTTCGGTAATTATATTAAAAAAACTTAGTCAGGTTTTTTTAAACTTTATAAGCTGGTTTGAACTTTATCATTTGCAAGGACACAACAAAAAAACCCACGGAGGGTTCTGATTTTATTTTTTCCCCATAAACCTTTTACTTTTAAGTGGAAGTCTTTATTTTCGTTCCATAGGCGGATATTTAAAATGTTAATTATTTTCAATATGGTGAGGGTTTTGCGGCATTTTTGTTTAAAAATTCAAAAATGTATTGGATCTGAAAGTCCAGCTCGATTCCTAATCCCGGCAAAATAATACTTTTTTCGTAAATAATATAAAATATTATAATTTTTGTTCCCATATTTTTTTAAATACGTAGTTTCTCCTGTTTTACCACGACCTATGTTTCGTTTGACTTAAAACTTTTTGTTATAATATGTACCAAGAACTTACGTTATTACTATCTAGCGTTTTTTTAGGTTTATTTTATATACGAGTATATATAATAAGGCAGAACCATGATAAAATATAACAATTAATTTTATGAGAACAGTGCCTGTAAGGATTCCACCCCCTTTTATCCTCCTTTATTTACACTCGACCGATTTTATAACTTAATATTACGCCATATGGTGAATGTCATTTAAGCCCAGAGCACAATGTTAGTTTAGCTTGAATCAAATATTTTAACTATCAGTAGAGCTACCATGAGTTCTAGTTATATGGTCTTACAATAGTAGCCCTATTGGTACCTATCTAACGTAATCTATCGTAAAATTAAATATTAAAAGCTTCTGATAGAGCTACTGGGAAACACTTGCTTTCAAATATTCAACTATTTTAATAGTTTCGTGTTGAATACAAAATAAAGTATTTTATAACGGTAATTAGTAACTGCATATTTTATTCTGCAAAGTGGAAACGAACGATCATTTCCTTCTTTAACACACTGTAAATTATTTTGTATTATTTATTTAAAAAAATATTAACAATATCATTTGGTATTCCTCATCGGACTTATATACTAGATCTGATTAACACTTGCCTTTTTTCATAGATTTAAAATAAACTTGTTACAAATAATACAGTCAAGTATAACCTATAAGACCCGAGACGGATTAACACTGCCTACAGATACCTACCTAATCCAATCAAGAATGTTGAACGTTTCGCCAAACCCAACCATCAGATTATCTAAATTGAATTAAATTTAGAACGATTGAATCGAATCTAATACGTGACAAGACCCTACGTTTGAAGCTCACCGAAGATCTTGAATAAAGTATATTGGCTTAGGAATCCTTTAAAATTTAAATAAAATAAAAACTAATATTGAACTTATATTAAAATTAAATACTATTAAAGTACAAGAGTAATATTATTTATTCAGTTTAAACAAAAATCAAAATCAAATGAATATAAGTAAAAATATATATTATAGAACCTTATACAGAAAATCTACCTAAAATACAGGAAAAAAATATAACTCTGCCTAAAATATAATTTTAGAATAATTCATATTTACTTAAATATAAACAAATAAAACATACAGTCACTTATTGTAAAATCGTCAAGATCACTGTCCACTATTGCAGCATATTGGGATGGTCCCCAATATCCTGACAGCATTTTCTGAATTAATACAATTTTTTTGAGAAAGCTACCACCGCCGATGACCACTTAAGTGTCGATGAACTTCGGGGCTATTTCTTTGTATAAAGATTATGACTCAAATCCCCACAGAGCCGTAAACGTCGAAAATATAATATTATCTTGAGATATGAACTCATATTTTCGACGTTAATTAAATTAAGCTTGTTCCACCGCAGGACCATCTCTGATTTAGGAGAGAGGAGAGATTCAGGGAGAAAGAAAATTATCTTAATATGTAAAGTCAAGATTTGTCCCCAAAGAAAGTTAAATAAAAGAAAAACTTGTGTGCTTGAGTATAGTTTTGTCTGAATAATAATTGTTAAGTACTGACAGACTGATTCCTAAAAGTATCAAGTTAATATTTACCCGTGCATACTATCAATTAGGTTGATTCCATTTCAGATTCGATTAGATTCTATAAATAATTGTATAATTACAGAACATAGACGTGTGTTATTTACATAATGTATAACAGTAGCCTGATTGGATAAATACCACCCCGTAGACTAGTGCGACTTTGGCATTCTATCCAGGTGTTGTGGGTTCAATTCCGACCCATGTCAAAAAATATTCATACGTTTTTCTGTACAGTTTGTCATGGTCTTGTGTTTATAAAATATAATATCTACTATATCGTTGTTTCTGGCAAGCCTAGTTTGTAACCAGAGCAATAATGTAAAATGTAGTTATTAATTATATGTGAATAAAATTAGCACACAATGCACACGATTGGTTAAAAACTTACGTGATGTGTCCATAACTTGTTAGATAATTTGATTAATTTTCTAGAAAATACTTCTATTTTAACCCTTTAAATATTTTTTATGAAAAAAATATCATTGCTATTAGTTATATTTGTGTTCTTGCAAAAGCAATCAGAATAATTATTCATCCATACTGAAATATTCAGTCTGTGTTTCCTTAAATAACGGTACGTGCACGTGTGGCATGTTTGCGTTGGATGCAAAGAACTAACATTTGAACTAAATGGATGTTTTTACTTATACTTAACACCTCCCAAACTTTTGAACCCGTTAGCCAAATATGTGTAACAAATGATTTAGTGATTCAGGAATATCTATTTTAAATATGCTGACTCAAACGTGGGGTTAGGCTAATATTAATTTGTGGAGCCTACAAAAACATTTAATGCATCGTTTTTAGGGTATTTTCTCATGTTTTATGAAGTATTTTCAATATTTGATCAACGTTTAAACAAATGTATATATAGAACAACTGATTCCTTTCGCTCTGATAATGTTAAGTTGGTCCCATAATTACGGATTTTCGTAGTACACTAGCTAATTGAAGATATTGATTGGCCACGCCCAACTCTACAGCTTTCCTCTTACATATCAATTTAAAGATAGTTCTAGAAAACTAGAATTTTCACCAGAATATTTAAGATACAGACGAGCCTATACAACTATACTAATATATGTTTGTCTCTATAAGTTTAAGGAAGAGTTGATAATGCTATAAACATTCTTTAGCCGGCTTTCCACTATGGAAGCGACTATTATTAAACAACTTTGAATTTGGTTCGGCCCATTCATGAATTTTGTAGAACATAAATGGCTTCAATAAATACCAAAAAAAACTAAAAAACTAAAATTATTCAAGTTAAACATAGTCTTCTAATATCTAACAGCTATTTCTGAAGATACAAATTTAATAATGTTTTAATTTTAGCGTCACTTAGTAGCTAGACTACAACGAAAACAAATTAGCTACTTAAACATACGAATTCTTTTTTACAATTTATTAAACTTGACGTTGGGAGACTCTAGAGAGGAAATACATCTTGCAGTTACTTTGTAGAAGTTTACAGGAATATATACTTTTTGAAATCAAATTACTTTCAAAATGAAAAATATTTTATCTGAATTCAAATACCCTAGCTCGGAAATTTATAGAGTTCCAAAGTTAAATATATTCGTATAGTAGATTCTATTCGTATAGTCAGTGATTTTTGATATCAGGGATTTAATAAAGTTGCAGGCAGCGCACTCTTACGGGCGGACTATAAAACGAAAAGGAGTTTGCTAGGTACTTCAAAATACGAATTTCCTTTTTAAATTAAATTTGCTCGACGTTGGCGGAGTCTCGAGAGGAAATGCATCCTGCAATTACTTACGTGAATAATTTAAATGCATGAATTTTATACAGGGTTAACTTGACAAAATTAAATATAATAATATTTTTATTTTATTTATTTATTTAAATCTTTATTGCATACAAAATACAAAGGCGGACTTAATGCCGCTAGGCATTCTCTACCAGTCAAACCTTCGGGACAATCAAAGCAGTTAATAAGTGAGGTAGGTGCAATACAGTAACTGAGTATATAAACCAGTGAATATTATATAAAATACTTACAATCTATTATACACTACTTAAATATATCTTATATATATATACATACATAAACTACATATACACAATACTACCAACTACAAAATGAGAAAGGAGAAGTAACAAAGTGGAAAGGAATAGTATAATGAAAGATAAATAAAAACTACCTATGAATTTAAATAGTAATCATATACTCTTTTTTTGAATATGACGTTTATCCTATTATACTTTTAATATTGAATTAACGCCAAAATTAAAAATTTTAAATTAATAATTAATGGTGGAGAAATTCATGCATTTAAATTCATACTATATTTTATATTTTTAAATAAAATAATTTAACGTTATGAATTGTATGTGGAATAAATTATTAATTGGTTTATACTAGAAATGTCAAACCTTACTTAGATTTAAGAGTAGAAATAGTATTTGAGTTTCGCTTCCCTAGAATACAAAAGTAGAAGTGTCGGGTTATTATTAATAATAACAATAATGACTGATACCATTCTAAATAGTCAGAGATATATCATATTTTAGTCAGCGACTAAAATTTACGTTTTTAACTGTTAGAGATTTAAAATAGATAAAAAAATACAAGGGGATAAAAAATATTCGGTATAGATTGAATAAAAAAAAATCCTAGCCATGAGTTGAGGTTCGTACTAAAGTGGTCGTATAATACCTATCAGAACTATAAAATACAATCTACTTTAAAATACAATTTACTTTAAAATACGAAATCCCATTTTAAATTAAACTCGCTCAACGTGTATGTAAATAGTCTGTCTCGAGAGTATCTCGAAATGAATCCAGCATTTTCAGATTTGCTTAGACAAACATAAAACTAGACGTTTCGCATAAATAATTTACCGGGGTGATTTTGCGGGCCTGGATGAGGTCGCTGTACTGAAGGGCCGACGACCTGAAGTGCTGGGCGCATGCGCTGTGGGCACCGCCGCATCGACCTCGCCGAGCCCCGGGACTGGGAGCACAAACCCCTAACCCATGCCACAGACCGCACACCCCTCTCCTGCTTAGTTAAATAGCTATTGTCTGGCTCTAAGTATTTTGTAGGTACATAATTTTACTAGATTTTTTAGGTATATATAATATTAATAATAATAATATGTAGGATAATTTACACATATTGCCCTGGTCACAAACTAATCTCTAGGCTTGGTACCGGAAACAATGATATAATACATATTATATTTTATAAACACCCAGACCATGACAAATCGTCCAGAAAAACGTTTTTTTTTTTGTCATGGGTGGGAATCGAACCCACGACCTCCGGATGCAACGCCAAAGGCGCAACCACTGGTCTACGGAGGCGGTCATTTATGATATGATCACGTACTTCAGAGCAGCAGCTTAGGGTCCCAGGTTTTTGGAGGACAGAAAAGGGATTGAGATTTTTAATCTATTAACGGATTCCTTTTATCTGAGTTTCAATTAACGAATAGTTTTTTTCCATATTAACGCAGATTTACCGACGATAATTTCAACTGTAAATTTTATATCGAAATTAAACGTACTACAATTTTGCCATGTGTGGGAATCGAACACACGACCTCCGGATTTATACGTGGTGGCTGAGTTGGTTAACCGTAGACACGTAAACACTTCGTCGTTATTACTAAAGAGAGGGCAATGTTGTATGTCTAGAGGCTTCAATCACATACTCTTCCGAAATGAAAACTCTTCACTGTTTTACCATTTACCATATTCAATAAGACGGTATTGCCCCTTTTTACTCTAGATTTTTCCACATTTTTCTAAGAAATCTGTAATTATTCTATATTTCAAAGATTTTTGTGTCATTTTAGTTTATTTTATTGCTGTGTCATTGTTTTTAAAAAGATAGGTACTATAATAATAATGCTTTTCAATATAAAGAAACTATTAGGATCCAGTCCCTACCAAATGTGAGGGTTTTATACCATCTAATCTTGCGTTTTCTAACCCAAGCTCTCGAGACTCTACCTAAGTTTTTGCTTCGTATTAACGTAGTGTTAATACGTTAGTACCAACCAATAGGGTCGCTTTATTTTTGAAATAAAGACATCTTATTGGTGGTGCCTTCATTATGTTACTACGTTAATACCAATCAACAACTTATGGTAGGGCCCCTGTTCTTTTCATAAACCGCTGCGCGCTAAACTAAAATTTTACGATCGCTAGTAAAACTCGCATAAAGTTAAAGTAAATAAAGTTACAAGTTAAATAATATACATTTTTTTCACTTATTAAATAAATACTTGATATCAAAAGATTTTTAAGCTATGTAGGAGTGCCAAGTTCAGAGTTCTGCATCAGTGGCGCCATCTAGTAACAAGTTTTCATACTAAACTACACGCTGCGGTCCATACAAATGTATTATAATGATGATTGCAGCATATTATTAATACCGAGTGTAACTAAAATCCTATATAATAATAATTGTGTTCTACTAATAAATAAGTACTTATATTACAATTTCACTATGGGATTAATCAGAGCAAAAGAAGCGAGCTCTTATTAGGTATTAGCGGCCAATGTTTGTCATCCCTAGATTTTGAAGTAAATTTATGAACGTCATTCCGCCGCGTATTTAAAAAAAAATACAAAATCGGCCAACAAAGCTCAGTTAAACTAGTCGATTACAGTTTCCACATATAAGTCTAAGCAAATTCTTTAAACGTTTCCACTAATGCGCAACACTAACGCCATCTCGCGGCGCTTGTTGACATCATACGTTTTCACACTGGAATTAGAAAAGATTATAATATGTCCATACAGTTTCAAAGTAAATATATATTTATATTATTAAGTAGGTATTAAATAATAACTATTATTAATTATTGTTAAAAAATATATAATAATTATTGATAAAGCTTTTACTAAGTTTTAGCTCGTTTTTAATTATTTTTTTTTGAATACAATAATTTAATGTTATTATAATTATTAATTTGATAAAAAACCCTTTATTTTTTAGGTTTTATCGTTTTTTTTAATATTTACATATACATATCATCACGGGTGCCTTACGGCGCCCGAGACCGCCTAGACGGCCCCAGGGTACCCAGCGGAGGGGTTTTAATCCCACCTCGTCGTAGCCGATGGTATGAGTCTACACTCTACACCGAACAAGTGTCATTTTTTGGTAGTGGCGAACTTATACCAAAAAATCAGTAATTCTTTAATTAAACGGACACCCTCAAAAGCGCCACGGCTATGGTGAATGGTAGTTCCGAATGGTGACAGTACTACAGTTAAAAGCAGAGTTAAAAATTAGGAAATCAACTGAAATTGTGAAGGCAAGAGGTAGTGGTACCTTTTTTTTACAAACAAAAGTAACCAAAACTGCTCTCAGTTTTGGTTACTTTTGTTTTTAAAAAGAGGTTATTTAAATGAATTACAGAATATATTAAATCGTTGCAAAGTATATGGTGTTTCAGCACATTTTTACTAATAAATACTACTTATATTTTATAAACAACTAGACCAAGGCAAATTGTGGTGGCGTAACGACTAGATCTTAAATTCTGTAACTATTAAAAATCAACTAAATGATATAAAAAACTAACAAAATAAAATATTTCTTCCAAATTGCTTTCTTTGCCAAAAAATGGCTGCGTTACCTCGTATTGCCTTTTGTTCTCCAATCTACATAATTTTTAAAATCTAGGTTATGTACATGAAGGCTCTATTGCCACGTTGATCGATACTCAATGTATTTAGGTCACAGAAAATAGCTTAGTACTGTCCTCATAGCCTAGTTACGTCTGACCTACCTTTACCCAGGTAAACCTAGTTTTTCCAGGTCGCTATTTTTATTACCATCTTCATTTTCTATTAAAGATTATGTTTTTCATTCGCGTGTAAACAATATTTTATAGAGAAAATTAAAAAAAAAATACTGTTACCTACTTTAAAAATAATATTGTAAATATGTAATAATAAGGGAAGACACAGTGTTGTTAGCTATCCATGGATTCTTCAAGTTGGTTAAGCTATGTTTTGTTTTCGTATAGCGCCTTAAGTTCCTCGTATAATAAATTCGGAGGAAGTTTTATACTTGCAGGAGATTATTGATAGGAATATCGCCTGTTAACGTAATTTCGAGTTTAGGAAACGCTTTAGAATACGGATGTGCACAAAGTAACCGTCCTGGATTTAAAGGGCGCTGCTGTTATTTTCTTGCCATTTTGTAATTTAAACACTTGTCTGATGATTTTAACTGGTGGTATATATGATTACATTTGATTAATAATATATACAGTTTGAATTGGTATTACTGTTTTAATCAATTGATTCTTCTAATTTCCTATATCAATAGATCATAATGTTAGTTCCTTTTTACGCCACGAAATGCGACTTTATAGCACCGCTAGAAAACTAGCAATCTGTAACTGACTGTTTTACATAAAATTTTACATTTAACAAAATTTAACATATAAGTCTTCATTATATCCTTAAAAAAAAACAAATAGTGTAACGCATTTTATTGTTTAAAATTGAGGATCTCCATAACAAGGCACGGCAAACTAAATGATACATCGTAAAAAAATATTTTAAATGTTGATCTGAACTTATAAAAAAAAAATACTAAGATTTTAGCACGCGAATTGACACAAAGTTTCAACTAAATGACTTAATAAAGAAGGGTCTAAAGTGTGTCACCATGAAAGATGCAGCTGACGTGATCTTTTGGTTATGAGAACAAAGCTGAGGTTTACGGGTAGGGGATGCCGGCCGCTGAACTTTGCTGGATCGATACAGCTGCCCCGCACCCGTTTGGAATGGTTGCTATGGTGACGCAAGCAGATGAATCCGCACCCCTTCCAACGGTTGCCAGGGCCTAGTCGAGCTCGCGTCGTTGGTGCGCCTTTGGCGTATTTTCGGCGCGCTCCGTCTTAATTTTGCTCCATTTGTCAAAGTTTTCGTGTACACGTGGTTTTGTTAGGTTACTTGCTTAGATTTGTTTAGCTTTAGCTTTTTTTTTCTGAGTGTTTTTATTATGTTGGCAACATTAAGATTTTTTGGTACACAAGTTTGGTAAGTATTTAATAGTAGAGATACCTACCAAAATATTATATTTTAAATGGAAATGACAGTTATCTAGTATTCTTTATGGTCGTTATTTTTACAGACAAATTATTGATCCGATTTTAATAGCATTTGCTATAAGTTAAATTAGGTCAGCATAAGTTATTGATATTTTAATATACCTACTTACTAATTATATGTAGATAGAATTATACCTATGTCAGAAATACGTAATATACAAATAATATTTAAGATTTAGTTTAAACAGTATAATTTATACCTACTCATTAAAAAATACCAAATAAACTATTTATTGAATTAAGACTGATAATTGAATATAGGTATTATATCTTATGTAGGTCCTAATTTAATTTTTTATTTTGCATAAGCTTTACCTACATTATCTAGGTAGTTGTCTCGGTACCAACAATGATTATTTTTAGATCTAGGTCAGGCTGCTTGGTGCAGGTCTTTACCCGGGCTAACCTGGATGCGCGACCTGAAGATGCGCCGTGGGGCGCATTCACCCTAGGTCACCTGGGTATCTGCTAGTGGCTGGGGGCCCGATCGTTATATAACAGTGTGCTCGAAGCCTTTGCTTTGGAAGCACGTACTAAATTGATAGTATTTTAATTAGTGTTTTTAGGTAATATAAGAAGATTGATATTTTATTCAGTTATTATTCGGTTATTAATTAACTACTATGACGGTTAACAATTATTCTGTTAGAATTTTGAAATAAATTTATTTAATATTGATTTTCCTTTGTTACAGAACATTGAACACAAGGGGAAGTATAAGTCTAAGAAGGGACTTCTGCCTTTCATCGAATATAACGGGGAGGAAGTCGATGATAGCGCTATGATCATCAAGTCACTGTCCGAGAAATTTAACAAGGACCTTGATGCTGGTACGTACCGTTTACTTTTACTTTTTACTAAGCTTTTACTAGGACCTAAACGCCCTGTCCTGCAGTTGGAGTGATGACCTACTTAAAACGGTCAGTAAAAAGCTTGGAGACTGATATTCTCCAAGAAAGAGCAGTGTGCCTGCTTACATGGACAAATTATTATATTATTATTATGCAACTTTGACAGTTTTATATTACAGCTTTAACATAATACAACTTTAACAGTATACAACTTTAACAGTATACAACTTTAACATTATACAACTTTAACAGTATACAACTTTAACATTATACAGCTTACAACTTTAACAGTATACAATTTTAACATAATACAACTTACACCACTATACAGCTTTTTCATTATACAACTTTAACAGTATATAACTTTAACAGTATACATTAAAATTATACAACTTTAACAGTATACACCTTTAACATTATACAACATTAAAATTATACAACTTTAACAGTATACAACTTTAACAGTATACAACTTTAACAGTATACAACTTTAACATTATACAACTTTAACATTATACAACTTTAACATTATACAACTTTAACATTATACAACTTTAACATTATACAACTTTAACATTATACAACTTTAACATTATACAACTTTAACATTATACAACTTTGACAGTATACAAACTTTTATACAACTTTAACATTATACAACTTTAACAGTATACAACTTTAACAGTATACAACTTTAACAGTATACAACTTTAACAGTATACAACTTTAACAGTATACAACTTTAACAGTATACAACTTTAACAGTATACAACTTTAACATTATACAACTTTAACAGTATACAACTTTAACATTATACACCTTTAACATTATACAGCTTACAACTTTAACAGTATACAATTTTAACATAATACAACTTACACCACTATACAGCTTTTTCATTATACAACTTTAACAGTATATAACTTTAACAGTATACATTAAAATTATACAACTTTAACAGTATACACCTTTAACATTATACAACATTAAAATTATACAACTTTAACAGTATACAACTTTAACAGTATACAACTTTAACAGTATACAACTTTAACATTATACAACTTTAACATTATACAACTTTAACAGTATACAACTTTAACATTATACAACTTTAACATTATACAACTTTAACAGTATACAACTTTAACAGTATACAACTTTAACAGTATACAACTTTAACAGTATACAACTTTAACAGTATACAACTTTGACAGTATACAACTTTAACATTATACAACTTTAACATTATACAAACTTTTATACAACTTTAACATTATACAACTTTAACAGTATACAACTTTAACAGTATACAACTTTAACAGTATACAACTTTAACAGTATACAACTTTAACAGTATACAACTTTAACATTATACACCTTTAACATTATACAGCTTACAACTTTAACAGTATACAATTTTAACATAATACTACTTACACCACTATACAGCTTTTTCATTATACAACTTTAACAGTATATAACTTTAACAGTATACATTAAAATTATACAACTTTAACAGTATACACCTTTAACATTATACAACATTAAAATTATACAACTTTAACAGTATACAACTTTAACAGTATACAACTTTAACAGTATACAACTTTAACATTATACAACTTTAACATTATACAACTTTAACAGTATACAACTTTAACATTATACAACTTTAACATTATACAACTTTAACAGTATACAACTTTAACAGTATACAACTTTAACAGTATACAACTTTGACAGTATACAACTTTAACATTATACAACTTTAACATTATACAACTTTGACAGTATACAAACTTTTATACAACTTTAACATTATACAACTTTAACAGTATACAACTTTTATACAACTTTAACATTATACAACTTTAACAGTATACAACTTTAACAGTATATAACTTTAACAGTATACATTAAAATTATACAACTTTAACATTATACAACTTTAACATTATACAACTTTAACAGTATACAACTTTAACAGTATACAATTTTAACATTATACAACTTACAAAACTATACAGCTTTTTCATTATACAACTTTAACAGTATACATTAAGATTATACAACGTTAACAGTATACAACTTTAACATTATACAACTTTAACAGTATACAACTTTAACAGTATACAACATTAACATTATACAGCTTACAACTTTAACAGTATACAACTTTAACATTATACAACTTTAACATTATACAACATTAAAATTATACAACTTTAACAGTATACAATTTTAACATTATACAAATTACAACACTATACAGTTTTTTCATTATACAACTTTAACAGTATATAACTTTAACACTATACCTTAAGATTATACAACGTTAACAGTATACACCTTTAACATTATACAACTCTAACAGTACAGTATACACCTTTAACAGTATACAACTTTAACAGTATACAACTTTAACATTATACAACTTTAACAGTATACAGCTTACAACTTTAACAGTATACAACTTTAACATTATACAACTTTAACAGTATACAACTTTTACAGTATACATTAAGATTATACAACGTTAACAGTATACAACTTTAACATTATACAACTTTAACAGTATACAACTTTAACAGTATACAACATTAACATTATACAGCTTACAACTTTAACAGTATACAACTTTAACAGTATACATTAAGATTATACAACGTTAACAGTATACAACTTTAACATTATACAACTTTAACAGTATACAACTTTAACAGTATACAACTTTAACATTATACAACTTTAACAGTATACAACTTACAACTTTAACAGTATACATCTTTAACAGTATACAACTTTAACAGTATACAACTTTAACATTATATAACTTTAACAGTATACAGCTTACAACTTTAACAGTATACAACTTTAACATTATACAACTTTAACAGTATACAACTTACAACTTTAACAGTATACATCTTTAACAGTATACAACTTTAACATTATACAACTCTAACATTATACAACTTTAACATTATACACCTTTAACATTATACAGCTTACAACTTTAACAGTATACAGCTTTTACATTATACAACTTTAACATTATACAACTTTAACATTATACAACTTTAACATTATACAACTTTAACAGTATACAACTTTAACAGTATACAACTTTAACAGTATACAACTTTAACAGTATACAACTTTAACAGTATACAACTTTAACAGTATACACCTTTAACAGTATACAACTTTAACATTATATAACTTTAACACTATACAGCTTACAACTTTAACAGTATACAACTTTAACATTATACAACTTTAACAGTATACAACTTACAACTTTAACAGTATACATCTTTAACAGTATACATCTTTAACAGTATACAACTTTAACATTATACAACTCTAACATTATACAACTTTAACATTATACACCTTTAACATTATACAGCTTACAACTTTAACAGTATACAGCTTTTACATTATACAACTTTAACATTATACAACTTTAACAGTATACAACTTACAACTTTAACAGTATACATCTTTAACAGTATACAACTTTAACATTATACAACTCTAACATTATACAACTTTAACATTATACACCTTTAACATTATACAGCTTACAACTTTAACAGTATACAGCTTTTACATTATACAACTTTAACATTATACAACTTTAACATTATACAACTTTAACATTATACAACTTTAACAGTATACAACTTTAACAGTATACAACTTTAACAGTATACAACTTTAACAGTATACAACTTTAACAGTATACAATTTTAACATTATACAACTTACAAAACTATACAGCTTTTTCATTATACAACTTTAACAGTATATAACTTTAACAGTATACATTAAGATTATACAACGTTAACAGTATACAACTTTAACATTATACAACTTTAACAGTATACAACTTTAACAGTATACAACATTAACATTATACAGCTTACAACTTTAACAGTATACAACTTTAACATTATACAACTTTAACATTATACAACATTAAAATTATACAACTTTAACAGTATACAATTTTAACATTATACAAATTACAACACTATACAGTTTTTTCATTATACAACTTTAACAGTATATAACTTTAACACTATACCTTAAGATTATACAACGTTAACAGTATACACCTTTAACATTATACAACTCTAACAGTACAGTATACACCTTTAACAGTATACAACTTTAACAGTATACAACTTTAACATTATACAACTTTAACAGTATACAGCTTACAACTTTAACAGTATACAACTTTAACATTATACAACTTTAACAGTATACAGCTTACAACTTTAACAGTATACAACTTTAACATTATACAACTTTAACAGTATACAACTTTAACAGTATACATTAAGATTATACAACGTTAACAGTATACAACTTTAACATTATACAACTTTAACAGTATACAACTTTAACAGTATACAACATTAACATTATACAGCTTACAACTTTAACAGTATACAACTTTAACATTATACAACTTTAACATTATACAACTTTAACATTATACAACATTAAAATTATACAACTTTAACAGTATACAATTTTAACATTATACAAATTACAACACTATACAGTTTTTTCATTATACAACTTTAACAGTATATAACTTTAACACTATACCTTAAGATTATACAACGTTAACAGTATACACCTTTAACATTATACAACTCTAACAGTACAGTATACACCTTTAACAGTATACAACTTTAACAGTATACAACTTTAACATTATATAACTTTAACAGTATACAGCTTACAACTTTAACAGTATACAACTTTAACATTATACAACTTTAACATTATACAACTTTAACAGTATACAACTTACAACTTTAACAGTATACACCTTTAACAGTATACAACTTTAACATTATACAACATTAAAATTATACAACTTTAACAGTATACAACTTTAACAGTATACAACTTTAACAGTATACAACTTTAACATTATACAACTTTAACATTATACAACTTTAACAGTATACAACTTTAACATTATACAACTTTAACATTATACAACTTTAACAGTATACAACTTTAACAGTATACAACTTTAACAGTATACAACTTTGACAGTATACAACTTTAACATTATACAACTTTAACATTATACAACTTTGACAGTATACAAACTTTTATACAACTTTAACATTATACAACTTTAACAGTATACAACTTTTATACAACTTTAACATTATACAACTTTAACAGTATACAACTTTAACAGTATATAACTTTAACAGTATACATTAAAATTATACAACTTTAACATTATACAACTTTAACATTATACAACTTTAACAGTATACAACTTTAACAGTATACAATTTTAACATTATACAACTTACAAAACTATACAGCTTTTTCATTATACAACTTTAACAGTATACATTAAGATTATACAACGTTAACAGTATACAACTTTAACATTATACAACTTTAACAGTATACAACTTTAACAGTATACAACATTAACATTATACAGCTTACAACTTTAACAGTATACAACTTTAACATTATACAACTTTAACATTATACAACATTAAAATTATACAACTTTAACAGTATACAATTTTAACATTATACAAATTACAACACTATACAGTTTTTTCATTATACAACTTTAACAGTATATAACTTTAACACTATACCTTAAGATTATACAACGTTAACAGTATACACCTTTAACATTATACAACTCTAACAGTACAGTATACACCTTTAACAGTATACAACTTTAACAGTATACAACTTTAACATTATACAACTTTAACAGTATACAGCTTACAACTTTAACAGTATACAACTTTAACATTATACAACTTTAACAGTATACAACTTTTACAGTATACATTAAGATTATACAACGTTAACAGTATACAACTTTAACATTATACAACTTTAACAGTATACAACTTTAACAGTATACAACATTAACATTATACAGCTTACAACTTTAACAGTATACAACTTTAACAGTATACATTAAGATTATACAACGTTAACAGTATACAACTTTAACATTATACAACTTTAACAGTATACAACTTTAACAGTATACAACTTTAACATTATACAACTTTAACAGTATACAACTTACAACTAACAGTATACATCTTTAACAGTATACAACTTTAACAGTATACAACTTTAACATTATATAACTTTAACAGTATACAGCTTACAACTTTAACAGTATACAACTTTAACATTATACAACTTTAACAGTATACAACTTACAACTTTAACAGTATACATCTTTAACAGTATACAACTTTAACATTATACAACTCTAACATTATACAACTTTAACATTATACACCTTTAACATTATACAGCTTACAACTTTAACAGTATACAGCTTTTACATTATACAACTTTAACATTATACAACTTTAACATTATACAACTTTAACATTATACAACTTTAACAGTATACAACTTTAACAGTATACAACTTTAACAGTATACAACTTTAACAGTATACAACTTTAACAGTATACAACTTTAACAGTATACACCTTTAACAGTATACAACTTTAACAGTATACAACTTTAACATTATATAACTTTAACACTATACAGCTTACAACTTTAACAGTATACAACTTTAACATTATACAACTTTAACAGTATACAACTTACAACTTTAACAGTATACATCTTTAACAGTATACATCTTTAACAGTATACAACTTTAACATTATACAACTCTAACATTATACAACTTTAACATTATACACCTTTAACATTATACAGCTTACAACTTTAACAGTATACAGCTTTTACATTATACAACTTTAACATTATACAACTTTAACAGTATACAACTTACAACTTTAACAGTATACATCTTTAACAGTATACAACTTTAACATTATACAACTCTAACATTATACAACTTTAACATTATACACCTTTAACATTATACAGCTTACAACTTTAACAGTATACAGCTTTTACATTATACAACTTTAACATTATACAACTTTAACATTATACAACTTTAACATTATACAACTTTAACAGTATACAACTTTAACAGTATACAACTTTAACAGTATACAACTTTAACAGTATACAATTTTAACATTATACAACTTACAAAACTATACAGCTTTTTCATTATACAACTTTAACAGTATATAACTTTAACAGTATACATTAAGATTATACAACGTTAACAGTATACAACTTTAACATTATACAACTTTAACAGTATACAACTTTAACAGTATACAACATTAACATTATACAGCTTACAACTTTAACAGTATACAACTTTAACATTATACAACTTTAACATTATACAACATTAAAATTATACAACTTTAACAGTATACAATTTTAACATTATACAAATTACAACACTATACAGTTTTTTCATTATACAACTTTAACAGTATATAACTTTAACACTATACCTTAAGATTATACAACGTTAACAGTATACACCTTTAACATTATACAACTCTAACAGTACAGTATACACCTTTAACAGTATACAACTTTAACAGTATACAACTTTAACATTATACAACTTTAACAGTATACAGCTTACAACTTTAACAGTATACAACTTTAACATTATACAACTTTAACAGTATACAGCTTACAACTTTAACAGTATACAACTTTAACATTATACAACTTTAACAGTATACAACTTTAACAGTATACATTAAGATTATACAACGTTAACAGTATATAACTTTAACATTATACAACTTTAACAGTATACAACATTAACATTATACAGCTTACAACTTTAACAGTATACAACTTTAACATTATACAACTTTAACATTATACAACTTTAACATTATACAACATTAAAATTATACAACTTTAACAGTATACAATTTTAACATTATACAAATTACAACACTATACAGTTTTTTCATTATACAACTTTAACAGTATATAACTTTAACACTATACCTTAAGATTATACAACGTTAACAGTATACACCTTTAACATTATACAACTCTAACAGTACAGTATACACCTTTAACAGTATACAACTTTAACAGTATACAACTTTAACATTATATAACTTTAACAGTATAAGCTTACAACTTTAACAGTATACAACTTTAACATTATACAACTTTAACATTATACAACTTTAACAGTATACAACTTACAACTTTAACAGTATACACCTTTAACAGTATACAACTTTAACATTATACAACTCTAACATTATACAACTTTAACATTATACACCTTTAACATTATACAGCTTACAACTTTAACAGTATACAATTTTAACATTATACAAATTACAACACTATACAGTTTTTTCATTATACAACTTTAACAGTATATAACTTTAACACTATACCTTAAGATTATACAATGTTAACAGTATACACCTTTAACATTATACAACTCTAACAGTACAGTATACACCTTTAACAGTATACAACTTTAACAGTATACAACTTTAACAGTATACAGCTTACAACTTTAACAGTATACAACTTTAACATTATACAACTTTAACAGTATACAGCTTACAACTTTAACAGTATACAACTTTAACATTATACAACTTTAACAGTATATAACTTTAACAGTATACATTAAGATTATACAACGTTAACAGTATACAACTTTAACATTATACAACTTTAACAGTATACAACTTTAACAGTATACAACATTAACATTATACAGCTTACAACTTTAACAGTATACAACTTTAACATTATACAACTTTAACATTATACAACTTTAACATTATACAACATTAAAATTATACAACTTTAACAGTATACAATTTTAACATTATACAAATTACAACACTATACAGTTTTTTCATTATACAACTTTAACAGTATATAACTTTAACACTATACCTTAAGATTATACAACGTTAACAGTATACACCTTTAACATTATACAACTCTAACAGTACAGTATACACCTTTAACAGTATACAACTTTAACATTATATAACTTTAACAGTATACAGCTTACAACTTTAACAGTATACAACTTTAACATTATACAACTTTAACAGTATACAACTTACAACTTTAACAGTATACATCTTTAACAGTATACAACTTTAACATTATACAACTCTAACATTATACAACTTTAACATTATACAACTTTAACATTATACACCTTTAACATTATACAGCTTACAACTTTAACAGTATACAGCTTTTACATTATACAACTTTAACAGTAATATAACTTTTACAGTATACAACTTTAACATTATACAGCTTACAACTTTAACAGTATACAATTTTAACATTATACAACTTACAACACTATACAGTTTTTTCATTATACAACTTTAACAGTATATAACTTTAACACTATACCTTAAGATTATACAACGTTAACAGTACAGTATACACCTTTAACAGTATACAACTTTAACAGTATACAACTTTAACAGTATACAACTTTAACATTATACAACTTTAACATTATACAACTTTAACAGTATACATTAAGATTATACAACTTTAACAATATACAACTTTAACAGTATACTACTTTAACAGTATACTACTTTAACATTATACAACTTTAACATTATACAACTTTAACAGTATACAACTTTAACATTATACAACTTTAACATTATACAACTTTAACATTATACACCTTTAACATTATACAGCTTACAACTTTAACAGTATACAATTTTAACATTATACAACTTACAACACTATACAGCTTTTTCATTATACAACTTTAACAGTATACAGCTTACAACTTTAACAGGATTCTTTGAGGGTAGCCCGAACACTGTAGACGCGTGTTTATATTATATTTTTCAAATTTAATTTTATTGAATATTATTGTGCAAAAGTGTACTAATTTTGTAGAATAAGCATTCGTATAGTAATATTAAGTGTGAGAAGTGTAGCATTTACGCAGTGATCTCGGTGTTTGTGTCTCAAATAATCCCACAATCTTCAGTAAAATGGCGGTACCCATTTTACTGTAGACTTTTCCTTCTTCACTTGATATTGGCAAGACTATACCGTATGCTTACATACGGTCATGTCGCCATTCCTTTTTCTGCCCTAGTCCTTTCCTAATTCCTTTCCATCCTTTTATCCCTCTTTCACTATGTAATAATAAAAAAGATTTTCAAACTACCCACTTGACATTGGCAAAATTTCGCGTAATGCGAAGACGCCATTAATAAAAATAATATTTAACAGTATACAACTTTAACATTATACACCTTTAACAGTATACAGCTTACAACTTTAACAGTATACAACTTTAACATGATACACCTTTAACATTATACACCTTTAACATTATACAACTTTAACAGTATACAACTCTAACACTATACAGCTTTTACATTACACAACTTTAACAGTATATAACTTTAACAGTATACATTAAGATTATAAAACGTTAACAGTATACACCTTTAACATTATACAACTTTAACAGTAAAGTATAAACCTTTAACAGTATACAACTTTAACATTATACAACTTTAACAGTATAAACCTTTAACAGTATACAACTTTAACATTATACAACTTTAACATTATACAACTTTAACAGTATACAACTTTAACAGTATACAACTTTAACATTATACACCTTTAACAGTATACAGCTTACAACTTTAACAGTATACAACTTTAACATGATACACCTTTAACATTATACACCTTTAACATTATACACCTTTAACATTATACAACTTTAACAGTATACAACTCTAACACTATACAGCTTTTACATTATACAACTTTAACAGTATATAACTTTAACAGTATACATTAAGATTATAAAACGTTAACAGTATACACCTTTAACATTATACAACTTTAACAGTAAAGTATAAACCTTTAACAGTATACAACTTTAACATTATACAACTTTAACAGTATAAACCTTTAACAGTATACAACTTTAACATTATACAACTTTAACATTATACAACTTTAACAGTATACAACTTTAACAGTATACAACTTTAACATTATACAACTTTAACATTATACAACTTTAACATTATACACCTTTAACATTATACAGCTTACAACTTTAACAGTATACAACTTTAACATTATACAGCTTACAACTTTAACAGTATACAACTTTAACATTATACAACTTTAACACTATACAGCTTTTACATTATATTACTTTAACAGTATATAACTTTACCAGTATACAACTTTAACATTATACACCTTTAACATTATACACCTTTAACATTATACAGCTTACAACTTTAACAGTATACATTTTTAACATTATACAACTTACAACACTATACAGCTTTTACATTATATAACTTTAACAGTATACAGCCTACAACTTTAACAGTATACAACTTTAACATTATACAACTTTAACAGTATACAACTTTAACAGTATACACCTTTAACAGTATACAACTTTAACATTATACAACTCTAACATTATACAACTTTAACATTATACAACTTTAACATTATACAACTTTAACAGTATACACTTTTAAACATTATACAACTTTAACATTATACACCTTTAACCTTACACAGCTTACAACTTTAACAGTATACAACTTTAACATTATACAACTTTAACACTATACAGCTTTTACATTATATTACTTTAACAGTATATAACTTTACCAGTATACAACTTTAACATTATACACCTTTAACATTATACACCTTTAACATTATACAGCTTACAACTTTAACAGTATACATTTTTAACATTATACAACTTACAACACTATACAGCTTTTACATTATATAACTTTAACAGTATACAGCCTACAACTTTAACAGTATACAACTTTAACATTATACAAATTTAACATTATACAACTTTAACAGTATACAACTTTAACAGTATACACCTTTAACAGTATACAACTTTAACATTATACAACTCTAACATTATACAACTTTAACATTATACAACTTTAACAGTATACACTTTTAACAGTATACAACTTTAACATTATACAACTTTAACACTATACAGCTTTTACACTATACAACTTTAACAGTATATAACTTTTACAGTATACAACTTTAACATTATACAGTTTACAACTTTAACAGTATACAATTTTAACATTATACAACTTACAACACTATACAGTTTTTTCATTATACAACTTTAACACTATACCTTAAGATTATACAACGTTAACAGTATACACCTTTAACATTATACAACTTTAACAGTACAGTATAAACCTTTAACAGTATACAACTTTAACAGTATACAACTTTAACATTATACAACTTTAACATTATACAACTTTAACAGTATACAACTTTAATATTATATAACTTACAACACTATACAGCTTTTTCATTATACAACTTTAACAGTATACAGCTTGAACAGTATACAACTTGAACATTATACACCTTTAACAGTATACAGCTTACAACTTTAACAGTATACAACTTTAACATGATACACCTTTAACATTATACACCTTTAACATGATACACCTTTAACATTATACACCTTTAATATTATACACCTTTAACATTATGCAGCTTACAACTTTAACAGTATACAACTTTAACATTATACACCTTTAACATTATACAGCTTACAACTTTAACAGTATACAATTTTAACATAATACAACTTACACCACTATACAGCTTTTTCATTATACAACTTTAACAGTATATAACTTTAACAGTATACATTAAAATTATACAACTTTAACAGTATACACCTTTAACATTATACAACATTAAAATTATACAACTTTAACAGTATACAACTTTAACAGTATACAACTTTAACAGTATACAACTTTAACAGTTTACAACTTTAACATTATACAACTTTAACATTATACAACTTTAACAGTATACAACTTTAACATTATACAACTTTAACATTATACAACTTTAACAGTATACAACTTTAACAGTATACAACTTTAACAGTATACAACTTTAACAGTATACAACTTTGACAGTATACAACTTTAACATTATACAAACTTTTATACAACTTTAACATTATACAACTTTAACAGTATACAACTTTAACAGTATACAACTTTAACAGTATACAACTTTAACAGTATACAACTTTAACAGTATACAACTTTAACAGTATACAACTTTAACATTATACACCTTTAACATTATACAGCTTACAACTTTAACAGTATACAATTTTAACATAATACTACTTACACCACTATACAGCTTTTTCATTATACAACTTTAACAGTATATAACTTTAACAGTATACATTAAAATTATACAACTTTAACAGTATACACCTTTAACATTATACAACATTAAAATTATACAACTTTAACAGTATACAACTTTAACAGTATACAACTTTAACAGTATACAACTTTAACATTATACAACTTTAACATTATACAACTTTAACAGTATACAACTTTAACATTATACAACTTTAACATTATACAACTTTAACAGTATACAACTTTAACAGTATACAACTTTAACAGTATACAACTTTGACAGTATACAACTTTAACATTATACAACTTTAACATTATACAACTTTGACAGTATACAAACTTTTATACAACTTTAACATTATACAACTTTAACAGTATACAACTTTTATACAACTTTAACATTATACAACTTTAACAGTATACAACTTTAACAGTATATAACTTTAACAGTATACATTAAAATTATACAACTTTAACATTATACAACTTTAACATTATACAACTTTAACAGTATACAACTTTAACAGTATACAATTTTAACATTATACAACTTACAAAACTATACAGCTTTTTCATTATACAACTTTAACAGTATACATTAAGATTATACAACGTTAACAGTATACAACTTTAACATTATACAACTTTAACAGTATACAACTTTAACAGTATACAACATTAACATTATACAGCTTACAACTTTAACAGTATACAACTTTAACATTATACAACTTTAACATTATACAACATTAAAATTATACAACTTTAACAGTATACAATTTTAACATTATACAAATTACAACACTATACAGTTTTTTCATTATACAACTTTAACAGTATATAACTTTAACACTATACCTTAAGATTATACAACGTTAACAGTATACACCTTTAACATTATACAACTCTAACAGTACAGTATACACCTTTAACAGTATACAACTTTAACAGTATACAACTTTAACATTATACAACTTTAACAGTATACAGCTTACAACTTTAACAGTATACAACTTTAACATTATACAACTTTAACAGTATACAACTTTTACAGTATACATTAAGATTATACAACGTTAACAGTATACAACTTTAACATTATACAACTTTAACAGTATACAACTTTAACAGTATACAACATTAACATTATACAGCTTACAACTTTAACAGTATACAACTTTAACAGTATACATTAAGATTATACAACGTTAACAGTATACAACTTTAACATTATACAACTTTAACAGTATACAACTTTAACAGTATACAACTTTAACATTATACAACTTTAACAGTATACAACTTACAACTTTAACAGTATACATCTTTAACAGTATACAACTTTAACATTATATAACTTTAACAGTATACAGCTTACAACTTTAACAGTATACAACTTTAACATTATACAACTTTAACAGTATACAACTTACAACTTTAACAGTATACATCTTTAACAGTATACAACTTTAACATTATACAACTCTAACATTATACAACTTTAACATTATACACCTTTAACATTATACAGCTTACAACTTTAACAGTATACAGCTTTTACATTATACAACTTTAACATTATACAACTTTAACATTATACAACTTTAACATTATACAAATTACAACACTATACAGTTTTTTCATTATACAACTTTAACAGTATATAACTTTAACACTATACCTTAAGATTATACAACGTTAACAGTATACACCTTTAACATTATACAACTCTAACAGTACAGTATACACCTTTAACAGTATACAACTTTAACAGTATACAACTTTAACATTATACAACTTTAACAGTATACAACTTACAACTTTAACAGTATACATCTTTAACAGTATACATCTTTAACAGTATACATCTTTAACAGTATACAACTTTAACATTATACAACTCTAACATTATACAACTTTAACATTATACACCTTTAACATTATACAGCTTACAACTTTAACAGTATACAGCTTTTACATTATACAACTTTAACATTATACAACTTTAACAGTATACAACTTACAACTTTAACAGTATACATCTTTAACAGTATACAACTTTAACATTATACAACTCTAACATTATACAACTTTAACATTATACACCTTTAACATTATACAGCTTACAACTTTAACAGTATACAGCTTTTACATTATACAACTTTAACATTATACAACTTTAACATTATACAACTTTAACAGTATACAACTTTAACAGTATACAACTTTAACAGTATACAACTTTAACAGTATACAACTTTAACAGTATACAATTTTAACATTATACAACTTACAAAACTATACAGCTTTTTCATTATACAACTTTAACAGTATATAACTTTAACAGTATACATTAAGATTATACAACGTTAACAGTTTACAACTTTAACATTATACAACTTTAACAGTATACAACTTTAACAGTATACAACATTAACATTATACAGCTTACAACTTTAACAGTATACAACTTTAACATTATACAACTTTAACATTATACAACATTAAAATTATACAACTTTAACAGTATACAATTTTAACATTATACAAATTACAACACTATACAGTTTTTTCATTATACAACTTTAACAGTATATAACTTTAACACTATACCTTAAGATTATACAACGTTAACAGTATACACCTTTAACATTATACAACTCTAACAGTACAGTATACACCTTTAACAGTATACAACTTTAACAGTATACAACTTTAACATTATACAACTTTAACAGTATACAGCTTACAACTTTAACAGTATACAACTTTAACATTATACAACTTTAACAGTATACAGCTTACAACTTTAACAGTATACAACTTTAACATTATACAACTTTAACATTATACAACTTTAACATTATACAACATTAAAATTATACAACTTTAACAGTATACAATTTTAACATTATACAAATTACAACACTATACAGTTTTTTCATTATACAACTTTAACAGTATATAACTTTAACACTATACCTTAAGATTATACAACGTTAACAGTATACACCTTTAACATTATACAACTCTAACAGTACAGTATACACCTTTAACAGTATACAACTTTAACAGTATACAACTTTAACATTATATAACTTTAACAGTATACAGCTTACAACTTTAACAGTATACAACTTTAACATTATACAACTTTAACATTATACAACTTTAACAGTATACAACTTACAACTTTAACAGTATACACCTTTAACAGTATACAACTTTAACATTATACAACTCTAACATTATACAACTTTAACATTATACACCTTTAACATTATACAGCTTACAACTTTAACAGTATACAATTTTAACATTATACAAATTACAACACTATACAGTTTTTTCATTATACAACTTTAACAGTATATAACTTTAACACTATACCTTAAGATTATACAATGTTAACAGTATACACCTTTAACATTATACAACATTAAAATTATACAACTTTAACAGTATACAACTTTAACAGTATACAACTTTAACAGTATACAACTTTAACATTATACAACTTTAACATTATACAACTTTAACAGTATACAACTTTAACATTATACAACTTTAACATTATACAACTTTAACAGTATACAACTTTAACAGTATACAACTTTAACAGTATACAACTTTAACAGTATACAACTTTAACAGTATACAACTTTGACAGTATACAACTTTAACATTATACAACTTTAACATTATACAAACTTTTATACAACTTTAACATTATACAACTTTAACAGTATACAACTTTAACAGTATACAACTTTAACAGTATACAACTTTAACATTATATAACTTTAACAGTATACAGCTTACAACTTTAACAGTATACAACTTTAACATTATACAACTTTAACAGTATACAACTTACAACTTTAACAGTATACATCTTTAACAGTATACAACTTTAACATTATACAACTCTAACATTATACAACTTTAACATTATACACCTTTAACATTATACAGCTTACAACTTTAACAGTATACAGCTTTTACATTATACAACTTTAACATTATACAACTTTAACATTATACAACTTTAACATTATACAACTTTAACAGTATACAACTTTAACAGTATACAACTTTAACAGTATACAACTTTAACAGTATACAACTTTAACAGTATACAACTTTAACAGTATACACCTTTAACAGTATACAACTTTAACAGTATACAACTTTAACATTATATAACTTTAACACTATACAGCTTACAACTTTAACAGTATACAACTTTAACATTATACAACTTTAACAGTATACAACTTACAACTTTAACAGTATACATCTTTAACAGTATACATCTTTAACAGTATACATCTTTAACAGTATACAACTTTAACATTATACAACTCTAACATTATACAACTTTAACATTATACACCTTTAACATTATACAGCTTACAACTTTAACAGTATACAGCTTTTACATTATACAACTTTAACATTATACAACTTTAACAGTATACAACTTACAACTTTAACAGTATACATCTTTAACAGTATACAACTTTAACATTATACAACTCTAACATTATACAACTTTAACATTATACACCTTTAACATTATACAGCTTACAACTTTAACAGTATACAGCTTTTACATTATACAACTTTAACATTATACAACTTTAACATTATACAACTTTAACATTATACAACTTTAACAGTATACAACTTTAACAGTATACAACTTTAACAGTATACAACTTTAACAGTATACAACTTTAACAGTATACAACTTTAACAGTATACAATTTTAACATTATACAACTTACAAAACTATACAGCTTTTACATTATACAACTTTAACATTATACAACTTTAACAGTATACAACTTTAACAGTATACACCTTTAACAGTATACAACTTTAACATTATACAACTCTAACATTATACAACTAACATTATACGACTTTAACATTATACGACTTTAACAGTATACAACTTTAACAGTATACACTTTTAACAGTATACAACTTTAACATTATACAACTTTAACACTATACAGCTTTTACACTATACAACTTTAACAGTATATAACTTTTACAGTATACAACTTTAACATTATACAGTTTACAACTTTAACAGTATACAATTTTAACATTATACAACTTACAACACTATACAGTTTTTTCATTATACAACTTTAACACTATACCTTAAGATTATACAACGTTAACAGTATACACCTTTAACATTATACAACTTTAACAGTACAGTATAAACCTTTAACAGTATACAACTTTAACAGTATACAACTTTAACATTATACAACTTTAACATTATACAACTTTAACATTATACAACTTTAACAGTATACAACTTTAATATTATATAACTTACAACACTATACAGCTTTTTCATTATACAACTTTAACAGTATACAGCTTGAACAGTATACAACTTGAACATTATACACCTTTAACAGTATACAGCTTACAACTTTAACATTATACAACTTTAACACTATACAGCTTTTACATTATACAACTTACAACACTATACAGCTTTTTCATTATACAACTTTAACAGTATACAGCTTACAACTTTAACAGTATACAACCTTAACATGATACACCTTTAACATTATACACCTTTAACATTATGCAGCTTACAACTTTAACAGTATACAATTTTAACATTATACAACTTACAACACTACAGCTTTTTCATTATACAACTTTAACAGTTTACAGCTTACAACTTTAACAGTATACAACTTTAACATTATACACCTTTAACAGTATACAGCTTACAACTTTAACAGTATACAACTTTAACATGATACACCTTTAACATTATACACCTTTAACATTATACACCTTTAACATGATACACCTTTAACATGATACACCTTTAACATGATACACCTTTAACATTATACACCTTTAACATTATACAACTTTAACAGTATACAACTTTAACAGTATACACCTTTAACAGTATACAACTTTAACATTATACAACTCTAACATTATACAACTAACATTATACGACTTTAACATTATACGACTTTAACAGTATACAACTTTAACAGTATACTACTTTAACATTATACACCTTTAACATTATACACCTTTAACATTATACAGTATACAACTTTAACATTATACAACTTTAACACTATACAGCTTTTACATTATACAACTTTAACAGTATATAACTTTAACAGTATACAACTTTAACATTATACAACTTTAACATTATACAACTTTTACATTATACACCTTTAACATTATACAACTTTAACAGTATACAACTTGAACAGTATAAACTTGAACATTATACAACTTTAACAGTATACAACTTTAACAGTATACAACTTTAACAGTATACAACTTTAACAGTATACAACTTTAACAATGTACAACTTAAACATTATACAACTTTAACAGTATATAACTTTAAAAGAAATTTGTACAAATGCATGAAACTTATACAACTTTGACAGTCTTATACAACATTGAGAAACTTATACAACTTTCACAACATTGAGAAACTTATATAACTTTCACAATCTTATACAACATTGAGAAACTTATACAACTTTGACAATCTTACTACTTCAGACTTTCTTGCAATGGTTTAGTATTCTTTTACTACTTTGACAATCTTATACAACTTTAATCCATATACAACTGAATTTTTTTTACAACATTATACAACTATGTACTGCTTGTTCAGTTTTGACAATCTTTTAAAATGGTTTTATAACTTTGAGAATCTCAATATTATACTAATTTGACCAATCTAACACATCTTCGTCAATCTTATACAACTTGGAAATGATTGTCAAATTGATATAAATTTATTGATTGTATATACATCATATGAATATCCCAATAGTCTGTGATCTTATATATTTTTACACATATTTTTTCTTATTTATATAAGTAGTAAATATATTCTTATACAACTCAACTAATATGTTTTATCTTTAATTGATTCAATTCTAAATTTGACCACAGATAATTATTTTTTCATATTACAGGTTTGACCACAGAACAGAAGAACCTTTCTCATGCTATGATTAGCATGATTGAGAATCATCTTTCTTGGGTGATTCTGTACTGGCGCGCGAAGTTCCCTCAGGACTTCCTTAAGGGTTTCAAGATTGACCTTCAAAATTCCATCAATACCAGAATGCCTAAGGCCATTCTTAACGCCTGCTTCAAATTCAACTTTAGTCGCAAGGTAATATCTTATGTCAAGGTATTTTATTTTTACAGCTATTACTAATATTGATATAGGGACCCTTTTCTTTATCCATTTCTAATTAAATTGTTATGGGGTATTGTTTTTAGGGTCTCAAAAAGGCTAAAGCCCATGGCATCGGGCTTCACAGCCAGGAGGAGGTGTTGGAATTCGGAAAGGATGATCTGCGTGTGCTGTCAGACCTTCTCTCAGACAAGCCGTTCTTCTTTGGAGATGAGCCTAGCGTGGTTAGTATTTTTTTATATAGGTACAACCAGTATTTTGAAGGATATTTAAGGTTTATTCACATTTATCAAATATTTGGGAAAATCTCAAATAAAATAAATGTGTTTTCTCAGTTTTTTTAGAGCAGATGACATTTAAAATATTAAGTAGATATTAGTCGTTTGGTAAAAAATAACTCGTTTTTTAATTTCCAGCTCGACATCGTGGCTTTTGCGAACCTCGCCCAAATTCACTTCCTTGACAAGGAGGTTGCATACCCCCTTCGTGATGCTATGAATGACATGTTCCCAAATCTGGTGGGTCTCATTAACCGCATCAAGGAACGTGCGTTCAATGATTGGGAGACCATGTGCGCTACTTTGGACCTAAACACCCACATTCCGAAGCCTGTGAAGGAAACCAAAGAGGTTGCTAAAGAGACCAAGGAAGGGTCTGAGCCGGCCGAGAAACAACCTGAGGAGAAAGAAAAGAAGGTCGACGCTGGGGTAAATATTTGATTATTTTATATCGCAAAATTACTTTAATTAGATATTTTTTTGTGGTTGTTATTTATCTACAGCATTTGTATTGACCTAGCGTTCTCCGTGGCATTAGTCTTGTCTTTAATTTAAGTTTTAAGGAACTTTCGGTTACCAAAGGAGATTAAGCCTATGACTTAAGATTTTGGAGTTGACCGGTCTAACAACTCTTGTTACAATGTGTTGCATCTGAAGAATAAGTTTGAATGGTATTTTGTGTTTGTTAACAGGGAGACGAGAAGACTCCCGAGAAACAAGAAGCTGAGGAGCCCAAGGAAAAGGAGAAGGATCCCAGCGACAAGAAGGATTAAGTAGATTTAATTCACGACTCAGTGTCTATTCATTTGTAATTATATAATGTGTGTAAATCCATTTGTCTTTCCCATTGCATTCAGTTCTCTTGTTAGATCAAGAGTTTTGTTTTAACTCATCCTGTTTTCGTGTAATTTTTAATCTCATATTCATTTAAGTGTAACATGTTGGAAATAAATCTCTTTTTCATGAGCGTAGGCGAAAAGAAGCCATTTTCTCGTACATTTGTATTGTATGTCGCTTTCTGTAATAATGTTGTCAAATTAAGGTATTTTGCACTTTCAGCATAACTTGACTTAAGGAGCACAAAGTATCGACAGATTAGATTCGACATTGTTTATCTAGTCCTTTAACAATGTATCGATACATCCCTGTATAAATGAATTGGCTGTCCTTATAATGGCATTTAAAATACAATCAGTTACGGTTTGACAAAAACGTGACCATAAAATTTGTTTTGGAGGTCTCAAAAGAACTTAGAATGTGTAAAGCTTGTCCATTGTTTAAAAAGATTTCAAATAAACCGAAAACTTAAACCCACCAAAAATGTCGCCCGCCGAATAATTTTTAACACTTACACTAAATAATTGCGATTTGGACAAGAAATTCTGAAGTAAATGACCGAAATAATGAATACAATCATTTCAAGCTAATTTGAATACTTAAAACATGTTAAAAGTATTTATTATATTTGGTCACATTTTTGTCTTACTGGTGATTTTATAAAGTTCATTCATAATTTAAATTGGTTGTTAGCATTGAATATGTGCGTAGAAATAAATGTAGATGTGCCAATTGTATTTATCCTAAATACATACCCGAATCGTATAGTACTCAGAATATGATAATAGTATCGTATACCACACAATTACTATAAACTTTATGTGGATTTGTTCATTTGTATAATGTAATTGATAAATTAATATTAATTTTATACCAAAAATGTGTACGTAATTTTCTATAAACTTTATTATAATGCTAATTTTTTATTGAAAATTCAAACATCAATTTTGTTAGGTCAGATTTTAAGACTATCGTTTTCAGAATATACTGGACCATATCTTTCATTTATTTTAATTTTTTACAAATATCTTCGAATTAAATGAAAATTTACAATTTTAACGAAACCCTCTAAGACTGTTTTTTCGAAATATAGTCCATAAAGTTTTGATATTCTATTTATTATTAAGGTTTAGGTATTAAATTACTTGAAGTTTAGTAAAACTAAATTATTGCTTTTATTTTGGGTTTACTGTCATGATTAGTCTCTTATTGTTTATAGTTATTAGTTTATTACTGTTGCATGGTTTTGAGACTATTTACAAATCAAGATTTTTTTTTTCATTTTTCTATTTCTATGGATGGGTTGTGTGCGTACAGGAATAACACGTGTTACAGCGACGTATAATCGTTGTATGTGTTTTGCCAATAGGAAAAAATCCCGATAGAGTTTGTTTGTATCACTGAAACAGGTTTATATATCTGGTTAGAAATATATAAGGCAAAGGTATTTGCGATTTGGAGATTACATCAACTCTCAAAACAGAGGAAGAAAGAAAATAACAAAATTTCAACCGTAATCGAAAAGTCAAATTATAATCCTGTACTTGAGAACATGTTAATTTATTTTATTGCAAATTTTAATTGTTTGATTAAAATTTTATTTTACGTTGTTAACTTTGATAATTTTATTTTTGAAATAAAATTACGTCATAGTATAGTTTTTTTTACCATATATTATTATGTGTTTTTTATATTTAAATAATTTTGTTTTATTCCCATGCTCTCAAGTATAGAATTACGGATACCCTAATGTACATATTGAATCTTTGGATTTAAAATATTTATAAGTAATAGTTAAGAAAATTAAAAATGATTTGCCGCCAATGCCCTTAGAACATTTTGTTTAAATTTACCCTCTTATTCATAAAATGAAATTCAGCGTGTTTAAATAAAATGTTGTTTTGTCTCTTGTCTATCAAAGATGATTTTCATTGGTAAGAAAGAAACGAAACAACGATTTAAATAACATATGTTTGTTTAGTTTATGAATAAGGGGTTTTTGATAATTTATAATTAATTTTTTACTCCATTTATTATTTTGTAATAGATTATTTTATTGAGTGCATGTAATTTGTTTACTAGATCCCAGTAATATATTAAAGGTTGGTTAAGTTTTTGGGGTATTGGCGGCGAATCAGCAAATAAGTTTACGGTAACATCCAGCCAGGATGTATAAGGATAGGTTAATGTAGTGCGGGTCATTAGGGGGCCTGCTCGTAGGTAAGGTTTTGATTTCTCGTTAAGATTTTAATTTTCTTTAAGGAGTTATGTAAAAGACTCTGGAAGTCTCTCCAACGACCGCTAATATCACTGCCACTAGATTTTAAGAAATAGTTTGTAATCTATTAGATAAGATAAAATAGTATTTAATGGGCTTTTGACTTAAATAATTAAAAAGGTTTTTTTTCTGACAATATAGCACAATATAAGAAACTAACTGCGTTTATTTGTTTGGGTTAAAATATCTGGTTTTTGTAATATATTTAAAAAAAAAATACCGGAGTGGCGTTATAGACGGTTTTTACCGTTCCTATGAAGTCAGGTAAATATTTTTCAGTATAAATTATATCTCAAAAACTAGATATAATAATAAAAAAAAACGTAATAGTTTTTTTAAATTGAGATATATTTTCGAAAAAAAGTAACTTTTTTTACTTTTTGTCGAAAGCCTATTGTATATTAACGCCAAACTCCATCTGGTTTATGGTTTGTATTATACAATATATCTACCGAGTTGTATAATACAAATTATTGTGTGAAGATAATAAGCCTGTTTCAGTGATATAAAGTATAGGCGTACAAGTGAACAGAGAGCCTTGTGGAGCACGGGAATATTCGAGGAAATCGTGAAAATATCATGGGATTTATCTCGGCGATATCAGAGTCCATACGTTTTTTTATGCGTCACAAGGCGCTCTGTTTACTTGCATTCCTATAGGTGGCATGAAGAAGGACTTAGATTATGTACTATGAGAACGTATCTAGCTTTAGTTTTTTTTGAAGTTAGTTAATTTTTTCAGCGATCGCATTCTGTTTCGCTTAACCTAAGTGCTAGATTGTCAAAATAACGTTTTTTTTTTCTAACGAGAAATATAGCGTTTTTCTCTAATAAGGTTTATAAACCTTTAATTAGGCTGGAGTTTGCTTAATTTCTCGAGTTGATAACATTTTGTTATTTCGACAATCAAACACTTACGTTAGGAGAAACAGAATGTGGTCGTAGCAATAATTAAAAACAAAAAAACAGTCGGTAGAGACATCGAAAATATTTTACAAACCAAAACAACTTGCAATATTTTTAAATTTTGTGAATTGAAGTTAGTTAGGTGCTTTGATTTTACGGGCTTGTAGTACATTGTAAAATACATCGAACTGACCTAAACAATTTTTAATTTAATTTTTATTCACGTTTGTTGACTTTAAAGTTTTTAGTTGTGAAGGAGTCATGAGTTTATAACAGATACTATTATTGTAGTCAGTAGGAACATAAACGTTAGGTTAAGTACTAACTTCAACAGCAAAATACCAAATCCCCATTAGTTTACCATTAAGATTTTAGATAAAACATAACGAATGTAACGGTTCAAAGAAATGGTAACACAATTTCGTAATAAAAAAAATCATCAAATGTACCTTTTTAAAGAAATCAAGTTAGCAATTTAAAGACTCATGTATTTATCGCACCCATGTAGTTTGTCGTATACTATCGTAGTAGTCATTTTAATGTATTCGTGATTTCAAATTAATCTTTCGAATATTCAGTGTTGTAAGTACCCGAAACAATTTAATTTTTATATTCTCTATTATTTTACGTTTTAAGTCTTAGTTTTAAGATTTCTTTTTCTATTATTATAATATAGTGTAATCCAATCAATTAATCATTCATGAATTTTAACTTATGTGTTAATATTTTAACTGAGGAACGTGTAACTTTTTTGCCGACATAATGGAGCTTCTATGAAATTTTTTTGCTTAATTCTGTACTACATTTGTCGAAATTAAAATATATTACTGTACCAAAAAAAAAAAATGCAAACACTTAATTGTTGTAAAGTAATGTTTTTATTTTACTACAATTAAGTCTAGCGATGTTATTTTATTTGTGTTGTCATTTAGGTTTATTTCCTTTCTGCCATATGAAATACTTTGTTAAAATTAAATCCCGCGGGGCACACATAGTGGTCTTGTTGAAACAATGTACTACGTACTTAAGTTGTAATAATATAAGAAAAAAACATACATTTCTCCTTATATGAAACGATATTGGTCTTGGCCAAGAATGATTCGGACCGAAAATCTAGTTTTCAGTACTTTATGGCTGCAAGTATCTTTTGCCTTCGACCAGAATGATTCGGACCGCAAAGCTAGTTTTAAGTACTTTATGGCTGCAAATATCTTTTGCTCTCGACCAGAATGATTCGGACCGCAAAGTAAATTTTCAGTACTTTATGGCTGCAAGCATAGATAATACACTAAAAAGGGAATAGATAGGCAACTTGCGTTTTAAAAATATATGTTCATCAGGTCCCAATAGATGGCTCTTTTTAGTTAGTACCCTTGGCCTCCGATAGATGTCCCTAATATGATGTTCATATTTTTATATTATCATGGATCAAGTATATTATTTTATTCAACGGCTGGATCTACCTAAATCATTTATTAAAATTTAAATTAATAATGAAACAATGGAGACAAAAAGAAGAAATGTTTTATGTTATATCGCCTTTATATAGGTAAAAATATTTGGGTACATTCAACCATTAGACAAAATATACTACATAAACTTCTTCTCAATATTGCAGTTTCAAACGACTACAAAAAAAATGGCGTTTGAGTGCTTCAAAATGTAAATAATTTCGATAAAGTCAATAGCAAAAACGTTTTTACTCGTATGTATCTATCAATTTATTTTAAAAATGGAATAAGTAAAAAGCAATAAATTGAATGAATTTATATTTAATATTTCGCTTTTTAAACTGACAATATAGAGTATGAAATGTTGTTGGCTTAGTGCCATTCCAAAGAAATTTTGGATAACAACGCATGGATACTGATAAAATATTTTCGACGTTATTGTCTTAATAAATGAAGCTCCTTTGCTATGGCTTACTAGATAATAATATCATCGATGTCTTATCGAGTTTTATTAAAACACGTTTTAACATGGCATTTAGCTAAATTTCACTCGTAAGTGTGGCAGATCCACCTCCCCGATAGCTCAGCTGCGGTGGGGTCGCACCACAGGAGGGTCTTCGGATTGGGCGAACGAGGCTGATTCGTCAATACACTGAAGGCCTTGAAAAAACTGCAGCTGCTGTAGAAAACCAACGAGTACACAGTTACGCAATATAATTTATAAATTAGGGTTTTAATACTAATTTTTTTGGTATTAAAATTCGACTTATTTTTTTATGATTTAAGATATCTGATCATGCTTAGTCTCCGTAACAATAAGTACGAGTCTAATAAACAACTATAGACCCAAAGGTTACAAGGCTTATTATTGAAACAAATATTTATTGCCTTTATAAAATAAAATGAAAACTAAAAATAAGACGAAGATAGAAACGAAAATTCTTTAAAAAACGACATATAATGACGAAAACCCTAGAACGCGATACGTTACATAACCTAGGCCTCTCGTATTTAATAGTCAATAATATGCAAGGCAAGTAGTAGCTTCTACTTAGAGTGACGTTTGATGAGCTAACCCAATGTACATTATATAGAAATAAATAAATAATCTTATTATTAATTAATATTATTCAATGTTTTTTACCTATTTTATTTTTAAATAAATATAAAAACGTTTTTAGCTATTTGGCAAATAACGAGTTTATTGAAACTATTTACATTTTGTAACCACCACCTCCAAATTTATTACCCAGGTCCGCCCACTAGCTGGCTAGCGCTGCACTTTCAATTTGTAAGTAAGCTAAAGTATACAAGATACCCCACCATGGCTGCAAGTATCTTTTGCTCTCGACCAGAATGATTCGGACCGCAAAGCTAGTTTCCAGTACTTTATGACTGCAAGTATCTTTTGCTCTCGACCAGAATGATTCGGACCGCAAAGCTAGTTTCCAGTACTTTATGGCTGCAAGTATCTTTTGCTCTCGACCAGAATGATTCGGACCGCAAAGCTAGTTTCCAATACTTTATGGCTGCAAGTATCTTTTGCTCTCGACCAGAATGATTCGGACCGCAAAGCTAGTTTCCAGTACTTTATGGCTGCAAGTATCTTTTGCTCTCGACCAGAATGATTCGGACCGCAAAGCTAGTTTCCAGTACTTTATGGCTACAAGTATCTTTTGCTCTCGACCAGAATAATTCAGACCGCAAATCTAGTTTCCAGTACTTAATGGCTGCAAGTATCTTTTGCTTTCGACCAGACTGATTACTGACCTAATGCGAATAACCACTACGTTTTTATTATTAATATACTGACCAATGAGTTATCTAGTTAGTAAAATATAGTCAGTTTTCTTGTTCTAAAAAAATAATATTAGTTTTGAGACATTATTCAAACGAGGGACGTATTTAGGTTCTTCTCGTCCCGCTACTATTATTATGTTTTTCACTCAATTCATTTTTATTAACGAGCGAGATTTTTGACACCGGGCGAGGCCGCTCACCTACAATTGGCCGCCCAGGGGCTCTAGAGAAAAATCAGGCGAGGCGACGTGTCGTGTCGCCTTCAATCAAAACTGTATAGACTTTGGCAGGTGACAGCGTACCTCACGCCTACTGTCACTGTCAAAATGCAAACGTTTTTGACTGAGGCGACGCGACATGTCGCCTCGCCTGCATTTTCTCTAGAGCCCCTGGGCAAAGGCCCGTTTGGCCCATATGTGAATATGCCACTGACTCTCACACTAAATGGCGCTCATAATAATTTACGCTCTAATTGACTTGCAGTTTTTATGTAGTCTTAAGTATGTAAGTTGCACAACTACATATGTTCATAGCGTACTTGCAGGGATGAGTTTTATTTAGTTTACTACCAATGTCAGCCACTATAGGTGATTACAGAACTATGAAAGAAAACACATGTTTATTTCTAAACATTTATTTCATGTATTCTAACAGTAATTGGATCAATCCTTTTAGAAAACATAGGACAATGCAATAAAAGCTTTTGGTATACTTCTACAATATGATAATAAGAACGTGGCGTCTAAAGTTAGACAGGGCGAGGAGGTAAGTGAGTTTGCTAGACGCTATGTCAAAAGTGTGCGAATATGTGTGTTATCAAAACTATTGAAATTTAATATGAGATTCAAATACAAGGAATTAAATATATAACCTGCAGGGTTATAAAAGTTAATTTATTTATTTTAAATATGGCTTGTCTATTATTAAAACTAAGGTTTACAATATATCTACGATAAAATGGTTATACACCTACAAAGATTAAAATACTTATTTTAAATGCTACTAATGAATTTCCAGATCAGAAAAAGAGATTAGTTTAAAAAATATTGGAGCACGGAATGTGGCTTTGTATCTTCTTGAATGGTAAGCAGACTTAAAAGCCGAAAAATGGGATGTTGTTTAATAGCATATGATCGGCGAAATGACGCGGTTACGAAATGGGAGGCAACGAATTTGCATTAGGAGTTGTAATGCTAATTCGTGTTGCCGTTTCGTAATTACTTCCTAATAAAATACTACAACCTCGACAAGAAATCGGTACAGCAGGCGATTTAAAACCGCAAACCTAAAATATAGGCATCGGTGCGATTCTAACAAGGGTAGTTTAATAATGCCTTTACCTGTAAATACCTTATTTTAGTTAGGTTTATGTTTGTAAAAGACATTATATCAAAAATAATGAATTTACTTACCTACTTGTATTTCTATTTTAAGGATATTTTAAGTAATTTTATTTTTAATCCTATTGTTTTTACTTATGGATTATTTTTATTATATCGTATGTTAAGGTACGTAGGTAGGTATGTATTTTTTTTTTTTTCTGATCCCTTAAGTGGTCCCACAATAAGATGATATAAATAATTAAGTAGGTAGGTATTCTAATCTCTTTCTTTGGCCTGTTGATCTTAATTGAAGGGATATATTTGAAAGGTATATAGAAAAGAGGGTGTAATAAAGCACGTTGCTATTTGATTAAATAAAATTCCCTACTTAGTACCTTAATTAGCTAAACAGAAAGCAAAATTGTTTAAAGTGCTCAATCTTGAATGCGACGAGCTCGCGTGGGTCTCAGAAGAATTCCCATCTTCATTCCCACTCCCATAGACAAAGCTCCAATAACTTTGTACAGAACTTCATTTTCAGAACTATCCTTAAGGGACACATAAATCTTTGTGTTTTTCAGGGTAGTCGCCCGGTCGTGAAGACGAATCATTCTGCGGAAGCGTTGGCTGCGAGACTTCACTTTAAACCTGAAAAATAAATTAAATGGATATTAGTTTACCCGAGCCCGAAAAGCTACATGCTTCTCAGCCTAAACGATATTATTAAAATATATCAAAAACTTAGTTGAGGGTGTGAATTGTGCAAATAATTTAACTGTCAAAAGCTGCAGCTGGTAAAAATTGACTTAGGTATGTAGGCAACTAACTCGACAGTATAAATGTCTATAAAAAAATACACGTACAAAGTAGCCACGTGGTATTCCTGGTTCTTTTCTCCACAGGTTGAGCAGCGAGGGTTCCCTTCCCCTTCATTCAAGGGAAAGTCAGCCATCTCCACTTCTTCTCCTTCCAGGTCCTCAAGGTAATCAAAGATGCTGCGACGACGGGACATTGTTTTTTTTTGCTAAAAATAATAAAAAGTTTGATATCAATGCATCATGCCCATTGGCCTGCCCATTCTTAATAATTCATCTGTCTTTTTTTAACTGCTACTTATAGTAATGACCGTTACTGTTTTTTTTTTAACTGAAGTACAGATAGATCGATTATGAAAACGTTATTAGCCACTCCTGTCTACTGCTGGATAGGGATTTCCATGGGCGTATATAGGATGCGGGGCCGGGTGGGCCGTGCCCACCCCAGGATGTTGGGTCAAATTATTTCAATGAGGTTACTGTTTTATTTTCATTGTTTCAAATAGGTAAGTAGGTACAGATAGTAATTAAAGCCGATACACCTATGTATAATAGAAATAAGTGATATCAATAAACGCAAAAGACACACCATTAACTTGCTGTAAAAAATCGTCCTGAAGAGTTATCGATTAAGTAATAATATGGCTATTCGAGGTAGAAGGTCAACTTCAAGGTAGTTTTATGCAAACTACAAATAGCAATGCACATATAGACACTATATATATATAAGTATAACCTCATTTATACTTCCTGGACTATTATAGGAAAGGTAGGTAGAGATTGTCTTTCCTACCTAGGATTAGAAACCCTTGCTTTCTAAAGATATGCTTGTAGTTAAGGCTTTGATTAAATATTATATATTGATTAAATATTATGTATATTGATAGTTAAGGCTTTGATTAAAAATAAGGTAACAAAAATAAAGAAATTTAGATTTCTATATTATTTAGGATATTATCTGGATATTTTAGATAGATTTTTCCCGTACTAATTTATTTATTGTTGTATTTTATTTTTGAAAAACTAATATGGCGGATGTAATGGCGGATTCTGTCAAGTTATTCATTCTAGAAAGATTTTATGTTTAAAATATATTTAAACTTACTTAATAAACTAAATCAATAAACTAATATTTGTAGTAAATTTTAATCAAGAAGATAAACCCTCCGTTATACTGTTATTTGCCTTATTTATAATTCTGAAGATTTTAATATACGCATGCGCAAAACAGGATTCGGTTTTTAAAAGGTATTTTACGCAGTTTAATACGAGAAAGACGTTAGGAAGTTACTTTACTAGAAATATAAGTATTTTTAAACATTAAAATTTATCGGTAAAAATCCATAATAATATTAGATTAATTCTCGAAGACCTTGAGAACCTAAACTTAAGCAATTCTTTAAAAAATTGGCTATATAATAATTTTACACAGTAATAATAGACATATATTGCATACTTACATGTAAATCTCACTAAAAGCACTTTTTTAGAATAATATAGACTTGAAGTAACTCTAGACTTCTAGCTAGACCGTTTCAAGGATTATTGATTTGAATATATTTTCCAGTACGCAGGCGTATAATCTCTAGTGTTGTCCAAAGCAAGACCAAGACTACGCAAGTCTTTTTTAAGGACCAAGACTTTTTTAAGATTCAATACAAAATATATTATTATGTATTGTCTCAGAACAGCTGGTCTTAGTCCTGCGCTCTTAATATTGATGTCTATCCGTATGGAATATCTCGAGAACTACCTACTTGTTCGATTTACTTAAAAGAAGAATGGGCATAGCCCATGTATTCTCAGACCCGGACTTAGAAGCCGCATTCAAAAATGAAACTTATCCAGTTCGATAGAGGAAAATATATAAATAAAATTGTTAATTACTACATTGAAGTTCGAGAAGCTGGGAGAAAAAAGTTATTCTCATTTGAATTTAAATTTGAGGTTATGTTATGACTACTTATTAGGTTAGTATAGCGAATAATTTCGGCCCAAAATTATTAGTAGTGTTTCCTTGTGCTGCAGCATTGACAGAATAATATTATATAATCTGAGTTAGGCTGTATGGTTCATAGAACCCTTTGCCTTCTCTATATTTGAGAAAACCGAACAAAAAGAATATTATATAATCTGTGGATGATATATCGTCGCTCTTTTTTTTAAATTATTTATTTTAACATAGCACTGGGGCCATATTCCGAGTTTGCAACCGCTAATCACGACAAGACGTTGCGCAAACTATAAATATGGAAATATAAGCTCTATTTCAATGATTATATAGTATGTATTAGGTTGGTTATTATAATCCAGCCATCTTGAAATACACGAATTCTTCGCAAGTTTGAACATGTATGGAGCATTGGAATTTCAACTTTATAATTAACAGGTTAGAACTTACATTTCAATACCCGTACTTTACGCAAAATGCGCGACGGTGAACGTGTCAAAACTCGGAATAAAGCCCCTGGATGCAAGTCCATAGACCTATCTTCGCTATATATTTTTTTAATTTTTATTCTGTTCATGCGATAAATAGACAAAGGGCATTCAATACTGTACGGCCTTTTCTTTTTCTTTCAAAGTAATGTGAAATCTCTCTTTATTTTCTTAAATCTCAATCCAGATAAGCAAAAATAATATTTTTCAATGTATAAGCATTTTTTTTTGCTGCATAATGTGGACAATAATACAGAAAAAGCAAAGAATCAGCTCGTAACAAAAGTTGACAGAACTTTTTTTCCCAACTTCTAAAATTATTTTGAATACTGGAAAATAATGCTTAAATTATCTATTATTAAGTAAGCATATCGTTGTTTGTGAACGCTAAGCTTTTACGAGTGGGTCCAGAATGGCCATTGTCCTTTAATTATAGACAAAGGTTGTTAAACGTTTTACAGCAGGATGTTCTATGTATCAATACGATTAAATTTGTCAGAGCAAAAAAAAACATGTTGTTGTGCACTACCGGACTAAAATATTTGAAATAGATGTTATTTTCGCTCTTTCAGAGTTGTTCCTACAGTGAAAGTTAATCATATAGATCACCTTGCAAATTGTTAGTCTAAAAAGATTCCGAGTCAATTTTTTTTTCGACAGTAATTATATGCTATTTGCTTATATGGTAAGTGAAAAAGGAAGAAATCACACCCTTACGGTTTGTACGTCTATACATACAGCATGTGTAGGTCGTGTAAACTCATTTAAAATAATAACAAAATAAAAATGGGAAACACGATGGTCCAGCAAGCATGTGCTCGGCCGTGTAGGGATAGCCAGCTACTTCTAGTCAACTGCTGCAAGCATAGCGAGGCGCGCATGCTTCGGGGATTAAGGTTTTAGACACCATCATATCAGTGTCTAAACCAACAAAGACACTAACATCTGGGGTTACACATGTTAAAATGGGACCCCGAATAAATTAAAATTCGGAGTCCCATTGCCTAAAAACCAATGTCGCGGAAATTAACTAAATTAATTTTCAATAATAAAAAATCCGGTGTATTTTTACAAGACTATGGATAATATAGGGGGAGGGTTTAGCAGGTAAATACAGGTCATCTTCCAGCGGCAATCGAGAACAAAAACTACACCTCGGGGCAGTGGCATCTACTTCGAACAATGTTCATGGAATATTTATAAAAGATTTATCTTTCTAGAGAAAATTTAAAAAAAGTAAAAAATATATTGGTACAATCCAAGAAAGAGGAGCGGATAGAAAGTTTGATTGAAAGTAATTATTATATATAACCATTATAGAATAAACAAACTAAAGTGTTGTAAGTATTATAGATCTCGACGTTAAAAAATAAAACCTTAATTATTATTTTTAATAAAATAAGGAAAAATATCTGATCAAGTTTTGCGAGACCTTGCCCAAGACTAGGATTAGCCTGCATAGTTATCAAGAGCGCAAGACCAAGACCATGACTTGGCAACACTAAAAATTTCCCAATATGCTTCCGTGGTCGGATTTTAGGTTACTTCTTAAACCGGCTGTGTTATAAACGTTCCATTGTTGGTAATAAATAAGTTCGACTTAAGGAAAATGATCTCACGGAATCCAGCGATGAGGTTTATTCCCTGTGTGCGATTTTTGAATATCAGCGCATGAAATACATAAATTCATACCTATGATATCAATACGAGTGTCCCCTACTACTCGTAAATAAAGTCACCGATGAGTGTTGTTTGTTATAAAATGTATGTATTAAAAGAAACAAAAACGGCATACAATATTTTCTTCTTATAACGAAACGCTAGAAGATCTTTTCTATGACAAATAATGTGCTAAACGCGCACATTATTTGACAAAAATACGTCTTTTGATAAATCGTGATTTCCTAGTCAAGACAAGCCAAAGTCAAAAATATTTATTTCATGTAAGCCTTTACAGGCATTTATGAAAAGTAAAAAAATGTACATATATAAGATCCGAGTTTGCAGCCAGGCGCTTCTCCAGGTCGCCATTCCTCCCACAGATAAATATTGAATATATATTAAAAAAAAAAACAGATAGGGTAATATTATCTTTTCGGGAGAAAAAATCACCAAACCGAACACACTCTACATAACCAAATAGTTTAAGAGTAGATGATTAGCTGGGTTGACCTGTAAATCGTTGACTCCCCTGCAAAAGCGCCATCAAGGTGACCAACCGAACAGACTATATATACGCTCCAAATATATATTATAAGTAATCACAATATAGGTACAAGTAGATAGATGGAAAGTATGAGGGCGCAAACACCGATCGCAAGCCCATCGCCCCGGAGAAAAATACGTTCATACGTATCATGAGAGGGGTATGGTTATTGACTTACTACACCTGTGCTTAGGTATATCATATGGTAATATCTCCCATAGCAGATATACGCTGCCGCGCGCCGCACTGGGGTAAAAATCTGGTTTGGTTGCGGTATGAACGACAGGGCTCGTCATTTATTATTAATGGTACTTTAGTAAACATTAAATACACATTTTATTATGCACGTGCCTTATATATTTTTTTCTCTTTGCTATTTTAAACCCGCAACAGGTGTCAACCCTATGACAATAGGTATAAGTTTTGCACGTTGTTAGAGAGCTTGGACTCTGTTCCGTTTATTTACTTAGGTGGTATACGTATCCAGCTGATTTCCTCTCCTTTGAAGGACATTGTAGTGGTGGCGCGTGTGCCGAGTTCTGGTAAAACTGACGAAATGTGAGTTGTTACCAAGCTGTTATTAAAATATGTTTCCGAGCCAGTTGGCTGATATTCCTTCAATGGCTTTGGGGTACCTCGATTCTTACGATTCGAAAGCATGTTCTCCACGTCTCCTGAAGATATCTTTGTTTTTGTTTTAACATTCTTATTGTCACCTTGAAGACCCTTTTCCATGTACGATTCTTGCGGCTGGGATGTAAGAACACTTTCACACTGTGCGCTCCATTTATCCAAAATGTTTAAGCAAGTAGTGTTTTGCGAGGAAATCGTAATTACCTTAACCATTTCACTTCAATAATTGTTGCTGATTTCAACCTGCACCAAGGTGGCCTTTTTAATGGCGGTTGTAATGCACATATGGACAGTTTGAATTGTATCTTGCGGAATGTTCAGCATCTCATTAAATATAATTACGAATGCATCTTTTAGCTTTATGGCCACTAATTCGGCTAAATCCTCCACTAGCTTTTTGACCATTAGTTTAACAGAAGGCGCGGATCTCGTGTTTGGCAAGCCTTGAACTGTAAATATAAAAATAGTTTAGAATCGTTTATTTATAATGTTTTTCTATTAGTAAAATAGAAAGTATGTAATTAAGCTTGCGTATGTGCGTACAAACTCAGATCAGGTATTTAGTTTACACCTACTTCATATATGTACTTTAAGTCGAGTATCCAAGTTGTGTATAGGTAAAGTCAATATTTACCAATTTTAGGTTTCTTTGCATAAGTGTTGAAACGATTACTCATTTGGGACTCCGAACGAGAAACTGAAGAAGCCTGAGTGGTTGCCAAACTATCTTTTGAAATAGTTATCGAGCTTGACGGCTTCTGACCACCTCTATTCTTCCGGTTGGAAGGCAGAGGGCTCACCCTAGACTCGTCACTTGAACATATTTTAGTTTTTGTAATATTTTCAGCTTTAGGCTGTCTCAGTTCCATGTATCTAGATTTTGTATTTTCTAACTTCTTTACAAGGTTCGACGGTTTCTTTGTTTCTTTTACTTGAAAACTCCGATTAAATTTCATCCGTTCTGTTTGGGCGTTGGTCATCCTCACCGAATACGCTGGTGTATTTAATTTAGGATTAGACCTGAAACGCTGAGGGGCACGACTTTCTCTCACCGGGTCTATAACAAATTTAGGCGCTACAGTTTGCTTACAGGCATGGGCTTGCTTCGATGGAGATTTTTTTGTGACTCGCGGCGTCAAGTGTAAAACTGACGAAATGTGAGTTGTTACCAAGCTGTTATTAAAATATGTTTCCGAGCCAGTTGGCTGATATTCCTTCAATGGCTGTGGGGTACCTCGATTCTTACGATTCGTAAGCATGTTCTCCACGTCTCCTGAAGATATCTTTGTTTTTGTTTTAACATTCTTATTGTCACCTTGAAGACCCTTTTCCATGTACGATTCTTGCGGCTGGGATGTAAGAACACTTTCACACTGTGCGCTCCATTTATCCAAAATGTTTAACCAAGTAGTGTTTTGCGAGGAAATCGTAATTACCTTAACCATTTCACTTCAATAATTGTTGCTGATTTCAACCTGCACCAAGGTGGCCTTTTTAATGGCGGTTGTAATGCACATATGGACAGTTTGAATTGTATCTTGCGGAATGTTCAGCATCTCATTAAATATAATTACGAATGCATCGTTTAGCTTTATGGCCACTAATTCGGCTAAATCCTCCACTAGCTTTTTGACCATTAGTTTAACAGAAGGCGCGGATCTCGTGTTTGGCAAGCCTTGAACTGTAAAAATAAAAATAGTTTAGAATCGTTTATTTATAATGTTTTTCTATTAGTAAAATAGAAAGTATGTAATTAAGCTTGCGTATGTGCGTACAAACTCAGATCAGGTATTTAGTTTACACCTACTTCATATATGTACTTTAAGTCGAGTATCCAAGTTGTGTATAGGTAAAGCCAATATTTACCAATTTTAGGTTTCTTTGCATAAGTGTTGAAACGATTACTCATTTGGGACTCCGAACGAGAAACTGAAGAAGCCTGAGTGGTTGCCAAACTATCTTTTGAAATAGTTATCGAGCTTGACGGCTTCTGACAACCTCTATTCTTCCGGTTGGAAGGCAGAGGGCTCACCCTAGACTCGTCACTTGAACATATTTTAGTTTTTGCAATATTTTCAGCTTTAGGCTGTCTCAGTTCCATGTATCTAGATTTTGTATTTTCGAACTTCTTTACAAGGTTCGACGGTTTCTTTGTTTCTTTTACTTGAAAACTCCGATTAAATTTCATCCGTTCTGTTTGGGCGTTGGTCATCCTCACCGAATACGCTGGTGTATTTAACTTAGGATTAGACCTGAAACGCTGAGGGGCACGAGTTTCTCTCATCGGGTCTATAACAAATTTAGGCACAACAGTTTGCTTACAGGGATGGGCTTGCTTCGATGGAGAAATTTTTGTGACTCGCGGCGTCGAGTGTAAAACTGACGAAATGTGAGTTGTTACCAAGCTGTTATTAAAATATGTTTCCGAGCCAGTTGGCTGATATTCCTTCAATGGCTTTGGGGTACCTCGATTCTTACGATTCGTAAGCATGTTCTCCACGTCTCCTGAAGATATCTTTGTTTTTGTTTTAACATTCTTATTGTCACCTTGAAGACCCTTTTCCATGTACGATTCTTGCGGCTGGGATGTAAGAACACTTTCACACTGTGCGCTCCATTTATCCAAAATGTTTAACCAAGTAGTGTTTTGCGAGGAAATCGTAATTACCTTAACCATTTCACTTCAATAATTGTTGCTGATTTCAACCTGCACCAAGGTGGCCTTTTTAATGGCGGTTGTAATGCACATATGGACAGTTTGAATTGTATCTTGCGGAATGTTCAGCATCTCATTAAATATAATTACGAATGCATCGTTTAGCTTTATGGCCACTAATTCGGCTAAATCCTCCACTAGCTTTTTGACCATTAGTTTAACAGAAGGCGCGGATCTCGTGTTTGGCAAGCCTTGAACTGTAAAAATAAAAATAGTTTAGAATCGTTTATTTATAATGTTTTTCTATTAGTAAAATAGAAAGTATGTAATTAAGCTTGCGTATGTGCGTACAAACTCAGATCAGGTATTTAGTTTACACATACTTCATATATGTACTTTAAGTCGAGTATCCAAGTTGTGTATAGGTAAAGCCAATATTTACCAATTTTAGGTTTCTTTGCATAAGTGTTGAAACGATTACTCATTTGGGACTCCGAACGAGAAACTGAAGAAGCCTGAGTGGTTGCCAAACTATCTTTTGAAATAGTTATCGAGCTTGACGGCTTCTGACCACCTCTATTCTTCCGGTTGGAAGGCAGAGGGCTCACCCTAGACTCGTCACTTGAACATATTTTAGTTTTTGCAATATTTTCAGATTTAGGCTGTCTCAGTTCCATGTATCTAGATTTTGTATTTTCGAACTTCTTTACAAGGTTCGACGGTTTCTTTGTTTCTTTTACTTGAAAACTCCGATTAAATTTCATCCGTTCTGTTTGGGCGTTGGTCATCCTCACCGAATACGCTGGTGTATTTAACTTAGGATTAGACCTGAAACGCTGAGGGGCACGAGTTTCTCTCATCGGGTCTATAACAAATTTAGGCACAACAGTTTGCTTACAGGCATGGGCTTGCTTCGATGGAGAAATTTTTGTGACTCGCGGCGTCGAGTGTAAAACTGACGAAATGTGAGTTGTTACCAAGCTGTTATTAAAATATGTTTCCGAGCCAGTTGGCTGATATTCCTTCAATGGCTTTGGGGTACCTCGATTCTTACGATTCGTAAGCATGTTCTCCACGTCTCCTGAAGATATCTTTGTTTTTGTTTTAACATTCTTATTGTCACCTTGAAGACCCTTTTCCATGTACGATTCTTGCGGCTGGGATGTAAGAACACTTTCACACTGTGCGCTCCATTTATCCAAAATGTTTAAGCAAGTAGTGTTTTGCGAGGAAATCGTAATTACCTTAACCATTTCACTTCAATAATTGTTGCTGATTTCAACCTGCACCAAGGTGGCCTTTTTAATGGCGGTTGTAATTCACATATGGACAGTTTGAATTGTATCTTGCGGAATGTTCAGCATCTCATTAAATATAATTACGAATGCATCTTTTAGCTTTATGGCCACTAATTCGGCTAAATCCTCCACTAGCTTTTTGACCATTAGTTTAACAGAAGGCGCGGATCTCGTGTTTGGCAAGCCTTGAAATGTAAAAATAAAAATAGTTTAGAATCATTTATTTATAATGTTTTTCTATTAGTAAAATAGAAAGTATGTAATTAAGCTTGCGTATGTGCGTACAAACTCAGATCAGGTATTTAGTTTACACCTACTTCATATATGTACTTTAAGTCGAGTATCCAAGTTGTGTATAGGTAAAGCCAATATTTACCAATTTTAGGTTTCTTTGCATAAGTGTTGAAACGATTACTCATTTGGGACTCCGAACGAGAAACTGAAGAAGCCTGAGTGGTTGCCAAACTATCTTTTGGAATAGTTATCGAGCTTGACGGCTTCTGACCACCTCTATTCTTCCGGTTGGAAGGCAGAGGGCTCACCCTAGACTCGTCACTTGAACATATTTTAGTTTTTGCAATATTTTCAGCTTTAGGATGTCTCAGTTTCATGTATCTAGATTTTGTATTTTCGAACTTCTTTACAAGGTTATACGGTTTCTTTGTTTCTTTTACTTGAAAACTCCGATTAAATTTCATCCGTTCTGTTTGGGCGTTGGTCATCCTCACCGAATACGCTGGTGTATTTAACTTAGGATTAGACCTGAAACGCTGAGGGGCATGAGTTTCTCTCACCGGGTCTATAACAAATTTAGGCACAACAGTTTGCTTACAGGCATGGGCTTGCTTCGATAGAGAATTTTTGTGACTCGCGGCGTCGAGTGTAAAACTGACGAAATGTGAGTTGTTACCAAGCTGTTATTAAAATATGTTTCCGAGCCAGTTGGCTGATATTCCTTCAATGGCTTTGGGGTACCTCGATTCTTACGATTCGTAAGCATGTTCTCCACGTCTCCTGAAGATATCTTTGTTTTTGTTTTAACAACCTTGAAGACCCTTTTCCATGTACGATTCTTGCGAATACGATTTAGTTTACACCTACTTCATATATGTACTTTAAGTCGAGTATCCAAGTTGTGTATAGGTAAAGCCAATATTTACCAATTTTAGGTTTCTTTGCATAAGTGTTGAAACGATTACTCATTTGGGACTCCGAACGAGAAACTGAAGAAGCCTGAGTGGTTGCCAAACTATCTTTTGAAATAGTTATCGAGCTTGACGGCTTCTGACCACCTCTATTCTTCCGGTTGGAAGGCAGAGGGCTCACCCTAGACTCGTCACTTGAACATATTTTAGTTTTTGCAATATTTTCAGCTTTAGGCTGTCTCAGTTCCATGTATCTAGATTTTGTATTTTCGAACTTCTTTACAAGGTTATACGGTTTCTTTGTTTCTTTTACTTGAAAACTCCGATTAAATTTCATCCGTTCTGTTTGGGCATTGGTCATCCTCACCGAATACGCTGGTGTATTTAACTTAGGATTAGACCTGAAACGCTGAGGGGCACGAGTTTCTCTCACCGGGTCTATAACAAATTTAGGCACTACAGTTTGCTTACAGGCATGGGCTTGCTTCGATGGAGATTTTTTTGTGACTCGCGGCGTCGAGTGTAAAACTGACGAAATGTGAGTTGTTACCAAGCTGTTATTAAAATATGTTTCCGAGCTAGTTGGCTGATATTCTTTCAATGGCTTTGGGGTACCTCGATTCTTACGATTCGTAAGCATGTTCTCCACGTCTCCTGAAGATATCTTTGTTTTTGTTTTAACATTCTTATTTTCATGTATCTAGATTTTGTATTTTCGAACTTCTTTACAAGGTTATACGGTTTCTTTGTTTCTTTTACTTGAAAACTCCGATTAAATTTCATCCGTTCTGTTTGGGCGTTGGTCATCCTCACCGAATAAGCTGGTGTATTTAACTTAGGATTAGACCTGAAACGCTGAGGGGCATGAGTTTCTCTCACCGGGTCTATAACAAATTTAGGCACAACAGTTTGCTTACAGGCATGGGCTTGCTTCGATAGAGAATTTTTGTGACTCGCGGCGTCGAGTGTAAAACTGACGAAATGTGAGTTGTTACCAAGCTGTTATTAAAATATGTTTCCGAGCCAGTTGGCTGATATTCCTTCAATGGCTTTGGGGTACCTCGATTCTTACGATTCGTAAGCATGTTCTCCACGTCTCCTGAAGATATCTTTGTTTTTGTTTTAACAACCTTGAAGACCCTTTTCCATGTACGATTCTTGCGAATACGATTTAGTTTACACCTACTTCATATATGTACTTTAAGTCGAGTATCCAAGTTATGTATAGGTAAAGCCAATATTTACCAATTTTAGGTTTCTTTGCATAAGTGTTGAAACGATTACTCATTTGGGACTCCGAACGAGAAACTGAAGAAGCCTGAGTGGTTGCCAAACTATCTTTTGAAATAGTTATCGAGCTTGACGGCTTCTGACCACCTCTATTCTTCCGGTTGGAAGGCAGAGGGCTCACCCTAGACTCGTCACTTGAACATATTTTAGTTTTTGCAATATTTTCAGCTTTAGGCTGTCTCAGTTCCATGTATCTAGATTTTGTATTTTCGAACTTCTTTACAAGGTTATACGGTTTCTTTGTTTCTTTTACTTGAAAACTCCGATTAAATTTCATCCGTTCTGTTTGGGCATTGGTCATCCTCACCGAATACGCTGGTGTATTTAACTTAGGATTAGACCTGAAACGCTGAGGGGCACGAGTTTCTCTCACCGGGTCTATAACAAATTTAGGCACTACAGTTTGCTTACAGGCATGGGCTTGCTTCGATGGAGATTTTTTTGTGACTCGCGGCGTCGAGTGTAAAACTGACGAAATGTGAGTTGTTACCAAGCTGTTATTAAAATATGTTTCCGAGCTAGTTGGCTGATATTCTTTCAATGGCTTTGGGGTACCTCGATTCTTACGATTCGTAAGCATGTTCTCCACGTCTCCTGAAGATATCTTTGTTTTTGTTTTAACATTCTTATTGTCACCTTGAAGACCCTTTTCCATGTACGATTCTTGCGAATACGATTTAGTTTACACCTACTTCATATATGTACTTTAAGTCGAGTATCCAAGTTGTGTATAGGTAAAGCCAATATTTACCAATTTTAGGTTTCTTTGCATAAGTGTTGAAACGATTACTCATTTGGGACTCCGAACGAGAAACTGAAGAAGCCTGAGTGGTTGCCAAACTATCTTTTGAAATAGTTATCGAGCTTGACGGCTTCTGACCACCTCTATTCTTCCGGTTGGAAGGCAGAGGGCTCACCCTAGACTCGTCACTTGAACATATTTTAGTTTTTGCAATATTTTCAGCTTTAGGCTGTCTCAGTTCCATGTATCTAGATTTTGTATTTTCGAACTTTTTTACAAGGTTATACGGTTTCTTTGTTTCTTTTACTTGAAAACTCCGATTAAATTTCATCCGTTCTGTTTGGGCATTGGTCATCCTCACCGAATACGCTGGTGTATTTAACTTAGGATTAGACCTGAAACGCTGAGGGGCACGAGTTTCTCTTACCGGGTCTATAACAAATTTAGGCACTACAGTTTGCTTACAGGCATGGGCTTGCTTCGATGGAGATTTTTTTGTGACTCGCGGCGTCGAGTGTAAAACTGACGAAATGTGAGTTGTTACCAAGCTGTTATTAAAATATGTTTCCGAGCCAGTTGGCTGATATTCCTTCAATGGCTTTGGGGTACCTCGATTCTTACGATTCGTAAGCATGTTCTCCACGTCTCCTGAAGATATCTTTGTTTTTGTTTTAACATTCTTATTGTCACCTTGAAGACCCTTTTCCATGTACGATTCTTGCGGCTGGGATGTAAGAACACTTTCACACTGTGCGCTCCATTTATCCAAAATGTTTAAGCAAGTAGTGTTTTGCGAGGAAATCGTAATTACCTTAACCATTTCACTTCAATAATTGTTGCTGATTTCAACCTGCACCAAGGTGGCCTTTTTAATGGCGGTTGTAATGCACATATGGACAGTTTGAATTGTATCTTGCGGAATGTTCAGCATCTCATTAAATATAATTACGAATGCATCGTTTAGCTTTATGGCCACTAATTCGGCTAAATCCTCCACTAGCTTTTTGACCATTAGTTTAACAGAAGGCGCGGATCTCGTGTTTGGCAAGCCTTGAACTGTAAAAATAAAAATAGTTTAGAATCATTTATTTATAATGTTTTTCTATTAGTAAAATAGAAAGTATGTAATTAAGCTTGCGTATGTGCGTACAAACTCAGATCAGGTATTTAGTTTACACCTACTTCATATATGTACTTTAAGTCGAGTATCCAAGTTGTGTATAGGTAAAGCCAATATTTACCAATTTTAGGTTTCTTTGCATAAGTGTTGAAACGATTACTCATTTGGGACTCCGAACGAGAAACTGAAGAAGCCTGAGTGGTTGCCAAACTATCTTTTGAAATAGTTATCGAGCTTGACGGCTTCTGACCACCTCTATTCTTCCGGTTGGAAGGCAGAGGGCTCACCCTAGACTCGTCACTTGAACATATTTTAGTTTTTGTAATATTTTCAGCTTTAGGCTGTCTCAGTTCCATGTATCTAGATTTTGTATTTTCGAACTTCTTTACAAGGTTCGACGGTTTCTTTGTTTCTTTTACTTGAAAACTCCGATTAAATTTCATCCGTTCTGTTTGAACGTTGGTCATCCTCACCGAATACGCTGGTGTATTTAACTTAGGATTAGACCTGAAACGCTGAGGGGCACGAGTTTCTCTCACCGGGTCTATAACAAATTTAGGCACTACAGTTTGCTTACAGGCATGGGCTTGCTTCGATGGAGATTTTTTTGTAACTCGCGGCGTCGAGTGTAAAACTGACGAAATGTGAGTTGTTACCAAGCTGTTATTAAAATATGTTTCCGAGCCAGTTGGCTGATATTCCTTCAATGGCTTTGGGGTACCTCGATTCTTACGATTCGTAAGCATGTTCTCCACGTCTCCTGAAGATATCTTTGTTTTTGTTTTAACATTCTTATTGTCACCTTGAAGACCCTTTTCCATGTACGATTCTTGCGGCTGGGATGTAAAAACACTTTCACACTGTGCGCTCCATTTATCCAAAATGTTTAACCAAGTAGTGTTTTGCGAGGAAATCGTAATTACCTTAATCATTTCACTTCAATAATTGTTGCTGATTTCAACCTGCACCAAGGTGGCCTTTTTAATGGCGGTTTTAATGCACATATGGACAGTTTGAATTGTATCTTGCGGAATGTTCAGCATCTCATTAAATATAATTACGAATGCATCGTTTAGCTTTATGGCCAATAATTCGGCTAAATCCTCCACTAGCTTTTTGACCATTAGTTTAACAGAAGGCGCGGATCTCGTGTTTGGCAAGCCTTGAACTGTAAAAATAAAAATAGTTTAGAATCGTTTATTTATAATGTTTTTCTATTAGTAAAATAAAAAGTATGTAATTAAGCTTGCGTATGTGCGTACAAACTCAGATCAGGTATTTAGTTTACACCTACTTCATATATGTACTTTAAGTCGAGTATCCAAGTTGTGTATAGGTAAAGCCAATATTTACCAATTTTAGGTTTCTTTGCATAAGTGTTGAAACGATTACTCATTTGGGACTCCGAACGAGAAACTGAAGAAGCCTGAGTGGTTGCCAAACTATCTTTTGAAATAGTTATCGAGCTTGACGGCTTCTGACCACCTCTATTCTTCCGGTTGGAAGGCAGAGGGCTCACCCTAGACTCGTCACTTGAACATATTTTAGTTTTTGCAATATTTTCAGCTTTAGGATGTCTCAGTTCCATGTATCTAGATTTTGTATTTTCTAACTTCTTTACAAGGTTCGACGGTTTCTTTGTTTCTTTTACTTGAAAACTCCGATTAAATTTCATCCGTTCTGTTTGGGCGTTGGTCATCCTCACCGAATACGCTGGTGTATTTAATTTAGGATTAGACCTGAAACGCTGAGGGGCACGAGTTTCTCTCACCGGGTCTATAACAAATTTAGGCACTACAGTTTGCTTACAGGCATGGGCTTGCTTCGATGGAGATTTTTTTGTGACTCGCGGCGTCAAGTGTAAAACTGACGAAATGTGAGTTGTTACCAAGCTGTTATTAAAATATGTTTCCGAGCCAGTTGGCTGATATTCCTTCAATGGCTGTGGGGTACCTCGATTCTTACGATTCGTAAGCATGTTCTCCACGTCTCCTGAAGATATCTTTGTTTTTGTTTTAACATTCTTATTGTCACCTTGAAGACCCTTTTCCATGTACGATTCTTGCGGCTGGGATGTAAGAACACTTTCACACTGTGCGCTCCATTTATCCAAAATGTTTAACCAAGTAGTGTTTTGCGAGGAAATCGTAATTACCTTAACCATTTCACTTCAATAATTGTTGCTGATTTCAACCTGCACCAAGGTGGCCTTTTTAATGGCGGTTGTAATGCACATATGGACAGTTTGAATTGTATCTTGCGGAATGTTCAGCATCTCATTAAATATAATTACGAATGCATCGTTTAGCTTTATGGCCACTAATTCGGCTAAATCCTCCACTAGCTTTTTGACCATTAGTTTAACAGAAGGCGCGGATCTCGTGTTTGGCAAGCCTTGAACTGTAAAAATAAAAATAGTTTAGAATCGTTTATTTATAATGTTTTTCTATTAGTAAAATAGAAAGTATGTAATTAAGCTTGCGTATGTGCGTACAAACTCAGATCAGGTATTTAGTTTACACCTACTTCATATATGTACTTTAAGTCGAGTATCCAAGTTGTGTATAGGTAAAGCCAATATTTACCAATTTTAGGTTTCTTTGCATAAGTGTTGAAACGATTACTCATTTGGGACTCCGAACGAGAAACTGAAGAAGCCTGAGTGGTTGCCAAACTATCTTTTGAAATAGTTATCGAGCTTGACGGCTTCTGACCACCTCTATTCTTCCGGTTGGAAGGCAGAGGGCTCACCCTAGACTCGTCACTTGAACATATTTTAGTTTTTGCAATATTTTCAGCTTTAGGCTGTCTCAGTTCCATGTATCTAGATTTTGTATTTTCGAACTTCTTTACAAGGTTCGACGGTTTCTTTGTTTCTTTTACTTGAAAACTCCGATTAAATTTCATCCGTTCTGTTTGGGCGTTGGTCATCCTCACCGAATACGCTGGTGTATTTAACTTAGGATTAGACCTGAAACGCTGAGCGGCACGAGTTTCTCTCATCGGGTCTATAACAAATTTAGGCACAACAGTTTGCTTACAGGCATGGGCTTGCTTCGATGGAGAAATTTTTGTGACTCGCGGCGTCGAGTGTAAAACTGACGAAATGTGAGTTGTTACCAAGCTGTTATTAAAATATGTTTCCGAGCCAGTTGGCTGATATTCCTTCAATGGCTTTGGGGTACCTCGATTCTTACGATTCGTAAGCATGTTCTCCACGTCTCCTGAAGATATCTTTGTTTTTGTTTTAACATTCTTATTGTCACCTTGAAGACCCTTTTCCATGTACGATTCTTGCGGCTGGGATGTAAGAACACTTTCACACTGTGCGCTCCATTTATCCAAAATGTTTAAGCAAGTAGTGTTTTGCGAGGAAATCGTAATTACCTTAACCATTTCACTTCAATAATTGTTGCTGATTTCAACCTGCACCAAGGTGGCCTTTTTAATGGCGGTTGTAATTCACATATGGACAGTTTGAATTGTATCTTGCGGAATGTTCAGCATCTCATTAAATATAATTACGAATGCATCTTTTAGCTTTATGGCCACTAATTCGGCTAAATCCTCCACTAGCTTTTTGACCATTAGTTTAACAGAAGGCGCGGATCTCGTGTTTGGCAAGCCTTGAAATGTAAAAATAAAAATAGTTTAGAATCATTTATTTATAATGTTTTTCTATTAGTAAAATAGAAAGTATGTAATTAAGCTTGCGTATGTGCGTACAAACTCAGATCAGGTATTTAGTTTACACCTACTTCATATATGTACTTTAAGTCGAGTATCCAAGTTGTGTATAGGTAAAGCCAATATATACCAATTTTAGGTTTCTTTGCATAAGTGTTGAAACGATTACTCATTTGGGACTCCGAACGAGAAACTGAAGAAGCCTGAGTGGTTGCCAAACTATCTTTTGGAATAGTTATCGAGCTTGACGGCTTCTGACCACCTCTATTCTTCCGGTTGGAAGGCAGAGGGCTCACCCTAGACTCGTCACTTGAACATATTTTAGTTTTTGCAATATTTTCAGCTTTAGGATGTCTCAGTTCCATGTATCTAGATTTTGTATTTTCGAACTTCTTTACAAGGTTATACGGTTTCTTTGTTTCTTTTACTTGAAAACTCCGATTAAATTTCATCCGTTCTGTTTGGGCGTTGGTCATCCTCACCGAATACGCTGGTGTATTTAACTTAGGATTAGACCTGAAACGCTGAGGGGCATGAGTTTCTCTCACCGGGTCTATAACAAATTTAGGCACAACAGTTTGCTTACAGGCATGGGCTTGCTTCGATAGAGAATTTTTTGTGACTCGCGGCGTCGAGTGTAAAACTGACGAAATGTGAGTTGTTACCAAGCTGTTATTAAAATATGTTTCCGAGCCAGTTGGCTGATATTCCTTCAATGGCTTTGGGGTACCTCGATTCTTACGATTCGTAAGCATGTTCTCCACGTCTCCTGAAGATATCTTTGTTTTTGTTTTAACAACCTTGAAGACCCTTTTCCATGTACGATTCTTGCGAATACGATTTAGTTTACACCTACTTCATATATGTACTTTAAGTCGAGTATCCAAGTTGTGTATAGGTAAAGCCAATATTTACCAATTTTAGGTTTCTTTGCATAAGTGTTGAAACGATTACTCATTTGGGACTCCGAACGAGAAACTGAAGAAGCCTGAGTGGTTGCCAAACTATCTTTTGAAATAGTTATCGAGCTTGACGGCTTCTGACCACCTCTATTCTTCCGGTTGGAAGGCAGAGGGCTCACCCTAGACTCGTCACTTGAACATATTTTAGTTTTTGCAATATTTTCAGCTTTAGGCTGTCTCAGTTCCATGTATCTAGATTTTGTATTTTCGAACTTCTTTACAAGGTTATACGGTTTCTTTGTTTCTTTTACTTGAAAACTCCGATTAAATTTCATCCGTTCTGTTTGGGCATTGGTCATCCTCACCGAATACGCTGGTGTATTTAACTTAGGATTAGACCTGAAACGCTGAGGGGCACGAGTTTCTCTCACCGGGTCTATAACAAATTTAGGCACTACAGTTTGCTTACAGGCATGGGCTTGCTTCGATGGAGATTTTTTTGTGACTCGCGGCGTCGAGTGTAAAACTGACGAAATGTGAGTTGTTACCAAGCTGTTATTAAAATATGTTTCCGAGCTAGTTGGCTGATATTCCTTCAATGGCTTTGGGGTACCTCGATTCTTACGATTCGTAAGCATGTTCTCCACGTCTCCTGAAGATATCTTTGTTTTTGTTTTAACATTCTTATTGTCACCTTGAAGACCATTTTCCATGTACGATTCTTGCGAATACGATTTAGTTTACACCTACTTCATATATGTACTTTAAGTCGAGTATCCAAGTTGTGTATAGGTAAAGCCAATATTTACCAATTTTAGGTTTCTTTGCATAAGTGTTGAAACGATTACTCATTTGGGACTCCGAACGAGAAACTGAAGAAGCCTGAGTGGTTGCCAAACTATCTTTTGAAATAGTTATCGAGCTTGACGGCTTCTGACCACCTCTATTCTTTCGGTTGGAAGGCAGAGGGCTCACCCTAGACTCGTCACTTGAACATATTTTAGTTTTTGCAATATTTTCAGCTTTAGGCTGTCTCAGTTCCATGTATCTAGATTTTGTATTTTCGAACTTCTTTACAAGGTTATACGGTTTCTTTGTTTCTTTTACTTGAAAACTCCGATTAAATTTCATCCGTTCTGTTTGGGCATTGGTCATCCTCACCGAATACGCTGGTGTATTTAACTTAGGATTAGACCTGAAACGCTGAGGGGCACGAGTTTCTCTTACCGGGTCTATAACAAATTTAGGCACTACAGTTTGCTTACAGGCATGGGCTTGCTTCGATGGAGATTTTTTTGTGACTCGCGGCGTCGAGTGTAAAACTGACGAAATGTGAGTTGTTACCAAGCTGTTATTAAAATATGTTTCCGAGCCAGTTGGCTGATATTCCTTCAATGGCTTTGGGGTACCTCGATTCTTACGATTCGTAAGCATGTTCTCCACGTCTCCTGAAGATATCTTTGTTTTTGTTTTAACATTCTTATTGTCACCTTGAAGACCCTTTTCCATGTACGATTCTTGCGGCTGGGATGTAAGAACACTTTCACACTGTGCGCTCCATTTATCCAAAATGTTTAAGCAAGTAGTGTTTTGCGAGGAAATCGTAATTACCTTAACCATTTCACTTCAATAATTGTTGCTGATTTCAACCTGCACCAAGGTGGCCTTTTTAATGGCGGTTGTAATGCACATATGGACAGTTTGAATTGTATCTTGCGGAATGTTCAGCATCTCATTAAATATAATTACGAATGCATCGTTTAGCTTTATGGCCATTAATTCGGCTAAATCCTCCACTAGCTTTTTGACCATTAGTTTAACAGAAGGCGCGGATCTCGTGTTTGGCAAGCCTTGAACTGTAAAAATAAAAATAGTTTAGAATCATTTATTTATAATGTTTTTCTATTAGTAAAATAGAAAGTATGTAATTAAGCTTGCGTATGTGCGTACAAACTCAGATCAGGTATTTAGTTTACACCTACTTCATATATGTACTTTAAGTCGAGTATCCAAGTTGTGTATAGGTAAAGCCAATATTTACCAATTTTAGGTTTCTTTGCATAAGTGTTGAAACGATTACTCATTTGGGACTCCGAACGAGAAACTGAAGAAGCCTGAGTGGTTGCCAAACTATCTTTTGAAATAGTTATCGAGCTTGACGGCTTCTGACCACCTCTATTCTTTCGGTTGGAAGGCAGAGGGCTCACCCTAGACTCGTCACTTGAACATATTTTAGTTTTTGTAATATTTTCAGCTTTAGGCTGTCTCAGTTCCATGTATCTAGATTTTGTATTTTCGAACTTCTTTACAAGGTTCGACGGTTTCTTTGTTTCTTTTACTTGAAAACTCCGATTAAATTTCATCCGTTCTGTTTGGGCGTTGGTCATCCTCACCGAATACGCTGGTGTATTTAACTTAGGATTAGACCTGAAACGCTGAGGGGCACGAGTTTCTCTCACCGGGTCTATAACAAATTTAGGCACTACAGTTTGCTTACAGGCATGGGCTTGCTTCGATGGAGATTTTTTTGTGACTCGCGGCGTCGAGTGTAAAACTGACGAAATGTGAGTTGTTACCAAGCTGTTATTAAAATATGTTTCCGAGCCAGTTGGCTGATATTCCTTCAATGGCTTTGGGGTACCTCGATTCTTACGATTCGTAAGCATGTTCTCCACGTCTCCTAAAGATATCTTTGTTTTTGTTTTAACATTCTTATTGTCACCTTGAAGACCCTTTTCCATGTACGATTCTTGCGGCTGGGATGTAAGAACACTTTCACACTGTGCGCTCCATTTATCCAAAATGTTTAACCAAGTAGTGTTTTGCGAGGAAATCGTAATTACCTTAACCATTTCACTTCAATAATTGTTGCTGATTTCAACCTGCACCAAGGTGGCCTTTTTAATGGCGGTTGTAATGCACATATGGACAGTTTGAATTGTATCTTGCGGAATGTTCAGCATCTCATTAAATATAATTACGAATGCATCGTTTAGCTTTATGGCCAATAATTCGGCTAAATCCTCCACTAGCTTTTTGACCATTAGTTTAACAGAAGGCGCGGATCTCGTGTTTGGCAAGCCTTGAACTGTAAAAATAAAAATAGTTTAGAATCGTTTATTTATAATGTTTTTCTATTAGTAAAATAGAAAGTATGTAATTAAGCTTGCGTATGTGCGTACAAACTCAGATCAGGTATTTAGTTTACACCTACTTCATATATGTACTTTAAGTCGAGTATCCAAGTTGTGTATAGGTAAAGCCAATATTTACCAATTTTAGGTTTCTTTGCATAAGTGTTGAAACGATTACTCATTTGGGACTCCGAACGAGAAACTGAAGAAGCCTGAGTGGTTGCCAAACTATCTTTTGAAATAGTTATCGAGCTTGACGGCTTCTGACCACCTCTATTCTTCCGGTTGGAAGGCAGAGGGCTCACCCTAGACTCGTCACTTGAACATATTTTAGTTTTTGTAATATTTTCAGCTTTAGGCTGTCTTAGTTCCATGTATCTAGATTTTGTATTTTCGAACTTCTTTACAAGGTTCGACGGTTTCTTTGTTTCTTTTACTTGAAAACTCCGATTAAATTTCATCCGTTCTGTTTGGGCGTTGGTCATCCTCACCGAATACGCTGGTGTATTTAACTTAGGATTAGACCTGAAACGCTGAGGGGCACGAGTTTCTCTCACCGGGTCTATAACAAATTTAGGCACAACAGTTTGCTTACAGGCATGGGCTTGCTTCGATGGAGAAATTTTTGTGACTCGCGGCGTCGAGTGTAAAACTGACGAAATGTGAGTTGTTACCAAGCTGTGTATACAAACTCAGATCAGGTATTTAGTTTACACCTACTTCATATATGTACTTTAAGTCGAGTATCCAAGTTGTGTATAGGTAAAGCCAATATTTACCAATTTTAGGTTTCTTTGCATAAGTGTTGAAACGATTACTCATTTGGGACTCCGAACGAGAAACTGAAGAAGCCTGAGTGGTTGCCAAACTATCTTTTGAAATAGTTATCGAGCTTGACGGCTTCTGACAACCTCTATTCTTCCGGTTGGAAGGCAGAGGGCTCACCCTAGACTCGTCACTTGAACATATTTTAGTTTTTGCAATATTTTCAGCTTTAGGCTGTCTCAGTTCCATGTATCTAGATTTTGTATTTTCGAACTTCTTTACAAGGTTCGACGGTTTCTTTGTTTCTTTTACTTGAAAACTCCGATTAAATTTCATCCGTTCTGTTTGGGCGTTGGTCATCCTCACCGAATACGCTGGTGTATTTAACTTAGGATTAGACCTGAAACGCTGAGGGGCACGAGTTTCTCTCATCGGGTCTATAACAAATTTAGGCACAACAGTTTGCTTACAGGGATGGGCTTGCTTCGATGGAGAAATTTTTGTGACTCGCGGCGTCGAGTGTAAAACTGACGAAATGTGAGTTGTTACCAAGCTGTTATTAAAATATGTTTCCGAGCCAGTTGGCTGATATTCCTTCAATGGCTTTGGGGTACCTCGATTCTTACGATTCGTAAGCATGTTCTCCACGTCTCCTGAAGATATCTTTGTTTTTGTTTTAACATTCTTATTGTCACCTTGAAGACCCTTTTCCATGTACGATTCTTGCGGCTGGGATGTAAGAACACTTTCACACTGTGCGCTCCATTTATCCAAAATGTTTAACCAAGTAGTGTTTTGCGAGGAAATCGTAATTACCTTAACCATTTCACTTCAATAATTGTTGCTGATTTCAACCTGCACCAAGGTGGCCTTTTTAATGGCGGTTGTAATGCACATATGGACAGTTTGAATTGTATCTTGCGGAATGTTCAGCATCTCATTAAATATAATTACGAATGCATCGTTTAGCTTTATGGCCACTAATTCGGCTAAATCCTCCACTAGCTTTTTGACCATTAGTTTAACAGAAGGCGCGGATCTCGTGTTTGGCAAGCCTTGAACTGTAAAAATAAAAATAGTTTAGAATCGTTTATTTATAATGTTTTTCTATTAGTAAAATAGAAAGTATGTAATTAAGCTTGCGTATGTGCGTACAAACTCAGATCAGGTATTTAGTTTACACATACTTCATATATGTACTTTAAGTCGAGTATCCAAGTTGTGTATAGGTAAAGCCAATATTTACCAATTTTAGGTTTCTTTGCATAAGTGTTGAAACGATTACTCATTTGGGACTCCGAACGAGAAACTGAAGAAGCCTGAGTGGTTGCCAAACTATCTTTTGAAATAGTTATCGAGCTTGACGGCTTCTGACCACCTCTATTCTTCCGGTTGGAAGGCAGAGGGCTCACCCTAGACTCGTCACTTGAACATATTTTAGTTTTTGCAATATTTTCAGATTTAGGCTGTCTCAGTTCCATGTATCTAGATTTTGTATTTTCGAACTTCTTTACAAGGTTCGACGGTTTCTTTGTTTCTTTTACTTGAAAACTCCGATTAAATTTCATCCGTTCTGTTTGGGCGTTGGTCATCCTCACCGAATACGCTGGTGTATTTAACTTAGGATTAGACCTGAAACGCTGAGGGGCACGAGTTTCTCTCATCGGGTCTATAACAAATTTAGGCACAACAGTTTGCTTACAGGCATGGGCTTGCTTCGATGGAGAAATTTTTGTGACTCGCGGCGTCGAGTGTAAAACTGACGAAATGTGAGTTGTTACCAAGCTGTTATTAAAATATGTTTCCGAGCCAGTTGGCTGATATTCCTTCAATGGCTTTGGGGTACCTCGATTCTTACGATTCGTAAGCATGTTCTCCACGTCTCCTGAAGATATCTTTGTTTTTGTTTTAACAACCTTGAAGACCCTTTTCCATGTACGATTCTTGCGAATACGATTTAGTTTACACCTACTTCATATATGTACTTTAAGTCGAGTATCCAAGTTGTGTATAGGTAAAGCCAATATTTACCAATTTTAGGTTTCTTTGCATAAGTGTTGAAACGATTACTCATTTGGGACTCCGAACGAGAAACTGAAGAAGCCTGAGTGGTTGCCAAACTATCTTTTGAAATAGTTATCGAGCTTGACGGCTTCTGACCACCTCTATTCTTCCGGTTGGAAGGCAGAGGGCTCACCCTAGACTCGTCACTTGAACATATTTTAGTTTTTGCAATATTTTCAGCTTTAGGCTGTCTCAGTTCCATGTATCTAGATTTTGTATTTTCGAACTTCTTTACAAGGTTATACGGTTTCTTTGTTTCTTTTACTTGAAAACTCCGATTAAATTTCATCCGTTCTGTTTGGGCATTGGTCATCCTCACCGAATACGCTGGTGTATTTAACTTAGGATTAGACCTGAAACGCTGAGGGGCACGAGTTTCTCTCACCGGGTCTATAACAAATTTAGGCACTACAGTTTGCTTACAGGCATGGGCTTGCTTCGATGGAGATTTTTTTGTGACTCGCGGCGTCGAGTGTAAAACTGACGAAATGTGAGTTGTTACCAAGCTGTTATTAAAATATGTTTCCGAGCTAGTTGGCTGATATTCCTTCAATGGCTTTGGGGTACCTCGATTCTTACGATTCGTAAGCATGTTCTCCACGTCTCCTGAAGATATCTTTGTTTTTGTTTTAACATTCTTATTGTCACCTTGAAGACCATTTTCCATGTACGATTCTTGCGAATACGATTTAGTTTACACCTACTTCATATATGTACTTTAAGTCGAGTATCCAAGTTGTGTATAGGTAAAGCCAATATTTACCAATTTTAGGTTTCTTTGCATAAGTGTTGAAACGATTACTCATTTGGGACTCCGAACGAGAAACTGAAGAAGCCTGAGTGGTTGCCAAACTATCTTTTGAAATAGTTATCGAGCTTGACGGCTTCTGACCACCTCTATTCTTTCGGTTGGAAGGCAGAGGGCTCACCCTAGACTCGTCACTTGAACATATTTTAGTTTTTGCAATATTTTCAGCTTTAGGCTGTCTCAGTTCCATGTATCTAGATTTTGTATTTTCGAACTTCTTTACAAGGTTATACGGTTTCTTTGTTTCTTTTACTTGAAAACTCCGATTAAATTTCATCCGTTCTGTTTGGGCATTGGTCATCCTCACCGAATACGCTGGTGTATTTAACTTAGGATTAGACCTGAAACGCTGAGGGGCACGAGTTTCTCTTACCGGGTCTATAACAAATTTAGGCACTACAGTTTGCTTACAGGCATGGGCTTGCTTCGATGGAGATTTTTTTGTGACTCGCGGCGTCGAGTGTAAAACTGACGAAATGTGAGTTGTTACCAAGCTGTTATTAAAATATGTTTCCGAGCCAGTTGGCTGATATTCCTTCAATGGCTTTGGGGTACCTCGATTCTTACGATTCGTAAGCATGTTCTCCACGTCTCCTGAAGATATCTTTGTTTTTGTTTTAACATTCTTATTGTCACCTTGAAGACCCTTTTCCATGTACGATTCTTGCGGCTGGGATGTAAGAACACTTTCACACTGTGCGCTCCATTTATCCAAAATGTTTAAGCAAGTAGTGTTTTGCGAGGAAATCGTAATTACCTTAACCATTTCACTTCAATAATTGTTGCTGATTTCAACCTGCACCAAGGTGGCCTTTTTAATGGCGGTTGTAATGCACATATGGACAGTTTGAATTGTATCTTGCGGAATGTTCAGCATCTCATTAAATATAATTACGAATGCATCGTTTAGCTTTATGGCCATTAATTCGGCTAAATCCTCCACTAGCTTTTTGACCATTAGTTTAACAGAAGGCGCGGATCTCGTGTTTGGCAAGCCTTGAACTGTAAAAATAAAAATAGTTTAGAATCATTTATTTATAATGTTTTTCTATTAGTAAAATAGAAAGTATGTAATTAAGCTTGCGTATGTGCGTACAAACTCAGATCAGGTATTTAGTTTACACCTACTTCATATATGTACTTTAAGTCGAGTATCCAAGTTGTGTATAGGTAAAGCCAATATTTACCAATTTTAGGTTTCTTTGCATAAGTGTTGAAACGATTACTCATTTGGGACTCCGAACGAGAAACTGAAGAAGCCTGAGTGGTTGCCAAACTATCTTTTGAAATAGTTATCGAGCTTGACGGCTTCTGACCACCTCTATTCTTTCGGTTGGAAGGCAGAGGGCTCACCCTAGACTCGTCACTTGAACATATTTTAGTTTTTGTAATATTTTCAGCTTTAGGCTGTCTCAGTTCCATGTATCTAGATTTTGTATTTTCGAACTTCTTTACAAGGTTCGACGGTTTCTTTGTTTCTTTTACTTGAAAACTCCGATTAAATTTCATCCGTTCTGTTTGGGCGTTGGTCATCCTCACCGAATACGCTGGTGTATTTAACTTAGGATTAGACCTGAAACGCTGAGGGGCACGAGTTTCTCTCACCGGGTCTATAACAAATTTAGGCACAACAGTTTGCTTACAGGCATGGGCTTGCTTCGATGGAGAAATTTTTGTGACTCGCGGCGTCGAGTGTAAAACTGACGAAATGTGAGTTGTTACCAAGCTGTGTATACAAACTCAGATCAGGTATTTAGTTTACACCTACTTCATATATGTACTTTAAGTCGAGTATCCAAGTTGTGTATAGGTAAAGCCAATATTTACCAATTTTAGGTTTCTTTGCATAAGTGTTGAAACGATTACTCATTTGGGGCCCTGAACGAGAAACTGAAGAAGTCTGAGTGGTTGCCAAACTATCTTTTGAAATAGTTATCGAGCTTGACGGCTTCTGACCACCTCTATTCTTCCGGTTGGAAGGCAGAGGGCTCACCCTAGACTCGTCACTTGAACATATTTTAGTTTTTGCAATATTTTCAGCTTTAGGCTGTCTCAGTTCCATGTATCTAGATTTTGTATTTTCGAACTTCTTTACAAGGTTCGACGGTTTCTTTGTTTCTTTTACTTGAAAACTCCGATTAAATTTCATCCGTTCTGTTTGGGCGTTGGTCATCCTCACCGAATACGCTGGTGTATTTAACTTAGGATTAGACCTGAAACGCTGAGGGGCACGAGTTTCTCTCACCGGGTCTATAACAAATTTAGGCACAACAGTTTGCTTACAGGCATGGGCTTGCTTCGATGGAGAAATTTTTGTGACTCGCGGCGTCGAGTGTAAAACTGACGAAATGTGAGTTGTTACCAAGCTGTTATTAAAATATGTTTCCGAGCCAGTTGGCTGATATTCCTTCAATGGCTTTGGGGTACCTCGATTCTTACGATTCGTAAGCATGTTCTCCACGTCTCCTGAAGATATCTTTGTTTTTGTTTTAACATTCTTATTGTCACCTTGAAGACCCTTTTCCATGTACGATTCTTGCGGCTGGGATGTAAGAACACTTTCACACTGTGCGCTCCATTTATCCAAAATGTTTAAGCAAGTAGTGTTTTGCGAGGAAATCGTAATTACCTTAACCATTTCACTTCAATAATTGTTGCTGATTTCAACCTGCACCAAGGTGGCCTTTTTAATGGCGGTTGTAATGCACATATGGACAGTTTGAATTGTATCTTGCGGAATGTTCAGCATCTCATTAAATATAATTACGAATGCATCTTTTAGCTTTATGGCCACTAATTCGGCTAAATCCTCCACTAGCTTTTTGACCATTAGTTTAACAGAAGGCGCGGATCTCGTGTTTGGCAAGCCTTGAACTGTAAAAATAAAAATAGTTTAGAATCATTTATTTATAATGTTTTTCTATTAGTAAAATAGAAAGTATGTAATTAAGCTTGCGTATGTGCGTACAAACTCAGATCAGGTATTTAGTTTACACCTACTTCATATATGTACTTTAAGTCGAGTATCCAAGTTGTGTATAGGTAAAGCCAATATTTACCAATTTTAGGTTTCTTTGCATAAGTGTTGAAACGATTACTCATTTGGGACTCCGAACGAGAAACTGAAGAAGCCTGAGTGGTTGCCAAACTATCTTTTGGAATAGTTATCGAGCTTGACGGCTTCTGACCACCTCTATTCTTCCGGTTGGAAGGCAGAGGGCTCACCCTAGACTCGTCACTTGAACATATTTTAGTTTTTGTAATATTTTCAGCTTTAGGCTGTCTCAGTTCCATGTATCTAGATTTTGTATTTTCGAACTTCTTTACAAGGTTCGACGGTTTCTTTGTTTCTTTTACTTGAAAACTCCGATTAAATTTCATCCGTTCTGTTTGGGCGTTGGTCATCCTCACCGAATACGCTGGTGTATTTAACTTAGGATTAGACCTGAAACGCTGAGGGGCACGAGTTTCTCTCACCGGGTCTATAACAAATTTAGGCACAACAGTTTGCTTACAGGCATGGGCTTGCTTCGATGGAGAAATTTTTGTGACTCGCGGCGTCGAGTGTAAAACTGACGAAATGTGAGTTGTTACCAAGCTGTTATTAAAATATGTTTCCGAGCCAGTTGGCTGATATTCCTTCAATGGCTTTGGGGTACCTCGATTCTTACGATTCGTAAGCATGTTCTCCACGTCTCCTGAAGATATCTTTGTTTTTGTTTTAACATTCTTATTGTCACCTTGAAGACCCTTTTCCATGTACGATTCTTGCGAATACGATTTAGTTTACACCTACTTCATATATGTACTTTAAGTCGAGTATCCAAGTTGTGTATAGGTAAAGCCAATATTTACCAATTTTAGGTTTCTTTGCATAAGTGTTGAAACGATTACTCATTTGGGACTCCGAACGAGAAACTGAAGAAGCCTGAGTGGTTGCCAAACTATCTTTTGAAATAGTTATCGAGCTTGACGGCTTCTGACCACCTCTATTCTTCCGGTTGGAAGGCAGAGGGCTCACCCTAGACTCGTCACTTGAACATATTTTAGTTTTTGCAATATTTTCAGCTTTAGGCTGTCTCAGTTCCATGTATCTAGATTTTGTATTTTCGAACTTCTTTACAAGGTTATACGGTTTCTTTGTTTCTTTTACTTGAAAACTCCGATTTAATTTCATCCGTTCTGTTTGGGCATTGGTCATCCTCACCGAATACGCTGGTGTATTTAACTTAGGATTAGACCTGAAACGCTGAGGGGCACGAGTTTCTCTCACCGGGTCTATAACAAATTTAGGCACTACAGTTTGCTTACAGGCATGGGCTTGCTTCGATGGAGATTTTTTTGTGACTCGCGGCGTCGAGTGTAAAACTGACGAAATGTGAGTTGTTACCAAGCTGTTATTAAAATATGTTTCCGAGCCAGTTGGCTGATATTCCTTCAATGGCTTTGGGGTACCTCGATTCTTACGATTCGTAAGCATGTTCTCCACGTCTCCTGAAGATATCTTTGTTTTTGTTTTAACATTCTTATTGTCATCTTGAAGACCCTTTTCCATGTACGATTCTTGCGGCTGGGATGTAAGAACACTTTCACACTGTGCGCTCCATTTATCCAAAATGTTTAAGCAAGTAGTGTTTTGCGAGGAAATCGTAATTACCTTAACCATTTCACTTCAATAATTGTTGCTGATTTCAACCTGCACCAAGGTGGCCTTTTTAATGGCGGTTGTAATGCACATATGGACAGTTTGAATTGTATCTTGCGGAATGTTCAGCATCTCATTAAATATAATTACGAATGCATCGTTTAGCTTTATGGCCACTAATTCGGCTAAATCCTCCACTAGCTTTTTGACCATTAGTTTAACAGAAGGCGCGGATCTCGTGTTTGGCAAGCCTTGAACTGTAAAAATAAAAATAGTTTAGAATCATTTATTTATAATGTTTTTCTATTAGTAAAATAGAAAGTATGTAATTAAGCTTGCGTATGTGCGTACAAACTCAGATCAGGTATTTAGTTTACACCTACTTCATATATGTACTTTAAGTCGAGTATCCAAGTTGTGTATAGGTAAAGCCAATATTTACCAATTTTAGGTTTCTTTGCATAAGTGTTGAAACGATTACTCATTTGGGACTCCGAACGAGAAACTGAAGAAGCCTGAGTGGTTGCCAAACTATCTTTTGAAATAGTTATCGAGCTTGACGGCTTCTGACCACCTCTATTCTTCCGGTTGGAAGGCAGAGGGCTCACCCTAGACTCGTCACTTGAACATATTTTAGTTTTTGAAATATTTTCAGCTTTAGGCTGTCTCAGTTCCATGTATCTAGATTTTGTATTTTCGAACTTCTTTACAAGGTTCGATAGTTTCTTTGTTTCTTTTACTTGAAAACTCCGATTAAATTTCATCCGTTCTGTTTGGGCGTTGGTCATCCTCACCGAATACGCTGGTGTATTTAACTTAGGATTAGACCTGAAACGCTGAGGGGCACGAGTTTCTCTCACCGGGTCTATAACAAATTTAGGCACAACAGTTTGCTTACAGGCATGGGCTTGCTTCGATAGAGAATTTTTTGTGACTCGCGGCGTCGAGTGTAAAACTGACGAAATGTGAGTTGTTACCAAGCTGTTATTAAAATATGTTTCCGAGCCAGTTGGCTGATATTCCTTCAATGGCTTTGGGGTACCTCGATTCTTACGATTCGTAAGCATGTTCTCCACGTCTCCTGAAGATATCTTTGTTTTTGTTTTAACAACCTTGAAGACCCTTTTCCATGTACGATTCTTGCGAATACGATTTAGTTTACACCTACTTCATATATGTACTTTAAGTCGAGTATCCAAGTTGTGTATAGGTAAAGCCAATATTTACCAATTTTAGGTTTCTTTGCATAAGTGTTGAAACGATTACTCATTTGGGACTCCGAACGAGAAACTGAAGAAGCCTGAGTGGTTGCCAAACTATCTTTTGAAATAGTTATCGAGCTTGACGGCTTCTGACCACCTCTATTCTTCCGGTTGGAAGGCAGAGGGCTCACCCTAGACTCGTCACTTGAACATATTTTAGTTTTTGCAATATTTTCAGCTTTAGGCTGTCTCAGTTCCATGTATCTAGATTTTGTATTTTCGAACTTCTTTACAAGGTTTGACGGTTTCTTTGTTTCTTTTACTTGAAAACTCCGATTAAATTTCATCAGTTCTGTTTGGGCATTGGTCATCCTCACCGAATACGCTGGTGTATTTAACTTAGGATTAGACCTGAAACGCTGAGGGGCACGAGTTTCTCTCACCGGGTCTATAACAAATTTAGGCACAACAGTTTGCTTACAGGCATGGGCTTGCTTCGATGGAGAATTTTTTGTGACTCGCGGCGTCGAGTGTAAAACTGACGAAATGTGAGTTGTTACCAAGCTGTTATTAAAATATGTTTCCGAGCCAGTTGGCTGATATTCCTTCAATGGCTTTGGGGTACCTCGATTCTTACGATTCGTAAGCATGTTCTCCACGTCTCCTGAAGATATCTTTGTTTTTGTTTTAACATTCTTATTGTCACCTTGAAGACCCTTTTCCATGTACGATTCTTGCGGCTGGGATGTAAGAACACTTTCACACTGTGCGCTCCATTTATCCAAAATGTTTAAGCAAGTAGTGTTTTGCGAGGAAATCGTAATTACCTTAACCATTTCACTTCAATAATTGTTGCTGATTTCAACCTGCACCAAGGTGGCCTTTTTAATGGCGGTTGTAATGCACATATGGACAGTTTGAATTGTATCTTGCGGAATGTTCAGCATCTCATTAAATATAATTACGAATGCATCTTTTAGCTTTATGGCCACTAATTCGGCTAAATCCTCCACTAGCTTTTTGACCATTAGTTTAACAGAAGGCGCGGATCTCGTGTTTGGCAAGCCTTGAACTGTAAAAATAAAAATAGTTTAGAATCATTTATTTATAATGTTTTTCTATTAGTAAAATAGAAAGTATGTAATTAAGCTTGCGTATGTGCGTACAAACTCAGATCAGGTATTTAGTTTACACCTACTTCATATATGTACTTTAAGTCGAGTATCCAAGTTGTGTATAGGTAAAGCCAATATTTACCAATTTTAGGTTTCTTTGCATAAGTGTTGAAACGATTACTCATTTGGGACTCCGAACGAGAAACTGAAGAAGCCTGAGTGGTTGCCAAACTATCTTTTGAAATAGTTATCGAGCTTGACGGCTTCTGACCACCTCTATTCTTCCGGTTGGAAGGCAGAGGGCTCACCCTAGACCCGTCACTTGAACATATTTTAGTTTTTGCAATATTTTCAGCTTTAGGCTGTCTCAGTTCCATGTATCTAGATTTTGTATTTTCGAACTTCTTTACAAGGTTCGACGGTTTCTTTGTTTCTTTTACTTGAAAACTCCGATTAAATTTCATCCGTTCTGTTTGGGCGTTGGTCATCCTCACCGAATACGCTGGTGTATTTAACTTAGGATTAGACCTGAAACGCTGAGGGGCACGAGTTTCTCTCACCGGGTCTATAACAAATTTAGGCACAACAGTTTGCTTACAGGCATGGGCTTGCTTCGATGGAGAAATTTTTGTGACTCGCGGCGTCGAGTGTAAAACTGACGAAATGTGAGTTGTTACCAAGCTGTTATTAAAATATGTTTCCGAGCCAGTTGGCTGATATTCCTTCAATGGCTTTGGGGTACCTCGATTCTTACGATTCGTAAGCATGTTCTCCACGTCTCCTGAAGATATCTTTGTTTTTGTTTTAACATTCTTATTGTCACCTTGAAGACCCTTTTCCATGTACGATTCTTGCGAATACGATTTAGTTTACACCTACTTCATATATGTACTTTAAGTCGAGTATCCAAGTTAAAGCCAATATTTACCAATTTTAGGTTTCTTTGCATAAGTGTTGAAACGATTACTCATTTGGGACTCCGAACGAGAAACTGAAGAAGCCTGAGTGGTTGCCAAACTATCTTTTGAAATAGTTATCGAGCTTGACGGCTTCTGACCACCTCTATTCTTCCGGTTGGAAGGCAGAGGGCTCACCCTAGACTCGTCACTTGAACATATTTTAGTTTTTGCAATATTTTCAGCTTTAGGCTGTCTCAGTTCCATGTATCTAGATTTTGTATTTTCGAACTTCTTTACAAGGTTATACGGTTTCTTTGTTTCTTTTACTTGAAAACTCCGATTAAATTTCATCCGTTCTGTTTGGGCATTGGTCATCCTCACCGAATACGCTGGTGTATGTAACTTAGGATTTTATTTTTTATTTTATTTTATTTTACTTTATTCAGGAAAACAAACAATTACACAATGTTTATTACAATTTAAATATTGGTATTTAAGTTACTAATTGTGTAAACAGCTTCATTATCCACACTTATGTATGTAAGATAAAGGACACAAAAGGATTAAAGGATTAGACCTGAAACGCTGAGGGGCACAAGTTTCTCTCATCGGGTCTATAACAAATTTAGGCACTACAGTTTGCTTACAGGCATGGGCTTGCTTCGATGGAGATTTTTTTGTACTCGCGGCGTCGAATGTAAAACTGACGAAATGTGAGTTGTTACCAAGCTGTTATTAAAATATGTTTCCGAGCCAGTTGGCTGATATTTTTTCAATGGCTTTGGGGTACCTCGATTCTTACGATTCGTAAGCATGTTCTCCACGTCTCCTGAAGATATCTTTGTTTTTGTTTTAACATTCTTATTGTCACCTTGAAGACCCTTTTCCATGTACGATTCTTGCGGCTGGGATGTAAGAACACTTTCACACTGTGCGCTCCATTTATCCAAAATGTTTAAGCAAGTAGTGTTTTGCGAGGAAATCGTAATTACCTTAACCATTTCACTTCAATAATTGTTGCTGATTTCAACCTGCACCAAGGTGGCCTTTTTAATGGCGGTTGTAATGCACATATGGACAGTTTGAATTGTATCTTGCGGAATGTTCAGCATCTCATTAAATATAATTACGAATGCATCTTTTAGCTTTATGGCCACTAATTCGGCTAAATCCTCCACTAGCTTTTTGACCATTAGTTTAACAGAAGGCGCGGATCTCGTGTTTGGCAAGCCTTGAGCTGTAAAAATAAAAATAGTTTAGAATCATTTATTTATAATATTTTTCTATTAGTAAAATAGAAAGTATGTAATTAAGCTTGCGTATGTGCGTACAAACTCAGATCAGGTATTTAGTTTACACCTACTTCATATATGTACTTTAAGTCGAGTATCCAAGTTGTGTATAGGTAAAGCCAATATTTACCAATTTTAGGTTTCTTTGCATAAGTGTTGAAACGATTACTCATTTGGGACTCCGAACGAGAAACTGAAGAAGCCTGAGTGGTTGCCAAACTATCTTTTGGAATAGTTATCGAGCTTGACGGCTTCTGACCACCTCTATTCTTCCGGTTGGAAGGCAGAGGGCTCACCCTAGACTCGTCACTTGAACATATTTTAGTTTTTGCAATATTTTCAGCTTTAGGCTGTCTCAGTTCCATGTATCTAGATTTTGTATTTTCGAACTTCTTTACAAGGTTCGACGGTTTCTTTGTTTCTTTTACTTGAAAACTCCGATTAAATTTCATCCGTTCTGTTTGGGCGATGGTCATCCTCACCGAATACGCTGGTGTATTTAACTTAGGATAAGACCTGAAACGCTGAGGGGCACGAGTTTCTCTTACCGGGTCTATAACAAATTTAGGCACAACAGTTTGCTTACAGGCATGGGCTTGCTTCGATGGAGAAATTTTTGTGACTCGCGGCGTCGAGTGTAAAACTGACGAAATGTGAGTTGTTACCAAGCTGTTATTAAAATATGTTTCCGAGCCAGTTGGCTGATATTCCTTCAATGGCTTTGGGGTACCTCGATTCTTACGATTCGTAAGCATGTTCTCCACGTCTCCTGAAGATATCTTTGTTTTTGTTTTAACATTCTTATTGTCACCTTGAAGACCCTTTTCCATGTACAATTCTTGTGAATACGATTTAGTTTACACCTACTTCATATATGTACTTTAAGTCGAGTATCCAAGTTGTGTATAGGTAAAGCCAATATTTACCAATTTTAGGTTTCTTTGCATAAGTGTTGAAACGATTACTCATTTGGGACTCCGAACGAGAAACTGAAGAAGCCTGAGTGGTTGCCAAACTATCTTTTGAAATAGTTATCGAGCTTGACGGCTTCTGACCACCTCTATTCTTCCGGTTGGAAGGCAGAGGGCTCACCCTAGACTCGTCACTTGAACATATTTTAATTTTTGCAATATTTTCAGCTTTAGGCTGTCTCAGTTCCATGTATCTAGATTTTGTATTTTCGAACTTCTTTACAAGTTTCGACGGTTTCTTTGTTTCTTTTAGTTGAAAACTCCGATTAAATTTCATCCGTTCTGTTTGGGCGTTGGTCATCCTCACCGAATACGCTGGTGTATTTAACTTAGGATTAGACCTGAAACGCTGAGGGGCACGAGTTTCTCTCACCGGGTCTATAACAAATTTAGGCACAACAGTTTGCTTACAGGCATGGGGTTGCTTCGATGGAGAAATTTTTGTGACTCGTGGCGTCGAGTGTAAAACTGACGAAATGTGAGTTGTTACCAAGCTGTTATTAAAATATGTTTCCGAGCCAGTTGGCCGATATTCCTTCAATGGCTTTGGGGTACCTCGATTCTTACGATTCGTAAGCATGTTCTCCACGTCTCCTGAAGATATCTTTGTTTTTGTTTTAACATTCTTATTGTCACCTTGAAGACCCTTTTCCATGTACGATTCTTGCGAATACGATTTAGTTTACACCTACTTCATATATGTACTTTAAGTCGAGTATCCAAGTTGTGTATAGGTAAAGCCAATATTTACCAATTTTAGGTTTCTTTGCATAAGTGTTGAAACGATTACTCATTTGGGACTCCGAACGAGAAACTAAAGAAGCCTGAGTGGTTGCCAAACTATCTTTTGAAATAGTTATCGAGCTTGACGGCTTCTGACCACCTCTTCCGGTTGGAAGGCAGAGGGCTCACCCTAGACTCGTCACTTGAACATATTTTAGCTTTTGCAATATTTTCAGCTTTAGGCTGTCTCAGTTCCATGTATCTAGATTTTGTATTTTCGAACTTCTTTACAAGGTTCGACGGTTTCTTTGTTTCTTTTACTTGAAAACTCCGATTAAATTTCATCCGTTCTGTTTGGGCGTTGGTCATCCTCACCGAATACGCTGGTGTATTTAACTTAGGATTAGACCTGAAACGCTGAGGGGCACGAGTTTCTCTCACCGGGTCTATAACAAATTTAGGCACAACAGTTTGCTTACAGGCATGGGCTTGCTTCGATGGAGATTTTTTTGTGACTCGCGGCGTCGAGTGTAAAACTGACGAAATGTGAGTTGTTACCATGCTGTTATTAAAATATGTTTCCGAGCCAGTTGGCTGATATTCCTTCAATGGCTTTGGGGTACCTCGATTTTTACGATTCGTAAGCATGTTCTCCACGTCTCCTGAAGATATCTTTGTTTTTGTTTTAACATTCTTATTGTCACCTTGAAGACCCTTTTCCATGTACGATTCTTGCGAATACGATTTAGTTTACACCTACTTCATATATGTACTTTAAGTCGAGTATCCAAGTTGTGTATAGGTAAAGCCAATATTTACCAATTTTAGGTTTCTTTGCATAAGTGTTGAAACGATTACTCATTTGGGACTCCGAACGAGAAACTGAAGAAGCCTGAGTGGTTGCCAAACTATCTTTTGAAATAGTTATCGAGCTTGACGGCTTCTGACCACCTCTATTCTTCCGGTTGGAAGGCAGAGGGCTCACCCTAGACTCGTCACTTGAACATATTTTAGTTTTTGCAATATTTTCAGCTTTAGGCTGTCTCAGTTCCATGTATCTAGATTTTGTGTTTTCGAACTTCTTTACAAGGTTCGACGGTTTCTTTGTTTCTTTTACTTGAAAACTCCGATTAAATTTCATCCGTTCTGTTTGGGCGTTGGTCATCCTCACCGAATACGCTGGTGTATTTAACTTAGGATTAGACCTGAAACGCTGAGGAGCACGAGTTTCTCTCACCGGGTCTATAACAAATTTAGGCACAACAGTTTGCTTACAGGCATGGGCTTGCTTCGATGGAGAATTTTTTGTGACTCGCGGCGTCGAGTGTAAAACTGACGAAATGTGAGTTGTTACCAAGCTGTTATTAAAATATGTTTCCGAGCCAGTTGGCTGATATTCCTTCAATGGCTTTGGGGTACCTCGATTCTTACGATTCGTAAGCATGTTCTCCACGTCTCCTGAAGATATCTTTGTTTTTGTTTTAACATTCTTATTGTCACCTTGAAAACCCTTTTCCATGTACGATTCTTGCGGCTGGGATGTAAGAACACTTTCACACTGTGCGCTCCATTTATCCAAAATGTTTAAGCAAATAGTGTTTTGCGAGGAAATCGTAATTACCTTAACCATTTCACTTCAATAATTGTTGCTGATTTCAACCTGCACCAAGGTGGCCTTTTTAATGGCGGTTGTAATGCACATATGGACAGTTTGAATTGTATCTTGCGGAATGTTCAGCATCTCATTAAATATAATTGCGAATGCATCTTTTAGCTTTATGGCCACTAATTCGGCTAAATCCTCCACTAGCTTTTTGACCATTAGTTTAACAGAAGGCGCGGATCTCGTGATTGGCAAGCCTTGAACTGTAAAAATAAAAATAGTTTAGAATCATTTATTTATAATGTTTTTCTATTAGTAAAATAGAAAGTATGTAATTAAGCTTGCGTATGTGCGTACAAACTCAGATCAGGTATTTAGTTTACACCTACTTCATATATGTACTTTAAGTCGAGTATCCAAGTTGTGTATAGGTAAAGCCAATATTTACCAATTTTAGGTTTCTTTGCATAAGTGTTGAAACGATTACTCATTTGGGACTCCGAACGAGAAACTGAAGAAGCCTGAGTGGTTGCCAAACTATCTTTTGAAATAGTTATCGAGCTTGACGGCTTCTGACCACCTCTATTCTTCCGGTTGGAAGGCAGAGGGCTCACCCTAGACTCGTCATTTAAACATATTGTAGTTTTTGCAATATTTTTAGCTTTAGGCAGTCTCAGTTCCATGTATCTAGATTTTGTATTTTCGAACTTCTTTACAAGGTTCGACGGTTTCTTTGTTTCTTTTACTTGAAAACTCCGATTAAATTTCATCCGTTCTGTTTGGGCGTTGGTCATCCTCACCGAATACGCTGGTGTATTTAACTTAGGATTAGACCTGAAACGCTGAGAAGCACGAGTTTCTCTCACCGGGTCTATAACAAATTTAGGCACAACAGTTTGCTTACAGGCATGGGCTTGCTTCGATGGAGAATTTTTTGTGACTCGCGGCGTCGAGTGTAAAACTGACGAAATGTGAGTTGTTACCAAGCTGTTATTAAAATATGTTTCCGAGCCAGTTGGCTGATATTCCTTCAATGGCTTTGGGGTACCTCGATTCTTACGATTCGTAAGCATGTTCTCCACGTCTCCTGAAGATACATATTTTAGTTTTTGCAATATTTTCAGCTTTAGGCTGTCTCAGTTCCATGTATCTAGATTTTGTATTTTCGAACTTCTTTACAAGGTTATACGGTTTCTTTGTTTCTTTTACTTGAAAACTCCGATTAAATTTCATCCGTTCTGTTTGGGCATTGGTCATCCTCACCGAATACGCTGGTGTATTTAACTTAGGATTAGACCTGAAACGCTGAGGGGCACGAGTTTCTCTCACCGGGTCTATAACAAATTTAGGCACTACAGTTTGCTTACAGGCATGGGCTTGCTTCGATGGAGATTTTTTTGTGACTCGCGGCGTCGAGTGTAAAACTGACGAAATGTGAGTTGTTACCAAGCTGTTATTAAAATATGTTTCCGAGCCAGTTGGCTGATATTCCTTCAATGGCTTTGGGGTACCTCGATTCTTACGATTCGTAAGCATGTTCTCCACGTCTCCTGAAGATATCTTTGTTTTTGTTTTAACATTCTTATTGTCACCTTGAAGACCCTTTTCCATGTACGATTCTTGCGGCTGGGATGTAAGAATACTTTCACACTGTGCGCTCCATTTATCCAAAATGTTTAACCAAGTAGTGTTTTGCGAGGAAATCGTAATTACCTTAACCATTTCACTTCAATAATTGTTGCTGATTTCAACCTGCACCAAGGTGGCCTTTTTAATGGCCGTTGTAATGCACATATGGACAGTTTGAATTGTATCTTGCGGAATGTTCAGCATCTCATTAAATATAATTACGAATGCATCGTTTAGCTTTATGGCCACTAATTCGGCTAAATCCTCCACTAGCTTTTTGACCATTAGTTTAACAGAAGGCGCGGATCTAGTGTTTGGCAAGCCTTGAACTGTAAAAATAAAAATAGTTTAGAATCATTTATTTATAATGTTTTCTATTAGTAAAATAGAAAGTATGTAATTAAGCTTGCGTATGTGCGTACAAACTCAGATCAGGTATTTAGTTTACACCTACTTCATATATGTACTTTAAGTCGAGTACCCAAGTTGTGTATAGGTAAAGCCAATATTTACCAATTTTAGGTTTCTTTGCATAAGTGTTGAAACGATTACTCATTTGGGACTCCGAACGAGAAACTAAAGAAGCCTGAGTGGTTGCCAAACTATCTTTTGAAATAGTTATCGAGCTTGACGGCTTCTGACCACCTCTTCCGGTTGGAAGGCAGAGGGCTCACCCTAGACTCGTCACTTGAACATATTTTAGTTTTTGCAATATTTTCAGCTTTAGGCTGTCTCAGTTCCATGTATCTAGATTTTGTGTTTTCGAACTTCTTTACAAGGTTCGACGGTTTCTTTGTTTCTTTTACTTGAAAACTCCGATTAAATTTCATCCGTTCTGTTTGGGCGTTGGTCATCCTCACCGAATACGCTGGTGTATTTAACTTAGGATTAGACCTGAAACGCTGAGGAGCACGAGTTTCTCTCACCGGGTCTATAACAAATTTAGGCACAACAGTTTGCTTACAGGCATGGGCTTGCTTCGATGGAGAATTTTTTGTGACTCGCGGCGTCGAGTGTAAAACTGACGAAATGTGAGTTGTTACCAAGCTGTTATTAAAATATGTTTCCGAGCCAGTTGGCTGATATTCCTTCAATGGCTTTGGGGTACCTCGATTCTTACGATTCGTAAGCATGTTCTCCACGTCTCCTGAAGATATCTTTGTTTTTGTTTTAACATTCTTATTGTCACCTTGAAGACCCTTTTCCATGTACGATTCTTGCGGCTGGGATGTAAGAACACTTTCACACTGTGCGCTCCATTTATCCAAAATGTTTAAGCAAGTAGTGTTTTGCGAGGAAATCGTAATTACCTTAACCATTTCACTTCAATAATTGTTGCTGATTTCAACCTGCACCAAGGTGGCCTTTTTAATGGCGGTTGTAATGCACATATGGACAGTTTGAATTGTATCTTGCGGAATGTTCAGCATCTCATTAAATATAATTGCGAATGCATCTTTTAGCTTTATGGCCACTAATTCGGCTAAATCCTCCACTAGCTTTTTGACCATTAGTTTAACAGAAGGCGCGGATCTCGTGTTTGGCAAGCCTTGAACTGTAAAAATAAAAATAGTTTAGAATCATTTATTTATAATGTTTTTCTATTAGTAAAATAGAAAGTATGTAATTAAGCTTGCGTATGTGCGTACAAACTCAGATCAGGTATTTAGTTTACACCTACTTCATATATGTACTTTAAGTCGAGTATCCAAGTTGTGTATAGGTAAAGCCAATATTTACCAATTTTAGGTTTCTTTGCATAAGTGTTGAAACGATTACTCATTTGGGACTCCGAACGAGAAACTGAAGAAGCCTGAGTGGTTGCCAAACTATCTTTTGAAATAGTTATCGAGCTTGACGGCTTCTGACCACCTCTATTCTTCCGGTTGGAAGGCAGAGGGCTCACCCTAGACTCGTCACTTAAACATATTGTAGTTTTTGCAATATTTTCAGCTTTAGGCAGTCTCAGTTCCATGTATCTAGATTTTGTATTTTCGAACTTCTTTACAAGGTTCGACGGTTTCTTTGTTTCTTTTACTTGAAAACTCCGATTAAATTTCATCCGTTCTGTTTGGGCGTTGGTCATCCTCACCGAATACGCTGGTGTATTTAACTTAGGATTAGACCTGAAACGCTGAGAAGCACGAGTTTCTCTCACCGGGTCTATAACAAATTTAGGCACAACAGTTTGCTTACAGGCATGGGCTTGCTTCGATGGAGAATTTTTTGTGACTCGCGGCGTCGAGTGTAAAACTGACTGGTTTGGCCAAATATAAGCATAAATAAATAAAATAATTAAATAAATATTATTTATACACACACTCGCAAACTCAACACGCACACATAAGTAAATAAGTATGTATGTATATACCCTCACTTTTCCTAACCTTTTGTACCTACCGCACTTGGGTCAAAAAACCAAGTCCCTCTGCTACCGAAGACGAGTAAGCACGTTAATTCGCAATTACGCCGCGCCGCCCACGAAGTGCCCCTAAAAGTGCATCTAGTGTGACACAGTGCCAAATAGTGTAAACCTAGTTGAAAATCTGTGTTAAAGACTAAAAGCGAACAGTGTTGGGACTCGCTCCGCTCCGCAATAGGGCACCACGTAGTGCCCGAACACCCGCATTAACTTGTGGATGGTAGTACCGCAGAACCAGCGACCTCTCCGCACCAGGTACATCCTTTTTATCATCCATAGAGTTTGGTCCTTCTCCCCGTGATCCCTCTTACACTCCTCGTGTCTTCCTATAAGATACACACCACATTTACACTCACCGCATACCCGCACATACCCACCAATGATATTATTTTAATATCATTGACCCGCACCCGCTATTTTCATAACCGCATCTCTTGCCACGTACATTATACTTATTTTTTATTAAATATAATCTGTAAAATGACTTCTTTAAAAGTCTTAGAGGCTAAACGCCTAAGTTTATTTGCTATCATACAAAATGCGTATGATTTAAGTCGCAAAATAAAAACCGCACAAGAACAAGAACACTTTCTCATTCGTACCAACACTTTAGATCAAGTTAGGACTGAATTCACTACTGTGGTTCAGGAATTAAATGAAACTAAAGTAGCTTTAGATCCTGATTATGTTCCCTCATTTAGATCTATAGAATCCTTTGACGAGTTATTCTGCTGTATAAAATCAATACAGAATAAACTTACTAGTAAAACTAAACAGGATTCAAACATGATGCAGTTTAGTAAACCAAAACATAAGCTCCCAGTTTTGGACTTGGTCTCATTTAACGGTGATCCAAGCGTGTGGCCTATATTTTATCAAAACTTTAAAGAGATGATTCATGACAATGAACATCTTACGGACGCCGAAAAGATACAATACTTAGTGTCTAAACTGTCAGGTTCAGTTCTTTCCATCACCTCAGGTATACTACCTGTGGGCTCCAACTATGAAATCATCTGGAATTCCATAGTTGATAAGTACGAAGACCCTAGAACCTTAGCCGCTCAGTATTTTGATAAAATGTTAAAATTTAAACCCATGGGTATAAACCCAACCTCAAAAAATCTTGATTTGTTTTTAGAGCATTACTTTGCTTCTGTTGCCGCCTTAAAATCACTAAAAATAAATGATTTAGCTGATTTTCTATTTTTGCATATCGCCCTTAATAAGTTAGATAAGGAATCTATCAACTTATTTGAACACCAACAAAGAGGTATAAAAATACCTACTTTTGATTCTTTAGAACAATTCATTAAACAACAATCTAAAATACTTTCACGCACTCAACTTCATTCCTCTTCACATTCACAACAAAAAACTTCACAAAATTCACTCAAAACAAAACCGCTGCACTCATATTTTATTAACTCAAACACACAAAATAAAAATAAAAACAATAATAATAACTGTGTTGTTTGTAGTAACGATCGTCATCCACTTTTATAACTGCACTAAGTTCCTTAACTTAAATCCTAAAGAAAAATATAACATTGTTTCACAAAACGCTTTTTGTAAAAACTGTCTAGGTTTTCATAATATTCAGTCTTGCAAATCAATAAAAACATGTATTAAATGCCATAAGAGACATCATTCATTGTTGCATGACGACAATTTTATGAAAAAACACTTTAGTAAACAAAACCCTACCAATCATGAAAGTCACACATTTCAAAATGTTCCGCACACCTCATCTTCAAACACCGCTTCATATCTCATAAGCGAGAGTGAGATAAAACATACCGCCGTACCTCCGCAAACTGACAGTATTATATCAACACCTGCGCAGCCTTTAAGTTTTCAAAACAATAGCAGGGATACCTCCCAACAAAGTTTGGTTTCACAATTCGATCGTAAAACGTTTTGTGATGTTATACCTACCGCTCGGGTAAATGTATTGAAAAATAAAACCAATTATTCTGAGATGAGAATGTTGTTAGATACCGGTTCGACAGCTAATTTTATTACACAACAATGTTGTAATAAATTAAATTTAGAAATTTGTTACCAAAAGTCTTCAGTTTTGGGTATCGGCATGTCAACGAATCCAGTTATTGGTTATACAGTGTTTTCGTTTCAATCTCGATTCGATCCTCGTTACTCGTACACGATTAAAGCGTCAGTTGTTGAAAAAATTACAAGCAAACTACCTACTGTACATTTAAACTCTCAATGTTTAAATTATTTCAAAAATATTTTATTGGCAGACGATAAGTTTTACTTTCCCGCTGACATTGATTGCGTAATAGGGTCAGGTTTATTCCCTCATTTATTATTATCAAATAAAATCATACATCCGCAGACAGGTATCGTCGCCATCGAGTCCACACTAGGCTACCTAGTGATGGGTGAGACCGAGTGTGATACCTTGTTACCGCACACCTCTAACCTCGCGCTCCACGCATTATTATTAAATAATAATAATAAATTAGATAAATTAGTGCAAAAATTATGGGACTTAGAAAGTGTAACCCCGCGAATCATACTAAGTCCAGATGATCAACAGTGTGAAGAAGACTTCAACAAAAATATGTATCGAGAACCCGACGGTCGGTACGTGGTTTCTTTACCCTTCCGCGAGAACCCTAATACTTTAGGTAATTCTTATAACTCCGCTAAAAAACGTTTACTAACGTTAGAAAAAAAGTTATATAATAATATAGACTTAAGGCTTGGCTATAATGACACTATTCAGTCATACATAGACAATGGGTTTTTAGTAAAAGTGGCCGACTATCAGCCGACGCTGTCCCCCGCTTACTACATACCTCACCGCGCTATGTACCGACCTGATAAGGACACAACTAAAATTAGAATAGTACTCGATGCTAGTGCCAAAACCTCATCAGGAAAGAGTCTCAATGATATCCTTCACTGTGGGCCTAACCTACAGTCAAACATTTTCGATTTATTAATAAACCTACGCATGTTTTCAGTTGCCATATCAGCTGATTTAGAAAAAATGTACTTTCAATTGAAAGTAAATAAAGATCATTATCGCTTTCAAAGGATATTATTTAGGTTTGACCCCGCCTCCGACCCCGTCGAGACTTATGAGTTCCGCCGGGTCCCGTTCGGGCTCAAATGCTCACCGTACTTGGCCATGCGAGTTGTACAACATTTATCTATGACTTATAAACATTCAGAGACCGCACGCATCGCTACAAATTATTCATACATGGATGATTTTTTATATTCTGTTCATTCTGATGACGAAGCACTTCAAATATATTCTCATCTTGTTAATATGTTTGCAAGTGCAGGATTTAATTTAACAAAGTGGATATCCAATTCTTCAATTTTTTTATCAAATATTCCTGAAGCATCTCGAGCAAATAAAAATATATTATTTGACTCTGATGATGAAATTAAAATTGTTGGTTTAAAATGGAACCCCCTTTCTGATTATTTTACTTTTAACGTCAATCCTCATGAAACCTCTGTTTGTACAAAACGTTTAATTTTATCGCAAACCGCTACGTTGTACGACCCGCTTGGTCTCCTTGCCCCGCTAACCGCTAATATGAAGCTCCTAGTCCAAGAATGTTGGAAGAGAGAGTTGGAATGGGACGACAAAGTTCCCATAGATATCGCCACGCTCTGGTTCAAAATACAGACCGAAATAATTAACTTGCCTAAAATTAAAATACCGCGACATATCGGCATAACAAAGAACTCGTATGTATCTTTATTATGTTTTGCAGACGCCAGCGAAAAATGCTACGGCGCTGTTATATACGTTCGTATAGGCTTGCTAGATAATGCGGCCTCTAACGTTTCTTTGCTCTGTGCAAAATCACGCATAGCTCCTTTAAATAAAACTACCCTCGCACGCTTGGAGTTGTGCGCCGCACATCTTTTAGCGCTATTAATTAAATCTGTTACAGATAACTTTAAAAACCGCTACCACATAGATAATATTTTTGCCTTTAGTGACTCGACTATAACCCTCGCTTGGATTCGGTCATCTCCGCATAAATGGCAAACTTTTATTGCCAACCGAACCGCTGCTATACGTGAGCTGGTCCCACCGGAATGCTGGTACCATGTTCCCGGTAGTGAAAACCCCGCTGATCTCATCTCCCGCCCCGTCACACCAAATAAATTAATAAATAATCATGATTGGTTTAATGGACCTTCGTGGTTTTTATTACCACAAAACCAATGGTGTGTGACGTCATACTCCACTATGGATATCCCCGCTAATATTCCCGAATCCAAGCCCGTAGTACTGATACAAGTATCAGACACGGAACCGCACCCCATTCATACGCTCGCTGTTAGGGTCTCTAAATGGTTAAAATTAAATAATATTATAGTTTATGTTCTACGTTTTATTAAAAAACTAAAATCTAAAGGTCCGATTACTATAAACGATTTAAATACCTCTGAAAATTATATAATAAAATATATTCAATTTGCTCACTTCCAAAATGACTTAAGTCTAATAAAATTAAATAAACCTTGTCGTCCGGCGTTGCGAAAATTAAATCCTTTCTTTCATAACGAAATATTAAGAGTAGGTGGTCGTTTACAAAACGCACCGCTCGATTTTGAGCAACGCCATCCCGTTCTGCTGCCAGCCAAAGACCGCATTACCCAACTCCTTGTGGAGTACTACCACCGCATCCACTGTCACACTGGCCCCAGTTTACTGCTATCTTTGCTACGTAGTAAATATTGGATTACGTCTGGCCGTAGTCTTGTCCGCCAGGTAGTACATTCATGTAATGTTTGTTTTAAAAACAAACCAAAGGAAATCTACCCTATAATGGGAAACTTACCTGACTTCCGCGTCACGCAAGCCAAACCATTCTCAAAGTGTGGTGTAGACTATATGGGTCCAATCTTCGTAACACCCGTAAGAAAGCGTGGTGTACACAAATTGAAGGCATACGTCTGCACGTTTGTGTGTCTGACGACTAAAGCCTTGCATTTAGAACTTGTTTCAGATCTTTCGACTGAAACATTTCTAGCTGCATTCAAACGATTTATCGCTCGGCGCGGCCCGGTCTCACTCATTATTAGTGACGGAGGGAGGAACTTTGTTGGTGCTCGCAGACAATTAAATGAAATATATTCCTTAATAACCGCTGATGATTTTAATAAAACAATTATTCGTGAACTAACTCCTCAGAACATAGAATTTCGCATAAATCCACCATATGCGCCCAACATGGGAGGAATATGGGAGGGAAATATTAAATGCATTAAAACGCACTTGTTTAAAGTTATCGGTAACCAGTTATTAACCTACGAAGAGTTAAACACTACTCTCATTGAGATAGAATCTCTTCTAAACTCTCGCCCGCTTTGTGTCTTAAGCAGCGATCCTTCAGATCCTGTAGCACTAACCCCCGCTCATTTTTTAAATTTAACCCCGCTCAATTATTTACCTGCAGAAAAACTAGATAATATTGAAATTACCCGCTTACAACGTTTCGCTTTGATTGACAAACTTGTACAATCATACTGGAAGCGTTGGCATGTCGAATACCTCACGTCCCTTCAGAATAGGAACAAATGGAATACTTCCAGCAACCCTATAGCAATTGGCCAAGTCGTTATCTTACGCGAAATGAATCTCCCGCCGCTTTGCTGGCCTCTTGGTGTGGTAGAGGAAACTTATCCTGGTAGAGACAACGTCACACGTGTCGTTAAAGTGAGAACTAAGTCTGGTAACTATGTGAGACCAGTCAACCGCGTATGTCCGCTTCCAACTCAATAATTTCAATACCTTTTAATATTTTCAATGTTTTTAGTTTAAGTAGATTAATTTTAAGTATTTTCTTTCTTTATTTACCGCACCGCACCGCATTTGTTTATGTTGGATCAATCCAAGGCCGGGAGTTATGGTTTGGCCAAATATAAGCATAAATAAATAAAATAATTAAATAAATATTATTTATACACACACTCGCAAACTCAACACGCACACATAAGTAAATAAGTATTTATGTATATACCCTCACTTTTCCTAACCTTTTGTACCTACCGCACTTGGGTCAAAAAACCAAGTCCCTCTGCTACCGAAGACGAGTAAGCACGTTAATTCGCAATTACGCCGCGCCGCCCACGAAGTGCCCCTAAAAGTGCATCTAGTGTGACACAGTGCCAAATAGTGTAAACCTAGTTGAAAATCTGTGTTAAAGACTAAAAGCGAACAGTGTTGGGACTCGCTCCGCTCCGCAATAGGGCACCACGTAGTGCCCGAACACCCGCATTAACTTGTGGATGGTAGTACCGCAGAACCAGCGACCTCTCCGCACCAGGTACATCCTTTTTATCATCCACTGACGAAATGTGAGTTGTTACCAAGCTGTTATTAAAATATGTTTCCGAGCCAGTTGGCTGATATTCCTTCAATGGCTTTGGGGTACCTCGATTCTTACGATTCGTAAGCATGTTCTCCACGTCTCCTGAAGATATCTTTGTTTTTGTTTTAACATTCTTATTGTCACCTTGAAGACCCTTTTCCATGTACGATTCTTGCGGCTGGGATGTAAGAACACTTTCACACTGTGCGCTCCATTTATCCAAAATGTTTAAGCAAGTAGTGTTTTGCGAGGAAATCGTAATTACCTTAACCATTTCACTTCAATAATTGTTGCTGCTTTCAACCTGCACCAAGGTGGCCTTTTTAATGGCGGTTGTAATGCACATATGAACAGTTTGAATTGTATCTTGCGGAATGTTCAGCATCTCATTAAATATAATTACGAATGCATCTTTTAGCTTTATGGCCACTAATTCGGCTAAATCCTCCACTAGCTTTTTGACCATTAGTTTAACAGAAGGCGCGGATCTCGTGATTGGCAAGCCTTGAACTGTAAAAATAAAAATAGTTTAGAATCATTTATTTATAATGTTTTTCTATTAGTAAAATAGAAAGTATGTAATTAAGCTTGCGTATGTGCGTACAAACTCAGATCAGGTATTTAGTTTACACCTACTTCATATATGTACTTTAAGTCGAGTATCCAAGTTGTGTATAGGTAAAGCCAATATTTACCAATTTTAGGTTTCTTTGCATAAGTGTTGAAACGATTACTCATTTGGGACTCCGAACGAGAAACTGAAGAAGCCTGAGTGGTTGCCAAACTATCTTTTGAAATAGTTATCGAGCTTGACGGCTTCTGACCACCTCTATTCTTCCGGTTGGAAGGCAGAGGGCTCACCCTAGACTCGTCACTTGAACATATTTTAGTTTTTGTAATATTTTCAGCTTTAGGCTGTCTCAGTTCCATGTATCTAGATTTTGTATTTTCGAACTTCTTTACAAGGTTCGACGGTTTCTTTGTTTCTTTTACTTGAAAACTCCGATTAAATTTCATCCGTTCTGTTTGAACGTTGGTCATCCTCACCGAATACGCTGGTGTATTTAACTTAGGATTAGACCTGAAACGCTGAGGGGCACGAGTTTGTCTTACCGGGTCTATAACAAATTTAGGCACAACAGTTTGCTTACAGGCATGGGCTTGCTTCGATGGAGAAATTTTTGTGACTCGCGGCGTCGAGTGTAAAACTGACGAAATGTGAGTTGTTACCAAGCTGTTATTAAAATATGTTTCCGAGCCAGTTGGCTGATATTCCTTCAATGGCTTTGGGGTACCTCGATTCTTACGATTCGTAAGCATGTTCTCCACGTCTCCTGAAGATATCTTTGTTTTTGTTTTAACATTCTTATTGTCACCTTGAAGACCCTTTTCCATGTACGATTCTTGCGAATACGATTTAGTTTACACCTACTTCATATATGTACTTTAAGTCGAGTATCCAAGTTGTGTATAGGTAAAGCCAATATTTACCAATTTTAGGTTTCTTTGCATAAGTGTTGAAACGATTACTCATTTGGGACTCCGAACGAGAAACTGAAGAAGCCTGAGTGGTTGCCAAACTATCTTTTGAAATAGTTATCGAGCTTGACGGCTTCTGACCACCTCTATTCTTCCGGTTGGAAGGCAGAGGGCCACCCTAGACTCGTCACTTGAACATATTTTAGTTTTTGCAATATTTTCAGCTTTAGGCTGTCTCAGTTCCATGTATCTAGATTTTGTATTTTCGAACTTCTTTACAAGGTTATACGGTTTCTTTGTTTCTTTTACTTGAAAACTCCGATTAAATTTCATCCGTTCTGTTTGGGCATTGGTCATCCTCACCGAATACGCTGGTGTATTTAACTTAGGATTAGACCTGAAACGCTGAGGGGCACGAGTTTCTCTCACCGGGTCTATAACAAATTTAGGCACTACAGTTTGCTTACAGGCATGGGCTTGCTTCGATGGAGATTTTTTTGTGACTCGCGGCGTCGAGTGTAAAACTGACGAAATGTGAGTTGTTACCAAGCTGTTATTAAAATATGTTTCCGAGCCAGTTGGCTGATATTCCTTCAATGGCTTTGGGGTACCTCGATTCTTACGATTCGTAAGCATGTTCTCCACGTCTCCTGAAGATATCTTTGTTTTTGTTTTAACATTCTTATTGTCACCTTGAAGACCCTTTTCCATGTACGATTCTTGCGGCTGGGATGTAAGAACACTTTCACACTGTGCGCTCCATTTATCCAAAATGTTTAACCAAGTAGTGTTTTGCGAGGAAATCGTAATTACCTTAACCATTTCACTTCAATAATTGTTGCTGATTTCAACCTGCACCAAGGTGGCCTTTTTAATGGCGGTTGTAATGCACATATGGACAGTTTGAATTGTATCTTGCGGAATGTTCAGCATCTCATTAAATATAATTACGAATGCATCGTTTAGCTTTATGGCTACTAATTCGGCTAAATCCTCCACTAGCTTTTTGACCATTAGTTTAACAGAAGGCGCGGATCTAGTGTTTGGCAAGCCTTGAACTGTAAAAATAAAAATAGTTTAGAATCATTTATTTATAATGTTTTTCTATTAGTAAAATAGAAAGTATGTAATTAAGCTTGCGTATGTGCGTACAAACTCAGATCAGGTATTTAGTTTACACCTACTTCATATATGTACTTTAAGTCGAGTATCCAAGTTGTGTATAGGTAAAACCAATATTTACCAATTTTAGATTTCTTTGCATAAGTGTTGAAACGATTACTCATTTGGGACTCCGAACGAGAAACTAAAGAAGCCTGAGTGGTTGCCAAACTATCTTTTGAAATATTTATCGAGCTTGACGGCTTCTGACCACCTCTTCCGGTTGGAAGGCAGAGGGCTCACCCTAGACTCGTCACTTGAACATATTTTAGCTTTTGCAATATTTTCAGCTTTAGGCTGTCTCAGTTCCATGTATCTAGATTTTGTATTTTCGAACTTCTTTACAAGGTTCGACGGTTTCTTTGTTTCTTTTACTTGAAAACTCCGATTAAATTTCATCCGTTCTGTTTGGGCGTTGGTCATCCTCACCGAATACGCTGGTGTATTTAACTTAGGATTAGACCTGAAACGCTGAGGGGCACGAGTTTCTCTCACCGGGTCTATAACAAATTTAGGCACAACAGTTTGCTTACAGGCATGGGGTTGCTTCGATGGAGAAATTTTTGTGACTCGTGGCGTCGAGTGTAAAACTGACGAAATGTGAGTTGTTACCAAGCTGTTATTAAAATATGTTTCCGAGCCAGTTGGCCGATATTCCTTCAATGGCTTTGGGGTACCTCGATTCTTACGATTCGTAAGCATGTTCTCCACGTCTCCTGAAGATATCTTTGTTTTTGTTTTAACATTCTTATTGTCACCTTGAAGACCCTTTTCCATGTACGATTCTTGCGAATACGATTTAGTTTACACCTACTTCATATATGTACTTTAAGTCGAGTATCCAAGTTGTGTATAGGTAAAGCCAATATTTACCAATTTTAGGTTTCTTTGCATAAGTGTTGAAACGATTACTCATTTGGGACTCCGAACGAGAAACTAAAGAAGCCTGAGTGGTTGCCAAACTATCTTTTGAAATAGTTATCGAGCTTGACGGCTTCTGACCACCTCTTCCGGTTGGAAGGCAGAGGGCTCACCCTAGACTCGTCACTTGAACATATTTTAGCTTTTGCAATATTTTCAGCTTTAGGCTGTCTCAGTTCCATGTATCTAGATTTTGTATTTTCGAACTTCTTTACAAGGTTCGACGGTTTCTTTGTTTCTTTTACTTGAAAACTCCGATTAAATTTCATCCGTTCTGTTTGGGCGTTGGTCATCCTCACCGAATACGCTGGTGTATTTAACTTAGGATTAGACCTGAAACGCTGAGGGGCACGAGTTTCTCTCACCGGGTCTATAACAAATTTAGGCACAACAGTTTGCTTACAGGCATGGGCTTGCTTCGATGGAGATTTTTTTGTGACTCGCGGCGTCGAGTGTAAAACTGACGAAATGTGAGTTGTTACCATGCTGTTATTAAAATATGTTTCCGAGCCAGTTGGCTGATATTCCTTCAATGGCTTTGGGGTACCTCGATTTTTACGATTCGTAAGCATGTTCTCCACGTCTCCTGAAGATATCTTTGTTTTTGTTTTAACATTCTTATTGTCACCTTGAAGACCCTTTTCCATGTACGATTCTTGCGAATACGATTTAGTTTACACCTACTTCATATATGTACTTTAAGTCGAGTATCCAAGTTGTGTATAGGTAAAGCCAATATTTACCAATTTTAGGTTTCTTTGCATAAGTGTTGAAACGATTACTCATTTGGGACTCCGAACGAGAAACTGAAGAAGCCTGAGTGGTTGCCAAACTATCTTTTGAAATAGTTATCGAGCTTGACGGCTTCTGACCACCTCTATTCTTCCGGTTGGAAGGCAGAGGGCTCACCCTAGACTCGTCACTTGAACATATTTTAGTTTTTGCAATATTTTCAGCTTTAGGCTGTCTCAGTTCCATGTATCTAGATTTTGTGTTTTCGAACTTCTTTACAAGGTTCGACGGTTTCTTTGTTTCTTTTACTTGAAAACTCCGATTAAATTTCATCCGTTCTGTTTGGGCGTTGGTCATCCTCACCGAATACGCTGGTGTATTTAACTTAGGATTAGACCTGAAACGCTGAGGAGCACGAGTTTCTCTCACCGGGTCTATAACAAATTTAGGCACAACAGTTTGCTTACAGGCATGGGCTTGCTTCGATGGAGAATTTTTTGTGACTCGCGGCGTCGAGTGTAAAACTGACGAAATGTGAGTTGTTACCAAGCTGTTATTAAAATATGTTTCCGAGCCAGTTGGCTGATATTCCTTCAATGGCTTTGGGGTACCTCGATTCTTACGATTCGTAAGCATGTTCTCCACGTCTCCTGAAGATATCTTTGTTTTTGTTTTAACATTCTTATTGTCACCTTGAAGACCCTTTTCCATGTACGATTCTTGCGAATACGATTTAGTTTACACCTACTTCATATATGTACTTTAAGTCGAGTATCCAAGTTAAAGCCAATATTTACCAATTTTAGGTTTCTTTGCATAAGTGTTGAAACGATTACTCATTTGGGACTCCGAACGAGAAACTGAAGAAGCCTGAGTGGTTGCCAAACTATCTTTTGAAATAGTTATCGAGCTTGACGGCTTCTGACCACCTCTATTCTTCCGGTTGGAAGGCAGAGGGCTCACCCTAGACTCGTCACTTAAACATATTTTAGTTTTTGCAATATTTTCAGCTTTAGGCTGTCTCAGTTCCATGGATCTAGATTTTGTATTTTCGAACTTCTTTACAAGGTTCGACGGTTTCTTTGTTTCTTTTACTTGAAAAATTTGATTAAATTTCATCCGTTCTGTTTGGGCGTTGGACATCCTCACCGAATACGCTGGTGTATTTAACTTAGGATTAGACCTGAAACGCTGAGGGGCACGAGTTTCTCTCACCGGGTCTATAACAAATTTAGGCACAACAGTTTGCTTACAGGCATGGGCTTGCTTCGATGGAGAATTTTTTGTGACTCGCGGCGTCGAGTGTAAAACTGACGAAATGTGAGTTGTTACCAAGCTGTTATTAAAATATGTTTCCGAGCCAGTTGGCTGATATTCCTTCAATGGCTTTGGGGTACCTCGATTCTTACGATTCGTAAGCATGTTCTCCACGTCTCCTGAAGATATCTTTGTTTTTGTTTTAACATTCTTATTGTCACCTTGAAGACCCTTTTCCATGTACGATTCTTGCGGCTGGGATGTAAGAACACTTTCACACTGTGCGCTCCATTTATCCAAAATGTTTAAGCAAGTAGTGTTTTGCGAGGAAATCGTAATTACCTTAACCATTTCACTTCAATAATTGTTGCTGATTTCAACCTGCACCAAGGTGGCCTTTTTAATGGCGGTTGTAATGCACATATGGACAGTTTGAATTGTATCTTGCGGAATGTTCAGCATCTCATTAAATATAATTACGAATGCATCTTTTAGCTTTATGGCCACTAATTCGGCTAAATCCTCCACTAGCTTTTTGACCATTAGTTTAACAGAAGGCGCGGATCTCGTGTTTGGCAAGCCTTGATCTGTAAAAATAAAAATAGTTTAGAATCATTTTTTATAATGTTTTTCTATTAGTAAAATAGAAAGTATGTAATTAAGCTTGCGTATGTGCGTACAAACTCAGATCAGGTATTTAGTTTACACCTACTTCAAATATGTACTTTAAGTAGAGTATCCAAGTTGTGTATAGGTAAAGCCAATATTTACCAATTTTAGGTTTCTTTGCATAAGTGTTGAAACGATTACTCATTTGGGACTCCGAACGAGAAACTGAAGAAGCCTGAGTGGTTGCCAAACTATCTTTTGAAATAGTTATCGAGCTTGACGGCTTCTGACCACCTCTATTCTTCCGGTTGGAAGGCAGAGGGCTCACCCTAGACTCGTCACTTGAACATATTTTAGTTTTTGCAATATTTTCAGCTTTAGGCTGTCTCAGTTCCATGTATCTAGATTTTGTATTTTCGAACTTCTTTACAAGGTTCGACGGTTTCTTTGTTTCTTTTACTTGAAAACTCCGATTAATTTTCATCCGTTCTGTTTGGGCGTTGGTCATCCTCACCGAATACGCTGGTGTATTTAACTTAGGATTAGACCTGAAACGCTGAGGGGCACGAGTTTCTCTCACCGGGTCTATAACAAATTTAGGCACAACAGTTTGCTTACAGGGATGGGCTTGCTTCGATGGATAAATTTTTGTGACTCGCGGCGTCGAGTGTAAAACTGACGAAATGTGAGTTGTTACCAAGCTGTTATTAAAATATGTTTCCGAGCCAGTTGGCTGATATTCCTTCAATGGCTTTGGGGTACCTCGATTCTTACGATTCGTAAGCATGTTCTCCACGTCTCCTGAAGATATCTTTGTTTTTGTTTTAACATTATTATTGTCACCTTGAAGACCCTTTTCCATGTACGATTCTTGCGGCTGGGATGTAAGAACACTTTCACACTGTGCGCTCCATTTATCCAAAATGTTTAACCAAGTAGTGTTTTGCGAGGAAATCGTAATTACCTTAACCATTTCACTTCAATAATTGTTTCTGATTTCAACCTGCACCAAGGTGGCCTTTTTAATGGCGGTTGTAATGCACATATGGACAGTTTGAATTGTATCTTGCGGAATGTTCAGCATCTCATTAAATATAATTACGAATGCATCTTTTAGCTTTATGGCCACTAATTCGGCTAAATCCTCCACTAGCTTTTTGACCATTAGTTTAACAGAAGGCGCGGATCTCGTGTTTGGCAAGCCTTGAACTGTAAAAATAAAAATAGTTTAGAATCATTTATTTATAATGTTTTTCTATTAGTAAAATAGAAAGTATGTAATTAAGCTTGCGTATGTGCGTACAAACTCAGATCAGGTATTTAGTTTACACCTACTTCATATATGTACTTTAAGTCGAGTATCCAAGTTGTGTATAGGTAAAGCCAATATTTACCAATTTTAGGTTTCTTTGCATAAGTGTTGAAACGATTACTCATTTGGGACTCCGAACGAGAAACTGAAGAAGCCTGAGTGGTTGCCAAACTATCTTTTGAAATAGTTATCGAGCTTGACGGCTTCTGACCACCTCTATTCTTCCGGTTGGAAGGCAGAGGGCTCACCCTAGACTCGTCACTTGAACATATTTTAGTTTTTGCAATATTTTCAGCTTTAGGCTGTCTCAGTTCCATGTATCTAGATTTTGTATTTTCGAACTTCTTTACAAGTTTCGACGGTTTCTTTGTTTCTTTTAGTTGAAAACTCCGATTAAATTTCATCCGTTCTGTTTGGGCGTTGGTCATCCTCACCGAATACGCTGGTGTATTTAACTTAGGATTAGACCTGAAACGCTGAGGGGCACGAGTTTCTCTCACCGGGTCTATAACAAATTTAGGCACAACAGTTTGCTTACAGGCATGGGGTTGCTTCGATGGAGAAATTTTTGTGACTCGTGGCGTCGAGTGTAAAACTGACGAAATGTGAGTTGTTACCAAGCTGTTATTAAAATATGTTTCCGAGCCAGTTGGCCGATATTCCTTCAATGGCTTTGGGGTACCTCGATTCTTACGATTCGTAAGCATGTTCTCCACGTCTCCTGAAGATATCTTTGTTTTTGTTTTAACATTCTTATTGTCACCTTGAAGACCCTTTTCCATGTACGATTCTTGCGAATACGATTTAGTTTACACCTACTTCATATATGTACTTTAAGTCGAGTATCCAAGTTGTGTATAGGTAAAGCCAATATTTACCAATTTTAGGTTTCTTTGCATAAGTGTTGAAACGATTACTCATTTGGGACTCCGAACGAGAAACTGAAGAAGCCTGAGTGGTTGCCAAACTATAACAGTTCCATGTATCTAGATTTTGTATTTTCGCACTTCTTTACAAGGTTATACGGTTTCTTTGTTTCTTTTACTTGAAAACTCGGTTTAAATTTCATCCGTTCTGTTTGGGCATTGGTCATCCTCACCGAATACGCTGGTGTATTTAACTTGGGATTAGACCTGAAACGCTGAGGGGCACGAGTTTCTCTCACCGGGTCTATAACAAATTTAGGCACTACAGTTTGCTTACAGGCATGGGCTTGCTTCGATGGAGATTTTTATGTGACTCGCGGCGTCGAGTGTAAAACTGACGAAATGTGAGTTGTTACCAAGCTGTTATTAAAATATGTTTCCGAGCCAGTTGGCTGATATTCCTTCAATGGCTTTGGGGTACCTCGATTCTTACGATTCGTAAGCATGTTCTCCACGTCTCCTGAAGATATCTTTGTTTTTGTTTTAACATTATTATTGTCACCTTGAAGACCCTTTTCCATGTACGATTCTTGCGGCTGGGATGTAAGAACACTTTCACACTGTGCGCTCCATTTATCCAAAATGTTTAACCAAGTAGTGTTTTGCGAGGAAATCGTAATTACCTTAACCATTTCACTTCAATAATTGTTTCTGATTTCAACCTGCACCAAGGTGGCCTTTTTAATGGCGGTTGTAATGCACATATGGACAGTTTGAATTGTATCTTGCGGAATGTTCAGCATCTCATTAAATATAATTACGAATGCATCTTTTAGCTTTATGGCCACTAATTCGGCTAAATCCTCCACTAGCTTTTTGACCATTAGTTTAACAGAAGGCGCGGATCTCGTGTTTGGCAAGCCTTGAACTGTAAAAATAAAAATAGTTTAGAATCATTTATTTATAATGTTTTTCTATTAGTAAAATAGAAAGTATGTAATTAAGCTTGCGTATGTGCGTACAAACTCAGATCAGGTATTTAGTTTACACCTACTTCATATATGTACTTTAAGTCGAGTATCCAAGTTGTGTATAGGTAAAGCCAATATTTACCAATTTTAGGTTTCTTTGCATAAGTGTTGAAACGATTACTCATTTGGGACTCCGAACGAGAAACTGAAGAAGCCTGAGTGGTTGCCAAACTATCTTTTGAAATAGTTATCGAGCTTGACGGCTTCTGACCACCTCTATTCTTCCGGTTGGAAGGCAGAGGGCTCACCCTAGACTCGTCACTTGAACATATTTTAGTTTTTGCAATATTTTCAGCTTTAGGCTGTCTCAGTTCCATGTATCTAGATTTTGTATTTTCGAACTTCTTTACAAGTTTCGACGGTTTCTTTGTTTCTTTTAGTTGAAAACTCCGATTAAATTTCATCCGTTCTGTTTGGGCGTTGGTCATCCTCACCGAATACGCTGGTGTATTTAACTTAGGATTAGACCTGAAACGCTGAGGGGCACGAGTTTCTCTCACCGGGTCTATAACAAATTTAGGCACAACAGTTTGCTTACAGGCATGGGGTTGCTTCGATGGAGAAATTTTTGTGACTCGTGGCGTCGAGTGTAAAACTGACGAAATGTGAGTTGTTACCAAGCTGTTATTAGAATATGTTTCCGAGCCAGTTGGCCGATATTCCTTCAATGGCTTTGGGGTACCTCGATTCTTACGATTCGTAAGCATGTTCTCCACGTCTCCTGAAGATATCTTTGTTTTTGTTTTAACATTCTTATTGTCACCTTGAAGACCCTTTTCCATGTACGATTCTTGCGAATACGATTTAGTTTACACCTACTTCATATATGTACTTTAAGTCGAGTATCCAAGTTGTGTATAGGTAAAGCCAATATTTACCAATTTTAGGTTTCTTTGCATAAGTGTTGAAACGATTACTCATTTGGGACTCCGAACGAGAAACTGAAGAAGCCTGAGTGGTTGCCAAACTATCTTTTGAAATAGTTATCGAGCTTGACGGCTTCTGACCACCTCTATTCTTCCGGTTGGAAGGCAGAGGGCTCACCCTAGACTCGTCACTTGAACATATTTTAGTTTTTGCAATATTTTCAGCTTTAGGCTGTCTCAGTTCCATGTATCTAGATTTTGTATTTTCGAACTTCTTTACAAGGTTCGACGGTTTCTTTGTTTCTTTTACTTGAAAACTCCGATTAAATTTCATCCGTTCTGTTTGGGCGTTGGTCATCCTCACCGAATACGCTGGTGTATTTAACTTAGGATTAGACCTGAAACGCTGAGGGGCACGAGTTTCTCTCACCGGGTCTATAACAAATTTAGGCACAACAGTTTGCTTACTGGCATGGGCTTGCTTCGATGGAGAAATTTTTGTGACTCGCGGCGTCGAGTATAAAACTGACGAAATGTGAGTTGTTACCAAGCTGTTATTAAAATATGTTTCCGAGCCAGTTGGCTGATATTCCTTCAATGGCTTTGGGGTACCTCGATTCTTACGATTCGTAAGCATGTTCTCCACGTCTCCTGAAGATATCTTTGTTTTTGTTTTAACATTCTTATTGTCACCTTGAAGACCCTTTTCCATGTACGATTCTTGCGAATACGATTTAGTTTACACCTACTTCATATATGTACTTTAAGTCGAGTATCCAAGTTGTGTATAGGTAAAGCCAATATTTACCAATTTTAGGTTTCTTTGCATAAGTGTTGAAACGATTACTCATTTGGGACTCCGAACGAGAAACTAAAGAAGCCTGAGTGGTTGCCAAACTATCTTTTGAAATAGTTATCGAGCTTGACGGCGTCTGACCACCTCTATTCTTCCGGTTGGAAGGCAGAGGGCTCACCCTAGACTCGTCACTTGAACATATTTTAGTTTTTGCAATATTTTCAGCTTTAGGCTGTCTCAGTTCCATGTATCTAGATTTTGTATTTTCGCACTTCTTTACAAGGTTATACGGTTTCTTTGTTTCTTTTACTTGAAAACTCGGTTTAAATTTCATCCGTTCTGTTTGGGCATTGGTCATCCTCACCGAATACGCTGGTGTATTTAACTTGGGATTAGACCTGAAACGCTGAGGGGCACGAGTTTCTCTCACCGGGTCTATAACAAATTTAGGCACTACAGTTTGCTTACAGGCATGGGCTTGCTTCGATGGAGATTTTTATGTGACTCGCGGCGTCGAGTGTAAAACTGACGAAATGTGAGTTGTTACCAAGCTGTTATTAAAATATGTTTCCGAGCCAGTTGGCTGATATTCCTTCAATGGCTTTGGGGTACCTCGATTCTTACGATTCGTAAGCATGTTCTCCACGTCTCCTGAAGATATCTTTGTTTTTGTTTTAACATTCTTATTGTCACCTTGAAGACCCTTTTCCATGTACGATTCTTGCGGCTGGGATGTAAGAACACTTTCACACTGTGCGCTCCATTTATCCAAAATGTTTAAGCAAGTAGTGTTTTGCGAGGAAATCGTAATTACCTTAACCATTTCACTTCAATAATTGTTGCTGATTTCAACCTGCACCAAGGTGGCCTTTTTAATGGCGGTTGTAATGCACATATGGACAGTTTGAATTGTATCTTGCGGAATGTTCAGCATCTCATTAAATATAATTACGAATGCATCTTTTAGCTTTATGGCCACTAATTCGGCTAAATCCTCCACTAGCTTTTTGACCATTAGTTTAACAGAAGGCGCGGATCTCGTGTTTGGCAAGCCTTGAACTGTAAAAATAAAAATAGTTTAGAATCATTTATTTATAATGTTTTTCTATTAGTAAAATAGAAAGTATGTAATTAAGCTTGCGTATGTGCGTACAAACTCAGATCAGGTATTTAGTTTACACCTACTTCATATATGTACTTTAAGTCGAGTATCCAAGTTGTGTATAGGTAAAGCCAATATTTACCAATTTTAGGTTTCCTTGCATAAGTGTTGAAACGATTACTCATTTGGGACTCCGAACGAGAAACTGAAGAAGCCTGAGTGGTTGCCAAACTATCTTTTGAAATAGTTATCGAGCTTGACGGCTTCTGACCACCTCTATTCTTCCGGTTGGAAGGCAGAGGGCTCACCCTAGACTCGTCACTTGAACATATTTTAGTTTTTGCAATATTTTCAGCTTTAGGCTGTCTCAGTTCCATGTATCTAGATTTTGTATTTTCGAACTTCTTTACAAGGTTCGACGGTTTCTTTGTTTCTTTTACTTGAAAACTCCGATTAAATTTCATCCGTTCTGTTTGGGCGTTGGTCATCCTCACCGAATACGCTGGTGTATTTAACTTAGGATTAGACCTGAAACGCTGAGGGGCACGAGTTTCTCTCACCGGGTCTATAACAAATTTAGGCACAACAGTTTGCTCACAGGCATGGGCTTGCTTCGATGGAGAAATTTTTGTGACTCGCGGCGTCGAGTGTAAAACTGACGAAATGTGAGTTGTTACCAAGCTGTTATTAAAATATGTTTCCGAGCCAGTTGGCTGATATACCTTCAATGGCTTTGGGGTACCTCGATTCTTACGATTCGTAAGCATGTTCTCCACGTCTCCTGAAGATATCTTTGTTTTTGTTTTAACATTCTTATTGTCACCTTGAAGACCCTTTTCCATGTACGATTCTTGCGAATACGATTTAGTTTACACCTACTTCATATATGTACTTTAAGTCGAGTATCCAAGTTGTGTATAGGTAAAGCCAATATTTACCAATTTTAGATTTCTTTGCATAAGTGTTGAAACGATTACTCATTTGGGACTCCGTACGAGAAACTAAAGAAGCCTGAGTGGTTGCCAAACTATCTTTTGAAATATTTATCGAGCTTGACGGCTTCTGACCACCTCTTCCGGTTGGAAGGCAGAGGGCTCACCCTAGACTCGTCACTTGAACATATTTTAGCTTTTGCAATATTTTCAGCTTTAGGCTGTCTCAGTTCCATGTATCTAGATTTTGTATTTTCGAACTTCTTTACAAGGTTCGACGGTTTCTTTGTTTCTTTTACTTGAAAACTCCGATTAAATTTCATCCGTTCTGTTTGGGCGTTGGTCATCCTCACCGAATACGCTGGTGTATTTAACTTAGGATTAGACCTGAAACGCTGAGGGGCACGAGTTTCTCTCACCGGGTCTATAACAAATTTAGGCACAACAGTTTGCTTATAGGCATGGGCTTGCTTCGATGGAGAAATTTTTGTGACTCGTGGCGTCGAGTGTAAAACTGACGAAATGTGAGTTGTTACCAAGCTGTTATTAAAATATGTTTCCGAGCCAGTTGGCTGATATTCCTTCAATGGCTTTGGGGTACCTCGATTCTTACGATTCGTAAGCATGTTCTCCACGTCTCCTGAAGATATCTTTGTTTTTGTTTTAACATTCTTATTGTCACCTTGAAGACCCTTTTCCATGTACGATTCTTGCGGCTGGGATGTAAGAACACTTTCACACTGTGCGCTCCATTTATCCAAAATGTTTAAGCAAGTAGTGTTTTGCGAGGCAATCGTAATTACCTTAACCATTTCACTTCAATAATTGTTGCTGATTTCAACCTGCACCAAGGTGGCCTTTTTAATGGCGGTTGTAATGCACATATGGACAGTTTGAATTGTATCTTGCGGAATGATCAGCATCTCATTAAATATAATTACGAATGGATCTTTTAGCTTTATGGCCACTAATTCGGCTAAATCCTCCACTAGCTTTTTGACCATTAGTTTAACAGAAGGCGCGGATCTCGTGTTTGGCAAGCCTTGAACTGTAAATATAAAAATAGTTTAGAATCGTTTATTTATAATGTTTTTCTATTAGTAAAATAGAAAGTATGTAATTAAGCTTGCGTATGTGCGTACAAACACAGATCAGGTATTTAGTTTACACCTACTTCATATATGTACTTTAAGTCGAGTATCCAAGTTGTGTATAGGTAAAGCCAATATTTACCAATTTTAGGTTTCTTTGCATAAGTGTTGAAACGATTACTCATTTGGGACTCCGAACGAGAAACTGAAGAAGCCTGAGTGGTTGCCAAACTATCTTTTGAAATAGTTATCGAGCTTGACGGCTTCTGACCACCTCTATTCTTCCGGTTGGAAGGCAGAGGGCTCACCCTAGACTCGTCACTTGAACATATTTTAGTTTTTGCAATATTTTCAGCTTTAGGCTGTCTCAGTTCCATGTATCTAGATTTTGTATTTTCGAACTTCTTTACAAGATTCGACGGTTTCTTTGTTTCTTTTACTTGAAAACTCCGATTAAATTTCATCCGTTCTGTTTGGGCGTTGGTCATCCTCACCGAATACGCTGGTGTATTGAACTTAGGATTAGACCTGAAACGCTGAGGGGCACGAGTTTCTCTCACCGGGTCTATAACAAATTTAGGCACAACAGTTTGCTTACAGGCATGGGCTTGCTTCGATGGAGATTTTTTTGTGACTCGTGGCGTCGAGTGTAAAACTGACGAAATGTGAGTTGTTACCAAGCTGTTATTAAAATATGTTTCCGAGCCAGTTGCCTGATATTCCTTCAGTGGCTTTGGGGTACCTCGATTCTTACGATTCGTAAGCATGTTCTCCACGTCTCCTGAAGATATCTTTGTTTTTGTTTTAACATTCTTATTGTCACCTTGAAGACCCTTTTCCATGTACGATTCTTGCGGCTGGGATGTAAGAACACTTTCACACTGTGCGCTCCATTTATCCAAAATGTTTAACCAAGTAGTGTTTTGCGAGGAAATCGTAATTACCTTAACCATTTCACTTCAATAATTGTTGCTGATTTCAACCTGCACCAAGGTGGCCTTTTTAATGGCGGTTGTAATGCACATATGGACAGTTTGAATTGTATCTTGCGGAATGTTCAGCATCTCATTAAATATAATTACGAATGCATCTTTTAGCTTTATGGCCACTAATTCGGCTAAATCCTCCACTAGCTTTTTGACCATTAGTTTAACAGAAGGCGCGGATCTCGTGTTTGGCAAGCCTTGATCTGTAAAAATAAAAATAGTTTAGAATCATTCTTTATAATGTTTTTCTATTAGTAAAATAGAAAGTATGTAATTAAGCTTGCGTATGTGCGTACAAACTCAGATCAGGTATTTAGTTTACACCTACTTCAAATATGTACTTTAAGTCGAGTATCCAAGTTGTGTATAGGTAAAGCCAATATTTACCAATTTTAGGTTTCTTTGCATAAGTGTTGAAACGATTACTCATTTGGGACTCCGAACGAGAAACTGAAGAAGCCTGAGTGGTTGCCAAACTATCTTTTGAAATAGTTATCGAGCTTGACGGCTTCTGACCACCTCTATTCTTCCGGTTGGAAGGCAGAGGGCTCACCCTAGACTCGTCACTTGAACATATTTTAGTTTTTGCAATATTTTCAGCTTTAGGCTGTCTCAGTTCCATGTATCTAGATTTTGTATTTTCGAACTTCTTTACAAGGTTCGACGGTTTCTTTGTTTCTTTTACTTGAAAACTCCGATTAATTTTCATCCGTTCTGTTTGGGCGTTGGTCATCCTCACCGAATGCGCTGGTGTATTTAACTTAGGATTAGACCTGAAACGCTGAGGGGCACGAGTTTCTCTCACCGGGTCTATAACAAATTTAGGCACAACAGTTTGCTTACAGGGATGGGCTTGCTTCGATGGATAAATTTTTGTGACTCGCGGCGTCGAGTGTAAAACTGACGAAATGTGAGTTGTTACCAATCTGTTATTAAAATATGTTTCCGAGCCAGTTGGCTGATATTCCTTCAATGGCTTTGGGGTACCTCGATTCTTACGATTCGTAAGCATGTTCTCCACGTCTCCTGAAGATATCTTTGTTTTTGTTTTAACATTATTATTGTCACCTTGAAGACCCTTTTCCATGTACGATTCTTGCGGCTGGGATGTAAGAACACTTTCACACTGTGCGCTCCATTTATCCAAAATGTTTAACCAAGTAGTGTTTTGCGAGGAAATCGTAATTACCTTAACCATTTCACTTCAATAATTGTTTCTGATTTCAACCTGCACCAAGGTGGCCTTTTTAATGGCGGTTGTAATGCACATATGGACAGTTTGAATTGTATCTTGCGGAATGTTCAGCATCTCATTAAATATAATTACGAATGCATCTTTTAGCTTTATGGCCACTAATTCGGCTAAATCCTCCACTAGCTTTTTGACCATTAGTTTAACAGAAGGCGCGGATCTCGTGTTTGGCAAGCCTTGAACTGTAAAAATAAAAATAGTTTAGAATCATTTATTTATAATGTTTTTCTATTAGTAAAATAGAAAGTATGTAATTAAGCTTGCGTATGTGCGTACAAACTCAGATCAGGTATTTAGTTTACACCTACTTCATATATGTACTTTAAGTCGAGTATCCAAGTTGTGTATAGGTAAAGCCAATATTTACCAATTTTAGGTTTCTTTGCATAAGTGTTGAAACGATTACTCATTTGGGACTCCGAACGAGAAACTGAAGAAGCCTGAGTGGTTGCCAAACTATCTTTTGAAATAGTTATCGAGCTTGACGGCTTCTGACCACCTCTATTCTTCCGGTTGGAAGGCAGAGGGCTCACCCTAGACTCGTCACTTGAACATATTTTAGTTTTTGCAATATTTTCAGCTTTAGGCTGTCTCAGTTCCATGTATCTAGATTTTGTATTTTCGAACTTCTTTACAAGGTTCGACGGTTTCTTTGTTTCTTTTACTTGAAAACTCCGATTAAATTTCATCCGTTCTGTTTGGGCGTTGGTCATCCTCACCGAATACGCTGGTGTATTTAACTTAGGATTAGACCTGAAACGCTGAGGAGCACGAGTTTCTCTCACCGGGTCTATAACAAATTTAGGCACAACAGTTTGCTTACTGGCATGGGCTTGCTTCGATGGAGAAATTTTTGTGACTCGCGGCGTCGAGTGTAAAACTGACGAAATGTGAGTTGTTACCAAGCTGTTATTAAAATATGTTTCCGAGCCAGTTGGCTGATATTCCTTAAATGGCTTTGGGGTACCTCGATTCTTACGATTCGTAAGCATGTTCTCCACGTCTCCTGAAGATATCTTTGTTTTTGTTTTAACATTTATGACCCCGAATTAATGGCTAGCCGTAAACCTTATATATTTCCTTATGAAGCTCCTATTAAAACGTCGTTTATAAGAAAATTTTATCCTTTCCTTGGTGTCTACTTATACAATAAATTAAATAAATCTTTAAAAATATATTCAACTACTAAATTTAAATGTAAAATTATTCTTAAAAAATGGCTGAACAATAAGACATTTTATGAAACTGAAAATTTGTTAAGGGTGGTAGCCTAACAAACAATAAAAAATACTATCATTATTATTTATTTTTTCTCAATTAAATTAACAGTAAAAACACGAAATATCTTTATATCATATAATGTGTATGTCTATTAGGATAGAGGAATCAGTGTAATTTTATAATATGAAAGTATTTAGCAAAACTTACTCATACCATTTGACACTAACTCAATATATAGGTACACCAGTCACATATATACTCACGCCATACATACACACTCACATACACGCATACATACATACATCCATTCGTACATACATACATTCATACATGCATATATACATTCATATCTATTAAGTCATTAAATACGAAGTAAATGAAAGAGGGAAGGAAACCGAACACCGAGATACAGGCCAACGCCAGTTGGCCTAGTTTGGTGGTTGGTTGCTTACCTAAAATTGTTTGGCCCTGTGCATTGATTATGTACTATTATTATGTTTTATTACAGTATTTCTTGGCATTATCATGCCTTATTGTGTTGAGATATATAATTAAATGTACCTAGGCTAAGTTAATTGCATTTAATAAATATTCATATTCTTATTCATTCTTATTGTCACCTTGAAGACCCTTTTCCATGTACGATTCTTGCGAATACGATTTAGTTTACACCTACTTCATATATGTACTTTAAGTCGAGTATCCAAGTTGTGTATAGGTAAAGCCAATATTTACCAATTTTAGGTTTCTTTGCATAAGTGTTGAAACGATTACTCATTTGGGACTCCGAACGAGAAACTAAAGAAGCCTGAGTGGTTGCCAAACTATCTTTTGAAATAGTTATCGAGCTTGACGGCGTCTGACCACCTCTATTCTTCCGGTTGGAAGGCAGAGGGCTCACCCTAGACTCGTCACTTGAACATATTTTAGTTTTTGCAATATTTTCAGCTTTAGGCTGTCTCAGTTCCATGTATCTAGATTTTGTATTTTCGCACTTCTTTACAAGGTTATACGGTTTCTTTGTTTCTTTTACTTGAAAACTCGGTTTAAATTTCATCCGTTCTGTTTGGGCATTGGTCATCCTCACCGAATACGCTGGTGTATTTAACTTGGGATTAGACCTGAAACGCTGAGGGGCACGAGTTTCTCTCACCGGGTCTATAACAAATTTAGGCACTACAGTTTGCTTACAGGCATGGGCTTGCTTCGACGGAGATTTTTATGTGACTCGCGGCGTCGAGTGTAAAACTGACGAAATGTGAGTTGTTACCAAGCTGTTATTAAAATATGTTTCCGAGCCAGTTGGCTGATATTCCTTCAATGGCTTTGGGGTACCTCGATTCTTACGATTCGTAAGCATGTTCTCCACGTCTCCTGAAGATATCTTTGTTTTTGTTTTAACATTCTTATTGTCACCTTGAAGACCCTTTTCCATGTACGATTCTTGCGGCTGGGATGTAAGAACACTTTCACACTGTGCGCTCCATTTATCCAAAATGTTTAACCAAGTAGTGTTTTGCGAGGAAATCGTAATTACCTTAACCATTTCACTTCAATAATTGTTGCTGATTTCAACCTGCACCAAGGTGGCCTTTTTAATGGCGGTTGTAATGCACATATGGACAGTTTGAATTGTATCTTGCGGAATGTTCAGCATCTCATTAAATATAATTACGAATGCATCTTTTAGCTTTATGGCCACTAATTCGGCTAAATCCTCCACTAGCTTTTTGACCATTAGTTTAACAGAAGGCGCGGATCTCGTGTTTGGCAAGCCTTGAACTGTAAAAATAAAAATAGTTTAGAATCATTTATTTATAATGTTTTTCTATTAGTAAAATAGAAAGTATGTAATTAAGCTTGCGTATGTGCGTACAAACTCAGATCAGGTATTTAGTTTACACCTACTTCATATATGTACTTTAAGTCGAGTATCCAAGTTGTGTATAGGTAAAGCCAATATTTACCAATTTTAGGTTTCCTTGCATAAGTGTTGAAACGATTACTCATTTGGGACTCCGAACGAGAAACTGAAGAAGCCTGAGTGGTTGCCAAACTATCTTTTGAAATAGTTATCGAGCTTGACGGCTTCTGACCACCTCTATTCTTCCGGTTGGAAGGCAGAGGGCTCACCCTAGACTCGTCACTTGAACATATTTTAGTTTTTGCAATATTTTCAGCTTTAGGCTGTCTCAGTTCCATGTATCTAGATTTTGTATTTTCGAACTTCTTTACAAGGTTCGACGGTTTCTTTGTTTCTTTTACTTGAAAACTCCGATTAAATTTCATCCGTTCTGTTTGGGCGTTGGTCATCCTCACCGAATACGCTGGTGTATTTAACTTAGGATTAGACCTGAAACGCTGAGGGGCACGAGTTTCTCTCACCGGGTCTATAACAAATTTAGGCACAACAGTTTGCTCACAGGCATGGGCTTGCTTCGATGGAGAAATTTTTGTGACTCGCGGCGTCGAGTGTAAAACTGACGAAATGTGAGTTGTTACCAAGCTGTTATTAAAATATGTTTCCGAGCCAGTTGGCTGATATACCTTCAATGGCTTTGGGGTACCTCGATTCTTACGATTCGTAAGCATGTTCTCCACGTCTCCTGAAGATATCTTTGTTTTTGTTTTAACATTCTTATTGTCACCTTGAAGACCCTTTTCCATGTACGATTCTTGCGAATACGATTTAGTTTACACCTACTTCATATATGTACTTTAAGTCGAGTATCCAAGTTGTGTATAGGTAAAGCCAATATTTACCAATTTTAGATTTCTTTGCATAAGTGTTGAAACGATTACTCATTTGGGACTCCGTACGAGAAACTAAAGAAGCCTGAGTGGTTGCCAAACTATCTTTTGAAATATTTATCGAGCTTGACGGCTTCTGACCACCTCTTCCGGTTGGAAGGCAGAGGGCTCACCCTAGACTCGTCACTTGAACATATTTTAGCTTTTGCAATATTTTCAGCTTTAGGCTGTCTCAGTTCCATGTATCTAGATTTTGTATTTTCGAACTTCTTTACAAGGTTCGACGGTTTCTTTGTTTCTTTTACTTGAAAACTCCGATTAAATTTCATCCGTTCTGTTTGGGCGTTGGTCATCCTCACCGAATACGCTGGTGTATTTAACTTAGGATTAGACCTGAAACGCTGAGGGGCACGAGTTTCTCTCACCGGGTCTATAACAAATTTAGGCACAACAGTTTGCTTATAGGCATGGGCTTGCTTCGATGGAGAAATTTTTGTGACTCGTGGCGTCGAGTGTAAAACTGACGAAATGTGAGTTGTTACCAAGCTGTTATTAAAATATGTTTCCGAGCCAGTTGGCTGATATTCCTTCAATGGCTTTGGGGTACCTCGATTCTTACGATTCGTAAGCATGTTCTCCACGTCTCCTGAAGATATCTTTGTTTTTGTTTTAACATTCTTATTGTCACCTTGAAGACCCTTTTCCATGTACGATTCTTGCGGCTGGGATGTAAGAACACTTTCACACTGTGCGCTCCATTTATCCAAAATGTTTAAGCAAGTAGTGTTTTGCGAGGCAATCGTAATTACCTTAACCATTTCACTTCAATAATTGTTGCTGATTTCAACCTGCACCAAGGTGGCCTTTTTAATGGCGGTTGTAATGCACATATGGACAGTTTGAATTGTATCTTGCGGAATGATCAGCATCTCATTAAATATAATTACGAATGGATCTTTTAGCTTTATGGCCACTAATTCGGCTAAATCCTCCACTAGCTTTTTGACCATTAGTTTAACAGAAGGCGCGGATCTCGTGTTTGGCAAGCCTTGAACTGTAAAAATAAAAATAGTTTAGAATCGTTTATTTATAATGTTTTTCTATTAGTAAAATAGAAAGTATGTAATTAAGCTTGCGTATGTGCGTACAAACACAGATCAGGTATTTAGTTTACACCTACTTCATATATGTACTTTAAGTCGAGTATCCAAGTTGTGTATAGGTAAAGCCAATATTTACCAATTTTAGGTTTCTTTGCATAAGTGTTGAAACGATTACTCATTTGGGACTCCGAACGAGAAACTGAAGAAGCCTGAGTGGTTGCCAAACTATCTTTTGAAATAGTTATCGAGCTTGACGGCTTCTGACCACCTCTATTCTTCCGGTTGGAAGGCAGAGGGCTCACCCTAGACTCGTCACTTGAACATATTTTAGTTTTTGCAATATTTTCAGCTTTAGGCTGTCTCAGTTCCATGTATCTAGATTTTGTATTTTCGAACTTCTTTACAAGATTCGACGGTTTCTTTGTTTCTTTTACTTGAAAACTCCGATTAAATTTCATCCGTTCTGTTTGGGCGTTGGTCATCCTCACCGAATACGCTGGTGTATTTAACTTAGGATTAGACCTGAAACGCTGAGGGGCACGAGTTTCTCTCACCGGGTCTATAACAAATTTAGGCACAACAGTTTGCTTACAGGCATGGGCTTGCTTCGATGGAGATTTTTTTGTGACTCGTGGCGTCGAGTGTAAAACTGACGAAATGTGAGTTGTTACCAAGCTGTTATTAAAATATGTTTCCGAGCCAGTTGCCTGATATTCCTTCAGTGGCTTTGGGGTACCTCGATTCTTACGATTCGTAAGCATGTTCTCCACGTCTCCTGAAGATATCTTTGTTTTTGTTTTAACATTCTTATTGTCACCTTGAAGACCCTTTTCCATGTACGATTCTTGCGGCTGGGATGTAAGAACACTTTCACACTGTGCGCTCCATTTATCCAAAATGTTTAACCAAGTAGTGTTTTGCGAGGAAATCGTAATTACCTTAACCATTTCACTTCAATAATTGTTGCTGATTTCAACCTGCACCAAGGTGGCCTTTTTAATGGAGGTTGTAATGCACATATGGACAGTTTGAATTGTATCTTGCGGAATGTTCAGCATCTCATTAAATATAATTACGAATACCATCTTTTAGCTTTATGGCCACTAATTCGGCTAAATCCTCCACTAGCTTTTTGACCATTAGTTTAACAGAAGGCGCGGATCTCGTGTTTGGCAAGCCTTGAACTGTAAAAATAAAAATAGTTTAGAATCATTTATTTATAATGTTTTTCTATTAGTAAAATAGAAAGTATGTAATTAAGCTTGCGTATGTGCGTACAAACTCAGATCAGGTATTTAGTTTACACCTACTTCATATATGTACTTTAAGTCGAGTATACAAGTTGTGTATAGGTAAAGCCAATATTTACCAATTTTAGGTTTCTTTGCATAAGTGTTGAAACGATTACTCATTTGGGACTCCGAACGAGAAACTGAAGAAGCCTGAGTGGTTGCCAAACTATCTTTTGAAATAGTTATCGAGCTTGACGGCTTCTGACCACCTCTATTCTTCCGGTTGGAAGGCAGAGGGCTCACCCTAGACTCGTCACTTGAACATATTTTAGTTTTTGCAATATTTTCAGCTTTAGGCTGTCTCAGTTCCATGTATCTAGATTTTGTATTTTCGAACTTCTTTACAAGTTTCGACGGTTTCTTTGTTTCTTTTAGTTGAAAACTCCGATTAAATTTCATCCGTTCTGTTTGGGCGTTGGTCATCCTCACCGAATACGCTGGTGTATTTAACTTAGGATTAGACCTGAAACGCTGAGGGGCACGAGTTTCTCTCACCGGGTCTATAACAAATTTAGGCACAACAGTTTGCTTACAGGCATGGGGTTGCTTCGATGGAGAAATTTTTGTGACTCGTGGCGTCGAGTGTAAAACTGACGAAATGTGAGTTGTTACCAAGCTGTTATTAAAATATGTTTCCGAGCCAGTTGGCCGATATTCCTTCAATGGCTTTGGGGTACCTCGATTCTTACGATTCGTAAGCATGTTCTCCACGTCTCCTGAAGATATCTTTGTTTTTGTTTTAACATTCTTATTGTCACCTTGAAGACCCTTTTCCATGTACGATTCTTGCGAATACGATTTAGTTTACACCTACTTCATATATGTACTTTAAGTCGAGTATCCAAGTTGTGTATAGGTAAAGCCAATATTTACCAATTTTAGGTTTCTTTGCATAAGTGTTGAAACGATTACTCATTTGGGACTCCGAACGAGAAACTAAAGAAGCCTGAGTGGTTGCCAAACTATCTTTTGAAATAGTTATCGAGCTTGACGGCTTCTGACCACCTCTTCCGGTTGGAAGGCAGAGGGCTCACCCTAGACTCGTCACTTGAACATATTTTAGCTTTTGCAATATTTTCAGCTTTAGGCTGTCTCAGTTCCATGTATCTAGATTTTGTATTTTCGAACTTCTTTACAAGGTTCGACGGTTTCTTTGTTTCTTTTACTTGAAAACTCCGATTAAATTTCATCCGTTCTGTTTGGGCGTTGGTCATCCTCACCGAATACGCTGGTGTATTTAACTTAGGATTAGACCTGAAACGCTGAGGGGCACGAGTTTCTCTCACCGGGTCTATAACAAATTTAGGCACAACAGTTTGCTTACAGGCATGGGCTTGCTTCGATGGAGATTTTTTTGTGACTCGCGGCGTCGAGTGTAAAACTGACGAAATGTGAGTTGTTACCATGCTGTTATTAAAATATGTTTCCGAGCCAGTTGGCTGATATTCCTTCAATGGCTTTGGGGTACCTCGATTTTTACGATTCGTAAGCATGTTCTCCACGTCTCCTGAAGATATCTTTGTTTTTGTTTTAACATTCTTATTGTCACCTTGAAGACCCTTTTCCATGTACGATTCTTGCGAATACGATTTAGTTTACACCTACTTCATATATGTACTTTAAGTCGAGTATCCAAGTTGTGTATAGGTAAAGCCAATATTTACCAATTTTAGGTTTCTTTGCATAAGTGTTGAAACGATTACTCATTTGGGACTCCGAACGAGAAACTGAAGAAGCCTGAGTGGTTGCCAAACTATCTTTTGAAATAGTTATCGAGCTTGACGGCTTCTGACCACCTCTATTCTTCCGGTTGGAAGGCAGAGGGCTCACCCTAGACTCGTCACTTGAACATATTTTAGTTTTTGCAATATTTTCAGCTTTAGGCTGTCTCAGTTCCATGTATCTAGATTTTGTGTTTTCGAACTTCTTTACAAGGTTCGACGGTTTCTTTGTTTCTTTTACTTGAAAACTCCGATTAAATTTCATCCGTTCTGTTTGGGCGTTGGTCATCCTCACCGAATACGCTGGTGTATTTAACTTAGGATTAGACCTGAAACGCTGAGGAGCACGAGTTTCTCTCACCGGGTCTATAACAAATTTAGGCACAACAGTTTGCTTACAGGCATGGGCTTGCTTCGATGGAGAATTTTTTGTGACTCGCGGCGTCGAGTGTAAAACTGACGAAATGTGAGTTGTTACCAAGCTGTTATTAAAATATGTTTCCGAGCCAGTTGGCTGATATTCCTTCAATGGCTTTGGGGTACCTCGATTCTTACGATTCGTAAGCATGTTCTCCACGTCTCCTGAAGATATCTTTGTTTTTGTTTTAACATTCTTATTGTCACCTTGAAGACCCTTTTCCATGTACGATTCTTGCGAATACGATTTAGTTTACACCTACTTCATATATGTACTTTAAGTCGAGTATCCAAGTTAAAGCCAATATTTACCAATTTTAGGTTTCTTTGCATAAGTGTTGAAACGATTACTCATTTGGGACTCCGAACGAGAAACTGAAGAAGCCTGAGTGGTTGCCAAACTATCTTTTGAAATAGTTATCGAGCTTGACGGCTTCTGACCACCTCTATTCTTCCGGTTGGAAGGCAGAGGGCTCACCCTAGACTCGTCACTTAAACATATTTTAGTTTTTGCAATATTTTCAGCTTTAGGCTGTCTCAGTTCCATGGATCTAGATTTTGTATTTTCGAACTTCTTTACAAGGTTCGACGGTTTCTTTGTTTCTTTTACTTGAAAAATTTGATTAAATTTCATCCGTTCTGTTTGGGCGTTGGACATCCTCACCGAATACGCTGGTGTATTTAACTTAGGATTAGACCTGAAACGCTGAGGGGCACGAGTTTCTCTCACCGGGTCTATAACAAATTTAGGCACAACAGTTTGCTTACAGGCATGGGCTTGCTTCGATGGAGAATTTTTTGTGACTCGCGGCGTCGAGTGTAAAACTGACGAAATGTGAGTTGTTACCAAGCTGTTATTAAAATATGTTTCCGAGCCAGTTGGCTGATATTCCTTCAATGGCTTTGGGGTACCTCGATTCTTACGATTCGTAAGCATGTTCTCCACGTCTCCTGAAGATATCTTTGTTTTTGTTTTAACATTCTTATTGTCACCTTGAAGACCCTTTTCCATGTACGATTCTTGCGGCTGGGATGTAAGAACACTTTCACACTGTGCGCTCCATTTATCCAAAATGTTTAAGCAAGTAGTGTTTTGCGAGGAAATCGTAATTACCTTAACCATTTCACTTCAATAATTGTTGCTGATTTCAACCTGCACCAAGGTGGCCTTTTTAATGGCGGTTGTAATGCACATATGGACAGTTTGAATTGTATCTTGCGGAATGTTCAGCATCTCATTAAATATAATTACGAATGCATCTTTTAGCTTTATGGCCACTAATTCGGCTAAATCCTCCACTAGCTTTTTGACCATTAGTTTAACAGAAGGCGCGGATCTCGTGTTTGGCAAGCCTTGATCTGTAAAAATAAAAATAGTTTAGAATCATTTTTTATAATGTTTTTCTATTAGTAAAATAGAAAGTATGTAATTAAGCTTGCGTATGTGCGTACAAACTCAGATCAGGTATTTAGTTTACACCTACTTCAAATATGTACTTTAAGTAGAGTATCCAAGTTGTGTATAGGTAAAGCCAATATTTACCAATTTTAGGTTTCTTTGCATAAGTGTTGAAACGATTACTCATTTGGGACTCCGAACGAGAAACTGAAGAAGCCTGAGTGGTTGCCAAACTATCTTTTGAAATAGTTATCGAGCTTGACGGCTTCTGACCACCTCTATTCTTCCGGTTGGAAGGCAGAGGGCTCACCCTAGACTCGTCACTTGAACATATTTTAGTTTTTGCAATATTTTCAGCTTTAGGCTGTCTCAGTTCCATGTATCTAGATTTTGTATTTTCGAACTTCTTTACAAGGTTCGACGGTTTCTTTGTTTCTTTTACTTGAAAACTCCGATTAATTTTCATCCGTTCTGTTTGGGCGTTGGTCATCCTCACCGAATACGCTGGTGTATTTAACTTAGGATTAGACCTGAAACGCTGAGGGGCACGAGTTTCTCTCACCGGGTCTATAACAAATTTAGGCACAACAGTTTGCTTACAGGGATGGGCTTGCTTCGATGGATAAATTTTTGTGACTCGCGGCGTCGAGTGTAAAACTGACGAAATGTGAGTTGTTACCAAGCTGTTATTAAAATATGTTTCCGAGCCAGTTGGCTGATATTCCTTCAATGGCTTTGGGGTACCTCGATTCTTACGATTCGTAAGCATGTTCTCCACGTCTCCTGAAGATATCTTTGTTTTTGTTTTAACATTATTATTGTCACCTTGAAGACCCTTTTCCATGTACGATTCTTGCGGCTGGGATGTAAGAACACTTTCACACTGTGCGCTCCATTTATCCAAAATGTTTAACCAAGTAGTGTTTTGCGAGGAAATCGTAATTACCTTAACCATTTCACTTCAATAATTGTTTCTGATTTCAACCTGCACCAAGGTGGCCTTTTTAATGGCGGTTGTAATGCACATATGGACAGTTTGAATTGTATCTTGCGGAATGTTCAGCATCTCATTAAATATAATTACGAATGCATCTTTTAGCTTTATGGCCACTAATTCGGCTAAATCCTCCACTAGCTTTTTGACCATTAGTTTAACAGAAGGCGCGGATCTCGTGTTTGGCAAGCCTTGAACTGTAAAAATAAAAATAGTTTAGAATCATTTATTTATAATGTTTTTCTATTAGTAAAATAGAAAGTATGTAATTAAGCTTGCGTATGTGCGTACAAACTCAGATCAGGTATTTAGTTTACACCTACTTCATATATGTACTTTAAGTCGAGTATCCAAGTTGTGTATAGGTAAAGCCAATATTTACCAATTTTAGGTTTCTTTGCATAAGTGTTGAAACGATTACTCATTTGGGACTCCGAACGAGAAACTGAAGAAGCCTGAGTGGTTGCCAAACTATCTTTTGAAATAGTTATCGAGCTTGACGGCTTCTGACCACCTCTATTCTTCCGGTTGGAAGGCAGAGGGCTCACCCTAGACTCGTCACTTGAACATATTTTAGTTTTTGCAATATTTTCAGCTTTAGGCTGTCTCAGTTCCATGTATCTAGATTTTGTATTTTCGAACTTCTTTACAAGTTTCGACGGTTTCTTTGTTTCTTTTAGTTGAAAACTCCGATTAAATTTCATCCGTTCTGTTTGGGCGTTGGTCATCCTCACCGAATACGCTGGTGTATTTAACTTAGGATTAGACCTGAAACGCTGAGGGGCACGAGTTTCTCTCACCGGGTCTATAACAAATTTAGGCACAACAGTTTGCTTACAGGCATGGGGTTGCTTCGATGGAGAAATTTTTGTGACTCGTGGCGTCGAGTGTAAAACTGACGAAATGTGAGTTGTTACCAAGCTGTTATTAAAATATGTTTCCGAGCCAGTTGGCCGATATTCCTTCAATGGCTTTGGGGTACCTCGATTCTTACGATTCGTAAGCATGTTCTCCACGTCTCCTGAAGATATCTTTGTTTTTGTTTTAACATTCTTATTGTCACCTTGAAGACCCTTTTCCATGTACGATTCTTGCGAATACGATTTAGTTTACACCTACTTCATATATGTACTTTAAGTCGAGTATCCAAGTTGTGTATAGGTAAAGCCAATATTTACCAATTTTAGGTTTCTTTGCATAAGTGTTGAAACGATTACTCATTTGGGACTCCGAACGAGAAACTGAAGAAGCCTGAGTGGTTGCCAAACTATAACAGTTCCATGTATCTAGATTTTGTATTTTCGCACTTCTTTACAAGGTTATACGGTTTCTTTGTTTCTTTTACTTGAAAACTCGGTTTAAATTTCATCCGTTCTGTTTGGGCATTGGTCATCCTCACCGAATACGCTGGTGTATTTAACTTGGGATTAGACCTGAAACGCTGAGGGGCACGAGTTTCTCTCACCGGGTCTATAACAAATTTAGGCACTACAGTTTGCTTACAGGCATGGGCTTGCTTCGATGGAGATTTTTATGTGACTCGCGGCGTCGAGTGTAAAACTGACGAAATGTGAGTTGTTACCAAGCTGTTATTAAAATATGTTTCCGAGCCAGTTGGCTGATATTCCTTCAATGGCTTTGGGGTACCTCGATTCTTACGATTCGTAAGCATGTTCTCCACGTCTCCTGAAGATATCTTTGTTTTTGTTTTAACATTATTATTGTCACCTTGAAGACCCTTTTCCATGTACGATTCTTGCGGCTGGGATGTAAGAACACTTTCACACTGTGCGCTCCATTTATCCAAAATGTTTAACCAAGTAGTGTTTTGCGAGGAAATCGTAATTACCTTAACCATTTCACTTCAATAATTGTTTCTGATTTCAACCTGCACCAAGGTGGCCTTTTTAATGGCGGTTGTAATGCACATATGGACAGTTTGAATTGTATCTTGCGGAATGTTCAGCATCTCATTAAATATAATTACGAATGCATCTTTTAGCTTTATGGCCACTAATTCGGCTAAATCCTCCACTAGCTTTTTGACCATTAGTTTAACAGAAGGCGCGGATCTCGTGTTTGGCAAGCCTTGAACTGTAAAAATAAAAATAGTTTAGAATCATTTATTTATAATGTTTTTCTATTAGTAAAATAGAAAGTATGTAATTAAGCTTGCGTATGTGCGTACAAACTCAGATCAGGTATTTAGTTTACACCTACTTCATATATGTACTTTAAGTCGAGTATCCAAGTTGTGTATAGGTAAAGCCAATATTTACCAATTTTAGGTTTCTTTGCATAAGTGTTGAAACGATTACTCATTTGGGACTCCGAACGAGAAACTGAAGAAGCCTGAGTGGTTGCCAAACTATCTTTTGAAATAGTTATCGAGCTTGACGGCTTCTGACCACCTCTATTCTTCCGGTTGGAAGGCAGAGGGCTCACCCTAGACTCGTCACTTGAACATATTTTAGTTTTTGCAATATTTTCAGCTTTAGGCTGTCTCAGTTCCATGTATCTAGATTTTGTATTTTCGAACTTCTTTACAAGTTTCGACGGTTTCTTTGTTTCTTTTAGTTGAAAACTCCGATTAAATTTCATCCGTTCTGTTTGGGCGTTGGTCATCCTCACCGAATACGCTGGTGTATTTAACTTAGGATTAGACCTGAAACGCTGAGGGGCACGAGTTTCTCTCACCGGGTCTATAACAAATTTAGGCACAACAGTTTGCTTACAGGCATGGGGTTGCTTCGATGGAGAAATTTTTGTGACTCGTGGCGTCGAGTGTAAAACTGACGAAATGTGAGTTGTTACCAAGCTGTTATTAGAATATGTTTCCGAGCCAGTTGGCCGATATTCCTTCAATGGCTTTGGGGTACCTCGATTCTTACGATTCGTAAGCATGTTCTCCACGTCTCCTGAAGATATCTTTGTTTTTGTTTTAACATTCTTATTGTCACCTTGAAGACCCTTTTCCATGTACGATTCTTGCGAATACGATTTAGTTTACACCTACTTCATATATGTACTTTAAGTCGAGTATCCAAGTTGTGTATAGGTAAAGCCAATATTTACCAATTTTAGGTTTCTTTGCATAAGTGTTGAAACGATTACTCATTTGGGACTCCGAACGAGAAACTGAAGAAGCCTGAGTGGTTGCCAAACTATCTTTTGAAATAGTTATCGAGCTTGACGGCTTCTGACCACCTCTATTCTTCCGGTTGGAAGGCAGAGGGCTCACCCTAGACTCGTCACTTGAACATATTTTAGTTTTTGCAATATTTTCAGCTTTAGGCTGTCTCAGTTCCATGTATCTAGATTTTGTATTTTCGAACTTCTTTACAAGGTTCGACGGTTTCTTTGTTTCTTTTACTTGAAAACTCCGATTAAATTTCATCCGTTCTGTTTGGGCGTTGGTCATCCTCACCGAATACGCTGGTGTATTTAACTTAGGATTAGACCTGAAACGCTGAGGGGCACGAGTTTCTCTCACCGGGTCTATAACAAATTTAGGCACAACAGTTTGCTTACTGGCATGGGCTTGCTTCGATGGAGAAATTTTTGTGACTCGCGGCGTCGAGTATAAAACTGACGAAATGTGAGTTGTTACCAAGCTGTTATTAAAATATGTTTCCGAGCCAGTTGGCTGATATTCCTTCAATGGCTTTGGGGTACCTCGATTCTTACGATTCGTAAGCATGTTCTCCACGTCTCCTGAAGATATCTTTGTTTTTGTTTTAACATTCTTATTGTCACCTTGAAGACCCTTTTCCATGTACGATTCTTGCGAATACGATTTAGTTTACACCTACTTCATATATGTACTTTAAGTCGAGTATCCAAGTTGTGTATAGGTAAAGCCAATATTTACCAATTTTAGGTTTCTTTGCATAAGTGTTGAAACGATTACTCATTTGGGACTCCGAACGAGAAACTAAAGAAGCCTGAGTGGTTGCCAAACTATCTTTTGAAATAGTTATCGAGCTTGACGGCGTCTGACCACCTCTATTCTTCCGGTTGGAAGGCAGAGGGCTCACCCTAGACTCGTCACTTGAACATATTTTAGTTTTTGCAATATTTTCAGCTTTAGGCTGTCTCAGTTCCATGTATCTAGATTTTGTATTTTCGCACTTCTTTACAAGGTTATACGGTTTCTTTGTTTCTTTTACTTGAAAACTCGGTTTAAATTTCATCCGTTCTGTTTGGGCATTGGTCATCCTCACCGAATACGCTGGTGTATTTAACTTGGGATTAGACCTGAAACGCTGAGGGGCACGAGTTTCTCTCACCGGGTCTATAACAAATTTAGGCACTACAGTTTGCTTACAGGCATGGGCTTGCTTCGATGGAGATTTTTATGTGACTCGCGGCGTCGAGTGTAAAACTGACGAAATGTGAGTTGTTACCAAGCTGTTATTAAAATATGTTTCCGAGCCAGTTGGCTGATATTCCTTCAATGGCTTTGGGGTACCTCGATTCTTACGATTCGTAAGCATGTTCTCCACGTCTCCTGAAGATATCTTTGTTTTTGTTTTAACATTCTTATTGTCACCTTGAAGACCCTTTTCCATGTACGATTCTTGCGGCTGGGATGTAAGAACACTTTCACACTGTGCGCTCCATTTATCCAAAATGTTTAAGCAAGTAGTGTTTTGCGAGGAAATCGTAATTACCTTAACCATTTCACTTCAATAATTGTTGCTGATTTCAACCTGCACCAAGGTGGCCTTTTTAATGGCGGTTGTAATGCACATATGGACAGTTTGAATTGTATCTTGCGGAATGTTCAGCATCTCATTAAATATAATTACGAATGCATCTTTTAGCTTTATGGCCACTAATTCGGCTAAATCCTCCACTAGCTTTTTGACCATTAGTTTAACAGAAGGCGCGGATCTCGTGTTTGGCAAGCCTTGAACTGTAAAAATAAAAATAGTTTAGAATCATTTATTTATAATGTTTTTCTATTAGTAAAATAGAAAGTATGTAATTAAGCTTGCGTATGTGCGTACAAACTCAGATCAGGTATTTAGTTTACACCTACTTCATATATGTACTTTAAGTCGAGTATCCAAGTTGTGTATAGGTAAAGCCAATATTTACCAATTTTAGGTTTCCTTGCATAAGTGTTGAAACGATTACTCATTTGGGACTCCGAACGAGAAACTGAAGAAGCCTGAGTGGTTGCCAAACTATCTTTTGAAATAGTTATCGAGCTTGACGGCTTCTGACCACCTCTATTCTTCCGGTTGGAAGGCAGAGGGCTCACCCTAGACTCGTCACTTGAACATATTTTAGTTTTTGCAATATTTTCAGCTTTAGGCTGTCTCAGTTCCATGTATCTAGATTTTGTATTTTCGAACTTCTTTACAAGGTTCGACGGTTTCTTTGTTTCTTTTACTTGAAAACTCCGATTAAATTTCATCCGTTCTGTTTGGGCGTTGGTCATCCTCACCGAATACGCTGGTGTATTTAACTTAGGATTAGACCTGAAACGCTGAGGGGCACGAGTTTCTCTCACCGGGTCTATAACAAATTTAGGCACAACAGTTTGCTCACAGGCATGGGCTTGCTTCGATGGAGAAATTTTTGTGACTCGCGGCGTCGAGTGTAAAACTGACGAAATGTGAGTTGTTACCAAGCTGTTATTAAAATATGTTTCCGAGCCAGTTGGCTGATATACCTTCAATGGCTTTGGGGTACCTCGATTCTTACGATTCGTAAGCATGTTCTCCACGTCTCCTGAAGATATCTTTGTTTTTGTTTTAACATTCTTATTGTCACCTTGAAGACCCTTTTCCATGTACGATTCTTGCGAATACGATTTAGTTTACACCTACTTCATATATGTACTTTAAGTCGAGTATCCAAGTTGTGTATAGGTAAAGCCAATATTTACCAATTTTAGATTTCTTTGCATAAGTGTTGAAACGATTACTCATTTGGGACTCCGTACGAGAAACTAAAGAAGCCTGAGTGGTTGCCAAACTATCTTTTGAAATATTTATCGAGCTTGACGGCTTCTGACCACCTCTTCCGGTTGGAAGGCAGAGGGCTCACCCTAGACTCGTCACTTGAACATATTTTAGCTTTTGCAATATTTTCAGCTTTAGGCTGTCTCAGTTCCATGTATCTAGATTTTGTATTTTCGAACTTCTTTACAAGGTTCGACGGTTTCTTTGTTTCTTTTACTTGAAAACTCCGATTAAATTTCATCCGTTCTGTTTGGGCGTTGGTCATCCTCACCGAATACGCTGGTGTATTTAACTTAGGATTAGACCTGAAACGCTGAGGGGCACGAGTTTCTCTCACCGGGTCTATAACAAATTTAGGCACAACAGTTTGCTTATAGGCATGGGCTTGCTTCGATGGAGAAATTTTTGTGACTCGTGGCGTCGAGTGTAAAACTGACGAAATGTGAGTTGTTACCAAGCTGTTATTAAAATATGTTTCCGAGCCAGTTGGCTGATATTCCTTCAATGGCTTTGGGGTACCTCGATTCTTACGATTCGTAAGCATGTTCTCCACGTCTCCTGAAGATATCTTTGTTTTTGTTTTAACATTCTTATTGTCACCTTGAAGACCCTTTTCCATGTACGATTCTTGCGGCTGGGATGTAAGAACACTTTCACACTGTGCGCTCCATTTATCCAAAATGTTTAAGCAAGTAGTGTTTTGCGAGGCAATCGTAATTACCTTAACCATTTCACTTCAATAATTGTTGCTGATTTCAACCTGCACCAAGGTGGCCTTTTTAATGGCGGTTGTAATGCACATATGGACAGTTTGAATTGTATCTTGCGGAATGATCAGCATCTCATTAAATATAATTACGAATGGATCTTTTAGCTTTATGGCCACTAATTCGGCTAAATCCTCCACTAGCTTTTTGACCATTAGTTTAACAGAAGGCGCGGATCTCGTGTTTGGCAAGCCTTGAACTGTAAATATAAAAATAGTTTAGAATCGTTTATTTATAATGTTTTTCTATTAGTAAAATAGAAAGTATGTAATTAAGCTTGCGTATGTGCGTACAAACACAGATCAGGTATTTAGTTTACACCTACTTCATATATGTACTTTAAGTCGAGTATCCAAGTTGTGTATAGGTAAAGCCAATATTTACCAATTTTAGGTTTCTTTGCATAAGTGTTGAAACGATTACTCATTTGGGACTCCGAACGAGAAACTGAAGAAGCCTGAGTGGTTGCCAAACTATCTTTTGAAATAGTTATCGAGCTTGACGGCTTCTGACCACCTCTATTCTTCCGGTTGGAAGGCAGAGGGCTCACCCTAGACTCGTCACTTGAACATATTTTAGTTTTTGCAATATTTTCAGCTTTAGGCTGTCTCAGTTCCATGTATCTAGATTTTGTATTTTCGAACTTCTTTACAAGATTCGACGGTTTCTTTGTTTCTTTTACTTGAAAACTCCGATTAAATTTCATCCGTTCTGTTTGGGCGTTGGTCATCCTCACCGAATACGCTGGTGTATTGAACTTAGGATTAGACCTGAAACGCTGAGGGGCACGAGTTTCTCTCACCGGGTCTATAACAAATTTAGGCACAACAGTTTGCTTACAGGCATGGGCTTGCTTCGATGGAGATTTTTTTGTGACTCGTGGCGTCGAGTGTAAAACTGACGAAATGTGAGTTGTTACCAAGCTGTTATTAAAATATGTTTCCGAGCCAGTTGCCTGATATTCCTTCAGTGGCTTTGGGGTACCTCGATTCTTACGATTCGTAAGCATGTTCTCCACGTCTCCTGAAGATATCTTTGTTTTTGTTTTAACATTCTTATTGTCACCTTGAAGACCCTTTTCCATGTACGATTCTTGCGGCTGGGATGTAAGAACACTTTCACACTGTGCGCTCCATTTATCCAAAATGTTTAACCAAGTAGTGTTTTGCGAGGAAATCGTAATTACCTTAACCATTTCACTTCAATAATTGTTGCTGATTTCAACCTGCACCAAGGTGGCCTTTTTAATGGCGGTTGTAATGCACATATGGACAGTTTGAATTGTATCTTGCGGAATGTTCAGCATCTCATTAAATATAATTACGAATGCATCTTTTAGCTTTATGGCCACTAATTCGGCTAAATCCTCCACTAGCTTTTTGACCATTAGTTTAACAGAAGGCGCGGATCTCGTGTTTGGCAAGCCTTGATCTGTAAAAATAAAAATAGTTTAGAATCATTCTTTATAATGTTTTTCTATTAGTAAAATAGAAAGTATGTAATTAAGCTTGCGTATGTGCGTACAAACTCAGATCAGGTATTTAGTTTACACCTACTTCAAATATGTACTTTAAGTCGAGTATCCAAGTTGTGTATAGGTAAAGCCAATATTTACCAATTTTAGGTTTCTTTGCATAAGTGTTGAAACGATTACTCATTTGGGACTCCGAACGAGAAACTGAAGAAGCCTGAGTGGTTGCCAAACTATCTTTTGAAATAGTTATCGAGCTTGACGGCTTCTGACCACCTCTATTCTTCCGGTTGGAAGGCAGAGGGCTCACCCTAGACTCGTCACTTGAACATATTTTAGTTTTTGCAATATTTTCAGCTTTAGGCTGTCTCAGTTCCATGTATCTAGATTTTGTATTTTCGAACTTCTTTACAAGGTTCGACGGTTTCTTTGTTTCTTTTACTTGAAAACTCCGATTAATTTTCATCCGTTCTGTTTGGGCGTTGGTCATCCTCACCGAATGCGCTGGTGTATTTAACTTAGGATTAGACCTGAAACGCTGAGGGGCACGAGTTTCTCTCACCGGGTCTATAACAAATTTAGGCACAACAGTTTGCTTACAGGGATGGGCTTGCTTCGATGGATAAATTTTTGTGACTCGCGGCGTCGAGTGTAAAACTGACGAAATGTGAGTTGTTACCAATCTGTTATTAAAATATGTTTCCGAGCCAGTTGGCTGATATTCCTTCAATGGCTTTGGGGTACCTCGATTCTTACGATTCGTAAGCATGTTCTCCACGTCTCCTGAAGATATCTTTGTTTTTGTTTTAACATTATTATTGTCACCTTGAAGACCCTTTTCCATGTACGATTCTTGCGGCTGGGATGTAAGAACACTTTCACACTGTGCGCTCCATTTATCCAAAATGTTTAACCAAGTAGTGTTTTGCGAGGAAATCGTAATTACCTTAACCATTTCACTTCAATAATTGTTTCTGATTTCAACCTGCACCAAGGTGGCCTTTTTAATGGCGGTTGTAATGCACATATGGACAGTTTGAATTGTATCTTGCGGAATGTTCAGCATCTCATTAAATATAATTACGAATGCATCTTTTAGCTTTATGGCCACTAATTCGGCTAAATCCTCCACTAGCTTTTTGACCATTAGTTTAACAGAAGGCGCGGATCTCGTGTTTGGCAAGCCTTGAACTGTAAAAATAAAAATAGTTTAGAATCATTTATTTATAATGTTTTTCTATTAGTAAAATAGAAAGTATGTAATTAAGCTTGCGTATGTGCGTACAAACTCAGATCAGGTATTTAGTTTACACCTACTTCATATATGTACTTTAAGTCGAGTATCCAAGTTGTGTATAGGTAAAGCCAATATTTACCAATTTTAGGTTTCTTTGCATAAGTGTTGAAACGATTACTCATTTGGGACTCCGAACGAGAAACTGAAGAAGCCTGAGTGGTTGCCAAACTATCTTTTGAAATAGTTATCGAGCTTGACGGCTTCTGACCACCTCTATTCTTCCGGTTGGAAGGCAGAGGGCTCACCCTAGACTCGTCACTTGAACATATTTTAGTTTTTGCAATATTTTCAGCTTTAGGCTGTCTCAGTTCCATGTATCTAGATTTTGTATTTTCGAACTTCTTTACAAGGTTCGACGGTTTCTTTGTTTCTTTTACTTGAAAACTCCGATTAAATTTCATCCGTTCTGTTTGGGCGTTGGTCATCCTCACCGAATACGCTGGTGTATTTAACTTAGGATTAGACCTGAAACGCTGAGGAGCACGAGTTTCTCTCACCGGGTCTATAACAAATTTAGGCACAACAGTTTGCTTACTGGCATGGGCTTGCTTCGATGGAGAAATTTTTGTGACTCGCGGCGTCGAGTGTAAAACTGACGAAATGTGAGTTGTTACCAAGCTGTTATTAAAATATGTTTCCGAGCCAGTTGGCTGATATTCCTTAAATGGCTTTGGGGTACCTCGATTCTTACGATTCGTAAGCATGTTCTCCACGTCTCCTGAAGATATCTTTGTTTTTGTTTTAACATTTATGACCCCGAATTAATGGCTAGCCGTAAACCTTATATATTTCCTTATGAAGCTCCTATTAAAACGTCGTTTATAAGAAAATTTTATCCTTTCCTTGGTGTCTACTTATACAATAAATTAAATAAATCTTTAAAAATATATTCAACTACTAAATTTAAATGTAAAATTATTCTTAAAAAATGGCTGAACAATAAGACATTTTATGAAACTGAAAATTTGTTAAGGGTGGTAGCCTAACAAACAATAAAAAATACTATCATTATTATTTATTTTTTCTCAATTAAATTAACAGTAAAAACACGAAATATCTTTATATCATATAATGTGTATGTCTATTAGGATAGAGGAATCAGTGTAATTTTATAATATGAAAGTATTTAGCAAAACTTACTCATACCATTTGACACTAACTCAATATATAGGTACACCAGTCACATATATACTCACGCCATACATACACACTCACATACACGCATACATACATACATCCATTCGTACATACATACATTCATACATGCATATATACATTCATATCTATTAAGTCATTAAATACGAAGTAAATGAAAGAGGGAAGGAAACCGAACACCGAGATACAGGCCAACGCCAGTTGGCCTAGTTTGGTGGTTGGTTGCTTACCTAAAATTGTTTGGCCCTGTGCATTGATTATGTACTATTATTATGTTTTATTACAGTATTTCTTGGCATTATCATGCCTTATTGTGTTGAGATATATAATTAAATGTACCTAGGCTAAGTTAATTGCATTTAATAAATATTCATATTCTTATTCATTCTTATTGTCACCTTGAAGACCCTTTTCCATGTACGATTCTTGCGAATACGATTTAGTTTACACCTACTTCATATATGTACTTTAAGTCGAGTATCCAAGTTGTGTATAGGTAAAGCCAATATTTACCAATTTTAGGTTTCTTTGCATAAGTGTTGAAACGATTACTCATTTGGGACTCCGAACGAGAAACTAAAGAAGCCTGAGTGGTTGCCAAACTATCTTTTGAAATAGTTATCGAGCTTGACGGCGTCTGACCACCTCTATTCTTCCGGTTGGAAGGCAGAGGGCTCACCCTAGACTCGTCACTTGAACATATTTTAGTTTTTGCAATATTTTCAGCTTTAGGCTGTCTCAGTTCCATGTATCTAGATTTTGTATTTTCGCACTTCTTTACAAGGTTATACGGTTTCTTTGTTTCTTTTACTTGAAAACTCGGTTTAAATTTCATCCGTTCTGTTTGGGCATTGGTCATCCTCACCGAATACGCTGGTGTATTTAACTTGGGATTAGACCTGAAACGCTGAGGGGCACGAGTTTCTCTCACCGGGTCTATAACAAATTTAGGCACTACAGTTTGCTTACAGGCATGGGCTTGCTTCGACGGAGATTTTTATGTGACTCGCGGCGTCGAGTGTAAAACTGACGAAATGTGAGTTGTTACCAAGCTGTTATTAAAATATGTTTCCGAGCCAGTTGGCTGATATTCCTTCAATGGCTTTGGGGTACCTCGATTCTTACGATTCGTAAGCATGTTCTCCACGTCTCCTGAAGATATCTTTGTTTTTGTTTTAACATTCTTATTGTCACCTTGAAGACCCTTTTCCATGTACGATTCTTGCGGCTGGGATGTAAGAACACTTTCACACTGTGCGCTCCATTTATCCAAAATGTTTAACCAAGTAGTGTTTTGCGAGGAAATCGTAATTACCTTAACCATTTCACTTCAATAATTGTTGCTGATTTCAACCTGCACCAAGGTGGCCTTTTTAATGGCGGTTGTAATGCACATATGGACAGTTTGAATTGTATCTTGCGGAATGTTCAGCATCTCATTAAATATAATTACGAATGCATCTTTTAGCTTTATGGCCACTAATTCGGCTAAATCCTCCACTAGCTTTTTGACCATTAGTTTAACAGAAGGCGCGGATCTCGTGTTTGGCAAGCCTTGAACTGTAAAAATAAAAATAGTTTAGAATCATTTATTTATAATGTTTTTCTATTAGTAAAATAGAAAGTATGTAATTAAGCTTGCGTATGTGCGTACAAACTCAGATCAGGTATTTAGTTTACACCTACTTCATATATGTACTTTAAGTCGAGTATCCAAGTTGTGTATAGGTAAAGCCAATATTTACCAATTTTAGGTTTCCTTGCATAAGTGTTGAAACGATTACTCATTTGGGACTCCGAACGAGAAACTGAAGAAGCCTGAGTGGTTGCCAAACTATCTTTTGAAATAGTTATCGAGCTTGACGGCTTCTGACCACCTCTATTCTTCCGGTTGGAAGGCAGAGGGCTCACCCTAGACTCGTCACTTGAACATATTTTAGTTTTTGCAATATTTTCAGCTTTAGGCTGTCTCAGTTCCATGTATCTAGATTTTGTATTTTCGAACTTCTTTACAAGGTTCGACGGTTTCTTTGTTTCTTTTACTTGAAAACTCCGATTAAATTTCATCCGTTCTGTTTGGGCGTTGGTCATCCTCACCGAATACGCTGGTGTATTTAACTTAGGATTAGACCTGAAACGCTGAGGGGCACGAGTTTCTCTCACCGGGTCTATAACAAATTTAGGCACAACAGTTTGCTCACAGGCATGGGCTTGCTTCGATGGAGAAATTTTTGTGACTCGCGGCGTCGAGTGTAAAACTGACGAAATGTGAGTTGTTACCAAGCTGTTATTAAAATATGTTTCCGAGCCAGTTGGCTGATATACCTTCAATGGCTTTGGGGTACCTCGATTCTTACGATTCGTAAGCATGTTCTCCACGTCTCCTGAAGATATCTTTGTTTTTGTTTTAACATTCTTATTGTCACCTTGAAGACCCTTTTCCATGTACGATTCTTGCGAATACGATTTAGTTTACACCTACTTCATATATGTACTTTAAGTCGAGTATCCAAGTTGTGTATAGGTAAAGCCAATATTTACCAATTTTAGATTTCTTTGCATAAGTGTTGAAACGATTACTCATTTGGGACTCCGTACGAGAAACTAAAGAAGCCTGAGTGGTTGCCAAACTATCTTTTGAAATATTTATCGAGCTTGACGGCTTCTGACCACCTCTTCCGGTTGGAAGGCAGAGGGCTCACCCTAGACTCGTCACTTGAACATATTTTAGCTTTTGCAATATTTTCAGCTTTAGGCTGTCTCAGTTCCATGTATCTAGATTTTGTATTTTCGAACTTCTTTACAAGGTTCGACGGTTTCTTTGTTTCTTTTACTTGAAAACTCCGATTAAATTTCATCCGTTCTGTTTGGGCGTTGGTCATCCTCACCGAATACGCTGGTGTATTTAACTTAGGATTAGACCTGAAACGCTGAGGGGCACGAGTTTCTCTCACCGGGTCTATAACAAATTTAGGCACAACAGTTTGCTTATAGGCATGGGCTTGCTTCGATGGAGAAATTTTTGTGACTCGTGGCGTCGAGTGTAAAACTGACGAAATGTGAGTTGTTACCAAGCTGTTATTAAAATATGTTTCCGAGCCAGTTGGCTGATATTCCTTCAATGGCTTTGGGGTACCTCGATTCTTACGATTCGTAAGCATGTTCTCCACGTCTCCTGAAGATATCTTTGTTTTTGTTTTAACATTCTTATTGTCACCTTGAAGACCCTTTTCCATGTACGATTCTTGCGGCTGGGATGTAAGAACACTTTCACACTGTGCGCTCCATTTATCCAAAATGTTTAAGCAAGTAGTGTTTTGCGAGGCAATCGTAATTACCTTAACCATTTCACTTCAATAATTGTTGCTGATTTCAACCTGCACCAAGGTGGCCTTTTTAATGGCGGTTGTAATGCACATATGGACAGTTTGAATTGTATCTTGCGGAATGATCAGCATCTCATTAAATATAATTACGAATGGATCTTTTAGCTTTATGGCCACTAATTCGGCTAAATCCTCCACTAGCTTTTTGACCATTAGTTTAACAGAAGGCGCGGATCTCGTGTTTGGCAAGCCTTGAACTGTAAAAATAAAAATAGTTTAGAATCGTTTATTTATAATGTTTTTCTATTAGTAAAATAGAAAGTATGTAATTAAGCTTGCGTATGTGCGTACAAACACAGATCAGGTATTTAGTTTACACCTACTTCATATATGTACTTTAAGTCGAGTATCCAAGTTGTGTATAGGTAAAGCCAATATTTACCAATTTTAGGTTTCTTTGCATAAGTGTTGAAACGATTACTCATTTGGGACTCCGAACGAGAAACTGAAGAAGCCTGAGTGGTTGCCAAACTATCTTTTGAAATAGTTATCGAGCTTGACGGCTTCTGACCACCTCTATTCTTCCGGTTGGAAGGCAGAGGGCTCACCCTAGACTCGTCACTTGAACATATTTTAGTTTTTGCAATATTTTCAGCTTTAGGCTGTCTCAGTTCCATGTATCTAGATTTTGTATTTTCGAACTTCTTTACAAGATTCGACGGTTTCTTTGTTTCTTTTACTTGAAAACTCCGATTAAATTTCATCCGTTCTGTTTGGGCGTTGGTCATCCTCACCGAATACGCTGGTGTATTTAACTTAGGATTAGACCTGAAACGCTGAGGGGCACGAGTTTCTCTCACCGGGTCTATAACAAATTTAGGCACAACAGTTTGCTTACAGGCATGGGCTTGCTTCGATGGAGATTTTTTTGTGACTCGTGGCGTCGAGTGTAAAACTGACGAAATGTGAGTTGTTACCAAGCTGTTATTAAAATATGTTTCCGAGCCAGTTGCCTGATATTCCTTCAGTGGCTTTGGGGTACCTCGATTCTTACGATTCGTAAGCATGTTCTCCACGTCTCCTGAAGATATCTTTGTTTTTGTTTTAACATTCTTATTGTCACCTTGAAGACCCTTTTCCATGTACGATTCTTGCGGCTGGGATGTAAGAACACTTTCACACTGTGCGCTCCATTTATCCAAAATGTTTAACCAAGTAGTGTTTTGCGAGGAAATCGTAATTACCTTAACCATTTCACTTCAATAATTGTTGCTGATTTCAACCTGCACCAAGGTGGCCTTTTTAATGGAGGTTGTAATGCACATATGGACAGTTTGAATTGTATCTTGCGGAATGTTCAGCATCTCATTAAATATAATTACGAATACCATCTTTTAGCTTTATGGCCACTAATTCGGCTAAATCCTCCACTAGCTTTTTGACCATTAGTTTAACAGAAGGCGCGGATCTCGTGTTTGGCAAGCCTTGAACTGTAAAAATAAAAATAGTTTAGAATCATTTATTTATAATGTTTTTCTATTAGTAAAATAGAAAGTATGTAATTAAGCTTGCGTATGTGCGTACAAACTCAGATCAGGTATTTAGTTTACACCTACTTCATATATGTACTTTAAGTCGAGTATACAAGTTGTGTATAGGTAAAGCCAATATTTACCAATTTTAGGTTTCTTTGCATAAGTGTTGAAACGATTACTCATTTGGGACTCCGAACGAGAAACTGAAGAAGCCTGAGTGGTTGCCAAACTATCTTTTGAAATAGTTATCGAGCTTGACGGCTTCTGACCACCTCTATTCTTCCGGTTGGAAGGCAGAGGGCTCACCCTAGACTCGTCACTTGAACATATTTTAGTTTTTGCAATATTTTCAGCTTTAGGCTGTCTCAGTTCCATGTATCTAGATTTTGTATTTTCGAACTTCTTTACAAGTTTCGACGGTTTCTTTGTTTCTTTTAGTTGAAAACTCCGATTAAATTTCATCCGTTCTGTTTGGGCGTTGGTCATCCTCACCGAATACGCTGGTGTATTTAACTTAGGATTAGACCTGAAACGCTGAGGGGCACGAGTTTCTCTCACCGGGTCTATAACAAATTTAGGCACAACAGTTTGCTTACAGGCATGGGGTTGCTTCGATGGAGAAATTTTTGTGACTCGTGGCGTCGAGTGTAAAACTGACGAAATGTGAGTTGTTACCAAGCTGTTATTAAAATATGTTTCCGAGCCAGTTGGCCGATATTCCTTCAATGGCTTTGGGGTACCTCGATTCTTACGATTCGTAAGCATGTTCTCCACGTCTCCTGAAGATATCTTTGTTTTTGTTTTAACATTCTTATTGTCACCTTGAAGACCCTTTTCCATGTACGATTCTTGCGGCTGGGATGTAAGAACACTTTCACACTGTGCGCTCCATTTATCCAAAATGTTTAAGCAAGTAGTGTTTTGCGAGGCAATCGTAATTACCTTAACCATTTCACTTCAATAATTGTTGCTGATTTCAACCTGCACCAAGGTGGCCTTTTTTTTTTTTTTTTTGAATTGTATCTTGCGGAATGTTCAGCATCTCATTAAATATAATTACGAATGCATCTTTTAGCTTTATGGCCACTAATTCGGCTAAATCCTCCACTAGCTTTTTGACCATTAGTTTAACAGAAGGCGCGGATCTCGTGTTTGGCAAGCCTTGAACTGTAAAAATAAAAATAAATAAGCTTGCGTATGTGCGTACAAACTCAGATCAGGTATTTAGTTTACACCTACTTCATATATGTACTTTAAGTCGAGTATCCAAGTTGTGTATAGGTAAAGCCAATATTTACCAATTTTAGGTTTATTTGCATAAGTGTTGAAACGATTACTCATATGGGACTCCGAACGAGAAACTGAAGAAGCCTGAGTGGTTGCCAAACTATCTTTTGAAATAGTTATCGAGCTTGACGGCTTCTGACCACCTCTATTCTTCCGGTTGGAAGGCAGAGGGCTCACCCTAGACTCGTCACTTGAACATATTTTAGTTTTTGCAATATTTTCAGCTTTAGGCTGTCTCAGTTCCATGTATCTAGATTTTGTATTTTCGAACTTCTTTACAAGATTCGACGGTTTCTTTGTTTCTTTTACTTGAAATTTCCGATTAAATTTCATCCGTTCTGTTTGGGCGTTGGTCATCCTCACCGAATACGCTGGTGTATTTAACTTAGGATTAGACCTGAAACGCTGAGGGGCACGAGTTTCTCTCACCGGGTCTATAACAAATTTAGGCACAACAGTTTGCTTACAGGCATGGGCTTGAAGATGGAATAACAAACGAAGTCTTAAAGGCCATAATCGAACCCCTTACACCCATATTAACGGATCTGTTCAATAAAATTATATCAAGTCAATCTTTGCCAAGAGAATGGGAAACTGCAACAATAACGCTAATCTACAAAAAAGGTGATCCACAAAACATAGACAACTATAGGCCCATAAGCCTACTACAATCCTTGTACAAACTTTTCACAAGTGTAATCCTTAAAAGAATCACGAATAATTTAGAGGAACAACAACCTAGAGAACAAGCGGGCTTCCGAGCAAAATACTCGACAATAGACCACATCTTTGTACTCAATCAATTTATTGAAAAGTATGTAGAATACGGAAAAGGATTATACCTGGGATACGTAGACTATTCAAAAGCATTCGACTCAATCTCACACAACAAAGTGTGGAAAGCACTAAAAAGCCAAGGTATCCATATAACGTACATTAAGATCTTACAAAAGCTATATCACAGTAGCAAGGCGATGGTTAAACTGGAGAGAAAGGGATATCCCTTCAAAATCAAACGGGGAGTGAGACAGGGAGATCCTATTTCTCCAAAACTATTTACTTGCTTACTAGAAAACATCTTTAGAAATCTAAATTGGACCGATTTGGGATTAAACATCAACGGTGAATACTTAAACCATCTTCGTTTCGCCGACGACATAGTTGTTATGAGTGAAAATGCTGCCGAACTTGAACTTATGCTAAATACATTAAATAATGAAAGTAGAAAATGTGGCTTAGTAATGAACTATAGTAAAACATGTATCATGACAAATGCAGAAAAAATAAACTATTACAATACAGTCAGAAAGGCTACAGTATGTCGATGAGTATGTCTACCTCGAACAAAACATATCATTTAAAGAAAACACTGCTAACGAAGTCGATAGAAGAATCAAAATAGCTTGGAGTAGATACTGGTCCCTTAAACACATATTTAAATCCCGTCTACCATTATCTATTAAAAAAAAAAACTATGGACTCAGTGATACTCCCTATATTACTATATGGTTGTCAAACATGGGCCGCCACAGAAAATACCATGCACAAAATTCAGGTATTCCAAAGATCCACTGAAAGGAGCATACTAGGTCTAAAAGTCAGTGATAGAGAAAGAAACGAAACTATTAGAAACAAAACGGATGTCTTTGACGCTGCAGAAATGGCATGCAAATTAAAATGGAGATGGGCCGGACATATTGCCCGGACCACAGATGGACGCTGGAGTGAAAGAATACTACATTGGTACCCTAGGGACTCGACGAGACCAAGAGGAAGACCAAGGCGCCGATGGTGTGACGCCATTAAAAAAACTGCTGGACCGTTTTGGACTCGCATAGCGGGAGACCGAAGACTGTGGAGAGATATGGAGGAGGCCTTTGGCCAACACTGGGCTCCCAAAATTAATGTATGAATGTAGTAATGGAATAGTGGAGAAAGAAAGGTGACTATTTATATTTAAATGACATGAATTAGGATGTATACTGAAATTATAATTTAAATTAACAAATTGAAATATATAAATATATATATATATATATATATATATATATATATATATATATATATATATATTATATTCTATAATTAACTAATATACTATTAATAATATTATAAATACTCATATATATATATATATATATTTTTTATGTTATAACTTATATTTTTTGGCACCATGTAAAATAATGTACCTACAATGTAACTAATAATTTTGGAAATAAAGGCTTATTTATTTTTATTTATACCTAAGCACAGGTGTAGTAAGTCAATAACCATTCCCCTCTGTTGATACGTATGTACGTATTTTTCTCCGGGGCGATGGGCTAGCGATCGGTATTTGCGCCCTCATACTTTCCATCGATCTACATGTACCTATATTTTGATTACTAATAATATATATTTGGAGCGTATACAGGGTGAATTTGAAAGGATGTACTTTGAAAGGATTGATTAATATAAGGTTCTGCTGATTAAATAGAACAACTTCTCCCATGGAACCATGAGTCACAAACGAAAAAAATTTTTGGCCTACGCATACAAATTGGTTATTTTAACATTACTAGTTTGTGTGGAGAAGGCAATATTTTTTTTCATTTGCGGCACATGATTAAAGTTGTTCGTATTGATCAGTAGAACCTAATATTAGCCCAAAGTACATCCTTTCAAAGTCACCATGTATATAGTCTGTTCGGTTGGTCACCTTGATGGCGCTTTTGACAGGTCAATGGAACCCAGCTAACCATATACTCCTAAACTATTTAGTTATGTAGAGTGTGTTCGGTTTGGTGACTTTTTCTCCCGAAAAGATAGTAGTAGTAAAATATAAAAAAAAAATCTGATATTTTTTTAAATATTTTCAACATTTATCTGTGGGAGGAATGGCGACCTGGCCAAGGATCTGGCCAAGCACCTGGCTGCAAACTCGGATCTTATATATGTATTTTTTTTTTTACTTTCATAAATGCCTATATATTTATTTCATGTAAAGGTTTACATAAAATAAATATTTTTGACTTTGACTTGTCTTGACTAGGAAATCACGATTTATCAAAAGACGTATTTTTGACAAATAATGTACGCGTTTAGCACATTATTTGTCATAGAAAAGATCTACTAGCGTTTCGTTACAAAAAGAAAATATTGTTTGCCGTTTTTGACTTGTCCTGACTAGTATAGCCCTGGTCTGAATGTAATGCATTAGGTTTTGTTAATTTATTAATATCGAACCAACAATGGGCATAATAACATGATAATGTTATTTAAGATAGGCTAGACAAAAATGTCAAGCTTATAGGTAAAAAAATATAATTATTTCTTAAAACGTTAATATAAAATAAAATAAAAATATTATAATGCATAAATATGCATAATATTTTAACAATATGAAGAATATTTCTTTTTTATTATTTCTTTCCTTTTTTTTATCTGAGAGACTCTTAAAACACCGGTACCTTACTACTTGAATATAATATAAATTATAACAGAATCCCAATTTGTTTTTATTTGGTAAAGTGCATTGGCAAAATATGCAGCGCCCTCTACCAAAAAGTTTTAATAGCATATCGTAATTCCAATAGTGTCTGATAGATGACGCCACCCTTTATTTTTATTCGTTCATATATTAGTTAAAGGTTTATCAGTTAGCGTTGACCTAAGTACGTGGATTTTATGTTATAATTCTATGACTACTTGTCAGGTGGACTAATATCTTCTAGTGGTGAATAATATTTTTGAAGAAATCGATATCCTTTATTATAGGATAGGTAGATTTCCAAAATTATACTGGCAAAACTATCTGACTAGACTGGACCGGTTTCGCATGTCCAATGCAAAAAACGGTAAAGTGACCTAGTCATGTTCTGGTTTTAGTCTGTGGGGTTTCTGGAAACTACTGCATCGATTTCTTGTCGCGGGGGCAATCTTCTTTCATGTTACGGTCACGATTGATTTGACGATAAAGCAGCGAGCATATTAAAATAGACTCGTAATGCAAATACGTCTATTTCGCCCCCCATTTTGTAACCGCATCATTTAGTCTACATAGTGGGAGCGATCAATATTCTTAAACAGCAATGTATTGATCGATCCTATTCATGGACTTTGTAGGTTAAAATGTGTAAAAAATAGAATCACTATTGCCGGGTAACATTGTATACAATTCATAAAAAAATCATCACTTGGTTTATTTACGTGAACCACAATCATGACTTCATGGTTGGTGAATTATTTTCATATAAGAAAAAAAAAAAAACATCAATAGATCAGCAAATAAAAGTCAGCGACACAATATATATAGTTTTTTTAATGTATAGCTATGATAGTCTGACAATATACAATTGGTTAATTTTTTTTTATGAAACAATATTTTTTTTTTATGCATACTACCGTGAGCAATAAATAATAAGACTTTGTTCATAATTTAAAAATTCTTTATTTATTCTTCCAAAATCTATTTCGTCCCCCTCAAAGTAATCCGCGATCGGAAGGTTATGCATGACCACTCACGATGAGCCTAATGTCTCCTCATACAACCGCTCTGCCCGCTTCGTCGCCGCTAGCTAAAAATTCCTCTCCTCCTCCAACCCGCAAAGTTGACCCCTGGCTGGCTTCTAGTCAGCAGCGTGAGGCCGCCATGCGAGCAGTAGGAATGACTTAAGCGGCGGCGGCCAGCCTCCCGGCTGCGCCGTCACAGCCACCACAACCGGCAACAAGTAGTCTTATTACTCTGCCCCAAACCTCGGAACCACCTGCCACCACCAGTGAAAAAGTACCACCCATAACAGTCGAGGTCCTACCGAACTGGACCTCACATTTTAAAGTGATCCGAGAAAGATTGGGTCACCCGCCCAGCGCCCGCTAAATCCATTAGGGAGTTTAGGGTGATCCAGAACTACCTCGCAGAGGAACGCTTGAAAGACCCCAAAATCATCGGCCATTCCTATAGTGTCGACAAGGACAGGCCGCATAAAGTGGCAATAACTGGCCTTCTATCCGACACCCCCGTGGCCGAAATTACCAACGAACTCCAGGCGGTCGTTGGTGTATGACCAGATTACGTCCGCCTCATACCGGCTAGAAAGGGCAGCCCCCGGACGGTGTTCTTCGTCCAATTCCCGCACTTAGGGACTGACGAATTAAGAACACTGGCCGGGATTCGAGAGTTATTTTCAATGCCTGCAGTGGAGGTGAAAGAATGGGTCCGTCGACCGGGACCTCCTCAGTGCCACCGCTGCCAAAACTTTGGTCACTCCTCCCAGGGATGCTTCCTGGGGGAGACGAAGCTCACACCTAAAAGAGAACTCCCCGTGCCGAACTTCCTTGTATACAGGCGGGACGAGACCAACGAGCAGGGCCGCGGATATCGCGGTACCGCGGTCCTAGTTCGAAGGGATATTGTCCACGAGGAGGTTCCGCTCGCCGAGTTCGAATCAACAAGAACGATAGGGGTTAGTCTCCAGTCGTCCGGTGCTAAATTGAAAATCTTCGCAGCATATCGCCCTCCGGGCCGCGGACTTTATAAAACCGATCTCCAAAGGGTTCTGGATGGAAAAACTCCCACCCTGATAGTCGGGGACCTTAACGCCAAGCATCCGGCGTGGGGTTCCCGACTCCGGTGCCATCAATCCGCTGCTTGACGACGGGGGCAACCGCCACTACCATCCCCAGGACAGAGCCGAAATTCTAGGCGACCACCTGGAGAGGCAGTTTATACCCTTCCCCGCCGTTGACCAGGAATTTAACGGGCAAATAGAGCATAGAGTGCAGGAATTCATTTCGGCTCACGATTCCGATCCGCTCCCGGGGCACTTTTTTATCTCCCCCGCTGAGGTAGAGCACACCGCTAGTCGCCTAAAGCACAAAAAGGCCCCGGGTCCAGACGTTGTGATTCCGTCTGGACCCGGGGCCTTTTTGTGCTCCAGATCCAGAACTTTCACAGCTCCCCCGCAGGGCCATTGCAGCGTTCGCGCGGCTCTGCAATGGAATACTCCGAACAGGCCATTTCCCCAGCCCATGGAAGCAGGGGAAAGTTATAATGATCCCCAAACTCGGCAAGGACAAACGGCTGCCGGGAAGCTACAGACCGATCTCTCTGCTTGCTGCTCTGCACCCGGGGAAGCTGTTTGAACGATTGTTCCTCCGGAGACTGAAAGGTGATATAGAACTCCGTACGAAGCAATTCGGTTTCCGAGAGGGACACAGCACCACGCTCCAGCTCACCCGGGTGCTATACCATATGGAGAGCGAGATGAACAGGGGCCGAGTTACGGTCGGGGTCTTTCTCGATATCGAGAAGGCCTTCGACCGTGTTTGGCACGCCGGACTACTTAGTAAACAATATTTGAGAATGCTTTCGCATAAAGCTTTGTATGTTTGAATAATTAGTGGCTTCTTTGCCGCGTTCCTTAAGTTTTTAAAGATGTAAATTAATTTTCTAACGCGTTTTGATAGCTCAGTTATATGTATATTCCAGTTCAGTAGTTCATCAACGACCGTGCCAAGGTATTTAATATGATTGGCACGTATTAGATTTTCACAAGCATATTTTGCGGGCGCCACAGTAGCATCTCGATTGCAAGGGTAAGTATGAATCTTAATGCTAAAATTACTATTAGGTATATGTTTCTTAGACTTGCTGAAAGTAATAAATTTAGTTTTTGAAGTATTTAATGTTAATAAGGAATCTTCTAGCCAAGTTGTAACCTTTGATAAACTCATCTCAGTATGATGTTTCGCTATGTCCCATGTTGGCCCATGAAATAGAAGCACTGTGTCGTCCGCAAACATGACTAAGTCTGTTCCTTTTGATTTTACCTGACACAGCTCGTTGATGTATACCAAAAATAGACTAGGTCCGAGGACTACTACCTTGGGGAATACCGTATGTGCAGAATTTACTGTTACTTTTATGCTCTCCTATCTTAACTTGCTGGGTTCTTCCTGTAAGATAGTCGTTGAACCAGTTGAGTGGAGTTCCCCTAACCCCCATCCCATCCAACCGAGCAAGTAGGATAGGGATGCTAACAGTGTCATAGGCCTTTTGTAAGTCCAAAAATACTCCAATAACCTTATTCTGACAATCCACATGTTTGGTGATAGTTGTTAGCAACAACTGCAAACTCCATCTCCCTCGTACCGAACATACCTATAAATGACCATCTTTGTTATTATTGATGTAAATAGATTGATTATGAATCTGAAGTTTTTGCTATTATAAGCAAAAACTGACACCAAATTCTTTGGACAAAGGAGAACAGATCAGATTGGACATAAACAGTCTGGACAAACATTTCAGATGCGCCCATACCTAGTTCGCTTGTTAAAATCATTGTGAAGTGAAGTTTTTTAATATAATATCTTTCGATAGGTGGAACGCCTTTAAATATTACCTACCCGTTTAATCGCCCGTTTCGTAACCGCACTTAGAAAGGAGAATTGATTTGATATGACGATGAAGCAGCGAAGATATTAAAATAGACTTGTAGTGCAAATACTTGTTTTTGTCGCCGCCTATTTCGTAACCGCATCATTTAGCTGGCATAGTGGGTGCGATCGATTTTGTTAAACAACAATGTGTCTATTGAACCTATTCATGGATTTTATAGGTCTGCTTACGATCAGGAACCAATGTAGGTGCATTATTCAACAAATAGCAGAAAATGCTAAATAAGAACCGTACAACAGAAATTAGCACTAATAGCATTAGATGTCAGAATTGCTTTTAATTCTGCATCCTGGGCACTAATTACTTAAGAAACAACAAAATAATCATTTTCCCCAATACCTGTACAATCTTGTTAGTAGCGACCATGACGATAGACATATCAATTTAAACACCAATAGCACATAAAATATCCTGGGGCAGATTTTATGGAATATTTTTTATGATGAAGTCCTGTAGCTAGAACTTGGACCGGCGACGGATCTTGCAGTAGTTATTACAGCTAAGAGCTAATGATGCCCCAAGCCAATATAACCTGGATGAATGAGAACTGCATAAAATTAGCTCCAGAAAAAAACTGAAGCTGATATGGTAAATTGCACAAAAAAACATGAGTCGATTACATTTTAATTACAAGGAGTTTAAATTATACCTAAAGATAATATAAGGGGCTCTAGAGAAAAATCTAGAATTTGGAAGGTCACAGCGTACCTCACGCCTACTGTCACTGTCAAAATACATACGTTTTTGACTGAGGCGACGCGACATGTCGCCTCGCCTGCTTTTTCTCTAGAGCCCCTGGTTGGCTTAGCGGTTGAGCGCCTTGCCGTGACAGCGAGGTTCGTGGGTTCGAATCACCAGGATTTTTTTCATTGCATTTTTATCTTTAAAAAATTTATATTAAAAAAAAGTAAGATTAAAATTGTTTCTTCATACAAAATAGTAATGTTAAAATTACAATTTTATATGGGGAATTCAACATTTTTTCATTTGCGGCACATGGTTCCATGGGAGAAGTTGTTCGTATTGATCAGTAGAACCTCATATTAGCCCAAAGTACATCCTTTCAAAGTCACCATGTATATAAAAAAATATTATTTTATTAATATATGAAGAGTTATTTATAAAGAAAAAAAGTAAGACTAAAATTGTTTTATTGAAAATTCAATGCGTACCTACTATTTTTTTTCTAGATTTATACCCAAAATACGACTTTTTCTAGTGTATGGTACGATCCGTTAAAAAATAATACCTTAATAATGTTTCATATTTGTTTAGTGTTATTGGGATAAATAGAATTTTATGTTTATAACTTTTTGAAGTTTTTTTAAATTTTAATATGACAATTATTTTCATTAGACTTTCACCGGTTTTCCGGAGTCTACTCGATTTCTTGTCGAGGTAGTAGTCTCCTTTTATGGTGCGGTTACAAAACGGGCGATTGATTTAACAATAAAGCAGTGAGGATATTATAATAGACTCGTAATGCATATTCGTCTTGTCGTCGCATTTAGTAACCGCATCATTTAACCGGCATAGTGGGAGCGATCAATATTGTTAATAAACAATGTATTTATCGTTCCCATTCATGGCTATAGTAGGTCTGCTTCAGATCAGGTACAATGACATGCCGTTCTTCAATAAAAAAATATTATGAATACCACTTATTGAGTAAACTGAACGCACATAATGGGGGTATTTTTTTGTTATTTAGCAGAACGAATGAAATGCGTCGTGTTTAATAAAATTAAAAACCTTTATATGATAAACATATTTCGAACCAAACACATGCTACTTGGTTATTTATAACCAAGTACGAGTAGGTATTGTAAGACTAGGTGGTCACAAAACAAGAGGTCCGTTTGGACTGTCCGTTTGGCTGGGAAGAACGACAGAATATAACTTTTTAATTTTTACCCCGTAACGTCCCCCCCATTCCACCCTGTTGTATATTTGTTTCTGATTTTTTTTTCTTGAATTCCCCCGATACTAAAACGCTAGGGCCTTCGAGCCTAAACGAATGTCGATAATTTGACAACCCTTTCAACTACCTACTTAAGGTAAAGGTAAAAAATAATTAAAAAAATATATATACAATATAACAATGTTTATTAAATAAAATAGGTAATACATATATAATTACTAATATATATACTAAAAATAAAAGTTACAATAGAAATATTATTATTAGCTTTCTTTAGCTCATGCTTGTGTTCGTTGTGAACTTCCATGATGGGATCAGCGCTGCGATAGGCCGGAAGTGTCTGCACCGCGAGGGGATTCGCCACCGCGGAAGCCGCTCCAGCAGAGCCGTGCTGACCACTTAAGTTCAGCATCCGACCTTGAGTGATCGACGGCAAGCAGCTCACCACCAGAGAAACCCTGCAACCCCTGATGTTGGCACCAGGAAATAACCCTACAGCTTGTCCGTAAGGTTCCTGAGTCGGTCCTGAGACAGCCTCCGCCGCTGCACCGTACCTTCCATATACCATCATCTGTGCCATATGGTTCGTATCTTGGAAACTGGAAAAGTCGTTGTCGAAGTCTTCTGATCTAAAGTGCGGCATGTAGCTGGCGTAGGGCGCTGGCGGGGTATGATGGCAGCCGTGGGGTGCGACGGGAGCCTGCGCCACGTGGTCGTATGACACGCCGCACTGTGAAGGTGCGTAGCTAGGAGCAGCACCGTGGTTTGATCTTTTCACACGATCCAGGTTTGAAGGAGCAGCATCAAGGACGGCCAAGACGGACAGCAATACGACAATAAACAACATGATGTGAATCTGTTTTGCAAAGTGAATGAGGTTTGACCGCACCTGAGAATTTATTTGATTTAAAACTCAAGAATTGCAAATTATATTTAGGCCAATGACCATTAAAATTGCATATCATTAAAAAAAAAATTTTGCCCTCAATAAAATTAATCACTTAAAAATAATATTGATTATTTAGCAAATTAAACTAGTTCATCTTAGGGTACCGTAACAAAATTATTAGAAAGTTTTAAAAGACTTGAGAAATGATTGATCTTTTGTACTAAGTTTTAGGCCTAATAATAGTCAAATCTTTACTACTTATGTAGGCAGTTCACAAGTCACAAAGGTGCTATCATAATATTGTTTATATATTAGCGTTATCATTGGTTAAAATTATCCTATCAATCTAAAAACTAAAACCACTGGTGCCTTATAGGGTCGTGATTATACATATAAATATTTAATCAAAGAGCCTGCTAATAGTTTTTTAAAGGATATTTACTTTACTATTGCCTATTATTTAAAAGATATATATAATTTTTTTAATACGTTTTATTATAGTACAGAACCATAAGAGCGATATCAAGCGCTCTTAAATGCACTGATGTTCTTCTATGATCATTTCTATTTGGAATTATGACTTTGATCGGTAGCTACATGTATTTCAATATTTTTTGTACAATCATCGATGACAGCGATTTTGTAAAAACGTTATACTAATTTTCTTACATGTGTTTTAATATACGTGGTGGCCGAGTTGGTTAGACCTTGGACTTAAAAACACTTAGGTCCCTGGTTCGAATCCCGGTGTGTACCAATGAGTTTTTAATAAAAAAAATATGTACATTTGTTTGACAACACCACTATAGTGCCTCGGAGAGCACGTTAAGCTGTCGGTCCCGGTTTCACTATACCAACTTGTGAAACTGTTTATAGATGGGTTATTGAGTCTATTCAAAACATCGCGACGAGCTAGCCACTTGTTCGGTGTAGACTCATACTATCGGCTACGACGAGGTGGGATTAAAACCCCTCCGCTGGGTACCCTGGGGCCGTCTAGGCGGTCTCGGGCGCCGTAAGGCACCCGTGATGATATGTATGTGTGTTTTAAAATGAGGTTGTACAATTCATATAAATAGGTAACTAACTACCTATTTGAAATTTCATGATATATCTATATTTTAAAGCATTTATTTCATAAAATAAAATCTATACCTCCAAGTAGTTTGTTCAGGATAAAGTTAAAGAACTGCCGAGTCAATAAACTCTGGGCCAAAATATATAGCAATGGCATAGTTCACAGATGTGCATAAATTATTAAGTCACACATTTAAAAGTCTCAACTTGCCTTACTGAAATTGTTATAAGTTTATAATTATGAATTCTATATTACTAAATGTCTTATCAAATGGTGCAGCAACACATTCGTCCCTACGGCGTCGTTTTTTTTTTCAGCGGCCACTGATTTTTTATTTTATTGTGTAGTAATATTCTATGTCAACATAGTGACATAACATGTGAAATAGTAAGTTTTGCCGTAAGTAATATCGGAGCCGAGAAATTTGAATTCAAAAGTGTCCTAATCGTAGTACTGCTATATTTTCGTCATACGTAATATTATTTGGTATAATGAAATGTAATTCTAAACATGAAACAAACAAATCCAAACAAGCATTTCTGCACATGGTTCATAATCTATTAGAGTGAGTCGAGATCGTGTGCGCAGATCGGGTTTACTATGTAAATGGCCTATTATTTAAGGTGATAATTATGGGGAAAATGTTTATGAAATATTATTCAGTTCTCTCAGAAAGAAATTAAAATAATAGAAAAATTAGAGGCTGTCAAAAAACGTGACTCGTGACCGTGAATTTGTCTCTAATATGTTTTATATTAATAAACCAAATGGCAGTGATAGGTTTATACTGAACCTAGAATGTTTAAATAAATATATTCATACAGAACATTTTAAATGAGAAGATATTAGAACAGCAACTAAAATTATATCCAATAATGACTATGTATGTAAAATAGATTTAAAAAATGCTTATTATTTAATTAATATTCATGAGGATTAAAGAAAATATTTAAGATTTAATTTTAATAATATTTTATATGAATTTAGTTGTATGCCATTTGAAATGTGCTCTGCTACGAACTACTTTTACAAATATATTAAAACCTATTATTAGTTTTCTTAGGAATAAGGGCTTTAAATCAGTCATTTATTTTAATAATTGATTGTGTATAGGAAATCGTTATAAGGAATATGCAAAGTATTGTCATTATACAATGAGCGTTTTACAGGGTTTAGGTTTTATTATAAATAAGGAGAAAAGTTATTTAACTGATAAGAAACGAATCTATATTATTAAATAAGTATATTTTTATTAGCGTTTTTCGCAAAATTAGGTATTAATTGAAATAACATACTTTATAAAATATATAAACGATATATTTCGCCATAGGCTTCTTCAGTCGTTTGACATATTGTTTTATAATAAATAATTATCATACATCTATTTTAATGTATTATTATTTTCTATTTTTATTTTTTATGATTGCATTTGTGTGTTTATATATGTGGGTATGTGTGAGAGTGTTTGTTTGTGTGATGTCGTGTATGATTGTATGCGTGTGTTTGTGTGATTTATATAGTTAGGTTATATATGTCATAGTTGTATGTTAAGTCCTGGTCCACAATGTGCTCCTAAAGTCCAAATGTAAGATGATTCATAAGTAGGTTTTATTTTATTTCAATTAAATATTATACAGGGTGAATTTGAAAGGATGTACTTTGGGCTAATATGAGGTTCTGCTGATCAAATTGAACAACTTTTCCATGGAACCATGTGTCGCAAATGAAAATAAAATTTTGGCTTCCCCATACAAATTGGTCATTTTAATATTACTAGTTTGTATGGAGAAGGAAATTTTTTTTTTCATTTGGACACATGGTTCCATGGGAAAAGTTGTTCGTATTGATGAGTAGAACCCCATATTAGCCCAAAGTACATCCTTTCAAAGTCACCATGTATATTAAAAATGGTTGAAAGATTTTTAGTTAAACCACATAGCTCATTAAGAGAATTTTCCATGTTGATTGGTACTTTAATCTCGGCATGCCCAGCAGTACCATATGGTTTTTTATATACAAAATCATTGGAAAGGCAAAAATATCTAACTATAAGAAAATGTGATAATAATTTTGACGCGATAGTCAATATTAACAAGGACTGTAAAGAACATTTCGAGTGGTGGAAAGATAAAATTTTAATTACAAATAATAGGTTAAGACAATTTAGATTTAGATTACCAATGAGTTTTTAACGAAAACGAAAACTTGTGCGGGTTGTCACAAAGACATCCCTAATAGATGGTATCTAAACTGTTCGTTCACTGTGTAAAGAAAGTTATGATCTGGATTGTTGTAATGTTTCTGAAAAAATTTTATTCTAATGAAACCAGAGAATAAATAACGATGGATCTGTCAATGATGCCGCTGCAATATGCCAAAAAATATAAATATAATGAAACCCCAGCAACTCCAAATTATTATACAAATCAAAAACCACATGAAAAAAAAACACCCCAATAACCCAGAGTAACAAGCAAAATGTTACCATAAGAAAGAAAAAAAATGATATAGTTACACCCTCCCAAAACGAAAGTGAACTAGAAATAGAAGAAATGAATGGAAATACTCAAGAAAGTTTACGTATATCTAACTCTAACACATCAATTGAGAAAGATATATCTATTATATAAAAAAATCTATAATTATTGATATAAAAAACACCATTCATATAGAATTTAATAAAACTATTGAAAAACTACAATGTGATATAGAAAAGAATACAATAACACTAAGTAAAGAACAGGAAACAAGAAACGAACAAATTTATAATATAGATAAGAAATTTAAAGATATTGAACACCAAATACATAGCATAAATAATACAAGGAAATAAGTACTCTATGGGCTTATGGAAAAACAAAATGCGACCTGTATCAACACACATTCAGAGCATTCCAAGAAATCTTAAATATAAATATAGACCCATATATAGAAGAAATAAAGAGAATAGGAAAACAAGGAAATAATAGACCACTTGAAATCGAAATTTCCAACAAGAGAGTTACAAATTATATACTACAAAATTCAAAATACTTCAAAAATACAGGACTTAATATTGGAACATTCATGAACAGAGAGCAACTACAGAAAAGAAATAAATTGAGACAAAAACTTTAAGAGGCTCGACGAGATGGTCAACATAGCATTATAAAAAATAATAAACTATATATAAATGGCAAAGAATATATACTTACTGATGAATTATATAAAAAAAGACCCCAAGATGACGCAATAGAAAACATCATTAAAAATAAAAATCCAATAGACAAAACAGCCCACAAACAAATTACTCAAGTACCCACAGCATCATCAAAACATTTACAAACTGATAATGAAAAAGAAACAGAAATGAATGGGAAAAAACTTTTTCTAGCATAAATTTAGTATTACCTTTCAAAATATACAAAGCAAAGGAAATAAGTTACATTTAGTAGAACAGTTATTAAGTGAATATAAATTTGATATACTTTCACTGTCTGAACTAGGCAGAAACAAAAACCATAGTGAATTAATTGAAATAACTGGATATAAAATTGCATCTGCTTTTTTATAGAAAAAAACATAGAAGTGGAGGAGTCTGTATTATTGTCAAAAATACTCTTAAATATAACTTAAGACAGGACTTAGTATAGTAAATTTCTCTAAAGAATTTATTATAGAATTCAGTGCAATAGAAATACCCCAAATAAACACCATAATAATAGGATTATATAGACCAGACCGCCAAATTGATATCTTTTATGGACAAATTACTAAAGTTCTAGATAAACTAATTAATAAGGATAAAAAAAAATATTTAATAATTGGTGGAGACTTTAATATTAATATAAACGATAAAAATAATAATAAAAACAAAGATTTTTTAAATTTTATGCGTTCATACTATTTAAAACAATTAGTAAAAGAACCAACTAGAGTTACCAAGACCAGTGCTACAACTATTGATTTAATTTTCACAAACTACCAATCCCTTATAAATTCAACCTATATTAAAGACTATGGTCTGTCAGACCATAAAGCAACAAATATTAAATTAAACATTGACAACTTACCCAATACAAATAAGAAACCATGGCACATAAAAAAGACAATATTTTGCAACAAAAATATAGAATACTTTAAAAAATCACTAAAAGATTGGGAAAATATTTCATGAGCTAATACAAAAAAATCTAAATAAGTTTATACCAATACAAAAAATAAAAATAACACAAACCAAAAAAAGGTTGGCTAACAAACTGCTTAAAGATATCATGCAAACATAAAAGAACTCTTAAAACTTTAATAAATAAAACAATTAATGAAGTTATAAAAAAATATTAAAAACAATATACTTATATATTAAAAAGATGTGTCAAAAGTTCTAAGAAAATAGAATATATTAGACAGATAAAAAACTCAGATAATAAGCATAAAACAATGTGGAAAGTAATTAACAATAAAACCGGTAAAACGAAAATTAATATTAAAAAAAACCTAAAAGAAAAAATACAACAATAAAATTGAAGAATGTTCAAAAAATATATAAAATATCTTCAATATTTTTTTTATGTCAATTGGTGAATGTAAAAATTCCCAAAATAAAGATTCAAATAATCATGAACAAACAGTTTTAAATTCACCAACTCATTCTATGTATCTAAGCTCAGTAGACACCCTAGAAATATATGACTAAGCATCATGCGCGGGGAGAGGTAATACTTCAGAGTTGAATCAGCATGCATATTCCTAAATAACTATCACAGAAAAAGAGCCCCATCATACACTCCTCTTAATCATTGTATCTATACTAATATAATAAAGAGGAAAGATTTGTATTTTTGTATGTTTGTAATGAATAAACTCAAAAACTACTGGACCGATTGCAATAATTTTTTCACCATTAGAAAGCTGCATTATTCAGAAGTAACATAGGCTATATAATATCACGCTAGGTCCTATAGTTGTGGAGCAGTAACCAAAAATGTTTTAAAAACGGGGGAAAAGTATCGTTTCTGAGGCCTTCCGTGGCGTGCGCTGAGCATATAGTTAAAGTTATACAAACCTGTGCGAAGCCGGGACGGGCCGCTAGTTATTAATAAAAATAAAAAATTGTAGGTAATTTGTGACATTGTAATTAATCTCTTTGACAACGCCCTTTTACAGCTGCATCTAGTTTATATCCATATTTATATTATTATATATTTATTGGTATTATTATTTTTATTTATAATTACTATCCATAAGGCTTCTTTACAGCTTAGTATATAAACCCCCGATTCATAGGTATAATTTAGGGTTTTAGGTGTTTTTAGTTACAGTTGTCAAAAAGATGACAAAAATGTCAAGCTTATAGGTAAAAAAATATTATTATTTCTCAAAACGTTAATATAAAATAAAATAAAAATATTATAATGCATAAATATGTAATTTTAACAATATGAAGAATATTTCTTTTTTATTATTTCTTTCCTTTTTTTTTATCAGAGAGACTCTTTAAACACCGATACCTTACTACTTGAATATAATATAAATTATAACAGAATCCCAATTTGTTTTTATTTGGTAAAGTGCATTGGCAAAATATGCAGCGCCCTCTACCAAAAAGTTTTAATAGCCTATCGTAATTCCAATAGTGACTGATAGATGACGCCACCTGTTATTTTGATTCGTTCAAATATTAGTTAAAGGTTTATCCTTTAGCGTTGACCTAAGTACGTGTATTTTATGTTATAATTCTATGACTACTTGTCAGGTGGACTAATATCTTCTAGTGGTGAATAATATTTTTGAAGAAATCGATATCCTTTATTATAGGATAGGTAGATTTCCAAAATTATACTGGCAAAACTATCTGACTGGACTGGACCCGCTTCGCATATCCAATGCAAAAAACGGTAAAGTGACCTAGTCATGTTCCGGTTTTAGTTTGTGGGGTTTCTGGAAACTACTGCATCGATTTCTTGTCGCGGGGGCAATCTTCTTTCATGGTACGGTCACGATTGTTTTGACGATAAAGCAGCGAGCATATTAAAATAGACTCGTAATGCAAATACGTCTATTTCGCCCCCCATTTCGTAACCGCATCATTTAGTCGACATAGTGGGAGCGATCAATATTCTTAAACAGCAATGTATTGATCGATCCTATTCATGGACTTTGTAGGTCTGTTTAACATTAGGTTGAAATGTGTAAAAAATGGAATCACTATTGCCGGGTAACATTGTAAACAATTCGTAAAAAAAACATCACTTGGTTTATTTACGTGAACCACAAATGACTTCATGGTTGGTGAATTATTTTGATATTAGAAAAAAAAATCATCAATAGATCAGCAAATAAAAGTCAGCGACATAATATATATAGTTTTTATAATGTATATTGCTATGATAGTCTGACAGTATACAATTGGTTAAATTTATTTTATGAAACAATAATTTTATTTACAAGTGGACATATTTGTAGAATTGTTGGGAATCATTGACATACTACCGTGAGCAATAACTTACTATTTATTTGTAAGACTTCCAAATCTATTTCGCCCCCCTCAGAGTAACCCGGCCTTAATACACTTGCGCTAACGTTTTTTTCAATCCTCGAAACAGTTGTTAAAGTCAACTTCCGGAATAGCCTTCAATGCGCGTAACGATTCGTGTTTAATGTCTTTCGGTTCACCTTTGGCACGATATTCGGCCGATTTGTCGTCTGTTTCTGGGTCGTAAGCATAGATTCAAGAATCATCTTTTAAAATGGTTTTCACTGATCCTTCCGATATTCCAACGATGCCAGTAAGGTCTTTCTGATTGTAAATCGTCGATTTTCAAGCACCAATTCCTTGATTTTATTGACGCGTTGATCATCAGTTGACGTTGATGACGTTGACGACGAACCACGTCCAGGACGGACGTGGTTCGTCGTCAACGCGTTCTTGACCCTCTTTGAACAGTTGGTACCAATTAAAAATACTTGCTCGCGACATACAATTATCACCGAAGGCCTTTTGCAACATTATGAAAGTTTCGGCACACAAAATTTAATGGAACTTAGTTGAATAATTTCACTCACTGTAAAAATCGATGAATACACTTTTTGTACTTCAGAAAGACAAGCATATACTAAAAACTAATGATTATTTTGATGTGATATTTGGCACAGATGCAGATGTCACTGACGGTCATACCAACCCAGAAAAAAATATTTCGACGAATGGGTTTCCGCGCGAAACTGAAATTAAAAAGTCTTACTATTTTTTGCCCACAGTATTACATATATTTAGATCTGGGCCAGGAACTGACAAGATTGTCAGACTTTATGAAAATTATATTAATAAATTATTATTACATTTTGAGGTACAATTAACCGCCATCCTTTTCAAGTGTTAAAATACTTATAAAACATATGTTTACAAAATAAAATTCTCGAAATCAATTAAAATAAAAGTGTGCCCGTCCATTGTATGGTTTTAAGTGGATAATTCTTGTCACTTAATGATTTTATGCAATATACCTACGTGCCGACTTATATTATATAATATCTTCTGTTAACTTATCTCTTCTACCAACTAATCCTACACATCATCTCTCTAAATCCGACACTCTTCTTGATTTAATGCTTACTTCGAATCCTGACATTGTTGCTACTCACGGTCAACTTCCAGCTCCATCTTTTTCTAAACCGCCTAAATATCGACGACCTGTGGTTTGGATGCGACATTACAGTCGTATAAATGTTGATATGTTACGCAAAGACGCGTTAAGTATAGACTGGTTGCTACTGTACGTAGCTGAAAGTATTAATGATAAAGTGTCGATATTCAATTGTGAAGTGCTTAAGTTATATGATAGTCATGCACCTCTGCGCGCTACGAAATTGAAACGTCCACCGCTCCTTAGATAAATGATGAAATACGCATAGCTAGAAGGAAACGGGACAGATCTTTTAACAAATATAGACGCGATCGTAGTGAGGCTAATTGGGAGGTATATAGAGCTGCGAGGAATCGGTGTAACCAGATGTGTAGAAATGCTAAAAGGCGACAATTTATTATTAACATTGAAAACAAATCTTCTATTCAAACTTGGAAATTTTTAAAGTCTGTTGGGTTAGGGCGCCAACTGGACCAACTCAATATTGGTTCCGTGACTCCTGACCAGCTTAATAATTACTTTTCGTCTGCACCAGTACTGGATAAAGATATCAATGATGGCTCGATGGAAGAGATAGCGGAGATAGCTATTCCCAATATTGAATCATTTGTTTTTGATAGGGTCTCTGATGATGATATAGCTAAGGCCATCCGCTCAATTACTTCTAAGACAGTAGGATTGCGCATCAGTCGAGCTATGATTGTTATAATTCCAGATATTCTTCAACCTATTATTCAACATATAGTAAATTTCTCACTGTCACACTGTGAATTTCCTTTATTATGGCGTAAAGCGCATGTTAAACCTCTTCCTAAAGTTTCTTTACCTACTCATTTCCGACCCATTTCTAGCTACTACCACAAGTAGCTCCTCCGTCATGTCTATGCAACATGTGTCGCCATAATCAATGACAGGAAGAAGAAGACTTTGAGCTAGAGTAATTTTAGATTTAAATGGCAAGAAATTCTTTAATTTATTAAGAGAGTGAAGGGCAGCATAAATTCTACGATTTATGTTGACAACCTGGGTTGTCCAGCTAAGATTAACATCCAGATAGATACCAAGATCTTTAACTGAGTCACTGAATTATTATGTTATCGTAGCGGATCAGAAAATTGGAGAGTTGCTTATGTACTATAAATTCTATAATCTTTGAAAGAAATGGTAATATAGAAATGGGTCGGAAATGAGTAGGTAAAGAAACTTTAGGAAGAGGTTTAACATGCGCTTTACGCCATATTAAAGGAAATTCACAGTGTGACAGTGAGAAATTTACTATATGTTGAATAATAGGTTGAAGAATATCTGGAATTATAACAATCATAGCTCGACTGATGCAACCCCCACTCACCACACCAACTTTGTATCTAAGTAATTTTCAGTCGAAGCGGCGTCACTATGGAACAAATTACCCCTGAAGATCAGACAGGCACCAAGCAGGGCCATAATCAAAAAGCTCGTTTACGCTCATTTTATGAAGTCATAGATGTCGTTCTAATACTTATTATTTTGTGTGGTAGGTTTTCTATTAGTATTACTTAGTATATGTATATATATATATATATATATATATATATATATTATTTATATATATTAATATACCTACCACTTAATATACTACACACACATATATATATATATATAAGTTTTTAACAATAACGGCATTTGATTTTAATATAGGCAATTACACGATAGCTAGCCAAGGCATTAATTTCTATCACCCATAAAAATCGTCAGGTTATGGGACCAGTATATAAAAATATTGAAGAAGATATGGTATATATAATACGAATTTTAAGTTTTCTACCAAAATCATATGAGTTTTTTATTACGGCCTGAGAATCATCATCAATAACTGAACAAAATCTTATTAATTTAAAATCAAGGTTGATTAAGGAGGATGAAATATATAATAAGATGAATGAAACAATTTAAGTGTAGGTCCTATGGCTTTTAAAACAACTGTCAAAACTGGTGGTAGATATAATAATAAGAAGGTATGTTTTAAATGTAATAAACCAGGTCGGTGCCTACTTCCGCGTGGTTCGTAACCAGCCAGCCAGTCTGGTTAGCCTGGGTAACCTGGGTAAGGTATGTAATGAGTTCCTTAGTGATAAAATTAAAAATGTGTGATTTGTACAAGTTTGTTAATATTTTAATTTAGTAAGACTGAGACATAATTTTTTTTTTTTTTTGTATACCTACGTAATTTATTGATTGTGTGTGCTCATGACATATTATAATCAAAATATGACATCAAAATATACCTATATTGTAGTTAAATTTTTAGTAGTTTATAATTTTGCGATTGAATTTATTAATGACATAGTGATTTGTTTATTTTTGATTTTGTGTTATTCCTACTGACATTATGCATTAATACAATAGTAGTTGTTACAGTGTTAATAGGATCTATGACTGAGTTAATTTATATTATGATAACATTTTAGAACATATTTTTATAATTGTTTGTTATGCTTTAATTTTATATTTGGATTTGGACATTGAATTTATTAATAAGACATCATAATATTGAATTCATTTTTCATTATTTCTAATGACATTGTGTATTTAATGAAATAATTATGGATTTTGATAGAATTTTGACATTTTGAAGCAATTTTTTTTTTTAGAAATATATTTGTGTTTTTTAATTTGTTTTGTATTGTATAATCTTTGTAAAATACGGCTTTTGTTCACCTTTGGGGTTTTTGTAAATTTTTGTGTACTTATTAATATTTTGCACACCTGTAATGGGGTAGAATATGCTGATCATAAAATCATTTTTAACACCATTCTTCTGTACCATGTTCTGGCAAATAAAGATATATTATTATTATTATTAATAAATGCAGTGGAGTGGCGCGCAGTTTTAGATTAGATTATTTTGTGGATATTACCTAAAGTCAAAGTCAAAGTCAAAGTCTATAAAATATTTATTTAATGTAAACCTTTAAGGTGTTTATGCATAGTCAAAAAAAAACTATATTTATTATAAGGTCTAAGTGTGCTTGGTTAGGCTCGTGCATATATAAAAATAAATAGAAACCAAACCGAACACACGCCACATAACCAACCAGTGTAAGACTAGGTGGTTAGCCTATTGACCTGTCGGTTCCATTGTAGTTTGAATATACTCGGATAACCATAAATTCTTGTGTGAAACCATTCAACAATATATTATTTCGCATACGGCGGAAACATTATTGCATATATTTCGCATAGTGCGAAATTGCTGTAAAGTTACAGCCTCGCCGAACCCAATTTCCTCCTTGTTAGTCCTACTTTCAAGGTATCATTACAAGCGGTGATCGTCTTTGACAAGAAGTTCTTAAGTAAAATATAAGATTAAATAATATATCAGCTCAAACACAAAAGTCATACATAATTATTGTATTGGTTTTGGTATAAAATGACGCCATCTTTAATACACGGTTTCTTTATTTTATTTCAAATGTATAGAAAAGTCGTCTTTCGACCATAGTAGGTAATACATGGGGCGCAGAGGGTGGATTGACGCTGTCTGGTGCGCTGACGAGCGTCACAGCTGCTGTTTATTTGAACTCATAAAAAAAAGAAACTTGAAGAGTGGCATCTCCCCCGCCAACGACGGGCGTAGCTTGGAACCATGTATTATATGGAAGCTGGCCATTGTTTGATAGACTTGCATATTTTCTTAATGTTGTTATTGATCACGATAATATTAAAGAACAGGACGGGGGATGTATCTTACCCCCCCAACTACCGACCCATATCTTTGACCACAAGTATTTTAATCATTTTGGAAAAAGAAAGTAATCATTAAATAAGATAAGGTGGACTGACGTCTCTTGTTCGGTTTAACCTATTTGTGAACGAGCTGATTGAGGAGCTCAGCAGCACCGGGGTCGGATGTCATATAGGTGATAAATATCTTAATAATATAAGCTATGCAGACGATGGTGCTGCTGAGCCCCTCAGCAGCAGGTCTACGCACTTTAATAGCGGTCTGTGAGACATATGCCCAAAGTCATGGGTTAACATATAATAAATAAATACCACCACGGGTGCCTATTTGGCTTCCGAAAACCGTTTAAACGGCCTCAGGGTACCCAGCGGAGGGATTAACCCGTCCTCATTTTGGCGATGGTATTCGGAGGCAACACCTAACGAGTGGCGAGCTTGTTGCGGTGTTTATGATGAACTAGCCTCGTTGTAAAACGAACACCTATCCCAGGCCGGCCTTGTTGTCATCTGCTTAACCTTGTTATCAGTTTCGCAGTGACTGAATCACTAGGCTGGGGCCACTTTTTTAACATATAATGTTAAGAAGTTGGAGCTATTCAGATGGTACAGCCATCCAAGTAATATTCTATGTATAAATCTATGCGTCTCTCCATTGAGAGTCGTATCAAAGTTTAAATACCTAGGTCACGTTCATACTCTTAGCGATGGCGAGGATCTCGAGAGACAGCGTCTTGCTCTGGCATTGGGGAGCAATATGCTGGCAAGACAATTTGCCCACTGCTCCGATCAGGTGAAGGTTACATTGTTTGCATAATATTGCCAGGCATTGTATACCAGCCATCTGTGGTATTACTACATCAAATTAACAATTAACACCTTACGCGTTAGTCTTAGAACTATGCTCTATCTGCTATGGCGGCACAATGCATCTGGCATGTTTTAAGAATAAAAAGTGGATGACCTATATACAAAATTTAATAAGTTGAATGACTGATTTCTTAGGAGGCTTCTCAATTCCAACATTATTATAATTCCAACATTAATACAATTTTTCAAACTACATAACATATGCATAAGAACTTTATACATACAAATGTATATGCTCAGTGTAAAAAAACAGAGATTCTTAGCTATCCATGGCTTCACTGTGCGGGTGCCGGGTCCATCGCGTGGTTGGAAGGCAGGGGAATGAACTGCAGCGTTCAGCGGACTTGAGATCGCGAAGCAGGTTTAAAGGCCTTTTGAACTCTCACCTGCACTGTGTTCACTGCCCTCTCTACTCAACCAAATATCCTGTTAGCGCCATCTTGGAAACACGCTCCATAAAAGTTGCGACGGCTGATCTTGGAAGGCCAAGATTTATCATTAGACGATGCAAAGACTTTGCTGGAATTCCTCTTGCACCAATTTCCACTGGGTAAAGTTGAGTTTTAAATCCGTTTCTATTAATTTCGTTTGTGAGATCCAAAGTATTTATTCGACTTGATGTTGTGGTCCTTAGGTATGTTTGTTTCCCACGGAACGGTGAGTTCTATAAGTATTACTTTCTTCAAGTACCGAGATACCTTGCAAAGCTGTTGTTATACTGATACTGTATTGAAATAAATATTGTAATTACTATGAATAGTTCCCCTGATAAATAATAACAACAGAAAATGAAATAAAAATTTATTTGCAAAAATTCAGAATAAAATGTTGTTAGGGGTTAGTCCATGTACAGAATTTGCCTAAAAAGGCGCACAAGTTTATAGCTGAATATAATTATGACCGGGTAGGTAACAATAAAGGTCATTACATTACATTTGGTATTATTATAAATTTTTGTTCCAATATTATTTATAATTAGGTAAGTATATATTAATTATTAACAATTATATTTATAATGTATTATTGATCAATGAAATATTATTGACTATTATATTTGTAGACGCGGTTGCGCGTATATCGCAAGTTATATTGGTTTTTGAGGCTTTTATGATGCGTAGATCACGGGATTAATTAATTTTTAATTTTTATAAGAGAAACCACTTGCTTCACGAAAAAACAATTATTTTATTAACTTATGAAATTGTACATAAATCGTAGGTAGTATGAACATTTTTGCTGGTAAAATTAAGTTAGGAGTTACAGCCTTCGCCTTATTTACAGGCGCTGTAATGATATTTAGAAGGTAAATTACTCGTATGTTCCTGAACAATATTTATTTATTGATTTAATTAATTCTAAAAATATTTGAATTTTTCAAGTGTGCCTTCAAGGCCAAATCCTAAACTACAAGGAATATTGAAAAATGCTCAAAGGAGTCTCAGGACCGATTTTGATATAAACTAAAACTGCATTATTAGATTTTTGAAAAATTTATTCTCCTAGCCAGGAATCGAACCGGTTGATTTTGAAAAAAAAAAGTCATGCTGTATTATTACACCAGCTGTTAGTGTCGCTTTTAAAAAAAAAACTGTATCATTAGATTTTTTTTTAATTTCTCCTAGTCGGGAATCGAACCGGTTGATTATGAAAAAAAAGTCATGCTGTATTATTACACCAGCTGTTAGTGTCGCTTTTAAAAAAAAAACTGTATCATTAGATTTTTTTTTAATTTCTCCTAGCCGGGAATCGAACCGGTTGATTATGAAAAAAAGTCATGCTGTATTATTACACCAGCTGTTAGTGTCGCTTTTAAAAAAAAAACTATCATTAGATTTTTTTTTAATTTCTCCTAGCCGGGAATCGAACCGGTTGATTATGAAAAAAAAGTCATGCTGTATTATTACACCAGCTGTTAGTGTCGCTTTTAAAAAAAAAACTGTATCATTAGATTTTTTTTTTAATTTCTCCTAGCCGGGAATCGAACCGGTTGATTATGAAAAAAAAGTCATGCTGTATTATTACACCAGCTGTTAGTGTCGCTTTTAAAAAAAAAACTATCATTAGATTTTTTTTTAATTTCTCCTAGCCGGGAATCGAACCGGTTGATTATGAAAAAAAAGTCATGCTGTATTATTACACCAGCTGTTAGTGTCGCTTTTAAAAAAAAAACTGTATCATTAGATTTTTTTTTAATTTCTCCTAGCCGGGAATCGAACCGGTTGATTATGAAAAAAAAGTCATGCTGTATTATTACACCAGCTGTTAGTGTCGCTTTTAAAAAAAAAACTATCATTAGATTTTTTTTTAATTTCTCCTAGCCGGGAATCGAACCGGTTGATTATGAAAAAAAAGTCATGCTGTATTATTACAACAGCTGTTAGTGTCGCTTTTAAAAAAAAAACTGTATCATTAGATTTTTTTTTAATTTCTCCTAGCCGGAAATCGAACCAGTTGATTTTGAAAAAAAAAGCCATGCTGTATTATTGCACTAGCTGATAGTGACCCTTATAAGTATCAAATTCTGGTAAGTAATAAACGGTAAACTAAAGGAATGGGATAATTTTTAAGATAATATGTAAAAAAAATTGAAACCCTAACTAATACATTTTTCGAAATGATAGCTATTATTTTCAATACATAGGTGATTTTATTTTACTTACGTTTATTTAAAAAAATATGATGTTGTTTTCAATGAGGATGGGTTTTGAAGAGCATTATTTTAAATAATTTGATTAGTTGGTAAAGTAGACGGTGGTAAAGTATGATATTTTTTTATTAAAAATTAGCACTTTCTTTTAGTTTACCGTTTAATATTACTTACCAGAATTTAATCCTTCTAAGCGACATTATCAGCTGGTGCAATAAATAATACAGGTGAGTTTTTTTCCAAAATCAACCAGTTCGATTCCCGGCTAGGAGAATACTTTTTCAAATATCTAATGATGCAGTTTTAGTTTTTAAAAGCGACACTATCAGCTGGTGCAATAATACAGCATGATTTTTTTTTTCAAAATCAATCGGTTCGATTCCGGTTATGATAATTATTTTTTCAAAAATCTTACGGTGCCGTTTTAGTTTTTATTAAATTTGGCCCCGTGACTCCTTTGAGCATTTTTCGATATTCCTTTGGCCATGAAAATGGCACACTTGAAAAATTCACCCTGTAGGTATAGTATTAATTATTATTTCATTATATTATCAATGTTTATTTGATAATAATTACAATTATTTTAGTATTTATCACTATTAGTAATATAATTACTTTTTAAAATAATTAAGGTATTCATCTACATTATAAAAAGATTTTTCAATTAAGATTTTTGTTTTAAACGTTGTTTAAATATTTCAATATCATCAATATTTGTAAAATTTTTAGGTAGTTTATTATAGATTTTAGGTGCCATACCTAGGTATAATACTTTTGCTCAAGAGTGATGTACTCTGTTCTCTAAAAACGTTTTATTGATATATGAAAAAAATGTTTTCAGTGATATAAAAGTTTTTTATTTTGGAAAGAATGTGGAGGTGTAAATATTACAAATTTTACTTGATCCTAATTAAATAGTCTCTTTATAAAATATCTATTAATTGCTAATTATATATGAAGCTTTTATATACTTATATACATATAAACGAAATCAAGTTTGGATCATTATTATTATTACAACCAGATATATCTTTGAATTGCACAAAGTTATAATTTAAATTCAAACAATAATAAGTAACACAGAAAATAAATTTAATAAATATCCCTCAAACAACGAAACACAAATCCTGAAAATGTTTTTATGAATGTTAGCTTTCATAGCATTTCTTTGTTCTATAAAGTTGTGAATCGCCCTGCATGCTGGAGCATTGTAACCACTATTTGGATGCTTTGACAACCTTCCTGAGACTACTGAAGGCAACTAACCAATAGTGGAATAGCACAATTTTTATTGACATTTGGAAACACACCAACAACTGAACCAGAGCCGAAATTCACGTTTCCATATGATGCACCCATACCTCCTAATCGGTAAGCATTAAGAGTTTGGGTGTGAGGATGAAACATCTACCATCTATGTTCTTGCCTCATCTTCAAAATTGTATGACCGTCAATAGGGAACTCTTTAGGGACTTCTGTGTTTGTTTCAGGATAGGTTTTATCCCCATCAGTAAACCCAAAAGCACATTTGGTTTAGTGGAATCTAATTTGTGGAAGTAAAAGCTATTTTAATATTTTTCTTTGGAATAGTTAATAATTTACTTTGGTTTTCTATATCGCCAACAGATTTCATGAAGTTAGTAATAATTTTTTAATCAATCTATTGAGAATTTTCATATTTAATATTTTCACCGTCATCATCTTCAAATATCCTAGCCTTTGAATCTTCTTCACTTACCTCAAAAGCTACTTTACTTATTAGGCGTTACGCCTTTGAATTTTCTTCACTAACTACAAATGCTACTTTACTTATTGGGTGATACGCCATTTAAATCTTCCTCAGTAACCTTTAAATTATAATGTGGTTTATGATTAATATTTTGGATTCTAATTTCATATTTTTATCTAATTTAATATTTTGGATTAAAGCGTCATTATCTTCTTTTGCTTATAAATCTTCATTAGCATTCTTTTGGCTATTAATCATCCTTATTTTTAGATAATTTGGCAACTTGGATTGAAGCATCAATTGTAGAACTTAACAGCATATCTTCACTATGGAAATTTCAAAACTCGAGACGCTCCTTTATAAAAGATTGAGGGCTTCTTTAGCCGTTTGTATACCATGTTCATAGAAGGTATTGTTCGATTCGGATTTTTTCCAGTCACTCAATCTAGCAGATTTTTTTTTAATCCTCACAAAATCATCTTTAATACTTTCAATTGCTTCTTTAGCTATATAAATATTCTTTTCTAAGTTCCGGTGATGGTCTTCTAAATTCATCGACATCAACATTTTTACTTTGACCTTTCGTTACCTCCTCTATTGCCATATTTCTTTTGTTATCCTGATAATGGTGCTTAAAATAATAAGGCTGGTGATGATGATGGTGATGTATAAGGACTGGTGTGGCAAATTCTTCTTGTGGACTTTATGCAAAGTTCTAGCGTCAGTTAAATGTTAGTTGGACCCAATTGTAATGTCTGCGGTTGAGTTTACTTCAAAGGTTTCCGTTGATGATTTCTTGTCTCGTCCCAAAAGGTGAGAAGTTTCTGCTGATTTATTGTTTTCTCCATTGTCAAAATTAGTCGGTACCGCTAGGGTAACAGTTACCATTATTAAGAACACAACTAGGAACTTCGTGGTAAGATTAATAAGTACTGATTAAAATCTCATTTAAAATCTTGGGTATTTATACAAAAATGGTCCAGAAATTACGTGAATTTATGACGTTTTCAAATAGATACTACAGATTTAACGCGTATCAGCACGTTTTTAAAAATATACTCACGTATTCCGATTTTTTTATAAAATTATTCCTCACTAACTTCAAATGCTACTTTACTTATTGTGTGATACGCCTTTGAATCTTCCCCAGTAACCTTTAAATTATTATGTGGTTTATGATTAGCTAATTTAATATTTTGGATTAAAGCGTCATTAGCTTATTTTGCTTCTAAATCTTTATTAGCATTCTTCATCATCCTTATTATTATATAATTAGATAATTTGGCAACTTGGATTGAAGCATCAATTTTATAACTTGTCAGCTTATCTTCACTATGGAAATTTCAAAACCCGAGACGCTCCTTTGTACAAGATTGAGGGCTTCTTTAGCCGTTTCTATACCTTCATAAAGGTATTGTCGGATTCGGATTTATTCCAGTCACTCAATCTAGCAGATTTTTTTTCAATCTTCACAAAATCATCTTTAAATCTTTCACTTGCTTCTTTAGTTATATGAATATTCTTTTCTAAGTTCCTGTGATGGTCTTCTAAATACATTGATATCAACATTTATACTTTGTCCTTTCGTTGCCTCGTTCCTTCGTTTTCCATTGCCATATTTCTAATGTAATGTCTGACCCAATTGTAATGTCTGACCCAATTGTAATGTCTGACCCAATTGTAATGTCTGACCCAATTGTAATGTCTGACCCAATTGTAATGTCTGACCCAATTGTAATGTCTGACCCAATTGTAATGTCTGACCCAATTGTAATGTCTGCGGTTAGGTTAACTTCAAAGTTTTTTGTTGATGATTTCTTGTCTCGTCCCAAATGATGAGAAGTTTCTGTTGATATATTGTTTCCTCCGTTGTCAATATTAGTCGGTACCGCTAGGGTAACAGTTACCACTATCAAGTGTATATCACAATCACTAGTAGACTTCATGGTAAGATTAATAAATACTGATTAAAATCTCATTTAAAATCTTGGGTATTTATATAAAAATGGTCCCGATATTACGTGAATGTATCACGTTTTCAAATAAATACTACATATTTAACGCGTATCAGCACATTTTTTTAAATATACTCACGTATTTCGAAATTTTTATAAAATTATTAATTTATCTAGCGCAGTGGTTCCCAATTAGTTTTTTCTACGTATTACTCCAAGAAAGACCTCAAACTCGCGTACCCCTTATTGCAGAAACGTTAAATAAAAAAAATAATCACATATTTTTACATTTATTACCATCAGAATACATTTATTCTAATGACGGAGAACACCAGTTTGATTAATGTGACAAATGTGCACGTTTTTTTTTGCTCACAACTCTAAAAATCTTGTTGCATTTTCATTAGATTCAATCTCAAGTCGTCTTCAAGTTGAAGTCTGTGACAATTGTTAGATTTTAAGTTTGTCATTGCAGAAAATCGGCTCTCGCAAATGTGTGTCTTGCAAAATGGCAGTAAATACTTTATTGCTGCTTCACTGACACGATTAATGTCTTAAAGGCCTGCTGCGCGTACCCCTGAGGGTACGCGTACTACTAATTGGGAAACACCGATCTAGCGCATTGCAAAATTCATCTTATCTACATCAAGAAATTTAGATAAAGTCACGTACTTATGGGCTCAGATTTTTTAAATTATCTGTTATAAGTAGTAAAATTTCTCTACCAATTGACTTCTTATCTATTTTTTTACGAAAAGAGCAGCCAAAGAAAATTGCTTATGAGCGCGCTACGTATTATTCTCGTCCAAAAAAAAAAGCACCATCGGGTTTCATTATAGTTTTGACTCCTTTTATTTTACGTTATACCTACTAAATATTTGTTTTAGTCTACATCTACTTATAAACAACGTATTGAGCTTTGGTGTAGGTTTAGAAACCCATCGGCAACGATGAGGCGAAAAGATAGCTGGGTATTATGTGTATGGGCCGTCTAGTAGGACTCAAGTGAAATAAGGCACCAATATTTATAATATATAAAATGCAATGTCTCTCAGTCGGTAGGTTTGTCAGTTCGAAAACCACTTATGCGATTTTCGTATTTTTTATATATATATTAAATATGGCCTCTGAGATTTCTCTAATTTGGTTGGCTATTCACGTAGGTCCGGAGGTCGCGGGTTCAAATATTTCTCAGCGCAACTAAATTGTTTTCCGTAGTTTATCTTGGTAGTAGTTTGTTTATTAATAATATTAATATAAATAAAAAACATTTTTATTTTAATACGATATATTTCGCCCCACATGGTCTTTAGTCGTATGACATTAATTTTAAAAATTATAATAAATAGATATTGTTTTTTTTGTTAAATTATGGATTAGGATGGGTATCTCTGTAGTGTAGGTGTATGTGCGTATTGTGTACATGTAAGTGTGTGTAGATATTGTTAGTAAGTCAAGTCTGTATCACAATTGTATGTTTAGTTCAAATGTATGATAGAACTCTGGTGCGTTGTTGAATATTGTCAATTTTATGAAAGTCATTGAATTTGGAATTTATTCGAGCGTGATATGGTGTTGGGAATATGCTATTTATGATGGAACCTGTAGTATAGCGATGATAATTCGTACGGACATGAAGTGGGTTTATGGTTTCACCTAAGTTAAAAAAAGGAGATGACAATTTTTATTTTGCAATTGCAATTTGGTTGAGAATGATTGTGGAGTTTTGTGTGGAGATGCAAGTGTCTGAATTGATAATGGGACAAGTTTTGCATCGGGGTTTAGAAAATGGAATGGTACCTGCGGATGATATGACATGTCTTATTAAGTTAAGTCTAGGGTTAGCTTTGATGTTATTGTACGTAAGTTAAAGTTTTGTCTGTATGTAATTTGTGGTAGGTTATTAATAGGTCTTTTGTGTCGTCGTGTTGTGGGCTGTGGGCTATATAGGTATAGTGCGTTTTACCTAAGTGAAAAAAAGTCCTTAGCCGTAATGTTAGTAGCATTGAAACAAATGTTGCCACATTTAAAAAAAATCATTATCCGTAATAAAAGGAAAAATAATATAATGGATCTCAAACGAAATATCAATGAACGGAGCAAAGGTCCCATTTCGGGGCTTGAGCTCCAGAATTCCGGTTTTAATAAAATTCCGCAATTTCGACATATTTTAGTATCGTGTGTTATACCGGCATTGGTGAAACAAAACCGGAATTTCGACATCAAAAAAAAATCTATAATTTTTTCACGGTTTGAGGCGTAGCGCGTCAATTTAACAGCTTGAACACTGAAGTTCTTGGACCAGGGATCCTAACGGGAAGTCCATCGACACGCCCATCTTCGCGTCGATCGATAGAAATCGAAATACAAATGTATAAGAGTTGACATTTCTCTTCGATCGAGTACTTATATTATTTTTCTATATTTTTTTATCAATTGATGCGCCGATCGGTATGTCAATGTAGCTTCCCCCTGTATAACATTTTTAAAGGGAGCCTTGAACTCCGGAATTCCGGAACTGAGTTGCTTAATATTGAAACCTAATACCGGAATTGAAAAATAATCCGATATTCAAGCCCTAGTCCTATTTCCCGAGCATATATTTCTGCCACTTCTAGTGCGGGACGAGGTAAACACGTATAGAACATAAGTATGGGCTAAACGGGCTAAATGCACACTAATGCAACTACTGATGGGCGTAATAAGTTACCAAACTTTCATTGCAATCGGTAATCATTTGAATAATCGAATATTCAACTAAAAAAATATCTATAAATAATATACGTGGTGGCCGAGTTAGTTAGACCTTGGACTTAAAAACACTTGGTCCCAAGTTCGAATCCCGGTGTGTACCAATGAGTTTTTAATTAAAAAAATTATGTACATTTGTTTGACAACACCACTATAGTGCCTCGGAGAGCACGTTAAGCTGTCGGTCCCTGTTTCACTATACCAACTTGTGAAACTGTTTATAGATGGGTTATTGGGTTTGTTCAAAACATCGCGACGAGCTAGCCACTTGTTCGGTGTAGACTCATACCATCGGCTACGACGAGGTGGGTACCCTGGGGCCGTCTAGGCGGTCGTGATGATATGTATGTATAAATAATAATATTGTAATATCAGATTAGAGATATTGAATGTACCTATGTAATATTTCATTGTAACAAGTTAAAATCCATAAAATTGAAAGTCCGAATACAAATATTTTAGTAGTGATCGATTCGCTAATCTTTATTACCGCACTACGCGATGTGTCAAATTGTCTCCCCCGTATCACGTATTACTACTTTTTATTCTATCGTTTACGCTCTTATAAAAGTAAAATTCAGATTTAAATACAATTATATTTAATGAACATTATACTCAAAATATTTGAAAAATTAATAAAATTGTAATTTCACCAGCACCAAGTACAAAAGTAGTGTGATAAATCGTTCGAAGGTTTGTCGCGAAGAGCAAAGAAAAGTTCTGCTTTACACGTCTTGAGCCAAAATCAACCAATGCCTGGTCAATCAAAGACCGCCTAGACGGCCCCAGGGTCTTTACTTTGTTGGTAGAAAAAATAAACGAAAGGAGTTTAATAGAATATAAAACGGCAAATAGAAGATCATTATTACGTCATTAAGTCAGAACTGGGGAACGTTTTCTTTGGTCATATCACGGTGCAGACAGGAGACAGTGCCGGCTACGACAATCAAAGATAGTATTATACAATATTTAAATTATAAATCGTTTGACTTGCTCCGATTAAACATATCTATTCGAGATAATGACTGCCATTAACACTGGTATTTTCCTTTCTGACCTAACAAATAGAGACTCCGGCCACTTAACCATTCCAAGTGGCTAACGACTGTGAACAGGATTTTACGATTATATGTAACAAAGACTCTTCCGGAAGAGAATCTACTTATATTAGCCAAATTCGTGATGAACATTTATCGGTGAACATGGTTTCAAATCAAATGCAATCCTTTGTGTTTAAATCGAGCACAGCACTTGTGATTTACGATTAATTATAGTCGCCATAATCTAAACGATAATTTGAAAATGTGATTGATCCCGTCATATAAAGAAATGGATATTTTGGTCAACGAGAAAATCTGCTTATAGCTATGCTTGCAGATGACAACAAAATAATACGGAATGCCGACGTATTCTTAAGGCAAGGTCAGAGAAAGTCACAGGAATCCGAAAATTTAAAGCTCCATCATTTAATTTCAATGCTCCCTACTATACTGATGTGCTTGGCACGATAGTCAGATTACTGTTTCAGAGCCATCTATAACTAAAAAAAAATCTGCTGAGTCTTACAGGAAATTGTAGTAAGTGGCCTTCGAACGAGAGGGAATATAGCACTCTTTCCATATTAATTATTAAGGTTACATACATCTGAATGATGTTATTTCAAAATTATTTCGTGTTGGAGCACCTCAAACCATTATATTACATAAAAAATATTTAACATACTTCATTTACTCATCCATAGGCAGTTTACTACTATGCTATTACAAAAAAAATCTCCATACATTTTCACTCCACTCTATATGTATATCACACGGATGCCTTACGGCGCCCGAGACCGCCTAGACGGCCTAGGGTACTTAGCGGAGGGGTTTTTAATCCCACCGCGTTGTAGCCGATGGTATGTGTCTACACCGAATAAGTGGCTAGTTCGTCACGATGTTAGGATAGACTCAATAACCCCTCTATAAACTGTTTTCTCCGAGACACTATAGTGGTATTGTTAACCAAATGTACATACATTTTTACATTATAATCTCATTGGTATACCTGGGTTTGAACCAGGCACCCAAGTGTTTTTAAGTCAAACTCGGCCAGCAATATAATGTAATATTATATAATTTCCTAAAGTAGTTCGTTTTAATTGGCCTCATAGTACTCGCCTCATCGTAGCCAATAGTTTTCTTAATATACACCAAAGCTCAACGCGTTGATAGACTAAACATATATGTAGTAGGTATAATGTAAAAAAAAATGAGTTAAACCTATAACGAAACCAGATTGTACTTTTTTTTGGATGAGAATCGGACTTGCACACGTTTCGTAAAAAAATGATAAGGACTCATTGCACCAACTGATAGAAATTTTACTATTAAGCACAGATAATAAAATATATTTCAAAATCATCGGTTTCTAAACGTGAGAAAAAATAATATTAAATCACGTAAAAAACATTAACTGATATGATAATATCATCACTATCACCCCCTTGAGGTAGCAGTACGTGAAAATTTCTTAATTTAGATAAAATCAATCTTGTAATGCGCCAGATATATTAATCATTTCATATCAATTATGAAAACGTGAGTAGTTTTTTAAACGTGGAAGTATTTATCTTTGAATTTTATCTCAAAATCACGTAATATCGAAACCATTTTTGTTTAAATACCAACGATTTTGAATAAGATTTCATTCAGTATTTATTTATCTAACCATGAAATCACTAGTAGTGTTCTTGATAGTGTTAACTTTTACCCTAGCGGTACCGACTAATTTCAACAATGGAGGAAACAATATATCAAAAGAAAATTCTCAGCTTTTGGAACAAGAGAAGTCTACACCGGAAAATTTTAAGGTAAAAGCAACCGCAGACTTTGGGTCCAACGAACTTTCAACTGAAGCTAGAACAGTTCATAAACTCCACAAGAAGAAGCCGCACCAGCCGCTTATCCACCACCATCATCGTCATCAGCCTCATTATCCTATGCATCATTATCGGAATAATGAAGAAGATATAGAAATGGAGGAGAAGGTAACTGAAGGCCAAAATATAAATGTCAAAGAATTTATAACCGCAGAAGACCACCACGGGTACTTAGAAAAGAATATTCATATAGCTAAAAAAGCGATTGAAAGTATTGAAGAACATTTTATAAAGATTGAGAACAAATCTGCTACTTTGAGGGACTGGAAAAAATCCGCATCCGACAAGACTATCCATGAAGGAATTCAAACGGCTAAAGATGCCCTCAATCTTATACAAAAGGGCGTCACGGATTTTGAAAAATTACATAGTGAAGATATGCTTACAAGTTCTACTATCCAAGTTGCTAAATCATCTAGGAATGAGACGATTAATAGCCTAATGAATGCCAATGAAGATTTAAAAGCAAATCATGCTAATGAAGCTTTAATCCACCATGTCAGATTAGCCAATCATAAACCACATAATGATTTAAAGGTTTCCGAAGAAGATTTAAAGGCATATCACCCAATAAGTAAAGTAGCGTTTGAGGACGACGAGGCTGAAATAAACGATGCTAACGAAGATTTAAAAGAAAAACACGCTAATGGTGCGTTAATCCAAGATGTCAAATTAGCCAATCATAAGCCACATAATGATTTAAAGATTACTGAGGAAGATTTAAAGGCATATCACCCAATAAGTAAAGTAGCATTTAAAAATAGCGAGGAAGATTTAAATGCATATCATCCAACAAGTAAAATAGATAAAGCATTTGAAGATGACAACACTGAAATAAATGATGCTGATGAAGATTTAAAAGAAAAACACACTAATGGTGCTTTAATCCAACATGTCAAATTAGCCAATCATAAGCCACATAATGATTTAAAGGTTTCTGAAGAAGATTTAACGGCATATCACCCAATAAGTAAAGTAGCGTTTGAAGACGACGAGGCTGAAATAAACGATGCTAACAAAGATTTTAAAGAAAAACACGCTAATGATGCTTTAATCCAAGATGTAAAATTAGCCAAACCTAAGCCACATAATGATTTAAAGATTACCGAGGAAGATTTAAAGGCATATCATCCAACAAGTAAATTAGCATTTGAAGATGACAACACTGAAATAAATGATGCTGATGAAGATTTGAAAGAAAAACACGCTAATGGTGCTTTAATCCAAGATGTCAAATTAGCCAATCATAAGCCACATAATGATTTAAAGTTTACTGGGGAAGATTTAAAGGCATATCATCCAATAAGTAAAGTAGCATTTAAAAATAGCGAGGAAGATTTAAATGCATATCATCCAACAAGTAAATTAGCATTTGAAGACGACGACACTGAAATAAAGGATACTAATGAAGATTTAAAAGAAAAACACGCTAATGGTGTTTTTATTCAACATGTCAAATTAGCTAATCATAAGCCACATAATGATTTAGAGGTTACCGAGGAAGAATTAAAGGCGAATCACCCAATAAGTAAACTAGCATTTAAAAATAGTGAGGAAAATTTAAAGGCGTATCACCCAATAAGTGAAGTTGCTATTGAAATTAGTGAGGAAGATTTAAAGGCATATCAACCAATAAGCAAAGTAGCATTTGAAGACCATGGCGCTAAAATAAAGGATGCTAATGAAGATATAAAAGAAAAACACGCTAATGGTGCTTTAATCCAAAATGTCAAATTAGCCAGTCATAATCCACATAATGATTTAGAGGTTACTGAGAAAGATTTCAAGGCGTATCATCCAATAAATAAATTAGCTTTTGAAGTTAGTAACGGAGATTTAAAAGCGTATCACCCAATAAGTAAAGTAGCATTTGAAGACGACGATGCTAAAATAAAGCATGCTAATGAAGATTTTAATGAAAAACACGCCAATGGTGCTTTAATACAACATGTAAAATTAGCCAACCATAAATCTCATAATGATTTAGAGGTTACCGAGAAAGATTTAAAGGCGTATCACCCAATAAGTAAAGTAGCATTTGAATCATCGAGCGAGGCAAAAATGCTTACATTACCCAATGACAAAACAATGCAGGCAAAACTCAAAGAATCTATTGAAAATATTGCACCGATTACTTTAGAACCAAATATGGTATCATTACCCAATTTAAAAACAATGCATCACCCAATAAGTAAAGTAGCATTTGAATCATCGAGCGAGGCAAAAATGCTTACATTACCCAATGACAAAACAATGCAGACAAAACTCAAAGAATCTAATATTGCACCGATTACTTTAGAACCAAATATGGTATCATTACCCAATTTAAAAACAATGCATGCAGAACGCGAAAAAGATCATATTGAACCGATTACTTTAGAACCTCAAGATTGGATGGCGGTAAATGAGTTCAAATCAGAACAAATTTCGAGTTTACTGATGGAGACAAAATCTACCCCGAAACAATCACAGAACGTTCCTAAAGTTTTGCCTGTTGACGGTAATAATATTTCGAAGATGAGGTCCGAACATCGATGGGAGATGTTTCATCCCCACACCCAATCTCGTGGTGCTTACGGATTAGGAGGTATGGGTGCATCATATGGAAACCTGAATTCCGGCTCTGGTTCAGTTGTTGGTGTGTTTCCAAATGCCAGTAAAAATCATGCTATTCCACTATTGGTCAGTTGCTCACCATCAGTAGTATCAGGAAGTTTGTCAAAACACATGAATAGTGGCCACAATACCCCAGCATACAGAGCGAGCCATAACTTTATGAAACATAGAAATGCTATGAAATTAAACATGAATAAAAACAGCATTTTTTAATGATATTTGGTATTTGGCGCCATTTTTAGAATTTTTAATTATTTTTCAAAAAAGGTACAGCAAATGAACATCAAGTTAAGTACATATTAATGGCACATTTTAAAGGATACAAGATAAACTTGGAGTCCTCATATTTGAGTTTCGAAATTGTTTCATAGTACCTAGATATTTATTTGATAAAATTATATTTATTTAATTTATTTCTTGTGTTACATATTATTGTTTTGTAAATAAAAATTGCAATCAAAAAAAATATCTTGTTTTTAATCTGTACCTCTTTTGGTCCAAACATGATTTCCTTTAAATTTGTGTAAGTAGTTATAAAATTCGTATTAAATTTTCCAAAAAATATTAATCAATATGCAAATTAACAAAGTGAATTATGAGTAAGTCCAAGTCCTATAATCAACGGTAACGGATCGTTATTTCCATTTTAAATTTAAAGATCCGTAACTTCATGTCTATACGGGAAAATAACGAACCGTTACCTATATGCTGATTATAGGAATTGACCATGTGTCAATTTAAGAAAATCCATTTTTTACATATTACTTTGGTCACAAACTAAGCTCTAGGCTTGTACTATGCCTATCAGAAATAACGATATATTATATAACCATCCAAACTATGACTGACAGAAAAGCTTACTTTTTTTTGCCATGTGTGGGAATCGAGGCCAAGGCGCAACTAGTCTACGGAGGCCATGAAGGTAAAAACCGTGTCCGTCCGCGCGCCGGGGCGCGTTTTTTTAGCTTCATGATGGAGGCGGTCATATAAAGGTTATACCTAATTATTTCAGTAATATAACTTACTTTTCAAATTCTTGCTTTGATTAAAAATTATAAAATGTAAATGATTACGTAAAACGTAATTTTATAATCGTTAACATTTCGTTCAACTCTATAAAATCTTTTTTCCTTCCCATAAACAAAGAAAATAATTATGTCTTAAATTCATGGATAATTTATAGGGTTTATTGTTTACTTTAATATACAAATAAATCATATATCATACTTATTTAATAAAATAAAATATCGACCTAAAATACTTTTATAGAATCAGACAATAAAATAAAATAAAAATGCCCAATAATGAATATTATTTTCGGCATATTTTCTTAATGCTCCATCTAGCGAAACTACAGATTATTATTGTTGTTACAGTTGATAATTTCAGTCATCCGCTTTGTAACTGACTGCCTAGTTCTGCTTTATGATAATAGATGGCGTTATCGGAAAAACTGTTAGGTATATATTTATTACTATATTATATTACTTGTAGTATTGGAACACGGCATGCAGCTTTGTATCTACCTCATGGTAAGTAGAGCTATAAAGTTCAAATTAATGCGATCTGTCCATACATTTTTATTTAACAACATTGATCGCTCCCTCTATAAATGTTGCGGTTACGAAATGGGCGGCGACAAAGACGATCTATTTTAATATCCTTGCTGCTTTATCGTCAGTAAGCGGGCAGTTGATTTAGTATATATATTTATTTTATTTAAACAATAATTGGCGAGATAAATTGTAAATAGACTATAAAACAAAAATCTATCATTTTTAGAGTTTGTCCTACATATTATTATTATTAAATTTGTGTTGATATAAAGATAATTTAGCTATTTTATATTGACTTAAAACTGCATTAAAATATTGTCGAATTTATATCAACTTTTTAAGTTTTATTTTTCGTTGGGCAATTACAGTAAATACATAATAAATAAATCAATTCGTGGGTAATATTACTTATACACAAAATATATTCATAAATCGGTGTTTCAATTCATGATGACAAATTACTATTATGGCAGTGATCCGATGGGCAGTAAGGTATGTCACTGGGCAGTAAGGTATGTCACTGGGCAGTAAGGTATGTCACTGGGCAGTAAGGTATGTCAATGGTAACTGTCACTGATGACGGCGCTCCAAAGAGAGGCGAAACATTTGGCAATACAATTATACAGGGTGAATTTGAAAGGATGTACTTTGGGCTAATATGAGGTTCTGCTAATCAAATCGAACAACTTTTCCCATGAAATCATGTGTCGCAAATGAAAAAAATTTTTTGCTTCCCCATACAAATTTATCATTTTAACATTACTAGTTTGTATGGAGAAGGCAATACTTTTTTTCATTTGCGGCACATAGTTCCATGGGAAAAGTTGTTCGTTTTGATCAGTAGAACCTCATATTAGCCCAAAGTACATCCTTTCAAAGTCACCCTGTATATAGCTTCAATTTATATATTTTACATAATAAAACACATTTAACACACTTTATTTAGTTCAGGTAACTGTGATCAACATATTTACTTAAAATAGGCTAATAAATACCAATGGCATGCTTTTACAATAACACGCAACCAAAGGTATTCTGAATCTATACTTTTCGTTTTGTTGTCGTTGTATTGTTTTTCGTTTTGCTTACAAAATAATTAATACACCATTATCATATTCAGTGTATTATTACTTGTTAATATATTGATAATAAATATATAACAATCAACAACAATGCATACGTTTTTAATAAATTGTACCGTTATCTAGTATTGTTTTATTTATTTAAAGTTCTTTATTGCACAAAATTGTACAAGCTCTTCAAGCTCATACTTCATCGCTTTGTAATGTTCAAACTTCTTTAACGCATGATACTTGTTTATTAGGTACCGTACAAATACTTTCTATTCGACTTGGACGGATCTGAACATTGTATTCGTGGTCTCGTAGACCCTGGGTCTTAAAGTAATTTTATAACTTTAGAATGTAGTCGTAAGTTAGGCTTAGTTATGCATAAGGTTTCTGTAGGTATAGTAAAGGGTAGGGGGTTCCGCCAACCCTATACGGGGTGTTGTTTCGCTTAAATTATTTTCTCGCTTTAATAAAAATATTTGTTTATCAATCGATGCTTACGTCATCGATCGCATTACAGGTGAATTACCTACTGTTCGCGCTTCGCTTTCATATTTAAATCACATACATGTCGCGGACGGTACATTTGACGTCCCGGGTGATATGATGACGTTTTGTTAGGAGGTTTATTGTTTGCAGATATTTTGTTGCCTGGGCGTGTTACAGGGTCGCCAGGAAAAGCAACTGAATTTGAAACCATTTTTGGGTTTATTATTATTGGGAAAACTCCAGTTACGCTTGTTTCGCTTATCGCTTCGCCGCTTTCACATTTTTGTTCAGTGGATGAACCAATTGACAAAAAACACATTTACAAACATTTTGCCAGTTAGAAGAGATCTCTGGCCAAACTCCAACTAAGCCAGAGGACTTAGAGTGTGAAAATATATTCACCAACAATGTCACAAGAGACGAAACAGGTAGGTACAAAGTAGCCTTACCTTTCTCTCGAGATCCATCTATTTTAGGTGACTCATATTTAACTGCCAAGAAACGCTTTTTATCGCTCGAACGAAAACTGCTCGCTTCGCCATCATTGCATGCCGAATAGGATGCGCTAATTCGTGAATATTGTTCTAAAAAATATTTAATTTTGCTTTCAGACGTATTCAAATTAGGTTATTATATACCTCACCATGCTATAGTACGCGCTGACAAAGCTACTACTAAGGTGCGGATCGTGCTAGACGCTAGCTCGAAAACAACCAGTGGCACTTCATTAAACGATGTGTTACACACTAGCCCTAACTTACAAAATGATATTTTTGCAGTACTTTTACAGAAATATATGTTAAGGGTTTTAAAACCCATTTGTATAGGGTTATAGGTCACCAATTGCTTTGTAAGGACGAACTGTCAACATTGTTAACACAAATTGAGGCCATTTTAAACTCACGCCCGCTCACTCATAGCTTAATGCCTTAGGCATTAAGCTACCTTTTACCTACTGTCACATTTAGACTTTCTGGTAAGATTAAGAGAGAAAGTAAAATGCGAAAATTTAAGTGTACAGGTTTATTAGAAAAATAGCAAAGATTAAATTACAAGGTTTATGATAATGAATATAAGAATTAAGAAAGTAAGCAAGAATTGTAAATATAAGAAAAAGTTAAGAAAAGGGAATAATTAAAAGTGAGCTAAAGTAAGAGGGTCGTGAGTATAGGTCAAAGGAACTCCGTATTTGATATTAAATACCGCACTCCCCTGGAATCGTTTCACGGCGTCGGTCCTGAAGACTTGGCGTCGCGTTCTGAAACTCGGCGTCGCGTTTTCAATTTGGCGTGATGCCAGGTTAGTGCAACACAACTTGGCGTCGTCGCTGAGCGCTCAGGTTTAAGTATATACGTAGTTCCTGGATTTAACCGTTCCATAGCATTAATTTAAATTCACTGCCTGATGTGAGAATTTTAGCCAATTAACGAAGCGAGGAGGCGAATATTTAAATTATTTTAACTAGCTATCTAGGTAATTGGCAGGCAAGCATGTACTAGGCAGTGACGGTTACAAAGGGGCTAATGGGCTAAATAAGGTAAATTAATTAAGAAAAATAACAGGAACTTTGTTCATGCAAATTATACTGAATTATATTTTAAAACATAATAATTATTATTACTTAAAGTTTTATAATCTTATAACTAAATAGAATACTAATATTAACACTATTTACAGACTAATACATTATGAAACTTAACTAACACAGCCTAATTAAAAGATATTTGCACAACTTAACTTACCCTTAGTACGGGAACTACAACACTTAACACCTTTATTATATATTAAATTATATTATAATATTAAAATTTTAACCATGTAAAAAGATAAAAAAATATAATTAAAAGAACAAAGTGTTCGGCCTATGATTTAGAAAACTGTGAGGTAGGTCTTAAATAACCGTTAACGGTCTCAGCAAGCGCGCGCAAGAGTCATTCTAGTGATGTAATGCGTATGGTTTAATTGAAACAATCGATTAGATATTTATTTTGAACCAATTTGTTAAGTAATATATGCATCTTATATTTTAATAATAAGATGCATTGTTAAATTACCCCCCCTTCAGAAAAGGATTTTTTCGTACATACAGAACAACTGCATCAGACCTAAGAAACATTGTACAATATAATAAAGATATACTATACGGTACTATTTACAAGTTTAAGACCCTTGATATGCCAAGCGCCTAGAGCGCGGCCTGATATATCTTTCAGAATATACACTAGGGGAGAACGTTTTTCTATTACTTTGCACTTTTGGAATTTTGGAGCTAACTTTTTACAAAAATATGCTTCTTTATCGCTCTGATAATAGCAACGTTTCCATACTATGCCGCCTACCTCAAATTCAGCATGTTTCCTTCGTAAATCGTATCGTTGTGTGTTTTTCAAATGACTACGCCAAAGAGATGCTTGAACGTCATCGAATATTACAGATAAATGACCTAGGTTGGCAGCATAGATATCTCTGGGTTGAAAAAGAGTTTTGCTTGGGCATCATTTTTAATATAATGGCACCCGCACGTTACTAACTCTCCTCCATGAACCAGAAATGCCGGAGTAAAGCCAGTGATTTCATCGACGGAGTTATTAATTGCAAATTGATTTGATTGAAATTATAAAGTTAAAAGCTGAAAGACGGACTCCCCATCTTGCAAGACGACCAGTAGGGTTATTTAGAGAGAGAAACAAGTGCTTAATGATCTGTGTAGACAGTTATAGTCCTACCGTTTTCTAAGTAACAACGCCAGTGTTCCAGTGCTGTAAGCACAGCCAGGGCTTCTCTTTCTGTAACACTGTAGTTGCGTTCGGATCCGGACAATGATCGACTCATATACGCTATTGGGTGTTCCGCGCCATCGACAGTTTGAGTGAGCATTGCGCCGACCCCGAAATTACTTGCGTCTGTGTGCACTTCAAACGGTAAGTTATAATTTGGACAAGCTAACACTGGTGCTTGTACAAGGGCAGATTTAAGTCCAATAAAGGCTCGGTCTGCTTCATCAGACCAATGAAAAGTAGGAGAATTATTTTTAGTAGATGTAAATTTATTCAAGGGACCAGCAATGGTACTAAAGTTAGGAATAAAACACCTATACCAAGAAGTTGTGCCTAAGAAGCGTTTTAGTTCCTTTGTAGAAGTTGGCACAGGATAGTTAAGAATAGCGTCGACTTTTTCTGGATCGGTACGTAGAACCTGACAATCTACAACATAACCTAGGTAACGGAGACGATCCCGAAAAAAATGACATTTATCAAGATTTATAGTTAAGTTAGATGATTTTTATTTTTCAAGTACACGCTTAAGAAGGGAGACATGCTCCTCAAAATTATCACTGATAACAATCACATCATCTAAATAAGCAAACACTCTCATTTCAAATTTGGGACCGAATAAGGAGTCTATTAACCGTTGTTGGGTAGCTGGAGCATTGGTCAGACCAAAAGCAGTTACTTTAAACCTTAACGTGCCGCGACCCGGAACGTAAAAAGCAGTTTTATCTTTATCACAATCCGCTATTGGTATTTGCCAGAAAGCCTTTGACAAATCGATGCTAGATATGTATTTAGCATTTTTAAGATTGTCTAGTATTTCAGAAACATAAGGCAAACTATAAGCATCCTTCTTTGTGATAGTATTGAGTTTTCTGCTATCCAAACAAAATCAAACGAGGTTTTCCGTCTTTTTTATTGACTAATAAGATAGGGGAAGACGAAGGACTCTCACAATACTCAACAACATCTAAAGACAGCATTTCGTCTACCTGCTTTATAAAAATTTTTTGCTTATCTGGTGACATACGATAATATCGTTGCCTTATAGGTGGGGCATCCCCAGTATTAATCCTATGAATAATGACAGAGGTCCTACCTAGACCTTTTTGCTCAAATGAAATCTCTTTGTATAGCCTAACAATACTATCTGCCATTAATTTATGATCACTACTCAGATTATTATAAGAATTTACAAAGTTTAGGTTACAGATATTAAATATATTAGCATTATTGCAAGAATTATTTGAATCACAATATTTAGCACACATTTCAAATTTCTTTCAGAAGTCTATTCCTAAAATAAGGGTAGTTTCTATATTAGGAATTACAAAAGCTTTAATATTTTTTAATTTTTTTTTATGAGAGCTCGGCATGTGACCTCACATCTACCTGATGGAAAGCAGTATGAAGGTCCAAGAACAAATGCAACCAACATTTACGATCTACGTAACCGTTGATTGCATCTATTATGCCGGCTTAAGATGCCTATACACGCTTCGTTTAAAGGACTCGAGATTATAGGAAGAAGGAAACACGCGAGCAGGTAGAGCATTCCACATTTTAATAGTGCGACAGATACACGAATCACCAAATTTTTTAGTGCTGGTTGGTATAGCCACAGTATATGCATGCATTTTGTTACCCACTCGTGAAGTCCTATACCGGAAAGGAGAAGGAGGAATGACATGAAAAAGTTCTTCAGAACACTCTCCATGATAAAGGCGATAAAACACGCTCAACGACGCTACATCTCTGCGAAGCTGCAATGGCTCTAGAGTGTACGTGAGCTCTTTGTTTTCGATAATTCTCGATGCACGCTTCTGCAGACTATCGAGAGCATGCAGCAAGTATTTGGCAGATCCACCCTAAAGATGCGAACAGTATTCCACACAAGGCCGTATCTGAGCTTTATAAATCAGATGCCTGAGTTGAGGAGTAAAATACAATCAATAAATATTAAATTTATTTTCATAAAACACAGGTAAAAGCATATAACCAATAGAACTAAGACTTTGACCTCCAGCTGCCGTGACCGCGATTTGATCATCTACACATAATTTTAAGTTATATTTTAACAAAGTTAAGTGGACATTATTACCCAGGATATTAACCACAGAACCAGAATCATAAATATATAAGTTTTCATTATTATAAATATTAATTTTAGCATAAGGTCGGGGATTATTAGAAGGTTTGTTATTGAAAACCGCAGCTAGTTTGTTTGAGTTGAATAAATTGTTTATTGTTAACAACAATTTTTTCCAATCTGATTTATCAAATAAAATAATTGAATCATAACTACGGTTTTCACATACTAGTTTTTTGAATTATTAGTAGTTTTCTTAGGTCTACAATTAGGACAATCTGGGAGTCGTACACCACATCTAAAACATAAAATGATACGATCTGCTGTACACTGTGCCATGGAATGTGTATTAGTTCGACAGCAATAACAATAACTATTATTAAGAGAAAACATATAAGGAGGAATATTAGTATTTATAAAATTATTGTTATTAGGAATGTTATGATTAGTTTGGAAATTGGCATTATTAGTAAAATTATTATTAGGATGGTTATCATTATTATGAAAATTAGTATTAACAGAATTAGTATTGTTATTGTATGGATTATTATTATTATTAAAAACATTATTTTTATTAGGATTCTGATTAATAGCCGAACATTTATGTTTATTATCTGTTAAAGATTTAAAATATGAAAACTCTGGAGCAAGTGTTTCAGATGTTACCCTAGGCTCGTGAAATTGAGACAATCTATTTTGAAAAACCTCGTAACTTTTACAGATCTTAAGGAGCTGTTCCATTGAGTTAATATCAGCAGACGGTGCTAAAGTGCTAGCATAACACGGACGAATATTGTGCAATAATATTTCCAGTTTGTCTTCCTCAGGTATATTTTTACTTAATCGTGAAAACATACCAGACATAATTGAAGAGTAAATAGTAATACTTTCATTCTCCCCCTGTGTGCGTGAACGAATTTCTTGTAGAAAACGATAATCATAATCAGGTGGGCTAAAATCCTGTTTTAATAAACTTATAAAAATATCCCACGATACTAACTGATCGCGAACGGCACGAAACCAATGTAAAGCATTTTCACTAAAAATTTCAGTACCGAATAATATAACTTTATTAAAGGGTATGTTTCTAGCGTTTATGAAATCTGTCATATGTTCAATAAAAGCACGAACACATGTTTTACCATTGAATTTTAATTTAGATAAATCATTGTAGAATCCTTGATCACAAGTTACAGAAATATTTGTTAAAGTATCAGTAGGTACTGCGTCATTTGCTTTAGAATGTTCTGAGAATTTTAATAGTTCATTATAAAGACTATTAAAATTATTTTTTACATCACCGATTAGTATCATATTTATCCTATCAGATGAATTTGGGCGATTGATTCGATGGTGAATATGATGAAGCAGAGTTTGAGTACGAGAAAGTAGATTTTTATCAAATTGGACAGATAAACTATTTACGTTAGTAAGAGCTTTATGAAGACTTTCCTTTGTAGCCTCTATATCCTCATTAAAATCGTATCCAGATTCAAGAATATCCTCAGCTGGAAATAATGGAACTAGTTTAACTATCTGCTTGCGCAGGTCATTGATGTTATCAGCAGCGGTACCTCCACGAATATTAACTTCGTACGTTAACTCAGCTTTTTGTAGCGATAAATATTTAATTTCGTAAGGCATATTAAAGTAAATTTACGAAAAACAGTAATAAAATATAAGTTGTGCAAATAATATGAAGGTAAAACAAAACTAAAATAATAAAAATAGCTAAAGCCAAAACCCGTCCTGTTACAAACATAAAATACTTATAAAACTAATGTGTTTTAAAAAAAACTACAAGTAAAAATAAGTACTTATCACTAAATTATAAATATAAAAAAACAACACAACAAATGTTATATAAAAAAAATAACCAAGGTAATAGTATAAGGTTAAGCTAATATATTGATAAAACTTAAAAAATAATATATTATATTTACACATTTAAACTTATTATTAAACACAAAGCTTTACAACAAAAACACACTATAACACAGACCAACACCATTGAAAGCATAAATAAAAATACTAGAGTAACCTTGACCTTAAGCAAGTTGGGCGCCACTGTCACATTTAGACTTTCTGGTAAGATTAACAGAGAAAGTAAAATGCGAAAATTTAAGTGTACAGGTTTATTAGAAAAATAGCAAAGATTAAATTACAAGGTTTATGATAATGAATATAAGAATTAAGAAAGTAAGCAAGAATTGTAAATATGAGAAAAAGTTAAGAAAAGGGAACAATTAAAAGTGAGCTAAAGTAAGAGGGTCGTGAGTAAGGTCAAAGGAACTCCGTATTTGATATTAAATACCGCACTCCCCTGGAGTCGTTTCACGGCGTCGGTCCTGTTGACTTGGCGTCGCGTTCTGAAACTCGGCGTCGCGTTTTCAACTTGGCGTAATGCCAGGTCAGTGCGGGGGACACAATTTGCGTCGTCGCTGAGCACTCAGGTTTAAGTATATACGTAATCCTGGAATTAACCGTTCCATAGCATTAATTTAAATTCACTGCCTGATGTGAGAATTTTAGCCAATTAACGAAGCGAGGAGGCGAATATTTAAATTATAATCTAGCTATCTAGGTAATTGGCAGGCAAGCATGTACTAGGCAGTGACGGTTACAAAGGGGCTAATGGGCTAAATAAGGTAAATTAATTAAGAAAAATAACAGGAACTTTGTTCATGCAAAATTATACTGAATTATATTTTAAAACCTAATAATTATTATTACTTAAAGTTTTATAATCTTATAACTAAATATAATACTAATATTAACACTTTTTACAGACTAATACATTATGAAACTTAACTAACACAGCCTAATTAAAATATATTTGCACAACTTAACTTACCCTTAGTACGGAAACTACAACACTTAACACCTTTATTATATATTAAATTATATTATAATATTACAATTTTAATAATGTAAAAAGATTAAAAAATATAATTAAAAGAACAAAGTGTTCGGCCTATGATTTAGAAAAGTGTGAGGTAGGTCTTAAATAACCGCTAACGTGTCAGCAAGCGCGCGCAAAAGTCTAAAGGTCTAGTGATGGGATGCGTATGGTTTAATTGAAACAATCGATTAGATATTTATTTTGAACCAATTTGTAGTAATATATGCATCTTATATTTTAATAATAAGATGCATTGTTACAGCGTTTATGTTCACTTCCAACACAATAGTGTTATTCTTTGGTCCCTAAAGACCTTTTAGATTAGTTTTTCATATTTACTTTTTTATTTTTTATATTTTTTTATTGCCTCTCGTTACTATTGTTATTAGTTTTATTTTTGCCTACTTTTGGCCAACCCCTTTGGAATTTACTTAATGATTTTTTTACTCGTTGAAAAGCGAGTGCTTTCAAAGGGGCGGGGATGTTACGGCCTTAAACCGGCCTATACATTCTTGTAGATATGTAGGTAGTTTTCGCCTATGGTGAGAGAAAGGGATAGAAGCCTCAAACAGTGCATTTTTACGCCTCGCACGCGCCGGTCCTCTGTCCGACGTTGTATATACGTACCGACGCCGGCCCGTCCACGTATCGCTCTCATAGCGGACGCGACACCACTCCGTCGCCGTTCTTTGTGGATTTAAAGTTCAACCTTACACGATCGTGAATCGAGTACTGACGAAGAGGAGAATAAAAGAAGAGAAGACAGAAGGAGAAGAACAAAGAGAAGAATCACCATAGGGAGGTCTCAAAAGTAGGTACTGTAAAACACAATATTCAAATCCCATTTTGTCATTTTTTTTCCCACGCGCGCCACCACGAGTGGTTGTTACCAGCCCTAGCCAAGGCTCTCGTAGCGTAGACAATTTGAGTCAATACATTTAGTACGTAATATTGATGGATAAAATTTTCAACCTAAAGATTTAAGTCGTGTTATACCCGAGATATGGTTGAAGTAAGTGCTAGTGCAAACTAATACATCTTCAATTAAATCATTACACCCATAAATTCATAGTAAATATATCGTTAAGTATAATATGTCTCAAGTTATATTATAAAAAAAAATCTTTACCATAATAAATTTTGTGTGAATTAATATCAGTTAGCACTAAAATTTCACAAAAAACTGTTAATTGTATCACTAGACACGAAGCTATCTCCGAAACTAAAAGAGATAGCGACACGTGAGTTAAATCAAAAAATGCGATTTTTTTTAAAGCAATGTGCATTAGAAAACTGAAAAACGATATAACTCAAGTTGAATCATTTAGCACCGGAGGCACAGAAATAAAAGTATATTATACTAAAGTATATTAAGATGTTGATTGTAAAGCTAGTTTTTTCATAAAATCCTGAACATTATTTTGTCATTCTCAGATACAAACATAGAAATCTATTTTTTATATTAGTTAAATTTAATAAGTAGCGCATGTACTTATTAAACTTAAAAATTATTCAAATCAAAATAACTTTTCTATATTTGTATGCAAAATCAAATTTAACTCTTCTAATAAAATACGAAGATATTATTTAATTTAATAATCGGTTCATTTAAATACTAACCGAACAACAATATAAGATGCGTACGATGCAACTCGCCGAGCCAACTCAGGTAAGCATTCTTCTAAACACGGTTGACACAACTCGTTCCATTCTAATCCAAACGAACTTATTTTGGATACAGTGGCGTCGAAGCGAGTCAACTCGAATTGCGACCCGTCAGCATTTTTTTCAACTCGGTTGACTCGAGTTAAAAAATTTACGACTCGTTTCATCACTAATATAGGTATATAAGCAATTAATTTTTGAAATCTATCCAATGAAGGATATTGATTTCTACAAAAATATATTATACAAAATGAACTTAGAAATTAACCCATTTTGTATGTTCGGTAAGCAGTATTGAATCTGTATTTAGTTAAACCCTTAAGGAAAAGCTTTAACAAATAAATGTACGTTAAAAATAATAGCTAGCGGCATCTATCAGACATTTCTAGTATTAAGTTAGGTTATGAAAACAATCTGTGGGCAAAATTTTTCGGTAGAGGGCGCTGCATATTTTGTAATGTCCCATGGCAATAATATACTAGTACGTTTTTATTTGTACAGTTTGCGTGGTTTGGGTGTTTATATAATAAAATAGAATAGATTTCTTCTGGTACACATACCATAATTTTTACTGTCAAAAACTCCAATCAAGTTTTGGAAATTAGACTCTTATATTAAATTAATGGTCATGTTGAGAAAGCCTTTTAGGTTTTCAACTACCGACACTGACTTTTTTGTGAGGAGGTCAAAGTGCTATCAGTTCGCCAACTTTACGCGCTCAAAGTAAAAACTTAAGATTCATAATTAAGATAGAAGCTATCACCCATAAATATTCTTTTAAAAGAGCTTAACGATTTGTGTGGACGGCGGTTCCGAAAATCTACAACAGGGCAGGTACTAAAGAACTTCTTCTGCCTGCAAGGTCACCAATAGCTTCTCACTATTACTGTTACTTTAGACTATTACTAAACTGAAGATTTGTTTAAAATCCTTACTTCCTTGCCATTATTCTTTACTTTATAGTATACTAGTTTTCGTTGACCCAGCTTCACCCGCCATTTTATGAGTTTAATAAATCGTACTTAGTTTGCCCTCCCAGACATTTTTATAGACCTATCAACGAGAAATAATCCCACCATGCATTATATCGTGTTATATCTTAAAAGGATTAGGCGTTTTCGATGAAAGCTTCTAGAGTTTTAGAGAAAGCTTTGAACAATAATGGTAATATTTCAGTCAATTTACACAAAACCTTTAATGAATTATACAACTACACCTTCCTCAATATACTCTGTTGATAGATGATTAGTCACTTTCTATACCAACAAGTAATATTAACTTATTCTATCTAATATGGGTATCACAATCAACTTAATGTAACCAATTGTATATACCTACCTAAATTGAAACTTATGGTTAGAGCCTCCGTAGACTTGTGGTTGCGCCTTTGGCGTTAGATCCGGAGGTAGTTAGTTCGATTCCCACCCATGCAAATAAGTATTAGTACGTTTTTCTGTACAGTTTGTCATGGCCTGGGTGTTTATAAAAAAATAGAATATGTATAATATCATTGTTTCTGAAACACATAGTACAAGCCTTGAGCTTAGTTTGTAACCATAGTAATTTATGTAAATTGACCTACATATTATTATTATTATTATTATTATTTGAAGTCTGCAATTTCAATGAATAATAATAATACTTTCTATCGATGATGATGTTTATAACTTGAGGATTTTATTAAATTGACACAAGGTTAATTCCTATAATCAACATATAGGTAACGGTTCGTTATTTTCCGGTACAGACATGGCAGATCACATTTTTAAATGGAAATAACGATTCGTTACCGTTGATTATAGGACTTGGACATACTCATAATTCACTGTGTTAATTTGTATATTGATTTTATTATTTTTTGCAAATTTAATACAAATTTTATAAGTGCTTACAAACATTTAAAGAAAATTATGTTTAGACCATTAAAAGATGTAGAGAATAAAAACATATCTTTTAGATTACAATTTTTATTTACAAACAAAAAAATAAAGCAATAAATTAAATAAATATAATATTATCAAATAAATATCTTCTATCAAATAATTTCGAAACTCGAATTCTGAAAATGGTGCCAAATACTAAAAAATATTAAATAATACTGTTTTTATTAATGTTAAGTTTCACAGCATTTCTTTGTTGTATATAGTTATGGCTCGCTCTGTATGCTGGGGTATTGTGGCCACTTTTCATGTGCTTTGACAATCTTCCTGACACTACTGAAGGTGAGCAACTGACCAACAGTGGAATAGCATAATTTTTATTGGCATTTGGAAACACACCAACAACTGAACCAGAACCGGAATTCACGTTTCCATATGATGCACCCATACCTCCTAATCCGTAAGCACCTCGAGATTGGGTGTGGGGATGCAACATCTCCCATCTATGTTCGGGCCTCATCTTCGAAATATTATTACCGTCAACAGGCAAAACTTTAGGGACGTACTGTGATTGTTTCGGGGTAGATTTTGTCTCCATCACTAAACTCGAAACTTGTTCTGATTTGAACTTATTTGCCGCCATCCAATCTTGAGGTTCTAAAGTAATCGGTGCAATATTAGATTCTTTGAGTTTTGTCTGCATTGTTTTGTCATTGGGTAATGTAAGCATTTTTGCCTCGCTCGATGATTCAAATGCTACTTTACTTATTGGGTGATGCATTGTTTTTAAATTGGGTAATGATACCATATTTGGTTCTAAAGTAATCGGTGCAATATTAGATTCTTTGAGTTTTGCCTGCATTGTTTTGTCATTGGGTAATGTAAGCATTTTTGCCTCGCTCGATGATTCAAATGCTACTTTACTTATTGGGTGATGCATTGTTTTTAAATTGGGTAATGATACCATATTTGGTTCTAAAGTAATCGGTGCAATATTAGATTCTTTGAGTTTTGTCTGCATTGTTTTGTCATTGGGTAATGTAAGCATTTTTGCCTCGCTCGATGATTCAAATGCTACTTTACTTATTGGGTGATACGTCTTTAAATCTTCCTTACTAACTTCAATAGCCACTTTACTTATTGGGTGAATCGCCTTTAATTCTTCCTCAGTAACCTCTAAATCATAATGTGGCTTATGATTAGCTAATTTGACATGTTGGATTAAAGCACCATTAACGTGTTTTTCTTTTAAATCTTCATTAGCATCCTTTATTTCAGTGTCGTCGTCTTCAAATGCTACTTTTCTTATTGGATGATATGCCTTTAAATCTTCCTCACTATTTTTAAATGCTACTTTACTTATTGGATGATATGCCATTAAATCTTCCTCAGTAACCTCTAAATCATTATGTGGGTTATGATTAGCTAATTTGTCATGTTGGATAAAAGCACCATTAGCGTGTTTTTCTTTTAAATCTTCATTAACATCCTTTATTTCAGTGTCGTCGTCTTCAATTGCTACATTACTTATTGGACGATATGCCTTTAAATCTTCGTCACTATTTTTAAATGTTACTTCACTTATTGGGTGATATGCCTTTAAATCTTCCTTAGTAACCTTTAAATTATTATGTGGCTTATGATTGGCTAATTGGACATCTTGGATTAAAGCACCTTTAGCGTGTTTTTCTTTTAAATCTTCATTTGCATCGTTTATTTCAGCCTCTTCGTCTTCAAATGCTACTTTACTTATTGGATGATATGCCTTTAAATCTTTCTCACTAACTTCAATAGCTACATTATTTATTGGGTGATACGCCTTTAAATCATCTTCAGAAACTTTTAAATCATTATGTGGCTTATGATTGGCTAATTGGACATCTTGGATTAAAGCACCATTAGCGTGTTTATCTTTTAAATCTTCATTAGCATCATTTATTTCAGCGTCGTCGTCTTCAAATGCTACTTTACTTATTAGGTGATATGCCTTTAAATCTTCCTCATTATTTTCAAATGCTACATTATTTATTGGGTGATTCGCCTTTAATTCTTCCTCAGCAACCTCTAAATCATTATGTGGCTTATGATTAGCTAATTTGACATGTTGGATAAAAGCACTATTAGCGTGTTTTTCTTTTAAATCTTCATTAGAATCCTTTATTTCAGTGTCGTCGTCTTTAAATGCTACTTTACTTATTGGATGATATGCCTTTAAATCTTCCTCAGTAACCTTTAAATCTTCCTCAGTAACCTTAAAATCATTATGTGGCTTAAGATTGTCTAATTGGACATCTTTGATTAAAGCGCGATTAGCGTGTTTTTTTTTTAAATCTTCATTGGCATCAATTATTTCAGCCTCGTCGTCTTCAAATGCTACTTTACTTATTGGTTGATATGCCTTTAAATCTTTCTCACTAACTTCGATAGCTACTTTACTTAATGGGTGATACGCCTTTAAATCATTATGTGGTTTATGATTGGCTAATTTGACATGGTGGATTAAAGCTTCATTAGCGTGTTTTGCTTTTAAATCTTCATTGGCATTCTTTAGGCTATTAATCATCACATTATTAGATAATTTGGCAACTTGGGTAGTAGAACTTGTAAGCATATCTTCACGATGTAATTTTTCAAAATCCGAGACGCCCTTTTGTATAAGATTGAGGGCATCTTTAGCCGTTTGAATTCCTTCATGGATAGTCTTGTCGGATGCGGATTTTTTCCAGTCACTCAAACTAGCAGATTTTTTTTCAATCTTCATTAAATGCTCTTCAATACTATCAATCGCTTTTTTAGCTATATGAATATATTTTTCTAAATTCCAGTGATGGTCTTCTGCGGTTATAAATTCATTGACATCAACATTTATATTTTGGCCTTCCGTTAGTTTCTCCTCCATTTCCATGTTTCCTTCATTATTCCGATAATGATGCATAGGATAATGAGGCTGATGACGATGATGGTGGTGGATAAGCGGCTGGTGCGGCTTCTTCTTGTGGAGTTTATGAACTGTTCTAGCTTCAGTTGAATATTCGTTGGAACCAATTATAAAGTCTGCGGTTGGTTTTACCTTAAAAATTTCCGGTGTAGACTTCTCTCGTTCCAAAAGCTGAGAATTTTCTTTTGATATATTGTTTCCTCCATTGTTGAAATTAGTCGGTACCGCTAGGGTAAAAGTTAACACTATCAAGAAAACTACCAGTGACTTCATGGTAAGATAAATAAATACTGAATGAAATCTTATTCAAAATCGTTGGTATTTAAACAAAAATGGTTTCGATATTACGTGATTTTGAGATAAAATTCAAAGATAAATACTTCCATATTAAAAAAACTACTCACGTTTTCATAATTGATATGAAATGATTAATATATCTGGCTCATTACAAGATTGACTTTATCTAAATTAAGAAATGTTCACGTACTGCTACCTCAAGGGGGTGATAGTGATGATATTATCATATCAGTTAATATTTTTTACGTGATTTAATATTATTTTCTCTCACGTTTAGAAACCGATGATTTTGAAATATATTTTATTATCTGTGCTTAGTAGTAAAATTCCTATCAGTTGATGCAATGAGTCCTTATCATTTTTTTACGAAACGAGCAGCTAAACATAAAGTACAATATGTGTACTTTATTTTGGATGAGAAACGGACTTACAAGAACAATTATGTTTCATTATAGGTTAAACTCATTTTTTTACATTATACCTACTACATATGTTTAGTCTATATACCTAATAACGCGTTGAGCTTTGGTGTATATTAAGAAAATTATCGGCGACGATAAGGAGACAAACCTGGGCCCTATGAGGCCAAAGACGTCTCAAACTCCTTTAGGCAATTATATAATATTACATTATATTGCTGGCGGAGTTTGACTTAAAAACACTTGGGTGCCTGGTTCAAACCCAGGTGTGTACCAATGAGTTTTTAATGTAAAAATGTATGTACATTTGTTTAACAACACCACTATAGTGCCTCGGAGAAAACAGTTTATAGAGGGGTTATTGAGTCAATCTAATATCGTGACGAACTAGTCACTTGTTCGGTGTAGACTCGTACCATCGGCTACAACGCGGTGGGATTAAAAACCCCTTCGCTAAGTACCCTAGGCCGTCTAGGCGGTCTCGGGCGCCAAAGTCAAAAATATTTATTTCATGTAAACCTTTACAGGTATTTATGTATTTATATAATCATAGCATATGATAATTTACCCTCATCCGGCTGAAGAGCACGACTAGAACACCCCATAGCAGATAAACCATTGTACAATATTGAAGTAGTACAGAATCACTATCGCCGTAAGGCATCCGTGATGATATATATATATATTAGGGTGGAGTGAAAATGTATGGAGATTTTTTTTTTGTAATAGCATAGTGTCTATGGATGAGTAAATGAAGTATGTGAAATATTGTTTATGTAATATAATGGTTTGAGGTGCCCCAGCACGAAATAATTTTGAAATAACTGAATAATTTTGTTCATTCTTGACAGCCTCATTTAGATGTATGTAAACCCTAATAATCTATCAGAGTAGTATTTTGAATGTGTTTGAAACTTATATTATATGTTATAATAAAAAAACAGAGTTAATGGTGCCCCAAAATCTCTTAAAACAAAAATAAATCAAGAGTTTTCAAATAAAAATAAGGTTCATATTAATAAAATATCTATGAAAATTTTTTTACATATTCCCAGGTAGCATTTTGACGTCCCTATGACGTCAACTTAGTGTCATTCTCGACGTAATTGACGTCATAGGGACGTCAAAATGCTACCTGGGTTATTAGATTAATTAAGTAGAAAATTCGCGTTTAGTGTTATAAAAAGGCATCATCTGACGCGATAACAGTCTGGCCCTAATAAAACCATCATGTTTTTCCTCTCCACATTCTGCACCTGAAACTTCTGTTACGAGCTTGATGCAACGCTCCACGGCTTGAGTATGACAAGGAAAGAATGCTATATACCAAGTTCACTTACTAAAATTTCCAGTAAGACTTCAGCAGATTTTTTTAGTTATAGGTGGCTCTGAAACAGTAATCTGACTATCGTCAGGGGTGTCCACTCTGCGCTTTAGGTATGAAGCTACAAGTACCCGGCCGTACCCATGGATGGGTTTTATTTTTGAGAGCTGCCGCAGTGAGCCGCACGTTTGTATGATACACACTAACGCGCCTCGTCGCGATTTTTAATATTAACTAAAATGAGGTCTAAAGCTTATTGTGCCACATTCGGTTGCTTAAATAATAGTCAGAAAGACCTATCAGAAACTCGAGTACGATCACATGGCAAGAGCTAATAATGGGAGTTTTATACGCATCTGTTTAGAGGGCCATTCAACAATATCTTGTAATGGTTCTTGAATAAAATTATCAGAAAAGTTGCTGCTGGTGCTGGTGCTGCTGCTGCTAATAATTATTATTTCAACAACTTGAGAACGAGAACAGAAAGACAATTTGTACCTACCGGGCTATACGAGTCCTCGTTGATGGTACGACCTCGGGTCGCGAAACCATTAACGCAGGCGTACCCCAAGGATCTGTGCTATCCCCTACTCTCTTCTTGCTGCATATCATGATGATATGCAGCAAGAAGAGAGTATGTGCTGCATATCAAGAAGATGTGCTGCATATCATGATTTGTTATCACTCGGTAATACATTGTTATACATTGCTATGCAGACGATAGCACTGTCCACGGTCAATACTTGATGCGTCAGCCCCCAAGTCGCGTCGAAACAGAGGAGTATAGGAGTTCTTTGGTAAATGAATTGGACCAAACCCTGGAAAAAATCTCAAACTGGGGTTCTCTTAATCTGGTCCAGTTTAATGCCCAAAAAACCCAGGCTTGCGCATTGACAGCAAAAAAGACCCCCTTTTCTCACTTTCCCTCCCTTCAGAGCATACGTTTACCATTGTCTCCAGTTCTCAATATCCTGGGATTAGAAATACGCTCCGACCTAAACCACCGCAACTATATTGAGAGCTTTGCGAAGATAGCAAGTAGGAAGCTCGGCGTCCTTAATAAGGCGTCCTTAAAACTTGGTCCAATTTAATCCAAGCAAAACACAATGTTGTGTAATGACGGCGAAAAAATCCCCTTTTACTCATTTCCCTTCTCTTCAGAGCACCCAGCTATCGCCTTTACCATCCCTCAATGTCCTTGGTAAGTATCTGTTATCTGCTCTCGATACCCTGCAGAAGCGAGCGACTAGAATTATTGGAGACGAAACGCTCAATAAAACCTTGGAGCCGTTGCAGCTTCGTAGGGATGTGGCATCGTTGAGCGTATTTTACCGCCTATACCATGGACAGTGCTCTGAAGAGCTTCTCAACATTATTCCCTCTTCCCCTTTCCGTTACAGGACAACACGCACTGGTTGCAAAATGCATATGTATACCGTGGCGGATGTACCAACTCGTACCAAACGTTTTGGCGATTCATACATCTGCCGTACTATTAAAATGTGGAATGCCCTACCAGCTTGCGTATTTCCTTCCTCTTATAACCTAGAGTCCTTTAAAAGAAGCGTGAATAGGCATCTGAAGCCGGCATAATGATGGCAACCAGCGGTGCACTTGTATGCATCCGCTTGTTGCTATCATTCCTGGAAATTGCATAGTGCTTAACATCAGGTGGATGCAAGGTCACATGCTGAGCTCTTATAAAAAAAAAAAAAAAGGTGCGACGGTATTTTACTCAACTCAGGCATCTGATTTATAAAGCTCAGATACGGCCTTGTGTGGAATACTGTTCGCATCTTTGGGGTGGATCTGCCAAATACTTGCTGCATGCTCTCGATAGTCTGCAGAAGCGTGCATCGAGAATTATCGAAAACAAAGAACTCACGGACACTCTAGAGCCATTGCAGCTTCGCAGAGATGTAGCGTCGTTGAGCGTGTTTTATCGCCTTTATCATGGAGAGTGCTCTAAAGAACTTTTTCATCTCATTCCTCCTTTCCGGTATAGGACTTCACGAGCGGGTAACAAAATGCATGCATATACTGTGGCAGATATACTAACCCGCACTAAAAAATTTGGTGATTCGTATATCTGTCGCACTATTAAAATGTGGAATGCTCTACCTGCTCGCGTGTTTCCTTCTTCCTGTATAGGCATCTTAAGCCGGCATAATAGGTGCAATCAACTGTTACGTAGATCGTAATTGTTGGTTGCATTTGTATGAAGTTTCGTAAGCATTTTTATTAAGTTTAAAGAACTTGTTAGTGAGTGATGAAGACTTAAAGGCGTATCACCACTGTAATTCTCAAAAGATTGATGATAATTCTATCACTAACTTCATGAAATCTGTTTTGCAATTTGGAAAACCTTAAGAATGTTAATGAAGATTTAAAAGCACAACACGCTAATAATGCTTTAATCCAACATATCAAATTAGCCAATCATAAACCACAGAATAATTTAGAGGTTACCGAGGTAGATTTAAAGGCGCATCACCCAATAATTACTTATTGGGTAACATTTGAAGTTAGTGAAGAAGATTCAAAGGCGTATCACCCAATAACTAAAGTAGCATTTAAAGTTATTGAAGAAGATTTAAAGGCGAATCACTCAATGAGTAAAGTGGCATTTAAATAAAATAGCACATTCCACTAAACCAAATGTGCTTAAAACAGTAACAGTTTCGAGTTTATTGATGGAGACAAAACCTACCCTGAAACAGTCACAGAAAGTTCCTAAAGTGTTGCCTGTTGACGGTCATTAAATTTTGAAGATGAAGCAAGAATATAGATGGTAGATGTTTCTTCCCCACACCCAATCTCGTGATGCTTACGTATTAGGAGGTATGGGTACATCATATGGAAACATGAATTCCGGCTCTGGTTCAGTTATTGGTGTGTTTCCAAATGTCAATAAAAATTGTGCTATTCCACTGTTGGTTAGTTGCTCACCTTCAGTAGTCTCAGGAAGTTTGTCAAAGCATTCAAATAGTGGCTACAATGCCACAGCACACAGAGCGAGTCATAACTTTATAGAACAAAGAAATACTATGAAAGCTAACATTCATAAAAACATTTCCACGATTTGAGTTTCAAATTTGTTTGATATATTTAAAATATTTATTTAATTTATTGTTTGTGTTACTTATTTTTGATTGTATTGATTTTGAAATTTTAATTATAATTTTGTGCAATTCAAAATATATCTTGTTTTAATTTTGTGCCTCTTCAAAGTAATAATGATTCAAACTTGATTTCCATAATATGCGTATTATAAAATAAAAATGAATTTAACATCAATTAATGGCCAATTCCTATATTCAAGGGTAACAGTAACGGTTCGTTATTCCCATTTAAAAACAAAAACATCCGTAGCTTGATCTGTCATGTCTATATGGGAAAATATCGAACCGTTACCATTGATTATAGGAATAGGCCTCAGAAAATCTGATATCTTTATGAATTTCATCATCAATAGAAAGATAGGAGCGGGCGTTTTTTTTTATTTAAACTTATTGTAATATTTGCACAAATTCCGTTCGGAAACATAATAATATATTTTATTTATTTATCTAAACACTTTATTGCACAGTAAACAAAAGTTAGAACAAAGGCGAACTTAATTCCTTTGGCATTATCTACCAGCTAACTAACTACATATATTTATGTAAAAAACAAACATACATACTAAGACAAACAGTGCAAAACCACACATAGTTGTCTTGAGTGAGATCGAACCCACGACCACCAGACCAAGACGAATGCTTTGCATGTTTTCTTGATGCTCCATCTACCGGAACTACAAATAATTATTTTAAGATTGTTACAGTTTAAATTTTCAGACATACGCTTTTTAGCTGACGGCCTAGTTCTGCTTTATGATAATAGATGGCGTTTTGTGAAAAACTGTTTGTTACTCGCCACAAAGCTGTAAATACATATTTATAGTATATATTATTGGAATACGGCATGTGGCTCTATATCTACCTAATGGTAAGCAGACCTGCAAAGCTCAATAAATGGGGTCGATCCATACATTGTTATTTAATATCATTGATTACTCGCCAGCAAAATGTAGCGGTTACGAAATGGACGGCGACAAAGACGAGTCTATTTTAATAGCCTTGTGCTCTATCGTCACTTAATAGGCCTGTCTAGTAAGCGCACACTGAAAGGAGACTACTACCTCGACATGAAATCGATACAGTCTTTTAAAAATGAACCAACATACTAAAACCGAAACATAACCAGCGGGGTTAGAGTGCAGCCATAAAACGAAGCTTCGTTTAACGCTAACGACTGCGTTTTTGAAAATCGGTAGATTAGCGGCATCAAAAACGATGGTCACGTGGCACACCTTGCGGCTCTCGTTTTTTGAGTGCGCTAACGAACGGTAAAACGTCGGTAAAGCCTAAAATCGGTAGAATAAAGAGCCATTTTGACAGTTTGACATTAAAGAAAACGAAGACGTACGTTCGTTTCTGAAACGACACCAAATTTTTCGTGCTTTCTGTACAAAACATTTATAATTTCATATTTACGGCATTGTAATTAAACAAAAAAAATATATAATTTATGAAAATGGTCACCGAAAGCGACAGACTTTCCCACAAGGCACAAACTGTCAAGGCATCCAGCCAGATGGACTAGCAGACCCTGACGAAGAAGGACCCTTTTCAAGCATTAGCCTATGTTTAATAGTGCGCTTCCTCTATAAAGAAGTTGCATGGAAACTGATGAAACACCCATGTGCTGTTTTATTGCACCGGAGTGGTTCCACAACGGCGAAAATCCTAGGAACACTGAGGTTGCTCCTTGAGGCTTGTGGAAGTCCCAGATATCTCGTCGCCTTCTGGAATGAGCTTGGTTGGAGTAGTCAGCCGACGCAGGCAAAAAGGCCTAACCTCGTGGCTAATTGCAAACAGCGAGTCTGCCATGAACATGATGCTCAACAGTGATCAACAAGACTAACATTTTGTGATAATTCTAGTATATATTGGCCTAGTAAAAAAGGCACGGTGAACTCTTTTATTGTTAAAAAAATATTGCACAAGTGGTGGTTTTTTAAGTAACAAACAAAAGTGCAATAAATGATTTGTATTTGTGATAAGTAATTCAATAGTTAAGAGTGACTTTCAATACAACATTTTCTACATATTCAAATCACACTCAACATCAACACAGACCTTAGAGGACATTCACAGAAGATGATAAAAACACCAAGCCATAGTAACCCTAGGAAACATGTATTATTTAATCAAGTTATGGATACATGGTACGGGAAAGTGTGGACTCAGTGAACTCCTTTAAGAATAGACTAGACAAACATTTAATAGTAGTGTATTTAACAATACTAATACTTTAAAGTTGCATATATTTAATTAAAAGCGAATAATTGTTGTACTCATCAACAAGTAACTTTTTGTTTATTTATATTATCATGCTCCCCCCACCCCTAGCCCCTAACTCATAAGTCATTTGTAAATTAAAAACACATTAATGCTTGTGAAAAAAATATTTCATCCACAGACATTTAGATATGGGACTTTTATTGCACAATAAATTTTGTAGCATTGCTATAGGTACCTATGTTATAGTCAGTATGATTGTTTATGCAATGCTAACCATACACATCCCATATATTTGACTAACTTGTGCAGTTATGGATATGTATGCTTAGCATTGCATAAACACAGTGCCCACTCTTATCAATGATTTTTAATTAGTAGGTACCTACCATTGTTGTTGATATTCTTCACTGGACAATGGATCCAACAAAAAAACCTACACAGCTCCTTACACAGCCTTTGAACCAGTGTATGGTGCATACTTTTCAAATCACCTATTAATACCATTACAAGCTCGGAACCAAATCTGCATCCTTGCATAGCCTCCGACCTAGTGTATAGGGCATATTTAGAATCTTAGATATGAAGTATAAACAACTTTCTATGAGGCATTATTGCATTTCTGTATGTTTGCCTTTTCTAACATACATCTATATTTATATGGTGTAGTCAGTATGAGTATTCATGCACAACCAACCATACATATCCTATATATCTGACTAACCACAAAAATAGTGCACACTCATATCAATGATCTCTTAATTGGTACCTACCATTGTTGTTATTATTCACTAGACAACAAAACCTATTTCCATGCTCTGAACCAGTGTAAGGTGCATACTTTTGTAATCAACTATTGACATATAATTTTACAAGCTTGGGGATGGATGACACTGGAACCAAACCTGCATCCCTGCATAGCCTCCGATGTAGTTCTAGGGTATACTTTTATTATTAACCTTTATAAAAAATAACAATGTGGTGATAAAAGGTTAATAACAAAAGATAAAATGATGATACTAGAGGTGCTTTTAGACACTGGAATTTCACCTTTCCCATTTTAATTTATTATTGGGTTCAATCCCTAACATTATAACTGCTTATCATTTCAAAGTATCTATTATATATTCAAATCAATGATTTGTTAAATAGTATTTCAAATTATTAAAAAAAAAATCAGAATCCTAGATATGGAGAACTATAAAGTTCATTTATTACTAATTTTTTTTATAAATAGGAGCACAGCAATTTTTGTATCTATGAGGACCAACTTCTATGAGAGCACGAGTGATTATGTACCTATCTGGTGGTAAGCAGACTTGCAGTCCATAAATGAGGACGATTGATGACATTAAAAGAGCATGTCTCATATTATAATGAATCAGTCATTCTCATCAAGGACTCTAAGGTATGATTAAGTAGACCTACAGAGTCAATGAATAAGGACGACTGATTCTTATTAGAGCAGGTCATGTGACTCTGTGCCTACCTGTTGGTAAGAATACCTAGTCTGATCTTAGTCTTATGAGAGCAGGTCATGTGAATGTGTACCTACCTGCTAGTAAACAGACCTACAGAGTACATGAATTTATAGGTAATAATAAAATGTCTCTCCGTTTAGGGCTTCTCATCTTTTAACATTTTGTATGAATTAGTGATTGCATGAATAAGCAATTGCACAAACTAGGAAAACAATTGCCATTGTATGAACTAGGAATTGTACAAACAAGGCATGAATGTAAAAAATAACATGAAATGTTACTTTCATTTTTGTTACTGTGTGATATGTTAATGAAAAAGAATCAATATTTAAAAATATATTTATTCAGGTGTTTTATCAATAGGAGTTTATAATGTTATATTACATATAAATGATCTATTAAATTTAATTATCTCAATTATTTTTTAATATACCTATTAAATGTTAATCTATTCCAACATAAATGAAGTTTTATAGCAGTGCAGTTCTGTTTAAGACAAAATTATATTGATGTACTTGCTATACCATTACGTGGTGGCCGAGTTGGTTAGACCTTGGACTTAATAACACTTAGGTCCCTGGTTCGAATCCCTGTGTGTACCAATGAGTTTTCAATTAAGTACCTAAATATTTATGTACATTTGTTTGACAACACCACTATAGTGCCTCGGAGAGCACGTTAAGCTGTCAGTCCCGGTTTCACTATACCAACTTGTGAAACTGTTTATAGATGGGTTATTGAGTCTATTCAAAACATCGCGACGAGCTAGCCACTTGTTCGGTGTAGACTCATACCATTGGCTACAACGATGTGGGATACCCTGGGGCTGTCTAGGTGGTGCACTTATGATGATATGTATGTATGCTATACTACAAAAACAGTGGACTCCACACTGTCCGATTTGTTAGTTGAGTTTTTAATCTTTAAATATTTTTGCACCTTGAGCATAGTTAATATTACTGGGCAATTGTGGATTATTTAATTTATTGAATATTATTTGTGAGGTTGTAATATTTATTATTTTTGGTTTCATGTTGTGATCCTTTTGAATGTTTATTTATCTGCATCATAAGTTCAACAAATCTCCCGTTCTTCAAGTACTATTGCTAGTGTACCAAGAATTCTAGTCTACAAACAGGGAGTATAATTTTATAGCCTGCAGTACCTGCATCACGTTAAATTGGGTTTAAAGTAGTCCAAAAATACCCTATGCAGACAATGTTAGCTTAGTTAGGTTCACTTATCTTTTTATAGGGTTCTGAAAACAAATATACATATTATTAATATATCTATAAATATTATAAAATAGCTTTGACTAATAAATAAAGACCTAAACACCCACATAAAACTTTATAAATGTTTCTTTTATCCAAAATAAAAACCACACAAACTTAATAGTTATATTTAGCTAGGTCACTTTAATTATTTAACTTATATTATGAAACACTCCAATTTTTCAGAGCCTATAGCATTACAAGGGCAATAAATATGAATAAAACGTAATGCTAAAATCAAAGATTGGTTAAAAGTAGTTAGGTACTAATAAAGTTCATTCATAACTGCACTTACGTATTTATGAACAAATTCATCACAAGATTAGAATATTATACTTTTGCATTATGTTTTTTGTTATATTACTAGCTTACTAGTATTAAAAAATTAAAATAATACGCAATTTATTTATATTTTGTAAAATCGAGGAGTTTGTTTACTTTTTGCGGTGATGTCAAAATGACAGCGCTCCCGTTTAAAAAATATAAAATTGTCTATGAAACACCGGTAAAATCACATCTCTAATCGCTCAAACGACAGCCTGCGTTTCAGTGTACAACCTACGAAATAAAAGCGAAGGAAAAACGTAATCGCTTGAACGCAATCGTGTGCGAAGGGAAAAGCGAAGGCTGTTAATCTAGCCCCGCAGCGGGGTTAGAGTGCAGCCATAAAACGATGCTTCGTTTAACGCTAACGACTGCGTTTTTGAAAATCGGTAGATTAGCGGCATCAAAAACGATGGTCACGTGGCACACCTTGCGGCTTTCGTTTTTTGAGTGCGCTAACGAACGGTAAAACGTCGGTAAAGCCTAAAATCGGTAGAATAAAGAGCCATTTTGACAGTTTGACATTAAAGAAAACGAAGACGTACGTTCGTTTCTGAAACGACACCAAATTTTTCGTGCTTTCTGTGCAAAACATTTGTTAATTTAATATTTACGGCATTGAAATTAAACAAAAAAATATATAAAATTTATGAAAATGGTCACCGAAAGCGACAGACTTCCCCACAAGGCACAAACTGTCTAGGCATCCAGCCAGACGGACTAGCAGACCCTGACGAAGAAGGACCCTTTTCAAGCATTAGCCTATGTTTAATAGTGCGCTTCCTCTATAAAGAGGTTGCATGGAAACTGATGAAACACCCATGTGCTGTTTTATTGCACCAGAGTGGTTCCACAACGGCGAAAATCCTAGGAACACTGAGGTTGCTCCTTGAGGCTTGTGGAAGTCCCAGACATCTCGTCGCCTTCTGGAATGAGCTTGGTTGGAGTAGTCAGCCGACGCAGGCAAAAAGGCCTAACCTCGTGGCTAATTGCAAACAGCGAGTCTGCCATGAACATGATGCTCAACAGTGATCAACATAGACTAACATTTCGTGATAATTCTAGTATACATATGTATATTGGCCTAGTAAAAAGGACACGGTGAACTCTTTTATTGTTAAAAAAATATTGCACAAGTGGTGGTTTTTTAAGTAACAAACAAAAGTGCAATAAATGATTTGTATTTGTGATAAGTAATTCAATAGTTAAGAGTGCCTTTCAATACAACATTTTCTACATATTCAAATCACACTCAACATCAACACAGGCCTTAGAGGACATTCGCAGAAGATGATAAAAACACCAAGCCATAGTAACCCTAGGAAACATGTATTATTTAATCAAGTTATGGATACATGGTACCGGAAAGTGTGGACTCAGTGAACTCCTTTAAGAATAGACTAGACAAACATTTAATAGTAGTGTATTTAACAATAATAATACTTTAAAGTTGCATATATTTAATTAAAAGCGAATAATTGTTGTACTCATCAACAAGTAACTTTTTATTTATTTATATTATCATGCTCCCCCCACCCCTAGCTCCTAGCTCATAGCTAAGTTATTTGTAAATTAAAAACACATTAATGCTTATGAAAAAAATATTTCATCCACAGACATTTAGATATGGGACTTTTATTGCACAATAAATTTTGTAGCATTGCTGTAGGTACCTATGTTATAGTCAGTATGATTTTTCATGCAATGCTAACCATACACATCCCATATATTTGACTAACTTGTGCAGTTATGGATATGTATGCTTAGCATTGCATAAACACAGTGCCCACTCTTATCAATGATTTTTAATTAGTAGGTACCTACCATTGTTGTTGATATTCTTCACTGGACAATGGATCGAACAAAAAAACCTACACAGCTCCTTGTACAGCCTCTGGACCAGTGTATGGTGCATACTTTTCAAATCACCTATTAATACCATTACAAGCTCGGAACCAAATCTGCATCCTTGCATAGCCTCTGACCTAGTGTATAGGGCATATTTAGCATCCTAGATATGAAGTATAGACAACTTTCTATGAGGCATTATTGCATTCCTGTATGTTTGCCCTTTGTACCATACATCTATACTTATATGGTGTAGTCAGTATGAGTATTCATGCACAACCAACCATACACATCCTATATATCTGACTAACCACATATAAATAGTGCACACTCATATCAATGATCTCTTAATTGTTACCTACCATTGTTGTTGACATTATTCACTAGACAACAAAACCTATTTCCATGCTCTGGACCAGTGTAAGGTGCATACTTTTGTAATCAACTATTAACATATCATTTTACAAGCTTAGGGATGGATGACAGTGGAACCAAACCTGCATTCCTGCATAGCCTCCAATGTAGTTCTAGGGTATACTTTTGTTATTAACCGTTAGAATACAAAAAAACAATGTGGTGATAAAAGGTTAATAACAAAAGAAAAAATGATGATACAGGTGCTTTTAGACACTGGAATTTCACCTTTTCCAGTTTAATTTTATTAATGGGTTCAATCCCTAACATTATAACTGCATATCACTTCAAAGTATCTATTATATATTCAAATTAATATGATTTGTTATTATTTGTTAAATAGTATTTCAAATTATAAAAAAAAAACAATTCTAGATATGAAGTTGCATAAATTATCTTGTGACACCTCTTCATAAAGTTATAAAACAAAAACCCTATAGGTAATACTAGAATAACACTTTTAAAGATATTTTTTTTTTGTTCTAACAGAGCTTGAGCATAAGTAAAACATTGTTCATGCCTAGTTTCTACATTTCCTTGAAGGAACAATTTTTGTATTTTATTTGTGCAATTTGTCCTTTAGAGAACTATGAAGTTCATTTATTACTTTTTTTTTATAAATAGGATCACAGCAATTTTTGTATCTATGAGGACACACTCCACTTCTATGAGAGCACGAGTGAATATGTACCTATCTGGTGGTAAGCAGACTTGCAGTCCATAAATGACGACGACTGATGACATTAAAAGAGCATATCTCATATTATAATGTATCAGTCATTCTCATCAAGGACTCTAAGGTCTGCTTAAGTAGACCTACAGAGTCAATGAATAAGGACGACTGATTCTTATTAGAGCAGGTCATGACTCTGTACCTACCTGTTGGTAAGAATACATACAGTCTGATCTTAGTCTTATGAGAGCAAGTCATGTGAATCTGTACCTACCTGCTAGTAAACAGACCTACAGAGTACATGAATTTATAGGTAATAATAAAATATGTCCCTCCGTTTAGGGCTTCTCATCTTTTAACATTTTGTATGAATTAGTGATTGCATGAATAAGCAATTGTACAAACTAGGAAAACAATTGCCATTGTATGAACTAGGAATTGTACAAACAAGGCATGAATGTAAAAAAATAACACGAAATGCTACTTTCATTTTTGTTACTGTGTGATATGTTAAACAAAAAGAATTAATATTTAAAAATATATTTATTCAGGTGTTTTATCAATAGATATGATAGTTTATAATGTTACATTACATAAATAAAATATAAATGATCTATTTAATTTAATTATCTCAATTATTTTTAATATACCTATTAAATGTTAATCTATTCCAACATAAATGAAGTTTCATAGCAGTGCAGTTCTGTTTAAGACAAAATTGTTATATTGATGTACTTGCTATACCATTACGTGGTGGCCGAGTTGGTTAGACCTTGGACTTAAAAACAATTAGGTCCCTGGTTCGAATCCCGGTGTGTACCAATGAGTTTTTAATGTACCTACCTAAATATTTATGTACATTTGTTTGACAACGCCACTATAGTGCCTTGGAGAGCACGTTAAGCTGTCAGTCCCGGTTTCACTATACCAACTTGTGACACTGTTTATAGATGGGTTATTGAGTGTATTCAAAACATCGCGACGAGCTAGCCACTTGTTCGGTGTAGACTCATACCATCGGCTACGAGGTAAAATTATTAAAACCCCTCCGCTGGGTACCCTGGGGCCGTCTAGGCAGTCTCGGGCGCCGTAAGGCACCCATGATGATATGTATGTATGTATGCTATACCACAAAAACAGTGGACTCCACACTGTCTGATTTGTTAGTTGAGTTATCTTTAAATACTTTTGCACCTTGAGCTAAGTTAATATCAAAGTTAATAAAAATATAATGGGCCATTGTGGACTATTTTATTTATTTAATATTATTTGTGAGGTTGTAATATTTATTATTTTTGGTTTCATTTTGTGATCCTTTTGAATGTTTATTTATCTGCATCATAAGTTTAACAAGTCTTCCGTTCTTCAAGTACCATGACTAGTGTACCAAGAATTCTAGTCTATAAACAGTATAATTTTATAGCCAGCAGGACCTGCATCAGGTTAAGTTGGGTTTAAAGTAGTCCAAAGATACCCTATGCTGACAATGTTAGCTTAGTTAGGTCCACTTATCTTTTTTATAAGGTTTCTGAAAACAAATATACATATTATTAATATATCTATAAATATTATAAAATAGCTTTTGACTAATAAATAAAGACCTAAACACCCACATAAAACTTTATAAAGGTTTCTTTTGTCCAAAATAAAAACCACAAACTTAATAGTTATATTTAGCTATGTCACTTTAATTATTTAACTTATATTATGAAATACTCCAATTATTCAGCGCCTAAAGCATTACAAGGGCAATAAATATGAATAAAACGTAATGCTGAAATCAAAGGTTGGTCTAATAAAGTTCATTCATAACTGCACTTACGTATTTTGGAACAAATGCATCACAAGATTAGAATATTATACTTCTGAATTATGTTTTTTGTTATATTACTAGCTTACTAGTACTAAAAAATTAAAATAATACGCGAATTATTTATATTTTGTAAAATCGAGGAGTTTGTTTACTTTTTGCAAGTGATGTCAAAATGACAGCGCTCCCGTTTAAAAAATATAATATTGTCTATGAAACACCGGTAAAATCACATCTCTAATCGCTCATACAACCTACATCTCGTACAACCTACAAAATAAAAGCGAGGGAAAAACGCAATCGCTTGAACGCAATCGTGTGCGAAGGGAAAAGCGAAGGCTGTTAATCTAGCCCCGCAGGATGAATTTTTCAAGTGTGCCTTCAAGGCCAAATCCTATACTACAAGGTATATCTAAAAATGCTCAAAGGAGTCTCGGGACCAATTTTGATAAAAACTAAAACTGCAGAATTTTGAAAAATGTATTCATTCTCCTAGCCGGGAATCGAACCGGTTGGTTTTGAAAAAAATGAGTCATGCAATATTATTACACCAGCTATTAGTGTCGCTTATAAAAACTAAAACTGGATCATTAGACTTATGAAAAATTCATTCTCCGGGAATCGAACCGGTTGATTTTGAAAAAAAAAGTCATGCTGTATTATTGCACCAGCTGATAGTGACCCGTATAAGTATTAAATTCTGGTAATATTAAAGGAAAGTGCTCATTTTTAATAAATATATATATATCATAGGCCAAATCCTAAGATTTGGCCTTGAAGGCACACTTGAAAAATTCACCCTGTTTATTATTATTTACTTAATATTACGTAGGTATCTATTAAATAGCAAAAAGATATGATGATTCTTATATAATTATGTCGACAATAAAAAGTGTAATGCCTTGCCTGCATGCGTTTTCCAAGCGAGGCGTGAATAAGTTTCTTAAGCAGACATAGTGGAATCACCAACTAAGCATCATTGTTTGAGAACATTCTTAGTTGTTATATTGTCATTTACCAACAGGTCAATGTAGGGTCACATGTCTTGGTCAATAAAACAAAGCAATAGCAATAGCAAATATTTAATGTTTTGTTTTATATAAAACGCACACGGAGTGGCGGTCATTAGTAACGAGACCGGTAGGTCGGTCTAGCGAAATTATAGAGACCTCTCCCTCTCACATAAAACATAAGATTATAAAATAAATAAAAAAAATATATTACACTAAAAATATGAACTTTACAAATTTTATTATTTATTTATTCAAAAGTATATGGGTAGGATTAGTTAATAAAAAAAATACATACAATTGTATTCCCCCATCAGCGTGCTGCGATGCTGCTATTTGGTTAATGGAGAGAATGTTAGTTTCACTATTATACTGTAAGTACTCTATGAGATTTTGTTCGCCTTTATTTATTAACAATAATAATAATAAAATTTTATTTCAGATACTTACAACTAATTAAGTTATTACAGTGAATAACAATGTCAATTAAACATTAACAAACAAACAAATAAAATTACTATTATGAAGTGAATTAATTTATTTAAACTATGTCATATCAGTATTACAATCAGCTTTGAAAGGCATTTTGTGGTTTTTACACTGAGCATATACATTTGTATGCACAAACTTGTTATGCATATGATATATAGTTTGATAAATTTTCTTAATTATAATATAATAATGTTGATGTAATATTTACTTTAATGCAAATTCTTCCGCTAGTATTCAAATGAAGTCGACATGTTTCGCTTCTCCACGAAGCGAAAAAACATAAACACCGCTACAAGCTCGCCACATGTTAGATGTTGCCTCCGAATACCATCGGCGAAATGAGGACGGGTTAATCCCCCCGCTTGGTACCTAAGGTCGTTTAATAGGTTCTCGGGAGCAAAAAAGCACCCGTGATGGTATTTTTATAATATTTAACTTATTAAGTTTGTTTGATTGTCAGATTTGTCGCGTTGTGTTGTTGATATTTATTATATTATTCATACGTCGTATTTGCGTGGCATGTTAGTGGTTGAGGACATCAAAGTTATTGCAACCCTTGGGTACCCAGAGATCTCGACGCTGAAGCACCACAACAAGCCATTCGGTAAGTTTAATTTTAAACTTAATTTGCGGTGCGTAACGCACAAGTGTGAGAAGCTTGGATTGAATAGTTTTGTTTCCCTGCTTCTCGCACAACCTATATGGTTGTGCGAGAAGCAGGCCACGCAAATACGACGTTGGAACAATATAATAAATATCAACAACACAACGCGACAAATCTGACAATCATTTGTAGGCGCCTAATACATGGCGAACGAAACACTACACAAATATTTGTTAATCTAGAAGGCCGCACAACTACATTATCTCGGAACAAAACATCCTCTTTTTTAACACAAATTATATTAGAATCAAAAATAAATTAACTCAGGGACTACCCCATTTTGTTAAGCCGACTGTCATATTGCATGACCACAGATTAGCGTCCATAGAGTATTATCAAAATCGAACATAGGTCATCCACTTTGAATTCCTCAAACATGCCAGACGCACTGTACCGCCATGGCAGACCAAGCATAGCTCTAAGGGCCGATTTTTCAATACCCAGTTAAACAGTCTGATAGCAGTTATTCTATAGTTAGCAAGAAATTGGATTTTTCAATGGTTGGATAGTGTCAAAGTGACAGATAAACACACTAACAGTGGAATAAATTTATCTTGTAGTTCAAGCGTCAGTTAAAACTTATCAAGCTGTTATTGTGGTCTGTCATGGTTATAATTTTAAAGTATTTTTGCGTGATTTCCTTTTAAATTCGGAAACATGGAAATGTTTGACTCAATTGAAGATTTACTTATCGTAGAAGAAATTATAATGGTGAATTATTTAAAACCAAACCGGAAAAAAGAGTAGTCAGAGAAAGATTTGACCATACCAGCTGGGACGAGGATGAATTTAGGAAAATATTTCGTCTCCAGAATGAAACTGTCAATATTTTACTTGCAATGATCAAAGAAAAAATGGATAATCCAACGGAAAGGTACCTAAACGATTTAATTATATTTAACTTCCTTTTTTCTAACCTAACTAACCTACATACTCATTAGTAGCTATTTCTAGTTCCTAGTGTTTGTTTACTTTAAACCCATGAAGATATAATCATATAAAACTCAGTGTTTAAAATCATCACTGATAATTTAAACATTAAGTACCTATATAAACAAATTTTTTTCTTCAATTTTCAGAAACCAATGTGTTCCACCCATCCAGCAATTACTCCTCCAGACCAACTAGCAGTTTCAGCCAATAGACCAGACATACTGGTGTACTCTCGGTGATTGAAGAAAGTAGTACTTATAGAACTCACCCTTCCGTGGGAAACAAACATTTCTAAGGACCACAACATCAAGTCGAACAAATCTTTTGATCTCACAAACGAAATTACTAGAAACAGATTTCAAACTCAACTTTATGCAGTGGAAGTTGGTGCAAGAGGTATCCCAGCAGTCTTTGAATCGACTATCGAAGGAAGGATCTTGGCCTTCCGAAATCAGCCGTCGGAACTTTTATGGAGCGTGTTTCCAAGATGACGCTAACAGGATCATATAGTATTTGGTTGAGTAGAGAGGGTAGTGAACACAGTCCAGATGAGGGTTCAAAAGGCCTTTAAACCTACTTCGCGTCTCAAGTCTGTTCATACTTTATAAATAGAAATAAAAGCAAAATAATAAATGTATTCAGTTTTTTATTTAATTATTTACACAAAAATCAACACATAATATAATAGACAGTAATTAAAAATAATATAAGATACCTAATGATAATCAAACAATTTTAAAAGAGCCAATTTGAATGACGAAACCAATAAATTTTGCCATTTCCAACAACCCAAAACCCTTTCTAGGTATTAAACCTGATGTAGCATTAAAAAGGGAACTAATTTTTTCCCATGTCCATTCTTTCTCTTTATTGGTAACGGCATCAGTCTTTTTATTTTCTATAATGTACCGGTATTTAGCTATTAGATCAGCTAAAATGCGTGTCTCCGTTTTATTAAAATTTGCTAATCGCTCCCGTTTCTTTTCCATATTTTACTGAAGAAAGGGATTCGTTGAGATAGCACCAATACCGAGTAATGCGTAAATGCTACACTTCTCACACATAAGATCAATATGAATGGTTATTCTACAAAATTGGTAGTTTGGTATACTTTTGCATAATAATATCCTAAAAACTTAACTATGAAAAATATAACTTAAACACACGTCGAGTCTTCGGTCTACCCTCAAGGAATCTTCTCCCCTATATTATCTGTGGGAATCTTTTTACATAATAAGATTATATGAACATAAAAATTTACAAAAATAATAAATCCTAACCTAAAACATATGTCAGTCATACGCCACTGATAAAATATCACGCTCTCTTTCTAACATGTGCCATTTTTGGTAAGTCATTCTGGCTCTGACAAAGTTTAATGTGAAGTTAGATACAAAAATCCTCAGTTAACTAGCTGACTGAATAAACGTGATTGAAAAATTCAAAACCTTTATTCCTCTGTTAAACAATAAAATAAATTAAACAAGCTGATAACTAACAAGCGACTTATAAGACGATTGAAAAATCGGCCCTAAGTCTATTGTTATATGGAACGCGCAAGGTGTTTTTTTTTAATATGTACTGTAACGGTTACGGTTGAGATATGCGTGTTTTGCAGATTGAACCAAATAAAAGCACAAAAGGATAATATTCAATATTTAACTTATATTTTTCACATACACTCGGTACGACATTTACAATGACACTTGTCTGAACACATATTTCAAAAACAAGTAGGTAAAAAGATTCTGAATTTAAATATGTATTCAGCTAGTGTAAAAATAAAATATAAAAAACCATAAACTAAAAACTATCCGCAACATCCTCCGCGCCAAAAAGAGAAAGGATATAAAATGTTTGTATTATTATAAATTATTTTCGAAAAATTATAATAATAAAAACATCACATAACCATTTACAGGTTAAGCCTTCAGGTACTTTTATGACTCGACCCGAACGAGAAATGAAAGGCACTTGTAAAGGAGGAGATGCCAAAAGTTTTGTTGATGCCAAAGGTGTTATGTTGTTAGTTTTAGAAATTATATTGGAAGAATCTAAAGAACTTAATTCAAGGGGATAGAGTTTTTGAAACGGTCTTATACGTTCGCCGCTAGCGGTTTTAACTTTAGCTACACGAGCATGACCATCGATACCCTGGAAAATCTCTAAAACTAAACCTAAAGGCTAATTTATTCGTTTAGACTCGCATTCTATTAATACTATGTCACCTACTTTTATAGGAACTTTACGCACATTACCTTTCTGTAAAAGAGTAGATATGTATTCCGATCTAAACCTTTGTCTAAAATCCGTTCGTAATTTTTGTAAATATTTGAGACGCACATTGAAACTATTACAGTCAATAAAATTTAGATCAGTTACGTCGTTACAAGGTAATGGCTGTATGAACATAGTCGGAGTCAGTGGAATTAAATTTTCAGTATTATCGGAAATGTAAGTTAATGGTCGTGAGTTGATTACAGATTCACAGTCACAAAGTATTGTCTCTAGCTCGACGTAGTTTACACATGATTTGCCAAGAGTTCTGCGCAGTAAATCTTTAACTACACGAAGCATACGTTCCCACCAGCCTCCCCACCAAGGAGCAGCAGGTGGAATAAAGTTCCATTTTATTCGTTTAATTGAAGATTGGTTCGTAACTTTATCCCAATCAACATTTTTAAAATAATTATTCGCGCCAACAAAGTTTCGACCATTATCGGAAAATATTTCATTAACGCGTCCTCTTCTTGATATGAAGCGACGAAGGGCCATTAAGAAACATTCAGTCGACATAGAGTTGGCAAGCTCTAAATGAACAGCACGATAGACGGCGCAAGTAAATATAATAATCCAGCATTTTTCTTTAGAACGTAATATCAATGGGCCTGCTAGGTCAACGCCTGTTATTTCGAATGCCTTACCACATGTTATTCGGCTTAATGGTAAAGGCGCAAAAGGTGTCTGTCCACTCTTCGCTTTATATCTTCTGCATATTACACATTCTCTTACAGTCTTCTTCACTAGTTTCCTCACACCAATAATCCAAAATCTCTCCCTCAATATACTCATCAGCATTTGTGTGCCGGCGTGATTTTTATTAAAATGCAAATCTCTTACCATACATTTTATTATATCATGGGAACGAGGTAAGACTATCGGAGATATAAATATTCATCTTCTTCGCTCAAGGTAAGTCTACTTTTTATCCGTAATAACCCATTTTCATCTTTATAGTAATTTAATTTATTAGGCTTTACTTCATAACCTTGACCATAGTTTTCTCTCTGTATTAAAGAAAATAATTTCAATTCAGCCTCATTAATTTCGTTTAAATTAAGACTGTCATCATTATTCTTTATACATTTTTTATTTATATTATTATGAAATCTATATAACCATGCTATCATACGTATTATTTTATTATATTTAGAAAAATAGCATAAATTAGTAGAAAAAATATTATTTACAACAGTATTTACATTATTTGAACTTTTTTGTTCCATCTTTACTTCATTCTCATCGACATTAAGTTCTGATTTTGACCAATTATGTTGTGGCAATTTTAGCCATTCAGGCCCAAGTCACCATCGACTGTCAAGAAGAATTTTTGGATCACATCCTCTTGATGGAAAATCAGCTGGATTCATATCCCCAGGCAAGTGAAACCAATTTTTACTTGTGGTATGTTCACGTATCTCCTTCACTCTATTGCTGACAAATGTCTTCCACCGATCTGGATCTTTTATCCACGCCATGACAACACTAGAATCAGTCCAACAGAAAAGGTTATATTTATTAATAATTCAGATTCCTTTACCTGAGAAAATAATCTTACTGCAATTAATGCCGCCATTAGCTCCAATCTAGGTATAGTTAATTGTTTTAAAGGAGCTATGCGACTCTTAGCTAATAATAACTGTACATTAACACAGCTATTATACATAGTTCTAATATATACACACCCAGCATAAGCATATTTACAAGCATCAGAAAATACATGGATACTAACATCGCAATCGCTAATTTTAAACAACGTAATTCTTCTAGGAATGCGACATTCTTTTAAATATTGTAATTTTGAAAACCAATTTAAAAAATCATTTTGAATATTATTAGGAACTCTATCATCCCAACTAATTTTCAAATTACATAATTTTTGTAGTAATAATTTTGGAATTAAAGTAGTAGGTGCAGTAAAACCAATAGGGTCAAAGATAGCTTGAGCGATTGATAGTAAACTTCTTTTTGTAATTATATCTTTATGGGATTTCATGTTAATATTACAATACATTTCATCAGTTTTAGTGCACCATATAACACCCAAAACAGAAGTAATTTCAGTTTCATCTACTTTTATAGGCGACGAAATCCATCCTCGTAGTTCAAAATTACCTTTATTCATGACTTCTTTGGATTCATCTATAAATGTCAATAGTTCTTCTTCACTATCAACACTAGTCACACAATTATCAACATAAAATGATGATAATAGTTTTTGAGCTGTACATTTTAATGTACCGGGGCTAGATATTATGTTGTTTAAACCATATTGTAAAGTTGCTGCGAGTAGAAACGGACTTGATGTGACACCAAAAACTACACGACGATGTCGGTAAGTTATTAATTCTTGCTGGTTCTCGATGTCTCTCCACCACAAAAACTTTAAATATTCGCGATCTATTTTATTTAACGAAATTTGTAAAAACGCCTTTTTAATATCGCTAGTAACCCCAATAAAACCTTTTCTAAAATTAATTAACAATTTAGGAATAAGTTCTTAAAAATTATCGCCTTTTTGTAAACACATATTCAAAGACACACGATTATAATCTTTACAAGAAGCATCAAAAACGGGACGTATTTTGGTAGTTAGACTAGCTTCTTTAATAACCGCATGATGTGGAATATAATGTCCACTTATTAAATTTTGATCAGGCGCTTCTTAAATTATATTAAATTTTACCCATTCTTTAAAAATATTATTATATTCAGTTAAGTTACCTGTAGTTATAAGACGTTTAGTACTAGACGCTAATCTCCTTTTCGCCAACTTAAAATTATTAAGTAAAACAGGATAACCTTCTTTCCATGTTAATCGAACTTCATATCGGCCTTCACTATTTATAATTATGGATTTTCGGAAATTCAACATTGTTTCGGAATTAATTTCGTGCTGTGACTTTACTAAAGACGGATCTTTTATGCCCAAGGATTCTAAATTCCATAAGTCAGAAAGGCCAATATTATTTGTAGACAGTAAACTTGTCAACATGTCGGTATTATGTCATGGAAATTCACTTATTTAATAAAGGTCCTTGGAAAGTCCAGCCTAGTTTCGTTTTAATAATTACAGTGTTATTATTTAATTTATAAAACTCATTACATAATATACAACCTAAAAAATTAGCACCTAAAAGTATACCTATATCAGAGTTATTGTCGTTTATATGTACATCTGACAAGGTAATATTATATTGGGAAAGTAATGGTAATAAATCAGAGTTATTAATAAAAGGTAACTTACCACATATTTTTGGAGTACTTAAGGCGGTTAATTTTATTGATAAATCGCAATTACTAACGTTTGCTATAGTAAATTCATATATTTTGCGACTTTCAACCTTAGTTTGAACCCCGCCGAAAAGACAGTTACCTACTAGTTCAGTTCCCGTATGCGGCAAGCCTAATTTTTCAGCAATATCTGCTCTAACATAAGGCCTTTGGGATCCGCTATCGAGTAATAATCTAGTTACATATTTACAATTATTGTGTACAATATAAATTAACAGAGTCTGTAAATAAGTAGTATTATTTTTATTACACAACACTTTAGGGTCACTCACAGACTTAACTGAATCACACTTTTTTATACCGAGATCGGGACACATTATAATATTATGCCGCTTCGCGCAGTGAATGCACTTGGTAAAACTTTTGCAAATCTTTGCATAATGACCAACTTTTAGGCAAATTGTACATCCATGCTTCTTTTTAATATAATTTATTTTTTCTTCCAAAGACATTTTTGCTGCTTTATAACATTGAGAGCTATTATGGGTATCCTTATCACACCAAATACAAATATTTTTATTTAATTTATATTCCGATTCTGTCTTTTGTTTATTTTGATTTTTCGTTGCTAGGAAACAATTATCAGCTGTTGGCGTGACACATGACGTCTCTAGATTTTTTGAAATTTTGACACGTTCCTCACTTTCGACTTCATTCCGAATAAAATCTAATAAATCATCGTTACCTTTATTTTGGCGTGTCCATGCTCTCAGAATATCCACAGGAATCGCCGACTCTATCAAGGGATATAACATAACTGCATATTTGTCGGATGTCACACCAAGTGACTCCAAAGCTCGTAGCTGCGTCGACAGTTTGTCGTATAACGATCGTAGGCATAGAGTTTCTTGTTTAGACTGCAACAGAACTAAATTCAAAATTTCACGTACATAATTTATAATCATGAATTCATCCTTCGCAAATCTCATCTTCATATGCTCTATGGCTTTATAATAATTTGGACCACTCGGCGGATAACTTTCCACTAATTCTCTGGCATGACTGCCAGGTTCGGTGGCCTGAATCAAATATTGATATTTGTCATCATCATCTATATTTGGGTCCTCATGGATTTTTTTGAACTGGCCCCAAAACAATAGCAAATTTTTGACATTACCATCAAATTTTATTAGTTCAATGACTGGGAGCCTGAAATTTCTATTAGTAGAACGTAAATAAAATGGGATATCACGGCTTGTACCGGGACAGTCGTTCTCTAGGTTTTGAGACTCACCATTGGAGTGTCTAATGGTCTGGGTACGCTCCACATTTACTTTAGATTGGGACTGAAGCGCGCCCTCTTGTAATTTGATTAATTTGTCGTACCTGCATTTTAAAGTAATCCATTTGGCGTAGTACTCTTCGGCTGTTTCATGATCATTAATGATCTCATCCCCAGTTGAGGTATCATCTGCCAGCCGCAGTTCCTGCACTCGCCTGTCCACTTCAAAAAGTCGCTCAGCATTAGATTTTAATAATAAATAAGCTGTTTCGACATTACTTAACTGGATATCCGAAGCGTCGATGAACTCCTGCAGTGTATTGAACGATTTGGTGAATATTCTTCTGAACACTGTCCTCTCCTTTTGCAACTTTTGCATTTTTATATATTTTTTGATCACGGTCGCCAATATGTAACGGTTACGGTTGAGATATGCGTGTTTTGCAGATTGAACCAAATAAAAGCACAAAAGGATAATATTCAATATTTAACTTATATTTTTCACATACACTCGGTACGACATTTACAATGACACTTGTCTGAACACATATTTCAAAAACAAGTAGGTAAAAAGATTCTGAATTTAAATATGTATAAAAATAAAATATAAAAAACCATAAACTAAAAACTATCCGCAACAGGTACGACAAATTTACACATATTACTCTGCTCACATACTAAGCTCTAGGCTTGTACTATGAGCACCAGAAGCAACGATATAATACATATTATATTTTATAAACACCTAGACCATGACAAAATGTACAGAAATAGCCTTTTTTTTGCCATGAGTCGAATCGGGAATCGAACCCACGGCCTCCGGACACAACGCCAAAGGCTGTGTTAATTGTTGGTAAGTAATATTCACAAAACAATCTAATCTAAAACTGCGCGCCACTCCACTGCATTTATTACTTACCTTACCCAGGTTACCCAGGCTAACCAGACTCGCTGGCTGGTTACGAACCACGCGGAAGTAGGCACCGACAACATCCATAGAGACGTTACATTTAGTGGAGGGCAGATACGCCCAGGTAGATACACCCCTCCACCAAAACAATCAAAATTGATCTTAAGTGTACTATTATTTTTTTTTTTGCAAAATTATAGCTGATCACGAATGTTATTGCTGCGCGTGTTGAACAAAAAACTTTACAATTAAGGACATTTTCAGTACCTAATAATTATGTCAAAAAATCCTCTAAAACTATTGTCAAAAGGGCGGAGATCCCCCAAAACAAAAATAAATTAATCCTGGATCCGCCCCTGGTAGAAAGCAGTTATTACAAATCTCTTTGTGTCTATTGTTTATAATAGTATTTGTAAGTTTTCGCACTGTGTGCGAACCGAGTCCGAGATGTAACGCTGGTGCTAGATAATGGCAGAACTTTACGTCCTCTCAATAATTTCTCGAATATCAATCGGATGCAGTGCGACCTCGGGCTCGCTAATCAAACAGTGGCTCGACGATGACTGACTTTGAATCTCCCTGATGTTAGCATACCTGCAAAATCCATTAATGAGATCGATCAATACATTGCTGTTTAAAAGTATTGTTCGCTCCCACTATGTTGGCTAAATGATACTGTCACCGCGGCGCTAAACGGGTTAACTTCAGCGGATTACTAAGGATGCTTCTAATCGTGGGAACAATCTTGGAATTGTTGCGTAGAGTTAGAGGATATATTTAACTTAATTTGCTTGTGTTTTATTAACAAATTCCTGGAACTTAACGGTATGTCAAATACCTCGTAGATGATATTATGAATCTTCCGTACTTCCGGTTTGTGCGTTACACAGGTATCTTCCCTCATTTACCATCTTACTCTATTGTAGGCTATCCTGCCTTCTATATATTAGAAGTATTTTAGTGGAAGTTCGAAAAAAGTAAAAACAAAATACATAAATATAACTATTTATTTTTCATATAATATATATATATATTAATAGAAAACAAATAATACCTAAATAAATACAAAATCTTGCTGTAATAAAATCAGACAATATAAATTTATTTATTATTCCTTACGAAGAAGTCAGTGTTTATTCGTGGTGTCTCTGGATTTTGCTAGTAGGGAGGTTCATGTGCGCATCGTGAGATAGAAGATGCATGTGATTGCCGTGGAGATCGTCAGAAGAACGGCTGGTATGGACATTAGAAGTCGACTGATGCATATGTCCCATCCTAGTTGCTGCGGCGGCATGCTCCATCTCGCCCCACGGTGCTTGCTGCTCAGCCTTCTGCATCGCGTCCTCGTGCATCTGCTTTTGTCTGTTGAAGTCCACGTTCCTGTACCCGTAGCTGGGAGAGGAGTATGAAGCATGCTGAGACTTCATTATCTGGCCCTTGGATATCGATGGCGCGCAACTGACGAGCAGAGGAATTGCGCATCCTTCGATGTCAGCGTTAGGGAATAATCCCATAACTGGTCCCAAGGCTGAAGCTTGAGCGGCTCCACCTGCGATAGCAACGACAGCTGGTCCGTAACCCCCATAGGAACGAGCTAGTGGGTGTTCTTCGTGCTCGGAAAACATCGTTGATTTCCATGGATGTTCATTTTCACGATAATGCAGAGCAGAAGACGTATGATCGCCAGGAGGTAGGTAGAAAGCGATAGGTGAAGACGCTGGAGCTTGAGCGTGGCCGCAATTTGAAGAAACTGGTCCATATAGTGATGCTGATGCCGGCGCTGGTCCGTAAGATCCCTCTGGAGGAACGTATGAATCAGAGTTCTTATTCCTCTTAGGTCCAGAGACTTCTTCGTCATTTATAGGTGCAGCAAGAGCTACAGCGAGAACGATGGAGATCAAGATAAATATCTTCATGGTGATGCTTGATTGATTAACTGAAGATTTAGAGAAAGTGCTGGAGCATTTATACAAAATATTGAGGAAATAAAGATTTTAAATTGACACGTACAGGCGTGTGAGACAAATAAAAATGTTGAGTTATTCTAATTTTTACTTTGAAAATATTTGAAACATGTGTAACAAAATTTTCTTGTCGGAATATGGATTTTAAATGTGTCACGGATTATCTTGCACATGTCTGGTGCCCGAAACTTTGTAGGTCCATTTTAAAACAACCTTTATATTTTTTTATAGATACTTATTATTACTAAGGTGAAGCAAACATTTAGGCCCGCTTCATAATGAAAAACCCCGATTCATTGGTATAATTTTTGGCTTCAGTAAGTAGTTACCTATTAATAACTGTAGTTAGTAGCTAAAAAGATGACATACAATGTCAACTTTTTACAAAAATAGAAAAAATCATAAAAAGTCAATAATACATCGAAAATATTTTAATATAGTTTTATGTCATTATAATATACCCAACTTTGCTTCATAGATCACTCCTTTATATGTGGTGTAATTAAAAACTTTCATAAGAGACTATTAAACACAAAAACCCTGTAGGTATATCTGATCTGTATGTATATCGAAATTTACTTCCAGATAATGATACCCTATTATAACCCCTGAGCTAATAATTATTCAATAAAACAACGCATATAAATAGGTCCAGTAGTTTTAGACAGACATACACGAATTCTAAAAATAATAGATAATTGTTCTATAGTGATACATTTGTTTAACTTTCAATTCTATTAAATGTATTAATAGATTATTTATAGATTTACCGCCTCTGTAAACTAGTGATTGCGCCTGCTACTTGTACTAATATTTCTTCTGTGCTTTGGCGTTGTATGAAAGAGGAGGTCGTGAATTCCATTCTTACCCATGGCAAAAAAATATTAGTACGTTTATATGTACAGTTTTGTAATGGTCTGGGTGTTTATAAAAAATAATATGTATTATATCGTTGTTTTTGTACTACACATAGTACATGCCTAGAGCTTAGTTAGTCCAACATATTATTAAATAAAATAAATAAACTGTTTATTGAAAAAAATACCAACAAAAATTTTGCCATTGTCACGTCACATGACATAGGGTATATATCTTTTCGACATAGCTTAGGTGATTTAGATGTACAGGACGTGAGTTTCATTGGAAAAGTTTTTAAGAGCTTTGCAATCGTGTTGACGCTAATAGTTGACACACGTACTTTTAATATTATAAATTGGCTGTTAGTCGTTTCGATTATTTTATCTGTATGTTAGTAAAAAAAATAATTAAAAAGTATCTAAAAGCCGCACGTCCTCTTCAAGGTATCAGCTGAAAATCAGCGTTAAAGCAATCTATTGCTGTAGCATGTGCTGAGCAGGGGGGTAACCACCGACTCCAATCCCGTGAGTTCTCGTTCGACTTGAGATCAAAAATGACGTCATTTCATACAAATTATATTTACAAACTTCATAATATTGTAAATATTTTTTGGTAATTAATTAGGTACTCAAACTAGTTATGCAGTGGTTAATTCAAATAAAGATGTTTCACTTTTCGTAGTACTAAAATCATCGTTCTCGATCTCAACTCGAACGAGATCTCATTGTATCGGAGTCTAACCACCGACTCCGATTTACCCAACTGATTTCCTGTTTGTCGCCGCGCAACAAACCTCTAACTTATTTTGTATTTTGTTAATTATTTATATATTATGTAATAATGTAATTTTATTTGTGTATATTCTGTGAGTGGTGTTCAAATAAAGTTTTTCTTTCTTTCTTTCTTTAATTGGAAGTATAAAATAAACATAAACACCGCAACAAGCTCGCCATTTGTTAGGTGTTGCCTCCGAATACCATCGGCGAAATGAGGATGGGTTAATCCCTCCGCTGGGACCCTGAGGCCGTTTAAACGGTTCTCGGGAGCCAAATAGGCACCCGTGATGGTAGTTATTTTATTTTTATTGGAAGTATCTTTCAGTTGTAATAAATAAATTTATTTATAATTCATTTATTTACATTTCATATATTATTATTACAATATTATTGGTAATAGAATTCGATGTACATGAACCCTGGTAGGGCATCACAATTTTACTATATATAAAAAAAAACCCACCATCCTAAACATTAAATTAAACAGAACTAGTTATTTTTACTTTATATATTAAATACTTTTGTATTATTAATAATAATAAAATGGTTAAAAAAAAATGTTCAATACAAAAATATTAATAAATACAATGACCAACAAAATATTATTTTAATTCTAAGACAAGAAGTGTGGAGAAATACTGGAAGTGCGGAAGTTCATTTTGCATTAAATAACATACCTTGGATTATTATATAATTTTATGTCATTGTATTGCCTATTTAATGGATTGTGCCAGTAACGGTTGTACAGATTTGCCGCCAGTGGCTATTCTAATTTTGCTGCCCCTACCGACATATCATCAACCAAATTGCTTGTGTGGATACATACTCGTAGATATAAATATGAACCTTTACAATTTCTATAATATTTTGTTTTTATAAATCTATAAAATGCCACCCTAGGCTCCATCTGCTGGTAAATGCACTGGATTGGGTAGGTAACAAACTTACCAAAGTTACATTCTAAAAACATGTGGAGTATTGTGCAGACTCATTCATAAAACGTTTACTCCAATGATATTCGTACTTCTACCCCGGGAAGATCTACTATTTTACATACATATCATCACGGGTGCCTTACGGCGCCCGAGACCGCCTAGACAGCCCCAGAGTGTTTAATCCCACCTCGTCGTAGCCGATGGTATGAGTCTACACCGAACAAGTGGCTAGCTCGTTGCGATGTTTTGAATAGACTCAATAACCCATCTATAAACAGTTTCACAAGTTGCTATAGTGAAACCGGGACCGACAGCTTAACGTGCTCTCCGAGGCACTATAGCGGTGTTGTCAAACAAATGTACATACATTTTTAAATTAAAAACTCATTGGCACACAACGGGATTCGAACCAGGGACCTAAGTGTTTTTAAGTCCAAGGTCTAACCAACTCGGCCTCCACGTATATACTATACTATTTCAAATCTACTTAATTAAAATTTCCTATAAAATAACTAAACTGGTCGTCAAGGCCTTGGTACTTGGAGTAAGTATGATGGCTTAATACACAAATCTCGTATGTAAATTTTTTACATTCATAACAAAATTTACTGTGTAAGGACGAATGTGGTACTGGACCAAGTAATATAGAAGGATTAAGTAATATAGAAGATATTTAGTAATAGAATGTTGTAGCTACCGATCAAAGTCCAAATTCCAAATAGAAATGTGTAAATCATAGAAGAACATCAGAGCATTTAAGAGCGCTTGATATCGCTCTTATGGCTCTGTACTATACTAAAGCGTAAGTAAAATTATATATATATTTTAAATAATAGATAAAATCAGTATTTTTTTATTGCATTCTATTTTTAAAAATAATAATATAAGATTATCCTGATAAGGAATTTATAAATATGCATAAATTTTAAATAATAGGCCGTAAATATCGTAAATGTTCCTAAAAAAAAACTATTAGCATGCTCTTTGATTAAATATCTATCTACTATATGTATATATTTTTTGACTAGTGAACTGCCTACATAAGTAGTAAAGATTTGACTTATATTAGGCCTAAAAATATGTACAAAAGAACAATCATTTCTCAAATCTTTTAAAACTTTCTAATAATTTTGTTACGGTACCCTAAGATAAACTAGTTTAATTTTCTAAATAATCAATAAAAAAAATTAAGTATTTAATTTTATTGAGGGCAATTTTTTTTTTTAAACGACATGTAATTTTCATGGTCATTGGCCTAAACACAAATTGCAATTCATGAGTTTTCTCTTCGAAGTTAAATGGTCAGCACGGCTCTGCTGGAGCGGCTTCCGCGGTGGCGAATCCCTTCGCGATGCAGACACTTCCGGCCTATCGCGGCGTTGATCCTATGATGGAAGTTCACAACAAACACAAGCATGAGCTGAAGGAAGCTAAGCAGAGCCAGGACCACCTGGACGCTGCCACCGCTCATGACGACAAACAGAAAAACTAATTGTTGAATTTAGTATATTCTATATTTCAGTTTAAATTTTAATATCTAATAATAATATTTTTATTGTAAATTTTGTTTTATTAATTATATATGCAGTACCTATTTTATTTAATAAACTAAAAATTGTTATATTGTATATACATTTTTTTTGCTGCTTTTTTCCCATTATCTTACCTTTTCAAGATTATAAACTAAGTAGTCGAAAAATATTGTCGAATCACAATATTTTTAACTACCTTTTTTATTTTTTTCGACATTTGTGTGGACTCGAAGGCCGTAGCCTATCGGGGGGGTTCAAGAAAATTAAAATTAGAAAAATACATACAGAGTGGAATAGGGGGAAGGTAAAATTATAAAGTTATATTCAGTCGTTCTTCCCACTTGGTCAGCTGTCCAAACGGATCTCTTGTTTTGTTTTGCATCCATAATGGTAATGTAACGTAATAACAGGTTCCATGGGAGGGAATGTAACCCTCATTGAATGCAACACCAATTAAGTCGATTAGTCCTCACGAAGGTTCGTGGTTTAGGGATCCCGCCTCGATAATCGACTTGGGAGAGGTTGAGATTGATAAGTATTTAAATATATTAAAATACATAACCTTGCTAACTCGTCGCGTCAACGTCGTAAGTGTTGGCCAAGTCTACAAAATAACATTCAATATATACTAGAAACAATAACTCTAATACATTGCACCTACATTTTATATAATAAACAAACTCTTAGATAACAAGATAAATTATGGAAAACAACTTAGTTGCGCTGAGTGAGATTCGAACCCACGAACCAATGCGAATAGCCAAAATTGTATAATGAAATCAGAGAAATATAAAATCTCAGAGAGGCAAGCCAAAGTATCTTTAATAAAAAAAGAGAAAGAGAGAACCATTTATACGAAAATTGTATAAATGGTTCTCGAGTTATAAGCAAACAAGCTGGCAGACCTGCAGACTGACAGACATTGCATATGTAATATTATAGAAGTGCCTAAAGGAGTTTGAGACGTCTTAGATGGCCTCATAGTACCCAGGTTTGTCGCCTCATCGTCGCTGATAGTTTTCCTAATATACACCAAAGCTCAACGCGTTGTTTATATAGACTAAACATATATGTAGTAGGTATAATGTGAAAAAATTAGTTAAACCTATAATGAAACCAGATTGTACTTTTTTTTAGATGAGAATCGGAGTTGTGAATGTGAGTCAAGAAATTTCATAAAAAATAGATAAGGACTCATTGCACCAACTGATAGGAATTTTACTACTAAGCACAGACAATTAAATATATTTCAAAATCACCGGTTTCTTAACGTGAGAAAAAATTTATATTACGTAAAAAAAAATTAACTGATTAGATAAAATCATCAATATCATCCCTGTGAGGTAATAGTACGTGAAAATGTCTTAATTTAGATAAATACAATCTTGTAATACGCCAGATATATAAATTAATTATTTAATCAATTTATATCAACTATGAAAACGTGAGTTTTTTTTTAAACGTGCAGATACCCAGAAGTATTTATCTTTGAATTTCATCAAAAATCACGTAATATCGAGACCATTTTTGTTTAAATACCAACGATTTTAAATAAGATTTCATTTAGTATTTATTTATCTTACCATGAAGTCACTGGTAGTTTTCTTGATAGTGTTAACTTTTACCCTAGCGGTATCGACTAATTTCAACAATGGAGGAAACAATATATCAAAAGAAAATTCTCAGCTTTTGGAACGAGAGAAGTCTACACCGGAAATTTTTAAGGTAAAACCAACCGCAGACTTTATAATTAATTCCAACGAATATTCAACTGAAGCTAGAACAGTTCATAAACTCCACAAGAAGAAGCCGCACCAGCCGCTTATCCACCACCATCATCGTCATCAGCCTCATTATCCTATGCACCATTATCGGAATAATGAAGGAAACATGGAAATGGAGGAGAAGCTAACGGACGGCCAAAATATAAATGTTGATGTAAATGAATTTATAACTACAGAAGACCATCACTGGAATTTAGAAAAATATATTCATATAGCTAAAAAAGCGATTGATAGTATTGAAGAACATTTTATGAAGATTGAAAAAAAAACTGTTAGTTTGAGTGACTGGAAAATATCCGAATCCGACAAGACTATCCATGAAGGAATTCAAACGGCTAAAGATGCCCTTAATCTTATACAAAGAGGCGTCTCGGATTTTGAAAAATTACATAGTGAAGATATGCTTACAAGTTCTACTATCCAAGTTGCCAAATTATCTAATAATGAGATGATTAATAGCCTAAAGAATGCCAATGAAGATTTAATCCCAATAAGTAAAGTAGCATTTGAACATAGTAAAGTAGCATTTGAAAATAGTAAGGAAGATTTGAAGGCGTATAACCCAATAAGTAAAGTAGCATTTGAAGACGACGACGCTGAAATAAAGGATGCTATTGAAGATTTAAAAGAAAAACAAGATAATGGTGCTTTAATCCAACATGTCAAATTAGCCAATCATAAGCCACATAATGATTTAGAGATTACCGAGGAAGATTTAAAGGCATATAACCCAACAAATAAATTACCTAAAGAATTTAGTGAGGAAGATTTAAAGGCGTATCACCCAATAAGTAAAGTATTTGAAGACGACAACGCTGAAATAAAGGATGCTACTGAAGATTTAAAAGAAAAGCAAGATAATGGTCCTTTAATCCAACATATCAAATTAACCAATCATAAGCCGCATAATGATTTAGAGGTCACTGAGGAAGATTTAAAGGCGTATCATCCAACAAATAAATTACCTAATGAAATTAGTGAGGAAGATTTAAAGGCGTATCACCCAATAAGTAAAGTATTTGAAGACGACAACGCTGAAATAAAGGATGCTACTGAAGATTTAAAAGAAAAACAAGATAATGGTCCTTTAATCCAACATATCAAATTAGCCAATCATAAGCCGCATAATGATTTAGAGGTCACTGAGGAAGATTTAAAGGCTTATCACCCAACAAATAAATTACCTAATGAAGTTAGTGAGGAAGATTTAAAGGCGTATCACCCAATAAGCAAAGAAGCATTTGAAAATAGTGAGGAAGATATAACGGCGTATCACCCAATAAGCAAAGTAACATTTGAAAATAGTGAGGAAGATTTAAAGGCGCATCACCCAACAAATAAATTACCTAATGAAGTTAGTGAGGAAGATTTGAAGGCGTATTACCCAATAAGTAAAGTATTTGAAGACGACAACGCTGAAATAAAGGATGCTACTGAATATTTTAAAGAAAAACAAGATAATGTTCCTTTAATCCAACATGTCAAATTAGCCAATCATAAGCCACATAATGATTTAGAGGTCACTGAGGAAGATTTAAAGGCGTATCATCCAACAAATAAATTACCTAATGAAATTAGTGAGGAAGATTTAAAGGCGTATCACCCAATAAGTAAAGTATTTGAAGACGACAACGCTGAAATAAAGGATGCTACTGAAGATTTAAAAGAAAAACAAGATAATGGTCCTTTAATCCAACATATCAAATTAACCAATCATAAGCCGCATAATGATTTAGAGGTCACTGAGGAAGATTTAAAGGCGTATCATCCAACAAATAAATTACCTAATGAAATTAGTGAGGAAGATTTAAAGGCGTATCACCCAATAAGTAAAGTATTTGAAGACGACAACGCTGAAATAAAGGATGCTACTGAAGATTTAAAAGAAAAACAAGATAATGGTCCTTTAATCCAACATATCAAATTAGCCAATCATAAGCCGCATAATGATTTAGAGGTCACTAAATTACCTAGTGAAGTTAGTGAGGAAGATTTAAAGGCGTATAACCCAATAAGTAAAGTAGCATTTGAAAATAGTGAGGAAGATATAACGGCGTATCACCCAATAAGTAAAGTACCATTTGAAATTAATGAGGAAGATATAAAGTCGTATCGCCCAATAAGTAATATAGCATCTGAATCATCAAGCAAGATAAAGATGCTCACATTACCCAATAACAAAATAATGCAGACAAAACACAAAGAAGCTAATATTGCACCGATTACTACTGAATCAAATATGGTATCATTACCCAATTTAAAAACAATGCATGCTGAACTTAAAAATGCTCATATTGAACCGATTACTTTAGAACCTCAAGCTTTGATGGCGGCGAATGAGCTCACAGCAGAACAAGTTAGTTTGATGGAGACAAAACTTACCCAGAAATTACAGAACGTCCCTAAAGTTTTACCTGTTGACGGTAATAATATTTCGAAGATGAGGACCGAACATCGATGGGAGATGTTTCATCCCCACACCCAATCTCGTGGTGCTTACGGATTAGGAGGTATGGGTGCATCATATGGAAACCTGAATTCCGGCTCTGGCTCAGTTGTTGGTGTGTTTCCAAATGCCAATAAAAATTGTGCTATTCCACTGTTGGTCAGTTGCTCACCTTCAATAGTGTCAGGAAGTGTGTCAAAGCACATTAATAATGGCCACAATGCGCCAGTATACAGGGCGAGCCATAACTTCATAAAATAAAGGATTTCTATGAAACCCAACATTAATAAAATCATATTTTTTATATGATTTTTGGTATTTGGCGCCATTTTCAGAATTTGAGTTTCGAAATTATTTGATAATAGTTAAGATATTTATTTGATAAAATTATATTTATTTTATTTATGTGTTATTTATGTTGTGTTACATATTATTGTTTGTAAATAAAAATTTTAATCAAAAAATATATCTTGTTTTTATTCTGTACTGTTAAGTTATAATGATCCAAACATAATTTCCTTTAAATGTATGTAAGTACCTACTCATAAGATTCGTGTAAAATTTCAAAAAAATAATAAAATCAATATGCAAATTAACACAGTGAATTATGTCCAAGTCCTATGATCAATGATTCGTTAATTCTATTTAAACATGTAAACGTCCGTAACTTGATCTGTCATATCTATACGGGAAAATAACGAACCGTTACTTAAGAAAGTCCTTAATTTATAAAATTCATCATCGATAAAAAGTATTAGCATTATTCAATGAAATCGCAGACTTCAAATCATTTTTCTCGTTTCAATTTACTCGTAGGTAGGAATATAAAATTATACAATGGGTTACATTAGGTTGATTGTGATACCCGTATTAGATAGAATAAGTTAATATTATTAGTTGTTGGTAAAGAAAGTGAGGCTACATCCATTATGTGGCCTCACTTTATTTACCAATAGAGTATCCCGAGGAAGGTGTAGTTGTATAGTTCATTAAAGTTTTGTGTAAATTGACTGATATATTGTTGAAGAAAAAGAAAAATCATGTCTGAAAACTTTCATCAAAAGCGCTGCCTGCCTTTTAAGATATAACAAAACAATGCATTTGTGGGATTGTTTCCTACAAAAAAGTCTGGGAGGGCAAACTAGGTACGGGTTTTTGGTACTCATAAAATGACGGGTGAAGCCGGGTCAACGAAAACTAGTATAATATAAAGTAAGGAATAAAGGTTTTTAAAGATCTTTCCAGTTTAGTAATAGTGTAAAGTAACAGAAATAGTGAGAAACTCCGAAATTCTACAATAGGGCAGGCACTGAAGGACTGTGATATTTTGACTTCTTCTGCCTTTTCTTAAGTCAAAATATCACAGTCCTTTAGTTTCTGCCCTATTGTAGATTTTCGGAGCCGCAGCCCACACGAAACGTTAAAAAAAGGTTGTTTTAAAAGTACATTTTTGGATGATATTTTCTCATTTCTCTTTTAATTATAAACGTTGGATTACTTTGAGCGCGAAAAGTGGACGTACTAGTAGAACTTTAATCCTTAAACCTATAAGGCTTTTTTAACGTTTCATTTGAGCAGAATCTAGTTTCTAAAACTTGATTGGAGTTTTTGACAGTAAACATTATGGTAAGACTCTATCAACATCAATATCTCAAAAATATAACCCATTTTAGATAAAATTTGTATAACTAAGCCAAAAAATAAAGTGCACTCCTTTTTAAGGTCATGGGGAAAGGAAGGATATTTTTTTTTGTAATCTGAATTATACTAAGACATTACTTATATTTATATAATAAATAATCACACATACTAAGCCAAACGAGGTAAAACGCACGCAGTTGTTCTGAGTGAGATCGAACCCACGACCACCAGACCACGCGAATGCCTAGTAAATGTCAGTGGCAGACATAATATGGCAATTTTTATTGTATTGTATGTGTGCGGTTTTTACACACTCATCTGTGCTCCGATAAAGAGTGGACTGTGTTTTGTATGGGGTGGTTCTGGCCGATATTTAAGAGTACCAAAAAAATTGTTGAGAAATTTTGGCAATGGGAGGAGCCACCGCTGATCCAAATTAAGAATACAGCGGATTTGGAGTGCGAGGAGTTTTTTGTTCGTACGACTGTCCGTGACGGTGACGGAAAGTACACGTGCAGATTACCATTCGTGCCCGGTCATGAACGTTTAGGTGATTCTAAACAAACGGCTTTACGGAGGTTTCATGCTTTAGACATAGTTCCCGGCTAATAAATTGACAACCATTATCAAGAATAATTGTTTGAGGAACACCGTGAACTAGAAAAACATTATCTTCAATAATTTGAGTGACAGCCGATGCCGTAGCGCGGCGCAAGGGAAAAAGTAAGCAATATTTTGAGAAACAACAGGTAACTACAAATATGTAGCAATGTTGCTTCCTGCTGTTTGGTAAAGGGTCCATCAGGTCTATAGATAATGTCTGGAATGGACGTGAGCAAGCCTTAGGTCTACTCATTTTGCCTAGGGTTCCCTGAGTAGATTGCTTATATGCCAGACAAGTTTCGCAGTTAGTGACGAACTTGACGACATCTCCGTACATTCCAAGCCTATAGTAATTTAGATACAGACGTTTATAAGTTTTGTGGACTCCCAAGTGTGCCGATGTGGGTTCCGAATGATTTTTATTAATAATGTCATTCCGAAACTCTTGAGGGATCACTTGTTTCCAACAAAATTCAGTAGTTAGATTATTAGTGCTTTTCATATAACGATATAACACTCCAGATTCCACTCTATAGTTTGGGAAACTAGTTGGCGATACAAGACAACCGTCGTAAATCTTCTTATACCAAGCATCCTGTATGTTAGTATTAGTAGTAGTAGTGAGATTAGATATTTCGGCCACAGGGATTGCTCTGGATAGCGCATCAGGGACAACGTTGTCCTTACCGCGGCGATGCTTGCTTATTGTGATGTTTTGTTTTTTTGTTGTAGAAATAAAACATCAACAAAATTATATACAAACAAAAATATTTATTAATAGGGTTCTTAAACAGGATCAAATTCCAACCTTATCTTCAATATACATATACCGCACTCTCCTTGGAATAGCGGGCAGCCGAGGGTAGTGCAGATAGGCAGGCTTTATATATTCTTCAGGTCAGAAGTGTTTCCCGGTACCAGGGACACCAATTGCACGAGGTTACTAAACACTGATTTTACAGGTTTTAAATTTAAGTTAAGCAATAGTTAAATAAGGTTATTATTTAGATTAGATTATATAGGAAATAATAATTTTAGATTTATAGTAATTAAAATTAAATAAAGACGGTATAAAAATTTCTCCTCTGATTTTTCTACCGGTCTTTTTTGACATAAGCTTTTAGTGATGTGCCCGTACAAAATATCAGCTAGTGTTGTAGTAAATAATGGAATTATGATTGATTAAACTTTTAATATAATAATAAGCTATATTTATTAAATACGTTGTTTAAATTATATATTATTAATACGCAACGTTACAACGGCGTATGAATAACCAACCAAAAGAATTTCGGGATAAATATATTGATTTTATGCGTGAATACCTAAACCTCGCTCATATGGCTATTTCGGATTTTAACACTAATTCGGGCGGAGAACACTATTTTCTTGTACATCACGACGTTTTTCAGTCTTCTGGGGACATAAGTAAGTTACGTGTCGTTTTTGAAGGTAGTGCACAGACGACTACAGGTATTTCTATAAATTATTGTTTGCAATTCGGGTGAACGGTTACAAAACGACATCACTACCATCATGCTTAATTTTCGGGTTCCGTTGATAGTTTTTACTACTTTTGTTTCGACAGACTCGGATACACATGGATGATCGGAAATACCAACTTATATTTTGGCGGGAGTCACCTTCGGACCCACTACGGGTTTACGAGCTGACTACAAATACCTACGGGTTAAAATCTAGCCCTTTTGTTTCTATTCGGTGTTTGTATAAGTTGGCGTATGACGAATCGGAACGGTTCCCTCGCGCGTCGAAAATACTTCGACACTCAAGTTATGTAGATGACTTGAGTGGCGGCGCGGACTCTTTGGCAGAAGCTAGGGACATTCGGGACGAGCTTGTAGCGCCCATGGACACGGCGGGTTACGAGCTTCGTAAATGGTCATCTAACGTCTCTATCCTTTTGGATGGACTACCTAATGAGCACTGCGAACAACCGAGACGTTTTGATGGAGAGGCCGAAGGTCCAGGCTACCTAAAGGTTCTAGGGAATCAATGGGACCCGGTGTCCGACTGTTTTACATATCGGATTAATTTGCCATCTTTGGACGAAACGGTTACACGGCGTAATTTTTGCAGTGTAGTCTTTCGGGCCAAACTTCTGCTGCAGTCGTTGCTTAGTGATACAAAAAGTAAGGTGGAATGGGATACTCCCGGTCCACCTGATATTATTCGGAGATGGAATGAAATTATATCGGTTATAACTCATTTGAGTAAAATAAAAATACCCCGATGTAAATAATTCCTAACATTACCAGCTGATGATTTTAATCATCAGCTGGTAATGTTAGGAATTATTTACACGGTTTTAGCGATGGATCTTCGCTGGGTTAGGCGGCGGCGGTTTATTTACGGTCGGTGGATACGAACGGTACGGTTTCGGTACGCTTACTCATGGGTAAGTCTAGGGTAGCGCCGCTGAGGATAAAGCAGACCATTCCAAAGTTGGAATTAAATGGTGGTTCTCTCCTGGCAACCCTCATCAGTCATGTTGTTTCTTCTATGGAAGAAACCATTGTACTTGATGAGGTCGTGGGCTGGTGTGACAGCACAATCGTGCTCGCGTGGCTGCGGACACCTGCTCATCAGTTAGAGGTCATCCAGGGAAATCGGGTTTCCCAGATAAACGCCTCTCCAGTTAAAATCAATAGAAGATACGTACCCAGCGAACTAAACCGTGCGGATATTGCTTCCCGTGGTACGTCGGCGGCGGAACTACTTTCAAACCAACTTTGGTGGGGACCACGCTGGCTGTCTGACGTGTCGTGTCTTTATTTGAAAAGGTCCTTTAAAATCCGTACTTACGCCAAGAAACGGACGCAAGTCCTCCATGTAAGGCTGAACTGCATGAGGTCTGACCTTGAAACACGACATGCACTTAGACGTAACGCCTCTAGCTAACCGCCGAGCCGAAATAATCCAGTAGTTTCTGGATTAAATAGCCATCAATGAATTAGCACCTATGTGGCAATAAACTTGATAAGAATGAGTAACTAAAAGCACCGAAAAATTGTTTTTACTAGGCAGCAAAATCGGATGCCTAGCATTAAAAGGTAATTTCGAATTTTTAATTCGTCCGCCGACCCGAATGATGTTCTCATTATCAATAAATAAGTTAAGTTTCCGCAAACTAATTTTTATTTGTTTGTTGATTTTTATTAACAAAATCTCGTCGCTAAAATGATCTAACTGAACACACCGAAGCAAACATAATAAAGCTTTTCGCCTTTCTGTAACCGATAAGTTAACATTCTTAATCCTAACCTTAGACCTAACATTATTATAAAACCTAAAAATAAAACCGACTACATTGACTAACTTATTATATGAACTATACCTAGAAATTAAATTAAAAATAAAAGATTCCGTAGTAACGGTGTTTTCAACGTACTTACGTCTAAGACTCGTTATGTTCTTCGTATCTACCGTGACGTTATGTGGCCAAGTATGTTCTGGCTTACACAGCCAGCGTGGTCCCCACCAAAGTTGGTTTGAAAGTAGTTCCGCCGCCGACGTACCACGGGAAGCAATATCCGCACGGTTTAGTTCGCTGGGTACGTATCTTCTATTGATTTTAACTGGAGAGGCGTTTATCTGGGAAACCCGATTTCCCTGGAAGACCTCTAACTGATGAGCAGGTGTCCGCAGCCACGCGAGCACGATTGTGCTGTCACACCAGCCCACGACCTCATCAAGTACAATGGTTTCTTCCATAGAAGAAACAACATGACTGATGAGGGTTGCCAGGAGAGAACCACCATTTAATTCCAACTTTGGAATGGTCTGCTTTATCCTCAGCGGCGCTACCCTAGACTTACCCATGAGTAAGCGTACCGAAACCGTACCGTTCGTATCCACCGACCGTAAATAAACCGCCGCCGCGTAACCCAGCGAAGATCCATCGCTAAAACCGTGTAAATAATTCCTAACATTACCAGCTGATGATTAAAATCATCAGCTGGTAATGTTAGGAATTATTTACATTACCAGCTGATGATTAAAATCATCAGCTGGTAATGTTAGGAATTATTTACATCGGGGTATTTTTATTTTACTCAAATGAGTTATAACCGATATAATTTCATTCCATCTCCGAATAATATCAGGTGGACCGGGAGTATCCCATTCCACCTTACTTTTTGTATCACTAAGCAACGACTGCAGCAGAAGTTTGGCCCGAAAGACTACACTGCAAAAATTACGCCGTGTAACCGTTTCGTCCAAAGATGGCAAATTAATCCGATATGTAAAACAGTCGGACACCGGGTCCCATTGATTCCCTAGAACCTTTAGGTAGCCTGGACCTTCGGCCTCTCCATCAAAACGTCTCGGTTGTTCGCAGTGCTCATTAGGTAGTCCATCCAAAAGGATAGAGACGTTAGATGACCATTTACGAAGCTCGTAACCCGCCGTGTCCATGGGCGCTACAAGCTCGTCCCGAATGTCCCTAGCTTCTGCCAAAGAGTCCGCGCCGCCACTCAAGTCATCTACATAACTTGAGTGTCGAAGTATTTTCGACGCGCGAGGGAACCGTTCCGATTCGTCATACGCCAACTTATACAAACACCGAATAGAAACAAAAGGGCTAGATTTTAACCCGTAGGTATTTGTAGTCAGCTCGTAAACCCGTAGTGGGTCCGAAGGTGACTCCCGCCAAAATATAAGTTGGTATTTCCGATCATCCATGTGTATCCGAGTCTGTCGAAACAAAAGTAGTAAAAACTATCAACGGAACCCGAAAATTAAGCATGATGGTAGTGATGTCGTTTTGTAACCGTTCACCCGAATTGTAAACAATAATTTATAGAAATACCTGTAGTCGTCTGTGCACTATCTTCAAAAACGACACGTAACTTACTTATGTCCCCAGAAGACTGAAAAACGTCGTGATGTACAAGAAAATAGTGTTCTCCGCCCGAATTAGTGTTAAAATCCGAAATAGCCATATGAGCGAGGTTTAGGTATTCACGCATAAAATCAATATATTTATCCCGAAATTCTTTTGGTTGGTTATTCATACGCCGTTGTAACGTTGCGTATTAATAATATATAATTTAAACAACGTATTTAATAAATATAGCTTATTATTATATTAAAAGTTTACTCAATCATAATTCCATTATTTACTACAACACTAGCTGATATTTTGTACGGGCACATCACTAAAAGCTTATGTCAAAAAAGACCGGTAGAAAAATCAGGAGAAATTTTTATACCGTCTTTATTTAATTTTAATTACTATAAATCTAAAATTATTATTTCCTATATAATCTAATTTAAATAATAACCTTATTTAACTATTGCTTAACTTAAATTTAAAACCTGTAAAATCAGTGTTTAGTAACCTCGTGCAATTGGTGTCCCTGGTACCGGGAAACACTTCTGACCTGAAGAATATATATTAACAACACCACATAGTGCCTCGGAGAGCACATTAAGCTTTCCCAGTTTTACTATACCAACTTGTGAAACGTTTATAGATGGGTTATTGAGTCTTTTCAAATATCGCGACGAGCTAGCTACTTGTTGCTACTTGTTAGGTGTTGCCTTTGAATATTATCGGCGAAATGAGGATGGGTTAATACCTCCGCTGGGTACCCTGAGTCCGTTTAAACGTTTCTAGGGTGCCAAAAAGGCACCCTTGATAGAATTTTTTTGTATATCATGATAAAAAAATATTAATGTCCTGACAATTACCAACACAATAAAAACAAAATGTCAAATAAGCCGTTTTGTAGTGCCGCGCCTACTTATGCAATAATTTATTTATATTTTAATATAAATATATATTTGGTAATAAAATTAAATAATAAGTTTATTTTAACTTAAAAAGACTTAAATTACGGATTAAATTCCAGGTCAAAAAAAAAAAATGTACGAACATTTGTTTGGCAATACCATTATTACCTCAGAAAGCACATTAATCTGTCGGTCTCAGTTACACTATACCAAATTGGAAAACAGTTCATAAAAACATCGTGACGGGTTTGCCATTGTTTGTTGTATACTCAAAATACTTTGGCTACGATACGAAGTGGGACTAGGGCCAGGGGTGTTCCACTCCGCGCTTTAGGTATGAAACTACAAGTACACGGCCGTACCCACGGATGGGTTAAATTTTTAAGGGCTGCCGCAGTGGGCTGCTGCGTGGCGGCCGAGTCGCACGTTTGTATGATACTCACGCGCCTCGTCGCGATAGTTAATATTAACTAAAATGAAGTCTAAAGCTTATTGTACCACATTCGGTTGCTTAAATAATAGTAACAAGGATCCGGACCTTACGTTATTCATACTTCCAAAAGACCTCAAAAGGTAAATAAATCCACGCCTGCCACGGTTATTATTAGGCAGGTACACTAAACCTCTCCTATGTACCACATGTTGTCCTTTGTTAAAGTTATCTAAGTCTCTCGTATTTACGTACTTTGTTAGATACTTAATTACTATAGTATATAGTTTTGTTTGATAAGTATAGGTAATAATAGTGAGTGCACTACCATGAACTAACTATTACTAGAAATATTATTCAGTTTTGATAAGTAGACAACATACATACTTGCTCGTACATACTTATTTATTTTCCCAATTAGGTACCTACGTAGGTTGCCTAATAATAAATAACATACTACTAGACTAAGCAAATATACTAAGGTTATGTTTTTGTAAGTTTTTCTTTCAACTTAGTAGGTAGGTACAATATGTTTCCTTTAAAGGTATTATTCGCACTTATATCATTCCACATAAACTACCTATACTACTTGTACCTACTATTATTTATTTTGTGCCTATACACCGAAAAGCAATATTTAGTTTCATAGACAATGTAGTGTGCCTTATGGCTTCCGTATCTCCTTAGGTTAAAATACCTATGCAGCAGACATCCTAAAATAAAATTGTTTTATAATCTATGTACTTACTACTAAGTACCTAACCTAGGTTTTGTTTAAAAGAAGACAACCCTAACGTCGTCAGAAAAGTAAAGAATGACGCGATAGAAAGAGAGGCAACTTTAGGTGAATATAAATGTAGGCCATTAGCGCTGTGCGATCTGAAATTAGCTTTGTTGTGTCGGTGCAAGAGTCGCTATTTATTTAATTGATCTTTCGGAGTAGAGCTTCTGTACTTGTACTATTATTTTTTCTGTGCTAGGGCGTCGTACGTAAGATACTAGGTACGTAGAAGCTATTAAGCTAGGAACTCGTTGGATAATGTTGGCCATTTCTGCAAAATTACATTCCATGTGTGCCAGAAACACACTCACATTCACATTCACTTGTTGGTAGGCTCTGTTGAGGTCAATTGTTGAGAAGATATTCTTGTTTGCCAGTTGGTAAGTAAAGTCCTTGATTCTCGGGATAGGATAACGATCAGGCTTGGTTAAAGCATTCAAACTTTTATAGTCGCCGCATACTCTTAGATCTCCGTTTTTTTTGGGTACGATGTGTAGAGGTGATGCCCATGGGCTCTTGCTAGGCCGACACAGTCCTTGTTGGATCATGTTTTCAAACTCCTTTTTGACTTGTTCGTAGCGGTGTGGAGGTACTGGACGTGCACGACAATAAAGAGGAGGGCCGCTGGTTTCGATAAAGTGTTCAACTTGGTGTTTGGTGCTCAACTGCATTGAAGTTAGGTTTGTGGTTCCGGGGAACTCCGCCAATATGTCATGGTAAGGTTTTCCCATGTCGATACTGCGAACTGTAGTTATGTTTGTTGCCTCGACGAAAGTGTTGCTCGACATTAGGTTGGTTTTGCCGTCGATAAGCCTCCTGTTCTTGATATCGACTATGAGCTGGTGATGCTTGAGAAAGTCTGCCCCTTATATTGGTTTGGAAACTGCTGCGACGATGAACTTCCATTTGAATTTTCGCCGGAGGTTGAAATCCAGTTCTAGCGTTTTTTCACCGTATGTTGGTATGACCGTATTGTTGGCGGCGTATAAGCAGAATGGAAGAAGTTGGGTAATTACTCCTTTTATTCTTGGTATGACCAATATGTTTGCACCCGTATCATCTAGGAATGTGAGTCTGTTTAGTTTGTCGTTGATGAATAGACGGTGAGATTGTTCGGAGATGCCAAGTTCCGCCAAGTCTTGCGTCCTTTCTAGTTTTCCGACATATCTTTATTCGTTTTTTTGAAAGTGCATGGTGGTGTACATTTGAATGCTCTTGCCCCAAATCGTTGGTGACAGTAGCAGTACAGAGATGGAGAATGGTTTCGTGCAGGCGTTGGAGACCGCGAACTGTATCGTGACCGAGCTGGCGATCTTGAGTTTCTAAAACGGCTTCTTCTGTATTCAAGATGATTCGGCCGCTGACCGTACTGTGTTTTTGATTTCATTTCGGCGATCTCCATCGACAATTTCTTGACTTCATTAATTGGAAATTGTGTGTCTTCTAGTGAACTTGAAAGAGATGTAGTGCGAGAAGATACTGTTGCTATCTGTGTGCAGCTGGTCTCCAATATTGTATCAGCCAGATGTGACAATTCTTCGAGTGTTGTATTTGTGCTTAGTGTTTCAGTATCAGCAAGTGCAGATCTTATGTGGGCTGGCAAGTGATTATTCCACAGAAGTTGGAGAGTTGTATCGGGTATCTTGTCGCGGGCCAAATTTCTCATCCGTCGGAGGAGTTGCGACGGCTTTTGATCTCCAAGCTCCATTTCTGTTTTTGGAATTGGCGGCTGCTCGACTCCTCGTATGTAGCTATTAAGCATTTCTTAATTTCTTCATACTTATCCGATGTAGGTGGGTTGTACAAGAGGTCTAAAATTTGCTCGATGTCTTGTTTTTCAAGCTTCGTTATCACAATTCGGGCAAGTTGGGCCTGGCTTCCTTTTAATTTGTCCGTCGCAGCTTCTAATCTGATGAACCACAGGCGAGGTGAGTCTCTCCAGAACGGCGGTATTTGCATCGAGAGAGAAACTGCATCGATGTCTTTACGGCCTGTATGTTCCTTTTTTGGTTCTTCAGCCATTTTTTATAAGAAGGGCTTCTTTGTTCTCGGGGTCACCACTTTAGGGGTCTTGAGTACTTGAGTGTTTGTGAAATAAAACTCTTGGTTTGATGTTTTCAAGTGATTAATACTGAATGAATGTAATTAATAATTACTCCTATATTTATACAAAATAAAATTATAATATTTCCGCCATATTTTCCCGCTTCTCATTCTCCATTCGCAGCTCATTGTAGCAGTGGGCTGCGACGGCGCGGCGTGGTAGTCGGGGACTATATGAGATATCCGCGCAATACGCGCGGCCTTTTCTTGAGCGAGCGCCGCCGACATCAGCCATAGGAGACAACAGGACACTGCAGCACTGTGCGGAGCGCCTGCTTCGGTGACGCAGCTTGCATCGGAGGATGGTATTTACACAGCGGTGCTGCCGTCATTCTTCGGTTCAACAACATTCTTGTATGGACATTATAGACAATTCATATGGGCATTATAGACAAATTATATCGCGGGCCAGAAGCAATACCTACGGATAACATAACAGCTGAAACCATCGTCAAGATTGTATATGAAAACTGGATCACTCGCTTTGGCTGTCCCGAAACGCTCACAAGTGATCAAGGTCGTCAGTTTGAAATCGAACTATTCACCAAACTAATGAATATCATGGGAATCAACAAAACTCGTACCACACCTTATCACCCTCAAGCAAACGGAATGGTCGAACACTGGCACAGAACATTGAAGACCGCACTAAAAACTTGCTTAGCAGACCGAACTCAATAGATCAACGAGCAACCTACGGTTCTGCTGGGACTACGTGCCGCCATACGGTCAGACACCGGTGTAAGCGCGGCAGAACTTACCTACGGCTACAGCCTACGCTTACCCAGTGATTTCTTTGCCATAAAACCACCCGAGCGGGACATGGACTACAACTATGTCACTCAACTACGGGACACTATTAATTCGCTCAAACCAACTTCAGCACTTTCACACGAAAACAAGCGACCAATATTTGTTCACCCAGACCTGCGCACATGTAAACAAGTTTTCATCCGGAACGATGCCGTAAAAAAACCATTGCAACAACCCTACGAAGGCCCATATTCAGTGATTGAACGGAACGACGAAACATTTATTTTACAATTACCCACACGCCAAACAACTATATCAGTCGACTGTCTCAATCCTGCATATATGATCGATGAAAACAATCACTTTTCAAGCAACATTCACACCGAAGATAACAATATCATTCAAAACATCGGAAAACAAAAACCACTTGCGCCAATCTTGAAAACAGAAAACACAATCACTCGATCTGGGCGAGTCGTCAGACTGCCGGTGCGCTTCGCTTGAGGGGGAGCATTGTAGCGACATGACAACAAAAGTAAAGAAACAAGAGAAAGTCCTGAAAATAACTGTTTTTATTCCATTATATAAATAGTTTGAAACAAGTGAAATTCTGTCTATTATAGACAGAATTTCACCCATATGAATTGTCTATAATGCCCATATGAATTGTCTATAATGTCCATACAAGGATGTTGTTGAAACGAAGAATGACGATAGCACCGCTGTGTAAATACCATCCTCCGATGCAAGCTGCGTCACCGAAGTAGGCGCTCTGCAAATCTCCGCACAGTGCTGCAGTGTCCTGTTGTCTCGTATGGCTGGTGTCGGCGGCGCTCGCTCAAGAAATGGCCGCGCTAGTAGTAGTCTAGTCTTCTCTGTCCCCCCAACGGGAGATGGGCAACTGTGACGAGATTGTGGTCTCTTGACAGTAGTAGCTATTCGCTAACCGTTAATACGGATAGGTCTTTGGTGACCTTATTGTTGGTCGAAGGTGTGATGGTGGTAAATTTGTGTACTTATCGACCACTCGCAGCGATCACTTTAGCCGTTCGAGTCGCTTTCGCTCCCCGAACCGCTTCCGTTCTCGCCGCTCGCGATCGATACCAGGTCGCGCGGTAGTCGTCGTATGGCATCCGGTGGTCTAGAGTGCAGAGGGGCCAGGTCCCGTATGTCTGACGCATCTGCACGCGAGTATATCCGGGTAGCCAAACGGACAACAAAGTCGTCCAGTGTTACCATCCGGAGGTCTCGTCGCAGCGAGTCATTGCGCATAAAATAGTGCGCACCGGTTATGGTTCGCAGGCACTTGTTTTGCTGGGGCTCTAGTTTAATGATTTTTGCATCCGCACATAACGCCCACCATGCTGGCGCTGCGTATGTGAGGATGGGCCGGATGTATGTTTTATAGATGGCCAGTTTTGTTTGGATGGGGAGTCCGGATGATAACACTGGGCGCAATTTGTAGTGCGCGACCAGAGCCTTAGCGCGTGTGTTTTTCATGGTGAGTGTTGAGTCGATTTCACACAGTCGATTTTCAGTCCACAGATTGACCACAAAGCGTGAGCGGGAGCAGAGGTCGGCCGCCCTTTCGCATGACACATGGTTCCATGGGAAAAGTTGTTACGTCCCCGAAATACTCAGGTCTCGAGAGAAACCAAAGTATGCGGCGTCGTCAGCATATAGAGCCAGCTCGACAATCGTCTCGGCCAGTGGGATGTCGTCGGTGTAGCAGCAGTAGAAGACAGGCGAAAGGCAGCTGCCTTGCGGGACGCCCGCCGCGATGGGATGCGTGTTGGAGCAAAGACCTTCCACAGTGACGTGAAAGCTATGGCCCTCCAAAAAGGAAAATTTGCAAAGTACGGCGCTGGTTTCGCAGGCCGCGGGCATTACAGTGCACAACGCGTAGTTCCGATCTACTCGCCTCTGTTAACAGCTAAACCTGCTAGCCCGGTTGCCATAGCTGAACGCGGGTCTGCGCCCGCCTCGATAGCTCGTATCGAGGTATCGAGTAGAAGCGAAGCTACATCCATCAATTTGAATATAGGCTCGCTAGGGGTTGCCTGTGGCAGGGGAGCAGAATGGCCGCGCGTATTGCGCGGATGTCTTATTTAGTCCCCGACTACCACGCCGCGCCGTTGCAGCCCACTGCTACAATGAGCTGCGAATGCACCGTACAAATGGCGGGAAAATATGGCGGCAATTTTATAATTATATTTAGTATAAATATACACATATACATATCTTCACGGGTGCCTTACGGCGCCCGAGACCGCCTAGGCGGCCCCAGGGTACCCAGCGGAGGGGTTTTAATCCCACCTCCTCGTAGCCGATGGTATAAGTCTACACCGAACAAGTGGCTAACTCGTCGCGATGTTTTTAATATAGACTCAATAACCCATTTATAAACAGTTTCACAAGTTGGTATAGTGAAACCGGGACCGACAGCTTAACGTGCTCTCCGAGGCACTATGGTGGTGTTGTCAAACTAATGTACATATTTTTTTTTATTAAAAACTCATTGGTACACACCGGGATTCGAACCAGGGACCTGAGTGTTTTTAAGTCCAAGGTCTAACCAACTCGGCCACCACGTATATATAAATATAGGAGTAATTATTAATTACATTCATTCAGAAAACATCAAACCAAGAGTTTTATTTCACAAACACTCAAGTACTCAAGACCCCTAAAATACTAATTACCTACATTAATATAAAAAATAAACAAAAGCATAAAAAAATCGATATGTTGATATTGCTATCGGTACATGCTTAAGTTTTTTTTATTAAGGGCAAAAGGACATACATTTTTTGTTTGGATTCAGACCAAAACGGAAGATTTAGTAGGTATACCTAAAAATAAATAGTTTTCCCCGGGGCTAAAAGGAACAAGCCAAATAAACTATAGGTGACCACCTGAGTGAAATCCAACTCACGACCAACTCGAATAGCCAAAATTGTGTAATCAGAGAAATAAATCAGTGAAATCCCGGAGGCCTTATTAGGGATAATATGCAGCGAAAATGTCTGCAATAAAAAAAAAAGAAATTGGATAAGTTGTTCTAGTTATAAGCATACAATTTGATACATTTTATATAGTTTGATAGGCGTTTTATAAGTATTAAATTTATTTTATAGCTTTTGTAAAACCGGATTCGCCGGTCATGTTATTTGTACAAATAACTGTACCTAGTTTTTTTTCCTCCATCTACTTCTATTGAAATTAAAAAATATAGTTAAACATGTGTTTATTAGTTTTATAGGAAGACACTGCTTATATATTTGTCCCAACGGTTTGAGTGGTAGAGAATATATAGCGCATTAAGTCCGCCGTTATATTTTTGTAAGTTAATAAAATAATAATGTGGACTAGACGTGTGAATTGTAGCATTATTATTAAATGTAACACAGTTATTTTAGGGTTAACCCTAAAGCATGACCCAAAGTAGGTACTGTAAAATACCAACTGCCCTTTACTTATTTTTTTCTCCAACGCGCGTCACTTCAAGTCACTGTTACCAGATCCAACCAAGGCTCTCGTGGCGTAGACACCAAGTGTTTGTTTAGACATAAAGAGGCTTATGCCTAGCCTTGGGTGCCCCGTTAATACTCTAATACTAAAATCTCGTTAATACTAATACCAGAGAGGTTTTAATACCACCTCGTCGTGGTCACTTGCAGCTATGCCTGAGTATACCTTAACCAGATCGAGGTTTCCTATTTTTCAAGGGTCATCCCTTTACCTCGACTTGTATATTCTGCAGAAATGTCATTAGTCACATTGCTGCAGAATATACAAGCCGAGCTAAAGGGGTGACCCTTGAAAGGTAGGAGACCTCGATCTGGTTATGGTTCTAGCTAATCGAATCAAGACTTTTCCCTATATTGATTAGGACTTTTTCATCGTAAAACGATGAAAAAGTCCTATTTTAATCCTAAAACTCGGTAAAAACATTTTAAAGAGTACTTGGTAGAATTTAAAATTGGGACGTTATTGACTATAAAATGGAGTCATAATATATTAAAATAAATAAATAATGGAATAGTTCATAAAAGATCATAACTCTTCTCACTTTAAAATAAGGCTGATTTGATTGCTCCCGCTATGCTGATTAAATTATGCGTTTACTACTCGTAAATAGGCCACAACAAAAGCGCATTTGCATTACGAGTTTACTTTAATAAGCTTGCTATTTTATTATAGTCAGGTATTATAACTTTGTTAAAGTGTTAAATTTTTGTAAACTTTTCAGATTTATTTAGATGTAACAGATTCTCATTGTTTATTGTAAGTTAATAATATAATAATATATGAAGAGCTATATCACAATCAAAATTAGGTAATCGGTGACCTAACACAGGTGCTTATGTACCTAAAAGGAGTACCCCACCCTAAGAAATATTTTTAATTTTAATTAAAAGGAAATAAATCTTTTTTATTTATTATAATTAAAAAATACATTACATTTTTCAGCAGACTTTATACTAATACCTTATGATAACCGTACACGTTTATATAATTTGAGCACGTGCCATTTACATAGTCTGAACTAAATTCGATGGAAAGCTTTTTAAGTGATTCAGATGGATACCCGATTTAATCTGTCCGTGATGTTCCATCGAGAACGGAGAAATATTGGATATTCATCGCTTAATCCTATGTTCATAACCGAGCGAAATACTTAGAGTACCTTAGATTTACGACCGTTTTCAATATTCAATCTTCTCCAATTTTTTTACTGATAGTAACCATGGTAACTACTGATTTTAATACGAAAGTATGATATATAAATGTAATGTTTTATTAATCTAAATAAATGTAAAAGTTATAATCAAATGAGTTATTGTGCTCCAATAAGTGTTTGTTAGTATATTTTTTTAGCAAGTACCGGAAGTTTGCCTGTAAACAAAAATTTATTCAGAATTAATCAGAATTTGTTGTTAAGATCAGAATTGTGTCCAATAGGAAATTCAGAAATTAATTACTATTTTCTCATTTCCGCTGAAATTCAAAGCGTCAGAGATGAGTTAGAAACTTAATCAAAAATTAAAAATCATCAATGAGAAAAATATCACAGATGAATCATAAATTATTGAAAAAGTCTATTTTTTTAAGTTATATGCGTAGTACGATCTTACAAATATTTTTCATAGACAAGCTTCGAGCTACTTGCATTTCGTTACAAGAAAAAATATTGTTTGCCGTTAAAATTTCCGACATTGTTTATCATAATAAATATAATTCTAATAAATATAACGTTAAAATATACATATAACCTTAAAGATGAAACGGAACTTAACGTACATTGTCTATGATTATTACAACCTGTGCACCGGTGACTTTATTTACGAATGGTAGGGCATTAGTTCCTGTAGCCCTAGTGTGAGTTTTTTTAACATTTACTTTTGCGTTAACTATACTACTACGTTAAAATTTTCACCAATCACACGCTCGCATTTCTAGTTCTTAAAATTTCCGCTTGGAGCGCTGAACTATTTCCCATACAAATTTTAGTTAACTCAAACGCAAAGTAATAATTAGAAAACTCACACTAGGGGTACTGTAGCCCTAGTGTGAGTTTTTTTAACATTTACTTTCGCGTTAACTATACTACTACGTTAACATTTTCACCAATCACACGCTCGCATTTCTAGTTCTTAAAATTTCCGCTTGGAGCGCTGAACTATTTCCCATACAAATTTTAGTTAACTCAAACGCAAAGTAATAGTTAGAAAACTCATACTAGGGGTACTGAATTCTATTCATACCTGGGGCGCTATTTTTGAATGTCTGCGATGAGTTTGATATCACCAATGAGAAAAATATCACCAGTGACTAGGAAATCACGATTTATCAAATGTCCTATTTTTAAAGTCATATTTGAGGCACCAACTTACAAATAATTTCTCATAGACAAGAGCTACAAGAAGAAAATATTGTTTGTCATTCTTGTTTCTCATAATAAATTCGTTTCTATGCTAAAACATAAACAATAAATGTATAATGGAACTTAACTGTCTCTAATTATTATTTATCAGTCATAGGTGACTTTATTTACGAGTGGTAGGAGGCAGTAGTCATTTAATGAGATTCAATAATACGAAATTTAGAAATAAATGACTAATTTATCATTTCAGTGTTGTTAGTTCAACACCTGACATTAAAAATCGCACCTCTGTTCTATACATCAATAATCTTCCACATATGGTACAGAAGATGGCTCAGATAGTGCAATTGCTGATGATACATCCCTAAGAAAATATAATATATTATCGGCAGCAAATGATATTCTGTAAATGGTTCACGGCGAATAATTTAGTTTTAAAATTCAAGAAAGACTAAGTGCCTGAAATTTACGTTGCCTTATGTATCTAATATCAATACCATAGTGAAGATAAGCGGTACTGATCTGGAATTTGTTGACTCCACTGTGTTTTTAGGAATCGCAGTCGATTCCCAACTAAAGTGGAAGCTCATATAAATACTTTATCTAATAGCTTAAGCTCTGCTACAAAAAATCAGACAATTAACTGATGTTGCAATAGCCAGACCTTATCATGTGGGGATCTGCGGCAGATATTGTTACTATATTCATTCTATAAAAGAGGGCCATTTGGGCAATATAGGTATAACATGAAAACTTGTGATTCTTTTCGAGAAATCTTTTCTATGATTGATGTATTGACTTAAATATGTTTAGTAAAAATGGCGATATTATATAAAACTTCAACTTCAAGAAATATAGATAAAATTTATATAACAAAGTTTAGACATCAAAAACTAATAAATGATTCGTCATACACAGTATAAGGTTATTTAATAAATTACCTAAAAGCATTATAGATTTGAGTGAAAAAAAGTTTAAGAATTGTATAAAACACATATTTAGGCTTACTATAGAGTAAAATACTATTTTAACGATAAAGACGTCTGGGACCGTTCAGTAGCCCTAGTGTGAGTTTTTTTAACATTCACTTTCGCGTTAACTATACTACTGCGTTAATATTTTGACCAATCACACGCTCGCATTTTTAGTTCTAAAAATTTCCGCTTGGAGCGCTGAACTATTTCCCATACAAATTTTTGTTAATTCAAACTCATAGTTAGAAAACTCACACTAGGGGTACTGATATGCAATTGGGGTCTCGTAACTAGTTAACAAATTGCCTATTACATATGTAGGATGTAACCTAGTTTAGTAGGTATGTAAAGTCCGATATTGTAATAATTAATTATTACATAATTTATTTTGTCTACATTATGTAAAAAGAGAATCAGCTACTTTGGTGGGATTCTAACCGTATGTAGCGATTTCTTTTAACCAGCTGGTAAGGTGACTGCGGGATAACATCCACAACCATCACTGTATGTATTGGGCCAATTTACAGAACTGCAAACAGGTAAGAGAGACGTACACCAAACCAGGAGGTCTACTTCGAAATACCGAAGTTTCGGGCTTCGGTCGGGCCGATACGTAGACGATGAACGAAAATGTGGCCTACTCTGAAATACTTACGGATCCACATACATTCGGTTGGAACCATAGACTAGTTTCGTGAACGAAGGATTGAATGAATAATTAGGGATGTCATTAGGTTTTTTTTACATAAGAACAAATCGTAGAATTCAATAAAAATGTTTTGCTAAAATGTATTGAATTTATACTATTTATTGCCAAAATAATATACTTTTTATAAAGTAACAAACAATTAAAAGATATTTTATATAAAAAAATGCATTTAACTTGTAAATTTTAATCTAGAATATATAGTAAAAATTTACGCATGACATGTAAAGAACCTTTTTTTTTGACAACATTCTATACGACAAATTTTTAAACCATGAAATTGGTATTAGTCGTAATAGAGAAATTTATAACTTAAATTAGTAGGTTAGTACTAAAAAATAAATAAAGTCTTGACATTTTTCACTGAAACATGTACAACTAGTACTTGTCATTAAGTTGGTTGTTTGTTGGAGATCAAATTATTTATTTTACCTTTAAAATAATAACTACGGTGGTAAAATAATAACTAAAATACTGTGGGGAAATCCACCTCAATGTGAATAACCCTTGACAATTGACCAGAACGAGAACAACGAGTCGCTGAGCTCCCGCAGTAGCTCGCACGACCTACGCTCCTATACCAAAATGTGTATCTCTAGTGTTTATAAAACCCTTTACTTTATCTTTCCACGCGCTTTCTAAAATATGTGATTGATCTTTTCTTTCTAATTATTAACAGTAAATAAAATGTAGGAAGTGATTTAATTGTGTAAATAATAAACCTTTTATTAATTTATATTCCTTATTTTTAATTTGTCACCTTTCCTACAAAACACCTTTAAAAAATCCTCACAGTGGTCGCGCGGCATAGTAGTGCCCACTGCTCAGAACGCTGGCTACACGCCCTTCGTATGGTTAGGCTTATTCTTTGTGAAAAGAATACGCCAGCCCTCTGGTCACCTGCGGCGTCCACCAAATTTAATGCAATCTCTTTGAACAATGTTTTTGCTTGAGGCCCCACGGTCCCATTTTTTCTACCCCAAACGGCACAAATATGTAGTTATTAATAATTTGATAATATTGTAGCCGATTGAGGTTTTCAGCGTAGGCAGCAGCAGCACCAGCCTCATCTTTAGTCCTCGAAAGATGTGTAGCTGCCAAGTTGTCGACACATGTCGCATCCCACACTAAGCAGCTACCCATCTTCAAGGGAATATACTTAATCCGTCAGGTCTCTTGGCGTCAACGCGTAATAGACCACAAGGTTCGTTTATTGATGGAATATTAATTACGGCGTTAGTGAGGTCCACGTGAGGAAAGGCGTTCTTGGTGTTACTGGGCGTCTTTATTCCTGGGGTAGTTGAGAGGGGGGTATATCGAGTATTTTTTTTATTTCAGTGATATATAGTAATACGCTAACATTCAAAAATCACTGGGATACTAAAGTATAATATTTAAAAAAAATATATATTGTCAAGTTAGTTATTAACACGTATAGTGGAATTTTTCACGTAGATTTTGTTTTGTGGATGAATTTTCTTGTTTTCAATGTATGTATTTTGACATAAAACGTGACATTATAAAACGTTCCAGGTTTAAAAATGTAAATTACACCTAAAAACAAATATTAAACATTTTTTAAAGAGTAATAACACAAAAATAAAAGGGTTATACTGTATCTGCCACTACCGCAGTAAAAAACGGTACATCACTAGCCGCCATTCTGTGACGTCATTCGTGCTCAAAAAGCATATTAGTTTAAATTATATAGTACCTCAAAAGTTAGTCAAAAGATTTGTTTATCACAAATTATCAGAATAAAGGACAATAAATAACCGAGAAAACAAGAAACTGTAGACTACAGAACACACGTTGACATTTGTTTGTGTCACATGTAGTGTTTGCTAATGTTGGAGCGTTTAGAAATGCGTTCCGTTTCTACAAAAAAAAGCATTTTTGAATTCGCCTGATCAAAACAAACAACTTTCCACTAGAAACCGTATGTCGGAAATGAGAATATTTTTTGGTTTCCCCCACACAAATTGGCTATTTTAAAATTACCTATTTATATATGAGATATGAGAAGCAAATATTTTTAGTCATTTTAGAGATATACGAGTAGCTTCTTGGGGTAAGTTGTTTGTTTTGATCAGGCGAACATCCTAAAGTGATACCATTCGTAGACATATATGATAAATATATTTATGTGACGTTGCGTCTACCTGATGGCAAGTAAAACTACAAAGTCCATGAATGAGAAGAACCAATACAATGTTCAATGTTGTTTAACAACAGCATTGGTCGTATCCGCTATGCCGGTTAAATGACGCAGTTACGAAATGGGAGGTAATAAGATAAATTTGCATTACGAGTACTAATATATTACTATTCTCGCTGCTCTATTAACAATTTAACTACTCGTTTTGTAACTTTCTCCCGCCGGTAAACCCACAAACTGATACCGACACCTGACTAAGTCACTTGACGCTTTTTGCGTCTGTTTGGGCGGTGGTAATCAAAACCGGCTGACTTCGTGAGTTTATAGAGGGCTCCCTGAAAAAAATAGTCGTCATCGCCAAAATGCAGCTTGTTTATTTAAGCCTCATTTCTTCTCGGCGCTTTATCGGTTAACAATACCTATAAAAAAATATAAGTCAATCGGACCAATAATCCCGAGATATTTGTCGCGGACAGATCAGTTCCACCAAAAGGGTTCGAATTTTTTAGTTTACGGAACCAAACTTATAAACGTCACGTGATATCGATTTAATTCTCAATAAATCTAAATAGCGATTTCCAAATAAACATGTTGCCATACTTCACGTAAGAAGTCATAGCGGCAACGTCGCAAACTACTGTGCATAAATTACCATTGATATATATTTATGGACATGGAAGCCAGTACAAAAGTTTAGTCATACGTTGATTACCATATTGATCATATAAAAAAAAATACTTTATACTAAAATAAACATAAATACCATCATGGATGCCGTTTAGCTTCCGAGAACTGGTAACCGGCAACAGGGTATCCAGTTAAGGGATTAAAACATTCTCATTTCACCTATGGTACTAGAAGACAAACTTTATAAATACCTATCCCCTTATTGACAATTATTTTTATTGAATGTTTAGACTATTGAGAGCTTTGACTGATTCACTCTTTTAAAAAAAGTAGTGAGACAGAAAGTTCAAAACACTTCAATAGTTTAAGCATTCATTAAAAGTCGTTATAATAAGGGAATATTACTAGTTAGTATTTATAAAAATGAAAAGCTATGAATTCTGTACCCGAATATGATTTGAACAATGATACTGCAATTAACAGATTGTCACGTTGGCAATATATCCAAAATTGTAGTCAGTTATTTTGAAAAAAAATGGAGATGTGAATATGTAAACACACTGCAACAACGTGCTAAGTGTTTCGCCGAATATACTTAATCCGTTAGGTCTCTTGGCGTCAACGCGTAATAGACCACAAGGTTCGTTTATTGATGGAATATTAATTACGGCGTTAGTGAGGTCCACGTGAGGAAAGGCGTTCTTGGTGTTACTGGGCGTCTTTATTCCTGGGGTAGTTGAGAGGGGGGTATATCGAGTATTTTTTTATTTCAGTGATATATAGTAATACGCTAACATTCAAAAATCACTGGGATACTAAAGTATAATATTAAAAAAAAAAAAAATATTGTCAAGTTAGTTATTAACACGTATAGTGGAATTTTTCACGTAGATTTTGTTTTGTGGATGAATTTTCTTGTTTTCAATGTATGTATTTTGACATAAAACGTGACATTATAAAACGTTCCAGGTTTAAAAATGTAAATTACACCTAAAAACAAATATTAAACATTTTTTAAAGAGTAATAACACAAAAATAAAAGGGTTTAAACTGTATCTGCCACTACCGCAGTAAAAAACGGTACATCACTAGCCGCCATTCTGTGACGTCATTCGTGCTCAAAAAGCATATTAGTTTAAATTATATAGTACCTCAAAAGTTAGTCAAAAGATTTGTTTATCACAAATTATCAGAATAAAGGACAATAAATAACCGAGAAAACAAGAAACTGTAGACTACAGAACACACGTTGACATTTGTTTGTGTCACATGTAGTGTTTGCTAATGTTGGAGCGTTTAGAAATGCGTTCCGTTTCTACAAAAAAAAGCATTTTTGAATTCGCCTGATCAAAACAAACAACTTTCCACGAGAAACCGTATGTCGGAAATGAGAATATTTTTTGGTTTCCCCCACACAAATTGGCTATTTTAAAATTACCTATTTATATATGAGATATGAGAAGCAAATATTTTTAGTCATTTTAGAGATATACGAGTAGCTTCTTGGGGTAAGTTGTTTGTTTTGATCAGGCGAACATCCTAAAGTGATACCATTCGTAGACATATATGATAAATATATTTATGTGACGTTGCGTCTACCTGATGGCAAGTAAAACTACAAAGTCCATGAATGAGAAGAACCAATACAATGTTCAATGTTGTTTAACAACAGCATTGGTCGTATCCGCTATGCCGGTTAAATGACGCAGTTACGAAATGGGAGGTAATAAGATAAATTTGCATTACGAGTACTAATATATTACTATTCTCGCTGCTCTATTAACAATTTAACTACTCGTTTTGTAACTTTCTCCCGCCGGTAAACCCACAAACTGATACCGACACCTGACTAAGTCACTTGACGCTTTTTGCGTCTGTTTGGGCGGTGGTAATCAAAACCGGCTGACTTCGTGAGTTTATAGAGGGCTCCCTGAAAAAAATAGTCGTCATCGCCAAAATGCAGCTTGTTTATTTAAGCCTCATTTCTTCTCGGCGCTTTATCGGTTAACAATACCTATAAAAAAATATAAGTCAATCGGACCAATAATCCCGAGATATTTGTCGCGGACAGATCAGTTCCACCAAAAGGGTTCGAATTTTTTAGTTTACGGAACCAAACTTATAAACGTCACGTGATATCGATTTAATTCTCAATAAATCTAAATAGCGATTTCCAAATAAACATGTTGCCATACTTCACGTAAGAAGTCATAGCGGCAACGTCGCAAACTACTGTGCATAAATTACCATTGATATATATTTATGGACATGGAAGCCAGTACAAAAGTTTAGTCATACGTTGATTACCATATTGATCATATAAAAAAAAATACTTTATACTAAAATAAACATAAATACCATCATGGATGCCGTTTAGCTTCCGAGAACTGGTAACCGGCAACAGGGTATCCAGTTAAGGGATTAAAACATTCTCATTTCACCTATGGTACTAGAAGACAAACTTTATAAATACCTATCCCCTTATTGACAATTATTTTTATTGAATGTTTAGACTATTGAGAGCTTTGACTGATTCACTCTTTTAAAAAAAGTAGTGAGACAGAAAGTTCAAAACACTTCAATAGTTTAAGCATTCATTAAAAGTCGTTATAATAAGGGAATATTACTAGTTAGTATTTATAAAAATGAAAAGCTATGAATTCTGTACCCGAATATGATTTGAACAATGATACTGCAATTAACAGATTGTCACGTTGGCAATATATCCAAAATTGTAGTCAGTTATTTTGAAAAAAAATGGAGATGTGAATATGTAAACACACTGCAACAACGTGCTAAGTGTTTCGCCGAATATACTTAATCCGTTAGGTCTCTTGGCGTCAACGCGTAATAGACCACAAGGTTCGTTTATTGATGGAATATTAATTACGGCGTTAGTGAGGTCCACGTGAGGAAAGGCGTTCTTGGTGTTACTGGGCGTCTTTATTCCTGGGGTAGTTGAGAGGGGGGTATATCGAGTATTTTTTTATTTCAGTGATATATAGTAATACGCTAACATTCAAAAATCACTGGGATACTAAAGTATAATATTAAAAAAAAAAAAAATATTGTCAAGTTAGTTATTAACACGTATAGTGGAATTTTTCACGTAGATTTTGTTTTGTGGATGAATTTTCTTGTTTTCAATGTATGTATTTTGACATAAAACGTGACATTATAAAACGTTCCAGGTTTAAAAATGTAAATTACACCTAAAAACAAATATTAAACATTTTTTAAAGAGTAATAACACAAAAATAAAAGGGTTTAAACTGTATCTGCCACTACCGCAGTAAAAAACGGTACATCACTAGCCGCCATTCTGTGACGTCATTCGTGCTCAAAAAGCATATTAGTTTAAATTATATAGTACCTCAAAAGTTAGTCAAAAGATTTGTTTATCACAAATTATCAGAATAAAGGACAATAAATAACCGAGAAAACAAGAAACTGTAGACTACAGAACACACGTTGACATTTGTTTGTGTCACATGTAGTGTTTGCTAATGTTGGAGCGTTTAGAAATGCGTTCCGTTTCTACAAAAAAAAGCATTTTTGAATTCGCCTGATCAAAACAAACAACTTTCCACGAGAAACCGTATGTCGGAAATGAGAATATTTTTTGGTTTCCCCCACACAAATTGGCTATTTTAAAATTACCTATTTATATATGAGATATGAGAAGCAAATATTTTTAGTCATTTTAGAGATATACGAGTAGCTTCTTGGGGTAAGTTGTTTGTTTTGATCAGGCGAACATCCTAAAGTGATACCATTCGTAGACATATATGATAAATATATTTATGTGACGTTGCGTCTACCTGATGGCAAGTAAAACTACAAAGTCCATGAATGAGAAGAACCAATACAATGTTCAATGTTGTTTAACAACAGCATTGGTCGTATCCGCTATGCCGGTTAAATGACGCAGTTACGAAATGGGAGGTAATAAGATAAATTTGCATTACGAGTACTAATATATTACTATTCTCGCTGCTCTATTAACAATTTAACTACTCGTTTTGTAACTTTCTCCCGCCGGTAAACCCACAAACTGATACCGACACCTGACTAAGTCACTTGACGCTTTTTGCGTCTGTTTGGGCGGTGGTAATCAAAACCGGCTGACTTCGTGAGTTTATAGAGGGCTCCCTGAAAAAAATAGTCGTCATCGCCAAAATGCAGCTTGTTTATTTAAGCCTCATTTCTTCTCGGCGCTTTATCGGTTAACAATACCTATAAAAAAATATAAGTCAATCGGACCAATAATCCCGAGATATTTGTCGCGGACAGATCAGTTCCACCAAAAGGGTTCGAATTTTTTAGTTTACGGAACCAAACTTATAAACGTCACGTGATATCGATTTAATTCTCAATAAATCTAAATAGCGATTTCCAAATAAACATGTTGCCATACTTCACGTAAGAAGTCATAGCGGCAACGTCGCAAACTACTGTGCATAAATTACCATTGATATATATTTATGGACATGGAAGCCAGTACAAAAGTTTAGTCATACGTTGATTACCATATTGATCATAAAAAAAAAAATACTTTATACTAAAATAAACATAAATACCATCATGGATGCCGTTTAGCTTCCGAGAACTGGTAACCGGCAACAGGGTATCCAGTTAAGGGATTAAAACATTCTCATTTCACCTATGGTACTAGAAGACAAACTTTATAAATACCTATCCCCTTATTGACAATTATTTTTATTGAATGTTTAGACTATTGAGAGCTTTGACTGATTCACTCTTTTAAAAAAAGTAGTGAGACAGAAAGTTCAAAACACTTCAATAGTTTAAGCATTCATTAAAAGTCGTTATAATAAGGGAATATTACTAGTTAGTATTTATAAAAATGAAAAGCTATGAATTCTGTACCCGAATATGATTTGAACAATGATACTGCAATTAACAGATTGTCACGTTGGCAATATATCCAAAATTGTAGTCAGTTATTTTGAAAAAAAATGGAGATGTGAATATGTAAACACACTGCAACAACGTGCTAAGTGTTTCGCCGAATATACTTAATCCGTTAGGTCTCTTGGCGTCAACGCGTAATAGACCACAAGGTTCGTTTATTGATGGAATATTAATTACGGCGTTAGTGAGGTCCACGTGAGGAAAGGCGTTCTTGGTGTTACTGGGCGTCTTTATTCCTGGGGTAGTTGAGAGGGGGGTATATCGAGTATTTTTTTATTTCAGTGATATATAGTAATACGCTAACATTCAAAAATCACTGGGATACTAAAGTATAATATAAAAAAAAAAAAAAATATTGTCAAGTTAGTTATTAACACGTATAGTGGAATTTTTCACGTAGATTTTGTTTTGTGGATGAATTTTCTTGTTTTCAATGTATGTATTTTGACATAAAACGTGACATTATAAAACGTTCCAGGTTTAAAAATGTAAATTACACCTAAAAACAAATATTAAACATTTTTTAAAGAGTAATAACACAAAAATAAAAGGGTTTAAACTGTATCTGCCACTACCGCAGTAAAAAACGGTACATCACTAGCCGCCATTCTGTGACGTCATTCGTGCTCAAAAAGCATATTAGTTTAAATTATATAGTACCTCAAAAGTTAGTCAAAAGATTTGTTTATCACAAATTATCAGAATAAAGGACAATAAATAACCGAGAAAACAAGAAACTGTAGACTACAGAACACACGTTGACATTTGTTTGTGTCACATGTAGTGTTTGCTAATGTTGGAGCGTTTAGAAATGCGTTCCGTTTCTACAAAAAAAAGCATTTTTGAATTCGCCTGATCAAAACAAACAACTTTCCACGAGAAACCGTATGTCGGAAATGAGAATATTTTTTGGTTTCCCCCACACAAATTGGCTATTTTAAAATTACCTATTTATATATGAGATATGAGAAGCAAATATTTTTAGTCATTTTAGAGATATACGAGTAGCTTCTTGGGGTAAGTTGTTTGTTTTGATCAGGCGAACATCCTAAAGTGATACCATTCGTAGACATATATGATAAATATATTTATGTGACGTTGCGTCTACCTGATGGCAAGTAAAACTACAAAGTCCATGAATGAGAAGAACCAATACAATGTTCAACAGCATTGGTCGTATCCGCTATGCCGGTTAAATGACGCAGTTACGAAATGGGAGGTAATAAGATAAATTTGCATTACGAGTACTAATATATTACTATTCTCGCTGCTCTATTAACAATTTAACTACTCGTTTTGTAACTTTCTCCCGCCGGTAAACCCACAAACTGATACCGACACCTGACTAAGTCACTTGACGCTTTTTGCGTCTGTTTGGGCGGTGGTAATCAAAACCGGCTGACTTCGTGAGTTTATAGAGGGCTCCCTGAAAAAAATAGTCGTCATCGCCAAAATGCAGCTTGTTTATTTAAGCCTCATTTCTTCTCGGCGCTTTATCGGTTAACAATACCTATAAAAAAATATAAGTCAATCGGACCAATAATCCCGAGATATTTGTCGCGGACAGATCAGTTCCACCAAAAGGGTTCGAATTTTTTAGTTTACGGAACCAAACTTATAAACGTCACGTGATATCGATTTAATTCTCAATAAATCTAAATAGCGATTTCCAAATAAACATGTTGCCATACTTCACGTAAGAAGTCATAGCGGCAACGTCGCAAACTACTGTGCATAAATTACCATTGATATATATTTATGGACATGGAAGCCAGTACAAAAGTTTAGTCATACGTTGATTACCATATTGATCATAAAAAAAAAAATACTTTATACTAAAATAAACATAAATACCATCATGGATGCCGTTTAGCTTCCGAGAACTGGTAACCGGCAACAGGGTATCCAGTTAAGGGATTAAAACATTCTCATTTCACCTATGGTACTAGAAGACAAACTTTATAAATACCTATCCCCTTATTGACAATTATTTTTATTGAATGTTTAGACTATTGAGAGCTTTGACTGATTCACTCTTTTAAAAAAAGTAGTGAGACAGAAAGTTCAAAACACTTCAATAGTTTAAGCATTCATTAAAAGTCGTTATAATAAGGGAATATTACTAGTTAGTATTTATAAAAATGAAAAGCTATGAATTCTGTACCCGAATATGATTTGAACAATGATACTGCAATTAACAGATTGTCACGTTGGCAATATATCCAAAATTGTAGTCAGTTATTTTGAAAAAAAATGGAGATGTGAATATGTAAACACACTGCAACAACGTGCTAAGTGTTTCGCCGAATATACTTAATCCGTTAGGTCTCTTGGCGTCAACGCGTAATAGACCACAAGGTTCGTTTATTGATGGAATATTAATTACGGCGTTAGTGAGGTCCACGTGAGGAAAGGCGTTCTTGGTGTTACTGGGCGTCTTTATTCCTGGGGTAGTTGAGAGGGGGGTATATCGAGTATTTTTTTATTTCAGTGATATATAGTAATACGCTAACATTCAAAAATCACTGGGATACTAAAGTATAATATAAAAAAAAAAAAAAATATTGTCAAGTTAGTTATTAACACGTATAGTGGAATTTTTCACGTAGATTTTGTTTTGTGGATGAATTTTCTTGTTTTCAATGTATGTATTTTGACATAAAACGTGACATTATAAAACGTTCCAGGTTTAAAAATGTAAATTACACCTAAAAACAAATATTAAACATTTTTTAAAGAGTAATAACACAAAAATAAAAGGGTTTAAACTGTATCTGCCACTACCGCAGTAAAAAACGGTACATCACTAGCCGCCATTCTGTGACGTCATTCGTGCTCAAAAAGCATATTAGTTTAAATTATATAGTACCTCAAAAGTTAGTCAAAAGATTTGTTTATCACAAATTATCAGAATAAAGGACAATAAATAACCGAGAAAACAAGAAACTGTAGACTACAGAACACACGTTGACATTTGTTTGTGTCACATGTAGTGTTTGCTAATGTTGGAGCGTTTAGAAATGCGTTCCGTTTCTACAAAAAAAAGCATTTTTGAATTCGCCTGATCAAAACAAACAACTTTCCACGAGAAACCGTATGTCGGAAATGAGAATATTTTTTGGTTTCCCCCACACAAATTGGCTATTTTAAAATTACCTATTTATATATGAGATATGAGAAGCAAATATTTTTAGTCATTTTAGAGATATACGAGTAGCTTCTTGGGGTAAGTTGTTTGTTTTGATCAGGCGAACATCCTAAAGTGATACCATTCGTAGACATATATGATAAATATATTTATGTGACGTTGCGTCTACCTGATGGCAAGTAAAACTACAAAGTCCATGAATGAGAAGAACCAATACAATGTTCAACAGCATTGGTCGTATCCGCTATGCCGGTTAAATGACGCAGTTACGAAATGGGAGGTAATAAGATAAATTTGCATTACGAGTACTAATATATTACTATTCTCGCTGCTCTATTAACAATTTAACTACTCGTTTTGTAACTTTCTCCCGCCGGTAAACCCACAAACTGATACCGACACCTGACTAAGTCACTTGACGCTTTTTGCGTCTGTTTGGGCGGTGGTAATCAAAACCGGCTGACTTCGTGAGTTTATAGAGGGCTCCCTGAAAAAAATAGTCGTCATCGCCAAAATGCAGCTTGTTTATTTAAGCCTCATTTCTTCTCGGCGCTTTATCGGTTAACAATACCTATAAAAAAATATAAGTCAATCGGACCAATAATCCCGAGATATTTGTCGCGGACAGATCAGTTCCACCAAAAGGGTTCGAATTTTTTAGTTTACGGAACCAAACTTATAAACGTCACGTGATATCGATTTAATTCTCAATAAATCTAAATAGCGATTTCCAAATAAACATGTTGCCATACTTCACGTAAGAAGTCATAGCGGCAACGTCGCAAACTACTGTGCATAAATTACCATTGATATATATTTATGGACATGGAAGCCAGTACAAAAGTTTAGTCATACGTTGATTACCATATTGATCATATAAAAAAAAATACTTTATACTAAAATAAACATAAATACCATCATGGATGCCGTTTAGCTTCCGAGAACTGGTAACCGGCAACAGGGTATCCAGTTAAGGGATTAAAACATTCTCATTTCACCTATGGTACTAGAAGACAAACTTTATAAATACCTATCCCCTTATTGACAATTATTTTTATTGAATGTTTAGACTATTGAGAGCTTTGACTGATTCACTCTTTTAAAAAAAGTAGTGAGACAGAAAGTTCAAAACACTTCAATAGTTTAAGCATTCATTAAAAGTCGTTATAATAAGGGAATATTACTAGTTAGTATTTATAAAAATGAAAAGCTATGAATTCTGTACCCGAATATGATTTGAACAATGATACTGCAATTAACAGATTGTCACGTTGGCAATATATCCAAAATTGTAGTCAGTTATTTTGAAAAAAAATGGAGATGTGAATATGTAAACACACTGCAACAACGTGCTAAGTGTTTCGCCGAATATACTTAATCCGTTAGGTCTCTTGGCGTCAACGCGTAATAGACCACAAGGTTCGTTTATTGATGGAATATTAATTACGGCGTTAGTGAGGTCCACGTGAGGAAAGGCGTTCTTGGTGTTACTGGGCGTCTTTATTCCTGGGGTAGTTGAGAGGGGGGTATATCGAGTATTTTTTTATTTCAGTGATATATAGTAATACGCTAACATTCAAAAATCACTGGGATACTAAAGTATAATATAAAAAAAAAAAAAAATATTGTCAAGTTAGTTATTAACACGTATAGTGGAATTTTTCACGTAGATTTTGTTTTGTGGATGAATTTTCTTGTTTTCAATGTATGTATTTTGACATAAAACGTGACATTATAAAACGTTCCAGGTTTAAAAATGTAAATTACACCTAAAAACAAATATTAAACATTTTTTAAAGAGTAATAACACAAAAATAAAAGGGTTTAAACTGTATCTGCCACTACCGCAGTAAAAAACGGTACATCACTAGCCGCCATTCTGTGACGTCATTCGTGCTCAAAAAGCATATTAGTTTAAATTATATAGTACCTCAAAAGTTAGTCAAAAGATTTGTTTATCACAAATTATCAGAATAAAGGACAATAAATAACCGAGAAAACAAGAAACTGTAGACTACAGAACACACGTTGACATTTGTTTGTGTCACATGTAGTGTTTGCTAATGTTGGAGCGTTTAGAAATGCGTTCCGTTTCTACAAAAAAAAGCATTTTTGAATTCGCCTGATCAAAACAAACAACTTTCCACGAGAAACCGTATGTCGGAAATGAGAATATTTTTTGGTTTCCCCCACACAAATTGGCTATTTTAAAATTACCTATTTATATATGAGATATGAGAAGCAAATATTTTTAGTCATTTTAGAGATATACGAGTAGCTTCTTGGGGTAAGTTGTTTGTTTTGATCAGGCGAACATCCTAAAGTGATACCATTCGTAGACATATATGATAAATATATTTATGTGACGTTGCGTCTACCTGATGGCAAGTAAAACTACAAAGTCCATGAATGAGAAGAACCAATACAATGTTCAATGTTGTTTAACAACAGCATTGGTCGTATCCGCTATGCCGGTTAAATGACGCAGTTACGAAATGGGAGGTAATAAGATAAATTTGCATTACGAGTACTAATATATTACTATTCTCGCTGCTCTATTAACAATTTAACTACTCGTTTTGTAACTTTCTCCCGCCGGTAAACCCACAAACTGATACCGACACCTGACTAAGTCACTTGACGCTTTTTGCGTCTGTTTGGGCGGTGGTAATCAAAACCGGCTGACTTCGTGAGTTTATAGAGGGCTCCCTGAAAAAAATAGTCGTCATCGCCAAAATGCAGCTTGTTTATTTAAGCCTCATTTCTTCTCGGCGCTTTATCGGTTAACAATACCTATAAAAAAATATAAGTCAATCGGACCAATAATCCCGAGATATTTGTCGCGGACAGATCAGTTCCACCAAAAGGGTTCGAATTTTTTAGTTTACGGAACCAAACTTATAAACGTCACGTGATATCGATTTAATTCTCAATAAATCTAAATAGCGATTTCCAAATAAACATGTTGCCATACTTCACGTAAGAAGTCATAGCGGCAACGTCGCAAACTACTGTGCATAAATTACCATTGATATATATTTATGGACATGGAAGCCAGTACAAAAGTTTAGTCATACGTTGATTACCATATTGATCATATAAAAAAAAATACTTTATACTAAAATAAACATAAATACCATCATGGATGCCGTTTAGCTTCCGAGAACTGGTAACCGGCAACAGGGTATCCAGTTAAGGGATTAAAACATTCTCATTTCACCTATGGTACTAGAAGACAAACTTTATAAATACCTATCCCCTTATTGACAATTATATTTATTGAATGTTTAGACTATTGAGAGCTTTGACTGATTCACTCTTTTTAAAAAAGCAGTGAGACAGAAAGTTCAAAACACTTCAATAGTTTAAGCATTCATTAAAAATCGTTATAATAAGGGAATATTACTAGTTAGTATTTATAAAAATGAAAAGCTATGAATTCTGTACCCGAATATGATTTGAACAATGATACTGCAATTAACAGATTGTCACGTTGGCAATATATCCAAAATTGTAGTCAGTTATTTTGGAAAAAAATGGAGATGTGAATATGTAAACACACTGCAACAACGTGCTAAGTGGTTTGCCCCTACCCCTAATTTAAATATCGGAGCCTTATGCCCGATTTCACCAACTCTAAGGGACAAAGTTACGGGACAATTAATGACAGTAGTTTCATAGCAAATATGTCAAAATTCTTATTTAGGGGCTCCTTTAGAGGGATTGTTGGTGAAATCGGGTACAAGTCTTAGTTAAAAACGACCAAGTGCCCTCGTGTAACTGGCCCCTAGCTCGTGTGGAGCGGATCCATCCTGGTGCCGACGGTATAGTGCGTTCATCATGATGCTTTCGGTGGAGGGTGTTTCGTCTTTGCCTCTTTACAATGGTCATGGTGGTCGGCGCTTCCTACCTACTGCGTTATACGGAACGCTCGAACTTAATACTCGCCGCCTCCGCAAGAGGGCGCGAGCAGTCAAAAATCTGTTATGGTCGAATAAACGCATAAACTTTTTGTGCTAAATAAATACAAATTAGAATAGTTTTCACCGTGTGAAAGATTATTATGTGATATTTTTTTTTCTATTTTATTACTCTTTAATTTTATTTACTTGAAACCATCATGATGCTTTCGGTGGAGGGTGTTTCGTCTTTGCCTCTTTACAATGGTCATGGTGTTCGGCGCTCCCTACCTACTGCGTTATACGGAACGCTCGAACTTAATACTCGCCGCCTCCGCAAGAGGGCGCGAGCAGTCAAAAAATTGTAATAAAATAAAATAATAAACGCATAAACTTTTTGTGCTAAATAAATACTAATTAGAATAGTTTTCATCGTGTGAAAGATAATAAAAATATGTGTAAAAAGTGATGTTCTATGTTCCTACGCAAGCAGATAAAAAATAAATAAAAAAGTTACTTATAGGTAACCGATAAAAAAAAATCGATGTTGTTTCGCGGTGACTCCGGTTTTCCTTGTTCCCGATTCGAACACTCAAATTTATTCCTAAAACTAAAAAATAATAATTTTATTTTGATTAAAAGTATTTTTTCTATAATTCAAGGACCTGTAAGGGTTATACATGCTCAAATTAATTACGTAAATCTTTAGTAGCCCCGGCAGCACGAGAGATACACGTCCGTACGCATCGGCACACTAGGCGGTCAACGGGGTCTTATAATTACTTATTATAGCTCTTGGATCTACTCCGCAAGATTGAAAATCGCGCAAACAATTTTCAATCAATTAAAATGTCGTAAGTCACAAAACTAATTTTGTCTATAACATTGTTTGCTCACAATATTATATTTTTTACTTTTTTAGCAAAGTCAACTTTATTTAAATGTAGCAACATTTCTTATTAAAACCTACCTCCCGTTTTTTTATTCACAAAAAGAAAAAACTGTAGCTGTAGCCTCTGTGTCGTGTCTACAATGACTAAACACATATTTTAAATTAAATAAGTTCTGTAGTCTAAATTTATGTAAATCTGTAGCTCATACGCAAGTGCAAAATAGTACTGTCCTAAAAGGTGTGTCCCTTCTCCGGTGTATGTCGAGTGAGTTCTAAAACCCCTGAAGAAGCGGCGCCGCTAGGATTTTGGTAAATGGAAAGAAGAGGAACCCGAACCAACTTTACGTGAGTCCATCACCCACCTGTATTCCTTCCACCCAGCATACAGGCAACCACAAATTGGCCCTGTATGCAACATTTTCCTTGGTCCCTTCGAGCCTGGGATTCCTTTATTTCCTATTCCTACAATCCTATTTTCAATCTGTAAGTACATATTTTTGCACAACTTGCTATTTTCTGTATTTTAATCTGCATTACGCATCTCTTAAATCTGTATTTTTTCTATAATTTACTGTATTTTATCTGCATTACGCATATTCTGTAACTTACTGTATTAAAGATTCTGCTTTAGGCATATACTGTAATCTGTAAAGCGGCATAAAACGCATACAAATAATTTGTGTTAAAATAACTCTTATTTTTTTAGGTTAGGTAGAAATTAATTCTATCATTTTGTATTCTATCATTTTAGATTCGACTATTTTACCATTCTACCGTCTAATTTTGCATTGGAATTTTGCAATTTACCATAAACTATCTAGACTTTAAAATATTTTTTATTGGAAAACCATAGACAAACGTCTATGGCTGACTGATCAGTAATCATTATCATTCAATTATACCGGTGAACTGTCAAAGTTGTTTACTCTATTTTGTCGGCTTTTGCTGTTGTTTTCTGAATTTTCTAGTTTTAATACTGTAATTAAGTGATTATTAACATATAAAAATGAGTGGCGAAATAAAATATAGATTAGCAAAGCAGTGTATAGACGAATTGTTAACTTGTGCGCAATCTGCGTGTGAGGATCTCGACTGTCGAGAAGAGTTTTTAATACGTGCGCAAGAGGTCGATACACTTTATTCAAACTTTTTCGATACTCATGTGAGTATTGAGGCATCGAAGAAAGCTGGATTTGATAGTGCGAGTCATAGTGAAGACTTTAGATACTATAATAACGCTGTAAATAAAATAAAAATATTCCGAAAGCGACTTTCTCCTGAACCCGCTGTAAGCAAGCAACATTTTGTGTCTGAGGTACGTACTGACCTTCCTAAGATTTCTTTGCCCCATTTTGATGGAAAAATAACTCAGTGGACGAATTTCTATAATTTATTTAATAGCTTAGTTGTTGAGAACACTAATATTAGTGATGTTCGCAAGTTACATTATTTATTAACTTGTCTTTCTAAAGAACCTTTAGATTTAATAAAACATTTGCCAATTACTGAAAATAATTATACTGTAGCTATAAAATTATTAGAATCTAGGTATTCTAATAAGAGACTTATTGCAAGTAACCATTTGGAGACAATGTTATCACTACCGGTTATTAATAATATTAAGTTGGAATTAAGAAGTTTTCTTAATGTTGTCTATGAAAACACTGAAGCTCTCAAAGCATTAGGCTTTGATATTAAAAGTTGGTCTTTTATACTTTTACATCTTTTTCTTAAGAAATTACCACTTGACACTCGGAATCAGTTTGAACTAACTTTGAGATCTCCCTCTGAGATTCCAAGTTATAATACTCTTTTAGATTTTCTTGAATTACGCTGTCAGGCTTATGAGTTTTCTGTAACCACACCTTCCAGGCCCACCCAATCTACACCTGTACATGGGAATGTGAAGGTACCTAATAGGAATGTAAAAACTTCTCATCATGTTCAAGCTGAAGAATGCCCTTGCTGTAAGAAGGATCATGCATTGTATTCATGCAATAAGTTTAAGGCCATGCCCCTGGTTGAGCGGAACTCCTTTGCGAGACGCACAGGTATGTGTTTTAATTGTTTTGGAGCCCATCGTTATTCAGAATGTACATCTGTCTCTAAGTGTAAGGTGTGTAGAGGAAAACACCATACACTATTATGCTTTAAAAATAAATCTGCAACATCTCTTGTTACTGGTTCTGATACACCTGTAGTTCACTCTAGCGATAGTCAGTCTGACTCATCGCCTGCTGTAACCATTGATAATGTCTTATCCAATGCTGTAGTTCCTTATTCTGCTAAGGAGTACAAACCTCTGAATGTTCTCCTTGGTACTGCTGTAGCCTTCGCCTCTTGTGGTGATGGTTCCCTAAAATCTGTAAGATTATTCTTAGATCCTGGCTCTCAATGTAGCATTATAACCGAAGCTTGTGTTCAGAACTTGCAACTGGCACGGTCTCGGAGCCATATTTCTGTATCTGGGGTTGGCTCTCCAAAGTCACTCCATTGTAATGGTGTTGTTACACTGCATCTGAAGTCTCGTCTATCAGACGATCATGTTACTGTATCTGCTATAATTCTGAAACGTATAACAGGAAGTATGCCTTCCTTTCCTATTTCTTCAGAGATACTGAGGGAATATAAAGGTATCCAACTAGCTGATGATACTTTTTATCAGTCTAGGTCAGTAGACATTCTATTAGGTAGTGATGTTTATAATGACATCTACCTAGGTCACAAAATTTCTATGCCAAGGGAACTTCCTTCGGCATATTCTACTGTATTTGGTTGGGTGGTCATTGGGAACACTGCAAATATTACTCCTGTAGAAACTTCTCTAATGTCACATCATGCGACATTAGATGAATGTTTAGAGCGTTTTTGGTCTGTAGAGAATGTGCCTGAACCTTCATGTCTGGATCCTGATGACATGAAGTGTGAAGAATTATTTAAAAATAGTGTTTGCAGGGATTCCAGTGGCAGGTTTGTGGTGAGCCTGCCTTTTAAAGAAAATATAGTTATTGGGCATACTCGTGATGCTGCTGTAAGGAGATTTTATTCTTTGGAACGTCGCCTCTCTAAAAATCTAGTTCTGAAAAAAGAATATACTTCTGTTCTCAAAGAATATCTGGAGTTAGGTCATATGACACCTGTTGCTGAAGCTGAATATCACATGGCAAAGTATTACATTCCTCATCATTGTGTGATAAAGGAAGAATCTAGCACTACCAAGGTTCGTGTCGTTTTTGATGCCTCTATGTCTTCTTCTAACGGTATTTCTTTAAATACTGCTTTATTTCCTGGCCCAAAACTCCAGCAAAACATAACTGATATTCTTATACGTTTTCGCCTGAATCAAGTTGCATTTATAGCGGACATTAAGCATATGTACCGTGAAGTTCTAGTTACACCTGAAGATCGTAACTATCAAGTCATTCTCTGGCGTAGCAGCCCAGATCAACCCCTATCTGAGTATAGGCTGAATACTGTAACATTTGGTGTCTCGTCGGCTCCATACCTTGCCATGAGATGCATTCTTCACTTGGCAGAGGAGGGAGAGGTCTCTCATCCTTCTGCCAGTAGAATCCTGAAACAGGACATTTTTGTTGACGATGTGGTCAGCGGTGCTCCTGATGTTTCATCTGCTAGATTATATAGAGATGAACTTAATTCCTTGCTGAGCAAAGCTTGTTTTCAATTAAGAAAATGGGCCAGCTCACATCCTGAACTTCTGGCAGACCTGCCAGACTCTTTATGTGAATCTTCAATGACATTTGAAGCTGAAGGTGATAAAGTTATCAAGGTCCTAGGTATTAAGTGGAACCCTGTTGAGGACGCATTTACTTATCATAGCCGTGTGAGAAACCTTGGAACCACCAAACGTGCAGTGTTATCCAATATTGCATGTTTTTATGACCCATGTGGCTGGCTCACACCGGTGACTTTCTCTGCCAAATTCTTTATGCAGAAAATCTGGCTTCTTGGTATCGAGTGGGATGACCCACTGCCTGTAGATCTCCAAGAATATTGGCTTTCTTTCTTATCTGAATTTGATGAGTTAGAAAATATCAAACTTAATCGTTTTATTCTTCCTCAGTCTTCTTATAATGTCCAACTGCATGGCTTCTGCGATGCCTCCCAACATGGCTATGCTGCGGTAGTCTATCTACGTGTAGAGTATGGTGATGGTGAGGTAGAGGTTCATTTGTTGATGTCCAAGTCCAGAGTGGCTCCTATTAAAACGAAATTCACTATCCCTCGTTTGGAGCTCTGTGGTGCGTTGTTGTTATCATCTTTACTTAAAAACTGTATGTCTGTATTGAATATGGAGTTGCAACTTGTTTGCGCATGGTGTGACTCTAGTATTGTTCTGTCCTGGTTGCGTTCACCAGTACATACTTTAAAGATCTTTGAAGGCAATAGAGTCTCTCAGATCTTATCAAACTGCTCTCCCGCTACGTGGAGACATGTGCCCTCAGCTTTGAACCCTGCTGATGTAGCATCACGTGGGATATCTCCTCGCGACCTACTCGGACATTCTTTGTGGTGGTCCCCTCCATGGCTGGCAGGCGACCCACAATCCTGGCCTAAACATAAAAATGTTAGTGCCATCTCTCTAATTGATGAATCTTATAAGTCTGTTACCTTATGTAACATAGTCTCAAAACCATCTAATTTTAGTATAGAATTTATCTGTAACTATAGTTCACTGGAGAGGTTGGTAAGAGTACATGCAATGATTCTACGTTTCATGTACAACTGTCGTAACCCATCCATTAAACATCTTGGTTCTATTTCTTTTCAAGAGTGGAATCAATCTCTATATTCTTTAATATATCTTATTCAACAAGTTGAATTTCAGTCTGACATTCAACTGTTGAAAAATAATAAAACAAATTCTTCACGTCTAAAACGACTATTTCCCTTTGTTGATTCCAAAGGCCTTCTTAGGGTCGGTGGTAGGCTAAGAAATGCTGATCTAGACCTAGATCATAAACACCCCGTAATCTTACCTAACTCACATCATTTTATTTCTCTCTTAATTAGTTATTATCACATTAAATATATGCATGCGGGAGCTTCTCTTTTACTTTCTCTGATACGCAGAAAGTTCTGGATATTGTCTGGTCGCAAGGCAATTCGTACTGTAGTCTTTAAGTGCATCAGATGTTTCAGAATCCGACCTAGGCGTTCTGAATATCTCATGGGTGATTTGCCTATAGATAGAGTCACCTATTCTCGTCCATTTTCTAAGGTTGGTGTCGACTATGCTGGATATTTTCTTATTAAATCATCCCACTTACGTAAGGCACCTGTATTAAAAGCGTATCTCTGTATCTTCGTCTGTATGGCGACCAAGGCGGTGCACTTGGAAGCTGTATCTGACCTCAGCACTGAATGTTTTATTGCTTGCCTCAGCAGATTTGTTAGTCGCCGCGGTTTATGCTCTGATATCTATTCAGATTGCGGCACCAATTTTATTGGTGCACAACGCTATCTACGCGAACTGTATACTCTACTTAAGACACCTGAAACCATGAAGACTATTAACGAGTTTTGTCTTCAACGCGAGATAGTCTGGCACAATAACCCTCCTGCAGCAGCCAGTATGGGCGGCTTATGGGAGGCTGCTGTGAAAAGTGCTAAAGCACACCTTCTCCGCACTGTAGGAGAGCTTCGTCTCACATTCGAAGAACTCAGCACAGTATTCACCAAGATAGAGGCGGTCCTTAATTCAAGGCCTCTTTGTCCTCTGAGTGAAGATGTAGAGAATGTGGAAGCCCTTACCCCAGCTCATTTCCTGGTGGGCGACACCATGTTTTCTCTACCTGAACGTGATCATAGTAGTTCACCTACTAATCGCCTGTCTCGTTGGCAATTGCTGCAACGAGTTTCTCAACAGTTCTGGAGAAAATGGCAGCGCGATTATCTACACCATTTGCAAGAACGAAGCAAATGGACCAAGTCATATCCAAATATAGAATTAAATGATTTGGCGCTCATCGTTGATGAAAACGTGGCGCCATTGAACTGGAGACTTGGACGTGTGATGGCTCTACACCCAGGAGCTGACGGTGTAGTAAGAGTGGTCACACTCAAAACATCTTTAGGACTGCTTAAGCGTCCCGTAGGTAAAATTTGTATTTTGCCTCACTAAGTTAAGTTTCTTTACTTATTATTCTCTACTTTAATTTTAGTATTTATTTCTATTAACTTAATAACCTGTCTTTATCTGTATGCGTTTTGTGTAGTTATTAGGTTAGTATCACTGTAGTTAAGAAATTTTAATATTTCTTCCGGGGGAGTATGTTTGCTCACAATATTATATTTTTTACTTTTTTAGCAAAGTCAACTTTATTTAAATGTAGCAACATTTCTTATTAAAACCTACCTCCCGTTTTTTTATTCACAAAAAGAAAAAACTGTAGCTGTAGCCTCTGTGTCGTGTCTACAATGACTAAACACATATTTTAAATTAAATAAGTTCTGTAGTCTAAATTTATGTAAATCTGTAGCTCATACGCAAGTGCAAAATAGTACTGTCCTAAAAGGTGTGTCCCTTCTCCGGTGTATGTCGAGTGAGTTCTAAAACCCCTGAAGAAGCGGCGCCGCTAGGATTTTGGTAAATGGAAAGAAGAGGAACCCGAACCAACTTTACGTGAGTCCATCACCCACCTGTATTCCTTCCACCCAGCATACAGGCAACCACAAATTGGCCCTGTATGCAACAAACATACTTAATAATTTATTTAGGTAAAATTTCGTTAAGTAGTGGATTATAAACTGTACTTTCTTGTGAGGTGTATTTATTTTAGAATTAAAACTCAACCCGTTTAGAAGAAAAATGTCTTTATACATTAAAAAGGAATCATTTTAAAATAGAAAAAGTATCGAAAAAATGTTTTCCAATTAGGTTTTTGGTTAAGACATGGAGAGACGAAGGCATGAAAAAACTTAAGTTGAAGTGTTTTAATAAATAGATGTGCGCTTGCCTCTGCAGATATAAGCAAATAAGACTAAAATTTATAGAGCCTCCTCTTAATTGGTGAGTGATGATTTATTGACTATTTGAGGTAAAGACATAAATTATTTTATAGGGTCCTTCAAAAATTCTATTAAAATCTTTTTTGAACCAGTAAAACTTAAATCTGTGGCAAAACGTCACAATCGGTGTTACCTCATTATTGCCAACGTTTAATAAATATTTTCCTTATAACGCGGATAAAATTCAAATATATCAATAATTAGTTGTTATTTAGGTCATTTTGTTAAATTAAAATAATAATAATTTAACCATTTCTCTTTATTTTATAGAAGGATCAATGAAACTCCCACATATAAAAAGTATATATTGTCTGTATATAATATGAACTATGCTATACTAGTGTTAAGGCTAGGCGGGAACGCGGTTGGCGAGAGCGGTCTTGCGGTGCGCGAGCGTTTGCGATGTCGTCCCAGGCTGCACTCACAGATTATATAGTAATATGTACTACGTACGTATAGATACGACAGATTTTACGTTTCCCATATTCGTTATAAATTCGCCATCTGGTGGAGAAGTTTGGACTGTCCAACTGTTACTTCTAAGCACCAATCCGATATTGCAGCACCCACCAATAGGAGTACTCTCTACGATAGAACACTAACTTCATAATATTAATCAGCGTTACCAACCCCAGGAACTAAAATAGGAAATTCAAAATGGCCTCCATTTTTTTTATAAAGTCAAATTTAATTGAGTTGATATCAAATTTTCATCAATCAAATACGTAGGTACTCAATTAAACTTCACTTAAAAATTAAGTAGTAAAGTTGAATAGAAAATCTTTATATCTAATAATACGTTTTTAATTTTAATCAATTTATTATACAATCTTAATTTTTATCTTATGAAATATGTATTTTTCTCTAGTCCCGCCGATGTTTTCAATATACCGAATATGCTCGCTGCATTACCCCTCTGAATCTCCAGGCTTGCTTATGCGGCGAATAAAATAGCTTTTAGCACTTGAGTCACCAGATTTTTTGACTAAAAGTTTGCCAAGTGTATCTGCAAACTTTTTCGCATCTAGTGACCAAGTGCCTAAACTTTCAACCGCAAAAGCTAGAAACTCAAAGCCGTCACACAGTGAGGCATATTTTCGCCTTTTTGTTTAGAACCGCCAGACGGGCAGCGGCACCGGCGGAATTAGATGTTGAGTTAATGTAAGATGGGGCTAATGTGTCCACGCATGTGGCATCCCAGAGTAAGGAACGTCCTTTCGTCCGTGGCACCACGGTCATGCCGTCCGGGTGTTTGCCATCCGAACGGCTTATACCCGGCGGCTCCTGCACACTTGGAGTGTCGGCCGAAACTAAAGAACGCTTAATAATGTTGTTCATAGCAGCGTGTCTGTAGATTCGACCGGCACTCCTTTGGCATGATAAACCGTGATGGCCATTAGACTTTACCTCGGCACCACACACGCAGACATGAGGCTGGCATATATTGGCACCCAAACGAAAAGCAACACATACACGGAGGGTGTTTATATCTAAAAGTGTACCTATATTTTTTGACGGGTACACCTTTAGCCAAGCACCTGATTCCTCTTCGCAAGATGCCAATATAATATAGTTTTTAATTTAATTGTAACAGAAAATGCAATCTTAAGAATGAGTTAGGCTAAGTAGCTGAGGGAAACCTATGAAAGATTATCGTATATGATATTATTAGCCCGCACTCCGCATTTTCTACACTTTCTATTATAAATAAATCTATATCACAAATTTCAAATAAGATTACTCTAAACAACAAACACACAAGTATAAGTACGTAATCACTCAACAAACGTATTTAATAGGTATAGAAAATTCTTATTATTGCAAGACAATTTCAAGTGCAAACATTTGCAAAAGTTTAAAAACATCTAAAAAATACAACTCACAAATCACAACTGTCCACAACAAACAAACTCATCAAATAGCCATCCTTGCCACCGCACGCGATATGTATGTGTAAGAGCGACGCATGCGACATCTGCCTATCTCAGTCTAACCTCTTTTAAACTTAACTCTCAATATATAAGTACTAGCTGTCACAGTGACACCGATGCACCGAAGTGTGCCTCGGCGTGGGCTTCGACGGGGGAAACGCTGGTGCTTTCCTATTGGCTGTACAGAAATGCTGACATAGTAACCGTCGCTAGCTACCATATATGGTAAGCGTGGATCGGACAAAGGAGATTACGTCATGTTGCCATGCGCCACGTGGAATGTAGCCACAAGCAGGGGTGTTCCACTCCGCGCTTTAGGTATGAAGCTACAAGTACCCGGCCGTACCCATAGATGGGTTTTATTTTTGGCTGTTCAGTTGGCTGCCGCGCACCGACCGAGTCGCACGTTTGTATGATACTCACTATTTGGTCTGATAAATAAGAATCTAGTGGTTTTGTTTGTTTATTAATTTATTTCTCTTCTATTTACTCTTGTCGTCCATGGTAACCGTTACATGTCATCTCAATGTCATATTATACTTTTTTAGAAGTCTTGGTTATAATATAATAGTCCAAAATTGTTAGGCGCCGCGACATCCCCACAGTATTGGCACACCAGTACTTAAGATGCGGAGAGGATGTCTAACTTACACAACTTCATCACTGGTCGCTTATAAAGTCCATCTCCAGTCTTCCCATCTGCCACTCGAACATGACCTTCCCTGCCAGGAAACACTTAAACTATCAGGCCACGCAGCCAAAGGTTCCTGGGCAGTTGGTCATCAGCGATCACTACCACATCACCCACCACTAGTGTCATACCATTTCTCACGTCTAGTTAGCGTGGGAAAATACTCTTTGACCCAACGCTTCCATAGTAAGTCTGATAAACGTTGCGACTAGTCACCATCATTGTAATTACCCATAGGCTTGTCTGTATAGTCATTAAGAAGTCATTTGGAGTCAGAGGTAAGTCGTCCATATAGTCAATAGGCACAGACAACGGCCTACTATTCACCATAAACTCTGTTTTAGCGAGAATAGTCATTAATGTCTGGTTACTCGGATTCTTAGTCTTAAGCGTAATCTTCAACGCAGTCTTGACGGACCGAATAAGATGCTCCCAGCATCCTCCCATATGAGGGGCATAGCTCCCAGCTATAAACTTCCAGGATAGGTTTCTGACGCTTCCAAACCTTAGAAGTTCATCTTTGTCAATCGCAGCGACTGAATGTTTTAGCTCTCTATCGGCGCCTCTAAATGTCGTAGCTTTGTTACCCCAGAGTTCCTTTGGACACCCTCTGCGTGCAATAAATCGACGAAAAGCTAAAATAGCAAAACAGCTACTAGTTATCAAGTCAGATACGAGCTCGATATGTATGGCCCTGACGGTGAGGTAAGTGAATAGAGCACCGTAGCGATTCTCGTGTCTTCGCCCTACCGTCACAGTCATAGGTCTAAAGTAATCGATACCTGTATAAGTAAAAGCTCTTATATTTGGTTCGAGTCTAATATACGGCAACTGACCCATTACAGGGGGTGCAGGTTTCGCTCGTCTATTGTTACACTCCTGACACCGGTTTTACACAGACTTCACAGCATTTCGACCATTGATGATCCAATATCTCCGTAATGCACTCATTATGCACTTGCTCGCGACCAACATGAGCAGCGTCTCTATGATACTGGTCCATCAAAAGCTGTTTGTACCTGTGCTTAGGGTGAAGAATTATGGGATGTCTAGTATGTTCGTCAACGTCAGCAGACTCAATTCTTCCACTAACTCGTAAGTCACGTAAGAATACTGTCTATGTAAGAAGTAAGTTGTTTCAACGAACAGTTTTTATCTACACATTGATGTCGTTTTATGGCGTCAATTTTAGGAGAGTAATAGCGTCGTTGATTCTTCTTAATCCAGAGTAACTTGGCTATTTCTGACTTATGACAAGTCAATTCACCTTTACACCTGGTGTTCGGATATTTTAAATTATTTATGAAGCGGAATGTCCAGGCTGTGCTCAAGTCTTTCAAGTCTCCAATAAAGCGAAAACCTATTGTCATTAGGCAAAGAAATATTTATGTAATCCGATACCAAGCAGATTAATTTAATCTTGATATCAGTCGGGTCTAGAGAAGTTGTCTGAATTTTCAAGAAGGCAAAGAAATTATGGAACTTTTAGCCACCCTTTGTTTTTAATGAGGGTGTCACAAGTAGCGTCATCAGCAGAGTTCGATTCTGTCGGAACCCAACTCCAGTCACAGATGTTAGTCAGTTCTGCGATTTTGCTAACTCTATGAGCTACAAATGTTTTGAAGCGTCCGGCTTCATTATAGCAAATATGTCAAAATTCTTATTTAGGGGCTCCTTTAGAGGGATTGTTGGTGAAATCGGGTACAAGTCTTAGTTAAAAACGACCAAGTGCCCTCGTGTAACTGGCCCCTAGCTCGTGTGGAGCGGATCCATCCTGGTGCCGACGGTATAGTGCGTTCATCATGATGCTTTCGGTGGAGGGTGTTTCGTCTTTGCCTCTTTACAATGGTCATGGTGGTCGGCGCTTCCTACCTACTGCGTTATACGGAACGCTCGAACTTAATACTCGCCGCCTCCGCAAGAGGGCGCGAGCAGTCAAAAATCTGTTATGGTCGAATAAACGCATAAACTTTTTGTGCTAAATAAATACAAATTAGAATAGTTTTCACCGTGTGAAAGATTATTATGTGATATTTTTTTTTCTATTTTATTACTCTTTAATTTTATTTACTTGAAACCATCATGATGCTTTCGGTGGAGGGTGTTTCGTCTTTGCCTCTTTACAATGCTCATGGTGTTCGGCGCTCCCTACCTACTGCGTTATACGGAACGCTCGAACTTAATACTCGCCGCCTCCGCAAGAGGGCGCGAGCAGTCAAAAAATTGTAATAAAATAAAATAATAAACGCATAAACTTTTTGTGCTAAATAAATACTAATTAGAATAGTTTTCATCGTGTGAAAGATAATAAAAATATGTGTAAAAAGTGATGTTCTATGTTCCTACGCAAGCAGATAAAAAATAAATAAAAAAGTTACTTATAGGTAACCGATAAAAAAAAATCGATGTTGTTTCGCGGTGACTCCGGTTTTCCTTGTTCCCGATTCGAACACTCAAATTTATTCCTAAAACTAAAAAATAATAATTTTATTTTGATTAAAAGTATTTTTTCTATAATTCAAGGACCTGTAAGGGTTATACATGCTCAAATTAATTACGTAAATCTTTAGTAGCCCCGGCAGCACGAGAGATACACGTCCGTACGCATCGGCACACTAGGCGGTCAACGGGGTCTTATAATTACTTATTATAGCTCTTGGATCTACTCCGCAAGATTGAAAATCGCGCAAACAATTTTCAATCAATTAAAATGTCGTAAGTCACAAAACTAATTTTGTCTATAACATACTTAATAATTTATTTAGGTAAAATTTCGTTAAGTAGTGGATTATAAACTGTACTTTCTTGTGAGGTGTATTTATTTTAGAATTAAAACTCAACCCGTTTAGAAGAAAAATGTCTTTATACATTAAAAAGGAATCATTTTAAAATAGAAAAAGTATCGAAAAAATGTTTTCCAATTAGGTTTTTGGTTAAGACATGGAGAGACGAAGGCATGAAAAAACTTAAGTTGAAGTGTTTTAATAAATAGATGTGCGCTTGCCTTTGCAGATATAAGCAAATAAGACTAAAATTTATAGAGCCTCCTCTTAATTGGTGAGTGATGATTTATTGACTATTTGAGGTAAAGACATAAATTATTTTATAGGGTCCTTCAAAAATTCTATTAAAATCTTTTTTGAACCAGTAAAACTTAAATCTGTGGCAAAACGTCACAATCGGTGTTACCTCATTATTGCCAACGTTTAATAAATATTTTCCTTATAACGCGGATAAAATTCAAATATATCAATAATTAGTTGTTATTTAGGTCATTTTGTTAAATTAAAATAATAATTATTTAACCATTTCTCTTTATTTTATAGAAGGATCAATGAAACTCCCACATATAAAAAGTATATATTGTCTGTATATAATATGAACTATGCTATACTAGTGTTAAGGCTAGGCGGGAACGCGGTTGGCGAGAGCGGTCTTGCGGTGCGCGAGCGTTTGCGATGTCGTCCCAGGCTGCACTCACAGATTATATAGTAATATGTACTACGTACGTATAGATACGATAGATTTTACGTTTCCCATATTCGTTATAAATTCGCCATCTGGTGGAGAAGTTTGGACTGTCCAACTGTTACTTCTAAGCACCAATCCGATATTGCAGCACCCACCAATAGGAGTACTCTCTACGATAGAACACTAACTTCATAATATTAATCAGCGTTACCAACCCCAGGAACTAAAATAGGAAATTCAAAATGGCCTCCATTTTTTTTATAAAGTCAAATTTAATTGAGTTGATATCAAATTTTCATCAATCAAATACGTAGGTACTCAATTAAACTTCACTTAAAAATTAAGTAGTAAAGTTGAATAGAAAATCTTTATATCTAATAATACGTTTTTAATTTTAATCAATTTATTATACAATCTTAATTTTTATCTTATGAAATATGTATTTTTCTCTAGTCCCGCCGATGTTTTCAATATACCGAATATGCTCGCTGCATTACCCCTCTGAATCTCCAGGCTTGCTTATGCGGCGAATAAAATAGCTTTTAGCACTTGAGTCACCAGATTTTTTGACTAAAAGTTTGCCAAGTGTATCTGCAAACTTTTTCGCATCTAGTGACCAAGTGCCTAAACTTTCAACCGCAAAAGCTAGAAACTCAAAGCCGTCACACAGTGAGGCATATTTTCGCCTTTTTGTTTAGAACCGCCAGACGGGCAGCGGCACCGGCGGAATTAGATGTTGAGTTAATGTAAGATGGGGCTAATGTGTCCACGCATGTGGCATCCCAGAGTAAGGAACGTCCTTTCGTCCGTGGCACCACGGTCATGCCGTCCGGGTGTTTGCCATCCGAACGGCTTATACCCGGCGGCTCCTGCACACTTGGAGTGTCGGCCGAAACTAAAGAACGCTTAATAATGTTGTTCATAGCAGCGTGTCTGTAGATTCGACCGGCACTCCTTTGGCATGATAAACCGTGATGGCCATTAGACTTTACCTCGGCACCACACACGCAGACATGAGGCTGGCATATATTGGCACCCAAACGAAAAGCAACACATACACGGAGGGTGTTTATATCTAAAAGTGTACCTATATTTTTTGACGGGTACACCTTTAGCCAAGCACCTGATTCCTCTTCGCAAGATGCCAATATAATATAGTTTTTAATTTAATTGTAACAGAAAATGCAATCTTAAGAATGAGTTAGGCTAAGTAGCTGAGGGAAACCTATGAAAGATTATCGTATATGATATTATTAGCCCGCACTCCGCATTTTCTACACTTTCTATTATAAATAAATCTATATCACAAATTTCAAATAAGATTACTCTAAACAACAAACACACAAGTATAAGTACGTAATCACTCAACAAACGTATTTAATAGGTATAGAAAATTCTTATTATTGCAAGACAATTTCAAGTGCAAACATTTGCAAAAGTTTAAAAACATCTAAAAAATACAACTCACAAACCACAACTGTCCACAACAAACAAACTCATCAAATAGCCATCCTTGCCACCGCACGCGATATGTATGTGTAAGAGCGACGCATGCGACATCTGCCTATCTCAGTCTAACCTCTTTTAAACTTAACTCTCAATATATAAGTACTAGCTGTCACAGTGACACCGATGCACCGAAGTGTGCCTCGGCGTGGGCTTCGACGGGGGAAACGCTGGTGCTTTCCTATTGGCTGTACAGAAATGCTGACATAGTAACCGTCGCTAGCTACCATATATGGTAAGCGTGGATCGGACAAAGGAGATTACGTCATGTTGCCATGCGCCACGTGGAATGTAGCCACAAGCAGGGGTGTTCCACTCCGCGCTTTAGGTATGAAGCTACAAGTACCCGGCCGTACCCATAGATGGGTTTTATTTTTGGCTGTTCAGTTGGCTGCCGCGCACCGACCGAGTCGCACGTTTGTATGATACTCACTATTTGGTCTGATAAATAAGAATCTAGTGGTTTTGTTTGTTTATTAATTTATTTCTCTTCTATTTACTCTTGTCGTCCATGGTAACCGTTACATGTCATCTCAATGTCATATTATACTTTTTTAGAAGTCTTGGTTATAATATAATAGTCCAAAATTGTTAGGCGCCGCGACATCCCCACAGTATTGGCACACCAGTACTTAAGATGCGGAGAGGATGTCTAACTTACACAACTTCATCACTGGTCGCTTATAAAGTCCATCTCCAGTCTTCCCTTCTGCCACTCGAACATGACCTTCCCTGCCAGGAAACACTTAAACTATCAGGCCACGCAGCCAAAGGTTCCTGGGCAGTTGGTCATCAGCGATCACTACCACATCACCCACCACTAGTGTCATACCATTTCTCACGTCTAGTTAGCGTGGGAAAATACTCTTTGACCCAACGCTTCCATAGTAAGTCTGATAAACGTTGCGACTAGTCACCATCATTGTAATTACCCATAGGCTTGTCTGTATAGTCATTAAGAAGTCATTTGGAGTCAGAGGTAAGTCGTCCATATAGTCAATAGGCACAGACAACGGCCTACTATTCACCATAAACTCTGTTTTAGCGAGAATAGTCATTAATGTCTGGTTACTCGGATTCTTAGTCTTAAGCGTAATCTTCAACGCAGTCTTGACGGACCGAATAAGATGCTCCCAGCATCCTCCCATATGAGGGGCATAGCTCCCAGCTATAAACTTCCAGGATAGGTTTCTGACGCTTCCAAACCTTAGAAGTTCATCTTTGTCAATCGCAGCGACTGAATGTTTTAGCTCTCTATCGGCGCCTCTAAATGTCGTAGCTTTGTTACCCCAGAGTTCCTTTGGACACCCTCTGCGTGCAATAAATCGACGAAAAGCTAAAATAGCAAAACAGCTACTAGTTATCAAGTCAGATACGAGCTCGATATGTATGGCCCTGACGGTGAGGTAAGTGAATAGAGCACCGTAGCGATTCTCGTGTCTTCGCCCTACCGTCACAGTCATAGGTCTAAAGTAATCGATACCTGTATAAGTAAAAGCTCTTATATTTGGTTCGAGTCTAATATACGGCAACTGACCCATTACAGGGGGTGCAGGTTTCGCTCGTCTATTGTTACACTCCTGACACCGGTTTTACACAGACTTCACAGCATTTCGACCATTGATGATCCAATATCTCCGTAATGCACTCATTATGCACTTGCTCGCGACCAACATGAGCAGCGTCTCTATGATACTGGTCCATCAAAAGCTGTTTGTACCTGTGCTTAGGGTGAAGAATTATGGGATGTCTAGTATGTTCGTCAACGTCAGCAGACTCAATTCTTCCACTAACTCGTAAGTCACGTAAGAATACTGTCTATGTAAGAAGTAAGTTGTTTCAACGAACAGTTTTTATCTACACATTGATGTCGTTTTATGGCGTCAATTTTAGGAGAGTAATAGCGTCGTTGATTCTTCTTAATCCAGAGTAACTTGGCTATTTCTAACTTATGACAAGTCAATTCACCTTTACACCTGGTGTTCGGATATTTTAAATTATTTATGAAGCGGAATGTCCAGGCTGTGCTCAAGTCTTTCAAGTCTCCAATAAAGCGAAAACCTATTGTCATTAGGCAAAGAAATATTTATGTAATCCGATACCAAGCAGATTAATTTAATCTTGATATCAGTCGGGTCTAGAGAAGTTGTCTGAATTTTCAAGAAGGCAAAGAAATTATGGAACTTTTAGCCACCCTTTGTTTTTAATGAGGGTGTCACAAGTAGCGTCATCAGCAGAGTTCGATTCTGTCGGAACCCAACTCCAGTCACAGATGTTAGTCAGTTCTGCGATTTTGCTAACTCTATGAGCTACAAATGTTTTGAAGCGTCCGGCTTCAGATCGCAACTAACACAATACGGTCTTTGAATCGGACCAATAATATGTACAAGTGGTTGGTATATACTCTTTAATAAAATGAGCAAGTCGTGCCCATTAAAGCTGGCTGCAACTCCAGACGTGGGATGCTCAAAACTTTAAGAGGAGCAACTCTAGCACGAGCTATGACAAAGGTTACGTGCCATGAGGTGTTTGGTAATAAGATTAAGTAAATATGCCACGCTGGAAAATGCTCTGGAGCTCACAAAAAATATGAAGCTCTAAACGTGGTACCCTTAAAGAACTAACTTTATACAAAATATTGTGCCAATTCTGCCACCTGTCCAAGTGGCTAGACTCAATTTGGTCATCCCAACCTATCTTGGACTTCCAAATATCCTGAAGAAGTATTCAAGAATTTACAGTTATGTACAAAAGAAATCCGAGAGGATCAAAGACTGACATAATAAGTCTTAGAACTTCTCGTTTTGTCGGAACCTTGCAACCAGTTTTTATGTCATTGTCAATATTATTAAAATTAAGTAAGAACGTAAAGCAGTCCGAATCAGGATCCCAATTAACACCCAAAAAGTAACTTCTGTTCAGTCATGTCAGAAAGAACCTTCTGCCCTCCACCTCTAACCTTATCTACTGGAATATGTTGCAAAAGTTCTTCAGAGTTTGATCTAAAGTTTCGCATATTAAAACCACCTTGTGAGTAAATGTATATAACGTCATTCACAATAGTGATGGCTTCGTCGATCGAGTCAACTGAATATATGAAATCGTCAACATAATGGTTATTTATAATGGCATGAACAGCTTTCGAATATGAGGACTCGAACCTTTGTGTATTAAGGTTCTTAACATACTGAGCTGATGATGGTGAACAGACAGCTCCGAAAGTCATAACGTTTATGACGTATTCGTTATTGTCCCAAATAAAACGCTGAGATTATCTATCTTCCTCTCTTATGAGGATACGGTGAAACATCTCATGAATGTCTCCCATAACAGCAATTTTATAACGTCTAAAACCTAAAAGTAAGCCGGGCAATGATAGCAGAAAGTCAGGGCACCGAGTAAAAAGTCGTTTAGTGACATGCCGGACGACTTCGCCGCACAGTCAAATACTACACGAATTTTATTCGGCTTATTTATACAGAAAAATGTGGTAAATATCATGTCCGATTAGTTTTAATAAATTTGTCATCGTCTGTTAGCTTAGAAATGTATCCCTTCTGTAGGTTCTGCGTAATCTGTTGTCTGTAACTGTCAAAAAGTTCCGGGTACCTAATAAACTTACGTTTTAAACTTCCATGTCTTTTTAGTGCTGTAGTATAACTGTCAGGTAGGGCAGGCTCGTCGTGACTCCAAAGAAGTCCTGTCTCCCAGCGGTCACCTACTAGTCTTGTAGTCCGGCGCATAATATCAAGCGCCCTCATATCTTCGCGAAAACGAGGTATGTCAGAAAAACGCTTTGTACCAAAATCTTCGGCCGAAAAAGATTGTCGTATCATGTCGTTCAATTCGTCACAAGCGCACGTCTGTAACACTGTCACGTCATTTGGTTTCACAGCTGTCAACTTACCATGAATGATGTAACCTAGTTTGGCAAGGTACATAGATTGAACCCTGGAAATGCTATCGAGTTATAATCAAATCGATGTTATCATGTCCTATCAAAAGTAAAGGTCGTTCATTAATATTTACAAAATCATTAACATCTATAAAATCATTAAGATATTCGTATTTACATATTTTTTTTTTATAATTGCACCTATGTATAGGTAACGCTAGTCTAATTACAGTCCTTACACTATTTATTTTATATACACCGTCACTATTACGACCGCGAATAGTAAACGAGACGCATTGTGAATTACTTTAGTAGATAGGTACAATCTGTTTCCTTTAAAGGTATTATTCACACTTAACCTATACTACTTGTGCCTACTATTTGTATTTATTTCTTTTGTGCCTATACATGGAAAAGCAATATTTACTTTCATAGACAATGCAGTGTGCCGTATGGCTTACGTATCTTCTTAGGTTAAAATATCTATGCAGCAGACATTCTAAAATAAAATTGTTTTATGGTCTACTAAGTACCTAACCTAGGTTTTTTTTTAAAAGAACACAACCCTAATGTCGGCAGAAAAGTAAAGAATTACGCGATAGAAAGAGAGGCAACTTTAGGTGAATTTAAATGTAGGCATTTGCGCTGTGCGATCTGAACTGAGCTATATTGTGTCGGTGCAAGAGTCGCTATTTATTTAATTTATCTTTCGGATTGGAGCTTCTGTACTTGTACTATTATTTCTTCTGTGCCACAAGTTCCAAAATAAATAATTATTAAAAAAAATATTGCTGCAATAATTATTTATTTAATAAATCTAATTTTCCCGATTTCTTCGTTACGCCATTTAAAATATATATACGAGTATATATATTATAGTACCGAGATGGCTAAGATTCAACTTTATACCTTAACCAGAAAGACAGATAGGCAGACCGAGTGATAATGTATTTTGTTTAAAAACATCGGAAACTTAAAATGCAATCATATTTTCCTGTTTCAAAATCTTGTTTGTTTTGTTGAAATCTTGTTATTTTTATTATAAACAGGCTGCATTTCAAATCAATCTTGCCCTATGGAAAGCAACTATGAGGTCAAAGAGATATCACTCTTATCTGTAAAAAGGAGACTACTACATCGACAAGAAATCGATGTAGTAGTCCCCCGAAAACCGGTAAACCTACAGACTAAAACTTAAACATGACTAGGTCACTTAATTGGTTTTTGAATATCTATGGGGGGGATTTGATTGATAGATATTTTCGAGATGTACTCTAAATAGGCTATCTGTGTTGGGGCATCACTTCAAAACAATACTGGACCGATTTTTATGCGTTTTTTTTTGTTGAATAGCTATTTGCTCTGGGGGTAAAATAGAGCCTCTATTCCCTATATCGATTTACATAGTCAGTTCAAATATACAAAATAGTATGTTTTGGAAAATATTTAAAATACACCAGGTAGAAATAAATATTCTATTATAAGCTATAAGCACAGTTGGATATATTTTAATGCCATAAAACTGCATTAAAATATTTTCGATTTTATATTGAGTTTTCGAGAAACTTTATCTTTTTGGTATAAAGTTGACATCTTTTTAGCAATTAAATTTTATATTTTAAATAGGTACTAACGTACTTAATAAATAAACACGATTACGAAGTTGCGGGTATAAGGTAGCATAAAATATAATTACTATTACCTTCATCTCTGATTTTGATAAAATTTACTATGTTGTTGGACTTATAACATACTAAAGTCTGTTTGTTTCAAAACTTGGTTTCAACTTTCAGTTTATGTTGAACTGTATATATAGGTACGTAGTTCCTTCCGTAGGATTCAGATGGCGCTTTAATTTTCCTCACCGTGTTGCAGTGTGCGAGTGCGCCATTTTCAGCCAGTCCCTTTCCAAATCGCTTAACGGCGAGTCGTACGCGAGTAGTGTTTATGATATATTTATAATGTCGAGTCCTACTGATGAATGGGGGTGGACTCCGGAGCCGAAGCGGTCGCTGTGCCATCGGGTCAGGCGCATGCTGTACAACCCTGATGACCATAGCGTGCTAGGCCGTAACGCACGCAGATGGGGTCAGTTTTTTTTCTATCCACATCAATAGCTTGCAATTCCATGCGGAGTTATATCTAGTAATAGAAATATTCATAACAGCTACTTAAGTTTACTATAAAATATATGTTTTAAAATTCCCGGTAGGTAATTAAATTTTTTTGAAGTGAAATTTCTTATGAAGGCAAAGTCTATAATCGAGTAAATATTGTGTTCAGTGATATCATTTTTTTGATATATTTAATGAATAAAGAACGTAGAGGTTTAAATATTACTTACTACGTCCTAATTTTAAAAAGTTTTTTTATGATTCTAAAAGAAAATAGTTTTGTTGTCATTTCAAAAATTAATAGATTTTATTGCCAAAAAAAAAGTTTTTTTTTTATTATTGATAACAACGTTTAGATGTTTTGTGAAGGTCATGTTCGTGAATCCTTTGCAAATCGATAATCGATAAGTGATCGAAAATTGAGAGTAACATTTAAGAACAAGTTTATACACAAATTGATATATGAGAGAAAATAAGTATGACGTAGAGAGAAATAGATCTATATATGTATTTAAGAAGTTTCACATCTATCTATTTTGTGTGGGGTGGTTGTTTAAACAATAAAATATAGTTATTATTAATAAATTATTTCAGGTTTTATTTTAGTACATCAGGAAAAAAAAATTATACGTGGTGACTTAAAAACACTTAGTGGACTCGAATTCGAATCCCGGTGTGGACTAATGAGTTTTTAATTAAAAAAAATATGTACATTTGTTTGACAACCACTGTAGTGCCTCAGAGAGCATGTTAAGCTGTCAGTCCCGGTTTCACTATAGCAACTTGTGAAAACTGTTTATAGATGGGTTATTGAGTCTATTCAAAACATCGCGACGAGCTAGCCACTTGTTCGGTGTAGACTCTTACCATCGGCTACGACGAGGTGGGATTAAAATCCCTCCGCTGGGTACCCTGGGGATTCTAGGCGGTCTCGGGCGCCGTAAGCCGTACATACATACGTATGTATGTATGTACATACGTATGTATGTATGTACGTAGGAGAAAAAATATAGGAAATTAATATTTTAAAGATAAAAGGCTAAAAGAATTTAAAGTCTAGCGAAATTCTCCAGAATTACAGTTCTGTAAGGTCCTCCTACTGGAGCCTATCTAATGATAAGCATTCATGTCTATTTCTCTATTTGGAACAAGCTTTATGTACCCATATACCGGAAATTTATTTATAAATCCCAGTACCAGAGAAATGTTCCAATTCCAAGGTTTAGACAGATTCACGGTACCTAGAAGAGTTTTATTCCAAACTTGTTTAAATATGGACCAAAACCGTCCCGGTAATTTTCAAGAAATCCAGTACAGCAATTTTTCTAGAGCAAATGCTAGTATATTAGAGTGACCACAGTCGTAGATTTAAACACAAATATCCATAAAGATTTCTGTATAGAGGTAAATTCTTTTAAGAAACAAACAGACAGCCTCCGTAGACTAGTGGTTTTGCCTTTGGCGTTAAATCCGGAGGTCGTGGGTTCGATTCCCACCCATGGCAAATAAATATTAGTACATTTTTTCTGTACAGTCTGCCATAGTCTGGGTGTTTATAAAATATAATATGTATTATATCATTGTTTCTGGTACACATAGTACAAGCCTTAGAGTTTAGTTTGTGACCATAGCAATTTGTGTAAATGGTCCATCATGAAAAAAAAAAAAAAAAATCATTGGATTAGCGTTTCTTAACTGAGTACAATTTTATCAACCTGAGTTTTAAATTCCTCGTAAATTACCTTGAAATTTCTTATCTACTTGCACAAGACATTGTTCTTGGCAATGAAATCTCCATAACCCTCAGATTCTTAAAAGATAATTAAAATTATGCTATAGTCAAAATGAGTAAGGCAATTGCTAAATAATGATAATTATTAAAAGCACCCAGCTAAAACTAATTTTATTCAACATGAAAATGGAAAGCTATAACTATCTTAAATTTAAGTTTTATTTCTATTTACTTTTATAATAAAGTACCTATAAAACAAAATAATGCATATAACATTAGGCGTTAATTTTTCAAACCCCAGGTAAAGTTGTTACGGGTTCACTGCCAAATGACTTAATCTGGAGATTGCAGAATCACCCTATATAAGTAAATGATTGTTAGTAAGAAGTTAGTAGTTAGTCTAGCCTTATATATTTGGCGATGGAAAATAATATATATTTGCAATACCTCACAAAGGTCAATGTGTAACCTTAGAACAAGTACTATAATAATGTATGTAGAATACCTTAGTACCAAATAAACGATTTGATTTGATTTTCTGTATTAAATATGGTGAAATGAAATAATTTTACAATTCTCATCAGCCTTTGTTATCATTAGTCTGTAGCAGTCCATTACTGGATACAGGCTTGTGTAATTTGCTGCTAGATCTGCCAGTCACTTTATCTAGCCTAACAGCTTTATAAATGACTAACAAATTCAAATCAGTGGAGACGTAAGTATTACACCAGATATTTATATCCCAATATACATGGTGGCCGAGTTGTTTAGACCTACATACATATACATACATATCATCACGGGTGCCTTATGTCGCCCGAGACCGCCTAAACCGCCCCAGGGTACCCAGCGGAGGGGTTTTTTAATCCCACGTCATCGTAGCCGATGGCATGAGTACACCAAACAAGTAGCTAGCTCGTCACGATATTTTGAATAGACTCAATAACACATCTATAAACAGTTTCATAAGTTCATATAGTGAAACCGGGACCGACAGCTTAACGTGCTCTCCGAGGCACTATAGTGGTGTTGTTAAACAAATGTACATACATTTTTAATAAATAAAAAATATATATATAAGTTGTGGCCGAGTTGGTAAGATGTATTTATATCCCACGTTTACTCTCGACCGCATACCAGTCCGTACCTAAACAAAACCCAAACTAGTTATTTACTTCCTTTCGCACTATAACAGCTTTAATTCCATAGCCCATTCCATCTGAATTTTTCTACAGCAAGCTGGAATCATGGATGTATATATTATAAAAAGATCACACTAACACGGACAGATTATTGCGTTTTTTTTACTTTTGGTTAGGAAATTGTACGTACCTAACAAACATATATGTTTATATCATATTATGAGATATAATATATACGAGTAGATTCAGTATACTTACTAGATTTGCTTCAGAGACTTATGTTGTCAAATTTTTTTTTTTTTTTTTTTTGTGCCTTTAGTCGTTGAGACCATGGTCAGACGCATGGTACAAGGCCGCCAAAATACTAATATTTTTAATAGGAAAAATACTTAAAGAGGTGACGACAAAACCTAATTCAAATTTCATGTTTCAACAAAAAGTATCCAAAGCTATCCAGCGTGGCAACATAGCTAGTGTTATGGGTACCTTTCTAGCAACTTAAATTTTGTTTTATGTTATATTAATATGTATTATATATAATTTACAAACGTTCATTATTAATTATAATTTTTTTTTAATGGTTAAAAGGTTAAAACTTTTGTAGAAACCTCACAGTTTCTTATTATTTTGTTATCTTACACTATAGCTTTTGTTTACCAGCCTTATTAGCGATCTACAAACGCTAACAAAATTATGAAACAAGTGGACACTTGTTAAGTTTTTAGTTTTATTAGTAGAGTATACATAATATATACATAGTATATTTAATTTAAGTAGCACCAGCAATTTTGATATGCACTTTGAAAACTAAATACCAATTTCTTATTATATACCCTGTAACGTTGTTTTTTTGAAGTACTCGCTTACCAGAGTTCTAGATAAAATCATACTTTAAGTCTTATTACTACACCTATACGAAAATTACATTATGCATTCAAATTCATAAACGAAATAAAATTTAGGCACATTTGTTTGACAACACCACTATAGTGCCTCGGAGAACACGTTAAGCTGTCGGTCCCGGTTTCACTATACCAACTTGTGAATCTGTTTATAGATGGGTTATTGAGGCTATCCAAAACATCGCGACGAGCTAGCCACTTGTTCGATGTAGACTTATACCATCGGCTACGACGAGGTGGGATTAAAACCCCTCCGCTGGGTACCCTGGGGCCGTCTAGGCGGTCTCGGGCGTTGTAAGGCACCCGTGAATATATATATATATATATATGTATTCATAAACGAACAATCACACAATTTATTGTTATTTAATAAATAGTATTTTTCTTATTTAAGAAATTTTTGTAAGCGTTCAATCTTGGTTTCATTCCGCTCATCCCTAACTAACCAACCTAAGCTCTTTATAAAAATACTTATATTTAGTTATAAATCTTTAAGATTATTAGACCAGAGTCAACTACATAAGCAAATATTATAGTGATGGGTGATCGGATTTGATATTCTCGAAACCGTTTTTCGATCTTTACCTACAAAAAGCTATGCCTTGAGCATATCGCAACCGCCTTTATTGGCCAAAATTCTATTTCTGCTCTCGATACTAGGTCAACAATAATGCAATTTATGTGTTGCCATATGAAATTAAATCATTAGGAAATATACGAACGATCACCGTTACAAAACCAATATGTGTCATATTTAAATGTTTGTTTTTAAATTTACTCACTTTAAACATTTACAATAAAGTTGATAATTTGTCAGTCAATTTATATTACATATGTGAGTCATATAGTCGCATAGTATGTTAGCTTTTATTTATTACTAGTTTTATGAAAGCACTACAAGTGACACTGTATCTACCCTCTTGACAAAGTATACAATAAAAAACTTTTAAATTATGTTTGCTTAAAGTAACAAAATATAATGGTAACGGATTCGCCAAGTTATAGAGATTACTAATATTTTTTAATTCGGGTCGGGACTAATTAGCCCAAAGCTGTAATATACCTTTTTTTTTATTGGACCGTCTCCGCAGACTAGTGGTTGTCGTGGGTTCATTCCCACCCATGGAAAAAATATTAGTAGGTTTTTCTGTACAGTTTGTCATGGTCTGGGTGTTTATAAAATATAATACGTATTATATCGTTGTTTCTTGTACACAAGTACGTTGTACTATTACAAGCCTAGAACTTAGTTTGTGACCAGAGCAATATGTGTAAATTGTCCTACGTATTATTATATTATATTATTAATAAAAAGTATTACATTTTTTTACAGTGCGTAAGTTGTAAACCGTTTCCTATGTTATTACCTTAATATCCAATTACCAAGTATCGAATGTCATTACTCCACTTGAAACTTATAAATCTATCACAAAGTAACAATTTTAATTGTTTGTGTTTCAGGAATCGTTCTGTCGTTCTATGCAGCGTTCTACTTGGTACTAGCACTGTTGTGCGCAGCCTGCATGGCCGGTTTTTCCTCCTTACTACATGAAGATCGACCATATCGCATCCTCTCCGACTCACTCATCGGTAACAGCCCTGGTGTCTCCGCGCGCCCCCTGGAGCACCTAACTAACTCCTCAGCTGATGAATTGCGAGACTTCTTGATCCCCTATGTGGCTGCACCGTGGTTCAAAGACTTGAAGGGTTGTAAGCTCGAAGATGAGTTTGGACGTCCTGATGCGCCGTGTCTTTATGTCAAAGTTAATAGGATATTCGATTGGGTGCCAGAGGGTTATGATGTATTGCCTGAAAATGCACCCGAAGATCTTAGAACATATGTTACATCGCTGCCGGCGTCAGAAGTAAGTTTTCATGTATGTTAGGTCCTCTTATTGTCTTTCAGATCGTTACTTGAATGTGGATTAATATCTCAGTCAGTTTCGATTCTCACTCTGGTCACAGTAAATGTACATTTTTCTATACAATTTGCCTAGAAATTTATTAAAAATAAAATATGTACTAGTATAGATTTTCTAGCATAAATAACAGATCTACTACTATTGGCTAGAGTATTATGTATATTTCTTTTTATTTACTGTATGCGAATTTATTTATTTATGTATATCTACTTATTTTGTATGTCTATGTATTATTATTTATGTATGTTTATGTATACTATTAAATGCAGTATGCATTGTTATATTACCTAATAATTTACTTATATATCATTGTATTATATATTACATGTTGCATTAATTAGAACTCGTTTCAGTTGTAAGGATTGTTGTGTTTGGTTTTATTTATTAATCAAGCATTTTTCAATTTTTTTTTTTTTTATAATTTCATTATATAGGTTTTGTGCGGAAGTAGTAAAGAGAAACGCATCCAGCGTTTTTTAATAACATTTCGATATTTGTTAGACATTTCCACATCTTTAAACACAGTTTTGGTATTGTTATATTTTTTTCTGTCTTTTATATTTTTTAGATTAATATTTGTGATTGTGCTTCTTAATAGACAATGGTCTGTCCTAAAAGTAATGTTATTTGAAAATTCCAAGTCGGATATATGTTTCTTTTTATTACATAATATAAAATCTATCTCGTTTCTTGTTTTGTCGTCTAGAGATTTCCAAGTCCATTTTCGTTTTTGTTTTTTCTTAAAATATGTATTCATAATTGGCAAGTTATTATCTGTTGTAAAGCTGATAAGTCTTTCATCTCTAGTATTTCTTTCTCCATAACCATATTTACCCAAAAATCCTTTTCTTCTTTACTTGGTTTTCCTATCTTATCTTATCATTAAAATCGTCCATTACCAATTTTATGTTTCCTACTGCTGTGTTGTAAACATTGTTAAGGCCTTTGTAAAATTAAACATTGTATAATTGGTATGGTTGTATCTTTAAATGTAATATTAATGCATGCAATTCTGTCTATCATATAAAACTATTTATTTTACACTATAGTACATTTATATATGTACATTTATACTATAGTGTAAAATAAATATATATTATTTTCTTATTATATTATTGCGAAAATGTGAACCTGAACAGAATAAAAAAATAAAGTTTAACATTTTCATTTTATATAAAATATAGCTTAGTATTTATTTTATTATTTAAATTTATTTAAACATCCGCGAATAGCGTGAAATATTTGTGAACGTTAAATCGCGTAACTTATACAAAGAGGCAACTAGTAACAGTTATTTTAGTGTAGTAAATAATATATAAATAAAAGCTATAGATAAGGAATTGTGCCATACAGTTTTCCTATTAAATTAGTATGGAATACAGTAATTTTATTTATATACACAATACAATACAAAACAGTATTTCATTTATCATATTAGTATCTAAAATTAAATTATTCAAAATTTAAAAAAAAAACTATGTAAACAAAATATTCATGAATCTCGCAGAGTATATTTACTTCAGCAGTTCATATCTAAAAATATAATTTTATTAGCCAATGTACGTAATGTACTAACGATATCGAAAAGGGCAACTCCGCGTATTACATTCGGTTGGTCGATAAAAATAAAACTACTAACTATTTTTTTTTATAGGATCTCGGCATGTGACCTACCTAATCGAAAGCAGTATGCAGGTCCAAGAATGAATACAACCAGCTCTTAGAACTGTGTTAAAATAATATATTTTGTGGTAGACTTCATAAATAATTAACTTTTTTACTTGTGGACCAGTGAAGTGAAGACGGGTGTGAAGTTGGCAGCCAAAATCTAGCAGCCTTTATAACCCGACCACTTTAAATAGGTTTTAAATAAATATTTGTTTTTATATATATGCGATAATATATTTAAATGTTTAACAGGTACATAGTCTTAATATAATAATGAAGCAACATAAAAAGTCACCTGCGTCCAATTTTTCCTGAAATCTCAAAATAACTTATGAAAATTCTTTACATATTTAAAAAGTCTGCTATGCTTATAACTTCTATACTAGACATAGATTAAAAGCTAAAATTGGTAAATAGCTAGAATACATAACATAGAGTAGCATAGGCATAGCCACCTGCGCTCCATTTTCCCTGAAATCCTTAAAGGAAAAAATCTTTGATTTTTTTTATTTTTATTTCCTAGCTGACATTAAGTGCTAGGTTTACTACTTCCATACTAGACATAGGATCATGATAAAAATTGTTAATTAGCTAGAATATAAACTCTTAAATACTATAGACATATCCATATGCGTTCCATTTTCCCTGAAATTCTGAAAGAAAAAATCAAAAACTACTTTATAAATTTAAAAACTTTCTAAACAGATTGGAGTTCTTTACTTCTATACTAGACATAGGATGTCAATAAAAAATGGAAAATATCTAGAATATGAAAGATAAAGTAGCATAGGCATAGCCACCTGCGCTCTATTTTATTCTGAATTACAAAAACAAAATCTTTAAATTTACTTACGAAAATTCTTTACATATCTAAAAAGGCTGCTAGGTTTATAACTTCTATACTAGACATACAATATTAATTAAAATTGGTAAATAGCTGGAATACAAAACATAGAATAGTATAGACATAGCCACCTGCACTCCATTTTCCCTGAAATCCTGAAAAAAATCAATCATATACTTTTGATTTTTTACCTCAATTCTAAAAAGTCTGCTAGGTTTACTACTTCTATACTAGACATAGGATCTTGATAAAAATTGGTAATTAGCTAGAAAATAAACTCTGAAATACTATAGCCATACCCACATGTGCTTCATTTGCAAATGGAGTGCATGTGGATATAGCTATATTTTAGAGTTTATTTTCTAGCTAAATACCAAATTTTATCAAGATCCTATGTCTAGTATAGAAGTAGTAACCTAGCAGACTTTTTAGAATTGAGGAAAAAAAACAAAAGTACATGAATGATTTTTTTCATGATTTCAGGGAAAATGGAGTGCAGGTCTATACTATTCTATGTTTTGTGTTCTAGCTACTTACAAATTTTAGTTAATATTGTATGTCTAGTATAGAAGTTATAAACCTAGCAGCCTTTTTAGATATGTAAAGAATTATCGTAAGTAAATTTAAAGATTTTTTTTTGTAATTTAGAATAAAATGGAGCGCAGGTGGCTATGCCTATGCTACTCTATGTTTTATATTCTAGGTATTTACCATTATTCATTGACATCCTATGTCTAGTATAGAAGTAAAGAACTCCAATCTGTTTACAAAATTTTAAAATTCATAAAGTAGTTTTTGATTTTTTCTTTCAGAATTTCAGGGAAAATGGAGCGCATGTGGGTATGGCTATGGTATTTTAGAGTTTATTTTCTAGCTAATTACCAACTTTTATCAAGATCCTATGTCTAGTATAGAAGTAGTAACCTAGCAGACTTTTTAGAATTGAGGAAAAAAATCAAAAGTACATGAATGATTTTTTTTAGGATTTCAGGAAAAATGGAGTGCAGGTGGCTATGTCTATACTATTCTATGTTTTGTGTTCTAGCTACTTACCAATTTTAGTTAATATTGTATGTCTAGTATAGAAGTTATAAACCTACCAGCCTTTTTAGATATGTAAAGAATTTTCGTAAGTAAATTTAAAGATTTTTTTTTTGTAATTTAGAATAAAATGGAGCGCGAGTGGCTATATCTTTGCTACTCTATATTTTGTATTCTAGCTATTTACCAATTTTAGTTAATATTCTATGTCTAGTATAGAAGTTATAAACCTAGCAGGCTTTTTAGAGATGTAAAGAATTTTTGTAAGTAAATTTAAAGTTTTTTTTTTATAATTTAGAATAAAATAGAGCGCAGGTGGCTATACCTATGCTACTTTATCTTTCATATTCTAGATATTTACCATTTTTCATTGACATCCTATGTCTAGTATAGAAGTTAAGAACTCCAATCTGTTTAGAAAACTTTAAATTCATAAAGTAGTTTTTGATTTTTTCTTTCAGAATTTCAGGGAAAATGGAGCGCATGTGGGTATGGCTATGGTATTTTAGAGTTTATTTTCTAGCTAATTACCAACTTTTATCAAGATCCTATGTCTAGTATAGAAGTAGTAACCTAGCAGACTTTTTAGAATTGAGGAAAAAAATCAAAAGTACATGAATGATTTTTTTTAGGATTTTAGGGAAAATGGAGTGCAGATGGCTATGTCTATACTATTCTATGTTTTGTGTTCTAGCTACTTACCAATTTTAGTTAATATTGTATGTATACTATAGAAGTTATAAAACTACCAGCCTTTTTAGATATGTAAAGAATTTTCGTAAGTAAATTTAAAGATTTTTTTTTGTAATTTAGAATAAAATGGAGCGCGAGTGGCTATATCTTTGCTACTCTATATTTTGTATTCTAGCTATTTACCAATTTTAGTTAATATTCTATGTCTAGTATAGAAGTTATAAACCTAGCAGGCTTTTTGGAGATGTAAAGAATTTTTGTAAGTAAATTTAAAGTTTTTTTTTTATAATTTAGAATAAAATGGAGCGCAGGTGGCTATACCTATGCTACTTTATTTTTCATATTCTAGATATTTACCATTTTTCATTGAATCCTATGTCTAGTATAGAAGTTAAGAACTCCAATCTGTTTAGAAAACTTTAAATTCATAAAGTAGTTTTTGATTTTTTCTTTCAGAATTTCAGGGAAAATGGAGCGAATGTGGGTATGGCTATGGTATTTTAGAGTTTATTTTCTAGCTAATTACCAACTTTTATCAAGATCCTATGTCTAGTATAGAAGTAGTAACCTAGCAGACTTTTTAGAATTGAGGAAAAAAATCAAAATTACATGAATGATTTTTTTCAGGATTTCAGGGAAAATGGAGTGCAGGTGGCTATGTCTATACTATTCTATGTTTTGTGTTCTAGCTACTTACCAATTTTAGTTAATATTGTATGTCTAGTATAGAAGTTATAAACCTAGCAGCCTTTTTAGATATGTAAAGAATTTACGTAAGTAAATTTAAAGATTTTTTTTTGTAATTTAGAATAAAATGGAGCGCAGGTGGCTATGCCTATGCTACTCTATGTTTTATATTCTAGATATTTACCATTTTTCATTGACATCCTATGTCTAGTATAGAAGTTAAGAACTCCAATCTGTTTAGAAAATTTTTAATTCATAAAGTAGTTTTTAATTTTTTCTTTCAGAATTTCAGGGAAAATGGAGCGCATGCGGGTATGGCTATAGTATTTTAGAGTTAATTTTCTAGCTAATTACCAATTTTTATCAAGATCCTATGTCTAGTATAGAAGTAGTAACCTAGCAGACTTTTTAGAATTGAGGAAAAAAATCAAAAGTACATGAATGATTTTTTTCAGGATTTCAGGGAAAATGGAGTGCAGGTGGCTATGTAGTTTTTGATTTTTTCTTTCAGAATTTCAGGGAAAATGGAGCGCATGTGGGTATGGCTATAGTATTTTAGAGTTTATTTTCTAGCTAATTACCAACTTTTATCAAGATCCTATGTCTAGTATAGAAGTAGTAACCTAGCAGACTTTTTAGAATTGAGGAAAAAAATCAAAAGTACATGAATGATTTTTTTTAGGATTTCAAGGAAAATGGAGTGCAGGTGGCTATGTCTATACTATTCTATGTTTTGTGTTCTAGCTACTTACCAATTTTAGTTAATATTGTATGTCTAGTATAGAAGTTATAAACCTACCAGCCTTTTTAGATATGTAAAGAATTTACGTAAGTAAATTTAAAGATTTTTTTTTGTAATTTAGAATAAAATGGAGCGCAGGTGGCTATGCCTATGCTACTCTATGTTTTATATTATAGATATTTACCATTTTTCATTGACATCCTATGTCTAGTATAGAAGTTAAGAACTCCAATCTGTTTAGAAAATTTTAAATTCATAAAGTAGTTTTTGATTTTTCTTTCACAATTTCAGGGAAAATGGAGCGCATGCGGGTATGGCTATAGTATTTTAGAGTTAATTTTCTAGCTAATTACCAATTTTTATCAAGATCCTATGTCTAGTATAGAAGTAGTAACCTAGCAGACTTTTTAGAAATGAGGAAAAAAATCAAAAGTACATGAATGATTTTTTTCAGGATTTCAGGGAAAATGGAGTGCAGGTGGCTATGTCTATACTATTGTATGTTTTGTGTTCTAGCTACTTACCAATTTTAGTTAATATTGTATGTCTAGTATAGAAGTTATAAACCTAGCAGCCTTTTTAGATATGTAAAGAATTTTCGTAAGTAAATTTAAAGAATTTTTTTTTTGTAATTTAGAATAAAATGGAGCGCGAGTGGCTATATCTTTGCTACTCTATATTTTGTATTCTAGCTATTTACCAATTTTTCATTGACATCCTATGTCTAGTATAGAAGTTAAGAACTCCAATCTGTTTAGAAAATTTTAAATTCATAAAGTAGTTTTTGATTTTTTCTTTCAGAATTTCAGGGAAAATGGAGCGCATGCGGGTATGGCTATAGTATTTTAGAGTTTATTTTCTAGCTAATTACCAACTTTTATCAAGATCCTATGTCTAGTATAGAAGTAGTAACCTAGCAGACTTTTTAGAATTGAGGAAAAAAATCAAAAGTACATGAATGATTTTTTTCAGGATTTCAGGGAAAATGGAGTGCAGGTGGCTATGTCTATACTATTGTATGTTTTGTGTTCTAGCTACTTACCAATTTTAGTTAATATTGTATGTCTAGTATAGAAGTTATAAACCTAGCAGCCTTTTTAGATATGTAAAGAATTTTCGTAAGTAAATTTAAAGATTTTTTTTTGTAATTTAGAATAAAATGGAGCGCAGGTGGCTATGCCTATGCTACTCTATGTTTTATATTCTAGGTATTTACCATTTTTCATTGACATCCTGTCTAGTATAGAAGTAAAGAACTCCAATCTGTTTACAAAATTTTAAAATTCATAAAGTAGTTTTTGATTTTTTCTTTCAGAATTTTAGGGAAAATGGAGCGCATGTGGGTATGGCTATAGTATTTTAGAGTTTATTTTCTAGCTAATTACCAACTTTTATCAAGATCCTATGTCTAGTATAGAAGTAGTAACCTAGCAGACTTTTTAGAATTGAGGAAAAAAATCAAAAGTACATGAATGATTTTTTTTAGGATTTCAGGGAAAATGGAGTGCAGGTGGCTATGTCTATACTATTGTATGTTTTGTGTTCTAGCTACTTACCAATTTTAGTTAATATTGTATGTCTAGTATAGAAGTTATAAACCTACCAGCCTTTTTAGATATGTAAAGAATTTTCGTAAGTAAATTTAAAGATTTTTTTTTTGTAATTTAGAATAAAATGGAGCGCGAGTGGCTATATCTTTGCTACTCTATATTTTGTATTCTAGCTATTTACCATTTTTCATTGACATCCTATGTCTAGTATAGAAGTTAAGAACTCCAATCTGTTTAGAAAACTTTAAATTCATAAAGTAGTTTTTGATTTTTTCTTTCAGAATTTCAGGGAAAATGGAGCGCATGTGGGTATGGCTATGGTATTTTAGAGTTTATTTTCTAGCTAATTACCAACTTTTATCAAGATCCTATGTCTAGTATAGAAGTAGTAACCTAGCAGACTTTTTAGAATTGAGAAAAAAAATCAAAAGTACATGAATGATTTTTTTTAGTATTTCAGGGAAAATGGAGTGCAGGTGGCTATGTCTATACTATTCTATGTTTTGTGTTCTAGCTACTTACCAATTTTAGTTGATATTGTATGTCTAGTATAGAAGTTATAAACCTACCAGCCTTATTAGATATGTAAAGAATTTTCGTAAGAAAATTTAAAGATTTTTTTTGTTGTAATTTAGAATAAAATGGAGCGCGAGTGGCTATATCTTTGCTACTCTATATTTTGTATTCTAGCTATTTACCAATTTTAGTTAATATTCTATGTCTAGTATAGAAGTTATAAACCTAGCAGGCTTTTTAGAGATGTAAAGAATTTTTGTAAGTAAATTTAAAGTTTTTTTTTTATAATTTAGAATAAAATGGAGCGCAGGTGGCTATACCTATGCTACTTTATCTTTCATATTCTAGATATTTACCATTTTTCTTTGACATCCTATGTCTAGTATAGAAGTTAAGAACTCCAATCTGTTTAGAAAACTTTAAATTCATAAAGTAGTTTTTGATTTTTTCTTTCAGAATTTTAGGGAAAATGGAGCGCATGTGGGTATGGCTATAGTATTTTAGAGTTTATTTTCTAGCTAATTACCAACTTTTATCAAGATCCTATGTCTAGTATAGAAGTAGTAACCTAGCAGACTTTTTAGAATTGAGGAAAAAAATCAAAAGTACATGAATGATTTTTTTTAGGATTTCAGGGAAAATGGAGTGCAGGTGGCTATGTCTATACTATTGTATGTTTTGTGTTCTAGCTACTTACCAATTTTAGTTAATATTGTATGTCTAGTATAGAAGTTATAAACCTACCAGCCTTTTTAGATATGTAAAGAATTTTCGTAAGTAAATTTAAAGATTTTTTTTTTGTAATTTAGAATAAAATGGAGCGCGAGTGGCTATATCTTTGCTACTCTATATTTTGTATTCTAGCTATTTACCAATTTTAGTTAATATTCTATGTCTAGTATAGAAGTTATAAACCTAGCAGGCTTTTTGGAGATGTAAAGAATTTTTGTAAGTAAATTTAAAGTTTTTTTTTTATAATTTAGAATAAAATGGAGCGCAGGTGGCTATACCTATGCTACTTTATCTTTCATATTCTAGATATTTACCATTTTTCATTGACATCCTATGTCTAGTATAGAAGTTAAGAACTCCAATCTGTTTAGAAAACTTTAAATTCATAAAGTAGTTTTTGATTTTTTCTTTCAGAATTTCAGGGAAAATGGAGCGCATGTGGGTATGGCTATGGTATTTTAGAGTTTATTTTCTAGCTAATTACCAACTTTTATCAAGATCCTATGTCTAGTATAGAAGTAGTAACCTAGCAGACTTTTTAGAATTAAGGAAAAAAATCAAAAGTACATGAATGATTTTTTTAGTATTTCAGGGAAAATGGAGTGCAGGTGGCTATGTCTATACTATTCTATGTTTTGTGTTCAAGCTACTTACCAATTTTAGTTAATATTGTATGTCTAGTATAGAAGTTATAAACCTACCAGCCTTTTTAGATATGTAAAGAATTTTCGTAAGTAAATTTAAAGATTTTTTTTTTGTAATTTAGAATAAAATGGAGCGCGAGTGGCTATATCTTTGCTACTCTATATTTTGTATTCTAGCTATTTACCAATTTTAGTTAATATTCTATGTCTAGTATAGAAGTTATAAACCTAGCAGGCTTTTTGGAGATGTAAAGAATTTTTGTAAGTAAATTAAAAGTTTTTTTTTTATAATTTAGAATAAAATGGAGCGCAGGTGGCTATACCTATGCTACTTTATCTTTCATATTCTAGATATTTACCATTTTTCATTGACATCCTATGTCTAGTATAGAAGTTAAGAACTCCAATCTGTTTAGAAAACTTTAAATTCATAAAGTAGTTTTTGATTTTTTCTTTCAGAATTTCAGGGAAAATGGAGCGCATGTGGGTATGGCTATGGTATTTTAGAGTTTATTTTCTAGCTAATTACCAACTTTTATCAAGATCCTATGTCTAGTATAGAAGTAGTAACCTAGCAGACTTTTTAGAATTGAGGAAAAAAATCAAAAGTACATGAATGATTTTTTTTAGTATTTCAGGGAAAATGGAGTGCAGGTGGCTATATCTATACTATTCTATGTTTTGTGTTCTAGCTACTTACCAATTTTAGTTGATATTGTATGTCTAGTATAGAAGTTATAAACCTACCAGCCTTATTAGATATGTAAAGAATTTTCGTAAGAAAATTTAAAGATTTTTTTTGTTGTAATTTAGAATAAAATGGAGCGCGAGTGGCTATATCTTTGCTACTCTATATTTTGTATTCTAGCTATTTACCAATTTTAGTTAATATTCTATGTCTAGTATAGAAGTTATAAACCTAGCAGGCTTTTTAGAGATGTAAAGAATTTTTGTAAGTAAATTTAAAGTTTTTTTTTTATAATTTAGAATAAAATGGAGCGCAGGTGGCTATACCTATGCTACTTTATCTTTCATATTCTAGATATTTACCATTTTTCTTTGACATCCTATGTCTAGTATAGAAGTTAAGAACTCCAATCTGTTTAGAAAACTTTAAATTCATAAAGTAGTTTTTGATTTTTTCTTTCAGAATTTCAGGGAAAATTGAGCGCATGTGAGTATGGCTATAATATTTTAGAGTTAATTTTCTAGCTAATTACCAACTTTTATCAAGATCCTATGTCTAGTATAGAAGTAGTAACCTAGCAGACTTTTTAGAATTGAGGAAAAAAATTAAAAGTACATGAATGATTTTTTTCAGGATTTCAGGGAAAATGGAGTGCAGGTGGCTATGTCTATACTATTCTATGTTTTGTATTCCAGCTAGTTACCAATTTTAGTTAATATTGTATGTCTAGTATAGAAGTTATAAACCTAGCAGCCTTTTTAGATATGTAAAGAATTTTCGTAAGTAAATTTAAAGATTTTTTTTGTAATTTAGAATAAAATGGAGCGCAGGTGGCTATGCCTATGCTACTCTATGTTTTATATTCTAGATATTTACCATTTTTCATTGACATCCTATGTCTAGTATAGAAGTTAAGAACTCCAATCTGTTTAGAAAATTTTAAATTCATAAAGTAGTTTTTGATTTTTTCTTTCAGAATTTCAGAGAAAATGGAGCGCATGCGGGTATGGCTATAGTATTTTAGAGTTTATTTTCTAACTAATTACCAATTTTTATCAAGATCCTATGTCTAGTATAGAAGTGGTAACCTAGCAGACTTTTTAGAATTGAGGAAAAAAATCAAAATTACATGAATGATTTTTTTCAGGATTTCAGGGAAAATGGAGTGCAGGTGGCTATGTCTATACTATTCTATGTTTTGTGTTCTAGCTACTTACCAATTTTAGTTAATATTGTATGTCTAGTATAGAAGTTATAAACCTAGCAGCCTTTTTAGATATGTAAAGAATTTACGTAAGTAAATTTAAAGATTTTTTTTTGTAATTTAGAATAAAATGGAGCGCAGGTGGCTATGCCTATGCTACTCTATGTTTTATATTCTAGATATTTACCATTTTTCATTGACATCCTATGTCTAGTATAGAAGTTAAGAACTCCAATCTGTTTAGAAAATTTTAAATTCATAAAGTAGTTTTTGATTTTTTCTTTCAGAATTTCAGGGAAAATGGAGCGCATGCGGGTATGGCTATAGTATTTTAGAGTTTATTTTCTAGCTAATTACCAACTTTTATCAAGATCCTATGTCTAGTATAGAAGTAGTAACCTAGCAGACTTTTTAGAATTGAGGAAAAAAATCAAAAGTACATGAATGATTTTTTTCAGGATTTCAGGGAAAATGGAGTGCAGGTGGCTATGTCTATACTATTGTATGTTTTGTGTTCTAGCTACTTACCAATTTTAGTTAATATTGTATGTCTAGTATAGAAGTTATAAACCTAGCAGCCTTTTTAGACATGTAAAGAATTTTCGTAAGTAAATTTAAAGATTTTTTTTGTAATTTAGAATAAAATGGAGCGCAGGTGGCTATGCCTATGCTACTCTATGTTTTATATTCTAGGTATTTACCATTTTTCATTGACATCCTATGTCTAGTATAGAAGTAAAGAACTCCAATCTGTTTACAAAATTTTAAAATTCATAAAGTAGTTTTTGATTTTTTCTTTCAGAATTTCAGGGAAAATGGAGCGCATGTGGGTATGGCTATAGTATTTTAGAGTTTATTTTCTAGCTAATTACCAACTTTTATCAAGATCCTATGTCTAGTATAGAAGTAGTAACCTAGCAGACTTTTTAGAATTGAGGAAAAAAATCAAAAGTACATGAATTTTTTTTTTCAGGATTTCAGGGAAAATGGAGTGCAGGTGGCTATGTCTATACTATTCTATGTTTTGTATTCCAGCTATTTACCAATTTTAGTTAATATTGTATGTCTAGTATAGAAGTTATAAGCCTAGCAGCCTTTTGTAAATATGTAAAGAATTTTCATAAGTTATTAGAGATTTCAGGAAAAATTTGACGCTGATGACTTTTTCATATTCTAGATATCATTCTAATTGATTTAAATCGTGTTTTAGTATTGACGATATAACGAAATATAGTGGTTAGTTAATTAATGTAAAATAAAATTGTTAATGTATAAGATTTTTTTTTAATAGTTTTTTCTTATGTTTCTTCATTATTATATTAAGACTATGTACCTGTTAAACATTTAAATATATTATCGAATATATATAAAAACAAATATTTATTTAAAACCTATTTAAAGTAGTCGGGTTATAAAGGCTGCTAGATTTTGGCTGCCAACTTCACACCCGTGAAGTGAAGAGACTACATTACATACAGGCTTAAGACATTTTATTTTCAATTTACATAGTTTTCAGATTATTTAATCATAATAATAATGTAATGTATCATCACGGGTGCCTTACGGCGCCCGAGACCGCCTAGACGGCCCCAGGGTACCCAGTGGAGGGGTTTTAATCCCACCTCGTCGTAGCCGATGGTATGAGTCTACATCGAACAAGTGGCTGGCTCGTCGCGATGTTTTGAATAGACTCAATAACCCATCTATAAACAGTTTCACAAGTTGGTATAGTGAAACCGGGACCGACAGCTTAACGTGCTCTCCGAGGCACTATAGTGGTGTTGTCAAACAAATGTACATAAATTTTTAAATTAAAAACTCATTGGTACACACCGGGATTCGAACCAGGGACCTAAGTGTTTTTAAGTCCAAGGTTTAACCAACTAGGCCACCACTACAATAATACAAATTATTTAATCATTTTAGTATAATATACATCCTTTTAGTGCTTTATTTATATACGTATTCTGCTAATATTTACTTATATTTGCTTATTTACTTACATTTAAAAATTATACACATTATTTTATACCAAATTTTATACTTAATATAATATTATTATTATAGTATAATAATGTGCGGCGATGGCGCTCACCACCCATCACGTCTGTATAATAGAGGTGTAAAGCTAGGTGATGTGTGCCGTTTTGCTACATGGAATATATGTGGAGGGATGATAAACAAAATAAATAGTATATGTGATGTAATGAAAGAGAGGAAGATTGATGTGATGTGTGTAAGCGAGACGAAAAGAAAGGGATGTGATATCACTCAACATAACCAATATACCGGTATCTGGTCTGGAGTACTAGAGGACCAGAGAGCAAAAATGGGTGTTGGTGTGATACTTACAGATCGTATGAAAGACTTTGAATGTTTTAGTCCGCGATTGATGTGGGTCCGTTTGAAAGTAGGGCTGGAGCGTAATTTTATTATTTCTGGATACGCTCCAGTTAAATCGGCGCCCAAAGAGGAAAAAGATAAGTTTTAACATCCTCCCGTTAGGTGTTTGTTGGAAAATTGTAAAGATAATGAGAGGATCGTTATGGCTGGTGATTTTAACGGTTGAGTTGGTGTGAAGAGAGATGGCTTTGAATCAGTGTTAGGAGGTTTTGGAGATAATAGGGTAAATGAGAATGGTGAGTGTTTGTTAGAAATATGCCTAGAAAAGAATCTTCTTGTTTCCAATACTTTATTTGACCACAAGAAGATTCATATCTATACTTGGGAAAGAAATAATGAAAGGAGTATGATAGATTATATTACAACACATTTCAGGATGAACAAAATATCGGACAGTAGAGTTTACCGGGGTACTGACATCGAAACTGATCATTATTTATTAGTGACCACTTTTGTGAATCTGTTCCGAGGTTGGAAATCCTGGAAACGACGAAATTATAACAATGATAATAAAAATGAAAATATTACTTTAATAAATAAACTGCAATATGAAAATTTCAATAATTCAGTACAAAAATAAGATGGCAGATGAGTTGAGTGCAACAGTGAAGGATAATGAGCGTGATATTGATTATTTATGGAATGCTGCGAAAGAAATAATTATTGATGTAGCAAGAGATGTGTGTGTTATTAAAAAGAAAAGGAAAAGAGTGAACGGCGAAGCATGGTGGGACGATGAAATTAAATTATTAGTTACATAAAAGAAGAATGCATGGTTAGATATATTGGCAGCTAGAGCAAATGAAAGAGTAGGAATGGATGTAGATATAGGTAGTTTGAAAAACAGGTACAAAGTATGCAAGCAGAAAGTTAAGATAGCTGTGAATGAAAAGAAAAGGAATCTGGAAGTTATGGAAGAAAGATATATTTCTACCCATTTCTGGGCAAACCAAAAATTGTTTTGGAAAAAAAATCGTAATACTAGAAATGGGTTTGGAAATGTAGATATGAATGTGATTAGAGCAAATAATGGAGGAATGTTAGTATATTAATGGAGATAATTAATATTATGAAAGTTTATATGGTAATTATTTAAAAGATAAGGATGTCAATACCAATAGATAATAATGAAAGCAATGATGAGGATGAAAACATAAGTATAAATGAACTGATGAATGCAATGAAACGGATGAAATGTGGTAAAGTCAGCAGGATATGATAGAGTTTTCCCGGAAATGATTAAATATGGTGGAGAATTACTCACAAGCCTGTTGTTATTTCTCTTTAATACATGTTGGGAAGAGAGCCGTGTACCAGCCTGCATCCTGGTTTAACATCTCTAAAGGTGTTAAACAGAGATGTGTGATGTCTCCATGGCTCTTTAATTTAAATTTAGACAGCTGTTTGAAAGAATTGAAAATGAAAGATATTGGTATGAAATTGGATAACATCCTTGTTCAGTGTTTATTATATGCTAATGATGCTGTTTTAATAGCAAACTCATCGAGCGAACTGCAAGAGATGTTATCGATTATGAATGAAGGTTGTAAGAAGAAAGGTTTGAAAGTAAACGTGAGAAAAACGAAAGTTATGGTGTTTGAAAGGTGTGAAGATATATCAGAATGTAAAGTAAGTATAGAAGGCATGGATGTTGAACAAGTGAGAGAATTTGTATATCTTGGAAGTATGTTTGCTAGGGACGGTAAGATTGAGATGGATATTAAGAGGAGAGTGAACGCGGGAAACAAAATTAACGGAGCTTTAAATACTATTATGCGCAGTAAAAATATCTCTAAAACGGCTAGAAAAATTGTGCATAATAGTTTTCTCCTACCGACACTTATGTATGAAAGTGAAGCATGGGTATGACAGAAGAAGCATGCGAGTGAGATTAATGCAATTGAAATGAGGTCTGTATGAAAAATGTGTGGTGTGACTTTCAGAGACCGGATTAGAAATGGAATATTGAGAGAGAGAAGTGGAACGGAAGACGATGTTGTATCGAAGATTGAAAGAGGTATGCTAAGGTGGTTCGGCCACGTTGAACGTATGAGTGATGAACAATTAACTAAAACAATTTATAAAACAAAAATCGAGAATGTTAGTGGATTACGTGGTCGACCAAGGCGCGTTTATCTCGATCAAATAGGTAATATTCTGAGAAAGGGACAAATTCGCAGTCTCCGAAATAGACGCGTCTCCATGAAAAGATGTATGAATGTTGAGGAAGCTAGTGAAGTATGTAGGGATCGTACGAAGTGGCGTACATTGCTCTCTGCCTACCCCATAACTGGGATACAGGCGTGATGGTATGTATGTACGTCGCACTGTAGGTACTGCACGGACTCGAATTAATAAATATATATCAAACGAGTAGTTATGTTTATTTGTTGTATGATGTCTGTCCTAGATTCTCAATTATCTTTTAGTTCAATTAAATTGTAGTAGAATATAATAATATATATAACATAAGAATAGTTTTAAGTTAATTTTAGTTTTAATTTTTCTTACTTTTTATATATATTTTTTCTGAATAAATATTTTTTAACCACATAAGAATTATATTATATATATTTATTTATTTATTCTAAAAGATACATCAACGGCGCACATATAGTAACATTGGTTTGATTAATATTAATATGTAACAAAAGTCTGATATGTACGTTTGTGACAAATGTACACATCATTTCAAAATGTATTATATATAATTTGAAATTGACTATAAGTCTTCTACATATATACACACATATTTATAGGGAAGGAAATATATATTATTATTAATATATTTATTTGACGTCACTAGTGACCGGAATGCTGGCACTTTCCTTGCACAAAGAAAATCACGTACAACGAGGAAATGCTGCCAGTTTCTGGGAACCATGCCACAGGGCACAAATTAAGATTTTTAGTAGGTACTGCATATATATTAGGATTATTTTATTGGTTTATTTTTATACAAGTATAAGTAATTTTTCATTTCGTAACCCCATCATTTAGCCGACATAGTGGAAACGATAAATATATTAAACAACAATGTATTGATCAACCCTATTCATGGAGTTTGTAGGTTTGCTTATCATCAGGTATATACAAAGTCTCCTTCATCCTATAACCTCGAGTCCTTTAAACGAAGCGTGAATAGGCATCGTAAGCCGGTATAATGGATGAAACCAGCTCTTACAACATAGTTCTAAGAGCTGGTTGTATTCATTATTGGACCTGCATACTGCTTTCGATTAGGTAGATGTGGGGTCACATGCCGAGATCCTATAAAAAAAAAAAAAAAAGTTACATGCCCTGGTCCGATAAAAAAAAGTGTATTATACGAGGTTAACCATTGTATGATATATTACAGCAACAGCAAGTATGGGTGAGCTGTGCAGCGGAGAAGGGCAACGCAACCTTCGTGTACCCCTGGGGTCGTGGTCTGCGCAGTCAGTTCTTTCCGTACCATAACCAGCGTGACTATCTCAGCCCTCTAGTGGCCGTGCAAGTGACGAGCGTGAACAAAGCAGTTGCTGTGCGGTGCCGAGCTTGGGCACGTAATATAAAATTCAACCCCTCTATGAAGACTCCTGAAGGATATGCTAGAGTGTTGGTTTGAGACTGCGCCTTTACAGGGTCGGATGTGTCACCATCTGACCGTGTCAGAGGCTTAATCGTTTACACGGGAGTAGGTATACGACCTACTTATTATTTTTGATATCTTTACAAATACAATATATTTTATATGCTTTAATTTTGTTTTAGATTCTATGTATTATTAACATTATATTTAGTTGTAAGATTTCAAACTTTAGTTTATATTATTGTAGGCAAACGTATATTAATATAAAACATACAGCATGTATAATAAAATGTATATAATGACACATAACTGTATATAAGAAAATAAGTAATATACATACCATATTGAATATTTTTGTTTTATTTTTATTGAAGCACGACATTTGACTTTTTATCTATATGATGTACAAAGTCCATGAATAGAGCATAAACAGCATTGGTCGCTCCCACTTTGCGGGTTAAATGATGCGTTTACGAAATCCTTGCTAAAGTATGGTCAAATCCTCCGACAAGCTAAAAGATTACTATGATCCTCGACAATAAATCAATGCAGTAGTCTTTATTTTATTGGAGCACGGCAAATGACTTTATATCTACCTGATGGTAAGCAGGCTCAGGGTACCTAGCGACCTCATTGCGCCGACAGTATTCGGAGGCAACACCTAACAAGTGACGAGCTTGTTGCAGTGATTATATATATAGCCTCATTGTATAAAGCAGTCCCAGGTCTGGCCAGCTGTCATCTGCTTAACCTTGTTATCAGTGATTCTCTATATATAACTATGATTATATGAGTTTGTAAAACTAGTTCTTTTATGGTTTGGTTTTAAACCAATGATCCCCCCGACAGAACCACTGTTAAATCTGTTGGCATCTAAAATATCGTTCTCATTAGGTGCTATTGAACATTCTGAAGTGAAGAAACTGACAGCACCTTTTATATCTTCATTATAAACTTTAGCTTCAGTTCTTTTATAAATATTTGAAGAGCTATTTCCAAATGTTTGTGAAGTGACAGTTAGGTTATATTGATAATATCATGTATTTTCTTTTAATCAATTGATGTTAATATTTTGTTATTATATACTGTACTATTTGCTATTAGGTAATTGTATTGCAATATCCTTATAGTGCACTACAATTGGATTAAATGTGAAGAAGGGGAAACCACTATTTGAATTATTATTCTACAACTACACAACGTGCTGTTTTAGGAATATGTTTTAAATTTTTTTAAATCTTTTTTAGTAACTACCGGCCACATTCTGTTTCTTATAATGAATACAAAATAATGAAATATTTTAATAATGACATTGAACAATAACTAACTACAATAAATAAAAAAGGCAAGCACTTTATTCCCTTGTGTTACAGGTGCTATTGCTTTGACAGTTTTTAGCATTCCGTGAGGTGACAAATGTACGTAAAGAATTTCGTTACCTATTTTGACAATCTAACGTTTTCTTTATACGTTATACGTGGTGGCCGAGTTGGTTAGACCTTGGACTTAAAAACACTAAGGTCCCTGGTTCGGAACCCGGTGTGTACCAATGAGTTTTTAATTAAAAAAATTAAGTACATTTGTTTGACAATACCACTATAGTGCCTCGGAGAGCACGTTAAGCTGTCGGTCCCGGTTTAACTATACCAACTTGTGAAACTGTTTATAGATGGGTTATTGAGTCTATTCAAAACACCGCGACGAGCTAGCCCCTTGTTCGGTGTAGACTTATACCATCGGCTACGACGAGGTGGGATTAAAACCCCTCCGCTGGGTACCCTGGGGCCGTCTAGGCGGTCTCGGGCGCCGTAAGGCACCCGTGAAGATATATATATATATATATATAACGTTTTCTTTAAAAGAAATAGAATATGGCCGCTAGGTGTTTGGAATATAATTTGTGATGGGCCTGTGCAAAGTGCGCAGGTACATCGCAAACACTTAAACTTGATTGTGGATGTTTACTATTTGTAATTAAATTTAATAAAATATATTGTAATTAAATGTAATGTAATTTAATTTATGTAAAATTATATTTGTAACAAAAATATGAAAATATATTTAAAAAATTATATACGTGGTGGCCGAGTTGGTTAGACCTTGGACTTAAAAAAACACCAAGGTCCCTGGTTCGAATCCCGGTGTGTACCAATGAGTTTTTAATAAAAAAAATTATGTACATTTGTTTGACAACACCACTATAGTGCCTCGGAGAGCACGTTAAGCTGTCGGTCCCGGTTTCACTATAACAACTTGTGAAACTGTTTATAGATGGTGTTAGCTATATTTATTATTAATTATAATTGGCAACTATTTTCCTCTCGATCACTCCTAACTCACTCACTTACTCACTCACTCTTTGCCACTTGAATAAAATTCTGTATACTGTAACTACGTCTGTAACTTTACTTGCTAAAAGCAATATTTAAGGTCTGTAAAACCTGAATTCAGTGGTCCTAGCCCTCTAAATCCTTCCTGTATTGTGCTCCCAAAATCACCATACACCATTAGTGAAGTGCAGATACCCATCTGACGAACATAAGCGGTACCGCTAAATTTGGGAAGAACCATCACCACGGAGAAGCATGGGATTTGTAAGGTGAGCCATCCTGTATCCTTCATGCTTGGTCCTTCGAGTCCTGGATTCCTTAAAATCACATTTTTCTATTCCCGAATATAGTTGCCATTAAATTGCGTCATATCTGTACCTTTAACTTTACGTTATTTTTTTCTGTATTCTCTGTATTTCATTATACTGTATTTAACTGTATTTCATTACCTGTAAAATATCACTGAAATTCCTTTAATTCGTTTTTTAGAACTTTAACTGTAAATTGTTCTAGGAAAACTTTTAAATCTTTTTATGTCATTATCGACCTTATTTCCTTATAGCGGAGGTTGATTTTGTCATATCAAGTTACTTTACTTTAATTTTGCATACATGTTATTATAATACTTTCTTTATACTTGTTAACTGAAAATAACCATTCATTTATCTTTAATTTGAATTCTGTACTTTATTACTATATTATAAATTAATACCCTTATTAAATAACTTTATTTTTCTACCCACCACTTAAACATTTTTAAAATAATTATTTGTAAACAAATTGTGACGTTACACTCATTGCATTCATTCATTCGTTCGTTTCTGACAGTACATCTCTATTGACGTCTGTCATCTGTCACTTATTGTAAAAACTAAATGTCAGATTTAAAAACTTTAAAATACAACGCGCTTGCAAGTGTTTTTCGACTATATTTGTTTTAAATTAATTCAATTTGTTATTAACTCATCACAATGACGATTGAAATTAAGTACCGGTTAGTGAAAAATGTATTAGATACTTTAATAACAAAGGCGCAAGCCGCTGTAGAGGATTGCGACGTCCGAGAGGAGTTTTTTGTGAGAGTTGCGGAAATCGAGAAGCTGCAGTCCGATTTCTTCGACTACTATGTATCAGTGGAAGCCGCCAAAAAGGCAGGGTTTGATGCCAAAGCTCACCAAGCTGAATTTGAGCGTTATGACTGCATCATAACAAAAATTAAAACGGTTCGGCGTCGTTTATCGAATGAAAAAACTGTAAGTCCTGTATCCCTTAATGGTTCCCCTGCTCGTCACGATCTGCCAAGGATACCTTTACCGAGTTTTAGCGGACAAGTGACACAGTGGACAAACTTTATTAACATTTTTAAGAGTATTGTCGACTGTGACAACTCTTTAACTGGGGTACGTAAACTTCACTATTTATTATCTTGCCTTAGTAAAGAGCCCTTAAATCTAATTAAACATTTACCTATTTCTAATGAAAATTATTCTGTAGCTTTAGACTTATTACAGGATAGATACTGTAATAAAAGACTAATCGCTGACACTCACCTAGATGCCTTATTATCTTTACCTACTGTACATACTGTTAAAAGTGACTTAAGAGATTTCTTAAATACATTTAATGAGAATCTTGAAGCACTAAAGGCTCTTGGCTTTGAAGTGAAACAGTGGTCTTTTATCCTACTTCATATCATAATGAAAAAACTACCTATTGATTTAAGAAATCAATTTGAATTAACTTTAGCTAAAATTAGTGATATCCCTTCCTATACTTTACTGTTAACTTTTCTTGATACCCGATGCAAGGCATATGAGTTCTCTTGTCCTCCTTCTAGGCAAAGTCAAAACCCTGCATACCTAAGACCTGCCAAGAACATAAAGGTTCATCATGTCAACAAAACTGCATGTCCATGTTGTAACCATGACCATACTATATATTCCTGTAACAAATTTAAATGTATGTCCATTGAGGATCGTGTAGCCTTTGCTCGAGGTAAGAGTTTATGCTTTAATTGTTTAGGTAGTCATCTTTATTCTAACTGTACTTCTGATTATAAATGTAAATTCTGTAAAACTAAGCATCACACTTTGATATGTCTCAGAGACTCGTCTGCTGCACTTAGTGTTAAGCAACCTAGTGAATCTCTTAGTCCTTCAACATCAACGGATCCAGGTGTTGTTGCCATCAATGCTATTGTGTCTCTCACAAATAAGCATCACGTCCTGCTAGGGACTGCTGTAGCCCATGCTACCGCTGGCAATGGAGATCCTTTACTTTAGATCAAAATTTTCATACCTATGTTAGAACTTACTCTAAAATATTCAAAAAAGTTTGCCTCATGGCAAAATCTAATTTTATTAGCTCTAAACTAAAACAGTCAGAAAATAAATCTAAGTGTGTATGGACGATAATTAATAATGAAACTGGTAAAAACGCACATATCCAAAATGATATTTTAATCAGACAAAACGGAGTAATGATATCTGAGAAAAATGAAGTTGCCAGCTTATTTGAAGAGTTTTTTGTTAATATTCCTTTGGAAGTCACGAATAGCATTAATTCATCATCCAGTATTGCTAAGGAACTATTAAATCGTTATGTTAAACTACCTGATTTGCTAGAATTTAGTTTTATACATGTCTCAAGTGATGATATTATTAAACACTTTAAAATGTTAAATAAGAAGAAAACAGAGGATTTATGGGGATTATCTGTAAAAGCAATCGAACCTATTGTTCACACTATAGGGCCTATCTTGGCTGATATTTATAATGGCTGTGTGGATAAGGGTGTTTTTCCAGACCTTATGAAGCATAGTAAAATAGCCCCTATATTTAAATCGGGCTGTAGAACAGACCCTACTAATTATCGACCCGTGTCCATATTACCGGCTCTAAGTAAAATATTTGAAAAAATAATGTTAAGTCAATTATTAATACATTTTAATAGAAATAAATTATTACATAATCATCAATACGGGTTTACAAAAGGTAGAAATACAACAAATGCTGGTACTAGATTGATTGAGGAAATATTTAGTTCATGGGAAAAGTCTCAGGATCTTATTGGTGTTTTCTGCGATCTTTCGAAAGCATTTGATTGTGTAGATCATGAAACTCTGTTAGGTAAGCTGGAATTTTATGGAGTTGGCGGAGTAGCGTTAAATCTGATACGGTCATACCTAACAAACAGAACACAATGTGTCAACATTGATGGTAGTGTTTCTAAAGGATCTCTTGTGAAAATGGGAGTTCCCCAGGGATCAATTTTAGGGCCTTTTCTCTTTCTTGTATATATAAATGACCTTCCACACATGGTACAGGAAATAGCGCAGATAGTGCTGTTTGCTGATGACACGTCACTATTATTTAAAGTTGATAGGAAAGACAATATATTGTCAGTAGCAAACAATACTCTGACTATGGTTTCTGAATGGTTTACGGCAAACAATTTGGTTCTAAACGCTAAAAAGACCAAGTGCCTGAAATTCTCTTTGCCAAACGTTCCAGTAGTCAACTGTTCACTTAAATTAGGCGGCACTGAGCTGGAATTTGTTGACTCCACTATGTTTTTAGGAATCACGATCGATTCCAAACTGCAGTGGAGAGCTCACATAAACACTTTATCTAAAAGATTGAGCTCAGCTGCATATGCAGTCAGAAAGATCAGACTTTTAACTGATGTAGCAACAGCCAGGCTTGTGTACTTTGCTTATTTCCACAGTATTATGACTTATGGTCTTATTATCTGGGGCTCAGCTGCAGACATAGAAACAATATTTATCCTTCAAAAAAGAGCTATTAGAGCTATGTATGGCATGAAGACCCGCGAATCCCTTCGGGAATTTTTCCCTAAAATTGAAGTAATGACACTGCCCTCCCAATACATATTTGAAAATTTATTATACGTTAAGAAAAACTATACTACGCTTAATAAAAACGCAGATAGGCATACTCGTAACTTAAGAAATATAAACAAAATTGATATACCAAAATTTAGATTACAGAAAACTAATAAATGTTTCCTAATAAACAGTATCAGGTTATTTAATAAATTGCCAAATTCAATTATAGAACTTAATGATATAAAATTTAAAAATTGTATTAAGCAAACTTTAATAGCAAAAGCATATTACAAAGTTAATGATTATATTAATGACAGAGACGTCTGGAAACATACCTCCCTGCGACTGGAATCTCTCAACTAATAAATGTGATGCAGTAATAATTCATTACTAAGTACTTATTATATTATTTTTATTCTACATTAGGTAATTTGTTATATTTGGAGAAGGTAATAACTTGTTATTACTATTTCTTTTTTTTTTTTTGTTTTTATTTATTTTTAATATTAAGTATTTTGGCTAGGTAATATACCTACTATTGTTTTTCATATATTTAAATTATTATTTTGTTAACAGAGCTACATAATACGAATCCGTTTTCGATGTTTGCGCGTGTCTCAGATTCTATAATGCATAAGGCCTAGTAATGTGTCCTAGTAATATGATGTGTCCAGCGGATTTCCTCTCCTTTGAAGGTCATTGCAGTGGTGGCGCGTGTGCCGGGTTCTGGTCTGCACCCTAAGGGCCTGGTTGAGCAGGAGGATGGCTGACACATACGTTACGTCCGTGATCGGGTGCTGCTGTGGGGGCCTTGGATCTCCGCTGGACATGCATAGTTTAATTATTATGTTAAAAGCGGAGGTCTCGCAAAATTGTCGGATAGACTAGCGCGGGCATCGGGGGGCTTTGGTGTTTTGTGATTCTGTACTACCTCTATATTGTAAAAAAATGGTTTATCTGCTATGGGGTGTTCTACTCGTGCTCTTCAGCAGGATGAGGGTAAATTATCATATATAAAATATCACATATTATAAGCTAGTAAATAAGCATATCTCCTGATGGTCAGGTACATATGTGGAACGCCTTAGTTTTTTACTTGCTGGTGCCTTTTTCTCCGGGGTGTCTCTGGGGGACCAACATGCGGTTAGTGTTTGCGCTCTGATTGATACATTTTTGTACTTTTATATTAATTATTACTTATAGTGGATATTTGGGGCGTAGATATAATCTGTTAGGTTGGTCGGCTCGGTGGCACCTTTGCATGGCAGATAACGATGGACAGGTCAATGGAACCAGCTAACCACCTAGTCTTACACTGGTTGGTTATGTGGTGTGTGTTCGGTTTGGTTTCTAATTATCTTATGTATGCAAAAGCCTAACCAAGCGCACACTTAGACCTTATACTAAATATAGTTTTTTTTTTTTTTTTTGACTATGCATAAATACCTGTAAAGGTTTACATGAAATAAATATTTTTGACTTTTGACTTTTGACTTCATTGCATCCTGTACGTCTCTTTATTGATCCTGGGTCGCAGTGCACTATAATCACTGAATCTTGTGTGCAGCGTCTCCAGCTCAAGCGGTCTCATAGTCATATGTCTGTGGCAGGTATTGGTTCTTCTAAGCCCATCTACTGTAAAGGTGTGGTTACACTAAACTTAAAATCATCTGTATCCGACCATCAAATTTCTGTATCTGCAATCATTCTTAAGGAAGTTACTGGTATAATGCCATCTGTACCTGTGTCACCTGACATCATTAAGGCCCTACCTAACATTCAACTTGCTGATGATCAGTTCTATAATTCCCGCTCTGTAGATGTTTTATTGGGCAGTGACTTTTATAATGAAGTTTATTTAGGTCATAAAATTACTTTACCAAATAATTTACCTTCTGCATACTCCACTATATTTGGTTGGATTATAATTGGTAATGCTTCCAAATATGTTGCTTCATCTGAAACTTTAAAGTCACATTGTGTGACCATCTCTGATTCCCTGGAACGATTTTGGGAACTAGAGAATATTCCTGAAGCTTCTAGTCTTAATCCTGATGATGAGGTTTGTGAAGAAATATTTTTAAATTCTGTAAAGCGTACCGAAACTGGACGCTTCATGGTGCGTTTGCCGTTCAAACAGAACTGTATACTGGGAGAAAGCCGTGCTGTTGCTGAACGTCGTTTTTATTCTTTAGAACGACGCTTAAATACTAATCAGAAACTTAAATCTGAATATGTAGCTGTACTGAATGATTATATTAATTTAGGTCATATGACTCCTGTATCTGTATCACTGTATAACACTGGCAAGTATTATTTGCCACATCACTCTGTGATCAAAGAACAATCCTCTACCACAAAGGTTAGGGTAGTCTTTGACGCATCCACTCCGACCTCTAATGGTCTATCACTTAATAATGTTTTGTATGCAGGTCCCAAACTACAACAAAATATTGTTGATATTTTATTGAGATTCCGCCTTAATGAAGTAGCCTTCACAGCTGACATTAAGATGATGTACAGAGAAGTCCTTGTTGAACCCAAGGATCGCTCTTACCAAACCATACTCTGGCGTAAAGACCCAGATGATGTGCTACAGGAATATCAACTAAACACTGTAACCTTTGGTGTCTCTTCAGCACCATATCTAGCTATGCGTTGCTTGTCTCAGCTTGCATCTGAAGGTCAAACCTCTCATCCTAATGCAAGCCGCATACTTCATCAATCTGTATTTGTTGATGATGTGGTGTGTGGTGCTCCAGATGTAGCAACTGCTAGACAATATAAAATTGAACTTGATAATTTACTGAGTACTGGCTGCTTTCAACTCCGAAAATGGGCAAGCAGTCACCCTGAACTGCTTTCTGGACTTCCAGAGTGCATGCGTGAATCACCTTTGACCTTTGAAGCTGAATCTGATAATTATATTAAGGTCCTCGGCATCAGCTGGGATCCTATTGCTGATGTCTTTAGATACCATAGCCGGGTATCTAATCTTGGCTGTACTAAGAGAGCTGTTCTTTCTAATATAGCGTGTCTGTATGACCCGTGCGGGTGGCTCATGCCTGTAATCTTTAAAGCTAAATTCTTTATGCAACAACTTTGGTTGCTTGGTATTGGATGGGATGATCTTCTCCCAGACGACTACCAACGCTGTTGGTTTGATTTTCTGAATGACTTGTCGTCACTATCACAACTTAATATTAAACGTTATATTTTTCCACAAGGCTGCACAGACATCCAGCTTCATGGATTCTGTGATGCATCTCAACGTGGCTATGCTGGTTCTGTCTATATTCGCATAGTTGATAGCATGGGCAAGGTCAATGTTTGTTTATTAATATCAAAATCTAAAGTAGCACCTATAAAGCAGAAGCTTACCATTCCTCGCATGGAACTCTGTGGTGCTCTACTCTTGTCAAATTTAATAAAATATTGTACATCTATATTAACCACTGTAAATTTTTCCTGTATTTTTGCTTGGAGTGATTCCAATATTGTGTTGTCATGGATACGCACACCTGTACATTTATTAAAGGTCTTTGAGGCGAATCGTGTCTCTCAAATACTTTCTAATTGTTCTCCTACCACATGGAGACATGTACCAACTAGTCTTAATCCCGCAGATGCCGCGTCACGTGGGCTGCTACCTTCAGAGTTGGTACACCATGACTTGTGGTGGTCTCCATCTTGGTTGACAGAACCTTCACAATCATGGCCTATTACTAATTTAAATAATTTAATTCCTATTTCTGAACAGGTTATCTCTACTTGTCATACAAGTAGTGCTATAGCCGATCCAACTGAATTCATGTCTCGTTTTAGTTCATTTCATACACTTGTCAGAGTGCAAGCTTACTGCTTAAGATTTATTTACAATCTCCGTCATATTCACTGTAAACTTTCTGGTCAGCTCACTGTTCAAAATACAAATGATTCTTTATTGTCTTTAATTTCTTTGGTCCAATCATTTGAATTTCGTACTGACATAACTTTATTAAAACAAAACAAACCTCATGCTACTCGGTTTAAACGTTTATTTCCCTTTATTGATAGCAGAGGTCTTGTACGGGTTGGCGGCAGATTGTCAAATGCTTCTATTGAGTTTGAACATAAACATCCTCTTATATTACCTAAATCACATCATTTGACTAACTTAATTATAAAATATTATCATGTGACTTATATGCATGCTGGTGCTAATCTTTTGCTTTCTCTTCTTCGTAGAAAATTTTGGATTTTGTCTGGTCGTGTAGCTATAAGAAGTGAGATATTTAAATGTCTAAAATGCTATAGGGAACGTCCCAAACCTTCTCAGTATCTCATGGCTGACTTACCACCAGACCGGGTAACTTATTCTAGACCATTCTCCAAAGTAGGCATTGATTATGCGGGCTATTTTCTAATAAAGGCATCCAAGTTGCGTAAGGCTGCTATTCAAAAGGCATACTTATGTGTATTTGTCTGCTTTTCGATTAAAGCTGTACACCTCGAGCTTGTGTCAGATCTTTCTACTGAATGCTTTATTGCTGGCCTGCACAGATTTGTTAGTAGACGAGGCCTCTGCTCTGACATATACTCAGACTGTGGTACAAACTTTGTAGGTGCCAACAACTACTTGCAGGATTTGTATTGTTTCTTAAATAATAAATCTGTAAATAATAAAATTGATAATTTCTGTAATTCCTTAAAAATTAACTGGCATTTTAACCCACCTGCTGCGCCCAGTATGGGTGGGCTATTCGAAGCTGCTGTTAAAAGCGCTAAGTCCCATTTAAAACGTACTATAGGCACTCAAACTCTGACTTTTGAGGAGCTCTCTACTGTATTCTCTAGAATTGAAGCTGTACTCAATTCTAGACCTTTATGTCCCATTTCTGAAGACGTTGATAATATTAATGCACTGACTCCATCACACTTCTTAATTGGAGACTCTATGATGTCTCTACCGGAGGAAAACTTTACGAACTGTGGTCAGAACCGGCTATCTCGATGGCAGCTCTTACAAAAAATTACTCAACATTTCTGGACTAAATGGCAACGTGATTACTTACATACGTTGCAAGAGCGTAACAAATGGCTAAAACAACATGCTAACATCCAAAAGGGTGACTTAGTCTTGATTGTTAATGACAATTCTCCTCCTCTGTACTGGAAGTTGGGTCGTGTCACTAAACTATCACCTGGACGAGACGGAGTTGTGCGAGTCGTCACGCTTAAAACCTCTTCCGGTGATATTACTCGCCCAGTGGGCAAACTTTGTTTACTACCTAATCAAAATTAATTTTTTACTTATATTTCATTTTACTACTTATAATATTTTTTCTGTTATAATTTGACTATTTCAGTATTTTTTCTGTAACTGTAACTGTACTGTAACTGTACTGTAACTGTAACTGTACTGCAACTGTACTGCAACTGCAACTGTAACTACCTCTTTATTTAGATCTGAAGAAATCTTAACGGTTTCTTCGGCGGGGAGAATGTTAGCTATATTTATTATTAATTATAATTGGCAACTATTTTCCTCTCGATCACTCCTAACTCACTCACTTACTCACTCACTCTTTGCCACTTGAATAAAATTCTGTATACTGTAACTACGTCTGTAACTTTACTTGCTAAAAGCAATATTTAAGGTCTGTAAAACCTGAATTCAGTGGTCCTAGCCCTCTAAATCCTTCCTGTATTGTGCTCCCAAAATCACCATACACCATTAGTGAAGTGCAGATACCCATCTGACGAACATAAGCGGTACCGCTAAATTTGGGAAGAACCATCACCACGGAGAAGCATGGGATTTGTAAGGTGAGCCATCCTGTATCCTTCAGATGGGTTATTGAGTCTATTCAAAACATCGCGACGAGCTAGCCACTTGTTCGGTGTAGACTCATACCATCGGCTACGACGAGGTGGGATTAAAACCCCTCCGCTGGGTACCCTGGGGCCGTCTAGACGGTCTCGGGCGCCGTAAGGCACCCGTGAAGATATATATATATTTAAAAAATAAAATAAACGAATAGCAAAAATATAGAAATATTCGCCCGATAAAACCTCTTATCTCGTGAGTTTGAGAAGGTAACTAAACAACTTTTTTCTTAAGTGTTCATCAGGGCATATGATTACGATCTAATCTTGGCCTGCCTGTTCATAATATCCGCTTTTGTCTTTTCTATAAATAAACTGAGTAAATATAGAACTCTTTCAGACTCGAAATTTTTTTTTTCTTATAATACACTAAAAAACGTCCCATCACGTATCGTGCATTATGGGACTGGTCGAGACTACCTAGACCGCCTCATGGCACATAGCATAGGGGTTTTAATGCCCATTCACCAACTCTAAGGGAGCCCGTAACAAAGATAAGGGACAATCAATGACAGTTGTTTCATAGCAAATATGTCAAAATTCTTATTTAGGGGCTCCTTTAGAGTTAGGGATCATAAGACCACCTCTTCGTAGTCGGTGGCATTCTGAGTGAGCGGCAGTGTTTATGTGTCTATACTAAAACTTGTGCTCACTAACTTACTCAGTATTGCCCAGCCGAAACAACTTAAGGTTCCTTTTGCTAGCTAAAGGGAAGGGATTTTGAAAAATTCTAATTGTAAGTTGTTAAAAAGTTTCACAAACACAGAGTTATATAATGTTATTGATAAATTATTTTTTATTACTCATTCATTAATACATTTGCTGTTGTTTCCTATTATAATAAACTGTGATTTATTATGGCTCAGAATTAAGTAGTGTGATTTTAGAAATTCACAAATTCGATCTAATTGAAGTCACTTAACGGCACGTGTAAAGTGAAGAAAGAAGAAAGGAATTTAGAAGTTGTGTTTCATCGGAATAACATATGACATCGACTATTTTTTAATGTTTAATAAAATGTTATGTATAGTAATGGATTTACCTAATATGACCTTAGGGGGTTTCTCGCCTAATTGAGATAGGTGGCGCTGTTTGAACAATTGATTATAAGATGCCTTTATAATCAATTGAGTTTTTTAGAAAAGTGTTTATCACCTTTGTCTGCTGAAGATTTTATATCCATGTCCTACACACATATCAGAGCTTACTTCCTTGGTGCTTTCTTACATGGCTTGACCACTTATTCACACCTAAAACACTTAGTCACTACAGTCTTTCAGAGGACAGGAGGTCCAGTTGATGTAGATACACCCTTAGTTTACCAGCGTGTGTCATATTGGCAGAGACTGCTATCACAAACTTGGCAGTTGTATTATTTATTTAAAAACAAAAATTAAAGTATTTTTATATTGTTGCCTGTCTGACATGCTACAAGTTTAGATGATTTAACTGACTATGTTATTTTTTACAAGTATTTTTTTTCGGTACTAATATTAAAAATACATGTTTTTCTGACCGTTTATTCTCCCGCTCCTAAATGTAGTTGTTAAACTATTACTAGAATTTGTTTTCAAACATTATAGTCGTTTCCCTCGGAGACACCCTGGAGTAAAAGTTACCAGCAAGGAAATACAGTCGTACTCCACATATACCACCAGAGGAGCATATATAATGACTTGTATAAGCATATATTATGAGTATTTACTAGTAAGTTACGTAATAAAATATTATAACATTTCTCCGTACAGTTAGTCATGGTCTGGGTGTTTATAAAATATAATAAGTATTATATCTAGTGTTCTAGACGTCTCGTATTACATGGAACGTCCGTGCCAACCGCCGACGGCTTCGAGTTGACATCTCGTTCGAGCTACGATTGAAAATGACGTATTTGGTACCACGGAAAGTGAAGGAGCATAGTTCGAGTTGAGATCGCGCTGCTCCTTCGAGATAATGTCAGTTCTTCATATAAACCGGTGCCATCGACGCGACGCCTCGGCTTCGAGTTGAAGCCGGCTCGGCATCGAAAATAAGTGTCAAACTTCTCGGTAGCTATAAAGGTACTTTTTTAAAATCGAGTAAGAAGAAAAATCATTAATTATATAATAATATATATATCTTCATAAGGCCGGGTGCCTTATGACGCCCGAGACCGCCTAGACGGCCCCAGGGTACCCAGCGGAAGGGTTTTAATCCCACCTCGTCGTAGCCGATGGTATGAGTCTGCACCGAAAAAGTGGCTAGCTCGTCGCGATGTTTTGAATAGACTCAATAACCCATCTGAAGGATACAGGATGGCTCACCTTACAAATCCCATGCTTCTCCGTGGTGATGGTTCTTCCCAAATTTAGCGGTACCGCTTATGTTCGTCAGATGGGTATCTGCACTTCACTAATGGTGTATGGTGATTTTGGGAGCACAATACAGGAAGGATTTAGAGGGCTAGGACCATATATAGATGGGTTATTGAGTCTATCCAAAACAGACTCAATAACCCATCTATAAACAGTTTCACAAGTTGGTATAGTGAAACCGGGCCGACAGCTTAACGTGCTCCCCGAGGCACTATAGTGGTGTTGTCAAACATATGTACATATTTTTTTTAATTAAAAACTCATTGGTACACACCGGGATTCGAACCAGGGACCTTAGTGTTTTTAAGTCCAAGGTCTTACCAACTCGGTCACCACGTATATTTGTAATAAATATGATCAATATCGTACATTGAAGTTCATTGAACATCATTCATATGAAATACAAGTATCGGCCGCGGCTTCACAAGGATATAATTATAATGTATTTTTTTCAAAATCTATTTAGCTCTTTAGACATTAACTTTCCACAAACTGACAAACAGTTTTACTTTTAAGGATATTTATTATTTTCTGTAGTACCTATATTTTATCGTAGATAAGGTCAAGAAACAGACCCCCACGAGACAGGCTTGCCAAGTGTGGCGGTACAGTTTAACTTAAATATTTGTAATTGTTATTTAAGTCGTAACTATATATATTAAATATTAAATCATAATTATAAACTATGTATATATTTTTTGGTAAATAAACATCTATCTATCTATCTAAATAACCGGCTTCGTGGTCTAGTGGTTGCGCCTTTGGCGTTGTATCCGAAGGTCGTAGGTTCGATTTCTATTCATGGTAAAACAATATTTGTATGTTTTTCGTTAGTTTACCTACTCCTAGTACATTATAACTTACAAGGAGCAGCCCAGCTGTACAGTAAATATAGCTAATGTATAAAAACATTATTATTATTATTACTGGTTGTTTATAAACTATAATATGTATTTAGTATTGTTGATTTGGACTAAGTGTACCAGAGTATAATACAGTATAGAGTTTTTATATTTTTATCAAACAAAGCATTGTTTTTATATTAGTTTGCATAAGACAAAAATAACCGAATACTCATACATAATCGAATTCAGCCTAGGTAACTAATATGCACAAAATGTATACAAAACTTGGGTAACTGGTACAAGTGTACGCACAAATGTCTCATAGCTCTTACTTAGAGAATAACTACCCGTACCCGCTTTGCACAGACTGATATTCTTATTCGGAATACCCATAATAAAAAAAATAGATAAGTACCTATTCCTATTTTATATAATTTAAAACAATGCTTCAGTGCAAAGCGAGTTCAGTCAGCTAGTTGTAATACAAAGTAGGTACCTATATAATATATTTATATTAAAGAAAATGTAAAAAATAGTAATAAAAAAATGCAATTTATATTATTTATAATATGATATAATTAATTAAATATAATAATATGTAACCAGGTAAATTAATAAATTCCACAGGCTTACCTAATAAAAAAAAAATAAAAAAACAGAATAATAAGACAAAATTAGTTAAAATTGTTGGGCCGTTTCGTTTTAATTGCCCATAGATGAAAAATTGTTGCTTAGGCAGCATCTGAATAGATGGTCATAGCAGTGATTGATTCAGGATGTTGTTAATGGTGCCTTACGGCGCCCGAGACCGCTTAGACGGCCCCAGGGTACCCAGCGGAGGGGTTTTAATCCCTCCTCGTCGTGCCGGTGGTATGAATCTACACCGAACAAGTGGCTAGCTCGTCGCGATGTTTTGAATAGACTCAATAACCCATCTATAAACAGTTTCACAAGTTGGTATAGTGAAACCGGGACTGACAGCTTAACGTGCTCTCCGAGGCACTATAGTGGTGTTGTCAAACAAATGTACATATTTTTTTTAATTAAAAACTCATTGGTACACACCGGGATTGGAACCACGGACCTAAGTGTTTTTAAGTCCAAGGTCTAACCAACTCGGCCACCACGTATATAGTCAATGATAATCAGAGACAATTATCAAATATAGATATTCTTGTTATCTTTATATTTTCAGCATTAAGGGACAGCGCAAATACGCCTCATTTATTCTTTGTCATACTTTGTCTCCAAAACTGAGGAAAACTTTGGTTAATTTTCTAAAATTTTAAATTTTACTTAACATTTAACTGTACCTATAAATATTAATTTCATTGCATAATCTTCATTTAATCACATATTCTAATAGGTGGTATTATACAGTTAACATATGCATAAATTTAAACACCCCACTCCGTTGTATATGTCTAGTAATATTCCCCCTCTAATTAATAATGAAGAATGCCATCAAGTACTCATTTTTGAAATCATGAAAGCCATAGAATCTTTTCCGTCAGGATCAGCCAGTGGTTTTGGTGGTCTATCTCCACAACACATAAAATATGATGCCTCCTGTACGGATACATTGGCCCCATCACATATCTACCTCACCTCTATAACCTCCGGAGGTTATAGAGGTGAGGCAGAAAATTAAAAAAAGGAAAAATATACAGATATCACTAAAAATTTTGAATACCTTTGCTGTAGAAAATCTTGGGCCATGGTCTCCGGACTCAATAAAATTTGGTTTAGAGTTGGTAAAATGTTTAATAGAAAAGTCCGGAGACCGCCGAGCTAGAACTTTCTTCATGCAAAAAAATCGATAGAAATTCAGCGTGGAAATGTAGCGTACTCGGTACGTGTACGGATGCGGCATCGGAGGATCTCAACGTTTTTATTTATTTATTGTATTTTTTTTTTCAGTTACATTTTTAAAAATTATATCAATAATAATATTTAAATAAAATAAATACCATCACGGGTGCCAATTTGGCTCCCGAGAACCGTTTAAACGGCCTCAGGGTCCCAGCGGAGGGATTAACCCATCCTCATTTCGCCGATGGTATATGTATATAATAATATTTATATTGAAAAAAAAAAATATAATTAGATAAAAATACATGTTACTTAAATTATAAATCGAATAATGATATAATTGCCTACAATTCATTTAATATACAAAAATTTCGACAGATTCTATAATAAATAATAATAATCTGTGTGTCACAATAACAACCGCCACAGATCAATCGTAAAATTATCGTTTTTTCAGATTGGAATAGCTACGAATATCAGAGTTTTACCATCACCATTTATTTTTTACAAAAAATGTAAATATCTTATTGTAGTTAATTTTTTTCTTAATGTTTAATTTAAAGGTATGTTTATATTATCGAAATCATTATTGTTTGTAAGTTAAAAGTTGTAACATTTTGTGTGAACGACAACAACTTGTGTAGACAGTGTAAATAACTTGTAAGTGAAGTTATTTTCGATCTCAACTCGATGGATGTTATCAGTCGATTTCAACTCGAAGGAGCTCGGTGGTACGGTTTTGGGTTCGGCTTCAGATTTTTGTGAGTTCGAGTCGGTTATCGTTTTCAATGGTTAGTCTGCTGTTTTCGGGCATCTGACTTTGTCCTGTATTTCAACCGTGTTCGATTTGTTATTACGAAGTCAATCGTGCTACGACTGACAAGTACGCAAAGTTCGTACGAAATAAAATGTTACTTTACTTACTATTTTTATTATTTATAATATTTAAGAAAAAATAATACAATCATTCTTAATCATACGATCATTAACTTTTGTTAATGATCGTATTATTTTTTCTTAAATATATTGTTTTTAAATGTCTCTGATAGAAAAATATGTAATCCTGTATGTTTAATATGTAGTCCTAGAGCTTAGTTTGTAACTAGATAAATATGTGCCAATTGTCCTACATATTATTATTACTATTATGCAATATACTATTAATATTATATGCGTGGTGGCCGAGTTGGTTAAACCTTAGACTTAAAAACACTTAGGTCCCTGGTTCAAACCCCGGTGTGTACCAAAGAGTTTTTAATCTAAAAATGTATGTACATTTATTTAACAACACCACTATAGTGCCTCGGAGAGCACATTAAGTAGTCGGTCCCAGTTTCGCTATACCAACTTGTGAAACTGTTTACAGATGGGTTATTGAGTCTATCCAAAACTTAGCGACGAGCTAGCCACTTGTTCGGTGTAGACTCATACTATCGGCTACGACGAGGTGGGATTAAAAACCCCATCACTGGGTACCCTGAGGCCGTCTAGGAGGTCTCAGGCGCCGTTAGGCATCCGTCATGATACTATACTCCATACCTACTTACGTTAGCATACTTAAAATAGTCCCATCCTACTGAAGAGCATGCATGGAACACACTACCTATGGCATTTTATGGCAGATTATTTGACAGTACCTATAGTAAAGAAACTAGTATCACAAAAAATAATAAAATGAAGAAAACCAGGTTTTATTCCTCTCATCATTTTAGAAGAAGGAAAATAAATCCAATCTTGGTACATAAAAAAACAAATCGTATAGTGTAAATAAGAGCTGGTAAAAATTATGTTTTTATCAGTAGATTTTATTGCATTCTTACCGTTATTCTTTTCTGTTATTATTTTTTATTCTTCTAGTATTTTTTGTATAGTTTTATTATAATTTTGATATAATAACTTATTTATCGCTATTAATAAGTATGTTATAGTAACCCTGAAACTGTGTACCAAGAGTATAGAGTAAATATGTAAACAGATTAACTATATTAAGAAAGTAGATAAAGTTTGATTTTAATTTGGGTTTAATTTATTATTTTTAGTTTCTCTAAAGATTGTTATTATTAGATTATATTATATATTACATAGTTATAAAATTAAACAAATGCATACCTGCTTATGGTAGGAATCCTAGGATTAATAAAATAAAATCTTAAGGTGTGTCTACGTTAGAAGAGCCGAGCACGAGCGGAGCACGAGCAGAGCCAAACTTCGTTTATGTGGACCGACTTACGAGCCTCGAACGAGCGCGCTTCGAGCGTTCGGCTCGTGCTAGTTTTTTAACGAACACAAAGGTATTTGCATCGCGCTCGCAGTGCGATACAATTAATTGCAAAAAAACAAATGTTAATTAAATTATATCAAAATAATCCTATGATATGGGACCAAAAACATGAGGATTACTATTTAAAAAAAAGTTGAATGGTCTCGTATATCTCAAGACTTGGGCAAGGATTTAGAGATGTGCAACATCTTATGAACCCAAAATTATTTTGGCTTCATATCGAATTCAAAGTTTTTTGATATCATTTGAGCGTAACTCTTAAATTGGCCAGTTTCTTCTTGACCCCAAAGTGGTTAACAATTTTAGATTTCGTTGAATAGTTCCGTCTTTATATAAATTTGTAGATCCCCATTGTCTTGGCCTTCTAGCTTTTTGCTGACTTCAGCTATAATAATCGCTGTAGCAGTAGCGGTTGCTGTAATAGCCACGAGCTTATATGCTATGATCATAAGCTAGTAAATAAGCATATCTCCCGATGTTCAGGTACATATGTGGAAGGCCAGAGTTTTTTACTTGCTGGTACCTTTTTCTCCGGGGTGTATCTGGGGGACCAACATGCTGTCAGTGTTTGCGCTCTGATTGACACATTTTTGTACTTTGCATAAATACCTTTAAAGGTTTACATAATAAATATTTTTTACTTTTGACTTTGAGCTTCAAGCACACTGCGGTAAGCTATGTATGTTCGAGGAGAGTGATTGTTGTAGGTCCACACTTGACACCGCGAGTAGAGCGACTCGGCTTGCGCTCAGCCCCCGTAGCACGGCCACTTCCAAGACAAGACATGAGAACGTGTGCGTTGATCAATCTTTCACATCAGTATTATCCTACAGCCACTTCAAGACAAGACATGAGTCTTGTCATGAGTTTTGTCTTGCTTGAGGTATTGGGTGTAATAAATCTATCGCGCCGCCCGCAACAATGTTCAACTTTTTTTTATCTTTTAAATTCTAGTAAAAAACAGTGGGGAATTACGGGATAATAAGCATTATGATAAAGACGGAATTTTGGGAACGTGAGAATTATTATTAATTTTAAAAAGTAGTCAATGTAAAGGTGGGAAAATGCTTATAAGAGAAAGTATGTTATGACGTGGAAATTTTGAAAAAGTAGTCATGTAGAAATTGAAAATTCCTTAAAAGTAGGAAAAAGTCCCACTTGACAAAAAAAATATTTTTTAATAAAGTCCCACTTCATTATAAAATGGGATTATTTTTCCACTAATTTTTTTTTCGTCAAGTGGGACTTTTTTCAACTCTTTTGAAAAATTAGACTTTTCCCCAATTAAGTGGGAATTTTTCCCACTTTTCATAAAATGCGATTTTTTCCCACTAAAAAATAGTGTTTCGTCAAGTTGGAGGTTTTCCTACTTTTTAAAAAAGTGGGACTTTAAAAAAAATGCCACAAAAATCGTTTAATCGTTTTTTCGTCAGGTGGGACTTTCAACTTCTACATAACTACTTTGGGACTTTTTTAAAAAGTAGGAATTTTCTCAAAAAGTTATAATTTTCCCCACTTTTTCATTTTCAAGTGGGAAATATTCCCACTTTTTTATAGATAGAAATTTTCCCACTTTTTCAAAAGTTTAAATAAAACTTTATTTATAGGGTGGAAAATTTTCCCCTCTTCTTCATTAAATGGGAATTTTTCCCCATCGTCATCATAAGTGGGAAAAATTTTCCACTGATGAAAACGATTTTCTCTAATAAAAAAAATCCCATATTATCCTACTACCCTAGGGAGCTAGGTGCTAGGGAAGTCCTTCAAATAGGTATTGTACTCAAACCTTTGTTAGTAATGTGTTTTGTTTTAAATAAATATCTAAACATCCTACTAGTCTCTATTTATCTTTAAAAACCCCGTTACATTTTTTTTAGGGTAATTTACGCATACGCTCTGGTCATAAACTAAGCTCTAGGCTAAGTTTACCAGAAACTACAATATTATACATATTATATTTTAGAAACACTAAGAGTAAGACAAACTACAGAAATATGTACTAATATGTTATTTCTATAGGTGGGAATGGAACCCTTCGGATACAACAAAATTGTATCCGAAGTAGAAAAATTTAAAATAAAAAAGTTACATGGGATTATAAATAGTTTGCCTCCGTGGTGATGTTTTTATTATAAAGTGCACTTCAATATCATCAAATGTATACACATCACATGTCTAAATTACCCAGTACCCGAGACCGCCTAGATGGCCTCAGGGTACCAAGCGGGGGGGGGGGGGGTTTAAACCCACCTCGTCGTAACCGTCTCCGCCGAATAAGTGGCTAGCTCGTCGCGATGTTAGGATAGACTCAATAACCCATATATAAACAGTTTCACAAGTTGGTGTAGCGAAACTGGGACCGACAGCTTAACATATGCTCTCCAAGGCGAATAGAGACTAGTAGGATGTTTAAATATATATTTAAAACAAAATACTTTACTAACAAAGGTTTGAGTACAATACCTATTTGAAGGACTTCCCTAGCACCTAGCTCCCTAGGGTAGTAGAGATACCTAAAGAATGGAAAGGCTGTAGGTACTGATGAGGGACAGACTTGAGGACTGGTTCGTAGGCAAGCGACGACAAAAGCATTTGGCAGGCAACAGCAACAAGGCACGGTGGCAGTCTAGCATCAGTATCAGGCACCACTGTTAAATTTAACAGCCGTACACGATGAGGCGTGATCTCGACCCTGAGATTGATGCCTAACCTAAAGGGTCAGATGGCGTCGACTCTTAAGGCTGCCTGAGGTGAGGGTGTAGTAGACAGCGACATGATAGCAGCACGCATACAGTAGTTTCCTCTATAGCCGCTAACAACCTACGTTAATTATCATGGTAATAAAGGACAATGGCCATTCTTGACCCAACCGTAAAAGCTTAGCGTTCACAAACAACGATATGCTTACTTAATAATAGATAATTTAAGAATTATTTTTCAGTATTCAAAATAATTTTAGAAGTTGGGAAAAAAAAGTTCTGCCAACTTTTGTTACGTGCTGATTCTTTGGTTTTTCTGTATTATTGTCCACATTATGCAGCAAAAAAAATGCTTATACATTGAAAAATATTATTTTTGCTTATCTGGATAGAGATTTAACAAAATAAAGAGAGATTTTACATTATTTTGAAAGAAAAAGAAAAGGCCGTATAGTATTGAATGCCCTTTGTCCATTTATCGCATGAACAGAATAAAAATTAAAAAAATATATAGCGACGATAGGTCGATGGACTTGCATCCAGTGCTATGTTAAAATAAATAATTTAAAAAAAAAGAGCGACGATACGACCCACAGATTATATAATATTTTTTTGTTCGGTTTTCTTAAAGGCAAAGGGTTTTATGAACCATACAGCCTAGGTCAGATTATATAATATTATTCTGTCAATGCTGCAGCACAAGGAAACACTACTAATAATTTTGCGGATTAATAATTCGCGGGCCGAAATTGTTCGCTATACTAACCTAATAACTAGTCATAACATAACCTCAAATTGAAATTCAAATGAGAATAACTTTTTTCTCCCAACTTTTCGAACTTCGATGTAATTAACATTTTTTTTATATGTATTTTCCTCTATCGAACTGGATAAGCTTCATTTTTGAACGCGGCTTCTAAGTCTGGGTCTGAGAATATATGGGCATGCCCATTCTTCTTTATTTTATAATGACAAATATTTTTTGTTAATTTTTTATAAGAGCTCAACATGTGACCTTGCATCCACATGATTTTAAGCAGTATGCAATATTCAGGAATGAGCAATAAGCGGATGCTGGTTGCCATCATTATACCGGCTTAAGATGCCTATTCACTCTTCGTTTATATATTGTAAATAAATTAATAAATATTATCACGGATGCCTTTCGGAGCCTGCGACCGCTTAGACGGCCGCATCTAACAAGTGGCCAGCTCGTCAAAATGTTTGGATAGACTCAATAACCCATCTATAAACATACAAGTTATTGTATACGAAAGAAAAGGTGACAATTCATGAAAATTGGAAATGTATGAAATACTAAATACATAAATAATTGGAGTTTTAATTTCCGGCAATTAACTTAAACATTGCCCGTACCAGCAAAGATTTTTTTTTTAATAGGTAAGTAAATTAATTTTATTTTGCACCCAAATGCCATCACGTATTAATCCCCACTATGCCAGATTCTGATCAAGTTATGAGCCGTTCAAGGTTCCCTGGAATCAAATTAATTATTGCAGAAGAAGTTGCGGGCGACATCTAGTATTTAAAAAAATGCTTTAATACTACATACATATACATATCATCAGGCACCCAACGGCGCCCGAGACTGCCTAGACGGCCCAGGGTACCCAGCGGAGGGGTTTTAATCCCACCTCGTCGTAGCCGATGGTATGAGTCTACACCGAACAAGTGGCTAGCTCGTCGCGATGTTTTGAATAGACTCAATAAGCCATCTATAAACAGTTTCACAGGTTGGTATAGTGAAACCGGGACCGACAGCTTAACGTTATTAATACTGAAATATGAAGTTTAAAGTACGCTCATTAATGGCTTTCTTTGAAACAAACAATGACTAATAACGGTTAATTTAAATATTAACTTTATAATACACTTACATAATAAAGTTTATACCCACATGAAATAATTAATTAAGTAGAAACTTCATAAAGTTAATATGTAGGGACACGAATGAAAAACTGGACTAGATTTATAACCTGCGAAATTTTGTTTTTAGCACATACCAAACTTTTAAATCTTTAATCCTTATCCTACTTCCTACTAACATTATAAAAACGAAGGATCAATGTATTGTTTTCTCTTTCACGCAGTTACAAACTAAATGATTGTGATTTATTTAATATACATGTTATTTACTGTACCTATAGGTCCGTGGCGTGCGGTCCATATAAGCCAAAAAGCCATGCAAACCTAAAATCTAGGATATAAATAATATAGTCCCTAATTGTTATTTATAAAAATATTAAAAAAACATATTTTATATGTTTAAAAACAATATGTAGACACTAGATTATTTGTACTACATATTCTGGAGTATTTGTAGCTTTTTGGCTTATATGTACCGCACACCACATGTTATAGGAAAATACATCATAATACAATAGGCTTTTTTTAAAATTTCCACGGGATTAAAGTCGCAGGAGAAAGCTATACAATAAATTGCATCGGCTCTGGATGAGAGGCCAAATATGATGGAGTGTTAAAAAATAAATTTCTGATACAATATTAAAGATTAAAGGAAAATAAGACAACTTATAAACCGTATGTCATCAAAATTCAGCCTTTACTTATAATATATTATTTATTATTTTGCAGCCATTGGCGCCGGATGCAAACGTACTTCCAATATTATAACTTGGCTCTCAGTTCAATTATTATTTTTATGTCGTTAAAAATCTTTCTGATGGAATAAATACTTTTGTTTTATATTATTGTCAATAATATATATAAAAACTGATAAAAAAAAAATCAGACATATTAATGACCGACAAAAATATTATTGTAATTCTGCGACAAATAGCAATGGATAAATACTGGAAGTGTGAAAGCTTATTTTATATGGAGAACGCAGTCTTCGCGATCACGAATGCAGTGATCACATAAATATATTTTTTATAATATACCTATATAAATAAATAAATAATTATATATTTTGGTTAATTTGGACCAAAAAATTGATTTTGGTCAAACTGGTGCAATAAGTGTAATGCCACTAGTTTTGTTGCTAGTATTAAATTTCTAAAGATGAAAATGCATTTTCATCTTTAGAAATTCAATATAAGATTATCCTATAAAGGAATTTATAAAAATAATATAAAATACTTATGCTAGTGAAACTAGTGTCGTAATATTTCCAGGTATTGGCACTAGTAACATCAATGCATTGAAATAAAACTATTTAAAAAAACCTGTATAGTAATTAAAACTCACGCGTCCATTAAATATCGCGATACTAGTTTCGAGTCACGTACACGTTACGCATCTAGATGTACAACTCTATTATCATCCAAAATACAATTATTAAAATACTTGATGGTGGCATGAAATAAGTTTCATGACATTATTAGTTTCACGCGTTATCCTCTTTTATAATGCATTTAACTGGTTTTATAGATTAGGCTTTTTGTGAAATTATAGCATGCATGAACCCTCCCGTTCTTATGTCTATAACTTACTGAAAATCCCGTTACATGACGTCCCGTCACGTCTCTACCAAATATTCTGATTCGTTTACGGTGTCTGTTGCTAGTGGCATTTGCTTCCTCTGACTATAAGATCAGCTCCTTCCATCGGAGTGTTTAAACGCTTGCTCACAACTTATTATCTGAATACTTAAACCAGATCCTCGTGGCAATTTTGTTTGGTATGGTATGCATGTTTATGTATTGCGTGTATTATTATTATATACCGCATTTAAGTCGTTTAAGTATTGTTATGAATCATTTAACATTAGATCTATATATTTTTTTAAAACAGATCTGCACTCTAAGCATATTTCACTCTCTCAAAGGTTAGCTGGTAAAAAATACCTGAGGCATTAAGCTCGTCTATGTACAATTTTATGCAATAAATAATTTTTAATAAATAAATAAATGAAACTGCTATCGTAAAGTAAATTAGGCTATAGTGTCGCTAAGCGATTAGAGATTGAAACTAGCAAGGTAACTAAGTGTTGTGTAAATAATTCCGTGACAATCGTTTAATGTAAATAGACTTTATTTGTAAACTTTAAATTACCGAACTAATTAATAAAAAATAATAAAAAGTCTAACGCACATTGTTTCAAATACATAATTAAAAATAATATGAGATACTGAGTGATAATGTTTGATAATACCTACTGGTTTATGTTTTTCTTTACATTTCTGAATTCTACTGAATTCAGAAATTTGAATTATATTTTGATATTCTAGTTTAATTTCAAAATTCAAGGGCGGCTTGAATGGCATTTTATCATTTATTTACACCCAAAATTCTTTACCGACTGCCAATATTCTGACAAATATTTTAATAAAAAATATAATTAAGTTTAAAAAAAAACATACATTCCGCGTTTAGAAACAACTACATCTAAGTACAATATACATCTATGTAAATATTACTATATATTTAATACTATATATTTTTTAACGATAAATAAAATTATTTCAGGATGTAAACAATAGTTCGTAGTACAAGCATCATATCGTAGCGGGTAACTTGGTCGCCCACGCCGCGCGCCGCGGTGAACGTAGCGCCCGCGCGTACCTTTTCAGTTATAATTTTCGACGACCATGGTGTTGGGGCTATACATAACGGGCCGATCCAAATTCACGATCCCACGTCCTCCAGGAAACTTTACTCATTCATCTTTTCCCCTTAAGGGAGGGAGAAAGCAGGAGGGAGATGGAGGCACAACCCCCTCGCGTTGCGCTGCTTACATAACACGAGGGTGCGACGCGGCTAGCTTTCAGTTCACCCTTAGTAGCGGTGCCTCAGTTGCTGGCTAACCTCGGTCGCAATCGGTCCGCGAGTATACCCCGTCTCGTACTTTTGAAATATTTTTTGATCACATAAAGTGTCTCTAAAGTAAAAAAAAAAAATTCAAAAATAATCCGCGAATAACTTTTAACAACTTTAGGAAGAGTTCCGGCCTTCTTCAACGCGACCGGTAAGTCTTTAAAACTTTTAAATTTCCCGCGCCTTTTTCTTAAAACTATTTTTTCTTGAGATAACAGCGAATTTTTTTTTTCTTAATATGCTCGCTGTCATATAATAAATAAATAATATTTTTTTATAAATAAAAAATCTAACTTACCAAATTTATATTAAAATCAAACTATTTATAAAATATTTTGTTTAATTTCCTAAAAATAAATTTATAAAATTAAAAAAATCTTTCACCAAAAAATACTTATCTATTATTGCAAATATTTGTCTTCGTCGTCAATCGTCGGGTTCGGCAGTGAGCTGCGACACTTTACTTCAAGTAAAATTGGTAAATAAAGTAAGTATAGATACGTAAGTAAATTAACTAGACTTGTGGCTGCCGAAGTTCTCACACTTCAAGATTCAGGACTGTCGCAGTTAAATTGGCAGGCTGGCTAACAATACCTCGCAACGGTTCACAACTTCTAAACACGCAATCTAGGGGCACGGCAAATTTAGCCTTTTGTGGACACCTGTCACCTACATACCTATTAAATAAACAAAACCCAAAAATAGAATAGCCTATGGGTTTATTGTTTAAAAATAAAACTAGTCGCAGTTTATGTATTAGAATTTTATACAGAAAATTTTAAGTATAGCATTAGTACAGTATTTGTCAACAGGAAAATAACATAGATATACCTACTCTGATTTCACATTGGTAAAATTACGTAATATTACTTTAATTGTAATATATATAGTTTTCCCGTAAGATAAAAATCGAGAACGTATAGTATGTCAAACAAATATAGGTATTTATTATCAAAAATCATTAATAAACATCTGTATCAAAATTAACTTAAAATTTTCAACCGACATAATTAGCTTTGTAATCAACGCGCTGTGAATAACACTTTAAACAATTATTTTATTATTGAACAACATATACTCGTAAATTATTATTATTAAAATAATTGGTAATATTACTATTGATATTTATCATAATATATATTAATAGTAATATTTTTTTATAAGTCTTTTATAATAAAATGTTTTTATTATAAATATACAGCTAATAACAATAGCTAGGTATTATTTTATAATGAAAATATTTTACCGCATGAAAAATGCTTCGAATTTAATTGCAAGAAAAGCTTCTTTGAACATTATTTCGTTTCGATGAGCTTAAATTTTGGCTACGTTCAGTCTGAAATATTGCAACCGATTTTTTAAGAAAATAATTTAGGACAAGGACAACTTATAAATTATAAATAACTTATAAATAATTATATATATTTACAAAAACTATGATAAAATATAAAAACTTTCGTATTTTACCGCCAGTATTTAAAAAAAAATATTGATTAAATTGATCTATAATCAAATTATTTATTTGCTAATAATAATTATTATTATATAATTATTTTTTTAATGTAGGTACAATAAGATGGAATAATTTACAATTAGGTCCCTATCATCCTGCTAAATAGTGGTACAAATATTTACATTCACTACTTTACAATTATATTACTGATAACAATTTACATTTAAAATATTACATTTATACTATCAGAATATATTTATATTAAATATTACAATTAACATTATTTATAAATTACATAGATATTTAATAACAATTTTCTTAGTATAAAACACAAGATTTAATGTTATGTCTTGTAAATTTTCCACCAATCAAGAGTCTTGTTTGTTAATTTTAATCATAGATTAATTTAATGAACGTTCTAGAAACTAGGTATTTTATATCAGAAAGAGAAATATATTATTATTCCAGAAATATATTTTACGTACGAATTTCCTTGATTACAAACCACATTCAAAATTTATATAAACCAACTTTATTTAAATCAAATTAAATTGATGTAGCCTTTAATCAGGGAAGCTTGTGAGTTCGTACAAAATGACTTTAGTTTTATGTCTCTTTGCTTTTAACGGGTTTCATTATACTTTTTAATAGATGCATAAATTATTTCATTATTATTAGTATGTTAATAACACAATATTTAATAATTAAAAATAAATTTTAATTCAAGAATTTTTTTACAAAGTTTTTTTAAATACATTTGTTCAGCTCATATACAATATTATTTCTGTTTTTTGGTTTAATTAGACGAAAAGTCATTAAAAATGACCGATCGTGCTGGTTGATAACGTTTATATGAATGAATGAATGTTTTATTTATTTCACTTCACTTATGGGTTATTTTAGCTATGATATGGGTTATGAATTATATATTTTAGTAAGAAATTAAAAACTTATAATAAATAAATGTATAATGTTCTATGTATAAAATATCACCCAATTTTAATCTTAAAATAGAAAATTTATCTTTAGGAACCTCTTTAGAGGCGACATTTTTTTTTAAACTTTATAAAAATATATATTGATATCTTACCGAAACCTATTTGAAAATATTGACTTAACCCTTTTGCAACCCGTTTACTCACAAGATCTATAACATATAACTAGTATGAAGAGATTGACAGAATATATTTTAACGTAAGGGTTCGTTATATAATTATATGAATAATACATTAATGTAATACCTTATTAAAATATTATTAATGTAATATTTTTTGGCTCAAACAAACTTAATAATTATAGTCCTTAATTAACATATTAGCATCTCCAAGGGATTTGTACATTATACATTATATTTTTTTTATTATAAAATTTTTTTTACGTAATATATAATTATTTTTTTATATTTCAATTGGCCTTAAATTATCGTAAGAAGTTTTTTTCGGTAAAACTAAATTAAAAAGTTATTCGCGTAAAACTATAATTTTATATCTATTTTGTTTAATAACTATTACAGTAGCATTTTATAGGGTATATATAATTTATTATTTTATTTATGATATAATCAAATAAAATTGAAAAAACTTCGCCCTGTTCTGTATAAAAGGACCTACAAAATATGCCGAACTTGATTCTTATTTAACTGGAATATTACTTATCATTTATTATGTACCTTTACGGGTGCCTTACGGTTCCCAAAACCGTCCACACGGCCTTAGAGTACCCAGCGGAGGCATTTTATTCACACCTCGTCGTAGCCGATGGTAAGAGTCTACATTGAACTCGTCGCAATTAACAGTTTCACAAGTTGGTATAGTGAAACTGGGTCCGACATTCTAACTACTATATTATAATTAAACGATAATTAGGTTATTTTATATAATAATATTTCTTTAGCATAACCTGGTATCGAAATTTTATTTTAAATAAAATACATCGAGATTAATTTACTGTTATCCAAACAATATCACGTGAAAATCATTTATTTTTCAGTTTCCAATTGGAAAATCACACAAACCATTTAAATTCACAGGGATTATTCGCTGAGGCCTAAAAAAACATACATTCACTGGACACCTACACACCTAATTTTTTTAGTAGGGTCACGCGAGTTTGTAGTATATTATTGTTATAAAATATTTTATAAATGGCTAGTGCCTAACTAATTTACTAAGGTATAACATTATTGATATATAATGAAGTTATTATTCTAGGTATATAAAATAATTTAGCCGGTATAGTGGGAGCGATCAATATTGTTAAACAATAATATATTGATTGACCACATTAATGGACTTTGTAGGTCTGCTTACAAAGGCGCATGCCGTGTTTCAATAATAAAAAATCAAGAATTTAATAAAATCAAGAGACTTTTTAAAAAAATGTAGGTTTTTATTAAAATACCTTTTTTAAATAATCTACATATTAATAATGTACAATGGCTTGATTTTTATATTTAAAAAAAACGTATCATCACTGTTATGGCGGAGAGCGAGAACGTTTAAACAGTTTATTCTAATGTGACCCAAATTTATTAATAATATTTACTTCTTACGGGACAATATTTTATTTCATATAGGTTTTTTTTCATAGTTTATACCTACAGAGAAAATTATTGTTTGTTTATTCAGAAAGCACTGATTTCTAGTAAAAGAATGACAACTATGACGTCAAAATCTGAACGTAGAAATTTCATTAGATTAAATTTTATTAAAGCGTCGTGAAAATGCAAATTAAATCGAGGTTGTTCATTAGAATGCGTTGAACCTGCAGTAACACAGTAGTTATACTTAATTACAGAGTCTGTCGTCATTGCACAAGTATTTAACATATAAATTTGTGTTAATATTCTTAAATCTACGAGACTAGGTTTTATAGTGGAAAAAACTATCTATAGTTACATATTGATGCTATTCCTGAGCTTTGTAAGTTTGCTTATTATCAGGTAGATACAAAGTCGCATTCCGTGTTTTAATAAATGGAATAACTACAATATGAGATTTAATCTTCTTAATAAAAATAGCCTGATTTTCATTAATACATGGTGAATTTGAATGGATGTACTTTGGGCTAATAATTGATAAAAATTGCCTTTTCCATGCAAACTAGTAATATTAAAATGACCAATTTGTATGGGGAAGCCAATTTTTTTTTTCATTTGCGACACAAGGGTCCATGGAAAAAGTTGTTCCATTTCACCAGTAGAACATCATATTAGCCCAAAGTACATCCTTTCAAAGTCACCATGTATATCGAGTAAGATGTGTTTTAAGTTTGTTTTTGCGACCTCACTTTTACTACCCTACTTTTCAGTTGTGATTAAGATCGTTTTATAATTTCATTGTTATTATAATAAATAATAATAAATACCTTACAAATAACTTGTTAGAGCCGTTGATATAAAAAAGTTCAAAATAAACACAGACAAGATATTTAGTTTTTACTTATTTGAATACATAACAGAATAAGCCACCAATAGAAACAGTATTATATATATAACACAATAATTATTTAAGATAACTTTATAAGTAAATTTATTTATTTAAACAAAAAAAGTGTTGTCTTTCTGTCTTAGCAATTTACACAGACCTTAATCAGCAGAAAGGCGTGGTGTCGACAAAAAATTTAAGTCAGCGTTGTGTGAAGACATAGTTAATGATTGGACACCAAATAGTATTGTTAACAGACCACCTTACCAACCAACTAAATGATGCGAAATAAAGGTCGCTAATGAATATTTTGGATTATATGTCTATTTAAGGTAATAATAGTTACTAATATAACAATAGGATAACTCCTGGTTCATCAAACGATTTCGTCTAAAAAAAACCCACAGTTTTATAGGTCACTTCATGGTTTTTCTATCTATATGAACCAATGGTGGTAATCGGAGGTGTGCAATAGCAAAGTTTATAGAGATTTCTCATCTGCATTATTTTTGCCTGACAGATACTTGAAGTGAAGAAACTGGGGAATAAATACACCGCAAGAATAATAAATTCCACTGCATTTTTTTCTGGTGTTCAACATATACGATCTTACTAAGATATATATTTATATATCTTAGTAAGATCATGTACAACGAAGCTGTACTTAGGTCTTCTAGTTAGATTATATTTCTGTGTCGCCTAATAATAAAATGGGTGGGCCTCACTCAGTGGAGAAAGCTGAAACTTGGGCAGAATAACAATGAAATTAGGTAATTGTCACGGATGAGAAATTAAGAAAAATACACGATGTCAGAGTTATTAATTATTTTTGTAATAACAATAGTTGATGATATATTTTATAGCTGATATTATTTATTTCTTGGGCATTAAGGATAACTTTAATAGTAGCTTTTAGAAATAACAGCGGTAAAGTGTGATTGATATTCGCGCACTTAAAGTTTCGTACACAAACAAAAGATTTTTTTATTTTATTGAATAACTTGAAACTAATGGGAAATAACTAATAATTAAAAAAGGAATAATCCTAAATATTAACAAAAATATATAAAAAAAATAGATCCAGAAAATTCAATTTTCTATCATTACATATTGTATTTCTATCTTTTATTATGGGTACTTTCGTTTGGATATGGTGGACAATTATATTTCAATATTATATATTTTACTTTGGTAGGTTTTATTTTGTAGGTATTCTGTATCATAAATTATTTAGTTAATTATTATTTCTATTTTATGTTTTATAAGTTATTACGAATCAAAAGTATATTTAACAATACAATATAAAAATAACTAAAATTTTATTTTCCAAATAAAACTTTTTATACTTGTTTATTCCTAAATATATAAAATTGTTTTTATATTTTGCTTGAGCACTCTTGTTATATTATCTGCTTGCATCGCAAATCTCTTACTCTCGGATATAAACTCCTGAGATTTGAAACAAAGTTCTGAGCGTGATATGCCCGTAAAGGAAGAAAATCTTTCGGGCATAAACTTTATGATCATGTCAAAGCAGATAATATCATTTTATAGGGTAAAATAATGCATCTTTACTTATACTATAAAATATTATTGATATAAGGGTAAAAATCTATTGGAGTAAAATCTTAAATATAAATAAAATTAATAGTTGATTTATGAAAATTCAAATATTTTTTTAAAGAGTAATTTCAATAATTTTATTTTTACGATGGTATTACATTTAATTATTTGTATTTTAAACATTATTTTAACTTCTCATGCTCTGAAAGTGCTTATTTGTGCAGGATATAGGCTGCACAAAATCGAATTTTGTGCACAAGTGCATTAACTTATCTACTAATAAATGTATCTATATTAAGGCAAAGAAAATAAGACATACAGCCAAACACAATAAGAAGTTCATAGATAGAATAAGTTATTTTTTAATATTTACTTAAATTTATTTGCCTTATGTGTTTTTTAAGACATAAAAACAATTTCCTTCAGTATTCAAAACTGTACTAATTTTACTTTGAATTTTAATTAAATAAATGTTATGTTATACTACTGTTTTATTTCCTCGCAATCGAAGTGAAAAGCAGAGTTTATAACTCGTCCACAAAACCATTTTATCCTCGACATTGCTATCAGTCCTCACCTTCGGCTCGGGCTGCTAAATGTCTCGGATAAAAATGGTTCGTTTTGTGCACTTGTTGTAAAATCTACTATTAAAGATCTACTTAGGTATTAAACCAAACAAACAATACATTTTTTTATTTAAACGATATAATAGCTTATTTTTTAAAGAGCTTCCGGTTCAATAACCGGAAGCCCATTAAAAAAGAACTGAAGTTTAAAATTAAAATTAAATTTAATAAAACGTTATTATTCTGGTCTGATAGTTAAGGGTTGCGTTTTGATACATTATGCAGTTTATTGTGGTGTTTTTAGTTCATAAGCCCCAATCCCTCTCTAATCGTTCGCACGGCAGGTTTTTTAGTACAATCTACAAATTAAAAAAGGAAGGCAAAACGAAATTAAAGGTAGGTAAAAAACGCCATCTGCTAATCTGAAAAGATTTCGTTTTAGCTTTATAAAGTTTAGGTATATAAGTTAAACTTAATAATTATGAAGGACAAAATAATATATATATATATATATATATATATATATTATATTATTTAACTATTTTCTAAATTATAGAGACTAAATGTGTTTTTTATGGAGAACGGCATGTGACTTTATATCTACCTGAAGGTAAGCAGTCTTGCAAAGTCCAGGAATAGAGTCGATCAATACATTGTTGTTTAACAATATTGATCGCTCCCATTATGCGGGTTAAATTATGCGGTTACGAAATGGGCGGACAATAAATCAATGCAGTAGTCTCCGGAAAACTGGTGAACCCACAGACTAAAAAAACACTTTTGTAACCAAATCTTCTAGGAGTAGATCAGTGCAATTGATTAAAGATATTATAATTACGATCAAAGGTCGATTGACTTAAGTATTTATTTATTTATGGTAAATTTTATTATATCCAAATGTATATAAATAGTTTATATTTTATATATACAAAGATATATAAAATTTACCAAAAAATAAATAACAACTTTATAAAAAGATTTCTTCAAGTATATAAGAATATTTTTATGAATTTGATACAAAGTATTCAGCAGCGCTTGTTGAAACTCAAGTAAGCGAATAATTTGAGGATTTTCGCAGTCTCACCCCAGTGATACAGCCAACCGTTATCTCAGATGAGTTTTTGAATATCTTGAAAAGGCGACATTATAAAGTAAATGATCCGTATTTTTAATTGGGGTTTTTATTTTGTTTAGGTTTTGGTAGTCATTATCTATGTATTTATTAAGTACTCATGCTATTGCAAAATGCACAGAATACGTACTTATATTATTTTTCTATAAGCGGCCCACGACCTCCGGATATAACATGAACGGCATAACCAACTATACTAAAGAGGCTTATAAACTTATTGTTTTTATTTCATGTTATTATGTAAACTATTCGGGCTAAATATTATAATAATAAATTATGTTAATTTTCATAATATATAATTCCAGTGTATTTTTTTTGTTAGAATATAATAATGGAAATCATAAAAGCGCTATTAGAATTCTGGCCGCACTGTCGTAAAGGCGAGATTCATGTATACCTCTAAGAAAATGCCTATTCTTTGGCTTGATGAATTATGTATTTTTGCTGAAAGGCAAAAAGGGTTAGCTATTTTTGTATGGTGTTTAACGACTTAGCTTTATTAATATTTTGTTCATTGTTCTAATTAAGTAATTTGATGCGTAGTAATTTTATAGCTTCTATTATTTAATGTTATTAATTACCTATAATATTACGTTTTGTATAGAATAATTACCAAAGTTTGTTTGGTAAATAATGGATATTAGAAAAATTGTTTTATGCTTTTGTACAATTAACTTAAATATTTTCATTTATGAAAATAGTTAACGAACCTAACAAAATAAAAAGACTAACTAAATAAATAAACTATTAAAATTAATTTATTAGTTTAATTTTATGTCAATTATTATTTTTACTTATGAGCGCTTTAATTATATCAATTATTACTATTAATTAGTAATGTTTATTGGCATTTAATACTAATTATAAGGTAGGATCATTCTGAGTTTCATTATTTATTTATTTAAATCTTTATTACGTATAAAATACAAAGGCGGACTTAATGCCGCTAGGTATTCTCTACCAGTCAAACCTTCGGGACAATCAAAGCAGTTAATAAGTGAGGTAGGTGCAATTCAGTAACTGAGTATATAATGCAGTGAATATTACATAAAATACTTACAATACTTACAATCTAATATACACTACTTAAATATGTCTTATATATATATATACATACATAAACTACATATACACAATACTACCAACTACAAAATGAGAAAGAAGAAGTAACAAAGTGGAAACGAATAGAATAATGAAAGATAAATAAAAACTACTTATGAATTTAGATAGTAATCGAAACTCTTTTTTTAAATATGACTCTATTTGGTGATTATCTTATTTTGACTGGTAAATTATTACAAAGTCTTATATATATATATATAATATTTTTGGTACAGAATACGGCTTAAAGTCCACCTTTGAACTTTAGTCAATAAAGTTTTTTTTTTTCCTTTTTGCCATACTTATAGAAAAGCTTAATAAAAGTAAATTTACCGAAACTAAAAAAACATCAATCTTTCTTTAGTTACAGTTTCTCCGAATATTGCTTTACCTTCGCCAAAAAAATGTCATCTATTTACACTCGTTTTCTATTACATAAATGGTTTCATTGACTAGGTGTAAGAGTAATTCTTTTCATTGGTTTTACAGATTTTGGCGATTCCGTGAGAGAAGCAGTAAATTACTGCGTTAGCTATAGATATATGTAGTGTTAGATTTTCATTAGAAATTATTTATTGACTATACTTGTCTATACTTGCCTATAATAATAATAATAATGTAGGACAATTTTACTCAAATTGCTCTGGTCACAAACTAAGCTCTAGGCTTGTACTATGTGTACCAGAAACAACTATATAATACATGCTATATTTTATAAACACCCAGACCATGACAAACTTTACGAAAAAAAGTACTAATATATTTTTTCAAGGATGGGAATTGAACCCACGATCTCCGGATACAATGCCAAAGCAACCACTAGTCTAAGGTTGTCTAATATAAGCGAAAATAGGTATTAGTTCATAGATTATAAAGTGACATTTGATTAAACATCATTTGCAAATTATTATTTAAAATATATATGCTGCTAAATTAATAAAGTTTATTTGAAGCTACATTGTACAAGTACATAGGTAGATAGATACTTTATTATGTTTTTTTTAATTATTATTTTTGAGTATTTACTCTTAGGGTTCTGAATTATATATTTATTGTAGTTAAAATATAAAATAAATTCAGAAAAATGTGGAGAAAATATTACATGTTTTACATTATTTTATGAATAAAAATAATTTCCTAATAAAGGATAAGAAGGTAAATAGTGAGGTACCTACTAATATAAAATTAAAATTAAATTAAAGAAAAAAAGTCACTGGTAGAGTACCTAATACGCTGGCAGCATGCCACGTTGTATGGCATTGATTTTTTGTTGAAAATATTCATAAAATTTGGGGTCTTCACATTCTAGAAATACTCGTTTTTCGAGGTCCCGAATAAATCCGTTGTCCTCAAATCCCAAGCATCCAGATGTTTCTACCACAAATGCTACGAAGTGGTAATTTTTAAGTAAATTCCTGGACTTCAGCCGCTTCCGTGACTCAGCCATGCAAGAGGCTGAACCAGGGATCGACGAAGTAACCGAAATATAAGATTGCGCATAGGTGTCTACGCAAGTGGCGTCACATATCAGTTATTTTCCCTCACTGCTAAGTAGCTGAATTTTCAATATTTATAAGTACTTTAAAAAAATCGTATAAATAAATTAAATATCTAATATTTTACTTTATATTAATAAAATTAATACATTTTAACTAGGTATGCAGTTTAAGAGCTCTGAAATTATGTCATCTGAACAACTTGTTTACAATATAAATATCCAGCAATCTATTTACAAATTGTATTCAATTACCCAAACCATCTCTGTGTGGGTATGGTAGAAATTTATCGCTCGGGAGCTCGCCTTGATTTTCATTTGTATCCTTCACTTAGGGTTGCCAAATAGTCACTTAAAGACAATTATTTTAATATTATGTCAAAAACCTTGATATTTAGGGAAATAAAGATAGTGAATGGTTTACAACTTATTAGTAGATAGGTAATATATATATGTATATATATAATAGGAATGTAAGTCTCCGAAATCGGCGTGCATGTATAAGAAGAGTTATGATTGAGGAAGAGGCGAAAGGATAGGGACAAGTGGCGCTTAGTTGTCTCTGCCTAACCCGTAAGGGACCTGGTGTGAAGATAAATAAATAAATATATAATAATATACGCCCATTCAACTAAAATTATATTAATAGAAACGTGAAAATAAAACTGAGGTGACATAAGCAATACATTTACTTTTATTGACGTCTAAATGCTAATCATTGGTGTTAAATATTTTTTTATTGTGAAGTAACACATGTCTTCAGCGTTGTATTTACGCTTAAATTCTTTGTGTCATAATACAGTCGAAAAAGACAAACTAAATACAATAAAAATTATAGACCTTTTACATCTTTGATCAACAGTTGTATTGTTGATCGAAGTTTTACATCATGAAAAATATATATATATATATAAGCGCATATTACGCAACATTTATCAAATTTATAAATTCTACTAAAAATATGATAAAAGTATTCATTTAAAATCACCCACAGGTTGGCTATCACACACTCTCCGTATTTGTTGTTTAACAAGGTATTTTAATTTTTATGCAATATACATATAAATCCGACAATAAATAATAATACATAGATGTACCATTCAAATATAAAAAAAATATATATTACATTTAAAATTTGTGCGCATTTTAATTGGCAAATTCTGTACTGTAAAATATAAAACAACACTTATGTATTTCAGAATTTTTGCAAATAAATGTCTTTGTATTTTTTTCGATTTTAGTAATTTAACCTCCAGTCAGTTATAGCCAAGATCGATTTGTGGCCAGGGTTAGGAATTATTGGTCCAGAATAATTTCCTAACCCTGGCAATAAATCGATCTTTAGTTATGAAAATCCTCATATGACGTCATATTACACACCGGATTGGTTATCACACAGCATTCTTTGTTTGTAGTAAAGCAGCCGTTTTAAATTATGGGGTTGTTTAAAAGATATTTTAGAATAGCAGTTGTTTTGACATCCCTACGTTCCGAACTAGAAGATTTTATTGTGGCTAGTTTGTATTCCATATAAAGGGCAGACCTATTTCAATGCCATTGAATGACTTTTTCTATTGTTGTATAGAAAAATGTTTTTCTTTTGTATTAAACTTTACCAACGTGTAAACCCACAGTGCATGTATAATGTATTTGCTAAGTAAATATTTGTTTTTTTATAGACTTTTAACAAAATTTACAGCATTAGATAATATAGTAATTAGAATAAATAATAAAAAAATAGCGATATACTGAAAACTATTGAGTAACATTGTTAATTAATAGCATTGATTGCTCCTACTGCTGCATTAGCAGTAGGAGCAATAATCGATGCGGTTACGAAATGGGCGGCGACAAAGACGAATTTGCATTACGACTATACTTTATAGCTAATAAAGTATAGTCGTAATGCAAGCTCGCTAGCGTCGCTCTGTTTTATCGTCTAATTAACTTCCCGTTTCGTAACCACACCCTGTAAGGAGACCACAAGAAATCGATGCAATAGTCTTCTGAAAACTGGTGAACCCACATACTAAAACAGAAATATGACTAAGTCACTTGACGGTTATTGCATCTGTACCGGTCGGTCGGCCTAACGAAGTATAGAGATCTGTCTCCCACATTAATTTCATTCCGTATAAAATTCACATTTTGAGCATAGGTTCCTCTTCCTCTTCTGCATGTATACCTGCTACCTCTACGCCTTATATGATAATACTCTACCTTGATAGATTACATACCTCATTTTCCCTTAATATTTTCCTTCACCGGGTTGATTTACGGGGTAGGCACACTCTATTTTCCCCGGTAATTTTTTCATGTAATACTTGTCTTAAGCTTGCCGTTTAGCTTTAAGATTATGATAAATCTATATTAATACATAAATATCATCACGGGTGCCTTACGACGCTCCAGACCGCCTAGACGGCCCCAGGGTACCCAGCGGAGGGGGTTTTTAATCCCACCTCGCCGTAGCAGATGGTATGAGTCTACACCGAACAAGTGGGTAGCTCGTCGCGATGTTTTGAATAGACTCAATAACCCATCTATAAATAGTTTCACAAGTTCGTATAGTGAGACCAGGACCGACAGCTTAACGTGCTCTCCGAGGCACTATAGTACAGAGGCAAACAAATGTACATATTTTTTTTAATTAAAATCTCATTGGTACACACCGGCATTTGAACCAGGGACCTTAGTGTTTTTAAGTCCAAGGTCTAACCAACTCGGCCACCACGTATATATTAATAAAGTGATGTTAATCTATAATAATAAACAAGTGGTAGCACTGCCGAATTAAAACGGAGTCCCAGGTCCGATCCTGCACTAATGAGTTTTACGAATTTTAATAAATTATAATAATCCATACCACGTTAAAGCAAGTTAAGTAGTCGTTCCCTATTCTAGTACTAGTATCTTATGCAATCTGATGTGTTAAATATATAAAAACATTACTTACCAACCTAGAAATATGACGAATGTATGCTAATTATTAAAGTAGGTATTATAAAAGATTCCAGAGTTATTGTTCTGTTAGATAAATCATTTATATTAAGGATCTTATATTATATAATATTGTGCTGGAGAGTGCCCCCTTTTCACTTGAAGGCTTTTACCGAAAATATAGGAAATAAATGTATGTTTATTGGATATTTAAATATTATTTTACTATACAGATGTACACAATAGTACCTACATTTTTTCTAGTGCCTACCACATATTTTTTTTTTTTTGTTTCTGGAGAAAACTTTGACTCTGTTTCAAATCGGTAGTGTTGCCACTTATTTATTACTTTAGATTAATATCACTTTTTTAATATATATTTATCATAATTTTAAAGCCAAACGCCAAGTTTAATACAAGTATAACATAGAAAACTTACCGGGGAAAATAGTCGCTGGATTATGTAAAATCAATATTCTTCCATTGTAATGTTAACAACCGTATATTTTTCCAAATAAATAAAAAAAAAACAGTATACTATTTAAAAAATATTAATACTATAGTATCTAAATTTAATAAATTTGTTTTAACACAACTATTGTATACATCGAAGTATGTGAAGCTTTTTATATATGGGTTGATAGACTTAATATATGTAAACATATATTGAGTCTATCCAAACACCGAGACGAACTAGCTATTTGTTCAGCGTAGACTTAACAAAAACTGTTAGCGTGTATGGTCGGTGAATCATTGGTAATATCCAATTTTGGAAGGTTTCTCTGCATGTTAGGCTGTGGGTGCAGTTTTATGGTAAAAAAAAAATCTGCTTGTGTGATGGACTGTAATTACTTAGAAAAAATGTACATACATAGGTAGATATTAAAAAAACGTAGTTATAAATAATTATGAGGCAAAGCTAATGTCGGCGAAGTCCAGACGAGTTGGCTTGAACAATAACTGAAAATAAAACCCCTCCCCTCGTGTGTCTCGGACGCCGCAAGGCACCCGTGATGGTACTAAAAATTACATATTATTTATTAATCGTTATTTAATTGAATCAGGCGTTATTTTGCGGAAGTTCATTATTATTCATTAGTTACATGTAACACATAATTAGTACACCAACATCATAAGCGGAATAATTGCAAAGTAATATTATAATTATACTGTAATTTTATTAATAGTTAGTTTAACTGACAAATACTTAATTATACATGGTGTTAAATTGAACTAGTAGTTATCGGTTATACTCGTACCTTTTGTTCACCACGGCGATGCAAATTGATGTCAAATATCGCGGACCTTGATTACTGAAATTAATTCCAACACGGGAGATAAAGTCAACATTAATCGTCGTGTATCAATAGGCTTCATAAACAAGCGAATTTAGGTAGTCTATTTATTCTATTAATTAAGGTGAAAACCACACCTAAAATATTGCTATTTTGTATTTATACATATACTTAGATATAAAATACTAGCGACCGGTTTCACATGGATTACTACTAATTATATGTATCATAAGTAGTATCATAGATATTTAGCCTTCCAGAATAAAATTACCTAAATAATGGTGAAAGCCTTCGAGACATCCAAAATCCGAAACAGATCTGCAGACGCGGAAAACGACCTTCTTTTATACTATGGGCCGACAAAATAAGTATGCATTTTGTCGGTTTATGTGGCTCCCTTGTATGGCAGATAATGATTGACAGGTCAATGGAATCAGCTAACCACCTACTCTTACACTAGTTGGTTATGTAGTGTGTGTTCGGTTCGGTAGTCATTTTCATACTAAGATTTTTAAATTTAAATTCTAAATCTGATATCGAGGTATAATAAATTTTGTCGTTCTTTTAATAATGAATAGCTGCCTAACCAAACGCACTCTAAGACCTCATTGTTAAACTTTTTTTTTTTGACTATTCATAAATATCTGTAATGATTTACATGAAATAAATGTTTTGATTTGATATCGATTTTATGAATGAATGATCATTCATAAACTTCATTTTATCGACTGTCAACTATATGGATGTGGTTATGCTAAGCCCCTATGTATTATACAGGTAGTTCTTTTATGTATAATTTTATATGGTAAAAACGAACCTTTACTTCGGATCCCATAATAGTTGTGTATGTGGCATTCTCCTTTCAGAGCAGAAACGGAGAGTTAAATTAACAATAAAGCAACGAGGCTGTTAAAGAAGACTAGAAATGCAAATTGGTCTATTTCGTAACCGTATTTATTAGACGGCATAGTGGAAGAAATACTTTTAAACAAAAATGTATTGATCGACCTATTCATATATTTTGTAGGTCTGCTTACCATCAGGTGCATGTATCTACCTGATGGTAAGCAGACCTATGTTTCCAGTATGTTTTTAATTGAAAATGAAAACAGATATAAACCCGAGTTTCACCATATTTTTCCTGACATTAAATTTATATTTTCGGACCCTAAAAACACTGTCCGGTGAAAATATTATTATTTATTGATATATAATACAAATTGGTATAGTTAAACTGGGACCGACGGCTTAATGTGCTTTCCGAGGCTACTTATAGAGGTGTTGTCTTTTTATTATTTAATATTGATACCCATGTATGACATTATTTATTATTATGGTATTATTAGGTTAAATAAATTATAAATATTATACTAATAAAATAAAAAATAGTATATTATATTAATTCCATATATGCAAATTAAAAAACGTAGAAGTCAAAAGGTCTTATAATAAGAAAATATAGTCTACATTTACATCTTTCAATAGTTATAGAATATGCATCAATTTGTTAAACCCCTTGGATGCTATCGCACCATTTTACGACGCATATGAAAAATTTATATTCCCACGATGAATTGCTGCTTCAATAAAGTTAAAATGTCTTTTGTATTCCAAGACCAGATTGTAGACACTTAAAATTTTAAATTTAAAGGAAAAATATAGAATTATTATCTACTTTCGATTCAACTTTGATTTATTTTTGACACGTGATTTGTGCATATTTTTCTATTGAATAATCTGCTTAAAAATGCTTTAGTATTTATATTACGAATACCTATATAGGTAAAAGTAGCATGCAATGGAATAAAATATTTGTTGTTACAATAAGATTTTTGTGAATTCTGATTTTAATTCTAATAATGAAAGGTAATAGAATATATAGATAATAAAATAAGATTTCAATGAAAAACATCTCTGTACAAAGTTTGAAGTCCTAATTTTTGAATATCAGATAACATACGAATGTGTTATATATTTTATACATTTTCAGTATTTATATATACATTATTTCTTTTTATATTATGATAAAACTTAAACGAAAAATATCCTGGAGAGTGGGACGCTCTGGGATTGAGTCCCACTCTGCGGTTAACTCTCTATTGCGGTTAGGTACTCAAATGCAACGAGTTTTTGTATTTGTTATTATTTTAATAAGTATAATAAAAGTACAAGTTTTTTTCAAATACATTTTTGGTAGAATTATATATTTTAACCCCATCACGGCCGTTTTCAATATTTGTGTATTTTTTTTTAACTATCCGTCTTTCAGTAGATGTTGTAGTCACATTGTTATTCTCGGTCAAACTAAAGATATATCCATTACCAACCCTGTCCCACGGATCTTATCTTATCTTATCTTATTGGTTTTGGGGTTGACATCAGTCAAAAACACTTCGACCCTTTGGGATCTTTTGTGTGTTCCCCATTCCTATTATCCACACACCTCAGTATCGTCCCCAAATATGTTGTTGACATATTTAAGGACATCACCAAGGTCGATTAGCCTGTAGCTTTCTGGATCCGGATAAGCCTGTCCTAGGTATTTTATTCTTTGGATGGCCCTAGCGTCACAGTCGCACAGTAGGTGCCGCATGGATTCGGGCTCCTTACCACAGAATCTGCATGTGGGATCATCTCTTACTCCTATAGTATAGAGGTGTTTGTTGGTTGTATAGTGTCCTGAGAACACTCCCACCAGTAGCCTTATTTGACTTCTATTGAATTTCCATATCTTATCAAGGCCTATTGCCCTCATACCAATGAATTTCTTGGAATGTATAAGGCCTTGCTGCGTTAACCACCATCTTGTGTGTTTGTCCTCAGCAAACTTTTTTAAAGCATTAATGATTGTTATGTTGGGTATGCCTATAAATGGTTCAGGTCCAATTAAGGGAGTTTCCGAACCCATTTTAGCAAGTTGGTCTGCCTTTTCATTGCCTTCGATACCCATATGTCCCGGCACCCAGGCCAGTCTTACCCTGTTGTTCCTGCCGATTTTGTTCAACAGTTTAACACATTCCAAAACCAGCCCAGATCTGGTCTCATACGAGCTCAGAGCTTTAAGTGCTGCTTGGCTGTCGCTGAGAATATTTATGTTTTCTCCATGTGATCTCATGTCTAGGATCTTCTTTGCAGATACTATTATCGCATACAGTTCTGCTTGGAAAACTGTAGGGTAATGTCCCATGCTTACATGAATATCATGACCATTAGTATGTATTCCTGCACCCGTTCCTGACTGCATCTTTGATCCATCAGTATACCAGTTTTGACATTTACTGTCGGGTTTAGAACCATTTTCCCATTCGTCCCGTGACGGGAAATATGTTTTGTAGTTCCTTTTAAAGATTCGAATAGTCGAAATGTTGTCAGCGCACATTTCAAGAATCCTATCGAGATTGTTGTCAGTTTCCATCCTAGTGTGAATAGTTTGGGGCATATTTGGATACCACTCTTTATTATTCCGTAGTCGGTAAAGTGATTTCCTTGCCTCCATTTCTATTATCACGTGTAAAGGTTTAAGATTTAATAGTACCTCCATAGCTGCCGTCGGTGTTGTTTTAAAGGCACCTGAAATAGACATACATGCCAATCGTTGTAACTTAGCTAGGTCTTTTTTACAGATATCAAGCTTAGTCCGTGGCCACCACACAATACTTCCATATGTTAGTATCGGCGTTACCATGGTATTGTATATCCACTTCATTACTGTTGGTTTTAGTCCCCATGTTTTGCCATATGCCGATCGACACATAGCAAATACCCTTATTGCCCTTTTTATTAACATGTCAACATGTAGTTTCCATGTAAGGCTTTTATCTAGAGTAAGACCGAGATATTTTACGTCAGTGGACCATTGTAGTTCAGACCCGTATAACTTTAAAGAGATCAGTCCCGTTAGGTCTCTTTTCCTTGTGAACAGCAATGCTGAAGTTTTACTCGGGTTTATTGACAGATGTTGAGAGTTACACCATTCTTCAACAGTTCCCAGAGCCTTTTGTGCTACACTTATTGTTGTGCCTACAAATTTACCGTTTACCATTATAACTAGGTCATCAGCATATCCTACTGTATAATATGGGCCAACGTTTAGTTTTGTTAGAATTGAGTCTACAACAAGGCTCCACAGCAAAGGAGAAAGTACTCCACCCTGTGGACATCCTTTGGTTGTAGTTATCATCATTTCATCTCCGAGTAGTTGTGATATAACCATTCTACTCCTAAGCATATTTTGTATCCATCTACAAATGGTTGATTCTATGCCATGGTGTTTTAAGGCATTGTCAATGCCTTCAAAAGTTGTGCGATCAAATGCTCCTTCTATGTCTAAGAATATGCCTACGCATACCTCCTTGTTCTCTAAAGCCATCTCGGCTTTATGAACGACATGATGAAGCGCGGTTTCAGTTGACTTTCCTTGTTGATAGGCACATTGAAGTCTGTGAAGAGGTGTCCTTGTTAGTGGGCCCTCCCTAATGTGTCTATCCAGTATTTTTTCTAATATCTTTAATAAGAAAGATGATAGACTAATAGGTCTAAACGACTTGGGTTCTTCGTAGGTTACTTTACCTGGCTTCGGTATGAATACTACCTTAACCATCCTCCACTGCTTTGGTGTGTAACCAAATGCAATGGATGCTTTGAAGAGTCTGCTAATGTGGGAGTTTAGTATTGGCAGCCCCCTTTGTAGTAGAATGGGATATATTTCATCTGGACCCGGAGATTTATAAGGTTGGAAATTGCTCAGGGCCCATTTGATTTTATGTTCGTCTACTATTTTTTTCGCAGTTTCCCAGTCTCGTTTGGTGGTATGTACTGCCTGGTCGTTGACAGTGTTTAGGTTGTCTACCTTGTTGTTTGTGATAATCGATCCTGGAAAGTGTGTTTTAAACATAATTTCCAACGTACCCTTCCCAGTCTCCATTAGCTTACCGTTTTCGTCCTTTACCATCATAAGTGGGTTGGCTTTCGTAGTAGCCATTGCCTTTGTCAGTCTCATGATGCCGGGTATTGATTCTATCGATTCGCAATGGTTTTTCCATGCCTGTCTCTTAGCTTTCCGTACTGCTTTATTATACTCTGTTAATAAACGTGCATACTCACTAAAATCTTTTTTTGCTTTCGCGACATTGAAAGCCTTACGAGTTACCTTGCGTAGTTTAGCTAAATCCTGATTCCACCATGGGACCTTTTTCGCTAGAATATTTTTTTCCGGACAATTGTTAGTCCATGCCGTCTTGATTGCAGTACCAATCCTGTCAGCTTCGAATTCTATATCTATAGTGGAATTGAGCTTACCTTTTTTGTTTCCTAGTTCTACCTTTAGATCACTGTAGTAATTTTTCCAGTCGGTGTTCCTAGGATTCCTTCTCTGTACGGTTACAATGTTATGTTTCATCATGTACCTAAAGCATATATATCTGTGATCAGAAAGAGATGTTTCATTAGACACATGCCAGTTATCTATGTTAGAGAATGTGTTCCTAGAAGTTATTGTAATATCTAACACCTCAGCCCTTTTTGCATTAATAAATGTTGGCCTGTTACCTTTATTTAATATTAATAAGGAAGAACTTACAAGATATTCTAATAGTTTCTCCCCTCTTGAGTTGTTGTCCGTGCTTCCCCAGACAACATGATGAGCGTTTGCGTCACATCCCATAATGAGGTGTTCATTGCTGCTAGAGCGTCTTTGTATTAGCTCCTCAATTCTAGGTGTAACGGGCTCCTTGTCTTCATATGGAAGGTAGGCTGAAGCTATTAATGTTTCCTGCCTGCCCTCTCCTGATATGATTTTTATTGTAGTAAGATCCCTGTGACAGAAATTAGTTAGTGTTGTTGCATGTATGCCATGTCTGACATAAATGCAGGTTCTAATATTCCCATCATTAGCTTGATGTAAATGACCACCTATATTATTCAAGCCTTTAACTATTCCTTTATAAAGGTATGGTTCCTGTATTAAAGCTACATCATATTGATTTGCCATAAGTGCTCGTGCCAAAAGGGCAGTCGCCGATTTACAGTGGTGTAAATTAATTTGTACAAAATTTAGGTACCTTTTATATGAGTCCATCTTTCTTGATGATCCCTTGTGATTATGTTTGTTTAGTGTTAGTTTTATATGTAAGTGAATGTGTGGTTAAGTTGTAAATATGTAATTTAAGTGTGTGTGTATAAAGTTTAGTTTATGTGTGTTTGTGTCTGGGTCTTTGTGTGTTTAGGGATTTTTTGGGACCTCCATAGGGCCCTCCTCTGCTCCTGACATCTCCGACTGCTCCCCCTGTTCGCTCAGTTCCAGGTCGACCAGTCCCTCCAGCAATTCTGCTGTTCTCACCGAGGTGGTAGGTGATGTAGGGTCTTCCACCTTTCCAGCAGATTGCTTTTCCGAGTCCTTGACGTCCTCCTCCGGCTTCTTTTCCTCGAGAAGCTTGAAGAAGTCCCTCTCCAAACCGGTTTTTATGTGGTAACCCTTTTCGCGGATCACCTCAGCGGAGTCGTGGTCCATAAGGACGATTCGTCTCACGTTGAGGCCCTCCACGATTGTGTCAACCACTCTCCAGAGATCGGTGTTCAAGGCCGGGTTGAGTTTTTGAGTTAACCTGAGTATGCTCTCCAACTCAACCTCACCCTTGTACACCGATCTCCAGGCCATTTTGACCGGTTTAGGCAGGTCCTTTGCCTCTATCACCTTGAGGGTAATCGGCCCGAGCTTTCTGCCGTTTAAGGTACACAGCCATTTGGTAGAGGACTGGTCTAGGCATAGAATATGAGCTACTCCTCCAGCTAGCCCATTCATGTCGATGTCAGGACAGGGCTCCGCTTCTAGGATTAATCCATGAAGTAGCTCCCTTATCCTGACATAGTCCTCCTGCTTAAGCATTGTCTTTGGGTACGAATCCGTGGTGATAGCCATTTTCGTACCCGTCAGTGCCTCTTTGTATGACCCTTGCGTCTTTACCCTTTTGGGGTCACCAGCAGGATCTCTCTTTTCATCGCTCACTTCGCGAGGCCTTTTGGACTGCCCTGCTCGTGGCGACGCTTTGTCCTGCGCCTGCTGCTTCTGGAGCCTCTGGAAGCGTCGCTTGGCAGAACCATTTTTTTTCCCCGAGTGTGAAGGGCCTTGCTGCGGGTGCGGTTTCCCTGAGGGAACACTTTTTATTGGCGGTCTCGCAAGTTTCCCTCCGGTTTTGCCAATTACGCTATCTTTAGCACCTTCCATGTTTCTAATTGGTCTGTGAACAACAGGATTAGTAACACTGGCGCCCTGGCTTCTGGATGGACCTTTGTTATCTCTACTAGTTGCAACAGCCGTGCAGTGTGGTCCGCCCGAGGAGTGACCCTTATTCCCAATACTGGGTTTAATGGCCCCTTCCTTGTGCCCACCATGACGCACTTCATTGCCACTCGTAGAGGCCACGGTGGCCCCATCCTTCAGCTTACTGTCTGACAGACCTGTGCTACCGTTGCCGGTAGCGGTGGCCCGTCCCTTTGGTTGAGTGCTTTCTACAGCCTTTGTGCTATGCGCCTTTGCCTCCTCCGCAGAGGAAACCTCAGCCTTAGGGGCTGACTTGGTTTTTTTTAAAGAAAAAAAATCCATGGGTAGTTAGAGTTGATTTCATCCCATTAGCTCCCCACCCTCCACGGAGCCCTCAACGTCGGGGATGCTTATAAAAGCACCAGGGCTACTAACGGGATATAGTCCCCCAATGTATGTTATTCGCGAGACTGAACAGTGCATGAAACCAGACATGCACTGCCGCCTGTAAACCCCATACACCAGAGGGCTCGCCTGGCGGCCGTCTGACGGACACCGCAGCCGATTGATCACAGTTGGCTATTCTGCGACCGCCCGTGTTGGAAGAAATCCGGACCAAAGTGGTGTGTTGCAGTCAGGAAACAACCTCCACAGGCCTCCTTTCCACTCAACCACCAGGACTCCTTCATCCTTCCTTACGGGTCCCCGCGCACGGCACAAACACGCGGGTGAGCATTGTGTGTACATATATATATTACTATAGATAAGCGCTCACTACTCGTCTACAGCGAAGTGTACTGTATATATATATAAGGAATGACGGTGAGGAGTTGTGGGTAGGTATTATCATATACTATTATATGAAAATGTGAAAAAGTGTAATATAATATTAAGTACATAAATATATAAATATTAATACATACACATTTATTTATGCATATATATTTATAAAGCCATCTCCATTGTCCGGAGCCCCTCTCCGAGTGAGAGGTGCCCCTGCCTGGTTGCATTGAGGGATGCTCCGCAGGAAAGGAGTAGTTATACCAATAAATGCATATATAATATATAAAGCGTTTTCCTACGGCCAGGCTGTGCAGTGCGCCCGATATACTCTGCTATTGCCGGTGTTATGAGGTGGATGATATGTGCACGAAGCTCATTGGCCGACAACATTGCCCAGGGGGGATGACCCGCATAAGGCAGGTTCACCACCAAGCAGTCCCGTCCACCCCTGCAAGGTTCCGCATTCTGTAGAACGCACAACCCCGCAGTAGCGGCCTAAGATAGTGGTGGCGACGTGGACATGTATATTCGGACTTTAGGTGTGCGTCTGGTAGTCCAACTTCGTGTACTTGGACGTACCTACGCTAGCGGCCAAGATAGCCCACACCTACTTTCCCCCCCATGTCAGTCCCACGGATAGTTCTATTTATATATTTTTTTTATTATTAAAATTAGTTAAGTAGTTTTTGAGTTTATTCGAAACAAACAAACAATCAAATATTTTTTCTTCATAATATTAGTATAAATTGACAACGGCAATAATTAGATGGATATCTTATTATTTCTCAGTTTAGAACACTGCCACTTGTTCGGCTTAGACTCAGAATACATTAAGGTCGATCGACGACCTCGGCCGCGATTATGCACTGTGATGATGCATATCAGCCTGAAATAGACACCAAAGTGTCTACTAGACACAAGTTATCCACCAGTCGTGTTTCTAAAGATTTTAACCGAGTCTTGGCAAACACTGAAATGATACTTGGCATCTATATTGCCGAAGCTTTTTCATTTCTTCTGTATCTTCCAGTATTTTCCTCGCACTATGTCTTTTTATTAAACTTTAGTATTGGAAGACAGAACTATTTTTTAAATCAGACTCAAGTTTATGATAAACAATGTCATATTTTTCTTCGTTTTGTATGTAGTCGGCTGCTTGGTGGCCCAGTTGGCTGGACCGTATAAAAAAAGCCACAGGTTTGATCTCTGTAAAAATAAAGGTTTCTTTTGAATATTAACTTGCGTTTCTTTACGCCTTTAGCGTTGATCCGGAGGTCGTAGGTTCGATTTCCACCCATGGAAAAAAATATTTGTACGTTTTTCTGTACAGTTTACCATGGTCTGGGTGATAAAATATCATATTGATAGCATTGTTGTTTCTGGTTCACATAGCTTTGCTTAGTTTGTGACCAGGGCAATATGTGTTAAAGATCTCTTATAAAAAATGATTCGAAAAATTTAGATCAGGAAGAACGAAATATTTAGCCTCGACGAGTAGATATGTTAAGATAAATATTTCTATGGTTAACCATTTTCTAGTCTATATTTTAGATTAAATTTGTCAATCTTGTACAAATTGATAACGAAAAAGTGATAGCTAAACATAAGATTATTTATTCTTTGGCATTCTATTAACATTATAATGTCTGCTAAGCTTAGATATTGTACGACTTTAACAAAATGTCTTCGCTGCAGCTTCTAAGTGAATTGGAGATCTATTTCAAAGAATATTGGGAGTATAAAACATATGTCTCAAGCGAAATAGTCTGTTGAACAAATTGTTATTTTCAAATATCTGTAGATTCAGTCTTTGCATTGGCTTTATGGGATAAATGTACAATATTAAAGTAAATGTTTAAAGATAAAGCTATATAAATTATTATTACTTATACATAGTTTGGAAAACACACTAAATATACCATCAAGTTACCTGATCATGATCGGTTTTAGTCTGTGGGTTCACTGGATTTTCAAGAGCCCTGCTTTTGATCAGGTTCTGTTAAGAATGCTTTAATCAGTTCTGTTTATTTAGAAAGTGCGTGATCAAGAGTTGTTTAAAAATATTTCAATATAATAAAGCATAGTGGAAGCCATTAATGCTGTTAAAGAACCACTGTATGAACCTGCTTCCCATCAGTTATATCTAAAGCCATAAACCGTATTCCAATAAAATTAATTAAAAAAAAAAACAGTTCTTAAATCTTTGTGTGTAAGCTACACGAAGAGAGGTTTAATTGAAAAATAAAGCGATCCTATTGGTTGATTCTTATCTATAATTACTAGCGACTATAGTCAAAACTGTTTGCAAGAACTTGTAGTAGAGCTACCAGGAGATAAGCTCAACAGAACAAAGGTTTTAGTGAACGTATTCGTTAATAGGCCAGAGACAAAACAAACGAGTATATACACTTTGAATAAAACTACCTTAATAAAATTTTATTATGCAATATTTGGCTTCGTTTGTCCGGAAGTTTCGAATTATATTATTAAGGTATAGCAGCAACTTCAGGTAGGTATATCTAGGTATTATCTTAGATCTCTATGTATAATTTTATTATTTCTAGACCCATATTTAACATGTTTTTTTAGTATTAGACAAGCTACTGTAAGAATTAGGAGAATGGCGTAATCACCTTGCGACGAGATTTGTATTCGATATATTATATGATTTCTCAAGATCGTAGATATTAGTGGATTAAGGAGATAGGAATATAGTTTTGTAAAAAACAATACAAACAAAAGAAAGCATAATTGAACTAAAATACATAAGCACATACAACAGTGTATTCACTAGTCCATAAGAAGTGTTATAACACTTATATAATATAAATAAAAACCAAAAGATAAATAATAATATATTATATAATAATAATAATATAAAGTACATTATATACATGGACACAAACTAAGCTCTAGGCTTATACTATGTATTTCAGAAACGAATATATTTATAAAATAAAAACGTTCAGAAAAACGTACTATTTTTTTTACCATGGATGGGAATCATCGATCGCATGATTTCCGGACACAACACCAAACAGTAATCTACGGAGGCGATCAAATATAATATATATACTAAGTACCTATGCTATTGTTAGTAGTATTTCTAAAACTTAAGAACAATAATAATGATGTAGGACAATTTACAAATATTGCCACAAACTAAGCTCAGGCTTGTACTATGTTCCACCAGATACAACGAAATTATAATATTGTATTAACACTGTTTTAAGCTATTCATGGATTTACCGTGCGGGTGACGGATGGATCCAACACATGGATGGGAGGCCGGGTATGAACTGAAGTATTTCTGGACTTATTTTTTTACGTATATTTCTTATTTTTCGTATATAACTTTACTTTGTAAGATGTAGTAAGAAATCTAATAAAAAATATTAAGTGGCGAGCTTCTTATATATGTCCTCAACCATATTCTATGATATTCGGCTACTCCTCAAGTCGCCTCAAAGATGAACACTTCTTGGGGTGACCTCAAACCCGAACCTTCAAGGAGAAAGGAGCTAAACCAAAAATCTATATCTCTTGCAATTTCAGCGTTAGAGATGTTTTTAATTATTTATTGGAGCATGGCATGTGACCTTGGAAGCACTTCATGGTAAGCAGACTTAAAAAATGTGAATGGGATCGATCAATACCATCGATATAGCATCATTAATCTTTTTTTTTTGTTATGAAAAAAAAAAAATTATATCAATATTCAATATCAATTACATAAACTTGAGTCATCACTATTAAAAAGTCATTATTAACAATATTTTATTAAAAACCGTCTTTAAAGCGCTATTAGGTAGATAGACCGTTAAGGTCCTATGAGGAAATCCCTTAAGTGCAGGAGAGTTTATGACAGCAATTGCATTCCATAAGGATATTAGGAGTTGAGGAAACGTCTTAAAATACGGCTTTAAGCCACGGTTTTATTTCCTTGCAATAACTAATCGTGTTATTTTTTTATCTTAATTTTAGGACAATATCTATGTGAGCAATAACTTTTGGTGCCGAATTTTTAGAATTATCATATAAAGTCCGTTTTTAATCTGGGGTATAGCTAAGGAGTGCTAACGAAATTAATAGGTAATAGTTATTTTAAAGTCAATGTATTTATTTAATATAAACCTTTACAGTTATTTATGCATAGTCAAAAAAAAAAATAGTATAAGGTTTAGAGTGTTCGCTTGGTTAGGCCATGATTCTTATTTTTCTATATTCTTATTCATCATTCGCCTATGTACAATTTTGTGCTATATAGAATTTTAAATTTAAAAAAAAATCTTCCCACATATATAAAAATAAATAGAAACCAAACCGAACACACACCACATAACCAACTAGTGTAAGACTAGGTGGTTAGCTGGTTTCATTGACCTGCCAAACGTTATATGCGCTGCAAAGGTGGCATCGAGGCGACCAACCTAACAGACTATATCTACGCCCCAAATTTCTACTATAAGTAATTATTAATAAAAGTCAAAAATGTATAAATATACGTGGTGGCCGAGTTGGTTAGACCTTGGACTTAAAAACACTTAGGTCCCTGGTTTGAATCGCGGTGTGTACCAATGAGTTTTTAATTAAAAAAATTATGTACATTTGTTTGACAACACCACTATAGTGCCTCGGAGAGCACGTTAAGCTGTCGGTCCCGGTTTCACTATACCAACTTGTGAAACTGTTTATAGATGGGTTAATGAGTCCATCCAAAACATCGCGACGAGCTAGCCACTTGTTCGGTGTAGACTCATACCATCGGCTACGACGAGGTGGGTTTAAAACCCAGAACCCTGGGCCGTCTAGGCGGTCTCGGGCGTCGTAAGGCACCCGTGAAGATATATATATATATATATATATATCAATCAGGGCGCAAAAGCTGACCACATTTTGATCCTCTAGAGGCATCTTGGAGAAAAAGGTAAGTAAAAAAACTCTCGCGTTCCACACTTACTTACCTGCATATCGTATACCATTTCATTCAATTGAAAATGTACTGCGCATATTATAAATTGATTATTATTTACCTTGACTATTTATTGATTATTTATAAAAGTAAATTAATTACCTATAATTTTAATGACATTGAGCTTCTCTTTATTCAAGGTTTTTATAATGGTATATTTTTCCTTGAACTATGACTCCTTGATATTTATCATAAGTGCAGTAGGTACCTAAGTTTAATGAATATTTATTTCCAATAGAACGTAGGTATTTTTTGATAACAGACTGTTTTTTTTTATGAAAATAACCATCTCTGAGAAATGCCATCACATGTCGAGCTCCAATAAAAAAAAGACGTAACTCCTAATAATTGACTCAGCCATATCACTGTACAATGTGTAACCCATTGCTTTTATCAAATAATGTTAAAGGCTCTGCGTCGACTTGTCCATACAAACGTACTTCCAATATTACAACTTGTTTTTAGTCAAAGTTCAATTATTATTTTTATATTGGTAATTGTACGAAAAAATCTTACTGTTGTGGGTAATAAATATTTTTGTTTTATAATATAAAACTTGTCTTTTTTCTCATATAAAAAAAAAAAAACTCAACACAGAAAGATTAATAAATGCAATACCCTACTAAAATGTTATTTAAATTCTGCGACAGACAGTAATCGAGTATTAGTGGAAGTGCGAAAGCTCATTTCGTAGAACGCGGACTTCGCGATTACGAATGCAGTGTCCTTAACTTATAACTATATATAAGTACAAATTATTATCGATAGCTACTGCACAATAACGAAATAAATCGACCGATAGGACCCAATGTCATATTTATAGAATTATGTATATACAAGTACAACCTTTCTATTTTTTATCTTTATAGGGGTTGTGACTTTCTTGTTAAGTGTAAAACACCTGTATTAAGAGAGTCGCGCTTTTCCTACCAATTATTACATTGTGATATTAAATCACCTATTACTCAAAGATATATAAAATAATTTAACCTGTATATAGTATTCAATAGAATGTACTGGTAAGTAGTTGTCGTGTTCCAGTTATTCATAAATTATAATAAATACTACACGGGCTTAGATTCTAGCTTGCTTTAATACTACGCGGAGGAAACAAACCGACTTCCTGCCACTGCGCACTAGTCGGATATGTTATTCATGTCGCTAGTCGCTACTTCAGAGTTTTAAAATGAGGATACAAGAAAAGTAAATAAATTACTAATTTAGTTTTAACTGAAACAAATAAAGTGTGTTAGATGTGTTTCTTATTAGGTAAAATATATAAATTGAAGCTATAAAATTTTGCTGGAAATTATTTCGCCTCTCTTTGGAACGGCGTCATCAGTGACAGTGACTCATATAGTATAATTAATATATTATACAGAAACAGTGACTCTGAAGGTCGTTGGCATAAATTTTGAAAAAATATTTTTTTTCTTTTAGGACTTAAAAAAGATAATGCACTATACAGTTTTCTTTAAAGTATATTTTTTTATTTGAGCACGGCACGGCAGGTAAATGATGCGATTAGGAAACGGGCGGCGACAGAGAATTATGCATTACGATAATATTTTTAAATCCTTGCAGCCTTATCGTCAATTCAACCATCCGTTTCGTAACCGCACCCTGAAAATAGACTACCACTATTCGGTCTAACGAAGCCTTCCGCCCATCAAAAAAAAAAAAAAAAATATATAGTAACGCCAATTAACTTCATTTCTAAATTAAATAGTGTATTTATATAATATGTTGTATAATAAAAGATTATATAAATACATCGTTTAATTTTGAAATGGAAATAAATGGCAGATCATTTTTAAGAAAGGAACATTTTTAAATAGTAAAAAAGTGTAATTAATAGTTTCTTTTGTAACTTTATTAGAGATCTAGTAATTATTTAATAAAATCCAGCCCGGATGTTTTTAATGACCCAGTTGAACTAATTTAGAATTAACGCTAAGAGTTTTTCGCCATTAAGCTACTGTAATTTAAATTATTAAATTATATTTATTTCGCAAATCTCAATTATTATTTTGCACTTAAATTTTATATTAGGAATATGATACTGCTTTTGTATTATATTATATTTCTTATTAAGTAAAATATTTAATAAGATAATTATAGCAATATAATTTATATATGTATCATCACGGTTGCCTTACAACTCCCGAGACCGCCTAGACGGCCCCAGGGTACCCAGCGGGGGTTTTAATCCCACCTCGTCGTAGCCGATGGTATGAATCTACACCAAACAAGTGGCTAGCTCGTCGCGATGTTTTGAATAGACTCAATAACCCATCTATAAACAGTTTCACAAGTTGGTATAGTGAAACCGGGACCGACAGCTTAACGTGCTCTCCGAGGCACTATAGTGATGTTGTCAAACAAATGTACATATTTTTTTTAATTAAAAACTCATTGGTATACACCGGATTCGAACCAGGGACCTAAGTGTTTTTTAACCAACTCGGCCACCACATATATTATTTATTTCCCAAATATTTCGTCTCTCTTTGGAAACTGGGTAACATGACGGGTTTTAAATCTGTCTCTGATGACGCCGCGCCAAAGTGAGGTGAAAAAAAAAATTTGGTAATCAATTTTATAGTTAAAATTTTTATATTTTACCTGATAAGAAACACATCTAACACACTTTATTTGTTTCAGATTATTATATTATATTACAATTTAAATAAATATACACGAAAACAAACTTATTATAGATGGGTTATTGAGTCTATTTAAAACATTGCGACGAGCTAGCCACTTGTTCTGTGTAGACTCATACCATATGGGGTGGGATTTAAAAAAAAAACCCTCCGCTCCGGTACCCTGGGGCCGTCTAGGCGGCCTCGGGAGCCGCAAGCACCCGTCATGATATGTATGTATGTAAAACTAACTTATTATGTAGGTGACTCGAAGTATTGACAAACCTTTTAAATATGGCAAAAAAAAATCGCCAAAAGAAAACAAATACCTATATATTATACAGGAGTTTTGGTAGACGTGAACCAAACTTAAGGGCCGAGTAGAAACACCTATTTAGAAAATACAGATTCAGTACTAGAACCATTGGAGCCCAAATATTTTGCAACCATAAAGTTTAACTATTTTCTTTCTTTAACCCTTTATTATAATAATAATATGTAGGACAATTTACACACATTGCTCTGGTCACAAACTAAGCTAGGCTTGTACTATGTGTACCAGAAGCTACGATATAATACATATTATATTTTATAAACACTCAGATCATGACAAACTGTACAGAAAAAAACTTACTAATATTTTTTTGCCATGGGTGGGAATCCAACCCACGACCTCCGGATACAACGCCAAAGGCTACTATTCTACGGCATACTAGTCTACGGAGGCTGTCAAATTGAACTTTGACAGCTCATTACAAAAGTTTTAGTCATTATTTTGGTCTAAAATTGCAGTAGCAAGAGCTACTTGGCTCCTAAGTTTAGCTAATCTTCTACCAAACACCCTGTGAAGTTTGAATTATTCAAAAGTTAACGACCACTAACGGGCGCAACAACAATTTTGTAATTATAAAGAAAATTGCCCATTAGTAGGTAAGACATTCTTTAGCTCCCTTTGATGGACTGAAGACTTTGCCCAACTTTGGGGCAATTTACATTTGCTGGCTATTAAACTGTATGCAAATTTCTTCATGAGTTCCGAAGTAACTACGTGCATTTGCTGAGTGGCTCTTAGGACAGCGCATAAACGAGTAGGAACTAATTTTCAAATTGGATATCTCCCGTTACTTAGAACTTAACAGTGTCAAGTTATACTTAGTGAGGATAGTTACTCAGTAGTTACGTACGTCCGATGTAACACTGAAGTAGGTAACTAAAATGTTGATTATTTTCCATTTAAATGTTTAAGATAAAATGCAAGGAAAAATATCCTGGTGGGCGTGATTTGAAACTACGATCCTCGCTATCGCGGTAAGATACACAACCACTAAGCCGACCAGGTTCCAGTCACCCCTCACGAAATTTGTCATTGCTTATTATCATCTACTTTTACATAGACGCCCTCTATGTGATTTGCTTCTAATTAATCATTAGAGTGAAGTTAGAAGTCCTAGTTTCTAATACTAGATGTTTATTATTTTACAAAAGAGAATAAATAAATATTTATTTTGTTGAATATCGTTTGCAATTATTTATCATCGTAATGAGTGACTTTTATTATTTAATGACTATATAAATTATCAATAAAACTTATTAACAAACTTTTAAATGACATTCAAAAAGACGTAGTTATGTATTCCCTTACTGATAATTCTTTCTAATTGACAAACCGCTTCCACCAAGAGGTTAGCCTTTTTTGCGTGCACAAGTGCAGGTCTTCCACATGCCTCAAGGAGCAATCCGTTGTGAAGTCGTTGCAATGAAACAGACCGCATAGTTAACGTAAAAAAAACAAATGTCTTAAATAAAATAATAACTTTCTTTTATTACATTATTAACATAAAAAAAATTAACAGCTGACTAGAATATAATTAAAATATTTATATAACACACCACCGCAGAGTCGGTAAAACTACCACAAAACACCACGTAAAACGATGCCTGAAATTGTCATTTTAAACCAGAGATTAAAGTAAAAATTTACGTTAAAAAGACTATAAAGCATCGGTTAACCACTCACTGTATATTCAAAAATTTACTAGTTGGATGAACAGAATATTTCCCGAACACTTTGCTTTTGTAAAATAAAACGTATTGAAATATAAATAAGGTTTTATGGCATTTGAGTGTCAAATCGGGCGTTATTCGTATTAAAGTTATGAATTTAGTTCGCGTGAAGTATAATTTTGAATTATTCTGAAGAGCCAATTGTATAAAAGGATTCTATTAAAAGTATTTTAATTTAATTATTATGAATTCTTAAGTCAAGGATTACAAAAGATTAAACTTTTTTAATTAAGTATTTATTAAGTGATTGCCTCGCTTGTGCCTTTGGCGTTGTATCCGGGGGTTGTGAGTTTGAATCCTTCTTATCGCAAAATAATATTAATACGTTTTCCCTTACAGTTTTCCATGATATAGGTACTTATATCATACAATAAGTATTAGTCGTTATTTCTGGTACATATAGTACAAGTTTAGCTTAGTGGAACAAGATATAGTTTTTTTTTTTAATGTGTAGGCCAATTTACACATATTGCTCTGGTCACAAACTAAGCTCTAGGCTTGTACTGTGTGTACCAGAAGCAACGATATAATACATATTGTATTTTATAAAAACCCAGACCAGTACAAAAACGTACTATTTTTTTTTTGCCATCGGTGCGGTGGTAATTGAACCCAAGACCTCCAGATACAACGCCAAAGGCAACACTAGTCTACGGAGGCTGTCCAAGTAATATGTGTAAATAAATATCCCACATATCATTATTGTAACAGTGAGGTTGGTTGCCTCGTATGCAAAGGGTACTCAATACCAAGGCAAATAATAGTTGGCAGGTCAATGGAATTATCTAACCACCTAGTCTTAAACTAGTTGGTTATGTAGTTAGCGTTCGTTTGGGTAGAATTTTTTCATATAATGACACAATTTGCTGTTACGAACCCTTGTGCCTTTGGCCATAAATAGCAGCCTAACCAAGCGTACCCTAAGACTTCATTGTTAAAAACGTTTTTTTGTGACTGTTAATAAAATCTGTAAAGATTAACTTTAAATAAAAATTTGTATTTGATTCGATATTTATTATTAATACATATGTTTATTAAGTATATATTATAAATAAATAGGAAATTGTTATGATACATGTATGTACATTGCTATATTTTTTGGGGTCGTTGACAATTTACTGCGCTTTGAATAGCAATAACCACTGGAATATTTGGCAGAGAGACCCGGTTTTTATCAGTTAAATACAATTTATTTTTATAGCTTTCTTGAATATGTTCTAACTTAAGTATACCGTAGAAACTTTCTGTTTTATATTTTATTTTACGTATTTGCAACAAGCGCTCGCTAGCTTTCATTTAATCGGGTTTAGCTTCATTATTATCATAAAAAAAGTTTTTCCTCCTCTTTGTTTCCTGGTTAGAATTTCCCATTACTTTAGTATATTTGTTTCATAAGATTAAGAAGTAGGCGAGGTTTTTATTCTAGTATTAGAGGAATTAGGACCAATGGCTTATTGGTCATAATTCCTCTAATACTAGAATAAAAACATCGCCTACTTGTCTGCCGATGCAGCGTTTATCATAGAATTGTAGGTAATTTTCTATAAAACTATCATACTGGACGATTCATACTTCAACTCTGGAGGACTGTGGGTTAAATAATGAAATGAAATACGGCTCTAGTTTGGTGCAAATATTTTAAAATGACTGTTGTCGGCTTAAGGTCCTAATTCGTTAAATTTATTGTTAAAATACACCTTCGTTGAAATGGATATATGAGCAGTAGTAGTTACATACGAGGTCTATTCTTAGAATATCGTCTGCGTCTAAATGGATAAATAATGTATAATATGACCCTTTTGGTGTATGTTACTCATTGTGACATTTTTAAGGTTAAGTTAAGTACATTTCACAGTATGAATTTGATTATCTAAACCATTTATTGCTGAGCTTTTTATATATATGTAGTATTGTTTATATAGGTATATTTATTATATATATACATATTCTAAATAAGTATAGGTATATAAACGATAAAACTGTCACAGAAAACATTAGTTTATATACTCGTTTTTTTTAAAGTGATTATTGTCACTTAACTGCGGCCACATTCTGTTTCTTATAACGTGAGCGTTAGATTGTCAAAATAACGAATTCCGTTATTAGGGCTCTCTCCTCCAATAAGCGCAGGCTAAAAAACTACTCTGATTGGAGGAGAGCGCGCTAATAACGGAATTCGTTATTTTGATAATCTAACGCTCACGTTATAAGAAACAGAATGTGGCCGCTGGGGCGTTAACGAGTTTGATCGAAATATCAATCGACGCGTCGATCGTTAAAAATGTATAGAAATTTTAGTCTGTTGGTAGATGATGAGAAATTTTAATCACACATTTGTCTTTCGATGGTTTCATCGATCTAAGAGTGTATTTCGATTGGCTCTCAGTGGGGCTCCTGAAAAATCTTCAGTATAGTCTAGTTTTCATTACAAATACAATAAGAATTATTATATATGTCAGAACGGGAAGCCGATTTTGTTCGTTAGACATTTTAGATGGGCGATATGGTACAATGAAACTAACTAGTAACTTGTCTTAATCTATTTCACAAACACTAAACTTATAGGCTCTTAAAACTGATCAAAAGAAACTTTATAATAATATCCACAAAACGAAACAACGTGGCAGTTCCTCTGCAAACGAGCACACCTCCATATTTTCACACAACGTTCTCTTACGACTCTTGACCACGATCTTTATGGCAGCATTCGCAGCCGTCGCTCGGTGCACGCGCAGAGAATCCGCCTAAACACCATAGGAGGCGCTTTTGTTTCGTATCAAATCATTGGTCTTATTCATCAAAGTTCCGACATATAATACAATTCTGTAGTGTCAATTATTTTCTCCGTACTTCATGACTATCATTCATAACAGGCATTACGCCTGACGCCGTCCTTAAACCGCTCTTTATTTCAGATGAAGTCAAATTTATATTTTTATAATACTCACCAATTTTATTAAATGTATTATCAATACCCTTAATTAGTAATTCTTTAATATTTAATTCCAATTCATCAGCTGCATATTTGTTACTATTACGTAAACGTATTCCTTTCATTACGAATTATAATTTCTAATTAACAATTATTAATAATGCTACAAATATTCCTACAATTTCCTTTTAATAGTCACTTAATTATTCATATATTTTTAATTACATGTCTTTGACTCATATTACGTATTTGGGAATCATTTTTCTATGTTCTTTATTTCTTATCTCTAGTCCGAATTATGCTGGATTATTAATGTCTGAAGACTGTCTTTAACTCGCCAATGGTATGATGACAGTTGCACCACACAAATTTGGGAAACTGGAATAAAATTCTTCCGCTGGGTAACCTGCAGCAGCAGTTGTAGTGTAAGGCAACCAGTACAGACCTAATAGGTGCGGTGAAAAGACAAAAATAAGGTGTGCAAAGGTATGGAAGTAGCAGAAATATTCACTCAGACGCAGACATACCCTCGTATTTTAAGCCCAAGGACAGTCTGTTTCTTTTCACCAAATATTAAATAAAAAATTAAAGTATGAGAGAGACTTTTATTGAATGTAAAGTGCAACTGAGGATACAACTTAGAATACGAGGGATAGTTATTCCTTTGTATATACGTACATAAATGTTTAAGTTTTAAAGTAAATACATACACCGGAAGTAACATACAATGTCATTAAAAACAAATGTTGCATAAAAGCACAGGAAGCCTAGTTAGCTAACTGTGTAAAAGCTTCGCAATTTGTTAAGCACTGCTCTCTACACTTTTACGGAGAGAATCGCGTTGAGTACAGTATCTACTCCAAAACCTCTAATTAAGGAAATACAATACAAATGTAACTGAAAAAGCGGAGGGAAACGTTGCTAAGTTCACTAAATATGTTGAATATAATATATAATTATATTATCATTAGTATAAATTTATATTTTTTTATTTACGATTTATTCGTATATGTTTATCGTTAAATAGATATAAATAAAAAAAAATATTTGAATACAATATATTTCTCCTTACGCCAAGTAATGTCTTCAGTTGTATGACATTATTTTTGTAAATTATAATAAAATAAACAAATATTTTTATTTATTAGGCTAAGGTAGTGAGTATATATGTTTCTGTTAGTGTTGGTGTGTGCGTTTTGTGTTTGTGTTTATTTAAATGTGCGTGAATATTGTTAGTAAGTCAGTCTGTGTCACAGTTGTATGTTCAGTCCAGGTCTGTAATGAGCTCCTAATGTCCAGATGTATGATAGTTCCCAGGTGCGAAGTTGAATATTGTCAATTTTATAAAATGATTTTATGATTCTAACGGTGTAACAGGCATTGAATTTTGAATGATAGCTCGAGCGTGACATGGTACAGGTTTTATGCTATTTATAATGGAATCTAAATCTAAAATTATATTATTAAGGTATAGCAGCAACTTCAGGTAGGTATATCTAGGTATTATCTTAGATCTCTATGTATAATTTTATTATTTCTAGACCCATATTTAACATGTTTTTTTAGTATTAGACAAGCTACTGTAAGAATTAGGAGAATGGCGTAATCACCTTGCGACGAGATTTGTATTCGATATATTATATGATTTCTCAAGATCGTAGATATTAGTGGATTAAGGAGATAGGAATATAGTTTTGTAAAAAACAATACAAACAAAAGAAAGCATAATTGAACTAAAATACATAAGCACATACAACAGTGTATTCACTAGTCCATAAGAAGTGTTATAACACTTATATAATATAAATAAAAACCAAAAGATAAATAATAATATATTATATAATAATAATAATATAAAGTACATTATATACATGGACACAAACTAAGCTCTAGGCTTATACTATGTATTTCAGAAACGAATATATTTATAAAATAAAAACGTTCAGAAAAACGTACTATTTTTTTTACCATGGATGGGAATCATCGATCGCATGATTTCCGGACACAACACCAAACAGTAATCTACGGAGGCGATCAAATATAATATATATACTAAGTACCTATGCTATTGTTAGTAGTATTTCTAAAACTTAAGAACAATAATAATGATGTAGGACAATTTACAAATATTGCCACAAACTAAGCTCAGGCTTGTACTATGTTCCACCAGATACAACGAAATTATAATATTGTATTAACACTGTTTTAAGCTATTCATGGATTTACCGTGCGGGTGACGGATGGATCCAACACATGGATGGGAGGCCGGGTATGAACTGAAGTATTTCTGGACTTATTTTTTTACGTATATTTCTTATTTTTCGTATATAACTTTACTTTGTAAGATGTAGTAAGAAATCTAATAAAAAATATTAAGTGGCGAGCTTCTTATATATGTCCTCAACCATATTCTATGATATTCGGCTACTCCTCAAGTCGCCTCAAAGATGAACACTTCTTGGGGTGACCTCAAACCCGAACCTTCAAGGAGAAAGGAGCTAAACCAAAAATCTATATCTCTTGCAATTTCAGCGTTAGAGATGTTTTTAATTATTTATTGGAGCATGGCATGTGACCTTGGAAGCACTTCATGGTAAGCAGACTTAAAAAATGTGAATGGGATCGATCAATACCATCGATATAGCATCATTAATCTTTTTTTTTTGTTATGAAAAAAAAAAAATTATATCAATATTCAATATCAATTACATAAACTTGAGTCATCACTATTAAAAAGTCATTATTAACAATATTTTATTAAAAACCGTCTTTAAAGCGCTATTAGGTAGATAGACCGTTAAGGTCCTATGAGGAAATCCCTTAAGTGCAGGAGAGTTTATGACAGCAATTGCATTCCATAAGGATATTAGGAGTTGAGGAAACGTCTTAAAATACGGCTTTAAGCCACGGTTTTATTTCCTTGCAATAACTAATCGTGTTATTTTTTTATCTTAATTTTAGGACAATATCTATGTGAGCAATAACTTTTGGTGCCGAATTTTTAGAATTATCATATAAAGTCCGTTTTTAATCTGGGGTATAGCTAAGGAGTGCTAACGAAATTAATAGGTAATAGTTATTTTAAAGTCAATGTATTTATTTAATATAAACCTTTACAGTTATTTATGCATAGTCAAAAAAAAAAATAGTATAAGGTTTAGAGTGTTCGCTTGGTTAGGCCATGATTCTTATTTTTCTATATTCTTATTCATCATTCGCCTATGTACAATTTTGTGCTATATAGAATTTTAAATTTAAAAAAAAATCTTCCCACATATATAAAAATAAATAGAAACCAAACCGAACACACACCACATAACCAACTAGTGTAAGACTAGGTGGTTAGCTGGTTTCATTGACCTGCCAAACGTTATATGCGCTGCAAAGGTGGCATCGAGGCGACCAACCTAACAGACTATATCTACGCCCCAAATTTCTACTATAAGTAATTATTAATAAAAGTCAAAAATGTATAAATATACGTGGTGGCCGAGTTGGTTAGACCTTGGACTTAAAAACACTTAGGTCCCTGGTTTGAATCGCGGTGTGTACCAATGAGTTTTTAATTAAAAAAATTATGTACATTTGTTTGACAACACCACTATAGTGCCTCGGAGAGCACGTTAAGCTGTCGGTCCCGGTTTCACTATACCAACTTGTGAAACTGTTTATAGATGGGTTAATGAGTCCATCCAAAACATCGCGACGAGCTAGCCACTTGTTCGGTGTAGACTCATACCATCGGCTACGACGAGGTGGGTTTAAAACCCAGAACCCTGGGCCGTCTAGGCGGTCTCGGGCGTCGTAAGGCACCCGTGAAGATATATATATATATATATATCAATCAGGGCGCAAAAGCTGACCACATTTTGATCCTCTAGAGGCATCTTGGAGAAAAAGGTAAGTAAAAAAACTCTCGCGTTCCACACTTACTTACCTGCATATCGTATACCATTTCATTCAATTGAAAATGTACTGCGCATATTATAAATTGATTATTATTTACCTTGACTATTTATTGATTATTTATAAAAGTAAATTAATTACCTATAATTTTAATGACATTGAGCTTCTCTTTATTCAAGGTTTTTATAATGGTATATTTTTCCTTGAACTATGACTCCTTGATATTTATCATAAGTGCAGTAGGTACCTAAGTTTAATGAATATTTATTTCCAATAGAACGTAGGTATTTTTTGATAACAGACTGTTTTTTTTTATGAAAATAACCATCTCTGAGAAATGCCATCACATGTCGAGCTCCAATAAAAAAAAGACGTAACTCCTAATAATTGACTCAGCCATATCACTGTACAATGTGTAACCCATTGCTTTTATCAAATAATGTTAAAGGCTCTGCGTCGACTTGTCCATACAAACGTACTTCCAATATTACAACTTGTTTTTAGTCAAAGTTCAATTATTATTTTTATATTGGTAATTGTACGAAAAAATCTTACTGTTGTGGGTAATAAATATTTTTGTTTTATAATATAAAACTTGTCTTTTTTCTCATATAAAAAAAAAAAAACTCAACACAGAAAGATTAATAAATGCAATACCCTACTAAAATGTTATTTAAATTCTGCGACAGACAGTAATCGAGTATTAGTGGAAGTGCGAAAGCTCATTTCGTAGAACGCGGACTTCGCGATTACGAATGCAGTGTCCTTAACTTATAACTATATATAAGTACAAATTATTATCGATAGCTACTGCACAATAACGAAATAAATCGACCGATAGGACCCAATGTCATATTTATAGAATTATGTATATACAAGTACAACCTTTCTATTTTTTATCTTTATAGGGGTTGTGACTTTCTTGTTAAGTGTAAAACACCTGTATTAAGAGAGTCGCGCTTTTCCTACCAATTATTACATTGTGATATTAAATCACCTATTACTCAAAGATATATAAAATAATTTAACCTGTATATAGTATTCAATAGAATGTACTGGTAAGTAGTTGTCGTGTTCCAGTTATTCATAAATTATAATAAATACTACACGGGCTTAGATTCTAGCTTGCTTTAATACTACGCGGAGGAAACAAACCGACTTCCTGCCACTGCGCACTAGTCGGATATGTTATTCATGTCGCTAGTCGCTACTTCAGAGTTTTAAAATGAGGATACAAGAAAAGTAAATAAATTACTAATTTAGTTTTAACTGAAACAAATAAAGTGTGTTAGATGTGTTTCTTATTAGGTAAAATATATAAATTGAAGCTATAAAATTTTGCTGGAAATTATTTCGCCTCTCTTTGGAACGGCGTCATCAGTGACAGTGACTCATATAGTATAATTAATATATTATACAGAAACAGTGACTCTGAAGGTCGTTGGCATAAATTTTGAAAAAATATTTTTTTTCTTTTAGGACTTAAAAAAGATAATGCACTATACAGTTTTCTTTAAAGTATATTTTTTTATTTGAGCACGGCACGGCAGGTAAATGATGCGATTAGGAAACGGGCGGCGACAGAGAATTATGCATTACGATAATATTTTTAAATCCTTGCAGCCTTATCGTCAATTCAACCATCCGTTTCGTAACCGCACCCTGAAAATAGACTACCACTATTCGGTCTAACGAAGCCTTCCGCCCATCAAAAAAAAAAAAAAATATATATAGTAACGCCAATTAACTTCATTTCTAAATTAAATAGTGTATTTATATAATATGTTGTATAATAAAAGATTATATAAATACATCGTTTAATTTTGAAATGGAAATAAATGGCAGATCATTTTTAAGAAAGGAACATTTTTAAATAGTAAAAAAGTGTAATTAATAGTTTCTTTTGTAACTTTATTAGAGATCTAGTAATTATTTAATAAAATCCAGCCCGGATGTTTTTAATGACCCAGTTGAACTAATTTAGAATTAACGCTAAGAGTTTTTCGCCATTAAGCTACTGTAATTTAAATTATTAAATTATATTTATTTCGCAAATCTCAATTATTATTTTGCACTTAAATTTTATATTAGGAATATGATACTGCTTTTGTATTATATTATATTTCTTATTAAGTAAAATATTTAATAAGATAATTATAGCAATATAATTTATATATGTATCATCACGGTTGCCTTACAACTCCCGAGACCGCCTAGACGGCCCCAGGGTACCCAGCGGGGGTTTTAATCCCACCTCGTCGTAGCCGATGGTATGAATCTACACCAAACAAGTGGCTAGCTCGTCGCGATGTTTTGAATAGACTCAATAACCCATCTATAAACAGTTTCACAAGTTGGTATAGTGAAACCGGGACCGACAGCTTAACGTGCTCTCCGAGGCACTATAGTGATGTTGTCAAACAAATGTACATATTTTTTTTAATTAAAAACTCATTGGTATACACCGGATTCGAACCAGGGACCTAAGTGTTTTTTAACCAACTCGGCCACCACATATATTATTTATTTCCCAAATATTTCGTCTCTCTTTGGAAACTGGGTAACATGACGGGTTTTAAATCTGTCTCTGATGACGCCGCGCCAAAGTGAGGTGAAAAAAAAAATTTGGTAATCAATTTTATAGTTAAAATTTTTATATTTTACCTGATAAGAAACACATCTAACACACTTTATTTGTTTCAGATTATTATATTATATTACAATTTAAATAAATATACACGAAAACAAACTTATTATAGATGGGTTATTGAGTCTATTTAAAACATTGCGACGAGCTAGCCACTTGTTCTGTGTAGACTCATACCATATGGGGTGGGATTTAAAAAAAAAACCCTCCGCTCCGGTACCCTGGGGCCGTCTAGGCGGCCTCGGGAGCCGCAAGCACCCGTCATGATATGTATGTATGTAAAACTAACTTATTATGTAGGTGACTCGAAGTATTGACAAACCTTTTAAATATGGCAAAAAAAAATCGCCAAAAGAAAACAAATACCTATATATTATACAGGAGTTTTGGTAGACGTGAACCAAACTTAAGGGCCGAGTAGAAACACCTATTTAGAAAATACAGATTCAGTACTAGAACCATTGGAGCCCAAATATTTTGCAACCATAAAGTTTAACTATTTTCTTTCTTTAACCCTTTATTATAATAATAATATGTAGGACAATTTACACACATTGCTCTGGTCACAAACTAAGCTAGGCTTGTACTATGTGTACCAGAAGCTACGATATAATACATATTATATTTTATAAACACTCAGATCATGACAAACTGTACAGAAAAAAACTTACTAATATTTTTTTGCCATGGGTGGGAATCCAACCCACGACCTCCGGATACAACGCCAAAGGCTACTATTCTACGGCATACTAGTCTACGGAGGCTGTCAAATTGAACTTTGACAGCTCATTACAAAAGTTTTAGTCATTATTTTGGTCTAAAATTGCAGTAGCAAGAGCTACTTGGCTCCTAAGTTTAGCTAATCTTCTACCAAACACCCTGTGAAGTTTGAATTATTCAAAAGTTAACGACCACTAACGGGCGCAACAACAATTTTGTAATTATAAAGAAAATTGCCCATTAGTAGGTAAGACATTCTTTAGCTCCCTTTGATGGACTGAAGACTTTGCCCAACTTTGGGGCAATTTACATTTGCTGGCTATTAAACTGTATGCAAATTTCTTCATGAGTTCCGAAGTAACTACGTGCATTTGCTGAGTGGCTCTTAGGACAGCGCATAAACGAGTAGGAACTAATTTTCAAATTGGATATCTCCCGTTACTTAGAACTTAACAGTGTCAAGTTATACTTAGTGAGGATAGTTACTCAGTAGTTACGTACGTCCGATGTAACACTGAAGTAGGTAACTAAAATGTTGATTATTTTCCATTTAAATGTTTAAGATAAAATGCAAGGAAAAATATCCTGGTGGGCGTGATTTGAAACTACGATCCTCGCTATCGCGGTAAGATACACAACCACTAAGCCGACCAGGTTCCAGTCACCCCTCACGAAATTTGTCATTGCTTATTATCATCTACTTTTACATAGACGCCCTCTATGTGATTTGCTTCTAATTAATCATTAGAGTGAAGTTAGAAGTCCTAGTTTCTAATACTAGATGTTTATTATTTTACAAAAGAGAATAAATAAATATTTATTTTGTTGAATATCGTTTGCAATTATTTATCATCGTAATGAGTGACTTTTATTATTTAATGACTATATAAATTATCAATAAAACTTATTAACAAACTTTTAAATGACATTCAAAAAGACGTAGTTATGTATTCCCTTACTGATAATTCTTTCTAATTGACAAACCGCTTCCACCAAGAGGTTAGCCTTTTTTGCGTGCACAAGTGCAGGTCTTCCACATGCCTCAAGGAGCAATCCGTTGTGAAGTCGTTGCAATGAAACAGACCGCATAGTTAACGTAAAAAAAACAAATGTCTTAAATAAAATAATAACTTTCTTTTATTACATTATTAACATAAAAAAAATTAACAGCTGACTAGAATATAATTAAAATATTTATATAACACACCACCGCAGAGTCGGTAAAACTACCACAAAACACCACGTAAAACGATGCCTGAAATTGTCATTTTAAACCAGAGATTAAAGTAAAAATTTACGTTAAAAAGACTATAAAGCATCGGTTAACCACTCACTGTATATTCAAAAATTTACTAGTTGGATGAACAGAATATTTCCCGAACACTTTGCTTTTGTAAAATAAAACGTATTGAAATATAAATAAGGTTTTATGGCATTTGAGTGTCAAATCGGGCGTTATTCGTATTAAAGTTATGAATTTAGTTCGCGTGAAGTATAATTTTGAATTATTCTGAAGAGCCAATTGTATAAAAGGATTCTATTAAAAGTATTTTAATTTAATTATTATGAATTCTTAAGTCAAGGATTACAAAAGATTAAACTTTTTTAATTAAGTATTTATTAAGTGATTGCCTCGCTTGTGCCTTTGGCGTTGTATCCGGGGGTTGTGAGTTTGAATCCTTCTTATCGCAAAATAATATTAATACGTTTTCCCTTACAGTTTTCCATGATATAGGTACTTATATCATACAATAAGTATTAGTCGTTATTTCTGGTACATATAGTACAAGTTTAGCTTAGTGGAACAAGATATAGTTTTTTTTTTTAATGTGTAGGCCAATTTACACATATTGCTCTGGTCACAAACTAAGCTCTAGGCTTGTACTGTGTGTACCAGAAGCAACGATATAATACATATTGTATTTTATAAAAACCCAGACCAGTACAAAAACGTACTATTTTTTTTTTGCCATCGGTGCGGTGGTAATTGAACCCAAGACCTCCAGATACAACGCCAAAGGCAACACTAGTCTACGGAGGCTGTCCAAGTAATATGTGTAAATAAATATCCCACATATCATTATTGTAACAGTGAGGTTGGTTGCCTCGTATGCAAAGGGTACTCAATACCAAGGCAAATAATAGTTGGCAGGTCAATGGAATTATCTAACCACCTAGTCTTAAACTAGTTGGTTATGTAGTTAGCGTTCGTTTGGGTAGAATTTTTTCATATAATGACACAATTTGCTGTTACGAACCCTTGTGCCTTTGGCCATAAATAGCAGCCTAACCAAGCGTACCCTAAGACTTCATTGTTAAAAACGTTTTTTTGTGACTGTTAATAAAATCTGTAAAGATTAACTTTAAATAAAAATTTGTATTTGATTCGATATTTATTATTAATACATATGTTTATTAAGTATATATTATAAATAAATAGGAAATTGTTATGATACATGTATGTACATTGCTATATTTTTTGGGGTCGTTGACAATTTACTGCGCTTTGAATAGCAATAACCACTGGAATATTTGGCAGAGAGACCCGGTTTTTATCAGTTAAATACAATTTATTTTTATAGCTTTCTTGAATATGTTCTAACTTAAGTATACCGTAGAAACTTTCTGTTTTATATTTTATTTTACGTATTTGCAACAAGCGCTCGCTAGCTTTCATTTAATCGGGTTTAGCTTCATTATTATCATAAAAAAAGTTTTTCCTCCTCTTTGTTTCCTGGTTAGAATTTCCCATTACTTTAGTATATTTGTTTCATAAGATTAAGAAGTAGGCGAGGTTTTTATTCTAGTATTAGAGGAATTAGGACCAATGGCTTATCTATACTAATATTATAAAGCTGAAGAGTTTGTTTGTTTGTTTGTTTGTTTGAACGCGCTAATCTCAGGAACTACTGATTCGAATTGAAAAAATATTTTCGTGTTGGATAATCCATTTATCGAGAAAGGCTATAGGCTATATAACATCACGCTACGACTAATAGGAGCGGAGTAACAAAGAAAAATGTTGCAAAAACGGGGAAAAATTATTCCTTTTAAGAGCGTACGCTGCGTAAACGGTTAAATTTAAACGCGCAGACAAAGTTGCGCGGGTCAGCTAGTTGGTCATAATTCCTCTAATACTAGAATAAAAACATCGCCTACTTGTCTGCCGATGCAGCGTTTATCATAGAATTGTAGGTAATTGTCTACAAAACTATCATACTGGACGATTCATACTTCAACTCTGGAGGACTGTGGGTTAAATAATGAAATGAAATACGGCTCTAGATTGGTGCAAATATTTTAAAATGACTGTTGTCGGCTTAAGGTCCTAATTCGTTAAATTTATTGTTAAAATACACCTTCGTTGAAATGGATATATGAGCAGTAGTAGTTACATACGAGGTCTATTCTTAGAATATCGTCTGCGTCTAAATGGATAAATAATGTATAATATGACCCTTTTGGTGTATGTTACTCATTGTGACATTTTTAAGGTTAAGTTAAGTACATTTCACAGTATGAATTTGATTATCTAAACCATTTATTGCTGAGCTTTTTATATATATGTAGTATTGTTTATATAGGTATATTTATTATATATATACATATTCTAAATAAGTATAGGTATATAAACGATAAAACTGTGACAGAAAACATTAGTTTATATACTCGTTTTTTTTTAAAGTGATTATTGTCACTTAACTGGGGCGTTAACGAGTTTGATCGAAATATCAATCGACGCGTCGATCGTTAAAAATGTATAGAAATTTTAGTCTATTGGTAGATGATGAGAAATTTTAACCACACATTTGTCTTTCGATGGTTCCATCGATCTAAGAGTGTATTTCGATTGGCTCTCAGTGGGGCTCCTGAAAAATCTTCAGTATAGTCTAGTTTTCATTACAAATACAATAAGAATTATTATATATGTCAGAACGGGAAGCCAATTTTGTTCGTTAGACATTTTAGATGGGCGATATGGTACAATGAAACTAACTAGTAACTTGTCTTAATCTATTTCACAAACACTAAACTTATAGGCTCTTAAAACTGATCAAAAGAAACTTTATAATAATATCCACAAAACGAAACAACGTGGCAGTTCCTCTGCAAACGAGCACACCTCCATATTTTCACACAACGTTCTCTTACGACTCTTGACCACGATCTTTATGGCAGCATTCGCAGCCGTCGCTCGGTGCACGCGCAGAGAATCAGCCTAAACACCATAGGAGGCGCTTTTGTTTCGTATCAAATCATTGGTCTTATTCATCAAAGTTCCGACATATAATACAATTCTGTAGTGTCAATTATTTTCTCCGTACTTCATGACTATCATTCATAACAGGCATTACGCCTGACGCCGTCCTTAAACCGCTCTTTATTTCAGATGAAGTCAAATTTATATTTTTATAATACTCACCAATTTTATTAAATGTATTATCAATACCCTTAATTAGTAATTCTTTAATATTTAATTCCAATTCATCAGCTGCATATTTGTTACTATTACGTAAACGTATTCCTTTCATTACGAATTATAATTTCTAATTAACAATTATTAATAATGCTACAAATATTCCTACAATTTCCTTTTAATAGTCACTTAATTATTCATATATTTTTAATTACATGTCTTTGACTCATATTACGTATTTGGGAATCATTTTTCTATGTTCTTTATTTCTTATCTCTAGTCCGAATTATGCTGGATTATTAATGTCTGAAGACTGTCTTTAACTCGCCAATGGTATGATGACAGTTGCACCACACAAATTTGGGAAACTGGAATAAAATTCTTCCGCTGGGTAACCTGCAGCAGCAGTTGTAGTGTAAGGCAACCAGTACAGACCTAATAGGTGCGGTGAAAAGACAAAAATAAGGTGTGCAAAGGTATGGAAGTAGCAGAAATATTCACTCAGACGCAGACATACCCTCGTATTTTAAGCCCAAGGACAGTCTGTTTCTTTTCACCAAATATTAAATAAAAAATTAAAGTATGAGAGAGACTTTTATTGAATGTAAAGTGCAACTGAGGATACAACTTAGAATACGAGGGATAGTTATTCCTTTGTATATACGTACATAAATGTTTAAGTTTTAAAGTAAATACATACACCGGAAGTAACATACAATGTCATTAAAAACAAATGTTGCATAAAAGCACAGGAAGCCTAGTTAGCTAACTGTGTAAAAGCTTCGCAATTTGTTAAGCACTGCTCTCTACACTTTTACGGAGAGAATCGCGTTGAGTACAGTATCTACTCCAAAACCTCTAATTAAGGAAATACAATACAAATGTAACTGAAAAAGCGGAGGGAAACGTTGCTAAGTTCACTAAATATGTTGAATATAATATATAATTATATTATCATTAGTATAAATTTATATTTTTTTATTTACGATTTATTCGTATATGTTTATCGTTAAATAGATATAAATAAAAAAAAATATTTGAATACAATATATTTCTCCTTACGCCAAGTAATGTCTTCAGTTGTATGACATTATTTTTGTAAATTATAATAAAATAAACAAATATTTTTATTTATTAGGCTAAGGTAGTGAGTATATATGTTTCTGTTAGTGTTGGTGTGTGCGTTTTGTGTTTGTGTTTATTTAAATGTGCGTGAATATTGTTAGTAAGTCAGTCTGTGTCACAGTTGTATGTTCAGTCCAGGTCTGTAATGAGCTCCTAATGTCCAGATGTATGATAGTTCCCAGGTGCGAAGTTGAATATTGTCAATTTTATAAAATGATTTTATGATTCTAACGGTGTAACAGGCATTGAATTTTGAATGATAGCTCGAGCGTGACATGGTACAGGTAATATGCTATTTATAATGGAATCTAAATCTAATAAATAAAAATATTTGTTTATTTTATTATAATTTCTATTATAATAAAAATATATTATAATTTAAATCACTTGTGTTTTACACAAACTTACAGGTATAATCTATACTAATATTTTAAAGAGGTAAAGTTTGTGAGGTTAAAAGGGGGTAATCTCTGGATCTACTGAACCGATTTTGAAAATTATTTAGTGTTGGATAGCCCATTTGTCCAAGAAGGCTATGTGCTATATAACATCACGCTAAGACCAATAGGAGCGGAGCATCAATTAAATATGTTGGGAAAACGGGGAAAATTGTTTCTTTTGAGAGGTTCGTTGCGTGCGCTGCGTAAACGGTTAAAGTTGCGCAGACGAAGTAGCGCGGGTCAGCTAATTATTTATAATCGTTCTAGTTATATATGACATTGGATCACTACAAAGTTCCCATTGTTTTACAGCATTGATCATTTCCACGGTTCTGGCTAAATGATGAGGCTGCGAAATGGGCAGCGACAGAGACAAATTGCAAACGATAAATAGTGTATGTAATGGAAGACAAAAGTGGAACGAATTATGTTGTTTTAACGAAGATTCAAAGTTGGTTTACTTACCATTAGAAACTCTATCATGAGCCTTTTTTAACTGTGTTTACTATATTAGCTAGTAACTATAGATAGAGATCACGACGTAGGACAGGATTATTTAAAAAATAAAACGAAACGAAACAATTTCCAGGAGATCACTGCATCGATTTCTTGTCGAGGTGGTAGTCTTCTTTCAGGTTACGAAATGGGTGGTTGAATTGACGATAAGGCAGCTAGTATATTGAAATAGACTCGTAATGCAATTCGTCTTTGTTGCCGCCCATTTCGTAATCGCATAATTTGGCCGACATAGTGGGAGCAATCAATGTTGTTTAAGAACATTTATTGATTGACTCCATTCATGGACTTTGATTTGTAGGCTACTCACCACCGGGTTATCTACCTGGTGGTGCTCCAATAAAAAAAAAAGGTTAATCCCTTTCTTTAGTTACTAGCGACTACAGTAATCACAGGAAAGCTTATGTTAGTGCTACTGGCAGAAAGAATCATCACATTCTGTATTTCAATGAAAAATATAGAGAAAATATAAATTTTAAAACTTTAAACCAAAATCCAACATTAAATGCTATAGTAAACACTTTACTGTCTATTTATGCTGAGCCTCAGCCCGCACAGCTTTAAAGCGTGTCAGATTTTAACAGCTCCGCGGAGACTGTAGCACGCAAAGACCGCAGTGAAAAGTTTCTGCGGCGTAAATACGTCATTAGGAATGCCTGCACACTCGTCTCTCTAGCTGCCGGAAACTTCGCTCGCCTTTCACAATTACCATAATTAATGTCACCCAAGTTTTACATCATGAAACTAAGTATACTTTAGTAAAAAGTAGTAGTTAAATTGAAGAGTGTTAGTTGGTTACATTTAATTAAGAACATACGATTTTTTTTTTCTACCGTAGAGAGAATATTTAAATTATAAAGACAGCTTTCTATACGAGTGTTTTATAATATTGTTAATTATCTTGGATGCGCTAAAATTAGGCTCCAAAAGTGTAGGATCAGCTGTAAAATTAGGCTCCAAGAGTGTAGGATCAGCTGTAAAATTAGGCTCCAAGAGTGTAGGATCAGCTGTAAAAATTGAATGTGGAAACAGAGAATTGATTGCATATCATAATAATATCAAATATTACAGTTTAAGTGTGTTTTTTTAATTACAAACGACTATTAACTTTGGAAAACTATAGGACTTTGCAGACGGAAATATTTCTTAAAGCACTTAGCTTTAATAGAAAACTGTTGGTCGCATGTATTTAGAGAGCAACAAGTGTTCTACATACAAAAATGTAAATGTTAGACATACAAACCACCACCTCGCAAATTCTCTGAATAAACCCACCAGTGTCGGAAGCTAATAAAACCTAGACATTTTTTTGGTAAAACACTAAAAATAAATTTGAATACGCCTCATTTACGATTAAATTTAAGTATTTTAAATAATAAAGAGAACAATTTATTTATTAAAAAAAAAAAAAAAACGAAAATCATTATTTAAGAAAACATTATTTATCTGCGAAGGACCAATAAAATTTACTTAACAAAATGACAGAAATAATCCAGCCATGTCATGTTGCACAATCGGAAAGCTTTTGATTCCTTTGAAATCAGTACTGCCATGGAAATACGGAAAGTGGCACGAAACCGATCAGAATGTCTGAAATGTTGGCTGGTCACAATTTCAATGCTTCAGAGAGCTTATGCTTTCAGGGACTTTCAGGTAAAGTCGCTGTGACACTAAAATCTTACTAAGTATATTATTTCAATTTGTTTATTTATGTTAAATATATTTTGGAGTAAAGGTTTTTTATGGTCGTATATTTTATTATTTAAATTAAGTTAATAATGACTTTAATATGGAATTGTTTAGCGTTAACCTACAGTATCTCTAAAATGATAATAGAATAATTATGATAAAATTATATCTTTCGAATTAACGCCTTCTACATATATTCTGCATACATACCCCCAAAAATAGTTAGACCGTCAATTTAAAATCTGCAAGTCACCGGTTTGTATGTTTATATGCGCATCACTTAAAAACTAATGGACCGATTTTCATGTTGTTTTTTTTTGTTAGCTATTATCTCTGAGGGTAAAATAGGTATATTATATTTCGATATACCTACAGAGTGTTCAAATATACAGGTTGTTTGTGTTTAAGAGTTTCTTAGCAGAAGTTACCAGAAAAAGTGTTCTATTAAGAAATGTTAATATATTATAATGACATATATATGCATTAAAATATTTTGAATTTATATGAAGTTTACAAGAAATAGGTAAGCCTAGTGGTTAAGTCACTGCGCAATTAATAACGAGGTTAAGCAGATGACAACAAGGCCGGTCCTGGGATGGGTGACCGCTTTATACAACGAGGCTATTTCATCATAAACCCCGCAACAAGCTTGCCACTTGTTAGGTGTTACCTCCGAATACCATCGGCCTAATGAGCTGGGTACCCCGAGGCCGTTTAAACGGTTCTCGGGAGCCAAATAAGCACCCGTGATGGTATTTAATTATTTGTTCACAAGAAAAAAAAAATTTGATTGACAGCGAGGTCAACCTATAGTTTTTTTTTATTTTTACGCATACGCAGTTGCGGAGTTACTAGAGTAGTTAGATATATTATTATTATTATATTTGAAACTTAAAGTGTTTAATATTCACCAACTTTAGCAAATGAATTGGACCCGTGTCGTTGTGGCGGGCTTACCCTGGCAGGTTTTCCTAACTTCAGCAAGGTTGGCAGTTTCCGACAGGCGTCTCACCTTCATAATCCTACGTTAAATTTGATTGATACATGCTATTAAATGTGTTAAGATTTGTTACAAGTCTCTTCGATTTATGTGAGAAAATATATCTAAACATATAATAGAATCGTACTTTCCGTATATGTACATTAAAGATTTTACAAAAATAAATATATAGACGCGCAAGAAATAAGTAAGAGAATGTAAAATTTTGTATTTTGTTTTTTTTTTGTTTATTAATTTGTTTGTTCGTTCAATTATCAACGCACCTTGTAAAATCATCTCATGGATTAAGAATCTAATTGCTGAAAGCTAAAAAGCTTTATTGGAATTCCCATTTAGTGTTTACTTCATCAAAATCGACGAACATAACCAACAGTTTAGAAACTTGCTAAATAGCAGGTGTTAAACCGGGGATCTTAAATTGGTGAATTTTACTTACTGTTGATACTATCTAACCGAATCGGTCACCTCTTATATGTGTTATATTTATTTTTTGTCTGTATTATATTAATATACAAAAATAAGATTATAGGTATTTCCTGTATATGGTATGGGAAATAGTATTTTTTTAGGAAAAAACCTGCATTGTAAAATATGTTCATAAGACGAAGTTTTTATTATATTTCAAACTATTTTCATCCACTAAAACTGTTTCAAACAGCTTAAAACTAAATTAAAACTTAATTCGTTAATTCCTCTCAACACCAAACTACTATACCTATATAAAGACTAAGATTGTTTGACACGGATAATCCCCTTACGTCTTTATGTACGAAAGGGCTTGTGCCTAATTGCTGAGAAATCTTTCAATTACAACAATTCCCGAGAGGATAGCATTGTGTTAGTGTCTCTTATTATCAACCTAATAGACTGAATTTGGGATAATTAAGATCGTTCGATATATTACTAAAAAATAGTTCATTTATTTATTGGATTTCCTGTAAGATTTATCGGGAAAATAACTAATAGAAAAATAATCGATCGACATCCTAGAGCCTTCTTTTTCTAGCATATAGGCCAAATATATAATATTCAAAGAGGTAATGCGAAAATTAGAAGTTTTAAATTAAATTTATGCATTATTTTTAACTGTTATTATTTTAATTTTGAATTATGTGTATTATGCCCTTTAATTATTATAAAAATTATTAAATAAGTAAATAAAAAGAAATCAAACGCTAATTATTTTTAATTAAAAACAATTTCTATTTTATGTGGATTAGTGTGTTGTAATTTATTATTATCCACTATATAATTTATACGAATGTTTCCATTTTGAATACATTTAGAACATATTAGGAGCTAAGCTGATTAGTCTGTGTGGATGACCTGTTTTCTAATGCAGATTCAGATATATTCAGGTCATTAACTCCCTTTGCATAACACCTGTTTGGAGTCATTGGCCTGTTTAGAGTCTTCAATATCTACAACGCTTTTTCATTAGAGAGCAGTTTCCTTTGGAATTTCGTTTACAAGTGACCTGCTCTTCAGCTCTATTAATTAAAAGTATCCCAGGTATTGTAACGTTCTTTAGATGTCTTCGTTGAGTTTATTGAGATTTGTTTGCCTTTTTTACTGAGTATTTAATTGGAGACGATTTTGTGTTACTTTTATAACGTTAAAGGTATTTAAATTCGATTTATTTTATGGTGCTTTTACTGTATTTTCTTCGTTTAATGACAGGGTTTTAATTTTACTGCCATTGAAGTTGTTTTTAATTCTGATTTGTGGATATGTTTTATATTTATTTTTAAGCTGTTTAATAATATTTTCAATTTATATCAGTTATTAAAGTATTGTATTGTAGGTATCTAGAGAAACATAAATAGGCGTCTATTGAAGGAAAGACTCGTATAGATAGCGAAAAACAACTTGAACTTAGTCGGCCGTAGTTGGTGAAGTTCGCGCAGAAATTTGCTAACACAATAAAGAGCATTTTTATTAAAATCGTTTGTTCAAGTACTATGCCGGGAATTGTAATGCAATTTACTTTTACTGGTTCTAGTAAATTATTTTGTTAGCTATTTTGTACTTCATTGCGAACAATTTGCGATTGTTTATATCTACTCAACTTATTTCGGTCATCATAATTAAAATTCAGTCCTGAAGATGCTTCGTGGAGAAGCGAAACATGTCGACGTCGTTTAAGTCATCGTTTAACTAGCGGAAGAATTTTCAATAAAGTAAATATTACATCTATATTATTATATAAAATAATGGAATTCCGCAAAATTACGCCTGATTGTTTATATAAAAATTTTAACTATCTGTACTTCAGTACAAATTCAAATAGTTACCATAGCTACTACAAAATAAACATAGATTGATTATTAAAAACGCCTTTAGTGTGTCATTTCAGTCAGTATGAGTACTAACCAGGTTAGTAAATATTTATACTGACAATAGACAATAGGTTGTCGTGAGTTAGGAATTCACATTATTTAATTGTTGTTGTTTTAAATTAGCTTGTAACATGACCATGGTTTAGACCGTACACGTATCTAACCGACGTTAATTTAACATTATCGTTAAATGATTTTCAAGAATACTACAAGCTTTTAAAATTTTAATACAGTATTTTATTTCAAGTTATTTTACCCAGAAAATTATAATTTCCTACTTTTTAAGTTTTGCAATATAATGAAATTTGTGTCATTATTAGACTGTCGCCATAATTTTAAAATTGTCCCGTTTGACAAGAAATAAAAATGGTCACATTATCTATTACCATAAATGGTAAATGAAATATATATTATTTATTTATTTCTGATGCACATAGTACAAAGCCTATGGAGCTTAGTCTGTCATATAATGTGATATATTTTTGTAAAATGACCTACATATTTTCACTATTATAAAAATTTTACAAGCATTTGAGGCATTTTATATATATTTTTATATATACTCGTATATATATATAAATATATATTTTGCTTCATAGTTTTAGTTAAATTAAAAAACAGCAAAATGAACATTTGAAATGTAAATGAGTAGAAATAGCATTTAATGGTTACTAGCGGAAAATGGAACTGCTATCCGAACTTCCCAACCGGAATTCGCACTCGAGAAATTTTGAATCAACACCAGACAATTGGATTAAACTAACTTCACCACAAACGAACTAATGTGCACTAATTCTATAATAGTATTTAAATTGATTTATTAGTTGTTTTATTTAAACAAACTGTGTTTTTTTTAATTTAGAAAATTATAGCGAATTATTATTATTAATTACATTGTAAAAAATGAAAGTTGCTTAAAGGACGATAAGCCGTATTAATCCTTACGGCGACCGAGACCGCCTAGACGGCATCAGGGTACCCAGGAGGGGTTTTTATTCCCAACTCGTCGTAACCGATGGTATTCTGAGTCTACACTGAGCGAGTGGTGAGCCCGTCGGGGTGGTTGGATAAATTTAATAACCCATCTATAAATAGTTTTACAAGTTCGTATAGTGAAACTGGAAACGACAGCTTAACGTACTCTCTGGGGCATGTAGTGTTGTCAAACCGATTTTTTAATTTAAAAACTCGTTCTCATTGGAGTTTGATCCGGGACTTAATAACAATAGGGTTTTTAAGTCAGGCCTAATCAACCTATCATGTATACCATACTATATAAATATTACTCTGTATATTTTACTTGAAACAGTGTCTTTATATATATATAAAATGCGGTCGTTAACTCTATATCTTTAAATTATTATTAGGAGATTGAGGGTACAGATATTCGAGGCCTGAAGGCCAACGACCCGTGTAATTAGGGGAATAGCAGGGGAAAATGCCTAAAGTCTCCGTAGCGCCTATTTTTAAATAAACAGTGTTAAGGCGCTATATTAAAAAAATACGAATGTTTCCTCGTCTTTCTGTTTACGTTGCAAAAAATTAAATTAGTTTTCTATTCCTGCTACGGACCGAAAGATTCCTGTTCGACCCAAAACGTACAATCAAAAGCAAATGACCTTACTTATATATATCTTCACGGGTGCCTTACAGCGCCCGAGACCGCCTAGACGGCCCTAGGGTACCCAGCGGAGGGGTTTTAATCCTACCTCGTCGTAGCCGATGATATGAGTCTACACCGAACAAGTGACTAGCTCGTCGCGATGTTTTGAATAGACTCAATAACCCATCTATAAACAGTTTCACAGGTTGGTATAGTGAAACCGGGACCGACAGCTTAACATGCTCTCCGAGGCACTATAGTGGTGTTGTCAAACAAATGTACATAATTTTTTTAATTAAAAACTCACCGGTACCCACCGGGATTCGAACCAGGGACCTTAGGGACCTAAATGACCTTACTTATAAAAATTATATTACCATATGGAAACATACCATATTTAAACAGACAGTTTACACAGGTATTTTAACGTATGTTTTTTTCGGAAGTGTAGATAAAAAAATAAAAACCATTTTTTATATAATATTACAAATAATAATAATGTTTAATCACAAACAGGTTAAAATAAAATATAATATATGTATAAAAAAAAATATGTTGTAACAATTATTCAAAAATATCGACTGTAAATCGTAAGGATTATTGTATGAGGATTATATTAAGAAAAGAGATAATAAGGCGTTGCGCATGCGAAACGCGATCATGTCACGGAGTTATCACAATTTTAGACGAAAAAAAAATAAGAAAAAAAGTTGAGATGTGCAAGCCTCATGTCTAGAAGGAGAGTTGATGATTTTCATCAAAATAGGTCGTACAAGGAATTATTTAAAATTACGTATCTTTAAAGAGATTGGCTTAGCTTAAGTTAGAATTAATAGAGTTTATACTTTTTTATATATTAAAAGGGTCTTAATAGAAGTTACATAAACGGAATATAAAACACCAATGGTAAAGTTTCCATTTATTAAAAATTTCTAAATATACCTATAAAGTTTTATTTAATATATAATAAATATTAAATAAACCTTTCTATCCTCGTTTTTTCCATATATATTTTAACATATCACCTTAGTATTTTTTCTACGTTCTGTAAAATTCCTTTAGTTTTCTATACTTAAACATTTATCTAACAGTTCTCAGTGTAAAGTGCACGTGTGAACCATTATTTGTAAAGCTCGCAAAAGACATCTGTTTAAATAAAGATCCTGGTACGTGAAGATTTTTCCTTCCCTGTGTCGTAATTTACTGCATTTTGTAAAATATCTCATTTAGTTTATGGCGTAGTTTTTATTTATTATTACTTTATTTATTTATTATATTATAAGTTCAAAACATGCGCTTAGAAATAATTTTAGTTTTAGGAAAAAAGTTTAACAAAACTAAAACACAATAGCAAATATTTATTTCAATATTTTTTTTAAAGGTAAAAAATCCGATAAGGTTTTTAAATATTTATAAATTACGAGTATTAAAGCTGTAACAAATTACATTAAAGCATTATTGTACGCAATTTTTTTTTTGTGGTTTAATAGAATCCTTCTACTAATGAAAACTAAAACAAAAACTGCAATAAAATGAATCCCTTACTAAAAAAACATGTCGGAATGTATTTCTTAATTCATCCGGCCCTACATTTTCCTTTTAGGTACGTATAAAGATATTTCCACTCACTTGTACGACCTTAAAGATATTTCTGCTGTAGGTACGTCTGAAGTCGGGATCTTTTTATTTACCTTTTTCCTTGTCCGGGAAAATAAAGGAAAAGCAAAGTGAATTTATTAGCGTTATCAGATAAGTGATCTTGTTTAGGTCTTTTAGATATTCTGCGCCTTTAAGACAGAGCACAGATCGTATTTACCGTGGGATTTAAATATAGTTATGTCATTAAAAATAAAAATATAAAAAAATATCATTAGCTCTAAATTATAATTATATGTATTTATATTAAAACAACCACATAACCTGAAAAGTTCCAAATGTTCTGTCGTAACCAAGGTTTATTTATGATGGTGTTGCGATGAAAACACTGGGTCATCGGATATTAGAAATGCAAGTGGTTGTGAAATGCGCATTACAATCTTACATCGGTATTTATAAAAATAATTGAGTCCGTCAAGTACACATGTATTGTATACAAGAAGAATAGTTATAGATAGTGTTGTCTCTTTTATAGAAACAAAAAATAATATGTGTAAAAGAGACAAAATCTTCTATAACTAAAGTATTCTTCAAAGACTATTTTTTTTTGATAAGGCTCATAAGTTTTTATGCGTAAGTATATTAATATTTTATTTGATTTTTGCCATTTTATTATAATATATATGATATAACATATAATTTTATTTCTCAAAAATTCTCGTTCATTGTTTCTATTTAGGTTAAATTTATAGTTACAAATTCAAGTTGTAAAAAAAATTACAAAAAAGAAAAAAAATATGATTAACGCCTGAAAAATTAATACGATTCTCCTCGACGCAGATGAAGTTTTTGTATTAAATTACTCAAATAAATCAGAATTTCATAGCACATTACCCAAGAACAAACTTATTTATTAATCCCCAATTGTCCAATGAAAGCTTTAGCTTTACATCATTGCATGATAGTGGAATAGGGGACTGCGAATCCGTATGTGCAACTTTGCGTGAAATTGGACGCTTGGTTGTATAATTAACAATCACAGAGGACATGGAACAGGTGTTTTCCTCCTATAAATATTCTGTAGCCGTAACATGATGCCCATTATAATTGTGTTGAATTTTTTTTATTAATATGTGATTATAAAATAATATGATTAATAAAAAAAACAAAAGAAATAAAGCTTTTTTTTGTATATTAATTTTCAATACTAGCGATAAAAGAATAAATAATAACTTTTAATTATATATATTTATACTTTACAAAGGGCTGATTTTTCAACCGTCGAATAAATTTCTTTCTTTTACAGAGAAATTGTACGGAGAAAGAATAAATTTGACAGTTCACTGAATAAATAAATACAAGTTAACTGTCAAATAATTTTATCGTACTATTGATAAATCAGCCCTAATTTATACAGTGTGACCATTGGCCACCGGGAGTATCTGAAATTATCTATATAATTAATACAAAAGTAGATCCAATAAAAAAAATCGTAACTTTTTTACATTTTGGTAAAAAGATCAGGTATTTCGGGCATTCTTTTAAATGGACATATTATTCAATACAAAAATAGCCGCAATAACTATTTTAGATTTACGAGTAGGTACTTAATATACATTTCGTAATCATGTTTCGATATAAGTCTGTGAATTCACCCACCGGTCTTCAGAAGACTATTGTATCGATTTCTCATCGAGGTAGCAGTCTCCTTTCAAGTGCGGTACGAAACACGCTTTGACGAATGACAATATAAAAGTAGACCCTTAAACATATAATATTATTTTAAATGAATATGTTATTGGCAAAATAACAAAATCATTTTTTAACAGAATTTAATACTAATAACTTCTAAATACTAAATGCAATGCAAGTTTGTAAGAAAATAAAAAAGCATTTCAGACAGCATTTACTCGTTCTCGTAAAGTGCTGACTACGCTAAAATATCACAAACTAAGCTGTAAGCTTTAAAATACAAGACTCTTAAAATTTAAATGATTTATAAATTGTTCTGATTTTGTATTTTATTACAAACGCATATGAAAGCTAATGTAACAATATATTATTTAAAATTACGTAGGTAAAAAAGTTATGCCCCGTGCTTCTATAAAAAAGCATGCTATCGCGTCTGCTAATAGTTAGACTGAAAGTAATGTGCGCACAATTTTTACATACTTCTCTATAATTTTTCCGTATCTACGAGTATACATCGACTCATATAGGCACTTCTGTTTTGTTGGCTGAAATTTTAATTGAGTCACCTACATCTGATACAAAAGTCGCTGGTATAATCCCAGCATATACTATATCGTATGATGTATCTTTAAATTTAAAAATCTCTCTGATCTGTAATAGTTTAAATAAGTCGCATTCTAACTCGTCTATCTGTGATGCAGTTTTCACTTACATTTTTTAATTTTTTGCATTGTCATATATGCATTTTAATGAAATAAATTTTATTTTTAAGATTTGAAAAAAAATATATGTTAAACATTTAAGAACTTCAAATTTTCCATTAGACGTACACATATTGTTGTACTTAAAAACACTTAGGTCCCTGGTTCGAATCCCGGTGTGTACCAATGAGTTTTTAATTAAAAAAAAATATGTTCATTTGTTTGACAACACCACTATAGTGCCTCGGAGAGCACGTTTAGCTGTCGGTCCCGGTTTCACTATACCAACTTGTAAAACTGTTTATAGATGGGTTATTGAGTCTATTCAAAAACAACGCGACGAGCTAGCCACTTGTTCGGTGTAGACTCATACCATCGGCTACGACGAGGTGGGATTAAAAACACCTCCGCTGGGTACCCTGAAGCCGTCTAGGCGGTCTCGGGCGCCGTAAAGCACCCGTGATGATATATATATATATATATATATATAATTTTGATTTAATTAGTCTATCGGCTCTTTAAAGTCACCAATTACAAGGTATAATTAATTAATGACCTTAGAGAGTGTTTGATGATTATTCTAAGGAATTGCCTAAAAAGGTTTACATGAATCTATTACCTATATATTTACAGAAAGATATTTGTTATATTTTTTATTAAAGCTATAATTGTTTCGCAAAAACATATATTAGCACCCGCCTTTATTGCTAACGCTAAGTAAACTTTACGAGATATTAATATTATGTACTCCTCTCAGTATTTATTGTTTATCTACAAAAAGTCTGCAGCTTCAGTACCTACAGACCTGTGCCAAGCTAGTTATTAAATCCCGACTCTTAGATGAACTCAATACCTGAGTGTTTGTATACTGGCCATTTTAAAGGGATAAAAGTCTGTTGTTAGATACCCTGAGGTCGTTTAAATATACGATTGTCGAGTGTCAAATGATATAAAGCCACTGCTTTACAAAACAATGGTCAAAATAATTACAACAAAAACTATTTTACGTGTTTCCGGTAAAATTAAACCATTTCAGCTTCAGCAGTAAAACATAAAAAAAATGACCCTTCGCAATTTCCTGAGTCGACTCAAAGCCATTTCTTAAATAAAGACCGCGCCATTCAAGCATATTATAATGGAAAAAAAGGATAAATTTTCTGTACACGTATTTACGGTTGAACTTTGCATCTACCCGTTGTAACATTAAAGTTATTTTAATTAAATTTCACGGTTGAAGGATTATGCTGGTCATTCTGAGCGGGGGTTTCCACTGTTCTAAGTACTTATACCTGTCAGGGGAGGTTTAATGGTTGAAACTTCAGTCGTAATCAAAAAAAAAAACTTTGTTCTATTAAGATTTTATAGTGGATTATTTTTTTCTAGGTTTATTCAGGTAAATATTTATTAGCCAAAAATTCTATGACTTATCAGTCATTAGATTTTTTTTCGAGATAAGGAATTTATATAAATATAATAATAAATATATTTATTATTATATATATATAAAAATATGAAAATAGTAAAAAAAAAAAACAAATAACATACTTCTTACACTATAGTTTATTTTTAATTCTAGAACAAATTACAAATAAATAATAAATTACTAGTGCTAAAATTACAAAAAAAAAAACAAAAGCAATCTTCTTTTCATTTTTCAGTATATATGAAAATGCTTTTTGATGCCACCGACGCAGCTGTGGTCCCGTCCTATATAAGCGATATAGCATAGATTAAGTATGCGCAGTTTTTCATGTAAAGTAGACAGTAGCATGTTTGAGTATAAGATATCGCCATTATTATCAAATAATGTCTTGGCGATATTATTAGCCTGAACACCTCTAACCCTTACATATATTTTTTAATTGGGATATAACTAGGGGCCTTTTCAATACATTGTTTGTTTTCTAAGAGAATAATTCTAAGTAAATAATATAACTAAGCAATGTATTATACTCGTAACAATTATTACGCTTATGAAATCTGTAACCCTAGTGTGAGTTTTTTTAACGTTTACTTTCGCGTTAACTATACTACCGCGGTAACATTTTGACCAATCACACGACCACATTTCTAGTTCTCCAAATTTCCGCTCGGAGCGCTGAACCATTTCCCATACAAATTTTAGTTAACTCAAACGCAAAGTAATAGTTAGAAAACTCACATTAGGGGTACTGAGGTCTTTTGTACTACATTTAGTACAGTTGCAGTGAATTCAATGTTTTATTAGAAATTTCATCGTATTATTAGTGAAAATTGATTATATTTAAATAATTTTGTTTCTTTTAGGTAAATATAGAAATGTTGTATTATTAATAAATTCTAGCTTAATAAATCTGTTTCCACCTTTAGAACAATTTTGCTATAGAACCTTTGATATATGTTTTATTTATCAATTACTTACATTATATTTATTTAAAAAACTACAAATTTATGAACGGTTCGAGGAAAACTTTGATTATTGAGATACCATATCTTAACCACTAAGGAAAAAAATATAAATACCAAATTTAATGTTATATTGAATAACTTTTAGAAGCTAAGTTTACTGGGTTATATACAATCTAAAGAAACGCAGGTATTTTAAAACTTTGCAGAAGAGCGTAGCTTATTTGTTTAAAACAAATCGTTTAATTTCCTGTCTAATCTTTTGAGACTGGTTTGGAATTTAGCTGTTAAAATATTCAAAAATCGATTATACCGAGGAATAATACCGGATTTTATTCTCTGCTAAAAAGAAAGTTTGTTTTCAATCATTTTAAAAACCGATTGTTCGAACACCTCAGGCCTTGTGGCTGGGAGACAATGAATACGGGTAATATAAGTGCAGTTTAAAAAAAAAACGACTCGAAGATTCTACTAGAATACTCAGAGTAGAAATATGGTATAATCTATGAATAAAATAAGTTAATCAAGTTAATGTTTCTCGAAGTCATGAAAAACTTGAATGGTTTAAGTAGGTACTTTAAATAGATTTCTCATCTCATCTCATCGTAGCTAATGATATTTTCATTCTAACTTGAACTAGTGGCGAGCTCGTCGCGGTATTTATAACTCTATAACAATTTCACAAGTTGGTATAGTGAAACTGGGACCTACCTACAGCTTAAAGTACTCTCTAAGGCATTATAATGATGTTGTAGAACGAATGTAGTATTGTTTAAATAAATATTCTCATAAATTTTTTTGCCATTGTTTATTTCTTCAGCAGGTTTTGCATCACGCTATGACACTTAGGAGCCGAGCGACAAATTAAACGGCGGGTATAAAACCGTGAGGCACTGGTAGTTTATTATAAAAATTTGCCATTCTGTGTAGATGCCCTTAACATTGCGACATAGCCATTTTTTTTTAAATTTTATTCTTATCTACCTGGTGGTGAGCAGACCTACAAAGTCTTATTGTTCTTAAACAATATTGATCGCTCCCACTATGCCGGCTAAATGATGCGATTACGAAATGTAGGGTGACAATGGCGTATTGCATTACGAGTATATTTTAATATACCCGCTGCCCTATCGTCAATTCAGCTAGCCATTTCGTAACCGTACCCTGAAATGAGACTACCACCTCGACAAGAAATCGATGCAGTAGTCTCCTGAAAATCGAATGAAATTATTCCAACAATCCTTTTTTTTATTATTATGTTTTATTTATGTACTTGTTTAAACATAGTTCATACAGAACTAAATATTTTCTTTTTATGTCTTAGGAGTCCCTAATAATGTTCCACAGATAACAGTTCTATATTGCCTACAAAATATCTTTACCACACAATTATTTTATATTACTAGAACAAAAGCGACAAAGTATTTAGAGGATACATTTATCTTAATATGTCCCTGAAGACAGTTTCAAGTATTTTCGCGAATTGTTTAGGCGTGAGTCTGTACTTATGCACGTTTGCCACTACTTGTGAAATGTTATTTGAGATACGGTTTGTCTTAGCAAGTTTTCTTGAGAGCATGCTTCACAATAAATAACTAACTTAGTTGCAACTTGTAACCATCCATTGTGTTGTTGTTTCACAAACAGATTTTATTTACACTTTACATATCATCACGGGTGCCTTACAGCGCCCCAGACCGCCTAGAGGGCCCCAGGGTACCCAGTGGAGGGGTTTTAATCTCACCTCGTCGTAGCCCATCGTAGCTTGTCGCGATGTTTTGAATAGACTCAATAACCCATCAATAAACAGTTTCACAAGTTGGTATAGTGAAACTGGGAACGACAGCTTAACGTGCTCTTCGAGGCACTATAGTGTAGTGTTGTCAAACATATGTGCATATTTTTAAGTCTTCAATCAGTGCGTCCAACCAGTAATGACCTCTGATGCCAAAACATGGACACGTACGGTTAGACTGGTCCACAAACTTAAAGTCGCTCAGCTATGGAAAGAGCTATGCTTGGAATTATGGACAAGATTCTGAACGAAGATATCTGTAGGAGAACTAAAGTCATTGGCATAGCTCAAAGAGTCAGTAAGCTGAAGTGGCAGTGGGCTAGTTACATTTGCCGCAGAACAGACAACCGCTGGAGCAAATAGACCCTAGAGTGGAGCCAGGGCTTGGTGCTCGTAGTGTAGGACGCACTGCAGCTAGATGGTGTGACCAATCTAGCTGCAGAACGGTTTAAACGGCCTCAGGGTACCCAGCGGAGGGATTAGCCCATCCTCATTTCGCCGATGGTATTTGGCTAGGAGAACTTGGATGCAAATTGCACAAGACCGGGATCGTTGGCGCTCCTTAGGAGAGGCCTATGTCCTTGTCTAGTAGTGGACTGCAATATGCTAATGATGGTGAAAAAAAAAATACATTGTGTTTACAAATTAAAACTTTTTTTTGGTTATAGACTGAATATAAACCAATTTCAATATTAAAATTATTTATTTTTTAGTAGGCCCTATTTTAAAAGCCTATCAAAAAATCATTACCAATACATTAATATATAAATAATATAAAGTTATTAAGCTTTAAGTATGCCTTCGTTGGATAAATGATAAAGCAAAAAATATTGGTTGAGTATAATTTTAAAGGAATTTATCACATACGTAGTGGCCGAATTGGTCAGACCGCAAACATTAAAACAAATGGGGTCACGGGTTTAAGCCCCGGTGTGTACCAATGAGATTTTAATTTGAAGATATATGTTCAATTGTTTGACAATATCACGTTACAAAGTACAAATTATGTACAATGGGTCTAATCAATTTTAGAAGCTGAAATGGCAGTTTCAAATTATAATTATCAAATTAATATAATTTTATTACATAAATTATATGCCAAAAAAAAGCCAAAATAAAATAAGAATATGGAAATATATTTTGAGATCTAGAAGAACTATCTCTTAAACTAAACTTTTTATTCTATTAATATATTTTTTAGCTCTTGATACGATTCCAGTTTAGCAATCCATTATTTTAGTAAGTATAAGCCTTTCCTAAACTTGAATTATTTAGATCGCCTACTTCTAATTTGCCATGCTGACCATGTTTTTACATTTGTATATATGTTATTATTCCACCAAAAAAAATGGGGGACACAGAACAGAACGCTGATGCTTTTGGTAGTGGTATTTAGAGTACTTAGAAATCTATTATACCGAATATTATAATGATTATTTTAATTTAGTAATTTGTTGTGAATTTCTTATTTTTGAACTTTTATTTTAAACAATATATTTGGGATGTTGGGAGAAAAATCAACGTAGGAAGTGACTGAATCCAGAAGTAATAAGCTAATTTGTATGCAAGTGCGTTTGTTCAGTGGATGCCGCCCTCTCTTTACGACCCCAATTCCTTTCTATTCCGGTGAAAGTTTCATTTTCAACTGGAAAACAAAGCCCAATGCCTGAGAGGAAAGGGTTTATACATGTTTCTTAATTTGACACAAGAAACCATTTATCATTTAAGCTACTTTACTCAAAACTCTCGGAAAGGGTTGATTTTGTTATACATACATACCTAGTTTATATTTAATATAATGAATGATAGTGACAGCTCATAAATTAATATAAAGTTTTATTTTTGTTTTAAAGGTTGTGTAAATTAATATTTGATATAAATAAGTAAATCAAGCTCTTAGTTGCTCAAAATCAAAATATTAATAATAACTTACTTCTGTTAAAGTTAATTATATACATATATTACGCATTACAAGCACAGATTATTAGATATTAAAGTATATTACAAAATTTCAATAACATTAAAAATAAACTTACTAACAAGGGTAAAAAGTTTTAATTCTAAACTACAAAAAAATATATAAAATTTAGTGTCTTTATATCTTTGACCTGGTGTTATTTTAATGCATATATTGTGCGATTTTATTAATTTATTCGTCGACATATTATATTTAAACTATGAACAAGATTTACCTATTATTAGTATAACTGACAGTGTTAAATAACAAACAGGGGAATTTATTATTGTTATTAAATTCCGTACCTTTAATAATGGATATATACGTGGTGGCCCTGTAGGTCCCTGGTTCAAACCCCGATGTACCAATGAGTTATTTAATTTAAAAAAATATGTATACATTTGTTTAATAACACCATCCGTGCATCAAAGACACGTTAAGCTGTCGGTCCCGGTTTCCCTATATTAACTTGTGAAACTGTTTATAGACGGGTTATTGTGTCTATAACCACTAGCTAGCCACTTGGTCGGTGTAGACTCATTCCATCGGCTACGACGAGATGGGCCGCCGTGATGATATTTATAATTAATAATGTTTTTTTTTAAAATTACGTTAATAAACTGGCGGCATTTTATATATAACCTAAATAATCCTTGTATAATATCTATAAGAATAAACTAGTACAATTTTAATGTAAGATTATATTAAAATTGTGCATTAACATATTATAGTGTCTTTATTATATTTTTTTTATACGCTCCTAGATTACCTTGGGAATAAATGCAATACAACTCGGGATTATAAATGAAACAATTGCTGTTATTTATATCCTCGGTTTGTTCTCGCGGCTTTAAGCAGAAAGGAATGAAAATTTGATATACGAGTATTGTCACTGCACACGTGCACTTGGATCCTTATAAATAATTAGCTAAGTATATCATTTTGTAACCGCACTTTGTTTATTATTGTAACCACTTCTAGATGCTAGAGTTGCTACCTATATTAATTATAAAAATAGGTTGGACATTTTTTCTAATAAGATTTAAATTTTTTGGTAATATTATTTTTAAGTTAGCTTTCTTTCAATATCTACTTTACGACCAATTTCTTATTATATAGAATATTACATAGTTAATACGTGGTGGCCGAGTTGGTTAGATCTTGGATTTAAAAACACTTAGGTCCCTGGTTCGAACCCCGGTGTGTACCAATAAGAATTTAATTAAAAAATATATGTACATTTGTTTGACAACACCACTATAGTGCCTCGGAGAGCACGTTAAGCTGTCGGTCCCGGTTTCACTATATCAACTTGTGAAACTGATTATATATGGGTTATTGAGTTTATTCAAAGCATCGCGACGAGCTAGTCACTTGTTAGGTGTAGACTCACACCATCGACTACGACGAGGTGGGATTAAAACCCCTCCGCTGGGTACCCTGGGGCCGTCTAGGCGGTCTCGGGCGCCGTAAGGCACCCGTGATGATATGTATAGTAATAATCATTTATATTTTATAGCCTTAGAACATATATTTTGTTTTATAAATTAGTTAGATTCATCATGTAACAATAGACAGTTGACCTAGAATTTTCCTTCGACATTTAGTGCCTATTTCCTTTCGTAAGTTGTCTATGGGTTTGACATTTTTATTAGCCCAAGAAAGAACCCTTCCCTAACGTAGTGAAAGCGCCGTTCCGGTCCAAACAGGGATTGAATGTATAAATTTCCAATTTCGAAATTGACTTCCATTTGTGATATATAGCTTTTACGTCAGTTCAATTGATATTTTTTTACAAAACAACCTTTTGAAATATAAAATTCAAACCAAGTTTGAATGTTAATATTAAATATACAATAGATTAAAAAACTTAGTTTTGAAAAAGAAGAATTTGCAATGTAAATTAAATTTGCACAAAGGCTTTGGATGAACGAAAATTGTTCTATTTGAATGGTTGTTTTGGAGTTATTTCGTCTGCAAGTTTCGCATTACTATCGAAAGTTTTAAAACTGGCATTCAACTTAATAAGGGACGCTGTAATCGGGTTTTTAGTTTTATTTTTATCTTTGCTTTAGGCAACAGCAATGACGAAACAAAAAGATTGAAATGTCAAACTTAATGTCAAATGTTAGTTAATATTTTATCGAATTAACGTTTGCTGAACCTGCTAATTGGAACCAAGCTAAAGTTCGGGTAGGACTACGTCTTTTAGATGCGTTAGTATATCTGTATACACCGTTTGTCAGAAGACATCGATTTCTTGTTGAGATAGTGGTTATCTGATTGTGGATTTGACGATAAAGCACGTATATTATGGTAGACTTGTAATCCGAATTCGTCTTTATCATTGTCAATGGCATCATTTAGCTGGCATAGTGGGAGCGATCAACGCTTTTAACCAACAATGTACCCTTAAAAAAGCGTCATCGAAATTGTAGGGACACTAATTTATTTAAGTGCTTAATGTTAAGTTAAGGTACCATATATAAAAATATTTATAGTATATTTATTTAAGGCGTGTAAGTAAGAGATGAATATAATACAAATTTAATTTAAAAATAATTAAAAGATATTCAACTCGCGGGTCCAAATTCGTACTACGTAACGTCTTCTTGTCCAAAATACCTCAGTGCTTCAAGTCGAAAGTATTCGATCATGAATCGTGGTTTGTTACTATAGTTCTTATGAAATAAACAACACCTACGCTAAACTGAATTAAAAACTTTATATTAAACATATTAAATATCATTATATAACCTACATTGTAAAGAGTTATATTAAGTTTCATAAGCCCTGATGACATCAAACGAACATCATAAAGATTGGCAGCATGATTCAGTTACCGGATAACTGAGCTTCTATCATGTAACACCATATTATGTGACGTACATCTTCAATTGTTCGTGGGACAAAGGCGTGGAGGTGACGTAAAGGGGTGTGATGATTGACATATTATTAATTGAACAGTGTAAAGTTATAGAAAGTTACATAATAACATGTAGGTAACATTTCGCCTATATTTCCTTTCACAAACTAGACACTATATATATACTAGCTCCCCGCGCAACTTCGTCTGCGTAACTTTAACCGTTTACACAGCGAACACAACGGAAGCTTCAAAAGGAATATTTTTGCCCCATTTTTGCAACATTTTTCATTGATTCTCCCCTTCTACCCATTGCTCATAGTGTGGTGAAATATAGCATATATCCTTCCTGGATAAATACACTAAAATATTTTTTCAATTCGAACTAGTAGTTCCTGATTAAACCAAGAAACAAACTCTTCAGCCTTATAATATTAGTATAGATATACTTGTATATCATTATACCTATATGAGTAACAGGAATAATGATTCTCATATACCTACAAAGATTGTCAAGTGACCGACCCAGTCATGTTTCAAGTTTAGACTGTGGGTTCACCGGGTTTCAGACAACTTACTGCATCGATGTCTAGATTTAGTGTTACGGGTATTACGAAAATTTACATTAGAAGAAATTGAGTATTAGTCCTAGGTACTTCAAAACAGGCTGATATTGTTTTTTTTAATACTTAAAATATGCTTAATTTATATTTATTATTTTAATAAAATCGATATGGATAAGGTGGACATGGGAATTTTAATTTTTATATTTAACATATATTTCTTTATTTGTTAATAAGTACTTATGTTGTGTATTTTTTTGTTATTAAATTATACCTCAAGAAGTAAAAATAAAATAGTTTCTTCAAAACTCTAATATTGAAATAACAAACTTGTAGCAGTTGCATTTATCGCAATGACAATTAATTTTCTGAGTTCATCTTTTCATAACTGGCATAACAGCAAATTATTTCCTCATACAAAATGTAAATTCTCTATGTAAATATTCTCCATCTATTGCAGATTCGAATAAGTAAACAGACGCCAAATCCGGATATGCAAATTAATTGCATTGTGGTTATTGATTTTTAGGCATTGGACAATGGGCTTCCGAGAAATATGAAAAAAAAAAATAAAAAAATGATTTCGAAACTATAGGCTAAAATAAGAAACTAATTTAGTTTTTCGTGCTCTCTAATGCTGTCTTACAAATATATGTAATTTTTTTATTTTAATCAATAACTCGTTGGTATAAATAGGGGTTAAAACCCAATACCTAACCAAGACCCAAGACCTAAAATCCCCCTTTTTTCAACCCTTGTTTAAACCCAAGACCTAAAATCCCATTTTTTTAAACCCACGACCTAAATTCCCTTTTTATAACCCTTGTTAACCCAAGACCTAAAATCCCCCTTTTTTCAACCCTAGTTTAAACCCAAGACCTAAAATCCCCTTTTTTAAACCCTTTTTAAACCCAAGACCTAAAATCCCTTTTTTAAACCCAAGACCTAAAATCCCCTTTTTTTAAACATAAGTTGTAACCAACTTTACAAAAAAATATGATTATATAACCAAGAAATATATTTTTGTACTACGCTAAACAGTAGTGAAATACCATACTACAATCGCGATTGCTTTGTATCGGCAACGCAATCATTAACACAACAATCTGCATAAGTCATTAAAACTTTACTTAACAAATTATAATATCCGCTACCCTAATTTAGAAAGGAGCTGAAACAGGGGATTACACTGATTGGGCTTCCTATTCCGGGGACATTAGCCCGGGATAAATGAAAGAATCGGGCTGTAGGAAAAGGAAAATTTTACTTTAAAGCTGATGAACTTTTTGTTTAAATTTCACCATTGTATTTCGAGGTCGGGTTCGATTCCCAACCGGGCCTAAATCATGTATTATATTTAGTTTTTATTTTCACTGAATTAAAGTTTTTAATTGACTTACATATATAGTTTCGTAATTCAGTAATTTGCTAAAACCAAAATTATATATTAATTTATTATAAAGAAAAACTGGGAAAACTACATAAGACTATCACTGGGCACGCTATAAAATTTCTAACAAAAAAACAAAGATGTCAATTTGGAAAAAAAAATGGAACTCCCAATATTTTATCTGTTTATGCGTGCACAAACAGATAAAAAATGTAACTTATTTATTTATTTCAGTTCTATTTGCAAAAGTTTTCAATGTACAGACACCTAAGGTCAACTTTAATAAAATAAATAAACCAATAAAGCCATGTTTCAGTAATTCGATTTTGAATCAAATCAGCTTGTGCAAACAGACAAAAAAAAAATCCTGTTTATTTCTTTCCGCACTTTATTTACAAAAGTTTTCAATATACAGACACCGAAGGTCTACGATTTTATTATTATAGGCTTTGGCACACAAATAAAAATAATAATAATTCATTTATTTTACTTAAATAAATTAGTATAAGCAATGTTTGCGTAACCTAAAACCAGCCTCACTCAAGTAATATGCGGTAGGTACAACATTATCTTTTAATGAATATTTACTGTAAATTCCCACAAGAGAGCTGAAGATGCCGACAAAACTGTATTAAGCTCAAATATACCCCAATTTAGTTACAAAGGAAAATGAACTCTGTGTAGATAGAAACACAAGTCTTTTTGTGTAAATAACGGTAGCTTTACAATAGAGCATCACTTGAGTACTAAGGCGTTGCTCACAAAGCTTAGAATACTTCTAAAGGTAGAGAGACTTGAGCTTGGAGACTATCTCTTTGAACTTTTGTGGTCAGCGAAGAAGTTCTTGACAAATAATATAAGCTTTATTTTAGGGCTTTTAATGTACAGAATTCTGGGATTCAATTCCACTTTAGTATGTATCTTTCACGGGTGCCTTACGGCGCCCGAGATCGATTAGACGGCCTCATTGTACCCAGCGGAGAGGTTTTTAATCCCATCTCGTCGAAGCGGATGGTATGAATCTACACCGAACACGTGGCGTAGCGATATTTGGATAGATTCAATAACTCACCAATAAACAGTTGCACAAGTTGGTATAGTCAAACTGGGACCGACGGTATAACAGAGGCACTATAGTGGTGCCGTTAAAAAATGTACATATTTTTTTACATTAAAAACTCATTGGTACACACCGGGGTTTGAACCAGGGACCTAAATGTTTTTTTAGTTTAAGGTCTAACCAACTCGGCCACCATGTATATACATATACATTATGGTTTTACAGATTAGCAATTATAATAAATTATCTATTATTTGGGCATTTTTTGTTATTTTTAATTGCATAGTCATGTGATGTTACAATTAAAAATGAAATAAAAATTATATTTGAATTAGGAATCTATCATTTTTATACGGTTGTTCATTGTGTTTTCTCATTTAATTGTTTTATATTTATGAATTAAACTAACAAGCTGTAAAAGTAAATGTTATTTGCAAAAGAAAAAAAAAATCTTTGTTACAATATTTATGGCAAGACTTACTTATTGCAGTACACAAGGATCTTTTTAGAACGGAAAGTATCTTTAAAATAATGGATTGGTCATATTTCACATCATTCAATTCCATGTATAAATACATCTTTGTGTTAGTAATTATGCACATAATTAAGTAAAATTATTATGAAAATGATTTTATATCCATTACTAATTGTTATTTATCCATAGATATTAACTTCTTTTATACTTACATAGTTGATTTATTTTTATAAAACTACGTCACAGAAGTAGGTAGAGAAACTGCCTATTGTTTTTCCAGAACCTCAAGGGTATTCTTTCATCTCGCTTAGGTTCAAAAATAGACGGAGTTTAAAAAAACATATTTTTTTAAAGTCGACGTATATTCTTTTGAAAATGAACATGAACACGTTTTATTCTGGCATACAAAAACTACGGCAACCAGCTGTCTCTACAACACGTTCGTTATTTGTAATATGTGTAGATTTTTTTTTTTTTTGAAGGTAAAGATATTACAAAATATAAAATAAATAAACCTAGAAAAATAAACCAAACCAAATTTAAATTAATGAAAAAAAAAATGACTGTATGAGGCGCCACTTGGTAAGTACCTTTTTATATGGCATTGCTGCTAGCGTTTATAGATATAAATTTTAGAATTTATATATTATCTTTACGGTTGTGATTCTACTCAATGGTAGTCAGCAATTATCAATTAGCACGACAGCTGGTTATTCTAAACGTTTTTTAAAGGAAAAATATTATTATTTTGTTATTTGTTAAATTTAATAGCGATTGAAAAATCGGCCCTTAAACAAATAAATCGCTAAGTATATTAAACGTAGGTATATTATTATGCAAATAAATATATAATTATTATTATTGTTATAACTTAAAATAGATATTTCTCCAAATAACATAAACAAAAATTATGTACATTATATTAAAATTTATGTACATTTGTTTGATAACACCACTATAGTGCCTCGAAGAGCACGTTAAGCTGTCGGTCTCGGTTTTATTATACCAACTTGTGAAACTGTTTATAGATGGGTTATTGAGTCTATTCAAAACATCGCGACGAGCTAGCCACTTGTTCGGTGTAGACTCACACCATCGGCTACGACGAGGTGGGATTAAAAACCCCTCCGCTGGGTACCCTGGGGCCGTCTAGGCGGTCTCGGGCGCCGTAAGGCACCCGTGATGATATATATATATATATATATATATATAACATAAACAAATATATGTATTTGGAGAAAGTGGTTTCAAATTTTAAATATGTGCGGTACCACTCGTAAAGAAAGTTATAATATTAATATTTTATTTATTTGCATAAAAATATATACACATAGTCATATATTATCTATATGCCAATTTACTCTATGACAATTCTAGCCTAGGTACAAAACAGATTTGTATAATACTAACTAAACGACGTAACTTTTGAATTTAAACTTTTGTCGAAGAAAGCTGAACTTGTTGTTTGCCTCCGATTTTCTAGAATTGCTTCACTAATGCGACCAAAACTTCTGTATTTCGGCGCCATTTGCTATAACTTCCTGTTTTTCAAGATTTCCATTTTTGGTCTTAATGCTTCTGAAAATAGTTAGGTATTATATTATCTAACTATTTTACTACCTATCTGGACCTGGGGAAAATTCGAGAATTATAACTAAAATACATTTACCTACCACACACTCACAACATCACACACACAACACACACTCACAACATAACACACACAATATCACAAATCACACTCATCTACACAAATCATTACTAATACAAAAACTTTTAATTCTAAGCTGCGTTCAAAATCGGGGTAAAAATTAACCTATGCGATCTCTCGGGAAAAAGAAAGATTAAATGTATCTTTATTTTTCCCATTTATGTGTATATTCCATCTCTTTCTTCTCCCCGAGAGATCGCATGGGTAATAATTGAATTTTGGGACAATAATAATTTTTATATTCTCATTATACTTGTCGCTAAATATGTGCTTTAATATTATTATATTTTAATAACTTTAATATTAATATTGATGTATTTTTTTTTTTGATTCACTTAATTGATGTTAATGATTAATTGAGACACATACAATTCTATTTTTTATAGAGTGAGATCAGTTATATTTTATTGAGGCACGGCATGTGACTGTATCTTTCCCGATTAAGATGAACCTGCCAACGCATAATAATTGAATATGAAATTCGAACCAAAAAAAAAAAATTTGGTCAGCACCTAATAACTAATTGAAGACCATAATATAACGTTCGTGGTGTAGTGGTTGACCTGTTGGCATTGTATATGATGGTCGTGGGTTCGATTATCACACCTGGATAAAAAAAAATTTGGTCAGCACCTAATAACTAATTGAAGGCCATAATATAACGTTCGTGGTGTAGTGGTTGACCTGTTGGCATTGTATATGATGGTCGTGGGTTCGATTATCACACCTGGATAATAATATTAGAACAGACAGTCTGCATTGATATAGGTGTTTATTTTTAATTTATTTATATAAATTCTTTATTGCACATAAAATAAAATTACAGTACATAGGCGAGCGTAATGCCTTAGGCATTATCTACCAGCTAACCTTTGGGAGAGTGAAAAATGTATTCAAGCGTGCAGAATGAAAATGTTACCTAAAATATTAAGTAAATATATCCTACATACAGATATATTTTTTTATATGTCAATATACATAGAATACAAATCACTATACCTACATATAATACACTTTACTATACTATATATATAATACATATTACTATACATAAAATACGTGGTGGCCTAGTTGGTTAGACCTTGGACTTAAAAACACTTAGGTACCTGGTTCGAATCCCGGTGTGTACCAATGAGTTTTTAAATTAAAAATTTATGTACATTTGTTTGACAACACCACTATAGTGCCTCGGAGAGCACGTTAAGCTGTCGGTCCCGGTTTCACTATACCAACTTGTGACACTGTTTATAGATGGGTTTTTGAGTCTATTCAAAACATCGCAACGAGCTAGCCACTTGTTCGGTGTAGACTCATTCCATCGGCTACGACGAGGTGGGATTAAAACCCCTCCGCTGGGTACCCTGGGGCCGTCTAGGCGGTCTCGGGCGCCGTAAGGCACCCGTGATGATACATACTATACATAAAATACTTGCTATACAAACATTAGTACATAGCGAAAATGGCACCTAAAATGCTTTAAAGTGGGTTAATTAGTACTCTTTATAAAACATAATAATGTATTAGCAAAACTCTAGCTTAGTTTGTAACAATGAAAATACGAGTGAAGTGTCCTTATACCTATTGATTTCATTTTATTATATCTCTAAGTAGATCACTACATCCAAAGCTTTTTTTTATATACTACTTCTCATTTTATATTTACGCATTAATAAATTATGCATAATAATGTTATTTTTATATTTTAATATTTCTCTAAGTAGATTACTACATCCACTCTTTTTATATAGTACGCATTTTATAATTACGCATTATGGATTAGGTATAATCTTTAGTATTTTATTTATTGCTTAGTACATTTGTAATTTACCGTATATTTAAAATAGAGTTTAACATTTATTTATAATATTTTATTAAACAAAATAATTAAGTACGTAATAAATCGAAAGTTAGCAAACTATAAATTGTAATCGTAAAACTATTGGCGGAACGGACGTGCGCTCCCGCCAGCAGCCGATTACAGAATGAATGACGTTCGTTGAACCTGAAGGATAGGGGTTGTTTACACTGATTGAAAACGTGCCGAGATTTATCGCGTACCAATTACATTGTACGTGAAGTATCGTAGATCAACTAATTCAACCAGCTGCCCGTCTTAAGGGGTAAATAACCTTCTTAATTTTTTTTTACTAACAGAGAATACCATTACAATACTTAAGATAATCTATACTAATTGGTATTTTTTTTAGGTAATAACTTATTATAATTTTATTATTATACGTGGTGACCTACTTGGTTAACCTGTAAACTTAAAAACTTTACAGTTTTTGCTTACAAGTTCATACCCAATTGCGTACTTTTTATGTAAAAAAATAGTATATTTGTTGACAGCACCAGTATAAGAGCACGTTAAGCTGTCAGACACAATTTATATATACCAACTGTGAAACTACTTGTACACAACTGTGAAACTACTTGTAAGGCACATACGATAGTACTTCTTTAAAATACTTTTTTTTGAACCTCGACACCAATGTATACCAATAAAAACATTTGTCTTATAAGACTAATATGTGCCTCGGAGATTACAATAAGCCATCGAAGTCAGGTTTACTTACAAGAACTTATAAAATAGTGTTAGGATTGCAGAGGCTATATACTACTGCGGCGAACTCAATAGATTTAGGCCCAGTTTTAACTCTTTATAAAGCTACAGGTTCATTCGTGTATAACATATTTATGCTCCCTTTGAAATGAGTCAATCAAATACTAACTAGCAACTCTATAATCTATTGAGCACCGAATTAACAGCAGATTGCGATGATCGAGGCATTATAGCCTAGATTATAAACGAAAAGTAGTTTTCTATATTATATAGATTACTAAGATATGTGTGCGACGAAGCTCTATAAGCTCCATTAATGATATCCCATTTAAAGATTGGACCACCAGATATAGGAGGGGTTTTAAATGTCGTTACCATTTTTCCAAACCGAATAGAGCCTTTCGACTTTCAATGTTTTTAAATCGTATGTTAGAGGCTTTATCCTGTATTTATTTTTCCAGACAATTATAGTTTAAGGTCATTTTATGTTTTCTTTTCGTTAGATTGTAGAAATAACGACAACCTTTATGTACGTACAGTGGTCACAAGACGGGAACCGTTTCAAGCCAAAAGCACATGTAATGTAGTGGACTAGAGTGCACTACTAATTGTTTTCATTATCCCTTTTAATATTATCACATACCTAATAATAATATATTGAAACATGATTTTGTTTTTGATAAAGCTAACGTCTCTTTTATAAGAAACAGAAAGTGGCTACTGGGTCCTATTAAGACTTCCTTATTATTATTATTATTATTATTAGAGCTTCCTTATTGTAGGAGCGTGTTGTTTTAATTAAAACTTGGAATTGGGGTGTTATATGACAAATAGTATGATGAGCAATAATATAATTAATACTTACTTACCGGCTACGGGCCAACAAAACCTAGTAAGTATTAAATTATTTATATAATAAAATTATATATTATATTTTTCTTGATAAATGAATATTTAACATAATTGTATAGGTTTAAAAAAACAATTAGAGTAGATTATGAGATAAATAAATATTTTAATTATAATATTAGGCACTAGTTTTTTTTTATTATAAATCAATTTACTTTTATTTATTAAAATGTTAAAGATAATTATATAAAATTTATCTAAAAATGATCGTGCATCTTGACTAAGTGTAGAACAGGCCTTATTTTCTCATCCCACCTTCGTACCTGGCTGTCAATGCTGTTGCTCTCCTGTTCTGCCCTTAGCTAAAATATATTGCATATAGAACTACCTACTATGCAATAATTTTGATGAACACTACTCTATGCAGTTCGAGCGTATAGCGTTAGATGGCGCTGCTTTAAAAAAATAGAGCACTTGTAATTTTGATTTTGTAAACAGTAATTATTATTTATGTTTGTAAATTTAACATTTTCTAGATATTACTTAAGTGTCTTTTTTTTGGGTTATTGTTTTTTTTCCAATAAGCACTTTTGTAATAAGATTAAGGTCCATCTTTTTGTCCGAATGAAAATAGTAGTCTTCCTAGGATTTAACTCTAATTTGTTTAATATATACAGGGTGAATTTGAAAGGATGTACTTTGGGCTAAAATGAGGTGCTGTTGATCAAATCGAACAACTTTTTCCATGGAACCATGTGTCGCAAATAAAAAAATACTTTGTCTTCCCCATACAAATTGGTCATTTTAACATTATTAGTTTATATGGAGAAGGCAATTTATTTTTAGCCCAAAGTACATCCTTTTAAAATCACCATGTATATCTAAATATATATAACTCAAAGGTGACTGACTGACATAGTGATATATCAACGCACAGCCCAAACCACTAGACGGAACGGGCTGAAATTTGGCATGCAGGTAGATGTTATGACGTAGGCATCCGCTAAGAAAGGATTTTGATAAATTCTACCCCCAAGGGGATAAAATAGGTGATGAAAGTTTGTATGATAAAAAAATAACTATTCCACGCGGACAAAGTCGCGAGCACAGCTAGTTCTCGTATGAAGTTAGTAAATTGTAGCTTCTTACCTTTACTCTATTATTTGACAACACCACTATCTAATTAGTGTCTCGGAAAGCTTAACGTGCTTTCCGACAGCTGTAGGTCCCAGTTCCACTATACGAGTGTCCATAAAAATATATAAACGGCAATTTTGATGTACACATTGATATAATATTAATGCTTATGTGCTCTGGTGGTTACGCCTATAGGTTGCATTCGGAGGTCGTGGGATCGATTCCAACTTTTGACAATACAATATTAGTACGTTTTTATGTGCAGTTGTACATGCTTTGGGCGTTTATAATATGTATTAGTATCGGTGTTTCTGGTACACATAGTACAAGTCTAGAGCTTAGTTTGTGTCCAAAGCTATATGTGCCTACACATTATACTTTTATTTTTATTTCAAATATTATTTAAGATATTTAATGACTTGGATCCTAATTAATCAAGTTGAATATCTATAATAAAATTTTAACTATTCGATAATACATCCAAAGATAATCTAAATATGTGAAGCATATTTAGATGAACTTTATTATGATTAAATTACCAGACAACAAAAGGCAACTTTATTTAATACTATCTCAAAAAACTTATGTACAAACATTTCAATAGAAATCTACTGAAAACTGGAAAACCCATAGTCTGGATAATAAAACATAACTAGGTCACTTGCCGGTTTTTATAACTCAATGGCGGAAGTAACGAATGCTTAGTAAGGGCCTAAAGCTAATACAAAAGCTAGTTTATTGTATAGAAATACATCTCTGAAGTGAAATACTGATGAAAGCATCAGGAAATGCATTCGTTTTTATTTTTTACTACTTTGAGTTTAACGTCATTAGTGCACGAATACTTTTGCAAATTTCAAATTTAATCCCTGGACTTTAGAGTGGTTTTTGAAAATAAACTTGCTTTTGAATATGCAATTTTATGCGAAATATGACGTTTAAATAAATGCATAATTTATACTTCCACTTCACTTATTTGCCGCTGTTAAAGCTTTAAGTAGGTACCTTCAAGGAATTTAAAATCAAATTATACATACTTTAAAAATTGTTGCTTAAGAGACTAGTTTAACTTGCTTTCACGTTCAAAAACTGTTAAATGACCTAGCCAGAATTCGATTTTAGTCTGTGGGTTTACCAAATTTCAGGAGACTACTGCATCGATTTCTTGTCTAGGTGGTAGTTTTCCTTCAGTCTTAGGTTACAAAATTACGCCCCCACGGTACCGGTAAACTGATGGCAATCATTGCTATTTAGCAACATTATATTGAATAACCCCATTCATGGACTTTATAGGTACGCTTACCACCAGGTAGATCAAATTAACATGCCGTGCTCCCATAAAAAAATGAACTTAGGGGACTGAATTTGTCTAGTAATGTTCTTTCCACATATTGCTCTGGTCACAAACTAAGCTCTAGGCTTGTACTATGTGTACCAGAAACAACGATATATAATACATATTATATTTATTATATTTTATAAACACCCAGACCATGACAGGCTGTACAGAAAAAACGTACTAATATTTATTTGCCATAAGTGGGAATCGAACCCACGATCTCTGGATTTAACGCTGAAGGCGCAACCAATATTCTTCGGAGGCTGTGAGAGATTAGTTTTTATTGCAACTATAATTTTTATATTTACACAACAAATGAGTATTTTCATGCTAACAGATAAAATGATCAAACGCCTTCACTTTTAATAATAATTTATAAAATTGATTATTAAAAAAATATGAAAACCTGAAAAGTTAAAGGCTCAAAGATATATAACAAAAAAGTTTAAGAAATTACATACAATTTACGAAATATAAATTACAAGTGCTCTCTTTGTTTAAAGCAGCGCCATCTAACTCTAAACGATGGAACTGCATGCTGCTGCATTACGTGTTGGTTTTGACGGAAACGGCCAAACCGCTTCCGAATACTAGTTCTTGCGCCTTTAGCGTTGTATCCGGAGGTCGTGGGTTCGATTCCCAACTATGGCGAAAAATATTAGTTCTTTTTTTTTGTATAATTTATCATAGTCTGTGTCTTTATAATAATATAATATATATTAGTACCATTGTTTATGGTACACATAGACAAACCTAGAATTTAGTTTGTGACCAATATGACCTTTATACAGGGTGAATTTGAAAGGATGTACTTAGGGCTAATATGTGGCTCTTCAAATCGAACTACTTTTTCCATGGAAGAATATATATCTTTACGGGTGCCTTACGGCGCCCGAGACCGCCTAGACGGCCCCAGGGTACCCAGCGGAGGGGTTTTAATCCCACCTCGTCGTAGCCGATGGTATGAGTCTACACCGAACAAGTGGCTAGTCGCGATGTTTTGGATAGACTCAATAACCCATCTATAAACAGTTTCACAAGTTGGTATAGTGAAACTGGGACCGACAGCTTAACGTGCTCTCCGAGGCACTATAGTGGTGTTGTCAAACAAATGTACATACATTTTTAAAAAACTGTTTATAGATGGGTTATTGAGTCTATGCAAACATCGGGACGAGCTAGCCACTTGTTCGGTGTAGACTCATACCATCGGCTACGTTGAGGTGGAATTAAAAACCTGGGTACCCTGAGACCGTATAGGCGGTCTCGGGCGCCGTAAGGTACCCGTGATGATTTATATATATACTATGATAAAACTAACAATAAAAAAAAAATGTTTTGACAGCCTCCGTAGACTAGTGGTTGCGCCTTTGGCGTTCTATCCGGAAGTCAGGGGTTCGATTCCCACCCATGGCAAAAAATATTAATACGTTTTTTTTTACAGTTGCTATGGTCTGGGTGTTTATACAATAAAATATATATTATATAGTTGCTTCTGGTACACATAGTACAAAGCCAGAACTTACTTTGTGACCAGAGAAATATGTGTAATTTGTCCTACATATTATTATTATTATTAAAAATAAATCTACCCATGGAAGTATAACTTACCCTTGTTAATTATATGTCTAGATAGCTCCTAAAATTAGCATTTTATAATCTTTTCCCATCACAAGGACACTCATTTATTACACCTAATCTACGTTTGGTATAATCGCGTTTATCTTGAAGCGTTCACCCTGAAGAACTTAGGATATACTTGACTTATAAATCACGCTGGCTTTACTTTAACCAGTCAACAAATCACCGTTTGGACCTTGTGGCGAACTAGATTTATGACCTGAGGTCTTACTATTGTTTCGTCGCACTATCGAATTACTGCAAAATAAAAAAAATGTCTATGTTAAGCTGTCGGTTTTAGTTTTATTATTTGAGTTATTGGGTCTATTTATCCGCTACTAGCTAGCCACTTGTTCACTGTAGACGTCTACGAAGAGATAGGATTAAAAATTCTTTCGACTTACCCTGAGACCGTTTTGGTATACAATTCAAAAAGACTCGTAATGCAAATACGTCCATGTTGCCGCCCATTTCGTAACCGCATCATTTAGCCGGCATAGTGGGAGCGATCAATATCGTTAAACGACAATGTATTGATCTACCCCATTCATGGACTATGCCATGCTCTATTAAAATAGCAATAACTTAGATTTTACTAAAGGTTACTAAAAAAAAATTAGGTATTATTTTTAATTCACGGGTTCAAACCCCGATGTTTACTATTTTATATAATATTATATAAAAAAAATACATTTAATTTTGACAAAGTTATCGGTCCCAGTTTCACTATACCAACTTGTGAAACTGTTTATAGATTATTCATAAAAACTTATTGAAGCCTTGAAGAGCACATTAATTATAGAAGGAGTTCTCTCTTTTACGCATAATCATTTTTGTTGCTAAAAAAAAGAGACAAAACCTTCCATAATGTCCTTTAAGGACTCAATAAGTTTCTAGAAATACCAGTGTACGTCTAACAAAACATTGCGACGATCTGGCCACTTGTTCGGTGAAGACTCAGAATACATTGACTACGACGAAGTGTAGATAACGAGAGTATTACGTCATTGCAACGGTTTCAGTCTATTATATTTACTTAATTGTGGTAAAAGGTGTAAAAAGTGTATACTCATGAATAGCAAAAGCGGTTAAATTGTTTGTTTTAAATTATATTTTGTCTGAAAAGCCGTAAAGAACGTATTTTACGAGACCAGATTCAATTTTACTATCCCAGGAATATCATATCCTAGGAATATCATAAACTATTACAAAATTAATGCCATTTCAGCTGGCCTGTTTTTGTACATATATTATTATTAATAAATAAATATTTATTTCATAATATTTTATTAATTATAAATTCTTCCAGATTTCGATTTGACAATTATATAATTTACAAAATTTGTTTTCAACTATAAAATTAAAATTAAACAGTAGGTATTGTTAGCATTTGTTACAAAAATATAGATACAGAACATTAAAGATAAAATAAAAATAAATTTGTTACTTATGAAACATTGATGATGGCACACAAAAGTAATAATTATAAATATAATGTACCTCTGACATGTCATATATATTGCTAAGGTTACAAACTAAGCTCTAGGCTTGTACTATGTGTGTCAAAGTCAAAAATATTTATATTACGTAAAACTTTACATGCATTTATGAAAAAATATTTTAATATATATTTACTTTATGTCCTGTTTTTAATGTCCATGAAACTTTATATAGAAATTATATACGTGGTGGCCAAGTTGGTTAGACCTTCCACTTAAAAACACTTAGGTCCCTGGTTCGAATCCAGGTGTGTACCAATGAGTTTTTAATTTTAAAAAAATATGTACATTTGTTTGACAACACCACTATAGTGCCTCGGAGAGCACGTTAAGCTGTCGGTCCCGGTTTAACTATACCAACTTGTGAAACTGTTTATAGATGGGTTATTGAGTCTATACAAAATATAGCGACGAGCTAGCCAATTGTTCGGTGTAGACTCATACCATCGGCTACGACGAGGTGGGATTAAAACCCCTCCACTGGGTACCCTGAGGCTGTCTAGACGGTCTCGGGCGCCGTAAGGCACCCGTGATGATATGTATGTAAATAAAACGGGAACTTGTGCCCTTGCATGTGAATAAGAATGTGTACCAAAACAAAAAATACTATAACAAATTTTATAACTACGCAGTCTATTGCAAATAGTACAGTAAAACTTTTACACGTTTTGGCATTTGAACCCCGGATACAACATATAGTCTGTGTATTTAAGGATATCCTCAAAATTTGCCATGCAAACAACAACCAATATAATTGAATAGTTGTATGCTAATAAACCTACCCTGCTTTACATCCTGTATTGAATTACCTGACGTAGCGTAGTAGGTATCTCCTGTTTGTAAATCATGAAATCGACGCTTCAATAAATTTGGAAGCCTAAAGGCTTATGAAGAATTCAATATGTCTATGAAAATTTAAATAAACTGCACCGGTAAATGTAATTAGTGATGAATATTTAATAAAATATATTCATCCTATCATTATTTGCTATATTAAAAATACAGTTTTTAAAAGAGAACACTTTTAGATGAAATATATTTTTATCTACAAATTATTTAAAATGTTTTAAATTTAAATAAAGGTACTATACCGACTAGACGGGCGGCGTCAGAGTACCTCTGTACCGAACAAGGGGCTAGCTCGTCACTGTGTTTGGATAGACTAAATATATCATCTATAAACAGTTTTACAAGTTTGTATTGTGAAACTAGGATCTACAGCTTAATGTGCTGTCCAATTCATTAATAATGGTGTTGTCAATGTCTTATGTACTTTTGGTACATAACATAATTTATTTACGTGGTGGCCGAGTTGGTTAGACCTTGCATTTAAAAACACTTAGGACCCTAGTTCGAATACCGGTGTATAATGACTTTTTAAATACAAAAAAAAATATGTACATATTGTTTGACAACACCACTATAGTGCCTCGGAAAGCACGTTCAGCTGTTTCACTATACCAACTTGTGAAACTGTTATATAGATGGGTTATTGTGTCTATTCAAAACATCGCGATGAGCTAGCCACTTGTTCGGTGTAGACTCATCACCATCGGCTACGACGAGGTGGGATTAAAACCCCTCCACTGGGTACCCTGAGGCTGTCTAGACGGTCTCGGGCGCCGTAAGGCACCCGTGATGATATGTATGTAAATAAAACGGGAACTTGTGCCCTTGCATGTGAATAAGAATGTGTACCAAAACAAAAAATACTATAACAAATTTTATAACTACGCAGTCTATTGCAAATAGTACAGTAAAACTTTTACACGTTTTGGCATTTGAACCCCGGATACAACATATAGTCTGTGTATTTAAGGATATCCTCAAAATTTGCCATGCAAACAACAACCAATATAATTGAATAGTTGTATGCTAATAAACCTACCCTGCTTTACATCCTGTATTGAATTACCTGACGTAGCGTAGTAGGTATCTCCTGTTTGTAAATCATGAAATCGACGCTTCAATAAATTTGGAAGCCTAAAGGCTTATGAAGAATTCAATATGTCTATGAAAATTTAAATAAACTGCACCGGTAAATGTAATTAGTGATGAATATTTAATAAAATATATTCATCCTATCATTATTTGCTATATTAAAAATACAGTTTTTAAAAGAGAACACTTTTAGATGAAATATATTTTTATCTACAAATTATTTAAAATGTTTTAAATTTAAATAAAGGTACTATACCGACTAGACGGGCGGCGTCAGAGTACCTCTGTACCGAACAAGGGGCTAGCTCGTCACTGTGTTTGGATAGACTAAATATATCATCTATAAACAGTTTTACAAGTTTGTATTGTGAAACTAGGATCTACAGCTTAATGTGCTGTCCAATTCATTAATAATGGTGTTGTCAATGTCTTATGTACTTTTGGTACATAACATAATTTATTTACGTGGTGGCCGAGTTGGTTAGACCTTGCATTTAAAAACACTTAGGACCCTAGTTCGAATACCGGTGTATAATGACTTTTTAAATACAAAAAAAAATATGTACATATTGTTTGACAACACCACTATAGTGCCTCGGAAAGCACGTTCAGCTGTTTCACTATACCAACTTGTGAAACTGTTATATAGATGGGTTATTGTGTCTATTCAAAACATCGCGATGAGCTAGCCACTTGTTCGGTGTAGACTCATCACCATCGGCTACGACGAGGTGGGATTAAAAACCCCTCCGTTGGGTCCCTGAGGTCGTCTAGGCGGTCTCGGGCGCCGTAAGGCACTTGTAATGATATTTATTTATAAAAACTCTTTGTTGTTCTGAAACAGGGTCCTAAAAACTGAAGTCTAAGTCGTAAGCCTAAGCAACTTGGCTAACACGTCAAATAAAAAAAATCCATAATACATTAACATTTAGGTGCGAGGAATGTCTTTATAACTTTGTAGGCCAACCTGTCTCGTTACAATACAATACAATGCAAAAGGCGTCAAGTGATCTAGTTATGTTTCGGTTTCAGGGTTCTGCTACGAAATGGTTGATTTTGACGATAAAGAAACGAGGATATTAAAATAGACTTGTATTGCAAATAAGTACGTCTTTGTCGCCGTCTATTTCGTAATCGCATCATTTAGCCGGCAAAGTGGGTACGATCAACATTGTTAAACAACAATGTATTGATCAGTGCCATTCATGGACTTTGTAGGTCTGCTTACCATCAGGTAGATGCAAAGTCACATGATGTGCTTCTACTCAGAACGTTATTTATCGTTAGTTTGTGTTTTGTAAGTATTACCTTCTCTAAACTATGCTATTAAAATTTGGCTGCGTATTTTTGTAAACTAAGCGTTTGGCTGGCATTTAGCCAAAATATAGTCTCAAAGAATAAGGTTCAATCAGGCATTTACGAATTGAAAACTTTAAAACGACTTCTATTGGAAATGAGACAATTAAATATTTCTTGGACTTGAAAAGTATTAAAAGTTATGGATGAAAATAATATTAACTTTTTCCATTCTATTAAAAACAAAAGTAGACACTTATATGCCTTATTAAATGCCTAATTCAAGTTTGACACAATTTTAACAGATTCTTTGAATCTAAAGTAAACAAAAACGTTTACCGTCGGAACCTGGCGCAATTTCCAGATATTTCGTAATGTCTGGAAATTGCGCCAGGTTCCGTATTTAATATTTTTAAACTACTTTTTCCTTTTAAATATTATTGTAATTATTATTAATATTTAAAAGTACGTATATCACTACAGACAAAAACTAAGCTCTTGGCTTGTTTAAGGTATATAAATACTTTTATACTAGAAATTACAATGCTACATTAAAAATAAAAAAAGAATATAGAATAATAAAAAAAAACATTGAAACAGATACTCACGCCGCGGCAAATACCCAATTATTTGTTCATTCATTTACGTTATTGAAATTTTAATTATTGGAAATATATATTTGAAAGCATTCGATTTTACACGGATTTTACACAGCAAAATGTAACAAGAATTCTACTTTTTGGGTTTGTGTTTTATTATGCGAAATGATGTCACATTACGCACTCATTAAAAAAGATGAATAATAAGCATTTATAATTTGTCATACCTCTATATCAATTTTATATGTGTGTCATACCTCTATATCAATTTTATATTTGTGTTCAATGGTCCTTAGTTTTTTGTGCTACTTTCCTAATATTTTTTCTTGTTACCAATGGTCTTCCTATAAATAAATAAAAATAAAATAAAATCAATCGTTAAGTTAACATTTATTTATAATTTCAAGAAAGCGGTATGTAAAGTTACTAATACAATTTATTAAAAATAAAAAAAGAATATATTTAGTCCCAATAGTGCTAATACAATTTGAATTCTTTTTAAAATTAATAATTAAATATAATATTATCCTGATAAGGAATTTATAAAAAAAAATCATAAATATAAAATACTGAAAAAAGTAAAAATAAAAAACAGACTCATCTGCCATCTAGTATTAGAAACTAGGACTTCTAACTTCACTCGTATAAGAGTTATTAGAGGGCGTCTGTGTATATGTAGAAAACAAGCAATGACAAAATTCGTGAGGGGTGACTGGAACCTGGTTGGCTCAGCGGTTGAGCGCCTAGCCGCGATAGGGAGGTTCGTGGGTTCGAGTCCCATCCATCAGGATTTTTTTCATTGCATTTTTATCTTTAAAAATTAAGTTTAATTTTAAAATCCATTTTATTTGCCAGAACTTATAACATTAATTTTCAAAACATTGGCTTAGAAAATATGAATATTGTAGCAGGAAATGGAGTATTCAGAAAAAAATCTTAGGATTTACTTGCAGAAGCTCTGGTCGTATTCCCCGTATTTCGGTGTACCCTTCCATCTGACAAAATTCCTTGTATTCTTGTGACTCCTGGAATCAGCAGATCCGACGGCAGGCGTCCTGGCGATATTATATGAGCCAATAGAAAATCGAAATTTTGGGATGCGACTTGCGTAGATACCTATGCAACGTTAAATATTTTGGCTACCTCATCGATGTTCAACCGCTACCACTGCTGAAGCCAGGGTACGAGCTTCAGCATTGTTAGCGGTACGAGGACCAGACCCAAACTTATCAGCTTGTGGGTTTTGGTATAGAAACTTCGGGAACGCTCAGTCCCGAGGCAAAGGACTTTATTCATGACACGTGGCTCGGGAATCGTGTATTTTCATGTGGAAAACCAAATGCCACAGCTTCTTTCAACAAAAAGTCAGGATTGCCATTCAATTTGGCAATGCTGCCAGTCTTATAATTACTCCGGATTTTTATTATTTTATTTACTAAGTAAAATCTAATTTAATTTAATGTAATGTTTTGTAACTTATTTTTTACATAAAACTATGCTGAGTATATTACATCCTCAAAAAATACACATTCAAGAATTAATACGTAAATAAAACCAATATCTATCTAGTAGAAAAAAATACCCAATTATTATCAGTGCTTTATTCTCTTTCAAATTAGTTGCATTGATACTGAAAACTCTAACAGTAGAAAATGAACTGCAATACCTACAGAATTAGGTGAGAATTCAGTTGGTTATATTCAAATTGAAATTGTAGGCACCGCATGCAGATCATTAATATTACCTTACATATACATATACCTTCACGAATGTATTAATTTCTAAGGGGTAGTAGCATACGCTTCAAGCTCTATATATTTTCCCCAGCTACCTCATCCACATCCATGCGCCCAATCGGCCGGGTTTGTTTATTTCCTTTGTGGTCTGGTGGTTACGAGTTGGCGTATCATTAGGTTGGGGGTTCGATTTTTAATCACGAAAAAACAATATAATCCAGTTTTTATGTACAACTTGCTAGCACAGAAAGCACAGAAAAACGTACTTGTATTATTTGTCATGAATAGAAATCGAATGAATTAAGTTCACGCCACAAGATAACGGAGGATTTAGGCAAGGTATTATCTCTTTGTGAAGGGTATAAATAATCTAATGTATCCCCCCCACCCCCACAGCATTATGCATTACTTAAAAATAAAACTTAATCAATATTTTCTGTTACCATCATTGGTTCAGGTCACCGGCTTTGACAAGAATTTAGGTATCGACATCACTGCATATCACATTAGATTTGTTATATCTTAATTAGTGGAAAGTTTTATATAAGTCTATATATATAACAGCCTATAAATGGTAACTGTAGCTAAGAGAACTTTAAGTTAAATTTTAAAATGGTTTTACTTCTATCTACAAAAAAATCTGTTCATTTCCGGCCGGTGAAAAACTATTTGCATTTAGTTTAATATTTGTTTACAGAAAGATATTGGAAAAATATACAAATAAAGTTATTTATTTTCGCGGATTTTTCAATTTTGAAAGCTTCCTTGGAGTCTCTTATCTGAATTTACGAAAAGGTATATTTTTATAACTTTTAGATTTGTTACGATATTTTTATGTTTCAAATCAGACAGTGACGTTAATATAATTTAAAGTCATTTTATATTATGTGGTTCTGAATAATAACATTTATTATTATTCTAATATAAAAAAATCATATATAATAATATTTTTATAGGATCGCATCTCTACATAAATAAATACATTTTACAATTCATAGGGTTCAAGCCAAATCAAAGTCAAAATCATTTATTTCATGTAAATCTTTACAGATATTTATGAATAGTCAAAAAAAAAAAAAAACGTTTAACAATGAGGTCTTAGAGTGCGTTTGGTTAGGCAGCATTCATTAACAAAATAAATAAACTCACATTTCTGAATACATTCATAAATAGTTAACTATGAAAGTAGTTTAAAAAGACTTTTATTCTCCAGATCTTCACAAAATTTACGTCGAACTAAGTACTAAAACCCTTTAATATTTATACTAATATAATAAAGCCGAAGTGTTTGTTTGGTTGAACGCGCTAATCTCAGGAACTACCGGTTCGATTAAAAAAATAAAAGTATTGGACAGCTCATTTATCGAGGAAGGTTATTATATAACCTCACGCTACGGCCAAAAGGAGCTTAGCATTAATGAAAAATGTTGCCAAAACGAGGAAAAAATATTCCTTTAGAGAGCTTCCGTTTAAAGTAACGCAGACGAAGTTTGGTCAGCTAGTATAATACAAAATCAAGAGCATAGAATGAGTATTGATGGTCTCTGGCCTCTTAAATTAACATACAAAACAAAAGAGAACACAGTTATATGTAGTATAGGATTATGTTCTACAGCGGGTTAGTTTCAGTTACGTTAATTTTCCTTGGCAACCTTCTACTTAGCTTAAGTGGAAGTCAGATATGTAGACAAGCCATCTTATAAGTAGGTACTGCTTGAATATACTTTATTACTTACTATAAGCGATGTAGTTATTCATATAGGTAAATGGAACGTTGCCTAACACAATTGAGTCTATTTCGACCAAAACTCGTACGATTTTTAGTTTTTGGAGCACTGAATGTGACTTTCTATTTACTTGGTGGTGAGCAGACCTACAAAGTTCATGAATGGGGTTCAATAATTGTTCTTAAAGAACATTAATCGCCCCTGCTATGCCGGCTAAATGAAGCGATTACGAAATAGACGACGACAACGATTTTCATTACAAGTCTATTTTAATAACCTCACTGCTATAACTTTCTGCAAATCGACTTTTCGTTTTGAAACCGCAACCTAAAAGGAGACTATCAACTCGGTAAGAAATTGATGCAGTAGCCTCTTGAAAAATTATGAACTCATAGACTGACAACAGAAACAATACTAGATCACTTGAAGGTTTTTACATCTGTATAATGAGACCTTCGGCATAATTCTTGCAACCAGCGGTACACCTCTATGCATCCGCTGTTTTCTATAATTTCTGGAGATTGCTTACTACTTAACACCAAGTAGATGCACGATAGAAAAACAAAATGATCGCTTAAGTATAGGAAAGCTGGTTTCAGAAGACTACTGCATTGATTTATTGTCGAGGTGATCTGCTTTCAGGTTGTTTTTACAAAACAGGCAACAATTTGACAATAAAGCAACACGAGTTTATTAAAGTTGAGTCGTAATTCAAATATTCGCTTTTGTTGCCGCCCATTTCGTAACCGCATTATTTAGCCGGCATAGTATCAATGTTGGTAAAGAACAAAGTATTGATCGAACCCATTAATGGATTTTGTAGGTATGCTTGCCATCGGGTAGAAACAAAGTTCCATGCCGTGCTCCAGTAAAAAAATCTAGTGCCTTTTAGCTTTGTATCCGGAGGTCGTGGGTTCGATTACCTAATTAGTCGTTTTTCTGTACAGTGTCATAAGTCATAAGGTCAAAGTTTTAAAGGTCATATTTAATGGTCTGGCAAAGGTGAAATAACCTTAATAATATCAATTTCGTTACAATATTGTGCTCGCTTTACACTGGTGGGTTAATATAAACAAATACAGACCGAACGCCTCCGTAGACTAGTGGTTGCGCCTTTGGCATAGTATCCGGAGGTTGTGGGTTCGATTCCCACCCATGGCACAATAAAAAAAGATTGGTATGTTTTTCTGTACAGTTTGTCATGGTCTGGGTGTTTATAAAATATAATATGTATTATATCGTTGCTTCTGGTACACATAGTACAAGTCTAGAGCTTAGGAGCAATATGTGTAAATTGTCCAACATATTATTATTATTAAATGGGGGAGTAGTATTATTAAATTAGGTCCCTGGTTCGAATCCCGGTATGTACCAATGAGTTTTTAATTTAAAAATGTATGTACATTTGTTTGACAACACCACTATAGTGCCTCGGAGAGCACGTTAAGCTGTCGGTCCCGGTTTCATTATACCAACTTGTGAAACTTTTTATAGATGGGTTATTGAGTCTATTCAAAACATCGCAACGAGCTAGCACTTGTTCGGTGTAGACTCATACCATCGGCTACGACGAGGTGGGATTAAAACCCCTCCGCTGGGTACCTTGGGGCCGTCTAGGCGGTCTCGGGCGCCGTAAGGCACCCGTGATGATACATACATACATATAAATGGGGGAGTGAGGAGTCAACAGTTACCATAGATTGTCTTGCTGTACTATTTTTTGTATTAAAACTCGGCATACTACCTTGCATCCACCTGATGTTAAGTAGTATGCGTGATCCAGGAATGATAGCAGCTGTATTTTTTGACAGATAGCAACTAAAGAAACGAGATATAATTTTAGTATTATAAAACTTTAAGATGCCTATTGAACCTTCGTTTAAATGGCCCTAAAAAGAAACACACAGACTGATAGAGCTTTCAACATTTAATTTATTGATAGTACATCTACCATGGTTTATAAATACCCTCAAGGACGACGACTACTGACTGTTTTTTTTATAGGAGCACAGCATGTTACCTTGTATCCACCTAATGTTAAGCACACCTACAAAGTCATTTAATATTATTTAATAATATTGATCGCTCCCAATGTGGCTTAACGATGCGGTTAATAAATTGGTGGCAACAAAGACGAATTTGAATTACGGGCCTATTTTAATAATATCCTCGTTGCTTTATCGTCATATCAACCGCCCGTGTCGTAACCGCACCCTGAAATGTCACTACCATAAGAAAACTAAGCAGTAATGAGTGAAAACCGGTGAACCCAAAGACTAAAACCGAAATATGACTAGGTCAGTTGACAGTGTTTGTATCTGTACGGGCGGTCGGTCAACTAGCAAAGTTATAGAGTCCTTCCTCCCACCTAAAAACGTCCCTGTGAAACTGAAGTGGCTCCAACGTTTCAATTATAATATTACTTTACGATGCGGTTACAAAACGTACGGCTTTGAAGACCAATCTACATAACATGATGCTGTTAAGAAATGGGCGGCAACAAATTTTGAATTACGGGCCTATTTTAATAATATTCTCGTTGCTTTATCGTCATATCAACCGCCCGTGTCGTAACCGCACCCTGAAATGTCACTACCATAAGAAAACTAAGCAGTAATGAGTGAAAACCGGTGAACCCAAAGACTAAAACCGAAATATGACTAGGTCAGTTGACAGTGTTTGTATCTGTACGGGGCGGTCGGTCAACTAGCAAAGTTAAAGAGTCCTTCCTCCCACCTAAAAACGTCCCTGTGAAACTGAAGTGGCTCCAAGGTTTCAATTATAATATTACTTTACGATGCGGTTACAAAACGTACGGCTTTAAAGATCAATTTACATAACAAGTCTATATTAAAATGTTAATATTATAACTGCTTGATCATGAATTCTATCCCGCTTTGAAATCGATACAGTAATGTCATGAAAACCCAAAATTTACTAGGTCACTTGACGGTTTTCCATCAGTCGGAGAGGTGGTAATTGAAACCGGCTGATCAAGTGAAGTGTTTATATTATGGAGAGTGCTCTGAAGAACTGCACAACCTTATAGCTGTTACAATACCGTTATAGTACCGTAGATGTAAGGCTCCTACTATAAGTGAAAGCTTCATGTGCTCTCGACTTTACCTACAATTCATAGTTATATCATCCTCCATATCAACTTCCCCGCCATCGGCCGGCGACGCCCTTGCACGGACTGTATAATCTACTAACCATCTCAGGGATATGCATATCACATGTCGATATCCAATAAAAGAAAAAAAGTACTAGTAGTTCCAACTTAAAAATTCATATTATTAAAACTTCCAATTGGGTATCACAATTAGTTGGTAGGAAATCCTAGAAACCCTTCGAGTGTTCTACTGTACCTCTACGGATACCCGGATAAAGTATTTTGTATTAAAGTTCAGTTTTATTGATAAATCTGTACTGAACCTCGTCCTTTGTACTACTACTTATTACAAATATACAATCTATTTTGATATCCAATATACTCGTACAACACTAAAATAATTCATTAGAATATTATGTTTAAATATATTATTTACATCCTATATAATTTATATTTAATTTATACCATTAAAATTAAAAGAAAAATTTATGTCAAAGAAAGGCTTCTATAACTTCACTAATCCGACCCTTACACCATATACGAATGCAAAAACCGTAAAGTGACCTGGTCATGTTTCGGTTTTAGTCTGTGGGTTCATCGGTTTTCAGGAGACTGCTGCATCCATTTATTTTTATTCTAGCACGACATATGACTGCACAACTCTGAGATGGTTATAACTCTAAGAATATTATGCAGTCCATGAATAGGCACCACCAACGCAGAATCGATTTCTTGTCGATAGTCTCCTTTTAGGATGCTATTGCGTATCAAGCAGTTAATTTAACTATACGAGGTGTAATTCATGTAGACTCGTAATGCAAAATTCATCTTTGTCATTGCCAGTTTCGTAACTGCATCATTAAGTCGGCATAGTGGGAGTGATCAATGCTGCTATACATTAATGTATTTATTGATCCCATTTATGGACTTTGTAGGTCTGGTAGCTCTAGTAAGTTAAAGGTTACCATCGGGTAGATACAAAGTCACATGCTTCAATATAAATATAATTCTGAGTACCCTGATATGCCTAGTCCCTTTAGAAACGCCAACACGATACTGAAATGCACTCTAACCGATTTAGGGTTGAATCGTTGAGATCCCGACTACTCATCATATCGACGAGCTCGCCACTGGTTCTGTGTAGATTCAAAAATTCTTCGGTGACGACGAGGCAGGAACAAAGCTAGATATCCTGATGCAGTCTAGGCGGTTTCGAACGCCAAAGCACTTAATAAATATAATAATACACGTATGTATATTATGATATACTTTATGCATAGATATAAATTTATTCTTGGATCAAACATTTCAATAATAATTTTAATGTATGGTGGAAACAATATACAGCCTCCGTACTAGTGGTTGCGCCTTTGGCATAGTATCCGGAGGTCGTGGGTTCGATTCCCACCCATGGCAAAATATTAGTACGTTTTTTTCTGTACAGTTTGTCATGGTCTGGGTGTTTATAAAATATAATATGTATTATATCGTTGCTACTGGTACACATAGTACAAGCCTAGAGCTTAGTTTGTTACCAGAGCAATATGTGTAATTTGATTAGATATAAAAAAAAAAAAACAAGGAAAATATATTCTTGAATAAAAGAAATATCTTGAATTATGTAAACTAAAATCGGCTAACTTTGAACTGTCTTTTAACTTTAAATAAATAATTGTTCATCTATTTATAAATTTATTAAATGACGTATATCATTGCAGAGGTAAAATACTACTACTGCTAGTAGTAAAATTCTGTTTTAAGTAGTTGCAACATTCCTGTCGCCATATTCACAATGAAATTAATTAAACAATTGCTTATAAATTTTCGTTTAAAGTTAAAAGACAATTCCAAGTTACTACCCAATATTTAAAGTTACCCGATATGACTGTAACATTATACATTAGTTAAAAGAAAAAAAAAACTGAATTCAAGGTTTATATATAAATATAATAATACAATAAATCATATAACAATATATGAATATATACTTATTTTTATTTCCCGTTTTTGCAACATATTTCATTGTTACTCCTCTCCTTTTGGTCGTAGTGTGATGTTATTGTTTGATAAATGGGCTATCCAACTTAAAAATAATTTTTCAATTCGAACCAGTAGTTCCTGAGATTTACGCGTTTAAACAAACAAACAAACTTTTCAGGTTAATAATATTAGTATAGATTATAAACAAATATTCTTGATGTAGAGTCATTACAATCTTAATTTTTTTTTTTACTTAAATGACTCATTAAAGTATGAGGACAATTTTCTCCTATATCCATGGATTTACCCTAAGAACGTTCCAAGCCCATCATCTGGAAAAGAGACAGGGTAGAAAATGCAGTGATCCGTACTTGTGAACGGAAAGTAGGTTTAATGGCTATTCATGGATTTAACACTAGATAAGTATCTTATCTTCACTACTCCGCCATCGCCGCGCCGCATCGGAACTAAAAATATTAATAATTCATAATAGAAATCAATCTACTTATGTTATAAAATGTGGAATGCTCTACCAACTTGCGTGTTTCCTTCCTCTTATAACCTAGAGTCCTTTAAACGAAGCGTGAATAGGCATCTTAAGCCGGCATAATGATGGCAACCAGCGGTGCACCTGTATGCATCCGCTTGTTGCTATCATTCATGGATATTGCATACTGCTTAACATCAGGTGGGTGCAAGGTCACATGTTGAGCTCTCATTAAAAAAAAAACCTACTATAAAATGTATTATAAAAACCAGTATCTTATACGGGTTTCTCTACATTTTTAAATATTACGGAAACTGATAAAAAAATAAAATTGGCGGATTTTCATAGGACCTGTCAATAATATTTTTGAGAGTTGTTAGTAAAATGCGGCATTTTTAACTATTTTACAGTTAAGACTTAGAGAAATCATGTTGGAAAATTAAGAAATGGTATAATTCGACAGCCTCCGTACACTAGTGGTTGCGCCTATGGCGTTGTATCCGGAGGTCGTGGGTTCGATTCCCACCCATGGCAACAAAAAAATATAACATTTTTTCTGTACAGTTTGCCATAGTCTGGGTGTTTATAAAATATAATATGTATTATATCGTTGCTTCTGGTACACATAGTACAAGCCTAGAGCTTAGTTTGTGACCAGAGCAATATGTGTAAATTGTCCTACATATTATTATTATTACTTAATACAGAAACTTACCAAAACCTTTAAGAAAATACCTACCTAGCACTAATATAATTGTTGCTCTTAAGCATATTCTTTGCGCATATTTTGTTGCTAAAAAAAATAAAAAGAGACTATAACTAAAGTGTCCTTCAAGACCTCAATAAGTTTTTGTGTAAGTCTGCGATCATCACGTTTCATATTCTGGATGTTTTTTTTCACAGTGGCAAATTTTCTAATCTTTTTTTTCACTTATAGTTGAAATAGAAATGGCTGTTACTCGGTGTAATACTGTGTCTATAATTATTTAATTAATTACAAAATTTAAAATTAAATTCAATAAAATTATGTAAGATAAGTAGCGCGGACAAAACATGAGTATAATATATTTCCTACATTCCTACAATCGCTGAAAATAGCTTTATTATTTATTATTTTCATTATAGGAAATAGTATAAAATTTTTGCCACTGTGAAATAAATCCCAGTTTAATATTAAGTTGACCGGAAGAGCGCTAGAGACCAAAACTCACCTACCGTGAGTAGATTGTAAACACAATTCAGAGATAGTCAAGTGAATAGTCTCCGCATTCAGCTAAATGCATGAGTAGAAGTATCTTTTGAAGCGAAAAGCTACAAAGACTTCTACTTCAAATTTCGACTTTTGATCAAGGGTGAATAAATGTGTACAGGTGATTATTTCGTCAATATAGCGGATTTAAAAACTTTATACATACATACATACATATCATCACGGGTGCCTTACGGCGGAGGGGTTTTAATCCCACCTCGTCGTAGCCGATGGTATGAGTCTACACCGAACAAGTAGCTAGCTCGTCGCGATGTTTTGGAATAGACTCAAAACTTTTATTAAAAACTTTATATTACTAATAATAACGTTTTCGAAAAGGAACTTCATATTAGTGAATTTTATAATTCTTTTGGAAATAAAGTTCTTTAAACTTTTATTGTTATTATTTAAAGAGATATCCATAAACTTCAAATGTATAAATGTTATTACTAATTAAATAACGCTGCTATAATATATATTAATTAAAAAAAATAACCGCATGTACACATTTATTTATTCCACCTTCTCCATCTTCCTCTCTGGCTGAACATAATATAAATTGTATAACTATTATAATTATACAAAAGAAATCTTCTTATTTAGGGCTATATATATTAATAGGATTATTTCGAAAATCCATAATGACCATCTCCCACGTGGGGGATTTCAGGATTGTTTTCCGGATATACCCCAAACTAAATACCTCGTGGGGGATTTCCGGAAAACAGATTCCTCAAGCGTCAAAACACTGATCAACTGATCAGTTCTAAATGCTAGGCATCAGATAGTAGCGCCCCGCTCAACAAATACTTACACTAGTGCTTGACACGAAAGAGTTCTTTATCGATAACAAAATTGAAAGCGTGCAGAGAAAAGTAATGGAAAAACTATTAAAATGAACGTACGTGTAATATTATATTTACTTTATTTTTTCTCCGAGCCTGCTCCACGTACAGAAATAGGCATTAATATGCAGTTTCTAATTACTTCAAAATTTTTTTCATTATATTTTTTTTTTATATTTGATAAAAAAATATTTGTACCACTAGTGTATCTTTTGAGCAGGGCGCCACTGCCTAATGCATTTCGATCTGATCGACGTTATGACGCTTGGTGGATTTCAGGAATCTGTTTTCCGGAAATCTCCCACGAGGTGGCTCCATTTGATTTTGGGGGATTTCCGGGGAAAAAAATCCTTAAATCCCCCACGTGGGGACTTCCGGAATAACCCTCTTAATAAACTCATCTTATAGGTGTGTTTTATGTATTTCCAAACATTATACGATTAGCTATTAATGCTGTAGGCTTGATGTTCTTTCTAAGGCAGGACAGTGGCATTATTTAATTTATGAAAAAATATAGTAGTATATGCTGGAGATTGAATCTCCAGTTTTTAAGCCACCATGATCTGACTAAATCAACTACAAAGTGTATATATGAGTATGCCATTATTCCGCTTATGGTTAGTATACTAAATTAAGTGTTATATGCAACTACACAAGAAAATTTCGTTGGCGTTGTATCCGGAGGCCATGGGTTCGATTCCTACCCCATGGCAAAAAAAAAAATTAGTACTTTTTTCCGTACAGTACCCCTAGTATGAGTTTTCTAACTATTACTTTGCATTTGAGTTAACTAAAATTTGTATGGGAAATGGTTCAGCGCTCCAAGCGGAAATTTGGAGAACTAGAAATGCGGTCGTGTGATTGGTCAAAATGTTAACGTGGTAGTATAGTTAACGCGAAAGTAAACGTTAAAAAAACTCACACTAGGGTTACAGTTTGTCATGGTCTGGGTGTTTATCACCAAAAAACGAATACTTTTTTCGACATTTGTTTCAATTGTCAGGATGAAAAATCTAATGATCAAATTAATATAAGCTTCTAATAACCAAATTAATAAATATTGTTTCAAAAAAAAAAATCAATGGCACTTATTTCACAATTTAGTACACCAAAATCATAAACGGAATAATGGCAAAGTATTATTATAATTTTATAATAACTTTAAGTCAATTATTTAATGAACTTTCGCATACAACTGATTGGAATGAAATATACAACTTAAGGACTTAAAGTGTTTGAGAAAATATATACGATAATTTGCAGATGCTTTGGTTAAAAGCCAAAGATGACGAAAATAATATTTATTATTTATATATTTTACATAAAAAAAAATACCTTCCTAGGATATTATTGTACATTTTTTTAAAGAAAAAAATGCAATTAAAAATTACTGGTGGGCGGGACTCTAACTCACGACCCTCGCTTTTGCGGCAAGGTACTCAGCCACTGAGCCAACCAGGTTCCAGTCACCCCTCATGAAATTTGTCATTGCTTTTTACTTATTTATATATACACAGACGTCGTTTATGTTTATATTTACTGCCATCTACTATTTTAAATTAGGACTTCTAACCTCACTCTAAATTTGGAGTAGCCAGAAGAATGCACATAGAAGGCGTCTATATAAATAAGTAAAAAGCAATGACAAATTTTGTGAGGGGTGACTGAAACCTGGTTGGATCAGTGGTTGAGTAGGCGCCTACCGCATAATACCTTTACCTTGCAGCGAAATCGAGGGTCGTGTGTTTGAGTCCCTCCCACTAAAAATAATTCATTGCATTTTTTTCTTTAAAAAAAAAATATTTTTTACTTTTAAAATCATTTTAATTGGTATTTATGTTTAAGTTTACTTCAAGTAAGTGTATATTATATTATACTATAGCAAATTAAAAAACTATACAATATAATGCAATAAATTGATGAACCGATATTTTTTCCATTAATTCGTCATCTTTAGCGTCAAAGTATCGTAAATTATTTTGCAGCTAATCTAGATATATTATTACATTACTTAACATCAATAAATTTACAATAGTTGATTTAATTTAGCCACTAACTCAACCGACATAACATTGACTTTCGGATTCACAGAATTCATCACAGATTTCAAGGGATAGAATACAATCTAAATCTAGTTAACACATTCTTCAATTAATAGTTGACTATATTGATTGTTACCTTTGTAGACTGAATTGGTTCGACCTTTGACTCACAAATTGAATATGCCGGTGTCATTTAATGAGATTTTGATTGGGCTTTGGAAAGCACAAGCCTTCGGAATCATACAATGTTATAAATACATACAGTTTAAGCATCAAAATTTGAAATTATAATTAAATATTTTGTATTTGTACTCTTATTATAAAACCAATTACATTCTAAAGCTGTGTATAATTTTATTTATCTCAATGTTATTTTAATGAAATAGGCAAAATAATGAGGGATGATCCTTCAAAATATTTAATCCTCATATTTTAATATCATTTAATTACTTTGCAGCAACTCTACATAAGCATTATAAATAATGTAATTACACGATTGCTTCGAACTACGGCCAGCTTTACAACATTGGTAAAGTTTGCAATAATTTAATACATTTAATTATTAATAAATATAATAATAATACCTGATATTTAGATTGTAATTTCAAATTATTATGCATCCATTGTCTTATTTAATTATTTCTACAGAATTAGTGCAAATAATTTAATTACTTTGCAGCAACTCTACATAAGCTTAATAAATCGAAAATTAAATAAACACAGTACTTAAGACTGATCCATAGTTTTGTTATTATATTTTTTATTTAAAGCATTATTGTTTTTTTTTAATTTACGAACGTAAGTAAATTTTGTGCATAAATAAAAAAATTTTTTTTGGAGTTATTAAAGGTTTATTGTATATACTATATATTTAATAAACATTAATAATACATATTATAAATACATACATATTAAAATAATTAACTATTATTTTAATAAATATGTATATATTTACAACTAAATTTAAGGGAATATTATAAACAGATATCAATACTAAATTGAAATTATCAGTCTTAATGTATACTACTTAAATACATTTATGGGAATAATAAAAATAATTATGAATATTTAATGAACTATATTAATATTTATTTAAGGGAAATGTGACGATATATATTTATATGTTAGCAAAAATTTAAATATATAATTGGAAATGGGAAAATATCTTAATTTTATAAAAATTTAAATATATAATTGGAAATGGGAAAATATCTTAATTCTTAAACATTTATTAGGAATGATAATCAGATAATACACTAATACAAATCTAAAATAAAATAAAAACGAAATCGAATATACTTATAATCGAAAATAACAATTTAAACAAGCAAATCTATTAATATTTGCTTGAAATCTTAAAAGTTCAAATAAATAATAATAAGTAATAAATAATTAACACTACAATTTTTGGTAATACATACAAATACTTTAAGTAATAATAAAATAATTACAATAATTTAAAACACTTTAACTATACAAACATAAAGATAATAAACAGTCAAATTGTATTTGACTCTTAAATCACAAAACTTACTAAAATAATTATAAATAAGGTTCAAAATAAATTATATAACAAATTAAATTATTGCACTTATAACCCTACCTATAATAAGCGATGTATAAATATATATATAAGCGAAGTTACCCGGGTCCGGTTAAAATAGTTGACCACCTTTTATTTGCCGATGGTAACTAAACTTTGTTTTTTACTACATTGTGGTGTTTACAAGAAAATTACACACTTTTAACATAACATATAGCATTACATCATAAATGCAAATTAATAATAAAAAATAAATAAGTAAACCTACATTAAAAATAAACTAAATTAAATTAAAATATTCCTCTAGTTTGTCCTGAGGCAAAGTACCCAAGACGCTAACGGCGTTACCTTTTTGTATTGATATAGATTTTTTTGTCTAAAATACATACCAGCTCTTGGGTCGCCGGTAGCGTCGATAAGGAGGGGCGACAAAGTGATTCCACTGCGAAAGCCAAAAAATCGTAAACATTTTTTATTTCATTGTATTTATTATGTTTATTGACTTCCGCAGTGGATGCGGCCGAACCCGCTCGACTTGCCGAACCCGATAAATAAGACAATACCATGGTGTCCACGCATGTAGCATTCCACACCATGGCTTTGCCAGATTTCCAGGGAATCAATGTCATCTCATCAGGTCTCTTACCGTCACTTCTAGATAGCCCTCCAGGCTCCAATATTGAAGGGATGTTGGCTGTAATAAGAGACCTGCGTAGGATGTCATTGATATCGGCATGCAATATCGATATTTTGAATTATGTAGACCAATCATAATGGTCCACTTTAGAAATTTGTTTATGAAATTTGGACTGAGAATTTGAAAACTGCTCTACTGCATGCATTTAAAATTAATTGTAATACCTAACCGGCCCACGGGTAAATAGCAGTTTTAGCTTATAAACTTTGACATGATATTGAATAATTACAACAACGAGACGAGTTTAAAATTGTATGTTATTAATAGGTAGACAAAGATAGTTATTATTACATTGATTATATACGAAGAAAAAAGTATTAAAATTTTGGCACAAGTTACTTGCTTAATCCTTATGCAATTTCTTAAGCCTGGCAGCGGCACCATCTACTGGAGGCATCTCCGCTTCCTTGTCCGCTTTCATATCCTTAACTTTTGCATCCTTATTAGCATCCTTGTTTATAAAATCAGTTAATTCACCAATGGTGCTAGATACCATTTCATCTTCCACCGCTGGTGTAGCAACCTTGTCTGCGGCTAAAAATTTGCGTCTGCAGAATTCCTTTATGTAATCAAAGACGGATTGGTCTAAGTCAGCTCGCTTTTCCTTGAAATGAGCCAGGACATTCTGCACCAAGTGGTTATCGTCAGCTACGATCTCCTGAAAAACGAAATAAATACTTACAAAAATATAATAAAATATAATCACCTACCGATAGGAATCTTGTCGTAGTTCAAATTATTTATTTAAAATTCTCTATTGCACATAATTATTGTACATTGGTAACTATGTAATTAACTAACGTTTAAGAGAGTGAAATATGCTTAGAGTGCAGAATTCGTTTGAAAAAAAAAGAACTGTTTTAAAATAAAGCAATAATCAATCTAGTATATTTTTAATTAAGAGCAAGATTCTCATCAACAAACTTTAAATAAAAATCTGTGAAAAGTATTTATCTATTATTTATTTCTCTTTCAGATAATAAAAAATCAGGATTCAATATTTTAACATCTTAACTTGAACAGGCAAAAAATAAGAAAAGAAAGCTTTGACTGGTAGAGAGTCTAGCGAGCATTAAGTCCGCCTTTGTACTTTGTGCAATTTTAAATTTGTAATTGTAGTACAAGACAAAATATTTTTTAATGTAAAAAATTAGATAACGGTAGCTTTATCGACAAACAAATTCGCGTAAATTAATCAATTTAATGGACTATAATTCGTAAATTTTACTATTATTGTGTCTTTGATATTTTTAATTTCTATAATAGAATATTGGTGCAACACGGTTCGCAGACCATTTGCATATCATATTATAATCAATCTTCTAATGTGAATTTGGCGAAAATTAAACAGTGGAAACAGTATATATTTTAAACTGTGAAGCGCCATGAGTTTTTAAACAAAACAAAGAAAAAAAAATCGTTAGGATGCATTGTAGATAGACTAAAGTAATGTTCGCCAGCAAAGTAACTTCGCCTTAACCCATGTTTAGGCTTGGATTAATGACCTTTACCATCAGGTAGATACATAGATACAAAGTCTGCAAAGTTTCATCATCAGTCCACTGTTAGAACTTATTTATTAGGACTAACATATTAATCCTTATCCAAGTTTTATTATCAGATTTCGTTTCAAGTTTTTCTGCTATAAAATGCAAAGCTTTATTGTGTTTTTGTTTTATAAAGATACTTACCTCGTCGTCAATTGCATCCTGGCGCGTTAAGAACTTCTTCCTGTTCTTCAGTCCTGAGGGCTCCATTTTGAAGGATATCTTCGCACTTCTTAAGTCTTTACCTGAAATTTTATTATAGAAATTTCTTAAGTTTGATTTTTTTGAATTTAGTAATAAATTTATTTAGGATTATCGGTTTGGATTCCTACATCCTATGATCGTCTGAAAAACAGCCAATTGACTTAGACATGTTTTGGAACCAGTACGCGATTTGCGATTAAAAAAAATACTGGTAGGAACTTATTATCAATCTAAATTTTAATAGCGCTTCATTCAAATGTAACCGACAGTTTTCTATGAAAATCTTCCATTTTTTACTAAAATATCGAACCTACACGTTTTATAGGTGAAAAGAAATGACAGATTCAAAAACCGTCAAGTGACCTAGTCATGTTTCGGTTTAAGTCTGTGGGCTCACGATTTTCGGGAGACTATTCCGTCATTTTTGTCGAGGTGGTAGTCTCCTTTCAGGGTGCGGTTACGAAACGGGCAGTTTAATTTGACAATAAAGCAGCGCGAGGCTATACAAAAGTAGACTCGTAGTCCAAATTCGTCTTTGTCGCCGTCCATTTCGTAATGGCATCATTTAGCCGGCATAGTGGAAGCGATCAATGTTATTAAATAATAATTATTAAATTCGACCCTATTCATAGACTTTGTATAGGACTGTTCACCACCAGTCAATCCAAATAAAAAGTACAAAAAAACTTTTTAACAAAAAAATCAACCGATTTTAAAAATACTAAAAAGTATAAAATAATAAAAAAATACAAGTATTATTTTGTCCTACTGGATTCAACTTGTAAGTCGGCACCAAGTCATATATCAATAATAGGTGTGATTTTTGAAGCTATACCTATATTTGTGTGCCATCACACACAAATATAGGTATAGCTTCATGACACATTAGGATGGCACCAGACATTTAACTTCAAAAGTAGAAATTAGTAGGACTAAATCACACTTGTAAATATTCATTATAATATACTATTTAATGCATGAAGCTAAAAAAACGCGCGCGGACGGGCACGGTTTTTACCTTCATGATTTAATGTTTTTGAAGTCGGTTTAATGTTTTTTAGTTATATTAACTATACATTATAGTGCCCCGGAGAGCACGTTAAGCTGTCGGTCCCGGTTTCACTATACCACTTGTGAAACTGTTTATAGATGGGTTATTGAGTCTATTCAAAACGCCGCGACGAGCTAGCCACTTGTTCGGTGTAGACTCATACCATCGGCTACGACGAGATGGGATTAAAACTCCTCCGCTGGGTACCCTGGGGCCGTCTAGGCGGTGTGTAGTTATATTAATATAAATAAAAAACAATATAATTTCTATACAATATATTTCGCCTTATATGGCATGGTCTTCAGTCGTATTGAAATTGTTTTTTATTTATATTGAAATATAAGAAAATTCTGATAAGGTATATATATATATATATATTCACGGGTGCCTTACGGCGCCCGAGACCGCCTAAACGGCCCCAGGGTACCCAGCGGAGGGGTTTTAATCCCACCTCGTCGTAGCCGATGGTATGAGTCTACACCGAACAAGTGGCTAGCTCGTCGCGATGTTTTGAATAGACTCAATAACCCATCTATAAACAGTTTCACAAGTTGGTATAGTGAAACCGGGACCGACAGCTTAACGTGCTCTCCGAGGCACTATAGTGGTGTTGTCAAACAAATGTACATACATTTTTATTAATTAAAAACTCATTGGTACACACCGGGATTCGGACCTAAGTGTTTTTAAGTCCAAGGTCTAACCAACTCGGCCACCACGTTTAAACGTTTTTTATTTGTATTAAAATATAAGAAAATTCTGATAAGGTATATTTATAAAAATTTATTTTCTATAACTATATTAATAAAGCACTTCACGGGTACTTTCCAGTGTAATCATACGCTGGAAATATTACATATAAATAGGCAAAAGTAAAAAAGGAAAGCAGTACTATTTCTGTTATTGTGCTATATTTAGGGTTTGTTTAAGTTAGTTTATGATATTTTCTTTTATTACATTTATATATATATATATATATATATGTATATATATTGATATTTTTTTAGGTGGATCCTTATTTTTATTTCTTGTTATTCTTGTTTATTTTTCTATTATATTATGATATTTTGTGAAGGTAATTGAGAACGTTATTCTGTGTAGGTAGATACTATATACGACAAACGTGAGGGATCGTGGGTTCGATTCCCACCCATGGCAAAAACATATAATTAATATTTTCTGTACAGTTTGTCATGGTCTGGGTGTTTATAAAATATCATATGTATTTATATCGTTGTTTCTGGTACACATTAGTTTGTGACCAAAGCAATATGTAAATTGTCCTACATATTATTATTATTCAAAATTATATTCCTTTTATACAGAGTGACTTTGAAAGGATGTATTTTGGGCTAATATGAGGTTCTGCTGATAAAACCGAACAACTCTTCCCATGGAGCCATGTGTCGCAAATTAAAAAAAAACCTTCTCCATACAATTTAGTAATAATGATCAAATTATTTATTTATATTATAATAACCAAATTGTATGGAGAAGGCATTTTTTTTTTATTTGCAACACATGGTTCCATGGGAAAAGTTCTTTGATTTGATCAGCAGAACCTTATATTAATTAGCCCAAAGTAAATCCTATGTTTTTAATTTACCCTGTAGGTATTGATTATATTACATTTGTAAATATTTTTTTTAATACTAAATTCAGACATTACCTACGTAAACGTACCATCACGGATGCTTTACGGTGCCTAAGATGAACAGTGGCTGTATTTATTACCACCTCGTATTCCAAGTCTGTATCGAACAAGTGGCATGCATATATAAATAGAGTTTCACAAGTTGGTTTAAGTGAAGTTGAAGATAGTTGTTTTGTAAAATAAATAAATCGTATTTTTTTTTATTTTACACACCGGAGATCGAACCCGTGATCTAAAAACTTATAGTTTTAAAGTTGTACTACCCTTACTTATAATACAAAATAATAAAACAAATAAATATCATCCGGGTGCCGTAAGGCACCGCCCAGACGGCGTCAGGGTACCCAGCGGAGGAGTTTTTAATCGCACCTCGTCGTAGCCGATGGTATGAGTATACACCGACCAAGTGGCTAGCTCGTTGCGATGTTTTGGATAGACTCAATAACCCATCTATAAACAGTTTCACAAGGTGGTATAGTGAAACTGGGACCGATAGCTTAACGTGCTCTCTAAGGCACTATAGTGGTGTCGTTAACCAAATGCACATACATGTTTACATTTAAAACTCATTGGTACACACCGGGATTTGAACCAGGGACCTAAGTCTTTTTAAGTCTAAAGTCTAACCAACTCGGCCACCATGTATTAAATAAGGTTAAATACCTACCCCAAAACAACAAAAAAAAACAGCGACAAGCTAGCCACTTGTTAGGTGTAGACTAAAAATACCATCGGCTACGACGAGGAGTGATTTAAACTTTACCGCTACCCCGGGTACCGTAAGGTCTAAGCGGCCTCGGGTGGCACAAGGCACTCAATAGTGAAACTGGGACCGACAGCTTAACGTGCTCTCCGAGGCACTATAGTGATGTTGTTAAACAAATATTATTTAGATAAAAACTCATTGGTGTGTGGGTTTGAACCAGAGACCTAAGTGTTTTTTAGTATAAAGTCTAACCAACTCGGCCACCACGTATAAAATAAGCTTAAATACCTACCCCAAAACAACAAAAAAAACAGCGATGAGCTAGCCACTTGTTAGGTGTAGACTAAGAATACTATCGTCTACGACGAGGAGTGATTTAAACTTCACAGCTGTCCCGGGTAACCTTAGGTCTAAGCGGCCTCGGATGCCATAAGGCACCCGTGATGGTACACAAAAAAATATATTAATATTAATATTCACTTTTATCTAGATGCATATCTATTAAAAAAAAAATATAACATTTTAATACATCAGAAAAAAAAAAAGATTTAAATTGTTAAAATTACATCTTTAATCAACCTTAAAATAATATTTAATTCATTTCGTGATTTGTCTTCAGATTGCTATTTATTATTTCTTAACATTTATTGTTACATACATTATTACTGTTTTTTATTGTTGCTTTTTTTATAACTCACTAACTTAAAATTGTCTTGTTACTACTATTATTATTAGTACTCGGTATTATTAGTATCTAATTCCTATTCAATAATTAATTAAGAAATGGGCGTCATAAAATCCTGTATGGCGGGCCCCAAGTTTTAATGTTAACTTAAACCACCTGATGATATCAACTACCAAAAAAATAATCTGCATACATCCAATACTTTGAATGTAATTTAAATTTATTACCAATCGCGTCATATTTCATATATTATATTTCATATTTCGTCATATTTATTAATCCATATTTTAATTTATGCGCTGCATACTATGCCATTACAAAACTTACAAAATAGAAAAGATTTTAAACCGACCTTAAATATCCAATGCAGCAGCGCACTCAGAAAGCACTCACGCACAATTCACTAAATTATATTAAGCACTTTTCTATAAAATGAACTTTATTGCACGACTACAAAGTAACAGAATGTAGAAGATTTTTTTGCAGGAAGAGCGATGGAAGCGCAATAGGACCTTCGCAATCAGTGCCCGGGCTTCGAATGTACCTTCAAATCGGCAATAAATAGAGACATTCGGCTGCGCTATCTATCGTAACTTGACGCATCTCTTCTGCGCATACCTTTAACACTGAAACTGTATATGGTGATATACATATCATATACAAAAATATTAAAAAATGTGTAAACTTTAATCCTAATTAATGGGATTCATTTAAAAACATCTAATATTTCATTTAAATAGGTTATTACAAAAAAAATAGTTTTCAGTTTATTGTTAATTTTGTTTATTTATAATATTTATTAACATATTTGATAATAATTATTTCCAGCATGATAACATTTATCATGTCGCTCTTCAGCATAGAAAAATGCATTAAGTAATCTCGTACAGATCTTCATTACTGATTGACAGTAAGTCTTAAAAAAATGGGCATCTCGGTTTTTTATTTGTTAACACTGTTGACGTATTAGAATTGCAATTGTACCTTAACTTTTATTATTATAACTATTTATATTTAAAAAATAATAATTAAAAGAATTTTAAACTGATAGTTTAAGAAAAACACAACTTACCTATTCCTTGTTTTTTGTCAATCAGAGTTAAAAGTTTTTACTTAGTCTAACTTTCGTACTTTTCTGTAGATAAAAAAAATCCAACTGAAAAAAAATGAAGCGCAACTTCATAAAACAAAAAACAAAAGAAAACTTCACTTCACTTAACTAATAATAATCAGCGTAACAGAATTTAATTTTAAATTTCAAATAGGTATTGGAAAGTGATAATTAAATTCAATGCAGCCAGGCAGCCTCTCTATGTATGGGTGAACGGTAACTGTGTAACCCGGCGGACTAGAGCCTCTCTGCGCAGCTCCCTTGTACGAGTACCTTCCGATTCCCAACGTTTTTCTTAATACCGGAACATTTTTAGATGAAACAAGATTTCCAACTGACGACGAATGTTTTTTTTTATTATTTCATAAACTACTTTACAATTTTATTGGCATCCCTTTGGAAATAATACTGTTAGTGGTTGGAAACAAATATTTTCTTTGACATTTTCCTGCAATTTTCTTTCGCTATTACTTTGAGTGTTTTACTTTTAAGCACTCAAACTAATTATATAAATTATATATTAAAAGATGTTATTAATATTTCTGAAGTCAATACTTTTTTTATAATAAAACTAATACTACGTTTATTTCCTAGTGTTTTATATTACTATGTACAGTTTCGTGTAGGTAAGAATTATATTTTTTGTAACTCTATTTTCTAATTATATTTTTTATAACCCATAACCTACCGCAATTAAATACATTAGATAGTGGATACACATCGCTACCATTGTGTATAATATAGAGTCTTATCATAGATCATTTATGATGAAAATACATTTGTATAATTTCCAAAACGTCGAATAATTATGACTTATAAATTGATGGCCTCCGTAGACTAGTGGTTGCGTCTTTGGCGTTGTACCCGGAAGCGTGGGTTCCATTCCCACCCATGACAAAAAAAGTACATTTGTAACATTTGTCATGGTCTGGGTGTTTACAGAATATAATATGTAATATATCGTTGTTTATGGTACACATAGTACAAGCCTAGAGCTTAGTTTGTGACCAGAGCAATATGTGTAAATTGTCCTTCAAGTTATTATTATTATTATTATCTAATTTGAAAAGTTTCATATAAGTGCTTCTAACAATAAGGGATGGGAATTTATTAAAAAAATAACAAAAAAAAAAAATACACTGGAAACACTTATTTAAATTTTTATTGCCCAGTATAAACAGATACTTCATATGAATTAAGATTTTTAAGTTTATTTATGTGTACGTTTTTGTAACGAATGTATGCAACATAATATCATTTATGAAACATTGTAAAATTAAAGTGTTACCTACATTCTAGGTCAAGTTCAGTTCAAATGTAAAAGTGGGAAAGTACTTTTCCAGGCCATATTCGTAAAAATGTTCAAGTTCTCCTTTATTTACATTTATATTCAAGTAGTAAAATGTTTAACACATGTATAAAGTACAAACTTGAAAACAGAAAATGCTTACATATAAATATTTTGGAAGAATTTTTTAACTAAATAAATATGATCGTAGGTTCCGTGTACAGCTATGCATGCACAGAATAAACATATGTATAACTAATACATCGACTCCATTCACGAATAAACACAGCATAACAAATATTTGTTTTAATAAAAAATATATATTTTACTATTCAACGAGAATATGCGATGTGAGATTCCTAAATCAACTCGATAGTGAATACGGTATAAAAACACGAGAAAATATTTTATCTACCTAACGCAAATTTTACTAAAAAAAACTGTCGCACATTAAATAGTCAATAGTGAAAAATTACCAACATAGGTTATCGTACAAAGAAAAATATATGAAAAATCCTTCAAATTACAATTTTAAAGTTCAGACGCGAAATATAAATATTTTTAGAAGGAATTTACATGCGTCTCAATTGTTTTAGAGTACGTGAGTTAAAGAAATAAGAAGTAGACCTCTTACGCGACTGTTTATCGCTGTCGATAGAATAGTAACATATTACCGACTAGCTCGTAACGACTTGGCTTACAAGCGAAACGTCAGTATATCAGCGCGCAAGCAATAGAGGTAAGTGGTGTTAGCTCATTATATACGTGGTGGCCGAGTTGGTTAGAATATACTATTACGTGGTGGCCGAGTTGGTTAGACCTTGGACTTAAAAACACTTAGGTCCCTGGTTCGAACCCCGGTGTGTACCAATGAGTTTTTTATAAAAAAAAATATGTACATTTGTTTGACAACACCACTATAGTGCCTCGGAGAGCACGTTAAGCTGTCGGTCCCTGTTTCACTATACCAACTTGTGAAACTGTTTATAGATGGGTTATTGAGTCTATTCAAAACATCGCGACGAGCTAGCCACTTGTTCGGTGTAGACTCATACCATCGACGCTACGACGAGGTGGGATTAAAGACCCTCCGCTGGGCGCCGTAAGGCACCCGTGATGATATGTATGTATGTAAAATAAAACTAATTAAAGAAAAAAAAAAGTTTGTTTTCCTAAATTTAGTGCTGTATTAAAATGTAGGTATAATAACAGTAATACTATAGAAAATGTTACATGAAACTAGATCATAAACTAGGTACTAGTACCTAGTTTGTGATCTATGATCTATTACATAGTACATACATGCCTAGGCATGTACTATATAAGTATATAGTATTATTACATATTATTATTTCATAAACAAAAACCTAAAATTATGATTTTCCATGACTAAGAAACGGACCCACTATCCCGTATACCGCAAATAGCGCGGTGCACTAGACCTTGAGGAGTCAGTATTGGGTCTACCTATATGCTTTATTATTTTATAGTCTTCCAGTTCAAAGCACTGATTATTTACAAAGAACAGTTCAAAGAGCCCGACCGTAGGCTTCGGATAGACCGTTTCATGCACTGATTGCGGGGGCCCGTAATATGCACATAGGCAACAAAGCAATGACTGAACCGATAGCTTTACATATCTGGACCCTATCACATAAACTAGGTTATTTAGGGGCTGTTCCAAAATACAGATATTATTACAGGGTCGCGTGGCAATAAAAGGTTTAACATATACTCGTACCTATTCTACGTCATTTCTATTTCTTAAATAATAAAAAAAAATCTTAATTAACATTAGTTTAGTTTTCATTATAGTTTATTTCATCCAAAACGGGGTAATAAAACTAACCTGTGTCATCTCTCGGGAAAAAGAAAGAGACGGAGATAAGTAATTCCATCTCTTTCTTTTTCCCGAGTGCAGGTTAATTTTATTACCCCGTTTTGGATGAAACATATAATGAAAACTAAACTAATGTTAATTAAGATTTTTTTTTATAATGTTATACCTTTTATTGCCACGCGACTCTATATCTAACTGGTGGTAAACAGACCTACACAGTTCATGAATGAGTTTGATTAATACTTTGTTGTTTAACACTATCCATTCCCAACTGATGCTGGGGTAGTTTGTAATAACGTAGTTTAGGAATAAATTTGCATTACGAGTCTACATTAAAATCCTCAATGCAAGTAGGCTCTTAAAACCGGTGAACTCACAGACTAAAACCGAAATAAGACATCTCACTTGACGGATTTTGTATCTGTGGCGTTGGTTACAAAACCGTTCGATCGGCCTAGCAAATATATAGGGACAGATCCCACCTATATGAGCTATACATTTGAAAACTGCAATACAAAATCACCTGAGATAAACCTCAAGACACTTATGAAAGATCAGCCCTGACGTACTACCCGGAAAATCTAGGGCAGATCTAGTAAACTAGGGCGCGTGGCGACAATACCATATAATGAAATCATTTTCCATCAGAAAAAATCCTATTACAATTTTTAATACCGTGTTAATAAATAATTTATCAGTCCTCTAACTAGTTAATTCTCTAAAATTCGATATTTTTTTACACAGTATAGAATTCAAATACCTAGGTTGTAACCCCAACAATACGCTTCAGAAGTTCTATTAAATAGAATTAAAATTATAGAAACGAAAATTTTAATTAACTAAATTTTGGTGTATGAAATATTATTCGACATGAAATTCCCTATTTTAGTTATAAACTCCAGCTAACGAGCACGTTTCCAAAACAGTCCTTTAACCCACTTTTGGTTACCACTATAGGTGCATTGTTGAATATGTTTATAAAATAAGCTTATTAAAGTGACTATAAAGTCGGTGCACAAACGTTTCTGTTTTTGTTGTTTTCATTTAAGTAGTAAATAACAACGAGACTGAGCATAATGCTTTTTTAGTTAGTTTTATTTTGCGTTGCAGTGTCCTTTTTATGAATGAATAAAATATTAACAGTTTTTAATTTCAGTAATGGCGTCAGATAGATGAGGTTTCTTTTTATTTAGGACATTTTATATTTATTTGTGATTTGTATTTTATTTTATGTAATATTTGTGTAGATAACTATTTTGTTACAAGTTCATTATTTCTTTACCTATGTAATTAGGCTTAAGAAGTATTTTTACATCACCAAATGTCAGTAGTTTTTTTTAATTAAAAAAAAACAGTACTTTATATTTTTTTCACTCCCTGTTAAAATTTCAAAACATTATAGAACTGTTAGTCTAATAGGAAAAGATTACATACAATTTGTCATTATTCCCGTAATGGAAAAAAAAAACTATTTTATCCCTCCCCCAATTTTCCATATTGATTAGAAAGTCATATTAAAATACTTATGTTACAAAAGTTTCCATTCAAATTTTCATTGTTCCTGTATGAAAAATAAGGAAACAACTTAGTTTTGCCTTCTCCACCTTCCCTTAAAAAAAATCAAGACTAGGTCTATAAGAATTTCACACAGAAATTATTCTGTGTGAAATTCTTATAGACGTAGTAGTAGTTATTCTCATTTTAATAGTAGTAGTTATTCTCATTCTAATAAGACAAAAAATACAGTATCTTTTATTCCCCCTCCTCTTCTATTGAAATCAAGGAAAATAGTAAAATACGTGACGCCTAGTTACAAGAAAAGTGTACTAAGTTTCATGGTTCCTGTGATATTAAGAAAAAAATATTACTTAATTTTTACCTCATCTTCCCCCATTAAATTTTTGATAAATATAAAACACTTGTCCTACAGTTTTAAGGAGAGTTTACATGAAAACTTTAACTATTTTATCACCCTTCGTTCCTAATATACAACACGAACTTAAGTCTCAAATTATATTTTAGTAAGATAACTTCCTTATTAGTGCATCAAATTCTCCCTTGCTTTAATGTTGGAATAAAGTAGGGCAATAAAGGGTATATGTGTGTGTATGTATATATATCATAGTCTGTTTGGATTTTGTAAAACCTTATTAATCAATCAGACTCTCATATCCTTGCTTTAATGTTGGAATAAAGTAAAGGCAATAAAGATTATGGATATATGTGTGCATGTGTATGTATGTATGCATATATATACAAAAATTTAATAACGGAATTTTATAAAAATAACTAACATTTTAAATAACATAAAATATTATCACCCGTTGTATAACTAACCAATTATATACTGCATATCTGCGTCACGGCGTTTGCTAGTGCAGAATGCAGAGTATTGTAAAAAAACAAATGTGTAATATTTTTTGAATTATGAATAAAAATGTTTGAAATTTGAAATATTTTTGGAACTTTTAAAAATAGTGAAATACCTATAAATTCATTTTCAAAGAAGCGTAAGTCAGAGAGTTAGTCAGGACAAGCTTTCATATGTGCATAGATTTTCAATCTTTGAAATTCGAATTTTGAAAAATCTTTTCTTACTGGGCAATACAAAATGAAGTAAACATTTTATATTTCTAGCTACACTACTTTCGGCTGGGCGATGTTTAGTAAGTCCGTCAGTCAGGGCAAGCTTTTTATATGTACATAGTAAGATATAGATTTCATTTAATACATTTTACTTAAATTTGTTTACATCGAAATTATACTTAAGAAAAGTTTATAATTAAATTATTACAGTCAAACGTAAAGTTTGTCTGTAATGCCAGCTAATCTGCGCAGGAACAACTAAAACCAATAAAAAAAAAAACTACTATAACAATAAAAGTTAACATAAACATGAGAATTACAGAAATTGCAATCCGACATTTCGTAATTAAAATGTTCTGTAAAATTTACCCTCTTCGACACTTCCTAATTGTTTCCGCGAGAACTTTTACCAACCTATTAATAATCGTTTTGTTTTTAAACCAATCACCACTTTTCAGTTACAGTATAACTAGTTTTAAACAAACAACATTTGCACTCGCAGTCCGGAATCGAATTTAGAAGCTGTCAATTACATTGTAACATACTTAAAAGTAAATTAAGGTGTTAAATAGTGTTTGTTAATACATACAAAATGTGACTTTGTATCTACCTGATGGTAAGCAGACCTACAAAGTCCATGAATGGCGTCGATCATTATTGTTTGATATTATTGATCGCTCCTATGCCCGCGAAATGATGCGGCGACAAAGACGTCAAATCAATCGCAAGTTTCGTAACCGCACCATAAAAGGTGACTACTACATCGACAAGAAATCGATGCAGTACTATGAGTTAAACCGGAGAACCCACAGACTAAAACTGAAACTTGATTGGGTCACTTGACGGTTTTGGCATCTGTATAGGCGGTAAGTAACGAGTCCAATCGATCGGCCTAATTAATTAATACCTACATAAAAATAAAAAAAACTTACATAAAAAAAAAAATCCTTAATAAGTTGAATTATTTTACATGTTTTCTGTCACATAACTAGTTGATGAAAACAAACAAAATGGTTAAAAAATATAAGTTATCACGGGTGGCATACGGCGCCCGAGACCGCCTAGGCGGCTTAAGGGTACCCAGCGGAGGGGGTATTAATCCCACCTCGTCGTAGCCGATGGCATAAGTCTACCTACACCGAACAAGTGGCTAGCTCAACGCGCGGTTTGAATAGAGTCAATAACCCATCTAAACAGTTTCACAAGTTGGTATAGTGAAACCGGGTCCGACAGCTTATCATGCTCTTCTCACTATAGTGGTGTTGTCAAACAAATGCATATATTTTTTTAAATTATAAATTCATTGGTACACACCGGGGTTTGAACCCGGAGGTCTAACCAATGAGGCCACTAAGTATCGAATTTATAACCTGTCAATAACATTATATACATTAACATACATTAATATTTAACATCTTAATTTACTTTTAAGTATCTACATAATACAATCATAAAAAACTGCGATTTATTAATATTCATTATTTTCATTAAAAAATTTACTTACTTACTAAAAAAAATTATTTAATTACTTAAAAAAAAAAAAGATCTTTTTATAAAAAATATATGTATATATCGAGTAACTAATTACATACAGGTAGATTGTACCTTATAATGTAGTAATAATGTAATGCACATGCCGTGCCTTAATAATAATGTATACAAATTAAACAATATTTATTAAATAATAAACAATAAACTATGAATAATAAAATAAAAACCTAAAAATAATTTAATCCTAATAATAAACCTATCAAAAACGAAATAAACTGCAACAAAAAAAAATCTATACTAAAACTACACAATAGTATGTGTACACATATTTATTCACTAATCTTAAATATTTTGCGAGATAAAGTAATTGAGACTAAAATTGTATTAAAGATTTGATAGATCCATTATCTAAAGAAAACCCCTTTGTGTAAATAGTAGAGAACAAAGTAATTACCAACGATTCTATGCCATCCATTGAGATCCAATATGCATCCAAAGATACATGTCAAAATTTAATGAAACAAATGTTAAACACATCTTATTATTAAATGTATTTACTCACTTCAAAATAATAATAAAAAATATTAATTTTTATAACACAAATAAGTAATATTTTAAAATAATTATTTTCCACCAAAAAGTATTTTCGTCAAAACTTACTCAAAAACGTTTAAAAATAACACAAGAAACGATTTAGTTGCCAATATATCAATAATCAACGAAGCAAGTGACACATTTAACCGTGAATGAACAATTTATATAATTATTTACCTGTTCCCGCCACTAACCCGGCGCCCGCTATTCGTCGACCTGTTACGGTCGCACTCCCGGTAGAACTGAGCAGAGCTTTCAAGCATGGTATACTCCTACATCCTTCCTACATGTAAAATTGAAACATTGTATGTTTATGTTATTTTTATTTTTTTTATATTACTCACTTTAAAGGTTGAGGTATTTTACTGCAAGTGCAATTTAGTTCAGGTGAAGACATAAAAGTTAAAATTAAAATGTCTTGCAAAAAGTATATAAAGTTTTCTGTAAAGTTCTTTTACAATATATTTTATTCATTTCCTAATTAATATTTCTTTTAGGTTTATATTTTTATAGTACAACTCCCAAATGAATTGACAGCCTCCGTAGACTAGTGGTTGCGCCCTTGGCGTTAAATCCGGAGGTCGTGGGTTCGATTCCCACCCATGGCAAATAAATATTAGTACGTTTTTCTGTACAGTTTGTCATGGTCTGGGTGTTTATAAAATATAATATGTATTATATCATTGTTTCTGGTACACATAGTACAAGCCTAGAGCTTAGTTTGTGACCATAGCAATTTGTGTAATTTGTCCTACATACGAGTATATATATTATATTATTATTATTTTAATTTACTTTTCTTTTTTTTTTGCATATTTAGTGTAGTTATACGTAAATGCATCTATTAATATAAATACATACTACTACCCTGTTACTAATTTTGATCTGTAATATGGGAGAGTCAATAAAGCTCAGCAAATAGATGCGAGGCTGCATATTGGTTTTAAGTACTAATATTCCAAAATAATTATAATCATGAAATTCATCAATGATATTTGGAAATATATTTAGCTGGCTAGCATATTATATATTTGGCTGGTTCGTTATTATGGTGCACCAATAATGAAACAAATGGCGAAATTCATTACTAATGCTAGAAAATAAAATAGTCATATTAAAATAAAAATGTTGATTACTTATTTTTAAAATAACTTAACTATTTTCATTCATTTACACTAAAATGCTAAAAAATACATACCAACATAAAATTTATGGGTTTTAAAAATCCATTACCATAGAAGTTTTGATGTTATAAGCGGATTACGTGAAAAGAGCACTATTAAATATGTGGACGTATTATTTGTTTATCAAAATGTTCAAAAATGTTTTATTAGTTATTTTGGATTTCCAGTTTTCGGAGAATAGTAATCGTAAATTCGGATTCCTATTCAAAATCGGTTTAAAAAATCCAACCAGATTAATATATATTTAGTCGTATCTGTAATGTATTTCAAAATATATGTTTATTTTACATACAATAAATGTTTAAAAAAATCCTCAAAGCCATTGTTCTGTGGCATGGTACCTAAAATACTCCCAGAATTTCCTTAAGTTACTACCATTATTAAAATTCAAAAGTTCATTATTTTTTTTATTAAAGGTACATCTTCCAGCCTTTTTTTTTATTAATTAGATTGGAATATTATCTGGGCATAGCGCAGACCAGTCTTTTAGCTTTGGATAAACCACTCAACGTTCGAATCTAAGAGGGTAAGAATTTTTCCATTCAGGCTGAGGTTCTATATCCGGAAAAAAAAATTGGTAGGACTAGGTTCAAGTTTTATATCAATTTTGAAGAATTTGAATAGCATTGCCAAACGTACGAAGATGGGCATTTTTCTTCCACTTCCTTTATAAAGTGTGCTCAATAAATTGAGATTTTTGATGTCCAATTTTAATAATATATTATTATTAAAACTTGATAGGTAGCTGCATAATATTCGTATAGCAGTTTTAAAGCCTGTGGCGTTCGGTCCATATAAGCCAAAAAGCTATGCATACCCTAGGATCTAGGGTACACAATCTAAGGCCTAAATATTATTTATAGTATACAATACAAAAAAATACCAGTAAAAGACCAGTGTAATAATATAAAAAATATTTTAGCGCCCAATACTTGTTTTTTTATTTATTTGTATTATTTTGTTACTGGTTTGTACTGTACTGGCTTTGTTAGTTAGAGTTCAATATTACGTAATACGCAAGGAGCCAGACGTAGCTCAAGGGGCGGGAGATCAGCTCGACTGCTCGCGGGTAAGCTAGCATCAAGCGTCTATCTATGTCTAACACAGCAAAACTAAAGTTGAAGTGGCAACAAACCACCTCATGGAGTCCATAACACACGCCGAGGAGGTGGCAACTCAAGTGCTGACTCCGCAGACAGGATTCAAACATGACACCCTCTCAAACCACCTCCAGACAGACGAAACTACAAGCCAAACGGCGACTACAAAAGCGCTGGGAATTCTTCCAACATCGTAACACCAAACGGAAACTAAACCGAATCTCGGAACAGCTCTCAGCGGAAATCGCCGCTTACCGAGGGAGGAAATGGGAGGCGTATATAGACTCCATTGGTGAGGATGGAATTCTAATATACTTTACCGTCTCACCGAGGAGAATAAATCACGCGCACAATGTTATCAATCCTCTGCTTGACAACGGGGACAACTGCCACTTCTATCCACAAATCCAAGACATGAAGAAGCAGTTTTAATCCTTCCCCGCTGTTGACCAGGCATTTATCGGGCAAATAGACCATAGAGTGCAGGAATTCCAAGTCCACGATTCCGATCCATTCCCGGGGCACTGTTTTATCTCCCCCGCTTAGGTAGAGCGTACGCTAGTCGCCTCAAATACAAAAGGGCCCCGGGCCCAGACAGATTCACAAATCCAGAATTTTCGCAGCTCCCCCGCATGGCCATCATTCCGTTCGCGCGGCTCTGCAATGGAATACTCCGAATGGGCCATTTCCCTAGCGCATGAAAGTAGGAGATAGTTATAATGATCCCCAAACCCGGCAAAGACAAACGGCTGCCGGGAAACGACAGATCAATCACTCTGCTTTCGCACCCGGCGAAGCTGTTTGAGCTATTGTTCCTCCGGAGACTGAAAGGTTATATCGAACTCGGTACGGAGCAATTTGGTTTCCACGAGGGGCACAGCACCACGCTCCAGCTCACTCGGATGCTATATCACGGTCGAGCAAAATGAATAGGGACCGAGTCACAGTCGGGGTCTTTCTTGATATCGAGAAGGCTACTATTCATAAATATCTCTAAAGATTTAATTTTATTTGATCATTTTGAAATAAATGATTTTGATTTTGACCGTGTGTAGCATGCCAATCTCCTTAGTAAACTACTCTACTCACCTGTCCCGTCCATGGCCACGTAGCTCATCGCTACCTTCTTGCGCGACCGCCACTTCCACGTGGCTGTGGAGGTAAAGACTTCCACAGATTATTCCATTAAAGCAGGGGTCCCCCAGGAGTGCTGCCTCTCTATACCATATACACAAATGATATTTCCACCCTCTCGGAAACCCTCCTTCCGGGGAAGCTTATGAACTCTTCAAAAAGTCTTAGACCCACCACCAAGAAGTTGCAAAAGATGTCCTCTCTTCCTGGCTTGATAAGTGGAGGCTGTCTGTCAATGTAGGTAAAACTGCTGCCCTGATGACGACATGCTACCGATGCCCGCCACGGCTTAAGTTCTGGGTACAGGAGATCCAATGGGCCAATACTGTTAAGTACCTGGGGTGTGTATTCGAACATTCGTTGCGCATGGGCGCCATGGCTGATCACGTTGTAAACCAAGCCAAGGTTGTCCGCGCCAACACTAAACTCCAACGTCAGCGAAACATCTCACTTAGGCTAGCATCCGGCGCTCCGAGGTATGTGCGTAACATCACCATGCGACCTAGAGGTGGAATCGTGTAGAGTTCGTTGAACGGCTCGCACGACGTATGTTTGACAGAACCGATAACGGACCCCACGACTATCTCCATGGTATTGCACCACTCCACGCACGGCCTCCGGTGGTACGGCTATTGCCGAGAGCTTCTCGGTAGCGATTCTACTGGGACTTGACTGTTTTTAATCAGGGCGTGCCCCCTACCTTTATATTCTCCCCCATTTCCATCTTCATTCTCTGCGTCAAAACACATAACAACCGGCGGGCTATCGCCCGTTGAGCTCATGCTAGAGTACCTGGGTACAACCCAAACAAAGCCTCAACCCCGTAGTTATGGGGTTAAAATAGCAGATGATGATGATGTCAGGAAAACTATGCACAGATAAACTAATGCAGAACACAACATATCCGATGACATACTTCTGCTAATCCAAGTTCCTTATTATAATTTACAATTATAGAAAAAAGGTAGGTTACGTAAATTCTACCTTTTTGCATGCAATTTATAAAGCAATATAAAAGTGATTGCTCAAAACTTTTAGTAACCAAGAGGCTGGCTCATTCCTCGGACAACGTTAAATTTGGCCTTATAGAGAGGTAACGCAGCTATCCTTTTAGGCACTCTTCCTTTAGCAAATTAGAAAAAAAAAATATAAGTAGTTTTATTTTTGTTTTTAATTTAATTTATCTTTACTTCACTTCAATAAATATAATTACCTTATTAAACTGTATGTGTACCTAGTATTTTTGATATCCATACTCCTAAACTAGTTAAAAACTGTATATGTCAGGAGTCAGATAGATAGTATAAAATTGTGAATTTATTACATTTTAGATTATAATCAAGGTTCGAAAATTGAATATATATTTACCAGTTAGTTAGTTTTGATGTGTGACATCCCTGTAGGTGACTCGATGTAAGCCAACGTTCATACGCCTAACAATTTCGAGTATATTGTTTAAGATAAATTGACTTCAGGCTTTGTGGATAAATGAACAGAGTTAGCTAGCGCCATGACGGGGCTAGATAATGGAAGGATACACAAATTGCATATTCAAATTTGAATTGCTCAAAAATATGTGTAGGTATGTCATTACAAAATATTATTTTGATTTGTTTGTTGTGAAATTTCCTTTATGGAAAAGCTATTTGCAAAGAGTATGCATCAAATCAACGAGAGTAATATGTAAATAAAAATCAGCAAGTTCAAGCGAAATTCGTGTTACCGAAAAATGTATGCAGTTTTTTTTGAACTCGTAGAATGTTTTTATAATACCAGTTCAATACTAAAAGTTAATTAAAATCGAAATCTAGGTTAGCGTTTTATTTTAATAGTTATATTTGTATATCTACCTAAAGTCATTTATTCATTCATTTGTAAATCTATTTTTACAGAGAGCACACACAGACCAAAGCGCATAAAATAATTATAGAAAAGTTAAGATTAGTTTTGGTTAGGGACGATAATTATAAACGGAAAATAGCGAGCGGAAATACGCGAGCTTTGTTCCGCTTTTTTTGCATGGTGATGAAAATCTGACCTTTTTATTCTTTTTTTACAAAATAAGCTTTGTACGTTTCTTTACAATTGCAAAAAAAATTGTTTGGACATGGCGGCTTTCAGTATCCCTGATCGTACTGATGTGGAATTATTTATAATGCCCGGTACCTATCTATATTAATATTTATAATTGATCATTTTGTCGACATTTTAAGTTAAATTTTGGGACATTAAAGTTCTTTTTTATACTCCGAATAGTTTAATTTATAGAACTCCATTCGCGATCGCAAGATTGCGAGATTTCACACTTAAAATAATATTTTTGTCGGCCATTGTATTTATTAATATTTACATTTTGGACTGTTGAGCGAAAATGCCGCTTTTGGGTCACTCTAGTCGTGGACCAATCGACAAAAAATCGTAAAAACATTTTTGTTTGTATTTATATAAAAACTTATTTATTATTACAAAAGTATTTATTACAACTGAACAATTTTCACCAACATAAAAATAATAATTGAACTCTACTAACAGCCAAAATGTAATATATATATATACAATAAATACCAAAATTATTATAAATTAAGTAAAAAAAATATTTATTAAAAATACAAATTCCAAAATAGTGTTGCGCGGATACGATATGTGCCGAGGCTGCTAGCGATGTTTCTCCTCTGAATGAGGTTTACCTGTTGAGCGGAAAACGCCACCGATTTTGGGTCATTCGAAGCGATTTCTTAACATCCTCAATTTTTTTAATTTAAGTACAATTAAAATACAACCAAAATATGTAACTTTTAGTGTTGTTCGTGGAATTATTTATAATTAAGATTTTTTACAGAAAAACTTTTAAAAGGTTTCCTACTCAATTAAACGGCTGTCTCATTTAGTACATAAAGTTCTGCGAATCTCCGTGAAGATTTCAGAACTGCATCGGGGTTCGAGTTTCGGAATTGTTTCATGAAAACGGTTGCAGACTGAATTAAGTTTCAATAACTACTATTGTTTCTTGTATATAACTTATTTGCCGTCGTTTTGCGTCGTTAAAACTTGGCAAACAAGAAAGTTATTAATATTATGTAGAGAAATTAACTTTCAGCTTCTAGGTTTTCTTGGTAAGTTAAAATTTTTCACCACCATAGACTAGTGGTTGCGCCCTTGGCGTTGTATATGGAGGTCGTGGGTTCGATTCCCACCCATTGCAAAAATCTTTTTGTATGTTTTTCTGTACAGTTTGTCATGATCTGGGTGTTTATAAAATATAATATGTATTATATCGTTGCTTCTGGTACACATAGTACAAGCCTAGAGCTTAGTTTATGACCAAATCAATATGTGTAAATTGTCCTATATATTATTATTTGTTGTGTTGAAATTTCAAAGATTTTCTTTCGTGATGTAGAAAGCATTCTTCTATCTTACAAGTGCCAGAGTTCTTGGTCTTACAATTATTTTAAATAAGAAGCCGCAATTATCAAAATCTTAAAAGCTCATTATATAATATTTTGAATTCATGTTATGTTTTAATGTATTTATTTTATATTGTCTGTAGTATTCTATACTAATAAAATAAAATACTAATAATATTTTAAAGAGGTAAAGTTTGTGAGGTTGTGGGGGGTAATCTCTGGATCTAATGAACAGGTTTTGAAAATTCTTTAGTCTTGGATAGCATTTTTATCGAGGAAGACACACTTTAGGTGACATCACGCTACGACCATTAGAAGCAAAGTATCAATGAAAAATGTTGGGAAAACGAGGAAAATTTGTTCCTTTTGAGAGCTCCGTCGCGTGCGCTGCGTAAACAGTTAAGGTTACGCAGACGAAGTTGCGCGTGCCAGCTACCCTGAAGCTATCATTTTTTCTTTTTTGTAGGAAAAAAAGAATATTCACGATATTTTTCAACAAAATACTTACTAAATTACGTATTTTATCAAATTGTAGAAAATCAACTGAATTACCATTTATTTACTTTTTATTTGAAAGCGTTTAAGAGTTTTATTTTAGTTACATTTAACTAGGGTTGGGCAAATAGCTAAATTTAGATTTTTTATTTTTATCGATACAATATATAAATAAATACCATCATGGGTGACTATTTGGCTCCCGAGAAGCGTTTAAACGGCCTCAGGGTACCCAGCGGAGGGATTAACTCGTCCTCATTTTGCTGATGGTATTCGGAGGCAACACCTAACAATACTGGCGAGCTTGTTGCGGTGTTTGTGATGAAATATCCTCGTTGTATAAAGCGGTCACCCATGCCAGGCCGGCCTTGTTGTCATCTGCTCAACCTTGTTATCAGTTGCGCAGTGATTTAATCACTACGCTGGGACCACTTTTTTATACAATATATAGTAGATAGAAAAGGATTAAAAAATAATAAATTATTATATTGTAAATATAGTTTAATTGCATGTACTGGGGTATATACCCCAGCCGGAACCCAACCCCACAGCAAGGGGGTTGAGACCGACTGATCTCGACAAGTACCCAGAAAGTAGAATCCCTGTCTCGGTAACAGGATCAACTCTAGCCGGCTCTCGGCCTCACCAAACAGCCAGGGTCTCTACTACTCTTGTCGGTCACAAGAGTAGTAGAAATCGATGTCATCATTTTCGGACTCACTATCGCTGGAAGAGTCTTCTATATTAAAAATCAATTCATTGTCTCGAAAATTGTCGAAGTTAATGGATCGATCTTTTACTATACAATCTTTGGTATATATTTTAATCGATACACTGGATTATGTATGACCTATCAGTTTCAAATCTTCAGATTAGCAATAGTATCGAATGGCTGTTGTGTTATGTTTTCATTACAACTTAACAAGCGCAACACCATCCGCATTAGAATCAAAAATATTTGAAATTAATTTGATGCTTATTTTTTCATGTTATTAAAAGATTAATCGATATTTAGTATCGGCAGCATCACATCACTAGCAATAAATGTCATAATAGCTGTCATCGATCAAGTTTAATTTTACGGAGTATAGGTATACAATAAAAATTACTTTTTAAAGTGAACATATCATAATTTTTCACTATACCAACTTGTGAAACTGTTTATAGATGGGTTATTGAGTCTATTCAAAACATCGCGACGGGCTAGCCACTTGTTCGGTGTAGACTCATACCATCGGCTACGACGAGGTGGGATTAAAAACCCCTCCGCTGGGTACCCTGGGGCCGTCTAGGCGGTCTCGGGCGCCGTAAGGCACCCGTGATGATATATATATATATATCATAATTTAAAACGAATTATTATAACTTATTAGAAAAAACTACTAGACGGCACGCCATTATGTGACTTCAAAACATGGTTATTTAACAAAATTGTCGGCAAATGGTGCAGTTTCGAAAAGGATATTAAAGTAGACTCATAGTATAAATTAGTAATAGTCAAATCAAATGTTTAGTTACCGCACTCTTAACCACCCTTTAAATCTGCTACTTGGAATATAAAAAATCTTATTTTATGATAGATTTTATATTCCCCCTATCTATCTTCTCAACCTTTTTAGTCAGGTAAGGTCGTAAAGTTGACGTGACACGGTTTACTAACACAAATGCGACAATGTCACTGAAAACGACTTCTAAAATTTTTAAAGCTCTTAAGTGTCAACTTATTCAAATGTTTACGCTTAACTGCAAGCATAGTTCTTAAAGCCAAGCACTATGGTTGCAGTAAACTGTACAGTTTCAGTCCCTTAAGTGTTGAATAAAATAAAGACTGTATTCCACTAAAAGTAACACATTTATTTATTTATATATTTAATCGAATCCTTAGAATATTTTATTCAGATTAATTAGGTATAAAGGTTAGCTGGTAGATAATGCCTAAGGCATTAAGCTCACCTATGTATAAATTTATTTTATGTGCGATAAATAATTTAAATAATTGATACAATTAGTAAAACTTAATGAGAAAAATATGGAATATAAATTATATCAATTAGGTACTTGTAGAGACGTTAAATGAACAAAAATACTATATATAAAAAAATCTGTAAAATTAATTTTATATATTATATTATAGCATTATGTATGTAATAGTTTAGTGTATGTATTACTTATATATTATAAGAAGCTGTTTAGTAAATAAATTTGTATTTTATTTTCATTTTCATTATTACACTTTATTATTATATTTTCTCTAATTGCACGCCTACCTCCTTATATAATTATCAAATTGTATTTTTTGTGCAATTAACTTTGTCAAATTAGTATATGTAAAAGCAGTGAAAAACAAAATGCGTTGTGAATACTTGTGCGTGTCATCAGAAAAATCATTATCATCAAAAACCTTTTATTTATGATCACAAAATATATTTAGAAGCTTTGAGAAAACCACTTTTTTAAGTATAACACAATATATTGAAGTTCTAACCAAAATTTCGGTTGTCGTCGGCTCCTAAATATTTTTAAGGCTCTAAAAGGTACATAGGACTTGTAAGGGCTCATTGGAGCTTGATGGGTGCTTGAGGCTTGTATGAGCTCATATAAGGGTTTTTAAGAGCATATCTGAGCATGTATGGGCTTGCTTCTAGGGCCTCGTGAACACTTTGAGACTCGTAAGGTCTCGTTGGAGCTTGTTAAAGTTTTCTTGAGGCTTATTTGAGCTTATATAGGGGCTTGTAAGAGCTTATTTGGTCATCCAACGGCTCGCTTCTAGGGCATCATAAAGACTTTTTGAGTCTTGCAAGGACTCGTTGGGGCTTCTTAGGGTTTGCTTATCGTTCGTTTGAGCTCATATAGGGGTTCATAAGGGCTTATTTGGGCATGTAAGAGCACGCTTTCCGGGCTTCGTGAATACTTTGAGATTCCAAAGGGCTCGTTGGAGCTTGTTGGGATATGCTTGAGGCTCGTTTGAGCTTATATAGGGGTTGTAAGGGCTTATTTGGGCATGTAAGGACCGTGAACGCATTTTAAGACTCAAAAGGCTCCTTAGAGCTTATTGCAGTTTCCTATGGCTCGTCTGAGCTTATATAGGGTTTCGTGAGGACTTATTTGGGCATGAAGGGGCTCGCTTCTAGGGCCTCATATACACTTTTTGAAACTCAAAATGGCTCATTGGAGTTTGTAGGGGTTTGCTTAAGGCTCGTTTGAGCTCATTTAGGGGTTCGTAAGGGCTTATTTGGGTATGTAAGTCCTCGCATCTAGGACCTCGGAAACACTTTTTGAGACTTGAAAGGGCTCGTTGGAGGTTGTTGAGGTTTGCTTGAGGCGCGTTTGAGCTCATATAGGGGTTCGTAAGAGCTTAATTTGGTATGTTAAGTCCTCGCTTCTAGGACCTTGGAAACACTTTTTAAAACTCGAAAGGGCTCGTTGGAGCTTGTTGAGTTTTGCTTGAGGCTCGTATGAGGTCATATAGGGGTTCGTAAGGGGTTTCTATTAGGGCATGTAAAGGCTCGCTTTTAGGGCCTTGTTAACACTTTTTGAGGTTCGTTGGGTTCGTTACAGCTAGTTGGGCCTTATAAGTATTTGTTGGAGCTTATTAGGGTACGTGAGGCCTCGTAACAGTATATGTTGCAGTATATAAAAACTCGTTTGTCCAATGTAGAGATTTTTATTTTACAGTTATTACTATTTATATAGACAAACATGAACTAGCCCATAGTCGGCTCGACTGCTCCAAGCATTTTCAATTATCTCAATGCACATAATCCGGGCATGAAACCGTTGGAGTATAAAAATTGTTAGTAAAGAAACTTTTCGCTACAAAATCCTTAATAGCTCTATGCAAAATACGTTATTGCCGTGAGGTTTAGTCCTTCTGACTTAAAAACCGAGAGACACATATGGAAACATGAAGTATTTAAATTTCGATCTGTTAATAATATAGTATATAATTTTCTTCACATTAAAAAAAACGTACCTTTATCAAATTAATCAATCCGTTTAAATTGTATAAGATTTAAAATCTTCTCGCTTCCAGAAGTATCTTTTTTAAATACTTTCGTGCAACAGTTAACGAGAAATATTTTTTCGGCAGGAATTTATTATTTCAGTAATAATATTATATTAATAATTTTTTTTTTTTTAATTTAGAATACTTGTACGTTTTATGAATCTCTTCATTATTATTATTTGATTTGATTGTAAAAGAAACTAAACTTTAATTGAAATAAATAAAAAAAATTGCTTATTATGTCGGAATTTCTTAGTATATGAATAATAATATAAACAGCTGAAGATCTTTAATTTAAAAAAAAATGGTTTATTAATTTAGAATTACTTAGTAATACATACATACATCACGGGAGCCTTACGGCGTCCCAGGGTACCCAGCGGAGGGGTTTTTAATCCCACCTCGTCGTAGCCGATGGTATGAGTCTACACCGAACAAGTGGCTAGCTCGTTGCGATATTTTGAATAGACTCAATAACCCATCTATAAACAGTTTCACAAGTTGGTATAGTGAAACCGGGACCGACAGCTTAACGTGCTCTCCGAGGCACTATAGTGGTGTTGTCAAATAAATGTACATATTTTTTTTAATTAAAAACTCATTCGTACACACCGGGATTTGAACCAGGGACCCAAGTGTTTTTAAGTCCAAGGTCTAACCACCTCGGCCACCACGTATATAATTAACCACGTATTCACTTACTAATACTTTATAAAAAAAAAATTAAGATATACGATATTATATTACATATTATTTTATTTTAGTGAGAGCACGGCACGTGACTGGATGGTTTCTGTAACATAAATTTGTAGGTAGACTTAATTTTTGTTTTAATTGGAAATAACCAAATTAATATTGTATGATGACGATATGAATCTTATCCAAAAGCAAAATTAAGTAAAGTAGATTCCTTGAGTTAAAATTATATTTATGCACCAATATTTTTTTTTTTTTTATTTTTTTTTTTGCTTTCAATACCTATTATTTTAGAGATATATAGTGTAATGATTAATTGGATACAAACTTAGTTGCACTGTGCCTAATATTATCTATACTAATATTATAAAGCTGAAGAGTTTGTTTGTTTGTTTGTTTGTTTGAACGCGCTAATCTCAGGAACTACTGATTCGAATTGAAAAAATATTTTCGTGTTGGATAATCCATTTATCGAGAAAGGCTATAGGCTATATAACATCACGCTACGACTAATAGGAGCGGAGTAACAAAGAAAAATGTTGCAAAAACGGGGAAAAATTATTCCTTTTAAGAGCGTACGCTGCGTAAACGGTTAAATTTAAACGCGCAGACAAAGTTGCGCGGGTCAGCTAGTGTTTATTATATATAGACCGCCTTCGTAGACTAGTGGTTGCGCCTTTGGCGTTGTATCCGGAGGTCGTGGGTAGATTTCCACCCATGGCAAAAACATATTAGTACGTTTTTCTGTATAGTTTGTCATGATCTGGATGTTTATAAATTATATCGTTGTTTCTGATAAACATATTACAAGCCTAGAGCTTAGTATATAACTAGAGCAATTTGTGTAAATTGTCCTACATATTATTACTATATTATTATTAGGCACATAAATATGACGGGTGCCTTACAGTGTCCGACACAGTATAGACGACTTCTGGGTACCCAGCGGTGGGGTTTTTAATACAATCTCATCGTAGCCGCTGGTATTCTGTCTAGTCTACAGCAAACAACCCATCTATTAACAGTTTCACAAGTTCGTATAGTGAAACTTATGTCTTTATAATGTTAGTATTTTATTTCGCCACTTGTTAGGTGTTGCCTCCGAATACCATCGGTGAAATGAGGATGGTTTAATCCCTCCGCTGGGTACCCAAAGGCCGTTCGGTTCTCGGGAGCCAAACAGGCACCCGTGATGGTATTTTTTATTATTATTTAGTATTAGTATGGTTGTTTCTAATAATCATATAAATCACAAGCCTAGAGCTTAGTTTGTGATGAGTGTAATATAATGTGTAAAATTGGTAAAATGGGATAAAAAATCGGAAGGCTTTTCGGCGAGTTTTTGCATTTGTATTTCTATACTATGATTTGATTCTGAGTCAAAACTCTCACAGATACCTATAACCATAGTTTGAACTAAAAAAATACTCTTGTTTTTCTATTTAACCGTGAGTTTGCTTCAGAAGTTCAGACACTTAAATTAATGAGAATTTCAAATTATTCCAGGGCGTACAAACTCTGCTGAAGTCACTATAATGAGTACCAAATTAGTACCAATTAAAATAGTTGGAATGAAGATTCTTCCTATTTTATTCGAAATGAAATAAAAATAAAAGAAATAAAATTCTATCAAATTTTAAATTTTCGCGCAAATGAACTATCGTTTTTTTTGCTCATGCGCAAAAATGTTTACGCTAATCTAATTAGAAAAGTGATTTGATTTTCGTCGTTCGTGGAAAACCTTTGTTATTGAAGTTTCGAAATAATAGGCACCCGTACGGTTCCCGAGACAGCCTAGACGACCTCTGGATACCCAACAGCTGTCTCGGGAATCTTTAATCCCATTTGGTCATAGTCTAGTGTATACTGTCTAGTGTACACCGACCAATCAATCTATTAACAGTTTTACAAGTTGGTATAGTGAAACTAAAACCCATCAGATTAACGTGTTCTCTGAGGTACTATAGTGGTGTTTCCAAACAAATGTAATGTATATAGAAATATAGGTATTTGTAAACCAATTACAAATACCTATATTTCTTCTAACATACATATTTAAGTTAGATTAAGTTGTTATTTTTTCTAAAATACTATCAAATAAATTTATTACAATGCTTGTTTTATTAGAATACCTAAACAACAAGGTAATGAAAAACATTCAATGTTTATGTTTTGAGAAGAAATAACAACCAATTCAAACGCAGCCTTAGTATAATAATAAAGACAAGTATATAAAAAAACGTAATAAAGTGGTTATTTCTGAAAACTAACAAAAGAAAGGATCAAAGAAAAATAAGTATAATTATTGTCACAATATAAATATAAATTTACTTTCATTTTTCGAGACCATATTCCTCCAATATTTCTGTTCCGAGCCAATCTTATTCAGGTAAAGCCCCCATCGCTTAAATCTCTGCCACCCTAAGATCTGCGCCTTTAGATATACCCAAGCGCTATTCCGAAACGTTATCTTATTTGCTGCTCCTAGGATTTTACTAAACTTAAAATAAAAGACTTTTCAAAATAACTTGTTTTTCATTAATTGATTTTTTTCTGGGAGATACATGAATAGAGCCCTAAATAGTAAATACGTTTAAGGAAACGCCTGTGTTTAAAAAGCTCTGTGATTGACAAACCCCAAACAAAATAATATAGGTAAATATATCATTTGATATTTAAAATAGATCCGATTGAACCAACATATTGTATAATGTTATCGCGGTTGTATAAGGTTAATATTTGATTAAATATACCGTCTAAACATGCTATTTGTTATAAATTCTTTTTTTTCTTATTCCGCTGAATTTTATTTTACTAATTATTATTTTATTATATTAAATTTAGTGAAAGAAAGAAAATATATATTTGTAACTACAATAATATAAAATAAAATACCTTTAACAGCGAATATTTAATTATATTCAGTACAAAATTTAGAAATTTTGTTGTACCAAGGCATTTTATCACACTATCTTGGTTGCCGTGCTACGGGTTGACATAATAATTAAATTAAATATAATTAAATTAAATAACACATGATCACATCAAAGGATATCGTTTTTTTTTGTATGGTGGATTTTTTTGTATGACAAAAACTTAAAACGTACCTATATGGTTGAATTATACGTTATTTTAAACTCCAAGCTATGTATCTTGAGCAGTGTAAATATATTTGTTTTCTCTAACTGGAATATTGAGAAATACGGCATCTCGTGTAATTTTAACGCCTGAAAAACCAAATCGCCAGTGCTCTGTATCTCTTTATTGGAATTATAGCCCCTAAATTTAAATATTTATTATTTGTATCTTGTCAATTTGCATGTATTTGAAATAATTTTTTTCCGGTTAGACTTTGATATGATTCTTTGTAGTTTCTATTAATAAATCGGAACATATTTTTTTTTGGTATATTTTATCAATATACTTCAAAAATTTTGGGGCCCAAAAATTATTTTTCCATTCACAAAACTGGTATAAACATATTATTGGGTTATTCAGATTATAATAGACGTATCTATTTTTTTTAATCTTTAGTCTATCTGTTGGTACAATCTTTACTATTGTCCCCTACCCTCCTTGGGAGGCCAACTTCGTTAAAATGTCTGCCCATCTATTTCTGTATATTGTACTATAAAAACTTGACTTATTTCTCAGGGTTGCTTCAAACGAAATATTAGAGAATTTTCTTTATTTGACTTTTTGATTAAAGTCTTCGTGTTTTAGCCTCGTTTTCATTATTGGCAGTCCGGGTGTCACTTATATTATCTAAAAAGTCTTTGTATAGGAATGCCTTGACTAACTAGTTTTTATTTTTGGAGCACGCTATGTGTACCTTATGGTAAGTAGACCTACGAAATCTATAAACGTTAATGTAAAAAAAGAATGTACTGGTGTTTAACAGATTTTTTTTCCACTAATAAAGTAAATGGGTTCATATGCAAAATAAGCACTAAAAATACAAATTTACGTACCTATATAATAGACAGTTTCGTAAGTATTTAGATCGGAAAGTTCTGATAAAAAGATAAACATATCGCCATTTGTATATTTAGGTACATGAACAATTTCAATATACTTTTATAATTTGATTTATGTTTGAATTTATAATATTAATATATAATAATATATAGTATTTTTAAAATAAAAACATCTGAAAATCACAAAATCTATAAGTCACTTACTAAGCAATCATCAAAAATTTAGTCCATTTACAGCGTTGCTATTTCTTATATGCCGCGGGCTATCACCAAAAACACCAAGTTGATGAGAAGTAGGAAAATTATACTTAGCATAATTATTATAATATAAAATAAATACGTACATCTTAAAACTAATCTAATAAAGAAATTAACATTTAAATATAGAAAGAAAAACTTTATTTATCATTTACAACACATTAAACAGTGGATAAACATCTTACAAATATAGGTATCAATAAAAAAAAAATACACATATTATACAATCATTACGCAACAGTAATGGCAACAAATAGGTGATCAGCTCAACATAAGCTTCAGCATTACCATGCTGCAGCGCTGATTTTCAGCTGGCGCCCACAAAATCGCATTAAATATTACATTTATAAATTCACATAATACAAATCTACTCATGTACAAGAAAATATTATTACAACTAGGTACCTAAACAATATACTAGATACCAAAACGTACAATATTAATATATTATTACAACTAGGTACCTAAACAATCAACTAGATACCAAAACGTACAATATTAAAATATTATTACAACTAGGTACCTAAACAATCAACTAGATACCAAAACGTACAGTATTAAAATATTATTACAACTAGGTACCTAAACGATCAACTAGATAGCAAAACGTACAATATTAAAATATTCTTACAACTAGGTACCTAAACAATCAACTAGATACCAAAACGTACAATATTAAAATATTATTACAACTAGGTACCTAAACAATCAACTAGATACCAAAACGTACAATATTAAAATATTATTACAACTAGGTACCTAAACAATCGACTAGATACCAAAACGTACAATATTAAAATATTATTAGAACTAGGTACCTAAACAATCAACTAGATACCAAAAACGTACAATATTAAAATATTATTACAACTAGGTACCTAAACAATCAACTAGATACCAAAACGTACAATATTAAAATATTATTAAAACTAGGTACCTAAACAATCAACTAAATACCAAAACGTACAGTATTAAAATATTATTACAACTAGGTACCTAAACAATCAACTAGATACCAAAACGTACAATATTAAAACATTATTACAACTAGGTACCTAAACAATCAACTAGATACCAAAACGTACAATATTAAAATATTATTACAACTAGGTACATAAACAATCAACTAGATACCAAAACGTACAATATTAAAATATTATTACAACTAGGTACCTAAACAATCAACTAGATACCAAAACGTACAGTATTAAAATATTATTACAACTAGGTACCTAAACAATCAACTAGATACCAAAACGTACAATATTAAAATATTATTACAACTAGGTACCTAAACAATCAACTAGATACCAAAACGTACAATATTAAAATATTATTACAACTAGGTACATAAACAATCAACTAGATACCAAAACGTACAATATTAAAATATTATTACAACTAGGTACCTAAACAATCAACTAGATACCAAAACGTACAGTATTAAAATATTATTACAACTAGGTACCTAAACAATCAACTAGATACCAAAACGTACAATATTAAAATATTATTACAACTGGGTACATAAACAATCAACTAGATACCAAAACGTACAATATTAAAATTAGATAAGAATTACATAAAACTAAAATAATAATATCACATAGATTACTACAATATTTATTTATTTAAATCTTTATTGCATACTAAATACAAAGGCGGACTTAATGCCGCTAGTCATTCTCATAAGTGAGGTAGGTGCAATACAGTAACTGAGTATATAAACCAGTACATATTATATAAAATACTTACAATCTATTATACACTACTTAAATATATCTTATATATATATATACATAAACTACATATACACAATACTACACAAAATGAGAAAGGAGAAGTAACAAAGTGGAAAGAAATAGAATAATGAAAGATAAATAAATTTATTCACAATAATATAATTCCATATGATATCTTTTACATCAAAACAAAAAATTATTAAATAAATTCTACTACTAAAATAATATGTATATATAAAATAATAATTATAAATAAAGATATGTCTCTCAAAGGGGAATATAAAAGACGGTACAGTAATGGGAATAGGTTGCTGCGAGTGCATTCTCGTTGTACTGCGAAATGAGCGTGTAGATATGAAGTAAGTGGCCTCGTAGCGTCCGCCTGCGACATAAAGACACAGAAAACGAGTCACTAGAAGGGTTCACATCATCAATTATTTTAACCTTGGTACAAAGCATTGGACCCATAATAACCCAATGTTTTGAAACATATTTGGTATTATATAGACTTCGAATTACATTGGCTGTAAATAAAACCCTTCCGCTGAATTCGTTGTACTGTCTAGAGCGTCGTACGCAAGGCACCCGTGATAGTATGTATACAAACTACGAGGAACGTTTCTATTTAGCCCTTCTAGCCCTATTTTATTTCTGTGGTCAGGACACATGAGAATGCAATAAAATTAAGCTATTGAATAACTTTTGATAGGATTTATATTCTATAAGTTTCTCTATAGATATTTTTTAAATAAATATTTATTAATTCTTTTGTTATTTTTCTTTTATTTAAATTAAAAAAATCTATACCGTAATTATTAAAGAAAAGTTTCTTTTATGTATCTATTATTTCACCCTGTATATAATAAAATGCTTAAAGAATGTTTTCATTAAAATTATTTGTATATATAGGCTGAATTTGAAAGGATGTACTTGGGGCTAATATGAGGTTCTGCTGATCAAATCGAATAACTTATCTTATAAAACCATGTCATGAAAAAAAAATTTGGCTTCCCCATACAAATTGGTCAGAAGGCAATATTGTTAGAAGGAAAAAGTTGTTAGATTTGATCAGCGGAACTTCATATTAGCCCACATCCTTTCAAAGTCACTCTGTATATAATTAAAATGTACCTACTTCCCAATTCAGAACTAGAACTTCGCTAACTCTAGACACAAGACAAGACACTTCTGGTCCCTAAGGTTTACTTTCTTGCTACAAGATATAATTGTATTAAACCCTAGGTTTAACTAAACTTAATCTTACAGGTAATGTAATTTTCAGCGAAAAGCACCTTAGTGCTTTTAGATGCAGCTCATAGCAATAGAATTAAGAATTTTGCTAGTCAAAATAATAATTTTATTTCTCTTGTAAAGACTTAAGTTATCAAGAGAAAATGCTATTTGGTTTTTTAGTCACGTTTCTTACATTTATGTCAATTTATGACCCTACTTATTCGTTTTTAGGCACAAATAACTTAAAACCCAGTCTGTGCCTAATAGCGGCTTATATAATATTACCAGTGCTAGTTTAGGCTTACACGTTTTCTAACATATTCGTACAATAAGGGTAATTTTTTTAACATTATCGATTCCTACAATGGCAAAAAAAATATTAGTACTTTTTCTGTACAGTTTTCCAAGGTCTGGCTGTTTATAAAATATAATATGTATTATAATATCGTTGTTTCTGGTACACATAGTAAAAGCCTAGTGCATACGAGATCAATATGTGTGTCCTAAAAAAAACTTTTTGACTTCACATAGCGCTAATAGATTAAATGGGCCAACTAGTATTAGTAAATTAACCGCCTCCGTAGACTAGTGGTTGCGCCTTGGGTTTTGTATTCGGAGGTCGTGGGTTCGTTTCCCACCCACTGCAAAAAAAGTAGGTATTTAAATACGTTTTTCTGTACAGTATGACATGGTCTTGGTGTTTATAAAATATAATATGTATTAGTACCGTTGTTCTGGTACACATATAACAAGCTTAGTTTGTGACCCGGACAATATGTGTGCAATGCCATATGTCATTAAAAATAAATAGCAATTTCTTATCATTGCGCCTTAAGAAAAGACACAAAGCAACCTTTATTAAATGAAGACATTTGAGGCAATATTAGTTAGTGCCAATTATTTTCTAATTGGATTTGGTAAACCACTTAACCGGGTCCCTGACACCCATTAACATAATCTTGTTACTTACTCAAATACTTTCACTAGCTGAGCTCCAAGAAATTGTAATTTTGTACGAAACATTTTTTGCTGGGAGCGGCGAAAATAGACCCATATTGCGGGTTAGTGAAAATGAGGAAAAAAATATTGCCTTATTGTGGCCTCAATTCTATTGTGAAGATTTTTTTGACATTCTTTATATTTCTGACTATCTACTTTGAATATTGGTTTCACTTAGATTAAGTTTTTGTTTAATACGGAAAAAGCAGGGTTGACATGTAATAGTATTGGTATACATATTTTATAGCATTATTAATATTGAACATACAGCTATTTTATTGTTTTATTAATATTTTTCTTAAATAAATATTTGATAAGGCTTTAATATTTTATTCGCTCAAAGGTTAAAAATAAATAAAATTAATTAAGGTAGAAAATGTATAAGGATCGTCTTTACAGATATTTATGAAGAGTCAACAACAAGATGGTACATGATGGTTAATATGATGGCAATTATATTAAATTATAACTATCTTAAAAAAATCTGTATATGTTGTGGCCGATATGGTTAGACTTTAGACTTAAAAACACTTAGATCCTTGGTTCGGACCCTGGTGTGTACCAATTAGTTTTTAATCTAAAAAAATATGTACATTTGTTTAACAATACCACTATAGTGCCAAGGAAGGAAGTGCAAGTTAAACTGTCGGCCCCAGTTTCACTATACCACCTTGTGAAACTTGTAATGGGTTATTGAGTCTATCCAAACATCGCAAAGAGCGAGCCACTTGTTTGGTGCATACCGCTGGGAACCGTCTAGGCGGTCTCGGGCGCCCTAAGGCACCCGTTATAATAATATATTTATATAAAAAAATCTCTCTGGAAATAGTAATGAATAAGTTTAGTAGTGTTAATAATTTAGGAAGATAAAATAAAAATAAATACGTACGTCGCGTCGTACAATATAAATTGAAGGACAAAAAATACATTGTATTTTACAGCGGTAATTTAAAATACACTTAGAGTATAAAGGTCATAGGCACAATAAAGAAAGGTAGATCAGAATCAGATATTTGGATGATTAGGGGAGGGTGGGACACTGGAAACACTCGCTTTCCGACAAGCAAGGTTAAATGTTATATAAAGTAGAATACAGCTGTCATAAATACTATAACGGCTATAATAGGACTAGGGGTGTCTTCTGTAGTTCTAACTCCACCATAAAAGTGCTATACGGTTTTGCAATAGCAGCAGTGATTGTAATTAGAATAAAATAATGTAATGGGATCATAACTGTAGATACTAGCGGCTATAGTAAAATTCATTGTAAAGATTTTTAAGAGGAGTGTCTGATGAGGCTCTTCGATGCTCATGTTGATTCAACTGCAAAGTATTTCCTCTCCCCGCGCATGACGATGAGTCGGTAACGCTACCATACGATAATGTAAACCTATAGCTATTTACTCCGATCCTCAATAAGAGAAAGAGCACGTGTGAGATTATACCTACAATTTAGGCAGCAATACGACTTTCGGGCCAAAACTGTTTTCTACCCCTAAACATTAATGGATTTGAAAACAAATGGTCTCATTTTATTAAAGATAAAATGAATTTAATTATTTGTATTGTATTTTATAGGAATTATTTTAATGTGGGGGATTTTTTCGCGTTTTTTTTTCTATTTTTTTTTCCTATACCAAACTTTAAAAAAAAATCGTACGAGCCTAGATATAGATCATATTGATAACGCCTCCAAAAATCATAAAAATCTATGAATGTTTAGGGGGAGGTAACACTTAGGACCAAAAGATCGTGAATGTATGGGAAAAGTTTGGTCAGACGCTGCTCTTAATTCGGCTGTAATTAAAAATAAACGAAACACAATTAAGAATCAGTATTCTTTAACCAACTTTTAGTAAACTTAACTATACGTTTTTGTTTTCAATATAAATAATCAATGTTACTTATAACAAATATTGAAACATTAAAACAATCCACTATCTGATCTATCGGTCTATTTTAGACATTCATATAAATTGCTTCAAGATAAAAAAAACAACTATAGTTTAATAATCACTCAATATATAAAACCAATATTGTAAATTGAAACTAAATTATAGAATGCATTTTCTATATTTTTTTAAATAATAATTGCACGTCGTGCTTCAAACATGAACCCTCAAATGACCAAGGCAGTATAATACAGCTTTCGTCATATCATCGTCCATCAGTTATGAAATTTTGATCAATTGCTTACCTACCCCTGCTACTCCCTTAGGCCTTTAACCTTTACGCGCCACCCCTGGCAGGCCAATAATCCACCCTTTCATAATATACGCGATGAAAACACCGACGAAAGCAATAAAATAAAGATTACTGAGCAAAAATAACACGAGTTTTTGAAGGTTAATTTATTTGTACAGGTGTTTTTTTATTGGGTACAATTTGTAGACAATTTAATTTGTTCGTTTGGACGGTAAAGTATAGATTCCAGCCATCCTATACTGATTTGTGCCGTTTGCTAAAAGTTAGCTCAATGGAGGATTGCTAGGATAGTTTTCCACTTTTCCGAAAAAAATACGGTTTTTAATCATTCCTTGTTTCCCCTGTAAGGATTGCTAGGATAGTTTTCCACTTTTCCCAAAAAAAATACGTTTTTAATAATTTCTTGTTTCCCCTGTAAGGATTGCTAGGATAGTTTTCCACTTTTCCCAAAAAAAATACTTTTTTAATCATTTCTTGTTCCCCCTGTAAGGATTGCTAGGATAGTTTTCCACTTTTCCCAAAAAAAATACGTTTTTAATCATTTCTTGTTTCCTCTGTAAGGATTGCTAGGATAGATTTCCACTTTTCCGAAAAAATTACGATTTTTAATCATTCCTTGTTTTATTTAAACTCATACCCATATCTTGCGAAATCTAATATTTTATAATAGTAAACATAAATTAAATTAAAAAAATCCTCGTAATAAAGGAGTCTTAATAATGAATTGGTCATCCATAAATAAACTAATTTGAATATTAAGCAAAGCCTTTCCTTCGACCTTTCAGTTTTCATTTATGGATGTTATCATTCATGAACCTAGACAAAGGTCGAACGGAAAATTGAATTTCCAAACCAATATTTTGAAAATACAACAAGCGATAAATTCTAGGGTCGAGAGAAATAGATTTCTCTCAGCGGTTTCCACTAGGAACATATGGTTTGAGTAAAAAACTTATTGAAAATTTTATGCTTTTTGTTTCAGATGGTTTTGTGGGATAAATAAAACCATATTGAGTTCTATCAACATTAATTATTCATAGCTTATCTACGGACGTTCACGCAAACGTGCCATTAAAAATACCTTAAATACTACTTTAACCCAAATTCTTGATACCGGACAATATAAAATACCTAAACAAAAAATACCTCTATATATTACTAAAGAAGACTATATATACTAAAAATATATACTGACTAGTTATCTTTTAATGTTTATTGAAGACGTTAAATAAATCAGGTATCTTGATTTTTGTCTTGATTCAACAAATATATTGATCTCAAATCAAAAAATATTTAATAAACTAAAAATATGTGAATTATATTTACAAGTTATATGAAAAGGATTGGGTTTCTTAAAAACCTAATAAAGCAGTTACCTGCATTTTTTATCGATATATCTTTTACTTCAATATGAAGAAAATTATAATTATAGTCGAAAGTTATGTATTTGTATATGATCTAGAATCTAGATAGTATATGTATATAGCCTAACGTTTTTTGAAAAATAAACTTTATTTTGTTATAGCAATACATATAATTAAGCAAGTTATATATACCTACTTATAGCGAGATTTATTTTGCTACTCACTCACACGAATTGCAACAGGCATTATTTAATATATGTTTTATGGGTAAAAAACATATTTTACCTATTTAATTTGCTCCTAATAAATTATAGGTGTGGTAAAAAAGTAAGGAAAATTACCAATAGGTTATAAAATTTATACATTAATTTGTACGTTTCTTTTTGGATTCTGTAATATTTGATCGAACTAGTGTTAGTTTTACTAGAAATTTTTGAAAATAACCAATACTATTTATTGTTTGTTTCAATTTTGTAGCTGTAGGTATGCAGTCGGTTTTCAATTTTCTCACAGCAAACTACTTTCTTTCATCCACGGCTTGGCAGTGTTTGTGCTCGCTATTATTATGATAGCGATTGCAGAACAAATTTCCTGACATATCCTCGTACCCTACTACATCAACACACCGTTCTTGAATACTACTCTGGGTGAAATGGCGTCTCTAAATCTTTTATTAAAATATATTTAATAAATAAAAAGATTTCGGCCGGTTTAGGTAATACATTGCAAAAATTATGAAACAAAATTTTGACAGATCGCTGTCGTGATCAATTGCAATTGGAGCTGTCCAATTGCAATTGATCACCATAGCGATCTGTCAAAATTTTGTTTCATAATTTTTGCAAATAGCCTTTATTGCATTGGAAATAAGAGCGATGACAACTTAATTAAATAGATGCATTGACAGATCGCCATCTTTAGCTGTTTTATAATTAGGACCCTGGTCATATTTTAGATTGACTCTGGCTTCACTATTTTTATTTATTTTAAATTCTTTATTGCACAAAATTGTACATAGGCGAGCTTAATGCCTAACTATCTTTTAGGAGCCTACTGCATTGATTTTTTGTTGAGGCGGCGTCAGCCAAAATGGCAGCCCCAGCCTAGTGGTTATACTGCGCAACTGATAAAAAGGTTAGGCAGATGACAATAAGGCCGGACCTGGGATGGTTTATATAACAAGGCAATATCATCATAAAAATAGCAACAACAGCCAAAAAGGCACCCGTGATGGTGCGGTTACAATCGTTGCATGGTGCGGTTACAAATTGGGCAGCTGATTTGCCTATAATGCAATGAAGGAACTAGGCGCATTGTTAAAAATATAAATTCGTTTCTGTTTCCGCCCATTTCGTAATAGCATTAACAATGTGGTCAACAATCTAGGCTTGTACTATGTGTATCAGAAGCAACGATATAATATATATTATATTTTATATATACCCACTCCATAACAAACTGTACCTACAGAAAAATCGTACTAATATTTTTTTATCGAACCCACGACCACAGAAGGCGCAACCAGTACAGTCTACAGTAGCTGACAAAAAATATAGAAATAGTGGGTTAAACATTTTTTTACCAAGAAATAGCCACCGCGTCATCTCTGCATCTGACGCTCCGCGTGTAAACCGCCGTGTATTTTCGCTTGTTATTTTTAGGTTAACGTTAGAATTTTTATTTTAATAATAAACATACATACATATCATCACGGGTGCCTAGACGGCTCCAGGGTACCCAGCGGAGGTGTTTTAATCCCACCTCGTAGTAGCCGATGGTATGAGTCTACACCGAACAAGTGGCTAGCTCCGAGGCACTATAGTGACAGTTGTCAAACAAATGTACATATTTTTTTTAATGAAAAACTTATGGTACACACCATACGTTACACGGATTCGAACCAGGGACCTAAGTGTTTTTAAGTCCAAGGTCTAACCAACTCGGCCACCTCGTTTATTTAATAATAAAATTGAGCTATAAATGAAAACATCTAACTGGTGTTTAGTAGCAGAATTGAGAACCCAGCTTTTGCATTATTTAGCCCACCACAGCTGGCCCGAGAGTTCCACCGCAAGACCGCCACTTATTTCATTAGTAAAAAGCTTGGATCCCTTAAAAGCTCCCTCAAACAACTTTACGCTTATTTAAAAGTTAGTAATCGTTTTAACACAACACCGAAATTTTTGTGGAGTATGGTTGGAATTGAACTACATTAAAATTTTATTTTTGGAATATTAGTATTTTTGTATCCTTTTAGACGTTTATATTAATAACAAATTTATTAAGAACAACAAATATATATGGTACAATACAATAATTTAACTTGTAAATAATTATATATATTTTTTAAGTTTTTAAACATTATATTTAACCATTTTTTTAAAGCACGGTAATCATAAAAAATATGCATGGTCATCTAATTTTTTTTATCATTAAAATTAATGATCATATTACAATAGAAGTAAAATATACTCTTACAGCCATTGCTCAGTATCTGAAAAGTATATAGAGCCATATAATATTTATAAAAAAAAACAATATATGCTGGAGACTATATTTTATGTACATATTATATATATATATATATATATATATATATATATATATATATATATATCTCGTATATATAAATAGCTTCTTCTGTCCGACTCACTAAAGCATTTTTTACTAAGACTCGTTTCGCCGTTTTTAGAAAATAACAGGCGGAGGGAAGCGGGTCATATGGTGCAAGAGTAATTTCTCAAACTTTATTATATCTCAAAAACTACGGCAGCTACAACAGTGAAACTTTGTACGTATACTCAAGACTAAACCATTTCGACGCTAACCGTTTTAGTGTTTTTTTTTTATTTCATTTGGTAGGTTAAGGAGGGGCACGTCAAACTTATTATTTTATTTTTTTCATACTTATTACGAGACTTCGCTTATTAATTAATAGATGTTTCATATAACAAGAATCAGTAGATACTCGTAGTAATCTCGTCGCTTATAGATCAAACATATCGCTTATGCCGCGTAGTAACCAGAGTTTAATAACCAGTATTGAAACAGGAAAATAATTCTTGTTTGATAACCCGGTTATCTAAGAAGAATAAAGTTTTTTTTTTTCAGAACTGCAGTTTTCAACAAAAAATACTTACTTGATACTTATATAATCATTTTATGACAGTGTTTTTATAATATTATGAAATGGTTCTGTAACCACAAGGACGTCTTTTTCTAACTAGCCATCATAGAAAAAAAAATTTTTGGTACATGACCATTCTATGGCATTCATATGACAATATCATAGTTACCAAAAAAGAATGAAAAATTCTTATTAGATAACCGGGATATCAAACAAGAATTATTTACCTGTTTCAATACTGGTTATTAAACACTGGTTATCTACGCAGCATAAGTGTAAAAAAATGTATGTTATTGTTTTTTATTTTAAAGAAACAAGATTAATAACAACATGTACATATAAGCCAACAAAACTATACCCACCTACATGAATGCATAGGTAAGATAAATATAATAGTAAAATACGAACTGAGTTATAAACCACAAAGACAAATTTATGCAACATAAAGTCACATAAGACGTCTTAAAATTTCATGAACGATAAATTTGAATTATTAGATATAATATTTTATGCTCAAGAAAGCAATGTACGCTTTTGTTAAATGTCCTGTGCGTACCTACATGAAGACGATAACATAAAAAAAATGTATTTTTTTCTTTTGTATGCTGTTAGAAATTCTGTATTATATTTTGGATATTAATTCCTTTAAAATTTTAGAGAATAATTTTAGCAAAAATTACTTCACTTTTGTGTTTATTTATTTTATAGAAAAAAAATATGAAATGAAATTAAAATATTTATTTCTTTAACAAATTGTTTGGTTATATGATTAGTATAAGCTAAGGATCACCTATTAAGTATAAGCATACGTGTGTTAGGCAAACCTCACTTTTCTATCTACAATAAAAAACAGAAAAAATGCTAGGAGTAAAAATTGTGTTATTGAGCTAGTTTTAGTTTAGTATTTATTAATTTCGGATAAGTATTTAATTAAATTATCGTTTTAGTGTTGTGTGAATATGAACCCGAGCGTGTGTACGTATGTGTATGTTTACGTTTGTGTATGTGTACGTATGTGTATGAGTACGTATGTGTATGTGTGTATATTGATAGGTAGTATGTCAGTTATATAACTTTAGTTTTAGGTGGGATATTTCGCTGGATATGTCGAGGTTTCGATTACCACCCCAAATAGAACAAGGAAAACCTTACATTATATTTGGGTATCTGTCGAAAAAAAAAATAAACTAAGTTAGAATTATTTAAATTGTAAGGGTTTCTAGAAGTTTTTGTATAAAAGGTAGCGAATTAATGTTACTGAAATTAATAAAAACATTAGAGTATTTTTTATGAAAAGTTATTTATGACTGGGCATCAAACCATGATCTCCGGATATATTGCTCAGTGTCAGTTACATAAGAGCCCAAATTATAATAGTAAACAACTTTTTTATTTGTACACAACAGGAAACAAATAGTTGTTTATTACAAAAAGTATATACATACATATAAGATATTAAATAAAAACCTTGAGTTGCCTAATTTAATTAATTTAAATTCACCAAACTAATAATAGTAAAAAAACACAACTCATGCTGTAAACTACTTTTTATACATTTTGTAGATTTAATATTATACAATAATAAAAATAAAACTAGCAAAATGAACAAAAAAAGTTTACATAGATATACTAAATAGTAGTTTTATTTTTAGTGGTCACCTTTTCAGTATTTATATATATTTGCGTCTAATGATATCGCGTCTAGAGGGTTCGTAAACTTAGTCGTTAGGGTAATTTGGCTAATGCAAAGGTCGCTCCGTTGATTCGAAAAGCGAATTAAATAGCGGATGTGAGAGTTACAATGTAACCTTGCCCTTTCAGTTAATCTCGGATCTTAAACTTAGGTCTATATTTACTACAAATTGTATTTGAGTTTTAAAATAATTCACTTAGGTTTACTTTAGTTTAAATATTATATAATACTAGCTGACCCGGTAAACTTGATGATGACGGGTCTCGCTAACAAAAATAAATAGTGACAGATAAATATAACAGTCACTAAAATTATGGCTGTATGGTTGGAAGATCTTTTCCTTTCCACATAGGCGAAATAAAAGAAAGAAAAATTAAATTATTTTAATATTATTAAAACAAAAATAATAATATCGCAATTAAAAATGGGGGAAGGGGTAGGAGGGTGAAAAAAAGCTATTTTCATACCTACCAAATATACAACAAAAAAAAAAAAAAAAATTAAAAAGCCGTTTCGGTGGAGTGCGATCACAAACACCGTTACACGAAATTTTATATATTAAATAAATAACATAGGCATATACAGGGTGAATTTGAAAGGATGTACTTTGGGCTAATATGAGATTCTGCTAATCAAATCGAACAACTTTTCCCATGGAACTATGTCCCAATACAAATTAGTCATTTTAACATTGTTAGTTTGTATAGATAAACCAATTTTTTTTTCGTTTGCGACACATGGTTCCATTGGGAAAAGTTGTTCGATTTGATCAGCAAAAACTCATATTAACCCAAATTATATCTTTTCAAAGTCACCCTGTACAATGTATATGCGTTTTAAAAACTCATTCATCGATAGAAAGCTACATTTTCAGCGAGTAACATTAGCTATATTTTATTTTATATCCGATTTATTTTACATTAAACGGTGAGTGAAACCGCGGGGAATAGCTAGTGATAAATAATTACTCAGGAGTTGCTTAAAACTACTAAAATTCGTTACTAGATTTCAGTATAATTGGTGCAGTGAGGGAAATGGCTTAATTAGTTTAAAGTTTGAGTTTGTATTTGGATCATTCGACCTTAACCTTCAGAAACTAGATTAAATCCGATGCACTTTGTATGTTACGATCCACGTAACTTAGTTGTATTTCCACCTCTAGTCTTTGTGACTTCTACCTTACGACTAGCAAGTTAATTTAGAAGCTTATATTACTTTATCTAGTATAACATTGTAAATTAAAAAAGGAGACTATAGAACAATAACCTATAATTTTTAGAATTCGTGTAGGTCTATTTGGGCATTAAATAAAAACTATTAGACCGAGATATATGTTTTTGTTTATTGTTGAATAGCTATAGTTATTAGCGCTGGGAGTAAAATAGGCTATATTATAATTTTATTTACGTACACAATTAATATAATATACAAGGTGTTTGTGTTTTAAGAGACTATTAGGAAAAGTTTTTTAATACAGCTGATAGAAAGAAGTGTTCAATGAAGAAAAGTTGGATTTATTTTAATGCCCAGTCTTATGGCATTAAAATATTTTAGATTTACTTTTTGAGTAAATTAATGCTTTTCGTATACAGTTAATATGATATAATAAATCAGGGTTTACATACAAAATACAAAAGTACGGGTTCATATCTGCAAGGCCATGAAACAGCGCTGCAAGTTGTAGCTATAAAAGCTTCGAGCGTTTTTGTACGAGCGTTCGGCAGTTTGACGCTTCCTAAGAACAAAAGAACTAGGAACTCCGAACAGCCGCGCTCAAATATTATATTCATGATCGCCTCACGCGTCTCTGTCGGACTAGTCGACCAAGCCTAATTAAATATTTAATTTTAAAATGGATATTTATGGTAAAATGTATGCAGAAAATATCTAATTATATATTATTATATGGTATTAATTTAATCATATTTTGGTCTCCTTATTTAAATATTGTATAAAAATATACTTATATAATTAGACGAGTAGGTTGTCTAATATATAAGTATATTTTTTTCAATATATATATTGAAAAGAATATACTATATATATAATTAACTAATAACAAAGTACATATAAAAAATACATTTCCTCCAAATCGCTGTGAATGAGAAGCGCCCATAATGTGCAAAAGACTAATATTAATTGTCTATATCTTTTGTGAAACATAAGCTACCTAGTTTTAAAATAATATTTAACTAATTTTGACTGCGACAAGTGTTCAAGAATGACTTGGTTGAAAAAGTGCTAGAGGCAGCCTGATAGCCCCTTTTCTCCCCGAGCGTACGTATAGCCCGGGAGGTAACGACACATTTCAGTCACTCATTTCAGCATGGCTAGTTTTCTCTAAAATGCTAGTTTATTACGTGTATAAATACAAAACCGAGGTCAGCTGGCATAAACGCGGGGAGGCGGATGCTTAAAATTTATGGAAATTAAAAAATAATAATTCCAGCAGACTTGACTTTTTACAGTTATCTAATACATTATAATAGGACTTAAAAAAATATTCAACTGCTAAAATAGCGGTGGAAAGTACGTCCGATGCCTGAATGAACATTTGAGCGATACATAAAAGTTTCAGCGAAAACTAGCCATGCTGAAATGACTAGCTCTAAAATGTCGTTACCTCCCGGGCGTTACATATCGCTGCAAGCGTCAGTTTTGTGGCCTTCATTTCGACGCTGTAAAAACACGCTTGTAGCGAGTAAACGCTACGAGCATGGTTTTCTTTTCGTGGCCCAGGCATAAGGGAGTTAGAGGATGTATTTTTGAGTAATATGTTCTAAAAATTCTAAGAAGAAAATAAAAATAAAATTTCTCACTCATAATGCAAAAGTTTGAAAGGTTGTACTTTGGGCTAATATGAGGTTCTACTGCAGATCAAATCGAACAACTTTTCCCATGGAATCATGTACTTGAAAAATTCCTAAAGAAAATATTTCTCGTGTTTTTTTTTCAAACAAAATGTACTGCACATTAACACAGCTGAAAACAGAATTAAACACAAGAGCTGAATTGGGTCAGATGACAAAACATCAGTAACAGAATTTTCTAGTTTTCTTTCCTTTTCCATTTAGCTTTGTAACCTTTATGTGAATAAGGCTTTTTGCATGTATGTTTACTTATCTACATTTCGCCTTATTTGAGCGTCTTCAGCGATATTTTAAATATTTTTCAAAATAAAATAATAAATACTAAAAAGTTTTTTTTTTGACAATTTTGCATATTTAGGTTCAAAAACATATGTCCATAGTGCATGATATATTCAGAATTATATTATTACGATACATATTTTACCTAGATTTGTAATCAAATTAAAAGCCGAGACTGAATAAAACTAAACCAGTTAGGTACCAGCGCATGATATACAGAATTACTAATAGGATGTTAAATGATTCCACAATTTTATTATATAATAAACTAGGTCTACAGGTTGATACACAATAATAAATCTTGTTTAATATACGCTATAAGTTCCTTAAAATCCATCTGGCGTTAAACCCTAAAGATTATTTTCTTATATAGATTAAAATTTAATCAAATTACTATACAACTCTATCTGTCTACAAAATAAAATAAATTTAATTTGTTATTATAATTATATTGCTCAAAATAAAACTTTTAGTCAGTAAAATTTCATACATATTTTCTATAAAACTATAAATACATGTTCAATCCGCTTGTGGAGGGTGCTCGAGTTGATACCGCAAGCTCTGAACCACATACTCGTAAAGCCCCTTGTTCATTTCAAACACTCATTTCTAGTATTTCAATGCAACTTTATACTTGAAATATTATATTGAAACAATACTCGAGAGATCCGAAATAAGTATACCTATTTTCGTTCAGTAGCGAAAAGTGATTTTCAGTATACTGTGTTCTTAAGAATTTTCATTGAACATATTTTTCAAGTAAAGCTCTTTCACAATATACTTGACAGAGAAACCAGTAAAGTTCTCTACTTTTTAGTAATATTTTCTCTGTTTAAGCTTCTTGTATTTTATAAAATAAAATACATTTTATTTAACCAATTTATTGAACTATGACGATTGTTTAGACACTCGCCATAGACCGTCTTGGCCTCAGGGTATAACGGTATGGTTTTATTTCCAAGCCGTCATAGTCAAAGATGTTTGAGTCTACACCAAATAAATGGTCAGTTCGTCGCGTTGTTTTGCTAAACTTAATCTATGTAAACAGTTTCACAAGTTGGTACTTTGAAACACTAAAATGGTATCGAATACTAATTCGGAGAGGAAATGCTGCCTCAATATTAATCATGGCATACTCGTACATAGGCAGGGATCCGGATTTTATTTTGTGTCTTGGCCTCTCATATACTAAATTTGTGAAAAAAGTCATCCCAATAGAAAATTGTAAAAACTGTACTTTGTCATCAATAATAATAAAACAAAATACACCTATGTCACATCAGGTGGCCGATTCTCGCGCTTTCGACATTCATCTCGATTCGAGATTTTTAAACGAAAAATGACTAAATATTCATCATTTTTCGTTCAATTTTTGTATATTTATTATTTATTTCGTTTAATGTTCGATATTTTTGAACGAAAAATGACCTATTTAGTAATTTTTCGTTTAAAAATCTCGAATCGAAATGAATGTCGAAAGCGCGAGAATTGCCCACCTGCCCCTTGAAAAGGGAGAAAAGAAGCGTAAGTTATTTTTTTATAAGAAGAGTCTACATACAAAGTTTCCAACAGTGAAATTTCTCTCGATACAAAAATGCATGTATAACAGTCAAAAAATAGTCCCAACTGCTTGTCTCCTCACCAGCTCTTTATAGAAAATTAAAAAAAATGTGAAACACCTATCAATTGATTTCTAAATAATATTATGTCTATGTATACATTTTCAAAGGTACCTTCTGTTATATTCGAGATATTAAATTTTTTGAAGATTTATTTATACCCCAATTTTACCCCTTTGGCTACAGCCAAAAGGCTGGCCATTGATGAATAATACCCGTAATAATAATATGTAGGACAATTTACACATATTGCGCTGGTCACAAACTATGCTCTAGGCTTGTATTATGTGTAACAGAAATAACGGTATATAATACATATTATATTTTATAAACACCCGGACCATGACAAAATTAGTAATATTTTAAAGTCCTCACATATTCCATGTTATATGTATTTGCATAGCATAAACATAATGTTTGATATACTGTACAAAATTTTCTCGCAACATAATTTATTTTTCGTCTTACAAATTCACCGCTTAGTTTAGTTTGAGTTAACCAGATAGCGGTTAGTTAAGCTCAAAGTTCTGTTGCGGTCGCATTAAATAGACACTTTGAAAACTCTTTGAAGCTAAAACAAACCTTAATCTTACGATGTTAAAAACTAAAATACAACAATTCTGAAAAAGCATTAAAAAGTCTAAAGTATTTTTCTTTTTGATTTGTTTATTTTTAGGAGAATATAAGAGAGAAAATGTTCCTGGATTCATGTTCCAAGTTTAAATAGTCGGAAAAGTTTAGAGACGATTGAGTTAGTTCTTAAAAGAAGTTATTTAGATGGGAGTTAGGTCTCTTCAGTCTAGGCAGACCGACCGGTTTTGTTCATACAAATACAAAAATCGTCAAATGAACTAGTTACCTTCTGGTTTTAGTCGGTGGGTTCACTGGAGACTACTGTATCATTTCTTGTTAAGATGAGCCTTTTAATAGCTTCAGTAGGTACGTAATACAAATTCGTCTATAACCACATCATTAGTGGCACAACCGCCCAAAACAGATAAACAAAACTTTATTGGTCATGACAAATGTCAATAAAAGTGTCAATAAATTCATGACAAACAAGCAAGTCACTTTGTATTTACCACAAGGTAGATACAAAGTTACATACCGTGCTTCATTATAAAAATAATAAAAAAGTTAAGTAGGAGTACCTAAGTAGCAAAATTTAATATACTTATTAGAGCGCGGTGAGTGTAAATTTAAGGCGTTTTATTAAACCTTCTGCTGACTTAAGAATAATAACATCTTTGGATTTACTAGTCATTTTATACAGATATATATAGAACTTTCATATATAATAATAATAATACAATAAACACATGTTTGTCATATGATCCGGGTTCTTATAAAATATATGTACTAGTATCGTGTATATAGAACAGCACAAGTTTGTGATCAGGGCAATATGTGTAAATTGTCCTACACATTATTATTCATCATTATTATATATAATACATAAATTATAGGCTGCATTTAGCCGGCATAGTGGGACCAATCAATGTATTGATAGACCCTATTTATGGATTTTGTTTACCTCCAGGTAGATACAGAGTCACATGCCGTGCTCCAATAAAAAAAATCTATATGTAGGACTAGGAGCAAAAATTTTTAAATAAATATGTGTTTCGTATGGGACGCGACTTGTGCCGATACCTTTGCATCGTCTCATTTTCCAGGGACTTGGTTAAAGGTTGACCCTAGGGATTGCAATCCCGCAGCTCATTCAATCCCGCGGGGTTGATCAATCTCGCACCCTTAAAATAATGCTGTCAAATTGAAACTACAATTTAAAATTTCTACCTTTGGCATATACGAGTATAAAGTATAATTTGCTTCTTAATAGTTTTATGAAACTTACTATGGTGATAACTTAAAAATACGCTCTTAAGAAGCAAATAGCATTTATAGTATCATCTCCCAGACTGCTTCTCAATGAACTGCAAATATATCCTGAGACCGAAAAAGCTCTCTCGGCTTTCACGCTAAGCGAGCGTCAGATACTGTCCTCTGATTCCGACGCACTTATAGCCCGCCATTTTGAGCGCCATTTTTTTTACTTGCGGGATCCGTGGATCCGCTTTTAAGATGTGCGGGATCCCAGGTCGATCCAAGTGGAGCGGGATCCCGTAGAAATGCGGGATCACGTTTTCCGGGATTGCAATCCCTAGTTGGTCCTACTGCTTATACGGCGGAAACCTCTAACGGCGCCAATATTCAGCTCTCACTAGAGACTACATATTTGAGCCGTTTGGGGTCAAAACAGAGGAACTGTGGGACCAGAAAATCAGCCTTAAATGTATTGCTAAGAATTTGGTCAACATATCTGGTGACCGACGAGCTGGTAGCATCATCGCACGAATCAGTCAATCAAATTGACGTCTTTTTGAAATAAATGGATTATTTATTATAAATTCACTTAATTATATTGTTATATTCTATATATAACAATAATTTAATTGGTATATAAATATAATTTTATGGGTTAAATTTATTGTTACATATTTTTCTAGGTCTTTTATTGTTGCTAATTTTATTTAATGAATGAGTTCTGAAAATTTTATTTATTTTCGTTTTTGCATAATTTACTAACAAAGTGGAATTGTAAAGTCGCTTTAGATTATATTTTAGTTTTATTATTGCTTATTTTGAATTAAAAAAATAATCATTTTTTCATGAGCGAGGGAGGAATTTAATGGGGGTTTTCCCCATATTATACTTTAAATAAAAAAAATATCCATGACTTTAAATTAAAACAAATAATTTTCTTTGATAACGTCGTTTTGCAATATTTTCTAATTCCCCTTGATAATATTGGTTAAATTATAAAGCAAGAAACTATTATTAAACGAAACAGTTTAAATAGAGATTAAAATTAAACGGAGGGTAAATATTAAATCTATCATGCTTTCGTGCAATTTATTTATTCACTATTCCCTCAGTACTGGTTGTGGGTTTCTCCAGCTGGTAATATTGGTAAAACCCTTCGTCGACTTTGTTAATTAGTAACTTGACAAATGATTCTCAACTTGTAATCCGTCAATTTCTTCCCTTGCCCAGCTGAAACTACTAACGCTAAGAATGTAAAATGTGGACAGTATTTATGATATATTTTTTATTCCAATCTTAAAGAGGATGATTAAATTTTCAGGAAAGTAATATCTCGGCAGCTAAAGGTACAAAAGACGTGAAATTTAGTAAAAAGTCCTATTTTTTTTTATTAATAATGAGAGGGTTGAGTTATGTAAAAATATGTATGTAAGGTGTGGTTTTTCATACCGTACTTATCTCTGCATGACGGGTACTATTTACTTACAATTTTGTATATAGACATCATTTTTCAATTGTTTTTTTCAGACTCTTCTTATAAAATGTATGTTTGTGTTTTATATTTTAGCGAACTCAAATGTCTAAAAACTCGAAATGCCTGTGCACTTAATACAGGTGTTTATAAATTTAGTAGTGGGAACTGGTCAACAGAAGTTAGTATTTAAAAAAAAAAACAGGGCCAACTGTACAGAAAAACGTACTATAAAATAGTATTTGCTGTAGGAATCAAAATTCAATTAACAATCATATTCAACGCCAATGGCTTCAAACCACTAGACTGATAACAATGATAAATAAAAATAAATTATAAAAACTTCACACAACATATCGTAAACTTATCAATTCATCTAAGGATTATAAAAAAAAAAACTTTAGCTTCTAGATATAATCCAACGATTATTAAACCTTTTAAAGTTTAACAATTTTAAAGTTAGCTACCGATATGCTGTATAAAGTTTTGCTTAAAACATATTATTAAACTAAGTTTAAGCTCTTCTTGAACTATTATAACAAGTAAGTTCTTCTCAACACCTTCAGCTTGTAATTACTATTCTGTTGATCGAAGCTTTAAGCTTAACTTAACCTTCCACCTACAACGTGGAATAAAGTTACAAGTTGTACAACGTGGGGTCTAGTACACCCCAACAATATATTAAAATTTTAGGTAATACAGATTTATTTAAATTAAATTTATTATATATTTATATTCTAAAGTTCAACAGGATGAAAATTAAAAATAATAAACAATTTTATTTCAATCGTTTATTACAAAATCTCAAATACAAAATGTCACCTTTTACCTACAAAAATAATGTAATATCTTAACATAATAGTCAAATATATAAATTATATCATTACTAACATTGTACTATCCCTTACACTAAGAAAACAACATAATAATATAAAATACTTCTATGCCTGTTCCATCAGAGACCCACAAGTAGTTCTTGCCGTATACCAATAAACCAAGAAGTTCTTCGAGCCAAGAGCTTATTGTTTTAGACAGTATCAACAGAGTTTTTTTCAAACATCCAAATTCGACCGCAACAAACCAATGTTGATAATGTAGAAACAAAGTCCGCGATTCATTCTTTCTTCGTTGGTTAGTACAAAAACATTCATATTATTTTGGTCCCATATTAATAAATCACCCTTTTAAATGTGCTTTGTTTTTAATTTTTAAACGGTCCTTTGTTTCGCATTGTAACACTCATAACGACATTATTTGTATGTATAAACATACACTGTATATTTATGAAATTTCTCAAGAACTAGTAGCCCGATTTAGTTAAAATTTGGAATTGTTATAGATCTAGCTAACCCAAATATAATATCCAAAAAGGCATAAGTCGAAAAATATTTATAGGCTCACATAAAAAAAATCTCTCTAAAGTTATCCTCATCACAAATAGGTTGTGTAATCAAATGAAAGTTATAAATTTGTTGTTGGTATTTTATAAGTATTTTTAAGATACTAGTTTTTGACTGCGGCTTCGCACGAATCGCACGTATTAATTGATACTATTCCAAACTTCAAGTTTCTATCTTAAACGTTTGCCGCGATTATTAAATTATTTATGTAATAAGACTTTCCCAAATACTTTCTTTTCATTCCTTTTTTTATTTTGTTGTACGGAAGTGCGCAAACAGACCGATATTTAATGAAAACAACATTAAATAGAATATTAGTCAAGTCATTTTTATTTTTAGCAATTACATTACCTACCCAATCGTTTGAGTAGCTGATAGAAAGACAAATATGTTAACTTTAAAATTATATATAAAATCCTTAAAAAGTAAATATTAATAAAAAAATAATATACCCATTTTAATATCTGTAGGAGGTCTTAGTACACAGTTAATATAGACAATTAGTCCTCTGTAGACTAGTGGTTGCGCCTTTGGAGTTAATTTTTTTATTTTTTTATTTTTTTATTGGAGCACGACATGTGACTTTGTATCTACCTGGTGGTGAGCAGACCTACAAAGTCCATGAATGGGGTCAATCAATAATTGTTCTTAAACAATATTGATCGCTCCCACTATGCCGGCTAAATGATGCGATTACGAAATGGGGGGCGACAATGAAGAATTGCATTACGAGTATATACTCGCTGCCTTATCGTCAATTCAACCACCCATTTCGTAACCGCACCCTGAAAGGAGACTACCACTTCGACAAGAAATCGATGCAGTAGTCTCCAGAAAACCGGTGAACCCACAGACTAAAACCGAAACATGACTAGGTCACTTGACGGTTTTTGCATCTGTATGGGTGGTGGTAACGAGACCGGTCGGTCGGCCTAACGAAGTTATAGAGACCTTCCTCCCACCTAAAAATCCGGAGATCGTGGGTTTGATTCCCACCCATGGCAAATAAATATTAGTACGTTTTTCTGTACAGTTTGTCATGGTCTGGGTGTTTATAAATTATAATATTATGTTGTTTCTGGTACACATAGTACAAGCCTGGAGCTTAGTTTGTGACCAGAGCAATTTGTGTAAAATCTCTTACATATTATTATCATTAGTAATACTATTTATAAAAAAATGGTTATTATCCTGAACGGTGGTGGGCTGTGTTTCAGGGTGGCAATGGCCTTCCACAACCGCAAAATATAGAGCCATTGTGTTTGTACTCAAATTGTTCGTAATTTCACACCCGGAAAATTTACCAATTTACTGCTTGTATTATTTAAGTGGATGGATATTTCAGAACTTTTTATAAATATTAGGCATTTAAAAAAATGCTTAATAAATATCATCGTAGATTTTTTATTGTATATATGCAATTACATTAAATTTAAAAATAATAAAAACTATTAAATAACCCTCGGCATCAAGAAAACAACCATAAATATACATACATCAAGGGTGCCTTACGGCGCCCGAGACCGCCTAGACGGCCCCAGGGTACCCAGCGGAGGGGTTTTAATCCCACCTCGTCGTAGCCGATGCATCTAGTTATTTTTAAGTATTATTGTTAATTTGTAATTTCACATACCATAATTGGTGGAATATGCGATCTAAAAAATAATTTTAACATCATTTGTGTACCCTATTCCGTGAATAAAATATTTCATTTCATTTCATTGTTGTCGAGGTTCATATTTTTTATGTTATGTGTTGGATTTACATAATAAAAAATCAACAAAACATAAATTAAAACGACGAAGTAGTTTGTTTTTTAAATGGTCTATATGAAATGGTCTAATGGGTGTAAGTTTAAAAACTTAAAATGGTTATTAAGTTTAAGATTAAGCAGATTTAAATTTGAAGGAATTATTGAAAGCTTTTATATTTATTTGAGACAAGTATAAAAATAAAACAGCAAATAAAAAAACATATACGTGGTGGCCGAGTTGGTTAGACCTTGGACTTAAAAACACTAAGGTCCCTGGTTCGAATCCCGGTGTGTACCAATGAGTTTTTAATTTAAAAATTTATGTACATTTGTTTGACAACACCACTATAGTGCCTCGGAGAGCACGTTAAGCTGTCGGTCCCGGTTTCACTATACCAACTTGTGAAACTGTTTATAGATGGGTTATTGAGTCTATTCAAAACATCGCGACGAGCTAGCCACTTGTTCGGTGTATACTCATACCATCGGCTACGACGAGGTGGGATTAAAACCCCTCCGCTGGGTACCCTGGGGCCGTCTAGACGGTCACGGGCGCCGTAAGGCACCCGTGAAGATATATATATAAAAAAACATTATCAACAAAAAGGTAATAAAGAATATTTTACCCAATAAAATATTCATAACATTCCCCAAACAGCAAAGAAAAGGTTATTCAACCTTTTTTTATATTATGATTAAAAATATTATGATTGTAGTTGAAGAGCTTCCGTCCTTTTGATCCCTTTCATTACCAGATTAAAAGGATACAGCAATAACCTTAATGTGCCTTTCGACTTGTGTTTGTAATAATTTAAATCGCACCGACCATTTCGGGTTTTTATCAAGTGTAAAGGAATGAAGAAATTGAGGTTTTTAGTATTGGGTATACTTATATTTGGTCTAACAATAGAAGTCGTAGAATAATAATCTACGATAACGCTTTAGAAAAACTATTAGAGAACTTTTTATGATAAATGTTTCCTTACTTAAGTGCTTTTTTTGTTTAGAAACTCTTGTAATACCTGAATATAGTTTTGGACTATCTTAATTCTTATAAAAGTTTGACGAAATAATATACGCTAGAATTATAGAAAAGGTAGCACTAGTGTTTAAAAACAACAGTTTGATGTTAGATACAATAAAGTTATGATTGAAAAAAAAAACGTGTTATCCCAATTCGTAATCGTATCTTTAGCCGGCATAGTAGGAGCGATCAATGTTGTTAAAAAACAATTATTAATTCAAATCAAATCATTTATTTCATGTACATCTTTACAGATATTAATGAATAGTCAAAAAAAAAAAAAAAAAATTTTACATTGAGGTCTTAGAGTGCGTTTGGTTAGGCAGCTATTCATTATTAAAAGAACGACAAATATTTATTATACCTCGATATAAGATTTAGAAATCTTAATATGAAAATTACTACCAAACCGAACACACACTACATAACCAACTAGTGTAAGACTAGGTGGTTAGCTGATTCCATTGACCTGTCAATCATTATCTGCCATACAAGGCAGCTACCAAGGCGACCAACTTCACCGACCATATCCACGCCTTAAATATTTATTCTAAATAAAATGTTAGTAACCAATCACATATATATATATAAGTAAAGGTATAAGGATCGGTATTTTTAAGGGCGGGTATACTAACTGTAAAGTCGATCCCCTCAGTGACACCTCGGAGAAAAAGAAACCAGCAAGTAAAAAACTCTAGTGCTTCACACAAACTAAAAGAGGAGCACAGCCATTGATTTGCTTATGCTATATAGCTATATATATATAGTAGCATACTCAAAATGCACCCCACCGATCAGCATGCGCAAAACACCCTATGGCAGATTATTTGTTACTGTACCAATGTACAGAACTACACAGTACTGTAGTATAAATTAAGTATAAATAAGCAGGTAATCATCAGTGATTACCTTATCCAAAGACAACATTTACATAATGTAATAAAAATAAATTATGTAATATTAAATTATTACAATATCGGACACTACTAAGCTAATGTTCATTCTACATATGTAATAAGAAATTTGTTCACTAGTTGCGAGACCTCAATTGCATATCAGGACGCAGACGTCTTTATCGTTAAAATAGTCTTTTACGCTATAGTAAGCCTTATTGATTAAAATGTGTTTTATACAATTCTTAAACTTTATTTTACTCAGTTCTACAATGCTTTTAGGTAATTTATTAAATAACCTTATACTGTTAATGACGAAACATTTATTAGTTTTTTGCAGTCTAAACTTTGGTATATCGATTTTATCTATGTTTCTTAAGTTTAAATTATGTCTATCGCTATTTTTACTGAACATATTTAAGTTTTTCCTTACGTACAATAAATTCTCATAAATATATTGAGATGGTAGTGACAATACATCAATCATAGGAAAGATTTCTTGAAAAGAGTCACGAGCTTTTATGTTTTTTTTTTTTTTTTTTTTTTCAAATTACACATATTGCTCTGGTCACAAACTAAGCTCTAGCTTGTACTATGTGTACCAGAACTGACCAGAAGTAACGATATAATACATATTATATTTTATAAACACCCAGACCATGACAAACTATACATAAAAAAACGTACTAATATTTTTTGCCATGGGTGGGAATCGAACCCACGACCTCCGGATACAACGCCAAAGGCGCAACCACTAGTCTACGGAGGCTGTCAAGTTATATATTGCCCGAATGGCCCTCTTCTGTAGATTCTGTAGAATTGACCCCATTCATGGATCTTGTAGGTCTGCTCAGATATAAAGTCACATGCCGTGTTCCAATAAAAAATTTCAAAAAAATGTCGTATATACAATACTAGCCGACCCGTGCAACTTCGTTTGTAACTTTAACCGTTTACACAGCGCAAGGAATAAATTATCCCCGTTTTCGCAAAAAAATTCGTTGATGTTCCCGTCCTATTGGTTATATAACCTGCCTCCATAAATGGGCTATCCAACACAAAAATACTTTTTCAATTGGAACCAGTAGTATAGGATATTAGCATGTTCAACCAAACAAATAAACAAACTCTTTAGCTTTATTATTTTCAAAATAGTTATATAATAATATAAATAAAACAAAATTTTATTTGGTTACGATATATTTCGCCTTACATGGCGTCTTCAGTCGTATGACATTAAAATTTAGAAAATATAACAAATTTACTTTTTTTTTTTTTTTTTTTTTAAGGTGTAGATATGAATATGTGTGTCTTTGTAGTGTAGATGTGTGTCCGTGTTGTGTATGAAAATTGTTAGTAAGTCAAGTCTGTGTCACAATTGTATGTTCAGTCCGGGTCTGTAATGAGCTCCTAATGTCCAATAAAAAAAAATAAAAAAAACAAAATTATAAGTAAATTTATTATATTTTCTTAATTTTAATGTCATACGACTGAAGACGCCATGTAAGGCGAAATATATCGTAACCATATAAAATTGTGTTTTATTTATATTATTATGTAACTATAATGCTAGTACGAATAAATCGTAAATAAAAAATATATAAATAAATAATAAAACATCGCTCAAGCGAATTATGAAGATATTATTTTCAAAATATTACATTCCTAACAGTAGCTTCGGCTGGGCGATGATGAGTAAGTCAGTCAACCAGTCAGGACAAGCACTTGTAAGTATATAAATTAGATACCTTAAATAGTACTGTATTAATTTATAAATAATAATAATAATAAATAAACAAATACCACCACGGGTGCCTTTTTGGCTCACGAGAACCGTTTAACTAACTAACAAGTGGCGAGCTTGTTGCGGTATTTATGATGGTATAGCCTTGATGTATATATAAAGCGGTCACCCATCCCAGTATCGGCCTTGTTGTCATCAGTTGCGCAGTGACTTAACCACTAGGCTGGGGGCACTTTTTTAGTATATGTAAACAAATAATAACAGGTATTTATTCTATAACACTAATTATAATAGTACCTACTAGGTATTCACTAAAGTAGCATGAGACGGGGTCACTGATTCTCAAAGGTATATAATGTAAACAAGCGAGATGTAACATAAATGCTGATACCTACCGAGGTGGGGATGGCGAAAACTTCTCTCGGAAGCATAACAAGGCGCCGGGGTATAAATATACGCGGTGGCCGAAAGGGTTAAACCATAGAGTTAAAAACACTTTTTAGATCACATATTGAAACTCCGATATCTATCAATAAGTTTAAATTTATATTATATACTATTTTTGCTTCAAAACACCACTATGCAGTGCCACGTACACCTTGTTATGCTGGCGGTTGCAGCTTCACTATATAAACTTTTCTAAACAAACATTGCGACTATCTGCCTACTTGTTCGTTATAGACTCAGTATACCATCGGCTGGGTACCCTGAGGCTAACTAGGCAATCTCAGGCGCCGTAAAGCACGCACGTACATAAGTATATTTGAATAAAATTAGACACACGGTTCCGCGTCTGTGGTTACAATACAACTGGCGTCCCTACAAAAAACAATACATTAATAGGGTTACATAATCCAAGCTACACGGGATATTTGCTCCGGTGTCGCCTTGACTGTCGATGTTAGTAGGTATTTAATCAAAATGGTAATCAGCGCTTTGTGGAACATGTCAAATTAAGCCTGACCTTTATACCCAGACCAATCTGAACAACGTCAAAGCTATACGTTACCAGCACAGGCGGCGCGGCGGTAAGAAAACTGTCATAAAATCCTTTTGACAATGATAATTTAATTTCTTACGGATAAACAACTGAAACTTTAATTTGAATTGCATTTTAAAGACACATTCTACATACATATCATCACATGTGCCTTACGCCGCCAAGACGGCCCAGCGGAGGGGTTTTAATCCCACCTCGTCGTAGCCGATGGTATGACTCTACACCGAACAAGTGGCTAGCTCGTCGCGATGTTTTGCGATGTTTTGAATAGACTCAATAACCCATCTATAAACAATTTCATAAGTTGGTATAGTGAAACCGAGACAGCTTAACTTGCTCTCCGAGGCACTATAGTGGTGTTGTCAAACAAATGTACAAACATTTTTTAATTAAAATTCATTGGTACACACAGGGATTCGAACCAGGGACCTAAGTGTTTTTTTTAAGCCCAAGGTCTAACCAACTCGGCCACCACGTATATAAAGACACATTCTTTCCTAATATTAACCCCATGTTTAGGTCAGCAAGAGACCCAACTATAGGAGTTTGCAATGGTTATTTTTTTTGCGGTTCAGTTTTTAGTTATTTTAAATAAAATTACGTAATTAAGTACTATTTAATTTAAATTTTAGAATATAATAGAATTATTGTAATTAATATTAATAGAAAGCAAAAAGGTTTCCTTTCAGCATATGCGGCGATTACAATGCTAATTCACTGCGATCCGCCGATGTCAATTCTGTGGAGACCCACAGAATATCCCATTTTACAGTTGTATTGTGTCTTTTCTTTATCTTATATAATCCCGGGTTCTTCAAGCGTGAATAGAATACTGATTAAGCCGACATAGTAGGCGCTACCAACCAAGGTAGGTGTTACTAAAGTTGGTGTTGTCTATTCATGGACTGCTGTATAATATACTAACCGTATGTAATGTTATGCAGTTACATGTAGAGCTCCAAAAAAAAAGTTATATATATTAGTCTACTAGCTGACCCGGTGAACTCCGTATCACCTACAAAGATGATGGGTTATGGTTGTAAGATACGGTAATTTGTGCAATAAAGTTTTTAAATAAATTAAAATAAAATAATTAAATAAATAGAAAGGTTCCTTTCCACACTGGTGGAAGAATAGAAAAATACTGCATAACAGATTAAAATAAACATTCACAAGGTGTACCGTCATTTTACATACAAAATTATTTTCCATATTTTTTTTCTTTTCCAACTACCCCTGTATTAAAGAGAACAAAATTAATAAAAAATATTAAAATGGGCCAAGCCGTTTTTGAGTTTTAGCTAGACTAACGAACGGCGTGACATTTATATATATAATAATAATATGAATATAAAACTATTATGTTTTAATAAATAGCATAAATGTATTGTAATAATTGATTGGATTTAAATAGTAATAATAATGGGTAATAGAATATAAATAGTGAATAGATATCTAAAATGTTTAATATTAATTGGCTCTTGTGTGAACAATTTTTGTTAAAAAAGTTGCACGCCTTTCCAGGTAAATTCTAATGGAGCAATATAAAATGTAACAACTTGTAGACCTAGAATTTAAGGAATAAAAATTTAACATATATATATTAAATATATTATGTCAGTTTAGACAGATCGAAACTCTAAATATTTGCATAAAAGAAGGTCGCGGCTTCAACCGACACATTGGGCCTTGGTTTGCAAAGTAGATTTGGCAGAGCCTAACAGCTTTTCCGAACGGAAATTGCAAGCTCTTTGTTATCAAACCCATAAGCCCATTTCTCGAAATGTGAAATCTCGAATTTTCATTCAAATTTCCGTAAATGACTTTGAAATGTTGATTTGAAAAATACTTTTTCAAACTAACTTTGTTAAAATTATTTTCAGATATTTACGGTGACAAAACGGCTACCTATTGTAGATAATACTCGTAACATAACATATTTCCATGTTTTTAATAAACACTTCATTCGCAGAAAGTCATCTGATTTATATAACTTAATAAGCAGATATTTAATTAAAATATTTCAATAAAATATTGTACAGAATTGGCTTCTGACGACAAATTATATATACTCGTAAATCTAAAAATCATCAAACGTTCTTAAATAATAATTAAAATATATATATCATCACAAGTGCCTTTTTAATCCCACTTCGTCGCATCCTATAGTATGAGTCTACACCGAACAAGTGGCTAGCTCGTCGTGAAATCAATATAAAGAGTTTCACAAGAACTTAACGTGCTCTCGGAGGCACAATACTGGTGCCTGGTGTATATATATATTTTAATGTTGAATAGAAGGATCCGCTGTAAAACCATAATAATCCGATAATGGAAACCCACGGTATTTGAAAGAACTCCTGAAATACTAACAGTTTCCCTACAATTTTTTTGTTCTGTTACTTTGGAATTATAATCCGCCTCCGTATACTTTTACTGGTTACGCCTTTGGTCGTAGATTCGATTTCCACCCATGGCTAAATAAAATGGTAAAAGTACCTACGTTTTTCTGTACAGTTTGTCATGGTCTGGGTGGTTATAAAATATAATATGTATTAATATCGTGTTTTTTAGTACACATATGTAGTACAAGCCTAGAACTTAGTTTGTGACCAGGGAAATATGTGTGATTTGATGATTTTAGGATTGGATCCAAAAGGTTACATAAGAAACTCTTCTTTTAACTCCTGATAAAAATTATCAAACCTAAACATAATACATGAATGTTAAAAAAAAGTTATATACGTGGTGGCCGAGTTGGTTAGACCTTAGAATTAAAATACTTAGGTCCCTGGTTCAAACCCCGGTGTGTAGCAATGAGTTTTTAACCTAAAAATGTATGTACATTTGTTCGACAACACCACTATTGTGCCTCGGAGAGCACGTTAAGCTGTCGTTCCCAGTTTCACTATAGCAACTTGTGAAACTGTTTATAGATGGGTTATTGAGTATATTCAAATATCGGGACGGGCTAGCCACTTGTTCGGCGAAGACTCATACCATCGGCTATGACGAGGTGGGATTAAAATCCCCTCCGCTGGGTACCCTGAGGCCGTCTAGGTGGTCTCAGGCGTCGTAAGGCACCTGTGATAATATTTACATTAAAAAAAAAAGAATAATAAACAAATTCGGTCGTCAAATAGACACTACAAAAACTCCATTATAATTTAGTGTCTATTTGACGACCTATTTTTTATTTAATATACTAATATACTTATTTAAAGTGTTTAAAGGTTAACTATCATGGTAGTTAACCATTAAACACTAAAAAATAATAATAGAGTTATTATACAGTATATATAGGTATTTCTCCTCAAAACCTCAAGGTATGATATAGGTAATATTATTTAACAAACCTTCAAAAAATATTTTGAGGGTATTATAAAATAATGGAAACCATGGCCTTAAAAATAATAGCATAATATATACGAGTAATAATATAATATTTAGGATTGAAGGTTACAAAATAAAATAGTGTTTCGTGAGTAGAAACCGTAAAATCAAGTAGTTCTGAAGCAATTTCATAAAATGCAGCACATTTTCCGCAATAACTCCAATTTATTTGGATTTGAGCTTATACATTTATTCATATGAGGCAACCTTCAATTGGCTACCTACATAAATTTGCATGCAGTTTTTAGGCCCCAGTTGCAAACCTTACAGTATACCAATAAGTTTTTAAAGTTTTATTGGGTATGTTATTTTTTACTACAATTGCATTTAAAAATATAAATGATTTATTTTTAGTCTGAGGGTTCACCGGTTTTCAGAAGATTACAGTATCGATTTCTTGTCGAAGTGGTATTCTCCTTTTAGGGCGCGGTTACGAAATGGGTCTTTGTCGCCCCCCATTTCGTAATCACATAATTTACCCGGCGTAATCGGAGTAATCAGAACAATTATTGATTGACCCAATTCATGCATGGACCTTGTAATACTGCTTACCACCAGGTAGACACATGCCGTGCTCTAATAAAAAAAAGTAATGCATAATAAAGCATCACGGGTGCCTAAAGCATCGTTATTTTTAAGTCTTTTGTTTTTTTTTTAATTTAATTGTTTATATATATATTCCATCACGGGTGCCTTACGGCGCCCGAGACCGTCTAGACGACCCAGGGTACCCAGCGGAGGTGTTTTTAATCCCACCTCGTCGTAGCCGATGGTATGAGTCTACACCGAACAAGTGGCTAGCTCGTCGCGATGTTTTGAATAGACTTTATAACCCATCTATAAACAGTTTCACAAGTTGGTATAGTGAAACCGGGACCGACAGCTTAACGTGCTCTCCGAGGCACTATAGTGGTGTTGTCAAATAAATGTACATACATTTTTTAATTAAAAACTCATTGGTACACACCGGGATTCGAACCAGGGACATTAGAGATTTAATTGTTTTTTCAGGCTTAGAAAATGAGAAAATGATATTTTCAAAGCCTGTTTAGGAGGAGCATCTGATCAAAGATTTCCTATAGAAAAGGTCGTGACTGTTACTTTACATTCATTGGAGGTGTTATAAATAAGACCGATGCCGATGTCTAGGCCCGTACGTTTTCCTTTTTTTTAAATTTGGTATAGAAAAAAAAATATCAACCCCTAAAACCAAAAACAAAATCGCTAAAAAATCCTTCATATTAAAAATATCAAAGAAGAAAATTAAACACTGTCATCGTTTAATTTATCTTTAATGAAATGAGACAATTATTAAATCTGTTAAAGTTTAGGGGTAGAAAATCATTTTGCTGCCTAATTTGAAGGAAAAAACTCATACGTACTCTTTTTCTTATTGAGAGTCGGAGGGGAGATTTACATATATATGTATGTATGGTAGCGTTATCGACTCACCGTCATGCGCGAAGAGAGGATTCAGCATGAGCATCAAAGAGCCTCATCAGACGCTCCTCTTAAATAGAAAAAATAATAAATTCTATGATCAATATTAATCTTCCTTTCCCAGATTCACAATACTAACGTGTGAAATTGTCCTTAAACTTTTAAGTCAAGCTAAACCCGAAATGTTGGGTTCATCATAAGATATATGGACAAATTGAACCTATAAATATATGGGTATAAATTCGATAAATAAACACACTTAATTAAATTTTTCACTTTGTCGTTTGTGTAATTGCGTTTTAACATTGCATCTGACGGCTACCGATTGGGATGGCATATTGTGGAGACACTTTTCGCACTAATGGATTTTCAAATGAAGTGTTTATTACATTTTCAACAACCGAAAGCATTTTATATTACTTTCAGAAAAGTTTTCATTAAAACTACAATTAAGAGGTTAAAGTGTATTTATTATTTATTTAAGCTTGGATTTTTTTAAAGTCGTATACCACATGGCCCAAAAAAAAAAACATGGCCAAAAAGCGGCCCCAGCCTAGTGGTTAAGTCACTGCGCAACTGATAACAGGGTTAAGCAGATGACAACAAAGCCGGCCTGGGATGGGTGACCGCTTTATACAACGAGGCTATTTCATCATAAACACCGCAACAAGCTCGCAACTTGTTAGGTGTTGCCTCCGAATACCATCGGCGAAATGAGGATGGGTTAATCCCTCCGCTGGGACCCTGAGGCCGTTTAAACGGTTCTCGGGAGCCAAATAGGCACCCGTGATGGTATTTATTTATTTTTTATATACCACATGCACGCTAACGTATAAACGCTATGTTACCCCCTTAAAAGCTTCTTAGTGAGTAATTTGACTTTGAAATAAATGAGTGGATTTTACGTAATGCGTGCAGAAACAAACCAACAAATATAAAAATATTACAAAAAAAACTTCTATTACTTATTTATTTATTTAAAATATTAATAATACATGGGCGAGCTTAATTCCTTAGGCATTTTCGACCAGCTAACCTTTGCCAGAGTGAAATATGCGTAGGGTGCAGAACTGTTTTGAAAAAAAAAGAAATTGATATAATTTTATCAATGAAACATAGCAATACTTTAACTACTTAAATAAGGTAAATAATATAATACAAAAACATATATACTATACCAAACAAATTTATCTAGCGGTGTTCACGCGCACTATGCTGTGAGAGCAACTGTGAGTATTTATTTGAGTTTTAGGTACTTATTATTTTTTAGTTTTTATTTATGTAAATTAAAATAAAATAAATTGCTGAGAAATACAAACGTTCAAATTAACAATAAATTATGAATTAATTATTGGTTATTTTAATCTTGTTTATTTATATCTACGCTTTCATATTTATTTCTAAGTCTTATCCACAACTTTTTTTTTACTGGAGCTTGTTTATTCCTGATGGTAAACAGAACTTCAAAATCCAAATTTAATTCGATCAATGTTTAACAGCATTCATCGCTTCCACTAAGTCAGCTTAATGATGCGGTTACAAAATGGACGACGGCAAAGACAAAACTAATATAAAAACCTTTGTTATCTTTTTATACTTTCGTCTATAAACGTAGCATTACTTTTTGAAGCCAGTGCGTGACGTCATCTCAGTACCCGTCGTAAATACATATCAGATTAGGAATCTGGTCTAGAAAAAGTTGTGTCAGAGATAATTTCACCCCAGCTGATAGAAGCAAATATATTTGTGCTGAAAAACATAATAGTAATACATATTTGTGCCTTTTGCAGTGGAGACACTAGGGCCGTGGAGGCCGTGTGCAAGACAATTCTTTAAGGAATTGTCTTCACGATTGGTCTCCGTCACTGGTGACCAAAGGGCTTTTCCTCGCACAGAAAATTAGCATAATTATACAGCGAGGAAATGTTGCCAGCATTTTGGCCACTATGCCACGCGGACAGATATTAGAAGATTTTTTTTTTGTAGGACACATATATTTTTGTTATTAATTTTAATTATCTTTTGTAAATAAATGATTTTCTACTTTTATCAATATATAATATATATCTAATAATAACAACGAATAAAATATAATAATAAGTAATAATAAATAATAAAGTGATATGTATTCGAAGTTTCAGAAAAAAAAAATGTGTTAAAATACATAGTTATATAAGTGTTAGTTTTGTTGATCTAGATGATCTAGTCACCACTCTAGGATTCCCTGTGTTGTGGTGACTAGTCTCTTTCTAGTTTCAATTACTCAGGCTATAAATTAACAATTTAGTATTTAGGTTTGTATTAGTTTCGATATTAGAATAACTAAATATAAAAATAACGAACACAATTCAACAACAAAAAGTATTCATAAATACCACATGAACTAAACATTTTATCAAGTAGCTTTTTTTAATAGTGGACCATGTGACCTTCAATCTACGTATTGGTAAGCAGACCTATAAAATCCAAACAATATTGATTGCTCCCACTATGCCGGCTAAATTATGCGGTTACGAAATGGCGACATGGACGTATCTGCATTATGAGTCTATTTTGATATCGTTTCTTAATCGCGCCATGAAAGGAGACTACTAACTCGACAAGAAATTGATGCAGTAGTCGCCGGAAACGCGGTAAACCCACAGACTAAAACTGTACTGGGCGGTTGTAATGAGTCCGCTAGGTTGGGAAGATATAGAGGCCTTTCCCCCCACCTAACATTCATGGATTTTGTAGGTGTACCATGCCCGTGCTTCATAATCCATATTATATCCCGATTTATTTCAGTTGACCTAAAATTTCAACTGTAAACGACTACTGAAAACTAATATTTATCAATAATTAACTTCATATCATAGAACACTTCTTTGTATCTAGTCTATTTAAAAACCTTTATCACAACTCTTAAAACATAAAAACCTTGTATATCTGAACAGTCTGCAGTTATATCGAAATATAATCTACCCTATTTTACCCTAGATCTAATAGTAAAAAAAACGCATATAAATCGGTTCGGTAGTTTTTAAGTGATGCCTCGACAAACAAACAAACAGTCAGACAGACACTCAAAAAAATATAGTTTATTGTTCTATAACCTATATAGAGTCTATACCACATTTTTTTTTAAATTAGATCAATGTACAGTTTTTTTTTACAATTTTATTAAAATTATATTTACTATAATTTTATAAAAATTGTCATTATACAAATCAGGTCATTAACCAAGTGTCATTGTTCGCGCAATTATTTACAAGTCATTGGCGCCGTGTTAAAAACATCCACATCTTCATTTTTAATGTTATATTGTAATTTCTTCATAAGTCAGGAGGTCATTGGTTTGATTTCCACTTATGAAAAAAAAAATCGTACGTTTTTCTGTAAAATATTGTTACAGTTTCACATGGCCTGGTTGTTTATAAAATATAGATAATATTTTATGTTGGTATCGTTGTTTCTACTCTATGTTTCTGGTATACATATTACAAGCTTAGAGCTTATACGTATAATGCAAATATTCTTTATATTATTATTATAAGTAGGTATATATTTTATTCGTATATACCTGGTGGCCGAGTTGGTTAGACCTTGGACTTAAAAACACTTAGGTCCCTGGTTCGAATCCACGTGTGTACCAATGAGTTTTTAATATGTATAAAAATATGTACATTTGTTCGACAACACCACCATAGTGCCTCGGAGAGCACGTTAAGCTTTCGGTCCCGGTTTCACTATACCAATTTGTGAAACTGTTATTGAGTCTATTCAAAATATCGCGACGAGCTAGCAACTTGTTCGGTGTGGACTCATACCATCTGCTACGACGAGGTGGGATTAAAACCCCTCCGCTGGGTACCCTGTGGCTTATACCTGGGTCTAGGCGGTCTCGGGCGCCGTAAGGCACCCGTGATGATATGTATGTATTTATATTAGCCTATACTGTCCCACTGTTGGGCAAAGGCCTCCCTTCCATCTTTCCATCTCTCTCTATTTTTTGCTTTGTTGGACCAGTCCCTCAAAAAGGTGTCATACTTAATAATAATAATAATAATAAGGGCCTTGCACGTTGCCTCCTCCGGTCGATTGTTGCCCAATCTGTTATAATTTTGGTCCATTGATCGCCGAACATACGGCACACGTGGCCTGCCCAGTACCATTTAAGCGTGGCGGCTTTTTGAGCGGCGACGATACTTGTGTTTTAGAGCGCAATATATATAATGTATGTACCTATATATTTTAAATAAAATTATGAAATAAATTTTATCATTAACAATATATTATTATACCTTACTGATACCTCTTCCTGATAACCCTAATATACAAAAATCCTGGGATCTACCTTGTATAAAGAAAGAAAAACAAATTTTATTACAATCATCTACGAGAGCTGTAGACCAAGCCCGAATTTTAGCAGTGTCAGAGAAAGAGGCAGGGCAATGGTTAAACGCGCTTCCTTCTTAAAGATTAGGCACTATATTGGACAATTGTACGCTTCGAATAGCTATTTGTCTTAGGTTAGGTATAAAAGTCTGCGAACCACATCGCTGTCCGTGCGGCAGAGACGTTGACCAACTTGGTCACCATGGACTCTCGTGCTCTAAAAGCGCAGGACGCTTATTTCGCCACAGTTCCATCAACGATATAATCCGCAGGTCGCTTACATCAGTCTCTATACCATCAATACTTGAGCCTTGTGGCTTAAGTCGAGACGATGGCAAGCGGCCTGACGGTATGTCTATAGTTCCTTGGAGGTTGGGACGATCTTTAGTGTGGGACGCAACATGCGTTGACACTTTAGCATCGTCTCACCTACAGGGAACATCCGTAAGGGCTGGAGCTGCGGCGGAATTAGCGCAACTGCACAAATGCCGAAAATACAGTAACATCAAAAACGATAACAGTTATGTATTTTTGGCATTTGCTGTAGAGACGATGGGTCCATGGGGGGCGGATGCCTTAGAGTTCTATAAAGAACTTGCTCCAAAGTTGGTTGACGTTTCAGGCAACCCGAGGGCTGGCAGCTTTTTCTTGCAAAGAATCAGCCTTGCTATTCAGCGAGGAAATGCTGCCAGCATCTTAGGCACCATGCCCATGGACAGCGATTTGGAGGAAATTTATAATTTATAGGTTTTATTTTGTAGTTAGATTTTATTTTTAATTTAGTTTTTTTAAGTATTATGTTTTTTTTTTTATTTAATTGTATCTAATGAATAAAATTATATTTTAAGTCCCCAGTTCAAGTTCATTGGTAATGAAAAATATATAGATGGGTTATTTAGTCTATCCAAACATAGCGCCCAGCTAGCCAGTTGTTCAGTGTAGGTTGACTCAAACAATTGGCTACGAGGTGAGATTAAAATCCCTCCGCTCCGGTAGACGCTTGGATGGCCTTTGGTACCCTGAGGCCGCCTCCAGCGCCGTAATGTGATGATAAAAAAAACGTATACTAACGATATTTTTAAATGTCGAATAAATCACTTACCCATTTATCTCCCACCATTTATATGTAGCTAAACTTTTATATTATTAAGGTTGCATTAAATAAGAAACCCAATACCAAATATCTCGAGAAGTACAGCAGGGTGATTACACGTCTTAAGTTCGCTCGCACGCCAATCGTTATGACGTAATCTTCTAAGATTTTTTGGAGCCAATGTTAAGAAGCCAAGCTTGATCTACGTCAGAATGACGTCATAACGATTGGCGTGCGAGCGAACTTAAGACGCGTAATAACCATGCAGGTCTGATTTATTGCTAATTTAAAATGATTATTAATATTTTTGAGTCATATATACATACTGTGAATACTTACTTCCATACTTACCAGTACGCGGATACCCCTTTTAAGGGGTAAGCAAAGAGCCATGTAGGACTTGACATGATCTTTCCATCCATACTTATTAGGCGTCAGTTTTGTAGCTAATATTATACAAAGCAGCTTAGATAAAATGAAATGTTATTTTATATTATGGATCATATTATAACCTAGAACCGTTAGTAAGAAATTTCTTGGTATAATAATTTGATATTCCAAGCAGCAAATTGATAACGTACAAAAGTTGCACTATTTAATTGGAGGAATTTTATAATCAATTTCAGGGTATAGTAGGTCCCAATAGCTTTACAAAAAGAGAGAATTAATTATATTTATTAAAATGATTATATTATTATTTTATAATGGGCTAATGATCAAATAGAACAACTTTTCCTATGGAACCAGAGTCGCATATTATATTTTTTTTAAGCTCTTCTTATAGTTAAAAATAAATCTATTTTCGTTTTTGTTTACCAAAATTAAAACTAATTTTAATTATACATAAGTAAATGTATATATAACTTTTAATTGAGTAGTGACATTGGCATGCGAAAACTATTTATTGTAGGTACATTTCGAACTTATAGAATAAAAGGCTCTATATTTTTATTTCCTTTTATAAAATAGTACCTAGTTGTGAATAAATAGATTACAAAGTTTTTTTCGTCATACAACTCATATTTTTATTAATAATTATGATAAAATTCAGTTTTTATTTTTTAATTTTTGTTGGAGTGAATTTTAATAAAAAAAAACATAATTATTTCAACATAAAATTTCTTGCAGAAAAGTCGGTTTTGGTCGCATATTTGCTGATAAGTTATTGCTGCATGTTAATAATGATATTTTGCGTAGTGGGATTTTTATATAAATAGGTATAATGAAACTTCAATAATTTTATAAGATTTACATAAATATATTGGTAATTAAGTAAACTATTCTGACGTAAAAAAATAATGTTACATGTCTTGTAGTTACTTATTAACAATTATAATAATGATTAATTAAATAAATGGGTAATTTGAATCTTAAGTTATTAAAATAAAAACATAAATGCCTATTATAATAATTATAAAGACTTTCTGGTTCACGTACTAACCTAATCCTTCTTCTATTTAGGAAGTTTGCATTGCTGATAAAATTCCTTTAGCTAGCTTTAATAAATATTAAAATCCTCCTCGTCATCGTCAGTTACTTCTGAAACCAATGGATCTTTGGTTCTGTTTCTACGTGGCACTAATCGCCGCAACTTCATGCGATTTAAAAACTTCTTTTTATCTATTATTTTCGGTAAAAATAGATCTGAAGGTATCTCAATTAGCTCAGATATGTCAGATGTTGATGGTGGTGGTGACCTGGTTGATACGCGTGGTGGCCAGTGCCACTCTTCTTCTTCTGTTACCAGAGATTCTTTCGTAGAAGTACTGTCATCAGAATCACAATCATTTTCAGCTTCACTATTTAGCAACGCAGAAGAATCTCCTTTATTATCACCTTTTATTTTTAATTTTTTTAACAATCCATTCAATTTATTTTTACTCTTTTTGCCTTCAATAACTTTCCCCTTGTTTTTACGTTCGATATCTTCTAATTTAAAATTCACAGCTTTATTCTCATTTACTTTAATATGGATTGCTGGTTTTAAAATTGACTTATTTTCATTTTTCTCAATATTGCCGTCAAAATCTGTAGAATTTCCAACACTTTCATTATCACTCGTTAAATCTTCATCCGAAATTTTAATATCCTTAAAATTTCCATTATTTTTAAATTTTCTTACTTTAAGTAACTTAATATTTTCATCACTTTTATTTTCACCTTTAATTTCCTTGTCATTTTTAACTTTATTTAAACGCCGATATATTTTAAACATTTTACTTTTTCCAACAATGACACTAAACTTAAGACTGTTGTGACCGTGCACTTCAACGGATCTCAACAAAATGTAGTGATTTTGAATTGCTCTAGATATGTCGATATCGATATTTTTAATATTATGCAGAAACATTTTGTTGTTCTATGAACTAAAGTATTTTTTATCGTAAGTAATAAATAGAAACAAATTAATACAGTTAGTTCACAGTTAAGTTAAATCAGGAATAGAACATTTGAATTTAACTATTGTAAAATCATTTTTTAAAACATCTATATTTATTTATTTATCTTACTGTCGATATCTTTGACCGTTGTGTTTTTTTAATTATGTAGGGATTAATTCTATGCAAGTTGTTTTAAGCGTTATATATAATAATTATATATACTCGTATAATAAAAAAACACTATTCTTATTAGACCTGATCTTTAGCCAATTTAAGAATTATTTAAATGCAAGTCTAATTTTTTTTTTGGACTATACTTTTTTTCATGTTTAGTTGACTAAGGAGTCACAAACTAAGCTCTAGGCTTCTATTAAGAATTACGATAATACATACATACACCTAGACTATGACAAGCTATACAGAAAAACGTATTAATATTATTTGCGTTGAGTATGAATAAGCTCTAGGCTTGTACTATGTGTATTGTGTACCAGAAACAATGATATAATACATATTATATTTTAGAAACACCCAGACCATGATAAATTGTACAGAAACACGTACTAATATTTTTTTGCCATGGGTGGGAATCGAACCTACGACCTCCTCGACATATAAACGGTCTAGCTAGGCTACGTAATAATAACAACCCATATTATTTAATTAAATTAGCTTGCAATAACTTAAAAGACGAGCATTTGTACCAAATTTCAAGCCTTTTACTTTACCGAAATATTAAATTTACTAAAAAACCTTTATCAATATATTTTCACCATATTGTGTACCGAATTATTATTCGGAGCCATACAACACAAAAGATATTTTTTATAAAATAATAAAGATGTACTATTGATAATAAATATATTAATAGTATATACATTAGGAAATATATACAAGCACCCTTGGATTTTAAAAACTTTGGGTTTTTTTACTTTTATTATTTTATTAGTCGAAATAAAAACCTTTTTCGCGGCATTCAAAATACCATTATCGGCTAGACGCCCGCTGGTTGCCCCTAAGGCCGTCTAGACCAGCCTAAGCATTTTGTCAAAAATTGCTTAAGTATAAACAGTAATATAAAATAAAGAAAAAAAATCTTGTTAAACAACAATCAGAGGCTCTACCACGGGTTTTTGCTTCGTAGCAACGTAACGTTAATACGTGAGGAATAACCAATGGGGTCCCTTTATTTTTGGTAGTAAGAGATCCTATTAGTGTTTCCTGACATTTTAACTTTACTTTGCTACGAAAAGCAATAACCTCTGATTGACTCCATTCATGGACTGCGTAAGTGTACTTACCATCACCTAGATATAACTCCAAATGCCATGGATTATTCAGGTAGCAAAGATGCAATTGAAGACGCAAATTTTAAAGGATATGCATCACAAAATAAAGTAGAAGAAAAGGTTCACAGTTTTAAGTTTTCTATTTTAGAATATCCTTTTTTTTGTTATTTCGACTTTTTCTTATTAGAGGATAGTTTTTATTGCATTTTTAGTTTTTGTATTTAAAACTTTTTTTTATGTATATTTTAAAATCAGAACCAAGTATTTATTAGAAAAAACATACAAATTATTCTATAAGATAAACTTAATACTTTTTTGTAAATTAACTTGGCTTGTTTTTATTATTTCTCCATAAATTATTAAATGCTCATAAAAGCTTCCTACATTTTACATAATTTCTAAGTTATCTTTAGCAAATGTCAAATTATTTTTATTCTTTTTTTCCTGGTCTTCTGAACGAAAAGAACTATATTCAGGACATATCTTCTTAATTTCGAATTAAAACTGAAAAATCAAAAAGATATGGAGACCGATTATATATACACATAATAAACTACTATATATTTAATAAAAATACTTATTAATTCAGTTTTTATTATGAGAAGAATATCGATAGTTGTTATTCCTTAGCACATCACTAGTAAATGTTTAGGCATGTAACCGATAAAATTGTCATAGTTGAATTTATTATTTATTAGTAAGAATTCATGATATTTCTTCACATTTATTTAATAATTGTAAACAAATTGTTTATCATAGCAAAATTTAAGTACTTAGATCGGTTGATTGAACTTCATGTGCAATTTTTTTGTAAAAAAAATTAAATACTTGTTATATTTGTGTCTTTTTGTTTAAAATTTATTTAAAAATAATTTACACATACAAATTTTGTAATGGTTTAGGTATAAGTCAGTACAAAGGTGGCACGTGCAAACCGTTTTTTTTTTTGGAGCACGATATATGAATGTGACTGTAAAACTTGAGAGTTCAATAACAGGAACCTATACAGAGTTTTTATACAAGGGTATGGTTGTTTCAATTCCAGCTAAATGATGCTGTTACAAAACTGATAAAATACGGAGATTGTTTGATACACTTATGGCGAGAGTCTCGGGTGTCCGTCTATGGGCATCAAATACCTTGAGAACTACTGGCGCGTTTAACTTGAAACCTGATGACTATAGATTTATAATACTTTAAATATATTATACTGTGTTAATATAATATATTTAAAGTTTAAAAATTAAAAAAATAGGTCGTGTGGGGTTTCTAAAGAAAGCTATAACTTTGCTTATTTTAAGACTTTTATTTTTATATTATGAAGATTAGCTGATAAATTACCATTCTAAATTTTTATCAGAAGTTTACGGATATATATTTGATATATATATTTGAACATTTAATCAATCATTACTAAATAGTTTTAAAGTAAATAATTAATTAAGGTTGTATTATTAAAATAATCTTTTATTTGATCTGTAAAATATAATCAATAATACATGCTTCATCTAATAGGTAAAATTATTTTTGAATAGACTAAATAACCTATCTATAAACAGTTTCACAAGTTGGTATAGTGAAACCGGGACGACAGCTTAACGTGCTCTCCGAGGTACTATAGTGGTGTGGTACACACCGGGATTCGAACCAGGGACCTAAGTGTTTTAAGTCCAACTCGGCCACCACGTATATAGTATATATGGTGTTGTCAAACAATTGTATATATTTTTTTTTATAAAAATTATAATTATCGTTTGCAGTTGTCGCTGCAAGACTTTGTAATAATTTACCAGTCAAAATAAGACAATCACCAAATAGAATCATATTTAAAAAAAGAGTATATGATTACTACTTAAATTCATAGGTAGTTTTTATTTATCTTTCATTATTCTATTCCTTTCCACTTTATTACTTCTCCTTTCTCATTTTGTAGTTGGTAGTATTGTGTATATGTAGTTTATGTATGTATAGGTATATATAAGATATATTTAAGTAGTGTATAATAGATTGTAAGTATTTTATATAAAATTCACTGATTTATATACTCAGTTACTATATTGCACCTACCTTACTTATTAACTGCTTTTATTGTCCTGAAGGTTTGACTGTTAGAGAATGCCTAGCGGCATTAAGTCCGCCTTTGTATTTTGTATGCAATAAAGATTTAAATAAAATAAATATTATGCATTTAGTAGAAAAAACAGCAAAATTACCATTGTGAAGTAAAGTATTTGTAAAACCCCATAGCATGTCGCCCAAGATAACGATATAAAATAACAAATTGTTAAGAGACAAAATCAGAATTATAAAAAAAAAAAATCAAAAGTATTTTATCACAGTCATTTTAACGCAGTGCTAAGGTTAGGTTAAAATATCTAGATCCTACAGTTGAATTTGTATGTTTGTTTTATAATATATATTATAATTTGAAATAGAATTTCCATATTCAAATTTGAGCTTGGAACGAAGTCACTTCGACTACTTATTGTAGGACAGGGTCGTATTCGATTGTATGAAAGCGTCTGAAGATGATTTGAATAGAAGCCGTGCCAATAGCTTTTAACGATCCCTTTAATGAAGATTTACTTATTAAATTCTTGATTATAAACCTAAAATTAATATTAAAATTAGACAAAAAGCTATTTATGTAAATTAAAGATTTAATTAACATTCTATTGTTTTAGTTTTTAATTAAAATTTATTTTAAACAAAACCTTCAGAGGCGTTTATGATAAGTCAAAATGTATTTTTAACATTAAAGGTGTAGGGCAATAAATTTTAAAATTATACGTCAATTAATAAGTTAACATTTTCAACCCCAAATAAAATAGTATAAATAATAAATAAATCTCCTGCAAATAAAAAAAATACGCTAGTGCACATCTTCTAGAAAAAAATCTACATTTCAGATATCTTGCAAGGCCTAACCAATTTCGCTGGAATTTAATGGGAAGGTAAATTGTATAGGTTAAGATGGATATTACTTATGAATATAACATACATTATAGTATAGAAAGCCACTTTATCAGTGTTTCTTCTATAATATAAATATTAAGGTTCGAGTTTAATATTAGACGTAGGTAAAAGTGAAATTTCTCTACACTCAGTATTCTAGTCTTAAAAGATCTCTAAATGTAGTTAACTCTAAACACATTGCATTTCGAATTTGAAACTAACTTTGGAATCCTCTATTGTGCTCTGTGCTTTGAAACGCCATTCAATATAGCGCGCGTCGCATACAGAACTGATCATCCCCTTGGTGCATAATATACTATACAGATGGGGTCTAAAAGTAAGGACTTGTCAAAGTTTCTTTATAGTGACTATTGGTTACCCCCTAGTGGGATTAAAGCAGTGAAGTTAAACATAAATTTAGTTTTTACTTTGTAACTTTCTTGAGACATAGATGTATCAATGCCACTTTATTTACTTTTAAAGTTTGCACATCGCGAAGAGTTCTTTCCGCGTCTTTAACAAAATAAAGTAATCATTTATCAGCCAAAATGAAATGTGACATTGACAGTTACTGCATTTATTTAAGGTTTTTTTTAATGAAGTACGGAATGTGACTTGGTATCTACCTGATGTTAAGCAGACCTACAAAGTCATTGAATGGGGTTGATCGAACATTGTTGTTTAACAAAATGTTTACGGAATGGTTATGTTACGAAGGTAATGGGTTGCGACAAAGACGTACATACGTATTTGCTTTATCGTCAAATCACCTACCCGTTTCGTAACCGCACTATGAAAAGAGACTGGTAAACCTACATACTAAAAACGAAACATGACTAGGTCAAATCTATATGGGCGGTAGTAACACTTCGGACGGTCGGCCTACCGAAGTTATAGAGGGCTACCTCCCACCTAAAACGGCAACAATATTTTTTTTAAAAAGCTAGTAGGTACCTACTTTTAAAGATTAAAGTGTAATTGCTCAGGAAGAGATCGAAATGGCTTCAATTTAAATAGCAGCTTGTTCTGAAGGATATATATGGACCAACTTTTAATCTTTTTTAGACTCTATTGCAACCGAATAGAGCTAAAATTATTGAATGAAATAAAATTCAGAGGGTACGCATTAGAAATGCATTTATGCAAAAAAGCGGGAGATTGGACTGAGCGTCTGAATGCTTTCGGGTAAAAGTTACGTCCAATGCATTTGCTATCAACCTAGGGATTAGATTTACATGTTCTACTGGTACATGAATATTTTCTTTAGGTGAGGCCTTTGTTTTATTACTGTTACAAAGTTTGTTATTTTTGTTTCAATTATATAGTTTATTGGTGTTATATTTTTTTTTTCTTACATATCATCACGCCCGAGACCGCTTAGACGGCCCCAGGGTACCCAGCGGAGGAGTTTTTATCCCACCTCGTCGTAGCCGATGGTACGCGCCTACACCGAACGTGGCTAGCTCGTCGCGATGTTTTGAATAGACTCAATAACCCATCTATAAACAGTTTCACAAGTTGGTATAGTGACACCGGGACAGACAGCTTAACGTGCTCTCTGAGGCACTATAGTGGTGTTGTCAAACAAATGTACATAAATTTTAAAATGAAAACGTGTGTGTTTTTGAGTCCAAGGTCTAACCAACTCGACCACCACGTATATTTAATATTTTTTTCTTAAATATTGTTATATTACTATGATGTTTTTGTGATGAGTTTCCCATATTACGCCATAATACGGGCATTATCTGGTATTCAGGTGGTCTTATGGAGCTGTTTCTAGGTCTCATGATTTTTAATTAAAACTTTTCTCGGTACTCAAGTTGGAGTATACCCTGCACTACGAGTTGGGTCACTGAATGGTTTTGTATGTCTTTCTTTGTCGTTTTATTCCGATAAGGGTTCTATAATTCATTGCCTGTTTTCTAGACTAAAACATCGCCTGTTTTCTAGACTAATACCCCTAAAGTGCTGTACTTTAGGCGTTTTAAGACTGGTATTTCTATTTCACATTTAAGTTATCAGAGAAACTACTAAGTGTGATATCGAGCTAACAAAAAATATTCGTCATTCTTTTGGTAATAAATAACTAAACGAGAACAATCTAAGACCTCTTTATTCACACTCTAAGACTTTTTTTTTACTATTCATAAATATCTTTAAAGATTGACATAAAATAATAAATAATTTTGAATTTGAATTCAAGCCATTTCACAGAATTGTATGGGATATTACAACTACGTGAAGAAACTGACCTATTAAATTCATTAAGTTTTTTGTTTAAACCATCAAGTCATCATATTTTGGTTTTAGTCTGAGGGTTTACCGGTGTTCTACATCTATTTCTTGGAGGGGTGGTAAAGCAGCGAATAATCGTATATTTAAAAAAAAATGCTATTCGTCTTTTTCGGCCACCCTTACCGTATTTTAGCCATTCCCATGACAATGCTTTCGTGAAAATGAATAAATTAATTAGGACAGTTGTTTTTGACAGATGTAATATACTACGTAAAAGTTCCAAAATAGATTCTTCAAAATTTTAATTATATTTCTATATTATATAATGACTTCTCTATAGAAATGCGATCACTCAATATGTAAGTGGTGTGATTCTAATAGACCAGACAAAAAAATAACTGTGTCGAAATAAAGAAGTAGAAAGAATAACGATCTTTAATTGAGGATTTAAGGCTTACCCCCGTATTCTAAGATGTTTCCTTAACTCCACTCTTCACTCAAGGAGCGTCTGTTTCAACTTGCTTTTTATAGTTGACATTTGGTGGAAAGAGACAGACGTTCCTTGAGTGTAAAGTGGAGTTAAGGATACGTCTTACGAGTAGAATACGGGGGTAAGATACAATATCATTTCCGTAAATATTTAACGAAAATGACATTAATAAGCCTACCCTCTAACTTGTAATTTAATTCCGATCTCAAATCCTGTCACCTTTAATGATTAAATATTGAAATTAAAAAAAATGAAAATTCATTGAAATTTTCCTGGTGGACGGGACTCGAACCCATAACCTTCGCTTTCGCGGCAAAGCACTGAGCCAACCAATCCAGTTAAAGATTAAATATATTTCTTTATTCTTTCTTTAATCTAAAAATTATATGGAATAATATACGGACAAGTTGTACGAAGTTTACGAAAGTGATGCACATGTAAATCATTGCATGTATTTAGAGTAAGTTAGGGAAGTATGTAGATATAGTGCAAACTCTGGTTACCCCTTAACTGGGATATAGGTGTAAGCATGTAAATCCACTGAAGAAATATAATTATGATTCATAAATGCAAAAAGAGTTAAATTAAAATTCCAATAATGAATATTAAAATGTTTTAATAAAATCTCTCTGTCTTAAGTGTCCATTAAAAAAATAAAATCTAGGAAAAGTGAATTTCAACGTAGGAAAACTGGCGACGTGGAAAGTGCAATCTAGCATTGGAATCACGATCTCTTCTAATGACCAGTAAAAGTCCTGAATCAGCATTAGAGCTTAATCATTTGTTGAAAAATTTTCATTGTCTTTTGTTGTTTTACTTACAACGTTTTATTACGGGTGCTTTTTGATTCTCGACCTCAGGGTACCGGACCGTAAGGGTTTTCAGGTTTTGTTCACATCTCATCGACGTCATAGTATTCTAAATCTATACTCAACCAGTGACGAGCTCGTCGTGGTGTTTATTTATTTTATTTTAGAAAATAATAACAATAAACGGCCTATTGTTAAAATAATTGCGCCCGCCCTCAAGATAAATCAATTTTGGCTGTAAATAGCTGCATTGGTAAATGTAGGATTGCTGCACCCCTGGTTGAGACCGTTATTTTTAAATTTATATTTCCTATAAGTTCTGGCAAGTTTATACTTATATAAACTTAGTAAGTCAGTCTTTTTAGGAAATGACGCGATAAATCTCCCTTACATTTATATACTGCGGCCTTATAACGAGCAATATCGCTAAATTGTATATATAACTATAAGTACAATACTTTATATAACTCCATTACTTTTATATTAACCCATCATTAGTTTTTTCTTTATAATCAATTGGCTTAAGTACAATTAATTATACCTATATTAATTACACATATACGTGGTGGCCGAGTTGGTTAGACCTTGGACTTAAAAAACACTTGGGTCCCTGGTTCGAATCACGGTGTGTACCAATGAGTTTTTAATTAAAAAAAATATGTACATTTGTTTGACAACACCACTATAGTGCCTCGGAGAGCACGTTAAGCTGTCGGTCCCGGTTTCACTATACCAACTTGTGAAACTGTTAATAGATGGGTTATTGAGTCTATTTAAAACATCGCGACGAGCTAGCCACTTGTTCGGTGTAGACTCATACCATCGGCTACGACGAGATGGGATTAAAACCCCTCCGCTGGGTACCCTGAGGCCGTCTAGGCGGTCTCGGGCGCAGTAAGGCACCCGTGATGATACATACATACAATTAATTACTTTTCAATATGGGTTACTGAAACGTCAAAGTCGTGATATTTTAAAAGAAAAATGTTTTTGCTTTATTTGAAGAAGTTTTAAGATCGTCATTTGTCATACATTCAAGACGACGGATTTTTTGAACAAAAATATGATGAAATATTGTCTTGAGATGTTTTTATATGTCAGACAGGATCTTACTCAATATATTATATTTTTTTAATAAGTACCTTTGTAAATTTATTTTACCTTCATTCAAACGTATTTAAAGATGAAATACTTATCGGATTCTTTGTGATAAAAAGTTTATTTAGAACACTTTAACCTGTTATATTTCCTTTTTTTTAGAATTTATTAAACCATCTATATGTTATTCATTTGTTAGTTTACAAGTTCTAAAACTTAATAGTGGTAGTTCGTCTAAAACTTCGTAGGAAAATGCTTCGGTAAAATTTATAAGCAATCAAAATTTAAAGGAAAACGAACTTGTAGCTCTTCAGATATTTCCATGAAACTATTATTAGTTTCATAATATATGAAACCTCCTTAATGCCTTAAGTGGCCTATAAAACGAAATGTCAAACGAGTTCGTTGCCGCCATATTATGTTCTCACATCAACCAATCAACGCTCAGTGATTGCTTTTGTTTTTATTATCATAATGTACGACCATCTTCTGTTCTCAAAACTAGAAAGGCGATTTAAAGCCCATGGACACCCTATTTTATCTACATGGATATTTCAGAGTGTCACCATAATATACGTGGTGGCCGAGTTGGTTAGACCCTGGACTTAAAAACACTTAGGTCCTGGGTTCGAATCATGTGTACCAAATAGTTTTTAATTAAAAAAAATATGTACATTTGTTTGACGACACCACTATAGTGCCGCGGAGAGCACGTTAAGCTGTCGATCCCGGTTTCACTATACCAACTTATGAAACAGTTAATAGATGGGTTATTGAGTTTATTCATACCATCGGCTACGACGAGGTGGGATTAAAACCCATCCGCTGGGTACCCTGGGGCCGTCTAGGCGGTCTCGGGCGCTGTAATACACCCGTGATGATATGCACCATAAGGGTTGTTTTTTTTTGTTTGGGACTAAAAAACGTAATTCGATAATATTAACCAGTAAATATTCACGTTAAACTGAGTATTTATCGTCGAAGTGCGCACGTATTTTCATTACCATAAATGCCAAAATTTATCCAAATTAAACACATAATTAATTGATTTAGTATGCTAGTTCTGGGTTGGGGTTGGAGCTGACTAAGTTAGTAATGTGTGAACCAAATTTAGTGTGAAGTTCTATTAGGAATCATATTTAGTTCAGCTATTACATTAAGTTACTCCATCTAGCGGAAAACTACCAAGCGTGGCAGCAGTTAAATCACCTGTTAAAGCGCATATATATGTAACCCTAACATATTATAATTACATATAGTACTAGTTAAATTATCCAACAAAATTTCCTACAATTTTATTATAATTTTACTGTTTATGTTGCCTGTAACAGATTCTTTTAGACCTCTAAAATTAAGGGTTGAATGAAATATATTAAGAAACCGGAGTTAAATAAATTTACTGGTTTTTCGGAGACTACTGCATCGGTTTATTGTCGAGGTGGTAGTCTCCTTTCATGGCGCGGTTATAAAACAGCGATGGATTTGACGACAAAGCAACGAGGTTATTACATTAGACTCGTAATGCAATTACGTATTTGTCGCCTCCCAATTCGTAACTGTATCATTTAGCATAGTGGGAGCGATCTATAATGTTAAACAACAATGTATTGATGGACTTTGGTCTGCTTACCATCAGATAGATACAAAATCTATCTGATGGTAAGCATACCTTGCTCCAATAAAAAAAAAATCATGGTTCTCACTAGGCCGGCTAATTGATGCGCTTTAAAAACGGCGACAAAGAAGAATTTACATTACGATTGTCTAATATATTCGGTACATTATCGTAAAATGAACTGCCGATTTTGTAACCTCACCAGCAAGAAATTCAGTGGTTTCCTAAAAACCGGTAAACCCACAGCCAAAACCTTCATGACTATGTCATACTGGATGGTTTTAGGATTTGCATAAGCAGAGGTAACAAAATCGGCCTAGCGAAGTTATGGATCAGACCTCTCCATAATATGTTTATGTTGTTATGTATAGGCACAGAAGAAATAATAGTTGGTATAGATGTTATAGAGAGACGTGGTCGCTTACTATGGGCCTCATGAAAAGTTCACAGTCACACAAAGGGCGATGGAGCGTGCTCGGCGTTTCCTTGCGGGATCGTATTCGAAACGATGAGATCCGCAAAAGGACCAAAGTAACCGACATAGCCTCCAGAATCGCCAAACTTAAGTGGCGGTGGGCAGGCCACATAGCTCGCAAAACGGACGGCCGTTGGGGCATTAAGGTTCTCGCCTGCCTCTGCTGCGACCTCGTGCTGTAGGACGCAGCAGAGGCAGGCCCCACACAAGATGGACCGACGACCTGAAAAAGGTCGCGGGAAGCCGATGGATACAGGCAGCGCAGAACCGATCGTTGTGGCGATCCTTGGGGGAGCATGATGGCATGATGATGATGATAGATGTTATTTTTTTAAATATTATTGCTGTGCCATTATAACTGTTTAATTTTAATATTTAAATCAGCGAATGTTTTATTGAATATTGATGATCGTAAAGATATTACTAATTTGTACCTTGTTACCTTTGCATTTTTTTTATATGTAGGGAAATTTAAACATATTGCTCTCGTCTCAAAATATGCTCTAGGCTTGTACTATGTGTACCAGAAACAGCGATATATATACATACTTATCATCACGGGTGCCTTACGGCGCCCGAGACCGCCTAGATGGCCCCAGGGTACCCATCGGAGGGGTTTTAATCCCACCTCGTTGTAGCCGATGGTATGAGTCTACACCAAACAAGTGGCTAGCTCGATGTTTTTAAGAGACTCAATAACCCATCTATAAACAGTTTCACAAGTTGGTATAGTGAAACCGGGACCGACAGCGATATACTACATGTTATATTGTATAAACATCCAGACCATAAAATCATACAATTTTTTTTTGTCATGGGTAGAAATCGAACCCACGACCTCCGGATACAACGGCAAAGGCGCCACCATTAGTCTACGGACCGGTCATTTTATTATTGATATTATTTTTAAATTTTGCATTTATTGGATGGAATCTCATATTTATTAAAAAACCCTTTTTAAACAAGATACCTATGCGATATTCGGCTTGCGATCAAAACACACACATCTTCATATAAACAAGCATAAACATTAAAAAAAACATTTAAGCAACGCGAAAATGCTGAGCTAAATCGAATAAATAGCAAAAAAGCATTGTAAAAATATCTTCGTTTCAGGTATTAAGAAGGCAAACAAATGAAAAAATCCATCAAATCCAAAAACAACAGTGAATGCATTGGTCCGAGAAAATTATTGAAATTCTAGAGTTAAATAATTATTTTAACAAAAAGGTAATTTCAATCACAAAATATAAAAGTATATTAAAAACAACATCAATTTAATATCAAATTGTATAAATTGTTTGTAGATGATGTGTGTAGGTGAGTCATGAAACTCCATTTCCTCACATATACATACACACAAAAACTAAAACACACACCACTTCAAAGTTAAATTTAAGGTATAATTAATAAAAAATATTGTTTTGTAAATACTTTTTATGTATTTTTAAATGCCGTCAATTTTTATCTTTATGTAAATAAAGAAAATACATAATTATTGCTAACATTCCTCGCCCTTTATGATCTCAAGCCTTCATTTATGGGCACTTCTTGGATACTTTGAGAAAAATTGTATTGGTCTCCCAATCATCTATTTGCACACATTGCCCACCATGTCATTGTATCCGTTGTAGATTGTATATATATACAGACGCAGGTTGACATATGGCTGAATATAAATACATACCATCACGCCTATATACCTATATATAGCTGAACTAAGTACTAGATATTAAATAATATTTAAAAAAAAAATGTCTTCATATTAGATACATCATCAAAATATTGATAAAAAATATTGTTGACCGGACTCGTTAAGATAAATAAAGATACATAAACCGTCAAGTGACCTAATCATCTTTCGGTTTTAGTCTGTGGGTTCACCGGTTTACCTATCTACTGCATCGTTATATTGTCGAGGCGGTAGTCTCCTTTCTTGGTGCGGTTACAAAATGGGCGACTGATGTGACGACAAAGCAACGAGGATATTAAAATAATTTCGTAACCGCATCAATTAGCCGGTATACTTAAGAGATCAATATTGTTAAACAACAATGTATTGATCGACCCATTCAAGGCATTTGGAGGTCTGTTTACCATCAGGTACATACAAAGTCACATGCCGTGCACCATTTTTTTAAAATTATTATTGTAATAATTAGTGTAATACAATTTTTATTCGCATCATTATCCTCATTTTGTATATTATATGTAATGTATATTTTTCTATAATTAGGAATCGTAAATAATTTTTACCTAGTAGGTAAGTAGCTATTTATTATACTACTAGTCTATATGTATTCCAATGATAACAGTTGCTAGGTACTTACAAATTTTGTGTTCTTAGTAGTGAAGTATTATATCGTTAGGTTGAAATATGATAATTATAACTTCAAGTATTTATTAAACCTATACTATGCAGTTGATGAATCACACACTTTGAATTCTGAAAACTTATACCATGATGACTTAAATAAACATTTATTGATCACAGCTAGTGAATAAAAAAAATATCCCATGTTACTCGCTTATAATAAAGATTTCTATTGGTTAGCAACAAAAGGAACAAACTTTTTTTTTTAATAATTATAGTATGCCACATTTTTATAAGTAGGTAAAAACTTGTATCTCTATAAAAAAATATGGACAGTTTTATATGTCGTACTATTATTTTTTATCAAATTTCGCATAATGATTCCCACTCAAGGATCAAAAGTATTGTTGTTTATGGAATATTTCTAATTGATTTTTTAAGAGCTCTATCTATAACCTTGCTTTTACCTGATGTTAAGTAGTATGCAATGTCCAGGAATCATAGCAAACAGATGCATATAGGTACACTGCTGATTTCCTATTTATGCCGACTTGATGCAATTACTTTGTCGCTATAGTAAGTAGGTACAAGTATATAATGAAAGGCATGTAGAAAGAAGGCATGTAGAAAGAATAACAATTAGATACCCATATAAAAGTGAACTAAAAGGTAAAGGTGGGAGACCAAGACACACGTATCATGGTCAAATTGGAAAGGTTTGTAAAAAGCTGTGCTTTATTGTGCACAGTCTCCAAAATGTGAAGAAAAAAAAAGATAAAGTTATGACTGTGGACGAGGCATAAAGAGATAAGTGCGCTCGGTTGTTTTTGCCTACCCCTTAAACGTAAAGGGGTGCAATTTTTGAATATGACAAAAAATCACTGAAATGTCAAAAAAGCCATCGATTTAGAAAGTTTGTTTTTTTAAACTCATCATGACTAAAATATCATACCTATGATATCAATTCGAGTGTCTCCTACCACTCGTAAATAAAGTCACCGATGATATATAATAATCATAACAAATAATGTATGATAAGTTCCGTTCCACCATTGAGTTTTTATGTTTTAGCGTAGACATGTCAATTATTATGAGAAACAAGAATGACAAACAATGTTTTTATCGTGTAACGAAACGCAAGTAGCTTTTGCGAATGAGAAATTATTTGACACAATGACTTTCTAAAATAGAACTTTGGACTTGGAACTTCAGTGACATTCAAAAATCGCACCACTGGCGTGAAGATAAATAAATAATCAGAATTAATATAATAGTAATAGTTTTACCATTTGGGTGGAAAGTAAAGTGGGTGAAATGGTGTCCACAGACTAAGCTAGTAGATTCATCAATTCACTAACATTTATGGGTTTTCTGTTCACTTCTCCTAATCACTTCAATCTGTTTTCAACTTGAAGCAGATTCCAAATCTTTATAAGTATTACTCTCATCATAAATTCTAACATTAAGGTAAGCTTTGTTATCGTTATATGTAAGTTCATAATACTATATATACGTGGTGGCCTAGTTGGTTAGACCTTGGACTTAAAAACGTTTAGGTCCCTGGTTCGAAACCCGGTGTGTACCAATGAGTTTTTAATTAAAAAAATTATGTACATTTGTTTGACAATACCACTATAGTGCCTCGGAGAGCACGTTAAGCTGTCGGTCCCGGTTTCACTATACCAACTTGTGAAACTGTTTATAGATGAGTTATTGAGTCTATTCAAAACATCGCGACGAGCTAGCCACTTGTTCGGTGTAGACTCATAGACCATCGGCTACAACGAGGTGGGATTAAAACCCCTCCGCTGGGTACCCTGGGGCCGTCTAGGCGGTTTCGGGCGCCGTAAGGCACCCGTGATGATATATATATATATATATATATAGGTATATATAATATAGTAAAGTTGATTTATTATACACCTTAAGGCCGAGTTGGTCGACCTCAGACTTGTTCGGCAACACCGCTATAGTGCCTCGGAGAGCACGTTAAGCTGACGGTCCCAGTTTCACTATACGAACTTGTGAAACTGTTTATCGATGGGTTATTGAGTATATACCATCGGCTACGTCTAGGCGCCATAAGGCACCCGTGATGATATCTATCTAAAATATGAAGATATAAGTCACGTTGAGATATATTTATTCTATGATAAGTAGACCTACAAAGTCTATGAATGGGTTTAATCAATACATTGTTGTTTAGCAGCAATAGTCGCTCCACTATACCGGCTTAATATTTTTTAGAAGTAGTAAGAAAGTCTATAATATATATGTACATAATTTTTTAGATTAAAAATTCATTTGTACACACCTAGGGATGAACCAGGGACCTAAGTGCTTTTAAGTCTAAGGTCTAACCAACTCAGCCACCACGTATATAATCTACTGTATATTTTTAAGATGTAGAGTTTTTATTTTTAATTTGGACACAAATATTACTGTACTTTTCAAAATTAAACAAACAAACTAAGAAAATAATCCTGGTGGGTGAGATTTGAACGACTATTTTATACTTCTCATGTAATATGACCCCATAGATAACATATACGCGTAGTAATATGAGGCGGTAAATAATTAATGTTTCCGGTCCACACCGTCATTCTTCTAATCATTTTCTAGTAATTCAATCGGGCAAATTTTAAATTCATAATTAGCGACAGGAAGCTTACTATCAGTCCTAATGATTGTCTTTTTTGTTTAAACTGCATACAAACATACATATCATCACGGGTGGCTTACGCCCGAGACCGCCTAGACGGCCCCAGAGTACCCAGATGGTATGAGTCTACCCGAACAAGTGGCTAACTCGTCGCGATGTTTTGAATAGACTCAATAATCTATAAACAGTTTCACAAGTTGGTATAGTGAAACCGGGACCGACAGCTTAACGTGCTCTCCGAGGCACTATAGTGGTGTTGTCAAACAAATGTATTTTTTTTTTATTAGAAACTCATTGGTACACACCGGGATTCGAACCAAGGACCTAAGTGTTTTTAAGTCCAAGGTCTAACCAACTCGGCCACCACGTATATGTAAACTGTTTGTTTAAACTGTATATCTAAAAAAAATAAAAAGAATAATAAATACCATCACGGGTGCTTTTTTAGCCCCCGAGAACCGTTTAAACGGCCTCAGGGTACCCAGCAGAGGGATTAACTCATTCATTTCGCCGATGGTATTCGAAGGCAACACCTAACAAGTGTCGAGCTTGTTACAGTGTTTATGATGGTATAGCCTCAGTATGCCTTGTTGTCATCAGCTTAACTTTCTCAACAGTTGCGCGGTGACTTAACCACTAGGCTGGGGCCTTTTATAAATGTTCTAATTTATTTATTGCACCTGTTTACTGCCTATTGGTCCCGAAGGTTTGACTGGTAGAGAATGCCTCGCAGTATAAAGTCTGTGTATTCTATTTTTTCGATAAAGTTTTTGAATAAAAATAATATTTATGCTTTTATATTACCCAGAATATAATGTTTTTTATTATTTTTGGATTTGTTTGAGTAAAAATTTAGTAGTAAATATACAAGTAGCTACTGTGTTTTTTTTTATCTATACTAATGCTAGTATTATAAAGCTGAAGAGTTTGTTTGCTTGTTTGGTTAAACATATCACACTACGACCAATAGAAGCGAAGTAACAATGAACTTAAAACGGTTTAACTGCGTAACTTTAAACGGTTAAAGTTACGCAGACGAAGTTGCGCGGATTAGCTAGTTTAGTAATAAAAAAGATAGAGAAGGTTACTAACCTTAATTTTTTAATAATTTAGTGTTTTTATATATTTTTTATTTAGTATTTATCATGGATATAAGTGTCCTAAGGCCTAACATACCTTTTAAAACTTGAAAATAGAAGTCGCCCGCCATAAAACCTCAAAAACAGAACAAACAATATTATAATCAATCATTGAGCATTGATTGGTTAAGACGAGAACAATATAGACAATTTTAGGCTTTAGGGCAGTTCCGTACATTATTCATACTTGCATGGTTATTGAAATATATGTACTGTATGTACATTTGTTTGACAACACCACTATAGTGCTTCGACGAGCACGTTAAGCTGTCGGTCCCGGTTTCACTATACCAACTTGTGAAACTGTTTATAGATGGGTTATTGAGTCTATTCAAAACTTCGCGATGAGCTAGCTACTTGTTCGGTGTAGACTCATACCATCGGCTACGACGAGGTGGGATTAAAAACCTTTCTGCTGGGTACCTTGAGGCCGTGTAGGCGGTCTCGGCGCAGTAAGGCACCCATGATGATACATAAATAGTTTAAAAAATATTTGTTTATAAAAATCAATCCACACAGTCATAACACCTCTATTGAGCTAACAAATAGGCGCCATTCATTAAGTCTAATACACATTACGCTGGGACGAAACCCATGATTTATCGGCATCTTATAAATGACTTGTTTTCGCCAGAAAATAGTTCCAAATAAGTATTTGGAATACGGCGTTTTGTTGAACCCTTAGGTTCAGTTCACAATATAGTTCAATTCACCTACAGAGGTTTTTTTTGCGTTTTTCAGAGTATATTTTTGTCACTTATTTTAGTAACCTACTAACTTGTGGTATGAATGTAGATAAAATTATTAATAAAAAAATGGTACAAAAACTTTTTATTTATTTATTTACCTTTACGGTAGATTAAAACCTCGGTATGCACTAATATGTTTTTAATAATCTATACTAGGCACTATAGTGCCTCGCAGAGCATGTTAAGCTGTTGGTCCCAATTTCATTATACTAACTTAAGTTTACTCGTATATATGGGTTATTGAATCTATCCATTTTATGTAAAAATGTTTTTTTTGGAGCACGGCACGTGTCTTTGTATCTACTTGATGGTAAACACACCTACAAAGTACATAGATGGGGTCGATCAATATCTTGTTATAAAACAATATTGATCGCTCCCACTATGCCGGCTAAATGGCGACAAAGACGTACTTAGGTACATTACGAGTCTATTTTAATATCCCTGCAGCTTTATTGTCAAATCAGTCGCCCATTTCATGAGCGCATCAAGAAAGGAGACTACCATCTCGACAATAAATTGATGCAGTGGTCCCCAGTTAACCGGTGAACGCACTGACTAAAGCCGGAACGTGACTAGATCACTTGACGGTTTTGCATCTAAATAGTATTAAATAATCGCATATGTTATACCTATAACATTTTCGTGACGTACTGTTTTGTCTTGGCGGTGTCTGATGAATTGTATTACCTAGAAAATGAAATCATTTCATTTTCAAATAACACGACGAGCTCGCCACTTGTTCGATGAAAGCTGAGAATGCCGTCGGATATGAAGTGCTTCATTAATAAAAAACTAATTACACTAATAAACGATAAATATTTAGACTTAAGGCCTTTTGGAGGCCTTCTAGATTTGAGAATAGTTAAGATACTATTCTCGAATCCTCAGGTCTCAATAGACTGAATACCCACGGCCTCAAACAATAATATTCTTGGTATTTGATTTCAGTATTCTATCACTTTTTCATCCAATATAAAAAGAATAAAAGAGACAAAACATTGTTTATCTTGTCCTGGCATAAAGTTCATGACCTCAATGTGAACGCGACCCTAACTCATTCGGGAGAAGGAAAAACAAGGGTAATTTATGTCGGCAGAGATGACGTAGCTTTTATAAAAGGAGAAAGGGATGGGGTTACGAGAGCTTAGAATTTTTTCAGTCAGTTGCTCGCATAAACGGAGTCTTTTATTTTCAGTTGCAGGAAATTTGTTCTTATGTGACTTTATGCACCATATATGCATGCATTTATGACCAATTTCTATTAATTTAGATGGGGAAAGGTTAGAAAACTTCGTTAGGCCGACCAACCGGTCTCATTATCATTATTCCCATACAGATACAAAAAACATCAAGTGACCTAGGCATGTTCAGGTTTTAGTCTGTGAGTTCACCGGTTTTCAGAAGATTACTGCATCAATTTCTTGTCGAGGTGGTAGTCTTCTTTCAGAGTGCTGCAGCGTGTATATTAAAATATACACGTTATGCAATTCGTATTTGTCGCCGACCATTTCGTAATTGCATCATTTAGCCGGCATAGTGAGAGCGGTCAATGATATTTAAGAACATTTATGGATTGACCACATTCATGGACTCTGTAGGTCTGGTCATTAACATGTAAATACAAACTCACATGCCGTGCTTCAATAAAAAAAAGCACAGTAACAGTAACGGTTCAATATTCCGATAAAAAATATTAACGTCCGTAGCATAATCTAATATTTCCATTAGATTAAAATATTTGTATAATATGGAAAGATGAAACGAAATATTTAGAAACTTACCAAAATTCAATAAAACGCAAGACAATTTTTAACATACAAAAATTCGTCTTGAGTGAGAACGCCTAAAAATATTTAACTTGATACAAACTCAGGCTTACTCTGAAAATTAAACGAAATATGAGCCAAAAAATGGAAAAACATCGAGAAAAAGCAATTAAAAAACAACTACATAACGTTCCAAATCGAATGATTGGAAAAACGTCCGTAACGACCGTTGCATCGCAATTTCCGATATATGAACGGCCTGAATTCGCAATTTAGACCTGACACAAAGTTGTAAAGCTGTTGACATAAATTCCATCCCTTATCTGTTTTACTTAAACTGGACCTGAAATGCGAAAATAGGTAATTTTATAAATTATTGTAAAATTATAATATTACTATGCAGTATTTCCCCTTATGATAGGCTGGGTATTTTTTAATACAGTTTTCTTTATGCCTTATAAAAACCATTTTTTTATTTTTATTTATTTAAGTTCATGAGACATCAGCCCCAACCAAATTACAAAAACATTTTTCCTTATAGTAATACACAAAAACAAACTAAAATACAGATTATTAAATACAAAATTGTTTAAAAATTAAATAATATTAATAATGTTAAAAATAAAGAAGAAAAGAGTAAGATTAACCTAAGAAGTGATATAATCACTGCTGTTAACAAAATACAAAAGCACTGAATCTAAGAAATAAAAAGTAAAAAAACATAATTAACTAACTCGGTCACAAAATATGTACCCATTATTTAAAAAAAATAGTTTTTTTTTACAGGTATAAAAATAAATTATTATATAAACGCCTATATGGTTAAAACTACTCTATCATATATATTGTTTCATTATTTTCATCATAGAACATAATATATATTCTTTACCACTGTGACAAAACACCCTGTTACATATATTATATTTATGAGTAAAATTATATTAAATCAAATCAAATTCATTTATTTGTCAAAACAAAGGTACAAAATGTAGAGGTTATAATGTAATTAGTTAAATACAGAGTGAATTTGAAAGGATGTACTTTGGGCTAATATGAGGTTTTGCTGATCAAATCGAACAACTTTTCCCATGTGCCGCAAATGAAAAAAAATGTTGGCTCTCCCATACAAACTGGTCATTTTAACATTACTAGTTTGTATGGAGAAGGCATTTTTTTTTTCATTTGTGGTTTCGTGGAAAAAGTTGATCGATTTGATCAGCCCAAAGTACATCCTTTCAAAGTCACCATGTATATACTTTTAAATATACAATACATATATGTTTTAGTGATTTTTACTCTGTTGGTTTGAAGAGTAATAAATATTAAAATCATTTTAATGATAAATGAAACGAGAAAAATCTATGAAAGCTGTGAACTTGAGTTTTTATTAATATCTCGTTACAATTTTTTATATAATACATTTTACATGACCGCCTAGACGGCCCCAGGGTGTGCAGCAGAGGGTTTTTATTCCCACCTCGTCGTAGCCGATGTTCTATGATGATCTACACCGATGTTTTGAATAGTCTCAATAACCCATCTATAAACAGTTTCACAAGTTGGTATAGTGAAACCGGGACCGACAGCTTAACGTGCTCTCCGGGGCACTATAGTGGTGTTGTCAAACAAATGTACATATTTTTTTAATTAAATACTCATTGGTACCCGGATTCGAACCAGGGACCTAAGTGATTTTAAGTCCAAGGTGTAATTAACTCGGCCACCACGTATTATAATTACGCCGTTTAAATAAAAAAAAACAATTGTATACGCTCCGTCTATAAGAGATATATTTGTAAAGACTTTACGGTCAGCTGTAAAAATAATACTAATGCAATAATGACAGATAAGTGATCACGACGACTGACTCTAAGCAAAGGTGTTATAGGTAAAAATAGTCAAAATAAACCGCTAAATAAAAGTTACAACGGAAAGTTTCCTATAATCGTACACAAAAACCCTCAAGGCCTTCCCCTACCATAAATTCACTTTGATTAATTTAACATAGTTGGATTGTGGTTATAACAAAGGAACAAAAGTTTTTTATCGCCAAATACTAATCTTTTTCAGCGCTGTTCAGAAACGCGAGAAGCGAAACGAAATTTATTATGGAAAGTTAGTTACTTTTTCTAGAGATATATTTTTCTATTTATTAGTATTAACTGAAATGTAAACTGTAAAATATAATTTTAAAAAAACCCTAATTTAATACTGTTTTTTAAGAAGATTTGATTTCTTTCTTCTCGAGACTTCCTGAAAGGAGACTGACAATTCTTTCAGGGAGCGGTTACGATAACGCAAAGAGGATATACTAGTGGACTCGTAATGAAGATTCGCCCTTGACGTCGCTCATTTCGTAACCGCGTCATTAAACCGAAATAGTGGAAGCAATCAATTATATAAAACAACAATACTAATCGACCATTCATGGACTTTGTAGGTCTACTCAGCACCAGGTCACAGGTTTCAACAAAAAAAAAAAATCTGTCTGTTAAGTCAGAGTTTAAAACGGCATGAAGTAAAAAATCTGGTTTTTATATATTATATATATGAATAAAAAAATAAAAAAATAAGATAACTCAGTTAAATGCACGAAATATAATATGAAATTTTTATTACCTTATATGAAATATAATTGCACAAAAAAAAACTCACTGAAGCACGCCTACATAGGCCTATACTGTAGGCTCGTGAACGCTCACCTTTATAAAAGCCCTGAAAACAGTCTTTGTTAAAATTAAAGGAAGGTGATTTATGTAATTCGAAACTCGACTCCTTCGTTACATTGAGAGGGGTAAATTAAAACCTAGATATAAATTACTTTGCCAAGATAAATTATTAGGCGACAAAAGGAGGTTATGCCAAAATTCTCTGGTAATTTATTTGTTGTTACTCCAAATCTGAAAGAGCCCAAATATTATGCAAGAATCGCTTAAACATTAAAAATAACAAGAGCATACCAATCATTTTGTTTTTTTTTGTTTTATGGATTTTTTTTACGCCATACCTAAGGCGTAAAAAAAATCCATAATTAGAACCTATTTTTGAAATAAATCAGGTAGGTAATTTATTTTACAAATAAATTGTTCTATGAACGCCTTTGAGGTTAAAAATACTCCAACAAATACATATTGTCTTCGTATCAAGCAAATAAAATACCTTTAGACAAGTGACAGGGTCTCGATCGTGAGTTTATTATAAAAGTTGAAATGATTTGTATACCTTTTTGGTACTTAGGTCATTTTATCTTATAGCTTCTTTTTTTGTGCGACACTAAACGTATTTCATTATTTTCATCATAGAACACATCATAAATTGTTACCACTGTGAAAAAAACTAGATTCAGTGAGGGTGAATTTGAAAGGATGTACTTTGGGCTAATATGAGGTTCTGCTGATCATATCGAACAACTTTTTCCATGAAACCATGTGTCGCAAATGATGATGCTTCCTCATACAAATAAGTTATTTTAACATTACTAGTTTGTATGGAGAAGACTTTATTTTTTTAATTTGCGACACACCTCATATTAGCCCAAAGTACATCCTTTCAAAATCAACCTGTATATAAATAATAAAAAAAAACTTTTTATCTCCGTCATTTCTGTAGCTACAGAAATAACGGAGACAGAAGGGTTTTATAAGCAGAATTGTAAATAACCTGTAACAAGACGTATAGCATAACCTGGGCACTAAATTTGACAAAGTATCAAATGGCGAGCAGGTGGCAGACGGGGATTGCAGTCTCTGAAATGTTAATGTATAAGCTCATACACATGTATCCCTACTTTGAAAAACCCATTCCACTTTCAAATTATGTATAACATAACTTCAAACTATTGCTCTGGTCACAAACTAAGCTCTTGGCTTGTACTATGTGTACGGGAAACATATTTGGTATATTACATATTAAATTGTATAAATATCCAGACCGACAAACTGTACACTAAAACGTAGGGGCTAATATTTTTTTGCCATTTTTGGGAATCAAACTTTCGGATACAACGCCAAAGTCGCAACCACTAGTCTACGAAGACGGTCATAACTATGAATTCATTGGGAAAGTCTCGTAACAATAAAATTATAAAATAAAAAACAAAATTAATACAGCGGTAGGGTCTTTAATCCAATCTCGTCGTAACCGATGGTATGAGTCTGGACCAAGCAAGTGGCTAGTTCGTCGCGATGTTTTGATAGACTCAATAACCCATCTATAAATATATTTACAATTGTAGTTGGTATAATGAAACTAGAATCGACAGCTTAACGTGCTTTCCGAGGCAGTAATATAACGTTTAAACCACCTTCTTTATAATATATAAAAAAATCGGGCATAAATGGGCTTCGACAAAAAAAACATTACGAATCCACTTTAATAGTCCAGCTGCGTAAAATAAACTGCATGTTTGAAAACCGCACTCTGAAAAAAGACTACTACCTCGACAAGGAATCTATTTAGTCTCCTGAAAACCTATGAACCCATAGACTAAATCCGAAACATGACTAGGTTACTAGATGGTTTTTGCCTGTACGGTATTATTTTGTTTATAAAAATACCATCACGGGTGCCTATTTGGCTCCCGAGAACCGTTAAAACGGCCTCAGGGTACCCAGCGGAGGGATTAACCAGTCCTCATTTCGCCGATGGTATTCGAAGGCAACGCCTAACAAGTGGCGAGCTTGTTGCGGTGTTTATGATGAAATAGCCTCGTTGTCACCCATCCCAGGCCGGCCTTATTGTCATCTTCTTAACCTTGTTATCAGTTGCGCAGTGACTTTACTAGGCTGGGGCCGCTTTTTTTTGTTTATAAATATTGGATACTAATATATTGTTTTTATTTTCCTAGGTAATCGGTACCTGTGGTCGGGTTGTAACATGTGAATTGTTGCCAAACCCGACAGCATCCGTTAACGGGAAAGTTAGCGCAGTTCACGAAAGAAGTTCGCAAACTAAGAAAGATGGGCAAGAAGAACTCTAAACTAAAACAGGATACCATTGACAGGCTGACAAGTGCCACATACTGTAAGTACATAGATTTTTTTTTGATAATTTAAATAACTATAAAACTAGAAATAATTAAAAACGTCTAATAACAATAAAAATAACCTACCAAAGAAAAATTTTAACAAATAAATTTCATACAAATCACTGTCAGATGGAAGGGTGCCCAAAATACTGGGTGCCTTACCTCGCTGTATAGCTAAACTTATCCGAGGAATGAGCCACCCCTTTGGTCACCTGATGTTTCGACTTTTGATGGTTCCCTAAATATTTCATGAGCTTCCCGGCCCCCACGGTCTTATGGTCTCTACTCCAAACGGTACGAATACATACTATCCAGTGAGATTCGAGTATTTGCGCTGTTTGAGGCTTTCTGCAGAGAAAGCGGCGACGTAAGCAGAAATATGATATTAAAAAATTATACCATAACAGAACTATTTTACATTAAGATTTTTTTTTTGACCAAAGAGATTTTTGTAGGAACAATAAAATCGGTAGGTAACATCCTGTTGATTATTTTATATTAATCACCAGCATGAATTACCTACCGATATATGTGTACGAGCATGGGTGAGCACAGGTAAAATATGTTTTATTTGAGAATGTATTGAATATATGTGTCCAATCATGCGAGTTTGAAATACTTGGCAATAATATTTTATAGCTTCAATTTATATATTTTACCTAATATCTTTACATATAACTTTAGAATACAGGTTATTTCTTTCTCATTATGCAACCCACATATTATACAATATTGACTCAAAGGGTCTTGTATTCATTCAAGCACTTTAAAAAGTATGTGAACCAGGAACAGGGGCTTTATTCCGAGTTTTGACACTTTCACCGTCACGCATTTTGCGTAAAGTACGAGTATTGAAATATAGGTTCTATCCTGTTAATTATAAAGTTGAAATTCCAATGCTCCACACATGTTCAAACTTGCGAAGAATTCGTGTATTTCAAGATGGCGGCATTATTATAGCCAACCTAATACATACTATATAACCATTGGAATAGAGCTTATATTTCCATATTTATTGTTTGCGCAACGTCTTGTCGTGATTAGCGGTTGCAAACTAGGAATAAGGCCACAGGCTATATATAAATCGGCTAAAATAGTAGGTTGAAAAAAACTGTTTTTTTTTTTCTCTCTATAAAAACTACAGTATTTCATCCCGCAGTCAAAGCAAAATTGTACTCAATGGCATTTGGTATTGAAAGACCACTTCGTTATTAAAACCGTTTGTGCAATTTCAGTCCAATGAATACTCAGCTCTTCTTTGGTTTCAGCAAAAACAAATAGGTACAAATAAAAAAAAATTCAACCGGATTAATTCAATTAGTCGCTTCGACTACAAATGCCTTTTTATTATGTTGGCTTCGAGCGTAGATTTTATCGTTTTTGTTACATTTTGAAAGTTAAAGTTTAAAAACATTTGCTCGTAAATTTTAAGGAGCTATTGATATAACGAACGATGTCTTTATGAGGGATTGATAACAAACTTTTACTACATTCGTCTAGTACAGTTTGCAAAAGATACGGTAAATGAGTTTAAGTTGGTTTCAACAAGTTAAACTTTTTATATATATACTTTCTCAGATAGATAAAAAGTTTATATATATATATATATATAGACGCCCGAGGCTGCCTAGACGGCCTTAGGGTACCCAGCGGAGGGGTTTTTATTCCCAGCCCGTCGTAGCTGATGGTATGAGTCTACACCGAGCAAGTGGCTAGCTCGTCGCGATGTTTGGATATATATATATGTTTTGATAGACTCAATAACCCATCTACAGATAATCCCCTAAACAGTTCTATAAGGTGGTATAATAAAACTGGGATCGACAACTTAACGTGCTCTCCGAGGCACTATAGTGGCATTGTTAAACAAATGGACATATTTTTCCTAGATTAAAAACTCATTGGTACACAACGGGGTTTGAAACAGGGACCTAAGTGTTTTTAAGTCTAAGGTCTAACCAACTCGGCCACCACAATAGAAACACTAAGTTATTAGTACAATAATACATGTCGACGTACCTACAATAAAAGTATACATGTACTCAGGTTTGCATGTAGGATTAATGTAATAGGTCGCGTCCGTAGACTAGTGGTTGCGCCTTTGACATTGTATCCGGGGGTCGTGAGTTTGATTACACTCATGGCAAAAAATAATGTACGCTTTTCTGTAGCTTGTCATGTTCTGGGTGTTTATAAAATATTACAATATGTATTGTTGTTTATATATCTACACATAGTACAAGCCTAGAGTTTAGTAATTTGTGACCATATGTATGTATTAAAAAATCGAACCTTAAAATTTTCTTTGTCCTTTTTATTTTATTTATGTATATTTGTTTTACTGGTTCATGGTATGTGACTTTATGACCCTCAAAATCCATCCCATTAATGGACTTTGTAGGTATTGATGTTTAACAGCATTGATCGCTCCCACTATGCCGCCTAAATGTGGTTACGAAATCTGATTATTACTCACGGGCTCCACAACTTAGAAAAGATAGTTTTTTTTTTAAAACTCCACAAACACCCGCTTTTGTCATAAAAGTGCCGCCACTGCCTAAAAACAAAACTCCTGCTATTTCGACAGCATTTATTCGTTTAGCTATTTATAGATATTAGGCGCAATCATAACAAAAGTCTTGCAACATTAGTTGCCTCCATGAAAAACTTTATTTAAGTAAAACATAAATACGCATCATTTTCATTTAAGTTCTACGTTTATATAGTTTAGTTTAACCCCTTTTAACAAACCAGATAGCAAATTGGGGGATGCCACTCATTGATTATGCACCTCTAACACACATCGCAACATGTCAGAACCATAATTCGCAATTGTGAACCTTGTTTCTAAAGTATAGAACACAAAATAGCATGAAGTTGTCAGTAAAGAGGGTAGTGACTATAACTAGACTGACAGTTAATGTCAGTCTAGTTATAGTCACCGCAGCAGCCTGTCCAATGTCCAAGTCTATTTTGTTAGTTGACTAATTTATGTTGACAAATTTTGGAGGTTTTCGGTAATTTCAGTTGTTTATTTTGAGTTTCATTTTAATAGTCTTAAGTTTTAAAATATTTTATTCACAGTCTTATGTCGCAGTTTTTTTTAAATGTACCTATAACATTTAAAGAGGATTTTGCACTATTATTAAAAAAAAAACCATTGTCAATATATTTCTGTCTGACTCGAAATAAAAACGCCTGTAAAATATTTTTAACATCATTACATTACTGAGATGTATCAATAATTTTAAAATCATTACATTACTGAGATGTATCAATATTTTTAACATCATTACATTACTGAGATGTATCAATAATTTTAACATCATTACATTACTGAGATGTGTCAATAATTTTAACATCATTACATTACTGAGATGTATCAATAATTTTAACATCATTACATTACTGAGATGTATCAATAATTTTTCAATGATAAAATGCAATGAAATAATTAATAATTAAATTGAAAAAAAACAATTTAAGATAAGGAATTTATAATAATTTAAAATTTTTAAAAAAAGGAACACACTTAACATAACTAAATGGTAAGACGAGGTGGTTAGCTGGTAAAAAAACATCAATATTATAAAAAAGGACAAAGAAAATTTTTAGATTAGATTTTTTAACTACATACATATTGTCTACTTTGAATTATTTTAAATCTTACCAATGATTTTCTTAAGTTTAAATAATAAATAGTTCTTCTAAAAATAGCGTTACGAAAACTAATATACTTAAGTCAAAAAGTCGGTGGAGATGGCTGATGAAACAATAAAAATATACATAAATAACTTTTGTAGTAAAACAAAAATATTTGTATATAAAAAGCGGTTCTATACAAAATGTGATAAAGCACATATTCGATTGTCCATTTGGGCATAATAAGATGTTTTGCTGAGAACTCTGCTGTAATAATTTGCCAGTCACCATGGCGCCTGAACACCAAAGTTCGTCACTTAAGTTAGCCATAAAATGAACTTCTTCGCTTATAGGGATAACAAGTGAAATTTCTTAAGCTGGGACGACAAGTGTTGCCAGTCATCACGAAGCTCAGGTTGAACCAAGTGTGGTAATTGTAAAATCGTCCATCTACGATAATATTACAGTTAAGGGCTCTGTAGTCAATTTGACGATTACTAAGGTACTTCCAATATTACAACTTGGCTGTTAGTCGAAGTTCAATTATTATTTTTATGTTGGTAATTGTATGTAATATAAATGTATATATATATATATCATCACGGGTGCCTAACGGCGCCCGAGACTGCCTAGACGGCCTTAGGGTACCCAGCGGAAGGGTTTTTAATGCCACCTCGTCGTAGCCGATGGTATGAGTCTACACCAAAAAAGTAGCTGGCTCGTCGCGATATTTGGATTGACTCAATCGAATCAAAAGATCGAAGATATTTTCGGAATCTTCCGTTTCACGGCAATATTTATAGTATTATTAATAAAATCAGATTATCAATCTGCAGAAGGCAAAAGTTATTTAAAAAAATATAGAATCAATTAAAAACAGATAAATTGTGTTTGAATAAATAATGGATTTATGACGGACATATTAGTAATATTTTGATAAGCCGAATATAGTAATCAGCTGCATTCCATTGTGATGAATAGTTGAATACTTTATTTTGTTTATACCTGAGGAAAAAGGCTTGGGTGACGTACCATATAAAGGACGACGAATCGTCCTTTATATGGTATGTTTATTTTTTGATTACCTTTTATAATTTTTAGTCTCCAGAATTCATGATTCCCAATTTGGGTCATCATCGAAAAAGGAGTTGTAATGTAACGTATTTTTAATAATAGAAATGATTTCATTTGTTTTATTTATATTGTCATAAAGTTATAATTTCATACATACAACATAGTTCATGACTTAAAACTTATATCAATTAATTATTTTTTTCTATATAAACGTGAATAATTTATCCATGATCATTAATCAGTTCTTCAAACTTGACGAGAAAACACAAGCAAGAACCCACAAGAAGACCAAAATGTAAGTAATTTAAATGATATTAAACCGCGTTTTATTTTAAATATATACTATCACTAAATTAGCGCAAGACCTTTTTGTCTTTAGTTAAATAATCTTATTATTATATTGTCGTTATTTAATGTATGAGTATAATTTAGATGATCTCTATTAACGGTAGTGTTATAGTGATGTGGCAATCGCGATTGATTGAACCTTTTAAAATGATCGACCCGTTCAATTGGTTTATAAAAAGTTTCAGTATATACATTCAATTAATAGTGATATTCAAATAACCAATCGGTCACTCGTTAAATAAATGATCAAACAATAACGAATTCAATCAATCTCCAATCGATCACTCGTTCAATCAATCATTTTTTCTATCATAGGACTAATTTTTTATTATGTATCATTCTTTTGATTGATTGATTAATTTCTTTTTTTCTTTTAGGTCCCTCGCTGAAGATCTATTCTTGTCATCCTCAGAGAGCGATGAAACTGAATCTCCGCCACCAGTTGCGACAAAAAACGAAACAAACCCGAAAAAAAGGAAAGCCGAAACCAACCATTACGAGTCACAGCATAAAGCTGACCAGATTTCAACGTAAGTACTAGTGCATCATGTTAAACACATTATGCTCATGGATATATTAACCATTTGTTATGAATTTCTTAATAGTGTTATTATATTATTTATCTTTATTTCAGACCCAGTCTTACCATGCAAAAAGGAAAGAAAAATAAAACAGTCCACGACGCAGCCAAAGATAACGCAACTAGCTATAACAGTGACCGAGAACGGGAACACTCCGCCAAACAACGGGAGCGTTCAGCTGATACCATCGTAGTTGACAAAAATCAAGAACGGGTTAACACCAAACTACATCGAGCCAAACGTTCCAAAACGAGTAAACGTGACGAGTCGTCGAGTCGAGGCGCTAGCAGTGGGGTCATCGTAGCGAAAATTCCGAAAAATCAAATTCCAATAAAGAAGCCCACAGTTCGCGACCTTTTTGGTAGCGACTCTGGGGGTGAGATCAGAAAGGTAGTAATAATAAACCATTATTACCTTGTTATATTTATTTTAAAAATGCTCAAGGATATACTCGACAATACGATCCTGTAAAAACGGGATCATATTATATTGATGTAAAAATATATTCTTGTAGCGATATAAAACAAATACAACCAGTTAATAGATGGCGTCATTCTATCATCATCATAAAAAACCAGATGAATACAGATAGTTTATCATGGCGTTCAGCTCGCGGCCTTTTTGGTAGCGACTCTGAGGGTGAAATTAATACAGATCAGAAAGGTAGTAATAATAAACCATTATTACCTTGTTATATTTATTAAAAAATGCTCAAGGATATACTCGACAATACGATCCTGTAAAAATGGGATCATATTATGTTGATGTAAAAATATATTCTTGTAGCGATATAAAACAAATACAACCAGTTAATAGATGGCGTCATTCTATCATCACCATGAAAAACTAGATGAATACAGATAGTTTATCATGGCGTCATTTAACAGATTTTGTTTGCTGTTTGTATCAATTATCAGTAATTTTCTAAATATAAATTTAATTTATAAAAAATGTTTATACATTAATAAATCGATTAAATATAAGTAATTACAATGAAACTCTGTCAAATAATAAATCATTAAAATGTAAGATGAATTTGATAAAGTCCATAAAACATATATTATATACACAGCAAGTGGATAAACAAGTATTATGTAGAAATGATGATAAAATATAAGTACTTTCTGATCAAATAAATACATTACCATGGGGGCATTGTAATACAATGTTTTGATAAATATGTATTTTTGCTAAATTTATTAATTGATATAAGTAATAGTTTTAAGATAGATTGTATAAATTTTCTTAAAAAATTTATTGTAAACTTTGTTTGAATTTACACGTCTAATACATATTTAAAAGTATATTATTCTTATTTAAAATAAAAAAATAATAAAAAATGAAATTTATAAAACAAACTGATTCCTTACAAGTAGAAAAAATGTGTTACGAAACATGCAAAAAGTTTCACCGACATGGAAAACTGCTACCTAATACAATTCGTTGTATTATTTGTGGTCCTTCAAACTGCGTAAAAACCAATTTAATTGTGGGTCTATTGTTACATGAAAATGGCCTACGCTACATCAATGTTTATCTTTATTCTAAAACAAACTTTCAATCCAAGTATGTATTTTTAGAAAATGTGCTAAAAATGGTCCCAGAAATAAAGTTTGTTAAGTTTTGTGACAATCTGGAGGTCTTAAGTACTGAAGAGGCAGAACCAAATACAATAATTATATTCGATGACGTTTCATGTGAAAACCAGAATAATATACGTGATTACTTTGCTATGGGAAGACATGAATATGTTGATTGCTTTTATTTAAATCAGACCTATAGTAAAATACCGAAACAGTTAATTAGAGACAATGCAAATTTAATTATTTTATTCCGACAAGATGATATCAACCTTAGACATGTTTATAATGAACATGTTATAATGGACATGTCATGGTCAGAATTCCGGAAATTGTGTTTCCACGTCTGGAGTTCACCATATGGTTTTCTAGTTATTAATAAAGAGTGTCATAAAAATAATGGATGTTATAGAAAGCAGTTTGATAATTATGCTATATTTGATTAATAATGTATATATTAATACATAATGTTTTGTATAATAATCATTAATAAAGTTACAATCGCCGTGATAACCACTTTGAAATGGAAATTGATTTAAAAAAACAAATTTTAAAATCAGCTGATATCGTCAGAAAAAAAGTGAAGTCTCCTTCACTTTTTTTATGACGATAAGAGCAATCAAAACTAATAATGAAATTGTCATTGAGAATATGCTAAAGCCTGTAACAGAACCTTTAAAATAATAGTTGATCAGAAAAATATTTTTAATGATGAGAATATTAATAATTTGACTAATCATGAAAGCTACGAAATGAAAAAACGTGAACCAAAATTGAATAATAGTACGTTGACGACAGATAGTTTTAATCAAACAAGCAAATCTCCCAATGATAGTGATAGTGAATATATTGAGAGTGATGATAATTATAATACTGATAATAATGAAGATGATAACTTTAAATCACCTGAGTCTACTCCTAATAAAATATTATACCATTCAGAAGTATGTACGGATGTTCCTTTCGATGTTAAAGTCATTCAGGGTAAACTAATGGTTGGTTCAGAATATATTAACTTGATTGGAAATAATATCAGTATCGGAAAAAGAACATATCTTAAAACACCAGGAATAACCGAATTACTTTTCAAAAAATCTATAAACTTCAATGTTATTACGAACAACGATTTAAATAATTATAAATCAATATTAATGCAAACCAATGCTCATCGAAGAGATAACGATCCCAATAAACCAATAAAAAGTGACAAAGGTCAAAAGTATCTAAAGATCATTAAACCTTTATTCGATATATCAAGTAATGTTGAAATTTCTCATAAAGGAGAGGGGCTCCCGTCTCTAAAAAATAATAATAATAAAACAAATTACATATATTGGGATAATCCCAACGAATTAGTAAATCGGTTGAAGTTATTAATTGCATCAAGAGATGCCGGTAACTGTTCAAAATAATGAAATTATATCCATTATTGAAGAGTTACGAGAAAGTGGAATAATAAAATAATATAATATAATTTATAAATATTTTACCGAGTCAGTTCGTTCTTTACCGTGTAATTACAAATACTTATAACAACTAGATTCATTATTTGAAAACATGAGTAAAGTGGGTATAGTAAATGAAATCCATAAAACGGCTCGTAAGAATTTCAAACGTCGTTCTGTTATTTTGGAAGGGATTGATGATTTATGGCAAGCAGATCTAATTGATATTCAAAGTTTGCACTCATTTAACAAAAGTTTTAATTATATTTTAGTTGTAATAGATTGTCTATCACAATATGTATGGGGTGTTCTTTTAAAAAATAAGAAACAAAATGAAATTACTACGGCATTCCAAAAAGTTAGCAAAGAAGGACGAAGACCTAGAAATTTACAAACTGATAAGAGTAAAGAATTTTATAATGATCAATTTAATAAAATAATGAAAAAATATAAAATCAATCACTATTCAACGTACTCGAAAAAAGCATCCATCGTAGTGCGAATGATAAGAACATTGAAAAATAAACTATATAAAAATTTTAGCTTAATTGGTAGCTATAAGTGGATACCTTATTGCCGCTGGCATTGCAATAGCTGTAAATGATTATAAATCTAAACAAACCGATTTAAAAGCGTCGAAACGTCATAATAAAACGATGGAAGCTATTGCAATAGGCAAAGGCTTATTATATAGCTTATATTATATATAAAAAGCTACAAAAAAGGAAATGGTTTATTTTTAAAACTACCAAAAAACTAAATACTAGGCTACCCAGACTTGCTCTAACAAATATTGATATTTTGTTACATGCTAATTAAATACCATATTTCCGAGGTGTTTATATGAGAGACAATTTACCAACAAAGCCAAGAAAATTGAGTGTGCTATAATGAATCTAGATAGCTCTCATAATCAGGGAACACATTGGGTGGCCTATGTAAAATTAAATGATTACTGTGAATACTTTGATAGCTTCGGAGATTTACAACCTCCACTAGAATTAGTAAAATATTTAGATAATAAGGAAATTTTTTATAATTATGAACGATATTAGAATTTTAATACGGTTAACTGTGGGCACTTTTTTTTGCATTACTTAAAAAACTTTTGGAATTCTATATAAATTGAACTAATTTATAAAATACAACAGTACCTACAAGAATGTCTCTGACACTATCCATGACTAGTTTAAAATCAACTTTAACTACTAATTATTACCCCCCTTTACAACTTGATGGAGACTACGAATGTGGTCTTCTTTACTTTTCAACATTTAATTCCATTTCGAATATAGATAAAACTAATAATAAATAATTTTATTATGGTGATAATGAAGTTGTTGAAATACCTGAAGGATCATATTAGTTAGAAGATATTAATAATTATTTATTAATATCTTCTAAATAAGAGTTGTTAGTGGTTGTTTGCTTGAATTATCATCCAATAACAATACGTTAAGAACAACTATTTTTTGTTCGCAAGAGGTGCATTTTGAAAAAGAATATTCTGTTGGTAGAATTTTAGGGTTAGGATTCGAAACTCTGAAAGCTAATATATTTAATGAATCATCTTTTCCAGTTAACATTTTACCCACAACCGTCGTTAGAATCGAATGTGATATTGTTAGCGGATCTTATGTGAATAATTAACCTAGTCATATAATTCACGAGTTTGTTCCAAGCGTACCTCCTGGTTATAGAAATACCAAAAAATATTATTTATTTTCCTATAAATCAAAAAACAATTACATGCATTACTTTAAGAATTTTAGATTCTTTTAATAATCCGATTAACTTTAGAGGTGAAGAAATTCAGCTGTATCTACACTTAAGAAGAAAATGATTGATTTTAAAAAGGCTGCTCATCAATCTCAGCAGGTCAGTAGGGTGAATACCATAACGAAAACCAGACATACAAAGAAAATTAAACTAACGAAAGAAAATAAACAATTTCTTAAAGTTATCGGATTGTTAAAATGAATATTTTAAATATATCAAGTCCTGCTATTTAAGATGATACTATAGAAAGTTTTGAATTCCATTCATATAAACCGTATGTGAATAGTTTTTCAAAAAGTGATGAAATTCGCATACCTATAAATCAACAAGACCTTTATATTTTACCATCAGCAAGTACCTTATGCATAGAAGGCTCTGTCAGTGCTAGAAATTCAACTTCAAAAAAGAATCTGGATGTTATCAATTTTATAAATAATGGGATATTATTTTTATTTCAAGATATTCGATATGAGTTAAACGGAGTTGAGATTGATAAAATAAAAAACTCAGGAATTACAACTACTATTAAAAGTTTTTTATCCATGAATGATAATGAATCAAAATGCTCTAACCACTGGGGTTGGGATATCAATGGAATAACTAACAGATTAGGAGGAAAATTTTCAGTTTCCATTCCACTTAATAGGGTTTTGGGATTTGCCGAAGACTATAACAAAATCATAATTATTTGTAAGCATGAATTAATACTCTAACGAAGCAATACCGATAAGAATACTATAACACTTAACTCGGATGAGATCCTAGAAAATATTGAAATTAATAAAATAATCTGGCGTGTTCCTCATGTAAAAGTATCAGATCGTGAAAAAATAAATTTATTAAAATATTTAGGAAAAGATCGATCTATCACTATACCTTTTAGAAATTGGGATTTATATGAGTATCCCTTACTTCGTAAAACAACTAAACATATGTGGTCTATCAAAACATCGTCGCAGATAGAAAAACCTCGCTACATCGTGGTAGGATTACAAACAGCAAGAAAAAATGATTCTTATAAAGACATGTCAAGATTTGATCATTGTAATTTACGCAATGTAAAAGTATTTCTAAACTCAAAATATTTTCCTTATGAAAATATGAATATAAAATTTAAAGAAGATCAATACGCTTTATTATATGAGCAATATGTAAAATTTCAGCTTTCGTATTACGGTCGTCGTTCAGAACCGTTTTTAAATTTTATTGAGTTTAGAGAGCACCTCTTTATGTAATTGACTATTGTAGACAAAACGAGAATCTTAAAGTTGGATCTGTTGATGTTCGTGTTGAATTAGAAAGCGAAAACGAATTGCCAGACTAAAGTACAGCTTACTGTCTTATATTAAACGATTGTATTATAGAATATAAGCCATTAAGTAATATTGTAAAGAAAATATTATGAGTTCTGAATACATTATCGTTGACGTACAGGGTTTTAAGGAATACAACAACAATTTCATTATTAAAGAAATTGCATTAGCTGTCTTAGATAAGACATATTGTTTTTTAGTTAAACCTCCCTTTCCATTTGAACACTTATGGGATGAAGAAAAGAAACAAGTGTTGTGGATAGAAAGAAATCGGGGATTATTTTGGAGAGAAGGTGAAATTGATTATTATAATTTTAAAAACATTATTAAACTTTTTATTGAAAATAAAAATATAATCGTTAAAGGTCGAGAAAAAACAATCTGGATAAAAGAGATTTGTTCAAACTGTAACGTAATTAATATATCTATTAAAGAATGTCCAAATCTTTTAACTTTAGGTAACAAATATTGTAATAATAATGTATATTGTAAATATCATAAAAAGCAATGTGCTTTGAAGAATGTTATATGTGTAAGAAATTGGATAGTAGATAATAGTATTGTTGTTTTATAATAAATTATATTTTACAATTATTTGTTTTATTTAATTGCCTATAGAACAAAATGAAACAAAGAATATATATATTAATCATGTTATTATTTATTACAATAAAAACTTTACACATTGTATTGCTAATTATCATACATTTTCTTCATAATCTTGGAAATAAGGGATTCAGTAGCTTGCATAACATCATCAGATTTATCATTAACATAATATCGAATATAAACTTGCATGTCACTATTATCTTCACGTTTTGCATTATTTTTATTTACATTGAATATTTTAACTTCTATCACACTTCCTTCGGTTTTAAGAGGAGTTGATGATTGCGATACCTGTTTGGTACTTCGTTTTGTAGCTTTGTATTTTTTCACATGACATTCAGCATTATTATTTTCTAAGACTTCGTTATTTTCCTTTTTATCTACATTTTCTAGACTCGTAAAAAAGTCTTGAGCGTTTAATAAGGATTTGTGATAGGATTGTAATCTTCCGTCATGCTCTGTAAAATAAATAAATCATAAATTAAAAAATATGCACAACTTAACTTATTTAAGTATTACAAAAAAAAAAATGATATTAATTTTACTTACTATTCAATTATTTAAACAGGTAACAAGTAAGCTTGCAATTTACAAATAAATGTGTCGACTATCTTCCATCTGCTATATATTTAAATATAATACCAAGAGCGGGGATGGATGCCTTAATAAGGCACCAGCTCAGTCAAGTTTAGTCGTGTTTTAAGTGATTAATGTCTTCTTGTTTGATATTAAATTTATTAAGTCATAATAATAAAAGATCTAAACAATTATTCTGCATCGAAGGAATTCGTAAAACTGTTGCAGGTCATTTAAATGTAGGAAATACACCAATCAAATGCGTTCAAACTCCTACCGATAATGACGATGCTGCAACAAAATCCTACGTAGATAACATAAAAACAGAAATATTAAATAATATTTTAAACCATATTGAAACCTTACATAACGAAACGATGAACGAAATAGAGGCAAAGTTTAATGATGTATTAAAACATAACAAACTGATAAATGATAAACAAGATTTTTCTCAAGACTTACCTTTAGTTAAAGAAGACTTTTTGGGTAAAAATGATTATGACGAAAAAGCTTTTATCAGTGTTCGTCAAGTATAACAAACACTCGATTTTTTATTTTTTTATTTAAATTCATTTTCAACATTTATCATTCAAACTATAATTACTTTGAAGAAAGAATCAACATAATAGTAACGTTAATTACTAAAACTGATTTAATTATTCATTAATGAAAACAGCAAATAAAATGAGTACGTGGACCTTTCTTAAAATTAAATTAAAAATAATAGCACTAGTGAAGTTGAATTCTGAATTGATTCACCGTTCATCAATATAATAGTAGGATGAATGCTGATTTATTTCATCATTCATTAATATAATAGTAACTTGAATACAGAATTGATTCATCAATCATCAATTCAACAATAATTGAGGAGTTTGATTTTCAGCGAATTGCAGGAGAACTTTGACCCTTCTTAATCCAGGTTATACACATATTAGTACTAGTGAAGTTGAATTACCATTCATCAATATAATAGTAAATTTATTCACCATTGATCAATATAATAGTAGGTTGAATGCTGAATTGATTCATCATTCACCAATATAATGGTTAGTTGAATACTGAATTGATCATCATTCAACAGGAATAATTGTGGGGAGCTCGATTTTCATTGATCGAGCTCCCCCAATTATTACCTACTAAGGTAAATTTAACTTCAGTTAGGTATGTGGAACCTGGGTATACTGAACAATTTTAATGGCTGTTCAGTTAAATTAATTTAATTATCGTTACTAGCCTGATTAACTTTAACTTTGTCTTATGCATGCGGAGGTTATTTCAGTGTATATAAAAATCGAATAATTTTGGAAAATTAATAATTATTATAGGTGTGAGTAAATAAATAAATATTATAGAACCTATCGATGGTGAATGGTTTTTCAGGATATAGTTTGTTAGGCAAATAATACAGAATTATTTTTAATTGGAACAGGGCATGCGATTTTCTATTTATTCTACCTGGTGTTAAGCAGTCCTACAAAGTCTATGAATGGGTAGGTCAATACATTGTCGTTAAATAACATTAACGACCACCAATGATGCGATTACCGGGCGGCGACAGAGTCAAATTGGATTAGTCGATTAGTGAGTCTAATTTAATCTACTTATTCCTAAAGTTAAAAACTGATAATCAAAAAGCAATCTCATAAAAATATACTATAAGTCTTGTAATATAAGTCTTTTTTTAATATTTTTTATTTATTTTTAGGGAAAATAGAATAATATCCAACAAACATAATACTATTATTATACTATCTGGTATACAGATGAAAATTACATTACCCAACGTTTACATAAGGTTTTGGTTTATTTGGTTCCATAGTTAAGACTTACACTCAGTTTCTAGAGTTATGATCAAAATGATTAGAATGTCACGTTACATTTTTTTTTTTAATTGAGCAAGGTATTTTTATTTTGTAGCTATCTGATGTTAAGCAGACCTACAAAGTCCATGAGTGGGGTCGATCAATAAATAGTTTTTTAACAATATTGATCGCTCCCACTATGCCGGTTAAATTATGCGGTTATGATATGGGCGGGACATGGTCGTATTTGAATTACGTACGAGTTTATTTTAATATGCTCAATAAATTGTTCGCCCGTAACCGTACCATATAAGGAAACCGATGAACCCACAGACTAAACCCGAAACATGACTAGGTCACTTGACGGTTTTTGTATCTGTATAAGCGGTGGAAATGAGTTCGGACTGTCGGCCTAGCGAAGTTATAGAGGCCTTCTTCCCACCTATTTTTTTTTACCAATCAAGTTTCTGTTTACTTAATTTAATTTTTTTTCGAATGATTTGATCAACGGGGACTATAATAGTCTTTTAAAAGTGATATTGTCTTGATATAGTTTTATATCCTCGTAAAACAGAGTGGTGCAATAAATTTCAATTAGAACGCGTAGTGACTCCAGTACTCACTAAAGTTAATACAATCAAGTTATTACTCTGCAAATTGCTTCGTAAATTAAACATTTTCACACTAATCTATATTATTAAGAATATTTATGCGATAAATTTTCATTATTCTGTACACAAAATTTCTAGTTATATTAATTTCTTTTTAGCGCTTTTAGCTGATTGGTTAAATAAAATATTTTAGATTACTTAAGTACTCGTATATATAAAAACACTTATATATTTACCGCCATCGTGGTCTAGTGATTAAGATGGTATATATTGTATCCGAGGGTCGTGGGTTCGATTTCCGATCATGGCAAATAAATATGAGTACGTTTTCCTGTGCTTAAAAAGTATAATATATATATATATACATATTATACTATAGTTGTTTTTTTTATACACATAGTACAAGCCTAGATCTTGGTTGGTGATCAAAGCAATACGTGTGTAATTGTCAGAAAAAAAACATAGAAATCTTATTTTTTTCTTTTTTTTTTATATTGAAATATAAAAGTATTATATTTCACACTGCCTAAAATTTACTTGTCAATTGAATAAAAAAAAATCAGTTCAGATATATACTTCATAAAAGGAAGTATAGATAAATTGGGCCGCGCCTAATGGTTCCTGTAGAATCAAATTCCGCGCACGCTTTGCATTGACAGCGCGTGTAGCTGCGACGTACCTCCCGACTAAGTTAGGTGGCAACCGACATTCCACGGAAAACAATTTTCGGGTTTCGCACCTCGCATTTGTAAAATAATTACGGAATCCTTTTAGCTCATTTTATCAAAAAAAATAATAATAATGAGTAATAAGGCTTAATTAACTTAATACCAAACGCTTTATTAACTTGACTAATAAAATAAACCAAGAACTTATAAATATGACAATTAGTATTTTTTATTACTGGATCCATCAATAGATCAATATTATAAAGCTTAGTAAACTTAATACCAAACTTAACGCTTTATTAACAACACTAATAAAATAAACGAACAACTTATAAATAGGATAATTAGTATTTTATTTTACTGGATCCATCAATATACTATTATTATAAGGCTTAATAAACTTAATACCAAACGCTTTATTAAGTTGACTAATAAAATAAACCAAGAACTTATAAATATGATAATTAGTATTTTATTTTATTGGATCCATTAATATACTATTATTATAAGGCTTAATAAACTTAATACTAAACTTAAAGCTTTATTAACTTGACTATCAAAATAAACCAAGAACTTATAAATATGACAATTAGTATTTTATATTACTGGATCCATCAATAGATTAATATTATAAAGCTTAGTAAACTTAATACCAAACTTAACGCTTTATTAACAAGACTAATAAAATAAACGAACAACTTAATAAATAGGATAATTAGTATTTTATTTTACTGGATCCATCAATAGACTTATAAGGCTTAATAAACTTAATACTAAACTTAAAGCTTTATTAACTTGACTAACAAAATAAACCAAGAACTTATAAATATGACAATTAGTATTTTATATTACTGGATCCATCAATAGATTAATATTATAAAGCTTAGTAAACTTAATACCAAACTTAACGCTTTATTAACAAGACTAATAAAATAAACGAACAACTTATAAATAGGATAATTAGTATTTTATTTTACTGGATCCATCAATAGACTTATAAGGCTTAATAAACTTAATACTAAACTTAAAGCTTTATTAACTTGACTAACAAAATAAACCAAGAACTTATAAATATGACAATTAGTATTTTATAATACTGGATCCATCAATAGATTAATATTATAAAGCTTAGTAAACTTAATACCAAACTTAACGCTTTATTAACAAGACTAATAAAATAAACGAACAACTTAATAAATAGGATAATTAGTATTTTATTTTACTGGATCCATCAATAGACTTATAAGGCTTAATAAACTTAAAGCTTTATTAACTTGACTAACAAAATAAACCAAGAACTTATAAATATGACAATTAGTATTTTATATTACTGGATCCATCAATAGATTAATATTATAAAGCTTAGTAAACTTAATACCAAACTTAACGCTTTATTAACAAGACTAATAAAATAAACGAACAACTTATAAATAGGATAATTAGTATTTTATTTTACTGGATCCATCAATAGACTTATAAGGCTTAATAAACTTAATACTAAACTTAAAGCTTTATAAACTTGACTAACAAAATAAACCAAGAACTTATAAATATGACAATTAGTATTTTATATTACTGGATCCATCAATAGATTAATATTATAAAGCTTAGTAAACTTAATACCAAACTTAACGCTTTATTAACAAGACTAATAAAATAAACGAACAACTTATAAATAGGATAATTAGTATTTTATTTTACTGGATCCATCAATAGACTTATAAGGCTTAATAAACTTAATATCAAACTTAACGCTTTATTAACAAGACTAATAAAATAAACCAAGAACTTATTAATATGACAATTAGTATTTTATATTACTGGATCCATCAATAGATTAATATTATAAAGCTTAGTAAACTTAATACCAAACTTAACGCTTTATTAACAAGACTAATAAAATAAACGAACAACTTATAAATAGGATAATTAGTATTTTATTTTACTGGATCCATCAATATACTTATAAGGCTTAATAAACTTAATACTAAACTTAAAGCTTTATAAACTTGACTAACAAAATAAACCAAGAACTTATAAATATGACAATTAGTATTTTATATTACTGGATCCATCAATAGATTAATATTATAAAGCTTAGTAAACTTAATACCAAACTTAACGCTTTATTAACAAGACTAATAAAATAAACGAACAACTTATAAATAGGATAATTAGTATTTTATTTTACTGGATCCATCAATAGACTTATAAGGCTTAATAAACTTAATATCAAACTTAACGCTTTATTAACAAGACTAATAAAATAAACCAAGAACTTATAAATATGACAATTAGTATTTTATATTACTGGATCCATCAATAGATTAATATTATAAAGCTTAGTAAACTTAATACCAAACTTAACGCTTTATTAACAAGTCTAATAAAATAAACCAAGAACTTATAAATATGACAATTGGTATTTTATATAACTGGATCCATCAATAGATTAATATTATAAAGATTAGTAAACTTAATACCACATTAATATGTACATTGTTATTTTTAACAGCATTGATTGCTCCCACTATGCCAGCTAAATGATCTGGTCATGAAATTCGCTGCTTAATTGTGAAATCCAATAATTCATAAAGCAACACCAAATTACTTTCGAGTTTCATACAAATAATTTTTACTTTCGTCAGTAAATAATTTTCGGATATCAGACTTCAAAAAATGAAATCATGAAGTATTGGCTACTAAGAACATCCCTTTATCACACAGATACACAGATTTATTTTTATTTTGGCGTTAAATATCGATACGCCTCTTAAAATGATTTACGTCATGGTCACTTTTTTACGACTCTATGTATGACGTATTGTGTTTTTTTTTTAATATCATATATCTTATATCCGTTGGAAGACTGACAGGCATCCAACGATACATCATTTATCAAAATCGGTTCACGGGTTGAGGGTGTGGGTTATAAAATATAAATGACACTTAATGATGAATATAATATCTTATTTTTATTCGGGTGAAAATTGGATATTAGGTATATCTAATACTTACTCTTTTTGCAAAGTTAAAAAGGCTTTCAATAGAAAAATAAAGTTAGGGAAAGGTCTGAATGAGGTTACTGAACCGGTAATGTCGAACTTTAGCAACAACTTTACGGCAAACTATAACAATATTCCCTTCTTTTCTTTTATATACGAGTAAGAGGGCGTAGAAAGTATATAAATAAAACACGCCATATTCATCTATACATAGTAATTGGTTTAATAATAAACAAATATCTACTGGTTGAATATTATTTCACATTTTTTTAAAGTCAATAAAAGGGGATAAGCATTGGTTCTTCAAAACATATTATACAAAACAACCCATGTGTTCTACGGGAATATCGACCGTTTCCGTGTTCATGCCATTGGCGCTATATCCGGAGGTCGTGAGTTCAATTCCCACTCATAGCCAAAACTATATTAGTAACGATTCTCTGTACAGTTTTCCTTTGTCTGGATGTTTATAAAACATAATATATCGTAATTATTGGTAATAATTTGAGAATAGCGCAATATTTTTGAAATATCTTACAAGTTTATCATTATAAGTATTATACACGTACATCGTGGAATATGAAGTACTTTAAAAGAATCGTCATCTGTAGATAACTAATACTTATAATAAATTTCAATAATTAAAAACATATTTATTTATTTAATAATAATGTACCTAGTTCAGAGTTATATAGGATTAATCTAATTTAAATTATTGTTTTCCTTCTTGGACTCTACAGACCACCTGTTAGATTATATTAATTAGATGTCTGTTTATTTTAAGAAAAAATAAATTTAAAATGCAGAAATTCTTAAGTCCATTTCCTGACTTTATTCATTATTAGATTGTTTAATAAACTTAAGAATATTTAGAACAAAACTTAACAAAGACAGTCTATTCCAGCCAGACTTATCATAGCTCACAAACGTTCTGAAGTTAATTTCCTGTTCAACGTTCTGATTTTTATCTTTACGTAACTTAACCCACAAACTTGGAAAAATGTTTTGGTTTATAACACATTTATAAATTGTTTGATTAAATAGCTACCTATATTAAGTATTAATTTAATTTAATTTTTACTTGCATGAATAATGAAAAGGAGCTAAAAAGTTTTTTTTAATTAAAAATTAAACCTATTTTAATTTAAAAGGTGGGTTGGTATCAAATCGATAAAGTCAAAACTTTTCCTTCTTCCAAGATCCAATTAAAGTATTTTAGAATTGAAATCCTCGTCTCTCACTCAGGTAAATACTTAATTAGAATTTCGTCCCTTCCGTCAATCAAATATTTATAAAAATAAATTAAACTTAAAAATAATAGAATAAAGACCAAAATGTGACAAAATCATTAATGTGTTTAGTTTCGCACTCATTACTTTAAAAAAATGTAATACACTGTCTATACTAACCATTGCTTAAATACTTGTATAATGTTTTTTTTCAAATTAAAAAAAGGTACAAGCCTGCTAGCTTATAATTTCCTAACTACTACTATTTTCCTAACTACTACTATTTTCCTAACTACTACTATTTTGCTAACTACTACTATTTACCTAACTACTACCATTTTCCTATGTATCATTATTATATTATTTTATTTATTAACAAACTTTATTGCATAATACAAAGGCGAGCTTAATGCCCATATTATCTTACTAAGTCCATACTACAAACAATTCGCTACTTATTAACATTTCTGTAAATCTAAAGCAGCCATTCTCAAACTTTTTTGGTGACGAAACAATTTTGAAAAGCAAAATATTTGACGGAACTCTTAAATAATAATAAAATGTTATATTCTTCATTAATAAAAAAATATATACCTAATTATTAGATATAATGGAATATTTAGATTATTTTTATTTTTCTCTGCAACCCCGTTAGTGATTTTGTTTTATTACGACCATATATTATATTATAATCGCGGAGCCCCCACAGAGGATCTACGGAGCCTAGTGTTCCGCGGAGCAGACTTTGAGAATGGCTGTTCTATAGTAAAATAACGATTCCTTATAATCAAACGATATAGAACCATTGCCGTAGATAATAGAAATACGCCTCAAAAAAAAAATAGGAGGGATAAAAAATAATAAAACAACAACCTTATCTCTGCGACCTCCGAATAGAATAATAATAGTGTCTTTGGAAGGTTACAACCTTTGGGATAACATGAGGCTCTACTGATCAAATCGAACAACTTTCCCATGGAACCATGTCTCGCAATATGGTTCCATAGGAAAAGTTGTTCGAAAAAAAATGTTTGCCACACAAAAGGGTTATTTAAACGTTACGAGTTTAATAGAGTTACATAGTTCTATGAGAAAAGTTATTGATAGGTAGCGCCTCATATTAGCACAAAACCTTCCAAAGTCACCGTGTATATATGTAATAGGTACTGTATCATATAAAAATATGATATTTTTTTACAAAAATAAAACTAAAGCATATTTTTTATATCCAAGTTATCTTCAGGCTATTTTATTACATCCTCCATCAACATAAATATATTGATACCAAAGGTTGATAAATTGTAATTTATATGTCATCGTTACAGGAAAATATTGTTACCCGATAAAATGTTCGGGAATCTGACAACCACAATGGATTACTCTAGTCATATTTAGGGTGACCACATAAAACACTTTTTTTTTACTAATAACAAATGTAGAATACACCAATATGATGACTTTCTGATTTTATATTGCCCTGCATTTTTTTTTAGTACCACCACGGCAGAGTTTGCCACCACGGAGAAGTGCCTCACGGTGTTTGGCTAGATTCAATAACCTATCTATAAATATTTGGTATAGTGAAACTGGAGAACGTCTGATGACAGTTTTCATTTCGCATAAAAAAGGTCGTGACTGTTATCCTCCGTAAATCATCGTATATTTTCTATTCATAAATGAGACCATATTTTTTCAAATCCATTAAAGTTTAAGGATAGGAAACAGTTTTGGCCCGAAATTCGTTTTGCTGCTTAAATTGTAGGTATAATCTCATACGTGCTCTTTCTCTTATTGAAAATACGTATGGTCGTAGCATTACCAACTTACCGTCATGTGCGGGGAGACGTAATACTTTGCAGTTGAATCAGCAGTGAGCATCAAAGAGCCTCATCAGATGCTACTCTTAACGTGCCGTGGCAATTGAGTACCGCAAAAGCAAGGGTCGTGAGTTCCGCCCACCAGGAATTTTTATTGCATTTTTATCTTTTAACATTTTAATATAAATATTCTTAAATATTAACTCTACTTTTGGTTTGAACCCAATACATAAAACAATCTATACCACTGAAATTCGTGCTGAAACATTAAAATACAGTCTGAAGCAGAAGAGATAAAACATCAAATGCCAGATTATTAAGATATTGGTGTTAATCATAAAAATAGAGTACCAGCGGCCACATTCTGTTTCTTTTAATGAAAACGTAAGCTTGTCAAAATGACGAAATACTTTAAAAATGGCATTGAACAATAAGCAACAACAATAACTAAAAAAGGCATGCACTTTATTCCCTTGTATTACAGTTGCTATTGCTTTGACAGTTTTTAGATCCGAGAAGTGACAATTGTACATAAAAGATTTCGCTATATTGGCAATCTAACGTTGCCTTTAAAAGAAACAGAATGTGGCCGCTGAATTGCGAAGTATTTACATTTTAGGTATATAAATAGGTTTTTATTGCGAAGTATTTACATTTTAGGTATATAAATAGGTTTTTATTGCGAAGTATTTACATTTTAGGTATATAAATAGGTTTTTATTGCGAAGTATTTACATTTTAGGTATACAAATAGGTTTTTATTGCTAAGTATTTACATTTTAGGTTATATACGTGGTGGCCAAGTTGGTTAGACCTTGGACTTAAAAACACTTAGGTCCCTGGTTCGAATCCCGGTGTGTACCAATGAGTTTTTAATTAAAAAAAATTATGTACATTTGTTTGACAACACCACTATAGTGCCTCGGAGAGCACGTTAAGCTGTCGGTCCCGGTTTTACTATACGAACTTTTGGAACTGTTTATAGATGGGTTATTGAGTCTATTCAAAACATCGCGACGAGCTAGCCACTTGTTCGGTGTAGAGAAAACCCCTCCGCTGGGTACCCTGGGGCGGTCTCGGGCGCCGTAAGGCACCCGTGATGAGATATATATATATATATATATATACATATAGGTATATAAACATATTTTGATCTCTAAGGCTTCTAATGATACCTCCTTTATCAGAAACCAGAGTGCTGGCAGAATTTTCTGTTTAGATGATTAAGTACCCGCGGGAAATGTCGATTAATTTTGGCGGTTTCTCTTTAAATAATTGTTTAGAACTGCGACCGGACTCCGGACAAAATTTTCACTCCAAACAGCACAAATATAATGATTATTTATTATTTCAATAGATCACCTCCATTAGGAGGTTTCAGCTTGATTTCGTTTTTTTAAAATGTTTTTTACTTTTAAATTTTATTTACTAAAATTACAACATTAAGGTTAATTTTTAAATTGCTATTGAAGTGATTTATGCATTACAACTATAGGTATATACTGTACATCGAATTAAAAGTCAAAATTTAGAACTTTTAAAATTCCAGTGCTTTAGGAGTGACAGTAGGTTTTTTTTTTCAATTTAAACTACATTTAGGCATACGTAGTTCAACGTGATGGATTTACAAGTAAAGAAATTAAAAAAGCTAAGAAAAACCGAGTATTAAAAATGTTGTAGCGCCTTAGGCAAAAACTACACACAGCAGAGCATTGTTTGGTTTAATTAGAACGCCTGATTATTCTAAAATATATACCGTACTATAAAGTACGGGCTTGGTAGATAAGGAATATCGTACGTTGACTTCACACTACTTATCTCTATCGTTTGCCTACAAAGTATTCTCACGACTAGCTCGCACGCAATCCCGTACGAGCTAGTCAATTGTACTCGAGTGTAGAGCTATGAAGACATCTTCGACTAGTGAACTGTCATTGTACTGAATTCTTCTATATTTTCGTTTTTTGTAATTGTAGCACTGAATTATAATTATTGTATAATTGCAAAAGTGAGATTGATTCTGGACTATACTGACCTAGAATATTATATAACACTAGCTGACCATCGCAATTTTAGTAAATATTGTTGCAGAGTGTTAGTGGTAGGCCAAATAAACAAGTAATATTATTTGACTGATTTATTAATCGGGAATAAAAGAGACAGCATTTATTTATTTACTAAATTTCAGGTAAACTTATGGGTAACCAATGTATTGTTACTTATAGTATTCTAATGTAAGGCCACTAATAAGTTTATACATATAAATGTAATGTGATGCATAATAATAGTCTTATACCAAACAAAAGTATGAACAAAAAAAAATACAAAAATACACATAGATAAGATAGATGTGTTGAACATAGGCGATATTTATTGCTTTAATCTTAAAATACTAATTTGATCCAACAATTATATGAAGCATACAGGAGAAGTTACAAATTAGAGTTAGAAACGATCAATCAAAAACGACAAATTTAATATGAAATCGCTCAAAATATCTGACGCATTACTTTTTTTCGAATGGCAGTACCCTTACTTATCTTATGACCGATTATATCCTTCACCGGTAATGACTACACAGTCCTCGGCGTGACAGGGGTTGATGACGTCACGGGTTTGGCAATGGTTGGGTACAATCGATAATAATCTTTAAAGGGTCGTTCAAAAGGACTTAGTTTGAGTAAATACTTATACTTTGTTTACAGTTGAGAGTGACTGTTGGCAGTTAAGGTTATATTAATTAATATTGAATGTGACACTTCAATTTTATTTACTGGGATATTCTATCACTGGATTCTTTCTATTGTAAATTAAAACCTATTTAGTTATACAGGATGACTTTGAAAGGATGTACTTTGGGCTAATATGAGGTTCTGCTGATGAAATCGAACAACTTTTCCCATGGACCTATATGTCGCAAATGAAAAAAAAATTGCCTTCTTCATACAAACGTAGTAATGTAACATAGTAATGTTAAAATGACCAATTTATATGGGGCAAAACCTTTTTTTTTTCATTTGCGAAACATGGTTCCATGGGAAAAGTTGTTCGATTTGATCAGCAGAACCTCATATTAGCCCACTATGGGCCAATATGAGGTTCAATATGACATTACATTCAAAGTCACCCTGGATATTTTTAAGGATATTATTTGTGGAGTGCCTAATAATGGTTTCTTGTATCAAACAAACTTTTTTGAAAAATAAAGCTGTAGGATTAACGGCCTTGGTATAGATAAAAAAGCAGAGACGTTATTAAAATACACTAGTAATGCATATTTTTGCATATTTGCCTTTGTCGCCGCAACAACAATGTAAGGATAAACTCTATTCACTAACTATGTAGGTCTGTTTACCTAAACAAATATTTTAACAGTGAAAAAGTCTAAAATTATGAAAGTTTTGATAAATGGGGTGTTTTCATAATTTTCAATATAGGGTTTCAGCGATATACATATATACCTTTTTTACATACAGGGTGAATTTTTCAAGTGTGCCTTCAATGCCAAATCCTAAACTACAAGGAATAGCGAAAAAAAATTTATGCAGTGGAAGTTGGTGCAAGAGGAATTCCAGCAAAGTCTTTGCACCGTCTACTGAAGGATTGGCCTTCTAAAAACAACCGTCGGAACTTTTATGGAGCGTGTTTCCAAGATGGCGCTAACAGGATTATATAGTATTTCGTTGAGTAAAGAGGCTAGTGAACACAGTGCAGGTGAGAGTTTAAAAGGCCTTTAAACCTACTTCGCGGTCTCAAGTCCGGAACGCTGCAGTTCATTCCCCTGCCTCTCAACCATGCGATGGACCCGCCACCTGCACGGTGAAGCCATGGATTGCTAAGAACATTATCTCTTGTTGTTTTCAATGAGGATGGCTTTTGAAGAGCGATATTCCAAACAAATTACTTAGTTAGTAAAGTAAACATACATACATATCATCACAGGTGCTTTACGGTGCCCGAGACCGCCTAGACGGCCCCAGGGTACCCAGCGGAGGGGTTTTTAATCTCACCTCCTTGTAGCCGATGGTATGAGTCTACACCGAACAAGTGGCTAGCTCGTCGCGAAGTTTTGAATAGACTCAATAACCCATCTATAATCAATTTCACATCACATGCTCTCCGAGGCACTATAGTGGTGTTGTCAAACAGATGTACATAATTTTTTTAATTAAAAACTCACTGCTACACACCGGCATTCGAACCAGGGACCCAAGCGTTTTTAAGTCCAGGGTCTAACCAACTCGGCCACCACGTCTATGTCCCGTACTCGTATTTATCCTTGCGACAATATCAGTTGGGGTAATAATACAGGTGAGTTTATTTTTCAACAAAAAAATCTCATAGGAATGAACCGGTTATTCCTATGAGATTTTTTTTATGCAGTTTTAGTTTTTATCAAAATTGGCCCCGAGACTCCTTTGGGCATTTTTCGCTATTCATTGTAGTTTAGCATTTGGACTTGTAGGCACACTTGAATAATTCACCCTATATATATATATAGGTGAATTGAACCAACTGCTTTATTTAGAAACGAAGCTAAACCAGGTTAAGGCTAATCCTGATGATTTGTCACTTTTCACAAGGAGAATACAGAAGCTTAAGGCCGTACCCTGACTGACCGACGACTGAGTTTAAGTATTTTAGTCAAACAAAATTGAACTTTATGAGGCTTCCCTAGAGCCGTATGTCGAAGCGCATAATAGCGGACTGATTCCAACCGCCTGGCGAACGAAAAAAAAAAATTAAACACGATGAAAAAACAAAAAAAAAGAATTAAAAAAACTAAATTATTCGTTTTTTAATTCTCTTTCTATCGGTGTAAGTTTTGTAATGATGAATAGTTTAGTATAATAGAAGATGCAGCATCTCAATATTTTTGTTATGTTTAAGCATTGTGTTGTTATATTTTAAACTTTAATAATAATAGGAATATAAAATTTTTGAAAAACCAACTTGTAACGGAAGGTCCAGTTCATATCACTGTATTTTTTTTCCCCGTGGTTGTAATAGGATAAGATAGAGCTTAGATAACCCTTAAAACACCGAAAAGCGGCAAAATTTTAAGGAACGGCCTTAAGCTAGCCTTGGTTTAATAAAACATTCCACCCTTAACCAAGATATTTATTTTCCTGATAATCATAGGTGCCTTACGGCGCCCGAGACCGCCTAGATGGCCCCAGGGTACCCAGCGGAGGGGTTTTAATCCCACCTCGTCGTAGCCGATGGTATGAGTCTACAACGAACAAGTGCCTAGCTCGTCGCGATGTTTTTATAGACTCAATAACCCATCTATAAACAGTTTCACAAGTTGGTATAGTGAAACCGAGACCGATAGCTTAACGTGCTCTCCGAGGCACTATATTGGTGGTGTTGTCAAACAAATGTACATATTTTTCTTAATTAAAAACTCATTGGTACACACCGGGATTCGAACCAGGGACCTAAGTGTTTTTAAGTCCAAGGTCTAACCAACTCAGCCACCACGTATATGTCCCGTACTCGTATTTATCCTTTCGTTTTAACCCTTAATTAGATTTTTTTTTAAATCAACTGTCAATTTTTTATTGCAAATTAATGGAAATTGAAAAGCGGCCCCAGTCCAGTTGTTAAGTGACTGTGCAACTGATAACAAGGTTAAGCAGATGACAAAAAGGCCGGACCTGGGATGGATAACTGCTTTATACAACAAGGCTATTTCATCATAAACACCGCAACAAGCCCGCTACTTGTTAGGTGTTGCCTCCGAATACCATCGGCGAAATGAGGACGGGTTAAACCTTCTACTGGGTACCCTGAGGCCGTTTAAACGGTTCTCGGGAGCCAAATAGGCAGGAGTAATGGTTTTTTTTTAAGATTTTTTTTTAGTCGTTTTTTAGTAGTAGTGAAATGGGGATACTTATGTCTAGTAAAGGACTAAGGGAAAATATTAATGACAAGTATTTTCTTTAATTAACACTTTTCACTTCTCCTCGTTATTTAATATACATATTCCCTTAGTACAAAATAAATTCAAATTTTCAAGCTTCACCGACTACTGTTCCATTTCAACTTGTATGAACAATGAAATAAAACAAGTAGGTTAGGTATCGTATTGTCGAACTGATATCTTTCAGATGTCTTACCATGTAGACAGGAGGCAGCTGAATAGACAGAATGGTTGCTCTAGAATCTAAATACGAGTATATTCACATTCAAACGAAAACGTCAATCGATTTCACATTTAACATACTCGTGGCTAATACTCTGTTTTCAATTTCAATGATTTATTAATCGGGAATAAAGAAAATTCAATGCGCTGTGGACAAGAAAAGAATATATTCAAAATGGAAACTAAAAACTTCTTTTAAGGGAGTTCTACTCTATTAAAAATATTTTGATTACACAGATATTTTCTTTATAATATAATATCATTTATAATAAGCAAACCTCCTATATAACTTTTGCTTTTCTATCTCGGTACCTGTTTTAAAAAACACGGATAGAATCATTAATAGGACAAATCAGCTATTAAAAAAACGTGGGTTCGATTCCCACCCGTAAGTAACGTACCAATACGTACGTATTGGTACGTTTTACTGTACAGTTTGTCATGGTCTGGGTGTTTATAAAATATAATATGTATCGTTGTTTCTAGTACACATAGTACAAACCTAAATCTTAGTTTGTGACCAGAATAATATGTGTAAATTGTCCTACATATTATTAATAATAATAACAGGTTTTACTTTTTTTTAAACTAAGAATGTTCAAATATCCGTATACTTTTTTACCCCTAAAAGTCAATTCTATATAAAATAATAAGGACTGAACTAATAGTAAGGACTGAACCCTCTCGTATAATCTGTATTATTTGGTAAGTTAAAACTTATAGAAAAGATATTAAAAAAACGCGTGGTTCCTGCGCCTTAAAAATATTAATGAAGCTTTTGCTGATGCAAATAATTCAGGAGCTTATTTTATTAGCCGACAGATTATCGTTAAACTGAACTTGTGCACAGCTTCACTTTAACGATAACCTATCCACTCTCTATATACAACCGTACCGTTTCTAATCAATTGTTTAATATTTACGTTGAAATATTTTATTCAAACCCACTCTCAACTGTTCAAGTAAGGTTAAGAGGAGGAGTACCTACCAAATTTTGGGAAATCAAATGCCACACTATATCTTTTAACAGACTTCAAAAAATATATGTTGCTCGATTCGACGTGTATATAATTTCCTATATCGATGCCCGTGTTACCAAAACATAGGTTTAATCATCGGTAATAGAGTGGCTATGACAAAAAACACACTACGATTGCACAACTTAGTCTTACACTGGTTGGTTATGTGGTGTGTGTTCGGTTTGGTTTATATTTATTTTTATATATGCATGAGCCTAACCAAGCGCACACTTAGACCTTATACTAAATAGTTTTTTTCCATAAATACCTGTAAAAGTTTACATGAAATAAATATTTTTGGCTTTCACTTTGACACAAGATTGTGATTCTGTGCCCGTTTCATTTAAAAGTAATCATATCGAACATACAGCTCAATTTACTCGATGATAATGTAGCTTTTTATATATAAACTTAATAATATTTAAATTAAAAATTAGTTCAGTTTCTGTGTTTATCTACAATAAACAAACAATTAAATATTTATTAATATTACCAGCTGAGACCTGCGATTTCCCGATTATTAATTTTAAAAAATCAGTTCTAAAATAAAAGACTGTCTATGTTACTCGCTAATAATATAGACATATTTATTAGTGATTTTTTAAAATGCTTGAGTAATTTTAAGACAGCAAACAAAATAATAATCTTTTAGCAAACTTTAAAACAATAATATATTATTTTAGTAATTGGCTTTTTTTTTGTTTGTACACGATACTACTTAAAAATTCCGGACCGATTTATAAGCTGTTTTCTTTTATTAAATATATCTCTAATCTGTACCTGGGTCGTGGCCAAAGCACACGCGTTGGGTAATTTTAATCAATAAATATATTTTGAAGTATATAAAAAAGCTAGGTCATGTAATAGATCTTATACATATACCATATACGTGTATACCTTATAAAAAAAGCTTTTTTTTAAAACAAAATTTATTTAAAGACTTAAATTATCATATTAAAGTAATAGAAAATATATTTTAAAAAATTAGGTATATATGCGATTTTCTTTCTATCGAGGAAACTTTATGCTTCTTATAACCGCAACACATTTACTATCGGATAGCTACCAGCAATAGAGCCATATCTAGGGTTATCGATTACGAAGTTCTTTCTGTGACCAAAGTAATCCTATTGTTTGTATACCAACAAAATGCAGTCAAATGCCAGAATAAAAACAAGCACGCGATTTCTAGTTAAGATGGTATTGCAGTCCTATCTTCTGATTGTGATGTGATTTAGTTCTGTGGTAATCCTAGTCACGTACATGGTTATTTATATTCATCGCTGGCTTTTGCGATTTGTAAAAGACTTTTGATCTATACAATTTGGATAGTTCCTAATTTCACCCTGTATTTATTATTACAGTGTTTCAACCTATCATGTAAAGGTTATTATTTTATTACTTCATGTGACCGCCTCCGTGGTACAGTGGTTTTGGCGTTGTATCCTGAGGTCGTGATTTCTATTCAAGCCTAAAGCTTCGTTCTAGTGCAATGTCTATGAAATATTCAAAAATATTGTCTTTTTTTTTGTTGCTCTAATCTCAAGAACTACAAATTGGAATTAAAAATTGTTCAGTGGATAGTTCCTAATTTCACCCTGTATTTATTATTACAGGGTTTCAAACTAAACTCCTGTAAAGGTAATTATTTTATCACTTCATGTGACCGCCTCCGTGGTACAGTGGTTTTGGCGTTGTATCCTGAGGTCGTGAGTTCTATTCAAGTCTAAAGCTTCGTTCTAGTGCAATGTCTATGAAATATTCAAAAATATTGCCTTTTTGTCTGTTGCTCTAATCTCAAAAACTACTAATTGGAATTGAAAATTATTCAGTGTTGGATGGCCCATATATATCGAGGAAGGCTATAGGCTATATAAAATCACGCTACGACCAATAAGAGCAGATCATTAATGAAAAATGTTGCAAAAACGGGGAAAATTTGTTCCTTTTGACGCTGCGCACGCAACGGAAGCGTGCGCAGCGTCAAAAGTTGCGTGCGCAGTGTAAACGGTTAAAGTTACGCAGACGCAGTGGCTCGGGTCGGCTATTTAGAAATACATTTATATGCCACATTTATATGCCACATATAAACATATACATTAAGATCTTCAAATAACATACGATAGTGATAGTATTCAACCCGAGCATATTTAAATAGTTAGCTGCCTATTAGCTATATAAAATAATAAAAATTCTTTTTTAAATTAATGAAAAATTCTTTATTGTCTATGGTCTAACCAACTCAACCACGCATATAAAGTAATAAAAATTGTATTTCATTACAATTGATAAGTTCATTACAAACTTTTATTGTACATTTTATTGATTTACAACTAAATAACTAGCTTTAATAAAATATAAAAAACAAATACTTTACTTTTTTTAATAAAATAAATATTGATATGCTTTATCGATTGAAATCTGTTAAAAAACATAGAAACACCTCAATGCAAAATAATATATAACCACTGATATAAAACCAACTATATATTAGAGAAGGAAAAACATAATCACTTAACACACAAGGAACTTTATTTAAAAACATATTATTGTTATTAAAGCAAACTACACCAGATAAGCTTTCCACTTTTTTATTATCTAAATGGAAAAACCATTTGGCTTATGATGCTCTGAATACAGGTGTTTTAACCCTGCGGCTACTTTTATGATCCTCTGTTGGAATTTATATTAAAAATCTTTTAATAACAAGAAATTTTCTGCAGGGAAGTAAATTTAAACGAAAGTAGTGATATTTTTAGTAAATAATACTAGAAACAAATATATTATATTATATTATTTTCTGCCTTAATTTACAATTAAATTAATATTATTTTATATAATGAATTTATATACTATAGAATTTTATCGGAATTAAGTTTTTGGAATAACATTTTTTTTTCGGAGAGATTTATGCTACAATTAGTTTTTCTTTAACATTTGGTAAAAATTATAAAAAAAAAAACTAATATCATAAAACTGATGATTTATTGAGATACGATCTTTTTTTTTTCATTATTTAACTCCTAAAACATTTGCGTGGATAAAAAAGTGGGCTTATTTATACAAGTGCCTTCAATATGAATTCACGTGCATTAATTAATGTTTTATTTTATTCAAAGAACTTTGTTTCTAAATATTAATTCAATTAGTATTAATACTAATGTGGATAAATCGTGAATGACAAAACTTTACAACAGAAAAAAGTTTTTTAAATATTTTCTTTAATTATAAAGTCACAGAAGAAATAATAGACAACTATTTTAAGATAAAAAATAAAAATGCAAAGGATTTATCATGGCTGTGTTTTGTAAAATAAGGGGAAAACCAGACATGTGGGAATTAAAACGAAAATTGTAGCAGGTTTAAAGTAGGGGAGATTTGAATACAAGCATTGCAATATATTTCATAACACTCTAGGATTTTTTTCCCATAAAACATTGTCGCAAATAAAAAGAAAAATACCTTCTCCATGCAAATTTATTATATAAGCATTACTTGAACATATATGTATGTATACCATATATTTATATATTTTTTAAAATATTTTATTATGTTATATTTATCTTCACACCAGGTCCCTTACGGTGTAGGCAGAGACAACCGTTCGCCACTTGTCCCTATCCCTACATACTCCTTTCGCCTCTTCCACAGTCATAACTCTTCTCTTACATGCACGCCGATTTCGGAGACTTTTAATTGCACCGTCTTTTAATACCTTTCCAATTTGGTCATGGTACGTGTGTCTTGGTCTCCCTCGGCCACGTCTACCCTTCACCTCGCTTTTATATATCTGGTTCGTCAGTCTTTCATCACTCATTCTTTCTATATGCCCAAACCAACGGAGCATACCTTTTCTCATTTTCATACCTATACTTTCTTTCAGTCCCACTCGTTCTCGAATTACGTCATTGCGGATTCGGTCTGTTATTTTAACACCGCACATTGAGCGCATTTCTACTGCATTTATTTTGCTTTCATCTTTATCCTGACATACCCATGTCTGGCTTCCATACAATAGTGTCGGGACAAGCACTGCGTTATGAATGGCAAGTCTTGCTTTTTGAGTGATATTTGACCTACCTATCATAGAACGCAGTGCTCCGTTGACACTATTGCCTGCATTCACTCTCCTTTCAATATCTTTTTCATATCTATGGTAGATATGTGAAAACTAGTGAAAACACTACCCAGATATAAAAATTCAGACACTTGTTCTAGTTTTTCGTTATCAACCATAATTGTCGCATTCGTTATCTCATTTCTCTCAAATATTAACACCTTAGATTTTCTCGCATTTATTCGGAGACCTTTTTCATTACATCCATCTTTCATGTCTGTGACAAGTGATTGCAGCTCTTGCTCAGATGAAGCAATAAGGACAGCATCATCTGCATACAACAATGTATTAATCAACATGTCACCCATTTTTATCCCACATCTGTTTTCTTTCAGTCTCTGCAGGCATTTGTCTAGGTATATGATGAACAGCCTGGTGGACATCACACATCCCTGTTTGACGCCAATGTTGACATTAAAACATGGAGATAACGTGCCGTCCACCCGTACGCTTGCTGTACAATTCCTATATAGTGCCTGTACAGCCAGCATAAGACTGCCATCAATACCATAATCAGGCAAAATGTCCCACAGCTCCTTTCTTACAACCCTGTCAAACGCCTTCTCCAAATCCATAAAAGTACAGAAAACTTTCTGGTTTAAGGCCAGGAACTTCTCTGTGATATTATGGAGGGAGAAGATCTGATCCGTGCAGCCTCTATCAGATCTAAAGCCTCCTTGAGCCTCCCAAAGTATTCCTTCAGTCATCATTTCCATTCATCTCGTGAGAATCTTTCCATACAGTTTGCTTCCCAAACTGATCAAACTGATGGCTCTGTAGTTGACGCATTCTAATCTAGACCCATACAAGGGGACGATGGCCGCGCCCCTCCAGTCCTCGGGAACTCTTCCCATATGCCAGCATAAGTTGCATAACAAATGGAAACCGCTCCAGAGTATATGCCCTCCATATTTGATCATTTCAGGAAGTACCTTATCAATTCCCGCTGCCTTACCACATTTTAAACTTCTTATCGCTCTTACAATCTCAGACACACTAATTTCATCCCATGCTTCAGACGTCAGTTCAGATATCTCTGGAGGTGAGATCCCAAAAGTGATGTCGGGGATGCTGCTTTTATACATCTCACCAAAATACTCACTCCAACGCTTTAACACTTCACCAGTGTTTGTAAGAGCAAAAAATAAGCAAAAATGCAATGAAAAAATTCCTGGTGGCGGGACTCGAACCCACGAACCTCGCGATCGCGGCAAGGCGCTCAACCGCTGAGCCAACCAGGTTCCAGTCAGCCCTCACGAATTTTGTCATTGCTTGTTATCTACTTATACACAGACGCCCTCTATTAGCTTTCTTCTAATAACTCTTATACGAGTGAAGTCAGAAGTCCTAGTTTCTAATACTAGATGGCAGAGGAGTCTGTTTTTTTGTTTTTACTTTTTTCAGTATTTTATATTTATGCATTTTTATAAATTCCTTTATAGGATAATATTAGAAACTAGGACTTCTGACTTCACTCGTATAAGAGTTATTAGAAGAAAGCTAATAGAGGGCGTCTGTGTATAAGTAGATAACAAGCAATGACAAAATTCGTGAGGGCTGACTGGAACCTGGTTGGCTCAGCGGTTGAGCGCCTTGCCGCGATCGCGAGGTTCGTGGGTTCGAGTCCCGCCACCAGGAATTTTTTCATTGCATTTTTATCTTTTAAAAATTTAATATAAGATTATCCTATAAAGGAATTTATAAAAATGCATAAATTTATTTATAATAGGTATAAGAATAAAGTGATGTGATATGTATATATATATACGTGTGTGTGCATGTGTGTTGTGTGTGTGTAATAGGGTTGCCAGTCGTCCCGTATTTCGGGCGTAAAATTTTAAATGTCCCGCCGGGACTGACTGTCCCGTATTTCAACCGTGCTCGATTTGTTTGTTATTTATTGCTTCTTTCAATCTTTTTTTTTCTATACAGTTTGTCATGGTCTGGGTGTTCATAAAATATAATATGTATTATATCGTTGCTTCTAGTACACATAGTATAAGCCTAGAGCTTAGTTTATAACCAGAGCAGCATATGGAAATTGTCCTACATATTATTATTATTATTCTTAAGTACTTTTATTACTATGACTTTTTTGCTGAAATAAATTCTCTAATTAGTTTGCAAGGGAAAACTAAAAATGTTTTTGGTATCTCCACACATTCGATTTGACCAGTAGACCCCAGAAGAGATTATGCCCAAAGCACCATGAACATTGATCTAAAAATACAGCTAATGCTATATTAATGCAACAATTTAAATATTTATTCAGCTTTGTTTGCAAGTTTCAAAACTTGGTGAAGTGAGAAACTGTCTCAACAGCGTGGTAAATGTAGGGTAACTATCGCTCTGGTCGGACCATTACTCCAAGAGTGGAGCGTTCAAGAACTTTGCTATTAATGCATTATGCAACAAAGTCCTAAGTTATCAAACAACCCTGGATTAAGGGTAAAATAACACCTAATCCTGCACTTTCGTATAGCAATTTCATTTTAAAGCTGACAGGTTTAAAGTTTTATAAAAATCTTTAAGGTATTTTTTTGCGAAGTATCTTAGGTTTATAATAATAATAATAAAATTGTCACGCCCTTTTCCCACGGGGATAGGCAGAAACAAGGGAGCGCCACCTACAACGATCCTGGCATAACTCTCTCGCTTCCTTCACATCTACCACTCTCTTCATACAAGCTCTACGGTTATGGGCACTACGGATCCCAGCTTTTTTGAGAATGTCCCCGATTTGGTCGAGGAACATTCTTCTGGGTCGTCCCCGCCTTATTATTTCATTCACCTCAGATTCATAAATCTCTTTCGTCAGTCTCTTTTCATTCATCCTCTCAATGTGCCCAAACCACCGTAACATTCCTTTCTCAATCCTTGTCACTACATCTTCTTTCAAATCACACATTTCACGCACAACTGTATTCTTCACTCTATCCGCAATTGTTACTCCACAAGCACTCCTTAATGACCGCATTTCTACGGCATTAATCCTACTTTCATGCTTCTTCTGCCATACCCAGCATTCACTTCCATACATTAATGTAGGAACAAGCACCGCTTTGTGAACAGCCATCCGAGACTTTTTAGACATAATTTGGCTGCTCATTATGCTGTGTAAGGCACCATTCACTACATTACCCTTTTGCACTCCTAGGTTTAATATATTATTATTATCTTAAATATATTAAAAATCATAAAAATAATATTATGTATTCTTATGGATGCCTTTTGGTGCCCCAGACCGCCTAGACAGCCTCAGCGGTGGAATATTAAAATAATAATTCAATAAAAGAGGTGGTTGTAAGCCCCTAAAAACGTACTAATATTGTTTTTCCATGAGTGAAAATCGAACCCACGACCTCCGGATACAACACCAAAAGCGCAACCACGATGAGGTTATATCAATTTTATTTTTCATATACACCCAGAAAGTTTTGTAATGTAATGAAATGAAAGGTTGTTGATAACTGTGAGCACTTAAAAAGAAACAAAATATATTTTTAATTGGCAAAAAAATCAGATACTTAATAAAACTTATGGCTGTATAACACTTTTATTTATACTTTTTAATGTTTTTGAATTCGGTTATATTTTTTTATTGTTAAAAAGTATTTATTTCACATTTTTTAGTGTGATATGATAAAGATTTTAAGCAAATATGGTAAATCCCAATTTATTTATTTTTTTATTGGAGATCGATATGTGTCTTTTTATCTACCTGGTGGTGAGCACACCTACAGAGTCCATGAATAGGGTTAATCAATAATTGTTCTTAAACAATATTGATCGCTCCCTCTATGCCGACTAAATGATGCGTTTACGAAATGGGGGCGATAATGACGAATTGCATTACGAGTATATTTAAACTACCCATCACGTAACCGCACCCTGAAAGGAGGCTACCACCTCGACAAGAAATCGATGCAGTAGTCTCCTGAAAACCGGTGAACTGACTAAAACCGAAACATGACTAGGTCACTTGACAGTTTTACATCCTTAAAAATATGTAAAAAACATTGTACGTGTCTTTGAAATTTGAGAGTTTCCCTCGATTACCCCTGATTCCACCAACATATCCTGACTTGGTTCCAATGGGACCACCTCGGAAGTGCACTCTTTCGAATTTAAAATAATATTATAGTACCTCCTCCTTTTTTGAAGTCGGTTAAAAATGAGATTAAAAATGGATCATTCTCAGTAGATCCACTGCCTAGACACTTTAACATTGTTCTTTAGTAGATAGCATGCTTATTTTATAGGATGTTAGATACAAATACTGGTAGGTAGTAGCCCTTTAGCATAATAGCATGCCGCTAAAGACTAATGGCCTTATTCATCAGAGGCGTAGCTACCTACCTAGGCGGGGCAGTGCCCCGGGGCCCTCAACCTCAGGGGGCCCCCTCGAATCCTTACCAGAGAATCTCGATCGAACTGAACCTTTGAAAATATCTCACATTTTCAACATAAATGTGACAGGTTGCAACCCGACTTTATGAAACTCAGTTGAATTATGGCAACTCAGTTGAGAGAAATTCGAAAGTTATACCTAGGGAATTTCCCTAAATGCTTTTTGATAAAACCTAACCAGTTTAGATAGCCGTGGGGCCCCATTTTTTGATTTGCCCCAGGGCCCTTGGATTCCTAGCTACGCCACTGTTATTCATAGACTATGGGACTATGTGTCCCATATGAAAAAAAATCATATTAATGAAAAAAAAAATGCCTTCTCCATTCAAATTGGTCATTTGAACTTTACTAGTGTATGGAGAAGGCATTTTTTTTTCATTTGCGACACATAGTCCAAGAAAAGTTATTGGATTTGATCAGCAGAACCTCATATTAGCAGTACACCTTTTCAAAGTCACGTTAATATAATATACGTTAAAAATTTTCGAATAAAAAAATTGCTTAAGTAATTGTTTCAAAGCCTAAGTGACATTGCGACCTATACTCGCTCACATATGCTTAATACTTTTACTTATTTACCTCTTACTTACCTCTCACTTATAAATACGAGTTACACAATCACATTTGAATCATTAATGGCAATAATTAAACAAACGAGAAAAAAACACTTTCGTGTCTGTTAAAAATTAGGCACATTAAGCTCCGTGTTTTTTTTTACGATCCCAACCCGGTTTAGTTCCGGTCCAGTATAGTTTTACTTTTAATATTAATTTAAAACAAATACTTTTGCTAACTAAAGTTACGCAATAGCATAGCGATGTGAATGCCGCTATAATGGATATATCAAGGATTTTACTGAAATCGGTTGAGTACTTTTTTATAAGTCAGTACTCATAAACAATAATACTAATACAACCGAATTAATCATTAGTAAATATATATAAAATAAAAGTACCATCACGGGTACCTGACAGTGTCCGAGATACCTCAGGATACCCAGCGGAGGGGTTTTATTCCTACCTTCGTCGTAGCCGGAGTCTACACAAAGCAACTGACCAGCTGTTTGCGGTATTTTGATCACCTATAAGCTGTTTAACAAGTTGGAATAGTGAAACTAGGATCGACAAGCTCTCCGAGGAACTATTGAGGTGTTGTCAAACAATAGTATGTATACTATTTGTTTAATTAAAAACTTATTGGTACCTATAAGTATATACTGGGATTTGAACCGGGGACCTTAGTGTTTATAGTCTTAGGTCATTACCCCATCACTGAGTTGATTAAACTTGGTCCACATGTGAAATGTTAATAGTGATGTCATAGAGTGCCATAATTACAGAGCTAACAAAAAAGAAGCTATTTTATAATACATTTTTTTTTATAATAATATATAAAAAGGTTTTATAGCAATCCATGTTCTATTACGTGGGTAATAGAACATAAATTGGCAGATTAACTATACAGGTAAACAAAAAAATTAAAATAATACTTAGATACGTATTTGAAGGTTTTTTTTTTAAATCATTTAGTTAGACACTAAATTATAAAAATAAAATCCAAAATAAAAAAATATACCAACTGAATTTAGCTAACGTAGCGAATTTAGTTAACTACAATGACTGACAGACACACAGTTTCGATATCGACAGGTTTGTTCCAAATTAATAATCTGAATATCGAAACAGTATCCGAACAGCAAACTGAAATCAAATCAGCTTCGATTAAGCCTACAGTTGCAGACGTACGCCCGATTGTATTGGAGACTAGCTGTGCTCGCGACTTCGTCCGCGTGGAATAGTTATTTTTTTATCATATAAACTTTCATCCCCTATTTTATCCCCTTGGGGGTAGAATTTATCAAAATCCTTTCTTAGCGGATGCCTACGTCATAACATCTACCTGCATGCCAAATTTCAGCCCGATCCGTCTAGTGGTTTGGGCTGTGCGTTGATAGATCACTATGTCAGTCAGTCACCTTTGAGTTATATATATTTAGATTATTCTGTAATACATATTATCTTGAACCGTTTTCACGGCGCACGCAACGGAAGGCTTCAGAGATGAAATAATTTCTCCCGTTTTTTACACATTTACCACTATATCTTTGCTCCTATTGGTCGTAGCGTGATGTTATATAGCCTATAGCCTTCCTCGATAACTGGACTATCCAACACAAAAAGAATTATTCAATTCGAACCAGTAGTTTCGGAGATTAGCGCGTTCAAACAAACAAACAAACAAACAAACAAACAAACTCTTCAGCTTTATAATATTAGTATAGATTACGCCTAAGGGCTGCCAACGTCTTAATTCCCAAATGACATTTCGGATTACAATGGAAGCTAATTTCCAGTGCATTTAGCTGCAAATCCATTCAAACCTTAATCCTAATGGGTATGACGTTTAATACAAACAGCTGTCATCATATAATCGGATTCTAACATAAATATTCAGCAAATGTTAAAATTTGTTTTGACAGCCTCCGTAGACTAGTGTTCACTTGTTCGGTGTAGACTCATACCATCGGCTACGACGAGGTGGGATTAAAACCCCTCCGCTGGGTACCCTGGGGCCGTCTAGGCGGTCTCGGGCGCCGTTAGGCACCCGTGAAGATATATATATTTAGTACAATAAATATTAAGTTGGTATTATCCATACTACTTATAAATGCGAAATCTTGAATAAACTCAGTAACCCATCTATAAACAGTTTCACAAGTTGGTATAGTGAAACAGGGACTGACAGCTTAACTTGCTCTCCAAGGCACTAGAAAATAAATATATATAAAGGATATAAACTAACTGTAGCAGATAAAATTATTCTTCTATCTGACAAAACGCCGTGCCTAGTACAGAAGCGGCATTTGCTTTATGTATTGCCAGACTGATATCTTGTGAAAGGAATAAGCGAGCACGAACATCGCCCGTAGCTAGATTAAGTTGCCGACCAATCTTGTCCGCTGCTTGCATCCTAGCTTCTGAGAATATATCATAGACCTCTAAATGTAAATACGTTAGTTCCTTAATATTCTCAGCCCTTCTGTAGCGGAGTCAGTATCCTATAAAGTATTATATACCTACAAAGCTTCCCACAATTAACATTTGCCTTGGCTCCATGGAATTAGCGCTAACCTATCAGGTCTCTTTCCAAGCCACCTGAAAATTCTAACTTGGAATGTTTATGGTATCCATGAAAAAAATAATTATAATGATTATGGCTCCTTTAATGATACGGTTATTATTCTGCCCGCCCTAAGGACACAGGGGTGTCCGTAATACCCAAAGAGATAGACAACCCAAGCAAATACAGGATTTTTTAATTTTAACAGATATTTATATTATTATATGTCTTGATTATTTTATTATAACGTATCTACATTTATGCTATATTTAAAATATTTAAAACATAGCTACAATTACGTAAAAATAAATGCCGTAAGGCACCCGTGTGCCTTACGGCGCCCGAGACCGCCTAGACGGCCCCAGGGTACCCAGCGGAAGGGTTTTAAAATCCCACCTCGTCGTAGCCGATGGTATGAGTCTACACCGAACAAGTGGCTGGCTCGTCGCAATGTTTTGAATAGACTCAATAACCCATCTATAGACAGTTTTACAAGTTGGTATAGTGAAACCGGGACCGACATCTTAACGCTCTCCGAGGCACTATAGTTGTGTTGTCAAATAAATGTACATAAATTTTAAATTAAAAACTCATTGGTAACTCATCGTACATTATTATTAAATAGTTTATATTATTAGATTAATATATAAGAATATATTTCTAATTTAGATTTTTCGAAAATGTATTATGTTGAAACTAGAGAGATAGGATACACTTCAATGATAATGAAATCACGGGAATAGAGAAAGCTTGAGAAGCAAATGGGGTCAGTGCATGCTCTCTGGTCCCCTCGATGGAAGGCATAAGTGGTTGACCAAAGCACGTTTACCGATACATTCTATTATAATTGAATGCAGGGTAATGAAAGAATATTAAATAACAAGCCACATTAAAAATTAGAGACGAAGACGAAGTTTTTACAGGCTAAACGGAATAAACAAATAAAAAAAGTGCTATTAATATAAGTATTAAAAAAAAATATGTGGAATATTTTTTTAAAGAAGAAACATTACATAAAACCATTTTCTAAGAAAATTTAATTGTAAGTTTAATGAGGTATCATTGTTTCATTTTTTTTAAGTTTAATTTTTAAGTTATACGTTACTCTAATCAAAATATTCATTTGTATATAAAAAAAGGTAAATAAAAATTTTACATTTAATAAATAAAACATATCTTTACAGCAAAACCAAAGATAATTGCAAATTTGTCGTTTCCGTAATATTACCAAATACGCTAAATACCGCAAATTTCAAAAATGGCGATTTTAAATTAGATCAACGGACAGTATTTTGCTGACCACACTTTAGAGCATTAGGTTGACATGCGGCAATCCCGGCGTTTTGTCAATTTCTACAATAAAAACCATCAAGTGAAGTTTCGGTTTTCAGAAGCGTAGCTACTGCATCGACTTCTTATCGAGATGGGTTACGAAATCTTTAATATGTATTGTTCGAATTTAAAACTTTTCCTCAAAGATTCCTAAAAACAACAGGTGTTAATGTTAAAAGAAGCCCCCGTTGGTATATCGAAATATAATATACCTTCCCTATTTTACTCCTTGAACTAATAGCTATTAAAAAAAAACTGCATATCAATCGGTCGGTAGATATCTACGGTTGTTTGCCTACCGCTCGCTTTATTTAGATTGGTACATATATTATATATATATATATATATCATCACGGGTGCCTTACGGCGCCCGAGACCGCCTAGACGGCCCTAGGATACCCAGCGGAGGGGTTTTTAATCCCACCTCGTCGAAGCCGATGGTTTGAGTCTACACCGAACAAGTGTCTAGCTCGTCGCGATGTTTTGAATAGACTCAATAACCCATCTATAAACAGTTTCACAAGTTGGTATAGTGAAACCGGGACCGACAGCTTAACGTGCTCTCCGAGGCACTATAGTGGTGTTGTCAAACAAATGTACATAATTTTTTTAATTAAAAACTCATTGGTACACACCGGGATTCGAACCAGGGACCAAAGTGTTTTTAAGTCCAAGGTCTAACCAACTCGGCCACCACGTATATAACCACGTAGATATATTAGTTAGTTTGTAAGTTCTACCGTAAGAGTCTTACAATTTGTTTTACTTCAAATAGGACAAAACCCCGCACTCTTTCATATTTAACAACCACTGCGTAACGTCAACTTTATTTAGTGGCACATAGCTTAAATTTTATATGAAGATAGAGGTCCCTAATGCAGCTGAGTCCACAGGGACAACATTATTGGCTTACATATTTGAATTTGAAACTCAAGACCCAAAGCATAAGGTTGACAATTGCGTGGAATTTCAGGAATTTATGGATAGCATAGAAAGTTCACTGTTTTATATATGGGTCTGAAATCTTATGAGATGGTGCGCAAAGGAATTATTAAGTAAGGTACTGAAATTATAATTTCTATATGGCCTAACAAATATATAATTTATAATACTATGATGTCCTAAATTTTTAGGGTTTCACAAAATATAAGTTATATTATTTTTTTAAAGATAAAAATGCAATGAAAAAAATCCTGGTGGGTGGGAATCGAACTGTGGGTTCATCGGTTTTAAGAAGAATACTACATCGTTTTTTTGTTGTTATAGTAGTCTACTTTTAGGACGCGGTTACGGAACGAGCACTTCATTATTAGATTTTTTTACGTTTTTTTAGTTTTTTAAGGTGACCAATATTTAATAATAAATAAATACCAACACGGGTGTCTTTTCAGGCTCCCGATAACCGTTTTAACGGCTACCGGGTACCCAGCGGATAAATTAACCCGTCCTTATTTCGCCGATGGTATTCGGAGGCAACACCCACAAGTGGCGAACTTTTTGCAGCGTTGTCATATGCTTTACCTTGTTATTAGTTACGCAGTTACTTAACCTCTAGCCTGGGCCTTTTTTTACAAAATGATTGCATAACGAAATACATTTTGGCTTCCATACGGTTCACCGAAGTGCTTAAGTGCATAACCAAATATTTAAGAATATAGCCTATAATATTACAACCAGAATGAAAGTCATCAATGCTCCTTACAGAATGCCGTTTATTTCTGGCAGTCTGCCAAAAAAATCTCACTTTGGCACCTTGTACGAGTTGTTATGCCAAGTCTCCCTTATATGTTTGTTTACATAATTTTTGTCAATTAACGAATTACTTTTTTTTCCAATCGTTTTTTTTTTCTGTTTAAGCTACAATAATGTAAAACAACTACTTGGCCTTAAGGCACATTTTTGCTGAAGCTGTACGTAAGTAGTAAGAAACTAAGCAGCTTAAGCGATAATAAAATGCTTAAAAATACCAACGAAATTATGTTATTAGGATTACATGTTGATCATATAAATACTACGCTTAAATTACCTTTTTTAGACGCAATTGTGATAACTACAACAAAAAAGCGAACAGTACAGATATAATTATATTTTCAATACTGTGCGCGGCACAGTAGTAGTTGAAAATATATTTTGCAAAATACAAGAAACATATTATTTGCATAATTAGTGTTTTTACTTTTAATATTATATAACTTTTAATTTTTGTTTTTTTTTAACCTACTTTATTTATTACCGAGATCTTTATTCCAAACCGACTTATTTTTTAAGAATAATGATTTTGTTTAATGGTAAACATGTCCTTCGATCTAAAATACAACGTTGATCGAAGCCTGAGTCTGTTTGTTAATCTCTTTTCATTTATCTGTGTTTATTTGTGACTATATTGTACCTAAATAAAATAATAAATAATAAAATATTTTCATTCTTCATTGTATCTGAAAGTGCGATCATAAAAAAACGTGTCAAAAACCCATCGCGGTTTTCTATAATTCAATGCAAAATCCGCCTCCGCAGACTAGTGGTTGCGCCTTTGGCGTTGTATCTGGAGGTCGTGGGTTCGGTTCTCGCCTCCTAATAAATATTAGCGCGTTTCTGTACAGTCTGCTGTCATGGTCTGGGTGTTTATACATTATAATATGTAATAGTATCATTGTTTCTGGCACACATATTACATGCTTAAAACTTAGTTTATGTCCAGGGCAATATGTGTGTTATGTCCTTAATATCATTATTATGAATTTTAAAAAAATGTGTCAAAAAAGGTCAGAAGTGTTGTGTAATTTCAACTAATAATTCAAAGTTATTTTATCTAATGGAGTTATTCCTTAATAAACGACATCTAACGGAAAAAAATGGCAACGAATTAAAAGTATAAGTGTATTTTAATACTTGACTATTAGTACAGTAATAAGTAATATAGTACATACATACACAATCACGCCTGTATCCCTGTTAAGGGGTAAGCAGAGAGCAATGTGCGCCACTTCGCACGGTCTCTACATACTTCCCTAGCTTCCTCCACATCCATACACCGATTAATACAGGCGCGTGTTTTTTAGGCTTTTTACTTTTCACCTTTTTTAATGTAGCAGTTTTATTTTCAAAAAACAACTTTATACATAATAATATTATTATTGTTATTATCAAGTATATAAAGTAAGTTCTTTGTCGAGTGACCTAGTCATATTTTGATTTTAGTCTGTGGATTCACCAGTTTTCAGGAGATTACTGCATCGATTTTTTGGGGAGGTGGAGTCTCCTTTCGAGGTGCGGTTACGAAATGGTTGATTTAACGCAACAAAGATATTAAAATAGGTTCGTTAATTCCTCTTTAACGCCACCTAATTTATTAACCACTTTACTTAGCCATAGTGAGGGCGATCTATTAGAGACTTATATTTTGGAGCCCTGAGACACAGGCTTTGTGCCTAATTCAGGCTCCAGTCTCACAAACTTTGTTTCAAATGATGTTGTGAATTATCAATAAGCTTTTTTGTGAGAAATAAATGAATTATTATTCAACCCCATTCATGGACTTCGTACGCTTACTACTAGGTAGATACAAAGTCACATGCCGTGCTCCAATAAAAAAAAAATGTTTCAACATGTCTAAACATACATTCTAAGATAATATAATTATCGTAAAATATAATTTATCGTTAACAAAACATAAATTTACATATAAATTACATTCGTTAAGATTTTGTTAAAGTCTTGTTAACCTTGAAACAACTACTTTCACTTCTCTTTACCAAATTGTTTCCAATGTAAGTCAGCTATAAACAAAACCAAACGGAAACCGTCGATTTATCTTTTATGGCATCATATGTAACTATATTACGCCATAATCTTTATTTAAAGCAATACAACTTTCAATTGAATGAAAGTGTATTTTTTTTACGTGACTTGACTCTAATTTATTGAAAATTTAAATACATACATTACAGGCAAATCGTTATTCTGTTGGTCCCAGTTTTACTTATAGTACTTAACGTGTGATACTGTTTGGGGTGGATCATTGCAGCTATGTAAACCTCGACGAGCTTACCACTTGTTCTATGTAGACTCTGGTTACTTTGATTCTGGTCTCTGGTGCGGGCCGCTTGTTATTCGTATAATATTGTAAGATCTCTTTTTACCTCTTATCAGTTAGTCAAAAGAGAAAGATTGGATAAATCTCTTTTTACGCCCTTAAGAAGTTTGTAAAGCAACCCGCCTATAAAAAACTCTCTTCTATAAAGCTAGTAGGTAATAAATATTCTTGGGATATTTCACTTAGTATGACGAAACGTGATATAAATAATAAATAAAATATCATCACGGGTGCCTTAGGGCCCGGGCGCCTAGACGGCCGATTTCAAATACAAGATGGTAAATGTGGGTATTTTATGATAAATGTAATAAACTAAATTCTCCGGACGATCATTCTTCCAATGATTTTTATAAATTAATAAATATTTCTTGAAAAAAGAAGAACAAATCTACCACTATTCATGCACGAAGATCACGTTAAGAAGACAGACAAGAATTATTAAACCATATATAGAAAACCATCCCATGCCCATATAAAAACTCAATAGTCCATAAAAAATCATGTAAAGAACAAATTCGTGCAACGCTGTCAAATACGGCAACACCGTCAAAATCGGCTTAGATATTATGTAAGGACTTAAGTCTACTAATGTGAGCGTACTACCACTTAAGCAATAGTAGAAGCCAGTCTGGCCGAATAGTAAGAAAATATAATTATACATATGATCCATTAACCGTCTGTTTACGAGAGCAAAACGGCAACCGCATGGGATTGCGTAATTTTTATTCGTTAGTATTATGACATCTTTATGGTAGTGCCCTTAATTATTGAGTGGAGGCCACTACAATATATGGTGATTTATGTTTTACATTAAATTAACAAATGTATACATTACTAGATTGTTATATGTTAGAAACATTGTCTGGAGGTATAAGATGTTTGCTTGGTCATAGTGGTTTGGGTTATTTTTTTTGTAGCTGGATCTTACATGTCAAGTAACATCTGGCTCTTTCATTCTTTCTTGATTTGAAATCTTTTGAAAATAGACAAGTCATACTTAAGTTACAATTGAGTTGTTTATAAATACCAAATGCTAGAAAGCTAAGAAATGAAGTTGTATGTGAAGTGTATATTTCATAGGTTTTATCCAAGATGCTTTCAATAACTACTTCGAATACTGGAACGTTTCTACATGGTAATGAATGTATATTCTTAATTTCAAATTTAAATAATTCAAAAATAATTTATACAAACTGCTCATAATTAGAGGGTCGTAAAAAATATGTGAAAATAATTTACATAATTGCTGTTACACCACTTGTAAACCTATTCTACCTTATCTGGTACATTTATCTTTAAAATTGGCCAATAAAGAAGGTATTTATAAATAATAAGTAGATACTACGATACTACCCTACTAGGCAGCCATAAAACAACTTGTTACCGTCACTAAGAGTAGACTATCTGCTTTTTGGAATGTTAAATCCAATGCGAACATGTTGTACTCACTCTTAAATAATCGATTACACAGTGACCAGTACCTTACGCAACACAATTGAGTCCAAAATTATTGTTTTTAATCAGATTGACCAGCGGCCAGTAACCGGTAGCCGGACCGTAGTCAATCTAGAATGTAGCCTTTCCAATCTTCAGTCGCCCTCGGTCACGACAGGGCACCTTTCACGACCACTTTCGGCTAAGTGACGTAATTTATCCACTCGAACCGATAACCAGGCTAGCTAAATAACAAACAAAAATGTGCATCACATTTTATTTTTATTATAAAAATAAAAAAGCTACAATTACAAATTATAATATAACGTAACAGTCGCAATTAAAACTCCTTTCGTAAACGATAACAGAGTGCACTAATAACAAGTAATGACGGCGCGATGATGAGGGCGGCGAGGCTCGGCCGCCGCGGGTGACTATGTACAAGCGCGGCCGACGGACGAACTGTCGGCGAACAATAAATAATATGAAACTGCATTCGCTCTACCTCGCTAATCTACGGGCTGCTAGTGGATGGGTCCGGCAACGTGTCCGGGGGGTCCATACTGCGAGCTGGTGGAGCCGTGTCCGGCGTCGGCGCCGCTATCGTCTCCGCCGCTGGTGCCGAAGTCGGTGGAGATCTCCGCTCCGGAGTGACCGGACGCGCCGAGCTCCACGCCGCCGATACCGCCACCGAGACCACCGCCGATACCGCCGCCGAGACCGCCGCCGAGACCGCCGCCGATACCGCCGCCGATGCCGCCTCCGATAGCTCCTCCGCCAATGGCGCCGCCGGCTTCCTTCTGGGTCTGGTATTTGATGAAGTATACTTCTGGTTTTGAGGGCTGAGTTGGGGCCGGGGAAGGAATAACAATATCGGGCTGATCTTCGGGTTTCTTGACGAGGACATAGACCAATGTCTTCTCTTCATTCTGAGGCTGGACTGGAATGATGGGCGCAACGGGAGCGGGAGGTGCTGGTGCCTTGATGAAGATGATTTTGTAGTGTTTCTGAGGAGCGGAGACAGCGTGGACGCGGGGAGCCTTGTGCTCGACGGGTTCTGGGGGTGGTACGTGGACGTAGATGTGTTTCTGGACTAGAGGTGCTCCGGAGTAACCGCCGGCATAGCCGCCTCCGAATCCTGAGTCGGAACCGCCGAAGCTCAAGCCGCTGTGACCACCTCCAAGGGAAAGACCGCTGGAGTGCCCTCCTCCAAGAGAAATGCCGCTGGAGTGTCCGCCTCCGAGGGAAAGACCGCTGGAATGTCCACCTCCTAGGGAAAGACCGCTAGAGTGTCCGCCTCCGAGGGAAAGTCCACTAGAGTGACCGCCGAAAGAATGTCCACCGAGAGAGATTCCGCCGCTCGAGTGTCCGAAGGAAGACGAACCGGAATGGCCAAGGGAGATGCCACCGGAATGTCCACCGAGGGACGGAGCACCATAGCTACCAGAAGGAGCGGAGTATTTTGGGCTGGGGGCGGAGTAACTGTATCCTACGGGAGGTTCTGGACGAGCTAACGCCACCGCCGCACAGGCGAGTACCTGTAATAAAAGAAAATATATCAAATATTTTGGTACTCTTAATACCGTGTACCTATCCTTATATTCGTAACAAAAACTATTCATAGTTCCAATTATTTAATATATTGTAATTATCAAAACAGACAAATAATCCCTAGGCATCACGATAACAGATATAATATAAATACGACACCTATATCTACTAGCTACAATTACTATATCTGCAAGATTAAGACCGCTAAGATGAGAGGGTACTTGGGTTTAGAATGATTAATTTTGCTCAAATATTAGGCACCAGGTGGTGCTCTATTTAGTACAGCCCTTAAGACGACAATATCCCTAATGATAATAATTTTAATCCTCCTCCCGATTATCTGAATTGTAACAATTATTTTTGTAAATTATGAGCATAAAAGCTTAGCTGATTTTTTAGATTACAGCATGATCTGGGCAAAACCACACAGTACATTAGTGGTCGATGACGCAATTATTACAAAGCCCGAATAACAATTTAAATGAGAGTGAAAGACAATCCGTGATGAAAATAAAATCTATAAATTATTATCGCAGAGCTCTGAAATGATATCGCTTAGCATACAATTTAATAAAATACATACATAAAAACACAATAACAAAAAAATAGAGAAGAATATTCGATTCTAGCAGTGATCCACATTATGCAATGGGATCAATTTGATTCAGAATTTCGGTCAGATTGAAGCAGTTACGAGGAATACATATAACCGTTTTACTTTTATGTGCGTCTAAGTCCTTGCGAGGCGTAGATATTTGGCGGTGAAACGAGCTCGGGTTGACGAGAATGATAAGAAGCTTTGTGTAAAGAATAAATAGTGATCCAATGGATTTGTTTCACTTAATACACTTTCCAGGTAACAAATCACCATTTTAAACTAAACACTTTTTAGTCTTATCACTGTTATCACTTGAACCACTTTATGACACATTTATATGTATTAATTGAATACAAATCGATGATTGAATGTGCTCACACTTACCATAAAGGCGCGCATTTTGCGTTTGAATTCAACGGTAGTTCGGTACGAGAAACCCTAACTAAAGAGTGCTAGATCAGCTCCTGTGTTGGAGATGATCCTAGTGCTACGAGCTTGAGTTGACTGATGTCTGTGGTCGAGGAACCCGCTCTTAAATACCGAAGAGCTCATCTCAGCTGAGCGTTCCATCCCTCCGTACATTTCACTCGGCGCATTGCTCGTTATTCAATGTGGTCCTATCGTTGAACAAGAGTTCTACACTCACTGAGCATTCAATTCACAACCTTGATCACAACGCATGATTTAAATATAACGTTACCAAAATTATAAACTAACAAGGTTCAATTTCCTTTAATTCTTTTATGTATTTTATTACTGTTTAATATTAACTAAATGTTTTTTGAAAAAAAAAACTTGTCCGTACTCTTTCGTTCTCATTAGAGGTTTATGTTAAGTTCTCTTTCCAATTAATAAAATTATTTGATTGACGAACATTTTCTTTTTATGAGATTGACGGCAGATTTTGATAGTGATTGAAGTAATATTATAAAAAAAGTAAGAATTGCACATTGTTAAAAATTGCAGTAATAAATGTGAAAGGAAGTGGTCGTATTGTAATGGGTGATAAGATCTTGTGTTATTAAATATGTAACTATACCGTTTTCGTATACAATGTCTTCACATGGAAGAGATTGGTTAATTCCAGTGAAATCGTAGGGGTTTGTGCACATTACAGCTAATTGGTTCACGCTTAAATGCTCATCTACAACTATTCAACATAGCCTTCTCCTAATGATAGCGGACGATTAATTAAGAGTTTATAGGATATATTTTAAAGGAAGGGTTAATAAAATCTATTAAATTAGTAGTTTTTTATTAATAAATAAATATAGAATAAAAGTGTGATGTGAGAATTGGATCGAAAATAAAATAACCCATGTTACTCGCTAGTTTGGATAAATGATTATTTGAAATCGGTTCAGCAATTTTTGGTTTATTCAAAACAAACAATCAATCAAATCTTTTCACTTTATAATATTAGTATAAAGATTATTTTTACTTTTATTATTGCGCACGGCGTGCGATTTTGTATCTACCTGATGATAAGCAGGCTCACAAAGTACATGAATGAGATCGATCAATATATTGTTGTTTAACAATATTGGCCGCTCCCCCTATGCCAGCTAAGTTAGGTAGGTTAGGTTATGAAATGGGCGGCGACAAAGGCGTATTTGCATTAGAGTTCATTTTAATGTCCTCGCTAGTTAATCGTCAAATCAATCGCCCGTTTCGTAACCGCACTATGAAAGGAGACTACTACCTCGACAAGAAATCGATGCAGTATCTCCAAAAAAATATCTACATGGTTCTCATGGTATATCATTTTGCTCAATATACTTCTTATTAATTCATGTTATGCATAGAACAAGACTTAAATTAAATAAATCTTTAAATTAATTTTATCGTTATAACCCATCAACATACAAGCTAAACTAAATTGGTCTGTCGTTTTTTACATGATATGGCCCGAAAATTTTCAAAATTAATATATTGCTTAAGGCAAAATGGGCTCTATTTACATAATAGTAAATGTTAAAGTCAAATTAAGATTGGTCACGTATAACCAATTAGTAGTTAACGCCGCACGCGCCCAAATTCCTGCAGTATTAGAAATAACACTCAAATTTAAGGTCAAATGCACTTTGCCTCTCATAGATCTTCTTCTACACCTACCTACATGTTAATCATATTTTAACAAGTAATAAATAAAATATATTTAAGGTCATTCGTAGTTAAGGTCATACTATAGTTTCATTTGCTATATTTACTTTTGTTATTAATATAATTTGTGGTATTCTTGATAAGGTCACTATTTGATGAGTTTAAAAGTTTTTCAGAAAGCGCATGAGCACATGAACAGAGAGAAAATAAAAGTTTAATGAAATAATTAATTTATAAATTTAGATTAAAATCACAGAAGAAATAATAGAGTAAAAAAAAGTATACGGTAGTATGTACATATGGAATTTGGACTGAGCAAACTACATCTAACAAAAGTTATAGAGGTGCCGTATCTTCCTTTTTATGTTTTAATTTAAGCTTTATAAGTAATAAGTAAATATTTGTTTAAAAAAACTTAACTTTGTAATAACTGAGTTATATATTACCCAATTATTACAAAGTTAAATATAAAATACTTGTAATTTATGTACAGTTATAATAATTATATAAAAAACGATTAAAATGTTATAAATAAATTAACTATTATACTCGTTATTTGGATTATCTACACATTAAAAACTATTATCTTTAATTAAAAAGAATTTATAATGTAGAGATTCGGACACCGAAAATATATTATTATTTCAACCAAATTTCAATATTCTACCTCAACGGGTTTTGAGATATCGGTCTGGACAGAGAGACGCCCATAAAATAAACAAAAAAAAAATTATGATATTGTGAACCAAATTTTCTAACCGAAAAAAATACAATATTCTTAGCTATTCTACATGCGGGTGCCGAGTTTATCATGTGGTTGGGAGGCAGGGAGAGACAGTATTCCAGGACTTAGGTCCACGAAGCGTCTAGGGTTAAAGGATTTCCTAATTCAACTCTCCTCTCTACCCAAACACTATAAAATCCTTACAGCGCCATCTTGGAATCGCGTTCCATAAAATATTCTACTACTGATCTTAGAAGGACAGCATCCTTCAAAATATGTTACAAGGACCTTGCTGGAATTCTTCCTGCATCGAATCGCCCTGCATATAGTTGAGTTTTAAACCGTTTCTAGTAATTTCATTCGTGAGATGCTTGTTTCACACGGAACGGTGAAAATGGCTCAATATTCGCTTTCGCAGACACTACATATTCTTTTTGGTTATATAATATTCTTAAAAATCCTAATTCTTCTTAATGTCCTTGGTTTAGATATACGTTCCGATCTTAACCACCGTAATTATATCGAGAGCATTGCAAAATAAGCTTCAAAAAAACTTGGCATCATAAATAAAGTGCGTCGGTTTTTCACACCCAGGTTAAGAATAATGCTATATAAGGCTCAAATTCGACCTTGTGTGGAATACTGTTCGCATCTTTGGGACGAATCTGCCAAGTATCTGTTATCTGCTCTCGATACCCTGCAGAAGTGAGCGACTAGAATTATTGGAGACGAAAAGCTCAATAAAACCTTGGAGCCGTTGAAGCTTCGCAGGGATGTGGCATCGTTGAGCGTATTTTACCGCCTATACTATGGACAGTGCTCTGAAGAGCTTTTTAACATTATTCCCCCTTCCCCTTTCCGTTACAGGACAACACGCACTGGTTGCAAAATGCATATGTATACCGTGGCGGATGTACCAACTCGTACTAAACGTTTTGGCGATTCATAAATCTGCCGTACTAATAAAATGTGGAATGCTCATACCAGCTTGCGTGTTTCCTTCCTCTTATAACCTAGAGTCCTTTAAACGAAGCGTGAATAGGCATCTTAAGCCGGCATAATGATGGCAACCAGCGGTGCACCTGTATTCATCCACTTGTTGCTATCATTCATGGATATTGCATACTGCTTAACATCAGGTGGATGCAAGGTCACATGTTGAGCTCTCATATAAAAAAAAATAAAAAATCTAAAATCCCGCTTTGTATGTATTTTGATTTCTAATTACATTACTCTGTGCATCCACACTACAGTGTGCATCCTATATTACAGGTATACAGGTTAGCTGGTATATAATGCCTAAGGCATTACGCTCGCCTTAGTACAAACCATTTTGTGCAATAAAGAATTTTAAATTAATTAAATAAACGGTCAGTTCCATAAGATGTTTTTCAAGAGTTCAACAAGCATTTTTTTTATTATGTTACATTATAAATACTGCGGTCTCTACATAAAAATATTGTTATTAGGTCGACATATACCGGAATCCAGTCGCATCGCATCCCGGGCTTACTGCAATACCATCTCATGTTACACTTTCACTTTTAAAAACGCTTATGTTGTTTATTTTATGTTAATATTTTTTTTATCAGTTCTTGATAACATAAAGTTCTTACCCGACTGTTTAATTTAAATTTGTAGGTGCCGTTTCAATATAATGTAGGCAGATAAGTATATTTTATAATAAACCTTGAAAATTACGCCTAAATATTAAGTAGTGTGAGCCGTATGTACATTGGATAAAATCTGAAATTAACGCTTCAAAATATACTGGGTTAACTTAATACTTATGATGAAATAAATTTTAGGTATTCAGAATTTTTAAATTCAACTTTTGAAAAAAATAACACCCAAACAACTCGGTACCAGTGTTTTATAGGCACGTTAGTAAAGGACCTAGCATTTAAATCTGAGTTGCATGTAAAATCCATGGTTCTAAAATTTTCACCGCAAAAAAAATGTAGGACAGAAAGGGACATAAAATTACAGGAAGAGGGCCAACTCCCGAAGGCCTCCTTTCCGGGACTCCCCTCTGTTGGCCTCAAAAGGTTTAACATAAAAAAGTGAATACTTTGTACAAAATTCTACTTACGCATATATTCAACGTTCATATTGCCACCGGAATATTATATGATAAAATTTACTTTACATGAGATTTCTAAGGATCCTAAGAAAAATATTTTTTAACATTTTTCGAACGTTTATTTTTGATATTATGTGAGGATTCATCATTTTACATAATGTTGGCTTATAATAAAAGAAAAAAAACTTTTGATTTCGTTACATTTTTTACGTAGAAAAAACTACTTGATAATATTAATATAACAGACGAATGGAATATTGGAGACTACTGCATCGATTTCTTGTCCAGGTGGTAGTCTGGTTTGGGGGTGCGGTTACAAAGTGGGTAGTTGTATTGACGATAAGGCAGCGAGTATATTAAAATGTACTCGTAATGCCATTCGTCATTGTCGCCTCCATTTTGTAATCGCATCAATTAGCCGGCATAGTTTTGTTTAAGAAAAATTATTGATTTACCCCAATCATGGACTTTGTAGGTCTGCTCACCACCAGGTAGATACAAAATCACATGTCGTGCCAATAAAAAAATTGAATTGCCATCAGTCAAATTAATAATGATTTTGACAGTTTTCAGTTGACCCTCGAGTTATGACGTTTCCTGTCAACTATCAAAATCTATACCTTTTTGAATGAATGCGATTCCATCGATGGAATGAAGTGATTTTTCCCTAAGACCCCAGCTAGTCTTACACTAGCTATGTATCGTGCCCTCTATATTAAGACATTTAATTTCTATATCAAAATTTAAACTGGTGAAAAAGATTCGACGTCTTTGTGGTGATGAACAACAGTCTAACCAAGCGCACTCTAAGACCTCATTGAACACACTTTTCTTTTTTGATTTTCATAAAAATATCAGTATAGATTGATAAGAAATAAATATTTTTAATTGAATTGAGTTGAAATTTAACTAGGTATAAAAACTTTCTCATTGTTAAAGTTATAAACAAGTACTTTTTAGAGTAATTTATTAGAAAGTAACTTATTAGAAATGCATCAGAAAATCTGATTTTTACTAAAAAGAAAAATATGTACATTTGTTTAACAACCACTATAGTGTCTCGCCAATTTCACTATAGCAACTTGTGAAACTGTTATAAACCCAAATATCACGACGAGCTAACTTGTTCGGTGTAGGTAGACTCATGCTACGACGAGGTAAAATACCTCCGCTGATGGGTACACTGAAGCAGTCTCGGGCGCTATAATTAATGATATTTATTTTATATTAGTATTAGCAAAGAATACATATTAGCTGAAAATATCTATCGGTAAAGAAAGACACTCCTCCCACCCCCTTAATCTTACACCAGTATCTAACTCGGGTCTTCTACTCCACTTTCACTCAAGGATAGTCTCATTCTATCGTTCTTGATTTGATATTTGGGAAGGAGATACACGTTCCTTAAGTAAAAGTGGAGTGGGAAACACGACTACGGGGGTTAAATCCATACCCGCTCAACACTTCGAGAGACGTCCTTGTAAGCAGTGGATTATTTACGCTTGTGTACAAATGCAGTTCGGCTTATGTCCGAGTTAGGTACGAGCATTATGATCGCTTTATACTTTTTGAAGCGTATTCAGAGTGTGCTATAACTAAAATATAGAATAAAATAATATAAATGGTGTTTTTTTTTGTAATCAACGTATAGAACTTTTTTTTTTGCTGCGCCCCGCGGTTTTCATTTATGAAATCGGATCGAATACAGCCCATGTTACTCGCCGATAATAGAGCTTTCTATTGGTAAAAGAATTTAAAAAATCGGTTTAGTAGTTTTTGTGTTTATTCCAAACAAACAAACAATCAAATATTTACTATTTATAATATTAGTATAGATATATGTGGTGACCGAGTTGGTTAGACCTTAGGTTTAAAATACTATAGTTTTTCTAGGTGCCCGGTTCTAACTCCGGTATTACATTTGACCGCCTTCGTGGCCTAATAGTTGTATCCGGAGGTCGTGAGTTCGATTCCCACCCATGGCAAAAAAAAAATTACGTTTTTCTGTACAATTGGTCATAATCTGGTCTAAATATAATATGTGTTAGTATCATTGTTTTTAGTACACATAGTACAAGCTTAAAACTTAGTTTGTGACTAGAATAATATGTGTGTAATGTCCTTCATATTATTATTGTTGTTATTATTTACATTTGTTTTCCAACACTGCTATAGCAGGTGCTCACTATAGTGAGCATCTTAAGCGGTCGGTCGGTCCCAGTTTCATTATATCAACTTGTTGAACTGTTTCAATATGGAGCGATTTTACGTTAACTAAATACCCATTAATTTTAGAGATACGTTTTGAATATCTTCACGATACAGATACTTAAGTTCGGTTTAGGAATACGAGAATAATTTGCTCTACTAAAAACTTTTCTATATTACAATTTAACTTTTAACAGTTTAAGGCATTGTTTATGGCTGGAGCTCGCTGGCGGGAAATAGATGTATAGATAAGTTTCCACACATTAGATGCACATGGGTGATAGTGGGAAGGTCATGCGTGTTAAGTAGATATAACATGAATATACTTAAATTGTGGATTTCACCTACTTAGATAAAGAGTTGCTTTTAAAAATAAACTTTGCATTTTAAAATCGCCACGATAGTAAACATATAGAATTTGTAGTTTCACAATTTGCCACTAGACAGTTTTTACTAATTTTATAATGTTAGTGCTTTTCTATATTTACATATTCTAAGTAGTTTTGTAGTTAAAAATTAAATATATATATATATATATATTATGTTAATATGACGTAGATAAGCCATAATATTTATATTTCGTAGCATTAATCAGTTTGGTGTCGAAACTTTTGGAACCTTGGGAACCGAGGCTCGCGGATTTATCCGAAACCTCGGAAAGCAAGTGTTCTTGGAATATGGAGATCTCAAATAGAACAAAAAATCAGCATTGCCATACAAAGAGGCAATGCTGCTAGCGTATTACCTAGCGTACCCTACCAAGTGGCGCGTAATGATTTATAAATAGATGATTTAATAAAATAAAACAATATTATTTCATTATAATTATACATGGTGGCCGAGTTAGATCTTAGACTTAAAAACACTAAATACAGGTTTTAGTCCTTGGTTTTCATTTAAAAAAATTGAAAATATATATTTATTTGACTACACCACTATAGCGCCTCAGAGAGCAAGTTATGCTGTCAATCCCAGTTTCACTGTACCAGCTTGTGAAACTGTTTATAGATGCATTATTAAGTATATCCAAACACCGCGACGAGCTGACCACTTGTTTGCTGTAGATCTGGGCGGTCACTGATTCGTCTAGGCGGTCGATGTCGCTGATGGTATGTGTGTGTGTTTGTGTGAAAACTATGTCATACGGCTGAAGACGCCAGGAGGCGAAATATATAGGAATTAAATAATCTACTTTTTTTAAACACTATAAAGTTAAAACTCACTTTATAAAGATATACTTTAGTAAGTGGCCACCTACCGGAGCAATACCGATGTTTAAATGCACTTAAAGCTATTTTACTTTTATTGCTCCAAAGAAGTGTTAGAAAGTAATCTAAAGGTAATTTAAACCTCCTGCCTTAGAAAGTGATTTAAAATAGATTCTAGTAAGTTTTCAGGTAGTAAAGGTGATCTCTTTTTCTCGTTTACTTAAGTTGCTAGCTTTGCCTTTGTCAGCAAATTGAGACTTATAAACCATACAAAGTTGTCGTAACAAGAAGTTAAAATTTGTTCTATTAACTTTTACAAAGTAATATTACATTTAAATTTCCCTTATCCTATATTTATAGGTTTTAGGGGTAATATCAATCTTAACACTTCATCCATACATGAGACATCTTCATTAATATGGTTTTTCGTGTATTTCCCCCTATTTCATATGTACACTTCAGTCTTAAGCCTGGTTTATACGAAGCCAGTGGGGCTGACGCCAGTCAGACTTACCAGCGCTGGCCCACTGGCCTTGCCCGTGTTGTTTACACAAGGCCAGTAATTTCTGCGGTTTCACTTTCGTTTCAATAAGAATATTTAAATAGAAAGGTAATGCAAATTCGTCTTCAGCGTCATCCAGTTCTTAACCGCATCATTTAGCCGGCATAGTGAGATCAATCAATGTTGTTAAACAACAATGTATTGAAAGACCGCATTCATGGACCTTGTAGGGATGTAGGACCTAGAAAAATGGACTCCGCATTTTAATACACGTTTATGTTGGAACTCATTTCTTAATCCCATCATTAAGCCGTAAAACTAATTTGGAGCTGTTAAACATCCATATATTTGTCAACCCCATTCATGGACTTTGTGGGACTACTTACCTTCGGTAGATACAGTACTGATACCGTACTTCTTAGTAAGTTCTATTTGGATTTGGGCTCATTAACACCGAATCTACATGAGGATGTGTACATTATTTCTATAGTAGCCTTAGGTTAGCAGTTGCCGAAAGTGTTACTTTAAATGCGCCTCATATAGACATCATCATCATCAGCCTATCGCAACCCACTGCTGGACATAGGCCTCTCCCAAGACACGCTACTGATCCCTATCCTCCGCTCTTCTCATCCAGTCTCTGTCAGCCACCCTCCGCAGGTCATCAGTCCATCTTTTAGGTGGGAGGAAGGTCTCTATAACTTCGTTAGGCCGACCGACCGGTCTCGTTACCACCACCCATACAGATGCAAAAACCGTCAAGTGACCTAGTCATGTTTCGGTTTTAGTCTGTGGGTTCACCGGTTTTCTGGAGACTACTGCATCGATTTCTTGTCGAGGTGGTAGTCTCCTTTCAGGGTGCGGTTACGAAATGGGTGGTTGAATTGACGATAAGGCAGCGAGTATATACTCGTAATGCAATTCTTCATTGTCGCCCCCCATTTCGTAATCGCATCATTTAGCCGGCATAGTGGGAGCGATCAATATTGTTTAAGAGCAATTATTGATTGACCCCATTCATGGACTTTGTAGGTGTGCTCACCACCAGGTAGATACAAAGTCAAATGTCATGCTCCAATAAAAAAAAAAAAAAAAAGATAAAATAATAACTAAAACAGTTTTTTGCTATCTACTAGAATCATATCATATCTTCATTATTACTACCTAGTACCTGTTTAGGTAATAATATCTACATGTTTATGACTTTTAATTAAAAATATATTATATGCGTATTTAATTATTAGGTACTATTTTAACAAAAGCAAGACTGCCTCCCCAACAACATAGTAATTGTAATGATTTATAAACTTATACCTAATTGTGATTTACTTATGGGGCTGTCTTTATACCGGGCCTTTACGGCGCGGTGGCAGTCGTAAGGGTGACAGTCTTGCTCTGACAAACTCATTGCGCATTTTACTTATATATCGATCACGCAACGATAAATCGTTAGTGCGATATAAAATATATTGTTTTTTTTTATAAGATGCAACTGCCATCTTGTGAATAATCAAAGAACCTTTACGAAAGTAAGTGAAATTATTTTAATTTTTATTATTGTATTATTAAGTCAGAAATTGAAATTGAAAGAGTTCGTGGGTTCGATCCCCACTCATAGCAAATAAAAATAGAACATTATTTGTAGTTTTTTTTTTTTTTGGTTGTTTATAAAATATATGTATGTATGTATCATCACGGGTGCCTTACGGCGCCCGAGATCGCCTAGACGGCCCCAGGGTACCCAGCGGAGGGGTTTTAATCCCACCTCGTCGTAGCCGATGGTATGAGTCTACATCGAACAAGTGGCTAGCTCGTCGCGATGTTTTGAATAGACTCAATAACCCATCTATAAACAGATTCACAAGTTGGTCTAGTGAAACCGGGTCCGACAGCTTAACGTGCACTCCGAGGCACTATAGTGGTGTCAAACAAATGTACATATTTTTTTTAATTAAAACTCATTGGTACACACCGGTATTCGAACCAGGGACCTAAGTGTTTTTAAGTCCAAGGTCTAACCAACTAGGCCACCACTACATGTGTTTATAAAATATAATAAATAAAAAATATTATTTATTAATATATATTTTGGTGGCATAGGGTCTAGACCCTATGCGACCAAAATAACTTGTGTAAAATGTCCTAGGTATATTGATGATTATATGATTTTTAATAAATAAACAAAAAATATTCGTATAATTTTATTTATGATTTTAACAAAAGCAAGACTGCCTCCCCAACAACATAGTAATTGTAATGATTTATAAACTTATACCTAATTGTGATTTACTTATGGGGCTGTCTTTATACCGGGCCTTTACGGCGCGGTGGCAGTCGTAAGGGTGACAGTCTTGCTCTGACAAATTCATTGCGCATTTACTTATATATCGATCACGCAACGATAAATCGTTAGTGCGATATAGAATGTATTGTTTTTTTTTATAAGATGCAACTGCCATCTTGTGAATAATAAAAGAACCTTTACGAAAGTAAGTAAAATTATTTTAATTTTTATTGAATTATTAAGTCAGAAATTGAAATTGAAAGAGTTCGTGGGTTCGATCCCCACTCATAGCAAATAATAATAGAACATTTTTTGTAGTTATTTTTTTTTTTTGGTTGTTTATAAAATATAATAAATAAAAAATATTTTTTATTAATATATATTTTGGTCGCATAGGGTCTAGACCAAAATAACTTGTGTAAAATGTCCTAGGTATTTCGATGATTATATGATTTTTAATAAATAAACAAAAAATATTCGTATAATTTTATTTATGAATTTAACAAAAGCAAGACTGCCTCCCCAGCAACATAGTTATTGTAATGATTTATAAACTTAAACCTAATTGTGATACACTTATGGGGCTATCTTTATACCGGGCCTTTACGGCGCGGTGGCAGTCGTAAGGGTGACAGTTTTGCTCTGACAAACTCATTGCGCATTTTACTTATATATCGATCATGCAACGATAAATCATTAGTGTGATATAGAATGTATTGTTTTTTTTTATAAGATGCAACTGCCATCTTGTGACTAATAAAAGAACCTTTACGAATGTAAGTGAAATTGTTTGAAAAAAAAATATAATACAATAAAAATTATTCAAATTAAAATTCATGGAGGTCGTGTCATCTATATTTGAAAAGCATTGTAAGCGATTTCGCAGAAATATGCCAGTTTAAAGAATTCTGGCGAGTAGGTGTTTCTATAATTTTGTTGCATAAATATTCTTATTTAAAAATAATTTTAAACATAATTATTCCGTAATTGAGTTCAAAATTAAAAAAGTATTCTCGGTTTCGAATTTAGATTATCGAGTATATGTATGTATATATGTGTCATCACGGGTGCCTTTCGGCGCCCGAGACCGCCTAGACGGCCCCAGGGTACCCAGCGGAGGGGTTTTAATCCCACCTCGTCGTAGCCGATGGTATAAGTCTACACCGAACAAGTGGCTAGCTCATCGCGATGTTTTGAATATACTCAATAACCCATCTATAATCAGTTTCACAAGTTGGTATAGTGAAACCGGGACCGACAGCTTAACGTGCTCTCTGAGGCACTATAGTGGTGTTGTTAAACAAATGTACATAATTTTTTTAATTAAAAACTTACTGGTACACACCGGGATTCGAACCAGGCACCTAAGTGTTTTTAAGTCCAAGGTCTTATAGGAATTTACATTAGTTTTCGATAATTTAACAAAAAAATACTTACGATATGCTTTACTAACTTTATAAATACTTACCTAGCTTCACACTAAGTACTCGGTAATAAGTATATCAGAAACAATTTCAAACGGAAAGGAATAAATTTTCATAAAAAAAAAGTAGGTAATGTATTGTATCACATATATTCGCATTTGAATCACAAAAATACTTATCTAAACACCCAAAAATTACATAACTGTTTACTGCTGTACCATGAGTTTTGCTATCGTATTAAAGTAACGTTAATACGTGAGGCTCTAGCAATAGAAAAGGTTTAAAGACACTTGTCCTGTTTTCAAAAATAATCGTTCCTATCGTGGTTCTTCGCATACGTTACGTTCATACTATAACAAAGTTCATTGTAGGGCTTCAGGACTGCCTCAAGAACCCAGCAGTGGGGTTTTATTCCCAGCTCATCGTAACCGATGGTATTCTGACTCTACACTGGAAAAGTGGTCAGCTCGTCGGTGCGGTTTTTATATATTATATTACTAGATAGAGGGTATCCTAAGTCCTAGGTGAGTCCCAGTGAACATTTATATACATAGAGACAATGATCTTAGCTATCCATGGATTCTTCGTGCGCGTGCCGGGTCCATCGCGTGATTGGAAGGCAGGGAAATGAACTGTAGCGTTCCCGGACTTGAGACCGCGAAGTAGGTTTAAAGGCCTTTCAACTCTCACCTGCACTGTGTTCACTACCCTCTCTACTAAACCAAATACTATATGATCCTGTAAGAGCCATCTTAGAAAAACGTTCCATAATAGTTCTGATGTCTGATCTCGGAAGGCCATGATCCTTTAATAAACGATGTATTGACTTTACTGGAATTCCTCTTGCACCAACTTCCACTGCATACAGTTGAGTTTTAAAACCATTTCTAGTAATTTCATTTGTGAAATCAAAATAATTGTTAGACTTGATGTTGTGGTCCTAAGAATGTTTATTTCCCACGGAACAGTGAGTTCTATAAGTATTACTTTCTTCAAACACCGACAGTATACCAGTATAATTATCTGGTCTATAGGCTGAAACTGCTAGTTCGTCTGGAATTTTGTAACGTATTTTGAATATAATAAGATCTTAGACATTCCGTGCATTCTGTACATTAAAGATTTTTAATTTTTCCTTTTGTCCGTTTGTTGATATACGCATCACGCAAAAGATTTATCTCATTAGATTTAATACTGAAAGAGAAGAATCTTTATCGCAAGTGACATTTAGCGTTTATTTGATCAAAATCGACATACAGCATTTTTTTTATTATTGAGTCAGAAACCCTAGGACCAATAATCACAATTGGTCCTAGCAGAAACCTCTTAGTGCTATAACATACCGCGTAGAGTAACGCGTGCGCGGTGACGGTCGTGGCGAGATTTTTTTGTTTATAATAAACACGCACAAAGTAGTGGGATAACTAATCTCTAAAATAGATGAAGCAACACGAACATCAGATAAGTGGTTCTTGAGTTATACGAGTAATCACACAGACATATGAACATTTTACAATATGTAGTGATTATATTTTTTAGACAAGAGACTTTTTTAGAGTTGAAATCGAACCCATGGTCTATTTACAAATTCACCACTTAAGGTCCCTGGGGTCGACTTGATGCCCATACAAACTTACTTTCAATATTACAACTAGGCTGTTGGTAGAAGTTCAATTTTTTTTATGTTCATGATTGTACGAAAAATATTTGTGTTTTGCATAATATTTTTTTTGTATTCCAAAAGATTAATAAATAAAATGATCGACAAAAATATTTTTTTAATTCTGCGACAAACATTATTCGAGAATTATTGGAAGAACGAAAACTAATTTTGTATGTAAAATGCGGAGTTCGCGATTACGACTCCAGGAACCTTAATAAAGTACCTTTTTTGTAAAGTATTAACAATGCATACCTGGTGGTGGCACAAGTAGGTAGGATTAAACACCTAAAGTTATGCTAGGAACGTTTTAAAAATCTCCGCTATGAACGTTAAGAGCGGCTCCAGAGTAGCCAGCAGAGAGGGTTAATTGCCATCCCGGCATTAGTATGATATGGCTATGTAGTTTATATTGCTGCGTTTGAAACACTTACTTTTTAACGTTGTTTCGTTCATATATTGTGCTCTGTACCAGACTTAAATCGCGCCATTAAATACATCCTGTCCCATTTTATAATCGGGTTTTTGCTAGCAATATTATTTTGCGTGCTCACCGGGTGTTCGTATCTACTGTCTGGTAGATTTAAAAACCGTCAAGTAAATTTTGAGATGATTTTTTTTATGAGCACGGCATGTGATTTTATAGGCCCGCAGACTAACAAAGTCAAAGAATAAAGTCAACTATAATCAAATATGCGGCCTAAATGATATGGTTACGAAATGGGTTGCGATACTTGCGATAAAGACGAATTTGTAGTTTAATATCCTTGCACCCTGAAAAGACACAACCATGTTGATAAGGAATCGATACAGTAGGCTCCTGAAAACCTGCGTACGAAGACCGACAAATGACCTTTAAATCTATTGGCCTTTTGATGTTATAAGAGAGCAAACAGTACGACTTCTTAAAATCTACCTAAGAAAATATACTATTAACAAAGTAAATAAAGCCAAGGGTTTATTTTACTATTGACAGCTCAAGTGCAATCATTCAATACATTCTACGCATACGATGTATTAACGAATAACGCGATTGTTATAACAATAATAATATGTAGGACAATTTACACATATTGCTCTGGTCACAAACTAAGCTCTAGGCTTGTACTATGTGTATCATATACTTATTATATTTTACAAACCCCCAGACCATGACAAACTGTACAGAAAAACGTACTAATGTTTTTTTACCATGGGTGGGAATCGAACTCACGACCTCCTGATACAACGCCAAAGGCGAAACCACTTTTCTACGGAGGGCGGTCAAATATACTTTATATTTTATGCGACATCGATATTTTTAAGTAATAATTTATAATTTATTCAATAAAACCAAAATCTATACTAATCTATATTATTATAAAGTTTTTGAGGTTGTAGGAGGTAATCTCTGGATCTACTGAACTGTGAAAATTCTTTTAGTATTGAATAGCCCATTTATCGGAAGTGTATAGGCATAACATTACGTTACGACCAATAGGAGCGGAGCATCAATGATTTTTTTTGAGAAAACGGGAAAAATTTGTACGTTTTGAGAACTTCCGTTGCGTGTGCTGCGTAAACGGTTAAAGTAACACAAAGTAAATGATAAAGTAATATGAAGTATATGAATTAAACGTCATTATTAAGAACCCTGCAATAGGAAAGTATCAAATTTGTTTTTTTTTAAATTTACTATCACATAATAAGAAACAGTAGCGTATTTTTTTTAAATCTAATAGTAGGTATTCTTAGTTCTACTTATTAGATACAAAATGCGACCTTACAATGATGTCCGAAACCATTACAGTGTAGGAAATGTGTGTTGGAGTAATGCATTTCCCGAGTTGCTTTCAACTCACGGTAGCGAGTAGGTACGGTACGGCGCGTAGGTAACGTGATTTAGTGATACCCTTCTTGGAGACGTAGGAAGAAATCCAATTGAGGCTCTGAACGAATATTCTGCATTAGATAAGAGCAACTTATTGTATCTGTTTGCAAAATTGTAATGATTTGTATTAATAGTATAAGTACGTAAAATAGGTGCAGTAAAATATATTTTAAAATATATCTACTTATCCATACAAATATTTTAATTGCAAAAGTAGCTATGTCTGGATATGTCTGCTTATTATTTTATCGCTGAAACCGCTTATCCGATTGAAATGAAATTTGGTATGGATATAAACGTGGGAAGGTTTATATGGTACTCGTATATTATTTTTCAATATATCTTTAGGGGTTGCAAAGTTTTTAAATACCAGATACCAGCACCCCCTAGAGCTATGTCGAAGGAATACATAAAACTTTACGATCATAATTTAGCTGTATAGCCTTAGGTATTTTTTTTATGAGAGCTCGTCATGTGACCTCACATCCTCCTGTTGAAAAGCAACACCTTTATAAGGTCCAAAAAAATGCAAATAATAATTACGGGTTAAATATATGGCTTTAGAGATGAATGAGAGATGAATTTTAGAAGATCGATTAATATTTTTTTACATATCATCACGGGTGCCTTACGGCGCCCGAGACCGCCTAGACGGCCCCGGGGTACCCAGCGGAGGGGTTTTAAACCCACCTCGTCGTAGCCGATGGTATGAGTCTACACAGAACAATAGCCACTTGTCGCGATGTTTTGAATAGACTCAATAACCCATCTATAAACAGTTTCACAAGTTGGTATAGTGAAACCGGGACCGACAGCTTAACGTGCTCTCCGAGGCACTATAGTGGTGTTGTCAAACAAATGTACATAAATTTTTAATTAAAAACTCATTGGTATGTACCGGGATTCGAACCAGGGACTTAAGCGTTTTTAAGTCCAAGGTCTAACCAACTCGGCCACCACGTATATATATTATCACGAATATTTTATTTAATAAAAAAAAGCCATCACTTTGTCTGTAGAATTTGCCACTTCGCCACTTCGCACGGTCTCTACATGCTTCCCTAGATTCATACAGGCGCGTCTGTTTTTAGACTTTGTATTTATCCTTAATTTAATAGTTGATATACCCTCAGTTTCTAGAATCAAAATAAGATAATATATAAATAAGTATAATTTAATATTCGCGGAGTATTTATTTTTTAAACCAGATTAATGATAACCAAAAGTATTTCCAACAGGCTCTTAATTGAAAGAATGACGTGCCCTAACAATTCCACCAATCAGTGCCGTAGATTAATTTGATCAATGTCCTAGAAATTGGGATATAACTACTTTATTATATTATACTATTATATGCCTTTCCTAGACAAGACACAACACTATCTGATAGTATATAGGTGATGCAGGTCATACTTAAAAGCCATCTTTCTGTATTAACTTTAGACTGACTTGGATAGGGTTATGATGTTGATCTTCAGACTGCAGTTTAGAAAACATAAATGTATGACGTGATTCTTTGAGGGTAGCCCGAAGACTGAAAACGCGTGTTTTTTATCAAATTTAATTTTATTGGATATTATTGTGCAAAAGTGTATTAATTTTGTAGAATAAGCATTCGTATAGTAATATTAAGTGTGAGAAGTGTAGTATTTACGCAGTGATCTTGGTGTTTGTGCTATCTCAACGAATCCCTTTATCTTTAGTAAAATGGCGGTACCCATTTTACTGTTGATTATTTCTTCCTTCTTCACTTGACACTGGCATCACTATACCGTATGTTTGCATACGGTCATGTGGCCATTCCTAATTCTACCAGTCCTTTCCCTATTCATTTCCATCCTATTATCCCACGTTTACCGTACAATATTATAATTTATAAATCTACCCACAACACGACATTCTCGGCAAATTATGCGTACAGCGTAGAAGGCCACTTAGGTAAAAAAAGAAGAAGAAATGTATGACGTCTACAAACCAATGTTGTTACCATACCATCACATAGATTCACATTCTATGACGAGCCCTCAAAAAAAAAAAGAACCCAAGAAGGAGCAGAACAAATGTAACTTATTGACGAACACCCAATGATAATATCATTGCGAACACCTCGATATATTTACAAACTTTTTTATTAATTTGTTCCACCTTGGGCCCTAGACCAAATGCAGTGACTAGTTTCACCTTCAGTCAAAATAGTATAGATTTTGATAGGTGATAGTGTACGTCACGCCAATAATAGTGCAGATTGTCATTTGACAAAATTCTTACTTTTTGACTGAGGTCACGCGAAATGTTAGTCTGTTAGTTCATCTACATTTTTGATCCCCGTCTACTTTTTTACAAATTGTTATCTATAATTGACAAACATAAGTAATTTTATTATAAAACCTAATCATAAAAAACGAATCACTAAAGATAATCCTATACAAATACGAAAATGCCTAAAAATGGTAGTAATAATGAATCCAAAAATATATACAAGCCGCCCTAATAAAAAATATAAGATCTATAATACAAACAATACAAAAATAAACCTAAAAAAGCGAAATGAACAATACCTTTCCACTAAATAATAATAAAGGTTTAGTTATTATCCACTAAATCCAAACCCTCGACCGAAAATGCCCAGACAAAGTACCAAGTATCCAGCAGTATTGTTTCAATGTGCTGCCTACAATATTGTTATTTAAAAAAGTAGGTATACTGATCGAGAATCTCCAGATGTCTCATTTAAAAGAGCACAGCCTCTTACTAATTTACCCTATAAATTATATTGAAATAACATTAAGGTTTTCACAACTTATTTTTTGCAAGAAGCATTAAGCAATTGCGTGCCATGGTCGTAATTTTAAAGCAAGTGTTTTAAGGATTACAAAGCTAGTTATAACAAAACACGAAACAAAAGCAAGTAATAAAAACAACTTTTACTTACTTTGCCATTCCAACATCGCAATACATCGAAGTCAATTCATCGGAATTCAATTACAGGGGTAGGCAGAATCATTCGTTTAGGTCTTACAGAACTGTTATTAGCCCGACGTGATGGTGAATTATGTGGTAACTGAAACATTAAACTATTACTTCACTTCGTCTGTCAATATTCTGTCTTAATGATATTTATTAGAAAGTACCAAAGTACTATACTGGTCTAGTAATTTACACAACTTAAAATAAATCTAAAGCCCCGTATTAGTGTAAGTTCGAAGTGCCAGTTAAGTGACTCGTGTAAACAAATTACTAAATAACTGCTCGAAATGTAGTTAGGAGGCATTTATACAAAAAAAAAACACAATAAAATGTATATGGCAATTTGTTTCTTTTGCGAGACATGGTTCTATGGAAAAATAGTTATTCTATTTGATCATTAGAACCTCATATTAGTCCAAAGTACAATCTTAAAAATTTTCCATGTATTTATCTTGAATGTTGATAGACTTATTTAATGCAAGGCTAAAAAATCATTCAGTTGTTATATTGATTGTTTCCCTAAGTATCTTTTTTTTATAAAATATATTTTTTGTAATTAAAATTTAACTATAATAATAAATGGCAAAAGAAAATTCACGAAAGAGGGTGAGACTTGTCGAGAAATAGAGAGCTTTGCTTTTAAACTTGAAAATGGTAATATTTAAAATGCGAATTTCAACTTATTTCCATCGTGGACGAACGTAGACTTTTTGCTATTTAAATAACAGCTGATTCCGACGGTTTACCATGCCCTTAGCGATGAAATAGTTTAAATATTTAGCACAGTTGCGTTTGGTTACCATCCCGTTTAGTAAACTTCAATTATGCTTACAAATATTTGACTACAGTGATTAACGTCTGGCTAAACATATTGCATAAACGAGACGGTTTAAAAGCGTTAACAATATTTCTTATATAAAGATAACTTCGCCTTTTCAAAGGATTGGTCCAGGACAGCTAAAGACAGGAAAAGATGGAAGGTGGAAGGAGGGAAGGAAGACATTTGCCCAGCAGTGGGTCATAACTTACAACAGGTTAAATAAGAAAATAAAGATTTAAATATTTATATAAATTTTATTTCAGGAAAATAAACTAAATACTTCAGAAGTTATGAATTGCTTTTGTAAAGGTCATATGTATAATCACGTATACTTTACAGTGCCTGTGACCGCCTAGATGGCAGGGTAACCAACGGCGGGACTTTATTTCTCATCTCGATTTTCTTAACTGATGGTATTCTGTGTCTACACCGAACAAGTGGTCAGCTCATCGCGGTGCTTGGATAGACACAGCTAACAATCATTATCATCAGTGCACTGCTGGACATACGCCTCTCCCAAGGCGCGCCAACCATCCCGGACCTGTGCAATTTGCATTCAAGATCTGCCAGTCACTTTCCGCAGTGCCTCCTATATACTAGCACCAAGCCCTGGTCTCCACCCTAGGGTCTGTTTGCTCCAGCGGTTATCAGCTAACCAGTTACACAAATTTGTTTAGTAAAATTGGGACCGACAGCTTAACGTGCTCTCCGAGGCACTATACTCGTTGTAGTGTAAGTCAAAAAAAATAAGATTTTAAATCTAAAGTCTAACCAACTCGGCCACAACGTTAATGTTGCATAAAAATCTGCTGCTTCATAATCAATCATCGTGGCATTGTAACTTCAGAACTTATTTATTTTATTTAAACTTTTTTATTGCACAAAATTGTACATAGGCGAGCAAAATGCCTTAGGCATTTTCCACCAGCTAACCTTTGAGAGAGTGAAATATGCTTAGGGTGCAGAACTGTTTCGAAAAAACAAATAGATAAAATGTTATCAATGATGCATAAACTTACACACTTAAACTACTTAAATACGGTATATAACATAATACATGCAATACACAAACATATATACCATACAAAAAAAATGCCACGAGGATCAAGTTTAAGTATTGGAAGGGGCTGATCTTACAGTCAGAGGCAGCAAATTCCACTGGCGAGCAGCAGATACCGTAAACGAATCTGAATATTTGGTAGAGACATGTGATAGGATTTTCAGAAGGTTATTGACAGAAGAACGGAGGGGATGGTCACCAAAGAAAAAGAAAACGAGTATATTATATAAAAAGGCCAGCAGAACTTAGGCTTAGGTTTCGCTGAATTAGCTGATTACCTTGAGCTGCTGAAAGGGTAAAAGCTCGCGTGAATCCATGATTGCGAGGCCGCCAGCGATAGCCCATACCGCCCACGCCTTGCTACACTTCTGTCTGTCACTCGCTAATTAGTTGCGGGCACGGAATTGGCGTGGAGTGTGCTAACAGCATAGATAATGTAGGATTGAAATACGATATGGTGGGCACGAGGAAACGCGAGGTTATCAAGGGTTTGGAATCAAATTAACTATGTAATTACAAAAAGATAATTATTCATTAACACCATCCGTTTCTGCCAGGTGGTAAACTGTATACTGATCGCTACCACTATACCGGATAAATTATGCTGATACGGTTATAGATAAAGAGAAATCGAGGATATACTTGCTGCTTTAATATCATATCAACTGGCTTTAGGTCATAGGAAGGTATTCTGGTCTCGTTACTACCGCCCAAACAGATACAAAGACTGTCAAGTGACCTAGTCATCTTTTGGATTCAGTCTGTGTGTTCATCAGTTTTCAAGAGACTTTTGCCTCGATTTCTTGTCCTGAAAAGAAACTACTACAGACTCCTTTCAGGGTGTGTGACGAAAAGGGCTGTTCCTCACATTTTGTAACCGCATCATTTAGCCAGCATAGTGGAAGCAGCTAATGCTGTTAAACAAAAATGTATCGATCGTCCTCTTTCATGGATTTTGTTATTTTACCACCAGCTAGATCAAAGTCACATGCCGTACTACAGGAAAAAATATTGTCCGTGTGTCGGAACCGCACCCTGAAATTTACCACCTCAACGGGCTATCGCTGCAGGAGTCCTCTAAAAATTTTCTTTTTTCCTTAAGCCTTTTATTGCATTTATATTCTTTGCAGCTATTCCATCACTTAGAAACACAGTGCGCAAACATGCGGTACTGGATATAAAAGTACCTTACTAAGATGACCGCTCATAAATAAAATAATATTGCGGTTTGCGATTACACACTAATAAATGAAATAAAAAACATTCGCTTGCATTTTATATAATACAAGGATACGCAAATACTGCATAATAATTACGTAAAAAATATTTAGAACAATAAATTTCATCTTGAAATAACAACTACTGTGTATTATTTACGCAATCGACCGCAATATACTTTGTATTTATACGTAAGTTTATGAGTCATTTCGGGTGCTTTTCGGGTCTCAAAAACCCTGTAAGGCCATCCATAAATTACGTCACATGTAAGGGGGGGAAGGGGGTGAGGTCAATGAAGTGTGACAAGGGGAGGAGGGGTGGTCCTAATATCGTGACGTCACATTTATTATCACTATTTAAATGGAGATAAAACAAATTTCGGAACAGAGGTTTTAATTTAATAATTTCGAAATTTCAAATTGCAAAATATGTGACGTCACAATAAAGAAAGGAGATTCTAATAAATGTGAACAGGTGTGACCCCAGGGGCTCAAAAAAAACATGAAATTCGTGTGACATAATTTATTGATAGGTTACTTATTAATAAAACAAAACTGTCCCTATTTTGAGTAAATTCATTCACATAAAATATACGATCAAGGGGCAACTCTTACAAATAGGTACATGAATACTCGAAATATTCGAATAAAACTGTTTTATATAGAAATATGCCAGTTTTCCCTCGAATATTACAAACCAATGCCAGAATGAGGGTTGTTTCTGAGCAGCGACATCAGACCTATGAAGTTCTGTATTTTTTTATATTATAATATACGCGAGACAAATATCAAACTTTATTGACAAGTAGGAGACGATGAAGTTTACAAAGCTTATGTACATTTACAGTCTATAATAAGACAGTGGAGTCCTCTATCTACTCGCTAGAGTCTGTGGTCAACAACGAGAACGGGCGCAAGCGGAATTTCAGGAGACAAGTGCTTTGTTTGATCTGAAAGATATTTGTACTGGTGCCAAGTCAGTCAATATATATGGACCTAGGCCTTAATAGTGACCAGGATTTATACGTTCTTAAAAGTTAGAAAAGTTAAAGTTAGTTAAATTGGTAGAAAGGCTGTGTGCCTACATTTTTTTTCAAGATGGGCTTCCGAGAAAAAAAAAAAAAAAAAAAAATTGATAATATAGCCTAGAATAAGAAACTAATTTCTTTTTTATCAATTAAAAAAAATGGTTTTCGGTGTAGTCTTAAAATATCATCGGCTACGACACGGTGAGAATAAAACCCTACCGCTGGGTACCCCGATGCTGGTCTGGGGCGCCGTAAATCACCCGTAATGGTACTTAAATCTATGACTTAAAATGTGGAAATGCGAACAAAAATAAAATCTTAAAAACACATAGGTTATAATTTTAGAAAATCTTTAATGTTATAAACAGCAGGTGTTTAAAGGAAAATTTTTGATTGTTGTCAAATGAATAACTTTTCACTTAGCAAAGGCCAAAAAAGGTTTTCAATTAGCATCAGTAAACCTTTTATAGGAGTATTGTGATCAATTATGAGTAAAAAATCAGTTCGTGCGAATGCTGTTCGCACACTTAGGGTTGTACCAAATTCATTAAAAAAAAAAAAAATCAGTACACTATTAAATCTCCACATTTTATATTTTTTGGAATTGCGGTATTTATACTAATATTATAAATCTGAAGAGTTTGTTTGGTTAAACTCAGGAACTAATGGTTCTAATTGAAAAAATATATTAATGTTAGATAGCCCATTTATTGGTACTACATAACATCACGCGACTAAATGGAGCGGATTAACAATGAAAAATGTTGCAAAAGAGGAAAAATATTATTCCTTTTAAGAGCGTACGCTGCGTAAACGGTTATAAAAAAAAATCTTAGACACGACACTAGAGGTTACAGTTAATGTTCTACTGTGTTATTAAATCAATTATATTACGACACATTTTCATAATCCAGTTTCGAAATTAAAGATTTATTATCAGAAAGTATTTACTCGTATTTTATAACAGCTAAATTAAATATAGTTAATTTAAGTTAGGGTGACCTTCTACAGCGAAATCTGGTCACAGTTCTTCTTCTTAAAAAAAATATTAATTAATTAATAATGATATTCACACTCTTCAATTCAAACACAACAATTTTTCTACAGTACTTAATTTTATTAATTTTCAATATCAGCCTACGGTTTACTATTAGATATTCCATAATAACCCTTACTTCGGGTTCGCGATCAAAGTGCTGGTACGGTTGTCTCAGTAATATTGCTGCATATTTTTTTTATAAATTTGCGACAGTAGTCATATTTATAGTACCATCAGTCAATTACTAAAGCCCAATGCAATCACCGTTTACCAATACAACAGGGTAGCAATGGTAATAAAAGAGTCTAGTTTATATGCACCCTTCGCCCAATTGCCCTTGCATTTAAATACATTTTATTAATTTATACATTATTATAAATTTTAAAGATAAAATTTTTATTACAATTTTTTTTGGTGGGTGGGACTTAAACTCACAACTCTTACTTTCGTGGCAAGGTACTCAGCCACTGAGCCAACTAGATACAAGTCACCTCTTACGAAATTTGTAGTAATTATAAAAGCATCAATAACCTAATATGGGAATTTATAAAAGTGTAATAAATAGTAAAAGTATAATCAAATCTAAATGATTTTAAAATGTAGGAAAGATATTTTAAATATTCTAAAATCAAGTGCGTTTATTTTTTTTTTATCTAGAAAAAAAATCAATTTCATAATACATCATGTTCAACGTGAGATTTTCTATAAAGAAATTAAACTACTTTTCAACCAGCAGTGGTTAATATACATCATAGTCGCGACGGTGGTATAGAAAGATATATCTATGATAGGCTTGAATCATCATCATCATCGTACCAGCCTTTCACGCGTCCTCTGCTGGACACAGGCCTCCCCCAAGGATCGCCACAACAGCCGGTTCTGTGCTACCTGCGACCTTTTTCAGGTCATCGGTACATCTTGTAGGGGGCCTGCCTCTGTTGCGTACTCCAGCACGCGGTCGCCACTCGAGAACCTTAATTCAATAGGCTTGAATAATGAGAATTCAATTAATATCCTGAAGCTGTATGAGGGCAGCCTTAGGTCTTCGATTTTAACAGAACGAGTATTATTAACAAATATACTTTTGCTTAACACGCAAGGGACATATACTGTGAAAATAATTAAGTATTTCTCGTGAAGATTCCTCGAATTTAATAATGCAGTAATTGTTATTAAAGGTCACTAAAGTTTTTCATTAAAGGCAAATACTTAGCACGACTTTTAGCAAAATATTTTAGACATTACTTCCTTGCTTGCTACGTATTAAAAACGTAGTAGTAATAGAAATAAAAGGTATGTTCAGCGTACTTAGTGATTGGGAACTTACTCAGTTGATTTTGGGTACTATTTTACGAAATTGATAAAATGATAAATTTGTATTTTTATTAATATGCTTTTTACTTTTCATTTTTTTTTTTTAAACTTAAATAACTATAATAATATATAAATAAATTACCCTAAAGAAACATTATTAAAAAATTAAAAATATAACTTAAAATAATTACCTATTAAAAATATATGAAAAAATAAAGAAAATATATTTAAAAAATGAAAACAAAACAAAAAAAACCCTAAATAAACCCTACATATATTTACAAGTTATAAAAATCGTCCAAATCACTGTCTATGGACGGCATGGTTCCCAATATGCTGGCAGCGTTTCCTCTCTGAATTAAGAAACTCAATTTTTGAGCGAAAAAGCTGCCAGCTCTATTGTAATATATAATACTTTTCATTAGTAAAGTATGTATCATCACAGGTGCCTGAGACCGTCAAGACGGCCTCTGACAGCGGAGGTATTTATATATATATATATATATATATATATATAGTATATATGTATATAGTTAGTAATATATTATATTATATCTTGATATGGCCGAGTTGGTTAGACTTTAGACTTAAAAAAAAAGTATTTTCCATTTTTATATTGTTTTGTCATTTTTTTCCTATAATTATTGTAATTTTGAAGGCAATAAAGGTTTTTTCATTGTAATTGATTCAAAAACACTTCAGTTTTTGGGACACCCCGGCGTGTTTTTAATTAAAAAATGTATGTGCATTTGTTTGACATTACCTCAGATCACCGTTATAATGCCTCGGTGAGCACATTAAACTGTCGATCCCAGTTTCACTGTACCAACTTCTGAAACTGTTTACAGAAAGGGTATTGAGTATATGCAAACATCGTGTCGAACTAGCCATTTGTTTGATGTAGACTCATACCAATGACTACGACGAGGTGGCATTAAAACCCCTTCATTGGGTACCCTGGGCCGTCTAGGCACCCGTGATGATATATTTTATTAATATATATAATATATTATTTCTATATTTCTAAATTAAAGCTATAAAAAATCTGTAATAAAGTGAACTTTAATGATTCATCTGCATTGTTAGACAATAAATCATTACAGTAGGTAGTAGTTACAGTCTGAAGTAGTAAAGTTTTACAAGTAAGTAAGTGCTTAAGTTATACAAGCTCTAAACTTTATCAAATTAATTAAAATGGTTTGCTGTAGAACTTTTTAATACTTAACTTGTAGCATATTGGCTGTTGGTGTATATTTTTAATTATTTAATCAAAATTGCATACATGGGTAGAATTAGTTAATACAAAATCACAATCGCTTTAACTAATAGTAACATCACTCATGCACCTTGTACGGCACAGCAAAAACTTGAAAAAGAGAGTGGTAACACTGTTCATTTTTTTTATTACAATTTTATTACCTACATAGTTGTTGTTGTTATTATTTATCATTTAGGTATTAATTTATAGAATAATAGTTTTATATTATTTAATAATCTTTTCATTTAATTATAAATGCCTTATCATTTTATTTTTTTACACATTCAGAGGCTCTACCATGGGTTTGCGCATTGTAGAAACGTAACGTATTCATTTACCTATACGTGAGCAACAACCAATAGGATCGCTTTATTCAATCCTGTTACCAAAAATAAAGCGATCCTATTGGTTGTTGCTCACGTATACGTAAATGAATACGTTACGTTTCTATAATGCCAAACCCATGGTAGAGCCTCTGGTAATTTATTATAAACTTGTCGATCCGGTATAATATAAATTCATTTTGGATATAGGAGTTAGGTTTACAGGTAAAAGTAAATTTTAAAAATCAGAAAAACGTACTAGTTACTATGAACTACAGTGTTTGTACAGAATCAATAACCCATATAAATGAACAGGTTCATAAGTGATGTGGTGAAACTGGGATCGACCGCTTAACGGACACTCCGAGGCATTGTTAATTAAGAACACACTGGTATCCCTATTTTTTCCTGCTGCGGGGCAGTTACCAAACGCGACAGGAAAAACTTACCTTTGGCGTTGTATCCAGAGGTCGTAGATCCTCAAACCCTATGAAATAGTAGGTACGTTTTTCTGTACAGTTTGTCTGTCATGGTCTAGGTGTTTATAAAAATAATATGTATTAGTATCGCTGTTTCTGGTACACATAGTAAGCCTAGAGCTTAGTTTATGACCACAGCCATATGTGTGTAATGGCCTTCATATGATTATTTAATTTTTATCTATAGGTACGTCAAATTACATTAGGCTGTTAAAAATCTTGACTGATTATTATGTTGCAAGAATAGTCAGAGCGCATTAAAACAATAGGTACGAACATATTTTCCTTTCTCTACTATACTGTCTGATACATATTGCATCGCTGCACATAAGACGCCTAAAGCCTTTCTATCCATGATTTCTAAACAACTGCTTTTTACAAATTTATGAACTTCAAAATTGATCAAAATTCTAACTATTAAAATGTGAAATAATAACACAAAAAGGCAACTTCAATACTACATATTTATTTTTTATTCAACCTGTTGTGTCCCACTGCTGGGCAAAGGAATCCCTTTCTTTCTTCCACTGGACCAATCCTTTGAAAAGGTGTCCAGCTCGTCTCTCCATCTCATCCTGGTGGGCGATTCTGGCGCTTTCGAGATTCATCTCGATTCGAGATTTTTAAACGAAAAATGACTAAATATACCATTTTTCGTTCAAAAATATCGAACATTAAACGAAATAAATAATAAATATTAATTAATAAATAATAAATGTATAAATATTGAACGAAAAATGACATATTTAGTCATTTTTCGTTTAAAAATCTCGAATCGAGATGAATCTCGAAAGCGCGAGAATCGCCCACCTGGGCCTACCTTTGTCTTTTTCGGGCCTGTGGCACCCACTCTGCAGTCGTCTTCGCCGATAATTCGCCAGGCATTCGACACATGAGCCGACGCCACTCAGAAAGCTCGTCGGCTATTCGCGGTTCCGTATCTTATCTATACGTTTAACGCCTAGTATACTGCGCTCCATGGTTCGTTGGCAAACACCGATTTTAAACTTCTGTTGGACAGTCAAAGACCAAGTCTGTGCTCCATAAGTTAGGGCGGGAAAAATGCATCCATCAGTTTAGGTCTACGTTCCAGGGTTACCCTTCATAAACCCTTTCATTGACCAAAAGCTCTTCCAGGCAATTTCGGTGGCGAATCTATCTCCTTTTCTTGCCGTGCCTGGAAAGAGACTTACTTTAAAAAAAAAAGTATAGGCCATATATGCTGACAGTTCCTTATTGAATTTATAAACTTTAATTGAGCGGAAAACTGCCAGCACCATTGTCCCCTGAGATTTTTCTAGTTATTTCTTTGTATAAAGATTTTGCCTCAGTCCCCCACAGACCCATAGTTTCCACAGCTTACGTCAAAAATATAATCTCGAGATGTGTATTCATATTTTTGACGTTTACTTAATTAATAATTTATTTATTTACAACATATTTCACCTCTCACCTAGGAATCTTGGAGAGAAAAAACTTGCATGTTATACATAGTTTTTGTAAAATAATAATTATTATATTATAATTTCATAAATCATTTAATTAAATACTTAACTGTTAACAACTGAATATATAGAGTTGATAATTAAATATGATAAATAAATTTAAATACAAGTCTAGTTAAACATGCAGAAATAAATTCGCGGACTAACTCGGAGCCCAAATTGATCTGTCAAACCGCGGATTATTCGCGGTATTTTTTTTTAATTATTTTGAAATCATATTGGCTACTTTAATGATTAGGTAGGTAAAAAACTTACTAAAACTAAAATTACTTAAGTACCCTGCATTATTTTCTGTTTTATTCTTATTGGTCAGTGCCAATTTCGTTTGCGCAATTAAGGTTTCGCGCAACATAAGTAAAAGGAAACTTAAAATTTTAACAAAAAAAAAATATATTTTTAAGGCTTATTGGTGCGTGTGAAATAGGATATAATAATATATATATACAGGGTGAATTTGAATGGATGTACTTTGGGCTAATATGAGGTTCTGCTGATCAAATCGAACAACTTTTCCTATGGTACCATGTGTCGCAAATGAAAAAAAATGTTGGCGTCCATAATTTTTTTATCATTTGCGACACATGGAAAAAAAATGGTCATTTTAACATTACTAGTTTGTATGAAGAAGGCAATTTTTTTTTCACAAGTCACCATGTATATAAAAAAAAAATGTTGTTTTTTTAATAAGTTAATAAGCTCCGGATACAGTCATTCATCTGAATAATAAACTGACATAGGTAATAATAAACTTCTATCTAGTTCTAATAAAAATATATGAAACAGTCATCGCAACGAGCTTGCCACTAGTTCAGTTTAAATTCAGACTACCATCGGCGATGACGACCCCTCCGTTGGGTACAATAAGGCTGTAAGGTAATATCATTAATTAATAGCAAACATCATACATTATAAATTATTGTATATTACTATTTCGAAATATTTTTTTGCAACTGATGCAATTTTTATTGCTTAGTTATTAATGATAGTCTCTCATAATGAATTAAAAATTAGTTATGTATTATAATGACATTGGAATTTGCGCTAATGAATGAATATCATCGACTGAAATTTTATAGAGGCCCTAACAATTATAATTTTGTGTTTTTTATAATATCATTGGGACCTATATATGGGTTTTGTTTTAAATTTGTATTGTTTTGTAGTGCCTCGGAGAGCACGTTAAGTTGTCGGTCCCGGTTTCACTATACCAACTTGTAAAACTGTTTATAGATGGGTTATTGAGTCTATTCAAAACATCGCGATGAGCTAGCCACTTTTTCGATGTAGACTCATACCATCGGCTAGGACGAGGTGGGATTAAAAAACCCTCCGCTGGGTACCTTGGGGGCGTCTAGGCGGTCTAGGGCGCCGTAAGGCACCCGTGATGGTATGTATGTACGTTAGAATATTCGTGATTACTGCCATGACTGCTATTGCATTTAACTCGTTGATGCAAAAATTCGGTTTAACTCATTCCGTATAATTGAATGATAAGACCATCAAAAAAGTTAATAATATGTAGTAGTGAGTAAAGAAAACTATTTTAATAATAAATACCGTTACGGGTGCATTTTAAACGGCCTCAGGGTACCCACCGGAGAGATTAACCCATCCTTATTTCGCCGATGGTATTAACTATCTTAGAGATAATTAAATTTATTTACATAATAACCTCCGTCTGCTCTCCTTAGAGAGAGTGTACAACATATGCTTTAATAGGTATCAGGCATGCTTCCTTTTTCCTTTCTATAAAGAAAGCTTTCTTCAAATCTAAGCACCGATTGTATCCAAGAAGCGTTGCAGACACTCTGTACATATCATTGTATATATTTTATAATATAATCATTACTTAATCCTATTACCTATATAATTCGTTAATAATACATAAGCTACATAATTAGATATAATGCTTTTCTAAATTGGTAACATTTAATTATAATAATAATAATAATTTTAAGTACCGAATACAATGAATTAAAGCCCACATACTTCTTATAATGTTCTGTGAAATTGCTAAACAATGGAGATGATTACAAGTAACTTAAATAAGAGGAAAATATTATTTCGTAAGAGAAAGTAAGATGGTCTGTATTTGTATCGATCAAAACTTGATTCGATGAAAACATAATTTTTCATACGTTCATGATATATACATGGTGACTTTGAAAGGATGTACTTTGGGCTAATATGAGGTTCTACTAATCAATACGAACAACTTTTCCCATGGAACCATGTGTCACAAATGATATATATAGGGTGAAATTTTAAGTAGGTCATCATAAACAAATCTAAACTTACGTGGAATACTATAAAATCAATAAGGCACCGATTATAATAAAAATAAAACTGAATCATTAAATGCCTACGTAGACTAGTGGTTGCGCTTTTGGCGTTGTATCGGGAGGTCGTTGGTTCTATTCCCACCCATGGCAAAAAAACTATTAATTAGTACGTTTTTTCTGTACAGTTTGTCATGGTCTGGGTGTTTATAAAAATATAATATGTATTATATCGTTGTTTCTGTTACATATAGTACAAGCCTAGAGCTTAGTTTGTGACCAGAGCAATATGTGTAAATTGTCCAACATTATTATATATAAAAAATGCTACATATTATGTTTGTAACATCACAGGGTCTAGACGTCCTCAGGGTATCCAGCATTAAGATTTTATTCCCACCTCTTTATAGCCAATAGTATTCTACACAAACCAAGTGGCCATCTCGTCTTTTGAATAGACATAATAAATGGTGGATGGCTAAACAGATTCACAAGTTCGTAAAGCCAAATTGGAACCGACAGCTTGCCGAGAGATCTAATACATATAATAGTATAACATAATACAATACAATACACTATAATAGTATAAAATAGTATTGTCAAACAAATGTACATATATTTTTATTATTATACATTAACTAGATTTTAGACAAATATTTTTTATAGCCAAGAATAAACACACCCTGGTACAAGCTAATATTCTATATCTATTTATTTTATCGAAAACTTTTAGTTTTATATAAATCAACTCCGAGATTCCTTTCAGATTATTATTATTTTAGGTTTTGCCATAAAGGTCAAACTGGAAAATTTACCCTGTATAAAAACCTAAGTAATATTTTCAAATCGTAAATACATTTATCAAACATGTTGCCAACCTTGAAACACTGAATATTTTATAGAAAAGTGTAATCTTGAACTCGAATTTTTGTTAACAAGAAATGATGACACGAATGATGCAACATCCTAAAACCGAATAAGTATAGTAGAATATATGTATTATATATGAATATACTAAGCTACTCACTTTCTAGAAGTCACGGTCAAATTGGGTAATAACGTGTTTAAGAATTGGACAGCTAAATTACAGAGTTCAAATACGAAGGCATCACAGGCAATAACTAATTAATTATCTGGCAACTATTAAATTATCATAGATAAATTTTATATGAAGAGAAGCTCAATGCAATAACAACTCAACCCACGCGTTATTTTTTTTAAATACAAAATTATAGAAGAAGAAATAATATTTTTATATGAGTTGTTCTGGCGAGCCTTATGCATATGTATAAATAACTAGAAATAATCTCACATCTATACTAATACTACTTGTAGTCTGAGCAACACAAGAAGCCGTGCACAAAATCTAGTAATAAATGTATCCTACCACCCGTATATTACTTTATAGATTTCGAGTGAGTCTAGTAGGATCTGAGGTGATAAACCAAGAGGTTTAAATCTTCCATTATCCACGAGGGGTCCAAATGGAATTGAATTTTCTAGATTAACTCCCTTAAATTATTATTGAATGTACCATGTAGGTAGTTAACGCAGAGGGTCCTAGTGTAAGGTTCCAGGATTTTTTGTTGGATGTTATTATAGTTAATTACTAATGTTTTTAATTAAATGATTATATGATACCTTTGCTACACGCTAATTTATTCAACTATCATCTCATTCATATAAAAATATCGATAAAATAATATTATTTGTATCCACTTACAAACCAAAAGTACAAAATAAAATTAGATAGTTGGGTGAAAAGTGAACTACGACGAGACAAAAAGACACGCTCCATAAAAATATTGCAATTATTATAAAATACATTGAAGAATTGATAAAATGATCAACTAGATTCCAATGTACTTTACATGTTTAATACACATAAATATTTTGATACTTATATAGATACTAGTGCACAAACACACACAAAAAACACATATCTATATACACAACACACGAACACACACAATACAACATACAATACACGCATACACGTCACTAGATTCCAATACATTTTACATATTCAATACACACATTTATTTTGATATTTATACAAAAACATATCTACATACACAACACACGAACACACACACACCAACTGAAAATAAACTCATACACACGCACAGGTCACAACACTAAATAATACCTCACGATAATAGATGTAAATATTTTTCCTACATTAACAAATACTAAACTATAACTACTCATGTACTCTCAAAGGTTTACTGGTAGAAAATTTATAAGGCATAAAGCCCGCCTATGTACATTTTGGGCAATAAAGAATTTTACATAAATATTTAAACATACAATTTTTTAAAGAAATTAATATTTTAATTTTTATGATTAGATGTAACTGTCATAAAAACATTTATTGTTTCCAATTATTAGATTCTTTCATTAAAAAAAAACAGTACATTCAAACAATATAAACCACATTTTCCTTTACTCTCTACTGCAAACTGATTTCCCAGCAAATGTTTTCCATAAGCACACACTTGAGATCTATGTGCATTGTGCAACCCCTTCAACCGCCTCCATTGATCTTAATATGTACCGTTCTGAAACGGCACATAGATACCTATACTATGTTTGTATATTAAAGGAACGACCATAGACAATCTGAGGCAGTTTTAAGTTTATTATCGTATGAACCTAAATCTGATTGCTTAATATGCATATACCATATAGATGCTTCACTTTAACTAATCTAAGTATACCAATATTATAAAAAGAGACGATTTTAGTATTTTTATTTGTAACGAATAGGCTCAAAAACTAAATATTTCACTAATAGAATTGCTATATTATCACTGAGTAATAAAGGCTATGTTTTATTTTCAAAAATATTAGGGAGTCGTACGAAAACTTCGAAAATGACCCATGGTGTAAACAAAATACCTATACTAATATATTTCTTGACATCACCTTGACATCGCGTGCTTTTCGAAAATGTTGATGATAGGACAACATAATATATATTATAGATTTATAGAACGCATTAATATTTACAAAAAGGTTTGCGGTACCATATGTCCTTCTATTATAGTTATTTCACTATTACAACTTCTTTATGTATGAAAAGTTAATAGAAATATCAGTAATAATTAGACCACGTTATTAGTACCTTGATATTAATCATTATCCAAATAAATCACTTTGTCTTCTAATTATTCAAATCGGACATTTCATTCAAAAGATATCATGAATTAAAAAAAACGATAAGTGAAAAAACTATTTACGTTTTGGTACCTACTTATATTAATTTAGTTTCAATGTTTGAGTGAATACCTACACACTTTTTTTTCAATGAAACCGGTTCAATGAATTCTGAGAAATAAGAAATTATAATACCCTATTGATAGGGTCAGAAATAATAAATTAGACCAGTAGTTTAGCCACTTGTTAGGTGTAGCCTCCGAAATACCATCGGCGAAATGAGGATGGGTAATCCCTCCGTTGGGTACTCTGAGGCCATTTAAACGGTTTTCGGGAGCCAAAAAGGCACCCGTGATGGTATTTATTTATTATTAGTTTTCCAGATATTTGTGGACAGACGGATTTACAGACACCGGAGTTTCACTATTAATTAAACTTTATTTAACGCGAGTGAAACCGCGGTGTACAGCTTGTATAATATAATATAGTAAAATGAGTCAATGTTAGCTATCCATGGCTTCACCGTGCGGGTGCCCGATCGCGTGGCAGGGGAATGAACTGCAGCGTTCCCGGACTTGCGACCGCGAAGTAGGTTTAAAGGCCTTTTGAACTCTCACCTGCACTGTGTTCACTACCCTCTCTACTTAACCAAATACCATATGATCCTGTTAGCGCCATCTTGGAAACACGCTCCATAAAAGTTCCGACGGCTGATCTTGGAAGGCCAAGATTCTTCAATAGACGATGCAAAGACTTTGCTGGAATTCCTCTTGCACCAACTTCCACTGCATAAAGTTGAGTCTTAAATCCGTTTCTAGTAATTTCGTTTGTGAGATAAAAATATTTGTTCGACTTGATGTAGTGGTCCTTAGGAATGTTTGTGTTTGTGTGCACTTTATGCTCTGTATACTAGCGACATTCCTACTCTCTCGGATTCCCTCCTCCCGGGAGAGCACGACGTAACTCTGGCGCTATTCGCGGATGACAGCGCCTACCTCTACTCGTCCAAAACTCCTAGACTCGCCGCCGCGAAAATGCAAAGGATGCTGGATATCCTCCCTTCTTGGCTCGACAAGTGGCGGCTGTCCGTCAACGTGGGCAAAACAGCAGTCCTTATGACGACACGCCGCCGATGCCCACCACCGCTAAAACTCCGGGGACAGGAGGACCGACACTGATAAATACCTGGGGTGTATCATCGACTGGTCCCTTCGCATGGGCGCTATGGCCGAGCATTTGAGCCATCAAGCCAAAGCTGCCCGGTCCATGCTCCAGCCGGTCCTTAGATCATCCCTTCCGCTCCGGGTAAAAGTGTTGGTCTACAAGACCTTCATACGTTCTCGGTTTACCTATGCAACCCCAGCATGGCATCATCTCTTGTCAGCTATGAACAAGACAGGGATCCAGCGTCTGCAGAATGTGTCGCTGCGCATGGCGTCCGGCGCTCCTTGCTTTGTGCATAACTCCACTATCAGCGGTGACCTGAAGGCTGAATCAGTGAAGTCGCCCGCCGTGATCCTGCACCAGGCAGCGGGGAATATTCCCCAGCCGGAACCCAACCCCACAGCAAGGGGGTTGAGTCCTCTTGACTTGACTTGGAATGTTTGTTTCCCACGGAACGGTGAGTTCTATAAGTATTACTTTCTTCAAGTTGCAAAGACTTTGCTGGAATTCCTCTTGCACCAACTTCCACTGCATAAAGTTGAGTTTTAAATCCGTTTCTAGTAATTTCGTTTGTGAGATCAAAATATTTGTTCGACTTGATGTTGTGGTCCTTAGGTATGTTTGTTTCCCATGGAACGGTGAGTTCAATAAGTATTACTTTCTTCAAGCACCGAGAGTACACTAGTAAGTCTGGTCTATAGGCTGAAACTGATAGTTCGTCTGGAATTTTGTAATGTGTTTTGAATGTATCCATGAATATTTTCCAGTCTTGTACTTTGTCCAGGATTAAGAAAGGTTTACTTTGGGTTTTCTTGAGTTGTCCCTCCTTTACAAAAGTAGTTAGTCTTTCATCTGTTGATAATTCTTGTCAGCCCTAACAATACTGAGACTTACAGTTTCACGAATAATTTCTAGAACTCAATCATGTCGATGCGAATAATGGCCTTTTTCAAGTAGTGTCTTGCACGCAGCAAGTATATGTCTGGCAGCCCCTACAGCAACACCGCACAATGTACATATCTTATCTGTTGCTTTCCCCCATGTACCAAGTACATGAGTATGCGCCATTTCAGGGCTGTAGGAATACAAACTTCCCCCATAGTAAGCCATTCATTCTGTTCTAGGGTCATCGCGTGAACTCTGTAGCCATGCTCTTCATCGTCCCTAAGGAAAGATTTAATAACATCTTCACATTCCATAAAACATAATTATTAATCCGTAATATTTATTAAAAATTTTCAATAATTAAACTAAAATATATTTTTATTCGAGTTATTGATTGGAAAATTATTATATATTTAAGTTATAATATACAAACTACTGTCTTGTTTTATCAAACTACAAAAACTAATGAAAAACTTAATAAAATTATGAATGCTTACTCGCCATGAGATTGCGTCCAACATAACTTCGCCAATTCATCATTACATTGTCAAGATGTTTAATATAGTTTTTATTATCTTTCAAAAATATCAATACTCAAGTGTGTACCCACCATTACCTTTTGGCTTTTAAAATGCAATATATTGTTAATTTATAACAGACCAGTGATAAATCTAGCAAATAATTCATATGTGGATTTCTCCGGGCTGAAATACACTCCGGGGAGCAAAATAAAATATTTCATATAGTGCTTAATTTTACATTTATTAAAATATTTTTTTTACTGTACAAGTTGTTTACGTATTGAGGTACTAAGCATATTAAATATGCTAAAAAAAATTATTCTTCTACATATTCGTATAAAACGTACCGTTTTTTTCTTGCCATGGGTACTATAAAACCATAAAAAATCTTTACAGAAAGAAAAGCCATTTTCTTTATTACGTGCAAGCGTGCTGCGGCCAATAATCCCTCTATCTTTCATATTTTAGTTAATTATTAATTCTTAAAAAGGCATGAAGTAGAAAATGGGGGGACGTTTTCTGTCATCATCTCCCAGTCTATATTAATGTAATTTAAAAAATATTACGAAATATCATAAATTTGATGATTAGAAGATTTTACAATCATCGATATTATCTAGTCATTTTTATGACAAAATAATCATAAAATAATGTAATAATAAAACAGCGATCATTGTTGATGATTCAAATGTCGATATTATGTCTGAGGTACATCCGTCCACGTATTTACGCAAACCGGATTCAATGAAGGTACATATTTTAAATTATAGGTTAACGTAAGTATTGAGTAATATAATGTATTATTTTTTTTATAAAAATAAAAAAAAAGTTTAAAAAACAGTCGTGCCTAAACAGTGCATTGCATTGTATATGGAGGATACTAGGGAAGTATGTACACATTACTTTCTGCCTACCCCTTAACAGAAATACAGGCGTGATAATTTGTATGTATATACACACTATCATGCCTGTTCGACCGCCTCGTTAGTTATGTCTTTGGCTCTATATCTGGAGGTCGTGGGTTCGATTCTCACTCACGGAAAAACAATATTAGTACGTTTTGCCATCCTTGTTTCTGGTAAACATAGTACAAGCCAAGAGCTTAGTTTTGTAACCAGGGCAATATGTTAGAATGTCCTACTATTTGTTATTAATATTGATTTATTGTTTAGTCGAATATTAATTAACCTCAATAAAAAATATTAGCCAACATACTAGCTCAATAAAAAAAAAATCCTAAAATTACAAACCGACCAAGTTAACTGTGAAGTGGTGAAAATAGGAAAAAAACTAAATAGAAAGGCCGCCAGGTTAAAATGTCGTTCGATCTGTGATAAATATCCCGAAAGCTGATTAAAATTGACGTCTGGAAGCGAAAGAAGCTCGGCAGCACGTTCTCATTCGATTTGTCGCGACACTTTTCAAGTCGCAGTTAAGTCGGTAGAACTCTACAATTATTTTCTAACAGAAATCTGGCAAAATGTAAATACAATTTAAGTTTTATTACGAAAAGATAAAACAATAATTTGTATTTCAGTAAACCTTTATCAGAATTAGAGCCATTTACTTATATTAAAATAGTTTATTCTTCGTGATATAACGGAATTATACGTACACCCATTTGTGTAATGAATTACTTGGAACGAGTACTTCCCATAAAAGGTTTTATTCGTTAATAGAAATTCGAACTAACAATCGTGACAAATGAATACTATGATTACTCGTGCACTGAAGTATACGAGGATTAATACCTATATTAATAACTGGCTGACCCGCGCAACTTATCCTGTGTAACTTTAACAGCGTACGCAACGAAAGGAATATTTTTTCCCCACTTTTGCAACATTTTTCATTGTTGCTCCGCTATTGGTAGTAGCGTGATGTTATATAGCGGTTAACCAAACAAAAAAACTCTTCAGATTTATAATATTATAAAGTATAGATAAACAAAGAAATGCGTCACAACCGTCACCAAGCATACGTGCTGTGTTCTGCTATGACATTTCTAACAAAAAAAAAAAAAATATATATATATTTTGTATGTCGATTTTGATAAAGTTTATAATAGAGCTTATATCTTCTAGTAATTGGATGTTAAATCCAATGACTGGCTTTTACGTGATGCGCCATACACCGACGCAAATAGCAATACATGTTTTTTTACCATTTATTACTTATTCCTTGGGCAGACTCTCTCTGTACAGACAAGGAAAGTGTATGATTTTATTATCTAGGTATAGATTACTTAAGTCTTGGCAATTTAAGGACAGTTGTCCTTGAATAACTCTATTCACCAGCCATATACGAGTCTTGACGAGGCCTTATCGCTCCCTTAAAATGTGACCTGAATTAATGATTTCCCAATACGCCCCAAAAGAAATCTTATTAATTTGTTCCCCTTTAGTTCTAAATTTGTCTGACATCTTGTTTTGACTAATAATTTACTGATTCACCCCAAATTAAGTTATTTATACAGCCCATATTTCACAGTCGTAGTCAAAGCAATATCATTAAATTAATAACTTGTTTTATGTTAATGTCATTTACCAACTATATAATATTTATGAGAAAGAAATAGAATTATATTTTTTATAAAAAAGGGCATAAATTGGGCATATTGTATATAGGGTATTTTATTTTATACATTATTTTTATTTATTGTCGAAATACAAAAGGGAACATGTTTACGGATTAAGCGGTAGAAACGTTAAATAATACATACATATCATGACCGCCTACACGGCCCCAGGGTACCAAGCGGGTTTTTAATCCCACCTCGTCGTAGCCTATGGTATGAGTCTACACCAAAAAAGTGGCTAACTCGTCGCGATGCTTTGAATAGACTCAATAACCCATCTATAAACAGTTTCACAAGTTGGTATAGTGAAAATTTACGTTTACGCTAAATAATGATTATAAAAAAAAAACTGATGCCTACTAAAAATAATATAAGTAGGGTTAGATGTTAGTTAATACAAAAAACGGAGCGAATTTTAATTTCAAAATATGAATGTTTGTTGTTTGTAAATACAAACAAACATTTAGGTGCTCAGTGCAAACAGGGGTCGCTATTATTGTTTCGAGGGTAACATAATATAAGCCTACACATGCATTAAAAATACAAGCCTATTTAATAGTGCCTACCTACTTTGAGGCTAGAACAATGTGTGAAAGAATAAAAATACAAGCCTATTTAATAGTGCCTACCTACTTTGTGGCTAGAACAGTATGCAAAACAATATAAATACAAGCCTATTAATAGTGCTTACCTACTTTGTGGCTAGACCAATGTGTGAAACAATATAAATACAAGCCTATTTAATAGCGCCTACCTACTTTTTGGCTAGAACAATGTGTGAAACAATAAAAATACAAGCCTATTTAATAGTGCCTACCTACTTTGTGGCTAGAACAATGTGTGAAACAATAAAAATACAAGCCTATTTAATAGTGCCTACCGACTTTTTGGCTAGAACAATGTGTAAAACAATAAAAATATAAGCCTATTTAATAGTGCCTACCTACTTTGTGTGTGACAATGTGTGAAACAATATAAATATAAGCCTATTTAATAGTGCCTACCTACTTTGTGTGTGACAATGTGTGAAACAATATAAATACAAGCCTATTTAATAGTGCCTACCTACTTTGTGGCCAGAACAATGTGTGAAACAATAAAAATACAAGCCTATTTAATAGTGTCTACCTACTTTGTGGCTAGAACAATGTGTGAAATAATAAAAATACAAGCCTATTGTGAAACAATATAAATACAAGCCTATTTAATAGTGCCTACCTACTTTGTGGCTAGACCAATGTGTGAAACAATATAAATACAAGCCTATTTAATAGTGCCTACCTACTTTGTGGCTAGAACAATGTGTGAAACAATAAAAATACAAGCCTATTAAAAGTGCCTACCTACGTTGTGGCTAGAACAATGTGCGAAACAATATAAATACAAGCCTATTTAATAGTGCCTACCTACTTTGTGGCTAGACCAATGTATGAAACAATATAAATACAAGCCTATTTAATAGTGCCTACCTACTTTGTGGCTAGAACAATGTGTGAAACAATAAAAATACAAGCCTATTAATAGTGCCTACCTACGTTGTGGCTAGAACAATGTGTAAAACAATAAAAATACAAGCCTATTTATTAGTGCCTATCTACTTTGTGGCTAGAACAGTATGTGAAACAATATAAATACAAGCCTATTTAATAGTGCCTACCTACTTTGTGGCTAGAACAGTATGTGAAATAATATAAATACAAACCTACTAATAGTGCCTTCCTACTTTGTGGTTAGATCAATGTGCCAATGTGCAATGTGTGAAACAATAAAAATATAAGCCTATTTAATAGTGCCTACCTACTTTGTGTGTGACAATGTGTGAAACAATATAAATATAAGCCTATTTAATAGTGCCAACCTACTTTGTGTGTGACAATGTGTGAAACAATATAAATACAAGCCTATTTAATAGTGCCTACCTACTTTGTGGCTAGAACAATGTGTGAAACAATAAAAATACAAGCCTATTTAATAGTGCCTACCTACTTTGTGGCTAGAACAATGTGTGAAACAATAAAAATACAAGCCTATTAATAGTGCCTACCTACTTTGTGGCTAGAACAATGTGTGAAACAATATAAATACAAGCCTATTTAATAGTGCCTACCTACTTTGTGGCTAGACCAATGTGTGAAACAATATAAATACAAGCCTATTTAATAGTGCCTACCTACTTTGTGGCTAGAACAATGTGTGAAACAATAAAAATACAAGCCTATCAATAGTGCCTACCTACTTTGTGGCTAGAACAATGTGTGAAACAATAAAAATACAAGCCTATTAATAGTGCCTACCTACTTTGTGGGTAGAACAATGTGTGAAACAATAAAAATACAAGCCTATTAATAGTGCCTACCTACTTTGTGGCTAGAACAAAATGTATGAAACAATAAAAATACAAGCCTATTAATAGTGCCTACCTACTTTGTGGCTAGATAAATGTGTGAAACAATAAAAATACAAGCCTATTTAATTGTGCCTACCTACTTTGTGGGTAGAACAATGTGTGAAACAATAAAAATACAAGCCTATTTAATAGTGCCTACCTACTTTGTTGCTAGAGCAATGTGTGAAACATTCTGCATACTATTTTGAAAAAAAAAACTATGTTAATTTAATAAAAATGCGAGATGGACTTTAAATAGGCTATAGAAGATTAATCTAATTTTTATAATTCATGCGTCCGTTTTGTTTATCGAGGCATCACTTAAAAACTACTACAAAAAACGTATATAAATCGGTTTATATGCATTTTTTGTGTGTTGAATAGCTCTGATGGTAATATTGAGATTACATGAAGTTCAGAATCAGGTATTTATGTTTTAATAGTGTCTTAGGAAAAATTTTCAAATACACCATTTAGAAAGATATACAGGATGAATTTTTCAAGTGTGCCTTCAAGGCCAAATCCTAAACTATAAGGAATATCGAAAAATACTCAAAGGAGTCTCGGGACCGATTTTGATAAAAACTAAAACTGCATCATTACATTTTTGAAAAAAATATTCTCCTAGCCGGGAATCGAACCGATTGATTTTGAAAAAAAAAGTTATGCTGTATTATTACACCAGCTGTTAGTGTCGCTTTAAAAAAAACTGCATATTTAGATTTTTGAAAAAATAATTCTCCTAGCCGGGAATCCAACCGGTTGATTTCGAAAAAAAAAGTCATGCTGTATTATTACACCAGCTGTTAGTGTCGATTATAAAAACTTAAACTGTATCATTAGATTTTTAAAAAATTCATTCTCCTAGCCGGGAAACGTCCGGTTGATTTTGGAAAAAATAAGTCATGCTTTATTATTATACCAGCTGTTAGTGTCGCTTATAAAAACTAAAACTGTATCATTAGATTTTTAAAACATTTATTCTCCTAGCCGGGAATCGAACCGATTGATTTTGAAAAAAAAAGTCATGCTGTATTATTACACCAGCTGTTAGTGTCGATTATAAAAACTAAAACTGTATCATTAGATTTTTGAAAAATTCATTCTCCTAGCCGGGAATCGAACCGGTTGATTTCGGAAAAAATAAGTCATGCTTTATTATTATACCAGCTGTTAGTGTCGCTCATAAAAACTAAAACTGTATTATTAGATTTTTGAAACATTTATTCTCCTAGCCGGGAATCGAACCGGTTGATTTTGAAAAAAAAGTCATGCTGTATTATTGCACCAGCTGATATCAAATTCTGGTAAGTAATATTCGATTCCCGGCTAGAAGATTTTTTTTTTCAAAAATCTAATGATGCCGTTTTAGTTTTAAAAAGCGACACTATTAGCTGGTGTAATAATACAGCATGTTTTTTTTTTTTAAATCAATCGGTTTGATTCCTGACTGGGAGAATTATTTTTTCAAAAATCTAATGATGCAGTTTTAGTTTTTATCAAAATCGGCCCCGTGACTCCTTTGAGCATTTTTCGATATTCCTTGTAGTTTAGGATATGGCCATGAAGGCACACTTAAAAAATTCACCCTGTATATATTCTATGAAGCAAGTTGGGAATATTACAAAAAACTACATTAAAATATGTTCGGTGTTATCAAAAACTAGATTTAACGGGCTCTTCCAAGCATTATAACTTTGTCATAGTGTTCATTTTATTTATGTATGCCTAATTATATTTCCAGTTTGATTAACCCTAGAAGCCTAATCTATTTCGGAGGTACATAAAGCCTTAACATACGTCTCTGAGGCGTATATATATTAAAGATCGCCTGTAAGCTAAAATATACCTAATTATATATTTTTTTTTAAAGGAAATTTAAGGTTAGGATAAAATTTATAATAAAACATACTTTTATTAATAGACACTATACTCACAGTTATTTATTACAAGAAAATAAATTAAAATACCTAATGTTCAAACTAAAAAAACAACTTCTCAGAAATCAACTGAAATATGTTTTTTATTTTTTATTTTCATTATTTTTAACATCAAATACTTATTATTAGGATACATATTAAAAGAAATAGGCAATTTTTTAATGAATAGCTATTATTTTAGAGCAATCTGCACAGATAGCAAGTATGTGTTCACAATATACATAATTTTTTGACCCTAATTTCGACATCTTATTTTTTGTAGGAGCAAAAGGCGCAGTATTTACATTTTTTAGGCTCTGATTCTCCTGCATGACGTTCATTACCTGCATCGATGGTTTTTTCGATAATTTGGCTTATATTTTCTCATAATAATCTATTCAAAGTAGGAGCTTCAGGTCACTTCTTCATCCAAGGCTTGACCAAATATGTGCTGAGTTTCTTCATTAATCCCCTTCTGTTCAAGGGTTTTTTTTTATTATTCCTGAACATGTTGAGGCCGTAAATTGCAGTATAACTAATGAAACCCATGGCAAGATGCCGTAGAATACAGCCATTGACCATCTGTTAGCCTTGCGGCTACACGATATTGAATAACATATTTTATTGAATTATTCTACTCCTTTTGCTTGGTTGTAAAAATTAATCATGTCTGGTTTGCCACTGGAATTATTATTTACTGCATTGACATCACAAGAGGATAAGAGGTATACTTCTTTACAGGTTTTGGCTTGTAAAATACAAGTTGTAGAAGGCCAATGAATTCAAATCAAAATATACAACTGACAACTATAGGTGGTGATCTAAATAGTGCCTACTAGAATCTTGACTACCTAGTAGGCTGCTGAAGTAGATTTTTAGCCAGTGGCACAGATATGAACCAGTTATTGCACGTAATGTTCCATGAATAATCTTTGACATTTTTTACACAAAGCCTAAACATACGTCTCGCAGGCGTACGGCACCTCAATAAGTCAAAAATAGTTGAACTTAGCTTAACGACACAAACACTATTGACAAGCTCCCATTGGTCACTGGGATGTCTAAACAGCACCAGGCGCTAACTTCACCCGTTAAAAAGGGATAAAGAATTTTCAATTGCGTGTACGCCTCGCAGGCGTAGATTAGGCTTCTAGGGTTAAAACTATTTATACAATTTTAGCTAATTGTGGCAATAGTGACATAACATATTGACAGTGTAGTTAAATCTAAACTCTTTCTGTACTGACCTGAAATGTACAAAAGTTTAAAATCACTGTGCACGTTCTCTTTAAACCGAGGTAACATGTAGATATACCACTTTCACTGATTTCGGCCTTATCTAAGGACCGATATTCCATAACACTATACTAACAACAATTCATTATCTATTCTATAACTTATGAAGCGGTGCAAAATCTCACGTTTTTCTACTTAAAGATTTTTGTGTGGGAAGTGATTTATTTTTATTAATAAACTAGATGATCCGCGCAACTTCGTCTGCATAACTTTAATTGTTAACGCAGCGTACGCTCCCAAAAATATTATTTTTTCCTCGTTTTTGCATCATTTTTTATTGTTACTCCGCTCCTATTGGTCGTAGCGTGATATTATGCAGCGTATAGCTTTCCTCGTTAAATGGGTTATCTATCACTAAAGGATTTTTTCAATTGGAATCAGTAGTTCCTGAGATTAGCGCGTTCAACCAAACAAACTCTTCAACTTTACAATATTAGTATAGATTACTATAGATAATTATTTTGAGAGGTATTATACGTATTGTTTGTCAACACCACTATTGTGCCTCGGAGAGTACGTTACGCCTATGTTATGGCAGATCCACCTCTCCAATAACTCGGCTGCGGAGGGAACACACCACAATGCAAACATACGTATCTCAATTGTATCTTCCCGTACGAGCGTGGCTGGTTCGTAACCACACCTGGAAGCCTTGAAAAAGCCCGTTTAGGGCCTTGATAAAGTCTTGTCAGGTCTTGACAAAAGCCGTTTCAGATAGAAGCTGCAGGATGATGCAGGTGGGAGCCGAAAAAGAAACCAAGGAGTACACAATTACAAGTGCTACTCGGGTCCCATAAGTCCGGCTGACGTATAACGATGCATTGCTCCCTGCTGATTGGGCGGTCCTCTCTCAATGCGGTCCCATGGATCTGGAGTTTGTCAAATCCTCGGCTTCGGCGTACAACAACCTTGTCGGTCGTGTACTAGTACCTCCTACAAAGGCGAAAAAGGAATAACAAAATTCATAACTTAACTTTGACTTCATCCACCGGCTCTAGATAAAAGGTAGCTGTGTGATGTCTATGAAACTCATAGAATGACATGTGTGATATAGTTACCTTATCATTGCCGGGGATCTCCATAAAGTGTTTATTTATAGTGGTAGGGTTGCTAAGGTGCACAGATAAATCGGCTTGGTCCTTGTTTGACGGTAGGACTGTACGCTTAAGGTTACGCCATAATTCATATTTTTTTTTTTAATTGCAATTTATATGTTGGCTAAAATAAGCTTCTTTTTCATTAAGGGTAGCGGACTCGACCATTTTTTTGTAGTTCTTTTAGTTATCACGGTCTACTTCCAGTTTGGATCGACGGTATTTGCTATAGGCTTTATCGCGAAGTTTCATCATAAGGCGTACATTTTCTGTGATCCAGGGGGCAGGACCTTGCGTAGTCCTTGCGCGACCTACCTTTCCTCCCACATAAATTCCAACTCGCATCAGAGGATAATGTACGTACTCCCATCGTATCTCGACAGAAGGCTGATGTCTGTAAACGTTTTAAAGACAATAGCCGCCGCCACCGCCGAATCCCTTGGGCACAGAAGATCGGATGGACCATCATCCGGGCATTGAATATGAGCCCAATAGCCACACAAGCCATCAACAAGGTCTAGTCCGCTCGCTCAATGCTCCGGCCGGTCTTAAAATTTACCCTCCCGCTTAGCGTCAAGATGTTGGTCTATAAGACCTTAATTCATCATACGCGACACTAGCGTGGCACCAATTACTCTCATCCACGGCAAAACACAGTAGAGCATCTCTCTGCGTATCTATGGCGACTGACTCTGTGGTTCGTGCGCAACAAAACCATCAGCGATGACGTGAAGGTCAAAACTTTAGCGGAGTTCGTCGAACGGCTCGCCCGCTAATGTACGACCAGGCCGACAACGGCACAAGCACCTTCGGCATCGCTCCGTGGCACACGCGGCCGCCGAACGGTATGCCTGAGACGAGAGAGCTTCTCGGCGGCAAACATACCCCGTCCTAACCCCACCACCAACTTAAACTCTCAACGGGCTGGCCGACTGGGTTAACCCACTGGGTCAGCAAGTCTGTGTAGGATACCCCTAGTAGGTACAACGCCAACTAAAAGTTTTAAATACTAGAATTATGGTAAATAATGTGCATAAAATAATTAATGATTTTTGTTTTGTTTCAGGTAAGCTACCTACTTTATTGCAATTAAGGACTCATGATAAGTATTTCAATTAAACAAAAATTTTAGCAGAGGTTACCAACCATCTATCAAATATTTCCAATTCTAAGACCAAATGTTTATGTAAAATAAGAAAAGCCTAAACTTCTCGTTGAATCGCTACAAAAATAATTACTTGGAGTAATTACTAACAGCTATGACCCTTCTTTGCTAATTAAGCCATTCACCATCGAAGTTGCAATGTCCGCAAGCCATATTGGCTTCATCATTATATGTATATTATCCGCTGATGATAGATATCAATTAAAATTCCTTGGAGTATCTACCATCTCTCGTAACCCAAGTAACACAATCGCGTCTAAAAACGGACTATTAGATATCTAATAGAATTTAATTTTATTGTCTACCTTAAGAGTAAAATATCTCCTAAGTAATGTTCAAGAACGCTTATAGACACAGTTTAGTAAAAGTGGGCACAACCTTATCCCTTCTCATAAGAGTGAGTTAAGTAAACATGAATAGATAGAGTTAAGAGTTGTAAATTTTCAAATCGCCTGTAGAGATATTTCTAGTGTCTCACTAAACTGTTTATAGACCACAAGTTATACTAGTAGATAGTTTATAGATAAAGTTGAGACCTTTAGAGAAGTCTTTACTCGTCAATTTTTAAAACCAAATTAACTCAAGACTAACAACTTTAAGTTACATTTGATTTATAATAGACAGCAACACGTAATGGCGCAGAACTTACAAGAGTGATTTAAACTTATTATTGCATCATAGCGTAACAAATTTATTATTTTTTACATTACTTGTGTTTTAGCTAGTTAATAATGGGTAAATAAGCAAATCTATGTGCGAATGAAATTCTATCGTCGAATATTATGTAAAACTCCCCTAAAATAAGAGCGCCCGCTGTAAATGTAAGATTTAACATTTTTTTTACCGAATATGAATATTATTTAGTATAAGCAAATTTTTGAAATTGCATTATTATGTTTAAAATACTCATTTTATTTAAAATATATTAATTTAAAACATATTAAATGTTTAATTAGACATAATTTAATAATAAAAACATAAAAATAAGCATTAAAATATGTAACGAAAATTATTGGAAGCAAAAATAGGCAATAAAAATGGCGACAAGATAAAATTTACTAGAAAAACTATTTCTATAGAACTAACGCTCTAGACTCTTTTCTGTAGTATGATTCTAGACAATGACAAGAATAATTTCACTTGCTACATACTAAACTATCTAGTGAAAGAATAAACAGATTTATGACTGGTTTAATATTACCTAATAACTGTCATCTCTGTATTCCTTTTTATCTTCTCACAGTATTTCTAGACGTTCATCAGGTAATTTGATATGTTGTGAACGGAAGACCATTTTATGCAGTAAAAAGCAATTTAATTAATCAATTCATGAGGGTATGCAAAAGATAATTCTGTTTTATTTATAGACAATGTAAAAAATAGTAGTTATATACACCGCGGCGGTGCCAAAGACGCAAAGTGTTAACTTAAGGCACTTGTCTCACCGCCGATGATGACCTAGAAGCAAGTAGAGCTAGAAACAAGTTGGCGAGAAGCGAGTGTGTGTGTAGTTCCAATAGTTTTGTAGCTGAGCTATAAGAGAGTGTGCGAGTGTGACAGGCGATTACTCGCGCAGAGTCGCGCACTGTAGAGTCAAAGTCAAAATCATTTATTTCATGTAAATCTTTACAGATATTTATGAATAGTCAAAAAAAAAAGTTTAACAATGAGGTCTTAGAGTGCGTTTGGTTAGGCAGCTATTCATTAACAAATAGAGAAATGGTAAGTCGTCTCTACTGACCGCCAAGCGAGCAAGCTCATCAAGTATTGCTGAGCGAGTATTTTCTTTGATAGCTCTTGTCGCTCAGCGACATACTAGTGGAGCGAGTCCTCGCCGGCAATGTGAATAGTCAGCGATCAACTATTAATATATACATCCCTTTTGTTTACATGGAATGTATATCTATTTTACGTTTCAGCGAGAAAATAGCTGATAGTTAGTCGTTACCTCGCGCGCCGGCGGCGTTGGGACAACTATCTGATATACAAAAGTGGATGGATCCCTCCGTAGCTGCGTATTTGTATTAAATTTGTAATGTGCACATTCACAGATTTGTGTACATAGTCCATAATTTGACCAAGTAGTAATAAAATGAGTAATGTTTTGACTTGTTCGGTTTTCGGCAATAGTATCTACTATGATTTTTATTTTTGGTTAAAAATGTAATAAATGTAATAATGGTAAAAAAATGACTAAAAAAACGTTTTCATTATCATTTTTTTAGACAAACTGAAAAATATCTATTAAAGTATTTTATCTAGACTTAAGTCTCTTTATAAACAAAAATTAGAGTACCAATAGCTAAATTAAAATGTTTCTACAAAGTTATATCTTAAAATATATCATCTTACCTATAAAATTACTTCAAGTTAGGTACCTTTAGGCTTTATTAACTATTTGTAGAGCATTTTATCTTAAAACATTCAATACACCTATAAACGTACTTAAAATAAGTGTGCTGTAGAACAAATGTTCTAAAAATAATCCAGCTTGAGAAAAAAGACTCTATGAGAACACATTGTCTTTATTGAAACCATCTTTAGAAAGCCCCTATCTATAAATTAACCATGAATAGACTGTCAATAGACAAATTTGTTTTAAACTTCCAAGACTGTGTTACTTGGGAAATCGGACGTGGCCAACGTGTTAACGCAGGTCGCGTATCATACGAGAAGGCGTCCAAGAGATCACGTCACTATAGTGGTGCCGTCTGGTAATTTGACTGTATTCGTCCGGTACAAAAAACTCAATCACTATATGTGTATCACATATAGTGATTGAGTTTATCACAAAATGTGTTTTGCTATACCAATTTTACGTGGGGCATCCCACGTTCAGAAAGGAATACTTTGGGTTACTTTACCAGTATACCCTTTTTTTTTTTATGTGGTTTATTTATTTTTCTTTCAGTTCACCATCTTTTATTTATCCATGCGAAGCAGGTTTAATTTTTTATCAAAGTACGGCATGTGTCTTTGTATTTACCTGATGATAAGCAGACCTACAAAGTTTCTGAATGGGGTCGATCAATACATTGTTGCTTAACAATATTGATCGCTCCCACTATGCCGACTAAATGATGCGGTTACGAAATGGGCGGCGACAAAGTCGTACCTACTTATTTGCATCACGAGTCTAATTTAATATCCTCGCTGCTTTATCGTTAAATCAATCGCTCGTTTTTCGTAACCGCACCATGAAATGAGACAAGACCTCACAAGAACTCGATGCAGTAGTCTCCAGAAACCCGGAGAACCCACTGACTAAAACCAAAACATGACTAGGTCACTTGACTATTTTTGTATATATTGGCGGTGGTTATACAGCAAGTTTCCTAGAAGTTAATATAAATAGTTGAATTGTGGAAATCTACCTTCATTTAAGGATTTATTAAAAAATATAATATTATTAACCTCGGCCATATTAACCTATTTTTAGATGGTGATAATCCTTTGTTCAACACTTAAACATTCAAATAAATGTACGTTTAATATTAACAAGTGGCTCCATCTAACAGACACTGATGGAATTACGATAGAATATGAAATTAAATTATAGGCTATAATTTTGGGTAGAGGGCGCTGCTTATAACATTAAGTTCGAATAATTGGGATTATATAAATGTATATCTACATAAAACCGTAGTCTTTCACTATTATATACTTCTGATCTATATAGATTTTTTTTTTTTTTTAAAAGTACCCAAGAAATAAGTATAGGTAACAGAAGTTTTTTTTAAATGCTTGTCTAATATTTGCCATATGAGAACTCGTCTAAGAGGCGCTACTTGTCTGTACATCCTACCATCGCTAGTCCATCTTGACCGGATGTGTCCATGCCTCATAAACACTAGGCTAGCCAATCTCAGCACCCAGTCTTTAACTAACTGCAATTCTAAGAGTATTGTTATATAATTCGGCTTTTAGCAGAGCGTGCAACCAATATTCTGGTTCTCCTTTTAACACTGCAAGAACTGCACGGTCTGGATCATGAGTCGATTCCTTCATTATTTTATTATGAATTTACTACTTAATCCCGGGCATGTCCAACGATATTTCGCCGTTCCCGGAGAATAAAAATATAATTGCAAAAACTCAATTTTACAAGAAAAATAAACAAAGTCATTTATTGATTATTGTTTCACAGAAGTAGATAGAAAAAAGGAAGCTCAAATAAAAGATTTTTTTTTAGCTTTTATAAAATTTATTATTAGTCTGTATGTACCCAGCTATTTATATATATTTATATATAATAAGAAATTAGTAAAAATAAAATATTTTCATAAGTGACTAACGTACACATAACATTTTCTCGCGTTAGGTTCACACGAAAATTAATATTGCAATATCATCTTACAATCTTTTTCTAGGATTTTTTTTTGGTAAATACTGAATAGGTATGTATCATCACGGGTGCCATACGGCGCCCGAGACCGCCTAGACGGCCCCAGGGTACCCAGCGGAGGGGTTTTAATCCCACCTCGTCGTAGCCGATGGTATGAGTCTACACCGAACAAGTGGCTAGCTCGTTAACTGAATAGGTTTTAATGAAAAAATCTTTGTGGTCAAGTTATTGCGCAACTGATAACAAGGTTAAGCATTGACAACAAGGCCGGACCAGGGATGGGTGACCGCTTTATACAACGAGGCTATACCATCATAAACACCGCAACAAGCTCGCCACTTGTTAGGTGTTGCCTCCGAATACCATCAGCGAAATAAGGATGGGTATTCAACTATTTATATTCGAAATTTCATATCAGCCTTGTCCATCTCATTGGAAACCTACTACGTATTCTTTTGCCATCGACTTTGCCCTGAACTACCAGGCGCTCGATGGATATATCTTCACGCCGCGACACGTGTCCAAAGAAGCTTATCTGCGTGAGTTTACGATTGAGGAAAGACGCTGTCTGATTCTTAGTTCCTCCAGTATAGACTTGTTGGTTCTGAACTCGGTCCATGATATGCCCAAATTCTCCACCAACACCTCATTTCCATAGCATTAATTCGTTTTATTTCTCTTTCGCGCAGGGTCCACGTCTCATGAAGACTATGAATCCAATATAATATATTATATATGATTATAGATTATAAATTAATAATTTTTAGGCCTCAAATTATTACTGCATCCGCCCAGTCTTCAAGGGCAATTCTCATAATAAGCTCTGCATTATTTATCCGCTTCTGTTTAACCATTACTTAAACAGAAGCGGATAAATAATGCATCCTTGTCGAACTCCAGTATTGGGATGGAAGTGGCTAGATAAAACTTCATCTGTTCATACTGCTGCCGTTCCATCTTCATAAAGACGCCTTAGTAGGTGCATAAGATATTTTGGCGTGCCCATTTCCAACAGAGTCCTCCAGAGCATAGGTCATTTGACGGCTTGTTAAATTCCCTAGCTTTCTCGATTATTTGGCGTACTGAGAGAATTTGCTCACGGGTACCTTTAGCTTTTACAAAGATGGCTTGTTTTGGGCGCGATCTCTTTTGACAGGTTGTTCTTAAGACGCTCGTTTAAGATGTAGTAGAACTTTGCTTGCTTGTGATATTAAAGCAGCCACCCTCTGCAGGTTATCAGTCCATCTAGCTGCGGGGCGTACTACGTTACGTGCGCAAAGACAAACAAAAAAATAATTCTAATTAATCGATTATTAAAATTGATTTCCAAAAACAGAAAAATCGATAAATATCAAATCGATTATGTAAAATGCACTTTTTAATCGATTTTTGTAAAAGGATCCATCTATGAGCTAGAAGAAGCATTAAGTTGTGAATTTTGCGAAATCTATGCGTTGAAGAAAAGTATAAGTATAGTAGTATAGTAAACTGCACTATACAAGCACTGAAAGAAAGAAGTACTAAAAGTATTTGAATTAGTTTTTGTCAGGCGAACGTTTATAGAATCAAAGCAATAGTAAATTTTAGGCTGGTGACGAATCCGCATCATTTATCGAGGAATCGAAATGATCTTAAACATCAATGTATTGATCGACCCCTTTTATGGACTTTGTAGGTCTGCTTACCATCAGGTCGATACAAAGTCACGTGCCGTGCGTTCCACCAATAACAATAAATAAGATTTTTTTCTTATTTCGAATACAGGGTGATTTTGAAAAGATGTACTTTGGGCTAATATGAGGTTCTGCTGATCTAATCGAACAACTTTTCCCATGGAATCATATGTCGCAAATGAAAAAAAATATAGGGTTCCCCATACAAATTGGTTGTTTTAACTTTTTTTAAGGCAATTTTTTTTTTCATTTGAGACTCATGGTTCCATGGGAAAAGTTGTTCGATTTGATCAGCAGAACCTCAAATTATTTCAAAGTATATCTTTTCAAAGTCACCCTGTATAGGTTTTATTTCTTTTTAAAGTTATCTATTCTTTAGGTATATATATAAAAAATCTTCAAGACCGAATGCTGGTGCTTACTAGGGTTCTGTACATAAAAAAGAGGGAAATGAGGAATAAAGTTTTGTTTCGGATTAAAATTTTAATATTATTAGGACTAGTATTGTTTTAATGACTACAAAAATGCTTTTTAATTTTTTTGGGAAAAAAAACGGATTTTTTCAAAAATGGATTTTTTTTGTCTAAAATAATCGATATTTGTAAATCGATTAATTAATTGGGAGAAAAAATCGATTATTATTTAAACGATTTTTTTCTTTAGATGTCAAATCCCTAGTATATAAGCAATTAATATTTGAAATCTATCCAATGAAGGATATTGATTTCTACAAAAAAATAGTGTCAACCCATTAATGAGCGTTCTATAAGTTATTAAAGAAGAAGTATTTAGTTGAACTCTTAAGGATAAGCTTTAACAAATAATTGTACGTTAAAAATAATAGCTAGCGGCATCTATCAGACATTTCTGGTATTAAGTTAGGTTATGAAAACAATCTGTGGGCAAAATTTTTCGGTATGCTGCATATTTTGTAACAAATATACCCTTTGCCTAAAAATTCAAATAAATATTATATAAATCCATACTAATATATATATCTACTATACTTTGGCTTTGTATCCGGAGGTCATGGGTTCGATTCCCACTCATGGCAAAAATGGTCTGGGTGTTTATAAAATATAATAGATATCGTTCCTTCTGGTACACATAGTACAAGCCTAGAGCTTAGTTTGTGACCAGAACAATATGTGTAAATTGTGTTATATATTATTATTATTATACAGGGTAGATTTTTGACACGTGACAGTAAGGGCAGGTACTTTAACATAAAACCACCCTATATACTGGGTATTTTTTATCACAATGATATATATATATATATATATTATATATTATACATATATGTATATTGTGGTCTTTGATGAAAATAATGAAACACGTATATTTTTCCTTTTAGAATCGCCCATACAAAAACATTAAGATAAAATTTACTTAAAGTAAAGTAAAATATCTACACAAATATCTAAAACGTTTATCCTAAACTCAGGACCCCACAAATCAAAATCCGGTCCGAAGTTTAGAAGATCTAAAGTGTACAGAGAAAAAGAAGACGTATTATGTATAAAAGATATAGACGAACTAAATTTCCTTCCCCATTACTAAAATCACTTCTTTCTACAAAAACTAGAACTTTTAAAAATTTAAATTCTAAATCCACCTAAGAATTTTTCTTCATGTAAATTACCATTCTGTAGCACATCTGATAGATAACACAATGTAAATTTCTACAAAGCCGGTTTCAGTAGAAAATGCACTATCCTTGGCAGCCTTTTGTACTGCGGAGTGCCGAGGACACATATAATAACATTTCCTGTCATTTTATCTGAAAGACGGTTCAGCGAAAATATTCGCGTTTTACTAACAGATTCACTTGTACTATCAGCATTTAATTATTGTGATGTAGTTTACGGTCCTAGACTATACAAAAAAACACAGAAGTCTATACAGAGAGTCCAAAATGCATGTACCAGATTTTGCTTTAAAATTCCAAAGTACTCACATGTATCAATAAAAAATAATTAAATAAAAATAATTTGTTGAATATGTCATCCCGTAGAGAGCTACATATGGCGTGCTTTGTTCACAGAATTTTACACACACAAAAGCCAAAGTATTTGTCAGAAAAACTAATTTACTGGCAAGATGCACATAATTACAAACTCGGCACACGATCCCATCTTCGAATTTAAGACTGACGGTCTCCATTTTTTGCAGCACCTCCTCCATATGACCAATACTAATTTCAAACAATGTGGTGTCGTTTGCAAATAGCAAATTAAAGATTTTTAGGCCTCCAATTGTTACTCCATCCGTCCAGTCTTCAAGGGAAATTCTCATAATGAGCTCTGTGTAGTGGTTAAACAGAAGCGGAGAAATAATGCATCCTTGTCGAACTCCAGCATTGGGGTGGAAGTGGCTAGATAAAACTTCATCTGTTCTTACTCCTGCCGTCCCATCTTCATAGAGACGCCTTAGTAGGTGCACAAGATGTTTTGGCGTGCCCATTTTCAACAGAGTCCTCTAGCCTATGCTGGACTGAATCAAACACCTTTGAGATGTCAACAAAGCAAATAAAGGTCGGCTTTTTAAATTCCCTGGCTTTCTCGATTATTTGGCGTACTGAGAGAATTTGCTCACGGGTACCTTTACCTTTTACAAAGCCGGCTTGTTTGGGCGCGATCTCTTTTGACAGGTAGTTCTTAAGACGCTCGTTTAAGATGTGTAGTAGAACTTTGCTTGCTTGTGATATTAAAGCAATAAGGCGATAGTTACTACACACCTTCGTAGAACCTTTTTTGTGAAGGGGGACAAAAACAGTGTGAATCTCTACATGATGCTTTTCCGCTCTTCAGTTGTTTAATTGCAGCTCTTACTTCATTGGTACACTTTGAACCAGGTACCTAAGTGTTCTTAAGTTTAAGGTCTAACAAACTTGGCTACCACGTATAGCATGATCATCCTATCGCAGTCCACTGCTGGACGTAGGCCTCTCCCAAGATCCCTCTCGCCGCTGATCCCTATCCTCCGCTCATCGCATCCAGTCTCTGCCAGCCACCCTCCGCAGGTTATCAGTCCATCTAGCTGCGGGGCGTCCTACATTACGTGCGCAAAGACGTGGTCTCCACTCACTATATAATAAAATTAAAATTAAAACTTTAGGAATAGGCGTTGAATTAATGAACTATTTTTTTTATCGGTTTTTCTACTGTTAACGAGTTAACCGTTTTCTCTCCATTAGGAAACTTTTGAATTTATTCAAGCACTAAGTAAACGGAATTCGACGAACTGCATTCGATCCAACCAAAATGAACAATTAAGCTCAACATATTTTTTTTATTTAATACAAACCGCAAGAAAAAAACAAACAAAACAAAAAAAAAGAAAGAAAATGTATATATTAAACTAATTTAAAATATTTATTATTATTTTTAATTCTAAAATTTGTTTCATTTATTTCTAAATATAAATCATGCTTAAATTATACTATACTTAAATCCTTATAATATACAATATATATATATATAATAATATTACTTACCAAAAATTTCCCGAATAGAAAAAAAAACCATACAAACGAAAAACGGTTTCCAATATAGTGCCATGTGGCAAAGATAAATTTAATAAAATTAATTATAATTATATAATTATTAAAACATATTAAATTATTATTATACATAAAATGAATGACAAGAATTAACACTTTAATTAAATTCAAACATAGTTAAAAAGCAACGATGCGGTCTAAGTCAAAGTCAAAAGTCAAAAATATTTATTTCATGTAAACATTTGGTATTTAGGCATAGTCAAAAAAAAACAAACTATATTTAGTATAAGGTCTTAGTGTGCGCTTGGTTAGGTAGGCTCTTGCATACATAAAATAATTAGAAACCAAACCGAACACACACCACATAACCAACCAGTGTAAGACTAGGTGGTTAGCTGGTTCCATTGACATGTCCATCGTTATCTGCCATGCAATGGTGCCACCGAGCCGACCAACCTAACAGACTATATCTACGCCCCAAATATCCACTATAAGTAATAATTAATATAAAAGTACAAAAATGTATCAATCGGAGCGCAAACACTGACCGCATGTTGGTCCCCCAGAGACACCCCGGAGAAAAAGGCAGCAAGTAAAAAACTCTGGCGTTCCACATATGTACCTGACCATCAGGAGATATGTTTATTTACTAGCTTATAATCATAGCATATGATAATTTACCCTCATTCTGCTGAAGAGCACGAGTAGAACACCCCATAGCAGATAAACCATTTTACAATATAGAAGTAGTACAGAATCACAAAACACTATAGCCCCCCGATGCCCGCGCTAGCCTGTCCGACAATTTTGCGAGACCTCCGCTTTTAACATAATAATTAAACTATGCGTGTCCAGCGGAGATCCAAGGCCCCCACAGCAGCACCCGATCACGGACGTAACGTATGTGTCAGCCATCCTCCTGCTCAACCAGGCCCTTAGGGTGCAGACAGAACCCGGCACACGCGCCACCACTGCAATGACCTTCAAAGGAGAGGAAATCTGCTGGACACATCATATTACTAGGACTCATTACTAGGCCATATGCATTATAGAATCTGAGACACGCGCAAACATCGAAAACGGATATGCATTATGTAGCTCTGTTAACAAAATGATAATTAAAATATATGAAAGACAATATAGTAGGTATATTACCTAGCCAAAATACTTAATATTAAAAATAAATAAAAACAAAAAAGTAATAGTAATAACAAGTTATTACCTTCTCCAAATATAACAAATTACCTAATGTAGAATAAAAATAATATAATAAGTACTTAGTAATGAATTATTACTGTATCACATTTATTAGTTGAGAGATTCCAGTCGCAGGGAGGTATGTTTCGAGACGTCTCTGTCATTAATATAATCATTAACTTTGTAATATGCTTTTGCTATTAAAGTTTGCTTTATACAATTTTTAAATTTTATATCATTAAGTTCTATAATTGAATTTGGCAATTTATTAAATAACCTGATACTGTTTATTAGGAAACATTTATTAGTTTTTTGTAATCTATATTTTGATATATCAATTTTGTTTATATTTCTTATGTTACGAGAAATGCCTATCTGCGTTTTTATTAAATGTATTATAGTTTTTTTTAACGTATAATAAATTTTCGAGGGCAGTGTCATTACTTCAATTTTAGGAAAAAAATCCCGAAGGGATTCGCGGGTCTTCATGCCATAAATAGCTCTAATAGCTCATTTTTGAAGGATAAATATTGTTTCTATGTCTGCAGCTAAGCCCCAGATAATAAGACCATAAGTCATAATACTGTGGAAATAAGCAAAGTACACAAGCCTGGCTGTTGCTACATCAGTTAAAAGTCTGATCTTTCTGACTGCATATGCAGCTGAGCTCAATCTTTTAGATAAAGTGTTTATGTGAGCTCTCCACTGCAGTTTGGAATCGATCGTGATTCCTAAAAACATAGTGGAGTCAACGAATCCAGCTCAGTGCCGCCTAATTTAAGTGAACAGTTGATTACTGGAACGTTTGCCAAAGAAAGGGAATTTCAGGCACTTGGTCTTTTTAGGGTTTAGAACCAAATTGTTTGCCGTAAACCATTCAGAAACCATAGTCAGAGTATTGTTTGCTACTGACAATATATTGTCTTTCCTATCAACTTTAAATAATAGTGACGTGTCATCAGCAAACAGCACTATCTGCGCTATTTCCTATATCATGTGTGGAAGGTCATTTATATATACAAGAAAGAGAAAAGGCCCTAAAATCGATCCCTGGGGCACTCCCATTTTCACAAGAGATCCTTTAGAAACACTACCATCAATGTTGACACATTGTGTTCTGTTTGTTAGGTAGGACCGTATCAGATTTAATGCTACTCCGCCAACACCATAAAATTCCAGCTTACCTAACAAAGTTTCATGATCTACACAATCAAATGCTTTCGAAAGATCGCAGAAAACACCAATAAGATCCTGAACTTTTCCCATGAACTAAATATTTCCTCAATCAATCTAGTACCAGCATTTGTTGTATTTCTACCTTTTGTAAACCCGTATTGATGATTATGTAATAATTCATTTCTTTTAAAATGTATTAATAATTGACTTAACATTATTTTTTCAAATATTTTACTTAGAGCAGGTAATATGGACACGGGCCGATAATTAGTAGGGTCTGTTCTACAGCCCGATTTAAATATAGGGGCCATTTTACTATGCTTCATAAGGTCCGGAAAAACATCCTTATCCACACAGCCATTATAAATATCAGCCAAGATAGGCCCTATGGTGTGAACAATAGGTTCGATTGCTTTTACCGATAATCCCCATAAATCCTCTGTTTTCTTCTTATTTAACATTTTAAAGTGTTTAATAATATCATCACTTGAGACATGTATAAAATTAAATTCTGGAAAATCAGGTAGTTTAACATAACGATTTAATAGTTCCTTAGCAATACTGGATGACGAATTAATGCTATTCGTGACTTCCAAAGGGATATTAACATCTTCAAATAAGCTGGCAACTTTATTTTTTTCAGATATCATTACTCCGTTTTGTCTGATTAAAATGTCATTTTGGATATGTGCGTTTTTACCAGTTTCATTATTAATTATCGTCCATACACACTTAGATTTATTTTCTGACTGTTTTAGTTTAGAGGTAATGAAATTAGATTTTGCCATGAGGCAAACTTTTTTGAATATTTTAGAGTAAATTCTAACATACTTATGAAAATTTTGATCTAAAGTAAAGCATCTCCTGTCATATAAATCATATAAAGTAACTCTGCTTTTTCTAATGCCTCTGGTTGCCCAGATAGCAAAATTCAATTTATTATTTATTTTCTTAGACTTTGTCTTGCATACTTTATCAAATTCTAGGGTTATTAAATTATGTAGATTTGAGTAGGTTGTATCAGGTTTATTAATATTATATTTGAAATTATTAGTTTTTTGTATAATGTTATTATTAAACATTTTTAGTCTATTATCAGTAAGAAGTCTATATTTAATTATTGTATTTTGTGGTTTTACTTGTGCTTGAAAGCTGATCATTAGACATTTATGATCTGAGCGTACACCAGTAATAACAGAGTGGTCTGGAACGGGACAATTTGTGAATATATTATCAATGCAAGTCTGACTATATAAAGTAATCCTAGTCGGTTCAGTAAATATGTTATTTAAATTAAAGGAAGTAAAAAGAGAAATGAGCTTTTGTTTGTCACATGAATCTAACAAAATGTCAATATTAAAATCCCCACATAGAAAAATTTGTTTATTTAAATCATATATTTTCGAGAGTACATCCTCCATAATATCTATAAAAGAATTTAAAGACGATGCTGGGGGTCTGTAGATGCATAGAATACTATATGAGTCTATCTCTGCACATAAAATCTCACAAACACGTTCAACAGATAGTTTTACAATATCCTTGCGCTCTTTATACTTTAAAGTATTTTCAATTAAAATTATAGACCCACCTCCATCACAGGAGTTTCTATTAAAAAAACTAGCAACTAAAAAGTTATTTACATTGACACACTTTTTATCTGACTTAAGCCAGGATTCTGTAAAACACATTATATCCAAGTTATATTTTTCAATAAATAATTCTATGTCAAGAACCTTGCTAGAGAAGCTTTGAATATTTTGGTGAATTAAATTAATTTTCCAAATGTCCTTCTCTATTGTCAAATCTAAGATTTTAAAATTGGTTGTACCACAACATTATTAGTACCACTACTAAATAATGATGAGGAGTCAATACTTAATAAAATATTATTAGCTACCAATGTAGCAATATTTCTTTGTACCTTCATGGGTAGTTTCATGCTATCCTGTGTCCCATTAAATTTTTTAACAAATATGTTTATATCAAAAGGAGTAAACAGATTATTGTAGCCAGTCAAGTTGACGTTTGTTCAATAAAGTTAAAAACGTCAACTGTATACCATGCCGTTGATCGGTTGGCGTTTTTTCAAATCAGTTAAACAAAAGCGTCAGCTGGTTTTTCATCTGGTTGATCGTATTTCGTAAACGTAAAAACCGACAACGTCCCACCTCCAGGAATAAGTATTTTATTTCATGATATTTACCCGGGCGAAGCGGCTCTCGACTCTAGTCAGTCAGTATATAGGTATATAATAGGGTTGTGAAAAAAAAATCGATTGTTAAAAAAAAAAATCTAATTAATCGATTATTACAATTGATTTCCAAAAACAGAAAAATCGATAATTATCAAATCGATTATGTAAAATGCACTTTTTAATCGATTTTTGTAAAAGGACCATCTATGAGCTAGAAGAAGCATTAAGTTGTGAATTTTGCGAAATCTATGCGTTGAAAAAAAGTATAAGTATAGTAGTATAGTAAACTGCACTATCCAAGCACTGGAAGAAAGAAGTACTAAAAGTATTTGAATTAGTTTTTGTTTAGCGAACGTTTATAGAATCAAAGCAATAGTAAATTTTAGGCTGGTGACGAATCCGCATCATTTATCGAGGAATCGAAATGATCTTAAACATCAATGTATTGATCGACCCCTTTTATGGACTTTGTAGGTCTGCTTACCATCAGGTCGATACAAAGTCACGTGCCGTGCGTTCCCCAATAACAACAAATAAGAAAAATACATATTTCGAATACAGGGTGATTTTGAAATGATGTACTTTGGGCTAATGGATGTAATATGAAGTTCTGCTGATCTAATCGAACAACTTTTCCCATGGAATCATATGTCGCAAATGAAAAAAAAATTAGGGTTTCCCATACAAATTGGTTGCTTTAACTTTTTTTAAGGCATTTTTTTTTCATTTGAGACTCATGGGAAAAGTTGTTCGATTTGATCAGCAGAACCTCAAATTATTTCTAAGTATATCTTTTCAAAGTCACCCTGTATAGGTTTTTTTTTCTTTTTAAAGTTATCTATTCTTTAGGTATATATATAAAAAATCTTCAAGACCGAATGCTGGTGCATACTAGGGTTCTGTACATAAAAAAGAAGGAAATGCGGGATAAAGTTACGTTTTGGATTAAAATTTTAATATAATTAGGACTAGTATTATTTTAATGACTACAAAAATGCCTTTTAATTTTTTTGGAAAAAAAAATCGTTTTTTTTCAAAAATGGATTATTTTTGTATAAAATAATCGATATTTGTAAATCGATTAATTAATTGGGAGAAAAAATCGATTATTACTTAATCGATATTTTTCTTTAGATGTCTCATCCCTAGTATATAAGCAATTAATATTTGAAATCTATCCAATGAAGGATATTGATTTCTACAAAAAAATAGTGTCAACTCATTAATGAGCGTTCTATAAGCTAATAAAGAAGTATTTAGTTGAACTCTTAAGGATAAGCTTTAACAAATAATTGTACGTTAAAAATAATAACTAGCGACATCTATCAGACATTTCTGGTATTAAGTTAGGTTATGAAAACAATCTGTGGGCAAAATTTTTCGGTATGCTGCATATTTTGTAACAAATATGCCCTTTGCCAAAAATTTCAAATAAATATTATATAAATCCATACTAAATATATCTACTATACTTTGGCTTTGTATCCGGAGGTCATGGGTTCGATTCCCACCCATAGCAAAAATGGTCTGGGTGTTTATAAAATATAATAGATATCGTTCCTTCTGGTACACATAGTACAAGCCTAGAGCTTAGTTTGTGACCAGAACAATATGTGTAAATTGTCTTATATATTATTATTAATATACAGGGTAGATTTTTGACACGTGACAGTAAAGGCAGGTACTTTAACACAAAACCACCCTATATACTGGGTATTTTTTATCACAGTGAAATTTATATTTATATATATATATATTGTGGTATTTGATGAAAATAATGAAACACGTATATTTTTCCTTTTAGAATCGCCCATACAAAAACATTAAGATAAAATTTACTTAAAGTAAAGTAAAATATCTACACAAATTTCTTAAACGTTTATCCTAAACTCAAAATCCGCTCCGAAGCTTAGAAGATCTAAAGTGTACATAGAAAAAGAAGACTTATTATGTATAAAAGATATAAATGAACTAAATTTCCTTCCCCATTACTAAAATCACTTCTTTCTACAAAAACTAGAACTTTAGAAAATTTAAATTCTAAATCCACAAAAGAATTTTTCTTCATGTAAATTACCATTCTGTAGCACATCTGATAGATAACACAATGTAAATTTCTACAAAGCCGGTTTCAGTAGAAAATGCACTATCCTTGGCAGCCTTTTGTACTGCGGAGTGACGAGGACACATATAATAATATTTCCTGTCATTTTATCTGAAAGACGGTTCAGCGCAATATTCTTCTTTAAAGGCTTTTCATGGAATAGGAAGGTAGTATTTTTCTCTTCACGGTTTGTTAAAAATACCTAAATAAAAGGAAGTATATTTTCATAAAGTTGACGTGAAGCTGATGGCGGTCAATTGCATTAAAATATTAACAATTTTATTAATATTCACAAAAAAAAATCGGCCAAAACCGTTTCAGAGGAGTTTCGTTACAAACAGTGTGATTCGAGAAGTTTATATATTAGATTTAATTTTGTAATAATCTATTTTAATTAAAATTATCTTCAAGAAGTCAATTTTTTTTTGTGAATAAGGCCATAATATTGACCAGGTCTCAGCGAGCCCTGGCAGCCGAAACCCGAAACTTTCAATTGATTGTTGTATTGGGCACGCAAACCGACGTCGCCGCTGCAAAATGGCGGTATAGAACTGACTGGAACCAGCAAACCTCAACAACTGTTCCTTCACTGGTCCTAACAACACCGGACATTGAGGTGGTAGTTAACCACCTCCTGGTGTCTATTGTTTCAACCAAGGAGGCGGCAACGCACAACTCCCTCCATACACGGGCGAAAAACGCCAAGTTCTCCCCTCCACCTCCGGAAAAAACTTCAACATAAGCGGCATTTCCAAAGGCGCTGGCCAGAATTCTGCGACCCCAGGACCAAGCGGACCTGGGAGAAATATGTGTTAGTGTTGCTGGGACACTAGGAGCCTTTCACCTCCTCATCAGGAAACTAACCCAAACTCCCCAATCCGCCAATCCCCTGGTCGACGTAGTAAATAAGCACTCGCTCCCCAGGATTGAGTAGTTATCCTGGAAAACAACCTGATGTGGCAATTTATTCCTACCCTTACGGCAACCAGTCTTTCAACGGTACAATAGTGCAATCAGTGCGAAAATACAGATGCAAAAACCATCAAGTGGCCTAGTCATGTTTCGGTTTTAGTCTGTGGGTTCACCGGTTTTCCGGAGACTCCTGGCTCGATTTCTTGTCGAGATGATAGGCTACTTTCATGGTACGGTACGAAACGAGCGATTGATTTGACGATAAAGCATCGAGAATATTTAAATAGACTCGTACAAATACGTCCTTGTCGCCGCCCATTTCGTAACCCCATCATTTAGCCGGCATAGTGGAGAGATCAATATTGTTAAATAACAATGTATTAATCGACCCCATTCGGGGACTTTTTAGGACTGCTTACCATCAGGTAACTCACTAGGTTCCAGCTAATCTAGGAGTACGGTCGGTCTACGGTCGGGGCCTTTTTTCACATCTAGAAAGCCTTTAACCATGTTTGGCATTCCGGTTTCGTAAATAAACTCATAGATTTTCCACCCATGGCTACGCGGTAGCTCGCTTCCATCCCGAGCAACCGCCACTTCCTCGTGGCCGTGTAGGGAAAAGTCATCGCTGAGAACCCTTACTCACTCTTCCTTAAACAAAGATCCCTTGTTTGTCGCTGATCTCCTCAGCAGAGGTTGCTAGACATTCTCCCTTAGCTCGATATATAACGGATGTGAGAAAAACTGCCGCCATATTATTAACGCGCCGATACCACACTGCTGTACACCAAAATTGAAACCTTGACGACAGGAAGTCGAATGAAAAAATCCGTTAAATACTTGGGATGTGTCATCAACCAGACGTTGAGTATGGCCGACTTGGTTTCCATGGCATAGCAGAATCGATGCTCCGTCCGGTAATTAAGTCAACACTACCGCTCCGTGTTAAGATATCGTTCTAAATGACGTTTATCCGACCCAGCCAACGTATGGCACCAACTTCTATCGTCACGAACAGGGACCTTATTCCGAGTTTGCAAACGTTAAACACGACAAGACGTTGCGTAAAATACAAATATTGAAATATAAGTTATATCCTGTTAATTATAGAGTTGAAATTCCAATGCTCTACACATGTTCAAACTTGCGAAGAATTCGTGTATTTCAATATGGCGGCATTATTATAGCCAACCTAATACAGACTATATAACCATTGGAATAGAACTTATATTTCCATATTAATAGTTTACGCAACATCTTTTCGTCTTTAGCGGTTGCAAACTCGGAATAAGGCCCCAGAACTTATCTCCAGCGCCAGCAGAACATATCTCAGGCGTGGTTTGTTTGCAACCAAACTATCAGAGATGACATAAGGGTCGAATCTCTCGCGGAGATCGTCGAACGGCTCGATCGCCGAATTCACGGCATCGCTCTAACGAGCGCGCGGCTGCTATTTGGCAGGCCTACGCCTATCAGCTTATCGGCAGCGAGCAATCCCCAACTCCAACTCCATCCCCATAAACCAAGTAGCAAGTAGGGACTTGCGCGCCGTGAAGCCAAAACCCGCCAACATAAGAATATTAAAAAATAAAGCTTATTTCATATATGATAATATATTTTGTATTTATATACAAAAACCTTACAGTTTTAAGTGTGTAAAAGATATCCCATTTTTATTGTTACATCAACTAATCAATTGTTTATTTACTCTACAAATCGAATTGTACACAAATAAATCGTTTGCCATTTCGAACCATTCACAAACTGTTCATTTATCTTGCTTTTATTGATCCCGTGGGCATTTGTACTTTTGTAGATAGCATAAAAGAGAAAACCTATATATTTATATACCAATTAAAGTTAACCATTGTTAACACGGGTATTGACGCCTCGAATTTACTTAGAGAATTTTTATCTTATACATTATTCCGTAGTATACAATTTTGATATATCTCGTAAAGTTCAGTCAGCGTTTACAATTACAGCAAAATCACCCAAAATAACATACGTTTTTCGAAGCTTTGAGTTTCCTATATTTTTCTATAATTATAAAATGCAACCATGTAAACAAATACCCGTTAGTCATTCTGAAAAAAATACTTATTTGATAGTGACACCCCCATCAAAATCTGTTGCGTAGTTCAAAAGATCTAAGGATACATGCAGACAGACGCGTAAAGCTACCTATTTTTTATACCACGAAATAGATGCTTGCATCAAAACTCAAACTGTAAACTGTAACTCTCTGTAATTGTAACAATTAAAGTTAAAGATGGCGTGCTATGTAAATTATCGGACGCCATTTTTAACTTTAATTATATTTGGTGCAACTCCGGCTTAGTAAAAAAAAATAGGTGCTTTTAAATAATTATTTCACACCCATCGTAAAGCTGTTATGCAATACCTATTGTAACTTGTCAGAAGAATTTAATTACTATAACAATTTATAATCTTGTCAGATCTAACCTACGAGTAGTACAGTTAAATACTATAACCTGAGTAACTGAGTGTTTTTGACAGGTTGTATTAATAAAATTGGTTTTGTGAGCCTACTATACGCCATCAAGTCTCTAAAGTGTAATCTAACTGTCCCTTAATATATTCTTAACCAAAAATACAAAATGACGTCAAAATTTAGGTAAAAAATAAATAGGAGTTTTGACCCCGCTGTTTGAACCCTTCGCTATCTAGCTTAAGTATATAGTAATGTTTTTTCGCCCAAACGCCTGAGAGAACAGAAACTGGGAGATTGCCATGCCATTTTGGTGAAGCGACAGATGTTACATTCTAGAAACTTGTACAACTCGAAATGAAAATTCACAGCGTTGTTGGCTAGCATGCACTTTTAGGCGTTTTTATAGTTATTTTTTTGTATTAAAACTTTATCTCTTTAGGGTTTGTTTTTTTTTTTTAAAGGAACGCGTATGTGGAGTTTTCTTGACTGTTATTCTCATAGACCTAGGTGTGCTTGCCGCCTGATATTTTAATTTAGGAATGATCCAGTCCCACATAATAGGTAGTAAAAATTGTTTTATAGCTCAGGTAAAAAAAGATTAACTTTTTTTACCTGAGCTATAAAACAATTTCATATATTAAAAAAGATATGTATAAGTAAAAATTATTTTACAGCTTAATATAAAATTGTATTATATTTGTTTGCCGAAGCTAGAGTGGCAAAATTTTTGGTATTATAAAAGCAAGGTTTGCATCATTTAAGGGACGTTATAAATGTTTTGATAATTAAAAAAAAATGCCTTCTCCACACAAACTAGTAATGTTAAAATTACCAATTTGTATAGGAACAAATTTTTTTTCATTTGCGACCCATGATTCTATGGCTAAAGTTGTTCGATTTGATCAGCAGAGAATTCACCCTGTATAGACACATTAGCCTATAAAAGTAATACCTATATACAGTAGTGTATATATAAGAGCGTGTCTTGGCTGATTGACTGACTGTCTGGCTTACTCTTCATTCGAAACTACTGAAGCTAGGAACATAAAACTAATTTTATTTTATTGTTGGCGCCCAATAAGAAGGGATATTTCAAAATTCGAATCCCAAGGGGTGAAAAAGGGTGATAATTTTTTTTTTGGGTAAATTCAATCTCGCTAATGGTAGGTGCTATAATATAAACTTCACACTCATTCTTCTTTGCAGAGGAATAAGGGGGTGATTTTTCTATCTGTTATATGGTACAGCTGTGGAACACTTCTGAGTAGACATGTTTCACTATTTTTTGGAAATTTGAATAAGGGAACATGGGACAGAAATTTAGTGGTGCTTTTTTTTGTAGTATCACAAGAAGCATGAAGTTTTGTATGTATACTCGTTTATAACTAAACGCCATGAACTTTACAATTTTCTAATAATGATTATTTCTTATAATACGATAAATATGTTTTAATTATTATTTTTTTGGGATTTTCTTAACGGGAATAATGAAAAAATACCAATAGACAGAAAACGGAATAGATTATTTTTGAGTTTTTGCGAAAGGCACGGCAATTGATTTTATTATATAGAAATACAACTATAAAATATGTAAATGTTTTCTTCGTTATTCTAAATACTTGTTTTTGAAACTTACAAAGCGAGCCACCTCTTTGCTTTTAATTCCAGTAATAGTTCTATTGTCATTCATAATAATTAGAGTATCAGCCTTGTTATGACGTTGTTTAAGTTTTCCATTTTTATAATTGACAAAATAAATTTTTGGTAAAGATTCAATTTCTTTCATGTTACTATCTTCAGGAAAGACAACATATATAACAGTCCGATCGTTTATATCCACATTTTCGGGGGCTGAAACAACTAAAATTTTATATTTTTCCAGTGGTTGACTCCAAAGTGGTATATTGATATAATTTCCAGTACTCCAGTTCTTGTCACTTACAATCTTTTTTTTTATTGGATTAAGGATGTTTGCCTTTATATTTGTGTTTTGTAAAACTTCATTCCCTACAGAAGGTTGATTTAGATCAACCTCCAAACTATTATCTTGAAATATTTTCGCAACAAGATCTTCAAAGTATTTCTTTCCGTTTTCTTGTATCGATTTGGTGAGTTCAGAGGCGTCATTGGCCGGATAAAGGGATCCTGGATGCAATGTTAAGCATATAATCGTAGCGATGAATATCTGAAAAAATATTTCAGTAATTCATGTATGACTTAACATTTTAGACAATATATAACTCAACTAAAACATATTACCTAAGAAATTTTTATCATCTAAATTTAATGCAAAATTAATTAAGTTTACGCCTGATGAAAATATCATAACAAAATTTAATAAAGGAATAGTTTTAACAACCGCAAAAATGGTTTCAACATCGTTCCGGCAAAGGCTTGTCAAGTTCAATAACCACAAGAATAATTCAGGCGTTAAATTGTTATTTAGTTGAACAATATTAGGTATTTATTTTAATACAGTTTTTTTTTATTTATACTACTTATAGGTTTAACTCATTAATATATTTTTAACTCACTAAAACTGTAGCAACCTTTGACTTATACCTATAGTTATATATCAAATTTTCGAATGATAATATAACAAAACTTGTTTATTCTAAAAATAAAATATAAATATTTGACAGCCTTTGTAAACTTGTTGACTAAAGGCGCATCTTTGGCGTTGTATCCGGAGTTCGGGGGTTCGATTCCCACCCATGGAAAAAAAATATTAGTAAGTTTTTTTGTACAGTTTATCAATAGTCTGGGTATTTATAAAATATAATATGTATATATATATATAATATTATATCGTTGCTTCTGGTACACATAGAACAAACCTGGAGCTAAGTTTGTGACCAGAGCAATAGGTATGTGTAAATTGTCCTACATATTTTTATTATTATTTATTATTATAATAAATAATTTAATTAAAAAAAATATATTTATTATTATAATAAATAATAATTATTATAATAATAAATTATTTATGTGTTAAAATAATAAATTATTTATTATAATAATAAATATATTATTATAATAAATAATTTATTATTTTAACACATAGCAACACATCAGAATCCCTTGCTAAAAGTCTGTTCGTAGGATTTTAGGGCATAATTTGTACCTTGTTTTATTAAATTGTTTACCATTCGGGTAAACAATTTAAATTTATGTAAAGTAAAGAGGGTGTAATCACCAGTATAATATAATTTATGTAAGTATTACATATTATGTAACATAAATCCGTTTTAAAATTTTAAACCGATTTCGACAAATAAGGTAACCTACGAATAGCATCGGCGAAATGAGGACCCGCTGCTGGGTACCCAGCACCCAGGGCCTCATTGTTTAAACGGTTCTAGGGAGCCAAATAAGCACCCGTGATGGTATTTATTTATTTATAGGTAGCCATATAAGTAGCTTTTCATAATTTCAATGAATTTATTTTTTGTTGGAGATAAAATGGAGGCGTAAATATAAAAAAAAAACCTATAAATCTATGTATCATGGCATATCATAGGGTATCAAAAACCAAAATTTTAAGACGATTTCAAGTACCTAATATAGATTTTGTTTAAAATTCCAAATAGCGGATTTATACGTCATAGTGTCAATAAATAAAAATAATTTAATACAATCCCGCGTGGAGTAATAAATGAAAGATTTTTTTGAGGGTAATTATTTTTTTAAAGGAATATACTAAATATTAATGAAATAAATTATAAAATGATTAGGTGAAATTTACGTGAATAATCTAATTTTATTACGGATTCTAAAAAGTAGGCTGACTAAACTCAATTAAAAATCACTTACCTACTAAGACTATTATTAATCACGGATGACTTATGGCCACATGATGGCACAGTGTTCGGATGCTCTTAAGAACTAAAAAACACTTTTTTTTAATTTATCTTATAAGGAAGGATATACACGAGTACCTTCAGGCCGTATTAACATAAGGCTGTCTTAAAGTTTAAGGTAGTTTTACATACCTTTTTATAATACATTATTATAAGTCTAAGTTGGTCTGAAACGTCTGAAACCGTTAAAAACAATACGCTTAATTGCACTACGCACTACTGGAGGCATGTTGAACAATACATGTTATTGAAAACTGATCATTGTTTGAGAAAATATCATCGGTATCATCATGATATTATGGTACAAATAACAAATTATAAGGACGTAACATTGTATAAAGCATTCAAGAGTTCACAAGTTCACTTAAAATCTTCTATAATTCAAGTTATTAACAAAATTTATTCAATACTTTATAATCTGAATAAAATTATCGCTAACATAAAATTATATTACTTAAACCAGTCTAAGTTTTAAAAGGCAAAATGAACTTAAGAATTTATTGTTAATTTACATATTATATAATAAATTCTTTGAATTAGGATAATGGTTTTTCCAGATTCCTATTTCCAATATCGTCCTTAATTATCAATCTCGATGTCGCAATTATAAATAAAACTTGTTTTTAATATGGAATGATTTTATTATTCCTTTAACACATTTAAATTTCACGTCTTATTACTGGCCACTCAATAACTATATATTTTACGTACATTATGAAATATTATTTTTATAACAATTATCTATTGGGCACTAAACTTCGGAGGGCCATAAGTTTCATGAGGTAGACCTTGACTAGAACCTACAAAGGAGTCTACATCGCCACCCGAGTATTGGCTCTGGGTGAGTGCGCTGCTTCCGGAGTGACCTCCGACTTGTGATTGTGCTGACGATAGGCCGATCACTTGATTGTGACCAGTGCTACCGCCTCCAAAGGCATAAGATCCTGACGTCGATCCTTCAGCTGTCGCCGCACTGATGGCTTCGTTACCACCGGCCAAGGCTTGTTCCGATCCAAAGATATTTGAGCCTGATAAACCTCCTTGCTGAACGAAACTGGATGAGTCTGATGAGCCTGCGATAGAACCTTGTCCCTTACTATAGTCAGCTACAATGTTATTGATTACTCCCTGTGAACCTTCCTTGCTATTATATTTAATAAAGTATACTTCGGGTTTGGTCGGTTTTTTTTGTTCTACTTTAGGTAATACAATATCGGCACCCTCTTCAGGCTTCTTGACGAGCACATAGACGATGGTCTTCTCTTCGTTTTGCTGTTGCAGTGGAATATATTGTGGGGCAGGTGCGGCTTGGGAAGGCGTCTTGATAAAGATTATTTTGTAATGTTTTTGAGGAGCGGGTAGCACTGGAGGTTGACGATAGCGAGGGGTTTCCGGCTCTTCGGGTGCGGCGTGAACGTAGAAGTGCTTATACACCTGAGCCGGTTGCTGATGCGCTTGGTTGTAATATTGCTGATATTGGTACTGGTTTGCATGTTCATATTTATGTGCAGTCTGATATTGATAAGGCTGCTGTTGTTGATAACTGCCCTTTGAGCCTGATGTAGCAAAGTTCTGTGAGCCTACTCCAGCTTGATAGTTACCAGAGTTCTGATATCCTTGTTGTGCACCTGAGCTTCCGAACACACCTTGGTAACCGCCCTGGCCGCTCTGAAGTCCTTGGAAGTTGCTTTCCTGATTTTGATAATTTAAATTTTGACCTAAGTTGCTTGATGCATGACTGACTTGCGCTGCGTTTGCTAGGTTGCTAGCGCCAGTATATAGGTGACTACCAGCATATTGTCCACCAGCATATTGTTGTCCACCAGCATATTGTTGGCCACCAGTTTGGCCGCTTGCATATTGACTATTACTGGATAGTTGGTGGCCCCCAGAATGTTGATTGTAAGGCACGCCGTAGGAAGTGTGTGGTACTTTGTATTGGTAACCGATGCCAATGTCTGCTGTAACTGCTCCTATCAAAAGGACGATTGCCTGAAACAATATATATATATATGAGTGCTGACGTTCGATATAAAAATATTCTCCGTCGCCGTTTATAAAGGATATAATAGTCTAATAGATATTTAGCTGAGCCTCAACTTATTGTGATGTGTGATATATGGTGTTGATACCTGCTTCAAAGTTCGTAACCCACAAGTTGGTAGGTGACTGAGTAAACAATCTGATAAGGATTTAGGTGTACCAGAATCTCATAGCATAGAAAAAAAAACATAATAACAACTGTCACCTGTGGTATTTAAAATAAGAGATTTGTCATTTATTGCGGAGATTTCTTATTTATTTTAATTTAAATATCTAAAAGCGTCTCAAGCGAGAAATGTCCCAATTTCACATAAGATTTTAGTAAACCTATAACCAAATTCATTAATTGTGTCCATCTATATACTTTTATATGTTTGAGAATACAATGGACCGTGCACAAAATCTCTACATTTTTTTTTTATGTTTGTTTAGGTCCCTGGTTTGAATCCCGGTGTGTACCAATGAGTTTTTAATTTAAAAATGTATGTACATTTGTTTGACAACACGACTATAGTGCCTCGGAGAGCACGTTAAGCTGTCGGTCCCGGTTTCACTATACCAACTTGTGAAACTGTTTATAGATGGATTATTGAGTCTATTCAAAACATCGCAACGAGCTAGCCACTTGTTCGGTGTAGCCTCATACCATCGGCTACAACGAGGTGGGATTAAAACCCCTCCGCTGGGTACCCTGGGGCCGTCTAGGCGGTCTTGGGCGCCGTAAGGCACCCGTGATGATACATATGTGTTTTGTGACTATTTCGTAACAGCATTCTTAAACTTTTTTAAGTAGATCAATCATAAATGTTGTTGAATTAAAAAATATGTATTTTAAACGTATATTAATAATGTATTTTACATCTTTACCTCCACTATCATTATAACGCTACATAATAGGTTATGTTGCAATAGTAATTTTGAGACGCATAGGTAGTAGGAGAACGAGTGAGTAAAGACCATTGACCGTCAAAATTGTGGTTTCGTAATATAACTAGTTTAACTTTTTTCTTGGTATTTGACCTGCTTAGGTGAGGTATACAACCTTATATTTATCATACCATTGTAGTATTTACTTTCTTTAGACAGAATAGTTATTTATTATATGATAAAAATTACAATATTGTAACAATTTTCATTTATAATTTTTGGTTTGCAGAATTTTGTTTGTCTCAAGTATGAGTATAAAAGTATAAGTAATATTTATATCATATTCATTAAATAGAATCGATTTGATAAGACCTTTTATTATATTATTAATATAATGTGTTTTAAACTTTTGAAGTGGGTAGACAAATAATATGAAAACGGGTCAACAAAAGCTAATTATAAAAAAAAACATTTACAATATTACATTTCCTAACCGCACCTTGAACCGAGACTACCACCTCGACAATAAATCGATACAGTAGTCTCCTAAAAACCCACAATCTAAAACCAAAACAGCGTTTAATTTCAAGGAATCGTTTCATTATGCAACTTCTCTTATAGTTTATATTTCTATAGGTTTGTAACACAATTCCCTAAATGCTAATGAATATTTCCTGCAATTGCTTCGATAAAATCACGTCATTTAAATTAATTAATATTATATTCTCTGTTAATTATTTTAAGAAGTATTTTTTATATTTATAATATATATTTTAACAAGGTTCAAAAAGTGTAGTTTAATGTTATCAGTACTAAATTTTTTATTTTTTTTTGTATGGATAGATTTTCTTTTTAGCAAAATTTTAGGTTTTAAACTTAGTTTATTTTTAGGTAATAATTGTTTCTATTTAGTTTTTTTTTTGTTATTTTAGGTATTAGTTTAATTTTTATTTAATTGTAATTTTTTTCTGAATAAATAATATAGTACTAAATTACAATTTAGTTTTAGAACAAAACAATGAAACATTTACAGTTTCGTATTCAAAAATTTGTAACTGGATGAGTAGGTAAATAAACGCAATGTAGGTAGGTACTTATATGAATATATAGGGTAGTATAAGCCAGGTTCACGGGTTCGCTATAAATTTGAGGTTTAAATGTCCCAAATCGATTACCTACGTAGAAGACCTTAAAATAGGGTAACCGTCCTTGATTACCCCACCTCAGTATTAATACAAAAATATTAAAATCTATAACTGTGTTGCAAATATCAATAAATTACTAACGGGTCTACAACCCACGACCCTCACTTGTACGGCAAGTTACTCAACCACTGAGCCATTAAGGTATAAGTTAACCGTTTTTTTTTACCTATTTTATTTTAAAAAACTTTCATGATGGATAAATGTTATGGTTTTAGTCTTTGGGTTCACCGGATTTAAGTTTATTCCATCGATTTCTTATCGAAGTGATTGCCTCAATAGCAATCGCTTATTGCATTTATTAAATTATATAAAGGTATCTAATAAAAAAAACATTTTAATTATAATTTATTTTCGGTCAAGAAAGTAGTTTATCAAATTTGACAAAACTTCTCGTGTAGCAAAATATCTCTAAGGTTGAGTGAATTAAAACAATAAATACACGTAATAAAGAAAGCTTCAACTGTCAAAATATTCTACAAAGGAAAATAAACCATATAGTTTTATATCGTGCAAATAAATTTCAACCATAGTACCTAACCTATTTTATGTGTAAGCATTTCTCTAATAAGACAATATAATATGTTCGTGTAGTTTTCTTAGAGAAAGCAAATAATCTGCTCATTTTAAACAATTTAATCGACACCAAATCGGCAGTTTTACTAAAATGGTTATTATTTATTCTTATAATATAATTACAGAATGACTGTCTTAATTTATTGATGTTTTTTTTAGACAGTCCGTTTTAGAATATTTATATTGAATGTTGCCCTTTTCCTATAAAACTGATTTTCCATATGACGAGATTTTTACAAGATATCATTTACCTCATACTAAAATTTTAATTTGGTACCTGGCTCATTTTAAATCATATGTGTTTTTACTATTTATAATGATTTATAAGTACATATATTATTTTAACTTTAAAGTGGGCGTTAACTGTAAAGCTTACACTAAATAATCGTTCATCCGAAAAGGGGTCGTTTAAGAAAGCTAACGCAATCTAAATTGGGATGCGTACCCTATCGTTTACGGTCTGGGTTTATATCTACATCTTTATCAACGTATAAATTTAGCTATTTTTGGAACGTAGTTTTTTATGGCAACATGGCATGTGACTTATTACCTTACAATTACTGATATATCAGACCTCGAAGTCCAGGAATGGGGACTGTCAAACGGTTTTACTTTACATCGGTTTTGGCCGTTACTAATTGGCTGATAGAATAGTTTTCATTAGGTACAATAGTATATATTCTAAATGACATTCTCATACGAATCATCTTCCTATTACAATCTTATAGATATTTTAATACCAATATAAGTTTTTTTTGCCCTCCCAAAACATGCATTGTTTTTTGTTAAAATCATGAAGCTAAAAAAACACGTAGCGGCGCGCGGACGGGCACGGTTTTTACCTTCATGCTAAAATATTATTTATTTAGTAGTTAGAAAGAATGAAAAAAATAAACGCAAATCTATTTTTTTTTTCATATGTTTCTAACATATAATATACCGTCACGGGTGCCTTTTTAGCTCCCAAGAACCGTTTAAACGGCCTCAGGGTACCCAGCGGAGAGATTAACCCGTCCTCATTTCGACGCTGGTATTCGGAGGCAATACCAAACAAGTGGCGAGCTTGTTGCGACGTTTATCATGGTATCGGCTTGTTGTATAAAGCGGTCACCCATCTCAGAGCCGGCCTTGTTGATATCTGCTTAACCTTATTGTCAGTTGTGCAATGGCTTAACCACTAGGCTGGGGCCGCTTATAGTGGAATTCATTAAATCAAAAGAATAAATAGAGACTAACTCAAACCTAAATGACTTATTAGATGAGTAGGTACCTTGCCACAAAAGCAAATATCGAAGGTTCGGGTACCAGAGAAAAAATAACATTGCAAATTTTATATATAAAAAAATAAACTTAGAAATAATATTTAGTTTTCTAGCTCAAATATACCAAAAGGCTATACAAGGCTCAAAGTAAATTCCAATTTGTAGTCAGCGCATGTGCAGGGTTCAGTTACGCTACATTTATTTGCTAGATCCTGCAATCCTGAAAAAAATCGCATATAGAGCGTAGTATAAAATACAAATCGAGTACTATGTTTTTTTTTTTTTTTATAGGAGCACCACATTTTAGCTTGTATCTGCCTGACTTTAAGCAGACCAGTCAGACCAGAAAGTCTAAAAAGGGTCAATTAATATATTGTTGCTTAGCAATATTGATCACTCCCACTATGCTAAACGATGCGGTTACGAAATTGACGGCAACAAGGATAAAATTTGCATTATGAGTCTGTTTTAATAATATCCTCACTGCTTTATCGTCAAATCAATCGCCTACTTCCTAACCACACCCTGAAAGGAGACTACTACAAAAAAACCATGCAGTAGAATCCTGGAAGCCAGTAAACCCAAATACTAAAACTGAAACATGCCTTGGTTTTTATTTTTAATTGTTTTCTCTTTACCAATAAGTTATTTGGGTTAATACTTATATAATTAATGTTAAAATAAAATGTAAAAAAAGATTTGATTGTTTGTTCCGGTTAAACTCAAAACTATAAAAAATATTTATATTAGCAAACTCTATTATCAGCGAGTAACATGGGCGAGTAATTAGTATTTTATTTATATCCCGATTTCTTTAAAATTAAACGGCGGATGAAACCGCGGGACTTTGCTAGTTCGAAAATAAACAAATAATTTCAGTAATTTGTCTTCATGATAAGCAACCACCTAATTCCCTAATAAATAATTAAAACGCGTTTCTACATCATCAAAATCTAAGTGGGTGAAAACGCGGTAAGTACTTAGCGGACACATTCTGTTTCTCATAACGTGAGCGTTAGATTGTCAAAATAACGAATTCCGTAGCGCGCTCTCCTCCAATCAGAGAAGGTTAAACAACTACTCTGATTGTGCTCTGAGGAGAGCGCGTTAATAGCGGAAATCGTAATTTGACAATCTAACGATCACGTTAAAAGAAACAGAATGTGTCCGCTGGATTGTTAATCGAAAGGTACGACTGAATGAAATGAAATGGTATACTCAATAATAATTAAATTATAATGCGTTATTTAAAAAGGTTTTAGATGTTCCAATTAATTTAGTCATTTCATTAATTTTCATTCCCTTTGTGGGATTTTATTTAGTATGTACAGTGCGCGGCGATATAAATAAACAACAACCCACTCTATACCTTTGAATTAAGGTTCGAATTTCGTTGAAAAACCTTGACGCCTAACGTACTAGCTTTGGGTAAACAGATATTATTTTGTAGAAAAGTGTGAAAGGGTCACACGTTTCATCCACGGGGCAAATGTAACGCGTTTAAAATGTTTTCCGCGTAGCCTTTTTTTAAGCTTTTTATGATAGTAGATAATATTATTATTTTATAAAAGGGGTTGTTTTACTTTAAGAATTAGATGTACGTATTTTGATAACATTTAATTTAAAATAATCATTATATTATTTTTCTATAAGGCTAAAAGATGATTTAAGTTATATATCAAAAACAACTTTATTAAAAACAAATTAGACAGAAAATGTATGATAAGATTTATTACCTTCACAATCGAAAACTAACATATTAGTATATATTTCTATGACAAGGCGGTTTAAAATATTGTTCCTCCCTATGTGCATTTATAGAATCGGTCAGCCTCAGCTTCTCAGCTTGTTCGTAAATATAGTCATATTATTAAAAAGAATAGTTATACTAAGCTCTAGGCTTGTACTATATGTAACTGAAACAACTTTATTAATACTTATTATATTTTATGATCACCCAGACCATGACAAAATGTACAGAAAAACTACATTAACAATTTCTGTATTACACCTGCCTCACTTATTATATGCTTTGATTGTTCCGAAGGTATGATTGGTAGAGAATGCCCAGCGGCATTAAGCCTGCCTATATATTTTATGCAAAAAGTTGTTTTTTGTCAACGCCAAAGGTGCAACCACCAGTCTACAGAGGCTGTCCAAACATGATATAGATATATTTTATAACTTAATATATTCATATTAAGTTTTTTATCCAAAAAATACTAAAGCTTAAACATTTCTAACAATGTGATAAAAAAAGTAGAAAGTAGTGTGCAAGGCCAAAGCATGCCCGCTTTGGTATTCACGGCCTGGGGCAAGTTACGCAATATTCACTGGGTCACTGACGTCAACGGACCTATATGTGAATGACCATTGTTCTGACAAAAGGGTCGTCTATTCGGGTTTTTTTTAATGAAAGGCGAGGGTTGAACATGACTATTTTATAAGATATGTAAACATAAACATAGCTAGGTACTTTAGTTATATGGTCTTCACCATGAAGGTAAAAACCGTGCCCGTCCGCGTTGGCGCGGGGCGCGTTTTTTAGCTTCATGGTCTTCACTATATGGAGCATAAATTCATTCTTCAATAATGCTGTGTGAACAATTTGAACCAATAAATTTTCTCAACTAAATGTGAACTATTTTGGCCGTTATATTTAAAAATAACGGCCTTAAATTGTTATCCTATATCATTAGTTACTTTGATATTATAAAAAAAAATGATTCCGGATTTGGTAAACGGGTTCAATGTGTCATAATTATAATGTTTGTCTATGTGTTTTTACCTAAACAGTTAACTTTAATAAACCTATACCGCGTTTTGAATTCTTTTGAAAGAAAAAAGTAGTATTTTTATTTTATATTTTTATGTTTAGAGCTTACAAAAATAGCTACTATATATTTTATAAAGCACAGAAAATGTATTATTTAACTTAATAGTATAAACTTGCAAACGGATTTATTATAAACATAAACATATTATTATAACCATTATTAAAAAAAAAACGAAAGATATTATTATAATAACGAAAATCACTTCCACCCACTCCCACCTCGTCGTAGCCGATGGTATGAGTCTACACCGAAAAAGTGGCTAGCTCGTCGCGGTGTTTCGAATAGACTCAATAACCCATCTATAAACAGTTTCACAAGTTGGTATAGTGAAACTGGGACCGACAGCTTAACGTGCTCTCCGAGGCACTATAGTGGTGTTGTCAAACAAATGTACATATTTTTTTTTATTAAAAACTGTACATGTATGTAGGTAGAATAAATTATTTTAAAATTAATTAATTTTATTTTTGTGTATGTTCAATAAATAAATGATTTTAACACTTAACGGCACGTTTTTCCGCCCCGAACCGTAGGCCGCTGCGACTCAATATTTCACTATTATTTTGATTTAAAAATATATGAAGCCATTATAAAAAAATATTTATTTTTAAATAACGCCTGATTCAATTATATATATTTATTTTTAGTAAAAGATGTGAATTTTTATTTGGTATAATTAGTATTTTGACGTAGTAGTCTAAGATTTATATAAACTTTTAAAAAAATCTTGTGGTTTTTTATTCGATCGAGCGAAGTAAAATTGAATACGTTTTGAGTCCCACACAAATACCAATAAAACAGTTTTCTATGACATATATTTGTTCACTGTTTAAAAGTTATCATTTCCACGGTTAAAACATAAATTAAAATATCGTTAAAACTGGAAAACGCTGAATAATATAAGTATATAATAATATAAGTACCTAGATAAATTAAATATAAAAACTTTTAATAAAATAATGTTCAAATCAAACGCAGGAATATACAAAAAAAAAAAATAGTGGGTATTATGTAAACAATATAAATAATTATACATGGCCAATTTGATAATCGAACATAAAACTATTGTCGGAAGTGTGTTTTTTAAAATGAGGTAGAAAAAAAGATGGCATCAAAACATTGGAATATGATGAATGCCAAGGTTGGTATATCTTTAAAACGCAGCTGCACAAAAACAAAAATGTATACGTCATCTGTGATATTTCATGTTTTTATATTAGTTATTTATTTAAAACCTAGGTCATAGTCGTATTTACCTAATATTTTAACTTTATAATAAAGCCTAGATCTGCATATTTTACAAATTTGTTTTTTTTTATTTGCTCATAGTTACAAATACTTACAATTTTTTTTTCTATTATATTTTCAATTAAAAATAGCAATCAATATTAAATTAATTTATAAATTGAAATTATAAATTCATAAAGCAAAACGTTTTTTATAGTTCTTTAAACATATTTTTAAAACATTCTAATAAGTCTTTTGATTAATAAATTTGAAGTAATTAATTTTTTTAAATAAATTTTTATTGATAAGTAGTATTTTATTATTATTTTTACTAATTTATATAAGTAGGTAGTAGAGTTTTATTATTTATTTATTTATCATCACGTGTCACATTTCCCACCTCGTCCGCGCTAATTGTATCTAAATGAACCAAACAGATGGCGAGCTCTTTGCGGTGTTCATAAAGAAATAATTATACCTAGATATAAAGTACTTTATAAAAAATAAATAATAAACTTAAAAAAATATCTAAACAAGTTTACAAACATCATGGCTACAACTGCAACTTCAAGTAGATTGCAATGGATTTTTTTCAAGCGATCTTGTTTCTAAGTTTAGTAAATATTTGTACAATTGATGAGCAAGCGTCGAGCATGTCGAAATCCGCAGCTAGAGTCTACACAATCAAACGTGTGAACTTAACAAACTTAGTTGGGTTTCAAGTTTGAATGCATCTTTACGGTACATTTTTATTGTAGATTTCCGATCAGTTTCATAATACGAAAACTGATTCGTATTTATTACAAATAAGACAAACAATTTTATGATATACGTCTGTTTTATGAATAAAAAACTTAACTGGATACCTAACAGTAATTTTACTATGATTATAATATATCATCAATTACACTTATTAATTATAATATATTTGTGATATTTAATATAATCGAGAAAACTAATATAATCAAGCTAACTAATATAATCGAGATATCTAATGTACTTAATCAAGATAATTAATATAATCGAGATATCTAATGTACTTAATCAAGATAATTAATATAATCGAGATATCTAATGTACTTAATCAATATAATTAAGCGAGGTAACTAATATAATCAAGCTAACTAATATAATTGAGATAACTAATATATAATAACTAATATAATTGACGATATATTATAATCACAGTAAAATTATTTTACAAAACTGTTCTTAAGTAACTTAATCAAGATAATTAATATAATCGAAATAACTATTATAATCAAGCTAATTAATAAAATCGAGATAATTAATATAATCGAGTTAACAGATATAATCGAGATAACTAATATAATTAAGATAAGAAGGTGCATTTGAATAAGCTAAAAGCAAATGTAAATACATTGTAATTATGCCTTTGTAAAAGCTACAAAGTTTTTCCTTTTATATTAAATAGCGGAGGGTATTATTACCCTCTACGTAATCTATGATAGTTAATGCATTGGTCGCGTGTCGCTTTTATTTTGGTACCACAAGGACGTTCAACAAAGTTGTGGTAAAAAAGATACCTACGGTGAGCAGCAAGGTTTAGATATTTAAAAATAATGTATTAGAAATAATATCATTAAAAATTGAGTAGTATGGAGTTCTGTAATACACACGTAACAGTGTGATAATAGTATAGATGTAAAAATAATTAAATCTTAATACAAAGATCATATTGGGTTTATTTCTTTACATCACTATTCACTAAATATATCAACCTAATAAATATATTATTTTGTGATAATGTTATTTAAATATTTTTCACTGAATGTAAACCTGCAAACAATAGTTCACGGACTTTTTTAAGTCTGCTTACTATCAGGTAGATACAAAGTCACATGCCGTGCTCCAATAAAAAAATATAAAAAACAGTAGATTATAGGAGCATAAATAGTATACAACTCATACATATAATACAACTTTAATAAAAAATTTTTTTTATTAAAGTTGTTTAAAAAAATTTAATACCGGATGAAGATTTTCTAAAACCAGAAATAAATCCAAAAATAAACAGAATAGAAAGATTAATTTATATTCAAGGACATCAATAAACGGCATTAAATACACATAAATTTGCTTCAACATAAGTGTTTTTGTCTATATGTAAATGTCAAAGAGTAAGCCCATCCTGGACATCTGTGAGAAGCTCTGACATCATCAGATCCTAGATTTAATTAATTATTATAAATCACTGAATTATTTTTGAATAACATCCTTTTCGACATTCCTTTCATTATTTTTATATATTCTATTCAATTATATTAGTATATTAAAATTAGAAAAGTATATGTTGTATATTAATTATAGAAAAACAGTCGTAGGGAATCAGTTGTCGCATCCAGAGATACGATAACACTTTCTGTTTTGCCTCTCTGGACCTCTAGGACTATTCATTTAAATAAAGAATTTGCCTACGCTTGGGATTAAAGGTGTGCGAACCTCATCGCTGTCTGTGTGGTAAAGATGTCGGCGAGTTGGGTCACCACGGACTCTCGTGTTCTAAAAGTGCTGGCCGATTTTTCCGTCACAGTGCCTGTAATGACCTTATCCGTAGGACGCTTGCCATGGTCTCGATTCCGTCTATTTTGGAACCCAACGGCTTAAATCGAGACGATGGCAAGCGACCAGACGGGATGACTTTGGTACCTTGGAGTTTGGGACAGTCTCTTGTATGGGATTTTACTTGTTGTGATACATTGGCTCCCTCCCATCTCCAAGGTACCTCAGTGAAAGCAGGGGCTGCGGCGGAACAGGCGCAACTAAGCAAGCGTCGAAAATATCAATCAATTATTAAAGATTATATATTTTCGGCGTTTGCTGTAGAGACGATGGGTCCGTGGGGGTCTGAGGCAAAAGCCTTTTATAAGGAAATTGCCCCCAGGCTCGTCGATGTTTCGGGAAACAATAAAGCTGGCAGCTATTTCATACAAAAATTGAGTATAATAATTCAAAGAGGAAATGCTGCCAGCGTATTGGGTACCATGCCACTAACAGACAGTGATTTGGAAGAATATTTTAATTTATAGGTAAGTATTTTTAATTTTAATTTTGTTTTTAATTATTTTATAGTTAATACTTTAATTGTTCTCTTTTTAGTAAATAAATAAAGAAGATGTTGGGCTTTTTATATTTATAATGAAATTGAAATAAGTAAAATAAAATAATAAATACTATCACAGGTGCCTTTTAAGCTCCCGAGAACCGTTTAAACTGCCTCAGGGTACCCAGCGGAGGGATTAACCCATCTTCATTTCGCAGATGGTATTCGAAGGCAACACCTAACAAGTAGCGAGCTTATTGCGGTGTTTAAGATAGCATAGCCTCGTTGTATAAGTTGAAATAAGTATTTAACAAATTTAATGAAAATATCTACCTACACCAAATTTTCAACATAAAATAATTTTATTAAATAGAGTACCTATACTTAATGAATTTCCAATTAGTTTTATTAATATATCGTTTAAGCTATAATTTAGGTGCATAATTTCCTATTTTTAACTATGTAATTCTATATCGTTAAATTCATTTAGTTATATTTATACTTCGGAGGTCAGCAAGATCGTTTATTTATAAAATAATAGTAAAATACTGTTAAATTTGTCATAAACATCGCATTGAGTCGCTAGGTTAAGGCAAGTGACAAAGCTAAAAAATCTTTATTATATAATGTATAAGACTATGTTAATATCGTTATGCAAAAAGCAATTTTGTTTTATTAGCATTGAGTTGTTTTTCGGTTGAACTTAGTGTTTTTAGACCACGTCATTCTTTTTTTTTTATTCATTCGTCATCATAAGAATCAATGTCTATTACAACGGATAATTCTGATTATTGGGATGAAAATTTAAATAATATAAATTTGAAGAGCTTTATGGTATTATTTGTAATAAGATCATTAGGATAAGTACGTCTACTTGAAACGGTCATGTCTACTATTTAATTTGTCCTTACCTTATGGGCCCTGACAGCCTCTGTAGTGGTTGCGCCTTTGGCGTTGTATCCGGAGGTCCTGGGTTCGATTCCCACCCATGGCAAATAATTTTAGTACGTTTTTTCTGTACAGTTTGTCATGGTCTGGGTGTTTATAAAATATAATATGTATTATATGGTTGCTTCTGGTACACATAGTACAAGCCTAGAGCTTAGTTTGTGACCAGAGCAATATGTGTAATTTGTCCTACGTATTATTATTATTATTATTATTATTATGGGGGAGTTAGAGATCACAAAATGCTAATTGCCTACACCTCCGATCTTGCCTATGTTCATTTGTCATATTCGCAGTCATCGTTAACTATATACAGTTTGATTTCGAGTAATATTAGTTGAAATTGAACCGTATTTTATTCAACACTTTATTCATTTTAATAAGTTTATTTTGGTCTGCAGCCATGTTTAGGTACTTTACATCTCTTTGTTCTTTACTTATTCATTCTACATACCAAAGCGGAAACCTGCGAGCATACTCTCCTGGTACCATATACCTAGATATATTTTTCTTCCCTGCTCGCAGTAATATTGTCATAGAAGCATCAAAAACGAAGATTATCAGGAGCTTTAAGGCTAGGATGCCTAATTTATTAATGATTGCATATATTTTTTCCTGAAGAGACTTTTTTTAAATAAAACGTTAATTCCATAAATATTTTTATCATAAAATCGTTTATATTATTTACATAAACGTATACTTCTACTTGGGTACTTCTCCTGCAAATAGACTCCCGTATAGCGTTGATTTAAAACGTTTTTAAAATCTTTTTTTAACGGTTTTATGCTAGTTATTTAAGTGCTCAGCAAAACTTCAATCATAACTAATTAATAATTATTTATTTTATCTACTATTAATTTCTACTCTTATTTTTTTTTATCTTATATTACAAAACTAAAAGTAACAACACTTAAAATAAACTTTTTAGTTACGATTAGAACTTATTAAAACTATAAACGTAATTGAATTGAATGCTCACTCTCATTCCATGCATGGACTTTGTGAGTCTTTTCCACCACATAGGTTCTGAAATGAACTCTATAAAATACATGCTAAGAGCTTCATTCTAACAGTTCTAATATTATAAGTACTTATATGTTCTTCCCATGAAACAATTTTTTATGGTATAAAACCTGTTTTTTTTCCAATTTTCTATTGCTTTGAGTAAATATAAATATTATAAATATTTATAATTGGGTATATTTATACGAGTATATATTAATATTAAAAATACAAACGTGACTGTCTTAACGGATTTCTATGAAATTTGTAAGGAACATTATATTAATATATAATTAAGTAATCCTGGGGGTATATTCCATATTATGATTTTAATATTGACATCAGAAGGCGAAGATATAAGTAAAACTTGTATAAATAATTAAATACTATTTAAAGCATGCGAAGCCGCAAATAAAAACTAGTTATCCGATAATTCGCAAAGCTCTGATATAAAATAATATAATTAAAAATTATTAAATTATGTTTAGTATTAGCACTTAGGTATTAGTTAGTACAGAATTATTACTATAACTTTGTGCATTTTATTTGTTTTATTATAATAAAAAATACAGAATTTTACAAGTATTTCTCAGCCAAACTATTTTTATTGTTTGTCGGCAGATATAAACTTAAACGAACATATAACAAAAATACAATTTTATAAAATCACGCACAAAACTATAGTAAAAATAATAAAAAAATGCTTACCGATAAAGCCTTCATAATTTAAGCTTAGGCCACGACCACAGATAAAATGTCGCGTCTAGTCAGATGAGTTGTGCTTTTATATGAGAATTAGATAGGCCAACGTATTTGGTGCTCATACCAGCTAACGGACGTCCAAGTAAGCATCAACTCGGCTTTATCAACATCCTATGACCGCATCCCAACGACACGATTTTCATGATGATTTAAAAATATGATAACAACTTTACTAGGTTCTTTTATTTTAATAACAAACTTGAGTTAAATAAAGCTATTGTTAAAAACTAACAGGGGCTAGAAGTTTATTTTAGTTGAAAAAATATTAAAAAGAAACTTCTGTAAGGGTCACATGCACCTTTTTTTAAATGCTTTTATTTGTTTAAGTATATACGTGGTGTTAATTTTGACCTAAAGAGACTGCACTTATTAGGTCCCAAGTTAGAACCCCGGTGTATACCAATAATTTTTTAATAAAAAAATGTATGTATATTTTGTTTGACAACACCACTATAGTGCCTCGGAGTGCACGTTAAGCTGTCGGTCCCGGTTTTACTATACCAACTGTTTATAGATGGGTCATTGAATCTATTTAAAACATCGCGACGAGCTAGCCACTTCTTCGGTGTAGACTCATACCATCGGCTACGACGAGGTGGGATTAAAACCCCTCCGCTGGGTACCCTGGGGCCGTCTAGGCGGTTTTGGGCGCCATAAGGCACCCGTGAAGATATGTATGTATGTAAATATGCTAGACACTGCTCCTTCTATTAATCTATCTATTAAAAAATCTGGGTAGTTAATGGATCGTTAGTCATCTGGAGATCAATGTTGCTAGGCCCTAATTTTTAACACTCGACAATTCGAGTGTTAAAAATTAGGGCCTACAGAATTCGAGTGTTAAAAAATAGTGACCCTTTCCAATGAAAAGGTCACAATTTTTTATTTATTTGAGTATGAGTTGAGTATACTAGGTACTTTTAGTCACAATAAAAGCTGGGACATAGAGGAACATTATTTTATACCTTTTTTATAGTTTTGTTTATATTTTGTTTTTTTGTGTATTTTATTGAATAAAATATAGAAAACTCTGTTTAAAGATTTTCTAATCCCCATCATTAATTTGTATTAAATACTTATAACATACTCAAACTTTAAATAAAAGATAACAGATGTTTAAAACTGTTATTAATAATAAATAATACTCTAACTAAGTATATATATAAAAAAGTAATCATTGTGAAGACCTGTACCAATAGATTACGAAAAAAAAACAAAAGCCAAAGTAAAAACAAAACAAAAAGATCATGCGCTTTTAAATATCCATACAAACTATGTTAGAACTATAGTCACACAAAGTATGTTTGCTAGAGCCAAACTTAAAACCGAATGTATATCACTCGCATAAAGCAAACCTAAGCTTAAAAAATGGTCAACTTCTTAAACTCGAATTGTGTACCGTAAGAAACTTTATTATTCGAGTTTAGAACATGAATTATAAATAATAAACAAATTGTATAACAAAATTATATTATGCGTGATCTGATAACCACTTAATAATATTTATTAGATTTTTTATTTATTTTTTGTATTTCCGAAAAAAAAACCTTAAAATAATATAATGTACTAAAATTTTTTGGAAATATAAATAAATGTAATTAATGTGAAGCCTTGTTGTAAGATAAGCTTGATACCTTTTTATTAGTTTTAAAATACAATATATTTAAAGTAAATATTATACCTACTTACTTATAACTTTTATGGAGCCTATTTACTCATAAAAAAAAGTTGCAACGCAATTTATAAATAATGATTATTGTAATCAAAATAATTATAGAGAAGGGCACGAAATAAAAATTGTGTTTCTTACCCATTATCTTTGGGTAAGAAACACAATATTACATTAATTAGCAGGTCAGTTATACGAGTTAATTATAGTTTTTATTTGGCCCAGTGTTACTTAATATTGTAGTAGACTAGTGGTTACGCCTTTGGCATTGTATCCGGAGGTCGTGAATTCCATTCGCACTCATAGCCAAAAAACATGTACACATTTAACTACAGTTTGTCATGGTCTCATTTGTATAAAATTAATATGTATTTATGTATATCGTTGTTAGTACACGGTGTGTGTGTAATGTTCTTAATATCATTACTATTGTGCACATGGCCTTAAACATATATTAAGATGAACTAAACTAATATTATAAATTAAAAAAATGTTAATTTACTATTAAATAAGTTAATGAAAAGAATTATGTTTTGAAAAAGCGGATCTAATACTTCTTACACAGGTTTCTTTAAAAGAAGGGTTTTGTTACAAAATGTTATTTAAACTTTATATAAATAAAACATTTGTTTTTGATGAAGTCATGAATGAAGCGAGTTTCAAAAGTGCTCCTTCCCACATTAAATAGTTGGCACAAATTAATCTTCATGTGACACAGCTTAGTCACGATGCCCAGTATTCAGTTCCATGTTATGTAATTTTTAAACATCTCTATTTTATTCCAAATAAAAAGTGCTCGATATTTAAACAAGCTTTGTTTATTACTTAGTAGTATACTTAATATATTTTTACTAGATTTTTTTGATTAGTTTTAAACTAAAATATTTAATTATTTTTTTTAGGTGGGAGGAAGGTCTCTATAACTTCGTTAGGCCGCCCGACCGGTCTCGTTACCACCGCCCATACAGATGCAAAAACCGTCAAGTGACCTAGTCATGTTTCGGTTTTAGTCTTTGGGCTCAACGGTATTCAGGAGATTACTGCATTCAGATTGTAGTCTCCTTTCAAGGTGCGGTTACGAAATGGGTGGTTGAATTGACGATAAGACAGCGAGTATATTAAAATATACTCGTAATGGAATTCTTGTTTGTCGTCGCCCATTTCGTAATCGCCTCATTTAGCCGGCATAGTGGAAGCAATCAATATTGTTTAAGAACAATTATTGATTGACCCATTCATGGATTTTGTAGGTCTGCTCACCACCAGGTAGATGCAAAGTCACATGCCGTGCTCCAATAAAAAAAAATAGTAGCATCCTAGTACAGAAACACGACTGCCTTTCGATTCATTCTTCAATCTAACTATTTTTTTTAATATTATTTGTTATGCAATACGAAACCATATACCTAAAGATACTTATTCCGGTATTTTAATTTACAACATGTTTTTCTTTTTAAATAAAAGGTACGAGTACCTATAGATTTTATTATTTAAGTTACAAAAATAATGAACGTAATTTCTGTATTTAAACTGTTTCGTTTATTTAACTTATATATATATATTTTTATTTCGTTAATTTGAATATATTTTTATTTTGGTAGATTTAATTGTATAGGTATTTTAAGACTAAACCTATTTTCTCAAGTATTTAAGAAACTGAATACATTTTATTTGCTTATAGATTTTTTTTTAACTTTAGGTTAAAATAACATTACAAATTGCTAACACTGACGTAAAATAAATGACTCACGTGGGTATGTCAAGGTGTTTTCTATTTAAATGATTAGTTTTTAAAAATCCTTCACAAAAAGTAACTTTAGAGGATTTCCTTATACTGAATGACGGCTACGTGGACTAATGTCAATACATCGTTAATCCTATTTAAAACATTTGGATAAAAATATAAAAAAAAATCTTTAGAATAATTTAAATTATTAATAATCTTCGGGATTTTTTGATAAAAATTGCGAAATTGGTTTACCTGGTGGCTGAGTTGGTACCAAAAATCACTATCTTTTGTAAACTACTTAAAATACGAAGGGGAATGATATTTTTTAGATAAAAAAAATAAAAAAATATCAAAAAACATGAATAAATCATCATTATATTTATAGATTTTTTTGCACTCGACTTATTTTTCTGAACTTTTTTTATATCTTTAATTCACCTAGCCCATTATCTATACATAAAAACAAAGTCGTTTTCGGATCTTCCTGACTGTCTGTGCGCTTTAATTAGGTCTTCTATACCATTCAACAGATTTTGATGCGGTTTTCATCACTATTTGGGTAATTTATTCAGGAAGGTTTATATGTATGATACATAGTACTGGGATACATAAATTAGAAGTATTCCGTGCGTTGCTGGGGCAGGAAGCTAATATATAATAATTTTAGTTATAACCTCATGTTATACCCGTTATATCTCAACAAAATCAATAACCATTCCGAATTTCAAATAAATCGTTCCAGTGATTTATGTTCGCATAAGAGCGCAGGCAGACAGATACCTAACTAAAGTGTGAGTTATTTTTTAAATTTTATAATAACGCTGAAAATTTGCTCGTTGAAGCAAGAATGTTGCTTTTCGGTAATAATTAGTTCACCGATCTTCAGGAGATTACTGCGTCGATTTATTGTCGAGGTGGTAGTCTCCTTTCTGGGTGCGGTTATGAAATGGATGGTTTAATTAAAGATAAGGCAGCGATTATATTAAAATATACTCGTAATGCAATTCGTCTTTGTCGCCGCCAATTTCGTTACAATTATTGATTGTAGAGGTACCACCAGAGGCTCTACCATGGGTTTGCGCATTGTAAAAACGTAACGTATTCATTTACGTATACGTGAGCAACAACCAATAAGATCGCTTTATTCAATCCTGTTACCAAAAATAAAGCGGTCCTATTGCCTATATGCCTCAGAGGCTCTACCATGGGTTTGCGCATTGTAGAAACGTAACGTATTCATTTACGTATACGTGAGCAACAACCAATAGGGCCGCTTTATTTTTTGGTAACAGGATTGAATAAAGCAATCCTATTAGTTGTTGCTCACGTATACGTAAACGAATACGTTACGTTTCTACAATGCGCAAACCCATGGTAGAGCCTCAGGTATATACAAAAACACATGCCGTGCTCCAATAAAAAAACGGTTATCTTTGTTCAATAACAATTCCCTTCTAGCAGGTAGTCGGCGTGACGCTCGGTGTTCTAGACGTAGCTATGAGATTTTGCTAACTGTATTATTATAATATATAAACTAGAATTTGTTTATTTGAAAAACAAAGCTATCCTATTGGTTAATCCCTATCTATAGTTACTAGCGGCTATAGTAAACACAACTAAACTAATGGTAGAGCTACTGTATGGTATGGTACTGCTCCTCTTATGGGTGACGTGGCTAGATATTATATAGCGCATAATCTTCCTCAATAGCTTTCTAAAACATTTTTTTTTATTACTTTTTATAATAACTTCTATTAGAAAACCTTATAATCATCGTTCATTTTTTATCATTCTTTAATATTCATATTTTGACATTTCACTATTACTTAGGGCCGATTCGACCAAAAGAGGGCATAACTTATACTAGGAATAGTAATGTCAAATTCCATACAAATATTTATTCTTAGATATAATTATTAATACTCAGAATAATTATTTATATGTGATTTGACATTACTAATCTCAGTATAAGTTATACCCACTTTTGGTCGAATCGGCCCTTACTGTAATAAAAAATAACAGGTTAATTTTCATTGAAAATATCAGATACGCCATCTATCAGGAAACGGCTAAAACTTTGTAGGTAAACAGCCTGTGGAAGTTGGAGGAAAATTTTAATCTAAAAGGCCAGTAGTGTTATGCATTTTCAAAAGATGGCGCTTTGGTAAGTTCTGTGTAGTGAAAATAAAACGATTTAAGAAGAGTGTCTGCTGAGGCTCTTCGATGCTCATGCTGATTCAAATGCAAAGTATTACCTCTCCCCGCGCATGACGGTGAGTCGGTAACCCTTCCATACATTTATGTAAACCTTCCCCCAGACCCTTAATAAGAGAAAGAGCACGTATGAGATTATACCTACAATTTAGGTAGCAAAACGACTTTCGGGCCATAACTGTTTTCTACCCCTAAACTTTAATAGATTTGAAAAAAAATGGTCTCCTTTTATTAGAGAGAAAATAAATAATGACTGTACGTTTTCTCTTTTTTAATTTTCTGCCTTGATATTTTATAGAAATTATTTTAATGTGAGGGATTTTTTGCGATTTTCTTCGAATTTCAGGGGTTGATATTATTTTTTCTATACCAAACTTTAAACAAAGGAAAACGTACGAGCCTAGATATAGGTCTTATTTATAACGCCTCCAAAACTCATAAAAATCTATGAATGTTTAGTGGGGGGTAACAGTTAGGACCAAAAGGTCGTTAATGTATGGGAAATGTTTGATTAGACTCCGCTCTTAATATAATATCTAAAACCTCATGTACACTTTTATTATAAAATACAATATTTTTTAATAAACTATAAAATCAAAAACTAAATATAATATACCAAAGAAATTGAAAATAATAATAACCTAAACAAAATTATAATAAATAAAATTCTATAATTATTATACCTAAGCATAGATAGATTAATTGTATTTACTAGAATAGAGTCAACTGTTATGATTAGACCAACTATTGTCAATTTAATTTCCAAACAACAACAAAAAATACTTAACCGCAACTAGCTAGCCACTTGTTAGGTGTACACTCAAAATATAATACATTTTGACAGTAATTGGATGGTTTAAATTAATTAATTAAATTTAAAATAAATATATAACTTAAATTTTAGTAAGGTTCCTCACAATCATGTCGTTTAAGGCTTTGGAAACCGTTATTACGAGATCCAGAGGCTCTACCATGGGTTTGCGCATTGTAGCGACGTAACGTATTTGTATACGTATACGTGAGCAACAACCAATAGGGCCTCTTTATTTTTGGTAACAGGATTGAATAAAGCGATCCTATTGGTTGTTGCTCACGTATACGTATACAAATACGTTACGTTGCTACAATGCGCCAACCTATGGTAGAGCCTCAGAAACCGTTACCCTGAATATTAATTTTGTTTATTAAAAAAGGATCATAATAAATTTTAAGTAATTAGTACTTACCAATTAGTACCTACCTTATTTTTTTTTTAACACCAGAGGCTCTACCATGGGTTTTTACTTTGTAGCAACGTAACGTTAATACGTAAGCAACAACCAATAGGGCCGCTTTATTTTAGGTAACGCGATTGAATAAAGCAATCCTATTGGTAGTTCCTCACGTTTTAAAGTTACGTTGGTACAAACCAAAAACCCATGGGAGAGCCTCAGAACTCTACATTTAACTACACATCTTTTTTACTACTATATACGTGGTGTCCGAGTTGGTTAGACCTTCATCCAAAAAAAAAACGGTCGACAAAGGTGCGAAATACCTTTGTCGAATAATTTTAGTCATTCTGACGTAGCTTTTAAACGGTGCGTTTAGGTAAACTTTAACCCAGCAGCGTAGTTTATATTGTCGAAAATGTTATTGTCTTTGCATCTAGGTTACGTGTACGTATCGCCAAGTTTTATTTTGTTTTAGTCACTGCGACATAGGAGGTTTACTATGCGTTAATGCCTAATTATGGACTTTGACGAAATTTTGTGATCTATTTATGACATCAAGACTGCGCATTTATTTATCTTTCTAGTTTTATTTCGCAAGTCACTTACGTGGTGATTACGAGATAATCTCCACCGGGGTATGCCCGCTATTTCGCATGTGTTTTTTAATAGTAACGTTAGCTTAACTCATTTATAGGAAAGGTTTAAAGAAGATTAAGGGGCCAGGAGCTTGTGTTCATATTATGTCGCCATAGCCACAAAGTTTGTGAAAATACAGCGACAAAGTACCTTTCTGATAGGGGCATATCACCTTAAGCTGGCCATTCTCAGGCACTCCATTTGGCAGCGCTGCACTTCATCGAACCAAATTAGTTCAATATATTGTTGTGAATGTAACAAACTACATGGAGTCGCGGCAAGATTATGCATTAATTTGAGGTGATGAAGAGGAGCGTTGCCAAATGAAGTGCCTGTAAATGGCCGGCTTTAAATGTAATGGCATTATACCGTAAATTTGTCAAAATGACAAAGCTACCCTTGTCGTCGTAACGATGCTCCTTAAACATATAGACAACACCATAAACGTAGCGCCGAAGCAACATTGATACGGGACGACAATATACTGTGTTAAAGTTCCTTTGTTGATTTTTTCAATCGTTTAAATTTGCTTTGTCGTTGGCTTTAAGGCCCCTAAACGGCTCCCATTTGTTAAGGGAATATTAACGCCACGTTCAAAAATTTCTTTGAGTGTTGGACTTAAAAACACTTAGGTCGCTGGTTCGAATCCCGGTGTGTGCGTACTGTGTACTAATGAGTTTTTAAATTAAAAAAATATATGTACATTCGTTTGACAACACCACTAAAGTGCCTCGGAGAGCACGTAAAGCTTCGGTCTCGGTTTCACTATATCAAGTTGTGAAACTGTTTATAGATGGGTTATTGAAACTATTCAAAACATCGCGTCGGGCTTGCCACTTGTTCGGTGTAGACTACTGTAGACACATACCATCGGCTACGACGAGGCAGGATTAAAACCCCCTCCGCTGGGTACCCACCCTGAGGCCGTCATATTTTACTTTTCATATTTTTTTATATACATATTATTTTACTAAGTTTAATGACACTTGTGAAAACTACATAGACTTATAGTTACGCTATAGTAGCATTATATGTTACATATAATTATATATCGGAATGCTATAATAACACGATAACGATTGACAGATCAACGAAACCAGCTAACCACCTAGCATTAGGACAGTATTAATGGATATTCACTCAAACTCTTTTTACGAAATATAAAATCACGGAAGAATCAAAGAGACCATTGATTCTTGAGTAAATTTGTATGTGAGATCAAACCATAAATACTGACTTTACACTATTATTATATTTTTTTTTATAAAAAGACTCAAGTTGCCTTACCAATGAAAAAGAAAAAGAGATGTTTAACATTTTGTTGGCTTGTGTGGGATGAATGGCTACCTAACCTACCTAATACACACCTTCTTTAAGAAACTTAACTTCCCTTTTTTCCGAGAAAAGGGCATTTTTTCTCGGAAAAAAGTGATAAATAAATGTTTAATATTTTTGTCTAATGTTTTTAATATTCTTATATAGTACCACATTCCCGGGCGTGAATAATATGATAATATAAAAATTTATTAAAAGCATTTTTTTGCTTAAAAAAATTAACTTTAAAAATAATTGCACTCGAATTTCCTAACACTAATAATATACTTATTACGGTATTTTGTTAAAACTAAATCTTACCCATAGTTTTATTTAGACTTGGGTCACCGAGGAGGTAATGGGGTCAGCTCGGGCCTTCCACCATTAGGGGGTGAGGTGTCGAGGGATTAGAGAATGTACCCATAGCACTAACTACGTTTCTGCTTTGTATGGCCATCGATATTCTTTGTCCTAAAAGAAATTCTGAACGTGGATCCCTCTTTGCTAATGAAAATATAAAGGCTTTTCCGGACTTTTTTTTTTTGACCAAAGACCCAATGAAATATAAAAACTTGTAAAAAGTATATAAATTATAAAATAAAAATAAAAATACCATCACGGGTGCCAATTTGGCTCCCGAGAACCGTTTAAACGGCCTCAGGGTCCCAGCGGAGGGATTAACCCATCCTTATTTCGCCGATGGTATTCGGAGGCAACACCTAACAAGTGGCGAGCTTGTTGCGGTGTTTATGATGAAATAGACTCGTTCGTTGTATAAAGCGGTCACCCATCCTAGGCCGGTCTTGTCATCAGTCGCGCAGTAACTTAACCACTAGGCTGGGGCCGCTATATAAATTATTTATAAAAAACCAGCTTATAAATAAGGTAACATTTGACACGAAAAAATAATATTAATATATTATAACCGGTATGGCACGATACCATCCCATGTTATGTGATAATAAATTAACTTAAATATTTGTTATCTCATAACGAATAGTTAGATAATATGAAAGGTTATATTTTGGGCTAATATGAGGCTCTACTCAAATCGAACAACTTTTCTCATGGAACCATGCAAATGTCGCAAATGAAAAATATTTTTTGGCTTATTTTAACTTTACTAGTTTGTATGGAGAAATCAATTATTTTTTTCACCTGAATTCCGTTATGAGAAGTTTAGTAACTTCACTATTTCGTGAGAAAATATGCCTTTCTGAATATATAATATGTTCATAAATATACTATTTTATATTTTCATATAAAAAATACCATATTCCGTGATCAAAAAATAGCCCACTTGTATAATATTTAGTGTCGGAAAAAAATTCCCTTCTGAATATGTTTTCATATTTTCATATAAAAAATACCAGATTCCCGGGATTATTTATATGAAAATATGAAAAAAATATTAGTAGGTACACTTTTTTAAATTCACGTGCAATTTCCTAAACTTTACTTTTTCCCAACAAAAAATGCTTTTCTGAATATGTTTTCAATATTTTCAGAATTTTTATATGAAAGTATAAAAATAAATAATATATAATAGATATAGCTAAGCACTTTTTCTCGCAAAAATATGAAATTTAGGTATAATTAATTGCACACGAAATTAAATAAATTTATCAAATGATTGAAAAATCAGCCCTAAAAGTGGTATTTTTTTCGTTCAATTGATTGTCAAAACTGAATACCCATAAATTGTTAACAGAAACTAAAGTTGCATACTGAAAAGTAGCCTATGTATGAGTTTTGTAAACAATATAGTGTACTAAATAAATTTTGTACCGAGCCACACTAAATGCAACCTTCTAAAAGTTCGCATTTACTGTGCCAGGTTTTATTTGATGCATAATGGTACTAAGGTGGGTCAACTATATTAATTATTTAATGTAATGTACCGTACCAAAAATCTTAACAATATTTTTTGTTATTATTATTTTGCGATCTATATTTCGGTTACGCTGCTGGCGTTGCGTTTGGAGATTGTAGGATCAATTTCCAATCAGAGGCTTTACCATGAGTTTTGAAATCGTATAACGAAAGGCTTATGTATCCTGTTTTAGAATAAGCGGTTCGATCGGTGGATCCTCCCGTATTACGTTATTTCGAAGTTAAAAAACCGTTGGTAGTCTTTAGTGCAATAATGTTGTAAGTTTTCCAATACAATTTACTTTAGTTTTTATAAATACTCCTTATAATATAGAATATATTAGAATCGGTTTTTCTGTTACTAAGTTAATAATAATATTTATCTGTTAAAACCTACTTATTATTCATATTATTTACATTGGAACTTTCCAAATTAATATATGTTAAAACTATGTTAAACAGAAAAAAACAATTACGCAACATGTGCTTTATTATGAAATGTTAAGTAACTATAGGAAAATTAAGTCAAAGGTTAATAAAACAACATTCGCTCAGCATATACTTATATATTATATTAATTCCACGTATATTATTTTTCTATAACACAAACTAAATAACAAAAACACATACAGTATAAAAAAATGGATTTGACGCTGCGAAAACTTTAAAGAGTTATTTATAATTATAATTATACACGTATAACAAATAACTGTAATTTTACAATATTTTATCGTTATTTTATAATTCAAAATATAAATGGAACTTGTATGTTAAATTATTTGTACATTTATTTATTACTGGCACTACTCAAATATATGTTATTTGTAGTCGTTTTTTAGTCAAAGATTATAATAATATATAAATTAAAAAGATTAAATATTTTTTTTATATGCTTATTAGATTTCATGTAAAAAAATATACATCAAGACTAGATTCTTCTCCTCCCTGAAGGCATTTATTTATTTTTCAAAAATTTAGAATAAGTATTAACTAACTTTGATTTTAGCATTTTCTTAAACTTATTAAACTCTAACTAAAGCTTACCCAAAAATTGGAATAAAAAAAAACAATAATTTACTTAACGTATTCATATGCTATGGATTTTCCGTTGATCAGTCCAGGTTGTAGCGTCTCTTCTACTCCCTCTATATCTCCCTCTTCTTCTTCCACTACTTCTTCTTCTACTACTTCCTCACCACCAGTCAATTCAGAGTTCACTTGAGAAGCTATATTATCATCTGGAGTATGAGAATTTTGTTTATATTTAACATAAAATACTTCAGGAGTAGAGGGTATTGTTTTGCTTTGTACAAAAGTGTTAGACACTTCTGGTTTCTTTACCAACACATATATCAACGTTTTCTCTTCAATTGGGTGTTGTTGATATGGTGTATTAATGATTTGTTGATGTAACAGATTATTTTTCCTTTCTTGTGAAGGTAATTTTATGAAAATTATTTTATAGCTTTTCTTTGGCGCTGAATTTTGGGATGGAATATTTTGAGCTTCTAGATCTGGTGGAGGTACGTGGAAATAAATGTGTTTATTAATTGTGGGTTGGTTATATGTTTGATGGTAAGCACTTGGTGTTGGCTGCTCGTGGGATAAAGATTGATAAGCGAGATTTGTTGCAGAATTTCCTCCGGCATTGTTGTCATAATTTACTATTTGATGAGTAGGATTTTGTTGTGGATAATGAGTTGACTGTGTTATTTGGTGAGTAGGATTTTGTTGTGGATAATGAGTTGACTGTGTTATTTGAGGAGTAGGATTTTGTTGTGGATAATGAGTTGACTGTGTTATTTGAGGAGTAGGATTTTGTTGTGGATAATGAGTTGACTGTGTTATTTGGTGAATAGGATTTTGTTGTGGGTAATGAGTTGACTGTGTTATTTGAGGAGTAGGATTTTGTTGTGGATAATGAGTTGACTGTGTTATTTGAGGAGTAGGATTTTGTTGTGGATAATGAGTTGACTGTGTTATTTGAGGAATAGGATTTTGTTGTGGATAATGAGTTGACTGTGTAATTTGGTGAGTAGGATTTTGTTGTGGATAATGAGTTGACTGTGTTATTTGAGGAGTAGGATTTTGTTGTGGATAATGAGTTGACTGTGTTATTTGAGGAGTAGGATTTTGTTGTGGATAATGAGTTGACTGTGTTATTTGAGGAGTAGGATTTTGTTGTGGATAATGAGTTGACTGTGTTATTTGAGGAGTAGGATTTTGTTGTGGATAATGAGTTGACTGTGTTATTTGAGGAGTAGGATTTTGTTGTGGATAATGAGTTGACTGTGTTATTTGGTGAATAGGATTTTGTTGTGGGTAATGAGTTGGCTGTGTTATTTGAGGAGTAGGATTTTGTTGTGGATAATGAGTTGACTGTGTTATTTGAGGAGTAGGATTTTGTTGTGGATAATGAGTTGACTGTGTTATTTGGTGAGTAGGATTTTGTTGTGGATAATGAGTTGACTGTGTTATTTGATGAGTTGGATTTTGTTGTGGATAATTGGTTGACTGTTTAATTTGAACAGGATTAGTGTTTTGTGAATAATGTTGAGTATACACTTCTTGACTTCTATACGGTTGGTTGAAATTAATAAAGGTTCTTGCTTCTTGATTAACTTTGTTATAATTTACATTAGAGTAAGTTGCTTGAGGTGCATAAGAATGTTGAGAATGTTGAAAAGATTGTTGATAGTGATTCGCTAGATTTACATTTGGTAGATTGTATTGATATCCAGCCTCTGTCTCCACCAAAACCAAAACAGATATTACCTGAAAATATCACATCAAAAATATTTTTATAAATATATATGAGCGCACAGCGGGTAACTAATAAATTTAATATTAAAACAACTAGCAAAATTAACAATAAAGTTAAGAAATTAAAAATAAACACAATAACAAAATACGAAAAACGTTTGGCACACATACCAGTAAAGACCATCGCTTCACCGACCACATGATAACTTTGATAGAAACACACTGAGATGTCATCCTCATAACATTAGTTTTATAAACACTTTCGCCACAAACAGTCCGATGCCCAAAAATCGTTGATTTTACATAAAGCACCCGTAACTAATGATATAGTCGTTTTAGTGGCAAGACTATGTGGCATAGGCGAAGCGTTAAGCGAGTTTAATAATTTTCTATGCTACAACACTGATGATTATAACTACATTTTTTTTTGTGTGTAGAAATTAACAAATTCATCTTTATTATACAAGTGTTACAATTTATTTAGTAGAATTAAGTCTCATGCTATTTGGTGAAAACATTAATGAAAAAAGGCTAATATTCATGTTTTGGGGAAATGTTTGTACTGAAATTAAAATATAAAAATAAATGTACCAATGTATTTTGTACCCCTGGGTGTGAAAATATGTATATGTTTATTGTCACATATGAACATGTTTTTTTTTATTTATATATTATATCTCTTAGATTTATTATTATTTATGATACAACTGTGATAAGTATTTTCTGTTTCCCTGTATGACCAGGAAATGAAAAGTTTTTCAATTATCTTCTTAGCTTCATAAAGATTACAGAATTTTACCATATTACATTTAGTTGCTATACTATTTTATATATGGTAGCCTAAGGACAGTACCTAAACGCTTTGCATATGAAGTTCTAATGCTCTAGGGGTTGTTCAAATAAAAGATACGTTATTCTGTGCATAAACTGCTTATATTTAAGAATGTACAGCAGACATACAGTGAGAATAAAATATCTATGTTACACGCACAGCTTATAAATGAAAAACAAGCTTTATAAATTTATAGAGTCGTATAGACATCTTGATTTGAATAGCTTGACGCGATCTAAAGGCTGATTACTTAAGAAACGATCTAGAAATTAAATTAGTTTATTATTTTATTTTCGGTATTTCCGCTTTTGTTGTTTCCACATCATAATGGCAGAGATATAGGCAGACTGCACAACGTCGTGGATTTGGAGGGCGCTGTTGTAGTTTTTGTTATTTTATTAAGTTTTAATAAAAAAATGGTAAATAACAACTAAAAAATGCTGTCTGATGTTACTGTGGTTGATATTAACTTTTTTTATTAATATTATTGTTAAATTCAATTGTTCATTTGATTGAGTAAATTATAGCATAATCTAATAGATGTCAGTTCCTTTTTACGCCAAAATGATGGTTGATTAGTGCAGAATCTTTAGTCGTGATCTTATGTGGACGAATGAATTCGTGAATTCACTTACAAGAGTTACCTGTGAATGCATCTTTATTAATCTGAGGGTATTAAAAACAAAAGAATACATATGCATATATATATATATATATATATATATATATATATATACTTATCTATTTGGTATCTGAAATAGGTACAATAGGCATATATATTTCAGGTACCAGCGAACTCAAATATGTACTATTTAAAAAAAAAAAAAAAAAAAAAAAAAACGGGTGCCAATTTGGTTCCCGAGAACCGTTTAAACGGCCTCAGGGTCCCAGCGGAGGGATTAACCCATCCTCATTTCGCCGATGGTATTCGGAGGCAACACCTAACAAGTGGCGAGCTTGTTGCGGTGTTTATGATGAAATAGCCTCGTTGTATAAAGCGGTCACCCATCCCAGGCCGGTCTTGTTGTCATCTGCTTAACCTTGTTATCAGTTGCGCAGTGACTTAACCACTAGGCTAGGGCCGCTTTTTATATATTGTTTTTAATAAACTATAAATTAGTTTTTTTTTGTTTTTAGTTGGTTAAATGGTTACTTCCAACTAGTAACTAGTAGATTGTGTAATCTACCTTAGTAGATATATAGACTGTTATTAGGTAGATACTTATTAATATTTAGTTTTTTTTTTCATGTAAGAAAATAACTTAAAATGATACAACACTTATATAAAAATATTAAAAAAAAAATTAATGAAAAAAAAACACTGTATGGCAATGAAATTTCTTTTATAGAATATAAGCTACTAATAGCAATTGCGTTTCCAAAATAAAATTACCTTTTAATTATTTAATTGAATGCCTAGTTAAATAAAAAATATAAGTATATATAATATGTACCTATATAAAAATATAATTATTTATTTTATTTGTTTCAGTTACCGAAAAGGAGATCCGCCTGTGGTAAGTTTTTTTTTTTTTTGTTTATTGAAATAAAATAAACAAATACGTTGACTACTACTTGATACAATACTGTGACCCTTTTTATTATTATGTTTTCAGGCACAAGGGGTTCTTGAAGGATTGCCCCAATGGGTTGCTAACTGAACAGGTAATAAAATCAATTAAAATTATAAATTTTGTAAAATAAAAAAAACATCACGGGTGCCTTATAGCGCCCGAGACCGCCTAGACGGGCTCATTTGTTCCCAACTCGCCGTCGCCGATGATGGTATTCCGAATCCACACCGAACAATTGACGATAATTGGATGGTTGTTATTATATAGACTCAGTAAAATAAAATAAACATATAAATATAAATAAAGAATAAAGAAAATATACTTTAGATAATTTATTTTAGAATGGTAAATCTCAAATAGACTAGTTAAAAAACATTAAAAAGATAAATTACAATAAAAACTAAATAATTGACAATAAAATAACCTAAACCTAATAACTGTACAATATCTAAATCTATAACAATGGTACCTACATTTAAGAGAAGATACATAAAAACAAAAATAGTAAATTTCTTCCAACCAGTGTTACCAATAGTACCGAGTATGCTCACTGCATAACCCCTTTGATAAAAGCACCCGTGATGGTATTTATTTATAGACCCTGACTCCGTCTAGTAGCTCTCATGCGCCTTAAGGCACCCGTATGGTACATTGTATAACTTGTTAGGTATCTAAACTCAGAATAAATATTGACACGCACAATAATAACTCACTTCTATCTAGAATTTCTTGCTATTCTATAATAACATGTGGTATGTTTATTTTATTTTATATAGAAACGCAATTAGAAATAAGTTAATAAGTCTGATAAATAATATATTTTGCACAATCATAATTTTCGTATATAATTGCTAAAAATTAGAAGAAAAGGTTACATATTAAACGGCCTCAGGGTACCCAGCGGAGGGGTTTTGCCACCTCATCGTAGCCGATGGTATGAGTTAAGTCCAAACAAGTGGCTAGCTCGTCGCGATGTTTTGAATACTCAATAACCCATCTATAAACAGTTTCACAAGTTGCTATAGTTAAACCGGTACCGACAGCTTAACGTGCTCTCCGAGTCACTATAGTGGTGTTGTCCACAAAATGTACATCATTTTTTAAATTAAAAACTCATTGGTACACACACACCGGGATTCGAACCAGGGACCTTAGTGTTTTTAAGTCCAAGGTCTAACCAACTCGGTAATACGTATCTCTGCAGGGGTTTTTTTACAGAGACACGTTGTATGACAACGATAAACATAAGCAAAATGAGGTTAGTTACGACTATTATCTCATCCAAATTAACTCATTGGGAATCCAAACTGTGATAAAACTTTTTTTTTTTAAGTTTAAGGTATATTCTATACTTTAGTAAAATATTTGTTTTTCAGGGCTTCATCAAGATCTACAAGCAGTTCTTCCCACAAGGAGATCCGAGCAAGTTCGCCTCACTCGTGTTTCGTGTGTTTGATGAAAACAATGTAAGACTAAACTAAATTACCGCTATCAATATGGACTGTACAACATAATATGTAAAAAGTCATTTATATGTAGTTATAGCTTTTACATGTACGTAAAGGTATTGCTTGGAATCAGCGTTATTTTTTTCAAATCTACACGAAAAAAAAATCTTGTTTATTAAGAATATATTGTTTCATATATACAATATATGCTTGAATCAAAATAAAATGTCTTGTATTAAGTAAATATTATTTTAGACCAAAGTAAATGTTCTTACCCAAGGCAAATTTTACTTAATTTAAGAATATTATTATTTTCGCCATATATGAAACAATATATTCTTGAACGGTTTAATCCAAAAGTTCCTTTTTTTCGTATACCATTAAAGATCCATGATAAGGCTCAAGTGTCCGTTTGTCTATTTGACCATTTAAATATCACGAGATTTGCTGGTCCATAATTATCAAGATTAATTGTCATTTACAAACTATTGATATTCATATATCCAAAAAAAGTATAATAAAAAGATCGTTATATTCAGTTCTCGGTACGTTAGAAACATTATTTTTTTTTATATGTAGGACAATTTACTCATATTGCTCAGGTCACAAACTAAGCTCTAGGCTTGTACTATGTGTACCAGAAACAACGATATAATACATATTATATTTTATAAACACCCAGACCATGACAAATTGTACAGAAATTGCGTACTAATATTTTTTTGCCATGGGTGGGAATCGAACCCACGACCTCCGGATACAACGACAAAGGCGCATCCACTAGTCTACGGAGGCTGTCATTATCTGGAATTAACCATAATTAATTTCTATTTATTTCTCTAGTTGTAAATTGTTATGTTTAGTTTAATTTTATCTTTTTAATAACCTTTAATTCCTTTAATTTTAGCCTACTTTTTATGACTATAATAATATATTTAACAATGAATTCCTCGTCCTTAGTTTATAAAAAAATCAATAGAGGCTCAGATTAGTGGAGCAAGTCATGTAATCTTACCTGATAGTAAGCAGACTGACAAAGTATATAGGCCGAATGGGAGCGAACAATGCTTTTAAAATCCTACTATGCCGGCGAAATGATACGGTTACAAAATGGGTAGCAAATTGAAAATGAAAACCAATTTGTATTACGTATCCTCACTACTTTATCTTACTATATTTACTCTGAAAGGAGACTACAATATATACAGCCAATATAATGACAATAATATAATATAAGAACTAATATTTAAGGCGTGGATACGGTTGGTAAGGTTGGTCGCCTCGGTGGCACTCTTGTATGGCGGATGATAATCGGATGGTCAATGGAATCAGCTAACCACCTAGTCTTACACTAGTTGGTTATGTAGCGTGCGTTCGGTTGGTTGTTTTTTTTTTTTCTTATTTTAATAAATTTTTTTTATGACACCTTTTATTAATTAATATATATATAGCAGCATAACCAAGCGCACTCTAGACCTTATTGTTAAAACTTTTTTTTTTTTTTTTGACTATTCATAAATATCTGTAAAGATTTACACGAAATAAATAATATTTGATTTGATTTGATTTGATTACCACATCGACAAGAAATTAATGCAGTAACATGAAACCCGGTGAGCATAGATACTAAAACCGAATCATGACTAGGTCATTTGATGGTTTTTGCTGGTATGGGCTGTTGGCTGTCGTCCTAGCCAAGTTAAGCACCAAAATATGGAACGAAAAATTATAAGATTACGGAAACGCCATCCGAATTTGAGAAAAATATATCGGAAACTTTCGCGAGCGAGTTTTGGCATTTATCGCAATTGTTGCTAAATATATATACACATCTATATAGACATATGTATGTATATATACATCAGATACTCAAACATAGGAATATAACAAGAATATTTATTACTCTTTTTTTTTCAAGGACGGATCAATTGAGTTTGAAGAGTTCATTAGAGCTCTTTCGGTAACTTCGCGTGGGAACCTGGATGAAAAACTTCACTGTAAGTATTATTAAAATATAAAATAAATTATGTATATTTTTCTGGACCTCAAGTAGGCTTTTAATTTTTACTTTTCGTTAAACATGGCTCCATTTGTCATCGTTTATACTTATTTTAAATTTATTTTAAGTGTCAAAAATTAGGATATTTTACCTTATAATAACTTGTTAAAAGATATTTCGAAATTAGAGTTTTAATATTAGATAAAAAAGTATTAGTTTTTTCCGTTAAATCGATTTTATTTGTATAGTTGCCTGGCCTTACATATACATATATACAACACATATGACTTATTGTCAAAGTTTATCGCTAGGATGAAATGAACTCCTGGGGCCTACTTCACAAATATGACAATTGTAGTTACCATGACAATTTTTAACATACTTATTGATTAGTTTATTTGGAATTATTTTTTTAGCTAAACCAAATTATAAATTGTCATAGTAAATTACAAATGTCACGTTTATGATATAGGCCCCAGGTGTTACTTATGTATCTAGTCTATTAAGTGACATACGTGTATGTTGTATATGTAAGGCCCTAAATATTTAACCGAAAGGTAATACCAGGGGCCTATTTTATAAAAGTGACGTTTGTTCATATTTCGGAATAATAAATTTAACTAAGCCATATATTAATATAAATTTTCATTGTAAATTACATTTGTCATGATTATGAAATAGGCCCCGCCCCAGACGTGCGATTTTTAAATATCAGCAGATGACATCACTGATATCAATACGAGTGCCCCCTACCACTCGTAAGTAAAGTCACCGATTTGCAGTCTGTTTATTAGAAAAAATAAAAAGTATTTAGGGAGCGTTCAAGTCCCCCACATGTAACGTGCCGTAACGTTGCTATGTACCCCCCCCCCCCCCCACCAAAACGTTACGTAACACCCAAATGAGCATTTTTACCTATAAAAGTTACAATTATGTTGCGCAAAGTACCGGGAAGTTAATAAAATACCTTTGTTATAGTTTTAAACGCGTTTGCGGTAATAAATAAAACTTAGGAGTTTTTTTACCTAATTTTTTTTTATTAAATAAAAAAAACAATGTTACGTTACACGTTGTTCGAAAACCCCCTCCCGCCCCTGTAACGCATCGTAACGTTTTACAAGACCCCCCCTCCCCCCAAATTGCGTTACGTAATACTTGAACGCTCCCTTACTCGTATTATGAATAACAAATCGAAATCGGCGTGCATGTATGAGAAGAGTTATGACTGTGGAAGAGGCGAAATAGCGAGAAAGAGGTGAAGGAGTATGTAGAGATAGGGACAAGTGGCGCTCGGTTGTCTCTGTCTACCCCGTAAGTGACCTGGTGAAAAGATAAATAAATAATAAATAGATAAATGAATTACAAGAACGGGAATCAATATTTTCTTCGAAACGCAAGTAGCTATTTAAATGACTAATAATGCATAACTTGGTACCATTTTTTTTCTTTTTTTTTTAGAAAAAAGTATCTACAACGGTCACAACCTTGCCAGATTCAGTCACTTATAATAGGTTATAATAGGCGTGATATGAACGGCTTGTAGCTTATTTTATATCGTGTTTTAATCACAGTTTTTCTTTGACCCCAGGGGCCTTCCGTCTCTACGACGTGGACAACGATGGCTACATCACCCGAGACGAGATGTACAACATAGTTGACGCGATCTACCAGATGGTGGTATGTATCATTGTCATGCGCATACCTATAGCTCACCCAGTAAATCTTTTAGACCAAAGTTTTTTTATAAGGAACGCGTGACATAAAATCTTTTTTTATTACGAGTTAACGATTAACTTTCCTTAACGTTCAAAATTTAAAGCTTTGAGGTTTAATAACGAAGGTAATATTTTTAGTAATAAGCGATTTAAAGGAAGTTGTGAGTTTCATTATTATTACCTTAAGTACCTAATCAATATAATGTAAATTCTCCATAAAAAAAAATCGATGTTCAATATTGATTTACATTTAATTAAGTAACTACATGGTTTTTAAGAAGTATTATTTTTAAAGCCTATTAACATATTGTTAGTTATGTCACTGATAACTTTCCACCAATCAAGAGCCCGATTAACTTATTTTTATCACAGGTTATGTAAAATAATGCCCTACTGTTTAAGTATTAATATTTGAGTATAATTTAATAATAATATATAGGATTTTTTTATAGAAACTAAGCTCTAAGACTTGTATCAGAAACAACAATACTATCACAGATTATATTTTATAAACATCCAGAAAATGACAAGCTGTACAGAAAAGAACGTCCAATATTCTTTTGCATCGAACCCCCAAGCTCCGATAATTACGCCAGAGGCACAACCACTAGACCACGGAGGCGGTCAAAACTGATTTAACTATGGCTTAATCATTATGGGTACATTGAGTATATTAAGTTTTGGAATTACATTTAAGAGAAGCGTCTGATCAAACATTTCTCATACATTTACGATGTGTTGGGTCTTAACTGTTACCCTAAACCTTTATATAGTTTTATGATTTTTGGAGGCGTTATAATTATGACCGATATATAGGCTCGTAGGTTTTCCTTTTTTTAACTGAGGTATATACAGCAGGGTAACCACCGACTCCGATACCGTGAGATCTCGTTCGAGTTGAGATCGAGAATGATGTTTTTGGTACTACGAAAAGTGAAACATCTTTGTTTGAATTGACCACTGCATAAACTGTTCGAGTACCTAATTTATTACAAAACAATATATATAATATTATGAAGTTTGTAAATATGACGTCATATTTAATCTCAACTCGAACGAGAACTCACGGTATCGGAGTCGGTGGTTACCCCCCAGGTATAGGAAATAAATATCAACCTCAGAAATTCGAGTAAAAATTGCTAAAAATCCCTCATATTAAAATAATTCCTATAAAAAATCAACACAGAAAATTAAAATAAACGAAAGCGTACAGTCATCGTTTATTTTCTCTTTAATAAAATGAGACATTTTTTTTTAAATCCATTAAAGATTATGGGTAGGAAACAGTTTTTGTCCGAAAGTCGTTTTACCGCCTAAATTGTAGGTATAATCTCATACGTGCTCTTTCTCATATTGAGGGCCGGGGGGGAAGGTTTACATAAATGTATGGTAACGTTGCCGACTCACTGTCATGCGCGGAGGTAATAAATCCCCTTGCCACTGTGATCAAGAACGTGCTCATAGATCGCAGATTAAATTAGGAAATGATTAATAAAATCAGTCAATAACCTATTATGTATTTTTTTCTGAATAAAAAGAGAATACGGTGTGTTTTTTACATAGTTGGTATGCAATAAACGTAATAAAATTATTTTATTATAAATTTCAGGGCCAAACACCGCAGCCCGAAGACGAAAATACTCCTCAGAAGCGCGTGGACAAAATCTTCGACCAGATGGATAAGAACCATGATGACCGTCTGACCCTCGAGGAGTTCCGTGAAGGCAGCAAGGCCGATCCTCGCATCGTCCAGGCCCTGTCACTGGGGGGCGATTAATCCACAGTTATCCTCTCGCCGGATTTCTCCTTTGCTTAAAAATCATCACGTTTCCTGCTTATTGTATTTATTTTTTAATATATCTCATTAACAGATACTTAACACGATAATCCTTAAATAAAATTACTTAATATTCATCTAGGCCTGGTTTCTTGAATAGTGAGTATTTTTTAATTGGCAAATGATTGATCTATTGAAAAATGTAATCTATTAATGGGGATGAAGACAAATATAATACATTTGAAATTTGTAAAAGCAGGAAATCGTGATAACTTTTAGCTTATTTTAGAACGTATAAAGCGAGAATAACAAAAAAGTAATAAACATAATTAAGATGCTTTAATACGTGCTTTTGTGTAAAACATTTGCTTCTTACATAACATAGTAGATACATAGAAAAATATATACTGTCAGCCTATTGTTCCACGTTATATATCTAGAAAATAAAACTTTATAAATGAACAGCCAGAATTACAGATTGATGTACCTAACGTAAAGAAAGATTGTAACAGAACTACGGGACTGATCACAAACATCTCTATCGATCTATTTTCGAAAGAAAGTTACTATAATAAATAAAATTTTAGGACAATTGATGTCGCACAAACAACAGTGAAAACGCCTACTACATTTGGCAACATTCCAAAGCTGCGTATAGAGACCAGAAGCCCTTTCTTAAGCCGTAAAGTCACGTAAGACCGATGTGTTGATGTGATTCGACTAAATCTGTATCCGTGGAAAAAAACAACATTTTATCATATACATTTTTGCCTACCTATTTATATGTTCAAACACATAAGGAATTTACAGAAATTTGTGCGAGAGGAATAAAACTGTTAAGATTCATAAATGAATATTTTGTTTGAATAAAAAAAAAACTTTCTCTTTGTAGTAGTAATCTCTATAAATATTTTTTAAATACATAACTTTTCTCTAAAATTTGTTGCTTTTTAACATTCAGTACAATCAAGTCCTACATTAACTAAATTCATTTACCTACGCGCTTAAATAGAATTTTTAGAGGGTAGACTTACATAATACTAAAATTTATAAACAACCTTTCTAACTAGAATTAAAAAATAACGTAGTAGATACCTTCATTAAAATTCTTCTATGACATTTTTAAATTTAGGAACTCGGTAACGAGACTAATAACTTATAAAGTTTGTAATTTAAAATGTAATTTTTAATGTAGAGTTTAAAATTTTAAATAAAATGAATAGTTATGCATTTGGAAAGCGAATGAAAAGCAATTGATAAGTGATAGAGAAGGAGTCGTGGCGACCCGAGAATAAAATTTAAGTCTTGTGGTTGAGAGGTGGTTTTCATCGAATGAGTGAGAGATGGAGTCGGTCGACTTATATGTATGTGAGATGAGAAAGTAGAGTCTTAAGTAGCTGACGCGTAACGATTCATATTTCTACAAAATTCACTTTTCTCAAATAATCTAACTGTAACTGGCGATAGTTGCGCCGCACCTTTCTAATATCAACTTTGCCAAATTTAGCATACGTAAATTTTTCACTCTTTTCCAGTAAATTCTGAACACATATATTTTGGAAAACTTTTGGATATTTCCGTTAGCGGATTCTATCGATCTATTTAGTGGTTTATCTTTAGAATAGCTAAGAATTTATTGAATATTTTTATCTACTTATCTCCAGTTATTCATATAACTTAATTAAATTCTATTTTTTTTAAGTCAGCAACTATTTAACGACGTGGATAAGAGATATAGTTATGTTTTTCGGGTTTCTATGCAATTTAGAGTGTATTATTGAAGTGATTAAATTTTGAAAAATAAAATCTTTATAGTAGGCGTTTGAATGAGAGAAACGTTAAGCAAAACGTATAGAGTAGGTTATCGTTGCTGGCTGTGCATTTGTCTAGTCTTAAGTAGCAAGCTTGATATAAATATTATATTACTATATATATTTAAAAATTACATATATTATAAGTTTTGTTTTAGAACTATATATTTATTGAAATCAATTAGATGTAACAATTTTAAAACTTTGAACTTGTTAATTAAAAAAAAAAACAATAGTTAAAATTATTATATTTTATAAAGGCAACGTAATTTTTTTTTTTTTTTTTTGTAATGGAAACAACGAGCATAATAATTTTGCATATCCTGGTGTTTATTTCGTTAATATAAAAGAAAGTACTACAATTAAATTAACAGTACCTCGAAGAACAAGTTAAGCTGTCGGTCCCAGTTTCACTTTAACAACTAGTGAAACTGTTTATAGATGGGTTATTAAATCTATCCACGATGTGGGATTAAAACCCTTCACTAGATACCCTGAGGCCGTCTTGGCGATCTCGACCGCCGTAAGGCCCCCCAAATAAATAATAATTTTATCACGACATTACCAATAAATTCATCAAGTAATTCCCAACCCTTATTTTATTTAGTCTTTTCTTATTAACAAAATAAACACCTGAGACATATTTCATAAACGTGACAATTATAATTTTCGATGACATTTTTATTTATAATACATTGCTTAATTTAGTTTAAATTATTCACTTTGAACTAAATAAACTAAGCAGTGTATTATTAATTGTTAAAATAAACCGTATTATTAATGGTCACGGTTTCCGATTCCACATGCTATACATTATAGCCACATGCATTTATTATAGTTAGCGTTGTATCCGGAGTCGTGGGTTCGATTCCCACCCATAGCAAAAAATTAAAGTACGTTTCTCTATACAGTTTGTCATTATCTGTGTGTTTATAAAAATATAGTATGTATTAGTATCTTTGTTTCTGGTACACAAGAGTGTAATGCCATTTTTTTTTAATCCCCTTTATTCATAAAAACTTTACCAAGCTATTTGTAAGAAAGAGATAAAACGCAATTTTAACTAAAAGGTTTAATAAAGTTTTAATAAAAAAGAGGATAAATCTGGAAACATAATTAGTAAAATAAATTATTTAATAAAAAGTAATTTTAATTTTATTGTTATTTATATATAATTTTAATTTGCTATTATATAAGGTATTTTAAGAGCACGAACGTAATAATGCTATATTCATAATATATTAGGCTGGATACAATTTGTTTTCAATATTATAATTTCTTCTTATTATAAAGCAATTAGTAATCGGTGTTTTTAAAGTTATAATTAGCTAGTTAAATGTTTCTAATTCTAATCACTGAAAAAAAATGTATCTCTTAGCAATTTGTCTCTTCTTAAAATTAATAAAAAACAGGATTCACAGTAAATGAATATTTATTAATTTCCTTCCTATTTTATTTAGTTTTTTCATTCAACACAGCATATACATGGTGACTTTGAAAGGATGTACTTTGGGCTAATATGAGGTTCTACTGATCAATACGAACAACTTTTCCCATGGCACCATGTACCGCAAATGAAAAAAAAAATTGCCTTCTCCATACAAACTAGTAATGTTAAAATGACCAATTTGTATGGGGAAGCCAAATTGTTTTTTCATTTGCGATGCATGGTTCCATGGGAAAAGTTGTTCGTTTTGATCAGTAGAACCTCATATTAGCCCAAAGTACATCCTTTCAAATTCACCCTGTTATTATACATCTTAATTTACTTTTTTTATGTATTAATTAAAACTAACTTTTTGTACAAAAAACCGTTGAATATAATCAGCCCCTGTGTCTACGTGGACTATGAAAAAGCCTTCGATTCGATAGAAACATGGGCGATGCTTCAGTCACTCCAGCGGCGCCAAATTGACTACCGCTATATCGAAGTACTAAAGTGTTTGTACAAAAACGCCACCATGTCAGTTCGCCTCCAAGACCAGACCTCAAGACCCATCCAGCTACAGCGAGGAGTAAGACAGGGAGACGTAATCTCCCCGAAACTTTTTACTGCGGCATTGGAGGATGTCTTCAAACTCTTGGACTGGAGAAGATTTGGCATCAACATTAATGGCGAGTACATCACTAACCTTCGATTTGCCGACGATATCGTAGTCATGGCTGAAACCCTGGAGGACCTCGGCATAATGCTCAATGATCTCAGTGGGGCTTCTAAAAAAGTGGAACATGGATAAGACCAAGTCATGTCGAACGCCCATGTTATACCCACTCCTGTAAAAATAGGAAGCTCCGCACTCGAAGTTGTTGCCAATTATATATACCTAGGACAGTCAATCCAAACAGGTAAATCCAACTTCAAGAAAGAGATCTCTCGTCGAATCCAACTCGGCTGGGCAGCATTCGGGAGGCTACGTAATATCTTCTCGTCCCAAATACCACAGTGTTTAAAAACCAAGGTGTTCGAGCAGTGTGTGTTGCCAGTGATGACTTACGGTTCAGAGACGTGGTCGCTAACTATGGGCCTCATGAAAAAGCTCACAGTCACACAAAGGGCGATGGAGCGCGCTATGCTCGGCGATTCCTTGCGGGATCGTATTCGAAACGATGAGATCCGCAAAAGGATCAAAGTAACCGACATAGCCTCCAGAATCGCCAAACTTAAGTGGCAGTGGGCAGGCCACATAGCCCGCAGAACGGACGGCCGTTGGGGCATTAAGGTTCTCGAGTGGCGACCGCGTGCTGGAGGACGCAGCAGAGGCAGGCCCCCACAAGATGGACCGACGACCTGAAAAAGGTCGCGGGAAGCCGATATCCATCGCGATGGATACAGGCAGCGCAGAACCGGTCGTTGTGGCGATCCTTGGGGGAGGCCTATGTCCAGCAGTGGATGCGCGAAAGGCTGGCATGATGATGATGATGATGAAATTTTTGTAAATTAATTTATAAATCTTTGTATTGTAACAGCTATAATATTATTTTTATTATTATGTAATTATGATTTAATTATAATGTATTTTATCCTTTTTATTTTTTCACCCTTCTAAAGCCAACATAATTTGGATTTATTTATTTTATTTTATTGATTATATAAAAATTATAAGTATTACTTAACAATAGACAAAAATCGGAATATGTTTTTATGTATATTTAATATTAATGTTAACTTTGTCATTATTTAGCCATTTAATCACGATTTAATAAATGCATTTACAGCTCCTACCAAATAAGTAGTTTTATTTATTGTACAAGGTTAACCGGTAATTTTCAAGATTCACAAACGGATTTTGGATATTATAACTTGACCATCCTAAAGAAAAATTTTATAATTAAAAAAAAAATAATAATAACAAATTTATTCTTTACATATTTTTTTTAACATGTTGGCCGTAGTCCATTCTACCGTTCCAATTTTTGATAGCGCGTCCGAGCATTTCGCCAACGAAACAGGTGTGATATCACAGGATCTAGGCGTCCAACTTACTGGTCCGAAACGCTAAATTAACTACGTATTCACCAAATTGTTCACGCAATACAGCCATGGTTACACTTTTTTTTTATTGGAGCACGGCATGTGAATTTGTATCTACCTGATGGTGAGCAGACCTATAAAGTCCATGAATGGGGTCGATCGATAATTGTTCTTAAACAACATTGATCGCTCCCACTGTGCGGCTAAAGATGCGATTAGACGACAAGACGAATTGCATTACGAGTATATTTTAATGTACGCGTTATCATCAATTCAACCACCCATTTCGTAAACACAAGGAGAATATCACCTCGACAAGAAATCGATGTAGTAATCTCCTGAAAACGGTCACTTGACGGTTTTTGCATTTGCATGGTCGGCCTAGCGAAGTTATAGAGACCTTCCTCCGGCCCAAAAAACGTGCTGGGTGGCAAGTTGTAGACAAAAACAAAAATACCATAAAAGGTGTTCACTCTCTGACTCACGCTTCATCTGTCAAATAATCCATAGACAAAAAAGTACCTACCTTCAAATTAATCACCCGTTATAAGATTTATAGCCGATATAGGCCAAATCCGTCATTGGCCGATTGACTGAAACAAACGCACAGATGAGAAGAAAATCATCAGAATGCAAACACTACCACAACCGACATAGTACATAGATAAAATAGTCGATAAAATGAAGTTTATGAATGAACATTCACAGCAGCATCGATCCTATGCCTGCATATGCCTATGCTGCTGTGCCCTACAATAGCCGATAAACTGGCGAGTCCAAAATAGCGATGGGCGATTATTACTAAAATTAATCGACCTAGTCAATTGTTCAGTTTAGTCGATAAAGATCGATAACAATCGAAGTTATCATCATAAATTATCACATCGATAGGATTACACTACCACAACCGACATAGTACATAGATAAAATAGTCGATAAAATGAAGTTTATGAATGAACATTCATTGTAGGGCACAGCAGCAACGATCCTATGCCTGCCTATGCCTATTCTGCTGTGCCCTACAATAGCCGATAAACCGGCGAGTTCATACTAGCGATGGCCGATTATTACTAAAATTAATCGTCCTAGCCGATTGTTCAGTTTAGTCGATAAAGATCGATAACAATTGAAGTTAGTCGATTGATATCGAATAACGCCGTGCGGCATTCGATTTCACCTTCGTTTATAATTGCTGATTTAGTTACGAACGAATATAGTAACACATCGCCAATCGATAGTAACTGCAGTCGTAAGTTGTAAGTAACTCCGCGGGGCGAGCGACCGCAGCGCACACAATCACTAGTCTTTTGTTTTTACTAATTTAAGTAACTATAACAAATTAGCAGTTACCGCTCGTCGTGTTAGTCATTCTCGCCCGCCGATATCGCATCAAATCGTAGGTGCGCTGTGCATTAATTCGTTCGTATTACTAAATCAGTAATTACAAAAGATGGTGATTGCATGCGCTCGATTGCCTCACCTTTAGTTACTTACATATGACTGCAGTTACTATTAGCTATCGCCAACGCAACTACGTATATGTAAAAAAGTTATATTGTTTCGAATTAGTTATTTTCAAATCAACTAGCTAATAAACAAAATAAAAAAAAACAATTATTTTCTTAAGTCTAATGTTTTAAAATATAATGTAGGTACAGAGTGAATTTTCAAGTGCGCCTTCAAGGCCAAATCCTAAACTACAAGGAATACCGAAAAATGCTCAAAGGAGTCTCGGGACCGATTTTGATAAAAACTAAAACTGCATCATTAGATTTTTGAAAAAAATATTATCCTAGCCGGGAATCGAACCGGTTGATTATGAAGAAAAAAAAACTCACCTGTATTATTACACTAGCTGATAGTGTCAATACCCGGCTAAGAGAACAAAATTTTCAAAAATCTTACTAAACACCGTATAACCTTCTAAACAGTGTAGGACATCACCTGATAATCACTATTCACTAAACTGGGCACTAATCACTTGAAATTTGATTAAACTAAATGTAGGTACAGGCCATCGGGGCCCCGATTCCGCTAATTTTAAAACTTTGACTTACCGACACGATCCATTTACAAAGCAAAGGACGTTGAGTTGAAACTTGGTATTCTACTAAATGTAAAACGGCTTTGTGTATGGACGTCGATTGCACGTCGTATGCACGTCGCTTGCTCGGCTAACCTGTCATTGTAGTACTCTTTTTTATCTGTGTCTGTCATATTAGTTTGTATTTTTTTTTAAGTTTAGCTCTTTTTACATGGCATAGCTGTTATAATTAAATAAAATATCATTTAAAAGTGTATTCTTATTATTATACACTTTATATTATACTAGACTGTTTTATAATTATAAAATTCACCAACTACATTTTGTCCTGCGCATACCATAGATTAAACAATTATTAGATATGACAAAATATATCATAGAGTAGTAATCATATTTAGAAAGGACAATACAATATTTTATAATGCTTTAAATTAATACCAATCGAAAATTAAAGACTTAATTCTAACGTAATAGTGTAAGACCTGTGGTAAGACATAAAAGTCCACCTTGCTCACCCTAAATAAAACTACTAATCGCTTTAGGTTGCTTTGCCTGAAAAGGTTACACCTAAATATGATTTATCTGTTCGTTCCGAATAGGTATTTTTCCAAAATTATTGTTGTTAAATCCGACGTTTGCCCCAAATACGTCTTATGGCCCGAAAAAAATACTAATTTACCTACTTTTCCTCATAATAATTTATTTTAAGTCGGTTTTTTTATATAATTTACTGAAAGTCTTAAATTATATAAAAAAATTCGACATATTGACAAGTTCAGCGATTACCTATTGCATTAATAATTGGAAAATGATCTTTTAAAATCAAAATTTCATAAATGCAACAAAATTAAAATAATTTATTCGAAAATAAATTACAAATTATAATCAGACATAACTTTTTTTAACATCTAAAAAAAATTACAGCGCCCAAGACCGTCTAGGGTATTGAGTCTATACCGAAAAAGTGAGCAGCTAGTCGCGATATTTGGATATTTTTTATTATTGGAGCACGACATGTGACTTTGTATCTACCTGGTGGTGAGCAGACCTACTAAGTCTATGAATGGGTCAACCAATATTGTTCTTAAACAATATTTAACGCTCCTACAACGCCGGCTAAATGATGCGATTACGAAATGGGGGGCGACAATGACGAATTGCATTGGAGACTACCACCTCCACAAGAAATCGACGCAGTAGTCTCCTGAAAACCGGTGAACCACACTCATTAACACATCTATAAACAGTTACTCAAGTTGTATTATGAACTCAGAACAGCTTAACGTGCTCACCGGACCACTATTATAGTGGTGTTGTCAAACGCATGCAGCTATTTTTTTATTAAAAACTCATTTGGTAGACACCGGTGGTAGTTTGAACCGTGGACCTAAAACCGTACTTTAAATATATTTTTCACGTTTCTAAACCCGGCCAGCATCAGAAAAGCGGATGTTCTATCTCTGGGCCATTTCTAATGTCTTCAAACTTTGGAGCCACTGCGAAATTAACGGAAATCCAACCATTTTTATAAAATGTTTTTACACAATTCACAAATAAGCAACTTTTGTAAAATGACATTATAACTGAAGTAAAACTTTTGAGAGAACGTTGATATCAAGTTAAACTAAACGTCAAAAAATAATAGAATACCATTAAAAAAACCTTCCATACACGATTGGAATAGTAGAATACCTAATTTGTCAAAAGTCGATACAACGTTGAGGGGATCAATTCCGCTAAATCAACATTGTATGGATTGGATATCAACGGCTAAGCTTATACGTCATTTCATACTTTTGGCATTCTACTAACAAAATCAGCTGTCAATTGTACATCGATTGGATATCAACTGAACGTTGTATCGACTTTTGACAAATTAGGTATTCTACTATTCCAATCGTGTATGGAAGGTTTTTTTAATGGTATTCTATTAATTTTTAAAGTTTAGTTTAACTTGATATCAACGTTCTCTCAAAAGTTTTACTTCAGTTCTAATGTCATTTTACAAAAGTTGCTTATTTGTGACTTGTGTAAAAACACTTTATAAAAATCGATGGAATTCCGTTAATTTCGAAGTGGCGCCAATGTTTGGAGACATTAGAAATGGCCCAGAGATAGAACATCCGCTATTCTGATGCTGGCCGGGTTTAGAAAAGTGGAAAATATATTTAAAGTACTACGGTTGTAGGTCCACGATTCAAACACCCACCGGTGTCTACCAAATGAGATTTTAATTAAAAAATAGCTGCATGCGTTTGACAACACCACTATAATAGTGGTCCGGTGAGCACGTTAAGCTGTTATGATTTCATAATACAACTTAAGTAACTGTTTATAGATGGGTTAATGAGTATGGTTTACCGGTTTTCAGGAGACTACTGCATCGATTTCTTGTGGAGGTGGTCTCCTATGCAATTCGTAATTGTCGCCCCCTATTTCGTAATCGCATCATTTAGTCGGCGTAGTAGGAGCGTTAAATATGGTTTAAGAATAATTATTGGTTGACCCATTCATAGACTTTGTAGGTCTGCTCACCATCAGGTAGATACAAAGTCACATGTCGTGCTCCAATAATAAAAAATATCCAAATATCGCGACGAGCTGCCCACTTTTTCGGTATAGACTCAATACCCTAGACGGTCTTGGGCGCTGTAATTTTTATAGATGTTATTTAAAAAGTTATGTCTGATTATAATTTGTAATTTATTTTCGAATAATTTATTTTAATTTTGTTGCATTTATGAAATTTTGATTTTAAAAGGCCATTTTACAATTATTAATGCAAGAGGTAATCGTTGAACTTGTCAATATTTAAGTCTTAAATTATATAAAAAAATCCGACTTAAAATAAATTATTATGAAGAAAAGTAGGTAAATTAGTATTTTTTTCGGGCCATAAGACGTATTTGGGGCAAACGTCGGATTTAACAACAATAATATTGAAAAAATACCTATTCGGAACGAATAGACAAATCATATTTAGGTCTAACCTTTTCAGGCAAAGCAACCTAAAGCGATTTGTAGTTTTACTTAGTGTGGGCAAGGTGGAGTTTTATGTCTTACCACAGGTCTTACACTATTACGTTAAAACTGAGTCTTTAATTTTCGATTGGTATTAATTTAAAGCATTATATAATATTGTATTGTCCTTTCTAAATATGATTACTACTCTATGATATATTTTGTCATATCTCATAATTGTTTACTCTATGGTATGAGCAAAACAAAATGTAGGGTGAATTTTATACTACTTTTGTCTGTCGGCCCCGGTTGTTCGGTGGGGCCGAGTTCCGGCTAGGGTAGACCCTGTTGCCGGTGCAGGTACTCGGCGGGCCGCAGCCCGCCGGGGACTTGTCGCGGTATGCGCGAGGTCCCCCGCAGAGGACGGGGGGACCTAAATGTTGATATTTAACAACCAAATGGTTTTTCCCGGCGCGTTACATGCGGCAGCGCGCCGGGTTGGAGAATTTAGGGTGGTGGTGGGGTAGGGTTTGGGGAATACTCGCCGCCGAGAAGCTCTCTCGGTGTAGGCCTGCCATTCGGCGGCTGTGCGTGCAACGGAGCGATGCCGTGAAGATGTTCGTGCGGTACATTCGACGGGCGAGCCGCTCTACGAACTCAGCTAACGGCTCGATCTTCACGTCATCGCTGATGGTTTTGTTGCGCACGAACAACGGAGCGCCAGTCGCCATACGCAGAGAGATGTTCTGCTGGCGCTGGAGTCGTGTTTTGTTCGTGGCCGACAGTAATTGGTGCCACGCTGGTGCCGCGTAAGTAAGGTGGGGACGAACGAAGGTCTTATAAACCGACACCTTGACCCGGAGTGGGAGGGTGGATTTTAGAACCGGCCGGAGCATAGCGCGAGCGGCCTTGGCCTTGTTGATGGCTTGTGTGGCCATTGGGCTCATGCTCAACGACCGGTTGATGGTGCACCCCAGGTACTTAATGGAGTCGGCCCATTCGATTTCCTGTCCCCAGAGTTCCAGATTTGGTGGACGGCGGCGACGGCGGGTAACCAGTAGGGCGGATGTCTTTCCAACGTTTACAGACATCCGCCATCTGTCGAGCCTCGAAGGGAGGACGTCTAACATCCTCTGCATCTTCTCGGCGGCGAGTACGGGATTTTTGTGGGAGGTGAGGTAGGCGCTGTCATCCGCAAACAGCGCCAGGACTACGTCATCCTCTCCGTATAGTTGACCGGAGAGGGTGGGGATGTCGTTGGTGAATAATGCATACAGGGCGGGAGAAAGGCAGCTTCCCTGGGGTACGCCAGCGTAAATGGGATGCTCCACTGAGACCTTTCCCTCTACGGCTACGTGGAAGTGGCGGTTGTTGAGAAAGGAGGCCACTAACCTCGTGGCCATGGGAGGCACAGGCGAGGCGAGGAGTTTGTACACGAGGCCGCAGTGCCAGACACGATCGAAAGCCTTCCTCGATATCGAGGAAGACTCCGACCGTAGATCGGCCCGCGTTTAGCTCGCTCGCCATGTGGTGCAGCACCCGGACTAGTTGGAGCGTGGTGCTATGTCCCTCACGGAAGCCAAATTGCTCCGGTGGAATTTCGACGTAGCTCTTCAACCTCCGGAGGAACAGTCGCTCAAACAACTTAGCCGGGCGCGGAAGCAGGGTTATGGGCCGATAGCTGCTCGGCAGACGTTTGTCCTTGCCGGGCTTCGGCAGCATAATGACCTTCCCCCGCTTCCAGGCGTTGGGAAAGTGGCTCCGGATTGGGACCATTTATGAACTGCCGCACTGTATGCACTATTCGTTTGTTGAATTCTGTGTCGATCGAGGGGAAGGGCATGAACTGCCCCCTAAGGTGAATACCCAGGAGATCGGCTCTGTTCTGGGGGGCGTAGTGTTTTGTTTCCGCTCGGTCGACCAGCGGGTGGATGGGAAGGGGGGTTCGGGTCAGTCTCCTGGTGAGGCGGTACAGGGCTCCTAGGGTACCGTCCTCGCCAATGGAGTCCATGTAGTTCTCCCATGATCTCCCCCGGAATGCGGCGATCTCTGCGGAGAGCTCTTCAGAGATTTTATTGAGCTCCCGCTTAGTGTTGGGGTCGCGGAAATCCGCCCAACGCTTTTGGAGTCGCCGCTTGTGTTGCAGTTTTTTCCGGAGCGGTTGTGGGAGAGCCAGGCGTTTTTCGCCTGTGTGGGGAGGCAGCTCATGAGTTGCCGCCTCCTTGGCCGAAACGAAGGACTCTAAGTTGTTCGGCGGCAGCCTCAACATCTTGCGGCGTATTGAGGGGACCAATAAGAGAACGGGCGTTGAGGTTCGATCTGTATTGGTCCCAGTCGGTTTTGTACCGCCCTCTCGCGGCGGCGACGTCTACCTGGTTGCCGAGCACTACGAGCAGAGGTAGGTGGCGGGAGTCCATGTCGTAGAGAACTTCGACATGGACTGGGCTCCTTATGGCTTGGGCCAGGGCGTTGTCGAGAACGTCGGCCGCGTGATTCGCCGCCGTAGGTATATGAGTCGACGAATCCGGTCCGAGTACTTCGTACCGCTTCCTCTCCGAGTCGTCGAAGAGGGCCCGACCGGCTGGGTTGACAAGTGCCCCACGCGGGATGGGAACCCCACGCGGGATGTTTCGCGTTGAGGTCCCCGATCACCAGGGTGGGTGTTTTCCCGTCTAAGAGACGACGGAGGTCTGCGGTACCGATCGTGGGACCGGGGGGGCGGTAAGCCGCGTAGATGTTGTGGGTGACGCCGGACAACTGGAGGCTGACCCCAGTGGTGCGGATGTGTTCGAACTCCACGTGTGGTAGCTCTTCGTGGACAAGGTCTCGACGTACGAGGACTGCGGTACCGCGGTAGCCGTAGCCCCGCTCGGAAAACTCGTCCCGCCTGTAAACGAAGAAGTTCGGCACGCGTTCGTTGTTAGGTTTTAGTTTGGTTTCGCCCAGGAGGATGATGTGAGGAGCCTGCTCCTGGGCGAGAAGTTTCAGTTGATTGCGGTTGCACGACACACCTCCGGGGTTCCAGTAGATTATACAAAGCCCTAGCCCCGTAGGTGTGTGTGAAGGTGGACCAGCCCTTGCAGGATAGCCTCCGCCGGTTCCTGGCCGCTGTTGACCGCTTGCAGGACTCCCAGTAGAACGGTTATTGCCGCCTGAACCATCAGGCGACCGCGTTCCTCCGAGCAGCCGCAGCGGTGGGGTGGAGGTTGCCCGTTTGGGTCGGTCCTTGAAATGGTTGGTGGTACGGGGCGCATTGGTGGTGGTGGAGCAGCTGGTAGTTGAGCGCGAGTGATTGGCGGGGCAGGCAACCAGGCTGGTTGGTGTGGCGCCGGATGGTGTTGCGCCAGTTTATGTTGTGCCGGATGGTGTTGCGCCGGTTTTATTTGGGTCCGTGGTTGGGCTGTCGGTGGTGGTCGTGGGGCCCGAGGGACGTTGGGGGCCTGTTATTGTGGCCCTTGGGTGTATTCCGTTGGAGTTTTGAGTGCTGGGAGCAGCGGCCATTCCATTAGAGACGCCGGAAGCGTTTTCGGGAAGTCCTTTATCGATGTTCCGGGTTGAGGGGCTGCTAATGGGGCCAGTGATGGTTGAGTTGGTAGTATGGGGGCCCTCCTAGCGGGCATTGGTGCCTGGGAAGCCAGCCCCGCTGTCTGTTGAGGCGTTTGAGATTTCTTCCGCTTAGTCTTCCTCTTTTTGGGAGGGCGGCTTGTTTGGGGGGCAATTATCGTTGGTGCAGGTCCCCTTGCCTGCGCCATCAGATTGCCCTGCTGAGTTGGTTCCTGAGTAGCAGCCTGGCTGTAGAGCTGGTCGGCCTCAGGTAGTCTACGGTCTGCTGGGAGCGGAGGCGGGATGTTTGCTTCCTGCTTCCGTGCTTCCCGCCGGAACGCTGGACACGATCTACTGTTAGCGACGTGTGGTTGCCCGCAGTTGGCGCACTTGATTATTGCATGCTCCCTATCGCAGTCCGATGCAGGGTGTGAGCCGGCGCAGCGCACACAGCGGGCTGGTCGGAAGCAGCCGAGGGAGGAGTGGCCAAATGCTTGGCACCGATGGCATTTGGTGGGCCTGCCCTACGAACCCACGCGGTGATGGAAACATTGGGAATTGCCAGGAGCTCCTGGATTCCCATCAGTTTTGCCTGTTCGTCCCGTTCCAGGTGCGGGAACTGGACAAAGAATATGGTGCCAGGTCGTCCACGCCTGGGAGGGATGGCTCTGGCAAACTCGGGTTTAACTCCGACGATGGTCTCCAGGTCTGCCATCGATTCTTCAACCGGGGTGTCCATCAATAACCCATTGACGGCCACCTTGTGTGCCCGATCCTGTTGAATGGCGTAAGTGTGCCCGATGATCCTTGGATCCTGTTCCCTGGCCTCCGCGAGGTACTTCTGTACCCCGCGGTATTCATTGATGTCCTTGGGCAAGAACCGCACTCCTTTGCCCAGGGGTCTGGCGTTGGGCGCATGCCCTAGGATCCCCTTCAATGAAGGAAGTGAGTCGTCCAGTTTGGGAGCGTTTCCACCGTGATTGGGGGGATCTTTTGTTTTGGTGGAGCTTGTGGTTGATCGGCGGTTGGTGGGGGTGGCTGCGAGCTCCTTGGCGATGTGGTAGGCTTGGCTTGTAGGATTGGGTTGGCTTGCCACCGAGGCGAATGTCATGCCTGACGCCCGCATAGCGGCCTCGCGTTGCTCGTTGGCAACAATGCGGGGGTACCTGCGGGGTTGGGGGCTGGGAAGGGCGGCACTTGCAATGGGGGATGAAGTGCGCTGAGGGTCGATGGGCGATATGGCTGTCGGTGATGGCCTGTGGTCCGGTTTTTGAGCCGGCGGTAGGCTGTCCCCGCTAGAATCGCGTGGATGTTTGGTGGGGCGCTGCGGAAGTGCTGATGGGAGTTCCTGGTACCACGTAGACTCGGTGGAATGTCGAGTTCCCGCGGTACCGGTAGAGTGATGGGCTTCTTCTTCTTCATAGGAAGAGGGGCCCGAGGAAATGTCCTCGATTGATGGAATGGCTTGTTGTTCCGTAGGGGTTGGAGGTACTAGCTTACGCCATTTTGGGCTCGCGGAGATCACCGCGACCTCCCTCCCGGCAAGGGTAGTCCGCCCGACCACTTGACGTGAAGTGGACGGTACGGCCTCGTCCGGAGCGGGGCCTCGGGGGTCGGTCGGCTGAGCCTCTGCTTGAGGCCTGGTAGTAGGGCCTGATGATTTCGACCGTAGCCGGAATGTAGGCTTGGGCGCCTTATCCCGGCCTCGGTCCGACATAATATTTGTTGGTTTACTCACTCTGTAAGAAATACATAGATAATTGAAATAAAATTAAAATATGATATACGAACAAAGTGGACAAAGGTATTTAGATATTAGTAATATGAACGGAATTGGAATGGGAATCGACTTCCGGTCAGAATCCAATAAGAAGTGGAAGGGGACTCTTTCTGTGGTCTCAACCCCCTTGCTATGGGGTTGGGTTCCGGCTGGGAAATATTCCCCGTTGCCTGGGGCAGGATCACGGCGGGCGATAGCCCGCCGGTAACTCATGCGCATATGGCGCTGGCCCTCGCGAAGCGAGGGCCGTGTGACATGTCCCTCCTCAGAGGGTGGGATTAGGTTTAGGGGTAGGGGGGTAGGGGGTAGGAGTTGGCGCGCTGCAGACGAGTTCAGCGCGCCTGGGATAGGATTTTAAGTCCCATGAGAGTCGCCGCCGAGAATCTCTCTCGGCAATGGCCTTCCCTCCGGTGGCCGTGCGTGAAGCGGCGCGATACCATGAAGATGGTCGTGGGGTCCGTTGTCGGCTCGGTCGAACATGCCTCGAGCGAGTCGTTCAACGAACGCTTCCACCGACTCCATCTTTAGGTCGCCGCTGAGCGTGGAGTTGCGCACAAACCACGGAGCGCCGGACGCCATACGCAGAGAGATATTCTGCTGACGCTGGATCCGTGTTTTATTCGTGGCCGACAGTAGGTGATGCCACGCTGGGGCTGCGTAGGTGATCCGGGAACGTATGAAGGTCTTGTAGACCAACACTTTTATCCGGAGCGGCAGGGATGATATTAGGACCGGCCGGAGCATGGACCGGGCGGCCTTGGCTTGATTGATCAAGTGATTGGCCATGGCGCCCATGCGCAGGGGCCGGTCTATGATGCATCCCAGGTACTTGACAGTGTCGGTCCATTGGACCTCCTGTCCCCGGAGTTTCAGCGATGGTGGGCATCGGCGGCGTGTCGTCATAAGGGCAGCTGTTTTGCCCACGTTGACGGACAGCCGCCACTTGTCGAGCCACGAAGGGAGGATGTCCAGCATCCTTTGCATTTTCGCGGCGGCGAGTCTGGGATTTTTGGATGAGTAGAGGTAGGCGCTGTCATCCGCAAACAGCGCCAAGGTTACGTCCTGCTCTCCCGGGAGGAGGGAATCCGAGAGAGTAGGGATATCATTGGAATACAAAGCATAAAGTGCGGGCGAAAGGCAGCTCCCCTGGGGGACGCCTGCCTCCGTAGAGGTTTTTCCCTCCACGGCCACGTGGAAGTGGCGGTCACTCAAGAAGGAAGCGAGTAACCGCGTGGCCATGGGCGGCACCGGCGAGTCTACGAGCTTGGAAACACGGTCGAAGGCCTTCTCGATATCGAGGAAGACCCCGACGGTGACTCGGCCCCGGTTCATCTCCCTCGCCATGTGGTGTAGCACCCGGGTAAGCTGGAGTGTGGTACTGTGTCCCTCGCGGAAACCGTACTGCTCTATACGGAGTTCGATATAGGCTTTTAGTCTCCGGAGGAACAATCTCTCGAACAGCTTAGCCGGGTGCGGGAGCAGGGTGATCGGGCGGTAGCTGCCCGGCAGACGTTTGTCCTTGCCGGGCTTGGGGATCATGATGACTTTCCCCTGCTTCCATGCGCTGGGGAAATGACCTGTACGGAGTATTCCATTGCAGAGCCGGGCGAATGCGACTATGGCTCTGTGGGGGAGCTGCGTCAACTGTGGATTGGTGACCCCATCTGGACCGGGGGCCTTTTTGTGCTTAAGGCGGAGCGCGACTCGCTCTACCTCAGCCGGCGAGATGAAAAAGTGCCCCGGTATGGGGTCCTTATTTTGATCACACAGGAATTCCCGCACTTTATGCTCTGTATGCCCGTTAAATGCCTGGTCGACGACGGGGAAAGGTTTGAATTGCCCCTCAAGATGCCTGCCAAGGATGTCGGCTCTGTCTTGGGGGGCGTAGTGACGGTCTCCCGCGGCGTCGAGCAGCGGATGAATGGCTTCGGGCGTTCGAGTTAGTCTCCTGGTGAGACGGTACAAGGCCCCTAGGGTACCATCTTCACCAATGGAGTCCATATAGTCTTCCCACGACCTCCCCCGAAAAGCGGCGATCTCCGCCGCGAGCTCTTCCTTGACCCGGTTGAGTTCGCGTTTGGTGCTGGGGTCTCGGAAGTTCGCCCAGCGCCTCTGGAGACGCCTTTTGAGTTGCAGCTTAAGTCGGAGGGGGTGTGGGAGGGTTTCACGCTTTAGACCTGTGTGAGGGGGCAGACTCCATAAAGCGAGTTGTGGTCGCTTCAACGTCGTCCGGCGAATTTATGGGACCAGCGAGATACGAGTTGTTAAGTATATCTCTGTACTGGTCCCAGTCCGTTTTGAATCGCCCCTTCGCGGCGGTGACGTCAACTTGTGTGCCCAGCACCACAAGTATTGGGAGGTGCTGTGAGTCCACGTCGTACAATACCTCGACGTGGACTGGGACTCTGATGGCCTGGGCGTATATGTGTCGGTGAATCCGGTCCTAGGACTTCATAGCCCTTGTCCTCCGAGTCTTTAGACAGGATCCTACCCGCTGGGTTGACGAGCCGGGAGCCCCACGCCGGATGTTTGGCATTGAGGTCTCCGACTACCAGGGTGGGAGTATTTCCGTCCAGGACCCGTCGAAAATCGGATCGATGAAGACGGTAGACCGGTGGGCGATAGGCGGCATAGATTTTTAATTCGGAGCCGGACGACTGGAGACTAACTCCTATTGTACGAGTTGTTTTGAACTCCGCGTGCGGTAGTTCTTCGTGGACGATGTCCCTACGGACCAGGACGGCGGTACCGCGATAGCCGCTGCCCCGGTCCGTGGTCTCGTCTCGCCTGTACACGAAGTAATTCGGCACACGGAGTTCGTTCTTTGGAGTGAGCTTCGTCTCCCCCAGGAGAATTATGTGGGGGCCTTGTTCCTGGGCTAGGAGACGGAGCTTGTGGTGGTTTGATTTGATGCATCCGGGGTTCCAATATATTATTCTGAGCCCTAGCCCCGAAGGTGTACATGAAGTTGAGCGGCCCCGTTCCTCCGAGCACCCGCAGCGCGGCGCCACCCAGTTTGGGGCATTGGCTTGTGTTTTTGGGGGTTGTATTGCTTGGGCAGGAATTGTTTGCCCTTTTGGCTTTCTTGGGGCTGGGGTGGATTTGGGTGCCGGGATTGTAGGCCGCACTGGTGGGGGAGGTGGGGGATCAGTGGGCCTTTGTACCCGCTTTTTGGTCTGTTGAGGGGCCAAGACTTTTGCGGCTTTTTGGGGCTGCTGTGTCTTTGGGGCCCTATCGGTAGGTGGTTAGAAGAGAGGCAGGTTGGGCGCCTGGGCGGCTGTCTCTAGGACGTCCTCCTGCTTCTTTCTCCTTTTTGTCTTCCTCTTTTTTCGCGGCTGTTCCTCTGTCTGGGGTAGGTTTCCTCTGAAGACGGGGTCGCGGGCTGGGGCCATTAGATTCTCCTGTGATGGTTCCATCACCACAGGTAACTGCGGTATAATTTGGCCTCTATTTGGGTTTGGCGGGGGGACGTCAATGCCCCGCATTTTAGCCTCGCGGCGGTATGCAGGACAATGTCTGTGGTTGGCCGGGTGGCCGCGCTTGCAGTTGGCGCACTTAACAACCGCCCTCTCTCGGTCGCAAGCCGCCGTCAGGTGAGGCCCCGCACAGCAGACACAGCACGCAAATCTGAAGCATCCCTCTGAGGAGTGCCCGAACGCTTGGCAGCGGTGGCACTGGGGGGGGGCCGATCGACGAACCCACTCCTTTACTGACACCGCCATGTAGAACATATCCTCTATCTCCAGTAAAGTTTTTTGTTCGCTCGCCCCCAGATGCGGGAACTGCACGAAGAAGCATGCTCTGGGGCTGCCCCTCCTAGGTGGGATCAGCCGACAGTAGTCTGGTTTGGTTCCCACTATGGCTTCCAATTCTTGAGTGATCTCGGCCACAGAGGTGTCGCTCAGTAGGCCGGAAATCGCAACTTTGTGCGGATTGTCTGCGTCGACACTATAACTGTGGCCGATAATTTGTGGGTCGACCTCTCTAGCGTCCGCCAGATAGTTCTGAATCACCCGATATTCCCTAATGAATTTAGGGAGGAACGGGACGCCTTTCCCCAGCGGGCGGGCGCTCGGTGGGTGACCCAGTTTTTCGCGGATTGTGCGGAAATGGGAGATCCAGTTGGGGAGGACCTCCACCGTTATCGGCGGGACGCGTTCGGATTTGACGGGAGGGGCCGTTGGTAGGCCCGAAGGGGAGGAAGGTCGGCTTTGTGTTGTTGGCAACACCGGTTGGCTGGTTGGGTGGGAGAGGTCTTTGACTGCCCGGAGGGCTAGCCTGGCTAGTTGACGGGTTTGGTTGGCTCGCTGTAGCCGCCGCGTATGACATCATTCCTGATGCTCGCATGGCGGCCTCGCGCTGTTGGTTGGATGACAGCCGGGGATCGAGTCTACGCGGCGACGGTATTGGCGGGATCTTCCTGATAGGCGATGATGTCGGCGGCGGGAGCGCCGAGGTTGGTGAGGCCAGCTCTTCGATAGTGGAGGGAAGCGGGCTAGGGCTCTTGCCCAAGTTTAGTCGTTGGGCAGGCGGTGGCAGACTGTCTACACTAGAGTCCCTAGCGTGTTTCCTGGTACGCTGGGGTTTAGGGGGCAAGTCTTTGTATGCTGTGGTGGAATGCGAGGAGTCAGAATCCTCGCTATTCGACGTTGACGAGCTGGAGGAGGCCGACTCCTCGATAACACTAATGGCTGGGGGCTTGGGGACGCGGCGGCGACAGCGGGGAGATCAGCTGTCGCCACTTGGGGCTGGCGGAGACCGCCCCCGTCTCGTTCCCGGCGAGGGTATGACGCGTGACGTTTTCGAACGAAAGCGTGGGAGGACGCCCGCAGCTTGAGTTTGGCCCCTTTCCGACGCCTGGCCGGCCGCCACCGGCTCAAGGCCTGAAGCCTGGACCGTAGGGGACCGCCGCGGGGCCGTTTCAGGGCTAGCCGGCGCACTCTTGGTTTTCATTTTGATCCTTGGGATCTTAGAGGGTGGGATCTTACACTAGTTTTATTTATACCAAAAAGCTAAACCTAATTAATATAACTATATACAAAATATGACTATAAGTAATTAAAACTAACACGGAATATGTACAAGGTAAATTAGAATTCTTATTAGGATTTCTACTACTAAAGTGTAGTAGGTGGAGTGGGGGAAAAATTGGCTACCGCGCGTTTCGCTACGGTAATGGGAGCCCAAAAAAAAAAAAAATTTTGTGGAGATTTATAATTTCGAAGAGTTGATGGCAGACCTGGAGACCATCGTCGGAGTGAAACCCGAGTTTGCCAGGGCCATCCCCCCCAGGCGCGGACGACCTGGTACTACATTCTTCGTCCAGTTTCCGCACCTGGAACGGGACGAACAATCAAAACTCATGGGAATCCAGGAGCTCTTGGCGATTCCCAACGTATCTATAACAGCGTGGGTTCGTAGGGCAGGCCCACCACAATGTCATCGTTGCGAAGCATTCGGCCACTCCTTCCTCGGCTGCTTCCGACCAGCCCGCTGCGTGCGCTGCGCCGGCTCACATCCGGCATCGGACTGTGATAGGGAGCACGCCACCATCAAGTGCGCCAACTGCGGCCAACCACACGTCGCCAACAGCAGAGCGTGTCCAGCGTTCCGGCGAGAAGCACGAAAGCAGGACGCTAACATCCCGCCTCCTCTTCCAGCGGACCGTAGACTACCTGTGGCAGACCAGCCCTACAGCCAGACTGCCACCCAAGAACCAACACAGCAGGGCAATCTAATGGCGCAGGCAAGGGGACCTGCACCAACAATTATTGCCCCCCAAACAAGCCGCCCTCCTAAAAAGAGGAAGACTAAGCGGAAGAAGTCAAAACCGCCCCAACAGACAGTGGAGCTGGCTACCCAGCCAACAATGCCAGCTAGGAGGGCCCCCCTGCCACCAACCCAACAACCATCATCAACCCCACCAGCACGCCCACTACCTCGACCACCTCAAGAGGACTTTCCGCAAACGCTTCCAGCGTCTCTGATGGAATGGCCGCTGCTCCCAGCACCCAAAGGAGCTCCCAAAAACATAACGCAAACCACTCAAGGACCACAAATACCGGCCCCCCCACGTTACTCGGGCCCCACGGGTCCCGCGACCACCACCGATAGCCCATCCACGGACTAACCTCAAACCGGCGCAACATCCGACGTCGGACCATCAACCAGCCCGGTTGCCTGCCCCGCTAACCACCCGCGCTCAGCTACCAGCCGCCCCACCACCATCTACTCGACCCACTCCACCATTCACCAATAGTACTGACCCAAACGGGCAACCTCCATCCCACCGCTGCGGCTGCTCGGAGGAACGCGGTCGCCTGATGGTTCAGGCGGCAATAACCGTCCTCCTAGGAGTGCTGCAAGCGGTCAACAGCGGCCAGGAACCGGCGGAAGCCATCCTCCAAGGCTTAGTCCACCTACACTCACAACTACGGGGCTAGGGCTTCGCATTATTTATTGGAACCCCGGCGGTGTGACGTGTAACCGCAACGAGCTCAAACTTCTCGCCCAAGAGCAGGCTCCCCATATCATCCTCCTGGGCGAGACAAAACTAAAACCCAACAACGATCTCCGCGTGCCGAACTTCTTCGTTTACAGGCGGGACGAGGTTTCCGAGCGGGGCTTCGGCTACCGCGGTACCGCAGTCCTCGTACGTAGAGACCTCGTCCACGAAGAGCTTCCTCACGTGGAGTTCGATTACATCCGCATCATTGGCGTCAGTCTCCAGCTGTCCGGCGTCACCCACAATATCAACGCGGCTTACCGCCCCCCCGGTCCCACGATCGGTACCGCAGACCTCCGGCGTCTTCTAGACGGGAAAACACCCACCCTGGTGATCGGGGACCTCAACGCGAAACATCCTGCGTGGGGTTCCCGACTTGTCAACCCAGCCGGTCGGGCCCTCTTCGACGACTCGGAGAGGAAGCGGTACGAAGTACTCGGACCGGATTCGCCGACCCACATCCCTACGACGGCGAATCACGCGGCTGACGTTCTCGACATCGCCCTGGCCCAAGCCATAACGAGCCCAGTCCATGTCGAAGTCCTCTACGACATGGACTCCCGCCATCTGCCCCTGCTTGTTGTGCTGGGCAATCAGGGGCCTTACCAAAGAGCCGATCGATAATCGAATCGAAATACCCATCGAAAGCCAAATGTATGGGATTTGACGTTTCTCAGCGATCGGACTCTACCCATACAGTAAAATTCCTATACATTTTTATCGATCGATGAGGCGATTCGATTGGCGATCGATTCGCCGCCGCGAGAGGGCGGTACAAAACCGATTGGGACCAATACAGATTGAACCTAAACTTCTGTTCTCTTATTGGTCCCCTCACAACGCCGCAAGATGTTTTTTTTTTTTTTTTTTTTTTTTTTTTTTTTTTTTTTTTTTGTTTTAGAGGTGTGGGAAATCTCTTATAGACTAACCCGCGCTGGAACATCACATCGGCTGTCCGAGTTAATGTTCCAGTACGGAGTGTGGGACTCTAACCCACTAAAACCCACACCCCTTTTCGTTGGTTCCTCTGACATGGCTAAATTCAGAGACTATATTTTTCTATTTCTTATTTTACAATATTTTAATTTTATGCACTTCTAACATTTCGTTTATCACTACAATAACAATATTTATTAACACTACAAGCTTTACAAGCAATATTTGTCATTTAATTATTATTATACATACTTTTTTAACATATTACAATAACAATATTTACAAACACTACACTTTTACAAACAATATTTACCATTTAATTATATTTTACACAAACATTCATTAATAATTTGTGACGCTCTTAACTCTGATTATACAGGTATAAACACAAGAAAGAGCGTCATTATGGACGAACATACAATAATCATTATTAAATATAATATGCGGATGATTATAATTTACATTATTTATTTCTTACTATTACCCTACTTGCTATATCTGAGCAATACTGTAAAAATTTTGTCCTGATTTTAGTTATTTTTACAATCTCATTTATTGTTTCTTTTCTTATTTTTATTCCTATTTCCATCTCTATGTCATTTCTCTCTCTTTCAAATACGGGACAGTCTGTCAGGATATGTAGAGAGCTTTCCTTTTCTTGAGGATCGCACAGACATGACGGGCTCCCCTTGCACTTGAAGCGATGCAAGTACTCGGAAAACCCTCCGTGTCCAGTCATCACCTGCACCAACACTGCGTCCAGACCGATTTTTTGTATTAAGGGATAAGCTAAGACCGCGTCGGGGAAGAAAACTTTTGTTATTGAAGCCGTGCTGCCCTCCAAGTAGCGCCGATTCCATTCGCAGAGTGACTCCACTCGTATTTGTCTCTTTACGAATGAGATCGGGCGCCTGTCATAGCTCGGTCTTGTTTTCAACTTGAGCGCCGCAGTCTTCGCAAGTTCATCCACTCTTTCGTTACCCTCCAACCCCGCATGAGCTTTGATCCAGTAAAGACCAACTTTCTTTTGTTGATCTCTGGCTTTTTTAAGATTTGCTCTTATGTTTACTGCGAGGGGGTGGGGGGAATCGGTCTGAGTCACTGTCTCTAGCAAGATGTTGAGGCTGCCGCCGGACATCTCATGGAGTCTTTCATTTCGGCCAAGGAGGCGGCAACCCACGAGCTGCCTCCCCACACAGGCGAAAAACGCCTGGCTCTCCCACATCCCCTTCGGAAAAAACTGCAACACAAGCGGCGACTCCAAAAGCGTTGGGCGGATTTCCGCGACCCCAACACTAAGCGGGAGCTCAATAAAATCTCTGAAGAGCTCTCCGCAGAGATCGCCGCATTCCGGGGAAGATCATGGGAGAACTACATGGACTCCATTGGCGAGGACGGTACTCTAGGAGCCCTGTACCGCCTCACCAGGAGACTGACCCGAACCCCCCTTCCCATCCACCCGCTGGTCGACCGAGCGGGAACAAAACACTACGCCCCCCAGGACAGAGCCGATCTCCTAGGTATTCACCTTAGGGGGCAGTTCATGCCCTTCCCCTCGATCGACACAGAGTTCACCAACCACCAACTTTCGCCGGGTACCTGCACCGGCAACAGGGTCTACCCTAGCCGGAACTTGGCCCCACCGAACAACCGGGGTCGACAGACCAACTGACTGACTTTATAATTTCGACTAAGACAACGAGACTGGGACCGACACTTGCTGGAATTGACCCTCCCTTAGCACGGATTGTACCAGGGTGCGGTCGGGGGGACTATTCTTTATGAATAGCCTTCCGACCACTTAAGGGAGGGCGAGCAACAACACCTAACAAAATCCAGACCCACCACACGACAACCAAGAATGGGGACGGAGGAAAGGATCATATTTCCTCGGGGGGGCCCTATTTAGTTTGGGAAGTTAAGTGCAAAAACCACACGGGTGAAGAGTTTGGCCCTAGCCTGATTTAACAAGCCCGACAGGGCACTGGGCCCGTGCGGTGTGTCAGTCAAGTATGTCTGTCGTTCCTAACCGACGTGTGGCAGGGCAACCGCGAAAACTAAGGCGAACCAGCCCGTCGGCTATGATGCTCGGGGGACAACGATTGTTCGAAGTGCCCCTGCAACTTAGTCGACGTCCTGGCCCGCGACACGAAAGCCTAGGGCTAACCAGCCCGTCCACAAGGCGCTCGGGGGACTACGTACGGTCGGACGCAGTGCCCCAACAACCGGGCACTGGTAGTCGACGTCCTGGTCAGCGACACGAGGTAACCAGTAGTTCAGCAGCAGGAAAGCTTCTCTTCGATAACAGGTAGCACGTAGAATTTTGATTTTTGAGTCCGAGGGTAGAATGAAGTTGGCACGGGAGTGGGGAGAAGCACGATGCGCACACGTCCGCTCTCAACCGTGACCAAGATGGAACTGGTGGAAGGGGAAAATTGAAAAAGTTTGGGTCGTGCGCAAAACATTACCCAAATGAGAACCGAAAACAAAATAAATAACGGAAAATTTAACAAGGCCCTTTTACCTGCACCGGCAACAGGGTCTACCCTAGCCGGAACTCGGCCCCACCGAACAACCGGGGCCGACCGACAAAAGTAGTAGTTAACAAGGCCGGAATTTGCCATTTGCCAAAATTAACATAAATAGGCCGCGGTCAGAGTACCGCAGGCCATTTGATAAATTACTAAGATTGCGAGTGTGTGTTTGTAATAATTTGTTAGTTACAAAAACATATAATAGTGACGCACAAAGTTCGGAGTTCCAACATTAATTTGGTGAGTTAATTATACAGTACTTTCATAGGGACGTTTTTAGGGTTCAATAGAATTATATAAAGATTGTACTGTGTCCGTGCGCCTGTCTAGCACTGCACCCCAGCCTCCGTCCTGCAGTTTTACGCAATGCACAATTATTGTTGCTGCCCTGCCAAAAACTGGAGACAGCGAGAGCTAGAAGCAGTATGCTTAGAAGGGAAGCCCCTTCAAATGTTTCCAGGAATAAAGTCCGAGGTGGAGAATCAAGTCCGAGGTGGAGTATCAAGTCCGAGGTGGAGAATCAAGTCGAGGGAGACAAATAACTACGGCAAAACCTGGCCTGGAACCTTTTTTTCCGGAGCCTGGACACCGTCTGCTCAGCAGACGTCACGGCCTGCCATAGCCGACCATAACAGACCGCTGCCCGTAGCCTGGCCTGCCACTGAAGGACGTTGGACGCTGCCCTCCCCGATCGTCGTATAATCAGGGCAGTAGCATTCTTCCCATGAAATAATATGGATGTTGATAGAACCCTCTCTCTTATTATACTCTCTCGCTCTTCTTCTAAAATTTTGTTAATAGCTAGGTTTATTTTAATATAATTTTATTTTTTTATTCTATGTACGTTGTTTCTATCTCACAGCCAATTTATGACCTGTAGGTAGGACTTCGTCACATAGGCCCGTAAACTCGAAGCCAACATCCCTCTGCCACTTCCAGAAGAAAGAAGACTACCAGTGGCCGAACAGAGGTACACCCAGACCACAACCCAGGAGCCAACTCAGCAAGGGAACCTTATGGCGCCGGCTAGGGGCCCGGCACCCAGAGGAGGAGATCCCCAACCAGCAGGCCTTCCTCCCAAAAAGAGGAAGACCAAAAAGTCAAAGTCAAAGTCAAAAATATTTATTTCATGTAAACCTTTACAGGTATTTATGCATAGTCAAAAAAAAAAAAAAAACTATATTTAGTATAAGGTCTAAGTGTGCGCTTGGTTAGGCTTTTGCATACATAAAATAATTAGAAACCAAACCGAACACACACCACATAACCAACCAGTGTAAGACTAAGTGGTTAGCTGGTTCCATTGACCTGTCCATCATTATCTGCCATGCAAAGGCGCCACCGAGCCGACCAACCTAACAGATTATATATACGCCCCAAATATCCACTATAAGTAATAATTAATATAAAAGTACAAAAATGTATCAATCAGAGCGCAAACACTAACCGCATGTTGGTCCCCCAGAGACACCCCGGAGAAAAAGGCACCAGCAAGTAAAAAACTCTGGCGTTCCACATATGTACCTGACCATCAGGAGATATGCTTATTTACTAGCTTATAATATGTGATATTTTATATATGATAATTTACCCTCATCCTGCTGAAGAGCACGAGTAGAACACCCCATAGCAGATAAACCATTTTACAATATAGAGGTAGTACAGAATCACAAAACACCAAAGCCCCCCGATGCCCGCGCTAGTCTATCCGACAATTTTGCGAGACCTCCGCTTTTAACATAATAATTAAACTATGCATGTCCAGCGGAGATCCAAGGCCCCCACAGCAGCACCCGATCACGGACGTAACGTATGTGTCAGCCATCCTCCTGCTCAACCAGGCCCTTAGGGTGCAGACCAGAACCCGGCACACGCGCCACCACTGCAATGACCTTCAAAGGAGAGGAAATCCGCTGGACACATCATATTACTAGGACACATTACTAGGCCATATGCATTATAGAATCTGAGACACGCGCAAACATCGAAAACGGATTCGTATTATGTAGCTCTGTTAACAAAATAATAGTTTAAATATATGAAAAACAATAGTAGGTATATTACCTAGCCAAAATACTTAATATTAAAAATAAATAAAAACAAAAAAAATAATAGTAATAACAAGTTATTACCTTCTCCAAATATAACAAATTACCTAATGTAGAATAAAAATAATATAATAAGTACTTAGTAATGAATTATTACTGTATCACATTTATTAGTTGAGAGATTCCAGTCGCAGGGAGGTATGTTTCCAGACGTCTCTGTCATTAATATAATCATTAACTTTGTAATATGCTTTTGCTATTAAAGTTTGCTTAATACAATTTTTAAATTTTATATCATTAAGTTCTATAATTGAATTTGGCAATTTATTAAATAACCTGATACTGTTTATTAGGAAACATTTATTAGTTTTTTGTAATCTAAATTTTGGTATATCAATTTTGTTTATATTTCTTAAGTTACGAGTATGCCTATCTGCGTTTTTATTAAACGTAGTATAGTTTTTCTTAACGTATAATAAATTTTCAAATATGAATTGGGAGGGCAGTGTCATTACTTCAATTTTAGGGAAAAATTCCCGAAGGGATTCGCGGGTCTTCATGCCATACATAGCTCTAATAGCTCTTTTTTGAAGGATAAATATTGTTTCTATGTCTGCAGCTGAGCCCCAGATAATAAGACCATAAGTCATAATACTGTGGAAATAAGCAAAGTACACAAGCCTGGCTGTTGCTACATCAGTTAAAAGTCTGATCTTGATAAAGTGTTTATGTGAGCTCTCCACTGCAGTTTGGAATCGATCGTGATTCCTAAAAACATAGTGGAGTCAACAAATTCCAGCTCAGTGCCGCCTAATTTAAGTGAACAGTTGACTACTGGAACGTTTGGCAAAGAGAATTTCAGGCACTTGGTCTTTTTAGGATTTAGAACCAAATTGTTTGCTGTTTGAGATCGCGCCTTTTTTAATAATACCCACATGTTTTTACTTTTTTATATATTTACTTGCTTACTATTCTCTCGGTCTAAGTACGGACGAAATGTGTTTTCATTAATTAATATATATTTAAAATCAAGTGGTTTTCTTATTTTACTGACAAAAAGCCTATGGAAATACAAAACCGAACATGGACCTCCGTGCCGAATATTAAAATAAATATGCACTTGAAGAAAACCACTGGAGTTCAAAGGTCAATGAAGACACGTCTACTTTACCGATAATTATGCCACGAAATTTGAAGATGGATCAAATTTATAATATTTAAAACTACTTCCCGTGTCGTCCGAAGAATATTATCACTTTATATTCTCATATTCACCAGCGGAATGCGGCAGAAGATTATTATAATAACGTGGCATAAACCAACCTACAGTTCCAACAATCTTATGGCGTACGATTTTCTACATTAAGTTCAAGAATTACCTATCAATAGAATTAATAAATACATTCAAGGATTGCTAAATACTCTAAGGATTCCAAGTGAGATAAGGAATATGCTGAAATCTATTTGTAATAAGTATAAAGAGACAAAAATGTAAGTCCATTCCTTTATTTTTCCATTATCTACTATTCATTACCTATTCATTAAACTATATTTTATCATATAATAAAGCAGTGCAAGTTCTTATTTGGTGGCTAAATATAAACAGTTAAAAACTAGTACATTAAACTTAATTACAGAAATAAAATCTACTTACTTATTTTTACCTAGTTAAAATTAGCATTTTTACTATAATATAGAAAATTTTGTGAATTCTTATCATAAAATACATACTTAGATACTTAACATACCTACCTACCTGCTTATTAATTTATTGTAAAACATTTTTGGTAGTATTTCACTTATCATTCAAAAATACCTAATAACCGATTATTTTCTAAATTGCTACATAATATTAATATTAAATCTTTGATACGAATATCTGAACATACTTAACTGTACAAACAGTTATTTAAGTTTATAATATTTACAATAAGCCTAAAGGTTTAATACCTAATTTAACATTTATTAATACCTAACCTAATCTTCATCTACAGATTGCATTATTTACCTATCTTCTAGTCTAGACTTTCACAGTGTATCAAAAGCGGTAAGCAATTTTATAACAACTTGAATTAAACAACTATAGGTTACCTATTATCATTGTCTGGCAGTATGAACAAAGGGCAAAGGTCATCCATGCATTCTAAATAGTTTTAGTTATTTCTTACAAATAAAATACATTTAAATGGTTTTGTTTTAAAGTTAAATTTAATTAAATATAACATTATTTCATTTCTTTTCCTAGTCATATATAATAAATAAGACAATACATCTATCAATATATTTTAATAATCTTTTCTATCCATTTTAATCACAATGTCTGAATTAGAAATCAAAAAGCTTATTAAACAACGCAATATTATAAAATCTCAATTAATAACTTTTTCAGGGTTTTTACAAAATTTAGAAGAATCAGATTTATCTGATTTATTAGTCAATGAACTTCAACTTAGAATGGATGCTTTGCAGCAACAATTTATTACTTTCGGAAGCATACAAATGGAGCTTGAACTCCTATCTGATGATGACAGAACTATGATGCTGGAGCGCACTGAATTCGAAAGGAATTATTATCAATTTATCGCCAAAGCGAAGACTTTATTGGCAAAATACCTAAAAGATTCTGAAAGCGAGAACGACCCAAGCAACACCGGTTCAGTTATAGCATGTAAGCCACACCAACAAGTTAACTGTAAGTTGCCCACCATTCATTTACCTAAATTCAATGGCACATACAATTCCTGGTTAGAATTTCGTGACACGTTTGAAAGCTTAATTAATAATAATAACAGAATCGATGAAGTAAATAAGTTTCATTACCTTCGTGCCTCGCTAGAGGGCGCTGCGGCGCTAGTAATTCAATCTTTAGAAATATCTAGTAAAAATTATATTATAGCTTGGAATTTATTGTGCGAGAGATATGATAATAAGCGTCTTTTAATAAATAATCATATCTCTGATATTTTTCATATGCAATCTGCCTCCAAAGAATCATCTTTGTCATTACGTCATATTATTGATACATTCAGCCGTAACATAAGAGCGTTGGAATCTCTTAAGGAACCCGTTAATCAATGGGATACATTATTGATTTATATAGCAGTTACAAAGTTAGATAATGCTACTCGCAGTAAGTGGGAGGAGCATGTACCCAATTTAAATAGTGTAAACTTTTATAATTTTCTTTCTTTTCTCAGAATGAGATCCGAAATATTAGAAACCGTAACCGTAGGCGCGACGTCATCGCAACGTTCAACTATAGTGTCGTCACAAAATGTAAAACGGCACGAAAAGGGCTATGTAGTAAATACAAATAATGAAAATTTAAATAAAAATAATAATTTGTCTTGCCCAAAATGTAACGGCAGTCATTGGTTGTATGAATGTGAACATTTCTTGGCATTGACTAACGAGCAACGTTTCAAAGAGGTGTGTAACTATAAAATATGTAGAAACTGTCTCAGACCCGGTCACTTTTCATGGGTGTGTAAGCGCGGCGGTTGTCGTACTTGTAATAAACGTCAATACTATTTTACACTTAGGGCGACCATCTGCTACAGGCACTAGTCAGTCTACAGAGAACATGGTCAATACCAATTCTATTCCATGTACGTCAGCGATCGATGCCTCAGAAACCTTAAGCACTGACTGCGCGTAAGCATGGCAGTGGTCAGATACTACTTTCGACAGCCATGGTATTTACGATTACAAAAATAATTCACATTTAGTTCTTGCCATTCTTGATAGAGCGGTAGGACGTTTTGTTTTATGTCTGAAAGTTTGTACAAAAAACTTAGCTATCGATAAAATCATAACTGGCATTTATAAACGATGGTCATGTTAAATTAAATAATTTATGTAATGCTATTATATCATCTATTTCTGATGATTTATGGTAATGGTAACACAATACTATGTGTTACCGTCTATTACCAGTAAAATTTCATGTCTTTTGAAATTGATTTAAAATTATTAAATATTTAAACAATCTTGTTCTAGCTGACCCAGACTTTATGTACCGGCTACAGTCGACCTATTATTCGGCGCAGACATTTTCTGGGATTTATTATGCAGCGGCAAGATTGATTTAGGGCGAAACATACCTATTATGTAAAAAACCAAGCTAGGGTGGCTGGTTTTAGGGCACTGTCCCAGTAATTATATTAATACTATAAATTCAATTTATTACAGTCTAATGATGTTATAACGGAACAATTAAAGTTTTTTTGGCACTTGGACGAGGCCACTATAAAGCCTGCCTCAGCTTATTTTACTGACGAGGAACGAGCCTGAAAGGAACACTTCGTCAGAAACGTGTTACGTTTACCTGATGGCAGATTTTGCGTTAAGCATCCGTTAAAACAATTAAATATAAACTCGGTAACTCGTACGAACAGGCGAAACAATGTTTCCTGTCAATGGAGCGTAGGTTACAACTTAATCCTAAATTAAAATATATGTACACTGCATTCATGAACGAATATGAACAGTTAGGAGATATGTCTAAAATTATTAATTATAATTCATCACAACATTATTTCATGTCACAGGCGTACTGGGTGAGAGTAGCCTGACGTCTAAACTGCGAGTCGTCTTTAATGCTAGTGCCCCAACTAGTACCGGAGTATCCTTTAACGATATTCAGCTAGTGGGACCCACTATTCAAGACGATTTGGTGTCGATTCTGCTGCGTTTTAGTATGTATAAATTTGTATTTACAAGTGACGTAAAGAAAATGTATCGCAGAGTAATAATGCACCCCGACGACAGACATTTACAAAATATTATATGGTGAAACAATCCATGTGATTCTCTTGGCATATATCAATTAAACACCTACTAAAAGATCTATACTTTCAATTACCTACTGGCAAAATATTTAACCCATTGGGATTACTTTCCCCGTGTGTCATTCAATGTAAGATTCTTTTACAAAAACTTTGATTAGACAAGGTATCTTGGGACGACCCGCTACCCCAAGACACAGTCAACACAGTCAACCAATGGTATAAAATTATGAATGGTTTAAGTTATATTAATCAACTCAAATTGCCTCGACAAGTCACAGGTAATGAGTCTATGATATTTCAATTTCATATCTTCACTGACGCGTCGCAAACCGCATACGGAGCGTGTTTGTTCGTTCGCACTATTTGTAATAATAATATTACAGTAAAATTATTGGCATCAAAAAGCCGGGTAGCCCCCTTAAAGCCTGTCACCATCCCAAGATTGGAGTTGTGTGCGGCTTTAATCGGAGCGCAATTATATGGAAAGGTGCAACAGGCATTAATAATACCTACTGACGACTGTGTATTTTGGACTGATTTCACAGTTATCCTTGGCTGGCTTAAAATGTGTACGTCACAATTAAAAGTTTTTGTAAGAAATCGGGTTTCAGATATTTTAGACATTACCAATGAGAAACCGTGGCGGCATGTACCTACAAGCGATAACCCAGCCGACTATGTATCTCGTGGTCTCGATGCAGCCTCCCTGTTGTCATCGCAGCTGTGGTGGTCAGGTCCAAGCTTTTTACAGTTGCAACCAGAACGTTGGCCTCCTAATATTATTGCTAATAAAAACTTAAATGATTTAAATAATGAAATAGCAGCAATCTCGCTGAATAATAATCAAAACATTAAAACAAATTTTATTACTATAAATAATTATTCTAAATTAAAAACTTTACAACGAATCACAGCGTATGTGCTACGGTTCGTTAATAATATTATACAGTCCACTAAAACTAACACTAAACCTAATACTAAAAATAATAAATTGATTAGTTTCTTATGTACTAATGAATTAAATGATGCAATGAAGTTATTAATAAAAATTTCACAGAGCGAAAGTTTTGCAAGCTATGAAATTTATAAAATACTGAAACAAGGTAAACCAAATTTAAATAATGAAAAATCATGATTGAACTGTGACTACCCATTTCAAAGGGTTGGTGTCGATTACGCAGGTCCTATAATGTCTGCATCTAAAAAGGGTCGCGGGAGTCGTTTAATAAAAACTTATATTGCGGTGTTTGTGTGTTTTGCCACTAAAGCTCTACATTTGGAGCTCGTCAGTGATCTGTCATCAAATGGATACATAGCTGCTTTGCATAGATTTATTAGTCGTCGCGGAATACCTACTGATATATTTTCAGACAATGGTACACAATTTGTAGGCGCGTACAATGAGTTACAACAGTTTTTCAAAACACATCAAAATGAACTGTGTGAATTAGCAGCCAAAGACTGCATTAGATTTCATTTTGTACCGCCTTACTCTCCTAATTTTGCAGGCCTAATGGAGGCAGGAGTAAAATCTACTAAAAGTCATTTAGTCAGGATTTTAGGTAACAGCCATCTCACTTTCGAGGAGCTTTGCACTGTTTTATTTCAGATAGAAGCTGTCCTAAACTCCCGACCTCTTACTCCTCTCTCATCGGATCCGAATGACATCCTACCTTTGACACCTGCTCACTTCCTAATTGGACGACCATTTACGTCGCCACCAGCGCCGAGTCTGATGAATGAAACTACTGGTAGATTGGATAGATACCAACGAATAGAACAACTTCGACAACATTTTTGGGACCGTTGGTACAAAGAATACATCTCGGAGTTGCAGCAACGGACGAAATGGACTCGCTCTCATGGTCAGCTCGCCAAGGATACTCTTGTGGTCATAAAGGATGACCATTTACCCCCTCTAAAATGGAAACTTGGACGAGTCGTAGATGTCTTTCCTGGAAGCGATGGTGTGGCGAGAGTTGCCGACATTAGGACCTCAACAGGCATCGTGCGACGCAGCTTTAGCAAGATATGCCCCCTCGATATTTCATATTGAAAGAAGCTTTCAACGTCGGGCGGCATGTTTGAGATCGCGCCTTTTTTAATAATACCCACATGTTTTTACTTTTTTATATATTTACTTGCTTACTATTCTCTCGGTCTAAGTACGGACGAAATGTGTTTTCATTAATTAATATATATTTAAAATCAAGTGGTTTTCTTATTTTACTGACAAAAAGCCTATGGAAATACAAAACCGAACAAACCATTCAGAAACCATAGTCAGAGTATTGTTTGCTACTGACAATATATTGTCTTTCCTATCAACTTTAAATAATAGTGACGTGTCATCAGCAAACAGCACTATCTGCGCTATTTCATTTATATATACAAGAAAGAGAAAAGGCCCTAAAATTGATCCCTGGGGAACTCCCATTTTCACAAGAGATCCTTTAGAAACACTACCATCAATGTTGACACATTGTGTTCTGTTTGTTAGGTATGACCGTATCAGATTTAACGCTACTCCGCCAACACCATAAAATTCCAGCTTACCTAACAGAGTTTCATGATCTACACAATCAAATGCTTTCGATAGATCGCAGAAAACACCAATAAGATCCTGAGACTTTTCCCATGAACTAAATATTTCCTCAATCAATCTAGTACCAGCATTTGTTGTATTTCTACCTTTTGTAAACCCGTATTGATGATTATGTAATAATTTATTTCTATTAAAATGTATTAATAATTGACTTAACATTATTTTTTAAAATATTTTACTTAGAGCCGGTAATATGGACACGGGTCGATAATTAGTAGGGTCTGTTCTACAGCCCGATTTAAATATAGGGGCTATTTTACTATGCTTCATAAGGTCTGGAAAAACACCCTTATCCACACAACCATTATAAATATCAGCCAAGATAGGCCCTATAGTGTGAACAATAGGTTCGATTGCTTTTACAGATAATCCCCATAAATCCTCTGTTTTCTTCTTATTTAACATTTTAAAGTGTTTAATAATATCATCACTTGAGACATGTATAAAACTAAATTCTAGCAAATCAGGTAGTTTAACATAACGATTTAATAGTTCCTTAGCAATACTGGATGACGAATTAATGCTATTCGTGACTTCCAACGGGATATTAACAAAAAACTCTTCAAATAAGCTGGCAACTTCATTTTTTTCAGATATCATTACTCCGTTTTGTCTGATTAAAATATCATTTTGGATATGTGCGTTTTTACCAGTTTCATTATTAATTATCGTCCATACACACTTAGATTTAGTTTCTGACTGTTTTAGTTTAGAGCTAATAAAATTAGATTTTGCCATGAGGCAAACTTTTTTGAATATTTTAGAGTAAGTTCTAACATAGTTATGAAAATTTTGATCTAAAGTAAAGGATCTCCTGTCATATAAATCATATAAAGTATCTCTGCTTTTTCTAATGCCTCTGGTTGCCCAGATAGCAAAATTCAATTTATTATTTATTTTCTTAGACTTTGTCTTGCATACTTTATCAAATTCTAGGGTTATTAAATTATGTAGATTTGAGTAGGTTGTATCAGGTTTATTAATATTATATTTGAAATTACTTATTAGTTTTTTGTATAATGTTATTATTAAAAATTTTTAGTCTATTATCAGTAAGAAGTCTATATTTAATTATTTTATTTTTTGGTTTTACTTGTGCTTGAAAGCTGATCATTAGACATTTATGATCCGAGCGTACACCAGTAATAACAGAGTGGTCTGGAACGGGACAATTTGTGAATATATTATCAATGCAAGTCTGACTATATAAAGTAATCCTAGTCGGTTCAGTAAATATGTTATTTAAATTAAAGGAAGTAAAAAGAGAAACGAGCTTTTGTTTGTCACATGTATCTAACAAAATGTCAATATTAAAATCCCCACATAGAAAAATTTGTTTATTTAAATCATATATTTTTGAGAGTACATCCTCCATAATATCTATAAAAGAATTTAAAGACGATGCTGGGGGTCTATAGATGCATAGAATAATATATGAGTCCATCTCTGCACATGAAATCTCACAAACACGTTCAACAGATAGTTTTACAATATCCTTGCGCTCTTTATACTTTAAAGTATTTTTAATTAAAATTATAGACCCACCTCCTTCACAGGAGTTTCTATTAAAAAAACTAGCAACTAAAAAGTTATTTACATTGAAACACATTTTATCGGACTTAAGCCAGGATTCTGTAAAACACATTATATCCAAGTTATATTTTTCAATAAATAATTCTATGTCAAGAACCTTGCTAGAGAAGCTTTGAATATTTTGGTGAATTAAATTAATTTTGCAAATGTCCTTTTCTATTGTCAAATCTAAGAGTTTAAAATTGGTTGTACCACAACATTATTAGTACCACTACTAAATGATGATGTGGAGTCAATGCTTAATAAAATATTATTAGCTACCAATGTAGCAATATTTCTTTGTACCTTCATGGGTAGTTTCATGCCATCCTGTGTCCCATTAACATTTTTAACAAATATGTTTATATCAAAAGGAGTAAACAGATTATTGTAGCGAGTCATATTATAAATACAATTATTTAGATAATGTAAATGTTTATTTTGCCGGACAGTATATCCCTTTGAATAAAGGAATGTACATAATGTAACATTTCTTACTCCAAGTTGAGACAAAAGATCCACACTGTCCAACAAATCTCCTTTGCTTGTGTTTAATCCATTTCCTACCATAATAACTATATTACTAAATGAATTGTAAAATTTAGAGGAAATGGATTTTACAATATTCATAAAACTATTGCCTGGCATACAGTAGTTAGTCACAGAATGATCTAAATGGAAATTAAAAATTTTACCCATTCCCGTACCAATACTATCTGTAAGCAGTAAGGTGTTGTTAGTTAAGTCCCTAGGAAGGGTGGCGCTGGAGAAGGCCATGGATGATCCAGTATTTGATAAATTTATCTGATTTTCGCAGGAGCAACAGTTTTTATTAATAAATGAGTCAAATCTCTCTGCATTATATTTGCTTAATTGTAGAATTTCATCCATATTCTTAATTTGTTCCGTAAGGTCATTCTCTGACAATTGGTATTTCTCTGTTAAGTTAGAGAGACATAAGTGTAAGTTGTTTATCTCAGTTTCAGACTTTAATCTGTCACTATCATGTAATTGTTGTAAGTTGTTTATATAGTCACTATTTTCTTTTGCTTCCAACATAAGCCTACGGCAGTCCGCTTTTAATGAAATATTCCTAGATCTAATAAAGTTATTATTTAACTTATTCCTATACTTTTTTATAAACTTCAACAGCTTAATGTATTTTCTATTACTAAAATATCCATTATTAATAGTAGTCACACTATTAACTGTTAAGTCCTTATCAATCAATTCATCATACAAACATAAGGTTTGTTCACTTTGGCACCTCTCCTTCTCCTCTTCAAACTTTTCAATGGTCCTAAGAGCTTCATTAAGCTGCAGCTCGAGATGACTAATCCGATCCAATGCCTGCACATAATAATCACTGTACAGGCCAACATTAGAGAGCTGCTCCTGCACCTGATCCCGCTCACTACATACATCCTTATACTGGGTGTGGATTTCACTAAGTTCTTTTTTTAAGTCTTTAATTTTGCTGTTTATGTTTAATAACTCAGCCTCACTATCGTCTCGCTCTTTCAAAAGTTGGTCACAGAGATTTTTGGAATTTTTTAATTCAGCCAGAGCAGTTTTTAATTTTTGTTCCAATTCTACCGCAGTAGCTCTTCTTGTGGTAGGAGGCATGGTCAGCTCTAGGTGAATGTAATATGGATGGCAGGTGAAAGGATATAAAAATATTGTTATAGATACATAATAACCACATAAATGAATACAAGTTTAACAAAACCGTAGTTATTTATAAGTAATATCAAGTTCAAACAAACTAAAGAAATGAAATATTTGAAATTCAAATCATTTCACTAGGAACAAACTGTCAAATTGGAACGCCGAACATAAATACCTTTTTGCGTTTTATAATCCTGAGTCTTCACTCACAACCAAAATAACTATTTATTTTATAGTTTTCCTAAAATGATTATAGTATTTACTTTGGTATTACTACATTTAAACTATTTTAATTATTAATTAAAATCCACGAACAACAAAACAGCTGTTGACTTTTTTTTTTTTTTTTTTTAAAAGAAAAAAAGGCGCACTCTGAACGAGCCTCTCCACCCAAGAGCGGAGCCGGCTATCCAACTGGCGACCGCAGTACCACTCAGGGAAGCACCACCGCCGCCAATACAAGCAGCTCGAAACCAACTGGTGCCCTCTCAACCTCAACCAAGGCCGGAACCGTCTATCCAACTCCAGCCAAAATCATTGATGGCCTGGCCACCACTTCCCGCCCCAAGGAGAGCGGGCAAACCCGCCGTCCCATCGAATGAGGGTACTCAGAACCAGGCCCTCCGACCCCCGCAGGCTACACGTCCCCCACCGCCGACTCAAACGCAGGCGCAGGGGACGCAAGAAAAAATGTCGCGACAACAATCTTCGCGACAACAACCGTCGCGCCAACTACCGTCACAACACCAACCAGTCAGGGAGACAGTACCAATAACACATCGTGTACAGCCCCCGTCTGGCCCTCCGCCACTGATGCGTCCGCCACCACCTACTCGCCCCACTCCTCCATTATACTCAAGGACTGACCCAAACGGACAGCCCCCTACCCACCGCTGCGGCTGCTCGGAGGAACGCGGTCGCCTGATGATTCAGGCGGCGATAACGGTCCTTCTGGGAGTGTTGACGGCGGTGAACAACGGGCAGGAACCAGCGGAAGCCATTCTGCAGGGCCTGGTTCATCTTCACACACACCTACGGGGATAGGGCTCCGTATCATCTATTGGAACCCCGGAGGTGTGTTATGCAACCGAAACGAACTCAAACTACTCGCCCAGGAGCAGGCTCCTCACATCATCCTCCTGTGCGAAACGAAACTAAAACCCAACAACGAACTCCGCGTGCAGAACTTCTTCGTTTACAGGCGGGACGAGGTTTCCGAGCGGGGCTACGGCTACCGCGGTACCGCAGTCCTCGTACGTCGAGACCTTGTCCACGAAGAGCTACCACACGTGGAGTTCGAACACATCCGCACCATTGGGGTCAGCCTCCAGTTGTCCGGCGTCACCCACAACATCACAACATCTACGCGGCTTACCGCCCCCCCGGTCCCACGATCGGTACCGCAGACCTCCGCCGTCTCTTAGACGGGAAAACACCCACCCTGGTAATCGGGGACCTCAACGCGAAACATCCCGCGTGGGGTTCCCGACTTATCAACGACTCGGAGAGGAAGCGGTACGAAGTTCTGGGACCGGATTCGCCGACTCACATACCTACGGCGGCGAATCACGCGGCCGACGTTCTCGACATCGCCCAGTCCATATCGAAGTCCTCTACGACATGGACTCCTGTCACCTACCTCTGCTCGTAGTGCTGGGCAACCAGGTAGACGTCGCCGCCGCGAGAGGGCGGTACAAAACCGACTGGGACCAATACAGATTGAACCTCAACGCCCGTTCTCTTATTGGTCCCCTAACTACGCCTCAAGATGTTGAGGCTGCCGCCGGACGACTCATGGAGTCCTTTATTTCGGCCAAGGAGGCGGCAACCCATGAGCTGCCTCAACACACAGGCGAAAAACGCCCTCCCACATGACCTCCGGAAAAAATTACAACTTAAGCGGCGACTCCAAAAGCGTTGGGCGGATTTCTGCGACCCCAACACTAAGCGGGAGCTCAACAAAATCTCTGAAGAGCTCTCCGCAGAGATCGCCGCATTCCGGGGGAGATCATGGGAGAACTACATGGACTCCATTGGCGAGGACGGTACACTAGTACCGCCTCACCAGGAGACTGACCCGAACTCCCCAACCCATCCACCCCCTAGTCGATCGAGCGGGAACAAAATTCTACTCCCCCCAGGACCGAGCTGACCTTCTGGGTATCCACCTGAGGGGGCAATTCATGCCCTATCCCGCCATCGACACCCAGTTCAACAAGAGAATAATGCATACAGTGCGGCAATTTCTAAATGGTCCCAATCTGGAGCCCCTCCCGGGGCACTTTTTCATATCTCCCGCTGAGGTGGAGCGCGCCGTGCTCCGCCTTAAGCCCAAAAAGGCCCCGGGACCGGATGGGATCACTAACCACCAACTTGCGCAGCTTCCCCGCAAAGCCATAGTGGCCCTCGCCAAATTGTTCAATGGGGTGCTTCGAACCGGACACTTTCCCACCGCTTGGAAGCGGGGAAAGGTCATAATGCTGCCGAAGCCCGGCAAGGACAAGAGACAACCGAGCAGCTATCGGCCTATAACCCTGCTTCCGCACCCGGCTAAGTTGTTTGAGCGACTGCTCCTCCGGAGGTTGAAGAGCTACGTCGAAATTCGACCCGAGCAATTCGGCTTCCGCGAGGGACACAGTACGACGCTCCAACTAGTCCGGGTGCTGCACCACATGGCGAGCGAGCTAAACGCAGGCCGATCCACGGTAGGAGTCTTCCTCGATATCGAGAAGGCCTTCGACCGTGTCTGGCACTGCGGCCTAGTGTATAAACTCCTCGTCTCGCCGGTGCCCCCCATGGCCACGCGGTTAGTGGCCTCCTTCCTCAACAACCGCCACTTCCACGTAGCCGTGGAGGGGAAAGTCTCGGTAGAACACCCCATTTACGCAGGCGTCCCCCAGGGAAGCTGCCTCTCACCCACACTGTATGCATTATTCACTAATGACATCCCTACCCTCTCCGATCAACTATATGGAGAGGAAGACATAGTCCTGGCGCTGTGCGCGGACGACAGCGCCTACCTCACCTCCCACAAAAATCATGTGGGTTATGATGGGTTAATGAGTATGGTGAACCATACTCATTAACCCATCTATAAACAGTTACTCAAGTTGTATTATGAAATCATAACAGCTTAACGTGCTCACCGGACCACTATTATAGTGGTGTTATCAAACGCATGCAGCTATTTTTTAATTTAAAATCTCATTTGGTAGACACCGGTTGGTGTTTGAATCGTGGACCTACAACCGTAGTACTTTAAATATATTTTCCACGTTTCTAAACCCGGCCAGCATCAGAATAGCGGATGTTCTATTTCTGGGCCATTTCTAATGTCTCCAAACATTGGCGCCACTTCGAAATTAACGGAATTCCATCGATTTTTATAAAATGTTTTTACACAAGTCACAAATAAGCAACTTTTGTAAAATGACATTAGAACTGAAGTAAAACTTTTGAGAGAACGTTGATATCAAGTTAAACTAAATGTCAAAAATTAATAGAATACCATTAAAAAAACCTTCCATACACGATTGGAATAGTAGAATACCTAATTTGTCAAAAGTCGATACAACGTTCAGTTGATATCCAATCGATGTACAATTGACAGCTAATTTTGTTAGTAAACTACCAAAAGTGTGAAAAGACGTATAAGCTTAGCCGTTGATATCCAATCCATACAACGTTGATTTAGTCTGTGGGTTCATAGGTTTTTTGGAGGCCATTGCATCGATATTTAGGATGCGGTTACGTAAACAGTTAATTTTACGATAAAGCAGCGAGGCTATTAAATAGATTCGTAATGAAAATTTGTCTGTCGATGCCTTTTTTGTAACCGCATCAATTACGACCGGCAAATATATATTAGAATAGAATAGAATATGTATTTATTCAATAAAATAAAACAAAAAAATAACTTACGCTAACTTACAATAATATAATAGTACAAATTTGATTACAATGCTAATAAAACTACATTTTATTGAAATGGTTTCACCCTCAGCTTGTGCGTGGTGACTAAATAAATAGTGCCTCGCGCTGATTTTCAGGATGAACCATGATAATTAACCTAAATTTTATACATAATAAATTGGCTTATTTAATACCTACTTAATAATAAAATTGTCCTCCATTTCCTTTTTCTGTGCTTGCATTAACCATTTTCTTAAATTAATTTTAAAACTAGATGGATTTTTAATATTTCTTATGCTTAGAGGTATTTTATTCCATAAGCTAGAAGAGGTCAAGATAAATGAACCTGTGTATTTGCTAGTTCTATGGGTATGGCCTTTCATTATAAGGCCATTACGGTTGGATCGTAAATACTTTATTCTATCGTGCAAATATGAAGGTGTCTTGTTTTTTATTACTTTAAAAATAAGGTTCAGAATATGAAGTTCTAGACGGTATTTTCAGGAGGTTGTTGTTTACAAAATACGGAGTTACATGTTGTCTTCTATGAACGTTAAAACAAAATCTAATGCAGCTGTTTTGTATCCGTTGCACTTTTTTGCTGTTTTTTGCAGTAAGCATGGGCCATATACTACATCACAGTAGCTAAGTTTGGACAAAACAAGAGATTCGCATAAATAGATTCTATTTTTAATATCTAAAAAATCCCTAATACTGTATAAAGATTTTATTGATGCAAAGCATTGTCTATATTTTTCATTAACATGTTTTTCAAACGTAAGGTTTTCATCAAAATGTAGACCAAGGTTTTTTACATTTGTTGCGCGTGATATTGCTTTATTATAGACTTTGATTATGGGACCGTATTCCAATACCTTACAAATTTGTTGTTTATTTCCTATTATAATAAATTGTGATTTATCTGGGTTAAGTGTTAGGCAGTGAGATTTTGCAAATTCACAAATTCGATCTATTGATATTGGTCAGAATTGATGTCACTTACGGCACGTGCAGTGATGCTTGGCAGAAAGGAATTTGTAAGTTGTGTGTCATCGGCATAAAGATGATATCGACAGTTTTTGATTGTTTATAAATGTGTGATGTATATATAGCGTAGAGTAATGGGGATAATATTGCCCCCTGGGGGGTTCCTCGTCCGACGTTTTTGGTTGTTGATAAAATTTCTGACCCATCCGTTTTTGTTATTAAAACAGTTTGTCGACGGCCATTTAAGTAATTATTAATAAGTTTTAACGCGTTTTCACTTATTCCGTATGAGAATAGTATTGATATTAATAAAGATATATTTTGGCAATCAAACGCACTTGAAAAGTCTAATAAAACCAATATTGATGCACGCATTAATCATAGTAGGAGCGATCAATGCTGTTAAACAACAATGTATTGGTCGACCCCATTCATGGATTTTGTAATACTGCTGCGTATCAGGTGGATACAAAGTATTGCTGCAAAAAAAACAAACAGATGTGCGGCCCGACAGTGATACCCACATTGTCACATGTGGCCCTTGGCCGGAAAAGTGTGACTACCGCTGGCCTAGACGGACCCAGGGTACCCAGCGAAGGCATTTTAATCCCACCCAGCGAAGGCGTAGCCGATGGGATGAGTTTACACCGAACAAGTGGCTAGCTCGTCGCGATGTTTTGAATAGACTCTATAAACAGTTTCACAAGTTGGTATAGTGAAACCGGTACCAACAGCTTAACGTGCTCTCCGAGGCACTATAGTGCAAAAGAACATATTTTTTTTAATTATGGGGTCGGACTCCATTTTTTTAAGACACTTAAAAACAACTTAACATTTTGGGATTTTGTAATTGGTGTAATAAAATAATAAAAAACACAGTAAATTTAACTTTTATATAATTAGATCATTTTTTTTAATTCTAAAAGATCACAAAGTATTATAACATTATTTTCTAATAATTAATTTCTTATGCGTTAAATATATTTAATGATTCATTTTATATAAACTAAAATAAATATTCAACATCACACAAAATAATCACAATAAATGAAGCACTTTAAATATTCAAAAAAACTAATATAACACAAATCCTTTTTGCTACAGATATAACTTTATGCTAACAGATATTAAAACTGGTAAAGATTTCCAAATTCAGTCTAGTTAGTACCTACCTAAATAATAAAATTTATTAAAATACGGAAATCGAAACCAGTGGTGTAGAAATAATATAATTTATTTCACAATTTTTTTGTAATGAACATGCAAAAAAATCAAAACACAATATCTAATTTAGATAATCAGAAATAAACATAATTAAAATATACTAATGCACTTTGATCATTGATTAAAGTTAAAATTTGATTATTATTAAGTAAACTTAATTTGATATGTTAAATAATAATTAAATTATTGTTTAATACATTAAAGAATCTTCATTCAACAACTCAAGGCACGGCTAGTATTTTTTTGTGATAAATGATAATGGCTGCGTTCCAAAAAGGAAAAAAAAACATTACAAAAACACCCAAGATAACAATATAATTTTTTTTTTAAATATCTGAATTCGTTAAACGTCTTAACATCACTTGGTGACAGATTCAAACCCCGCGGCCTTAGAGAAATTTTGACGATTTTATCGATGGAATCGCCGCCAGTCAAATCAATATGGAATTCAAAATTTCAATCGGCTCTCTAGGCGGTACGTGCTTTCAACTGTCAAATTCCATTTTTTTTTACTTAAGGCGATTCCATCAATGCAATGGAGTGGTTTTTCTCTAAGGCCCCCCCGTGTATACCAATAATTTAATATACACACAACAAAAGTTTTACAAGCTGCTAAGTGATTCTGAGGAAAATAAATAAATAAAATTTAATTCAATTATAAAAGTAAATTTTATAGCCTTATTCATAAAAACTTATTGAAGCCTTAAAGAGCATTTTAGTTATAGAAAGTTTAGTCACTTTTACGTCTGTATATCATCATCATCGTCATTAGGTATTTCAACCCCTTGACTACGGGGTTGAGGGCCTGTTTGGGCCCTCGTCCCTCCGGTGGCCGTGCGTGGAGCGGCGCGATACCATGGAGATGGTCATGGGGTCCGTTATCGGTTTGAACTACGTCTCCAGGTGTTCGCCTCGGATTTCGGCTCTGTCTGAGGATGGTAGTGGCGGTTACCCCCGTCGTCGAGCAACGGATTGATGGCATCGGGCGCGTGGGTTAGTCTCCTGATGAGACCGTACAGGAATGTTAGGGTGGCGTCCTCCCAATGGAGTCCATATACGCCTCACATGTCCTCCCCCGGTACGCGGCGATCTCTGCTAAGAGTTCTTCCGAGATTCGGTTGAGCTCCCGTTTAGTGCCAGGGTGTCTAAAGAACGCCCAACGCTTTTGCAGTCGGCGTTTGGCTTGCAGTTTGGTCCGGAGGTGGTTTGGGAGTGTGTCGCGCTTAAGTCCTATGTGTGGAGGCAGCTGTTGGGTTGCCGCCTCCTTGGCGTGTATGATAGACTCTATGAGGTGGTTGGTTGCCACCTCAACGTCGTCCGATGAATTGATGGGACCGGTACGAATCAAAGTGTTGAGAATTGATTTGTAGTGGTCCCAGTTGGTCTTAAATCGTTAAATCGCCCATGCGGTGACGTCCACTTGTGCCCAGCACCACAAGAAGCGGGAGATGTTGGGAGTTCACGTCGTACAACACCTCGACATGAACTGGCACTCTTGGGGCTTGGGCCAAGACTATATCTATGACGTCAGCCGCGAAGTTCACCGGTGTTGGCACGCCGGATGTTTGGCGTTAAGGTCCCCGCCTATCAGAGTGGGAGTTCTTTCATCTAGAACCCTTCGAAGATCGATTTTATGAAGTTGGCGGCCCGGAGGGCGATAATTTTCAAATCAGCACCGGACGACTGGAGACTAACCCCTATAGTTCTGGTTGATTCGAACTCGGTGAGCTGAACCTCCTCGTGAACGATATCCCGTCGAACTAGGACCGCAGTACCGCGATATCCGCGGCCCCGCTCGATGGTCTCGTCCCGCCTGTACACAAGTTGCCCCCGGGGAGTTCTCTTTTAGGTGTGAGTTTGGACTCCCCCGGGAGGATGATGTGGGGACCTTGCTCCTGGGCAGGGAGACGAATTTGACTTAAGCTGGGTGTTACACTCCCGGGGTTCCAATAAAGTACCCGGAGTCCTAGCCAGGTTTGATTGTTAAGTTGTGTGAGGCCGTTGTAGGGGGATCGAAATGGCCGCCTGAATAATCAGGCGGCCCCGTTTCTCCGAACAACCGCAGCGGGGGCTCTCCCAGTTTATAGCGCTTGGCTTAGCGGAAGTTTGTGGCTGCTTAGCAGTTGGCCTGGGGGCATGGGGCCTTGCGGCCGGGTTTGGGGCTTGAGTTCTTGCTCTAGTCTCTAGCTCCCTAGCGCATGGATTTCTCACTGGGGCCATGAGATTGGTCGGCGGGGACGGCTCCGAACAGGCAGGAGCCGGAACTATTGCTTGATTAAAAGCATTGGTAGGAGGCGGTGGGGGGATTATAATCCCTAGTTTATGAGCCTGGCGGCGGAACCACAGTTGGCGCACTTCAATACAGCCTTTTCTCTGTCGCACTCCACCACTAGGTGCTCCCCTGCACAACTTACGTAGCGTGCGGTCCGGAAACATCCTTGTAAGGAGTGACCGAAGTTTTGGCAGCGGTGGCACTGTGGAGGCCCCGGCCGGCGGACTCACTCCTTCACTTCTACTGCAGGCATGGAGAATAGCTCTTGAATCCCGGCCAGTGTCCTTATTTCGTCGGTCTCTAAGTGCGGAAATTTGACAAAGAACACCGTCCGGGGCTGGGAGGCTGCCTTATCTGACTGGAATGGGGGCGGGCATATTCGGGCCTTGTACCAACGACCGTCTCTAGCTCGTCTATGATATCGGCCACTGGGAGACCTGTTATGGCCACTTTGTGCGGCCTATCTTTGTCCACGCTATAACTATGGCCTATAATTGTTGGGTCTTTCATTCGCTCCTCAGCTAGATAGGCTAGGATCACTCTGTATTCTCGAATAGTTTTGGGGAGAAACCTAACTCCCTTCCCCAGGGGACGGGCGCTGGTGGCCCAGTCTTTCGCGGAAGACCCTGAAATGCGAGATTCAGTTTGGTAGTACCTCGACTGTTATGCGCGGGACTTTCTCTTTGCTGGTTGCTAGTTCGGAGGGTTGTGGTGAGAAATTTGGCCGGCTTGCTGCCGGTTGAGATGGTGCAGCCGGGAGGCTAGCCGCTGCCGCATAAGACATTCCTGACGCCCGCATGGCGGCCTCGCGTTGCTGTCTAGAAGCTAGCCGGGTGTCAGCATTGTGGGTTGGGAGAACAAGAGGATTCTTAGCCAGCGGTGACGACGCAGGTAGTGGTGCAGTTGGGAGAAACATAAGGCTCAACATAAGTGGGCAGGGGGATGGTGATTTTCATGTTTTTGAGAGCGCTGGGGCTTGGCGGGGAGATCTTTGTACCATGTTGATTGTGATGATACAAAGGGTGGATTTTCTCGATTCGTTATCCGAACTCGAGGACTTATTTGAGGAAGCGCCTGTTGTCAGCTGTGAAGCGACTTTTTCTTCCTGCAGGGATTGGTGCGCGTGGTGGTGACAGCGGGATAACTAGCTATCGCCACTTGGGACTGGCGGATACCGCCCCCGTCTCGCCCCCGCCGAGGGAGTGTCGCTGGATCATTTCATATGAAAGGGTCAGAGAGACCGTAACCGGAGCGGGACATGGGCGATCATCCATAGCCCGAGTTTGGCGCTGGCCCGACGCCGGCTCGACCGCCACCGGATCAGTAGTAAGGACCTGAGCCGGAGAAACCCGCCGCGGGGCCGGGATAGGGCCGGCCGACGCATCACCTTTGTGACGAACCCTGATATTAGGGATCTTGGTAGGGCCACGGTTTGGCATTTTCCGCACCTATATAACCCTTAATATAGGTTTTTATTAACTATAATTTGGATTTATCTACACACACACAGCTACCCAGACTAAGAAAAAGACAACTTAAACTACGGCAACAAATGTATAAGAAAACAAAAGCAAACAGAATAATAATTACAAGGATAGCAGTCCAATAAGAAAAACTATATACAATAGGAATTTATTTATAATACAGGTTTTTACTGTACGAGTATATAAACTTATTGTTGGAATCAGCCCAGCATCCAATAAGACACTGATTTGAAGAGTGGGGGGGATCGGAGCTCCCGCGCAAAGCGCTACGCAAGGGGAGATTCCGATATGTTTTTTTTAATGGGAACTTTAACAAATTTACAACACAACGAACCTAGGACACGTCACTAGCAGAAATACCCTCCCTCAGTACGACTGGTACCTGGGTGTGATCGGGGTAGCTATTCTTATGAATTGCCTTCCGATCGCTTGACAAAACCTACTATAACTAGTGTTCTTTAAGGCCTCAATAAGTTTTTATAAATGCCGGTCTTTTAGTTTACTTTAATTATGCTTGAATTGTGTCAAAAATAATGTTTTCCAAAACTAATCCTATGGCCTTATTATGCAATATATACCGAAGGTACATTTATCTTTCTCATTCGATTTGGAACACAGCCTAAGAATCCTAAACTAAGCTGGACACTGGGTTAGAAATTCTGAATCGAAAAACACAACAGTGACGGTAATATCGTCCCTAAATAATCTACTAACGTCCGATGATAGACTCAACAAGTGTGCCAATCGCGAGTGGTCGATTCCGAAATCCGTACCGCCTATAGCATGCCTAATCAAATGAGTAGCCGCATTTTGATCCTTAGGCTTACTCTTCAAGCTTTCTTTACGATGCATAAGCATTTCGTTCACATCGCCCAAGTGAACATTATTCTGAGGCAATTTTACTGGATAGAAGAACACTTTACCCTTCATGTGTTCGCCGACAAGTTTAACAGCTTCAGATGGAGTTATCATATCCCACAATCCATCGGAAGCAATAATCATAAACTTATCCTTTGGTGTGAGACGATGATAAACCACGTCAGGTTTTGCAGTAAGATAAGGAGGTGTAAAGTAATTATGTGGTATAGCACGCTGACCGATTAAAGGAACTGCAACGGTTTTCAAAGTGTCGAGGGGCCATTTATATCTGTAGTCTCCGAGACTCCTCAGTGGAGCCAATTCACCCAAAAGTCGACCGCGGCGAATAGCGGTAGATCGTTCCGTTTCAGGGTGTTCACTCCAAATTCTTTTCAGCTCATCGTAATTATCGAAATTATGCTCCTTAGTCATTTTTTTTGCTATCCATTCATTGTCTTCTGTCATTACGCCTAACACCGCGTTGCAGTCACCGGTATTAGCTACGTGTAGGTGAGGTCCGTGAATATGTGTGACGCATGCGACGGCTCCGGAGACAGCAACTGATAGTGTTTTTGGGTTAATAACTTTGGTATTTTCATACTGTTTTGTGACCTCATCGGACAAATGTGAGTCTAGAGCCAGAAAAGATTTTTCTAAAACAAGCATGACATCCGCTTCATTTGATGACCCTAATAAATCGTCCAGATAGTTTTTGAAACTGTTATCATAAATCTCCTTGAGCTCACTCACTATGTCAACCTGAAAATAAAGAACAAAACTAAATGAGTTTAATACATATTCATCAATAAACATATTATATTATTAGTTCTATGAAATTAGGAACATTTTTTTTATACAATGTTAGCATTAAACTGTTTCGAGACGCCTAGAACACGTTAAAGCATCGAACTTGTACCTAGCTCTCTCTACCGTGAATTTCGCTAACCAATAGGATTCAACAGTTTTTTTTTTAGGTAGCCCGTTAAATGTTTTCGAAAAATCTTATAAATAAATATCATCATGGGTGCCTATATAGCGCCCGAGACCGCCTAGACGGTCTACAGTGGGTATAAACCCCATCTTAACCGATGGTATGAGTCTACCGAACAAGTGGTTAGCTCGTCGCGATGTTAAGATAGACTCAATAACTTATCTATACACAGTTTCACAAGTTGGTATAGTGAAACACAGCTTAACGTGCTCTCCGAGACACTATAGTGGTGTTGTTAAACAAATATACATATTTTTTGATTAAAATCTTATTTGGTACACACCATTGAAACAAGGACCTAAGTGTTTTTAAGTGTAAGATCTAACTAAATCGGCCATTACATATATATATATGCTTTATGCTTATTCTTTCAGTTAAGTGGTGTTCTCATGTTGGAGTTACCGCGAGTCACATACCATGCTCAAAAAAAATATCTTAAAGACACTCCATTCGCGATCAGAAAGTCCACATAAAACTTTTTGTTTTTTTTTTTATATTTAATCTATAAAAAAAACTTGTATAACATTATAAATAACCCTTAAATAAATTTAAAAAATAGTGTTGCTTTGATATTCAAAATTTCAAGTTTCTATCAAAAATGCTTGCTGATATTATATATTATTTCTATTATATATTTATATTATATATTACTAAACTTTACTTCACTTTACAATTTTGCCTATTTGTATTAATATTTGTGTTGTGGCGATCCTTGGGGGAGGCCTATGTCCAGCAGTGGACGCGCAAAAGGCTGGCATGATGATGATTAATATTTAAAAACATTTCCTAACTCTTAAAACACAATGTATAACTGCAACCCCTTGTAACCAAAAATAATATACACTATGTGCACCATTTATGTGTAATATTTTTTAAGTACAATTTTACCAACACAAAAATAATAATTAAACTACAACCAACAGCCAAGTTGTAACCAAGGACCGGACCTATATGGTTCAGGGGTTTTTTGAATTGGTTTTTAATATGGGTTTGCTTATCAAACCCGTTGCACCTCAAAAGTTAATTATAAAATGATAACCCATTGAAATCAAAATAATTATATAAATCATTACCCCTATCAAACTTTACCAAATGAGGTAATCAAATGCCTTTGAAAGTGTAACCCAATGAATGGGAAACCCCTTTATGTCTTTAAGGGGTTTAAACGACTTTGATATTATTGTATAATATAATAAGAGTCATTTTAGCTTAAATATATTTTTTGTCAGCGAAATGTTAATCAACTGCAATAACCATCAACTTCTTTTCTTTCTCCCTCCCTCTTCCAAAGTCCAAAAAGAATTGCACCATAATTTTGCTGGCTGTTTAAGAGTAAGTCTTACGGGCTAACCTGTAAAACATAAAACATAGGGGTTTCCCTTTCAAAAGGGTCACCTAAATGTATAAGATAGCAGTTGAATTGGGTAAGCAAGTTCATGGGGTAATTCGTCGTAAGGGGTACACCGTAAGACTTAAGCCGGGGAACACTCTGGAAGTACGTCTGTATGGTCATCAACACTACTCGCGGAACCTTAATATCATTGTCGTTTCGAAAGGGTATGCTACTTACTCTGTCGTTAATGGAATCAATAAGCCTTTCATGTTCTCCTTCATTAATAATCTGTTCGAGGCGTTCCTTCGGAAGCAAGCCTGCAGCTACGTATTTCAACATTCGTTTTGAAATGACGTTTGCACACGACGGCCCGCCGTGCCCATCAAACACACCAAATAATATTCCTGAAATAGATTAGGTATTATAAGAATTTGAAAAGGCTAAAATACCCTTTTTATATATGGGGGATTAAATATATTATATTATTTTGATTACTCGAAACTGTCCGATAAATGACCATTCCCCGCCCCTATATTATGCAAATTTACCATTTTCCCCATTTATTATACGAAGTCGGATGATCATTTCTTTCATTTAGGGATTTTAGTGTAGGTAATTCACCAAAATTAAACGAAAATTAATATATGATTACTGAAAAGTAAAATATTTTTGAGATAAAAGTTATAAGATCAGAACCCTCCGCTGGCGAATTAATGCACTTTTTTTTTTAAATTATTAATCATTATAGTGAATGAAAATTATTACCTGATGTAAAAGTACAAATTGCTTCAGCTCTAGTATCTTCTATGGGATCATTGGATGGCAATTGATTTGAATCATATAGCTTAACTGATCCCGATGTGAACTCTTTATTAAATTCATTTGTTCTTAATATTGCAGTGACCTGAAATTTAAATATATTTTTTAAATAACTAATATATAATTTACTGACTGGTAAAGAAATATCATTCATAGTGTTGCCCCAAGTAGCTTGATATTCGAATTTCCCCAGGGCTTCGTTCGGGAGGGGCACATGTTTTCTGAACCCGGCAAGTTACTACAAGTATACGTTCTGCCAAGTTTGACCTGCTAATGAGGTCAAAACAGAGTTATGACCAAAAAACCGTGATTTTCGTCCTCATGAGTATCTCAGAGAGTGAGTGAAGAGGTGATCCGGAAACTGCTCTCACAGCCTTTTGGGTTGTATTAATACTTACTTTAGGTATGATAAAAAATACTTCCAGCAGACCCGCAGCTGGTCAAGGTCCAGTAGGGGCCCTGGTTAGGGCTACCAATACCGGATCCCGGTATCCGGCAATACCAGGATCCCGGACCCTTTTCACACGTTTTTAATACCGGTATTGAAATGTTCAATACCGGGATCCCGGTATTAGGGATTTTATGTTATTTTTACTACAAAACCTATAGTAATAAACTATCACTGTGATACACAAACATATTTGCCCATTTATTTAATTTTGGAATGTTAAAAATCGGTATTTCAATGATTTAACAACTTTACGGCAGAGGTTCAAACCATTGATGATAACGCGTGCAATTCCTTTAAGACCCTGCGCTCAAAATATTTTTTTGTTATCGCCCCGCCCTATAGGCGGAGCCTCCCCGCAGGCATCACTGTTTTGCCGCTGTCGCAGGCAAGAATTTTCTATTTGGCGCGATTTTACGAACAAAAAATGAATGTGAGTCGTATTTAATATTTTTAAGTTTAATTATAAGTATAAATATTAAATTTGATAGATAAAATAGTTTTAAAATACAGAATCTATTAACTAAAACTGATATAATGTGAAGCATCAACCAGTGGTTAACACATCGAACGCAATAGTGATCTGTCGTTGGTAATTTGAATTGTGGCAATTCAAATTACCAACGCCATGACAGATCGCTATCGCGATAAAAAGCAATGGCAGATTTGACTTTATTATAAAAAAAGATAGATAAAATAGTTTTAAAATAATCTATTAACTAAAACTGATATAATGTGAAGCATCAACCAGTGGCTAAAACATCAAACGCGATAGCGATCTTGCGTTGGTAATTTGAATTGTGGCAACTCAAATTACCAACGTCATGACAGATCGCTATCGCGATAAATAGCAATGGCAGATTTGAATTTTAAAAAAAAGAAGATATATATGGGTTTAGATTGTGTAATCCAAGATGACGGCCTCAACTTTATTTTTAAAAATTGACATGGGACTCGTTATATAGGTTTTTGGGTGTGCCGAGCACGAATTTGAGGTCCATTTACAAATCCAAGATGGCGGCCTCAACTTTATTTTTAAAAATCGACGTGGGACTCGTTATATAGGTTTTTGGGTGTGTCGAGCACGAATTTGAGGTCCATTTTAAAATCCAAGATGGCGGCCTCAACTTTATTTTTAAAAATCGACATGGGACTCGTTATATATATTTTTGGGTGTGCCGAGCACGAATTTGAGGTCCATTTTAAAATCCAAGACGGAGATATCAAGTTTATTTCTAAAATTCGACATGGGACTCGTTATATAGATTTATGGGTGTGCCGAGCACGAATTTGAGGTCCATTTTAAAATCCAAGATAGCAGCCTCAACTTTATTTTTTTAAATCGACATGAGATAGATAAAATAGTTTTAAAATACAGAATCAATTAACTAAAACTGATATAATGTGAAGCATCAACCAGTGGCTAAAACATCGAACGCAATAGTGATCTGTCGTTGGTAATTTGAATTGTGGCAATTCAAATTACCAACGCCATGATAGATCGCTATCGCGATAAAAGCAATGGCAGATTTGACTTTATTAAAAAAAAAAGATAGATAAAATAGTTTTAAAATAATCTATTAACTAAAACTGATATAATGTGAAGCATCAACCAGTGGCTAAAACATCGAACGCGATACGTTGGTAATTTGAATTGTGGCAATTCAAATTACCAACGTCATGACAGATCGCTTGATCGTTGGGAATCACAGTCGACTCTAAACTGCGATGGAGAGCTCATATAAACGCGTTATCTAATAGATTGAGCTCAGCAGCTTATGCAGTCAGAAAGATCAGACTATTAACTGATGTGGCAACAGCCAGGTTAGTGTACTTTGCCTATTTCCATAGTATTATGACTTATGGTCTTATTATCTGGGGATCAGCGATTAGAGCAATTTACGGCATGAAGACCCGGGAATCCCTTCGAGAAATCTTTCCTGAAATTGATATAATGACCCTGCCTTCCCAATACATATTTGAGAACTTATTATATGTTAAGAAAAATTATAATATGTTTAATAAAAATGCAGATAGGCATACCCGAAACTTAAGAAATATAAACAAAATTGACATACCAAGATTCAGATTACAAAAAACTAATAAATGTTTTGTAATAAACAGTATTAGGCTATTTAATAAATTACCAAAATCAATTATAGAACTAAATGATATAAAAATGATATAAAATTTAAAAATTGTATAAAGCAAAACTTTAATAGCCAAGGCGTATTACAAAGTTAATGATTATATTAATGACAGAGATGTCTGGAATCAGTCCTCTCTGCGTCTGGAATCTCTAAACTAATAGTAACTGTCATATTGTAATAATTCATAATACTTACTATTATAGGTATATATATATTTTTATACTACAATAGATATTTTTTATATATTTTTGGATGAGGTAATTACTTGTTATTACTATAACCTTTTATCATTATTTTAATTTTAAATATTTATAATTTTCTACAAGGTAATAATTAGTTATTACTTAACATTTATGTTAATTTGTCTTATTTATTTTAAGTTATTTTGTTAACAGAGTTATAGAATACATTTCCATGTTTTTTTTAACTAGTTGATGTTTGCGCAGGCCTTGGATTCAGCTATGTATTTGGCCCTGCAATGTAGTAGTATACGTATCCAGCGGATTCCCTCTCCTTTAAAGGTCATTGCAGTGGTGGCGCGTGTGCCGGGTTCTGGTCTGCACCCTAAGGGCCTGGTTGAGCAGAAGGATGGCTGACACATACGTTACGTCCGTGATCGGGTGCTGCTGTGGGGGCGCCATCTTAGATTTTAAAATGGACCTCAAATTCGTGCTCGGCACACCCAAAAACATAGATAACGAGTCCAATGTCGATTTAAAAAAATTAAGTTAAGGCCGCCATCTTGGATTTTAAAATGGACCTTAAATTCGTGCTCGGCACACCCAAAAACATAGATAACGAGTCATAACGAGTCCCATGTCGATTTTTAAAAATAAAGTTAAGGTCGCCATCTTGGATTTTAAAATGGACCTCAAATTCGTGCTCGGGACACCCAAAACCCTATATAACGAGTCTTATGTCGAATTTTAAAAATAAAGTTGAGGCCGCCATCTTGGATTTTAAAATACACCTCAAATTCGTGCTCGGCTCACCCAAAACCCCATATAACAAGTCCTCCTATGTGCTCAACCCACCCAAAAACATATATAACGAGTCCCATGTAGGTTTTTTAAAAATAAAGTTGAGGCCGCCATCTTGAATTTTAAATGGACCTCAAATTCGTGCTCGGTACATCCAAAAATATATATAACGAGTACCATGTCGATTTTTTAAAATAAAGTTGAGGCCGCCATCTTGGATTTTAAAATGGACCTCAAATTCGTGCTTGGCACACCCAAAAATATATATAACGGCCTCCGGCCACCATCTTGGATTTTTAAATAAATTTCTAATTCGTGCTCGGCTCACCCAAAACCCTATATAGCGAGTCCTATGTGCTCGGCTCCCAGTCCTATGTGCTCGGCCCAAACGGACCTCAAATTCGTGCTCGGCACACCCAAAAACCTATATAACGAGTCTTATGTCGAATTTTAAAAATAAAGTTTAGGCCGCCATCTTGGATTTTTAAATGGACCTCAAATTCGTGCTTGGCTAAAACCTATATAACATGTCCTATGTCGAATTAAAAAAAAAATACATCATACTTGATGATCATTGACTATTGTCGTTGCGACCGGAACCAAAAAATATTTAATAATAATATGTAGGACAATTTCAACATATTTCTCTGGTCACAAACTAAGTTACTATGTGTATCAGAAACAACAATATAATACATATTATATATAAACACCCAGACCATGACAAACTGTACTAATATTTTTTTGTCATGGGTGGGAATCGAACCACGACTTTTGGATATTACACAAAAGTCGCAACCAGTCTACGGAGGCGGTCAAAAATAATTCCTATAAAAAACGTCAATCGACTGTCGCGGTTACCCCTATATATGTGGCTTCTCTATGTTGTCAAAAAAATAAATAAAAAAGTTATAGGTAACCGATAAAAAAAATCGATGTTGTTTCGCGGTGACTCTGGTTTTCCTTGTTCCAGATTCGATTAGGTTTTTGGTTAAGACAATGAGAGAGGAAGGTCTGAAAAAACTTAAGTTGAAGTGTTTTAATAAATAGATGTGTGCGCAACTCTGCAGATATAAGCAAATAAGACTAAAATTTATAGTGCCTCCTCTTAATGCTGGCTGGGCTGTTAATCACCACAGTCAACTCTGTGACTTTGTTTTACGTGCTTTATCGCTGGATAGGACTTAAAAATCAAAATTACTAAAGCCAATTATCTATAAATATATATAGTCTCACCATAAATACTGTTACAATTAAAATAAAATAAATATTACATTTGAATTTGGAAATTGACATTTTTATACGATTGTTCATTGTGTTTTCTCATTTCGATGCCAATACATTGTACAATATTTTACGATATTAAAATGGGAGTGGGGAGATAAAGAGAACCGAATCGCTGTGATTAACTAACTACTTGGACTGTCGGCCCCGGTTGTTTGGTGGGGCCGAGTTCCGGCTAGGGTAGACCCTGTTGCCGGGGCAGGTACTCGGCGGGCGGCAGCCACCTATGTGGTGGCGGATTTTAAACCCGACTGGGTTTTCCCGGCGCCTTACAGGCGGCAGCGCGCCGGGTTGGGGAATTTAGGGTGGTGGTGGGGTAGGGTTTGGGGAATACTCGCCGCCGAGAAGCTCTCTCGGCGTAGGCCTGCCATTAGGCCTGCCGTGCGTGCAACGGAGCGATGCCGCGAACATGTTCGTGCGGTCCGTTGTCGGCCCGGTCGTACATCCGACGGGCGAGCCGCTCTACGAACTCGGCTAACGGTTCGATCTTCACGTCATCGCTGATGGTTTGGTTGCGCACGAACCACGGAGCGCCAGTCGCCATACGCAGAGAGATGTTCTGCTGGCGCTGGAGTCGTGTTTTATTCGTGGCCGACAGTAACTGGTGCCACGATGGTGCCGCGTATGTTAGATGGGGACGGACGAAGGTCTTATAGACCGACACCTTGACCCGGAGTGGGAGGGTGGACCTTAGCACCGGTCGGAGCATGGAGCGAGCGGCCTTGGCCTTATTGATGGATTGGGTGGCCATTGGGCTCATGCTCAACGACCGGTTGATGGTGCACCCCAGGTACTTAATGGAGTCGGCCCATTCGATCTCCTGTCCCCAAAGTTCCAGTTTGGCTGGGCGGCGGTGGCGGTGGGTGACCAGTAGGGCGGATGTCTTTCCAACATTTACAGACATGCGCCATCTGTCGAGCCAGGAAGGGAGGACGTCCAACATCCTCTGCATCTTCTCGGCGGCGAGTATGGGATTTTAGGTGAGGTAGGCGCTGTCATCCGCGAACAGCTTTAGGACTACGTCATCCTCTCCGTAGAGTTGGTCGGAGAGGGTAGGGATGTCATTGGTGAATAGTGCATACAGCGTGGGTGAAAGGCAGCTTGCCTGGGGTACGGCAACGTAAATGGGATGCTCCACTGAGACCTTTCCCTCCGCGGCTACGTGGAAGTGGCTGTTGTTGAGGAAAGAGGCCATTAACCGCGTGGCCATGGGGGCACTGGCGAGGCGAGGAGTTTGTAAACGAGGCCGCAGTGCCAGACACGATCGAAAGCCTTCTCGATATCGAGGAAGACTCCGACCGTGGAACGGCCCGCGTTTAGCTCGCTCGCCATGTGGTGCAGCACCCGGACTAGCTGGAGCGTGGTACTATGTCCCTCGCGGAAGCCACATTGCTCCGGTCGAATTTCGACGTAGCTCTTCAACCTCCGGAGGAACAGTCGCTCGAACAACTTAGCCGGGTGTGGAAGCATGGGTCGATAGCTGCTCGGCAGATGTTTGTCTTTGCCGGGCTTCGGCAGCATAATGACCTTCCCCCACTTCTAGGCGGTGGGAAAGTGTCCAGTACGAAGCACCCCATTGAACAGTTTGTGCGAGAGCCACAACGGCTTTGCGGGGAAGCTGCGAAAGTTGGTGGTTGGTGATCCCATCGGGTCCCGGGGCCTTTTTGGGCTTAAGGCGGAGCACGGCGCGCTCCACCTCAGCGGGAGATATGAAAAAGTTCCCCGGGAGGGGCTCCGGATTGGGACCATTTATGAACTGCCGCACTATATGCACTATTCGTTTGTTGAACTCTGTGTCGATCGAGGGGAAGGGCATGAACTGCCCCCTAAGGTGAATACCCAGGAGATCGGCTCTGTCCTGGGGGGCGTAGTGTTTTGTTCCCGCTCGGTCGACCAGCGGGTGGAACGGAAGGGGAGTTCGGGTCAGTCTCCTGGCGGTACAGGGCTCCTAGAGTACCGTCCTCGCCAATGGAGTCCATGTAGTTCTGCCATGATCTCCCCCGGAATGCGGCGATCTCTGCGGAGAGCTTTTCAGAGATTTTATTGAGCTCCCGCTTAGTGTAGGGGTCGCGGAAATCCGCCCAACGCTTTTGGAGTCGCTGCTTGTGTTGTAGTTTTTTCCGGAGGGGATGTGGGAGAGCCAGCCGTTTTTCGCCTGTGTGGGGAAGCAGCTCATGGGTTGCCGCCTCCTTGGCCGAAATGAAGGACTCCATAAGTTGTTCGGCGGCAGCCTCAACATCTTGCGGCGTAGTGAGGGGAACAATAAGAGAACGAGCGTTGAGGTTCAGTCTGCATTGATCCCAGTCGGTTTTGTACCGCCCTCTCGCGGCGGCGACGTCTACCTGGTTGCCCAGCACTACGAGCAGAGGTAGGTGGCGGGAGTCCATGTCGTAGAGGACTTCGACATGGACTGGGCTCGTTATGGGTTGGGCCAGGGCGATGTCGAGAACGTCGGCCGCGTGATTCGCCGTCGTAGGGATGTGGGTCGGCGAATCCGGTTCGAGTACTTCGTACCGCTTCCTTTCCGAGTCGTCGTAGAGGGCCCGACCGGCTGGGTGGGTGTTTTTGTGAAAAGGGTATTAAAACATCGGACACAAGTGTATCAAGATACCATTCTTGAGAAGGTAGCTAAGCCCCTTAACAACACCATGTTCAATAACCAAGTATGGTCCTTCCAGCAAGACTCGGCGCCGGGTCATAAAGCTCGGTCCACGCAGTCTTGGTTGGAAGCGAACGTTTCGAACTTCATCAGAGCTGAAGACTGGCCGTCGTCTAGTCCCGATCTTAATCGGCTGGATTATGATTTATGGTCAGTTTTAGAGAGTACGATTGGCAGTGAAGAATTTTCCCATGGAAAGAAGGCGTGCTTCTATTGATAACTGGCCCCAACGTTTAAAGGACTGTATTGCAGCCAATGGCGACCACTTCGATTAAGCTGTTTATATTTTAAATTGTTTAATATTTATGTATTAAACTAACATACCTACTGTAATAGTAATAAATGTGTTTTGCAATAGAAAACATTTTTTTTTCTTTGTTAAAATATTTATGGCAAGACTAGGTATAAATAATATAAAATATAATGCCAAACGACTGAAGAAACCTATGGCGACATATATCGTTTTTGATTTTCTTTTAAGTACTTTATTTTAAAAGATCATTAAAACTCATGGTGGATCAACGAGTGGAATCCATAAACGAACTGTGCACGTCGTTGATTCCAATAAAACTGCAAGTAGAGCTTCAATGTCAACAGACAATAGATTAAACTGATTACTGCCGGAATTTGGTAACCTAACTCACACGTATATATGATGATTTTAAATGAAAAATTAGTTTTTTTTTTCATTTAGCCGAGAAAATTCCTTCCACAGAAATACCTATTTATACCCAAAAAGAAAGACATCTGAAAAAAAAATCGTATTTTTTTCAATACCGGTATCCCGGTGTGCGGTTTTTACACACACATTTGTGCTTCGATAAAGAGTGGACTGTATTTCGTATGGGGTGGTTCTGGCCAATATTTGAAAATTCCAAAAAAGGTAAGGAAGCCGCACTTACCTCTAAATACACCGGTTGGGCTTGGAATCAAACCACAGGCAACAGCCTAATAGCCCAACATTATATTGAAGAGGATCTGTGAACCCATCTTTATTTGTAATGACAAATCTTAAGTTCTTATAAAAAATAGCAATAATATCCATGATCACTGTTGGAAAGTTATACTGTTTTAGGGCAGCAACTTGCAGCAATTTATGCTGGACCGATTCAAAAGCATTCACCAAATCAATCCAGCAGACACTTAATTGACGCTCGTGCTCCCTCGCAACCAGAAATTCCCGTAAAAATCCTTTCTGGTGCTTGGATAAAAAGTACTTGTTTGTGATCACAAACCTCGACATACTTGCTTAAAGTATAGAAAAGAAGATTTTGGACATAGTGTTTGTTAACGCAATAGGTCTTAACCTCAGGCTTTTTTTGGCATAAGAACAAAAGCTGCTTTTCAGAACACGGTCGGTATTTGAATACTTGCGAATGTGAGGACACATATACAATGTGGGGTATGCTATCCGGACCTGGCGCTTGCTAGAAGAAAAGCGTAAAGTCAGCGCCAGGTCCGGATCAGGCTCAGTCTCTTCAATGCTTGGTGGATTGCATATAAAGTCTACTCAGCAGGATTATGAGGTCGTGTTGATTTTAGCATATTTTGTTTAGGTACTCTCAATTTTGTTATTTCTAATTATTTAATGTATACCTAGCGCTTTATTTCATTTGTCATCCTTTAAAGTTAAGTTTAAAAAGTGCATTAAAATTGGTTTGTTAGTCACAGTTATTTTTATGACTAAATAAAACTAACATTTTACAGGTTTATTAATTTAATAGCTTCGCCCACAACCTTTTTTAAGGGCTGGATCGGGGATCCAAGCGCGGATCCACCGTTGTGGGCACGATGGGCATGCCCACAAACCTAATAGATTTGTGACGTCACACGTTCACAGTTTATTGGGGTCGATAGGCTGATGATATTATATCCAATGCCTTAATCAATTAAAAGGGCTTGACTTGGGGTAACACAAAGAATGATATTTCATACCCAGCAGACGGTTTCTTTACCAGTCAGTAAATCATATGGGCAGCTCTCTATGGGATCCTATTCTTAGCTATACATGGATTCTCCGTGCGGATGTCGGCTCCATCGCGTGATTAAAAAGCATGAACTGCACATTTCCCGGACTTGAGACAGCGAAGTAGGTTTAAAGGCCTTTTAAATTCTCACCTGCACTGTGTTCACTACCCTCTCTACTCAACCAAATACTATATGATTCTATTAGCGCCATTTTGGAAGTACGTTCCATAAAAGTTCCGACGGCCGATCTCGGAAGGTCAAGATCCTTCAATAAACGATACAAAGACTTTGCTGAAATTTCTCTTACGGCAACTTCCACTGCATATAGTTGAGTTTTAAAACCGTTTCTAGTAATTTCATTTGTGAGATCATAATATTTGTTACTTGTGTTCCTTAGGTATGTTTGTTTCCCACGGAACGTTGAGTTATATTCTTCAAGCACTAAAAGTATACCAGTATGACCGGTCTATAGGCTAAAACTGCTAGTTCATCTGGAATTTTGTAATGTATTTTGAAAGTATCATAGAATATTTTCCAGTCTGGTACTTTCTCCAGGATTGCGAAAGGTTAACTTTGAGATTCTTGAGTTGTAAACATCAAGTATATGTCTGGCAGTCCCTATGGCAACACCGCATAATGTACATGTCTTATTTATTGTTGTCCCCTATCTTACTAGATTACTCTGGTCAGGTGCCGGAAAGCAATAGTACATGAGTGTGCGCCGTTTCAGGGCTGGAGGAATACAAACTTCCCCCATAGTAAGCCACTTCATCATTCTACACTTCCAGGGTCATCGCATGAACTCTGTAGCCATGCTCTTCATCGTTTTTAAGGAACGATTTAATAACATCTTTAATGTGATAAAGACTCCTTTTGTCTTCCAACCGAACTCCCTTGTGCTGATATGTGCACCGCTCATAAAATATTTATAGAACTGAAGTTTTGACTCCATCTCAGAGGCCAATGAGTCTTTTGTGAGAGACGCAAGTGTTACGTTTGAAGGGTGAGGAGTTTTGAAAGAAAAACTTCAAAATATAATCACAAATAAATTTAAATTTATTAGTTAAAATTAGAGAGGGTAGGTATTAAAGCCCGTCTGAATTCCAGTACCACAGCCTGGTACTCCCCTGGGCTGGCCGTAGGTGGTGTGAGGCTGAGATGTTGTCAGCTGGCTGAGGTTGTGCGTTGTCCTTAGGTTGTAAGCTCTCCTGAGCTGGCTGTTGGTCACGAGCTGGCTGTAGTTGACGAGCCCAGCTTATTAATTCTTAATTTTGCACTCAGAATCTATTGCTTGGTTATACGTAGATGTTTGTACAACTCAGATGACTTTTTAAAATTCATCCCAAATTGCTGCTCCCTCCCCTGAACAGTACGGAGGAGACAGCGCCCTGTGCTAATCTAAGTCTAGACTTAAGTTTCCTTATGACAGTTGCATCCAGATTTACCAGAAGACTTTTTTGAAGTTGTATACAAGAAAAGGCCATGTTAGACAAAATGTTAAGTAGTTGTCATAAATCTTTCTTCACATTACTAATTGGCTGTTGATCTACCTTATTGATGTAATTAATAAAGCGTTCCACAACTAAATCTAAGAATAGCGTTCTTTCTTTACAATCGATCCTTCTGGCCCAGAAAATTTAAATGCATGGCCTTCTCTACTGGAGCTACTTTCTGCCCTACTAGGAACAGTTTGGGGTCGTGTGATGGAGAGAAGCATTTTGATGGTTTTGTTGTCATGCCGTTTGTCTACACAGATAACTCGTCTACCAGGGTAATGGACTCCGAATATACATTATTTAATTAAAATCTATATCCCGACTTCTTTTCACTACATTTAAGTTTGTCAATTAAGATGTTAAACTTTATTAGTGAAAGGCAACAGCCTAATAGCCCAACATTATATTGAAGAGGATCTGTGAACCCATCTTTATTTGTAATGACAAATCTTAATTTCTTATAATATCCATGATCACTGTTGGGAAGTGATACAATTTTAGGGCAACTTGCAGCAATTTATGCCAGTAACTTCAGGCTTCTTTGGTATAAAAACAAAAAGGTGCTTCTCCGAATACAGTCAGTACTTGCTTGCTTGACCATATTCTACAGTAGATGTTATGTTTAGTAAACACTAGCGAATGTGAGGACACTTTTTATATACAATGTAGGGTATGCCATCTGGACCTGCCGCTAACATTATGCTAAAGTCTACTGCAGGATTATGAGGTTGTGTTGAAGGTAGATCCGGGTATGCTACTAAAGTGTTTATTAATTTGTTCTTTGGTCAGCCAAAATCTTCCACTCTTTTCAATTAAAACATTTTTAGCATAAATCAATTGTGATTTGTGCGTGATTCAGAACACAGCTGGCAGCAAAATATTTGAAGTCCGTTTTACAAAAAACAATCCTTTGACTAAGGAAATCAAACATTGTAGGTGTATTTCACTTTGCATGGGAAGCCAACCAATATGTTGAAGTTAATTAATATTTTATCAATTTAACAGATTTTTGAAATAAATACCAAATCTTTCATTAGACAAGTACAGGAGCGGATTCAGCCAGGCGCGGATCCAGCCCTCATAAAAGGTTGTGAGCGAGAGACAATGTTCTTAGCAAACCATGGATTCACAGTGCGGGTGCCGGGTCCATCGCGTGGTTGAAAGGCAGGGGAATGAACTGCAGCGTTCCCGGACTTGAGACCGTGAAGTAGGTTTAAAAGCCTTTTGAACTCTCACCTGCACTGTGTTCACTACCCTCTCTACTCAACCAAATATTATATGATCCTGTTAGCGCCATCCTGGAAACACGCTCCATAAAAGTTCCGACGCCTGTTCTCGGAAGGCCAAGATCCTTCAATAGACGGTGCAAAGACTTTGCTGGAATTCCTCTTGCACCAACTTCCACTGCATAAAGTTGAGTTTTAAATCCGTTTCTAGTAATTTCGTTTGTGAGATCAAAATATTTGTTCGACTTGATGTTGTGGTCCTTAGGTATGTTTGTTTCCCATGGAACGGTGAGTTCAATAAGTATTACTTTCTTCAAGCACCGAGAGTACACCAGTATGTCTGGTCTATAGGCTGAAACTGCTAGTTCGTCTGGAATCTTGTAATGTATTTTAAATGTATCCATGAATATTTTCCAGTCTTGTGCTTTGTCCAGGATTGAGAAAGGTTTACTTTGAGTTTTCTTGAGTTGTCCCTCCTTTACAAAAGTAGTCAGTCTTTCATTTGTTGTTAATCCTTTTCTGGCTCTAGCAATACTGAGACTTACAGCTTCACGAATAATTTCTAGAACTTTATCATGTCGGTGCGAATAATGACCTTTTTCAAGTAGAGTTTTGCACCCAGCAAGTATATGACTGGCAGTCCCTACAGCAACACCGCACAATGTACATGTCTTATCTGTTGCCTTCCCCCATCTTACCAGATTACTCTGGTCAGGTAGGGACATTTGAAAGGCATTAAGATAGAACTTAATAAGTGCCGGAGACCAATCGTACATGAGTGTGCCCCATTTCAGGGCTGGAGGAATACAAACTTCCCCCAAAGTAAGCCATTCAATTTTATTTCATTCATTCATATTTAAGCTAGTAAATTAATAAACCTGTAAAATGTTAGTTTGTTATTTTTATTAACGATAATCATAAAAATAACAAATGTAACTGGGTGACTACTGAACCAATTTTAATTATTTTTTAAACTTCAAAGGATTACATTGAAGTTTAAAAAATCATTAAAATCGGCTGATACCGCTCCTGCACTTGTCTAATGAAAGAATTGGTATTTATTTCAAAAATCTGTTAAATTAATAAAATATTAATTAACTTCAACATATTGGTTGCCTTCCCATGCAAAGTGAAGTCCAGTTTTAACTCTTCTGCAGTTCAATACAGTTGAAGCCTTGAGTGCCCAGCAGTTGTTTTTGGCATTCATATCCTCTCCGATTATACATATTATTATTATTATTTATCAGGGAGGCTGTTGAAACAACCAATAGAAGCCTATATTTTGTTATTCTTCGGTGTAAAATATTTCTTAGCTGGTGTAGTTTAAAGATGTCCAAACAATCTTTTAATTAATTAGTTGACTCTACTGAGACAATTTCTGCAAGTTGTAGTGGCCATTCAAGATCTTGTATGTTTTGATCAGGTCGCAACATCTGGTTAGTTTTAGGGGTAACTAATCTTTGCTTTTGGTACTTAAAAAGCATATTAAAAAACAAACAGTACTCTCTAATAATCAAAATAAAGTTGTTCAACTTTTGTATCCAACCAATACCACAGAAGAAATAATAGTACAAGTCCATACTACTTCAAAATATAAAAATATTACTTAAAATTAAATAAATATGTCAAAATGAGTATATTTGGCATTAAATTTATTTTATAGAAAGACTAGACTTTTATTACATAGAAAGTGACTGTACAAAAAAAAAACCATTGTTGGTTTATTATATTTATTGTTAGGAAATTTAAGAATTTCAAAAATTAATATTTACAAATCCTCCAAAAAAAATTGGTAAGGTTATTCAGGTGAACTAGAAAGTTTTAACAAAAAAAAATGTGGTCATCTAACTCGACGTCACATAAAGGAAAGCTGAACCAGACTACTACTAACCCAAGCCATAATAGCATTTTCTTTCTTCAAATATGTGTTTTTTTTCCCCTACGAATTCAAATTATTATAAAACAAAATACTTACTTCTTGCGGAGACGGCAACGACGAATTATATTTTTGAGATGTACTAAATGTATGACCGGCGTATTTACGATTTTGTATGTCTTTATTTTTAATAAAAAACCTATTATCTTTAGTTAATTGAAATAACTTATTGAGCCTCTTGCAAATTTGGCGAATTTGGGAATCATAAATCATTGTAATATTTATTGAAACTTCTATCAAATGATTAAACCAGCACACATAATACTTTAATTTAAACAAATATAATTGTATAGCACTTAATTAGTTTAAAATATAATTACAAGTGTGTCTTGCGATGCCGATGATATAAAAGAAGTCGCCTGGCACAGACTAAAAAGAATACACACTTCTGTCACTTTTTACGCCAAAATCCAAAAACAAAGAGCGTAGCCAATGCACAGATTATAGGGTTTTTTTTATTTTATTTGTTATGGCTTGGAAACAAGTCCATCAACCAATTAATTGGGTACTATGGCCACATTCTGTTTCTTATAACGTAAGCATTAGATTGTCAAAATAACGAATTCCGTTATTAGCGCGCTCTCCTCCAATCAGCGAAGGTTAAAAAACTGATTGGAGGAGAGCGCTCTAATAGCTCGTTATTTTGACAATCTAACGATCACGTTATAAGAAACAGAATGTGGCCGCTGTACTATAGTCGTTAAAAGATAGTTTCATCACATGAGTAAATAAACAGAACAGAGTCCAAGCTGCCTAAAATAGGCCTGTTATAGGTACACTCACACAAAGCGAAGCGACGTATGCGTGATCTCACACCGACGGGTTCACATACGCGCCGTAAGGGTATAAACCGGCTCAGTTGCGGTATAATCGACAGGGCCGCCAATCTATTGTGCGCTGGCACTACATCACGTGCATGTTTGTGCGAATGTTTTCCCATAAATTATATAAGGAAACTATATATTAGATTCAGACCTTAGAAATAAATATTTTAAGAAAAACAAAAATATAGGTATATTTAGGATTCGTCATTTATTATTAACTAGCGACCCGCCCCGGCTTCGCACGGGTGCAATGCTGATACTAAATACACTACAGAAAAACTCTGAACGTTGTATATAAAAACATAGCGGCCCGCTCCGGCTTCGCACGCTTTTTATAGGCACGCTCTTGCCGCACCGGGCGGCCGGCCGGTACCGCCGCAAACGCGTAGCGTTTGCGGCGGCCTGCAATTTTTAAATCTGTAATATCTTCGAAAATATTCATCATACGGTGTAAAGGGCCATATAGATCTATATTAAATGAACAATGTATTCAAGGTATTTAATTGGTTAAAGATTAATGCTGTATTGGTTAAAATCGCTTCGAAAATTAGCCATTATTTGTCGTAAAAAGTAAATGACAAAAAAAAGTTATTGTGGGTTATCCATAAGAGATAGACATATACCATCACGGACTTTTCTGTAGACCTTTTCAATGTGTACAATACTTAGTACATTATTTTGATAAAACTCGTAGGGTTCAGCCTGCGTTTGCAATGTAAGCGGAAAAAATGTAATTATTTACGACATCACATTAGAAACCTCAAAAATAACAGTACTTCTCCACTATTTAATGGATGTTATTATACATATAAACCTTCCTCTTGAATCACTCTATCTATTAAAAAAAAACCGCATCATAATCCGTTGCGTAGTTTCAAAGATTTAAGCATACAAAGGGACATAGGGACAGAGAAAGCGACTTTGTTTTATACTATGTAGTGATGTTACTTTAGTACATATGGTTCACTTTTTTATTAAACTGTTTATATGCTAACACTTTACTTTGTATTTTCTACAGGCTGTGGGTATTTACGAATACTTTTTGTTGTTGTTTATTTTATGTTAATTTTCGGTTGAATTGTGTTATTTATTATCTTATTTCATATTAAGTTATTCTAATATCGAAACTGTAATATATACCTAAATATTAAATTGTTAATTCGTAGGCCGTTTACTTGAAACTAGAAAGAGACTAGTCACCACAACACAGGGAATCCTAGTGTGGTGACTAGGGTTCTATATCAACAAAACTAATACTTATATAACTATGTATATTTTAACACGAAATTTTTGTCATGTTTTTCTGAAACTTCGAATAAATTATAAATTATAAATTAAAAAATATGTGTCAAGTACACTAAACAAAAATGACTTTTCAAATACACATTTCATTATGCACCTGCCTGTATTTTATTTTTCTCCTCCTTGCTATTTTTAACCTGCAACAGGTGTCAACCCTATGACTTTATTTATTTAAACCGTATATTTACTCGTGTGGTATAGACAGTACCTGTCAATGTCATACTTTGTAGGCATGCCGATCTAATTAGTAATGGGCAATGAATCATCATGACCACAGACTGTATACTATCGATATTTTAAATAAAACTTAATTTGAAATAAATTTATCAATATTTTTTTTTTTTTTTTAATATCATAATATTATTTACATATATACTTCTTCGACTTCAGTTGCAATTGATAAAATTAATAAAGCGATGAAACACCTTAGTACATACTTTAACTACTTAAGCTTAGATATGAATCTTAATAAAATTAAGGTTGTTGTTTTCGGACAAAAATATAAATTTCCTGTAAATATTATATATAATAACAATTTATTACCTGTATTTAATTTTAATAAAATAAAATTCTTAGGTGTAATATTTACAAATAACTTAAAGTGGAATTTATATGTTTCCGAAATAGAAACTAGAGCGAATAAAGCTTTTAATGTATTGAAATTTCTAGCAAAATCTTATTGGGGTTCAAATTTTAAAAAAATATTAATAATATATAAATCTCTAGGGAACGTGTTCCAATTTTGAATATGCTTTTTATTGTTTTGCGTTCCATAAAACCATAGTAAATAAACTGGTTAAAATTCAAAATAATAATCTTAAATTAATAACGGGCGCCTTTAAATCTACTCCAATTGTTTCTTTGGAAATTGAATGTAACTTACAGCCCCTTGAATTTCGCTTCAAGTGTCTAATATATAAGTTTATTCCTAAACTTTATTCTATTGTAAATAATCCTCTCCTTCTTAAGTTACAAACTTCATACAGTCAATATAATTTCCTTACTATGAATTTTTCTGATGCTAATCAATTCTTTGGGGACTTGAATATATATAGACATGCCAAGACTTGGCCTTGTTTTTGTGGAAATTTTAAAACGAAATATACAAATCAATGTTGATAAATGCATCAAAAAATAAAGAAGAATTTTATGAAAAACTTTCAAAATTTCCAAACTATACATGTATTTACAGATGGGTCTAAAACTAAAGATAGCGTCTCTGCTGCAAAATATAATAGTAAAATTAATATCGGACAAGGGTCAAAAATAAACAAAGACGTCAGTCTATTTACAGCTAAAGCTTTTGCCATATTATCTGCACTTCAACACATAGAAATTCGACAAAAAGAACATTCAAATTGGTTAATAGCAAGCGATAGTCTTAGTGTAGTAATTGCTTTAAGTAATAACAAACTTAACGCTAACAATAATTACATCATTTATCTCATAAATTATGTATGGAATCAACTACAATACCATCAAAACTTGTCAATAAATTTTATGTGGGTACCCGCTCATAAAGGTATACGAGAAAACAACTTTTTAGCAAATCTTATTTCTACTACTAAACACGACTTAAAAGATACTATAGACATAGCTATCCCATTTATTGATTTATTACATAAAATAACGATGAGTGGCAGATATTAAGGAACTCGTTCGATAAAGGCCAATGGCATGCATTATTAAATAAACAGACAAAAGATAAACCATGGTTTTGTAAAAGTCGCTTTTATTCTAATAGAAAATTCTACACAACTTTATTCCATCTTAGATTTGGTCATTGCCGTATAAATAAATATCTACATCATATGAATATGTAGATGTTTATTTATGGTCAGTTCTCTAATCTGCAATTTCTGTAATCAAGAGGAATAAACACTGGATCACATTATATTTAATTGTTTATCTTTTGGGCTTCAGCGCCTTTTGCTCATGGGTGAACTTCTTAACATCTTTCAAAAGAAGGAAAAACTCCCGCTTTCATCGTCAAAGCTATTATTACACACAGATACTTATCCAGCTATAAGTAGATTTATATATTCTACAGTAGGTGAAATTTAAGACCAATAATAAAGAAGAATAAATTAGTAGTAACGTAGATATAATAAGGCTAACAAGATGAAACTATGAAGTATTATACGGTAGAAGAAAAAAATGAAATAATACACAATAAAATAAGTTAAAATGAAAAATAAATTTAAAAAAACTTAAAGAGAATTATCCTGACTGATATCAAAACGTGAATTGAAGTAAGAAAGGAAAAATAAATTACTAAAATATATACTAAAGAAGAAGATTTATTAGAAAAGAGAAATGAAGACAAAAATTAAACATGAAACATCAGACGTGGCTGCATGGCCCAACAAACCCTTGCCTATTCATAGTGAAATAAATTGAATTAAAAAAAAAAAGTTTATTTACATTGTCTGTTAGGTTATATTGTATTGATTGTAATTAAATCATATTTAAAATAATAATAATAACATATTTAAATAATTTTAATACTGTTAATTAATAAATAAATATAAATACCTAAGTATTCAATCGATTTAGTACATACATAGTGTGGGTAGCATCAACTTAATTGTTAATATTTTCAAAATAATCAACAATTGTTTCAGTATTGTTTACCATATATTATTGTTATTTATTATTATCATACATACTATAGATACTGTACATAACTAGTGAAACACTTTTTAGTAAAACCGCGATCTAACACCTAAAAATCTTAATACAATCCTGTCTTAAAAACAATGAGAAACCAAAAGTTTATTTATTGTGTTTAATAATTTTGGACTCGACAACACGAGCGACTTATTGTGAGACTTATATAACGATGACAGCATGTTTAATCTCTAATTTGTTAAATAGTAATAAAATATATATATATATATATACATTTATGTTGGTTAGACCTTGGACTTAAAAACACTTAGGTCCCTGGTTCCAATCACGGTGTGTACCAATGAGTTTTTAATTAAAAAAATTATGTACATTTGTTTGACAACACCACTATAGTGCCTCGGAGAGCACGTTAAGCTGTCGGTCCCGGTTTCACTATACCAACTTGTGAAACTGTTAATAGATGGGTTATTGAGTCTATTCAAAACATCGCGACGAGCTAGCCACTTGTTCGGTGTAGACTCTTACCATCGGCTACGACGAGGTGGGATTAAAAACCCTCCGCTGGATACCCTGGGGCAGTCTAGGCAGTCTCGGCTGGTTCGAATCCCAGTGTGTATCAATGAGTTTTTAATAAAAAAAAATAGGTACATTTGTTTGCAAACACCATTATAGTGCTTCGGAGAGCATGTTAAGCTGTTGGTCCTGGTTTCACTATACCAACTTGTAAAACTGTTTATAAATGGGTTATTAAATCTATTCAAAACATCACGACGAGCTAGCCACTTGTTCGGTGTAGACTCATACCATCTGCTATGATGAGGTGGGATTAAAAACCCCTCCGCTGAGTACCCTGAGGCCGTCTAGGCGGCCTCGTGCGCCGTAAGGCATCCGTGATGATATACAGTAATAAAAAAAACTCACCTGTATTATTGCAATAGCTGATTGTGTTGCTTATAAAAATTTTGGTGAGTAGATCAAGCGGAAAACTAAAAGAAAAGTGTAATTTTTTTATAAAACAAAATTTAATTTAAAAAAATCATACTCATTGCAGAAAATTCAAGAAGTTACTTACAGCAAATAATTTTAGTTACCAGTAAGTAGCCTTCATTTCCGGCACAATTCAATATTCTTTGTAGACCATGCCGAGGCTCAGTTGGGTGACATCAGTCCCCTGTTTGCGCATCCTTTGACGCAAAGGCCTCCTCCAGCATTTTCCATTTTCGACCTGTGATTTTACCCAGATCGTCAGACCATATAATTTTTCTTTCTACATCTTCCATTTTTGTTATGTCCCTCAAATCTGTTGCTTGTTTTCGGTCACTTCTCTTGTATCCTAATATGCTTCTGTCTATACTCCTTTGGCAAGTTTTAGGTTTTTGTAAGTTAAATTGCCCATGTTTGGCATCCATATATTAGTATTGGTAGGATACAAAAGTTGAACAACTTTCATTTGATTGTTAGGGAGTACTGTTTGTTTTTAAATATGCTTTTTAAGGACCAAAAGCGTTTCCAAGAGATTGCGATTCTGTTTCTTGAAGCATTTGGTCCTTAAACAAGATAAGTTGCCCCAAGTATGTGTATTTTTCGACATATTCAACTTTTTCATCTTCTACAGTATGTTCATGTTCATGGCGGGCTCGTTTTCCGCAATTAGCCAACAGATTAGGCCTTTTTGCGTGAGACGGCTGACTATTCTAGCCAGCCCAGCTCCTTCCAGAAGGCGACAAGAAGTCCGGGTCTTCCACAGGCATCAAGAAGCGACCTCGGTGTTCCGAGGATTTTCGCCCATTGTAAAGCCACCCCTGTGCAATTTAGCATCACATGGGTGGGTGTTTCATCAGCCTCGTTGTCGCATAGCCAACTTTTCAACTGATTAAAAGAAAACGGTACATACGGTTTGGGTCCTACCGGTGTTGTAGCCGAACCTCTTTTCGCCAGTTCGTCAGCCGCGCGTTACCGAGAGAGTTGCTGTGTCTCTTTATCCACTGGAGAGTGACCCTGTTACCAACTGATATAGTCTCCAGTGCGTAGTGGCATTATTTTACTTGTTTTACCAGACTTGAGTTCATCTGATTGTTCTGCTAGAAGTACGGCTGCGCTGTCTGATAGTATGCGTATACCATATTCTTCTATATTTCTTGCACGTATTGCCGCTGTTGCTTCTATTATGGCTATACACTCTGCTTGGAAGATGGAAGCATGTGTGCCAAGAGCTGTTGAAATTCTATTGTGTAGGTCGAGTGAGTATACACCTGAGGGAGTATACGCCTGTTCCGTGTTCTGTTTTTGAACCGTCCGTGTAAATTCTGATTTCGTGTAAGCCAGATTGATCAGTCAGTTCTTCTTGCATGTTTATTGAGTAATTTCTCACAAATATGTGCACGCGAGGACATCTGTCGTTCACTGCATTAATGAGTGGTTGTATCTCAAGGTGTTCCTTTAATGACTGAGTGTGCCTCGCTCAGTTGTCTATATTCCATTGTCCAGAGGCTCTGAGTCTTATGGTAGCGACAGCAGCTTCGTATTGTATGTATAGATGTAAAGGTGTCAGGTTTAGTAAGGTTTCGATAGCTGCTGTCGGTGTAGTCTTCATACATCCTGTTGTGGCTAAACAAGCCAGTCTTTGAAGACTCCATAGGTGATAGTGGGTCTGATGACTGTAGTATATAGCATGTGGCTATATACTACCATTACCATGAGGTAATTATATGGTAGGTAGATTACCATGTGGTAATCTTGGGTTTTAGTCCCTATGTTTTTCCGAGAAGTCTTCTGCATTGCCACATTGTGACGCTGTCTTCAGTTTGTTCTCAAGATGCTTACTCCAGTTCAATTTACTGTCTAGTGTTATGCCTAGATACTTGACATCTGTAGCTAGAGTAAGTTCTGTATTAAATAATGGTAGTTTCATGTTCCTCAATTTTCTTTTATTGGTGAAGAGTTCCGTTTTCTTAGGATTAACATTAAGGCCATTTGTTGTGCACCAGTTTTCAATGATTCTTAATGCGATCTGCATCGAGTCACATAGTATGTTCTCTAATGCTCCGCTTATGAGGATCACTAGGTCATCCGCGTAGCCTACCGTAAAGTACCCTTGGTCGCTCAATACTCTTATGAGTCCATCTACAACTAGGTTCCACAGAAGGGGGACAGGACCCCTCCCTGTGGACAACCCTTTGCTGCTATGCCTCTGGTCGTACTGTCCACGGTAAGCTACAAAGCGGGTTGTTTCAGCATATTCTCTTTCTATAATGGTCGGCTCCACTTGATATTTGATTAGGGCCGTAGATATGCTGACAAAAGACGTTTTATCAAAGGCCCCTTTGATATCAATGAAGATTCTACATGGTGTAAAGCCGACTCCGTTGATTTTCCTGTTGTGTATGCATGCTGATAAGGATGCAATGGTTCTTTAACTACGATTGTGTCTCTTAGGTGTTTGTCACATAGCCTTTTCATTGTTTTAAGCAGAAAGGAGGTAAGGCTGATTGGCCTAAAGGATTTAGCTTGTGTGTAGTCACTTTTTCCCGGTTTTGGTAGAAAGACTACTTTCACTTCTCTCCATTGTTTTGGACCGTACTTATGAGCTAGGCACGCGGTGAATATTTCTGTTAGTAAGGGCAGTAGGTTGACAAGGCCCCACTGAAGGAGTGCTGGGAAGATGCCATCTATACCTGCTGACTTGAAGGGCGAAAAACTTTCTATAGCCCATTCAACCTTTGTTGTCGTGGTGACTGTTTTCGCGATTTTCCAGTACTCATTCGTTGGTGGCAGAGCGGTACTTAATTCCCAGTCTCTATTGTCAGTCAGTTTACAGTCTGGGAAGTGAGTTTGCAAGAGTACCTCACTGGTTTCTTTGTCTGTGTTTGTAAAAGTGTTGTGGGATTTTTTTTAGCGATCCTATAAAATTTTGGTTGGTTGTCATAATTTTCCTGACTCTGTTAGCTTCATGGCTTGTTTCTATATTCTCGCAGAAACGTCGCCATGAGACCGTTTTCCAATGTTTGATAAGCTTGGGCATTTTTATATTTTGTCCAATCCTCTTCTTCTCTTGTGTTCATCGCGCGTTGTTGAAAAGCTTTCTTGCTTTGTGTTTAAGTCGGTCCAGCTCCTGAAAAGATTTCCTCTCTTGTTTGGCAGTGGTGGTAGCGTCAAGGGGCAAGACCTATGGTAGCTTTTTGTTATATTGTCCATAAGTGTTTCCACGTTATGTTCTATATTAGCACTTATGTTTGTCATATCCTCCAGATTTGTACTAGTTATAGTGTTTTCCAAAGAGTTCCGGTATAGTATTTTGTTGGTCTTCCTTGGATTTCTTTTGGATATTGGTTCCGGAAGTGCCATGTTGAGTGTGAAGCATTGACGCCTGTGATCTGCAAGCGAGGCTTTCCTCGAAACATGCCAATTTGTTATTAAGTCGCTTACTAAGAAGCTAAGGTGACGTCTATCACTGTCTGACTTCTGCTTGTGACAAATGTTAGTTCTGAACCCCTGTTGAGTATAGAGAGGTATTCAATAAGTTCCTTACCTCTCTTGTTTGATGTCGCGCTTCCCCATAATGGGTGATGTGCGTTTGCATCTGTTGATATTATAGTTTGCCATCCTTGTGCGGTATAGTACACAACTATGTCGGCCAATTCTTTCGGTGGTGTATCCCGGTAACCCGGCATATAAACCGAAACGAATACTATAGTTTGGTTGCCCCAACTACTCTTTGAGGCCCTAACAGCAGTTAGGTCTCTAGAACAGAATTGTGTTGTAAATTTTGGGGAACAAATATACACGTCCTCGGCTTTGTTACAGTGTTTTTATATAAGAGCTTACCTCCTATGTTTCTAAGTCTGCATATAATGTCACCTCTAATCCACGGTTTTCGAATCAGGGCGATCTTGAATCTTCTACAGTAATAATACTCTTAGATCTATTAGTTATTATTTTAATTTTTGTTTTATTCATTGATAGACCTGCTTCTTTACTCTTTAATGCAAGGTCCTGACTGGAACCTGGTTGGCTCAGCGGTTGAGCACCTTGCCGCGACAGCGAGGTTCGTGGGTTCAAGTCCCGCCACCAGGATTTTTTTCATTGCATTTTTATCTTTAAAAATTTAATATAAGATTATCCTGTAAAGGAATTTATAAAAAATGCATAAATATAAAATACTGAAAAAAGTAAAAACAAAAAAACAGACTCCTCTGCCATCTAGTATTAGAAACTAGGACTTCTAACTTCACTCGTATAAGAGTTATTAGAAGAAAGCTAATAGAGGGCGTCTGTGTATAAGTAGATAACAAGCAATGACAAAATACGTGAGGGCTGACTGGAACCTGGTTGGCTCAGCGGTTGAGCGCCTTGCCGCGATAGCGAGGTTCGTGGGTTCGAGTCCCGCCACCAGGAATTTTTTCATTGCATTTTTATCTTTAAAAATTTAATATAAGATTATCATGTAAAGGAATTTATAAAAAATGCATAAATATAAAATACTGAAAAAAGTAAAAACAAAAAAACAGACTCCTCTGCCATCTAGTATTAGAAACTAGGACTTCTAACTTCACTCGTATAAGAGTTATTAGAAGAAAGCTAATAGAGGGCGTCTGTGTATAAGTAGATAACAAGCAATGACAAAATTCGTGAGGGCTGACTGGTACCTGGTTGGCTCAGCGGTTGAAGGCCTTGCCGCGATAGCGAGGTTCGTGGGTTCGAGTCCCGCCACCAGGAATTTTTTCATTGCATTTTTATCTTTAAAAATTTAATATAAGATTATCCTATAAAGGAATTTATAAAAAATGCATAAATATAAATTAATATTTTAGTTAGGGACTTAAAGAAAAAAAAAAAATTAACACTACACTATTGTTTACTACGCTTATGTTCGTAGCATATTGGAGTACGCAAGTTGTATTTGGAACCCACAATATATTCAGTATAAGCAAAGTATAGAACGAATACAGTCTATATTTGTAAAACATTTGAATTATCGTGCCAAATTACCTTCTGTATGTTATGAAGACTCCTGCCACCGACATAATTTACTGAGTCTGCAAGAGAGAAGACAGATGCTGGATATGTTGCTGTTATATGATGTCGCTAATAGTAGACTTGATTGTTGCAATTTGGTCCAACGGCTCACGCTATATACTCCTAAACGTCGAACACGTGTCTCATCACAGACTCTATTTTATACTGAAACCTCACGCACAAACTATTCCCAAAACTCTGCTATCTCAAGAATTGCTATGTGTTACAATAAAAGGTTTACAGATGTCGATCTTTATAGTAGGTCTAAAGCATCATTTAAAGGAGCTATTTTGAAACACTTAACTATTTAAGTTTTTTCAAATGTTTTATTCAATAGAATAATGAAGCATTCCCCCTTGTGTACTAACTTGTAACTCACACACCAACATACCCATACCATACACAAACACTAACACACTCACACCACACACGCACACAATCTTATTTGTATAACTGTTTTTTGTTTGTTTAATCACATAATTTACTGCTATATTTGTTCTGTTATTTTGTGAAAATCTCTTACTGGCTTTATATTCAGCTATTGTATTTTGTATTTGTGATTTTGTATGCTGTGGATTTTCTTATGTACTTAATAAATAAATAAACACGAGTAAAACCGTAGGGCACAGCTGGTCTCTAAATAAGTGGCTGGAATAGAGATGGAGGCAAAAGATCTGCGGATCAAAACATTAATAGAGCTGTAGCGGTAAAAGCGGCCGGCACTTTTAAAACAAGATTCAGCGTGGCGCCCCAGGTAGTCGACGTCTTTGCCACATGCACAACAGTGAGGTTCACACACATTGTGTGTTTGCAAGGCATGGGAATTGAGACCAAGAAGTGTTCACTACACCCTCCACCGGCTAAGATCCAATCAATAGACGATGCATAAATCTGAGTTTTAAAACTGTTTCTAGTAATTTCATTTGTGAGATTAAAGTATTTGTTTGACTAATCGTGTGGTGTTAGGAATGTTTTCAAGGAACCGTGAGTTCTATAAGTATTACTTTCTTTGATCACCAAGAGTATTGTCTATATGTCTGGTATGTTAGGCTGAAATTGCCAGTTCATCTGGAATTTTGTTATGTATTTTGAATGTATCCATGAATATTTTTCAGTCTGATGCTTTGTCCAGGATTGAGAAAGGTTTACTTTGTGTTTTCTTGAGTTGTTTCTCATTTACAAAAGTAGTGAATCTTCCATTTCTTGATAATCCTTTTCTGGCTCTAGCAATACTGAGACTTACAGCTTCACGAATATAAATGTATCATGTCGGTGCCAATAATATCCTTTTTCAAGTAGAGTCTTGCACCCAGCAAGTATATGTCTGGAAATCCCTACGGCAACACCGCATAATGTACTCGTACCTGTCGCTTTCTCCATCTTACCAGATTATTCTGGTCAGGTAGGGACATTTGAAAGTCATTAAAATAGAACTTAATAGTTGCCGGAGACCATGTGTGTGCGCTATTTCAGGGTTGGGGGAATACAAAGTTCCCCCATAGTAAGCCATTGATTCTGTACTTCCAGGGTCTGTAGCTATGCTCTTCATCGTTTCTAAGAAAAGATTGAATAACATCTGTATCACATTCCATTTTCATCTAACCCAACCGTCTTCTGCTGATCTGTGCACCACTTATAAAAGATTAATCGAAATGAAGATTCCATCTCAGAGGCCAATGAGTCTTTTGGGAGAGATGCAATCAGATTATCCCGAGAGTTACTTAGGAAGTGTTGCTTGGTTAGGTGTACAACTCAGATGACCTTTTAAAATTCATTCCAAATGCTGCTGTCCCCTGGAAAGCGTAGAGTCAGCGCCCTGTGCTAATCCAAGCCAAGACGTTTCCTTATGACAGTTGCATCTACATTTACTAGAAGAGTTTTGTTGAAGTCATATTTAAGTAAAGGCTATGTTAGACGAGATATTAAGTTATTTCGACTCTTTCTATTCCTTCTCGTCATTCTACCTTTGTTTCAAAATCTTTTTCAGTTGCCTCTGCAATGATTTAACGGTGGACATTATACAAGCTCCGAATAGACTGGTGTATAAGCATTTTCTGAGTGTGTATTCTCCTTTTTTTTGGCTCACTGTCTATCCTCTTCTCATCCTGTGTTTCTGCTTTAAATAATTATTACTTTATACTACTAGGTACTATAATCTACGAATAATAGATTTACTTTATCAACAATTAATTTGGTCTGTAATGTATGTACTATATATCTATTATACATATTGATACAAGACCGATATTACTTTTTTTTTTTTATAGGAGCTCGGCATATGACCCTACATCTACCTGATGGAAAGCAGTATGCAGGTCCATAAATGAATAGAACCAGCGCTTAGAACTGTGTTGTAAGAGCTGGTTTCCTCCATTATTAAGATGGCTAAATATTCACGCTTATTATTCTGTAAGTTTTAAGGGCCCTGGATTCGACTTGACGCCCATCTGGGGAATGTTATTTTGAATATTTTGTGCAATGTTTGTTGAAAATTTTATTTAAATATAGGTAATAGAAATGTATATACGTGGTGGCCGGGTTGGTTAGACCTCGGACTTAAAACACTTAAGTCCCTGGTTCGAATCCCGGTGTGTACCAATGAGTTTTTAATTAAACATTTTTTGTACATTTGTTTGACAACACCACTATAGTGCCTCGGAGAGCACTATAGCGAGCGTTAAGTTGTCGGTCCCGGTTTCACTACAGCAACTTGTGAAACTGTTTATAGATGGATTATTAAGTCTATTAAAAACATCGCGACGAGCTAGCCACTTTTTCGGTGTAGACTCATACCATCGGCTACGACGCGACGAGGCCCTCCGCTGTACCCTAGGGCCGTCTAGGCGGTCTCGGGCGCTGTCAGGCACCCGTGATGATATGTATGTATATAGAAATATATTTATCGTGTGTCGTTACAGCGATAGTTTATATAGAAATAATGCATGGAATGGGAATCAGGTAAAGCAAAAAAGTATAGTAAATGTCATAGGTACAATAACCCTAGTGTGAGTTTTTTAACGTTTACTTTCGCGTTAACTATACTACTTTGTTAACATTTTTGACAATCACACGACCGCATTTCTAGTTCTCAAAATTTCCGCTTGGAGCGCTGATCTATTTCCTATCCAATTTTTATTTAACTCAAACGCAAAGTATTAGTTAGAAAACTCACACTAGGGGTACAGATTCCTTAAAATTCTCTAACTATGGATATAGATATAATAGATATAGGAATATATATTTACTCGCAGATTGATTTGTCGGAGGGGAGCTGGTAGGGGCTTATATATATATATTATATCTCTCTCATACTTAATCTAAGGCAAAGTTAGTTTTGTTAGGTAGTTAAGGTTCAGTTTAAAGACATTTATTTCTCAAAAGAACATTATTGCTATTAATCACAAAAATTTGTTTAGTTTTGTTGCGAACTGAACAATAGTATTTAAACAAACAAACTCAGTTAACATAAAAAATAGTAAATATTAAGGAAAAAACAAAAAGTAAAACAATTACAATACGGTCAAGCTAATGTGACTTTTTAACAGTTTTTTAAATTCAGTAAACGTTGATGCTTCTCTGACACTTTGTGGTAAATCATTATATAATAGCTGTGCTCCTTCAAACAGCAAATTTCTTTTTCCGTATTCCGTCCTAAGATGCCGTAACTATAATTGGTTTTTATTTCTCGTGTTAAATCTATGAGTTTTGTATTTTAGTTTTGTTTGTGCAAGGCACACATTGCGTAAGATTTTTTTAAAATTAAAATACTTGTATTGAATGTTTATATTTGTTTAATATTAAAAAAAAAAAATCTTTGTATATCTATATATATATAGTAGTATTTGTCTCGATGTTAGATAGTTATAATTAATTTTTTTTTAAATTAAAGGTTCATTATTTATATCAATTTAATTTCAGTTATGTTGTAGTTTTTATTGTTATCATTTCTATACCTTGTTAGTAACCTGGGGAGCCAACAACGTTGTATTTGTTTTTTTTTGTAAACTAATGAACACTCGTTTGTTTTCCTGTAAAATAAATACAATAAACAAAATAATAAAAAAATATTCACTATGTCCTGACCCTCTGGGGCCTATTTCATAAACGTGACAATTGAAATTTACCATGACAATTCATAATACATTGCTCAGTTTAGTTGGAATTATTTACTTAGAACTAACTCAACCAAGCAATGTATTATAAATTGTCATGGTAAATTACAATTGTCACGTTTATGAAATAGGCCCCTGGGCCCTATTTCATAAAGGCGACAAGTTACAGGTGATAGGTGACAAGTGACATTTTGACAATTATGTAATTTTTGTTTCATATAACTTTTTAATTGACAAGTATATTACTATGAAAATCTGACAAGTTGTCATAATTGCGTTTCATAAAAATTTTTGACACGACCAATTGCATAAGAATTGTTGACAATTGTTACAATTTCACGACAGGTATATTTTTATTATTGTCAGTGTACAATTGGTTAAATTTGTTTTATGAAACATAAAATTTATTTACAAGTCGACATATTTGTAAAATTGTCGGGTATAATTGACATGAGTTAAGATCTGTGTCACTAAATGACAAATTAATAACGTCCCGTGTTCCTATTTGATATAATAATTAATAATTACAGAATTAAATTATAAAATGGATGTTAATGAAAATAATAGTGACAATAATGTTTTTGAAGAATTATTTAATAGCGTTTTTAGGGAAAGATTTTTTTTTTAAATAGGTACTAAAAGTTAGTAGGTACCTATTCCTTAACTTCATAAATAATTGAAAATAGGGTATTTTAATAGCACACGTTACGTTAATAATATTTTTGAGAGCTGTTTATGAAATCCGCCATTTTCAACTATGTACAATTATAACTATAAGTATTATAAATACTTATTATTATTAGAAACCGGACGTTAGGCATACGTTAGTATATTATGCTACCTTCATGCATAAATATGTAGGTATTTCTATGGAGGCATAAAAAGAAGGTGTCCTAAGGACTAAAATAGGCTTTCCAAACATGAAGCCAGAAGATGGTCGCCCGTCATACAAACCACAACAAAAAGTCAGAACAAAAATATTATATAGGTAATAAAATATTATGTACGTAAACGAACATGTTTAATATTTCATTCGCAAAGCAATTATAGGCCTTCAGTATATTTCCTTTTTTTTTAAATGAATAAATATTTTTTCTTAAAAAAAACAGACGACAGTCTTACTTTAAATGTTTATTTAATATGGTCTAAAGATATTTGCCTTTCCACACTGGTGGACGAATAGAAAACAAAAAGCTGTATAGGCTTAGATCCCTTTGCCTTCCCAATATTTGGAAAAATTAAAAAAAAACAAGAATTTTTTTGCTAACTGTAGCTTTTTTATAACTACAATTTCGACCGTAATATTTTTTAAATTCAATGGTATAACTTCCAATAGCATTTATTCGTAGTTGTAATGCTAAGTATGCTGCCTTAGGCAATCCATCATATGATTTAGTCGACAATTCTTGTCATTTTTTGACAATTGTCGCACCAGTCATAGTCAGCATTCATGAAACAAGAATCACCACGATAAGGCGACTATTCTTGACACTTGTTGACAATTGTTGCAATTGTCGCCTTTATGAAATAGGGCCCTGGTATTATCTGAACATAGTGGGAATAATAACATGCAAGAGTGGGACCTACTTATATTATATCAAAATAAATAACCTAATAATTAAAACTATATATCTACAAAATAAACTGATAACAATAATAATAATAAAATATCTGATAAATATATGGAGATAGTGGTATTAATCCATCAATCATAGTGAAACCTTTACTCGAAGAGAATCACGAGCTATCATACTACAGAAGAGGGCCGATAGATATTATATAATGGCCCTCTTGTGTAGAATAAATAATAATAAATATAGTATCAAAATCTGCCGCAGATCCCCACATTATAAGACTATACTTCATTATACTGTGAAAATAGGCGAAGTACACTAGTCTGGCTGTTGAAACATCAGTTAATTGTCTGATTATTCTACGTGGTGGCCGAGTTGGTTAGACCTTTGACTTAAAACACTTAGGTCCCTGGTTCGAATCCCGGTGTGAACCAATGAGTTTTTAATTAAAAAAAATATGTACATTTGTTTGACAACACCACTATAGTGCCTCGGAGAGCACGTTAAACTGTCGGTCCCGGTTTCACTATACCAACTTGTAAAACTGTTTATATATGGGTTATTGAGTCTATTCAAAACATTGCGACCAGCTAGCCACTTGTTCGGTGAAGACTCATACCATCGGCTACGACGAGGTGGGATTAAAACTCCTTCGCTGGGTACCCTGGGGCCGTCTAGGCGGTCTCGGGCGCCGTAAGGCACTCGTGATGATGTGTGTATGTATTCTAACTGCATATGCAGCAGAGGTCAATCTATTGGATAAAGTATTTATGTGAGCTTTCCTCTGTTGTTTGGAATCGACTGTGGTCCCTAAAAATCCAATGGAGTCAAAAAATTCCAAATCAGTACCACCTATTTTCACTGTGGTATTAATATTAGATACATTAGGCAACGTAAATTTCAGGCACTTAGTCTTCTTTGCATTTAAAACTAAATTATTCACCCTAAATCATTTTGAAACTATTTCAGGAGTGCCATTTGCTGACGATAATATATTATCTTTCCTTCTAACTTTAAAAAGTAGAGATGTATCATCAGCAAATAGCACTATGCGCGATCTCCTGATGTGGTAGATCATTGATGTATACTAAGAACAGGAATGGGCCTACAAAATTTATCCCTAGAGGACATACAGCTTAAAATAAAATAAAATGTTTTTATACTACTTGTTTATTTATGAAAGTTGTAGCTTAGCCCAAACTGGCCTTGGGGAACCAACATATTAAAACCTTAAAATCAACGTATTACATAATGCTCATTGATGCTGAGCCAGCTTGTATTAATATTTGATACTACGTATTTAGAAAGAGTTACAAATTTGTAGAAAAGATTTCAAATATATATATATATATTTCAATTCAATACATATATCAGAGTAATAACCCTCTTAAATATCAAAAACACGTACTTGTAGCTAAGGTTGTTTACCCACAACTTAACAACTAGGTAGATTAACATAAATACTTTTTCATGTCACGGACTTACTAGTAGGTAGACTACTAATTTAAAAACCAATTCAAGTAACTATATATGGATGTTAAGCGATGTTGTTAATTACTTTTTTATAGTTATTAATTATTGTATTCACGAAAAATATTTTTCTTTCACCAAAATTTGGTATCAACAATCAAGATATTATTAAATACAACCACATAAAATAATATTTTTCATTATATTATTAATTCTACCACAATCTGAAAATCACCATTTTATTATGTTATCAACACACACACACTGATTATTTTAATTATTAAATATATCAAAAAGAGTCGAGACGATGCCAAGCGGCCTACCTTGGAGGTTGGGACGATCTTTAGAGTGGGCGCAAAATGGATTGACACTAAAGTGTCATCTTCTCACCTGCAGGGAACTTCCGTAAATACTGCAACAGCACAAATGCCGAAAATACAGTAACCTTAACAACGATTACACATGTGATTTTTTGGCATTTGCTGTAGAGACAATGGGCCCATGGAAGGGGCCGAAGCCTTAAATTTCTATAAAGAACTTGCTCCAAAGTTGGTTTATGTTTCAGGTGACCCGAGGGCTGGCAGCTTTTTTCTTGCAAAGAATCAGCCTTGCCATTCAGCTGCCAGCATGTTAGGCACCATGCCCATGGCCAGCGATGTGTGGGAAATTTATAGTTAGATTTTATTTTTAATTTACTTTTTTAAGTTTTTGTAAATAAAAAAATATTTCTCTGATGCTCTAAAGGTGTCAATAGATCATACTATAGTTCCATTGTATATTATATAATACCACATTCCCTTTTCGCACAGACTATAGATATGTACTATATAAATATACAAAATATAAACTTACAAAACGAAAGTTTTAAAATTAAATTTTAAAACTTTCATACATCACAATATTCTTCCTCAAAATTCTTATTAAATTCAACTGTCATTCTTACCTTATAGAGTTAATATTCTCATCAAACGAATCCATACTACCTATATATATATATATATATATCTTTATCTACATGGTGATAAGCGGATCTACAAAATGTACATAAATCGAGACCACCAATAAAATTGGTCGCTTATTATGCTCGCCCAATGATGCAGTGCGAAATAGACAAAGATAACTACAATAACTTTATTGAAAAAACTTTGTGCCCGTTATTCACGAACACCCCATTTGGCTGCGCTCCACTTTATCACTCCAAATTAGTGCATAAATATGTCGTAATACGCACAAGTGGTTTTCTGCATTCACGACTCTAAGGAGTAAATGGTTTGTGCCCCAATATTAAGAAAAAACACCTTAAAAAGTACGCCCCGGTTTATTAATCAAAAACAAAAAGTACCATTGCAAAGTCAAACCGGCATTATAAACTATTTGATGTAATATGCAATTTGACTTCCACATTATGGTAAAACTATAAACATTTTATATTAGGTGCTTTATGTACCTAAGAGTTTAGAAAGTAATTAGATTTTTTTTATCTGTACCTACAGTTAGTCTGAGTCCGGTTGTCTATATAATTATTATAAAAGCTAATAAAATGTATTATTTCTATTTTGAAAGCGATACAGAGCACTGTCGATTTATTTTTCCTATCATATTTCCCAATTTTTCTGTTAGACAAAAAAAAATACAGTAGTGTTAGTTAAAATGGCATATACATAATACAATCATATATACCTACGTGATTTTTTTTTGGAGTGATGGAGTTGATCGCTGCTGCTGCCAAATTGAGTACTCATAAATGACCGTCTTTATACAGCACTTTTATCTCTTCCCTGTTAAAGACAATTTTTAATGGTAGGTAAGAAAGAGACATAACTTAACTTTGTCTAAAATGCTTTATAAATGGGCGATAAATATAGCATTACGAGTCTATATAAACCTCGTTGTTATATCATCAAATTAATCACCTATTTCGTAATTGTGACAGCTCCCTGAAAAAAAACTACCATATTGACAAGGAATCCATGCAGTGCCATATTCTCATGAAAACCGGTGAAACCAGAGTGTTAATGATATAAATGTGAGTAGGCTATATACGATTCTTTCCATTACCTATACATCATACAAATTTGGCACCTTGGCACCGTTAAAAAAACACTAATAAGATTTTATTTTGTCAAATTTAAACTATATATATATAATATAATAATTCTTACCTAACCTAATAAAAAACTACTTTAGAGTCACAATCACAATAATTTCTTCTCATGTCATCGTTCTCTCTAAAAGTTTAAATACATCGCACATTGTTCTTATATAATAATAACTACTATATAATTATATTTATTATATAACTGTTACACTTTTAGTGAAGTTATTTATAAATATTAAGAAATATTATACACATATAAAATGTATATAATTACAAAAAGTAAACAGGTAGGTACCTAGAAATAAATTATTATAAAGATTATAGATATTTCTAAATTTAAACACTACTGTCATGAAATATACATATATAACTACAATGCCAAATTGACATACTTTGAAAAATAGAAATACAACACTAAAAAATGCTTGCACAATATCACACCCCAATCCGTATCACAATTCACTCACATAATTTTAAAACACAACCTAAGTAGGTTTATATATAAAATGACCAAGGCATTAAGCTCGCCTATGTACAATTCTGGTTAATAAAGATTTTAAAATAAATAATTTTCAATGCTTATTATCTTTGATAGGTACCTTTCTATATTTAAACCACTATTGAGTATTGCATTTTTATGTCAAACAAGACTTTAATATTTAAATTACTAATATAAATATATAAGCTTGGTGAAATTCATGGATTCCGATCAAAGTGGTTTATTATAGAAATAATTCCATCAATTAAAATAATTTAAGGATTGAACGTAGAAAGACAGTATTTTTAACCATTATTAAAAAAAACATTTAAATATGAAAACTAATTAATAACAATAATAATTTACTCAAATGCTGTCTCTACTACTACTTTACACAATAAAATTTTAAACAGTGTGACAAACTTTAAGACTCTTCAATGTGATCGCAGTTAGCGCTACGGTGCTGTCGCGGTTTACGGAACCATACATTGTAGCTTCTGACAGTTGAGCACGATCCTGAAATATATATATAATATATTATTCCAATCGGACATTCCATTTATAAGATATCAAAAGTTAAAAAAAAACGACGAAGTGAAAATACTCGCTTGCGAAGGGTTTTCGGTTGTTTGTTTTTCTATTATAATTATAGCTGACCCGCGCAACTTTGTCTGCGCGTTTAAATTAAACCGTTTACGCAGCGTACGCTCTTAAAAGGAATAATTTTTCCCCGTTTTTGCAACATTTTTCTTTGTTACTCCGCTCCTATTAGTCGTAGCGTGATGTTATATAGCTATATAACATCACGCTACGACTAATAGGATATAAGGCTATAGAGCCTTTCTCGATAAATGGATTATCCAACACGAAAATATTTTTTCAATTCGAATCAGTAGTTCCTGAGATTAGCGCGTTCAAACAAACAAACTCTTCAGCTTTATAATATTAGTATAGATAGTATAGATAAAAGTGACAGAAGACGTAAAACGAATTAAATGAAGACGTCAACACCTGAGAACTACGACATATTTTTTTAACAAAATCACGCCCCAATCCATATCACAATTCACTCACATAATTTTAAAACACAACCAAAGTATATAGAAAATGCCCAAGTCATTAAGCTCGCCTATGTACAATTCTGGGTAATAAAGAATTTAACTTAAATATTTGACAATGCACATTATCTTAGATAGCTAACTCACCACACACGGTTTAATCTGATTTGATTGAAAAATAATAAATAATAAACTTATGTTATAGTACCAAAGAGAATGTTAGCTACGTTTTAATAATATATAACACAATAAAGTAATATATAATTTACTATTAAACAGTATTTAAATTTAGCGAAAAAGGCTAGTTTGCGTTTTGAACATTTTAATAACTTAACGGTAGCATTTTATCTCAACTTTAATTCAAAAGTATTCTCAAATGTATAAACTACGACCCCGGATATTAGCAACATTTATATTTTTAATCCTAATATAAAAAAATAAAAAAATAAGTCCAGAATCCGCCATACACTTTGAATATTACACGATGAACGCGTTCGAAAATTCAGTCGACCACGAGAGATCGGAGTGGTGTCTGAGGTGTATGTACACAATGCGTGGCGAAGAAAAACAAATAAGTAGATTTTTGGAATAATGAGAATTTATTATTAGGGAATAAAATTTATACAATAATATACATGAAGCTAATAAAACGCGCCCCGTAGCGGCGCGCGGACGGGCACGGTTTTTACCTTTATGATAATATATTTGAATAAATGGAAAAATAAAAGTCAGACATTATAAATTGTATAAAAGTAGCAATACCTACTACATACATACAAGAATAAATAAATTAAAGTTTGGGGCTTCGCTCGTTTGGAAATAAGTGTCATTATACATATTTTTAAGTAACTAAAGTTATTACAATTTTGATATTTGTAGTTACGAGTATTTTGAATTTTAAATGGCGACTTCGGTTGTTTGGGAGGAAACGTCATTATACTCGTTTTTAAGCAATTTTACCAGGTCAAGTTTGATGTTTATAGTTATTTCGAATTTAATGGTGGCGGCTTTACTCTTTCGCTAAAAAATAGACATTATACTCGTTTTTAAACAACTTTAGTAGTCAAAATCTGATTTTTGTAAATATTTTAAATTTAAAGATGGTGGCTTCGCTCGTTCGAAAATAAACGTTCTGGTACTTTTGTGTCCCTAAACCGTTACAGTAGTTTTTAAATAGAATAATGACTTTTTAATACTTAATTATATTATTTTTGTATTATTTATTTAACATGATTCCTAATGTAAAATATTAAAAACCTCTCACGTGAATTGTATTAAGTTTAAGGAAAATAAAAAGAAAAAAAGGTCATTGAAAAACAAAAAAACAGAGTTGTTTTAAAGTATAATTATATTTCTTAATTTGTAGAAAAAAATGTGATTTTGTAAGTTATTAGAAAAGAAAATATTAATTAAAATTAAATATGAAGAAAAAAGGTTTTTTACCGCTGGGTACTTAGGAGTCCCTCTTTACTATCTGGTACCAAATGACTAACGAGTCTTAGTAAAATTTAAATCAGTCTACTAAAGTTAGTCAAAAACAAGAATACCATATTTGTTGCCGATCAAGGGAAGCGACTTTTAATTAAAAATCTTTATTTCAATGGGTAATATTTGATCCATACGTCGGGGTCGTTGTGTCGCGACACATCTCAAATTGTTAAAAAAGTGGCTTACTTTAAAAAATCAAAGAGCGCGTACTCCAAGAGATCAGTGAGCGTTCACGCACGATAAACTCTTAAGCCTCTTCAATGCGACCGTAGTTAGCGCTCCGGTCCTCTCGCGTTTTACGGAACCATACATTGTAGCTTCTGACAGTTGAGCACGATCCTGCAATATATATATAATATATAAAAGTGACAGAAGACGTAAATCGAATTAAATGAAGACGTCAACACCTGAGAACTACGACATATTTTTTTAACAATATTACGCCCCAATCCATATCACAATTCACTCACTTAATTTTAAAACACAACCTAAGTATATAGAAAATGCCCAAGGCATTAAGCTCCCCTATGTATAATTTTGGTAATAAAGAATTTAAAATAAATATTTGACAATGCTCATTATCTTAGAAAGGTAAAGCACCTATCGATATTTAAACCACTATAGAGTATTGCATGAATTTCACCACAAATAATTAGCAGATAAAGTAGATATTAATATCTTGTTTTAACGTAAAAGCTGTCATTTTACACCTTTATTCAGAATAGTTAGTACCTAACCAATTTTTTTTTAATGTTTGGTCACCTTTTGTTCAACTTTAATGTGACAGAGATCATATAAGTATCAATGAATTCAGCTTAATACTTCGATCAAAAACACGTTTTCTTTCCTAAATATTCAATATAAATAAATACATAGTTATGTAGGTAACAATTAAAATACAAACTTTCATCAACCTTTTTACATAATCATAATATATTTCTTGATAACAAAATGTATTCCATTTGTTCATACGTCTCAATGTTTTGAAATTAGAATTAAATAGGAATATGGGGCAAAGCAGGGCAAGGGAAAATGAAACTCTGCTAGTGGTATGTATTAGCCTATAAAACTAACAGACACCTGGGGCCTTATTCCGAGTTTTCAAACGTTAAACACGACAAGACGTTGCGCAAACTATAAATATTGAAATATAAGTTCTATTTAAATGGATATATAGTCTGTATTAGGTTGGCTATAATAATTCCGCCATCTTGAAATACACGAATTCTTCGCAAGTTTGAACATCTTATGGGCATTGGAATTTCAACTCTATGTTTAACAGGATAGAACTTATATTTCAATATTTATAGTTTACGCAACGTGTTGTCGTCTTTAGCGGTTGCAAACTCGGAATAAAGCCCCTGTTTTACTACTTTTTAATAGGGGAAGGCGAGGAAGGTCAAATATTTTAACCATGTACCTACTACTTCTTGTATAAATAATATGACGGGCGATAAAAGTATTTTATACATGGTGATTTTGAAACGTTGTACTTTGGGCTAATATGAGGTTCTACTAATAAAAGCGAACAACTTTTCCTATGGTACCAGGTATCGCAAATGAAAAAAAATATCCATACAAACATTAATTAAGCCAATTTTTTATTATTTTGCTACACATGGTTCCATAGAAAAAGTTGTTAGATTTGATCAGTAGAACCTCATATTAGCTCAAAGTACAAGCTTCAAATTCACCCTGGTATATCTAATCTGTGAATATAAGGTTCGAGATTTGTCAAGCGAGACGCACTGTTTCTTGTCTTCATCTTAGCTAAAGGGACTGCAATAAATTTAAGTAAATAAGGGTTTCTCCAATTTTACAAATATACCTACTATAAAGTTTAATTCGAATCTAGGCTGGACACATTTTTATGTCAAACAAGACTTTAATATTTAAATTACTAATATAAATAAGATTGGTGAAATTCAAGGATTCCGATCAAAGTGGTTTAGTATAGAAATACTTCCATCCATTAAAATAATTTGAATTAGGAACTGTACGTAAAAATGCAGTATTTTTAACCATTATTAAAAAAAAAAAAAAAATATGAAAACTAATTAATAACAATAATAATTTACTCAAATGCTGTCTCTACACTACTACTACTACTACTTTACACAATAAAATTAAAAAAATGTGACAAACTTTAAGACTCTTCAATGTGACCGCAGTTAGCGCTACGGTGCTGTCGCGGTTTACGGAACCATATATTGTAGCTTCTGACAGTTGAGCACGATCCTGCAATATATATATATATATATATATATATAATATATAAAAGTGACAGAAGACGTAAATCGAATTAAATAAAGACGTCAACATCTGGGAACTACGATTTTGTAGCGTTTCGTTCGCACAAACATTAGTAATTTGGAAATTCTATACTACTATTACTAACTACTGGTTGATATGTTGTTATATAACTATAGGTTGAAACTGTTAAAAAACTTAGTTTATGTATAAATAATTATAAAAAAAGTATATAAATTGAAACTATAAAAATTTATTACCAAATATTTCGCCTGTCTTTGGAGCGGCGTCATCAGTGACAATTAATATATTTTACCTAATAAGAAACACATTTAACACACTTTATTTGTATCAGATAAAAATAAGTTGTCATGCTTAAATGGGACTGAGCAGGCAAGGAATGCCTTATGTCCGACGAGCTATGAGCTAAACTTATCAGATATTGGGTACCACTCAGTTAGAAGAGGCTCAATAGGAGATTAAAAGATGACATATTTTTGAGGGACTTGTTCAAAATAACAAAAAATAGAGAGAGACTGAAAGAGGGAAGGGAGGCCTTTGCCCAACAGTAGGACAATATAGGCATCATCTATTGGTACTATTATAACCATGAAAATTTGTGGATATTATATAATATACGTCCTAAACCAGAGAATTCTCCATCAAACGTGATTCAGAATATTTTAGTGCAGGGCCTGGTGAGTCTTAAACTGATTATATATAAAATATAGTAATATTTTACTAGATGTCCCTGTAGTTTCATCCACCGTTTATTTGAAAAGAAAACCAACATACAATAAATATAGGGATAATTTTAACACCAATACGTTTGTTAAATTATTTTCGTATGATTGAAATAAAAAAATGAAATATATTAAAATCCGCGACTCGAGTTAAAAATGTGGATAGGTCACTCAACCTAGACTCGGGGACCTTTTATGTTTTATGCAAAGCTCGATGTGGGGAGATGATAAAGCACCCCAATAGTGGTCTTTATTTGACCTCTGTTTACTCTTTAAAAGCCTGGACCACGATGGGGAAATATTCGAATTACACGTGACAGCCAAGTATGTTGACTCTATCATGACCTACACGGGAAATAGTGGTAGTTTCTCGCGGATGTATGGTTTCGCTGGTGAAACGGTACAGGGCCCCTAAGGTACAGTTCAAGAATGGAGTCCTTATATTCTTTCCACGATCTCCCTAGAACGTGGCGATCTCCGCTGAGAGCTCAAGGAAAACCTTTATTCGATTAAGCTTTCGTTTAGTGTTGGGGTCACGAAAGTTCGCCGATCAATTTTGGAGACTCTCCGCACGTCTGGTGTAGTGGGTTTGGACACTGTGATAAGGGCTAATTAAATAACAAAACTAAGAGGAAATTCTGCTAAATTTTTCTATAAGCTTTATAAATATTATTTACCAAAAATGATGTGTTTGACAGGTCCAGCTCAGCGTAAATAATCTTGTGTGATTCATCCTTATGAAAAAAAAATACAGAATTAATACCTATCTTATTGTAATAATCTATGAATAAAATAGCGATTACGCCAAGAATATAATAAAAGATACAAAATAAATGTTTATTATTGGAAATAGCTTATCCTTTGTTGCAAAGTATATGCAAAGGCTTTTATAAAGTGGGTAAAATAAAGACTCTTATAAACATGTTTGTATTTTATTTTAATATTCTTTGGAACAATATCTATTAGAATTCTCAACTGCAAGTTATATATATCATCTAAGTAGGTTTTATATGTTCTACTCGTACCATAATCATAGAATCAGCTAAGGCCAGGTATATTAACTTTAGTGTTTTAAAAGGTAATTTATATCTTAATAGTGACAATTTGTTTTTAATTGAACGTAATTTATCACATACATAATCTTTTTGAGGACCCCAACTGAATCTGCTGTCAATAATAAGACCTATGTACTGTGATTACTGACGACACTTAGCTTAGGGTAACTACACCTGCTATGTACCGGTTTATTATGTTGGCATTGGTGTGAGTGGGACACAATATTAGGTTCGGTAGGGATATGAATAATTCGGAATATGATATTATTTGTTCTTAAAATTTGTACCTTGTGGGTCCTAACCCACAAGGAGCACTAAGCCCCCAAGAGATGCTTTTTTACATTTGGAATCTATGAAAAGTCCTAATAAAGGCATGTACCCTTGTCTAACACACAACCTTATCGGTAACGATTTCACTGTTGCCAACAATGATATTATAATATAAAAAGAGGGTTGCCAATGAAATCGTTCCCGATTGTGTGAACCGATAATACCAAATTTTAAAATTGGCATCGGCTGGTCTTCACGGCGATAAAACTCTTGGACCAGGGCCACCTACGTAGAACTACTACGTGGTGATGTCGAATATATGTTGGATAATACTCCCCTAAACATAGTATAGAGAATGTGCCCTCAACATGACGATGCATGATGGCCCATTTTGCCCTCCAAGCCCACGAGTATCCACGTATGGAAACTGATAGATTGGTCTGTAGCCATATTACCTAGCCTGTAACCTCAAACTTCTTTATTTTAATCGAGATAAAGACACCATTAGACACCTATATCGATAAAGCAGCTAGGATATTTATTAAAGCAAACTCAACTGTCATTTGTCAACACTCGTCATTTACGTACACATTTATGCCAAAAAAAAAAAAAAAATTATTAGAAGACTTATACATCATATCGAATTATAAGTCGATTCTTACCACTATGCAAGCGTTGGCGTAAATAGGCTCGTCCTTATATGATTGTCGCTCTTTACGCTGTAACACATAATATTAAATAAAAAATATATAATACAATGATACGGAGCAATAATAAGCACATATTCTATTTTAATAATATGATCTGCCCATTAGCCAAAAACACATGGAAAATGCCATGAATTAAACATCTTGATAACCAATGTATGGAGATGACATTTCGTTTCCTTGGTGAGGTCTTTCCGAAACATCAAATGCATACATTGTGTTAGGCAACATAAGTTCATTATCTGTAAATCTGGAAGTAAGAATAACATAGAAATGAATATCGTATTAAAATATATATGAACGATTTAATGTTTAGGTGAATTTAGGCCTTAGGTCACATCTATATTATTCATACCGATTTATACTTTTATTCTGCGAGTTTTTTTTTAATCCATTCAAATATAGGCAGCGATTACATAGACATTCTGTCTCGAAATCTCATAATGACGATTTATTTTGTATATACTAAAATTTGAAATGCTGTGAATTGTGCGACAAACATATGTAGTATTGGATAATTGTGTGATTTGCTTCCTGCTCCGCGACCGTACTTCGTAGATTGCTTACCAAGTTAAAAGCGTTGGCGTAAGTATGCTCCCTCTCATTTTGTTTTGGAACAATCAGGCAGTTCTTATTCTGTAAATGAATTAAACTAGGTATAAAAATACATTTATATTAATTATTTTAAAAACTATTTATCCTATTTACGTGTTTAGGTATTTTTGAAAAATAAAAGCCCAAGTCGCCAACAATTACGGGAGCAGAAATAAAATTAAATCTTACCAGAGTAATCTGGTAAGATGGGGGAAAGCAACAGATAAGACATGTACACTATGTGGTGTTTTGGCCTAGGTGACTTCCAGACATGTACTTGCTGAGTGCAAGACTCTATTTGAAAAAGACAACTATTCGCACCGACATGATAAAGTTCTAGAAATTATTCGTGAAGCTGTAAGTCTCAATATTGCTAGAGCTGGAAAAGGATTATCAACAAATGAAAAACTAACTACTTTTGTAAAGGAGGGACAACTAAAGAAAACTCAAAGTAAACCTTTCTTAATCCTGGACAAAGCACCAGACTGGAAAATATTCATGGATACATTCAAAATTCCAGACGAACTAGTAATTTCAGCCTATAGACTAAACATACTGGTATACTCTTGGTGATTGAAGAAAGTAATACTTATAGAACTCACCGTTCCGTGGGAAATAAACATATCTAATTAAGGACCATACCATCAGGTCGAACAAATACTTTGATCTCACAAATAAAATTACTAGAAACAGTTTTAAAACCAAACTTTATGCAGTGGAAGTGCAAGAGGAATTCCAGCAAAGTCTTTGCATGGTCTATTGAAGGATCGGCCTTTTGAGATTAGCCGTTGGAACTTTTATGGAACGTGTTTCTAAGATAGTGCTAACAGGATCATATAGTATTTGATACTGATAATCCATGGTTAGCTAAGAACATTATATCTGCATCGCCGTAGATGCACTCCCCCTCCTTCCCTGCTTACCTGAAGGGAGATAAAGGACATCAATAGGGCATACACAGTTTAATAGTACAATAGATGTGTGAATCGCAAAAACGTTTAGGACGAGTTGGTACTTCCGCCACGGTATACATATGCATTTCGCTACCAGTTCCAGTTGTCCTGTAACGGGGATGGGATGGGGGAGTAATGTTAAAAAGCTTCTCAGAGCATATGTTTGTATAGGCAGTAAAATAGGCCCACCGTCGTATGGACCGACCTCTGCGAAGCTGCAACGGCTCCAAGGTTTTATAGAGTTTTCCGTCACCAACAATTCTAGGCGCGCATTTTAGCAGGGTGGCCCAAAGATAGAAACAGTATTAATTTCACACTAGGTGAAATTTAAGCCGTTTATAGCATAATTCTAAGCTTAAAGAAAAATACTGGCGCACCATATTTATGATTCTAACTTTTTTGAACCAAGCAATCAATTAGTTAGCAATCCTCTGGATATAATAAATGGTTATAGTCAGAATATATTAACCAAAAACATTAAGAAAAACGAGCTTTTGGAAAGCTATATCTGTAAAGACATTCTACGAATCAAAGTTAAATCAAAGACGCTAGCCTAATTCATTGTGTAAATATTATATAACTTACCAAAGCGACAGTATTGGCATATATAGGTTCTTCGTAGACTGGCTCAGGTAGTTTTTTGAAAGACTTCTAAAAATTAAGGTTTTACATATTAATAGTGTAAGACTTATAGCATTCTTTCGAGATCAGTAGCCTAGTTTTTTAGTTGAGTTTTTTAAGCGTTTACTATCGAGTTAACTATACTACTGAGTTAACATTTTCCGGTTACTGTGCTAATTTATATACTAATTTTAGTTAACTCAATCGCAAAGTACTAAGGCGACAGATAAACTATGCGATATTTAACAAGATATATTTTATTTAAAAAATGCCGCTTGATTTTTAACTCCATTTGTCTACCGGTCCGCATCAAATATCATGAAATTAAATTTTGGTGAAATATGATCTAATAAAAAAAAAGTGCGACAAATAGTTTGTATGGGGTAAGTAACTATAGAAAACTATTTTTTTTATTATATAAAAAAATGTCTGCATAAAATAAAACAAGCACATGAATAATCATCATAGATAGATTGTTAGCATTCTGTATATATACTCTAAATTAACCTACCAAAGCGACAGAATTTGCGTGTATCGGTTCTTCGTAGATGGGCTCAGGCAGAATAGCAGACTTCTAAAAAATAAAGTATGTTATAATCCTTTACCCATATTTTCGGTCCCTGGAGACGATTGACCGAAAGTTAACTATACATATCGAGCCATATCGAATTTTATTTAAATAAGTGGCGAACTGTAAAAAGTTGTTTTGAAATGCTGTTTTTTTTACAAACTAATTGTAATGTTTAACCATACATTAATGCGTAGAGAATCTTATTTATTACATTTTTCTTTCGTTTATGGCTGTAAATATGTTTCCTATAATTGGCAACTTGAAAAAAAAAATTTTTTTTCTATCACCAGCTGAATCTTATTAATATTGGTGTAAATTTTGATAACTACATATGAAGCTGAAATCTGCAGGTACATACATGTAGGTAGTTTATAGGTAGGAGACGTCAGCTACGGATTAATAATAATTATAATGCTAAGTAGTAAAAAAGGTTTTTTTTTCAGGAAAGTTAATATCTCCGTAACAGAAGGTGATAAATATGATGCTTAATTTATTATGTATTTATTGTAGAATTCTTACCATAATGATATTAGTGGCAAATATAGGGTCCTGGTAGACTGGCTCAAGCGGCTTAGCAGGAGAAACCTTCTAAAAATTAGGATATCATATTTTTTGTATTATGTATTTTAAGTTTGTGAGTCTAAACCATACAAATGAAGAGTCTTCGTGGTTCATAAAAAAATGTAACACTGGGACCGCCAAGGGTACCACAGATAGGTACACCATTGTCGTAATCAAAATTACTTTGAATACTCATTGAATAAAAAAATAATGTTTATTTTACAACAAAAAAAAAAAATATTATTGAATTTTAATAGATACTTAAGGTAGCGACTGATACTGTTTGATAAAATCCTCACAGTACAAATTCAGAACTGGAAAGTCCACAGAGGACACTGTTTCTGCACTTACTAAAATAATTACTAAACAGATTGATACAGGGATGAAGTATATTGAAGCATTTTTTGACCTTAAAAAAGTCTTTGACACCATCTCTGTCCCTGTTCTTATTGATAAAATGAAGCATATTGGAGTTAGAGAAATCCCTCTGGCTATGATTAGTGTTTTTACAATAGATAGAAAGCCAACAGTAAAGATTGGACAATTTGAAAATCAGACCACATGTGTGACCAACGGAGTTCCCCAGGGAATTGTATTAGGGCCCACACTCTTTCTCATACATATTAACGAGCTCTGTAATTTAAAACTTAATAATGCCAACATTTACTGTTATGCAGATGATATAGCCATTGTGTACAGGGATTCCTCCTGAAGCACTATCAAGAGGGACAAAAAATCTGGCCTTACTATGGTCTCTGACTGGCTGAGTTCTAATTTCGTAAAAACAAATATTATGATTAAGTTTACGCTTAGGTATCAGAGGCTCTAGTTTGCGCATTGTAGCAACATAACGTATACGTTACGAGCTTCAGGATAAATGTTCCCCATCATTGCCGGTGTGGAAGCAATGTCGATCCCTTAGGTCACCATGGACTTTCCTGTCATCGCAGTGCTGACCAATTTTCATACCATGCTAATATAAATGACATCATCCGCCGAGCTTTCAGTTAACGTGCTGGCTGTTTTAGAGTCTAATGGTATTGCACGTGACGACGACACGGTAGGAGACCCGAGAAGGCGAGACGCTTGTTGCATGGAGGCAGGGTAAGCTGCTGGTGTGGAACCCAACTTGTTTACAAACATTGGCTCTATTATACCTGCAGGCTACCTCCACAAAGTCAGGCGCAGATGCATCGGCTTCTGAAGCTCTCAAGCGGCGCATATTTGCGCCGTAAGTCTGGGTGATGATTACATGTTTGTGCCGTTTGGAGATGAGACACTAGGTCCATCGGCGCCTGAAGCTACAAAAAATAAAGAAATCGCGGCTTGTCGACATATGCGGAGACAAGAGGGTTGGCGCTTACCTCAAGCAGCGTATTGGTTTAGCCGTACAGCGAGGTAACGCAGCCAGCCTATTTGGGACGGGTCCACACATACGGGTGATGATTTAAGAGATATTTTTTATTTATAGGTAGGTAGGTATATTTGTTATATATATTTAAATTGATATAAAGGATTTTTCATTAAGGATGCTAAACTTTAAATTTGAATAAAACAAGCGGTGTGTTAGTTATCTTCGATTTTTTAAAAGTATTATAAAGGTTGATTGGATGGCTGAAATGCCGCCACGGCTTCGTTGGGTGGCACGTACACGAGAGGTCCAATTTTCGATGACTCTGGCGCACAAATGGGGCTGAATACCGTTGAGTAATGTTGGCATCGGTGGTTTGAGGCTTATTCGCATAGACCTGCGGCTTAAGAAAATCCCACAAGAAAAAGTCTAATGGGGTCAAATCGCACGATCTCGGTGGCCAGTTGACGTCGCGTCGCCTCTAAGCGAGATAACCATGTCCGGAAATTTGCTCGTGCAGAATATTGATAGACAATTTTATGATTTGTACACGTTGTTGAACACTAAGACATAATATAACAATAAGAAATAAATGACAGCCAATTTGACAGATGTACAATATGGCCGCAACCAACTGTCAAATTTCAGCGTTCCTAATGGAAAATTCTTTAGATATAATAATAAAAAAATACGATTTATAACAGAACTCAACCAGAGAGAGATTTTAGCATCATAAAACACCGTCGCGTTGTGAAGACTTTCACACAACAGGCAACACTTGAACATGTGTCCCAATAGATAAAGTTTTAGCAATCAAATATCTGGATGTCATAATAAATCAGAGTCTAAGATATAATAATAATAAGCCATATTATTTCCATAACCAATATTTTAAAGAAAAAAAAATACAATAGGTTAACAACATTGCTATGTTATAATAATTTATATTCTATACTATAGTATGGCTTTCCGCAAACTCTCGAAGTTTTCCTACGGATCCCTAGTATTTTTAAAAATAATATATAGCCTATTTTACTCAGTCATAATATAACATTAAGAATTTTTCAAACTGGTCCAGTATTTTTTGAGTCCATTCGTTACAAACAAAAGTACAATCTTACAAATGTTCTCTCTTTATAATATTGGTAAATGGAAATGATAGTAGAAACCAGACCGCATATTTATATAAGAAAAAAGAAATTAAATTTAACAATAATAAAATATAATTACCCTAAATAATAATTTAAATCTAAAAATAAAAATTAAACTAAGTATAAAGTAAGTATCATCACGGGTGCCTTACGGCGCCCGAGACCGCCTAGACGGCCCCAGGGTACCCAGCGGAGGGGTTTTAATCCCACCTCGTCGTAGCCGATGGTATGAGTCTACACCGAACAAGTGGCTAGCTCGTTGCGATGTTTTGAATAGACTCAATAACCCATCTATAAACAGTTTCACAAGTTGGTATAGTGAAACCGGGACCGACAGCTTAACGTGCTCTCCGAGGCACTATAGTGGTGTTGTCAAACAAATGTACATAAATTTTTAAATTAAAAACTCATTGGTACACACCGGGATTCGAACCAGGGACCTAAGTGTTTTTTTTAAGTCCAAGGTCTAACCAACTAGGCCACCACGTATATAAATTAAACTAAACTAAATAAAAAAAATCTTTATAAGGAGCACCACTTGGGAGGGTATTGTGTATATATATTTATGTGGTCTAGTTTCTTTCATACATTTATATCTATTAACATAATATATTATACTATCATTTCTATTAACATATTATACACTAGCTGACCCGCGCAATTTCGTCTGCATTACTTTAAACATTTACGCAGCACACGCAACGGAAGCACTTAAAAGGAACAAATTTTACCCGTTTATTTTGGATCTGTAGGTCGACTTTGAGTTCCAATGAGTTGCTTTTACATAATACAAACGAACAAACCGGTAAAATTTTCAAAACAAAAATATATCATTCTTTTTAATTAAAACCTCATTGGTACACATCCAAGTGTACGTATATATGTACTGAATTCATATAATAATAATAATATGTAGGACAAATTACACATATTGCTCTGGTCACAAACTAAGCTCTAGGCTTGTACTATGTGTACCAGAAGCAACGATATAATACATATTATATTTTATAAACACCCAGACCATGACAAACTGTACAGAAAAAACGTACTAATATTTTTTGCCATGGGTGGGAATCGAACCCACGACCTCCGGATACAACGCCAAAGACGCAACCACTAGTCTACGGAGGCTGTCAATATGCAGCTGTAGCAAGCATATCCTTATGCTATGCATATCCTTATTGGTATACTTATAGCTATTCTATAAATCAAACAAATACTCAAAATGATAAGAACGAAAGGAAAACTCAATCGTCTAAAAACTTACCATGGAGTTAATACGGATGGCGACTGTCTCATATATTGGGGCAGAAATAACAGATGGCTCGACAGTTGTGAAGCCCTGTGAAAACTAAAAAATATTAATAAAATTGCTGTTGCCCGCAGCTTTGTGCGAGTTTATTAAAGTTTTGTTAAAAAATGCATTAGTCCAGGTGACATGCAGCCTTTGTAATAATTATTATTAAATCCACACCGGGAGGGAAGCGTTGGAGGGGGAAATGTTGATTTTCTAAGCAAGGGGTATATTTTGAATTATTTTTATTCATACAAACCTTGTTCTGACAATTACAAACATAACGATAAAGAATTAGCCTTTTTTAAATTATACAATTGCGCTTACATACAATTGGTTTTCATTAGTATAGGAATTGAAATTAAAATTTATAAAAATTGAACCAAAATTTGGGGTTACGTAAAAGCACACGTAACAGGTATTAAATTTATAAATCACATCACATACATAACACACCATACGGGAAAAGCTAATCAAAGACAAAAAAAAGAAGTGGTTCCAAATTTAAATATGTGATTCAGTTTATATAAAATAGAAAACTATAAAATAATTACAATTATTATAAGCTATGTCGATCGACACACTAACGATTTTATGTTCATTTAGCGAATTTTTAATTTACTCGTACATATATGAAAATACTTAAAATATATACTATATGACTTACTTATCATTGCCCAAACGTAACAACTGATGTTAGGCATATTAAATTTGTACAGTAGTAGTTTGTATTATTCGTCAAAGTCCAATTGGGTAAAAAGAGGGATAAGTTAATTTTCAGGAAATAATTTAGTAGAGAAAGTCTTCTTTCAAAATAAATTGTTAGGTGTTTTTAAGTTTGAGTTTTCCTGCTAAATAAAACCACGTATTAATTTTATAGCGGATTATATATATTATAATATATGTAATGAGGTAAAATGAATAACAGTATGATAAGGGGTATAATATGCGTCGTATTTAACCCGTTCTTGGATGAGAGAGATGGTTGAGGTTCTGAACGCCCTGCTCCTGCGATTGTCATGACGTCGGGTACAGTCGGCCGCGACGCAGTGAATTTTTCGGTCACAACAGGTATCTATTTCATATTTTTTTTAAACGTTAAAAAGGTTCGGGTAGAGAAAAAAGTAATTCCGTATTTTAATTATCTATACATAGAATAAAATTTTCTTCTAAACTACGCAACGGATTTTGATGCGTTTCTCAACATTATTTAGGTAATCTCATAAACTCCCAGACCATGACAAACTACAGAGAATATTACTTATATTTTTTGCCATGAGTGGGAATCGAACCCACGACCTTTTGGTACAACGTCAAAGGCGTTACCAGTCTACGGAGCCTGCTAATTTGTAGCTGTAATTGTGGTTTTTAACACGAAATATTTATAAAATATATCCTTAAGACATTGCATTCTCGATTGCGAAGTTCGTGTTCAAAATTAGCTTACGCATTTCCAGTATGTAGGGGAAAGTCCTCCAGTACCGTCACCTTAAGGGTTATCAACAGAAACATCGAAATATTTATGGTTACATGTTCAAAACCTCCTCATATGGGTAAAATAACTATTTGCGCTATCAATAAACATAATAAACAATCAGTATGTTTAGAAATCAACTTTATTATTGCAATTCCAAGACTCGGAACAATCAGACTCAAAAAAGTTGGCCTCTAATACCGGCCAATAATTAAGTAACCATTTATACAACAAATTAATCGCAAATATACTGATCAGATAGCTCTGTGTGTGTTTGCACAAGCTTCATGAACCTAAATCTTACAGTTTCACAAACTGTTTCTTTAATCGATCTTTTTGATTTTATTGGTTTTCATGATTTCCTGACAGCAAGTCCAACATCATTCGTGTGACTTGACATTTTTGTATACAGGGTGAATTTGAAAGGATGTACTTTGGGCTAATATGAGGTTCTGCTGATCAAATCGAACAACTTTTCGTATTGATGAGTAGAACCTCATAGCCCAAAGTACATCCTTTCAAAGTCACCCTGTATATGTAAATATGAAAAAAAAAACGAACTATTTTTAAAAATGAACGGAAAGGATATTGCCGGTACTGTAGGACAACGTAATGGTACCGGCCATTACGTTACGAGGAAACGAAAAAAAATATATATTCGATTTCAAACGAACATGAATGCACACAATGGCTGGTTTAAAAACACTTTTCTATAGTATATATCTATACTCTCCAGAAATTATTTGTTTTAAACTAGATCTCTGAACTTCGAAAATCTCCAACAGAATTTTAATTAGCGTACGTCCATTACGCGCAACAAAAATCTTTGTACCGGCAGTAAACTTGTCGCTGCAAGTTGACGCCGCGCGGGGCATATGCTTGCATGAGGGTATTACACAAACCGCGGTAAAAATCTTAGCGCCATCTGTTGTCGAATTGTAGATTTTGCGATTGGCCGGTACTGCAGGGTGATTACGCGTCTTAAGTTCGCTCGCACGCCAATCGTTATGACGAAATTTTCTAAGATTTTTTGGAGCCATTGTTAAGAAGCCAAGCTTGATCTACGTCAGAATGACGTCATAACGATTGGCCTGCGAGCGAACTTAAGATCTACCGACCCTGCTGGATACCGGCCGGTACTGGAGGACTCTCCCCTATCTAATACTGTTTGTCGCAAAATTAAAATAATATATTTGTGGGTCACTGTACTTATGAATCTTTATGTCTTGGACCTTTTTTTAAACCAAATATAAAAACTTTTAATACAATATAAAAGAAAACCAATAAGTCTGTGGGTTCACCGGTTTTCAGGAGACTAAGTACTGCATCAATTTCTTCTCGAGATGGTTGTCTCCTTTTAGAGTGCGGTTACGAAACGGGAAATTAATTTGACGATAAATCAGCAAGGTTATTAAAATAGACCCGTAATGCTAATTCGTGTTATTCGCCGCCCATTTTGTAACAGCATCATTTAATCGGCATTTTAGGAGCGAATAATGTTGTTCATAAAATAAATAGAGCCCATTCATAAATTTGTAGGTTTGCTAACCATCAGGTAAATACAAGGTCACATGCCGTGCTCCAATAAAAAAATACTCTAAACCTAATCGTTTCAAATTTAAACTTACCATGGTGGGTTCATTAATACGTATGGGGATAGTCTCATACTCTGGTGCCGGTCCGGTAGACGGCTCTTTAGTTGTGAAGCCCTGTCAATACCAATATATATTATCAAACTACTTGAATTTTTAATTTATTATAACAACGAATGACATTTTTTTCTTTTAATTTTCATTTTAAAACCAAACTACCAATCTGAAAGGATATCCTTTCTTATAAATAACTAATTTTCCAAAACGGCTTATATACAGAGTGACTTTAAAAGGATGTACTTTTGGCTATTATGAGGTTCTGCTGATCAAATCGAACAGTTTTTCCCATAGAACCCATGTGTCGCAAATGAAAAAAAAATGCTTTTTCCTCTCAAAAATATTTATTTCATGTAAACCTTTACAGTTATTTATACATAGTCAAAAAAACTATATTTTTTATAAGGTCTAAGTGTGCGCTTGGTTAGGCTCATGCATATATTAAAATAAATATAAAACAAACTGAAGTAATGTTAAAATGACCAATTTGTATGGGGAAGCCAAACATTTGGTTCCATGGGAAAAGTTATTCTTTCAAAAGTTTTCAAATTCATTCAGTTCAGTAATAGGCATATTACGCCGTACAACGTTAATCTAAACTTTAACCAAAATGACGTAGTTATCTGTCGTAGGTTATTTAATCCATACACTGTGATGGGCTGACCACTTAAAAACCTAGCCTTGTAGCGGTTTTAGTCTGTAGGTTTCCCGGTTTTCAGGAGACTATTGCATCATTTCAAGATTTTCCTTTCATCAGGTAATAAATAATAAAATACAAGGTCATGTGCCGTGCTCCAATAACAAAATAGTCTAAACCTAATCGTCTTACTTACCATGATGGGTTCATTAATACGTATGGGGACAGTCTCATACTCTGGTGCAGGTCCAGTAGATGGCTCTTTAGTTGTGAAGCCCTGTCAAAACCAATATATATTATCAAACTACTTGAAATTTTAATTTTTAATTTATTATAACGACGAATGACCATTTTTTATTTAAAACCAACTACCAATCTGAAAAGATATCCTTTTCAATAAATAAATAATTTTCCAAAACGGCTAATATAGAGGGTGAGTCACCCTGGGTGACTTTAAAAGGATGTACTTTGGGCTAATATGAGGTTCTGCTGATCAAATCGAACAACTTTTCACATGGGTTCCATGGGAAAAGTTATTTATATTATAATTATTATTATATAGCTATGATAAGTTACTTAATCCAAACACTGTGATGAGCTGACCACTTGTTCAGTGTAGACTTAGAATACCATCAGTTACCATAAGGTGTGGTCCACCGTTGGGTGACCTGAGGCTGTCCAGGCAGTCGCAAGCTTAGTAAAAACCGTAAAGCAACCTAGCCTTGTAGCGGTTTTAGTCTGTAGGTTTACCGGTTTACAGGAGACTACTGCATCATTTCAAGATTTTCCTTTCATCAGGTCACATGCCGTGCTCCAATATCAATACTCTAAACCTAATCGTTTCAAATTAAAACTTACCATGATGGGTTCATTAATACGTATGGGGATAGTCTCATACTCTGGTGCAGGTCCGGTAGATGGCTCTTTAGTTTTGAAGCCATGTCAATACCAATATATGTCAAATTATCAAACTACTTGAAATTTAATTTTTTATTTTATTGTAACAAGGAACGACATTTTTTTGTTTTTATTTTCATTTAAAAACCAAACTACCAACCTGAAAGAATATCCTTTCAAATAAATAAATAATTTTCCAAAATGGCTTATATACAGGGTGATATTAAAAGGATGTACTTTGGGCTAATATGAGGTTCTGCTGATCAAATCGAAAAATTTTTGCAATGGAACCCATGTGTCACAAATGAAAAAATAAATGTTTTCTCCATAAAACTAGTAATGTGACCAATTTGTATGAGGAAGCCAAACATTTGGTTCCATGGGAAAAATTGTTCGATTTGATCAGCAGAACCTCATATTATATTATATTATTCCTGTTTCATAACCACAATCTGAAAGAAGACTACCACATCCACAAGTCAAAAAAGTAGTCTGCTGTAAGACGGAAAACTCACATACCACCGAAACTAAAACGAGGTTTTTTGTAGTAGCAAGTGTGCGTATGGTAACGAGACCGGTCGGTCAACCTAGCGAAGCTATAAAGACCACCTAAACCACATAGACACTTTTATTAGCTATGGTGGAGATCAAACAAGTATAAGTCAAATGTCTTCGCTGTTTCAGTGCGACCAAAAGGAAACCCTCACAAACTTCTTGTCATGAACTTGTAGGTATTCAATATTTACTTACCTCAGTAATCTCGAACACTGGTTCGCAGCTACTATCTGCTAGAGAGGTCTCATCAGTGGCGGAGTGCTGTAAAAATCAACATAATATGTTATTAAACCATTTATTATATTACCCCTCTTCTTAAAAACTTTCTTGAGCATTTTACTTAAAATGGTAATTTATGTCTTATGTTTTTATATAAGAGGGTAAATTATTAAAATTGGCTCAAAATACGTGACTGTAACTGATTTTTTTATATGATGAACAGCTATGTGCGCTTTAGGATGGATGGTGATTTTAAATTTAGATACCTAATTTAAATTAAACACATATTCTAACGATCCAAATTACCAATAGTTAGTATGTTTTTTTTACATATAATAATGATAATAAATAATTATTAACTCTACAAAAATATGTAAATGGTAACTATAATATAAATAATAATAATAAATAAAATAAAACTGTCACGCCCTTTTCCCACGGGGATAGGCAGAAACAAGGGAGCGCCACCTACAACGATCCTGGCATAACTCTCTCGCTTCCTTCACATCTACCACTCTCTTCATACAAGCTCTACGGTTGTGGGCACTACGGATCCCAGCTTTTTTGAGAATGTCCCCGATTTGGTCAAGGAACATTCTTCTGGGTCGTCCCCGCCTTATTCTTTCATTCACCTCTGATTCATAAATCTCTTTCGTCAGTCTCTTTTCATTCATCCTCTCAATGTGCCCAAACCACCGTAACATTCCTTTCTCAATCCTTGTCACTACATCTTCTTTCAAATCACACATTTCACGCACAACTGTATTCTTCACTCTATCCGCAATTGTTACTCCACAAGCAGTCCTTAATGACCGCATTTCTACGGCATTAATCCTACTTTCATGCTTCTTCTGCCATACCCAGCATTCACTTCCATACATTAATGTAGGAACAAGCACCGCTTTGTGACCTGCTTTGTGTCATCCGAGACTTTTTAGACATAATTTGGCTGCTCATTATGCTGTGTAAGGCACCATTCACTACATTACCCTTTTGCACTCCACTTTCAATATCTTCCACACACTTACCATCTCTTGTAAACACACTTCCCAAGTAAACAAATTGTTTAACTTGTTCCACTTTCTTACTATCTATCATTATCTCACATTCTGTCATGTCATCCTCTCTTTCCAAAACCAAAACTTTGGTTTTATCCACATTCACTTTCATGCCTTTCCTTTCTAATTCTCCGTTCATAATGTTAACCATTTGTTGTAACTCATATGCCGATGATGCAAGGATGACTTCATCATCGGCATATAAGAGACATTTGATTACCATCTCATTCATTCTCACACCGCAATCTCTTTCACGCAACTGCTTTAGACAGCCGTCCATGAAGAGATTGAAGAGCCACGGTGACGCCACACACCCTTGTCTGACACCTCTACAGATGTCAAACCGTTCGGATAACGTCCAGTTAATTCGAACACATGCACTGGAATCCTTATAAAGAGAATTCAGTGCACGGATCATTTTGCTCCCCAATCCAAACAGTTGCTTCCATAACTCTTCTCTACTCACACGATCATAAGTCTTCTCAAGGTCTAGAAAAGCGCAATACACTTTTTGGTGTTTGGCTAGCATCTTTTCACTGACGCATCTTAAAGAGAAGACTTGATCCATGCATCCCATACCTTTCCTAAATCCCGCTTGCACATCCCAAATTTTCTTATCAGTTTCATTCATTACTCTTTCAATCAAAGCCTTTGCATACAACTTGCCAACAGCTGCTGAGAAGGCTGATGCCGCGGTAATTTTTGGGTTCCTGCTGCGATCCCTTTCTTTTATAAAGCGGGACTAGAACTGCCTTGCGCCAGTCTTCTGGCACACGACCGGCCTCTTAGCACTTTTTAAACAGGAGATGCAACCAGGAAGCGACCAGATATGCACCGCCCCTCAGCATTTCGACCGTTATCCTATCACAACCAGCTGCTTTTCCAAATTTTTTTCGTTTTAATGCATTCATAACTTCATTCATGCTCAAATCTCTTTCATTCTCATTACTTTCACTCAATGTAGAAGACACATCTATACACTCAGGTATTTGATGGTCATCTCCCACAAACAAATTCTCAAAGTATTCTTTCCACCGCCCTAACACTCTCTTTTCTTCCGTTAACAAGTCCCCATTCTTATCTCTAATCACATTTAACTTTGAATTCCCCAATCCTCCCCGAGATATATTAACCTGCTTCCAAAACAGTTTAATATTATCTCTTTTAGAAAGTTGATCTAGCCATTTTTTTTTTTCACTAACCAGATCCTTTACCTTATCATCCCACCACATGTTGGTTCTTGCATTCTTCCTCTTACTTACTCCGCATACTTAATCTGCCGTTTCCGTCACTCCGGTTTTGAATTTGACCCATACTTCGTCTAGACTATCATTCTCAAAATTGCATTTTCCCCTATTTTATCATCTAACTTACTTACATATTTTTCTTTCGTTTCCGTATCTTGCAACTTTTCTCCTTTTATTCTCGTTAGTATTGCTACCGTATTCCGAGGTCGGATTCTCCAACACTTGAACAGACCATATATCCGTGAAACCACAAGAAAATGGTCTGTTCCAATATTGAGGCCCCGAAATACTCTTGTATCGGCAACTTTACAAACTCTTTCATCCACAATTACGAAATCTATCATACTTCTATCTTTATCTCTCTGCCATGTATACTTGTAAACTACGTAAATGCAAATGGGCTTATTTTAAGATGATATCAATAGACTTAACAAATGACTCTAGTTAGAAAGTTTGTAGAGTGGTATGTTTATATTACCTGTATTGGCTGCTTCCCATCATCGCGAACCTTCGTCAAAAGCCCTAGTGTGTGTTTGTTTTAACATTCTCACTACGTTAAGTAAGTACACTCTACCAATAGGATCGATTAATTTCCTAAGCCTGTCATAGATACTGTGATGAGAACGTTAAAAAACCTCGCACTAGGGCCACAGAACGTTACAAATTAATGACATAATTTTAAAAGAACTAATTGGTACGATTAGCCTGTAATATACATATATTGATGATTGTGCTATATAAGTTAAATACACCAAAATATTATTTTAATTTCGTGATAATCGTTCAAGAACTCTTTATAATTATGTCATTCAATTTTATAAAAGACTAGATTATCCCCAATTTCTAGAAAGTTGATCAAATAATTAAATTGTTAAAATGATGTAACAACATTGGTGAAAATTTTATATGACCAATCTTGTTAACTAATTTGATTAGAAGTCAGTCAAACTTCAGATGGAATACCGCGATTGCAAAGTGGTTTTTAGCGTTGTTGTAGTAGTAGATATACTCTTCCAAAAAGTTCCCAAATGGTCGCCACAGAAAAGGTAGTAGCAGGGGTGATGGTAAAGCCCACGCCGCAGCTGCCGCTAAAACTTCAGAGAAAGCAGATTCAATAGACCTACACTGTCAAACTGTATGGGGTAGGGTATGTTACCGGTGAGTATACCATAGCTGATCGATCAACATTAAAATCAGGCCTCAAATATCCGGTTTCGGCATCGTCCTTATTGCTCTGGATAAAAGTGTTTATGCTTGCTTTCTTTTGCGATCTCAACATGCACCTTACATTGAGCTAATTCCAAGTTTAAGTAATAAAATGCCTAAAATAAGTAATCCAACAAACGACTCTGATTTTTTTAATAAATCTTTTTATCAAGTAAACAGATGATGAATGCTAACATTTATTATGAAAATTATTTAAAATTAATTTCTATATTAACTAAACTTCTCTTCAATATATTCATCTCCAAACCTCAACCAAAGAATAGAAATGTCATCTTGAAAAAGCAAAGCAAATTGCTGAATGGCAATATTAAATAATTAGTAGACTTTTCTTGAATTCCTATTCCTACCTTTGCGAGTTGAGTTGATAGATATATTTATCCAGGCAACTATTATGCCTAGATAAATAATAATAATTTACAATTTATTAGTTATAATTTATAAATAGGTAATAAAACAAATTATATTACAATAACAATAATCAAAATGTTAATAGTAAACGGCAGAAAGCTAATTGAAGCATTATTAGATGTAAATATTAATATATAATGTAATAAAAATATGAAATAGTAAAAACACGTACAAAAGCCTTAAATGTAAAAAGTATAAAAAAATGCTAACCTCAATACTACAATCACCATCTATCACAGTTAATTAAATCCTAAAGTACAATCAGGTCTATTAATTTGAGAAAACAGCAGCTGAAGCGTGCAGAATTTTAGAGGAAAAAAATGTTTTAGTCAATCTTTCGTAGATACTACTTAATGTTCTCTCCTTGCTAATTGCAAAGATTTTTATTTATAATTTAAGATAATATACTAAACGCTAAAATTAAACCTATTAAAAAAATAATGCAATTTGAAGTATTTAATAAGCTGTCAAATTACATTACAGAAATATATTTATAAAAGATGACTATAAGAAAAAAATATATAATGGCGAAGATACACATACCAGTAAATTGGAAAGTTCAGTTTATATATATAAGCGGCAATCATATTAGGAACTAAGGATAACAAATTTTATTTCAAAATCTAAGAAATTTTACAATATATAATACCAATCAAAATGATAAAATTATTTTGATGACATAATATAGGCATGAAGCATCTACCCCGCGTACAAGTTTACACGATTTACCCATGGATTGTATGGCAAAACAAAGCATGTTACAAGTAAATGGCACACTGCAAGTAAAATTTCATGCAAATATATACTCAGGTTTCATGCTATGTTTTGGCATACAACCTACTTTCTCAATCATGTGTATCTTTTCCATTATAGTATATTTATATTATAGAATGAATATTCAAATGATAATATTAATTATCTATGTACATATAATAATACTTTAGAATTGAAATAATATTAATTATCGCCCAGCTAAAATTACTGAAGCTAGGAATATTAACTTCGGACAGGAGTTACAATTTGTATTTTAGGAACCTACTAAGAAGGGAATTTTCAAAACGTGAACCTCACGAAAAGGGATAAAATACAACATTTCGACACAGACAAAACAAAAAGTATTTAATTGGAGATTTTTTAAATTTGATTATAAAACAAAAACAAATATGAATCAAATATATAATGTTGTAACTTAAATTGTAAAAGAGGATGCATCCAGGTTCATCTGGATCGATCGAAAACAATTAACTTCTACTATTGGCATGGGTGTGATATAGCTTTCGAGGTTCGAGTGGAGCATTTGGATTGTACATCTAGGATTGTGGCAGGAAATATATTCTGAAGAAAAATGTAAAATGCTTAATGTTTGTTTTTTTATATAACTTATAGATTTTATCCAATTTTTGTTTTTGTTTTAATTTTTTTTTTATATAATATATAATTTTAGCAGGTCAGACATCATTAGATGTAGCCTTACACTCAGTGGAAACCTTTTTGAAAATCATGTACTCAAATAAGGTACAAAATAAAATATCTTAAGGTGCTCGTCCTATTGATGGGCTATAGTTAAACTCATTTAACTAGTCTGCAATTTTTACAAACTCAGGTACATATTGACTTGGTTTATTATCATTTCCGTTAATTTCTGTTCAAGTTCATATCATAATTGAAAAATCACTATAATTGTTAGGTATTATTATATTACTCGTTTTTAGATATATTTTTTAATTTGAAAATATATTTACATTTTACTTCTGGTCAATCTTTATTCTAGAGGTGCCGTGTCACTGTTAACTTTTGGTTCAAATTTGGCTACTTCTAATCAAACCATACTTTGAGCTTTAATGGATAACCATCCTTGTCTATAAATTATACACATTTTTTTTATATTACATTCATACACTTAGCAGTTATTTAAGTGATTAAGCCGGAGATAAAAGGGATTAATATATCTGCCGGTGATAAAGGGACCAGTTGATATCACATTGTGCCATTTGTGTTATTTTCAAACTTGATATCAAAACCAGTCCAAATCTTATGTCAAACAGCGTGATCCTTTAGGTCTACTAATTTTAGTCTAGTAATCTATACTATTATTATTTTTTAATCATCTCTTAATGACGTACCTTGAAGACTTAAACATATGTTACTAGCCTGATATGGTCTATCAGATTGTTGTACTAACGTATATTGTTATATAAACGTATATTGTATAATCAAAATATTGTAAATCCTATGGCATGTTTAATAGTAATGTCTATATACAATTTAATTCCTGGTTAAAATTATTAGACCATTATAATTTTTGATTACTCATGCATAATAATTAATTACTACTTACTAGAAATATAAACTAAATTATATTCCTAATACTTTCAAAACAAAAAAACTGTCAATTAATAGTACTTCTAGTATGACTGTTTTAAACATTTACAGTAAGTATATCTAATTTAAAAATTCTGTTTTGCTATATAAAAAGTTATACTATATAATGATAATCTCTCTGCGCTCTCTCAGTAGGAGTATGCTCTCTCTTCTAGTCAAATATGGACGTCTCAGAATTCGTCGTATTGTAGATGTCTTCGCAAATTGATATGCTTCCAGACGGTGTTTCAGGATTAGTCACTTTGTTAACCGATATGGATGTTGTTGATGATATTTCTTGTTAGTCGGAGGCTATTTCTACATTTGATTCAGTATGCCCTAATATTGTACACCTCTACTCCTGACTTTTAAATATACATGGGATGTTTTAAATATAATATGATATTGTTTTTAATGCCCATTTTTTCAAAATAACTTTACAGTAAATTTGGCCCGTCTTCGTAAATTCTCCAGTTATAGTCAGGTGCATGATTGGACGCAATACGTTCTCCTTCTCCAGGTACTTTTTGGTGATTCCTTTAGACTCCGGAAGCTTTATGATTAGGTTGTAAAGTTTGTCTACCTCATACCAGTTACGGTTATCATGGACGACGGGTTTAGTTAGCAGTGCTGGGAGGATTTCGCAGTATCCACACTCTTGCTATTAATTATAGCCTTCATAACTAGCAGAACTTTCATCGTTCATGTAGCCACTTAGTCTTAGACATGCGGACAGAAAGTGACTTGATAACTTAACGCTTCTGCCTTGATGCAGAGGTAGTGGTCTAATTTAGGATGCGACATGTGTAGACACATATATTAATGGCCCTGCTGACACATTCGCTGAGGCTGCTAAAAAGGCCAAATACCTTAAATATTCCGTTTTAAAACGAAGGTTTTTTTTAAATAGTATTATATGTAATATAAATGTTTTGTTCTTATGGAAATAAAATTATTGAAACCTATTATAGTTTTCATACACGCAAAACAAAAACTTCTCACATTTTTTTATTTTTTATTTACTCTCTTTGTCTAGACGTTACTGAAATGGAAAGGTAATTTAGGCCTTTGCGAGAGAACTCTGGAGGCCTGGACTCAACAAAATCCATAAAGGTATTTTGTACACGCTTCCAGAGAACTACAATTGCTCCTTCTATAAAATTATCTAAATTACAGAAAAACATGTAGCTAGTTCCGGCAACATATGCAAATAACAGATAGTTTAAAATTGCAGATTTTGTAGTGTTAAGATGGTTAGTCTATTAGTGTGACATATTGCGTTACCATGAAATAATAATGGTGAAGATAGTTGAGCTTGACGAGGTTGTTCCTCTGAGAGGTTTACCTTCAGAGTTCGAAATTCTTCACGGTAGATATCCGGTGTCAACTGAGGTAGCTAGGTGGATTTGGCCACTGCGTTGTTCTCTTGCAATTATATCATCACATGTCATTCGATCCAAAAACCCTTCATTTTTTCTAATTAATTGACAGGCAAGGTAAGCATAAACGCGTACCCCTACAGATCAATCAATTCATGAGGCATTCATTTATTTTATCGTTTTGGTGCAAACCAGTCAAGTTAAAGTTTAAAATCGATTAAACCAATAACGTACTTAGATTAAACACATCATTATGTAATAATGAACATTTTTATGTATCTGTAACTAAATTATTCTTATACTTTCCTTGGATATTTCAATGACTTTCCTAATAAAATTTATTTGTTTCACAATTTGGTAATAGAACGTATTTTTAATTTATGGTATTTTTGGAAATAATATGGATCATTAAAGAGAAGTTTCTTTTAAAAATGTAGCGCTCAGCTCAAAATAACATAATTATTTCCCAAAACCAATATTCGCGATTTATCAAATGTCATATTTGTATTTACAGGTGTGCGACTTTTCTAGTACGTCCCAAAGGATCATCAGGCACGTAGCCAGGAGTGACGTGGAGTTCCGGACCACCCCGAAAAAGATTTAAAACTAATTTTGTCCATCACAATAATAGACATATTAGTTGAGTAACTTGTAACACTTTTATTAAGACTAATCTCTGAGAAAAATCACAATGAAATTTCCTTAAGGTGGCATTTTTTCTGTCTGGAATAATAGAATATTCAAAAAATAACTTTTATGGATTTTGTTGATACACATGTATCTAAAGAGGTAGTATAAGAACGTCAAATGCTATTAAAGGACACACAGGTGAAGAAGATAAATTTGTTCGACATATTACGTTAGGTGTGATTTGAAATCAAATATCTTCTGGAAGCGTTTTCTGATATTGTTTTATCCTAATTTTATTGGAAAAGTAGTAGACAATAAATTAAACTTTTTTATTATGGCCACAGTATATCTTTGACAAGTATGTCAATAATTTCATGTCCTTTCCAATTTATTTTCGGAACGATACAGGTCCATTAACAAAAAAATGTATTTTTTTTTTCTTCACCCCAAAACAAGTACCTAGTTGATTAATCACTTTCCAAACGAAAATCCTGGCTACGTACCTATCCATCGCTCTAACCACCATTGGGGCACTGATGATATATTATTTGATATCACCAGTTAGATTAACGTCCCCGATGACTATAATATTTGTTTCATTCCATACTACTTTCGTGCAAATTCTTTTAAAGCGTCTATTGCAGTTTATTTTACACAGGAAATATTGTTTGCCAATTTTGTTGTTAAGAATGTGTCATATTACTTGCTGTGATGCACGGACCACTATTCAGTGATATACTAAATTTGATATGTAAAAATGTTTGAATGTTTTTCAATCCAGTTTTCATTGAAATAAATATATAATATAAATAAATAGATTTATCGATTACTTCGAAAGAAAATTGTAAATTGATCTGATTTAAAAAAAAATGGCGAGATGGACTTTTAAGGGCTATAGAACAAAAACTATAATTTTTAGAATTCGTGTCTGTCTGTTGGTCAGGGCATCACTTAAAAACTACTGGCTTTGGGGGTAAAATAAGGGATATTATATTTCGATATTACGACAAAGGGGTTCATTTTTTAATTCTTTATCTTATCCAAGTTAGATTTTGAAATGATAAATGCTTTACTATAAAAGAAGCAATATTTAGTATTTTTTGTTATTTTAGTAATAAAATAAATATTAAAATTTTGAAAGACGAACTTGAACCACTTCTTATCTCTATATTTTTTTTTCCTTGATTGGATTAAAAAATATATAAAGAAAAGAACACGAGAAAAGCAATCAAACTGGCTGGAACGCCTCCCTCTCTACCTCCTTGTTAAGTGAGATTCCCTAATTCGACTAGCGCCTGTTTCAAAGTTTATACTTTTGGTTTACTGTATAGTTTTCTGGCGTTCTCCTCGTAATATATATTCTACCATACATAATACGCTGCCAGCATTCACTACTAGTAAGTATATGACACGTTCAAAACATAAAAAAAATATGACAATTTTATTTTATATGTATGCAAGTGCTATAGTAGTAATTGGTGACTACTCAATATGAGTAGCAAAATTCAAATTATTGGAATTGGTGGTATCAATAATTCAATTTGACCATTGTATAAAACAAAATTAAGACGCCTTTAGAGACCTAAGGAAGCTCTTAAGATAGGTAATCTCAATGGCTTAGGTATTTTATTAGATTATTGGTCACTATTACTTTCTTAAGAACGTTTCTAATTACGATTTTATCATAAGAAAGGATTGAATTACTGATCCTTACAGTTATAGTCATCGCTGACATAAAAAATTATCACATTTCTGGCCTTAATGAATATTCATACCACATACATATTGACGTTAAACAGAGGTAGAAAATACCCCTTTTGCTCGTACTCCCCGATTTTGAAAGTTTCTGTGGATCATTATAAATATTTAAATCCTAAATACTTAAACTATATTAAACCGTCTCACATTCTTTGATTTGTCCATCAATTTCCTTTTCGTGAAAATTTATCTGCAGTTTAAAATTAATTCGACTTTTTTCTTACTATTTGCATTAAATACTTACAAACGAAATAGCTTCAGAACCAGTCCTGCAAAAAAAGATTTCAGTTAGTTTTTTGTTTGGAAAAACTGAATTGATAGTGATCAAAAAAAAAAAAAAAAAAAAAAAAAGCGGCCCCAGCCTAGTGGTTAAGTCACTGCGCAACTAATAACAAAGTTAAGCAGATGACAACAAAGCCGGCCTGGGATGGGTGACCGCTTTATACAACGAGGCTATTTCATCATAAACACCGCAACAAGCTCGCCACTTGTTAGGTGTTGCCTCCGAATACCATCGGCGAAATGAGGATGGGTTAATCCCTCCGCTGGGACCCTGAGGCCGTTTAAACGGTTCTCGGGAGCCAAATAGGCACCCGTGATGGTATTTATTTTATTGATCAATCAGTTTGATATATCTGGTTATAAAATAAGTTGGTACTTATTTTAATATTGGAGATGTTTTTTTTTTGATAATATACGTTACGATATACGTTTAAAAAAATGTGGGCCACCCTTTTTTTAACGTAGGTATATGGTTGAATTATATGCTATTTAAACTATGAATATTACACTATTGTAAATATATTTGTTTTGTCTAACCGGAATATTCAGAAATATGACATCACGGGTAATTAAACGCCTAAAGAAAAATAAATCGCCTATGCTCTCTATCATATATTTATAAGTACAGAAAAGTAGAGTTATTATAATATATATTAATATCGTTGTTTCTGGTATATATACCTATATATACCTATAGTATAAGTATAGTATAAGCTTAGAGTTTAGTTTTGATTGTGATGAAAAAAAAAATAATAATAAACGTTCCATAATGTGGAAGTCAAATTACACATATTTCAAATAATTTCTAATGTCGGTTAGACTTAACTATGATTCTCTGTGGTTTCTATTAAAACAGGACATATTTTTAAGGTATATTTCATCAATCAACATACGTTTAAAATATTGGGCCCAAAAAATGACTCATTAAACTCAGTTTTTTCCCTAAACAGTACAAATGAACTTATGAATTGGTAAAGATTTGTTATTTAGTCAGTTGAACCATAAAAACTTTTATAAAGAAAAACCTTGTGTTATTGTGCTTCATGTTCCAAAATTTCAACATGATAAGAAAAGAAAATTTTGACACTTCTAAGTAAAAAAAAATACAAATTATTTCCAGTTATGTATTAATATTTACTTACTCCGTCATAAATATTGGTGCCTCGAGACTAGAAGACACAGTTTGCCCTGAAATGACAAAATACAAATTAAAAAGTTAGGTACTACATTTTTTTATGTATGTATGTATAATTTTTTATAATTTTTTTTTTGACAATTTACATATATTGCTCTGGTCACAAGCTAAGCTCTAGGCTTGTACTATGTGTACCAGAAGCAACGATATAATACATATTATATTTTATAAACACCCAGACCATACCAGACGTTTTTCTGTACAAACTGTACAGAAAAACGTACTATTATATGTATCATCACGGGTGCCTTACGGCGCCCGAGACCGCCTAGACGGTCCCAGGGTACCCAGCGGAGGGGTTTTAATCCCACCTCGTCGTAGCCGATGGTATGAGTCTACACCGAACAAGTGGCTAGCTCGTTGCGATGTTTTGAATAGACTCAATAACCCATCTATAAACAGTTTCACATGTTGGTGTAGTGAAACCGGGACCGACAGCTTAACGTGCTCTCCGAGGCACTATAGTGGTGTTGTCAAACAAATGTACATAATTTTTTTAATTAAAAACTCATTGGTACACACTGGGATTCGAACCAGGGACCTAAGCGTTTTTAAGTCCAAGGTCTAACCAACTCGGCCACCACGTATATAAATTTATTATTATCATATCATTTTTTTATAATTTCTGTAATACCATTAAATACATAAGTAGGTTCTCACTCATAAACGGCACAAGGGCTTTATTCCAAGTTTTGACACGTTCACCGTCGCGCATTTTGCGTAAAGTACGGGTATTGAAATGTATTCTATCCTATTAATTATAAAGTTGAAATTCTAATGCTCCAGACATGTTCAAACTTGCGAAGAATTCGTGTATTTCAAGATGGCGGCATTATTATAGCCAACCTAATACATACTATATATCCATTGGAATAGAGCTTATATTTCCATATTTATAGTTTGCGCAACGTCTTGTCGTGATTAGCGGTCGCAAACTCGGAATAAGGCCCAGGAAAAGTTTTTTAATAATATGAGGCCCTACTCATTAAATCAAAGTACAACCTTCCATAGTTATCATTTAATTTTATATTAATTTGTTTATGTGATATACAGTTTAACTTATATATATCATCACGGGTGCCTTACGGCGCCCGAGACCGCCTAGACGGTTTCAGGGTACCCAGCGGAGGGGTTTTTAATCCCACCTCGCCGTATCCGGTATGAGTCTACTCCGAACAAGTGTCTAGTTCGTCGCGATGTTTGGATAGTTTCAATAACTCATCTTTAAACAGCTTCACAAGTTGATATAGAGAAACTGAGACCGACAGCTTAACGTGTTCTCTGAGGCACTATAGTGATGTTGTTTAACAAATATACATATTTTTTTAGATTAAAAATCAAGGTCTAACTAACTCGGCCGCCACTTGTTATTGTATATATGACCCATCTTTATGACGCTCGAAACACCGCACGACTTGGACATCTTGCTTGCACCATCGGCGACGACAAGGATTTTTTAACTTGAGCACGGCATGTGACTATGTATCTATCTGATGATAAGCGGACCTAAAAAGTCCATGAATGGGGTCGGTCAATAGATTGTTGTTTAACAATATTGATTGCTTCCACTATCCGGCTAAATGATGCAGTTATGAAATAGGCGGCGACAAAGATGTATTTACATTACGAGTCTATTTTTATATCCTCGCTGCTTAATAGTCAAGTCAATCGCCAGTTTCGTAACCGCACAATGAAAGGAGACTACCACCTCGACAATAAATCGATGCAGTAATCTCCGGAAAACCGGTGAACCCACAGACTAAAACCGAAACATGACTAGGCCACTTGACGGTTCAAAAACCATACAGCTGCAAACGCTGGTAACGAGGCCGGTCGGTCGACCTAGAGAAGCTATAGGGGCCCTTCTCCCACCTAAGGTAAGAACAAAATTCTTTCGCTGGGTACCCTGAGACCGTATAGTCTGTCTCGAAGGTTACAGCTCACGCGATAACGACAATAATCTGTAAAATATAGGTTAAGCCCTGAAAACTATATCGCCTATCAAGTTTTTAAAACATTATTCGTACCCTCTCTCTCAGATCCATACAAATGTAGTCTGAAAAATATTTCTACTTTGACATTTTAGTCTAGAAAGCCGAATTTGTGATTCAAACGTATTAAAGAACACTTACCTCCTAATGACTCGTCTAGATCATCTTTTTCATTATTTTTGAAAACTTTCAATTCGCAGTTATCTTCTGAAGCAATTTTGTCTTCCGGGGTAATCAGCAGTTTGGTACTACTACTCGTGATCTATAAATAACGTAAAAAAGGGAAATTAAAAAATAAAGGGACAAGAATGTGTTGGTACATGCCTTCTGCATGAAAGCAATTAGAAGAGAAGTAGGTTTTGTGTTTGGTTAAAGTTACCATGAGATAAATTATATATTTAGAATGACTCAAGGCCGAATGGCTGAAAGCATGTTAACGGTTAAACCTCGCGTCAAAGCAAAATCACCGAATTTTTTAAGAATGGGTTGACTAATAAGATTAACCCATATTCTACTTTTACCATGTATTAATTTAATTGATATTGTAACATCGCTCAAAATATGGATAATTCATGAAAATAATTTAATCGCTGCGTTAATTTAACGTCTGCTAGCTTCCAGCAAACGGGCTACCTAATATTTAAGGGTTACTTCGCATGTATGACTTTAATTTTAAAGAATGTTGGTCAATAAACCCCAAATTGTCATTTCTTTTCATTAGAATTATAGCAGCAAAATAGTAAAACACGTGGATCTAGAAAAATCTTGGGTGGTAAGACCATGGGCGTAGCAAAGATTTGATATCGAAGGGGTTTAAACCTCTTTTCTTGCAAATTTCTTAATGAGCAAAAAAAAAAGGTCTAACCACTTAATATGTGGTGTCTGCTTCATAAATGTAGTATCTGCTGGTCCAGGATTTTTGGTGACCACAAAAAAAAAACTCAACATTACTGTGGGATGCGTGTTCACAATCGTTTTGTAAGTACCCTTCTTTTTCGGGGGGGGGGGGGGGGGGGTATTTCAACCTACAAACACACAACCTGTGCCGCTGCTCAATATGCAGATATCAGGGGGAGGGGGGGTTAAGTATCAGCTAAAAACTTGGCGTAAACGAACTTACGTCAGAGTCGACGCTAAGACTCAATGACATGTCCATGTCACCACGTCGAGCCTGAGGCTGGACAGTCTTGGGTAGGGTTTTATATTGAAAATATCCATCTGAAAGAAATACAAAAAAAATGCTAAATACAAAAATATTACAACAAAGGCCTATATAAACGTGACAATTGTAAATTACTATGACAATTCATAATACATTGCTTGGTTTAGTTTGTTAAAAGTAAATTATTGAAAATTAACTAAGCAATGTATTACAAATTGTCATGGTAAATTACAATTGTCACGTTTATCAAATAGGCCCAGGGAGTTGTATATCTAAATATAATCTGGTGGGATGCTAAAAATGCAACTTTACGTTTAAGTTAAGAACTAAAATTTGTATGGGAAATAGTTCAGCGCTCCAAGCGGAAATTTTCAGAACTAGAAATGCGAGCGTGTGATTGGTCAAAATGTTAACGCAGTAGTACTTATAGTTAACGCGAAAGTAAACGTTAAAAAAACTCACACTAGGGCTATTGTATTTTAATTTTTAAATGTCTCTAGTAACTTAACTATATCAGTTATCAAGTCATAAAGTTTTTTTAAGGTAGATATATTGATATATAATTATCGTACACTCTGACCAGTCCCGTTAGCCAAGAATTTATGGACAACGCTATCAACAACTAGCTTCATACAATCATACCCAATCATTGTATGAAGATGACATTTTGATTTCGTGTGACGTCATCCCGAAAAGTCAAATGCATACATTTGGTCAGCAAGACATTGGATTGATAGCCATGCATATATTATTGGCTATGGGGCCAGAACCGACAGCTATTAAACAAAATAAAACCCTATAACAATCGGTGCAGTAGTAGGTTTTAGATTAAAAGGTAACAGACAGTACGAATTCTAAACACGCTGCATTATTGTTGTTTAATATAATATACTATAGAAAGAACATATTTTTATTTGACTACTTTATTATATCTAATAAATTATAAAATGTTTACTGTGGATCAGCATTTTATTATGATGATATTATACTAACCGGTACCATCAGCATCTTCGATGGGTCTAATACAGCATAGAGGTCCCTGTCCCATACTGGAATAAAACATAAATAACATTATTATTTCTACTTTACTTAAAGATTTTATTTATAGGTACATTACGACCGCTTCCGTAGACTAGTGATTTCGCCCTTGGTGTTTTATCCGGAGGTCGTGGGTTCGATTCCCACCTATGACAAAAAATATTAGTAAGTTTTTCTGTACAGTTTATCATGGTCTGGGTGTTTATAAAATATAATATGTATTATATCATTGTTTCTGGTACACATAATACAAGCCTAGAGCTTAGTTTGTGACTAGGGCAATATGGTGTTATGTCTTCCATAAATTAAAAAAAAAGTAGGCATTACGAGTCTACTTTAATATTCCAACTGCGTCAAATAAACCATCGACACTACCATCTTGACAAGGAATCGATGTAGTAGTCTCCTCAAAACTGATGACCCCACAAACTTATAAAAATCACTAATAAAAACAAAATATATCAAACTCGTTGCGTGAGTTACATCTACATATCCAATTGACTGGTAATTGTAAATTGGACACCAAATTACTGCCTTAATTTTCATCGAATTTGGTTCAGTATTTTTACTATACAATGACCACAAACAGAGTTACACTTTTATAATATCTACCCAACCCTGATTGCATTAAATATAAAAAGTTATTGAGTCCTTGAAGAATTTTAAAATGTATTTTAACTAAAGTTCAATGACTCAATATTTTTTTATGAATAAGGCCCAAGTTTCTAAATGTTGATCAAATTAATCTATGATCAAAATTAGCAAATAGAGCACATGGTTGGCATAATGTAATGTCACGTAAACTTTCCACTAATAATGGGGTTAAAACACATGTTTATCACGCAAAAAAACCCTCAATACTACAAAACAGAAAGGTTTTTATTTTACCTTAAAATCTGTCACTAGTATCAAAATGAACTTTAAAACCAAAACTGTAGTAGGTACAGACAATTATTTACTCACATACATTTTTTTAAATAAAAAATTTAAATAAAATTATTAATTAACACTAAAAAGGCACAATTAATAGTAGAGTCCCCTAGATTTAGTTTTGCGTTTACAACCCCATAAATATGCTTGTTAGCTAATATTGATTGAAGATTAATTTAATTAACATTCTAGAAGCTGAAGCTAGTTAAAGAATATAATAAATAGTTAAATATTTACCTGAAATATTAACAAATAAAATTTGTCTAAATCAAAAAGATATTTCACTAGTTTCCTTCCGAAGATACTAGTAGCAATGAACTAAAAGTCTGCCGCGGGGTCGTTGGTCTTGCAATTGTGCAATATTCATATACGCATGTTTATAATTACTAATTTAGGACATTTGGAATTTTGTCAATTACGAATAATTTTAATTAGAGGTAATTCACCTTTAATTTTAAAATTATTCTCAATTATTCGCTGAAGCGATGATTTGCCATTTATTAATATTTGTCATTTTATAGGGATAGCTTTTGATGACCCGGCTTTACCCGACATAACATGGGCGTAGCCAGGGGGGGATTTGGGGGTTGTGATTGTGGCTCATACCATTGGCTACGACGAGGTGGGATTAAAACCCCTCCGCTGGGTACTCTGGGGCCGTCTAGGCGGTCTCAGGCGCCGTAAGGCACCCGTGATGATATGTATGTATAAAGAAAACCATACTATAAACATTATATTTAGTTACATTTTTACTCTCCCCCACAAGGGGAGTATATATACCCAGTGGCGTAGCTAGGTAACCAAGGGCCCTTGGGCAAATTAGAAAATGGGGCCCCACGGCTATCTAAACTGGTTATATATATATATATATCATCACGGGTGCCTCTGGGCGCCCGAGACCGTTTAGGTTTTATAAATTGATAATACTGCAATAACATAAGAATTTAGGGGAATTCCCTAGGTATAACTTTAGAATTTCTCTCAACTGGGTTGCCATGATTAAAGTCGGGTTGCAACCTGTCACATTTATTTTGAAAATAGGAGAAATTTTCAAAAGTTTAGTTCGGTGGAGATTTTCTGGTAAGTATTTTATATCCCCGGGGCCCTTGAGCTTGAGGGCCCCGGGGCATTGCCCCGCCTAGCCCCTAGGTAGCTACACCTCTGTACATACCTATAAACTTACAACGGTACTCATAAAATCTTTTGAGTCCTTGAAGAACGCTTTAGTTATGATTGGTGTAGTCCCTTATTTTAGCAACAAAAATTAATATGCATAAAAGAGACAAAACCTTCTATGATTAAACTGTTCTTGGAGACCTCAATAAGTTTTTACTACCTATATATACATAGCCTTCCATTTTCGAAATATTAATATTCCATTTAAAAAAAAATGTTTTTCAGCATTTCCACCCCCTTAGGATTCAAATTTCGAATAATCCTTTTTAGCGGAATTTTTCCTACAATGCAAAAGGAAGGTACTGTCCGATTATCCTAACTTGAGTAGTATTGGCTAGAGGATTTCGTTAATTGAACTCCCAAGTGGGTAAAAAGTCTTACCTAGTCCAGCCTTATAACTTGATGTATACTTTTATTAAAAAAAACATAAAGACTCATCTGCCATCTAGTATTAGAAACTGGAACTTCTAACTTTACCCTAATATAGAGTAATTTAGAAGAAAGCCGATAGAGGGCGTCTGTGTATAAATAGGTAAGCAATATCAAATTTCGCGAAGGTTGGCTGAAACTTGGTTGGCACAGTGGTTGAGTACTTTGCCACAAAAGCGAGAGTTATGGATTCGAGTCCCAGGAAAAAAATTATTACATTTTTTCATTATAAAAATTAATATAACTTTAAAAAACCATAGATAGCTCTAAAAAGGGTTGGGAGTAATTTTTTTGAACATAGTATAAAAGTTACGTAGCCAATTTTTTTTCTCTATTTTTTTATTCCTAAAGAAGTCATGACAATAAACCCATGCAAATTTAAAGATTATTAGGTTTTAAATTAACATATAAATTATAAATAATATTTCGAAAATAATTTATAACCAAGGACATACATAAATATGTTGGTACGGGCAATAACATATTTTTATTGGAGCACAGCATTGGAGGACTTGCCGCGAAAGCGAGTTCATGGGTTCGAGTCCCATCCATGATTTTTTAATTGCATATTATCATTAAAAACATCAACTTTAAAAAAAAACTTGCATTACGAGTCAATTTAAATAGCCTCGTTGCTTTATAATCAAATCAACGCCTTTCGTAGCCGCATCCTGAAAGGAGTCCTCGACAAGAAATCGGTGGTGAATTTGCATTACAAGTCTAACTTAATATCTGCTGCTTGTAATTTTTTGTCAAAACTATTACCTAAATCGGAGGTCGGCATCCCGCATCCCGTTTCGTTGCAGCATGCAAGTTTCACAAAACGAAAATGTTTTATTTTATTTTATTAGTTTTCATTAGTTAGAATTAATAGAGTGTAGGTGAAGATGCATTTTTTATAACAAAATGGATCAATGTGTTTTATTTTAAATATAAAACATTTATGTAGGTATACATACAGATATGAAATGACCTGAAAAAACAAAATCGTAGTTCTAATTTCATGAGCCAATTTCGAAACTCGAAAACTTTAAGTGTCGTGGATCATCCATCTACATTTTTTTTTTCAGGAATTCAAATATTGCAAGAATAGAAGTTAAATTATAGAAAAAGTTTTTAATAATACTTGAAAATAATATTGTGACTTCAAGGTTGCTTTACATAATAAATTGAGTTAAATAAAATAAAAAATAAATCATACAGATAAAAAAACCATCAAATGACTAAAAAAGTTACAAGTAAAATAAAACCGGTTGAAATAGAGATCGTTTCCATCATTTAACTTGTGTCAAACGTCGAATTTCACTTATCCAGGTATATTGCCAACTTTAAATCTAGCCAAATAAGTTAAAAATCCAACTGAGAACTTCATCTAACGTATCACGTCACTCCTTAAACGATTGATGCAAAAACTTTGAGGTAAGAATTTTGTTTAAAAATATATAATATAAAATAATCTACCTTTTTATTTGAAAAATGAGACTTGTAAGAATGTACTAAAAAAATGTTATTGTAAAAGAAAAACACAGAGACTATTTTGGCTAATATACATGGTGACATTAAAAGGTTGTACTTTGAGCAATAAGGCTTTACTTATCCAATAAAAAAAACATTCCCATAGAAGAATGTGTCGCAAATTAAAAATAAAATTCGCTTTTCCATACAACCCCTAGCATACTAGGAGAAATTCTTACTATTTTGTAACTTTAAGTTGTATTGTAGCAGTATAAGAGTTCAGCAAGCAGTTTTAAGTGGCACAAATACTTCCGCAAATATCTGTAGCTACAAAAGCAGCTAAAGGTTAGTTAGTATTGTAACCCATTTCTTTATAAAAGTCTTAAAACCAATTTACCACTTAAGATTAAGTTATAAGAGAGTTACGAGAAAATTTTGCCAAATCTGTTATAAAAGAGGTAATTGCAGACTTTTCAAAGGTTTCTACTAAAAATTTCATAATAGAGTTAATATTAACTATTATATAGATTTAGATGCTAAAGATACCATATATGTTACCTTAGGCTGCATGACATATTAATAAATGAACCGAGAGCTACGTTGTCTGTTATGCGTCGCTTAGCTCTATAAAAGAGGTAATTTCAGACTTTTTAAAGCTTTCTAGTAGAAATTTCATAATAGAGGTAATAATAACTATTATATAGACTTAGGTTAATATAATGAGAATTAAAGGTTAGCTGGTAGATAATGTCTAAGGCATTAAACTCGCCTTTGTACAAACCTTCTAAGTGCAATAAAGAATTTTAAATAAATAATTAAAAAGAAGGCTAGAAGAACGAGCATAACTAACAATAGTTATGCTCGTTTTTCTTTTTTATTTTTAAATTGGATTTACCAAAATGTAGTTGTATATATTTGGGAAATGTTTTCTTGTTCGTATTTGTATTTTCGAGTTGAAGTCATGGCATGTATTACCCTTATTCTGTAATTATTATTATCTTACAAAATAATCAAAACTAAATAAAACTTAAAATAATAACAAAAAATCCCTACCTACTAAAAAAATTCTCACAATGTACGCGCGGCATAGTAACTAGAACGCTGGCGATATTTCTTTGGATTATTAAACTTAATCTTTGTGAGAGGAAAACGCCAGCCCTCTGGTCACCTGTGATGTCGATCAATTTTGAAGAAATATATTTTAAAAGCTTTCTTGCTTGGCCCATTACAATAGAAGTCTACCCCAAACGGCACAAATATATAATTATTAATTATTTTATAATGATTACAGTATATAACTGTAATTTATATTTACATTGAAAATTTTGTTTTATTTTCCCAATGTAGTTGTAGTTATTAATATTTTCCTTACTTTATTGTATTCTTTTCCCCTACTCGTTTGACAAATTCTAAATCATGTCTGTTAAATTCCAACTCCATTGTTGCCACCATCATATATATCCATTACTAAATTTCCTATATGATTTTTCCTCCTCCGCTACACCAAATAAAATAATGCTTCTCTTTTGTAAAACCGTAAAGTGATCGGGTATTGGTTTTAGTGTGTGGTTTTACCGGTTTTCAGAAGACTACTGAATCGATAGGTCGTCGTTGACGCCTTTTTCGCACCCGTATAATTTTGACGGCATAGTAGGAACTATCAATGCCTAATTGACCCCAATCATGGACTTTTAGGTCTACTTACTCTACTTACCATCGGGTAGACTCAAGTCACATGCCGTATCCCAAAAAAAAACAGAATCAGAAAACAAAATCCGAAGTATCGGGATGGACATTCTAAACCAACCAACCAGCATAGGTCGGTTGGTTAAACAACAATCTATTGATAGACCCCATTCATGGACTTCGTATGCTTGCCTGAAATTCACATGCCGTGCTCTTATAAAATTTAAAAAAAGAACGACGAGAGTTATATCCAAGGGTAACCTAACCTACTGAATCCTTAAAACACAACAAGTGTCGAAAACTCGCATCCAATGATGATTTTACAGCCTGCAAACTTAGGACAAAAGGACGCAGGTGGACTGGTAATTTCTCTGAAATGTCTAAGAAATTACAGAATAATATAGTTTAGTAAAGCTTTGTTTGACAGATACAAGTAATTTAAAACATTTTTTTTTACTCAGACCCATTTTTACCTGAAAACTAATTTTAACTTCACCACTAAACAATATATAACCGTAGGTACCATTCAAATTTTCAAGTATTTTCAATTGGAACAGTGAATCCCAAGATATTCAACAACTCATTAGAAAATTATATATGTTTATTGTTCTAATTATTCCTTAAATATTATATCTAAAAAAAAACTTTTTTAACGTACACTTAATTTATCTACTCTACCAATATTATAAGAGAAACTATTCGATTTCTTGTTACGGATAGACTCAAAGTGTTTAAGTCTCAAATAACACAAAACTGTAGCTCTACCACAAGTTTATGCAATCAATTTTTACTATTGTCTCTAGTAACTATAGATAGGAATGAACCAATAGGAGAAGTATATTTGAAAAATAAAGCGATCCTATTGGTTGGTCCCTATTTTAGGTTACTATTCACTATAGTAGAAACTGTTTGAAAAAACTTGTGGTAGAGTCCTGGTTAAATGAAATATTTCTATTTGTGAAATAAAATATTTCACTATTAGTGAAATATTTTATTTTAGTCATTTTCAGCAAGTAACATGAGCAATATTTTATTTTTGATCCAATTTATTTTAATATTATAGCGGGTAAAAGCGCGGCTTCCATTAAATTGTATTGAAATTTAAAAATAAAACTTTCAGAAGAAAAATGTAAGTAAAAAAGTAAAGTAGTAATTCTCTTAATAATTTTTTTTTTGAATACCAAATATACAAATATTTGGTATTCAAAAAAAAATTAATATCAGCCACCCACTACAAGAATTTACTCCGTCTGAAGGACGACTTAAGGAGCCAATAATAATCTAATTCCATGCTAACCTTTCATGAGAAAGACTTGATATTTAATATTATTATTTCTCCATTACATTTTTATTTACACCTACATTTAAGAAAAAATATTCATTAAATGCTCTTATATTATTAAATCGATGTAATATGCTTTAAAAGACTCTCTTAAAAAGCTTTCATTAATTTTTATTTATCCGGATTTATACTTAAAGTTTTATCAGTTACCTTGGCAAAAAAAATGAACCTCGTCCAGAGATTGCATTGCTATTTAACAGGATAATACAATAGTGCCCTTTGCCCACTACGCCCATTGTCTAATATTTTAATATCAAATTAATTTTAAAGTAATGAATGAAAATTTTTGAAGATTTACCTTAGGAATGATTTTAATACCGTAGATCGTGAAAGTTTCTTGCGAGAAGTTTCAGAGAAGATTCCATCTCTTTACAATTTTATATTTTAAAACTATGTTTTCTACGTTTAGCAATTTATATGTTATATATACACATAAAAAAGGAAGAACATTATGGTTTCCCATTATAATAAACTTTAGATTTTATAAATCCCAGGGTATTCTTTAAACAACTCAATAAACTCAAAAATCCTTTTTTTTCAGATTTTTCTCATTCCTAGTTAGTTGGTCAAAATTTGATTAACGGTTGTGTGAGCGAATCTCTTCATCCATCATTCGGACTTTCAATTAAATGTTTGATAGTGCAAATTATCTGAAAATGTATGTCACTCATTTTTAGAATGTACTGAAAACCTTTCTCACAAAGAAAACAGCGAAAAACCTCTAGCATGTTTAAACTTGTACTGGACGCGTTTTTTATATCCACCTGATTGTTGTTAAGTAGTATACAATATCCTGAAATGATAGCAACCAGCGGATGTTGAAAAGCTCTGCAGAGCACGGTTCATGTTATAGGCGGTAAACTACGCTCAACGATGCCACATCCCTGCGAAACTGCAACGGCTCCAAAATTTATTGAGCTTTTCGTCTCCAATAATTAATTATATTCGCTAGATTCTGCAGGGTACCGAGAGCTGATAACAAATACGTGGCAGATTCGTCCCAAAGATGCGTGCAATGCCTTGTCATCAGATGTTCTGCCTGTTGCAGCCTCTTCACTAGAAAATTTGTCTCATTTATACTTAATTTACTTCGTATTCATTTCACTTTCTCAATAAGATAAAAAGATAAAATTGTCACACCCTTTTTCCACGGGGATAGGCAGAAACAAGGGAGCGCCACCTACAATGATCGTGGCATAACTCTCTCGCTTCCTTCACATCCACCACTCTATTCATACAGCTCTACGGTTATGGGCACTACGGATCCCAGTTTTTTTGAGTATATCCCCGATTTGGCCAAGGAACATTCTTCTGGGTTGTCCCCGCCTTATCCTTTCATTCACCCTTGATTTATAAATTTCTTTCGTCAATCTCTTTTCATTCATCCTCCCAATGTGGCCAAACCACCGTAACATTCCTTTCTCAATCCTTGTCACTACATCGTCTTTCAGATCACATATATCACGCACAACTGTATTCTTCACTCTATCCGCAATTATTACTTCACAAGCACTCCTTAATGATTTACATCCTACTTTCATGCTTCTTTCTGCCATACCCAGCATTCACTTCCATACATTAATGTAGGAACAAGCATCGCTTTGTAAACAGCCATCCGAGACTTTTTAGACATAATTTGGCTCATTATGCTGTGTAAGGCACCATTCACTACATTACCCTTTTGCACTCCACTTTCAATATTTTCCACACACTTACCATCTCCTGTAAACACACTTCCCAAGTAAACAAATTGTTTAACTTGTTCCACTTTCTTACTATCTATCATTATCTCACATTCTGTCATGTCATCCTCTCTCTCCAAAACCAAGACCCATGAATTTATCCACATTCACTTTCATGCTTTTCCTTTCTTAATCCTCCGTTCATAATGTTAACCATTTGTTGTAACTCATATGCTGATGATGCAAGGATGACTTGATCATCGGCTTATAAGAGACATTTGATTACCATCTCATTCATTCTCACACCGCAATCTCTTTCACGCAACTCTTTCAGACATGAAAAGATTAAAGAGACGCTACACACACTTGTCTGACACCTCTACAGATGTCGGATAACGTCCCGTTAATTCGAACACATGCACTGGAATCCTTATAAAGAGATTTCAGTGCACGGATCATTTTGCTCCCCAATCCAAACATCGCCAGTTGCTTTCATAGCTCTTCTCTACTAACACGATCATAAGCCTTCTCAAGGTAAAAACTCTCTCAATAAACTTTTAAACATCTTGCTATCAAAAGCTAAAATAACCCTATCCAAGTTCTTCTTATTCCATAGTCCCCATGGCGACGTATGTGGCGTGGATTACAATGAAGTGCTACTCAATAATTCGGATTATTACTAAATTGTTCTGTTTCGCACTAAATTGGAATTCTGTATCTGTTCTGTATGCTGAAGTAACCTATGATACAAAAATCTCTAGGACAAATTCAACTGGGTGCAACAAGGTAGATCATTACAGTGGCTATGAAAAGGTAGGGGTTTGTGGTAGAAGGTTAAAAATTAAGGGTTATATGTAATTATAATGCCAAATCTTTAAAAAAAAAAATGTTGTATAAAATTGATTTTTTTAATTGGGGTGGGCCTACCTCTGACCCTTATCCTTTAGGGGTATAAAAAATATAATATGTACCTAAGTAATTTAAAAAAAAAAAACATTATTAAAATTATTACATGATATTCAATGTTTAAGCAGATGTCACAATAATAAATACATCATTTGGTCCTCGTCAAATGTTATTATAGTTCATAAAAAAAAACAATCAACAAAATATCTTAATGTCAATCAATAAAATTATGATAACAAATAATAAATAAGATTATTAAATTATACATAATAAATAAGATATTAGCATTGAGTGTAGGTTATATTTTAAATAAGCGCTGTATAGAGGCTGTTTAAATTAAAATATTGCATTGTGAATGTTAATTAATATTTAAAATATACTGAATGAAGTCCTAATTTCATCCAAGCTATAATATATATATAATTTATTCAAAGACACAAAAATAACAAAGGAACAATAAAATTAGAATTTAAACAATAAAGATATAACAACAAAATATACTTAAAAATAAACTAAATTATAATATAAACTAAAATAAAAAAAAATTAAAAAAAAAAATCTTAAGAAAATGTTTTTTGTAATCAATATTGTCAAGTTTAATGTTTGCAGGTAGTTAATTATATAATTTTATACAGATACATAAATTTTTTCGTAAATTTGATAAATTAATGTTTGTGTATCTGTAGATAAAGTTTCTAACGACAGTTATCTCGTAGGACACTCAGAATATTCTTAAATATTTTCTATTTTATATATAAAATTCTCGTGTCAAGTGTTCAGTGTTTGCCAATCGCTCCAAGCCGAGATTCAGTTTGCTTAGTACAGCTACCGAAAGCAACGCTTTTCATAGGTAAAATTATAAGATTGTACTATGTATTTTACAGCTGGGCTTAACCAAGCTCCGATTGGAGCTTATGGTGATAATAAACAATGCCGGAAGTTCCAAAGTACTTAAGTACTTTTAATTATTATCATAGTTAAATTAAAGTGTCAATAACATTTTTTTTTGTACCCATTTATAATGTAGTTTTTTTTTTATATACCTGTATATAAAAAATGACTTTGAATGGATGTATTTTATGCTAATTTGGGGTTCTGCTGATTAAATCGATCAATTATTCCCATGGAACCATATGTCGCAAATGAAAAAAAAATGCCTTCTTTATACAAAACTAGTAATGACTAGTTTTGTATGGAAAAGGCTTCTTTTTTTTTTCATTTGCGACACATGGTTCCATGGGAAAATTTGTTTGATTTGATCAGCAGAACCTCATTTAGCCTAAATTTTATCCATTCAAAGTCACCCTGCATACAAAACCATATACTATGAAAACCAAATATATAATAGTTTCTGGAAATATGAAGTTAGTTTTATAACAGTGAAATACCACATTGTGTAAAATCTGTCCGAAACTATGCAACAATTTCAGATGAAACTCGCCGCTACATACAGTATACGTACATTATACGATTTTATTGAAAGTTACCAACTATTGCATGACATAAAATACTTATGAAAAGGAAAAACTGAAAGTTTAAATGAAAAACTGGTGGTTTTACTACGACAGTTTGAACGTTAACTTGTTCTTTAGAATATACAAATAGGTGTTGCTTTTGTTTTACCGACTTTTCGTAAGAGGGCAGGAAAAGGATTCGCGAACTCGAGCGTCAAAAAACATCTAAATGTTGTTTTCAGTTATAATAAAGTTTTTTTTTGGAAAAAAAAGATCATGGAGGTGTAGATTTTATTTACTCGATCCTGATTACATAATTTCTTTATAAAAAATATGTTAAGTTTTGAAATGTTAACTAAAGTAATATTTTTAGAATCATAAATCAAACTTTGGGTGTCTTTTCAAAAGTTAAAATATTTTTTATAAAAATACTATCTAATTAGGATCGAGTAAGTAATATGTACACCTCTACGTTCTTTTTCTGTAGAAATAAACTTTGATATCACTGAAAACAACATTTACACGTTTTTAGACGTTCGAGATCGCAAAACCTTTTACTGGCTTCTTAAGGCAGTGTCAACCAGCAATAATAATCACGTAAGAAATACATTATTATATTGTACCCCGGTATCTATCAATGAGTTTTAATCTAAAAAATGTATACACCACTATAGTGCCTCGGAGACACGTTAAGCTGTCGGTCCCACTTTCACTATACCAACTTGTGAAACTGTTTATAGATGGGTTATTGACTCTATCCAAACGTCGTAACGAGCTAGCCACTTGTTTAATCTAGACTAATACCATCGGCTATGACGAGGTGGGATTATAAACCCGTCAGGCGTCCGTGATGATATAGTAAAATGCTTTTTTTAGAGTTTTATTATTATTTTATTATAAATACTGTAAATGATTATAAATAATAAAAATTGTAAATGATTATAATGTAGTATAATAATAAAACTTATTAATTAATAATAATAATAATAATATGTAGGACAAATTACACATATTGCTCTGGTCACAAACTAAGCTCTAGGCTTGTACTATGTGTACCAGAAGCAACTATATAATACATATTATATTTTATAAACACCCAGACCATGACAAACTGTACAGAAAAAACTAACTAATATTTTTTTGCCATGAGTGGGAATCGAACCCACGACCCCCGGATACAACGCCAAAGGCGCAACCACTAGTCTACGGAGGCTGTCAGATTGAGTGAGATCTGAGTCAATTATAAAATAAAATAAAAAATGTAGGTACCGAACAAAATATTGAGAACTTCTATGTGAAATTTAAGTTCCGAAGGCGACTATGACCTTTTAAAGCAACATAATTGAATAAAAATCATCAAATGTGATGAAGAATAGTTACAAATGGTCGTGCTTTAATGTCTATTTCCAAAGAATTTAATGTCTATTTTTGAGCGGCGAAGTTATTGTATTGTTGTCGTTTTCGTGGAAGATGGGCACTGCGATGTATATGAGGTGGCCGAGTTGGTTAGACCTTAGACCCGTGGTCGTCAAACTGCGGCCCGCGGGCCGCATGCGGCCCGCTGTCGATATTTGTGGGATAAAGCAAATAATTTCAATAGTCAACCATCTACTAAAACAGATTTTGCGTACAAAGTTAACTAAATAGGCACCGATGCGAGATTTAATAATGGCATAAACAGAGACCGCCGGCGTCGGTTTAGCTAATATTTTTGTTACATTTACCACTAAACATTGATGGTTTTACTACTAAACCAAAATAATTTATATTGAAAAACGTGCCATGGAAATAGGTACCTATACATACTGTGAAGAAGTTACTGGAATTGTATAATTTAAAAAGCTTTCATGTCGAAATTATATTTGTCGGCACGATAAATACTTTTTTGTAGGCACATTGCGATTTTTACAATAGATAAAAAATTTGAACAATCCGTACAAATTTCTTGTGCTGAAGCGCTGAAATTATTACATACTCGTAAGTCTTATAGTCAATCGAATTTATTGAAAAACGGTCGAGATGTGGTGGAAGGTTTGATTCAATATTGATGCAAGCCTTATTAAACTGAACTTAACATCGTTAAAATAAAAGAAATTGTGAAACTAAAGTAAAAGAAATGGTGACTGAAAATAATTGTTTAAGTCTGAAAGAGATAGCATTTAAAATTTCTGAGTCTCACGAATCAATCCCATTTTAAACAATGTTGGGCGTGAAACGAGTACCTGATACCTGTATTTTCTGCAAAAAATAATCGCGAAAGGGCTATAAAGATTTGATAGGACAAATTAATTCCAAGCCCATTCATAAAACACATAACTGGTGAAAATACATAGGTTTACGAGATTTACATGTAAACCAGTCAACTCGGAACAAGGATGTCTGACTATACCGAAACCGAAAAATGCATTGTCAAAGTGCGTTTGAAAATATGTCGAAAAGGCCGATTTGTAGAAAGAAAAGTCATGGATTTTCTACCACGATAACGCGCCATCTCACAAGGCTATCGTTGTGAACGAATTCTGGCCTAACCTCAACAAATCTTAACGAATAGCCACTGTATTCACCTGATATGGCTCCAGCCGACTACTTATTTATTTAGGTGGGAGGGAGGTCTCTATTACTTTGTTAGACCGACCGACTGATTTCATTACCACAAACCGACAAGTGATCTAGTCATATATTTCGGTTTTAGTCTGTGGGTTGATTGGTTTTTTGGAGGCTTTTAGCATCGATTTTAGGATGCGGTTACGTAGCGGGCAGTTAGTTTAGTTTTTACAAAAATGCAGCGAGACTATTAAATAGACTCGTAATGCAAATTTGTCTATCATTGCCTGTTTCGTAACCGCATCATTAACCGGCAAATATATTAATCATAGTGGGAGCGATCAACGCTGTTAAACAACCATGTATTTATCGACCCCATTCATAGATTTTGTAGATCTGCTTAGAATCGGGTGGAAGTAATATGCTGTGCTATAAAAAAAAAACGAACATAATGTGGTATATAAGTGGACAACACCCTTAGTGTGCGGCCCGACAGTGTTACCCACATTGTCCTATGTGGCCCTTGGCCGGAAAAGTGTGACAACCAAAAGTGTAAAAACACTTAGGTCCCTGGTTCTAACCCGGGTGTGTACCAATGAGTTTTTAATCTAAAAATGTATGTACATTTGTTTAGCAATACCACTATAGTGCCTCGGAGAGTACGTTAAGCTGTCGGTCCCAGTTTCACTAGGCCAACAAATGAAACTGTATATAGATGGGTTATTGAGTCTATCCAAACATCGCGGCGAGCTAGCCATTGGTCGGTGTAGACTTATACCATCGGCTACGACGAGGTGGCATTAAAAACCCCTACACTGCGTACCCTGAGGCCGTCTAGGTGCCGTAAGGCACCCGTGATGATACATAAATAAAATCTTCACATCCGTGTTCTTTTTCAAAAAAAAAAAACTTTATTATCACTGAAAACAACATTTAGGTGTTTCTTATGAAGACATCTTATCTTGACTGTTGAGTATTAAGCGCGACTTAATACTCAACAGTCAAGATAAGATGTCTTCCTCGTTACACTACACAAGTTAGAAACACGACGAGTATGAATAGACTAGGATTATAGTGTTAAATTCTACACCGACAAACTGAGGTATTTTATTTCATGCGACTTAAGTATTCTGACGCTCGGAAAAGTTTAAGATTGCCAGGTTACTACAATATTAAATATAAACACTTGTTTATTAAACAAAACTGCCTATAAAAAAGTGCCCTTTTTAAAAGAGATTGTCGGAGATACCGGCCATATGTTTATTTAATTATAGTAAGTTTTTCTTGGACTTAAAAACACTTAGGTCCCTGGTTCGAATCCCGGTGTGTACCAATGAGTTTTTAATTTAAAAATGTATGTACATTTGTTTGACAACACCACTATAGTGCCTCGGAGAGCACGTTAAGCTGTCGGTCCCAGTTTCACTACCAACTTATGAAACTCTTTATAGATGGGTTATTGAGTCTATTCAAAACATCGCGACGAGCTAGCCACTTGTTCGGTGTAGACTCATACCATCGGCTACGACGAGGTGGGATTAAAACCCCTCCGCTGGGTACCCTGGGGCCGTCTAGGCGGTCTCGGGCGCCGTAAAGCACCCGTGAAGATATGTATGTATGTATGTAAATCCAAAAAGGATTGGCGACTCGTGTACCCTGGCTTTTCAATTTATGATCATATATATTTGGTGTTCATAGCCGGAGGTAACAAGCCACTATATATATAGCTACGTGGAAAATTATACACTTATAAGTATACACTTTTCCCAGCGCTGACGTACTGAAAGCTGACTTTGAAAACAGCTGTCAGAAAGTTGGTAAAACTTCCTATAATTGAAGATGTGCATCGGTTCGCCTGATGAAGGTTTTGATAAGACATGAATGCTTTATGAAACGTTTGCATGTGTTTAATGAAAATCCTAAATAACAAATATATGCCGCGAAACGCAGTAGCGAAATGATTGCAAAACAAAATATTCTATTTGCGAATTAACAACATATTTTCGAGAAGGTATTTTATTTCCAGTATTTATGCGAGTGACCGTGGTGGCCGAGTTGGTTAGACCTTAGACTTAAAAACACTTATGTCCCTACTTCAAACCTCGGTGTGTACCAATGAGATTTGAATCTAAAAAAATATGTACATTTGTTTAACAATACCACTATAGTGCCTCGGAGAGCACGTAGGTCCCAGTTTCACTATACCAACTATTGAAACTGTTTATTTATGGGTTATTGAGTCTAGTCCAAACATCGCGAGACGATCTAGCCACCGGGACTGGTACGGTGTATACTCATACCATCGGCTACGACGAGGTGGGATTAAAAATTTGTTGGTACCCTGAGGCCGTCTAGGAGGCCTCGGGCACTGTAAGGCACCCGTGATGATATATATATAAGTATTTATTATGTTTCGCCGCAATATATATGAAACCACATACCGCTCCCAACTGCGAAATTAGTACCGCGGCGTCTATGTGAAACAAGTATAACAACTTTCCAGTAACAACAAATTACTGTACTGTAAATATGTTTTAAACAATAAAGAAAATATTAATTCATTTATAGCAAATCACAGACAGATATGGCGAGGGCGAGGATGCAAATAGGCGATACTCGAGACTTACAGCGAGATTACGAACCGAGATTGGCCGCATCGCGTCGACGTACTGAAGGCGTTAAGTTGTATAAAACTTAATAAATTTTGTGATTTAAATAAAAAATAGACATGTGACAATCATTAATTTTTCAGGAATGATTCCCAATTATTTCATTCGCGGTGGCGATTGGTTTCCCAGTATTCTATCAAAAAAAGATACAAATACTTAACGAGAACGATCAAAAAAAAAGTATTTGTTCCAACGGCTTTAACATTATTAAGTCAATACTAACCACGAAAATACCCCATAATGACAAGCCACGAGAACGAGCAAAAAAAAGTAAAAAAAAATTGTTAAAAAAAAAGTGGGTATGGTAATATATTTCTACTAACTAACGGCTCTAACATTATTGCGTTAATACTAACCACGAAAATACTCCATAATGACAGGCCACAAGAACGAGCAAAAAAAAAAATCTCATGTATATCTTTATCAGTTTGCTTTCGTTTTTGTCTCAATATTGTGTCTCAATAAAAGTAACGAATATTTTTTATAGTCGTGAATCTTTATCTTGGTCAGTTGATAATACCATATCTAAATGATTGATTCATTCGCGATTGTCACATGTCTAAAAATCTACAAAAATATAATTTTTCATAATGTACGACCGGCCTTGGTGACAAAAACGTTTATTTTATTAAGCAATGGTAACATAGACCATCAGCCTAACAACATATCTAAATTTTATGTAATTTTATTTATAACGAGCTTTTGCCCGAGGCTTCGCACGCATTAATAAATTTCAAAAATAAAAAGTGTTGCTTTAATAATCAAAATTTCAAGTTCCTATCTAAAACTGCGACTAAATTATTTCTGTAATAAGACTTCCCCACATATCTCCTCCTCTCCCCTTTTTTCTTTTGTTATACGGAACCCTAAGTGAGCGAATAGAATTCGCACTTTACCGCTATTTTTATATGAAAATAATATATAGGTATTTAAATAATTTTAGTTTTAGTAAGATGACCTAAAATGACAACTTTTAATCAAAAAAATATATGTTACAGGAAAAGTAATTATAACTTCAAAAATATTTTGATGCAGTTTTAACTTATTTTAATATACCCAAATTTGCTTCATATAACACATTTCTCTATCAGGTCTATTTATTTATTTTCCTAAGAGATTCTTAAAAAACAAAACGTTCTGTATATCAGGATGTTACTCAAATATCTGTTATTCTTTTATTAATAACTAGTAGAAATTGTTGGTAATACAAATTCGTATTATTTTTATATAGGAAATAAGCCATTTAGGTAATTTGTTTTCCCTTTGTTTTTTGTATTTATTGCCTTTGTATTCCACAGCTTCACTTTGTGATTTGTTTAATTAATTTAGTTTTGCTCTTCCTTTTTCAATTAACTTATTAATTAAATCCGAGTAACCTTAGCCTTTCTTTTAGAAGAATAATATATAATACTAATACTTAGAACCACTATTCATATTTGCTGTTTTTGTTAATATTTTGTTTTGTTATGGGTGGGTTTCTACAAAATGTTAATAGATTTTCTTTCAGAAGGTAGGTTCGAGGAAATTATAATGGGATTATAATAAAATAATATATAAATGTATAATAATTTAATAGGGGATCTAAAATCCGTATAATAAATTGTAGATGAAAAGAAAACTAGAAAACTGTTCATTGATTTGATTTAAAAAAATGTCTAAATAGGCTAAAACAATAATCACTCATTTTTTGAATTGGTGTCTGTTTTTTTGTCAGCGTCACTTAAAAACTGAGAAGAGAAGAGTAGTTATTTTATACTTTTTAGTATTTTTGAAGTTACAAATTTAAGTTTAGGTACATTAAAAAATTAAAAAAATGTAAATAGGTGACTAATTTGCCATTACAGTGATATTTAGTCATCCGCTGACATTGAAAAATCGCACTTTTTTGTTACTGAGTCATGAAAACTAATTAATTTTAAAATACTTATAAATATTTTTTAATCTTTCAGGCAGTCTAATCCTTTATTTTCAATATCATAAAACATTAATGGAGTTCATAATAGGCTTAGTTCCTTGCTACTTAATAATATTATTCATGTAACGATGAAATTGAATAAATGTCTTACATAAATAAAGCTAAGGGTTAAAATCGTTTGATATTGTAGACTCGACAAAGAATTATATTTTGTATTAAGTTGTATTTTATTTATTTATTTATTCAACACTTTATTTATTACACAAGGGCGGACTTAATGCATAAATATCTCTAGACATTGTCTACCAGTCAACCACCGGTAATTTGGAACAATCAGATAGTGGTCAAAAATGAAACTTAAGTGGGCAGGAAAAGGATTCGCGAACTAGAGCGTCAAAAAACATCTAAATGTTGTTTTCAGTTATAATAAAGTTTTTTTTTTTGGAAAAAAAGAACATGGGGGTGTAGTTTTTATTTATTCGATCCTAATTACATAATTTTTTTATAAAAAATCTGTTTAGTTTTAAAATGAGAACTAAAGTAATATTTTTAGAATCATAAATCAAACTTTGGGTGTCTTTTCAAAAGTTAATATATTTTTTATAAAAATACTATCTAATTAGGATCGAGTAAGTAATATGTACACCTCTACGTTCTTTTTCTGTAGAAATAAACTTTGATATCACTGAAAACAATATTTACACGTTTTTAGACGTTCGAGATCGCGAAACCTTTTACTGGCTTCCAAGTTATTATCATTAGAGAGATATCAAGAAATATATACATAAAATCCAACATACACATAATATATGCCTTCCCACAACAAATAGCAAAATGATGATGATAAAAATACACATAGACATACAATTAACATAACATACATATATATCATCACGGGTGCCTTACGGCGCCCGAGACCGCCTAGACAGACCCAGGGTACCCAGCGGAGGGGTTTTAATCCCACCTCGTCGTAGCCGATTGTATGAGCCTACACTGAACAAGTGGCTAGCTCGTTGCGATGTTTTGAATAGACACAATAACCCATCTATAAACAGTTTCACAAGTTGGTATAGTGAAACCGGGACCGACATCTTAACGTGCTCTCCGAGGCACTATAGTGGTGTTGTCAAACAAATTTACATATTTTTTAATTAAAAACTTATTGGTACACACCGGGATTTGAACCAAGGACCTAAGTGTTTTTAAAACCAAGGTCTAACCAACTCGGCCACCACGTATATAAATGACATAACTTATGGATATAATAGACAATCTTATTAACTTTTTACTCGAGAAATGTTTGTGTTTTTTTCACCAAATTACAGACGTAAATAGTGAAGGTACGGTATCATTGATACCATCCGATACGGCGGTAGCTGACTGAAAAATGTTGCAAATGCTGGAAATGCAGCTTTTGTATGGAGAATGCAGACTTCGCGATCGATTATTCGCAAAATTCTTTAAGAATGCAGCCGGATAAGGGTATAATATAATGTTATATTAGCGCAAGAATATATATGCTATAAAACACCGTAAATATCGCGACCTAACAAGCTAGCTTATGCTAAGCTGATTTCCCTTTGTCGTCCACGCAACTAGCTTATTGGTTCGAACATTATTAGTAGGCACTTATATTAAAAATTGATATATTTTATAAGAAGTAATCCTTTTAGGGTCCCTCATGTTTCATAGCTGTATAGAGGATATGTATTATTTAGTATAGATCAGTGAAATTATGCTATATAGTGAAATTATATATAGGCAAATGTTTCTAGGTCCTTCACTACAATAAAAACATAAAATTTCAGTGAGAAGGATGGGCTTATTTTTCAATAATTTGTCAAAATGTGGTCTACTTTTGAAATGTTAGTAATAAATTCATATTTAGTTCATGCTATTTCTTTTTTGTTCTCGGCGACGACTAATAACTACAAGTTCTCGCAGTTTCCTTGAAGATTGTAGGTAATTGTAGGTACATACTTAATTATTTAATCAATTTAGGACCCAAAAAAAAACTATAAACATATATATATCATCACGGGTGCCTTACGGCGCCCGAGACCGCCTAGACGGCCTCGGGGTACCCAGCTTAGAGGTTTTTAATCCCACCTCGTCGTAGCCGATGGTATGAGTCTACACCGAACAAGTGGCTAGCTCGTCGCGATGTTTTGAATAGACTCAATAATCCATCTATAAACAGTTTCACAAGTTGGTATAGTAAAACCGGGACCGACATCTTAACGTGCTCTCCGAGGCACTATAGTGGTGTTGTCAAACAAATGTACATATTTTTTTTTATTAAAAACTCATTGGTACACACCGGGATTCGAACCAGGGACCTAAGTGTTTATATGTCCAAGGTCTAGCCAACTCGGCCACCACGTATATTACCACGTATAAACGTAGTCTTTTAAACCACTATCATGTTGTTTGTTTATGGCCCTAAAGGGTCGCTAAAATTTATTAACTTGTAAAGGGGTCGCGTACTTAAAAATAATGAAAAACACTGATATCGATAATCACCGGTATTCATAAAAACTTTTTGAGGTTAAATAACACTTTAGTTATAGAAGGATTTGTCTCTTTTTGTATAGAAGGGTTTGGCTATTTTATTATAAACACCGCAACCAGCTCGCCACTTGTTAGAATTTGCCGAATACTATCGGCGATATGAGGACGGGTTAATCCCTCCGCTGGGTACCCTGAGGCCGTATAAAAAATTCTCGGGAGCCAAATAGGCACCTGTGATGGTATTTATTATTTATTATGTGCGTAAAAGAGACTAAACCAATTTTAACTAAAGTGTTTTCCAAGGACTCCATAATCTTTTATGAATGAGGCCATAATGATTACTCGTTAATAAGCTTCTTATTTTTAAGTAGTTCGATTTTGAAGTCAATAATTGGTTATTATATACGTGGTGGCTGAGTTGGTTAGACCTTGGACTTAAAAACACTTAGGTCCCTGGTTCGAATCCCGGTATGTACCAATGCGTTTTTAATTTAAAAATGTATACCTATACATTTGTTTGACAACAACACTATAGTGCCTCGGAGAGCACGTTAAGCTTTCGGTCCCGGTTTTACTATACCAACTTGTGAAACTGTTTATAGATGGGTTATTGAGTCTATTCAAAACATCGCGACGAGTTAGCCACTTGTTCGTTGTAGACTCATACCATCGGCTACGACGAGGTGGGATTAAAACCCCTCCGCTGGGTACCCTGGGACCGTCTACGCGGTCTCGGGCGCCGTAAGGCACCCGAGATGATATGTATGTAATTGGTTATTAGGAGATGCTTACCCGAACAAACTAACCTAGACTAAGTATAGCTTTTATTTTATAGTTTGATTTATAAAATATTTAGTCCCGATATTATATTAGGTACCGTAATAAACACTTCATGCTATATAGAATATAATAATGAACGGAAACAATAATATTAATTAACTACAGCACCTAATAAATAAATAAAGACTTATATTAAATAAAATATTTCTTTTCCTATATTTTTATAATAAATCCTTCACGCAGCAGTGAACGTTCCAATAACGTTGGCAGTACCTTCTCGTAATTCTATTGCAATTATAAATATACTCTATTCCTATCATACTCGTAGATCACTGTCACACTAATTGGAATCTCTCAAAAATTCGTAGTATTGTACAAAGCAACGGACAATATTTAGCTTTAACGTGAAAAAATGTCCGTTATTTTGTTAACGGATATTTATGTATGTATGTATCATCACGGGTGCCTTACGACGCCTGAGACCGCCTAGACGGCCCCAGGGTTTTAATCCCACCTCGTCGTAGCCGATGGTATGAGTCTACACCGAACAAGTGGCTAGCTCGTCGCGATGTTTTGAATAGACTCAATAACCATCTATAAACAGTTTCACAAGTTGGTATATTGAAACCGGGACCGACAGTTTAACGTGCTCTCCGAAGCACTATAGTGGTGTTATAATACAACTTATCACACTATCATACATACATATCATCACGGGTGCCTTACGGTGCCCGAGACCGCCTAGACGGCCCAGGGTACCCAGTAGAGGGGTTTTAATCCCACCTCGTCGTAGCCGATGGTATGAGTCTACACCGAACAAGTGGCTAGCTCGTCGCGATGTTTTGAATAGACTCAATAACCCATTTATAAACAGTTTCACAAGTTGGTATATTGAAACCGGGACCGACAGCTTAACGTGCTCTCCGAAGCACTATAGTGGTGTTGTCAAACAAATGTAATTTTTTTTTTAAATTAAAAACTCATTGGTACACACCTGGATTCGAACCAGGGACGACCTCAGGGTACCCAACGGAGGGGTTTTTAATCCCACCTCAATGTAAACAACGGTATTCTGATTCTACGCCGAACTGGTGGTCAGCTCGTAGCGATGTTTGGATAGACTCAATAACCCATCTATAAACAGTTTCACAAGTTGGTTTAGTGAAACTGGGAGAGTTTAACGTGCTCTCCGAGGCACTATAGTAGTGTTGTTAAACAAATGTATTTTTTTATTATTAACTCATTGGTACACACCGGGGTTTGAACTAGGGACTCAAGTGTTTTTAAGTCGTAAGGTCTAACCAACTCGGCCACACACGGATAGTACTGATTTAAAAAAAAATTATGTAACCGTCTTGTCTTCATTACTACAAAGTTAAATGTTAAGATTCGTCTTCAGATTCACTTGAGTCACATCTAAATATAATTATTATATAATATGAAAGACATTACACACATATTGTTCTGGTCACAAACTAATTATTTCGATGAATTATCAATTGCGTCCATGTATTATATTTAGTCGCAATTAATTTAAGGCCCATTATTATTTCATCTCAATTTTTTCTACATGCCCATTCTCCAAACTCTACCAAACTGCGTGTTTTCTAAAATCGCATAAGTATTATTTTCAATGAGTATTTTTTTATTTAACTCTGCTTTCAACCTTCTCCTATTAAAACCTTCAATAAAATCTACCAGACAAGCAAGCAGATTAAATAATGAAATACTATAAAACAGACGAATTAATAGTTTTTAAAATCTTTTCCGGGACAGCCATTACCGAAAACAAATTGATCGCCATATAGGTAGCGATATAGGCACCAAGTTCTTTGGACAGATGCCTACCTGTTGCGTGCCACCTGTAGATCTGATATATTTCAATTATTCAGCCAGTTATCCCGACTGAAAATATCAAAATCAACCTGTAGCTTTTATGCTTTAAATGTTGTGATAGGATATTTATACTTAAATATAGAAGGTGAAGGTATTTACCCTTCCAATTTTATTGTTAACAATAAACTGGGTTTACAAATTATATATTGATTAAATTTTATGTTTATATTAAGTAAATTAATAGTATATTAATATTGTATTTATGAAATATAATATTTTGTTTTATTTCACACTGCACGGGTAGCCGGTTGACCTACCTGAAATCTGCAATTTTCTTGAAAACACCAAAAATAACATGAACTCGCGACGGAATAACAAATTTCGAATATTTTTCTAAAATCTGCACAGAATCGCAGCTCGTTAATTAGTGTCGGGAAACGTGTTTCCTCGGACAAGGCAATATTTTCTGTGCATCCTACGCTGTACTTAATTCTCACCTTTGCGCATGTCACAAACTTTAACCAAACTATTTTTGCATAAACGCAATTATGGAAAGAAAAACTATATACATAATTAAGTAAACATGTCAATAAAATTTAATAGATAGTTTTTTTCCTAAACTATATACAAAAAAAAGGAAATCTGGTCATTCTACGTAGATATATTTTGATGGCTGCGCAGAGGCGCTGCCAATGTCATAAATTCTACACTAGATGTAGTAAAGAAATGGAGACGTAAATAACATTATTAATTACTTTTCTGTTTAACTATTTGATTTTGATTTATTTTAGGTATACAATTTTATTTGGCCTAGATGGCCTCGGGGTACCCAGCGAAGGGATTTTTAATCCCAAATTTTAATCCTCGTCGTAGTCGATCGTATGAGTCCACACCAAACAAGTGGCTGGCTCGTCTCGATGTTTGGATAGACTCATCCCATCTATAACCCGTCTTTAAACAGTTTCACAAGTTGGTATAGTGAAACTGGGAGCTTAACGGGCTCTCCAAGACTTATAGCTGTGTTGATAAATAGCTGTATGGGGTTTGAACCAGGGACCTAAGGGTTTTTAAGTCTAAGGTCTAACCAACTCGGCCACCACGTATATTGAGGGCGTATTGTGATAGCGATAAATGCCGTTAAACAACAACTTATTTATCGATCGATTGATGGATTGAAATCAGCCCCGCTGAAGTTGGGTCGCTGCTTAGTGTAGGATGCAACATGTGTCTCCTAGGCAGCTTCACATCTTCCGAGGACAAGAGATGAGGCGAAACGAAGAGGTCAAGGCTGAAAACATCAAATACCGCAAATATTGTCATATCATAATTATTAATTACTACATATTTGAGCCGTTTGAAAAGAAACATGCAAAAAATAATATACAGGAGAATGTAATAAAATTGATGTTAAATACCTATTGCTACAACTGTCTTTTTATTTGTATAAAGTAGCAACTGTAGATTAGTTTTATATTTGCAATTTTTTTATGATATAATTCTTGTCTACCCATCTCTGTATATTAAGCCTCCGAGACGATTACGTGTCTGGTGGACGTATCAGTATATTTTAAATTATATAGTTCTGTAAAATACTAAGTATAGGAAGTTAGGAGTGATCCTGAATCCTATCCTACTCCTTACTATTAATAAAATTGTGAAGAATTACGAAGAAGTGGCGCCACTAAAGAGGAAACAAAATAAGGGATAGTCGGTGAACCGTAAGTCCTTCCTGTATCTGTATCTTTATCCCAAGCCTACAGTCAACCTACGGGATCTGTACGTACAACTGGTCAATGTCAAACGTGGAAGGAGGATTGGCGTTTTCCTCTCACAAAGAATAAGCCTAACAATACAGAGAGGAAATGTAGCCAGCGTTCTGAGCACTAGGTGCGCGAACAATGTGAGGATTATTTTTATTTTATCTATATGTTTTTATTTAGAATTTATTTTATTTTATTATTTTAACTTACAAATACAAAAGAGATACTCGTATATTTGTTTGAAAATGGGAGAAGCCATTCTCAAAAGCTGCGGGTTGGCTTAGAATAAAAATATAAATTTCTATTATACGAGCTGTGAGTATAATAATCAGGGGGTTAAGAAAGTAAGTGCTATGGATAAGCTGCGAAGATGGCGCAGTATATTTGTAGGTACAAATAAATAAATAAATAGCATACAACATTATATTTGGTCCAGTTATCTGATTTTTTTTTTTTTTTTTTTATATCTATTTGGATTAATAAATGCCTTTTATCTCGTATATAGCTACTTATTGTTTCTTTTAATTTTGGAACGAAATGTCAAACATATATTATTACTCTGAGCTGCAGCCATATTCTGTTTTCACTCCTAGAGCATTGTTTCGTATATTATAATGGTTTTGCTCTTACTTTTTATTTTGGTTTTTGTATGGCGGAAGGCCATTTTCTGTTCTCATTTTTGGAAAAGCGATTCTAGTATTTATTTATAATTTCATGGATAAATATTCGGTCACCTATTTATTATACAGGGTGAATTTGAAAGGATGTACTTTGGAAAGGATGGGCTAATATGACGTTCTGCTGATAAAATCGAACAACTTCTTCCATGGAACCATGTGTCGCAAATGAAAAAAAAATTTGGCTTCCCCATACAAATTGGTCATTTTAACATTACTAGTTTGTATGGAGAAGGAAATTTGTTTTTTCATTTGCGGCACATGGTTCCATGGGAAAAGTTGGTCGTATTGATCAGTAGAACCTCATATAAGCCCAAAGTACATCCTTTTAAAGTCACCATGTATGTACTCACTCGAAAGCCTATCTATACTATTTGTTTAGATAGGATTCCGTATAGGTACTATATAAAATAAGAATGAATGGAAGTATGAAAAAATATTTATTGCCCAAAAGCTTAATACTACATAGGCGAGCTTAATGCCTTAGGCATTATCTACCAACTAACCTTTGGGAGATTGAACAATGACAGGCACCTACTGTGAGTGGTAATGTAAACATATAATAAATAATACAAAGATATATATATATAAATTATTAGGTAATATAACAATACATTAAATTTAATAGTGTACATAAATTATAATAGATATATACATAAATAAATAAATTCGCAAACAGTAAAAAAAATGTTAACAGTTTTGATTATTGAGGAGAAAAGAGAAGATGGATTTTAAAAGAAGCCGTAGTAACTTTTGTTCGAATTGACAGGGGATTTTAGGGGAAGATTGTTCCAGAGAAGAATAATAAATAATATACGACATTTTACACATAGGCACTGCTCCCGAGTGTGAGTTTTCTAACTATTACTTTGCGTTTGAGTTAACTAAAATTTGTATGGAAAATAGTTTAGCGCCCCAAGCGAAAATTTTGAGAACTAAAACAAGCGTGTGATTGGTGAAAATTTTAACGCAGAAGTTAACTCGAAAGTAAACGTAAAAGAAACTTACACAAGGGTTACTAATTAAGCTTTAGGCTTATACTATGTGTACCTAACAGAAACAACGATGATACACATACATTTTATAAACACCCAGTTCATGGTACAGCGTACTGAAAAACGTATTAATAGTTTTACCATGACTGGGAATCGAACCCACAAACTCCGAATGTACAACACCAACAGCAAAGAGCCAACTAGGCCACGGGAGCGGTTAATATAATTAAAGTTCATGCTAACTTTATACTACAAGGTACATTAGTCTATGAAATAACTTGATAACTACAAGACAAGTAGTGTTGCCAGATGTCCCGCTTTTTGCGGGACGCTCCGTATCTCGACCCCTAAAATGCGTCCCGCCATCACACTGAACGAACGCCCAAGATCCCCTTTTAATTAAATTAATACCTATTTTTGCGAAGAACGCAAATAAATATATACTTAGTTTACTTGAAAATAAAAAACAATTAATAGATTGCTCTCGGTGAAGTCAGTTAATATAAATTGTAGCTAACCATTTTTTATTTCTAACTCCCGGTTTTTTCGTACCAGTCCCGCTTTTGTTTTATAGAAGTTCCGACAGGTATTTAAAAAAATGGGTCTGGCAATACTACCTATAAGCTTCCATGCCCTTGTACCTTGATAATGAATTTAAACAGACAATATGTGTAAATTTATATTTAGATGCGTTCCTGGTCGATGAAGTTATGAATTGTAGTCCGATTAGCTAACAACGCCTTACTCCGAATAAACTTCCTTAATTGGTGTCCTAGGCAGACTTATGACAATGTTACAAAGTGACAAAGAGCGCACAATAAGCGATGTTTCCATAGTTATTAGGGACTAAAATTTATTACTCAATATGGAAACTCATTCTCGGATCAGGGGTGCGATTTTTTAATGTCACCGATGAGTTTGATATCTCCAGTGAGATAAATATCACCGGTGACTAGGAAATCACGATTTATCAAAAGTCCTATTTTTGAAAGTCATATATATATGCGGTACCAGAGGCTCCACCATGGGTTTGCGCATTGTTGAAACGTAACGTATTAATTTACGCCGCTTTATTTTTGGTAACAGGGTTGAATAAAGCGATCCTATTGGTTGTTGCTCACGTATACGTAAATGAATACGTTACGTTTCTACAATGCGCAAACCCATGGTAGAGCCTCTGCTTACAAATAATTTCTTATTCACAAGAGCTACTTGCGTTTCGTTACCCGAAGAACATATTGTATGTCGTTCTTGTTTCTCTATCATAATAATTGACAGGTTTATGCTAAAACATGGTGGTGTTATCTGTCATCGGTGACTTTATTTACGAGTGCTCTTTTTTTTTTTAATTTATTTTACGGCTCGGATGTATTGATATCATAGGCATAATATTTTAGTCACTCGATGAGATTCAGAAATTATTAGTAATCGATGATGATGACCGCTTTATGCAACGAGGCTATTTCACCATAAACCCCGCAACAAGATCGCCACTTGTTAGGTGTTGCCTCCGAATACCATCTGGTGTCACTGGGTACCCGTTTAAACGGTTCTTGAAGGTACCCGTGATGGTTTTTATTTTATTTTTAGAAATTGATGACTTTTCTGACATTTCAGTGATATTAATCATCATATTCATATTTGGTCACCATATTCAAGAAAAGCGGCCCCAGCCCATTGGTGAAGTCACTGCGTAACTGATAACAAGGTTAAGCAGATGATAACAAGACCGGGCCTGGGATGGGTGACAGCTTTATACAACGAGGCTATCTATCTAAATTCAAAGACCATCTCAGGTGATATCTCAATAATTCCTATACCAATTGGGGAGGTCATTCCAGTGGGTAACTCAAAATTAGGATGGGATGAATTAGAACTTTAAAATGTTGTTGAAAAGGTCTCCCGTATCAGCAGCTAAGTCACCCAATTTAATTTTTGAGTGGTAACCACTAGAAGAGTGTTTGTTTTTCACATATGTCCAGAGACAATTAGGATTATGTTTGATTAAATTTTCTGCTCCGGCAATGTACGAAAAAAAACATTTCCGTTCCAAAATCTTAGCCCTTTTTATTAGCAAAGAGTAAAAAATTAATAGTTCATTAATTTTTTTATTAGTTCATTATTTTGTAAATTAGAGTTCTTTGAACAGTCAGGAGTGAAGGTGGGTAGTTTATTATTAAAGCTTCATGGCGGAGACCTCATATACTAATGTATCCGTACTATGAATAATTGTTACAGGAACACTACAAATGGCCAAGTCTATAATTATTCTGTTAATGTTATGAATACTGTTATATTAATATAAGTTATAAATTTATGGAATCAAAAAAAAGCTTCTGTGTGTCACCCAATAAGTAATATAAAGATAATATTCTCCTCTCAGCAAAGGGCTGCCAACAAAGAGGCCCACTTGGTCCTGTTATATTTAGTCTTATTACCAGACCACCCAATAATATAAAAACTAAATTATAAATTCAACTTGTACCTATCGTACGTGTCGTATCGTATCGTGTATATGTACTATATACGTATGTAACTTGTAGTGGTACCTTGATGATGGAACTATTGGAGGCGAATTTCGAACAGTTATAGAAGATTTTCAAAATATAATAAATAAATTTAAATCTATAGGTCTCGAAATAAATTTAACTAAATTTGAACTAAATTTAAAAAATTCATTAGACCCCATTAAAAAAAAAAAGTATTTAATTTTTTTTTATTAACAGTATAGCATTCGGAATAAAAATACTTACTGATGACATGCTTCAGATTTTAGGGGCACCAATTTTAAATGAAGCTATTCCAAATTACGTCCAGGAACAACTAAATTTAATTCGAATTCTAAACGCTTATTCCAAATTTAACCTCACATGGCACTTTTCATCACCCGTTTTTATTTGTTCGTTCCAAAATTTACTTATGTCCTTAGAAGTTCACCGCTTTGGAAATTTCCTGACCAATAACTTTTATTAGATAACCTTTTACAAAAAACATTAATGGAAATTCTAAATTGTCCTATGAACGACCGAATATGGTCTCAGGATTCCCTCCCTATTCGTTTCGGAGGCCTGGGAATACGTAAAATAATAAACATATCACTATCAGCATTTCTATCATCTGTACACGGCTGACCTCCACGGGAATATTATTAATCATTTTCTTTGGGTTCTGAGGCGTCATGTCAGAAGCAAGAGATGCTTGGTCACTGAAATTCCCTAACATTGACTTACCTATTTCACCAAATATTCAACGTCTATGGGATGAGCTGCTCTGTAAATTATTACATGCAAATCTTATATCATCATCGAGTAATGAGACGAGCACGCTCCTGTAAGTTGCTACAAGAGAATCGGGTATCTGGTTAGAGACACTCCCTTCTACATTATTTGGAAAACTACTGGACAAAAGCCTGCTGGAGTACCGGCAATACTCGAGCCTATTGGCATTATGCGTAGCGATGGCAATAGACCGGATAGTATGACTGTTGGTCCATGGAAACTCGGAAGGTCACCGGTGTGGGATGCAACATATGTAGACACACTTGCTCCATCTCACATTCAGTCTACATCTTCGAGTGCTGGACGGCGGTCTCTGCCGAGAACCTCAAACGGTCTAAATATGTCAACCTAAGTGATGGATATCTATTTGCACCGTTTGGGGTCAAGATGATGGGACCGTGGGGGCCTTCAGGTAAAAGTATGGCCAAGGAGTTATCCAGGCGTCTGAAAGAGAGGTCAGGTGGCAGGAGAGCTGGCTACTATTTCTGCCAACTAATTAGTGTGGCAATTCAGCGGGGAAATCCCCAGCTTACTTGGAACTATTCCGGACGGTTCTTCATTAGAAGATATTTTTTGTTTATAATATTTATTTAGTTATACCAAGGGCTCTTGATCACCGGACGCAAAGGCTCTTGCTAAAAAAATCGGTAAGCTATTGAGCAAAATATCCGGAAACCGAGAGTCCAAGGCATTCTTTGTCCTAAGAATAGCTTTTGAGGTCCAGCGGAGAAATGTAGAAAGTATTCTCGGCACTCTCACTCAACAACCGACTCACACTAGAATTATTTTTAATTATTATTATGTTTTGAAAATATAACTAATGTATAGTTTTTATACCTTAGTTTAAAAATTTTATGACAAGTTAGTTTTGAAAAAGCATAAGTGAATAAGAGACACAATTATAAGGAGCGTGCGAAAATGCAGCAGCAATACAAATGGGTTTGAGGATTCTATTGAAATTAATTCGTAGGTGGTAATAATGTGAGAACAAAAGGCATAAGCTTAGAACAAAAGGGACATGTGTCGAAAATCATTTTCAGACATACATATTCACAATAGTTTTAAAGTTAATTTTACTTATTTTAACATGGTTTTATTTAATATTTTGGTCGTAATATATTTTAGTTTGTTAAAATTACTTAGCGAAAATATACGTGGTGGTCGAGTTGGTTAAACCTTAGACTTAAAAACACTACTCTTGAACCAGGGACCTATGGTTCAAACCCCGGTGTGTCTGAACCAATGAGTTTTTAATCTAAAAAAATATGTACATTTGTTTAACAACATCACTATAGTGCCTCGGAGAGTCCCAGTCCCAGTTTCACTATACCACCTTGTGAGACTGTATATAGATAAGTTATTGAGTCTATCCAAACATCGCGACGAGCTAGCCACTTGTTCGGTGTAGACTCATACTATCGGCTACGACGAGGTGGGATTAAAAACCCCTCCGCTGGGAACCTAAAAAGGCCATATAAAGCCGTCAAGTGACCTAGTCCTGTTTCGGTTTTAGTCTTGGGGTTCAACGGTTTTGACGAGATTACTGCATCGATTTCTTTTCGAGGTGGTAGTCTCCTTTCAGTGTGCGGTTACGAAATGGATGGTTTAATTGACGATAAGGCAGCGAGTATATTAAAATATACTCGTAATGCAGTTCGTCTTTGTCGCCGCCCATTTCGTAATCGCATAATTTAGCCGGAATAGTGGGAGCAAACAATGTTGTTTAAGAACAATTATTGATTGACCCCATTCATGGACTTTGTAGGTCTACTTACCACCAGGTAGATACAAGGTCACATGCCGTGCTCCAATAAAAAAATAAAATATATATATATAGGACCATGGACAATTTGTAGAAAAAAAAAATATTGGTAAGTTTTTTGTAATTATGTATTTTTAAGTATTTTGTTTTTGTAAATCTTTTTTTTTTTAATCAGAGCACGGTATGTGACCTCACATGTACCTGATGAAAAGTAGTATGAAGGTCCAAGAACAAATGCAACCAACAATTGCGAGCTATGTACGTAACCGTTGATTGCACCCATTATACCGGCTTAAGATGCCTATACACGCTTCGTTTAAAGGGGCTCTAGAGAAAAATCAGGCGAGGCGACGTGTCGTGTCGCCTTCAATCAAAACTGTATAGATTTTGGCAGGTGACAGCGTACCTCACGCTTACTGTCACTGTCAAAATCCATACTTTTTGACTGAGGCGAAGCGACATGTCGCCTCGCCTGCTTTTTCTCTAGAGCCCCAGGACTCGAGATTATAATAAGAAGGAAACACGCAAGCAGCTAGAGCATTCCACATTTTAATAGTGCGACAGATATACGAATCAACAATTTTTTAGGTACCTGTTCAAAATCATCACTAAAATAATTACTAATTATAAAATATAGTTTATTTGTTACATTGGAAAAGAGAGAGAAAAAAATATATGAGTAATTATGTTACATGCTTATAGAATACAATTACATTACATGGTAGTGTGTGTGCTGAAGTAAGGGTAGACGTTCCGCCGCTGCACTCGGCATAACCTGTGTCGCGGTACTCACAGTGGTCGGCCAGTTAAGTGCGAGCAATTTACTTAACGTATATAGAATAGTAATAGTTAAAGAAATTATTTATTTATTAATAACGCAAAAAATAAGCCAATAAACGTGGTGTGTGTGTGAGTCAGTCAATTATTTTTTGTACCAGTGAATCTTTTAGAAGTAAGGATTCGCGTTCATCAAATTAAAGGGTACCCTCGTGGTTGTCGAGGACTACGGGTATGTAGTATATGTTTCCATTATTTTTTACCTGATCATAATATTATTTACTAATCCAGAAAACCTTTAGAACTAATGCTAACGAGGTGGGAAATTTTATTGAAAGTTTGTCAGTTCTGCTCTATAGGTAGTTACTTGACCCGTGACTTTTTCTTTTGTAGAAGAACTAAATTTACTTAATATAATCCTGAACACCATTCCCGCTTAATAAACACGCTTAACACATTTAACTATTAAAATAAGACTATCAATAAAAAAGTACTAAAATATTCCATAAAGCTTTTAAAAGTGAGATTTACGCATTTGCACATGCAAACATAGAGATGCAAAAATATAATCCGATATTAAAAAATGGTATGAAATGGATGAGAAAGCATTAGTAGACTTAATACGGACGTGTTTTAATGATACTCCTTTAAAACCTCGACTCCATGCATAATTTATACCTATTAAAATAAACGACACATATATATCTATAATAGAAGATCACATATTTGTGCCGTTTGGCGTAGAGAGGGGCTGAAAAACCAAGGTTTATTTAGGCTCAAGGTTTATTTAGGTGCAAATAAATTTGTTAAAGACATAACTACTCGTCTTATACTACTCTGATGAGAGAGCTGTCTCAAGTCTGAACGTCTAAAAATGTATTTAATTAAAGAAATACGTCTAGTAATATTCGTTGTCTCTTGTGAAGAACTTATGGATATCAGTCGTATATTACTCATTGGTGGCTGCGTGTTAGTCATAAGCAAGGTCGTGCTGTGTCAGCAGCGACAGCGCGGCAGTCGGCAGTGGCAGCGCGGCAGTCGCCGACATTCGGCAGAGCAGATTACTTTTATATGTATGCTAACTTTACTTAGGCCAGGTTCAGAACTAGGATCTGATCGACTATCAACGTGGAAATTCCTATGGTCGGATTAATAGTCATTGCTTAGCCTTAGCCATTGCTTGTAACTGACAAAAAATAGTTTTTTCATATGCAGTTTGACAGTCCGAAGCATCGGCTAAGCATTAGCAATTGCTTAGCAACGACTATTATTCCGACCCCTACTACTGCTCCTACTACCAACGCTCAAAATACCGAGCTGGAAATTAACCATGCACAGGTAACTGTTATGTAGAATCATTGGCTGAACTTCCATCGTTAATTCAAACTATTAATACAATAAAGGCTAAACTAATGGACTTAAAGGCAACTTGTGAGATCTCCAGTAATGAAATCGACGGATGGTATTTCATGGTATTTGGCATTTATTCTCTGTAATTTTTGACCAACGAAAAAGTCGTGGTACAGTGTGAGTAAGCTTGCACGTGTGTCACCGCGTTGAGCCGAGCAAGTACACGAACTATAAAACCGTGACTTTATCTAATCTCCGGGCCTTTAAAGTTGAGACTACGAGAACTACTTACACGAGACAAAACAGTTGCTAGACCGTATTGCAATAAAATACCTTAATTAATAATTATTTAGATGGGATAACTTATCCCATCATGGGCTTTGTATGTCTGCTTAACATCAGGTAGATACAAGGTCACATGCTGTGTCTTGTTGGGTATTGAACTGGGTGAACTATTCGCCCTTTTTTAGTGCATATTAAAAAATGGTATTGACTCTCTAAATAGACTATAGAACAATAAATAATCTAACATTTTTAGAATTTGTGTCTGTTTGTAGGGACATCATTTAAAAACTACTTTAACGATTTTAAAATATTCATTTTTTTTGTAAAAGAGCACGGCAAGTGACCTGGTATCTACCTGATGTTAAGCAGACCTACAAAGAACATGAATGTGGTCGATTAATAAATTGTGTTTAATCGTAATAATCGCTCCCACTATGCTGGCAAAACAATGCGGTTACGAAATGGGCGGTAACGGGAAAAAAAATGCATTACATTCAGCTTTTATTGGAACACTTTTAGATAAAAAATCACTCACAATAGCAGTATCCCTAAGTCCGGTGCCCGCATCGTTCACCACATCAGTGCCGATGTGGTAAACCTGTAGATTCCCTAGGCCACCATGGACTTTCTTGCGGCCGAAGCGCCGGACGCATCTCCAGACACACTGCCCTTAATGACATTATCCGAAGAACTTTTGTCATTGCTGGAGTACCCGCAATTATAGAACCTGTTATTTAATTTATTATAATATGTGTATATTAATTTACAGACACATTTAATCTCTCCCCTTTACCAGTATACGACGACAAAGTGGAGGGACAGCCTTAAACAGCCACATTTGATTTCTACCTTCACCAGTATACGACGACAAAGTGGAGGGACAGCCTTAAACAGCCACATTTGATTTCTACCTTCATCAGTACACGATGACACAGTGGAGGGACAGCCTTAAACGGTCACATTTGATTTCTTCCTTCACCAGTACACGATGACAAAGTGGAGAGACAGCCTTCAACAGTCAAATATGATTTCTTCCTTCACCAGTACATGACGACAAAGTGGAGGGACAGCCTTAAACAGTCACATTTGATTTCTTCCTTCACCAGTACACGACGACAAAGTGGAGGAGCAGCCTTAAACAGCCACATTTGATTTTTTTCTTCGCCAGTACACGTTGTAAAGTAGAGGGATAGCCTGGCACTCTTCTTGCGACATGCAGCCCCACAGATCCTATGGATATACATAAATCCAAATCAAAATCATTCAGAATATATTTTGCTACAAAATCACAATTACAGATAAATAAAATAAAATAGATTAATATGTTTATATAAAAGTACCTTGTATATATATATATATATATTTTAAATAATATGTAGGACAAATTACACATATTGCTCTGGTCACAAACTAAGCTCTAGGCTTGTACTATGTGTACCAGAAGCAACGATATAATACATATTATATTTTATAAACACCCAGACCATGACAAACTGTACAGAAAAAACGAACTAATATTTTTTGCCATGGGTGGGAGTCGAACCCACGACCTCCGGATACAACGCCAAAGGCGCAACCACTAGTCTACGGAGGCTGTCAATATATGTTTTTTAATGTTTTCTATTATTCCAATAAATAAATAGATAAATTCTAATATGTGAAATCTACGAATAACACAGAACTACTACTACTCAACTTTGCAAATATGCTTTCCACAACGCAAGTGACGATGCTACATGCGACAGCTGCGGCGACTCGCACTTAGCCAGACGGCTGCCGGCCAATGGTAGTACCGCCAACTGCATTACTGAGTCGCTGTGCGGTAATCTGAAACTAAATACTTACGTCAACAAGTGAATATTGTCTTAAGTTTTTTTTTTGATCTAAAAAAATATTATGAATTACGCTTTGAGTCCTTCACCAATGATATTATAATTAAAAAAAAGAGGTATATCAGAAATACCAATAAAATGGTAATCTATGATATATATTATTTGTTATTTTAGACTTAATTTTAAAGTCGATAAAACTGGAATACCACCAACTTAAGTATAAAACAAATGTTAAGATCAACAAATATATATTATATACTAGCTGACCCGCGCAACTTTGTCTGCGCGTTTAAATTAAACTGTTTACGCAGCGTACGCTCTTAAAAGGAATAATTTTTCCCCGTTTTTGCAACATTTTTCTTTGTTACTCCGCTCCTATTAGTCGTAGCGTGATGTTAAGCCTATAGCCTTTCTCGATAAATGGATTATCCAACACGAAAATATTTTTTCAATTCGAATCAGTAGTTCCTGAGATTAGCGCGTTCAAACAAACAAACAAACTCTTCAGCTTTATAATATTAGTATAGATATATATATATATATTAATATTTGTAAGGTGATGTGATTAGGGATGTAAAGTTTTTAAAAATATCGATGTCGATAGGTATTTATCTTAATAATTAAGTCGATATAATGACAGGGTCGATCTCGTCATTTTGCTACACAAACTGCAGCATCTCGGAATTCGTGGCAATTTGTATCGTTGGGTTTGCTCCTATTTAGTAAATAGATCTCAAGCAGTCCGTATTGGAGCTTGTAGATCTAACTTTGTTAAGATTACGTCTGGGGTACCACAGGGCTCGCATTTAGGGCCGTTATTTTACAATGCATACTTATATGATATATATAGTGTGATTAATAATTCGTCTTATTTAATGTATGCCGACGACACCAAGACTTTCATTAAAATTGATAGTGTTAGTGACTGCTTTAAGCTCCAAAATTATTTAAATAATTTATTTCAATTTTACGAGAGAAACAGAATAAATATATACACTTCTAAATGTGTTCACATTACATTCTCACGTAATAGGAATATGATTTATTATAAATATAATATTGGTGGATCTATTATTGACAGAGTTAGAGGATTTAGGAGTGAACCTCGATTCTAAATTGTTTTTTGATCGACACATTGAGGCTATTACCAACAAGGCCTACCTGGGTTTCGTCATGAGGGTCTGTGAAGCTTTTAGCGACGTTCATTGTATTAAAATAGTCTACTATGCGATGTGCGTAGTGTGCTCGAATATCCGAGTTGCTGTTGGTCGCCTAAACACACAGTTTCTAAAGACAAAATTGAACGTATACAGTCTATCTTTCTAAAACATCTTAATTACAGAACTAAGACAAGAAGTGTGTAGTGAATATCTGGATTTGTGCCGGAACCATAAACTTCTTCCCCTCAATGCCATACATCAACTCCTGGACATATTGTTTTTGCACGCTCTGGTTAATGGAAAGATAGACTGTAGTGAGTTGCTAAGCCAAGTGTCACTCAAGACACCGAGTTTAAGAACCCGCGTAACTGCTAGAACACTGTTTAATGTCGCTGGCTGCTCCACGAATTATGCACGAATTCATAATTATATATATTAAATAATTCGGTATTACCGCGGATCGCCAAACTATATAATGATTCGTCGAAGTTGATGTTTACAGAGGTAGTAAGCAATAGTTCAGACGCGCTGTTATTGACCGATTGAATGCTGAATTATGAGTTATTAATAATTATATTGTGGCTGATGTTCCTATACTTTGTTTATTCACAAACAAACACACACACCACGCACATCAATAAATCATACACAAAATATACATTCACATAAACAAATGTTTTTGCTTTTCCTAGGTTATTAGTATTGTATGTTTCTTGTGTATTTTTGCTTAGATTGCTAAGATAATTGTGAAGATTGGTTATTGGTCATTTGAATCATATTATGTATGTAGTGTTCTAATGCATTTTTGTATCGCTGTAAATTTTCTTGAATAAATAATAATAATACATAGGACAATTTAGAGAAATTGCTATAATCACAAACTCACAGATCTTGACAAATTGTACAGAAAAACGTAGGTACTAATATTTATTTGCCATGGTGGGAACCATGGCCTCCGGATTTACAACACTACACCATTTCTGGCATGCAATTTTACAAAATGTACAATAGATATAAATATATTAAATGTTTAAAGAACCCACGAACCCACGAACCTCGCTATCGCGGCAAGGCGCTCAACCGCTGAGCCAACCAGGTGCCAGTGACCCCTCACGAATTTTGTCATTGATATCAGATTATCCTAAGGAATTTATAAAAATGCATAAGACATATAGATATACATTTACAGTCTCAAAAACAGCCTCATACTCCGATTCATACCAATGGTGAGTATACCAAATATATCATCATTCTCAGCCTGTTACTAGACATTACTAATTGTACTATTATTTCTTCTGTGACGTTACTTACATATTTTTTATTAGGAATAAAATTCAGTGTTTAGTTAGACTAGAAAGACTACAAATAGCTCTCCCAGGGTTGCCTTTGCTGAAATAATTTAATTTAACCATATCGTCTACATTATTAGCAAAACAAAGTGAACAAAGAAGAACAAAGAGCGTTTATTTTTTTATTTGTTTTGCAATGCATAAAATAATAATGCCTTTTAGACATTTTATTGTTCATATTTTTTTACTTTAATTTTTATTAAGCATTTTTCTAAAGGGATTTTTTAAATGAGTTTTTGTATATTTCGCTTATAAAAATAATCGTTTGCCCTATAGTATTTTTCTATATATACGTGTAAAATAACTTTCAGTTTGGGATTACTCCCCTTGTGTCCTCGTTCAGGTGCCCCGTGGTTTCTTGGAGCACGGTCTGATATTGAATTAGGTAGGCGAAGCTAAATTATTTGCATATATCGAAAATGGTATTATACATTTGTCAGTTATAGTAAAATTAAACATACTTAATATAAAAATAAAATCTAACTATTAAAAAACCCTCAAGACCTACCAAAATTTTTTTTTTTTTATGATCGCTGCCCAATAGACTGGCGTTACCCCGTTGAATTGCCAGGCTAATTAGTTGGCCAAAGAAAAAGCCAGCCTGTTGCTCACCAGATCAACCAAACGCTTAACGATATATTAATTATATGTAGAAATAAATTAAATACTCCTAAAACCCATAGGTACGAAATGGCAGGGTTCCATCCGAGATTTTAGGATCCTGTTTTTGGTTAACAAATGGGGTTAAGTCTTCTCAATTAATTTGTTAATTTTCTAAATTAGAAATAATATTCATGGGTATAGAAAAAAAAATCGCTTATTATTAAATTACTCAGGAATGATTTCTCAAGTTAACTTGTATGAGGAACTGTCAAATATTATTCATTCGCTAAACAAGTTCTCTGTGAATAACTATATCTAAATAACTTTAAAAATTTGTCATTATTTATATTTTTATTTACTTAATCTTAATCGATGAATCTCATCGTCGATTAATTTACAAGCTGAACAAGTGGCGAGCTCGTCGCGTTTTTTATTTATTCAGTAGAATAAATATTATAAGAGGTAAAGTTCGTGAGTTTGTGAGAATGTAGGAGGTAATCTCTGGATCTACTAAATAGATTTTGAAAATTCTGTCACTAATAAAATGCTACATTATCACTGAGTGATATAGGCTATGATTTATTTTCAAAAATATTAGGAATCCGTTCGATAATATCAAATATAAATTATAATATCTATAAGTTTCTTTAAATCGCGTGCGCTGCGAAAACTGTTGATGATAGAATAAAATAATGTACTGCAGATTCATAGAACACATTAATATCTACAAAAAGTTCGCGGTACGATAAGAATATGTCCAACTATTATAGTTATGTCACTATAACAGATTCTTTATGTATGAAAGTTAATAGAAATTCCAATAGAAATTAGACCACGTTATTAGTACCTACCTTGGTATTAATCCTTATCCAAATAAATCACTTTGTATTCGAGCTTGTTTCTGTACCTATAGGTCAATTTTTGAATTATTCAAATCGGACGTTCTATTCAAAAGATGATTCATTCATGAGTTAAAAAAACGACAAGTGCAAAAATTCGCTTGCAAAGGGTTTTCGTTTGTGTTTTTTTCTGAAACGTTTTGGTACCTACTAATATTAATTTAGTTTCAATGTTTGAGTGAATACCTAAGACCTTATTTTTCAATGAAAACGGTTCAATAACTTCTGAGTAATAAGAATTTAAACTATAATACCCTATTAGGTAGGGTCAATAAGATCTACAGTAGATAGACGATAACGACCAGTTATTTACGAGATATTTGATGTGGGCAGACAGATTTACAGACACCGGAGTTTCACTATAAGGGTTCCTTTGAAGGTACAGATTTCAAACTTAATGTTTTAGTTAAGGACTTAAAGAAAAAAAAAGATACGGGCGACACGACACGACGGTTGATATTTAACGCGGGAGAAACCGCGCTATATTATAAATTTCCACCTTTGGCAAAAAAAAATAGTACGTTTTCTGAATTATTTTTCTTTTTAAACTACTCCTGTAAAGGGTACAAAAGAAAACAATAAATATTCAAATCGACCAAGCCGTTATTAAGTTTTACGTTAATAACGAACGTCGTCGATTAATTTTTAGTGACGTCACTTTCGTTTTTATCGTTGCAGAAATAACCAAAAAGAGACAATAATATAGATACACCAATAAGATAATAAATTTGTTATCTCCCTCTCTTTCACGCTTCTGCGACGTTCGAGCGTAAAAAGCTACCATGCTCTTGGCTAAGGGGAGTTCAGGTGGCATGACACTTGTGCCGTAGAAACGAGGGCGTGCCCTGATTGGGCACGCCACGTGTATACCTAACAGTAGCGCCATCATACGTGAACAGGCCTGTATCTTTTCATCAGCAGTGGCAGCCGCGGTAAAGCCTGAAAACCTAAAGCGGGCCAAGAACGCCAGTGTTTTGAGCTCCTTTGCATTTCTAGGTTTTGCAGTGGAAAGTTTAGGCGTGTTGTGCCAAAGATTTTAAACAATTTATTTCTAAAATCTTGAAGGCAAAGACCGGAGAATCGCGTGCCGGAGCTTTCTCTCTTCAAAAGGTAAGCCTGGAAATTCAAAGGGGCAATGCCGCCGGCGTTCTCGGAACACTACACCCTCTGCCGGTCTAGACGAGTACTATAGCCTATAGGACGAATACCTCTATTATTATTTAATTTTATGTAAAGATTAGATGTACTTACGTAATGTTTTCTTTGAAATTAAATAAACTTATATACCTACCTATACGATTAGATTATGATCTTAAATAGACCACCACGAAAATCTGGGAGCGATCAATGTTGTTCAAAAATAATTATTGATTGTCCCCATTCATGGACTTTATAGGTTTGCTCACCACCAGATACAAAGTCACATGACATGCTACAATAATAAAAAAAAAATGGTACCCTGGAACATTATGAACTTTAAGTCATACCCCCAAAAACAAATTACACAAAACTTCTTAGGAAATGTATTGATATGAGTCAAAAGCGTCATAATGAAAACTTTATTAATAAATTTAAAAATATCTGCAAAGCTACTTGGGAAATTATTAAAGAACAAACTGATATGATAAATGTAAAAAAAACAATTAATAAAATTAAAACCAGTCTACAGGATTTATTTATGATTTATAGTTCAGTACAGCGAAACAACAAAGTAAAGAAACATTTCTTTTGCCAACTCTATGCCTTTGTAATAAGGTTTCATTAACAATGATATCGGTTACTATAACGTTTGCTGCCCACTGTACGCTCTGTGCACATACTAATAAAAGCATTATAATAAAATTTAATTCTACAGGATTTATTTATGATTTATAGTTCAGTAGGTACAGCGAAACAACGGAGTAAAAAAACATTGCTCTTTGCCTTTGTAATAAGGTTTTATTAACAAAGATTTGAAATGATTGCCTTTGTACATAACTTTTGTTTACTGTGCAAAAAAGTGTTAAAATAAAATAAATAAATAAATGATATCGGGTACTATAACCTTTGCTGCCCACTGTACGCTCGGTGCACATTCTAATATAATCGTTGTAAAATAATTAGCTTGACAACACTGTGCATAACACACTAAAATAAAATACCTAACACGTGTAACTCACGAAAACGATGCTTTGATGACACAGAAAACACAACTCAGAAGTTTTGCCATCTCGAACGTCTAAAAAGTTAAAAACGTGCAAATATTGTTTTCAGTGATATCAAAGTTTTTTTTAATGAAAAAAACACGTAAATATTAGTAACTCGTTCCTAATTAAATACTCTTTTTATAAAAAAAATCTATTAATTCTTGAAAAGACCCCAAAGTTTGATTTATGATTCTAAAACAACATAGCAAACAAATACCGACACAATAACTGGATCACTAAGGGTTTAAAAAGTCCTGCGCTATAAAGAGAAAACTACTTCTTAATTACTACAGTAATCGTACATCTCAAAATAAATATATATTTAAAAATTACACAAAACTTCTTAAGAAATGTATTAATATGAGTCAAAAGCGTCATAATGAAAACTTTATTAATAAATCTAAAAATATCTGCAAAGCTACTTGCCAAATTATTTAAACAAACTGATATGATAAATGTAAAAAAAAGTATATTTTTATTAGCGCTTTTCGCAAAAATAGGTATTATTGAAATAAAATTATAAACGATATATTTCGCCACAGGCTTCTTCAGTCGTTTCACATATTATTTTATAATAAATAATTATCTTACATCTACATTTTACATGTTTAATTACTAGTGTTTCTCTACCAGCATTCATATCCTCCGCTTATAGTGTTAAAGACCTCATTGGAAAAATTCTAGATCCATCACTTGGTGATTTTGAGGTCTCACGCCTAACCGAGGCTAGGAATGCTTGGTCAAATAATTCTCCATCAATAAACCCCCCCTATCACTTTATCTTCACAAAAATTATGGGACGAGCCGCTTTGCAAATTAGTATAACAAAGTCTAATGAATGGTGCAGATACCTTTGCAGAGCGTGCTCGTCTTCTAGCTGCTGCCCAATGGGAATCTGGGCAATGGTTGCAGGCATTACCATCATCAAATATAGGTACACTACTTGACCGCACAGCACTTCGTTTAGGTATATGTTTACGCTTAGGTGCAATCTCAAATCTTCCACATCGCTGCCAATGTGGAGAGATGGTCGACCAACTTGGTCACCACGGCCTTTCATGCGTTAGGAGTGCCGGGAGAATTTCGCGACACGCCAACCTAAATCAGATCATTCATCGGGCTCTTACTACTATCTCTATCCCCTCCATTCTGGAACCCAGCGGAGAGACGATGGCTAGAGACGATGGTTAAGAGGCCTGATGGAATGACACTGGTACCCTGGACGGATGGACGGTGTTTGGTATGGGATGCAACTTGCGCCGATACCTTTGCACCGTCTTATTTGCCATGGACTTCGCAGAAGATTGGCGCTGCTGCTCACTCGGCGGAAAATCTCAAACGGCGCAAATATGCGGCTCTCACTAGAGATTACATATATGAGCCGTTTGGGGTCGAAACCATGGGACCGTGGGGACCAGGAGCTCAGGCTATATTTAAATATATTTCTAAGCGTTTGGTCGACATATCTGGTGACCGACGAGCTGGCTGCTTTTTTGCACAAAGAATCAGTATAGCAATTCAGAGAGGAAACGCTGCCAGCTTATTGGGAACCCTACCTGTTGGCAGCGATCTGGAAGAAGTTTTTGTTTATTATAATTTTGTTTAGGTTATTTGTATTTTTTATTTTCGTATTTTGTAAATTTAGTTAAAAAATATATTAGAAATAATAATGATAATCTTACATCTATTGACAACAAAGCCGGCCTGGGATGGGTGACCGCTTTATACAACGAGGCAATTTCATCATAAACACCGCAACAAGTGGCGACACTTGTTAGGTGTTGCCTCCGAATACCATCGGCGAAATGAGGATAGGTTAATCCCTTCGCTGGGACCCTGAGGCCGTTTAAACGGTTCTCGGGAGCCAAATAGGCACCCGTGATGGTATTTATTTATTTATTTATAAACAGATGATGCTATGTTAATTAGTCTCCATAATGGATAGACAATCCATTATGGAGACTAATTAAAATAGCAAATCAAAAAACTGTTCTACAAGCATACCATGGATACGTTGTGTCCAAGATACGCAATAATTATATGGGGGAACTCAGTAATGGTTAATAGAGTTTTCATAGCACAGAAGCAGTGTATAGGGGCGATATGTGATGTTTCAACTTCTTGTAAACCTCTCTTCATTCAACTAAAATTGTTAACGGTTCCTAGTATTTTCTACGAATGCTGTGGTTTTGTGAAGCTACACCCAGAACTAAACACAACTTTAAGTAGCGTGTCCCAACTGAGCACAAGATACCCGGTCTTATTGCTGCTTCCCACAATGAAAATAAAGAAATTAGGATCAAGTAAATAAAATCTATACCCTTCTTTTTTCATCATCTTCTTTTTTTTTTTTTTTTTCAAAAATATCTTTATTTTTACTGAAAACATCATTTAAATGTTTTTGTCGCTAGAGTTCGCGGATTCTGTGCACTCAGAACGGTGTTCAGAGTGATTTAAATAGTAATTTATAGCCTTAGATTTTACTTTTTAATTCTTTTTAGAATCTGCGTTTGACATAAATCTTGCCTCATGTAAAGCAAAAGGAGCAATGGTAAGGACAAAGAAGAGCACGCTTGTCGCTTATTCTGTTCTGTGGGGGCTTTTTACATCCATGCCTCGGCTACAGGCGTTTCCTAAGCCTCAGGGGAGTCGAATTTTCACAGCGCCAACACTTAAGGGCACTGCATTCGTAATAGCGAACTCCGCTCATTGTATTTATTAATATTTCTATGTTGGGCCATTATTTTATTTATTTTAAAATTAGATAAAATCTTTATTAATATTATAATACAACTTTTTTTACTACCTACAACAACAGAGAGATTTTTGCGTACAATTACATACATACATACATATCATCACGGGTGCCTTACGGCGCCCGAGACCGCCTAGACGGCCCAGGGCACCCAGTAGAGGGGTTTTAAACCCACCTCGTCGTAGCCGATAGTATGAGTCTACACCGAACAAGTGGCTAGCTCGTCGCGATTTGAATAGACTCAATAACCCATCTATAAACAGTTACACAAGTTGGTATAGTGAAACCGGGGCCGACAGCTTAACGTGCTCTCCGGGGCACTATAGTGGTGTTGTCAAACAAATGTACATATTTTTTTTTATTAAAAACTCATTGGTACACACCGGGATTCGAACCAGGGACCTCTAAGTGTTTTTAAGTCCAAGGTCTAACCAACTCGGCCACCACGTATATACAATATACAATTTACGAACATAAAAAAAAATAAACTTCGACCAACATCCAAATTGTAATATTGGAAGTACGTTTGTATGAGCGTCAAGTCGACTTCAAGGCCCTTAATAATAATAATTGTAATAAAAATTACTCTGATACATTAGTATGGCACTAAAACTAAATTTAGGTACTTGTACTATTATTTCTTCTGTAGCCCTAGTGTGAGTTTTTTTAACATTTACTTTCGCGTTAACTATACTACTGCGTTAACATTTTCACCAAATACACGCTAGCATTTTTAGTTCTCAAAATTTCCGCTTGGTGCGCTAAACTATTTCCCATACAAATTTTAGTAAACTCACACTAGTAGCCCACTGTGATTTAGGTAAGAGTTTAGCTTCAAAAATCACGTCTATTATTGATAGCTTGGTGCCGACTTCACAAACTGGAACCCAGTAGGACTTAATTAAAACAGTTTTTTTTGTTAAAACGTTTTAATTAAATAAAACACTTGTTTGACTAACGAATACTACACTAAAGTGGCACTGAGTACTATAATTTATTCTGTGGCCTCAGACAGAGAGCACATTAAGCTGTCGCTTTCAGTTTCACTATACCAAGTTATGAAACCATAAGGCCATACAAAGATCTCGCGGTGACTTATGACTAAAAATAACATCGAAGACAACAGCGCGGGAACAAACGCCAACGCTTATACCCTTACACCACAAAAAAAAAACTCGATTTTAGTGTCTCATAGTCTTAAATGCCGTGAGTTTTAATTTTATTTTATTTGTCCCATGAACGATAGTGTACCTAATGTGTCGTCAAGTCGTCATCCAACATGAAAAATTGTGGTTGAAATCAAATAACTATTTTCTTTACGTAAACATTTTTTTTTTATAATACCTATATCTACTTAAAATTGTGTATTAAAATAAAACAATTCTCATAGAAAGTAATATATCTATACTAATATTATAAAGCTGAAGAGTTTGTTTGTTTGTTTGTTTGTTTGTTTGTTTGAACGCGCTTATCTCCGAAACTACTGGTTCGAATTGAATAATTCTTTTTGTGTTGGATAGTCCAGTTATCGAGGAAGGCTATAGGCTATATAACATCACGCTACGACCAATAGGAGCAAAGATATAGTGGTAAATGTGTAAAAAACGGGAGAAATTATTTCATCTTTGAAGCCTTCCGTTGCGTGCGCCGTGAAATTTGGCATGCAGGTAGATGTTATGACGTAGGCATCCGCTAAGAAAGGATTTTGATAAATTCTACCCCCAAGGGGATAAAATAGGGGATGAAAGTTTATATGATAAAAAAATAACTATTCCACGCGGACGAAGTCGCGAGCACAGCTAGTTATTTATATACGGTAATGTTTCGCTAGCAGCGCCCTCTAGATATAGTTAACGTTTACAATTAAAACTTATTGCTTTAAAAAATATGAAGCGCATCTTGAAGCCAATAATAATATTATAATAATATAATATTATGGCAATATAATACTAGCTAGCGTGATTTTTATAATTGCAAACCAATCTGAAAACTAGCTTGCTATTAAAATGAAATAAGCGCCATCTACCGGACAATACAGCATTAATTAGAACTCCAAAAAACATTTTAGTTCAAGTGTTCGCCAAGAGATGGCCTATAAAAAAATTAGACTATTTTATTACATTTATAAATTTAATTGAATGTGAACATAATTTTGCAGAAATCCTTTATTATTTTACAATCAATATTAAGAAAGCTTCGTACACAAACTCGGCTTCAGTAATGAAATGAAAAAGTGCGTATGTATGAATAATAACACTATATTATAATGTATTGTATAATAATATGAATATTCTATGAGTATATTATATACCATATATTTATTTAATATTTATTTATGGTTAAATATAATAAAAATACATAAGTAATATTTACTTATGTATTTTTCTATTTAAAATAAATAACGCTTATGTTAGGTATAACTTACTTATTTTACTTTAGAAATCTACTTACCTAGAACCTCTCCATAATGTCAATGTTTAAGCAACACTTTTTCTATTCAACAATTCACGAGATTTGAGTCAATCTCGTAATGCGAGTAGGTAATTACAGTGTTACATGATTCAAATGTTGATGACAATTAAAAGAGAGGGAAGATATTAAAATAGACTCATAATGCTAATACGTCCATGTCGCAATCCATTTCATAGCAAAGGCTCTGCATTCTGCTGACCCTGTTTGGCCTTGGGATCTATTGAAACCGAGGCTCTACCATGGGTTTGCGCATTGTAGAAACGTAACGTATTTTTTTACGTATAGGTACTCGCTCACAACCAATAGGGCCGCTTTATTTTTGGTAACAGGATTGAATAAAACGGTTTAAGAGAGATGCAATCAGAGTTCCTCAGCCATATAGGGTCATTGCGCCAGTTCTCGACCAATTAGGTGACATGCCAAATTTGAGTAGCAAAATTATGTTTTTTTTAATTATTTTAACCAAAACTGTATTTAAATGAACTTCTTGTATATTCTATTTTAATTAAAAGTAAAGTTTTTGGTAGTCAACTGGCTAGATTTTTTTTAAATATTATAAAAAGCTAAAAATTCCTATTTGACCAGTTTTCGACCAAAAATTCTTGTCTTCGACCACTCATCAGCTAGTTTTCGACCATTTACAAAAACTAAGGATTTATATTATTATTATAATATATCTATATACATATATCAACTAGTGAGAGTATATATACTTTATACTCCCACTGAATGATATGTCACAATAATTTAAAAGTCAATTTTTTTTTTCTTTTTATTAATATTCCTACGCAGAGCTGGAGAAGACAGGATAACCCTGCAATCGGCCCATCAATTTTATTTCCAGGAGAGAGACCACCCATCCCGAGGCGGGCGTCGCGTTCCTTATCAATAAAGTTCTGAGGAACAACATTGTGGAAGTCTCCAGTGTGTCAAGTAAAGTCGCGTACCTTGTACTCAAACTAACCGAGAGATATAAACTCAAGGTAGTACAAGTGTATGCACCAACTTCGGCACATTCAGACGACGAGGTAGAGGCTATGTACGAAGACATAGCCAAGGCCCATCACAACACCACTAGGGCCCACTATAATGTTGTCATGGGGGACTTCAATGCCAAAGTGGGAGTACAAACTGGCATCGAATCGAGTGTTGAGCTGCACGGATATGGAAGCAGGAATGTTAGGGGACAAATGCTGGTCAACTTCCTCGAGAAAGAAGGACTCTTTGCAATGAATACGTTCTTTGAAAAGAAGGGGCTTCTTTTCAAAGAACGTATGCCTTACTTATATACTTACTTCCTGTGGGGCACAGGAAGTGGACCTGGAAAAGCACAAACAACAAGGTTAGAACGAGATTGATTTCATTATGGCGGATAAAAGGCAAATATTCAGAGATTCCAGCTAGAGCTGAGCAATAGATTCGACGCTTTGGAAACCACAATGGACGATGGAATAAAAAAACAGCTTAAAAATGGAAAAGCTCCCGGTGAAGACGGAGTTACATCTGAACTCATCCAGAAAGCAGGAGGTGATGCGGTCTTGAAAAGGCTGTAGCGCCTGTTTAACTCCGTCATACAAAGCGGGAACATATCAAAGGTTTGGCACAGAGGCGTGGTGGTCACATTGTTCAAATTAGGCAACAATATCTTTTAAAGAATTACAGCCCATTTCGCTTCTGAGCCACGTCTATAGGCTGTTTTCGATAGTCGTCACTGACTTACTTGAGTCTTGACGACTGCCTGCCGTCAGAACAGGCTGGGGTTCGAGGAAAATACGGCACCATAGACCACATACTCACGGTGAGGCAGATTATACAGAAAACCAAAGAGTATATTCAGCCCCTGTATGCCGCCTTCGTGGACTATGAGAAGGCTTTTGACTCTATCGAAACCGATATACGTACTGGGTATAAATATAAACGGAGAACGCATCTCACATCTTCTGTTTGCCGACGATATTGTCCTTTTCTCGGAGTCGCTGCAGGATATGCCGGAAATGCTGTACAGTTTAAACTGTGCTTAAACGGGTGGGTCTCGGAACGACCAGGTCATTCTGAGACCCGTCATTTTATTTACTACGTAGTAAAGTACCTGACCTAGGTAGTATAAAATTAATCCCCCCCCCGCAATATGTATCCGCCACTGCACAGTGCACATACCTCTAGTTCTTAAAGCGGCGAAGCTTGCTCGTCAAACTGTGTCCAGAGGCTCTACCATGGGTTTGCGCATTGTAGCAACGTAACGTATTCATTTACGTATACTTAACAACCAATAGGATTCAATCCTGTTACCAAAAATAAAGCGGCCCTATTGGTTGTTGCTCACGTATACGTATACAAATACGTTACGTTTCTACAATGCGCAATTCTGTAGGGGACACACAAGACTAAACCCCGTATTCTAAGACGTTTCCTTAACTCCACTCTTCACTCAAGGAGCGTCTGTCTCAACTTGCTTTTTATAGTTGACATTTGGTGGAAAGAGACAGACGTTCCTTGAGTGTAAAGTGGAGTTAAGGATACGTCTTAGAATACGGGGTTTAGACTCAAGAAATGTTTGATGCCATTACTATATAGCTCAAACGCGTGCAAAATTATAAAAAATCACTTTTTAGCTCTTCTCTACATAGAAGCAAAGATAATAAATACCATAAACTATGGACCCTAGCATAACAGCATCGATAGGCTCAATAATCGATAAAATCGATACATATCGATTTTATGAATGAATGTTCATTCATATAATTCATTTTATCGACTGTCAAACTATATCAATGTGGTTATGCTAAGCCCCTATGTATAATGATATTACTCCTAAATGATTTTGGTATTAAAAAGTCCCGTAAAAAAATATCTTGTTTCTCTTTTACGCTTTTTCTTAATGACTAATTAATTCCTTTAATTACTTTAGTGCCACCTAACTACAATTGAAAAAATATTACTTTAGAAAGGTACATGGGGCAGCGGAAAAAAAAGTGGCCCATACTCATAATAAATATAAATCCGGCACTGCCGCGAGCTGCTGGACACTTGTTCGGTGTAGACTTATAATACCATAGAAGGTGACCTAATCATGTTTTGGTTTTAGTGCGTGTTCTCCGGTTTTCCGGAGACTACTGCATCGATTTCTTATCGATGTAGTAATCTCCTTTAATGGCGCGGTTACGAAACGGGCGATTATTTTTTAAGGGCAAGGTTTTTAAAAACTGTTTCAGGAAACTTATGCATCGATTTCTTATCGAGGTGGTCAAGCCTACCATCAGGGTGCGGTTACGAAACAGGTTGATTTGACCATGAAATATCGAGAATAAATAGACTCGTAATGCAAATTCGTCTTTGTGATCGCCCATTTCGTAACCGCATTAAATGGCCGGCATAGTGGGAGTGATCAATGTTGTTAAACAATATATTAATGCGGTTAGAAAATAGGCGGCGAAAAGACGAATTTACGAGATGGCCAAGTTTACCTTCAGGGTGCGGTTACGAAACAGGTTGATTTGACCATGAAGCAGCGAGAATAAATAGACTCGTAATGCAAATACGTCTTTGTAGCCGCCCATTTCGTAACCGCATCATTTAGCTGGCAAGCGATCAATATTGTTAAGCAACAATGTATTGATTGACTTTATTTATTGAGATCTGCTTACCATCAGGTAGATAAAGTCAAATGCCGTGCTCCGATAAAAGAAAATGATAAATAAGAAAGGCGATCTTAAACCACCTCCCTATTATTTCCAGTGCATAGCCATCTGAAAACTGAAAAAAATAATTAAAAAATAACTCATAATGACTGTCATAGTAGACATAAAAAAACAAAGGAATCTTGTGTCTAAAAATCGGAAAAATACTAATATTCTGTGTGAACTGTTATAAAATCTTTGTTATTTACTACAAAAAATGAGTGACCAAATGAAAGCTGTATCCGCTGTGAACAAATTATATATTGGTAATTTGCCTGCTGACGCCAGCGAAACTACGGTGAAGCAGCTTTTCGCTGATCATAATCTAACGGTTTCCGGGATTACTGTAAAAAGAAACGGATTTGCCTTCGTAGATTTCCCTGACCAATCTGCTGCTGACAGGGCCATAGATAAATTGCATGGTAAGTTTGTCTAATTTATGAATAATATGTACGCGCCCTTTAATTGCCTTTAATTCCTTGAGCAATATTTTAAAAAGGATCTTGGTTCATAATTAAATTCATAGATAAATTTATTCTAGATTTATTATCCTATTTCTTTGATTTGTAGTTGGTAGTATTATATACCTATATGTATTTATATTTTTTATTAAAAAGATTTGTACAAAGGCGAGCTTAATGCCTTAGGCATTATCTACCAGCTAACCTTTAGGAGAGTGAAAATTGTAATATAGGGTACAAAGAGTAATGTAAAAAGAAAGCAAAATACATAAACTACATACAGTTATAGATATAAGTACTTACTCAAATATACAACTACATAAATAATATAGTAAAATATATATATGTTTAGACCTAAACTATATGTATGAAGTTTACTTATGTTTTATATCTATCTATACTAATTATAAATGCAAAAATAATCTCTGACGTTTTCACGCCTAAACCGCTGACCCAATTTAGATGAAATTTCAACATAGCTATTGGTGCAGATATACAGGAGGTTTGTATTTTAAAAGTGTCTTAGGATTTATTTTTTAATACACCAAGAGAAAAGTTTATATGAAGCAAGGTTGGGTATATTAAAATGACATAAAATACATTAAAATATTTTTGAATTTATTTCCATTTTTTGTGTAATATTTTTTTTTATTAAAAGTTGACATTTTATGTCATCTCCAAACACTGAGGCTGTCTTGGCAGTGGAAGTCTCCCGTAATGGTACATACAGACAGGGGCCTAATTCTCTTAAAAGGAGCGTCTGATGAGGCTCTTCGATGATCATGCTGATTCAACTATAAAGTATTTATTACCTCTCATACATATGTATGGAAACCTTCCCCACGACCCTCAATAAGAGAAAGAGCACATATGATATTATTATAGAAGCAAAACCACTTTCGAGCGAAAACTGATTTCTACCCCTAAACTTTAATGAATTTGAAAAAAAAAATGATTTCAATTCATTTAAAAGAAAATAAACGATTACTGTTTTCCTTTTTTCTTTATTTTCTGTCTTGATATTTTATAGAGTATTTTAATACGAGGGATGTTTTTAGCAATTATTTTTGGATTTTAGGTGTTGATATTTTTTTTCTATGCTATCGATCATATTTATTATGCTTCCAAAAATCATATTAAATCTATGAATGTTTAGGGGGCAGTAACAGTTAAGACCAAAAGGTCGTGAAGGTATAGGAAATCTTTCATCAGACGCTCCTCTTAAATTAACTTACTGTAATAGAAATGTACACGCATCGTAATAGAATCATGCTTGCTATTTTTTGACCATTTTCTATGAGCAATTTGTTAGTAGAATACCCCAGGTCAAATTTATCTATAGCCATAAAAAACTTATTAGTAGATCGTCAATTCAACCACCCATTTCGTAACCGCACCCTGAAAGGAGACTACCACCTCGACAATAAATCGATGCAGTAATCTCCTGAAAGCCGGTGAACCCAAAACCGAAACATGAGTAGGTCACTTGACGTTTTTTGCATCTGTATGGGAGGTGGTAACGAGACCGGTCCAAAGTTACATCGTATAAAGAGTTTTTATTTCTTTATTTTTATTATTTCAGGTATTCCCTTCAACGATAGCCACCTGGTAGTCGAGCCTTCAGTAGCCAATACTCGTTTGGGATCGTAAGTACAATATATTTTTATGCTGACCTTACTTAAGGTAGAAAAGGTAAGTTGATAAATTCTACTATTTATATATAAAAACACTATATTATAAGTGACAGTACCAAAATATTACAATTGGAACTAAATTTATAAAACAATATATTAATATGAACTAAATCTATGAAACATCTATAACTTTATGTGTGAGGAAAGTATTTATAACTTTAGGTGTGAGGAAGGTCTCTATAACTGATGGTGTAAGAAAGGTCTCTATAACTAAAGGTAGGAGGAAGGTATCTATAACTTTATGTGGGAGGAAGGTCTCTGTGGGAGGAAGATCTATAACTTTAGATGGGAGGAAGGTATCTATAACTTTATGTGTGAGAAAAGTATTTATAATTTTAGGTATGAGGAAGGTCTCTTTAACTTTAGGTGGGAGGAAAATCTCTAATTTTAGGTTAGAGAAAGGTCTCTTCAACTTCAGTTGGGGTGAAGGTCTCAATAACTTCGGGTGGAAGAAAGGTCTATAACTTAAGGTGTGAGGAAGGTCTCTATAACTTATGGTGTGAGGAAGGTCTCTATAACTTATGGTGTGAGGAAGGTGTCTATAATTTTAGGTAGAAGGAAGGGGTCTATAACTTCAGGTGGCAGGAAGACCTTTGTAATTTCAAGTGTGAGGCAGGTCTCTATAATTTTAGGCGGGAGAAAGGTCTCCATAACTTCAGGTGTGAGTTAGGCCTCTATAACTTCGCTAGACTGACTGACCCGTCTTGTGAGTTCACCGATTTCCAGGAGACTACTGTATGAATTTCTTGTCTAGGTGATAGTCTCCTTTCGGTTAGAGGAAGGTCTCTTCAACTTCAGTTGGGGTGAAGGTCTCTTCAACTTCAGTTGGGGTGAAGGTCTCAATAACTTCAGGTGGAAGAAACGTCTATAACTTATGGTGTGAGGAAGGTCTCTATAACTTATGGTGTGAGGAAGGTCTCTATAACTTATGGTGTGAGGAAGGTCTCTATAATTTTAGGTGGAAGGAAGGGGTGTATAACTTCAGGTGGGAGGAAGACCTTTGCAATTTTAAGTGTGAGGCAGGTCTCTATAATTTTAGGCGGGAGAAAGGTCTCCATAACTTCAGGTGTGAGTTAGGCCTCTATAACTTCGCTAGACTGACTGACCCGTCTCGTGAATTCACCGATTTCCAGGAGACTACTGTATCAATTTCTTGTCTAGGTGATAGTCTCCTTTCGGTTCCGTCCATTTCGTAATCGCACCATTTACCCGGCATCGTGGGCACCATCAATGTTGTTAAACAGCAATGTATTGGCCGACCCCATTAATAAACACTGTAGCTCTGCTTACAAATTTAAGATACAATGGCACATGCCGTACTCCAATAAAACAAAATATAAAAATGGTATTATAAGTTAAAAGTATATAACAAATACCATCACAGGTACCTTTTTAGCTCCCGAGAACCGTTTAAACGGCCTCAGGGTACCCAGCGGAGGGATTAACCCGTCCTCATTTCGCCGATGGTATTCGGAGGCAACACCTAACAAGTGGCGAGCTTGTTGCGGTGTTTAAGATAGTATAGCTTCGTTGTATAAAGCGGTCACCCATCCCAGGTCCGGCCATGTTGTCATCGGCTTAACCTTATTATCAGTTGCGCAGTGACGTAACCACTAGGCTGGGGCCGTTTTTTACATAATAATACCATTTACATTAAACTGTAATTAATAAATTATCCAAATAGCATACTGTGAAAGCAAAACAATAGATAAATCTAAAACAACAAAGTTGATAAATAAAATGTAATGCGAATAAATTGATTTCCAAATATTTGGCCTCTCTGTAAACCATATCGTCATTAGTGTCAGACACACCCACTTCATAGAGAGGCATTTGATATGACGGAGTGTAAACGTCCGTCATATTGAATTGTGAAAATCTAAATTAGATATTTAATTAGTTGGTATCGCAATTTAGATAGCTTTTATTTGATATCCCACACAAACAATCATCCTTAAAAATCTTGTATGTATGTATCATAACGGGTGCCTTACGGCGCCCGAGACCGCCTAGACGGCCCCAGGGTACCCAGCGGAGGGGTTTTAATCCCACCTCGTCGTAGCCGATGGTATGAGTCTACACCGAACAAGTGGCTAGCTCGTCGCGATGTTTTGAATAGACTCAATAACCCATCTATAAACAGTTTCACAAGTTGGTATAGTGAAACCGGGACCGACAGCTTAACGTGCTCTCCGAGGCACTATAGTGGTGTTGTCAAACAAATGTACATAATTTTTTTAATTAAAAACTCATTGGTACACACCGGGATTTGAACCAGGGACCTAAGTGTTTTTAAGTCCAAGGTCTAACCAACTCGGCCACCATTTATATAAAAATCTTATGGTAATTTATTTTCAGAGAAGTGCAAGTGTTACATTTTTTATTTAAAGGGGAGGTTTTATTTCTGTTAACGATATATTAATTACCCTAAAAAATCATAAATTCGGGGTGAATTTGTGAACTTGAGAAATTAATTTTGAAAAATACAAAAGGAAGTTTAATATTTCTAGCATCAGGACAAGCTCTTTTCTATATATAGACGGGGTTCGCTTATCATTGTAGATCATATTACATCTTTGTAAGACTAAGAAGGTAACAAACATATTAATGACACACATATTTAAAGCTTCGCGTGCCGCAAAAAATCGCGTATCTAACTTTCAGTTCAAAGGTGCCATTTTTGAATATCAGCCGATGACTAAACATCACTGAAATGTCAAAAGAAGTCCTAGAATTCAATTTTATTTTTTTTAATTTATTTGAGGTCATTGCATATGTATGCATCCTCGAATTCAAAAGTTTTTTATTTTTTTAATAAATAAAGTCACCAATGACATAATAAACATGATCATAGATAATGTATGTTTAGTTCCGTTCCACAGTTGGGTATTTCTGTTTTAGCATTGACATGTCAATTATTATGAAAACGACATATTGAACGTCAATCAATATTTTTCTCGTGTAACAAAACGCAAGTAGCGTCTTGTGAATGAGAAGTTATTTGTAAGTTTGTACCGCACATACTGTCTCCTTTATCTTTATTTGGGCTCCTGGACCGTGACCTGGGGAAAATCTAAAACTATATCCAGTCTATTTTGGGCAACACTAGGAATAATATATCAGGCCCAGAGGACGGTTTATTTACACATTGGCAGCTCTCTAACTAAAATGGTCTTTGTATTGATTGGAATAGGTATAAATATTCAAAAGTTATAAACTACACATTACTCTTATAGTTTAATATAAATTGCATTTTTTTAAGTGTAGGTAAAGTTGTTATTACGGATTTTTATTATTTTGATGGCTGTTTTTTTTTATTTTTTTATGTAGGCATTTTTTAAATTAATAATTAAGATTGTGTGTTAATAACTGATGTCGCCCCGTGACCATGAACAATGCAACTTGGTCGAAATGTGCGTAAATAAAAATGTTTTAAGGTAAATAGAATAGACAGCCTCCGTAGACTAGGGGTTGCGCCTTTGGCGTTGTATCCGGAGTTCGTGGGTTCGATTCCCACCCATGGCGAAAAAATATTAATTAGTACGTGTTTTCTGTACAGTTTGTCAAGGTCTGGTTGTTTATATAATATAATATGTATTATATCGTTGTTTCTAGTAAACATAGTACAAACCTAGAGCTTAGTTTTGTGACCAAAGCAATATGTGTAATTTGTCCTACATATTATTATTATTATTAAATCGCAATTAGACATGAAATATTTATATATTAATATATAATAACTGATTATCTAAAAAAACAAGAACCTATAAATTATCCATTAATTCAAGAACAGATAATTGATGTTTTCTTTACCACGGGGAGAAAAAAATGTTCCTTACGAAATGTTCACTAATCTAATGTTTAATCATTTACATTAAACTTTTTTTGAAGAGTTTCTTATTAGGTAAAATCTATAAAATTTTATTGCCAAATATTTCTCTTTGGAGCGGCGTCATCAGTGACAGTGACTGAAGGTTTTGTCTTAAATTTTGAAAAAGTAATTTTATTTCTTTTAGCACTAGCAAAAGATAATGCACTATACAGTTATGTATTTATATTTTTAGAAAAATATAATCTTCACCTAGCCCATCATGGAAAACATCATCAGCATGTTATGTCCATTGTTGGTTCGATATTAATAAATTTACAAAACAATTAGACAAAACCTAACAAACCGAGAAAATTATGAAAAGTAAGAATAATAGCTGAGTATCCACGTCAGTAATTCATTTGAATTACATACTGACCGCCTCCGTAGCCTTTGGCGTTGTATCTGGAGGTCGAGGGTTCGATTTCAACCCATGGCATTAAATATTAGTACGTTTTTCTGAACAGTGGTCTGAGGAGACATAAAAACATAGCATTTATAAAATATAGCATGTATTATATCGTTGTTTCTGGTACACATAGTACAAGCCTAGAGCTTAGTTTGTTTGTGTCCGGGCAATATGGGTGTAATGTCTTTCATGTTATTTTTATTACATTACTAAAATAATTAAAAGTTTTTATGTGGGCGGTGATAGCAATAATGATTTCGTAAACTTTAAATGTAATTGTAATAATTTAATTACTTATAAGCCGATATTTATATAAATTCAAAAGCTCATATTGTATAAATTTATTTAAGAAAATATTCTTACTATAAGTATGTATGCAATAATTGACTATGCTGATGTCTGCTTCTCTGATCTTACTGAAGAGCTACTGAATAAATTAGATCGACTTCTCAACTTATGTATACGCTATATATTTGGCTTGGGTAAGTATGATCATGTATCCCAATTTCGTATTCAGTTAAAGTGGCTCAATATCCGCTTTCGCAGGCATCAGCATATACTAACTCTTCCTTTCAATATACTTTCCAACCCTCTTTCTCCGAATTATTTAAAAGAGCGCTTTCAATACCTCTCTTCTACCCATGATCGTGACCTAAGGTCTACCGAAAATAACCTTCTTACTATTCCTATGCATTCTTCAACCAGATATTCAAATTCTTTTACAGTAACCGCAGCATCACTCTGGAACAATCTTCCCCTGTCAATACGAACAAAAGTTACTACAGCTTCATTTAAAACCCATCTTCACTTTTTTCTCCTTAATAATCAAAACTGTTAACATTTCTTTTTTTTTTTTTTTTCCTGTAAGTATGCGAAAATATTTATTTATGTATGTATATATATCTACTTATTTATGTATGTCTATATATTATTATTTATGTATACATGTTATATGTTATAATACCAGTATGTATTGTTATATTACCTAATAATTTATCTATATACCTTGTATTTTATATTATATATTGCTTTAAATAGCACTCTGCCTGTTTTTTGGTCAATCTCCCAAAGGTTAGCTGGTAGATAATGCCTAAGGCATTAAGCTCGCCTATGTACAATAGTGTTAAGCTTTTGTGCAATAAAGAATTTTTCATTCATTCATTCATTATGCTTTTTGGTAATGTAGGACATGACCAAAAAGCATACATACAAAAAAAAAACCATTGGGCAAATTTTTTTCAATCACATATTGAAGTGCAGATAATAATTGATGAATCAGGAACACTACAGCGGATGTTAGTTGCAGTTATAGATAATGTATGTGAATTATGATAAAAGACTACGGTGAAATATGATCAAAGATTACGGTGAAATATGATCGCTTTGATTCCGCTTAAGTTATTTGCTAACATTCTTAAAAGTAATCTTAAAAGACGAACTCGTTAATTATTGTCAGGAGTTCGTCTTATAAGATTAATATTAATGAGGAAATATCTGATGATTAAGGATGTATTTGATTTTGATTATAAGTGTCCATGGGCAGTATGAAACTAATTAGTGATGCGCTGAATGTTCTGTATGTATTTTTGTATTATAGATATACAGGGTGACTTTAAAAGGATGTACTTTGGGCTAATATGAGTTTCTGCTGATCAAATCACACAACTTTTCCCATGGAACCATGTGTCGCAAATGAAAAAAAAAAATGCCTTCTCCATACAAACTAGTAATATTAAATTGACCAATTTGTATGGGGAACCCAAATTTTTTTTTCATTTGCGACACATGGTTCCATGGGAAAAGTTGTGTGATTTGATCAGCAGAAACTCATATTAGCCCAAAGTACATGCATTCAAATTCAACCTGTATATAGATTTTCTCGAGATGATATCAATCAGCTGGCAGCTGGTTATAATCAAACATCGTCCATCAGCCCGGCGAAAGGATTGTTGATTTTTCATATAAAAATTGTTCACTATAGGGTAGTTAATTTAAAGGAGCTCCATTTTTCAATTGCGGATATTGATGAATAATTACACTATTTGATAAAAAACTGGAAATTATTCTTGAGTATATATATATGTGTGTGTTTAAAAGGCTTTCTTCTATTTGTAAACAGAACAACACTACCTTCTGTAACTATACAATTATATTCATCATTTAAGTTTTATTTAAAATCTTTTTTTTTCTAACAATATAATTTTTTATTTGTCTATGGTACCAGAGAGTGATAATCGCATTATATGGGGAAAAAAAAATTATATAATTACCTTATGAAATCAACAATTAATATTAGAAGTTTGTAATCATAATCGTTTATTCATAGGTGTCATAAAATTTCAATGAACATATTTCTTGATTGTTTTTAAACGATATGTAGGTACCGAACGGTACATCTTGAACCGAACCATTCGTCTTAAATCATCTCTAAAATAAATCGATGGCAATTTTAATTATTTATAGATAAATATTAAAAAAAATATATATTGAAAGATTTTTATCTCTTACTAAGGCTGAGTTGCACCGAAAATAACTCTTTGTTATTGTATTGATTTAAGTTAAAAATTGTCAGTAGTACGCTGTCATTCGAACTGCAAAATAAAATTGGTACATTTGACGCCATTTATAACTTTAATCATTCAAAGTCAATCGCAAGATTGTTACACGGTGGGCCCTTTTAAAGATTTTAATTTGCAAATTATAATTTTATTTATTTATTTGTTTTATCAGTTTAAAAATAGAAGTTATTTATTGAATAAACTATATATAAATTGACGTCCATCCAAATAGCAGTAGATTTTTTTTAAAGATTTAAAATTATAGTGGAGTATTTAGTGCAACTTGTTGTAGGCTCAAACTTGGCACAGTTATTCCTTGGGTAGTATTGAGTATATTTCGCCCGGTAACCATCGGTAGACACCACGCGGGTAGCGAGGGGGAATTTTGACTGTGCCGCGCTCCACTCTGTGAGCACTATTTATTATGCTAAAACTAATAATAATGAAAAGTTTGATGTCGTTTTCTGATAACTTAAAGGTTAATAATTAATTTATTAAAAAAAAACACTCATCTATAGAAAAAAAAACAAAATTATTGAACATAAAAATGGTGTTATTTCTTTGAAATCAATCTTTGAAAGACATGGCTGAAGCTATTTTCTGCCTTGATGAACGTTCTAGTCGTATGGCGTAAACTTAGTATTTCATATGCCTTCACAGGGGTAATTGTATTTTGATGGCTTTGTTCTCATGACCGGTTCTGTGAACACATCTTTATTGGTAATGACAAATCTGAAGATGTTTACCATGGGGTCCATGTATGGGACCAGTTGTCATCATCTCAAAAACTACCCTGGTCAACTAATTGGTTGTGGACTAAAGTTGATGACAACTGGCAACCCATATTGTCGGACTTACCGCAACTGCTGTAGTTAAAAATCAATGTAACACCAAGTGCAACTATTTCAATATGCAAATAAATTGTTCAGGGTTGTGCCTGTGTAGTGTTAACTACTATAAATAAAGGGTAATTAAAAAACCTAGCCTAGGATGGGTGACCGCTTTATACAACGAGGCTATTTCATCATAAACACCGCAACAAGCTCGCCACTTGTTAGGTGTTGCCTCCGAATACCATCGGCGAAATGAGGATGGGTTAATCCCTCCGCTGGGACCCTGAGGCCGTTTAAACGGTTCTCGGGAGCCAAATAGGCACCCGTGATGGTGTTTTTTTTTTTTATAAAAAAAAAATTATATATATATTGTCTTTCAAGACATTTAATTTTAAGATATCTAAAACAATAAATTTAGATTTTCTTAAAAATTTGACAACTTCATATTATACAACGTGTTACAAAATACACCGTAAAGGAGGTTAAATGGGGCTTTTTAACGAGTCCACAATATTTAAGAACCGTAGTAATGTTGTATAACATACCCCAAAAAAAAATACTATTTTCACTGATGATGTATTTCAGTAAAATTTAAGAGTAAACTAAGCAGAATGTACCTCTACCTAATTTCTACCTAATTCGCGAAACGACAAAAATTTTAAAAGACCTAACCTAACGAACACTTTCATAATAAACGGCAAATTTACAGAAACGGCTCAAAGTGTACTCGGCCTGGCTCAATACACAACCTCGCTCGTCGGGATATGGCTTGTGTGGCATTTCGCACCATCGTCGGTGTTATTGATGCGAAAACCGATCTAACACGCTGTTCCATCTCGGCAACCGTTGGGCAATCGGAGAAATACACTCTGTCCTACACATAACCCCACAAAAAGAAGTCCAAGGGTGTAAGGTTCAGAGAACGAGCAGGCCATAGCACCGGTCCCCCGTGGCCGATCCATCCTCGCGGAAAGCCAACATTAAGATGTTCTCGTACGTTCAAATCTCGTGCGTGCAAAATGTGCCGGAGCTCCATCATGCTGAAACACCATGTTTCTTTGGTTCTCAAACTAATGCAGTAAGCCACAGAAAATTCGTCAATCGCCTCTTCGAATTCCGTTTGTAAAAACATTAGATAGTTGCTACCGTTCAGACGTGATGGCATAATGACAGGACCAATGACATGCCCGTCACAAAGGCCAGCCAACACATTCAGCCGCCACTGGTGTTGGAATCTGCCCTGCCGTAAAGCATGTGGATTCTCGCGAGCCCAAAAGTGATCGTTATGCAAATTTGAAACTAACCCCGTGAATCGTGAAAGGGTTTTCCTCTAACTGCCTGAGGTACCACTCGCAGAAGTTCCTCCTGTGTGCAAAATCTAAGGGCTCCTGTGTACGGCGATAGTGATAAGGGTGACGATTACCGTCACAAAGAATTCGCCAAACTGCAACATGGTTTATACCGAATCTTGTTCCGGCTCGCCTCGTACTTGTGGCCGGCTCTTCTTCAAAATGCTTTAACATTAATTCAGCCTGCCTGGCGTTGACTGTGCTTGGACATCCACTTCCAGTAGACCGATGAAAAGAGCCGGTGGAAAGTAGTCGTCTTGACATGTTCAGAACACAGTTCTCTGAAGGCAGCCGTCGCTGCTCGTCGTCAGTGAGGGTAAACCATCGATAAATCGTTGCCGATACAGTTCGCGAGCACGATTTAAATTGCTATTTTCATGGCCTAAGCATAACATCATATCGTAATATTCCGAGTTAGAAAGCATCGTTATTTTACAAAAAAAAATGTTGGAAAATATAACAGTTGTAGGATATCGATTAGAAGATTGACCTATATATATCTACTCAATACTACCCAAGGAATAACTATGCCAAGTTTGATGCAGGGTACATCGCACTAAATACCCCACTACTAACTCAAAAAAGTGATAAATGCGATTGTTCGGCTATGATATGTCAGTCGGCAATAGAGGTTTCATATTCGCATCCTCTATATATGGAATGGCTTGCAGTTGTGCGGATAACACAAAGAACCTTCAGAGCACGGGCCTCGCGCTTACAAACACTGGCATCTCGTCTGTGGCAAAGGGTCTCAAAATCCAGGAAAGTTTAATAATCTTACCTGAGTTGTCATTTTAGAAGTATAGATATATTTTATAAAGAGGCTGTGTAATTACATTTAATATCACTGAAAACAATGTTTAGATGTTATTTGTCGTTCGAGTTCGAATTACATTTCCTGTGCTCTTAAGTACACGTCCTCAGGACGTGAACACTTCCCGGTATTACGGTTCACATCACAATACATCATCGATTATTTTATTTTTATCTCTTTGCAATTCCAGCATACCTTGATTCTATCTCAAATATTAAACCCCATTGTCAGACAAACTTATTAAAAAGTAATTGTATTATTTCTAAACAATAGGGAAACTAAAGTAATTTACGGAGGAAAAAATATAGAACTACTTAGCCACACATAGATTGTACGGGAGGTTTTAATAAAAAAAAATAGAAATAGGTTAATCAAATATATTCAAAATAAATATTTATTCTTGGGTCCCTGGTTCGAATCCCGGTGTGTACCAATGAGTTTTTAATTAAAAAAATTATGTACATTTTTTTGACAACACCACTATAGTTCCTCGGAGAGCACGTTAAGCTGTCGGTCCCGGTTTCACTATACCAACTTGTGAAACTGTTTATAGATGGGTTATTGAGTCTATTCAAAACATCGCGACGAGCTAGCCACTTGTTCGGTGTAGACTCATACTATCGGCTACGACGAGGTGGAATTAAAACCCCTCCGCTGGGTACCCTGGGGCCGTCTAGGCGGTCTCGGGCGCCGTAAGGCACCCGTGCTGATACACATATATACAAATATTTATAAGTAAAAGGTAGTTATAAATACAGTTCCTACTTAAAGACCTACCAAACAAAGAGTGGCTGCTTACTATGGTGATACCTATTACGGCCTTAAACTCTGACCGTAAAGTTTGGGAAAATGAGGTACAGGATCGAGGACTGGCACGACGACTGGCATGTAGACGCACGTAGACAAGCGACGATAGTACGATTTGGCAGGCAACAGCAAAAAGGCACGATGGCAATAACTATATCAAGCACAGCTGCAGCAGAAGCCGCACATGATGAGGCGAGACCAGTGATTCCTGAAACTAAGGCTTAGACGACGTCGACTCTTCTGGGCATGAGGTGAGTTTCATTTCGAGGTTTGGGGCAGCCATACACGAAGAGGTGAAATCAGGTTGGAGCCTGAGACGATACGTCAGGTAGCCCCGTAACTTAAAGCTTAGCTTACTTAGCCAAAATTGGTAATTAAAAAAGATAAATAATATAAATAAAGATATTTAAACGAATATAATTATTTCATTATGAATGATACAAAAAAATATTATTAAGAACCTTTTTTTTTTTCATTCAATAACCTTTGATATTATTCTGTACTATTTATGATCGTATTTTAATCAGATTTCAAATGTAGGACACCTGAGTGTAACACAGAAGGAAATATTCCGTTATTTAAAAAAAAAAAAAAACTTGTAAAATGGAATGAAGTATTTTGAAAAATACGCTTACATTACGATTTTAAGGGAATATTAACAAGATCTGAAATTACATAATTACAACTAAATTCTGGAATAATGAATATGAAGATCACACGTGGTGGTCCTGCTGGTATTACGCATACAATTTAATCTTACATACATACATATCAAGGGTGCCTTACGGCATATTGTTATTAAATATCTATAATCTACAGAAATCGGCCTGTTACAATTTTATTATATGTATACCTACGGTGTGCAATAAAAAAAAAAATAGTTTGAAGTATTAGTTAATATATTTATATGTATGTATAAATAAATACATATATACCTAAATGCTAAACAAATACATATACATATATATTATATGTATATCTATAGATTACTCATACGTTCCCTCGGGGAAAAGATATAGATGGAATTACATATCCCGTCTCTTTCTTTTTCACGAAAACATGAACACGTGTATTGCTAATTATTTTACAGCTAATATGAAACAGCTATAGATTGCATTTTTCAAGTTGCGTATTGAAAGCGTCGCTCGCTCGCTCAGTTGTAGACTACAGCGCAAGCAGGACAGCGCAGTTCAGTTTATTATCGGAACAGAGAAGTGTGTGCTAGTGACAAAAAAGTTTTTCAAACAAGTATGTCTGAAAGAAGGTAAGTTTTTTTTTTATTTCACTAAAATATTATTGATTTTAAATGGTTAAATAAAAACTTACCTAGGTATGTACTTTTTTCACAGTAAGGAAATAGGTATCTATTGTTTTAATTACTTTACATAAAATATGAAACTTTGCTTTATTTATAAAACTTTATTGCTTAATACAAAGGCGGACTTAATGCCGTTGGGCATTATCTGACAGTCAAACCTTCGGGACATTAGAACATTAAGATTAGGTAGGTAAGCAATAAAATAGAATAGTTTGAAGTATTAGTTAATATATAAGTATAATTAAATACATATATACCTATATGCTATACAAATACATGTATTATACACATATACATATATAATATACTACATACCATATAATATACATAGTAATGACTAATTCGAGTTGTTTGGATTTATTTAAAAAGTGCTATTAATTGTTTTTAGTTTTTAATTTTGGAAATTTTAATAAGAGTGGCAAGTTTTTCTTATAATTCAACAGTTAGAAATGGATTTTATTACTATTTTAGATATTTTAATAAGACCAGGCATAAATGATGACTGTATTTCACCTATACTGTTTAAGGACTTTTTACTCCCTGTTTTTTTACTGACTGTTCGATTCCATCTGGATTCGAACCAGGTACACAACGGTGTACCAATGAGTTTTTGAATTAAAAATTCAAGTACATTTGTTTGACAACACCACTATAGTTCCTCGGAGAGCACGTTAAGCTGCCGGTCCCGGTTTCAGTATACCAACTTGTGAAACTGTTTATATAGATGGTTTATTGAGTCTATTCAAAACATCGCGACGAGCTAGTCATACCATCGGCTACGACGGTGTGGGATTAAAAACCCTTCCGCTGGGTACCCTGGGGCCGTCTAGGCGGTCTCGGGCGCCGTAAGGCACCCGTGATGATACCTGTGTGTGTATGTTTAAGGACTTCGATTTTGGTTTGGTAAAACATATTTGTCGTTGTGGAAGTTGAGGTTCAAAAGTTTAAAGTTCAAATTCGTTTAAATTACAAAAGTTTAAACTTGACTATTTTATGAATACTATAAATTTAGGGCCTTAGGCAAAAAATAATGTGACCAGGGGTGCGAATTTTGAATGTCACCGATGAGTTTGATATCACCGGTGACTAGGAAATCACGAATTATCCAATGTCCTATTTTTGATACGTACGGTACCCACTTTCAAATAATTCCTCATAGACAAGAGCTATATTGCGTTTCGTTACAAGAAGATATTGTTTGTCGTTCTGGTTTCTCATAAGTAATGTATTTCTATGCTAGAACATAAAAAATAATAGTGTAACGGAACTTAACTGTCATTGTTTCTATGATTATTATTATCTATATAAGTATGATATTTTAGTCACTCAAAGAGATTCAAATTTAGAAATCAATGACTGTCATTTGAGTATATTTAGTCATCCGCTGACATTTAAAAATCGTATCCCAGGACAACAAGTTAAGTTAGGTATATGCAACCATTATAATAGTTGCATATATCTAACTTAACTTGTCTCATAAATTCTTAACTGAATTACTTTTTTATAGTGTGACGTCAACGTTTTTCTTATTAAAACTAGGTCAGAATCTGATACCAGAACTAGTAGGTAAGTAGTTACAGCAGGGAAAATGTTGGAAAGCATAAGGCATTATTAATCATCTATAATATTCTATTATGAAGAAGAGCTTGTTACTGCTGGAGCTTTTAAAGTAGCTTCCTTTAAAGATTATATATTGATGTATAAATATACATATTTAGGTATGGTTAATATTAATAATAATTGTAAGATTTCGCACATATTGCCTGGTCACTAATATATACAGGGTGAATTTGAAAGGATGTACTTTAAGCTAATATGAGGTTCTGCTGATCAAATCGAACAACTTTTCCCATGGAACCATGTGTCGCAAATAAAAAAAAATTTTGGCTTCCCCATACAAATTTGTCATTTTTACATTACTAGTTTGTATGGAGAAGGCAATTTTTTTTTCTTTTGCGGCACATGGTTCCATGGGAAAAGTTGTTCGTATTGATCATGTATATACGCCCTGACCTACGCAAACTGTATGGAATAATATATTTGTTCATAAATATTGTTTTCACTATACCTAACTGAAGTTAGGTACAGGTTCAAAGTATTATACTATTTTGTGGTTCGTTTTTAAGTTTAGGTATGTTTTTTCGTTTCTTTTATTATTTAGTCATTGTGTTAGTAGTCACTAAGAAGAGATTTTTTAATTTAAATGCCAAGGGGGTAAAAAGAGGGAAAGAATTAAGTTTTAATAAAGTTATAAATACCTCGGTACCTACATAGTATTTTTCATGAAAATAAGTTTTCCCCATTGATTAAAAAAATATGTACCTACATTTCTCGACACCACCACTATAGTACCTCGGAGAACGCATTAAGCTGTAGGTCCCAATATCACTATACCAAATTGTTAAAGTGTTTATTGGAAAGGGTAATTGAGTCTTATCTAATCTTCGAAGTAGCCACTTTATTGTAAATGTACTTTTTAATGTTTCCTATGAGTTTCTTAAAACAACCTATATACCCGCTGTCGATACATCCAAATGTTTCATCATCCTTCCTACCTAACTTAATCGAAATCGGTTCAGTAATTTTGACGTGAGAGTGGCCTATACAAACAGACAGATTCTTTCTTATTTATCTACTATAATCTGATATTTATTATTAAAAAAAGGTCATACCTATTGATAATGTGTTAGGTTTTTTTCTACGAAATACAATGTGTCACTACCTACAAAACATTCCACTCCGCATGTGAATGTATCCTTGGTAAAAATACTCGTATTACACCTTACCAAGCGCGATGCGATGTCTTGTTACAATTTCATAGGTAATTATAAAGTATTGCGCAAATTATTTTCATTTTAAAATAATTAAATGTAAAAATGTTATATTGCAATTTTTATACCTTCATAATTCTAAGAATATTTTATTTCAAAATAATTGGTTATTATTGCTCAAATGAAACCTAGATTAAGCAAAATTTGTTTACGTTATGGGTGGTCTAGTTAAAAGTAGGTATTTCTTTTTTAACAAATTTGATTTACATTTTAGATGGGTCTCTTTAACTTCGTTAGGCCGACTAACCTAGGTATGACCACCCATACACATGCAGAAACCGTTAAATGACCTAGTCATTTTCACTGGTTTTCAGGAGACTACTACATAGATTTCTTGTAAAAGTTGAAGTCTCTTTTAGGGTGCGGTGATTAAACGGGCGGTTGATGTTATGATAAAGCAACAAGTATGTTACAATTCTCGTAACGCAAATTCGTCATTTACGTCGCCCATTTCGCAACAACAATATTTAACCGGCATAGTGGGAGCGATCAATGTTGTTAAATGACAATTTATTGATCGACCCTATTTATTCACTTTGTTAGTCTACTTACCATCAGGTAGATACAAAGTCACTTGTCGTGCTCCAATAAAAAAAACATACCTACTTGATCGCCGAGAGTTGGATAGACCTTAAACTCGCCACAGTTTTTAGTAAGTTTAATAAGGTTTTATTGGAAAAAAAATGTACATTTGTTTGACAACAGATTTATAATGCTTTGGGAAGCATGTTAAGCTGTCGGTCCAAGTTTCACTATACCAACTTATGAAACTAGATTAGTTATTGATCCTATCACCCGAACTAGCGTGTTCTGTTCGGTATAGACTTAGAATAATATCGATTACAATAAGTTATAAAAACCCCACCGATAGATGGCCTAGGGTGCCGTAAGTCAACCATGTGGATACATTCCTAACTCCGCGTCGAGCTAGCCACTTATTCGGTATAGACTCGGCATACCAACGGCTACGACAAAGTGCGAATAAAATCCCATCGCTGGGTACCCTGAAGCCGTCCAGGCATTATTTTGCTGGCTATATTTTCTATACAAAATATTTCAATGCAGTTAATATCCAATTGATTTAGTAGAATAAGTTCAGTTAATTTCATTTATTCAGATATTTTTTACACAGTTTATATCATTATACAGGGTGACTTTGAAAGGATGTACTTTGGGCTAATATGAGGTTCTACTGATCAATACGAACAACTTCTCCCATGAAACCATGTGCCGCAAATGAAAAAAAAAATTGCCTTCTCCATACAAACTAGTAATATTAAAATGACCAATTCGTATGGGGAAGTCAATTTTGTTTTTTATTTGCGACACATGGTTCCATGGGAGAAGTTGTTCGATTTGATCAGCAGAACCTCATATTAGCCCAAAGTACATCCTTTCAAATTCACCCTGTATAGCAGGTCCCGAATTAGGATAAAAATCCTGTATCGCGGAACCCAATTCATTTAACATATATTTAACATATATAACATATATATATTACAAAGGCTAGCTAAACCTTGATAACAAAATACATATTAATAATTAAAATACACGAAATTTATAGATTAAAGATAAAATTAAATAGAAATTGTAACACAAAATATGTGACAAGTGTTAAAATGAATTACTTAACAGTACAAATTGCATATTAATTTAAGCCCTACAGTCATTGTATATTGTGGCGCATAGTATGGCTATACATGTGGCTAGCTTGGCTATTAGCTAGTGTGGCATGCCGTAGCATAACGTAGCACTAGTACGTCGTAGCATTTCGTAGTCATTCGTAGCTACTACTGCCATACACACTGAACTTGGCTGTTGCTGTTAATAGTAGGCTGCATAGCATACGAAAGAACTAAACCTGTCACTGATCGCCGTCACTCGTTACTGTACAATAGATGTCATATGTATGTATGTTATGTTACAACTTGTGTGTGGAGTAAACAGAGTATCCTTCCATAAGTCTCTTACTGCTGCTACAAATATAGGTGTATGGTTATCTGACAGTGGCGTGCAGTCCATATAGGCACAAAGGCACTGCCTACCCCAGAAATTTGGTAATACAATCAAATTAACAGCCTATTATATTTTGTTATATTGACACTTTGTATTTCAAATAGCGCCATCTATAGTTTTTTTGTGGTACTATCATCATATGGTACTAGCGCCATCTATCGCTATTTTTTTGTACTATTCACTCCGGATTATTTTTGGTTGCCTAAGTTTTCCTTACAATTTTTCAATTATTATTATTATTGGATTATACTAAATGTATGACAGAGTTAGGCACTGCCTTTGTACCTCAAACAATCAAATATTTGTGATAAATTTAAATCTAATAGGATCGCAGAAACTGTAAGTAGCAAGTCGTTAGGCACACGGTATTAATGAAAGAACGAGAACTTCTCTGTACAAAACTGTTGAGAAGTACCAGGAGCGCAGGAGTCCTTAGCGGTACAAATAGGAAACTATACTGTGTCCTGCTCACATGACGCGTGCAGAGCGAGATTGCATGCATCTGAGTGGAGCTTGAAGTCGTGAGTTATTAATATTATCCTACTAATTTGCAATGTTACGTAATTCTAATCAAATTTACCTAAAGTTGTGATATTTTTCTTTTGTCATTTATTAATAAGGTAGGTATTGTTTTTTTTTGTCACTTTCGCGTTACTTGTACTATTATTTCTTCTGTGAGACGTTTATGGTGATGATTTTAATTTGTTTGTGTAGTGCAAAACCTTTTAATAATAATAAGTAATGGCTTTTTAATGCTGTTTCAACTTATCGCAAATTTCGCAAAATATATCATTGAAGACTACGTTGTGATTTTTTAAACATTTAAAATTTGCTAAAAACTCATTTCTTTGATATGTTACTATAAATTATGCCTACCTTATACTAAAACCCTGTGCACGCCACTGTTATCTGAACCTATAGGACCTCAGGTGGCGAAATCCACAACCTTTAGTTGCCCGTAGATGAATTATTATTTTTATGCTGGTAATTGTACGTAATATCTTTCTACTAATATGTAATACGTTTTAAAAGTTATTTTTCTACATACATATCATCACGGGTGCCTTACGGCGCCCGAGACCGCCTAGACGGCCCCAGGGTACCTAGCGGAGGGGTTTTAATCCCACCTCGTCGTAGCCGATGGTATGAATCTACACCGAACAAGTGGCTAGCTCGTCGCGATGTTTTGAATAGACTCAATAACCCATCTATAAACAGTTTCACAAGTTGGTATAGTGAAACCGGGACCGACAGCTTAATTGGTGTTGTCAAACAAATGTACATATTTTTTTTAATTAAAAACTCATTGGTACACACCGGGGTTCGAACCAGGGACCTAAGTGTTTTTAAGTCCAAGGTCTAACCAACTCGACCACCAGGTATATGTTATTTTTCTTATTATATTATTTTAATCCTCGGGTTTACTTTATTCAGAAACGATTCTGTCATATTAATATGGAATGACTAGGGACCTAATCTTACTAAATGAACTGAACCGCGTTCGTGGTCTAGGAGTTGCCTTTGGCGTTGTATCCGGAGGTCGTGGGTTCCATTCCCATTCATGGCAAGACAATATTAGTACGTTGTATTCTGTACTGTTTTTCTGGTTTGGGTATATAAAATATATATTTATTAGTATCGTTGCTTCTGGTGCATAGAGTTCAAGACTAAAGTATTGTGCTCGGTGGCATGGCAATATGTGTAAAAATGTCCTCCATATTATTATTAGATATATATAAGTTGTGGCCGTGGCTGTAGACATATATACGTTGGTTAGACCTCAGAATAAAAACACCCAGGTCCCAGGTTTAAACCTCGGTGTGTACCAATAAATTTTTAATTAAAAAAAATATGTACATTTGTTAGAGAACACCACTATAGAGCCTATGAGACCACGTTAAACTGTCAATCCTAGTTACACTATACCAACTTTTGAAACTGTTTAAAGATTAGTTATTGAGTCTATCCAAACGCTAGCCACTTGTTTTGTCACCTTCACACACACAACACCCTTCTGCTGGGTACCCCGAGACCGTCTAGGTAGCCTCTGATATTTTTTACATATTTCTCATATGTCAAATTTAACTTTGACGTCTAGTTGATATCCAGTTTATTTAGTAGAATCAGTCCCCATATACATGGTGAGTTTGAAAGGTTTTACTTTGGGCTAATTTGAGGTTCTACTGATCAAATCGAACAACATTTCTCAAGGCACCATGTGGCACAAATGAAAAAAGAACGACTTCTCCATACAAACATAAATGTTAAAATGACCAATTTGTATGGGGAAACCAACATTTATTTTCATTTGCATTTGCAACACATGGTTCCATGGGAAAAGTTGTTCGATTTGATTAGTAGAGCCTCATATTTGCCCAAAGTACAACCTTTCAAATTTGTCAAACCTTTTCTTTCAAAGTGATTGGTATTTCCTAATACATTAAATGTGTTTATTTCCAATACCAACCCTTAATAGAATCCAATTTATATTTTTTTAGCGTTACGAAAACAAATTGCAATAAAGAACCCTCCGCCAGGCATCCGATCCGATTCCTGGTAAAAAACGTTTGTAGAAAGTTCTAATATGCAACGAACAAATGCTTTTTCTAAAACAAAAGAAAAACCGGTCTCTCTTTCAGGCATATACGATTCCAGGTATTATACAAAGATATTTTATATATCTTTCATTATACTATAATATGTAAAGATCATTTGGTCCTTTGATGTTAAAATATGTGTTCATACTATATTTATTGTACCGCTATATTGTCTTATAAATAAATACCATCACGGGTGCCTTTTTGGCTCCCGAGAACCGTTTAAACGGCGTCAGGGTACCCAGCGGAGGGATTAACCCATCCTCATTTCGCTGATGGTATTTCAGAGGCAACAATAACCTAATAAGTGGCGAACTTGTTGCGGCGTTTATGATGGTATAGCCTCTTTGTATAAAGCGGTCACCCATCCCAGGACCGGTCTTGTTGTCATTGCTTAACTTTGTTATCAGTTGCGCAGTGACCGAACCACCTTTATATTGTCTTCTAATGAATAAATAAAATAAAAGGTACATAAAATATACCTAAGCCTTTACAGATCTGAAGGTAACATTTTGATTGATATTTTAATTATTTTCCATGTTTCCTTTATGGTACTTTTTGTTTTATTACTTGTAACAAACATTTAACGCAACTTTGTTACATTTCTCGTCGGCAACCACTGGGCTAATGAAATATCGTTTGTGCACGACCAGCTCAGAGCATCCAAACTGTCTGTTGAAGTGTCGCGCGAAGTAAAGGTTTCAAATCAAAATCTCAGTTATTTTTATCCTGTTACTCGTTTATTACTCGTAGTTAAATAATATTGTAGCATCGCAATCTCTCGGTTGATTTTAGCAAAAATAAGTTTTGCTCGTAATTGAAAACTAATTGATCTATCAAATTGAAAGTATAATTAAATATCTCCATGAGAATGAATCTACATGTAAACGTAAGGTGATGAGCTTAATTTAGAATATTTTTTATGATATATACGTGGTGGCCGAGTTGGTTAGACCTTGGACTTAAAAACACTTAGGTCCCTGGTTCGAATCCCGGTATGTACCAATGAGTTTTTAATTTAAAAATTTATGTACATTTGTTTGACAACAGCTCTATAGTGCCTCGGAGAGTACGTTAAGCTGTCGGTCCCGGTTTCACTATACCAACTTGTGAAACTGTTTATAGATGGGTTATTGAGTCTATTCAAAACATCGCGACGAGCTAGCCACTTGTTCGGTGTAGACTCATACCATCGGCTACGACGAGGTGGGATTAAAACCCCTCCGCTGGGTACCCTGGGGCCGTATAGGCGGTCTCGGGCGCCGTAAGACACCTGTGATGATATATATATTTTATGATATTTAACATATAGATCTAATCCCAGATGTATTAGTTTAATTCTGGACCCTGGGTTTTGAGTTCTGTTAAATTAGAAAATGTATATATGAGTTTGTCCGCCTGTGAATCCCAAAAGTTATTAAGTAACCTTTATATTTATTTTACTTAATACTTATTTATGTAAGTATTAAGTAAATAAAATGTCATTTTAAAATCTAGTGATATTGAGAAGTGGCAACATCAAGAAAGTTATAATTTTGTACATAACACTTATTTGCAATTTAACTTCTGTGATTCTAAACAAATAATAATTTTCAAATCTCGTTACCTAAAAGATGATACTTTTCTGGAAAATGTCGTGTAAAATGTGGCTAAGCAATATCTGATTAGGACCAACTCGTCCATTACACATTCGGTGGTGTAAATCCCTTAACGAAATGTTTTGAGTTTCCCTACACCCTAAATAAAATAACAAAACAAAATGTCCGCCGTCGAATTTTACCCCTTCACTCTTTTATTTAACAATTAATAAACAAAAAATTACTAAAGGGTCTGTGTTTGACTTTCCTGATTTCGGTGCAAACGGAATTGTTCTACGTTTTTTTCTCGCTTACAATTACTATACATGTTACATAGTTTTATATAATACTTGCGGGAAGGTGACCCTGAAAGTTTGATTGATAATCTGTAATATAAAACACGAAAATTGGATAAGTGGTTCTGGAATTAGAAGCACACAGACGGATAAGACTTTCTTAATTGAGGCTTTCAAAGCTATACTGTCATGGGCCATGGTTATTAATATATAAATAGGTTCGGTTGGCTTTATAACACTTTGTTGATTGGGATTTAATAATGCATTTAATAAAATCGCAAATGGTCACGCTAGCCATTCTCTTCACAGAAACGTTTATATGATCAAGTTCATAGAATGTTAGTGTTTCATATTTTACAAACGAATAGCCTTTTTTTCAATCGTTATTTAACTAAAATAGTTTTGTTAATTTTAATAAGTAACGAAACAATCGGTGAAAACAATATTTGTGCCCTAGTACATTACCTTTATAGCATTTTACTTTGATATTTAATTAAATAAGACTTCATAAGCCAGTGAGTTCAAGGACTTACTTCAACTACTTCACATTTTCCTGTAAAGACGAGAAATTATAAACAGCTCCAAGAAATTGTTCTTGGAGAGCTAACAGGCAATATCCAGCAAAGTGTAGAGAAAAGGAGATCTTTCGTAAACAACAAATAAGAACTATGGCTTGTAATTAATTTATTCCATAATTTTAAGGATCTTTAAAATTAATAGATTGCAGCTGTAATTCAACGCGTTTATAATGAACAAAGAATCTTCCTAAGTGAGTTTATTTTTATTTTAACATAAGGGGGCCTCAAAATTTAAGGAAAGATTAAATAATCCAGTCCAGAAGAAAGTAAGGCGTTGTTTGTCATGGCATTTCACACATACTCGTATCTATTGCCCCCTGGTCACAAACTAAGTCTAGGCTTGTCCTATGTGTACCAGAAACAATGATATCATCATATTATCTATATCTATACTAATATTAAAAAGAGGTAAAGTTTGTGAGTTTGTAGGGAGTAATCTCTGAATCTACTGAACCGATTTTGAAAATTATTTAGTGTTGGATATCCCGTTTATCGAGGAAGGCTATAGGCTATATAATATCACGTTACATCCAATAGGAGCGGAGCCTTAATGAAAAATGTTGGGAAATCGGCGAAAATTTGTTCCTTTTGAGTGATTCCGTTGCGTGCGCTGTGTAAACGGTTAAAGTTACGCAGACGAAGTGCGCGTGTCAGCTAGTATTTTATAAAGACCCAGACCATGGCAAACTGTACATAAACCCACGACATCGTCATGTCCAATGGCGGTCAATACATTATTTCTTATATTGAAACGTTATATTCCAACCACTTTAAATTGTTATTTGATAAAAAATTCTCAACAAAAAAGATTGAAAATTTTACATTAAGAATCCAGTAAAAGGTTTCGCGGTCTCGAACGTCCATTAACGTCTAAATGTTGTTTTCAGTGATATCAAAGTTTATTTTTAATGAAAAAGAAAGAAGTGGTGTAAATATTACTTACTTGATCCTAATTAGATAGTATTTTTATAAAAAATATATTATCTTTTGAAAAGACCACGAAAGTTTGATTTATGATCTAAATATATTACTTTAGTTCTCATTTTAAAACTAAACAGATTTTTTATAAAGAAATTATGTAATTAGGATCGAGTAAATAAAATCTACACCTTCATGTTCTATTTTTCAAAAAAAAAACTTTATTATAACTGAAAACAAGATTTAGATGTTTTTTGACGCTCGAGTTCGCGAATCCTTTTCCTGCCCACTTAAGTGGTGAAACAGATAAGTAACTCGTAAGCTCTCACATTTTGAGGTGGTAGCTCGATTTTATTTTTTAACCTGGTGTGCACCAATAAAGTTTTAATTTAAAAAATATATCTACATTTGTTTGACAACACCACTATAGTGCCTCGAAGAGCACGTTCCCAGTTTCACTGTACCAACAACTTGTGAAAGTGTTTTTAGATGGGTTATTAAGTCTATCCAAACACCGGGATGGGCTGGGCCTCGATCTCTTTAAACTTTAGTTCAGTCGTGTTGTAATCGCTTCATAATAGAATCATAATAGTTTAATTTGTCACCTTATTTTGTTAATATAAAGTTTCACGGGCCCGAGACCGCCTAGACGGCCTCAAAGTACCCATCGGAGGGGTTTTTAATCCCACCTCGTCGTAGCCGATGGTATGAGTCTACACCGAACAAGAGGTTAGCTCGTCGCGATGTTTGGATAGACTCAATAACCCATTTATAAACAATTTCACAAGTTAGTATAGTGAAACTAGGATCGACAGCTTAACGTGCTCTCCGAGGTACTATAGTGCGTTTATTGCCCGTGGTACTACCGCTCTTACTACCAGTAGTAACACGGGCAATTATATTTTCCCGTAGTACTACCAACTGCTCCGGTAGTACGATAGGAAGGTTTTTTACCCGCTGTACTACTAATAAAAAATATTATATAATGGCGGTCTCGGGCACTGTAATTGCCTATTACATTATATAGGACGTAGGTACCCTAGTACGTAGATACCCTAGTACGTATGTAGTCTGATACTGTAACAATTATTTGTTACTTAATTTATATTTAATACATTATGTAACTTTTTGTCTTTTTTTTTGTATTTGGATAAGGTTCATTGATGATTACCTACTTATATATATTTAATTTATATAGGTACTGTTTTTCTTATTACTAGTAAAGTACCTGTGCCACAGTATATTGTGTAGTTCTGTAGCCCTAGTGTGAGTTTTTTTAACATTTACTTTCGCGTTAACTATACTACTGCGTTAACATTTCGACGATTCACACGCTTGCATTTTTAGTTCTCAAAATTTCCGCTTGGAGCGCTGAACTATTTCCCATACAAATTTTAGTTAACTCAAACGCAAAGTAATAGAAAACTCAAACTAGGGTTACTGTACATTGGTACAGTAACAAATAATCTGCCATAGGTTGTTTTACGCATGCTCTTTAGTGGGGGTGCATTTAGAGTATGCCGTCTAGGCGGTCTCAGGCACTGTAAGGCACCCGTCCGTGGTGATATTATATAATATTTTTTATTAGTAGTACAGCGGGTAAAAAACCTTCCCATCGTACTACCGGAGCAGTTGGTAGTACTACGGAAAATATAATTGCCCGTGTTACTACTGGTAGTAAGAACGGTAGTACCACGGGCAATAAACGCTATAGTGGTTAAACAAATGCACATACATGTGTATCATTACGGGTGCCTTACGGCGCCCGAGACCGCCTAGACGGCCCTAGGGTACCCAGCGGAGGGGTTTTATTCCCACCTCGTCGTAGCCGATGGTATGAGTCTACACCGAACAAGTGGCTAGCTCGTCGCGATGTTTTTTTTGAATAGACTCAATAACCCATCTATAAACAGTTTCACAAGTTGGTATAGTGAAACCGGGACCGACAGCTTAACGTGCTCTCCGAGGCACTATAGTGGTGTTGTCAAACAAATGTACATAATTTTTTTATTGAAAAACTCATTGGTACACACCGTATATACATTTTTAGATTAAAAACCCAATGGTACACACCGGGGTTTGAACCAGGTGGGCGATTCTCGCGCTTTCGACATTCATCTCGATTCGAGATTTTTAAACGAAAAATGACTAAATATGCCATTTTTTGTTTAAAAATATCGAACATTAAACGATATAAATAATAAATATTAATTAATAAATAATAAATTTACAAATATTGAACGAAAAATGACATATTTAGTCAATTTTCGTTTAAAAATCTCGAATCGAGATGAATGTCGAAAGCGCGAGAATCGCCCACCAGGGACCTAAGTGTTTTTAAGCCTAAGGTCTAACGAATTCGACCCTCGCGCATTATTTTTTTTTCAAATAAAGCGTTATAATAAAGTTTTATGGGTCGAGTATTAAATTGAGTCGTATTTGCAAGTGCTACAAAACCAGAGTGTTTGCCAGAAATTTCAAGCAAACAGGGGCGACGCAAACAGGGATAAAAGCACGAATCTAAAAATCTGTCAGACCGGTCGGTGGTTTTTTATTTATTTCATATCCAACATACTCCGTCCATATATTGCCTCCGAATATCATCGGCGAAATGAGGATGGGTTAATCCCTCCGCTGGGACCCTGAGGCCGTTTAAACGGTATATACAATTTCTTGGAATTGTGCTCTAAGACCGTGTTCTTTCTTTTGTCATTTAATTCACAAATGAATAATAAGCAAACGTTTACTTGTTTGAACTCTAGAATAGGAATAATAGAATTAAATTAAAAAGAAAATTATATTAATCTAATATGATTAATCCTTTTCCTGGCATGTGATTTTGTAGCTGATGGTAAGCAGACCTACAAAGCCCAAGAATGAATCATGAATCAATACATTGTTGTTTAACAAAATTGATCGCTCCCGTTATGCCGGCTAAATGATGCGGTTACGAAATAGGCGGCGACAAAGACGTATTTGCATTTCTTTTATAATATACTCGCTGCTTTATCGTCAAATCAATCACCTGTTTCGTAACCGCACTACGAAAGAGACTACCACCTCGACAAGAAATCGAAGCAGTAGTCTCCAGCAAACTGGTGAACCCACACTACCGTATAGATGATCACGGTCATGATTCAAGAGTTTTAACATCATTATCAATTTTACCATTACATTTTTGCGTAACAAATTATTTTATTCATATTTTGAATAATATCGAAATACGTTATAGGCTGGCGGCACTAATAGAAAGAGTCGAAATGCAAAGCAGTCATTTCTATAAAACATATATATCGTTAAAAAACAGTTCACCCACGTTTTGCAACTGTATTGAAATAATTGAAACACCTTGACCCGAGAGACAAAAAATCGAATCTCAAAATCCAAACGTACGGGTTCATACGTTTTTCATTCTGCATACGTTTGGATTTTGATTCTCAATGCAAACGCTTGGAGCGTCGGTTTCATGACCTAGAGGCTAAAAATGTTTATTGAGATTTCTTAAATATTCTTTCCTCCATAAGTATTTTATAGTTAATTCCCTAAAAAATAAAAATTTTAGTGGCCTTAAGAATAAACATCATTTTTACCTGTTCCATGTATATTATTTTCTTTGTCCCCAGAGAAGTAAACCCAATTGTTGACAACATGGCAGGAGACTCCGAGGATGGGGCCAGGGCCTTGATGCCAACAAGGTAAGTCAATTTGAAGTTCTAAGAGCTGGTTGCATGATATATTTTTGGAATAAAACTTACTTCTATATTCTAAATTGTATTCCTAACTTAGTGTCTACTCAATGTCTGTCTCATTCTTGATTTGGCATTTGATGGAAAGAGGGAAAGAGACAAACGTCCCTTGAGTCAAAACCGGAGTTAAGAATTTGACTTAATTCGAAGGTTATTAAAACTTTAATAGCATGAAATCAATCAGTGCAAAGCTAAAACTTTACAAGATTTCAATTTCAAAATTTATTAATTAAAACATAACAAAAAATGCATGATGGTACCTAATCGCATGATTTACTAATAAAATGGTCTATGTATATATTTATTTATTTAAAAGGCATTTTTTTTTTATTAATTTAAAGATAAAGTTAATGAAGAACATCTATTTTACGTAAAATAAAAAATATGTAAATAACGACACATACAATTACTAAATAGATTTTTTTTTAGTAAGACTCGTACTTCCACAGAAGTAGCATGTTGTAATAATGACCACAGATTTTGTAAAAACAATAGCTTAGGATTCACGCTAGATTTATATTGTTTAAGAAATTATAATAAATTTAAATCAAATTATATTTTTAATTACGGTGATCAAGGTAGCACTACATTCAATTAGGTAGTAGTAATTAATAATCTAAATGATGACAAGTAAAAAAAATGTTTACCTGCCGATAACAAATTAAATTACACTTTTTTTTTAAAGCAAGCATTCCTCGTACTTACGCGAGTTTTGATTAAGATATTATGGTAAATTTAATAAATAAATACGAACAGTGTAAAGAATGTAAATAATAAGTTTATTTAATTTTAAGATTTACAACAAGTTTTTGTTTAATTATTTTGTGTCTGAAATTGTAATATAGAAAAAAATTACATTGTGTATTGAACCTATTTTGATGCATTACAACACTTAATGATTCGTTTTTATAATATATTAAGCTGATATTTTTGCGTATTTAGACTTGGATGAAATAAAAAACTCGTTTAAAAAAGTAAAACACAGACTTCAATTTTATAACACATTGTTAACGGAAATAACGTGGCTACAAAATCTGTCTTCTGACAATCAAGACCAACTTATGTGGCAACAACACTAAGCCAGAATACATTTCATGGCTATTCCACTAATCACAAACACATATTTATTTATTTTTATTTAAAAACTTTATTGCACAAATTTAGTACAAAGGCGGACTTAATGCCGCTAGGCATTCTCTACCAGTCAACCTTTGGGACAAATTAAGCAGTAAGTAGGTAAAATAGGTGCAGTAAAATACATTTAAGAAATAGAGTATACAAATATTATACATACACACTAATGCTGACTACATATACATACATATCATAAACTATATTAATAATATACATACATATTAATAAAATAGCAAATATTACAGCAACAGCACAATATAGCACTACCCACAGCACAATAATTATTTAAAGCAGAAACACAGGATGAGATGAGAGAGAGAGCGAGCCCAAACGAATAATAAAAAGGAGACACATTCACACATTCAGAAAGTGTTTATACACTAGTCTCTTAAAGATACCCCTGTTAGGAGCTTGTCTAATGTCCACCGGTAGATCATTCCAGAGTCTTGTTGCAGCAACAGAAAAAGATTTTGAGACAAAGGTAGAATGATGAGAAGGTATAGAAAGAGTTGAGTTAGAGGCAGAACGAAGGATTCTATCATGATGCGAGCCGAGGGATGTAAAACTATCCTTGAGGTATTTGGGAGTGTTAGGTTCGTTTAACAAATAGTAGAGCAGGCAGAGAACCCTGCTGTTTCTCCTACCTCGAATCCTCAACCATTTCAACTTATCTCGATAAGGTGTGACGTGATCACATAGGTTATATTGTTTCATTAGAAAGTTCTGGTGTCTCCTTCCGGTTTTATTACCATCATTCAACCATCATTCATAAAAGGGCAGATCAGCTGGTTAAACGGGGATCAGAAACTCCTTTAATTGGACCTGAATCATTTGTAGGCATAACTAACAAAACAATAAATAATGCATTAAAGGAGTTTGCTGAAGCCAGTATGCAGCAAGGCCTAATACATTCCAAGAAATTCATTGGTATGAAGGCAAAAGTCCTGGTCAAAATCTGGAAATAAAACAGAACTCAAATAAGGCTACTGGTGGGAATCTTCTTTTGATAGCCATTGCGTCACGCGAAAAGGCTATCCAATATCCAATATCCAATAGTACTAATGTATTGTATTAAAACATAGCAATGAACAGTTTTACGTATTTATTGATATATAAAACTAGCAATGTTAATATTAGTATTTTAACTTGTAACAAACGATGTCAACTATACAGTTGGTCGAGCCAAAAGAGAGCTAAACAATGTATGGCCAGGGGTGTTCCACTCCGCGCTTTAGGTATGAAGCTACAAGTACCCGGCCGTACCCACGGATGGGTTATATTTTTGAGGGCTGCCGGAGTCGGCAGTGGGCTGCCGCGCACGGGCCGAGTCGCATGATTGAATGATACTCACGCGCCTCGTCGCGATATTTAATATTAACTAAAATGAGATCTAAAGCTTATTGTGCCACATTCGGTTGCTTAAATAATAGTAACAAGGATCCGGACCTTACGTTTTTCATACTTTTAAAGGACCTCAAAAGGTAAATAAATCCACGCCTACCACGGTTATTATTAGGTACACTAAAAAAATATCAAAACGTGTGTCTAGTAGTCTGTTTATAAGAATGCGAATTTTCATTACTCGCCATCTTTCCTATGTACCAAATGTTGTCCTTTGTTATAGTTATCTAAGTCTCTTGTATTTACGTACTTTGTTAGATATTTTACTATATACTATACTATATAGTTTTGTTTGATAAGTAAAGGTAGTAATAGTTAGTGCACTACCATGAACTAACTATTATTAGAAATATTATGCAGTTTTGATAAGTAGACAACATACATACTTGCTCGTACATACTTATTTATTTGCCCAATTAGGTACCTACGTAAGTTGCTTAATAATAAATAACATAGACTAAGCAAATATACTGAGGCAATGTTTTTATAAGTTTTTCTTTCATTTTAGTAGGTAGGTACAATTTGTTTTATTTAAAGGTATTATTCGCACTTATATCATTCCACATAATCTACCTATACTACTTGTACCTACTATTATTTCTTTTGAGCCTATACACCGAAAAGCAATATTTAGTTTCATAGACATTGAAGTGTGCCTTATGGCTTCCGTATCTCCTTAACTTAAAATACCTATGCAGCAGACATCCTAAAATAAAACTGTTTTATGATCTACGTACTTACTACTAAGTAACTAACCTAGGTTTTGTTTAAAAGAAGACAACCCTAACATCGTCAGAAAAGTAAAGAATGACGCGATAGAAAGAGAGGCAACTTTAGGTGAATATAAATGTAGGCCATTAGCGCTGTGTGATCTGAACTGAGCTTTATTGTGTCGGTGCAAGAGTCGCTATTTATTTAATTGATCTTTATGAGTGAGCTTCTGTACTTGTACTATTATTTCTTTGTGGTATGACTTCCTAGATTGTGATGAAGTTTACTTCGAAGCGTCTGTATGTCAAATGTTTGGCATGCACCCATAACAATATGGGTCTTGCTTTACTTCAGAAGTACAGACGAATTAAGTATATTATTGCAACTTACTAGAATGCGTAATGCGTTCCGTTGCGTTTGGTTATTATAAAGCCATACATTACAACTGCGTCCAGGATCAGCTCTTGTTGGACTACCTGAAAAAAAATTTTTTTAATATGCTTTTTTGAATACGTTTCCAGAAGCCTTATTATTTTCCTTAAAAATATGTGTTTGTGTCATCATTGTAACGTAAGTACAGTAACATCATATGTAATATGTTTGAATAAAACTATACTACTTATAGATTGGTTTAGCACATAACTATAAACGTTCATAGTATTATTCAATTAGTAGAATTTAATAACTTTATTGCACATTTCATTTGAATTCGGCTCATCAATCTTGATCATAAAGAATAACCGTGTCCATATAAAAGTTTCCCAAAAGTACTAAACCACGTGCAAATACTGATAATTGAATTCGAATTTCATTAAACATTGCTTTTTGTAGTATTTGTAAGAACACTGCTTTTTGTGCATGCTTGAATATTTGTAATGTAAATAACACATAAGTATAAGTAATATTATAATCGAATCACAATAGCATTATCGTTTAATGTTCTTACACATTTCATGGATAAACGCCTCATGTAGAGGTAAAAGTGTCAAATTAAAGGATAAGTATGGAATTCGATAATTGAATAGTGACAGTAACCATGGAAGTATGAAAATAGGCAAGTGCACTTACAAACTTCGTAATAAATAAACCAAAGATTGAAATCAATATATAAAAGAGATAAACACCTTTTTTTTATGTTTTATATGTCAAAAGAATCCGCTATTTTCTTTTCTTCTTAAATATTAGCTTTATTAACAGAATCATTTTTTTAGCGTGCGATTTTAGGCTTTAAACCGCCCTTCTTTATTACTCATACTTCCATGGTATTAACATACTTGTGGGCTTTATAAACAAAAAATATAATTATTAAACGCTAACCTAGATGATTATTATTATGAGTTGCGTTCCAAAAGTGAAGATAATAATTTACTCTGACATATTAAATAAATATAACTTCAAAATATTTATCCCTTTTGAAACGCAGCCTTAAAAGAATAAGGCTGACCGCACATGGTTTACCGTAACTCGAGCAATTAGTTGCTTGCTACTTATTTTGCTATGCTAAAATAGCTAGATTTGAGGGTAGCCCGAAGACTGTAGACGCGCGTGTCTATTACAGTTATCAAATTTAATTTTATTGAATATTATTGTGCAAAAGTGTACTAATTTTGTAGAATAAGCATTCGTATATTAATATTAAGTTTGAGAAGTGTAGTATTTACGCAGTGATCTTGGTGTTTGTGCTATCTCAACGAATCCCTTTATCTTCAGTAAAATGGCGGTACCCATTTTACTGTTGATTATTCCTTCCTCGTTTGCAAACGGTCATGGGGCCATTCTTAATTCTAACCTAGTCCTTTCCCTATTTCTCTCCATCCTATTATCCCACTTTTACCGTACATTATTAAAAAAAAAAATCTACCCAAATTGGCAAAATTATGCTTAAAGCGTAGAATGCCATTTAGGTAAAAGAAGAAGAAAATAGCTAGATCTATCGCACACACGCGACTCAAATCCCGAGCGTAAAAGCTGTAGTCGTCTCTGCTTGGGTATTGAAATTTGCTCGTGTGCCAATCTTGTAGTAAGAATCTAGTTTCTCAAGTAATAGTAGGCCGTGTACGGTCAACCTAACTATAATATTGGTATTTTGTGGCAATATATAAAAGTATTGCATAACTATTAATTTGTTCGTGTTTGATTTCAGCGAGTACCATTACGTTTTTACAAACCTGACCAGGGTGGAGAAAATGTAAGTATTTTTTTTTAGTAAATGTAGTACTTTTTCAATAAATATCCACAAATAGATTTATCTTAGGGCGGGTTTCATCAAATTACATTTCTTTGATTTTAAATTTATTTTGGAAGTCTCGTTGGGTTACTTGGTCCTTACATACCTGACCTAAATGTTTCGGTTTTAATCTGTGGGTTCATCGATTATTCAGGAGACTACTGCATCAATTTCTTCTTGAGGTGGTCTCCTTTCAGGGTGCGGTTACGAAACGGGCGGTTTATTTTATGCTACTAGACTCGTAATGCAAATTCGACTTAACCGCCCGTTTCGCAACTGCATCATTTAGCCGGCTTAGTCGGAGCGGTCAATGATGAATGACCCTATTCGTAGACTTATTAGAGCTGGATACCATCAGGTAGATACAAGGTAACATGCCGTGCTCAATAATAATAAAAATGTTACTTTGTAAGGTTCTAGTTTTCTGTTGCTATGAAGTCCACGGTGGGTTAGGAATTAAAAATAGTTATATTTTCAACAGCTATTAATATTTATGGGTTCGTAATGGAATAATATTTCTAGTTTCTACAAAGTACTTTTTATGTGCCAATAAACATGCAGGAGGGGGTCTAAAAATATTAGGTCGGTATTATTCTAGAAATATTCGACGTCATCAGTGATCGAAATGGTTGCACTTCCGGAAGTGAAACCATTTCGATCACTGTTAAATATTATTATTATTTATTCGTGATAAATCAACAACAATTATTTTAAAAAAAATACCGATTAAGGAATTTCACAAATAGTTAAATGCATTTGTGTGGACTTTTATGTTTATATAGTAAAATAGTAGGAATAGAGTAGGTACACGTGTTTTTGTATGTATGTGAGTGCATGTGTATGCATGTATGTATGAATGCATACATTAGTAAAAGTGCCTATACAAGGTGAATTTGAAAGGTTGTACTTTGGGCTAATATGAGGTTCTACTGATCAAATCGATCAACTTTTCCAATGAATCCATGTGCCGCAAAGGAAAAAAATGCCTTTCCCATACAAACTGTTAAAATGGCCAATTTGGATGGGGACGGTATTTTTTTTTTATTTGCGACACATGGTTCCATGGGAAAAGTTATTGGATTTGATCAATGAAGCCTCGTATTAGCAACCTTTTAAATTCAATAAAACAATTCAAATGTCCCTAGTAATGCTAGTACCTACAAATACATTTAAAACGCTAAAAGTGAGCAATGCGATATCATTGCAACGTGATCTTAGGGACGTGTTTAACTATAAGACACCGGGGCCTTTTTAAACAAAATCAATTGCGTATCAACTTCGTGTGAAAGTTAAAATGTCACACATTTTGAATGGGAATATGTCAAAATTTAACTTTGACGTAGTTCACGGGCGTAGCCAGGTGGTGGGGTTTTGGGGGTTCAACTAACTCTATGAAATACGATAAATTTGACACGGGAATTTGGTGTTAAAGGATTAATCCCCCCCCCCCCTCCCTAAACGAAGAAAAAAACTCAAAATTAAACGACGACGCCCCCCCCCCCCATGCTCAAACCTAGCTACGCCCGTGGTAGTTGATATCCAATTAATTTAGTAGAATATGCCCCCTGGGGCCTCATCACGGTCTGCCATCGTCTACGACAATAAGACGTTAAGTAAAAATACTCTATTCTATTCCCAACATCGATATAGTTTGACAGTCGATAAAATGAAGTTTATGAATGAACATTCATTCATAAGTCGATTTATCGAGCCTATCAATGCTGTTGTGCCAAGTGCCTTAGTATACTTTAGGTTGGCTAAAAAATGCCGCATTCTTGAATGCACACACAGGACACGCACAGAATGTATGTAGCATTGGAATTTCAACTCTATAATGAACAGAATAGAACTAATATTTTCATATAAGTTTACTCAACGTCTTGTCGTCGATGACTGATCGCAGCTCGTGATTAGGCCCCTGGGGGCCTATTCTACTAAAGGGTGATTCTTCAATAGTCAGATAAAGTTTCGACTGTTAACTTGTATGAAGAACTGTCAAATTTATTCATTCTCCATACAAGTTATCAGTTGAATAACTTTATTTGATTTGAAAAATCGGCCCTAAATGAATTCAATATCAACTGCATGTCAAAGTTAAAATTGTAACTTTCATATGACGTTGATACACAACTGATTAAGGGCTGATTTTTCAATCTCCAGATAAAGTTATTAGTCAGTTAACTTTTAATAATTATATTAATAATAATAACGATGATGATGATTATGACGATGATGATGCTGATGATGATGATGATGATGATGATGTTGCTGCTGATGATGATATGTAGGACAATTTTCACATATTGCTCTGGTCACAAACTAAGCTCTAGGCTTGTACTATGTTTACCAGAAGCAACGATATAATACATATCACGACCTCCGAAATAATACCAACGGCAAAATATAGATGCGCATAGTCACCAATACTAAATATTCTGGGATTGGAAATACGCTCCGACTTAAATCACTGCAATTACATCGAGAACATTGCCAAGACCGCAAGTAAAAAGCTCGGCGTTCTTAACAAGGTGCGACGATATCTCACTCCAGGGCTTAGGTATCTTATCTATAAAGCCCAGATCCGGCCTTGTATGGAATATTGTTCGCACCTTTGGGGTGGATCGGCCAAATATTTGCTGCATGCCCTCGATGGTCTGCAGAAGCGTGCATCTCGTATTATTGATGACGAAGAGCTCACTAACACCTTAGAGCCACTGCAGCTTCGCAGAGATGTAGCGTCGTTGAGCGTATTTTACCGCCTTTACCATGGACAGTGCTCTGCAGAACTTTTTAATCTCATTCCCCCTTCCCCTTTCCGTTACAGAACCTCACGAGCAGGTAACAGAATGCATGCGCATTCTGTGGCAGATATACCAACCCGCACTAAAAGATTTGGTGATTCGTACATCTGTCGCACTATTAAAATGTGGAATGGTCTACCTGCTTGCGTGTTTCCTTCATCCTATAACCTTGAGTCCTTTAAACGAAGCGTGAATAGGCATCTTAAGCCGGCATAATGGATGAAACCAGCTCTTACAACACAATTCTAAGAGCTGGATGCATTCATTCTTGGACCTGCATACTGCTTTCGATCAGGTAGATGTGGGGTCACATGCCGAGCTCCTATAAAAAAAAAAAGCACTGTATTGTACATACTCAAAGTGCTATGACAAAAATGTGCAGTGCAGCTATACATTGATTGTTTTATTTAAATATCAATTATGTTCTAAGCAAAAAAAGAATCAATGTACAACATTAAGCGTCTATAACATTCTATTTAAAAGCAATATAACGTAGTTGTTTTTTATTTATGGGGAGAAACGATATTTTTTTTTTTTGTCAAAATACTATCTTTTTAATAATAGCAAATAGGTAGTATACATTTTTCGATACAATGCAACCTTAAGTTCACATTTCTCATTTAACATGTGGTGTCTTCTTTTTCAGTGCTTTCTGCCTTGCTCGCTGTCGCGGATTTGAAGCTAACAGTGAGATCGGGATTGATAATTATTTACAGTAAGTATTTAGAAGGCAACGTAGTTAATTTTATTTCAAACCCTTGGGCCACGTTTTGCTATAGTGGTGGGTGTCCCGCGGCCCAAAGTTTGCTGTTAAAGTAGGTGTAGGTTTTTTTTCTAAGCCACCCCAATATTGAGGCGAACAACCCCAAAGAAAACAATCCACTTGTGCCATTTACGAGTTTTTGCGAGACTATAAGCACGGCAATTGATTTTTATTATATAGATATAGGTTTTGTAAGTAATTTTTATTGAAAGTCGCAAATTATAAATAGTACAAAAAATAAATGAAAGGTACTTATAATTCTGAGTTTACAAAATGGTAGAATATATTCTATTGTTTCTATAATTTTAAAACTTATAATTTTACCTGACTTTACAATTTATTACATGTACCTGAGGTACTTATTAATATCATTAATATGTCATTTCCAATTGAATATATTTGCTGTATAGGTATTTATAGAATTAGCATATTGTTACTAGTAAAAGTATAGGATAAGTGTTCTTGCTAAAAAGGATAGAGATATATGAGATAGGAGGTCGTGGGTTCGATTCCTACCCATGACAAAAACAATATTAGTAGATACGTTTTTCTGTACAGTTTGTCATGGTCTGGGTGTTTATAAAATATAATGTATTATACGTTGTACAAGACTAGAGCTTAGTTTTGTGACTAAAACAATATAGTATAAAATTGTCCCACATATCTACTATAAAAAAAGAGTTCAGTTTTCATACTGATATTGAACAACCTGTAGGTATATATTTTTGTGTTCCCATAATTCAGAAAGCACAGATCTTAGATTTTATACAGATTTTCATTGTAAAATTTTCCAATTATTCCACCTATGACTGTACTTAATTACTACCACTATAGTGTCTCGGAGAGCACGTTAAGCTGTCGGTCCCGGTTTCACTATACCAAATTGTGGAACTGTTTATAGGTGGGTTATTGAGTCTATTCAAAACATCGCGACGAGCTAGCCACTTGTTCCGTGTAGACTCATACCATCGGCTACGACGAGGTGGGATTAAAAACCCCTCCGCTGGGTACCCTGGGGCCGTCTAGGCGGTCTCGGGCGCCGTAACGCACCCGTGATGATATGTATGAAACATCACCATTTTAGACGCTTCTATAGGTTTAAATGTTTTACATACGAGATTGCATAAGGTAGATGGACAGCATGATATAAGTTTTGCTTTTAATATACAAGGTGAATTTAAAATGATGTACTTTGGGCTAATATGAGGTTCTACTGATCAAATAGAACAACTTTTCCCATGGAACCATGTGTCGCAAATGAAAAAAAAATTTGGCTTCCCTATATATATTGGTAATTTTAACATTACTAGTTTGTATGGAGAAAGCATTTAATTTTTCATAATTGCGATACATGGCTCCATGGGAAAAGTTGTTCGATTTGATCAGCAGGACCTCATATTAGCCCAAAAGTACATCCTTTCAAAGTCACCATGTATAATATAAATCTAGATGAGAACATCTTCTGCAACAATTTAAAAGAACGGGTTCGACTTGACACTGTACGGCGTCGTACAACGTTAATATTCCCGTACATACAACGTACTTCTAATATTACAACTTGGTGTTTGGTCGAAGTCCAATTATTATCTTTATGTTGGTAATTTATTTAAAATCTTTCTGTTGTGGGTAATAAATATGTTTGTATAACAATTTTACCAAAGTATTTTTTCTGATTTCGAAAAATGTAAAATTAATAACCATAAAAAATAACACAGAAAGTCTACAGAGAACCTGGGGCCTTATTCCGAGTTTGCAACCGCTAATCACGACAAGACGTTGCGCAAACTATAAATATGGAAATATAAACTCTATTCCAATGGTTATATAGTATGTATTAGGTTGGCTATTATAATGCAGCCATCTTGAAATACACGAATTCTTCGTAAGTTTGAACATGTATTGAGCATTGGAATTTCAACTTTATAATTAACAGGATAGAACTTACATTTCAATACCCGTACTTTACGCAAAATGCGCGACGGCGAACGTGTCAAAACTCGGAATAAAGCCCCTGTATAACGTGTGCGTGCGCGGCAAAAGAATAGCGCTTTATCTCTCACTTATTATTTTCAGGGATGATATATACCTTCAAGATATTAACCGCGAGGTTACCGTGAGGGCAAACGGGCAAAATTTGGGTAACCAAATGGACGGAGCCCAGCATTTGTTGACGAGGTAAGTACTTCACGAACTTAATTATTTAATATCTTAACTAACGTGAAAATTCACTACTCACTTAACTCACTGTTTGTTTCAAGACTAACAGCTTAGTGTTGCACTTGAGGGGAGGAGGGGAATTGTCCCTCACCGCCGACTGTACTGCAATGACTTAGGTTATTGCGGGTAGTCGTTAAATCATTAAACTGCCGTTATATACAATAGAGAATATGCATGATTTTTTTTTATTGCTGTATTTGATAGTATTTCCTTTATTAAACCCTAAAAAATATATAATACTCCAAAATAAATGTGATAATCATTAAAAAAAGGATTAACATTTATCATTATTTAATGTATCCGAAAACAACGCATCACTAGCACGCCATAGCTATGACGTCACAGCAACACTAAATAAACAATGGTTCTATCTCTTCTTTTGTATGGTTAGAAGTATATTACAACCGTAAAATTTGTTTGTTTCGGCTGCTGTGACAAATAAAACATTTTTGTTTTGAAATTAGAAAATAATGGACATATTTAAACAAAAAATATTATATCAGATGTGTTTCTAGATAAAAAAGGCACAATATATATGAAATATACATATTTTGGAGTTACATGCATATTCCCTATTCCAAAAATGTTTTGTGTATAACAGTGATAGTTTTTTATGTGTTTTGTACTAAAAATGACATAAAATCACTAATACCGGGATACCGGTATTGGACATTTCAATACCGGTGTTGAAAATGTCTGAAAAAAGTCCGGGTATTAGAAGCTCTAATATGCACTGATAACAACGGTTACGCTACGCTACAAATATATAATTTATAGAACCTGCGATTCGTGCGTGCCCTTTCACATCCTTAATTCTTAATTTATTCATTTTAGGGAAGCTGAACCAGACCACGTGGCCAGCCAAAATGAAGGCAACCAAATCGAGGGAGCACAACATTTGGTTAGGCGGTAAGTATTTCACGAACGGATTTAATACCACTATTATTTAAGATACTAATGCCAAATATCATGTATCGAAAAATATTTTAAATTTATCACGTCCTAGCCAAATAATATATAGCTCTCTACTGTCTGGGTTGCGCGAGGCTAAAATTTAACTAAATAAGTGTTTAGTGCTTCCTTGTTCTACGACAAGTTGCCCGAGTTGCCCATGTTACCCAGGATGCCCAGGTTACCCAGGCATCCAAATCTTCATTGCTGGTAGACGCACTTCTGCGCTCACAGAACACCTAACACAGAGTAGACACATACTTCCCGCTAAAACCGACTACCAACTCAATTATCACTCACGATTTTCATTTTAATTTCAAAACAAAAATGTTTTTTTTTTGCAAAAACGGAACGCGCTCCGAAACGGCGAAAGTTGACACTTCTGACGTGATGACGTCACAACAGCCGAAACAAACAAATTAGGGTTATTAAAGTAAATATTACCAAATGCAGCATTTAAAAAAAATCGTGCGTATTCTATATTGTCCAAAGGAAGTTCTTTGGCATATTCGCATTTGGCATTCGCATTATGTAAATTAATATTTATTTCAATTGAATAGAAATATACAAATCATTCTAACACAAACAACAACACATTACCAGTTCATAATTACATCAATTCAAAAAAAAATCCTCGCATTAAAATAATTCCAAAAGCAAAACGTACAGTCATCGTTTAATTTCCCTCTAATAAAATGAGACCATTTTTTTTCAAATCCATTAAAGTTTAGGGGTAGAAAACAGTTTTGGCCCGAAAGTCGTTTTGCTGCCTTAATTGTAGGTATAATCTCATACGTGCTCTTTCTCTTATTAAGGGTCGGGGGGAAGGTTTACAAAAATGTATGGTAACGATACCGACTCACCATGATGCGGGGGGAGGGGTAATACTTGCAGTGGAATCAGCATGAGCATCGAAGAGCCTCATCAGATACTCCTCTTAAAACGTCTTAAACGTCGAATGCCGAAATATATCTGGGGCCGACGAATGACTTTAAGATGTTGTACCATTACTGCTCAATATTACCAATGTATAATACTATAGAAATTCTGTATGAAATATTTTAAACTAAAAATGAGGCTACGAATATAAACAATACAAATTACTAGTGATTATTTAATACATTTTTGTATGAAAGAATTATTAAACAAAGATATTCCGTATTCGAGAGAACTTTATATTTAGGTATATGAAGGAATATTATATTTTATAAACACCCTGACCATGACAAACTGTACAGAAAAACGTACTATTTTTTTTCCAAAGGTGTTGTTGGAACCCACGTCCTCCGGATACAACGCCAAAGGCACAATCACTTGTCTACGGAGGCGGCAATGTATATCCACTGCCATCAACGAATACGCTACGCACAAAAATATAATTTATAGAACCTGCGAATCGTGCCCTTTCACATCCTTAATTCTTAATTTATTTATTTTAGGGAAGCTGAACCAGACCACGTGGCCAGCCAAAATGAACAATTTAAATATTATTTAAGATACTAATGCCAAATATCTTTTTTTTGGCCTTCGTAGACTAGTGGTTGCGCCTTTGGAATTGTATCCGGAGACAGTGGATTTGATTTCCACCCATGGCAAAATATATTTGACGGTTTTCTGTTAAAATCAAAAACAGCAGCAATCTTAACATTACTAGTTTTTAGGAAAAAGACGATTTTTTTTCATTTGCGACACATGTTTCCATAGTTATTCGTTTTGACCAGTAGAACCTCACATTACCCCAAAGTACATCCTTTCAAAGTCACCATGTATATACATTCAATAAATTAATTGATTCGCATACAGTAAAAAAAAAATCCTGTTTTGATTATTGAAATCACTTAAACGAAAATAAATTATTACAGAGAGTGAAGATGAGTTTTAAAAGAAGCCATAATACCTAACTTTTTAAATAAGTCATTTAAATATTATTATATACTTAAATACAAATTACTAGTGACTATTTAATACATATTTGTAATAAAGATTCATTAAGAGGAGTGTCTGATGAGGCTCTTCGATGCTCATGCTGATTCAACTGCAAAGTATTACCTCTCCCCCCGCATGACGGTAACGCTACCATACATTTATGTAAATCTTCCCCCCGACCCTCAATAAGAGAAAGAGCACATATGAGATTATACCTATAATTTAGGCAACAAAACGATTTTCGGGCCAAATCTGTTCTAACGGATTTTAAAAAAAAATGGTCTCAATTTGTTAAAAGGAAAATAAACGATGACTGTACGTTTTCCTTTTTTTTAATTTTCTGTCTTGAGATTTTATAGGAATTATTTTAATGTGAGGTACTTTTTGCGATTTTTTTTCGAATTTCAGGGATTTCTATTTTTTTTCCTATACCAAAATTTAAAAAAAGGAAAACGTATGAGCCGAGATATAGATCATATTTATAACGCCTCCAAAAATTATAAAAATGAATGAATGTTTAATGGGGGGTAACAGTTAGGACCAAAAGGTCGTGAAATGTTTGATCAGACGCTGCTCTTAAATAAAGATATTCCGTATTCGACAGAATTTCATATATTTATATGAAGAACACATGTTGCACAGAAACGATATTTAATAGATTTTATATATTATAAACACCCAGACTATGGAAAAACTTTTTTTTTTTTGCCATAGGTGTAAATCGAACCCACGTCCTCCGGATACAATGCCAAAGGCGGAATCACTAGTCTACGGGAGCGGTAATATATATCCACTGCCGACAACGGATACGCTACAAAAATAAAATTTATAGAACCTGCGAATCGTGCCCTTTCACATCCTTAATTCTTAATTTATTTATTTTAGGGAAGCTGAACCAGACCACGTGCTCAGCCAAAATTTGGGGAGCCTAATGGCCCAACATTATTTTAGGAGGTACGTACTTCACGGACTTAATTATTTAATATCTTAATTCTTTCTTTACATCCATTTGGTCAACACTGCAACACTCTGACAAGTCAAAATGAACAACTGCTATATATAGAAAGTAAGACATTAGGCGAGAAATATCTTAAGTTTACGTAAAACTAAGACATAACAATAACATATCTGCTGTATAAGGGCTTGGTTGCAATACAAAACTAATATATGTAATGTCAGTATATTATTATATGTAAATATCAATCAAATGTATACATCTATATAATTACTTATAGCTATATCGATAGATACATGGCAAGGAAGATAAATAATGAATTCAATAATTATTACACAATTAAAAATTCAAATTAAATATTATAGATTATAATAATAGTAATGTACAATTATAAATTCAAAAATAATAAATATGTATAATGTCAAATAATATTATTGATGATATTAATGATTATCAATTTAATTAAATATATTACTTTTAAACCAATGATATTAAATTAGAAACTACTATGTAAGTAATAGCTGCTCTAAAGGGGCATTGTTATGATAATAAAATAAAAATAATATATGAAATATCAAAAATTTACATAAAATCAATGAAATACTTAGTACTGCGGTAATGTACTGCTAATAACGGTTACGCTACGCACAAAAATATAATTTATAGAACCTGCGAATCGTGCCCTTTCATATCCTTAATTTAATTATTTTAGGGAACCTGAGCCAGAATATGTGGTCAGCCAAAATTTGGGGAGCCTAATGGCCGGAGCTCAACATTTGTTTACGAGGTGAGTTCTTCACGGACTTGGTTGGTAACTAAAGGAGTGTTTAGTGCTTCCTTGTTCTACGACAAGTTGCCCGAGTTGCCCAGGTTACCCAGGCATTTATCTTCATTGCTGGTAGACGCACTTCTACCTAACACCTAACCTAACACAAAGTAGACACAAACTTCGCAAGAAATAAAATATTATCCATGCCCCACAAAAACTGACTACCAACTCAATTATCACTCACGATATATACTAAGTCACATGCCATGCTACAATAAAAAGTACGCATCAATTGTCCAAAGGGAGTTCTGTAAATTAGTATATACATATCAATTTAGTAGAAATATACTAATCATTCTAACACAAACAACATCACATAACATTGATATTTCCATTTTTTGTTTTATTAATTTGATACAAATATATATTTATAAATCACTAGTAATTTGTATTATTTATAATATTTAATATAATTCTTTATTTTGCGTTTTTTTTTCAATTATTCGATCGCCTCCTTATACTAGGGGTTTTCATGGTGTGTGTGTATATAAAATATATGTATTATATCATTGTTTATAGTAGACATAGTACAAACCTAGAGCTTAGTCTGTGACCAGAGAAATATGTGTAAATTGTCTTACATATTATTACTATTTAATGATATCTTTAGTAGAACACATGGGCAGTTGTTAAACCCTTAAATCAAAACTTCAACGTATGCCTAAATATATCTGGGACCGACGAATGACTTAAAGATGTTGTACCATTATATATTGCTCAATGTTCCAATGTGTATTACTATGGAAATCATGTAAGAAATAATTAGAACTAAAAATGAGGCTATAAATTAGATTACTTTAAACATTACAAATTACTAGTGATTATTTAATACATACTTGTATGAAAGAATTATTAAACAAAGATATTCCGTATTCGAGAGAATTTTATATTTATATGAAATACACATGTTACACAAAAACAACTATATTTAATATACCTCGCGAGCAAGTAACAGAATGCATGCGCATTCTGTGGCAGATATACCAACCCGCACTAAAAGATTTGGTGATTCGTACATCTGTCGCACTACTAAAATGTGGAATGCTCTACCTGCTTGCGTGTTTCCTTCATCCTTGAGTCCTTTAAACGAAGCGTGAATAGGCATCTTAAGCCGGCATAATGGATGAAACCAGCTCTTACAACACAATTCTAAGAGCTGGTTGTATTCATTCTTGGACCTGCATACTGCTTTCGATCAGGTGGATGTGGGGTCACATGCCGAGCTCCTATATAAAAAAAAAACACATTATATTTTATAAACTCCATGATAAACTGTACAGAAAAACGTACTAATATTTTTGCCATGGGTGGAAAGCGAACCCACGTCCTCCGGAAACAACGGCAAAGGCGCAACCACTTGTTTACGGAGGCGGCAATGTATATATGTTATGGACCAGGTAATTAATGCGGGCATTATTAATAATGTCCAAGCATTATGAATAATGTCTAGCTCTATCGGGCAAAGTGATAAATACTATCTAAATTTCATTATTTATCACATTGCACGGTTATTATTATATTGCTAAGTGACAATTGGGCAATTTAATAATAAAGCTAAATTTGACTTGGTGCGGGGAGGGAAGCACGCGTGACACGCTCTGACCAATCAGAGAAAGAGAAAAGGTTGTGTAACTCAAACTGCCAAATTATATTTATTCTAATAAATAAATCTGCTACTTGCTACATATTATATTTGTTAGGGTATAAAACAAAGATATGTTGTGAAATTTTTGTTTTAATTTTTATGTTTTGTGTTACAAACTTATATTTTTAATATGACTTTCCTTAAGTTTTAAATGCAAAAACTAGTGGACTCATAATGTAGAAGTTTTTGCTAATTAATCCAATAATCAGTCTGATTATTTAAATTGTTTAACATTTAGTTAATTGAAGTTAAATGACAATAATAATAAAAAAAAAGTAATTATAAATATGTTTGAATTACTCTGCCCAAAAGGTGATGGACAATATGTATAATGCCCGTTCAATTTGATAATTTAAATAATATTATCAAATTGCACTCACATATTGGGCATTTTTCATAATGGCCGGGCATTATACATAATGTCTAATTTATTACTTGGTCCATAACATATACACTGCCAACAACGAATACGCTACGTACAAAAATATAAGTTATATAGAACCTGCGAATCGTGCCCTTTCACGTCCACAATTCTTAATTTATTTCAGGCAAGCTGAACCACAATACGTGGCCTGGGATCATATGCCTTACAATATGAGGCCAAATGGTGTATTCATTCCCATAATGCCACATATTCATTACGAGATTCCCCAGATGATGGACAACCATTATCTTATGAACGAAATAAACAGAGAGATGCAGAGGTTTAAGTAAGTAATTTATTATATTTTTTATATATAAGGTATAAACGGAACAAATCTAACAAAATTGGAGTAAAAGCCAATTTTGGTTTCAAAAAATATACTTGGCGTCAAAAAAATCGCACCTTTTAAAAAATCTACTTCAAACAACTTTAAACCTTATTTGAAATCCATAATGAGGGTAATGTTTGATATCTTTTGAAAGGTAATGAAAAGAAATAAAGTTTATTGGAACAGTACAAAAAAAAAGTTTACAAAACAATAAAAATCCTTAATTAAAAACAGAATAATTACACAAAAAAATATATTAAAAAGTTGCTTAAAACTAAACTAAAACTAGTGTTACCCCCCCAAACTTCGAGCTCCTGGAGAGTTGTGGGAGCGGGATCACGAGACCGAACCTTGCATTTCAAATGGTCCCAGAGGTGCTCTAACGGGTTTAGGTCTGGACTTCTCGCTGGCCACTGCATGGCAGAGATCTCACCCTCTTGAAGGCTTTTTAATGACACCAATATTGGTAGGGGTACATGCTCGTGTTAAGGGTTAATAACGCTTGAAAGTTATTTTCGCGGGGGTGCGATTTTTTTGATGCCGAGTGTAGTATAATATTCATCTTTAAATGAGTTCCCTGAAGAATCGTTCTTAAAGATGGGTATAAATAAATAGATTTTGTTATTTAATTGATAATTTTTTCGACGGCGATTATAATCGGACCTGTAAATAAGAAGTCCTACACGAAATCGATTTTTTTCTGTCGATTGTTGTTCTATTATAGTTAATTTAAGTATGTAAATAATTTATAGGTTGTTTCGAGTGTTAAGTGTTAAGAGACAATTTTACAATAGTTTGCTATATTTGAATCATCAAATTTATTTATATTTACAAGTTACACATTTTTTATTTAAAAATAAATAAATACCATCACGGGTATTTATAAGAATAATCAATAGAAAAAAATACAAAAACTAAAATTCAGTGGAATTGTTTGACAATTGTGCAGAAATACATTCTCGTCCCTATTCAAGGCGATTGTAAAATGGGCTTGTAGTATTAAAGAACGCGTCCACAATTAAGAAATAATATAATCTTAATTTTTTTAACAATACATATTAAGGAATAATCAGTTGACACAAAACCAACATTAATATTAAGGAATAATCAGTTGACACAAAACCAACATTAATATTAAGGAATAATCAGTTGACACAAAACCAACATTAATATTAAGGAATAATCAGTTGACACAAAACCAACATTAATATTTATTTTCAGAAAACCTCATAATATCTGCTTAAAAGAGAGTCATGATGCTAGACCTCATGTGTGGTCATAAAATATTTTTTTTTTCTGAATAAAATCTATTAATAGGTCAGATTAATTCTCAGTAGATACAAACTTTGCAAGAAAAAGCATATCTTTGTCGCATAAAAACCAGCTACCAACTCAATTATCATTAACGATAAGAACCTCGAGATAAGCCAAAGCAATAGACTAAACTCGCATCAGTATTATTAATTTCTTAAAGCGGATACAACTCTTGGGATGATATAAATTAGAATTTTATAGAAATATGCGCATTATACTTACACAGATTTCGCACTGGCCGTTATTTTATTTTTTTCGTTTTGAAAAAGCAAAGAATAAAGGTCTATAAGTCCATGCCATTTGATTATTCTTTATTTTTTCTTTATTACCGATCTCCAATGGTTACTGGTCTAATCATTTCTTATTGAAACCAATATTTTCTTTTAAAAATCTAATCCAAATTTTATTTAAAATATAAAAATAGATTATTTTAACTATAATTTAAAATGAACTTTCACAAAATAACGCCTGATTCAATTAATTAATCTAATTGAAGTTTTTATTTTCTTCAGTAAAAAGAAACCTTGAGTGCTGCGAACAGGGGCATTATTCTACTAAATGAATTGGTTATATCATTATAATAGAAATCAATTGCCGTTTTTGTTTTTGTTCCCCTCAATCGACACAAAGCGCGGAAGTTAAACATTTACACATTTCTCAAATAAAATGTGACGTTTTGTTCTTTTATATCCAGTTTATTTTAGTAGAAAAAGGATGAATTCGCACTTGAATTAAAGTAGTTACATGATCAGTAAGTAGGTCTATTACGCTGCCCAACGTTAAGCTAAACTTTAACTAGAATGACGTAGTTGTCTTTTAATGTCACCAGGTTTGCATTACGTCAGTATTGCATCATATCGAAGTTTAGCTTAGCATTGTCCACATAATCACCCCGCAGGTTTAGTTCATTTTATATACAAAGGTGCATAATTCTTATATACGTGGTGGCCGAGTTGGTTAGACCTTGGACTTAAAAACACTTAGGTCCCTGGTTCGAATCCCGGTGTGTGTACCAATGAGTTTTTAATTAAAACAATTATGTACATTTGTTTGACAACACCACTATAGTGCCTCGGAGAGCACGTTAAGCTGTCGGTCCCGGTTTTACTATACCAACTTGTGAAACTGATTATAGATGGGTTATTGAGTCTATTCTAAACATCGTGACGAGCCAGCCACTTGTTCGGTGTAGACTCACACCATCGGCTACGACGAGGTGGGATTAAAAACCCCTCCGCTGGGTACCCTGGGGCCGTCTAGGCAGTCTCGGGCGCCGTAAGGCACCCGTGATGATATATATAAATAATTCTTATAGTCATTGTTTTAATTTTCAGTCTCATCTCAGATCCTACCTTTGGCGCTGCTGGTGTCGATCAAACGGGATACTATTCCCGTCTACAAGTAGAATATACAAACGTATACATAGACAATTATTATTACGGGTAAGTTTATTATTATTATTAAATAAATATTTATTAATTTAATGTAAACTTTCTTTTCTTTGTAGTTAGTGAAGCGTTTATTGTGATTTCATATTAAGTACCTATTTTCTTTATTATAGTTATTTAATTTAAATGAATCATAAAGAGTTTTATAAGACAAAAATTCTAAATTTTATGATAAGTATAGTTAATCATAACGATTTTAAAATAAACCCTACGAATTCTATGTTTTATGGTGAAGTATAGTTTAAGCCTATTTTATAATAAACCTATAAATTATATATTTTATGATAAAGTATATAAAAGCATAACGATATTATAATAAACCCTACAAATTCTAAATTTTATTATAAAGTTTATTAAGCATAACGATTTTATAATGAACCTACGAATTATATTTTATATAATGAAATATAGTTAAGCATAACGATTATAAAATAAACCCTACGTATTAGTATATTACGCATTATATTTTATGATAAAGTTTAGTTAAGCATAACGATTTTAAAATAAACCCTACGTATTAGTATATTACGCATTATATTTTATGATAAAGTTTAGTTAAGCATAACGATTTTAAAATAAACCCTACGTATTAGTATATTACGCATTATATTTTATGATAAAGTTTAGTTAAGCATAACGATTTTAAAATAAACCCTACGGTTTATATATTTTATGATGAAGTAGGTATAGTTATTAACGATTTTTAAATAAACCCTAGGAATTCTATATTTCATTATAAAGTACAGTTAATCATAACGATTTATTAATGAACCCTTCGAATTCTATATTTTATTGAGCATAACGATTTTGTAATGAACCCTCCGAATTATATATTTTATGATGAAGTATATAAAAGCATAACGATATTATAATAAACCCTGCTAATTCTATATTTTATTATAAAGTTTATTAAGCATAACGATTTTAAAACGAACCTACGAATTATATATTTTATGATGAAATATAGTTAAGTATAACGATTTTAAAATAAACCCTGCGTATTAGTATATTACGTATTATCTTTTATGATAAAGTATAGTTAAGCATAACGATTTTAAAACCAACCCTACATATTATATATTTTATGATGAGGTTAGTTAATCATAACGATTTTTAATGAACCTACAAATTCTATATTTTATGATGAAGTGGGTATAGTTAAGCATAACGATTTAAAAATTAAACCTACGTATTCTATATTTTATTATGAAGTGTAGTTAATCATAACGATTTTATAATGAACCTACGAATTCTATATTTTATTAAGCATAACGATTTTGTAATGGACCCTCCGAATTATATATTTTATGATAAAGATTATTAAGTATAACTATTTAAAAATAAACATACGAATTCTATATTTTATGATGAAGTCGGTGGTTGAATTGACAATAAGGCAGCGAATATATTAAAATATACACGTAATGCAATTCGCCTTTGTTGCCACCGATTTCGTAATCGCACATTACCGTTTAGCCGGCATAGTAGGAGCGATAAATTTTGTTTAAGAACAATTGTTGATCGACCCATTCATGGACTTTATAAGCCTGCTTACTACCAGGTAGATACAAAGTCACATGCCGTGCTCCAATAAAAAAAGTATAGTTAAGCAAACCGCTTTTATAATGAACCCTTCGAATTCTATAATTAATGATGAAGTTTAGTTAAGCATAACGAATTCTTAGATATTTTATGATAAAGTATAGGTATTTGTTTTTAGTGTTGGCCATCATCGTCGTCCTAAAGCCAGGAAACTAAAAACTTTGTGTTTTTAAGTCTAACCAACTCGACAGTCATGTACTCGTATATTGTAATTGCTATTATATACGTGGTGGCCGAGTTGGTTAGACCTTGGACTTAAAATCACTTAGGTCCCTGGTTCGAATCCCGGTGTGTACCAATGAGTTTTTAATTTAAAAATTTATGTACATTTGTTTGACAACACCACTATAGTGCCTCGGAGAGCACGTTAAGCTGTCGGTCCCGGTTTCACTATACCAACTTGTGAAACTGTTTATAGATGGGTTATTGAGTCTATTCAAAACATCGCGACGAGCTAGCCACTTGTTCGGTGTAGACTCATACCATCGGCTACGACGAGGTGGGATTAAAACCCCTCCGCTGGGTACCCTGGGGCCGTCTAGACGGTCTCGGGCGCCGTAAGGCACCCGTGAAGATATATATATATATATATATATATTATTTTTTGGTTCTATATTTTTTTATTGTTAATAAAACTAACAAATCTGTTTTAATCTCAAAATTTAAAGCTATAAAGTGTCATTAAAATGTATTTTATAGACTTAAAACTTTAATTGCCAAAGTAATAACACACTTATGTGTGAAAGGTTAAAACCGACATTTGCTTGTACAATTGTTATTTTATGTTAGTTATCAAAACTTGGAATTGAATTCTCAATTGAATTATTGGATTCTATGCGTTCATTTCTATTTCAATTTGTCATTGCGGTTAAAAGCTCAGACAATCTTGTTAGTCTAAGATTGGCTGTCTGGAGTATTGTAGAGTTATAGGCGGGATAAATACACATCCAGGAAATTGGCCAAATAGCTTGCTAGCAAACCTTGCTAGGCTGAGCGACCGGTTATCACCGCCATACAGATGCAAAAGCTTGTCAAGTGACCTAGTAATGTTTCAGTTTTAGTCTGTGAGTTCACAGGTTTTCGAAGACTGGATCGATTTATTGTCTGGGTGGTAGTTTTAATTCTAAATGCGGTTGCGAAACGGGCAGTTGATTTAACTTATTAAACTTTGAATATAGTAAATTCGTATTGGTCGCCGTCCATTTCGTAACCAGCGATTGTTACTGTTAAACAACAATGTATTAATCGACCCCATTCGTGGTTTTGTAAGTCTGATTTTTATCGGGTAGATACAAAGTCACGTGTCGTGCTCAAAGTAGCGAAGTTGCTGCTGCTGCTGACAGCTATGGTTAGATCAGCTCGGGCAACTCTGCATGCCTTTACAAGCTGCTATGAAGGTAACGAAACCTTTGTTCGCTTTGTGACAGAAAATTAAAGACTTAATTATCTCAAACAATGTTTAACCTTTTATAAGTAAGGCCCTAAGATAAAGAGAAGAAACAGAAATAACAATATTATAGTTTTTGGATTGAGACTTAACAAAGGAAATGGAACCTAGCATATAAATAAATAAAGTACAAAAGATATAAATTTAAACTGAAATAAATAATAAAAGCGGCACCAGCCTAGTGGTTAAGTCACTGCGCAACTGATAACAAGGTTAAGCAGATGACAACAATGCAGGCCTGGGATGGGTGACCGCTCTATACAACGAGGCTATTTCATCATAAATACCGCAACAAGCTCGCCATTTGTTAGGTGTGAATGAGGACGGGTTAATCCCTCCGCTGGGTACCCTGAGGCCGTTTAAATGGTTCTCGGGAGCCAATTACGAAAAACCACCATTCTTAATTAACAATATTTTGGTGCAGAAATTAAATACACTTTTGAAGAAGCAGCTCAAGTAACTTCGCGCAGATTTTTTCGCTTTTAACGCTGGTGGCGTTACGTTAGAAGGAAAAAATCTGCGAGAAGTTACTCGTAAGCTAAACCTGAGCCAGTCTGCGGTGTCACACACTCCGGAGATGTCTGAAGACTGGTTCTTATCAGTGGTGGAGTATGACAAGCGTTGCCTCACCTCATCCTCACCTGCGCATATAAATACACTGGAGAAAGGCTGTCAGTCGCCTTTCTCCAGTGAATTTATAACACTTTTCTCCGCAATCTACACCACACCCGGCGCGGCATTGAAGTCCAAGAATTAGCTCATACGCGACGCGAAGAGTGGTTGTCAGCCAGTGTACAGTCAGAAGACGTCTGCAGGAAGGTTACTTAAACTAAAAAGGCCAGCTAAAGGAGTACAATATTATTGACTGTAGCCCATCGACAAACCCGATTGCAGTTTTCTCCATATTCATTGAAATATTGTAGCAATATGTGCAATGCTGTATCTAAGAGACAGATTTTGACGAGATTTCTGCGTGATAGAGGCTGGAATATCGCCCCATGCCAAAACCGAGCACAAATTCATCGAAATCGCTGATATTTGAGTGGACCATGATACCTTACGCAGAGATGGGTAGAAATTTTATCCTGATGCATGATAATGCTCGACCGCATGTCGAGGCTTCTGTCCGGCAATATCTGCAGGCGCCTTATAGTATTTGGCAGCGCGTAGCCCGAATCTGAACCCTGTTGAGCACTTATGGTATATGCTGAGAAGAATAGTTCGGCCAGAGATCCAGCCCCTATAATTATAGGAAATATTAGTTTTTTTCAACTTTTGCCGTATTTATAACGAAAATATTACTTGCATATGTATTTTTCGTGGTCCATTTACTGGCAAATATAAGATAGTTTACATATTCGGCGTTACCTTTTTTGTACTATTTCTATACAGGGTAAATTCAAAAGGTTTGAATTTACAATCTAATAATGTATGACCAATTGGGGAAGCCAACATTTTTCCATGGGAAAAGTAGTTGAAGAACCTCATATTAGTCCAAATTACAACCTTTCAAAAATGCATAAATAAAAAGTATGATTGTCTCTGGGACAATTTAATTTCAAACAAAAACGACCTCGTTCTTTTTTTGCTTATAAATATTGCCATATGTTATTTCCCATTGCATTTAGCGTTTTTGCCGTTTCATCCATGTAGTTATTGATCGTTAATTCGATATTGCCATCGCGTGGAATACTGAAGTAAGACTTGCTACATATCTTATTCAGACGGAAAATGTATCATAATGATTTATTTTCAAACCATTTATTCTCGTACCTTTGAAGTGTTCTTTAAAGCAAATAAATGATATTTCTTGTGTTGGTGGACTTTTACTAACTAAGTTAAGGGACATAGTTGTTTCATAGAAAATATGTCAAAATTCTTATTTAGGAGCTTCTTTAGCGATCGTTGGTGAAATCGGGCATTAGAGTCACATAATCATAATGATCATAATCATTATCAAATTGGCTGCCATTGAGTTTTTTTTTAATAGGACCCTGAGATACATGTTCTCTTGAACCACTAGTCCAATTTATTTCATAATAGGCAATATTGTTACAAAAAGTGACAGAAGGCCAATTATAAAGATTAAATTAAATTATTTCAAAATAGACCATTATACAGGGCTGGATTTTTAAACAGTTGGATTTTCGGGACAGTAAGGGCAGGTACCTTACGGGCCCTGCTGCCGTGTTCTGGGGCCTTATGGGCCCTGCTGCCGTGTTCTGGGGCCTTATTCCGAGTTTGCAACCGCTAACCACGACAAGACGTTGCGTAAACTATAAATTTTGAAATATAAGTTCTATTCCAATGATTATATAGTATGTATTAGGTTGGCTATAATTATGCCGCCATCTTGAAATACACGAATTCTTCGCAAGTTTGAACATGAGTTGAGCATTGTAATTTCAACTCTATAATTAATAGTATAGGACTTATATTTCAATATTTATAGTTTACGCAACGTCTTGTCGTGTTTAACGTTTGCATACTCGGAATAAAGCCCCTGTTTTTTATAACGAAAATATAAGGTTTTAAATCCTATAAATATGACATTAAACAATCAGCAACAACGAACATTGAGTGCTGGCTGAGTTGTACCAAGGCTTTGTTAATGTAATGTAACTATTAAAATTAAAAATGGTTTCAAAGTACCAAATTTTATTTTGCAGTTCGACGACATTTTTAATTTCAGTCATAAAAAGTCATGTACTCTATTCCCTTGTGTTTTAGGCATATTTGGCTTGAATATTTATAGCATTCTATGTCGTGACCATTGTACATAAAGGATTTCAATATTTTGACAATCGTGGGTACGTTGGAGTCGTCTTGACACCCTTACTACCTACTTCCAATATTACAACATGGCTGTTGGTCACAGATTTTTTTTTAAGTTCGTAATTGTACGCAAAAATCTTTTTGTTGGGGGTAGCTAGGTATTTTTTTTTAAATATAATATTAAAGATTTTTTCTGATTTCGAAAAAAATTACAATAATGACCCAACACAGAAAGATTAATGAATACAATGACCGACAAGAATATTATTTTAATTCGGCGACAAACTGTAATCGAGTATCATTGAAAGTGCAAAAGCTAATTTTGTATGGAGGACGCGAAGTTCGCGATTACGAATGCAGTTCCCTTAACCGTTATAGTTACGAGAAAACATTCCAGAAACCATTCATCTCAGATTAAGAATAATAATAGATAAATAAATAATACAAAAAGGATAAATTAAAAATATATATTAACTTTTCACTCATATGGCTTTTCTAATGAGCCAAACAGAGATAGCAATTGTTTGTCAATCCACTTAAGAGGCAAGGTTGTGTCTTCTTTTTTGATTAAACCATAAATTACAAATGAAATTAAGGATGGGATATCATTTAAAATACGATAAATGGGTTGCAACAGGAAAGTAAGATTAATATACGGAAGCCTAAAATGGCATGTATATAAAAAAATGTTGATAAAAAAACAACTAGGTACAAAAAAAGTCATACATTCTATTGGCCGAGGTTCTTTTGATAAGGGGCTAAAATGCGTATTACTTATCCATTACCCATACTAGCCTAATGAATGGATTATTTCTCAATAACATTCTGTTAAAATAGTAAAATTTTAATTAACACAAACATAATATGTAACACTAAACTGCCTGTTGTACCTTATGATATTTGTAATAATATATAATTATTATAAATACTTAGACCTCACACTTTTAATTTAAAAATAAAATATTTTATAGGTAGGTAATACTTTGTTAAAGTGTTACTTTGATTAGATAATAAAAAAAGAAATGCGGGTTGTTTGACCCATCTCATGCTACGTGTTAAATATTTTAATCTTACGCTCGCCAGATTAACAATAAGCTGACAAATTCCAAAAAGCTGATCATTATATAATATAATATGGAGAGCAAAATATAACATCTAATAATAATAATATGTAGGACAATTTATACATATTGGTCACAAACTAGGCTTGTACTATGGGCAGGGGTGTGCCACTCGCTTTAGGCATAACGCTACAAGTACCCGGCCGTATCTATGGATATTGTATAGATATGTACCTGTAGCAAAGTTGTAGGTAATAAAAAGATCTAAACTTTTGTATTTAGGATTTTTTCACATAACCTCAAAATTTATGTGAAAAATTCAAATAAGCAAGTTTTTAGTTTTTTATCTTTAACATATATTTTTTTCACTAAATTTGGTGAAAACTTGGCCTTTTCTGTCCCAAACACATTGTAATTTTTTTGATTTAAAATATTTATTTTTTTCGTCTTATTTTGACTTAATATCTGCTTTTTGTTAAAAAAAGTGGCTTTTTGTTTGTTAAAATCTGTACTATCTGATGGTGTAAAAACATACATTGCTATGGTAAATGTTCTCAGAAATGCAAAGGAACGGAATAAACTCGAATCCGAAATTAGGCCCAGACCCTCTTAGACCCATCCCCACTTCTCTATGACATCTTATAGGATGAAGGAACCATAAAAACAATTATTGACCACTCAATATAACCGTTTTTGTTAAGTATGACCGTATTATATCTGTAGGTTATGTTAGCTGCTTTGTTATATAATGAATTCTGATTCGAAACACTTTAGAAAGCTTTCGAGTAAAATTTAATATTCGTTGATATGATAGTCATTGCTTATAAAGGTACAGTATAATAAAAAAATAATTAGATATATTCAAAACAATCTTTATTTAAATAAACAGGAGATAGTTGAAGACATCAACGATCAAGTCGTTCCCATGCCTCTTTCCTCCCTCCCTCCCGTGTGGTGCCTTGAGCAAATTCGGTTGTGATTTTTTGGGGTCCATCCCATATTCCCAATTGCTTCCAATTGCTTAGTATGCTGCAATTACTAGGAAATCTGAAAAAAAAACAACACATTGAGAGTAATTGCGAATCATTCCTGTTTTCACTAAAAAATATATATTTCAATGATAATGAACAAAAAGAGCTTATATTCTATAGGCCCCTTCTCGATTATCGATATTTGATATTTTATGAATTTTCACATCCCTAATGTAAATCCTATAATAAAAACATAAAATTGTTTCAAGTCCAAAAAGTCTATCCTCTAATGAAATAATGTTTCAGACATTTTAAACTAGGAAATAACATTTACAATATGATTTAAAACTATAAGTTATAACATTAATGAATATATACCAAAAATAATAAATAAATAATAAATACCAAGAATATTTACCTTTGGAAAGTAATATTTTCGGCTCTGTTTTCGTTCCTTGAGAAGTGAGTTTTGGTTTGATATTTTAACCAAACCATTTTTCTACGTATAGGTATATATCACTAAACAGCACTATATCAATTATTATTACACTATAGAACACTAGAAAATTTAGCTATACAACCGCACCATATTGTTTTGCAATGAAATATAACCCGACTAAATAAAAAATACTAAATGAAGATATTACACGAACGGCATCAACTTAAATTCGGATTTCGAGCGGTTAACCCAACCAGTTGGACTCCAGTTCTTTACGAAGTTTACATTACATTAAAAAAACACCACTCTTTATCTCTTTCTCATTTATGCAACATTTTAGTTTGCATGACACGATAAACTATAGACCTCCGGGTTTGTGATTTTTGACGCGGGATCTATGTTATTATTATTAATCTGAGCCATTCATATTTTTTTGTGATAAGCTGGGGGGTGATTACGCGTCCTAAGTTCGCTCGCACGCCAATCGTTTTGACGTCATAATGACGTAGTTCAAGCCTAGCTGCTTTAAAATATCTTAGAAAACGCGTCATAGCGATCGGCGTGCGAGCTAACTTTGGTGCGCGTAATCACCCTGCTGAACTGCATACACAGATTTTGTAAAAAAATACAGTCAGCAATAAAATTATAATTTTTACACAAAAACTTTTTTGATGCCAATCGATCCTGTTTATTTTAATGATCACAAGTCTCTACTGGACCGACTGAGGTTTGAGTACTAGAAATTGCAGAAAACGCGAAAAACTTTTTCCATACATGGACTGTGCGACCTGCTTACTTTACAAGCTTTGTGTAGGTACAATAAAACAAAAATATTATATTAAAAAAAAATTGTCTTCTTTAAACTTGCTCGGCTGCTTTGATTGGTCAGCAGACAAAATGGTCATATAACGATTTAATTTTTCTACTATGATTGGGAACCCTAGACACTAAATGTATGTGAATAATGTTTATGTTGAAAGTTAGGGCAAAGGGGCGATGGACAGAGAACGAGGGCGGCTGGTGAGATTAGTCCTAATACCCCCCATAGAAAATATGGAATGTGGAAAATATGGAAAAATGGAACACAATTATTTTTGCATCATGTCTGGAGTTAACATCAATATTACTGAACGGATTGCGATAAAATTTGGTAGAAAGATAAACTAAAACCCGCGAGTCAACGTAAGATATAACTTGTCAGAAATGGAATGCGTTTACTTTTTTTTTTATTTTGATTAAGAAGTACTGGTACTGAAAAACAATGGCTTTAATATCTCGATAACTACAGCCACTACATTTTTTATAATCAAAATTAAAATCGACTGAAATATTAACGTTACTAAAATATCAGTACAGCGGGGTGAGGTGGAAATTTAGCACTTTCGCCAGTGTAATAGCTTTCGCCTTGACGATTGCATGCGATCGGTTCGTCCAAAACCAAGGAGGGGATAAATTAATTTCCTTTGAATTTATCCGTCCGTATTATCCGTAGTGCTGAAAATTCTTATGAATGTCTCGGAAAGGATGGTATATTAAAATAAATATATTTATTTTAATGTTTAGTTTTGATTTAAATAAAACAATTTATGACAGACCATGAAATTATATTGAGTAACAAAACAGTATCCTAGATAACAAAGCATTCCTAATGTAACGTTCAGTTTGCATAGTAGTTTTCAATCAAACTTTCTTACACTCCGCCTCAAACATATAACATTACATACTTATCTCATACTTCATTCAATTTGGACTCCCATACCAAATACACAAAAGTTAAACTTTCCTTTCTGTAAAGCTTTCGTAAATACATCCGCGACCATATTCTTAGTATCCAAATACTTTAATTGAACATTATCATTTAGCACAGCCTCTCTCACAAAATGATACCTTACAGCTATATGTTTTGTCTGATTATTATTTATAACGTTTTTAGCTATTGCCATTGCCGATTGACTATCAGTGTTTAATGTAATTTTTATATCTAAATTAATTAACTCCTTGATAATCCTTTTCAAGAAAATTGCCTCTTTTGTAGCTTCAGACATACTGATATATTCGGCTTCGGCACTTGATAAAGCTACTGTTCTTTGCTTCTTGCTTTCCCAAGTAATAGCTGCACCAGCCAATTTAAACACAAATCCTGAATATGATCTCCTAACGCAAATATTGCCTCCGTGATCAGCATCAACATAAGTTTCAACATTAAACCCAGTATTCTTATAGTTTAAACAATATGTTTTAGTTCCTTTTAAATATCTAAGAACACGTTTTGCTGCGATCCAATGCTCTTCCGTATAACAGTTATTAAACTGACTCAAGAAACTTACTGCATAAGCAATGTCTGGTCTTGTACATACATTTAAATACATAAGACCACCTATCAACTCTTGATAAGGAATATTTTTATCAGGAACAAAATTAAAATCATTAGGTTTTGTTAATTTATGTCCTGATACTATAGGTGTTGAAACGGCCTTACAATCAGTCATATTAAAACGTTCTAACAACTTTCCTATATAATCCGATTGATCCATTTTCATATTACCGTTTTCTTGCTTAAGTCTTATTCCTAAAATTTATTCAGCCTTCTTCAAATCTTTCATTTCGAATTTTGACATTAATTTTTGCTTTATTATCTTCACTTCAGATTCATTGTTCCAAAAAATCAATATATCATCAACATAAACCGTTATTATCATAATATTATCTTTATCTTTTATGTTATAATACACACATGGTTCATTTTCTGATCTTATAAAGTTTAAATTCAGTAAAACTTCATTTAACTTATCGTTCCATGCCCTAGATGCCTGTTTCAAACCATATAATGATTTTTTTAACAAACAAACATGATCCTTTTTACCTTCTTCTTCAAATCCTTCCGGTTGTGACATATAAATAGTTTCTTTTAAATCTCCGTTAAGAAATGCTGTTGTGACATCCATGTGGTCTACTGTTAATCCTTTTTCAACAGCGATTGCTAACAAAAGTCTTAAAGTGCTATATCTAACTACAGGTGAATATGTTTGATTAAAATCAATACCTTTTCTTTGTGTAAAACCGCGTGCTTTATATCTTGCTTTATATCTTAGCTTATTTCCGGCTTCCTTTTTGATTCTAAATACCCATTTTGAATCAACACAATGTTGGCCTTCAGGCAGTTTTACTAAAGTCCATGTACTATTATTTTTTAATTATTTTAATTCGTTTTCTATAGCTTCTTTCCATTCTTTCTTCTTAGAACAAGTAAGCGCTTCTTTTACAGTTAAAGGTTCATAATCATATTCCATTGCCTGTTATAATATATAATCTGAAAAATCTTTCTGTCGACGGTTTCTTAATGGATATCTTCTTGTAATAATTTCTTCATCATCTGCTGAATAATAATTTTCTTCTGAATTATCATCTCTTATCATTTCTTCAGCTTCTTGATCTCTTACTACTTCTTCTACTAAACAGTTTTCATTATCCATTTCTGTACTATTTTCTACTGTATTTACATTATCATTCAGATTTTCTACTATATTATTTTCAGTTATATTAATTTCATCACTTATAATACTTTCTTCATTAGAACCTTCTGGTATATTACATCTGTACATTTGATTTTCGAAAAATATAACATCCCTAGCTTTAAATAATTTACCTGTTGTAGGATTAATCAATCTATAAGCCTTTGATTCTTCACAATAACCTACATGTATAAGTTCTATGCTTTTCGAATCCCATTTCTTTCTTTTTTGATCCGGTACATGCATAAAAGCTTTACATCCAAAAATCTTTAAATTACTTAAATCTACTCTCTTACCTGTCCAAGATTCTTCAGGTGTCATATTTTTTACAGCTTTTGTTGGAGATCTATTCTTTAAATAAACTGCAGTATTTACCTTTTCTGCCCAATAAGTTCTATCCAATCAAGAATCTTCCAACATGCTCCGTGCTCTCTCTGTTATTGTTCGATTAGCCCTTTCCGCTACGCCATTCTGCTCTGGAGTATATTCTACTCTCAACTGGTGTTGTATCCCGTGTTCTTGTAGAAAACTGTCCATTGCCCTGTTAACAAATTCAGCACCATTATCCGATCTTAATATTTTTATCTTTCTTCCTGTTTATCTTTCTGTAAATATTAAAAAATACTTAAACTTAGAAAATACTTCATCTTTAGATTTTAAAAAATATACAAAAGTCTTACGTGTTTTATCATCTATAAAAGTTAAGTAATATCTGAATCCACGTAATACTCATCGGTCCACATACATCAGTATGTATTAATCCTAAAATATCATCGGCTCTCGTACTTTTATTCTTTTTAAAAGGTAACTTAGTTTGCTTTCCTTTTAAGCAAGCTATACATTGAAAATATTAGAAGTATTAGGAAAACTTACCCCAATAGCCATATTGTCTCTCAATATCTGTAAATTCCTATAACCTAAGTGACCAAGTCTCCTGTGCCATGTATAAACTTCAGTATTTACAGTTGCCGTAAAACTAGTTTGATCCTGTGAATAATATTTATAAACACCCTTATCTTCTTAACATGTCATAAACACATTCCCCTTAATCTCACATTCATCGGTCTTATACAATTCGCATCCATTCTTAGAAAATATAATTACATACCCCTTCTTTACGAGTGTACTCACACTAAGTAAATTCGCTGATAAATTTGGTACATACATCACATTATTAATATTTAACCCTTAGCAAACATCACCTACACCTTTACCTTCTAGCATGCTTCCATTTGCACACACAATATTTGTATTAATACTACTTTGTACATAGTTATTTAACCAATCTCTTCTTTTCGTCATGTGCGTCGATGCTCCGGAATCCACACACCATACTGGTTCTTCGTTAATTTCAGTTGCTGAAAATGCCGATAAAGAAGATTCTCCTCCTCCCGATCCTTGCTTCCGATTAGGATTTTGAGGACAAAACTTGACTTTATGTGGTCCGTTACAAATATAGCAGCTAACCGGTTTCTTCGTGATCTTTGTTTTTGCATTATTATGGTATTTCTGATATTTCTTGTTAGATAGAAATGCAGAACTCGTACCACTCGTCGTTGCATATTCAGTGTCCATTTGCAATAGTTTCGTTTTAACATAATCCGTTGTTAAAGATATATTGGAATTCTCCATAGCAATCCTCATTGGTGTATACTCTGCAGTCCATCCTTGTAACATTAACGTTGCTAATAGCTCATCATCGATTTCTTTTCCGAGATCCCTTAATTGTTGCGAAATCGTCATTAGCTCTGTTACATAATTTCGAATAGTTTGACAAGATTCCAACTTTAAACTTACGAGTTTACTGAGAAGTCTACATCGGTTATTAATGCCTTTATCTTCAAACGCAGTGCGTAGAGCATCCCATGCCTCTTTAGCATTCTTTGCTTGTCTTACATGTACTAAACAATGTGTTCTTACCATTAAGCTAATTTTAGCCCTAGCTCGTTGATCGTTTTTTAAAGCATTAGTATCCGTTACGACAGGTAGAGTCGATGTGTATTGCCATAAATCCTCATTTAATAAATATAATTCCATCTGGAACTTCCAGGTATTATAATTACCTTGACCATCTAGCTTCTCGAATGGCGGTAGACTACTAAAATGACTCTCCATTCTCTGGTGTTCCCCTTGGTTGCCATTCCCATGTTCCATTATTTCGGAAGTTGGTGATTAGCCCATAACCTCTTATGAATGTCTCGGAAAGGATGGTATATTAAAATAAAGATGTTTATTTTAATGTTTAGTTTTGATTTAAATAAAACAATTTATGACAGACCATGAAATTATATTGAGTAACAAAACCGTATCCTAGATACCAAAGCATTCCTAATGTAACGTCCAGTTTGCATAGTAGTTTTCAATCAAACTTTCTTACAAAAATATTTGTAAAATACTCGTAAAATACTCCAAAAAATAACAGTTTAAACCATTGATTTCCTGTCAAACATTATTTAATCAGTCAGTGCTGTGTACGAATAGCATATAAAAGTACTGTAACACATTTTGTAATCTAGAAATAAAATATTAGTTTGTTTCGATCATATTCATTCGAATCAAATATAGAAAAGAGATAAATAACTATTTTTGATTTCTTCTAAGCTTTCAAACGAAATATCAAATGTTTATTGTTCCCATACTGTGTTCTCACTACTACGAGCACAGCTTAATACTATGTATCAACCTATTCCATTCCATGCAGACTTACATAGTCCATGTATGGGGTGGTGGTGTAATACATGGAGTCGCACAATACATTTTAAGCCTTAAGGCACTTACGTATTAATTCATACTTTTTTATTGTAAAAAAAATACGAGGCGTTATCCTCTATAAAAAATGAAAATGTTAGATTCGTTTTTTTATACTTAAATGCTTATAATTGTAGAGGTAAAAGTTTTGTGAGGTTGTAGAGGGTAATCTCTCGATCTAATGAACCGATTTTGAAAATTAAGGTTCCACGAGTATAAGTGTTTTTGAAGAAAAATGAATCCATTGTGGTTTCAACCAGACCGACTATCTGTCTCTCCAGACCAATATGTTAAAAACCGGTTGAGGAGGAAAGTAGAAACTTTGAATAACTCTTCCCCAGGGACATGTTATGGGGTAAAATATGGTTTCAAAAAGATTTGTATTTATTGTAGCATGTGTGTGTGACTTTGTATTTAACTGGTAATAAGCAGACCTATAAAATTAATGACTTGAATTGATTAATATAATTAATAGAAATAGGCGGGACTTAGAAGGGATTCGCTACTATTTAGTCAAATCAACTTGTTTCGTAACCGAACCCTGAAAGGAGACCACCGGCTCGGTAAGAAATCGATGCAATAGTATCATGAAAACTGATGACTAAAACCAAAATATGATTAGGTTACGTGTTCGTTTTTCAATTTGTATGAAGTGGTAACGAATCACTTTTTTTTACGATACGATTGAACCAAAGTTAATTTAAGAGAATTGAGGTCCTTAATTGATGAGCTTACAATGAACGCCTTCGTAGACTAGTCGTTGTGCCTTTGGCGTTGTATCCGGAGCTCGTGAGTTCGGTTTCCACCCATGGTAAAAAAAAAAATATTACGTTTTTTGTACAGTTTGTCATGGTCTGGATCTTTCTTGACAATCAATTATTTTTTCTATCACATCACTAATTCAGCTAATAAACGTCAAATAGTTATAGAAGCTTTATTGGAGGTTTATGAATAACAAAAAAGGTGTCGAGCCAATAGCCTTATTGAACGTTTTAACTATTGAGCTCTTTAAGAGTGTTTTAAGGTTTTTTTATGAATAATACCGAAGATGTTTATAGTAATATACTTTGGTTGAAATGAAATAGCTGATGTTTGCGGCCTGATTGTTTATTTTATTTGGGAATGAAATGACTTTTCTTTTTTTTTCTTGAATGCGGCAGTGAAAGTTGATTTTCCTCGTGGCAATTTTTGTTTGGTATGGTATGTATGTTTATGTATTACATTTATTATATTATATTAATTTTTTAAAGATAAAAATTGTTTTCGTAATTTTCAAAATTTTTTGGAGCCATTGTTATGGAGCCAAGCTTGATCTACGTCAGAATGACGTCATAACGATTAGCGTGCGAGCGAACTTAAGACGCGTAATAACCATGCTGGTTGGCTCAGCGGTTGAGCGCCTTGCCGCGATAGCGAGGTTCGTGGGTTCAAGTCCCGCAACCAGGATTTTTTTCGTTGCATTTTTATCTTTAAAAATTTAATATAAGATTATCCTATAAAGGAATTTATAAAATTACATAAAAATATTTATTATATTATATACAGTATTTAAGTAGTTTAAGTATTGTTATGCATCATTGTCAAGAATTTTAAATAAATAAATATTCATGAGTATAAAACTATTTGGTACCTACTATATAGGGTTTTGTTACACACTAGTTAATTCCGTTATGCCTCGATTGGATTTAACTTTGTTTGCGTTATTTTTAGAGTTAGATACTAGGTCAGCATAAGTTTAAGGGTTGACCGCTTTAACCAATCAATCGATATCTATTCTAATATTTTGGTATACAATTCCGTAAATAAAATATACTTACGGATTTGTACATCAATAAACTGTACACAAAATGTTCGTACGGCTTATTGTAAATTATTATTTTGTTACTATTACTATGAAATATTAATGTTGCCTGCTTTGTATATATTTATATTACGAGAGTGCTCCTTTGTGAAACCTCCTCTTTTAGTTATTTAAGTTATGTGATCGCGCTCGCTCCAAAGATAAAATAATGTTACCCTCACATAAAACAACTCATTTAAATCAAAGTTTTTAATCACATATTTAATAACTTACCTAAAGATATTAAACGCATGATAATATATATATATTTTTTTTTAATCTGAATAATATATACACATACACATACATATCATCACTGGAGATCGCCTAGAAGGCCCCAGGGTACCCAGCGGAGGGGGTTTAACCCCACCTCGTCGTAGCCGATGGTATAAGTCTACACCGAACAAGTGGCTAGCTCGTCGCGATGTTTTGCAAACAAATGTACATATTTTTTTTATTAAAAACTCATTGATATACACCGGGATTCGAACCAGGGACCTAAGCGTTTTTAAGTCCAAGGTCTAACCAACTCGGCAGCCACGTATATAAATAATAAAAGTTACTATAAAATTGAGGAATATTTAAATGATGAATTGGTTCCATGGGTAAAGTTGTTCGATTTGATCAGCAGAACCTCATATTAGCCCAAAGTACATATTTTCAAAGTTACTCTGTATATTGTCGTATTAATATAACTTTGTGAGCATTCACATTGGGTTTAATATTTTATAATGTCATGGACTAATATGCCTCCTCGCTGGCGACAGTTTCCCTTTGATTTCCACGGGGAATTATATAACTGCAAAAGCTATTCTAACAAAATTATAGTTTCATACAATGTAGTATATAAAGTATGTTATGTTGTACATTTGATTAGTATTGCCGTCATATTATGTTTGTATTTAATAAAAAATATGTTTAATACAATTTTTGTTAAACTCTAAGTAGGGAAAAGTAAGAAAAACATTTTTTTTTATGTTTCATAATCAAATCAACTGTCCGTTTAATGATGTTACCTGAAAGGAGACAAGCACAGTAGGCTCTTGAAAACTGCCAACCAAACTAAAACTGAAACAAGACTATGTCATTTCACGGTTTTAGCATCTGTATGAGCGACGATAACCATTGTACAATTTATTATAAATATAATAATTTAAAGTAGGTATTCTTGTGGGTTCCATAGGTGGCAAGAATCTTATATTATAAAGAGGTTAAGTTTGTATTTAGAAGGTAATCTTCGAAACTAATCACTGCTTATGCCGAGTAGATAACCAGTATTGAAACAGGTGTCTTAAGAATAATGTTTCATTCTTTTTTAATAACTGGGTTATCTACGAATAATTTGAATTCCTGTTTGTGAACAGCAAGGACGTCATTTGATAACCAGTCACCTAGAAAGAATAATCATATTTTTTTCAGAACCGCAGTTTTCAACAAAAATTTTTTTTTGCAATACTGGTTATTAAACTCTGGTTATCTACGCGGCATAAGCAGTAGTCTCCTTTCTTAATGTGGTTACGAAACGGGCGACTGATTTGGCGATAAAGCAGCGAGGATATTAAATAGACGCGTGATTCAAATAAGTCTGTCGTCGCCCATTTCGTAACCGCTATTATCAATATTGTTACACAACAATGTATCGATCGATCCCATTCATGGACTTTTTAGGTCTGCTTACCATCAGGTAGATAAAAGCCAAATGCTGTGCTCCAATATATATTAAAAACCCTATTTAAAAAAATCTAGATATATCTAATAGACTTTCACGGCGAACTTTATTTTGATAAATAAAAGTTTTCCATTTAAAATTCAATATTTGTAATAAATAAACGCCGCGTGTGTGCTTTATTGCGCTCGCCTCGTATATTTGAAAACAATGTGCAAAAGAATTTGTCAGCAATAGATCTAAATAAAAGTCACCAAATAATGTTGTTCATGTTAAAAATTTCACTTTGAGGAGGGCATTTAAAATCCAACACGTAGAAAAAGTGTTATTTTTTTTAATTTATTTTTTTATCATTCTGCTGTGTAAAACAGAGAACAAGCGATACATACAAAAAAATACACAAAACGTTAAAAATAGTTTTTAAGCCAGCTTGCTGCCTTTAGGTGTACACACACTACATAGCTTACATATTTAAGTATAAAGTAAACAAAGTTAAAATTAAATTAGATTAAGTTTCACAAACAAAATAATAATAAAAAATGTACAAAAGAATTAAAACAAATCAAGTAACTAAGTTAATTGGTACCCATTTATAAATACAATTAAAATTAAATTAGATTAAGTTTCACAAACAAAATAATTATTAAAAATGTACAAAGAATTAAAACAAGTTAAGAATCTAAGTCAATATCCAATCATAATTAAAGTTAAATTTGATTAAGTTTCACAAACAAAATAATAATTAAAAAGAAAAAATATGTACAAAATAATTAAAACAAATTAAATAACTAAGGGCCGATCCCCCGATAAAGTCCCCAACAGACAACCTGCATGGAGAAAAAATAAATGTTAAAAAAAAAAAGTTATACGTGGGCGGCACTGAAAATTTCGGGAATCAAGTGAAGACACAACATTACTATTTAAAAATTTATTTATTGCTTTTCGAAGTATTCTTCGCGACATTTGACACATTTTTCCATACGATGGAACCAATCATTGAAGCAACCATTCCATTCGGAAGTTGGGGTCTCCAAAATGGCCGTTTTGTAGGCGTCCACAGCTTCTTCAGGTGATGAAAATCTCTGACCACGCAATTTATTCTTTATTTTAGGGAAAGTATAGAAATCATTAGGGCTTAGGTCGGAGCTGTACGGCGGATGGTCTAATAATTCTGTTTTCTTGCTCCAAAAACTCTTTTGTTCTGTGCGCGGTGTGAGAACTCGCATTATCGTGATGGAGGATGATGCGGCGATTGCAGTTCTCTTTACGGAGTTCAGAAACGACCTGTGGCAAACAAATGCTAGCATACCATTCTGCATTAACCGTTCTTTGTCCCTCAAGAGGAATAGTCGCAACATGGCCGGTTTTGGAGACAAACGTGGCCACCATTTTTTTTGCAACACTCCGTGAACGCATAATTTTTGTTTGCTTTAACTAATTTTCGAACACCCAAACTTGTGACTGATTTTTTGTTTCGGGTTCGTACGCGTATATCCAGGATTCGTCACCTGACACGATGTTGTATACAGCATTTGAGGACCCTGCGTGGAATCTTTCGAGAGTTCTGACGCACCAAGTAACGCGAGCCGCTTTTTGCTCTTCACAGAGCGAATGCGGTATCCATCGGGAAAACAACTTTTTTACACCTAATTGTTCATGCAAGATTATTTGTATTTGACTCATGCCAATGTCTAAAGTTGCCTGAATTTCGTGGTATGTCACATGTCGATCTTCCACAATCAGCTTACGCACAGCATCAACGTTTTCTTGGGTGACTGCAGTTTTTGGACGACCTTGACGGGGATCATCACTGAGCCGTGTCAAGCTCAGTCCGTCAGCTCCACGTTGAAATTCAGCAAACCAGCGATAAATTGTGGTTTTGAATGGGGCTTCATCACCAAATGCAGAAAGCATCCGATCAACACACTGTTTTTGTGTTAAAACACTTCGAAAGTCATAATAAATCATCGCTCTTGAATTTTCTCGAGTCAATTCCATTTTCTCAACGACTAAACAAGTTTGACAAGTCCTTGTGACAAGACCAAGAATCTTTTTTTAAATAAATATCAGTTGTCATTTTAAACAATGTTTTTGGTAACTGCATACATATACACACATACATATCATCACGGGTGCCTTACGGCGCCCGAGACCGCCTAAACGACCGCAGGGTACCCGGCGGAGGGGTTTTTAATCCCACCTCGTCGTAGCCGATGGTATGAGTCTACACCGAACAAGTGGCTAGCTCGTCGCGATGTTTTGAATAGACTCAATAAACCATCTATAAACAGTTTCACAAGTTGGTATAGTGAAACCGGGACCGACAGCTTTACGTGCTCCCTGAGGCACTATAGTGGCGTTGTCAAATAAATGTACATATTTTTTTAATTAAAACTCATTGGTACACCGGGATTCTAACCAGGGACCTAAGTGTTTATAAGTCCCAAGGTCTATCCAACTCGGCCACCACGTATATAACTACATATATATGGTAACTGCAGTAATTGATAGCAGGTGAATCGATTATTTAAATTCTTTTTTTATTTTTTTTATCAAATCATATTGGTCAGAATATGGATTTATGGATTACACAAGTATTCACCAACAATGACCCACATTATATATGATACACGAACAATTAAGATCGACAGTACATTAAGTTTATATGTACTTTAGGCTAATATGAGGTTCTGCTGATCAAATCGAACAACTTTTCCTATGAAACCATGTGTCGCAAATGAAAAAAAAAATGCCTTCTCAATACAAACTAGTAATGTTAAAATGACCAATTTGTATGGGGAAGTCAATTTTTTTTTTCATTTGCGACATATGGTTCCATGGGAAAAGTTGTTCTATTTAATCAGCAGAACCTCATATTAGCCCAAAGTACATCCATTCAAATTCATCACATTTTATCAACAAAATAGCTTGACATGAATATTACTAAATATTATTATTTAGACAATTTACATTCTTTTTCCGTATAGAAGATTTTTTTTGCCAAAGTAAAGCATAGTATCGTTAGCATTCTATTATGGATAGAAGGTAGCCTTGGCTTCATAATTAATTTAAAACACCAATTTAAAAGTACTTATCTACCAGTCACTGCAGTTGCCAAAAAGTTGAACTTTAAACGTAAAAATCTTGGAAAATAAATATAAAATCCAAAATACTTTGAAGCAGTTTTATGGCATTTTAATATACCGAATATTGCTTCATAAAACACTTTTATATTTGGTTTTTGAAACTTTTGCTGAGAAACTTAAATCTGTATAAGTATCTGCGTTCCCCCTTTTAGAATATAGAAATATAATTACTTAGTTTACCCCCAGAGCTAATAGCTAAAACTATTTAACAAAACGGCGTATATATAGCTTTTTAAGTGATGCGAGTACAAACCATAAACAAACGGACAAATGGTAATTCTAAAAATATTACATTACCGTCCGTTAGTATTCTTTAAATAAAATTTTAGTGAGTCGAGACAATCAGGTTAACAAACATTTTAACACTGCAATAGTCAGTTCATAATTATATAAATTACTCTACCCGTTGAATAAAATGTAGTCGAGCACATAACTGTAATGTGTACGTTTATTTTTGGAAGCGTAAATAATTCAACTTTGTTTCAAAAGTAACTTTACATTGTCAGAATAACGAAATCATTTACGTACAATGACCAAGACAATGCTTTCAAAGCCTTTCAAGCCAAATGCATTTGTAGTACACGAGAATAGGGTGCATGACTAAAAAACCTTACGTTGGAAGCTAATTTTTCCATTACAAGGAACAGAATGTGGCTGCAAGCACAGTTTATATATTTTTAAACCCTTTATTGCTTAACAAACGAACGTTTGAGTACAAAGGCGAACTAATTTAATGCCTTAGGCATTAATATCTGTTTACTGCAGTTTAATTTTGTATGTATTTGCTTTGAATAAATACGTTATTATATTACAACCAAAGCTAGAGATCGTCTAGACTAGAGCTACCCCTACTACCCACAGTCTCAAAAGTCGTGCTTCACTCGAAAAGTTCGATGTCACAGCAACCCTCCGAGTTTACCCCAGAGAGAACTGATTGATCAATCTATACAAAACTTTTATGTGACTGATAAAATTGAAATTTAAATTCTAAAAACATCCCTTGGTGCTATGGAATGTTTATACTTATTATGTTGGCATGTTTAAATTATATGCTCAAAACGTGAATTATTTATTTTAATTTAATAATCATTAAATTTAACAACACGTTGAGCTCGCCACTTATTATTATATCCGTATACATTCTTAATACTATCGCCGACGACAAAGTGAGATAAAAATTTAGTAGTTCTTACGAAAGCTAAATTCTTTCACTTACATTGAGTGACTTTTCTGAGCCATTGCAATATTGTTATTAATAAAATATTTCAAGTTATTTTGTACACTCTAACAGCACTAAACATTTTCATTTTCCTACCCCATGTCGTTCACCCCTTGTCGAGGGTTTGCCCTTGCTACAGATTCCTGATAAATGCTCCTGGCGGCTGAAGTTCAAGGGCAACATTCTCTCCCTCCTTGATTTGTATCTCAATCGATCGAGTCTGCCGCGAGTACTTGTACCTTGTTGTCAAATAATTCATTTTTAGGGTTGTAATACCTCAGAGGAATATTGTTTTATTCCTTTAGTTTGTATACTAAATCATATCATTTAAAATCTCTAGTATAAAAATAAACTTGTTAAAATTTAAAACTTTTGCTCACATTAAAATTATATTGTATTCCTTATTCGGTGGGTACAGAATTAAGGTATGCGTAACATCAGCAGGACCACTACGTGTGTTTACGATTTTGAATATGCCAGGTTTTAGTTCATAATTTGTTCCATTTTTTGTTAAAGGGATGCATTTGTGGTTCAAGTTACGTAACTTCGGCAGGACCAAAATAAAAGTAATGCACTTAAGAAGTTACTTCTTGCTAAGAAATTTGTTTTCGTTTTGTTCTCGTATGTGATCTTATTTTTATTTATCTAGACCGCTGGGCTTAAAATATATAGGGGTAATATGACTGGCGGCAGTACCACAATAGAAATAATACACTTACGAGGTTACTTCTTGTGCAGAAATTTATTTTCAATTTTGTTCTATTATGTGCTATTTTCATTTCGCTAGACCGTTTGGTATAAACTTACCGTGGTGGTCCTGCTGGTGTCATACACACAGAATTAAGTATCAAATATAAAATGTATGAATCGAAATAATATATTGCTTCGTTCCAAAAATTATATTTTCCTATTGACAATAATGCATCCATTGCAATTGAAACTGAAGCTTTAAAATCATAATGGTGAAGTATTGAGACACTGGTTATAATTGCTGTTGTTTCATCCAATTACTATTTTCTATAATAATATGGCGGAACGCCTCGAACGCGGAAAATAGAAAATTCAACGAAACAAAAACACTACTTTTTGTTTCTTTTAATTTTCAATCGAAATGTCATACATGTTTATTGTCGCCATATTCTATTCTTGATTGGTTTTAATAATTTTTGTTCTCATTTTAGTTTTGGGTTTGTCTGTTTGTCTGTACGCTTTAAAATACGCAACGGATTGTTATGCGGTTCAATCATAGATTGTTAATTTATGGCTTTGCATCGTCTATTGAAGGATCTTGGCCTTCCGAGATCAGCCGTCGGAACTTAGATGGAATGTGTTTCCAAGATGGCGCTAACAGGATCATATAGTATTTGGTTGAGTAGAGAGGGTAGTGAACTCAGTGCAGGGGAGAGTCAAAAGGCCGTTAAACCTACTCAAGTCTCAAGTCGGGGAACGCTGCAGTTCATTCCCCTGCCTTCTAACCACGCGATGGACCCGGCACCCGCACGGAGAATCCATGGATAGCTAAGAATATTGTCTCTCTCTATATATCAATATTAAAGTAAATATTTCTTAAAAATATATTTAAAAAAAAAAAACATCACGGGTGCCTATTTGGCTCCCGAGAACCGTTTAAACGGCCTCAGGGTACCCAGCGGAGAATTAGCAGGGTACCAGCATTAGAATAGCATGGAGGGTTTAACCCATTCTCATTTCGCCAATGGTATTCGGAGGCAACACCTAACAAGTGGCGAGCTTGTTGCGGTGTTTATGATGAAATAGCCTCGTTGTATAAAGCGGTCACCCATCCCAGGCCGGGTTGTTGTCATCTGCTTAACCTTGTTATCAGTTGCGCAGTAACTTAACCACTAGGCTGGGGCCCTTTTTTTTAATATAGGTATTATTTTTTGGTTGCTATTATTGTTAAAACTGACCAAAGTTTTCGAAAGATCAAAATGATGCACCTACTACGGAATGTTGCAAACAAGTCCGTGGCGTGAATACTTAACACTGGACCCGTGCATGCATGCGGCGGCAGTTCGCTTATATTAAATAATACGCATTGCAAAGCCCTGAAATTTGAATTCCTGTAACTGATGAAATATTCTTGTTAGTTTCCTACTCATGCTTGATAAAATTTGAAATTTGTCATTGGTTGCGTTCGATTTGGTTATTATACACGAAACACGTCGTACATTGAATGTTTAATATTAATACATGATTTAGGTTTATTACAAAACAAGCAATGTAGGTTTGTGAATAATTTAAGCAAAGGTAATAACCTAATCTAATGCAGCTTGTGCGTATTATTCATATTATAACATTCTCCGTGTTGCGTTTCACAACATTGTAGAATTCTCTACACAATTTACCAGGGGCTTATTATCGATGGCATTTATACAGTACTAGCTGTGCTCGCGACTTCGTCCGCGTGGAATAGTTATTTTTTTATCATATAAACTTTCATCCCCTATTTTATCCCCTTGGGGGTAGAATTTATCAAAATCCTTTCTTAGCGGATGCCTACGTCATAACATCTACCTGCATGCCAAATTTCAGCCCGATCCGTCTAGTGGTTTGGGCTGTGCGTTGATAGATCACTATGTCAGTCAGTCACCTTTGAGTTATATATATTTAGATTATTCTTTAATACATATTTTTTGTGTATCTTGAACCGTTTTCACGGCGCGCGCAACGGAAGGCTTCAAAGATGAAATAATTTCTCCCGTTTTTTACACATTTACCACTATATCTTTGCTCCTATTGGTCGTAGCGTGATGTTATATAGCCTATAGCCTTCCTCGATAACTGGACTATCCAACACAAGTATAGATGATGTTTATATTGTTGTATTCGTTAATATTTTTCAACATTAGTTGTTTACTTTTTTTTTGTTCATTAATTAATTTTTACTAAAATTTTTGCTCCCTCATAGTTAATTGTTTTTTTTTAATTACGTTATTTTGATGTTTTCTAAAGGGGGTGACAAACGTGCGAGCAAGTGCGCGTACTTATGGCTCGACAACCTTACTCGTCCAAGTGTTATCTCGGCGGTTTTAAATACGCGTGCCGTCAAAAAACCGCCGAGTAAGTTCGTCGGCGATCCAACATGTTTGAAATTTTGCTCGTAGCCCGCTGTCTGTCATCACCACGAGTCACGAGTACTCGCGAGTCATCATTTTATTTCGGCAGTCGTGGTATTTCATGGTATTTTAGCATTTATTCTTTGTAATTTTTAACCGACGGATTTTTTTTAATGAAAAATTCTAATTTTTGCAACATATTTCATTGACGTAGCATGATGTTATATATAGCCTATAGACTTCCTCGATAAATCGGGTATCCAACACAAAAATATTTTTTGAATTCGAATCAGTAGTTCCTAGATTAGCGCGTTCAACCAAATACACAAACCCTTTTTAATCTATACCAATATTATAAAGAGAGGAGATTTTTATTTATGTTTGTAACGAATAGACTCAAACAATACTGGATCGTTGTAAAAAATCCTCCACTACTATAATATCACTGAGTAACAGAGTATAGGCTATGTTTTATTTACAAAAATATTAGGGATCCGTAAAAACTTTGAAATGTAACCCAAGGTGTAAAAAAAATACTTATAAGTTTCTTTACATGGTGAATTTGAATGGGTGTACTTTTGGCTAATATGATGTTCTACTGATCAATACGAACAACTTTTCGCATGGAACCATGTGTCGCAAATAAAAAAAATTGCCTTCTCCATACAAACTAGTAAAGTTAAAATTACCAATTTGTATGTGGAAGCCATATTTTTTTTTCATTTGCGACACATGGTTCCATGGGAAAAGTTGTTCGTATTGATCAGTAGAAAGTAGAACATCATATTAGCCCAAAGTACACCCATTCAAATTCACCCTGTATATCGCGTGCGCTGTGAAAACTTTTGAAAGAACAAAATAATGTACTACACATTTAGAGAACACATTAATATCTACAAAAAAGTTCACAGTACCATATGAACCACTATTATAGTTATGTCACTATAATAACTTCTTTGTGTATGAAAAGTTAATAGAAATGCCAGTAGAAACTAGACCACGTTATTAGTACCTTGGTATTAATCCTTATCCAAATAAATCACTTTGTATTCTACGTTGTTTCAGTGCCTATATATTACTTTTTAAATTTATCAAATCGGGCATTCCATTCAAAAGATATCATACATTTTTTTTTTTTTTCCAATGACATCGGTTTAATAACTTCTCGAAATAAGAAACTATAATACCCTATAAGGGGGGGGTCAACAAGATCTACAATCATAAATTAGACCATTGGTTTACCAGATATGTTTTATTTGCCTTTATACGCCCTCTTTTGACATCTGTACCTATAAAGGAACCCTTATAGTGAAACTCCGATGTCTGTAAATCTGTCTGCCCACATCAAATATCTGGAAAACTAATGGTCTAATTTATGATTGAGACTGTTGAAATTTAACGCGAGTGAAACCGCGAGTCACAACTAGTATTAGTATAATTTTTGTCGCAATTTGAAAATAGTTTATAGCTCAAGCTACCAGTTTAACATTCGCCGTTACTCATTTGGCCCACATCTAAATACACTTGGGATATAACTGTGTAGTACGAACGAGGTCGTAAAATTTACTCAGCACTTCTAGGCTCTCTACAGAATTGAAATGCCAAGACCTAGATATTAAAAAGTTACGATCTTGACATGTTAAAATGACTGTAAGTTTGTTACGTCGCGTTACTCTGCTGTAACAAAGTGGTAAAAGTTTAATGTATTTGGTATTAAAAACGTCCTTCCCATGAAACTCAAAGAAAAACCGTTTGATGTTTTATTATTAGAGCACTACATGTGACTATGTATGTAGTTTAAACAACAATGATCGCTCCAACTATGCCGGTTAAATGATGCGGTTATATATAGGCGGGACAAAGGCGAATTTGCATCGTATTTTCATATCCTCGCTGGTTTATCGTCAATTCAACCGCCCATTTCGCAACGATACCCTGACTTACTCCTGACGCTGGTGAAAAAAATGGTGAACTCGCAGACTACAATAAACCGCAACATGACTAGGTAACTTGACGATTTTATTACATATGTAATAACGAGAGGTTAATACGCAATCCTAGTGAAGTTATGGAGACCTTCCTTCCTCCCACCTAAAATGTTTTGTTGGTAATAAATTATCAAATACCGCTAAGATATAGATTTAAAATAAAAGCATGATAATATTATTAAATTTATATAACTACCAAATTATTATTACTATTATTTACAAAAAAAAAAACACAAATTTAAAGAGTGGGCCTATTGAGTTTTAAGTTCTAAAACAGAGGGACAGAAAAACTTCATATAAGATATATACGTTTCATCTAAAATGCAACATTTTATTTATATTACAGAAGAAACATTGTATTCCAAGATCGCTGCATCGTATACAACTCTAACGAATTTTAGTTCTATACTAAAGTTTAATTATATGTGTGGTACGATTTTTTTTTTTCAAGTTAGTTAATAATGTTTTTAATATATTATAAGTATAACTTTTCTAGGTCGCCCGACCGGATTTATTATCACCAATTGACCTAGTCATGTCAAGTTTCTGTTTTAGTCTGTGGGTTCATCAGTTTTCAGGTAATTACATACATTTCTTGTCGAGGTAAGTGTCTTCTTTCAGGGTGCGGTTACGAATCAGACAGTTCATTTGACCACCGCCCGTTTCGAAGCATAAGTTAGCTGGCATAGTGGAAGCGATCAATGCTGTTCCAAACAATGTGTTTATAGACCTCGTTCATGGACTTTGTAAGTCAAACAAGTGCCTTCATTCTCCTAAATTTAACTTTTTAATTAAAATTTAATTTAACTTTAGTTCAATCATAAACTCATCGTAAAAGAATCATAATATGTGTCAAAGTTAAAATTTGACACATTTTCCATACAAAATGTATAATAATAAATGTTCCATACAAATTTAGTAGAATATGGCACCAGGTAGATACAAAGTTGCATAATGTTCTTGATTAAAATACCTATATGTATAGCATGTTATAAAGTGTAAAAGAAATATAAACCAAGAGGTTAATAGTGGTGGCCTAGTTGGTTAGGCCTTGGACTTAAAAACACTTAGGTCCCTGGTTCGAATCCCGGTGTGTACCAATGAGTTTTTAATTTAAAAATTTATGTACATTTGTTTGACAACACCGCTATAGTGACTCGGAGAGCATGTTAAGCTGTCGGTCCCGGTTTCACTATATCAACTTATGAAACTATTTATAGATGGGTTATTGAGTCTATTCAAAACATCGCGACGAGCTAGCCACTTCGGTGTAGACTCAAACCATCTACTACGACGTGGTGGGATTAAAACCCCTCCGCTGGGTACCCTGGGGCCGTCTAGGTGGTCTCGGGCTCCGTGATGATATATATATATATATATACAGGGTGAATTTGAAAGGATGTACTTTGGGCTAATATGAGGTTCTGGTAATCAAATCGAACAACTTCTCCCATGGAACCATGTGTCGCAAATGAAAAAAAATATTGGTTTCCCCATACAAATTGGTCATTTTAACATTAGTAGTTTGTATGGAGAAGGCAATTTTTTTTTTCATTTGCGCCCCATGGTTCCATGAGAAAAGTTGTTCGTAGTGATCAGTAGAACCTCATATTAGCCCAAAGTACATCCTTTCAAAGTCACCCTGTATATAGGTTAATAGTAAAGGACGTAAAAATTTTAACTGTTAGGTGTTGTTAATATAACTTTATTATTATAAGTTGTATAAAAATTCGCGTTTGATTATTTATTAATACATTTTATCCTATTCTTAAAGGGGTGCAGAATAAACGTTGGTTGGTTGGTGCAAGCCTAGCTTAAACCCCCAACTCTTTCTACATCTATCAAATAACTTTAACGATCCTCTTACGTATAAAACGTATAAGACCGTATAAAACGGTTTGAGCTACATTCAGGGTTTTGATGTTACTGCCCTATAGGGATTTACAAGATTGTAGTTGATTTATGACTCTTCTACACATCTACATAAACTGGCTACATCATGCCCACATAAACTGGCTTTAAATGTTGTAATGCGACGACACTAAAAACTTTTTGTTATCCCTAAATATAGAACAACTGTTTTGATATCACTGTGATTACATATATAAACATTCATACTTACACTAACTTTCACCGATACACACACAATAACTATATACACACATCAACACACACCCACTTACGCGGGTTTTCTCTTTTGATTTTGCCTAAATGTTAAAATTTTATTATTGCTACCTGAAAGAAGAACGGGCATAACCCATGTATTTTCAGACCCAGGCTTCTAAGCCGCGTTCACAAATGAAACTTATCCAGTTCGATAGAGGAAAATACATATAATAAAATTGTCAATTATATCGAAGTTCGAGAAGTTGTGAGAAAAAAGTTATTCTCATTTGAATTTCAATTTGAGGTTATGTTATGACTAGTTATTAGGTTAGTATAGCGAAAAATTTCGGCCCGCGAATTATGAATCCGCAAAATTATTAGTAGTGTTTCCTTGTGCTGCAGCATTGACAGAATAATATTGTATAATCTGACCTAGGCTGTATGGTTCATAGAGACCTTTGCCTTCTCTATATTTGAGAAAACCGAACAAAAAAAATTTATATAATCTGTGGATAATATATCGTCGCTCTTTTTTTAAAATTATTTATTTTAACATAGCACTGGATGCAAGTCCATCGGCCTATCGTCTCTATATTTTTTATTTTTTTTTATTCTGTTCATGCGATAAATGGACATTTAATACTATACGGCCTTTTCTTTTTCTTTCAAAATAATGTGAAATCTCTCTTTATTTTGTTAAATCTCAATCCAGATAAGCAAAAATAATATTGTTTGATGTATAAGCATTTTTTTTGCTGCATAATGTGGATAATAATACAGAAAAGACAAAGAATCAGCACGTAACAAAAGTTGTCAGAACTTTATTTCCCAACTTCCAAAATTATTTTAAATACTGGAAAATAATGCTTAAATTATCTATTATTAAGTAAGCATATCGTTATTTGTGGACGCTAAGCTTTTATGATTGGGTCCAGAATGACCATTTTCCTTTAAATTATAATAAATATATTTTACTTGTAATACTGGAGATCTGTAGTTATATTAGTCTAGTTCAGGCTGCGGCCTCTCATAAGGAACTATTTTGAGTTGATTGATTATAATTAAAACGGATATTAACTGTGAATAGTTAATAAAGATTTTTTTAATTTTTCATATTAAAATTTTGTTATACCTATTACTCTTTTTTTAAAATGCAAAAGCTTACGCTGTGACGAGTTAAGCAAATCGCAATCTAGATCTCCGATTATGAGAATACGACAAAACCAATAAATATATTATAAAACGTATTAATATAGAGTAGATAATCAAGATATTTAAAAGTATCGCTTTTTGAAGAATGTTTCCTCGATAAAAAAATATCGCAAAGTTACTTCCAAATTATAAATATATTTATAGGTTATGTACAAGAGACCTATGTATTATAAGATCTAGTACATAGCGTACATCGGTTTTGTATAATATAAGATATTTTGAAAGTTATAGCAATGAAACTATATTTTTTTTTAAATAAAATCATGGAAGCTTTTGTTTTTTACTCGCACGCATAATAACAGGATTTTTTTATTTCTCCTGATTTATTTGCCTTCATAAGCTTTCTTACGCACACAACAAAAATTACGAGCACCTTTGCGGCATCGCTTATTCTTATAGAACGGCCACCAGGTACTGGCAGACATAAAAAAGCAGAAAGAGTTTCTCAGCGCACAGCGAACTTCCCGTGTCGTAAGGTGCCTGGCTTTTCCCCTGGCGCTGTCAACTGCAGCGCTTTTGTTTTTCCACTCTCCGCGCCCTCTGACGGCAGAAGGGCTGTTCTAACCAAACCTCGATCCCACTTTCATTCAGGGTTTAATGACCAATTATTAATTTGATCGTTTTTTTTAAACGACACAAGTCGTTTAAAAAAATACAAATTTGGTCTGGAATTAGATTTTTGACAGCCAGACCATGAAATTGTCAGAGAAAATAGAACAAAACAATTCGCGGACGCGGTAAAATTGGATTATATCGTTTTATTTAACATTTACTTTGTGGGAATATAACCTTACAGTTGGCTACCCTGGGGCCACCTAGGCGGGTTTCGTGCACCGAAAAGCACCCGTGGAATAGTAAGTTAAAACCACGAATACATGCACCAAGACCATTTAAGTCTTGGAGAGAAGGGAGGAAGTAGGAGAAAAATGCTATATATTTATAGAAAGATATTTTTTTAATAAAAGAACATTACACATGTCTTGACAATCGCGATGACGTAATTTTTAAACTTGAATTATATCAGAATGACGTCATAACGATTGACGTGCGAGCGGACTAAGGATGCCCCTCAGGTTTAAGCTCAAGGATTATACTATGTGTATCAGAAACAACGATACTAATAAATATTATATTTTATAAAACTCAAACCATGACAATGTTTGTAAACCATGACGGTTTGGGTTTGAAAACCATGATAAACCTTGCCATGACGGCGGAACATCACCAAAGCCGCAGGCGGATATATGAGTCGTTTCGTAAATGATCCATGAAGATACCCTCTTATTAAAATTTGTTCATTTTAGGCCGCATAAGTTTCGGCATCAGCACCCGTAGCACGGCCACACCCAAGACAAGACATTAGAGTGTGTTACGTTGACATTTTTTTACATCAGTCTTATCCTACAGTCGCAGCACGGCAGTCAAGACAAGACTCATTTTAAGTCTTGTCTTCCACCGACCGTGACATATACCGTGAGAAGAAACTATTTTATTTTTATATTATGTTTATTTTTAAAATCTGCTAAAATTAGGAGTAGAACTAAAAGTAGGAATAAAATGTTAGTGGGAATTATAGGAAAATATGTATTATGATCAAGCGGGTAAAAAGTTGTCATTATTTAAAAGGGGGAAATGCTTGTTAAATAAAGTGGGTATTATGGAAACGTAACAAATGTAAAAAGTTATGAATGTAAAAATATGATTAGAGAAAGTATGCATTATAGGAACTTGGGCATTTTGGAAAAGTAATTATTATGTAGAAATTTAAAATTAAAAAGTTTTCTTTTAATTCCTACATAATGACTACTTTTTAATATGTCCACATTATTCCCAACTTTTTATAAAGTGGTATTTTTTCCACAGTTTTTTCATAAAGTGGAAATGTTTTCTACTTTTTTAAAAAGTGGGTTTTTTCTCCACCTTTTCATAAAGTGGTAATTATAATTTTTCATGAAGTGGGATGTTTTTAATATTGAAATCTTTTCCACAATACCCACATTCCTATAACCCACTAAAAGTGGGATTTTTCTCCTCACCTTTTTTACTAATGACCAGTTTCCTTAATACCCATATTCCTATAATTTCCACTTTCTTATAATAAAAACATACCCTAATAACTACTTTTCCAAAATAATCAAAAGTTTCATGCAAGACTTCTATCTCACCACCTCTTATCTTGAAGTCTTGGACAGCCATACTGAGGAGAATGAATGAAAACAAGACTGATTCTGCACGACTTTGAAGTCTTGTCTTTGGTGACCCGTGCTAATGTCACGCCACACCGTTTTGACGTTTGTTTGCGTCTCAAGTTGGCCGTGCTAAAGCTACAGGTAGCATTAATATCGATAGGGTATATTATTCATACTGTGCCCATTCTTATATTACTTAGGGCTGATTTTCAATCGTCAAATGAAAGTTATTGGACAGTTAACTTGTATAAAGAACTGTTAAATTTATTCTTTCTCCATACAAGTTATCTGTTGGGTAACTTTATCAGAGGATTAAAAAATCAGTCCTTAATAATTCAATGAGTCCTAGGTCAATGGGGTTGCCTTTGCCTTAACGTCTATTGCATAATAAAATACAATCTTATAATATCAGTACAAATCTGTCAAATTGCCAAGTATATGTATGCCATCACGGATACCTTACGGCGGCGCCCGAGATCACCTAGACGGCCTCAGGGTATCCAGCGGAGGGGTTTTATTTCCATCTGGTCGTAACCGATGGTATTGTGAGTCTACACTAAACAAGTGGGAGCTCGGTATTTGGATAGACTCAATAGCCCATCTGTAAACAGTTTCACAAGTTGGTATAGTGAAACTGGGACCGACGGCATAAAATGGTCTCCGAAGCACTATAGTGGCGTTGTCAAACAAATGTACATACATTTTTTAATTAAAAACTCATTGGGAACACACTGGGGTTTAAACCGGGTGCCTAAAAACTGTGGCTTGTATATAATTGTGCATATTACCTCTTCAAAAGTTCTGAAAATCTATTATTTCTATCAATGTGGTTGAACTACAGTGCTGAAAATATATGATCACATATGTATTATTTATGTTCAGTATATTTATTTTTGAAGCATGAATATTGCTCATAAGTACTAGAGAACTCGTCTGATTTGATGAAAATCGTAACAAAGTTGTCAGTTTGTCATAAATAACTTCACGTAACTTACAAAATAACGTATTTCCAAATGTGTAGGTTGGAAAACTTTTCCAAGTACTGTAAATATTATTGCCTATTGCATCCAACTCGGCAGCTATTTCAAACTGAACAGCTTATGAAGAAAATGTTCACGTGTACTTATTTGAGTGAGAAATTTTCCTTTAGGTTCATATAGGGGACTCCCCGAAATTGGGACCACCCCATAATAATAGGGATTATTATTTTGTCTCAATAAGAGAAGAGTGTATGTATATGTTACAACAGTGTACACCATTTAATTCCTGACCAACATTTTTTTTTTGCTATTAAATTTATGTCATCTTTTTGGCAACTACAACTACTGGGTGTTTCTTAATAATGGTAATATTTTTTTGATGCCTCCAGTATCACTTTTAGAACCCATTTTTAAAATAAAAAAGGTAGCTGAGTATTTTTTTCTTCAAAAAAAAGTCCGAAATTATATGAACAAACGTCTATATGCATAAGATTACTCCTACAAATACATAATAGGCCTTCGTATCTAATAAGTAAAACTGAATTAGACAAGTTTGGTTTTTTGTTTTAAAATAAACACGATTACGAAGTTGCGAGCACCAGCTGGTTATGAATAAAATTATTTACATGTCTTAAGTATATTACAAAGTCTGAAAGCTGCTTGCTGAAGTCGGGATCGGTAATGCATATAAATTCGCTTTCCGTCTGTTTATTATAATAATATGAAAACAAGATTTTAAACCCATAGGATAAATATGAAAGGAAGTCTATCAAAAGTCGTAATATGTTTAATATATATATATATATCTTCACGGGTGCCTTACGGGGCCCGAGACCGCCTAAACGGCCCCAGGGTACCCAGCGGAGGGGCTTTAATCCCACTTCGTCGTAGCCGATGGTATGAGTCTACACCGAACAAGTGGCTAGCTCGTCGCGATGTTTTGAATAGACTCAATAACCCATCTATAAACAGTTTCACAAGTTGGTATAGTGAAACCGGGACCGACAGCTTAACGTGCTCTCCGAGGCACTATAGTGGTGTTGTCAAACAAATGTACATAAAATTTTAAATTAAAAACTCATTGGTACACACCGGGATTCGAACCAGGGACCTTAGTGTTTTTAAGTCCAAGGTCTAACCAACTCGGCCACCACGTATATTTAAGTAATATATAATAAGTTAACATGTTTAAGTAGCTAGGTATAAACCGACTGTGATAAAAAAATTGTGTTAGTATAACAAACTCCCAAAAATAGAACTTTGCTTTTGAACTGTATAATGAAAATATTTCTCATGTTTATAATAGATGCGTTTAGTTGGCACAGCCCTGACACTCGCCTTATAATGTATGAAGCGAGCGTAAACTAATTACCTATACTCATGTTGGACATAAGCGCATGTACACGTATACACACACGCGCAAAATATCTAGGGATGCCTCCGAGTTAAAGATGCAGTTTTTTTTTAATAAAAGGGATCTTTTATTTAATTTAGATTCAATTCAATCCAGCAAACGCCTTGTGATTGTTTTATTCCAATATTATAATTTTTGCACAAAAAAACTGAAATATATTTGTAGTATACATGGTGCCGGAGTTGGTTAGACCTTAGACTTAAAAACACTTAGGTCCCTGGTTCAAACCCCGGTGTGTAGTGTACCAATGAGTTTTTATTCTCTAAATGTATGTACATTTGTTCGGTGTAGACATACCATCGGCTACGACGTAGGTTTAAAAACCTCTCCGCTGGGTACTCTGAGACCGTCTAGGTGGTGTCGGGCGCCAAAAGGCATCCGTGATGATATATATATATATAGTGACATGACCGATCGTGCCCAGGCATAATTCAACATATTAGTGTGCAACTGTGAACTCGAGCAAACTAAAGCGCATCACACACTGGGGATACTATAATGTTTTATGTATGAATTCGATATGTTTCTATTACGCCACGCACGACAGAGTTATCAAAATCCTGTTGCCGTAGAGGTTTTCTATAAAGTGCGGGAAGTTATACTACGCTCCCCTTGTGTAGGTCGCTCTTTTAGGACAGTTGAGGTTCTTCCTCATCCACGTTTCTAGGCACACTTCCAATCTTCTAGCAAGGTTTTATTTATATGTTTCTTAAGTTAATGGCGTCTAAAAATTGCGCGTAATATTATCAATGTCATCTGGGTAGATTAAAATTGTATTAAGCAATATGTAAATGAGTGATGATATAATAAAAAGGAGCTGGAAAGAGGGAAAAGAGTAGGTGGGATAAAAGGGAATGATGAATGTTAACAATATCGTATGCTATTATAGACTATTTCTGCCAATGTCTAGTGAAGAAAGGAATAGTTTATCAATGGTGGAATAGGAACCGCCATTTTGCCTTTCCTTATAATATCTACTCCATAAAAGTAGGAATTGAGGCAATGTTAATATCGCCCAATCATATGGATTTCGAAACAATAAATCAAGCACTCATGCTGTACTCGTTTGCAAATTTTATAGTTAAACATTTTGATTCTAGTTGTAAATGTCTGAATTTTTCTGGGTTTAGCCAAGGCGTATCTCAAGATATAATATAAGGCGTATTCCTATTCCCCTCCTAATTAGCAAACTTGTAAACCTTGGAGATAGAAACAAGCATAGGATAGGAATTTTGGATTTTAAATGACACAAAATTAATGATTATACCAAGGCTCTATGAAGTTTTACAAAGAAGTATGTATATTTCCTTCTATTTACTTCTGTTCTTTGCTAGTTTCTTCTAATTTTCTCCTGCAACCTGGTTGGGGGTCTCCCTTTTTTTTTTCCTTCCCTTCTGGTCTCTTCCATTCTGTTATTGGACAAAACCATCGTCCGTCTTCTATTCTGGTTATGTTCTTTCAAATAATTGTTTTTATTAAATGTTTTTATTAAATTTCCTAAATATATATAATTTACTACATATTCCCATGTCAAATATTTTATCTTTATAATGTCTGGAATTGGCTTTGTCATAAGTTTTGTTTTGTCGAAAATCATTTCTAGTCCAATATTTAAGCTCTCTTCTTATTCAATATTTGTAGGCTTGTTATCATTTCGCAAATTTGGTTAGAGTTTTCTGCTAGCGGGACAATGTCATCGGCAAATTTTAAATAGCTGAGGAATTTTCCATTTACATTTATTCCTTTGTCTTCCAATTTTGAATTTCTAAATACTCCTTTTAGTACTGCATTAAAGAGTTTTGGTGATAGGGCACCTCCTTGACTTATACCTATAGTATAGCTGTATATCAGGGCCTGATTTTCTAGCAGCATATTACTTGTGCATTCTTTGTAAATTGATTTAATTATGTTAATGTAGGACTGATCTATATTAAGTTCTCTCAGTGAATCCCATATTGACTTGTGTGTAATCTAATCGAATATATTTTTTATAATACAGGGTGAATTTTTCAAGTGTGCCTTCAAGGCCAAATCCTAAACTACAAGAAATATCGAAAAATGCTCAAAAGAGTCACGGGACCGATTTTGATAAAAACTAAAACTGCATCATTAGATTTAAAAAATATATATTCTCCTAGCCGTGAATCGAACTGGTTGATTTTGAAAAAAAAAGTAATGATGTATTAATATTACTTACCAGAATTTCATCCTTATAAGCGACATTATCAGCTGGTGCAATAATACGGGGTGAGTTTTTTTTACAAAATCAACCGCCTAGGAGAATATTTTTTCAAAAATCTAATGATGCAGTTTTAGTTTTATAAGCGACACTATCAGCTGGTGCTATATATAATACAGCGTGACTTTTTTTTCAAAATCAATCGGTTCGATTCCCGGCTAGGAGAATTATTTTTTCAAAAATCTAATGATGCAGTTTTAGTTTTTATCAAAATCGGCCCCGTGACTCCTTTGAGCATTTTTCGATATACCTTGTAGTTTAGGATTTAGCCTTGAAGGCAACTTGAAAAATTCACCCTGTATATAAAGGCTGTGTATATATAGATAGTCTGTCGTGCAGAACCCTGCTCTAAACCCGGCTTGTTCAACTGACTGATAATTGTCCAATGGTTTTTCAATTTTGTTCAGTAGACATGATGCAAACAGTTGTAGCTTGCTAGTATTAGACTTATAGGTCTGTAGTTTTTAATCTCTTTTTGGGACTCCCTTTTTATACAGTAAAATGTTTTGTTTGCAGATTTTACTTTTTTTTCAGATGAGATTAAATAGTTTTGTGATTGGATCAGCTAACATATTTTTTGCTGTTAATAGCTTTACTAGGTATATTGTCAGAGCCTGTGCTTTTTTTATAGTTTAGTTTTGTTTATTCCTCGTAGTTTGTTTACCTCTGCTAAATAAGAGGAATAACCAAACTTAAGTTTATGAAAACTATATATATATGCTGGAATTATAATTATCATCGGTCCATTCACCCGATGGAAAACTACGATAAATATTCTATACAATAGTATATATTTTAGAGCAATTTCTTCCTTTATTCTTCAATAATTCTAATTGCAGTTGTATTTACATTATTCGACAAGAATTTAGATACTATTTTGGAGATATTTATTGCTGCTTGTTTTTGCATTATATCAATTCTAATTTCTGATGATAATTTTTCACAAAATTTTGATAATGTTTTCGAAATTGTTCCTGTACAGCCAACAATTATGGGGATATATAGTTTTCATTAACACATTAAGGTTGCTCGAATAGATGTGTATAATATTAATTTTAATATCTATTTAGATGGACTATTCGCAACATCAAAAATTTTAATATACAGGGTGAATTTGAATGGGTGTACTTTGGGCTAATATGATGTTCTGCTGATCAATACGAACAACTTTTCCCATGGAACCATGTGTCGCAAATGAAAAAAAAAAATGGCTTCCCCATACAAATTGACAATTTTAACTTTACTAGTTAGTATGGAGAAGGCAATTTTTTTTTCATTTGCGACACATGGTTCCATGGGAAAAGTTGTTCGTATTGATCAGCAGAACATCATATTAGCCCAAAGTACACCCATTCAAATTCACCATGTATATATACAGGGTGAATTTAAAAGGATATACTTTGGGCTAATATGAGGTTCTGCAGAGCAAATCGAACAACTTTTCCCATGGAACCATGTGTCGCAAAAGAAAAAAAATTTTTGCTTCCCCATACAAATTGGACATTTTAACATTACTAGTTTGTATGGAGAAGGCAATATTTTTTTTCATTTGCGGCACATGTTTCCAGGAGAAAAGTTGTTCGTATTGATCAGTAGAACCTCATATAAGCCCAAAGTACATCCTTTCAAAGTCACCATGTATATAATAATTCATTATTGAAGAATAAAGGAAGAAACTGCTCTAAAATATAACTATTCGCAACATCAAAAATTTATATATATATATATATATATTCGCAACATCAAAATTTTTAATATATATATATATATATATACATGGTGACTTTGAAAGGATGTACTTTGGGCTAATATGAGGTTCTGCTGATCAATACGAACAACTTTTCCCATGGAACCATGTGCCGAAAATGAAAAAAAAAATTGCCTTCTCCATACAAACTAGTAATGTTAAAATGACCAATTTGTATGGGAAAGCCAAAATTTTTTTTCATTTGCGACACATGGTTTCAAAGGAAAAGTTGTTCGATTTGATCAGCAGAACCTCATATTAGCCCAAAGTACATCCTTTCAAATTCACCCTGTATATTAAAATTTTTGATGTTGCGAATAGTCCATCTAAATAGATATTAAAATTAATATTATACACATCTATTCGAGCAACCTTAATGTTATTATATAATTCAATTAAATATTCTATATTAGTACAAGACTTGTTCCCTTTGAGTCCCCTCCAGAGAATGCTATAGCGTAACTTCGTAAGCTTGGGTTGTCCCCTCCAATGATACCTATATATCTCATCTATAACCTAACTTCGTAAGCTAGGGTTTCCAATTTGTCCAGACAGGACGGGGTATTAACTATTTTGATTTATTTTCAACCGCGGCTGCAGACGTAATTATTTTAACTTTATTTAATATATTTTTAGTAAAATCTTGCACATCTGAAACATAAAAGTCCAAGGCTTATTTACTGGTAAAGGGTACATAAATTAAGAGGCGACGTTTCTTGTTGAGAAAAATCTGTTATTAAAATATTGCAACAGTTGCCAGATGTTAGCTATAAGCAATATAAAGAATACCAGATTAACCTTTAAAATGGAAAGAAATAACGGCTAAAACATTTTGCTTAAGTACCTATACTTAAGCAACTCGTTTCAATCCATTTTATATAGAATTTATTTCACTTTGGTTCCGACAAATTGAAAGGGCAATTTATATCCTAGAAAACCATTTTTACAAGACGTACCAACTAGACGATATCAACATAGTATTTCAACAAAGTTTCATATCGTCATGGCTAACAACGAAATCTTCTCTTCATTTGATTCAGTTGGAATTTCTTTATATTAATAAATAAAATAAATACCATCACGGGTGCCTATTTGGCTACCGAGAACCGCTTAAACTGCCTCAGGGTACCCAGCAGAGGGATTAACCCATCCTCATTTCGCCGATGGTATTCGGAGGCAACACCTAACAAGTGAATTTCGAATTTCCGGTATGGTTCTCACGACCACTCGTACATATATTTAAAAACAAAAAAAAATGCTGGGTAAAGTGGAAAAAATATAATAATTTGGAAGATTATGAACAATTCTCACTATACCGCCGCCGGTTTAAAAAACTTTGCAAGGAGTGTTTTAATAATTATATTGATGCTATAGAATTGGGATTGCAGAAAGATATAAAGAAATTCTGGTCTTATATACACAACCGTCGTAATAACATAGGAATACCAAATGTAATGAAGTACTCAGATATACAAACCGACAGCCCTAATCAAATATGCAATTTATTTTCAAATTTTTTTAGCTCTGTTTATGAACCCTCAAATATTTATAATACTGATCCGCTTTCAAATATTTTAGAAAATAGTAATAACAACGGCTTGATTGTTTCTAACGTACATTTCACTTTAAGCACAGTTGTCAAAGCACTTCGGTCTTTAGATGTAAACAAGGGATCAGGACCTGATAGCATACCTCCACTTTTTATTAAATGTACATCGGAGACAATTAGTGTGCCACTGGTAACTATATTTAATAATTGTATCCAAGAAGGTGTCGTACCTCAAATATGGAAGAATGCTGACATAACTCCTGTATTTAAAAATGGACGTAGAGACGACATATCTAATTATAGACCGATTTCTCTTCTGTGCACTTTGTCGAAAATCTTGGAGCGTCTTGTTCATGATGCGATTTATCCGTGTCTACATGGCTCAATTATACCACAACAACATGGTTTTACTAAAAAACGTTCAACATTAAGTAATCTTCTGATATATACAGGTCACTTATTGGAGAATATGGATAACCGCAAGGCTTTCGATAAGGTAGATCACGCTATTTTACTTCAAAAACTTGCCTATAATGGAATTCGAGGGAATCTATTCCGTTGGTTTAAATCTTATGTAATGAACAGAACACAAAGGGTGGTTGTTAATGGTTATTCATCTAAGAGTATTAATGTAACGTCCGGAGTACCACAGGGCTCGATTTTGGGCCCTTTATTGTTTGTCTTATTTATTAATGATATTAGTGCATGTTTTCAAAATTCAAATTTTCTGTTATATGCAGACGATTTAAAAGTTTATCGGCCTATAAAAAATATTAATGATTGTGTATTGCTTCAGCAAGACTTAAACCGTTTTAACGAGTATTGTCTCGTTAATAAACTACATCTTGGCTTAACGAAATGCAAATTCATAACCATATCAAAAAAGATTAACAATATTAATTTCAAATACACTTTATGTAATAAAACCCTCGAGAAAGTGTCTGTAATCAGGGATCTTGGAGTTCTAATAGACTCAAAGCTTCACTTTGATAAGCATATCAACCATGTCACTGCTAAAGCCTATCAGCTTTATGGATTTGTGATGCGTTCCTGTAGCCTTTTCAAAAACCCTAAAAGTTATTTGCACCTGTATACTTCACTTATAAGACCACAAATAGAATATGCAACTTCAATCTGGAATCCACTGTACGATAAGTATAACAAGCAAATCGAGTCAGTGCAGCGTAAATTTGTTCGTTCTACTAATTATAGATGTTTCCGCTCGAGATCTAGTTATAGTAATCTTATAAAGAAATATTCTCTCTCTACGCTAAAAACAAGAAGATTGCTCTTTGATAGCATGCTTTTGTATGATATTTGCTATAACAAATTTGATAGTAACCAATTGACAGGCTGTATTGTATACCGTATACCCAGTGGCTCACAGCGTATACGAGGGGTATACTCTCACCGGCTGTTTGCTCCCAAACCTAGCAGAACGAATGCTGGTGAACGCATACCTCTCAATCGCATAATGTCTAGTTATAATAAAGATCTTCACGATGTGGATCTGTTTCGGCTTACTCGAAGCCTTTACAGAAAGTCAGTCATGGAGGTTCTGTCAAGCTAGATATCAGGTATTGTGTACATAATTTATATTCTATTCTGTAATATTTTCTTGTTAAATGCTTTTTCTTTTGTGTCCTTTATCTTACATACATAAGTGTGGATAATGAAGCTGTTTACACAATTAGTAACTTAAATACCTATATTTAAATTGTAATAAACATTGTGTAATTGTTTGTTTTCCTGAATAAAGTAAAATAAAATAAAAATAAGTGGCGAGCTTGTTGCAGTGTTTATGATGAAATAGCCTCGTTGTATAATGCGGTCACCCATCCCAGGCCGGCCTTATTGTCATCTGCTTAATCTGCTTAATTTCTTTATAAAAATACTAAAACCAATACATTTGCAGCCGTATCCGTGAAAAGACAGACCCCAAGCCGTAGTACTATCTTAAAATTCACGCACTTTGCTTAGATATATCTCGTAAAGACACCTCTGGGTATAAATATAATATCACTTTTACTACTCAGCACTTTCCTTCACAAAATACGAGTGATGCCAAGCTAACTGGAAAATGTGTTTTACCTGAGAATTTTCAGCGGAAAGTGCAAAGGAAAGATTAAATAGTTTATACACCACCGCCCGCCCTAGATACAAATTGAATCCAATTATGAAACGACACCTTCTACGTAACACAATTTGTGATGAAACTTTCCTTTAGAAATATTGCTAGACTATTTTATTTTACTTTAGGTTTAAAAAGAACTATTTTCTCAGCTTAACTTACAACTAGTGCTTCCTCCCTCAATAACTTTCACTGGTTTTTATTACCGGCTACCTACAGGTGTAAATAGATGTGAACATATTAGTTTGTGGGTTTTCCAGTAGTCAGAAGTTTACTGCAACGCTCTCTTATCGACATGGATTATTTTCTTTTAGTATGGTTGAATATTAAGTTATAGACTCGTATAGCAAATTTGTATTTTTTCGCATGTTCTGTGTGAAAATAGCAAATTAAATTGAAAACTTTCCTTCACAAAGAGTACTGGACCTCGCTGTTCACCGTACGTACCTTAGGGAGCATTGTGATGGAAATTCGTCCGTAGCGCCAGCAGTATTTTTCTGTCATGGTTCATTACCCGGCGCGTTTAAAAATCTTTAATTTTGTTTTACCTAACACTAGGTAGAAAACGTACTAGGTAGATACACTTTGTTTGCTATTTCTTTTTTATCTATACGATTACAATTACTTTTCGTTGCATATTTATTTATTATTGATATTTGCGTGGTAAATTGATTCAAAAATCGATTCGAAGATAATCAGGGACGAATTCTAAAATAATATCGTTTAACTTAAAATTTATTTACTAGATTACTCGTCTTTGAAGTCGCGTCTTTTTCGTAACCGCGTTATTTAGCTGGCGTAGTAGGTGCGATCAATGCTGTTAGACAATAATGACAGAACCCATTCATGGGCTTCCCATTACCATCAGGTAGATGCAAAGTCATATGCCGTGCTTCAATGAAATTCAAAATATAAATGTTTATAATTATCTGCAGTATAAAAATGATTTTTTTTTCAAAGCACTTTGAAAAATAAATCTAAATTCACTATTATTATATAGTTTCTGGTCATTGAATTAAATTAGATCCCCTCATTATTTCAGTATTATGTACCGCCCAAGACAGCCTAGACTTGCTAAAGCTTTGTATTTCCCAATAGCCGTCATTTAGCGAACGCAATATAACGGTCGTAAAAAGACGGCCGTATTGACAATGGTGACACCACGTGGAATGTTTGAGACTACACTTTGAAATAAATTTAGGACTATTTTTGGGATAGATTTTTATGGAGAGTAGGCTTTATTTCAATCCTGTCATATAATTTTTTTGAAATAAAAATGTTTTTAATTAGAGACCTTTAAACTTCGGTTTAAATCCTATTATGTAATTAAGGACTGATTATTTAATCTTCAAATAAAGTTATTCCACAGATAACTTGTATGGAGAATAAATAAATTTGACAGTTCATACAAGTTAACTGTAGAATAACTTTATTTGAAAAATCAGCCCTAATTGTTTTAGGGCTGATTTTTCAAATATAGTTATATATACAATACAAAGAAAGTGAATAACACATGGCCCATTTTATTACTTATGGGACTAAAAGTATTAAAACTAGTTTTGTTCTAAACTAAACTATATCTTATATTTATTCAATTATTTAGCTAAAGCGCAAAGTATTACTCATAATTGTCAAAAATATGATACTTGAAAAGGAACAGTGAACGCAGCTTTATATTTCAAGACTTTTTAAAAAGGAATCTTTTTACAAGAATTTGAGACATTCACGTCTTGTCTACAAATGGAGTTATGCGATGGAACGGTCAATGAATACGAAATGAAAAATGCTGCCCTTGTGGAAGATGTCTGAAACAGTTTTTGCTGATATCGTGTGACGCCAAGCAGAAACTCACTGTCATATTTGTCCGCATATCATGAAGAAAAGCGTCAGATATCTTGTATAGCTCACTACTCACTAGACATTTTGAATTTAGAATGGAAGTTTTTGAAAAAATTATGGATATTTATTTCTATATATAGAAAATTTATGCCATTTTAAACATACACCTATTTCTTATAAACACAATCTTAAAGGTTAGCTGATAGATAATGCCTAAGGAATTAAGTTCGCCTTTGTACATAACTTTTGTTTACTGTGCAATAAAGTGTTAAGATAAATGAATAATTATATACTACATAAAAAAGCGGCACCAGCCTAGTGGTTAAGTCACTGCGAGACTGATAACAAGGTTGAGGAAATGACAACAAGGCCGGCCTGGGATGGGTGACCGCTTTATACAACAAGGCTATTTCATCATAAACACCGCAACAAGCTCGCCACTTGTCAGGTGTTGCCTCCGAATACCATCGACCAAATGAGGACCGGTTAATCCCTCCGCTGGGTACCATGAGGCCGTTTAAACGGTTCTCGGGAGCCAAATAGGCACCCGTGATTGTATTTTTTTTTTTATATGGTCAAACACACAAGGTAGTTAAAGGTAGCAAGGCACATTGAACACATTCCAAGAAATTCCTTGGTATGAAGGCAACAGGCCTGGATAACATCTGGAAATTCAACAGAACTAAAATAAGGTGCGAGTCTTCTCGGGACACTACACGACTAATAAACACCTTTATACTATAGGAGTAAGAGATGATCCCACGTGCAGATTTTGTGGTAATGAGCCCGAATATATGAGGCACCTACTGTGACGCTAGGGCCATCCAAAGAATCAAATACCTAGGACAGGCTTATCCGGATCCGGAAAGCTACATGCTCATCAGCTTTTGTGGTGTCCTAAGGTATGTCAACAACATATTTGGAGACAGTACTGGGGTTCGAGGGCAATAGGAATGGGGAACATACAAACGATCCCATAGGGTCGAAATGTTTTGGCTGATGGTCTTTGATTAAATATCCTTTTACGAATAATCTCACACAATTTAATATACCTACTTATGTAATATATGATTTCTAAGATTAAATAAACATGTTGACAATGCCTTGATGCCCATCGTATTACTGCAATTAATTAAAATTACCATTTTTTTTTAGATATAAAACTTTAACTACAGTTGCCATCAAATATAAACTTTAAAAAATCCTTAATACTAGCCATAAAATAGAAAATATTATAATGCTTTATTCTATTATATCTTTATTTAATTTAATATGTCATTCAGCGATGTTTACATTCACTAGAATAGTACCAATGTACTGCCTATATACAGACTTTATCATTATATGAGTAATAATGATGAAGAAGAAATAGGAAGGTACGAGTATGCGCCGGAACTCCATAGTAAAACAATGTAACTTAGCCGGGTTTGGGCTTAGTGGAATGGGGTTGTAAACGCAAAGCTAAATCCAGAGGGCGCTGCTAGCGGTTGGTGCATAGATCCGCCATTACTACTCTGAGAATTGTTTTATTTTGATATGTTTTTACGAAATGTATGCAATGACATTTGAGTTAAAAGACGATAATCATCCGTAGCAGGAAAAAAGGCAGTTTAAATACATCATAACAACGGAGAATCGGTACATATCCAGTTTTTTCTTTTGATACATCTTTCCCATAACTATTTTCGCTTATGATCTTTAGAATATTTATGTGCACTAATATATTTACAGTCACGTACAGTCACGTGCAGCACATTTTGTATTTTTTAGCATTAAAATTGTTTTTAAAAGTATGTTTACATAAATTAGTATGGCGATTGACAGTTGTGACAGATTTTGAGGAAGTACCCTCAAAAACCCTCAAGCCGGATAAATTGTCAGTGTTTAACCCCATTGTAATAAGATGTATTCTGGATAAAAGTGCCGTATATTCGTCAGAAGACAGATTTCGTAGCTTCGTTATTTCCGTTAACGATCTGACGTCGAATTTAGGTCAGATTTTTACTTATTCCATAAACATATTATTTTTATTTTAACTTTATTATATTCCATTTATTCCACTCATTGGATTTATATTTTTTTTTAAGTTCATTTGTTTGATGGTTTATAGTGTTTCGAAGGACATGTTCTCTGAGCTGTCGGCCACAGATTCACTATACCAACTTCTGAAAATGTTTGTAAGTGTGTACAAACACAGCTACGACGATGTGGGAATAAAATCACTGTGCAGAGTACACTCACGTTCTTATAGGCGTAAATGGTACATAGAACACGTTTACTACCTGTTTCTTATCTCTCAATTCTTACAAGTAATGTTGCCATTTTGAATTCTTAGTATTAAAAGTCTCGTATGATTGTAATGAGAACCGACATCCTTTAAGATAACTTCACAACAAATATTACCAAGAACTCATTCTTAGATAAGACTCAACGGTTGATGAATTTTGAGTGACTCATTTGTATTGACAGCCTCCGTAGACTAGTGCTTGCGCCCTTGGCGTTAAATCCGGAGGTCGTGGGTTCGATTCCCACCCATGGCAAATAAATATTAGTACGTATTTCTGTACAGTTTGTCATGGTCTGGGTGTTTATAAAATATATGTATTATATCATTGTTTCTGGTACACATAGTACAAGCCTTGAGCTTAGTTTGTGACCATAGCAATTTCTGTAATTTGTCCTACATATTATTATTGTGTGTTGTTTAATATTGAATTGTTCTAAAACCTTATTAAACAATACGTAATAGAGGTATATATGTATACAAGTATAATAGGACTTTTGGAACTTCTCTCATTCCTTATTTATATCAACTTTATAGAGCATTTCTGTTAAATGTATTCATATTTAAATTTTATGTTGTTCATAAAACTTTTATTTAAAATATTTATGTTTTATAACAATTTAAAAGTCTCATAACTTTTTTTCTTTTTTTATAACGTAAAATAAATGTCATCTAAAAAAAAACAAGAATAAATAAATCAAAAATATTTTACTGGAGTTTTATCTAACTTTAATATACCTACCCAACTTTGCTTCATAGTTAACGTTTAAAACACAAACACCTGTATATCCGCATCTTCTGTAGCTATTTCGACTAGTGATATATAACATGTGTCCTTTCCAGGATCTTAAGCTATCTCCATACGAAATTTCAATTAAATCGGTTCAGTGATTTAAGCGTGAAAAGGGTAACAGAATATAATTTTGGGTTTTAGTAAATACTTCTTAACAATAACTAGAGTTACCAAAAAATTGTTACAAAACTGACAAATATGTCAACTTGAAACCAAACAACTTTATAACCGCACTCTAAGACTGAGGTGCACCAAAATTAACTATCTGTAATTGTAATAAACTATTAAAGGTAACCAGCTATTATTTGACGCTGTTTTTAACTTTAATCTTTACAAATACTTTAACGGACACTTTGGTGCAACTCAGCTTAAGACCTTATTGTTAAAATCGATTTTTTTTACTCATCATAAATATCTATCTGTAAAGGTTTAAATGAAATAATTTTGATTTTGAATTTTGAACCTTAGCGATATTTTAATGGCTCGGCAAGTTTTGTCAAACTTGATTGCCACTTTATTGGCCGACTGTACACTGAGGCCGGCTCCCACTGAGGCCGGCTCACACTGAGGCCGGCTCACTCAAAATTAAATGTTTTACCAACCAGGTTGAATTATTATTGTTGATCTTTTAATGCATCGCACTTTCGGTAAATGAAATTTTACTATATAATTTCATAAAAGCCGTAATGGGTGAGTCGAAATTTGTTTTCGATTTATATTTACGAAAGTAGCTTTTGAGTTGCCTGCTCGTAGTATCTGGATTTTCGAAGGGATTTTTCGATTGGATTCCTATCGGTAATACTCGGATTTCCTTTTTTAAATAAGTTTGAAATAAGAACGAAAAATATTATGTGGGTATTTTATTTTGCTTTAGGTGGGTTTCTATAAATTCGCTAGGCCGACCGACCGGTCATGTTACCACCGCTCGTCCATATATGCGGTATATGCAAAAACCGTTAAGTGACCTGATCATGTTTTAGTTTTAGTCTATGGATTCACCGGTTTTTAAGAGACTACTGCATCGATCTATTGTCGCGGTAGTGACGATCTATATTAGTGACCTAGTTAGTATAGGTAGGCATTAATAATATGAAGGACATTACACACATATTGCCCTGGTCCTAAATTAAGCTCTAGGCTTGTAATATGTTTACCTGAAATAACGATAATAATACTCGTTATATTTTATAAACAGCCAAAGTTTACCATAATCGGCCCGTTGTAGGTACACTCACACAAAGCGCGGCGACGCGTGCGTGATCTCTCACCGACGGGTTCACAGACGCTCCGCCGGGGTAAAAACCGGCTCAGTTGCGGTATGAACCACAGGGCTGCCAGTCTATTGTGCGCTGGCGCTACGTATCGTGCAATTTTGTGCGAATGTTTACCAAACAATTATTTAAGGAAACTCTATTATTAGATACAGACTGTACCACACCTTAAAAATAATTTAAAAAAAGATATATTTTAAGAAAAACAAAAGAAATATACATACATTTATAGGGTTCGTCATTTATTATTAATGTTACTTTAGTACATATGTGTCAATTACACTAAACATTAATGCCTTTTCAAATACACATTTTATTATGCACCTACCTCATTATTTTTTTCTCCCTGTTCTATTTATAACCTGCAACAGGTGTCAACCCTATGACAATAGGTATAAGTTTTGCACATGGTTAGAGCTTGGACTCTGTTTCGTTTATTTACTCATGTGGTCTGAGACCCTAGTGCGAGTTTGTTTTAACGTTCTCACTGCGTTAAATAAGTACTCTCCACCAATAGGATCGCTTAATTTTCTAAGTGTCAAAATAAACTAATCTGATTGGCGGAGAGTGCGCCTTTCTATGATGAAAATGTTTAAAAAAAAACTCGCGCTAGTGCCACTGTACATTGTGTGGAGATAGGTACTCTTTTGTTTGTCTGGGGCGATAGCATCTTGTCTGACCTTTAAGTAGAGGTCGTTTTTGCGGTCGTTTTAACTTAACCACGTGCCTTTTACAACAATCAATATGGGCGCCCTTAGCTTAGCGCAAGCGTGGTGACTTGCAAGATAAACTCCGCGCCCTCCACCAATTGCTACCCTCTTTAATTATTTGTTACATAAAACTTTTTATAACTGGTTTTAGTGGATAGCTTGGAGTAAGTAGTATAGAAAAGCAAGCTAGATAAAGTTGGTCAGTACGGAAACTGTCTATATTTCATTGACAAGCCATATATTCAACTACCATTACCCCGCGGGTTCACTTACCTTTTAATTTAAAGTAAATCTGATCTGATATAAAATAAAGCCCTTGTCACCGTTGAAGATTAGCTTTCTATTTTCATTTTACCCCCTTATTGAACAGTTTCATAATGTAACTAGAATTAAGTTTTACCCAGTTTTTATTGTTTAGTTTTAGTTTAATTTACCTACTTATTTCCATATCATTGAGGGCAGAAATTTTCAGCCGTCTGACAGAGTTGTTCGGCGGAAGGCTTGTGGAGAATGATTATTTTTTACAGTTCTTTACACGAGTTGACTCACCCATCCGACAGCGGATGAGTTTGATACCTAATGTCTACCCATTATTAATGTTTTATTTTCATATTATTTTAGCTGAGTCGTTGGTCTTTTAATTTTTTTGTTCTTTGTGTAACACTTATTTTAGATTTAATTTATATTTACGTACTCTGCTTTGGATAACTTTTTATTTGATTGTTATGTTTAAGGATAGGCCACTAATGTTAAGTGAATGTAATGTTCTTTTGGAAATAAAGATTCTTTAAACCTATTGGTAAACAAAAATGCAAACTGTTCAGTAGTTTTTGGGTTTATCCGGAGCAATCAAATAATTAAATTATTTTTGCTTTATAATATTAGTATAGAAAGGCGAAAAAACCTACTAACGGAATTTTACTGCACCCCTAGTATAGCCAAGTGTAAGCCTAAAAGTAAAAACGATATCCTCAAACAAAAGCAACATAACTGTTAAAAATAAATGAAACGGCAACATAGCCGTAAAAACCGATATTATAAAACAAAAGGCAACATAGCCGTAAAAAGCGATATTATAAAACAAAAGGCAACATAGCCGTGAAAAAACGATATTATCAAACAAAAGGCAACATAGCTGTGAAAAAACGATATTATCAAACAAAATTTCTGATTCTTAAGTATTTTGTTTTGTTTAGCATAAGTAGGCGTGTATATTTCTGGAAATAAATTTATTATTATTATTATTATTTAAAAGGCAACATAGCCGTGAAAAAACGATATTATCAAACATAAGGCAACATAGCCGTGAAAAAAGCGATATTATTAAACAAAAGAAACATAGCTCTAAAAAACTATATTACCAAACAAGAGCAACATAGCTGCCTGTATAGTTTAAGACAGAAACAATGATTAGTTTCGGGTTCGTTATTTTCCGAATTCATCCTTTTCCTAATTCGTTTTATTACGTACAATCACCTACATTTATTTATTTAAAATTCTTTATTGCTCTAAAAGGTTTGCATAAATAAAGGCGACCTTAATGCAGACCAGCTAAACTTTAGGAAAGTGAAAATAGTAATATAGGGTGCACAGATTAGTGTAAAGAGAAATCAATAGTAGATTTTACAAAAAGTGCACAAAACGAACAATTTTTATCCGAGACTTTTAGCAGCCCGAGCTGAAAGCGAGGGCTGCTATTAATGTCGACGATAAAATGGTTTTGTGGACGAGTTATAAACTCTGCTTTTCACTTCGATTGCGAGGAAATAAAACAGTAGTATAACATAACATTTCTTTAATTAAATTCAAAGTAAAATGAATACAGTTTTGACTATTGACGAAAATTGTTTTTATGTCTTAAAAAACACATAAGGCAAATAAATTTAAGTAAATATTATAAAATAACAAATTCTATCTATAAACTTCTTATTGTGTTTGTCTGTATGGCACATTTTCTTTGCCTTAATATAGATACATTTATGAATAGATACGTTAATGCACTTATTAATGCACTAAATACGATTTTGTGCAGCCTTTATCTTACAAAAATAAGCACTTTCAGAGCATGAGAAGTAAAAAATACATAAACTACACATACATACAGTAATAGATACCTACATACTCAAATATACAACTACATAAAATACATAAATAATATAGCAAAAATAAATACATAAATATATGTTTAAACCTAACCAAAATTATGATAATGAGAGTCTGATGTTCAGGGGGAGCAAGTTCCACTGGCGAGCAGCTGACACCGTAAATGAGTCGGAATAGGTTATTATCAGTAGAACGGAAGTCGCGTGTCGCATAGAAATTGAAAGCGGGATTTGAGATAAGAAGGAGAATTTTGAATTTTAAGAATATTATATAACAGGGAAAGGAGATGTAGGTGACCTGCGGTAGCGGTAATTGAGCCATTTCAGCTGTTTTCAGCTATACTCAGATATGTGATCATACTTTCGCAGGCCAAAAACGTAACGTATGCACATGTTTTGATGGCGCTCAAGTTTATTAAGTAATTCTTCGGTGAGGTCGGGATAACAGACATCAGCATAGTCTAAAATAGGCAGAAGTAAAGAGTTAACCAACGTAATCTTAGCTTTAAAGGGAATGAAACATTGTGCATTTTGGAATAGTACATTGTTCACCGAGGGGAGAAAGTCACCGATTACTAACGAGGGCGAAGTTCGCTCGAGTTAGGAATCGCACTTTCTCGCCGAGTGATACATAGTGCTTTATACTACACCTACGAGGAAAATAAAAAATAAAATCTCTATTAATTAAAGAATCTATGCTACTTTTCTAAACTTAATAAATCAAAAATGCAAAGAAAGTAAACAGCCAATAAACCAATACTTTTATTTTATTTTATTTTGATTAAAATTTCGAACTTGTAAAAAAAAACTAGGCTGTATGGCTCTGAACCCTTGCCTTTCCTAATTTGGAAGAATTGAAGAAAAAAAAAAAAAAAAAAACTAGCACGTTAACAATGAATTTTCATATACTTTTTCCTCCCGCTTAAGCACGTTAACAATGGATTTTCATACACTTTTTCCTCCCGCATATTTGTACGACTACAAAGACGTACTTTCTGACCTATTCTTACGCAAGTAAGAACCTACTTTCCGAGCAGGTGTAGTATAAATATTTTTGTTTACTAATTTCGGACGAAAGCAGAATGAAAAAGGAGTTTTATTAAATAATAATGGTGAGAGGTCTCCAATTTCAATCTGCTCAACATTCGTTTGGAACCGAGCACCTGTTTCTTGACAGGATTCACCAGAATTCCAAGTTGCTGGGAACGTAATCAATGATTTCGAGATCACAGTTTACTTTAGTAATCGCCTCATTAATTTGGCTCATATCAAAGTGAAGCGACAGCTGCAAGTCATCGGCATATAGATGGTAGGAACTGAAAAGTATGACTTGAACCAGGGTATTAATAAAAACCAAGAAAAGTAGAGGAGATAATACGCCATACTGTGGGACGTCGGCTAGTATCGGAAATATTTACTCACGAAGTTATGAATCAAACCACTGTGTCGCCGAGTGTGAAATTCAAAGAACGTAGGCAATAAGAACTTCATGGTCAACGACATCACTCTAGTTATCTAGAATAAACTGTTTTCATGTTCTATGCGTTTGCGCATAGAATACGAATGTGGGGAATCCTCGTAGATACCCGGCCATCGCGGGGTGACAACCAGGTTATTTCAGACTCATGCCAACTAAACCCCACAGTGTTCCTCCGGCCACCATAATGGCAGGGCCACGGACACGCTTATGCCTTCATTGTAACTGCCTCGAGTGGAGGAGGGCCGTCGATATACCTACTCCCCCAGGAATAAACACGACATCTTTCCTCACGTGGCCCTCGACTCGACAAATGCCCGCATCCACCGCCCCAGGCCCCGCAAGGCGGGGTGTAACGAGCACCATGTCTTATCATGCCGCCCCATTCCCTCATCCGGCCATAAATGATAGCCGAGTTGTGTGGCTCCATTACCATCCAACTCCGGCTCGGCTCTATAGAAATGCCGGGAGCCCCTTTCGCGAGAACCCATTGCATCCGCGAGAGCCGGGCGGATCCCCGCAGCGGCTCAGAGTCGTCCCAGAAAACGGGACGATCTCTGCCACCACACAAACAGCCGCCCAATATGGGACGCTGACTAGGCAGCCGCTCAATCCTAAACTGATGCTGCCAAAATTTTCCTACCCTACGCCAGCCGCCGGCTGTGGGCAGCCCCGCTCCGAGACAGACGCTGCCGTAATAATCCGGACCATTTGACATTTTAGATAGGGCGTAATACCCTGCTGCTATCCGTTCAATAATAAAAAGAAAATGAACTTGAAACAAAGTATCAGTTTACGACTTTATGATAACATGACAGTACAATATCGAAATAAAAATACGACGAATCCGGAACAAATAAAAAACAAGATTATTCTCGATCAATCCCATTTCTCTCGTTATACTAATATACATATATATTCAACTGCTGTTTAAAGGGTTCTACAGGTACTACATTTTACAATGTTTAAATAAAAATAAAAGTTTACTCAGTTTATAATTAATACATACTTTTAAAACAAACCAACAGTCTATGGACAGAATTCTTTTAGTTACGCTCGTTTCAATAAAAGTTTGCTTAAAAATTTTATCAGGAACTTTTAAATTCATCAAAGCGTTTTATAGAGAATGTTTGTAAACACTTAAGGTAAAACATATTTTTGCAAATAACAGGAACACAAAGTTGCGGCCTCATAATTTTATTATATGCAATGTTGAAAAACATATAACATTATTTAAAGACACATATTCTTAGACAACATGACGATGCTAAGAACTTATTAACAACTTTTCCTATGTCGAAATATATCTTTTATAAAGTATTTTATTTCAGTTATTCCCGATTTTTGGGAAAAACGCTAATAAAAATATACTTATTTATGATTATATTTTCTTACATTTACCAAATACGGAGGGTGTGCTAAAACACATGTCAGTTGCAGACCGCCTGAAAACTTTTATTCGGGCTGCCCTTTTCTTTATTTTATGCTCGCTGCGTTTCTGATGGTTTTATTTTCCAATGTAATAGCTCTGGAATGGTTTTGTTTTTATTGTTGCTAAACAGGGTGTTTGGTAGAGGGTTATCCAAACTTACGGCCGAGTAGGTACACCTATTTGGAATATACGAATTTAGTATTATGACCATTGAGCCCAAATGTTTTTATTTATTTTATAATTTTAAGTTTATCTTTTTTCTTTCTTTATTAAACTTTATTTAACTTTGATAGCTCTACTAAATATTTAGTCATTATTTTGGTCTAAAATTGATTATTCATTAGATTTAATATTTATTAAACAATAAAAAAACAATAAATCTTTTAACTAGAAACAACTTAAAAAAAAATGGCGTTTAAAGGCAAAAATCCAAAAAATAAAAAAATTGCCTACAAAAAAAAATGGGTCCCAATGGACATAATACTGAATTTGTATTTCTAAATAAATAGGTGTACCTAACCGGCCTTTAAGTTTGGCTAACCTTCAATCAAACACCTAGTATGAAATTTTATTAATCTTTTCACACACTTTTCGTATTACTTTCTTAGGCCCAATGCTAGTTAAAATTAGCTCCTAACCTAGGCACACTATCACAGGCACGCCTAGACCATATGAGGGTACCGTCTAGCGGTTGTGTTTTATTTCCACCTCAGTCGCCCGCGACCGTCGCGGTAATTGAATGTTTGAATATACTCAATCACCCATCTATAAACAGTACCACAACTGTGTGTATATTGAAACACAAACAGGTGGGGGAAAGTAGGGTAATTGGGACCACCTATTATAAAGTTTATATTTACAAAACCCTTAGCGTTCCGGCACCCTATGGGTAATTGCAAGTATACATAGTCTGGCCATATTTACTGTTACAATTAAAAATTTTAAAAATATTACATTTGAGTTTGGAATATTGGTGGGGAGTTGCCATATCTTTGTGAAAAATGTATCAAAACATCGGCAAAAGTGTATCGAATATAAGATACTATTCTTAAGAAGGTAGTTAAGCCCCTTAACAACGCCATTTTCTATAATCAAGTATGGTCCTTCCAGCAAGACTCGGGCCCGGGTCATAAAGCTCGGTCCACGCAGTCTTTGTTTGGAAGCGAACATTTCGGACTTCATCAGAGCTGTAGACTGGCCGTCGTCTAGTCCCGATCTTAATTCGCTGGATTATGATTTATGGTCAGTTTTAGAAAGTACGGCTTGCTCTAAACGCCATGATAATTTGGAGTCCCTAAAACAATCCATACGATTGGCAGTGAAAAATTTTCTCATGGAAAGAGTGCGTGCTTATATTGATAACTGGCCTAAACGTTTAAAGGACTGGATTGCAGTCAATGCAGAAAAATAATCACCAATGCACTTCGAATAAGCTTTTTATATTTTAAATTGTTTTATATTTATGTATTAAACTAACACACTGTAAAAGTAATGTTATGTGTCAATATAAAAAAAACGTTGTTACAATATTTATGGCAAGACTAGGTGCGTATGGGGTAAAAAGGAACAATTTCAATTATACACCTGTGGGCCTATCGCGTAACTTCGTTGGGAATGAAGTTCATTTGTATCGCCATTGCCATTACCATTAAAGCAAATAGGAGCGATCGCGTAAACATTTGAATCAAAATGGCTTTCTTTCAAAAATTTACATCATTCAATTGCGTTTTGTTTTATCAAGTATCGATAATAAGTAAAACATATTATTTCCTTTAAATATATTAAAATGTTCATCACAGTGTCCAATTTTTACTTAAAATGAATTGCTAATTGAATAAGATACTTGAAAAGTAGTTCGTGATGTTATTTATCGCATTTGGTTTTTCATAAATAGTTATGTCAGATTATTATTATTGTTAATTCGTGTTACAAATAAAATACAAAAAAGTTGGTCTTTTAGCAATCTATTATTCTCGAATCCAAAACAATTTCCTACAAAATAGGATTCTGGATTATTATATCATTATCTGTCACCTTGTTCAGCTTTTATTACACATATTGTCTTTATTATTTTATATTTAGTTTGTAAAAAAAATATGATATTGATGCCGACTGGACAAGAGTAACCTGCTTCATTTGACGTTTTAAAATGGCAATGAATATTATCCTCAACTGTCAATAAGGTTAGGCGATGGCTCTAATCTGTATGAGCTATCACATTTCGTTCGTTCAATGGGATTTATTGACAATGATAAAGGATTTCCATTCCCATTACGTTCTGCGATACGAATTGATGTTTTAATGTTCATTAATGAACTTTAAATGTCAAAATGAACATATTACAATTACCATTGCAGTTACGCTATAGGCCCACTGTACCCCTTCTGTACTCTCCACTAGTGCATTTCTCCTGCGGCTATTTTTAAAGCCTATTATATAAACATTAGTCGTCTAATTTTAGCGAACTTTCGTTCTTTACTTAACAAAAAAATAAAATATATGCTTCTGTCCAAATAAATTAAAATGAATTTCGACTCATTCTACTTTTTGGCATGCTTATTTAATTTATCAAAAGAAATTTAATTTCTTAGTAGCTCAGCACAATACATAATGGAGCGTGGAGGGAAGAGGTAGGTGGGGTGATATAGTAAGGTGTTCCCAATTTCCCGCCGTTCTCAATTACCCTACTCTCCCCTACCTACACACCAGGGTTTGAACCAGGGACCTAAAACAAAAAAGGTTTCTAAACTCGGCCACCACGTATATTAACTAACCTATGATATATACAATATTGTAATAATAAATCAAACCTACAGCTAGGTACCATAAATCTGTTTAAACGGTCTCGGGATGCAAAAAAAAAACTACTAACAAACTTTTATAGCCTATCGCTACTGATACAATTTACTATCATCTTCAAATAGACAGTAGATTTTTTTTTATATATCCGCCGCTACCACGGTAAAAACCGATACATTACGCCTTGGGTTTCCGTAATATGCGCCGGGAGGCTGCAGTTAGGGGCCAAGGTGAGCGTACAACATCACCCCGTTGTTCTTATATTTATGTGCAATAAATACCAATTCAAGCCAAGTTTTATTAGAAAAAAAATCTACGCCAACCAATAAATTACGTTCATTCAACACCAAGAAATTAATTACGAAAATTCTTTGTTTTTTATGTGTGATTTAACGTCAACTCTTACCTTCGTGTGTGTGTTTTATGAATATGAGGTTTCTACCTCAATAAAAAAATGCATTTCGTTTTTGATAAATGTTACTTACAATAAAGCGTTTTATAATTCAGTAATTAGATTTTGAGTCCAATAAGTAAAGAACCGACAAACAAAAATTGGAAAAAAAAATCAAAACCCAATAAGTCTTATAGAATTTATTTTGTAAGAAAAATAATGTACCGGCATATAAATTCTGAGTGAGCTTTATAATATGTATAGATTTTAATTTGGAAAGCGATTATCATTCTATTAGTGTAGATGGGGGCGTTCAGAGAGAGCAGACATCACGGCGGTTTCACTATTAGTCTAGATAGGGGCGTTCAGAGAGAGCAGACATCACGACGGTTTCACTATTAGTGTAGATAGGGGCGTTCAGAGAGAGCAGACAGCACGACGGTTTCACTATTAGTGTAGATGGGGGCATTCAGAGAGAGCAGACATCACGGCGGTTTCACTATTAGTCTAGATAGGGGCGTTCAGAGAGAGCAGACATCACGACGGTTTCACTATTAGTGTAGATAGGGGCGTTCAGAGAGAGCAGACAGCACGACGGTTTCACTATTAGTGTAGATGGGGGCATTCAGAGAGAGCAGACATCACGACAGTTTCACTATTAGTGTAGATGGGGGCATTCAGAGAGAGCAGACATCACGACGGTTTCACTATTAGTGTAGATGGGGGCATTCAGAGAGAGCAGACATCACGACGGTTTCACTATTAGTGTAGATGGGGACATTCAGAGAGAGCAGACATCACGACAGTTTCACTATTAGTGTAGTTGGGGCGTTCAGAGAGAGCAGACATCACGACGGTTTCAGCTCCTGATTTTTTTTAAATTTCTAACACTAAAATGTAAAAAGTTTACCCCTTGAAACCTTCCGCTAATGTTTTTTTTGAAAGGGTTGTCGCATGTAAATGATTTTGTTTTTACATTTGTCGTTATATCATGATATTTTTTTAATGGAATGTCCGATTTGAATAATTCAAAAAGTAATCTATAGGTACTGAACGTACGAAGTGATTTATTTGGATCAGGATTAATATCAAGGTACTAATAACCCTCTTTTCTCAAAATCTCCCACAGAATATATACCACGTGGGATTTTGTGGGAATTTTAAGTCATTCTCTATGAATTCTATTCATACATATAGAAGTTGATATAGTGACAACTTTTTTGTAAATATTAATATATTCTCTGAATCAGTAGTACATTATTTTATTCAATCATAAACAGTTTTCGCGGCGCAATATTTTTTTAGGAAAGTTATATGTATATATACGTTTGCCCGGGCGTTAAATCTACTCCAGTGGCCACATTCTGTTTCTTATAACGTGCTCGTTAGATTATCAAAATAACGAATTCCGTTATTAGCGCTCTCTCCACCAATCGGCGAAGGTTAAAAAACTACTCTGATTGGAGGCGCGTTAATAGCGGATATCGTTATTTTGACAATTTAAAGATACCTTATAAGAAATAATGTGGCTTAATACTAAGTTTGACCGCCTCCGTTGACTAGAGGTTGCGCCTTTGGCGTTGTATTCGAAGGTCTTGGGTTCGATTCCCACCCATAGCAAAAAGAAATTTTACGTCTTTTTCTGTACAATTCGTCATTGTCTGGTACAATACCTAGAGCTTAGTTTGTGACCAGAGCAATATGTGTATATTGTCCTACATATTATTATTATTAAGTTTTTAAACAAGGACTATAAGTTGAAAAAAAAACAGACCTTAATTAAGGATTATTTTAAAACTAATTAGTTATTGATATGTCATTGTTATAAAAACAAACGTGTACCACAAATAAATCTTTTTTTGGAATGCTTTATTTTATGTACATATTATATTTTTTTCTTTACAATCCAATAATTCGAACATTCCAATAATCCGGCACAACCTAGTTTTTAGGATTAGTGAGACTTTACTGTAATACTATTTCCAATCATTGATTTTACTTTTGACAACTCCAGTACTAATAAATTAGTGACGTCTTATTGCGTTACCGTTCGATCTCTTATAACAATCGACTTTATTTATGGAAAAGTTTTAATCGATTAAACACCTGATATATTTAAATCATTGATTTTTCTTTTGAAGGTTCCAGTACAAATAAATTAGTGATGTCTTATTACGTTACCAGTTCGATCTCTTGCAACAATCGACTTTATTTATGAAAAAAAAATCGATTGAACACTTTATTTATACATTTAAATACATATGGGCTTAGCAAACTTCATCGATATAGTTTGACAGTCGCTAAAATGTAGTTTATGAATGAACATTCATTCATAAAATCGATATGTACCGATTTTGTCGATTACTCGAGCGTATCGATGCTGTTGTGCTAAGGCCGATTATGTATTTTATCTCAACATTTTAATGACTGTTTTGTGTAATTGTTTTGTCACGAAACGGAAATTTCATAGGCGTGCATAATGTCAAAAATAAAATAAAAGATGGACGGAAAGGACGAGGTATAATTGTCAAAAAGCTTTTCCTAAATATCAAAATTGACTAAAACCCCTTTTAAATTTGTTAAATTTAAATGTGTGTTTCAAAAACCGTTTCAAATGTGAAGCGTAAACAAGTAAAAAAAAAAAATTTCCAAATGAAGACTGATTTGTTTGTACTGGAAAAACGGAAAACGGAATGTCCGGGGATCGAATGTCTTTTTGGTTTGTTTCAATTACCTCTTTTTCCTGTTACATAAAAGTTTAGAGCCACGTTTCTACTCGGTATACAAAAGTTTGCAATAAGGTAAAATCCACCGTTATGATTTTTTGTCAGAAACAACTGAACCGAGCGCTACTTGCCCCTCACTCTTAATCTTATTTTGCTTTGCCTACAGGCATAACTTCTCTGAGGCTCCACCATGAGTTTGCGCATTGTAGAAACGTAACGTATTCATTTACGTATATGTGAGCAACAACCAATAGGGCCGCTTTATTTTTGGTAGCAGGGTTGAATAAAGCGATCCTATTGATTGTTGCTCACGTATACGTAATGGAATACGTTACGTTTCTACAATGCGCAAACATTATGATTAAATTTTTATTGATATGATTAAATTCGCGCCAGTTTTTAAAACTTTCCAGTTTTCTAAAGATGTAACAATATTACATGATAATAAAGACAACAATTGAATATCAATAGAACCAGTGAAACATCTAGCAAAAGCCATTGGACTTATTTTACTTAATGAAATGCATATCAAAGATTGATGTATCAAATGTTGCCTCTTATACCCAGTTAGTATCCATTACATTTGGTAAAATAAAGCCTCAGTTAGTTACTTGGTTATGTAGCAACCATTTGATAGAATAGCATTTTGTCATACCACAAGTTTCTGTTAAGCGGCGTGTTATATTTCGCCGATCGGGCCTTAGAGAAAATACAGGCGAGGCGACGACGTGTCGCATCGCCTCAGTCAAAAACGTATGGATTTTGACAGTTGTGGTCTATAGGCGTGAGGTACGCTGTCAGCTGTCAAAATCCATACTCTTTCGACTAAAGGCACGACATGTTGCCTCGTTGCATTTTTTCTAATTATTTTGTATACATAGACAGGGGTCTTGCGGAACATTAAAGTAACCTAATAACTTTTTGGACCTTATTGTTAAATAATAATGTGTTTACTTTTCATAAAATACTAAAGGTATTGTATGTCTGTAGGTAATTTAATAGAAATTGCATCCAAAATAAAATACAGCCATGTCCATAACTGTTAAGATGATACAGCTATCAATTAGTGAGAATTTTCAAAATCGCTCTAGTAGGTTTTGAGTTTATCTGGAACAATTAAACAATAAAATCTTTTCTCTTCATAATATTAGTAGTATAGATGGAGGAGGATCAGAAATAATTTCGTTTACCCTACATTATCCACATCAAAATATATTAAAATCGTTTAATAGTGTACAAATGATATAGATCAGTAATTGTGAGCAGTCATCATAATAAACCTAATTCTACTAAGTCAATAGCACATTGACAATTGGATAAGACAATATTTACCACGTTTTTTTTAGTTAGTTCATTGTTTATATGTATCAATCATGAATCATCACAGAGCCTCGCCCGTGACCGCGTAGACGACCTCCAGCGGAAAGTGTTTGTTCTAGTGATGCAACAGACCTTTGTTTCTGCTTCCGCAACTGCGGAAGTTTCGAACGCTTTTCATATTAGTTTTTGCTTCCGCTACTTTTATAACGGAATTTACAACGAGATATTTAGACGAGAAGACTATAGCTGTTATTAGCTAGGAAGTAGACAGGCACATGCGCTTTTCTTGGCCTCACGGCGGGGAAAGGGTTGTTCCCGCAAAATGTCAATTAAAAAACAAACATTTTTAGTCTTCCGCTTCCGCAACCGTTTCTGTTTTCGCTAATATTTTATTTTGACATTTTTGAGAATACCGAGGTGACAACAAGCGGTATATGTATATGTATCATCACGGGTGCCTTACGGCGCCCGAGACCGCCTAGACGACCCTAGGGTACCCAGCGGAGGGGTTTTAATCCCACCTCGTCGTAGCCGATAGTATGAGTCTACACCGAACCAGTGGCTAGCTCGTTGCGATGTTTTGAATGGACTCAATAACCCATCTATAAACAGTTTCACAAGTTGGTATAGTGAAACCGGGACCGACAGCTTAACGTGCTCTCCGAGGCACTATAGTGGTGTTGTCAAACAAATGTACATAAATTTTTACATTAAAAACTCATTGGTACACACCGGGATTCGAACCAGGGACCTAAGTGTTTTTAAGTCCAAGGTCTAACCAACTAGGCCACCACGATAATACAACAAGCGGTGTTGTCTAATAAATGTTTATGGAAATAAAGTCGTATGAATAGCCATTCAAATGCAATAATTGTAAAATTGAGCAACACAGTATGAAGAGAAAACAACAAGTAATCCGACATTGCGGAAGGATAATTCAAACGTTGGCATAAAATTATCTTTTATACGTATGTTCCGCAAATATCCTGAAGCGTGGCAATCTAGTTACACTGGATGTGGTAATATCCGCACCAGGATGCATACCCCTTTCTTGAATTTCGTTATGTTGCATGTCACATTATTGCGGATTCTACACCCGTTAATGTTTTATAAAGTAATAGTATTTCACTGAGAATATTTTGTAGCTCATTTTGTGTACCGCATTTTATACTAATAGCGATGTATGCACTGCGAGTTAAACAATACATTTTGTACTTTGCATTTAGTTCTAGAGTGTTTTCTTCTTCTTATACAGGAATAGAATAGGACTAAATGCTACTCTTATTTCTTTATTATTGATGGTTCTTTCTAGTACTTTGTAGACTTGTATTTATGTTATTACTTATTATTATTAATTAGGTTAAAAAGTTTGAAATTTCTATATTAGTTTTTCGAAGTTATTCGTTCAACTTTTCTTAAGTTAAAGAGGAAAACGTAATAGCAGTATATTTATTCGATAAAAAAAAACTGTTGACATCTGATATATTTATATATATTGTGATAATAAAACATAAATTCTATGGTATTTAAAGACTTATCTTATTTATTATAATTTAAGCCCTCCCTTTTATTATGTATGTATGTATCATCACGGGTGCCATACGACGCCCGAGACCGCATAGACGGCCCCAGGGTACCCAGCGGAGGGGTTTTTAATCCCACCTCGTCGAAGCCGATGGTATGAGTCTACACCGAACAAGTGGCCAGCTCGTCGCGATGTTTTGGATAGACTCAATAACCCATCTATACACAGTTTCACAAGTTGGTATAGTGAAACCGGGACCAGCAGCTTAACCTGCTCTCCGAGGCACTTTCTCTACCCTTTTCCCTTTATTATACGTACTTTTTTATATAGCGCCTTAAGAAGCCAGGAAATGGATTCCCGAATTTGAACGTCTGAAAACGTCTACGTTGGTTTCAGTAATATTACTGAAAACCCTAGATTTTTTTGAACAAAATAATAAAATTTTATTTATTGAAATTACAACTAAGTTAAGATTTTTAAAATCGTTCTTTAGTTATCTTATCAAAAGTTAATAGTTTTTTTATGAGGAGACTATATAATTAGGATCAAGTAAGTAATATTTGGGTCATTTTAAAATTGGTAGCAGATAAACTCGTCCCAGCACTTTTTAATAGTATATACTAAAAAGTTAAAAAATCCAAGTATTGTGGTTGAAACACATGCCTAAGAATGAAATTATTTTCTGAAAAGAAACTGGATATAATATATATTTATCACCATTTTTTAAGTTAACAGAAGTCATAAGAGTCATTATGGTAACAGAGCGGTTTTCCATATAAGCGAATCATGTCCCACGATCGTAGTAACATACATAAACGTCAAAATCTTTTTACTCATGTGCATTTAAAGCCATTTTAATTAATTAAATATAACATTTTCAAAACATTATTCTGACCATTTGTGGAGAAACAATTAAAAACTTTATTTGATTTATTTTTAACTCTGTCCCAGTGCCTTTATAAAATTACAGCTACATTGTGTTACCATAGTAAATTAACCACTACCAAGAGCTTGTTTACTGGCAATATCCTCGCCACAATGCTTACCAACATGTCAACATTTTTCGCAACGGAAGGGAAGAACGGTATACGATTTAGTTAACCATTAACCGTAAAACGAGGTGCATGGTTTTATTCTATGTGCACTCTGTTATCGGCTTTTATAGGTAAATATTCTTAGATTCCTGTATATCTTTATGATATTTAAGTAGCTCATTGGGAATATAACTAAAATATGCTATTGGTTATTCATTGATGTTTTTATTGTATAAAATAATTCTTAGAAACCTTTAAAATTACCACTATGTTGCGCACAAATATGTTACTAAGTGATCGTAACAGAGTTGTAAGTAGTAACAGAATTGTTATAACACCACTACAATGGCAACAGTTGTTGTTAATTATTACGTAGTGGGTATCTGGGTTCAAAAAATAATAATATATATTATGTGAGTTCAAAAACTTTTTTTTCTCTTAAATACATATTGTTTATACATATGTTATCTTCTGCTTATAAGCAACATCGCTATCGAGCAAGACGCAAATGAAATTCGCGAAAATATTAAAACTTTAATTATGAAGAGGGAATTTAATAGGTACCATGCGAAGAAACGCTTGGTTAAAGAACTCTGAGGAGTACGATATGCACAAAAGAAGTGGCGAGTAGCAACTTCACAAATAGCTTGTCGAATCATCATGCACATGTCAGAATCATCATCAGGAATGGCGACGACACTTCGGTTGCATACTCCATTGCAAGAACTACCCGATCACAATCACTAAGTTTTACTGCTAATTGTCGATTATTTACACCTCAGCCATTTACTCTGAAGAATAGTAATGCTATTCCCAACGTTTTGTCGCAAGCTTTCACAATGCTGATAAAACTTTCACTTCAAATCCACATAATGATTGATGTACATTACAACTTTACCAAAGCTACATAAAATTTCTTCGAGGCTTGACACAGTAAAGCAGCGCATGGGGTTGGTCTTTACTTTTGTGTCCCTAAATCGTTACAGTAGTTTTTAAATAGAATTATGACTTTTTAATACTTATATTATTTATTTAATATGTTTCCTAATGTAAAATATTAAAAACCTCTCACGTGAATTGTATTAAGTTAAAGGAAAATAAGAAAAAAAGGTTGTTGAAAAACAAAAAAGAAACAGAGTTGTTTTAAAGTATAATTATATTTCTTAATTTGTAGAAAAAAAAAAATGTTGTATGTTATTTCAAAAGAAAATATATTTTTTAAATATATTATAAAGAAAAAAAATATAAAATTAAATTAATTATTTAACTATAAATAAACGATTGCTGGTAACAGAGTTGTTTACTTTTGATACCCAGCGCTTGAATATTACCATAAAAACTATTAATTACGTAATGCAGATCTCGCTAAATCATACAATAGCATTGAACAATATTATTTACATAGCATACATATATAAATAACTATATTGGAGAATATTTTTTTATCCCTATTTTCAAAATTTAGATTCACACATTTCTGCACTCAAAATTAAAATGACCATTTGCACCCCGACGTTATTTTTATTTTCAAAAAAATATTTAATATTACTGAAAGCAACGTTTAGATATGTTTAGACATTCGTGTTTGTTTAGACATTTCCTGTCTTCTTAAGTCCTAAACATTAACGATCGTAAGTCTTAAATATGTAAATACTCATTGAAAACAAACCGAGATTAAGGTATTATAAGTACGTAAGTAATAATGACTCCATGATTATATATTCCCCTTTTATCCTTACAAACTCCTGAATTGATTTCGGAATATATGCTCTATTATTTTCTTAAAGAATATATTTATGGAATATTTTCTGATTCAAGTTATTTATTACTAGCGGCCCGTCCCGGCTTCGCACAGGTTTGTATAACTTTAACTATATGCTCAGCGCACGCCACGGAAGGCCTCAGAAACGATACTTTTCCCCCGTTTTTAAAACATTTTTGGTTACTGCTCCACAACTATAGGACCTAGCGTGATATTATATAGCCTATGTTACTTCTGAATAATGCAGCTTTCTAATGGTGAAAAAATTATTGCAATCGGTCCAGTAGTTTTTGAGTTTATTCATTACAAACATACAAAAATACAAAACTTTCCTCTTTATTATATTAGTATAGAAGTATAGATATGTAAATATGTACACATTACTAAAGTATATATTTATTTTATATTAAGACTTAAAACATTTAGGTCCCTGGTTCAAACCCCGCCCCGTTAGGAAACTCATTGTACTCTGTAAGTGTATATTATACTATATACTACTTACATTCCAAATATCATTTTCATAGTTTCAAGAATTCATGTTTTTTTTTCTTTTGTATGTATAAATTAGAGACATTTATTTCAAAGTAAGAGAGGAAGGCTAGGCTTGTAACCACCGTCCCTACAGATGCAAAATCCGTCATATTTCTGTAGGTTCACGGGTTTTCCGGAGACAACTGAATCAATTTCTTGTCGATGGAAGTGTCCTTTTAAGTTACGGTTACCAAACGGGCGATTGATTTGACGATAAAGCAGCGATGATATTAAAACAGACTCATGCAAATACAGCCACGTCGCCGCCCATTTCGTAACCGCATTTAGCCGGCATAGTAAGTGCGATCAATATTGTTAAACAACAATGTATTGATCCCATTCTTGAACTTTGTAAGTCTGCTTAACATCTGGTAGAAACAAAGTCACATGCCGCGCTCCATTAAAAAAACACGCAAATAAAATATACTTCTGAATACTTACTTAACACGCACAGTTCGCGATTTCAAATGCAGTGCGCTTTCGTAATCGCGAACTGCGCGCTCTCCATACACATTTAGCTTTCGCACTTCCAATCTTACTCGATTACGGTTTGCCGCAGAATTAAAATAATATTTTTGTCCGTCATTGTATTTATTCATCTTTTTGCGTGACCCATTTATTTTTTATTCGAAATCAGAACAAAAAACTTTTTTAATATTACAATACAAAAAAATGAATTACCCACAACAGAAAGATTTTTTGGTACAATTACGAACATAAAAAAAATAATTCAAGTTCGACAACTTGTACTATTATTTCTTCTATGGTTTGACCAATTTGTAATATTGGAACTATTGGAAGTACGTTTGTATGGGCGTCAAGTCGACTTCAGGTTGTACGAGCAATTTTATCACACTGCACTATCTGCGTATATATAATATATTCCCGCGTAAGATAGGCCCGAAAATGAACCGGCCTAAATCGTGATCAAATATTATAAGCACGTATTGCAATGAACCGAAATGTACAAAACGTATTAAAAGAACATATATCTTACGATTAGCATATTTTGTTACTTGCACGTTCCTAGAGCTTCCTTTTTATTCTTCCAACATTCATTCAGGGGTGCAATTTTTGAATATTAGCAATAAAGATTTAGAAATTTATTTTTAACACGGGACTTTTTCCTATAAGAGATAATTTTATTAATGAATTCAAAGTTACTGACTTCCGGTAAGCACCCGGGGGAAGTCTTAACTTCTGCTATCGTTACCAACCCCCATTTAGATGCAAAAAAAACCAAATAGCCATGTTTATTAATACAAATACGTCATTGTCGCCGACCATTTCGAAGGCATTTAGCCGTCATAGTGGAAGCTATCAATATAGAAACGACTCCAGTGGTGGACTTTTAGGTCTCCTTACCAACAGTTAGATACAGAAAGAAATTCCATCTCCAATGACAAAAAAAAGACAGTCCAGTCGACTTTCTAAACAAATTGAAAGCGATTCTGCTTTAGGTTTACTGGCCGTACCTTGTTGGGTATTATTTTTCTTTGTGAAAATGCGGGAAGTGGCGACGGGGCTCATATTTGTACGTTTGTATCGCCTTTCGTTTGTTCCACACGTGTAGATACTACACGTGTAGTTGTTAAGTGCACAGAGGCTCTACCATGGATTTGTGCATTGTAGCAACGTAACGTATTTGTATAAGTATACGTGAGCAACAACCAATAGGATCGCTTTATATTTGGTAACAGGATTGATTAAAGCGATCCTATTGGTTGTTGCTCACGAATACGTATACAAATACGTGTGCCCCATGGTAGAGCCTCTGGAAAAGGAAACATCTAAATGTTTTCAGCGAAAATAAAGTTTTATTTGAAAAAAAAAAGAACATGGAGGTGTAGATTTTATTTACTCAATCCTAATTTCATAATTTATTTATAAAATTATAACTAAAGTAATATTTTTATTTATTTAATAGAAAAATTGCACATTAAAGCATTATCTGAAACAAATAAAGTGTGTTAGATGTGTTTCTTACTAGGTAAAATATATGAATTGAAGCTATAAAAGCTCTCTTTTTAGCGGCGCCATCAGTGACAGTGACTGAAGGTCTTTGTCATAAATCTTGAAAAAGTAATTTTATTTCTTTTAGCAATGGCAAAAGATAATGCACTATACAGTTTTGTATTTACATTAAAAAAAAAAAAAAATATCATCAATTTATATATTTTTCCTAATAAGAAACACATTACAGAATTATCTAACTAATACTATTCTTTAAATTATATTGGCTCCAAGTACCTCAGGGCACTCGTTTGGTCTCAGTCTCAGATGAAGCAAATATATCAAACTCCTTACAGTTCTGCACGATTTTATTCAGAAAACTGATTGCGCCCTGGGAATTGGTGCACTTTGTAAGAGATGTGTGCGAGCCCTCGCCTCTTTTAGATTCATAAATCAACTTTGAGTGTCTTTTCAAAAGTTTATAGATTTTTTATAAAAAGACATGAGAATCAAATAAGTAATATTTACACCTCTTATATTTATATCTACGTTCTTTTTTCTTTAAAAAAACTTTGGTATCACTGAAAACAATATTTACACGTTTTTAGACGTTTATTATCGCGAATCCTTTTCCTGGATTCTTAAATCACTATATCTTACTTAACTTTTTTCGTATATTCATGTCATATTTGCTATTTTATTATTTGTAGGCGTTTGACTAGGTTTGGTTATTATTTTTTTAGAATCAGTCAACTAATTATATTAGTAATTGAAATGGGGTTTTTATAACTGCATGTCACAGTTTTTTTTTTAAATGAGATTAAAGTAAAATTTTGACTTTGATATCCAATTGATTAAGTACCGGTTTTCAGGAACCTACTGCATCGATTTTTAGTAAGTCAAGTAGTAGTCTCCTTTCTGAGTGCTATTATATATATAAATAAAGGACCGTGGATATTAAAGTAGACTCGTAATACCAATTCGCCGCCTATTTAGTAACCGCATCATTTAGCGGGGCGGCGTAGAGGATCAACCGATGGTATTATACAACGATCGATGTTATTGATCAACCCTATTGATAGACTTTTACTGATATAGTCTATTACTATAGATAGACTGCCTACCATTTGGTAGATAGTTGCAAAATTATAATATTAAAGAAATCATTTCATAATACACATTTCTGCTGAGTTGCACCTAAGTGTCTGTTAAAGTTAAATAAATAAATATAAATATCATCACAGGTGCCTTACGGCGCCCGAGACCGGCTGGACGGCCTCAGGGTACCCAGCTGAGCGGTTTTTAATCCCACCTCGTCGTAGCCGATGGTATGAGTCTATACCGAACAAGTGACTAGTAATTTTAAACCCATGTTGTTAAACAAATGTACATAGATTTTTAGATTAGAAACTCATTGGTACACACCGGGGTTTGAACCAGGGACCTAAGTGTTTTTAAGTCTAAGGACTAACCAACTCGGTCACCACGTCTGTTACAGTAATTTTAACAATTAAAGTTAATAATTGCACCATCTGTCATTCAACTTTCAAAATTAAACTGGTACATTCGACGCTTAAACTGTATTCGACGTTTTAACTGTATTGTTACTTAATTACTTTAACCGTCAATTTGGTGCAACTGAAGCTTACAAGAAAAAAACTATATTGTATGAAACGATAACTCTTAATTATAGTGCTGGAACCAGGATGCTGAGGGAAATAGCTAATTAAAAATTAAAATTATAAACATATAGCAAAGTAACAACAGGTTTTCTATGTTGATACGTGGGCGGCACTGAAAATTTCGGGAATCAAGGAAGTGACACAACATTACTATTTAAAAATGTATTTATTGCTTTTCGAAGTATTCTCCGCGAAATTTGACACATTTTTCCATACGATGGAACCAATCATTGAAGCAACCATTCCATTCGGAAGTTGGGGTCTCCAAAATGGCCTTTTGTAGGCCACAGCTTCTTCAGGTGATGAAAATCTCTGACCACGCAATTTATTCTTTATTTTAGGGAAAGTATAGAAATCATTAGGGCTTAGGTCGGGGCTGTACGGCGGATGGTCTAATAATTCTATGTTTTCTTGCTCCAAAAACTCTTTTGTTCTGTGCGTGGTGTGAGAACTCGCATTGTCGTGATGGAGGATGATGCGGCGATTGCAGTTCTCTTTACGGAGTTCAGAAACGACCTGTGGCAAACAAATGCTAGCATACCATTCTGTATTAACCGTTCTTTGTCCCTGGCCGGTTTTGGAGACAAACGTGGCCACCATTTTTTTTTGCAACACCCCGTGAACGCATAATTTTTGTTGGCTTTAACTCATTTTCGAACACCCAAAATCGTGACTGATTTTTTGTTTCGGGTTCGTACGCGTATATCCAGGATTCGTCACCTGATATGATGTTGTATACAGCATTTGAGGATCCTGCGTAGAATCTTTCGAGAGTTCTGACGCACCAAGTAACGCGAGCCGCTTTTTGCTCTTCACAGAGCGAATGCGGTATCCATCGGGAAAACAACTTTTTTACACCTAATTGTTCATGCAAGATTATTTGTATTTGACTCATGCCAATGTCTAAAGTTGCCTGAATTTCGCGGCATGTCACAAGTCGATCTTCCACAATCAGCTTACGCACAGAATCAACGTTTTCTTGGGTGACTGCAGTTTTTGGACGACCTTGACGGGGATCATCACTGAGCTTGACACGTCCACGTTGAAATTCAGCAAACCAGCGATAAATTGTAGTATTGGATGGGGCCTCATCACCAAATGAAGAAAGCATCCGATCAACACACGGTTTTTGTGTTAAACCACTTCGAAAGTCATAATAAATCATCGCTCTTGAATTTTCTCGAGTCAATTCCATTTTCTCAACGACTAAACAAGTTTGACAAGTCCTTGTGACAAGACCAAGAATCTTTTTTTAAATAAATAAATGGTATTCGATTTTTAAAACCAAGGAATTTTCAATTAAAAAGATTTCAATATGACAGGAAAAGTGGAAATATTCCATTCCCGATATTTTCAGTGCCGACTACGTATTATAATATTAACATAACTTTTTTAGATTAAGTAACAAGAAAACGACAAAGATTTAATACAACATGAAATTACCCGTAATAAACAATAAATTAACTAATTAATTTATGTCTTTAAAAATTAAACTTTCATACTCAGATCAGTAACTTTCAACGATCGCCTCAGTGCCGCACAATTTTATCATTAAATTTGTTTTTATGATCCAGTCCGGGTGACGCGGACGACTCAATTCATTGTATGTGCTACACGCGCGAATTGGGAAGGAATTTGGTCTATAGTTTGTAGTCTCCCTACATTTCAATAGAGCTATTCAAATTTAGGGGAGTATGTTTGATAAATTCCAATATGAATAGTTCCGATTGCCTGATTTAGACGTATTTTACGTTATGCGTATTGAATATTATGAGTTTAATTTTGAACATTCTGCATGTTGTCTGTGTTGAACAATGTGCGTGCCGATCTATTTGACACGTACAGTTATCTAAATTATTGTTCAAAACTTCACCTCCCTAAAGTTTATAGACACGTGTTTAATCATGTATTTTTATCTTTATCTTATTGGTTTTTGGGGCTGACATCAGTTAAAATACTTCGGCCCTGTGAGATCTTTTGTGTGTTCTCCTTTTCACCACATACATTAGTTCTGTCCTTTAATATGTTACTGATTCCTTTTCACCTCATACATTAGTCCTGTCCTCTAATATGTTACTGATTCTTTTTCACCTCATATATTAGTCCTGTCCTCTAATACGTTACTGATTCCTTTTCACCTCATACATTAGTCCTGTCTTCTAATATGTTACTGATTCCTTTTCACCTCATATATTAGTCCTGTCCTCTAATATGTTACTGATTCCTTTTCACCTCATACATTAGTCCTGTCTTCTAATATGTTATTGATTGGTGGTTTTCTCACCTCATACATTAGTCCTGTCTTCTAATATGTTGCTGACATATTTAAGGACGTCATCTAGTTTGAGGAGCCTGTAGCTTTCCGGTCCGGTAAGCCTGTCCCAGGTATTTTATTCTCTGCATGGCCCTTGCGTAGCAATGGCACAGTAGGTGCTGCATGGACTCGGTCTCGTTAGAACAAAATCTGCATCTGGGATCGTCTTTAACTCCCATAGTATGGAGATGGTTATTTGTTTTGTAATGTCCTGAGAAGATTCCCACCAGTAGCTTTATTTGCATTTTATTAAATTTCCAGATCTTATCCAGGCCTATTGCCTTTGTAGTAAAGAATTTCTTGAAGTGTTTTAGGCCTTGCTGAGTTAACCATCATGTTGTATGTTTGTCATTAAAAATTTAAAAATATTCTTTAATGCGTTGTTTATTATTTTACTGGGGATGCCTATAAATGGTTCAAGTATGATAAAAGGAGTTTCTGATCCCTTTCTAACTAGCATATTTGCCCCTTCATTGCCTTTGATTAGGTATCGAAGGCAATGAAGGAGTAAATACCCCGGAACCCGCGTCTCACCCAGTTGTCCCTACCGATTTTATTAAACAGTTCAAGACCAGACCAGGATTAATCTTGTATTACTCTCATAAACAGTTTATAGAATGATGTATCGCGATGATCTTAATTATTCTAAGATAAAACACATGATTGGTTGAATGTCACGTCACTTAGTTTTTCCACCAATCATGTGCATACATACATTAATATTATAACAGGTGCCTTACGGCGCCCGACGGCCTCAGGGTACCCAGCGGAGGGATTTAATCCCAGCTCGTCGTAGCTGATGGTATGAGTATACACCGAACAAGTGGCTAACTCGTCGCGATGTTTTGAATAGACTCAATAACCGATCTATAAACAGTTTCGCAAGTTGGTATAGTGAAACCGGGACCGACAGCTTAACGTGCTCTCCGAGGCACTATAGTGGTGTTGTCAAACAAGTGTACATTTTTTTTTAAATTAAAAACTTAATCAAGTGCCTTGTTGTTATAACGTAATTGTAGTCCGAGAATGATTGATCAACCCTCTGGAAACTGGGCCAGTCTTCAAATTCATTTAACTTTGCGCGTAGGTACCTCTACTGTATGTGGTAGGTTAATACATTTTTATTTAATTTCTGCTGACCGTCCTTGAAAAGCAATAATAGGCCGTTTTTCAAAAGACGAGATTTCACAAAATTTTGCATTTTTCTATTTTTTTCTACATATACATACATATCATCACGGGTGCCTTACGGCGCCCGAGTCTGCCTAGACGGCCCCAGGGTACCCAGCGGAGGGGTTTTAATCCCACCTCGTCGTAGCCGATGGTGTGAGTCTACACCGATAAAGTGGCTAGCTCGTCGCGATGTTTTGAATAGACTCAATAACCCATCTATAAATAGTTTCACAAGTTGGTATAGCGAAACCGGGACCGACAGCTTAACGTGCTCTCCGAGGCACTGTAGTGGTGTTGTCAAACAAATGCACATATTTTTTTTAATTAAAAACTCATTGGTACACACCGGGATTCAGACCAGCGGGGTGAGAAGGAACTTTATTTAACACTTTCGCTTTCGTCAGTGGAATCGTTTTCGTCTTGTTTATGGTCAGAACCTGTATGAATAATATACGGAAGTGCTGTAACAGATCATGTAAATTATTAAAACTATACCATAATTCTTTCGATTTAACTTATATAAAAGAGATAAATATCAATTATTCGTTTCTTTGAAGAATTCAATCGAAAAATCATCAACTTAATAATTTTGAAGATGCATTACAGCACTTCCGTATATTATTCATACAGGTTCTGACCATAGACAAGACGAAAACGACTCCAATGACGAAAGCGAAATGTTAAATAAAGTTCCTTCTCACCCCGCGGGGACATAAGTGTTTTTAAGTCCGAGGTCGAACCAACTCAGCCACCACATATATTAAATTTTTCTCCTTCGTTTATATATGTTAATATTTTGTTGGTTATTTCATTCGAATCGTTGCGGATTCTATTTTGTTGTAAATTTAACATCACATTTTATTTCGATTTACCTATTTGCTACGTTTTCTTGTACGTTTTTCCTTTAATATTTTAGAAAATAATTTCTTTAACAAATCAAGTAAGTACCTAGATTCCTTAAAATAAATCATGAGACGTTTCTATTTACTTTATCTCATGTTGTTTATTGCTATGAAACGAGAAACAAAATTAATGGCTTTTCTAATAAATGTCTTTTATTTGGTTGCTAAAAGAGCAAAATTACCTCCACTACTCTAGCACTTAAGTATTGTGTTACCTTAGACCGTAAATAATATTAAATATAATAAAAGTGTAAGCCATTTTCCATTATAATATTCTCCATTGTGTAGGAAAATTGATTTTTTTAATTTAAGATGCAAAACGATTACGCTTTTGTGAGAAATTGTTCTTTTTTCCGCCACAAGCTACGCGGTTTCAGCACATTATTGTCAACGATACAATGAGAAATTTTATATTAGTTGGGTTTTGTGATGTATGGCCTCGGTACCTAGACGTCTCGTCGCGTAGGTAGTTAGGGAGCTACCCATATGATATACTGACTAGTAAAGAAACCGTCTGCTGCGCATGAAATATCTTCTTAGTTTTGCCCTGCTCGGACGTAGTTTTCGAATTTTATCACAAATACGTGATATTCGTCCATTATAAGTATCATATGAGTGAGATGACTAATCCGGAAACCTCACATATCCTTATGGGCTTTGTTACCATATCTTATTAGTTTCGGGGTTGACATTAGTCAAAACACTTCGACAGTATATCTTTTGTGTGTCCCCATTCCTATTGACCACAAACCTCAGTCCTGTCCCTAAATACGTTATTTACGTACTTGTGGACACCACCAAGGTTGATGAGCCTGTAGCTTTCTGTCCTAGGTATTTGATTCTTTGTATGGCCCTAGCGTCACAGTCACACATATTCGGGCTCATTACCACAAAATCTGCATTTGGAGTCATCTCTTACTCCTATAGTATGAAGGTGTTAATAGTCGTGTAGTAGACTCCCACCAGTATCCTTATTTGAGTTCTGTGGAATTTCTAGATCTTGTACAGGCCTGTTGTCTTCATATTAATGAATTTCTTTGAATGTATTAGGCCTTGCTGCGTTAACCAACCATCATCATCTTGTGTTTGTCCTCCTTTAAGGAGGACAAACACACAAGATGATTTATTTATTGAAAGATGCATTATTTATTGTTTTGTTAGGTATGCCTACAAATGGTTCAGGTCCAATAAAGGGAGTTTCTGATCCCTTTTTAGGCAGCTGGTCTGCCATTTCATTGCCTTCGATGTCTATATGTCCTGGAACCCAGGATAGTCTTACCCTGTTGTTCCTGACGATTTTATTCAACAGTTTAACATATTCCAAAACCAGCTCCTTACACGTCTCATACGAGCTCAGTGCTTTAAGTGCTGCTTGGCTGTGGCTAAGAATGTTTTTTTTCTCCATGTGATCTCAAACAGTGGAGTAGCTAGGTTAACCAAGGGCCTTGGGGTAAAGAAAAAATGGGGCCCCACGGCTATCTAAACTAGTTAGGTTTTATGAAATTGATAACACTGCCAACCTACAGAAAGAATTTAGGGGAATTCCCTAGGTATTATAACTTTCGGATTTCTTTCAACTGAGTTGCCATGATTAAAGTCGAGTTGCATACCTGTCATATTTATTTGAAAATGAGAGAAATTTTCAAAAACTCACATCGATCCAAAATTTCTAGTAAGGATTCGAGGGGGGCCCCTGAGTTTGAGGGCCCCGGGGCACTGCCCCGCCTAGCCCCTAGGTCAGCTAGCCACGCCTCTGATCTCATGTCTAGAATTTTCTTTGCACATAGGTACTATTGTCGCATACAGATCTGCTTGGAAAACTGTAGAGTAATGTCCCATGCTTACATGAATATCATGACCATCGGTGTGTATTCCTGCACCCGTTCCTGACTGCATCTTTGATCCATCTGTAAACCAGTTTTAACATTTACTGTCGGGTTTAGAACCATTTTCCCATTCATCCCGTGTCTTCCTTGCCTCTATTTCTATGGATTGTGTTCAGACTTGCTGAGCTGTACCAATCTAAATATATATAACTCAAAGGTGACTGACTGACATAGTGATCCATTAACGCACAGCCCAATCCACTGAAATTTGGCATGCAGATAGATGTTATGACGTAGGAGTCCGCTAAGAAAGGATTTTCATAAATTCTACCCCCAAGGGGGTAAAATAGGGGATGAAAGTTTGTATGATAAAAAAATAACTATTCCACGCGGACGTAGTCGCGAGCACAGCTAGTTCATAAATATGTGTAAAACATATAGGTATTTTAATTAAATGTATAATAAACCTTAGTAATCTTGCAGCCGGATCTTATACTATAGGCACTTGTACTATTATTTCTTCTGTGCTATAGGTACTCCTTTATTTTTCTAGTACACAAATGGAAAAAAAAACGCCTGAAAATAATAATACCAAAAACAAAATATCTAGTTAAAAATTATTATTACAAATGAAGAAATCCAATATAATTTTACATTACGGTGACTTGAAAAACTCAAAAAGAATCCAAAATCTATATACATACATATATATATATATCTCGGGTGCTTCACGGCGGACGGGTTTTTAATCCCACCACGTCGTCGTAGCCGATGGTTTGAGTCTACACCGGGCTAGTAGCTAGCATGCCGCGATGTTTGGATAAACTAAATAACTCTTCTGTAATCAGTTTCATATGTTGGTATAGTGAAACTGCGACGGACAGCTTAACGTGCTCTCCGAGGTAGGTACTAATAGTGGTGTTGTTAAACAAATGTACATCAATTTTTAACCAGGGATCCAAGTGTTTTTAAGTCTAAGATTAACCAACTCGGCCACCACGTATACAGGGTGACTTTGAATGGATGTACTTTGGGCTAATATGAGGTTCTGCTGATTAAATCGAACAAATTTTCCCGTGGAACCATGTGTCACAAATGAAAAAAAAAATACCTTCTCCATACAAACTAGTAATATTAAAATTACCAATTTGTATGGGGAAGCCAATATTTTTTTTCATTTGCGACATATGGTTACATGGGAAAAGTTGTTTGATTTGATCAGTAAACCTCATATTAGCCCAAAGTACATCCATTCAAATTCACCCTGTATATAATCTAATGCTGTGATTAAAAAAAACAGTACTTTAAATTAATATAAATCTTCTGTGTGAGACGCACATAAATTTCAATACACTTCGACCACTCCATAACACCACTTTTCTTTGAATTATACCTAGGTATGAAAAAATAATTCCAATAAAACTACTGTACTGGTTAGAATCATATACTATGGATGAACACCCGGTTGACATAAACTAAAAAAGTCGTGCACTCTATTTTTGGGATTACCTACAGGTGCTCTTGGCTTAAAAATCATTCCATAGTACTCGTACATAAAAGATGTGCCCACGAGTACGACAAATATTTTGATAATGTAATATCGAGGTACATTTTTTTTTTTTGTACAACGTTGTGAACAATAAACGATTGTACAGTGGAGTCTTTTTCTTTTTAACTAATACATTAGTAGGTATACAGTGTATATAGTAACTATACAAACAGCATCATTATTCCCGTTATATACTTATGAGACTATTTAATAATCAATTTAAACTGAAGCATTTTAATAAATGAATGAAAACACGAAATATACTTTAATATCTAATAATTTAAACCACTAAGTATACTAATAAATACTATAAATAATTTTAATAATGTAAGGTATACTATATAAAGTATCAAGTACATACCCTTTATAAGGCTGTATGGAAGATACAAATAAATCAATATGGTAGAAATTTGTGTTGTGTAAATGCATCAATTGTCGCAAGGGTGCTCTCCCGCCACTGTGCGACAGGTCTTCTTGAAGAAAGGCTGATGAGCGTACGCTCCTCTAATACGAACAGCGCTGCTGGGGACTCTATAAATTACGCTTTATTCAAAATATAGAATAATATTCTTTTTTATTTTTATTTGTGTCTATCTGTCTGCTTGTTTGTTTGTACGGGCATCACTTAAAAACTTCTGGACCTATTTATATGCATTTTTTTTGTTGAATAACAGGAGGTAAAATATAGTGTATTATATTTTGATATTTCTACAGGGCTCAGATACAGATAAAGGAATAGAAAAGTCTCTGTGGAAAACTTTTAAAATACATCCGATAGTAATGGGTGTTGTATGAAGCAGAGTAGGGTATTTTTTAAATAAATAAAATATTTTTTGCATTAAAATATTTTTTAATTTATATTGACTTTTAAGATAAATATATATTTGTTTTAAGTTTACATTTTGTCACCATTTTGCCAACTGCCGTGACTGATTATTAACATTTTTTCTTTTGTTTTAAACTGCATAAATTATTAATATAAAATAAATATATTTATTTGATACTCTGTAACTTATTTAACTACGTTAACCTAACCTAACCACAAGCGATGTTAAGCCTACTGAAATACAATAAAAAAACACGGTCCATTCTCAACCAAAGATCAAAAAATGCAACTGCATTTTACTTTTTGAACAACAAAATGTAAAACGACAGACAACCAGATTATCTGAGCTTTACAAAAATCTAACCAATTTTTCATTCACAATGTTTCAGGCGCTGAAAATATTGAATTGGAATTTAGTGCATGCACCGTCTATTTCCGGTTTACTACGAACGAGGCGTTATCGGTTTGAGTAATGCGTCGTTTTTCATATAAATATGTCGGATGGATATGGACATCATCATAGAAGATGATTGATGGTGACAGATGTCTTTGTCAAAATTGTCGCACGGTGTTTTTTGAGAAAACTAACGCGCGTATTATTCACACACAGCCTCCGTAGAGTTTGTCATGGTATGGGTGTTTATAAAATATAATATGTATTATATCGTTGCTTCTGGTACACATAGTAGTACAAGCCTAGAGCTTAGTTTGTGACCAGAGCAATATGTGTAATTTGTCCATATTATTATTATTAAATTATTGTTATTATATAATTCTCATTTGGTAGAATATAAAAACCCCTATTAGTAGATTTAATTAAAAATAAGTATTTTTTTATATAATAATAATAATATGTAGGACAATTTTATACATATTGTTCTGGTCACAAACTAAGCTCTAGGCTTGTACTATGTGTACCAGAAGCAACGATATAATACATATTATATTTTATAAACACCCAGACCATGACAAACTGTACAGAAAAAACGTACTAATATTTTTTTGCCATGGGTGGGAATTGAACCCACGACCTCCGGATACCACGCCAAAGACGCAACCACTAGTCTCGGAGGCTGTAATATAAAGGTGTTTATAAAATATAATAAGTATTGGTATTCTTGTTTCTGGAACAGTCAAAGTACAAGTCTAGAGGTTAGTTTGTGACCAGGGCAATATGTGTGTCTAATGCCCTTTATATCATATTTTTTTAATATGCGTAAGTTTTTTATTTGTAACATATTACATACATACATATCATCATGGGTGCCTTACGGCGCGGCGCCCGAGACCGCCTAGACGGCCCCAGGGTACCCAGCGGAGGGGTAAATAATCCCACCTCGTCGTCGTCGTCGAAGCCGATGGTATGAGTCTACACCAAACAAGTGGCTAGCTCGTCGCGATGTTTTGAATAGAATCAATAACCCATCTATAAACAGTTTCACAAGTTGGTATAATGAAACCGGGGCCGACAGCTTAACGTGCTCTCCGAGGCACTATAGTTGTGTTGTCAAACAAATGTACATAAATGTTTAAATTAAAAACTCATTGGTACACACCGGGATTCGAACCAGGGACCTAAGTGATTTTAAGTCCAAGGTCTAACCAACACGGCCACCACGTATAATAAGAACTCATTAAGTATGTATTGCCAAATGTATTACCAAAATTACAAAAATAATATAAGGTACTTACGCGAAAGGTATTAAAAATAAATATTAGAACTGCGCAGGAAAGTTTTAAGTGAATGCAAGTAGGAAAGTTTGTAGTAGTTTCTTTGTAATCAAATGCGCAGGCACTTGCGTATGACGTTATTAGGTTAAAAGCAATATGGATCGCAGAGATGGGTATATGATACAATTTTCAAATAATAATAATAGTTTGTAGGTCGTTTCACATGGGACATTTCACTGGTAAAAGCTAAGCTTACATATGTAGTGGATTTGAGTCGGTGAAGTGAAATGTGGTGTAAAATCATTTCACTTCTGCTTACTTTCATTCACTTCACTTCACTCCGTTTTGTTCTACTCCACTACACTCCAGTACACCCCGATTTACTACAATTCATTACCAACTATTCATTGTACTTTATCCACTACACTATACTTGAATTTACTTCATTTATGTTTACTTCACTTTCCTTACTTTACTTCACTCTACTCGAGTGCCTAGATTATGCGCACCAAAGTTAGCTTGAAAACTGATCGCTATGACATAGACCACCTGAGAATGACATCAAAACGGTTCACCATATGTGCAAGCGAACTTGGTGCGTATTATCACCCACTGAATACTTTACTCCTCTCCACTGTTCACTTCAATTTTGTTCAATTAATTTTACCTTGCTTCCCTTAGAGAACGTAAAGTAAAGTGAACAGAAGGTTCATTTTACTTATCTCTACTTGAGAACACTTTACTTTGCTCAACTCCTCTACACTATTTCATCCCAATCCATTTCGATTCACTACCTACACTTCACTTTCTTTACTCACTACGCTTTCTTTACTTACTACACTGTCTTTTCTCGTTACACTTCTCTTCATTTCACTAAAATTACTACACTTTCTTTACTCACTATACTTTGTTTACTTACTACACTTTATTTTCTCGTTACACTTCTCTTCATTTCACTAAAATTTACTACACTTTACTTCACTCGGCACTTTACTTTTTTTATTAAATATAAATTCACTTCAATTATTAAGTACATAACTACTTATAGTAATTTATTAAGTACCTACAACTATTTAGTCCCATTAGGTAAAAAAGTTTTACCAATTCAATGGTTAAATTCAATTCAATTAGGTAATGAGCGGCGAAAACACTGTGATAATACCTAATTTAGATTTGAATGTAAATATATTAACTAAATTATTACAAATTAAATTTTGAAACTTTTGTCTATTTGTCGGTTTGTTTATTTGTTTGTATGTTCGCGCCATCAACCAAAAGCAACTCATTGGATTTAAAATCAAATGACCAAAAGATAATAATAATAAAGCCAAACAAACTTTATTCCAAACATAAAACTAATTGTACATAATGGTATTTACATAACTATATAACTTTTTGTACATAATGGTATTTACATAACTATATAACTTTTTGTACATAATGGTATTGACATAACTATATAACTTTTTCTATGAGTAGTATCTATCTATGTAGTATACAATAGCGTTAGTATACTATGCAAGTCTGACTTATAATGTTAGTTTTAATATGGACGATCTTTCAATCAAGTCAACAGACCGCCCGTATGGAGATTTAATAAAGACTGTTCTTCACACAATTTAGCCACTTCCTGTAACGGTTGAAGTAACAGTCCTTAGTGTTGTTAAAAGGATGTTTAATATTATAAAGCTTTCGAGCCGATTTAGGTAATCTTTTGACTGATTTGACTAAAAGTCAAAGTCAAAGTCAAAATCATTTTTTCATGAAAATCTTTACAGATATTTACTGCTTTTTATTTAGTACTTTACAGATACTATTTTTTATCGTTATTTTTTTTTACAAGTATTTTTGTACTAGTATTTTTGCCATGGTGGGAATCGAACCGACGACCCCTGGACACAACGCTAAAGGCGCAACCGCTAGTCTAAAAGTTAATCCCTCCGCTGAGTATCCTAAGGCCGTTTAAAACGTTCTCGGTAACCAAATAGGGACCCGTGATGGTATTTATTTTATTTATATACAGGGTGACTTTGAAAGGATGTACTTTGGGCTAATATGAGGTTCTGCTGATCAAATAGAACAACTTTTTCCATGGAACCATGTGTCGCAAATCAAAAAAAAATTGCCTTCTAATACAAACTAGTAATATTAAAATGACCAATTTGTATGTAGAAGCCAATTTTTTTTTTCATTTTCGATTTGATCAGTATAACAGGCAAAGTTGCGGGCACAAGCTAGCTTTATATAAACAGTTACAGGTTCAAAGGAGCCCCGTTTTCCATTTTATTGCACGGAACTATAAATACGTTAAGCCAATTAGGTGGTATTATATTTTGATGAAAACAACGTAGAATATTGAAGTATGTTAAGCTTCTTAGTAGGAAGACACGTAGAATTTCCCGTTGCTTTTAGAATTTACTTTATAATACACCATCATGCTCGTTAGCCTTTTATAAGCAGATTATAATGTAGCTACTCTGCACAATCTCTACCAATAGGGGGTATATACCCCCTATTATAGCTTCCTTCACATCCATGCACCGATTCATACGCGCCTGTTTTTTAGCTTTTTTAAGGACACCTCGAATTTGATCTGGAAAGTCGCCTCTTGGTCGGTTATGTAATTTTTTGTTCGCCATGCATTCGATCAACGTGTTAAACCATCTCTCACAGCCTTCAATATGATACAACAGTGGCGGATCCATGGGCAGGGGGCTATGCCCCCCCCCCCCCATCATCGAAATTTACTTAAAATCAACTATTTTGTAATAAAAAAATATATAAATTATTACAAAAAACGCTCTAAAAAGCTTGTCGGGTAGTTTGACAGGTAGGGCCCCCCCAAAAATCAATCCTGGGTCCGCCCTAGTGATACAACATCATATTAAAGATTCCATCACATGCCTCTACCAAATCATTTACGGTTCATTTACGGTGTCCGCTGCTACCGATTCATTTACGGTGTCAGCTGCTACCAATTAATTTACGGTGTCAGCTGCTACCAATTCATTTACGGTGTCAGCTGCTCGCCAGTGGAGGTCCCCCATCACACATTACACAGTTAAGAAATTACTCATTTCTTATTATCATAATTCAGTTTAGGTTGCATATTTGCGTATGTACTTATATCTATAACTGTATGTGGTTTATGTATATTGTTTTTTTTTTATTACTCTATATTTCAATTTTCACTCTCCTAATGGTTAGCTGGTAGATAATACTTAAAGCTCGCTTTTGTACAAATCTTTCAGTGCCATAAAGAATTTAAAAAAAAAAAAAAAAAATTCATCCTGAATCCGCCCCTGACTGCGCGCCGTAGACACCGGTCCTGTGTAATTTGCATTCAAGCCGTCATCCTCATTCCGCAAGTCGTCGCTAAGTCTAGTCGCATTTACTCTACATGCAACAAGCTATGGTGTTTGCTCTAGATTTTGTTTGCTCCAACGGTTATCTCACGATACTAATGCCCAAATTCACCAACGATACCTAACTTTAAAGGAGCCCCTAAATAAGAATTTTGACATATTTGCTATGAAACAAATTAATATACGAGTACGTGGTGGCCGAGTTGGTTAGACATTGGACTTAAACACACTTAGGCACCTGGTGCGAAACCCGGTGTGTACCAATGAGTTTGTAATTAAAAAAATTATGTACATTTGTTTGACAACAACACTATAGTGCCTCGGAGAGCACGTTAAACTGTCGGTCCCGGTTTCACTATATCAACTTCTGAAACTGTTTATAGATGGATTATTGAGTCTATTCAAAACATCGCGTCGAGCTAGCCACTTGTTCGGTGTAGACTCATACTATCGGCTACGACGAGGTGGGATTAAAACCCCTCCGCTGGGTACCCTGGGGCCGTCTAGGCGGTCTCGGTCGCCGTAAGGCACCCGTGATGATGTGTATGTGTAATTAAAAAAATAACGGCATAGGTAGATAGGCAAAATTACATAGCATATATTTTTTGTCAAATTTTAAATTTGATATGCCTTTGAAGGGGATTGATAAAGAACCCAGTATTTGCTGGTCCTCGTGTTCGTCGTGTTTTTATTGTTCCGACAAAATACGGGAATGGCCGAGGGCGATAATCGCGGGTTACGCATTGTGAACGTCACGAATTTAGGGCGTTTTTCAATGGGAATATTCAATCTTTTTCAGTCAATAGTTTTTTTTTCAGTTTTTAACTCGCTATACTATACGGTTAGTGTTTCACTATGTTTACATGCAGACTTTGTAGTTGCAGGCCACACAGATACAAACCCGGCAAGTAACCTTTTCATGTTTTGTCTGTGGGTTTACCGGTTTTTAGGAGACTATTACATTAATTTCTTGTCATTGAAGTCTCTTTTGTTTGTTTCGTTTGATTTTACGATAAAGTAGTGATATTTAAGTAGACTCGTAATGCAATATTGGTTACTACACCCATAGACATTGACCTTGTATATTATTATTTGTTAAATTATGACAAGGCCTCTTTACAGCTGCTATTATATTATTATAATAAAATTGTATGACATTGTACATTCGAAATAATGATGCCAAGGCCCATTAAAAGGTACTAATTTATTATATAACCCAATCAATCGATGTACGACTGTAACCAAGTGTTCCACGAAGAGAACCTATGGTGGAAATAAACTGAATAAACTGAATAAACTAGACTTTGTACCATCCAGTAGATCTTTGTATCTCATCATATTATGGCGGGTTCCTATAAAATATAAAATAAAGTTGAAATACTGTATTTCGGGATCATACATAAATTGTATTTAAGGCTGGAACAACGATGACTTTAACAGTATGACCTCCAAATCATTTATATTATTCAAATAGGACAGCCTCCGTAGACTAGTGGTTGCGCCTTTGGCGTTGTATCCGGAGGTCGTGGGTTCGATTCCCACCCATGGCAAAAAAATATTAGTATGTTTTTTTCTGTACAGTTTGTCATGGTCTGGGTGTTTATAAAATATAATATGTATTATATCGTTGCTTCTGGTACACATAGTACAAGCCTAGAGCTTAGTTTGTGACCAGGGCAATATGTGTAATTTGTCCTACATATTAAAAAAAAAAATGTCTCCTGGAAGTTATGGCAACCCTAGACTAATAATATTGGTCGTCGCCATTCATGGACTGGCAGGTAGATACAAACTTGCATGTCTTACTCTCATAAAAAAAAACTAATCCCCCATTGCAATATCTGATGTGAGGCCAGTGGGGGCTTACGGTGCATAAAACAAATGACCTCCAAATCGCTCGACATATTCGTAGCTCAATTTTCACCTAATTGGTGGTTGCCCATACAAACGCTCGAACATGAAAACATTGCTTTTAACGAAGCAATCAAGAGAATAAAACAGCCTGACATATGCCAAGTTTTGTTAAAATAATCTTTAGAAATGCTTAATAATAGCATTTTGTTCTTTTGTATTATTTCCAACTCTACCTGAAGGTTTTACAGTTATAATTTTATTCATAACCAATTTCATTTCTCTGTGAAGATTCTCAAAGGAAACCTTTTCTTAATCTAGTTTATTTAAAAAATATGGTATTAAAATTTGTAAAGTAATATCACACTGTGTAATATATATTATGTAATATTTTTTTAAGTAGGTATCTAACTAAAACTTTGTATCCGGTGTATGTCTATCTGTCTGTCCACATATAATATTTCGAAAACTACTGGTCCAATTTATTAACAGTCTCCGTAGACTAGTGGTTGCGCCTTTGGCGTTGTATCCGGGGGTCGTGGGTTCGATTCCCACCCGTGGCAAAAAAATATTAGTACGTTTTTCTGTACAGTATGCATGGTGTTTATATGTATTATATCGTTGCTTCTGGTACACATAGTACAAGCCTAGAGCTTAGTTTGTGATTAGAGCAATATGTGTAATTTGTCCATATTATTATTATTATTTTTAGTTAAAGATTAAATCTTCACGCTTATGAAGCGGTTTATAATGATGCCCACGGGCCGTAGCCAAGGGAGCATCATGTAGTGTACATACCTAATCTGGTTTTGTTAGTAAAAACTTTCTCACTATCCTGCAAGTATTTAAAATGGAGGCTTTCTGTAGACTTATGTATGTTTGTGGAGGTAAGTCAAGTAGTTGTAGTGATTGATGTAAATTATTCGGGATTACTCCTGTGGATGATAAAACAAATTATTTAGATCTTGCTGGAAAATAATAAAAATGAACAGTTGTCTACTAAATTCAAGAATTTGAAGAATATGAATCGAGAATTTACAATTTTCTTAATTTTTCGTTTTGTCCTTCTTCAAAGTATTTGAAAACATGAATAATATCGGTTAAGTCGTTCTTTAGTTATGGCGCGTGACCGCAAGGGGAATAGGGATACATTATTTTTAGCGTCAACGTTTTCGTCTGGGCATGATATAAAACATTGCAAAATTTTCGATAATTTTATTTGGACTGTATTTAAGTATGATTTCAAGTAAGACCACTACTTATTTTTAATTTTATACTAGTGGGTGCCTGCATCTGGGTGTGTTATTTTATAATAAATAAACAAAAAAAAATCAACCGTAACCCGTGACTCTACCTGGCGCTTTGATATTTATCTATACTAATATTATAAAGCTGAAGAGTTTGTTTGTTTGTTTGTTTGTTTGTTTGTTTGTTTGAACGCGCTAATCTCCGAAACTACTGGTTCGAATTGAATAATTCTTTTTGTGTTGGATAGTCCAGTTATCGAGAAAGGCTATAGGCTTTATAACATCACGCTACGACCAATAGGAGCAAAGATATAGTGGTAAATGTGTAAAAAACGGGAGAAATTATTTCATCTTTGAAGCCTTCCGTTGCGTGCGCCGTGAAAACGGTTCAAGATACACAAAAAATATGTATTAAAGAATAATCTATATCTATACTAATATTATAAAGCTGAAGAGTTTGTTTGTTTGTTTGTTTGTTTGAACGCGCTAATCTCCGAAACTACTGGTTCGAATTGAATAATTCTTTTTGTGTTGGATAGTCCAGTTATCGAGAAAGGCTATAGGCTTTATAACATCACGCTACGACCAATAGGAGCAAAGATATAGTGGTAAATGTGTAAAAAACGGGAGAAATTATTTCATCTTTGAAGCCTTCCGTTGCGTGCGCCGTGAAAACGGTTCAAGATACACAAAAAATATGTATTAAAGAATAATCTAAATATATATAACTCAAAGGTGACTGACTGACATAGTGATCTATCAACGCACAGCCCAAACCACTAGACGGATCGGGCTGAAATTTGGCATGCAGGTAGATGTTATGACGTAGGCATCCGCTAAGAAAGGATTTTGATAAATTCTACCCCCAAGGGGATAAAATAGGGGATGAAAGTTTATATGATAAAAAAATAACTATTCCACGCGGACGAAGTCGCGAGCACAGCTAGTAATTAAATAAAAAATCATTTCCTTTGTCGATTTTGATGAAATAAACAATAAATGTTGCTCACAATAAAGCCCTTAATTTTTCAGTAATTCGATTTTAAATCCAATGGGTGATGTAATAGTGAAGTTTACAAGCGAACAAACAATTACTAAAAAAATCTATTTCATTACTAATTTCATATACAAACACGGAAAGTCTACAATTTTATTATATGAATAGGTAGATAATATTATTACATTTTATAATATTTCCTTGCAAACTTGCTCATTGCAAGATATTCCTTAGATTTCTTCAGCAATTTGATTAAATTGTATATCCTGCGCTGCGCAAATATTTCTTAGAATTTCTGATATATTTTTTATACTACTGCTGTATAAGTAATACTAGCGAATAAAACAAAACATAAACCTCTCGCCGCAAGCCTCGCAAGAAACCGACGCGGCGAACGTGGCGACGCGAACGCCCCAAGCGAATTCGCTTGAAGCGGTTTCGTGGCCCCGACGTTAGTGTTTGTCAATATCAATTTTATTTTATTTAAAATACTTTATTGCACAAAATTACAAATTAAAATCAATATAAGCTAAGGACAGCCTTCATAGATTAGTGGTTGCGCCTTTGGCGTTGTATCCGGAGGCCGTGGGTTCGATTCCCACCCATCGCAAAAAAATATTAGTACGTTTTTTTCTGTACAGTTTGTCATGGTCTGGGTGTTTATAAAATATAATATGTATTATATCGTTGCTTCTGGTACACATAGTACAAGCCTATAGAGCTCAGTTTGTGACCTGAGCAATATGTGTAATTTTACATATTATTTATTATTTTTATAAGCATATTAGCGATAAAAAAAAACGTACATACTACAGTACAAAATAATAATTAAATAAGTAAGTTCCGGACAATATAGAAAAATAGAAACCTATAGGTAATGTGTCTCTCAGCTCCATAGCGTTCGGTCGGTCCTTTTGCCTGATAGAAAACAACGAACAAATTGTAATAAAAAAGATTATTATACAGGTATTCCTTTTTTATTCTTGGGGCATTATCATTTCCAATGGCTTTTGTATTTAATTGTATTGTTTGAAAAGAATATGGATACAATTTTCGAAGTATTTATTACTTGTTATTTTTGTATGTGTCCAATATAGGTATATAGGCAAACAGTTAAATATAATTTGTCACAAAGTGTATGGGTGGGAATCCAATCCACGTGCAAGTACTGTCCGTGACATGTTATTTAAATATAGTGTTCTTTCTATTATAAAAACTGGTTTAAAATTATATAAATTTTTAATATAATATAAGATTTATTCAAGTTTAATTATGGACAAAAGCGGCCCCAGCCTACTGATAACAAGATTAAGCAGATGACAACAAGGCCCGACTTGAGATGGGTGACCGCTTTTTACAACGAGGCTATCATAAACACCGCAACAAGCTTGCCACTTGTTAGGTGTTGCTTGGTCGTGCTTGCGTCCTTAATTTAGCCGAATACCATCGGCTAAATTAAGGACGGGTTAATCCCTCCGCTGGGTACCCTGAGGCCGGTTCTCGGGTTCTAAATTACATTAAATTACAAAAGCAAAATTAAATTACAAAAGCGATATAAATAAATGTCATAATAAAAAAATTAAGAACAAACATTTGGCACAAAAATATTTATTAATAGTTTTTATTTTCTTTTCAGGTAAGTTCCAAGAATCCATCAACGTCAGGGATGGGTAAGAACACCCTGGTATTTAAAAGTTTCGTATATAGTTTCGACTAAGTAGATTGAATATAGCTCCGTAGATAGATTTCATCCCTCTTCGGCTGGGAGTAGAGAAGCGGAGTTAATCATTTAGAGCAACTTTGTATGTTTACGCCTTATTCTCCGATACAGTGTAAGTCAGGTTTATTGCGTGTTCTACTCTCGTTTTATGTTTGGACTTAGACAGTTGTCTTTAAGGAACTAATGCATTTTGCGGATTTCAACCGTAAGTATTTTCGTTTTAAAGTATACCTATAAATAACTATTTTCAAGCAAAATATTTATTTTTTTATTTTATACGATATTTTTTTTAAGTATAACTTTTAATCGTTTTTTTTTAACGATATTTTTTAAGTTATATGATAAAAAAAAATACATTTTATACCGATTTAATAATGGTAACATTATATTGGTAAAAAAGCCACTAAGTACTTCTATTCCAAATTATTTTTTATTCAGTTATTATTATTCGTTTTTCAGACATTTTTCATTAAACTAAAAAAGCACTTATATGTTTTAAAAAATATAGTTTTTGAAATCGCAATGTTTTATTTTATATTTTGACTTTTTTTATACATATTTTTATACGAGTCTTTATATAATTTTTAACTTTCTTTTGGGTACATGCAGTTTAATAACATACCTATAACTATTCAAAATTTCAAGTAAATCTTTCTGTCTCAATCGGTTACTAACTCTACTATCTAACGTATTAACGTACCGTTAATACGTGACGTTCTACAAATAAAGAAATTATATTTGTACTGTTGCAAAAATATCGCGTTCCTATTGGTGTGCCTCACATAGTATTAACGTTACGTTAATACGATAGCAAAACTAATAGTAGAGCCTCAGACATAATAACAAATTTCTCTTTGAAAACAAACTTTTCCCCATTTTCCCTAGAGGGCATTATATTTTCAAATATATTACTTGGGGGACTGAAAATACACTAACCGTAGACTAAGTCGTATTTTCCATTCCACTTTTACTCAAGGATAGTCTGCTAACTCGTATCTTTCTAGATTTGGTATTTTGTGGAACGAGACGGTTTCTTCCTTAGGCGAAAGTGGAGTGTAAAACACGACTTACCCCCGTATTTCAAGTCGTGTTTTGCACTCCTCTTTCACTCAAGGATAGTCGGTCTTCTTCTCTTCCTTAAGCGACAGACAGACGGACCGAGTGATCTCATAAGGATTCAATTTCCCCTTACCTTAACCGGGTTATATGATACCAATCTAGACAGACAGGCGGAACGAGTGATCTCATAAGGATTCCATTTTTCTCTTACCTTAACCGGGTTTAAAGATACCAATCAGGACAGGCAGACAGACAGACCGAGGGACCCCATATGATTCCATTTTTCCCTTACCTTAAGCAGGTTTTAAGATACCAATCTGGACAGACAGACGGCCGAGTGATCCCATAAGGATTCCATTTTTTTCTTACCTTAACCGGGTTTAAAGATACCAATCTAGACAGACTGGCGGACCGAGTGATCCCATAAGGATTTCATTTTTCTCTTACCTTAACCGGGTTTTAAGATACCAATCTAGACAGACAGACAGACAGACCGAAGTACCCCATATGGATTCCATTTTTCCCTTACCTTAAGCGGGTTTTAAGATACCAATCTGGACAGACTGACGGACCGAATGATTCCATAAAGATTCCATTTTTCCCTTACCTTAACCGGGTTTTAAAATACCAATCTGGATAGACAGACGGCCGAGTGATCCCATAAGGATTCCATTTTTTCTTACCTTAACCGGGTTTTAAGATACCAATCTGGACAGGCAGACAGACAGACCGAGGGACCCCATATGATTCCATTTTTCCCTTACCTTAAGCAGGTTTTAAGATACCAATCTGGAGAGACAGACGGACCGAATGATCCCATTTTCCCATACCTTAACCGGGTTTTAAGATACCAATGTGGACAGACAGACGGCCGAGTGATCCCATAAGGATTAATTTTTTCTCATACTTTAACCGGGTTTTAAGATACCAATCTGGACAGACGGACAGACAGACCGAAGTACCCCATATGGATTCCATTTTTCCCTTACCTTAAGCGGGTTTTAAGATACCAATCTGGACAGACTGACGGACCGAATGATTCCATAAAGATTCCATTTTTCCCTTACCTTAACCGGGTTTTAAAATACCAATCTGAATAGACAGACGGCCGAGTGATCCCATAAGGATTCCATTTTTTTCTTACCTTAACCGGGTTTAAAGATACCAATCTGGACAGACTGGCGGACCGAGTGATCCCATAAGGATTTCATTTTTCTCTTACCTTAACCGGGTTTTAAGATACCAATCTGGACAGGCAGACAGACAGACCGAGGGACCCCATATGATTCCATTTTTCCCTTACCTTAAGCAGGTTTTAAGATACCAATCTGGACAGACAGACGGACCGAATGATCCCATTTTCCCATACCTTAACCGGGTTTTAAGATACCAATGTGGACAGACAGACGGCCGAGTGATCCCATAAGGATTATTTTTTTCTCATACTTTAACCGGATTTTAAGATACCAATCTGGACAGACAGACAGACAGACCGAAGTACCCCATATGGATTCCATTTTTCCCTTACCTTAACCGGGTTTTAAAATACCAATCTGGATAGACAGACGGCCAAGTGATCCCATAAGGATTCCATTTTTTTCTTACCTTAACCGGGTTTAAAGATACCAATCTGGACAGACTGGCGGACCGAGTGATCCCATAAGGATTCAATTTTTCTCATACTTTAACCGGGTTTTAAGATACCAATCTGGACAGACAGACAGACAGACCGAAGTACCCCATATGGATTCCATTTTTCCCTTACCTTAAGCGGGTTTTAAGATACCAATCTGGACAGACTGACGGACCGAATGATTCCATAAAGATTCCATTTTTCCCTTACCTTAACCGGGTTTAAAAATACCAATCTGGATAGACAGACGGCCGAATGATCCCATAAGGATTCCATATTTCCCTATCAATGTACGGAACCCTAAAAATGATATATTGGTAGATGGAAATTGATGGAATATTATTACAAAAAAAATCTTTCACTTTGTTGAATGAATTCGACTTTAATGAAGCCTTTGATTCCTGAAATACTTTACCTTCTCACAAGTCTTGTTTGTTTTCAGTGCCTGAAATTTTAATTAAATTCCTTTCCTCTTGCAAAGACATACGAGTTTGTTTGTTTAGTATGGAAATGAATTTATCTATTTTATTTATAATGTTTTGTTTAAGTTTTACTCGCGTGTTTACCTATAAATCTGGACAGACAGACGGACCGAATGATCCCATTTTCCCATACCTTAACCGGTTTTTAAGATACCAATATGGACAGACAGACGGCCGAGTGATCCCATAAGGATTCAATTTTTCTCATACTTTAACCGGGTTTTAAGATACCAATCTGGACAGACAGACAGACAGACCGAAGTACCCCATATGGATTCTATTTTTCCCTTACCTTAAGCGGGTTTTAAGATACCAATCTGGACAGACTGACAAACCGAATGATTCCATTTTTCCCTTACCTTAACCGGGTTTTAAAATACCAATCTGGATAGACAGACGGCCGAGTGATCCAATAAGGATTCCATTTTTCCCTATCAATGTACGGAACCCTAAAAATGATATATTGGTAGATGGAAATTGATGGAATATTATTACAAAAACATTCTTTCACTTTGTTGAATGAATTCGACTTTAATGAAGCCTTTGATTCCTGAAATACTTTACCTTCTCACAAGTCTTGTTTGTTTTCAGTGCCTGAAATTTTACTCATATTAAATTCCTTTCCTCTTGCAAAGACATACGAGTTTGTTTGTTTAGTATTGAAATGAATTTATCTATTGTATTTATAATGTTTTGTTTAAGTTTTACTCGCGTGTTTAACTATACGTATTTAAAAAAAAATGTAAATAGGCCATTCAAACCTCGAGAACTACTCGTCCGGTTAACTTGAAATTTATATATAGATATAGCATTATACAATTATATACATCCAAAACAAAAGGCTAAAAGTTTACCTACCTAAAGGGTGTTACACATACGACTTAATACAACAATACAAATGCGCGATTGTCAAACACGCGGCACTACCGATTATGCTAAGTACTAACTCGTAGGCGTTTGTATCGATTTACTAGATCGTTTATTCTTTACCACTAACGCGCTTTGTATCGATACAAACGCTCTTAACGTACTTTTCGCTCAAGGAAAGTGCAGTTGTATCCTCACCTGCACTTTTCACTCAAGGAAAGTACAGTTGTATCCTTACCTGCATTTTTCACTCAAGGAAAGTACAGTTGTATCTCCAACTGCACTTTTTACTCAAGGAAAGTGCAGTCGTATCTTTAACTGCACTTTTCACTTAAGAAAAGTATAGTTGTATTCTGCAGATGAGGATACAACTGCACTTTTCACTCAAGAAAAGTATAGTTGTATTCTGCAGATAAAAAAAAGGTAGAACGTGATAGACTGCACTTTCCTTAAGTGAAAAGTGCAGTTGAGGATACAACTGCACTTTTCACTCAAGAAAAGTGCAATTGTATCCTCATCTGCACTTTTCACTTAAGGAAACTGCAGTTGTATCTTAAACTATACTTTTCACTCATGGAAAGTGCAGTTGTATCCTCAACTGCACTTTTCACTTAAGGAAAGTGCAGTCTATCACGTTCTACCTTTTTTTTATTTGAGTACCTATTGGTGGAAAGAGACAGTCAAGTTAAAAGTCAAAAATATTTATTTCATGTAAACCTTTACAGGTATTCATGCAGAGTCAAAAAAAACTATAGTTAGTAGGTTTAAGATCTAAGTGTGCGCTTGGTTGCCCACACATACATAAAAATAAATATAAACTAAACAGAACACACCATACATAACTAACTAGTGTAAGGCTAACGTTCCTTGAGTGAAACTGGAGTGGAACGATTTACAATACAGGGGTAAATCACATCAGGAGCTACTTATGTTACTGCCCTTAGATTTACATACATTACCATATTAGACAGGCTGGTAGGTATCTAAATAAGATTATGTTGTATCATAGTCGGCTACATGAAAAGTTAGCCAACAAATCCGCTGTGAGCTTGAATAGAATAACTAATTACCAACAAATCTGGCCATTTACCAATCTCTCATCTTTGGAGGGAATAAATTGAATCTTATTTCGTAGACTCAGAGTTTCAAAATTTATATAAGTATACTTTATATAACCATGTTCTGGAATCTGCATGATTAAGTTTACTTTTACATAATTAGAAAATTACTTACTGGAAGGGAATTAAATTATTTTATTTTGATATCGGATTTTGATGGTACCTACAAAATCCGATATCAAAATAAAATAATTAATTTACCTACCTACTTATGTATTTAATATCAGTAAAATGTAATGTATAGTTTTAAATATATCATACTAAATATACGAGTAATTTAATATACCTATTTAAGATATACTTACGTAAATTAATAACAGATAGGAATGTGATACAAATATTAATTTCAACAACTTATAAAAGATACAAATACCTACTTAGTACCTACCTACCTAGTAGCAAAACAAATAAAAAACAATCATTTGTCATAAAGCTTTTGAAAAGCATTGGCGCAATAGGTAGGTAGCTACTTCAAAGATTTTCAATGCTTACATCAAATAAAACCAGAGTTCTGTCAAATAAAATTGTCGCACCAAAATAAAATCCGAATTCTATGAATAGAGGTGTAAAACGGCAGCAATCGAGTGTACGAGTACCTATCGAGTAAGTTAGGTGACGTACTATTTACAGGTTATAGGAATTTGGATTAGTGATGAAACGGATATCCGGTAACTATCCGTTATCCGGTTGTTTTACTACCCGGTATCCGGACCGACCGGGTAGTACCTACTCCAATCAATATCCAGTACTTAGATACTGGTATTTAACGTGCAAAACCTTAGGCCAATAAAATGTATTTTATAATTAATTAGGTAGGTACGCCCATTGATTAAAATGTAAATTCTGCCATTTTTAATAAATAAATAATTGAATGATGATATTTAAGCAATACCAATAGAAATCGAAAATATGCCGAATATTCAATATCCGGCTAAACCACTATAATTTTAATAGGTAAATGATTTTTTTATTTTCAAATAGGTAAGTAAATAAATACCTACCTAGGTACCTATTGAATTTAATCCTTTTATTCTATCTAAAACTATACCTATGTATATTCATTCAAGTAACTCATTACTATATATATTACCTTGGTAGGTATGTACGTACATATTCACAACCTAAAAATTGGATAAATAAAATTGTCTTACTAAAAAATATTTATAAATAAAAAACATTACTTTCTTTCTATAATAAATTATTTTTGAAACTGCCTGAAATACGTAATAGGTAATAAGTAATTTATAATAAATATTCTTTCATTACATGACTGAAAAGTTATCGTATTCAAAGAATACATAGAATAGTAGTTTGCCGGTATTCAAATGCATATTGCAGTGGCATATTTGTGCAGTATGTATTTGCCACGTGTTGCGCAGGCGACGGCCGCGGGGGAGGCTCCCCCCGCCCGCCGCCGGCCGGCTTCAGCCCAGCCCTGCCTGGCCGCACTCACTCACTCACTCACACTGTCGTACGCAAGCGAAACTCGCCTAACGTGTCGCCGCGACTCGCGCCGTCTCTCGAACAACGACGCCTAACTTATCCGCAAAATTTTCACAACTTGTTTAGAATACGCAACAACATGATCGACGGCGACGCATCACAGGGCGCTTCGGGAGATGCCTCACCAACCTACGACGAAAGGTCAGTTTTTTCTCTTACTTTTAATTATTTTTTTCGAGTCTCATTGCATTTTTACCGTAAATATTAGGATGTTCCGCTTCGGCCTCACTGTAATATCTTTTAACTTTGCTAAACTTTTAATCGGTGCTATAATTTCGCTTCATTTGTGTGTTTAATGTGACTTAAGATATTTAAAATCACGTAAAGGCACGTGCGAACCCCGCGGCTTTCGCTGTCGCGGCCGGTGTAATCACCACGTTCAAGGTCAAAATTCGTTATTTTGTGAATTCAAATGTAAACGTGCCTCGGAACATCCTACATACCTACCGATTCATTACACCGCTAAAATATTTGCAATTCAAAGCGACAAGTTCATGTCGAGTATTTGACGATTTTCATAGCCTTTGTACCTAATACCTACATGATATTTTTTGTTTCTTTCGATGTGAATCTTATTTCTTTTAAATACCATAACTTAATTATTTTTGAAGAGTGTTTTAAAGACTAGTTCCTTATTGTAACCATGTTATTAAATATATTATTTTCTCTTTCAAAAAGTAAAAAAAAAACTAACTGAGCTGGTGTGGTGAATCGGCGGACGGGTAATGCGATTAGACTCATTTGAATGTTTTATTTTAGATTTTTGTTTTCGGCGGAGTCGTGATAAGAATTTTATACATTTGACCTTCAACTTTTGTATCACAAAATTTATATTTTAGTATTTTTTTTTAGTAAATTGACGTGATATATTTTTCTAAAAGTGCATATACGAGATAATCATATTTTTTTAAACCAAAAATTTTAACCTTGGAAACTAGAATAGCAACGTTTACTGTTGTCAAAATCGCTACCAATTTACTTAATTTATATTAAAAGGTGCGATTTTCTATGTAGAGGCAAGTTTCTCGCATGCAGGCCTTTGTTACGCGAACATAAACTGTCTCCCCTAGAAAATAAAATAAATAATTGTTTACTTGGGAGGATCAAACAAAATATTTTTCTTTTTGGACCAAAGAATTTATAATTTTTTAGGTCTTACTAATATATCTGTTATAGTACATTCTGTATGAACGTTTTTATCGCGAACACCGCTGATTTACTATTTTCAACCTTTTTTTGTTGCCGCTTTTTCTTGACTTTAAAAAAATATACCTATATTTACCTATCCCTACTCTCATTTTGATGCTTCATTTTATTACTTGTCATGTAGCAGCTGATGTCTACAACATGTGAAAATATATTATATGTTTATGTATCAAATGTTTAACATTAATACTTAAAATGTTATAGAGATTTTGCGCATAAATTTCAAATTTAAATAGGTAGATACTTCTTAAATTATAGGTATTTTATTACATTATAATGTTTTGGTATACCTTTATAACATTGTATACGGATTGTATTTAGATCTATTCTTAGACCTTTACTGTACTTAACTATAGTCGCTAGCGACTACAGGTAAAATTCACCAAATTAGGTTCATTTTTACTGTTTCTAAAAATAAATTAATAGGTATTTACTTAGATACCTATTGTTGGAATAACTGTAGTAGTTAGCAGTTTATATTTCAACCATTCCAAGAAAAGCTTTAGTACCTACCTACAATTGGTAAAGCCATTCCAATTTTTTCCTAATGATATTTAAATACCTACTTTTATATAAATTACTACTACATTGTAGTAAAGTATGTATAAGTACCTCAGTATCTGGAAATCACCACGTTTTCGCTAAATCTTTGATTTCTTTAACATAAAACTAAGAATAAATTCCGTACAATGTAGACAAAGAACTTAAAAGTCTCCTGTTTGTTTTTTTTTATTCCAATCATTCTGAGTAATGTACAAAGGATTTTTTTTTAAGTTCTTCCGAGTCAGGTAAATAAAATTGTATTGTTCTGCTATCCCCCTCTTATCCTATTTTGTAGTTTCGTAGCTTTCACCCTAGTTTCGGTCCCGAATTTTATTTAGCCCCTTTTAGAAGTCGCCCTGATTGTTTTCTATGAATCTAGTTTTAGAGCGATCTCATTGGCTCGTAGAGGATGCCGCCATCTTCAAAACTATTTCTGACAAAAAAATAAGTTGCAAATCTCCTTGCGGTTCTATAGTTTCTTTGGCCGTTTCCAATAGTCTAGCTTATCTTTTATGACGAATAGTGACCATAGAAACTATAATTACCACGTTCACTATACATGGTGAATTTGAAAGGATGTACTTTGGGCTATTATAACGCCATCTGTCGCATTGAAACAAATAATTCCTTTTCCATATAATCTAGTAATGTTAAAATTACCAATTTATACGGTGTTGCCAAAATTTTTTTTAGGTTTATTAATTATTTACTTGGGTAGGGTTCGAAAATAGATAAAATTATAATTTCTTTATATCTCAAGTTATCTAATTGAAAAAATCTCCTATAATTATATAATTAATACTTTATGTAGATTTATTTTATACATATACGCCCGGGAGGCTTATTCTATTACATGAGTTTAAAATGTACCAACTCAAATCAAAAGCAATACCTACTTGACATATTTTGTATGGGAAATACCTACCTATGTCAAATTTAAACTTATAATGTCCCTGGTCACAAACTAAGCTCCAGACTTGTACCTTTTATGTATAAATATTTTAATATCAATCATCACATTTTAATAAGATTTTGTAGTTCATAAAAATATATATAGAGTACACTATTGTTTTAATAATAGGTAGGTATAATACATGATATGAATTGTAGGTAAATAGTGAATTAAATATTACATAGGTAGATAGGTTACTTGTAAAATAATGCAGCCCGCTAGGTGCATAGGATTTGCATACTTGATCTCTCATTCTATACTCACTTGTACGGCTTTACAGGGTTTTTAAGTATCGGCTAGCATTACTCTATGTACCTAGGTATCTACCCGTTGTTCTTATATATGCATAACTAGCTAGTGGTCGCAACTTCGTGTGCGTGTTATTTATTATATAAACAAAAAAAAAACTACAACTGTCCACTGGGCACGCGCCTGGATGCGATTGGTATTTTCATTTTGTAAATGGTTTTTTATGAAATAAACTAATTGTTACTTCCAATAGTTTCTTAGAGGGAGGGCTACACGCTCAATATCTTATCAGTTTGGTCAGAATGAACGTGTAACCTATGGACTGATGAAAATTGTATTATTATTTTGTATGGACAAGTCATACATCATTAACAGGAACAGTTATCCTATGTCAGTTAGACTATATAATAAGTTACCAAAGAATCTAAAAGATCTACCTCTAAAACTATTTAAAAGGAAACTGCATAGTTGGTTAACATCAAGGTGCTTTTACTCAGTAAAAGAATACTTATTTTACTAAAAACTATTAAGTAGTAGACTAATTCTATAAATATAATAATATGAGTTTGATTGGAAATGACATAATAATAATAATTGTAGGAACATGTAACATGTATTCATCTATTAAATCGTGAATCAGTTCAAATTGTAAACCACATTTTTTTGCATGCCTAGTAGGCTAATTCTGTAGACACAACTTATATTCTACCATCTTGTAAACTCGGAATTACTGCAAATAAATAATTTCATTTCATTCTGGCATCTGTCAAAGTCGACCAGATGGACTGTGCTGATGATGACCTCGTAGAGCGAGTCTACTTGAAGATATTAATAAAATTTTCATCAGTCCGTGGGTTTGACGATCATTTTCCGGTCATCCTGACGGAACTGATAAAGTACTGAGGGTGTACCTTCCCTCTTATATTAGTATTTCGATTTTGAATTCAACGAGTGTCTTCAACTTTTGATGCGCGCACTTACAACTCTTGACAAGTTTAATTTGTTACAAGGTTTTTATAGCTTATTAGCTTTTTACTGTTGCGATTGCCACACGGGGCAGCACGTGACGTCATTCTAAAGCAGGAACGGCGCCAACGCAACGCGGGGTCGGTTAAAGTTTACGTAAAGCTTCGTTTACCAAAGCAACCGCGCGTTTTTCGCTTTATTACTTCAAAACGGATCGAGACAAATCATATCCGCATCCGCACTAAACATTCCTGTCTCCACCTCGTCGATCACTTTAAGCTACTAAGATCTTCTTCTTTCTCATAAACAAAGTTATTAGACGAAAGAAAAAACAATACTCCTCTTTGGCAGCATTCGATGGCCAGACTCGTATGTTTAATCTAAAATTTTAATGACCAATTTTATGGTTTAGTCTGGTCAACAGACTTCGTATGTCTACTTGTCAACATAGCATTTTATATATATCTGAAATTATTATTATTATACAAAACTTGTTGGAAAGTAAAATAGTCTGAATGAAGTTAAAGAGCAACATCGAACCTTAGGGGAGAACGGGTGTTATGTCGCCAGAGCGTCATTATAACGCTCGCCCGACACAAGATCTCAAAAGGATAAGTTTGCAAAATAGTTTGCAGTGGTTTTGATTACGTGTTTAATTTGTACCACGACTACTCTGGCGACTAGAGAGTGGAAACTATTTTAATATAGTCCTTTGAAGTGGTGGGTATTCAACGGGTTTCATTATAACGTATACGTATACATAGGTTTAACGTGTTCAGGCATTAGACATAATCAAAGACTTGTGAGATGATATCGCGCGCCGTTAAATTTGCATATAATTATTATAATAAATACATAGAGACATCAAGGCTGAGATCTGTTACAACACACTTTAGTATAGTTGGGTATCTAAGTATACAATTAAAAATAATAATTAATTTCTTACAATGGGTGTTTTACAATGTTATATCTATTAACTTTGTAGTAAGATGTCTACCATATCAACTGGTATTAAAACTACCACGTTTAAAAATTCCGTTGGTAGATTTATTTTCTGTAAAAAAAACCTGTAATTAAAGTTCACTTCGCCTAATGGTCAAAGAAGACTTATAAAAGACTAGACGAGGTGTGGCAGTTTACGTCACCGGGACATGTTTACTATTTTGCTAGATATAACGCAAACGTGGGCGTTATTGTTTACATAGAACCCTAGTCGCCGCAAAGCGAACCTATTTGTTCACCTATTAGTATTCGTTTACAGTGAATAAGCGGCATTAGAGCGTGATCGGGTTTGAACCCCTTGAACAGGGCCCTTGTCGCTTCAAAACATTCGAGTGACAGGTGACAAATCTATAGTAATTAGTCAGTTTTGTTCGTATACATCGAGCACACATGCATGAATAAATTGGGACGATTAATGAAAAAAGTGCATTAAATAATTAACGTGTAACCTAACCCCCGAGTTCTAACTCCCGTATTCTAAGACACTTTCCTTAACTCCACTCTTCACTCAAGGTGCGTGTGTCTCAATTTGCTTTTTATAGTTGACATTTGGTGGAAAGAGACAGACGTTCCTTGAGTGTAAAGTGGAGTTAAGGATACGTCTTAGAATACGGGGGTGAATCGTGTTATCCATTCCACTTTCCCTCAAGGAACGTGTTGGCTCTTTCCACCAAATATCAAATCAAGAAGATAGTGCGCGGAATGTAGAGAGATAATAGTGGGTTCAATGTTCGAAATCCTTTCTGCTTTGCACTACATTACAAAAATAAATAAAAAATACCATCACGGGTGCCTTTTTGGCTCCCAAGAACCGTTTTTAAACGGCCTCAGGGTGGGTACCCACCGGAGGGATTAACTCGTCCTCATTTCGCCGATGGTATTCGAAGGCAACACCTAACAAGTGGCGAGCTTCTAGCGGTGTTTATGGTCACCCATCCCAGGTCCGGCCTTGTTATCAGTTGCGCAGTGACTTAACCACTAGCTGGGACCGCACACATTATAAAATTGCTTATAGTATCAACAAATTGTAATATAGGTTGAAGAACAGATTTTACGTAGTTAATTAAAATTATTTCGCCTCCGCTCACGCTCAAACTGTGGTCTGCCACGAAAAATAAGACGTGAACTCGCCGCGTCTGCCTTTAGGGTAAATATGGACTCCCTGGCAACCGCTTATTTGGCATTTGAAACTTTTTAATTGTAGTGTTTACTCTTTCTTATGGTTTTAATGATGTTTGCGACAAACAAGTAATTAGAAATGAGGACAACTAGAAGAATCGATTTGTAACGAATGTTTCCTTTCATATGAATCATGAAGAAGTTATTTTATTTTAATAGTAATTTAACATCGTTAGGCGCTGTGGTATCGTAAAACTTAGTCATAGTAATGATTATTGTCATTATATGGCAGACTGGAAATCATTTTTCATTTAATCCTTAATAAAATATACTGAATATAAAAAAAAAAGTTAGGGATTTTACTTAGACAATTTGAATTGCGGTGGTGGTATTTTTGACAATCTACAGATTTGGTTGCTCAATTATTTTCCTGCGATTTTATAGTGTAGCTTCATACGATTCCTTACGAAATTCAATTCAACAGAAATTTGCGGGGAAACGTTCGCAACATGGAATTTGATAGTGCGGACTAATCCTTAGAATAATCTAAATATGATGAAAATCATAGAAACTAGTTTTATTATAAATACCGGTACCTAGGATAGGTAGTTCATAAACTTTTATTATCTTCGCAAACGTTACTAGAAATGCACTTCGACTTTTTAATTACTTAAGTTGCCGCGATGGCTGTCAACAGGCTAACGAATTAAATTGTGAAAGAAAAACAACAAGTAGGTAGGTATCTACTTAGTATTATTAATGATCTGAACTCTATTTAGGTACTAAACCCAATTTTATTTGATTAATACTTCACTATAACTACCTGTTACATTAATTTTATGTTACATTAATTTATAGTTGAAAATACGCGCCTAATATTTTTTCAAGAAAACGTTCGTTTACGTTTCTATAACCAATCGTAAACTAACGTAAATGGCCCAGTAGTACTTAACAAATTATTCACGTGAAAATATTCGTATTTTTTTTATTAAATTAAATACTCCTTGTAGAGGACATTAAACAAAGAGCCTAACAATTTTGACACGAAAACATTCTGACAGGATCTTTAGGTGAGTAAATTAAAAAAATCTTAATTGTTTACTAACTGGCCCGCGCAACTTCGTCTGCGTAACTTTTACCGTTTACGCAGAGCACGCAACGGAAGCTCTCAAAAGGAACCAATTTTCCTTGTTTTTCCAACATTTTTCATTTATGCTCCGCTCCTATTGGTCGTGATGTAATATCCAACACTTAAGAATTTTCAAAATTGGTTCAGTAGATCCAGAGATTACCCCCTACAAACTCACAAACTTTACCTTTTTATAATATTAAGTATAGATATAGATTGATTTATATTGTGGCCTTATTCAATGGCGAAACATTCGCATATTAGTTTGCTTAAAAATTACCACACGAAACGTAGTACGCGAGGAACTGGTTGTTTTTACAAAGAAAAAACCCGGGTTGTAAATTTCGATTCTTTGTTGGCAACAGGAAAACCACTAATTGTTCGCCTTCGAGCTCTATTTTCGGAATAAAGGTCCCAACTGTTATGCCAATTTGTAAATGGACGTATGTTATATTCGTTGATTGATTTTTTTTTGCATTCGCATTTTTTTTTTACTTGTGAAGCTATTATTTAAACGATTGTAGGTAATATCTAAAGGAATACAAACATTCACATAATATAGTTCTTGGGTCGATAAAAGTATATTTTAGTAATTTTTGGCAGTAAATTGTCTTTAAACTACAAGTGTAAACGTGGTAGATTTTGAGGAAACACGCTTTTACTGGTTCTCAGGCGGGATAAGAAAGCAGTTTTGACCTATTAATATTCTATACTCTTTTAGTAAGAAAATAGTTTCTTGACTAAATAAAATGAAATGATTCGAAAACGCCTGATTCAATTAAATGTAAATAACATGAACTTTTTCGAAACTAACCCATTTCATTTAATAATTTTAAACCCGAAGGTTTGACTGTCAGGTAATGACCAACGGCATTAAGTCCGCCTTTGTATTATGCAATAAAGTTTTACAAAAATAAATAGATAAAAAATCAAGGCATATAAAATTTTGGCTGTATTCTACTAGGTTGTTTTGATTGGAAATTTACTATACCATAATTTCGCAACAGACATAATTTTAATAATCCAGAATTACCTGTCCTAATAACAATAAAGAGTTAGGTATATTACAAAGTAGTTTGTATAATTTTAAACTTATACATATTTATATGAATGGAATCTATATAGGTCACGATTAACATATTATGACACCATTATGTAGTCTGTTAATAATAGTGAATAGCTAGTCAGTGCTGCATAGTTATACACAATGTAGCTAAGTGGGTTATATCCGTAATTTTAATCTTAAAATTTATGCCAGACGAAAGACCTTTGAACTAAATCACATAATTATGATAAATCGATAACTAATGCATTAAGGTTTACTGATCCTAATTAGGCTATTTTTTTTTCTTAAATACATTAAGGTATCTGCATTGTTATCTTAATTATAAAATATAAGAGGATTTATATACAGGTTGTTTTGCCACAACACGTATATTTCCTTTTAGTATCGGCCATACAATTTTTTTTAGATTAAATTTCTTTAAAGTACATAAAGGTATACACATCGCTTAACTTTTATACTAAACTCGCGATTAAGGCCCCGCCACTCGTCTAAAGGTATTTTTAGAGTAATTTTAAGCATATATGCGTTTATATGATTATTTATTTTTAAAGATAAAATACCTACCCATTTTATTTAAAAAATGTGTTCTATAAGGTATATAAAAAATCACTGTAACAAAAAACTAATATACTGGGTGTATATTCATATAGTTTTAATATAATTTCAATGAAATGCAATCTTATAAGTTATGTATATCGGTGCCTCGTATCTGGTGTGAAATTCAAATAAAATGTTAAACTCGCTGCTTGTGCCGATATGAACGACGACGACTGATACGTGAAATCGCCAGAGTTATCTGAAATTCAATAAAGCCCTGTAGGATTATGAAGTCTGAGTTTCGCAATCGTTTTAATATAGCAAATGACTTATTGTACTGGTTTTTAAATATTAAAAGGTTCAGAATAATAACTTCATTTAATATTTGCTATCGCCGTGGGAAAAACTCCCGAGTTAATGTGTTTAATAATAAAATATGTAGGACACAATCATATCACAAACTAAGCTTGGACTATGTGTACACTATAATACATAATAAATTTTATAAACACCCAGACCATGGTAGAAAATTATAGAGAAATTATTAGTAGGGGAATAAAAATTGTCAATTTAATAGACTAGGTACACTTCATAAGATTCATTTATAATTCACTAGCCCGTGGAACCACCGACACGCGAACTAAACGTTTTTTTTCTGTGAAAATAGCGAATTAATAACTTTCCTGTAAAAGGCAAAACTGAAAAAAATATGCCTTTGATATCCAGTTGAAATATTCATTTAGTAGAATCAAGCCGCGGTGGTCTCCTGTAAATTGGTTTTGCTTGTCGTAACCTCGTTTCAGGGTTCCAGCGTTTCCTCATACCGGGTCCTGATAAAACGTTTTTATCTAGTAGGTGGTTTAGATAACATGAACGTTACACTCGGGCTAGAGATAACGGGGCAGAGTTGATTAATAATAACTCATTTTTTGTGAGTTTTTGTATTTTAATAAAACATATTAAAAGGTAAAAACAACTGATTTATTTTATACTTTATGTTTAGTAGAAATCTAATAAATATTTTGTTAATGATTCTGTTCTGAATTAAGCTAAAGTCGGGTTTTTAAAACAATTACCTGCGTATTTAGAGGAATTTAAAAGTTATAGGTCTACTTTAACTATACAATGTTACTGTTAAGATATTACAGATGTAATGTTATTTGAATAAGCAACATGACGTCCAGCATTAATGTTTACAATGGCTGGCTACAGCAGCTGTCGGTAATCATGAAAAATAAAACAATTTCAGGGTTCCGGAACTTATAAAACTGAGATTTAAATATGCATGTGCACGTATTATATGGAAACCTTTTATCGAATATTTGTTTTACCCGGTAACAACGTAATTCGTAACCTGTTAAAAGTATAGGGAAATCTACTCAACTGTTTTTGTTATAAATTAGTGTTCTTGATAGGTTTCAGTTGCCATTTCAAGGCTTCTATGCTGCATTACCAATTATTCGTAATAAAATTCTCTTATTTTATCTTTAATTATTTTTCTTCGTGCTAATTTTGGCTTGTACTTCTGTGTACGGTTGGTTAACGGCAAGGTGTAATAATCAAGTTTTACCACAAAAATTCACCCTTATTATAAAGACAGTGCATGTGGGTTGTCTGTACCTCTAACAATCCATGAAAGGCATATTGGTAAGAATATTCTACGGAACTCGAGTGCGCGAATAATGGTCGGTCTTACCGCTCCGCTTTTTCTTTAAAAAGCCATTCTTATTCGTGCCTCCGAAGGCGCAGACTGCACTCGGCAGTTGATGGCCGCCGATTGTTTTCAAAGAGTGTATTATTTAAGAGACTGCAGGTGGTGTATATGATCCCGGGCACGAGTCACCCTACCTTTCTTTCACCTGCTCCGAATGCACTTTCTTACATCGAGATGCGGATCGCCCAACCCCTTTATTCGCGCTGAATTATCGCATCTCACAAAGCTGACCCGCAAGCACGCACGGGCTAATTCAGACGCCCCATATAAATGTACTCTCGCTTGCTTTCGCCGTCATTTGTCTGTCATACAGCCTTTGTCTGATTTTACCTACTTAACCGCGAGTAATAATCTAGAAAATTGCCTTCTTGTGCTGTTTAAACTTACATTTGTTTGATGGTGACCAGAATGTCAAGTCGTTTACTATTTTTAATCATATTGTATTTACGTTGTGTAGGGGCCGTATTGTACTTTATGCATTATATATCAACTCGAATGTCAAAGGCATAATTTGACATATTTTGTATGGAACATTTTAACTTTGATATGTAATTAAAATTAATTGATTTAGTAGAATCAATGTACTTCCCATTTTGTCGTTTCAAATTAAGTTATTCTGATATAAATAGAGTTGTTTTTTAAAGCTATTCCAAGGGTTTTATTTTCGGTATTTTAGTAGGTACCAGATTTTTTTTTTTTATGTCACATTTTAACAATAAAATAGTGTATGGGCTGGGGACCAGTATTGTTCATTCAGTACTTTATTTATAAACATTATTATATTTATTTTAAGTTCGTTGACCTTTGCATCGATTATATTCCCCTGTAGCAGTAAAATTTAATTTACAATAACAAAGTAAGTTATTGAGATCTAGCCGCAATTTATTTTTACTGTCTGTCCTATCATTTTTAATTAAAGTTGAAATTGCATTGATAATGTATATCTCGCCTTGTTTTCCACCGTACTAGAGAGAGAGGGCATAAGAGGCCTCGAAAAAGTCCACAATTGACTTATTTATATAATTAATGAGTTTCAAACTTTACAGACATGGTCAGGGTGAATTTCTCAAGAGAGCTTTTTTTTTTCAAAAGTAACCGGTTTGATCCCCGGCTTTATATTTTCAAAATTTCTAATGGTGCAGTTTTAGTTATTTCCCGGGCTCTTTTTATTTTTCGTTATTATATCTCGTAGTTTTGGATTTGGCCATGACGGTGAGCCTTAAAACTCACCTCAAATTTATATAGAGTTAATAATAAACTAATATCATCACCAAACCGCCTAGACAGCCCAGGGTACCCCAATGGAGGGATTTTAATCCCACCTCGTCGTAGCCGATGGTACGAGTCTACATTTTGAATCAGTCATCTATAAACAGTTTTACAAGTTGGTATAGTGAAACCGGGACCGACAGCTTAACGTGCTCTCCGAGGCACTATAGTGGTGTTGTCAAACAAACGTACATATTTTTTTAATTAAATACTCATTGGTACATACTGGAATTCTAACTAGGGGCCGTTTGATTTTAACCGAGTTTAAGTCTAAGGTTTAACCAAATCGGCCACCACGTATATAAATACCTATAGAGTTTTAGTACTAAATAAATAATACGAATTTTTTCATTAACGTATTCTAGTTTTATATAATTTTTGTAACGAGTTTAATTAATAAGTTTGCGGGACTACTCAAGCCTGGACATGGTGTAGAGTGTAGATGCATTTCTTTATTTGTTCGTCATATCTACCGGGCGGTAAAGGGGGGTTCTTCCCCCTCAACGTACGTGCGGTTCCGCCCTCGAGAACTCATCTATAGTCGCCAGTTATTTGCGACGAGCGGTGAGCAAAACTTTTTAGATCGTGATCGCACATCACTTAGGACTTTCCACATATCTCACAATTGCGATGAATATTAGATTTGTCGTCTCCCACCACTTGGCCACCCTCATGTCAGTTTCGCACCTTATTTTTTTATGTCGCCGTGGTACCAGCTACCCATGGTAACTTTAGTTAGAAGCTCGACTATTGTGTTTCCATAATATACTTGTTTATAGTTTGTTTGCATCATTGCTTATTTTAACTGATATTTTAAATTTACAGCTGCATCTCTTAGTCCCTTTACAGCTGCATCTCTTAGTCCCTTTACAGCTGCATCTAAATATTAAATCGATTATATGTGTATTAATTGATGTCACGCCTTACTTACAGCTGTATCTTAGCCCCTTTACAGCTACATCTGAATATTAAATGATATTTAAAGTATATGTTGAGTGTTGTAAACTAACACGCATCAAACATTTGTCACTAGTACTTTTACAATGGCAATGTTAATATCAGTCTATTTTGTTTGATATTTTACTCGGTATAAAGTGAGAATTAAGCATTTGTTCCCTTTTAATAGTTAATAGTTTAACTGGACGACATTCATTAAAAGGCCTTAGATTTAGATATTAGAATACAGACTATTTTAGTATTTGCTTGGTGAACTAGATTTCTTGCAGACGTCCCGAGTCTATTTCTGATTCTATTAACGTACTTGTCCCTTCCCCTATACAACAAACGTGTAAATATATCGGAAACAAAGTTTATTCAATTTAAGTTATTAACTATAGACGAAATTAACAATCTTGTTAAATATATTTCAGTAGTTTTTAATCTAAATAGCGTTAGTTATTTTCCATTTTTAAATATACATGTGCCCTGCGATTTCACCCAAATTTAATTTAAATCTGTACGAAAAATAATACAAAAAATCAATAGAGCTTTCTATTTCTATTTTTTAAATCGGTTCAAAAGTTTTCTAGTTTATCCAAAACAAATAAGGGAATCTTTTCTTTTTATAGTAAAGATTAGGTACTTCATATTTTTAACTTTTAAGACTTCAGTAGTATTACCATAAGTTACAGTCGAGTTGAGATCAAAAATGATGTCTTGAAATAATATTTCCATAATTTATAATATATATATATATATATATATATATATATATTGTAATTAATTAGGTACTTAATTTAGTTATGCTATTGTCAATTCCAACAACGCTTATTCAATTTTTGTAATACCATAAACATTTTTCTAGATCTCGACTCCGAATGAGATCTCACGGTATCGAAGTTGGTGGTTACCCTGCAGTTTCTATTATAGTCGCTAGTAAATATAGATAGGGTTCAACCAATAGGAACGCTTTATTTTTCAAATATACCTTTTTTATTGCCTATCTATAGTAAAAATTATTTGCAAAATCTTGTGGTAGAGCTACCGATATGAGTAAAAGTATTTAGTTAATAGATATTTATTACAATTCAATGCAATCAAACAATGTACCTACTAGTATTGTATCATAATATTTCAAAAGGAATGTTTGCGCGTGAGTGAGAGTATGTACTATATATAGTATAGTTATCGATGTGTGGGTAATGGTGATTGTTCGTATCTATCTATATGATCAGCGTTTCCGACGCGGCTCCTAAGGGAAATGATTCATTGCAAGAAATTCTCAGAACCCATGCCTGTTGTGTGGATGAAGTGGTGTTGTTTTTCCTTTAGCTGGTCAGACACGAGAGATATAGAAGTATGCGTGAATGGAAAGTTGCAACTACAGTTGATCTAGCTAGTTATACTAATAAAATCAGCGGTGCAAGATGTCAGAGCTCAAAATTTAATAAACAAATCTATAGTAATATTATAAAGAGAAAAGATTTGATCCGAATAAAATTCATTACTACTAAATCGTTTTTTTTTAGTCTTAGGTCCCTGGTTCAAACCCCGGTGTGTACCATTGAGTTTAATCTAAAAAAAAAAAATATTTCTTTAATAACGCCACTATAAATAGTACCTCGGAGAGCTCGTTAAGCTGTAGGACCCAGTTTCACTATACCAACTTGTGAAACTGTTTATAGATGGGATATTGTTCGGTGTAGACCATCAGCTATGACGTGATGATTTTTATTCAAATGTGTAATAAGGATGTGCCGCGTGCTCTGTAGGGTTAATGTACTATTTTGTTTCATTCTCTGCGATCGCACTTTAGGTTCTAACTTAGTGCCAAGGCAAAAATATGTAAAATATCCTACATATTGAATCTGGACTTGGTCACCTAAAATGCCAGCTCTATCTTGTTGTTTATTCCTGTGGACTGATAAAGGATCCCGCATCCTCCTGGCCGGTAACTTAATAATGTGAAAGTGGACGGTTTTATTTGGAGTGGACATTTTGATGAATGAAATTGCGAGTTTGCGACACTCTTGCTTGCCCCCCACACCACAAAAAAGGGGGTGATAAGTAGAAGCCACTGCCTGCGTGTGAGAGTGACGTAATGTGTCAACCTCTATGTTTGATTAATAAACCGAACGCGGCTTGTTTGTTGTGATTCATGAAAATTAATTTGTATAGCTGTTTACATAATTGAACAGAGATTCTATTGAAATGTCGCCCTAACTGAAATCTTTAGAATTACAGTTTTGGTAGGAACCATACTCCAAGATCGGAGGGTCTTGATCTCTGGACTAGCTAATAAATTTTGATAATACTAAATCGTGGTACCAATAATAGATTTAAGAATTTTAAACCTGTATTTTAGCTGGGTCCAGACTCATTCATCATCTATATGTATTTTATGTATGATTCCATCGAAGCCTCTACTAACTTCATCTTTGAGTATCGCATTGCAAAGTTAATAATGTCTCCATAATTATTAAGTAAAGTTAGTTATGCTACCTTGTATTAAATGTTGATGCTTCAGTCAAAGTTTGGAAATGAACATTTCCCTAATGTTTGCCAGAAACTAGTTCGTAATTTAGAAACATGTCAATGTGGCTGGTGCAAGTCTTGACACGGCTGCCATGGCCTTGGGTATTGGAGACAATGTTTAGTCTACGCTTTGCCATACAATATCGACTTTTGTGGTTATACCTTTTATGGGATCGCTATCGGACAGACTGGCGCAGGCAGGTATATTATTTTATTTTTATAGCCCTCTTTCTATACCTACTTATGGGTATTTATAAAATTAATAATTGCACAAGCTAGCTATTCATTGTAGTGTAACTTTAGGTTTTATTACTAATACTAACTAAAATATACCATTAACAATTTAATTTGTTTCGAGTTTTTTGTCGATAAAATAAAAAACTCTTTGAATCAAAATCCAATTGACCGAATACAGCTGATTCTAAATTTCTAAAAAATAAATAGCTATGGAGTAATTGTATGAAATTTTCCCCTATTTTTATTCGTATTGCTTTTGTTGGTGTAGGTATGTATGGGCTGGGGTCGGCGTATTTAATAAAGGATATATGCGGGTGGACGGTTCACCACTGCCGATGCCTTGTCCACCTGCTGAATGACCTAGTTCTCAGACTTAGGGGGGTTATGTCATCGGTTCATCATCCTTTCCCAACAGCGACCTTTGAACCAGCAGAGCGTGCGTTCGACGCCGCGCCGCCACAACCAATGCTATTTATAGTAATATACCCCTTTTGCCTTCATTATTCAATTGAATTAAAAAGGTAATTTGTTAAATATAAATTTGTTTAGGGTTCTCTCTAAAGTTTAGAATATTGTATTTACCCAATTTAGGTGATTCAAGCTATGTAAGATCATTGCTTACTTCTTGTAATGGTGTCCCTTCATACAAAGGCGCCATTACGAGCGTTGTTTCTTAGTGTGACTAGTTTACAGTTGTATTTCGTTTGATATAAGTATAAAATTTTACTTGAAGACAGCTTAAATATCGTAATGACGGATAAAATGATGCGGCTTTAAGTAAAGAAAAGTAACTTAACCGATGTTGTGATCCTCGTTGAGGTTCACGCGGTCTAGACGAGCGTTTCCTTTATAGTTTGTTGACCCGTGCCCCCTTGTGTACAATACAATGCTGTGACGTATCGGTTCACACTTGCGACATTGTCTATACTAATTGAATGATGAATGTGAACTATTAGGTTTTTCGGAAAATTCTTGCTTCGAGTATACTGAAACTAACTACCCTTCTTGTGGTTACAAAGTTCAGAATTTTAAGCGATGATAAAATTATTTCTTATTTGCAGTCTTTTTCCTTGTTTTATTTAAGTGTGATCTTTTTAGTTACAGTACACACTAATGTTAGTAAAAATGTGCAAATTATACTAATTGCGTTTTCGTAATCAGTATTTAAACAAAATCTGTGGCGTAATTATAAAGCAGCCAAAGCGACAGCGATATGTCATGCGTTGTTAAATTGAATTGTCATCGTATTAATTTCATTGTTATAAAGGCTATGACAATGACAGTTCCAATTACAAATAATCGCGATAGCGATCTGTCAATTTCGTTTCATAATTAGGCAACAGGATTTAATTGTTTTCTATAAATATATGTAGTTTGTTTTAGAGGAATTTTAGATACAAAAGACGAAGTTTCTTATCCCAACAATTTTTATTATAATTTTTAAGTATTGCATTTTTTTTTTAAATATAAACCTGCTAAATAACAACTTAACTAATAAAAACTTCACTATATTCCTATTACCTATATTGAAACAATTTAAAATTTAGAACTTCAATTTTAGCGCTGGAACATCCTTCTAATTCCACTTAGCAACTTCATTGTTGGGTAACTCTAGTTGGCTGTTCGCTCACGTGGAGTATACGTTGTGATGATGTAAGGTATGCTTGCTTGTGTTATCAAACTAGTTTCGTTACATCTAAGTTTCTTGATACTCCCTAGTCTCTTGCTAGCGAGTTGTAAATGATATTCTCTTGCTAAGTTTGATAGGTAAAGTTTGAGCTACATTTAAAGTAAACCACTAACTAGGTACTTAGTTTTGTTCAAAGGTAGTCAACTTGGTCGCAGGCATATATATTGTGCGAGATTTACTTGAACTAAAAATATGCCTATGAAAACGATGTCTAATCGAAGCGTTATTATAATCTCTAGACATTGCAACCTTTGTATGCTTGATAATTCGAGAACCACTTTTAATTTTTAAAACAGATTTTAGTAATTATTTTTGATTGTTGTAGTTATGTTCCCATTAGCATTTTATAATGGTTATTATTCAATTTAATAAACATTCTGTTGAGCACTCTAGTCTGGTCCAGACATAGAATATTAACGCGGGAATAGTTACTTTGGTGGGACCACGGTACCCACTGAATTAGATGAAATAATTATCTACAGTGACCGTGTATGTCGAGCTGATTATGTTGATTAGTTCGGGGGGTGCCAGCCCGGAGGGTGCGAGCTAGAGGGGTGTGTCTGTACTTTGCTATTGGCGGTCGCCCCTTAGTGAGACAGAGACGCACTACCTGAGATGCAATGGGCTTTTAACCAATGATTGTAGCAAACCTCAGGGCTATTGCTCAAAGATTTAGTTTTGACTCTATCAAGGTCCTTAAGTTAGATGACTTGACGATTCAATTATACCAATACTTTAAGAGTAGGGATTTTTGCAAACACTTGTTGAATGAAAGTTTTAGATCTGCGACCTGTAAACTAAACGTGAATCGTGTATTTTGTTGTATCCCTTTTACCTTTATAGTGCCTATTTGAGCTATATACATTACACTTGATGATCTAGGTAATGAAAAAGGTTTCAAAGTAGAGGCATGGATGGAGAATAAAAATTTCGTGCTATTGAATTATAACAAATAACTAAGCACCATTACATGCTGAATGAACAAAATTACATTTCCAGTTCTTCATCTTCTCGGTCTATTTAAAACATTCGTCTCAAAATTCATAATCTGATGCTACGTCTTGAAATGGAATGGTTAGTGAATGCAAAACACGTGTTGTCATAAAATGTTTATATTTAAGGAACTACAAACATTTGTCTGAAGAAAGCCAAAAACGTAGTGGCCAAGTTGGTTAGACCTTAGAATTGAAAAGACTACAGTTTAGTCCCTGGTTCAAACCCCCTAGGGTACACGTACATAAAGCAAAAAAAATATCATTTAAATATACCTACTATACTATTATTTAAATTGTTCTTCTTCAAAGTAAATTCAATTAATTACCTAGTTCTCGATGAATAAGAATTTAATTTGAAAACTTGTGAGAAGTTGTAAACATTGGAATCGGTTAGCTATCAAATGGAAATGCTTTAGTAGCTTCGATGGCGGAGAAATGTCAGCGTTTGGTACTCGAGCACGCTAAGACTTTTATCTCCTAAGTTCAATCTTCTTTAAATTTTATTATCGTCGATGCCTTTTGAATTGACTGGAATATTAGTATAGGAATTGATTTCACAATTTTATGTAATAAAAATCCTTTGAATTTTTGTTTGCAAAAAATATATAATTTATTCGCAAATGTCGCGCAGATACGCTAAACGCGCGTTTGTATCGCTTTGTAACCGCGTTAGTCTTTGGAATAGATAAAGGTTGTTTTCACACTAAGGAACGTTTTTTAACTGCATTCGTAATCGCGAACTCCGCGTTATCCATACAATTTTGTATGCAGCTATTTTTAGCTTTAGCACTTACAATAATACTCAATAACTGTTTGTCGCAGAATTAATTTTATTTTTTCAAAATAAGAAAAAAAACTTTTATATTTTGGCTTGTTCCGTTTAGCCCTCAAAAGTTAGCCCCTACATATTATTTTCCTGTTTGCCCGGAATAGGTATTCCGCTTTGCCCTCAAAATAGCAGGTTAAAAAAAATCGCGGTTTGCCCCTAAGAAATCTTCGATTTTTGCGTACAATTACGTACATAGAAAAAAATAATTTCTACCAACGCAACGCAACGATATTGGAAGCACGTTTGTATGGGCGTCAAGTCGACTCAGCGGCCAAACTCTCTTTTTTATAACAGAAACTTTAGCTTGTCAAAATTACGAAAACCTTTTTAAGTGACATTGATCAATCAAAAAAGGCATTACGTTATATATACCCTTATGTGACAGGTGCTTTTGCTTGGACAGTTTTTAGCATTGCTCGTGGTGACAAATGCACTTAAAGGATTTTGTTATTTTGACAATCTAACGTTACCTTTAAAATCAGAATATGGCCACACGCAAAGACGTAGAATAACACTAATTATATAGTGTGGTTTTGGGCAAATACTATTAGTAACGTAACTCTTACTAGTGCGTTTGTAGAGCTATAAGCGACAAAATATCACTCACTCACCTCTTTTCGTTCATTTATTCATTCAAGGGGTAATTTACCAGTCAATTGACTGGTAAATTACCCCGTGTGAACGAATGAATGTCTTTTGTTAATTTATTTATTCTGTAATTTATTTTTCCAGTCAATTTGTAAATGACTGGAAAAATAAACTATTGAATGTATAAATGAACATTAATACAGAATATTCCCATTTATTACTTATTATTTAGTCAAGGTATTTGAAACACAGTTGACCGTTGTATACAATATGTATATAAATAATTGCATTTAGGCATTTATGTCCAGTGACAATTGTAATTTAACATGACAATTTATAATAAATTGCTCCGTTTAGTTTGTTCTAAATAAATAATTCCAACTGAACCAAGCAATGTATTATAAATTGTCATGGTAAATGACAATTGTCACGTTTATGAAATAGGAAGTTTTCAACGACCCTACCACATAAAAGTAAAAATTAAATCTCAAAGCTATATTTATGATTCCTTTTCTGTTTTTGATTAAATCAGTATAAGAATTTAAATATAATAATTAAAGCTGTTGAATACAAGCGTGTGGGAACGGTATAATATAAGATAGGTATGTTTCTCACTTGCCACAGAATAAAATTTTATGTGGTACTACGTACTTTTGTTCGCACCATTATTGTTATCACAAATTATGCCGCGACTGCAACAGATTATATTGTTTATCTCTGATCCAACTAATAGTTGTGCTCTGTATTGTTCCTATTGTTAACATGATAATGAAATGAACCTTAACACAAGGGAATATTATGTTGTATAAATGTAAACTTGTATACTGAATTTAGCTTTGAGAATTGGTATATTGAACGCTTTTCATATGCTTATTTTATTCTATATTATTGAAACTACAATGAAACTGCAACTTTATCTTTTATATGTTTCCTGAAAACAGTTCGTTATCTTGTATTACAATATTTTATAAGACCCTAAACACAGGTTTAGGGTTATGAATTATGATATTGACAGCAATATCATAATTTATATAGGACGTACAGATGTTGTTGATTACGACAAATAATTCCTAAGAAGTTGGTTCGTGTGATGTTAATGCACATAGTTTTCAGGAATCGCATTCTAGCCCGGGAGGTAACGACACATTTTAGTCACTCATTTCAGCATGGCTAGTTTTCTCTAAACTGCTAGTTTATTACGTGTACATACACAAAACCGAGGTCAGCTGGCATTTACCCAGGGGGAAGCGGATGCTGGAAAGCGCTATATAATTTAAGAAAATTAAATAATTCCATTTGTTTTTTTAACAGTACTCTATTAGATACATATGTCTATTAGTACATGATAAAAAAATCAGTTGCTGAAATGGTGGAGGAAAATACAAGTACGTCCGCTGCTCGGATGAACGTTTGGACGATACGTAAAAATTCTAGTCAATTCAGCAAGCTTGAAACTTCACCAAAAAATATTTATTCTATATACGAGTATCATATTCTATATATCCATCTGCCTCCCCCGCGGACGCTTCAGCTGATTTGGGTTTCGTGTATGTACATGTAATAAAACTATCGTTTCAGAGAAAACTAGCCATGCTAAAATTACTAGCTCTAAAATGTCGTTACCTCCTGGGCTATTCGGTATACTGAATCACAAGGCTCTCTGTTAACTTAGTGTACGCCCACAGTTACCGATCAGAGACCTTAAAGTTTGGTACAAGGGCTCTGTGGATTTGTACAAGACTGCGGATTTCTTGTGCAAAGTGAACTTTGCAAAGCCCGCCGGCATAGACAGCGCTACTCAAATTGATCGCGAAACTTTTAAACAAGTTATTTTACTACTAAAATATTGTATTGTTATCGAAATTTCTAGAGATTTTTTATATAAATCTATAAGCATCCTTCGAAGAACTAGGTAGTTTTCGACTCTATAATAAATAATATTTCTCTTGTCTGCGTTACAGGAAATCCCCAATAATATAGGTTTATTTACTTAATGTGGATAATTCATAGCAAATAAACTTCCGATCGAATGAATCTGCAATGTTACGTCTAACCAAACATTCACATAGTAAGCTATGTAGGTACTTTGACAAAATTCGTTCGTAGAATCGTTTTTTCATTATTGACCGTGTATAACAAATGGACTCTAATATAAACACCGGATGTGTGAATATAGAAGCGCGTACCCAAAAACCTGATGGCAATTAATTGAGATCCAAGGGGAAGCTGGCAGATGACATCTAACGCCAGAAACAGTTAACCTTTTCTTTCATTCAAATTCTATTTTGTAAGCGCAGATGTGTAATTGAAAGAGTAAGCGTCATTCGGAGTGAACGCTCGGCGGTCGTCGCATACGCTAAAAATATTTCACCGACGACAGTAGGTTTATGCTCGGCCTTATGTTTGGTCTACACTAGCAAACAGTCAACGAACTCGATAATGCGATAAACCGCGATTCTCTACTGATTAGACATCGCGGGCGCGTTCTCTAGAAGTTTATTTGAAAAAATAATTTTTAATGCCAATTTTAAAGTAATTTCGGGAACGTCAAGAGTGGTCTGACAAAACGTTGGGATGATTATAGACGCGTCCCGTCATAATCGTGTCGACGCCCTGGTTTCGTAATACCTACACTTCAATAATTATTGGTGTCGTCTCGACTGCTAGCAAGAACAAGTAATAGCACTCGGTATCCGAGCGCTATTTCCTTATGTATTTCGAATATTTAACTATTAATACACATTTATATTTACAGTGAACGATGGATAAATCAGACCTGTACGTGGTTTTTAAAGTAAACAATGCGGGACTCGAACTGAACCTACAAACAACCACAAGTCATATTTAGACTTTGATTATAATTTTGCGTGCGTTTTCAAAAACAAATTAAACGGTCGTGTACGTGTACCCGTGCATATGTGATCCTTAGATGTAATTTTCTTCAGCGTAGGGATTTTGTTAGTTCACAGCGTAGTTCACCTCCTAGAGTGAAGACTGTCAAACAAATTCCATAATATTATGACTAAACGACGCTTCATCAAAATTTCTCCCAGGGTTCTTAAACTTAGGTAGGGTGGGTAACCATACGGGACTGTTACCGTATCGCGTCTGTATTGTGTGTCCCGTATTTGTCTCGTTTTTATACCATTCGGACAAAATACTGAAATAGGCCAGGGTAACTATGAGTTTAGGGTAGCGGTGAATGTTACGACTTTGCACAAAATTTTGGAATATCTTTATTAAGGCAATAGTTTATTTCATCAGACAATTGGATAAACAAATACATGATAAAAACTGATTTATCCATTTATTAATTGGCATTCTAAATTCCCGTCCTAACCTCTGGGCCCTTCCCTAGAGCTGTATGTATTTTCATTAATTTATTCATTCTTTTTTAGTCAATTGAATGGATAAATGAACTAGAATAAGAATTAATAATATAATAATAATATGTTTATTCAGGTGGGCAATTCTCGCGCTTTCGACATTCATCTCGATTCGATATTTTTGAACGAAAAATGGCATATTATGTCATTTTAGTCAATTGCCCACCAGGTAAAGGTACATAGAAATAGTTATTATATAGGTACAATTTTTTTTTAATTCCCATTGATCACGCGTTTTTAATCCTATACTAAGTAGGTAGGTATATGGTTAGTATTTCACTAATATTAAATTTATACTTTGGCGTAGTTGAAACACTGCATTTCGGCATTATATATGTATATAATAAAAACATTTTAGACATTTATAATATTAAAATGTCCCGTATTGTCCTGGAAGTTATGGCAACCCTGTACATAGAACGTGTATTTAATAGATTCCATAGTAGATTCTGTTGATATGAAGTATAGAACTGCTTTTTGGTAAGCCTACTTAGGGAATGTATGCATGGAGGAAATTACTATTTAAACAGTAGAATTTACATAAAATTTGGTATTTAGATCAATCTCACAACGTACCTACGCGAAATGGTACTCCGCGCGCGCACTACTCTATTTATACAGGTGTAAATAAATATTAATTACTCGTATATTAATAAAATTACTTATATGTGTGTATACTGGCTGTTTTCTATATGGCTCAGCTAATCCATAACCGTTACTATAAATAACTCTTTGTTGTAAATTGGTAGCTCGTTGTTGACTTTATCTTTGGCCGTTCGGGGCGCAGCTGGTGCGGGTTGCGTTGCGTACAATAAATAGAAGGGAGTAGTTTTTGGGAAAAAGGGCGCGTCGTAAGAAGACGAGAACAGCTGCTACCATTAGAGAAACGTTAGATAGCTGAATGTATCCCGCTTAACGTATAATCAAACGACCTTTATACATTCATAATCTTTTATTTGCAATTCCGGTGGAGTTTCGGTTTTTCTTTTCAAGCCACCATGCTTGGTGTTGCCGTTTGGTCATGCAAATTTGATTGCAATCTACATTATGTTTTTTGCGCTTATTAATTTTTATAAGTCATTTCCGTTAAATACGTTTCGGTTATTTATAAATTGACGATTGAATTTAAGTAGCTTATTTATAAAACTACTGTATGCCCGCTCTCCAAATTATTTTGATTATTTATAAATAAAAATAATACCAAGGTAATAATACCTTATGCAATATTTATTATAGGCTAGCTAATTAAAAATCGGCAAGCGCGCGCGGTTCTAAAAGGCTGCTGCTGTATATCTAGGTAGATATAAAGGTAGGTCCTCGCAAGGATCACAAATGTTCTGAGTCTCCCTACCTGATACTGTGACCTTGAACCCAGACGTTTGTCCTTCATCCGTTCTTACCTAACGTCTCTGTCTACATACCTACCTAACGCAGACTTCGCTAGCAAAGGCAAAACCATTCTCTTGAATATAAAGTTTTATTGGAATGCCTAACTACTTATGTTTCTCTTGTTTTTAATATCGGTATAATAGGTATCTTTTATATAATAAATAAGCTTCGCTTATGTGATTAATAGCTTCACAACGCTTAGGCACATCCTTATTTTATACTAATAGTGCCCTCTATTGCTGAGTAGCGGAAATACTACGAACCCGAGGAGACCTAGGTATCGTCTAATAGGTACATAAATTTATTACAGATTGCTCTAGTAACGTAAAACAGTGTACTGCATACTTACTAGGTACACTGTTCTGTAAACTAAAATCATCTAAACAAAATAATCTTTATTATACGTATACCTATATACCCTAATGAAAAAATATTTTATTCAGGACTTGGGGGGTTTAAAACTAAATGCATTCATTTAAATATTTTTTTCTCGTTTCTTTTTTATACCTACCTACATCTTTTTAATTGTAGCACTTGTATAGGTGGGCAGGTAAGATCTCTTATATAAACAGTTCTTCAATTTGAATAAACGTATTGGGAATTTGCAATTTCGTAACTTGTAATATAGGTACCTAGTTTATATTCAGCCCTTCCGAGGTCACATGACTTAATGTTTTATCTCCTAGGTACTTATATACAGTATCCATTGAAAGTAATCTTTGTTACCTGATATTAGCTATCTTGATTGGGTTTAGTTGCGTACCTTTTTGGTCATAGTAAAATAGGAGGTAATTCTGTACATGGGCGAGCTTATAATCGTTCCTTTCAATTTTACCGCTTTTCGTTGTTTGAAGGGATTTTTAAGCTCTAAAATATTTTTTTCAACAACAAACAATGCTTAAAAATAAATAAAATATTATAGGCAGGTACATCTATTATACAAAACTTTACGGATAGAAAGAGAATTAGAAAACAAATAATTTCGTTGTTTTTTTTATTTTATAGTCTTTCATCGTGTTTAATACCTATAATTTTGATGATTTTTCGCGCGACAGCGGTCGGAATCAGTCTGCCGTTATGCGCGTTAATGGTCTGCTCTAGGGGGCAGCTTCTTAAACTTCAATTTTGTTTAAATTAAATTCATAAACTGACCGGTCTGTAGGGTACTATAGTTAGTGCCTCGGAGAGCACGTTAAGCTGTCGGTCCCAGTTTCACTATATTAACTTTAAATATGAGTTATTGAGTCTATCTAACATCACGACAAGCTATCCAGTATCCACTTGTTCGGTGTCTACCCTCATTCCATCGGCTTAGACGAGATGGGATGAGGTTAGAAATAAAACTTTGATTGGGAACAAATAGAAACTAATGAATATTATTTGGAACTGTACTGTAAAATTAGATAATTAGGTAGTAAAAATATATTGCATTACCTTTAAATTAATAAAATAATAAAAATCCGATTATATATTTTTGCTTATTTAAAATAATTAAGATAGGTACCTATGTTTTATAATATTTTATTAGCTATATTAAAAGTTCAAAGCAATGGTACCTATGTTTTATAATATTTTATTAGCTATATTAAAAGATCAAACCAATATAAAAGGTAAAGTGTCAGCTACTGGAGCCGTTCGAGCGGACTCGGACTTTCAGGAGTTATAGGGATCTGACCGTACTCTCAACAGCTTTACCGTGGGCACGGGACTCCTGTCAGTAAATGATAAAACACAAGAAACATGTTGTGTTTTATAGTAAATTATAAAACACAAAAAACATGATGTGTTTTATAGTAAATGATAAAACACAAGAAACATGTTGTGTTTTATAGTAAAAGATAAAACACAAGAAACATGTTGTGTTTTATAGGAAATTATAAAACACAAGAAACATGTTGTGTTTTATAGTAAATGATAAAACACAAGAAACAAGTCTTGTATTTTATTTCAGCTTCATTAGAAAGCTCTGTTTTTCGTACGTATCATTCAAGGCGCAAATACTTTTCTTTCGCTAATTTATAAGGGTGCATCTTTTTTATTACCTAACTCAAAAAAAAACAAGTATTTTTATTGAACGCTTCCTTTTTCATTCACTACGAATTATGTTATAATACAAATATAATCATTTTACAATCAAAAAATACTATTTTGTGATTGTAAATTGATGAAATTAAAATACTGTAGGCAGCCCTAGCGCGTGTTTACATACCGTCTGTCTGTATGCATTTGTTTTAAGGGCACTGCATTTGTAATCGCGAACACCGCGTTCTCCATACAAAATTAACTTTCGCACTTTCAATATTATTCGCATTACCTTCGCTTATCGCAGAATTAAAATAATATTTTTGTCGGCCATTTTTTATTAATTTATATATTTTTTCGAAATTATAAAATATTATAATAGGTACAATAAGAAATACCCACAACATTAATTTTTTTGCGTACAATTAAGGATATAAAAAAAATACTTCGACCAACAGAACAGCCAAATTGTAATTGGAAGTACGTTTGTATGGGCTTACAACCCATGTAAGTTTACCCTTTAATTATAACTTTAACGTTATATTGAGTTCATACTATCGAAATGTTACTTAGTCATTATTGTTATCAATACCCTACGTCCGGGTTTTAAGTATTTGTCCGACTTTTTAATGTACCTAACCGTTTATTTTGGCTTAGGTGGGTAGATGGTAACCAGTTATAAAATTATCGATAAATAAAACTTAGGTTATAATGTACCTATTTAATTTTCATCTAAAAAACTCAACAATAATATTTTATTAATAAACGAGACAACATAACATCCTTAATTGCAAACAGTTAAAAATACTAGGTAGGTACTTACCTCACTTATTAAAAACCAAAAACTCTTAGATAATATTCTAAAACAGCTTGACAATACCTAGGGTTTTTGGGGAAATAAAATAAAAATCAGTGCCTACCTATTAATCAATAGAAACACGTTAATATTTTACGCAATTTCTTAGGCACCTAACTATAATTGTGAAATTAAACATAACTACACAAATAAGTTGGTAGGTATAACACTCATTTGTGTAGATTGTCTAAAAGTACTAAGGTACCTATCGTATATATAAATAGCGTATATATATCGTATATATAGGTACGCGTATCTTAAAAAGCATTTCTTCTGACTACTTCTGAACGTATGAAAAAGTGAATAATCCAGCCAAGTCCCTATGTGGCAACCCTAACTGCCTAATGCCACTTAAACTACGTAAAATTAAAATGATAAAAAAAAGTGAGTAAAATGTCCGGATTTACTTATATTATAGCGTCCGGCTTTTTGTTAGTACTTAAAATTACTATATGGTAACCCTAGTCGAAATTACTATTAAATACGTAATATTTCCAATGTACATATATTTTATATCAAGTTAATAATTGCTGAACTTTTCGACACTAAAAACTATATCAAGTAAAAATAACCCAATGGAAAAATAATAAATTGTTTGGACAGCCCTGCCTGTGAACCACTTCACGATGCGTCACCCATTTATGTAAACGCTCCGCCTCAAGCGCCAGCGTGCGCCTTGCTCATCTCATTTCATACTAGAGGTGGGTCGTTACGTGATTTCATTGTAACGTAACGGCTACGTTTCTTTTTGTTAATCACCCGTTATGTAACTATTTATAGTTATTATTAAAAATCTAATTATAAGCAAAAAAAAAAAAAAAAAGCAAAAAAAAAAAAAAAAAAAACAAGAACGTAGTGCCTCGAAAATAATTTTATGTACCTACTTTGCTCTCGAATAAATCTCTAAACAATCATTGTTTTAAATTATTTTCTTACTTACCCCGTGTACCAATATTTTTTTAATATAAAAACTTATTCACTATAACAGCAGTCAGAAAACTTATCTAGATACATTGTACAATTATTTCTTTAACAAATTTTCTTTATTTAAAATTTTCTATCTATTTTAAATTTTTAATGGCGACATGATTCTATTCTATCTAAATAACTTAACAACCACAGAACGCCAGTTCCATCCCCGCTTCTGCACTTAATTTTTTTTATTATGATTTTTACATGTGTTTTTATTTTAATCAATTTTTATCTTTAACAACCAATAGACAGCTAAAGTTTTATTGACCACAAAATACTTATATTCTGCATTATTTAATTTATTAGCGCCATCTCTCTGTAGTAGTTGTTATAAATTGGTTTACTTAGTTCATTATATCACCGCTTTGCGCTATGTCGCTGCTCGCCGACATTCCACAACTCGCGATTTAAACGGACGGAACAAATGTACCTATCTATATGGATATCACTTTGAAACGCTTGTAACGGTTGTAACTTGTAACGATGGAAACTCTTGTAACGTGGTGGTTATTGTTACTTCACGTGATTGTGATATTTAGTGATTTTTGTTATAGTAGTTTTTTCGTGATTGGTTGCACATTCGTTCTAAGGTTTTTTGACGTTGTGTTTTTTTTTGAGTTATTGTTGCTATCCTCGTTTTAGTTTCTTTTTCTTGTATCGGTTTTAAAATATCGTCGTTGCACTCCGACGAGGTGGTTAATGATGTTCACGCTATTGCTGTGATTGGTTGCGGTACGTTCCGTGACGCATTCTTTCTAGGTTTTTTTGTAGTTGTATTTAAAAATTATCTTGTTTTAGTTTTTATTTTGTTTTTTTTTAATAAAAGTATTAAATTTTTGTTTTGATAATAAGTCTTATATCCACATGGCTTATATTTTGATTTTGGACTCATAGTTATGGTATTGGTGTAATCTGACGATATGTCATGTCAAAACGTTTTTTTATTATAACTTATTAACCCCTGGCCCTAGACCCAAAGTGTTTGTACTTAAACGATAGGTATCGATGATATCTAGCCAATGAAAGTAATTTCAGCTTTGTTAAAGGATTTTCGACCTTATTGACAATTGCATTTTATTGGTAGAATTCGATGGTATGCCATCTAATAAGTCGAATGAAATTTAAAAAAAAGGAACTTGATCAATGTCAATAAGGTCGAAAATGTTTTTTCAATTTATCTTGTCAACCGTCGGTCGTAAGCCTATCGTGTTTGTACTCTAATAAAAGGAAATAATGAGATCTAACCCTTTTAATACTCAAAAATCAATATTATGTTTTTTTTTCTTAATTACGTTTTTTTAATTAAATAGTTATTACAAATATAATAACCGTTATTAGTTATTTAAGAAATATCGACTTTACTGTAACTATCTACGTTACGTAACGCTCACGTCTATTTCATACATTGCCGAGGTGCAACGGCGAGCGAACGTGTGCCGCCACTTCGTGGCTAGTTAGGTACCTTCTTTGGGAGGCACCTACTTAGAAAAAAATATATTCCGCTCGACATTTAACCCTCCAACCGCCCACGATTTTTACCCGAAAGATTTCGATTATGGAATTTTAGCACAGTGTTGCCAGGTCGGGTTTGTTATTTTACCCCAGGCTTAAATATTATTATTGTTTTATTGTAAAATTGTATAAAAACTTGTGATGTATTTAATTATTTTATATTCTAAGCTTTCAGATCCTTTTAATTTATATATTTACATGAAAATTCATACCCTAAAAAATACCCTGCTATATTTAACTCAAAAACATGGGGTAAATTACCCCAAGTTGGCATCACTGCTTTAGCACCACCTCGTGGGCACCTCTAGAGAAGCGTTGTATAGGAGCGGGGCGCGATCGCACGGCTCCTCTAACAAATATACTTCACGAACCTGAGACTAGTGATGCGCCCAATTACCATTTATCGATAGAAGTGCGTGAGATGTATAGTTAAGGATTTTTTTTTTAGTGTCTTATCTGTTTTAGCAATATGTCGATATTTGTGACTCAATTTATGTAACAAACACAAATGTACATTTTAAAAATATACTTAGCTATTTTACCTTACATAACCTTAAAAAGTTGGTATATTCAGCGACAGTTGACTATCAACTAAGCAAAATTAGTATAAGAATGAAATAAATGAACGAAAGACGGGATGGACCGGTTCTGTTCCAGGTATTTTCTTAACATTGTTACTATAATGGGGTCTTATCGACAAGGTCACAGCTACACTAACTAGTTGCGTGCGCCCCTACGCTTGTGCGTTAACTCCGCCCAACTCGCGCACTCTTTCAGCGCGGAATGGTTCAGTAGGAGCTCAGCGACGCGTAGTCAAGGCGTAAAGATACGTAACCATTAGTTCGTTCCAGCGCCGATTCGGGGGCCTACGTTCAGTAGTGATCTCGATACCTGGCGCTTTACACGCATCGCGCACACGTGACCCCACAAAATTCAAACATTTTCTGTTAGTCGCTACCATTTTTTAAATATTCGTTATCACGTGTGCGTAAACGGCCCGCGATTAATTTCAAATTTAAGTACAGTGAACAACACGAGTATACTAACATAGCACGCTTTTAAAATTAAACACTACTGCTTTATATCTTAAAATTCAATTCAAACAACTTCAATTCAATAAATACTTAAATATATTGTGGTTTTGTGATTATTATTGTTGTTTAATATGATGGCAAACACACTCGAGCACCAGTTTGGAGAACTAAATCTTTCACAAGATGAAAACGATCAAAGCTTTGAAAACGATGATGATAGTCAAGATCAAAGGTTAGTTTATATTACGTCAAAAATATAATTTGTCGCTAATTGTTTTTACCGAAACTATTTTATAATCTTATCACTGCAAATTTTATCACAAACACTACAGAACGATTACAATATTTACTGAAAAGTATCAAAAGTTATATTTAAAATACTTGATTCAAAAGAACCGGCGGCAAGTGAAGTTGCTGCGTGAATGACGCAGATTAACGTATTTGTGCGAGCGTTAGCGTGCCTAAACAGAAACCTAGGTCTCGATGATCTTGCAATTTGCACTCTAACTACATATACATGCAGTCTGTCTCCGTTTGTATTGACGTATAGAGAATGATGTGTGGGCTGAGAGTGATCAGGGGCAGGATTATATCAATGTTGTTCGGTTTGTCATATGATTATATATAGCTCTATAAAACTGAATAAATATGATATTGGCAGCAATATCAAAATCTTACAATTCGATTTTGATATTAATAATTGGCGGTCACACATCTAGGTACCTAGTGCCTAATTTTAGGTAATACTTATCAAACCTATTCATATGGACTGCCTTAGTGGTCTAGTGATTGCTCCGCGGCTGATGGTCGCGGATTCGATTTTTACTATGATCTTATGGAAAAACAATATACCTACAACTAATAATATTAGTATTTTTTTTTTCTGTACATATTTTATAAACCACCAAGGCAAACGCTTCGTTTGTTTTTACAAATTATCATTTAGTATCGTTGTTTCTGGTACACATAGTAGGTACAAGTCGTATATAGTAGTAATATATAGCCTTGACTTGTGACTAGTGCAATATGTGTAAAATGGTCTAGGTACATATTATTATTTTGCTTAATAGGTGGCTCAAAATAATTAAAAAACACATAATTAAAAATTAGGTAGGTATGAATGAAGTATGCAGTTAATAACTACTCATTTTCTAAATGATATTCTATGCTTACATCAATATATATATATATATATATATATATATTATTTATCAGTTGCATAATTATTATGATATTATTTACTTAAACAAATGTTTTGTTTTAATAATATTGTACAATTTTATTCTTAAGTTTAAATTATTAATTAGTAATTTATTATATCCACCTTGATTATGAATCTATCGAGTAGTAAAAGGGTAATAAGAGGATACCTTAAAAAATACTATCACGCATGATTTTTCATTCAGTTTAATTATTGTACTTTCCTAATATACCTAATCTAATACTTACACGTGCATTTGAAATATTAATAGCCAAAAAATCATTATCGATACTTAATCTAGTTGCGTAAAACGTTGCATCCCTGCACTATAAATGGCAGGAGAATGCGTGGTTGCATAGGTAGAGGGTTTCAAGGTTAAATTAACGCGTGCTTGTTTTTCAAATCTTATTCGTGTGGGATAAGGGTCAAATCGGTGTAATTATTTTTTGTCTTGTTTTATGTTCTTTGTATGGTAGGTAATTATTATGTAGTATAAGTAGGTACTTATGGGCAGACATTAAATTTATTGACCTCTTGACTTACCTATCTATCTAGATACCTAGCAAAATTAAAAATCATTTTTGTGTTGTTGATAGGTACCTACGTACCTAGGTACCTATACTTATAATATTCTATCCCCGGGTCACTAACATGCGCAAAAACGTTCGTTGGTACAAATACATTTCAGGCAGGTTGGGAATTTAGGCGATCTTTTTAATTTATAGTAAAAAGATCGCACGGATATTCGCTAACATTGTCTTACACTTTTAGATTTCAGGTTTTTAGTCTGTGAATTCGCGGGTGTGGCAAGCGTATTTTTAAACATAAAATATAGGAATGTTTCCTTTTATTAAAGTTGCCGTCAGCAATATTTAGGGTAGGTACTTTGAACTTTCCCTCCAACCACGGAGTAGGTATTTTTTTCCACATTTACCTACCTATAGTAAATTAAATAATACTCAAACGTTTAAAGATAGAATTGGTTGGGAATTTCTGTCCCGGTCGTCTCGATTTACTTACAAAATATCCCAGTGCCTAGTAATTTAGCGCTAATGTGAGGTTCTATTGTTTTAACAAATGACCTCACGCGACGCGACCGATCTTTACACAAAAAAGTGCGCGACAGGTTAAGTACCTAGTTAGGTTATAGTAGGCCTATAAACTACCTATTTACATTTAATAAAGTAAAATAACATTTAAAACCAATTAATCAAAAAAAAAATAAGGGTAAGGTACCTACGAGTAGGTCCTACAATTATTAACTTTCTAGGTTTACTTTTCAACTAAAATGTCTTGCACTTTTACGGTTGCGCCATCTTTTGTCGAGTAGAACTATTAGTTAAAAAGCGCCATCTGCCGTGCAATAGATTACTTGTTCATTTTACTTATAAATTAAGCAACGTTTTATAATAGGTACCTAGGTACCTATTAGTTGATTTTTAATATTCAAAAAAAAAACAAGCTAGGTAATATCATTTCAATGTTTTTTTTAATTTACATTGTATAATTATATTCTTTAGTAGGTACCTACCTAAATAAAAGTTAGCATAGGTTTATTGAATAATACCTACCTACTGATTCTTATCTATGACGGCGTTTTCATCCCGTAATTCATATTTCACTGTTTTTTTTTTTAATATAGTTAAGTAACTAGGTACCTACTAGTACCAAGTATTTAAAACTACAAAATAGGTAGTTACCTATTATGGCTGACTTTTTTATTAGTAGGTAGGTAGTTTTCTCATAGCATAGCGGGTATGCTAAGGTACCATTTTAAATCTTCCGGGAATAAGAAAAGGATTTTTTAGATAATTATAATTATTTTATCTTTTAACCTATACGTGCATTCCCGACCAGTTATGTTTATGACGTAAATGTAATGGGAATTTCATGGATTTTTACTTAAAATTAATCTGATTACTAAATGTAATGTATTTTATAACTCTACCTCAAATAGTATAGACACAATAACGCTATAAAGAGGACGGGGAAACGTGGTTCAATTGACCTCATAGCGGGGTCAATTGAAACAGTACGTGGGGTCCATTGAAACACTCAAATATCTTTGGAACAATTTTTATTTTAATATCTTAAACATTTTCCCTTGCTGTAAGTAATAGTAACATGAACATTACATATTATTTTTTATAAAATCTTGGTATTTAGACACTTTTTACGACATTTTTTTATATAAAGATTATAAGTTTAATTGAAAGTTTCATTTAAACTATTTTGGACATTTTACATAATTAATATAGTTTTAATTTAAAATTGAACGAGAATAGCATTTAATAATCGTAGTAAAAAGAGTTGATCATGTTTCTTACAAATGTGCTTAAATATTTTAATCATATACACTATAGTAAAAATAATTTACGATATATATATTTGCCATTTAAATATTCATAATATATATCGGGTTTTTAGATTGTGTTTGTATGGGGAAAAATGCACTATGCGATTTTACTTAAGTATTTGGTATTATTTTTATCTTCGATACAATAAACAAAATGTTCCCTGTATACTTTAAAAATAATCTGGACAGTTGAAACAACGGGACTATTGAAACGATTTAAATGTCTGGTACACTGGTAAATTGTTTCAATCGACCCCATTCGATGTTTTTTACTTCAAGGTAAATAACTATAATAGAAAGACTTGTTAGTAGCTAAGTAAAATACTTACTAAAAATATCAATTAAAAAGGCGAAAGTAAAAATAGTTATAAAAGAAATTAAAGACATTCTGAATTCTTACATTTGGGCGCTAAATTCTGAGGCTCTACCATGGGTTTGCGCATTGTAAAAACGTAACGTATTCATTTACGTATACGTGCGCAACAACCAATAGGGCTGCTTTATTTAGAGGCTCTGTGCCATGCTGCGTCTTTCGCTGGCTTGAGTGAGCGCTAGTGACCAAAAAAATAAACACAATCAACAGACTAAAATGGTTATCGCGCCTTACGCGTAGGTACCGTGGTTTTAGTAAGTGTTGTTTCAATTGACCCCAGTCTACCCTACCTATGCCATCCTTCCTTACCTATGCCATCCTTCCCTACCTATGCCATCCTTCCCTCATATCCATCGAACTAAGCTGATAAACTCTACAACAAATTTTCACTTTAGTCTTAAATAGGAATCATCAACCAATAAGAGAGGTTTATTCGCTATTTAGATCCCTATCAATAGTAACTAGTGACTTTAGTTGAAACTGTTTGCAAAAACTCGTAGTAGAGCTGAGCTACTGTAGTTAGGATTAGTCTGACAATTGACACGATAATTTTGTATTATAAATTGCATTAAAAATTAATGTACATATTTGAATGACACCCGCAGGAATGTTTGTATAGATTGTTTTAAAGAAGCCGTAATTGTGCAGATGGCGCGCACCTGCCGACAGGTGGCAGTGGTTGTGCACGCGCCGAGAGATGATACCGGCCGCCCCGTTTTGCGATTCGATTGGCTCGCTTTGGATTTATTTCGACCGTTTTCGACAGCAGATTCGATCGGGATTGGTTTATTTTTGCCGTAAGCGCAAATTCTGCCGTCTTTTTATAATCCTTAATGGTTATGCGTAGGTTTTATTTTTTTGTCGTGGTAATGCAGTCTGCGTTGACTGCGCAAATAACATTTCAATTAACTAGCAAACCGTAGGGGTTCATTCATTACTTACTACTTGTTCGCTGGTTATATTGAATAGTTGGGTTTGATAAGTTTTGCTTCGACGTGAGTTGGGTACGTGACTTCTAAGTTAAATTTGATTTGCTTGAAAACTGGTTGGGAGTAGTTTGTACAAATAGCTAACCAGGATTCTTGTGTTCGTTATATGTATTCCAGGCGAAGTTGTCGATGGCGCTTCGCTCTTATGTGCCGTGTTTGTTTCTATAAGCATATCTTAGTAGTGAGCCTAAAGGTACGTCTTCGAAGATACGAAATAATAATTTAGCAGCTTTAATTAAATTTATACAGTCCGACAAGTTATATTACAATAGGTACCTATGTAGGTGGTACAGGTACTACGACTGACAGTTTAATAAAATAATTATCCCTAATTTATATTACCTAAATTATTCTAAATAAATCTAGGTTTTATACTAATAAAATTGGTAAGTGGTTCAGGATTTTTTTGATGAAATATTGAGGCGACGAACACTACCTACCTACTAATCAATTTGTATCTATAACAAATGTCAATTTGTATCTATAATAAATGTCAATTTGTATCTATGTAAAAAGCAGCACCAGCATAGTGGTCAAGTTACTGCGCAACTGATAACAAGGTTAAGCAGATGACAACAAGGCCGGCCTGGGATGGGTGACCGCTTTATACAACGAGGCTATTTCATCATAAATACCGCAACAAGCTCGCCACTTGTTAGGTGTAGCCTCCGAATACCATCGACGAGATGAGGACGGGTTAATCCCTCAGCTGGGTACCCTGGGGCCGTTTAAACGGTTCTCGGGAGCCAAATAGGCACCCGTGTTGGTATTTATTATAATTTTTATTTGTATTTATATATAATTTTTATCTAATAATATGCATAATATTGTAAGAACTATTAAGAAATATGTATAGGTATACACTACCTAAAAACTGTCATAGACGTAAATATCTACTTCAAGCCGTAGAAGGTTCTAAATCCCTATTTTAATACTATTGACTTAATTTCATAAAAATGCCTTTTTACGTTAAACAAATCTGGACCATTTTAACGTAAAAAACTTATTATGGACCGTAAAATCTCAAGTACTACTAAATAAGAAAGTCAGTCTATAGAAAGAATCGTAAATTTATTTGACGTAAGTAATTTTTAATCAAAGCTCGCAGCAGAGTATTACCTAAAACCTATTCATTGTTAGAGAATAATTATAATCTAATCAATTACATTCTGGGTAGATATTTGTCCAACTGATGGTAAAATTATATTATCAGCAGATGTTTAATCAAATTGATATTTATAATTATAAAAAAAAAAAAAATGTAATGAGTAGGATAAATTTTAATTATACCTTGTACGCAACAATAACAAAAAAAAAAAATTCGGACCTTTTATTTTGAAGCCTAAAAAGACTTTTGATATAATCTCGTTTATTAAAAGTCACATGTTGTGGTCGAGGTTGCCAACTACATAATCATGTATGCGTAAAGTTGTCTAACATTCTTGTGAATGGACGCCTTGTGGAGCGGGGAAGGGGGAGGGGGGGCTCAGTATGATATCATTTCCTTGCCCGGCCGCCATCTTGTTTGGGTACCGGCTTTCGGTCTCCACGCTGCTTCTTCTAAAGATAGACGTTGCCGTCTATAGGGTTGTCGCAATGAGTTTAGTCACTTAATATGACATGCCTATTTTTTGGTAATTGTTTTGTTGATGATAGATTTTTGCAGCAATTAAATAGGGGTTTAAGAACATTGAAATTAGGGCTTGATCAAAACTGGAATTTCGATATCGAAAAAAATATATACATATTTTTGTCATGTTTTAAAGCGTAGGGCGTCATTTGAACACTGACGTTCTTGAAATTTCCCTGACCAACCAAATTCCTAGCAATTCTTGAACTAGGAGCCTACCGGGAAGCCCATCAACGAACCCATCGAGGCGTCGATCGATAGAAATCGAAACTCAAATGTATGGGATTTGATGTTTCTCTTCAAGAGTACTTATACATTTTCCTATACATTTTTATCAATCGACGCGTCGATCGGTATGTCGATGTAGCTTCCCCCTGTATAACATTTTTAAGGGATTCCTTGAACTCCGGAATTCCGGAACTGAAATGCTTAATATTGAAACCCAATACCGGAATCGAAAAATGGCCCCGATATTCAAGCCCTAATTGAAATAAAGATTTTTGGTTTAGACAACAAATTTCCCACTTCGGAATGCCTTACTCGCGAAATGGCATTGCGTTATTGACTATTTTAAAAAGTTCATTCGGCAAGTAAATAGACAAAGTTTTGTTTTTGTCTAATTTTTTTCGCAACCCTGTTGACTTCACTCTCACACCACTTTCGTTCTCGATACTCGCCGAAGCTGGGGTGGACATTTTTTCTAAATGCTCTCACCATCGTAAACTAGTCAAGCTCAAATTAGTAGCGTTTTTCTAAAGACTTCCTTTTTCGGGGAGTTTATAATAGCGTACTTCCTTCTAATTTTGAATAAAAACTTTGTAACTAATATGATTATCTCGTTAAATATGCATTTAATTAAGATTAACTTTTAACAATGATCATAACTTAACTTCCGCTTGGCGTTTATGAAAAAACAGAATCAAACATTTTTTATATATAATGGAAATGTATTGTTATAAACGAGGCATTATTATGATGAGATGTGAGGTTCTGTACAATTGGTTATCGCTTGTCGCAGCCGGCCGACTAAGATCCGCCTGAGTGGGCTACCGTTGCACGTGCGGTTCGACAACATCGAGCCGCTGCTGTCTCAGTACGGGAACGTCGTACGCTGCGACAAAGTGCTCTCGCGCGACGCCAATACCCAGGCGGTCCATATCATCTACGAGTCCCCGGAGCAGGCGCAGCAGTGAGTATCCAACGACCGCTTCTTGTCGCATTTGTTCGCTTTCTAATCGCACGGTACACGGGATAAACAAAACATTCTTAATCCAAGACAAATTGCATTAGCCCAAGCCTGAAGCGATCCGTATGTATAAAGAAAAAACAAAACAGTACAGTCGAAACAATATCAAGGGGTCTATTCCACTGCTGCGCACGGACACTCTTACGGACGTGAACTTAGCTTTATATTAAAATGTAGGTGAAACAATCCACTCCCAACCCACGGACACGCTATGCACGATCTATTTTTAAACGAAGGTAAGTTCAAGTGTGTATACGACGTGCCCGTGCGCAGTCGTGGAATAGCGCCTTCATATATCAGGCTAAGGTTAAAAGTTTACCATTGGAATTCAATAGTTTCGAGTAACGTGGTGTTTTCATTACATTTATTAACAGAGTCAACTAATTTATTTCTCCAACATATCGCAAAACCAGGGCTATCTAAACCTGGCAACGCCAATTGAACAAAAAATACAAAACACAGAATATGAATAGGTTAAACATCACACAAAAACAATAAAGCGTTTTCTTCTAACTCTCTTATAAAGATAGAATAGAATGTTGGTGTGTTTCGCGACTTTCTTATAAATTATTATTCCAAAATTAGGTTGTGTCACTTTAAGATTAAAAAAAAACATGGCACTGTTATCTTACACATTGATTTTATAAGAGGGTTAACTGTTGTTTTTATAAATTCGAAAAATACAAAAACACCTGGTTTTAAGAATTCTGAGTGCTCCACATTTCATTATGTATATGTATACCGACATAAATAATGCAATTATTTAGTCCGCGTCTTGGATGTCTATATCGCGACGGCCGGTCGGTCGGTCAGTCCCGCCTCATCTCTCAGATAGAGTTCACAGATACCGCCATGGAATACTCTGAATACTCTCTGTTCTCGTCCAATTGTCCGTGGTAAATATACCTACTGTTGGATCCTGCTTTCCACGGACTTCCTCCGCGGCTTACGGGTTTGGGGTGCCACGCAGTTTTTGGGTTTTGTTGTGATTTTCCGCTTTTATTTTTCCTTTTCTATATTTTTACTATTAACATGGGTTTTCCGGGTATTGTAATCATTTAACATTTTGTGTTCTTAAAAATTTCGTCGTGAAATTTTGACAAAATACAAATTGTATCTGGTATTATTTTTCTATAATCTTTGTTTATTATTAACTTGGGTCTTTTCTGGGTATTGTATTTATTTCAGAGCATTCTTACTAATATTATTTATCAGCATTCATTCACAGCCACTTTATAGTTTAAACATGCCCCTTGTAGCAGTAATGTGAGTTTTTTTTTTTAATGTTTACTACCCGGTCAATAATTAACTCTACAAACAATAGGAACGCTTTTTTTCCTAGACAGTTAAATGAGCTTAGTAGAACTTATCTGATTCGTGGAGATTTAATGCGGTTGTAAAGCATACGCGAAAGTAAATTGAAAAAACTCACTGTACAATAGATTCTAACGTATACCAATAAACCCTACCTATTGTTGCATCTATAGTATATTCGTAAAAAAAATATAGCCACGTGAAGTGTTTTGTAACTATTCATGATAGCGTCATAGTGTGAAATAAAAACTACATTAGGACATCCTGAACGGTAATTATAAACATGGCTATTTCAACCTTTTAAGGCATGTAGAGTACTGCACGTAAACCATCATTATTTTGAAGTGGGCGATCACACCACTAATATTATTAACATTACATTATTCTTTATTTCTATTCAAGTATTCTCACATTTAAACCATTTCATTCTCGAACTCGTCTGAACAATATTATTAAAGGCTTCTTAAGAACTTTGCTCTTTGTAAAATGCGAGTGTCTCTGAAGATAAATTAAGGCCCTCACATGGCCGAGTGACCTTGGAAAGTATATAAACGCGCACCTGATTCAAATAACTAAACACAAAACTACACTGTCGTACTTCTGTCGTGCAAAGAAAACGTAGAATTTAACCAGCACATTTTTATTTTCAATACATTTTTTTAATATACCCAATATAAGACCATAGGGCCCTGGTGGCCCCGATTGCCCCAATTCTGGTGCTTTATGTTCGATATATTCCAGTGAAAAATGATAAGTCGCGACATACTTCTGAAATGCGCGAGTTTCTCCCCTGAATCGTATGAAAATAAGACTATGAATTTCAAACCAAAAGCACAGCCTATTTACTAACATGGCTGGATCAGACAAAATAAAGTGATAAAGAAAATACATTAAATCCAAATTAGCTTGGTATTAGGTAGAGCCTTAAGTCGACGGAAGTCAATTCTCTGGTGACACAAAGGATCTTATTCCAAGTGACCGGCTCAAAATGCCCGTCTTATGAAATTCCTAACTCATTTCTCTAGCTTATTTTCGTAGACTGCAACTCGGAATAGGCAACGGCTGACGCTTTATAATGAACACTGTATTACCACTTCTAGTGCTCCAAAATGCATTTCATGATCATTACATAGTTACAACCTCCACTCTGGGAACGCGCGAGTGAAATACTTTAAATGCATGTTCATAATTTTCATTGATTTATGTTCTTTTCTTGTTTTCATTAATGAAATACTTTGTTACTTTCGAAATCTGCTAGTTTTGTTGCGTTTGATTCACTAACCGAATTTTAGTACCACCACGGATTCCTCAGGATACACAGTGGAGATCAGTGGTAAAATGTGTAATACCGCGACGACCTGTAGACTCAATAACCAATCTATAATCAGATTCACACGTTGGTATAGTGAAACTGAGACCGTCAGATTAACGTGCTTTCCGAGGCACTATAATGTTATCAAACAAATGCACATTCCTAAATTAAAACCTCATTATATTTGTACCTGGGAGGGGGGGTTAATAAGCCTTACGGTCTAACCACATAACGGATTTAAATGAATAAAAAAAATAGGATATGCCGAAATCGTAAGGTACGGTCGCGAAGAAGAAATAATTTCGGACAATGACCCCTCAATATTTGTCTTGCTCGCACACTGAGCGAGTTGGCAGTTCTGTTCACGAGTGATAAAGATAGTGGTGAGGGGTTAAAGAACGAAATTCCGTATGTTTCGCGACCGTATTCCGTATGTCCTCTTGTTCATAGAATACATTTGACATGATATTAGACTCACGGTGAATACAATCTTGATGCCAATTAACTATTGCTGACAGTTTTTCTACACTTAAAATAGTGTGACAAGCGGTTAACTTACCTATTATCAAAACAAAATTAATAATATCCATTTAATATTAACAATTGTCAAGAAGTTAAAAAAATATTAACAATAAATATAAGATAGCTAATTTTAGGTTTTGGGAGTAATAAAATCATTCAAAATTATCTAGTGCACGAACATATTTATGTAATTTAATAATTATTTATTACTTACACACACACGCATAGTACTTACTAATATTTCTGTATAGTTGCACAATACTTACAGGTCGATGACCTTTGGTAAAGTAATTAAATAAATCAAATTAACAATAACAGTTAATATTTTATCAATAATGCGCTTCTACTTTGGGAGCGACAACCGCACAATCACGTGTTTTGCACTCTCTTATCTTTAAACCTCACCCCCAAACTACTTTGTAAGTTGTATATGATCAATTTTAAGACAAGATTACGCAAAAGTTGCCTTGACCTAATTGGTTATCCGTTTTTTGTAATTAAATCGTTTAATAAATATTTTTTTAGTATGTCCTAAACATTTCTTATATAATATTTACCACTTAATAAAAAAAAAACATTGCTGGTACTAAAATATACACTTGATTTATAAATTTATCTACTTATAATATATGGTATGCATTTTTTGTTAAACAATTATTACAGATTTAGTTTTGTGGATTTGGAAGGTGTGTTTTATATATATGTAGTATTATGGGATATTTATATTGCAATTATATGCGTACAACTTTACAGAGAGCCTTATGATATAAGAAGGGGGATGTGTTGGCATTTACAGTGACAGCTATCATAGACACGTTCGCCGGCTAGCTGTTACTGGATTTGACCACATGCCTCTCCACTGGAACATATCTCGAGGATCTGTAGTGTTGTATCCATATATAAAGTACGATCGCGGAGCAGAAAGTATTGCGGGCAATGAAGAGTTTAATAGTGAGGTTACTGCACGAAATTATTCCTGCTTCGCGAACGCACTTTGACGTTTATTTTGTTTTTGCATCTGGGAATATATTAATGCAGTGTGTATTGTTTGGTTTTCTGGTTTTGGGTTTATTAATTTTTCTACCACTGGTTATTTAAGAGCTGTAACTGTAAAACTTAATATTGTGTACCAGCCCTAAGTATCTTTCTTATCGCGATATGATATCGTGGCATACCACGTATTTTTAGTTTGTGAACGCTGCTGCAATTTATTTACAATTACAGTTCTTTAATTGTAATGGTATAGGTTGATAGATTGAGAAACCATAAGAGAAAGGGCGATGCTGCGGTGAGAGAAGGTAGCTTAGTAGTGGATCAGCCTATAGAATTTGGTCTTGCACAGTTTTGAAATTAAAGCGTGGAAACCTAAACAAATAAATTATATGAAAACGTTTTTTCTACTGGTTTTACTTAAACACTTAAGCAGCAATAATATATTGAAGAACTTTATTAAAAAAAGTTTAATATATTTTTGATTGGCGGTTTGGTGTTTGTATTAATCGTAGAATCGGACAAATTAATATAAGTATAATAGAGAATTGTTAAAGAGCTAGATAATCTATATCTCGCTGTGGGCACGCGCATTGTTACTCTTATTTTTTTTCTTTTTTTTGTTTGGTTTTCTTTGCTTAAAACTATTTATTCTCCGTTGTTCTCCAGTATTACCAACTTTTAACCCATGACTTCGCTACCTTGTTGCAGGGCCATCAACGGACTGAACGGATGTGAGTTCGAAGGAGCCCGCCTCAAGTCCGAGGCTGTGGACGCCGCTCGTGGCATCCGGCGTGGTCGTCCGGGTCCCGGCCGTGGCCCCGGGGGCACCGGCGGGTCTCGCCCCACCGATTTCCCTTTGAGGCTGCTGGTGCAGAGCGATATGGTCGGCGCTATCATCGGCCGCCAGGGAAGCACCATTCGCTTCATAACCCAGCAGAGCCGTGCCCGCGTAGATGTGCATCGCAAGGACAATGTGGGCGCCTTGGAGAAGGCCATCACCATTTATGGAAACCCTGAGAATTGCACTAATGCCTGCAAGCGTATCCTCGAAGTTATGCAGCAGGAAGCTGCTGCTACCAACAAGGGGTGAGTGGAGTTTTAGTGTTTTATTTGCTTGTCTAGGTCATACGGAACATATGGCAGATACAAAACCTTAGAATCTGCAACCCTAGAAGTCTTTTTATTTATAATAATAATAAATACGTCACATAAGGCTATTACAGTTTTTGAAATCAAAAATGTTTTTGTGTTGATATTCCTTGGAATGAATGAAATGTTATACAAAATTATTGAGTATTAAATTGAGAGAAGTTCGATTGTTATATAAATAATTGTACAATAAGCAGTTGACTCGCACTCTTATCCTGCAGTCCACGCGCCACATTAGGCATCACGGTGTCTTGAACACGTACAGAATGAATAAATAGTCGCCGGCACATCTCAAGTTTTGTTCGTGCTAAATAATAAAAAGTGAATATTTTTTGCTTGCTTCTAAACGCTGCTAAATCCTTGTTTGGACTTTTATTTATTTTTAAAATTAACAGATCATGGAAATTTTTAAAGGCTTAGTTGGTGACACATAACGACTTTAAATTGACGTAGCGTTTAAATGTTTTTTAAAGTTTTGACTTGTAACTATATAAAATTAAATCAGATTAAATGAGTACTTAGTAAAAGTTGAATATCGGTTCATTTTAGCCATTCATTTCTCTTATAAACTTCGATGATTTTGAGTTTAACGAGCGATTACACAGCATTCACGTTTTCTAACATACTTACATATCATGACGGGTGCCTTACGGCGCCCGAGACCGCCTAGACGGCCCCAGAGGGGGGGTTTTTAACAACTCCGCCAAATTTAGATTAAAATATGATTACAATTTATTTAAATTATATTGCGTAAATTGTTGCTTGTAATAAATATGATATTAAACTTTATAAAATTAAATATTGTCTTTAAATTATTTGTTTAGTTTACAAGGATTAAGCAACGAATGGAGCTAAATAATTGCTAAAGTCGGCATGATACATTGTATATCTTTGTTGTGTATGATGTGCTTGTGGGTATGCGTGTGTATGTGGCTTAAATACCAAATGAACTCATCAGCACACAGAATTTAACTAATTTTCAGGGATGATTTCAGTGAAATTAGCCTCAAGATATTGGCTCATAACAATTTGATCGGTCGCATTATTGGCAAGGGTGGCAACACCATTAAGCGCATAATGCAAGAGACCGAGACTAAAATCACTGTGTCATCGATCAACGACATCAATAGCTTCAACCTGGAACGCATCATCACCGTCAAGGGATCCATCGAGAACATGGCCAAGGCCGAAGCCCAGATTTCTGCTAAGCTGCGCCAGAGCTACGAAAATGACTTGCAGGTAAGTCTTTTACTTGATTCTTTTAATGTTTTAAATATATAAAAATCTTCCGGAAGAGATTACCTAAATAATGGTGTAAACCGTAATATAATCCGTTGCGTAGTTAAGAAGATATATGACTCGGGAAGGGACTTCATTCTATACAATTACGAAACAACAAGAAGAAAAAATGTGTACGATTTTTTTTTCTGTTATTTCGTAAGAATATAATTAAGAATTTTAGGAGTTCCCTCAATTTATTTTTCCCTCTATTTCTATTGTGGGTTTCCTTTATTTGTATCGTGGTGCAATTATGGTGGCATTATAGTATACCGTCTTATGTAAAAATAATACAAGATATAAATCGCTAATTATCTTAAACGTCACTTAAATATTTTTATAAGTGAGGAGGTTAATTAGTTGTTAAGAAAATTTTATATTTAAACCACAATTTTATCTAAAGTCGGTTTAGCACAAAGATTATGAAAACAGCTAGTACATGTTTTGGTAGGGGGACTATTGAAGTTTGATAATGAAATAACATGACGAATTGTATGAATTACATACTTGTATGTGCATGATAAATGACAAGGGTTGGGTGCAATTTACAACCCCTTTAAAATTTTCCTATTGAAATATGTAAATGGCTTTACATTATATTATGTACTAGTCTATTTATATTATGAAAATTTGGTGTGTTGATTAAAATTATTACTTGAATTTAAAGTATATTTTTGAATTAACTTAGTTTTAAATCATAGGTTATAAGAACACTGAATAACTTACATCAATAGTATGGATAAATGCATAGGTCGGGATTAATATTAGTTTATCAATACTTCGGACTGTCAAACTGCATATAAAAAATAAAAATAAATTGACAGTTCTTTGGCACTTGGAGTAGAGATGAAGTTAAGAGACTAGACTTGCCGGCAAACTTGGTTCAAGTAATATAGTGCTTGTGTTGAATCCTTAATGTTAATTGGTTTCTCCGACAGATGCTCGCTCCCCAGAGCATCATGTTCCCGGGCCTGCACCCCATGGCCATGATGTCCACGGGCAGATTCTGCGGCGCCCCACCCCCGTTCCCGCCGCCGATCTACGCCTCGCTGCCCGGGCAGAGTGCCCAACAGGGCGCGGGCGATTCCCAGGCAAGTGTCCTGCAGGTAGTTACAATCTTATCCGTGAGTCTTAAGTGTGATTTTTTCTAAGGGTTTGTGGTTTGTTTTGTGGTAAAGGTGGTGTTTTTTTTTTTCACTTTAAAAGTAGCTTAAGAAACGTATTTTGCAACGGTCACGCTTAAAAGAAGAGTCTGATACTCTTTATTTTATATTATTTATGTCCTGTATAGTCGGTAAAGATATGGTTTCCTTCAAAAGCGGGCCGCCATTTATCGGACGCAATATAACAGCCGTAAAAAGACGGCCGTATTAACGTGGAATGTTACGGAAAACAGAACACAAAGTACGTGACAACAGTGGCAGATAGATAATATTTTCGTCATCTTTGCTTCTCCAGTTGAAATTCATTTTGAAATAAATTGTTTAACGTTATTTTAAAAAAGATCGAAGTCTTTTCAGCTCCGTAAAGACTGTGTCAAAAATTCCGTGTTGGAGACCACGCTGTCTCTTTGATATACATATATAGACAACGCTTTCGTGACGTCATTCACCGCTTTATTACGTCCGTCGTGTAGCGGCACCGCACTCTAAGGAAACCATTACTTTACGCTACTATTCACGCACACTTGCACTCCGCACGCACACTTTCACATATCGACGGTTAAGAATCAATTGTGTCTATCTCAAAAAAGTTAACTTTACAGGAGATAAAAAAAATGTTTCACTTCTTTGGATGTGTACATAATTAAATTGTTGATATTCATAAAATATATAAAAAACGGCTGAATTATGATGGGTATTGTAAGAATGCTCTAATCTCAACCTTTTCAAAGATAACATGAGATAGATGGTATTGTTTCTATTAGGATAAATTATTTCGAAATAATTTTTAGATAATCGCTATTGAAATAAAACAAAACAAGGAAAAATCACAATTTTTATTATTTTTAGTAGAAAAAAAAGATAATCGAACTTTAGTTTAATGAGTATTAAATATTAACATTACAAATGCGTTAATGTATCATAAAAGTTGTGACACTCGCTAGGCAGTATTTGTTTAAGCTCCTGTAAATGTTGGTATTTTGAGGCAGCTATGGGTATCATATTAGTATGTAATGGCGAGTACGAAAATTGATTGTTGAATGCTTTTGGTCTCTGCGGCAAAACGGACCACTCTTGATCAAAATGAAGCTTCACTTTAATGGTTTCTTCCTTGTTATACATTTTTTCATTTCGAGGCTTGGAATACCCTAAGTATTCCTCACGCATTCTTTGTTTTTGGGCTTTCAGTTTCTTCCATTCTTCTTTTCTAGCTATGTGCCGTCGTTTTCTGCCTTCATTTACATTACCGTACTCATCTTCGCTCGATTCACAATCTGTTGAATTTCTATAGTCTGGATCATTTGTACAATCGGTATCGATATCATAAAAACCAGCTGCAATTGAAGGACTTATACAAGAAGAACGGTCTAATATTTCATTTCCTAAATCTAGAATATCTTGAGTCAAATCATTTAATGATAACGACTTTGGGTGTTTCAAATTAATCTACATTGTGTTTTGTCGTTCGAGCAGAACGAGCTCATAGCTGTCAAATTGTTGTCTATTGTGTTTCCCCACAGTTGATATTCTGTGTTGATCCCGATTGTCCTTCTTTAACGTTTTTCGTTATACTATCTGTAATGAAGGGAGTTTAGATTAGATACAAAGTACTCATAACTACCGGCAACGAATTCGCGACTTCTCGGGTTCTGCGAATGTCCATTAGTGGCAGTGATCACGTAGCCCTCTTGCTCGTTTTTTTTATTACATTAAAAAAACATTTGTTGTTATAGCAGCAACAGAAATACCTACATCATCTTCGAAAATTTCAACTCTCTATCACGGTTCATGAGTACAGCCTGGTGACAAATAGACGAATGGGCGGACGGATGGACAGACAGACAGACAGACGGACGGAGAGCAAAGTCTCAGTAAGAGGGTCCCGTTTTTATCCTTTGAGTACGGAATCCTAAAAATTGTGTTTGCGTGCTTCGAAGGGTACGTTAAGCCGTGGATCCGATTGATAGGAGTCGTTATAGCGGACACCAACAAACCTGTTGCCTGCTTTTCACTATAGGTTGAGAGATCAGACGGCAGTCGCTCTTGTAAAAAGCAAATTCAGTCACGACAGTGTGGTGTTCCGTAGGTGGACCCTAGGCGCTCACGCTCTGCCCGAGTGAACAACCGGAATTTAACACCAAGATGGTAATGATGGTAAATTTTTGATCGTGACTTCGTTCACGTAGACTTCGTAATTGTTCCCGCAATAGCTACACTGGGTACACTGAATTTCAGGCTAATTTATATCCCATGTCTTAACTCAGGCTAATAAAATATCGTGTGCCAAATTTTATTCAAATCTGTCCAGCTATTTTTGCGTGATTGAGCAAGAAACTAAATTATAATATTTTGTAACTTACGATTTTGGTTTTTATGGCAAGATTCTTCATTATCTCGCAGAAGATTAAGTAGCTGACGTGAACGTATGCACTGGTAGTACCGGTAGGTCATTTTGAGGTATTAGCTGAAAGAAGAATTGCGTAAGTATCCAAAATTATAAAAAAAAGAATTACGTTATTTATATGATTACAAATAATTTCTGGAAATATCACCTACCTATCTTGATTTTTGTTTGTTTTGAATCAATTACCTACAAAACATTAACAAAATCGCATTTGTTTTAAGATAAAAAATTAATTTAACACTAAAAGCTTTCTTATATTAAGAAAAATAGAATAGTATAGAATGATTTATTCACTTTTTACTAATTAATATGAACGATGAAATAAACTTACCCACTTGTCGAATCCTGTCCAGAAGAAAAGTGACATTTAACGGCCGCGCACGACTTATCAAATCAAGTGATTTCGTCTCTTTCTAATTGTAATAGCTTCAAGTTGCACTCTCGCTCACGGTACGGGTAGTCGCGGGCCGAATATGGTGTAGGTTAGGCGTGTTTGAGAAGAGATAGACCATATTGGCAGAAATAATTACGTGCGCTTAACTTAGGTGGTATTTCCATAGCGTATAACTTCTGTTTCTTTGTGAATTTGGACATAGGTGTCTTACCAAGCCATGCTAAATGAAACTCTAAATAAATCCGCATAAGAAAGTAAAAAACGCAAAAACTTGAGATAGACACTATTGGTTCTTAACCGTCGATATGTAAAGCGCCAGCGCGCCCGCCGGATCATATTTTGCTAGAATTCGTATAAAATACCAAGCAAACGGTGCAGGCGTAAGCCAGAGCTAACTATGGAGGCAATCTGTGTTCTATCCACGTGGCTAATATTGTTGGTTTATATACATACATGGTGACTTTGAAAGGATGTACTTTGGGCTAATATGAGGTTCTACTGATCAATACGAACAACTTTCCCCATGGAACCATGTGCCGCAAATGAAAAAAAAAATTGCCTTCTCCATACAAACTAGTAATGTTAAAATGACCAATTTGTATGGGGAAGCCAAATTTTTTTTTCATTTGCGACACATGGTTCCATGGGAAAAGTTGTTCGATTTGATCAGCAGAACCTCATATTAGCCCAAAGTACATCCTTTCAAATTTACCCTGTATATTGCATGACAATTTCGGCACGTTATTTGAATGCATATAATTTTCCAAACTAATAAAAAAAAAAAATTTTACATATTAAGAAATAAAAGGTTAATTTTCTGTAAATAAAATTGTTCCCTCTACTACACTTTTAATCATCGAGTACTGCTATTAATAATATCAAGCCAGTGAAAAAACTACTATTTGTTACGTTTAGAAAAAAATAACCTATCGAACCACTATAGTAATTACAAAGCTGCTAGTGTGGCCAGCTGCAATTAGTTGATTAATAACAGAGGAACACATACGAAACTTTGACACCTATTGCTTTGTACCATAGACGCAGGTGATACCGAGGCATAATGAAAACTGTCACACGAAACAAATTTGTAGATGTGTATAGATTTACAAGCCTACAAATAGTCCGTATATCGATGGTATAGTGCACAGATGTGGTATGAGTAAACACGATTAATTTACTATAAAGCCTGATCTACGAGAACTGATAGTAACGATATTCAATTCAATTCAATTATTTATTAAATTCATAGGATACATAGTAACACTTGAACACGTCATTTTACAAAAAAAATCCTTTATAATATAGTTTAGTTCCTTAATTCAATTCATATTTATCTAAAATAACAACAAAAATAATTAATTACAATAAAATAAAATATAATAATAAATCAGTTATAATAATAATTGAAATCATAATTTGATCAAAACAAGAATTGTATCTAGTAAATAAAATCCAACAATTAATAAAAATTAAATCAAACATTACACATACCTATAACATATAAGTTATTATAAATTAATGAAATAAAATTATAATAATAATCATAAGAGCTGCTGTAAAAGGGCGTTGTCATAGTACATAGTAACAATTCACAAAAAATATAATAAAATTATTTAAAAAACATAAAAAAATACAAACGTCACAATAATAATGGCTGCTGTATATAGGCATTGTCAAACTATAAACTAACAAATTAACTATATATACCTAATAATAAATATTAAATCCAGGCATCCTTATCATTTAAATAATCATCCACTTTATAGTAGCTTTTTTTATTAAGGTGTTGTTTTATGTGTGTTCTTAATAAATTCAATGGTAAGTCCATAATCTGCTGCGGCAGTTTGTTATACATGCGCAGACCCAAACCCATAAAGGACCCGTTTGTCTTTTGTAAACGATACAAAGGTAACGCAAGTTTGCTCTTATTTCGTGTATTGTAAGAATGAATATCACTATTTTTATTACATAGAGTTTTATTTTTGTGAATATATGATATATTTTCAAAAATGTATTGTGATGCTACCGTTAATATATTAAAATGCCTGAATTTGTTCCTTAAGGGCTCACGAGAATCCAAATTATATATTGATCTAACAGCCCTTTTCTGTAGTATAAATATTGTATTTATATCAGCTGCGCTACCCCACAGTAAGATACCGTATGACATAATACTATGGAAGTAACTAAAATATACCAGTCTTGCAGTCTCAATATTTGTCATCTGTCTGATCTTCTTAACCGCATACGCCGCAGAGCTTAGTCTATTTGATAGAGACTGTAAATGTACACCCCACTGTAGCTTACGATCAATGTTTATCCCTAAGAAAACGGTAGATTCCACAGTATCCAAACATTCTCCATTTAATATTATATTTACGCGTGGTGGATTCACACTTGAAATAGAAAATCTAAGGCATTTGGTTTTCTTTGCATTCAATTGTAAATTATTGGCTGTAAACCAATCCAGTACCTGAGATAAAGCGTAATTTATCTCATCCGCGAAAGTATAATTATTTCTTTTAAATTTAAATATTAGTGAAGTATCGTCAGCAAACAGTACTATATCACAGAGCTGTCTAACATAATAAGGAAGATCATTTATGTATAATAAAAATAGAAATGGACCCAGTATGGAGCCCTGGGGTACTCCTACTGACACTGGGGAACCCGTAGACGTGGTATTGTTTACAGATACTTTTTGAATTCTGGAAGACAGATATGACGACAACAAATTCAGAGACACGCCTTTAATGCCGTAATAATGTAATTTATTTAACAAAATTGTATGATGAACACAATCAAAGGCTTTACTCAGGTCACAAATGTATATATCGGCTAAACTTCGTTATATCGTATAAACTTACTCCGTTATAGGCAAGAATGTAAATATCGTTTTGATGTCGCTAATTGTCTTTAGTAAACAATGTAAAACCATTCAACAAAAAAAACCGACGATTCGTGGTACCACTGATCGGCGTTTAGTCGTGCGTAGGACTGCATGATTTTTGTTAAAATCTGCTAACGTTACTATCAGTTCTCCTGAGGCTCTACCATTACATATACGTGAGCAACAACCAATAGGATCGCTTTATTTTTGGTAACAGGATTGAATAAAGCGATCCTATTGGTTGTTGCTCACGTATACGTAAATGAATACGTTACGTTTCTACAATGCGCAAACCCATGGTAGAGCCTCTGAGATAGAGTATAGACGCATTAAACATTTTTTAATTGCCTTTTTTTTATAAGTTTATAATTATTAATTCTATATACAATTGGTCCAGGATTTACATTCGTACACAGTAGATTTCTTATTTAATACATGTCGTGTCTTACTTTACTCATTTTCGGCAAAAAAAATGTACGTACCACATTACAAATGTATGTGCACTATGCCATCGAATATTGATGAATAGTTGACTCAAATTTAGTTGTTCTCTTTTTATTGATTTGACATTTTGGTAAAATCATAGTTTAGAGGTCAATCCAACTCTGCCATCACTTACATTTTTTGTGTTTTCAATTATTGTGATTAGACAAATTATTAATGAATTGTACAATTGTGTAGGAGACTTCGTACCTGTACATCCCGAACAGCGCTGTTGGGGCCATAATCGGCACCAAGGGCACTCACATCCGCAACATCATTCGTTTCTCGAACGCTTCGGTGAAGATTGCCCCGCTCGAGAACGACAAGCAGCCCCAGCCCGAGAACTCTGCTCATGCTGCCCAGCCAGAACGCAAGGTTACCATCGTCGGTAGCCCAGAGGCTCAATGGAAGGTGGGTTATTAGATTTTTTATTGTCTGTAATCTTTGTATCTACCTGATAGTAAGCAGAGCTACAACGTGGACTCTGTACAATGGCATTTATGTCATCTAAATGGGCTGTGACAGGCTAATTTGCATATTTTTTAATATTTATTACAGGCAATTTAAGTTTTAATACTTGAACGTTATTTCCCTGATCACGAACTAAACTCAAGGCTTGTACTATGTGTACTAGAAATAACGATACTAATTTATAAACACCTAGACTAGACCATGAAAAAGTGTACAGAAAACATACTAATATTGTTTTGGGATTCAAACTCTGACCTCCTGGTACACCGCTAATGGCGTAACCAATAGACAATAGCCGGATTATATTTTGCTTTTAAGTTTTAGGATACCACCATACAGATACTAGAATATTTAAATTGTCGGTGTAAATTCCATTATGGTATGTTATGAAAATCGATTAAGCGTTAATATGTAAAAAAATACCTGATTTAAATATTATTTTAGAAATGCTCAAATACCATATTAAATTACAAAAACAAGATTTTTTATTTAAAAACATTGTTCATTTATTATGAAAACATTAATCTTACATTTAATTCCGGCTATGAAATTATCATACATACGAGTATAATTTTATAAAAAAAAAAAAAAAATTAAAGTAATATATTTTATAAAAAAAAAAGGATTAATTTCAATATGATTTTTTTTTCTAGCACAGTCGAGTTAATCAATATTTATTCAATTCACTTTTAAAAGTTCTGAAAACTGCAATAATTTACAATTATCAATGCGTTTAATTAAGCGTGAAGATGTGCCCATTTTCTAGATAACAAGTGTTGCCATGTAGCTTAAAACTAAAATTATATTTGGTTATCTAGTGAGTGCTTTTAATTTAATGGCAAAGGTCAAGAAGTGGTTTGATAACATAATTACATTGTTGTGTATAATGCAATTCAGGAATATAATTTAAACCAAATCAAATCAAGCAATATACCTACATGGTGACTTTGAAAGGATGTACTTTGGGCTAATATGATGTTCTACTGATCAATACGAACAACTTTTCCTATGAAACCATGTGCCGCAAATGAAAAAAAATATTGCCTTCTCCATACAAACTAGTAATGTTAAAATGACCAATTTGTATGGGGAAACTAAACATTTTTTTCATTTGCGACACATGGTTCCATGGGAAAAGTTGTTCGATTTGATCACCAGAACCTCATATTAGCCCAAAGTACATCCTTTCAAATTATTCACCCTGTATATATTACCTCCAGTTGCAGTCCAAAGTGTCTGTTAAAATAATCGTAAAGATTAAAGTTAAAAATTGCATTGAATGTAACAGTTTTATTTTAAAAGTCGATTGACAGCTGGTTCATTCGACGCCATTTTTAACTTAAATCGTTTTAATTACTTTAACAGACATTTTGATGCAACTTAGCCTTAGTATAGCTGTTTCTGGTACACATAGTATAAGCCTAGAAGCTTAGTTTGTGACCAGGGCAATTTGTGTGTAAAGATTTTATAAATGAATTGATAGATTCATTAACTTCATTTTATTGACTGTCAAACTATACCGATTTTGTTAAGTTTACCTTGGGTCAGTTGTGGGTTTTTACATGGTAAACTGATTGATTGCCTTAGCAGAGTTCTTAGCAAATTTTGCTAATACATTCATTTGATCAACGTTCTTTTTTATTGGGGTACACGTAACTAAAGGGGCCGATATTTGTAGTTTATCAATAATAATTTTATTTACAAATATTAACATTAATTTCAGGCCCAATATTTGATCTTTGAGAAGATGCGCGAAGAAGGTTTCATGTCTGGCTCTGAGGATGTGAGGCTGACCGTAGAGATTGTGGTGGCTTCGTCCCAAGTGGGCCGCATTATTGGCAAGGGCGGTCAGAACGTTCGCGAGCTACAGCGCGTGACCGGCTCTCTGATCAAGCTGCCGGAACAGCCTCAGCCGACTGGCCAGGGAGAACAGGATACTACTGTGCATATCGTTGGACCGTTCTACAGTGTGCAGGTAAGATTTTTTATTTTCTCTTTGAGGTGTTGTTTAATACTAGATAATTTTTTGTTGCCTGTACTCGCGAGAAAATGAATATTAAAACAACTCTTGTTGCGGGTAAAATAAATCAAAGCAACGAAAATAATATAAAAATATTTTAATTGTTTAAAATAACATTAAAATTAATTGTTAATTTTGTTAGGCACATAATCTTTTTTTTTGTAATAAGGGCCTTGTTCATAAACAATATTAAGCTAATTAGTGTTATAAGCCATCTAGCATAACCTTTGTCAAAAGAAATTTAATGGAATTAAACATTTTTATTTAATTAAAATTAGATTCATTGTGGTTCAGGCAGCAACATTTTCTTAATTTAAACAATGCCTCTTTATGTAGTAGTTATGCTTTTAGAATTTATTTATTATTATATTAATGCTTATTTATTTATATTTTGTTTGCTTAGCTGTACTGTTATAAATATTTCTTTTGCATTAATTTACTATATTATATACATTGTTGGAAATGATTTCTTTATCTAATCATTACTTTTTTCGGTTCATAACAAACTGGTCATTTTACCTATTCACAAGAATGTGTTTGTTATTTTGTCCAATCAAGTTCAATAAAAAAATTCTTTTTTAAACAATGATAAAAATATTTTTTAATTTACTATTTTCAATCATCATTCATTGCTCGCTTTTAGGTAAATAAGAATATTGCGAGTTTATTTATATTACGGGAATGTGATGTGATATGTTCAAGTTACTAGGTAATATGGGTTCGATTCCCACTAAGGATTTGTTATGTACAGTGGAGTTTGTTAATACATAAACGTATTAACGGTTTAACATAAATGTATTAACAGTTTATCATAAATGTATTAACAGTTTATAAAGTCTGAATATTGCATAACATTATATATAATGTAGTACTTACATTATTCCGTACATTTATTCATGACGCGTTAACTATTATAACTTTTTTATAAACTATGACATCACATTAATTTGCTATTTCTTAGAAATTATTCTATGAAACAAAAGAGTGAAGTTTTACTTTTCGTTCGGAACACTTGTATTTTAATTTTCGTGTGTTGTGTTAACAAAAATTGAAGAGGAGACCATTTTAAGATAAGTATTAATCTACCATATTTAATTACTTTATTATTAATATTTTGGCAACGCGAAATTCTAATGAATTATTTGTTGAAAAAAAAAAGATTGAAGAAGTAATGCATTGCGAAAAAGACTATGCTACCCTACTTTAGTTACGTTCTTCTATATATAATTTATTTAAAAAATAAATATTATATGTAGAATTTTGGCTTTGCAGTTTGCTGTTGAAGCGGGGTAAAGGAAGAGATGGAATTGTTTAAAGAAAATCTTGAAGAAAGTTATGGAAAGATTAATCAACTTACAAACTTTGTATTTTCTACTTTAATTTCTTTGCCATAGGTGAGTTTGTGTCGGTTGGTTTATATAGATTTAATTTTATAATTGATTTGTAAATAAAAAGTTTTATCATACAATATTGTTTTTTATTGCTTTGCATTGTTTGTTTACCTGATTTTTAAAGTTAGATATTACATTTAGTTTAGGCCCAGTTGCTCGGCGCAACTTACTGTACTTTTGTAGTGAAGTATTATTAATTCATTACGAATTTAAAATGAAAAATAGTTAATAGCAACTTGGCCACACTAAAAACTTTTATTACTAAAACGTTTTCCTTGTGCGTAAAACAATAAATTAATTTTAACTAGTATTTATATAAATTAAAATTTACATAACTAGAAAAGAACAAGACAATATTAGATAAAGAAATCATTTCTGTGCGTGAAAATTAGTATAGCTTATTAAAAGTATACATTGTGGCTTTTTCGGGTGTTGTACAATCTAGCCTGTTAAATATATTTTTAGACATTGATAGTTGCTGTCACAGTCATACTGTCACATTTTTTTGTCCTCAATGTCTTAACTATATTGATTAATAAATTATCTATCAAAAACACCCTATTAACATAAATATTCTATTCTAAAGTTATTAAATTATCCTACAATGGTATAGTCTAAAATAATATGCCTTCAGTAGTGCAACTCAAGATTTTATTAACAACATGGTTTTTGTTGATGACATTTCATAGGTAACATACTGAACACCCGAGTTGTAATTAAATTAGAGTGCCTTTATAAGAGACCTGTTGTTCTTCTATTGAATTAAACACCAATATTTATTATAAATACTTTATTTTACATAAGAGTGAGACAGACACTAGTGATGTGCATACTAACTAGTGTTGTCCACATCAGATTACAAATCACGACAGGACCTTATACCCAGTAGGAAATCCTTAAAGCCTACTTACGGACAATCTTGTGCACACCCGTTTAGAGCCCATGGAGTTATATTTAGGGAGCCGCCCTAATGCCTAAAATCTTTCAAACATGAGAATACAAGATGGCCGCCGTCATAAAAACTCAAAACTGGGCGTTGATTGGTTGAAGTGAAAACAATATGGCGGCAAATAACATGTTTGACATTTCATAACCGATTTGAGGCATAAGGGTGTTTTTATATTATTCTTAGTTTAATGGAAGAGCCGAATACTTGATTTCCACTCGCGTTGTTGTGTCGTTTCGTTAATTTTTATTTGTTTGTATTCCAGTCCGCTCAGCGTCGCATTCGCTCCATGGTGGCCCAAGCCAGCGCTCCGGCTCGTCATCGCCGCTCCGCTCCGCCGGCAAACGCCAGCCAGTAAATACCCACACCAACGCAACACCATTCGCGACACTTTGATTTAAACACACCTTAATATTTTTTTTTATATTCAATTATCATATTTTTAATTTCTATCTTATGAATAATTAGCGTTATTTTACTAATGTTACTATGTTTTATATAATAACTTTTAAACCAATTTCGTTACATAAAGCGGTCATGGTTATCTGTTTAAAACTATAGCGTTTGTTATTTTACAAAAAGATAATACTTATTTAATTTTTTGTATTTTATGTTGTTATAGTTTTAAAACAAAAATATTATTGCATTAATTGTTCCCAACCTGCTTGTTGAAACACATTTTTAGCTTTATTGTTATATCTTGATCCTTTAATGTAATACCGATTTTAGCAGCATATCTAACTACCCTATAATACAAGGTAGTAACTTACGCTGTCAAATAATAGTAATTAAAATATAGCTTGCCATTAATCTCTTTAGGCCACTTTCAGTTAATGATCTATATTTTTTTCGGGATAATCACTATCTCTCAAAAAAGTTAGATCAATTATTGACATTGGCCGTTAACAAATCTTAACTAAAGTCAATTCAATTTAATAGATTTTTTTCATATTTTACTGGAAGCTTTTAAGATGTTATATTTTTTAAAACCTTTTTAGATTTCTGGCAAGCTATTAACCGTACCACATTGTTGACTATGAAATATTAGATTATTGTTAAAACTATTTACACTAGAATTTTATACAAATCTTTATACCACTTATACAATATTTATTTAAACAATAGAAAAATTGACATATTTTACAATAGTTACAGAATCATTAAATAATACTATTTCTATATTACCTACTATTTAATTTGTTACACACACAGTTTGTTTGATTCATAAGTTTTTGTTCAATAAATATCTTTAAAATTGGAAATAAATAACTTTTGCTCTAACAGACTGTGTGTGTTTCATATTTTATAACCTATGACGAAAATATATTTTTAATCAAAAGCAATCAAGTTATAATGTTTTTACCTCATGTTAATACAATGACTTTGTTACTTATTACTTATACATATTGTCAGTTGTAGTTTTTAACTAAATAAATAAATCGGCACTGACCCGTGGCATTACCTTAATACTTATGTGTACGAATTGTTTACTAAGGTGAGTCAGCAACTATTTTGTTTGATGGTATCACCACGGGTCAGTACCAGCAAATAGATAATATGTTAATTGCAATAGAAATATATAAATATGTTAACCGGGAAGGGTGTTGTAAGTGACGCGAAGTAAAAGAAAAAAATAATCAACTTTTTTTTATTTTATAATATAATAACGATTTCTCCAAAAAATATATATGCTTTTGTCATGTGATTTTATATATGATTATGGCGTTTTTATGTCGTTTGAAAGGGAGTAATGAAACTAAGAGAATCCAAAGATTGCATAATGGCCGATCGGGTTGGCAATGTATTGTCGTATTTACTTACAACTTGTCACTATCACTATTTTATGGGTCAGTGAATATAGTTTTTGGGTTTTGTGACCAGTTTGACCCCAATCTATAGACACATTTTAGGTATCGTTCCAAATATAAATTAAATACTTCCTGTTAAAATTATGACTATATTGGGAGTAATGTATTTGTTTTTGGAGCAATATTTAAGAATATAATTATAGAAGACCTTGACTTGGAGTTATTGAACAAAGTTCAAATCTGTGCTGGGTTTTTTGTAGTTAAATACAAATTGTTATTGTATGTGAAAGTGACGAGTATAATCAAACTGGTCATGAATTGGACGGGTGAAGTGTGATTTTGATATAGGGATTGTTGAGGGGTTAAAAGGATTAATCTAAGTGACGATTGTTGGTCGATTTTATATAACATTTATTATTAGCTTTATTTATACGAATATATTACTATATATATAAAATATATATATTTTTTTAAAGTTAAAATTATATATAGTTTTTTTTTTTTGTAATTTATTCAAATCTTATCTATGTACTTATTTATATATTATATTTAATGAAATATCTATTTTTTTTTTGTATTTGTGCCAAGTGAGATAATTGCGCGAGAGATTTTAAGGTGGAAGTGAACAATATCAAAATTTAAGAAAAATGATAAGAATATTATGATTATATTTCTAAATGTGATAGTAATATATGGAAGTTTGGCAAAACATATTTTAATAGAATGTTTTAACATTCTATTTCTCACTTTTAAGTTTAGTTTTAAGTGGCGGCTTAGTTCGGCCGCATATAAGTTAGTTTCATCCCTCAAGTGATTTTGACTCTAGTTTTTTTTTAATTTTTATTATTATGATACTCGTTTAGGGTTTGTATCATTTTTGGATTTATTTAGAACTAAAGTTTTATTGTCCCAAAGTGCAACAAAATAATTTTCATTTCTCTTATTTTTAAACTCCCTAAATTTTTTTTTTCATATATACTTATAATTTCCAGCTATTTTGTAATGCTTCCACATATTATTCAATTCTCATAATTGGCAATTTACATAAAATAAAAACATTTTTAAGATAAACACTATCAGCATGTGTACTTAAAAACAGTTTTGGCTTAATCGCCCGAACTACCAATGTTATACAAAACATGTAATGTAACAATGAAATGATTTGTTGATCAACTTGAGTTCTGGTCCTGTTACAATGAATTCGGGAAGAACATGGAAATAAGTAATATTAACGTATGCGGTTACACAGACAGCACTGCCTCAATCTATTTCATGTCATAAACTACTTTATTCGTGTTTAATCGAAGCCACTTTCTCGCACGACAAGCTAATTTCACTGCTGGGTGAACTCAAAATTTCCAATGCTCTAACAAAATTAATTCGCATTTGATAGACGGCAAGAAAAAATAGTTTGAGCTATTGCCGATTGTACCTTGTAGCCTTGGGTTGACAAGGTTTTATATTCATTGTATAGAACCTTGTTGGGGCGACGCCGCAAGGGAAATAGTCTTAATACCAAGACAGCGTTGCACAATTTTGTCTTGTTTGCCGCGTTTCCATTATCTTGTATGAAAACATCAATTCGGAGTCTTGTGTCGTCTCCGATGATGACAAATTGCATAGATATGTACGATAAATTCGAAGCATTTCTATGTGGTTTTTTTTTACAACTTTGGTGTGATCTGTCGGTTAACAATCTACGCGATTGTCGCTGCATGAAAGTATATTTATAAGAACTAGCAGAAATAATTACTCGACTCTTTAATTAGTCTTAATTTGTCGTAATTTTGGATGTAACAGTTGAAGTGTATAAGAAAATATAATACATTTTGAAGTAAAAACTATTCGATTAAACGCAAATAAATCGTGTTTATTGAGAGTACAACCATGTCGAAACTGAGGCTAATATCAGATCATTGAAATAGACTGCGATTTCTGTGCTGTGAAGAACATTCGAGACCATTAGGCGCAAAGTGTCTAACAATTTAAACCACTTGCTCGTACCGGAATGTCGGAAATTAAAAAAGCGTATTTCATAGCTGCTTTTATTTGATGTAAAATACACGGATATATTTAAGCTTGGAGTTTTCGCCTCCGGTTACGGGTCGCCGTCATATCCTTTATATAGACAATTACTGGCAATATATTTGTCTCTTTACCTAAATAGTGCTAAGGTTCTCTCGTCATTAGGGCGTTCAACCGTAACTTTGTAAGGGGATTTTGGAGTAGTAATTTCGTACCTTTCGCTATAGGAAGTATGGACATTCCATTAAGACGTTGTGCTGCTTGCTATACCTCACTTAATATGGTGTAATACTAAACTTGTAAGTGACGATCTCTCCTATATAACATTTTGGAGTCATATTTCCGCAGCATCAAAACTTGAATCATATAATAACACGTGTATCTAACCTTCAATGGTGAGGATCGGTTAATAAAAAACATTGGATTTGAAATATTAATTTCCAAGGAGAAATCGTCAGATTATGGTATATTTTAATTGTATTTGGTGTTTGTCCGTTACCTTAAACTTTTTCTTAACGTATCTACCGTTAGAGCAATGTGTATCAAAGTATTTTAGCGAATATCACGTATGTTACACTATAATATTAGATGTTTTTAAGCCATATAGAAACCGATCTTAAGTACGAGATTGCTCTCAAGAGTTATGCAATTTGTATGAACTTAAATCTTAAGATAGATTTTTAATGCGCCCTTATCCCCCATTTAGGGAGTTATAGTCATATTTGGTGTTTAAATATTATAATATAATGTATTAATTGCTGTGTAGAAACCTGTCTCTTCACTTTTTAAAAACTATTTGTAAAGGCGGGATTAATATCCCCCTTATTTAGATATAATTAATGTGAAAACGTACGCTGTTTAAAATAATATTTTTAAAATCAATATGATACACATTGAGTAATAGGGATAGATTTTGTGACTGTCTTTATACGCCAATCAATTTTAATTGTCAGTCAAAAAAGTTTGCGATTCACTTATTTATACTCGGTCATGGCATTTACATAAATAACTAAAAGACCGTGTGTAAGTAGAGTGCCACCGATTTCATTATTATATACAGAAGGCCGTCTCTGAGAATATAATTGAACCTATTCAACTCGACAAAGAAATGCATCAATCAGAGGAGATTTTGATTTGCGTTAGGAGTGCAGAAATAATAAATATTAATATTGTTTATTTGATAATTTTAGTTAGTTGCTAATCGAAGCGGGAGCGCGCGGTTATAGAGACTGAACTACACCAAAAACCGTTTCGCGAACGTTTCGTTAACATGTCATTTTATTTAGAATAGCTACCGGTCGGTCTTTTTGCGATATCGTTTTGGCGCAAAGCCCTTCCACGAGGTTTTCCAACTATACTAAGTGTCTACCTGTAGCTTTGTACTTAAGCAATCGTATTGGTGGATCTAATGGTAGACACTCGGGTATAGTTAGCAAAAATTCGTGGTAGAGCTACAGAATGTTTAATTTGCAAATATTTCAAGCAAACTGTAAAAAATTGGCTTTACTAAGAACAGTTTCAATTGGCTAATGGACCTTATTTGCGGAGGTATTGACGTCATTCTTTATCTTAATCGTTTGTTGGACATATTACAAATTGGACAGTTTGAGCCATAACTTTTTTGGCAATTTACAGAAGGAAAATATTGTTATAACTATCGTCAAAATACAACCGACCGGAGCTATTCACAATTTTCACTAAGATAATTCATTTGTTTATGGTTCTACTGTTAATTTTACGTTTTTTTATTGTGTGTAACCTTTCTTTCTTAATTAGGCGTATGATACCTAGTATATTATTTGCATTATAATTAAAAGCAATTACATGCATTAAAAAAATGTGGGTTACCTTATTAATATAATTACGTGAATTTTAATTGTTTTCATTTATATCGTTAATTTAGTATTTGGTCCTGCCGATTCGCGACGGACCAAGCTTGTTCCCTGATGAACTTACATCAATTCGTTAATTATCCATATCGTTTAGTACGACTTACACCGATTGATAGAAATTGGACCAACTTATTAGACTATGTTTGATTGGTATAAGTTCAGAACTGAAACTACCTCAATTATTTACTAAATGGATATGATAATTATCTTGTGCATGTGGGAATTTTGAAGAAAACTTTCATTATAGAATTTAAGAATGCTATTTTAAACATAGTAAATAGAGTTATAATTTGATTTCTTAATGTAATAAAAGTGAAAAAAAAATTGCTGTTTTATTTGACCAATCCATTAGGACTCAGGTAACCACACTGAAAACTCAGGGTCCTATTTCACACTATTAGAAGTATGAAAAACGTAAGGTCCGGATCCCTGTTACTATTATTTAAATGTTGCACAATAAGCTTTAGACCTCATTTTAGGTAATATTAAATATCGCGACGAGGCGCGTTAGTGAGTATCATACAAACGTGCGATTCAGCCGGTTCGCGGCAGCCCACTGGGCCAACCCTCAAAAATAAAACCCATCCGTGGGTTCGGCCGGGTACTTGTAGCTTCATACCTAAAGCGCGGAGTGGAACACCCCTGACACTGAGACCAATGGTAAAAGTCAGTGGTTCCCAATTAGTTATTCTAGAAGTGACCTCAAACTCGCATACAAGGGGTATGCGAGATTGAGGTCACTTCTAGAATAACTAATTGGGAACGTTAAATAAAAAAATAAATCATATTTTTACATTTATTACCATCAAAATACAGTTTTATTCTAAAGACAGAATACCAGTTTGATTAATGTGGCAAATGTGCACGTTTTTCTTTGCTTACAACTCTGAAAAATATTGTTGCATTTTCGTCAGCTTCAATCTTAAGTCGTTTTTGAGTTGAAGTCTGTGATAAAGTTTAGTTTAAAGTTTGTCATTGAAGATAATCCGCTCTCGCAAAGGCATTTTCTTGGAAAATGGAGGTAAATATTTTATTGCTTCGCTGACACGATAAATATCTTTAAGGCCTGCTGTACCCCCTTGATGCAACCTCGCGTACCCCTGGGGGTACACGTACCACTAATTGGGAAACTGGTATAAGTAATAGTGTTCAAAAGCCGCGTTCGGTAACTAACACTGCGTAAAGTTTTTAACACCGAGTAACGACACTAGCCGTTCGTAAACCACTGTAAATGTCAGTGTCGACCGATGGCGTCAGTGGCCCTAGTGTGAGATTTTAACATTTACTTTCGCGTTAACTATACTACCGCGTTAACATTTTGACCAATCACACGCTCGCATTTTTAGTTCTCCAAACTTCCGCTTGGAGCGGTGAACTATTTCCTATACAAATTTTAGTTAAGTCAAAGTAATAGTTAGAAAACTCACAGTAGTAAAGCTGTAGTTATGAAAGTTTCTATTGCGCCCTGTAGGTATATAATATAGATATATTTGAGTTGAATTTTTTTTTTTCACGAAATTTGGTGAAGACTTACTTTTTAATGTCCCAAACACATTGTATTTTTTTAATTTAAATTTAACATCTCCATGCAACTCCAACCCAGTCATTATTATTGTGCCATTGTGAGATAGAAGGCGAGCTATTATTACTATTAATATTGCAGTATTGCTTATATTATTACTGTTGCACTTTAAATCCCCCCCCCCCCCCCCCCCTCATCACGATCAACAAAATCATGAGAAAAATGGAAAATACAGGGAAACCTATAATTATAATTTTGTTAGAGAATAAATGCATTTTTTTAATTTTTATTTATTTTTATTATAGTTAAAAACTTAACTTAAATTTAATTCTTATAATAATATTATTAACATGTTATAAATGCCTAAGGGCCAGCTTATAAATGCCTAATACCAAGATTAGTATTGTCAAATACAATACAAATATTTACTTATAAATTAAATTATTAGTATTGTCAAATACAATACAAATATTTACTCATAAATTAAATTATTAGTTTTTGTGTTACTAATCTTATAAATGTTACTAAAAGTAAAAAATTAAATAAAAACTCAAAAGAGATATAGTTAACTTATGACAATATAATATATATTAAATACTTATAATTAAACTAACTTGGGCCTGCTAAAAGGCTATGCCCAACACTAATATTAACAATTTGGTACAAAGAGATCAGGCTTCAGGTACCCAAGATTGACTAGATAGTCTTAGAGAACCCGGTGGTTGGGTTTTAATACTACTCTACTCATCATATCTAACACTATTTTGAGTCTACATAGAACATATTGTTGCAGTGTTTTGTAGACTCAATAAAACATTTGATGACAGAAGTTGTTATTATAATATTATAAAGATTATTATATGCTAAAGATTATTATTCATGAGTAATAATAACTGTATACAGTTTTTTTGGGGTTACAATAAACAATCTATGGCTGGCTATCTCTTCCAATATTGTAATAGACAGGATAGCATGATCATGTGCAGAAACTTGGTTGGATTCCACCAAGTTGATGGTTTTGATGGGCCTTAATGGGTCTGCATTCTTAAGGTGGCAAATGGCGATGAACCCCCACTCTGAACCCAAAAAAAGAAGCTGGCCGTATGGCACAATACATGTCACTCCCTGGAATTGATTAAGATAATCAAACCACAAGTGGTTTTTGTGAAACATGGTTCTTTTAAAGAAACCATATCTCATAGATGTATATAAATCTATAGAATTTTCGCTACAATACTGTAAGTTGCCATCCTTGTAGCAAAGCAATTCATTATTAACTGTCACCAAGGACAAAGTGTCTTCCTCAATAGCCCAAAACTTCATAGCGCTTGGTGGCAGGAACAAAGGAAATATCTCTATATTTTCCTCATAAAACACGAGTTTATAAACTTTGTTGCATCGGGATACAAAGTATATGCGATGGTTGTCCAGTAGGAAGTCTAATACTCCGGGAATAGCTGCCCTTGGTTTCTGATTCTCATGGTACAACACCTTCCAGTTTACTAACAAATGGTTGGCCATGCTAAGAATCACTATAAGTTCCTTGTTCTCTGCATACTTACTGTATGATCCATTTAAGGTACTTTCCACCACTTTATTAATGTAATTAAAATATAGAATAGAATATTTGGTATGTATTCCAATCCTTCCATTTTTTATCACTTGCAGGCCCTTGAGGCACATCGGTGTTCCTAAATCTTCACATTTAATATCAATTTTTAAATTGCCCAATTGACTCCATAATGTTAAGGAGCGGAAAAGGTCAAAGTTGGACATTTCTTCAAGACATTTGTCCCTCGCGCCCATAAATTGATTCGGAAATATTTTTTTGCAATAGTCTGCCCACATTGAATCATCTGTGTTTATTAGATTATCAATTATGTCTCTACATTGTCGGTTTATCAGACGGCATTTTGGTATTGTCTTTGGATCCACGGAAATGAAAATTTTTTGTAGTATCTCTGTTGGTAAAGATCTTTCTCCACCTTGAAGTGCCATTTTAAAAATAGTTCTTCAATAAACTAAATAAAGTTTATTTTTTTTTTTTTTGCTTGTCACTTGGTGCGAAAACAAAAATCCTCGAAATTCAATTAAGTAGCATGATAAGATGAGGCACTATGATTGTTACATGTCTAGTGCTGAGTGAGACGCCACGCAGACCTTTCACTGAACAATTAACCCTTAATAGTGTATTATCTATGCGCAGACCGCTCAATCGATTTCGATCGGCATGGGATCCGTGGTGGGGGAAGTGACGCGTTTCCACAGATTAACCTTGCGGTCCGATTCACAACAAAATCGATGTCAGCGCCGGCCCGATTGAACGTAGCGCGCTAACGATAGATGATTTGACATTAATAGTGACGCCATTACAGAGTACAGACGCCATATTGGACTTACAGTGATTTTGCTTCTGACAGTGTGTTCGTTTACTACTGTTTTTCGCTTAAAGCGCTTAGGCTTTAAGCCAATCTAATCAGCCATCAAAGTACTCAAAGCGAAGCAAAGCAATCGCAGCGTTTGCAGGAGTACTCGAACAGTTTTATGTGCATAAATAAACATCTTATAAAATTCATAAGAGAATACAAAATAGAGTTCAAAAACTGTCGTTGTTTATTTTTATTGTTCCTCCCTTTCACTTAGAAAAGTAGGAACAATAAAAATAAACAAAAAAAAAGTATTTGATACACAATAATTGTGACCACAGACAATTTACTTTGATTGCACTACTCGTATTTTCCAAGCGTTCACAGCGAATTTGATGACGTAATTTGCTTTTTTCTGTGACGTCATCAAAAATCAAAAACAAAGCGAAGTACTAAAAAAACACCTGTCAAGTAAATTAAGCTAGCTTTGTAAGCCTTTTAAGCAGGGGCCTTACCAAAGAGCACGATCGCCAATGGAATCACCGCATCGATCGATAGAAATGTATAGGAATTTTACTCTATGGGTAGAGCCTCATTGAAGAGAAACGTCAAATACCATACATTTGGCTTTCGATGGGTATTTCGATTCGATTGGCTCTTTGGTAATGCCCCAGCGGCCACATTCTGTTTCTTATAACGTGAGCGTTAGATTGTCAAAATAAATAATTCCGTTATTAGCGCGCTCACCTCCAATCAGCGAAGGATAAAAACTACTCTGATTGGAGAAGAGCGCGCTAATAGCGGAAATCGTTATATTGACAATCTAACGATCACGTTATAAGAAACAGAATGTGGCCGCAGTACTCAAACTTACCGTGAGTGAAATCGCTGTGAGCGCTGTTAAAATGACATTTATCTAGAAACATGTTTTAGAGGAAAGTATTAAAATTTCTAAAATAATTATTAAGTAGAAAGTGTTGTGTTCTCATTTATTTTGGTATCTATGTAGACAAATATACAAAATACATTAAAATTCATTATTTTTTTATGGCGTTTTATTTGACATTCAAACAGAGTGAGAGGAGCATATGTTTTAGTTGCGAGATAGAGGGAGATACAAGTGATCTTCTTGTGAGCGCGCTTAATCAATGGTCCCATTCATTAGCACGCTAATAGGGCCGTGAGTGGTCTCATCGCGCTTTTTGAATCGGACCGGTGATTATGAACGTCAGCGGCCAGCGCTGACAGCGGTGTTATTGCCATTCGGACCGTGAGGTAAATAGAGTACTACGGGCCCGTTCGTTTTGGGAATGAAATATGATCACAATGATCATGATGACATTATGCGAACTTGCGTTTTTTTTCACTCACAATGCCACAATTACCACTATCCAAATCGAACGCATTTTTATCACAAATCTGCCAACTGTCACTCACAATGCCACAATTACCACTATCCAAATCGAACGTATTTTTATCACGAATCTGCCAACTGTCACTTGTCAAGTAAAATATAGGTTAAGTCGTACAATCCACTAATTGTATTTGCGAAATCTTTCTAAAATCATTTCCATTTGAGATACAATAAATTTGAACCTAAAAATATAAGACGGCCACGAATGTCAAAATATGTTCACAACGCCTCACCTATCGACTTGGGTCATTGTAATCAGTTCGCGGTAGCATTCTTTACTCACAATGCCACAATTACCACTATCCAAATCGAACGCATTTTTATCACGAATCTGCCAACTGTCACTTGTCAAGTAAAATATAGGTTAAGTCGTACAATCCACTAATTGTATTTGCGAAATCTTTCTAAAATCATTTCGATTTGAGATACAATAAATTTGAACCTAAAAATATAAGACGGCCACGAACGTCGAAATATGTTCACAACCCCTCACCTATCGACTTGGGTCATTGTCATAATTTCGTTTGTCATTGTTTAAACACGACAAGTTCGCGCGTTACAATTTTTTCGTGAGTTGCGATGACGTCGATTCGTATTACGAGTCATTAAACTTCGTGCGTTCGCGTTGTCGCAAGCACCATAGACAAAACAGTTTTTGCGTAAAGTTTTTTTAATATATTTTTATTTCATTACACAGACTATTCAAACCTTGAAAATTAAATCCAAAGAATTAGTCCTTAGTATAATGTCATATGAAGTACTTTATAATTTAATGTGTTTTTAAAGAGAGAATAATATTAAGTTACAGTTTGATAATGTAGGAAATTAATTTAGTATATTAGATTAAGTTTATTGGTAATAAGTAATAATTAGTTTGTATTTTTGGTGATTTATATATCACTTATATATATTTAAAAATATACGTAAAGTATATATATTTTTTGTTGTTGTTTCATCTTAGTTCTGAGAAGTAGTTAAAAGAGTTTTGGTAAAACAAGAAACCTTTTCGAAGTATCGCGGTAAAGCGATTTTGTGTTTTAACCTTCCGCGTACAACGTGGGGTTTAATACCCCAGGCGTAATATTTTATGGATATCTCTTTTAATTTTAGTGCTATTAATTTGTACCTCCAGCTAATCTCGAGTGCGACATTGCCAAATAGACTGATTATATTTATTTTGTCTAAATCGTGCCTTGAGCCTCAGTGAACGCCTCTGGGGTGTGTGATACCCCACGTTGTATTGCACGCAGCAAAAACGTAAGTACTATTTTTTTGCATTTACAGGGCTTTTCATTGTTTTTTTTTTGTGTTATATTTTAAATTATTGTATCTTGAGTCTGTAGCAGTGTATAATGGCCGCTACCCAAAGCACTCCAATCATGCCAGTGTACAGTTTTATGCCTCGCGTTTTTTTATTTATATTTATTATACATATATTTTTTAGATCTACCTACATAGCAATTATAAAATTTGTGTGCCTGAAGGATCATAAGATAGAGAGGTACGAGTACATTTGGAAGGATATAGTAATCTAAAAGTGGCAGATTTTTCTTTTTATATTATTATATTGAAGACTTGGACAGGGTTGCGAGCCCCCAAAATAGAAAGATTACAGTTTTGCTTCATTGAAAGCAGGACAGGCCCTACTAGTACAGAAACTATAATAACAGAGCTCGAAGAACTTCTTGGTTTATTGGTATACGACAAAGACTACTTGTGGGCCTCTGATGGAACAGGCATACAAGCATTTTATTATGTCGTTTTCTTAGTAAGTTATTTACAATTTAACGACATGCTTACTAGAAATATACCATTAATTTGTAAGTTTGAAAAAAAAACCCTGTGGATAATGTCTAAGGCAATGAGCTCTTCGCTCTAAAAACTTCTTGGTTTATTGGTATACGACAAAGAACTACTTGTGGGTCTCTGATAAAACATGCATAAAAGTATTTCATATTATTATGTCGTTTTCTTAGTAAGTAATTTACAATTTAACGACATGCTTACTAGAAATATAACATGAATTTGGAAGTTTGAAAAAAAAAAACTCCGTAGATAATGTCTCAAGCAATAAACTCTTGGCTCGAAGAACTTCTTGGTTTATTGGTATACGACAAAGAACTACTTGTGGGTCTCTAATGGAACAGGCATAGAAGCATTTCATATTTTCATGTTGTTTTCTTAGTAAGTAATTTACAATTTGACGACATGCTTACTAGAAATATAAAATGAATTTGGAAGTTTGAAAAAAAAATGTCTACAGATAATGTATAAGCTCTAAGAAACTTAGGATTAAGTCTCAAAGAGAATTATTTGAAGAATATAAAACAGATGAAAAACGCCAAAAAAATATTCGTTATCTTAGAAAAATTTCTAAGAAACGAAATCGAAAAAAGTAGTCATTTAAAAACTGAAAATTCCTACTTTTTAAAAAGTGGGAAAAACTTCCACTTTTTTTTTAAACTCAGAAAAACGGATTGTTCGCAGTAGTTGAAAAAAAATATGAAAATTTTGATGGTTACAACATCATCGTCATTCACTTTTACCAGTTTTGTTACAGCTACTAAAATTTACATGCGTTGATGCAACTAAATATCATAAAAACAACGCCATTGTCAGATTAATAATTCTCACATTAGATCCATTATGGTCCTATTAGTTTTTTTTAAGCAATAGATTCATTTCTATACTACAATGTTGCTGATAATAATAAAATTAAGTTTGTTAGTTGTAATGACAATTATAAAACAAATATTCCACAATGCACCAAGGATCCAGGAATTTTTGTCGTTTTTTTAGCTCGGGCTTTATGACAAGATTTTTAAAGGAATTTTTGCTATTACTAACTGAAAATAACCTAAATGGTAACTAATGGAATTGATTCGACGCACAGCAGATGAAAGTCATCTATATTATGGATTCTTTTATAAGGTTATAGATTCATAATTTTCTACTAGCAAAAAAAGTAGCTTCATAGTTATTTTGACAAAAAAAATAATTTAATTAGGTTATTTATAGTATTCTTCTCGGCATGAGCCTATTCCAAACCCTACATTTTTTTATTTGTATATAATAAAAAACAATTGAAATTGTTAGTCTTCAAACAATAAAATAAAAAAAAAATTGATGGTTACAACATCATCGTCATTCACTTTTACCAGTTTTGTTACAGCTACTAAAATTTACATGCGTTGATGCAACTAAATATCATCAAAACAACGCCATTGTCAAACGATTATACCACTTTTAGAACAGCTACTATCATTGACGTACAACGCACAACGTACATATTTTGTTATAATTAGGCTACGTTCGCACAGCTTCTTCAACGTTTTTACGCGCGTTAATTTAAACGTTTCGAATAGACCATATGACATCTCGGCTATGTGTTCACACGCAAGCGGTTTTTTACGCCGTGAGTTTTTTTTATCCCACGCGCTCCATTTTAAACGCCGAGCGGAAAGCGCCGACACGAATGCAACAAAGGGAAACGTACCGATATGTTCACACGAGCGCTTTTTTTTAACGTAAATAGTGCGTCAGTTTCGCCGGCGATATCAACCAGTAAGGGCGTGTTTGTGTATGCAATCTCATATTTGTATCATGCAGCGTTATTCTAAGACCTACAATGGCTATTATATAATTCGTCGACATATTCATTATCATTCTAAAGTAGAAAGTACTTCTCAGGATAATATTATTAGTAAATTTCTTTATTTCATAAAAAAAAATATCAACAATAAATGTTGTAGGCTGTTTCCACTTTAGGTTACCCTGTTTTTTTTTTAGTACGGTTTTCTGAAAAATAGAAAAGGCTGAGGGAATCACATTGAGTGAAATGTTACCCACTACTACTTATAAAAGAAGAAAATGACCTTTTATTAACCTTTCATTAATAATTGGATGAACCCACAGTATTTTTTTTCGCCTTACAACGTAAATCCCGATTGCTGCAATTTCATCAGAATTCATGGGCGTACGTGTCAAGCGCAAGCTGCTACAAAGTGGTTATTTTAACGCTCGTTTGAACAGTGTCGAATCAAGACCGTAAAAAAAACTGCCAACGCCGAACGCTTTATTAAACGCTCGTGCGAACGTAGCTTTAATGTTACAATAATGACCTACTGAAGTTATGTGTCATCGGTCACGTAATCACTAACGCTTCACCCATTACATGAACTTGGAACCAATTCTTCATCACTTTCATAAATTTCTATACATTTTGTTGCTTTCGCCCCCATCCCCCTGGATCCGCCACTGACGCTCATTACGTATATTATTACGGCAAAAAAAAATAATTTAAAAATCTTGTCAAAAGGCCTGAGTCCCCCCTCAAATCAAGAGTTCCTGGATATGTTCCTTGGTGCATTGCGGAATATTTGTTTTAAAGCATAATCGTCATTACAAGTGACAAACTTAGTTTTATTATTCGCAACATTATTGTATAGAAATGAAACTGTTGCATAAAAAAACTAATAGTACCTATGAATTTCTAGCGTTTGCGGTGGAGACTTTAAGGCCATGGTCTCCAGATGCAAAATCATTTGGAAAAAATCTAGGAAAACTTTTAATTGATTCATCTGGAGATCAACGTGCTAGGTCCTATTTTTCGAACGCATATCGCTGGAAATTCAGAGGGGGAACAGTGTGAGTATTTTGGGCACGTGCGCAGCATCGGAAGACTTAAATGAATTATTTTATCTTATTTACTTTTAAAATTATTAATAAGTTTTTGTTTATATATAATAGTTTATTTTTTGAATAAAAATATTTTGAAGTATTATGGTTAAGACAGAACTCCATGGTACATTGACCTTAGCCTATTCCTGTACCTTTGCCAAAGGTAGTAAAAATTTTAAAAGAAAAAAAAAAAAAAAACAGAAATGTAAACATTGTGAATATTTGATTCTTTGAGGGAGCCCGAACACTGTAGACGCGTGTTTATATTATATTTTTCGAATTTAATTTTATTGAATATTATTGTGCAAAAGTGTACTAATTTTGTAGAATAAGCATTCGTATAGTAATATTAAGTGTGAGAAGTGTAGCATTTACGCAGCGATCTCGGTGTTTCTTACAATCTTCAGTAAAATGGCGGTACCCATTTTACTGTAGATTTTTTCCTCTCTCGACATTGGCAGGACTATACCGTATGTTTGCATACGGTCATGTCGCCATTCCTTTCTCTACCCTAGTCCTTTCCCAATTCATTTCCATCCTATTATCCCTCTTTTACTATAAATAATAAAGTTATTAATCTACCCACTAGACATTGGCAAAATTTCGCGTAATGCGAAGACGCCATTAACCCAAGAAAATAATAATTGTGAATATTTGTGAAAGAAAACATTTGGTAATTTTAATTTTTATGGTAAGAGCCTTTTTAGTTGCAAGCATAGTTATAATTACAACATTTGTAGAAAAGAAATATTAGATATTCACTTAACATGGAGAGAAATATACTTACAAACAGGAAATATGAATTTAACTTGTAATAACCATTTCTGGGAATAAAACTAAAACTACCTAATAAGATATTGATGTTAAGATACAGAAAATTATAGACCTGGGTAAAAATACACAATTAACAATATTTCTTGAATTATTTTGTTTTAGTAGTTTTTGCAACACAGAATTTCCTTTTGATTTGTGTTTCAGGCTGACCGGTGGATGTTTGGCAGCCAATTCACTTAGGTGGGCAGCAGAAGGCAGGCAATGTTTTTGAACATTTGGCAATTTTAAGTAGACTTTGCCATCTTGGGACTAACAGTTATTAAGACCATATAATCGTCGGCCTTCAATGAAAATCTGCCTCCGAGTTGGTGTCATGAAGTCATCTAGTGATATACCGGAGCCCTTAAGACTCTTTTTGGCCTGCCAAATACTGGCTCGGATATCCTCACCTTGAAATTTTACCAGAATTGGACGGGGTTTATCCGGCTCAATTTGTTTTCCAAGCCGATAGCTAAAACTTATGTTACTTTGGTGTACAATGCTCCTGTAACCTGTTGGACACCACATTACAAATAGTATTGGGAGTGCTTTCACCAACTTCTTCTTTTATACCCTAGAATATAATAAACTTACGCCGGCTTCTGTTCTCAAATCGGCCATAATAGCGACACTATTGATATGGGCACGGAGCAGTGATAGTGTTTCCCGTACAAAGTCCTTAAAAGTATTGAAATCCTTAGCCGATTGCGCCATTGAAATTGAGGAGAAAAGCGGGCTTCAAAGGCCCTCTCAATTTTGTCCTCCAGGCCTAAACGTTTTGACATTGTCTCAACATCCATAATGTAATTCATTATTAATTTTATTCACAAAGGGTTGCCAGTATTTAATTATATGTTATTATTAATTATTTGTTTTTCTTCCGCAAGGAGAATAGTTTATTAGACAAATGTTAAAAATATGATATAAAATAGATATAAAAACCTGTTTATATCATATTATTAAAACACATAAACTGTATAGTCACACAAATTATAATATTTACAAAAGGAACAAAATTATTTATAATAATAATAGGCTAAAAAACACAATAATTATAAAAAACATAAAAGGAACAAAAAATAACACAATGAAAATCACAACATTCCACAATAATCTATAATAATAATTGTCAGATTTAACTAATAAATAAATTACAAAAAAATCCACTCTTTTTAACAAAAATATAGAATATCGAAAATGACGACCACAAATCTACGTATACGAGCAAGCTGCCGCTTTCTTTAGATATTAATTATACTCTATGGCAGTCGCAGAAAACATGTTTTTCGAATGCATGCAACTCGTAATACAAAATTACAAGAAATCCATAGTAAAATTCATAGACAAAACAATAAATGCGCGACTGTGCGTGACGGAAATTTCGCCAATTACTCGTAATACCATTAAAAAAATGACAGCTGTCATCCCATACAAAGGTGATCGTCGAAAACGGAAAAAGCGTACGCAAAATTCGTGACGGTGAACGTGTCAAAACTCGGAATAAGGCCCCAGTTCGCGGTAGCATTCTAGGCCAAAAAAACGGCCAATGTGGCAGATCATAACGTCACTTTGCCATTGAAATCTCAAAAAAAAAACGCTAGTATAATCACCATGGCTACGCGCATCCCGTTTCCGGCGCGGCTAGTTGACGAGCAAGCAAGCGTTAGCGATGGACGAGTCGAGTAATTTTAGTCGACTAATCGACTTCATATATCAACTAATCAAACCGATTAAGGGGCCGAGCACGCGCGTTATTCGGTTCGACACATATCGATCGATAAGACATATATCTACAAAGCTAACACGCACAACCACGATATATAACGAACAGACTAATTTGTCGCATTGGAAGATATATGTCGACTTTTATCGAAAACGGTAGCAGCTTATTAACATCAAAACGTGTCTACAATCTGACAGTTTATGTCAGATTGTAGACAAAAGTCGATATATATACAATTTTTATCACATTTCTTTTAGGTGCTGATAAGTGTCGAAATTACTTTTGCTTTGATATTTTTATTGATTTAATAGCGAAAAACAGAACCAAAATTGTTTTATTCTCGTTAGAAAAACTGTTATACTTAAGTGACTATAAATGTGCGTATTATAGAAAAGTTGCTGGGACAACTGAAACCTCAAAAAACAATGATTTTGAAAAAAATATCTGGATGCCCAAACCAAGAAATAATGAAATAAGATTATTAGAAAATAAGTATTTATGTTTCTAGAGTTATGCTATTTAGAAAAAATAATTTAATTAATATTAAAATTCTTGTTTTATTTTATTATCGTGTAATTTTTTGATTTAATTTTCAATTCAATTCAATTCTTTATTTCAGTAATTAGGCTTATATATTTTACCAGTCATAATAACACAATAAAATACCTACATTATCTTATACACTTGTATGTAGTACTATTAATACATAATATTATAAGCTTGGAATACTGGGCAGCACATTGCAGTAAATCAGTATGTAAATATACAGAGAATAATTTATAAAATAAACAAAGCTTAAACTATTAGCTGCTGTATAGAGGCATTGTCCAAAATGTAAACCTAGGTATAACTAGGAATATAAAAATAATAATAACACCTAACCCACATAAAAACAGTACCTAGGTATAAAATACAATATAAATGTCCGGTAACTTATGTAAAGGGCATTATTAAATTTTCACAGTCAAATTACTAAAATAATAAATCAAAATGAAATAATAAACAAAAATAGTAAGGTAAATGTCTACATAAAATAAATGTCAAAAAGTAATAGTTTTTTCATTATACTGTCACCATTAATTAAAATATGTAAAGATTTACATGAAATAAATGTTTTTGAATATTAATATAATATAATAAATGTCAACAATAAATAAAACTAATAATAATAAATGTCAACAATAAATACAACTAATAATAATATTAAAATAAAAATATGTGTCGACAATAGATGAAAATTAAACGTAATAAATAGGTATAAACAAATGTCAATAATAATAAAAATTCAAATAAAAAAAAAGGTTTTAGGTATTTATTATGAAGTGGCAGTAGGTTAGTCGTATTTTAAAATGAATAAATCCTAGAGGAGACGATCACTACTAGAGCGAAAACCTTTGAACTTCGGTAACCCCCGAAGTTCAGAGGTTTTCAAGTTAAGATAGGTCTTGAATGCGGAATGTATTGATTGTGTAATGTAATTTGATTATTCATAAGTAATTTGAGTATTGCATAAAATTCAAAACATCCATAAAATAAAATATTTGATTTATATCATTAAAGTATATTATTATAGGGAAGTACCTTATGGCTTAATCGCCTTACCAGTCATAAAAACAAAAGATAGCCGCCCGTAATACAAAACGAAATAAAAAGTTACACAAATGCTATCATAACCAATCAATGCTCAAGAAAATATGTCTGACAATTCGTTTGAATAGCGTTTTTAGGTCTTAGGCCACTTTCGTATCTATACGTACTTTCCATTACATTTTAATCCTATCCAATGCCTTATTAAATAAATAAAACTCACCAAAACACAAAATCTTTTTTATGAGCCAAGGTAACGAGTTTTCTTCGGCTTTATTTTAATTTTGTTAAATATATGTATTTTTAAATCTTTTAAAATTAAAATATATATTTCTGTAACGATTATTAATAATAATATAAAATAAATGCATCGTATAAGGTAAGAATTATTTATTTATTGCATAAATGTTTTTGAAATTGTCAACGAAAACACACCTGGGGCCTGACCAAAGAACACGATCGCTAATCGAATCGCCGCATCGATCGACAAAAATGTGTATAGGAATTTTACTCTATGGGTAGAGCCTGATCGCCGAGAAACGTCAAATCCCATACATTTGGCTTTCGATGGGTATTTCGATTCGATTATCGATTGGCTCTTTGGTAAGGCCCCTGTTTTAACTAGTAGACAAAGCTCGAGAAACTTATCGATGTCGGTTTGTTGCTCACCAATTCGATATATTTTTCGACAGCAGACGGTATAAGTCGAGTCGGTATATATCTTATCGTTGTCCGCGTGCTAAGCCCCTAAGTTTTATTCTTACTCGAGTAAAGTCGTTACAACTACCTCATTCAATTGGGCTATTTTTTATTACAACTGCAACTAAACGGTAGGTATTACATTGATTATTTTCTACTAGTTTAATTATTGATATTATAGTTAAACCCGCAATGCACACATGTTTAGCAAACCGACTCGCGTGAACGAATAACCGATTCAGTCCGACTCGCGCGCAATGTGAAATGTCGTCGAGTCCCTCGAGTCCACGACAAACTAACCAGCCGACTCAACGAGCGTGCAGCGAGCAACCAACTAACCGACTAAAGTTGACTAAACCGAACTCGATCGACTCAAATCGCGCGCAAACAAACGACTTGACGCGAAGTCGATGTACAAATACGAGTTAATCAAGTCGCTGCGAACTTTCTTTCGCTAGTTATTAATATAATATAAAGCGATTTGTAAATCTACGTGTAAATAATATAGTTTTAATTCATTTAAGCCATTATTTAGTCATTAATGGCGCCTGGAAATATTTGCATTGTTTGTGAGTTTTTTTTAAAACGATAAATGCTTAAGAGGGCCTTATTCCGAGTTTTGACACGTTCACCGTCCGAATTTTGCGTACGTTTTTTCCGTTTTCGACGATCACCTTTGTATGGGATGACAGCTGTCATTTTTTAAATGGTATTACGAGTAATTGGCGAAATTTCCGTCACGCACGGTCTCGCATTTATTGTTTTGTCTATGAATTTTAGTATGGATTTCTTGTAATTTTGTATTACGAGTTGCATGCATTCAAACAAACGAAAAAAATGTTTTCTGCGACTGCCATAGAGTATAATTAATATCTAAAGAAAGCGGCAGCTTGTTCGTATACGTAGATTTGTGGTCGTCATTTTCGATATTCTTTATTTTTGTTAAAAAGAGTGGATTTTTTTGTAATTATTATAATGATTAAAATTGGAAATTATTATGCAGTTAATAACGCCTGATTCAATTAAATATATTTATTTATTAGTTAAATCTGACTATTATAGATTATTGTGGAATTGTTGTGATTTTCGTTGTGTTATTTTATGTTCCTTTATTCCTTATATATGTTTTTTTTATATTTATTGTGTTTTTTAGCCTATTATTATTACAAATAATTTTGTTCCTTTTGTAAATATTATAATTTGTGTGACTATACAGTGTATATGTGTTTTAATAATATGATATAAAAACCTGTTTATTTTATATCATATTTTTAACATTTGTCTAATAAACTATTCTCCTTGCGGAAAAAAAAACAACAAATAATTAATAATAACATGATTAAATACTGGCAACCCTTTGTGAATAAAATTAATAATGAATAAAAATAATGAATTGTAGGTAGGGTAGGCAGAAAAAAACACTCTTTTGAATTGTTATATTTTTAATTATTAAATTAATATTAAAGCATTGAAAGATAAATAAAAGTGTAAATTACTTTAAGCACATCCCTGCCTTTTTGTTTTTCAACATTATTTACTCCAAAACAATTAACATTATGGATGCTGAGCCAATGTCAAAACGTTTAGGCCTGGAGGATAAATTTGAGAGGGCCTTTCAAGCCCGCTTTTCATCTGCATCTCTCTCCTCAATTTCAATGGCGCAATTGGCTAAGGATTTCAATACTTTTAAGGACTTTGTACGGGAAACACTGTCACTGCTCCGAGCCCAAATCAATAGTGTCGCTATTATGGCCAAAGATATTGAGAACAGAAGGCGGCGTAAGTTTATTATATTCCAGGGTTTAAAAGAAGAAGTTGGTGAAAGCACTCCCAATACTATTTGTAATGTGGTGTCCAACAGGTTACAGCAGCATTGTACACCAAGTAATATAAGTTTTAGCTATCGGCTTGTAAAATAAATTGAGCCGGATAAACCCAGTCCAATTCTGGTAAAATTTCAAGGTGAGGATATCCGAGCCAGTATTTGGCAGGCCAAAAAGAGTCTTAAGAGCTCCGGTATATCACTAGCTGAATTCATGTCACCAACTCGGAGGGAGATTTTCATTGAAGGCCGACGTTTATATGGTCTTGAAACACAAATCAAAAGGAAATTCTGTGTTGCAAAAACTACTAAAACAAAATAATTCAAGAAATATTGTTAATTGTGTATTTTTACCCAGGTCTATAATTTTCTTTATCTTAACATCAATATCTTATTAGGTAGTTTTAGTTTTATTCCCAGAAATGGTTATTACAAGTTAAATTCATATTTCCTGTTTGTAAGTATATTTCTCTTCATGTTAAGTGAATATCCAATATTTCTTTTCTACAAATGTTGTAATTGTAACCATGCTTGCAACTAAAAAGGCTCTTACCATAAAAATTAAAATTACCAAATGTTTTCTTTCATAAATATTCACACAGAATATTCACAATGTTGGTTTACAATTCTGTTTTTTTTTCTTTTAAAATTTTTAGCAGCTTTGGCAAAGGTACAGGAAAAGGCTAAGGTCAATGTACCATGGAGTTCTGTCTTATCCATAATAATACTTCAAAATATTTTTATTAAAAAAATAAACTATTTTACAGAGTGAATTTGAATGGGTGTACTTTGGGCTAATATGAGGTTCTGCTGATCAAATCGAACAACTTTTCCCATGGAACCATGTGTCGCAAATGAAAAAAAATTTTGGCTTCCTCATATAAATTGGTCATTTTAACAATACTAGTTTGTATGGAGATGTCATTTTATATATACATGATATAAACAAAAACTTATTAATAATTTTAAAACTAAATAAGATAAAAATTTCATTTAAGTCTTCCGGTGCTGCGCACGTGCCCAAAATACTCACACTGTTCCCCCTCTGAATTTCCAGCGATATGCGTTGTAAAAAATAGGACCTTGATCGTTGACGTTGATCTCCAGATGCATCAATTAAAAGTTTTCCTAGATTTTTTCCAAATGTTTTTGCATCTGAAAACCATGGCCCTAAAGTCTCCACCGCAAACGCTAGAAATTCATAGGTACTATTAGTTTTTTTTATGCAATAGTTTCATTTCTATACAATAACGTTTCTGCGAATAATAAAACTAAGTTCGTCACTTGTAATGACGATTATGCTTTTAAAACAAATATTCCGCAATGCACCAAGGAACAGATCCAGAAACTCTTGATTTGAGGGGGGGCTCGGGCCTTTTGACAAGATTTTTAAATGATTTTTTTGCCGTAATAATATACGTAATGAACCTCAGTGGCGGATCTAGGGGGATGGGGGCGAAAGCAACGAAATGTATGAAAGTGATGAAGAATTGGTTACAAAAGTTTATGTAATGGGTGAAGCGTTAGTGATTACGTGACCGATGACACATAATTTCTGTAGGTCATTATTGTAACATTAAAGCTATGTTCGCACGAGATTTAATAAATCGTTAGGAGTTCGGCGTTGGCAGATTTTTTTACCGTCTTGATTCGACACTGTTTAAACGAGCGTTAAAATAACCACTTTGTAGCAGCTTGCGCTTGACACGGACGTCATGGGCGTCCGTGTCAAGCGCAAGCTGCTACAAAGTGGTTATTTTAACGCTATTCAGATGAAATTGCAGCAATCGGGATTTACGTTGTAAAATTAATGAAAGTTATTATTAAATTATTAATGAAAGGTCAATAAAAAGTCATTTTCTTCTTTATAAGTAGTAGTAGGTAACATTTCACTAAATGTGATTCCCACAGCCTTTTCTATTTTTCAGAAAACCGTACTAAAAAAAAACGGTAACCTAAAGTGGAAACAGCCTACAATATTTATTGTTGATATTTTTTTTTATGATATAAAGAAATTTACTAATAATATTATCCTGAGAAGTACTTTAACTACTTTAGAATGACAATGAATACGTCGACGAATTATATAATAGCCATTGTAGGTCCTAGAATAACGCTGCATGATAGAAATATGAGATTGCATTGGTTCTCAAAATTTGGTTGACATCTCTGACTTTACATTTTTATGTTTTTTATATAACTATATAACAGGGTATAAAATAGTGTTTTAAACTCTGTATATATATTTTTGTTCTAAATTCCTAATTGTTTCTTTTTCAGATGTCTGTGTCGTCCTGTGTTCGTTAACTTTTGGCCCTTATATCAATCCTAATTTGTGCTGTACCCCCTCTTAATCGTAACATATTATCAATTTTATATATTGTCTCGTCTTATACTAATACAGTTTTTCTAAAATAGAAGACTAATCTAATGTAACTTGTCATAATCTAACTATTTTAACTCCTTAGTGATAGTGCCTGTTTCATAACTAGACACTGGCAAAATTCGCGAAAAGCGAGAGGCCATACAAACAAGAAATTGAATTGAGATTGCATACACAAACACGCGCTTACTGGTTGATATCGCCGGCGAAACTGACGCACTATTTGCGTTAAAAAAAGCTCTCGTGTGAACATATCGGTACGTTCCCTTTGTTGCATTTGTGTCGGCGCTTTCCGCTCGGCGTTTAAAATGGAGCGCGACGGATAAAAAAACTCACGGCGTAATAAAGCGCTCGCGTGTGAACATATAGCCGAGATGTCATATTGTCTATTCGAAACGTTTAAATTAACGCGCGTAAAAACGTCGAAAAAGCGCTCGTGCGACATAGCCTAATGATAACAAAATATGTACTTTGTGCGTTGTGCGCAATGATAGTAGCTGTTCTAAAAGTGGTAGATGCGTTTGACAATGGCGTTGTTTTTATGATATTTAGTTGCATCAACGCATGTAAATTTTAGTAGATGTAACAAAACTGGTAGAAGTGATTGAACTGGTAGAACCGTTTTTCTTAGTTTTAAAAAAAAGTGGGAGTTTTTCCCACTTTTTAAAAAGTAGGAATTTTCAATTTCTACATGACTACTTTTTTCGATTTTGTTTCTTCGACAATTTTTCTAAGATAACAAATATTTTTTTGGCGCTTTTCATCTGTTTTATATTCTTCAAATAATTCTCTTTTTCTTAGACCTTATTGCCTTATACATTATCTGTAGACTTTTTTCTTCAAACTTCCAAATTCATTTTATATTTCTAGTAAGCATGTCGTCAAATTGTAAATTACTTACTAAGAAAACAACATGATAATATGAAATGCTTCTATGCCTGTTCCATTAAAGACCCACAAGTAGTTCTTTGTCGTATACCAATAAACCAAGAAGTTTTTAGAGCCAAGAGCTCATTGCCTTAGACTTATTTATTGCTTTAGATTATCCACAGGGTTTTTTTTTTCAAACTTACAAATTCATGGTATATTTCTAGTAAGCATGTCGTCAAATTGTAAATTATTTACTATGAAAACGACATAATAAAATGCTTCTATGCCCGTTCTATCAGAGGCCCACAAGTAGTCTTTGTCGTATACCAATAAACCAAGAAGTTCTTCGAGCTCTGTTATTATAGTTTCTGTACTAGTAGGGCCTGTCCTGCTTCAATGAATCAAAACTGTAATCTTTTTCCGAAAAAGAAACAGAGATATAGAGTTATTTTGTTGTTATCATAAGGCTTCAGTTTAGGTGGATCTGGTAGATATCTTTTGACAAGTTCTTTAGCTCATCTCGTCCCATCCATGACAACTATCTGGGGCATATCATGGGCTTCTGATTGATAAAAGGGTAAAAATAATTTTCAGTAAGTTATATAGGCCGGTTGCTTATGGATATATTATTGTTGATTAAAAATGCCGCTCACTGAAGTTTCAGATGTTGCATATGAATCACCGAAATGATCGAATGAACAACTAATATGGTCAGGCTCGCAACCCTGTCCAAGTCTTCAATATAATAATATAAAAAGAAAAATCTGACACTTTTATATTACTATATCCTTCCAAATGTACCTCTCTATCTTATGATCCTTTAGGCACGCAAATTTTATAATTGCTATGTAGGTAGATCTAAAAAATATATGTATAATAAATATAAAATAAAAAAACGCGAGGCATAAAACTGTACACTGGCATGATCTGCGTGCTTTGGGTAATGGCCGTGTCCAGCAGCCATGCTGCTGGACACACTGCTACAGGCTCAAGATACAATAATTTAAAATATAACACAAAAAAACAATGAAAAGCCCTGTAAATACAAAAAAAATAGTACTTACGTTTTAGCTGCGTGCAATACAACGTGGGGTATCACAGACCCCAGAGGCGTTCACTGAGGCTCAAGGCACGATTTAGACGAAATAAATCTAATCAGTCGATTTGGCAATGTGGCACTCGAGATTAGCTGGAGTTACAAATTAATAGCACTAAAATTAAAAGAGATATCCATAAAATATTACGCCTGGGGTATTAAACCCCACGTTGTATGCGGAAGGTTAAAACTCAGTATCGCTTTACCGCGATACTTCGTAAAGGTTTCTTGTTTTACCAAAACTCTTTTAACTACTTCTCAGAACTAACTACGATGAAACAACAACAAAAAATATATATACTTTACTATTAAGTGATATAAATCACCAAAAATACAAACTAATTATTACTTATTACCAATATACTTAATCTAATATACTAAATTAAATTCCTACATTATCAAACTGTAACTTAATATTATTCTCTCTTTAAAAACACATTAAATTATAGAGTACTTCATATGACATTATACTAAGGACTAATGCTTTGGATTTAAATTTCTAGGTTTGAATAGTCTGTGTAATAAAATAAAAATATATTAAAAAAAACTTTACGCAAAAACTGTTTTGTCTATGGTGCTTGCGACAACGCGAACGCACGAAGTGACTCGTAATACGAATCGACGTCATCGCAACTCACGAAAAAATTGTAACGCGCGAACTTTTCGTGTTTAACGTTTGCAAACTCGGAATAAGGCCCAAGTTATTTGAAAAATATGCAATGTTAGTTATAAAAATGTGCAGTAATGAAACTAGGTATTTGTCATGCCCCTATGTATAAAAAATAAATACATGACTCTTTTTTTTCTTTCTTTCAAATCAATGACAAAAATTGTACTAAGAAATTTTATCGATTGTACTTAAAACTAGGAAATGTCCAAACTATGCATGAACAGTTTATTTAGTAAAAAAAATACCCGCAATTATGAGTATAATTTATAATTTAGCATCTAAATTTTTTGTAGACTTCTGTTGGCTATTGCTATCTCCAACGTACTACTCACAGAGTTATAGAAGTCTGTGCTACTACTACATATTTTTAATACTCTTTCTACGGATTTCATTTAGAGTGCGTTCTCCGTGTATTCTTAGCTCCTTTTTCAGACTGTTTTAAAAAAAGCTCGTGCTAACGTCGCCTGAAGTTATTATTTGGCAACATGTAGTAGAACCTAACCATTATAGCAGCAGGGCCATTGTAAGCATATTCTGCACTGGGGTGAAAAATTGATATCGGCGCCGGCGCCCTAGTTTATAAAACGGTTTTTGCAGTACTGAAAAAAAAATTTTTAAATATCTTAGATTAAGCCGGACGACAATATGGATTCCCCGTAACAAAATATTTCGCCTTTACAGAGATTTTAAAAGATCAAACACTTCTATAGCCTATTTTACTTGACTCAGCGTATTTTCACAATTTTGAATGATACTAGCGTCATCTGGTGCTTAATTGTTGAACCCATGACGCTTTAAAGTCGATTCATTTTGTTTAATTTTATTATAAGTATTTTATTTTAATTTCTTCTTTATTTATCGCCAAAGACTTCTATAATATATTAACGTTAACCCGGAATGGTCGGATTGCGCCCCTAGAATACTGCTCCCAGGTGCCGGGCTCCTTACCATCTGGCTTACGACGACGGCCCTTGGCCTCTAGAGAAAAATCAGGCGAGGCGACGTGTCGTGTCGTCTTCAATCAAAACTGACTTTGGCAGGTGACAGCGTACCTCACGCCCCCTGTCACTGTCAAAATACATATGTTTTTGACTGAGGCGACGCGACATGTCGCCTCGCCTGCTTTTTCTCTAGAGCCCCTGGGGCCTTAGAGAGAAATCAGGCAGGCGACGTGTCGCGTCGCCTTCAATCAAAACTGTATAGAATTTGACAGGTGACAGCATACCTCACATGTCGACGCGACATGTCGCCTCGCCTGATTTTTTTCTAAAGCCCCTGGGGCCTAGCCCTAGCGGCATAGCAAGTATAGCGCACGGCTATTAAATAAAGTCAGGCGCTTTTTAAAATAAACTTTTTAATATATCTCGTTAAATATTTGTCGCAGCTTATTGAATCGTATAGCACAATGAAATTGTCTAAATCTCTAAAACGCTTACCTTTAAAAACACATGATAACCATTTATAATAAATGTTTATTTATTTATTATAAATGATTTATTGCCATTCGCTTTCATTAAATTATAAGTTTCCGTAAAAGTTAAGTTCCATATGAAATTTTAATAACAATTCATTGCTCTATCGTTAGGTACTCTTAATTTTTTTTTGGCGAAATAATTAAAGACATTTCTATTGCAAATGAAGGCCACGGCTCCTACCGATGGAGATGGACTATATTGATTGTTTACAGAATCAAGAGGCACTGCACTAAGTAATAAAGTTTAGTTATTGGAATCATAATTACCGAACTATAAATCTTGCCACTAGGCATCGTGTTACAATGGATTCGGTATATTTACTCGTATATTAAAGATAAAATCTGCTTAAACCGTTGAAATATGTTAACATATGCGCTTTCCGTAGTACCCAACTATCTGATGTCTTTTAGTGCGCCGATAACTATGTACCTACAATAATTATATATGGCTGTATCCACATTATAGATGTGAATCTGGTTGTTATCATAGTCAGCCAGCGGGTTACCAGCCGCTCTTTTGGCGGACTACGGTGATCAACCATAAACCGCGGCTGTCTACGGTTCAAAACATGTCATTGTGTAACATTGAATCCGTTTTATGTCCTAAGTGATTATTTTTGTTTATCTACATACTACCTACTTACTTTATACATTACTTCAGATTTAATAATTCAGGTAAGCGCTCTTTCCTATTTCTTAGTTGCGTCGATGTTATTTTGAAATACTTAACTTTTGAATATAATGTTTTATCTAACTCGGGCTGATCACATAATACCAAAAACACAAAACGGCGTGTGACGTATTAAATAAATAAGTGACTACGAACCGCCCGCTTCCGCGATTGTAGCGCCACTTCTCTGGGTGAAGCAAGAGTGAACGGTGTCGCAGACACGTGGAAAATACTAAAAGTGTTATTATTTGCAATTACACGTTATATTACCTAAAAGAGAGACATCACAAATTGGCGACGAGGATAAACAATGTGAGTAAATCAAAAATATCGTGTAAACCTAATGTTATTAGTGCGAAGTGTTGACAATTTAATATAAAATATCATTTTGAAATCAGATGTCACATGTCTAAATTACACGGAAAAGAAGTACTTGGAGTAGGACAGGATTATTTTCTTAATATATCATTAATTGTAAATACTAAGTGGATAGGTACCTATCTTATTATTGTATAATCTTATTATTTTCCTAAATTTATTTTAATAATTGAACAGTGTTTTGGATGGGAACCTTTTATGAAGAAACTATTCTTGACTATAATAGAACGAATGTTATATATGTTAATTAATATTAAAATTATATATTTTTATTTGCAGTAGCTGCTTTATTATTTTTCATAGGTCATACAATAATATACATAAATAAAACACAATATAATAATAATACTAGCTTGCTATATTTTGCCTTATTAAGACGCACTGTCTTCAGGCAACAATATTTACAAAATTATCTAGGTATAATAATATGTTAATTAATAAATTTAAAGGGTTTAAAATATAGTTACCTTCCCACTTTGCCATATTCCAAGTAATCTGTTACTGTGCAATAACTCTTTTATTGTATAGTCTGTTCTTATTGGGGCGTAGCTTGTGTTTCTGCAATATTACTATTAAATCAGTCATACCTATTACATAGCAGAAAATCCAGGTGCGTTAATCTCAGAGATCACCGACTGTACTGAGCCGGGTGAATAATCCGACAGATTTTTAAAATACACCATACTAATGAGAAAAAATCATTTAAATTTACTTAAACTAATATAACTATCAGGTATGCATCTTTATATTAGTTTATGCAATTACTAGTTCCAATTCTCGAGGATGCTTCCATTATAAAATAAGTTCGATCTTCTATCGATTCCAATTTTATTATTTATAAATTACATTAACCTACCTACATAGTTACTTATATATTTTAGTATAAATTATAGTTATAATGATAACTAGAATACTAGATACTCCCTCGATAACATTTAGAATCGAATTAGATAGGTATTTCATATAAAATATGTATTGATCAAATAGTTGAAAAATGCAGTTCATCCGAACTTAGGAAAAGTTTCTGGTTCTAGGCGATTGGGTTACCGTAGAGAAAATTATAGTGGAAGCAAACTGGTTAAACCAAACCTCGACGTAAGTAGAGTTGGAACAAGACCGAATGACAAAAGCATACGGTGTACTAAATGCGGGAGTGCATATCATGATAAAGATGACAAGCGCTGTATTGCGTTAAATAACATCTGTCAGAGGTGTGGATTTAAAGGCCATTACAAAAATCAATGCCGTATTAGGCGTGATAAACGTAAATTTATGACCGGCCCTCAAAAAAAAAAAAATAAATAAACCTAATGATAAAACTAATAAAACAATCAATCAGCAAAACCAACAATCTATCAAACCATTAGCACCATATTTATATTACATCTATACAAATAAATAAAATTAAAGTGTCTGTTTGTTATATAAAATAACCGCTTTTTACTAAATGATATGGATGTATACATGGTACATATACCAAATTTTTTTTTTTTACAATTTTTGTCTGTTTGTTCCGGTTAAACTCTGAAACGGCTGGACCGTTTTTGATGGGTCTTTCAGTGACAGATAGCTGATATAATAAGAAATAGCTTAGGTTTTTATTTTAGAAATTTTATATATATTTTTATTAATATAAATAATTTATAAAAAATAGCTATTTTACGAGGACGAAGTCGCGAGTACAGCTAGTATTTCACATAGATGATGATGCAGAAGTAACCTGTCAAGTGGGTTGTGTAAAGTTCAACATGTTCATTGATTTAGGTAGCAAATGTAATATAATAGACGGCAAAACTTGGAAATATTTAAAATTAAACGCGGTCGAAGTATCCAACCAGCGTGGAAAGATCCCGAGTAAGTTTTTATGGCATAGGGTTTTAAAGATCCAACTGTTGTGGAGGAAGGACAACTGCCAGGTTTTACGTCATAAGAAATGGCACCCGTATTTTGTTGGGGAAGCAAACAGGCATGAGCCTTGACGTAGGTACTTGAATTAGGGGTAGGTAAGTATAAATTCTATACATACTGATATTTTTCCAAAATTCAGAGACGTCCAGTTAATTGATTTATCTATTGCAATATCTTGCAATAGATAAATAACGCCATCATGAGAGAGAATCATCCTTTGCCTACAATGTCTCAACTTCTTCCCCAATTGAGAGATGCTCGTATTTTCTCTAAGCTTGACATCAAGGATGCTTTTCACCATGTGGAGATTAAAGAAAACTGCCGAGTCTAAACAATTCTGTAACTAAACATCAACTAAAACACTATACAGGGAAACAAAACTACTTAACATAGCAAATATTTACAAATATAATACTTGTATCTTTATTAAAAAAGTGCTCAACGACGAAATACAGTCACAGTTAAATTTTAGTACAAATGGTGAAATTCACACACACTTTACAAGAAATGCTCGAAATATAAAATTGCCTACCCCCAGAACCAACTTTGGAAAAAGCAACATAACATTCAATGGTGCTCAAATATACAATGCTCTACCAGAGAATATTAAAGCATTGGAAACAATAATATCTTTTAAGAAATCCTTGAAGTTGCACTTTTTGAATTTATAGGCCATTTGTTACTGGCGTGATTAGATTGAAATTATTTGGAACATACTTATCTATATATAATAATAATAAATAAAATTTATCTATACATATGTAATCCTAATAATAAATAAAATTATTCTGTTAATATCTAATAATTAATAAAAATAATATAATTATATGTACATTATAAATAATATTTTTAAATTACTTATATTTTAATTTACTTATGTTTAAATATGAGATAAAATGACGACTATGATAGTTTGTAATTTTTGTAATGTAATTTTGTGTTAACTCAATGTAAGTGAATGTTATCTATGTTCTTTTTTGAGTTAATAAATATTCTTAACCTAAACTCTGAACAAATCTGAATGTAACATTATCGATGATATCGTTGTGTTTGGAAGTGACGAAAAGCAACACAAACTTAGATTAAATAACGTTTTACATACCTTACAATAAAATAATGTAATGCTCAACGAAAGAAAATATATTTAACTTTTACTTTATTTTAACATATATTTTCAACTGGTGAGTTTCAAATAGATAATAAAATAAAGTTTAAGCAATATGAATACTTTAAGTTTTTATAATCTGCACGACAAAAGGCAATTAGTGGCAGACGCTAGCCTACAGGAGGCTTAGGAGCAGTCTTGACCCCGTATGGCTCGCACGGACCACGGGTTATTGCTTATGGTCATAAAAGTCTCACCGACGAAAAACGTTACTACCAAACCGAAAAGGAGGCTCTAGCTTTGGTCTGGGCCAAAATTCTATAAAGAGATCAAAATTATGAAGTCTATAATATCCCAAGATATAATCTGTGTCCTAAAAGTTTTTTTTTCCAGGCTTGGCATTCCAGTCAGTATGACATCAGACAACGGACGACAGTTTGTCAGCGAGGAGTTCAATTCCTTCTGTCAGAGTTTGGCATCAAACTTTATAATACGATACCTTATTGGCCCCAATAAAATGGTGAAATCGAGGGGCCAGAACTGCTATTTTATTTTTGGAAAAAAATATATATATATTTGTACTGTGCTCAAATTACATTTAGATGCACTGTTTCACTTTTGAATTGAATTTGGTGAGTTTAATGTACCTATTCTGTGGTGTTAGGTAGTTACTTCGGTGCGAGGATGGCGGCGCAGCGGTATTGAGACGGCAAAGCTTTTGATGCTTGACCTCACGCCGCCAAAATACGCACCGACAAAACCAACTCGGCCACCACGTAATTCTGTAAGATTAATCTGTAAAAATAATTAAAATAATAACAGTTGAATAGGAGTATTATTATATTATAGGCTAAATAACACATACATTGGTAAATTGTATAGGTATACCTATATCTGTATTAACTTAAAAATAATATTGTATTTATAACAGACATCACCTAAATAATTGAATAGCATTATAGGGGATTTATGAAAAATAAAAATATGATAAATCCTCAGATTAATGATTAATCAGTAATATTGTGAGTTACCTTAGTACATAGAGCAACGCGGCCACCGTATCAGCCCGGAGGGGAGTAGCCATACGCATGATGTCCCCTCTGTCAAAACACAGGCACAAATGTGCCTGTGTTTTGACAGATTAAAACTAATTGTAAACGGATTTTAGCCAGACCGAATCTAGCTCTCGAGAGAACGCGATTAAGCAAAGTTGCCCTTTTGCTCAGTTTTTTGGTGCAAATAGCGGTTTACGACATCAAATTTTCAAAAGGATAGTGTTACTTTTTTATCTAAATTTTTATCAAATTATTTCTTTTATCAAAGTAATCGGAGTTTTACACACAATTCACAAAATCGGCTGTTACAGTCTATCGATCGTTTAAGCGACCGACAATTCTTTACACTCCCGTTCACCAATTGGATCAGTCGACAATCACTCCGACATTTGGCCGCTTCGCTTAAAATTAGTGTTGTCCGTGTCGCATTAGCAATAAGTCATATCGATAAATTAATTAGGTAACATAAAATAATATTATACATTCTACTTTTTGCTTCTCATTTATATGTAAAAAAAAAGAACGACTATTCCTATAACTGTATACGGTGATAATAGTCCACGGGCCCACATATAAGGGATTTCAGTGATTGTTGAACAGGCTGAAAGTTTATACACAGCTTCGTTTTGACGAGACACCCAACTTTTATCTTTGGACTAAATTCTGTAGTGGGAGGAAAAAGCGCGATAGGGAGCGAAACACGTCGATTTGTTGAGTGTCCCAAATTAAATAATAACAGTTTCTAAAAATCAATACATCAAGAAAATACGATGGAAAACTGAGAAAAACTTGTGGCATACAAAGTGAATGGTACCTTCCGAGTGACCCCCAGCTCTAACATATCAAAATGGTGACTTGAAAAAAAATTATTAATAACAAGCTGATTTTTGTTTCGGGGCTTGCAATATATATTTTTTATAAAAATGCATCGGCATACACAAACCTAATCACAGATTAATAATAATAATTAATCTGAGGACCTACACTCGAAAGTTGTCAAGATTATGTTAATCTTTTTTTGATTAATAACAACATCTTTTTTATTATTTTCTGTTAAGAATCAAACGTATAACGCCATGAAACTATTGGACGCCATGAAAAATGGAAGCGATTAATTACAAATGAACTTTTCGAATGGAGTTTTCTGTGCAATCTGACTCGTGAATCGAGTGCTCGCGAATACGGGTACCACATCGTTTATCATTGAAGAGACTATGCAGTACAATACTGTGTAACGGCTCTTTTTGAGCTGTTACATTGCCTACCTCACTATCGAAACTGTTTTTGGACTTATTTTATTAGATTTTCACCCAAAATAAATTATGTTTTATTTATTTCAAATTAAAATGATTTAACCTATCTCAATCGATACAAAATTATTTCTTTTGTCTCTATTGACATCCCTGTGGACCTTCAAATCATTTAAATAAGGAAAATTATTTATGAAAATTATGGTCAGCCCTCTCCATGTAGTAGTAGGGGTTACAGTAGCTTAAAAAAACAGTAGGTATACTTTAGGTAATATAACATTTATTTTCTAAATATTGTCTCTCCAAAATTGACCAACTGAATTAAACGGTGATTGAATTTCGGCCATGTCTAATGTCTGGGAATCTGGTGTCATCTGAAATATAAGTTTTATGAATTAATTTCATTTTATTATCCAAATGAGAACATTGTACCTACTTGTAAAACTACAGTCTATATATAGCTTTATGAGCACAATATCTCTGGATCAGTATCAAGACGTGTTACCTGTATGCATCCGCTTGTTGCTATCATTCCTGGACATTGCATACTGCTTAACATCAGGTAGATGCAAGGATGCAATAATATTATATAATCTGTGGATGATATATCGTCGCTCTTTTTTATTATTATTTATTTTAACATAGCACTGGATGCAAGTCCTATCGTCGCTTTATATATTTTTTTTAATTTTATTCTGTTCATGCGATAAATGGACAAAGGGCATTCAATACTATACGGCCTTTTCTTTTTCTTTCAAAATAATGTGAAATCTCACTTTATTTTGTTAAATCTCTATCCAGATAAGCAAAAATAATATTTTTTAACGTATAAAGCATTTTCTTCTGCATAATGTGGACAAATATACAGAAAAGGCAGAAGAATCAGCACGTAACAAAAGTTGTCAGAAGTTTTTATTTTCAATATTATTCCCAACTTCTAAAATTATTTTGAATACTGGAAAATAATGCTTAAATTATCTATTATTAAGTAAGCATATCGTTGTTTGTGAACTTTTACGGTTGGGTCCAGATTGACCGTACTCCTTTTATATCAGTTATAACTTACCTAACCTAACTTACCTGAAAATTTTCTTTTGGCATAATCCTATTTCTTCTGAATGTTAGTACATTAACAGGTTTAGGTCTTCTTTCGAACGGTTCAAAATAATCCTAAAATCAATAAGAGTGAAGATAAATACTAACCTACATAGATATTTAAGCGTCGCGCATCGCCATGTTAGAAATCCGAAGAATGTACGAAACTGCGGCTAATACGGCGTAGGACATGTCACAGACTAAGTTCTAGGCTTGTAGTATGTGTACCAGGAACAACCATACTAATACATATTATATTTGATAAACACTTATAATACACGTAATTTTTGACCAGATAATTATATTTCTATGCCATGAGTGGGAATTGAATCCATGACCACGAAGTGAACGGCATATTCACTAGACGCGCCACGGAGGTGCCAGTACACAGAGCTCGGTGTTACCTTTTATAGTTTTATATTGCCATCAAAATCGATCATTGACTTAGCTGTTATATAAAATAACCTTCCAATGTACCTGATTGCTTCTATATTTTGCCATATCTTTACAGAAATAATAAAAATTATAAATAATTTATAATTAGCATAATATGAGAAACAGTTGGACAGTTTTATAAGAAGTGTCTACATAGAAAGTTTTACTATGTAGCACCCGTCGTAAGAAAAACCACTCTTGCACTTTTTCTCACCCCTCCCCCGTCCCTCATTGAATTTTAAAAATAGTGAAACACCTATTAATAAACCCCCTCCCGCACTTGTATCGCATCGTAACGTTTTACAAGACCCCCCTCCCCCCAAATTGCGTTACGTAATACTTAAACGCTCTCTTACCTGGACAGGGGCCTTAGAGAAAAATCAGGCTAGGCGACGTGTCGTGTCGCCTTCAATCAAAACTGTATAGACATTGGGCTATAGAGAAAAATCAGGCGAGGCGACGTGTCGTGTCGCCTTCAATCAAAACTGTATAGACTTTGGCAGGTGACAGCGTACCTCACGCCTACTGTCACTGTCAAAATACATACGTTTTTGACTGAGGCGTCGCGACATGTCGCCTCGCCTGCTTTTTCTCTAGAGCCCATTGGCTGGTGACAGCGTACCTCACGCCTACTGTCACTGTCAAAATACATACGTTTTTGACTGAGGCGACGCGACATGTCGCCTCGCCTGCTTTTTCTCTAGAGCCCCAGGGGGTTCAAGTAAGGGAGCGTTCAAGTATTGCGTAGAATTCGAAGTTTGAAATATTTGTTCTTTGTGGCCCCCCACAACAGAAAAAGGTACTGTCAAAATTTTAAATTCATAGCTTCATTAGTTTTGGCTTATAGATGAGTAATGCCCGATTACACCAACTCTAAGGGAGCTCCTAACTAAGTTAAGGGACAATTAATGACAGTTGTTTCATAGCAAATATGTCAAAATACTTATTTAGGGGCTCCTTTAGAGTTAGGGATCGTTGGTGAAATCGGGCATAAGTCAGTCAATAAGTCAGGACAAGCTCTTTAAATATGTACCTAATAGATAGTTAGAATGTAAAATTATAAAATTGTACTTACTTTATTAAAATATGGATCATAATCAAATGTAAAGCTTTTTGCTAATCTTGTCAGTAATAGTGGTTCCCGAAATTTAACTTTATAGACATCAACATCTTCGACTGCTGGCGACATCTGTTGAAAATATAGATAGTTATATACTCTGTTGATTGATTTGTGAGAATAAAATTAAAAAAAAAATCCTCATAAAGTTAGAGAGCTGCCCATATGATTTACTAGCAGGTAAAGAAACCGTCTGCTGTGCATAACATATCGTATTGCCCCAAGTAGCCTGGATATACAACGAAGACTTACGATTCTGTCTGGACGATAAATCCAAAAAGTTTTGACCACTGAGTTTTGTTCAGGGTCGACCACTGGAGAAGAAGTCACTTGGCGCGTCTTTTCAGGAGATTTATCTACGTCCATTATAGAAGAACCAATAGAAACTTTCGTAACTGAAAAAAAAACATAATGACGTCTAAAGACAACATAAACAAACGACCGAGTATCGCAATGCTATTCGTTGGATGATTGTATAAAAAAAATACAGTAAACATGAGCAAAAGCTTTTGTGACATCATAACAAAACCAAGCATCTGATATTCATTTTATGATACCTACGTTTATTATGTAATTTCTTCAGGATTTAAAAAATGAAGCATTTCATGGCATAATTATATTATTATACTTTTAAATAAATATATATAAGTAATCAAGCATATTATATATTTTGATTTCATTCTATGTTTTGATGCCATCATCTGCCATATCAATGCAGCAGCCACAGACTTCTATAACTCTGTGGCAGCAGCCGCAGCACGGGCACTTCCAAAACAAGACAATACGTTTTCATGTCTTGTCTTACAATACGTTTTCATGTCTTGTCTTACAATACGTTTTCATGTCTTGTCTTGGAAGTGATTTGACGTTGACAATCATTCATATTATTCTTATCCTGCTAGGAAAATCTAATAAAGGTGGAAAATATAGAAAAATGCTTATTAGAGAATGTAGAAAGGGAATGAAATTATGGGAATATGAAAACCTGGGTTATGGGAATCTGGGTATTGTGGAAAAGTGATCATCGTAACTAAAAAGCGTACCTACTTTCTCTTAAGCATTTTTCTATATTTTCCACCTTTACACAATGACTATATTTTACAAATCCTACTTTATCAAAATACCTGTTTTCCTATAATCCCACATCTTAATAACCACCGACCCACAATATACACTTCATCATTTTTTTCATAATGGCCACTTTACACAATACCCACGATCCCATAATTCCGACTTCCCCATAATAATAACCACATACTTTTCTCAAATAATCAAAGAAGTTCAAGCAAGATTTCTATCTCACTACCTAAGTGAGATAGAAATCACCGATCGTTAGAAAATCCCACCATATTAGCATTTAAAGATATATCAAATCTTTAAGTCTTGGGCAGCCATGCCGAGAAGAATGCATGCATAGTATATAGCATCGGTTGATGGGAAACGTCGAGACGGATTAAAACTGGTGCCAAGGCAGAGAGGAATCTGGGATGCAGTGCATGTGTGATGTTATCATGTGGCAGCTGTTAAAGCAAAAGATACAAAAAAAAGGATTTTTGTTTGCCTCATTTGCTGTAAATACTACGGAATGTCGGGTTCTGAAGCCAAACATTTTGGGAAGATATAGGCGTTTTTTAAATAAACTTCTATTCCCGTTCTGCATATTATTTTAAACACCTTATTTCACTGGCAGTTCAACATCATAATGCTGCCAGTATAATGGAAACATTTGGATACGGTAGATTTATTGCCAGCATTTTTTACATTGTATTTCATTTTACTTTTTTTATAGGTAGTTCTAATGTTTATGTCTCTAGTTTATTTATTGAAGAGTTTTGTTTATAGTTCGTAGTTAATATATATTCTATTATTTCTTGTCTTCTATATTTATTTTTTATTATACTGTAGGCATATACTTTATTTGACTGACCCTTATTCTGGCGCTTTCGACTTTGGTTTCGGTTCTGTATATTAAAGTGAAAAGTGTCAGATATCCATACAAAACTGGCATTTTCATTAGAATATTTGAGGCCGACTTGCGTGTAGAAAGCGCGAGAATTGTCTACCTGGTTCTATATATCGTCGGCAACAACGTGAAGGAAATAAACCCCTTCTTAGAGTTGCGGTTGTCAAGGTATTCTTGGGAATACTAATGTTAAATAAAATAATTAATACTCACCAGTTTCTTGACAAAATTCTTCTTTAATATACGTAAATATTAATATTATCGTAAAAGTTTTCATGACTTCTTATTGTTGAGGTATCTATCGCTATGAGACAAATGTATCGATATCTTCACAACACAATCAATATAATCACCATTCAATTGTTCCTGGAATTTTTGTTTACGTAAAAATACTGTTACGCAGAATGAGAACAGCGGTTGCCGGTTAGTGCATTTGCTTAAGTATGTTTTTTACACAAGTTTATTTTGCCTCTTATACTTGTATTGTACAAAGTATGAAATTTGATACACTGTTTGCCAACGAGTTGATTGAATATCGGTGATACGGGTATTGCTAGAAGGTATATCCCTAGTTTTACCAGGGTTTACTTAAAATATCCAAGGATTTTGGGGAATGCCAAATATTAATTGTTTTTTTTTTTATTCGGGAATAACTAAATTTTAAATAAAATTAACTAATGAAAAACACGTGAGCCCGCTGAGGCGGTGGAGGAATGCAACCGGCCCTACCCGATGGTCGACGCAACAAATGCCCGCGCATCCGATACCCCAGGCCCCACAGAGCGGTGGGAACGGGTACCACGTCCTCCGCTGGCGCGTTGCCTTATCTGGCTACCGAATAAACGGCAGCCGGGTTGTGTGGCCCAATCACCAGCCAACTCCGACTCCAGAGAGGAAGTGCCGGGAGGGTTCCCTCTCGCGAGAACCGGCCCTACCCGAGGGTCGGGCGTATCCCCGCAGCGGCTTAGAGTCACTCTAGAAAGCTGGACGATCTCCGCCACCACATAAACAATCGTTCAATATGGGTCAGACGATGACTAGGCAGCTGCTCCAAAACAGACGTTGCCTAGATTTTTACACCTGCTGGCGTAATTTCAGCAGCCGTTCGCTCCGAGACAGACGCTATCTCTTCGGACCATTCGCGTTGTTAGCGGGTGCACTTCACCCCAATGTGCAACCACCGCATGCCCCCCACCACGTCAAGGTGGTCCCACGAGTTGGTTCATTGAGTGGCTAGCTCGTCGCGATGTTTGGATAGACTCAATAACCTATGCATTTCACAAGTCCATGTATAGTGAAACTGAATGGGGTCGATCAATAAATTGTTGTTTAACAATATTTATCGCTCCTAATATACTGGCTGAATGATGCGGTTCCGAAATGGGCATCTACAAGGATGAATTTGCATTACGAATGTATTTTAATAATATCCTCGCTGCTTTATTGATTTATTATATATTTATTAAAATAATAAGAATATGTATGAAATATTATTCAGATATTACCTAAAATCCTTTGTTGATTCTAAGTTTTGTAGTATTACTCTTCAATCAACATCGGAATGCTTTGGTGATAAGTATTGAATTGACCGCTAATCGTCGCGGACGCGCAGTGCCCGAGTTGCACTGCGCGTCCGCGACCAGCAGGGTGATTACGCGTCTTAAGTTCGCTCGCACGCCAATCGTTATGACGTCATTCTGACGTAGATCAAGTTTGGCTTCTTAAAAATGGCTCTGAAAAATCTTAGAAAATTACGTCATAACGATTGACGTGCGAGCGAACTTAAGACGCGTAATTACCCTGCAGATAGACCTTGGGCTCTAGAGAAAAAGAAAGCGAGGCGACATGTCGCGTCGCCTCAGTCAAAAACGTATGTATTTTGACAGTGACAGTAGGCGTGAGGTGCGCTGTCACCTGCCAAAGTCTATACATTTAGATTGAAGGCGACACGACACGTCGCCTCGCCTGATTTTTCTCTAAGGCTCAGAACTACAGAGTTCCGAAACTCAGTTTGAAAGCACCACTATATATTGTGCGATCCCAGTTTCACATACCAACTTGTTGACCTGACTAATGCTAATTATATTTTTGTGTTGACTCAGAATATCATCCTTGTCGACGAGGTAAGAATATCATAATAGCAGGGCGGAACCATTAGGCCATCGTAATGTTTTTTTTTTTTCTTTTTGACTGACTAATACAGGGAGCCTGAGGGGCATTATCTGTTTCCAACGGTGGCGTGGCTGCGAAATTCGCTAGCCGTAATGATTAGTAAGTACCAATATTCTGTTTCCTTATTATCTTGACTACACGGCATCCTGTCACAGGGCCGAGTCTGTTGCTCTACTTCCCCAGCAGCACATCGACCGCTCACACACTGCCTTCTTCGGGTGATATTTCCTTCTCCGCATGTCACTGAACATTCACTCCATTTGGACCACCGACTCCATACTTTACGTTTGAGTAAATCATTTGGTAGATCTTAAAGGAAAAAAGATTAAGAGGGCGTATAAAGGCAAATTAAACAGGTGAAATGAAAGATGCTTCTTACAAAGCGTGCGAGTGAGGAAGAAAAAAAAACCCGCGCAGAATTCTTGGAAAAAATACATTTTTTTTGCTATAACTTTCAAAATATAAAGAGTTTTACAAAAACGAGATGGCCTCTAGATCATTTACCTACATAACTTATAAAACACATGGCTTTATATTGAAGTAATAGGAAATATCGATTAAAAATGGAAAAATGAAGGTAACTTTGCGATTTTTTTCTATTGAGGCAACTTGTATGCTGAAAACGCCTGTGGCGGACATTAAATGACGCGTCGCTCTCGTATCAAGAAACCTATTGTTTGCGGGCACGGCGAGACCTCAAGCGAACCGGCGCCCGTTGCTATCGCGCAGCCGCGCACGCAGTATTTCGTGCGCATATTGATGCGGTTACAAAACAGATGAATTTGCAATTACGAAATAATAAAATTATTAAAATTTGCACAAATTCAATAACATCGAAAAATGAAACGAATAGATGTTATATTTTTAATTACCGTTTATTAAACATTGAATTATACTGGGTGATATTTTTACCAATGTTAAATAATATTTTTAGGCATTCAAATTGTATTCTCAAGTTTTTTATCAGACCGTGCTATACGAGTCCTAGTTGATGGTATGACCTCGGGTCGCGAAACCATTAACGCAGGAATACCCCAAGGATCTGTGCTATCCCCTACTCTGTTCTTGCTGCATATCAATGATGTGTTATCACTCGGGGCCGTGTTCGGAAACGTAACACTTTAACACTGGGTAGTGTAACAGAGTGCGACAAAAATATTGAAAATGCTTAGAGAAGAAGAGATGCATATAGTGTAGTGACATTACCCAGTGTTAAAGTGTTAGTTTCCGAACACGGCCCGGTAACGTACATTGCTATGCAGACGATAGCACTGTCCACGGTCAATACTTGACGCGTCAGCCCCCCATCGAGAGCAAAGAGCTCACGGACACTAGAGCCATTGCAGCTTTGCAGAGATGTAGCGTCGTTGAGCGTTTTATCGCTGCGTCAATCTACTTTTCTTTAATGATAGGATCTATTTATCTTATTTTTTATTGAAATCTTCAAAAAAACAATATACATATTTTCGCTGAAAAAATATTATTTATTTAAATAAAAGAAATAAAAATTCGATAGTCTCATTTAAGGATATACGACATTTTTGTTTTAAATTGAGATGAATATCGCAATTCCTTAATTATTGCGGTAAAACAAGAAAATAATCTCGAAATAAAAAAATACAAAATAATATAATATATTTTGTAGTATATTCAAGCAAATAAAGAACCTTAGCCTTTAATAGTTACCATAAACAACTATTCAAAAAATCTGACGCTTTTCGAAAAATTCAATAAAATGTACTGTTTTCTAATTTATACTAATTTTCATATTTTTTCTAATTACCGTTTTGTTACAGTATTGAATTTTAATGTGGAATTATTTATTTATTTGTTTTAAACCTTTATTGCATAAAGGCAAAAAGCCTTCCTTAAGTAAAAGTTAAACCTTCGAGACAATCAAAGCAATTAATAAGTGCATTAGGATTTGAACATTGTTATTTAAATACATTCCTCATAACAACTTTGGGCCTTAGGATGTAATTTTTTGAGTAGATAATCAGAAAACACAGTAAAAAAGATACGACATGGTGTTAAAAGGCAAAAACGTTATTTGGCAGACACATTACAGAATCTTCACAATAAATTTAATCAGATGAAATCGTCGTTTGTACATCCATATGAAATCAATGTTTTGAAAGATAAGACCAATTTGGATATTACGTAAGTGAAACTTATTTAGATTTATTTAGATATTTTTGGCTTAAAATATAATATAAAATTAAGTTTATAAATTTTATTTAATTGTTATTAGGGATACATACAGATTATAATCAAATTAACAATCATCTTAGAATAACAAAACTAAAATAGCATCCACAAATTATGACATAAAAACATCTTACACAAAACAAATACAAAATTAATAGAAAGATAAAATGTATAAAATAAGTTAATTATTGATTTATTTATTAAGTTATTAATTTTTTTATTTTTTTTTTAAAATAAGACTTAGATAAACAAGGCCCCGGCTGATCCCTCTCTATACGACACGACCTGAATAGAGGTAGGTTTTTCGGGATTTTCCTCTCCGTTTATCCTACAAGTATAATGCAAATATTTAATAAACTTCTATTGTATTCTTTCAATATTAGCTACGTGTATCTTATATTGTGGGCTCAAAACAGTAGATGCATAATTAAGGATAGACCTCACCAGAGAATTAAAGCGTAGAGCCTTTTTATAAATCCCTGCATGTTCTCAGCACAAAGTAGGCTTTGTGCAGCACAAAGTAGGCTTTGGCAGGCGATAGGCCAAGGCCTATACTACGATACTATTTACGTGAGGAATGAAGGTTAGGCTAATGTTCAGAAGTACTCCCAGATCTCTTACCACGGACACACGACATATAGGCTCATCGTTCAATAAATATGTACTAATAATAGGCTTTAACTTTCTTGTAAAACTTATTACATTACACTTCTTATATTGAGACATAAATTATTTCGATCACAATATCTTGCAAGTCTATCAAGGTCTTTTTGTAATAATTTACAGTCATTAATTGATTTGAAACTTCTAAATATTTTCATGTCAAGTTGTCAATATGGTAGTTTTATTACGGTATTCTTATTATATGAAAAAAACACATTTAGGCGTTCATTCATACGTGCATGTTCATATTATGGTACAACTATACTTATTATATTATGTTACTTTTATGCAAGTATTTTTTTTTTAACACATTAATATAACAAACAAATAAGATGTAATAGGTAACCAACACACTCTTTGATAATCATGCAAACCATGCATGTTCATAATAATAATATGTAGGACAATTTACACATATTGCTCTGGTCACAAACTAAGCTCTAAGCTTGTACTATGTGTACCAGAAGCAACGATATAATACATATTATATTTTATAAACACCCAGACCATGACAAACTGTACAGAAAAAACGTACTAATATTTTTTGCCATGGGTGGGAATCGAACCCACGCGTCAAACGGATACAACGCCAAAGGCGCAACCACTAGTCTACGGAGGCAGTCATATTATGGTACAACTACCTTAGGTTCTATTGTAAGCGTAAATCATTGTACTTGTTCTATTATTTCTTCTGTGTTCTTAGTAAGATATGATTTTGAGAAGAGTTTCGTTAATTTATTATTTTTATTATAATATAGAATACAATGTATTCATATTTTTGGCCTTTTAAAAACTTATTGAGTGCTTGAAGAACACTTATGTCTGGATTAATAGTCGTTGCTAAGCAATTGCTAATGCTTAGCCGTTGCTTCGGACTGTCTATGAAAAAACAAATCTTTGACAGTTCTAAGCAATTGCTAATGCTTAGCCGGTGCTCCGGACTGTCAAACTGCTTATGAAAAAACTTAAATTTGACAGTTTCAAGCAATGGCTCAGGAATCTCTAATCAACATTTATTAGTAAGTGGATTAGCCTTTAGCATCAAGTTAGCAATTTGTTTGACTTACACTGGTTTTAGTAAAATGAAAGTTATTTTATCTATGAGTTATAAATGTATGTTTTGCATCGACTGTTTTATTTTTTTTAAGTGCAGTAGGTACTTAGTAGGTATATAGTAAGGTAATTTTATGTACTAGGTACATATTTCGTTATTTACATTAGTAGATAAACGTAAAGCAATAATTAGTAGATGAATTTTCTTATTTTAAAATAATTTTTTGATGTTTTAAAATTACCGTCTTTAATTTTAATATATTTTATAATTACCGTAGTATTTTTTATTTTTATTTTCAATAACTCAAAAATTACGTTAGCTAATGTAATGCTTTTTCAAAATATGATTCAGTTATGTTATGTATTTTCAAATTCTACTATTTTTAGGTTTAAATATAAGAAGAAAAAAAATTGCGGCGTTAATTAGGTGAAGATCGTTCCAATAAGTAGAATGACCGAGATCTAGATTCCTGATTTGCTTTATGGACTCACAAGGACTCTTTCCTTTAAACAAAAAATATTCGTCACATTTCAGCGATAAAATTTGCCTTTTCTTAGGAATTGGTTCGACGAATAAAGCGGCCCCAGCCTAGTGGTTAAGTAAAAAGCGGCCCCAGCCTAGTGGTTAAGTCACTGCGCAATTGATAACAAGGTTAAGCAGATGACAACAAGACCGGCCTGGGATGGGTGACCGCTTTATATAACGAGGCTATTTCATTATAAACACCGCAACAAGCTCGCCACTTGTTAGGTGTTGCCTCCGAATACCATCGGCGAAATGAGGATGAGTTAATCCCTCCGCTGTGACCCTGAGGCCGTTTAAACGGTTCTCGGGAGCCAAATTGGCACCCGTGATGGTATTTATTATTTATTTTTTGGTTCGACGAATAATGGATGAATAGCTGACATTTGAGTTACCCGCATCCCTCACATGCACAAAACATTCGTGCAAACCTTTTCCAAACAGGACGGAAAATCGGCGAATGTATTGTAAAAACAGGGCACATATATTCGCGAATACTCTCCTACACTTGTGGGTTCGCGTATTCCTGTGAATGTGAGGGACCCGCGTAATGCGGGTAGGGCGGCCTAGGGAGGGTCCCTTATCCTGTATATGTACCCTTAGAAGACTGTTTATGAATATTCAGTATATTTAATATGAATATAAAAATATAATTTAAACAACACATCACATCACAATAGGGAATATGAATGTAACTCTAAAATATGTATATGTTATATAATATGTTGTGCCTTTTTTATTTAGAAACACATCTGACAAAATATTTTTTTATTTAAATTGGTCCATTATTTTCTAATTTCAAAACAAAAGTGTATTATATTTGCAAAAACGGAACGCGCTCCGAAACAGCGAGAGTTGATACTTCCGAGGTGATGACGTCACAACAGCCGAAACAAACAAATTTTACGGTTGTAATATACTTCTAATGCTACGTTCGCACAAGCGCTTTTTCGGCGTTTTTACGCGCGTTAATTTAAACGTTTCTAATAAACCATATGGCTACGTTCGCACGAGCGCTTTTTCGACGTTTTTACGCGCGTTAATTTCAACGTTTCGAATAAAACATGACTTCTCGGCTGTGTTCACACGCGAGCGTTTTTTTACGTTGGGAGTTTTTTTATTCGTCGCGCTCCATTTTAAACGCCGAGCGGAAAGCGGCGACACAAATGCAACAAAGGGAAACGTACCGTTTTGTCACACGAGCGCTATAATTCGTTGACGTATTCATTGTCATTCTGAAGTAGTTAAAGTATTTCTCAGGATAATATTATTAATAAATATATTTATTTCATAAAAAAAAATCTCTCTCATCAATAATAAATATTGTAGGCTGTTTCCACTTTAGGTTACCCTGTTTTTTTTCAGTACGGGTTTCTTAAAAATAGAAAAGTTGTGGGAATCACATTGAGTGAAATGTTACTACTACTTATAAAAGAAGAAAATGATACGTCACAAATTGGCCTTTTATTTAATCATTAATAATTGGATGAACCCACAGTTTTATTTTTCGCCTTCTTACAAAACAGTGTCGAAACAAGACGGTAAAAAAAACTCCCTAACGCCGAACTCCTAACGCTTTATTAAACGCTCGTGCGAACGTAGACTAACCGTACGAAGAAAGAGATAGAACCATTGTTAATTTAGTGTTGCTGTGACGTCACAGCTATGGCGTGCTAGTGATACTCTGTTATATGTTAATCCGTTTTTTTAAGGATTATCAGATTTATTTTAGAGTAGATATTATATATATTTTTAGGGTTTACTAAAGTAAATACTATCAAATATAAAGGGTAACTTTAGCTTTTATTGGCAGAAAATGTTTAAGTTTATTGAGAGAGTGCAGCAAAGAAAAAAATTTACGACTAGTATTAGTTACTTGCGACTTCCAGCTAAGGTGAGAATCCAGATATAAACCCAATTTCTTAACCTCGCTACAAAACGCAATCGGTTTACTGTCATACCGAACAAAGTCAATCTTGGCCATATCAACTTTTGATAAGAGGCGGGAACTCCCAATAATGATAGATTGATATTTGGCCGGGTTGACAGCAACACCAAATCTAGTAGACCAAGCCAATATATTTAAAAGATCAGAGTTAAGCCAAGCTATTGCACTATTCAGTGAGTTGATGTCTGTCTGCACATAAAGCTGCAAGTCATCGGCGTACAAGTGATAGTGACAGTAAAGCGATGTGGTGATACTGTCAATAAACATCGAGAAAAGCAATGGAGATAGTGTGCCACCTTGTGGAACGCCTGTACGTAATTCACACCAAACTGATGACAATTGGTCAACCCGCACCTGTTGCCGACGTCCATGGAGGTATTGGTGAAACCACGCAAGAGTCTCTGGAGAGAATCTAAGACGAGACAGAATAGCGATTAGCAAATCGGGATCGACTGTGTCGTCTGCGTTGGTGAAATCGATCAGTACAAGTACTGTGACCTTGGTTTCATCCATGCCATTTCTGATGTCTTCAGTTACTTTAAGTAAAGCTGAAGTTGTACTATGACCGCATCGAAAACCAGTTTGAAAAGGATTTAAAAGTTCATGGTTTTGAACAAAGAGCGTCAGTTGCTTATGTACTACAGACTCTAAAACCTTAGATAGAAATGGTAGAATAGAAATAGGACGATAATGAGAAGGAAGTGTTGGAAAGGATATTTTGGGAAGTGGTATGATGAAAGCTTTGCGCCATAATGATGGAAATTGACAAGAAGTGAGGGAAAAATTAATGATATGAGTTATACGGGGTAAGAGTATGTCAAGAATGATAACGATCATAGCACGACCGATAGAATCACATCCCATTGCTTTTGAAGTTATTGATCCAATCGTCTTAAAGATTTCATCGGCAGAGACTTCTTCGAGCACAAATGGTGCAACATCAGGCATCGGCAACAAAGCGACCTCAGCCAACGTTTTCATCTTTGTATCCACATCCAATGTCGAGGCTGATGCGAACTGAGCATTAAGCTGGTCAGGTGTGACAGAACCAAGAAAAGCCTGGTTTTGAGAGCGTCCTAGACCCAATGATTTTAGAGAACAGCCATCGGAACTTTTATGGAGCGTGTTTTCAAGATGGCGCTAACAGGATCATATAATATTTGGTGTAGTAGAGAGGGTAGTGAACACAGTGCAGGTGAGAGTTCAAAAGGCCTTTAAACCTACTACGCGGTCTCAATTCCGGGAACGCTGCAGTTCATTCCCCTGCCTTTCAACCACGCGATGGCACCCGCACGGTGAATCCATGGATTGCTAAGAACATTGTCTCTCACATTAATAAATGACTTCAAGTTCCACCCATATGCATGCGATCTTGCTCTACACGCGTCATGTGAGCAGGACACATGTATAATTTCATATTTGTACCGCTAAGGACTCCTGCGCTCCTGGTACTTCTCAACAGTTATGTACAGAGAAGTTCTCGTTCATTCATTGATTATGTTTGCCTACCGACTTGCTACAATTTATGCGATTCTAGATTTAAGTTTATCACAAATATTTGATTGTTTGAGGTACAAAGGCAGTGCCTAACCCAGTCATACATTTAGCATATTCTAATAATAATAATAATTGAAAAATTGCAAGAAAAACTTGGCAGCCAAAAATAATACGGAGTGAATAGTACTAGTACCATATGATGATAGTGCCATAAAAAAAACTATAGATGGCGCTATATGAAATACAAAGTGTCAGTATTATTGGCAAACAACAAAATATAATAGGTTTTTAATATGAATTTATTACCAAATTTCTGGGGTAGGCAGTGCCTTTGTGCCTATATGGACTGCCCGCCACTGCATAGAAGTGTTATGCCTCGAGTGGTTGAGCCCTGTATACCTACTGTTTTTTATATAAAACTATACACTGTGGTGCCAGAGTTGTTTAGACCTTAGACCTAAAAACACGACAGTTTTTAGGTCACAGGTTCAAATCAGGGTGTACCTTCACATAGGCCGCTTAGTCAGCAGCTGCAGGATGTTGATGGATGCAGGTGGGGGCCGTAAAGGAAACCAACGAGTACACGAAACAAAGTGCTACTCAGGTCCCAACAGTCCGGCTGACGTGTAGCGATGCGTCACTTCTGCTCACTACGGTCCTATTCCAATGCGGGTCCCGTGGGTCTGGAGTGCGTCAAGTCCTCGGCTTCGGCGAACGACAATTGTGTCGTGTACTAGTAGCTCCTAGTAGCTTCTCTTGTGGTAGGAAATGTAAGAATAAATTAATAGCCGAGAAAATGACGACATTGTGCGCAAAAGATTATCCTAATGAGACCCGCAAACGGTGTGCAATTTTCGCCGCCGAATCCGCTACAATCCGGAAGCCCTATGCACCCTACATGTACCAGTCAGCCAGCCTGTTGAAACCCTATTCCTAAAATATTTATTTACCAAAAAAACCTTTACCAAAATACCTACATATAAGTATACAATATGTACATAATTACACAAACACCTGGCCGCTAGCGCAGTATAGCGGCCAAAAACCTACCTACAATAACTGATTAGGTTAGGTCTCGAAGCCCTCCAGACGCATCGGGTCGTCGGGGGGACTCCGGGTGTATACCTCCCTAGAGGCCCTTAGGTCTAGACCTAGCTCAAGTAGGTCTAGACAGCCTAAATATCTGGGGATTGATGCTACATGCATCCAATGTTTGGACCTAGAGAGTTGCCGATCAATCTACCAACGATTGGTATAGCGCCGGCCAACAATATTATTGTCGACAACTCCCTAGAGCCCTTAAAATCACCCGAGGTACCGTTATTCCCTAATAACAGGACCTCGAGAGATCGCCCTTGTATGTGTTAGGATTTACTTGGGGAAAATCATGACACCAAGACATAGAATCCAATCTACGCAACAGGTCGTGTTTATACACAATATATGTAAATAAGAATCATACCAGAATCGTATGAGAAACACAAATTATTCATACAAGAAGTTTACAATTTATACAACTTATTTAATCTTATTTTCTATACAATACCAATAGGGCTTTATTCGCTTTTAGGGGTGGGTGGCAACATCTGCCTACCCCATAAACACTATGTTATACAGATTTACGACAATAACATTCGAAATATTACAAGAATTATTTCAATGGGACGATTCCCATTGCCACGTCCACATTGTGCGATCTGCACGGCGCTATCTCATTGGAATTGGGCGTCTGATACCGCATTTTATTATTACTTTACTAAGACCTGTTTTTTCACGGTTTTCAGCCACCCTGAGTTTCCACAACACTCATTTCTTCCGGGTGCGTCCATTATAGCAGAATGTTGGCATTGCATGCTTGGACTGAATAAATTGTCGGAATAATTATGTAGTGGGTAGAAAGCCGGTGATTAATAATTAAATTTTAATAATAATCGTGCTTTATAAATACGTTTATTCCAAACTTATTGTATCATTGAAGGCTTAAATTCGACAAAGTTATCAAAACGGTTTTCACTTTTTCCCTATTGGTAGTATTAATATTTGCTTTACAAAACCTTAGAGCAACACGGCCACAGGGGGAGACGCCATAGCGCTCTTTAAAATGTCTGTCAATTTTTGAGGGGAGGGTACAACGCACTTATCAATATCTGCAAACGAGCGATAAGAAAAACACTAATTACCCACACATCAACACTAATTCGTGTTCAAATATTGTAAAAACTTACATTTCTTCTATTTTCTCACGAGCCCTTTTTTATGTTTTTACGCGCGTTAATTTAAACGTTTAATGAAAGCGCCGACAAAAATGCAACAAAGGGAAACGAACCGATATGTTCATATGAGCGCTTTTTTAAACGCTCATGTATAGTGCTGTAGGAAATTATGTTATTTTTGGCAATAAATTAAAAATCAAAATATAAATAATAAAAGTTATTATTTACAGAATTTAAATCACTACATTAAAGTCGCTAGCTAAACAAAACAATTTGTTTATTTATCAAAAAGCCATATAAGGAATACTAAAGAAACTTACAAAACATAGATAAATAATAAAAAAAGAAAAAAAAATTAAAACTATCTAAATTAAATAAAAAATCTCCTTAAATGGGATACCACTTGGCAGAGTACCTATAACACTGGCAGCATTGCCACGTTGAATGGCAATGCTGACTTTTTGTTTGAAGTAGTTGTAGCATTTGGGGTCTCCACATTCGAAAAATACACGTTTCCCGAGGTCATGGAGAAATTCTTTAGCCTCGGGGCCGAGTGCTCCCGAAGTTTCGACACCAAAAGCCACAAACTTATAATTTTGAGTCAAGTCCCTATACTTCAACCGCTTACGCGCTTCCGCAGCGCCAGCGGCCGAACCAGGGACCGACGAGGAGGCCGAGACATTGGACTGTGCATAGGTATCCACGCAAGTGGCATCCCAGATTAGGGATTTTCCATTGGCCCACGGCACCAGTGTAAGACCGTCAGGGCGCCTGCCGTCGGATCTGCTGACTCCAGGAGGCTCAAGAATACAGGGAATTTTAGCCGTTTGTAGAGTACGCCGAATTATGTCATTGAGGGCATTATGACGAGAAATGCGACCAGCGCTTCTATTGCAACTGAGACCATGATAGCCGAATCTATCTACAGTGGCTCCGCAAGAGCAGCTATGTGGCATGCAGACTTCAATGCCGCACCGAAGGGCGACCGAAATTCGCAAAGTTTCCTTATCTAATAAAGTACCGAGGGAAGCAATTGGAATTGCATTAAGCCACGCACCAGAATTTTTATCAAAAGCGCCTAAAAGACGTGCTTTACTTTGTATATTTTGAACATTATTTAAAAGTTTATGTTTTTTGGACTCTAATAAAGGGATATCCCATAAAGACTGCCTATGTTTTTCAGTAGGTTCCGTAATACCTGGGAGCTTTTCCTGCCATAATTGTAAAGCTTCGTCTGTTGGGCTCGAATCCATAATGACTGAATTATTGAGAATATTATCAACAAGATCAGAGACACCGAAAGACGAAGCTAAAAAAGATGGGAGGGAGAGATCCGTAAGTCGACGGAGCCCTAAACCTCCAAACCTGATGGGCATACATATTTGATCCCAACTAATAACATTAATGTTTACATTTAAGATTTTCCCTAATAATTCAAGTAGGTTATTGTCGAATGTATTTAGATGTTGTGAGGCACGCCAAGAAGGACAGCATCTAAGCAAATATGTAAATTTGTTAAAGGTTAAGCAGTTGCGGAGTAAGAAAAGGGCTATATGTGGTTCTATAACTTCACACTTGTTTACTATGTGGATAAGGGTATTAACTTTATTTAATAGAAGTGGGGAAAGTGATTCATCTGTTAGTGGAGCACCAAGTAAAGACAATTCATTACGAGGAACACTTTTTATACCAGGACAGATGGAATCAAATAATAATAAATTATCTGATGTATTGTAATTGCCAATGAAGTGAATTTCACATTTAGAAGTATTCAGTTCTAAGCCTAAATCTGAACATTTTGTTTTAATAGATGTGAGATCGTGTGAGAGGGTATCTAAAGAACCACCGAGAGAACCATCATCAAGAAACCAGCAATTGAATTCTGACTGAAGCTCATTTATCATGGGGTGGATAGATAAGCTAAATAATACTGGGCCCAGCGGGTCTCCTTGCTGGCAACCGACGCAAGAATCAATGATATTACCATTGTAAATAAGAGCTGAAGGTAAAGAATAGCATTGATAAATAAAATTATACAAAGAAGGTACTTTGCGTTTAGTTTCTGCAAGCATGATGGTTCTATTAACAGAGTTAAAGGCATTTCGGAAGTCTAGTTAAATATATACAATTATTAATAAGGAATCACAAATAGAATATTTTAGGGAGCGGATATATTAGAGGATTTTGAGGTGGATTCCCCCACAGTGTGTCTGTGTCAGTTGCGCCGATAATAATACGATGAGTAAGCGCGTGTTTGTTTGTATCATGCAGCGTTATTCTAGGACCCACAATGGCTAGTAATTCGTCGAACGTATTCATTGTCATTTTGAAGTAGTTAAAGTACTTCTCAGACTCATATAATTAATAAATTTCTTTATTTCATAAAAAAAATACCAATAATAAAAACATTGTAGACTGTTTCCACTCTATAGGTAACCTGTTTTTTAATCAGTAAGATTTTCTCAAAAATAGAAAAGGCTGTGTTGTGGGAATCAGCCTCTTATAATACTACAATAAAACATTGAGTGAAATGTTATTTACTACTACTTATAAAAGAAGAAAAATTGACCATTCATTAATAATTTGATAAACCCAAGTTTAGTTTTTCGCCTTCTTACAACGCAAATCCTGCTACATGATACAATTTCATCTGATTTCATGGCGCGTCCGTATCAAGCGCAGGCTGCTACGGACTGCACAAAGTGGTTACTTTAACGCTTTTGTACTACGTTCAAAATTCGTTCGGTGGCGATAAATTATAATATTTATCGTTTTTCGAGTTTTTAGATAACTATTATATTATATCATTCCAGATTTAAAACAATTGCAAGATTAATAATATAATTAATACCTATATATTAGGTATAGGTATCAATTATAATGCAATAATAATAACAATAATTCAAAGTCAAAGGCCATAAATATTTATTTCATGTAAACCTTTAACAGGCATTTATGAAAAGTAAAAAAAAAATGTATATATAAGGCCTAAGTGTGCACTTGGCCAGGTCGCCATTCCTCCCACAAACAAATGTTGAAAATATAATAAAAAATAAACAGATAGTGAACTATTAAACTATTGTCCTTGCGGGAGAAAAAAAACAACCGAACTGAACACACGCTACATAAGCAACCAGTTTAGGACTAGGTAGTTAGCTGATTCCATTGACCTGTCAATCGTTGACTGCACTGCAAATGTACCACCAAGGCGACCAACCGACCAGACCATACTTACCCCCCAAATAATCAACATACTTTATATCAAATTCTTTATTTTCGATCATTTCTCGAATAAAGTGACAACGAACATCTATATGTTATCTGGGGCTTTATTCCGAGTTTTGACACGTTCACCGTCGCGCTTTTTGCGTAAAGTACGGGTATTGAAATGTAAGTTCTATCCTGTTAATTATAAAGTTGAAATTCCAATGCTCCATACATGTTCAAACTTGCGAAGAATTCGTGTATTTCAAGATGGCTGCATTATATTAAACTATTGTCCTTGCTGGAGAAAAAAAAACAACCGAACTGAACACACGCTACATAAGCAACCAGTTTAGGACTAGGTAGTTAGCTGATTCCATTGACCTGTCAATCGTTGACTGCACTGCAAATGTACCACCAAGGCGACCAACCGACCAGACCATACTTACCCCCCAAATAATCAACATACTTTATATCAAATTCTTTATTTTCGATCATTTCTCGAATAAAGTGACAACGAACATCTATATGTTATCTGGGGCTTTATTCCGAGTTTTGACACGTTCACCGTCGCGCTTTTTGCGTAAAGTACGGGTATTGAAATGTAAGTTCTATCCTGTTAATTATAAAGTTGAAATTCCAATGCTCCATACATGTTCAAACTTGCGAAGAATTCGTGTATTTCAAGATGGCTGCATTATAATAGCCAACCTAATACATACTATATTACCATTGGAATAGAGCTTATATTTCCATATTTATAGTTTGCGCAACGTCTTGTCGTGATTAGCGGTTGCAAACTCAGAATAAGGCCCCCGGCCATGCTTCAGCAATAAAGCGCTTAATACACAATGCCTCTCTTGCTGCAGAAGATAGTGCAATAAACTCGGCTTCAGTTGAGGATAAAGCCACTGTGGGTTGCTTTTTGCTTTCCCATGATATTGGACCACCACCTAAAGTAAAAACATAACCGGTATACGACCGCCTATAAGGATTATATGCCCAGTCGGCATTTACAAAATCTTCTATATATCAGTCTTTGTACGTATAGACTTATATAGTGAATGTCCCTTTTAAATATCTAAGAATCCGTTTACACGCCTTTCAATGAACTTGTGTATGCTTCCTCTTAAATTGACTTTGTTAACTTGCAACGAAAGCAATGTCCGGTCGTGTATTAACGGCTAAATGTCAAAAGTCAAAATCATTTTTTTCATGTAAATCTTTACAGATATTTATGAATAGTCAAAAAAAAAAGTTTAACAATGAGGTCATAATATGTCCGGATTAACAGTCGTTGCTAAGCCAGTGCTTAGCAAGAGTCAATGCTTAGAACTGTCAAAGTGACAGTTGTTTCTATAATAGTCGGTGCTCCGAGCGGTGGCTCAGGCTAAAGCTTGAGCCGTTGCTCGGCTAAGCATTAGTCTCGATATTCCTTTACTTAAGTCGTGCTCAGCGTTAGATTCTTCATGTTAGTCTGTTATTTCTTAAGTTACTGTTGATTACGTAAATATGAAATTTCTGGTTGTTTTAAAAATATTACTCCCTATTTTTCTAGTTTTCTTTTATTTCTTGTGGGTATTTCATAATTTATTCATAAAAAATCCATGATTCCTTCTGTGCCGATGCAAATTATACATTTTATATTATAAAACTTCAACAGTAGAGGGTCACCTATCTCCATGGAAATGCAACTTCTCAATACTTTGAGGTTTTTTGCACCAGGATTCTAAGTAATATACATATTTCAGCGAGCATTCGCTTGAGGCGTTGCTTGGCTTAGCTGCGTCAATTTAATCGACTATTATAGTGCGAAGTGGTTGCTCGGCTAAGCATCGTTTGAGTATTACTTTCGTGAGCACAACTTGAGCCAGTGCTTAGTCATGACTATTAATCCGAACATTAGAGTGCGTTTGGTTAGGCAGCTATTCATTAACAAAAGAACGACAAATATTAATTGAACTTAGACACGATGGAATGGAAATCTTAATATGAAAATTACTACCGAACCGAACACACACTACATAACCAACTAGTGTAAGACTAGGTGGTTAGCTGATTCCATTGACCTGTCAATCATTATCTGCCATACAAGTGAGCCACCAAGGCGACCAACTTCACCGTTCATATCCATGCCTTAAATATTTATTGTAAATAAAAGGTAAGTAACCAATCACATATAAGTAAAGGTATAAGGATCGGTATTTTAAAGGGCATAAACACTAACTGTAAAGTCGATCCCCTCAGAGACACCCCGGAGAAAAAGAAACCAGCAAGTAAAAAACTCTAGTGCTTCACACAAACTAAAAGAGGGGCACAGCTATTGATTGACTTGTGCTATATAGCATATATAATATATATATATATATATATAGTAGCATACTTAAAATGCACCCCACTGATCAGCATGCGTAGAACACCTATGGCAGATTATTTGTTACTGTACCAATGACAAAATTTACATAATGTAATGAAAATAAATTATATAATATAAAATTATTACAATATCGGACATTATATACCTACTAAACTAGGGTACATTCTACATAAGCAATTTGTTTACTAGTTGCGAGACCTCAATTGCATATCAGGACGGTTCCCGACGTCTTTATCGTTAATATAGTCTTTTACACTATAGTAAGCCTTATTGATTAATATGTGTTTTATATAATTTTTAAACTTTATTTCACTTAGATCTATAATGCTTTTAGGTAATTTATTATACTGTTAATGACGAAACATTTATTAGATTTTTGCAGTCTAAACTTTGGTATATCGATTTTATCTATGTTTCTTAAGTTTGAATTATGTCTATCGCCATTTTATTTACTAAACATATTTAAGTTTTTCCTAACGTACAATAAATTCTCATAAATATATTGAGATGGTAGTGTCAGTACATCAATCATAGGAAAGATTTCTCGAAGAGAACCACGAGCTTTCATGTTATATATTGCCCGAATGGCCATGGCAATGGGTATATATATTACACCGGCCGGTGGCTGACTTATTATTTTGGGGTTTTGTGGTTCCAAATATATAATATAATCCAAAATCACACGGTCCTCGATTTATAATTTTGTCTGTAGGTAGACGTCCTCTCGTCACAGTAGCTTAGAGAGTAGTGAGGTGCGTAAGGTAAAGGGAGGGGAAAAGGATCGATAAATACATAAATATCGATAAATTTAATAGTGGCGATACCATTCCTTAAAGGATTGCCTTTAACACAATTAAATAAATCTAACTATAGACTATTAAATAATAAACTTATCTAAGTATAGAGTATTAACAAACAAATAGAGAAACAAACTACCTTAAATATTTACAATTGATTAAATTAATGACCTATTGACTAGGCAATGGGCATAACTTAACTATAGGGCGCACATAGACACCCCTAGCAGTTCTAACGGTGGCGACACGTATGATGCCATCACTAGAAGTATGAGCTTCTTCAACCACACCTAAGGGCCATGAGAACAGCGGAGCATTATCTGTCATGACAACTACGACAGTACCTTTGTTGATGGGAACGGAAGGACTTTGCCATTTTGAACGAGTTTGTAACTGATGTAAATATTCAGTACGCCATCGTTTCCAAAATGACTGAACTAATGAGTTCAACAAAGAGTGACGATCGCGTAAGTTATTGCAAGATGTCTCAGGCACAGGAGGTGAATAAAACGGAGATGAGCATAAGAAATGCGAAGGCGTGAGAGCTGATGGCTCAGCAGGGTCACAACTCAACGGAGTGAGCGGACGGGAGTTAATTAAACTCTCGATTTGGGTTAGAGCTGTCAAAAGTTCCTCGTATGATAAAATCTGTTGCCCTATGGACTTGAAAAGATGGGTCTTTACTACCTTCACCATACTTTCCCAACAACCTCCAAAATGAGGCGCAGCAGGAGGAATCAGTTTCCATTCAATGCGGCTTTTCGCAAGTTCAGCAGCAAGCTGAGGATGGTACTCGTCGAGAAACTTGTACAAGTCTTGTAAATATGATCGAGCACCGACGAAATTAGTACCTTGATCTGAATACATACACTGTACAGGTCCGCGCCGAGAAACAAATCTCTTAAACGCGTCCAGAAACGTCGGAGTCGATAGATCCGTAGCTAACTCAATATGAATAGCTCGAGTCGTAAGACATGTGAAAATACAAAGCCAAGATTTACGGCATTTAACTCCCCTGACTCTGATGGGGGTATACTGGATCGGCCCAGCATAGTCACATCCAGTGTGAGCAAATGCCTTCTCGGCCACATTTACACGTTGGCTCGGAAGGTCAGCCATTTGGGGAAAGGTCGGACGTGGACTGTATCGAAAGCAAGTATTACACTTAAATATTCGATAACGAATCACTCGGCGCGCCGCAAGAATCCAAAAGCGTTGTCTCAGTAAAGACATAAGCAACTCTGGACCTGCATGATGATGCTTGTTGTGATAAAAATTAATTATCATATCAACAACATGATCACGTCGTGGTAAGACTGCAGGATGTTTCTGTTCGTAATCAAGCACCGATTTGCTTAAACGACCCCCAACACGAATAACTCCTTCTTCAAGAAATGGACTCAGCTTAATTAAAGCTGATGAACATTTTTTATTATTTTTAATATTAGAAATATCTTCTGAAAAATTATGATTCTGAACAGCCGATATTATGGCTTTCTCGGCAAACTCTAAATCGCTTGCAGTAATATCTGTTCGACGTGGAAGCTTTCCTATAAATCGGTATAAATATACGATAATGTTAAGGAACCTTGACCAAGATGACATCCTTAAACTCATTTCGTACAATGTAGAACCCATACGTTCTGTAACCGCGTAAGCTTGTTGACATTTTTCTTCCGGTACGGAACCATCATATTGTATTTCGCTTAACTTGCGTATGGGCCATTGTAACGGGTCCAGAGAGGCCCACGGTGGACCGTGAAACCACAAAGGATGGTCAATGAGCTTCGAAGGAGTCAACCCACGTGAAAGGCAGTCTGCAGGATTTTCGATGCCAGCCACATGATAAAAAATATTAGCTGGAAAATTTTCAATCACCTTCACGACTCGATTGGCAACAAAGGTGTGCCATCGGTGTGGAGAGGACTTAAGCCAACATAACACTACCTTAGAATCTGTAAAAGCGAAAACATCATTAATGGCATAACGCGAGCTATACGTATCATATACGCGACGAAGCAGGCGCGACAACAACTCAACAGCGCAAAGTTCTAATCTTGCGACTGTGAGCGTCTTGGTAGGCGCTAATTTGGACTTGGCACATACTACCTCCATTCTAACACATTCAGAGTGGGTGATATGCAAGTACACTACTGCCCCGTATGCACGCTCACTAGCATCTGCGAAACCCATTATGTTTACAATCGCCCCGTCAAAGACACCAATGTGACGAGGGATCCGTAAGCCGTTAAGACAAGGTAGCTCACGACAAAATTTCTGCCATAATGAAATAATATAAGAAGGGGGATTGTCATCCCAATCACACTTTAACAACCACAACTCTTTAATTAGGAGTTTGGCGTAAAGAATTGTAGGAGCGACAAATCCCATGATGTCCCATAATCGGGCCACTGTAGATAAAATTATTCGTTTGGTACATTTATCATCGGGGTCTGTTAATTTAAATTGAAAACAGTCATCAGACATATACCAATGTAGGCCTAATATCCTTTGCTGCTCTGTTTTATCCAATTCCACATCAGCTAAATTCCTATGAGATAAAGGAATATGTTCCAGGACCTTGTCCGAGTTAGAAGCCCATTTGACTAAATCGAATTGGCCCATTTTGAAAAACCCCATAAGTTCCTTCATAGCTGCAACAGCGGATTCTTCAGTCAGAAGACTAATGACGATGTCGTCCATATAAAGAGATTTGGAAGCTATGTTAGCAGCAATGGGGAACCTGTCACCTTCATCGCTGATTAGTTGACGAACAACACGCAGCGCATGAAATGGACTAGACTTCATACCGAAACAAACACGATTGAATTCGTAGACCTGGATGCAATCACGAGGACTGAACCGATACAAGATACGCTGGAAACGGCGATCGTTTTCTTGGACATTAATTTGCAAAAACATTTGTCTGACATCGGCGCAGCATGCGATAGGAAACAGACGAAAGTTAAGAATGATACAAAATAAGTCTCCTTGTAAATTTGGACCCGAGTGAAGAACATCATTAAGAGACAAACCCGAACTGGTCTCGCAACTGGCGTCGAGAACCGGTCGTAGAGGTTAAGACTTTCCCGGTCTATAAATCCCATGGTGGGGTATAATATAGGACGGAAGTTTAGGATTATTGTCAACTGTAACCGGTGACAAATAATCCTTTTCAATGTATTCGCGAATAACATTGTCATAAGCTTCTCGCAGTAATGTAGAGGCTTCCATCTTACGCTCCAAACAAAGATAACGTTTTCTAGCGACGTCGAACGAATTACCTAACAAGTAAGCGTCCTTTCGAAAAGGCAACGCTACTGTATATCTACCGCAATCGTCGCGCGTAGTGGTAGCCTTAAAATGTTCTTCACACTCTAGATCAATCAAGGATCAAGCTCCCAAAAGCGCTGAAGAAGGGAGTTCACTGACTGATCAACATCCATAACAGAACAACATGACGTCATAGTGACGTAAGTGTTCAGCGTAGGTTTCGCTGTGGGCAGTAACCCAACCACGACAACTCCTAATACAGTATCAATGACAGGTGGGATATTTTTCACCCTGTTAGTTATCATATTTGACAACAACAAATGGGGAAATAAAGAAGCACCTACAAGCATGTCAACAGATCCTGGCGTAGCAAACGCATCGTCTGCGAGCGACAATGCAAGAGATTGAGATGTGGCAAAGCCGCCAGATCGATGGGGACTGAGGGTAAATCCCCAGTAATACGATCAACTATAAGAGCACTTATATCGTACCCTATATTATTAACATATTTAGAAAAGAACTTAATATCTACCTCACCCTGAACGCGTTTCTCCACTCCGCCTACACCTCTGACTATGACGCTAGAATTTCGAACGTTAGAAAGTCCTAACTTCGAATAACATTTTTGCGTAATGAAGTTGCTTTGGGACGCTGAATCTAGCAGACATTTAATGAGCTGCCTACGATTATTCGTATCATACACTACAACTTGAGCGGTCGCCAAGGCTACAGTAGTAGACCTTGCACTAGCATCCTCTGCATTCGCACTGGTCGCAAGTGAAGTAGGCGACACAGAACATAAGGTGGTCTGAGTCTGAAGTGAGTCATTGTTTGACATGGAGGTACTCGTGGCAGGGTTGTCAAAATGTAGAAGAGAATGATGTCTCTTTCTACACGATACACATTTAACGTTAGACGTACAAGTGCCCGTGTTATGTTTGATATTCAAACAATTTATACAAGCACTCCTAGATTTAGTGTAATTAAATCTATCTTTAGGAGACAAGTTATTAAACTCAGGACATTTAAATAAATAGTCATGAGTAACGTTACTACACAAACATTTAAAATTAATTTGTTGTGAAGCCGACGCATACGATTGTAATTTCGGTACACTGGAACGCAATGGTTTTGCCTGTTTAGTAGTACTAGTGACGGGAACCCGGGACTGCGTACCTACGTTCTGGAACACGCGGTCTTGGGTCCTCACAAACTCCGCCAATTGAGAGAATCCCAGGCACCTGGGACTCTCGACAATACATCTCAAAGCCCCGCACAGTGTCCGCATCAAGCTTCTTCAACGATAAATGTAGAAGAATGAAATCTGCCAAGTCTTCGAGGTTCATATTTTTTAAGGCGTTTACGGCGGTGGTTACCTTATCAGTAAACATTTGAAAGTTGGAAGCCGATGGCCCGCCATTGGGTTTAAAGTTTAAAATTTGCTCAATATAGGTGGCAGCCATAAAACGCTTATCCTCGAACCTGGCCAGAAGAGTCTGCAGAATGAGCGAATAATTATCGCCACTCGGTGTAATTCCCGATACAACACTCTGCGCCTTTGGAGACAACTTACTAAGGAGATATAATTTTTCATCATCCGACAGTAGTCGATTCTGATGAACTATGGATTTGAAGCTAGCGTAAAACAATGGCCAGTTCCTTACGTCCCCATCAAACGATAAAATCTCAATAGGAGGTAAACTAGGTCGTCTAAAGGTTTCACTAGCCTGTACAGAAGATTTAGTTTGAGTATTCAATGTTTCCAATACTCGTTTAGAAGCGCAATACATTTCGTCAAACGAGTTTAGTGCATCAAAATTAGGAGTTGTTTTCGGGTCTATTAGCATTTTTAGCGCAATGTATTCATCTAAAACTGAACGAAAATCCATGCGCAATTCATCCATGGTGGAAACTGAACTAAGGAAAGTCTCACGATTCCGTTCCGTCGTAGTGTTCTTAGATAAATTATAAATCTGTTGCATTCGTGCAAACAAAGAATTACGCTTTGCATGAGCAATTTGGTAACTTGCGTCGTCTGCACTGGTCGAATTCATATTGGATTTATCTGTATCTACTGACATTATAATAAACAAACCCGGAAACAATCCCAAATGTTACTAACTGCCCAACAAGTTTAGGTATATTCAGTAGTTAATTATATAAAAAACAAGTTATGTCGTAATAGCTTACTAAGGAAGCTTACAAAATAACAAGACAAATAAATAGGATCAATTTTACTATTTTCAGAAGTTAATTAAACCTACAAGTTAGCTTTATATTATTTTATTATAAAAGCTAAACTTCAAGTTATAAGGTAAAATAACTATACAAAAAATATGTTATAAGTATATACATATGTATAACATTTTGGTTCCATATAACACCTACCTACTGAAACAAGAAAATTTACAAGTTGTTTACTCACACAACTAGTTAACCAAAATACGCTATGGGAAATTATTACTTAACAGTAAACAAATAAGGTTTAGTTTTCTGTGAACAGATTATCAGTTACACAGAACACACAACAGCTGGCTATACAGTTTACAAAAAAATATTTTATTTCAATTTTTTATAACCAGTATGCTTTGAATGCAACGTAAACCGCTGAAAGGCATCTATTACGCTGTATCAATGTAAGTAATAAGATAAAATATGCCTAAAATATAATTAGAAACATCAACAACACAATTATTAATTTGCATAAAATTCGTAGGTAGGAATTAAAACAAAAATCACAAGTGAAAATACAAGTTTTTTATACAATATAATTATTCAATAGCACGTAAATAAGTGTGTAAATGTAGGAATGTAATAGCCAAACATTTATTAAATATGTTATTAGATGAAAACCAATAAAATACTAATTAGAACTTCACTATAATTACGTAGCTATCATAATTGCGTTTAATTAAAGAACATTATAGATAAGTACTTAAATATATTTAAAGTAATATTATGTGAACTAAAACTATACACATATAATGACGTGGAAATAAAATGTTTTATTCTACGCGTAATATTGCAGTTTAGTCACAAATATTAACTAATTACCTACCTGTATTGTGAAGAAATTATTTGCAATAAATCCTAACAAGCAATTGAGCTTATTGTCAATGCTGTCTAACCTAGGTATCCTACACTAATCCTTAACAAAATTAACCTATTTAGGCAACCTGTAAGGCAAGAAGAATCCCGGTTCGTTTAGGACCACTTAGAAAAAATGCAAAGAATGCCCAGATAATGAGTGGACTGTAAATATAAGGAGAAGAGGCTGATTCGTTTTAATTTTAATCTAGGAAATTGCAAAGGAATATAATAAGGGATTACGCACCTGATCATCCAGAACGGTCTTCTTAATTATAATTTCCTCTTCACAAATACTATATATATATTACACCGGCCGGTGGCTGACTTATTATTTTGGGGTTTTGTGGTTCCAAATATATAATATAATCCAAAATCACACACGGTCCTCGATTTATAATTTTGTCTGTAGGTAGACGTCCTCTCGTCACAGTAGCTTAGAGAGTAGTGAGGTGCGTAAGGTAAAGGGAGGGGAAAAGGATCGATAAATACATAAATATCGATAAATTTAATAGTGGCGATACCAATACTAGTCTGGCTGTTGCAACATCAGTTAATTGTCTGATTTTTCTGACTGCATATGCAGCAGAGCACAATCTATTGGATAAAGTATTAATGTGAGCTTTCCACTGTAGTTTTGAATCGTCTGTGATCCCTAAAAACACAGTGGAGTCAACTAATTCCAGATCAGTACCACCTATCTTCACTGCGGTATTGATATTAGATACATTAGGCAACGTAAATTTCAGGCACTTAGTCTTCTTTGCATTTAAAACTAAATTGCCGTGAACCATTTTGAAACCATTTCCAAAGTGTCATTTGCTTCCGATAATATATTATCCTTCCTACTAACTTTAAAAAGTTATTCATATTGGTTCATTCATTTCAACCATATGTAAAGTAGTACTTGGTTTGGACTTTGATTCAGATTGCGGTGACAACTGAACAACCTCACGAGATAAAGAAGAAATATTATTACAATCAGTACTTTAGTAAAATCATTTTCAAAAAACACAACATCCCTCGCCTTTATGCATTTTCTAGGATATATACAATCTCTAAACTTATAAGCTTTTACATTTATACAGTATACTACAAATATATACGGCTTAATTTTAGGATCCCACTTCTTCCTTTCACAGCCAGGAATATGTACGAACGCTCGACATCCAAACACCTTTAGATGAGAGAGGGTTGGCTTTTGATGAAACCATTTCTCATACGGTCTAATACCGTCGCACATCGAACGATGTGGCAATCGATTTTAAAAATATGTAGCAGTCTCTACTGCATCCTGCCAGTAGGCATTGACAAAGACGCATCCTGCAACATGGAGCGCGCCTTCTCCACTAGAGACCATGGTTCTCTTAGCTACATCATTTTGCTGAGGAGTACGAGGAACAGTCGTTTGATGATGTATACCCAGCAACTTCAGATAATTGTCAAACTCACCATTGACGTATTCAGTCCCGTTATCTGACCTGATATAATCTAAAGGCTTTAACCTTTAGCTTATATCCTGTTTCCCTTTCTACTCGCCGCTGAAACTTGTTCATGAATTCAGAAAGAATGCCATGTAATCCATAAACACCATTCTAGAAAAATCATCTACAAAAATAACTAAATATTTACAACCACTAAACGAATCTATACTAAAAAGGACCACTTACATCACTATGTACTAAATCTAACAAACCAGTCTCTTTAGGATACTTTATATTTTTTAACTTCTCCCTTGCTTGTCTTCCTTTTAAACATGAAATACAGGGGTCTTTATTTACATTTGAAAACATCACATCGACATCAGACCTTTTTAAATAGTCCATCCCGATGCGACACAAATGACCCAAACGACGTTGCCATAGACTAACTCGAAGTACCGGCAGCCGAAGCCTGCTCACAAACACTACTAGGCTTCACCTCACATTCCAACTTATATAAACCATTATTACACGATGCATGTAAAACTTCTTTATTTAATATACTACTATCAAAATCTGTTTCCTTTATTATAGAACAACCAGTTTTAGAAAATATGACTACAAAATTATTTTGTACAACCCTATGTACAGAAAATAAATTAGTACGTAAATTAGGTACATACAATACATTACAAATTTTGTCAATGGAATTATTATTCTGAATATTTACATTGCCTGATCCCTGCGTACATACAGTATCATTATTCGCTAGTGCTATCGGTTTACCGGATTTTCTTAAACTAAAATCACTTAACCAGTCTCTATGTGACGTCATATGTTCCGAAGCGCCAGAGTCCACGTACCATATATTAGGGTTCATTACACTAGATCCTAACGCCCTCAAGAAGTGATCAGAAGTGATCAGACTTTTAATATTGTCACTTTTACGAACACAAAACATATTTACACTATCACTAGTTGCAACGCCACTAGCACTGCCACCGCGGCCGCCGTACGCGCCTCCCGCAACAACGCGCCCAGCACCAGATAATCCAAAACCAGAACTTTTTGGCCTCTCTTCTGATTTTATACTATTCTTATATTTATTAAAGTTTGTGGCAAACACGGCATCGCTATTTATATCAGACTGCTCACTCAGTAGACGACTTTTTATAATTTTTGACGTAATAGTGACATTGGAGCTTTCAATAGCCACTATTAAAGGTTCGTATTTTGAAGTTAAACCGCCCAACATTATAGCTGTAATCGAAGCATCATCAATGGTCTTTCCTATGTCCGCAAGATCTTGTGATACCTCCGTTATAGCATTGATGTATTGCTCGATATTAGCAAATTGAGACAATTCCAGGCGATACAACTTCCTTTCTAAACGTATACGCCTGCCCATACTCTTATTTTCGTACGCTCCTTCCATTTTTCAGGAAAACAAAACAATCGAATAAAATAAAATATATTATAAAATTCACTTACTACGCCATCTACCGAACACACACATACACTCACAGAATTTTCGTAACACTATATGACACTAAAATATAACTCTGAGCTTTGGGCCCATAACCACTGATGTTATTAGAATTATATTAATAAAACTAATAAACATATTTAGATATAATTTTATATTATAAAGTAAAACACATCTTAACAGCATAGATTAATAATATATATACAACCTAACAGAGCCGCAGTATTCGGCGGAGAGAGAATAAACAAAAGACAATCAATATTATCACAGATTATATTGGTTGTTTTTTTAGCTATGATCATATATTTTTGATGCCTCCAGTATCACTTTTAGAACCCTGTTTAGGCGCAGGCCTAATATTTGTACTTATATAAACGCCTAAAATTTATGATATTAACAATTAAGAAAATTATTCAGGCGTTAGGCGACCTCCGCACTGATTTGTATGAAAATTTTAAATATAGTTTTTTTAGGAACATCCACTTGGTGTCCACCACGCAACTATTTTATTATATTCAAGCATTTGCTTATATCTCGTCCATCAGACGGGATGTCTCTTTGTAAATAACTAAAAACATTAAAAAACAAATAAATTGGGTTTTATTAGGTATAAAGCTTTAATAAAGCCCCATGATGTCTCCAAGACAAACCCATTTTTAAAATAAAAAAGGTAGGTAGGTAACTCAATATTTTTTTTTTCAAAAAAAGTCCGAAAAAAAAAAATTATTATGAACAATCGTATATAAATTATGCTAAAAATTACTTCTACAAATACATAATAAGTCTTCGTATCTAACAAGTAAAACACAATTAGAGAAGTTATAGGCATTAATTCGCTAGTTTAGTATGAAAGTTTAATGATTTGTAGATCGTTTTTGTACTTTAAGTTATTTATCTTTATGTTTTTGTATAGGCGACATTAAAGGGGAAAAAATACGTGTTTCATTATTTTTATCATAGAACACAATATAAAAATGTTATAACCGTGACAAAAAACATCCAGTATAGTAATAGGTATGTAATTTAATTTTCTACTTTTTACCATTGACATTTGTTGTTTTTTTTTTTTTGTGATTTTGCTTGTGGGCGAAATCGCTGTGAGCGCTGTCAGAATGACATTTATCTAGAAACATGATTTTAAGGAAAGTAATAAAATTCCTAAAATAATTATTAAGTAGATAGTAAAAAGTGTTATTTTCTCATTTATTTTGGTATTTATGTAAACAAAATACATTAAAATTCATTAATTTGTTACGGCACTTTATTTGACATTAGAACAGAGTGAGAGGAGCATATGTTTTAGTTGCAAGTTAGAGGGAGATACAAGAGAGGTTCTTGTGAGCGCGTTTAATCACTGGTCCGATTCATTAGCACGTTAATAGCACCGTGAGTGATTACATCGCGCTTTTTGAATCGGACCGGTGTTTATGAACGTCAGCGCTGACAGCGTGTTATCGTCATTCGGGCCGTGAGGTAAATGCGGTTGCCAGTATTACAACAATATTAATCTTTTTTTTTAAACACTCATGATTGTTAAATGAACGCATTGGGATTTCTCGCCCGCGAATCCGTCATTCTAGGTGCTTCGACGAGCTTCGAATCCGTTCCCGCTTATAGGAAGCACTCTAATATTATAAAAAAATGGGATCCATAAAACTCTTTTCGGCGAGGCACGGTTCTGCGAGCCTAGTCAACGCAAACTTTAGTATTGCCCCAAGAAGCCTATTACGCTGTACAACGCTAAGCTAAACTTTAACCAAAATGACGTAGTGGATGTCAATTTTAAAAATTAGGTCCGGGTGAGAGGGGCGTTTAAAATCTAGCCAGTTTGTAACTGATCCAAAAACCTGCTGGTTAGATATGTCGGTAGATATGATCTTGGGCATAACTTTTGCCAAGTTTGACCCGCAAATGATGTAAAGATCCAGAGTTATGCCCAAAAAAAAAAACATGATTTTTGTCCATATGAGTATCACATGATTGCGGTGACTCATAATCCGAAGAGGTTTTTACGATTGTTTTTGCGCATGTGAGGTACCGTAAGGGCTTGGAATAACGGTATTTTTAAGATACCTGTATCGGTGACCTTATTGCTTACCGGGATCCAACTTTAATTCGGTATCAATATACCGGTATTATTACAATAACTCAAAAGCTTTACCGGTATTCTAAATACCGGTGTAATGAAGGTATATACCGGTATAATTGTAAGTAAATGTCATACCGACTGCACACGTCCATTCGTTCAATTCCGATCTGTCATCGCGTTTAATATAATTGTGTTATTTTTTTTACTTTTAGTCATATAATGAGTATCTGTACCTAAACGACAACTTTATACATATATATAAACACATATGGGAGTATAGGTTACAGTATAATTTTCTAATATACGAGTACTACTGTGGAAAATATATTAAATTCCTTAAAGGTAAAGGTCTTATAACGCAAAATGTTTAACCGCTCAAATGTAATGAACTGTAACTTCTTTACTAATTTAAGAAAATATGGTCTGCTTATAGACAAACGTACGAGGAATAATGTTTATACACAAGGATTTATCAACATTCTTTCGGTTTTTTCAGAAAATCCACTAATTTGTAGAAATTTGAGTTTTTTTTTCTTTTGTATTCATAGCCATATCTCATAAACTGCTTTTTCGATTTCTATAAACCCAGTATCATTGGGTAGATAATTTAATAAAGGATTATTTACTTTTTGACAGTTTTCACCAATCTCTTACCGTTTTTTAGTAAAATGAAAAATACTGCAAACAGGGCCACCTTTGGCGGGGGAAGGGGGGACGCGGACATGCTAGGGGTCAAAGATTTTAAAGATATACTTTTGTGGTCCTAAGAAACATTCGTGCATAAAAAATAGCTGTGGGTTTTTTATTTTGAGATAACCCTTAAAGCTTCAACTAATATTTCCGTACTATAAGTAGTTTCTCGCGTCACAGAAATCACATTCACGAATGCTGCATAGCGTACGAAAGAATAAAACTTGTCACCAGCAGGGCGATTACGCGTCTTAAGTTCGCTCGCACGCCAATCGTTATGACATAATTTTCTAAGATTTTTTGGAGCCAATGTTAATAGCCAAGCTTGATCTACGTCAGACTGACGTCATAACGATTGGCGTGCTAGCGAACTTAAGACGCGTAATAACCCTGCAGTCGCCGCCACTAACGTTCAACACTACGCAATTTGCATATGTTATTTTCGCTTATCATAATAAAAAAATATTTTTTCTCGTTATTTAAGAACAAAAAATTGAAAACAAAATGTCAAAGTTGAGTGAAAAATTGTAGTAAGTATGATATTATTATCATATTAAATTTTAGATAATTAGAACTATATTGTTCATCTAAAGTTGAGTCTATATACTAGCGTAATAAATAGGCATATTACACTACTTTACATGGAGTATTGTAATGGTAAAGGTGTACTCTCTGTCGGTGTAATTTTATTTTACCTACCTTTACATGTAGTTCTGTGATAACTTCTGTTTATTAAAATCAATTGCCTTCCTTCTACTATATTATTATTATTATTAACAGAAAAATGCACACAAAATAAAATAATTATATTAAAAAAAAACATGATGCTTCTGTATAAGGTAAGTACCATGAAAGTATGAATAACATAAAAGTTCTGTGGAAACCATAAATATTCATATGTCTCGCACTTCAAGTATACATACTCGTAATATGAAAAATAAATAATATACCTAATGTTAATTAATTGCTACTAGGTATCGGTATGAAACTAATCCATAGGATTAGGGAACTATTAATTTTAAATGAAAATATAAAATTGTTAACTGTATATATTTTTTTTTTTTTCATAAATTTAATTTCAGTCCGTCAAAAAAGTCTAGAAATTAATTCATGGTATTACTATATTTTATCTGGTATCATTAATAGCGCGATGAAAAACATTTTGGTAATATTATTTATTAATTTAATTTCACACAAAATAAAATTGATTTATCATGCCTAAATTGTCTATAGATCTATGACCGCCTCAGTACTAATGTCTTTTGCGTTGTATTCGTGGGTACGATTCCTACCCAAAAAAAAACTTAAAAGATTTTTCTGTATTATTTGTCATGGGGCCTTAGCACAACAGCATCGATAGGCTCGATAAATCGACAAAATCGATACATATCGATTTTATGAATGAATGTTCATTCATAAACTTCATTTTATCGACTGTGAAACTATATCGATGTGGTTATGCTAAGCCCCTATGGTCTGGTGTTTATTAAAAATTCGTTTATGTTGATTCTGGAACACATAGTACAAGCCTAGAGCTTAGTTAGCGATCAGGGCAATATGTGTATAATATCCTTCATATTATTATTATAGACGCTTATACTGAGGATCAGAGTTTTTTTTTTGTAGAGAGTGGATTATATCTGTAAATAAGGATCAGCCAGGGGCTCTAGAGAAAAAGAAGGCGAGGCGACATGTCGCGTCGCCTCAGTCAAAAACGTATGTATTTTGACAGTGACAGTAGGCGTGAGGTACGCTGTCTCCTGCCAAAGTCTATACAGTTTTGATTGAAGGCGACACCTCACGTCGCCATGCCTGATTTTTCTCTAGAGCCCCAGCAGTCTCGACATAGATATCTAAACCTAAGAAACCAATTTGGTTGAATAGCTAAAATATAACGATTGAATTTTAATTTTAAGTGTAAGCAGTCTACCACCAAGTTATTGACAAATAGTTGTAGTTTTTTGAACTAAAGTTAAAATTTAAAGAAGTTATAGATTTTTCGTTTGTTTAATGATCAAGGTGGGAACAACAGAACCAAGTCAGAAATATGCGCTACCGCATTCTATACTGGATAATGCTTATGTTTAATAGGCATTTAGTAACATATTTTATGTAATGAAAAAATATATAGATATATTATGTTTTAATTAATAATCAATTAAAGTTTTTTATTATTATTAAATAAATCAATTATTCAGAAAAATCAGACTCCAAATATTTCACTAGTGTTCTTTTTCATTATTATCGTCCAAATATTCCAGATCAGCCAGTTTTGTGCTTTCCAGATATATTAAATTTACCCTTAGATTCGCCGCACAGTGATTAATATACATAGATACCACTGAAAATAAAAAAAAAGATCATAATGCAACTAGGTAGTTGGTACCTAAAGAAGGTATAAAAAACATAATATGAATACACTGTAAAAAAAAATCAAAATGCAAATATATATACTGACTCATCATACAATATTCATAAAAAAATATAATCTTCAAAAGATGTAAGCAAAGCCTAAAATATGGTAAAAAAATGCGTATTTTATTTTAAAACCATTGGGATAAACAAATTATACAAAAATATTCCGGCGTACATATCAGTATTTCTGTTGTTTGACCGTAAACGTCTTGAAAATGTAAAATGTGTTTTTAACTTTAAACTCTCTTAAACAATGTTGCAATACATTATAGGTATGTCACTTCCTTTGCACCACTTTTTATAGTCATCTTTATGATATGTTATATGAAAAACATCTATATAAAACGTATTATTAATCAATTTAAATTTAAAATAAAACATCTATTTTAAATTTTACACAGAAATAACAACAAATCTTTAATTGACTATGACTACTATATCGGTGGTACCTCATTTAAAAAAAATATATCTATATATATCAGCAATTAATTTCTAGGCTTTTTTTACGCACTGTACTTTTTGTTTTTATTATTTTTAAATGAAATATGATCATCATTGTTCGATCGTTTGCGAAATATTTTCTCACATCTTGAGCATTGGCACCTCAGACGAAATAATTATGATCGAAGATTGGCACATAAAAATGTATAATTTTTCCAAAAAAAATCCAAAAAACCAGCATAAAATTATGTTTATACCTTATGTTAAAAGTCACTTACTTTATATCTTGTATTTATTAATATACAAGATATAAAGCCTACTATAATCACATATAAAGTATCAAATCAAATGAAATCAAATCAAATAGTTTATTTGTTCAAATGTAGGTTACAAAAGTTCTTTTATCAATTTATAGCTCTCTACATTTAGCCATTTCCTGGCGTACAAATTTTTAATAATGTGGTTATTTACAAAACCTTTGTCAAAATTACAATATTATTTCAAAAAACATAACTATAATATAATTTAACACTAATTAACCATTATTAGGTATACATATAAAACATTAATTATTCAATTCTAATTTACTGTTATTATTTATTGTCATTTAAAAAATCATTAATACTATAATATATTTTATCTAATAGCCATTTATATAAAGTAGTCTTAAATGCATTTAAGGGTAATTCCTTAATGTGATTTGGCAGCTTATTAAATATGGAAATACACATTGCATAACTATTTTTCAAAAACAAACCTGATTTTGGGGTTATGCTTAAAACCAACCGATTACAGTTTCTTGTATTTCTGGGGTATACATCTTTAGCTGTTTTAAACAAGTGTATATTTTGTTTCACAAATTTTGAAATATCATATATATACAGACTAGGAAAGGAAGAAGAAGGAAGCACATTTAGTTCCTTGAATAGAGGTCTACACGATGTATAAGGGTCTATGCCGCACATAGCCCTGATACATTTCTTTTGTGCTAAAAATATTTTGCTGGCATCTGCGCTATTGCCCCAGATTATTAGACCGTATCTTATAATTGAATTTACATAGCCATGATATGCAGTCAACGTGGTTGTGAGGTTAGCAACGTTTCTTAACTTTCGCAAGGGGAAGATAAATCTGTTGACTTTTTTTTGAATGATATCTACGTGTTCTTTCCATTTTATCGATTTATCAATAGTTATCCCTAAAAATTTTACACTATTAGCTTCCAACAGTTTATTTCCATTAATATTAATATTTAGACTATCTTTGTTTGTGAAATTTATATAATTAGTTTTGTTTAGATTAACTTGAAGATTGTTATTTGTTAGCCAATTTACAATAACATTTAAGGTATTATTTATTTCAAATTCATGTTGATCAGAAAGTTTGTCTGTGCTAACGATTACGGAAATGTCGTCTGCAAAAAGTATACATTTATGATTAATAATGTTAGGTAAATCATTAATATAAATTAAAAATAGTAAAGGGCCAAGCACACTACCTTGAGGTATTCCGAGTCTATTATATTGAAAGTTTGACTTGTATTTAGTTATGAGTTTCGTACTTTCTCTAAGTCTGGATATTTCTACACACTGAATTCTTTTATCTAGATAACTTTTGATCCATTGCAATGCTGGTCCTCTGATGCCGTACACTTCCAACTTTTGTATTAAGAGATTATGTGATACAAGATCAAATGCTTTTGTCATATCGAAAAACAAGGTGGTCGTATGTTTATTTTCGTTTTTATTTTTTAATATAGTAGTTACAAGGTTAAACACACCAAGTGTGGTTGATTTTAGTTTTTGAAAGGCATATTGATCCTGGGTAATTATATCATATTTTTTTAAAAAGTCTATTAATCTGGAATGGATTGATTTTTCAAAAATTTTAGAGAATATAGGTATCAGAGTTATTGGTCTATAATTATTAATGTTTGTTTTTTCATTGTGTTTATGCAAGGGTTTTATAATTGATATTTTTAATTTGTCGGGAAAGCATGCTTGTTCTAAGGATAGATTAATTAGGTATGTTAAGATACCGCTAATTTCACATACACAAGATTTAATAACATATATTATATTTTGGTACATATATTATCGTATCCTACTGCATTCGTATTATTCAGTGAAACTACTTATCTCCGAACTTCTATTTCTGTGAAAGGTTTGAGAAATATAGTGTTTGGTATTGCTGATTCTGGGATAGTGTAACTGTGTTTATTTATACTGCAATTTTTAAGATTTAAACTATTATTATTACTGATATTATTATTATTATTATTGCTGCTTTGGTTATACATACTATTGCCTTTCATGTCTATTAAGTACTGATTAAAAATATTAGCTATAATGGAAGGGTCAGTTATATTTTCGCCATTTTTATTAACTATACTTTCAATATGTTGGTTTGAATATGAATCAATTGTTTCATTTTTAATAATTGTCCATGTTGCTTTACCCTTGTTTTTACATTGCTGTACAGTATTATTGTTTGTAATTTTTTGGGATAGCGTAATGCATTTTCTTAATAATTTTGTGTATCTTGTGTATTTAATTTTATCATCGTTTGTTTTATATTTATAATAATTAAATCTTAGGTGTCTTTTTGTCTTGCATCCGATCTTTAAGCCCTTTGACATCCATTTTTGTTTATTTGTAGAATTTACTTTTACTTTCAGATTAGGGAAACACAATATGTACAATAAGTGAAATATGTCGTAAAATTTATTAAATGATAAATTGAAATTTGTTTCTTGAAAAACATCAGAGAACGATAATGATGACAGGTATTTTCTAAATGTTATTATATTTTCATTAGAATAACATCGTTTATATATATAAAATATTTTTGGAGTAATTTTCTTTGTCTCAACCTCGAACAATAGAGTTTGGGCTGTATCGTGGTCAGATAGCCCAAGGGGTAGAGTAGATCCAATTGCATTTTCAATGTTGCTTATAATGTGGTCTATGCAAGAGGAACCACGTGTTGGTTTAGTTATATGTATTTTAAAGTTATAACCGTGTATAATATCTTCTAATTGTTTTTTTGTATCATTATTTATTAAAGTATTAATATTTATATCACCTGCTATTATAACTTTATAGTTTAAGTATCGACCTTTCGACAATTTATGTAGCAAATATTCTAGTTTTTCGAAAAAGCATGAAAGTTGTGTTTTAAGTTTTGTTGGTTTTCTGTATCCCTAATATATACTTTATATGTGATTATAGTAGGCTTTATATTATCTAACAATACAACCAATATTAATAATATTAATAATTGTATTATCCGCATTTTTTTTTGTTAAAAAGTATAACAAACGAACGCATTCTAACGATTATTGATTATAAAATTATTATGTTGGCACTCCAGTATTCTGACATAAATGGATTCGAAATACAATTTTACCAGTGACACAATTTTAATTAATTTAATTAACTGTGAACTATATATTTTGGTTTAATTATTAGTGAAAGGGAATGCTGAATCGTGAAACATTAGTTTTTGTTTGATATTTCTCACCGAAGTGTGCCTTAACTATGACATAACTACTGTTGAACTCATCAATAATAATAAATGTTTTTCTTTAGTCGTGTGTCTTTAGTAAATATTCATTAGATACTATTGATTTAGGATTCTTATGGTGAATATGGATACTGCAGCTGAGAACTGGGATCCTGGTAAGCAATATTTATTTAAAAATATAATATGTTAAATTCATAATAGGGTTAACATTGTTGATAAAACAAACAAACCAAAAATATTTTAACGGTAATAAAATAGTAATGTAAGGCTATTTTAGTAAAAAAATATTTGCAGTGTGCATGCAGATAACACTGCTAAGTATAGTAACTTAGCCTAATTTTTAATTAAAAATTAATTAAAAAAAAAACTGATCGAACCTAAATATTTTAAATTTTACAATACAAGTTAATCCTAATACTTATAATATTTTAAATTTATAAGCGAAAAATTTCTTTAAGATCCTCCGAAGCTGCGCCCAAAATACTTAGAGCATTACCCCTCTGTATTTCCGGCGATATCCTTTGGAAAAAATATGATCTTGCTTGATGGTCTCCAGATGCGTCAATTAAAATTTTACCTAGATTAAAACCATTTTTTTTTGCATCTGGAGACCATGGCCCCAATGTCTCCACCGAAAACGCTAAGAAATTGTAAGAGGGGCTAATAATTAATTACCTGGGTTGGGAACATTGCTCCAGGCGCCAAGTCCCAAAGGGAGCTTTAGTGGTCAAGAAAAAATACTTATATACCGTAAAATTTAGCTTGATCGATGACAGCTATTATGACATTTATTGCTAGTGATGTGATGCTGTCGATACTAAATATTGATTGATCTTTTGATAACATGAAAAAATAAGCATCAAACTAATTTCAAATGTTTTTGAATCTAATGCGGATGGTGTTGCGCATGTTAAGTTGTAATGAAAACATAATAACAGCCATTTGATACTATTGCTAATCTGAAGATTTTAGTGATTTGAAACTGGTAGATCATACGTAATCCAGTGATTCAATTAAAATATATACCAAAGATCGTATAGTAAAATATTGATCTATTAACTTCAACCTTTTTCGAGACAATGAATTGATATTTAATATACCCAGCGTTCCGAGAGCTAGCGCGGGCAGTTTCTCGTGCTGACTTCAAAAACCAGAGCGACCGCCCGTTTCAACACAGCCATGCCATTTTTTTTAGCGATGCTAAAATGCAGCTCGGAAACGATCGGTGTTGATTTTTGATGCCACTTTTTGACAAGAAGCACTATTTTGAATTAAATAATTTAAATTAAAAATATTACTACCTTATCATTATATAATAAATCAATATTTTTTTATTAACTATTATTTAAATACAATAATTTTATAATATAACAATATTAATTTAATTAACAACCTCAAACTAAACATACCAAAGCTGAATTTAGTTACACAATATTTATTTTTTAGGTTTAATCGAACTTTTAAAACTAAAACAGATATGAATATACAAAATAATGAATTTAATTCCAATTTGTAGATAGATCACATGTAAACAAACATCTGTCAAAAAGTAGCCGTGCTAACTTTTCGTGTTAAAATTTCTGTTCGCGGAACGATTGATGGTAACTTGAATTGCTAACATTTCCACGTGGTGAAACGACCTTGGCTAAAAAAACCAGCGATCCGTGGCAGCGATGCTGAGGTCGGAACGCGATGATAGGAGACTCTTCCAGCGATAGTGAGTCTGAAAATAATGACATTGACGAGAGACCCTGATTGTTTGTGAGGCTGGTAGCCTTATATAGGGTGAATTTTTCAAGTGTGCCTTTAAGGCCAAATCTTAAACTACAAGGAATTATGGAAAATGCTTAAAAGAGTTTTGGGGCCGATTTTGATAAAAATTAAAACTGCATCATTAGATTTTTCAAAAATTTATTCTCATAGCCGGGAATCGAACCGGTTGATTTTGATAAAAAAGAACTCAACTTGTATTTTTGCACCAGCTGGTAGTGTCGCTTATAAAGATCAAATTCTGGTAAGTAATATCTAGCGGCAAACTAAAGGAAGGTGCTCATTTTTAATAAAAAAATTTTTTTAATAAAATAGCATCAATCTTTACCACCTAACTTAATCTACTTTATAACTAATCAAATTGTTTGAAATAATGAACATTTTTTGCTATTCCTTGTAGTTTAGGATTTGGCCTTGAAGGCACACTTGAAAAATTCACCCTGTATAATAGCGTTAAATTGTAATTAAGTTGATTTTTACAATTTAATAACATACGTAATTTAGTTATTAATAATAGTATTTTGTTAATAAATATTGTGATATTGTTTTTTTCCTACAAAAAAGAAAATAGAAGGAACTGTCTTTTTAAACGCTGTGGCTTCTGCCATCAATCAAGTTAAATTTTACAGAGTATAGCTATTCAATAAATTGGTTACAAGCGAGTGGCTAGTTAGTAGTGTGCGTATGACATTATTAGTTGAGACAAGAGAGGGTTGAGTGTGCGGACACTTCCCACCTCAGTTACCAGTGTTGCATTAAAATTTGCAACGGTGATATAAGACGGTTCACTATTTGTTTATTTCTGTTGTAAAGTCCTGCTAGAACTGCACAAAACTGTTTACTTTATTACTAATAAACTTATTTTTATATGAAAATAAACTTATTTGCTATATGATATGCTTGTATGAGCTGAGGACGCACCGAGCGCTCTATAACCGAATGCAAACTACCGTAAAAACGTTGCGGACGGCGGCTGTTGAGGTTAAACAGTACTTTAGTGCCCGCTGATTTCAGCAATACTGATTTTTTTATAGACACACGTTAAAAGATACACACAGTTTTAGGTTATACTACAAACTAATTTATTTTTTAATATTAAAACTACCTACATGTAAATGTTATAGTGACACTAGACAAATACATTTTTTCCACCTTTCCCTCATGATGATAAAAGGGAATGAATCTGTAAGATTATGAAAACAAATATAAAAAGCACAAAACATTAAATAAAAGATCTAAACAATATTGGGGATCCTCATGACCGGTCATTCTGATCCATTGTCCATACTATGGGTTAATACTGCTCTAAAATTAATAGTAAGTCTGCCTGTTCAAGTTTACCCCACAACCATGGTCTTTTCCTCTCCAGAAGTCTTTATAACGGTTCCAGAATGGTAGATTTATCTGGAATACAGTTTTCATAAAAGTTATATAACCCTAGAAAGGAACCTTACGTTCCTTATTAGTTGGGGCTGGCTTTTCTTTAATTGTCCTAGAAAATTTTACTGTTGGCGTCAAAAATACACTTTTTTAATGTTTAATTTAAATCCCATAACATTCTGTTTCAATAACACCTCACATAAACAATGGTTATGCTCCTCTAATGTTCTTCCTGCTATAGCAACATTATCAAGCACCCCTTCCATACCTGCTAATGCTGTTGATATTACCAGTTGGAAGATTCCTGGAGCTGCATTCACCCCAAAAGCTAAGCGATTTACTTTTATCAAACCCCTGAGTTTAAGAGTAATTTCATCAAACCCCTGGGTATTAAGAGTTAACATCATCGCAGTCTCATCATCAACTTTCAGTTGATATAGACTTGTTTAACTTCCACTTTACTACTAAATATACATCCACCGCTCAGTTTAAGAAAACTTTCCATTGCTGCTGGAAGTGGATAGGTATCAACGTCAATAGCCATATTCCCAGTTGAACGGTAATATCCACATATCCGAAGTGAGCCATCATCCTTCTTGAGAATCCTTACGGGAGTTGCCCACTTGGAGAATCGGACAGATGATATTCAAACTTGGGGGAGGAATCTGGTCGTACAAATAATGAAACAGCTGAATCTTTATATTCCCCAAGACCTTCTTTAAATAAATCTGGGAACTATCTAACTATTGTTTCCATTTGGTCAACAGACCAACAGATTCCCGATAACTCGAGTCCCAAAGCCTTGAACCAGTTTCTTCCCAGAAGGCTAGGACCATTGCCTGACACTACAATCAGCTCACACTGTGCTTCTTACCAATAACGGCTGATACCTGTATTCGGCCCACAACTTTTAAAGCTTGCCGAGTCCAAGTAACTAACTTCACAATTGTAGGAAGCAATGGTGGTGGTGTGAGCCATAGTTTGCTATAAACTTTTTCAGATATAATAGACCTCGAAGCACCAGAATAAATTTCCATAGACAGTATCCTATTGTTAAATTTCACGTCTATTGTTATGGGTGGTTGGTACTTATCTGTACAGCCCCATCATCAGTTCTTGATTATGGGTGTCATTCTGACGATTCTCCTTCTTCTATCTGGTGCATTTTGAGGCTCTTCTTCTAAAATACTGAAGCAATGTGCCCAAATCTCTTGCAATATAAACATTTTGCTTTAGTTACACTGCTCACCCATGTCATGTTGTTGACCACAATGTCGACATTTGGTGGACATGATTCCCGTCAATTTCTATAGGCACAGTTAAATGGAGAGGAGTTTGTTTCTTATTAAGTGTATCTGTGTACAAATCAGGGAATAACGCTTGATAGTTGAGACTACTTGAGACATTGCTGCACTGCAACCTCATATGTAAGTCCCTTAGTCTTCAAAAGGTCACGTCTCAAGCGATCATCACGCACACCTAATACCAATCTATCCCTCAACTGTCGTTTTAAATCTTTACACTGGGAGCCAAGTGCACTAATAGCAGCAATCAAATCTTGTATGCTTTCCTCATGTAATTGTTGGCGTTTATGGAATTTTCCAGCTTGTATTTTTCATTAATTTCTGATAGAATAATACTTATTTCCTTAAATCCAATACTAGTGGGACGATGTGGCACTAAGAGTGACATAATTAATGAATATGTTTCTTTGCCTCATTGTGATAAAAATAAAGAACATGCTTTATTTAAGTTTTCAAGTCCAACACCTTCAGCATCAATAGCACACAGTAACCTCTCTTTATATTCACACCAATTTTCAGTTTTAGGGTTAAAGTGTCCAGGGAATACAATATTTTATATGTTTGCTTCCATATTTATGCACAATTACATTTAATTTACCAAGTCGCCATTAAAAGATACGTTTTAGGGTATAACACAAACTAATTTATTCTCATTATATTAAAACTACCTACATGTAATTGTCACAGTGACACTAAACAAATACATAATACACGTAAACGTAACAAGTCGTTTTGCAAAATTTCAATTCTCGGAAATTTATACATTTCTAGAAAAAAATTGTTAAAGTTTTTAAATTTTCTAACAAAAAACGCAATGGATACACATTTGACTTTTTTCTTTACATTATTATGAAAAAAAATTTTGATTAACTATTATGAGTATAGGTTAATGCTTGAAAAGGGGCCTTCTTTGTCTGAGTGTCTGTCGCCTCCGTCCACAACTTGCCAGCAAAGCTGTCACCCCTGTCGCCTCCCTTTTCTGAGTAGGTACATTTTGAACGACGTTGGCAATTTTTGCCCTGGATCGGGAGCCTGTCTGGAAGGTTAATAAATCGGAAAACCATTATTTAAATCATTTGATGGTGCTGGTGTTTTTGATAGAGGCTCGTCGATCTTCAAAGGTCATATCAGTTCGCAGTATGTGTAAAATGCGTTTGCCTATTTTATCGCCATCGTTAGCGATTTAAATAGGCACAAAGAGAGAGGTTCTTTACGAACTTCGATCATTCACACAACTACTTATTGGTTCATATTTACGCATTTAAAGAGTTTGATGCTTGTAAAATATGCCTAAAATGTCGACAATGTTACTTATTTAAATAAACACTCATTATTAAATATATTTTAAATCTATTTCCTATACAAACCTATTAAACCTTTACACGTGATAATAGAAATAGAGGCAAGGAAATCACTTTACGGGCTACGGAATAATAAATATGCCCCAAACTATTCACACTAGAATGGAAACTGACAAAAATCTCGATAGGATTCTTGAAATGTGCGCTGACAACATTTCGACTATTCGAATATTTAAAAGGAACTACAAAATATATTTCCCGTCACGGGATGAATGGGAAAATGGTTCTAAACCCGACAGTAAATGTCAAACCAGTTTTGATATTTGGATACGGAATCTGCATGTGGGATCCACTCTTACTCCTATAGTATAAAGGGGAAATCCTTTGCCAGAGTAATCTGGTAAAGGCATTACATGAGTGTGCGCAATTTCAGGGCTGGAATACAAACTTTTCCTATAGTAAGCCATTCATTCTGAACTTCCAGAGTCATCGCGTGAACTCTGTATCCATGCTTTTTTTGTAATGAAAGAATTAATATCATCTTTATCACATTCCTTTTTCTTCCAACCCAATCCCCTTCTGGTCTGTGCACCGCTCGTAAAAGATTTATGGAACTGTAGTCTTGACTCCATCTCAGAGGCCAATGAGTCTTGGGAGAGATGCAATCAGATTATTGCTATTGCCCGAGAGTTGCTCATGATTTGTTGCTTGGCACACGTATTACCTTATTGATAATGTCCCAAATAGTACATTTCAAGTTCCAAGTTACAAGTTCCAACTCATCCATAAAAACTTTAATAGATGTAGTAAATTTGAGCATCTTAAATAAATTTTATTTTATTTGGATGGCATAGCCCCCTTCTTCACTTTCTCTAGTGACACCTATGGTAAACATCTTCATCATCCTCCAAGGTAATTATTTGCACCAGTCTGCAGTCAGCAAGTATGTTTAGAGCAAAATGCACTGGTTAGAGCACTGTTTGACTTGTGAAGAGATCTAGGATTAGTTAAAAATGTATCTCTGTTAAGTATGACATCTGACATCATCAGTTTTGTTATCATACTGTTTCCTTGTGGGTTAATGGACATTATAAATCTGTGTAAGAAGGATGATGGATGTCACATGTCATTTAATTGGTTTAATGCTCAGAAGCCATCTCTTTTAATCTATTGGTGAGCTGGCTGGATCATGTATAGTTGTATTTATTTAATAGTACATGTTCATGGCGGTTTCGATTTGAGTCCTGTAAGTGTGCCCAATACTTACAGTGATGGTAGCGGGTGTTGTCCCGCAGCCAGCTTCTCAACTGAAGGAAACGGTACATATATTTTGGCTACCGATGTTGTAGCTGAACCCAGCCAGTTCGTCAGCCGCGTCCTTACCGAGTTGCTGTGGTCATTTATCCACTGGAGTTAGCAATTGATATAGTCTCCAGCATAGTGGCAAAGTTTTACCAGACTCAAGTTCAACTGTTTGTTCTTCAATGCTAAGTACGGCTGCACTGTACCATACCTATTGTATTCTCCTGTCTTTCTGGCTCGTATTGCCGCGACCTCATGTAAGCCAGATTGATCGATCGGTTCATATTGCATGTTGATTGAAAAGTTTCTCACAAATATATGCAAGCAAGAAAATGTATTAATGCGTGTGACACCACGGGAATAACTAGTAAATAACTAGCAAACTAGTAATAAATAAATCAGACGCTCTCACTTAGTAACAGGGTGGCCTACTACTTCTAAACTTTACCAATCTCTGCATTTACGTTGTAGGAAAGTATTAAAGGGGATTTTTGTTTTCAGCCCTCACCAAACTATTGTCATCATTAAAAGAAGTTGAACCAAGCGGTGAAGACGTAGCCTTTCTAAGTGAACTTCTTCAATCTCGGCCACTCAACGCCCTAGTACAAGTGCATAATAAAATCGTAGCGAAAGGGAAAGATGAGAAATTTTATCCTCTACTTTCAAATGCTTTGCAAGTGGCTTTAGAGATTTTGGAGCTGGTCGGCAAACTTCCGGAGACTGCCAAAACATGTGAATTGGACGAATTGATTTGCTTATTGAAAAAGCCTCATTTGCAAGTAAGTTCTTAAATTAAACTTAATAGACACTAACTATTAACATAATAAGTAACTAGCTAACTGAAAGTTAAAGTTCAATAAATTTCAAAAATCCTAATTCTTATAGATGAAACGGATTGTTGGTCATTTGGGTTTATTAACTTGATCAAACTGACACTTTACTATTTATTTTAACTTACTAGAAACCGACTGAGGTTATCTATTTCTGAGAGTTCCATAAATAAATAACTTTTTTTTATATTAAATTTAGTGGAATCATAAATTTATGATAACATGTAGAACATTGCACATATATTGCCCTAGTCATAAACGTAAGCTTTAGGTTAGTACTATGTTTAACAGAATTAACAACACTAATAAATATTATGTTTGATAAAACATGACTGCAGTATGTATATAGTATGTATGTATTAAGCTGGAACAAACCCGACATTGAACTGAATTATCATGCTAACATCTTACACACACATGCAAAAATAAAAAAAAACTTTTTAATATAAACAGTGTATTGTTTATATTAAAAAGTTTCCATACAGATTCCAAAATTGACAAGTTATATATTAGTAATGTTTTGGGTTTAGTCTGTGGGTTCATCTATTCTGCTTTATTACTATTTTTTTTATATAAATATTAAAAAAATAGTAAATTATAAAAAGTGACTATTGGTTACAATTTAAGTTTAGCTCTTATCTTTGTTATTGATATAAAAAAACAAATTGCAGTCAATTTTCTTGGCCCATGACATAGTGGCCCAAAAGGACTACTATCCCCACCTTCCTGACATACCAGCTGATGCAGATGATGATGAAGAGACGGTTAAGATTGTTCAGCTGGTGAAAAGTGATGAACCCCTGGTAAACTAATTTTATTATTAAAGACTGTGTTGGTTCTAAAATTTGGTAATAATTCTTCTAATAAGTGTTAATTATTATATATCTTGTGAGGAAACTGACAACACTAATAATATTAATATTTTTTACAATCCTATATGTACCTAGTATTTTTAACTAACTAATGTGGGTATATAATTTTTAATTTTCAGAATATTATATCACAAATAATATTGTTAAAAATTAAGTTATAATGAGTTTTATATATACTTTTATATATATAATATATCTGATTAAATAGACACTGTATTAGACAAATTATTATCAATTTTGAAAGACTATTTGTATATATTGAAGAGTACACGGTTAGAAAAAAAGGTGAATATTTAATTTTAAATTATTTTAAGACCTTAGGAACAAGGTCTTGAAATAATCTTTTAGTTATATAAATTTTATGTTTATTCTTTTCAATGTATAAAACCCAACAAATTCATAAAAAAACTAATAATTTTTTTTTTGTGTACTTTTCAAATGTGAATGTTTCCAAAAATATTAAAAAATATGTTTCAAAATATTTTTACATACATATTCAGACAAAACATCAAAATTATACATTATACAAAAAAAAATTTAAATAGACCTGTCATTTAGAAATAGCAGCTATCTGTATAATATGACGAACTCTATATTTTATATATAATATTTCCTCTACTATTATACAAGTTGAAGTGTATTGAAGGATATATATATATATATTATTTTTATTAAAAAGGGTGGTGAGCAAGGTGCTGAACCAATTGTGGTAAGTATATAAAATATTAACAATCAGTTTTTATTCCCCTTGTAACATCATAATATATTTAAAATTTAGAATGCTTAATATTTTTCTGTCATAGAATATCTAATAATTATTATTAGAGTCAAACCAAAATAAAAAATAGATACTATAGATTTTTCTCAGTGTTTCTAAAACTTTTTTTTGTTACATATTTTTTTTCCCAAATGCTAATAAACTACTTTTCTAAAAAAACACACATAAATATTTTCAATATAGTCATATAAGAAATAAGCTTTTTATTTTTATAAATCATTGAATTTTATATTATATTCATAATATAAATTTAATATATGACAATCATATATTAAATTATCCTTTGCTTTACTCGGGTTAAAAAAAAAGTTATATAACTGGACAATACCAGGATAAAATCATGAAAATGAACACTGCACATGTTATCTATAATTTTTATTAACAAATAATAGATTTTTAAATGTTCTTACATTTCTCTGTATTGTGTCGTCTTACACTATTCACATTTTACACTTTACTTTTACATTTCACATTCACATTATTTACACATATATTATAGCTTTATGTTGTATGTATTTTATGCCCTATTAGCTGCTATCTCTAGATGTCTGTTTAAATCTGCTATTATTATGCTTCCAGTAAGTGTAAGTCTTATTGTAATTCAATCAATTATTATATGCATGGTAACATTACTCTAATTGGCTAATACATAAACATACTATTCCTTAGATTATTGTGGCGTTCTTCTTTCTGTTTAGTATTAAGTTTAATATATAAGATAATCCATGATAATAGTTGCTATAATGATTCTCCATATAGGTACCTCTTAGTTAAAGTTTTCTATGAATAAGAAATATTTTATTTAGGCTGATGAGTTGTACTATGTATTAGTACAGTTTGTCTGTTTCGTAGGGTAGTCTCCACAGCTTGTCTTAAGTGCCATTATTAACTAAAAAACATGGCTACTTGCACTAATACTAACAGGTGTGTTCCTTTGTTGCGCCGCGTAATAAGTCGATTGCTTGTGTCTAACAACGTATGAGTTCTTACCCATCGAATATTAAATTTGGACAAAGACAACTTCAAGTTACGTCGTAAACGTACGTACATAGCTCTAAAATTTTGTTAAGGAATATGATATAACTTGGATAAACAGTGAATATGAGAAAGAAAGCCAAAAGAAGGAATCTTTCGTTTTGAAACCTAGAGTCACACCAAAGACCTGATACCATCATCCTTGTGGGTAAAAAAATCCAAATAACAAGCCTGCAATGCATTGCAACAGATGATGATGATAATAATGTCGGTATTAGAACGTGTAGGCTATAGGCAGCGAATACCCTGCTTCGAATGTTGCTTCTTCTTTTACTCCCCAAAATACATTGCTGATTAGTGCAACATGGCTGTTGACAGAACTGTAGCGGACACTAAGTTGGTATTCACGGACAGCGAGGATGCGATGATATTAATATTCAACAGATTTGCCAGTGCGTTTATATACACGAACGCAATATGATAAATATCACGACAATTCGGTAGCTGTTCCGGCATACCTCTCACACAAGTCTTCTATAAGTTGCATGGCTCTCTGTTAAGTTGTATGTCTATAGTAGTAGTGGAAAGTATATCAAATAAACGTTAGGCTGCTGTTGGTAAAATGACAACTTATGAAAGAAATTAATTTGATGGTATAAATTATTAAAAATATACAAATATATTGTTGTTTTGGAAATGAAATTACGGATTCCCCTCCAAGTGTGATATAATATCGCTTTTCATTACCTTTATTATAGATTTTAATTAGGATTATTACACTAAAAGTATATTAATCTGCTTGAGATTTCAAAATAATTAAAAAAAACATTATTTTGTATAAAAAGAAGTGAAATAGACCTCTTCCATAATAATAATATAATAATATTCCTTTAGATTTACCCTTTAGATATATAAATGAGTATAGTGTAGTATACAAGAGAGTTTTAAACAATGTCTAATAGTTGTTTTTAAATCTGACTATTTTCTGATATTATAACCTCCTGGATAACAAGTAGTTTTATTAGATTTTAGCCGGTTCATTAAATGGATCGTTTTTAGATACGAGTAGGTAATTTTCATACTCTTATATCGGACCGATAACCGACGCTTTTAAGCAAACTGACTACGCTTAGTAAAATATAGAAATAAGTGGTTATTTGCCGATCCGTCGTATAGTGGAGATCTCTACTAATTATTTTATATCTTTACTATAATTAAATCAAATTATTTAGGGTGCAACGATCAAAAATGACGCTGAAACTGGAAAGATAGTGATTGCCCGGGTGATGCACGGCGGGGCTGCAGATCGCTCCGGTCTCATTCACGCCGGCGACGAAGTCATTGAAGTGAACGGGATTAGCGTTGAAAACAAAACGCCAGCTGACGTCCTTAACATCTTGGTGAGCTATTTACCTATTTAGGTGGTATGCTTCTTATAAACATACATACATGTTCAATTATAAATGCTCACACGAACACACACACGCACACACAATCACACATACTTACACATTCAACCACATCCATACACGCTTATTACATGGCAAATGTGCAAACTAGAGTGTATAGTATTTGATTATGTTAATTCTACTTTCCTTGATATCCGAAGTTTGTAATACTACATGTGTAAGCGTTTATGTATTACCCTTATAATAAAATAAACGTAAACCTATTATTTTTAATATTACTCTAAGCTGACCGGTTTCAATTATTGAAATGGAAAAATTATTCAAGTGACCTAGTCATCTTTTGGTATCTGTGGGTTTACCGGTTCTTAGACTAGCTTTGATTCCTTGCCAAGGGATGTCTCCTATCAAGGTACGGTTACGAAACGGGCGGTAGATTTAATAATAAATCAGCGATGGTATTAAAACAGTTTTACATGATATCTGCCGCTCACGGACATAGCCCTGAGGCATTAAGCTCTTAAACGTATCATCATAATCAGCCATAGGACGTCCACTGCTGGACATAAGCATCTCCTATAGATTTCCAAAAGAACCGGTTGGAAGCGGCTTGCATCCAGCGAGTTCTTGTGCTCTTATTAAGGTCGTTGGTCCACCTTGTGAGTAGGCGTCATACGCTGCGCTTACCGGTTCGTGGTCTCCATTCCAGAATTTTACGGCCCCATCAGCCATCACTTCTGCGTGCTTAAAGCCTTACCCACTGCCATTTCAATTTGCTAAGTCGTTGGGCTACGTCGTAAACTTTGGTTCGTCGACGGATCACCTTATTTCTGATTCGATCTCGCAGAGAGACTCCGAGCATAGCCCTCGTGGTGCTATTTTGAGCTTTCTTGCTTAAACGTATCACCTGTCTTATTCTCGTTTTTGTACTTGGTTCTCAGATTGGTTGGTGTTTATAATTACATTCTGCCCCTGTGTATTATGGCGTGATGGGTGATGTTAACAGCAAATATTCTAACTAATTTAAAAAATTCTTTTCAAGAAGGACCTCTATTGCTTCCTGATTTTATACACCCGCACACAATAAAATACTTTTCAGCTTTATAATAAACCTGAAGAATTGTAGATACTATAAAATGCAAAAATATTTTTTCACATCCGAGTGGTAGTTCCAACCAACACAAAAATAAAATAGTAAAAATGTTGCTATTTTTTTAGAAAAACTTTTGTTTATATAACCTTTTAACCCCTTAAGACCGAACCTAATACACAAACGTTTTACATTATAAATTGGAAAAGTTGATCAAATATGTACCTTATGAATAATAAAATTGAAACGAAGCTACAAGTATCGATTTTTATGATTTGCAGGTATCTATAATTTATTTTGAATAGGCTTTAAATATGTTTCAATATCGCAAAATTTTGCCCCATAATAAAATAAAATAGCCACATAATTTTGAGAGGCTATTCTAGGAAGTATCGAAAAAAGTAGCACAATAAAATCAGATTTTGTGACTGAAGAGTTTTTTACAGGTAGCCCAGAGGCTAATGTCTCCTAAAACAAAAAAGGGGGTTTAATTTGTAAAATATTTGTACGCCTAAGGGCAAACTTTGAGCTTCACTACTAGTAATTATACTAACACCTATTGTACCAAAGTTAACAAATAAAGAAATCATTTCATTTCATAGATAACTGACAAAATATAGCGTGTGTGCTTCTTTTACGACGCGATTACGATTCCATTGATCTGAGTAAATTAAAGAGAGTTGGGGTCATGTTTGTTGTTAATTTTACTACCGATTATAGTTTTATATTAGTTCATGTCCCACCCCTTTGTTACAAAAAAAAAACATTCTTCAACCATATAGTGTCTATAATTAAGACTAAGTATAGAAGATATGCTTAAAGACGGCATATATAATACTAAATTATTTATTTTTAGTTTTATTGGACACGCCGCGTGAGCTTGTATCTACCTGATGGTAAACATATCTGCAAAGTCTATGAATGAGGTCAATCAATTAACTGTTGTTTAATAATATTGATGGCTTTCAATATGCCTGCAAACGCCTATTTCGTAACTGTATATCTGTAAATGGGCGGCGTCAAAGACTAATTTGCATTACGCGTATTTAAATATCCCCGCTTCTTTATCGTCAAATCAATCGTCCGTTTCGTAACTACATCTGAAAATCGGTGAACCCACAGATTAAACCCGATAGATGGTAACATAATTCTAGAAACTGTCTCCCACTTTAAAAAAAAACAAAAATACTTAAATGACCATAACAAATTTAAATTTCGTTAATTATATTATACTATATTTCGATAGCTGTCACTAAATGTGACCACAATATCACAAAGGTGATGTTTACTTTTAATAATAATTACCATCACGGATGCCTATTTGGCTCCCGAGAACCGTTTAAACGGCCTCAGGGTACCCAGCGGAGGGATTAACCCGTCCTCATTTCGCCGATGGTATTCGGAGGCAACACCAAACAAGTGGCGAGTTACTTTTAATATTTAAAATTAAAAACAACATTAAATAATTCAATTGCAGAGAACTTCAGAAGGCACTATAACATTCAAGTTAGTTCCCACGTACGCGAACCGAGGTTCTCGGGAAAGCAAAGTGCGAGTACGGGCGCTGTTCGACTACAATTCGATCGATGACCCGTACATACCGTGCAAGGAGGCCGGTCTGGACTTCCAGAAGGGAGACGTTCTTCATATTGTGTCACAAGACGACGCTTATTGGTATTTGTTTATTATAAATATATATATTATATTGTAGCGACACACGCTTTGGATGGGATTCTTCGCACTTCCAATTAAACAACGCGTGCACTATTTAATAAAAGTTTAATCATAAAACAGTTTAACATTATAAATACACGTAACTTAAACTAATAATACTACAAAAATACACATAAAGTTCGACATTAAACGTAATTAAAATACGAGCATCGTTAGGCGCAGGTTCACACTACAAGCGATGTCAAGCGACTGCTGGCCATTTGACACCGGCCAGCGCAACCAATCACGAGTTCTTATTATTTAAAAACACTCACTGCGCAGGCGCGTGGGGAGTCTGCGCATACGCCCTGAACGTGAGGATGCCAACATGGAATTAGGGTTCCGCGCTATAATATGCATATGCGTATGGTCGCGATGGATTTCGTTAGTTTGACAGTTACAAGAAATGATAGACCGACCCAGCACGGTTAAGATCGAGAATGATCTTTTCGGTATGACAAAAAGTGAAACAGCGTTCTTTGAATTTAATTAATTTTAAAAAATACATACATACATATCTTCACGGGTGCCTTACGGCGCCCGAGACCGTCTAGACGGCCCCAGGGTAACCAGCCAAGGGGTTTTAATCCCACCTCGTCATAGCCAATGGTATGAGTCTACACCGAACAAGTGGCTAGCTCGTCGCGATGTTTTGAATAGACTCAATAACCCATCTATAAACAGTGTCACAAGTTGGTATAGTAAAACCGGGACCGACAGCTTAACGTGCTCTCCGAGGCATATAGTGGTGTTGTCAAACAAATGTACATAATTTTTTTAATTATAAACTAATTGGTATACACCGGGATTCGAACCAGGGACCTAAGTGTTTTTAAGTCCAAGGTCTAACCAACTCGGCCACCACGTATATATATATATTTGGAAAATACGTCATTTAAGATCTCAACACGAATGAGATCTTGCCATATCGATGTCGGTGGTTATATAGCCCTTAGTCGTTATATTCTGTTTAAGTCTTTTAAAGGCCAACGTTAGATGGTCAAAATAACAAACACCTCATGGAATGCTAAAAACTGTAAAGCAATAGCACCCAAGGGAATAAAGTGCTTGCCTTTTTTAGGTATTGTTAAATGTCATTTTAAATGGATTTCGTTAGTTTGACAAGTTCCGTGATAAGAAACAGAATGTGGCCGTTGGTCTTCTATATATTCTTATATTAATTAGGTGGCAAGCTCGTAAGGAAGGGGACCGAATAATGAGGGCCGGCCTGATTCCGTCTCGGGCTCTGCAAGAGGGAAGAATTCTACACGACCGGCAGAACGATCCGCAGACCTTAGATGGTGAGTGCAGGCAAAAACATTGTGCGGTTTGGTTTGCACATTTGTGCTCTGATGAAAAGTGGACTGTATATTTTTATAGGCGGATTCTGGCTAATAATTGGTAATTCAAAAAAAGGTAAGGAAGCCGCTCTCTCCTCCAAGTACACCTCTTGGACTTGGAATCAAACCACTGGATCTCTTACTGGAGATGTCTGCCGAGGCTAATAAGTAGCTACCCTTAGCCACATATAAATTGTCCATTTCGGTTGACCGGTCACCTTTTTAACCACCTTAATTTTCTTGATAATGCTCACAAGATACACATAAATAGTTTTCAGGTTTCAAAACAAAACCACAGTGATATTTCCACCGTACCAGACTTGCTAAAAGACGAAATACGCGTGCCTCGTTTCTTGAGAGATTCTCATAGCGACTGTAGACATTCTGATTTTGCATCTCCCACATTTATATATAATAAACATATTTATTCTAAATTACCGTCGATGGGAAGTGTGCGCAAGAGACTGGTAGCTAAATCGCCAAACTAACACGCTGGACAGCGTGAATGAGCCAGAGCGCTTTGGTAAAAAATCTGTACTGGTCAGTTTTGACATCCGACATTTAAAGTTGTGTTCTAATTATTCCTTAGCACGTAATATTGTTATTATTTAGTCCAAGAACGGTTAAAATTATATCATATTTTACGTTTTTAACTAATAATAAAAAAAACAATTTAGGTGAGATTTCTAGACGCTTCAAGCAAGTGTCTTTATCTTAAATGAACAACTGTAAAAAAAAAATTGAGATGCATTTCAAGTAATTTTACATATTTCTTACAAATTATAAAGGATCTTTAATGGATCAAGCTGTGTTAGTTAATTATAATCTCTTTGCCAAATACATTTTATATAGTAACAATTCTTTTTAACGGCTGTTGATAAACTATCTCAAATTAGTAATCAAAAATTACTACTACACAACGTTATATTTGATCACCTAAGAACTTCAACATAACAATTGTGATTGTGTATCACCAGCATTGAATGTATTAAAACAATTTATGCGATATCCAGGTAAATCTGCCCTCTGCGGTCCGAATGGTAACAACTCTGAATGTAGTCCGAAAACGCCTTGCTCCCCGAGCCCTTCTGCGACGGCTCTTCTGCCATGCAAATCTGTTCCCAAAGTCAAAAAAGTCATCTACGATATTACAGAAAACGATGACTTTGATCGAGAAAACATTCCTACTTACGAAGAAGTCGCTAGGCTTTATCCCAGACCGGGTGAGTTTTTTTTTTCATGTTACTAGATTTATCTGGTGAGAATACAAAGGGGTTTAATAAGAGTATTGGTTTTGCCACTGTGCTGCCTACATTATATGGTTTCGAAACTCGCAGCGATAATGCAAAGGACTTTCCCCTTCGGCTCGTAGTTGCTTTGTATCCGGTGTTCGTGGGTTTGATTCCCACTTATATGAAACAGTAACAATTATGTAATGTTTTTCTGTACAATTTGTAATGGTCTGGGTGTTTATAAAATATAATATGTATTATATCGTTGTTTTTGGTACACATAGTTACAAGCCCAGAACTTATAGTTAGTGACTAAACTAGGGCAATATGTGTGAAATCTCCTTTATATGAATAAATAGTAAATCATATGTTAACTAATATTAACAATGACCTTTCTTCCCTAATAGTAGTCTTCTTCGAAGGGTTTTTACCCATTTAATGAGACAGCCTCCGTAGACTAGTGGTGGCGCCTTTGGAGTTGTATTCGGAGGTCGTGGGTTTGAATTCCACCCATGGCAAAAAAATACATGTGCTATTATTTCTGTACAGTTTGTCATGGTCTAGGTGTTATGTATTATATCGTTGCTTCTGGTACACATAGTACAAGCCTAGAGCTGATTGTGACCAGAACAATATGTGTAAATTGTCCTACATATTATTATTTATTATTGTTTATTAGAAAGTTGATATAAATAACAAAGTATTTAAATATCAGGTACAATCCGGCCGATAGTATTGGTTGGAGCTCCGGGCGTCGGTCGCAATGAGCTTCGACGCAGACTTATCGCGACAGATCCTGAGAAATACATCACTCCAGTACCTTGTAAGTCTAATACCTTATTTACACAAAAAGGCTGCGTTTCAAAACGCGTTAATTATTACCCGGGTGATACATGTACCAAATCAGGTAATAAAATGCCTTTGAAAGTATAAACCTTTCTTTCTCCCTCCCTCTTCCAAGGTTCAAAAAGAATTGCACCATAGTTTTGCTGGCTGTTTAAGAGTAAGTCTTTCAGGCTAACCTGTTAAACATAGGGGTTTCCCTTTCAAAAGGGTTACCTTAATGTATAGGATAGCAGTTGAATTGGGTAAGCAAGTTCACGAGGTAATTCGTCGTCAGAGGTACACCGGCCCAGGAGCATGTTTTCCGGTCCCTGTTTAATAAACGATAAATTCAAACGGGTATATATCGCACTTCGAGTGATAACAAAAATGGCAGAACCTTTCTTTGGAAATGTAATTTTGCTCATTAAAAAAAAAAGGTAATATATTGCCCCACATTATACTGTTGTTATTTTATTAATTATTTTGTTTATTTTATACAAAAAAAAAACGATTTAACCAAATGTGTAATGCCGTTCCAAAACACATTTCAATCTAGTTCCTACATACACCTTTGCCTTTTTTATTCCCGAGAGATCGCACGGGTTATTAGTACATATATATAAGAGCTCATTTTTATATACTTTATGTAGAATATACAAACATGGTGATTTTGAAAGCTTGTACTGATCAATCAAACAACTTTTTCTATAGAACCATGTATCCTAAATAAAAATAAAAAATTACAGACACATCCAGACCTCAAAAACCGAGCGAACAAAACGGAAAGGAATACGTATTCGTTTCCCGCGAGCAAATGGAACAAGACATTCTCGATGGGAAATTCATCGAGCACGGGGAATACAAGGGGAACCTATACGGTACCTCGGCCGAGAGCGTTGAGATCATCACTAACTCTGGTCAGTACATACTTTTAGCTCACTGTACCGTTTCTATTTCACACTGATCCAGTTTAAGTGGGCAGGAAAGGGATTCGCGACCTCGAGCGTCAAAAAACATCTAAATGTCGTTTTCAGTTATAATAAAGTTTTTTTTTTGGAAAAAAAGAACATGGGGGTGTAGATTTTATTTACTCGATCCTAATTACATATTTTTTTTATAAAAAATCTGTTTAGTTTTAAAATGAGAACTAAAGTAATATTTTTAGAATCATAAATCAAACTTTGGGTGTATTTTCAAAAGTTAATATATTTTTTATAAAAATTAGGATCGAGTAAGTAATATTTACACCTCTACGTTCTTTTTCATTAAAAATAAACTTTGATATCACTGAAAACAACATTTAGACGTTTTTGGACGTTCGAGATAGCTAATCCTTTTACTGGCTTCTTAACATAAATAAATAAAAATTTCTTGATATCTACCTGATGGTAAGTATACCTACAAAGTCCATGAATGGGGTAAATCTATAATTAATTGTTATTAAAAAACATTGATCGTACTCACTATGCCGGCTAAATGATGAAACTTTTACCTAAAAACTGCTCTGCATTCGTGTTGGACGCCCATACAAACATTCTTCCAATATTACAACCTGACTGTTAGTCATGTATGTTATATGTTTGTAATTGTACATAAAAATGTTTCTATTGTAACAAATATTTTTTTGTAATTAATAATATTTAAAAATATAAAAAAAATCTGATTAAAAAAAACAACACAGATAGATTAATAAATACAATTACCGACAAAAATATGATTTTAATTCTGCAACAAACAGTAGTCGAGTAATACTAGAAGTGCGAGAAAGCTCCTTAAATATGTTGTCCAACAAAACTTACATAACTAAATGTAAATTACAAGCTAGCCACTTGTTCGGTCACTCATACCATCGGCTACGACGAGGTGGGATTAAAACCCCTTCGCTGGGTACCCTAAGGCCGTCTAGGCGGTCTCGGGCGCTGTAAGGCATCAATATTGTATGCAAACAAATTGTAATATTTTCACACCAAAATGGGCAAGATAGCAATATGTTGTACCACTAGCAATACCCTATATAATTGTAACCGTGTTCTAGCAAATAAAGATTGATTTATTTATCAACCAGGTCGGGTTTGCGTGCTAAGTCCTCACTGGCAAGCGCTCAAGATGTTGCGTACGGCGCGACTTCGCCCATACATTGTGTTCATAAAGCCGCCCGCATTGAAGAGCCTGAGCGAGACAAGATACTTTGCCCATGCGCGGTCCACCTTCGACAAAGATAATGCGAGAGCCTTTACGGTGAGTCCATCAAACTAAAAATAGTCTACAGGGTGTTTGGTAGAGGGTTAACTTCAGTAGTCAACTTTTTCTTTCTTTAACACTTTATTGGACTTTGACAGTTTTTATGAAAAGGCCACTAGATTATAACTGTCTAGGAAAACAGAAGCAGTGATTGTAACAACAATATGTATTTAATAAACAGACTAGTGGTTGCGCCTTTGGCGTTGTTGTATCCGGAGGTGGTGGTTCGATTCCCACCCATGGCAAATTAATATTAGTGCTTTTTTCTGTACAGTTTGTCATGGTCTGGGTGTTTATAAAATATAACATGCATTATATCTTTGTTTTTGGTACACATAGTACAAGCCTAGAGCTTAGTTTGTGACCAGAGCAATATTTGTAAATAAAAAAAAAAAATACAGTATGAAATTTTCAAATGTACCTTTAAGGCCAATTCCTAAGCAAAAAATGCTTAAAGGAGTCTGGGGGCCGATTTTGATAAAAATTAAAACTGCCACATTAGATTTTGTTTTAAATTTATTATCAGGCAAACGGTTGAATTAAAAAAAAAAACTATTATTGTACCAGCTGATAATGTCGCTTATAAGGATCAAATGGTGGAAAGTAACTTCAAACTAAACGAAAGTGCTCGGAGACTTTTCAGCATTATTCGCTATCCTTTGTAGTGTAGGATTTTGCCTTGAAGGCAAACTTGAAAAATTCACCCTGTATATACATGGTGACTATGAAAGGATGTACTTTGGGCTAATATAAGGTTTTGCTGATCAAATCGAACAACTATTGTTAACCTGCGGAACCATGTGTCGCAAATGAAAAAAAAAACCTTCTCCATGCAAACTGTGTTAAAATGACCAATTGAAGCCAAATTTTTTTTTTCATTTGCGACACATGGTTTCATGGGAAAAGTTTTTCGATGAACATCTGTTCAAAGTCACCATGTAATATATATATGACAAATTACAGGAAGAAGAATTATCAGATATAATCCGGTCATCGAACCGCATAAACTTCCTTTACGGCTATATGGCTGACGAAGAAATTGTCAATGAGGATCTAGCAATAGCTCTCACTCAGCTCATAAAGGCGGCTTGGAGGGTCCAATCTGACCCACTTTGGGTTCCAGTATCTTGGGTGCAATAAGTTTGTTAGCGTAGTTAGTAGGTGCGAAAAGGGAACCTTCGTGGAAAAGTTGTGGACTGTTTAAATACTGAGAGTAATGGGCTGCCGACGAAAAAAAATTTTTTTTTTTGTTTTTCTTCGAAAATATAGCCTTAAATTTTAATAAAAAACTGGTTTCAGAAACATTAATATATGAAATCTAAAAAATCTGCATGACATCACAAGCATCCTATAAATAGACTAATAGACATTGCAAATAGTATTATTGAATAAAAATAAATAAATAAATACCATCACGGGTGCCAATTTGGCTCCCGAGAACCGTTTAAACGGCCTCAGGGTCCCAGCGGAGGGATTAACCCATCCTCATTTCGCCGATGGTATTCGGAGGCAACACCTAACAAGTGGCGAGCTTGTTGCGATGTTTATGATGAAATAGCCTCGTTGTATAAAGCGGTCACCCATCCCAGGCCGGTCTTGTTGTCATCTGCTTAACCTTGTTATCAGTTGCGCAGTGACTTAACCACTAGGCTGGGGCCGCTTTTATTATTATTGAATAAAAGTGGCGATATTCACTTTTATAAAATAAATGATTAATATACGTACTCTAATATATTTTTTATGTATCTCGCAGTATGGTAATAAGAAAAAAAAAATATTATAAAATTTTATTGCTATTCTTATTATGTTATGATAAAAATAAATCTTCACAAGAAACTGGTATAAACTGTAGAGTATTATTAGAACTACATTTTCACTTCTTTTCGCTGTAACTCGCAGTGTCCAATAGAAACGCTTGCTTGTGAAATTGACATGTCAACTTCGCATTTTTTTTTAAGCAGCAATGTTTATTAATGACGCTATAATTTCGAAATCAAAAAAAAAACTTTTTCATTTTTCTTGGAAGCCCATTAAAATACAATTATTGTTAACATCAGATAGGTTCAATACTCAATCACGGTTATTCTACATTCTTTATTTTCATTCCTCCTGCTATGTTGGCAATACTGACTCATACATGTACTAAAAACATTGCGTATTTCCTTATTCTCTTTATCTTCTCACCCGATGGGCTAGATTTGCCATCTTTTTTAAATATTCTAACACAAAGAAAGGTATTTAAAAACTAAAGTTGAACTTCTATATAGATGAAATAAAATAAACAAAGTATACAGTCTATATAATTTATTTTTTATTAGTAACTGAAATGTTTTTTACCCTCGCTCGAACTACATAAAATGTTAAAAGACGGAGGAATGAACCTTCCGATCATTCAGTCATGTTAGACTATTTGATAGATCAATTTACGTAGCATTCGTTTTGAATCTGATGATTTGTTTTTTTAAATTATATTGTCCATACAAAATGTCAACTTTTGATTTTCATTCTATTAAATATGGATTCCTAAAATCCATAGTAATGGTTTGTTATTCTTATAAAAAAATGAACAGTTTACGAACCGTTACTATAGATTATAGAAATCTGCGATTAGTAGAATCAGATCTCTGGTTAGCCTACCTTACAACTAGAAGTAAAATAACCGTGATACAAAAAAAAAACGCAACGATGCACTGCAGCGCCACAAAATCCACGACGGATCTCTTTTTGCATAAACTAAAATTAAGTAGTAATTAGAGGAACCTAGATCCACGGTTAATATTTTAAAGCTTCAAATATTTTATTTTGTTTTATTCTATATTACAAAAATTTTTGTGCTTTCGGAACCTAAATTGAAGCTGAAATTTCAATACAAGCAAAAACGGCCTTTTGAGGAAATATATAAAATTCTGACTGAATTGAATAATCAATGTCAACAAAGTATATTATTTTGAATTGCGATCCCTGTGCAATTCGATATACCGACAGGCTATAGTCTTTTACATTATTTCTATGATTAATATACAACAAAAATCGCATAAGTACAGTCACTGCTTATATCTGTCATTTGCGCACAAATATATTGCCACTCTTTGCTCGCCAGTCGGCAGTAAAATAGTGCACGATTTTCAAAGATAAACAGTGTTCTTTCTTAATTAGGCATTCTTCTATCTCCGCTCCGTACTTTAGTTGGTTTAAAGTGTTAAGATGAAAATGCTAAAATTAAAGTGTTATCGTGAATCTAGGTTCTTGTACTATCAATGCATTTAGTAACTTATGTAGTTTGTTTAATTATATAAGGTAGGTCGACATATTGTATAATATATTTTTTAGAATTGTCAAATATTATATTTGCACTGATTGTGAACAAATGCTTTTTTCCCACAAATAATTTTAATATTTAGTTTAACCGAAAGTTAGGTTTGATCACCATTCATAGGTATACACTGTTATGGTATGACCTATCAAAGGCTGTTTATCAAATCTCTTTGACTAACTAGCGTTTAATATAATTCAAGTAATAAATTTTTTTTTAAATATAAATTCTTATTGTAATTCAAACCTAGATAAGTTGATGTTTAAAATAAAAAGATTTGAATACATTTAGTGCAAATATATATTTATTTTAAATATGTATTGTTATTAATATTTTTTTGGATAGATCCTATTATATATCTTTTATTATTATAAAATAAAGTCGCTTTTCTCGACTTAGTCTTTTAGGGTTTTCTATAATAATACAGGAAATTCAATCAAGTTGTCACAAAATCAGGCGATTACACTGCTTAATCTAACTAATTTATTAACACTGATCGCTCCTACTATGCCGGCTAAATGATGGCATTACGAAACAGGCAGCGACAGAGACGGAAGTTGAATGTAACATCGATTGATATAGGATCGAATCCAAACAATCACTTAGCTACTAAAGACTCCTTCATTGACTCTTTAAACAATGTAACCTTTGTACATTTTGACGTGTCCGTGTAACCTAATGGATTGAATGGATTGAAATAAAGAAATAAATCAAAAATATTTTTGAAGTGAAATAAATAAACGTTATAAAATATTTCTTGATAAGCGCATTTTGTTAGTAACTGAAAATCAATCGAACAGCCTAGCTGCCTTGGGCAATCTTTATAAAATATGGTATTTAATTTATAGTAGAATAAGAATAACTGATAAAAGTACGGATCTATCCAAAATATTTACTATTTATTATCTACTTGTAATTGTTACTCGGCGCGAATATTAAGATATTTTTTTAGCATTTTTAAATAATAATTCGCTAACTCCAGTGCCTATATCGATGTTTTTTTACAAAACTGCTTAATTTATAGTACAAATAACTGGTACAAATTTGATGTTGTATTCGATGTTTTCTTGTAAAATTAGTCTGCACTTAAATACTCTTTTATTGTTTCTTAATGGCACTTAATAGTTTTTTTTTGCTTTAACATTGACTTCGTCGCCTTTAGTCATTTGGCTTATTAAAACTGTAAAATCAGTTTAGCTTAACTAATTTTATGATTCTCGTAATCAAACAACTAAATAGTTTAACGTTTATAAAACATATCTACTGTATCATTGTTAAAGCAAAAACGAAAAACTATTATATTTTAAAATTATTTAAATAATTATACTTAACATAAGCCTTGTTTGGCGACAAATTCTAATTCAGTGTTTAGCTTAATCTAGTTTCGACCAATTTTTAATATGATATGTAGTGTGCGAAATTATAAAAAAAAAAGTTTGAAACACAATTAACAACCTTTTTTTTGATAATTGTGTTTCGATGTAGTTTTGAAACATTTTATTGGTGTCGTTTTATATTTCGGTATTTTAGCGTGTTTTATAAATTGGGTCGACTTACCTTAGAATGTATATTGTATTCCTGTAACATAGTAATGTATTGAGATCAACTCCTGATGTGGTAATCTCGAATTTATTTCACCAATGACATGTTTTAAATAGCGAAATGAAACAAATAAATACACAAATATTAGCTAATTTTTGTTAGTGAATTTCGCGACAAAGATTCATAGACAAATTTAGATTAACATAGCGACTTAGTTTTTTTTTGCCTTGAGTAAAATTTTATAGCGTTAGTAGTTTGCCAATAATATAATCAAAAGTATATACCTAATACCTTTATGGTACTAAATATATTATTTATGGGATAGTTGATTTATATAACCATTCTAATAATATAATCTTAAAGTACGCAATATTCTAGTCATTTAGATATAATAATATTTTGATAAATAACGACTTGTTATTAGAATTCAATATACACAGTGAATTTGGAAGCTTCTAATTTGTGCTATTATGAGTCTCTATTCATCATATCAAAATGATATCATGGAACCATGTGTAATTTTTTTTTTAATTTGCGAAACATGGTTTCATTGGAATTTTTTTATGATTTGATCAGTAGACCCTCATATTAGCCCAAAGTAAAACCTTACCAAGTCACCCTGTATATTTAGTATTAACTGAGGCAGATGATAACAGACAATAACAGATGGGATATTGTTTTTAGACTATGCCTGGGAATGTCATGGCATATACAGGGTGAATTTGAAAGGTTGAACTTTGGGATAATATGAGGTTCTGCTGATCAAATCGAACAACTTTTCTCATGGAACTATGTGTCGTAAATGAAAAAAATTTTTGGCTTCCCCATACATATTGGTAATTTTAACATTACTAGTTTGTATTGAGAAGGCAATTTTTTTGGAAAACATGGTTCCATGGGAAAAGTTGTTTGATTTGATCAGCAGAACCTCATATTAGCCCAAACTACATTCTTTTAAAGTCACCATGTATAATTAACTTTTAACACAAACTTAGTATATTAGGTTACCCCCTCCTTCAATGCTGCCAATAACTAATACATATAAAATCCGTAGTGCTAAACTCTAGAACTAGTTATCCAATTTTTTTTTTTTTTTTTTTTAAATTATAAATATGGTCTCATGATAGGTTAGTTTTAAGTATCTGCACATTCTATGAACAGCTAGCCTCATGCTAGTGTTTAGTAACCCATGATTGCAGTTTGTAGGTAAACAAGTTTTGTTACATAAAATGTTAAGTATTAATAAAAGGACTGAACAACGCTAAAAATATATTGATGTCCTTATTTTCAATGTGAAAACGCAAAAGTTTTTCACTGATTATTTACTATTAACGAAAGATCTAACTTAGCAATATATGTTTTACCAAGTTATCAATATAATAAGGTAAATTGGGGTATTTCCAAATATAGTTATTCCGAAAGTTAAAAATTTGAAGTTGATAGTTTACTTTACATTTTATATAGTACATTACGTGCGGAGTATTTTTTTTTCAAACAAATTCATTAAATTGATATAAGATTATGTATAATACTTTGTGCAAGTGGTTGAAAAACAAAGGTTTATGTGCAAAAAATACACAAACTACTATTACCGTGTAATTAAGTAAGTTTTTAATTAAAAAAAAATAAGAACTGCACATTGTAGAATCCAATTGATGTTTTCATAAATATTTTTATTGAAATAAACAGGTGTAATACAATAATGGTAGTAAATCTTAAACTACTAAGAATAGTCAATTGTTAGATATTTTTTTTGGAAATCACCCTAATGAATCTTACTTTTTTTTCTGCTATAGCTTTATAACTATATATTTTTTTAAGTATCTGAATTTATGATGTAGCTGAATGTAGATAATTGCTATCTTGTAGTAAAATTAATATATTAAACACAATATTTATATTGTAGTTTATTAAAATGACTATACATACCGGGATCCAAGTAACGGATCAAATAGATACGAGTAGCTGAGTCATGTATATAGAATTATTTTAAAAATAGTGTACCTAGGATATAATTATATACACCGATATTCATAAAAACTTATTAAGACCTTGGACAGTTTAGTAGTAGTCTTTTTTTAGCAACAAAATGAATATGCTTAAAACCAACCCTATTTAAACTAGTGTTTTTCAAGGACTCAATAAGATTTTATGAATAAGGCCAATATATTCGCTGAAATTATCGTTAAACGCTTTAACAGAATAAGTAATATATAATATTACACACAGTTACAGATTAGAATAAGGAATAATATACATATACCATAGATTATGTAAACAATATATATATTCTGAATGTTGCCTCCTTAATAACAAAATTAGAATAATATTTAGTATTAAAGCGATTCTACTAAATTAATTAGAAAAGAGGATCGTATTGTCTTCTAATAGAAAATTTAGTATAAAAAAACTTGTGCTGTGACGTTTGTAAGTAATTTTGAAAATGACATTTTAATCACATGTACTACTATACATTATGTATAACAAGTTTACCAATTTCTGAAATATTTGAAATAATAGTAAATAAATTCAAACCATTTTAATTAGGAATACGAATGATCTTTTACAATTAAAATTAGAAATTAGATAAAACAAAGGTACTCAAGTTTGAAATGAATTAATAATTTATCAAATATAATTAATAAGAAAAAATATTTTCCGGGATAAAATAATAATATTCGATTATATTAAATTTGTGATTCGTGGTTTGAAACGAGACATTAAATCAATATGATAAAATAGTTATTTCTTATTGGATCTTAAATTCAAATATAACAAATTTTATTAACTTTACTTACTAGTGTAAAATCATAAATGTAATTTTTTTTGCTACATACATATGTCTAATTTAACAAATAAAAATATATTTAAAATATTTTATATTTTTATGATTAAGACATTGACAATAAATAGCAACACCAAAACTGATATACCTTAAATTATTTATTATATTCCATTTAATAGTTCTGATACGAGATATATAAATTTTCATCAATGTAGCTAGCAAAATATATTATAAATTTATAAATATTAATTTTGCCTGTTTTGTAACTGTGAGTTTAATTGTGTGTAGGTATTTTATTGTATAAGTAACTTAATAAAATAATTATGTCTTTTAGAGGTTTAAAATATAAAGCGTGTTACCTATTTTTTAAGTCGTTAACTAGAGCGAATATTTTGGTTTTATTTATTATTATTAGATAATTTTAAACACGTCGAATTACAAACAATAAATGAAATAAAATTAAAATTATTATTTATATATTGTATGTAGATGTTTGTTAATGCCTTTATACAATTATATTACAATTCAATATTATATAATTTTAATTGAATAATAATGGACAATATTCTGCGTTTTCTCATTTAAGTATCAAACAATACGAAAATATTTTTGTAAAATCAGAAAGCAATATTTTGTGCGTAAAGAGAAAATTTACGTTTATTGACGTTTTTATATGCTAATATTTTACTTATTTACACATTTAACATATATTTATTCAATCTATTTGTGAAGTAAATGTTTTGATATTATTATCATATTTTAATACTTTTAATATTCATTGTTGATCTCATTTTTAGAATGCAATTTATTGTTAATGGATTATTAACTGAATGTTTATTTATTTTTGAGTATTTTTTCTATATTTATGATCTATTTTTAAGTATATAATTATTGTAATGCATGAAAAGGTGGAAAAACAGTATTATCGATTTTTACATAAAAAAGCGGTCAAGTGCAAATGATGTTTGCGTACTTTTTTAGGATTTCTTATAGCAGCGTAAAAATAAGTGGTAAAAAGGGATTGCCATAAAAAATTGGAATATACTGTTACATAAAAAAATAAAAATTTTTAGCTTTCTATCATAAGTGGTTACTAATAAAAAAAAATGTGTAACTGCACGACATTAAGATATTCCAGATTTCAACTATCTACCTTAAACGGTTTTCGAGATATGGTTTGGATCGTCTGTCCTGTTATTTACATTTTAACATTTCGTTTTCTTCCAATACGAACAGAACTTATAAAGGCATAAATTATTGAAAAACTGAGTTGGTCATACTTATTGGCAACTACTTCTTTGTGAAATTAAGTGAATTATACATTTACGAAAGATCTTCAAACAATATGGTGTGGTGATAGTATTCAGCCTGAGCAGAGGCACGAAAAATTCCACATTACATAAAAGAGAGACAAAACAACATAATTAAAGTATTTTAAAATGCATTACAATACAATATTATATATATATAATTATGTATATAACCGAAACAGCTTTAATATATTATTCATTTGTACTTGCCCACTTAACTATCCAAATGTAATATTTAATTGTTTAGATATTTCTGAACAGAATAGAAGCAGTTCGATAGAAGTAATGTGTGCTGTTTAGTATTTCCACCTGCTTATGTACTTAGATACTACTTTTAATTACTAAATATATTACTATAATTTTCCTTTTTAGTCAAAATATTAAGCAAAATATTTATTTATTATTATTAAGTCATATTTGATTGTCGTTATAGACATATGGTGTAGATTATTTCGTTAGACTGATTTATTTTAATTTTTGTATCTAGTCGTGATAGTCGTTTAACTTGCTTAGTCTTATCAATTTATCATATATTGAGAAAATATAACGTATTATTTCTTAGAATTTATCTTTCAAACTTGTATCATTTAGTGGATTCTAAATACTAGTTGTAGATGTATAAAATTTGACCTAGAATTAAATTCTCTCTTCATTATAACAAAAAATATTTATAAAGAATTATAAAAATAGCTATTTTATTTTTCAAATTATTCAGTCTCTGTGGAATAACTTTTTTTAACAATATTAAAAGTAATTAAATTATATTAAAATATTTAATTAGAACCATTATAATAATCGTTTTTTTTACACAACCTCACACTATCCGCTGCCCTAAATGTGTTATTTTACCGATTATATGCAATCCTGTTTTAGAGGGGTGTCTGATGAGGCTCTTCGATTCTCTCATGCTGATTCAACTGCAAAGTATTACCTCTCCCCCGCGCATGACGATGAGTCGGTAACGCTACCATACATTTATGTAAACCTTCCCCCCGACCCTCAATAAGAGAAAGAGCACGTATGAGATTATATCTACAATTTATTCAGCAATACGACTATCGGGCCAAAATGTTTTCTACCCCTAAACTAATAAAATCATTTTGTAGGATTTATGTTCATATGAGGCATTTTGTTTTTTTTGGATTCTAGGGGGTGACAAATATAGTACATTTTCGCACAAAAATCTCCTATTAACCAAACTATGAAAAAATAACTGCTATATAGCTTACTGCTAAAGTTATAATAACGTTAAAAAAAGTTATTTCTTAAACATAAACGACATCGTAGATAAACAAAGTGCAAATACCTTTCTATAATCGGTGATATTTATATTGAATACTTAGTATTCAATATCTTTTAAGAAAATTCTCAACTATTTTATATTTGAGATGCAAAAAAGAGTCTGTTCACAGACAGTATTGGATACATTTCATTGTGCAAGTTAGATTTACAGAAGGAGCCAATTATTGCTTGAATACTCAGTATTCTATTTTTATGTTATTCTTGGGTTTTATCCCATAAACATCGTCTAGATTCCACAAGTTCGATTAATAATGTCGCATTTAAACGATGACGATGCCATATTAACGACCAAACTTTAACAAACCAAGCTCAAGATGGCGGTCGCACGTCGGCTCTGCGCACACCGAGACAATGAAGATACACGCCTAGCATACATACAACAATTATCGTCCGATTGCCCAAGGGTAAATAAACGGAACAGAGTCCAAGCTGCCTATAATCGGCCCGCTGTAGATACACTCACACAAAGCGCGGTGACGCGTGCGTGATCTCTCACCGACGGGTTCACAGACGCGCCGCCGGGGTAAAAACCGCCTCCGTTGCAGTATGAACGACAGGGCTGTTGTGCAAAATTTTATTATGCACCTATGCCTTATTTTATTATTTTCTCCCTGCTATTTTTAACCAGCAACAGGTGTCAACCATATGACAATAGGTATAAGTTTTGCACGTTGTTAGAGAGTTTGGACTAAGGCTCTACCATGGGTTTACGCATTGTAGAAACGTAACGTATTCATTTATGTATACGTGAGCCAATAGGATCGCTTTATTCAATCCTGTTACCAAAACTAAAGTTATCCTATTGGTTGTTGCTCACGTATACGTAAACGAATACGTTACGTTTCTACAATGCGCAAACCCATGATAGAGCCTTTGTTCCGTTTATTTAATTATGTGATACTAGCGGCCCGTCCCGGCTTCGCACAGGTTTGTATAACTTTAACTATATGCTCAGCGCACGCCACGGAAGGCCTCAGAAACAATACTTTTCCCCCGTTTTTAAAACATTTTTGGTTACTGCTCCACAACTATAGGACCTAGCGTGATATTATATAGCCTATGTTACTTCTGAATAATGCAGCTTTCTAATGGTGAAAAAATTATTGCAATCGGTCCAGTAGTTTTTGAGTTTATTCATTACAAAAATACAAATCTTTCCTCTTTATTATATTAGTATAGATCGGTATCGAAGCCGACAATTTACTTGCCCCGATATCGTATCGGATAATGTGGAAACGTTCTTAAGGTGCTTCAAATCGGACTCTGAAAGGTCGGAACTTTGCATTGTCCGGGCACTTTTAAATCGAAGGTCGAGGTATAGCTGGGCCCTAACCGGGAAGCCAGATGAATTACCGGCACGGGAATCAATCGAAACCGGAATTCAAATGTATGTGTTTTGATGTTTCTTGTCGATCGAGTTCTACCCATCAACTTACTATACAATTTTATCAATCGACGCGTCGATTGGTTTGTCGATGTTGCGATAGCGCTTTCCGGGGGCCTTACCAAAGAGCCAATCGATAATCGAATCGAAATACCCATCGAAAGCCAAATGTATGGGATTTGACGTTTCTAGTCGATCAAGCTTACCCATAGAGTTCCTATACATTTTTATCGATCGATGCGGCGATTGGCGATCGTGTTCTTTGGTCAGGCCCCAGCATCCGCCTCCCCGCATATGTGCCAGCTGACCTAGGTTTTGTACACGTAATAAACTAGCATTTTAGAGAAAACTAGCCATGCTGAAATGAGTGACTAAAATGAGTCGTTACCTCCCGGGCTAATAGTAGCAAGCACCTTCATGCGTACATTATTTTAATATACTTGTTATAGGTTTTTTTTTATGTATATTAAATATATCTAATATTAATAACAAAGAATAATTTATACGTATATATAACAATATTTTAGTATTTAAGGCTGTATTCTGAAAATCTAGAACTACCTACAAAACTAAAAATGTTTGTTAAAGAAATTTACTCGATACTCACAGACAACTATTATTATGCAAATAGTAACTCTTTAACTTGAAATGTATGAAGAGATTAATATAGTCTCCCATATATTATTTCAATAAAAAATGTATTTATATTTTCCAAAACATGAAAATTTTGTACTTTTTAACATCGCTGCAAGCGACAAAACTACAACAATTTATAGTGGTAAAAAAATAGATATTAATAGTTTATTATGTATTCTAAAAATGTATGGAGAGATTTTTGCAAGTTTAATAGAAAATTATTAATTAAATAATTACAAAAACTTGCCAGACAGAAATCTTCATACAAAATCCATGACAGGCCGTCATTGTGCGGGCGATCCCGTCTGTGAAAGGTGGCTCTGCGTCGCTTTTTTCTATTTCACTATCGGAACACTAAATATTAACTGTTGGGAATTTTATAAGACAAGTACATATTTATTTTGATTGTATTCTATGTTTTTACACATTTTAACACGATTAACTACAGATTCAGCTAAAATAAATATGCAATTTTCACCAACTGTCACTGTCAGTATAACCTTACAAAAAAAAAAGACAGACTGTCCGATGAAACTAAAACTACGCAACAGCTATTTATTTTGGTCGCTTTTATATCTATACTAATATTATAAAGCTGAAGAGTTTGTTTGTTTGTTTGTTTGTTTGTTTGAACGCGCTAATCTCCGAAACTACTGGTTCGAATTGAATAATTCTTTTTGTGTTGGATAGTCCAGTTATCGAGGAAGGCTATAGGCTATATAACATCACGCTACGACCAATAGGAGCAAAGATATAGTGGTAAATGTGTAAAACGTAACGGGAGAAATTATTTCATCTTTGAAGCCTTCCGTTGCGTGCGCCGTGAAAACGGTTCAAGATACACAAAAAATATGTATTAACGAATAATCTAAATATATATAACTCAAAGGTGACTGACTGACATAGTGATCTATCAACGCACAGCCCAAACCACTAGACGGATCAGGCTGAAATTTGGCATGCAGGTAGATGTTATGACGTAGGCATCCGCTAAGAAAGGATTTTGATAAATTCTACCCCCAAGGGGATAAAATAGGGGATGAAAGTTTATATGATAAAAAAATAACTATTCCACGCGGACGAAGTCGCGAGCACAGCTAGTTTTTAATAAAATGTATCGTCGGGCGCACATTATTTTACAATTTTTAAACATATTTTACCTATTTATTTTAATTGTTATTTTTTTTAATATTTTTTTTTTAATATATGTCCAAAGCGAAGCTCAATAGGGTTCCATCCATTATTCAAAACTTTATTTTTATAAATGGCAGAGTAGTTCAACAATTTTATTATCTACCTAATATTTAAATACTAACATAATAATGTATTGTCTTATTTTATCAGTATTAATATTATTACAAAATCAAAGTTTTTTTTATTATAGCATGTGTGACTGTTTGTATCTAACTCATGACAAACATACAATGAATAGGGACCAATACGATGTAATTTCTATAGAATTAGACCGATTTACTATGGCCTATGGATTCATTTGGCCAATGATGCTGTTACCAAATGGGCGGCGATAAAAAAGAACAATACGAAATAATAATAAATAATTTCTAGCATAGAATAATTTGAACTGTGTTTTAGAAACTGGCGTGGGCAATTTCTAGAACATTGTTTGATTTATTTTACGCTAAGTATAAAACTAAAATACATATTGAAAATATTACGCTAAAAAATAATTATTATCATTCCACATGATTGGTGGAATGCCAGGTCTCTGAGTTTTCAACAAATTAACTGCTACTGCGCTTTATACTACCCACACCATAAAAGGAGACTACCGTCTCGATAATCGAAAAATTCCACGCCTGATCCAAATCATAACTAGCGACCGTTCTCTACAATCAATCTATATTTTTTGACGGATAATAAACGGATAGTTTATATGATATTTGTCTGTAAATGTAAATAATATTTTTTCATGTATTTATTGGTGGGTATTGTCATACTTAGTAGGTGGTCTCACACCTACTAAGTAAGACAATACTTCTGTTAGACCGAGAGCTCGTGTCCAATACAACTATAATACCAATATTAATTGTTTAAATAGTGACAGCTGCTTTTATAAAATAATATTGCATTTTTACAATCTATCTATACTAATATAATAAAGAGGAAAGATTTGTATTTTTGTATTTTTGTATGTTTGTAATGAATAAACTCAAAAACTACTGGACCGATTGCAATAATTTTTTCACCATTAGAAAGCTGCATTATTCAGAAGTAACATAGGCTATATAATATCACGCTAGGTCCTATAGTTGTGGAGCAGTAACCAAAAATGTTTTAAAAACGGGGGAAAAGTATCGTTTCTGAGGCCTTCCGTGGCGTGCGCTGAGCATATAGTTAAAGTTATACAAACCTGTGCGAAGCCGGGACGGGCCGCTAGTATTTAAATAAAAAACATTATCCAACGCTGAAAAGATTTTATTATTTATTTTTTACAATTTTATACATATACCTACCAGCGGCCACATTCTGTTTCTTATAACGCGAACGTCAGATTGTCAAAATAACAAATTCCGCTATTAGCGCGTTCTCCTCCAATCAGAGTAGTTGTTAACCTTTTCTGATTGGAGGAGATCGCGCTAATAACAGAAATCGTTATTTTGACAATCTAACGCTCACGTTATAAGAAACAGAATATGGCCGCTGGTAGGTAAGTAATTAAATTTTATAAGAATTATTGATAAAAATGAATGTGTATGGGTGTAATATGTGTAGTGCACGTCTATGTGTATTGTATGTATGGTGCGTGTGTGTAATGTATGAAGAGTATATTTTTGTAGGCTATGGTGTAACAGTAAGGTCAATTTTATAATAATATATTATGTTATGTCAAAAAACGATAGACTAATTATTGAGAATGGACATAGGTATAATATCTAGGTGATCAAAACCGGTAAATCGAAGATATTTTGTAAAATGAAAGAACGTGATACTTAACTTGCATAATTTAGTACGTGCAGATTTTAAATGTCAATTTTTGTTTCATATTTTCCTACGTATCTTTTTATATTTAAGCTTTATGAGTGTTAATTAGAGACAAGTTCAAAACAAACGGACAGATAATTGATATATATAATGTAGAGATTATGATTGCTTTGAATACCCTGAGTCTAGGTACCCTGAGGCCGTGTAGAAGTTATGTTTATAAATTTAAATGTGTATCTAAGTTATTTTACTATAAAAAAACTAATTTATTTAAAATAAAATATTTTACATAAAATTATTCCAATTAGGTAACTCCGGAATATTTTTAATGTAGATAGATGGGTAAGTAGATTAAAGTGACGCAGACCCCAATCCTTAGTCAATTCATATGACAGCATTTTTTAAAATAAATACTGGCTGAATTAGTCCAAAATAAAAAAAAGTTTTGTTTAATATAAATTAGTTTATTACGGAGCGGAGTCTAGTAATAGTCACTCTTACCAATGCCTTATAATAAATTTAAACTGTTAAAATTAATATATATTAATAAAATGTACCGGTAATATCACACTTTGTACGCATGTCTGGAAATTATAGTAATACATCAATTTTATGGAAACATTAAATCCTCGCATATAAAATTACATTTCTTGACTATTTCGACAATACATTACTTAAAATAAAATAGTAAGATTTCTAAAATTAGATATTTAAAATAATAAACTGTAACACTCCATACAATGAAATTTCAACAGAGTGACTTTTGGGCTCAACTGTCCACAGTTAGAATAAATTGAAGAAACAATCTCAAACATTTTTGAGTGAAATCTGACAGAAGGTGATGACGTCACATATACGAATTCCCCCTTAATGAGAAGTTTTCTTTTTTACGGTTCCAAAATATTCCACTAGATGGCAGCAGGAGAGATATCCACAAAAACTGTCAAAAAAGGCGATTTCTATGCTTGAGTAGTAGTTTTCTCTGTCTACGTTGAGTAGTGTATATTTCCATATAGAGTATAAATTTCCTATGACTTAAAACTAAATTTTGGTATTGCAAGACGTGTTATATTTTTCATATTTTGTCATTTTTGTATGTATCTACTCACTCTATATTCTTGCTCTGTATAATCTTTAGTAGATACCCTGTCAAGAAAAACTTCGTAAAAAAGACCAAGATACCTTAGAAATTCAAATTTAATTTCTCATATGATGATATTTAAAAGAAACAATATTACTTAAGTTGGTGCCATAAGGCAAAGTGGTCAGTACCCCTAGAATACCCGTATCCGAACTTTCAGACGATGATTTTCTTTCTGTTGTCATCTTTCTTTTCTTTTGGGCTGTTTTTTTGGCATTTTCTTTTGCGTCTTCTTTGGCGTATTCTTTTTTATGTTCTTCTGTATCGACGTTTCTAAATCTTGTTTATAATGAGAAGATGTCAAAATTGTAGGCTTGGTGGTTTTCTTCCTCTGTTGCTGACAGTTTTCCTTAAACGCGGTATAGGCTGCACACTTTTGGCGAAAAATATGATCTAGATGATGTAGAGGGACTAAGTATTGAATCATTCATAGTCGGTGTTGACACTCCTGGTTGTGCGTTTGCTTCATAATGTCCATCAACGCTCTGGCGTAATGATTCATTTACAGATTGAGGTCCCGGAGTTGCAACCCTTGTCTCAGGTAAGCAGTTATCGGGTTCAGGTACAACAGCCCTTTGCTCAGGTATCGGGTTATCGGGATTTTATCAACTGGTGTCGTTATATCGCCAATAAAGTCATGATCTTCAAAGACGTGTCTATTAACGGGATATATCCCTATTGCACGAAAACCGCTATTGGCCAATTCTACACGCTGAGCTCGTAGACCAAATAATTCCGTGATGTCAAAATGTGTTATTGCTCGAGGTGATTTCGTAGTCGTTTGCGAGTTTCTTCAGTCAAGTATTTTTTTAATGGACCCATGAATGTTTTATCAAGTGGCTGCATTTTATGACTTGAGTGTGGAGGCAGAGACAGCAAGCGAACGTGTTTTTTTCTGGCTAAATCCACAACTTTGATATTTCTGGTGTGGCTTGCATGGCCGTCTAAAATCAGTAGAACCGGTGACGTAGCACTTGGTTTCACATGCTGTAAAAAAATGCTCGAACCATTAAGTAAATAGGCCAAGTTGTATCCATCCGGATGGATGGCACCAAGTGGAGCACCTTTCATCAGTAGTGGATTGTCCCGTTTCCTCGGGAATATCATCATCGGCGGGCCACCTGCACTCAAACATATCACACAAGTGATCGTTGATCCACGTTCTGCTGACGTTACGGTTCCTATTTGTTTTTTCCCCTTGAGAGACTTAATCTCAGTTTCATCTACGTTATATACATTGGTTGCAGGATACTGGATTTTATCAAAAGAGCTCTCCAACAAGTCAAAAAATTCATTTTCCTTTTTATTTGTTAAATCCTTTCATTCTAGCGTTTGATGTGCTCGTTGGACGGCGAAAGGATAGGTTTGGATGGCGCTTGAGGAATAACTTCAACCATGATTTTCCCGCAGATTCATGTGAAAAAGTGTGCTTTAAATTATTCTTTTCCGCTAGCTGGTAAGCCAAAGTGATGTCGCTGCGCGTAAGACCAAATCCAGATTTTTCAATTTCTAGAATATAATTACAAAATTCAGCTTCCAATTCACTCGGCAAAGTCGATTTTCTTCCAAGTTTATGGTTCGTAACGTCGCTAAGTGATTGGTCTTCCATTTTCGTTAAGCGTATAAGCGTAGTTTTGGGTACTCCGTATGTTTGAGATGCTTTTAAAAAACCTATTTGCTTATCTCGTATAGCTTTAATTGCATTAGCCATTGCATCTTTATCCCATGTTTGTCTGGTCTTTTCTTTGGTTGTAGAATTTGTAGATGCCATCCTAAAACAATCAAATTAAAATATAAGTGACTGTTTGTAATATGGACCACTAGTCCATATTCAAAACATGCCGGTGGTCCATATTATAATACACTTACATTTCTAGGCATTGACGTAAATAGTAAGGACGGGCCTCAAAACATGTTTCTTAAGTACTAAAACATTGGTGCTAAAAAATCAATTTAGCACCAACGATACGTCAGTCTGTGTCAAGCAGCGTTAGCGAAAAGTACTCTAAATAACTTGCTAAGATCCCGTATCGTGTAGTAAAACGTTGCACATATTACTCGACAAAGTTCAACAAAAAGAAAGACAATATTTCTTATCATCGGATAGTCGAAAATTTCATATTTAAATGTTAAAAAAATATATTTAGGTTATGTTTCATTCATTCAATTTCAATGTATGGAGAGATTATTATCAACGACTTAACCTTGTAATGACGTTACATATTTTAACGCCTAGAATACGTATACTGAATACAATAAGATATGTCTCAAACAAAATTCGAATGAAAAAGTGTGAAACTTTAATAAAAGTTATGATTATCTATACTTATATTCTTAAGCTGAAGATTTTGTTTGTATTATGTTTGAACGCGCTAATCTCAAGAACCACTAGTCCGATTTGAAAAATTGTGTTATAACTTCTGTTTAACCTGTTACGTATATCTTAACCCCCTGTATAAAAATAGTTTAGTTTAGTTTAAAGAGAAAGAAAAACTTAGAAAAAAAGTTTTTTACGATAAATTATAAAATTAGGACATTTTATTATTTCGCCAGAAGCTGATTCTGTATGTTTTAGAGATGATGTTTTTGGAGTAACCTTAAACTCCTTTTAATATACCAACATTATTGAATTTTTAATATATTGCTATATAATATTGCAAAGTAAATAATATTCATCAATGATGGTTATTTTTCCGTTGTTGTTCGGTACTGTTGGCTCACGGTATCCATTATCGCTCTTTGTGTTAGAGTAAACTCCTTCTAACACAAATAATTTTCATTTAACGGGAGCTAAACTGTATCTAATTTAACTACATAAATATATTAATGTTTTATAAATAAATACCTTTCAGGTGACACCCCACATGACCTAATTTGTCCCAAATTTATTTATTTTTCTATTTACACCCTTTTTCACTCGAGCCTATAAGTAACTATACCATTTTGGATGAATGTGAGTTAACAATATTTATAAATAAACTATTCCAAATTTCAAGTCAGTCGGGCGATTAGTTCTCGAGATATTTGACGCTAAGATGTAGATTCATAGACAGACTAATTGATAAACATACTCGTACATATCGATATACAAACACCTGAGTCATATCCACATATTTATGAAAAAAAAAACGGAAACATAAAAATAAACTATGAAACTGAAAAATAATAGTTTGGCTAATTAAATTGGTACGCCCTTACAACGTCACAACATACTAAGTATTAGTTCAAATTCTTACCGCTAGTGGCGTTAGTTGTCACTTTATTAACAAAAAATCGTTCGGTTTTTGTATTTTTTTGTATCTTGATATTTATATATCTATGTTTCTAGCCCTTCAGCTGCCACGAAAAATATGTCTGACCCCCGCATTTGCCACGCTGTTTTTTGCGCGCCGTAACTCGCTACCGCGGCCCTTTAAACTTGATATATTTCATTAATTCCCTAATGTAAATTTCTATAATTTTATATGCTCGTAATCCTTGATAAATTTTCTATCTTACTATACCAGTTAATTAAATATATATAATAAATGCAGGACTACAAAATGACGATGAAAAATACTTCCTACCATTTTTGGTTTAAAAGCTTCTAGGTTGAAGTTTTTAACTAAAATTGACATAAATGTATTGTAATCCTATGCTAGAATATATTATCTTCAAAAAAAAACAAAAAAAACAAGTAGTCTGTATATCAAAAATAAAAAAGAATATAGTCCAAAATCGAGAACATTTAGTATGGGCGAACCCTTTGCTACAAATAATTGCTTGACTTTGGATGAAAAAAACGACTATAAATCGGCGTTCAATTATATATATATTTTGTTTTCTTATTAGAATATTTCATTTAAAATGAAAAAGTTAAAAAAGAAGCATTTAAAATCTATTATTTTATTAGCTATAAGACCAAGAAAAAAACCTAGGCAAAAACTACGGATTTGTCGACTTCTACAAAAATGATCATAGTTCTAAGTTGAAACCTTCTTTTATTCAATAAAATATTACATTAAAATGGAAATGAAATTATTTATAAATTTTAATCATCAACTAAAACTACCCCTTTAGTTTTTTTTTAATAAAACAAACATTTAAAACTCAGTAATATTTACGATTTAGCCCCTTCGAGAGATAAGTTAGTATGGAAACGGATTTTTTTCTGTTTTTTTTTGTACGTCATAAGTTTGACGACGTAAGCTATCGTACCGTATACTGAAACCCTGGTCTTTACTAAATAATGGTTGAATTTTCAATCGTTAGATAAAGGTATTCGACAGTTAATTTTTATGGTGAACTGTAAAATTTATATATTTTTTAATATTAATTATCCGCATGTTTATCGTATGCATGCAATATTTTAAGTAAGCTAAGGAAACCGACTGACATTCAAATAAATATATATACAAATAATAATATTAATTAAAAAAATCTTCCATCCATATTTATGAAGCCGTCACAATTTTGGTTAAAATACTTAAGTGCCAAGCAGTCCATGACGGACACGTAACTTACCGCTTTAATTTTTGCGTTTATTTACTAAATTAATTAAGATTTTGTTTCCTATGGTGCAATTATAATCATTACAATAGTTTTTTTTAATGTTTTAAATAATAATATTAATATCTATATGCTATAAACATAACATAAAATAGCTTTTAAAGTACAAAGCAGAGAAAAAAAAATCCGCGAGCCAGTATTATGCCCATAATTTACTAAATACCTTTTATAAAGCTATAATAAGATTTTAGACTTGTTATCAATTACCTAGTTTTATTATATAACCACTCACAATCACAATAAATCACAACTCGGCTTAAATATAACGGCAGCGCGACGCGCAATATTTTGATTGTTTTTGATTTTTTTCTGTGTTTTTTTTTCGCTCATTTGGTGGTAGTAATTAAATTAGTGAATACGGTGGAAAGTAAATATAGTCGTCTCTTTTATTTTAAATATGAAAATGTTAGGTTAGAAAGAAAAAGAATACGGTTTATATTAAAATTTTACACTTTTATTGAAATGGGGTATAGTATATGTGTCCGTCTTGGACTGCGTGGCAGCTGAAGGGCTAGGTTAATATTGTTGCTAAGAAAATTATTAAAACTTGGATATATCAACTTATTTTGAATAATTGTAAAATAACTCACCTTTACCCTAGTTTAATTCACTTTCCCAAACAGTAATATTTGCTGAAATTATGACCTTACGAAGTTAAGTAAAAAATTACATGGCTGATAAAAACGAAAAATGGCTGCCGTAAAAGCGCGAGCGCCCTCTGCTGGGCCAGCAGTGCTGACCGGCAAGCGACTAACGTTCCGCGGGAGGGGTGGAACTTAGTGTGCGATAGCTAAATACGATCGATGGTTTTTGAGAAATGTAGGTAGTCCATATTACGGAACTAGTTCATAATTGGCGCACTTACTCTAGATCCGTTCATCGTCTTTCGTTAGGTTTGCTTGAAAATGCTCAAAGATGGTGCTATTAAAATTCAATTTTCGGACAGATAGAAGCAGTTAGCTGTAGGAGTTTGAGAACGCTAACGTCAAATTATAAATCACGGATATATGGGTTCTCGTTCGTTCGGTCGGACGTTCGCCGTAACAAATGCCAGTAACTTCGTAAAATAGCATTTAGCTGAAGACGCCCCGTAAAATTAAAAAAAAAAAAAACATTCCTCATTAAAAACTCCCCTCCCTCCAACTTCGATTTCGATAAAACCACCTCCGTAGATTCCTAATTCGACATACTTGGGGCTTTATTCCGAGTTTTGACACGTTCACCGTCGCGCATTTTGCGTAAAGTCCGGGTATTGAAATGTAAGTTCTATCTTGTTAGTTATAAAGTTGAAATTCCATTGCTCCATACATGTTCAAACTTGCGAAGAATTCGTGTATTTCAAGATGGCGGCATTATAATAGCCAACCTAATACATACTATATAACCATTGGAATAGAGCTTATATTTCCATATTTATAGTTTGCACAACGTCTTGTCGTGATTAGCGGTTGCAAACTCGGAATAAGGCCCCTGTTCAGTGCATTCGAATAAAATGTTACCGTCACAGATTATATATTATGTACTACGTAGTTACCATGTATATTTGACTTAAACCTGTAAGCCCTCGTCGGCGTCCATTGCTAGTCGTCAGGGTTCCCAGCTTAGGGAATAAATCCCATAAATTTAATGGGTAAATAAGTTGTTTTGGATTTATTTCAATTCAATTTCTTGTTGGTATGGCTTTTCGCGAATTTTGCCAGTGTCTAGTTATGAAAAAGGCACTATATCTAAGTTAAAATAGTTATTATGACAAGTTCCATTAGATTAAAGTAGTCTTCTATTTTAGAAAAACTGCATTAGTAACTATACATAAAATTGGTAATACGGTATGATTAAATAGGGGTACAACACAAATTAGGATTAACGTCACAAGGACCAAAAGTTTAACACGAGTTTAAGGACGACACAGACATCTGAAAAAGAAACATTTAGGAATTTAGTACAAAAATATATACAGTTTTTATTCCCTGTTATATAGCTATATAAAAAACATAAAGATGTAAAGTCAGAGATGCCAACCTAATTTTGAGAACCAATGAATCTATTGTACTGTAACGGTTCGTCCATGCAGATCCCGTATTTATATTAATTAAACTTTTCATTATACAATTTATTTCAACGAAGTATGAAAATTTCACGTAAAAACACCACGAGCTAAAGATCGATTATTGGTTCCTAGAGTCACTTATTAGTTTTATTATAAACCTTACACATATACAAATATGATGCAAAATTGCCTAAAGTAAATTACTACGCAGTTCGTTTTTTGGACCCGCCCGTTGTAGGATAGGAGGTGCGCGGGAGTAGCTAAACATAGGGACCTTGGGGGCCTTCAGCCAAAAGCATGGCCAAGGAGTTGTCCAGGCATCTAGTCTAGTAGAAAGTTCAGGCGACAAGAAGGCTGGCAACTATTTTTGCTAACGAATAAGCCTCGCCAAGGAACAGCCTCGCTTTTTAGCGTGGTAACGTCGCCAGCCTTCTTGGCACTATTCCCGACGGGAATATAGTGGAATTAAGAAATACTTTAAATTTAGATAATATTTAATTTTTTAGTCTTTAGTTTTATTTTTTTGTTAGGTATTTTTAATGTGTTATATAATATTTTTTGTTGTTTAATTATAATTTAAATATTATATTATATGCCAGTTTCTCACATTCCTTGAAAAACTAATTTATTTTAAAAAAGACAGTAATAACACAACATATTTAGAAGTTACTGGCTTTTGAAAAAGTAATACTATAAAGTTGCCTTGATAGAAAAAAATCGCATAGTTAACTTAATTTTCTATCGACATTTCCTATTATTTCAATATAGAGCAGATTATAAAGCCATGGTTTTATATGTATAATGTCTAGAGCATTTTTGCGTTTTTGTAAAATTAAAAATATTTTAAAAGCTATGGCAAAAAAACTGTATTTTTTCAAGTATTCCGCGCGAGATATATTTTTCTCACTCTCACGCTTTGCAAGAGGCATCTTTCATTTCACCTGTTGCCTTTATACGTCCTCTTAACAAAAAATTGTTACTTAGTAGTAACTTGAACATTAATTTTTGTTTCCAGCCAAAGCCTTGCAGAAATTATATTAGAAATAGGCAATAAATAAAGAATATTGTATTTTTTTAGGGGGATTTCCATGTAATATGCGCAAATTGGGTGTTTTTTAATTAAGTCTAGGCACAGAAGAAATAGTAGTACAAGTAGTCTAGGGGTAAATTTATTTAGGAGTTGGTAACACTACTAGTCGTTGATCTGCCTGCACCCAGCGTTGCCAGACGTACGGTAAATACCGTATATTTACGGTAATCTATCGCAAAGATTACCGTACGGCATAAGTACGGTTATTCGAAGAAATTTGTTAATATAAAAATATTAGATATTAAAATGTTGGATATAATATAAGCAGTAGATCAATGTCTTTTTTTTTGCTCATTAACTTTCAAGATATTAGTAATTTATTGAAATTTTGAAAATAATATAAGTAGTAGGTCGATGCCGTTTTTTTTGCTTATTAAGTTTTTAGACTTTTTCAATAATATAAGTAATAGGTCGATGGCGGTTTTTGCTCGTAAAGCTTCTACTTTTTCTAATTTTGCCAATTCAGTAGTATTAGGATTAAGTACTCGTATAATATTGTTTTTATTTGCTCATTACTTTACAGTATTTGGCATATCATTCATTTTGAAGTACAAAAAAAAACTTTGAAATATTTATACGGTAATGTTATACTTGTAAGTTGATTCTGGCAAACCTGTCTGGCAACACTGCCAGCTTGCACCTGCCTGCCTGCAGTCGGTCCTACTTACTTATTTGTTCAGTGGTCGGTCCTGACGGCATTCCTGACGGGTCCTGCGTCCGTCCAGCAAATTCAGAAAATGGCTGATTGGCGAACGGAGAAGAAAGAATATTAATTTGGTATGTAGTCATCTTTCTTTTAATCATTTTATTTCATGCAATCTAAATATATATTTTATATTTATACATATTTGTGAAACGATGAATTTCAAAAATTTTTCTTTGTTCTAGACTTGAACACGTGATCAATCACCGCTGCGCCGCCCGGTACCTGCGTCCTTTGTGATCCTGTGCTGTGAAAATATCGACTTGAAATAAAAGTGAGTAAAGCTATATTTTAATTGAGATGAATTATTTGAACTAGGTGCTTTTATGTATGGTGAATTACGATAGGTAATTCTAAATAACAAATGAGATGTTTAACTAAGTTCATTCATCGTATTTTCAGTGACCAGAAGATTCAACATGTCAAATTTCACTGCTGTCCAGCGGGTGAAAAATGAATTTCGCGACTTGGTTCGTTACACAGATGTAAGTATTTTCGTTTAAATTATTCTTATACATACCTAAATGTTAATACGAACGCGATCTTATAGCTTTGCATTACTTTGCAACAGCCTTTGTGACGCCATTTTATAATGTTTATGTACGAGGTTGTACTGTACATAGATTTTGGTGTTGGACTTTTTCTTTATACCAAAATCGTTCTCAATAATTGAGCTTTAATAACTAGAGGTACCTATTCTGGATACTATCCATCCATCTATCTTACCAAACAAGACTTATTAGATGCATCATCTTTTTGTTCAAATGATGAATAAAAAGAATTTAACTAAGTTAGTCCACAATTTCGGCACAGGGGTGCGAATTTTGAATGTCAGTGATGATTTTGATATCATCAATGAGAAAAATATCACCAATGACTAATGATGTTTTAGTCATTGGTGATATTTATTATGGTATTATTTAGGAAATAACAATTAACAAAATTCATATATTTTTAAGTACCTACATGCGGTTCTTAAAATTATGTTCACATTATTTGTCGTAGAAAAGAGCTGTTTAGTTACATGAAGAAAAAAATATTTGCCATTCTTTCTCATGATAAATACTATTCATAACCAACAATGAACTGTCATCTGTTGCTTTATTAAGGAGTGGAAGGGGGCATGAGTATTGATATCATATGCAGTGGCGTAGCGTGCCTTGGCGGGGCCCCGTATAAAAATTTATTTGGAGGCCCTTAGGAAGGGTAGTTTTCTCACAAAAGAAAAAAATGTTTGTATAAATTTAAAAGAAATATTTATTCATCATAATTATCTATCTGTCACTTTTCCCAAAATTTTTACAAACAATTCAAATTTAATATACACTCTTCTTGCCTCTTTTTCGGAAAACTGATTTATTAAACCATTTATAGCTGATGATGACTTTAAAAGAACTTTTTCTAGTGACAGGTCGGACAGGCTTTCATGTCCCATCAAAATTCTTAGGTAATTATTTTCAGTTTTAATTCCACTGTTAAAGTAAAAATCCCGCAGCCTGCGATAACCGATGTAGGGTGTTGTCAACTTTTAAATGCACGCTTTACGCTGAAAAAAAGACTATTAATTTTTGTTTACGTACGTTGGAGGCCCGGGGGCCCCGTATAATTGATACGGCGGTAGCTACGCTCCTGATCATATGTATGATATTTTCATGTCACTCAATAAGATTAAAATATATAAACTTTATAAATTGACGACTATTTTGTCATTTCAGTAATATTTAGACAGATCTACTATTAAATTCATGATTATCTACCTTTAAATGAAATCTTAATACTTTTGCTATTAAACCTTGATGAAAATATAGTAATTTGAAGATAATGATGATTGCTTTGCACCTTGAGTATTTTTGTTCACTCAAGAGTTTTACTCAATATAAAGTAACAGCAACCAAAAATAGCACCAATCTATCCTTTTTAGTTGACTATCCACAGCCTAGTGGTTAAGTCACTGCCCAACTGATGACAAGACAAGCAGCAACAACAAGGCCTGACCTGGGATGGGTGACTGCTTTATAAATTAGGCTACACCATCATAAACACCACAACAAGTTTGCCACTTCTTAGGTGTTGCCTCGGAATATCATCGGCGAAATGGTTCTTGGGAGCAAAAAAGGCCGTTTTTTTATTTTATCCACAATGAAATAAGTGTCCAGAGACCAACAATTTAAGTGGAATGTTATATAATTTAAATTGCAAAAAGAGGTAACTCTCCTTGCTATTATCAAATCCTCTCCATTAACAAAGCACTATTTTAAAGCTGTACAAAAGAAACCTTCTTGATTATTGGTTCCAAATATCCCTATTATCAAGAAAGTAATCATTATTCTGGAAAAAGTGCAAAAAAAGAACAACTAAAATTGTGTTGTTTATATAAAAGTTGGCAAGTCTCAATAAAATGTGACCTGGTAGGCCTATTACCCCATACAATGTTAAGTTAAACTTTAACCAAAATGATGTAGTTGTCTGTTTGATTTATGTCAGAATTGCATCATATTGATTAAAGTTTAGCTTAGTGTTGTGCATGTAATAACCACACTGGGACCCATTTCTTAAATGTGACAACTGTAAATATATATGCTTAGTTTAGTTTGCATTTTTTATTTGAACAAACCAATCAAGCAATGTATTTTAATTTGTTATTATAAAATACAATTGTCATATTTATAAATAATCTTTAAGACTTGGGGCAGGGGTGCATCCAGAATCTCATGTTTAAATTATTCAAGACAAAAAGGGCACTTAATGAAGCTACATGATGTGCTATGCAGAAGTAATTTGCGTTATATCCATAGGCTGTGGGTTCGATTCCCACTCATGACAAAACAATTAGTATGATTTTCTGTACAGTTTGCCATAGTCTTGGTGCTTATAAAATATAATATGTTGTTGTTTCTGGTGCACATAGTACAAGCCTCAAGCTTAGTTTATGACCAAAGCAATATGTGTAAATTGTTCTACATATTATTATGGTTGTTTCTAGTACACATAGTACTGGCCTAGAGCTTAGGGCAGTGTGTGACCTACATATTATAAACTCATTGACCTTATCTTAGATGGAAAGATTGCTCCGGTTAAGTTCTCAACCATCCACTCATGCTCGGTCAACTAAATGGGGGACGCAAAGGACCTCCTCAAAAGCTTCTGCATGGTTACACTATTATGGAATACTTATTTTATACAATTTATTGTTTATTATTACTTTTATAATATGTATTAAGCAAATGTTATGTATTTAGGAGACTATCCAGATTGAATTAGTTGGTGAAAACTGGACCGAGCTCCGTGGTCTTATTAAGGGGCCAATTGGCAGCCCTTATGAGGGCGGCACTTTCACAATTGAAATCAAAGTTCCAGACTTCTACCCCTTCAAACCTCCACATGTAAGTAGAAATAGATAGATATTTCATTAAATAACTATATGAAAAAAAATCTCGTTAAATACATATAGAAATTTATTGATGAGTATGAATTTTTTCATATTAAAATGAGAGACAAGGTTGCTTATGTGTCTAAATTATTGGGTGTTTAACACATGTTAACATTTAATTATTCTTAAGATAAGCTATTCTTGTCAGAATATGTTGCATTTATGAATATAAAACCTAAGAGTGAATAGAATTAAGCTAGCTTTTTTACTAACTTAAGTTTTATTTTCTATATAGGTGCGCTTCATGACAAAGGTGTGGCACCCAAATATTTCATCAGTAACCGGGGCAATTTGCCTGAATATTCTGCAAAATGAGTGGTCTGCTGATTTGACCTTGCGCAATGTGCTGCTGTCCCTGCAAGAACTACTGCTTTCACCTGAACCCAACAACCCTCAGGACGCGGTGGTCGCTCGTCAGGCGCTCTACTCGCCTGATTTGTTCAAGCGTACTGCTACACACTGGACCAATGTATTTGCCAGCGGACCACAAGGTCTAGTCGATTTTGACAATAAGGTAAAACAACTTCTGGATATGGGCTTCGAAGAGCATGCCTCTCGAGTTGCCCTGTCTAGCAAGGACTGGGAGGTAACTTATGCTGTTGGTTACCTTGTTGAATAATTATTTTTCATTTTTGTGACTAAATATTTTATTTATTTATTTTTATTTTGTTGATGATTTTTTTTTATTTGTTGTATTTTTTTATATTTATTTAATTGTAAGTTTGCAATATGTTCAATAACGTAAGGTTGTATTTTTATATACACAGGCGAGAAAATAAGTAGAAAATTCTACCTCAGTCCATTGTTTTTACAAGTTATATTTAAGGGAGATTGTGGTTGATAGCAGGTTACTTCCCAAGAGATGAGTCTTTTATAAGATACTCTAGGAGTAAACACTAGTGAGGAAACTGTATGGCAAAAATTCAGAGCTACTTCTGCCACTCTTCATAAGCTATCACCTGGAACCAAAGTCCCCAGGCTCACTGGGTTTGCTGTTTGCCAGACTGCAGTCTCAGGTTGAGTACCTTATTAGTATTTAGCAAGTTGTCTTTTACTTTTATTCCCTCAATTAGAAAGTTTACGAAGGAAAACATTTTTATTTTATTTTGTCATGGTAATAAGCTAATTATTGTATATTATTTGCTGAACAAAACAAAATTGCATAATTAAAGCTATTTATTTTTGCACTGTATTTTCCAATTTGGATTGTCTGGGTAGCTAATTGATCGCTCGCCTATGTATATTTCATTTAAAATAAGTTCTTTAATTTTGTTTAATAAATTTTATTTTAAGGTTGTAATCTCGTTTTCTTGTAAAGTTTTAGCGGTTGCTGTTGGACAATTTATAGTAAAAATAAAACCAGACTTTTGACCGCTGAAGCTAAAAACATAATATTTAAACAGTAGTTTTTAATGTTCAATTAATTTAATTATAATGGGCTCTATAAACTAGCTCTTCCTTAAACGTACAATAGGTACATTTTCGATAAATTTATTGGATGGTTTTAAGGCAAGGTCCAAGAGATGTATGCAGAAAAGAATCAAAATTATTAAGTACCATATATACTCGTATGTGTATATATAATGATCATTGATCCAGTTGATCTCGTATGAACCAGTTTATCTAATTTAATTGTTTGTTTTTTAATACTTGCACTTTTTTTTACTTATCTCATTGTGGGCCTTACCCTAATAATTTAATTGTAGTTTGTATTGAACAAGTATTTTCCAAGGATGGAATTTTGAAATTCTAAGTAGAAACTTATATCATTAGAAACATACTCGTATTTACTCTTAATCTTCCGTCAATAGAACTGGGCAACCATGCGTCCAATCCTGGAGATTTTTTGATGTATATTTTACTTAGAACTAGCAATTATAAAATGAAATTTTGACAGTTTGCTATTATCAGTGACAGCTCATATTTATAACGCAATAAAAGCTATTACAACCAAATATCATAGCTATTTGTCCAAATTTTATTTTATAATATAGCTATAATTCTGTATTTTACAAAGCATTATCGGTTTGAGCTATACTAGTCATTTCGTCAATCGAAAAGCATTTCAGTCAAACCTATTGCTTAAACCGAAAGGCAATATTATATTTGTTAAGTATTAAGAATTATTTAATTATATCTCTTTATAAAGTTGTATATTTTATATGTTTTTTATTGGGTCTGTTATCCCTAATTGTTATTTTAACATTTGGCTTAATTTATTACTTTACATATTTATTATAAAATTTATATTTTTTATATTAGTTTATTTTAAAACTTTAATAATTTTAGTATGTTTATTTGAGTCTATTTTGTTACCATTAATTAAAAAGATCTCATACCGGATTGACAGGAGTACTACTTACTATGCTACCGTATAACTTTAAGGGAATGTGTCTACTGGGTTCGCACCGGCCAAGATGCATGCAATGTTTTAAATTGCTTTGTAGATATTCTTCCGCTATTTTTAGCAGAAAATGCTAAGAAATTTGTGTGCATCACTGCTCGTGCGTGCCATGTGTTCCTTATATTTAATCATTCGTAGTGGTAGAAGTTAATAAGCAATTTTATGCTCTCTTTAATTCTTTTGCTAGAGAAGTCTCGACTGACTAAGATTTATTGTTATTTTTAAGGTTTTTTGAAATTATACCTATTAATTATTGCTCAGTAGCCCAGTGTTGACATCTATGTCGTTGAACAGTAACAGTCCGACTTGGGCAACGGATCGTTATTTCTCTTGGCGTGTCAAATCCAGATACGAAACGCGGGGAATGATATCTGAAATTAGACCAAAGGCGGAATTATCATTGTGAATCAGCCGCCCTATATGACTACAAATATTCTGACGAGAAAGAATAAATATTATTGACTGCTTATCTTAATCACTATACACAAACACTGCCGAGTCTCGCTAGCGAGCTGACAATAAATTAGTACACAGGGATACAAAGCCGTTATAGCCATTATTTACTTGTTTCTGAAATAAACTTGGCTGATTATTACTTTGACTGGTGTTATAATCGCTACCATACTTTCAGTAACTGAGGCTTAAGCTTAAGCCCAGTCACTTTGACGAGCTATTTAATCGCTATTATGCGGTTTTATCCCTGTGCCTAGATTACGCGCATCAAAGATATGTCAATCGCGATGATGTTATTTACTAAGATTTTTTTTGAAGTCATGTTAAAAAGCCAAGCTTGAACTACGTCAGAATGACGTCATAACGATGGGGTGCGAACGAACTTTGGATACGTAAACACCCCACTGACATCTTTGCCGGTCTGAGTTCGGACTGTATGGTTTGGCTCAATCGAGTTTGAACTGAATAATTATTTAAGGGATATGTATGTATGTAGTGCGGAGACACTTGTTTGTGATTATTAGGTATAATTATGATTTAATTTATTCCAAATATTAAAATCAAATTGCTTTTTATGTGATTATTAGGTATACCTACCTAATTGAAATAAATATTTAGGTACAGTTATAATTTGATTCCAATTAATGAAATGAAATTACTTATTTGTGATTATTATGTATAGTTGAAATAAAGATGGTCAGTTATGATTTGAGTAATTCCAATTAATAAAATTACTTAATAAATAAAAAAAAACTGTTTTTGTTAAATTTTTCCCTTAATTCCTGCTAAGAACAAAAGAGCTTAAAACTTAAAATGGGGTGAGGTGGAACGTAAATAGACTTGTAATATGCATGTTTTTTTTTATTTCATTATTTGATAGAGTAACTACTAGACTCACACAAATATTAAACATTTGTTAAAGGGTGATAACACAAAATAAAAGAGTTATCAGTTTCTTTATCTGCCACTACCGCAGTAAAAAACGGTACATCACTAGCCGCCATTCTGTGACGTCATTCGTGCTCAAAAAGCATATTAGTTTAATGTTATTGCAACTCTAAAGGTTAGTCAAAAGGTTTGTTTATCACAAATTATCGTAATAAAGGACAATAAATACCCGAGAAAACAAGAAACTGTAGACTACAGAACACACGTTGACGTTTGTGCACGAACGATGTCACGTAGTGTTTGCTAATGTCGGAGCGTTTAGAAATGCGTTCCGTTTGTACAAAAAAATGCATATATAAAACCGTATTTATAAAAAAAAATGGCTAATCAAAATAAAATAGATTACTGTAAATATGTTCAAAGACATAAAAGGAACATTATATATTAAAATAATAATAATTAGCGTTACATTCATATTCCCTATTCAGGCTAGCTGGACCACCTAACTTGGAGAGTTCTCGCTACTCACATATACAGCTGAATTTAAAAGGATGTACTTTGGGCTAATATGATGTTCTGCTGATCAAATCGAACAACTTTTCCACGGAACCAAGTTTCTGAAGAACATGCGTAGAATTTTAAGGAGATCCGGCCGCAACCATACATATTTGTCCTAGTATATAGTACCGAATCATTTGGTATGTAGGGCTAAAGATAATAATTTTGAGATGCTTATTTAACGGTATTTGTATTTTTTTTAGCCAGGCAATGAGAAATATAGCACTTAAAAATATTTACAGTAGCAATACTTGTGCATTGCTGGTATCACTAAATGTTTCGTTTCACAAACATTTCTCAAGCTTTTAAGTTATTGTCGCTATCGGTATATAAACTTATGTAATTTGTTAATAATAAATTTTATATTGAATTTAAATAAAACTACTAATTAAAATAGGTATAACGAAAAAATAAAGTTGGTAAGTATATAAATAATAATATAAATCACGAAGTTTCATCTTTATGTAAACAGGATCGTGCTGGGATGTCAACTATATAGAGGTGTTCAAAAATAGGTAATATGTAAATATTCCTTAAAATAGGGTTTTGGTTAAACAGTTATAATTCTGTAATAAATATTAATTATGATTGTTTTTTATTTTAGGTTACTTATTATTATTATTAACTTAAATTAATGGCCTCTACGCGTGCGCGTAATTTTGCCAGTGTCGAGTGGGTAGATTTAAAAAAAACTTGTATTTGCAATAAAAGTGGGATAATAGGATGAAAAGGAATTGGGAAAGGACTAGGGTAGAGAAAGGAATGGCGACGTGACCGTATGCAAACATACGGTATAGTCCTGCCAATGTCGAGTGAAGAAGAAGGAAAAATCTACAGTAAAATGGGTACCGCCATTTTACTGAAGATTGTGGGATTATTTGAGATAACACAAACACCGAGATCACTGCGTAAGTACTACACTTCTCGCACTTAATATTACTATACGAATGCTTATTCTACAAAGTTAGTACACCTTTGCACAATAATATTCAATAAAATTAAATTTGAAAAATATAATATAAACACGCGTCTACAGTGTTCGGGCTACCCTCAAAGAATGGAATTGAAATTAGGTTACTTAAATATTAAATATTGTTTTTGACAATTTTTTTTTTCGTAATATAGAAGCAAAGGCTTTTAACATATTTTTTTTAGGCAAATGTAGTTCATTTTTTCTAAATTTTTAAACTTTTTTTTCTCTAAAACCCGTGAAGTTTAACTTAATTGAATAATTGTTTTACAAATATATTCTACAGGTACAATTGACTAGGCCAAAATGCAGGTGTCCTTTGCCCTAATTAATAAATAAGCAAAATGTAGTTAATAGGTTATGGGGTGCTTTTGGCTCGCGGTAGCTATTCAGTTTACAATCCTTGGAGAAAGCACAAATCTAGAAATGACCGATCGTTTAGTTCTTACCTTGGAACTGACAAAAAATATTTTTTTCATATGCAGTTTGATAGTCCGAAGTATCGGCTAAGCATTAGCAAATGCTTAGCAACGACTATTAATCCGACCATATGAGTATTTCGAGTATTCTCGACGGTTCACTAGTTGTCAACCTAAACGATCGCACGCTTTAATATTTGCCAACCTAAGTTTTGACATTACTCGATCCAAATTCGTCTAAACTATGCTCCTTCTCACCCCGCTGATGGAACGATGTTTGATAGGAAATCTATCGTTTAAACTGTTAACAACACTACAGACAATAGGACGTATACATCTCCCCTCGGTTTTGAGCTAAACTATATACATAACTAACTAATATATATAAACAATAACTATAAACGCATGCAATCGTCAAGGCGAAAGCAAGTATTAAATAAAGTTCCACCTCACCCCGCTGGCTGGTCTGATTAAAGCGCCATGAGTTGTCACATCTTGCTTTAGTTCGGTCAATGACTGTTTTTTTTTTCAAGATAGATGGATTTTGCTGAAATTTTGACAGTAAGTAGAGAATACCCCAAAAAGGAAACTACCCTATGCCGAGGTGTGCTTTTTCGCTAGGGGTGAATACCACCCTAACTAGGGGGTGGTAATTAAAAAACTACACGAATCGATAGAAGGATGAATTTTAAGCTAAAAATGTTGTATAGAAGTCTTTCGAAAAACAAATACTTTTTGAGATATTCGTGATCGTAGTCATTTTTTTTCCAAAATGACCACGATTTTTGATGATTTTTCACAAATAACTAACAAATTATCGATTTTATCAAATATATAATAATGTTGGTTTCTATTTTTTCAACAATGAAACGCTTCTCATTATTGCCGTAATTAGAATTAAATGTTACAAATTACTTTATGTTAAGTAATATCATCCGTTAGATCAAAATATATGTTTGACTCGATGGTGGTCTTTATATAGGTACCTATGTATGTTAGTATAGTAGTTGTGGTCCTTTGGAATTTTTGTTTCCCACGGAATGGTGAGTTCTACAAGTTTTTCATTTCTAAGTACCGAGAGTATGTCTGGTCTATAGACTGAAACTGCTAGTTCGTTCGGAATTTGATTGTGTTTTTGGAGGAGTACAATAATAATAATAATACTGAGACTTATAGCACCACGAACAGCGGGGTGAGAAGGAGCGTAGTTTAGACGAATTCGTCGGTCAAATATATGTCAAAACATATATTTAATCGTCGATTCGACAGAGGACTTAGGGCCGATTCGACCAAAAGTGGGTATAACTTTTACTGGAGATAGTAATGTCAAATTTCATACAAATATTTATTCGTAGATTAAATTATTAATAGGTACTCAGAATAATTATTTATATGTGATTTGACATTACTAATCTCGGTATAAGTTATACCCACTTTTGGTCGAATCGGCCCTTAGTCGTTTGCATTGACAGCTAATGTTCGTTGAGACGAAAGTACTCGTGAACCTTTCGATCAAATGCTAGGTCGGCACTGTTTTCATTATCCATCCGCGGACGAAACGATCGGTCGTTTCTAGACACTCGAAATATTTCGGTGCTTTTTCTGACGATTGTAAAGTGATTATTATCTCATACATCTTTTTTGTAACTCAAATACCGCGAGCCGGAAAGCATCCCATCACGTATTAATTATTAACTAACCGTTATATATTAATTAGGGCTAGTTGATTATCTCTAAATTCAACATTAATTATTGTTTGTCTTGTATAAAAAAAAAAAACTACTTTTTTTATATTTTTATTATAAAAAAAATCGATTCGTTTTAAATAAATACGAAAGTGCTCTAGGCCTAAAATCGCCATTGTTAACACGAGAATAAAAGGTGGTCTTCTTCCCAAACCTATTATAACCAAACTAGGCCCAAGACCGAAAAGCGACAATCATGTTTCGGTTTTAGTCTGTGGGTTTACCAGTTTTTGTAGACTGTTGTATTATTTTCTTGTCGGGGTGGTAGATTCCTTTCAGGCTGAAGTCACGAATCGCACGGTTAATTTGATGATATAGGATCGCGAGGCCATTAAAGTAGACTCGTAATGCAAATTCGTCTTTGTCGCCGCACATTTCGTACCCGCATCATTTGCGCCATAGTGGGTCCGATAAATTGATCGACCCCATCCATGGAATTTGTAGGTCTGCTTAACTAGCATCAGGTTGATATATAGTATCATGCTGCACTCGTGGTAGTGAGATCACATGGCGACAACAAACGTTTAATATTACGTTTGAAAGCTTTTTTTTTTAATGGCATTTATATAAAAATAATAGCCAATGACAAATAACGCCCAACTAGGGCCCTATCAACTTCCACGCAAAGACTATTATCAAACACTAGGATATAAAACAAATTAAATTAACATCTGTAAAAACAACAAGTACTTTGTTACCTTATAAAATACAAACATATTATATACATATAATTGACTACTAATATAATGAAATTATACCTATAATATAATGTTAAATATCTATTTTATTAATATCTAAAATATCTAATATTTCTTTTAATACTGGAGTATACCAGTTATATAATATTCTGACAATGGATGTAGGAAGTGGAACTTTATTGAGGCTTAATGAGCTATATATTAATGTATGATCAAAAAGATTGCATGCAAAAATTATATGATTCGCGTCACCTATTTCCAGGCCATATTCACAAATAGCATTAGTTCTAACATGAATTTTATAAAGATGTTGTGGTAAAGAATTATGATTCAATCTTAGTCGAGATATAATTGATGAATGACGTCTATTAAAGATCAATTTTGAAAACCAAGGGGATACTGGTTTACAAGGGATGTCAGGTTGAATTTTATAATAATAATTACCTTTTAATTTTGCGCTATTTGTCCAATACTTCGACCACTTTTTATATAATAAAGGTTTTGCAAGATTCATTAAATCTAAACAATGAATTTTAAAGCATTTTTTCCCCATTAATTGCCTTTTCATTACCTGGAATCCCAGAATGTCCAGGTGTCCATGCCAAAACAATATCTATGTTATCCCGTTTCAAATTATATAAAAGATGTTTTAATTTAAATAGAAGAATATTATTGGCACATTTAAATGGATTTGCTAAACATAAATCAAGACTACTCTTTGAATCCGAAAATATAATTACACATGGTAAATTTTGAGTTTTAATATACTCTACTGCTTCCATTATTGCTAAAAATTCACCAGTGAAGACTGATGATTCAGGAGGAACTTTATATTTATTAATTATATTAAAATTTTCATGATACACGCTATATCCAACGCACCCTTGATTGGATACTTTAGATGCATCTGTATAAATATAGTCCCAACTACACCATTTTTCTTTTATTAATGATCTAAATGTATATTTAATAGTAAAATCACCCTTTGAAATTCCAAAATCCGTAACAATATTAGGTTTAAATGTTGCTATTTCATATGATTCGCACTCAAAGAGTGGTAATAATGGAGAATGAGCTGTTGGATCTTTAAATGACAAAAAAATTTGAAAACTATTAATAAAACATGGTTTTGTTTTGTTTCTCCAATTTTCACTGTTATTAAATTGATTTGATAAATTTTGCAATAAAGAAAACATAGGTGATTAGAAAATCCTATAATTAAAAAAATAGATTTATCGGATAAATATTGTCTTCGAAAAACTAACGGAGGATCTAAATTCAACTTGTAAAGAATTTACTGGAGTCGATTTCATTGCACCAGCAATAATGCGTAATGCTTTATATTGAACTTTATCAAGTTGATTCCATCCAGTTTTATTCGCTTGATCCAAAAGGTAATCTAATCTACTTCTAATAATGGCATTGTATATGAGTCTCAAATAGAAATTATTTGATCCCCACCATACCCCAGCTAAGCATTTTAAAATATTTAAAGTTTTTTCACATTTTGTTATAATATATTCTAAATGTTTATTACCTGTTAATTTTGTATCTAAATATATACCTAAAAATTTTACATACTTATTAACTGGAATTTTAATATTATTATATACAATATCAACATTAGGAATTTTTGTTTTTTTAGAAAAGATTACAATTGAGCTTTTAGATGGAGATAATTGTAACCCACTATTTCCTAACCATGCATTTAAATTATTTTGTACATTATCACTATCACTTAAAATATCTTTATTTGTAGAATATAATAGCAAATCATCGGCATAAATTAATACAATACATGATGGATTTATATTATTTACAAGATCATGACTATATACATTAAAAAAAAGTGGACTAAGTACGGATCCTTGTGGTAGACCATTATATGTAATGCGATCTGTATAATTTTTTTAACTATTTCTAATTACAATCGAACGTTCAGTTATTATATTATGTGAAAAGATCACTAATTGTCTGGGAACACCTAAATTTATTAATTTTTGAAATAAAATGGAAAGTTGAATATTATCGTATGCTGATGTTATATCGAGGAAAGCAGCAACTACAGAATAGTTTTTTCCAAAACTAAATCTTTTGTCAGAAATAAAAGTTCCTAAACTATCCATTGTACCTTTTCCTTTTCTGAAACCAAATTGATTATCAGCAAAACAGTTATTGCGTTCGATGAACCACTCAACACGATTTTTAATTAAATGTTCCACTATTTTTATACAAACTGATGACAGCGCTATAGGACGATAAGAAGTGGCTTCATTGGCATTCTTATCCTTTTTCAAAAAAAACTAATATTATTTGGGTTTTCCATGAATTTGGAATCTAGAATTTTTAAACATACAATTTATTAAAGATAAAAAAATATTGGTGAACTTCCTTATCCGCTTTAGTAATAAAGGAATAAGTTATTCCATCTAAACCTGGCGCTAAATCTTTTACGGAACTTAAAACTGTTTGTAATTCTGAAATAGAGTACGGCATTACTAACGAATTTGATGCTTCATCCAATTCATTGTATACAGAAGGTAACGGCAACTCATTAATATTAGGAACATATGGTGAAGAAATAATGTCCACAAAGTTTTCTAATGTGTCTTCTGACGGAAATTTGGAAATAGATTTTGGATTAAATGAATTTTTAAATTTTCTTATATTATTCCACACTAAAGATGATGGGAAGTTTGGTGAAATATTTTCACAAAAACGTTTCCATCCATCTTTTTTCTTTTCGTGAAATATTTTACGAGATTTTGCTAAACTTTGTTTATAATTATTATAATTTTTCTATTGACATGTTTTCATTATATATTTTTTACTAAAGTTTTACGTTGATTAACTGCTTGAGAACATCCAACATCCCACCAAGACAGTGAATATTGTTTTTTCAAAAGGTTTTTTTAAAGGAAATGAGAGATCAGCTGATGATATTAGAGACTCAATAAATAACTCTGCACAAGAATTTATACTATTATTGCTGACCAAAGGAAGATTTTGAATTTTATTTTTTAAACAAATATTATATTTTGACCAATCCTCCTGTTTTATATCTTTTAAATTATATTTTAATAATGGTACAAAATTTTCGCGATTTAAATTATTAGATATGAGTGATTTTACGAATATAGGATAATGATCACTACCATAAGTAAATGTTAACATTTTCCATGAATAAAGAGAAACCAAATTGGGAGAACAAAGAGTTAAATCTACGGCACTTTTATTTTCATTAGGTCATATTTTAATCTAGTGGGTTGACCATTATTTAATATACACAAATTTAAATTATCTATTATTACAAGTAAGTGATTGCCAAATGCATCATTGTTATTACATCCCCAAACATACTCGTAACTATGACAATTAAAATCGCCAATAATTAAATAAGGGTTTTTAATATTTTTTAAAACTATATACAATTTATTTAAAGTATGAATAGAAGGTGAAGATATATATAGAAATATATACAATATGTTTACATTTAATTGCAGTTATTTGAAAATCTTCATCGTGTTCAAACCGCAGAGTTTCAAATCCAAGATCATTTCTAACCATAATAATAGATCCACCGTAACCGTCAGATCCATGAAGGTAAAAACCGTGCCCGTCGTTTTTTTAGCTTCATGGTCAGATCTATCATTACGGACACTAAAATAACCTTGAATATTAAAAGCTCTATCCGGTCTAAGCCACGACTCAGAAATTGCAATAACTGCTGGTGAATATTTATTAATTAAATATATAAGTTCTGGTTTAGCCTTCGTCACACTCCGACAGTTTCACTGAAGGCTGGCTTAAAAGCAACGAAAAATTATTAAATTGTCAAAGTCAAAAATATTTATTTCATGTAAACCTTTACAGGCATTTGTGTAAGGCAAAAAAAAAGTATATATAAGGTCCTGTGTGCACTTGGCCAGGTCGACATTCCTCCCACAGACAAATGTTGAGAATATAATACTAAATAAACAAATCGTAAACTATTAAACTATTGACCTTGCGGGAGAAAAAAAAACAACCCAACCGAACACACTACATAACCAACCAGTTTAAGACTAGGTGGTTATTATCTCTTTTCTATATATGATTCGAATGAATGAGCAAGACAAATATATTATTTTTAGTTATGTTACAGTACTTTCGTATGTTATTCATACAAGTACTGACTAATTTAATAATGTTTGACAGGAAATCAATCGTATAAACTGGGGCCTTAGAGAAAAACCTCTCCATTCCATCGATGGAATCTCCTTCAGTCAAAAGTATGGATTTTGACAGTTGACAGCACGTCATGCCTAGAGGACCGACTGAAAACAGTCATATTAATTTGACTGATAGCGATTCCATCGATGGAATCGTCAAATGATCTCTAAGGCCAGGGGCCTTCTTTTTTGGAGTATTTCCATTACTATGGACAATATGACTAATTATTTTACGAAATCTAAGTTGTTCGAAGGACCATACCAATAATGAGCGATCGGTAAACACTGACTCGCGCCTGAGGAAATCGAGAAACGAAAGATAAATCGCACTCACTGTAGGTAAATCGCGTCCGGCGAACTTCGCTCTGCGCAGGCCTTTTCTGCCTTGTAGTTGTTGTTGCTCCTTCAGGACACATGAATTGACAAAACAATAGAGCAGCGGCGGTGGCGCACGCAATCGTCAGGCGTGCTACGAAACGACCCGCTCGATAGTTAAGTGATAAGAGCCGACTGGACCACCGTCTGAGTGGTTCCGACCTCCTCCGATCCTTCTTTCGCTCAGGCAGCGAATCAGGAATATCAACCGCAATTGGTACAACATTTAAACAAATTATTATAGATGATGAAACTATACAATTTAATGAAAACTAAATCTATATATAATTTACAATAAATTGTGAGCGGATCGAACAAGGACAGATACTTGACCAAATCCCGATTTATCACCCCTCGGGTTTTGGACGAAACGAGCATGCAATCGTCAAGGCGAAAGTAAATAAAGTTCCACCTCATCCTGAAGCGGATGACTTAATATCACTGAAATGTCTAAATTATCATCAATTTCGTATTTTTGAAACACACCGTCCTAAAATATCATACCTATGATATCAATACGAGGGTGGTGTCCCCTACTATTCGTAAGTTAAGTCACCGATGACATGACAGCCGTTTGCTTGTTATGAAATGCTATTATGAGAAACAAGAACGGCAAACAATATTTTCTTTGTTTAACGAAACGCGAGTAGCTCTTTTCTATAACAAATAATGTACATATGACTATCAAAAATACGACTTTTCATAAACCGTGATATCCTAGCCATCGTTGATATTTTTCTCACTGATGATATCAAAGTCTTCGGTGATATTTAAAAATCGCACCCCTGTTATACTCTATGTCTAGCGCGATTTACCTTTATACAAGAAGGATAAAATAAAACAAATAATTCCATAAATTAAGTTTTAATATTAATAAACGATACAATATAGCGCATAACAACAACACGATACTAACTGAATACTATTACAATGTTTGTTAATCCAACCTAAAAATGGAAAAAAGCAAATGTCCATGTTGTAAACTAAAGCAAACCTCATAAGAATAGAGCTAGTGTCGACTAAATACGGACTTCTACAGTGCTACAAACCGGAATAGCATTCCACCGTCACCATCTAAACCGTAAAACCTTTATGCCCAAATGAATCCTCTCGTGACAGGTGAAATGTTTCAGAGTATATAATCCAGTATCATTAATACAACAGGCTATATCATAACAGTAATTAATTATTAACTAAAGCTGCGTTCTAAAATATATATTAATAAACCTTTCGATGAAAATACTTTTCGCAAATTGATTTAAAATTTAGATGTTTTTATTTATGATATATATATATATATTGGAACGCCGCCCGAATACATAATGTTAATAATAAAATTGTATAATAGTATTTTTAGTCCAAAGAATGAATGCAGATTTGACGAAGTATTTAGAGAATGTTAATATACTTTTATTAATATTGCTTATTAATCTATTATTAAGGTTTAATTTTGCTAATTAATTTTAGACATTTTGTACATATACTGTCAAATCTTAATCAAACTTTGGCTCAATATGATATTTCATTAATATTGTAATACCAAACCGTCTCCTTACATTTCAAAATCCATAACTTCATACCACAACGTGACAAATATCTAACCCTGCCGTTACAGTCGCTACAAGCCTACATAAATATATTTATCATTTAAATGCTTGGTTGTCTACTTGGGGCGACATGCGCTATAACATGGTGTAAGTAAAATGAGAAACCCCCGACCCGTCTGTCTAGCACAATATGTCACTCTGTCTTAGTGAAATCACTACAAAATAACACGCCTTTTGAAATGTACGGAATGTAATGAGTGGTATTATGAAGCAAACATTCGTTGTTACTCAACAGAGGTTATTTATATAATTATAATATATTAAAGTCATAGATAACATTAAATATCAATTGCATTATGTAAAAATATATCTTTTAGTAGATAAATATATTTTGTACCACATATTGAACTTATTATTCAATGTATAATTTTATCGATCGTCATGCAAAATTTAATTTAAAAAAAAATGGGAAATATATAACAAGAGGACAATCTCAGTGTAAAATTTGAGAATACTGAAAATATTAATTATACATCAAAATTTGTATAAAGAAATCGTACTTAGGAATACACACTAGAATAGAAATCACATCAATCATAATATATCTACCATTAATAATTATTACCATTTTTTTAAATATATTTTATAAATAATCTTAAAATTTTCAAATGATGGAATTTATGAATTTAAAATTAAAAGTATTGTGTGAGAGAATTACAGCGTGTGTGGTCCTCTAGTGGTGTAGAATTTGTTACATGATGAACTTGCCGACGATGATGCCTACCACGGCCATGGCGACTGCGATGGCCAGCCAGGGCATCATAGGAGCTTGGTTGGTCATCTTGGGCGGCCCGAAGTTGTGCGGGCTGACGTTTCTCCCTTCTCTAGTCTGGCGAAGACGTAAAAGTTCCTCCTGTAAAGACAGCTTTGAGAAATCAAGGCACAGGTTTATCAGCTCGCAGCGAGCTGTACGATAGAAAAATAAAATATAACAAAGCTAAAGAAAAAAATCTTTAGAACAATTTCTGTTTAAAACTAGGTTTTCAGTCACGTCACCGATCAGCTATTTAAAAAAAACTATATATATAATTCATGGATTTAATTAATGGTGTTTAAAACATAGTTATACTCAATAAAACATTCCATTTCTGTATATATTTTTATTTTGTGAATGAGAACGGTTTTCAAAAATATAGCAATCTTATTGGTATGGACTTAACTGGAGATCCTAATATTTATAGTTAGCAAAACTCATCGCTAACGAAACAAGGGAAAGTTATTTCTGCCTGATTGTTGACATGGGAGTACACCTTTAAATGATATTAACGAGTCTCGTAAAACAGAAATACGCCCTAAAAATATATAAAAAAATTAAAACATTTAATACAGGACTGAATATTACAAAATTATCCAACTAAAACTAAGTATTGAGAACCGAAAGGAAAGTATCGTAAGCCATCAAGAGATCAAAGAAGGCTTTCTATCAGTGGCTTAGCCTACCTTGGCCCTGTATCAAAATTTATTGGGGGACCCAAATGTAGATTTTTCTCCACTTTCAGAGACACTACTGCGTAGGCGTGGCAAAAACTCGTGCATTCATCATGTGTGATATGTGTGATTTTTTTCTAAAGGGCTAATGTCGTTATTCATAGCTAAAAACATTTTCTCTCTCTCGAGCCCTTAAAGAACATTTTAGTTATATATCGTTTTGTCTCTTTTACACATATTCATTTTTCTTGCTTTTGTTGTTAATAAGTTAGGAATGTTCTAGTAGCACGGGGCGCGTTGAGAAACGCCCGGTGACGGTTGATGGAGGGATTTTTATTTATATAATAAATATATAGTATACTAATACACACGAAGTTGCGGGCACTAGCTAGTAAAATAAAGATGTAGTAGGTGGTACCTCAAGGTATAATTTATTATTTTTTGTGAGAGCAAGATGATATTTAGGTAATATTTATTTATTATTAATTCGGATGTTGGATAATTTTATTATTCATGTCCATTATAGTAACATTATTTGAGTAAAGAAATTACTAAAAAAGGAAATCAAACATATGTCAACATATATATCATATTTGTATTTGCTTATTTATTTATAAGGGCTCGAAATGTCTAGGTACATACATAAAGTATTATTACCTGGTGCCCGTAGCGTGAATGAAAAATAAAAATAGTTGTTTAAAAAGTAGACTGACTAAATAATTCTATTACCAAAAGAAACGACGAAATAAAATGTAGTAAACTGTAACAATTAAGTTTATATACAATTAAAAAAAAAGTGTTGACCATATTTATATTAATTTCTTTACCATAATAAAATGTTACATAATGCTACAATGTGGTACATTGTAATGCTGATTAACTTTTGCTAATAATATTTGTAGGTATATCGGTAATTATAAATCAAGCCACTTTAAATATTGTATCAATGTTAAACTGTTACTAATGAATTTAATGAACGTGTGGCTGAAGTAAGCCAAAAAAAAAGTTTATTTAATTCTTATGAAACGCAGAGAATTTCAGTAAATTGTTAGAACTATGTACATGTCCAAACGAAAAATTTGAATAAATGTAATGAAAAAAATCTTGTGGTTGGTATAAGAACCTACTGTTGACAACTATACACGTCGACAGAAAATTTATAATTCAAAATGTTGTTGTCATTTTGACGTATTGAAATAAAGTGGTTTCTTGTTAATTATTATTTTATTTGTTGATATTTTTATGATAAATGCAACGAACTCTCGAAAATACAGTCCACTCGATTCTCCAATAAACCCTCCAACATCCCTAACCCCTGCACTTTAGCAGCAAGCTACTCAACCGGGCGCAGTCACCTTTCACTGTTATATATAATCATGATCCTCGTGATTTTATAATCACTCAGTCTACTGGTGTAGGAACTGAGTGATCCAAATAAACTTACAAATTAATAATATACTGAAAAAATATTCTGAGATATGCGTTATGACATTTTCTTTAGGCGTCACAACTGTGTGAATTCATAAGTAATAGCATGTAGTTCTAATAATTAATAACTGAAAAACTCTGTGTTACATAAGAAATAAACTTTTTTTGGATCACACAACGCCGTGTGTTATATGCAGCGGCTGAGTGAACGGTGGTAACCAAATAGATTAATTGCGTCTATACATATATTTTGTGTATGTGTACAACATTGTGGCATTTTACATATATATAAAAAAGACTCGCCAAATAAACAAAAATAAATGAATGTGAGTCACCGAGTAGAGAAGGAAGCAGGCTATACTGCTTTTATAATTACTAGCACTTGTACAAGAAAATACTTTAATTAATTTTTGATTTATTAATTTAGTATACTAGTAAAAAGGAAATATAATTCAAAGAGAAAAATTCAAGCTCGTGACATGATCTCATGCATGTATATCAATAGTCAATTTACACAATTTCTAATGTGAGCACATTTTAAAAATGAATCATGGTTTAAAGTTAAACTTTACAAGTATAAGCATGTATGTATAATGATAAAAAATGGTTGCATCTAATTAAATTTATTAATAACTACAACAAAGAATTGATAGTCAAAATGTCACGCCTCTTATATTTATGAAGGTAAATGTAATTAATAGAATTGAATGTAAACTATTTGTAAATGGTATTGAATAGTAATCAAATAATCATTTATAATTACTTTACTTTAAGGGATTATTTTGTTTAATATAAATACTTGAAAAATTATTAACCTTCTTTCTCTACTCTGTGGTGGAATTTCACCAACCTTTAAAAACTTCAGTGAGCATTAGACTTAAAAGAATCTTATAATTATTTTATTTCAAAAAAACAAAAATTAATAAGATTATTTTAACAGTTTGATAAGCCTCATTATTAATAAAGAAGCGTGTTATATATTTATTTTTACCTTTATTAATAGAATACAATTTAAAGTTTAAATAAATATACTTAACCATGGCTATCAAAAATAAAACTCTGTTCCATACAGTAGACTGAATTCAGGAAAACTAATATATTTCATGTTAAACCCTTGACCAAAAAAAACCCGACAAGTTAAAAAACTTACCTGCGGAGGGTTACAATACCAATATAGTCAAGATAATACAACCTTAAAATAGATAAAGAGAGGAGCGATGCTCATTTTTTCAGATTTAGAAAAAAAAAAAATCTCGTAATTTTATTTCTGAGATCAGTACCATTATTATTTTGAAACCCTTATTAAATAATATTTGGGAACGTAAAGTCGTTTAATGATATGATGCTATAGAAACATATTTTTGGAGTAGGCAATTAGGTAATAATGGACGGAGAATTTACGCGACCCAATTATCGACCCAGACTTTTGCGACGACATGTTTTGTTAATAAAATTTGGCAAAATTTAAGATTAACTGGTTCAACCAGTAATAAAAATACTCTATTAATTCTTATTTTTTAAAATAACGTTGTATATAGGTATTTATTCAATCGGTGGGTGGACTACTACTAAACGGTTGGGCCGATTTTAATGAATTGTTAGAGTGGTTTAGATTTATAATTGGTAGGTAGGTGGCGCTGCAATAGGGTTCTTGATTGTATGTCTTACTTTGGGCAACAATAAATCGCACAATGACGAAACAAAAAGATTGTAATGTCACTTAAAAATTAGAATATCTAAATAGAAATTAAATTGAAAAGAATATAAAAGAGGGCAGGACAATGCCTGATAGGTCCGTAGTATATTCTAATTTGGAGTTTTAAAACCTATAAATAAATATTAAAATAGGTAGACCTACATCATTTGAGTATATAAAGAAGCGTTTATGGAACAGAGTTTCAATTTTACAAAACGCCGTTTTTTACCTTAATATATTATAGTATATGTATATTAAAAAAAACAAATAGATAAAGTAATTAAAAAAAATATTAAAAATTATTAAGTAGTTTGGCTACTGCAAGTAGTTAGTGGAATTATATACACTCAGAGGCACAATTAACCGCTCACTCTTTTCAAGTGCCAAAAAAACAAAACGTTTACAAAATAAAATTCTAATTGAAAAAAAAACCAGTGATTATTAAGTTCATTAATTATATTATTCTTCTCATTTCTATCAATATTTTTAAACTTTAACCGATTTAAGGCCAACTTGTATAATTTTCGACCACAGTTCATAGTTTTCATATAAAAATGACAGATCTAGCTATAGACGTTTCCTAAGATTGCGGTGTCGCTACATGATGGTCGTAATAAAGCGGTGAATTTCGTCACTAAAACGTTGTCTATGTCAACGAGATAACTTGGTCTCCAACACGGCATTTTTAACACCGTAACATCAAAAAACGGTTTTAGCTGAAGAGTCCTCGAACGTTTTTTAAATAACGTTGAATTTATTTGAACTTGGAGTAGTAAAAATTACGAAAAATCAATAGATTTTGTACGGATTAATGAAATATTATATTATAGGTTGTCTATTTGCCGCCACACGTGCTGTGTTCTGTTTTCTGTAGCAAACGCGGCGGGAAGTTCAAACATTCCATGTTAATACAGTTGATTGTTACAATATAAGTGTAGTTTATCAATAATAAACCTGGTAGCACGCGAGAAGTTTTATATTTACAATTTAAAAAAAAAAAAAAAACGTGCATTTGTATGTAATGATTATTTGACAGTCGCCGCAAAATTAAATTTTATTCTTTTTTAAATTATATTTAAAAATAAAATGTTGTTTACGTATTAAAAAAAACTAATAAAATATTTCACAAGTCATTAAATGGTACATGCGGCCTGAGAAGTTTCAGTTGTGCCTCTGAGTCTTATTTAGTGACATTTGTTCTATACCCTATTCACGATAGCAAAAAAATTCATGTGTACAAGAAAACAAGTGGTTCTCAAACTAATTTTGATATTTATAAAAAATAAGGTACTTACTAAAGTATTTCAATTTTATTTTAATGTAATTTTGACTCTAATATATAAGAATAATGTCTGTACTGTGAAAATATATGAATACATATATTATATTTCAACATTACTCAGTTCGCCGCAAATTGTTAGCCTAATAATAACATGTAAAGTTGAGGCAATGTTATTTTAGGTGGTTTTTGCTATGACTGTTTATAACTAACATTAAAAAATACTAGGTAATAAAATAGAAAACCAACGTTTTTATTATTCAGATGTAGCTAATTTATAACTTAAATATATATTTTATACATTTAATTAATGAATATTTAATATACAGGAATATTTTCAATTGTTTTTGACACATTTTGTGTTTTCATCAGAAATTCGACAAATTAAAAACCTATTTCACATTTGACAGCTGTTTGTTTACATTATTTGTTTTGCTATCGTTAATAGGGTATAGTTAGTTAGACCCTGCCCTCTGAAGCTTGCCACAGCATAACCGGGCAATGAGAGCCCTAGATAGAACATAGCATAGTTGCTATTTGGGGTAAGAGAATTCACCTTGCATTTTAGACTTGAGAAGATTTGGCACACTTGTTGGTTATACACAACGCTTCGATATAGGAAATTTAGCCACAAAAATGGCACACTTTGTAATTGGGCCATGGAGCAATTGTGGTCTTAAACATTGTGCTCAAAAGCCATGTGTACTAAACTTCAGCCCCGTACACTAATATGCGGATATACCCAAGGTAGGCACTATTCTATGATAGCCCTCGTAACATGGTGTTCAAGATAGTGTGATATTGCTTGCGTCAAATTGCTTGTTAATTTTGTATTAACAACAATTTAATTTTCGTTGTCAAAAGTATTTTATCAGCTTGCCGCTAACAGGCGTACCAAATATCAACGCTTAAGCATAAAATGCAAAGTAGAATCCATTTTTGCATATTACTGTGAATCCAAATTAACCGATCGATGGAAAATTTAATGTTTTTCTTTAATATTTTGGGTAGACATAGTTTTTCAACATAATATGTAAATATTAAAATTTATAACCAATTAATAAGGATGCCGAAGGTTTGCGTTAATTCAGAAACACTAGTCTATTCCACGGGAACTGATAGTGAAATCATGCCATAAATCATACACAAGAGTGTTAATATCGCTTAGTTATCGCTAATTGTCTATAGTAAACAAAGTAAAAATGACATTTAAATGCACAAAGCGACGTTTCGTGGTACTACCGCAGCAGCCTTAGCACGGCCAACCCAAGACGCGACACAGAGTCGCGAGCAAACGTCAAAACGGTGTGGCGTGACTTTTTGCTAGCACGGGTTCCCAAGACAAGACTTTAAAATCTTGCTTTAGAAAAAATATTTTTTAGTGGGAATATAATCCCATTTTATAAAAAAATTGGACTTTTTTCTACCTTTAAAAAAGTAGGAATTAATCCCACTTTTTAAAAAGTAGGAATTTTAAATTTCTACATGACTACTTTTTCAAAATTCCCACGTCATAGCTTCCCACCTTTACGTTATACAACCTACTTTTTACAATTCCCAAATGTTCCCAAAATTCCCTCTTTTTCATAATTTTCCCATAATTCCCACTATTTTTTTACTAGAATATCAACTCATGACAATACATGAGTCTTGTCTTGAAGTGGCCGTGCTGCGACTGTAGGATAAGACTGATGTGTAAGATTGTCAACGGACACGCTCTCATGTCTTGTCTTGGATGTGGCCGTGCTACGGGGGCAGCGTTTAGTCATGCGGCACTGCATCTGTTAGAATCTGATGACGTCACTATCAGTTTTCGTTAAATAGAGTATACATTTTGCAGTAAAAAAACGTGTTATGCGTTGAATGAATAGAGTTGCCTAGGCGAAACTTTTTGGTATTATGTAACAAATTTACAACGCCACCAAAAGGTTTCGCATTTCATGTAAGATTTAAGAAAACCGGACCGATATTAATAGTATTAATAAAAAATATATAAACTAAAAGCCCAGTAAAAAAATATCCTGCACCTGTCTACCCATTACAAACATTAACACTTGTATTCATAAAAACTTATTGAGTTATTGAAAAACACGAGTTATAGAAGGTTTAGTCTCTTTTTTTTAGGAACATAAATGAATATGTATAAAGGGGTCAAAACCTATCTGTAACTAAAGTGTTCTTCGGGGACTCAATAACTTTTTATGAATGAGTCCATAAATGTTTAATTAAATAATCAATATTAAGTAAAACTAATAGACTCACGTATATCTATGAAAATTAATAGTTTCAACTCTAAACAAACATTAATTTCTTAGTAAACAACACCATTTCAATGAAAAAAATCTTTATGTAGTGCTGACAATTATAAATAAAACGCATTATAACAAGATTTTTATTTTACTGATAAAGCAAAGGCCTTAATATTAAATAAATACCTAAAGTAGCCAAACTATAGCAAATAGGGTAATACTTTCAAGTAGGCTTGAATGGTTAAATAGGAAACTTCTTAGAATATGAAACATGGATAAACTATTAAAAAAACTGCATCATTGGATTTTTTTTTCTGCGTAGTATGGCGCTGAAATGATAAAATTGCTTGAAATCAATTTTGAAGAGTTTTTTTATCACATTTAACTTGTCGTAGTGCACTCTAAAGCTGGCCACGACTCCGTTGTGCATTTTGGCTTCTCCCCATAGTTTATTATTTAACCAACCTAACTTACTCTAAAATTTCACCCTGAATATTAAATTTCATGTGGATATAATGATGTAAAAGTGATTTGTTAAATAAAAAGAAAGTGATAATTAAAAGTGTTTGTTATAAACATTTTAAAGCTTACTTTGAGCTGCAGATTTTCGCTTCTCAATTTATTCTCCTCCTCTCGAAGATGGGAGACTTCAGAAGTAACCTTGGGATCGTCAGTGTGGTCCTTTGATGCCAAAAGCCCGGTCTGAAATGTTTGTATTTTCTTATATAATATTATTACATTTTTATAAATTCCCTTATCAGTTATATATACGTGGTGTCCGAGTTGGTTAGTCCTTGGACTTAAAAACACTTAGGTCCCTGGTTCAAACCCCGGTATGTACCAATGAGTTTTTAAGCTAAAATTATATGTACATTTGTTTGACAACACCACTAAAGTGCCTCAGAGAGCACGTTAAGCTGTCGGTGCCAGTTTTTCTATACCAACTTGTGAACCTGTATATAGATGGGTTATTGAGTATATCCAAACACCGCGACGAGCTAGCTACTTGTTCGATGTAAATTCATACTATCGGCTTCGACTAGGTGGGATTAAAAACCCCTCTGCTGGGTATCCTGAGGCCGTAAGGCACCCGTGATAATACATATGCTTGATACTTTAAATTAACCTCAGATTATTTTACTCGTAGTTTTTATATAAAATTAAGTTTCTTTATTAGTAAAGACTAGTAGGTATTAGGTTATTGGACACGATAAGCAGTCTTTCCTTAAAAAAAATAGAAAGCTCTGCATTTCGGGACCCGACCCTTAAATTATGGTCTAAAAATATCAAATAGAGGTTTATATTGATTGTTGAGATCGAACTTTGGCAGGTGACTACAATGATTTTTGCCATAAAATAAAAATTATTTCAGAAACGTTAGTCACTTGTTTTATCACGTTACGTTTCGTTATATATCGTTTTGTTAAAATCTAATTCTGTACTTTACACGAAATCCTCCCGAATATACAGATTACAAACTAAAGTTTTGTTTATATGTATTATGACGAGGACCCGGGACTACCTAACTAGACAGGGCGCCAGAGAATCCAGTGGAGAGTTTTAATTAATCCCCCTCGTCTATTGGCAAACACGTCAGTGTTTACATATAGCCTTAAAATAGCATACAAACAACAAGCGGTGTCACAACGGTAATACCAAAGTATTAATAATACAGGGACCGAAGGTTTAAAGAGCTTTCCGGGCCCCTTTATATAACTTTTTTGAATATGGAAGTTTGAGGTGGGGACAAAACCCCATCACTGGATAACATAACGACACGTAACGCACCTGTGATTATACATAAACATATCCACATTTAACGGCAGGTTTCTAGTCATATTAGTGCTAAGATTATCAATAGAATTTAATTTATTACACATCTCTTATAGCCAAATAAGTAGGTACTTCGATTCATTTTAAGATAAATAAAAATAATAATATTGATAATAATTGTGATATTTTATAAGTAATTAACATTAATAAATAAATTTTGTTTAATTAGTACACATTAATAAAATTATAAACGGTACATAGCAGATATAAGATTATATAGTAAAAAATATATAATAAAGTATATATATTTTTAGTTGGTAATAAATAATGTCAAAATAGTGTATATAAAATACTTGTACGTTACTTAAAGTGGCAGAGTATAGTGGACAAACAATAATGTAAACATCTGTAAAACCTATATTTCAACGAATAAATTAAGTTGTATTTGTAAGAAATAAGTTTCTAAATAGTAAATCAAGGACGCCGCATGCGCAATATTTCACTATTATTTTAATTGTAAATTATTTGGAGCCATTAAAATAAAATCCCACAATTTATTAGTAAAAGATGTGTATTTTTATACGGCATATTTTTATTTTGACGTAGTGGTCTAATATTAAAATTGTTTAAAAAGCACTGACTTCTAAATTCGATTCAGCGAAGTAATATTAATTACCTTTTGAATCCCACACAAATACCAATTAAGTGACATACTTTGTTCACTATTTAATATCTATCATTTTAACTGTCAAAACTTCATTTAAAAATCGGTATAACTGGAATGTTAACTTCTGATTTTAAAAGTTAATAAGAAAAAGTAAATGTATTTTTAATTCGTCCATACTTCCCTATTATGTATTACACACAGTAAAATAAACAAATGTACAGCAGTTAAAACCAGATGTTTAACTAATATTTAAATAATACATATATAACTTATTTATATTATACATTTGTTGGTATATAACTTTCTTAAATTTTATTTATTTAATAATACCGTATTTTTGTGAAAAAAATTTAATATACTTATATTAAGTATATTAAAAATTTTAGTTTATTTAAAAAAAAAATTTTACGGCCTATTCGGCTTTGGTCAGTAATTTTAAATACTAATTAACTGTAACGTTATGGATACCATCATGTAGATAGCGTATGGATTATGTATCATAAGGAAGCGGAAGATTTTTTTATTTTCTATTATTTCGTACATTAATCCCATATTAATTATACCAATAATGCTTTAAAAGAAATAGATGATTAATGCATGTTTTTTTTGCGCCGGCAATAATAAATAAATTTGGTCGCTTTTTGCATTACATTTACATAAGTTCGCTGTGCGTTTCAATTTACTATGTTTACCTACTTTCATTAAACTTTGACATTTCGCCAAATTAGTTAAATACATATAAGTTATATACCAACGTTTCTAACACAGCAATACAAACTACATAAATATACATACAAATAATGAATTTACACATATAGTTCAATATAAGCCAATACTGCATATACTTACATACATGCCTGTATATATATATATATATATATATATACATGCATCTATAGGTATGTGTATTAATGAAATGTTTGTGTATTGAATCCAATACTATATCATAATGAATATAGTTTTAATAATAATCGCATGTAAGTATAATTATAGTGATGATTAAATTAAATGTATGATACATGATTATATTTTATTTAGTTAGATTCACTACTATTAACACAGTGTAGCAGACAAAATAGTACTCACCTAAATAGTGAGTACTATTATGTTTGTAAATAACATTTGTCTTATTTACTAATTGTTCATTTGTTAGTAATATGGTCACGATACATTTGTAAACAGGTTGTGAGTGTTATGCTTTAGGGCTATAAAACTAATCCTTTACTCAAATTAATATAATATTTTACGATTTGTAGGTTGTTATCAATAAATAAATAAAATCCCAAGCATTTCGGAAATTAAATATTTAATTTACGGATGCGGGTACGCCACCAAGACGTCTCCTCAACTCCAAATTTCTTTAAGAAATGTATTTCTGTGAAAACGTTTTTCCATATAAGGATTTTTTAATGTTAGATCGTGAGATACGTTAACAAAGCGGGACCCTACCGCGAACTTATATGCCATACCGATCGATCGAACGAAACCGAAAATCAAATGTATGTGATTTTATGTTTCTTGTCAACCGAGTTCTACCCATAGATAAATGTTCCTATACATTTTTATAAATCGACGTGTCGATCGTTTTACCGTTGTGGCTTTCCAATTTCAGTAAGGGTAGCAGTCGAGAATGGTCGCGGTTGGTTTTACCACAGAGTCAGTTGTTGTGATTCTGTTACCGAAAAAGTACATTCTCGCCTCTACTTTTCGTAAGTAGTGTGAAGGTGTAGATAAATAAAATTGTAATACCGTATCGAGGTGTGCGTGAGCTAGATTGCACTTTAATTTTGCGCGGCGAGAATCTGTACTAAAGTGTCTTTAAAGAGAGGATCTTCTATAGGTGTATAATATACATTATATATTCTTTGCCTTAACAGTCCGTGATTTGAGTGGAGAAAGTTTTTGAATGGTATGTCATTATATAAGTAAGTTGAGTTGATGAAATACCAACCAATTGTCGAGATATATAAATTAAAAAAGAATTAGTACTATACTATATGTATTTGATTATACTTATAATAAACATATAACACAAACAAGGAAAAACAAATATAAGTACCAAGACATACACATATATAAAATATAAAAACCATTGCAAGGTAGGATAAGGAAGGGATTAATACCTAGACGGGTTCATTTAATTAATTAAAAAAGTAATAATTAATAACTGTCATTCGGAAAATAATAACATACGTATGATATTTATTGTTCAAATATTATGTCAATTGTTTTAAAACATATTTTTAAATAATATATAATCCAAAATAAATTATAATTTACATACTAATTTTGTTATTTGTGATTTAAGTTCCCCAAGACAACAAGCATTGTTAAATATAATATTGATGGCACCTAAAATATATATTTACATTTATAAAGCTTGTATTTAAGTGTAAGATTTTCAGTGCAATTTCACGTGCCATAGTCAATGATATTATATATTTTTTTACCAAAAGAGTGGGTATTAAATTTTACCTTGGGGGCTGCGAACGTCTTGGTTTCGTCAGTTTCCTTCTTCTTAAACTCGTTTTGAACAAAATTTTCAAGAGACTCCTGAAAGACACATGCTCATAATCACACGGAATGGGATGGGACTGTTGAAAAACATTTTTCAGACAAACACAAACTATAAAACATCACATGCAGAGAGCGAGAAAATATTTGCATTTATGATTTTAATTTTATATGGCCATTATTTTTCTTATAGTCTTACATTTAAAATTATGTTTTTTCAGCGGTCAATTAAAATAGAGGAGTGACTCAGGAAAAAGTTAACCAAACTTCACACAGTGCAAGGTTAAAACAACATGCTAATTGCATAACAAAACACTTCGGGAAGTATTTGGAACCTGCTTACCATTTTCACTTAAAGTCGTAATATTATTAGATTCGTTTATGCATTTACTAAGTATAGGCGCCAGCATATTACTTAATATCGTATTCCTATTTTTAGTTATTAGTTAAATAAATTATTTTGTTATTATTATGATTTTTAAATGTAATTTATAACAAAATTGCGTTTTATTACGTTAACACTTTTAGACTCACTTTAATCGTAAATTACACAATATGAAACCATTAACTTATCATGAAATCAGTTAGAAACCAAGATAATTCTTTAGTCAAAAGCAAATTTAGTATGTAATAGGGCAGAATGTAAAAAACTTTAACGTCATAAAGCAAACCTTGTGTGGTTTAGTATATAATTAAGAAGTTGCCATTGTATATTGCATTATGTCAAATCTTGAAAATAAAAAATAACTTAAAATAACATATTGAATCGTCAAATTAACAAAATTCAATTATATATAATTTGCTTCTTTGTTAATTAAAAAACAAAAGTTATAGCATGTATTGTTATTAAAAAAAGATCATTCTTTCTTAAAATTTTTTTTTTACTTGTATTAGTTTGCGAATGGAAGCAATCTCTTCACTTGAAGCTATATAAAGAAATCTGTCAGTTACAATATCCTCAAGGCATTCAAATGCGTTTATGATTAGAGCGAAATACCGGATGACTATGGCAATACAAATGCTATCTCATTTATTTAAACCATATTAATGCCAGATAATTTATTTTTAAAATACCACATGGATATTGAATTTTATACTTTATATTAATAAAGAATAAACCTAGTTCTCTCCAATTTAAGTTTTCAACAAATAAATTTAATGTATATATTTTTAAGCTTTACAGTAAATGTAATCTAATTAAAATAGTGTTATTAATTTTAAATGATTTACCTTGGCAACCAAAGGCTTCTCTTCTATAACAGTTGGGCATCGCTTTCCATCAAATTGTCCCGTACCATCTCCAGATTCCTAAATAATAAAAAAACAATATTAAAACTATTTTAATAATAAAAATATTTTGAACTAGCGGCCCGTCCCGGCTTCGCACGGGTTTGTATAACTTTAACTATATGCTCAGCGCACGCCACGGAAGGCCTCAGAAACGATACTTTTCCCCCGTTTTTAAAACATTTTTGGTTACTGCTCCACAACTATAGGACCTAGCGTGATATTATATAGCCTATGTTACTTCTGAATAATGCAGCTTTCTAATGGTGAAAAAATTATTGCAATCAGTCCAGTAGTTATTGAGTTTATTCATTACAAACATACAAAAATACAAATCTTTCCTCTTTATAATATTAGTATAGATTTAAATCTATCAGAGACGAGACAATGTAGCTAAGAACATTGATTGTCGAGTGCAACGCGTGGTTGGACCTTGAATGAACCGCAGCATTTCCGGACTTGAAGTAGGGGTAAAGGCCTTTAAACTCTCCTCTGCACTGTGTTCACTACCCTCACTACTCAAACAAATACTATATGATCCTGTTAGCCACATCTTGGAAATATGTTCTAAAAAAGTTCCGATGGCTGATCTCGTAAGGCATTCAAGAGACAATGCAAATACTTTGATGGAATTCCTCTTGCACCGACTTCCACTGCATAAAGTTGAGTTTTAAAAACCGTTTCTAGTAATTTTATTTATGTGATAAATTATAATATTAACACCATAACAAGCCACTTAATGTAATGTCATCTACTACAACTATGATAAGATGAAAAACCCCTATAAGATACTTGTGATGATATAATAATAATAACCAATATAAAAGATGGTGTGATGTGGTATGTATTAGTTAATACTTACATTTGTGCCGCTGGCAGTTTCAAATACACATTTGAGTTTATAGTCCATCAGTTGATTTCTTTTGGCATCCTTCCACTGTAAAAATAATTAACAATTAAAATTGTGATCATCTTAAGCCTATACCAGTATCTGACACTAATGTACCTAAATATATTTATATATATTAATCTATAGTTATATAGTAACTATACTAAGTAAAATTTTCTATTAAGAATGTCAGATCCTAAAGCTAATACCTACAAGATTACTATGGAGGCTAGAAATTAAAAGATGGAAAATACTTTAATAGAAACCTAAGAGTAATAGTTGTAATTACTACTCTGTAATTAATTATAAAAACATGTTTATTTTGACTATTCTAACTTTTGACAAGCCTTTGATAGGTCTTTGCCTAGCCAGCAAGGAAACTAGCAGTGGCACATGGATGATGTATGGACCAATTGGACCAGGGCGGCAAAATTGTAGGGGCAGCCCGACCGTTGTCAAAAATCTCGTTCAATAAAAATGAATCCACTGTTTTACCAAACTCATTGTCATATTTATATTCGCCTATAAATCATCTACGCCTATGTGGTACTGGCATAATAATAATTTGATCACTTACCACTTCATCCAAGTTAACGTCGTCTGGAGAAATAAGACTTTGAACCATGAATTTATGTTTGTGGTTTTCATTTTGTTCCACAAAGACTGGTTGTGGAGTAACTTAAAATAAAAAAGAAATAGTATTATTAAAATTATCACAATAATGTGCATATTAATTAGGCATTGGCCATTACAATATATAAAACATTAATGAGTAAATAAACTTTAGTCATACTCAGTGCAAATAATAAGAGCTTGTAATATGATTTAAAAAATAATAATATATCATTAATAAATAATAGAATTAAAGTACATACATAATAAATACACATTTATAATCTTCGGTGTAAGTGTAAATACAAAATTATTTGGTATAAGCATAATGCTTTATAATTATTACAGTGAATTTCCTATCAACGAATGGGCTATCAACAATTTATTTTTTTATTTTTTTCAGAAATATAGCCTTTAATGCAATTTTTGGCTTTTACAAATTAAAATACTTTGTTTTTTCATTGGATGCATATTCTGAATCAATTATTGGGTTTTTAGCTCACCACTACAAATCCTAGTGTACATACCCTAATACAACAAGTTTTCTATTTAAATATTTGTATATATGGAAAATACCACTATAGTGCCTTGGGGAGCACATTAAGCTGTTGGGCCCAGGTTAACTATACCAACTTGTGAAACAGTAGATGAACCCATCTCCCTGAGGGAAACCCCAGCATTGAGTATCCTAAAGGTCTAGATGGTAATGGAACATAACAACTACTACTTACTTGCTACTTCAACCTTTTCCTTGGGTTCCAAAACACCAGAGTTGGGACGAACACAGTATTTTTTTGGAGCAGTAGTTTTTATTTTAAACAACACGGTGACTGATGTTGGATTAGTAAGTTGCATGTATGTCATTTGTCCTGGTTTAAATTTGCCAGTTGAGTCCACTGAAAAAAAACATTAATGTAAACCTATTTGTTGTAATATCATTGGATTCACAATTTATAGGTACATTTAAATAGATTGTTATTTTTGTACAAAATAATGACTAGAGTTAAAACATTAGTATGTACCTTGACGATTTGTGAATCTGTATGGGTGGTGTTAATGTAGGCTGATCGGTCAATCTAGCTAGGAAGTTATAGAGACCTTCCTCCTACTACTACTATACTAGATACTATATATTATATTATTGGAGTCTATCTTAGTTGAGTCATTTGTGGACAATATTGCAGTGCTAGCGTGCAAAACAATGCCAGCGTCAAGTGACCTAGTCATGTTTCGGTTTTAGTCTGTGGGTTCACCGGTTTTCTGGAGACTACTGCATCAATTTCTTGTCGAGGTGGTAGTCTCATTTCAGGGTGCGGTTACGAAATTGGTGGTTGAATTGACGATAAGGCAGCGAGTATATACTCGTAATGCAATTCTTCATTGTCGCCCCCCATTTCGTAATCACATCATTTAGCCGGCATAGTGGGAGCGATCAATATTGTTTAAGAACAATTATTGATTGACCCCATTCATGGACTTTGTAGGTCTGCCCACTACCAGGTAGATACAATGTCACATGTCGTGCTCCAATAAAAATAAAAGAACCTTTAAAATAAAATATTAATAAAATTGTAGTTGAACTAGCAATTTCAGACATATTGTTATACACTTGGCACTTGAAAAAGGGAGAGTAATACTTTTGAAACTGACTATTCCATGGGAAACAAAAGATTGCAACCTGCACTGTGTTCACTACCCTCTCTACTTAACCAAATACTATATGCTCACATATACATTATAAAATACATTACATACAAAATTGCGGATGAACTAGCAATTTCAGACATATTGTTATACTCTTGGCACTTGAAGAAGGAAGAGTAATACTTTTGAAACTCAGTTTTCCATGGGAAACAAAACATTGTAAAGGACCACATCATCAAAACGGTTTTTTAAATCAACTTCATGCAGCAGAAGTCGGTGCAAGAGGAATTCAAGCAAAGTCAACTGAAGCATCATCTTTTGAAGGATCAGCTGTTGGAACTTTCACAGAACGTTCCAAGATGGAACTAACAGGATCATATAGTATTCGGTTTGGTAGAAAGGGTGGTGAATACAGTAAAGGGGAGAATTTAATGCAGAAGGGCCTTCAATTCTGTTTCGTTGTTTCATGTCCGGAAACACTGCAGGTCCCTTCCCTGCCTCCCAACCACATGATGGACCACACGGAGTTCCTATGTATAGCAAAGAACATTATCTTTCTTTTATAGACTGACCATTCGATGGGAAACCAAACATCACAAAGGACCACAACATCAAGTTGAACAAAATATTTTCTGTTACAAATGAAATTATTAGATTATTATTGGTAATAGTACTCAATTTTATGCAGTGGATCTCTGTGCCCTTATTAAAAGGTGGCAGCCCTAATATTATTGTAGTTTAGGATGCAGAACTAATTGAATGATGTAGAAATCATTGGCATTAAATATTTAGTGAATTATTTCACTTTACATTGTCAGTATGTGTCATTAATAGGCAACTAGCCATTTAATACATGTGGTAATTATTTAAATAAGCTGTCTGGTGTATTATTGGTTTTAATAACCAAAAAACGTGAAAGAGCGTTTGTAATGGTTTGCATTGAATCATCATCTATTGCATCAAATTAGGCTCTAATATAACAAAAATAGTAAACATATGTTTATGTGTAAAATATGTATGTGTGTAATTATCGCGAACGACGATATTAATATCTACAGCGGAATTAAAGGAATCAAGCGTCGAACACCAAATTATTTTTATAAAACATCCTGTGGAATTGGATTTAAAATGTCGTTCACAATTTGTCCAAGTGATATATCATAATTAACACGAGTAATCGATCTAGGAAAGGTGTTGAAGTTTGACTTTATAACACATAATAATTTATAATATAAAGTATACAAATGTTTATAAAAAACCGCACCCCTAAGGCAAATCATCTTGAAATAGATCCAACTATTCCCAGAAAATTGTCAGGCTATGCATACATATTGAAGACCTATTGCGGCAAACCACTTATAGCTAGTGTTATATTATGTACTAACCTTTAAATTGGAGCTCATTTTGCGGCTCTATGATCAAAACTTGGTTAGGCATTATAATTTTAACAACCAACCACTAATTCCAGAAGCAAGAAATTACTATTTCTAATCTCAAAAAAATTTGATGGACTCGACTTTTCTCACTTCGACGTCTCGCGATGAATGTTTCGTGTTCGTTCCGTTCGTCGCGTAAATGAACAGTCCAACAAGCAGCATGCGATCTCTTTCCTTTGTAGGGGAGGGAAGGGGCATTCGCAATGGGGAAAATATGAATAATATGGAAGTGCCCGTAACTCAAAAATAAGTTTATAAGGTGACTTCTACACAATCATATATTTGCTTGCTCGCAATCATGCAATCTTCATATAAAAAACATTGTGTTCTTACTTCTTGACCTTTGTTTGGTTGTAACTTTCTGTACATTATATTAATTATACTCTATGGTTGTAACAATTTATGTTCTTAATGTTGTGTTTTGTTTTTTGTAAGGAATCAAAGGCTTATAAATAAATAAATAGGGAGCCGTATATAACAGGCCTTGGCCTAAAATACCTTTCTAAAAATAAGAACAGCGGCGGTAATACCTACGCGTACAACGCTAAGCTAAACTTTATCGATTTGCAATTCTGACGTAATACAAATTGTCTGTCAATTTTCAATATAATGAAAATTGTACAGACAACTACGTCATTTTGGTTAAAGTTTAGCTTAACGATCTGCGGCCATGCCTTACCAACTTAACACAAAAGTGAGAACAAATTATTATAACCAATCTATGAGCATTGATTGATTGAGATGAGAACAAAATATGGCGACAACGAACATGACATTTGGTTATGCAATTAGGGCTTAGGCCGCTTTTGTATTTTATTCTTAAGGGGCTGACAGACGTACGAGATCTATTTAAGATCGCGGTTTTAGAGTTCACTATGACTAAAGTGTTAGTTTCCGATTATATATTACCTACTATTAACCCATTTATTTTTATTTTTTATAGGTACGTATTTTTTTTCATAAAAAAAAAGTCCGTAAAATAAATATTTTATGAACAAACGTCCACATGCTTAAAATTCCTACAAATACATAATAAGTGTTCGTATCTAACAAGTGAAACACAGTTAGACAAGTGATAGGCTTTAATTCGTGAGTTTAGTATAAAAGTTAACGTGATTTGTAGATCTTTTTTCTTATTTATCTTTATGTTTTTGTATACGCGACACTTAAAAGAAAAAAATACGTGTTTCATTATTTTCATCATAGAATACAATATAAATTTTATCGTGCTAGCCACTTCGAAAAAAATCCTCTAAAACAGCTTGTCTAAATGCCTTGTGGGCCTCCACCAAAATTCAATTCTGGATCCGCCCCTTTGAAAATATGTTTTTTTTTTTATTACACTTCATTGATTTTTTTTATTCTATTTAGTCCGATTGGTATGACTTTAGAAAATAAATTGAAAAGGAATTTCAAAATAATGTAAAATCTCTCTTTCAAAATTTTTTTTAAAGAGAGATTTTACATTATTTTGAAAGAAAAAGAAAATTTTGTATAGTATTGATGGCCTTTGTCCATTTATCGCATGACCAGAATAAAAATAAAATATAGCGACGATAGGTCGATGGACTTGCATTCAGTGCTATCTGTCTACGTATGTTAAGTTAAAATAAATAATTTAAAAAAAGAGCGACGATATATATCATCCACAGGGGCCTTATTCCGAGCTTGCAACCGCTAATCACGACAAGACGTTGCGCAAACTATAAATATGGAAATATAAGTTCTATTCCAATGGTTATATAGTATGTATTAGGTTGGCTAAAAATAATGCCGCCATCTTAAAATAGACGAATTCTTCGCAAGTTTGAACATCTTATAAGCATTGGAATTTAAACTTTATAATTAACAAGATAGAACTTATATTTCAATACCCGTACTTTACGTAAAATGCGCGACGGTGAACGTGTCAAAAATCGGAATAAAGCCCCAGCATCGCTGCCACGGATCGCTGGTTTTTTTAGCCAAGGTCGTTTCACCGCGCGGAAATGTTAGCAATTCAAGTTACCATCAATCGTTCCGCGACCAGAAATTTTAACACGAAAAGTTAGCACGGCTACTTTTTGACAGATGTTTGTTTACATGTGAATATCTATCTACAAATTAGAATTTAATTAATTATTTTATATATTCATATCTGTTTTAGTTTTAAAAGTTCGATTAAACCTAAAAAATAAATATCGTGTAACTAAATTCAGCTTTGGTATGTTTAGTTTGAGGTTGTTAATTAAATTAATATTGTGATATTATAAAATTATTGTATTTAAATAATAACTAATTAAAAAATATTGATTTATTATACAATGATAAGGTAGTACCTAATATTTTTAATTTCAATTATTTAATTTAAAATAGTGCTTCTTGTCAAAAAGTGGCATCAAAAATCAACACCGATCGTTTCCGAGCTGTATTTTAGCATCGCTAAAAAAAATGACATGGCTGTGTTGAAACGGGCGGTCGCGCTGGTTTTTAAAGTCAGCACGAGAAACTGCCCGCGTTAGCTCACGGAACGCAGGGATTATATTTTTTGTTCGGTTTTCTCAAATATAGAGACGGCAAAGGTCTCTACGAACCATAAGGCCTAGGTCAGATTATATAATATTATTCTGTCAATTCTGCAGCACAAGGAAACACTACTAATAATTTTTCGGATTAATAATTCGCGGCTCGAAATTGTTCGCTATACTAAACTAATAACTAGTCATAACATAACCTCAAATTGAAATACAAAGGAGAATAACTTTTTTCTCCCAACTTCTCGAACTTCGATGTAATTAACAATTTTATTATATGTATTTTTCTCTATCGAACAGGGGCCTGACCAAAGAACACGATCGCCAATCGAATCGCCTCATCGATCGATAAAATTGTATAGGAATTTTACTCTATGGGTAGAGTCCGATCGCCGAGAAACGTCAAATCCAATACATTTGGCTTTCGATGGGTATTTCGATTCGATTATCGATCGGTTCTTTGGTAAGGCCCCTGCGGCCACATTCGGTTTCTTATAACGTTATCGTTAGATTGTCAAAATAACGGTTTCCGCTATCAGCGCGCTCCCCTCCAATCAGAGAAGTTTTTTAACCTTCGCTAATTCGAGGAGAGAGCGCTAATAACGGAATTCGTTATTTTGACAATCTAACGATCACGTTATAAGAAACAGAATGTGGTCACTGGATAGGTTTCATTTTTGAATGCGGCTTCTAAGCCTGGGTCTGAAAATACATGGGCTATTACCGTTCTTCTATGTGCATTTTTTTTTTTTTAAATAACTAAGTTATAGAGACTTCTTGTGTAAAAAATTGTTTTTCATTGATTGTATAAACGTTTGTAGAACGAAAACAAATTTATATACTTTTAATACTTCTTCCAGTGCTTGGATGCCGCTGTTTAAAAAATCGCGACCTAATACTTTTTTTCATCGCCTAGATTTTCCAAAATCACGCTTAAAACTTCTTTCAGACAATAGATAGCGCCTTTTATAAAAATCGATTAAAAACTGATTTTTACATAATCGATTTGATAATTATCGATTTTTATGGTTTTGAAAATCGATTAAAATGAAAAAATAATCGATTTTTTCTTCACATCCCTATTAGACACAGTGCAACTGCACAATTAAACATTTATTTTGATTGAGTGGAGAACCTTTTTGCGACACCAAATGACACTGATTGCACGTGAACTGTCTTAAATATTGTATAGTGCCAGTTTACCATGTATTTTGGCAGAAGGGAAAAGTTTGCTAAATCCATTGTTATATGGTCGAAGTATTTTACTCATTTTACTTCTATCCACCTGACTGACAATAGTAAATTTACTCTTAACGGCCATTATCTTAAAGAAAAAAACGAATTAAACATAACCTAATTTTGCAGGAAAAAAAAGCAATTATCCTTGAGCACCTATTCTATTCCTTAATCTAAGTTGAGCATCCCATAAAAAAGCATTTTTTTTAACGGTGATGCACAAGATACGTTGAATCCATATTTAGTCTGTGCACAAGTTTAATGACAGATTTATGTACCCATGTACCCTTTTTCCTTCTATTTCTATGCATGTTTAACCGTTATTAATTACTCCATATCATAGAAACTCCATATGTTGTGGTAAGCTTGGGGTTTTTAAATACAAAGTTGTTAGCAACTAACAATCTGTTACTACAGAAGGACTGACAATTATCTGACACAACATTTTACACAGAAATGCTATTGACCCATGTGATGTAATTACTAACAAAATATCAATATTTTTAGACCATACTAATGAAGAAAACCTTTCAGATAAAGACATTTCTACTACCATTTGACCCAAAAACCCCATATGTTACCAAAAATTCACAAAAATAATAATCCTCGACGTCCAATGGTAGCATCTCAAAATACACCCGCTGAACACATATCTGCATTTGTAGGTTATCACTTACAGCCCATTGTAAATAATCTTGACTCACATATCAAAGACACAAATCATTTTCTTGACATATCATCTATACCGTTACCTCCAAATTCACATCCATATTTAATAACAATAGATATCACATCATTATGTACCAACATGACCCGCATGGTGATGGACTCCAAACACTTGAATTTTATTTAGACCATAGACCATAACATAAACTCCCACCCACCAAATTTTTTTATTGAAATTGTCAAAATTAATACTAAAAAACAATTACTTTTATTTCCAGGACAAATTTTACTATCAAATTAAAGGCACTGCTATGGGAACTCGCATGGCTCCAAGCTATGCCAACTTAGCTAGGCAAAATAGAATTACATTTCCTTCACATTGAACCATTAAAACCACTCATTTGCAAGAGATTTATTGATTACATACATTACTGACTTTCTTAGACAGACTTAACACATGTAGCACATGCATTTCACATATGACATATCGTCCAAAAATATTTCTTTTCGCGACGTTGACCTAACTAACAAATGACAATAAAATCTGTCCACTTCAAACACACTAATAAATTCCAATAACTTCCATTTTAATAGTTGTCATCCCCATCACATAGAAAAATCAATACCATACTATCGATTTGCGGACATAGATTTGAATGATGCTGATAAAACTTATACTTCAACTATACGACAACAAAATTACTTAAGCTCTTACTAACCGAAAATACCCTGATAACTTTTTACAAAAACATTACTATTGTCGACTCCACTACCATAGACCAAGCAATACACAAGACAGATTACGCTTAACTACGGACTATTTCTTTGGAGCAGAAAACCTAATTAAATTAATGAAAGACAATGCTCATATATTAAGACAACACGACGACACAAAAGACTTAATGAATACTTTACCACAAATCACATATAGACAAAATTTTAACTTATGTACATTAACATTCAAAACTAAACCTCAACTTAACTTAATAAGACATATCACATCATCCGCAGGTGCCATTCCATCACAACCCTGATGCAAAACTTGTCCCATTATCAATTTGGACACTTCCATATACACAACAACTCTTAAATCTAAAGCAAATTGCAATTGTAAAACTAAATTTTTTATTCACACATTAGAATGCCGCCATTGTCCATCATTTTACATAGGTGAAACCATAAACCCACTACACATCCGTATGAATCATCATCGCCATACCACAGATTCCACTATAAATAGCATATTACCTGTACCATTCCATGCTCGAGCTCATAATTTAAAATTCAATGACTGTTACACCGTTAGAATTATAAAATCATTTCATAAAATTAACAATATTCAACTTCACACCTGGGAACTATCATACATCTGGATCAAAGAGTACTTTGTTATACTATATCTGGATTCACGCACATTTAAATAAACACAAAACGCACACACCTAACAGAAACGTACATACTCATCACCTTAGCCTATTTAATATATATATTTTTTTAATTTATTATAGGGACATCAGCCCCAACCAAATTACAAAAAAATATAGATCATTAAATACAAAAATTGTTTAAAAATTAAATAATATTAATGTTAAAAATAAAGAAGAAAAGAGTAAGATTAACCTAAGAAGTGATATAATCATTGCTGTTAACAAAATTGCAATACAAATGCACTGAATCTAAGAAATAAAAAGTAAAAAAACATAATATTAACTAACTCGGTCACAAAATATAGCCTATTAAATAAAAATATTTGTTTATTTTATTATAATTTAAAAATCATAGAAGACGCCATTTAATATTAATCTGAGATTTAATGCGAAATTTATCGTATTTAAATAAAAATGATTTTTATTTAATTATTTTAATTTAACTATAGACATATACGAATAAATCGTAAATAAAAAAATATTAACTTTTACTATTAGGTACTAAAAAATATTATTGTGTTTCTGTATTTGTATATATCACCACCACTGTTCACAGTTCCCTTGTTCTAAATGTTTTAATTTTATTATTATAAATAAAATAAACAGAGTCTGTATTTGACCTCAATCTTGCTGATGGAAAGCAATAATGAGGTCGACAATTTTATTAGATGCAGTGGCATATTTTTGTGTGCCATTGCTCAGGGTGGCCAATTGTAGGGGCGGCCCGCCCGGTGTCAAAGAAATGCTTGATAAAAAGAATCACCTTTTTTGCCTAACTTATAAATATATATACAGCCTATCCTATCGCCTGCATCTAACTTTGTGCCAAATTTCATCCAAATCCGTTTCTGGGTGATTGAGTAAAAAATAAACCTTTTTTAACATTAGTGGGATGTGAAAAAAGTACTCTCGCTTTAAGTGGCGGGTGGCCAGATGTAAGTGGCCTGGAGTGAGACTAAACCAGACTAAACCTAAATACACCCCTGATATAATAATACATTCTTTATTTGTCAGAATATGGTTTACAAAAGTTGTTACATTGGAATAATTAGTTCTACATATTCTACCAACATGTGGTGTGCAAAATATAATTTCAATCCCTAACATTATAACTGCATCTATTATATATTCAAATCATAAAAACCCGTAACATTTCAACACAACAAATAAATTTAAATTAAAAAAAAAAAAAAAAAAATTAAATTATTTTACATTAGAACAAGAAAATGTAATAAAGCAAAGAAGATGAAATAAAATTTATGGTTGCTTTATCATCACAAACAGGCAACATGGATATTACCAAATAATTAAATGAATTAATCAATACTACTTTAAATAAAACAAAAAACATCAATAACAATTGATTAAAATTATGTGACCATAAAATTAAAATATAATGTTAAATAAAATGTCAAGTTATATTTGATGTCTTAAGATAACAATGATAAAAAAGGCGCATTTAAAGAAAGAACAACTGAGGAACAATTAAAGCCAATTATTATCTGCGCCTTTTTAAGGAAGGTTCCATCTGAATCCTCTGGTTCGACTCCCTGGGGGGTTTAAAGAGAATTACGTTTCTCGTTTGAGGGCTAGAAGTTGTTGGGGGTTTATCTAGAATTTAAATTCTATATGAACCCACACAAGTAATGTATTCTAAATCTACACCGGACAAGTGCCGAGCTTATCACGAAATTGGTCCTATTTAATATATAATATATATATAAATAATTGAATATAATATATAAAATAAGGTAAATATTAGTATGCAATTTTAAAATTATTATTGAATTGTCGTATAGGTGCGAGTGGACAGTTTTTCGTAGTAATCTTTTAGGGGGTCCAACGAGAAACGTAATTCTTGTAGAACCTCCCAGGGGGTTCAGATGGAACCTTACCTTTTTAACATAGTATTTTGTTTATATTTTTATACTAAATAAGAAGTAAAAATCTTAATTTATTAAATAAAATATAATAAAATCACGATTGGAATTTATTAGTTTAAAGCTTAATAGATGCAATGGAATAATATTTTGTATACAAATTTTAAATATTATGAAGACAGAGAGCAATGAAAAAAAAAAAATGTTTTCTCTTATGACTCCTTTTAAATTTATAGGAATAGAAGATGTTTTATAAATAAAACTAATAAATCATGCACAAAATTTATTAAACAAATATGTAGCTTAAAAATAAAAGACTTTTAACATGATATTTTAATTGAATATAATATAAGAAATAAATGGCTTTATTAAATTAAATGGCTCATGCAACATTTTTGGAAAAATATAGAGCATGTATCTTTGAGATCAATAATAAGGTAGATAACCCTTTTTTTTCTAAATTCTAGTTTAATACAGTTCAATTACCATTTAAAGAAGGTTGTAAGGAAATTCCTCAAATCTTGGATATGCTTAACTATTATTATATGGTATTACCAAAGTCTGGGGTGCATTAAGCTATCATCTATATTATATGTTAAGTGCTTAGTGCAACCCCAGTTACATTTTCTTTCTTTAACATCAATGATAAGTTAATATTTTTACTACAAGATTTTAATGACAAATTTTTTATATTTGCATTTTACAACAAGTTTATTATATTATGTATAGTAAAGATTTATTTTACACTTTGAAATCTACATAGAGAGCGTAATAAATAGAAATTGGATTTATCAAAAGAGACCCAACAATTATGAGTATTAAAAAAGTAATACTAAAAATATTAGGATTAAATTATAACCCAATATATCTATGTGATGGCGCATTTACTGCCGTCTTTAATTTATTAATAATAATTTATAGGGAGGGATTTCGACAGTCTCTAATATTTTGACGGAATCTAACATAACTTAACCAACATGTATAATTTTACAGTAAAACAATGTGAAATAAAAATCTTATTCTCTCTGATGTAAATATCTATAATAAAAAAGTTATATTATGAATGTAAAATACTTTTCTGTTAATCTAATAAAATTATAATTTCTAATAAATTGATAAGTTTTATCCATATTTTTTAATAAATATTGCTTTTAATAAAATTTGAATATTATACAGTTAACGCTAATAATTTAAACATTATAAAGTATCTAATGGTCATTTTAGTGTAAATAATATTTAACAAGATAATGTACAAAATAAAAGTTAATTCTAGTTTTTGTTACTGTTGTTCGTTGGAAGTAAATTATACCTATAATATTTTTGCCATCATACAAATTGTCATTGGTGACCCACCATAGAACTTTGTGCATCAACTAAAATACACCAAAAGTTCTTATAATTATACTAACTAGGTCATTTTGTAGCCAGAGAGCCATTTAGAGTAGGCCACATTTCAACAATGGGTCAGAAATTTATTCGACTGACAGTGTAAATGCTATGGTCAGTATTTATAGATTAATCACAATTATAATCTTCATTCAAGTATAATCTGGCACTTTTTTAAGACATAATTGTTGAAATAAGATACTTAAGTAAATATTGACCTTGAGTAGCATTTCTATAAATTATATTTATTTATTTCTCTTTTTTTTTTTTTTTAGTGGACTTGATTAATTATTTTTTGGATACTGAGGTAGAGTCCATAAAACTGATTAATTTATAACTGGTAACATTTATAATACAGTGATAAAAAAGAGTATATGATTATAAAACAATACAATTATTTATATCTTTTGTTTTAATCAACTATTAAATGCCTGGTAGTTTTTTCGACATCCAATATGATAGTGATAAGTTAAGTTAATTTAGGCCTAATAGTAAAAGCTATATTAAATTTGTTACAATTTATGTGTATAAGAAAATATTTAATTGATTCAAAATATACAAAATAATCACGAATTTAAAATCCATCAATAAAATTATAAATTTAACAATAATCTTTAACAATAGTGACTAGTTACTATAACAAATTTTATAAGATATTTATATATTTCGATATTCTCACTTTTAATCAACTTAAATTTATCAGATTTATTTCACATTTACAAATAGATCACATTTAATTAATAATATCATAACATTTCTATTATTTAATATATAATATATACATATAAATAAGATTACTTTATTTTATTTTCATTAGAAAAAAATACAGTTCATAGATTAGCATATTAATATATACATACATATCACGGGTGCCTTACGGCGCCCGACACCGCCTAGACAGCCCCAGGGTACTCAGGTTTTTATTTCCCATCTCGTTGTAGGCGATGGTATGAGTCTACACCGAACAAGTGGCTCGCTCGTCGTGAGGTTTATAAGACTCAATAACCTATCTATAAATAGTTTTACAAGTTGGTATAGTGAAACCGGGAGGAGCTTAATGTGCTCTCCGAGGCACTATAGTGGTGTTGTCAAAAAATGTACATACATTTTTTTATTAAGAGCATCATTAATCGTTAATGAACATCGAAACATCAATTCGTATCGCAGAACGCATTGGTAATGGAAACATATCATTGTAAATGAATCCCATTGAACGGACGAAATATGATAGTTCATACAGATTAGAGCGATCGCGTAACCTTATTGACAGTTGAGAATGATATTCATTACCATTTTAAAACGTTATATTTTAAGTCCAAGGTCTAAACCAACTCGGCCACCACGTATATATTAATAGTATTTAAATTAATTATATAAATCAATAATAAATAAACTTATTATTATTAAATACATTTATGGTTATAAAAAAAAAGGATATTATTCAATTTATATATAGATTTAACGAGTAACCAACTAATCTATGATCTATCTATTCATATAGGAAATTAGAGAAACTATTGATTACCGATAATACTAGAGGCATACAAGTTTATTATAGAGAGCATTTGTGAAGCATAGAAAGAGAAATATGGATGCCTTGTTACAATCAAGATAAACAATAATTCAATAGTTGCACTATATTAGCTTATATACATAATCATCTTCAAGACCCGTATATCGGGGTTTGTTTACTCTAAAATACTTTAAAATGTAAACTATTAAATAAAATTATCAATTTAAACTTTGTAATCATATTTTGCAAGCACTATAATAAAGGAAATTACAAAATCTAATAATATTGCTGTACTTAAATAAATTAAACTTAAAAAATAAATAAATCTCTTCTTTGAAGAATTTTAAATTTAATAAACGTAGTAAACTATAACAACTAAAAAAAATGTAAATAAAATTTAATAACAATATGATATTGCAATTAAAACATCTATAATAATATATTATACTTTTTTAAATCAGTAAAGAATATTTTATTAAATAAATGCACTATACTAAAGCTTAATTGTGTATTTCAGTAATTTAAATTAGCACATTCACAATCTAAATGTACACTATATTATTAATATTAACTTATTATTTACAATAAATAATTAGATCCACTGGATTTTTCTTATATTGTTAAACACTAGAATTAAATAAATAATATATTTTGACATGTAATATTATTAGAAGAAACATATTAGAAAATTATTTACATTATTATTAAAAAATCCTATACTAAGGACTACCTAAACTTGGAAATAAAAAGAAGCATAATATATAATATTGATTCATAATTAAAATTTGAGAAATTTATATTTAGATTTAAAACATTATAGTATTTTTTAACCTTTGGATGTATAAACAAATGTTAAGTTTTATTATTATATAATTTTTATTCCAGTGATAAAAACAAATATATTTTGTATAGAATTAACATCACAAATTTATTGTTATTATTTATATTAAAACTCCTATCAATTCGCTGTTGCAAGTAAGCTAATACAAGTAGATCAACACAAATTAAGCTTTAGGTGAACAAAGATTTTCATTAATTACACAAAATGAGCTGCATAACAAAAATTGACCATCTGTGATCATGACCATTAGTGTCATAATTATTAAAATATTATTATTATTTAAAAACACATTATTCAATATTGGTAGTGCGATCCGCAAAAGTTGGTTCATCTTTAGAAAATGTACCTGATCGTTGCATCTCTGGTATAATTTTGCTTTTATCAGTATCAGATTTAGTGGCCTTAATGGTTTTAATTTTTGTAACAGTTTTGGCAGAACTGCTTTTTGTTGGCAGCATCAAAGAAGGTATTTTGTGTTCCGAACGCACAAGTGGTAAATCAATAGGCTTCATAGGTTGCATATACACCTTGGCTATTGGGATACGAGTTACTCCCGGTTTTTTTACTAGTGGCCCAGAAGGACATTCTGTAAAGAAAATAGTTTAACATTTAGTTTGCATAAAAATATACATTGATCTTGGTTGCCATATAAAATATCTCTAATAGATATAGTCCGGAGAGCTGTATTCGGAGGTCGTGGGTTCAATCACAGAAAGCAATATTAGTTTTCGATGTAGTTTGTTAAGGTGTATATAAAATTAATTATACCAAGTGTTAAACAGGGTATTATATTATTTATTTTAATTATTTTGAATTTAGTTTGGTTAAATTTTTATAGGTTTATTTGGTTATTGTTGGGGCATTAAGGTTCTCGAGTGGCGACCGCGTGCTGGAGGCCGCAGCAGAGGCAGGCCCCCCACAAGATGGACCGACGACCTGAAAAAGGTAGCGGGAAGCCGTTGGCTACAGGCGGCGCAGAACCGGTCGTTGTGGAGATCCTTGGGGGAGGCCTATGTCCAGCAGTGGACGCGTGAAAGGCTGGTATGATGATGATGATATAAAATATACTGATATTATCTAGAAAAAGAAAATATTTACCAATTTTAGGTTTCTTTGCATAAGTGTTGAAACGATTACTCATTTGGGACTCCGAACGAGAAACTGAAGAGGCCTGAGTGTTTGCCAAACTATCTTGTGAAATAGTTATCGAGCTTGACGGCTTCTGACCACCTCTATTCTTCCGGTTGGAAGGCAGAGGGCTCACCCTAGACTCGTCACTTGAACATATTTTAGTTCTAGCAATATTTTCAGCTTTAGGCTGTCTCAGTTCCATGTATCGAGATTTTGTATTATCGAATTTCTTTACAAGATTCGACGGTTTCTTTGTTTCTTTTACTTGAGTAACACTCCGATTAAATTTCATACGTTCGATTTGGGCGTTGGTCATCCTCACCGAATACGCTGGTGTATTTAACTTAGGATTAGACCTGAAACGCTGAGGGGCACGAGTTTCTCTCACCGGGTCTATAACAAATTTAGGCACAACAGTTTGCTTACAGGCATGGGCTTGCTTCGATGGAGAAATTTTTGTGACTCGCGGCGCCGAGTGTAAAACTGACGAAATGTGAGTTGTTACCAAGCTGTTATTACAATATGTTTCCGAGCCAGTTGGCTGATATTCCTTCAATGGCTTTGGGGTACCTCGATTCTTACGATTCGTAAGCATGTTCTCCACGTCTCCTGAAGATATCTTTGTTTTTGTTTTAACATTCTTATTGTCACCTTGAAGACCCTTTTCCATGTACGATTCTTGCGGCTGGGATGTAAGAACACTTTCACACTGTGCGCTCCATTTATCCAAAATGTTTAGCCAAGTAATGTTTTGCGAGGAAATCGTAATAAACTTAACCTTTTCACTTAGATAATTGTTGCTGATTTCAACCTGCACCAAGGTGGCCTTTTTAATGGCGGTTGTAATGCACATATGGACAGTTTGAATTGTATCTTGCGGAATGTTCAGCATCTCATTAAATATAATTACGAATGCATCTTTTAGCTTTATGGCCACTAATTCTGCTAAATCCTCCACTAGCTTTTTGAGCATTAATTTAACAGAAGACGCGGATCTGGTGTTTGGCAAGCCTTGAACTGTAAAAATAAAAATAGTTTAGAATCATTTATTTATAATGTTTTTCTATTAGTAAAATAGAAAGTATGTAATTAAGCTTGCGTATGTGCGTACAAACAATTTAGTTTACACCTACTTCATATAATATGTACTTTGAGTCGAGTATCCAAGTTGTGTATAGGTAAAGCTTCAAATAGAAGAAATTACACGCCATAATAGTTGTTTTCTAACTTCTAGCAGTCTACGATGCCATTAAAATACTTACGACAGGTAGAGCATCCGTTAAGCTTTTCCAACAATGTATCCAGCGAAAAATGTATAATATGCTGTTGATAGCATTTTTTCTTCAAGTATTCGGGCAAACCATTAAAGCCCGCCTTAGGCCACAAAAGGTGAAAATATGTAGTCGTCCAAACAATGCATTTATTTAATAACTCCTCTAACCCGTAGCTGGATGATAGGTATACACATTTTAACACTCCCTTTATACAAACTTCGCACGGCTGAAAAAACAAAATTAATATAGACAATTTATCTAGCTAGACTTAAATATCAACCAATGCTTGCCAAAGTTAAAACTTCATATTAACTGCATATCAAAGTCTTATTTTCCATACAAAATGTGTCAAAATTTGATTTTAATATCCAATTTATCTTCATTATATTAATAATCATTTACCTACTGGTATTGAAGTTTTTAATTTAACTGGCAACATCACAGAAACCAAATGAATACCATTTATTTTATTTATTATTACAATGTAATACACTATAAGGATAAATTTAACAAAGCAAAATGTAATTGTGGTAAGCAATACACAAAAATTGTTACAAAGCAAACTCATAAAATGACAAAAGAGCCTGTTCCATTCTATATAAACAACATAGCTATGTAATAATAGGTTACATCTAGCCATCCTTAAATATATAATAAGTATTTGAATTGGGCTAAATTTGGAAGCAAACTCATGTAGATAGTAGTAGAGGCCTTTTGATTTCAATTACATATAATAATTTACATTGGTATGGGTGTTTGTATTTTATGTATTATATTGTTGTTTCTAGTACACATAGTACAAGCTTAGAGCTTAGTTTGTGACCAGAGCAGGCAGAACATTGCTTCAATTATTGAAAAAAAAAGAAGAAATTGACCATAATCTGTTGTGCCTTAAAGATATATAGTAGTGATGCAACAGAAGTGTCTTAACAGAAGCGGAAACAGTGCCCCAGTGTGAGTTTTCTAACTATTACTTTAAGTTAATTAAATAAAAAGTTCAGTGCTCCAAGCGGAAATTTTAAGAACTAGAAATGTGGTCATGTGATTGGTCAAAATGTTAACGCAGTAGTATAGTTAACGCGAAAGTAAACGTTAAAAAAACTTACACTAGGGCTACAGATGTCTAATATAAATTTTAACGGAAGCAGAACCAGAAGCGGAAATTACAATGAAAACAATTTTTAGTTAATTTTAGTTTTTATTAAAAATTAAAACTATATCTAAGAAAGGAGAAAAAACGTGTTCACTTTTTCTTTTATCGCATTTGATACATCGTACCTATATAGTTTTTGCGTTTTTTGCCTCTCCTATAAATATATTAAATCAGAAATTAATGTATGTAACGGTAACGCTTCTTGCGTTTGATCCGGAGGTCGTTGTTTCGATTCCCACTCGGGCAAAAACGAAATATACAAATTGCTCAGGTGTTCATATAATAATATGAGTATATGTACTATATCGTTGTTCTTGTACATATAGTACAGGCTTGTTGCCTAGTTTGAAAACAGGACAATTTCTGTGATGTTTTTAAAAATAAAAATATTTAAATATTGATGCCTCTGCGCCCGGTCGGTCGGTGCACGCCCCTCCACCACCGCCCGCTATCCTCTAACCAATGAAATTCAATTGACAGTTCTAAGACTTCTGTTAAAAAAGTTGCTGAAGCGGAATCAGAAGTCAAAATTATGCGGAACTTTCGCGGAAACGGAAGCAGAGGTCTGTTAAATCACTAATAAATAGTATGGCCGGTCTATATACTATAGTATCTATAAAAATGCAATGACTTGATCCACGACCCTCGCTTTAGCTTAGCGCCAGGGTTCATAACCAATGAGCCAACCATGAAAAACTGTACAGATAAATGTACTATTTCTCCATGAGTGAGATTGAAACTCACCACCAGGTCTGTCAAATGGGTAATATTAATTGACAGTTGTAATTTTTTTCCAGCTCAGCTCAGCTATTGATCCTGGGTTATAGACATATTGATGGTCGGATTAATAGTCGTTCCATAACCTGAGCCATTACTTGGAACTGTCAAAATTTAGCTTTTTTCATATGCAGTTTGACAGTCCGAAGCATAGGCTAAGCATTAGCAATTAATTGTTAAGCTATTATTTATTATATATATATTATTTATAGAAAAAATATATATAACTATTAATTCGACCATAAGATTTCTGACTCGTTTGAGTATATTCAAAATCACAAGACAACATCTAGTTAGCTTGAGCCCCGAGTAAGTCAGCAAAAAACACAAATTTCTACAACAAAAGCTCGCTGAAGCCCAGATAGTACGCAAAGAAATTTAATCATGCAACATTAAATATATTTATTGCTTCAGCTGATAAAAACAATAACTTACAATTCAAAATATTTTAAATAATATAATACTCACATCATGAAAACTATGACAGTATTTGGCTTCCAAATTAAGTGAAATTGCATCCTTTAAACCATCAAGTCCAAGCATATCTGCTAAAGCAGCTAATTCATTAACATTAACATTTGGTGGAATATATGAAACCCCAGAATAAATGTTGCAAAGTGCAAAATGTACGACGTTATAGCTGTATCTGAAATGCATAAAGGTTCCATTAAAATGACACATGTGGAAGTGGTTTTATATAATTTATTTTATGCAACCCAACAGGATTGGATAAAATGAAATGGTTACAGGGATTCCAATTTCCATTTAGATATTGACATATACATAGACCTAATAGTACTCATACTTTTTTAGACATATATAGAATATACATGTAAATAAATCAAAATACCGATATATGTGACAATGCATTTGTGTTTTTTTTGAATAAAAAAATTATGGCTTTATTCATAAAAACTTGTTGAGGCCTAGGCCAACTTTTGTAAATAAAAGAGGCTATATCTAAAGGGTTCTTGAAGGACTCCATAAGTTTTTATGAATAATGCCATTTGTTATTACTGCATTAACTTCAGCCCCGACCCTTATGCCAAATATAACTTTTGTAAAGTGTTATGTTCAGTTAGGTTTTTGTCTGAAAGCAGATATGGTTTAAATAACCCTTCAGAACAGAGATATCGGTCATTAGTTTAAATAAAAAAATACTTACGAGGGCAAAATAATTATATTTCCTGCACTTTGGACATAAGCTCCTCCTAGGACCCCAGCAAAATATTGACATCTGCAAGTTAAATTTAATAATAATAACCTATTCTAAATAATATTCCTATACTAAACTGACTGTTTATTAATGTATGTCCCTGGAAGAAAGTTTATTTCAGGGAAGACAGTGGTGACGAGGTGCTAGGTTATAATTAGGAGAGAAATGCCATTTGTCCAATATGTGGATCAGGAAAATAGCATTGGTCCCTAGCAACTTAACAAGCCAACATTTTTAATGGTGTTGGGGCCAACATGTAGAGGGGTTAACAGATTAACTTTTTCTATGCCATGCTGAACTTAAGAATTGCAATATTAACTGCATGATTTTGATGTAACCTTCATGATTTACTAGTAAAGGAGAACATTTTTTTGTATGACGGAAACAAATACTTTAAACATATATGAGGTTAAGGTTGAATAATATAAAAGTTCCGACGACTGATCTCGGAAGGCCAAGATTCTTCACCAACTTCCACTGCATAAATGTGAGTTTAAAAACCGTTTCTAGTAATTTCGTTTGTGAGATCAAAATATATGTTCAACTTGATGTTGTGATCCTTAGGAATGTTTGTGTCCCACGGAACAGTGAATTCTATAAGTATCACTTTCTTCAAGCACCGAGAGTACACCAGTATGACCACACACAGAAATCGTCTACCAGAGTAAGCAGATTCTGGTATTGTTTTGGATTGCGTGTTAGCACTGCTAGGTCATCCGCAAATGCTGGATATGGACTCCGAATATACATTATTTAATTAAAATCTATATCTCAACTTCTTTTCACTAGATTTATTTTTGTAAATTGAGACGTTAATAATTATATTGAAAGGTGAAAGGCAAAACACCCTTGAAATAGCCCAACATTATATTGAAGAGGATCTGTGAACCCATTTTTATATTTGTTTTCTCTAACCAGAATATTGAGAAATATGGCATCATGTGTAATTATATCAAATGAAAAAATCAAAATCACCCGTGCTCTGTATAGCTTTATTGGAATTATAATGCCTACAATTTTAATATTTATTATTTTTATCATGTCAATTTGCATGTTATTTGAAATAAATTTAGAATTCCGTTTAGACTTTGCTATGATTCTTTGTAGTTTCTATAAATAAATCGGGACATATTTTGTAAGTATATTTCAAAAATTTTGGGTCCCAAAAATAATTGTCTCCTTTAGCTTATTAAATTATTACCTGAATTCTAAAATATGTGTGTGAGCCCTTATTTTTCTGCCTGAAGCTTCCACTGCCACATCTGTTCCTGATTCTTCAAGAAACATCTTTAATAATTTTTTTCCTAGCTCTGACTCGCAACAATCTATCAAACTCCAACCTTAAAAAATAAAAATAATAAGTTTTTTTATTTATTTATTCACATCAAAAGTATTAACAGATTTGTTCTTTAAGTTGCGCTCAAAAACCTGAGCGCATCTGAGTCGCATATGGTAAATTAGGTACATTTTAAGATTATTTTACATTTGATTTTTAACAATTTCTCAAACAGCATGCACTGCAACTATTGGAGTACATGTTGTCCAGGTCTTAGAAAAAATACATTTCTAAGGTCTAGGTATATTTTGATAATTGTTTGCTTAGGTTGGTACCTACTTTAATCTTTTGTTTATCTACTACTACTACTACTTTAGTGATCTACTAATAAATAAATTAGTCATATAAGAAATAGAACATACTATTAGTTTTATAGGAAGACAATTTGTATGTAAGCTACATACAAATTTTAAAGCATGTAGCACCAATCATTCAAAAGATATATAGAAAATGCCACGTATAAGATAAGGTATAGGTGGTATTAACACCCCTAATACTCTCATTATTGAAATTCGGCTGACCAATAATTAATGCTTGATATATAGTAGCAAATAACTTGAACACAGTCTGGAGTAGTGGGGGTAAATTCAACTTTAGAGAACAAAATAATGTAGATTATACTCTGTTCATGATAAGAAAGGTCCCCCGAAGTTTGACATGGACAATAGAACATATTTTTTTACTTTGATAAATAATGTCAACAACGTATCCGAAACGCATAAAAAAGGTGGTTAAGTTCTAAGTGAGTTTGTTTTTTTTAAACTAGCGATGTTCAAATAAAATTGGTTTATAAAAAAATAAACAGTTTCCATAAAAAAAATATTAGATTTTTTTTATGGAATCTGTTTTTTTTTCCCTTTATTTTTAAATAAACTTATTTGTTTAATAACGATTGAAAATATAAATTCTCTAAAAAAAAAATACACAGAGACTCTAAATTTTAATTTATAGAACAGATTTTGCAATGAAAAAAGTTTTAAAAAAGAAGATTTTTGTAAAATATCTATGTACAAGGTAATTAATTGTACATAGTCTGGCCATAAATACTGTTACAATTAAAAATATATTACATTTGAATTTGGAATCTGTTATTTTTATATGAATGTTCAGGGCCGTGTTCCGAAACTAACACTTTAACACTGGGTAATGCCACTACTCTATAGGCATCTTATTTTCTCTAAGCATTTTTCAATATTTTTATTGCACTCTGTGACACTACCCGGTGTTAAGTTTCCGAACACGGCCCTGTGTGTTTTCTAATTTTGGCGCCAATACATTGTATATAATTTTGCGATATTAAAATGGAGTGGGGTGATAAAGAGAACCAAATCGCTCTGATTAATAATAATAAATACAATTTTTAAAACATATAGAAAAAGAAAATATGTGATGGCCGAGTTGGCTAGACCTTGGACTTAAAAACACTTAGGTCCCTGGTTCGAATCCTGGTGTGTACCAATGAGTTTTTAATTAAACAAATTATGTACATTTGTTTGACAACACCACACACCACTATAGTGCACGTTAATCTGTCGGTCCTATTTCTTAAATGCCGAACAACAAGGTACGAATATAACTTTATATTCGAAGTGATATTATGTATAAAATTACCAGAAACTGAACATAAAATTAAGGCAGGAATAATGTTTATAATTTTTCAAAATTTTTTTTTATAATTTTTAATATTTTTTTTTAATTTATATTTTTTCTAAATTTCCTAGCATAATATTTAACAATGGTTAAGTTGTGTCTACTGATAATCTATTGATAACTTTAGGTTTGTTTTTTCATGAAAGACATTTTGCTGATGACTAAGGATAAATAAACTATAGTTGCTTAACCAATTGTAAAAGATACATTTGTATGTTTCAAGTCAAATTTAACTATCCATCAAGAAACCGGGCCCTTAGTTGTATATCCAATAGCTTGTTCGTAAATGAATAATTAAAACATGCGATACACGGTAATATTAATATCATTTTTAATTACAAAGCAAATTATTGTAAAATTGTCTCATATGATACAACCAATAAATTATTTACCTACATAAATGAACTATAATTGACTGTAATATTTTTTTTTCGTATAGCATATATCTTATTATCAGATCCAATTATAAATATTGTCAAAAAAATATTCAATTTAAAAACAAAATCCAATTATTTATTTAATTATATGTTATTATGTTGGGCATTTACCCAACTCTAAGCATAATGCTTCTGGAGACTCTTTTGAAGATGAACAGATAATAGTTAAAATATTGATTGTCAAAGTCATGGTCAATTTGGTCACAGATATGCATAATGTTCATGTTATTTGCCACAAATTATTGCAAAATTGTTTATATAACTTTGGTGCTGTAATAATTAACATACCATAATGAGAGTGATTTAGGCTCAATCTGAAAGTTGGATTAGGTCCAACAGTAACTCCCACAGATTTAGATTTAATGTCCTGTTGCTTAATTGTGTAGGGACTTTTCTTTGTCGAGAGTTCTTTATTATCATTTATGACTTCTGTAACATCATTTAAGTCAACATAGAAGCAACTTCCTTTCTTTGCTTGGACAGATGTTTTTATTGCATTTTCTGAGGATTTTTCTTCATTATCAGGATTGTTCCTTTTCTTTGACATATCAACAATCCATGAATATGAGGTTCTAGATATTTCAGAATTACTTCTATCTTCGAAGAACTCTATTTCTTTAAATTCTTTTGTCGAAGAAACTGAAGCTAATGAACATAAAAAACTATCTGGAGTATCAAAATAATTTGCAGGTATATTCTGTTTATTAGATTGTAAATGTGTATTATTAGGAGGTACATAGAGAGCAGTAGTATCAGAATCATTTTTTTGTTGACTCAAGGTATCTTCTATACTATTAATAGGCGTTGATTCCATAACTATTGTTCCCTCATCTTGATTTGGTTCTTTTGTAACATCCATGTTTAGCATACCTATAAGATAAGGTAGCAGATTACAATTATTTAAATTTAAACAAAAAATATGTTATACCCGGACTTATTAACTCCAGATGCAAAGACAGTCAAGTAACACATGTTTTGGTTTTAATCTGTGGGTACCAGTTTTCCAGAGACTACTGCATCAATTTCTTGCCGAGGTGGTAGTCTCCATTTGGGGTGCCGTTACAAAATCAGTGAGAATATTAAAATAATATGGTAATGCAATACGTCTTTGTCGCCACCCATTTTGTTACAGCATATTTAGCCGGCATAGTGGGAGCCATAAATATTGTTAAACAACAATGTATTGATCAACCCCATTCCTAGACTTTGTAGGTCTGCTCTTGTTGATACAAAGATACATGCCATGCTCCGATAAGATAAAAAAGTGTTTATAATCTTATATATAAGAAACCTATATGCTGATGGCAACAAAGTTACACAGTGCTGTTCCAAAACATATTTGTTACTTCACATATGTTAACCTAGGAAAAATATTTTTTTTTTATAATTCAATTGCATGGGTATTGCATACCAAAGAATTATAAGCATATTTTCATTAAAACGCGCGTCTCCTGGATGAGCCACGGCCAGAAACCAGCAGGTACGCTTTAAAGTAGTTTTAGCATACGAAAGGTTAATCTTATTTATTTTGGGCAAAGAAATATTATTACAAGTTTAATTGAACGCTTGAATATGTAACATTGGATTTCTATTTTATAAAAATGTACGTAAGAACTAACATATAAAACAACTATAGATATAAATTAATATATGATATATTATATAGAACACTATATTTCATACAAATTTTATGTGATTTGTATATTGGATGGAGTCGATAAGTCGTCATAAATGTTTTATAGAATAACTAAAAGTAATCATATTACAGGATTCTTTGAGGGTAGCCCTGTAGACGCGTGTTTATATTATATTTTTCAAATTTAATTCCATTGAATATTATTGTGCTTAAGTGTACTAAGTTTGTAGAATAAGCATTCATATAGTAATATTAAGTGTGAGAAGTGTAGCATTTAAGCAGTGATCTCGGTGTTTGTGTTATCTCAAATAATCCCACAATCTTCAGTAAAATGGGGGTCCCATTTTACTGTAGATTATTTTTCCTTCTTCACTCGACATTGGCAAGACTATACCGTATGCTTACATACAGTCATGTCCCCATTCCTTTTTCTACCCTTCTTCTTCTTTTACCTAAATGGCCTTCTACGCTTTACGCATAATTTTGCCAAAGTCAAGTTGTGGGTAGTTTTCAAATTATAATATTGTACGGTAAAAGTGGGATAATAGGATGGAAAAGAATAGGGAAAGGACAAGGTTAGAATTAGGAATGGCCACATGACCGTATGCAAACATATGGTATAGTGATGCCAGTGTCAATGAAGGAGGAAGAAATAATCAACAGTAAAATGGGTACCGCCATTTTACTGAAGATAAAGGGATTCGTTGAGATAGCACAAACACCAAGATCACTGCGTAAATACTACACTTCTCACACTTAACATTACTATACGAATGCTTATTCTACAAAATTAGTACACTTTTGCACAATAATATTCAATAAAATTAAATTTGACAACTGTAATAGACACACGCGTCTACAGTCTTCGGGCTACCCTCAAAGAATCTTTTTCTACCCTAGTCCTTTCCCTTTTCCTGCCCATCCCATTATCCCACTTTTGCTATAATTATATATATTTTAAATCTACCTACACTCGACACTGGCAAAAGTTACTCGTAAATAACGAGTAGAGGCCATCATTTAAAAGAAGAAGAATCATATTACAAACCTTTTATAGTATTTCTTTGCAGACTTGCATTCAGGCACTTCTAATTTTACAGCAACAAACTTATTGATACCTATTTTACAGCAGCAAAATATATGGCTCTGTCCGCTCTATCCACTCTCCTTTTAGTTTTAAACATATTACTATAATCTAGAGGTGAGCGTTACGTAACGTAGATAGTTACAATAAAGTCGATATTTCTTAAATAACTAATAACGGTTATTATATTTGTAATAACTATTTAATTAAAACAACGTAATTAAGAAAAAAATCATAATATTGATTTTTGAGTATTAAACGGGTTAGATCTCATTATTTTATTATGATGATGATGATATAGACCTGCGTCGATCATAATCGATCGAATCACAGTGATCGAGTCACGACCCACGGGTGAGTAACCCGATGACGTATTCTAAAAGCACCCGATCGTCGCGTGACCCGTGACCCGCGCGCACTTTCGAGTCGGGAACTCAAGAGACGGGCGACGACACAAATTAAGAGGGCTAGCGAAGGAGTGAAGGAGAAAAAAAAATTACTTGGTTGGGGTGGCGAATATAAGACCGCCATACATGAAAAAGATTATAATATAAATATTAGGTAAGTACCTCATCATAAAACCGCAAATCACTCTTGCCAAAATATATTTCCATAAGGTGCATATAATTAAAAACGAACGCGGGTAGGTAGCCGTGTTCGTTTGTACATACCGAATGATATAGGTAGAATAATAAACATAATTATTCTTTTAAAAAGATAAAAAGTTGATCCGTGGGTCGCAGCGATCGATGCGGCTTATGATGTACTGAGGTTTGTTTACTTCACTGGGTCGTAGAGACCCGTGGGTCACGGCGATCGGGTGTTTTAACCCGGGTCGCGAAACCCGTGGGTCGTGATCGACCCGGGTTACAAAAAGTGATCGACCGACCCAGGTCTATGATGATATATGATGATCCTTTTATTAGAGTAGAAACACGATAGGCTTACGACCGACGGTTGACGAGATAAATTGAAAAAACATTTTCGACCTTAATGACATTTATCGAGTACCTTTTTTTAAATTTCATTCGACTTATTAGATGGCATCGAATTCTACCAAAAAAATTTAATTGTTAATAAGGTGGAAAATCCTTTAACAAAGCTGATACCTATCGTTTACAAAAACTTTGGGTCTAAGGCCAGGGGTTAATAAGTTATAATAAAAAAACGTTTTGACATGACATTTCGCCAGATTACACCAATACCATAACTATGAGTCCAAAAACAAAATATAAGCCATGTATATAAGAGTTATTATCAAAACAAAAATTTAATACTTTTATTTAAAAAAAACAAAATTAAAACTAAAACAAGATAATTTTTAAATACAACTACAAAAAACCTAGAAAGAATACGTCACGAAACGTACCGCGCAACCAATCACCGCAATATCGTGAACATCATTAACCACCTCGTCGGAGTGCAACGACGACATTTTAAAAACCGATACAAGAAAAAGAAACTAAAACGAGGATAGCAACAATAACTCAAAAAAAAACACAACGTCAAAAAACCTTAGAACGAATGTGCAAGCAATCACAAAAAAACTACTATAACAAAAATCACTAAATATCACAATCACGTGAAGTAACAATACAAGACCACCACGTTACAAGAGTTTCCATCGTTACAAGTTACAACCGTTTCAAGCATGTTAACAGTGATATCCATATAGATTGTGTTAACATTTGTTCCGTCCGTTTCAATCAGAAGTTGTGGAATGTCGGCGAGCAGCGACATAGCGCAAAGCGGTGATATAATGAACTAAGTAAACCAATTTATAACAACTACTACAAAGAGATGGCGCTAATAAATTAAATAATGCATAATATAAGTAGTTTGTGGTCAATAAAACTTTATTTGTCTTTTTGATGTTAAAGTTAAAATTGATTACACAAAATAAAAACACATGTAAAAATCATAATAAAAATATGAAATTAAAAAAATGAAGTGCAGAAGCGGGGATGGAACTGGCGTTCTGTGGTTGTTAAGTTATTTAGATAGAATAGAATCATGTTGCCATTAAAAAAATAAAATAGATAGAAAATTTTAAATAAAGAAAATTTGTTAGATAAGTAACAGAAGAAAAAATTGTACAATGTAGATAAGTTTTCTGACTGCTGTTATAGTGAATAAGTTTTTGTGTTTTTTGGTACACGGGCTAAGTAAAAAAATAATTTAAAACAATGATTGTTTTGAGATTTATTTGAGAGTAAAGTAGGTACATAAAATTAAAATTATTTTCGAGGCACTACGCTTGTTAATTTTTTTAATATATTTTTTTTGCTTATAATTAGATTTTTTAATAATAACTATAAATAGTTACATAACGGGTGATTAACAAAAAGAAACGTAGCCGTTACGTTACAATCACGTAACGACCCACCACTACTATAATCTGTCCTTTATAATAAGATAGCCACAGACGATTTAACAGAGAACTAAAAGTGCCACAGACTATTACCGTTTTTGTTTTTATTAATTAAGGCACTGGGATTGACAATGTTCATCCTAAAGAATTTTTTCACAAGTTTTATTATTATTAGCTTAAATAAATGGCATCTACGCGTGCGCGTAATTTTGCCAGTGTCGAGTGAGGGTAGATTAAAACAATATTTTTTATTTATAGTAAAAGGGGGATAATAGGATGGAAAGCAATGGAAAGGACTAGGGTAGAGAAAGGAATGGCGACATGACCGTATGCAAACACATACGGTATAGTCCTGACAATGTCCAAGTGAAGAAGGAAAAATCTACAGTAAAATGCGTACCGCCATACTCTGTGCCGCCATATTACTGAAGATTGTGGGATTATTTGAGATAACACAAACTCCAATGTCACTGCGTAAATGCTACACTTCTCACACTTAATATTACTATACGAATGCTTATTCTACAAAATTAGTACACTTTTGCACAATAATATTCAATAAAATGAAATTTGAAAAATATAATATAAATACGCGTCTACTGTGGCGTCTATAGTGTTCGGGCTACTCTCAAAGAATCCATCACAAGTTTTATACCGTTTTGGTAGAAATTACAATGCGTCAAAAAAGTCAATAAAATTATTTATGGTATTATCAAGTATTTTTTAATATGTAACACCGATTGTCAAACTAAGTTTACGATTTGTTGCTTTTCTGTAAATTATGTTTATTTTTAATTTAAATTGATTAGTAGTACGTTTTGTTAAGATATTTTTCATAAAATATATAATTAAGAATAAGACTATTAAAAGTGGTACAAAGGAATTCGAGTCCCGCCCACCAGGTTTTTTATCATTGCATTTTTATCTTTAAAAATTTAATATAAGATTATCCTAATAAGGAATTTATAAAAATGCATAAATATAAAATACTGAGAAAAGTAAAAATAAAAAACAGACTCCACTGCCATCTAGTATTAGAAACTAGAACTTCTAACTTCACTCGTATATAGTTAATAGAAGAAAGCTAATAGAGGGCGTCTGTGTATAAGTAGATAACAAGCAATGACAAAATTTGTGAGGGGTGACTGGAACCTGCGGCCACATTCTCTTTCTTATAACGTGATCGTTAGATTGTCAATATAACGATTTCCGCTATTAGCGCGCTCTCCTCCAATCAGCGAAGGTTTAAAAACTTCTCTGAGAGCGCTAATAACGGAATTCGTTGTTTTGACAATCTAACGCTCACGTTATAAGAAACAGAATGTGGCCGCAGCTTCAAATACCCTTCAACAATGTTTAAATACATTATAAGTCACTTCCTTTGTACCATATTAAATTTTTAAAGATAAAAATGCAATGAAACAATTCCTGGTGGGCGGGACTCGAACCCACGAACCTCGCTATCGCGGCAAGGCGGTCAACCGCTGAGCCAACCAGGCGGCCACATTCAGTTTCTTATAACGTGAGCGTTAGATTGTCAAAATAACGTTATAAGCGCTCTCTTCCAATTAGCGAAGGTTAAAAGCAGTAGACTCTGATTGGAGGAGAGCGCGCTAATAGCGCAAATCGTTACTTTGATAATCTAACTATCACGGTAAAAGAAACAGAATGTGGCTGCTGGTATGGGTATGAATATTTTTTGTTTAATTTGTTTATTCCAATGGTTTTTATTTAAATATAAAATAAAATACGGAGTTTTTGACCATATTTCCACCTTTGTTTACATCTTTTGAACATATTTTTTTTTAATAAGTTTTGTATGTAAATTCAAAAAGTTTTGATAGTTAATGTTTTTTACAATGAGTTTAGATTGTTTTTTTTGTATAACATGTTCAAACTGACGAAGAATGCGTGTTAACAAGATACATAGGCACGGGATTGCTATTTTAAGCTATGTGGAAGCTTATCCAGATATATCGTCCAGATATGTTGCTCTTGAAGTGGGCGTTTCCCACTCACTTGGTAACTACCCATAACAAAAAGTTGGGCCAATGTAGAAGTTTGACTCTTTTACCGAAATATAAGGAAAAAGTTTTTCGCGATTTCTTTCATTTCTATTACTTAAACTTCAGTCGGTCCAGTAGAGACTTTTGATCACTATAAGAAACTGGATCGATGGGTATCAAAAAAGGTTTTTATGTAAATGATAATTTTACACAAAAACTTTTTTTTGCCGACTGTACATTTTTTCTAAAATCTGTGAATGCAGTTCAACATGGTCAATTTTGAAGATTGTACTTTGGGTTAATACGAGGTTCTACTGATCAAATCGAACAACTTTTTCCCATGAAACTAAGTGGCCTGAGGCCACAGTTTTTTTTAAAACTCAAATCATAGCTTAACCCGGAGTCGCGAACAAACTTCAAAACGGTGTGGCGTGACTTTCCACTAGCACGGCTCCCCAAGACAAGACTTTAAAATCGTGCTTTAAAGTATCAGTCTTGTTTTCATTCACTCTTTTCAGCCCCTGTGGCACAGTCACATCCAAGACAAGACATGAGAGCGTGTCCGTTGACGATCTTTCACATCAGTCTTATCCTACAGTCGCAGCACAGCCAAGACAAGACTCATGTCTTGTCATGGGCTGCTGCAGCCTTAGCACGGCCAACCCAATACGCGATACAAGTCGCGAGCAAACGTCAAAACGGTGTGGCGTGACATTTTGCTAGCACGGGTTCCCAAGACAAGACTTCAAAATCTTGCTATGAAGTATAAGTCTTGTTTTCATTCACTCTTCTCAGCCTGGGAGCCAAAGACTTAAAGATTTGTCACATCGATAAAGACTATTATGGCGGGTTTTTATCACGTTCGGTTTTATGTGGTGACATAGAAACCTTGCGTGAAATTGTTTGATTATTTTGGAAAAGTAGTAATAGGGAATAATTTTATTATGGGAAAGTGGGAATTATAGGAACATGGGTATTGGGGAAAGATGTCATTAATAAAAAGTGGAAAAAATTCCCACTTTTTTAAAAAGTAGGAAAAAGTCCCACTTGACCAAAAAATGATTTTTTAGTGGGTTTTTTTTTAAATCCCACTTTTTAAAAATGTACGAATAAGTCCCACTTTATTTTACCATTTTATAAAAAAAGTTGGGAAAAAAATATAATTTTTTTTGTTGTTTTTTTCGAAAAAGCGGGGAAAAGTCCCACTTTTTAAAAATAATTTTCCCCGCTTTTTTATAAAATGGGATTTTTTCAAGTGGGACTTTTTCCTACTTTTTCGAAAAATTGCTACTTTTCTCCGCTTTTTCATTGGTGAGATTTTTTTGCACTTTTCATAAAATGGGATTATTTTCCCACTAAAAATCATTTTTCCGTCAAGTGGGACTTTTTATTACTTTAAAAAAAAGTGGGTAATTATTTTTAGTGGGACAAAAATCCCATTTTATGAAAGTGGGAAAAAATCCCAACTAATGAAAAAGCGGAGAAAAGTAGCAATTTTTCGAAAAAGTAGGAAAAAGTCCCACTTGAAAAAATCCCATTTTATAAAAAAGCGGGGAAAATTGTTTTTAAAAAGTGGGACTTTTCCCCGCTTTTTCATTAGGTGGGATATTTTTTCCACTTTTCATAAAATGAGATTTTTGTCCCACTAAAAATCATTTTTTTATCAAGTGGGACTTTTTCCTACTTTTTAAAAAAGTGGGACCAAAAAAAAATCCCACTAAAAATCATTTCTTCGTCGAGTGGGACTTTTTCCTACTTTTAAAGTTGGAAATTTCAATTTCTACATGACTACTTTTTCAAAATTCCCACGTCATACGAGTAGCATACTTTTTCTTATAAGCATTTTCCCACCTTTACACAACTTTTTAAAATATTGTTCCTATGTTCCCAAAATTCCCTCATTATCATAATGCTTATTTTCCCGTAATTCCCACTTTATTTTTACTATAAATTAAAGGATTAAAAAAAGTTAAACACTGTCGCGGGCGGCGCTAAAGATTTATTGCACCCAATACCTCAAGCAAGATAAAACTCATGACAAGACTTGTCATTGGTGAGGTAAAAAGTTGTGTAAAGGTGGGAAAATGCTTATAAGAAAAAGTATGCTACTCGTATGACGTGGGAATTTTGAAAAAGTAGTCATGTAGAAATTGAAATTTCCAACTTTAAAAGTAGGAAAAAGTCCCACTCGACGAAGAAATGATTTTTAGTGGGATTTTTTTTTGGTCCCACTTTTTTAAAAAGTAGGAAAAAGTCCCACTTGATAAAAAAATGATTTTTAGTGGGACAAAAATCTCATTTTATGAAAAGTGGAAAAAATATCCCACCTAATGAAAAAGCGGGGAAAAGTCCCACTTTTTAAAAACAATTTTCCCCGCTTTTTTATAAAATGGGATTTTTTCAAGTGGGACTTTTTCCTACTTTTTCGAAAAATTGCTACTTTTCTCCGCTTTTTCATTAGTTGGGATTTTTTCCCACTTTCATAAAATGGGATTTTTGTCCCACTAAAAATAATTACCCACTTTTTTTTAAAGTAATAAAAAGTCCCACTTGACGGAAAAATGATTTTTAGTGGGAAAATAATCCCATTTTATGAAAAGTGCAAAAAAATCTCACCAATGAAAAAGCGGAGAAAAGTAGCAATTTTTCGAAAAAGTAGGAAAAAGTCCCACTTGAAAAAATCCCATTTTATAAAAAAGCGGGGAAAATTATTTTTAAAAAGTGGGACTTTTCCCCGCTTTTTCGAAAAAAACAACAAAAAAAATTATATTTTTTTCCCAACTTTTTTTATAAAATGGTAAAATAAAGTGGGACTTATTCGTACATTTTTAAAAAGTGGGATTTTAAAAAAAATCCACTAAAAAATCATTTTTTGGTCAAGTGGGACTTTTTCCTACTTTTTAAAAAAGTGGGAATTTTTTCCACTTTTTATTAATGACATCTTTCCCCAATACCCATGTTCCTATAATTCCCACTTTCCCATAATAAAATTATTCCCTATTACTACTTTTCCAAAATAATCAAACAATTTCACGCAAGGTTTCTATGTCACCACATAAAACCGAACGTGATAAAAACCCGCCATAATAGTCTTTATCGATGTGACAAATCTTTAAGTCTTGGGCTCCCAGGCTGAGAAGAGTGAATGAAAACAAGACTTATACTTCATAGCAAGATTTTGAAGTCTTGTCTTGGGAACCCGTGCTAGCAAAATGTCACGCCACACCGTTTTGACGTTTGCTCGCGACTTGTATCGCGTATTGGGTTGGCCGTGCTAAGGCTGCAGCAGCCCATGACAAGACATGAGTCTTGTCTTGGCTGTGCTGCGACTGTAGGATAAGACTGATGTGAAAGATCGTCAACGGACACGCTCTCATGTCTTGTCTTGGATGTGACTGTGCCACAGGGGCTGAAAAGAGTGAATGAAAACAAGACTGATACTTTAAAGCACGATTTTAAAGTCTTGTCTTGGGGAGCCGTGCTAGTGGAAAGTCACGCCACACCGTTTTGAAGTTTGTTCGCGACTCCGGGTTAAGCTATGATTTGAGTTTTAAAAAAAACTGTGGCCTCAGGCCACTTAGTTTCATGGGAAAAAGTTGTTCGATTTGATCAGTAGAACCTCGTATTAACCCAAAGTACAATCTTCAAAATTGACCATGTTGAACTGCATTCACAGATTTTAGAAAAAATGTACAGTCGGCAAAAAAAAGTTTTTGTGTAAAATTATCATTTACATAAAAACCTTTTTTGATACCCATCGATCCAGTTTCTTATAGTGATCAAAAGTCTCTACTGGACCGACTGAAGTTTAAGTAATAGAAATGAAAGAAATCGCGAAAAACTTTTTCCTTATATTTCGGTAAAAGAGTCAAACTTCTACATTGGCCCAACTTTTTGTTATGGGTAGTTACCAAGTGAGTGGGAAACGCCCACTTCAAGAGCAACATATCTGGACGATATATCTGGATAAGCTTCCACATAGCTTAAAATAGCAATCCCGTGCCTATGTATCTTGTTAACACGCATTCTTCGTCAGTTTGAACATGTTATACAAAAAAAACAATCTAAACTCATTGTAAAAAACATTAACTATCAAAACTTTTTGAATTTACATACAAAACTTATTAAAAAAAAATATGTTCAAAAGATGTAAACAAAGGTGGAAATATGGTCAAAAACTCCGTATTTTATTTTATATTTAAATAAAAACCATTGGAATAAACAAATTAAACAAAAAATATTCATACCCATACCAGCAGCCACATTCTGTTTCTTTTACCGTGATAGTTAGATTATCAAAGTAACGATTTGCGCTATTAGCGCGCTCTCCTCCAATCAGAGTCTACTGCTTTTAACCTTCGCTAATTGGAAGAGAGCGCTTATAACGTTATTTTGACAATCTAACGCTCACGTTATAAGAAACTGAATGTGGCCGCCTGGTTGGCTCAGCGGTTGACCGCCTTGCCGCGATAGCGAGGTTCGTGGGTTCGAGTCCCGCCCACCAGGAATTGTTTCATTGCATTTTTATCTTTAAAAATTTAATATGGTACAAAGGAAGTGACTTATAATGTATTTAAACATTGTTGAAGGGTATTTGAAGCTGCGGCCACATTCTGTTTCTTATAACGTGAGCGTTAGATTGTCAAAACAACGAATTCCGTTATTAGCGCTCTCAGAGAAGTTTTTAAACCTTCGCTGATTGGAGGAGAGCGCGCTAATAGCGGAAATCGTTATATTGACAATCTAACGATCACGTTATAAGAAAGAGAATGTGGCCGCAGGTTCCAGTCACCCCTCACAAATTTTGTCATTGCTTGTTATCTACTTATACACAGACGCCCTCTATTAGCTTTCTTCTATTAACTATATACGAGTGAAGTTAGAAGTTCTAGTTTCTAATACTAGATGGCAGTGGAGTCTGTTTTTTATTTTTACTTTTCTCAGTATTTTATATTTATGCATTTTTATAAATTCCTTATTAGGATAATCTTATATTAAATTTTTAAAGATAAAAATGCAATGATAAAAAACCTGGTGGGCGGGACTCGAATTCCTTTGTACCACTTTTAATAGTCTTATTCTTAATTATATATTTTATGAAAAATATCTTAACAAAACGTACTACTAATCAATTTAAATTAAAAATAAACATAATTTACAGAAAAGCAACAAATCGTAAACTTAGTTTGACAATCGGTGTTACATATTAAAAAATACTTGATAATACCATAAATAATTTTATTGACTTTTTTGACGCATTGTAATTTCTACCAAAACGGTATAAAACTTGTGATGGATTCTTTGAGAGTAGCCCGAACACTATAGACGCCACAGTAGACGCGTATTTATATTATATTTTTCAAATTTCATTTTATTGAATATTATTGTGCAAAAGTGTACTAATTTTGTAGAATAAGCATTCGTATAGTAATATTAAGTGTGAGAAGTGTAGCATTTACGCAGTGACATTGGAGTTTGTGTTATCTCAAATAATCCCACAATCTTCAGTAATATGGCGGCACAGAGTATGGCGGTACGCATTTTACTGTAGATTTTTCCTTCTTCACTTGGACATTGTCAGGACTATACCGTATGTGTTTGCATACGGTCATGTCGCCATTCCTTTCTCTACCCTAGTCCTTTCCATTGCTTTCCATCCTATTATCCCCCTTTTACTATAAATAAAAAATATTGTTTTAATCTACCCTCACTCGACACTGGCAAAATTACGCGCACGCGTAGATGCCATTTATTTAAGCTAATAATAATAAAACTTGTGAAAAAATTCTTTAGGATGAACATTGTCAATCCCAGTGCCTTAATTAATAAAAACAAAAACGGTAATAGTCTGTGGCACTTTTAGTTCTCTGTTAAATCGTCTGTGGCTATCTTAATATAAAGGACAGATTATAGTAGTGGTGGGTCGTTACGTGATTGTAACGTAACGGCTACGTTTCTTTTTGTTAATCACCCGTTACGTAACTATTTATAGTTATTATTAAAAAATCTAATTATAAGCAAAAAAAATATGTTAAATATGGAAAATTGTTTTTAAAAAGTGGGACTTTTCCCCGCTTTTTCATTAGGTGGGATATTTTTTCCACTTTTCATAAAATGAGATATTTGTCCCACTAAAAATCATTTTTTTATCAAGTGGGACTTTTTCCTACTTTTTAAAAAAGTGGGACCAAAAAAAAATCCCACTAAAAATCATTTCTTCGTCGAGTGGGACTTTTTCCTACTTTTAAAGTTGGAAATTTCAATTTCTACATGACTACTTTTTCAAAATTCCCACGTCATACGAGTAGCATACTTTTTCTTATAAGCATTTTCCCACCTTTACACAACTTTTTAAAATATTGTTCCTATGTTCCCAAAATTCCCTCATTATCATAATGCTTATTTTCCCGTAATTCCCACTTTATTTTTACTATAAATTAAAGGATTAAAAAAAGTTAAACACTGTCGCGGGCGGCGCTAAAGATTTATTGCACCCAATACCTCAAGCAAGATAAAACTCATGACAAGACTTGTCATGAGTTTTATCTTGCTTGAGTTATTAGCCTTGTCTTGAAGTGGCCGTGCTGCGACTGTAGGATAAGACTGATGTGAAAGATTGTCAACGGTCACGCTCTCATGTCTTGTCTTGGATGTGGCCGTGCTACGGGGGCTGGAGGTATTAAGAATTTTTCCACTTTTAAAAAACTAGGAATTTTAAATTTTTTCATGACTATTTTTTCAAAATTCCCATTCCTTTATATTGACTACTTTTTACAATTCCCACGTTCCCAAAATTCCCTCTTTATCATAATGCTTATTTCCCGTAATTCCTACTTTTTTTTACAACAGTAGGAATTACGGGATAATTAGTCGCGGGCGGCGCGAGAGATTTATTACATCCAATACCTCAAGCAAGACAAACTCATGACAAGACATGAGTCTTGTCTTGAAGTGGCCGTGCTACGACTGTAAGATAAGACTGATGTGAAAGATTGTCAACTCATGTCTTGTTTTGGATGTGGCCGTGCTACGGGGGCTGAGAAGAGTGAATGAAAACAAGGCTGATACTTTAAAGCACTGATTTTGAAGTCCTTTCTTGGGGACCCGTGCTAGCAAAAAGTCACGCCACACCGTTTTGACGTTTGCTCGCGACTCTGTGTCGCGTCTTGGGTTGGCCAAGCTAAGGCTGCTGCATGGGCAATTGTAATTAGGGAATAATTTTATTATAGGAAAGTGGGAATTATAAGAACATGGGTATTGAGGAAAGTTGTCATTAAAAAATAGGGGGGGAAATTCTCTCTTTTGGTGGGTAGTAATGTAATATTAATATACCTATAATGTAATATTTCTAATGACATTGTGTATTTAATGAAATAATAAATTGATTTTGATAGGATTTTGACATTTTGAAGCAATTTTTTTTATTGATATATTTGTGTATTTTAATTTATTTTGTATTATATAGTCTTGGTAAAAAAATTGTGTATTTAATGAAATAATTATTGATTTTGATAGAATTTTGACATTTTGAAGCAATTTTATAAAAATATTTTTGTGTTTTTTAATATATTTTGTATTATACAGTCTTGGTTAATAGTACGGCTTTTGTTCACCTGTGGGGATTTTGTAATTTTTTGTGTATTTATTAATATTTTGCACACCTGTAATAGGGTAGAATATGCTGATCATAAAACCATTTGTAACACCATTCTTCTGTACCATGTTCTGGCAAATAAAGATTTATTATTATTATAATAATGTGGGTATTGTGGAAAAGTGTCATTATGTAAAAAATATAAATATAAAATTCCCTCATTATCATAATGCTTATTTTTCCGTAATTCCCACTTTTTTTTACTAAAATTTAAAAGATTAAAAAAAGTTAAATATTGTCGCTTATGATCGATATAGTGTCATGCTACAAATAAATGTTTACAAAACATATGACGCCCTCACTAAGACTTTGTACAGTGTATAGTACCACGAGGGCAAAACCGATGGGCGAACACTAGTAAATTAAAAAATCTGTAATTGATAAAATGTTTGTTCGCCAACAAAATTACAAAACAAAACTCTTAAACTATTAAACCGATCTAAATGAAATTTTAACCATACAAAGGATGCCACTTTAAATTAAACGTTAGTAGATATACATTATAGGTACATAAAATATTTTTATTTACTTAGGTGTTTCGTCGTGGCCGAGTTGGTTAGACCTTGGACTTAAAAACACTTAAGACCCTGGTTTGCAACTCGTTGTACACCAATAAGTTTTTGATTAAAAAATATGTACATTTGTTTGATAACACTACTATAGTGCCTCGGAGAGCACGTAAAGTTGTCGGTCCCGGTTTCACTATACCAATTTGTGAAACTTGTTTATAGATGGGTTATTGTCTATTCAAAACATCGCAACGGGCTAGCCACTTGTTCAGTGTAGACTCATACCATCGGCTACGACGAGGTGGGATTTAAAACCTCCGCTGGGTACCCTGAGGCCGTCTAGGCGGTCTCAGGCGCCGTAAGACACCAGTGATGATATGTTTAAGTAGGGTCTTATATTACAAATTTAATAATTTAGTCTGTGGGTTTAATGGTTTTTATCAGACTATTGTCGATGTGGTCGCCTCGTTTCAGGGTGCGGTTACGAAACAGGCGGTACACAAGCATTTTTACATTCAGAGGGATCTAGTTATCCAAAAACACATGTTGTCAAAAAGTAATTCTTGTAAATTGATTCTAGATTTATAAGACTCAAAGTCAATGCTTGCATGTTTGGTCTGTGGCCTTAATTTTAGTTTTTTTTTTAAATTTTAGCTATCGCTTTCAGAGTCTCTTTCATGTGTTTGCGCATTGTAGCAACGTAACGTATTTGTATACGTATACGTGAGCAACATCCAATAGGGCCGCTTTATTTTTGGTTACAGCTTTAAATAAAGTGATCCTATTGGTTGTTGCTCACGTATACGTATACAAATACGTTACGTTGCTACAATGCGCAAACCCATGGTAGAGCCTCAGTTTTTTTTGGGTAGACAATATTCTATATTGCATTGCATAAATGTTTATATTTTTTTAGAAATAAGATGTCTCTTGTCGAGGTGGTAGTCTCCTTTCAGGGTGCGGTTACGAAACGGGCAGTAGATTTGACGATAAAGCAGCGAGACTAGTAATGCAAATTTGTCTTTGTCATCGGCCATTTGGTAACTGGCTAATTATTATTACAATAGTACAGAAATGACCCTCATTTCTGTACTATAATGTTACTGATAGCTTAACCTTTTTTTTACTGGAAAAAAATGGCAATAGTTTCATCATGGAACTACTGCGAACAATCCGATAACAAAACTTTTCGTTGGTGAAAGATTGTATTGGAATCGGTTTAGTAGTTTTTGGGTTTATTCGGAACAAATAATCAAATATTTTTTCTTTACATTATCTATTAGTAAAGTATATACAAAATACATAGACAATAATAGACATACCTACTATTAAAGAAAAATTACCTCTAAAAAATACGGATCCAAACCAGTGAAGAGCGGATATAAGCCGAGGATGTTACCGGCGTTTCTCCGGTGAATTGTGAAGTTCACCTGTTGAGCAAAAAATACCGTCGCTCTTGAATTACTTGAGGCAAACAAGAACCAATTTCTTTAAAAGTCTTTTGGAATCCGACGACCACGGGCCGTATGTTTCTATATTATTTCTTATCTTCGTCAAATTTCAACTGATTTCACAATGATTGTTATTTTATCTTAGTGTGCATCGCCAGGTGGTTTCATAAAAATGGATAATCAGAAGAAGGGTATTATTAAATAATTATTTAGGTATAAGTTGTTTTATGCATTGGCGTTCAAATAAAGGTGATTCATTTTTAAATGAATATAGATGCCAATTTGCCAATTTTTCGAAAATATGTAGCTCAGATTAAATTTAATGAGGTTTTTGAAAATAATTGTGCGGATATGGCCTATTTAAAATTTATAGAGTTATTCAAATTAATATATGATTTATGTTTCCCCTTAGAACGTATTCGAATAACATATATAAAAAAACCAAATTGGAAAACTAAAGGTATTATTAAATGCAGTAAAATAAAACGTAAATTATACCTGCAATTAAATAAAACACGTAATAAATGCCCCATAAAAGTGTTCAATTTGAAAAGATATAAGTCTATATTTAAATCAGTAATTAAAACATCAAAACGTATATCTAATCGTAATTATATTAACAAGAGCACAAATAGGGCAAAAGCTACATGGGGACTTATAAACCATCATACTAGGGCTACAAACGAGATTAAAGAAAGCATAAAAAGTATTCAACATAAAAATTTAAAAATTACACATCTATATGATATTGTGGAATACTTTAACAATCTATTTATAAATCAAAATGTGAATAAAACTTTTCATGACAACTATAAACCAAAATATTTTAATAAACCAGAAAATAGCATTTATTTACGGCCAGTTGATGCAAATGAAATAATCAAAATAGTTAAAATTTTAAAAAATAAAAAAAGTTATGGTAATGATGGAATATCAATACAAGTTATTAAGGAATGCATTACGCTCATAATTAAGCCGTTGGAATTTATTATAAACAATATGCTAGAGACAGGATTTTTTCCAAATAAACTCAAAGAGTGTGTAATTAAACCTCTATATAAAAAAGAACCAAAAGACAATCCTAATAATTATAGACCTATAGCTCTACTACCAACCTTCTCAAAAATTTTTGAGAAAGTTATTTATTCTAGACTGATAACATATTTTAATAAGAATAACATACTAAATGATAATCAATTTGGATTTAGGAAAGATCGATCGACATCTTTAGCCATGTATAGTATGTTGAATAAGGTTTGGGAATCAATAAACAACAGTAAATATTGTACAGCACTTTTTATTGACTTATCTAAAGCATTTGATTGTGTGATACACCCAATAGTAATAAAACAACTTGAGTACGTTGGTGTACGTGGGGTAGCATTGAAATTAATAGAGTCTTATTTGAGCAATAGAATGCAAGCAACTGAAGTAATAAATTACAATCCAAGCAATAAAACGATGGAACATATAATATCTAAATATGTTAAAACTAAATTAGGTGTTCCCCAAGGCAGTATTTTGGGGCCATTGTTATTTCTCTTATATGTTGATGAATTCCCTAAAATATCAAATCGGCTTAGTGTTATGTACGCAGACGATGCGACTATATTATTTGTCGATGAACATAATATTAAAATTAATAAAAATAATAATGGTAATAATTTAAAGTATGATGTTGTAATAAATAATGTGAATGAAAATGCTGATAATGATAATAAAAATGATGGTAATAATAGTATAAATAATATTTGTAGTAATAAGAATAATAATAAAAACAACAATAATAATAATAACAATGATAATACTAATAACTTAAAACTATATGAAAATGAAATAATTAATTCAATCACTCAAATTATTGATTGGTTTAAAGGTATAAACTTAAATGTTAATATTGAGAAAACAAAATTAATGCAATTTATGAATTATAAAAAAGCACCCCTAGAACTTAATATAACAATAGATAACAAAAAAATTGAAGACTTAAATAACACAATGTTTCTTGGAATATCCGTAGATAATCACTTAAACTGGAAGTCACATATTGAAAAAATTAACACTAAGTTATCAAGTAGCTGTCATGCTTTATCTCTTTTGGTAGAAATTGCGAGTATTGATGTTGCACAAAGCTCATATTACGGTAATATATATCCAATATTATCGTATGGAATATTATTCTGGGGTAATTCGGTAGATGTGAATAGTACATTCGTTTTACAAAAACGTGCCCTCAGATTGCTCTTTAATATACAAAATGATGAATCTGTCCGTCCAATATTTAAAAAAAGAAGGTTTTTGACTCTGACGTGCATTTTCATTTTGGAAATATGTCTTTTTGTTCGAAAGCATACATGTTTATTTAAAAAGATAACTGATTTACGAAATAGGCCGATACGTTCGCAATACATACATGATCTATATTTGCCGCCTATACGATCTGAGGTATTTAATAGAAGCACATTTGTTGTTGCTATACGAGTATACAACAATATACCTAATGAATTTAAGATCTTAGCCAATATTACATTTAAAAATACATTAAAAGGGTGGTTATTGGATAATGCATTTTATAACATGAAGGATTTTTTTAATTATAATAAATTGGCGTTATTGTAAATGGCTTAGATTGATGATTGTGTGCGAATATAATTTTGTGTTGTCTAGTTTATATATGGGTACTTAATTGATTCAATGTTTGTTGTATTCTTGTCTTGTACTTTTTGTAAAATTGCATGCCAGAAATGGTGTTGTGTTGTAAAACATTTTACTGCAATTAATATTTCTATTCTATTCTATTCTATTCTAAATACAATAAGCGTCTTAAATATTATTTTAAAATGAAGGTATCTAAAAGACTATTAAACAAATTTAAGTACATATCTTCACGGGTGCCTTCGCGATGTTTTGAATAGACTCAATAACCCATCTATAATCAGTTTCACAAGTTGTTATAGTGAAACCGGGACCCACAGCTTAACGTGCTCTCTGAGGCACTATAGTGGTGTTGTCAAATAAATGTACATATTTTTTTATATTAAAAACTCATTGGTACACACCGATGTGTTTATAAGTCCAAGGTCTAACCAACTCGACACAACACAACACAATAAGGTTCATTTTGGTGCAAGAACGATTTATATGGATTATTTTATTTCGAATTTTAGATTTATTAGAATTCGAGATATGCACTAATAAAGATTTTTAGTACTTACAAACTACTAAACCGAACTGAATATTGTTTAGTAATAGGAACATAATTAACCTACTTAAAGGTGTAAAAGCATAGAATGGAATTGCAGACGGTATGTATAAACAAATGGTGACATTGTAAGTTTCATCTTTTTACATCACTTTAGTACTTTGATTTACTGACAAATCGAACAACTATTGCCATAGCAAAAAACGTATCCTGAATGAAAAAATAAATATTGGATTGTCTGACCTATTAAACAAAATAACAAAATTTCACTGGCGCCATCTAGTAGGCAGTAGCGTAGTAAGGACAACAGCGTATTATGATGCAGTCCGATCCATGCTATAAAGGCCGATTTACACAACAGTAAGTACATATTCTATGTCGACGGAGGAGTCAGAGGTGAAAATCTACGTACCCTTAAATATTTTCCCACTTATATAGTGCCTACTTATAATAATGTCTATGGGAAGCGACTATGGGAGTACATGTTGCTCACATTTTTTAAAATAATATACGTAACTGAAAATAAATACCTAGACAACATGTACTCCAATAACTAAGGGAAACGGGCGGTATTATAGGCCCAGCGGCCATATTCTGTTTCTTATAACGTGATCGTTAGATTGTCAAAATAACGAATTCCGCTATTAGCGCGCTCTCCTCCAATCAGAGTAGTTTTTTAACCTTCGCTGATTGGAGGAGAGAGCGTAAATAACGGAATTCGTTATTTTGACAATCTAACGATCACGTTATAAGAAACAGAATGTGGCCACAGATAAGCCCAGGATAAGAAGATATGGAAAATGCTGGAAGACAACTTCGTTAAAGGATATTTGTCATTAAATTTACCAATGTTTTTTTTTTAAAATTTTTTTGTAACTTGATATTGTACTTTAATTATAATTATCAGTAAATGAAGGCTAATAATAATAAAGTACAGTACTTAACGATCTTAACTGCGCCTTGGGCGAGTTAAGTAGTAAGTTGCTAATTAAGCCCACCGGAATAGACAGTAGTTATATTTTATCGGCGAGTTAAATTTCCCCATCCTCGCCTCTCCCACATACCGCCAACTTAAGTCGTCCGGTTGTAGACGAACGAGTTTAGTACAATACAAACAAGTAAAAGGCAATTTGTACTAACCTCGCCAGGCTGAAGTGTGGACGCTACTTACTACTTAACGGGTAAGTAACGACTCTCCGGTAACTTAACTCGCTACTGTATTTACCGATGTGTAAATAGCCTTAAGCGGCATTAACTTCATCGTAGGTACTACAATGTGTTTTGCCCGTACAAAAAGTTCTGTCAATCAGTACCATCAGACATTTTTATATGACAAGAAAAAACCGCTACTTAAAGAGTAGATTATATAAATAGGTAAAAGAAATGAGTTGCCACTTATAGAGCATTATTACTGTTATTGTGGAGTATAGGAATTCGCCATCAGTGTCTGTGGGCTCGCCGATTTTCAGCAAACTACTGTATCCATTTATTTTCGAAGACGTAATTAACGATTAACGATAGCGATATTTTGTTTTTAAGGTATATAATGCTATTAATGGGTTTTTTGGTGGGTTTAGGGACCTTATTTAATAACTCCAATCTGGGAAATTTCCACAAACAAATATAGGTAATAGGTTTACAATACCTACCCTAATTATAAAATAAAACTTTAAAATAATTCCATTATCTACACTTTCCGGTGGTGGTCGAGTTGACCTTGGACTTAAAAACACTTAGGTCCCGGTGTGTACCAATGAGTTTTTAATTTGAAAAAAATATGTACATTTGTTTGACAACACCACTAAAGTGCCTCAGAGAGCACGTTAAGCTATCGGTCCCGGTTTCACTATACCAACTTGTGAAACTGTTTATAGATTGGTTATTGAGTCTATTCAAAACATCGCGACGAGCTAGCCACTTGTTCGGTGTAGACTCATACCATCGGCTACGACGAGGTGAATTTAAAACCCATTCGCTGGATATCCTGGAGCCGTCTAGGCGGTCTCGGGCTGTAAGGCACCCGTGATGATATGTATGTGTGTGTGTGTAAAGAATAACACTGACAAATTTAGCTATCCCATAATTAAACTACTACTTACTTATAACATAATCCGATACATGCTACGTGAGATTATTTTTATTATAGCTCGTAGCATGTAATGGACCAAATCCCGGTATTTAAAGCTTCTACTCAACACTAGATGGCTCTGTTTATTCTTATCTTACAAAAATCAATTACTATAAAAAAGTAAGGTATTAAAAAAATAATCTTGAAAAAGCAGATAACACAATTATATGTATCATCACGGTTGCCATACGGCGCCCGAGACCGCCTAGACGGCCCCAGGGTACCCAGCGGAGGGGTTTTAATCCCACCTCGTCGTAGCCGATGGTATGAGTCTACACCGAACAAGTGGCTAGCTCGTTGCGATGTTTTGAATAGACTCAATAACCCATCTATAAACAGTTTCACAAGTTGGTATAGTGAAACCAGGACCGACAGCTTAACGTGCTCTCCGAGGCACTATAGTGGTGTTGTCAATCAAATGTACATAATTTTTTAAAATTAAAAACTCATTGGTACACACCGGGATTCGAACCAGGGACCTAAGTGTTTTTAAGTCCAAGGTCTAACCAACTAGGCCACCACGTATATATAAAACACAATTATCAAATAATATATTTATCCTCTACCAACCAGCCACGGTGTCGCAAGCTGCGATATTTTTTTATAACATTTACCTACAAGTAGGTACATAATTTTGGCATCATTTGCAGTGTAGGTGTACTTTTTTTCTAAACCAACCCCAGTATTGATTATTATTAAATTTGCTACTATATAATTCAATAAAGTAGGACATCTCTGCTTGTAATTGAATCCTTACAATTTGTTTTTTTATATACCTAAACTATATTTTCTCTGTAGGTATAGACTAAAAATAACTTGCTGTGATCTAATAAAAAATCTTAACCCACTGAATTCGTAATCGCGAAGTCTATTTATTCTCCATACAAAATGAGTTTTCTCACAAACCTGAAAATATTTTTATATACAGGGGTCAATTTGAAAGGATGTACTTTAATAATATGAGGTTCTGCTGATAAAATCGAACAACTTTTTTCATGGAACCATGTGTCGCAAATGAAAAGAAATTTTGGGTTCCCCATACAAATTGATCATTTTAACTTTACTAGTTTGTATGGAGAAGGCTTTTTTTTTCATTTGCGGCACATAATTCAATGGGAAAAGTTGTTCGTATTGATCAGTAGAACCTCATATTAGCCTTTCAAAGTCACCATGTATTGTATATAATACAAAAATATTTATTATTATGCAACAGATATATTTGTATGTACTAACATAAAAATAATAATTGATCCTCGACTAAAAGCTATGTTGAAATATTGGAAGTAAATTTGTATGGGCGTTAAGGCGACTGCAGACTGCAGAGCCCTAAAATGCGAAAAATTCAGTGGCTGTTTCGTAACTTGAAAGTTCCCATTATTAAAAAAAAACCCACGGATTATTCCTCTTAAGCTTGCGTTCATAATTATTTTTACCTTTAAAGGAAAAAAAAAATGATGAACTTTACCTTAACAACAATACAAGAATTAAAGTACCTAGATAGAGCTAATATGATTTAATATTTATTACCACACAGAATAAATATATATATGCAATACTGCTACATTAATTGCATTAAGGTCTATCTAAACTATATGTTTACTCATTGTTATATTGTATGTAACTATTTATTAATGTACTGCGGTAATTAATACCCTCATTCATTATGGTTGAAAAACATTATTGCGGCCGCCTTTGAACGTACCTAGTATTAATTATCTATAAGAGACAATAGTATTTTAATAAATGAAAATTTACCGTAGGTATTTATTTTATTGAATTCCTGGAAAACAATAATAAACATTTTACTTTTAATAAATTAATTTTAATACAGAATTTCAAATATAATATCTGTTTGTAAATTCAAACTAATATAATAATAGGTTTCAATAGGAGATCGAGTCTTGTATGTATTTATTGGAGCACGGCATGATCCAATTATTTGCCACTAGTAGTAGTGGACTGTAAATGTGGTTTTAATAACAAATATAGAAATAAAATATAAATTACTTTCGTGTACTGAAAGCGGTATTCAATCAATAATGACAATTCTTGACATTTAATTTTTATATATTTTTAGAGATCAATAATGATATTTTTAATACAGTTAATTGTGATGTATAACAAGAATGTGTGTATGAAGCGCAACTAACTAGGTCGCCTAAATGTTGCGGTCACGAAATGGGCGGCGACAAAGTCGAATTTGTCTAACACTATAATAACCTATTAGAAAATTAATAGCCCGTTTCGTAACTATATCATGAAAGGAAATTATGACTGTCACAAAAAATCGATTCAGTAGGCTCCTGAAAACCGGTGAATTCACAAAAACCTGAACACTAAACCCGAAACTAGGTCATTTGATGGTTTTTGCATCTGTATGCCACTGGGTAATATAATACAATAAATAAGCGGTAACGAAATCAGTCGGACGGAGTAGTGAAGTTATAAAAACCTTAAAAATATAAACCCCACCCATGTGAAGTTATAGAGACCTAACAGGTGGGTTAGGTATATGGTTTTACATTACGCTCACTGCGCTGCAAGCCTAGAGTAAATTAATCTCAGCGTTTGCTGAACGCGGCTAGTGGTGCGTATCCCAGCCTTTGAGAATTAGCGTTGCGTTAAAATTTTTCGGTAAACAATTTCGGATAATAGAGGCGCATTTTAAGAGCTTTTTCACTATTGTAACTTCCGCTATCCTATTATTTTAATCCTACATACAATATTATTACTACAAAAATTCACTCTAAAATTTTTGCCGAGTTTTAGTGAAATTTTCTACTAGGGAATTTCAATATACTATCAAAATAACAGAGGTGCTAATATGGGTTTTCGTAAAACCTCCAGGTTGTAAAATATTATAAAATTTTATTCATAACTAGCTGACCCAGTAAACTTCGTATAATCTACAAATATTGTGGCTTTCTGACGCAAGAATAATATAGTTGTCCGCCAAAGAGGGAAACTCCTAGTTGGTTCCACAAACTTCCAACGACTGGCCTTGTGGTTCATATTTATGGTCATCGCTATAGCCAGTCGCACAGGAAATTCTAGTAAAATAAATAGTGACAGATGATAGATATAGGTAATAGTTCGAAAGACCCTTCAAATAATTCCAAATAGCTCTTTGCATTATTTTTTCTAAATTTATTGAATTATTATTATTTGTTTTGCGGTAATTTAGTTAAAAAATCAGTTTTCTACCTCTGCAGTACAGAAATGGGGCATATCCTTTCCCGTTTTTATACTCCGCGAAAACTGGGCTTATTTGATTCTTCTCTTAGTTCTCGAGCTATATTTATCGTCTCGTCTCCACTTCGAGTAAAATAAAACAGAATATGTACTGCACGTCAGTATTTATCCAAGAGTGACGGTCAAGAGAGTTCACTGCTTTTTCGTCATCCCAAAAAGTGCCCAGCGTGCCTAAGTTTTCACACAAATATATCTCTGAGCGTGATGTATATGCGAGTTCAGTGCTTTTTTCCTATACCAAAAGAGCTAGGTAAATATAGTTGTTTTTTTATATAGTTCTGTAATATACCTATATACACACACATACACATCTGTATATATGTATCTGAGCGTGACGGTCACGTGAGTTTAGTGCTTTACCCCATACAATTTGACGTGCCCAACGTGCTTAAAGAAGTATTTATTCACTTCAAAAAACTTTAATCTACACACATGAAAAGAACCTCCGGTGGCAACGACAAAGGGTATAAACCACCGAGCACCAGAAACCTAGACGACAAAGCCGGTAAAGAAGATTGTTTTTAGAAACTTCTTCTACAAAGAAAATTCCACAAATAAGATGTCTAAGGTAATAAACTCCAAATCCAATTTTCACCTGGTTTCGAAATCCGAATTTCACACAAAGTTTATGCAACTAGTATTCGCTTCTATAGTGATATATTAAAATCAAGAAATTTAAAAGCAATGAGCGATATTTCTCAAATCTACAAATAGAACATTTGTTATTTTTGAATTTATTAAAAAAAACGTTTAATGATAGCAAAGTACTCTTTATATAATATAGTTTTTGTTTACCCAACATCTAATTGAATGTACAAAACACCATATATGGAAATAGTTTTTTGAATATTCTAGATAAGTACTCGTTATATTAAATTAAAAAAAAAATAAAAAAATAACTTTAGATATGGCACCTAGCATCTAAAACACTAGTAACGACTAATATTAACTACTTTTTTATTACATAATGTATAGCGGAAATAATTGAAGCCTTTGAACGCAAAAAAAAGTTTAAAAATAATGAAACAACTTGGAGTTCCAGTTTTACCTAAGAATACCAACTTATCAAACTATTTGTAAAGGTTGTTGAAGCTATTGTAACAGCAGCGGGTCGCGCTCGACGCTTGTTGCTTTGTATAGATCGACGTCGACGTAGAAATAAAACCTACCGTTGGGTCGTAATAACATTTAAATAATTTTATAGTAGGTATAGAGTAAGAGAAGAATTTGTAACGTAAGCAATCATACACAAAATCACAGAAACTAACACTCGCGCTTACCCATACATACAAACACACGCATGCATTCATCAAAAATTTTTACTTATTTATATATAATTATAAAATATAATGTCAAACGACTGAAGAAGCCTATAGTTTTTATAAAGTATATATATATCATCACGGGTGCCTTACGGCGCCCGAGACCGCCTAGACGGCCCCAGGGTACCCAGCGGAGGGGTTTTAATCCCACCTCGTTGTAGCCGATGGTATGAGTCTACACCGAACAAGTGGCTAGCTCGTCGCGATGTTTTGGATAGACTCAATAACCCATCTATAAACAGCTTCACAAGTTGGTATAGTGAAACCGGGACCGACAGCTTAACGTGCTCTCCGAGGCACTATAGTGGTGTTGTCAAACAAATGTACATAAATTTTTAAATTAAAAACTCATTGGTACACACCGGGATTCGAACCAGGGACCTAAGCGTTTTTAAGTCCAAGGTCTAAACAACTAGGCCACCACGTATATTATTTTTATAAAGTATTTTTTATATAAGTATTTCAATTAATCCAGTTAAACAATTTTCATTATTTTTTAAATAAAATAAGGTACTATATTTAAAATATTAAATTAAAAATATTAGAAACATAAAAATAACTTATTATTTATTACAGTACATTATTTTATTTTACTACCTATATCTATAGTTATCATAGTATCATTTATAACCTAATAAGTAGTCAGTGACGCGAATACAAACTTTTTAAACTAAACTTCCACACAACGTTTTGTGAGTCTCTTATAGATAGGAAATACGGCACTACCGCCTTTTGAATAGCGCACTTTCTGTAACCACGTCTGTACACAAAGATGCTGTGAATGCTACTTCAATTTCGATGCTTTCGTTTCCACGACATTTTCACTTAGCTACCTATTTCGTAAAACACGTGTAAATAATTTATTTAGTAAACTTTAACACTGTAGTAAGTACCATTAGGGTAAACGTCTAATACAGCGACGCCACAGAAGAAATAATAGTACGCGGTACTCCACCTATCTTTTGTGAGGGTCACAACAAAACCAAAATAAAATAAAAAGGTGTTATTTAAAAAGCAATTTAAATTTAACGGTTTATTTATGTTACTAATAAATAAAAAAGACTGTATGATCTTATTATAATATAAGTTTATCACACAGCGAACTTGCCAAAATTTTATCAAATTTAAAACTATATTTTTATTGAGATTGCTCCTGCATGAGTAACCTTATTATTACACTATCCAGATAGGATTCCGTTATTTCTGAACACAATCCTATTTTTATCCCCCGAAAAAGAATATTTGCAAACATAGATCCAAACAATTTTAATAGTATTTGAGCAGTTCTTTGAATAGTTTTATGAACAAAGGCCGGCAAGCAAGGCGACATGCACGTACGTGGGGATGCAAATAAGGGAGAAGGGAGTTTCCCACCCCCCGCCAGTCTCGCTCACGGCAATGTTTGTCGCGTTCGGTAACTAATACAGCGTAGGGGTTTAAACACCGAGTCGCGACACCGGTCGTTCGTAATATGATGCAGCGATATATCGGAAAACCGGATATATCGACGCCTAAAAATATCGATATTTATCGATATAGAAAAATTCAATATATCGTAACGAAATATCGAAAAACCCGCCCAAATGAAATGCATGCACATACTGTGTCAGATATACCAACCTGCACAAAAAAAAAAGGATGATTCGTATATAGTGTGGAATGCTCTACCTGCTTGCGTGTTTCCTTCTTATAATCTCGAGTCCTTTGAACGAAGCGTGTATAGGATAGGTATCTTAAACTGGCATAATAGGTGCAATCAACGGTTACATTTGTTCTTGGCCCTTCATACTGCTTTCCACCAGGTAGATGTGGAGTCACATGCCGAGCTCTCGTATAAAAAAAAATAAAAAATACCCACTATATCGGGTAAAATACTGTTACTGGAAAATTTTTCTTCTATACTCCAATCTATGGTATTGGAGGGAAGTTTCAGTGTCGTGAGGTCGTGTTTTTTTTAATTTATGAAAAAACTCATTTTTTATTCTACATATATATGTAGGTACGGTATAAACAAAATACATGCAATGCAAATAAATAAAACTACATTAGATTTGTATAATGTTTTAATAAAAGAAGAAATATCGATAATTCGGCGTACTAGATATCGTTTTTTTTGTAACTTTGAATCCCATCCCTTACGGAATTACATTGGATTGTGTGTGACACCGGTGTTAACTTAACTAACATCAACTCCAAGCAAGGTTCGTGTCAATGTCAAGGTGACATTAAAAATATATAAAAGAAACCAATTAAAGTGAGTTCAAAATAAATTATGTTGTACTCGTAAAATTTAATTTTATAATTATAAAAACTAATATAACTGCACTTCACACTTCACTTCGTCTTTATTAACAATCCATTATTAGTTCCAAATAAATATTATTGTTAAATCTTTGAAACCCCAAAATGTTTTAGAGGAATTGTTTTAGAAGAAGAACAGGTTTGAGGTTAACAACACATCGTTAACAGTGTGTTCGTTTACTACTGTTTTTCGCTTAAAGCGCTTAGGCTTTAAGCCAATTTAATCAGACGTCAAAGTACTCAAAACGAAGCAAAGCAATCGCAGCGTTTGCAGGGGAACTCGAACGGTTTTATATTTATAAATAAAAATCATTAAAAAAATCATAAGAGAATACAAAATAGTGTTGTTAAGTGAAAGTGAGGGAACAATAAAAAAAAATAAAAAAAAAGTATTTGATATACAATTGTGACCACAGATAATTTACTTTGATTGCACTACTCGTATTTTTAAAGCGTTCGCAGCGAATTCGATGACGTAATTTGCTTTTTTCTGTGACGTCATCAAAAATCCAAAGCAAAACGAAGTATTAAAAAAACACCTGTCAAATAAATTTAAGCTAGCTTTGTAAGCCTATTTAAGCAGTACTCAAACGTACCATAAATTAATATCAGTGTCGAGTAACGACACTGATGACATCAGATCTATATGCCGTGTTACAGAACGCAGCTAATAAAAAATGGTTTTTGGTAGTGGGGAAAAAATGATTTCCTACAAATCATTTTTTCCCCACACGATTTGTCGAGTGCACGCAAAATTTAAAGTGGTTGACAATTGATTACTGATATGCTATGTGGGCCACTTATAAAGGTTCGGCGGGACACATGTTAAGCTGGTCTAACGTATGACTAAAATAACATCGACTAATATCGATGTGATGATATTAAAAAAAACGGTGTTTTTAATCCCACCTCGTCGTAGCCTATGGTATAAGTCTATATTGTAGACTTATACCATATAGTCGCGATGTTTGGATAGACTCTGTGCGAGAAGCCGGGAAACAAAACTATTAAGTCCTAAGCTTTTCACACGGGTGCCTTACGAACCGCTGAAAAAAACTAAACTATTACTTACTGGTGGCTCTTGTGGTTTCGCTTCAGCGATGAGTTCCCCGGGTACCCAAGGAATGCAATATCTTCGTTGTCTTCTGAACCACTAATATGCCACGTAATTACTATTCACAGATTATTAATAATACTACGTTGAATACCAAATCTTCACAACGCGACAAATCTGACAATTATTTGTAGGCGCCTAAACACATGGCGGACGAAACACTACACACAAAATTAACAATAGAAATTAACTATCTAGGTTGTTAGAACTTTTTCTCAGAACAGAACGACTGATATTTTATTTTTCATTGTGTCAAGAACGAAAGGGCAAAAGGCAAAAATGGGTCTTTTGCCCATACAGCCTTATTAATACCGAACAGACTCAATAACCCAATAAGCTCGCGCCATGCAAACAATTTTGAACTATTATATCATCACATGTGGTGGTGGCTTATTTGGTTAACCACAGACTTAAAATTATTTAGGTCCCTGGTTCAAAACCCGGTGTGTACCAATGAGTTTTTAATCTAAAAAAATATGTACATTTTTTAACAACACCACTATAGTGCCTCGGAGAGCATGTTAAGCTGTCGGTCCCAGTTTCACTATACCAACTTGTGAAACTGTTTATCTATTTGAAAACTGTGACGAGCTACGAAAAGGTGGGGAAAAAACCTAACACTGGTAAACCTAGTACTTGTAACTAACTACCTATTATTACTAGTGTAAATTAACATGTTGACTAGGTCACCATGTCTTGCTAGAAATAATAGAAACTTCCATAATGAATTTAAAACTCTGAGAATCCGAAAAAAGCAACTGGTCTCATGGTCACCCTACAACTTATGAAAACCTGAGAGGCAGCCGCGCGTCCGGCGCAATTTTTGACTGAATGACGGCAAAATGTAATTGACTGCAGCCACGCCGTGAATCAGGTAGGCACGCAATTTTAGTGAGTGGCTATCTGTGACATATGTCACAGATAGCATTTTATTATATGATTTTTAAATGTAAATGACAAATCTGTACATTTATTTTATTTAAAAAAAGGTGGATTATCTAAATAGGCTATATAATAATAATCTATAATTAATAGAATTTGTGTATTGTGTACAAATAACTTCTTAATCTTATGATTTATGTACATTTTTTACACCACTTTTAACGTTCCTTCGAGCGGGCACGTTAAGTACATAGGAAAAGGATTCGCATACTCGAGCGTCAAAAAACATAAATGTTGTTTTAGCGATAATAAAGTATTTTTTTTAGAAAAAATAGAACACGGAGGTGTAGATTTTACTTACTCGATCCTAATTACATAATTTATATATAAAAAATGAAAGTTTTGAAATGACAACTAAAATAATATTTTTAGAATCATAAATCAAACTTTGTGTATCTTTACAAAAGTTAATAGATTTTTTATAAAAGGATTATCTAATTGGCATCGAGTAAGTAATATTTACACCTATAAAAAGATTATCTAATTGGCATCGAGTAAGTAATATTTACACCTATACGTTCTTTTTTTACAAAAAAGAAACTTTGATATCACTGATATCAACATTTACACGTTTTTAGACGTTCGAGATCGCGAATCCTTTTCCTGGTTTCACTTGTGAAACTATTTTTAAATAGGATGACTGATCTAGTAGCATTTATGGGCGCGCCGTAAGGAACCCGTACATATTGTAGATGTCAGTTTGTTTGTAAAGGCAACATATATAGACCGTTGGACCAATTTTAATTAATTTTATTTTGTTGGAACGTGGAAAGTACATGTACATTTTTTTACTCTTCATTAGCCTAGGTTTATCTGAAATAAATATTTTTGACTTTGATATCCTAGTAATAAATAAAAGCTAAAAACGCCTTATTAAAAAAAACAAGTATTAATTATGGGATAAGCTAATAAACTATTAAATTAAATAAAAAAAAAAAAAAAAAAAATACCAGTCAAAATAAGCCAATCACCAAATAGAATCATATTTGAAAAAAGAGTATCTGATTACTATTTAAATTCATAGGTAGTTTTTATTTATCTTTCATTATTCTATTCCTTTCCACTTTGTTACTTCTCCTTTCTCATTTTGTAGTTGGTAGTATTGTGTATATGTAGTTTATGAATGTATATATATCTATACTAATATTATAAAGCTGAAGAGTTTGTTTGTTTGTTTGTTTGTTTGTTTGTTTGAACGCGCTAATCTCCGAAACTACTGGTTCGAATTGAATAATTCTTTTTGTGTTAAATAGTCCAGTTATCAAGGAAGGCTATAGGCTATATAACATCACGCTACGACCAATAGGAGCAAAGATATAGTGGTAAATGTGTAAAAAAACGGGAGAAATTATTTCATCTTTGAAGCCTTCCGTTGCGTGCGCCGTGAAAACGGTTCAAGATACACAAAAAATATGTATTAAAGAATAATAGCTCTTTTAATGATCTAAAAAACAGTCCGCGAAACGAAGTCGCGAGCACAGCTAGTAAGATATATTTAAGTAGTGTATAATAGATTGTAAGTATTTTCTATAATATTCACTGGTTTATATACTCAGTTACTGTATTGCACCTACCTCACTTATTAACTGCTTTTATTGTCCCGAAGGTTTGACTGGTAGAGAATGCCTAGCGGCATTAAGTTCGCCTTTGTATTTTGTATGCAATAAAGATTTAAATAAATAAAGAAAAAATAACTAAACTCAAGCATAACTCTCCTCAAAAATTCAATGTAATAATAATAATAATAAAATTGTTTATTTCAGAAAAAAGTTACATAACAAATAATGTTCCTACTTTAGGTTCCCCTGTTTTGTGGTAAACTGGCTCTTTAGTTACAATGCTACATAAACAACAAATAACAATCAATTTGAATATATTTATGTTTTATGTCAAATCATGTGTATATGTTTATATATATGCAGGAGTGAATACGTGACATACATACATATCATCACGGGTGTTTTACGGCGCCCGAGACCGCCCAGACAGCCCCAGGGTACCCAGCGGAGGGATTTTAATGCTACGACGAGGTCGTCGAACCCGATGGTATGAGCCTACACCGAACAAGTGGCTAGCTCGCCGCGATATTTTGAATAGACCCATCTATAAACAGTTTCACAAGTTGGTATAGTGAAACCGGGACCGACAGCTTAACGTGCTATCCGGGGCACTATAGCGATGTTGTCAAACAAATGTAGATACACTTTTAAATTAAAAACTCATTGGTACACACCGGGATTAGAACCAGGGTCCTAAGTGTTTTTTAATGCAAGGTCTAACCAACTTGGCCACCACGTATATTTAAATACGTGAGTTTAGTATAATAATATGTTAGGTATATACCTATATATATGAGTGCGTGTGTGTATGTATGTGTGTGTGAATACGCATATTTTAAATGTAAATGTGAAATTACGTTTTTCCGAGCACAAATTTTACCATTCTTGGTCCATGTATTGCACTCGGGTGAAATACGCGGGCACTGGTCCCGACTCCCGAGCCTTTCCAAACAACTGTCTGTTGAAGCGGATCAATCGTTCGTTTATGTAAAAGCGCCTAGGGGGAGCCCCCTTCCACACAAGAGAAGTGGATGCGGCGTTCACTATATATTTTGCTATCGATAGTTTATTTGCTATCGATAGTCGATAGAACCTTGTTTTCTTGAGAAGGGTGTAAATAAATAATATATAAGTAGGAAATGGGTATATGAGGCCCAACTGGCCCAGAATGTGTTACTTTTATATACAACAGGGCTTATGAGCTTTGTAGCCCAAACCATCTGGATTAATTATACGCATGCCAAAGGATGCCATTCGGTTGCAAATGCCTGTATAAAGATACGATTGCAGTTGTGGAGGTTCTTATATCAACCAAACCAAGCGCGTAATTGCTTAATGCTTTAAAGATTATGTCGCAGCTCTGTAATAAACCACCACATATACAAGCCAGCGGAACCTTATAGACGAGGATCCGAACCGTTTTTGGATGAAACTACATAATCCAATGATGATGAGGCACTTTGTATATTGTTACAAGATAACTTAGTATCATTATCAGATGATTTACAGGAGTGAGCTCGGGTAATGACCGTGGCTATAAAAAAGTACGGTCTATGGCTACAATTACAACTCTCCTACTAGTTTTAGAACTCTTATTGACAATGATTATCTGACTATAACCCAGTGGCGTGCACAGGATTGCCTAAGTTTTCCTTCTAGGAAAACTTATGCCTAAGTTTTCCTTCTAGGAAAACTTAGGCAACCAAAATTAATACGGAGTGAATAGTACAAAAAATAGCAGTAGATGGCACTAGTACCATATCGTGATAGTACCACAAAAACAACTATAGATGGCGCTATTTGAAATACAAAGTGTCAATATTATTCACAAAATATACCTAATAGGTTTTTAATATGATTTTATTACCAAATTTCTATGGCCTTTGTGCCTATATGAACTGCACGCTACTGCTATAACCGTGTCACTTCGTCGTTGTCTCACTCAAGTCTTGGAGCTCATATCGTTTAGCTACACCTGTGCCCATGCGGTAAACCTGTTAATGGGCTTGGGTATTATGGGATTTCTTGTAGTTAAAGTGCTGGCCGCTTGGTCCAAAAGGCTCTCGTCACCGCTGGAGTACCTGCAATCCTTGCCTATTGGGATTGTGCGCAGCTATGAGAAGAGACCGAATGGTATAACTATTTGACCATGGAAACTCGGCAGATCACTAGTGTGTCATCGGCAACATGACACATTTAAATCATCTCACTTTCAAATCAACTTCAATTCTAAATAACTTGACGATTTTCATTCGACCTCAAAAAAATTATAATATAGAATGAACATGTTCGGTATTGATAAGGCTGTATAGGCAAAAGCCCCTTTTGTCTTTTCGTTCTTGACACAAGGAAAAAAAGAAACTACGAGACGTGCTGTTCTGAGTAAAAATTTTGCGGCCGCTTATAATCTAGATAGTTATTTTTTATTGTTAATATAATTGTGTGTGCCATGTGTTTAGGTGCCTACAAATAATTGTCAGATTTGTCGTGTTGTGAAGTTTTGGTATCCAACGTAGTATTGTTAATAATCTGTGAATAGTAATTGCGTGGCATGTTAGTGGTTCAGAAGATAACGAAGATATTGCATTCCTTGGGTACCCGGGGAACTCGTCGCTGAAGCGAAACCACAAGAGCCACCAGTAAGTAATAGTTTTTTTCAGCAGTGCGTAATGCACCCGTGTGAGAAGCTTGGACTGAATAGTTTTGTTTCCCGGCTTCTCGCACATTTCTGGTAGCAGAGCGTGGTTCGTACACATGCTTGCACATTTTTTTAGTGGGTTTTTTTTATTTACCCATCTATGCACATTTTGATAGCGTGTATCCTCAAAATATTTGACTCTAGCTCAGTTTAGTAACTGGTTTGTTTTGTTGTAGCATTTGGTTTGGAGCAATCATAAATTCCTCCAACGGTACACCTTTATTTATTATAATTTTAACTTTATGTGACTTGCCTATGCTTTGCTACCTTTCTTAGCGTCAGGCAGGTCAGGTTAGTTTGTTTAATATACCTAGTGCAGTTCCAGCATAATTAAGTAGGTTGTTCATTTAAAATTAAGTTTTTTCCTTATTATTAGGGTTAGGTAGGTAAGGTTTTTAAATTGTTTTATGTTTCCCTTAGTAAAGGAACTTAAAAATTGTTTTAACTACAAAACTAAAATTCATTTTGAATTGTTGCAAAATAAAAACAAAACTTTATTTTGTGTTTATTTGTAAGTTTTTTAGACATACCTTTAAATTGTGTTCGCCTACTTATTGTAATTATGTCTGTCAATAAGAACTCAAAGAAGATTAAGGCTGTCTTAAGGTGGCTTACATCCGCTGTAGATTTGGTGGACAGACCTGTGGCCTTATTCCAAGCTTGCAACCGCTAATCACGACAAGACGTTGCGCAAACTATAAATATGGAAATATAAGCTCTATTCCAATGGTTATATAGTATGTATTAGGTTGGCTATAATAATGCCGCCATCTTGAAATACACGTATTCTTCGCAAGTTTAAACATGTGTGAAGCATTGTAATTTCAACTTTATAATTAACAGGATAGAACTTATATTTCAATACCCGTACTTTACGCAAAATGCGTGACGGTGAACGTCTCAAAACTCGGAATAAAGCCCCTGACCGTTCCGCTGCTCTTTTGGTGCGGTTCGAAAAGATCTTAGAGTATGAGCAAGAGTTATATAGGGCCTTTGAGGAGTTTTTTGTTTTGAACCCCGCAGAGGATGAGTCCCATGCAATGGTCACTTGTGACTATGAACGTGCCTTGGCTCATAGACATCATTTCCGAGAAGGTTCGCGGGGGGATTAGTAAGTCGCATAAGATGGGCCCCGAGCCAGTTTGTTCTTCTCCCGGGCTTTTGAGCAGGTTGCCTACCCTTGACCTCCCACCATTTGACAGACGACTTGATGCCTGGGTAGGCTTCCTAAATCTATTCGAAAGTCTTGTGCACGGGCGGGGGGACCTCACCTCTAGCCAGAAGATGACAATTTGGTTGTCCTCATTGAGAGGAGAGGCTCGTGACATCGTCCAACACCTACCCGTGACAGACGAAAATTATAAGATTGCGCGTGAGCTTCTGATCAAGCGGTATCAAAATATTAGGTGTTTAGCTAACACTCATATTAACCAAATATTAGGGTTGCCTATAGTTGGTAAGGCACATGATTTGCGTAGGGACCTCTTGAACCCGTTGATGATTGCAGTGAATGCCTTGCAGTGTCTCAACCTACAAGTCGATTCTTGGTCATTTATATTACTTAACATTGTGCTCGGGAAGTTGTCCGCCAAACTTAAGCTGCGCTTTGAACATAGCGTGGTAACAGCATTGATTACCTACCATTATACCAACCAAATATTAGGGTTGCCTATAGTTGTTTAGGCACATGATTTGTGCAGGGACCCCTTGAACCCGTTGATGATTGCAGTGAATGCCTTGCAGTGTCTCAACCTACAAGTCAATTCTTGGTCATTTATATTACTTAAGATTGTGCTCGGGAAGTTGTCCGCCAAACTTAAGCTGCGCTTTGAACATAGGTTGGTAACAGCATTGATTACCTACCATTGTTCTCAGATTTGTTGACCTTTTTGGAGGAAGAGTGCCGAATAGTGGTTAACTTAAAACTTAAAGAGCAATCCTAAAAGTATGCATGTTCCGGCCAATTTTATATTCCAATTGCCCTCTATATCAAAATTGTAAAGTAATGACTGTTTGTCATATTTGTTTTCTATACAGTATATTAACACAACATTCGTTCACTAAATTAGGTTAAAATTTTACAAATAAACGTCTCAATGACTGGATTTGAAAGAACTTATTATTTAAACACTCGTACGTCAACAATCATTTTTGTTTTTTAGGTCCTTATTTATACAATAAAATCAATAAATTATTAAATGTATATTCCTTAAATAAACAATCTTGTAAGCTAACTCTTCTTAATTGGCTATTAACTCTTAATTATTATGAAACAGAAAATCTTATAAAAATTATATCCTAAATACTTAACTAAGTACCTAAATATAAATATAACTTTATTGTGGATACAAAACAATATTTATCACACATCCTCTCTCACTCACTCTCACATCTACACATTATACTCAAAGAGAGGCTTACTTACACTCACACCTAACATTATATTTTGATTTATTATTATGACTTTGATTTGATTTATTATTTTGACTATTATTATTATTAAGCCTAGTTAAAATTGTATCTCATACTTAATTTTTACATGTATTAATCTGTCATTTATATAACTTGGTGTAATCTCATATTGTAATAATAAAGGAATAAGCCCACTGATGCCTGAGACACAGGTTTTTACCTAATTCAGGCACAGCCGCTTAATCCAAAAATTTTAATGTTTTTTTCTGAATAAAGTTATTATTATAAATATTATTATTATTATTAACTCTACCGGTGCAGGGCGGCCAAGTATTGTTGGCCATCAGATGGTCCGGCCCTCTGTTCAATCACCTGGTCAAACTGGCCAGCGTCCCAGGAGACGGTTTGCTGTGGCCGCTGTTGAAACGCAAAATTGTTTATATTGTAGGGACCTTGGACATTTAGTGCCGCATTGCCCATAATTTTGTAACTTGCGGGTCCAGACCCGACGTGCCATAGCCCGACAGAGGCAATGGTGTTATGTTTATTTGGGCAAGCACCAACAAAAGGATTGCCGTGAATCGCGGCCATGTTCGCAGTGCAGTGGCCGCCATCATCTTGTTTTGTCTGCCAAAATGGGAGGCCGCCAACCTGTTCACTATGAACCCCAGGGTGCTAGGGAGGTACAATCGCCGAGGTTTTCTAATTCCTAACGTATTGAGGACCGGCGTCCCACGCCCCCCCATGTTCGTAGTTAACCTCCCAGGAATGGTAGTCACACCCCCCTCATGGCGGGGGCAATGCTTCGCCCCCTCGTTTTGCTCCCATGGGTCGTAACAAGTGTGCAGCGCAGCTACCTGCTGTAAGGTCTCGTTACCAAAGAAGACCTTCAGGACGACATCCTCATGTTGCCGAGCCAATGCCATGGGACCGATCACATGAGATCCATAATTACCAGTGGATCCCGAACTCGAATGTTTCGGTACATCCGGTTTATGAGGAATAGGTATTTGCTTCTCGCTCACCAGCCGCCACCCAGCCAGAGACTGTAATTTTTTACCTACTGCCTCTGTTTGTGTTTGCAGCGCCTGTATACTGGCCCGAAGCTTCTCGGGGATATTTCGAATATTCTCATGGACTTTCGGCGCCATCAGATTGTCTTGGTGGCCGACATCCGCATGATGTTTCGGCAGACACTCATTCACGAGGATGACAGGCGCTTCCAACTCATTTTATGGCGTGAGAAGCCCTCTGATACCATGCTTGTCTATGAACTGAATACTAACACATATGGTTTGTGGTCTAGCTCATTCGTGGCTATTCGTTCATTGTTGGAGCTGGCGAAGCGTGAGCGTTAAATGTTTCCTCGAGCTTCCGCTATCATGGAAAATTATTTGTACGTTGATGATGTATGCACGGGTGCCTCCAGTGAGAAAGAGGCTTTGATCTTGAGGAATCAATTTATTGGGATAATGAGGGCTGGAGGCTATGAGCTAAGAAAGTGGATATCGAACTCCCCCACTCTCCTGGCTGACTTGCCATTGGAACACCAGCAGGATCCTCTCCTCTTCGAAAATATTGATAATCCTAACATGTTGCCTGTTCTTTGAGTCCAGTACAGGCCAGTCCAGGATATTTTCACCTATGAAATGTGGATCTTTCTCCGCCCAGGATCTGGACTAAGCGCTTGGTCCATTGTAGCCAGAACCTTTGATCCAAGCGGTTGGATTTTTAGCTAAATGTTTCCTCCAGAGACTTTGGACTGCTGGAGTTGGTTGGGACGACCAACTCACTGATACCTTGTTAAAGGACTGGGTTTCCTTTGTTACTTTACTTCCAGAAATTAATGAAGTCTCTTTACCCAGACCTTTCCTTCCAACTGGTAAGTACACGGCGAGCCTCCATGGTTTCTGTGACGCTTTAGAGCGAGGATATGCGGCCGTGGTCTATTTGCGTACTGTGTGTCCTACTGGAAGTGTAACGTCAGTGAATTTGGTCTTAGCTAAGAGCAAAATTGCTCCCCTTCGGACTCGACTTACGATTCCGAAGTTAGAATTGTGTGGGGCTGCTCTTCTTGCGCGATTATTGAATCACGTTTTTGTAACGTTGAGACGCACTGTAGATATTGGTGACGTGTTTGCCTGGACTGACAGCCAGATTGTTCTCTCTTGGCTGAGAGCTGCTGTCCAAACACTCGAAGTCTTTGTGGTCAATTGCGTCCCTCAGATTCAGGCTTCTGAAGCTTCGTTGATCTGGAGACATGTTCCAGGGAAAAAAAACCCTGCAGATGTTGCGTCCAGGGGTTGTGCTGCCACACTCACTTTGGTGGGGCCCTGATTGGTTGACGCATCCTGAGTCGTCCTGGCCTCATGGGCAGCCTTTGTTGATTGATCCAGTACCAGGTCTTTGCGTATTTGCGATGGTGAGGACCGTGGAGTTGGATCCTGAAATTGGGGGCGGGGAATGTTCGGTATTGATAAGGCTGAATGGGCAGATGGCCCTTTTGCCTTTTCGTTCTCGACACAAGGAAAAAAGAAACTACAAGACGTGCTGTTCTGAGTAAAAATTGTGCGGCCGCTAATAACGTAGATAGTTAATTTCTATTGTTAATTTTGTGTGTAGTGTTTCGTTCGCCATGTGTTTAGGCGCCTACAAATAATTGTCAGATTTGTCGCGTTGTGAAGTTTTGGTATCCAACGTAGTATTGTTAATAATCTGTGAATAGTAATTGCGTGGCATGTTAGTGGTTCAGAAGACAACGAAGATATTGCATTCCTTGGGTACCCGGGGAACACGTCGCTGAAGCAAAACCACAAGAGCCACCAGTAAGTAATAGTTAAGTTTTTTTCAGAGGTGCGTAACGCACCCGTGTGAGAAGCTTTGACTGAATTTCTGATTGAATTTATTGATTGTTTTCCGGCTTCTCGCACAGAACATGTACATTTTTTAGAGTTAACACGCTAAATAAGTGTTACGTTTTCGTATTTGTATCTGGATTGAGAGACCTAATTAAAACCAAGCAATATGGCTATGTTTGTATTTAGTAGAAACATAATGTAGAACAACACCACTATAGTGCCTCGGCCTATAGTACCTAGCCACTTGTTCGGTATAGACTCATACTATCGGCTACGACGAGGTGGAATTAAAAACCCCTCCGCTGGGTACCCTGAGGCTGTCTAGGCGGTCTCGGGCGCCGTAAGGCACCCGTGATGATATGTATATGTATGTATAATGTAGAAACTTATTTATAAAATCTTTAGAGGTTTCTAGATTTAGTGATCCTTCGGATCACCATGTTAGGACAAGTAGAAGCAAAAGTTTATGCCAGCTTTATCGCACAGAAATTCTAAAATTCATGAATTATAAAATTTATATCCACCAAGTCCTGGTATTTAAACTATTTGTGTAAGATTGGATTTTATTAGATTTTCAGATTCCAAATTTACCCATAGAGCAAGTTGGGTCGGGTGACCATGTTTTTTTTTATTGGGTCCCGGTATGAACCCATACCAATCCAGTAAACCTTCAGACTGATTCCGAAACAAATTTTCGTGTTTTCTAAGACCAGTAAACACATAGACTGATTTTAAAAAAATCTTCTAAGTGTCTCCTGAAAAACAATTGCTTTTCATCAGCCAAGATTAAGGTCAAACGCTAACACTGTTTGTAATAAAATTAAATGTAATATATTTGTTTATTCTATTGACAGTATACTTTTTTGAATGTAAATAATGCCATATAACATTTACAATAATCAATTTATTTATTTTGATATAAACAAATTTAATATAAATCTTAATAGGATAGCATTAAACTACCTTTAAAAGCACAAAAATATATTACTACTTTGGTAGTCAATCCGCAACATATTTTAGTAGTAATAGTTTTAAGTAGATATTAATGATGTTGTGCAGCCAATTTTAAACTTTTCAATTGCCGATGAATCCCGTCCCTTACCATCTTATAAAAGCGAGTCTGCTCGCTATTTCTCACTCAGTACAGGCACGAAATTTGATCCCGCCTCGCTTCGCTTTATTGTTTCACTTAGACTAGGTTGCAAAGTACTCCTTCACAGGTTTCTATAAACTTAAAAGAACTCCTACAAGTTTGTAAGATGTTTGTACTTACTCTGTTACAAAATATTTATTTATTGTACAAAGTTTGCAATAATTAAATATTTTGTATATTAATAAAACATAGTCGTACCATCACAGGGTGACTCACAGACGGTACCGTCTAGACGGCCTTAGGTTAGTACAAAGCAATATGGTTTTATTCCCACATAATAATAATTGATGGTATTCTGATTTATCAGAAATTAAAGGCGCATAATACAAAGTAACAATTTATTTAAGCAAGGTAAAATCTTTTAACTATCACTTTATAAAGTTGACGGATTTATGCAAAATAGTTTAAACATGTTTTGATCATGATGCTTAATCAACCGTCCGCGTCATGCTATAAACTCGCCATAAAGCTATTTAGTTTATTCATATTTCTTAAATTTACAAGATCAAAAATTTAAAAATATATATATATTACTTTTGAATCTTTTATGTCTCTATACTATAATATTCTTTTCTTTAATCTTCTATTTCAGTTTCTCCATATTATAGCTGCAATAAAAACGTAAATTTAGAACACATTTTTTTATATAAAATAAGCTATTTAGTTAGCGATCTATCATTAAATCGTAATAGCTATTTATTGTGTATAAGTAAAATTGTGGTATGAATCCTAACAAAAAATAATTGTATATTTATAAATAAAATTTATTACCAAACATAACAGAAAGAGTTCTGTTATGATAATTCAATAATAGATAGAGATCTACTATTGAATTTCAGGCTTCATGGGCCGACACGATGGGGGCTTTTACGGCCCTCTTCCTGGCTAACAAATAAACCGAGCGACTTAATAACTTAATTGTATAGAAAATACCGCCTCCGTAGACTAGTGGTAGCGCCGTTGGCATCTGTAATATAAACCCAGCTTTCAAATTATTGAAAGCTGGGTTATATTACAGTTATGTTAAAGTACCTACTCGATCTTTCCAGATTTTCAGTATTTAAGCCAAGACGTTTTCAGGGTTCGATTAATATATCACTTTATTAAAAGTGGATATTTTTCATGTCCATATTATTTTCAATATTTCTAGCTGAAAAGGTTCCAAATAATTTTAAAATTTTCTGACATCCAATTTCCAAGACTTCCAACTTTAGCGTAAAGCGTAGTTTGCACCTATCAATTTATTTTCAAAGAAAAGTTACAAGTTTCGTTCAACCTTCCGTTACATATACGAGTATTCCGGGATATTAACTTTCCTCAAAATTCATCTATCCTTACAAGCTACTCGGTGCTACTAAATTTCCAATTCCTAACTTTAGTAGTTTCGGCTGGGAGACGATGATTAAAAGTTAGGATAACCTCCAATATATCTATGTGGGAATAATCCTTCAGAGGAAATATGTTTTTATTTCGTTTCATAAAGTTTACGTTTTACCCAATCCATAATACGATGTAAGAAATCTATGTGAAAAACATTAAAATAAAGTGATTAATTCTGCGACAAACGCTAATCGAGTATTATTGGAAGTGCGAAAGCAAATTTTGTATGGAGAACGCGGAGATCGCGATTACGAATGCCGAGCGTTAAGTTTTTTAATTTTTATCCCAAAATTTGAAGATGTTCGTGTGACGTTGTATGAAACTAATTATCGCTATATAGGCAAAATCGTTTTGTTTGTTGATGAGAAGTGATATACTAATAGGTAAGTATATGAAATAATTTCATTGTCAGTTGGATTATGATTCGTTCGTTAAATACCCCATGGTATTGAACGGAGAATAAAGACATTGTTTCCTGCTACAGAATTATTTATCAATTTCCGATTGCATAGAATATTATATTTGAATGAATAATATAATGGAAAATATATGAGTACCTAAAATATTATACTTGCATGAATAAACATTTAAACATAATTATATTTGAGTACTATTAATCTATTTAAATTCTTTGAAGATAAAAATGCAATGTTTTTTTTTTTACTTTCTAACCTAACCCACGACCCTCGCTTTCGCGGCAAGGTACTTAACCACCGAGCTAACCATGTTCCTGTTACCCTCATATTTTTTTTTATTGCTTTTTACTTATTTATGTTACAGGCAATCTGTATAATACGGTATATACGTCCTCTATGTTCATATAAAAATGGTTCGCGATAGTTCCATTGCCTTGTTCCATGATGGAACTATGCCGGCTAAGTTGTAGTAGATGCGGTTACGAAATGGGTGGCGACATGGACGTATTTGCATTACGAGTCTATTTTAATATCGTCGCTGCTTTATCGTCAAAGCAGTTGCCCGTTTCGTAACCGCACCAAGAAAGGGGGCTACCAAATATTTCACAATAATTTCATATGGGAGGATTATATTAAATGTTTTCTACATACATACATATCATCACGGGTGCCTTACGGCGCCCGAGACCGCCTAGACGACCCCAGGGTACCCAGCGGAGGAGTTTTTAATCCCACCTCGTCGTAGCCGATGGTATGAGTCTACACCGAACAAGTGGCTAGCTCGTTTTCTATCTTCGTAAAATGCTCGTTCTTTATATCTATGTGTTTTTTTTTAAATATAAAAACTTGATTACTTAATGTGATTATAAAATATATTTTTAAATTCGAGTAAAGTATAATATTCGGCGATGGCTCTATAATATTTTATTTTCAATATTTCTTATGAGTTTTTTCATAAATTCAACCTTTGTATCACATTGGTTTCCGAGAAAAATAAAAAAAAAGTAATTTTTATTTTGGATTTCGAAAATATTGGCTAAAATAAGAAACTTATTTCGATTTTATCAATTTAAAAAAACAGGTTTTTAATATATTCATATTTCAACATTTTAATCATGAAGCTAAAAGAACGCGCCTCGCGCGCGGACGGGCACGGTTTTTACCTTCATGATTTTAATCTATTATTTTTGTGATACGTCATTATCACGTTAGGAAAGAAAAAGTGAAATGAAAATTTGGGTCCGATAATACTCTACAGTTTATTAAGCGGCATACGTGTTTCTAGAAACTTATCTTCTATACAAGAAATCTTGTGAATCTTTATTATTGTCATTACCTATAAGAATAGCAATAATTTTTTTAAATAATACTTTTTTACTATTACCATGTTGTAAGATACATAGACCATATATTATATAATATTAAAATTCATTTAATAAAGCATATCGCACCACATTGGTACTACCATTACACTAAAGATATAATTAACTATCTCTGTAAAATTTAACTTGATCGATGACCGAAGCCACTGCATTTAAAAAGGCAGTTCCTTCTTTTTTCTTTTTTAGGAAGAAAAGAATATTCACGATATTTTTCAACAAAACAATTACTAAATTACGTATTTTATCAAATTGTAGAAAATCAACTGAATTACCATTTATTTACTTTTTATTTGAAAGCATTTAAGAGTTTTATTATTTATTTCAGAGGTTGCTTTTTAAACTAACTAGGGTTGGGCAAATAGCTAAATTTAGATTTTTTATTTTTATCGATACAATATATAGGCAGATAGGAAAGAATTAAAAAATAATAAATTATTATTTTGTAGCCCAGCCGGAACCCAACCCTACAGCAAGGGGGTTGAGACCGACTGACCGCGACAAGTACCCAGAAAGTAGAGTCCCTGCTCACAGGTAACAGGATAAACTCTATCCGGCTCTCGGCCTCGTCGAACAACCGGGGTCTCTACTACTCTTGTCGGTCACAAGAGTAGTAGAAGTCGATGTCATCATTTTCAGACTCACTATCGCTGGAAGAATCTCCTATATTAAATATCAATTCATTGTCTCGAAAATTGTCGAAGTTAATAGATCGATCTTTTACTATACGATCTTTGGTATATATTTTAATCGATTCACTGGATTACGTATGACCTATCAGTTTCAAATCTTCAGATTAGCGAAAATTAGTATCGAATGGCTGTATTGATATGTTTTCATTACAACTTAACATGCGCAACACCATCCGCAGTAGACTCAAAAACATTTGAAATTAATTTTAATGCTTATTTTTTCATGTTATCAAAAGATTAATCGATATTTAGTATCGACAGCATCACATCACTAGAAATAAATATCATAATAGCTGTCATCGATCAAGTTAAATTTTACGGAGTATAGTGCGAAAAAAAATCGCACTAGTTCCATCATGGAACTAGGCAATGGAACTACTCTGAACAAACCAAAATATTATTCCCCTGAGGTAAGAAGGCTAGCGTGTCGATATATGATCCCGGCACCGCACCGCATAAATTCCTAGAATCGCAGTCAGTGCTTACAAAGATCATAAACGTACCTATAGATGGATGCAGAAATCAGAACAAACCTATAGAGTAAAAAAATATAGACAGTAAATAAAAATAAAATAAACATAAACTACTCGCTTCTGTACATTAATATTAAGTTTGTCGTTTTGTTTGTGACTAAATGCCACTCATTGGATTCAAAATTGATATACCTACAGAAAGAAGAAGCTTTATTGGGATCCGCGCAACTTCGTCTGCGCAACTTTAACCGTTTACAGCGTACGCTCCTAAAAGGAATAATTTTCCCCGTTTTTGCAACATTTTTCATTGTTACTCCGCTCTTATTGGTCGTAATATGGTGTTATTGTAGCCTAGCTTTCCTCATAAAATGGGCTATCCAACACTAAAATAATTTTTCATTTAAAACCAGTAGTTCCTGACATTAGCGTGTTCAACCAAACATACAAAAACTCTTCATAATATTAGTATAGTTTCATTTAGGAGAGCAAATAGTCTGTTCTCAAAGTTATTGGCTTCGACACCCGAGACTCCAGTAGTCTCCACCGCAGTGAGCTTTAGCGGCAGCCTCAGCAGCCACCCCCGATGGTAGGCTCATCGCAAGCATTTAGATGGGAAACCGCAAATGTGTCGACACAGATAACGTCCCAAATGAGACTACGGCCGCTCTGCCAAGGTACTAATGTCAAACATCTGGGCGTTTCCCAACTAATCCACTCAACCCGTGGGGCTCTAAAATCCTAAGAGTATTTGTTGAGAAAAGTGCGCGACGAGAAATATCATTAAGGCTATGGTGACGAGATAACCTCTAAGCACTTCTACTACAACTTAAACCATGACGACCACACGCTAAGACTTGCACTCCTCATACGGATATATTATGTTGCTGGCAAATTTCGGATCCTAAATGTAATCTAATCTGGAATAGCTATTCTCAGTTTTGCTTTAATATTACAAACATGTTTCTATCTAAAATGGTAAATTATATTGTTTAAATTATTACACCAATTGAAAGCTTTAGGTACTATCAGCGAGGAACATGGTCTGTATTTTATTTGCCAATATATTTTTAATTAAATTTCGGGTTAAATCGGGGCATAGCTAGTTCTGTAATAGAAGTCTTTCCCATTTACCTCCAATTCTTCACCTTTTTTTTTCTTTGCGAACAGAACCTTGAGCTCTATTTTTTTGAAAACAAAAAGAATATGTATATAGTACTTCAGTAATATAGGGTATTGACGTAGCACTTTGGCGTATAATCATAAAACTTGACAGAAAGTTAGGTTTTACGGAACAATTAAATAAAAAAATCCGAAAACTTTCCTCCATATTCAGAAATCTTCTAAGGGGCAGCAAATACACTTACGGATGCCAAAATCTAGTTAAAAAATGCAAATGCACAACTATATTTCCAGTCATCAAAAAGGCTTTCCATACTGTATTGATTCCACTACTCCTAAAAAAAAGAAAATATAGTACAGCTGGAAAACTGTAGAAATCCCAAACCAAATTAAAGTAATGCACAATAAACGTTATTATTCCGAAAGCAAAATTCTGTATAAGAACTTTCATAAAACTATATTACCTGAAAAATAAACATACAGTTATACGTGGACTATAACTAATATAAATACTATATTTGCAGTAAATGTTATTATTATATAGCTCCCTATCTCTATAAAAAGACAAACAAAACTCTCTGTTAAGTAAAATTGATAAAGTTTAAATGAAAAGCGTTCTATTTGTATGGCTTATATTCAAGCTTTATTGCAGCACTGAAAACATCCTAAACGGTTATAACGGCAAAATAATAAAATTCTAAATATAAAAAGGTAAGTGAGCGAGACAGAAGATAGTTAGCTTGTCTAAAATTGTATACTCGTACGTTAGTGATTAATACATTCAATGATTTGTCAAAAAGAAAAAAAATACGAATATAGTATTAAATATTAAATTTTCGCACTTGTAAAAAGAAGTTTGGTCAAATTTTATTCATTAGTAGGCACACCTGAGTCGGGACGAGAAGCTAGCTTGAAATAAAAACTAAAGCTGTAAAATGGCCAACACCATATTCATTATTTCTGATAAAAACCTCTAGCGTATTATGATTAATTGCTTCATCTGTCGATCAGTTGCAATTTTATAACTTATTATATTTTTCGTTTTAGTCTGTGGGTTTACGTGTATTCAGAAATACACGTAAACTACTAAATACTAAAACAGTAAATATTCAAACCTACTTTAAAATAATTCAGAAGGTTACATCGATTTTTTGTTCAGGTGGTAGGCCTTTCAGGGTGCGGTTGCGAAATTGGCAGTAGGTTTGATGATAAAGCAGCGAGAATATGAAAGTAAACACGCAATGAAAATGCATCAATTTGGAACCGTATTTTTGAGCGATCAACGCTTTTAACCAAAAATGTATTGTTTGACTCCATTCATGGTCTTAATAGGTTCTTGCCATCAGGTATATACAAAGTCATGCCGTGCTCCAATTAAATCTAAACTTTGCACCATTTATTTAACTTAAAATCAAAAATATTTTACAATAAACAGTTTCAAATAAAACAATAACCTTGCCCGTGTGGAATGGTGGCAAGAACACTGGCTGCATTCCCTCGCTGTATCGCAATGCTGATTCTTTGAGCGAGGAATGAGCCAGCCCTCTTATCACCAGAAAAGGCGATTAAGCGCGGTGTGATTTCATTTATAAAACTTTTTGCGCTGGAACTCCATGGGCCCTGCATCTCAACTGCAAACGGCACAAATATCTAAACTAATTATATTTTTTTATTTTTGAATAATACGAGAAATTGTTCTCTAGTTGTTGCACGACTGGGGAGATAGGGAGTTCCCATTCCCTTTCTCCCCAGCGCTCGCAGTTTGGGCACAGTATATAATTGTTTGAGTATCCTCACCCCCAGTTTTCTACCTTTGCCTGCAAATAGAATCGAGGTTGGATACTTTGTGTAACATTCTAGATTTTATTCGCTTCGAGAAATCTCTAGCGAAAACATTATTTAACAGCAATTATTTAAACACTTAAATGCACTGTAAACAAAAGTTATGTACAAAGGCGAACTTAATGCTTAAGGTATTATCTACCATGTAACTTTTAAGATTATGTACGATTATTATATTGTGTCTTATTTAAGATAGCAAATATAATTCCTGTTTTTTTTTATATTTACACGCACATGAAGTTTCGGGCACCAGTTAGTTCTTACTAACTATAATATAACTTGACTCTGGCTACTCATAGCACAAGTGTTACTAGTATGGTAGCTAGTGAAACATGTTCTTGTTAAACACAATTGAAATTTATTTATTTTTAAGATAGGCGTTGCATTAACTTTTGTCGTTGACCGTGTGTACAACAATCATTAAACTTTTTAGTGAAACTACTACTTGCCTACTTTGCAAATATAGTAGGGTGGTACTGTGCCCGAAGGTATGGTTTACTTCACTCTCTTCGGTCACCGTACCCAATTTCTTAGGGTAATTCCTTAGATCCTTCTTTTAAACCACTTTTATAAGTTTTATAAATTTATTTCTATTCGCTTTATTCTCCTATAGAATATAACATTCCTGCAAAGCTATATAAACTCAAACTGTGAGGATTAATTTCACTCTTTTTATATTAAATTACTCCATCACACTTCCATCGTTTGCGCTCTATCGATCTCTCGTCCGAATCGCCGTTCCTTCTATTTGTTCTATTTCCTTCACAAAATGTCATAAATGTTCAAATAAGAAAACTAACATTTTAAATGGCCAGTAGTAGCCTTACTCTATAATAGAGAAGGTACCTAATATATTTGCAACCTATTTATTCTACTTACTTGGCAAACTTGTTGCACTGCGATAGGAGTCGCGTAATACAAAATGTGCTATAATAGCACTTCCAGTATTTCTCCACTACTAGATATATGAAAGTTTACTTTAAGTCATAGAATTAAAATAGTATTTTGCCGCTCATTATTCCAATCTTTTGGTTGAAAATATTATATATATATATATATCTTCACGGGTGCCTTACGGCGCCCGAGACCGTCTAGACGGCCCCAGGGTACCCAGCGGAGGGGTTTTAATCCAACCTCGTCGTAGCCGATGGTATGAGTCTACACCGAACAAGTGGCTAGCTCGTCGCGATGTTTTGAATAGACTCAATAACCCATCTATAAACAGTTTCACAAGTTGGTATAGTGAAAACCGGGACCGACAGCTTAACGTGCTTTCCGAGGCACTATAGTGGTGTTGTCAAACAAATGTACATAAATTTTTAAATTAAAAACTAATTGGTACACACCGGGATTCGAACCAGGGACCTTAGTGTTGGTTGTAAGGTCTAACCAACTCGGCCACCACGTATATACTCGGCCACCAAGTATATAAAACATTTTTTTTTTAATATGAACTTTAATAATACGTTTACATACAATTACCATCACAAAAATATCGTTGATAATTTAACTCTCGTTTAAATATGCATATTTATTCGTCTTGAAGGTACCTAGGAAAACTTTTTTCAGGTAAATCCTATAGTCATGTAATAATAGTAAATTAAGTTCTGTCCAAGTTTTATGCAAAGGTCTGTTAATTTATTCTTGTGGACTTGGGATTTCGTAGATTAATACTCAGTAATACCTTTTATTGAATATGACCGATTTCTATCTGGCTAAAATAAAGTGGTCAGTGTGGGAAAGATAGTGTTGCGAGCAAGAGGTTCGGGGTTGTTAGTCTATTTACTGGTATTTGCACTGTATCACTTCAAGTCACTGGTTCACTTTAGCACTCTTCCCATTCGATTCAAGACTCGCTTAAGATGGACTTAAATTAGTTAACGTGCCAATTTATATTTGTTAGCAAATCATCGTGATTATTTATTTCGAGAAGGTTCTATTGAACGTAAACAAGTAAACAACAACAAATAATTATTTTGTAAAAAAACAGTAGGTCTAGTTTATTCTACCGTTATTTAGACAACTTTAAAACTTTTTCGAAACGTCTTTAGCTAACTACAAACTACTAGAATGTTCTTCCAAATGTCTAGTTCTAGATCTTTCGCGTGTTCGATCTTTTCGTATGATTGCTAACCATTTGTAATAAACAAGAAGAACATTTTCAGTAAGTGTGTAACAATACCGGATTGGGAAAGAAGTCATGAACACATTCTCTTTGTGCGCAAATTCCCATAATGACAACTTTTACATAACGTCACCTTCTAATAATAACGACTTTACTATAGTGCCTACATTTATAATAAATAAATTAATGATATATTTTGGAACTTAAGGCTCAGGACTTTTTTTTTTCAAAACTCGAATCGCGTCGCAACTAAAACAGTATGCAATATTGACAGCATACATATATGAAATATACTTACCTACTACTCTATATGATAGCCTGCCTGGTGGATATTTATTTTATTAAAATTGAACACGACGACCGTAGATTTTATTCGTATCTAGGCAGGGTTTAATCTAAAATGCTCCTGTGAAATAAAATTCTTTAATAAGTATGTCTCTGGCAAAGTACGAATTTCATTTTCACCTGACTCAAAATACTTCGTATTATTACTTACGCCATGATTTCAAAACCTGCCTTAAACTTCTAGCTGTTAAAGTTTTGAGAACTTTTGTTTGTGACTGCAGATTTCTTGTTAAAATATACTTACTTTCTTGATTTCAAAGAACTTCGAAAGCACGAAAACATAAAAAACAAACTTGTGCTTATAGAGCATCCTTTACCCTTGTAGCTACAAGGTCTACTTTTTATTGTTCAGTACTGAAACCTTGCTTTTTCATTCCTCGATTTTGTGACACGAAGGAGCGCGAACCGTGCAGTAACTTAAGCTATACGACAAAGTAGAGGTGTTTAGAAGCAATTTAAGCAATAAGGTTTACTTTTCGGGAAAAAAATTCAAACTTTTCCTTATATATCTGCACGCCTAGCTACTGGGGGTGCAGATATATCTTACATACGATACAATATCTAAGGAAAAGTTAAAAAAAAATTCAGACACAAAAAAGTACTACTTTTTTGTGTCTGAATTTTTTTAAAGCAAAATAGGGTTTATGAAAATGAAATAGAACCCGCATACAAATATTTTGCATTTATATTAACTTTTTGTACAAAATCTTTAAAAGTTGACATTTTATGTAATCAACAAACATTTAAGTAACCATTATGGTTATTTTAATGTTTGTATGGGTAAGGACTTACTAAACCTAAAATTACTACAATAGTACGTCTAATTCTAATTACTAATAAGTAGTCATTTGGTAGTTTTACCTGGAAAGTTTTCCGGGAGTTTTGAAAATGGGTAAGTTCATAAATTTGTGTCAAAATGTGCTCTCTCCGAATTTCAACTATACCACCTCGTATCTTTGCCGCTCGCACCGCCATATGGGAAAAATGGCGCCTAAAAGCAGTTTTTTGACAATATCTCCGTTCCGACTCATTTCACGAGAAAAATATTTATTTACAAAATGAAACTAGAGAAAATTTCCTATAATTTATATAATACCCCTTTTCTTGTAAAATTTATAGTTTTGGCATACGAACGCCGTAAAGTTCAACACGCATTCTGGCCTAAAAACTAATTTCTACACCACCTTGAGGTAGTAAGCGGCCGTGAACCGCGTTTTGAACCGTATCCCCAGTGGTATCGACATGCAATTCACTATCCTAAAATTTAGCATATTTTTCTTCGCTTCGCTATTCTTGATAGACCGGGTGTTGTGAGTTCATCGTCGTTGGTGTATCATTTTCTTGCAATGGATTAGCACAAATAAAACAGTTTACTTCATTAGATGCCATAGCTCTATAAATAAAAACGACTTACGAACACTTAGCGACGACTTTCACTTAAAGACTTCCAGGTAACGACAATTTGTGCTGATAGGTCTTCTCTTTCCTCCCAACGGGAGAAGGGCGACCGTGACGAGATTGTGGTCTCTTACCAGTCAAAGTCAAAGTCAAAATCATTTATTTCATGTAAATCTTTACAATATTTATGAATAGTCAAAAAAAAAAAGTTTAACAATGAGGTCTTAGAGTGCGTTTGGTTAGGCAGCTATTCATTAACAAAAGAACGACAAATATTAATTGAACTTAAACACGATGGAATGGAAATCTTAATATGAAAATTACTACCGAACTGAACACACTCTACATAACCAACTAGTGTAAGACTAGGTGGTTAGCTGATTCCATTGACCTGTCAATCATTATCTGCCATACAAGAGAGCCACCAAGGCGACCAACTTCGCCGATCATATCCATGCCTTTAATATTTATTGTAAATAAAAGGTAAGTAACAAATCACATATAAGTAAAGGTATAAGGATCGGTATTTTTAAGGACATAAACACTAACTGTAAAGTTATCCCCTCAGAGACACTCTAAAGAGTAAGTTGATTGACTTATGCTATATAGCATATATATAATATATATATAGTAGCATACTCAAAATGCACCCCACTGATCAGCATGCGTAGAACACCCTATGGCAGATTATTTGTTACTGTACCAATGTACATAACTACACAGTATACTATTAGTATAAATACGTAGGTAATCATCAATGATTACCTTTCCAAAGACAAAATTTACATAATGTAATGAAAATAAATTATGTAATATAAAATTATTACAATATACACATATACCTACTAAACTAGGGTAGATTCTACATAAGCAATTTGTTTGATTCTACATAAGCAAAGAATATTGAGGTTCATACTACAAACAAAAAACTACAGAAAATATATTATTGTTCCGGAACTATGATAAAATATTGAGATCAAGTGTAAATTGTTCTAAAAAAAATACAAATAATACAACTATACTAAATACTAGAAATGTATGTAAAGCAACTTGGAATATAATTAAAGATACTTACTTCAAATCTCTTAATGAAATATTGAGTATTAATGATTGCAGTAATATAATAATAAATGAACCCCAAAATATTGCATGTGCTTTTAATAATTATTATATTAACTTAACAAATAAAAATACTAAACAATTAAATACTAAATTAGATGCTAACATATCACGAATCTGTAGCAGTCTGTATCTACACATTTGTTCAGAATCTGAACTAATAAAAACTATAGCGTCACTAAAAAATACTATAACTGTGGGATTTGATAACGTTGCTATACATATATTAAAATCTTTTGTTGTGGCTATAGCCACAACAAAAGTGTATATTAATATATCTCATTATTTTTTCCCTAATTGATGGTACATTTCCAACTGTCTTAAAGAATTCTATTGTTACTCCACTTTATAAAAAAGGTAACCAACAAGAATTAAGCAACCTATAACAAAGGTATCAATTTTTTCAAAAATATTTGAAAATGTAGTACATAAACGAGTAACAAACTTTGTAAATAAACATAGAATTATACATGCAGAACAGAACGGGTTCCAAAAGGGTAAATCAACAACTCTTGCCTCTTTTTTACTAATTCGTAATGTAACAGAATATATCGATAAAAAGAAACAGAGGTCCCTTAAATGGATCACTAGCTACTTAAATGATAGAAAACAATGTGTAGAGGTCATGAGAGTTTTTGGTAGTTTAAACTGTACACAATATAAATCTACATATGAGTTTAACAGATATGGCGTACCTCAGGGGAGTGTGTTGGGTCCATTATTATTTATTTTATATATCAATGATCTTCCGTTGATAACTGATAGCAAATGTGTTTTATATGCAGACGACATCTCGATCGCAATACCTAATAATGAAAAATTGATTCTCTATGAAAGTGTAGTAAATAATGCTGTAAATTCTATATTAAACTGGTTGCAATATCTAAATGCTAACTTAGATAAAACTAAAAATATTAATTTTCGTAATTATAAATCTATTAAAACTAATTTAAAAATACAATGTTGTGGTAAAACCATAGATGAAACTGAAGAAATCAAATTCCTAGGACTAAATATTGATCAATATTGCAACTGGAAGTTACATATTGAACATGTGTGTAACAAATTAAATAAATTTATTTTTGCGTTAAAAAGATTAAGAAGTAGCAAGCGAAAGTGTGGCTTTGATGGCTTATCATGGTTACGTTGCATCTGTACTAAGGTATGGCAATATAATATAATGTGGGGCAATTCCACTAATATTAATAAAGCGTTTATAACACAAAAAAAAAATATTAGAGCAATTTGTGGAGTTGGTCCCTATAATACATGTAAACCATTAATTGTAAGATTAAAACTATTAACATTAACATCATTATATATCTTGGAATTTAGTTATATTTGTAAGAAAATATATTCATTATATTTAACAGATATGATCTAACTGCAAAATTTGTAATAGGACCCAACCAGGCTTTTGATGCCAAATTGTCATAGTTCATTATATACTAAAAACGTATACATTATGTGTATAAATATAATGTGTGTAAATCCTCGACCACTTGTCCGAGTCGCTTTGGCTCCCCGAACTGCTACTGCTCTCGCCGCTGCGCTCTGGTGATCGATACCGGGTCACGCGATAGTCGTAGTATGGCATCCGGTGGCCTCGAATCTGCATGCGAGTACATTCGGGCAAACTGACGACAAAGTTCATCAACCATCCGGAGGTGTCGGCGCAACGAGTTGCGCATGAAATAGTGCGCACCAGTGATTATGCGCGCAGGCACTGCTGCGCACTATTTTTCTAGGCCTCAAGTTTTGTAATGTTTGCATCCGCACATAACGCCCAACATGCTGGCGCTGCGTATGTGTGGATGGTCAGAATATATGTTTTGTACTCGTAGATGGCCAGTCTTGTTTCGATGGGTAGTCCTGATGATAGCACTGGGCGCAGCCAATGACGCGCGTGCTTTTCACATGCGGCTCCATGGTGAATTTTGAGTCGCTTTTCACACCGAGGTATGTCGCAGTAGAAGACCAGTCTCGGATTGAGAGAACAGTCTCGGATTGAGAGACCAGTCTCGGATTGAGAGACCAGTCTCGGATTGAGAGACCAGTCTCGGATTCAGAGTCTGGGGCATGGCCCAGCCTCTGATAATCACTGCTTGTGTCTTTTTGACATTGACCTTAAGTCGCCAAGCCGATAGCCAGGCGGGAAGAAGACAGGTGACAGGCTACTACCTTGCGGGATGCCCGCCGCGATGGGATGCGTGTTGGAGCAAAGACCCTCCACAGTGACGTGCAAGCTACGGCCCTTCAAAAACGAGGCCACAACCCGCACTATCCTACGAGGTATGTTAGTGTTTAAAAGTTTGAACAGAAGCCGCCGTGCCAGACTTTTTCGAACGCCTTCTCCATGTCGAGGAATACCGCACAGGTGAAGTGACGCCTGTTAAGGGCCACAAACAGTCTGTGCACTATTCTTGTCAATTGGAGAGTAGTACTATGCTCGCTTCGGAACCCGAATTGTTCGTCGTGTGGAGTAAAGTGAGGACGATATGTCGCAGAAGTAGCTTTTCGAATACCTTTGAAATCGCCGATAGGAGTGTGATAGGGCGGTAGCTCTCGGGAAGCTTAATATTCTTTCCCGGTTTGGGAAGCATGATAATACGACCTTCCTTCCAGGAAGTTGGGAAATGTGCCGTACGCATTATTCCATTGAAAAGGCGGGTGTACGCGGCGATAGTCCGTCATACACCGTTTTGTCATATTTCCGATGCAATCGGCGCCGGGGCTTTCCTCGGCTTGAGGCGGCTGAAGGCTCGAGCCACCAAACCGGGGGAGAATATTATCGGGGGTTCGGTATCTGGTACCGCGAAGTGAAGTCTAGTCTCCACTTTGCGTTCTACCTGTGCGATATGTTCGTGCGGCTGATGTGGGTTGGGAGACTTAATAGCTGTGTAGTCTGATTATATTGTTTAATTATAATAAAATGTGTTAATTCTATTCGCTGTTCGTAACAATAGACGTGTACTGATGACTCAGACTAAATACTATTTCTATTGAGCTCTGCCGGTAGATTCAATTAAATGTCACGGGTTGGCGTAGATGTATAATGGTTTGCTGCGCTCAAATGCCAAAACTATTAATTTTTCGATAAAAATGGTTATAACATAAATTGTAGAAAATTTTCTCTAGTTTCATTTTTTATATAAATGTTTTTCTCGTGGAATGAGTCGGAACGCAGATAGTGCCATAAAACTGCTTTTAGGCGCAATTTTTCCAATATGGCGGCGCGAGCGGCAAAAATACGAGGTGGCAAAAATGAAATTCGGAAAGAGCATATCGAAATATATAAAATTACTGATTTTCAAAACTCCCGGAAAACTTTCCAGGTAACGCTTTTTTTTACAACCAAATGACTGTACTACAATACCTACATATTCTTTATGTGTTTTTATAAATAGCGGTTAAGTGCGAGTATTCAGTTCGTGCACATCGGCTTCCGTACAACAATAGAGAATAGGAGGTCTATGGAAACGTCATTACAGAAAAAAAATTTAGACACAACTACCTTATAGATAGAAAACTTGAAATTCAGAATTTTATATTCCGAATTTCAAGACAAAGAAACAGCAACTCAAATCACCTTTTTTTAACTTCTTAATGCGTGTGAAGCCGCGGGAAATAGTTAATATATTATAATTAATAATGAAATCTTTTCAAAGTAACCTTGTTTTATTTTATTTAAAGACAAAAATATATATATATGTTGGCAAAAGGATACCGAGCCGGGTATTCCGTCACGGCCATCCTGCTCACATACGCCCTCGTGTGTTATTCTGCAACCAAATCATTACCCAAAGTATTTGCTTAGTCAGTCTATTCTAACTCTACATCATTCTGAAGGTCTCAGATACTAAACATTCCAACAACATCAAGAATTATACCAGAATCATGTAAAATCAGCATTACCATCAAACTCATCATAAAATAAAACCATTAACCAGGCTTCCGGGACCCTCAAGTAATCACTCAAATGCCACGGCTCTCATAGCCGAACAAGAACCTCATCGTTCTTCTTCACATGCATCCATGTGCCATGTGCACCACCCATGATGCACACTACGATCTCTACAGACCACGGCTCTCATAGCCGAACAAGAACCTCACCGTTCTTCTTCACGTGCATCCACCTGCCATGTGGCTATCCATGTGCACCACCCTTGATGCATACTACGGTCTCTACAGACCATCACCTCCGACAATGCCAAACCCGGTGGTTGTGCCCGGTGGAAATCGGTGTGCTTGGGCTTCCCCAAGATACACCGATTTCCACTGGGCTACGGCTACGTAATAGCTAGGTATGGTCGATGTTACTACGGCCATTAGAGTATCACTCGAGTTCCCACCTTTACTCAACTATTGTTCATCATCCTCATTTACCTCATTATCAACTGGTACATGATTTGCTGGCATACTCCTTAATCTATCATGAGCGTACTTGTATGTACGTTTTGAATTTAAAGCTTTCAACGTATACCGGTAATTTTCTAACATTTCGATGACCTTAAACGGTCCCTCGAGTGGCGACCGCGTGCTGGAGGACACAGCAGAGGCAGGCCCCCACAAGATGGACCGACGACCTGAAAAAGGTCGCGGGAAGCCGATGGATACAGGCAGCGCAGAACCGGTCGTTATGGCGATCCTTGGGGGAGGCCTATGTCCAGCAGTGGACGCGCAAAGAAAGGCTGGCATGATGATGATGATGAAACGGTCCCTTATACATACGAGCTTTGTCTGATTGTGCTCTTCGTTCTGTAATAAGATAAAGTCACCGGCGGAAAAAGGAATAATCATAGCTATGGTTTTGTCGAACCGTGTCTTAGTTATAATCAGCGTTTCCCTCCCTGTTAATTACTACATCTTACCTAACCTGTTCCATGTCAACATCTTGTTCTATATCATCGGCTAACATTACTTCATAACTAAACCAATAAATGGTAGTATACTTCTTCAAGCGTCTTTCCCGATCCTAAATGCATTATGATTGAATGTACATAGTTTATACAACTGCCTACTGAAACAGGCGTTGCAGTAGAACGTTATTTCGCTCTATACTTTAGCATCTACATCTTGCAAGTATTGAGTAGTAACATCGACATCCAAACTTTTTTCCCTACTTCATATAGAATCAAAACCATCTCTGCATAAAGATAATTCGCCTAGTTTAAACCCAGCCCCTAATTACCGTTAAACCTCCTCTCTTCCTCCCTACATTATTTACTTGAATTTGGTGTCTACCTCTATATAAAAAACCCATAGACCCAATTGGTTCAACGATGTCAAATTGAAAACTTTGAGAAAAACACCACTATTAGTGATCGCAAGGAGAAAGGTCAAGTTAATATGAAAAACCATTACAGCAATCCGATCTACAAAGACCGTATCGTTTATTAAAATTAACATAGTCAGCGCCTCCAATTTGTAGAACTGATAGGACTCTGCATTGGATGTTCGACGACTATAATACTAGACGTAGTAACTTGTAACGTAGTCTTTTGCCCGGGGCTCACAGACCATGAAACAACTCAGGGCAGGGTACTGACAAGGAACAACAAAGAAAAGAGAGAAAGGTTAACACTATATATTTACAATAAAAGACAACAGAGAAACACAAATCAAACTTAAAATTATACTTAAACTAAGGAGCCTTAACTAACAAAATATAAAAATAAAAAAATTACTCCCCGGGGACTGTGACAGCTCCTCAAGGGAACCCCGTCAGACCACGCCTGTCCTGCACAGCCACCGTAACGCACCACCAGTGCTGGGAGTAAGCAGCGTCCGCTCCAGATACAATTACTGACCTGTTAGACAACAATATTTAGGCTTCTATCTAGGAAACAATTTCAATACTATTCTGCTGTTCCACAAAAGCTGTACTTACAATTTAGATGCCGGGACGCTGACACTTTTATTTTATTTATATTTCAAACAATACAATGTCGTGTTAGCCTCTTTGGTTTGGAAAGGAAATGTGAGCGATCACCCCGAGCCTGGTAATTTATAGACTCGGTTCCTAAACTCAAAATGAGGTAGATTAAATTTAATTATAATATTTTCAGGTAGCGATCGAACACATTTCCCTTCAACAGAGGTTATGTTTTGACGTTGACAGTCATCCTCGGTGTTGCCAAATTAAGATTTTTAATTTGCAACACTCCGATAACTGTCACATTCAGCGCTAGATGGCGCTATTTCGTTACAAAATCCCTCTCCTTATTCAAAACCGTGTGGATATATTTTAAATATAACAAGTTATTATATATATTCCATATATAAGTTACACAAACAATGTAAAAATTAAGAATATTTAATATTATTTCTTATAATTTACTTTACACAATAATAACTATATAAAACTTGAAGCACGGTTTTGTCCACTCGTCCTCGAGTGTCTATTTACAAACAAGCAAATATTGCTATTAAAGGAGATAGGAGAAGTAAATTTACACCCTTCAATAAACTATATGTGTATGTGATGACCCCTTGTAGTTTTAATTAAATCCCACAGTAGTCCTATTTAGGTCCTAATATTGAATTTATGGCCAGTATCAGAGTTCAATACTTCTGATTGTGTACCCTGAGACTATCTATATATATATATATATACATAATACATAATTAGATACTTTGTTTTCATATGTGTGTGGCAAACTCAGATTTCCATGCTTTGGTGATTGCAGATACTAATTTTAAATGCCCTGTGAGATGACCGTATAGGTCCCCACTAAGGACATTCATGATCCAGCACTACACTCACCTGTGCATGACCAATCTAAGATTACCAACACACAGTGAATATATAACATATACTACATAAAATAATAATATTGAATAATGTGTAGATTAACCTTTTAGGTTTCCACTCATGATATAAAAAAAAAACTAATTTAAAATAATTATATAATTATTATTATTAGTCTCTATTTTCATGTGATTTTAAAATATCTTTTATATGAAAAGTTCCTAAATTTTTACCTTCCATGGATTTTAATTTATATACCAAGGGAGATAACTTTTTATCTACAACACATTTTTGAAACTTAGGTGCTAACTTGGCAGAAAAGTGTTTATTTGCATCAGACTGAAAAAAGGTCCTTTTATATACAATTTGCCCTTCCTTATATTCATCTTGTCTCTTTCTAAGATTATAGTATTTACTATTTTTATTATGAGAGCTAACAATGCGTTTTTCTATGTCTTTAAAAATCTCTTGTAACTCTAAAAGGTGTTGTGGAAAATTATTTTGATTATTAATTGTTATTTCTGATCTGTTTACATGGTCTATATTATGTAAAGACCCGTCTGTGAACATTTCCCTACCATGGACTAAGAAATAAGGTGTGAAACTTGTTGTCTCATTTACTGCTGTATTTAAGGCATACTGAATTTGTGAAATATTTTCATCCCATTTTCTATGATTATCTTTAACATATGATGCAATACTATAAACTACATTTTTTATAGCTCTTTCTGCCTGGTTGACCTGAGGGTGATAGCTAGGGTTATAATAAATGTTAGGTACATTATATTTTTTTATTAAGTCCCTAAACATCTTAGAAATAAATTGTGGTCCATTGTCTACATACACAAACTTAGGTATTCCGTGTATTAAAAACACATGTTTTTCAACTAATTTTATAATTGTATTTGCTGTTGTGTTCCGTATAGGAAACAACAAGACATATTTACTAAAATAATCAGAACAAACAAATAAGTTAGTATTTTGATTTGTAGACTTAGGAAATGGACCTAATAAGTCAAAACAGACTCCTTCAAAAGGTTTTGTTATTTGTTTTGGATTTCCCATTAGCCCTAATGGTTTTTTGTTGACTGGTTTATATTGTTTACAAATTTCACAATTATTCACATAATTGGTGATATCTTTGTACATATTATTCCAATAATAATGCAAACCAATCCGTTTGTGAGTTTTAAAAATGCCCATATGACCAGCAGTTGGGTCATCATGGTATTGTTTTAAAATATTCATTTGTTCATTTTTTGGTACAACTATTTTCCAAGAATATTCAGAAGTTAAATTATATTTATTTTTGCAATATCTAAACAATTGGTTATCTTTTATTAAAAAATTTTTACAGTTAGTTGGATTATTTTTACATCTACTTATTATTTTATTATACCACGGATCATTCATGCTATCTAAAGTAATATTATTGATTTCTACTCTTGATAAAGCATCCGGAATGACATGTTCTTTACCTTTTCTATGTAAAATTTTAAAATCAAATTGACTAAGTCTCATACTCCAACGAGCTAATCGACCTGAAGGACTTTTTAGTTTATAAAACCACTGTAAAGAAGAATGATCTGTTATAATATTACACTTAGTACCGTCTATATACATTTTAAATTGTTCTAAGGAATATATGATTGCCAAGAGTTCTCTTTCTGTTGTAGAATAATTAACTTCGTTTTTATTCAAAGTTCTACTACAATATGCTATTGGGTGTTCTATGTTGTCATGATTTTGTGTTATGACACCGCCTATCGCATAAGATGATGCATCGGTATGTATTGAGAACAACTTAGAATAATCAGGGCATTTTAATATTGGTGCTGATATTAAGGATTGTTTTAATAATTGGAAAGACTGTTCGGCTTCGTCTGTCCATTTAAATCTAATATTTTTTGATGTTAATTTACATAATGGTTTTATGATTTTTGAATAATTTTGAATAAACCTTCTATACCACCCTGAGATCCCTAAAAACCTTTTGATTTCTTTTCTAGTTTTAGGTGTTGGATATTTTTTTATAGTTTCAATTTTTTGTGGATCTGTCCTTAAACCGTCCTTATCTACTTGATAACCTAAGTATTTTAATTCACTTCGACAAAATTGTGATTTTTCCATATTAATTGTTAAGTTTGCATATTTTAATTTTTTATAAACTTTATTTAATAAGTCTATATGTTCATTAAAGCTTTCTGAAATTATGATTATATCGTCTTGGTAACAATAAACCTTATTATAAAATTCTGGACCAAACAAGCTATACATCAGTCGTTGCATTGTCGCTGATGCTCCTACCAAACCGAAACACATAACTGTAAATTGAAATAAGCCTTTTCCAGGTACAGTAAATGCAGTTTTCTCAGCAGACTCCTGGGAGTCATATGGTACCTGCCAGTAGCTACTACTCAGGTCTATAGATGAAAGAAACCTCGCATTGTTTAACTGATTAAGTATTTGGCTTATATATGGCATAGGGTAAGCATCGGCCTTTGATATTGCATTAATTTTCCTACAATCTAAACAAACTCTAACTGATCCATTTAGTTTATCCACCATAATAATGGGTGAGCTCCAGGGTGAGTTTGATTTTTTAATTACACCCTGTTCTAACATTTTATCTATTTCTTGGTGTAGTATTTTTTGTTTATGCACTGATAAAGGGTAGTATCTTTGTTTGATTGGGGAATGATCTCCAGTATTTATTGGATGTGAGATTAAATTTGTTTTCCCCAACCCTACCTTCTCAGTGTTTATGTTTTCAAAGATATTTTTAATTTTATTCAGTTCACATTTTTGTGACACTGATAAGTTAGAATAATCACACAATCCCTGAATAGATGATACATTATTATTATTAGATTCTGAATTATTATTAATTGATTTTTTAATTGGATCATTAATTATTGAATTATATTTATTTATTATATTATCACTTTTCTGAAAATTAATGCAAATATTAAACCTATGCCAGAAATTAATACCTAAAATTATATTAGTTATTATATTGGGAACAATTAAAAAAGTTATATCTTGGGTAACATTATTAAAGGTGACCGGTAAAGTTATTGTTCCTAAACATCTTAGAAATGAACCATCTGCAATTGTAATTGATTGTGATGTCATTTGAATATTATTATTATTTTTAATAAATAAATTATGGATATTATTTCCTAACACTGAACAGTGTGCACCCGAGTCCAACAATGCAGTTTGACATGTATAATTAATGCTAATATCTATATGGGGACGCAAATCTTGATAGTCACTATGCAGCTTCACTCCATTCTCACCAGAAGTAAGAGTATTTAATGGTGAAGCTGCAGGAGCTAGTTTTTTGACTCCTTACACTTTGGACAATTAGATTTTTTATAGCCTAATTCACCACATTTAAAACACTTAATTTCTTTATATTTTTTATGTTGATTTTTCCTAAAATTAATTTTATTTTGAACAATATTTGTATTATTTTGTTCTACTGTTGGTGGAAGGTCACATTCCCTTTTCCATGCCACTTCTAATTTTTTACATAAAGACTTAAGTTTAGTTATGGAGTCTATATCTTGTAAAGCTAAATGAGGCATGTACTGAGGCCGTATATTGTGCATTAATATGTCTAATTTTTCCCTTTCACTAATGTCCTTACTAAGTTTAGAACACATGCCCATTATTTTAGAAATATATACTATGATTGTGTCTTGACTACATTGTTTAGTGTTTCTTATTTCCTGTAATAAGCTGTAGTCAAAATCTGGTAGGTCAAAATCTAATTTTAAATTTACCAAAATTTCATCATAATTTTCAAAACTATTTTTACTGTACCTAAACCAATCAAGAGCAGGGCCTTCTAGGATTTCAACAAAACTATTAAAAATTTGTACTTTAGTTAATCCCCTTGATACTCTAAGTTCTTCTAACCTATTTACAAAGGATCGTACACAACCCCTACCATCAAACTTTAAATTAAGTGAATGTGGTGTAAATTCACTTTCCCTCACATATATAATTTGCTCAGATGCAGTTTCTTCAACATCTGAGGTTTCCAAAGATTCATTAAGTTTAGGTTTTCTAGGCATTATGTAAAATAACTATGTCCCAATAAGATATATCTAAATGAACAGGTCTTAAAATTACAGTTACAATTGAAAGAAAAAAAACACTAACACGGATCACTGCTTAAGGCTCCCTAATGATAATGTGTACCTCTGGTTTATTCTATGGATAGTGTGCTCTCGTCCTTGCGGTGACAGTGACAGGACAGACTGGACGATGTCGCTCAGAAGTCAGCGCGTCCAATCATCATTCGGGGTATCCCACAAGAAGCCGACACAGTCACCTGAAAAATATACAAATAGCCTGTCAGTACTAGCCCTGATTATTCTTGTTGGGCGCCAGTTGTAACGTAGTCTTTTGCCCGGGGCTCACAGACCATGAAACAACTCAGGGCAGGGTACTGACAAGGAACAACAAAGAAAAGAGAGAAAGGTTAACACTATATATTTACAATAAAAGACAACAGAGAAACACAAATCAAACTTAAAATTATACTTAAACTAAGGAGCCTTAACTAACAAAATATAAAAATAAAAAAATTACTCCCCGGGGACTGTGACAGCTCCTCAAGGGAACCCCGTCAGACCACGCCTGTCCTGCACAGCCACCGTAACGCACCACCAGTGCTGGGAGTAAGCAGCGTCCGCTCCAGATACAATTACTGACCTGTTAGACAACAATATTTAGGCTTCTATCTAGGAAACAATTTCAATACTATTCTGCTGTTCCACAAAAGCTGTACTTACAATTTAGATGCCGGGACGCTGACACTTTTATTTTATTTATATTTCAAACAATACAATGTCGTGTTAGCCTCTTTGGTTTGGAAAGGAAATGTGAGCGATCACCCCGAGCCTGGTAATTTATAGACTCGGTTCCTAAACTCAAAATGAGGTAGATTAAATTTAATTATAATATTTTCAGGTAGCGATCGAACACATTTCCCTTCAACAGAGGTTATGTTTTGACGTTGACAGTCATCCTCGGTGTTGCCAAATTAAGATTTTTAATTTGCAACACTCCGATAACTGTCACATTCAGCGCTAGATGGCGCTATTTCGTTACAAACTCAGCACATACCTTTTCTAGCAGCATCGCTCCTTAACGTTCATCACTGGCGTCAGTATATAAATTTCAGTCGGTCGCTCAGTATCAAAAACACTTATACTGCCCGCCTACGTGTTTCCAATTTTAGGATTTTATTAATTTTACCTATTCTGGAATTCCGGATCTTAACCCCCTTTTTTTTGAGAATCAGGAACCATCAGTGCGGAAAAGCTTAAGATGCCTAAAGTAGGTTCCCAGCTCAATCAATTGTAAATTTTTCGTTACTATAGTAACGAAAAAATTATTCTTCTATAGAAGAAACTGTATTAAATTCATATTCATCTAAACTCAAAATATTCACTGTAATTATATTTGATTTTGGTTTACCAGCTTCTAGCAATCTCTCATATCCTTCGTATTCAAGTATTAAGAAATTAATATTTAGACAAAACCGAAGATTTTCTGTTAGACAAGCTATAAGAACAGTGTTTTATCTACTGCTGCAGCAGTCCTACATTATTTCATTATAAAAGCATACAACCGAAAACGATTTAGTAGTTATGATCATTCGGTACACCATGAAGAAAGCAAAAGTACGTTTCGTCTAGGGACACAATCTAAATGTCTAATTAATGATAGCCACTTCTCATATCCAAGAAGATTTATTAAGTGTTCATTTACTCTTGAATTTGATTATAAATAGAAGAAAGTTGAAAATATCAGAGACGGTATTACAATTAAATTTACACTATAACGCATGGTGTATCGGTATTTTGATAAATAAGTTGAATCTCAGTCTAACCGAGGTTGTATATTCCGTAAACTTGAATTCGCATTTCAATAGCGAAAGTAATGAGTTTGTCTTAAAGTAACAATGTCAGCACCAAAATTGTCAAAGCATGTTTATTAAACTTCATGACAAATTTTCACTGAAAACATCAATTAAATTAAACGATTCCAATCTGGGTATTAAATGATAGGACATAATCAGGATCGGCATGAAATGATCATTCGAGGGAAAACCCCTGAAACTTCAATCAAAGCTTGTAAATACGAATTTATGTTATTTTTAATTAAACCTACAATCATAGATTGCGTTTACTAGGAAATCATTATTATTATTTTTTTTCATGAACACTCATCACCCTAATCAAAATAAAATGAAAACTTCTCACCCGAGTAGTGAAGGTTCACCTAAGCTGATTATCAGGTTATCTCTCTCGATGCACAATTATGGCTTCAGCTATCTGTGGTTCCTGGGCACAGGGTAGCAATGTGGTCCAGCACGCACGCAGGTTAGATCACAAAGCGTATCAGTGTATTTTGTCTTTTGCCTATTTTGAGTAACTGAAATAAATGCTGGCAGGGATCGATTAGCATTGCCGCTATTGTTGCGGAGCCGCAATGATATTTACACTTTTACAACCGGGACTCGAAACTTTTAGTAAAATCGTCATTCACTGAGTGACGTTATTTTCTATCATTGCCAATGGTTCTTCAAAATTTCCCCTACACTTTATTGGCATACCTACTAAAATTAACATTTTCCTATTTGATTGTATCATTAATTATTTTTAATTAAATTTCACCCGGTATTTGTATTGTAAAATGGAGGTAGGAAAAGTTTTCTTAATTGTGACCACGTAACACCAACAAAACTAGTTTTAACTAACAATGACGCAGCCTTTTTAATGTAAGGTTAATAGATAACACTATTAAATTACCTATACACTATAATTTTATTGCAAACATAAATCGACCATGTGCTACTATCGCTATCCGCGTTATATGGGAAACATTCCATTAAAACGAATTGTGATTCATTTTTTTTTGTGATTCGTTGAGAACAACGAGGGTTAACTTTTTTTTTTGGTTTTAAAATAATGGTAACAGATACGCTCACTTTTCTATATTTTCACTCTGACATTTAGTTCTTACTCACGTTGTCGACTTGCTCCATATTTTATTTCGGGTTATGATGTTGGCAAAAGGTATTCGTCGTCAGACATTTTGAGCTTTATGCAATAAAACACGCACGCAACAATAAACTAAGTACCTAATTAAACTATACTTTAAGAACAAAGACAGTTTCACGCGCATGTGTTCACCGATACTTCACAACCGCACTGACAACCAAGCACTTTCGTTGCTTTTTCAACAATGGCCGACCGCTCTCCGGTATCGCACGCGCCGTGACTCCGTCTAAACGCCAGGTGGCGCTTTTGTTCCTGTACTATCCTGAGAAGAAATTTATAAAAAAGTTAAAATATAAAATACTGAAAAAAAGTAAAACTAAAACAGATTTCTCTGTCATCTAGTATTACAAACTAGGAAATATAATTTCACTCTAGTATAGAATTATGAGAAGAAAGAAAGAAAGAAAGAATTAGGGGGCATCTGTCTATAAGTAGATAACAAGCAGTAACAAAATTCGGGAGGGACTGGTAAACTTTGTTGGGACGGTTATTAAAGACTAGCCTACGAGTGCTTATAACCTACCGTTGAAGTAACGGTTCGTTCATGCACTATCTAATTCTGAACAAAATATAAATGCCGTATCCACTGGGCTTTTATATGCAGCGGTTTGCTTTGTACCACTTGAACCGAATATTGCTTTAAGTTACCCCTTTAAAATTGAGCGAAAAGTGCTGTGAAATATTCGTTATTCACATAAAAGTGCATGTCAAAGGATAGTTATGTGATATATGCTATATCTATGAAAATTTGATTTGCGCTTCGTTTTAGCTTAACAGACTTTATAGCGTGTAAAGTTTGGAATATCATCTAAAAATCTGTTTAAATATTTATAAGCTAGGTAAGGTTGAGATTAAACAAAATGATGAACATATAATAAATCTTACACTTTTCTTGTCTAGTACATTAAATATTTTTTACAAAAAATGTGACAACTAAGGCGAAAAATTGTTTGTATAAAAGGTAAAAATGGGGTACTTTTGTCATTTATGTCGGTTTGTTTGTTAGTTTGTGCGCGCATAACGTAAAGGCCACTCATTGCTTTTAAAGTCGAATTACTGAAAGAACAAAAAAAGCCTTTATTTCAACAAAATCGATCTAAAATTTTTTTTCAATAATTAAGCATACTTAACATTAAAAATATTTTAAAGCACTTTTATGTCATTATATGTGTATAATTCAGATATTCTATACATTAAATACTCAATATACATTACTTTGCTTCATATTATAAAGCAATTTTTCTATATTGTATAACTTTTCAGATTTTTTTCTAACTTTTCAATTTAAATAGAACTAAGATTAAAATAGTGACCCTAGGGTTTTTTTTTGTTAAAAAATGTTTTTAAACTTTTAGGTGAACTGCCTGATGCTGTTTTTACCAATTTGATAATAGACTATTGGTACCAATGTGAAATCCAGTGAAGGCTTTCTTGCAATATCAACATTTCAAGGAACAAAAAGCGTTCTACATTTCCATTGTTGAAAGAATATAGATGCCATTAATCCTGAGTTGGGTTGTAACAGTGCATAAGCTTCCTTATATAAAGCCGTAATTGAATTAAGAAAGAAAAACTTTTCCAAAGGTCAAATGTATGTCGCCATAAGTCAAGTGAAAACATTGCACGGTATTGCACTTCGGGATTTACCACACGATGAAAGGGCTTTTAAGAATTAGAAAGATAGACTATTGTCTATTATTGCTTCCATCGTCAGCTCAGCAACATAAAGGGATGACTCTGAGACTTCGATCGATATGAGACTTTATCACCTGAATCATCAATAGTTATCATTTGATTTGAGAGAGTTCAACTGCACATGCCTATTATTTTTTATGATTTCCCTAAATTAACATGGGATCACTCAGCAGATTCTGACAATACTACAAGAATATACCCTTTCATACAAGATTTTTTTTTTTATCGATTCACAATTGACGGAGAAATTGATGAACATTTGAATAATTCTTTCAATTGGCTTATGTCGTCGTTCGGAGTACTTTACCACTGTAGGTACAATACCAACCACAAATTTATCATTAAAGTGGAAAAAATACATATTTAGTATACTTGTTTCTTGGGATCGGACTGGAAATTGCCTGGAAAGTGGCCATAGACTCAAATATAATATTTTATTCATTTATTTAAACAATAAAATTGTACATAACTATATTCAAATTATATATTTGAATATTAAAATATGAAAGAAAAATATAGTATTAACTAAATTAAAAATATCGCTTTTGTCCTCCGATGTTGCAACAGCAAATGTTCCTAAAATGCTAGCGACATTTCCGCATTTCCAAGAAACTCTTTGTATAAAAACGCTCTAACTCGATGATCTCTCCGATTTTTCGATTAATTATTTTACTAAACTACAAGCAAATTATTTGAATCGGGAAACTGTTGAATTTTGAGGTGGTAGTATGATTAATACATTATACACTGTGCAACTATTTTAAATTGTTTATTATACTAAAAATACTTTTACAAAACTGAGTCGACCATCTTGAACAAAATCTTAATGGCTATGTTTCTAGTTCCTAGTGTTTTAATTGCGAAAGCTAAAAATTCTAAATTATATATCGTTTTTTTTTTAAATTTCGGCTTTGGGAGCTGCAGCACCGGAGGATAAAGAGTGACGTAGTTTTTTATATATTTTTTATTATTTACCAAATTCTCAACAAGCAACCTAGTCTAGCAGGTGGTGCGAAATCATAAATCCTCTAGTAATTTCTCTATCTAGCTTACTGAGTGAATTTTAATTTGCGTTTCCTCCCTAATTGGTCCTGCTTAAATATTATATTTATTAATACTTGCCCTTGCGCATGTTTCCGCATTTCACCTAAACAACTTGAACAATCAGGAATAAATCCGATTCGGAAGGCCGACAAAGTCCTTTCTGTCGACCTAGGTCCCTATACTACATTTGCAAAATTTAGTTCTTAAAATTACGTAGGGTAAACTGTTACACATTTTCAAAGGAATAAAACCAACTATATGTTTTGATTCATTTATAAAAAAAAATACCTAATTTCCACGATAATAATAAGCCGTTGGTTGATCTGTTATTTGCAATTTGTAAAATTAATAATATTCATTATTGTGCTGAGCTGTTTGTTATATCCGCGTTAAATTTGAACTGCCAACCGCAACCGTGTCCTGCCGTTGTTTACACTGCAGAACTGCGGTTTCCAAAATAGTGATGTATAATTATTGTTGTTAAAAGTACTAGAAAATTCGCTTACGAAGTACGTAGGGAAATTATTAATTAAAAAGTTGGGTTATCGCGCCAGAGCTGATTTTGTTCAACAATTGCACTAAAATAGATTACTTTAGGAATAACTAGAAAAGTTCCAAAAATATATGACCTACAAAATACTTGAGCGTCTCCGTAGACCAGTGGTTGCGCCTTTGACATGGCAAAAATATATTATGTAGTACGTCAAGGTGCGGTTACGAAATGGGTTGAATTGACGATAAGGCAACGAATATTTTAAAATATACTCGTAATGCAATTTGTCACCACCCATTTCGTAATCGCATCATTTAGCCGGCAAAGTGGGAGCGATCAATTTTGTTAAAGAGCAATTATTGATCCGACCCATACATGGACGTTGTAGGTCTGCTCATCATCAGGTATATACAAAGTCACATGCCGTGCTCGAATAAAAAAATAACGCTCCAATAAAAGGTTTTTCTGTACCTACAGTTTGTCATGATCTGGGTGTTTATAAAATATAATATGTATTACTAGTCTAGAGCTTAGTTTGTGACCAGGGCAGTTTGCTTAAATTGTCCGACATATTAATATTTTATATATTTATCTTTTTTTTTTATAGTTCATTGAATAAGATACATAAATAAAACACAATATAATAGTAATACTTTTGCTATATTTCGCCTTATTAGGGCGTCTTCAGGCAACAATATTTACAAAATACTCTTTATCTCTATTTAAAATTAATTATGGCAATAGTTTTATCCACTATTCCCTTCATAACGAGACCATATATACACATGTAAGTTTATTTTTCATAGTATATTTATTCTCTAGTACGGAACCTGTAGTTGTCGTAGCACAGACCATATCGTAGCACTACCTTGGCTTGCGTAGCACTTCCGAAGCTTCTCGAGGACTTCTGTAAATGTCATAGTATGAGATAGCTATGAGATAACCTCGTAGCCTGTAGCTATCATATTACTTCTTTAGCTTGCGTAATATTTTGATTATAAAGGATTTTATTACCAAACCAGCTAATCGAAATATCACACTAACTAAAATATGTAAATTGTCCGTTTTTTTATTATATGAAATGTAATCATTATTTTATTATAAGAAATGTAATAATTATTTTCGTTATATTATGCAAAGAAAACAACTCATTATTTTTGTCTTTCCTCTATTGAAATTTGAGAAAATAGTAAAACACGTGACGTTTTGTTTTATTTGAAAATAATACAGAATACAATAGTAATATTATAAAATAAAACACAACTTAATTTTCTCCCCAACTTGCTTTATTCAAATTTCGTAAAATAGTGAACTTAACTGAAGAATCTACATAAATTTTTATTACCGTTATAGCACCCTTTGTTCCTAAGATATGTAGTCGTACACAGGAAAACCACCACCTTATTCAATCCCTCCAATCCCTAAATGAAATTTTGCGAAAATGGTGAAATACATATCAATTAAATTTCAAAGAAGTGTTTACTTTAAAGTCTGTGGTTACTGAGATATAAACTTTCCACCCCCTTGAGAAATAATAATTAAAATAATATTTTTGAAAAAAAAAAAAAAGTCATACTAACGTCTTTACCTTTTGTCCATCCCACTTTCATATTGTAAAATCTATTACCTCCATGAAAAAAATAAATAAAACGCATATTAAATAAAAATAATAATAGGTATTGATGTTCACATTTTCAGAAAATAAATTACATCTGTAATATTACTTTCCCCTACACTCTCTTATTGGTGGAACCCTAAGTGCACGAATAGTTACACCAACTGCATTTTTTTACGGAGAACGGATTAATATAAGACGTAATTTTAGTTATAAGAAACTTATTCACTTTAAAAGAAAACGAAAAACTGTAAAAAGTAACTATAAATTCTAAAATATTACATCATAGATCATTATTTGTATATATAGAAATATAATGTACCTTATGTTGTTCAATATAATATGGATTCAATCTACTTCCATACATTATATTCAATACTATTATCTAAACTATTTAAAAACCGCGACTAGCTCGCCACTTATTCGTTTACCATACCATCGGCGACGATGAGGTTGGAACAAAACTCCTCCCCTGGGTCGTCTAAACGGTCTAGGGCGCCATGAGACACCAGTAATACGTACATATTTTTTTTTTATCGAGCACAACATGTAGTATCTACCTGATGGTAAGCATACCTAATATTAATCGCTCCTACTATGTTGGCTAAATGATGTGGTTACGAAATGGGCGGCGGTAAAGACGTATTTGCATTACGAGTCTATTTTAAGATTATCTCTGCATTATCATCAAATCAATCACCCGTTTCGTAACCGCAACATGAAAGGATACTACTACCTCGATAAGAAATCGATGCAGTATGCTCCGGCAAAACCGCACTCGACGGTTTGCCATTATGTATAATACGTTTTCTCGTAGCTCACGCTACTTATCCAGCCACTTTACTAAAGACTTAGGGCCGATTCGACCAAAAGAGGACGTAATTTATACTGGGTATAGTAATGTCAAATTACATATAAAGATTTATTCGTAGATTAAATTATTAATACTTAGAATAATTATTTGTATGTGATTTGACATTACTAATCTCGGTATAAGTTATACCCACTTTTGGTCGAATCGGCCCTTAGAAAAGCAAAGTTTAGTCGGGAATTAAATCAAGAACTATACCCATGCAGCAAGCAAGCGTTTTCAATATCAATATACCAGCGCAATAAGAACTTTAAGTTCCATTAGAGCCGTAAAAGGGTTTTAAAAGACGCTTTTGACTTTAAAATTCAGGCGGATCTAGTGTCTATCCGTTACGTACTGGCGGTAGTAGACGGAATTCAGACCAAGATGAAGTTGAATAACTGGTCCTGAGCTTGGTCGCACTAATCGGTGTACTGACCAACGTAGATAACTATCGAGGAACTGCGTGCTCTACTCGAAGTTCGGGTCTCAAGGACTATTTATTAACTTATCGATGCGAATGAACTTGTTGGCGAAATATTGGCCAACTATTGTCAAACTGTTGACCAATTATTGTCGAACTGTTGCCCAACTACTGTCGAACTGATCTGAAATCCGCTTCCAGTACTATATATACAAAGTATCTTAAGGCGGTTACCGCCCCGTATCCCTACTGACCTCCGAGTTGGGTTCAATCCAATCCTTCCATCCCCAATCCCATCTGGTTCGTTAACCCCACGCCTCTTACCTCCGTTCACACGCTTCTTTATTCCCACGATATTTTATTAAAACAAGTATTGCGAATACAACAATAATCGGCAAGTAACAAAGTAACTATGACTTACACAAATATTAAAGAATCCTAAGTCGTAAAACAATAACAATTAAACTATTCTTTTTATACTACACCTGCTCGGAAAGTAGGTTCTTACTTGCGTAAGAATAGGTCAGAAAGTACGTCTTTGTAGTCGTACAAATATGCGGGAGGAAAAAGTGTATGAAAATCCATTGTTAACGTGCTTAAGCGGGAGGAAAAAGTATATGAAAATTCATTGTAAACGTGCTAGTTTTTTTTAAATTTTTTTTCTTCAATTCTTCCAAATTAGGAAAGGCAAGGGTTCAAAGCCATACAGCCTAGTTTTTTTTTACAAGTTCGAAATTTTAATCAAAATAAAATAAAATAAAAGTATTGGTTTATTGGCTGTTTACTTTCTTTGCATTTTTGATTTATTAAGTTTTAACAACTGTAATAATTTTAATATAAACTTTAATTAATAGAGATTTTATTTTTTATTTTCCTCGTAGGTGTAGTATAAAGCACTATGTATCACTCGGCGAGAAAGTGCGATTCCTAACTCGAGCGAATTAAGGCCCTCCGCTTCGCGTCGGGCCTCAAACTTCGCCCTCGTTAGTAATCGGTGACTTTCTCCCCTCGGTGAACAATGTACTATTGGCATACTGAAACAAACTATAAACAATAAACTAGTTGTACAAAAGGTTGTTAAATACTACAAAGGGTGAGATTGCTAACTGCCGGCCAGATGCTAACTTTATGATAATAGAGAAATGTAACTAAGATACCATGAGAAAGTATACGCCACTAAATAACATGCGCAATCACTTACTAAATACCTGTTTACAACTATTTCTATAAAACTAATATTTCTAATAGATAAGGCCGTCCGGAACAAAGACCTTATTAAGCACCTGATGCTGACTTATCAAAGCCTAAAGTGTTATTACAGTATCACTATATGTTTTTATCTGTACAATGGTACATGCTAAATCTAAAATAAAACTTATATTTAAAGTGTAACTCTACGCTCTTGTAAAGACATTGGTCCTATGGCTTATGTATAGTGGGGTGTTAAAATACTGCAAGAATAAATTGCAGCTATAGTACAGATTTTAGTCAGCTTTACTTTAATTGTTGTACAAGTTCGAGAATAATGGAAAATAAATCTATATGGAAAGAAATAAAACGATCTGGTGCTATTTTGGTTTCATACGATCGTATAGAATGCCTTTTTATGTAACATTTAATTATGGTCCAAACGGCGAACGGCCTCGAGTTTTCGTCTTTGACAAATCTAGCGATGTCAACTCGTTTTTTTGGCCTCTCTCCTTTTGTTTCCCATTGGCTAGGTATTATGCATAGAGATTTTTTTCCCTTTCTCTAGTTTCCACAATTTTAAAAGGCATTTTCTGAAAAATAAAATAAAGTAAATAAACTACACAATAATTCATGTATAAATTAAACACAGATAACAATTTATGTTCTACTAGCAGACCTACGCAACTTCGTCTGCTTCACTAAAGAGGTTGGAAGTGGGGCGTAGTTTGCTAAATGCCATATTAAGAAATAGGCAAATATATAGTCGCTAATCGACGAAAAAAGTCTAAAAAAAGGATTGTAAAAAAACGTACGTTTTCCGTACGATCGTACTCGCGTAAAATCATCAAAAAATCGTACAAAAACGATTTAAATCGTACAAATGGCAACCCTGTACCTCGCTACCGCGCCCTCCCCACATGACCGCCCGCCAAGCTCTCAAAAGGAATAAATTTTCCCCGTTTTTGCAACATTTTTCATTGATGCTCCGCTCCTATTGGTCGTAGCGTGATGCTATTTTCTTTTTCATCCTTCGTCACTTGTGAAACGGAATTCTTTTGCTCACTTACTGACAAAGTAAATATCACTATAAAATTTACAATAAGAGAGGTTTTTTCACATCTTTAACGTATCTCTAAAATTCAAAGTGTATGGATATTCATTAACTACCTTTTTTTTTAAGAATTACAAGATATGAAAATTAACTATTAAACCTCTTGAACGATAAAAATATTCCAATAAACAGCTAAATATCAGCTTATAGCTGACTAAAAGAATCCGTAACAAACTACTTACAGATTATAATGCTTTTAAAATATCTTTTAGGCTGTTTAAAAAATTATCGCCATTGTTGATTATTAAAAACAAATTTATTAAATATATAACTAAAAATTCATGGTCGGTGATGAACGTATAAGTTCTTTTAGAATAAAACATAATCGGTGTTGAATATCACATAAAATATTTTAAAATCAGTTTTGATTGTACCTCAAAAGCAATTGTACTTACCGTTTTTAGAACAAATCTTTATTAATATAATCTTGTTGTTTTGAAGGCGCGTTAATATTTTCACTTAAAATGTATACCATAACACAATAAATTTTATTCCGCACTGAAAATTTACGAATATCAACAGCTTTCAAGACTAATTAAACCTGTACACTTTACAATTATGATAAAATTATGTCGCCATAATATAATTTTTTCTTCATAAATATGTTTTTCAATTTTATTTTTACATTCATATTTATTCTCTTTAAAAACTTTTTTAAAACATTTTTCGTTACAAAATACTTACAAAAGAATAATTAAAGATTTAGGGTTTTATTGTACACCTAATAACAGCGATAAAGCAGCTTTTAAACAGCTTCTTCTTTACTTGTACAGCTGCTATACAGCTTTAATAACTATTTAAGCTGTTTATTTTGGGGCTCAATTTGTGATTATAAGGTCTGTTTAAGTGCTTCAAAAACCTTTATACAGCCTAATTAAACGCTTTTAGTATAAAAGGCAACTTAAATGCAGCTTCTATAAAGCTTGAGTGCTGCTTGGGATACTTCTTATATTCATCCGTTCTCCTTAGATTTTGATTATTTACTAGAAAATGTTTAGGTTGTAGATTATTGTTTGAGTTTTAAAGGCTAGGGTTTATTAAACTCGGCCACTACGTATTTTGTTTTGTATATTTTCATGCCAACATTAACAAGCTCCCGTTCAACTAGGAAAAAAATAAGTCAAATAATGTTCTAAGGGTTAATACAGAATGGCCCTGGGCGTTTCAGTATTAATCTATTGAGAGCGCCCGGCCATCACTGCACAGCACCGGTAATCGATGGGCGCGATAGACTGGGAGATGATGACAGAAAACATTCGCTCATTCTCTACTGCATGCCTTTTTAAGAATTAATAATTAACCCTAAAATATGAAATATAGAGGGGTTATTGGACACCGCACGCTTGCACATCATAAAGAAAATTTCTTTTCTAAAATTGAAAAATAAAATTCTTCAAACTGCATGCCATTTGAACAATACTGAATATTTATAATATATTGACGTTAGGAAATTTGGCATGCACAGCAGGATGGCAAAAAACGCAGTTAAAATTTCCGTAACTTTATTTGGCATGTCGTTTAATATTTAGTAAAAAAAAAAAAATTTTAGTTGCATGTTAAAAAAATGGCATGCTTGTTTCAAAATGTCTTAAATAAACAAAAAATAATGAGATTCAACAATTTTGTTTTTTTTCTTAATTAATGATTATAAAATTGCTTTGCATAATTTTACACAATATTTTTAACTAAAAATTAATTAAAACGAAAATTTTTACGAAAACTAAGTTATTGCTCAATAACCGCGATTACATTTGAAATGACTTTGTTAGATCATAGCGATAGGTCACCGTCAAAATGTGGAAACACGGTAAGGGACGAAAGACAATATTTGCATCTCTTTTTCACTAAGCATATTTTAATATTATTATTTCACGCTATGACCAGTTTTACGATTCAGTGTCAGCCGGTTGATACGAGCAGATGTTCACAGGAATCATGAGTAGCCTTGAAAATGCGCAGTAGCAGCATTGCAAGAAACCTGGCAGTACTATGACTGGTCTTTTTTTCCATTTTATTTAAGACAAAAATTCATTTTTTTTTCATTTATTCGAGGAAAAACAGTACGATACATAACTTAAAGTAGGTAGAACAAAAAATCAGATGGCAGAATCCTGCAAAAATGTCTATATAAAAATAAAAAAAACACGAAGAAATATTTATAGAACATTATAGGTTTATAACTTAAGTAACAAAATTTAATTGAACACACTAAGAAACATTTAAAACTGGCCTAGGATATTAAACTGAAAGAATAATTAAGGAATTATACATTTTTTTTTACTTTTTCAGTTCAAATGTCTTGTGTAAAAAATATTCAAATTCAATATAAATGTCATTTTTGAAACGTATTCTCTTCATAATACTTTTTAAATTAACTTTTTCTATGTATTTAACATGAAATAGGTAAGAAGATCGTTGCATCTTTTACATATTAAGACCTCGGTCATAAGAGGGGCGCATGCCAATATTCGCAGATTTTTTTTGATGATGGAAACTTTAAAGTTTTTTTACATCGGTATGCGTTTTGACAACAAGAAAATGTCTTATTTTTTTTCTCATTTTCACACAACCCTTTGGTTCGGCCGTTGTGAATTGCATGCTATTAATTACGATAGCTTGACTTTATTTGCACTACCTTATGTTACAAAGGCAAGCAATATAATATCACAGCAAACCATTTAAAAAGGCATGCAGAAGAAAATGGGAAAACGTTTTCTGTCATCATCTCCCAGTCTACGAGTACCCTGAACGTAGCGCAAGGGTTGTCGTCGTACAAAAAATATTAATTCTTCTAGCATTTTATTTTTGAATTTTTGTTGCCCGAAAATTTGAATTTGATATATTTTGCCTATATACAATACAAATACATCTATTGAAATATTTATATATATACACATTTACCCTTCATTAACGTACATACTTCTCACTACCTACACACCAACTCAACACACATAAAACACTCTAACAAAATTATCCAACATCTTTTATTATATTATGATAAAAAAGTTCCCGATCAAACAAACACACATACATTAATGGTAATACACATATTTAATTATTTAACACCGGATTATGACTCTCAGCCCCACACACTAAATCTAAATGAATCATCATCATGCCAGCCTTTCGCGTGTCCACTGCTGGACATAGGCCTCCCCCAAGGATCGCCACAACGACCGGTTCTGCGCTGCCTGTATCCATCGGCTTCCCGCGACCTTTTTCAGGTCGTCGGTCCATCTTGTCTAAATGAATAATGGCTTCGAAATCCTAAAAGAAATGGATGAATTAGTTACTGCACACTCTGTTTCTTGCAAAATTGAAGATATTGGTACATATATTGAACTTAAAACAAACGATTTAAAAATCGTTTACATTAGAAGTATATACCGCAATCTGGATATATTTTTGGTGACTCTTGCATTGATTAAGTCTAATATAGATGTACTAGTTCTCACAGAGTTCCGTTTAAACGTTAATTCCATTAATTCAAGGATTCTCAATGTTCTCAACAACAAAATACCAAAACTAAAATGACGGTGTTGTCGTATACATCAACAGTAATATCACGGAAGTCTCAGTAAAGGAAATACTGATCGATCACGCATCATGTCTACAACTGCAAATTTCTGATACTACGATTCTTTGTGTATATCGCTCACCATCAAACAATAATGCAGACCCTTTCATCATATCTCTAAACCAGCATTTAGAGACAATTAAAACATGTAAACATATTGTTTTAACCGGTGATATAAATATAAATATAGCGCCTAATAATTCCGCTAAATCATTGGAAAGCAATAAATATAGCTACCTAAATATGCTGTCTCTACGGGCTATACCCTGGTCACCTTCACCCCACCAGGGGTGACTGGTGAAATTAACTGTTTAGATCGTTTTTTTCCAAAAATTGCATCAGACAGAATATAAAAGTAGCAAAAGTTGCTATGATGCTTACTAATGTAACGGGACCATTATATGATTCTGTTAACTGGGACTAAGGCAAAAAAACTTGTCCTAAAATAAAAACACACGGATTTTGAAAAAGCATCTAACATTCTTTTGATGAAAAATATTCCAAATGTACTCTTATCTCAGGATCCCAATTCTTTGGTCTCTATCAAAGTTATTTTAAATATTTTTCTGAAACAAAAACTACTAATCCGATTTGCTTAAAAAATATTATACTAGTTATATAGTTGTTTTATAAAAAGCAGACATTTTTTTTTTAATTTAATTTTATACTTCTGTGCTAACCCTACCAGAATAGGTAAGTATTTTGTCGGCTCCTTAGAAGCTTTGTCTCTGCTGCTGCTTTATTTACTTATTGAACAAATATGTAGTTATTTACTAACTATATTAGAATATTTGAGACGTTCTGCGTCGGCAAAGTCTTTGGAAGATGTAAAGCTGGCAAGGTGACGCATGTTGCATCTCACAGCAGGCAGCGACCGAATTAAATTGATATATTCTTTTTAAAATATTTGAAACATTCAATTTTTTTTTTTCATTTAGTCACTTCACTTAATTTTTTACTTAATTAATTTAAAGTAGGTATTGAAGAAATATAATTAATTGAAAATTTTGTATAAAAATAGCACTCCAATTAGGTGTTGCATATTGAAAAGTCAAGATCATCTAAAATATAGATAACAAATTAAGGTAAGATAGGAGTCATTAAGTAATCTTTTCGGTGCGATGATTCTATAAGTTTTAATAACCCTTTACTGTGGCCGTAAAGTTTATTGCTTGCTGTTGCAAAATGCGAGTTATTACATAATATATAAAATAAGGGTTATTTTATTACTTATTTATAAATGATATTCATGCACTTGGAGTTTAGTGCTGCAGTACCTACATACTAAACGTACATACGAATGACATCTATTTTTGAAACCAACAAAGAAAACTTAACATTATAAAACATTATTATTGTTATTATATATTATCTGTTATTTACGCGGTTAGTGTTGTCGAAATACAAATGTAAAATAATGTAGTCAGTCGAGTTAATAAAAAAAGAAAGATCAAAAGTTTGATAGTCATGGTTGGAATGGTTTTATATTATACAATAAGAAATAACTCGGACGTAGCAACCTTCTGTTTAAATGCTAAATTTTATTTTTTATTAACTCGTAATTGACAAAAGTCCGTTTAGCACAAGTTCATAATTTTACTTATATATTAAAAACTTAAAACGGTTATTTAAATGATTTAAAGAATGAAATGACAAGAATAAACCGAAAAGTGTTTTCTTTGTCATTGTTTTTTTTTGTTCATATTGGACCAGTATTTTACGTAAAAAAATCTATTACAATTTTAAAAAGAGTGTTTTTAAGGATTTATTTCTCATATACTATTAATCATATAAAAAAAAAATATCCGGTATACTTGAAAATATGTGATTTTTCCAGTTTACAGTACCTACTAATAGATTCGTAATAAAACTGTAAAAAACAACTAGTTTAGGGTCTCCATTTGCTTCCAAAATCGAGTTCAGCCTTAACCATATGGACTAATCATGTTGAAAGACTATATATGCCAAAAGTTTAATATCAAAAAAGTCTTATATTCTCTACCTACCCCTATATGATACACTGAAAAATCCGTTCTAACACTTAAATGGTATCCAGACTTCCTGGACCCGCGACTGCGCAGTAGTGACTGCATTTGCGCGGGGAGATTCAAGGCCAAGTTCAAAATTGTTGCTAAACAACTATTCGCGCTATGACCGCGTCGAAGCCACATCGTTTTCGAAAATCCGCTTTTAAATTGTTCTATAAATTTTCAACAATATTTAAAAAGAAAACTGAGAAACGGTAAAATTCAGTGACGGTGTAATTTAGTGTTTCTTCTAAGTGTTATATATTTTTTAATTCTAAGGTAATTTTTATTTTGTTGCTTGAATTATAGAAAATATTACTTTATACCTACTAAAAAAAATATCCCGCATTAATTTATTTTTAAATAAATTTTCTTTATAGCCTAATTTACTAATTCTCATTTTTTCAAACACATTTTTTTAATTATATAGTTAAATTTAAATTCCAATAAAACTTAAATAGTTATGAATAATACAAAAATTTAATTATATACTCACCGGCAAAATTAGCGAAACTAAAAAAAAGTGAGCCCAAGAGATAATAACGTATACATAATATATATATTTATACATAATATTTAATGAAATTGTTATTAGACACAAACTAACAAATTGATCTTATTTACAACGACATCGCGATACGGACCGACCGGGCTCGTTTCCCATCCTGGGGTGCGATTTTTAAATATCAGAGGATGACTAAATATCACTGAAATATCTAATCATCGATTTCTAAACTTCGTATTTTTGAATCTCATCAAGTGACTAAAATATGATACCTATGAAATCAATACGAATTCCTCCTACCACTCGTAAATAAAGCCACCGGTGACAGCTGTTTGTTTGTTTTGAAATGTATTTTTTTTCACAAGATTACTTACTTTAAATGCAAAAACTTATACTTAACTATCTAAATAACCTAAACTATAATAAGACAGAACAATTACTTGCAATTTTGAAATAGCGTATTAAATGATGAATAATGATTTATTGCCTTAAACACATATAAATATATATATATGGGTATAGCATGTATTTATATATTTTAATATGTACCTACATATATATTATTTATTTATAATAGGTATAAGTATAAAGTGATATGCTTTATGTGTGTATATGTATGTATATATAAATCTATGTATGTTTTCTGTTTATGTAATTTTACTAGAGAAGTTTTACCAAAGTTAAAAATTTAACATTCAAACACCGTGACGGAACTAGCTGCCACCTATAGTACAGATTTTGATCTAGTTTAGGTGCCAGAGTAGCCTCAAACCACACAGCCACTATTCTTTATTGTACTTAGTTCTTTGGTTTATTATGTACTTTTTTTACTAATGCTATTTCGCTGAAATAATTACTTTATTATTATATTATTATTTATTATGAGAAACAAGAATGGCAAACAATATTTTCTTTGTTTAATGAAACGCAAGTAGCTCATTTATTTGTCTACTTTTGTTTAATCGTGATATCCTAGTCATCGGTGAGATTCAAAAATCGCACCCAAGATGCAATAACCGCCAAGTTACCTAGTCATATTTCGCTTTTAGGCTGTGAGTTTTAAAATGATTTCTTGTCGAGGTGGTAGTCGCCACGGTTACAAAACGAGCAGTTGAATTGAAGATTCAGCGAGCTTTACGATACTTTATCGCTCGTAATTGTAAATACGTCTTGGTCGTAATTGCATTATTTAGCCGGTATAGTGGGAGCGTATTGATCGAGCTTGAGTAGATTAAGCCAATGGCCAATTTTTAACTGATTTATTTTGAGCGTCTTGAAATAATACCTAAACCAAGTTTTGTTTTATAATAATCTAAGATTTTTACAATTATTATTTAAACACGTATAACAACAAAAACAGATAAAAATATATTTATTTGCGCTAGTAACCTGCTTTCTACGTGTATTCGCCATAAGGGGCGGGAAGGTAACATCGCACCTAGGTATACGCAACATAAACAAGAAAAGGTTAGACCTTGGACTTAAAAACACTTAGGACCCTGGTTCAAATTCCGGTATGTACCAATGAGTTTTGTATTAAAACAATATGTACATTTGTTTGACAACACCACTATAGTGCTTCGGAGAGCACGTTAAGCTGTTGGTCCCGGTTTCATTATACCAACTTGTGAAACTGTTTATAGATGGGTTTTGAGTCTATTTAAAACATCACGACGAGCTAGCCACTTGTTCGGTGTAGACTCATACTATCGGCTAAGACTAGGTGGGATTAAAAACCCCTCCGCTGGGTACCCTGGGGCCGTCTAGGCGGTCTAAGGCGCCGTAGGGCACCCGTGATGGTATATATGTATGTAATTAATAGGGTTTTTATGTAGAAAAAACACTTTTATCTAAAGTTGATATTACCTAAATGATTTATTAAAATGTTCTTTAATAGTTTATCTTTTTTTAATTGGGTTAATGAAGACTTTTTCTCGGAAGTCCTCAGAATCAGCTACGTTTCTAATTTTTTTTTTCATATTTTTTTTAATCAGAAACCTTGTAGCGAAACCTCTTGAGTATTTTTTTTTGTTTAAAAGTTGCATGTTGTCTTTTTGACTACCTAAATTATTTCGAAGGTACTTACTATTAATGCGTTCAAAACCGCGGGGAAAAACTAGTATATTATATTTATTAGTATTTTCGGGTGTAGAATATGAAAATAAATCTATATTTATTTATCTTTAGGTTCTCGTAAGCTTACGGGATAGGTAGACATCACTTGTCACTATCTCGGCATACGCATCTCATCATGTGATACTTCGTGGACCCGCCATAGTAGATATTTAGGTGGGCGGGACTCGAACCCACGAACCTCGCTTTCGCGGAAAGGCGCTCAACAACTGAGCCAACACCCCTCACTAATTTTGGGTCGCGAAAATATGTCATATGTTAAATGTGAAACATCTTATTTTTCTAAAAATTTTGCAAATTTAGATTAACTTCAAGTTAATAAATAATAAAAGGTTGTATTAATATATATTATAGTTTGTGTAAAATTTGTATAAATACAGTGACTCCGAGTGCGTGACATGCTGCGTCACTGCCACAGAAATACAAATAATATACTTACAAAATACACATTGCGCCGCGCGCACAGTTAAGTTGAACTAGCTGTACCAATATTTTGTTTATATAAAGTTTTATGTTAAAAGTAGGTATTATTATGAATATAGGAGTATAATCGTGTAGAAATATTGTGCTTACCATCAGGTAGATAACAGATACGGCTTGTGCTCCAAAAAAGGCAAGATAATATACGCTGCCGTACTCGTAGTACTTAATAATGATGAATGAAAAAAAAAGGCAAGATAATATACGCTGCCGTACTCGTAGTACTTAATAATCATGAATGAAAAAAAAAAAAAAATGTATTATTCAAATCTATTACTGACAAATTATTTTGTAATGTATTAATATAAATTCGTAAAAATCAAAATTAACTCATGAGAATTCGTTAAAGTAAGCATTGGTTGTTTCAAAACTACTTCTAATTAGTAAAAAGCCGAGTTAAAAATGTAAGTAAAATCATCAGAAGTTTTAGGAATTTAGATTTATTATGCCAACGGTTTCTCTTGAAAATCTCTGAATACCGATTGAAATAGGAAATTGTATATTTTGCGAACGAGGGGTAGGTACTTATGTTAAGAGCGTGATTTTAGCCTTGCTAAAACAATTGATTACAACAATTGATATTGTGCCGTACGGAAATACTCGACTTTAAAAAAAAATGGCGGGTGACATTATCTAAAATATAAATAAAAACTAACATAAAGGATGATGTAAAATTCGTTTCGCGAAATAATTCCGTTGGACGGGGCGCTGCATTCGCGCGTAGTACCTAATTTTGGTAACATTGGGGAGTCTTAAAACTGATGTGTAAGGGTGGATTCAATTTTAGTAAACAAATTTCTCCACGAAATCACTAACATTTTCGAACAACAAACTTTTATGGACACAGAAATACAAATAAAATAACATAAACACAACCTTCCCCTACGGGCTCTCGTCAAAGGCCCTGTTGACATCGTAGGTACTAATATTTAGCATACCTTGTTTACTCTAATTTTATTAGTTTCACTTTATGCCGCGAGAGTTCTTTCGGGAAACGGACTAAACATACAAAAAACATATAGCCCCAGTTGCACAAAAGTGTCCGTTAAAGTAATTGTAACCATTGAAGTTTAAAATACAAATACAATTTTCTTTATTTAATAAAAACTTTAAAAAAAATATGTTTGTGCAGTTCCCACTATAGGTTACCCGGTGTTGTGGGAAACTGGCTCTTTAAGTACACAGTAAAACAGTATCAGTAAAACAATTTTGGAAATAGATCTTGTACAATGTTTATGAAAGTTTGTATAAGCTTTACTAATTTGTGTGGTATGTATCTATGTGTGTATGATGTGTGGTGTGTGTGTGTGTGATGTGTGAGTTTTGCGTGTGTTATGTGTGGGTGATGACGTCGAATATACCAGTTTTATTTTGAAAGTTAAATGACAGTTGATATATTCGACGCCATTTTTAACTTTAATCATTACGATTACTTTTACAGACATTTGACACTTACAGGCGTTTATTTATTTATTTCATGAAACATACAACGGATTCCGAACATTTTATTTACATTTTTATTTTACATAGTTTTGGCCTAGTATATTGCCCTAAATGTATATGTATACAATAATTTGCTTACAAAATTTACTAACCGTGCAAAATAAACAATAAACAATAATATAAAACAATTTACAAAACATGCAACATAGATAATAACTTAAAACTAGCTATCACTTCTACAACTCAAACCATAATTGATTAAACCTAATAAAACTAGAATCTAAAAAAATATATACTTATAATAAAGAATACATGCAATGCATACTTACATATACTTTACTGTCATATACATACATACCACATCCCCGGCTGCAGTTAGATGAGTTGCACCAAAATAAACTCTCTTTAAATGTAACGATAATTTGGCTTTAAAATTATAACCCAATGATGTCTATAGGCATCGTTTTGCTCTTGTCCCGCGAACATTTTATCAACAAGTTTTTTCTGCCGTAATACTTAAATATTTATTTGCATTTTTAGCTTTAAAAATTAATATAATATGAAGAAGGAAATACTATTTAGTTAATTGTCTAATAGTAATAATACTGATTTTTTTAATTTATTTAATTGACTGATTTAGCAACAAGCTCGCCACTAGTTAGTTGTTGCCTCCGAATACCATCGGCGAAATGAGGACTAATCCTACCACTGGATACCCTGAGGCCGGTTAAACGGTTCTCGGGGGCCAAAAAAGCACCCGTGGGCAGGAAAAGGATTCGCGAACTCGAGCGTCAAAAAACATCTAAATGTTGTTTTCAGTTATAATAAAGTTTTTTTTTTGGAAAAAAAGAACATGGAGGTGTAGATTTTATTTACTCGATCCTAATTAATATAATTTCTTTATAAAAAATATGTTAAGTTTTAAAATGATAACTAAAGTAATATTTTTAGAATCATAAATCAAACTTTGGGTGTCTTTTCAAAAGTTAAATTTTTTTAAATAAAAATACTATCTAATTAGGATCGAGTAAGTAATATTTACACCTCTACGTTCTTTTTCTGTAGAAATAAATAGTAATTGAAAATGAAATGTGCGGATGACACTAAAATATTAAAAACAAACATAAAGAACTAATAAACTTATCGAGTATGTCCATCCAACACAAGCCTATTTATTCAATCAATAAAAAATCTGCCAATCCCAATTCCATAGATCATAGATCTCAGAAAAAAATGCAATCCTATTAAACATTTACAAAACATTGTGTAAAAGGATTATTTTCAAATCCATCGCTAAAAGCCTGAATTTCTATGCTAACAGTTTTATTTTCCGTAAATCTATCGTATGTGTGTGTTTAGTAACATGCGAAGTGTAAAACGCTCTCGGAAGTATTTATTCGCAATTTCTGCAACGTTGAAACATCACAAAACAGCAATGGATATTATATGAAAATAGAGTTCACACATTTAGATATTACGGTATAAGCGAGTTTTTAATGCCGTATAAACATGTAATACGGTAATTTAGTCTTGAATACAACAGCTTACATAACTTTTCTTAAACATGGAGATTTTAATGAATGGAATGTATTCCACGTTCTTTACGTTCGAATCAGTGTGCCGAAAATACCAGATTGTTCTGAAAAGGGTTTAAACAAAATAATATGCTACGAGTACTGTAATGAAATAGGGCAATTTTGTGTGTTCCCAAATCAAAACTAAAAAAAGTTCAATTGTTAACTTTTAAATACGGCGACTGACCTTTTTATGAAATAAATAAATGCAACTATAATATAAAACCTTTCTCATATGAATATATATTTAATAATATAATCAATTTGGCAGAAAATTTTGGATTACTTTTAACGGAAAGTTGCTTTATGACATTTTTTTATCAATTATTTTAGATTTACAACTGACTTTTTTACATTAATAATAATTTGCAGAAAATACAACAACAAGGACAATCCATACTATACATACTTGTTTTTTGCATTATGGGTGTTTAGGGTTCAGAGAATTACCTTCCAACTACTTTTTATGTCCGAAAAATGCATAATAAATATGCATAAAACGCAAAGGAATAATAAAATAGTAAATTAAAAACTTATCTGTACATAGATACATACATACATATCATCACGCGTGCCTTACGGCGCCCGAGACCGCATAGACGGGCGGCCCCAGGGTACCCAGCGGAGGGGTTTTGAAACCCACCTCGTCGTAGCCGATGGTATGAGTCTACACCGAACAAGTGGCTAGCTCGTCGCGATGTTTTGAATAGACTAAATAACCCATCTATAAACAGTTTCACAAGTTGGTATAGTGAAACCGGGACCAACAGCTTAACGTGCTCTCCGAGGTACTATAGTGGTGTTGTCAAACAAATGTATATTTTAAAAAAAATTTAAAACTCATTGGTACATACCGGGATTCGAACCAGGGACCTATGTGTTTTTAAGTCCAAGGTCTAACCAACTCAGCCACCACGTATATATAGATCCGATTAAAAAAAATAGCAGGATGGACTCTAAATAGCTATAGAACAATAATCAGTTATATTTTGAATTCGTGTATGTATGTCTGTCTATTTGTTTGTATATTAAATTTCGATATACACATACATACAGGGTATGTTCAGATATATAGGCAGTTTGTGTTTTAAGAGTTTCTTAGGAAAGTTATAAAATACATCCGATATAAATACATATTCTATGAAGCAAGTTGTATATACTCGTATTTTAAAGACATCTTTTTGGCAACTATAGTGATTGGTAGGTCTCACACCTAAAAATTGGTGGTTTTTGTATATTATGGAGTATACGAGGGCATGGTAGCCATGGTTAACATGTATACTTTACTTTAGTAGATATCTATTAGAAAAATATAACAATTTTTTTTTTTTTGTTTTAAAATAATCACACTTAGCTAGTGCACAATTACATTAACCAATGATAATCAATAATAAAAAATGACAGCCTCCGTAGACTAGTGGTTGCGCCTTTGGCGTTGTATCCGGGGGTAGTGGGTTCGATTCCCACCCATGGCAAAAAAATATTAGTACGTTTTTCTCATTAACGTATGGTTTTTCTGTACAGTTTGTCACGGTCTGGGTGTTTATAAAATATAATATCTATTATATCATTGTTTCCGGTACACATAGTACAAGTCTAGAGCTTAGTTTGTGACCAGAGCAATATGTATAAATTGTCCTATATATAAAAAAAAAATGTTGGCCATGATTATTATAGGATTGTTATTTATGATAGTTTTTAACTAATTGAATGTGATTGTTTCAGAAAAGAACATGGAGAGAGGCAAAAGACGAGAGCGCCTGTACCTTCAGGACCGCAATCCGTCTAGATTGCGTGCACTTGAAATAGCAAAACAAGAGCAAACTAGAAGAAATTATATATTAAAAGCATTTGAAAATATAAGAAATATGGCTATAGCTATAGTAAGTCCAAATTCCACATTTAGATTTTACTATTATGACTCCTAGCATAGATTTTACTATTATGGCTCCTAGCCTAGATTTTACTATTATGACTCCTAGCCTAGATTTTATTATTATGGCTAGATTTTTTAAAATTAATCTTTTGGAGCACGGTATGTGGCTTTGCATCTACCTGTTGGTCCAGACCTACAAACTCCATGAATGGGGTCGATTAATATTTGTTCTTAATAAAATGGTGCGATTACGAAATGGGTGGCGACAAATTGCATGCCTTGTCGTCAATTCAATCACCCATTTCGTAACTGCACCCTGAAAGGAGTCTACCTCGACAATAAATCGATGCGGTAATCTAGATTACTAAGTGTCATAGATTCAGCTAGGTTTTTTGGGCTCGTTATTCCTTATGAATGTTGTTTTGACTGGAAGCGTGCCTTTTACTCTAATAAATATTATCAATACAAGATTCGAAAGTACTTTGTTTTCGTGTGTGATAACGATCCTTTGCGTGCCCAGTCTGTAAAGTCATTTTAATTTCTACGCTTAAATACACACAAAGTGCGCGCGTATAAGGTTTAATATACGTCTGTTTACAATCATAAGATTATTATAACGTGCGTACATGACTTAGTTTGTCCTAGGTTCCACGAAAAGACACAATCTGCGACGAGATCCAATGCAACTTGCGATGCGAGGTCTAAATGATCCACAGTGCTATTGAAACTTTAAAATTTGTTAAACTTGTTCGTTTGCCGTATAAAATAAATTGTTCAAAAGTAGTGTCGTCGTTACTCATATAAGTTTTTAGAAAATAACGTTATTTTATGCATTTTCCTTGTTGACATTTCGATGAAAATCGCTGGGGTGGAGGTAATAGGATGAAAGCACAAGATTTGACAAGATACAAACTTAATCATTAAGCATTGATTTATTGAAGTAAGAACAGAATATGTTTAACATTTTGTTCTATACGGATTTTAGACTTATTGCACAGTATATTATTCTTACTTTCATGGAGTTGATACATACAAAGCCCCATGTGTACCAAATTGCAGCCTGCAGGTTACTTCATGCGTTTTTCCTGTCGCCATTTCTATAAAAAGGGTATTGGTCTGCTACACTGACTTATTTATTTATTGACTTGTTAACTACTACTTTAAACATCCTGACATGTAGATTTTTTTTATTTTTTTTTAATAAATAGATAATCTACATATAGGTTTACGATAATAATAATCAATTTCACTGTGCTGACAATAATTGTACATTTAGTTTTTATACCACATTCTCCCCAGATTATGATGCAACATTAAATAATCAATTTAAATATTCAGGTTAGTCAATTATCCTTGTGACAAAGAGGAACTTTATCTCAGCGCCCGATTCCACTAATAGTATTATTTCCATTCTGTTTGTTTTTAGTGTTAAACGCTGTCAAAACCGCTTTTCGTATCCTCGCAACGATTCAACCTCAGTAAGTGCAAATAGAATAGAATTGGAGACCAATCCGTATTCTCTTACATATATTCTGGTACTTTAGTTATTATTTACAAACAGTATTCTCATAGTAGCTTTGAATTATAATTATACTCTATGATTATAACTTGTGGAAAAACAATTGTTAAAACGTCAAAATACCTGATTTCATATACCTTTTTTTAAATGTAGGACAAGTTACACATATTGCTCAGTACCCCTAGTGTGAGTTTTCTAACTTTTACTTTGCGTTTGAGTTAACTAAAATTTGTATGGGAAATGGTTCAGCGCTCCAAGCGGAAATTTTGAGAACTAGAAATGCGGTCTTGTGATTGGTCAAAATGTTAACGCTGTAGTATAGTTAACGCGAAAGTAAATATTAAAAACACTTACACTAGGGCTACTGGTCACAAACTAAGCTCTAGGCTTGTACTATGTGTACCAGAAGCCACGATATAATACATATTATATTTTTAATAAACACTACTAGTACTACACTACTACCCTACCGGCTCTCAAAAAGTAAACATTGAAAATACACCGATCTTATTAAGTGCAAACTGGAAATAATTAAAAATCTCACTTAAAAACTTAGTGATTATAATAATTAAGTGCTGTGCTACATCACAAGTAAGTTTTTTATAGCAAAATTGGAAAATTTTATTCCACAGACAAGCCCTATAGCACAGATTAAATAATTTTATTGAAATCATCTGTCATTGTAAATTAATTCTGAAATAAATGAAATTTATACTAATTAGTGTTGACATATATAATAAATAAACTTATTTGGTAGTTTCTAAACAGTTTTAACTGAATTAATAAAATAAAAAACAGCAACATGAGTCTCTTACGCAGCCCTAGAAAACTAAGTGGCTTATTACCAGAACTAACGCCTCAAGGAGTGGAGGATAACGTTATGTACGTTACCCAACGAAAACGAAAGATTATGGTTGATAAAATGTAGTTAAAGTTGGAATTGGGAAATTTCAAAAAAGAAATTATGGAAATTTTTCATGCATTCATTGACACTCAAATGATAAAATGAGTAAAATTATGGAAGGCATTATTGAAATCAAGGAACAGAACAGTGATATAATTTCAGATCTTAAGCATAAGGTAGAAGTTTTAGAAAAGGAACAAATAAGCTAAAGACTATGAATACTGGCAAATCAGCCTGTTCATGACGTAATCATCAACAAGATAATGGAACGTTCTGGTCGTGAAAAAAATGTCATCATTATAGGAATTCAGGAGTCAAATGCAGTAAATCCAGAAGAACGACGAATCAACGACAAAAGAGAAGTAATGAAGAGCTTTAAAGAGTTGATACCAAATTGTTCTACTCCTATTCGTACCATAAGATTAGGAAAATATGAACAGGGTAAGATGAGACCACTTAAAGTATGCTATGAGGCAAAAATCATAGCATACTTTAAGTACCACATACCTCAACCATTAAAGTACTGAAATGTAAATCTAAATTCAATTTTCGGCTTTATTCTGACCAGACACCACTCCAGCAAATATATATGAAGTATCTTCGAAACGAATTATCTAATAGAAAAGAGAATGGAGAAGGTAATTTATTTATAAAATACATTAAAAGTATACCTAAGATCATAACAAACCTTACCTTGAAGACAATAACTACCTCTGGGTACACATAGACAGGCTGTCTTTAGACTTAGCAATAGTATATAGACCAGGTCGAACAAATGTATAAAACTTCTTGAATGCGTTTGAACCACAACTACAGAGTAAGAAACGGGCAATAATATTTGGAAATTTTAGGAATAGATCAGGACACGGAAGGTTATTTAGCAATACTAAATACAAATAACTATAAAGTACTTAATAGAATAGATAGATCGTATTGCACTAGAGAGACGGATATTACTAAAACTAAAATAGATATCGATGTATCGACAAATCTTACAAATGAACATTTTAAAATTGCCATTACGGATTCACCTATCTCTTATCATAAAATAATTGTGTTGGAATTATTAAGTAATAAGCCTATACCAAGAGAGATAATAAAATATGAGGCAGTTAACTCCAATAAACTTTTAAGTAGCATAGAACAAAATCCTATAGACTGTAATAATATTAACTATACAGAAGTGCAAGGTTATATTCATAATATTTTAACAAAGTGAAGAATCAGTAAATTGAAAATTAACAACCCACCAAACAAAGAAATACTGAACGAAATAAGAAACAGGAACAAAAACAGGCAAAAATAAAAAAAAAAACCACTTAATGTATTACATTACAAAAATACTTTACCAAACAAAGAAATCGTGTGACTATAATGATTAGAGAAGCAAAGAAAACCTACAAAAATAAATTATTTACTAACTGTACAAACTCTAAAAGGATATGGAAACTTATTAATACCACTAATAAAATCAAAACTTTAAGTGCACCATCCAAATTATTTTTTAATAACAAATAAATTACCTACAGATCTAGATGAAATTTGTAATCACTTCAATAATTTATTTTCTACTATTGGTTTAAACCTAGCAAATTATATTCATACTCGACAACAATTACATTCTAACCAGCAAATACCTATCAATATTCATACAAACTTAACACATACTTCAATAACACATCCCGCTGCAAATAGCAAAACTATCACTACTCTCTCCCCATTTTTACCGTGTACTATGATAGAATTATATATCTAAATCTGGTAACAAATCTGATCCTGGAAACTACCATCCTATATCCGCGCTACTAGTATAATTTAAAATTTATGAAAAAGGACTATATAATAGGCTTGACACGTATCTCACTGATACACACTTTATTCTCGAGAACCAAAATTTACTTTACTGCAAAAAATAAACCTATAAACACTAACACTACCCTGACTATAAATGGCAAAATTATTAATAACTCAACTTATGAAAAGTAACTCGGTCTTATTTTAGACGGAGGACTAACATTGACCAAATAATATCAAAGTTAACCCCTCTAACTGGAGTATTGAGAAAAATATCACCCTTACTTCCCCTCAAAACTCGGCCGACTATATATTACTCTCTTGTGTATCCTCATCTCAAATATCTTTCAGCAGTATATGCAATGGAGGAGCAACAAATATAAAAATACTGTAAATAGCTCAAAATAAAGTTGTTAAAGTATTGTTTCATTATACCTCATACAGTGGATTAATACAGAGATATAAAACTTATGAACATATCAATAACAGATATAACACATGCATATTTATTAAAGAAGTTTTGGATAGTGACATTCATTCGTCCTTAACTTTTAAACGCAACGATATTGTGATCACAACGTATTCTACCAAAATCTATATATACCAACTTTGGAAAGAAAAACATAACTTTCGAGGGTGTACAAATTTATAACTCGCCACCAACTCCAATAAAGGCTGCTAAATCAAATTCAATTTTTAAAAAGCTGATGAAGAATTATTTTATGTATGGTACAATTGCTTCTTAGACCTTATGCATTTTTATTTTTGACTTTTTATAAATGCCTGTAAAGATTTACGCGAAATAAACATTTCCGGGCTGATTTGGCTTGACCATTTTTTTCTAACATTTGCAACAACAAATACAAATTGCTTTAAAAAAAAAACATAAACGACCTGCGGCTATATTGTTTCTTATAATGTGAGCGTTCAGTAGGTAACATACTACTTTATGGTAAGCGTTATCTTAAAATAATGATTTCCGTTAATAGCGTGCTCTCTCCAATCAGAGTAGTTTTAAACCTCTGATTGGAGGAGAGCGCGCCAATAGCGGGGGTCGTTATTTTGACAATCTCGAACCCGTGTCACACGTTTGCCAACAAGACTATCTGCAGATGTGACCTTGGTTGGTCCTGTTGGGCTTTTCGACATGACGACAAGCTCCCGACTTCAATGTCAAAAAGTTTCTTTAGCACTTTTGTTGTATCCGGAAGTCGTGGGTTCTATTCCCACCCATTACAATAAAATATTAAACCATTTTTTCTGTATAATAAATAAGTCATTGTCTGGGTGTTTTTAATATATATGTATTATTTTGTTGTTTCTGGTACACATAGTACAAGCCTAGAACTTAGTTTGTGAGTAGAAGCTCTTCCATAAGTTTTTGCTTTCTATTAACGTAACGTTAACACGTGATGAACCACCAATAAAGTTGCCTTATTCTTGGTAACAGGATTTTAAAACACTATGTTATTGGTGGTTCATCACGTTTTAACGTTACGTTAAAACAAAGCAAATACTCATAATGATCGGATTAATAGTCGTTGCTTAGCCTGAGCCATTGCTTGGAAATGTCAAAATGTAGTTTTTCATATCCAGTTTGACAATTCGTAGCATCGGCTAAGTATTAGCCATTGCTTAGCAACGACTATTAATCCGACCATTACATATTATTACAAAGAGGAAGAAATAGAAAAAGAAATAGAAAGCTCTGGCTAAAATAATGGCTAATTATAACGTTTTATATTATACAATTTTATTTTATTGTGGGTTTATTAGCGTTATTATCAAATTCAGTATATTTGTACTACATGGCGTTTTCTTCTGTGGCACCGTTCACGTTTCAAGAAATAGAATATGGCCGAAATTAACTACTTACCTAGTTATTGATTGGTCGAATGACCATTGCTTAGGGTGACAAAATACATTATTATTAATTTAATATGGAGTAGAGTTCGTAGCGGAGTATAAAAGAAAACGAAAAGAATGTAAACATTGATTATTGAATAATACCTCTTTCTAACAATTTAACGCTGGTTGTATAGTTTTCTACGAGTATATTATTCCATTATATCAATTTGTCTGCCCATTGCCTGCGAGTATATGATAGCAGGCATCCTGAATGTAGCAAATAGAGTAGTTAAATGTTTTTAAATACCTAATAGGTGGTAAATTAGAAGCGAAAAAGAATGTAGAATATTTACCTACAATAATCAACATATATTTATGTATAGACACACTTGGTAATGGTTCGTAAAGACATTTAAATGGGATGTGGATTATATTGAATCAAGATTTAATTTCCAAAATAAAACAATGGCCTACCGGTATTTTTTCAATCGAGACTAATTTATTGTGACGTGATAATAGACAAATTTGAATTAATAATTTGAAAGTTTTAGTTCCAGCGTTCAATTTTATCATTTTCATAAAAGTTGTCTGCATTTTCTTAAAGAATTAGCAAATCTAATTTCACCATACAGTAAGTACTCCCACATATTCTAGTATCCCGTACATTCTATATATAACTAACTAGTCAACCAGAATCTATAGTCCTTCTAAGTAATTCACAAAGATCCCTATCTAAACTAAAATTATGTAAGACGCATGTTTATTTGTTGGATTTGTCTCAGCCCCGAATAAAAGAACAACTATTAAAACATCGATTCACGATTTTTTTGTTGAAATTTCACGATTAAAAAATATATGAAAGAAATTCATTTTCTCATATATTTTGTATGGACGGCATTTTTGATGATATCTCGAGAACGTGTTGACTGAATTCGATAAAATTATTTAGATTTTTGTTAAGTACATTTAATTTAATTTTGAGTATTCATATATTTTTATATATTAATAATAAACAATATTTAATTCACTTACTAAAATCGATTACGGTATACCACAGGGCTATATACTAGGACCTCTGTTATTTCTAATTAATGCCAACGATATTTATGAAATTGGTCTAAAAGGAGAACCCATTCTCTATGTTTTGTTTGTTTTGTTTTTGCTAACAGGTATTCAGCATATAATTTTATTAGTGTAGGAAAGGAAGTAATGCTTGTCGATAAAATAAAACATTGAAATAGAAATAATAAAAGTTATTATTTACAGAGTTAATGGTAATGTAAAGCCGTTCCTTTATCCAAATACTCGTATGTATTCATTTCCAAGTGGCACTCCTTATAAAGATTTTTTTCATTTAGTTTAATCTTTATTTTTAGGTATGTACTACATTATTATATCATTAATAAATATTTAGGTTAATTTAATATTATTATTATTTTCTTGAATAAATATAAAAAATATGTATTTAACTAATCATATTTAGTTTGAGCCTTTACCAATGCGTGAAAATCCAATGATAAGGATAGTGCTTCGATTCGTGAAAGAGTGTCTGCAACGATGTTACCTTTCCTGAGATGTGTCTAATATCTCTCGTAAATTGGCTGATAAAATCGAAATTGGCTGATAAAATCGGAATTGGCATAAAAAGCAGTTGAGACAGCTGCTAAATGGCTTATGATCCGTAAAAAATGTAAATGAACGGACTTCAATAATTTTATGTCTAAAATGTCTGACGACAGAGTTAATGGCAAGTAACTCACGTATGGACTTGCACTGTGCTGGGTTGAACTTCTTGTTGCATCAGATTTTCTTTGCAGCGGTCAAAAGCTTTCAGTTCCTCTGGCGTCATCGTCACGGGATAGGAGTATTCTTGACTCATGGACCTGATAATAAGGCGTGAAGTAGAGCTTGTATTGATGATGTCTATGGAATAAAACGTCTATATAAGTTGATCATGCCTAAAAAACAACGTAACTGTTTGACAGTCTTTGGTATGGGAAAGTCCTTAATTGCTTCTACTTTTTAAAGTAGTGGTCGAGTTCCTGAAGCTGATAACTGATATCCAAGGAAGCTTAATTCTGGATGGCCTTGTACACATTTAGCAGTGTTTACCAAGATACCATACCTACTGACTTAATCGTGCGAACAATATGTGAAGATGTTCCTTTTCAGACTTGGAATAGATCAAAATGACAAAAATCGAGTCTCATAAGTACAATAACAAAGTTCTTTATGTATGTATGTATGTATCATCACGGGTGCCTTACGGCGCCCGAGACCGCCTAAACGGCCCCAGGGTACCCAGCGGAGGGGTTTTAATCCCACCTCGTCGTAGCCGATGGTATGAGTCTACACCGAACAAGTGGCTAGCTCGTTGCGATGTTTTGAATAGACTCAATAACCCATCTATAAACAGTTTGACAAGTTGGTATAGTGAAACCGGGACCGACAGCTTAACGTGCTCTCCGAGGCACTATAGTGGTGTTGTCAAACAAATGTACATAAATTTTTAAATTAAAAACTCATTGGTACACACCGGGATTCGAACCAGGGACTAAGCGTTTTTAAGTCCAAGGTCTAACCAACTAGGCCACCACGTATATATTCTAACCAACTAGGCCACCACGTATATATACCTACCATGTATATAAAGTTCTTTAATGTTACCTAAAATAAAAGTAAGGTACATATCGTAAATGTAAATAGTATAAATAAAATAAATTGGGAGTTCCTCGGGGGTCTTTTCTGTGACCATAATTTTTTATTATATATAATATAAAGGTTATAGATATACTAAATCAATGACCTTTATACAAGCATGCATGAATGATGAGCTCCAATATCCTGATTCACGGTAATCAACAAGTGTTACAAAGTAAATTATTATTAATAAGTAATATAAAAAAATGGTTTGCAATTAATAATCTGTTGTTATTTTTTTATAAAACAAAACTAAAAAAAAATCCTTAGATAAACATAGCAGGGGAATACAATTTAACTGGATAAAAAACGCATTGAGTAGGTGCAAAATTCCTAGACGTGTTCCTAGTTTATCAGTTTAATGTATAGATTTGCCAATTTGACTAGATTAATAGATGACGAACAAGATTTTTCTATTCGTTTTTCGGCACTCTATTTAGAAGGATCTTAAATTTAATGGGCATATTTATTGATACTTTAAATATCGCAAATTCCGCATGTATACCAATTTTAGCCCTCTACGATACTTTAATTTAAATAGCTTAATTAAAAATAAGTTAAAAATAAGATATACGTGGTGGCCGAGTTGGTTAGACCTTGGACTTACTCGTAAAAACACTTAGGTCCCTGGTTCGAATCCCGGTGTGTTTTTAATTAAAAAATGTATGTACATTTGTTTGACAACACCACTATAGTGCCTCGGAGAGCACGTTAAACTGTCGGTCCCGGTTTCACTATACCAACTTGTGAAACTGTTTATAGATGGGTTATTGAGTCTATTCAAAACATCGCGATGGGATAGCCACTTGATCGGTGTAGACTCATACCATCGGCTACGACGAGGTGGGATTAAAACCCCTCTGCTGGGCACCCTGGGGCCGTCTAGGCGGTCTCCGGCGCCGTAAGGCACCCGTGATGATATGTATGTATGTTAAAAAAAACACGCCTTAATTCTGACAAAAAGGGGATGGCCCTAAAAAAACAGAAATATTTAACGATTTTTTTTTAATATACCCTTCTACCTAATAATTTTATATTATATTTTCCACAGACTTCGATTTCTTCGCGGGACAACGTTGATGTCAACCGTAACGCCATTTCGGTAAGTTGTTAAATAAATCGATGGTATATACATAGTATATAGCAACATTGTCACAAGCCCGCCTGACGGTTGTCCTGGCTAGGCTTTGCCCTACTTCCAAGCGCTAGAAAAGTTTTTGGTGATTCCATTCGGTCCAGGTGGGCAATTCTCGCGCTTTCGACATTCATCTCGATTCGAGATTTTTAAACGAAAAATGACTAAATATGTCAGTTTTCGTTCAAAAATATCGAACATTAAACGAAATAAATATTAAATAATACAAATATTGAACGAAAAATGACATATTTAGTCTTTTTCGTTTAAAAATCTCGATTCGAGATGAATTTCGAAAGCGCGAGAATTGCCCACCTGGAGCGATTTAAGGCAGAGTGCTCCACTTCGACTGGTGGTTAAATTAACACGTCAAATTGGCCCGGAAGGGATTCCGGTTGCGGTTTATACGGTTAGTACGGAAACTACCAAAAATTTACGCATTCCTAGGTCTCGACGAGGAAGTGGATCTGTGTTAGAAGTACTTTAAAGTTTCTATATTGTTTTGTGTTATTAAATGTATTTGTTTAATTTTACCTGAGCCCTAACTTATTAAAACCCAGCTTAAATCAATAAAGGTAGTATATAATAATAATGAAAACAAATAAAGATACTGTCCAAATTGTGTAATTTGGACAGTATCTTCATTTGTTTTATAGCTACGAGATTTTCAAAATTCGAACCCCCACGTGATAATAAGTAAAGGAGACATAATTAAATTTTAGAGAATGTTAAAATCTTGTAACGTAAATCAGTAAACAGCTAAGACAAATTAATAAATGTTTAATTATATTTTTAACTCCAACAGAGAAAAATCATTGTACTAATTTATATCGAGGTAAGCGCATCCTTGGTGCTTACCTCGATATCATGGTGCATCAGACTTGTTCGCTGGGGCGCGCGTCCCGGCTTCTTTCCAGTGACGACATAAGTGTGCGTGCGGCATCTTTTTGGAAAAGGCTGCGACAATCGATCCTTAAATCGGTCCCACCCGCTTAGACAAGAACATATGGATAGTATCAATCAAAAATCTTGCCTAACACTAAATATGCGTTTGACGTTCACCATGGAAACTGTTGTTTTGGGTATATTTATTCAAGAAGACGCACTATATTTTCAAAGATGTTTATTGATAATACACATAAAAATAAGTTTATAATTTGTAATATTAGCAAAGTGACATTTTGTCTTATAAAAACATAGAGAAACCAAAAAAATCACAGAGTTAACTCTGTGGTTTTTTTGGTATAAGTCGTTTTATTACCAAAAAAAAAACATCTGAACTAATGATATTATAATAATAAACTTTTTGAAAACTTTCAATTCAAATTTAAAGCTCAATATACTTACACATATATAGGTATATATTAAATTTAATATTTTTATTTTATTTATCTAAATTTTGATAATCAATTTAAGATTAATTACAAAAATATTAATGTTGATTACAAATTCTATAACAAACATTAGCTTTCGATCGCATTTCGATTACCTTATCGTTAGAACCTCTGTAAGCACTAGGCCAGACTACGGCCTAATTATAAAACAGCGAACGTAATAACGACTTGATAATGCGTTGGTTATTTCCATTTAGCATCGCTCTTATTCCCAATGCAATATATATTCCCATCCAAGGCTAAGACAATTCCAATTACAATTTCAAATCGCAATAGCAATATGCCAAAATTTCGTTTCATAATTATTATCTGTTAAAGCTCTAGAAACAGTTCCGTAAGGTAGGAAATGGCCATTTTGTATTTATTGCAATATATTCAAAATGTCGTAAGCCATAAACATTTTTTCTAGTATATTAAAAGTAATTTATAGAGGTCTTTTTTTTAAACGAGTCCCATTTCGATTTTTTTTATATATCTAAGTCAGCCATTATGATTTTAAAATGGACCTCATATATTTTTGTATTATTATTTCTTCTGTGCCTCATGAAACAGTTCCGTAAGATAGAAAATGGCCATTTTGTTTTTATTTCAATGTATTCAAAATGTCGTAAGCCATAAACATTTTTTCTAGTATATTAAAAGTCATTTATAAAGGTAAATGTTACCTTTGCCCCTAATGACCTCTATGAGTTTTAACCTCTGTCAGGGGTGTTCCACTCCGCACTTTAGGTATGAAGCTACAAGTACCCGGCCGTACCCATGGATAGGTTTTATTTTTGAGGGCTGCCGCAGTGCGCTGCCGCGAACCGACCGAGTCGCGATATTTACCTAATACCTATTAACTAAAATGAGGTCTAAAGCTTATTGTGCAACATTCGGTTGCTTAAATAATAGTAACAAGAATCCGGACCTTACGTTTTTCATACTTCCAAAGGACCTCAAAAGGTAAATAAATCCACGCCTACCTATAGGTTATTATTAGGCAGGTACATTCCTATACAAAATGCCAATTAACGGTCGTGGTGCTGAAATCCGGTGAAATATAAAGAAAAAATTTTAATACAAAAATTATAGGTAACCTTTAAAAAAACAAACGATCGCGGCGACTCCGGTTTTACTTGTTCCAGATTCGAGCACTCTAAACATATTATTTTATTAAAACAAAATAATATAGTCTTATATTTTCATTAAAAGTAATTATTTTATATCAGCTGTCTGTATGATATAGTATACATTGTCAATTTAATTACGTAATTTTTCTTTTTACCGCCTTTACCATGGACAGTGCTCTGAAGAACTTTTTAATCTCATTCCCGCTTCCCTTTCCGTTACAGAACCTCACGAGCAGGTAACAGAATGCATGCGCTTTCTGTGGCCGATGTACCAACCCGCACTAAAAGATTTGGTGATTCGTACATCTGTCGCACTATTAAAATGTGGAATGCTCTGCCTGCTTGCGTGTTTCCTTCATCATATAACCTTGAGTCCTTTAAACGTAGCGTGAATAGGCATCTAAAGCCGGCATAATGGATGAAACCAGCTCTTACAACACAGTTCTAAGAGCTGGTTGTATTCATTCTTGGACCTAGATGTGAGATCACAAGCCGAGCTCCTATAAAAAAAAAATCGTGTGAGCAATCTTCACTCTATTAAAATGTCGTAAATCACTCAACTAATTTTAAGTAATCACAAAATAAGAAGCCCGTTTGGACAGCTGTCAACTCAACGAAAAAAAGTGAAGTGCACCAAACAAATCAATAACCACAGTAACCAATTCTCAGCCTAAATCAATTATTAATTGATATAAGTTTCTGATTGTTTGATAGTAAATTTATACAAAATTGTTTTTTTTTGCTATTTACATACATATCTTCACGGGTGCCTTACGGCGCCCGAGCCCCAGGGTACAGCGGAGGGGTTTTAATCCCACCTCGTCGTAACCGATGGTATGAGTCTACACCGAACAGGTAGCTAGCTCGTCGTGATGTTTTGAATAGACTCAATAACCCAACTATAAACAGTTTCACAAGTTGGTATAGTGAAACCGGGACCGACAGCTTAACGTTTTTTAAATTTTTTTTGCTATTTAAATGTTATAATTGAGGGCTTAATTAACAAACAAGCATAATCCAATTAGATTAATCCTTTTTGTTAATAGCTTTTACAAAATCCGCCCAATTATGCCAAATTTTGTTTCTTATTAATAATAAATGTAAAAATAATAGTAAAAGTAGAATAATGGGATGAAATAAATTACCAGGGGCCCACAAAAGCAAAGGGTGCGTAGGTTTTTTTTTCGTTATTAATAATTTCTTTAAGTAAACTTGGTTTAATAGATGTATTTATTTTAGACTTAAAATTTAAACCGTTTAGTAGAAAATTATATAAAAGACTTAAAAAGGCAATATTTTAAAATAGAAAATGTATCGAAAAAAAGTTGTCCAATTAGGTTTTTGGTTAAGACGGGAGAGAAAGGTCTGAAAAAACTTACGTTGAAGTATTTTAGTAAATGGATGTGTGCTTGCCTCTACAGATGTAAGCAAATAGACTAAAATTTATAGTGTCTCCTGTTAAAACAGTTATAATTTATAAAATCATTGATTAAAATCCAATTTGTGGATATACCTATAAATTTACATGTAAAGAAACATTTATCAAAAAGTAACACGAAAAAGCTATCTTTTAAACACGTGTTGAAAATGTTACATTTTGATGTTAACAATTCCAAACGGTTTAAATGAAACATTTGGTGGCACTATTTTATGATGTTAGCGCGTTAATATCTGAACGTACGGAAGCTAAAATTGAATTATTTTCATGTCAGTAGTTCTACGGTTGAATTAGTAGAACTAGTAGGAATAAGCGTAATTCCTGGGACTGCGCTGCTCTTGCCTGGCTCCAGGTGGTATCTCTTATCTAACTTATATATAACATAAATTTTGGAATTATTATAATTATTGGTTATTTTCTTATACACACCTGTATGGCTAATTAAATTTATATAATACTCCTTCCTCTTTCACTTAAAATTAAATATTCTTTATTATATTTTAAAAGTTTTAGGAACTACTTGCTTACTAGTCAGTAGCATTAAAGGCCGAGGAGTCGACTTGACGCCCATACAAACTTACTTCCAATATTACAACTTTGGTCGAAGTTCAATTATTTTTGTGTTAGTAATTGTACGAAAAATTTATTAAACTACATTGACAGACTCTCCAGGCTCCCTTGACAGCGGAAAACTAATATTTTCGTCGTAGGTCATTTAAAACTTGTTGTATGCCAATATGTAAAGGGTCAATATAGTACTGTAAAATTAATAGTGTAGTATAATAGTCTTTAAAGTATTATCTATGTATCGTATATATCATTGTGAAGATATATCGGGACTTATGATATATCAGTATTTAAAACCCGGGTTTTGGTGTCTAAAATAATATTGGCTATTTATAAAACATCTTGAACCCAAATTTGATGCAACGCTGTAGGACTCTATATTCCTATAAATAGCCAATAAACTACATTTACTCATATTCCGTGAGCTTTCTTTTAAATATTATTGCTTGGTGGTTTTAAAAAGAGATCACGATTAAACGATAAAATTTTAATCAATTAACCAAAAGTTGAACGGGTATTTCTAATTGTTTTATTTTTAAAAGAAAGTTAATTTGTTAAACTCAACGTTGTTATTTCAACTATTGGGAAAATATCACAAATACATAAACTAACAAAGTTCAGTTGAATTTTATTAGTTCAATTATTGGGAATAAATGCTTTAAACATGAACAAGTAACATTTAAGTATGTCTTGAATATTAAGTAGATACCAAAACCTTTAGTTATACATTCAGATATTACACTATGCAGTTTAATTTTTTATATTAGTATAAAGCGAAGGCAAGAGAAAAAATCACAGGAAAAAATACAGCGTGGCCGCTGCTCTCAACGAAGCCGTATATAAATAACTTTAATTATGGGAAAAACTCTGTCAAAGCGAAAAAACACAGCTTGAACAAATGTATAGAAAAGATGTTTTTTTGTTCCAATAGTGAAAGTTGTTAATATTCATGAATATATTCATGTCTATTGTATCTTGTAAAGCGCTGTATATAGGGGTTTTATTTCGCCTTAAAAATAAGGTAGATCTTACAAAAAATATGTATTAATGCGTAATCAGTATTTTATTATATTATTATTATGTGTTCGTTATATTATATAAATATACCTTTATTTGAGTTAATGTAGAAATTATTCTACGTGAGGTAGTTTTTAAAAGTGACTTGGGTACGAGAACGCGCTTCATTCGGTTCGATAAATATCGATCGATAAGACATATATCTACAGAGCTAACACGCGCGACCACGACATATAATGAATAGACTAATTTGACGCATTGGAAGATATATGTCTACTTTTATCGAAAATGGTAGCACGCAGCTTATTAACATCAAAACTAAACTGTCAGATTGTAGACAAAAGTCGATATATATACAATTTTTATCACGTTTCTTTTAGGTGCTGATAAGTGTCGAAATTACTTTTGCTATGATATTTTATTTATTTAATAGCGAAAAACAGAACCAAAATTTGTTTATTCTCGTTAGGAAAACAGTTAGATGTGCTATGTGTTATAGAAAATAGGAATAGGAAAGTGCTGAAACATCTGGAACCTGAAAAAAAAAATGTGGATGCCTAAACTTAGAAATAGATTATCAGAAAATAAGTATTTATGTTTCTAGAGTTATGCTATTTAGAAAAAAATAATTTAATTAATATTAAAATTCTTGTTTTATTTTACTATTATCGTGTATTTTTTAAATATAATTTTATGTATTTATTATTATGAAGTGGCAGTAGTAATTGTCTTATTATTTTAAAGCGAACAAATCCTAGAGGGGAAGATCACTACTAGAGTAAAAACCTCTGTACCCCCGAAGTTCAGAGGTTTTCAAGTTCAGATAGGTCTTGAATGGGGAATGTATTGTGTGTGTAATGTAATGTGATTATTCAGCAGGCGACTAAATCAGGCTAATTATTAAAATAAATCATTCACACGTCGCCGTATTGCATAAAATTCAAAGTATCCATAAAATAAAGATTATTATGATTTATATCATTAAAGTATATTATTATAGGGAAGTGCCTTAAGGCCCAAATCGCCTTACCAGTCATAAGAACAAAAGAATACTGCCCGCAATACAAACCAAAATGAAAAGTGACACAAATGCGATCATAACCAATCAACACTCAAGAAAATATGTCTGACAATTCGATTGAATAGCGTTTTTAGGTCTTAGACCACTTCCGTATATATACGTACTTTCCACAAATGTTTTTTAATTCATTCCAATGCCTTAATAAAAAATTAAAAAATCGCCAATAAACAAAATCTTTTTTTAGGCCAAGGTAACGAGTTTACTTTTGTTTTATTTTTATTTTGTTTAACAAATATGTATTTTAAAGTGTTTATTACATTGAAATATATATTTCTGTAACGATTATTGATAATAATATAAAATAAACGCATCGAATAAGGTTATAATTATTTATTTATTACATAAATGTTTTTGAAATCGTCAACGAAAACATACTTGTTTTAACTAGTAGACAAATCTCGAGAAATTTATCGATGTCGGTTTGCGTGCTCACCAATTCGATTTATTTTTAGACAGCAGACGGTATATTTTGAGTCGGTATATATCTTATCGTTGTCCGCGTGCTAAGCCCCTTATAAACTTTGTGATACTGACTGTTATATATTTGTTTAAACAATATAAAATTCTCATTTAAATTAAATAGATTAATTTATATTAATTAAAATTATGTAGTGTCCGACCGAAGCTGTTTTTTACCGAATTTCGGCAACATCAGTTTCGGCCGAAACCGAAACTTCCTTACAAGAATCGTGTTTTGAGGGAAAATTAAAGAAAACATAATTATAATCAGTCAGTATGTTTTTATAGCATTAGCGAGAGAGTTAAATCAACCAAAAAAATATTTAGATAGGTTAAACTTGATTCTACTATAATCTATGTATTAGCAGACCTGTTCCACTGCGCGCTTTAGGAATCAAGCTACAAGTACCCGGCCGCTCCGCCGGATCAGAGGCTCTACCGAGGGTTTGCGAATTGTAGTAACGTAACGTATTTGTATACGTATACGTGAGTAACAACCAACAGGATCTTTATAAAGATAGATCTTTATAGACATAAAGAACACGATCGCCAATCGAATCGCCGCATCGATCGATAAAAATGTATAGGAATTTTACTCTATGGGTAGAGCCTGATCGACGAGAAACGTCAAATCCCATACATTAGACTTTCGATGGGTATTTCGATTCGATTATCGATTGGCTCTTTGGTAAGCCCTCTGAACTGAACTTTATTGTATCGGTGCAAGAGTCGCTATTTATTTAATAGCCTTTTCGGAGCGAAACTTCTGTACTAGTACTATTATTTCGTCTGTGGTATTATTTTGTTTTAAATAATATTTTATTGATGTTTACTAAGAACCTACTATATTATGCTATATCATATAATAAAACTTACCGAATTCAAAATAAATCACACGCTACACAACAAAATCACTGACAACAAACAAAACAAACTGCAAACACAAGCCAGAAACAACATGATTAGGAACGTGGACGCTGCAAAATGTCTTTGTAGCTTAATCGCTTGGATGGAATTTAACACGCCGAACATGACCGATCACAGCGCGAGTACTCCCGAATGCAATTTCGGTGTCGGTCGTAGTTTCGGCAGGTTTGCCGCCGAAACCGAAACTAAATCGAAACTCGTTTTTTTTGCCAAAACTCGACCGAAACCGAACTTTCGGTCGGACACTAAAATTCTGTTTTTTTTATCAAATTCAATTTAGATACCCAAACCGCTTTATAAAAGCTTTTTACTTCTGGGGTTAAATCGTTTTCAGTATGTTGTTTGTTCACCTGGGGGGGTTTATTCTATTTTTTTTTTTTAAATGTACTTTATCAAAATTAAATAGCTTTATAAGCTAGAAGTCTTCTCAAAGAGTAACAACAATAAAAACAGTTTTTGTTGGTAGGTATATAATCTACAGTATTCTACAGTAACTATCTATAGTCAGTGAAGTCGCTTAACTGTTCAACTATTAGTACCACTACTCTATAATAAAATTTAAAAAATCGCCATAGATATGAATCCCATAAAAAATTTATGCATCAAATTGAGACCCTTTTAAAAGTAGGGCCTACGGTTAAAGCTGGGTTTTGATATTTGTTAGTCAAACAGTTATTTTAATTTCATATAGTACTTACAGTATAGACAGGTCGTTTGTACATATTTGGTTCTAAGGACCAACATTTTACATTATTAAAAAAAAAAATGGTTTATTAGGATGGTAGTTGGATAGAGGGTACACCCCTCTGCACAGTGTTCAATCTGTGCAGAGGGGTGTAGCCCGTAAAATGCCTATAATGCCTCTTGCGATTACAAGTCAAGAAAGACTGTGGTTCACTCCCCTGCCTTCCAACCACGCGATTGTATCGGCACCTTTAAAATTTAACTTTATTTATTTACAGAAAAGTAGATGCCCGACGGACCCAAAATAGACGTGCCTCCGCCCGCAATGAATCAGAATTGGAAGAAATTATGAAGAGAAGAGTTCTTTGATTATTATTTATGACTAGGCTTGTACTATCGAAACGAACTTGAGAAAGCAGAATGGTTTTTTCTTTAATGACTGCTTATCTTATAACGTCTATACATATAATTCTTCTTACATAACCATTTTTTTTGTTATGTAACAAGAATTGTTATTTCTTTGATGTTTAGTAACCAAACCTTATCTTAGCGGTTACATAACCATTCTATCTATGATGTTGTTGTATATATGAGATTGAGTATTAGATATATACTTACAAGATACCTAAAGATATAATACTTATTGATATATATATGTTATGGTTATGGCTATTTAATTACAGTAAGAAGACCTTCAGTAGCATCATAGTCATTTATTTTTTAAGCCAGATGTCAATGTTTTTGTAAATATAACAAGATGAATGTTTTCCCATTGAAGACTGGTGGCCCTTTTAGATTTAGGTTTCTATGAAATCTGTTTCCACTCTTTTATAGCTGTCTGTTATTAGACATCGTTAGATAGGTATTTTTGCGCTAATTCCAAATCCTAGCCAATCCAGAATAATGATTTATTAAACATTCAAGGGACATTTTTACAATATCAAAAAACAATGTTAATAAACGTCAATGTTTACAAAAATGTTAAATCTAACAAATATTAATGTTAATTTTTTTTTTTTACAAAAAAAACAATGATAATTTATTTTTAATACAGTTGCTCAAAAAGTGGCGTATTGCAGGGACGTATATATACTAGAGCTTTTTTTTACCTTTTCCGAACTCGTGTGTTCTCTTTCCGAACTGTCAAGTTTAGTTGTTATTTTTTTTACCTTTTCCGAACTCGTGCGTTCTCTTTCTCAACTGTCGAGTTTAGTTGTGTTTTTATTATTTTATTAAATTCTGCCTTCGGCTGCGCCTCGGCTCGGGTAGACATTTGTCGGAACTTTTTGCAATGACAGGCTTTCCGCACTTGTAATGAAATATACTATTTTAAAATAAACATATTTATCTGCGTATACAATGACTTCATTTAAAAATAAGGCTGGGCCTACAAATTCGTCATGCCTTGCGTTTTTTTTTGTATTGGAACACGGCATGTGGTTTTGTATCAACCTGGTGGTAAGCAGACCGTAAAACTCCATTAATGGGCGCGATAAATATATTGTTGTTTAAAAATATTGATCGCCCACTATGCCGGCTAAATGACGCGGTTACGAAATGGGCGACGACAAAGACGTAGTTGCATCACGAGTCTACATTAAATCAATCACAAGTTTCACCGGTTTCAAACGATTGATACACGGCGGCGTGCGGTTATGCAGGTATAATATCTTTGATATTATTATCGTGAACTAATACTGTTTCTACTCTTGCAGTTTCTCGGTATATTTCAATTGCTTACATTTGTAGATGTTGGCTGCAGTAAGATTTCACTCTTCTTCTAAACTCTGGTAGGTTCCCAAATTTAAAAATCAATATCATTTGTTTCTACTCTTGTAAAATCAGATTGTCTGCTGTTTAAACGTTTCCGTTTCACATAATTATATAATATTAGCTTATGCATATTGACTATCTACGATGGGTTTATGAAAGTAGTTTGTGATCGCGGCAGCTATTCTAAAATCAGAAAACATATGCGGCAACGCATTGTTCAAATATTTTTGGCGTAACAGTTAAACGCATTGTTTAATAAAGAATAACTCTGAACGAGCTAAGATTTGGAACTTAGTGCCATAGTAACTTTTAACCATGTAACACACATGCTGCTTTTGGAAGTTATTGGAAGGTAGAGCCAGGATTTGCATCCTTTGTAGGTTTTGTGTAGATAAGTTTGTGTTTTAAAATTGTGAAGGCAGACTTATGTGTAAGTTTTTGTATGTCTATCCACCACAGCTGTATTTAGAATTAGTTTCTGCCTTAGGCACTGAAGCCTTTCGTATATTTGTCGGTATTGTCATGGATGGTTTTGTGTAGGTGTAGATGAGTTTGTGTTTTCAAATTATATATGTTATTTTACATTATGTATGGTCTTAGACCGTGATCTTTGCATTTTCAAAATAAAAAGTAATTACAAAACAAAAATAGTAGGTCTAATCCATGGACTTAAGCTTAAAAAGAATATAGTTCTTTTTCTAAGGTTGTAATTTATTTTTGAATGGTTTGTATATTTCTATAAGAGATGTAGTATAATGGCGCGGCTACATTAGCGGGCGAAGATACGCGTCGCGATGTTCTTGTCTACATCATCGCGCCTACATACATCACAGCGCCCCGATAATACATCGTCTTCGTCCGAATACTGCGCATTGCAACGATCTACCCGGCCACACTCGTCGCGCTATCACGAATATTCGCCGCAGCCTGCTAATGTAGCCGCGCCATTACAAATACAAATAATATAATTAAAAACAAAAAACTGTTAATGTCAAACTTTTTTTTTTTTTTGTTGATAATATGGTATTCAGAAACCATTCTATATAATAGGATACGTTTCTTTAGATATATATAAAAAATTAAGATGTTCTTTATCTTATTACTAGAATTTGGAGCATTGTGTAATATTAAATCTGGACTGATGAATTCATATTAAATCTTTTGATGAAACCTTATAAGTGTTTCTGGGCTTAAAGCTGTGATATGATAAAGATTTAATATTGTATATATGTATATAAGAGTTTAATCATATTTTCTGTATGCTTATATTATCTTTAATTTAAATCTTTAGTTACAAGTAAAAAACTGTTAATGTCAACCTTATATATATATTTTTGATAATATGGTATTCAGAAACCATTCTATATAATAGGATACGTTTCTTTAGATATATATAAAAAATTAAGATGTTCTTTATCTTAGTACTAGAATTTGGAGCATTGTGTAATATTAAATCTGGACTGATGAATTCATATTAAATCTTTTGATGAAACCTTATAAGTGTTTCTGGGCTTAAAGCTGTGATATGATAAAGATTTAATATTGTATATATGTATATAAGAGTTTAATCATATTTTCTGTATCACTTGAAACTATTAATGTTATCCTTATTTTTTTTTTGTTGATAATATGGTATTCAGAAACCATTCTATATAATATGATACGTTTCTTTAAATATATATAAAAAATTAAGATGTCCTTTATCTTATTACTAGAATTTGGAGCATTGTGTAAGATTAAATCTGAACTGATGAATTCATATATCTTATTACTAGAATTTGGAGCATTGCGTAAGATTAAATCTGAACTGATGAATTCATATATCTTATTATCAGAATTTGGAGCATTGTGTAAGATTAAATCTGAACTGATGAATTCATATATCTTATTACTAGAATTTGGAGCATTGTGTAAGATTAAATCTGAACTGATGAATTCATATTAAATCTTGTGATGAAACCTTATAAGTGTTTCTGGGCTTGAAGCTGTGATATGATAAAGATTTAATATTGTACAAAGATCTGATGGCAAAAGACCTGACGGTATGACTATTATACCATACACATTTGTATGTGGTCGTGCTTTGGTCTGGGATGCGACCTGCGTGGACACACTTTGTCGGAGTCACGTTTCGTCATCTTCCAAACGTGCGGGAGCTGCAGCTGAACAATTAGTTCAAAAATAAAGCGCAATAAGTACGCAGAGCTCCTGAACTCGCACATATTTTTGGCATTTTCCGTTGAGACAATGGGTCCGTTGTCCGAGGATGCTAGCGAATTTATCCGTGATGTGGGTAGAAAAATTAAAATAGCACCTGGTGATCCTCTGAGCAAGGAGTCCCTGGTTGAGAGGATCAGTATTGCTATCCAACTGGGTAACGCCGCTAGTGTCTTTGGTACCCTACGCCCATTGTCTCATTTTTTTTTTTTTTATATAGGTAATAATTCATTATTTTTTAAATAGGTATATTTTATTATATTTTTGTTTATTTTATTTTTCATTTATATATTGTATATGAGAGTTTAATAATATTTTCTGTATGCTCATATTATCTTTAATTTAAATCTTTAGTTACACTCATGTTAATTTGGTGCAACCCAGCCTTAATTGTAGTTTGGTTAGGTTAGTTTAATTGTGGTTTCTCATAATCTTTGCCTATTTTTTTTCCATAACATCTCTAGTAGGTATTATAATACGAGGCATATCCAGAAAGTAAGTGTACTGAATTTTTGTAGGTTCGATCACTTCTCCACCTCGTCCTTTACCTCCTCGTCGGTTGAAAACCTTTTTCCACCCATGTGCAGCTTTAAGGAGGTAAAGAGATAGTAATCTGAAGGTGCTAAGTCAGGGGAATGCGCGGGATGGTTCAGGACATCCAATTTAAACGAGGCAAGCAGTTCCTTAGTGGCGATGGCCGTGTGTGTTCTGATTGTCGTGCAGCAGGCCGACTCCTTTTGCCAGCATAACCCTCTTCTTGTTCTGAAATGCCCTCCGCAATTTTTTTTGGGTCCCACAGTATCTTGCAGAGTTGATGGTCTCCCCTTGAGGCAGATCATCATCATCATCATCATCATCATGCCAGCCTTTCACGCGTCCACAGCTGGACATAGGCCTCCCCCAAGGATCGCCACAACGACCGGTTCTGCGCTGCCTGTATCCATCGGCTTCCCGCGACCTTTTTCAGGTCGTCGGTCCATCTTGTGGGGGGCCTGCCTCTGCTGATATTTAATTTAATATCTGCCTATTGATTATGAGGCAGATATTAAATTAAAATTGTGCCTTGACAGTCCGAAAAGATGAATGATTTTCTTGGCTGAAATTTGTTAAAATTCAGTGGTCTTGATATTTTTGGCGTTGGGTGAAGAGGTGTGATGTCACTGTTGATACTGTCTTTTGGTTACAGGCATGTAGTGTACAACCCAAGTTTTATCTCCAGTAACGATGGAGAGGAGAATTTTATCTCCAAGGAGCGCATGCAGCGCCTCTTGCCCGGCTTCCAGTCGATGACGATAATGACCATGACGAAGATAAAATCCCTCCGGCCGTGAGAGCCTCAGTACACTTACTTTCTGGATATGCCTCGTAAATAATAATAAAAAAGTCTCCCTATAATAATGTTAATATGAATATTAATTATACCATACCCACACAATATTATAAATTATGATACCATAATAAAATTTAAATAACTTTATATATAATAATATTATTGCATTATAACATCTATTGTACCGTGTTTATGACAAAAAAATAAATTTCATTTAAATTATTATATTTATGTGTTGGTAATGCTGATTTTGATTAAATCAGTCCGAAATACTAATTAAAACTTTTATTCAAAACAATATAAAAAAACTTCATCCATCCATCATATCCATCTTGGTAAATCCGCTTCCTTCTTTTCACTCTCATCGTTTAATTTCTCTTAAACAACAGAAGCGTCTGATGACAGATTTCACATACAAAAGGCCGTGACTGTCCCCCCAAAACATGAATGGATTTTTGGAGGCATCATAAATATGATACCTAGTATCGGGGGCCGGTTGAAAGTTTATATACACATGCATGGTAGTGTTACCGACACAGTTGAATCGGTATGATCATTGAAGTCCCACAGTATCTTGCAGAGTTGATGGTCTCCCCTTGAGGCAGATCATCATCATCATGCCAGCCTTTCGCGCGTCCACGGCTGGACATAGGCCTCCCCCAAGGATCGCCACAACGACCGGTTCTGCGCTGCCTGTATCCATCGGCTTCCCGCGACCTTTTTCAGGTCGTCGGTCCATCTTGTGGGGGGCCTGCCTCTGCTGATATTTAATTTAATATCTGCCTATTGAGGCACTTTATTAAAGTAGTAGGGTCAAGGAGGCAACAGTGACTCGGTTGACAAGAGTGACTCGGTTGACAAGAGTGACTCATTAATGTTTTGACTTGAAGGAAATGCAATATATAGCTATCCTTGTACACACAAAGCACGTGATTTCCAAACGCATTCAAACCAATCGGCCGGCAGATATAGAGGGCCACACAGGGCCTTGTTCGGAAACTAACACTTTGACACTGGATAATGTCACAGAGAGGGATAAAAATCTTGAAAAATGCTTAGAGAACAAGTGAAGCATATAGTGTAGTTACATTACCCAGTGTCAAAGTGTTAGTTTTTGAACGCGGCTCAGCGGTGTTATCGCGATTTTTTGTTTACGTACCAACAATATTATACCTAGTATATATTATAAGTAGCGACCCCAGCCTAGTGGTTAAGTCACTGCGCAACTGATAACAAGGTTAAGCAGATGACAACAAAGCCGGCCTGGGATGGGTGACCTCTTTATACAACGAGGATATTTCATTATAAACACCGCAACAAGCTCGCCACTTGTTAGGTGTTGCCTCCGAATACCATCGGCGAAATGAAGATGGGTTAATCCCTCCGCTGGGACCCTGAGGCCGTTTAAACGGTTCTCGGGAGCCAAATAGGCACCACATAGGTATTTATTAATATTATACCTTATGGTGAGGTGATTTTTTTTTGTTTTCATACATTAGTTTTGTGAACATTTGTGATGACCATTATATTAGCGGATTAGTAGGTATTGTGATACTCTTATTATTTTAATTAAAGTCACTGTTTTTATTTTTTGTATTTTTTTATTATTATAAATATACTAGTACTTTAAATTTTTAAAGATAAAAATGCAATGAAAAAATTCCTGGTGGCGGGACTCGAACCCACGAACCTCGCTATCGCGGCAAGGCGCTCAACCGCTGAGCCAACCAGGTTCCAATCAGCCCTCACGAATTTTGTCATTGCTTGTTATCTACTTATATACAAACGGCGTCTGTGTATAAGTAGATAACAAGCAATGACAAAATGGTTTTTTAAGAAGACTATCCAGGGGTCTTGCATCGATTTCTTGATAGGGTCTATCAAGAAATCGATGCAAGACCCCTGGATTTTGTACTTCTGCTTAACATCAGGTACAGGTCATATGCTGAGCTCCAGCATATTAAAAAAAAAACAAGGTGATATTAAAATACCTTATTTAGGATCCTCAAAATTCCATAGTAATAACTCGTGCAAGGATTTAGCAGTCGCAATCAAAGAGTCGGGGCTATATCTATATTATATACCCTCACCCTCAGATCAGTAAAGTATTGGTTACACCCAATTAAGTAATGCTTTTATATAACCATACCCTCTTAAACGATTTGATTCCTACTATTGCAGTCATTAATATTTCATCTATAAATGAACCTTCTGGTCTATCACGCGATGACGACGAAAGACCTGAGTTTAATTCATTGGAAGTTGGGTCGCTGCTTAGTGTAGGATGCAACATATGTCGACACCTTCACAGCTTCCAATCTTTCCAGGCTAAAAGATGAGGCTAGTGCCGCTGCCGCTTAAGTTGCAAACATTAACGGCGCAACATGTGTCAACACCTTCGCAGCTTCACATCTTCCGAGGCCTAAGATGAGGCCGCCGCTAAAGTTGAAACATTAACGGCGCAACATGTGTCGACACCTTTGCAGCTTTACATCTTCCGAGGCCTAAGATGAGGCTGGTGCCGCTGCCGCTAAAGTTAAAAACATTAACGGTGTAACATGTGTCGACACCTTCGCAGCTCCACATTTTCCGATTCCTAAGATGAGGCCGCCGTTAAAGTTGAAACATTAACGGCGCAGAATGTGTCGACACCTTCGCAGCTTCAAATCTTCCGATGCCTAAGATGAGGCTGGTGCCGCTGCGACTAAAGTTGAAAACATTAACGGCGCAGCATCTATCGACACCTTCGCAGCTTCAAATCTTGCGATGCCTAAGATGAGGCTGGTGCCGCTGCAGCTAAAGTTGAAAACATTAACGGCCCAGCATGTATCGACACCTTCGCGGCTTCAAATCTTCCGGGGCCTATGATGAGGCTGATGCCGCAGCCGCTAAAGTTTAAAACCTTAACGGCGCATCATGTGTCAAATTATTAAAAACTACATATTTGTGTCTTTTGGGGTAGAAACCATGAGAATGTGGGAAGCATTGAGCAAAATAGATTTTAATCTAAAAAATTATGTACAACACAACACCACTATAGTTCCTCGAAGAGCACGTTAAGCTGTCGGTCCTAGTTTCACTACCAACTTGTGAAAATGTTTATAGATGTGGAGCTAGCCACATGTACGAGTGGAAATAAAAACTTCTCCGCTGGATACCCTGAGGCCGTCTAGGCGGTCTCGGGCGCCGTTAGGCACCCATGATGATCTTTATTTATTTATTTTAAATTAAAAAGTTTTATTTAATTTAAATTAAAAGTTGAGAAAGCTCAAAGATTTTTATTAAAAACTATGTTTTTCAAGCCCTACAGATTTCCAACAAATGAACTTTTACTTTACTCTGAACAAAAACAGAACTCTACAGTGAATCTCTTTATAATTCAAACTACACCACAGAAGAAATAATAGTACAAGTACAGAAGCTCCACTCCGAAAGATCAATTAAATAAATAGCGACTCTTGCAACGACACAACAAAGCTCAGTCAGATCGCACAGCGCTAATGGCCTACATTTATATTCACCTAAAGTTGCCTCTCTTTCTATAGCGTAATTCTTTACTTTTCTGACGACTTTAGGGTCGTCTTCTTTTAAACAAAGCCTAGGTTAGGTACTTACTACTAGGTACAAGTAGTATAAGTTAATAATAACCGTGGGTTTATTTAAAACAACCTTTGCAATCAAATATGAGTCATATCCACAATCAGTTAAACAAGGTGCTTAATATCCTGGCTATAAAAACTGTTACAATAAAAAAAAATTATAACATTTGAATTTTGAATCTGTCATTTTTATACAATTGTTCATTGTGTTTTCTCATTTTGGCGCCAATACATTGTACAATATTTTGCGATATTAAAATGTAGTAAGTACGTAGATCATAAAACACATTAATTTTAGGGTCTGCTGCATGGGTATTTTAACCTAAGAAGATACGGAAGCCATAAGGCACACTAACTACATTGTCTATGAAACTAAATATTGCTTTTCGGTGTATAGGCACAAAAGAAATAATAGTAGGTACAAGTAGTATAAGTTAATTATGTGGAAAGATATAAGTGCGAATAATACCTTTAAAGGAAACAGATTATACCTACCTACTAATTTGAAAGAAAAACTTATAAAAACATTGCCTCAGTATATTTGCTTAGTCTATGTTATTTATTATTAAGCAACGTACGTACCTTTTTGGGAAAATAAATAAATATGTTTACTTATCAAAAGTGCATAATATTTCTAGTAATAGTACTTGTACTATTATTTCTTCTGTGCTAATAGTTAGTTCATGGTAGTGCACTAACTATTACTACCTATACATATCAAACAAAACTAAACCTGACCTTGTAAACATAACTTATAAATACCTAGAAATACTATAATAATTAAATATCTAACAAACTTTGATTGCAAAATTAATACGAGATTAATTACTATAACAAAGGACAACATTTGGTAAGTACATAGGAAAGGTGACGAATAATGAAAATTCGCATTCTTATTAAAACAACTTTTGCAATCAAATATGAGTCATATCTACAATCAGTTAAACAAGGTGCTTAATATCCTGGCTATAAATACTGTTACAATAAAAAAAAATTATAACATTTGAATTTGGAATCTGTCATTTTTATACAATTGTTCATTGTGTTTTCTCATTTTGGCGCCAATACATTGTATAATATTTTGCGATATTAAAATGTAGTGGGGTGATAAAGAGAACGGACTGTGATTACATTACACAAAGTAGGTATGGAGCCAAATGCAATTTTTAAAACTCTCCATACACTTGGTATTAGTCAAATGTTTGTGTACCGAGCGATTAATAGGTACAATGAGTCCTTCTCTGTTTGTGACAGAAAAAGATGTGGCCGTCCACGTAGTGTTTAAAAGATGACATAGGAATTGCAGCCTATAAGAGACGCACTGGTTATTTTTTAACTGATAATTAAAAAAATAATAGGGTAGTAAAGTCGAAACAACTACCGAAGCGGTACGCAAATCCAGGTCACAGAAAAGTTTTATTTACCAATGAGATTTTTTTTAACAAACAATTAGACCGTATTTATGCTCAAAGCTCTAAGGAAGCTTCCCAATTAGTCGACAGAGTGCAACGTGGGCATTATCAGTTGCCTTTCGATTGTTACACATAGCGGAAGTGCGTACTGAACCGTTATTCACATTGTTATCGCGCATCACCGATACGATCTATCAATAATTATAAATTAATTTTGCCAAACAAAACTAGCTCTTATATAAGTACACATACACTTTATATTTGTTTATCTCAATTTTATCTTTAATTAATGTTAGTTTTGTCAAATGTCTATCGTTTTAATGTTATTTGTATAATTTGCATGAGTACTTTAAGTCTTTCTGTATTTATATTGGTAAATATTTGTTTAAATGACTGTCTGTACTAAAATATAATAAAATAAAATATCCTACTTCAGTGATGGTTTGGTGGGTGCTAGCTATGAAGGAGTGACTGAGCCATATTTTTGTGAAGAGGTATCAAAACATCGGCACAAGTGTATCAAAATACCATTCTTGAGAAGGTAGTTAAGCCCTTAACAACACCATGTTCAATAACCAATTATGGTCCTTCCAGCAAGACTTGGCGCCGGGTCATAAAGCTCGGTCCACGCAGTCTTGGTTGGAAGTGAACGTTTCGGACTTCATCAGAGCTGAAGACTGGCCGTCGCGCGTCGTCTATCTTAATCCGCTGGATTATGATTATTGGCCAGTTTCAGAGAGTACACCTTGCTCTAAATGCCATGATAATTTGGAGTCCCTAAAACAATCCATACGATTGGCAGTGAAGAATTTTCCCATAGAAAGAGTGCGTGCTTCTATTTGATAACTGGTGGGCAATTCTCGCGCTTTCGACATTCATCTCGATTCGATATTTTTGAACGAAAAATGACATATTATTACATTTTTCGTTCAAAACTATCGAACATTAAACGAAATAAATAATAAATATTAATTAATAAATAAAAAAAATATAAATATTGAACGAAAAATGACATATTTAGTAATTTTTCGTTTAAAAATCTCGAATCGAGATGAATGTCGAAAGCGCGAGAATAGCCTACCTGGCCTCAACGTTTAAAGGACTGTATTACAGCTAATGGAGACCACTTCGAATAAGCTTTTTATGTAAATTGTTTTATATTGATGTATTAAACTAATAGACTCTAAAAGTAATAAATGTTATTTGCAATAGAAAAAAATATATTTTTCTTTGTTACAATATTTATGGCATGACTAGGTATATCCAATGAACAATACCTGTAAACAGACTATCACAAATTGGATTATTGATTATAACTTAATTAATTATAACTCAATTGAGGCTTTGTTGAATTTTATATCATAATTAAATTATATACTTAATCCAACTTACAAATAAATTATTTCTCCTTATATAATAGTTTATGTAAATATATATATATATATAGGGTGACTTTGAAAGGATGTACTTTACTTACAAGAGGGAATGCCGCATTTGTACTCAGTACTTGGTAATTCGGGGTTGGACGAAATATTTTATCTTTTATAGTTCATTTGTATATATCTTATATTATTAATTATAATTATTATATTTTATTCATTTAGGATATTTTTATATGTTGTTCAAGAATATACGTGGTGACTTTAAAAGGATGTACATTGGGCTAACATGTGGTTCTGCTGATGAAATCGAACAACTTTTCCCATGGAACCATGTGTCGCAAATGAAAACAAATTTTGGCTTCTCCATACAAACTAGTAATATTAAAATGATAAACTTGTATGGGGAAGCCAACATTTTTTTTCAAATGCGACACATGGTTCCATGTGAAAAGTTGTTCGATTTGATCAGCAGAACCTCATATTAGCCCAAAGTACCTACATCCTTTTAAAGTCACCATGTATATTCTTGAACAACATACAAAAATATCCTAAATGAATAAAATCTAATAATTATAATTAAAAATATAAGATATATACAAATGAACTATAAAAGATAAAATATATCGTCCAACCCCGAATTACCAAGTACTGAGTACAAATGCGGCATTCACAAAGTTTCATTGCTCCCAAAGTTTCATTCCCTCTTTGTATTACCAGACTGTCATTGTGCAACAGGAATGACCGAGCACGGACATGGAGCATGGTCTGGATCAGCTGACCACCAATTTGATTCACGAACTGACTTGCATCCTTACTCCACTGTCCCAGCGTCTCTATAGCAAAAGCCAAGAATATATAGTTTTCTTGTAAATGGATTTTTTTTTAGTATTCTCGACTTTTGTAGCGGTGCCAGCTTACTGTGATGTAGTACGTAAGTAGCTAGGAGCAAGAGTGTCATTACTTGTGCATATGTAGCATCCAACAATAGATATAAAATAATTTTTACCAAAATTTCAGCATAATTGTTGGATTCCAAATATATCCACACTGTATATACCGCTACTTCACAACATATGATTCGATTTTAAATATTTGTAGGAAAGATAAATCAATTTTGCCAAGCTAATAAATCAGCACCTCTTATGTTCGGATTAATAATCGTTGCTAAGCCAGTGCTTAGCACGAGCCATTGCTTAGAACTGTCTAAGTGACAGAATTTCTATAATAGTCGGTGCTCCGAGCAGTGGCTCAGGCTAAAGCTTGAGCCGTTGCTCGGCTAAGAATTAGTCTCGATATTCCTTTACTTAAGTCGTGCTCAGCGTTAGATTCTTCATGATAGTCTGATATTTCTTAAGTTTCTGTTAATTACGTAAAAAATAAATTTCTTGTCGTTTTTAAATATTATTACCTATTTTTCTAGTTTTCTTTTATTTCTTGTGTGTATTTTATAATTTATTCATACAAAATCCATGATTCCTTCTGTGCCAGTGCAAATTAAATATTTTATATTATAATACTTCAACAGTAGAAGTTCCAAGGAAATGCAACTTCTCAAATCTTTGAGTTTTTTTGCACCAGGATTCCAAGTAAATACGTTTTTCAGCAAGCATTGGCTTGAGGCGTTGCTTGGCTTAGCTGCGTCAATTTACTCGACTATTATATTGCGAAGTGGTTGCTCGCCTAAGCATCGTTTGAGTATTACTTTCGTGAGCACGACTTGAGCCAGTGCCTAGCCATGACTATTCATCCGAACATTAGAATTCTTCGAACTGCACAGGATAATTTCAGTTTATAAATAATTTCATCAACAACTGTCTGAAAATTTGGATTTGTGTATATTTAAACCTCGCTTTATTAAAAATGATTTTTGACATAAACTACAAGTGAAAGTCCCATTTGAAAATTTTTGATAGTTGGATACTGAGTTACGAGTACTTGCCATCTATAATGAAATGAAATGATTTATTTTCCTAGTTTCTAAGTAAAGTTATTTCTGGGTTTTAGTATCATCAGGAAGCTGCCACAATAAATAGCGTGCAAATGTTGTACAAATTAATGTTATTGCGCCCGAGACCGCCTGGGCGGCCTCAGGGTACCCAGGGTTTTAATCCCACCTCGTCGTAGACGATGTCGTACCACCTTTCGTTCTATTTATTTTTATTCTCAAAATATTCTTTAACTGAATAGAAGCAGTTATCTAAGAACCATGTATAGAGTTTTGGTTTAAATAATGTTAGTGGAAGCACACTAAGATTTTTGGCCATATGATTAACTTTTAACTTTGACTACTATGGACCATAATAAAACGTGTTCATGATTTTGGATAAGCATTCCCATGTCTTACAAAGAGCTCTACGTGCGATTTTTTATTTTATTGGAGCACAGCATGTGACTTTGTATCTACCTGACGGTAAGCAGACCTACAAAATTCATTTATAGGGTCGAGCAATACATTGTTTAACCATATTGATTGCTCCTACTGTGCCGGCTAATTAAGGCATTTTATAGCCACTTCCTGAATATACATTCCAAAAGCTTTTCTAATTTATTAATATTATATATTAATAAAAGTGGTCTGCATGAATCGGTTGGTGCTATACCACAAATTGCTTTGACACATTATTTTTTGCAATAATAAGACCATATACCCTATTTATTTGTCCGAGTTTCCCCACAGCAATAAGCCGTATCTTATGATGCGACGTAGCTGTAATATGCTGAACCAGCTATCTGCTGAGTGGCTGTAAGCCTTAACGATTAAGTGGGTAAATAAATCTATTTATTTTAGCATACTAAAAATCACAATGAATATCTATTGTAAGTCCCAGAAATAGAGATCATTTATATTCGCTAATAGTGTTATTCTTATATTTTATATCTAAATAGATTTTTTTACTTCCCTTAACTTAAATTTGACTATATTTAGTTTGCGATAAATTGAGTTGTAAATTTTTTATATTCAACCATGTCACTATTGAATCATTAGCATTATTTATGTTATTCTCATAATCCTCTAGATTCTTACATGTCACTAAAATTTTAATGTCATCAGCAAATAAAACTATTTTTTGTCTAGGTATGTCAATTAAATCATTAATATATAGTATAAATAGTAAAGGACCAAGTACTCTTCCCTGTGGGACGCCAAATTTTACTATATCAGAACCTGATTTGTATTTTTTATGAGAGACAATGTTCTTAGCTATCACCATGGCTTCACCGTGCGGGTGCCGGGTCCACCGCGTGGTTGGAAGGCAGGGGAATGAACTGCAGCGTTCCCGGACTTGAGACCGCGAAGTAGGTAATATTTCTATCATTTATTTGTGATATTTCAACATATTCTTCTAGTCCTGTAAGATGTGTTTTAACTATTAAGGCCTGACCTCTAATACTTATGTGTTCCATTTTATTAAATAGTTTCTCATGTAAGACGAAGTAAAAAGCTCGTGTTATATCAAAAAGTAGTGCTGTAGTGGACATTCTTGACTTCACATTCTCTGTAATAATTTTTATTATATCAAATATTGGTAGGGTGCAAGATTTATTTTTTTGTTTATATTATGTTGTGTAATAATAAATTTCAAATATTTTAGAGAATATAGGAATTAAGGTAATTGGATATTTTTTAATGTCATCTACTTTCTCCTTTTTATGTATTAGTTTGACAACAAATAATTTTAAGCTGTTTGATAATTGTCCCCATTCAAATGATAAATGTATTAAGTAAGTCATCATGGGTGTGTTTATTCCATATTTTATTATTTTAGTGGGTATCATCACTTTTTTATATGGAGATTTTTTAACCCATTTTTTTTCATACATGGACTTTTTGGGATTCATGAATGTTATATAATGTTCAAAAATGTTATCATTGTTTTCGGAACATATAGAATACAAACATTGATTTTTATATATAGAGAAGATAGTGGGAAGGTTTTTTTTTTTTTTTTATAGAAAAAAAACTTCTATAAATAATAGAAATATACCTATGAGTAAATATTTTAAATTAAAATTTATTTATATTTCAGAAAACCATTACAAAAAAAAATATTGTGTTGAAATACATACATAGTATTAGTTTTTTTGATATGGATCCCAAGTCACCACACTAGGATTCCCTATGTCGTAGTGACGTGGTGTCACTTTCTAGTTTCAAGAACATGGCCGAGAACTTAATAATTTAGTATTTAAGTATGTATTACAGTTTTGATATTAAACAACCAGGAAAAATAAGATAATAAATAAAACAATTCAACCGAAAATGCCTATTTTTAACCATTTTGGGCATTTATATACTTCGTTGCATTTGTCACCATTTTATATATACCAAAAATAAGGTAAGTCCCAGAACGCTTCCTTGCGGAACGCCATAGGAGACAGGGAGTTTATCGCTGATGACATTACTCACCTTTACACACTAAACTCTACTAATATAAAGAGATAATCCTTAAAAATCTCCAATCCCTTATACAACCCTTCAAGTTTAGACACAAAAGTCGGTAAAGAGAAAGTCAAAAGCCTTCGCTAGGTCTAGGAAGATAGCTAGGACTTTTTTCCTATTATCAAGATTAATTGCCACAAAGTCAATCAGGATGTGAACGGCATTGTCAGTAGATCTGCCTGCACAAAATCCAAACTAACCCTGCCGACAATATATTATTATTTTAAGTAAGTGGAAAGCTATCTAAGCTTACCAACCGTATGTTATGTTTTTTTTCGAGCACTTTAGACAGGGACGTTAGTATTGAAATACGTCTTGCCATAAATATTGTAACAATTAAAAAAAAAATCTATTACAAATATAATTAAAAAAAAAGGTGAACTCCTTAAATCTTTAGATACGTAGATTTATTTTCATTTTTTTTTTCCATTTTATTGTGAATACCACTAATGCCACTCTATGAGTTGTACTCAAACACTAACATGCATAGACAAACAAACACATACACACAAACACACATGCAAGCACACACACCCTAACGCACTCATTCATTACTACGTACCTCTTTTAGTGTCAAAATAGTATCTATTATATAATACTTGGTAAAATATATAAATTGAAGCTATAAAATTTTATTGCCAAATATTTCGCCTCTCTATGGAGCGGCGTCATCAGTGACAGTGACTGAAGGTCTTTGTCATAAATTTTGAAGAAGTAATTTTATGTCTTTTAGCAATGGTAAAGGCAATGCACTATACAGTTTTGTATTTATTTTTTAGAAAAATATCATCACCACCTTAGCCCATCATGGAAAACATCATCAGCATGTTATGTCCATTGTTGGTTCGATATTAATAAATTTACAAAACAAGTTAGACAAAACCTAATGCATTACATTCAGACCAGGGCTATAGTATGCACCAAGCTGCCATATAAAAGAGCTTTCCCATGTTTTTAAATCAATAGACCGAATAGTTTTAGGAAAACTCTTTAATACTCTTACTGTGAAACAATTGTTAAAGGTAGTGTTATGTATACGCGCATGGGTGGGCACAGGTAAAATATTATTAATTTGAGAATCTACTGAATGTCTGTGTCCATTCATGCGAGTACGAAGGGGTGTCGTAGTCTCTCCCACATAAAAACTGTTACAAAATCTGCACTCCAGCATATATACGCAATGAGAAGTAGTACATTGTGCGAAATTTTGAATTTTGATGACAACAGGGTTATGATGAGTTTGTATATTGATATCGGAATTTATTATGGGACATGTTTTGCAACGAGATTGGTTGCACTTGTGTGTACCTAACAATGTGTTATTGCTCCGTGTATTTTTATTTCTTGCCAAAATAGCTTTTAAATTTTGATTTTGTTTATACGTTACACTAGGGCACGTTTCCAAAAGATTTCGTGTAATATTATTATTTTTAAGGATAGAGAAGCTATCCTTTAATAAATTTTGAATTTTGTGTGCCCCGTGGAAGTATGGTATTATAAGCCGAAGGGAATTTTGTTGTTGTGTGTGTATAGCGTTTGGAGTGTTAGAAGGCCTGTTCATGTGTTTGTGTAAAAAGTTTGGGGGATAATCGCGCCTACATAACCCATTGAAGATTTTGCCTTGATATTTAGCCAAAGATGTTGAATTATTACAAATTCTTTTACCGCGGATAGAAAGTGAATGTGGTATAGACCGTTTTGTGTGCGACGGGTGGCAACTACTGTAATGCCTATACTGTAACTTGTTGGTTTCTTTAAAATGAACAGAAGTTGAAATATTATGATTATTATAAGTAATATCTACATCTAAAAATGTTATGTTAGTTTTAGAAATTTCATGAGTGAATCTTAGACTGCTAAATGAATTTAGTTGACTAAGGAATGTATTAAGAGTTTGTAAACTATGAGGCCAAATCATGAAAATATCATCTATGAATCTTAACCATGTTAAAGGTTTGAGAATTTGACTATTTATTCGTTCATACGATTCGCCTACCTGTCGTCGGCGCGCTCTTGGCGCTACGTAGCCGACACAAGCGAGGGCGGGGAGGCTACGCTATTCCCGACACCGTGCGCCTTCCTTTTTACAAAGATTAGCTTATTTATATATGATTTATTTTACATTACACCGGGAATTGATCCGAATTGTGCATGAGGGAGATTATTAAAAAAATCGACTTTCATGCTCACAAATTGGCGCAATTCTTTGGTCATTATGAGTTTTTGGGAGGATGTCTTAAATATGGCATAGCTCCTAAAACTCTTATACACAGTGTGCCACTGGATGCCATACCTCCTGATGTGAGACAACCATTTACTGACTTACAATACATACATGCTTTACAAACCACACAATTATTACACACACAATACTACTATCTGTCCATACATCACAAAAACAACTTAGATGACACTATACAGGCTTCGTAGCTAGCTTTTCCACATCTAAATAAAATTATAAGTGATATCTTAAATAGAGCTAGAGGTATACAAGTCAAAGATAGACAAAGATTACTTTTAAAATTTTCCAAATTAATCAGATCGTATCGGAACGAAAATATTCATAATCAGATTTCAACTCCTTCCTTTTTAAATCTTAAACCAACAAACTTGTCTAGTTTATTTTGTATGCCTCAAGCTATCCGTACGTGTAATTGTAATTTGAGAATTTGACTATTTAAAAATTTTGTTTCGAGAGAACCCATATATAAATTTGCACAAGAAGGTGCCATGCGCGTACCCATGACAGTGCCTTTTTCTTGGTGATAGAATTTATTATCAAAAGTAAAATAGTTATTGGTTAAAACCATTTCTGCTAAATCTAGTAAATATTTTGAAGAAGGCAGACGCGGGTTTTGGCGGCTATCGAAATACTCTTTTAGGGCATACAATCCTTCGTCATGTGGTATATTAGTATATAAGGACACAACATCTATAGTTACTAAGAAAATATCATTACAATTTGGAATATGAATATTTTTTATAATATTTAAAAAGTGGTAAGTATCTTTAATATGCGAATCTAAATTTTTTACTAAAGGTCTTCAAATGATGATATTCTTTCGGTAGGACAATCATAAGAAGCTACAATTTCGGCAACATGTAAAAATGTGGTGTCCTCGGATTAGAAGGAATTAAGGCCGAAATATCATTGTCAGAAAGTCCTTCATCGGACGCATTTATGTAAATATAATTTTGAATTTCAATAACTAACTGTTCACAGGGGTCAGCTGTAACAGTTGTATAAAATGACGCGTCATTTAGTTGTCTTAGACCCTCATTAATGTAGTCAGTTTTGTTAAGTATTACTGTAGTAGATCCCTTATCTGCTGGTAAAACCATTATTGATTCATCATTTTTTAATTTTGATAAAGCTATTTTTTCGCTAATAGATAAATTTTGATTACTAATTTGAAGGGAAATTATAAAGTTAGGATCCGAAATTTTATGTAAAATATGATTAATAAATGTATCGATGGGATGACCAGCCGGTAACGGAGGTGGTTCATTTGCCGAAGGTAATTTAAATTTTTGCAATGCCTCATGCAAACCATTACTATTATTGCCAGATGGTACGCGATTATGCCAAAAATATTTCCATTTTAAGTTACGACCAAATGTAAATATATCTTTAGTAATTTCGAAAACATTAATTTTGTTAGTCGGGCAGAATGTCAGTCCCTTAGATAGCACTGACTTTTCTGCGGAGTTTAGAATTTTAGATGATAAATTTATTAAATTACTTTCGTTATTTGTGTTTGTCCGTACTAATCGTTGTTGTTGATTACACGTACGGATAGCTTGAGGCATACAAAATAAACTAGACACGTTTGTTGGTTTAAGATTTAAAAAGAAAGGAGTTGAAATCTGATTATGAAATGGAATGGGAATATTTTCGTTCCGATACGATCTGATTAATTTGGAAAATTTTAAAAGTAATCTTTGTCTATCTTTGACTTGTATACCTCTAGCTCTATTTAAGATATCACTTATAATTTTATTTAGATGTGGAAAAGCTAGCAACGAAGCTTGTATAGTGTCATCTAAGTTGTTTTTGTGATGTATGGACAGATAGTAGTATTGTGTGTGTAATAATTGTGTGGTTTGTAAAGCATGTATGTATTGTAAGTCAGTAAATGGTTGTCTCACATCAGGAGGTATGGCATCCAGTGGCACACTGTGTATAAGAGTTTTAGGAGCTATGCCATATTTAAGACATTCTCCCAAAAACTCATAATGACCAAAGAATTGCGCCAATTTGTGAGCATGAAAGTCGATTTTTTTAATAATCTCCCTCATGCACAATTCGGATCAATTCCCGGTGTAATGTAAAATAAATCATATATAAATAAGCTAATCTTTGTAAAAAGGAAGGCGCACGGTGTCGGGAACAGCGTAGCCTCCCCGCCCTCGCTTGTGTCGGCTACGTAGCGCCAAGAGCGCGCCGACGACAGGTAGGCGAATCGTATGAACGAATAAATAGTCAAATTCTCAAACCTTTAACATGGTTAAGATTCATAGATGATATTTTCATGATTTGGCCTCATAGTTTACAAACTCTTAATACATTCCTTAGTCAACTAAATTCATTTAGCAGTCTAAGATTCACTCATGAAATTTCTAAAACTAACATAACATTTTTAGATGTAGATATTACTTATAATAATCATAATATTTCAACTTCTGTTCATTTTAAAGAAACCAACAAGTTACAGTATCTGCATTACAGTAGTTGCCACCCGTCGCACACAAAACGGTCTATACCACATTCACTTTCTATCCGCGGTAAAAGAATTTGTAATAATTCAACATCTTTGGCTAAATATCAAGGCAAAATCTTCAATGGGTTATGTAGGCGCGATTATCCCCCAAACTTTTTACACAAACACATGAACAGGCCTTCTAACACTCCAAACGCTATACACACACAACAACAAAATTCCCTTCGGCTTATAATACCATACTTCCACGGGGCACATAAAATTTAAAATTTATTAAAGGATAGCTTCTCTATCCTTAAAAATAATAATATTACACGAAATCTTTTGGAAACGTGCCCTAGTGTAACGTATAAACAAAATCAAAATTTAAAAGCTATTTTGGCAAAAAATAAAAATACACGGAGCAATAACACATTGTTAGGTACACACAAGTGCAACCAATCTCGTTGCAAAACATGTCCCATAATAAATTCCGATATCAATATACAAACTCATCATAACCCTGTTGTCATCAAAATTCAAAATTTCGCACAATGTACTACTTCTCATTGCGTATATATGCTGGAGTGCAGATTTTGTAACAGTTTTTATGTGGGAGAAACTACGACACCCCTTAGTACTCGCATGAATGGACACAGACATTCAGTAGATTCTCAAATTAATAATATTTTACCTGTGCCCACCCATGCGCGTATACATAACACTACCTTTAACAATTGTTTCACAGTAAGAGCATTAAAGAGTTTTCCTAAAACTATTCGGTCTATTGATTTAAAAACATGGGAAAGCTCTTTTATATGGCAGCTTGGTGCATACTATAGCCCTGGTCTGAATGTAATGCATTAGGTTTTGTCTAACTTGTTTTGTAAATTTATTAATATCGAACCAACAATGGACATAACATGCTGATGATGTTTTCCATGATGGGCTAGGTGGTGATGATATATTTCTAAAAAATAAATACAAAACTGTATAGTGCATTGCCTTTACCATTGCTAAAAGACATAAAATTACTTCTTCAAAATTTATGACAAAGACCTTCAGTCACTGTCACTGATGACGCCGCTCCATAGAGAGGCGAAATATTTGGCAATAAAATTTTATAGCTTCAATTTATATATTTTACCAAGTAAGAAACACATCTAACATACTTTATTTGTTTCAGATATATCTATTATATAATAAAATTCTACATGGCTTTATGTTTTGTTAAAATATTTTGTAAACATGATGTACTAAATTTCTTTTTTAATTAATAAAACAAAAAATTAAATTATGTTTATTACTTTTAAAGTGTATTAGTTTAATACATAAATAAAAAATAATTGAAAATCTGAAAAGCTTATTCGAAGTGATCTCCATTGGCTGCAATACAGTCCTTTAAACGTTGAGGCCAGTTATCAATAGAAGCACCCACTCTTTCCATGGGAAAATTCTTCACTGCCAATCCAATGGATTGTTTTAGGGACTCCAAATTATCATGGCGTTTAGAGCAAGCGTACTTTCTAAAACTGACCATAAATCATAATCCAGCGGATTAAGATGAAGTCCGAAACGTTCGCTTCCAACCAAGACTGCGTGGATCGAGCTTAATAGCCCGGCGCCGAATCTTGCTGGAAGGACCATACTTGGTTATTGAACATGCTGTTGTTAAGGGGCTTAACTACCTTCTCAAGACTCTTGATTGACATCTTGATACACTTGTACCGATGTTTTGATACCTTTTTCACAAAAATATGGCTGTCACTCCTTCATATCTAACACCCCACCAAACCATCACTGAAGACGAATAATGCCCACGTTGCACTCTGTCGACTAATTGGGAGCTTTCTTAGAGCGTTGAGCATAAATACGGTCATTTTGTTTGTTAAAATGTTGCTCAATTGTAAAAAAAACTCATTCGTAAACAGTTTTTTTCTGTGACCTCCCTTTGAGTACCCTGTGAGTATCAGTTCAGTAGTTGTTTCGATTTTACCACCCTATTTTTTTTTTAATTATCAGTTGTTCTACATGGCTTTATGTTTTATTAAAATATTTTGTAATACTTGGTAGAACCGACATGGTTCTAGATGCTATCATCATCTCCGGAGATAAAATCTTTTGCTTTCGGACAGGATTTCTTCGAAGTAAGAGAAACTTACTGCTTTGACCATCTTTTTCGTACGAACACAACGTGGACGGCCAGATCTTTTTCTCTCACAAACAGAGGAGGTCTCATTGTACCTATTAATAGCCCGGTATACAAACATTTGACTAATACCAAGTATATGGAGAGTTTTAAAAATTGCATTTGGCTCCATACCTACTTTGTGTAATGCAATCACAGTTCGATTCGGTTCTCTTTATCACCCCACTCCATTTTAATATCGCAAAATATTGTACAATCTATTGGCGCCAAAATGAGAAAACACAATGAACAATCGTATAAAAATGACAGATTTCAAATTCAAAGGTATTTTTTTTTATTTGTAATTATAACAGTATTTATGGCCAGACTATGTAGTTGTTAACGCAGTCTCTGTTACCACCTTTGAATATTGGATTAATAAGTAATGATTTAAAGAGATCAGGAAAGTGCCAGTTGAGAGTGAAAGGTTTCAATTATATGTCAGAGATGGAACAAAAATGTTTTTTATATACTGTTAGCATATTTATAGATATACTGTTGTGATATTTGACTAAAGTAAGCCTGTTGAAGTTCCTTAATGAGTTTGTGATGATCAATTTTATCGTAAGATGTTACTGGTTCCTGCGTATATGTATCAGGTTTATCTAAGTCCGAAAAAACTGAGTAATGATTATAATATAATAATATATTTTTAGCTTCTTGCTGCAAAGAATCCGGCTCTTGGCTCGAAGCCATCCCCTCACCATCGCTTAGCACCCTACTTGACGGTAACGCCATTCGCATTGCCATTTCTCTCCGTGTAGGTGCTGCTCTTTGTCAGATGCATATGCGGGACTATGGTTGAAGAGTCCGGTGTTCACGGCCTCTCGTGCAAAATAAGTGCTGGACGATGGCCGCGCCTTGGGTTCCGCGGGTATCGCCAGCATTTTAGAGCCACCAGGAGTAAATCGTGACGATGGCAAAAGGCCTGACGGCATGACCATAGTCCCATGGTGTAAGGATAGATCATTAGTGTGGGACGCCACCTGCACGGGCACATTAGCTCCATCTAATTTACAGCTAACCTCTGTTTCCTCTGGGGCCGCAGCTCTTAAAGCACAAAATTTGAAATACGATAAATATTCCCAGCTCGCAGACCACTTTGAATTTTTGGGCCTTTGCAGTGGAAACTATAGGCCCCTGGTCACCTGATGCTTTAGCATTTTCTCAATCATTGGGAAAATTGCTAATAGAAAAATCAGGTGACCGACGTGCTAGAGCCTACTTTTTCCAACGTATAGGGCTAGAAATTCAAAGAGGCAATGCGGCTGCAGTTCTCGGCACCTGCGCGGCTCCAGAGGAACTCAATGAATTATATTCATTATTTAAATAATAATAATAATTATTATTATATAGCTTTTAAATTTATAGGTAATTATTATTAAGAGTTATACCTAAATTAATAATAATAATAATTTCGTCGACATGTTAAAATGGAAAAGGAAATCTGATATTAGTAAAAAAATATTTTGGAAGAAAATATAATAATAATACGTTTAATTCAGACAATGTCTATATTAAATAAAGTTACATAAATTTAAAGTTTTAAATAGAAATAGGTTTAGGTATGAATAATTTCAGATGAAAAGAATTTTCATAAGTTTCAAGGTTTTTTAAATACACATTTGGTAATATACGAGTACATATGTTCCGTGGGAAACAAACATTCCTATTAAAACTCAACTATTCGCTTTTAAAACTCAACTTTATGCAGAGGAATTCCAGCAAAGTCTTTGCGTCGTTTATAGTAGGATGCTTCCAAAATCGGCCGCCGGAAGTTTGAAAAGCGTGTTTCCAAGATGGCGCTAACAGGATCATATAGTATTTGGTTGGGTAGAGAGTAGTGAACATAGTAAAGGGGAGAGTTAAATTCGAAAAGACATTTAACCATGTTTCGCGGTCTGAAGTCCGGAAACACTGCAGTTTATTCCCCTGCCTCTCATCCACGCTGTACTTCGTAGGTCGACCGGAAGGTTACCACCGCAAATGCAAAGTCCGTCATATTTCGGTATTAGTCTGTGGATTCATCGGTTTTCAGGAGACTACTGCATATTTTTCTTGTCGAGGTGGCAGTCTCCTTTTAGACGAAAATTATTTGACCAAATTCTTACTTATAATTATAACAACTTTACCAATTCTATATGGCGGTATCGGTATCCAGAAAATTACAAGTCTAGCTATTCAGGGTAGTTTGTTATTCAGTATTTCAGGTATAAATTAGTTAGGACGAAGGTCTCTATACTTCGTTAGGCCATCTGATCGTTTTCGTTACCACCAGATCAAAAATCGTCAAGATACCTAATCATGTTTCAGTTTTAGTCTGTGGGTTCATCGGTTTTTAAGGAGACTATTGCATCGATTTCTTGATAGACCCTTGATAAACGATTTGATTCCTACTAGGTCTCTTGCAGTCATTAATATTCCATCTATAAATGAACCTTCTGGTCTATCACGCGATGACGGCGAAAGAACTGACGGATTGAGTTTAGTTCATTGGAAGTTAGGTCGCTGCTTAAAGTAGGATACAACATATGTCGACACCTTCGCAGCTTCCCATCTTCCGAGGCCCAGGATGAGGCTGGTGCCGCAGCCGCTAAAGTTGAAAACATTATCGGCGCAACATTTGTCGACACTTTCGCAGCTTCATAGCTTCCAATTCCTAAGATGAAGCTGGTGCCGCTGCCGCTAAAGTTGAAAACATTAACAGCGCAACATTTGTCGACCCCTTCGCAGCTTCACATCTTCCGATTCCTAAGATGAGGTTGGTGCCACTGCCGCTAAAGTTGAAGACATTAACGGCGCAACATGTGTCGACACCTTCGCAGCTTCACATCTTCCGATTCCTAAGATGAGGCTGGTGCCGCTGCCGCTAAAGTTAAAAACATTAACGGCGCAACATGTGTCTACACCTTCGCAGCTTCACATCTTCCGAGGCCTAAGATGAGGCTGGTGCCGCTGCCGCTAAAGTTGAAAACATTAACGGCGCAACATGTGTCGACACCATCGCAGTTTCACATCTTCCGAGGCCTAAGATGAGGCTGGTGCCGCTGCCGCTAAAGTTGAAAACATTAAAGGCGCAACATGTGTCTACACCTTCGCAGCTTCACATCTTCCGAGGCCTAAGATGAGGCTGTTGCCGCTGCCGCTAAAGTTGAAAACATTAATGGCGCATCTTGTGTCAAATTAATAATAACTACATATTTATGCCTTTTGGGGTAGAAACAATGAGAACGTGGGAGCAAAATATATTTTAATCGGCGTAAAATTTTTTGAAGTTGGAAAGCTTAAAGATCTTTATTAAAAACTATGTTTTTTTATACCCTACAGATTTCCAACATATGAACTTTATTCATACTCTGAACTGCTTGCAGTGAGGAAACTCTATATAATTCACACTACACTTAAAAAACACAAATACTTACAAATGATTTATTTCTCCTTATTAGTTCATGTAAATATTATATTTACCTTGAACAATAATATGCATGTGCTTGCATAAGTGTATATATATATAAGAATAAAGGAAGAAATTGCTCTAAAATATAATGATACAAGAAAATAAATATTTATCGTCGTTTTCCATCGGGTGAATGGACCGATGATAATTATAATTCCAGCATCATTATTAGCTCTCGAAAATTAAAATAATATATATATTTATATATATTATTTTAATTTTATTATATTATACAACAAACGATTGTGCAAAAATAGTTACAATAAGAATAATAATTACAAAAAAATATGGGTATATGCACAAACAGCATCATTATCCCAAGATATAAAAGTTAGTACCTAAACAGATAAAAAATTGTGATACAAATAATAATAGCGACAGCGTATATAGATAAGCAAACAAATATTAAACAAAAAATACAATAAGCAATCATCATACTTCTTCACAAATAGCTTTTTTAAAAGCATATGGTGAAAGAAGAAAGATATCAATGTTATGGAAATTACCATTTTAGGCTTGCACTATCCTGCCCAGCGGGGCACGCCGACCAGCGTTGGTCCTACTGGGACCTAAATAAAAAAGCCAGTGTGGATAATTATCCCGGATTCGCTGAGAATTACTTGGAATACGGTAAAATAATTGATATATATATGTATGAGTGTAGGTGTGTGGGTGTGGTTCGGGGATGTATACACTATTTACTATATAATGTTGCCTTTGACATTTAAATTCAACACAAACAGCTTGTAGTTCTATTCCTTAATCTAAGGCTTGTAGTATGTATATATATCTATATGTATTTTATATACTGTCACTGATCACGCCGCTCCAAAGAGAGGCGAAATATTTGGCAATAAAATTTTATAGCTTCAATTTATATATTTTACCTAATAAGAAACCAATCTAACACACTTTATTTGTTTCAGATAATGCTTGTAGTATACACACATTAGTTCTAATAGATACACACATACAGAAAAACATACTTTATACACCTTCACAATACTACTTCACATACGTATACTTATTTAAGTTAAAGACCCCAAATTAACTTAGTAACTAGTTTTAAGCATTTTTGTTACCTAATAAATAAATATTTAATTTCATACATTACTATGGAAATCATTTAATACTTGGAAAATTAAAATGTTTTTTAAAAATATTTTCATAAAGGTTTCTAATAATTTCCATCCTATTTCACCGTAACTCAGATCGACTTTTAATTTATTTTTTCCGATGTGCGCTATATTTTCTTTCACTCGAGCACTCCCAGCAATTCTCATGCTGTTATTAAATTAATTTTTTCAAATATTATTTGCAATGGTAAGTAAATTATGTTGTGTTCGATTTTTTATTTTACTTTAATAGATGTGTAGACTTATAGTATAATAAGACAATTTTATCGTTTAATTTAAAATATCAAGTCTTGACTCTATATGTTCGGTTTTGATAAATAGTCTGGACGCTAATCTGTGGTCATGACTTTTTGACAGGTCAGGCAGTTAAGAAAAAAAGAGTCGTCGTAAAAATTGTAACTGGTGGAGTGCTTGAATTAATTTTGTTTTTCTATTATAGTTGTTAGTCTAGTAGATTTGTGCCGTAATGAGTTTTGGGCGGCCTATTACAATACCATAGAAATTGTATAGCGTTTTGTTCGCCATGTATTAGGCGCCTACAAGTGATTCAGATTTGTCGCGTTGTGTGTTGTTAATATTATATATATTTCCAACGTCGTATTTGAGTGGCATTTGTTAGTGTGGTTGAAGACATCGGAGTTATTGCATCCCTTGGGTACCCAGGGATCCCGTCCAGGAGCACCACAACAAGCCATTCGGTAAGTCTAGTTTTTAAGTTTAACAATAGCGATGCGAAACGCACCCGTGTGAGAAGCCTGGACGAGTTTTGTTTCCCGGCTTCTCGCACATCACCACAGTCACTCCCTCGTATGTTGATGCATTAACCTAGTCTCCTGTGTACAATTTTGTGCAATAGATAAATGTAATCTAATTAAGATATATACTCAAATTATTCCACAGAATTTGTCTCCAGATTTAATCTAATCGGGAAGATTAAAATGTTGTGGACTTCTTATAAAACTAATAGACACGTTTTTAAATGTTTTTTTGTATTTTTTTTAGGGTAAGGTGGGGGAGGGCAGAAACTTTGTATTACAGAAACAAAAAAATTGTAAGTAGTATCTTTCTATGAAAATAAATAAATACCATCACGGGTGCCAATTTGGCACCCGAGAACCGTTTAAACGGCCTCAGGGTCCCAGCGGAGGGATTAACCCATCCTCATTTCGCCGATGGTATTCGGAGGCAACACCTAACAAGTGGCGAGCTTGTTGCGGTGTTTATGATGAAACAGCCTCGTTGTATAAAGCGGTCACCCATCCCAGGCCGGTCTTGTTGTCATCTGCTTAACCTTGTTATCAGTTGCGCAGTGACTTAACCACTAGGCTGGGGCCGCTTTTTATGAAACTTGGATGATAAAAAGGATGTACCTGGTGCGGAGAGGTCGCTGGTTCTGCGGTACTACCATACCATCCATAAGTTAATGCGGGTGTTCGGGCACTACGTGGTGCCCTATTGCGGAGCGGAGCGAGTCCCAGCACTATTTGCTTTTGGTCTTTAACACAGAGTTTCAACTAGGTTTACACTATTTGGCACTGTGTCACACTAGATGCACTTTTTGAGGCACGGCGCGGCGTAAATGCGAATTAACTTACTTGTCTTCGGTAGCAGAGGGACTTGGTTTTTGGACCCAAGTGCGGTAGGTACAAAAGGGTATGAAAAGTGAGGGTATATACATAAATACTTATTTACTTATGTGTGCGTGTTGAGTTTGCGAGTGTGTGTATGAATAATATTTATTTAATTATTTTATTTATTGATGCTTATATTTGGCCAAACCAAAACTAAAAGACAAGTTTTGTTATTATATTTTTTATTTTTCAACAGTGGAGGGCAAATAATTTAACCAGGTAACGTTTTTTGCACAAATAACTTGATGTGGGGGCCGAGTTAGTTAGACCTTGGACTTAAAACACTTAGGTCCCTAGTTCGTATCCCGGTGTGTACCAATGAGTTTTTTATTTAAAAATGTATGTACATTTGTTGGACAACACCGCTATAGTGCCCCAGAGAGCATGTTAAGCTGTTGGTCTCGGTTTTACTATACCAACTTGTGAAAATGTTTATAAATGGGTTATTGAGTCTATTCAAAACATCGAGACGAGCTAGCCACTTGTTCGGTGTAGACTCATACCGTCGGCTACGACGAGGTGGGATTAAAACCCCTCCGCTGGGTACCCTGAGGCCGGTCTCGAGCGCCGTAAGGCACCCGTGATGATATGTATATGTATGTAACTTGACGGGATTTTCCCAACCATTGCGACGCGTCTGTAGCTGGGTGGCCAGCGTCGGAAGCCTGTGGGGCCCAATGTTTGATGACCCTACTACTTTTACTATGCTGAAGAGGAGTCGGTCCGCACGTGGAGCTGGTAGCTGCCTGACGACCTGATGCCGTGACTCCTTTACCTTTGTGGACTCGGAACCCTGGACATTACACCTTTCTAACTCTGGCCAGTTTACCCTATTTTATCACCAGTTAAATAAAAATAATCAAAGGAAAACTTCTATTTTGTATAGTACGTTTATGGTAGTATTTATTATTATATAAAATGTACCTACATAGTATATTGTATAGTAGGTGGTATATTAAGTAGGTAGATATACATTATCTACTTAATATACCTACCATATAATATATTACATGAAATACTTACACCGGTATTCATAAAAACTTATAAATACCGGTGTAAGTAGAGACGAAACCTATATCTAAAGTGTTTTACACTTTAGATATAGGTTTCGTCTCTTTTTTTAGCAACAAAAATGAATGTGCGTAAAAGAGACAAAACCTTCTATAACTAAAGTTCTTCAAGGACCCAATAAGTTTTTATGAATATGGTTGTTTATATGTATTTCATGTATAAAAAATAACTGTATAATCTCATTCAAGTAGTAACAAAATAATCGGACTATAGTTCAAGTCATATATTTTATCATGCACCATTACAAGTCATCACATGTCCTGAAAGTTGACTGGAGAATGTTGTAAAATTCAGTGCAGTATTTTTTTAAATATAAGTGGGTAGTTTAATATGGTCTAATTAAAGAAAAATGTATCTAGGTACCTATATAGTTTTTTTTTTATATTTAAATAATTGTGATCATAAAAAAAAACTTTTATTAAAAATACTCTTACAGATACCGAGCGTGTCATCACTATCTACCATGTCATATCTAGTCAATTATCTCAATTGTCGCTCTTATAGATTGTCGCTTTTATGATATCGGGTCTTGTATAAAATGTCTAACCTCACTTTAGCGCCTGAATAGCTATATTTATCTACAATATGTTGAAATTCCCGATCCATAGCGAAGGCGTATTCTGTAGATATTATGAAATAGCACGAACAACGGATTACATCAACAAATCTCAACTGTATCAAACTATGCACCGAGCACGTGAAGCGGATTTGAATAGTCTATCTTGTGAAAGGAATTCTATAAAGAATGCTAACATTTATATTTTAGGATTTTATTTCATTTTTGAGTTGCATGTGGGTGTAAATGCTTTTCATAGCTATTTACCTCATATTAGCCTAAAGTACATCCATTCAAAGTCACCTGTAGCCCTTAGTGTGAGTTTTTTAAACATTTACTTTCGCGTTAACTTTACTACTGCGTTAGCATTTTGAACACGCTCGCATTTTTAGTTCTCCTAACTTCCGCTTGGAGCGCTAAACTATTTCCAATACAAGTTTTAGTTAACTCAAACGTAAAGTAATAGTTAGAAAACTCACACTAGGGGTACTGTATAACAGAATTCACATAATGGCAGGTATACACTTTGATTAGTGTTTAGTGCAATTGCTTTGTTTAGTGTGTAGCGGTTAGTAAAAAACACGTTCGGACATTGTCTGTTTAGTGTTTAGTGCTTGTTTAGTTTTTAGCGAAGTACAGTGTTTAGAACGCATTCTATTTTACCTGCGAAGTAGCTCCCCCGCGCGTCCCCCTTTACCCCTTACTTACAGCTAAACACTAACTAAACACGTCTTGACAGGGCTGTTAAGTGTTTAGTAAAAAAAACGTGTTTGTTTTCGGTTGTTTTTGTGTAATAAAAAGAATAAAATAAATGTCTACATCGGTTTTTCGAAGACTACTCCATCGACTTCTTGTCAAAGTGCTCTCCTTTCAAGGTGCAGTTACGAAATGGGCTGTTAATTTTACGATAAAGAAGCGAGGATACTCGTAATGCAATTATTTCTTAGTTGCCGCCTATTTCTTAACCGCATCATTTAGCAGGCATAGTGGCTACCATTGAGCGATCGATATTCTTAAATGCATTGATCGACCCCAGTCGTTTTCATCGTCGAGATGGTAGTGTAATTTCATGTTGCGGTTACGAATCCGGCGATTAATTTGGCAATAAAGCAGCGAATATACTCGTAATATAATTACGTCTTTGTCGCCGCTCATTTCGTAACCGCATCATTTAATCGGCATTGTATCAATATTGTTAAACAACCAATCATGGACTCTGTAGGTCTGTTTACCATCAGGTAGATACAAAGTCGCATGCCGAGCTTCAATAAAAAAAATATTAAAAATAAACTGTCCGACATTTAGTATGAACTAAACACTGTCTACTAAATAGTGTAGGACAGCACCTGCTAAACACTAAACAAGGCACTAATTACTAAACACTTGGCACTTAACTAATCGACGTGTATACCGGTCATAAGTTTTTCTGTGAACTAAGCTCTAGGCTTGTGCTATGTGTACCAGAACCAACGCAACTAATACATACTTATTATATTTTATAAATACCCAGATCATGGCAAGTTTTACAGAAAAACATTGTAATATTATTTGTCAAAGCTGAGAATCGAACCCACGACCTCCGGATATAACCTGGTACATTCGTGGCACTATAGCTACGAATCTACTACAAGTACCCGGTACTCCGTCGAGGCGTTAGAGGACTGCCGCTCGCCTCCGCTGGTTATATTGCACATTTGTTCGCTACTCACTCACGCGCCGCATCGTGATATTAATATTAACTAAAATGAGGTCTAAATCTTATTGCATCGCATTCGGCTGCTTAAATAATTGTATCAAAGATCCGGACCTCACGTTTTTCACTCTTCCAAAGTACCTAAAATGTAAATAAATCCACGCCTACCACTTATTAATAAATAACATAGACTAAGCAAATATACTGAGGCAATGTTTTTGTAAGGATTTTTTTTGAACGTAGTAGGTACAATAGTTTTTTTTATAGGTTATTAGGAAGGTACACTGAAAAAAAATCAAAACGTGTATCTAATAGTCTGTTTATAAGAATGCTAATTTTCATTATTCACCACCTTTCCTATATACCAAAAGTTGAATTTTGTTATAGTTATTTATATCTCTCGTATTTACATACTTTATTGGATATTTAATTATTATAATAAAGCTAGGTATTTATTTATTTAATTGTTATTAGGGATACATACAATATTTAGTATTTACAAGTATAGGTTGATAAGTATAGGTAGGTGCACTATCATGCATACTAGAAATATTAAGCAGTTTTGAAGTAGACGTAGAGAGTATGTATGTTACATACTTGCCGGGAAACAAAACTATTCAGTCTGTTCGGTATTGATAATACTCTATGGACGTTTTAATCTGTGGTCATGACAGTTGGTTTTATGTGACGAGAAGATGTTTTGGTTCAGAGTATTTTTGTGCGGCTGCTAATATTCTAGATTTATACAGCTAAATATATTACTTTAGTTCTAAATTATTAAGAATAATTTACAATATTTACATTTAAGGAGGTGACGAGGGATCAGAAAATGTGCCCATAGCACTAACTGCATTTCCGCGTTGTATGGTCATTGATATTCGTTGGCCTAAAAGTAAACCTGAACGCGGATCCCCTGTTACCTGTTTAAGCTTTTTACCTAAAGACAATATAAAGGATTTTGCGGACTTAGACCAAGTACCCATTGACTCGACAATGAATGGGACAAAAAAATAGGAATTTGAAATTTGAGTGTATTTGTTATTTTTTTTTATGGCATAGGCTTCAGCGGCAAATCCGGCCGATTTTAAAGATCCTGAGGTATACGAGGGAGCCAGAGTGTCCACACATGCAGCGTCCCATAATAGACACTTTCCGTCTTGCCAAGGAATGAGAGAAATGCCATCGACGCGTTTTCCATCATTCTTGAACAAGCCGGAAGGCTCGAGGCTGCTCGGAATTTCTGCTGATAATAAAGCTGATTTTATAATAGAGTTGAAAGCTGCATGTCTGGATATTCTTCCTGCAGATCTACTGCAACTTAAACCGTGGTGGCCATTAGATTGCACTGCACTGCCACAGTTACAGGAATGAGGGTGACTAATTGAAGCACCTAGCCTGAGGCCTATGGCAATTCGAAGAGAGTTATTATCTAAATTAGAACCAAAAGAGGGAGATGGGATTGCGTGAAGCCAAAGGCCTGCTTCTGGCTGTGAAACTGCGCGCAACCTTGCCAGATCAGTGCCTGATGATGTGTGCAAAAGATCAGTAAAAACGGTTTTAACAATAATATTATCCCAGGCATGTTGACACGATAGGTCTTGTGGCGGAGAAGAGTTTAGGCTTTTTAAATCCCAGGCAGATTTCGCCTTATCAAGGTATGAAGTCTCTAATGAAGTATCCATAGATTTAGAGAGAATAAAAGATACTAGATTCGACACTCCATTAGATGACGAAAGGAATCCCGGTAAGCATATGTCTCGAGCCCACCTCAATCCAAGTCCACCAGAGTTGATTGGTAAAGATGATTGACGCCACTGAAAATTGTTTAAAGAAATATTAAAGATTGATTCTATAGAGGATTTAATTATTAAGTCATACTCTTCTAAAAGGTTTGGAAATTTAAAAGCTGGAATAGTTCTTAAGGAATAGATAATTTTTGATACAGAAAAACAATATTTTAAAAGGGTATATGCTACATGAGAATTCAAGTTATTTAAATAATTTACAAATATTTTTAAATTAATTAAACAATTGGTTAATTTATCTTCAATGGCGTCGAACATTATTGGAGAACCTAACAGATCTAGTTCTAGATTTTATATTGTTTTGAGTGTAGTGTTTCGTTGGCCATGTATTTAGGCGCCTACAAATAATTGTCAGTTTTATCGCGTTGTAAAGTTTGGATATCCAACGTAGTATTGTTATGTCTGAATAGTAATTGTGTGGCATGTTAGTGGTTCAGAAGACAACGAAGATATTGCATTCCTTGGGAACCCGTCGCTCAAGTGAAACCACAAGAGCCAGTAAGTAAGTTATTTTTAAACTTATTTTCAGCGGTGCGTAACGCACCCGTGTTACAATCCTGGACTAGTTATGTTATCCGGCTTCTCGCAAATTTTTGGTAGCAGGGCGTGGTTCGTCCATATGCTTGTACATTTTGTTAGTGGGTTTTTTAATTTACCCATCTGTGCAAATTTTGATAGCGTCTATAATCTCAAATTATTTGTCCCAAGCTCAGTTTAGTAACTGGTTTGTTGGCTAGATTTAGTTTATTTTCTTAATTGTTGGTTTTGTTTTACCATTTGGTTTGAAGAAATCATAAATTCCTCCAACGGTACACCTTTTATTATAATTTTGACTTTATGTGACTTGCCTATGCTTTGCTACCTTTCTTAGGGTCAGGCAGGTCAGGTTAGTTTGTATAATATTCCTAGTGCAGTTCCAACATAATTAAGTAGGTTTTTCAATTAAAATAAATCCTAATAATAAGGAAAAAAATTTTTTTCCTTATTATTAGGATTAGGTAGGTAAGGTTTTGTAAATTGTACGTTTTTGCATTTAAATTGGCACCAAGAAAAACGTTTCAAATGCAAAAAAAAACGTAGGTACCGCTGTAGATTTGGTGGACAGACCTGACCGTTCTGCTGCTCTTTTGGTGCGGTTTGAAAAGATCCCAGATTATGAGCAAGAGTTAAAAAGGGCCTTTGAGGAGTTTTTAATTTGAACCCCGCAGAGGATGAGTTCCATGCAGCGGTCACTTGTGACTATGATCGTGCCTTAGTGCTCATTGATACCATTACCGAGAAGGTTCGCGGGAGTATTGATAAGTCGCTTAAGATGGGCCCCAAGCCTTCGCCAATTGGTTCTTCTCCCGGGCTTTTGAGCAGGTTGCCTACCCTTGACTTCCTACCATTTGACGGACGACTTGATGCCTGGGTAGGCTTCCTAAACCTGATCGATAGTCTTGAGCACGGGCGGGGGGACCTCACCTCCAGCCAGAAGATGGCATATTTGTTGTCCTCATTGAGAGGAGAGGCTCGTGGCAGCGTCCAACATCAACCCGTGACGGACGAAAATTATAAGATTGCGCGTGAGCTTCTAACCAAGCGGTATCAAAATATTAGGCGTTTGGCTGACACTCATGTCAACCAAATATTGGGGTTGCCTATAGTTGGTAGTCACACGATTTGCGCAGGGACCTCTTGAACCCGTTGATGATTGCAGTGAATGCCTTGGAGTGTCTCAACCTATCAGTCGATTCTTGGTAATTTATACTACTTAACATTGTGCTCAGGAAGTTGTCCCTCGACTTTAGCTGCGCTTTGAACATAGGTATGGTGGTAACAGCATTGATTACTCTCAAGTTCTCAAATTTGTTGACCTTTTTGGAGGAAGAGTGCCGAATAGTGGATAACCCTACCGGTGCAGGGCGGCCAAGATTTGTTGATCATCAGATGGTCCGGCCCCCTATTCGACCAACTGGTTAAACTGGCCAGCGTCCCAGGAGTCGGTTTTCTATGGCCGCTGTTGAAACGGAAAATTGTTAATATTGTAGGGACCCTGGACATTTGGTGTCGCATTGCCCACAATTTTTATAGATGATATGATGACAAAATATGTTTAATTTTAAAGAAAAAAATAATATTCCTCAAAAAATTAATATATTTTTTAAACATCATAATGTAGTTTTAGAACATTTTAATATACACAACTTTTTTTTTTTTTTTGTTTATAAACTACTTTCTTTTGTATCTGGTTTATTTTTAAACTTTTCCTAAGAGACTCTTAAAACAAACAAATACATATACTCTATGTGCCTCCCAGTTTATTAATTAAATTAAACTACGAATTTTATTTGGATGTATTCGTGAAACCTAAAAAAAAACGAGTCATGCATGTGTGGGGAAAATAGAGTGTATTACTCGGGCGCAAAATATTATCTCGGACAATATACTTTGAATCCCTCGCTACACACAGGATTTAAAATATCACCCTCGCCGTAAAAATATACTTTGAATCCCTCGCTACACACAGTATTTAAAACACCACCCTCGCCGTAAAAACATTATTTTGTGCTCTTGTGGTTATAATCTTCTATTACAATATTATACATGCTTTGTTTCAAATCGTATTTTTGTACTAAAAACCGATAATCAATACTGTTATTATAATGTTCAATGGTGATAACTTATTGATGTATAACATTTATATATACATAATTTGTATTATTTTCTACTTTAATATACAATACAAATGTTTGTATTTATTTATTTATAATATAAATTATTTATTTAATTAAATTTAAAGTACAACCTCAAGGCATTCTCTACCAGTCAAACCTTTGAGACAATTTTATTGCTATGTAAGGTAGTGCATTTACAGTAAATATCATAACCAAAAAGCGGTCCCAACCCAGTGGTTATTGCACTGCAACTGATAACAAGGTTAAACAGATGACCACGAGGCTATACCATCATAAACACCGCAACAAGCTGGCCACTTGTTAGTTGTTGCCTCCTAATACCATCGGCAAAATGAGGACTGGTTAATCCCTCCGCTGGATACCCTGAGACCGTTCAAACGGTTCTCGGGACTCTATAAAGGCACCCGTGATGTTATTTATTTATTATTATTATAAAATATAATAAAAACATTTAATTTTATACTTAAAATTGTCAGTGACATCATAAATACATGGAATTTAATTTATTAATAATTAATATTATAATCCCAATTGTCTTGATAGTACCTACACTTATTTTTATTTGGTGTATTTAAAATTAGGTAATGGACAAAATCTGATACTAAGAGGTGACGTTATGACAGATTTATCAAACGACAACGTAATATACTCCTACTCTGTCTATTATATCTAGGTTTGCGCATTGTAGAAACGTAACGTATTAATTTACGTATACGTGACCAACAACCAATAGCATCGCTTTATTCAATCCTGTTACCAAAAATAAAGCGCCGCTATTGGTTATTGCTCACGTAAACGTATACAAATACGTTACGTTGCTACAATGCGCAAACCCAGGAAATACCACTGAATCCGATGATATTACTACTCGGTATATAATACAAAAATATTTTTTCATTGCTACTACTACTATGAGCACATTTCAGACGTATTCAGATTTTCGTTATAATGATTTTAATTTTATAAATTTAAAATTATTTAAATAAATTATTAATAATAAAATATATATATATATATATATATATATATATATATATATATATTATTTATTTATTAAAAAAAATATTGCATACAAAATACAAAGGCGGACTTAATGCCGCTAGGCATTCTCTACCAGTCAAACCTTCGGGACAATAAAAGCAGTTAATAAGTGAGGTAGGTGCAATACAGTAACTGAGTATATAAACCAGTGAATATTATATAAATTACTTACAATATATTATACACTACTTAAATATTTCTTATATATATACATACATAAACTACATATACACAATACTACCAACTACAAAATGAGAAAGGAGAAGTAACAAAGTGGAAAGGAATAGAATAATGAAAGATAAATAAAAACTACCTATGAATTTAAATAGTAATCATATACTCTTTTTTTAAATATGACTCTATTTGGTAATTGTCTTATTTTGACTGGTAAATTATTCCAAAGTCTTACAGCGACAACTGCAAACGAATTAGAAACAAAGGTGGTATGATGTGAGGGGCAGGCAAGGGTTGTATTAAAAGTAGATCGAAGGGTTTTGTCGTGATGCGAGCCAAGATAAGTGAATCTGTTTTTAAGATATTTTTTATTGTTGTAATGACAAGTACTTAAAATTACAATGTACTCAAAAATCCATGCAATTTCTTTAATAAGTTTAGTTTAAGAAGAACTTTCCTTATAGTTGTATAGTTCCGTGCTTTGTCTGAACGACTTGATAATATAGCAAACTCAACCATGCGTAGTAGGGAAGGGATTATCGATTTAAACTGACTACGAAAATATTATATGACGCTAACTAATATTATATAACTTTTTTTCTTGTTATTTTCTGTAACTTAAATCTATCTAATTACCAAACCTTTTAATCATATAAATTTAATTTAGTTATTTACCTACCGACGGAAAAATAAAGCGATTTTTTTTCTTGTTTATTAAAAATATATAGTCTTTATTTATATACAAATCAAAAACACCTTTTTATTGATGGACCCCATTCTTGGTATTTATAGGATTATTACCATCAGGTAGATGCAAAGTCGCATGCCGTATTTCAAAAGAAATAAAATTGTAGGTTACTAACCCTTTTTATTGTCCAAGATAAGTTTTGGTCTTTCGAGCCGGATTCCGATTCTGAATCACAGAATTTTCATATATTACACACCTATGAATTTTAATACCATCATTTTATATTGCGAGATATTTTTGTAGATATGTCATAATAATTTCGCATAGCAAAACAACATATGCAAACTATATCATCTAAAATACAGCAATCATAGGTATTTAATTTAAACCTAACTTTATATTTTTTACATTTAATTTATTATTAGTTCTATTTTTAAAATTTAAAATAATGTTATTATTAATAAAATTTTAATTAATAAAATATACAAAAATCAAATACAAAAATTACTAATAACTTTTTTTTTTATTATTATGTAGGACCACTTACATATATTGCTCTGGTCACAAATTAAGCTCTAGGCTTGTACTATGTGTACCAGAAACAACTATATAATACATTAATAAAATATTTCTTGAAGTTGTTGCGCACGTGTTCAAAATATTTAATGCATTGCCCCTCTGAATTTCTTTAATTATTTAATATATTGTTATTACTATGTTGTGTATTGTATTAACTATTGTATCGTTGACCGTGTGTAGCAGCTTTACAAATTTAAACTTTTCAGTAAAACTCACTACCTACGTTGTCAATATATATATCCTATATAAGTTTTGGTCCTTCGAGCCGGATAACGATTCTGAATCACACAATATTCATCATGTATAACACACTTATTAATTTCATTGTCATCATTCTTAATATATTCAATCATTGTCATCTACATTATCAAACTACCCTACCTAATTTGTTGCATTTAACCATCTAATCTCAGCCGAGTCAGACAACCTAGTTCATTTCAATGTTCAAAAGTTAATTTATTTATTATTAAATGATTTTTATATTGGCCCTTCAAGAAACCTGGATTCAAATAATACCTGAGAATTTTATTATTGCACGACTTTCAATATTTTACTTAAATGGACGCAATATTGCATCAAAACATTATGAAATAAATCTGATCTAGAAACAATATCATAGAAAATAAATTTATGGAAGTGGAATACGAACTATATTAAATGTTTTTCAAGAAAATATTGCTGAGTTAATGTTATGAGGTTTCCGGTCGAGAGAAATGGAATTTTATTATTTTAAATATTTTATTTTCTTTATACACAAATTAAATTATTAAGAAGGCCGGGCCTGGGATGCGTGACCGTTTTATACAACAAGGCTATACCATGATAAACACCGCAACAAGCTCGCCACTTGTTAGGTGTTGCCACCGAATACCATCGGCGAAATGAGGACTGGTTAATCCATCCGCTCGCTGGTAAAAATAGAAAAACAAACCAATAAAACCTATGTAGGTGCATCCATGCTAATATATAAACGCGAATGTGTGTTTGGGACATTGAACCCAAAATGTTATAAACTTAAAAAGATATTCAAAATATAACTAATAATAAAAACGATTCAGTCGTTTTGACTTAAAAGTGTTCCAAACAGACAGTTTGCATTCGCGTTTATAAAGGTTGTCTCATTAAGAACTTGAATTTTAAAAATTAAAAAATATGTATTTGTTTAATATTTTAGCAACATTGTTTTCTACATATGTATGGAGGTAATGTAATATTTACACATGAAACAAAATATCGGTTAAATGGCCGTTGTGCTCTATTAGCAGGTATGCACTCTTTTGACAATGGTGAAGGTGCCGCCCTATTTGCTCAGTACAAAAACGAGTATTTGTGAAAACGGCGGCCATTTTGAGCAATTTATTTATTCTATTTTAGTTCTAATATTATAGAAGTAGGTAATACCGTAGTTTATGTACTCAAACTTCAGTTGACCTTACAGAGTCTTTTGATGACAGTAAGAATTAGGATCGTTTGGCAACAAAGAATATTTCGAGTTGATTAATTGTTTTTTTTATACATTATATACGGAAAAACGCGATTTCTGTCATTTATAGTACTCAAACCTCAGTCGGACAAGTAATGACTTTTGATCATTATAAGAAACAGGATCGATTGGCATCAAAAAAAGTTTTTGTGTAAAATTATCATTTTCTTGCTGACTGTACACAAAATCTGTGCAGTTCAACTTATCTCAAAAATTTATGTATGGTCTCCTAGGAACGTTTTCGTGTAACTGTAACGGTTACCAGAACTGTTACAGTAGTCCCGTATCAAAAATCTACTCTGTATATTAAAAAACTATAGAAAATGGATTTTATTTTGTTAAAAAATAAACTCGAAATAGCGGGCTCCAGCAAGTAATAAAGTCAGCGTTTTTAATAAAGAATTTACGCTTCGCTTGGAAACCCATAGAGGAGGATCATAGGTTAAAAACACACTCCCTGGCAACGTATTCCATTTTTTTTTTTATGACATTTGTTTGATGTCAAAGGGATACTGGCAACGGTATTTGAGATGAAAAACCTATATACCACTATTTGTTGTGCATATTGTAAGCTGCAAAGCGAATCGAATATTTCACCCTTATTCCTTTACAAAACGGATCTATTACATTATAATTATACAATATTTTAAAAAAGAGCCGTTAATATAATTATGAAAATAATATACTGTAATTAGAGGCCAATAAATACAGAAACGTTATTTTTATCTTCTATTAGCGAATGCATACTAATCACAGATTTCTCCAGTACCGGTTAAATCGCAATGTTAGTAGTGTAGTTCATGACTAAATTTACCTTTGGAGGAAGGTGTGCAAACGTTAGGTTGGGTTTATTGAGTTAATAATAGGTACATACATTTATTACAGTTTAAAACATAAATAAATTCAGGCTAATATTACATATTTTTTTGGCATTGCATAATTAACAGGAATCTCAAATGGTTCGGTCATTTACATAATTATCTATATGTATAATTATTATATAATTATCTATATGTACAATTATTATATAATTATCTATATGTATATATATATATATATCTTCACGGGTGCCTTACGGCGCCCGAGACCGCCTAGACGGCCCCAGGGTACCCAGCGGAGGGGTTTTAATCCCACCTCGTCGTAGCCGACGGTATGAGTCTACACCGAACAAGTTGCAAGCTCGTCGCGATGTTTTTGAATAGACCCATCCATCTATAAACAGTTTCACAAGTTGGTATAGTGAAACCAGGACCCACAGCTTAACGTGCTCTCCGAGGCACTATAGTGGTGTTGTCAAACAAATGTACATCAATTTTTTTATTAAAATTTATGTACATTTGTTTGACAAATTATATGTATAATTATTATATAATTATCTATATAAATAAAACGATTCATAGATAAAGTTTGACAATAGCCATATGGCAATTTGACACTGTCACATTTGAAAGTTTCAAATTATTCGATTATCTACTTTCATTGGCTAGACGCTATATCTTTTCGTAGGTAATTAGTTTTTTTATTGTTATATAAAATAAATAACTATATAAGGTATTAGGTACCAATAAAAAAAATAGTTCAAAATTACAAATAATACCAAAAATATTAATAAATAAAATAGTACAAAAGTTACAAAACCCGTCCAATTGCCAAATCACTAATTAATACCAAAATAAAAAATAACTTGTCGGACGAAGTTGTTTGAGTTAAATAAATTTTAAAAAGGAGCTCAAAGTACCTACACTCATCGATTCCTCCGCTCGGTTTTTGATAAAATGATACCAAAATATGTCGCGGCGGGCGCGGTGCGGGTGGCGCGGCGGAGCGGACTGAATGTGTGGGTAAATGAAACGTTAGTGACTAAGATTGTGTTTGAAGTCGGGTGCTTAATTTAAAATTTAATAAACTTATAGAAATTAGAATACAAACACACAAAATACATTTTGTCATACTTTTCTGCAACTTTGAATAAATAATGAGTCTATTCAAAACATCGCGACGAGCTAGCCACTTGTTCGGTGTAGACTCATACCATCGGCTACGACGAGGTGGGATTAAAACCTCTCCGCTGGGTACCCTGGGGCCGTCTAGGCGGTCTCGGGCGCCGTAAGGCACCCGTGAAGATATATATATATATATATAGTAACTCATCTACGATTGACACCAATGCTGTTCCAAACGTTCAGGTACCTGTTATGCAACATACCTATGAAACCTTTAATGATTTAAAAAAATGTAAAATAGTCATTAAAAGAATTCCTAAAGGATCACGTTGTCTAGTAGCAGACAAATTAAACTTCTTAATTATTGATTCCATAACCACAAATAATTCCTCAAGCTGGTTCGCACTTTTGTCTTTCCCTTTTATAGCGTTACAATTACCCGATAAAAATGATGCAGCATATAAAAACAAAACATTAACATCTATAGTAAAAGAAAATACTATATTATTCCAGCATATAACGTCACGTAGACCAATTAATTATCGTTCGAGAACAATATACAAAAGAGTCGAAACTAAAGTGTTTGATGGTGATATAAAAGGTGCAATTAGATTACTAACATCAGAAAATTCCATAGCACCTAATAATGAAAACACTCTAAACATTTTGACACATAAACATCCTGTAAAATCCCATGCAATTGTATCACCTGATCCGTCTTTGGAAAACTTAAATTTTCCCATTATTTCAGAAAATGACGTTATAGATGCCTTAAATAGTTTTAACAGTGGTTCAGCAGCTGGCATAGATGGTTTGAGACCAAACCATCTAAAAGAATTAACTTCACAAACTGCAGGTAATAACGGGGTACGTCTTGTTTCATCTATACGACGTTTATGTCAATTTTTACTTGAAGGAAAATTAAATCCTGAAATATGCCCTTATTTATACGGTGCTAATTTATGCGCCCTTTAAAAAAAAAAACGGTGGGATAAGACCGGTAGCTGTAGGTAATGTCTTTAGACGCCTCGTTGGCAAAATTTGTTGTAGACATATTAGACAAGAAATGGGGCAGTACCTAAAACCTATACAGTTGGGTTTTGGGACGCCACTTGGCCGTGAAGGAGCAATTCATGCCACTAGAAAATTTATTTTAAATAACCTAAATACAAACAAAATTATTTTAAAATTAGACATTAAAAATGCTTTTAATTGTTTAAACCGTGATCAAATTCTCAATCAAGTAAAAGAACATGTTCCGCTTTTGTATGCTTTTATTTACCAATGCTATTTTTATGAATCAAATCTTTTCTTCAACAATAATATTATTAAATCAAGTGTGGGAATTCAACAAGGTGACCCCTTAGGTCCTTTACTTTTTAGTCTTGGAATCCAGCCATTAATTTCTTCATTATCTTCCGAACTAAATATTTGGTATCTGGATGACGGAACCCTAGGTGGTGACTTGGATACAGTGATATCAGATTTATCAAAAATTAGGACGTCGTTTTCTAATATAGGATTGGAGGTAAATTTTGACAAATCTGAAGTTTTTCTGTGTAACGATTGAAGTACTATTGATTTTCAACATATATTTCCTGGCATTAAAATTATAACTGATCAAAATTTTGAACTTTTAGGTGCGCCAATAACATTAAATTCAGTAGAATCCTTTATTAATAAGAAAATTGCTCAATTAAAAATATTACATGAGCATTTACCTAATCTTCATTCACATATTGCTTATACTATTTTAAAGTCTAGTTTTTCGATTCCTAAGTTTATATATCTCATCAGAACTTCTCATTATGGAAATTATTATATTATATTATGGAAATTCCCAAATTTATGTATTTTAATAGATGATTGCATTAAATCATCTGTTGAATTAGTATTAAACGTGAAATTAACTGATTTGCAATGGATTCAAGCATCTCTTCCCATAAAGTTTGGTGGTATTGGAATTCGAAGGGTATCTGATGTGGGTTTACGTGCCTTTATTTTATCATGTTATGGGGTCTCAGATCTAGTCACTAGTATTTTGACAAATTTGGGTGTCAGTACTAAGTCTCCATATCTAACTGATGCACTAGAAGCATTTAGACTCCCATCAGATGCCCTTCTTCCATCACAGCATTCATCACAACGTCAATGGGATATGATAAATATTAAAAGATCACATAAAACTCTTCTAGAAAACGTTTCTAACACTGATTTGGCACGGCTTAAAGCAGCATCAACATTAGAGTCAGGGTTATGGCTAGAGACACTCCCCTCACCGTCACTGGGTACTTTCCTAGATGACCAGTCGTTAAGAATTGCCATAGCATTAAGGTTAGGTGCTAACATCTGGCAACCTCATGCATGTATATGCGGAGTGCAAGTCTTAGCGAATGGTCATCATGGATTAAGCTGCAGTCGAAGTGCAGGTAGATTGTCTCGACACCATAGCCTTAACGACCTTGTTCTCGAGCCTCATGGCTTAAGAAGAGTGGATGGGAAACGCCTAGATAGGTTGACACTAATCCCGTGGCAAAAAGGCCGTTGCCTTATTTGGGATGCCACTTGTGTCGACACTTTTGCGGCTTCTCATCTACAGGCCTGTGTAAACTCAACGGGAGCGACTGCCGAAGCAGCAGCCAAAATTAAACATCAAAAATATCAAATTTTTAAAAATGAATTTTTATTTATCCCATTCGCTGTGGAAACGACTGTGGTATGGGGCTTCGAAGCCAAGAACTTTGGAAAGAAATTGTGTGCTCTTTTAAATGAGGCTACTGGTGATCCCCGTTCCGGATACTTCTTCAAACAACGCGTATCATTGGCAGTGCAAAGGGGGAATGCAGCCAGTGTTATGGGAACATTCGGAGCGGGAAAGGGTCTGGACTTAGTGGACATGTAGGTTTATATATTTATATTAGACCTTTTTTTTATTATGTTTCTTTGTAGGTTTCTTTTTTTCATTAGTCTATATTTGGGTAAGGTTTTATTAGTATTATGTTTTAGTTATATATTTTATTTCTATTATATATTTAGTTTTATATTATTGTAAATAATAAATATATATATATATATATATATATATACCTACGATATTTATTACCTACTACAGAAAGATTTTCGCGTACAATTATCAACATACAAATAAAAAATTAACATCGACTAATAACCAAGTTGTAATATTGGAAGTACGTTTGTATGGGCGTCAAGACGACTATAGAGTCCTTAACGTGCGGTGCTATGGCGCTATAAGGTTTATAGCAAAATAATAACTATTTTAATAAAATAAACGCTAAATCTTACCCATGATATTATAAAGATTTTTATTTTTCAGAATATTATTTTTAATCCAATGAGTGGCTTTTACGTGATGCAAAAGTAAACAGAGCTTGTGGATTCTGATATCATCCCTCCCTAACGCACTCTTAAGGACTCGGATGTTATAAGGAGCAGGATTTATTTTCTTTATCTGTCTCCCCAGTCTATCCCAGACATCTTTGATTGGGTTAAGTCGGGAGTTTTCTTTGAATCTCCTCCTTTATACCGTTTTAGTGCTCACCGTAACTTATCGGACTTCTAGGGGCCAATACTACCAAACTAAACGCGATCCGTTCAATCTAAACTAGTTCATGCTTCGAACCAAGTTTAAAGCTCCTGTTTCCGATTAACAATCTATTGCATAATATAATAATATAATTTTAAAAAGTCAAATGTTACAAAAAAGACAATACATGTCTTCATATAAAAATTACTATTTAATCAAATTAAAACGCAATTCGTTTGTTGAAACTATTCCAAAAATAATCCAGATTAATTTTACTTTAATAATACTTTTTTTTAGAAAATATGAATTTGACTCTAAAATTCACATATCACATAAATAAATTTTGGATATGATTTTGGTAAGAATATTTACGATTAATTAGAAGAACGATATTGGAATGCTACAACACTCAACTTTATACGAGTAGTTTGGATGTATCTTATTATGTAACTTTCGGTACCTAGTTATTTGCGATTAGGGCTTTTTATTCGAATATTCTTTATTCATCTTGAAAACAGGTTCCATAAAAGTTTCCACGCCCGATCTTGAAAGGACAAGAACCTTCAAAAGACGATGCAGACTTTGCTGGAATTCCTCTTGCAGCGACTTCCACTGCATAAAGTTGAGCTTTTAACCGTAGTGATTTCATCCGTGAGATCAAAGTAATTATTTGACTTGATGGTGTGGTCCTTAGAAATGTTTGTTTCCCACGAAACGGTGAGTTCTATAACTTTTTTTTTTTTCAAGTACCGAGTGTATACTAGTGTGCCTGGTGGTCTATAACCTGATGTGCTACTTCGGCCGGAGTTTTGTAATGTATTTTAAATGTTTCTATGAGTATTTTCCAATCCAGGATTGAGAAAGGTTTACTTTGATTTATCTTAAGTTGTCCTTCCATTACAAAAGTAGTTAATTTCTCATTAGTAATACTGAGACTTACCGCTTCACGAGTAAAAACTAAAACTTTATCATGTCGGTGCGAGCCTTTTTCGAGCAGAGTCTTGAACCCAACAAGTATATATGTCTGGTAGTCCCTACAGCAACACCACACAATGTACATGTCTTATCTGTTGCTTTCTCCCATTTTACCAGATTACTCTGGTCAGGTTGGGATATATGAAAGACGTTAACATAGAACTAAATAAGTGATGGATACCAAACGTACTCAGGAGTACGCCATTACATAGCTGGAAGAATATTTTCATACATTCATTCTGTACTCCCTTAGGTTCATCGCGTGAACTCTGTAACCATGCTCTCAGTCATTTCTAAGGAAAGATTTTATATCATCCTTATCACATTCTTTTTTATTCCAACCCAACCCCCTTTTGCTGGTCTGTGCATCACTCATAAAATATTTATTGAAATAAAGTCTTGACTCTATCTCAGAGGCGAATGAGTCTTTTGGGAGACATCAATCAGATTATCCCGAGAGTTGGTTAGAATATTTCAATAATTCGAATAGTATTTATTATTAAGATTGTTATTATATTTGCTAACCCTATTTTGCGATACATAAACCCTCTGAACCTTAAGTATGCGTTACCTAAATGGAATTTGTAATTGCCAGTGATATTATATGGTGATGGTGTGAATAATACTAAGTGCTTTAAAACATTATTTTTTTTTAAATCTAAAATTAGTTATTTTATAGGATTTTTAATTCTATGGGTAAATCTTTAATTAAACAATTTAATTTTTGTTATGTATTTTTTTTATTTAAAAATAAACTTATATATAAACAATAACCTATTAATAAACGTAAAACTTAAATCAGATAAAACCCAATGCTGCGCACGCGTGTAAAACACTCATATGTTATGTATTTAAATATATCTATAAGTATTGTTTTATTAACTTATATATTTTTGTCGTCTCCATTTTATTTTAATAATAATAGATTTAGTATGTTCATATAAATTTATTTATATATAATTATTAACATAATATTTATTTAAGGGTGAATTCGTATACGTGACGTCATCACCTCTGTAGATTTCACTAAAAAATGTTTGAGATTATTTCTTCAATTTATAATATACATGGAGTGTGAAGCCCGGTCACATAGTTTATTATTTTAGATATCAAATTTTAAAAAATCTTACTATTTTATAAGTAATGTATTATCGAATTAGTCAAGAAATGTTATTTTATATGCGAGGTTTTGATGTTTTAATAAAATTGATGTTTTACTATAATTTACAGGCATAGAAAAAACAAACAAAGTGCATACAAAGTGTGATACATTTTATTAATATATCTTAATTTTAACAGTTTTATTTTATTATAAAAGAAACCATTGCTAACAGTTACTATTATTAGCCTCTGTATTAGTTTATTAACTAAAAATTTACTTTTTCTTATTTTGGACTAATTCAGCCAGCGGGCGCATTCTGTTTCTTTTAACGTGACCGTAAGATTGTCAAAATAACGAATTCCGTTATTTGCGCGCTCTCCTCCAATCAGCGATGGTTAGAAAACTACTCTGATTGGAGGAGAGCGCGCTAATAGCGGAAATCGTTATTTTGACATTCTAACGATCACGTTATAAGAAACAGAATGTGGCCGCAGGTCAATTAATTACCCATAACTCCAATTCAGTGTAGGTTATGTAGGGTGACATTACTAGTATAATATCGAATAATGTTTTTCTTGACCTTAGGTTCCAATTCTTTATAACTATACTTTGTTATACTTCCTCGATGTTGAAACTATGTGACATGAATGTGTTCCTAATAGTCTTCGCGTAGTTAATTTTATATTTATATATTTAATTAATGTGTTTATATTCTGCTTCTTTTTTTATGCGGATTTAAAGATTATGTTTGAGAAAACTGAATACCTTTATAGAAACCACTCTTGCTGAAAGAAAATTGAGTTAAGGACCTGAAACTTCAACAACATAGTCAAGGGTGGTTTATAACAGGAGCAATTATATTTATTAATTTATATATATATAATTTAGATTTATTAGAATATTATGACTTTTCAAATAGAGTGACATTTGACTTTTTTTATATAATAACATAAAAATGTAACAAAAAAAGCGAAATCAAATAATTTCTAGCAATAAATTGTGAATGAAAAAAAATCTGTATTTTAACCTGATAAATAAAAAAATGAATGATAAATAAAAAAATGAATGATAAATAGGCAGTATGCAGAACATGAATTTTTTTTTTTTAATTATACCTATAAATTGGGTTTTTATGTATATTATAAAGTAACATACAAGGGCATGGTACCCAAGGTTAACATATTTACTCTACCTTAGTAATAATATGTATGCATTTTAAAACAGAAGTTTTAGGGCACCAGCTAGTTGTTATAAAACAGCAAAAGGTTGCATTGATCTATTGCAAATACTGAACGCATTGCGTTTACGTCTGTAAACTTTTCGTAAACGCGTCCAAAATTTCGGAAATCGAATGATTAAAACTATTTATAAAATCTAATTTTGTGGGAAGCTTGGTGAAAATAATGAACAATCTTCTAATAGCAACCCTGCTAAGAATAAAAAACGTATAAGAATGTAAAAAAGAAACAAAAATTAAAATCACTTTTAACTAACGACTTCCGTTTAAAAACCTTCAATAAAATACACTAACCCCAAAATAATGTATTGTCTGTTTCACGAAAGATTTTTTTAATAAGCTGTATTTTGGATAGTTACAACTTCGGCTCCAGTCGCAGTGAGCGTAGACGAGTGATTCAATAGGTTGTTAAGGGGAGTAGTGGACCGAATGGCCTTGGGTATTTAAGCATTTCGGTGCTGAGAGCGCTCGGCCATCGCTGCAGCACCAAAACACCAGGGGCCTATTTCATAAACGTGACAATTGTAATTTACCATGACAATTCATAATACATTGCTTAGTTTAGTTGGAATTATTTACTTAGAACTATCTAAAACAAGCAATGTATTATAAATTGTCATGGTTAATTACAATTGTCACGTTTATGAAATAGGGCCCAGTTATCGACAGGCGCGGGAACACCACAGCCCAAGGGTTGTCGCAAACAAAATAATTATTTTTTCTAGCTTTTTAATTTTCTAATACAAAAATTATAGCGAAACTTTATATGTAAAATAATATAATTTAAATAATAATTTACATTAGTCAAATGGATCGGGTCTTTGTGCCATCGCTGTCGCAGTCAGGTGCACCCCGGCCGATGACTGACAGCCGACAGTTTTCACCTTACCGACAAATCTCACCTCACCGTCTCGAATCTCACCGTTCTCGAATCTCTGATTCTATTAGTGATTAGTGATTCTATTACTATAAGTAATTTTATTACGTACGTTTTTTTCCATCGGTTAAATATATTACGTTGCCGCTTTTTCCGTAATAGGAATAGGAGGATACTAACCTCCGGTTTCCGGAAGAGGAAATTTAATTTTATCCTGGATGTTCTATAGCACGTAATAGAAAATAGCGTTTGATCGTAGCCTAATTACATTAAAGTATTAATAAATACGGCAGTGCCCTGAGGTCTAAAATCGAAGGTTTTATTATATAAGTTTCAAACATGTTCGTCACTTGATAGATAAGAGACGAAAATATACTGCTTCATAGAATATACCACGTTAATTCAAACTATTGTCGCATTGTCGCGACTATGACATGTATAAATAAATGTAGAGAATTGAACAATCCGTTTTGACCCGAGAAATTATATCAAAATTAACGACCTATATAAAATTTCGGTGGAGCTTGGGAATGAGTTGATAACAATATTTTTTAAAAAATCTTCTATTATCTTTTTTTTTACTAGGATTTGTAGAGGCATTATAATGTTCTTAAACAATATCATTTAATAATATGTATTTTGCTTTAAGAGTTCTAGGAAAATATACGTTCCTCTCAGTAAGATTAAGTCTATTTATACAGAGAGGAAATGTAGCTATAGAAAATGTACAATACGGCACGTTCTCTGTGACGATGTTTTGGATTAAGTAGGATTTTGTAGTTAGAATATTATATTTATACTTATACAGAATGGAAACTTTCAGCGTGCCAGTAAGGGGTAGTACCTTAACTGTTGCACTTACACGAAAATGGTCTTAGGAGGCCAAACGTAATTTTTCGTGATATTTTAATCTTCATTTACAGTTTTTTTTTTAATATTACTTTTTTTTATGGTAATCGATCCTGTTTGAATACTGATCTAAAACTACTATAGGATCAACCCAGGTTTGGGTACGAAAATGGTCAGGGGCCTAAGAGAAAAATTAGGCGAGGCGACGTGTCGTGTCGCCTTCAATCAAAATTGTATAGACTTTGACAGATGACAGCGTACCTCACGCCTACTGTCACTGTCAAAATACATACTTTTTGACTGAGGCGACGCGACATGTCGCCTCGCCTGCTTTTTCTCTAGAGCCCCAGAAATCGCAAAAAATATTTTCTTGTATATTTTGTATGAAAATTTTACACATTTTTTTTATGATGTCAATCGATCCTGTATCTAAATACTGATAAAAAACTTCTTTGGGACCAGCCCAGAATTTTTTACTTTTTTCACAAACTTTTATTCAATCAACAAATATATTTGATAAAACAAAAAGGTAAAGGTAAGTTCTTAATAGATGAATGGTAAAGATTTTTGCGACCAAATCGGGATCAAAATTTCGAGTTAAACTATGGATAGTCCTAAGTAAGACCCGCTGAATGTTTCCACCCGGTATATATATTTCATCTTTAGGTAAAGGATCATGCCCACGGTACTATGAACATCATAAAATATACATTATTCTCAAATCTCTTATAAAGGAGTACGTCATTCTGGACCCAACCGTAAAAGCTTAGCGTTCACAAATAACGATATGCTTACTTAATAATAGATAATTTAAGCATTATTTTCCATTATTCAAAATAATTTTAGAAGTTGGGAAAAAAAAGTTCTGACAACTTTTGTTACGTGCAGGGGCCTGGCCAAAGAACACGATCGCCTTAATGGCGAAAACGCCGAGCTTAACGTTTAACGTTTTCGTATCTATTTCGTCTAAGTCAGTTACGTCAGTTTCAGGTAAAGTTAATATGAACATTGATGGAGTTAGCGGTTTTAGATTTTCTGTTGTGTCTGTAATATAGGTAAGAGGTCTAGAATTAATAACTGATTCACAGTCACATAGCACAGTCTGAAGTTCAATAAAATTTAGAGAAGCTTTGCCTAGAATTCGTTTAGTCATATCTTTTACACTACGCACTAACCTCTCCCACCATCCTCCCCACCATGGCGCTCCTGGGGGTATAAAGCGCCATTTTAATTTATTAACGGTAGTTTTCGATTTAATTTCATCCCAGTTAATGCTTTGTAGTAAATTTTCCGCTCCTACAAAGTTCGTACCGTTATCCGTATAAATAACGCTCACACGACCTCTTCTAGCTATGAATCTGCGCAATGCCATTAGGAATGATGGTGTTGATAATGATTCGGCGAGTTCCAAATGAATAGCTCTGTAAACGGCACAAGTGAAAAGTACTATCCAGCACTTATTTCCCGAACGTAAAATTAAAGGTCCAGCTAAGTCTATTCCTGTGATTTCAAATGCTTTACCACAATTGATTCTGTCGTGGGGCAGTGGTGCTATAGGCGCCTGTCCAGGTTTAGTATTATGTCTTTGACAAACTGCACACGTTCTAATTACCTTCTTTATTAATTGTCTGCTCCCAGTAATCCAATACTGTTGTCTACTATCATTAAGAAGTATCTGGGAGTCAGCATGATTTAAGGTAAGATGTCTATATCTTATAAGACGTTCAATAATAATGCTCTTGCCATGTAACAATATTGGATATTTAAAACTATATTCTTCATTACTCATTTCTAACCTAGTTTTTACTCTCAATAATCCATCATTTCCTTTTATTAAAATCAAATTAAACTTCTTTACATCTTCGTATCCATAATATTCTTTCTGCAATAACGTAAATAACATCTCTTCTGCTTTTTCTATCTCTTCCGTACTTAATTCGTTTTTATATTTACAATCCTTATTTTTTTTACATTATATACAAATCTATTTATCCACGCTAACATTATAATTATTTGTATATATTTTGAGAAATAACTTAATCTTTCTAAAAATATAGTCCTTGTTTCTGTTTTAATATTAATATTTACACTCTTTCCTCTCTCCATATTAACTTCATCTTCATTTACATTCAATTCCGATTTAGGCATGAAGGTAAAAACCGTGCCCGTCCGCGCGCCCCTACTGGAGTAAGCATCATTCAATTTGCAGGGTGCCGCGCGAGTGACAAATTTGTCACTCACACACACCTTTACATTTTTTACATCCTCAGTCTGATTTGTTCGTTCGGCGGAGAAAGTCGAAAAGAGCTCCGCTTTTATTGTCGGAAAAATGGTTAATTGTGCATTAAAGCTGTGTAGAAACTACTATTAAAAAAAAGTACCTAGTGTCACGTTTTTCAAGTATGTATTTAACATGTTTTTCTTATATTAAACCTTAATAAAAAAATATAATAAAACCCATAATTAAAATATCAAAATCTAACGTCGTAACTATGGTAACTGTCAAACTTTGTGCATCAGTTAGAAGTTGAAGAACTAGTGGTGTTTTTATTTTTAATGAGAATTTCGATACTTTAAAATAATTTATAATCTTTTCAATTTAATTTAATCAAAAGGTATGGCGACAACAGAAGCGTCCAACGAGGTTTGTCAGTTACTATTTAGTGATGTGATTTTATAGTTGATATACTCGATTTTTGTAAATACTTTCATGGTTATGAGATATTATACAATTATTGTTTTTTTTTATATAATACTAATTATATTTTCTATACATGATACAGTTTCCCGAAAGATCCAGCATTAAAACGTAAATGGGGAGGCAATTAAAAGAGAAGAAAATTGATAACCAACAAGAATACCCGTATGTTCAGTACATTTTGACGAATCAAGCTACGATTTAATTGTTTTTCGCCTTTTGTAGTTTGAGTATAACTTCCTCTTGGAAATGTTGAGATTGCGTTTAGTAGGTACATGTAGTTAGTTGTGCATGTGTTTTAATTTAATAAATAATTTAATTTAATAAAGTATTTTAACTTATTGTTATATTATTATATACCTACGTTTTTTAAATCCACTAGTATTATAAATGCGAAAGTGTCTATCAGGGTGGATTTTATTTCGCAAATGAAAAAAAAAATGTACTTCCCCATACAAATTGGTCATTTTAACGTTACTAGTTTGTATGGAGAAGGCCATTTTTTTTTCTTTTGCGATACATGGTTCCATGGGAAAGTTGTTTGATTTGATCATATTAGCCCAAAGTATATTTTTCAAAGTTATTGAGTCTATTCAAAACATCGCGACGAGCTAGCCACTTGTTCGGTGTAGACTCATACCATCGGCTACGACGAGGTGGGATTAAAACCCCTCCGCTGGTTACCTTGATGATATGTGTGTGTATAACAATTGTATATCGATAAATAATTATTAATCTTTGATGATCTCTATAAATCCTAAAATATTTGGTTTATATCGATAAGTAATAATATTTGTTGTCGGTGGCAACACTATCGAAACTATTAAGTATGCAATTAAATATTTAGCTTTTTATAATAAAAAAAACAATACACTTCATAGACACGCGCACACATTCGTGTTTGCTTGTATCTCTTTTTTTCTCAAGCAGTTTTTTAAGTGTCAGAAGCGTTGAGCTGCCATTTGAAGCCACACCTTTTTCCCCGTTCTTCATTTGTTCGACTCAGAAATTGGCGACACCGGTATCGTACTATTATGAAACAATTTATGTATCATGCTTACTCCATTGGCGCGGGGCGCGTTTTTTTAGCTTCATGGATTTAGGCCATTCACTAGGTAAATATTTCAATCATTTCGGTCCTTCCCACCAACGCGATTCAACCAAGATCTTAGCTGAACAACCACGTGACACTAAATCTGCGGGATTTAATTGACCAGGTAAGTGATTCCATTCATTACTTTTTGTGTATGTTTTTATTTCTTGAATTCTATTCTTTACAAAAGTTTTCCAGTTTTCTTCTCTTTTAATCCAAGCCAAAACAATACTTGAATCCGTCCAACGGTATGTTTTATAATCAGAAATATCGCACAACAGATCGGTATTTTTTATTTGTGCATATAATCTGGTAGTTATTAAAGCTGCCATCAATTCCAATCTTGGTATTGTCATTGCCTACAATGGAGCCACTCTTACTTTAGCGAGCACAAGCTGCACATGGACGTTGCTATTAAACTCACTTCTTAAAAAAATACAACCTCCATATGCATCTTTGGAAGCATCGCAAAAAATATGTAAGCTTATATTACAAACCTTAAATATATTTACAGTTAATCTTCTTGGAATCCTACAATAATTAAGATGATCTATTTGATCCAACCATGACTGAAACAGAGTTTGTAATTCGTATGGTATTTCATAATCCCAACCAAGTTTGTAATTCCATGCTTTTTGAATAATCATTTTTGGTATAACAGTTGTAGGACACAAAAATCCCACGGGATCAAAAATACGATGAACTATTGACAATAAATACCGCAGTAATCCAACCTCTTAAATCAAAATTTCCTTCATTCATTAATCTCTTCGATTCTTCTATAAATACTCTCATTTCTTCTTCTGTCTCAACGCTCGTTACACAATTATCAATATAAAAAGATTTCTTCAACTTCTTCGCTGTATTTTGTAAGTAATTTGGACATCTATTTAGGTGATAATTTAGGGTAGCTGCAAGTAAAAATGCACTGGAAGTTATGCCGAAAACTACTCTTCGATGACGGTAAGTAACAATTTTATCTCTTTTAATTACGTCATCCCACCATAGAAACTTTAAATAATCACGATCGTTTTCATTTAGTGATATTTGTAGGAATGCTTTTTTAATATCGGAGATTATACCAATGGTATGTTTTCTAAAATCAATAATTAATTTTGGTATTAATTCGATTAAATTAAAGCCTTTTTCTAAACACGCATTTAATGAAACACCACTCCTGTCATTTGTCGAAGCATCAAACACAGGCCTTATCCTGGTTGTAATACTTGAATCCTTAATTACGGCGTGGTGTGCAAGATAATGTCCAGATACTACTTCTTGATGTGGTGCTAATTCTTTTATATTTAAGTCTAACCATTCTTTAAATATTGTATTATAATTTTGTAAATTACCTGTACTTATAAGTTTATTTGTTGTAGAATCTAGTCTTTTTCTTGATAGTTCATAATTAGTACTTAACTTAGTGTGTCCTTCTTTCCTTGGTAACGTAACCTCGTATCTATTTTCTTCGTTTATTCTTACGTTTTCCACAAATTCTTTCATTATTCGATTATTATTTGTTTCTTGTGACACTAGTTCGTATGGGTCCTTTATTCCTAGTGTTTCTATATTCTATAAGTCCTGAAGATCTATTTTAGTAAGACAAGATAAATTAATAAAATTAGTAACACTAGAGTTATAAATTCCAGTTACAGTACCTTGTATTGTCCAGCCTAATTTAGATTTAATTGCAACTAGATTATAATTTAATTCAATATAAATATTTGTCATTAATGAACCTAAAAAGTCAGCACCAATCAAAAGTCCAATATCAGTAATATTGTCATTAATGTCAGTCAAACATATGTTATTTTGACATAACTTGTCAAATATGTCATCGCCTTTGACTTGTGGAATATAGCCACATATTTTTACCTTATCAAGTGCACTCATATTAAAAGAAAATTGGTTATCAAGACTACAAATATTTAGGGTATAGATCTTATGAGTCTCTAATTGTGTCTCCACAGCTCCAAAAAGAGTGTGCGCAAGATGTTCGGTACCCACTGACTTTAAACCTAACTTATCTACCAAATCTTTACGGATATAGGATCTTTGTGCACCACTATCGAACAGAGCTCTGACTAACAACCTATTATTATTATATACTATGTTCACTAATAAAGTTTGCAATAAAGTAGTTGTATTTTTGTGACATAGTAAATCGCTATTAGGACTACTACTGGGAACACTCTGTTTAGCACTTTGTGGTTTGTCTTGATTAGGTCCTATTTCCGGGCACATCGCTACAGTATGTCGTCTTGAACAATTAATGCATTTCGGAAATCCTTTACAAATTTTAGCATTATGCCCAATTCTTAAGCATATCCAACAGCCTCTCTTATTCTTCACAAACTCCTTTCTAGCCTCTAGAGTCATAGTCGCGGCTTTATGACACTCTGAACTATTATGCGAACTTTTTTCACACCAAATACATATTTTTTCTGCTTTAGTTGTACTAACCCCTTTATTATTTTTATTAATAGACATCATACAACCTGCGGTAGGCTCCTTGTGACTATGTACCTCCTCATCAACAAAATTCTTCTTTGCCATCTGTATACGCTCCTCGTTCTCCACTTCACGTTTCAGGAAATCCATTAAATTATTCAGTTGATAATCCTTTGACGGCTTAGTCCGCTCCCATGCTCTTAAAACTTCTTCTGGAATGGCGGATTCGATTAGTGGATATAAAATTGCAGCGTTTTTCTCGCTAGTCACACCTAACGTTTCTAGGACTTGTATTTGGGTAGTAAGCATGTCGTAAAGTGATCTTAATTCGGAGGATTTATGTTTAGATTGCATTAAAACGAGATTTAATAACTCTCTTACGTAATTTACAATCAAAAGATCATCACGTGCAAATCTCTCCTTTAACTGGCTAATAGCCTTATGATAGTTAAGTCCGCTTGGGGGGTAACTTTCAACGAGCTGTCTCGCGTTAGATCCAGGTACTGTTGCTTGGAATAAGTATTGAAACTTATCGTCATCATCGATGCTGATGTCCTGGTCTATTTTTTTAATCTGTCCCCAGAACGACAACCAGTTTTTAATTTGACCATCGAATTTATTTAGCTCGATCTTGGGTAGTCGGAATTGCCGCTTTACCGTGTAATTTGGATCAGGCAATCCCGTATTATGTGAGCTCTTGTTCGATTGCGGTATGTTAAATTGACTATCATCATTATTATTTGACGGATTGCGATTACTATGAAATTCCGTGTCCGATTCGCGAGCTACAGAGCATTTGTTAGAAATAAAATCCTCATACCTTATTCTGAGATTTACCCATCTCACTTCATGTTCCTCAGAGCATTCACATTCTGCAACTATCGCATCCTCGTCCACATTATCATCCGCCAACAATAGTTCCTTGACTTTACGTTCAGCTTCGAATAAACCATCCACTTTAGTGATGGTTTATTCGAAGCTGAACGTAAAGTCAAGGATGCGAATAAACCATCCACTTTAGTGATGGTTTATTCGAAGCTGAACGTAAAATCAAGGAACTATTGTTGGCGGATGATAATGTGGACGAGGATGCGATAGTTGCAGAATGTGAATGCTTAAATATTGGTAGGAGGTCTTAATATCTGTAACACGTCAGGGTTGTTTAATAATGATTCCAAATTGTTCGCCGACTTTGTAAAACACCTTCGGTATACCGTCCTTTCTTTGCGTAGTCGATCCATATTTACCGAATTTCCCTTCAACAGATTCTTCACTTTACGGTCGCCAAATGTGGCGGATGGTTCCGTCGGGTTGTTGTTAAGGTTTTATGAAGAGCGATACGGTAATAATTATTCACAAAGAAAGTGGATTAATAAATTTATTGGTATTGTAACGGTTACGGTTGAGATATGCGTGTTTTTCAGATTGAACCAAATAAAAGCGCAAAAGGATAATATTTAACAATTAACTTATATTTTTCACATACACTCGGTACGACATTTACACTTGTCTGAACACATATTTCAAAAACAAGTAGGTAAAAAGATTCTGAATTTAAATATGTATTCAGCTAGTGTAAAAATAAAATATAAAAAACCATAAACTAAAAACTATCCGCAACATCCTCCGCGCCAAAAAGAGAAAGAATATAAAATGTTTGTATTATTATAAATTATTTTCGAAAAATTATAATAATAAAAACATCACATAACCATTTACAGGTTAAGCCTTTCAGGTACTTTTATGACTCGATCCGAACGAGAAATGAAAGGCACTTGTAAAGGACAAGATGCCAAAAGTTTTGTTGATGCCAAAGGTGTTATGTTGTTAGTTTTAGAAATTATATTGGAAGAATCTAAAGAACTTAATTCAAGGGGATAGAGTTTTTGAAACGGTCTTATACGTTCGCCGCTAGCGGTTTTAACTTTAGCTACACGAGCATGACCATCGATACCCTGGAAAATCTCTAAAACTAAACCTAAAGGCCAATTTATTCGTTTAGACTCGCATTCTATTAATACTATGTCACCTACTTTTATAGGAACTTTACGCACATTACCTTTCTGTAAAAGAGTAGATATGTATTCCGATCTAAACCTTTGTCTAAAATCCGTTCGTAATTTTTGTAAATATTTGAGACGCACATTGAAACTATTACAGTCAATAAAATTTAGATCAGTTACGTCGTTACAAGGTAATGGCTGTATGAACATAGTCGGAGTCAGTGGAATTAAATTTTCAGTATTATCGGAAATGTAAGTTAATGGTCGTGAGTTGATTACAGATTCACAGTCACAAAGTATTGTCTCTAGCTCGACGTAGTTTACACATGATTTGCCAAGAGTTCTGCGCAGTAAATCTTTAACTACACGAAGCATACGTTCCCACCAGCCTCCCCACCAAGGAGCAGCAGGTGGAATAAAGTTCCATTTTATTCGTTTAATTGAAGATTGGTTCGTAACTTCATCCCAATCAACATTTTTTTAAATAATTATTCGCGCCAACAAAGTTTCGACCATTATCGGAAAATATTTCATTAACGCGTCCTCTTCTTGATATGAAGCGACGAAGGGCCATTAAGAAACATTTAGTCGACATAGAGTTGGCAAGCTCTAAATGAACAGCACGATAAACGGCGCAAGTAAATATAATAATCCAGCATTTTTCTTTAGAACGTAATATCAATGGACCTGCTAGGTCAACGCCTGTTATTTCGAATGCCTTACCACATGTTATTCGGCTTAATGGTAAAGGCGCAAAAGGTGTCTGTCCACTCTTCGCTTTATATCTTCTGCATATTACACATTCTCTTACAGTCTTCTTCACTAGTTTCCTCACACCAATAATCCAAAATCTCTCCCTCAATATAATCAGCATTTGTGTGCCGGCGTGATTTTTATTAAAATGCAAATCTCTTACCATACATTTTATTATATCATGGGAACCAGGTAAGACTATCGGAGATATAAAATATTCATCTTCTTCGCTCAAGGTAAGTCTACTTTTTATCCGTAATAACCCATTTTCATCTTTATAGTAATTTAATTTATTAGGCTTTACTTCATAACCTTGACCATAGTTTTCTCTCTGTATTAAAGAAAATAATTTCAATTCAGCCTCATTAGTTTTGTTTAAATTAAGACTGCCATCATTATTCTTTATACATTTTTTATTTATATTATTATGAAATCTATATAACCATGCTATCATACGTATTATTTTATTATATTTAGAAAAATAGCATAAATTAGTAGAAAATTAACATTATTTGAACTTTTTTGTTTCATCTTTACTTCATTCTCATCGACATTAAGTTCTGATTTTGGCCAATTATGTTGTGGCAATTTTAGCCATTCAGGCCCAAGCCACCATCGACTGTCAAGAAGAATTTTCGGATCACATCCTCTTGATGGAAAATCAGCTGGATTCATCTCCCCAGGCAAATGAAACCAATTTTTACTTGTGGTATGTTCACGTATCTCCTTCACTCTATTGCTGACGAATGTCTTCCACCGATCTGGATCTTTTATCCACGCCATGACAACACTAGAATCAGTCCAACAGAAAAGGTTATAGTTTGGTATATTTATTAATAATTCAGATTCCTTTACCTGAGAAAATAATCTTACTGCAATCAATGCCGCCATTAGCTCCAATCTAGGTATAGTTAATTGTTTTAAAGGAGCTATGCGACTCTTAGCTAATAATAACTGTACATTGACACAGCTATTATACACAGTTCTAATATATACACACCCAGCATAAGCATATTTACAAGCATCAGAAAATACATGGATACTAACATCGCAATCGCTAATTTTAAACAATGTAATTCTTCTAGGAATGCGACATTCTTTTAAATATTGTAATTTTGAAAACCAATTAAAAAAATCATTTTGAATATTATCAGGAACTCTATCATCCCAACTAATTTTCAATTACATAATTTTTGTAGTAATAATTTTGGAATTAAAGTAGTAGGTGCAGTAAAACCAATAGGGTCAAAAATAGCTTGAGCAATTGATAGTAAACTTCTTTTTGTAATTATATCTTTATGAGATTTCATGTTAATATTACAATACATTTCATCAGTTTTAGTGCACCACATAACACCCAAAACAGACGTAATTTCAGTTTCATCCACTTTTATAGGCGACGAAATCCATCCTCGTAGTTCAAAATTACCTTTATTCATGACTTCTTTGGATTCATCTATAAATGTCAATAGTTCTTCTTCACTATCAACACTAGTCACACAATTATCAACATAAAATGATGATAATAGTTTTTGAGCTGTACATTTTAATGTACCGGGGCTAGATATTATGTTGTTTAAATGATATTGTAAAGTTGCTGCGAGTAGAAACAGACTTGATGTGACACCAAAAACTACACGACGATGCCGGTAAGTTATTAATTCTTGCTGGTTCTCGATGTCTCTCCACCACAAAAACTTTAAATATTCGCGATCTATTTTATTTAACAAAATTTGTAAAAACGCCTTTTTAATATCGCTAGTAACCCCAATTAAACCTTTTCTAAAATTAATTAACAATTTAGGAATAAGTTCTAAAAAATTATCGCCTTTTTGTAAACACATATTCAAAGACACACGATTATAATCTTTACAAGAAGCATCAAAAACGGGACGTATTTTGGTAGTTAGACTAGCTTCTTTAATAACCGCATGATGTGGAATATAATGTCCACTTATTAAATTTTGATCAGGCGCTTCTTCAATTATATTAAATTTTAGCCAATCTTTAAAAATATTATTATATTCAGTTAAGTTACCTGTAGTTATAAGACGTTTAGTACTAGATGCTAATCTCCTTTTCGCCAACTCAAAATTATTAAGTAAAACAGGATAACCTTCTTTCCATGGTAATCGAACTTCATATCGGCCTTCATTATTTATAATTAGGGATTTTCTGAAATTCAACATTGTTTCGGAATTAATTTCGTGCTATGACTTTACTAAAAACGGATCCTTTATGCCCAAGGATTCTAAATTCCATAAGTCAGAAAGGTCAATATTATTTGTAGACAGTAAACATGTCAACATGTCGGTATTAGTCATGGAAATGCACTTACTTAATAAAGGTCCTTGGAAAGTCCAGCCTAGTTTCGTTTTAATAATAACAGTGTTATTATTTAATTTACAAAACTCATTACATAATATACAACTTAAAAAATCAGCACCTAAAAGTATTCCTATATCAGAGTCATTGTCATTTATATGTACATCTGACAAGGTAATGTTATATTGGGAAAGTAATGGTAATAAATCAGAGTTATTAATAAAAGGTAACTTACCACATATTTTTGGAGTACTTAAAGCGGTTAATTTTATTGATAAATCGCAATTACTAACGTTTGCTATAGTAAATTCATATATTTTGCGACTTTCAACCTTAGTTTGAACCCCGCCGAAAAGACAGTTACCTACTAGTTCAGTTCCCGTATGCGGCAAGCCTAATTTTTCAGCAATATCTGCTCTAACATAAGATCTTTGGGATCCGCTATCGAGTAATAATCTAGTTACATATTTACAATTATTGTGTACAATATAAATTAACATAGTCTGTAAATAAGTAGTATTATTTTTATTACACAACACTTTAGGGTCACTCACAGACACTGTATCACACTTTTTTATACCGAGATCGGGACACATTATAATATTATGCCGCTTCGCGCAGTGAATGCACTTGGTAAAACTTTTGCAAATCTTTGCATAATGACCAACTTTTAGGCAAATTATACATCCATGCTTCTTTTTAATATAATTTATTTTTTCTTCCAAAGACATTTTTGCTTTTTTATAACATTGAGAACTATTATGGGTATCCTAATCACACCAAATACAAATATTTTTATTTAATTTATATTCCGATTCTGACTTTTGTTTATTTTGATTTTTCGTTGCTAGGAAACAATTATCAGCTGTTGGCGTGACACATGACGTCTCTAGATTTTTTGAAATTTTGACACGTTCCTCACTTTCGACTTCGTTCCGAATAAAATCTAATAAAGCATCCAAATCATCGTTACCTTTATTTTGGCGTGTCCATGCTCTCAGAATATCCACAGGAATCGCAGACTCTATCAAGGGATATAACATAGCTGCATATTTGTCGGATGTCACACCAAGTGACTCCAAAGCTCGTAGCTGCGTCGAAAGTTTGTCGTATAAGGATCGTAGGCATAGAGTTTCTTGTTTAGACTGCAACAGAACTAAATTCAAAATTTCACGTACATAATTTATAATCATGAATTCATCCTTTGCAAATCTCATCTTCATATGCTCTATGGCTTGATAATAATTTGGACCACTCGGCGGAAAACTTTCCACTAATTCTCTGGCATGACTGCCAGGTTCGGTGGCCTGAATCAAATATTGATATTTGTCATCATCATCTATGTTTGGGTCCTTATGGATTTTTTTGAACTGGCCCCAAAACAATAGGCAATTTTTGACATTACCATCAAATTTTATTATTTCAATGACTGGGAGCCTGAAATTTCTATTAGTAGAACGTAAATAAAATGGGATATCACGGCTTGTACTGGGACAGTCGTTCTCTAGGTTTTGAGACTCACCATTGGAGTGTCTAATGGTCTGGGTGCGCTCCACATTTACTTTAGATTGGGACTGAAGCGCGCCCTCTTGTAATTTGATTAATTTGTCGTACCTGCATTTTAAAGTAATCCATTTAGCGTAGTACTCTTCGGCTGTTTCATGATCATTAATGATCTCATCCTCAGTTGAGGTATCATCTGCCAGCCGCAGTTCCTGCACTCGCCTGTCCACTTCAAAAAGTCGCTCAGCATTAGATTTTAATAATAAATAAGCTGTTTCGACATTACTTAACTGGATATCCGAAGCGTCGATGAACTCCTGCAGTGTATTGAACGATTTGGTGAATATTCTTCTGAACACTGCCCTCTCCTTTTGCAACTTTTGCATTTTTGTATATTTTTTTTTTGATCACGGTCGCCAATATGTAACGGTTACGGTTGAGATATGCGTGTTTTGCAGATTGAACCAAATAAAAGCGCAAAAGGATAATATTCAACAATTAACTTATATTTTTCACATACACTCGGTACGACATTTACAATGACACTTGTCTGAACACATATTTCAAAAACAAGTAGGTAAAAAGATTCTGAATTTAAATATGTATTCAGCTAGTGTAAAAATAAAATATAAAAAACCATAAACTAAAAACTATCCGCAACAGGTATTTTACAATAAGAAGTATGCTAAACATATTTTTAATAGAATTCTGATAGGTATTTGACAGCGACAACTTACGTAAAAGATTCGAACAATTATTCAAAAATTTAAAATAAACTATGGCCAAGGCGTAGTATTTCCTACAGCTAGCGTGAGCAGCAGTAGATATTGTGAATTTCCATTCCATATTGCGTTCCCACGATAGACATGTCGTATCATAGCAGAGGTATACAGGTAACTTCCAGGCGTTCAAATTCTCCAAACAATGGCCACCCTACTCGCCTGATCAGTAGATATTGTGAATTTCCATGCCATATTGCGTTCCCACGAGAGACATGTCGTATCATAGCAGAGGTATACAGGTAACTTCCAGGCGTTCAAATTCTCCAAACAATGGCCACCCTACTCCACTCCCTATACCATGGATTAGAGTTTATGGACACAAACACATTTTGTTCCACTTTATGCTACAACGTAGAACAAAATCTTTCTTAGTACAAAATGATTTTTTTAAAGTAAAAAATCTTTACAGTTTATTTTGGCCAAGCGGGGATTTTTCGCGTTACTCAAGTCAGAAAATCATATAGGGAGAAACCTTACACCTTGTAATATACCCCTACCGTATATGAATCCTTAATATAGGGCGTTTGTTAAGGGCAGCCGATCAAATTAGTAAAAAAAAAAAATCGCGGCCAAATTGTCAGTCATTTGAATGACACACTTTTTTGAGTTCATTCCCTCTGAATATCTGGCGTATAACTTTTTTTTCTACCTCGTTTTACGGCCACTCCCCAATAATTAATCGTTAGATAAATATCTCTCGTTTATCAGAAAGCCATTGCGCGTATACACTATGAATGTCTGACGCGCTCGAGTATTTCCATGAAACATTTTTTTCATTTTTGAAATTTTGTACGCGTTCTACACGCAAAAATAATAAACTTTACATAAACTTTTGTTCGTTTTAGGACCTAAAATAAATAAATATCATCAAGGGTGCCTTACGGCGCCCTAGACCGCCTAGACAGCCTCAGGGTACCCAGCGGAGGGGTTTTTTAATCCCACCTCGTCGTAGCCGATGGTATGAGGCTACATCGAACAAGTGGCTAGCTAATCTTCACAATTCAATGCTTTAGTAACTGCAAATTTAGCATCCCGGGCTACTATCATGAATAAATAAATACAGGGTCATTTTGAAAGATTATACTTTGAGCTAATATGAAGCTATACCTATTTTTTATTTTTTTTTACCTACTGATCAAATCGAACAACTTTTCCTTTGAAACCATTGTCTAATAAAAATAACTATATTGTGTCTAATAAAAAAACCCCATTTTTGAAAAAAAATGGGGTTTTTATAAAATTACCAAATTGGTAATTTTTACATTACTAGTGGATGGGGAAGACAATTTTTTTTTTCATTAGCGACACATGGTTCCATAGAAAAAGTTATTCGATTTCAACGGTATAGCCTCATTTTAGCACATAGTACAACTAAATGTATATCGAGACCGATTTCCTCAAAGACATAAAGACAAAATAAAGTTATTATATTTTATTGAACAAATAGAAATAAATAATGCACTTCTCATTGTTAGTTCTGCCCCATTACATATTAAGTACACAAACCATGTCTGCAACGTGAGATTGATACCTTTATCTGAAGATGCATTATCTCAAATCGTTTTGTTAAATTAAAAAGAGGGGAAGCCTTATTATGTATTTTTTATATATTTATTAGCTATCGAATAATAATAAAAAGTACAATCATTTTAGATATAGTTCTAACACGACTACTCGTACCACTAATCTGTAACCTTGACAAATAAACATACACTTCCTCTTAATGTGCGAGAAGCCGGGAAACAAAACTATTCAGTCCAAGATTCTCTCACAGGTGCGTTACGCACCGCTTAAAAAAAACTATTACTTACTGGTGGCTCTTGTATGGTAGCTTCAGCGACGAGTTCCCCGGGTACCCAAGGAATGCAATATCTTCGTTGTCTTCTGAACCACTAACATGCCACGCAATTACTATTCAGATAACAATACTACCTTGGATATCCAAACTTCATAACGCGACAAATCTGACAATTATTTGTAGGCGCCTGAATGCATGGCGAACGAAACACTACTCACAAAATTAACAATATAAATCATCTATCTAGATTATTAGCGGCCGCACAATTTTTACTCCGAACCATTTTGACCACAGAGCAGAATTGTCATCCTGTTTTTTTCTTTTTTCCTTGTGTCAAGGACGAAAAGGCAAGCTTTTGCCCATACAGCCTTATCAATACCAAACATACTTTTTATTTTTTTATTAAAATTAGCATGCGCTAAGGTGTTTCAATTAAAACGTGTTTTTTCTCGTGAACACTTTGAAATATAACTCTAAACATCGAAAAAAGTATTCCCTGAAAATTTGAGCTCTTAATTCTAAGTACAATTTATTATTCATTTTGATTTTTTTCAATTTAAAAATCACGTGATTTTGTTAGCTTTTTAATTTATTTATGTTATGTTACTTAAAAATAAACCCCAAAGTAACTAGTTTAAAACTTTTTGTTACCTTCCTAATAAATATATATATATAATTGTACATCTTCTAATATATAAAATTCACGTGTCACAGTGTTTGTAACCAAACCTCCGAAACGGCTTGACCGATTTTTATTATTTTTTGTGTATATTCGGTAGGTCTGAGAATAGGAAGTAAACTATTTTTATACACCGAAGTTATAAGGTTGGCCCACCCTAAAAAATACTATTTTTATTTTTTGATCAAATTTTTTTTTTATATGTCATTAAAAAAATCATATAAATATAACCCTTAATTGTCACACTTATACTGCCAACCCTCATTTTTAATAGCAATATTGGTACTGTAATAATTTTCAACTCTCAGTGGTGGATAACTGATCAATAATCGATTCGTTTTTTTTTTTATTTTATGTTTATTTCACAGATATTTACTTAGGCCAAATTATAGCTGATATATTTTAAGCGTCTTGAAATGATACCTATACCAAATTGATTTGTATAATATTCTAAACTTTTTACAATTAATATCTAAACAGCTTATTAGGGTATATTTTTTAAGGTATTTTATTATTAAGGTATATTTAATTGTAATATTGTATTAACTAACTATTAAAACAATTGACCACCGTAACCATAATAGTTGCAAAAATATGCTTGCATCCAAAATATTTAAAAGCGAGATTTTTGTTACAATTGAGGCGCCCTCTGGGACTAGGCGCCTGGAGCGGCCGCTCTGTCCGCCCTATGGTAGGGCCGGCCCTGTAAACAGGTATAACCCAAATAAAAATATATTTATTTGAAAATATTTTGACATTTTTTTTTATATTCTCGGTGTCCCAATGTCAATGACAACCCGAAATATGCGTTCCGTTTATAGGAATGTTAGCATGAATTTCTGTTTTATTTTTGTAGAACCCGTTCCATTACCAAAAAATGTTAACACCGGAAACGCGTTACCAACCCAAACTGTAATTGTTAACACCAAAATTTAGCATTTAGTGCACCGTATTAATCGTCGTTTCGTATCGATCGTTTTTTGTTGTTATATTTTGACAGATGTTTGTTACATGTAAATATCGATCTCTAAATTGGGTTTTAATTGATTATTTATAAATAATACGATATTAAATATATATGATTTGTGAGTAAATGCTTTGTAATGTATAATTTAAGGTTATTAATTAAACTAATATTGTAACATTAAATTATTTCATTTAAACAATAATTTATTTACACAAGTGAAATGAAAAAAAAAAAAAAATCAAGAAATATAAGGTCACAAACTAAAAGGTTTTACGAGAAATATCAGATATTTTATCAGCTTACCATAAAATTGGAGTGTAAATTAAAGTAGAACAAATGAATGTGTTCTAAAATGGAGTGAAGTGAATTGAAGTAAGAAAATGAAATAAAATATAATGTAGTGAAGTAAAAGTAAAAGGAGGAGCGTAATTAAATAACCTAAGTTAATTAATGTGAAGTGGAGTTAAGTCATAGTTATTTGGGGGTTGTGTGAAGTGTAGTGTAGTATAACTAATTTAAATGTTGTAAAGTGAAGTGAATCGAAGTAAGGAAATGAAATATAATGTAATAAAGGAAAAAAACGAATCAAGTGTAGTAAATAAAGTGTAGGTAGACATAAACGGAAAGTTTTTAGCAAATTTCGCAAAAAAAAAGTGTAAATACTAAAGAAAGTTGTAGATCTTTTACGAGATAAACCCCTTTTTACCGTTAAACCCCCCAACTTCTCGACCTCAGATCGCCCGTAAATTATTTTTCCTTTCATTTTTGTTATATTCTCCTTTTTTTTTCAATGTGTTTCATCCTACTAAAATATAATATTTTATTTTGGTTTCAAAAATTAACAACCCTGTACAGAGGTATCCCGTAGGTACTTACACAAGTTTTCTACACAATTTTAAGTTTCAGGGCATTGATAACTTGCTTATTCGGGGTAAAACAGAGATTTTTTTATTTGAGGGCAATACGGTCCTATTCAGGGCAAACAGACAAATAATATTTAGAGGCAAACTTTTGAGGGCAAACAAGCCGCCCGTGATGAGCCCTGGTCAACGTCACCATACTAAAAATGAAACCTAAAAATAAAACCATTTCATTTTTGTTGATAGGTGGGGACGACATGTTCCCTTTAGTCTATTATTTAAATTGCATTAATATTATATTTGATTATCATCAATAAATTTTAGATATACAATCCATCAAATAATTTTAGTTCTACCTATATTTCCTTATCTGATAGTGAATTTAACTGAAGATGTAATAGTAGGGAATATTGCACAATGAAATTCCGTCGTCATTGAATAGTGAAATACGTAGTCTAGTCAGTGTACTAACCAAAACCAGTACCAACTTGCAAACGTTTCCTATTACTTTGTTCTGAATATCAGGAAATTCTAGTTACCTATTTGCTTTAACAATAGTCGGTATTCTCGAATGAGAATCCAAACTAAATAATACTGATATTGATAATAATATATTTGTATTGTACCTAAATCCTATCTATTTTATATATTTCTTTTGTCCGTTTGTTTCTATATGATTGAACTCTTATGGATGTATCGATTTGATGTTTTTTTGTGGATGCTTGGACTAAATTGCAATAAATACTCGATTGGATATTGCTTCGACATTTGTGCTGAGCCAATAAAGTTATAAATATAACATACACACATATATATTAAAAAGAAAAATTTAAATAAACTTTGATTATTGTAAATTAAAACTCCTAGATTTAAACCTATGATCTTTATTCAACGTAACTTTGCCAGGATGGAGCCGGACCTGCTATTGGCGGTTGCTGTAATCGAATGGCATAATTTGTCAATACGGGATACTGTAGACAAATGGTCTCAGATTTTTTAACTACTATTAAAACTATACAACAAACATACGATCAGTGCGCATGAAGAGACCACCTACGCCCTGGCTTGACGATACAATACGAAATGCCATGAGATGAAAAGATTCTTTACAGAGGAAAGTTAGGAAAGACCAAAGCAAAGCAAACTGGAATGCATTCGAGTATGCAAGGAATCGCGTAAATCAGACGTGTAGGAACGCAAAACGTCAAATCATTATGTCTTCCACCCCAAAAAATACTTGGAAATTTCTTCGTACTCTTGGTTTTGTTAAACCTAAATCCGATAGTTTTGTCCCTTCTGATATTAACAGCCTTAATTAATATTTCTCTTCCCCTTCTACTTCTTTAGATTCCGCTACAAAATCTAATGTAATTTCACAAATAAGATCCGCTTTTGCCCCACTTCAATTTGAACTACAGCCTGTGATCACAGGTGATGTAAAGAAAATTGTTATATCTATAAGTAGCAAGGCCTGCGGCCACATTCTGTTTCTTATAACGTGATCGTTAGGTTGTCAAAATAACGATTTTCGCTATTAGCGCGCTCTCCTCCAATCAGAGTAGTTTTTTAATCTTCGCTGATTGGAGGAGAGAGCGCTTATAACGGAATACGTTATTTTGACAATCTAACGCTCACGTTATAAGAAACAGAATGTGGCCGCTGATGGGCTTTGATGATATTGGTCGCGCCCTGATTATGCCTACTGTTGACATAATTCTGCATTCTATGGGTTATTCCTAGTTGTCACTACCGGCTCCGTTCCTACTAACGACAACTGGGAAAATAAATCCCAGTTGTTGCTAGTAATTACGGGTGGCACTAAAACATTCCCAGTTGTCGTCACCACTAAAATTTATTAAGATAAAGTTTCATGATTTGGATTTTTTTTTTAAGTCAAACTAATCGAACTAAATAGAATAAAAAAATTAAATGAAATGAAAAAACATATTTTCAAGAAATGTGTTAGGTAGTACGTTACGCGAAAAAAAAATCAGCTTACCAACAAATTGGAGTGCAAAACATTTTAATTATTAAACGTAACGTGTAGTAAATTAGAGTGAAGTAAAGTGTAGATATTGAATTAAATGTAGGTTTGGCTCATGTGAAGTGTAGTGGAGTAGAACAAATTAAAGTAAGAAAATGAAATAAAATATAGCGGAGTGAAGTGAAATAAAAGGAGGGAGTAATAAAAGGAACTAAGTAAATTATAGTGAAGTGGAATAGAAGAAATTGACATGTTTTAAAGTAAATTGAACTGAAGTAAGGAAATAAAATAAAATAGGATGTAATAAAGAAAAAAAAAATACGAAGTAAATTGAAGAAAATTTAGTAAGTGAAGTTACTGAAGTGGAACTTGAGTGTAGTAGAGTAGAGAAAAGTGAGGAGTTTCACTGAAGTTATCTAGAATAGAGTAAGGAAAGTGGAGTAAACAGGGTGAAATGGAATAGACTTGTGGAGTGAAGTGAAACAAGGTATAGTTGATAAAGTAAAGTGGATTGGGGGGTATACATTTAATTTACTCATTAAACTTCACTTCAATATAATTTAATAAAATTATAGTGAAGTGAAGTTTAATGAGTAAATTTAAAATTTAGTAAAGTCTAAGGGAAGCGAATCTCCTTGCTATGCTTTACTCCACTACATTCCAGTTCACCCGATCTATTTCAATTCACTACCTACCCTTCACTTACTACATTTTCTTCGTTTTTTTCCCTTTATTACATTATATTTCATTTCCTTACAATCGTTCTCTACACTTTAAAACATTTCAATTAGTTATACTACACTACACTTCACACAACACCCAAATACACTATGACTTAACTCCACTTCACTTTATTTAACTTGGTTTATTTGTGTAATACACTCCACTTTTATTTCACTTCACTCCATTTTAGAACACATTCATTTGTTCTACTCCACTACATTCCACACAACCTAATAACAATACACGTTAATTTAAACTGTTAATGTTATGGTAAGCTGATAAAATATTTCTCGTAAAGCCTTTTAGGTTGTTACGTATCATGCTTCTCGAAGAAATATATTTTTTAATTTCACTTCTTTTCATTTTTTGTATTCTATTTAGGCCGATTAGTTTAACTTAAAGAAAATCAAAACATTAAACTAGACTTTATCTTAATAAATTTTAGTGGTGACGACAACTGGGAACATTTTAGTGCCACCCGTCACTACTAGCAACAACTGAGATTTTTTTCCCAGTTGTCGGAACGGAGCGGGTAGTGACAACTGGGAATAACCCCCTTCTATTACCTTAATTACTAATTTATCTATCTCTTCAGGACACTTTTCCACTACTTGGAAAAACATGCGCATGTTATTCCGATTCCAAAAAAAACTATTCCCTCTAATTTTAAGAATGTACGTCTTATTTATATTCTTCCTTTCTTATCTAAAATCCTAGATAACGTTCACAAACAGTTTACCGACTTTTTAAACAGTATTGCACTGTTGAATCCGCGGCAGTCTTTCGAATGTCTCATAGCACCCACTGTTCTTATCACTAATAACATTCGCCCTGTTGACGAATAAAAGTTAACACTGCTTTTGCTTCTGGATTTTAGTAATGCCTTCAACTGTAGATCATGATACTTATCGCTATTTTGCGTTCACTTAATACTTCTCCTACTGCGACACAGTGGTTCAACTCATATCTTCGCGGACGCAGGCAGCGCAACGATGGGTGGACGATGTTTTCTCCTAATAGTGTTGCCTCACTGCTGACGCAAGGTGGTGTTTCTTTGCTCTTCTTGGTTTTTGGACCAAGTAATTAATTTCAGTTCCTATCATCTGTATGCCGATGATTTGCAGCTTTCTCTGCACTTTGATATAAGCGACTTAAATGTCGCTTTTACCAAGATGAACGCAAAACTTTGGTATTCTAGTTGATGCTTGTAAGACGCAGGTCTGTGGCTTGGTTCTAAATACATGTTGGGTAGATTGGATTTGGAATCAATCTCTTCATTATTATTTAAAAACATACCAACATTCCTTTTTGCCTGTATACTAAGAACCTTGGTTTACATATGATCTGCGATCTTTCTTGGAACTACTCGTAGTTATCTTGGAAGTTAGTAAACGTATTTTCGTATAGCTCAAGCAGTCCCAGTACCTCATACCACTTAAGACAAAGTTAATAAATTAAAATTTTTTCACTATCTTAGATGCGCTGATGTATGTTACTCTGATCTGACTGACAACCTACTTAATAAACTCTGTCTATAAGACAGATTGCAACCGTGTAATATTGCAATAGTGTTTTTAAGCATCTATTTAAAACTCATTATCTGAATAAGTAAGTACCTATTTTTCTTTTAGCATTTTTTCATTTTGGTATAGTAATATTGATATGTACTAAATATATTATATTGTATGATTAATATAAGTAATTAACATATAAAAATATAATTCATATCCATAATTTATTACAAGGATACCTACCGAAACTTAGGTAAATAGTGAGGTTCTTCCATATCGCTGCTAATTGGAAACAGTTCCCAAAAGACTGACTGCGTTACCTCGTTGTATTGCGATACAAATGCGTTGTCTGAGGAACGAGCCAGCCCTTTGATCACCGGAGACGTCGACCACACACGAGTAATATATATATTGGGTGTATATTTAAGTATTTACATGTGACATTTAAGTAGGTTATATACTATTCGCTATATGTTCTTTAAATTGTTATTTTATTAGCTTTTGCACCCTATGCATCATCTTTCACTCTCTCAAAGGTTAGCTGGTAGAAAATGCCAAAATAAAATTGTACATAGGCGAACTTAATAGTTCGCCTACGTACAATTTTATTTTGTAATTTGTGTAATAAAATATATTAAATTAAAAAATAAAATAAAATATTGTCTGAAATTTAGAAAGTGTGAGAGTAATATATATATATATATAAACACCATCACGGGTGCCTTACGGCGCCCGAGACCGCCTAGACGGCCTCAGGGTACCCAGCAGAGGGATTTATAATCCCACCTCGTCGTAGCCGGTATAAGTCCACACCGAACAAGTGGCGAGCTCGTGCTCGAGCTCCGGGATTTGAACCAGGGACCTAAGTGTTTATTAAGCCTAAGGTCTAACCAACTCGGCCTCCACGTATGCGAGTAATGAGATGAGTATTGTATGAGTAAAATGAGTATGTTGATATATACAGGGTATTATTTTAAAAGCTTTGATGCACAGGTTTCATGGGGAAGCTAGAAACAGCGATGTTTTGTCGTCAACATAAGCAAAGTACCTTTAGTGACCGATAAACACCACAGTTCCCTGCCCTATCCGATGATAATTTGAATGTACAAGTGGCCAGTTGCGGTATTTTGGGTAGAGTAAATTACTAGGTAATTGAAGTATCACCTCTCAATCAGATTAAAAATCGATAGCCATCGTAAACAAGAAACCGTTGCTCTAAATTGAATGGTATAGTGTACGCGTGCAAAGTTGAAAATGCAATAAAATGAATTTTACTTTCATTACTGGAACATCATGGTATGAAATACTGCTTTGTAAAATTTATTTAGAATACGAGGACGACACGAGGATTATAATATTGATTAGTATTGCCTCTGAAATGTTTGTGATATTGTCATTGTAGGTTTTCAAATAAGGGTGGGTTTACATTAGCGAGATTTGCGTGATATGGTGTTGGAGACAAAATTCCTACAAGGTATTATTTTTTTAACAGTTAGTTCGTGTGTAAATTATTTTAGGATTGCCAATTATTTATTTATTGGAGTTTTACATGTGGGTTGTTGTATGTACTGTAACTTTCTCTATTATAGAGTAAGGCTACTCTGGTAAGGGTACCCTGAGGCCGTCTAGGCTGTCTCGAGCGCCGTAAGGCACCCGTGATGATATGTATGAATATATGTATGTATCTGAAGGATTTACCCTAAAGTAATTGGGTACGGTGACCGAAGAGAGAGTAAACCATACCTTCGGTCACAGTACCTAATGGCACAGATGAGATAATAGTATATATACGTAACTACGTTTGCACAAAATCGTGTGGTAGATATGTAGTGTCAAACAAATCTTACAACAACATATACCCATATTCTGATATAATTTATTATTATTTAAAAAAACGGTACGTAAATCAGTGTTCTTAAGAAATGCGTGGAGTTTTCTCTGTTGTGTTAAATTAAATAATCGTTTCTTTCCTTTTAATACATTATGCTTATTAATTAGAATGCGAATAGTAATGGAGACAACAGGCTTTATTTAATTTGTGATTATAAGAAGGTACTAAGAAAAATAATTTTAAACGGCCAGCATATTTCACTTTAAATGTATACTCTCCCTTACTTCCTGCAGATACACCATATAGATGCAAAACCAAACGCGGAGGCAAATCATCACAATATTTGGTATTAGGAATATGTAATACCCAGATGAATTGTTATAGTTACAATGTTGCAAGTTTTTGATTGGTTTATTTTACAATCTATATTTTAGATTAAAATACACAAAGCTATTTTCTGCAACCTTGTTGAAATTTACCAATCGTGATAGTTTGGATGAGATTTTTGATTCATGTATTCTACAAGAATGTATTTCTGTAGGAAGCTGTGTTTCTCGTTACGTGGTTGCAATCAATGTAGTTGGATGAGCCAAGTATTATTGACCAGAAAATAACTACATGTGGTACTACACATACATATCATCACGGGTGCCTTACGGCGCCAGAGAATGCCTAGACGGCCCCAGGGTACCCAGCGGAGGGATTTTAATCCCACCTCGTCGTAGCCGATGGTATGAGTCTACACCGAACAAGTGGCTAGTTTGTTGCGATGTTTTGACTCAATAACCCATCTATAAACAGTTTCACAAGTTGGTATAGTGAAACCGGGACCGACAGCTTAACGTGCTCTCCGAGGCACAAATGGTGTTGTCAAACAAATGTACATACATTTTTTTCATTAAAAACTCATTGGTGCACACCGGGATTCGAACCAGGGATCTAAGTGTTTTTAAGTAGAAGGTCTAACCAACTCGGCCACCACTTATATACATGTGGTACTTATTTATTATATTATAAAATGTTGTATACAAATGTGCTTTTAATATAAATAATTTGAAGTTTAATGCAAGTTTGGTAATTTGTTATAATAATGACCTATAAATGGAATTTGCACACTTTAAAATAAATTAGCACAGCTTTAAATAACGTAATTTTGATGCGTAAATTTTACCACCACCAGGGGCCTATTTCATAAACGTGACAATTGTAATTTACCATGACAATTTATAATACATTGCTTGGTTTAATTTGTTCTAAATAAATAATTCCAACTAAACCAAGCAATGTATTATAAATTATCATGGTAAATTACAATAGTCACGTTTATGAAATAGGCCCCAGCTTGTAAACACAGCTTTTGAGCATAAATATATTTGTACAAGTTAATAGTTAACTGGATGTTGCTTGCTGAGACCACAACTTCGTGTATTAAATTACTATTTTAAATCCAAAAATATATATTTATGTGGTTTTTAATAGGTTATGCTAACAAAAACAAACCATTTGTAAAGAATCTATTTTATGTCCGTTTATGAACACAATTCGGATCTATACCAATCTTTCTATCTACAATGACCCTGTTGCATTTTTATAAATAACTATTGCATTATATCTTTAAAATAAATTAATCATAATATATCTGTAAATTGTAATACATAAATTCAGCTTTACTTACTTACTACGAACGACACTTTAATTGAAATAGCTTCTCGCGGCAATTCAAGTATATCGTGAAGAATTTATAGACAAAATTGTAAAGTATCTAAACGTATTCCAAAAGGAGCGCGTCAACAGGCAGCTACTTAACTCTGCCAATTAAGTGCTAGCTGCATCGATAGCAATTCTATCCAGGCTTGGCAGAATTTATTTATTTTTGCATATGCTGCTATACGTATACCTCAAAATAAAGATTAAAAATATAACCAAACACCACTGTAAAATAAAACAAACAATTTAATACATTTAATATTATAAAGCATCGACAAATAAAACGCCAAAATAACCAAGCGCATAAAATTAAAAGTTGCAGATGGTGATGCATGCTTGGGTGGGAATCGAACCTACGATCTCCGGATATAACGCCAAAGGCGCAACCGCCAGGTCACAGTCTACGGAGGCTGTCAATACAATATCCACATCTACTGTGTCTTAAGTCATAAAGCTTATTGCTACGATGTGGTAAGCATTTTCCAGCCGAGCACTTACATCTGTCTGACCTAATTTTAATACGTATCCCAAGGATATTTGCCCAACATTGTGCCTAAACAAAATATAGTACACAAATCATTACATTTTTTTTTAATTTTATGAAATAAATATAAGCATTATTTTCACACTGAGAAATAAAATGAAAAAGTTCTTGAACTATATCCGCCTACAAATCGAAACAGAGAGTGTTTTTTTTATTTATTATGACATGGGAAAAAGAGCTTCAGCCACGCACGAGTGTTTATAAAAAAAAATGCTGTCAGACAGTTACGATTGAGCATTGATCGCATTAAGTGAATGTATTGTAACGGTATATGGCGATAACGCCTCGTCAGACTTATACAATTCAAAAGTATGAATAAATATGGATTTGAAAAATTTAATAGCCTTTCCAAACATGCGATTTAAAAATATTATAATAGTGGAGCTTTTAGTGCAACATAATATGTATGGGAACCCTGCATTTTGTGATTAAAGGCTCAAACTTGGCATAGTTATTCCTTGGGTAGTATTGAGTAGATTTCGCCCGGTAGTCATCGGTAGCCACCGCGCGGGTGGCTGGGGGAATATGGGGCGGGACTTTGACTCCACCGCGCTCCACTGTGAGCGCTATTGTGCTAAAACTAATGCTATAATGGCAAGTTTAGTGTCGTTTTTGGATAATTTAAGGATAAATAATTCATTTCACTACGTTGGTATATTAAGTTTGTCAATTACGATGTTGATAATAATGTTAAAAGCTACTGGTAAAAGGCAACAGCCTTGAAATACCCTAACAATATATTGAAGAGGATCTGTGAATACATCTTTATTAGTAATGACAAATCTAAGGTTTTTACCATGGGGTCCATGTATGAGACCAGTTGTCATCATCTCAAAAAGTACCCTGCCCATCTAATTGGTTGTGAACTAAAGTTGATGACAACTGGCAATCCATATTATTGTCTTTCAAGATATTTAATTTTGACAGTCTACTACTCACTCAGTTACTTCGATAAACAGTTGCATTGTTGATCGAAGGCGAAGGAATATGTCAGGGAAAACGCTAGAAGGTGAGGGAAAATATCATGGTTGTATTGTATCAAATTGGGTGATTTTGCTTGACTTTTCAATAATTGATACCTTATTGTCCGAAAATATAGCTAAAGCAATCAATTTAGATTTTCAATTATATTTTTACTACAAAAACCTTTTTTTTCCCACAAAAAAATTAAAACAAAACTTAATTACGTATTTTTTTTTTTGGAAAAAAGTGTTTGGAAAACCCGGCTACGAATTTCTTTCGTAGCCGAAAAAAGTGGCCACTTTGGCTACACTGCCTTGTGATGAATAATATATTTTTTAATTTAGTTTTTATAACCGGATTGCAATAAAATTATATTTCTGGAATCCTAGTAAATGTGGGTTTTAGAATAAATTTTTTTCATATCATTATCTCTTACGGTTTAAAAAAACGACGTTGATGTAAAAAAAAAAAGTTCGTTCGATTTTGTTTAATAATTTTGTTTTTTTCTATGGACGAGTATTGTTTTTGTTATGGGAATGAATTATTTATCCTTAAATTATCCTAAAACGACACCAAATTCGCCATTATAGCATTAGTTTTAGCACAATAGCGCTCACAGTGGAGCGCGGCAGAGTCAAACTTCCCCCCCCCTCGCCAACCGCGCGGCTACCGATGGCTACCGGGCGAAATCTACTCAATACTACTCAAGGAATAACTGTGCCAAGTTTGAGCCTTTAATCACAAAATGCAGGGTACATCGCACTAAATACCCCACTATAACCAATCATATTATAACAAATCAATGCTCAAGGCATGGGAATAGAATATAGCGTCAATATAAATTATTAACATTTCGTTTTAAAATTAGTTAACAAAAGGGAGTTATTTATCTCTTTTCCATATGTACTAGTATGAACAAGACAGATTGATATTTGTTATTTCATTTGATATTTGACTATATTTTGTTTAGGCAATCATGGCCCATTTCTCTAATTTAGGAAATATCCTTTATTTCTATCAAATTGAATTGTTCTTGTCGAAGGAATAAGACTTTAGTTCTTGTACATTGGTTTCTTGACCAAAAAACAAACAATATGGCGTCTTACCATTGACCTCATGAATGGAAGTCCTAATTACCTATATGAGGACTTATCCTACTCCTTGTGATTCAGTCCCATATATTTATCTAACAAAAGCTAAAATTTTGAGTCATCAGACTTTATTCTGCAGTTATTTATTAAACATTTTTTGTGAAATTATAACAAATGACATAAATATTACTTTACATTGATATGTTAGTGTGTGTTAATTAATAGTAAAATACATGAAGATAGTCCATTTAGTCGAAGCAGTCGCACTTTGTGAAACCTTCCGCCAACGCGGATATGCATGCACCATCAGCACACAAAAGCAGTTTCAAGTTGGTATAGTAAAACCAGGACCAACAGCTTAACGTGCTCTCCGAGGTACTATAGTGGTATTGTCAAACAAATATACATACATGTTTTTATTAAAAACTCATTGGTACACGCCCGGAATCGAACCAGGGACCTAAGTGTTTTTAAGTCTAAGGTCTAACCAACTCGGCTACCACGTATATAGAATTATATATAACTAAAATCATTGGGTTATAAAATAGAGGAGCAAACGAAACCTAACCCTAGGATAACAATCATCGACGTGCCCAACAATTTGACATAAAAAGAAGTATTTGAATGCTTATTTGAACAAAATATAACAGACAACTTGGGTCATAGATGGGTATCTATTATATTAAGTTGTCTGTTATATTGATACAAGATGAGTTTAATAGCTCTATTAAATTAAGCCATAAATCCGGGAAGAAAGACGCTATAGCCACCAATTTTATATTAGAAGTGCCACCTAATATCCGGACTTTTTGTCCAGTACGAGACACTTGTTTCGCGGTGTTTTAAATGTCAGCAATACTGACAATAAAGTTTTGTCGAATGGAAATGTCAACATGTGGTCATTATGGGTCACTCTCCAGTGGATAAAGGGACACAGCAACTCCCTCGGTAATGACACGGCTATCGAACTGGCGAAAAGAGGTTCGGCTACAACACCGGTAGGACCCAAACCGTTTTTTTTTAATCAGTTGAAAAGTTGGCTACGCGACAACAACTTCAATTATCACTGTAAGTATTGGGCTAACTTACAAAACTGCAGGCAGGCGAGAGAGGCGGTCACCAAACCTAGCCCACGCCTAGCTCGGAACCTCAATCTCAACAGAGGTAACCTTCGTATAGTGGTGAGTATACTTACCGGACACTTTCCATTAAACAGGCACCTTACAATTTTAGGTATCACCAACAGCACTCTATGTAAAGGTTGGATGGAGGCTGATGAAACACCCACCCATGTGCTGCTTCATTGCACCGGGGTGGTTTTACAATGGGCGAAAACCCCCGGAACACCGAGGTCGCTTCTTGGGGCCTGTGGAAGCCCCGGACTTCTTGTCGCCTTCTGGAAGGAGCTGGGCTGGCTAGAATAGTTAGCCGACTCACGCAAAAAGGCCTAATCTCTTGGCTAGTTGCGGAAAACGAGCCCGCCATAAACATGAACAACAACAACATGTGGTCATTGTGGAATGTCAAGGCACTCTTTTAAAGAGTGTCCGAACAAAACAACTCCAATTTTGCGAGCAACATATATCTAGACTATAACGTGTGCCACCTATACCTAACTACAATCCTCGAATGCCTGTCATTCGAATTCGACAAAAAAAAGTCCTTTTGCAGTCTTAATGAAAACAAAGCCAGTGACCCTGATGGAATACCAGCAATTATCTAGAGGTCCTGCGCGCATGAACTGTCTCTCGTACTGATTCGCCTGTATGGCCTATTCATAAATGGTGGACAGGTCTCTTGGAAGTTATCAAATGTGCAAAACGTTCCTAAAAGGGGCAGCCGTGCCAACTCTGAAAACTATAGACCTATAAACACTTCCGTAATTTGCAAAACTATGGAACGTATATTAAATAATACTTGGTATTTAACTTCTTAATAAACTTTCAAGCTTAGAAATACCGAGTGAATAATCTATTAGAGTAGTATTTGATGGCTGCTCATCTGATCTCATAGCTATAAATGCCAGTCGGTTTCTCAGGGATCAGTTGTCTCTACAAAAATATTGCTTTAGTTATCAGACGAAACTACTGTTATAGAGTGACATTTTTGCAGTACAAGAACCACCAAGGAGGAAGTATAGGTCTTTACGGTTGAGATGGTTGATTACGATGATTGAACTTGATGCTTTAGGATATTTATGGTTGGGGGCAATGTCAAACAACAAGACTCAGGTCTACCTTTTCACCTCAAAATGGAGTCCATTCCAACTGACTCCTACTTTCCGAGGTAACCCTACCGATAAGGACAAGCTTGAACTTGATTTATTATCAAACCTTAACTTTGCTGCTCCATTGAATCCAGGGTTAAAACTACATCAAAGAATCTCGGCATTCTATTTAAGGTTAAGCGATACTTCTCACCAACTCAGCTTCTTACGCTTAGGTCCGGCGTGTATAGAGTATGCTACCTTTGTGATGGATCAGCCAAATACTCACTGGTAGGTGGAGTGCTGAGCTAACCGCTTTTCTTCCACGTTCTTGCACCAACAGAGGTAGAATCGTTATATTTACTCTCTGCTTCTGATTTTCTAGACAGCTTTAATCTGGGTATTTCAATCAGAGTAAATAGGCGCTCACAGAGCAAGCGTGCTTAAATTCAAGTTCAACGAGGCTTTCTTTCAGGCATGTTTGAGTTTAAAAATATTCTCTCTCAGAGACTCCGTGCGGATGCCGGGTTCATCGCGTGGTTGGGAGGCAAATACTATATCCATAAAAGTTTCAACGGCCGATATTAGAAGACGACATTTTTTATCAGCAAAAAGCACAAACACACCGCGGAAAAAGCAATACATCTATGAAAATAAATGTGATTTGATGCATTTTATAACTTACTCCTCACCTCATCTAACACTAGTGCCTGGCTACCCCTTCTCCATTCATTCGTATCATCGCTCAAACTTCGACCATTATACCCGAATTGATATAACTCGCAAATAACCAATATTGTTAACAAAATTGCATTTAAGCTAAAACATATCATTAAAAACATTTCGGTATTAATGGCATCACTTTGATCTAAGTTTATTTAAATTATTTATGACAAAAATTACGATAAAAAAATATTTATGTAAATAATTGTACTGTATCGGAACGTTACTTCATTAATGGCTCGATACCTACCGATGGCTCGACCACTGTGTAGTTACAGTGGCGGCTGCGGCGGCGGTTCGGGGCGTCGAGGTACTTCACGACGTGTACTGGTCAGACCATTTCCCGTTAATTGTTTACTGTGATATTAATTGTGTTAGACCTAAGATGACTAAATGTGATAGTAAATTGAATATGAAAGCCAAATTTATTTGGGGTAATAGAAATAGTGAACAAATACAACTATATACTAAATTGTGTGATGGTAAATTTAATAATTTGAAATCTAGAATTAAAAGTCATAGTTTATTATGTAGTGACGAATTGATTAATTGTGACATTGATTTATGTGGTAAATGTATTGATGTTTTATATAGTGACATTGTTACTATTATGCAATCGGCTGCCGAGCTCTCATGTACGCAGAGTAAAAAAACGTATGAGAAAGTCATCAGTTGGAATGCCCACTTAAGTGACCTGCATAGGGTGGCCAGGTCAAAGTTCATACAATGGAGTTTGTATGGAAGGCCACGTTCGGGGCAATGCTATGATGAAATGCGTGGGGCGTGCAGAGAGTTTAAAAGCAAGCTAAAGTATATACAAAATAACGAAGATAAGATCAAATTAGATATACTGGCTAAGCATAGATTCAGTAAAAACTTCGTGCAATTCTGGAAAGATACTAAAAAGATAAACAGTAAAACTAGAATACCTGCCGATGTCGAGGGCGAGACGGATCCCGTTGGTATTGCTAATATGTTCATGAAATTCTTTAGGGTGGACGTTGTAGGGGACAACGGTGACGTATTCAGTAGGGTGCCCTGCAGTCGTCGTGACGCGGGGACAGTCGCGTTCCCAGCGGAGGAGGTGGAGAGGGTCCTCCGTGCGATGAAGCGAGGCAAGTCCCCGGGTCACGGCGGCCTCGATATTGAGCATATTCTGTATGCCGGTCGGGATGATCTGTGACGTATTGTCTTGCTTTTTTACTCTCTGTGCGCGGCACTGCTACTTACCTGTTGAAATGTTGCGCACCATAGTTGTGCCTATAGTTAAGAACAAAACTGGCGATGTCGCGAGCGCGACCAATTATAGACCTATTTCGTTAGCTACGATTCTGGCCAAGGTACTTGAAAGACTGCTACAGAGTAGTGCCTCATCTAACTGTTGACGATGCGCAGTTTGGCTTTAGAAGGAGTGTGTCGACTGATAGTGCAATTTTTTCCCTGAAGCAGGTTATTAATTATTACGTGGATAGAAAAACTGCGGTCTACGCGGTATTTCTGGATCTGAGTCGCGCTTTTGATACAGTAAAATATGATATACTTTGGAACAAATTATATAAAACAAATATAGATAAAATAATAATTGAGATGACTAAATATTGGTATGAGCACCAGTTAAATAATATAAGATGGGGTACCTCTTTATCCAAGAACTACAGACTATCGTGTGGTGTGAGGCAGGGTGGTTTGACCTCTCCGGATCTGTTTAACTTGTATGTTAATGACCTGATCGAGGAGCTCAGCAATACTCGTGTTGGGCTCAAACTGGGTAACCGGTATGTTAATAATCTAAGCTATGCTGATGATATGGTGCTGTTGAGTCCCTCGATCAAGAGTCTCCGTAAACTAATTATAATATGTGAGAGATTTGCCTGTGAACATGGCCTCAGTTATAACATAAAAAAGACTGAAATGATGATCTTTAAGGTGAAAGGTGGTCCCGATTCGGTGCCGTCTGCATCTTAATGGACAACAGATTGCAACTGTTGACAGTTTCAAGTATCTTGGCCATATAGTGACTTCATGTAGAAGGGACGATCGCGACATGGAAAGGCAGAGGAGGGCGCTTTCCGTCGTGGGTAACATGCTGTCAAGACGTTTTTTCAGACGTGCGAGGGAGGTCAAATTGACACTTTTTAATGCTTTTTGCCAGAGTTTGTACACCTGTCAATTGTGGACAAACTACACAAAGAGGTCTCATGATAGCATCCGTGTACAATATAACAACTGCTTTAGACAACTCTTTCGGCTAAAACGTTCCTGCAGTGCTTCGGGGATGTTCACTGAGGCCAGGGTTAAAACATTCGAGGCTATCACGAGACGAAGAGTCGCAACTTTTCTGGGCCGCCTTCGCTCATCTGAAAATGAAATAATTAGAGCATTCTATGACATGTTGCCTGTGACGGGAACGTACAAGAAGTGGATTGAACTGGCCACCTAATGGCCGCTCCCGATTGTCAGTCTGTCCTTTACTGGTGGTTGTGAGTCGAGGGGGGGTGGTTTGATTGTTGGGAGTGGCGTAATTACGAATATGTGCAGGCAAGTAAGTGAGTATCTTCTTTTGTATTTTTTGTAAAATTTTGTAATTAGTTCTGTAATTTATTTTTATTATATTTTATACCATTATTGTATTTAAAACTTTGAATTTGTGTACATTATTTAAATCTATGGACATTGTCTGAAATAAACGTATTATTATTATTATTATTATATTAATTTGGTGAGTTAATTATTTCATAGGGATGTTTTTAGGATTCACTAGAATTTGTTTGTAATGTTGAATATGTTTGTAATGTTGTTCATATTATTATGTTGTTGTTCATATTATATAGGTATCTATAAAATTAAACATTAGATACAATTTTTACATAAAAAATATTTTTAGGTAAGTAGGTTTAATTTTGTTTTTGGAACTTATTTATTGAAATTGTTTGATTATCATTAGGTAACTTATATTATTTTTAATTACTGTCTATTATGTGTTGATTTTTGTGTAAATAATTAAAAAACTGAATACATTTATTATTTTGCTTTTATTTCTATTTATCAAGTATGAACAGACTTGAGACCGCGAAGTAGGTTTAAAGGCCTTTTGAACCCTTACCTGCACTGTGTTCACTACCCTCTCTACTCAACCGTAGTACTCTAAAGTAGTTACTATATGATTCTGTTAGGGCCATCTTGGAAACACGCTCCTTATAAGTTCCGACGGCTGATTTCGGAAGGCCAAGCAAGATCCTTCCTTTAATAGACGATGCAAAGACTGCTGGAATACCTCTTGCACCAACTTCCACTGCATAAAGTTGAGTTTGAAATCTGTTTCTAGTAATTTCTTTTGTGAGATCAAAAGATTTGTTTGACTTGATGTTGTGGTCCTTAGGTATATTTGTTTTCCACGGAATGGTGAGTTCTATAAGTACTACTTTTTTCAAACACCGAGAGTACACCAGTATGTCTGGTCTATAGGCTGAAACTGCTTGTTCGTCTGGAGGAGTAATTGCTGGACGGGTGGAACACATTGGTTTCTGAAAATTGAAGAAAAAAATGTTTATATAGGTACTTAATGTTTAAATTATCAGTGATGATTTTAAGCACTGAGATTTATATGATTATATCTTAATGGGTTTAAAGTAAACAAACACTAGGTACTAGAAATAGCTACTAATAAGTGTTTAGGTGTAGTTAGGTTAGAAAAATGGAAGTTAAACATAATTAAATCATTTAGGTACCTTTCCGTTGGATTATCCATTTTTTCTTTGATCATTGCAAGTAAAATATTTTTGTTATATACAGTTTCTTTCTGGAGACGAAATCTTTTCCCAAATTCATCCTCGTCCCAGCTGGTATGGTCAAATCTTTCTCTGACTACTCTTTTTTCCGGTTTGGTTTTAAATAATTCACCATCATAATTTCTTCTTCCATAAGTAAATCTTCAATTAAGTAAAACATTTCTATGTTTCCGAATTTAAAAGAAAAACACGCAAAAATACTTTTAAAATTATAACCATGACAGACCAAAATAACAGCTTGATAAGTTTTAACTGACGCTTGAACTACCTAATAAATTTATTCCACTGTTAATGTGTTTATCTGTCACTTTGACACTATCCAACCATTGAAAAATCTAATTTCTTGCTAACTATAGAATAACTGCTATCAGACTGTTTAACTGGGTATTGAAAAATCGGCCCTAAACAGTATAAATATATACAAGTGTGTTTTAGTCCTACTGTATACTTTTAAAGTATTCTTTTTGTTAAAAAGTTTTTAAAATTATATTTTGAAAGAAAAAGATTTGATTGAATAAAGTGACCGGTGGGCAGCGGCTTTCGGCGGGAATAGCGAAAAATGCTCAAAGGAGTCTCGGGGCCGATTTTGATAAAAACTAAAACTGCATCACTCGATTTGTGAAAATTTGATTATCCTAGCCGGGAATCGAACCGGTTGATTTTGAAAAAAAATAACTCACCTGTACAGCAGGTGAGTTATTTCGTTATTGCACCAGGTTTTCGGGTAAATATCAGAATTAATCTGAGAAATATAACTTAAATCTGAATAACTAACACTTGTTTTTTTTTATGATTGCAAAGTGTTAACACTTTGATCGTAAGGAGAAATTCTTCCTGAATGATCCATTATTTTAAATCAACAAGTGACTATGCAATATGTTACATTCATCTTCTTTCAGTTAAATGTCTTAATATTTAAGTAATTTCTTTTGTACGTATAGCATAGTCCTGGGACGCTCGGTAGATATAGCAAAACTCAGCATTCATGCAAAACCCACACTTTAATACATGGTTTAGTACATGGTAGCGATACCAAATAATATCAATACGTATTGTGCAGGAAGACAATAAAACTTCCGGACAACAAGTTCCGTTTTCCCATGATGCTCGGGGCTAATAGAAATATTACAAACTAATAAACTTAGGAGTGTTTAGTACTTCCTTGTTCTACTAGGAATTGCCCCGGGAACCCAAAACATGCAAATCTTGGTTGCCAGTCAACCAAGATTGTGGGAACTTCTGTGAACAACCCGACAGTAGGTTGCCTAAGACCTCCAGACGCAAATGCAAAACGGATGGGCAATAAAAGACGAGATGATAATATCGATACAATAAATTGAATAGGTATTGAATTAATAAAATATTATCGGTTCAAATATTTTTATAATAATTACCTGCCTATCATCCATACATATAATAAAATTGTACAACACCACTATAGTGCCTCGGAGAGCACGTCGGTCCCGGTTTCACTATACCAACTTGTGAAACTGTTTATAGATGGGTTATTGAGTCTATTCAAAACATCGCGACGAGCTAGCCACTTGTTCGGTGTAGACTCATACCATCGGCTACGACGAGGTGGGATTAAAACCTCTCCGCTGGGTACCCTGGGGCCGTCTAGGCGGTCTCGGGCGCCGTAAGGCACCCGCGATGATATGTAATGTATGTATGTACTTGAAGTCAATGAAAATAGAAGGAAGAAGGTCTGGGTGCGCAAATTAAGTTTCATAAGTTGGTATAGTGAAACCGGGACCGACAGCTTAACGTGCTCTCCGAGGCACTATAGTGGTATTGTCAGACAAACGTAGATACATTTTTTAATTAAAAACTCATTGGTACACACCGGGATTCGAACCAGAGTCCAAATTCTAACCAACTCGGCCACCACGTATTCCTAAATAATGGATCGAACAATTTCCACGCAAGTACATTTACAGTACAAACAAACTCTTCTGGTCGACTGTTTGATGCTGAACTAATCACCTGTGACTTTCAACGACCTGTGTAAATATGGTGGCGACTTTATTTTCACAAGCGAAGCGACTAGTGAGTGACTGCATGGCTAAAATCGACCCGTGTAAGGCTGGCTGCAAACGTTCGGTTTCTTTATTATTTTTCCTGATCAGGAATTCAGATTTGGAAACCTGAATGCTCAACATATATAAAATTACCAAATCTTTAACATTTTGTATGTAAGCAGAGCATTCAGGTTTCCGAAAGGAAATCTAGTAAGGAAACCGAACGTTTGCGGTCAGTCTTAATCTCTGTCAGTGTTGTATGAAATACGTACTTTTAGATTATATTATTTAAAAGACAGGTCAAATAATGTCATAGGTACATCTAATACAATATCTAACAAATATTAAGTGTATTTTAAAAACACCAAATCATGTTAATCTATACATATACTAACATAGTTTTGATATGAGTGAGAATCAAACCCACGACATCCAGTTACAACACCGGAGGCGAAATCACAATGCCACAAGTTGCCGAATAAACCGCATGTATTATTTACAAAAAAACAGATTATACCCAAAAATAAAAGAAACGCATTAAAAATATTTATTAAAGTTTACCAAGAATATCCACAAAAACCAAAACATTTTTGAGGTTTATCATGCCGATTTAAGAAATGTGTTTTATCCCTTAATAACCTTTATAAAATCACTATGCTTATAATATATAATACATATTAGTATCATGAACATTTTTTTCCACAACTTATTTCCCTACATATTTTTATTTTCTATTCTTTTTCCCACGACCGAGATTGTCACTTAATTCTCGAACAAAATATTGTACTAGAAAATTAAATTTACTTTAAAGAACTTAGTTTCTATCTAGAATATTAATTGGCTATGCAACATCAACATCAACGAGGTTCAGGGGATGAGCGGAGATGTCCACAATAAAGACGTGAGCGCAGATTATCTCTGCTACTCGTATGTTACGAAACCTAAAACTTCGTCCGCTTAGCAGCTTACTCCAGGCTTCCTGTTAATCTGCTATGTAACCAACCAGTACAGCCGTCTCTTACTAACGTGTGACAAGCGAAATTAAGCAAATGCTTTGTTGCTTTAATTGATGCATCGATTAGGAAATGCAAATTTAAGTCCAGTAGATTTTGCTTCAATTATCAGTGAACAAACTAAGCTTCGTAAAGTTCTACAGTCAATGAAAACACTATTAAACGGTCACAGTAACACAACTGACAACACATAACGAAAAGTTTCAGCGAAGATTATGACTTCAGATAAATAAATAAATATATACTATTACGGGTGCTTTTTAGCTCCCGAGAACCGTTTAAACGGCCTCAGGGTACCCAGCGGAGGGATACCCAGTATAACACCAGTTCACCAAAATTTAACCTGTGTTAAATAAGTTAAACAAACGTTAGTATAGAATATACAAAATCTGAAATAAACGCTCTGGTATAAGTAAAATATTGGTCAGCCACAGTAAAATATTTATATAATATCTCAATATTTAACATCAACATAAGTGTTTTACATTACCACTAAGGTGCCTCGAGAACTCGTTAAACTCTTAATCCCAGTTTCACTGTAACAACTTTTGAAACTATTATAAGTGTATACAAACGAGCTTACCACTTCTCATACCACCGGTTTCGACAAGGTGGGAATTAAACCCCATCCCTGGGTACACTGAGGTCTAGGTATGTGGGAAAAAAATGTCGTACAATTTTTAGTAACGGGTGCCTTATGGCGCTCGATACTGCCTCAGGATACGAAGGGGTGTTTACTTTGTCATCACCGGTCGTGTTCCGCCGATTAATTTGTTTGTTAATTCGGAACTTCCGAATTAACGAACAAATTAATTGTCAGATAACTTTATTTTAATCTAGTACGGGATTCAGAGTGCAACATAGTTTGTAATTGGTTTTTAGAATAAACCCATATCATCAGGGGTGCCTTACGGCGCTCGAGACCGCCTAGACGGCCCCAGGGTAACCAGAGCGGAGGGGTTTTTAATCCCACCTCGTAGCCGATGGTATGAGTCTACACAGAACAAGTGGCTAGCTCGTCGCGATGTTTTGAATAGACTCAATAACTCATCTATAAACGTGACAGGAATTCCTAGTGTGGGAATCAGGGACTTATTGCCTTTAAACATCTGTATTTTTCTGAAAATAAATAAATAAATTGAATTGAAGTTTCACAAGTTGTTATAATGAAACCGGGACCGACAGCTTAACGTGCTCTCCGAGGCACTATAGTGGTGTTGCCTTACAATTTTTTTTTTTTTAATTAAAAACTCAATGTGTACACACCGGGATTCTAACCAGGGACCTAATTGTTTTTAAGTCCAAGATCTAAACAACTCGGCCACCACTTATAGATAAAGTTTAATTATGAGAATAAATAAAGTTTTATTATTAATATTAGTACGAGTAAAGAAATTTTATATATTAGTTTTGTATTGTGATATACGTGGTGGCTTGTGATATACGTGGTGGCTTGTGATATACGTGGTGGCCTAGTTGGTTAGACCTTGGACTTAAAAGCGCTTAGGTCCCTGGTTCGTATCCCGGTGTGTACCAATGAGTTTTTAATTAAAAAATTTATGTACATTCGTTTGACAACACCACTATAGTGCCTCGGAGAGCACGTTAAGCTGTCGGTCCCGGTTTCACTATACCAACTTGTGAAACTGTTTATAGATGGGTTATTGAGTCTAAACAAAACATCGCGACGAGCTAGCCACTTGTTCGGTGTAGACTCATACCATCGGCACGACGAGGAGGGATTAAAACCTCTCCGCTGGGTACCCTGGGGCCGTCTAGGCGGTCTTGGGCGCCGTAAGGCACCCGTGATGATACATATACATATATATTGTGATAAAAATACATCAGATACTTTTATTGTTATTGTATCTTTGTTATATTATTAAAGCCTCTTAAAAAAACAATGTTTACATTTACGATACGTTACTCTAAAGGTCATTGGGCACAATCCGACCCAATTTGTGAAGGATTGCCTACCGAAACAAAATTACTTTGAAATTAATAAGGTGTATCCCACTTTCCATATTAAGTTTTTTTTTTTAAACCATGGGAATAAAATATTACAGGTGATTTAAAAGTTGAAGATATTTATTGCAAAGAACAAAATAGAATTTAAATGAAGGAATTGTATTAAAAAACACGGATTTTTAGATGATACCTGTTGATATTGATGGAACAGAATAAATCTTATAAATAAATCTTTTTTTTTACAAACCATCATGAACAATTATCGAAATTCTCTACACTATTTTATTTCTGTAGATTCTGGATATATTTTTTGTACTAAGTGAGATAGTACGATTGCACCTGTAGATTTTAATCAAGTTGAAATGAAGCTCAGTATTTTTTTTTTCTAAATTAGAGAATTTATTTTCTGTCTGATTCCCATTATTTATGGTAATGCGACCCATATATTCGTAAACCAGAGATATATGTCGAAACATCCCACATCAATTAATTTCTGTAGGTCGTGGGTAAATTTTTATACTTAAGTGCCCAATGACCTTTGTAGTATTTTTCGACAAAGGTCTTACTTACTAGTCCTTATACATTATAACGTGTCCAAGTGTTGCGGTGTTGACCAAACGAATGCAAGGAAATAATATTATTTCAATTTGATAATGGCGCTTGAAGGTATTTAAAAACTTTGACGAGCTCGCCACCAGTTTTCTTGCGGAATAAAGAGATAGGAGGTAATGATATTTCGATTTTTAATAAACAGAAAACTAATCAATTATATGAATTAAGTATATCATGTTAATAAAATTGTTTTATTGTGTATTTATTTATTTAAAAAAATATGTACCTTTGTTTGAAAACACCACTATAGTTGCCTCGGAGAGCACGTTAAGCAGTCGGTCCCGGTCTCACTATATCAACTCGTGAATCTGTTTATAAATGGTTATTGAGTCTATTCAAAACGTCGCGACGAGCTAGCTACTTGCTCGGTGTAGACTCATACATATATCGGCTACGACGAGGTGGGAGCAAAACCCCTCCGCTGGATACCCTGAGGCCGTCTAGGCAGTCTCGGGGTACCCTCTCTCAGAATGAAGTGAAACAAGAGGCCGTTTTCTATAGAAACAAATTAAAATACGCACTCCAATCGAATCTAAGTCAACACGGCAATGGGTAGAATACATAAAATGCTTTAAATTATAAAGTAAAATAAGATAAAAGTTTTGATGTGCTTTAATATGTGTATAAGCATTTTTTATCGCATTTTTATTAAATTTTTTTAACAGTTACGTATCATGTTCAATGTATTTTTATTTCAGTGATAAAAGCTCCATGAGAAAAGTTATTCGATATGATCAGTTGAAAATCATATTAACCTAGTACAACCTCTCAAAGTCTTCATGTATATTTATCGTAATTTATTTATTTTATATAGGTATTATTTTATTTTTATTTATAGCACGACTTTGTGTCTACCTAATGGTAAGCGCCAAAGAATTTTAATAGCTTCGCTGCATTATCGTTAAATTAAGTCTATGTTAACTATTATTATAATGTAAGGGGTTTATAATTTCATTTGTCATCTCCGTCACTGATGATTTGGTTTTGGTTTCAACTGGCAGGCAACATTCAAGCACTATAGACAGTAAAATTGATCGTGAGTAGTATATATAGGGGTTGTGCATAATATCCACAACGCTAGATCCGCGCATGTGCTTACACACGAGTCCATCATTATCTACCTTAAAAGTAATTATATATTTGTCTTTTATATATATTTTAATTCATCGCGGCCGCTTTAAAAATTTCTTTTACTTTCTATACTTTGTAGATGCGTTGAACTAAAAGCTTAAAACTTTGAAGTACTTTGCAAATGTAGATGTAATATATATCTGTCTTTGAACCACAGACCTAGTATTTTGGTAGGTAGCAGCAATACTAGGTCTGTGCTTTGAACTAATTTTAATATGCTTTTACAACAGACATACCACTTTCCTTTAATTTTAAGCTTGATACCAGTAAAAGAAACGCATTAACGGATATCATAGCGTAGAACATTCGGTCAATGTTATGTCAAACGCCCATAAGGTTATATTAAAAAAGTTTAAATTGTGAAAATTGAAAAGGTTTATAATTTAAATGAAGGTTAAGTATTCTTTTTTTTTTCTATCATAAGAACCTTCTCCAGACAATAATAAACACAACAAAAAAAGAATTAGCGAAATCGGTTCAGACGTTTACGCGTGATTCCGTGACCAAGGGAAATAAGGATTATTTTAAATATATATTATAATATCGGCGTGCCCACTTCAAAAAAACTTGTTCGAAAGATTTATGAGAATTGGACATTATTTGGTCCAATTCCCTAGATATATCTATAACATACATACATACATATCATCACGGGTGCCTTACGGCGCCCGAGACCGCGTAGACGGCCCCAGGGTACCCAGCAGAAGGGTTTTAATCCCACCTCATCGTAGTCGATGGTATGAAACTACACCGAACAAGTGGCTAGCTCGTCGCGATGTTTTGAATAGACTCAATAACCCATCTATAAACAGTTTCACAAGTTGGTATAGTGAAACCGGGACCGACAGCTTAACGTGCTCTCCGAGGCACTATAGTGGTGTTGTCAAACAAATGTACATTTTTTTTTTATTAAAAACTCATTGGTACACACCGGGATTCGAACCAGGGACCTAAGTGTTTTTAAGTCCAAGGTCTAACCAACTCGGCCACCACGTATATATCTATAACCTAAGCTTTTTAGACTTTTATTGCGTGCGAAGTGGCGGTCAAAAGCCAACTTTTTATTCTTATAATTTCCTGGCAAAAATAAAAAAAGGAGAAGGCTTGACACCTTTTGGTTTTACAAATAGACAACAGGGGTGCGATTTTTGAATGTCAGCGATGAGTTTGATATCACCAGTGAGAAAAATATCACCATTTATCAAAAGTCATATGTGTTAAATAATTTCTCATTCACAAAAGCTTCTTGCGTTTCGTTACACGAAGAAAACATTGATTGTCATACTTGTTTCTCATAATAATTGACATGTTTATGCTAAAACATAAAAACTCAATGGTGAAACGGAACTTGACATACATTATTTGTGATGATTATTAGTCATCGGTGACTTTATTTACGAGTGGTAGGAGGCACTCGTATTGATATCATAGGTATGATATTTTAGTCACCCGATGAGATTCAAAAATATGAACTTTAAAAATCGATGGCTTTTTGACACTTCAGTGATATTTAGTCATCGGCTGACATTCAAAAATCGCTCCCCTGGTCCAAGTCACAAAATCATTCGGACCAGTAGACGCTTACTAGTTTTTAAAAGTGGTAAACTCGCCCGCGTACAACCTTTTAGCGGTTCAGTTGACACCTATAATATCACGTGCGAAGCCGAACAAAAGTAGTTTTATATTTTCTGTGTACCTATATATTGTAAACTAGCTGTGCTCGCGACTTCGTCCGCGTGGAATAGTTATTTTTTTATCATACAAACTTTCATCCCCTATTTTATCCCCTTGGGATTTATCAGAATCCTTTCTTAGCGGATGCCTACGTCATAACATCTACCTGCATGCCAAATTTCAGCCCCGTCCAGTGGTTTGGGCTGTGCGTTGATAGATCACTATGTCAGTCACCTTTGAATTATATATATTTAGATGTACTATTAATGTAAAATTAACCTTGTTCGCACCGAAACAATTTTCACATGTTAGGACCTGAAGTAGTTTACTAAAATATATTCCGTCGTTTCCTGGTCCAGTCTATTTCGTCTAATACCTACCTTTTGTTATTGCTTGGACCCTGCAGCTAGTATAACAAGGTATTCTATAATATTACAATAACAACAATAGCCGTTGTTTCGAAACTTAATTTAAAACAGAACTTTAGTCTAAAAGCTTTATGAGACGAGAATAAAGGAAGCTCCATGTTATACAAAGTACAATGAATATTTTATTTATTTTACTACAAATAGTCTAGGTACATTTAATGACAAATTTACACTGTCAGGCATAATTTTAAAAACTAGAATAATAGTTAAGATATTTTTAGTAGATCTTCAGAAAACAAAATATTATTTAGACTTGTTTTTAGTGATTTTTTGCTAAGAGAGTATAATAAAAACAATCGTTAGTTTATATTTTCATATACGGAAACGATGCAGAAATGCTTGTAGCTATACTTGATCAGTTATATTTTAGTCAGGTTCTGGCCGCCATCATGAATATCTCAATTCAGGTGGACTTTCAAGTTGGCAACAAGCATTTTCGGATTAAGAAGGGTATTATTAGCTAAAAACACGTGGTGCTAAAAAGTTATATTATTATTTGCTTTTACATACCGTTTTTTCATTGACCCATTGGTGGCGGCGCGATTTTTGCACGCCTATTTCAGCATAACTGACACCGGTTCATTGCGCGCACTCACGTTTCAGTACCCCTAACGTAATTGATTCAGCACCTGCTCCATTGCAACGTATGTGCGTCCTGATGGTAATAAGAAATTACGTGTACCTCTCTTTTGGGTGCAAAATAATTGGGTGTTTGCTGTCAAAACCACATCAGATAGGTCTAGTCTTCCACTAACTCTTTGGATGCCGTTCGTCTTCCAAAAATAGTGTTAGTTATCTGAGTGAGCTGTTTTTTGACTGCCTCCGTAGACTAGTGGTTGCACCTTTGGCGTTATATCCGGAGGTTCGACTCCTACCCAAGGCAAAAAAAATATTAGTACGTTTTTCTGTACAGTTTGTCATGGCCTGTGTGTTTATAAAATATAATATGTATTATATCTGGTACACATAGTATTAGCCTAGAGTTTAGTTTGTGACCAGAGCAAAATGTATAAATTGTCCTACATATTATTATTATTATTATTAAGGTCGTTATTGTTTGTTGACAGTTGGTCACAAATCCTTTGTCGAATAAAGAAATTGAAATCAGCTTAGTTATCGTTCATTGTCATCGATGATAACGTCCCGTGTGGCGACTTTTGCTGCGTTCTATTCCGTCGATATCTACCTTCATACTCCATAAGAGAGTGTCAGGATATGGGCAGTTTTAAAAGGAAATTACATAAACATCTAATTAATAAAAGTTATTATGATATTCAGGATTTTTGTGTGATAAATAATTGATGTATACCAAAAGTGTTTGTTTATTGTCGGTGTTATTATTGTAAATAAAATAAATATTGACATTAAATAATGTGCGAATGTTAATGTAATTAAGTTTCATTGTTTTAGTATATATATTTAATAGTCTTTTAGATAATTGTCAATGTTTTTGCACTGAACTATATTGTGTATGTGTTTGTACCTACACTACCTACCTAATATTGTATTCTTTTTGTTTCTGATTTTGTTTATCTGTACCTAATTTGCTTTTGTTAACTATAATTGTATCCTTTTCATCCAATTAAAGTAGTCTGCCACTTGACAAAATAACATGACTCAACCTGGTCATCCCAACCGATTTAAGATTTACAAATATCTCTTAAGTATTCTTATATTGACCGTAATATACAAAATAAAACCAAGCAGGTCGAAAACTGACATAACTAATTTTAAAACTTCCGTCTTCGTCGGTGTCTTTCTTAGGTCTGTTTGTACCGGTCTTAATATCTTCGTTAATTTTATAAAAGTTCACTTGCCAGAATCTGAATCCCAAATAATACCTAAAACGCGTTTCAGTTACATCAGAAAGAATTTTATAGCCAGCGTCAGTCAGCTTTTCAATAGGTAGGTGTCGTAAAAGGTTTTTCAAATCTTACATGAAATTCCTAACATTGAATCCGCCTAAAGACTGTATGCGAATGGCATCATTAACTAGCTCTTTAGATTCGTTAGTAGAATCAATAGAAGAAATTCAGTCGTCACGTAATGGTATTCTATGATCTCCTCGTTTACGTGCTAAGTCATAGCTGTCAGGAAGTATTTGTTGTTCGTCTTTCCATAGTAGACCGGTCTCCCAACGGTTGTCAATCAATTGAGTCTTGTTATTCATAATTTCAAGAACGAGGAGTCTCATTTAAGTCGTTTAGTTCGTTATAAGCGCACATGTAATATGGTTACGTCGTTTGGAGTAAGAGATGATAGTCTACCGTGTACGATATATCCTAGGTTAGTCATAGAGATAATAGGTCTTGGGTCCCAGAAAAACTTGTCTAGTTACTATTAACACGTGCCTATTAAACGATGCTCATCGAACTCATTCATTTTTGACTACTGGCCTTTTCTCTACTTTGTGGAAAAGTGTCCATATCATCCCTATCCCTAAAAAGACTTCTCCTACTGCTTTCAAAGATCTACGCCCTATAGCTATTCTCCCTTTCCTTTCCAAAGTCCTCGAACGTGTTGTCCACAAGCAGCTAACTGAATATCTGAATAAGCATAATCTCCTTAACCCATGGCAATGCGGCTTTCGGGCATCTCATAGTACAGGCACTGACCTTTTAAAATTACTGATGATATTCGTTGTGCTATGGATAAAAGAAAGCTTACCTTGCTTGCACTTTTAGATTTCAGAAATGCATTTAATTGTGTCGACCATGGCGTTCTTATTTCCAACCTACGTTCTTTGAATTTCTCACACTCGGCGACACAGTGGTTTGATTCATATCTTCGTGGGCGCAGGCAACGTATTTGCTTGGATAATGTCTATTCAGACTGAGTTCCGGTACTAGCCTACTAGCCGGCGTGCCACAGGGTGACGTATTATCTCCTCTACTTTTTAGTTACTTTTTTGCACTGTGAAAGTATTTATGATCATATTTCGGAGTATAGAAAATAGCTGAAATGGCTCAATATCCGCTCTCGCAGGTCACTACATCTCCTTTCCCTGTTATATAATATTCTTTAAAATCCTAAATTTTCTTCTTACGAGTATCTCAAATCCCGCTTTCAATTTCTATGCGACCCGCCATTTTTGAGAAATTACTCATTTCTCACTATCATAATTTTTTAGGTTAGGTTTAAACATATATTTATGTATTTATTTTTGCTATATTATTTATATATTTTATGTAGTTGTATCTATGCAGTTTATGTATTTTGATTTCTCTTTACACTAATCTATGCACCCTATATTACAATTTCCACTCTCGTAAAGGTTAGCTGGTAGATAATGCCTAAGGCATTAAGCTCGCCTTTGTACAAACCTTCTTAGTGCAATAAAGGATTTTAAATAAATAAATAAAAGTATTAGTGCCTCGGAGAGCACGTTAAGCTGTCGGTCCCGGTTTCACTATACCAACTTGTGAAACTGTTTATAGATAGGTTATTGAGTCTATTCAAAACATCGCGACGAGCTAGCCACTTTGTTCGGTGTAGACTCATACCATCGGCTACGACGAGGTGGGATTAAAACCCCTCCGCTGGGTACCCTGGGGCCGTCTAGGCGGTCTTGGGCGCCGTAAGGCACCCGTGATGATATATATATATATATATAAAAGTATATATTGTCAGATTGTCAGTTCCAATCAACAAAAGCGGTCGTTCATTAGGGCGAATACAATAATACAAAGAATCATTGAAAATTACTACATAATCAACTAAAAGGCAGATCAATAAAAATATAAATATAACTTTAAAAGATAATAAAAGCAAGAAATGAGATTTTTGCAATCATAATTTTTTAACTAATAAAAATCTTCTAAATCCAAAAAAGACTTGAAGCCAACTCGAAATGTCTCGAAGATTACGGTCACTTTCGGTAGATATTTCGAATCGAATAAAAATATAACTGATCAATTTTAGCTACGAAGACGTTTTAGATATCATTTTGATATTTATTTTTATTTATTTATTTTATTTATTTATTTTACAGGAAAACAAACGAGTGTACATTAGTTTACAAAAACAAAAATCAAATACAAATCGTTGTTCATGTACAGCCAACAACGTTCTCCCCAGGTTACTAACAAGGTATAAAAACGATAACAATAAAAACTACAACTTAAATCAACTTGATATAAATAACTAACCCTAATTAACTAACAAAACTAACTTTGCCTGATTGGGTATGAGAGAGATATCATATATATATATACATACACACATATATATATATACATACATAAGCCCCTCTCCGACAAATAAATCTGCGAGTAACTGACAGAATATGTATTCTATTTCCTATATACAATCCATAGAGAGTGAAACTCTATACTATTTTACTTTACCTGATTCCCATTCCATGCAGGGTTGGACTGCACCAAGTCAACAAGCCGATTAGGATCACAAATATCCTACCAATAGAAACCGTTAGCAAGATGCAATCCAACTCGTGCACTGGGCAATATAACACTAACATAGTTGTTCAATAATCAACCGTCTGAAGGTCGGTTCAGTTGTTGCAAATATATCCACATCATTAAATTTCTCATTAAAAATACTAACAAGTCGCCGCAGTGGTGACCTTAGACCAGCGTTGGTCCTACAAGATTTGGTATAAAACAAGCGGGTCACGCGTACATCTCGCTGCTGTGACCTCCTAGGTACCTCGTAACACAACATATGAGTAAGTTCACAGCAATCAATAGAGTTATGACAAACTTTATATAGCAACATTGTCTGAAACAGTTCACGTCTTGATTTAAGTGAAATCATGTTATATGTTTTCAATAATTGTGGATAAGGTAAGCTCACACAATGGTATCTATAGTGTACAAAGCGAAGAAATTTATACTGCACATTCTCAATAAGATCACAATATTTATTATAAATGGGATCCCAAATTGAAACCGCATACTCCAACTGAGGTCGAATTATACTCTTAAAAAGGTAGATAGATGTATGTCGACCATCGAACAAAGTCCTGAGAGGAACGCTTTAAGAAGCCTAACAAACTAAAAGCCTTGCCAACAATGGTATTTATATGCCGATCCAGATGCAATTTAGAATCCAAAAATAATCCCAAGTCACGGAGCTCGGACACCCTGTTAAGGGGTGTACCACATAGGTAGTAGTTAAAATTTGTCACACTTCTATTTTTGGTGAAGGTAATAAAATTGCATTTAGGCAGACTTAGATGTAACTTATTTTGACTGCAGTAACTGCTTAATCGGTCTAAGTCTTGTTGCAGTAGTAAGCAGTCTTTGTGGTCTTTTATGCATTTATACACCTTTAAGTCATCTGCATATAGAAGAAATTTAGAGTTTGCGAAACAATTATTTATATCGTTTATGAAAAGAATAAATAAGAGTGGACCTAAAATAGAACCTTGAGGCACTCCTGATGTTACTACTATTGAATTTGATTGATATCCATTGATTACGACTTTTTGACTCCTGTTATTAATGTAAGAAACAAACCAGCGAAGCAGATTGCCGCGTATGCCATTGTATGCAATTTTTCTAAGTAGGAGCTCATGATCAACTTTATCAAATGCTTTTCTAAAGTCCGTATACACAGCATCCACTTGGTCACGCTTATCCATACTTTCGAACAAATAGAAAAAATAAGTAGGTTAGTAGTGGTGGATCTGCGTTTTACAAAGCCATGTTGCTGTGAAAAAATTAGATTATGTAAGACTGGGTATATTTCACTATGCATATAAACTGAGAATGAAGGATTCATGTTTAAAGTTATTATTAGGCAGACCTTTAGTAAAATGTTGATATTATCAATATAACTTTGATATTATCGATACAAAGGGGTAACGCAGCGAGCATACTCGGTACTGTTGGTAACACTGCAGGGTTGGAAGAAATTTATTATTTATATTTTTTTTCTGTATCTTCTATTTTTTTTAATATCGATATAACTGTGATATTATCAATATAACTTCGATATTATCAATATAACTAAAAAAAATGTCCTATGAATAGAAAAATATTACTAAAGCGCTACTTTTCTAGTAAAAATATAAACATTTATACAACGCATTATAAAATGTCTATAATGCGTTGTATTAACGTTTAACAAACTCCAATTACGGCCACAGACCAAAAAATGCAAAAATGGTTCCTTTTCATTCTTATAAATACAGAATCAATTTACTTTTTCGCACAATGAATCTAAAATTGTTTATGTCTACTTTGAAATCTCAATGAGAATGAGACTTTTTAAACTGGTGGAAATATCACGCCGTGATTCAAACGAAAACTCATTAAGTTTATGTACTTACGAGGGAATTTTTAATGTAATTTTTGAATAAACCAAGCATAAAGAAATCATTTTACTCCATAGAAAAAAATTAAAAACAGTGTAGGTAAATATAAATTATTATTATTTTTGAATGGGTTTTAATTTGAAAACATTGTATTTTATCATTCATTGTGACGTTTTGCCACAGATATTTCAGTTTTACTGGTTCAAAAAAAATATTTTAAAGAATTTTCGAAGGACCCTATAGAATAACATATGTCTTTGCCTCAAATAGTTAATAAATCAGCACTCACCAATTAACTGCTTGCGTAGGAACATATAACATCACTTTTTACACATTTTACACATATTTTTATTATTTTTCACACGGTGAAAACTATTTTAATTAGTATTTATTTAGCACAACAAGTTTTTGCGTTTATTCGTCCATTACAGTTTTTCTAGACTACTCGCGCCCTCTTCGCGGAGGCGGCGAGTATTAAGTTCGAGCGTTCCGTATAACGCAGTAGGTAGGGAGCGCCGACCACCATGACCATTGTAAAGAGACAAAGACGAAACATTCATCAATGAGATATTCTGTCTCCGAAATCTTAAAATCAATAATAAAATAAATAAATAAGCTCGAGCTCACCAATAGGGCACATATATAGCGTGTAGATGCCAAAAAGGTAAAGCACGTGACGCTCTCGTCGTCACTATATTTACACAAACGAGTCGTAGACACGAACTGGGAGTAAAACATAGGCCAATCTTCTGGATCTCCGGAAAAAATGGAAGTTCCTTAGATGATGTACGTACAAGGAACTTGGATATGACGGTTTCGAATTATGATGAGTGTTGAAGAAATGAAATCTTTGGCCGAACCTCAACTGTCAGTGGCATTTAAAAAGTAGAATTGAATAATTTCGCCAAAAAATAACAACAGTTTTAAATATCAAAGTGTAAAGTACGGAATACATAAATCTATAATAAACTAATAAAGCACATTAGTATAATCTTATTCCAGCCATAATAAATTCCATCGTCGGAACCTAAATAATGAGGTATTGTCAGGGTGCGCGCAACATGTAGCGCGTCGGTGAGCGGCCGCAACAAGTGGAGTCATAAAATAACGTTTGCGGGTAATACACAGACTTCGTCGTCGTCCATAGCCTCAATTTCCGGTCTGGATTCGAAGTCGTTGATTATAAGTTGTGGTTGTATCTCAGCCGCTCTTTTCGCGGCTTCTAACTGTAACGCCAGCAGTCGTTGTCAGCGCACAGTAGAGACGGAGTCATGCTAAGAGGCGACCGTCGGCCTCTTTCGATATGGGGTTGCCTATCATGTCCGTGCCCGCAGGTGTCGTCAGCCGTCGTCGAACTCATTTTTACCTGATTTCTTATCTGGACCATTTGTCCATTGGCTAGTTTTGAATCGAAGGACCACTTTTTTGGGCACAAGAATATAAACCCTTAGACAGATTTATTATATTTTATTTAGCTTATTGTTGTCGTATAATTCTGTCTGAAATGTATTTTCATACTATATATTCCGTCGTCAAGGTAACTAATATTTTTTTATATATTCATATTAGCAATGAATTCGCCATAACTATGAAGCTAAAAAACACGCCCCAGCGCGGGTCCTTTATGGCCACAACACTTTAAGATGACCGACACAGGTCAAAAAAGGACTTCTGTTTTGAGACTAGAAGCAAATCATATTACTTACTTTTTGGTAAGAAGTAGTTTTTAGATAATAATACCCTTCTTATTCCGAAAATGCTTGAAACTTGAAAGTCCACCTTTTTATTTTTAATATACAATAGTAGGATAATTTGACACATTGCTCTGTTCAACGTACTTTTTATTTTTTGCCATGGGTGAGAATCAAACCCACGACCTCCGGATACAACGCCAAAGGATTGAATTAAGATGGCGGCCAGAACCTTACTTAAAAATTATAGCTACAAGCACGTTTTCTGCATCGTTCCTGTATATGATATAAACTAACGATGATTTTTTTTATATTATACTTTTCACTTCTCATGCTCTGAAAGTGCTTATTTGTGCAGGATATAGGCTGCACAAAATCAAATTTTGTGCACAAATGCATTAAAATATCTACTCATAAATGTATCTATATTAAGGCAAAAAAAAATTAGCCATACAGCCAAACAAAATAAGAAGTTCATAGATAGAATTTGATTTACTTAAATTTATTTGACTTTTTTTTTAAAGACATAATAACTATTTTCTTCAGTATTCAAAACTGTACTAATTTTACTTTGAATTTTAATTAAAGAAATGTTATGTTATATTTCCTCGCAATCGAAGTTTATAACTCGCCCACAAAACAATTTTATCCTCGACATTACTATCAGCCCGAGCCGAAGGCGAGGATAAAAATAGTTCCTTTTGTGCACTTGTTGTAAAATCTACTATTCTATTTAGAAAAATTTTACTAAACTGTTTACTGTTTTTTAACATATTTTAAATTCTAACAATATATGTTTTGTACCTATCTTAACTACACGATGTTTTCCAACTAATAGACAACCACATGCAACCAGCTCCTTGGTATTTAGTATGTATTACCTACCAAGTTTAAAAAGGCATTTTCTTAGGCTGAAACGAAATGGCACACACATTAATGCAATAAACAAATAATTAGCACTGTATATGTATAAAAACCACAGAGTTTTTATATTTTTTTATACTAAACCCTGCGTTTAGCGCATTCAAATATTATTTAATATTTAAATTTCTAATTTATAATAAATAAAAGCGGCCCCAGCCTAGTGGTTAAGTCACTGCGCAACTGATAACAAGGTTAAGCAGATGACAACTAGACCGGCCTGGGATGGGTGACCGCTTTATACAACGAGACTATTTCATCATAAACACCGCAACAAGCTCGCCACTTGTTACGTGTTGCCTCCGAATACCATCGGCGAAATGAGGATGGGTTAATCCCTCCGCTGGGACCCTGAGGCCGTTTAAACGGTTCTCGGGAGCCAAATTGGCACCCGTGATGGTATTAATTTTATTTTATTTTTTATAATAAATTTTGTTGTTTCTTGTGTCATTTTTCAATTCATAATTTTTCACATGCATCACAGCCACCTTATTATTTTTATTTTATTTATTTACGACAAAAGCAAAAGGGATCGATGCCATGGAGAGTTATTATTAATTACACTTGTGTGCTTAAAACAACTGGAAAACTGCATGCTCTGCGAACATAAAAACCTTATAATACCTATACATTAGTTGTTCTCTAAAAGCATATTGGTAATGTAGAAACGCCATTATATGTATCAGGGAGTAATACAAATTATAGACTCCCTGATATATATAAGGGCGTTTATACATTACCAGTTTATTAATAATTTATATTGATTTGAATTAGATAGCATTTCTTTATTTTTAATTTTCTTAATTAAAATTTTAAATGTAGACCACAATCACCTATGTATATGTTTTTTAGGTATGCATCCATCCCTATGGATGCGGACGGACGGCTGCAACTGAAATGTTATAAAGTATGTACTGCGCATGTCAATGTTAAAGGTGAGATAGACCGGGTTCATGAGAGTTCATCTAGTTACCTAGTTAACCAGGAAAGCCTTGAGCCCCAAGGTTCAGTTGGAAATCTGCAACCGCCGCGATAGTTGGTTGGTAGTGCCATCGACCACCGCCATACGGGGACAAAAAAAAGATGCAAATAAATATATATATTTAACAACTCAATTGGTGCAAGTGTTTCGTATTCCTTAAATTATTTTATTAACTTTTGCAAAAATTATCAAACCACACAACTCTTAATAACTGTAAATTTAATTTAAAAAAAAAAATCTAATTTTAAAAAATGAGAGTTAACATATATGCCGTTATTATTTGCTTAATATTAATTGCACTTTTATCTTTTTTCATATATGTGATGATAAGTGACACCTGGGATTTTTATTTTCCAAAATTCAATTTTATAGATTATGGACGGAAATAAATTCGAGGTAAGTTTATGAAAAAAAATTTTTTTTTGGTTAGGTAGTATTCTAAAACTACGCGTGGCGTTGTATGGTGTCTTCGATGTATTCGTGCCAGAACTCTTGACCAATACTGATCAATGGTGCTGATCAATATAATTGATTGCGCCTTCAACTCCAAAAACGTTATATGTGTGTCCATATAAAGTCACTCTACTTTGACTAACTTTTCTATTGTTTAATATGGGGGGATAGTTTTCCTAGTAATTTGTGCGGTCATTAAATTTATAAATAAAAATAAAATAAAAAAACACTTATAAATTCATAAAAACACTTAGGTCCCTGGTTCGAATCCCGGTGTGTACCAATGAGATTTTAATTAAATAATTTTAAGTAAAAACATTTGTTTGACAACACCACTATAGTGCTTCGGAGAGCACGTTAAGCTGTCGGTCCCGGTTTCACTATACCAACTTATGAAACTGTTTATAGATGGGTTATTGAGTCCATTCAAAACATCGCGACGAGCTAGCCACTTGTTCGGTGTAGAATCATACCATCGGCTACGACGAGGTGGGATTAAAAATCCCTCCGCTAGGTACCCTGGCCGTCTAGGCGGTCTCGGGCGCCGTAAGGCACCTGTGATGATATGTATGTATGTATAAAATTTATTTATCATGGATGACACCGCCACCAGTATGGCATCAGCGGGTATTGTTCCCACCTTAACGCCGATCTTTCTCATGTCATTTTTATCGATACAGATGCAGAAACCGTCAAATGATCTATTTCGGGGTTTGTCTGCGGATTCAACCGATACAATATATCGTTTTTTAATGATAAGAGTGCGTTTACGAAACGGGCAATTAATTTGACGAAGAACCAGCGAAGCTATAACAGTAGACTTATAATGTAAAATAATTTAGCCGGCATAGTGGGTGCGGCGACAATAATGGCGACAAAAAAAAAATAACAAGAGGGTCAATCGCATGCATCAGGTGGATTCAAAGTTATACACGTACAATAGTTTAGCTTAAGGTATTACACGTTTGGTCATCCCATACAAAGGAAAACGAAACTAATGCATACAAGTTGCGTGACGGTGAACGTGTATCTCCTAATAAGTCCGACTGTTAAAATATGATGTTTAGGGGTAGATTAGGTAAGTATCGCAATATATATAACTAATAGTTTTATATTATATATTTTAAAATATACGCGGTGGCCGAGTTTGTTAGACCTTAGACTAAAAAACACATATGGTCGGAGTCGTGCTAATGCTTAGCGCTTAGCCTATGCTTCGGACTGTCAAACTGCATATGCAAAATACAAAATTTTGACAGTTCCAAGCAATGGCTCAGACTAAGCAACGATTATTAATCCGACCATTAGATTTAAACCCCGGTGTGTACCAATGAGTTTTTAATAAAAAAAATGTGAAGATTTGTTCAACAACACCACTATATTGCCTCGGAGAGCACGTTAAGCTGTCGGTCCCAGTTTCACTATACCAAATTATTAAACTTTTTATAGGTGGTTTATTAAGTTTATCCAAACATCGCGACGAGGTAGCCACTTGTTCGGTGTAGACTCATAAGAGGGGCTGCCTAGACGGACTGATATATATACAGGGTGACTTTGAATGGATGTACTTTAGGCTAATATGAGGTTCTGCTGATCAAATCGAACAACTTTTCCCATGGAACCATGTGTCGCAAATGAAAAAAAATGGCTTCCCCAATTGGTCATTTTAACATTACTAGTTATGGAGATTATTAGCATTTTTTTTTCATTTGTGACACATGGTTCAATTGGGAAAAGTTGTTCGATTTGTTAATCAGAATCTCATATTAGCCTAAAGTACATCCTTTCAAAGTCACCCTGTATATAAAATTATTATATTATTTGTTGGTTTGTCTGGTTAGACGCGCTATTCTTAGGAACTACTAGTTCGAATTTGAAAAATCTTTTAGTATTGGATAGCCCATTTATCGAGGAAGGCCAATAGGAGCGGAGCAATAATGGAAAACGCAAAAACGGGGGAAAATTATTTCTTTTGAGAGCGTACTCTGCGTAAACGGTTAATGTTACGGAGACGAAGTTGCGCGGGCCACCTAGTAATACAATACAACTCGTTCTAAATAACTCTTTCGCTAAAATTAGGCTCTTTGAGTTCTAAATGTTAAAGTTTAAACAACAAAAAAGTATTTATTGTAGAGGTGGTAGTATTTTTTCAGGGTGCGGTTACGAAATGGGTAATTGAATTGACATTTTTTTCATTTATCTCTGTGATTTATTAATAAATATCAAATTAAATTTTGCTTATATATTATATATAAAATCTTAAATATAGATAAGGTTTTAGATCACCTATTTTAAAACTAAAATTAAACATCTCGATGAGTTTTTTTTTAAATGTAGCACAACCAGTCCTACATAGTCCATGAATGAGTTCGATTAATACATTGTTTAAAAACAATGATCGACCCCACTATGCCGGCTAAATGAAGACGACATTTTGAATCTCAAATGACAATATTTTATTTTGCTTATTGCTAAAACCACTGGTTTTCATAGACAGTACTAGGGCGAAAGGTCCCAGATAAGGGGTCCGATTTTTTTATGTCAGTTAATGACTAAATGAAAGACTTATAATTTATCATTTGTGCCATTAAACTGTGCCGCCAATAATAGAATCAATGTGGATTTAAAAGCGGAATTAATAGTAGGTAAATTAGAAAACTTATTTTATTTATTCACTTTGTCGTCTATTTATAAGGTAAAATAAATACATTTTATTTATAGAAAACACAATTATTTTAAAGTGCATTCGTTGCCTTATTATATATTAACGTAACAAAAAGGCAACGTCGTCGGCGCCTTGGGTACTTTGCCTCAGGACAAACTTGAGGAATAATTTAATTTCATTTAGTTTATTTTTAATGTAGGTTTACTTATTTATTTTTTATTTGTATTCAATTTTTTTTTTTGTTCACAATTAAATTAAAGAAAATGACTTTAGCTTATACCTATAAGCTTTCTTATCTAAGTAATAACTACTGACCGCCTTTGTAGACTAGTGGTTGCGTCTTTGGCGTTGTATCCTTAGGTCGTGGGTTCGATACCCACCCATGCAAAAAATATATATTAGTTGGTCATGGTCTGGGTGTTTATAAAATATAATATGTATTATATCGATGTTTTTGGTACACATAGTACACGCCTAGAGCTTAGATTGTGACCAGAGCAATATGTATAAATTATCCTACATTTATACGTGGTGGCCTAGTTGGTTAGACCTTGGACTTAAAAACACTTAGATCCCTGGTTCGAATCCCGGTGTGTACCAATGAGTTTTTAATTAAAAAAAAATATGTACATTTGTTTGACAACACCACTATAGTGCTTCGGAGAGCACGTTAAGCTGTCGGTCCCGGTTTCACTATACCAACTTGTGAAACTGTTTATAGATGGGTTATTGAGTCTATTCAAAACATCGCAACGAGCTAGCCACTTGTTCGGTGTAGAATCATACCATCGGCTACGACGAGGTGGGATTAAAACCCCTCCGCTGGGTACCCTGGGGCCGTCTAGGCGGTCTCGGGCGCCGTATGGCACCCGTGATGATACATATATATATCCTACATTTTATTATTATGAATGTACCTACATATATATCATTTCACTCTAGGGTGCGATTTTTTTTTGTCAGCGGATGATTAAATATCACTGATATGACAAAATGGTAATCGAATGTTAAAATAGAAATTTTAGATGATCGGATGGCTAAACCTATATCGGCTATGTCGTTGAATGTCACCGTGGCTGAATGTCAAATGACAAATAAGACATTTATTTCTAAATTCTGTATTTTTGAAAGTCATCGAGTGGCTAAAATATCATACTTATGATATATTACTGCTCCTACCACTCGTAATTAAAGTTACCCATGGGCTTATCCAGGTTTTAGTTTCGGTTTGTCGGTTGAGCGGTTTTTGAAATCAACGTTCTGGTGCTATATTACCAATACATGCACTTTAGGAATAAATAAGTGATCCACTTGTCCAATAAAAAATCCGTCGCCTAATGTTGTCCGACATCTTTGAAAGTCCGAAAATTTTAAAATTTTGAAGTTATATTTTCCTATATCGGAAAAAAATGTAATATGATAAATAAAATAAAAGTATTTTTGAAAATTATTGATAAAAAAATAAAGGTAAATCGTCAGTTCGACAAGAAAACGAAAACAATTTTATACTTAGGTACGAGTACAAAGAGTGTGTGTGTTCGAATGCGCTGCTCGTCACATACTATGCTCTAGGCTTGGACTATGTGTACCAGAAACAACGATATAATAGGTATATTTCACAAACAACGAGACCAGAAAAACTGCAGAAGAACATACTAATATTTGTTTGCCGAGCGTGGGAATCGAACCCACGAGCACCGGATACAACGCCAAAAAGGCTTGGACTTTTTGTACAAGAATGCTTAATGATCGATTTTTTTTTCTAGTCATTAAATCATTAAGCCCCAGGAATCAATATTTAGGAAAAAATAATAATAGTATGTAGAATTGGCGATTCAGAGGGGCAATGCCGCATCAGTTCTTGGCACGGTAGGTGTAATGTCGGGGATAGAGTAAATATTTGATCTTTTTTATTTTATTTTTATTATTTGTCATGGTTTAGGTTATTTTTATTATGGTTTAGGTTATTTATTTTTATTAAGTACCCTGTAAAAATTTTTTTTGTTAATGTTTTTTTTTCAATAAATTTTATATGTAGAACAATTTACACATATTCTCACTCTGGTCACAAACTATGTATTATAAATTGTTACGGTAAATTACAAATGTCACGTTTATGACATAGAGATCTCTACCATGGGTTTGCGCATTGTAGAAACGTAACGAATTCATTTACGTATACGTGAGCAACAACCCCCCCCCCCCCCGAATAATAATATTCTTAGGTGTGACTCTTCGACCTCCAGGTTAACTAGGTACGCCTAAAATAAAGATTTTATTTATATAATATTATATTTATGTTAATAAAACATAACATATTTAATTACTACCTTCTTTTATATATAAATTTACTGGAATAGTAAATGATTTTTGCTTTTAAATAAAGCTATGTACGCGTTATGTAGCGACATCTTTAGTATAGTAGCAGAACTAAATCTGTGTTCTGGCGGTTTTACTTTGGTGTTTGAATTTTGTTCGAATTTAAACGTCTATTAGGTGTGTTTTTATAATGTTTTTTTAAAAAAACTACTATTTTTGCATATAATCAAATTTTCTTTTTAAATAATATACAAACTTTCACATTTATTTATAAATAATTAATATCCTAATGATCCACCGCATATTATTTTTATAGAGTTAAATTTAGCTTAATTATTACTTTATTTTTTAAATATGAACAGAAACCGTTAAAATTTTCCAATGCGCATGTCACTTGGTAGGATTTCAAGGTTACTGGGCTACGAATATAACCAACGATCAGTTTCAAGTGCAACGTCGGGTACGTTAATTCTTGTCGTACTGAGTGTAGAAAACGTTAAAAAAATTAAAAATGGATGACCCCATAATATTATTTATTATATCATTTACATTAATATTTTTCTTAGTAGTTATTTTTTTCTATTTTTTTTTTTGTAAATATAGTTGTGAAGAAAATAAGAAAAAGATAAGAAATAATAGAGGAACAGGCGAATTAGTAAGTTAACCCCCCAATCGTTGTCTGATTTTTTATATTACATTAGAAACGTAGAAACGTTAATACCTATAATTTTTTATATGATATTGATTAAAGGTTTTGGAAAACCCATAAGAAACATAAAATTACTATATTCAAAATACAAAGTAAACAACGTGTGATACTTATTTAAATCGGGCTTAAGGACAAGGCATTAGCGAAGTCCGCGTTCTCCGTACAAAGTGAGCTATTGCACTTCCATTATTTCCCCACTCTCTAATCTACTGTTAGTCGCAGAAGTATACACTCATATCATCACGGGTGCCTTGCGGCGCTCGAGACTGCCTAAACGGCCCCAGGGTACCCAGCGGAGGGGTTTTAATTCCACCTCGTCGTAGCCGATGGTATGAGTCTTGTATTAATAATTAAAAGAATTTATTACAACAGAATTAATTATCAACATAAAAATAGTTATTGAACTATGAGTTAATAACACTACTGCAAAGCCTTTAATACTAAAAACATGTTTAAAATATACGATACATAACTTTTAAAAAAGTGCACTATGGAATGTTTCTGAGAAATTCAGCAAAATCAGTTGATGGCGACAAGTGTCAAGAATAGTCTACTCTTATCCTGGTGATTCTTGTATCATTAATTCTGACTGTGACTGGTGCCATAATTGTTAAAAAAATAGTGTGGAGGGTAGGAGAAGGAATGAACAAGGTGATGTTTTTTTTTTAAATAATAGAATGTGAATATTTTTTTTTTTTTTAATATTTAACCTAATACACATTTAATATTTTATGTAATTTGATTAGGGTAAGATGGGGAGGGCAATACTATTTTTAGAGCAACCAGACTCTTCATAGACTGATTTTCTATTTCTTTTTAAAACAATAGGGGAAGGTGGGGGAGGCAAAACATTGGGTTCATAGACAAATTTTCCATAATAATACAAGGAAATTTAAATTTGTATTAGACATAAAACTAATAGACATGACGTGTCTTACTATTTTCGAAATCAATAGGGGGAGACGGGGAATGCACGTGTTTTTTTAAAATAAAACTAAGCGTGGTTACGCAATAATGACAATTGTCTCGAAGTAAAAAAAAAGAGGCCATAATTGCATGTCATAACCATTTCCGGCACTAAAATTGTTATAACTTCTAGACAGGTATATCCCAGATTATTAGTATACAATAATTTTATTTATAAGTCGACTTATTTGTAGAATTGTTGGAAATAATTGACATGTGTTTAGCCCGTGGCTTTACCGGTTTTTTAGGACACTACTGCATCTCTGAAAGGAGACATCATCTCGACAAAGACATTTATTTGCAAAAATTTCAGAATTTTTGCAAATATTCATAGGTGTTATTTTATAATTCATAGCACAGAATTTGCTAATTACAAAGCGCGCTTATATGCAAATAAATAAAAATCATCACGGGTTCCATTATAAACAGATTCAATTTTTATGTATAACAATTTTTTATACTTATATATTTTTTTTTTTATTGTCGGACATATAGGTATTTTAATATTGTTATATTTCTTAGTACTTAGATGATTTTTTACAACATTGCTTATTATGATTAAAATAAATAATAAACGTACCTACATTATTTTAACAAGCAGGGCCCCTATTCCACTAATTTAACTTAGCAACACGATCCATTTTCAAAGCAAAGTACGTCGAGTTGAAACTTGGTATTCTATTAAATGTAAAACGTATTTGTATATGGCGTTGCATGAACGTCACATGGACGTCGCCTTGTATGCACGCCGATGGCTCCGTTAACCTTTCATTTTTTTTGGCAATTTTTTTAATGGTTTGCTATTTTTACATAGCATAGTGTTTATGTTATATCATTTATTCTTATTATCATACACCTAATATTTTTCTAGAAACTTTTTTATTATTATAAAATTAACCTACTACATTTTGTCCTGCGCTTACCATAGAGTATACAACTATTAGATATGACATAATATATCATAGAGTAATTATCATATTTAGAAAGGTCAATACAATTGTTTATAATGCTTTGAAATTAATGAAATCCAAAATTAAAGACTCAATTCTAACGTAGTATGAGACTCCACCTTGCCCATATTAAATAAAACTCGACTAATCAATTTAGGTTGCTTTTCCTGAAAGGTATTCCACCAAAATAATAGGTAATTAAAATCGTCGTTTGCCCCAAATAAGTAAGTCTTTTTGCCTCGAAACTTAAAAATTCTCCTTAAAGTTTTCTTTATCTTCAATTTCTTCTTCTTGCAAAATGTATGTACCAATACTGTTCTAAGAAAATATATCGGTCAGTTGACTCTTAATTGATGTCATAAGTCTTGTCATCTGTATCAGACTTGCTCCAATATAGAATCAGATACAACCGATGACAATCCTTATAACATCAATTAAGAGACAACTAAACGATCTCTTAGAACAACGCACAGAAATTTTAAAGAAGAAGAAGAAAGTGAAGATGAAGAAATAATTGTTGAATAATTAGAAAATTATTGATTAAAAGGTTGATTTTTGCTAAATTATATTAATATTTAGAAGAAATCAACCTATTTCACTTTGAACATTAGCAATAGTACCATTCTTTCAATCAATAGTATATGATCTGTATACTGATCAAACTTTCTTTAGCACAACACAATAGATCATAGAGAAAAACTTGGAAAACCACGTTAAAAAAATGTCAAGTACATAGGTGGTGCGGAAATGTGTGCATATTATGAGGAATATGAATTTTTCAACTTTTAAAATCGCGATATCTCACAAATGGTGATTGGAACGAAAAAAAGTATCAGTACCATTTTTGTAGAGAATTGTATGATCTACAACTTTTGTCTAACCTATTTATACGATAATACATACGGTTTCAGACAAAAATGGGAAAAACCTGAATTTTTGACCTTTGACCTTGGATAACATTTTTTGCAGTAGGTTCGAAGGGGATTTTTGACATTTCATTTGTAATGGTTTATTTAACGTCTATACCAATTTTCAGCTCTAAGCGAATTTTGGCTAACGTTTTTTTTTTTGTTATTATGACTGGATTTTTTTTATAATCAAAATTTAGAAATACCTTATTCCAAAATAAATTACCAGTCACATTTATAACTTTTTAATAATATTTATTTAGTTGATATCCATTCGATGTACAATAGACAGCTAATATGGCGCTTAAATTATTATATGTACGTATCAGCGGCGAAAGCGGACGTGTTTTGTGTTATTTTAAAATTATATTTAAATTAATAAATAGTTGCTAGTCAAATTCCGCTATTAGCCTAGTAATTACAAGCATTTATTTGCTCATCGCTTGTTTTGGTGTCTTACGTCCTTGTAGATAAATTATAAAAGTGGCGACTCGATCGAGCTACTTGCGGCGCCCCTCACACCCTCGCGAAAAGAGTTGAGAACATATTTTTCGACCCCTTCGTGCGAAGACCTACATCAACAAAATATCTTGGTTAGTAAAACTACATTGCTAAAATAATAATATCAACCTTAAAGATATAACATTAAGGCTCAAATTGTAAAATGAGCGTTCAAAGATCTCCAAATAAAGGAGGTTCTACAATTACAAGTTCTAATTCACAGCCTGATCTATCTAAAATAAGGGATAGTGAAAGTATTACATTTAGAAAAAGAAAAATACCAGATCAGGAATGTGATATACAGCATGTTCTGAAAAGCTTCAGAGAAGATATTATGACATTTCTGACCGATTTCGGCAAACAACAAAATGAGATGATCTATATCCGATGACGTTAACCTAATTAAAAATAAAATAAATAATATAGAAATCACACACAGAGAACTAACTCAGGAACAAAATAATATAAAGATGAACATAGAAAATTTAACTACAAACCTAGAAAAAACAAACATTCATATTACCGCTATTGAGACCGAAGTAAGCAACTTAAAATCAGGTACACTATCATGTGATCATCTTATACATGAGGTTGAAGATCGGTTAGAGAGAACAAAAAATATTATTATACGTGGATTACAAGAAGCAAATAATACTAAGATTGAAGATAAAGTCGCACATGATAAGGAAGAAGTTATAAAAATACTAAAAACTATTAATGGAGATTGCCCAGAACCTATCAAAATATTTCGCCTTGGTAAATTTGATGGAGTCAAATCTCGACCAGTGAAGGTATCTTTTGATTCCCCAAAAGTAGTCAAAATGATACTACGTATGAAATCAAATGATAAGACCAATATAATTATTACTTCAGACCAAACCCCACTTCAATTAACTGAATTTAAAAAACTCCGAGAACAACTTTTAAAACGCCAAGAAGACGGTGAAAGTAACATTGGCATCAAATATATACGTGGCGTACCTAAAATAATATCTTTCTCAAAAAACTAATAAACCAAACGATAACAGCAAAATCGATTTATGATTTTGATTCTGAGAAAGATGTTACTTACCAACTGACAAATGATTATAAACAACTCCCTATAGTTGATTCCAATCTTAATTTCATCTATATAAATATTCGAAGCTTAGTAAAACGAGGCAAACTTGATGAAGTAAAATGCATATTGGAATCAACGAATGGAACAATTCAATTCATTCTTCTAGCAGAAACTTGGATTAAATCAGAAAGCGAAGCCAAATCTCTAAAACTACTCAATTACACTCATCACTATTGTTATAGAACTGATAGAATTGGCGGTGGTGTATCCATATATGCACATAATAGCATTCAACATCATATGTCCGAAAACAAATATATTGGAGGTAACAATTTTCTATGGATCTATGTGGATTCATTAGCTTTGAGTATAGGTGTTATATACAAACCTGATTATACAAACCTCGATGACTTTCTTGCTATATATGAATGTCAATTGGAGAAAAATCGAAGAGCCATAGTTTTTGGTGACTTCAACCTGGATCTGCTGGAGGAAGGTATTAAAATAAGGAAGTATAAATCTTTACTAACTGAAACTAATTATATTATACTGAATAGAATTGATGATAAATACTGCACACGAATAGACAAAGGATCAAGAAAATCAATTATTGATCATGTTTGCTCAAATCTAGACAATAATGAATTTCACATGGCAATAATGAACTCTTCTATATCTGATCACCACCAAATATTTGTAAGATTAAAACATATTAAAGTTAAGACTAAAAACAAGATTAATTATGGCGCCATATCTTATAAACAATTATACAACCAAATGGAAAAAGTGCCCCCTAGCTACAATACTAGTGAATATCATAATTTAGAGGAATATATTAAAACAAACATGTCATCGTGTCAAATTATTAAAACTAAAATATTAAATAAACCACGACAAGAATGGATAACAAAGGAAATTATAAACGAAATAAAAATTAGAAATAAGATTTGGAATGCAATGAAGAGAGATAGATTGAATGATGATATTAAGAAAGAATTTATTAGACAAAGGAATAAAGTGACAAGGATTATTACACTGGCAAAGAAGAGTTATTATGGAAACGAGTTCGAGATAAGAATGAAGTCACCAAAGAAAATGTGGATATTAATAAATGAGATAGCTTCTAATAAAACTAAATTAAATGTTGCGCCTACAAAATTAACTGTAAACAATATAACAACAACTAACATTAACCATATTTGTGAATGCTTTAATGAATATTTTGCCACAATTGGGATTAACCTAGCGAGTAAGATATCACCAGTTTCTTCTACATCATCAACTAAATCATTTTTCTTCCAGGACAATACACAACTATCAGAGTTCCAACTTTGCACTAAATCTGAAATAGATAATATAATAAATGGATTAAATTCCAACGCAAGTGCAGGGGCCGATAGTATTAATACTAAAACTTTGAAATGTATTAGTAAGCTTATAATACAACAACTTAAAAATTGCATAAACAAATGCCTCACAGAAGGAACTTTTCCAGATAGCCTTAAAATTGCAAAAGTCGCCCCTATTTACAAAGCAGGCAATAAATCTGATCCTGGCAACTATCGTCCAATATCTGTTTTACCAGTCATTTCTAAAATTTTTGAAAAAGTAATTTTTAAGCGGCTTAATGACTATTTAACTTCTATAAATTTTTTCTGTTCAAATCAATACGGCTTTCGACCAAAATCAAATACACTGACGGCAACTATAGACTTATTAACAGATATAAGAACCAACATTGATAAAAGAGGAATTGCATTGGGTATTTTTATTGATTTAAAGAAAGCGTTCGATACGGTTAGTCATTACATATTGCTTGGCAAGTTGAATAAAATCGGAATTTCCGGCACTGCACTTAAAATTATTTCATCATATCTTACAAATAGATACCAATTTGTACAAATAGGAAATTATAAAAGCAATAAACATCCAATTACTTGTGGAGTTCCTCAGGGAGCTATCTTAGGCCCTCTATTATTTCTTATTTACATTAATGATATTAACGATATTGGTTTGCAAGGACATGTTACTCTTTACGCTGATGATACTTGTCTTTTTTATTATGACTCTTCTATTCAAAACATAATTCTTCGAGCACAAAGCGATTTAAATATAATATCCTCCTGGTTTAAACAAAATCTATTAACAATAAATATATCCAAAACAAGTTATATGATTTTTTCAAATAAGAATAAACGAATAGACACATATAAAAATCTAACAATTGATGGTATAACTATAAACATTAGTAATAAAGAAAAATATCTTGGGCTTATCCTCGATAAAAATCTGACTTGGCAAGAACATATTTGTAATATTAAAACTAAAATTACTCCATTAACAGGCGCATTACGCAGAATATCTAACTGTTTACCGCAAAAAGTTAAATACATTATATATAATTCCCTTGTCAAATCACACCTGGATTACTTAATAGCTGTATGGGGCAACTCAGCCAATAAAAATATTAAAATGCTACAAATTTCTCAGAATAAAGTAATAAAATCACTTTTTAACTATAACTTTTGGACTCCAACTAAAACCCTGTATAAAAAAACAAACCTTATGAATATAAAACAATTATATAAATATCAAATATGCCTACTAATAAAAAAAATTATTGATAGAAAAACACATACAAAGATCAGTTTTACATATAACCACCAAATACATAGGTATAACCTAAGGAGAGCGTCACATATATCTACTATTAATCCAAGAACTGAACAAGGCAAGAAGACTATTTATTATGAAGGAGCAAAATTATATAATACCATACCAAGACAAATCAAAGAAATACATTCGATAATTCTATTCAAAAAATGTTTGAAGTCCTATATTCTTAAAACTTAAACATCGTTATTAGTATATATATATTTATTATTTATTATTATTATTATTTTTCATTTAATTTTTATAAGTTTACATCTGTATATGTATATCTCTTTGATTTTGTTTTTATTATTAAATAGTAATTAATTATCATTATAATAATGGTAAAACTCTTTATTTCATAAAAAAAAAAGTTGCAGTTATAGTTATGTATTCCCACCCTGGTTACCCTGTGTTTGTATATATAAATATTATCTCTTAGATATACACTTTTAATTGCTATTTTATTATATTAAAACTTAATTATAATTCCTACCATTATAACTCAGTGAATCGCCTTATTGTTAATTTTTGTTACTTATTATTATATAATTCTTTGTAACATACTGTATATAGTAAGATCATAAAACTCATTTGAAACATTTGTAAAGAAACGTGTAAAACAAAAGAAACTGGTTATCGACTGCGCGTAGGTAATCGACTCGCCTGGCTAACGTTGTCATTTACTGTTTTTATAAAACTTACCCACATACGAGTAATTGTTTCTATGACAATAATTATGTTTATTTTATTTTAGTTACTTTTTATTTACTTCTTTTTTGTTTTATATTTTTATTTTGTTTTTTGCATTTATAAATTAAATTAGCTGCTGATACTAACACAACTAACAATTTATTATATTTTAACATTTCCATGTTAAGTGAATTTTGTAAATTCTTGTGGAAATAAAGTTCTTTAAACCGAAATTAATATATATTTTTACCATAATGTAGAAAAGTCAAATAGCATGTTATTTGAAATAATATAGAATTCCGGTTAGACTTTGCTATGGATTCTTTTGGGACATATTGTTTAAGGTTTCATTACCATAAGTAAAAAAATTTGGGGCCAAAAAATTTGAAACCTGTATACTTTTTTTAAGTTATGTACAATAAATACATATTTTGAATATAATTATGTTTAGTATTAAGCCCGATTTAAATATCTACTGTGGCGCGACGAGGTGCCACTGCACACACTCGCGCTATACTAGTGGTCATATATTAAAATCAAGCCACCCATAATATTTTTTAAGATGTTATAATAATAAAATAAAACATTAAAAGCACTTATTTTCTTAGCAATGTTTGACTTAGGCGAAGATAGGGGGATTAACGGTACACAATTAAAGTATTGTCAGATTAACCTGTTATTAAATTGTATTTAAATTAATATATTTTTTTTAGAACAATCGTTATTAAAACTATTTAGGTAAATCATAGAAATAAGTGAAAACTTTTTGTCAAAGAACATTTCCAGTGCTCACAGAGGTGCTAATAAATCCAAGGTAAGTTTAAATTCGTTCGTATTATTAATTTAAGTAATATTAAGAATATTATAAGTAAATATTGATATTTTATTTTTTACATTGGACAAAACATTACATTGGGTTTCTCTGAAGATTTTTTTTTCTTATCTTATATATCTTAGTAGGAAAAAATTATTAAGATAAAATTGCTATAAAACATTTCCTGAGAGTGAGACTCGGACCCACTTTATTCAATCCTGTTACCAAAAATAAAGCGGCCCTATTGGTTGTTGCTTACGTGTACGTATACAAATACGTCACGTTGGTTGCTACAATACGCAAACCCATGGTAGAGCCTCAGGACTTTCGCTTTCGTGGCTGGTACTAAGCCATCCAGGTACAGATAAACTATATATATATGCCAGAGGTCAATAAAGCCCATAGTATAATAAGGCCCAGGGATAATAAGGCCCATTTCAAAAATAGTCGATTTGCAGTACCTTGTGTAATATTATTGATTGTTAAAATAAACGTACCTTATTTTATGCAAGCCTATACAGCCAAAACCAATCCAATAAACAAATCCTTAATGTTTCTTATTATTATAGGTATTAATAATATTAAAAGGCGCGAATAAACATACATAATAATAAAGCCCGACTGGTCTTCAAAGTTAATTTGGCTTAAAAAATATCATTCCTACAGAAATAAGTGTTTACATTTAAATGCATCAATAAATATAGTATCAGTTATTTTTATACAAAAAAAATAATAATAACAACTAAAAATAACCTAAATAATAATAATTTTATAACAATCTAGTAAATACCTAAAAATTAAAAAAAATATATAAAAAAAATCTTTATAAGGAGCGCCACTTTGGACCTAACACACTTAATTGTTTTTTGATGCAGATAGCTTTGGTATAAATTATATTATAATCGTTTCATGATTTTTCGAAAAGATTAAAAAATTATTAATAATAATAAGCAATTTAAGTCCAATATAAATAATAATAACCAATTAAGGCCCAAATGACTAAATTTTTAAACAAGGTTAAAGCGGTCGTTTGGGCCCGCATAATAACGATTTTAAGATCCAGGCTTTTAAATTATAGGTTTCAGGAAACTTTTGCATCGATTTCTTGTCGAGGTGGTCAAGTCTACCATCAGGGTGCGGTTACGAAACAGGTTGATTGGACCATGAAGCATCGAGAATAAATAGACTCATAACATAATGCAAATTCGTCTTTGTGATCGCCCATTTCGTAGCCGCATCAATTGGCCGGCCTAGTGGGAGTGATCAATGCTGTTAAATATCATATTAATGCGGTTAGAAAATGGGCGGCAAAAAGACGAATTTAAATTACGTTACGAATATAATTTAATATCCTCGCTGCAAATCAACTGTCCGTTTCATAACTGCTTACTGAAAAGAACCAACCACCTCGATAAGAAATTGATGCAATAGGTTTCTGAAAACCATAGATATGGTTTAGTATACTTCCAAATGCTAATTTTTTATCAGGTTCCCTAAACTATCAGAATGGGTTAAGTAAGTATATTTCCAAATTCTTTATCACATTTGAGAAACATTAGCCTAACAGTAGGTTGTAACAGGATTTCCTTAAATGGGGAGGGGAAACAAAAACACAATACAAAATCAATGAAAAACAATTATTTATTTATTAAAAACTTGTAAGCTTTGTTTTTTTTTAATTATAATATTAAGGATTAACTTAATTGAGAAGTTTAGATCAAAATTGTGAAAGTATATAATATGTAACATGTAGTTATATCTGATACATAAAATTAATATAACTATCTAAATTTACTGTGCATATGAATATTAAGGGTTAACTCAATTGGGGATTTTAGATCAGAAATTATAATAGTGAATAATATGTTACATTTACTATTATCCGATACATAGAATTGATAAAAAAATCAAAATTTACTAAGAATATGAATATGAGGGGTTAACTTAATTGGGAAGTTTGGATCAGTAATGGTTTAACTATAATATCATCTAATACATAATAAAACAAATAGCTTAATTTACTAAAGAACTCTCCGGTTATATATAAGAGTAGAGAAAGAGTACACTTTTACACAATAGTCCCTACAAAATAATAGTAGTAGTATTAGTACAACAATTTTAAAATTCCAAAAAAATGAAAACAATAGTAATATAATAAAATAAACCGCGATACTTCGGGTGTTCAAGTTCTCGTATGGGCAGGTACGTGTAAATGCACCTTCAAGTAGGTAAACGCACCCTCTACCAATTTAACTTCACGAGGGTGAAGTATGGAGACGTTGCTACCACGAGCTAGGTATACCAGTTCCAACTTCTCGGCGTTAATCGCGCTGACTCCACTTCCAAATTGCTCCCATGCAATGGTGGATGGTACAAAAAAACCCGGTTAGAGATGAAAAGACCTACTTAATATAGAACGATAGCTAAGACAAAGAAACCTTATCTGTTAATATCATCAAGGATGCGACACAGCTCCCGTCAATCGTGGAATCGATCCAGAGTAAGACCCACCCTTGTTTTGCCAATAGTATCAGAGACCAACCTGAGGGATGGAGAGTTAGCCAAGTTGAGGTAATTATCTCAAACTATCATCTTATTTCATTCAGCGGTACTGTGAAATCGGGACTGTCTGACCACTTATATCCATAACTAATTTCTATATCAACTTACGAATATTAAACTAATAGGAAATAATCACTCTATTAATAAAAATAAGACTATAATTACCTTCTCGAAGGGGTCGGAACAAGAGACGATGTTGGCGAACACTGTAGTTCAAAATCAAACTACTTTATACGCGACATATAAGAATTGGCAGAATCCTCAGAATCGATAAAAACAATATAAAACGATGTTCAATATTAAATGGTATTTAGAACAATACTACTTATTTACGAAAATAAACTTATTTAAATATTATTACTATTTTCTGTATATATTAATTATACTCAACATACTTATGATTAAGATTGTAATTATTATTTAAAGAATAAATACTTCAAAATTATTTAATTCCAAATAAAAAATTATAAATAAAGACAAAGAATTGAAATAACGCCTGGCCAAAGTCCGATCAGAAAAAAAGAACTGTCACAATACAAAAAAAAAATATTAAAATGTTTTAGGGATTCCTTGATTTCGTGTTTTTCTAATATATTTTTCATAGTTAAGTTTATAGGATATTATTGTGCAAAAGTGTACCAATTTTGTAGAATAATCATTCTAATGTGATTTTAAGTGTGAGAAGTGTAGTATTTACGCAATGATCTCAGTGTTTGTGCTATCTCAACGAATCCCTTTATCTAAAATGTGTCTCTTTACGTAAAATGGCGGTCAAACGTCAAAATCATTTATTTCATGTAAATCTTTACAGATATTTATGAATAGTCAAAAAAAAAAGTTTAACAATCTTAGAGTGCGTTTGGTTAGGCAGCTATTCATTAACAAAAGAACGACCAATATTAATTGAACTTAAACACGATGGAATGGAAATCTTAATATGTAAATTACTACCGAACCGAACACACACTACATAACCAACTGAATAGACTAGGTGGTTAGCTGATTCCATTGACCTGTCAATCATTATCTGCCATACAAGAAAGCCACTAAGGCGACCATCTTCACCGATCATATCCATGCCTTAAATATTTATTGTAAATAAAAAGTAAGTAACCAATCACATATAAGTAAAGGTATAAGGTTCGGTATTTTTATGGCATAAACACTAACTGTAAAGTCGATCCCCTCAGAGACTCCCCGGAGAAAAAGAAACGAGCAAGTAAAATCTCTAGTGCTTCAAACAAACTAAAATAGGGGAACAGCTATTGATTGACTTATGCTATATAGCATATATATAATATATATATAGTATCATACTCAAAATGCACCCCACTGATCAGCATGCGTAGAACACCCTATGGCAGATTATTTGTTACTGTACCAATGTACATAACTACACAGTATACTATTAGTATAAATTAAGTATACATAAGTAGGTAATCATCAATGATTACCTTATCCAAAGACAAAACTTATATAATGTAATGAAAATAAATTATGTAATATAAAATTATTACAATATCGGACATTATATACCTACTAAACTAGGTAGATTCTACATAATTTGTTTACTAGTTGCGAGACCTCAATTGCATATCAGGACGGTTCCAGGCGTCTTTATCGTTAAGATAGTCTTTTACACTATAGTAATCAGATTAATATGTGTTTTATACAATGTTTAAACTTTATTTCACTCAGATCTATAATGCTTTTAGGTAATTTATTAAATAACCTTATACTGTTAATGACGAAACATTTATTAGTTTTTTGCAGTCTAAACTTTGGTATATCGATTTTATCTATGTTTCTTTAGTTTAAATTATGTCTATCGTCATTTTTACTAAACATATTTAAGTTTTTCCTAACGTACAATAAATTCTCATAAATATATTGAGATGGTAGTGTCAGTACATTAATCATAGGAAAGATTTTTCGAAGAGAATCACGAGCTTTCATGTTATATATTGCCCGAATGCCCCTCTTCTGTAGAATAAATATAGTATCAATATCTGCCGCAGATCCTCACATTATAAGACCATATGTCATTATACTGTGAAAATAGGCGAAGTATACTTGTTGTTGCAACATCAGTAAATTGTCAGATTTTTCTGACTGCATATGCAGCAGAGCTCAATCTATTGGATAAAGTATTAATGTGAGCTTTCCACTGTAGTTTTGAATCGACTGTGATCCCTAAAACACAGTGGAGTCAACAAATTCCAGATCAGTACAACCTATCTTCACTGTAGCATTGATATTAGATACATTATGCAACGTAAATTTCAGGCACTTAGTCTTTTTTGCATTTAAAACTAAATTATTATTAGCCGTGAACCATTTTGAAACCATTTCCAGAGTGTCATTTGCTGCCGATAATATATTATCCTTCCTAACTAACCTAACCACCTAGTCTTACACTGGTTGGTTATGTGGTGTGTGTTCGGTTCGGTTTCTAATTATTTTATGTATACAAGAGCCTACCTAACCAAGCGCACACTTAGACCTTATACTAAATATAGTTTTTTTTTTTTTGACTATGCATAAATACCTGTAAAGGTTTACATGAAATAAATATTTTTGACTTTGACTTTGACCTACTAACTTTAAAATCATCTCCTGTACCATATGTGGAAGATCATTGATGTATACTAGGAACAGGAATGGGCCTAAAATTGAGCCCTGGGGGACACCCATCTTTACAAGGGTTCCTTCTGATATACAACCATCAATATTAACACCTTGAGTTCTATCTAAAAGGTAGGACTTTATTAGATTTAAAGCTAAATCGCGAATACCATAAAATTCCAGCTTATCTAACAAAGTTTGATCGTCAATACAATAAAACGCTTTAGACAGATCACAGAAAACGCCAAGGTGATCCTGAGTTTTCCCAAGCGCCAATTATTTCAGTAATCAATCTTGTACCGGTATTTGTTGTGTTTCTACCTTTTGTGAACCCGTATTGTTGATTATGTAACAATTTATGAGTATTATATATAATGATAATTATTTGGATCTGTCTTACTGCCGGACTTGAATATGGGAACTATTTTACTATTTTTCATAAGGTCGGGAAATAAACCTTCATTAACACAACCATTAAAAGTATCAGCGAGTACCGGTCCTATAGTAAAAATAATTGTTTCGATAGCTTTGACAGATAGCCCCAATAAATCTTAAGTTTTTTTTTATTTAACATTTTTAAGTGTTTTAGTATATCCTCATTTGTGACATGTTTAATATTAAAATTAGATGTAATTGATATTTTCATATATCGTTTTAAAAATTCTTTAGTAGTTCGTGATTTGTAATGGAATATTAGTAAAGAATTCCTCGAATAACTCCGCAACTTGTTTTTTATCTAATAACATAACTTCGTTTTGTCTAGTTGAAATGATATTTTGTCTGATAATATTTTTACCGGTTTCAGTATTAATGATTTTCCATACACACTTGGATTTATTATCTGACTGTTCGATTTTGGATCCAATGTGAATAGATTTAGATATGATACAAACTTTCTTGAATAATTTTGAATAATTCCTAACATAATTATGGAAATTTTGGTCAGATGTATATGACCTTTTGTCATATAGATCATATAGTGTATCCCTACTTATTCTAATACCTATAGTGGCCCAAGTAGCAAAATTTAATCTGTCAGTAATTTTCTTTGTTTTAATTTTACATACTTTATGGAATTCTTGATTTATAATTTTATGTAGATTGGGGTATGTAATATTTGGTTGATTAATATTATATATGAATCTGGACATTTCACTCATTAAATTTTCATTAAAATTATTAAGTATATTATCTGTTAAGGGCCTATACCTAATAATTTTATTTAAAGGTTTAATTTGAGACTGAAAGATAACTAACAAACCTTTATGGTCGGAGGGCACCCCGGTTTTAATAGAGTTACTTAAGAGAGAACAGTTAGTAAATATATTATCAATACAAGTCCGGCTAGTTGAAGTAATCTTAGTCGTTATTAACATTATGTTTATAATGCCCGGCCATTATGAAAAATATTTTGACAAAACATCCTCCATTATATTAATAAAAGTATGTAAAGCAGAGGCGGGGGGTCTGTATATGCATAGAATAATATAGGTATCCATCTCTGCGCATGAGATCTCACAAACACGTTCAAGTGTTAGTTTTACAATATCCTTCGGCTCTTTGCATTTTAGTGTATCTTTAATTAGGATAATGGATAATGATAATTAGGATGGCGGTACCCATTTTACTGTCGATTATTTCCTCCTTCACTTGACACTGGCATCACTATACCGTATGTTTGCATACGGTCATGTGGCCATTTCTAATTCTAACCTAGTCCTTTCCCTATTCCTCTGCATACTATTATCCCACTTTTACCGTACATATTCATTACTTTATAAATCTACCATATGTCATTGGCAAAATTATGCGTAAAGCGTAGAAGGCCATATAGTTAAAAAAAGAAGAAATGTTTTAGGTTAGGTTCTTATTTGTTAAATTTATTTATAATTTTAGTATTATTAGTAAATTAAAATTAATTTTAAATATATTGATTGACATTTTGAAGTGGATTAGTTTATTCCCTGAATGCTACCAAAAGTGAAAATATGAAATTTTGTATGATCCAAACACCGGTAAAGCATTTTAATACAAATAGCCTTTTTTACATTTTACAAGGTATGGCCTAGGTATATTTTTAAATAGTGAATGCCAAATTTAAGTAGTTTTAAAAGTACTTACTGTTATTATATACAAGAACAAAGTTTTAATTTATTTTATTAGGTTTTTTTTATAAGTCCATCTAGACCCATTTCTTAATATTTTTATTATTTTGAGTGCTCAGTGAGCCCAGTGCTCGTAGAGCGGGCCTAAATGATAATAAAAATAATACAAAAAAATAGTATAAGTCATTTGGGTCCGTGGGTCCAAATTTTCGGGCCCAAACGACCGACAACCCAAATTGATAAAACACCATTTTGGGCTAAAATTATATAATATACATTTTCTTCTTCTTGATTGTAACAATTTTCATTAAATTTTAAAGAAGCTTTTCATAGTATTATTAGCAGCAAGTAAATACAAGTATGTGTCACTAATATGTTTCATACTATATTTAAATTAGAATAATCATAGACAAAATCATTGCAATCTTGCTGTTAGTTCAGCAATAGGCTTATAACCTTATATTATATCCAGGGGTTGGTAGTCTGTCCTTAACTTATAAGTTGGTAACCCCAGTAAATACATGAAAACTTCTAACAATCCCATATCAGTGCTTATCAAACTGAGCTTAATTGGTTTCTGCCGAAGTCATACTCTGAGAAGCATAACTTACAGGTCTATTAGCGTCTAGTTTACTAAAGTACCTGGTTCAAACCCACCAATAGGTGTGTACCAAAGAGTTTTAATTAAAAAATGTATATACATTTGTTTGACAACACCACTATAGTGCCTCGGAGACCACGTTAAGCTGTCAGTCCCGGTTTCACTATACCAACTTGTGAAGCTGTTTTTAGATGGCTTATTGAGTCTATCCAAACATCGCAACGAGCTAGCCACTTGTTCGGTGTAGATTCATACCATCAGCTACGATGAGGTGGGATTAAAAACCCGTTCGCTAGGTACCCTGATACCATCTAGGCGGTCTCAGGCGCCGTAAGGCACCTGTGATAATATTTAGTTTACTAAAATAATTGGATCCTCCTATCTGAGCTAAACATTCATCAACAGATGGTAATTGGTGTCTAGATCTTTGGATATTTTTATTTAGTTCTGTATAATCAACACATAATCTAATATTTCCATAATCTTTAGGTTTCACCACATTCCTGCACAATAATCTGTTGACTCATTTACTTGAAAAATTACATTTTATTCTTGTAATACTTTTAATTCTTTCTTTAGTGGCTCATATAATGGTATTGCAACACTTCTACCATTAATTATATTATATGGATTGCATCACTTGTAATAGAATATTATATATATATAATTTCAAACTATTCTTTCTGCTTTCCTAAACCTTGACACAATTCATCTTATTTATTACAGTTTCTTTTATTTGATTTATAATAGTAGTAGTGGGTTCATTTATTGTATCAACTCGATTTATTATGTTTAATCTCATTTAAATTTGTATTTCCAGCTGCTTTTAAAGCTCTAAAAGTGTAATATTTTATAGCCATTTATAATGTTGTTCTCCTATGGCTGTTACATCGGCACTAGAATATATTTTAAAATGTCGGTATTATTTTGTAATTTTATAGGATCTACCTTTCAAGGATCTGAATATTCTTCTACCCTATCAACTAGTTCATCAATACTACCTAAATAATGTAAATTTTGTGTCTCATTATCCTTTTCCAATTTACAAACTTAGTTCGACGTTAGTACCTCCACATACTGTATAACAGTATGGGGAGGTACTAACATCTCAACTCTTTTACCCTTGGAGAGAGCAATTCGAGCTATTCTTATAGTAAGTACATACCGTCCTATGAGATATCCTACACCTACACCTATTGTACAGTGATTGTGATGATTGTGATGTGCTAAATGTTCGTCAACTGTTTATAAAAAAACATAATAAGTAAAATGCATTCCCAACTTTCAATTAATTTAAACTACAATGAGTCTGTAATAAATCGGAAGACTCATCTTTCTCCCTATGATGCTGCTATTAAAACTTCATTTATCAGAAAATTTTACCCCTTCCTTGGAGTATTTCTATATAATAACCTAAATAAAGATTTGAAAATTAATAATAATTAAAATAATAATAATAAATAAATTGGAATAACATGATTGTTAACTTCAAGTTAATGATTAATATATATATAAGTATGTAAGATAATATATCTATTTAAAAACGTATATATATAGGTATACACTACAGTGCAAGTAACTAAAATGATGCTTTGGAGACCTTTCATTAATTTTTAAAAATTATCATAAATATGTCTGAATTTGTTGATTAAATGCCTACCGAATAGGTATTAATGTCTACGAGAATCGAAACCAGTCTCTGAGATACAGGTATTCCTAGTTCAGTGGCTGGTTGTGCATGTATAACTATAGTTAACCTTTAGGTATTCTAAAATATGTAATTTACTACTACTTGTTGATATTATATTGTATAACTAGCTGACCCGCGCGACTTTGTCTGCGCGTTTAAATTTAACCGTTTACGCAGCGTACGCTCTTAAAAGGAAGAATTTTTCCCCGTTTTTGCAACATTTTTCTTTGTTACTCCGCTCCTATTAGTCGCGTGATGTTATATAGCCTATAGCCTTTCTCGATAAATGGATTATCCAACACGAAAATATTTTTTCAATTCGAATCAGTAGTTCCTGAGATTACCGCGTTCAAACAAACAAACAAACAAACTCTTCAGCTTTATAATATTAGTATAGATAATAATATAATATTATTATTATCATTATAATGTATTAAATTTACTTCTACTATCAATATTATATAAAACCACTTTATTATACTTACCTACTACTTATTTACTTTTGTTAATTAATATAAATGTACCTAGGTTAAGTTTAATGAAAATAAACTATTCATTCGTTCATTCATTCACGTTTTTGTATCGAATCTTGTCCAGTGACCTAGTCATGTTTCGGTTTTAGTCTGTGGGTCCACCGGTGTTCAGGAGACTACTGCATCGATTTCTTGTCGAGGTGGTAGTCTCCTTTAGGGTGCGGTTACGAAATGGGTGGTTGGATTGACGATAAGCCAGCCAGTACATTATAATAGCTTTGCTGCCGCCCATTTCGTAATCGCATCATTTAGCCGACATAGTGGGAGTGATGTTGTTTAAGAAAAACATCATCAGGTGTGCTCAACACCAGGTAGATACAAAGACACATGCCGTGCTCTAATGAAAATTAAAAAAAAAGGTAAAAGCACCTAAGTATATCTGCTTTAACACCCATAATGTACCTACATAAATTACTTACTTATTCAGTTTGTGCCATACCTGGTAATCCAGATTCTATGCCATTCAAAACGTTTGTGAAACGCACTCCAATCTTCGGCTTTTCCCGAAAATTCTCGAAGAGTTAAATTCTAAAATTCTGATGTCTGGCGGACGCCGTTTCGCCAGAATAAAATTATTGGTGTAAACATTTTGAACTTCAAACGACAACACACAACAATTCCGATCCATGGAAAATTATATAAGCACTTTTTTCTCACAGATTCTGTCATAATCTGGGTGTTTATAAATTATATAATACATATTAGTATCGTTGTTTGACCAGGGCAAATAATAATTATATGTAGGATAATTTACACATATTGCTCTGGTCACAAACTAAGCTCTAGGCTTGTACTATGTGTACCGGAAACAATAATATAACACATATTATATTTTATAAACACCCAGACCATGACAAACTGTACAGAAAAACCTACTAATATTTTTATCCATGGGTGGGAATCGAACCTACGACTTCCGGATCCAACGCCCAAGGCGCAACCACTAGTCTACGGAGGCTGTAAATGTGTGTAATGTCTTTCATATTATGTTAAATTATATTATCTGGCAGTGCTTGTTTATGCCAGGAATATATATAATACTAGCTGACCCGCGCACTTTGACCGTTTACGCAGCGCACGCAAGAGAAGCTCTCAAATGGAACACATTTTTCATTGATACTCCGCTCCTATTGGCCGTAGCTTGATGTTATATAGCCTTCCTCGATAAATGGGCTACCCAAGTGGCAAAATGTGGTCCTGTAAGCATCCTAGGACCAGATATATTTAAGTCCTATAGAAATCCTATTAACGTTTATAAGACCGCATTTGGGCGCACTTTATAGGACTATTGCGTCCTATAGTAATTTTATTACAGTCAGGTAAAGTGCAAATTGATTTTATTATTATTTTATTGCGTGCTTCTACAAGATCCTTGTATCCTATAAAGTTCTGGTACATGCCGCTACTGGTGTATTTAATCCAACAGTGTTAATTGTGATGCCAATACTAGAGCATTCATTTTTTATTAAATTTGTAATGGTGGTGTCGATTGAATTTTTATATATATTGCAACTGCAAAGTAATCTTTAATACTATTCATAATCATCAAATAGGTTGATAACTTATTGTATTTTCACTGTTATGTAAAGAAATTAACTTGTGATAAATTATTCGATGATAATAAGCATATTTTCATACGCCTTCAAAAGAAACCATAATTATTATTTGTTTATTAATTATTTATTAGTAAATACACAGATCGGATCGCCGTCCATATTGTAATGCATTTATCAGGAGCTTTACAATGTAGTTAATGCTATTATAGGATCAGTCATGGACACCATATTGTTTAAAACCGATCACTCTAGTAATAGCAAATGCAGGTCACATATAAGTAGAATCTTACCTATAGTAGTAGCAGGACGTGCAAATTTGGTGCTAGCAAACCAATAGAAGTCACGACAAAGACAAATCAATCTTTTAATATCTTCGACATATAGTAGCTCCAAAACGTTTACAGGAGAACTTTTCTTATAGAAGATAAAACGTTAACAAGAAAAAATAGTCTTATAAAATGCATTTATAGCTTTTATTTATTTTTATAATATGCATTTTAGGAGTATCACATAATGCAATCCTGTAAACGTTTATAAGACTACGTAATTGGATCGAAAGTGCTTGTGGCGCAAATACTCCCATCAGCTGCTTATATAAGATCAGTGATTTTAATCAAAGCGTTTATTAGTGTGCTATAAGATCTTTGGTCTTATAAGTAAACAATTATAAGAGAATTTTGCTACTTGGGTATCCAACACTAAAATAATTTTCAATATCCGTTCAGTAGATCCTGAGATTACCCCCTACAACCTCACAAACTTTATAATATTAGTATAGAAGAAATATTGCTACCGTCTAAATATTACATTTCATATACAACGTGTTACAAAATACCCCGTAAAAAATATAATTAATTATTTAAATAAAAATATTGTCAACCCTAGTAAGCTGTCATGTCAGGGAACCAAAATTAGTTAACAGACAGGCCTACGTATCTATTTTCATGGGCGTATCCAGGAGTTCATATCGGGAAGAAGAGCCGACCACAAGTACGAGGCGAACCGGTTCCAGATTCGGTATAAACAATGTTGCAGTTTGGCGAATTCTTCGTGACGACAATCGTCACCCTTATCACTATCGCCGTACACAGGAGCTGATACCCTCCGATTTTGCACTCAGGAGGAACTTCTGCGATTGGTACCTCAGGCAGTTACAGGAAACCCCTAATTACGTAAACTATGTTCTTCGGACGGACGAGGCTACATTCCCAAACGTGATCGTTATGCATATTTGAAAGTCCTGCTCTCAAATATGCATAACGATCACGTTTGGGCTCACGAGAAACCACATGCTTCACGTCAGGGCAGATTCCAACACAAGTGGCAGCTGAATGTATGGGCCTTTAAGTGTTTCAGCACGATGGAGCTCCGGCACATTTTGCTCGCAACGTACGAGAACATCTTAACGTTCGCTTTCCGCGAGGATGAATCGGTGAATCGGCCGCGGGGGTCCGGTGCTATGGCCTGCTCGTTCTTCGGACCTCACACCCTTGGACTTCTTTTTGTTATGTGAAGGACAGAGTGTATTTCACCGATTGCCGAGATGGAACAGCGTGTTAGATTGGTTTTCGCATCAATAACACCGACAATGGTGCGAATGCCACACAAGCCATATCCCGATGAGCGAGGTTGTGTATTGAGCAAGGCGGAGCACACTTTAAGCCGTTTCTGTAAATTTGACGTTTATTATGAAAAAGTAAGTGTTCGCTCAGGTTGTTTCGTTAGGTTAGTGCCGATTTCACTAACAATCCCTAACTCAAATAAGAATTTTGACATATTTGCTATGAAACAACTGTCCCTTAACTTAGTGCCCGATTACACCAACTCTAAGGGAGCCCTTAGAGTTGGTGTAATCGGGCATTAGTCTTTTAAATTTGTTATCGTTCTGCGAATTTGGTAGAAATGTAGGTACATTCTGCGTAGTTTACACTTGAATTTTACTGAAATAGGGTTTGCACATCAGTGAATATTATATTTTTTTTTTTAGGTATGTTATACAGCGTTACTACGGTTCTTAAATATTGTGAATGGACTCGTTATAAGGCCCCATTTAACCTCCTTTCGGCTTTACGGGGTATTTTGTAACACGTGGTATATAGGAGCATCTGTAAAAGAAAATTTACATCGTATTTTAGCGGTTCAGTCCGTCAGTCTGGTTAAACTTTGACTGATGCCATAATGATGTAAGACTTTTCAATACAAATAATTTTCTTCCGTCTGTCAGTCTATGGGTTCATTCTGTCATTCTGACCAAATTGATAAAATACAGGCTTAGTATTTTATCAGTTGAGTCCATCAGTTTGGTGAAATGACAGAATGAACCCATGGACTGACGAACGGAAGAAAATTATCATCCCTCTTATAGGGATTCACTTTCTGTGAAAAATATTAGTTTCCGATTTAGCCATATGCTGTTATCTTGGAAGGTCTGTAACTACTATGACAATTAGGTTTGGAATGTAATAAAAAAGCAAGAAATAGAAGAAAAAATCGTATATTTAAAATTCCTCTTGGGACAGTATCTTAAAATTACGAATAATATGCCACACGATTAATTAAGTTGCCATTATTAAATAATAAATTAATTAAAAATAAATACCATCGCGGGTGCCTATTTGGCTCCCGAGAGCCGTTTTAAACGGCCTTAGGGTACCGAGCGGAGGGATTAACCCGTCCTCATTTCGCCTATGGTATTCGAAGGCACGTATTACGGACGGCCGTTGGGGCATTAAGGTTCTCGAGAGTGGCGACCGCGTGCTGGAGGACGCAGCAGAGGCAGGCCCCCCACAAGATGAACCGACAACCTGAAAAAGGTAGCGAGAAGCCGATGGCTACAGGCGGCGCACAACCGGTCGTTGTGGCGATCCTTGGGGGAGGCCTATGTCCAGCAGTGGACGCGCGAAAAGCTGGTATGATATGATGATGATTCGGAGGCAACACCTAACAAGTGGCGAGCTTGTTGCGGTGTTTATGACGAAATAGCCTCGTTGTATAAAGCGGTCACCCATCCCAGGCCGGCCATGTTGTCATCTGCTTAACCTTGTTATCAGTTGCGCAGTGACTTAACCACTAGGCTGGGGCCGCTTTTTTTATTAAATAAATAAAAAATATAAACCTTTTAAGGAATTACTAAAGTACAGACGAGGAGAAGCTTTTGTGAAAATGTCAGTACATTATTTTTGTTGCCCGCGCACTATTTTACTGGTGACTCATTCCTACGGAAACGGAAGTGGTAAATAGTGGGTTATACTTCTTCCATGTTTGCACTTTAACAAAATAAATACATATAAAAAAAAAACTTAATTATTTCGCGTGGCATGGGTTGATTCTCCATTACTCGGAGCGATTACATTCTGCGAGTAAACAGGAACTACGAGTATGTGTACCAATAAAATACATTTCGTACAATACCACTCATAAATCCTTAAGGGCTCTGCAGTCGTGTTGTGAAGCCAATACAATCTTATTTCTAATATTACAACTTGACTGTTAGTCTTAGTTTAATTATATTTTTTATGTTGGTTATTGTAGGTACAAATCTTTTAGCTATAAGAAATACTTTTGTATTATTAATAATATTTAAAAAATTGTTCTTATTTCAAATAAATGATTAATATTGCCTTAAACAGCTAGATTAATAAATGCAATGACCAACAAAAATATTATTTTTAATTTTGCGACAAATGCTTATGTGAGTTTTTTTACGTTTACTTTCGAAAACTTTACTACTGCGTTAATATTTTTAACAATCAAACGCTGGCATTTTAAGTTATCAAAATGAGTATACAAGTAGTTAACTCAAATACAATAGTTAAAAAACTCACACTGTAGTGGAGTACAATACTGGAAGTACTATATTTTGTATGGGGAACGTAGACATCGCAAACGCAAATGCAGTGTCCTTAACAAATATTATCAAAATTTTCCTCACAGGAGTTTAGAATGGAAAATCAACCTTCTTATTACTATACACATTATTTACTTTCATATGAGTTGGCAGGCATTTGCTATTACAATATTTAAGTGTTACACATTAAAATACAGCAAAAGCCCACCAATTCTTTTAAGGGTGAGTTGTACCAAAGTGTCTGTTAATATAATGTAACGATTAAAATTAAAAATGGCGTCGAATGTACCAATTTTATTATGCAGTTAGACACTTTAGTACAACTCAGCTTAAAAGCTTAAAAGAGCTGGGGTGCGATTTTTGAATATCAGTGGATGCTTCAAATATTACTGAAATGTCAAAATAGTCATCGTTTTCAAAGTTCGGGTGATTACTAATATGAGAAACAAGAACGGCCATATTGAACAACAAACAATATGTTCCTTGTGTAACGTAACGCCACCACTATAGTACCTCGGAGAGCACGTTAAGCTGACGGTCCCGGTTTCACTATACCAACTTGTGAAACTGTTTATTGATGGGTTATTGAGTCTATTCAAAACATCGCGACGAGCTAGCCACTTGTTCGGTGTAGACTCATACCATCGGCTACGAAGAGGTGGGATTAAAACCCCCTCCGCTGGGTACCTTGGAGCCGTCTAGGCGGTCTCGGGTGCCTTAAAGCACCCGTGATAATATGTATGTAACGAAACGCAAGTAGCTCTTGTGAATGAGAAATTATTTGTAAGTTGGTACCGCGCGTATGACTTCCCAAAATACGACTTGTCACTGGTGATATAAAAGCCATCGCTGACATTCAACAATCGCACCCCTGGGTATAATGAGTAATGATATAAATTCCTTAAAATAAGTGCGGTATTCTGTATACATCTGATGGGTAATATAGTGAACGACTAGTACAGTTATATAATCGTTTGTCATTTTCACAATGACAACTACAGGGATGTTACAGAATATGACGCGACTAGAGCGACGGCAAAAACCTCCTTAGAGCTAAGATTACACAACGAGCGACACAAAAACCTCCTTAGAGCTGAGATTACACAACGAGCGACACAAAAAATACATTGCATTATAATGTTACTAAATATCATAAGAACGCCCATGACACAATAAGGGCGATCATAGATATTTAATAAATATAATGCTAAAGTACAACGCCATCTCGTGATCATTAATATGATATACAATAAATCCTATGATACCTCCTTGGAGCTGAAATTACACAACGAGCGACACAAAAACCTCCTTAGAGTTGAGATTACACAACGAGCGACACAAAAACCTCCTTAGAGCTGAGATTACACAACGAGCGACACAAAAACCTCCTTAGAGCTGAGATTACACAACGAGCGACACAAAAACCTCCTTAGAGCTGAGATTACACAACGAGCGACACAAAAACCTCCTTATAGCTGAGATTACACAACGAGCGACACAAAAACCTCCTTAGAGCTGAGATTACACAATGAGCGACACAAAAAATACATTGCATTATAATGTTACTAAATATCATAAGAACGCCCATGACACAATAAGGGCGATCATAGATATATAATAAATACCTCCTTAGAGCTGAAATTACACAACGAGTGACACAAAAACCTCCTTAGAGTTGAGATTACACAACGAGCGACACAAAAACCTCCTTAGAGCTGAGATTACACAACGAGCGACACAAAAACCTCCTTAGAGTTGAGATTACACAACGAGCGACACAAAAACCTCCTTAGAGCTGAGATTACACAATGAGCAACACAAAAAATACATTGCATTATAATGTTACTAAATATCATAAGAACGCCCATGACACAATAAGGGCGATCATAGATATATAATAAATATAATGTACAACGCGATCTCGTGGCCATCTAGCGGAGATATTGTTTATTTGAGGGACACAAATACCTCCTTAGAGCTGAGATTACACAACGAGCGACACAAAAACCACCTTAAGAGCTGAGATTACACAACGAGCGACACAAAAACCCCCTTAGAGCTGAGATTACACAACGAGCGACACAAAAAAATTATTGCATTATAATATTACTAAATATCATAAGAACGCCCATGACACAATAAGGACGATCATAGATATATAATAAATATAATGCTAAATTACAACGCCATCTCGTGGCCATCTAGCGGAGATATTGTTTATTCGAGTACTCGTTTCTTCTTAAAACGTTCTACTAAAGTTAGTGAATATGATATACAATAAATATAAATGCTAAATTACGACGCCATCTCGTGGCCATCTAGCAGAGATATTGTTTATTCGAGTACTCGTTTCTTCTTAAAACGTTCTACTAAAGTTAGTGAATATGATATACAATAAATATAAATGATAAATTACAACGCCATCTCGTGGCCATCTAGCGGAGATATTGTTTATTCGAGTACTCGTTTCTTCTTAAAACGTTCTACTAATGTTAGTGAATATGATATACAATAAATATAAATGCTAAATTACAACGCCATCTCGTGGCCATCTAGCGGAGATATTGTTTATTCGAGTACTCTTTTTTTCTAAAAACAATATACCAGTAATAATAATACTAGTATGTAGGACAAATTACACATATTGCTCTGGTCACAAACTAAGCTCTAGGCTTGTACTATGTGTACCAGAAGCAACGATATAATTTATATTATGTTTTATAAACACCCAGACCATGACAAACTGTACAGAAAAAGCGTACTAATATTTTTTGCCCTGGGTGGGAATCGAACCCACGACCTACAGAGGCTCTCAATAGTACTGAATATTAAGAATACATTATGTGGTAATATTTACAAACATTCATACAAAATTGAGTAAAATTTAAAAGGGCAAATTGGCCCAAACTGGACAATTACAACCAGTTTTATCTTATTACAAAGGTGTCTCTGAGAAGACAATCGTCACTTTAGCCGGCAACCTTAAAATCAATAAATGTCAATGATTATTTTTGTAATTGTAAACAGATCATTACACTATTTTCTCATATCGATTAGCCGCCGTGGTAACAATTGTCTACGCAAAAAGTCTAGTCCAATAACTAATAGCCTATTGAACAACCTTTTAGTAACCGATTATTTTATAAAATTGACCAGATTTTTTCTTATACTAATGTAACTATGTTTTTATTAAAACATACATAATTTTATTAATTAGGAATTATCTTGACTAAGACTGGATAATTCAATTCTTCCTTAATGTTAAGTTCACTATTTTAAATAATCATATTTAAATGCGTTTATAAAGGACAAATAGACACTTTACCAGGTGAGTAATTAAGGGAAATATCTTAAGGTATGTTTAAGTACGCTTCCTTAGGCGACTAAAGGTGTCTTACTTACCCCAAGTGGATAAAAAAGTTGTGTGCTTTATAATTGGTGAGCATAGGACCCCTAGAAATTACATGTAATGTTAACTAGCAGTTAATCCATATTCAAGTAAAACTGTTACCTACATCCGACGTACGATTTTGACATTATTCGTTATTACATTTTTGTATAACCCAGCCTAAATTTCTCGTATGAGTTTATTATTAAATAATTAGGAATAAAAAAAATCTAATCTGGGTTCGACCTCAGAGTTATATGAAGGGTTCGACCCACTTTATTTCCAAGCTTTAATTCAAACATTTTGAAATCTTAAGTTTTATAATAAATTATGTTATACAATATAAAAAGATAAAAAATTCGAAATAAAATTGGGTAAAATTAATCTTACCGTGATATCACAATACTTTAACCTAAAATAAACTTTTATATAAAATTAAATAAATCACTTTCACTTAAATTATGGCAAATCTGTTTATAAAAAACCTAAAAATAATATAACTTATATAATAAAATAATTAATTATTTTTAAAAAATCACAAGCAAGAATGTTTAGTTTCGACTTGTTTTTTATTTTTTTATGTTGTGTTTTTATATTTTTAGAACATTTGAAAACCTCGGCACAATTATATGTATTAAACCTATCGTAGATAATAGGTGGTAAAGTTCACAACACATTTATGCTAACACTATATACTTAGGTAAGTTTATTTTATTAGAATAAAATAATGATAAGAAACAGCGTGCCGTATATGAGTTGCAGAGGTGCAGATCAGTCGACGCGTACCTTTGAAGTAGGTACTCTCATATTTATACAAAATTTATTACAAAAAAGCTTCAAAAGCAGTTTTCGTGTATAAATACATTTATTAAAAATTCTTCAAAAACATCAGCTTAAAGCTCTGATGACGACACTTTAGTTTGACACGAAAACAATTTTTTTTCGCTTCAAACCTAATAAATCCCTATTGATACTTTGTAAAACAATATTGTAACTATCTTGGCAGCAATCTTCTCCACTCAGTTATATTAAGATCTAAATGGTATCAATAACAACAATTAAAGCGAAAACTGCATATATTATTTTTTTGTGTCGTTTTATACATATTATTCAAGTAATTAATTATCTTAACCATTTTAGTAACGTTTACAGAGATTAACGGCCGGGTTTCTGAAAATTAAAAGCATTAATAATTGACAGATTTTCATGAAAATTGTCAATAATATTTTCAAAAGCTACTTGTAAATGGGTTATTTTTTACTATTTGAAAGTTATGAAATATTTAAAATTTTCGACAAAACAGTGTTGTTTATTAAGTACCCGTAATTCAATTCATTCTTTGGTTTAACCATTTCCCATCGAGTTGTTTTGGCGATGTGCTAACGACGTTGAATAGGTATTGCCATTACACTTAAATAAAGTCATCAGATTGCTGCCAAGTGAGACAATGCTGTTATGTATCCTTGGATTCTCCGTGCAAGTGTCGGGTCGACCGCGGGGTTGGGAGAGTGAACTGCAATGTTCTATACCAACTCTCTCTTCACTGCCTTCACTACCCTCTTTACCCAAAACTCTACACGATCTTGTCAGCGTTATCAGAAACGTATTCCATAAGATCCTACAAATGACGATGCTGAAATACTCTTTCACCAACTTCCACTGTATAGTAAAATTCTTTATACAAGTTATTCCCGAATTAGCAAACACCTCAATAACACTAATTAGCTTATTATTATAAGTTACATCAAATTTTAGTCAAATCGGCTAAAAGTTGTATCAACGTAAGGAAAAAAAAATCTCTTAGGGGATTTTATTTTCAACTTTTTAACGCTTTTTCCCCTTGCCCAAGTGCTTAAACTTATGACGACGTGACCCCGAGCCCCGGTTCCCAAGGGGTGGTTGTACAACGCTACTCGCCAAACGTGGCGCAGTGCCTGAACCTGCTGGTGAATTGGTTTCCATTGGAGCACTAAAAGGGTTAGTAACGCCTGACGTACTAGCGCCTGACTCACTTGGGGCCCATGGTGCTCTTATAGAGCTAGATCCTAAAGCACTTGTAGAACCTGAACTACTTTTGGAGCCAAAAGTATTTGCAACGTCAAAAAATCCTGTGGGGTCTGTAACGCTAGAAGCTGAAAATCTTCTAACTCCTATAACCCTTGTGGTGCATGTAGCACGTGGTGTACTAGCAATTCCTGAAGTACTGGCAACAGCAAAATTATTGTCATCACAAGTGTTTGGATTTATTAAACCACTGGAACCTCCTGGGGAATATCCTGAAGTACTCCAAGATCGCTGCAGCCCTGAAGTACTGGGTCCGTCTGAAGTACTTGTAGATCGTTGCAGCCCTGAAGTACTGGGACCACCTGAAGTACTTGAAGATTGCTGCAGCCCTGAAGTACTGGGACCGTATGACATACTCGAAGACGGCTGCAGCCCCGAAGTACTGGGACCGTATGACATACTCGAAGACGGCTGCAGCCCCGAAGTACTGGGACCGTATGACATACTCGAAGACGGCTGCAGCCCCGAAGTACTGGGACCGTATGACATACTCGAAGACGGCTGCAGCCCCGAGGTACTGGGACCGTATGACATACTCGAGGACCGCTGCAGCCCCGAAGTACTGGGGCCGTATGACATAGTCGAAGACCGCTGCTGCCCCGAAGTACTGGGTCCGTATGACATACTCGAAGACCGCTGCAGCCCTGAAGTACTGGGACCGCCTGATGTACTTGACGGTTGCTCCTGCCCTGAAGTACTGGGACTGCTGGAAGTACTGGAACTGTCTGAAGCACTTGAAGGTCGTTGCATACCTGAAGTACTGGGGCCCTTCATAGTACTAAATCCACGCGAAGGTCGTCTCGAACCCTTTGGTCCCTTACCCTTAGACCATACGTTACTTGGGCCAGCCATGTACAGCGACGGTATCACGTAGCGCTAAAGAAAAATACACATATTAAAAATTATGGAACATATTTATTTAATGGATTAGAAATAAAGAATCTGTAAATAAAGTACAAACGATTGCTGAATACTAAAAAGTCTAGATAAAGCACCAGTAAATTAGGCGATATTATAATTACGTATGATTTGAAAAAATATTTATTTGAAGTGGGTACAGTCGAGCTCAAAATTATATTAATATTAATATCCAAAAATAAATGACCGTAATACAGTCCATAAATATGTGAACAATCTAATATATGTGACATCATTTTTAAAATATGTTAACTTTAGAGACGCATAAAATTGTGAACAGTTATCTTAAAATTTGCACAAACAAGGATTCTAAAATATATATTGATGATACTGTGCTTTTTGCATCCATAGAGCAAGAGCTTTAATCGCTTGTGAAATATATAAAATATGTATCTGCGTTTAAAGAGGTCATCGTATGAATGCGGATATAACTAATTATTACATAATAACTTACATTAAAAAATAAGGAATACGAGAGATTCAGTGTGAGAGACAGAATCAGTGAGAAAAAAAAGAAAATCTTAAAAGAAGCACAGCAAGATATACTATGGAATTTACAATATAAATTTAGATATTTCAAGGAGCAAACGTTGTCTTGAGCACCGACTGTGGATCTGGGCTGTAATATATATTTTTAAAGAATGTTTTGTAATCTTGCTGCTGTTACGAATAATAAAGTTTTTTTTTCTTTCTATGCGTACACGTCACGTATCTTTAAACTTTTTATCTCAATTCTCGTCTACTTATCATTTAGCAGCCTAAGAACTTTTATTTCAAAAATTTATTTAAATATAAAAATATATAAAAGTACATCTGGAATTTCCTGGAGAATATTTTTATGGTCACTTAATTTTGCTAATTTACTGTCATTGATTTCGGACGCGAATAAAACGGTATTCTTCTAGAGAGTAAGAATATGCATTTCTAAAATAATCTTGAAATTAAATATTAAACGATGACGTATTTATCGCGATGTTAGCGTTCCCTATAATAAGCTATTGCATTTCACATATTTTTGTACAATAGCTGTAGATGAGACAATTATGTTGAATGTTGACATAATGACTCGGTCTACCAAATTTAATTGAATAAATACACTGTTAATTATATTATGCACTGTTAACGAACCCGACTGTACCTAACAAAAGAAATGGTTTGTCAAATAATTTTAACAGGTTTACAATAAAATTTATTGACTTGCGTATCGTGGACCTTCCAATTTGGTATATTAATTTACATAGTAGTACAGATTATTCTGGTATTTAATTAATAAATACTTACGTTAAGGAGATACGACGTCATTGGCGTCCTCGCGCAGATGAGTAGTTGACTGTCATAAGTAAAAGCCAAGGGAAGGATCTTCCGGTACCTTGAAATAAAATAAAGATGTTACAACTTAGAACATGGGCGTAGCCAGGGGGAGGGTTTTGGGGGTTTAAACCTCCCCCCCCCCCTCAAATGTTTGGAAATAGATAAATTTGTATCGGGGAGCCATTACGGGGCGCGGTAGGTTGTTGTAGGTTGTTCAGGATTCACTCAACAATTACTGAACTTTCACCTATAGAAAATGAAACCGTGGGCCTGCACGACGATAATCGTATCAAACAAATAAATTCCATTATAGAAGGGCGTTTCCGTGGAAATGTAGGTCTTTCAGGTCAACCTGGGTCAATCAATACGAGATGTACGACTATGGGCTTCTGCACCTGCGCTTTAACGCATTGTGTACAACACTTGTTACGTGAAAATACCTATCGAGAATTGGCTTTATTGTAATAAATATAAGGTCTAGTATATATTTTTTTTAATAATTTAGTTGATGAATGTATATAAAATTATACTAGCTTTGCCTGAGCTATGTACAGGATTCCTTAGTATCGTAGTTTGGTCGGGCTTTTAATCGGTATGAAGGCGTATGCAAGTACTTATTATACTATATTTTTACAATACATTAGACCTACGGATATAACGCCAAAAGCGCAACCACTAGTGCACGGATAGAACCGAAGTAATATACACTATATCCTTGCCAGGATCCCAAACTATTCATACACCAAATTTCATCAAAATCGGTATAAGCAAGAAAATGTAACAAACATATTTACTAGCGCATATATAATATAAGTATGGGATGTTGCGGGCACCAACTAGTTATTAAATAAAGTATTAAAAAATATAATATATTTTATGAAACTTACTTATGAAAAGGCAGAAATATCGGTCCTAAGTTCGGAGGACTGTCTATATCGTTGTGTTCTTCTGCCATAGTTATATTATAGTTGAGGGTGAGAGAGAATCCGTTTCTGACGGGTTTGGGGCAGGCCGAGTATAGAGCCACATTACCTTTGTTAGGCTGAAACATGAAACACACACACTGACTTTAAGGCACTTCAGGAAAACAAATCAATAAAACTAATATTATAAAGATTTTATTGTTATGTTCCGGATAAACTTTTATTAAATGTAGAAACATTTTATTGACAACACAAGTGAAACTGGCTCGGAGAGCAGTCAAGCTGTTGGTCCCAGATTAACCAACCAACTTGAAAAACTGCTAATAGGTGGGTTATTGAGCCTATCCAAATATCTTGACGAGGTGACCACTTATTCTGTGTATACCAGAATGCCATCAGGTGAGAATAAAAACCTCAGGGTACCCAGCGACCCTGAGACTGTCGAGACGGTCACATATGCATATACAAGGCTACCTTGGCGGTCGCATATGCATATTCACATTAGAACTCTATCCAATTAATTTATCTCAAACAAGAGTATTAATTAATTTATACAGGTGACTTAGAAAAGTTGTACTTTGGGCCTCTACTGATCAAATCAAAACCCTTTTCCCAAAGAACCCTGTGTCGCAAATTAAAAAAAATGGCTCCTCCATACAAACTAGTAATGTTAAAATAACCATTTGTATGAAGTAGCCAAATATTTTTTTCATTTCCGATATATGGTTTAATGGGAAAATATTTTTTCATTTGATCAATAGAGCCTTATATTAGCCCAAAGTAAAGCCTTCCAAAATGATCATGTTTAAATAAATAATAATCTTGTTAGATACAAATTAATTGGACGGAGTTCTTATGTGAATTCGTATTTTTTGTTATTGTGTGTATCTCAATTTACCTTATGTACCAACATATAGTCCCCAGAGTTAATTTCTGTCAAATAGTTCAACACGGCGAACAGGATGTGGGTGGCGCCATTAATCAATTCGCCATTCGGACTTAGGTCAAAAAGAGTCAGGTAGTCATACGTGACAATTTCGCCTGTTTCAGTGTCCACCCGAACTGAAATAAAATAAATTAACTTAAAGTTTCATATAGTTGTGATATTCGTTAACATAAGATTAATCTTATGTTAACGAATATTAAATGTCATCTTAAACTTGCTAGAAAAAAGAATAAATCACGACATTTCTAATTCAAGATTATGCTAAAATAAAAATACATACATATCATCACGGGTGTCTTACGGCGCCCGAGACCGCCTAGACGGCCCCAGGGTACCCAGCGGAGGGGTTTTAATCCCACTTCGTCGTAGCCGATGGTATGAGTCTACACCAAACAAGTGGCTAGCTCGTCGCGATGTTTTGAATAGACTCAATAAACCATCTATAAACTGTTTCACTAGTTGGTATAGTGAAACCGGGAGCGGGACCGACAGCTTAACGTGCTCTCCGAGGCACTATAGTGGTGTTGTAAAACCAATGTACATATTTTTTTTAATTAAAAACTCATAGGTACACACCGGGATTCAAACCAGGGACCTAAGTGTTTTTAAGTCCAAGGTCTAACCAACTCGGCCACCACATATATAAAAAGAAAACCCAAAATGATTTTCAGAATTTATACTTATTATCTTTAATAATCATATAAATAAAGAGTATTTTTTCTTGTCTTACCATTTAATAGTTTTGCATTTTTTCTCAAAAACAAGGACAAAGCTAGGCTTCGAAGCTTGTGTACATTCTGCACAGTGCCGCCTAACTGCAACTGGTATTCAGGAATTGGCTCTATGATATATTCTTTACCATTCATCTAAAAAAATACATATTAAATTTATTAGTCAAAAAATAAATAACACACTATGTGTTACGACGACGGTCATAAGATATAATTAATAAATTATTTGTTAAACAAAATCTGACGAGCTTAATGCCTTAACTATGAAGTAACCTTAGGAAGATCGTCAAAGTAATAGTCTAAAAATAGCATTTAAACTAAACTTATTCAAATATTTTTATTATACAAAACATAGGTTTTTTTTAAATACATTTAACCATTTTCTGACTATCATCCCTGCAATCTATATAAGGAATAATAATAATAATAATAATAATATGTAAGACAATTTACAAATATTGCTCTGGTCACAAACTAAGCTCTAGGCTATGTGTACCAGAAGCAACGATATAATACATATTACTTTATAAACACTCAGACCATGACAAACTGTACCTACAATTATTTTTTGCCATGGGTGGGATCGAACCCACGGCCTCCAGATACAATGCCAAAGGCGCAACAATTAGTCTACGGAAGCGAATAAATAAGAAATAGTTTCCTATAGCAGTTTGTTTTTTTAAGTCCTTCTCTATGTAAGTAGTAATTTATTTTGTTCTTTGTAATTATGAAATTTAATATAGTTAGCTAAAATACTACTTAGCTAAAACTAAATTCTTAACTAAAAGATAGTTCTAAACTAAAATATAATATAATTTAATAGTATTTTACTAGCAATGTATTTTTATACAATGTTATTTTTTTACAATGTTATTCTTATATCACGCGACCGTAACTGTTTTAGAAATGATGAATGTAATATGTAGAATGTAATCACAATTGTATAGAATGTCAAAGCTATATAACAGCAGTGTTGGAATGCAATCGCATGACGATGAAAATTAATACTTACTTGACATTTATGTGCGCAGTGGATAATAATGTCCACGCTGTAGCCTTCGTAGGTAAGAGTCCATTTTCTGAACGTCCTATGACAAAGTTTCTTCGTGGTAGAACCTAGAATATTACAAAAATATCAGTATAAAACTACACTGTCGTTGTACTTTGAAAGAAAGGTTGTACTTTGAAAGAAAGGTTGTACTTTGGGCTATTATGAGGCTCTACTAATCAAATCCAACAACTTTTCCCATGGAGCCATGTCTCACAAATGGAAAATATTTTTGCTTCCCCATACAAATTGGTAATTTTAACATTACTAGTTTGTATGTAGTAACCATTTTTTTCTCATTTGCGATACATAGTTCCATGGGAAAAGTTGTTAGATTTATCAGTAGAAGCTCATATTATCCCAAAGTAGGTTGTACTTTGGGGTAAAATAAGGCTCTACTGCCAATATAAATTGGATAATTGAAGCCTATTAATATTAAAAGAATGGGGTTCCAAAACTAATGTATTATTAACATTCCGTTTAAGGCATAAAAATTAAATAAAAGTTTTTATATAATTTTAAACACCTTCAAGCGGAATAAAATTGCGTTTTAATTTGCCCAAAAATTGTTTGTAAAGTAAAGTAAAAGTGTTTATTTCAGATAATAAAGTGATCACAAGTGTAATGGTTGTCTGGCTCATATACTAGGAAAACCTGTGCTATGGGTGCTTGTAAACATTTTCTTCATATATTCTTTAATGTGTGACAATGACAGAATAATATAATCGATCTATTTTCCACCATTACCAAATTGTGGAAGTTTCAGTGAAATAAACACCGCTCGCAACTTGTTCGGTGTTGAATCGAATACCATAGATGGAACCCCCTACACTACGGTACCCTAGGCGCCGCAAATCACCCGTGATAATAAATAGATAGGCAAGAGGAATATTGCTAGAAAAATAAATAGCACTCAGTAAATTAAAGCAATTTAATTTGTTTCGAACAAATAGCTGGAACCTTTCAGGATTGTTTTATTTTGCATGCAGGTGCTGCGGCCCCTAGGACGGGAGGAATTAGGTCACGAAATTCTAGGAAACTGCAAACTTTGTTATGTTTGCGACTACTTGTATAAGACTTAACCAGGCTTCTGTTGTTGCAATGGTCGCAGTTTATACCATAAATATATTTTAAATCTTATTATTTTCTGATATAGTTTTATATTCTTACTTAAGATTCTAAAATATAGGCAGTAACTAAATATTTATCTTATTTATTAGACTTTTATTATTAAACTGAATTATGTCATATAACGGTTAAAAAAAAACTAAATACCTCGACAGGTGCAAATAAGCATTTCTTGATCTGCCGAGGGCTGTCTCTCGATTTCTTCCAGTCGAGGTCTTTTAGCAGGTTGAATCATTTCGTCGTCAGCAGACGTATCATAGAGTTCTGAAAAGAAGAAAAATAATAACTGTATTTATATAAGTAATAGATATGTTGTGGCTAATTGGTACAGTACCAATATTTTGACAGCCTCCGTAGACTAGTCGTTCCGCCTTTGGCGTTGTATCCGGAGGTCGTGGGTTCGATTCCCACCTATGGCAAAAAAATATTAGTACGTTTTTCTGTACAGTTTGTGATGGTCTGGGTATTTATAAAAATATAATATGTATTATATCATTGTCTCTGGTACACATAGTACTTAGCCTAGAGCTTAGTTTGTGACCAGAACAATATGTGTAAATGGTGCCTACATATACTAATATATGTAGACACAATGTGGGGTAGCAGCAGTAGTCCCCAATACGATGTCCACGTTTCTTATAACCCATAATGAAGCGAAAGTCACATTCTTACGTGCTTGAATGGTTTGTTTATTTGAAAACGACTAAACTTAACTGTACAACAACGAAATTATTTTTTACAAAAAATAAAAAATCCTCTTCAAAATTTATCATCCTCTTACCTCGACACTCAGAACTGGACAAAGGACTAGGAAAAAAAATTAGGAATGGCAATATGACCGTATGCAAACATACTGTACTTTTGCCAGTGTCAAGTAAAGAAGAAAAAAATGATCGACAGTAAAATAGTTACGACCGTTTTACCAAAGATTATGGAATTATTTAAGATAACACAAACACAGATCACCACGCTAAATGCTACCATTCTCGCACTTCACAACGAACCTTATTCTACAAAATTGGTATATTTTTGCACAGTAATATCTTATATAATTTAATATGAAATATATAACATAAACACGCGTCTACAGTCTTCAGGCTACGCTAAAAGACACTCTCAATTTAACGGTCTGGCAACTTTTGTGCCAACGCTTAAAATTTCTTTGTGTACATTATGAATCTAGCTCGAAATTGATTTCTGAGTTTTATTCTGACCCAAATAATATATCGTAACGTTATTGAAAATTAATCAACCATATCCGGCCATAACCTATTTAGATATTTAATAACAATTTTAGCTCTATTTAAGCAGGTAGTATTTTATTTCTATAATTAACTGCATATTTAAAAAAAAATAAGGTAAAATCATTTTAAAAATTGCCGTTATTCATTTAATAATTTAGAAATAATATTTACGCCGTTCTTTTGAAATTTGTAGTGTTATATTATATTGCCAGTACGTCTTTCTGTTAAGATATGCTTATATACAGAGTGTTCAAGAAATTTACAAATTACCACTGAAAACATGAAATTACAGTTTTTATATGTAAAACATATTTTGAGTTTAGCGTCATTGAATGAATTCCTAGAATCTTCGCATCTAGGTTATAAGTTATTTATAGACTAGGTCACAGCTTTATCGATTCAGTGGACGGTTTTTACGCATGCGCTATAAACCCCCAAACAGGCGATACTACGCCTTAACCTAAATAAACTGGGCATGCGCTAAGGCCCCGCAATATGTTGATGACGCACGTAGTAGTTTCATGTTATGCAATCCTTTGTTTTCGATATTTACCATAACGGTAGCCTTTCGGGGCCCGAGACCGCTTACACGGAATCTTGGTACCCAGACGTTGGGGTATTTTACCCACCTCCTCATAGCCGGTGGTATCTATTTATTTATTCTTTTACAACAAATATGTTATAAACCGGTGTGGCGGTGTTTGGATAGACTTAAGAGTAGTAAGGCGTATTAGGAAAATAAACAGGTGAAATAAAAGATGACTCTTATAAAGCGTGCGAGTGAGAAACAAAACAAAATCTCGCGCAGAATTCTTAGAAAAAAATAGTTTTTTGCCTAACATTCAAAATATTTAGAATTTTACAAAAACGCTAGACCATGCACTAGATTTTAAAAATATACATAATTTATTAAAAACATGGCTAAGTAATCTGCTCTATAGGAAATATCGATAAAAAATGGAGGACACTTTGCGATTTTTTTCTATCGAGGCAACTTTATGCTATTACGTTTTTTAAAGAGCCAGTTACTTCTAAATATCTTGTATTATTACTATGTTCTTTTAATATATTTGTTGGGTTTGGGACATTCTCGTAATCGGAGATCTAGATATCTGATTTGCTTTATGCGGCCCCTTAATAAGCCATCTATAAACAGTTACACACGTTGGTGTAGTGAAACTGGGACCTACAGCTTAATGTGCTCTCCAAGGTACTATTATGGTATTGACAAACAAATGTAAAAATAAACTATTTTTAAAAGTATAGTCATCATAGTCAAATACCACAACAGCAAAACATTTTTTTTAAGAGTCGATAGGTTTTTTTTTAATTTCCATTGTTTGGCTCACCCTGTAGTTAGTATTATGATGCCTATTTTCCTGGGCATGCGCGAGGACCCACAAAAGCGACATCTATTAGTCTACCTAGGTAAAATCTAGAGGAAGTAATTCCATTTTACGCCGCCTGCTTTAGTGTGGAATTTACCCGCTGGGAGCAATTGCATCGAAATAATACAAGGAACCTCGGATAGAGGTCGCTTATATTAACAAAATAATACGAAATTTTCTCACTAGGTGGAACTTGTATACTAGCATAACTAAATAATTTAAAAAATCTGCAATAAATACCAATCAATGCATCGAGGTTTCTGTTATTCTGTGCCTATTATACCGACTTCCATATTGTAAAATAGTATATCTGCTATGGGGTGTACTATTCATGCTTTTTAGTAGGATGAGGGTAAATATTAGCATAAGTAAATAACTATGCTCCTCTGATGGTACGGTACGCGAAAACGCCAATCTTTCCAACGTTAACTTTTTCTCCAGAGTATCGGCAGCAGTCAGTGTTTGCGTCTTAAAAGATCCTAATATATGAATATTATTAATAATACTATATATACTAGCTGATCCGCGCAACCAGCGTTGCCAGATAGGTTTGCCCAAATTACCTTACAAGTGATTTCAAAATTAACGTACCAAATTTTCGAAATCTGTTTTTTATTTTTCATATTATAAATAAATTTATCCTGCTCGATTACTAGTTATGAGCAAAAAAAAATACTATACCAAACGTTAAATTACCGTACATTTTGTCGAATATTTTAAGTATTTTCTTTAAATTACCGTATTTTGCCGTACGGTAATGAATTGCGATAGATTACCAACCCTTAAATACGGTACATGGCTGTAGCGTGATGTATGTACTCTATAGCCTTCCTTGATAAATGGGCTATCTCGGCCACCGTAAGGCATCCGAGATGATATTGACTTTTATTTAATCTTATAATAGATGTTTGGAGCATAGATATAGTCTGTTAGGTTGGTCGTCTCGGTGGCACACTATCGAAAGATCAATAGAACCAGCTAACCACCTAGTCTCACACTGGTTGGTTGTGTGGTGTTTGTTCGGTCTGGTTGCTATTTATCTTAGTGTATGTGTGAGAAGAATGGCGGCCTAATTAAGCACACACCTAATACGATATATAGTTTATTCTTTACTTTGTATAAATGCCTTACAGGCATTTATACATTATTATTATTATTATTTTACTTTTACTAATTTTATTTAAATAAATACAAAATATAAATAAGTAAAATTAATAAAAAATAAAACAATACCTAAATTAAACTAAGTAAAACAAATCCTTAAATGGGATACCACTTGACAGAGTACCTATAACACTGGGAGCATTGCCACGTTGGATGGCAATGCTGACTTTTTGTTTGAAGTAGTTGTGGCATTTGGGGTCTCCAAATTCGGAAAATACACGTTTCCGAGGTCATAGAGAAATTATTTGGCCTCGGGACCGAGTGTTCCTGAAGTTTCGATACCAAAAGCCACAAACTTGTAATTTTGGGTCAGGATACTTCAACCGAACCAGGGACCAACGAGGAGGCCGAAATATTTGACTTTGCATATGTATCTCTACGCATCCAAAATTAGGGATTTTTCATTGGCCCACGGCATCATCGTCAGGCGCCTGCCGCCTGCCGTCGACACCAGGAGGCTCAAGAACAGAGTTACATAATGCATATCCGTTTTCGATGTTATCATATGGTCTAGTAATGTATCCTAGTAGTATGATGTGTCCAGCGGATTTCCTCTCCTTTGAAGATCATTGCAGTGGTAGCACGTGTGCCAGGTTCTGGTCTGCACCCTAAGGACCTGGTTGAGCAGGAGGATAGCCGCTGGACACGCATAGTTTAATAATTATGTTCAAAGCAGAGGTCTCCCAAAATCGTCGGATAGACTGGCGCGGACATCAAAATGGTTTATCTGCTATGGGGTGTTCTACTCGTGCTTTTCAGCAGGATAAGGGTAAATTATCATATGATATGATCATAAGCTAGTAAATAAGCATATCTCCTGATGGTCAGTACACATATGTGGAACCCCAGAGTTTTTTACTTGCTGGTACCTTTTTCTCCGGGGTGTCTCTGTGGGCCAACATGCGGTTATTGTTGCGCTCTGAATGATACATTTATGTTAATTATTACTTACAGTGGATATTTGGGGCTTGGTTGGGCTCATGCATACACAAAAATATATAGAAACCAAACCGAACACATCACACTGTTAGGTTGGTCGCCTCGCGCTAAGGTGCCATAGCAGGGCAGATAACGATGGACAGGTCAATGGAACCAGCTAACCACCTAGTCTTACACGCACTGGTTGGTTATGTGGTGTGTGTTCGTTTTGGTTTCTATTTATTTTTGTGTATGCATGAGCCTAACCAAGCGCACACTTAGACCTTATACTAAATATATATTATTTTGTTGATTATGCAAATACCTGTAAAGGTTAACATGAAATAAATATTTTTGACTTTTGACTTTATTTTTTGTCAAACACAATTTCAAGTCATCGTCAAGCAGTTTAAAGGGTACGCCGAATTATGTCATTGAGGGCATTATGACGAGGAATACAACCAGTGCTATTATTGCAACTAAGAGCATGATAGCCCAATTTATCTATAAATATTTTTGACATTTGTTTTGAAATGTTAAAAATAATTTTAAAGTTAACCATACGAGTATGTTATGTATACTTTAACTAGCATTTTCACGCGGTTTGGCAAGTATTAAAAGGTTAAAGAAATTATTTTTACAACACAAGTAGGTAAACTGAAATCAATTAAAATTAAATCTAAATAGTAATATTAATACGAGGCTCTCGACGCGATTTTAGACTCTCTGTATTGTCGTTTTCCACGAAATATTAATATTTCTATCAGTGCGAGAACCGCAAAGTTGCTCCCAGTTTTTCTTCGGGAGTTACTGCTATTTGAAAAAAAAAGCAAGATGCTCGTACATGTAACGAGCATCTTGCTTTTTAGGTATTACTAAAACCAAAAGGTTATCAAAACACGCATCTTTCATGTGAAAATAATTTGCATAGTCCTTATTCTCTTTTGAATCCCATATATCAACTAATAAGTTTATATGGGCATAAATTTTTTAACGGCAATTTTTCACCCAATTCTTTTTTTACACTATATTCGCTTAACTTCGCAATCCCAATTCTAATTCAGGCTTTTCTTTTATGCGTATCCATATTATCTTGTGTGAATTAAAACGTGTAGGTATTTTCTGTAATAAATCTTGAGTGACTGACGATTAGTCAGAATGAACATTTAATGGCGTCCAAATGTTGAATAAATTCCAAATTCCATCAGTTATTCGTCATTGGAATTGATTTACGTTTGCATAAGCGTATAATCGACACCTATGTTCAGACCCAGTTTATTATAGTAATAAAAAAATACCATCCAACACCTACGACCTGTAACCACACACGAAAAAAGTTTTTAAAAAAAGTTGTCGGGCAACCATACACGGTGGTCGAGTTGGTTAGACCTATTGTTATTATATTTTAATTAATGGCGTCTACGCGTTACGCGTAATTTCGCCAATGTCAAGTGGGTAGTTTTAAATTCTTCATATTATTTGTGACAGAGGGATATTGGGATGGAAAGAATTTGGAAAGTACTAGGGTAGAAAAAGGAATGGCAACATGACCGTATGCAGACATACGGTATAGTCCTGCCAATGTCAAGTGAAGTAGAGGAAGAAAACCAACGATAAAATGGGTACCGCCATTTTATCGTTGGTTAAGGGATTCATTGAGATAACACAAACACTGAGACACTGCGTAAATGCTACATTACTCACACTAAGATCACAACGGAATGCTTATTCTACAAAATTGGTACATTTTTACACAATAATATCCTATAAACTTATCTATGAAAAATATATCAGAAACACACAACTACAGTCTTCGGGCTACCCTCAAGGAATCTCCTGGACCTAACACTTACAGTTTTTACGTTAAGCTGTCAGTCCCAGATTCACTATACCTACTTTGACCACTTGCCATGGGGCATTAATGGCTTTCTTCCACAGCTTTATGACTCAGTTTATTCATATGATAAAATAATATGTAATTTATTTATATTGTAAACTGACTACCCATAGCATGTCTACCAATACCATACTGGGAGTGTGGGGGCCAGACACACTTTAATATTTTCTAAACATGTTATTCTTTAATAAATATACTTTTTTTTGTATAACGTGACAAATAAAGATTAAAAACAATAGAAAGGCTATGTAAAAATAACGTCAAATAAATGAGAGAAAAGCAATATACTATATTTTTAAACAACCTAACACTATTAAAATACCTACATAACAATAGTTTTGTTAGAGACAATGCAATAGTATGGAAAATCACCCTTAAAAAATTTTACCTCTTCGTCTTTTATTAAAATTAAGACACCTGTCAATTTATTTTGCTGGACGCCGAAAAACACTCGGAGTGATACATATATTATATTTGATTATTCTCACCTAAGTTCTTAAACATGTCCGCTATAGCGTTATGTTCCTCCGAAGTCGGGGAGACTAGGGTTTTCTTTAGTTTCTTTGGTTTGGATGAATTTTCGTCCGTATCATTGCCATGGGACCTGGAATTTGAACAAAATATAAATGTATAATATAAATAATTTTGTTAATGTTACTTAATATATATGTATAAGTGAGAAGTGTGTATGAATGTATGATTGCAGATCTTGTTTTGACCAATAATTAAAAAATTGCCTGTTTATTAAAGTTATAGACTGTAACAAGGTGTAACAAAATGTCACGACAAATAGGGACATTTCTCGCTTAGATATTTTCGATAGTTTAATTAAAATAAAGAATAAATCACAAAATAGTAGCCTAAGATGACAAATCTCTTATTTTCATATTACAGGAATGGTGAATTTCACTATGAAAATAATTTTATTTTACTAGGTCAAGTAATTAACTGTTACTCATATATCTATAATATCGTAGATATTGAAGTGAATCAGTAACCAAAAGCGACAATCAATCTTGGAAACTGTTTACCAGGTCTGGCAAGTTACAACAATGACAAACGAGAAATGTGAATTAAAAAAATAACTAGGCTGAAACCGAAAAAAAAACTGGGCTACCTAGTTTCAGCACGGGACGCCCTACAACGCCGGAAACCACCTAGAGAGACCCACCTAGGTCTCAAGCTACCAAGCGGTGGCTGTTTATTCCCACCCCATCTTAACCGATGGTACTGAGTCTGCACCTAACAAGTGGTGTTTTATATACTCAATAATCCATCTATAAATAGTTTCATAGCTTATTATAGTGATAACTGGGACCATCAGCTTAAAGGGTTCTCTGAGGCACTATATTGGTGTTGTCAAACGAAACTCATTTGAACACACCGGGGTTTAAAAAGGGGACCTAAAAACTATATTGTTTAAAAAGTCTAAGGTCCAACCAACGCATTAAATATTATATAACACAAAATACGTACTTCTTAATAAACTGCGAGTTAATTAAAACTTGGATGGCATTGTGGTTCCTATAGCGGGCAGGTTGCTTGGCATGAATAATTTCGCTGCCTAAAACGACAATGATTCTGGTTTCACCATCTGTAAAATAATCATTGTTTCTTTTAAATATAAATTAGGAATTATTATTAACACGATTTGAGCAGCAGCAAACTAAGTCCGACACACTTGTGTTATTAACCGACTTAAAAAAAAAGTTTTTCAATTCGGGTGTTTTAAAAAGGGATTAATAAAATAAAATTGGGATCCTTCTCATAAAAAGGCTCATCCCCGGCGGACATACTGTCGTTCTGAGGCTCTATACTCCACACGCATAGTTCAGTCTTTCTCCTTTGTATTTAAACAGGGTGGATCCTTATTAGTCTGTTCAAATCAAGCCATTATTTAATCCTAATATATATTAGGATTAAATACATTAATTTATATACACTTACTTAATTTATCCAAACATACCACAAACTCATACACTAACACCCATGCAGTTAAATTAAAATAATTAAAAGAATGAATGAATGTTTATACTATGTTTGTTGGATGGTGTTTTGTATATTGTATTTACTTATATCGCTTGATTAACTTATTGATAAATTGGTAGGTACCATTGTAAATTTTACATGCTCTCGCGCCGAACATAGAGGACTTATTAACATTGTATTAACTTAAATTGTAAAAAAAAAACCTCTGTTTGTGAACAAATAAATGATTTATCTATCACAAACAACTTAGCCGAGGTACTTTTAATTACAATTCTCAACATAATAAAGCATAATAATGCCAAGCAAAAAAAAAAGAAAAAATAGTAGTACATAATTAATGCACAAGGGCCAACAAAATCCGAACACTTTTAGGTAAGCAACCAACCACCAAACTAGGCCAACTAGCGGTGATCGGTTTCCTTCCCTCTTATATATATTTCATATTTATTAAGTTACTTTGTGTATATTTGGAAGTGTGAATGTATGTCGAATTAGATTGCGTAATGGAGGAATATAGGTATCTAAGATACAGGCCAAGACTAGTTTATATACCATAGCTCATTTATTCTGAATTAAATAAATTGAAATTAAAATAAACACTTTATATAGAGAATAATTGCGTGTTTTTTTTAAATACAGGATGAATTTGAAAGGATGTACTTTGGGCTATTATGAGGTTCTACTGATCAATACGAACAACTTTTCCCATGAAACCGTGTGCCGCAAATGAGAAAAAATATTGCCTTCTCCATACAAACTAGTAATGTTAAAATGACCAATTTGTATGGGAAAGCCAATTTTTTTTTTCCATTTACGACACATGGTTCCATAGGAAAAGTTGTTCGATTTGATCAGCAGAACCTCATATTACCCCAAAGAACATCCTTTCAAATTCATCCTGTATATTAAAAAGAAACACGCAATTATTCTTTATATAAAGTCCACGCTATGTAAATAGACACGTACAAAAGCAACCATACATATAATAGATATGTGTAAACAGCCAGCTTATTGTTTATCGTCGAACCCTATCAAGTTTTTTTCTTCATTCTTCATTCTCTTACCTGCGCAGACGAGGGATCTTGCAAACAGCGGCAGGGTGTACTCCCGGTCTTCTTCCATAAGCCTAGTGACAGCGCCCTCGCTCATGATGAAAGTTACATTTTGACGAGCCGCGAAACGTGCCAGCTCCTCATACACCTCATTTATCGGTGGCTCATCGGTGAGGCTCTCATCTACAATATAAACAATCCATTATATAACTATATATTATCCCCACGTTCCAGATACTAACTCGGTTAACATCACGTACCAACATCATAAACTATACACCAACCGTTTCAAATAAACCGTACTACTTTTTTTAGTATCTTCAATATGACCTTCTTTGAAAAACGACCGATGTTGCTTGTTGATGTTACTTTTTGACAAATAGCAATTATTTTAAATTAAGTTTTTACTAGATTTTCATGTATATAATAAGTTTGTTAATAACAAAATATTGTTTAAATATGTTAATTTAATGATATTTCAATATTAATTTAATTAAGAACCTCAAATTAAATACAAATGCTGAATTTACTTACTAATCATATATATTTTAGATTTTATCGTATTTTTATCATTAAAACTGTTATAATTAAAAAAAAAAAAATATATAATATAAAGATAGATATTTACAGGTAAACAAATATATGTTAAAAAGAAACAAAAAAAACGCTGTAAATATGCTAGATTTAGATGCTAACAATTCCAGTTTGGTTTGGTAAAGTAACGCATAAAGTTAGCATTAGATGTTAACATTGTTTGTAAATGGAACGGGATATAACAAAAAAAAATCTGCATTTCATGCTAGCAATGCTACAAACGGAACGGCCCCTATGTATTACATTATAAAATACTAAAATTAACATTTATTTTATCTACATTCTATCCGCTCTGCTGTAAGAATAATACCAAACACACTAACCACAGATTATGCATAAAGAATAATGGTATCAGGCAAATTGTTGCGTTTAATAATAAAAAAAAAAAAAATGATTCTTTGAGGGTAGCCCGAACACTGTAGACGCGTGTTTATATTATATTTTTCAAATTTAATTTTATTGAATATTATTGTGCAAAAGTGTACTAATTTTGTAGAATAAGCATTCGTATAGTAATATTAAGTGTGAGAAGTGTAGCATTTACGCAGTGATCTCGGTGTTTGTGTTATCTCAAACAATCCCACAATCTTCAGTAAAATGGCGGTACCCATTTTACTGTAGATTTTTTCCTCTTCACTCGACATTGGCAGGACTATACCGTATGTTTGCATACGGTCATGTCGCCATTCCTTTCTCTACCCTAGTTTTTCCTTTTTCCTGTCCATCCCATTATCCCACTTTTACTATAATCTACCACACTAGACACTGGCAAAATTACTCGTAAGGAGTAGAGGCCATTAATTAAAAGAAGAAGAAGAATAATAAAAAATAATCTACGCTTTTAAGCGTCAATTAAAAATGCAAAACTTTATCTATAAATAATAATGTACCTAAAATAAATTCACATACCACAAATGGTGGAGAGATCCTAAAAATTCTGTAAAACAACTATGTACACCTTATTCCGTGAATAAAGAATCATTCATTCAATCATTCAATTTACGAGCATTTTTTTTTTTTTTTAGACACTCAGGATTAAAATATATTTGCCTATAAACTTTTATAGGTTATGTTTATTATTTTATTATTTCGGCGTTAAAAGAGTTCTAAATAAGAATATTTTATTACATAGGTAATAAATATTTTACTACATAGCATCACACTATCTTCCCCTTGCACTTCACAAAACAAAAAATATTAGTACCTCAAATCGGACTGCATTACGGGCGTACGACGATTGCGATGTCTATTAGGTAGCTAAGTTTACGGGCGGTGAGGCAAATATTGCAATTGATGCATTTATTAATAGCGTCAGCGGTGATATATAGCAATAAACAGCATTTAATATTTCTTAAAATTAAATAGTATAATACTTTCTGCCATACGTTTAGATAAATGTTAACACAAACAATCCAAGAACAATATATAATTGACATTGACACTCTGACAATCCGTCACGTTCCGGATACTAAGGCTGAGTTGGACCAAAGTGTTATAGTAATTGTAATGATCAAAAGGTAATGAAAGGGCAGACCAACTGGCTAGAAAAGGATCAGAAACCCCTTTTATAGGGACTGAACCATTTATAGGCATACATAGTAAAACAATAAACAATGCACTAAAGGAGTTTGCCAGCGAGAAACATACAACTTGGTGGTCAACTCAACAAGGCCTAACACACTCCAAGAAATTCATTGGTACAAAGGCGATATGTCTGGATAAGATCTGGAAGTTTAATAAAACACAAATAAGGCTACTGATGGGAATCTTCTCGGGACATTACACGACAAATATACATCTACATACAATGGGAGTTAGAGACGATCCCAGATGCAGATTTTGCTCTGATGAGCTAGAATCAAGGGCCATGCACAGAATGAAATACCTGCAACAGGCTTACCCGGAACCGGAAAGCTACAGGCTCCTCAAACTGGAGGACATCCTCAAATATGTCAGCAGCATATTTGAGGATGGGAGTGAGGTGTAAAGGACTGGGGAACACACATAAGATCCCACTGGATCGAAGTGTTTTGACTGATGTCAGCCCCAAAAAACTAATAAGATAGAAATTGTTATGATTAAAGTTAAAATGGTATCGAATATACCACCTGCCATTCGACTTTTAAAATAAAACTGGTACATGCTACTATACAAAGAGTTTTCACATTTCATAAATGTTTTTCACAATCCCTTAATTTGTCACATTTCATATTCTGCATACCAATTGTCAATATAAAACTGCCAAAAAAAAATGTGTAATACGATTACAATTCGTTTTGAAGTTAATTTAAGGTAACAGGGCTATTAACAATTGAATGAAGAAGGCGTTCCTGAAACACCACGACTTTAACGTGTCGTTAACATTCATAAAGTAGGCGTGCACTCTAGTGTTAATTAATATTCAAACCTTCATCGATTAGCGATGACGAAATGGGAGTTACAACTCATAATTAGTAGGTTTTTTATTATTAAACTCAAGGATTTTAGTTTCAAACGATCACAGTATTCGGAATATCAATGTAACTTTTGTGACTTAATTATATAGACATACAGTTCTAAATAACAATATTCTAACCAATAAGTAAACGTTTACCTTTAATTTACTAAATACCATTTTATGACGTTCAAAATACTACACACAAAAAATCTTTATATAGGTATATTATTATTTTTAGAATTTTGACAATGATTTTAAATAATAAATACTATTATAATTACATAAAATATTAGTTGCGATATAAATTTAAAAGAAACGAGTCTACAATAATTTAAAGAAAATTTCATTTTATGTAAAAAAAAAATATGTACTTAATAAACTACTTATTACAAATATAAAGTTAACTTTGTGCTACTGATTATAAATAAAATAAATATTAAATCCATTTATTGAAAAAAAATAAGCTAAAATAATTTTCAAGCTTTTTTATATATTTTACAAAAATATATAAAATGACAAAACATTACCTATTACGAATACTTAAATATATTATAAGCCTTTATTAAAGTGCAAACTAAGTATTTCTGACAATAGCAGTAGACTTATCACACTACTACTATTATTTACGCGCTATTTTACTGCCGATAGGTAATTTCATTGCTCGCGAGTGTATACACTTTAATACATTGAAAGTGCACTTTCAATGTACTTTATTACCCCTCTTTCGCATTAAAATACGATCGTGGATAATGGTTCTTGACTAACCTAATGTTCTTTTTTAAAAGTACAATACATTCTACTTATAAACCCCCTAAAAGGTTCTTCGCGCTTTAATAAATGAAAAGTGTATGTACACGAATTAAAACCCGATAAGTAATATTCTCTCACCTAAAGTGGTTGATAAATTCGACTTCGAATGGAGCCATTTTTGAAATTTGAGGTGTTAAACAAACAAATATGTGAAATACTTTGGCGCTCGCTGAAGACGACATTTCTTATATTTGACAAAAATATATCCTAAAATAAAATAATGCTTCATCAAACTTTAATTTTCCTCACAAATTACTAATGCGCGATGGTGTTCGCTATAATAAGTTTTTTTTTACATAAGAGCAGAGCAACCATGTACGAGTATGCATAGCAAAAAAAAATATTTGGAATATATTGAAAAATATACTTTTCGTTGTATTGTACTATTCAAATTAAATTTTTCATTTGAACCTTTTTCATATTAATGAATTATAAATTTATTTTAACTACGTCACGTTAAATAAAAGTCTCGTACAATGATGGCACACTTTTATCTCCACTCTCACTATAGTGGTATATGAAATTAATTAGGAAAAAAAATGTGCTAAATAAATTTAGATATCTTGATAACTACAACTACACATTAGATATTTCGATATTAGATTTTGAGAATATATCATTTAAAAATCTTTTTTTAATAAAATATAAATTCTAGGCATTTAAAGACAATATGAATTCTTAGTTCTTTTTTAATTGTTATTTTGCGCTTGCATAATTTCTGTTAAAGCCATTTAGGGACTGCCTCGAGAGCTATTACTTACACGCGTAAAAAGAAAAAAAAAACTCTACGGCTATAACCCTTTTAAGGAAGATTTTTTTTAATAGCTTAAATTATTATTCTAAAAATTGTCTATTCTAGATATATAGTTCATTATGATCTAGAATTTCTAGATCATAATGGTTAGCAGTTAACAAGTCTAATGCTCGTCTATGTATAATCCTATTCGTCAATGTATATACACTATCAAACTTCGAAAAATTTATGAACTCATTATTGCCTATAAATATGTGAAGAGCTATTTATTTACATCCCATAATGAACTAATATGTGCTGTTGCAATTCAAAAACTTGTGAAGTGGGAAGCACTTTAAGGAACACAAATGTACAATAAATTTTAACTTTGAGGAAATTTTCAGTTATTGTACAGCCTAGCAAAAAAAAACAAACACAGTTAAAATTCGCAAAAAAAAAAGTAAAAATAAACTAACTTAAAAACCTGTACCTAATGATTTGCCATGAACGGAAAGAAATAGAATAATATAAGTATAACCAGTAGCACAAAATAATACTTTACTTTCTTTGATAATTACAATTGCAACAGCTCAAATTATCCATTGCCATAATTTATCTTGCTCCCGCTAACAAATATATTAATTTACTATTGTCCTAGGTAAATTATTATTCAATGAAAAATAAACAGTTTTACAAGTTGGTATAATAATGAGGTAAAAAAGAAAAAAGAGGAGATACGAAAGAGAGTTTGATTTTTCCCATATCTTTAGAAGTCTTGCCAGTCGGTCTGGATATCTCCGCGCGAGTCGGGCTGTAAGATTATTAATGTTGGGGTACCCTAAGAGTCAGTCTTATCGACAACTCCATATTCTTCTTGTTGCATATCAATTATATGTTGTCACTTGGAATTATTTATTGCTATGAAAACGAGATCACTAGTTGGCTCGATCAGCCTCTTAGTCATGTCGAAACAGAGGAGTATAGAAGTTCGATCTCTAGTAAATTAATTGGACCTAAACTTAGACGAGTCTTCGAATTGGGGTTGCCATATTACTCAGTTAAAAAAAACTGTCCAGAGAAAAATACCCTTTTCCCATTTCCGCTTATTTCGGAGGGCTAAATTAAGCCTTATTATGGGATTGGAAATAATTATTTAACTTAGACTAACTCAATAACATTTTCAAGAAGTTTATAGCACGAAGCGAAGGTATTTCACTTTTGGGTATCAGCATCTAATTAATTAAGCCCCAATACGACCTTAAGTGGACTATTGTTCGTAATTTCGGATAGATAAGCCAAATACTTGCATACTCTCGATGGTCTGCAGAAGCATGTATCTTGAATCATTGAAGTGGCGGATTTCTATTACCAAACTTCCTTTTTATTTATTATATTTCCCCTGAAGTTTTTTCTTATCATATGATAGTTTGGGCACCGAAAAGACACTGAGAACTAGCAGGCTTAACTATGGTACCAAACACATATACAATTCTTGGGCCGATAGATTAATGCTCGTGTTCGTGACTTAGTCAGTTATTTTTCGTACTGGATATACGTGGTGGATGAGTTGGTTAGACCTCAGACTTAGAATACATTACAGTTTTTAGATCCAGGGTTAATATCGTAGTACTAACGAGTTTTAATTTAAAAATGTATGTATATTTGTTTAACAACACCATTATAGTGCCTCGGAGAGCATGTTAAGCTGTCCCAGTCTCACTATACCAACTTGTAAAACTGTTTATAGATGGGTTATTCATTATTGATATAACCAATAGTCTATGGTATGAGTCTACATCGAACAAGTATTCGGCTACGACGAGATGGAGTAAAAACCCCGCTGTGTACCCTGAAACCGTCCAGGCGGTCCAATGATAAAACACACATACTCACACACAAAAATCCTGGTATTTTACAACTTATTATGAGCCAAAACTACTTCGACTTTGACAACGGTATGCTTATGGTGGATTTCTATAATCTTCCTAAGGTAAAGAATTGTATAGAGGTAGTTCAAAATACAAATAAAAATAAAAATTATGTAACATCTTCTGTTTGTTTCAGTTTATCAGTAAAGGACTCGTCGTGGGAGACAAAGCTCGTTTCCTTGCTGCATTGGCAAAGGTAAATAATAACAGATAACTATGCTTATCATGCATGGCACTATTTCGACAGCTCAAAAATATTATTTAACACATGCATTTTAAAATATATTATCAAACAAACAAATACAGTTAAGTGTAGATTAAAAATTTAACTAGTTATTTATATAAGAAATATATTAATATCAATTGCTTATTTCTGAAGGATAATATAATTTATAACTTTTTTGAATAAATAAATTCCAAAATACTCAAAACGTAAACAGAGATGATAACTCTATTATAATATTTCTAATAAATAAAATTGATACCTACTAGTTATGGTTTTGATTGGATATAATTGTTCCAGCAATACATCACTATGCTCACTGACTATCATGAAGTACGATTAAAATAAGAATATAATATCTAGGACATTTTACATTTAGAATTCGTCGACGGAAGCAAAACGTTTTGCAAAAATATATATTTATGGAGGTAACAATACAAAAACTTAATAAGCTACAAAGGCAAAGCAGTCACTATGCTACATCGCATGCATACGAAATATTATTCAGGGTTTTTATTATTTTGGTAGCCCTGTGGGAAACAATTCTAACGACTGTTAACTTACTTGGCATTAAAATGTTTGGATGTTTGTCGCAAACATTGGGCAACATCGATTTTTTATTAAATAAAGAATATTTTCTAGTTAAAGGTGGGCAAACCAATTCTGGCAACTCAGAGTTGTTTACCTAAAAACAAATATATTAGTTAAATATAATATTTTCAGCATTTAACAACCGATATTAACGTATTTTATAATGTTGTTTAATGATATTATAAAACGAAAAAAATATGTGGTTTTAAATATTAGCGAATCAGAAAAAAAAGTGAGACTATGATATAATAACACGTATATTTTATGAAAATGTTAAATTAATAAAAATGTTACTTGTGTCTAATAACATTTTCTTGAAATACACGCGTATATCCATATCTAAGGACTTTTAATAACGACTACGCTAAGCCGACCAACCGGTCTCGTTACCACCATATACAGACGCATAAGTGATCTAGTCATTTTCAAATAATTTAATCTGTGGTTCCACGGGGTTTCAGGTTTCAGGAAACTGCAACGATTCTTGTCGAGGTGGTAGTTTCCTTTCAGGCTGCGGTTACGAAGCGGGCAGTTGAGTAAATTCGACTTCTTGGCGCCCATTTTGTAATCGCATTATTTAGCCACAACAATGTGTTAATCGACACCATTTATGGACTTTTAGGTCTGTTTACCACAGGTATATGAAGTCTTCGCTTATTTATAAAATCATAACTTTAAAAAAAACTAGTTATTTTTTGTTCCGCTAATTCTGTCCGTCTATATAAGTGCTTGACATGTCTAAGAACCATTTCTCTATATGTATATAGTTGGGAGGCAAATCATTTAAGCTCTCTCCGCAAAGATATCAAGAAAATAAGAATTACAATAAATAAATAGTACATGACTTTATTATTTTATTTTGTTCTTATTTAATTGTTTTTGTTTCTATAAATTTATACATATTATTTATTGTATATACATATATAATTGTTTTCTGTTTAAAATTTTCGTTACTTATTCGTTTTTTTTTACATAGAAAGGAAAAAACAATTATGTATACATAATAAATGTACATCGATTTTTTTAAAATAGCGAGTTCGTAGGTACTCTATATAGGCCATAGTCCACTATTGAACAAAAACCTATAATTTTTAAAATTCATGTTTGGACTGTCTGTTTGTTTGTACGGCGTCATTTAGAAACTATTGGACCGATATATTATATTTAAATATACATACAGGGAGCTCAGATAGTCGTATCAAACGAACAGGAGAGTAATTACAAAATTAAAACTTTCCAATAATTATTGAAAAAAAAACTTGAAATATAATATAATATTTATACATTTAATTTTTACTTTAACACCGGTATTCATAAAAACTTATTGATTCCTTGAAGAAAACTTTTTAGGAACAAAAATGAATATGCGTAAGAGACAAAACCTTCCATTACTAAAACGTCCTCGAAGGACTCAATAAGTTTTTATGAATAAGGCAATAAGTCATTATTATGGGGAATATAATTGCGTTAAATGCATGTGATAGTATGCTCTTTTTCTTTTGAATCCGTTTCACGGGCTTTATACTAAGGGCGGATTTTTCAATCATTGGATAAATTCATCTAACAGATAACTTGTATGGAGAATTAATAAATTTGACAATTAGACTAATTTGTGTCATTACCGCTTCATTGCATTTTTATCTTAAAAAATTTAATATGTAATTATCTTAATAAGGGATTTATAAAAATGCATAAAAATAATCGTAAAATAAAACTATAACTAAAGAAAATATACGTGGTGGTCGAGTAATATACGTGGTGGCCGAGTTAGTAAGACCTTGAACTTAAAAAACCCTTAGGTCCCTGGTTCAAACCTGGTTGTATACCAGTTTTTATTTAAAAAAAAAATGCATTTGTTTAACAATACCACTATAATGCATCGGAAAGCGCGTATAGCTGCCGGTCCGTTTCACTATACCAACTTGTGAAACTGTTTATAGATGGGTTACTAAGTCTATCCAAACATCGCGACGAGCTAGCCCATTGTTCGGTGTAGTCTCGGGCGCGCAAGATAGAATATGTAACATAGAGTAGATCCAGCCTATACACTCTTCCTTGCACTTCGCTTGCACTATGACTCCTCCGCCCGTGCGGATATTCCAGGATGGAGAAAGGCTGCTGATATCATCATGGCAGTTTCCGAGGGACTAATAATAATTTCTGTCACTTGAATTTTAGTCATTAAAATTCATTTTTTCTTTAATTATAGTTAAGTAAACTGATGTAAGACTAGATAATAAATTTTAAACCTGCAATAAAATTAAAAAGCCACTTTGGCCACAGTGCTTGTTGTTTGTTGGGTACGAGATATATAGGATGTTGTTTAAGAGTATCTTAAGAAATGTACTCAACATAGGCTACTACGTGGGCGGCACTGAAAATTTCGGGAATCAAGGAAGTGATACAACATTACTATTTAAAAATGTATTTATTGCTTTTCGAAGTATTCTCTGCGAAATTTGACATATTTTTCCATACGATGGAACCAATCATTGAAGCAACCATTCCATTCGGAAGTTGGGGTCTCCAAAATGGCCACAGCTTCTTCATGTGATGAAAATCTCTGACCACGCAATTTATTATTTATTTTAGGGAAAGTATAGAAATCATTAGGGCTTAGGTCGGGGCTGTACGGCGGATGGTCTAATAATTCTATGTTTTCTTGCTCTAAAAACTCTTTTGTTTTGTACGCGGTGTGAGAACTCGCATTGTCGTGATGGAGGATAATATTTGTTGGCTTTAACTCATTTTCGAACACCCAAACTCGTGACTGATTTTTTGTTTCGGGTTCGTACGCGTATATCCAGAATTCGTCACCTGATACGATGTTGTATACAGCATTTGATGATCCTGCGTAGAATCTTTCGAGAGTTCTGACGCACCAAGTAACGCGAGCCGCTTTTTGCTCTTCACAGAGCGAAATGAAATATGTTTATTTTGCAAGAATATGGTGTAACAGAATGGTAAATGTTGATATTGATCTACATACTCTGCCATTTATGGCGTGCAAAATTTATTTGTTATACACAATTATAAATGTTAACAATTAATTAAATTTTCCTAATATGTGATATATAGAATCGTTAATGCGGTATCCATCGGGAAAACAACTTTTTTACACCTAATTGTTCATGCAAGATTATTTGTATTTGACTCATGCCAATGTCTAAAGTTGCCTGAATTTCGCGGTATGTAACATGTCGATCTTCCACAATCAGCTTACGCACAGCATCAACGTTTTCTTGGTTGACTGCAGTTTTTGGACGACCTTGACGGGGATCATCACTGAGCTTGCCACGTCCACGTTGAAATTCAGCAAACCAGCGATAAATTGTGGTTTTGGATAGGGCTTCATCACCAAATGCAGAAAGCATCCGATCAACACACTGTTTTTGTGTTAAACCACTTCGAAAGTCATAATAAATCATCGCTCTTGAATTTTCTCGAGTCAATTCCATTTTCTCAACGACTAAACAAGTTTGACAAGTCCTTGTGACAAGACCAAGAATCTTTTTTTATAAATGGTATTCGATTTTTAAAACCAAGGAGTTTTCAATTAAAAAGATTTTAATATGACAGGAACAGTGGAAATATTCCATTCCCGATATTTTCAGTGCCGACTACGTAGTAGTGGTAAACCTAGTAGTAGCGTAGTGTCTACCAGTCTGTTTGTTTGTCGGGGTATCACTTTAAATATACTGAGCCGATTTATATACTTATTTTTTTTGTTGTTGAATAACTATTATCTCGAATGGTGGCTGGTATATACAGTGTTTTAAGAGTCTTTTAGGAAAAGTTTTAAAATACACTAGATAGTAAGAAGTGTTATATGAATGAAATTGTGTTATAGTGATATACAACTGCAGACAGCAGAAGCAACTGGAATTTCCACCGTTAAAATAATCCTACGAGGACAAAACATAATATAAACGAAAAATAAAACATAAAATAAACAAAACCCTGTTGGAATAGCTGACCGTATTGAAACGAAAATTTCATAATGAACATATTTTGGTAGTTAGTTTCACTTTTCAACAGTTAAATAAGTTATCACAATAATAATGGGCCAAGTCACTATGAATGTACATCAATTAGATTTTTTAATCATATATAATAAAAACGTTTAACTGTACCGATTTTCCCTTAACACTATCGTCGAGCTTAAATTATTTGCCCATATAACTATATTTTATTCTCCTATTAATTATTAAAAACATTAAAATACACTTACTGTTAGTAAATCTTCTTCCAGAGTAAAGGTGCACGCGTGGCCTCCTTTATGTTTCAGTTCAATATGGGCAACTATCTCATAGTTGGGTTGTAATCGGGATAGGTTGTTAAAATGAAGATCTATGAGTGATTTGTAAACCTCTTCAACAACTGCGGTCGGTGTAAGAGCTTTGTCTTTATCATCGGAGATCCACAGCGTTTTAGCCCATTCTAAAAAGTCCTTTTGTTCTTCTTCATAAGAACGTCTAAGCGTCTATTGTGGTAAAAAAAAAGAATTTTCAATATGTGTATTAAATATCGAAACCGGATCAAATTTTACCCTGACTGGCCCATTTAAACTGAGCCTGTAAACCAAATTGGTATTTTAGGTTGGCCTATCCGCCTTATTTGAAATTCGCATGAAGTTTGAGCAGGATACGTCGCGTCGTTTAGTATAAATTTAGCAGCTATTTGTTTACGACACGAAAATTTTGTGCGATTTTTTCTATGGAAAGAAAATAACGCGAGTTTGTTTAAAATTCCGTGACTCTAATGGAATTACAGCAACTCAACACATTTAGTTTGATGTGTTGGGTATGAAGCGAGTCGCCGCCAGACTCGTACCGAATGTCCTGTTTATTTTTAAATAGATCGTTGAGTATAAGTCGTAAAAGCTAAAAGAGATGCTTTTCAACGTAGCTGATGACCTGCAAAAATGACTGAATGACGTGCAAAAATAGGTCGATAATAAGGTATTTTTCTTCGATTATTCGTGGTGTGGTTCACAGTGCATTCATGGTTTTGTTCTGCATGTTAATCGCCTTCGTGGAATAATGGTTGCACCTTAGGCTTGGTCCGGAGGTGGTGGATTCATTTCCCTGCACTTAAGGCAAAACAATATAATTTAGTACATTTTCCTATACAGTTTGCTATGGTCTAGGTATTTATAAAATATGTATTAGTATTTTCTTTCTGGTACATACAAGTTTATCTTGTTTGTTATCAAGACAATATGGGTAAATAAATGTTACATATTATTGTTAATATGTTAAAATTAGAGATAAAATTGGAATTAAAATTTTCCTGTGGGGTCCCACAATCCTCACTTTTGCGGTAAGGTACTCAACCACTAAGCCAACCAGGTTCAAGTTACCCCTCAAGAAATTATTTTTATAATAATAATATGTTGGACAATTCACACATATTACTCTGGTCACAAACAAAGCTCTAGGCTTATACTATGTGTAGCAGAAACAACGATACTAATACATATTTATTATAAACGTACTAATATTCATTTGCCATGGGTGGGAATCGAACCCACGACCTGCGTATTCAACGCCAAAGGCGAAAATATTAGTCTACGGAGGCGGTCGATTATATTAACTTACCGTGAATATTTTTTGGTCACGGTTAACCGCAATCTGAAATTTATAATCTTCAAGGATGTGCGGATGCTTGTCGGCAATTACACGCAGCATACTAAACTGCTGCTTAAACGACAAACTAGAGAGCTTAATATATTTTGGAGGTGGCTTGAGACCAGGTACATAGACACCGGCATTGGTGGAAATGTTCTTCTCTCTTAATGTTCGATCCTGAAATATTATTAAAATTAGATTCTCTAGCTGTTCTTATTGTAAGAAAATTACTCTGTACGAATAAATATAAAAAATAAATATAGGTAGTTGTGTGCGAAGTGAGATGGTTAAACCAAACATTTATACCGTTCTATTATAGTTATGTAGTAGGCCCTGACTTGTTCCTTCACGCGGAAAGTAAAGAAGAAAGAAGTTTTTTTTTTTATGGAATAGAGCTCAATATTGACACGCTTGAGTGCTAATTTTCCAAAAACTAATTTGGGATAAAAATAAATAATTATTATTTGGGTGACAGAAAAAGAAATCCTTGATATATAACAAGTGTTAACTCCTTTAATTATTTTACTAATAGTACCTCTATAGTAAATGAAAAATATATAAAATAAAGATTGTAAGTTTAAATTATTACAAGTATAATATTCCGAGCTTATAGGCACTAATCTATTTATTTTAATGTAAAATGTAGTTGATAAATTTGGATCACAAAGGTTATTTTGGTAATAAAGTAATTGGTAAAATTTGATTAATAAGCGTAGTTTTGTTCTTAAGTTTATTTATTTATGAGAATGGCCCCTCCACGTGCGCGTAAATTTGCCAATTTCGAGTGGTTAGATTTTATTTCATTTTAATATAAGAGGGTAAGTAAAAGAGGGATAATAGAATAAAAAGTCATGCTGTGTTTCAAGTGAAGGAGGAAAAACAATCAACAGTAAAATGGTTACCGCCATTTTACTGAAGATGTGGGATTATTTGAGATAATACAAACACCAATATCACTGCGTAAATGCTACACTTCTCACACTTAATATCACTATAAAATGCATATACACTCAGCGGCACAATTAACCGGCCACCATGTATTTCTTAATTATTAAAACTAATACAGAAAAAATGTCAAATATTATTTAGAGGTCGGGTTTAGGTATATTTTTGCAATGGAAATAAACCAATATTTTCTGTGAATTGCTTTTATTAGCGAAAAACAATAAGAAAAACACTAAATTCGATTTTTTAAGAAAATCCTATTTCCGTTCTAATCTTACAATTTTACTTAACCTTAACTTTGAACTTAAATTCAATAATGTGTGTTACCCCCTCGGGCTTGATGACTTCAAGAAGCCTGTTGGGCAGCCCATCCATGATGTCCTGGATATCAGACTGAGGGATATTGTTCCATTCCTCAATCAGGGCCGGTTTTAGCTCTCTGAGGGTAATGGGAGCTGGTATACGTGCTCGAACCCGTCTTTTGAGTTTATCCCAGATGTGCTCGATAGGGTTGAGGTCGGGGCTGTATGCAGGCCAAGGTAATTTTTGAATACCGACTTGATTGAGGTAATCAGTAGTCAGACGGGCGGTATGTGGACGCGCATTATCATGCATTAAAAGAAAATCGTCCCCAATGAATGGCGCAAATGGGACGACATGGTCTTGAAGAACCTCTTCCACGTACCTTTGAGCATTGACACTACCTCTATCAAACACAACAAGATCAGTACGAGCCTCGTAAGAGATGCTGCCCCATACCATCAATGAGCCACCCTGGTATCCCACTGTTTGCAACACTGTGCACGGAGCAAACCGTTCATTCCGGCGTCTGTATACACGCTGACGTCCATCTGGACCTCTTAAAGCAACTCTACTTTCATCTGAGAACAATACGTTCTTCCACTGTTCCATAGTCCAGTCCGCATATTGACGCGCAAATTGAAGTCTGTTTCTTTTGTACGCTACCTCAAGTTTTGGGACTCGTGCAGGGCGAAATGCTTCAAGATCTCTTTCAGCTAACCTTCTTCTTACCGTTCTTTTACTAACACTAACATTTCTTACTTCATAAAGTCGGTTACGGGCGTCAGCAGCTGTACAAAAGCGATCCCTCAATATGTTACTAACAATAAAACGGTCGTCTCGACCAGATGTACATCGATGTCGACCCTGACCTGGCCTTCTTGTGTAGGAACCAGTCTCCCTGAACCGCCGAATGGCATCTTGTACCGTCGTACGCGGTATACCAAGAATGCGACCGATACGACGTTGGCTGTACCCTTCATCAGCAAGAGCCACAGCCCTGGTTGCTCCGGCAGCGTCCAGCGGCATAATTTTCACTTAAAAATGATGGAGAGTGGACAAGAACTTGTGGAAAAATATTCAAATGTTTTAAATTCAAAAACAATCAAAATTAGAGCGACAGTATCAAAATCACACCGAAAGACAAATTTCGACTAATTCACTAAACAGCAACAAAAATCTTGTAAATCTTTAAAAATCGGGTTAAAAATGTTGCATACTTGTGTAATACTACCCACTTAACAAAAACATTCATCTTAACATTCCTCATAATTTGTAAACAAACGTGGCGGCACTTGATAAGGGTGGCCGGTTAATTGTGCCGGTGAGTGTATATATATTCATAAAAAAACTTACCATTTCCCACATAGTCTGCATACAAATTAATTTAAATACACTGTCAATGTCAGACAATTAATACACCTCATCAGATTCGTTGCTCGACCACCTAATGAAATATTTTTAATTATTAGTTGCACAAGTAGGTATGAGTAGGCACCTACATCAAACACAAATTAAATAAGGCAATTATTTATACTAAACGTCAAAGCAACAAATGTTTTAAGCATTTACAGAATAAGTATAAAGAACTAAACTGAAGCATGACAGCAAAACTGCAAATTATATCCATAAATACATAAAATATGATATTATATATAACATATGATAAGTTACTGTTATAAGCACCACTATGTTACTCTTAGTAACATAGAGGTGCTCATACAAAAACCTCAGTGGGTACTAATGGTGATATTAATACAGATAGTATTCAAATACTGAAGTTTAATACACACAAACTAAGTTTTAATTGTTACTTATATTGTTGGTGGTTATATCTAAAGGTTATATAGTTATAGACTTAAAAAAAACTTTAAATATTTATATCAGAAGGCCATTTTGAATTTTTAAATTTTTTTGAAGTGAAATTTAATTGAGTAGATATCTGATTTTCATACTTTAAATATTTATATCAGAAGGCCATTTTGAATTTTTAAAATTTTTTGAAGTGAAATTTAATTGAGTAGATATCTGATTTTCATCAATCAAATACGTACTCAATTAAACTTCACTTCAAAGAAAAATATTTAAGGGTAAATTAAGTAGGTACAGTTGAATAAAACATCATTTCATAATACATTTTTAATTTAATTAATTAAGCATATTGTAATAGAAAATGTAACCGAGTTAGGCTTAGTAGCTGCGGGAAACCTATGAAAGGTTTAGTATACGAGGATATTAGTCTGCACTCTGTATTTACTACACTTTCCTGTTTTCATTACACAGAAATTAATAACAGAGAAACATATGATTTCTCTAAACGACACAAGTTCATAGTCACTCAATAAATTATTAATGCAAGACAATTTCAAGTGTAAACATTTGCAAAAGTTTAAGAACACATCACAAATAAATAAACATTAATAAAAAATATGCCGCTCTTTCGTAAAATAAATAAATATGATTCTGCCATGTTTAGTTAACAAGAAATTAATTTACACTGTAATTACGCCGTAGTTTAATGAAAAAGGCGTTTTATTCATATATTTATACCAAAAAGTACTTCTTTATTTAATATTAATATAATAAAACCATGTTTTATTAAATTAAAAATAATTCAGAAAAAATAAGTTCATTTGCTTTCAGAGTAAAAAAAAAAATTGTATCCGTTTTGTATCGTCTTGTGTCCGTGTTGTTGTATATCATTCTGTCTCTCTTGTTTCCGTATTGTTGTATATACTCTCTTTTTCGCATATTTTGCCCAGAGGTGGCGCAAATGCACATACCGTAGTTGATACCCCTTGGGCAAATATTTGGGGTGATGAATGTAAATTTTTATTTATCATTATTGAAAATATGTCTATGCTTTATTCACTGACAACTAAAATGTTTTTTATGATTTTTTCTTTGATTAACTCAATAATGTGGTGGTTTGGAAACAAAACTATACCTACTTTAACAGCAAACAATTAAATTATTCCCATTATTAGAAGTTTTGAAGACTTACTTTCTTCTTTCCTCCTCTTGTGTGTTTTTAGTTGTAAAGAATGCTCAAACAGATAAATCCATGATAAAAATCCAATTAAGTGACCTCATATTGCTATGTGGCTTATTGATGATGTATCAATGGAGGCAGGGTTTGACAGCCTCAAACAACAATGTTAATTCAATAAAAAATAAGTCAAAGTCAAAACCCAAAAAAAATAATTATGTAACTGTTTATGAAAAGTCAATTAAACAAAAAAGTAATACATATAAAGTTCAAGTGTGCACATGAATAGGTCATCATTCATCCCGCAGACAAATGTTGAAAATATAATAAAAAAATAACAGGTAGTGAACTATTAAACTATTGCCCTTGAGTGAGAAAGAAAAAAAAAAGCAACCAAACCAAACACATGCAACATAACTAGTTTAAGACTAGATAGTTAGCTGGTTCCATTAACCTGTCAATATCTGACTGCCCTGTAAAAGTGCAACTAAGGGACAAACCCAACAGACTATACTTACGCCCCAAATATATATTATAAGTAATCAAAATATAGGTATAAGTACATAGATGGAAAGTATTTTATATAAAACAAGAGTAGATAGGTACTTACAGAGTAATAGTTAAGTCAAATGCAGACTCTTTTTGCTTAACATTTCATAAGCGGCGATTCATGCCTATTTGCCTATCCTATGGCTTTATAATAATGTTTATTTATTTGTGATGTGTTCTTAAACTTTTGCAAATGTTTACACTTGAAATTTTCTTGCATTAATAATTTATCGAGTGACTATGAACTTGTGTCGTTTAGAGAAATCCTATGTTTTTGTGTTATTAATTTTAGTGTAATGGAAACAGGAAAGTGTAGTAAATACAGAGTGCGGACTAATATCCTCGTATACTAAACCTTTCATAGGTTTCCCGCAGCTACTACATTTTCTATTACAATATGCTTAATTAATTAAATAAAAAACGTATTATGAAATGATGTTTTATTCAACTGTACCTACTTAATTTACCCTTAAATATTTTTCTTTGAAGTGAAGTTTAATTGAGTACGTTTTTGATTGATGAAAATCAGATATCTACTCAATTAAATTTCACTTCAAAAATTTTTAAATATTTATATCAGAAGGCCATTTTGAATTTTTAAAATTTTTGTTCCCATGGTTAACGCTGTGGCTCTTAAAACTTGTCGGCATTTATTTACTATGAAGTTGGCTTTCTTTTCTCGTAGAGAGTATTAAGTTCCTTGTATTTGCCCCAAGTTTATAAAAAAATATGTTTGTTCATTAAAAAAATCCTAATGATTATTATCTTAAAAGTGGGATATTAGAAGAACATGAACTTCAAAAGGACTAGGCAAAAATACAGAAAGCAACATGATCCTCTACAACAAAGGTACATCTGCCAATATCAAGTGAAAAGGAAAAATAAAAACCAACTGTAAATTGGGTACACAATTTTCACAAAGACAAAGAGATAACACAAACTGTGCATTAATGTAACATTATTCTATAATCTTGAACATAAAAAAATTACATTGTCTTTATGTAAAGAAATCCAATATCAAAATAGTGAAAAAGAAATATAAAAACCAACTGTAAATTGGGTACACAATTTTCACAAAGACAAAGGGATAACACAAACTGTGCATTAATGTAACATTATTCTATAATCTTGAACATAAAAAAATTACATTGTCTTTATATAAAGAAATCCAATATCAAAATAGTGAAAAGGAAATATAAAAACCAACTGTAAATTGGGTACACAATTTTCTCAAAGACAAAGGGATGACACAAACTGTGCATTAATGTAACATTATTCTCTAAACTTGAACATAAGAAAATTACATTGTCTTTATATAAAGAACTACATCTAACAAGTTATAATTTAAGGAGAACCGCACCCGATAATCAGTAAAGTTGCCAATACTTATGTTGCAGAAAGCCCATATAATGAACCGTTTAAGTACAAATTATATGCGCATCACTAGGCAGATCTAGACTTTTATTATGTGAATTTTTCCATGAAAACGTTCAATTAATGTACAACAAAGTAGGTACATTAAAATAACTTGCATACCTATTTTAAAAATGATGGCTAAAAATTATAGATAGGTACTTACGAATCGTCAAAGACTCCATTTTGAGATATTTAATTAGGGAGCATTACTCTAAAAAACATCTTACGCGGTATTTTGTCAAAATTTAATCAGTTCTTTTAAAAAACAGATTTAATTCACTTCAAAATATCAAAAACTATTTTTTTGCAAATGCCGGCATTTAACACTGAAAAGTTAACCTCTGTCTGCGGCTGCCACAGACAACGTAAAGCATGAAGAATGAGATGAACTTTCGACAAAATCGATACTTTTGTTTTCTGTACGCGTTTCTCAAAAGTTTAGAAAGCAAAGGTCTCTATGGGTTATACAGCCTAGTCTCCAATAGTATGCCCGTATATGTTCTTCTTCTCATATTAACCATACTTCCATCCATCCCACAGATTCATCTACTAACAGTGTGTTCGTTTACTACTGTTTTTTACTTAAAGCGCTTAAGCTTTAAGCCAATCGAATCAGCCGTCAAAGTACACAAAGCGAAGCAAAGCGTCGCAGCGTATGCAGGAGTACTCGAACAGTTTTATGTGCATATATAAAATTCTTAAGATAATAGAAAATAGAAATAAGATAAAAATCAACAAAAAAAGTAAAATTTGACACAATGTGACCACAGACAATTTACTTTGTTTAATTCACTTCAAAATATCAAAAACTATTTTTTTGCAAATGCCGGCATTTAACACTGAAAAGTTAACCTCTGTCTGCGGCTGCCACAGACAACGTAAAGCATGAAGAATGAGATAAACTTTCGACAAAATCGATTAACACTGAAAAGTTAACCTCTGTCTGCGGCTGCCACAGACAACGTAAAGCATGAAGAATGAGATGAACTTTCGACAAAATCGATACTTTTGTTTTCTGTACGCGTTTCTCAAAAGTTTAGAAAGCACTACTCGTATTTTCCAAGCGTTCGCAGCGAACTCGATGACGTAATTTGCTTTTTTTCTGTGATGTCATCAAAAATTCTTAAGCATTGTCCAAAATTAAAGTAACTATGTTTATTGGTTGGTTTGTCATATTTTCACGCCTAAACCTCTGAACCAATTTAGATGAAACTTGGTATAGAAATAGTTTCGAGACACTGGGAATGATAGGGGTTGCAGATATCACAGAGTTATAACTCTGTGGCAGATCTAGTAATTATACGAATATTTTTCTAAGGTCTAAGTAAAGAATAACTGCACTGCATGAAACTAGTAATAATAGGGAACTGTTACAAATTACCTACCTTATAAAGAGTAAGAATAAGAAGTCACATACATGTATCTGTCTCGCTTGCACTTATTTAAATCTACATATGGAAAAAAGATAAATAGCTAGTTTAGTTTTCTATTTTTTTTTCATTGAGACCACAATGTTAAACCACGGGCCTTATAAACGTAAGTTACACCTATTAGAGCGTAAACTATAAATATTAAAAATTATGCTCCAAAGATGTTCAAACTTGCGAAGAATTTATGTATTTCAAGATGGCGGCATTATTATAGTCAACTTAGTACAGACTAAATAACCATTGGAATAGAACTTATATTTCCATATTTATAGCTCACATTATTTTAGATGTGATTGTTCTCAGCATGGATCATAAAACCATTGTTTTCGTTCTCATTTTAATAATTGGTTTAGCGATGTACCTTGTAACAGTTTACTCTGGAGGGGTGTGGTGGAATGAATCAACACTTTTTTCTATTTACAAGTTTATTAATATAATGTCAATTTTGTTTTATATCAATTTTAATAATCTCCTTCACAACATTCAAAACCCCAGTAAGAAGTTATCAGAATACAAATAAAGGTGGTTGATAAGTTCAACTATCATGGTACTTGATTGACAATACTTAATCTTGATATTTAAGTTCTAAATTTGAGTCCCTGGGATGGTTTGGGTTGGTAACTAGTATTACATAAAAAAACAATTTTATAGGTTAAGTTTCATACGCAGCGGGTACTCCACTCCAAAATTTTTGCGAAGAGATAATTTATTATTTCTAAACAGTCTGCATTATGAATACAAGAAACTATGACATGTAGGTATTTCTTTTATGACTGATGTAAAGGGAGGTAGGGGCCCAGCAGATCAGGACAGCGCCGAGCTGCGCAGGCGACTGAGGCGGCGGAGGCTCTACACACAGCCTTCGCCAGCTCCACGGTCTCCACCAACTCCATAGCCTCCACTAACTCCACAGCCTCCACCAACTCCACAGACTGTAATGCGTTAGGTTGGCTAGTTATTAACCAACAACACCTCCAATTATTATTTAGATTAAATGCTAAAGCAGACATATTCCTCTTGATATGATTTAAATTAAGAAACCTACATGTAAATCAAACAAATGCACACTATGTCACCGATCATGTCGTGGAGTTTAAATATGAATACCTTAGGGACCCATCATTGAACCTTTTTGGTGTTGGGCTTCTTTACATAACATAAATTAAAAGTAGATCAAAAGACTACTTTAACTAAAGTGAAATTATACTGGTCAGATGGACCTAAAAGAAATCTCTAGGGCTAAATTAACACGAAAAAAACAACCTTTTAACCCGGGTTGAAATTGTTAGAGTTTGATACTAGCAATTCCAATTTGGTTTAGTAAAGAAACGCTTGAAGTAAACTTCAGATGTTAACATTTTTGGTAATGGAACAAATTGTACCAAAAAAGCTAACTTTTCACGCTAACATTTTCTTAAACGGAAGCCCTAGGGCTAAAGACCTAGGGCTTTATTCCGAGTTTGCAACCGCTAAAGACGACAAGACGTTGCGTAAACTGCAAATATTGAAATATAAGTTCTATCCTATTAAATATAGAGTTGAAATTCCAATGCCCATAAGATGTACAAACTTGCGAAGAATTCGTGTATTTCAAGATGGCGGCATTATTATGCCAACCTAATACATACTATATATCCATTGAAATAGAACTTATATTTCAATATTTATAGTTTACGCAACGTCTTGTCGTGTTTAATGTTTGAAAACTCGGAATAAGGCCCCTAAAGACCAATGTTGGATGGCTTGTTTTCTATTTTGCTATACTGCGAGGCTTTGGTACAGAAAACTCAGCTTCAAAAAACTATCATAATGAGGCGAGCTGTCATCCAGGGCCGTGTTCGGAAACACTCTTACCCAGTAAAGTTTTACGTTTCCGAACACGGCCCTGGGGCCTTATTCCGAGTTTGCAAACGTTAAACACGACAAATTCGCGCGTTACATTTTTTTCGTGAGTTGCGATTAGGGAAGTGAAAAAAAAATCGATTATTTTTTCTAATTAATCGATTTCCAAAAACAGAATAATCGATAATTATCAAATCGATTATGTAAAAGGCACTTTTTAATCGATTTTTGTAAAAGGATCCATTTATGAGCTAGAAGAAGCATTAAGTCGTGAATTTTGCGAAATCTATCCTTTGAAAAAAAGTATAAGTATAGTAAGTCGCGAGTTTAGTAAAGTGCACTATCCAAGCACTGGAAGAAGTATTAAAAGTATTTGAATTAGTTTTTGTTCAGCGAACGTTTATAGAATCAAAGGAAAAGTAAATTTTAGGCTGGTGACGAATCTGCATCATTTATCGAGGTATCGAAATGTTCTTAAACATCAATGTATTGATCGACCCCTTTTATGGACTTTGTAGGTCTGCTTACCATCAGGTCGATACAAAGTCACGTGTGTAATCACTAACGCTTCACCCATTACATGAACTTTTGTAACCAATTCTTCATCACTTTCATAAATTTCTATACATTTCGTTGCTTTCGCCCCCACCCCCCTGGATCTGCCACTGAGGCTCATTACGTATATTATTACGGCAAAATAAATCATTTAAAAATCTTGTCAAAAGGCCCGAGCCCCCCCCTCAAATCAAGAGTTCCATCTGTTCCTTGGTGCATTGCGGAATATTTGTTTTAAAAGCATACCTAATCGTCATTACAAGTGACGAACTTAATTTTATTATTCGCAGCAACATTATTGTATAGAAATGAAACTATTGCATAAAAAAACTAATAGTACCATAATGGATCTAGTGCGAATTATTAATTATTTTATTATTCGCAGTAGTTCTGTCAAGGATTAGGAATGTAAAAGTCATTGTGAAAAAGTATTGTCAAAAAATATAAACAAGATGATAACTAATTTTGCAGTTTTATTATAATATATCCAAATATAGATAATTCTCGATAAAAGGAATACCAATTCGTGAAATAGTGGCGACCATGCAAATAGATACATCGTGCAACAATGTCGACAACAAAACAAATCCGTGAAAGAGCTTAACTACGGCGGGTTATAGACAGGCATGTGGAAAATTAGACCTATAGAAAATTCAATAAAAAAATTACTACCTTGAATGTAGACTACGAATATTTCTCTATTAGATGAGAATATGAAATCTCTATTTGTATTGGATAAAATTATTCAGTCGGCTATGTTGGATGATGACAATTTTGATGAACAAGCATATAGTTCGGAATATGATCAATGCGAGAGTTATAAAAAGAAATGGCTGCAAATAAAAGGTATGCTCAAGAGTAGTAATTTAGATGAGCAAGGTTCTTATAAGAAAAATTCTCAACAAAGTAATTTCAAGTTACCAAAGACAGAGATGAGAAAATTCGATGACAATCCAAGAAACTGGGTGGCTTTTTGGGCACAGTTTAAGGAGATTCATCTAGATGAAACCTTAGACGAGGAAGATAAATTTTTATACCTCATTCAATCCATGGAAATTGGTTCCAACTCTAGGAATTTGGTAGAAAGTTATCCACCGTCGAAGGAGAATTATAATCTTAGATCAGTTAAAGAATAGATTCGCCAAGGACGAAATTTTAATTATAGTATATGTCAGGGATCTTTTAAAATTAGTTGTTTCCAAAAATAGTTACTCTTTAGATATTTTATATGACAAAATAATAGCAAATTTACAGACACTAGAGACGTTGGGCGTAGTAAAAGATAAATACGAATGTATCCTTTTTCCATTAAGAGATTCCGCACTTAGTACATTAAAGTCATGGAGTAGGATTCAATATCAGGGTAATGAGGCCAAACTTACAAGATTGCTTACTTTTTTAAGAAATGAAGTTGAGGCAGATGAAATATTAAAGTTAGCAAAAACAGATTTTACAGCTAAAGCAGGGTCATCAAACTGATAGGCCGAAGGAGCAAACTGAAATCGCTAATAATTTTTCTGGTCATAATGGTACAACTTTATTACAGACATTAGTTATCAAGATATCTAATGGCAACAGTAGAAGCAAAAAAGGTAAGAGCGCTTCTTGATTCCGGCTCTCAAAGAACCTACATTAAGAGTGGTTTGGCAGAAGAGTTGGATTTGAAGGTAAAAGGGAATGAAAATTTAGGCCATTCATTATTTGGAGGCATAAAGAGGAAACCTCAGGAGCACAGAATTATTAAGTTTCAGGTGAGCGATTTATACAATACATATAAGAGTATAATATCAGCGCTTGAACTGAATGTATTATGTGATTATTTACCAAAAGTTATGGATCCCTTTATATTAAGTAATTTAAGAGAAAAGGGTATAATTTTGACAGATACTAAAGAAAATGTGTCTGAAATTAGTATTCTGATTGGATCAGATATATTAGGTTCTATATTAGAATCTGGTGTTATGCACATTACAGATAGTCTAGTTGCATTGAAGACTAAGCTCGGCTGGACAATTCAAGGCCCAGTACAAGGTGTATATAGTTTGATAGTGAATTCGCACTTTATTACTTCTATGGAACAAGATGATTCGTTAGAATTTATATGGAATATAGAAACTTTGGGTATTAAAGATCCATATGACAAGGAGATAGAATTAACTCAAAATGAAATATTAAAAAGTTTTAATGATAATATTACAGTTAACAACTATGGGCGATATGAAGTGAGCTTAATTTGGAAGTTAGGACTTCCAGATTTGGAGTCAAACTACGGTCAAGCATTTAAAAGGCTTCAGTCTACTACAAGAAAGTTGGAGTATAATGGTTATAAGGAGATATATCATGAAGTATTTCAAGAGTGGTTACAAGAAGGTGTCATAGAGAAGGTGGATAATGATGATAAAGAACTAGGACACTATTTACCTCACCATGCGGTTATTAAATTAAACAGCTCGACTACTAAGGTAAGACCTGTTTTCGACGCTTCCTCTAAAGATACCAATGGTAATTCTCTTAATGCATGTATGGAGAAAGTTCCAAATCTTATAGAAATGATACCGAAATAGTTAAAAATGTTTCGCGCAGGAGCTTATGGAGTAATTTTGGACATAAAGAAAGCTTTCCTTCAGATATCGGTAAGCCCTCAAGATTGTAACTATCTAAAATTTTTATGGTGGAATAATCCAATTACTAAAGATAAGGTAGTAACATTTAGGCATAGAAGAGTTCCTTTTGGAGTAGCATGCAGCCCGTTTCTTTTGGCTGCTACTATAAACCACCATTTAGAAAAACAAACCGACACTTACATGGCAAAAACAAATCTATTAAAACATACATATTATGTGGATAACTGCATAACAAGTTTTAATACAAAACAGAGTGTACAACAGTTTATAAAAGAAGCTACAGAAGTAATGAATAAAGGAAAATTTGAATTAAGAGGATGGTTGACAAATTCAGATGAAGAATGCAATCCAATATCAGTACTTGGTGTATTATGGGATAGATATAAGGATGAGTTATATTGTTATATAAATGTAAGAAGGTTAACAGATGACATCACAAAGAGAGATTTATTATCAATTATACAGACATTGTTTGATCCTTTAGGCTTTCTTTCACCTGTCACATTGATACCTAAATTAATTACACAGAAGGTATGGATATTAAATATTGGATGGGATGAAAATATTCCAGAAGATTTAAAGAATGAAGTCATTGATTGGGTCAACAGTATTAACTATGTAGGTGAGTGTAGATTTTCGAGATATTTAGCAATAGCACCATTAAAAGAATGTGACGTAAGCATACATGTTTTTAGCGATGCTAGTAAGGATTCTTACGCTGGCTGCGTATTTATTCGTACACAACATAAAGATAAAGTTATGGTTCAGTTAGTAATTTCTAAAAGTAGAGTTGCACCTATTAAAAGGCAAATGTCACTACCCCGTTTAGAGTTGATGGGAGCAGTTATTGCATGTCGATTATATAAAGAAGTCATAGATTCTGGTCTGTTGAACATATGCAAAAGTTACAAATCCTATTGCTGGACAGATTCATCTGTGGTGTGGCATTGGATTAATAAACAAAATGCTTGGAAAGCTTTTGTCAGTAATAGAGTAAATGAGATATGTATGAATACTAAAAAAGAAGACTGGCAACATTTACCAGGTATGTATAACCCTGCTGATTTACCGTCACGTGGTTGTACAATGAAGCAGTTATTAGACCAGAAATGATGGATGGGTCCATCGTGGATGCGTCAAGAACCACAACATTGGCCGAAATCTAATATTAATAATTTAGACATTGATGAAGATGTAATAAATAGTGAACAGAAAATAAATACTGCTATTTATTTAGAGATTAACACTCAGGGGTTTTGCAATCAACTGCTATATTTTAGTAAGTACTCAAAAATAGTCAGAAAAATAGCTAGGTTATTACGAATGAGTATGAAGATTCGAAAGATATATAATATAAAATCGGAACATATTGGAAATGATGAGTATATAAATGCAGAAGAAACTTTATTCAGGTTAATACAGAAAGAACACTATAGTGATAAGAATAATATAAAAAAGAAACTTATTACTGTTAAAGAAAAGAATATTCTACGAGTGAAAACAAGATTAGAATAGAGCGGAGAAGACAGAAATTTTATATACTCAATTTTATTACCAGGTAAGCATGAAATTGTTAAAAGATTTGTAGAAGAGAAACATATAACTTTGAAGCATGCTGGAACATTAATTATGATGTCTACGTTAAGAAATAATTATTGGATAACGGGAATTAGAAGATTGGCAAAAAATTGTTTCACAGTGCATTATTTGTAAAAGATACACTGCTAAACATTATGAAGCGCCGCAGCCACCATTACCCTATGATCGTATTTCAAGTAATGTGGCTTTTGAGGTGACAGGAATAGATCTAGCAGGCCCTCTTATTTTAAAGAATAATACAAAAGCATGGATAGTTATATATACATGTGCGACATATAGAGCTATACATCTTGAACTAGTTGAGTCTCTATCAACACCTAGTTTTATAATGGCTTTCATAAGGTTTATTGCGAGGCGAGGTCGTGTAAAAACTGTTTACACTGATAACGGTACCAATTTTGTGGGAACTATCTACTTAAAGATATTAATTAGGATGAGGAAGAGTCTTCTACTGTTTGTGAGAAGATCAAATGGAGGTTCTCACCACCATCAGCTCCTTGGTGGGGAGGGTGGTGGGAGAGATTAATTAAGGTAGTGAAGGATTTATTACGTAGAATTTTAGGTAAAGCTTCTATAGACGGTATTGAGCTTTTAACCATTTTATGTGATTGCGAGTCAGTATTAAACAACAGACCCCTAACTTATATGGAAATGGGTGATACAAAACCTCTAACACCTATGATATTCTATAAGGACTACCAAGTAATGATATTCCGGATTTAGATTTAATCGATCATAAAAAGTTGAACATTCGTTATAAATATCTGCAACAGTTACGAGAAGATTTTCGAAAAAGATTTAAGAGTGAATATTTGGCTTTGTTAATAAGTAAAGGTAAAGAACATAAGAAAGAACCAAAAGTTGGTGAGATTGTATTGATAGAAAATGAAAGTAAAAGATTACATTGGCCATTAGGAATTATAAAAGAAATTTTCATTGGAAAAGATGGGTGTACAAGAGTAGCAAGAGTTCAGACATCGACAGGTGATAAAATAAGAGCTTATCAAAGGTTATATCCATTAGATTTTTTTTGTTTCACAGGAATGGTTAAATAATCTCCCAGACGCAAGTAATTCTGACATTAGGAGTGACATCGATCAGAACCAGGTAAGATTACCACATAATACAATACCAGGATAAGCAACTTCTACTACCAGATCAGGCCGTGTAATAAAACCACCTGCTAGATTTTTGACGTAGTAACGTGTAAGTTTGACCAATCACCCTGCGTATAGTTATTTAAAAGAAGAACCTTATTATTTTTGTGTAGGGTTTTCGATATATAAAACATAGGTTTGTTTAATTTAATTATTTTATGTTAATCTTATGAATGACTGTTATATAAGTAGGCAAGTAGTTGTTTATGAGTTACACACAATATTTTGTTTTTAGTTTTTATAACAGTTAGGTAACTATTATTTATCCCTCGGGAGGATGTCAAGGATTACGAATGTAAAAGTCATTGTGAAAAAGTATTGCCAAAAAATATAAACAAGATGATGAGAACTAATTTTGCAGTTTTATTATAATATAACCAAATATAGATAATTCTCGATACCAATTCGTGAAAAGTTCCATTATTACCATTACTCGTAAAAAATGGAACTAGTGCGAAAAAAAAATCGCACTAGTTCCATCATGGAACAACGCAATGGAACTACTGCGAACAATCTAGAAAAAGTCCCATTTGACGAAAAAATGTTTTTTTAGTGGGATTTTTTTTTAAAGTCGCACTTTTTTTAAAAGTAGGAAAAAAGTCCTAAAAATGTTTTTTTTAAGTATGAAAAAGTCCCACTTGACGTTAAATATTTTTGGAGGGATTTTTTTTTAAAGTCCCACTTTTTTATAAAGTAGGAAATATTCCCACCTAATGAAAAATCGGGAAAAAGTCCCAATTTTTCAATACATAAGAATTTTTCCTATTAAAATAAGAATAGACAGAAGGAATTTGGGCTATGATTTTGTAATCGAGATTAGAACGAAGGTAAATTGCTACCCCTCCACATGTCTTATCAGTGCGGTCATTCCGGATTAATATAAAACCGGGGATAGAGAAACAGGAAGAAGGATAATTCGTTTTAAGAAATTCCGAAACCGATAGCGCGCTTTCAAAAGTGGTTAGCAAATCAGAGTAGTGACATGGAATACTTTGGGCATTTATATGACAAACGTTATTTTTTTTATAAAACGTTGAAAAAGTGTTATGTAATGCTTTACCAAGAACAATATCGCTTCCGCTGACATCAAACTCATCAGAAGTGGATGAGTTACACGAATAAAATTCTACACATTTATTATCTTCTGAAGATGAGTTAGGCATAATATGTAGGTATTATATAAAAATTAGTATAATTAATAATCAATATATATATGTATAAAGCCATTAAAACAGCAATAATTTGCCAAAATTTTTAAGTGCCAACCGCCAGTAGCTGGTTCACAATTGAAAAGAAATCACCAAAAGAAAACAATACGTAACTCAACATCAATAACAGTAAGGCAGTAATTAAATTAAATACTATATATAATTATTCATTATATATTTAGATAGTCAATAGTAATGTTAGTAATTATTATGGATAAGACAGAACTCCATGGTAAATTGACCTTAGCCTTTTCCAGTACCTTTGCCAAAGCTCATAAAAATTTTAAAAGAAAATAAATGAAAAAAACGGCGGGAAGTACTTAAAGTGAAAAGGCGCGCTTTTATAAAATAATTATTAGTAAATTCATTTTTATGATGAAATTTTATGATAATACGTAAAATGGAAGATCCAATTAAAAGAAAACGTAAAAAAGAAGAAAAAATCGGGAAAAGAATCAACAATAAAAAAATATAAAAAATAAAATAAAAAAAAGTCGGGTCCAAGAAGATGGCGTGGTTAAATTCGAGCCTACACAAACAATCGCTGTTAATTTTGCTTTAGTCCAATTACCAGAATGTATTTATTTAGATTCTTGGCGCCATGAGGGTACTGGCTTACAGTTCATACCACCAGTCAAACAATGTCTTAAATGTCTACGTTTCGGTCATATAGCTAAATACTGCAAAAACTCAGATAAATGTTCTATTTGCACCGATAATCACAACTATAGAGAATGCAGCATCGATAGCCAAAATGCAAAGTGCATAAACTGTGGTGGCAATCATATTGCCATATCTTCTCAATGTCCCATAAAAAAAAACAAAAAATAAACGAAAACAGAATAAAATCTAGGAATGCCACATTCACAGACCTTTTTAATAATAAAAACTTCCCACCTCTACCAAATAAAACGAAAACTACTAGCCAAATAGAATCGTTATTTGAATCAGAAAAAATCTTACACCTTTTAACAGAATCGATAAGTAAAATTATTATATTAAAAGCAAAGGGAACACCAATGAGTTCATCTAATTATAAGGATGTTTTATTAGAAACTTTCAAGGTCAATTATTTAAAACCCTCGAATAATGATAGTAACTCCATTATATTGTACAATGGAACGCACAAAGCGTTCTGTGCAATCGTTTAATTTTAACAAAATTTTTATACCAACATAATATTCATTTGCAGCTATTTGTGAAACATGGCTTCAAAATTCCCAAAATTTTAAAATAAATAACTATTATATAGAAAGAAATGACATAGGTAATAAACATAACGGTGTTGCTTTAATTATTCACAAGAGTTTGCATTATACCAAAATAAAAACATTTTCTGATGATTTAGTACAAAATATATGCGTTCGTATTAATCGTAATAAATTTGTAAATAAAGAATTTAGTATTGTAAGTTTTTTTAGTCCCCCTAATTCACCTCGCCATTCTTTTAAGACTAAATTAGATACACTAATTAAATCTATACCACAACCAATGGCCTTTGCTGGAGATTTCAATGTACACCATATATCTTGGGGTTGTAATTATGACGAAAACAACCTAATTTTATTAAATAATGGAGATGTTACCACTGTTGGAACTACTACTTGGCGGCCAAATGCCCTAGATTTGACAATTGTTTCACCATCTTTATCACTTATTACTGATTGGCAAATTCATGATGATCCGTTAGGCAGTTATCACCTTCCGATTCTAACAAAGCTACAATTAAAAAATAATGTAAATATCAACGATAGTAATACATCTAATGACCCATTACGAAAGGTAAATTTAAAAAATGTTAATTGGGATCTATATAAAAAAGAAGCAGATTATTTATTAACTCATTTTAACTACAGTCTTTACATCCCATTAGAAAGTTACAGTGAATATTGCAATATTTTAAATAACGCGATTAATAATTCTATCCCAAAACATAAAATTAATAAACCCAATAAATCTTCACAGCATAAATTAAAATATAATCTTCCTTGGTGGAATATAATTTGCTCAGAGGCCGTTGATAATAAAAGCTTACCTAACGTTTAAATATGATCCAACTTTAGAAAATTATCAGAATATTAAAAAAATACAAGCACTTAAAAAAATTGTTATAAAGACTGAAAGAAATAATAGTTGGATATCACTCTGTCATTCGTTTAATCGAACTACACCTATCTCAACAATATGAAGAAAAACAATAAATCTTTTAAATGCAATAATATGAACACCTTTAATGATACTCTGGTAAATGCCTTTTTTTTTTAAATATACGCCAGATTTTGTTTCAAAAATAAAACTTAGTAAAGTAAACAAGACAACTGAAAATAATCCCAGTTATTTGTTAGATTCTTTTACTATTAATAAACTTAATTCTGCGTTGTCTTCAAGAAAAAAAAAACATCTGTCGGTCTAGATAATATATTCTATTTAATGATCAAAAAATTAAATTCAAAATGCCTAAATATCCTACTTAATATTTTTAATAATCTCTGGTTCGATAATAACATACCTCCTACTTGGAAAACAGATGTACTGATTCCTATTCTAAAATCTGATAATAATAAATCTGACATAAATTCTTATCGACCCATAGCACTCACATCTTGTATTGGAAAAATCTTTGAACAGCTTATTAAACAACGTCTTGAGTTTTATATTGAAAATAATAGCTTACTGCCATATAATCAATTCTGGTTTAGGAAAGGCCAATCAGCCCGTGAAAGTATTTGTCACTTACACTTGGATATTCAAAAAAGCATTTCAGAAAAAAATCGTTTAATTGGTGGTTTTTTCGATGTCAATAATGCTTTTAATAACGTTAATCACGAAATTCTACACAAAGAACTTATATCTGTTGGATTACCTTTAAAATTAGTTAACTGGATATATAACTTTTAACATTGGAAGAAAAGTATACGTCAAATGCAATAACACACTATACGGATTTAGATATTCATATAAAGTAGTATATCAAGGCAGTATATTGAGTCCATTAATATATATTCTTTACATACATAGACTTTCTTTTAAATTAGGACAAGAAGTAAATAATCTGCAATTTGCTGATGACCTTGTTATATACTGTTCTGAAAAGAAAACTTCAGTTGCAATTGATAATATTAATAAATCCATTAAACACCTTAGTACATACTGTAACTACTTAAGCTTTGATATGAATCTTAATAAAACTAAGGTTGTTGTTTTCGGACAAAAATATAAATCTCCTGTAAATATTGTATATAATAACAATTTATTACCTGTATTTCATGAAATAAAATTCTTAGGTGTAATATTTACAAGTAACTTAAAGTGGAATTTATATGTTTCCGAAATAGAATCTAGAGCGAATAAAGCTTTTAATGTATTGAAATCTCTAGCAAAAACTTATTGGGGTGAAGATCCAAAAATTTTATTAATGTTATATAAATCTCTTGTACGTTCCCATTTTAAATATGTGTTTTATTGTTTTGCGTCCCATAAAACCATAATAAATAAACTGGTTAAAATTCAAAATAATAATCTTAGATTAATAACGGGTGCCTTTAAATCTACTCCAACTGTTTCTTTGGAAATTGAATGTAACTTACAGCCCCTTGAATTTCGTTTCAAGTATCTAATATATAAGTTTATTCTTAAGCTTTATTCTATTGTAAATAATCCTCTCCTTCTTAAGCTACAAACTTCATACAGTCAATATAATTTCCTTACTAAGAATTTTTCTGAAGCTAATCAATTCTTTGGGCATTTGAATATATATAGACATGCCAAGACTTGGCCTTGCTTTTGTGGAAATTTTAAAACGAAATATACACATATACAAATAAATGTTGATAAAAGCATAACAAATAAAGAAGAATTTTATGAAAAACTTTCAAAATTTCAAGACTATACATGTATTTACACAGATGGGTCTAAAACTAAAGATAGAGTCTCTACTGCAATATATGATAGTAAAATTAATATTGGACAAGGCTCAAAAATAAACAAAGACGTTAGTATATTTACAGCTGAAGCTTTTGCCATATTATCTGCACTTCAACACATAGAAATTCGACAACAAGAACATTCAAATTGGTTAATAGTGTATTAACAATCACCATCTTTAGATTCACAGAATAATTTTGATTCTTCATTAGATAGATGTACATCTCCAGCAGCATTTATTACAGTTTCAAATAAAGATATTTATTTGAAAAATAAAGAGAATGAAATTATGAAAAATTCTGGTAATCATAGTAGAAATCATAAATGTAAAAAACGTAGGAAAAAAAGAAGTACTACTAGTTCGTCTAGATCGAGATCAGATTCATTTAATAGTATAATTTCAAATAATTTTAATAGTGATTGCTCTAGTAATTTGAATTTAAATAACGTTTCTAATGTTTCATCCCAAATACCGTTGGGACAAAATTTAGTAAATAATTTAGTATCCTCACCCCCTATTAATGAACAGTTACCACCGTCTTTATATTCTAATAATATATTATCTACAGTGAATACCGACTCAATGCAACAATCTTTTACTCAAGGTTTATTACATAGACAATTTTATAATAACAAAGACACCGGTCCTTTTGTGATTCATGTGCAAAAAATTGTAAATAATGATGATGATTCCACCAATAGCTCTGGTACAATATTAAAACCGGTAATGTTAGGTAAATTTTTAAAAGATAAATCTATGATCTGATTTTAACTTCAGTTAAACTTAAATTATTAGTAAACTAAAATGTGCTACGGTTTGTAAAGAATACTAACAAAATCGTACTTACCGATGATACGAAACACCTCCATTAAGAAGTTTTTTTCTCCTACTATCGTTTTTGCACTCCAGAATGTAACAATACGGCATAGTTACAACGATTATGTGGAAAAATCAGTAACGACGCGAGACTACCAACTCGAAGCGATGTTAGACACGACTGATAAGGACTGGGATCAAATTGTGGCACGCTAAACACGCCTACTTTGCACTTCCACTTGTTTTTTCTATTCCGTGTTAAAAACTGACAATTTATCCCGCTTGGGGTGTTTAGCGCGTAGTCCGAATCCCCCTAGTACCTTTCACGGACTATTATTATGCAATAAAGGAGCAGACAAAGGAGATATGGAAAGAATATTGGAATGTATCTACAGAATACGAAGGAAAATGGTATAGAGAAATACAAAAGGAAATGCCTACCAAGCCATGGTTTCATAATTTACCATCAGCTAATAGAGCCTTTTATTCTAATATAAACAGAATGAGATTAGCACCCGTATTCTAAGACGATACCTCATGCTCACCTCAGCTTATACTTCTTGAAGGCACTCGAAGGAGCGATTACAAGAAACCTCGAAATCGGTATTCTTAGTTGTAAAACTCAGCCGAATGTGAGGCGTGAGGAGAAACCTTCAAAAAGGAAGGTCACAGAGATGGGAGCACCAATTGTTGCCAATGTCATTAATCCTTACTAAAATAGTATTTATTTTTTACAAAAAAAAGTAATTTAATTACAAAATAATTTGGAGACCCAAATAAAATAATATTATTTCCTTGAACATATTTTAATAACAATAAAAATTTCTTAAAAAAATTTTTTTTTTTTTATATTTTGGTAGTTTTTTTTTTACGCCAGCACTGAAACGCCAGACTTAAAAAATAAATAAAAATAAAAAATAGAAAAATCTTCCGTTTGGTTACTTGAAAATTCCCTGTTGCGTAAAAACGCAATACTATTAATAATTGTATCATAGGTGGTATTGGGAGTCCTCTGTTGTTTGGTTGATCATTTATGGTAATCATGGGTAGCAAAATATCATGGACAGTATTTTTATGAAATCTGTACCTTCTAATAAATTCCGTATCATATACTATTAATAAAATTTGTGATTATTGATTTAATTAAAAAAATATAAGTAAAATAAACTTAAAAAAGTAGACCTAACCACCGTAAGGTAGATGCCAATGTACCTTAGCTTTGACAGTTCGTCGAGGACCTTGAATAAGGAAAGCAAAGGAAATTCCTTAGGGTAAGGAAGATTTTGACAACTAAAAATACAAATGTCGTTCGTTAAGGGGATTTTGGATTTTTTGAGGGTAGCCCGAAGACTGTAGATGCGTGTGTCTATTACAGTTATCAAATTTAATTTTATTGAATTTTATTGTGCAAAATTGTACTAATTTTGTACAATAAGCATTCGTATAGTAATATTAAGTGTAGTATTTACGCAGTGATCTTGGTTTTTGTGCTATCTCAACGAATCCCTTTATCTTCAGTAAAATGGCGGTACCCATTTTACTGTTGATTATTTCTTCCTCCTTCACTTGACACTGGCATCACTATACCGTATGCTTGCATACGGTCATGTGGCCATTCCTTATTCTAACCTAGTCCTTTCCCTATTCCTTTCCATCCTATTATCCCACTTTTACCGTACATATTCATAACTTTATAAATCTACCCACAAGTCATTGGCAAAATTATGCATAAAGCGTAGAAGGCCATATAGTTAAAAGAAGAAGAAGAAGGGGATTTTGCGCCGAGTAATAGTTGAGGTAACGTTTTGAATACGGGTGTAGGTGTCTGTCTCGAGCCTATCCATCTACATAGAATAAAAGTGTATAGGAATGCCAATTGCCCACATTGTGATGAAGAAAACGCCGATTTAAATCATATTGAAATGCCAGAAATTTTTACTACCGAGACTAATATTTGCAGCAGAAACGGAAAATATCTTTAAAAGTGTACCCCACCATATACAAAAGATCCTACAATATCCAGAAATTTATGGGGCTTTGTATAAGTTGAAAAAATTTAAATAAACCACAGAGTTCTGTGAAATGAAGAAATTATAGAGAATGAATCAATTAAGTGATCGAATAAAAATGAATTCGGCTGAAGGATTTGTATCCAGGCTAGAAAATTTAATTAAAAATCAAAATCTGTCAATATTGTTCCCTGGCGGGGAATAATATTGACTAATTTATGAAAACAAACTTTTAAAAACCATTATATTGCCAAAAAATACAAAGTGTGCTGCACGTGACTAAAAATATTAGTGCACATACATATCCTAAGCGAAAAAAGTTATCGGAAAGATGTATCAAAAGAAAAAACTGGAAATGTACCGATTCTTCGATGTTCAGTTTATTTTTAGAACAAACCCATTTCTAAATTCCTGAACCATTCTGCTGTTCAAAGTAATTTTCTCTTTTACAAAGCCAGTAAAAGAGAAACAATGAGAGAAGATGTCTGAGAAAACTACAAGGGAGGAACCTGTGTCAGATGTAGAAATTAATAATATTAGTCACAAAGTCAGCAAGCCTGAAATCATGTCAGACTACTTGTTCATACAAATACACTAAAAGTTCTAATTGTGATATACTCCAGGGTTGTGACCGCTTAAACTGTGGGAAGTGATTTAGGTGAAATGTGTGAACTTGGGATTGTATATTGGCAGACCATGGCTTTAAAATCTAAGAAGCAAATATTTTGCTGACAAAAATGTTAGAGCACCTACACATCTGTACATTTTTAAAAGAACAGTCACAGATTGCTGGTGTTACAGTAATAAATGATAGTGAGCAAAAGGTTCATTGAGCGCTTAATAGGATTAAAGATAACTTATAAGATAATGAAAAATGAAGTGGATCATAGCTATATACCCTGGCATTCTAAGTTATTTATTGTTTGTTTTATGTGATGTAATTTTGAAGTTTAATAAAAAATAAATTGTTATTTATTGTTTTAATTGTTACATAAAATGCTAAATTATCTTTAAATTTTATAAAACTAAAACTAGGTACATTAAAAGAAAAATAAATAAGACCATGTATTATTATTATACAATTGTATATTTAAATAAGTTTTTAAGTGCAGCATGTGACTGTACTTACCTGATGGGAAGTACGCAATTTAAGATTGAAAACAATCAGATTAGTGTTTTTTTTTTGGTTTATTACATCATGCTGTTTATTGCCATCATATATTTGTGGTGGCCGAGTTGGTTAGACCTTGGACTTAAAAAAAACGCTTGGGTCCCTGGTTCGAATCCCGGTGTGTACCAATGAGTTTTTAATTTTAAAAAAATATGTACATTTGTTTGACAACACCAATATAGTGCCTCGGAGAGCATGTTAAGCTGTCGGTCCCAGTTTCACTACACCAACTTGTGAAACTGTTTATAGATGGGTTATTGAGTCTATTCAAAAACATCGCGACGAGCTAGCCACTTGTTAGGTGTAGACTCATACCATCAGCTACAATGAGGTGGGGGATTAAAAACCCCTCCGCTGGGTACCCTGAGGCCGTCAAGGCTGCCTCGGGCGCCGTAAGGCACCCGTGATGATATGTTATATTTTTTAAACGGATAGCAAATACCACTACTTCAGTATAAATTTCAGAATTTACTATGGTTACTATATTGTGAGTACCTACAGTTGACAAGAGGGGGTGTAATAAAAACTACATTGTGTTAATTATATATTAAATATTCATGAGTATGTAGAACACAATGTAAATTGCTGTATTCAGTGTTTTTATTTTACACCAGGTACTGAAACACCCAGCAAACATGTTAGTAGCTTAATACACCAATAATACCACTCCTAAAGCAAAAACTTAATAAATCACCAATAATAAAAATCAATATACCTTTTTATTTGGTGAAGATTGGTATTTTTATTATCTGAACATTTCATAACAAGTTTACTATTTCATAATATGAAATTAAGGACTCATCAAAGCCTATTTTTTTTACTAATATATCTGTGAGTATATACATTATGTGTTGTCATAGTTATCATTGGTTTTGGAGCTGGAATCAGTAAAACACTGACCTTATAGAATCTTTTGTATATTTCACCATTCTTCCTTCACACCTCAGACCTTGTCAAATATGTTTATGATATAGTTGAGGAGCCTGTAGCTTTTCAGATCCGGGTGAGCCTGTCCTAGGTGTTTGATTATCTGGATGGCTCTTGCATCACGCCTTACTGGATTGACAACTATGTTGTATGTCTATCTTCAGCAAATTCCTTTGTCAACCAAATAATCTAATACCTATTTGGTTTAAAAACCCAGGAATCTAAAACTGTTTCATATCCAGTCTACTTAGTTTGGTTCTTTACTTTTGTTTCCCATGGAACAGTAGGTTCTATAAATCACTTTATTTAGGCAATCCTATGTTTTGTCATTACTATATATATATTAATTTGAGCTTAGCTACACTCTTAATTGGATATAGGTGTTGTTAGCTAGGCTTTACGGGCTGTTAATAAAATCGAGGCTCATACATTTGTCTGTCCTTAGGTTTTATTTTAAAATCTGTAACTTTAAGCATAGGGTGGTAGATAACATTTTTGGCCGATTGCACCTCTTAATGAATGTTTGAATATGTTGTATGGGCCTTAGAGAAAAAGCAGGCGAGGCGACATGTCGCGTCGCCTCAGTCAAAAACGTATGTATTTTGACAGTGACAGTAGGCGTGAGGTACGCTGTCACCTGCCAAAGTCTAAATAGTTTTGATTCCTGATTTTTCTCTAAGGCCCATACGGTCATAAGCTTTTACACTGAAAATATGCTTATAAAATGGCACGAAAAATAAACTAATTACGTTTTAAAAAAAAAACATTTTTTTTTACTTATTAAAATAATCATGAAGGTAAAAACCGTGCCCGTCCGCGCTTTTTTAGCTTCATGAAAATAATAGTTACCTCTATATTTAAACTGCCGTTTTTCCTGCTACGGATGATTATAATCTTTTTACCTCTGCTTTTAACTCAAATACCGTTGCATTGCATTGCATACATTTCGTAAAATATACCTATATCAAAATAAAACAATTCTCAGAGTTAGTAATGACGGATCTATGCACCAAGCGCTAGCAGCGCCCTGTGAGCGCCCTATGGATTTAGCTTTGCGTTTACAACCCCATTAATGGATAATTTGAACTTAATAAATATTTACCTGCAAAAAGCTACATTATCAACGAGTAACATGGTATGACAAAAGTTTGGCGGGGTTTATAAATAAGTGACGTAAGTTTGGTCTAAAATTAATGGTTTTCAATTATACACCTCCGGAAAAAGTTTCAACATAAGTGGGGATTTCGAAGGCGATGGGCGGAAACTCCACAAACTCAGCGCTAAGCGGGATCTTAATTCCGGGGCTTCGTGGAGTGTCCGCCCAGATTCGCCGAAGGGCCTCAGCAGAGATCACTGCCTACCCTTTGGGGGGATCTATATGGGCTCCGTTGGTGAAGATGGTACTGTAACAGCCGTTTTCGTGACTGTTACATTACCTACCTAACTATTTGGGAATAAATTAAAACTATTATTATTCTTGGACTTATTTTATTGTGTAGCTATGCAATATCATTTATATGTTTATTTACTACAAATTAATATGTATTTATTAATATATTTAAATAACTGCAGGCATTTGCTGCTTTTCCTAACCTATCCCGAACGAATAATCTACTACTTCTTTTGTCTCCCGTCACATGTCCGTGGACCTTCAAATTATCTAAAAATAGGAAATGAATTTAAGAATAATATGGTCAGCCCTCTCCAGCCAGTACCATAGGTTGCGTTCCAAATACTAGATTACAACAAAAACCACATAAAACACATCTTCTTTTGTTACACACACAACACTGCCACTTGTCATCATGAGTCCCTGTAGTGTCCATAATCTGAAACTAATAATCTTGTGTCATGTTATTTACATATAAAAATACAAAAAACACCAATAACCAACAATCTTTTGTCAATACCTAATTAATATCTCAATATTTTGAAATAAAATCAATTAAAATTGATTTAATAAATTAAAATAATACATTAATATTATCGTCATTCATAAACCCTATTTAATAAACACCTATTTCCAATACCAAAATAATCTATCTATAAAATCACGCCATCTATCTATAAAAATTAGAACTATCAGTTTCACACCATTCCCATAGATGTCGCTATAATACTAAACAAAAATACTTTAATCTCCTCATTATAGACATCATAAATAATAAACTTTATTATATTTTATTTTAATATTTTCCTCTATAAAGATAATATTATTGAACATGCTTTTATTAACATCAAAGATTCACGTTCCATGTTGAATTGATATACTGTGTTCAAATCATAACTGAGATAAACTATCACTAGGGATATGTTCACTCGCAGCAACCATATCAAATAGCACGCTTCTCCTTCACGTAGTACACATGTTTTTGGTAACTACTCATCAAACTCTATACTTAACTTCTGCATCTTTTTTTTTTTTGCATGAAACATCATCTAGCAAACACCCATCTCTAATTGCCATCTAGCACGCTCCCTCGTCAATTTTCTCTCTTCATCGCTTCGCCATCTTATGTTGCTCGAAAGGATAGCACATGTCTTTTTTCTCTCGTTCGCATGAAACACATTACACATACTTTAATAAACAATAATAATACAATTAACAATACCATACCCTAAGTGTTTTATACGACATAAACAACCTTATACTCTATTTTAAACATTCATTAAATTGATTAATTTTTTTTTTTTTAAATTATATTATGTTATTTTTTGTAATCTCCTCTTTTATACATATACCTATATTTTTTTTTTATATATACATATTTTTAACTATTATTATCTATAAAAATTATATATATTAGCATAATTAACTAACTTTCTAATCTAACATTAAATTATCCTTTTATATTTCCATTTTGTTTTCTTCTTTTTATTGAAACCTAACATATACATACTATTTACATACTTATTTTTAAATTTATGTTTCATCGGATGCCCGTCTATATGTAATGGACTTTGTATGTCTTTTATTTTATTATATACATTCTTATTTTTATAGCCTAAACCTACCTTATATCCTAAACCTACATGTATTAATTTGTCATATTGCTTCTTCTCAACACGTACCTTTTTATTTATATTTTTATAATCTATATTATTAATTGATACGTCATTATTTGACTCAAGAATTGTGACTTCATTCTCAACAACTTTATTTATCATTATCGATATATCATTCCTAGACTCTAAACTCGGAATGGGAACCTCATCAGCTAAATCATTATTTAATACTACATTTGACTGTTCGACTGCTACTTCTTCAAACTCTTTAACATTATTTTCTTCATAAAACATCTCCTGATTATCTTCTTCCTGTACCACTATCGGCTCTATATCAACTTTCTTCTGTATTTCCCTAACCTCTTCTTCAATTATCAATATTTTATCTTCTTCAATCTCTACTTCTTTCGTATTACTACTATTTTTCCTATTACTAATCAAAGAGTCTGTATTTTCTATTAATAAATTAACTGAATTTTCTTTTATAGACGTTGGTAAAAATTTGCACTGACCTGAATTTATTGTTGATATGGGGGTGATTACATTTCGGTCCAAAGTCACCACATCGTCCACCTGTCCATATTGTACACTGGCACTGTTGTCCACGACACTGGTAACACTTCTATCGACTTGAGCATTCACTCCACTGGGTTCACTTCTATTGTTGCTGTTGTACCCATGCAAAGGCGTGATTGCATGTATGGGTTCCGTACTGGTGGCACGAATCTGTTAGGTGGACTCGGCCTCGATCTTAAGTTGTATCTATAATTATTAGTGTAATACGTATTAGGTGTAAAAGTATAATTCTGCGGTGAATTTTGATTCCTATAACATGGTTGACTAACGTCCCCACACGCATTATAATTAAAATTACCTTGAGTTGGCATTACCGTTTTTCCTAATAAATTATATGTTGTACTATTATTTGTCGAATATACATTATCGAACTGCACAATTATTTCTTTTATCCTATTCAATGTTAATTGACCCTGATAAGCGAAGTGTTGTTTGTGATCAATATTTAATCCCTTTATGAAAGTATCACATATAATTTTCTCATCTTCTACTTTTGTTTTTTTCGCCAAAGCGCATATTTTGTAATAATAATTTAATAATGATAATTCTTTTTGCTGTGAATTAAAGAATAGCCCCATATACGATATTTGACACTTAAATTCTTGTTTAAGCATCGAAGCCAGTTCATTAAAATCTGTACACTCCCTAACGATATAACTATAGTATGTCCGGCAATAGGTGTTTATTTAAGAGGGCCAGCTTCACTCTTAAATAAACACCTATTGCCGCCTTCTTTTGAGCATCGTCCCATCTATTCAATGCCGCTATTCTGTCAAAACATACGATGAACTCCTCCACATCTTCATTAGTATTCCCCGAAAAATACTCTACCTCTGCCATTTTTATAAAATATTAACCACAGACCTGTTTACCGATACAACATTACCACAATAAATCTCCTTTCGATTAGTTATATAAAAATATTTCTTCATTCCTCCATATATATATTTGGCCGCTGGCGCCTCCACCATTTTGTAACAGCCGTTTTCGTGACTGTTACATTACCTACCTACCTATTTGGGAACAAATTAAAACTATTATTATTTTTGGACTTATTTTATTGTGTAGCCATCCAATATCATTTATATGTTTATTTACTACAAATTAATATGTATTTATTAATATATTTAAATAACTGCAGGCATTCGCTGCTTTTCCTAACCTATCCCGAACGAATAATCTACTACTTCTTTTGTCTCCCGTCACATGTCCGTGGACCTTCGAATTATTTAAAAATAGGAAATGAATTTAAGAATAATATGGTCAGCCCTCTCCAGCCAGTACCATAGGTTGCGTTCCAAATACTAGGGGTTACAGTACCTACACTAAACGGGAAACCCGTACCGCCTCTCCAGGGGACTCGTAACTTCCCTTACTATCAATCTCCCCTTGTCCACGTAGCGTAGTAAGCATTACGCCCCTAGGATAGAGCCAATATCTTGGGGAACCTCCTGTGAGTACCATGCAACATACATACAACAAATTATTCCACAAACTACTGAAGTGAAAATAAAATACATAGTGTTAGCGAAAGATTTATTAAATTTCATAAAATCAACAATACAAAAAATAACAAAACAATGAATAATTAAACAAATATTCTCACAATTGCTTTAAAAATTATATCTTTTGCAATTTTAAGGGTTTTGTTCATTCACAAGAGAAACGGAACCCTTATGGGGCTTCTAGTCTGTTTGTCTGTCAAGACCGACTGCACAAAATGGCGGCAAAAATATATTCTAGGTGCCGAAACTAACATATTGAAGAAAAATAAATGCTCACAAGGACAAATACTCTGATTTTAGGAATAAATTGTGGTATATTTTTTCTATTCTATTTATCCCAACTTGCTAATTAATTATTACATACATCTGTTGTACACTTATCAACATACCAAGAAGACATTATATAGAGACTATCCTAGTATCTATAACTTTGCATATTTGCTTAATATAAATTATTGATCTTATATCAATATTACTAATGATAAATTAACAATAGTTAATACATTTCTAATACATAATCCATGGCCACTAGTTAACACACGGTATTGAGCAAAATAATAATAAAGGTAATGTAACAATTTATCAATTATACTTCTTATTACTAATTAAATAATAATATGTAGGACATATTATATTGACCTAGTCACATATTATCAAACTAAGCTTGCATGCTATGTGTTTGAGAAACAATGATATTAATGCATATTGTATTTTATAAACACCCAGAGAATCGTAAACTAAAATTAAACTAAGCTATTGTGGTTTAAATTAAAATTTTGATACAGATGTTCTAAGATATCTACGACCTGGTTGCCAGGCGAAATTGAAAATAATTGGGGTTTAACTTAAAATGTATGTTATTAAAAATTAACACTAAAATGTTAAAAACAAATTATAAATATTTACCTACATATATTTTTTATTAATAAAAAAATCTAAATTACAGTTACAGCCGCTCTTGGGTCACCAAAGATGAGGATCAAAATGGAAAAGAATATAAATGTTTAGATAAAGTACTTTACTGCATCCGTTTCATTTTCCTTTCAATCTTCTTTTTCTTCTTATCTTCCTGCTCAGTATCTTGCGGAGCCTTTTGGAAGAACCATGGACCCAAGAAGTTTACCCAGAGCAACCAAAACGCTCGGAGAGGCAGGGCAATTAGGAATAACCAGAAATAAATAGAGAGCACCGATGATACTTGAGTGACTGTACATAGGATAACAATATCCTTTACATGCCTGCAAATTTTAACATATATTAATAAATAATACAACCTAATAAAAAAGTTGAGACTATATTCTTAGTTATCCAAGGATTCTCCGTATGGGTGCCGTTCCATCGCGTGGTTGGAAATCAGGGGAATGAACTGTAGCATTCCTGGACTTGAGACAGTAAAGTTGGGTTTTAAAGGCCGTTTAACTCTCCCCTTTACTGTGTGCACTACCCTTTCTACTCCACCAAAATACTATATGATCATGTTAGCTCAAATTTGGAAACAAGTTCCATAAAAAAGTTCCAATGGCTTATCTCTTAATAACTCACTTATAAGTCTGTAAGGAATTTTATAAAATAGTTTTGTAAAATATAAGAAAGACCTAAGCAGTCTTTGATCAACAATATTACTCATTGAAGTAAGCAGTAGAAATTAAAGTAGACTGTAATTTTATTTTATACAGATAAAATCAAAATAAGTTATTAGATATCTATTAATCAAATATAAAAATGCTACAAAACCAGAATGGTTTCTTTCTGATTTAAATAATAAAATAAAACTCACTCTCCCAATGCGCCGTCCATATTGAGATCTAGGCCAGGATCAACAATTTGATTATTGTCACTGTATTTGGGCCGGCTCATGTATCGCATTGCCTGGTAACAAGCAATGTATAGCGAGCAAACCACAACATTCAGAATCTAGAAAATTATATTGCCATATTAATTATATTTTTCAAGAATGCTCGGCAGGTGAACTCTTTTATCTGATGGATATTATGATTTATGTAACTATATATACCGACTTAAGTGCACAGGAAATGGATTCACAAACTTGAATGTCTAAAAACACTCCAATATTGTTTTCAGTGATAATAAAGTTTTTTTTTTGGTATAAAAAAAGAACTTTAGTTGCCTATTCAAAAGTTAATATATTTTTTATAAAGAGACTATCTAATAGGCTATTTGACTACATTAAAAATATACTATTAATTGTGGTCATCCTATCAGACAATTGCGTAAAAAAACATATTTCACTTTATTTTAAACTAAGTTACGTATATCTTTTGTATTATACGAAATAAAATTAAATATTTTTTACAATTTTATTTATAAAAAAAACATCTTTGATTGGTGGATGACTAGTGACGTCACACGCAAGTAAACAAAACAATACACAGATTATAAATCATGTGGATGAAATAGAATAGAGTATAATATATAGGAGATTATTTAATCTGTGCTTGTTTGTTTACTTGCGTGTGACGTCACACTTGCTTCGCAGTCTATGAAACAGCGTTTTTAGCGCCATTGTGGAAATTCAAACTTTAACATTGATTTTTATTAATAATAAAGTTGACATCCCGGAAATATCAATGTAGTGTGATTATTATTCAATGAAGAATCATATAAAAGGAGTTTCAAAAAAGAGTCAAATACCCTATTAGGATCCAGAAGCACAGAGTTATAGAAGAGAAAGTAATATTTTCATCTCAATGTTCTTTTTTTAACTTTTAGATGTTATTATATATATATCTTCACGGGTGCCTTACAACGCCCGAGACCGCCTAGACGGCTCCAGGATACCCAGCGGAGGGGTTTTAATCCCACCTCGTCGTAGCCGATGGTATGAGTCTACATCGAACAAGTGGCTAGCTCGTCGCGATGTTTTGGATAGACCCAATAACCCATCTATAAACAGTTTCACAAGTTGGTATAGTGAAACCGGGACAGACAGCTTAACGTGCTCTCCGAGGCACTATAGTGGTGTGTCAAACAAATGTACATAATTTTTTTAATTAAAAACTCATTGGTACACACCGGAATTCGAACCAGGGAATTCGAAGTGTTTTTAAGTCCAAGGTCTAACCAACTCGACCACCACATATATATTATTGACTTTGCGAATTCTTTTTCTTGCATCCTTAGATATTTATACATACAAAAAATCCACATTGGGATGATTCAATAGATTTAAACATTTTAAAAACTAAAACAATTGTAGTTAAGTCATTGTGTTAGTGGTGGTGTAAAAGTTATATCAACATTGTGTTTAGATAAATTATTACAATTCATCCTGGTTATATATAAGCTTTTGATTCAGGGAGATTTATTAGTTGTATAAGATATATAATGCTTGTATCTAAAAATTACTAGCTGTGTTAGAGAAATAATACTTACAATATTCAAAGCATTGACATAGTAGCTGTACAGCAGCAACATAGCAGTCAAGTGGATGACTGTGGAAGTCACCGACATGGTTCTGTAGAAATTTACTGTGGCTTTGTTTTCTTCCACAATCTGCCGTGCACCCTTGGTAGGCCGTTTTCCCTTTGCATGTGGCTAAAATATTTAAATTCATATTACTATTACAATAATATATAGCACAATATCATACATATTGCTCTGGTCAGAAACTAAGCTCTAGGCTTGTACTATGTATACCAGAAACAATGATATAATACATATTATATTTTATAAACACCCAGTCCATGACCACCTGTACAGAAAAACATTCCAATTTTTTTTTGCAATCAAACCCACAAGGAGGAATTTCATTTGCGACACATGGTTCCATGGGAAAAGTTGTTCAATTTGATCAGCAGAACTCATATTAGCCCAAAGCACAACCTTTAAAAGTCACCCTGTATAAGTAAACAAGACCACCTGTAAAGTCCACTCCATATTCTTTATATACTTTATTAGTTATTAAGTTTCCCTAAATGGTAAAGAGTTTTTATTAGAGCACTATAGACATAATGAATGAATGATTCTTTATTCAACAAGCTCTAGACTTATACTATGTGTACTCTGACTCTGGTACACAAGCACAACAACAATACTAAATACATATTATATTTTATAAATAGCCAGTAAACTACCGAAAAACATACAAACATTATTTTGCCATTAATGGGAATCGAACCTATGACCTCTGAATACAATGCCAAAGGCACACCAAACTATGGAGGTGAATTGATTTTGAAAAAAATATATATGTAAGGATCCATTATATCCTTGCGAAGCTGCAGCAATACTTTGTATTTAGTAGGAATGATGTTAAATGTCGTTATTGATCATATTTATTACATAATTATTGCTTTTTGTCTTACTCAATCTCAGAAAAGTACCCTTTATATATACATTTATAGGCGATCAAGAAGTTTGACACTTGTTTCACACTTCTTTTTGATGACGAGCCGGCTTCGACTCAAAGCTGAGGAGTCGGTGGTACCTTTTTATATGAAGGACTGATATTATCCCGAATGAGCGGCGCAATCTCAACTCAAAATATGCTCCTTCACTTTCCGTGGTACCAAATTCGTAATTTTCGAACGAGATGTCAACTCGTAGCCGACGGTGGTTGGCCCGCATGTATTGGAAAAACCATCAAAAAAACATTTGCTTGATGGTTTTTGAAATTGTAGGTATTGGAATAACCATGTGGATTTGGTAATTAAAACCGGAAAAGTTACAAAGGTCTCCATAATAAGTAACCCACATAATCTATAATGTAGAAATTATATCTACTTCCAGGATCGAATAAAATTAAAAAAGACGCGGGAGGCATTTGTATAAAAGTTGGATTTATTAAAAAAACTAACTTTGAACTACTTGGTGAACATAAAGAAACACTAAATTTTTTTAAAGGCATCTTAAAATAAAACAAATATACACAGTAAAAATACATAGTTAAGATACAAAAGTTTTATTGCAAGTATACAAATTTACACTATTTAATTTAGAATTTCATCTAAACGAAAAAGAAGAGAGTAAAAAAATAAAAGATAAACTCACCGCCATTTTCTTAGATTATTACAATTAAACTGACTCGTGCCAAATTATCTATTCACGCAAACAATGCTTTACAATAATTAATTAAAAATACAACTTAATATTATAGAATGAATGTTGAATAAACTGATCAATGCCAATGTAATATTCGAAGCCGCTGCCTGCTGCACCAAACCGCCGAGCCAGAGCCAAATGCCAAACCGCGCACTGCCGCGCAGATCGATGACAAGACAAATGTATGGCACAGAGTACACGCACAGAGAATTAGTTATTAGTTTTATTCACAGAGTTATAACTCTGTGGTTTTATTATCCATTATGTAAAGGCACTAAACCTAGGTTTTTTCTTTTCATTCTATACTTAAGATTCATAGCTCTCGATTGTTGATTTCACATATTATGCTATACTATGATGAATCAATATCGAAAAAATAAAATCTGATTCAGATTACCGTTTTTTTTCGATATTCCCATCCGTTTTTGACGCGGACTCAAAGTCTAATCATCTTAACTCCATCTTCTAATCACGTGCACGCATTTCAGTAGCAGTTTTTCCAAATATCATGTGAAATTTTAACAATTCATTGCTCTATCCTTGGGTCATTTTAATTTTTTTTCTGGCGAAACAATAAGATATCTATATATTGCAAATAATGCCTACGGTGCAGGTTTACTATATTGATTTGTTTATAGGATAAACGGCACTGCACTGAGAAAAAATGTAAGTTATTGGAGTCGACCTTCATTACCGTATCCGTTGTAAGACTACTAAAAATCTTGCCACTAGGTAAATTTTTAGTACCTAGTAGTAGTCTTACAATGGATTGACCTTATGTTTCCCAGACTATAGATGTAAAACAACGGTTGTTATCGGATAGTTATCCAAAGCAGCCGATAATAACGTATAGAGAGCGGCTGACAACCATCTTTATCCGACTCAATACCAAAAGGTCCTACTATTTTTACAGTTCCTGACTCGAAATTGTTATAATATACGAGCCGTTATATACAAACAGGTATTTTTACTAAATTATTTACCTACTCTTATTATTATATTTTGTTAAATGGAGTCTACGCGTTACCCGTAATTTTGCCAGTGTCAAGTGGGTAGTTTGAAACTCATTATTTAATATTTGTGAAACAGGGACAGGATGGAAAGGAATCGGGAAAGGAATAGCGACATGACTGTATGAAGCATACGGTATAGTCTTGCCAATATCAAGTGAAGAACAAAATCATCAACAATAAAATGGGTATAGCCATTTTACTGAAGATTTTGGGAGTATTAGAGATAGTACAAATACCGAGATCATTGCGTAAATGCTACACTTCTCACACTTAATTTCACTATACGAATGCTTATTTCAAAAAAATAGCACACTTAATCACAATAATATTTAACACCTAATATTAACTATGAAAACTGTAATAGAAACACGCGTCTACAGTATTCGGGCTACCCTCAAAGAGTGTCAAACATAAACTGGCAGTTTTTTCTCTCAAAAATTAAGTATTTTAATTCAGAGAGGATGTTACCCAGCGTATTAGGCACCATACCACAGGACAGCGATTTGGAGGAGCTATTAAAAAAATTTTTTTTTTAGGTAATTTAATTTTTAATGTTTTTTTAATTTTAAGTTTTCTTTTTTAAATTGATTTTAAGTTTTTCTGTTTTTTTTTGTTAATGATTTGTTAAATTGAATAAATATTATCTCTAAATATAAATTGTTCAATATTATGAATTATTTTGCAATATCCTTCAACACGACAGATAATAAACATGTACCAACTTATTTACACGGTACATACCTAATTGGTATTTAATTTGTATTACAATCGTAATAAGCAGGTAAGGCAAGGCTCGCAAAGCTTGGCGTTCCGTTCGGCGTAAGTCAAAAGTTTGTTTGCAGCGTTGTTCGCTGGTAACCCGCTGGTTGATTATGGTAACAACCAGCTTCACATCTATACCCCAGACCCTACACACATTTGTTTCCATAAAAAAGGAATTGCTTATAGGATAAAATTATAAAACAGTATTAAATTTTTTTTTATTCATAAGTTTACTTAAACACTTTATTGCACACTAAACAAAAGATTTTTACATAACTTTGCAGGCGTGTTCCACTCCCCGCTTTAGGCATAACGCTACAAGTACCCGGCCGTACCTATAGAAAGGTATTATTTTACAGGGCTGTTCAATACTCACTCACGCGCCGCATCGCGATATTAATATTAATTAAAATGAGGTCTAAAACTGATTGAATCGTAATGGGCTGCTTAAATAATAGTAACAAGGATCCTGATCTCACGTTTTCACACTTCCAAAGGACCTTAAAAGATTTTAAAAAAATCCACGCCTATCTATAGGGTTACACCTGTAAAAAGGAGCTAGCGAAATTGCGACGATTGGCATGTATGTTCATATCAGGCGCCTTTAGAACAACACCGACGGCAGCAATGGAGGTTATACTAAATCTGAAATCTCTTCAGGTGTTAATAGAGATAGAAGCTAGAAAATCACTCTATCGTCTACAAAATAGTAACGAGTGGTTTCTAAATATGCCTCAAACTGTTCACACAAAAATGGATATTAATAAAAATCTCGGCAGGATTCTAGAAATGTGTGCTGACAACATTTCTACTATTCGAATATTCAAAAGGAACTATAATATATACGTTACGGGAGGAATGGAAAGATGGCTCTAAACTGGACAGTAAATGTCAAAACTGGTTTACTGATGGATCAAAGATGATATCAGGAACGGGTGCAGGAATACATACCAAAGGTTACGATATTCTTGTAAGCATGGTCCATTACCCTATAGTTTTCCAGGCGGAGCTGTACGCAATAATTGTGTATGCAAAGGAGATCCTAGATAGAAATTCTCACGGAGAAACTATCAACATTCTCAGCGATAGCCAATCGGCACTTAAAGCGCTGAGTTCATATGAGACGAAATCTGGTCTGGTATTGAACTGCGTTAGAAAGAGCGGGCTAGAAAGCGATCAGAATGCCCTTTTATGGGACCTGAACCATTTATAGACATACCTAGTAAAACGATAAACAATGCACTAAAGGAGTTTGCCAACGAGAAACATACAACTTGGTGGTCAACTCAACCTAACACACTCCAAGAAATTCATTGGTACAAAGGCAATATGTCTGGATAAGATCTGGAAGTTTAATAAAACACAAATAAGGCTACCAGTGGGAATCTTCTCGGGACATTACACGACAAATAAACATCTACATACAATGGGAGTTAGAGACGATTCCAGATGCAGATTATGCTCTGATGAGCTAGAATCAATGCAGCACCTACTGTGCTACTGCGATGCAAGGGCCATGCACAGAATGAAATACTTGCAACAGGCTTACCCGGAACCGGAAAGCTACAGGCTCCTCAAACTAGAGGACGTCCTCAAATATGTCAGCAGCATATTTGAGGATGGGAAGGACGAGTGAGGTGTAAGGACTGGGCAATACACAAAAGATCCCACTGGGTCGAAGTGTTCTGACTGATATCAGCCCCATAAACTAATAAGATATGATAAGATCTATAGGTTATTATGAGTCTATACACTAAAAAAATATCAAAACGAGTGTCCAGTAGTCTGTTTATAAGAATGCGAATTTCCACCTTTCCTATCTACCAAATATTGACCTTTGTTGTTGAAGGATACAGGATGGCTCACCTTACAAATCCCATTTTTCTCCGTGGTGGTGGTTCTTCCCAAATTTAGCAGTATCGCTTATATTCGTCAGATGGGTATCTGCACTTCATTAATGGTGTTTGGTGGGGATTTTGGGAGCACAGTACAGGAAGGACCACTGAATTTAGGTTTTACAGACTTTAAATATTGCTTTTAGCAAGTAAGATTACAGACGTAGTTACAGTATAAAGATTTATTTTTATTTAGTATAGCTAACATTCTCCCCGCCGAAGAAACCGTTAAGATTTCTTCAGATCTAACTTATAAGCTTAGAGTTGCAGTTGCGTTAAATTTGCAGTACAGTTACAGTTGCAGTACAGTTACAAAAAAAGTACAGAAATAATCAAGTTAAAGGAAAAAATAATATAAAGTAGTAAAATTAAATATAAGTAAAAAATTAATTTTGAATAGGTAGTAAACAAAGTTTGCCCACTGGGCGAGTAATATCACCGGAAGAGGTTTTAAGCGTGACTACTCGCACAACCCCGTCTCGTACAGGTGATAGCTTAGTGACACGACCAACTTCCAATACAGAGGAAGAGAATTGTCATTAACAATCAAGACTAAATCCCCCATTTGGATGTTAGCATGTTGTTTTAACTATTTGTTACGCTCTTGCAACGAATGAATCACGTTGCCATTTAGTCCAAAAATGTTGAGTATTTTTTTGTAAGAGCTGCCATCGAGATAGTTGGTTCTCACCACAGTCCGTAAAGTTTTCCTCCAGTAGAGACATCATAGAGTCTCCAATTAAGAAGTGTGATAGAGTAAGTGCATTAATATTGTCCACATCTTCAGAAATGGGTCATAAAGGTCTAAAATTGAGTACAGCTTCAATTCTAGAGAATACAGTAGAGGACTCCTCAAAATTCAGTGTTTGAGTGCCTATAGTACATTTTAAATGGAACATAGCGCTTTTAACAGCAGCTTCGAATAACCCCCCATATTAGGCGCAGCAGGTGGGTTAAAATTATTTTTTAAAGAATTACAGAAATTATTAATTTTATTATTTACAGATTTATTATTTAAGAAACAATACAAATCCTGCAAGTAGTTGTTGGCACCTACAAAGTTTGAACCACAGTCTGAGTATATGTCAGAGCAGAGGCCTCATCTACTAATAAACCTGTACAGGCCAGCAATAAAGCATTCAGTAGAAAGACCTGACACAAGCTCGAGGTGTACAGCTTAAAAAGCAGACAAATATATATAAGTATGCCTTTTGGATAGCAGCCTTACGCAACTTGGATGCCTTTATTAGAAAATAGCCCGCATAATCAATGCCTACTTTGGAGAATGGTTTAGAATAAGTTACCCGGTCTGGTGGTAAGTCAGCCATGAGATACTAAGAAGGTTTGGGACGTTCCCTATAGTATTTTAGACATTTAAATATCTCACTTTTTATAGCTACACGACCAGACAAAATCCAAAATTTTCTACGAAGAAGAGAAAGCAAAAGATTAGCACCAGCATGCATATAAGGTACATGATAATATTTTATAATTAAGTTAGTCAAATGATGTGATTTAGGTAATATAAGAGGATGTTTATGTTCAAAATCAATAGAAGAATTTGACAATCTGCCGCCAACCCGTACGAGACCTTTGGGGTAATAAACGGAAATAAACGTTTAAACCGAGTAGCATGAGGTTTGTTTTGTTTTAATAAAGTTATGTCAGTACGAAATTCAAATGCTTGGACCAAATAAATTAAAGACAGTAAAGAATTATTTGTATTTTGAACAGTGAGCTGACCAGAAAGTTTACAGTGAGTATGACGGAGATTGCAAATAAATCTTAAGTAGTAAGCTTGCACTCTTACAAGTATATAAAATGGACTAAAACGAGACATGAATTCAGTTTGATCGGCTATAGCACTACTTGTATGACAAGTAGAGATAACCTTTTCAGAAACAGGAATTAAATTATATAAATTAGTAACAGGCCATGATTGTGAAGGTTTGGTCAACCAAGATTGAGACCACCACAAGTCATGGTGTACCAACTCTGAAGGTAGCAGCCCATGTGACGCGGGATCTGCAGGATTAAGACTAGTTGGTAAATGTCTCCAAGTGGTAGGAGAACAATTAGAAAGTACTTGATAGACACGATTCGCCTCAAAGACCTTTAATAAATGTACAGGTGTGCGTATCCATGACAACACAATATTGGAATTACTCCAAGAAAAAATACAGGAAAAAACAGTGGTTAATATAGATGCACAGTGTTTTATTCAATTTGACAAGAGTAGAGCACCACAGAGTTCCATGCGAGGAATGGTAAGCTTCTGCTTTATAGATGCTACTTTAGATTTTGATATTAATGAACAAACATTGACCCATGCTATCAACTGTGCGAATATAGACAGAAACAGCATAGCCACGTTGAGATGCATCACAGAATCCATGAAGCTGGATGTCTGTGCAGCCTTTTGGAAAAACATAACGTTTAATATTAAGTTGTGATAGCGAAGACAGTCATTCAGAAAATCAAACCTGTTGGTTTGCGTCGGTAGTCTTCTGGGAGAGGATCATCCCATCCATAACCAAGCAACCAAAGTTGTTGCATAAAGAATTTAGCTTTAAAGATTACAAGCATGAGCCACCCGCAAGGGTCACACAGACAAGCTATATTAGAGAGAACAGCTCTCTTAGTACAGCCAAGATTGGATACCCGGCTATGGTATCTAAAGACATCAGCAGTAGGATCCCAGCTGATGCCGAGGACTTTAATATAAGATTCAGCTTCATAGGTCAAAGGTGATTCACGCATGCAATCTGGAAGTCCAGTAAGTAGTTCAGAATGACTGCTTAACCATTTACGGAGTTCAAAGCAGCCAGTACTCAATAAATTATCGAGTTCAATTTTATATTAAAAAAAATAAAAGATTATTAATAAAAACTATTTAAAATTAAAATAATAAAAACACCTAAAAATTAAATAAATCTTCACAGTGTTCGTGCGGCATTGTGCCCAAAACGCTGGCTACATTTCCTCTTTGTATGGTAAGGCTTATTCTTTGTGAGAGGAATGCGCCAGCCCTTTGGTCACCTGTGACGTCCACCAATTTTAATGCAATCTCTTTGAAAAAAGTTTTTGCTTCAGGACTCCACGGTCCCATTGTTTTGTTATTTTATATTGTCTAGCAGTTGATACATCTGGAGCACCACACACCACATCATCAACAAATACAGATTGATGAAGAATGCGACTTGCATTAGGATGAGAGGTTTGACCTTCGGATGCAAGCTGAGACAAGCAACGAATAGCCAGATATGATGCTGAAGAGACACCAAAGGTTACAGTGTTTAGTTGATATTCCTTTAGCACATCATCCCGGTCTTTACGCCAGAGTATAGTTTGATAACAGCGATCCTTGGGTTCAACAAGGACTTCTCTGTACATCATATTAATGTCAGCTGTGAGTGAAGGCTACATCATTAGGGCGGAATCTCAATAAAATATAAACAATGTTTTGTTGTAGTTTGGGACCTGCATACAAAACTTTATTAAGTGATACACCGTTAGAGGTTGGAGTGGTCAAAGACTACCCTAACCTTTGTGGTAGAGGATTGTTCTTTGACCACAGAGTGATGTGGCAAATAATACTTGCCAGTGTTATACAGTGATACAGATACAGGAGTCATATGACCTAAATTAATATAATCATTCAGTACAGCTACATATTCAGATTTCAGTTTCTGATTAGTATTTAAGCGTCGTTCTAAAGAATGGAAACGACGTTCAGCAACAGCACGGCTTTCTCCCAAGATACAGTTCTGTTTGAAAGGCAAACGCACCATGGAGCATCCAGTTTCGGTACACTTTACAGAATTTAAATATATATCCTTACAAGCCTCATCATCAGGATTAAGACTAAAAGCTTCAGGAATATTTTCTAGTTCCCAAAATCGCTCAAGGGAATCAGAGATGGTCACACAATGTAACTTTAAAGTTTCAGATGAAGCAACATATTTGGAAGCATTACCAATTATAATCCAACCAAATATAGTGGAGTATGCAGAAAGTAAATTATTTGGTAAAGTAATTGTATGACCTAAATAAACTTCATTATAAAAGTCACTGCCCAATAAAATATCAACAGAGCGGGAATTATAGAATTGATCATCAGCAAGTTGAATGTTAGGTAGGGCCTTAATGATGTCAGGTGACACCGGTACAGATAGCACATTACCAGTAACTTCCTTAAGAATGATTGCAGATACAGAAATTCTATGTTCGGATACAGATGATTTTAAGTTTAGTGTAACCACACCTTTACAGTAGATGGGCTTAGAAGAACTAACACCTGCCACAGACATATGACTATGAGATCGCTTAAGCTGGAGATGCTACACACAAGATTCAGTGATTATAGTGCACTGCGACCCAGGATCAATAAAGAGACGTACAGGATGCAATGAACAGTTGCCAGCGGTAGCATGGGCTACAGCAGTCCCTAGCAGGACATGATGCTTATTTGTGTGAGACATAATAGCATTGATGGCAACAACCTAATTTGCTTTTATTAACTATTTATTTTATTATTGATTGTGTCCTTTTTATCCATTTTATTTAATAATATTGTAATTTCACATACCATAATTGGTTGAATATGCGATCTAAAAAATAATCATCATTTGTGTACCCTATTCAGTGAATAAAATATTTCATTTCATTTCATTTCAACACCTGGGTCCGTTGATGTTGAAGGACAAGGGGATTCACTAGGTTGCTTAACACTAAGTGCAGTAGATGAGTCTCGGAGACATATCAAAATGTGCTGCTTAGTTTTACAGAATTTACATTTATAATCAGAAGTACAGTTAGAATAAAGATGACTACCTAAAAAAATAAAGCATAAACTCTTACCTCGAGCAAAGTCTACACGATCCTCAATGGACATAGATTTAAATTTGTTACAGGAATATATAGTATGGTCACGGTTACAACATGGACATGTAGTTTTCTTGACACGATGAACATGATGAATATTCTTGGCAGGTCTTTGGTATGCAGAGTTTTGACTTTGACTAGAAGGAGCACAAGAGAATTCATATGCCTTGCATCGGGTATCAAGAAAAGTTAACAGTAAAGTATAGGAAGGGATATCACTAATTTTAGCTAAAGTTAATTCAAATTGATTTCTTAAATCAAGAGGTTTTTTTTTATTAGAATATGAAGTAGGATAAAAGACCACTGCATCTAGGTGAGTGTCGGCAATTAGTTTAATTACAGTACCTATCCTGTGCTACAGAGTAATTTTCATTAGAAATAGGTAAATGTTTAATTAGATTTAAGGGCTCTTTACTAAGGCAAGATAATAAATAGTAAAATTTACGTACCCCAGTTAAAGAGTTGTCGCAGTCGACAATGCTCTTAAAGATGTTGATAAAGATCGGTAACAAAATCCTTGGCAAATCGTGACGAGCAGGGGAACTATTATGTGATACAAGACTTATAGTTTTTTCATTCAATAAACGACACCGAACCGTTTTAATTTTTGTTATGATACCGTAATAAAGCTCAAATTCAGCTTGGTGAGCTTTGGCATCAAATCCTGCCTTTTTGGCGGCTTCCACGGATACGTAGTAGTCGATGAAATCAACTCTTACAAAAAACTCCTCTCGGACGTCGCAATCCTCTACAGCGGCTTGCGCCTTTGTTATTAAAGTATCCAATACACTTTTTACTAGTACTTAATTTCAATTGTGACGAGTTAATAACAAATTGAATTAATTTAAAACAAATAAAGTCGAAAAACACTTGCAATATTATATACTATTTGTAATAACCGGTTTAAACTTCGTTGTGTACCAATTATTTTTTAATGAAATAAAATGTATTTTTTAATAATAATTTTTATTTTAAAATTTTACGTTTTCATTGTTTCTTTTTATTATTTCATTAAATTATTAAAACATATAGGTAGTTTTTTTAAATCGGAATAAGTAATATGCTCCTATTACGTTTTCCTAGTAATTCGGTATAAATATTTTTATGTAATTAGTAATTTTTCAATATTTTTAATTAGAAATTAATAAATTAGAACTGTGAATTTCGAATAAGTATGTTTTATTTTATTGATTTATTTTATTCATTTTCTTTTTTTTTAATATTCTCATAGCTAACACCATGTTTTAGAATGAAGTATCATACCTAACTAAAGAGAAAAATTGCAAAGGACTCTAATGTATAGATATAGGTAATAAATGAAAGTATACAGAATCGTTCTATGAATAAAATTCATATTGAAAATTCAGCGTCAGTCATATCGCGATGATATTCAGTAGGCTAGCTTCGAGTTGCGCGCGCATGCCGCTTCTAAGTTAACATCATTCAGTTTCTTTGGCGAAGTTAAGTAGTACGCACGCGTTCCGCGACTCTTTGTTTCACCATGGGTGACACCTACATTCCGAATGAACATGTTACCGCACACTCCAGAATTACAACAATGAAAAAGTATGAGATGATGTACAAGAAGTCTGTAGAGGATCCAGAAAATTTTTGGTCGGAACTGGTCGAAGAGTTTCACTGGTCGATCCCCCCTGAAGAGGGTAATTTTTTGGAGTACAATTTTGATAAATCAAAGGGGCCTATTTACACCAAATTCATGCCAGGGTCTGGTACAAACGTGTGCTTTAATGTGCTGGACAGAATCGTGAGGAATGGATTCGGGGAGAAGATCGCTTTTTATTGGTAAGTGTAGTTAGAATTTCCTTTTATATCACGGTCGCGCATGAAAATCGATAGGTCAGTGAAGTTTGGCTGCAACGGGCCTGCGCAACACAGATTTTAAAATGCTTCTGTGATCTTATTGGTTGAAAAAAATCCAAGTTAATATTATGTAACGTTTTTTTTAATAACTACACATTTTTTTTTTTTCAATCATTGTACTTTCACGTGATCTCTTTATTACCAGTAAGAAGCCTAATATTTATCCTCCATTTTCAACTACAGATGAAAGATGGACGTACCTACCTAGTTATACTAGTAGTACCTACCTAATCAATTTGTATTTTAACTTAAGGATTACTTTTAGATATTATGTTTTACAAGTACTAAAATATGATGTTGAAGTAGGTAGGTATTTTAAGTTATTGCATAGCGATGATCTTACTGCATCTAATGACATAAATTTGACTTCACTAAAGTGCTGCGAGTTTTACAAGATGGCGTGTCACAGCGTTCCTTTTTTATGTACATGAATCAAATTAGAATTGTACTTATCTGAATACGGGACACGGATGCTGTGGTATAGAATTCAAATTTTATTATAGTAATGGTTTTATATTTTTGATATACATAAATATATATAATAAATATAAATAGCCCCCCTAGGAAAATATATCTACGTACTTACTAAGTATGATTGGATCACATAACTTTAAAACTGTAGGTATAAAAATAAATACGTATGATAGGTACTAAACAAATTTCGAAGGATAAAAATAGAATAAAATAAAAACTTAATTGATGCCTTTATCGAACTAGGTACTAAATGGTTATGAATGGTCTAAATAAATTTAAGCACCTGTTCCAATCATGAAGCCTAGTAAAACAATAAGACAATATTTTTATATTAAAAAACTTGCAAAAATTATGCAAATCTCTCTCTAATCCTTGGGTTTAAACCGCTTCTTTAGATTTTTGATACCATCGATCCAAAAGCTCAAATGTCTCATTGTGTACTCTAAACATTCTAGAGATGACCTTCAGCACAACTTCCTCCTTTATATGCACCATCCAGTCTAGTATTTCACGCGTATCAATCATTGCATGACTGTTGCCATTATTGGAGTCAAGAGCAATCATAGCAACTGTGTTTATTATATTTTTTTATTATTATTGGAGCACGGCATGTAACTTAATATCTACTTGATGGTAAGCAGAGGTCCCTCTGCTTACACTTTGTAGTTCCATAAAATGCACCAATCAATATACTAATGTTAAACAGCTTGCCGGCTAAGTGATGTAGCAATAAAATGGGCGGCGACACAATTGGAATTGTATAACTCGTCAAATCCACATCCCGTTCCATAACCGCATCAAGAAGGACACTACAACTTCACAAGGAATATATGCAGTAGGCTCCTAAAAACTGGAAAACACACATGCTAATAAATCCATTTAAAAATAAAACTGGACCCTGGTTGGCTCAGCGGTTGGGCGCCTTGTCGCGTAAGCGGGATTCGTGGGTTCGAGTCCCGCCCACCAGTATTTTTTTACCACGTTAAACACCATTCAGTTCACCCCCAAGTTTTTTTTTTACTCGTCAAAAATTCTGTGCAAAAAAAACATAATTAAACGAATTTGGCCCCATAATAAACCGTGGTTCGGATACACACACGTGGTGCAATCAAAGTCCAATTGGTCTTTGATTCCGGGTCCTTTGATTCCAGCTAATCGTCCAAAATTCTTCTTTCTTTTTTTCAAACTTACTTTAAATACTAATGAATTTAATAAGTACAATTGATGCTACAAAAGGGGACCAATTAAACGATCAACAAATTTAATCACCATTCTTCTGCAGAAGGCTGTCGAGGATTATGAACAACATGTTTCCGAGATAACCACGGAATAGTGGCATAAATATTATCAAAATTGGTATTATTTCTATGAAAAAGTGCAGAAAATTTTGAGATAACAAATAATTAATTATTGATCATTCATAGTAATATTTTATTATTTAATATAATCTACTCGGTTCCATATATATATATATATCGATGGAATATATATCTTTGTATGGGTCAGTTTGTGGGCCCACAAACTGACCATGAGGCCTAAAAGTCTAGTTAATCGCAAATCTTTTATAATTACTGAGTTATCTTTGTAATATAAGATGCTATATTTACATAACGTACATTAAAACGATAACCTTTTATCTTACTTGAAATAAAAAATCTGTGACTTCATTAATGATAAAATATAAAATAGATATACATAATCAACTACGTGTATGTGATTTTTTTTTGAAAATATTTTAATTTTATAATATAATAAATAATGTTTATTTAATAAAATAAACAAAATATGTAACAATCTTAAACTAACAATTGGGCTAATTATTAATTAAACTAATTATTTACATTAAAGTACGATTTAATTTATTTAATTATTAGATTTTTTTTTTAAAACGGTTAAACTCGTGGTCCGTGTCTGCAAAAAAAAAATACTTTGCAGATACCTTCTGTTTTAGACAGGCGCTAATTTTCAGGGCGCACCTCACACGGTTCTTCTTACAACTATTTTTTTTACTTTAATAAATGACTCAATATAGTTAGTAATATTAATTCATATGTTAATATACAACCACTAATTCTTTAAAACATGTTAAAACATGTACGTGGTGGCCTAGTTGGTTAGACCTTGGACTTAAAAACACTTAGGTCCCTGGTTCGAATCCCGGTGTGTACCAATGAGTTTTTAATTTAAATATTTATGTACATTTGTTTGACAACACCACTATAGTGCCTCGGAAAGCACGTTAAGCTGTCCCGGTTTCATTATACCAACTTGTGAAACTGTTTATAGAGATGGGTTATTGAGTCTATTCAAAACATCGCGACGAGCTAGCCACTTGTTCGGTGTAGACTCATACCATCGGCTACGACGAGGTGGGATTAAAACCCCTCCGCTGGGTACCCTGGGGCCGTCTAAGCGGTCTCGGGCGACGTAAGGCACCCGTGATGATACATACATGTTAATACAATGGACAACAGCATCGATAGGCTCGATAAATCGACAAAAATTCTCAAACTTCATTTTATCGACTGTCAAACTATATTGATGTGGTTATGCTAATATGTTTGTTTAAAATTAAAATACAAGGTCAGTGAGTTTCATGGAGTAATGGTGAATAAGGTTTTTGCTGGCATCGAATTTGTTTGTTAGCTCTAGAAAATTGCTTCTGTTGCATTGACACATGACGTCATTTAATAATGTACCTATTAAGGTTGTTGTTTCAATATTTTCTTGTTATTACAACTTTAGGTGCTTCAAAATATTACTACCTACTTTTTTTATAAATTGTTTTATTGGAGCACGGCATGTGACTTTCTATCTACCTGGTGGTGAGCAGACCATCAGAAAGTCTATAAATAGGGTCGATCAATAATTGTTCTTAAACAAAATTGATCGCTCCCACTATGCCGGCTTAATGATGCGATTACGAAATTGCATTACGAGTATACATACATATATATATACCATCACGGGTGCTTTACGGCGCCCGAGATCGCCTAGACGGCCTCAGGCTACCCAGCGGAGGGGTTTTTAATCCCACCTCGTCGTAGCCGATGGTATGAGTCTACACAGAACAAGTGGCTAGCTCGTCGCGATGTTTTGAATAGACTCAATAACCCATCTATAAACAGTTTCACAAGTTGGTATACTGAAACCGGAGCCGACAGCTTAACGTGCTATCCGAGGCACTAATAGTGCTGTTGTCAAACAAATGTACATACATTTTTTAATTAAAAACTCATTGGTACACACCGGGATTCGAAGCAGGGACCCAAGTATTTTTAAGTCCAAGGTCTAACCAACTCGGCCACCACGTATATCGGGTATATTTTAATATACTCGCTGCTTTATTGTCAATTCTACCTATTTGGTAACTGCACCCTGAAAGGAGACTACCACTTCGACAATAAATCGATGTATTAATCTCCTGAAAATCTGTGAACCCACAGACTAAAACTGAAACATAACTAGGTCACTTGACGGTTTTTGCATCTGTATGGGCGGTGGTAACGAGACCGGTCGGTCGGACAAACGAAGTTATAGAGACCTTCTTCCCACCTAACCTACATACTTTGTATCAGTGAAAATAACTATCTACAGCAGTCCATATATAACTAACTAATAATATGGGATAGCCAAAACAAATATAATTAGCTAATTAATTTGATGAAATTAGTTAATATAGGTGAGATCAACCTGTGAAGTTAAATGTAAGGAATTTTCCTTTCTACCCGAATTTATATTACGAGATTTTGTTCTAAAATCATATATATATATATATATTATATATATATAACCTCTAATGAATATCATCGACCAAATCATTCATTAGGCTCTTGCCACTATTTAGATACCTTCTGTTTTAGAACCAAATGGCAATGGAGACTCGATAGAACGACTTGAGTACCCTGGTAGAAGAGTGGGTGTTTAGTGTGGTAGTTTGCACCGTCACATCTTTCAGAAACTTCTTAAAAGGATGGCACAATAATATCTGGTGACTTTTACAGTCTCAGGGTAGGGATTAATTTTTGTTTGACAACACCACTATAGTGCCTCGGAGAGCACGTTAAGCTGTCGGTCCCGGTTTCACTATACCAACTTGTGTGTGTGGTTATTGAGTCTAATCAAAAGATCGCAACGAACTAGCCACTTGTTCGGTGTAGACTCATATCATCGGCTACGAAGAGGTGGGATAATAAAACCCCTCCGCTGAGGTACCCTGGGGCCGTCTAGGCGGTCTCGGGCGCCGTAAGGCACCCGTGATGATATGTATGTATATAGGGCAGGAATTAACCGGTGCTCATTTCGCCGATGGTATTCGAAGGCAACACCTAATAAATGGCGGGCTTGTGAGGTGTTTATGATGGTATAGCCTGGTTATATAAAGGGGTTATCCATCATAGGTCCGGTCCGTTGTTGTCATCTGCTTAACCTTGTTGTCGTTGAATTTATAGACTACTTTTTAACTTTAATTAATGACTTAGGCAGTTAGTAATATTTTAAAAGCAAATTAATATTGGCACATTAATATTCATATTTAAAAGCCTTTACTTTCGTTAAACACTTTATTGTCTTATATTGTAATATGTATATAACGTATATACGTGGTGGCCGAGTTGGTTAGACCTTGGACTTAAAAACACTTAGGTCCCTGGTTCGAATCCCGGTGTGTACCAATGAGTTTTTAATTTAAAAAATATGTACATTTGTTTGACAACACCTCTAGTGCCTCGGAGAGCACGTTAAGCTGTCGGTCCCGGTTTCACTATACCAACTTGTGAAACTGTTTATAGATGGGTTATTGAGTCTATTCAAAACATCGTGGCGAGCTAGGCACATGTTCGGTGTAGACTCATACCATCTACGACGAGGTGGGATTAAAACCCCTCCGCTGGTTACCCTGGGACCGTCTAGGCGGTCTTGGGCGCCTTAAGGCACCCGTGATGAACACCCGTGAATAACCCATCTATAAACAGTTTCACGAGTTGGTATTAATTAATTAACAAGATAAAATATAAAGATGGCATAGTCAATTTGGAATACAACTAGTGGTTTTAATACGGATTTTTTACTTGAAATAAAATAAAAAATATAAATAATTTGCCAGAAAATCAATTTAACAATAAGATTTTTTTGTAGTCATCACACTAGGCTTATATTATAACATTTACATATATATAGTTACACGCATACAGACACAAACTTACACATGTAAAAATATACCTACACAAACACACGCACGCACAAATACAACATCACACCAATACATATTTATAATTTCAACTAATAATTACTAATCAATGGAACAGAAAAGTGTATAAGTCTGGATCAGTGGGCTTTCTCCTAAGACACGTTTTTCTAAAACTCATAAGGAGAAGCTCAAAGAAAATTGTAAATTGTAACTAGGCTATGCCTGTGAGGCCTAGAGATCCAAGCCGCAGTGTGTTATGGAGGGCTTAACTTATTGGTCGGTGCTGCTAGCCCAGCCTTGAGTTATGGATCATGACATTACCTTGGCCATTCACTAGGACTTCTTCCTATATCAGCTAATAATAATTGTGATTGAATTTAGTCGATAGAGAAAGTTGTCCTAAACAAGAAGAGTGACAAGGACATATAATTGACAGTTAATTGAGCTATAACAGGAAATATAAAAAAATACAACATTACACATTACTTTTAACAATAACACTATAGCAATATAAGGATCAATAATCTTTATTTTCTTTTCACAAGGAACTTATTTATATAAGAAAAATCTTATATATATATAGGAATCCAACCAATCGGCACGATAAATTACGAACAAGTCCCACCCCCCATCATGTGGGAGTGTGGTAGTAAACCTTATACAGTACGATTGCTTGATCTACCGGTTTTTATAGCCGACATGTTGATGCAATTCCTTCTAAGTTTGCGTATAGTATGCCAGCGGCCATATTCTGTTTATTTAAAGGTAAAATTAGATCGTCAAAATAACGAAATCGTTTATGTACAATTGTCACCACGCAGAATGCTAAAAACTGTCAACGCAATAGTACCTCCAAGCTCAGCTTAATGATAATCTGAGCCACAAGGGTATAAACGTGCATATGTGGGGGCTGCATGTATTGTGTGTGATTACGGACGATCTTAGGTTGTTTTACTTTATACAACCACAGTTGCTATGGCAACTTAAACTTATAGACGGTTCCACAAACTTACAGGACTGAAAGGTTACCTTAAAGTTTCGATGGTGGAACTGGCTACGAGTTTCAGTTTTTATGGCAACTGGTTATTTAAATAAAATTATTACAGTAGCTGCCAAGCTTAAAATAATGATTTTACATTCCGTAGATAACTTTAACTTAAGCTATCTTTCAGCAAATTTTTAAAGTTATCATACATACATACATATCATCACGGGTGCCTTACGGCGCCCGAGACCGCCTAGACGGCCCCAGGGTACCCAGCGGAGGGGTTTTAATCCCACCTCGTCGTAGCCAATGGTATAAATCTACACCGAACAAGTGGCTAGCTCGTTGCGATGTTTTGAATAGACTCAATAACCCATCTATAAACAGTTTCACAAGTTGGTATAGTGAAACCGGGACCGACAGCTTAACGTATTCTCCGGGGCACTATAGTGGTGTTGTCAAACAAATGTACGTAAATTTTTAAATTAAAAACTCATTGGTACACACCGGGATTCGAACCAGGGACCTAAGTGTTTTTAAGTCCAAGCACTAACCAACTCGGCCACCACGTATAAAGTTATCAACTCAATAAAAAGCGATGTTTATACTGACTCCGAGTCATTCATTAACAACTATTACAAAAATTATCAATAGATGCATCGAACTAAAAAATTACCATTGCAGTGGAAGCATGCATTAATCCAACCTTTACCTAAAAATAAAGCAGTTGAAAATTTTAAAGATCTAAGGCCGATAAGCATTTTACCAGCCATGTCAATTTTTTTTGACAAGTTCATGTTCTTACAATTAAATGACTACTTTATTACAAATAACTTTTTACCACAATACCAGTCACGTTTTAGGGCACTCCATAGTATTTCCACGGAGCTACTAGAAGTAACAGAGAACCTACTTGATGCCGGGGATAAGGGATGTGCATCAATAATGGTTTTATTAGACTTTTCACTTGCGTTTGCCAAAATAAATTATTAATATCAATACTATTCTCATACGGAATAAGTGAAAAGGCGTTAAAACTTATTAATAATTACTGAAATGGCCGTCGACTGGGTCAGAAATTTATCAACAACAAAAAACGTCGGACGTGGAATCCACCAGGGGGCAATATTATCAACACCCTCACAAACTTTTCCTCTTTATAATATTATCAATACATAAATATATATTATGGATAGAATATAAATGCCGACTTTTATGTAGTAAGATCACAGTTACGAAGACAAAATATTCTACTAAGAAAGGCAATCAAAAGTGCATTATCCTCTAATCCACCTTTTCCACCATTTCACCTTCACCCAGAACTATTCTACGCCCATGACATTGATAGCTTTATCTAAGGTCTCCAAGATAACCACACTCGCTCGAGACTCCCTTTTCGTAGTGACATCTAGTTTAGGTCACTTTACACAATCTAAAACTAATTAAAACAAGAACACAAATTTAAATAAGTAAGAATGGTTCTACTTGTTCACCTACGTACGTATTGAAAAATCAGGTAACCGAAGGGCTAGAGCCTACTTTGTACAACGAACTAGAAATTCAAAGGGGCAACGCTGCTAGAGTTCTCGGTACGTGTGCGGCCTCAAAGGAACTTTAAGAAATTTTAAATTTAATCAAAATTTATTTTCAATTTTTATTATACATAAAGTAAATAAATATTCAGTCTAAAGTCTATCCAAATAGGCCCCCAGGAAAATCAAATTTGTATGTTATTTTTTTATTAATCAATATTTAATTAACTTTGGTATTACTTTTCCACTGATGATACATCTTAAATAATAACTCTAATGTAATATATCTATACTAATATTATAAAGCTGAAGAGTTTGTTTGGTTGAACGCGCTAATCTCATGAACTACTGGTTTGAATTAAAAAAAAATTAAGTGTTGAGAAGCCCATTTATCGAAGAAGGTTATAGGCTAACATTAAGCTACGACCGGAGTAACAATGACAATTGTTGCAAAAACGGGGGAAAATTATACCTTTTGATACAAGAGTGCTTCGACTTCGTAAACGGTTAAAGTTACGCAGACAAAGTTGCGCGGATCAGCTAGTATAATAATAATAGTAATTTAGTTATTTATTTTCACATTACAAAAACATCAATACAATGAAATATTACAGAATCCACAATGAGACTTATCTCGGCCCTATCGGCCTGTATCTGTAGTATAACAATAAATTTCATATTAAACCATATTAAGCACTCCGCTTAATATGGTTTGCGTCCTACATTTGTACCTGGCTGTATCTAGGTAACCGTTGCTAAGGTAAGGGTTGTATTTCGCAATTATATTACCGCCAGAGGGTAGGTAGGTAGAAGCTTAGAAAATAATTATTTTTCTACTTTTTATAAGGGAAAAACCTTTTACTTGCTTTTCGCCCACAAGTGTTTCTCAAGTAGGTACCTCATTAACTACTCTAGGTACAGACTGTTACTCCCACGTATCCTATTTTAATTTGGTAGATATAGAGAACACAACAACTTGAAGCCAGTCGGGCGTGGTCGGGATAAGTCAGACAATTGCCAACAAAATAAAATACAGTTGTTAAAAAGATATTTGAATAAGGTATACGTAAATTTCAAGTAGTTTTACCGAATTACAAGCTATCGTTATTATAGTTTAAAAGCCCGAGAATGTCAGACCTTTGTTATATTATAAAAGCTATAAAATTTCCAGCGTATGCAGTTGTGTTTGAATAAAATTCAAACACAGATAGGAACGATGACCCAAACTTCACAGTAACATACATATTGGCTTATTCATGGCGGGCTCGTTTTCCGCAATTAGCCAAGAGGTTAGGCCTTTTTGTGTGAATCGGCTGACTATTCTAGCCAGCCCAGCTCCTTCCAGAAGACCAAGAAGACACAAGAAGTCCGGGGCTTCCACAGACCTCAAGAGTTCCGAGGAATTTCCCGAGTTGTGAAGTCACCCCAGTGCATTTAAGCCGCACATGGGTGGGTGTTTCATTATTTACAGCTAGCTCTACATAGAGGCTTTGACGGTGTTCGGTATTAATAATACTCTGTGATATTGTTTTGTCTGAATAGTAATTGCATGGCATGTTAGTGGTACAAAAGAACGAAGATATTGCATACCTTGGGTACCCAGGGACTCGTCGCTGAAGTGTAACCACGAGAGCCACAAGAAAGTTATTTTTAAACTTATATAGTGGTGCGTATCGCACCCGCGTGAGAATCCTGGACGAGTTTTGTTTTCCGGCTTCTCTCTCAGATCAATTATTTTCTTATATTTTATTCAGAATGATATTAGAAATCACGTCATCCATTGCCAGACACTTAATATCGTGGCTTCCACTTGCTAGATACCCTTATGGAAATGTATTGGATTTGACGTTTATCAAATTAAAATCGGTTCAGCCGTTCATGAATTATAAATAATGTAACTAACCTGACTTTGTTTTATATTCATACAAATATGCGATAGTTGTACGAATCATCAATTTTACAGTGCGTATATAGTCGTTTTCTACCAAGTATTAGAAAACATAAAAAAAAAGATAAGATGAAATGTAAATTTATTTCGGTCATTGCCTTAAAAATATAATATGTATTAAAACTAAACGTAATATAAAAGGAAAATAAGTTGACCAAATGAAAAATGGAAATCAAATTTTATATAGATTTGAAAAAAATATGGAGAACTACTTAGCTATTCATGAATTGAAAGATTCGGGCCTATGATTTAGCAACTTTTAATTATACGTATTTTAGATAAAAACAATAGATATGTGTCGCATCTACAAGTAATTCTATCATGAACAAATTTAAATGTATGTAGAAGGATAGATGCATACAGTCTCCTAGCCGTTACCCTTTTTAATTATATTGATTTTGTACGGGTTCTGCGACGCGACGGGGCGAAAACCCAAAATAGCCTTTGCCATGCGATGCATACTAGATAAACGTACTAATAATTTATATATGTGTCGTGGATTTCGAAACGGAACGTCAAGCCGAACTGAACGGATCCGACTTGCGGAAACGGGGTTTGGCAACTTACGAACACTTTGTGATTAGCTTCCGAACTGAACGCACGTGGCGCCGACCTCGCTGCGTTCCAATAGTAATCCGTATCCATCCGATCACTGTGTAATTATTTCGAGTTGATTGTTTATTAAATTAATCTAATATAAACTATTGAGTGGATATCGAGTCTTATTTTCGGCTACCATAATGGAAGACGACAAGTCCGGCAACGAAAGCCCACACATCCTGCCGACATATGCAATACCAGTTGACCAATTCTCGCGATGCTTTTTTTGTTTTTAACGCAATTATGAATAACTAACGATTATCAAATACCGTTTCAATTTTAAAGAACCTATGATATTACCCTCTAGCTAGACTGTTTATTTCTCCACCTCACCGTGACCGTCGTAATCCTAATCTACCCCGAACAAGCGGCTAACTCGCGGTTTTGTATAGACTTTGTGCGAGAAGCCGGGCAACAAAACTAGTTCAGGATTCTCACACGGATGCGATACGCACCGCTATTTAACTTTTAAAAATAACTTACTTGTGGCTCTCGTGTTTACACTTCAGCGACGAGTTCCCTGGATACTCAAGGAATGCAATATCTACGATGACTTCTCAACCACTAACATGCCACGCAATTACAATTTGTTAACAATACTACAATAACAATACGTTGGAACAAATATATAATAAATATCAATAACACAACGCGACAAATCTTACAATAATTTGTAGGCGCCTAAATACATGGCGAACGAAACACTACACAATACATAATATACAATATTTAATAATCTAGAAGGCCTCACAAATTAAATTATCTCGGAACAAAAAGCCATCTTTTTTACACTGTCAATATCATGACCATAGATTATCGTCCATAGAGTATTATCAATACCGAACAGACTTTTTATAACAAGTTGATATAGTGAAACTGGAACTGACAGCTAAATGTGCTCGATGAGGCTATGCATTAGTTTTGTCAAGAAAATGTCCTTAAATTGTTTGCATTAAAACTTACTGGGGTATAAACTCGTGAATATTAGCTGGTCACATAGCTTAAGCGATGGTGCTCATCTGATAACTTTTCCAAAAGGCTGACTTCAATAATATCGGCAAGCAGTCTGCCTCAATAGGCACCCTTTCATTTTATAATATCGAATGAAGGGTGTTTAATAATAACTTCAAGGTGAGCTACCATTCGAGTCATCTATCTATAATTCTTTGCTTTTGACATTGATACTAGTTGTTTAGAACTATGTTTAGGGCTTATTATAGTTAAAGTATTGCAAACAACACCAGCATATTGAAAGGTATTAAGTTTTATGAAAAAAAAATTGCGACCACTGAATACATTTTTGATGAAAGTATTATAACGTGTTAAATCGAATACAGTGCGTGGATATGGTCGGTGAAGTTGGTCGCCTTGGTGGCTCCCTTGTATGGCAGATAATGATTGACAGGTCAATGGAATCAGCTAACCACCTAGTCTTACACTAGTTGGTTATGTAGTGTGTGTTCGGTTTGGTAGTAATTTTCATATTAAGATTTCTAAATTTAAGTTCTAAATCTGATATCGAGGTATAATAAATATTTGTCGTTCTTTTAATAATGAATAGCTGCCTAACCAAACGCACTCTAAGACCTCATTGTTAATATTTTTTTTTTTTTTGACTATTCATAAATATCTGTAAAGATTTACATGAAATAAATGATTTGATTTTATTTGACAGTCCAATACGTTCGTGAAGTGTCCGGTTCAAATTGACTTTAGTCGAATACACGCGTTTATTTCTGAATAATGGATAGGTCGGGGCACGCAATATAAATATTGCCTCAACCACAATCTGTATCCATTCTAAGAACTCCAATTGTTCCCCGTCTAATAGCCGATAATTCAATTGTGTATTAAGTTACAGACTATTTTTAAAATCAAAGTTAAGACAGATTAATATCCAGAAAGCTAAAATTCCATTTAATTTTGGTTACCTATTTTATAATAGGTAAACTTAATCCTATGAAATAATGAAATCGATTTACCAACATTAATGCTTACTTAACGTGTATTTTAAGAAATAAAATGTTAATTATATCGACGGGCTCTCATCTGGGACGCAACGAGTAGTGACACATTCATACTACCGTAGGAGCCGGTGCCGCCGCTATTAGTGCTGAAAATGCTAAAGGCCAAATACCAGCCCCTCAATGACCAGTTCGAGCTTTTAGCGTTCGCTGTGGTGGCCATGGGCCCTTGGTCGCCGGAGGCAAAAGTTTTTGGAAACAAATTAGGAAAACTTTTGTCCAAGCTATCCCGCAACCGAGAGTCCAGCAGGGTTATTCCGCGTCTTAAGTTCGCTCGCACGCCAATCGTTATGACGTCATTTTCTAAGTTTTTTTGGAGCCATTGTTAAGAAGCCAAGCTTGATCTACGTCAGGATGACGTCATAACGATTGGCGTGCGAGCTTACTTAAGACGCGTAATCACCCTGCTGGGCTACTTTGTGCAACGCATACCATTGAAGGCCCAGAAGGGCAATGCAGCGAGCTTTCTCGGAATTCTAGGCGGCAACCGGCTCCCTCGAAGAAGTATATTATATTTAATTTTTATTTATTTATTTATGTTTTAATTATTTATTGTTAGATTAATTATTATTAATATTAATTAATATTTTATATCGATGTGTATTATATGTATAATTTACGTAATTTCTGTAAGTATAATAATTTCAGTAAATGCAATGATATAATGTTACGTTGGCAATATTGTATAACCACGGTCAAAATTGCGCTTAAATCGAAAACAGTCAAATACGTTCGTGAACTAATTTTTTTGTGTCCGGTTCAAATTGTTTTCGGTCGAATACACGCGTTTATTTTTATGTTTAATTTGAATCGATTGATTTGACGTTTGAAAACAAACGATAGCATTTGGTTATTTTTATTTATTTAGTGAATTTTTTGAAGAATACAATGGACAATTAAAGTTTTATTGTTTTAATGGAATTAATTGATTCCGACAAACTCTGGTCTTAGAAGCATAACATCTCCGCCGAAAGAATTCTTTGGTCGTCCTCTATATATACATCGCGTTAAACTGGTAATTTATACACTATTAAAAAAATAAAAAATAAATCAATCTAGATGCACCTGACGTCACTTAAAATATGTTCGAATATAAGAGCATCTTGAACCGGTGTTTGTAGTAGATACAAATTACTTATGCAACATAAATGCAAATTGGACCGCACCATGGGTAGGCTTGTTGTTATTTATTATTAAGTATATGACCTACTTGTTTATGATTTTAGTTATCTTTTGGTAATTCATTTTGTTTGTCAACCTCACATACATTTATTATTCTTAATTATTATTATTTATTATACTTATAAGAAGAGTAACTAAAGAAGAGTGGACATATTAAAGAAGAAGGAAGAACTAAGTACTGTCTGTTACCTACTATCACTAACCTTATATATAAATGTATAAGGTTAGTGATCTAGGTGGGAGATACAATCACCATGAACATTGCTAGAAGAATGAAGACAAGTGCAATAATAAATATATATATATTATAATGTCCTTACAAATATTTATATAGATTTTTTAAAATATAAAATGCAATTATAAAAATCTTAGTCCACGATCGTTGCCTTCGCGGCAAGATGCTCAACCACTGGGCCAACCCCCTCATGAAATTTGTCATTGTTTGTTATCTTCTTATACATAGATGCCCATGTACGCCCATTATGTACCAGGCCCCGTAATGCACCTTGCATTACGGGGCCTAAAACCGCCTAGGCGGTGGGCCAAGCAGCGATGAGATGAGACGATGTGTTGTGATATCTTTCTTTGCGCTTGGTCCCCATGGACCCAAAGTCTCTGAAAGTCGCGGCTCGGGTCACGCTATAGGTGTTGATTCCCGAAGGTTTTGGAATTTTAGTTCGTATATTTTAGTAGGTATTAAATATATAAATCAATGGAAAAACTTCAAAAATCGTGCCTGCACTTGAATACTATCATGAATTTTGAAAAAGTCAGTAAATCACAAGAGGCCCTGGAAATAATATACCACCTGATAAAAACTTTATTTGTTCATATTTGTAGAAAAATTGACTGATTATTTTAATAATAATAATATGTAGGAAAATTTACACATATTGCTCTGGTCACAAACTAAGCTCTAGGCTTGTACTATGTGTATCAAAAACAACGATATAACACATATTAAGTGCTCATGACAGAAGATCGCTGTAGTATTTATTTGCGGATTTCATGTGAAGTTTCTCAATTGTTTTAACAATAAATAACCTTCGTTTGCTGTTTAACTGTTTACAAATAAATGCTGGATATTATTTATAGGTACAATTGTTTATTGTTGTTGTTAGGTCCACACAACATAGTGATGTTTACTTATGACACAGAAGAAATAATAGTACAAGTTCTTATGGTAATAGGAAATAAATACAAAGTATTAGAACTGAATATTATAAATAATTTTAGTGCAACTTTTAAGACTGCAGTTACTCTTTATTGCTTATAATATAAGTTTTTATATTGAATGAACGCTTATCGAAATAAATGCAATTTATAATCATGATTTTATATCACTCTGCCTACGGATTCACTATTTCATACATACATATCATCACGGGTGCCTTGAGGCGCCGGAGACCGCCTAAACGGCCCCAGGGTACCCAGCGGAGGGGTTTTAATCCCACCTCGTCGTAGCCGATGGTATGAGTCTACACCGAACATGGCTAGCTCTTCGCGATGTTTTGAATATACTCAATAACCCATCTATAAACATTTTCCCAAGTTTGTATAGTGAAACTGGGACCGACAGTTTAATGTGCTCTCCGAGGCACTATAGTGGTGTGGTTAAACAAATGTACATACATTTTTAGATTAAAAACTCATTGGTACACACCGGGGTTCGAAGCAAGGACCTAAGTATTTTTAGGTATATAGCAATGTTAATAACCTATTTATTGGATAGCTACAATGCAAGTAAGTGTAATTGATCCCAACCTTATAACCGGTCAACATTTACGATTGTGTTTATTAAAATAAACATATAAAGATAAGATACAAAGAATTACAATTAGATGTAAAATCATCTCGGTTTAGATAAAGCTACATATTATTATTTATCTTTAAGGCCGAGTTGCTGAAAGCATAGTATAGGTTACTTGGCTCATCAAAGTCAACTTTGCTATTGAAAGTAGGTAGGTAGTATTTTCTTCCTAAGATCGAAAATCCCAGTATTGTGGCGAACAAAATAAAAATAATATTTTCGGTAGAACCATGTTCGAGTTTTTGTAAGACTAACTCAAGACAATTGATTTTTATTATATAAAAGCAATATATATTTTATAAATACACTTTATATTTTACTACATCACAAATGTATTCTCGATTTACACTACAAGCATCGGGCTGCTGGTCAGGTGCAAAAAGGGACGGGTTTCTATTTTTTTTTTAGTAATTTATTTTACGGATCTTTTAAGTCGGGAAGGGCTTCCTACATGGCGCCTATAGTGTTGTGCAATGACTATTTAAAGCTAGTGTTGAACCAATTATATACTCGATACAATTCTGTACAGTTATAACAGCTCCAAACTTGGATTATTCATGAAAATCATACTACTTTAATTTATCGCAGGTTAAATTAAAGTAATACCAGTAATAGGCCTTAACGTGTTGACTATTTTTTATAGCACGATTCTAAATAACAGCTGGGTGTACAATTACTTTACAGAGACCGATTTTTTCTTTATTTATCTCAAGTATGTTGTACTCGTGTGTATAACAACGCATTGTCTTGTCAACAACAACTTAGCTATCACTGCATCCGTTCTCAAGAATATCTCATGCGTCACAAGACGTCTTTTTATTAATACCTAATAATTTAATAAATAATAATTTTGGCCGTAAATATTATATGCATTCATGTACCAAATACTGCTATACGACATATTTTTAAAACATGCATAATTTCTATACGTGGTGGCCGAGTTGGTTAAACCTTGGACTTAAAAACGCTTAGGTCCCTGGTTCGCATCCCAGTGTGTACCAATGAGTTTTTAATTAAAAAATGTATGTACATTTGTTCGATAACACAACTATAGTACCTCGGAGAGCACGTTAAGCTGTCGGTCCCGGGTTCACTATACCAACTTGTAAAACTGTTTATACACGGGTTATTGAGTGTATTCAAAACATCGCGACGAGCTATTAAACTTATGTTTGGTGTAGACTCATACCATCGGCTACGACGAGGTGGGATTAAACCCCTCCGCTGGGTACCCTGGGGCCGTCTAGGCGGTCTCGGGCGCCGTAAGGCACCCGTGATGATATGTAGAGTATTCTTGACATTTAGAGTAGATATATTCTTGCATATGAGAAATATGAGTAGATTCTCATATTTCTCATATGCAAGGATAGAATTCTGACAGGTGTACCTACCTACCCAGTCGCGGGGGCTTAAGCCATGGTAACATTTCTCATATCAAAGGGTAGGATCTAACCATAACCAATCGTAATGGGGTTCATTTTGACACTTGTAATCCATTAATCCGTTTAGATTCATCACAAGTTAAGTTTTGTTAGAGATTTTCGAGAATAAGTAATATTATTAATAAATTCACGACCTACTTCTATGGGCTCTTATTTAAATTATAATTATTTTAAAGTATAATATTATAAACACTTTGATAAATTTAAAGGAAATAATATATTTTATTTCTTTTCGATATTTTTTATTGTATCAGATACTTTATGAATGAAAACGCAATTGAATGATATTAATTTTGAAAAACCATTACGATTCAAATGTCTACGTGGTCTATTTCTCTTAATTTCCATGAAGTTACGTGAACAAGTGCAAAGTTAGGTTAGGAATCTTTTTCCATGCACTCAGATAAAAGGCACCAGTAAGGTACCCATTATAAATAGTATAGGTATATAATATATTGCACTAATTACGGGTATAATGATAATATATTACATTTTGTATATTTGACCTATGATTCGCGTGACATGTTATACAAGGCGAACTTGACCATTTTTTTGGTTACATTTGTCATTGAACTTAAATAAACAATAGATAAAACGATAAAAGCCGAACTAAAAATACGAATATGTTACTTATAATATATTAGGTTTTATCGTTTTAATATACAATTCGGCGCCTGACCCCAGATTATTTTTTGACCGGGGCACGTGCGTTAACTGTGGGGTTTTTGTGACCTTTTTGTATAAATACGAAAAGGTACCGAAAAACCCCACATTTTGTTAAAAAATAGACAGTGTTGAACGTCAATCACAAAAACCCAAACAATTAACCAGATGAAATCTATCCCTCTTTCTCTCTTTTAAAAAAAACATTTATTCACTCCACAAAAAAATAATAACAAAATACACATGAATAAATCTCAACTAAAATAAAAACCTACAATAAAATTAATAATTAATGTTCCTTTAAGCTTATTACTGTGGCTAAATGCACCTAGTATACTTTTAAAATGATTTTTAAGTCCTTAGATTTTAGATACCTATTGGACTTAACTTAAATTATAAATTTTAAGTCAACGCTAGTTTTCAAGAAATCAGATCCAACAGATGGACACAATGATCGCAATATTTTCGGAACACAAAAAAAGTCTACCGTGACCCTCTAAGGAAAGCCTCTTTCTTACCAATAAAAATAATCTTTGACAGAATAGATATAAAAAGGTTCAATAAAGTATTTATGAATAAGATATTGTTTCCATATTAAATTAATTGACTATTCGCGTAATATAAAAACGAGACGTTAAATAAATAGGCTGGTGTAATTTGCAAGGATGTAAGCATCAATCATTTAATATACATTCATTGGATGCATCCATGCTAGATCATTGACCTCCTTATGCTGAATTATTATTTAATGCTGACACTAGTAATGTATAATTTTATATGATGTTGTTGCTGTGTAGTTCTTTTAGTTTCGTTTTTAACTTAAAAATGTAACAAAGTTATGCAGATGACATCAAGTCCAGACCTGGGAGGGTGACCGCCTTATACAACGAGGCTATACCATCATAAACATGCAACAAGCTCAACACTTGTTAGGTGTTGCCTCCGAATACCATCGGCGAAATGAGGACAGGTCAATCTATTCGCTGGGTACACTGAGGCCGCCCAGTTGGTCTCGGAAGCCATAGGCCACCCGTGATGATATTTATATATTTTTTCTTTTTCGTATTAAGTTGAAATTTTATGTCATATTTTGGTAACTATAGAATTTCGTATCTTGAGTTTTAGTAAGTACTTTATACTTACTAAAACTCAAATTATAGAGATAAATTGGGGTTATAAAAATAAATGAAGGGGCATACGCGTGCATGGTAGCCACGGTTAACATAATTACTTTCCTTAGTAAAAGTAGGTACCTATCTCAAATTATTAGCATTTTTTTTAATAAACACGCTTACGAAGCTGCGTGCACCAGCTAGTAAGACCTAAAAGACATAATAAATCATAGTGACTTTATAAGATTCTGTCATTTACCTAATTTTTACTATATGTATAATTATTTATTTAATTAAACGCCTTTTAAACTAGGCATTAAATATTTACTGATTTAATAGTAACCGCACCCTGAAAGGAGACAACCACCACGTCAATAAACCGCTACAGTAGTCTACTAATAACCGGTGAACCCACAGACTGGAACATGACTTCAACTGCATTGGTGGTTGTAACATTACTAGTTTGTATAAAGAAGCCATATTTTTTTCATTGGCATCGAATTTCCCATCGAACAACTTTTCATTGCTCCATGGGAAAAGTTGTTCGATTCGATCAGTATTAGCCCTCTCTAAACAGCATGTATAATAATTGTTATGAAAGGTGGTTCAAAAATACAATGCTATTTATTGTAAGTTGCGAGTTTACAAAAGCTTATTGAGTTCATCCTATTTCGCAATTAATGAGTCAGCTGCTAGAATTATGTTTGTTTGTAATAATATGTTCATGTTTTGGTAACAGTAAACCGTACAATGTTTTTGTTATGCATTCAAATTGTTGTTGCTATGCTATACTTATCCTTTTACTGTGCATGTTATTTGTTCTTTGTAAATGTACCTGCTAAATTTAAAATTAAATTGCTTACGTGTTACAGCTATGTTTACTTATATTTTAAATTAGTTGTAGTTTGCGGATCCTACATATATGACGCACAAATCGATCTACATACTAATATTTAACATAGAAAAATATATTACCATTTAAAACCATTTATTTACTATAAAAAAATAATAAATTTAAATTGTTACTACCATTTAAGTGACTTAGGTGCAACTTCTGAGATCCCATATATATTCTAATCATTAGAGGTTTTAAAATCAATACAAATATTCTACTAGAAATTCAGATATCTTATAACGGGAATAATGGGACACAATAAATATTAATTCAATAATAAAACACCTTTTCAACACCTTTTCGACACATTTTAAGGATCCGATTTAGCACCTCTTACAACTTTTATAACATCTGAGTCTGTTATGGCTAGAAGCACTTCTCACTCCTTCGCTGTGTACATTTCTAGATGACTTGTCGTTAAGAATTGTTATGGCAAATATTAATGTTAGGCGCGCACATCTCTCAACCTCACAAATATATATGCGGAGTAATGGTCTCAATCATGGATCATGGAATCATGGTTTGAATTTCCGTAGAAGTGCTGGGTGATTTCCTTGACACCATAACCTTAGGGACATGTTCGTTTGGCTTTGACTTCAGCAAACGCCTCTGGTATTATTGAGTCCCATGGGGACAGGTTAGAATCCTTAACCAGGACGAGGTCTCCTATCTTTGGAGGGTCGGTCTTATCAGTCTATAGTCCACTTGCCAGATGATGATGCCAGAGATGCTGGATCATCTGCTGGATCAATTCAAATCGCGACAGTCGAGTACACTTCACATCTCTGAAGGAGTATTCAGGCACGGCGACAAGTGGCTGCCCTATCAAAAAAATTACCTGGTCATTTGGGTCTGAAGAGAGCAGGCACAACGAGTTGATGACGGCTTTAATTTTACAAAATACCGTAGCAAGTTTCTTAAAGGTTATTACGGTTTCTCTTATCACCCTACGTAAGTGAGTTTTGGCAGCCTTAACAACAGCTTCAAATATTCCTCCCCAATGTGGACATGCCGGTGGATCAAAAAGCCATCTATCCATTCTCATTATCTACTACGTATTTATATACATCATTTAAATAACGGTCGGTGCCCTTGTAGTTTGTTCCACAATCGGACCGGATCAACGATGGCAAACCGCGGCGGGAGTCAAATCTATTAAGGGTAGCGACGAAGGGTTAGGGTAAAAATCAATTCCAAATGTACGGCTTTGCATCCTGAAGTGTGACACTTTCACAGGGAACGCGCCAGAAAAATCTGTACCCACGCCAGCAAAGGGACGACACGCCTCATTCACACGGTCCGACGGCAGATCTCCCATTTGAGGCTACATGGCAGTAGCCTTGAGTCTGTAACAAGGCATGCATCGGAAAACCACACTTCCTATGACCCGTCTGGCGGACAGAATCTAATATTCGCGCTGTTTAATGGTGATCTGCAACCAACAAATTCACCAAGTGACCAGAATTAGGGAGCAACACAGGGTGACGAGCTCCAAAAGGCAAATTGGCATTCCGAAGTCTTCCTTCAACACGAAGAAGGCTCAAATCATGAAAAAAAAAGGATTTAGGCGTCCAATTGCTCCCTTGAGCTTACAACGTCCAGCCCGCAGTGTCTCGATCGTCCTGAACAACCTTAATCCAATATAAAAGCGAGTCATTCCGTTCACATGATGTGAGGACTAGCGACTCGCATTTATACCGGGGGTGTCGACAATTAAAAATAAAGCGTTTAATCCACGCAGTTACACCCAACAATTTATCCAGGGAGCTAAATTTATTGAATAGTAATTCAGGATCCAACTCCATGGTCCTCACCATCGCAGATACGCGGAGACCTGGTAGTGGATCAGTCAATAAAGGCTGGCCATGAGGCCAAGACGACTCAGGAGCATCAATTTACATTCATGATTAACAGGATTGACCTTCGCAGCAGCCGGGGGCTCCTCCACTTCCCAAAATCTCTGAACCGCCTAAGAAAGAAAAAGGCAAATATCAACAAAACTGTTATCAACAACAGATGGGCGAGGAACATGGGCTGAGCCCATTATAACAGATCCCAAGATTGTGGGCATAGCTACGATATCACCTGTACCTAGGGCCTTCATATTACCTAGGAGCAATATTCCTATAACATCGGCACCAAACAACATATCAATTGATCCCGGAATGTCAAAAGGTAGGGTCAGCCAAAGACATACCCCTTGTCAGAGTCATCACAGCTGGGGACAACTTTACCTGGGAGTGTTGACCCAATATATATTCTAAAACTACTGCCGAAGCAGTGATGCTCGGATAGAAAACAGAGAACGGGGAGAATGTAAAAGTGGTGTTACCAATCAAGTTATCAATTTTAATATTACCAACTCCCCGAACAGAGTTCCGGTGAGGATTCAAAGCTACGCATAGGCCACTCGCTAACCAAGCCGAAATAATACAACCCTGGGCACCCGAATCTAAAAGGGCACGAACAACCAAATAGTTGACCTTCGGGCCCCAAACACAAACAGAGGCTGTAGGTAAAATTACAGTTTCTGGCTGGGTGCCGGCTGGTGAGCGGGCAGCGAATACCTATTCCTCATGAACATTCGGGTTTGGGATCCCTGGTAATTATAGATCACATATGATCGGTCCCATGGCATTGGCTCGACAACATGAGGATGTCGTCCTGATGGTCTTCATTGGTAATGAGACTTTACAGCAGGTAGCTGCACACCGGTTATGACCCATGGGAGCAAAGCGAGGGGCAAAGCATTGCCCCCGCCCATGAGGGGGGTGCGGCCACCATTCCTAGGGGGGTGAACACCAAAAGGGGGGGGGGGAACTCCAAACATGGGAAAGCGAGGGGCGCCGGTCCTTAGTACGTGAGGAATCAGAAAAAAACCTCGGCGATCGTACCTCCCTAGCACCTTGGGGTTCATAGTGAACAGGTTGGCGGCCTTCCATGTTTAAGTTGACACACAAAACAAGATGATGGCGGCCACTGCACTGCGAACATGTCCGCAATTCACGAAAATCCACGGGTGGTGCTTGCCCAAGCACACATAACACCATTACCTTTATCGGGCAATGGCACGTTGGGCCTGGACCCGCAAGTTTCATAATTGTGGGCAATGCGGCACCAAATGTCCAGGGTCCCTACAATGTGAACAATTTTGCGTTTCAACAGCGGTCACAGCAAACCGACTCCTGGGACGCTGGCCAGTTTGACCAGGTGGTTGAACAGGGGGCCGGACCATCTGATGGTCAACAAATCTTGAACGCCCTGCACCGGTAGAGTTATCTACAATTCGGCACTCTTCCTCCAAAAAGGTCAACAAATCTGAGAACAATGGTAGGTAATCAATGCTGTTACCACCATACCTATGTTCAAAGCGCAGCTTAAGTTCAGGGGACAACTTCCCGAGCATAATGTTAAGTAGTATAAATAACCAAGAATCGATTGGTAAGTTGAGACACTGCAAGGCATTTACTGCAATCATCAACGGGTTCAAGAGGTCCCTGCGCAAATCATGTGCCTTACCAAATGTAGGTAACCCTAATATTTGGTTGACATGAGTGTCAGCCAAACGCCTAATATTTTGATACCGCTTTGTCAGAAGCTCACGCGCAATGTTATAATTTTCGCCCGCCATGGGTAGGTGTTGGACGATGCCACGAGCCTTTCCTCTCAATGAGGATAACAAATATGCCATCTTCTGGCTGGAGGTGAGGTCCCCCCGCCCGTGCACAAGACTATCAAACATGTTTAGGAAGCCTACCCAGTCATCAAGTCGTCCGTCAAATGGTGGGAGGTCAAGGATAGGCAACCTGCTCCCCCTGTGGCCCATCTTAAGCGACTTATCAATACTCCCGCGAACCATCTTGGTAATGGTGTCTATGAGCACCAAGGCAATAAACTAAATCTAGCCAACAAACAACAACAACAGCTAGGGACAAATAATTTGAGGTTATACACGCTTTCAAAATTTGCACAGATGGGTAAATTTAAACCCCACTAACAAAATGTGCAAGCATGTGTACGAACCACGAAAATGTGCGTAACGCACCGCTATTACTTAATTTAAAAAATAACTTACTTGAGGCTCTCGTGGTTACACTTCAGCGACGAGTTCCCTGGGTACCCAAGGAATGCAATATCTTCGTTGTCTTCTGAATCACTAACATGCCACGCAATTACTATTCGGTGATAGTCACAAGTGACCGCTGCATGGAACTCATCCTCTGTGGGGTTCAAAACTAAAAACTCCTCAAAGGCCCTATTTAACTATTGCTCATACTCTGAGATCTTTTCGAACCGCACTAAAAGAGCAGCGGAACGGTCAGGTCTATCCACCAAATCCACAGCGGATGTAAGCCACCTTAAGATAGCCTTAATCTTTATTGAGTTCTTATTGACATACATAATTACAATAAGTAGGTATAATATACAATTCAATTAAATAATATTAATATACAATTCAAATGTATATTTAACAAACTTACAAATAAATACAAAATAAAGTTTAAGTTTGCAACAAATCATAATAAATTTTAGTTTTGTTGTTAAAACAAGTTTTATGTTACCTTATTAAGGGAAAACAAACATAAAACAATTTACAAAACCTTACCTACCCTAATAATAAGATAACAAACTTAATTTTAATTGAAAAACCTGAATTATGTTGGAACTGCACTAGGAATATTATACAAACTAACCTGACCTTCCTGACCCGAAGAAAGGTAGCAAAGCATAGGCAAGTCACATAAAGTCAAAATTATAATAAATAAAGGTGGAGGAATTTATGATTTCTCCAAACCGAATGGTACAAAAAAAAAAACAACAATTAATAGAATAAACTAAATCTAGCCAACAAACTAGTTACTAAACTGAGCTAGGGACAAATAATTTGAGGTTATACACGCTTTCAAAATTTGCACAGATGGGTAAATTTAAAACCCACTAACAAAATGTGCAAGCATGTGTACGAACCACGAAAATGTGCGTAACGCACCGCTATTACTTAATTTAAAAAAAAACTTACTTGTGGCTCTCGTGGTTACACTTCAGCGACGAGTTACCTGGGTACCCAAGGAATGCAATATCTTCGTTGACTTCTGAACCACTAACATGCCACGCAATTACTATTCGGACATAACAATTCTACGTTGGATGACACCAAATTCACAACGTAACAAATCTGACAATTATTTGTAAGCCCCTAAATACACGGTGAACTATTTAATAATCTAGAAGGCCGTACAAAATTACTCAGTACAAAACACCATATTTTTACACTGTCAATGTCATGACCACAGATTAAAACTTCCATAGAGTATTATCAATACCAAACATATATATTATTATTGTTATTACTGTCATTCATTCTGCTTTGAAATCATCTCGAAAATAATATTAATACCTAAACTTAGTACCTAAGTACCGAGTTTCATGGTACTGGGTACCATCTGGTACTGAGGATTTGTTATCGTATCCATGAGATATATTCTATTAGATTATATTTCTAAAGTATTTTTTGCCGTAAGGGCATTATAATAATTGTCTTTTTCTTCTGCAGGGAGGGGAATCATAAGGAGGACTATAGTCGCATCACCTACCGCAAGCTTCTTGAGGAAGTGTGCCAGTGTGCCAATGGACTCCGCGAGCGAGGCTTGGGAAAAGGAGATCGATTGGTCATTTATATGCCCATGATCCTGGAGACAGTGATCCTAATGCTTGCGTGTTCCCGGATCGGCGTAATCCATGTGGTTGTGGTATGTTATTTTTTTTATGGTTTGCTCATTCTGCTACTTAAAATGATATTTTGATTAACAAATTTGTGTATTATCTTAGTAGAATCTGAATAAGATATTATTTTTAGGATTAAGTTCGATTTAAAAGAAAAATGTAACAATTATGGGATTAATCAGACTGTCCAGACAGATATCTCAAAAGCTGACTTAATATAAATTTATATATACAAGAATACCCATTGAACGATTTACAATCCATATTACCGATGCTTGACTTAGCGGAACATCACTGATTCGCCCTAACTAATAAGCGTTCAAAAGGTATAATAATAAAAATGACGCAGTAACTGGGTAGATACCCGAGTGATTTTAATCTTATTTAAAAACCTTAGTACACAATGTGATCTATGCGGTACTGTACTTTCCAAACGTTTCAAAGGGAAAATGGAACTCTTAACGTCTGACCAGGACCGCTGGCTCGGATACCGATTTGTAGCTTTTTATTACAAAAATGCCAATCCGTGATCATTCTATCGATCATGATCTAAATTAATGTCCCATATAGTGTGTTTGTGTTTCTGGTCATGGGTCAGAAAGGGCTCAACACTTATTAGAAACCTATGGGAAAAGCCCATCCTGGATTATTATCTCGAATGAGATTAACTTAGTTTGACATATCCAGATCTTTATAGCTTCAATAGGGAATATGCATGTTTTTTTTTATTTCATTAATTGATAGAGTAACTACATTAGACCCTAAAAACAAATATTAAACATTTTTTAAAGGGTAATACCACCAAAATAAAAGGGTTTAAACTTTATCTGCCACTATCGCAGTAAAAAACGGTACATCACTAACCGCCATTTTGTGACATCATTCGTGCTCAAAAAGCATATTAGTTTAATGTTATTGCACCTCAAAAGTTGGTGAAAAGGTTTGTTTATGACAGATTATCGTAATAAAGGACAATAAATACCCGAGAAAACAAGAAACTGTAGACTACAAAACACACGTTGACATTTGTTTTTGGACGAATGACGTCACATGCAGTGTTTGCTAATGTCGGAGCGTTTAGAAATGCGTTCCGTTTCTACAAAAAAATAGATTTTTAAAATCGTATTTATAAAAAAAAAATAGCTAATCAAAATAAAATATATTACTGTAAATATGTTCAAAGGCATAAAAGGAACATTATATATTAAAATAATAATAACTGGCGTTACATGCATATTCCCTATTAGTAAGAGAATTAAAACCAAATGACTCTCGTCTACGCCATGTTTTTGGAAAATAATTGTTAATTATTTAACTGATGTTAGAAGTAGCTAAACTTCTGCTTTCTTAGCCTTAGCTTATCGGAACGTATCTGAATAATGACTGTCATTCATAAAAGATGATGAATGATCAAATACCAAATTTAAGAACTTTTATATGTAATAGTATCGTTATTTCTGGCACACATAGTACAAGTCTAAAGCATAGTTTGTGACAAGGGAAATATGTGTATAATGTCTTTCATATTGTTATTATTGGCGTCGAGTTTCTGTAACGTCGACTAAAATTGTTCTATGATCAAATAAGTTAAAATGATTGGTGGAATATCACGTTAGGTACCAAATTTTTTTGCCAATCATGTGCCTTGTAACGTAATTTGAATTACAGAATGATCAATGTTTTAGAAACTGAAGGAAGACTAAAATTTTTTTTATTTCCTTTAGTTTGCTGGTTTCTCGTCGGATGCTCTGGCAGATCGTATAGCGGGATGTAGGGCTAAAGCATTGGCGACTACTGACGGGGTGTGGCGTGGGGACAAGCTCCTACAGCTGAAGAATGTTTGCTATGATGCCATTCAAAAAAGCTTGGAAACCCACGGCCATGATGTCGGCATATGCATTGTGGTAACGCATTTGTCTCGGGTGACCCCCACGGGGCGATACCCCTGCAACGAACCCTTGGTGAGTAACCTACCATTGTCTGTAATGTGTCTTCTTTGTAGTGTTTGTTAATTGGAGCATACAAAGTTCATCAGTGGGGTCGATCAATAGATATTGATTGCTCGTAATGTGCATGCTATACTGATGCGATTACGAAATGATCTTTCTAATATCCTCCTTGCTATATCGTCAAATTGTAACCGCAACCTGAAAGAGGACTATCACTTCGACAAGAAATAGATATATATGGGGTATATCCATGGTGATGGTGATGTTTAACTCGCAATCACAAATTTCATACATAAGTTTCGTTACATTAGTCATTAGAAAGCTAAATCGGTTAAGTATTGCCTTTATACGGTTAATAAATTTAAAAAAAATATTATCAGTGACCATTTCCAAAACCTATTCGCGCTCCAAGGGTTTAGGGCATAGGTATAATAAATAAAATAAATATCATCACGGGTGCCCTTTTGGCTCCCGAGAACCGTTTAAACGGCCGTTAGGACGGGTTAATCCCTCCGCTGGGTACCCCAGCGGAGGGATTAACCCGTCCTCATTTCGCCGATGGTATTCGGAGGCAACTCTTAACAAGGGTGTTTATGATGGTATAGCCTCGTAGTATAAAGCGGTCACCCATCCCATATATAGTATAGTATAGCTTGGTATAGAGGAGTTATAAATTATTCCATCTACAGTATAAGTGGGACAGAACCCGCGATGTGTGGTGGCACGAGGTGGTAAACGCGCAGTCGTTCATCTGCCCTCCAGAGTGGATGGACGCCGAGGATGCGCTTTTCTTGTTATACACCAGGTTAGTGATCCTTACTCGTATTAAACAATAGTTTTTTTACCATTCAGGAACATAAATAAAACTATTCGATCGATTTATTTCAATCGTCCGTTATATATAGCTTCCATACAGTCCTAATAACTTAGAATATGAATATGGTAATAGTTTTCTATTAAGTTGATACCAACATAAAATATGTACTGCGAAAGAGAATATTGGAATATTTTGCGCCATGGAATGGTTAGAGGGAAATGTCCGATAGTTGTGGCTCAGTAGATGTTACTCACTAGTTAGAAACTCACTAATGATTATGATGGCAATTTGCTAGTTCTAGCTTACTGTCCACTGTTTAATATTGAGAGATATATGACTTTAATTTATTGCTTTTTACTAGCGGATCCACCGGCAAGCCCAAGGGGGTAGTGCATACCACTGCTGGGTACCTCCTTCATGCCGCTGCCACGTTCCGCTACGTGTTCGACTACAAGGAGAAGGACACCTACTGGTGCACCGCGGATGTGGGTTGGATCACCGGACACACATATGTTGTGTATGGCCCTCTTGCTAACGGGGCTACTTCTGTGCTGGTTAGTATATTATTCTTTTTTGTTCTGAATAGAGCCTGTTTTACAGATGATAAAATATGTTTCTCAATTTTATATTATTTTATCTGGTAGCAGAACTACAAAGTAGCTAATGTTTCGCCAACAGACTTTCTCTGTCGCACCTTCGTTGTCCTTATTCACGATGGACCTCTAGAAAGCTTCTGGCTACATATTTACATCAAAAAAACCAATGAAGGTGTGGGCCGAACATATAGTAATATATATACTCTTACCTACCTATTTTAAATCTATTCTATCACAAGGCAAAAGTATTCGACTAATTTGCGTATGTATTTTGTACCTATTGGAATATATACGCAGCTCTGTGTACTGGCCGAGTATACATATAAATAAACCCATTAAATATAAATAATTAAATGTTATTTAGGGTCGGTACTAATATAATTATGCATGTGGTGGGCGAGTTGGTTAGACCTTGGACATAAAAATACTTAGGTCCCTGGTTCGAATCCCGGTGTGTACCTATGAATTTTTATTTAAAAAAATTATGTACATTTATTTGGCAACACCACTATAGTGCCTCGGAAAGAACGTTAAGCTGTCGGTCCCGGTTTCACTATACCAACTTGTGAAACTGTTTATAGATGGGTTGTTGAGTCTATTCAAAACATCGCGACGAGCTTGCCACTTGTTCGATGTACAGTCATACCATCGGCTACGACGAGGTGGAATTAAAACCCACCCGCTGGGTACCCTGGGGCCGTGTAGGCGGTCTCGGGCGCCGTATGGCACCTGTGTTTTATTAACATAAACCTTATTTTATTTCAGTTTGAGGGGACTCCATATTTTCCTGATAACGACAGATATTGGAGCATAATCGAAAAGTATAAGGTGAACCAGTTCTACACCGCACCCACAGCATTACGATCCCTGATGGCCCTTGGAAATGAACACGTGGAAAAGTAAGTATTAACTCCTATTGGAATCAAATGCTGCAAAACTTTAATTAATTAATGAGGTAACAGGCGATAGATTTTAAGTCGAAATATAGATGCGTAATTTTTTTGCCACGGCATGATTCTGACTAAATATAAATGGTGGAAAGCAGTCCAATACAAAGTTATTAATTAATAACTGTCAGTCTTTTAAGCGAACCAAAAATACTACCTCGACAAGAAATCATGCATTGAACGTACTTACTGCGATAACAGTATATGGGCAAAGCATGACAAGGTATCTTAACTGTGTTCTCATTTATATCAAATATGTTTAAAATTCCATACCCACCTCTAGGTACAACGCGTTGAACCACTTCCTCTACGTGACTAACTTTTACAAGCATCCGGTACCCTCTCTACTAAAATATATAGAACAGTAATGTTTCGTTTGGCTGTGACAGAGTTAGTCACTTGGTATCTAATCCGATACGAAGCAATAATGTAGTATTTCACATTCCCGGCAGTAATGTTATAGAATCTATGCAAACAAGCCAAGTAGAAATTGTTATCAATGACCTAAATTATTTCAGACACGACCTAACCTCGCTGCGTATTTTGGGGAGCGTGGGGGAGCCGATTAACCCTGAGGCCTGGAACTGGTATTACACCTTAATCGGCAAGAATCGTTGCTCCATCGTCGATACCTTCTGGCAGACCGAGACCGGTGGTCACGTCCTCACCCCATTCCCTGGAGCCACGCCAATGAAACCTGGCTCAGCTGTAAGTCAATTAATCCTATAGTTTATAAGTATGCTAAATAATATTGCTTGGTTTTCCTTTTAAACTTGGCTGATGGAAGCTTTGGCCGAGTTTTGACTTTAGAATTAAAAATACTTAGGTCCCTGGTTCAAAACCCGCTGTGTACCAATAAGTTATTACCTAATCTAAAAAAATATGTACTTTTGTTTAACAACACCACTATGGTGTGCGTGCTTCGGAGAGACGTTAAGCTCTCGCTTCCAGTTTCACTATACCAACTTATGAAACTGTTTATAGATGGGTTATTGAGTCTATCCAAACATCCCGACGAGCTAGCGACTTGTTTGGTGTAGACTCATACCATCGGCTACGACAAGGTGGGATTAAAAACCGCTGGGAACTCTGAAGCCGTCTAGGCGGTCTCGGATGCCGTAAGGCAACCGTGATGATATTTATTTAAATTAAAATTAAGTAATAGATAACTATTACTTAATTTTATATTAAAACGCTGAGGTTGATACGGTGGACATTGCACTCGAAAGATTGCATTGTTTTTATTAATGGACACGGCAAGCGAACTTGTTTCACCTGATGGTAAGCATACCTACAAAGTTATGAATGCGGTCGGTTCAATACATTGTGTTTTACGAGCCGTATACCGGTTAAATTATGAGCCATTACTAAATAGACAGCGATAAAGATGCCTTCAATTCAAGCAAACGAGTTTTAATATCCTCATTGCTTTATCGTAAAACTAACTGCCTGTTTCGTAACCGCACCCTAAAAACAGATTACCACCTCGACAAAAAATAGTAGGCTCTTGAATTCGGAACCCACAGATGAAACCTAGTCGGGTCACTTGACTGTTTTAGCGTCTGTAATGAAACCGTTCAGTCCGCCTAGCAAAGTTAATCTCCTTCTAATCGAAAAGAGCTTTTAAATCAGTCGCTAACATCTTACAGACGAAGAATCTGTTAATCTTCATTTATTTTCTTCCAACAGAGTTTCCCGTTCTTCGGAGTGGTACCGGTGATTCTGGACGAAGCCGGTGAAGTCATCGAGGGTGTTGGGGAAGGCTACCTTTGCTTTAACAAACCCTGGCTAGGCATCATGCGCACCCTGTTCGAGGATCACGAACGCTTCGAATCGGTCTACTTCTCCAAATTTCCTGGATATTACTGTACTGGCGACGGTGAGATTTCTGCTCATATTTAAACTAAACAAAACAACTCTTTATTCAAGTTATTATATAAGATTACAGTGAAGACAAGTGTAATGGTTGTCTGCTTCATATATTTGGAAAAAGGTTATGCGTCTGTTACCTGCTCGTACTCTAACGTAAAGGAAAGAGGAAAATGATTAAGTATTACTCGGAGTACTGTCGATGGTAAAAGCCCAACGATACCATTTCTCTACAAATATGCAGTGGCTCTAGAGCGTAAGTGAGTTCTTTGTCATCAATAATACTAGATGTACGCTTTTAAGAATGTAGGAAATATTTGGCCGATCCATATTTGTTATAATATTATAACAATTTTCTAGACAAGACCGGATCTGAGCTTTATAGATCAGATGCCTGCCTAAGTCCTGGAGTGAAATTCCGCCGCATGTTGTTAAAAATGCCGAGTTTTCTTTCTCTCTACTTGCGTTATTGGCAAATCCAAATGTCAATGATAATTTTTTGTTCTGAAGAGGGGGAAAATGGCAAAAGGGTCTTTTGGCAGGGGATTTTTTCGGCATTAAACTGAAATAAATTATGACAACCCAGTTCAAAACTTCAACAGGGTTAGATCCAGTTCATTTACCAGAAAACTCCTATACACGGTATCGACGCGGCTAGGAAGCGGTCCACGGGACAGTTAGCTGCGTAACAATTAATGTTACCTAGTCACAACATTATTGCATTTTTTTTATCTGATAGCTCTAATATTGCACTTACTGTACAGTTAAAACTTTAGGTCCACCATTTTAAAAAGCGACCCCAGCCTAGTGTTAAGTCACTGCGCAAATGATAACAAGTTAAGCAGATGACAACAAAGGCTGGCCTGGGATGGGTGACCGCCTTAAACAACGAGGCTATTTCATCATAAACACCCGAATAGGTACCCGTGATGATATTTATTTATTTTTTAAATAGTACAAAGAAACCCTTCCTATTGGTGGATCCATACAGTTTAAACTGTAAAGTAAGTAAACATTTATGAAACAAAAACCCAGACCTACTATATTTATTCATTTTGTTAGGTGCCCGCCGCGACGAAGATGGATACTTGTGGGTGACCGGGCGTATTGACGATATGATTAACGTATCCGGCCATCTGATGTCCACTTCAGAGATCGAAGGCGTTCTGACAGAAGACCCGCGGGTTATTGGTAATATTGCACTTTAAGTCCATCATCATCATCATCAACCGTAAAAATAGATGCTACACTTTGGTCATTCTAAGAAGAAATGTTATAAAACTAACAAATCTCTAAATAATTAGTTCTGGATAAATAAACAATTTAGTTATAAGGGCGGATAAAGCAAATGAGGAATCTAGATCTCTGACTATGAGAATATCTCAAACCCAATAAATATAAAAAAAAACACAGTATTAATACAAGATATTTTGAAGTAACTGGCTTTTTGAAAAATGTACTAGCATAACGTTGCCACGATAGAAAAAAATCGCAAAGTTACCTCTATTTTAGCGATATCCCACTTGTTTTAGTTGCCTTTATTAGCCCTCTTAATAATGAAAGGTTATTTATATTTCATTTAAGGAAACTTAACAAAAGGTTAAAGAACGAAAATCCCATTATAGGATGTCTACGTACATATAAGGTCTAAAGGTAACCACCCTATTTCCAGATTCTCTTTGTAAATCAACTAAATGTACAATTATTATTATTATTATCTTATATTAATGGCCTCTACGCGTGCGCGTAATTTTGCCAATGTCACGTTGTTGATTGAGGGTAGATTAAAAAAAAAAATCGAGTATAAAAGTGAAAGTGGGATAATAGGATGGAAAGGAATAAGGAAAGGACTAAGTTAGAATTAGGAATGGCCACATGACCGTATGCAAACATACGGTATAGTGACGCCAGTGTCAAGTGAAGGAGGAAGAAATAATCAACAGTAAAATGTGTACCGCCATTTTACTGAAGATAAAGGGATTCGTTGAGATAGCACAAACACCAAGATCACTGCGTAAATATTACACTTCTCACACTTAATATTACTATACGAATGCTTATTCTACAAAATTAGTACACTTTTGCACAATAATATACATATGTATGTATGTATGTATCATCACGGGTGAGACCGCCTAGACGGCCCCAGGGTACCCAGCGGAGGGGTTTTAATCCCACCTCGTCGTAGCCGATGGTATGAGTCTACACCGAACAAGTGGCTAGCTCGTTGCGATGTTTTGAATAGACTCAATAACCCATCTATAAACAGTTTCACAAGTTGGTATAGTGAAACCGGGACCGACAGCTTAACGTGCTCTCCGAGGCACTATAGTGGTGTTGTCAAACAAATGTACATAAATTTTTAATTTAAAAACTCATTGGTACACACCGGGATTCGAACCAGGGACCTAAGTGTTTTTAAGTCCAAGGTCTAACCAACTAGGCCACCACGTATATATGTGCAATAATATACAATAAAATTAAATTTGATAACTGTAATAGACACACGCGTCTACAGTCTTTGGGCTACCCTCAAAGAATCAAAATGTACAATTAACTGTCCCGAATATGTTTAAGACAGACTACAATATTTTTAACATTTACTATATACAATTTTAAGAGACAAAAGGGGAATATTATTGTAAATTATTAAATATAAATTGTGGATTTACTTCGACTGGTAAAGTATAAGCACGTTTTTCTGTACAGTTTGCCATTATTTGGTTGGGTTGTTTATAAACATGATATGTATTGGTATCGTTGTTCTTGGTATCACTTGATAGTACAAGCCTATAGAGCTCAGTTTGTGACAAGAGCCACTTATATATGTGGAGTGATGTCATGCAGGCTGGCCGGACCACCCAACTTAGAGAGTTGTAATATATCTAGATAGATAACAAATCGTATGTGACGGCATCAGGTTTCATCGCATGTGACGCAATACTTTTATTTAAAAAAACAATTGTAAACGTAAATGATTAATCCATAATAAAAAAAAAAATCTGTTTAACCTCCGTCATATATTCCGTCTCTCAAAGAGTCCAAAATTAGTCTAAAATTAGTGAGACATTGAGTAAAATCGAGTGGTTCAGCCCCATTTTGCTACACTGCCTGGCGGGACACGCGTTTTTTTAAGATTTCTCTAAAAGTATTGCATTAAAATGGATAGAACTACTTTAGATGCTGTTACATAACGCGTCGCTAAACTTTTGTTAAGAAATAGAGACCTGAAACACTAGGAGCTGAGATCTAACGTGCTCGAAAAGCTGAAATTCTGGCTGGCTGAACTACAATATTATTTTATAAAGGTATTTTTTCCCAAACAATGAAACCTTGATTGGATGCCATAACATACGTTTTGTTATATGCCTAGATATGCGAGACTCTCTAAGTCAGGTGGTCCAGCTAGCTTGTATGATGTGGAATGTACTACATAAAGGTGTTTTCATTGAGGTAACTATAGGTCAAGATATGTGTACTATGTGTAAATGAAACTGAGAAGAAAAAAAAATACACTAAATAAGTATTGTTTTTTTCTATTTTATACAAACTAATAAAATAAATGTATTGCGGGTTTTTATGAAAGTAGTTCTCGTTTTACCTAGGCAAAAGGTAATATTCACAAGTAAATGTTGATTTAGGTATATGGTTCTTTTAATTTAATTTATATAACTAGACAGTTATATATATACGTGGTGGCCGAGTTGGTTAGACCTTGGACTTAAAAACACTAAGGTCCCTGGTTCGAATCCCGGTGTGTACCAATGAGTTTTTAATTAAAAAATTTATGTACATTTGTTTGACAACATCACTATAGTGCCTCGGAGAGCACGTTAAGCTGTCGGTCCCGGTTTCACTATACCAACTTGTGAAACTGTTTATAGATGGGTTATTGAGTCTATTCAAAACATCGCGGCGAGATAGCCACTTGTTCGGTGTAGACTCATACCATCGGCTACGACGAGGTGGGATTAAAACCCCTCCGCTGGGTACCCTGGGGCCGTCTAGGCGGTCTCGGGCGCCGTAAGGCACCCGTGAAGATATATATATATATTGTTATATTTTGATTTAGTATAATAATATAACGTATTCAAATCATTGTCTCTCATAGATGTAAACAAGAATAAAGATATACAACATTAAAGAAGTTTATTGATCAGCAGAACTTAGTGTAAATAAATATATGTATAACTAACTATTGTTTATAATTAGGAAGTATAATATATATATATATATATTTATATTTAATGCAAAACATAATTTTTTTTTTTATTATTTTGTGAGTCGGTTTTCGTGCCCAGAGTACCGAGAACACTTGCTGCATTTCCCCTCTAGACCTCTAGTGCTATTCTTTGGACAAAGAATGCCTTGGACTCTCGGCTTCCGGATATTTTGCTCAATAGCTTACCAATTGTTTTAGCAAAAGCCTTTGCTTCCGGTGACCAACAGCCCATGGTCTCATGGCGAGTATGTTAGAGTTAATGCCTATCTACATCAACCACTAAACCAATTGGCTGACAATATTTTTAACGACAAATTAATGGTCCAAATAATTCAGGAATAATATTTAGGAATTTATAATTACTGTTGACCTCCTTGTTTTTGTATTAATTACCATCATCTTATGTTTAAGATAATATAATTTTAAGAAGTATTTATTTTTACAGAAGCAGCAGTAATTGGATTTCCGCACAGGATTAAAGGAGAAGCGCTGTACTGCTTCATTACGGTGACAGAAAAAACTAGTTTCAACGATAATTTAATGAGGGATCTGCGCAGACTGGTCCGTGAGAGGATTGGTCCTTTTGCTAACCCCGACGTCTTGCAGAACGCGCCGGTTCTCCCGAAGACTCGATCGGGGAAGATTATGCGCAGGATTTTGCGCAAGGTGGCGGTGAATGACAGGAAGGTGGGCGATACTTCTACTCTCGCCGATCCGTCTTCCGTCGATCTGCTGTTCTTAAACCGACCCAAACATTTAAAATAAAGGGTTTAAGTCCAAGCCGCCCTCACTCCAACAATTTACGTGTTTCTATACTATTATTGTCCAAGTTTTTAGTAATATAATATAATCCAATATAGGTGTTGTGAAGTTGGAAGTGGGGGCTTAAATATAATCAACCATATTTATCTAATATTTTAAATCTGTACTTTAGACATAGCACTTGAATATTTAGTTTTCATTTGCCTGTAAGCAAAAAAAAAACATTGCGTTATTTTATTATTCTACTTTATATATTTTACTAAAGAGCAAGAATTTCAGTACACTTCTCGCCCTACACGCCCTGTCATTCGCGTATTATCAAACAATCGATTCTGTCACTCGCCATTGGCGTAAGAGCGAATCGACAGTAGATATATTTATGCACGAACGTAAAAGATAAGTAGTGCGGGGTCAACATACGAAATTCTTGTCTTATATCCTTAGTTACTTTATTTAAAATAACGAAATTTTAAATTTGTGATGTGAAATTTAATTATATGCGCTCAAAATGATAATTTGTTAGCGAGCTTTTTATACAAAATTATTGATATTAGAAATTTAGAATTTTATCACTGCTTTTTGTGTCACTGTTGCAGACGTATGTAGCTCTCTTTAATATTATTTGATTAAGATTAGGTATTGTCATTTGTGCGCAAAAAGGGGCGTTAATGTTTATTTATTTATTTAATTTTGTAAGCTTTGAGAGAATCTGAATGTTTTAACTGCGTTACCCTTCAAATAACATTTAATTAATAACATTTTGAATTAGGTACACATTTCTAAATATTGTAATCATAGTATTAAGGCATATTATTAAATATGTATGATTCCATGATATTAATACCTTTTTTTTTTTATTAAGTTTCATACAAATATCATATTTATGTATTATTTTTTTAATCATTATACTATTAATTATTATATATGTATAAAAATTATTTTAAATAATCTTATACGTACTATATTATATATAAGTAATATATTTTATTAGTAATATATTTGAATGAATTATATAAGTATGGTATATTATTTACTCGTAAGTAAAAATGTTGCATGAAATTAACAATTTTACTCACATTAATTAGTATATAAATGCACGCGACTGTTTGTCGAAACATATCCATTAATAAATAAACTTATATGTACTAAAATAGATTTTAATTTGGCAATTCTTCCCTTCTCATTGCATTCCAAATTTAGATTAATCATAGAGAGATAAGGTCCTTAGCTGTCCATGGATTCTCAGTGCCGAGACTATTACGTATTTGGTATCTATTATATACATGGGGCACAGCGTGTGACTTTGTATCTACTTGATGTTAAGTAGAACGAATATGGTCATGAATAGGGTCAATACTGTTAAAAAGATCAGAGTTTGATTTTAACAAATACATTGTTGTTTAACATTATTGATCACTCCCTTTATGCCGGCTAAATAATGCGGTTACGAAATGGGCGGCGACATGGACGTATTTGCATTAAGAGTCTATTTTAATATCCTCGCTGCTTTTTCGTCAAGTAAATCGCTCGTTCGTTTCGTTTCCATGAAAGGAGACTGCTCCTTCGAAAATAAACCGATGCAGTAGTCTCCGTAAAACCGGTGAACCCATAGAATAAAACCGAAAAATGATTAGATCGAAAAATGGCCCGTTTCGGAAGGGCAAGATCCTTCTAAAGACTATACAAAGAATTCTCTTCAACTGCATAAATTTTAGTTTTGAAATCGTTAGAATAATTTTAACGTCAAGATATCAGTAGCATACATGTTTTAAACCATTAAGGTATGCAGTGTTTTAGTGGTAGATACTATGAGGTACTCAACTATGAGGAACAATATTTTTAGCTGTCAATGGCTTCACCGTGCGGGTGCCGGGTACATCGCGTGGTTGGAAGGCAGGGAAATGAACTGCAGCGTTCCCGGACTTGAGACCGCGAAGTAGGTTTAAAGGCCTGTTGAACTCTCACCAGCACTGTGTTCATTACCCTCTCTACTCAACAAAATACTATATGATCCTGTTAGCGCCATCTTGGAAACACGCTCCATAAAAGTTCCGATGACTGATCCTGGAAGGCCAATATCCTTCAATAGACGATGTAAAGACTGCTGGAATTCCTCTTGCACCAACTTCCACTGCATAAAGTTGAGTTTTAAATCCGATTCTAGTAATTTCGTTTTATATAATGCTTTAAAAAAATTGTAAAACCAAAATTGCTACCCAATCTTGACGTACTTGTATATCACTTACTACCGTGATAGCGATATTTCCAAATAATAACCGGAGGCTGTTGATTATATGCTGGCAATACATCTTAGCACGCTATTTTATTACAGTATGCTATGGTCTGGGTATTTAATAGTACATTACTGCCGCGGTCTATAATGACTACTTTGCTGGTCGCGCTGATGATGGCCGACAGCGCAGCTCCAGGCCGACACAACGTGATCAGCATGCAGCAACGATGGCCAAGCGGAAGGCCTAGAGCGTAGCTTGGCTGAAATCCGATCAATCCGTGCGGCTGACGAGAGGTTGGGACATAGACGAGATCCTAGGTCTGTGGGTTAACAGGGGAGTTAACTGCAGTGTTCGCTGACTTAGAATGCAAAGCAGGGTTGAAGGTCTTTCTGAATTCAACTCTCCCTTCACTGTGTCCACTACCCTCTCTACCCAACTAAATACTATACATATACTTTCATATTTGGTCAGCAATATTTCAATGCAACGTTTTAGTGACTTCATTCACCGCGTTTTTACGACCGTCATGTAGCGGCATCGCAAACTTAGGAAACTTAGAAAACTTTATATTGCCCGCGAAAGGACAGCACCGCTGTTGGAGGAAACCGGGGATGGAAAGAAAGTTAAGAAAAGTAAGTATTATATGATGGTATAGTTATATTTATAATACCAGTGGAAGTGATCCAGGTAATTTAAGAATATACTTGATTTTATTTTAAAAAAAAATACACCTATTCCTGATCGCAAATGTATTATCTAGTAGTTTCAGTGCCCGGTTTAGAATTACGCCTGGCATTCGAATACTGCATCAGTTGAATGATACAGTTTATTTCCTGCAACAAACGTGATGGTCACCGGTTCCAGATGTTTTTAATGACCTAAATATTATACACGTGGTGGCCAAGTTGGTTAGAGCTTAGGTCTATCAAAACATCGCGACAAGTTAGCTAATTGTTCGGTAGGTATTCCTTTAGATCAAAATGGTTTATACTGCAAGCCAAGTGTTGGGCGTATACCAAGATAAAGTAATTTAAATAAGTACTCGTCGTAGCCGACGGTATGAGTCTACCGTCGGCTAAAGGTGGAACATAGTACCTACCACTAGTACACTCGTGAGGCCGACAAATGGGAGCACCTATCCTGAGGGATACGGCTTTTCTTATTGTTTGTCGGTCTAAACAAAGTGCCTAGACTTGGTGAAGGCATGACTTCGAGCCATGCACCTGACTCTTTATTTTAAGCTGCTAAAAACCTTGATTTATCTGACTACGAATTTATTTATTAAATAATTATTCAGTTTATTAATGGTAAATTCCATACGTTAAAATATCCAAAAACTACAAATTTATATAATAAAGGAAAAATATTTATCTCACTGCACATAAACAAAAATAATGTGAACAAAGAATTAAATTATTAAAATTAAATATATATAATAAAAAATACCTAGCAAAGCAAAATAATAACAATGAAAATTAGAAAAGATAAGCTATTTAAATAAAATAAATAACAAGATTACTCACTTCGATAGTGAAGGGCTTAATAATTAATTAAACATTTATGATTGTTTTTCAGTGTGCGTGCGTGAGTGTGTGTGTATGTGTGGGTGTATATATTAGTTGGTATATCAGTAAGTCGGTCAGTTGGTTATTTTAACAATCAGCCAGAACCTTTGCTACCTGTGCAGGATGTCAGGGAGATTCACTAATAGATTGTGCTGTTTTACAGAACATCTTAGAATAAATAGTTGTCTAACAGTCAACACTTTAGCTATTTGGTATAATTCATTGGTATCTAGGTTTAAATAACATTATTTTCAGAACAGCCCTCTGTGATCGGTCAAGCTTTATAAGTTAGATTTACAACTACCAACCCACGCAGTTATACAGTAAAAAAGGACAGATTGTACTATAGAAAAAAACACTGAAAACTTGAATATCAGCTACACGTCTAAGTTGTTTAAATATAAAAATTGATATGCTTGTCCCAGTTGAGATGTTTGTCTACGACAACTCGTAATGTACAATTATATAGATAGTAGACAACATTACGTACGTAACGTACGTAATGTTGTCTACTATCTATATAATTGAGAGAGCTCAATATGATTGCAGTCACACTTACCATCATCGAGATCTGGAAGTGTGCCCCTATGAACCTTTATCCTAAAATCTTCGTCTGGTTGAGTTGACTGATTGAGAATGTGATGTTTTTTTTTTTAAATATAATTAAGGGTAAGTAAATTATTATTTAGTCACGATTTTGCATATAGTGTCTTTTACTTATTTATATCTTTTACTTATTTTTACTTATAAAAGCAAAAATTATACATATAAATCGGAGTTTATACTCATTATGAAGCGCGGGCATGGTAACATGGTGAGCATGTTTATCTTACCTTAGGAAGTTACGGGTGTCATCAATTATACATATAACATTTAATTAAAGATACTACCTAAAAATACCTAAAATATGATTAATATATTAACAAGAAATTATACAAAATTATTATCCCATGTCCGCCATATCCAAACCCCGTCTCGGCTTGAAAGTTCCTATAACACTGGCAACACCTCGCATTACTGCTAGTGACATTCTTTGTTAAAAAAAATCCGGATGGAGGATCACCAGAGGTCTCTTTTAGAACGGCAAATAATTTATTTCCAAAGACCACAAAAATTTGTGCATTGTAACCCCAAACTCCAGCTGTCTCTACAGCAAACGGGACAAATAAAATATTCTTATTTGAAATTTTGATACTTAGTATGTTTTAATTTAGCTGCTGCTTCAGCAGCAGTCCCTGATGAACCCAAACAGGCTCGGAGATGTGATGCCGCAAATGAATCAACGTAAGTGACATCCCAGATAAGACTACGTTAATCCATCTGGGCGTTTTCCGTCTACTCTACTTAGTCCGTATGGTTCGAGAATATTAGGGACGTTTGCTGAAGTCAGAGCTCGGCGAATAATGTCATTAAGGTTATGGTGCCGAGACAACCTCCCTGCACTTCTACTGCAACTTAATCCATGATGACCATTCGCTAAGAATTGTATTCCACATATGCACTGATGTGGTCGGCAGATGTTAGCGAGCAATCGCAATTTTTAACGATTGGCCATTTAAGAATATTCTTAGGTGATAAGAGTGCCTCTAATAATAACCCTGACTATGAAGTAATTGCGGCCTAGAAACGCGCAATGTCGCATCCAAAAAAATATGCCAAAAGTTTTTTTTTGTAATTTTTTAATATTTATTTTGTCCCATTGACACCGAGAAGTCAAAATTCCCTGTTGCCGGGACTCGGCGAGTGAAAGCCCAGGGGACTTCCCGCGGACGGTAGAGCAAGGCCCTTATTAGGGGCGGATGGTGGAAATTGAAAAAGCTGGCGCGCTGCAGGCGACTGCATTCTAGTGGAAAGAAAACGGGCTAGTTTATCTTTTTTAGCGACGGCGAATCTTGCCGCCAAGCTCTCTCAGCGTAGGCCTGTCATTCCGTGGTCGTACAAGCATCGGAGCAATGTGGCGTAGATGCTCGTACGGTACGTTGTTGTACATAAGATAGGCCAACCGTTCAAACGCTCTCTTCGATCGATTCAACCTTCATGTAATCGCTGATCATTTTGAGAGATACCAACATATCGTTTGGCCTTCCGATGGTTTGGTGCACTCGATAACCCACCTTAGGCTATTCCTGATGATGGAATGGACTATTGTCGGGATAAACGAGAGGTTATGAAAGTTCTTATGCGGACTGATGACGGCTCGGTCTTACATTCAACGAGCGAGCAGTTCAATTAACTCTGCAAGAGGTTCGACCCTACGTCATCATCATTGGTTGTGAGGAACCAGGAAATGGATATTAAAACATTTTCATATATATTTTTAATATCTTTATTATAATTTACTACCAACTACATAGAATATTTCTTTTAACACTCAACATCAATATAAGAACTTTAAACATTTATATAATTCAACACGTAAAGAAGTGAAGAATGGAATGGGTAGGGTGTAGATAAAGTGATTTAACCTTAAATTTACAACAACATTTTACCTACGAATTACATATTTTTTTTTATAAGAGCTCAACATGTGACCTTGCATCCACCTAATGTTAAGCAGTATGCAATGTCCAGGAATGATAGCAACAAGCGGTTGCACCGCTGGTTGCCATCATTATGTCGGCTTAAGATGCCTATTCACGCTTTGTTTAAAGGACTTTAGGTTATAAGAGGAAGCAAACACGCAAGCTGGTAGAGCATTCCACATTGTAATAGTACGGCAGATAATCAAAACGTTTAATGAATCGCCAAAACGTTTAGTATGAGTTGGTACATCCGCCACGGTATAAATATGCATTTTGCAACCAGTGCGTATTATCCTGTAACGGAAAGGGGAAGGGGTAATAATGTTGAAAAGCTCTTCAGAGCACTGTTCATGGTATAGGCGGTAAAATACGTTCAACGATGTCACATCCCTGCGAAGCTGCAACGGATCCAAGGTTTTATTGAGCATTTCGCTTCCAATAATTCTAGTCGCTCGCTTCTGCAGGGTATCGAGGGCACATAACAGATACTTGGCAGATCCGTCCCAAAGATGCAAACAGTATTCCACAGACGGTCGAATTTGAGCCTTATATAGCATTATTCTTAACCTGGGTGTGAAAAACCGACGCACCTTATTTATAATGCTAAGTTTTTTTTAACCTGTTTTTGCAATGCTCTCGATATAATTGCGGTGGTTAAGATCGGAAGCTATATCTAAACCAAGGATATTGAGTGATGGTAAAAGCGATAGCTGGGCGCTCTGAAGAGAAGGAAAATTACTAAAAAGGGATTTTGTCGCCGTCATTACACAACATTGTATTTTGCTCGGATTAAATTGGACCAAGTTTCTCGAACCCCAAGTCGAAACCTTTAGCAGGGTTTGATCCAACTCACTTATCAAAACCTATCTGAATTCGTTGTGTTTGGACGCGGCTAGGTGGACGTTGAGCAAACATGTTATTCAAATTTTAAATTATGTTTAAATCTGCTAATTTAATCAATATGGAAAAGGTAAAAAAAAAGGTTGTGTGATATTACTAAAAAAAAACTTTAAAAAATATATTCCTTTTTTTCTGTATTTAACTATAAGTATAATATAATATTATATATATAATATTGTATTATATATGTACGTAATCATACGTAAAATGTTGTTTTTGTTTTAATTCTAAATATTTAAAAACATACCACTGATTATTTCTACTGACTGCACATTATTGGAATGTAATAGTTTATTTATTTTGCCGTTTAACATGTATAATATGTGAATAAATAACAAATAATTATAAAAATAGGAATAAATATCATACATATTATAAAAATACTTTTTAATAAATATTTTTTGTATACCAAATTTTGTTTTCTTTTAAATTATTATCGTAGCTAGGATTATTTTTTTAGTAACTTTGTTTTCTTTAAAAATATTATTTTTTATATGTTCAAAATAGTATTATTTTTTATATAAAAAATATTATCAAACTTTGTTTTCTTAATTAATTTAGATTAATAAAATAAATCTTTATTTATTCCAAAATAAATCACTTTGTGTTTCCAATTTTATATAAATATATTTACATATATATTAAATTTTTAGAAAAATATACCAAACTTTGTTTCACATTTAATAATATAGTGCATTTAGTAAAAAATACTGTGTAATAATAATTAATATATTTTCTTTATTACAAAATAAATCACTTTGTGTTTCCAATTTTTATAAACATATATTTTTTACTTTTAGAAAAATATACCAAACCTTGTTTCATATCCAATAAAATAGCGGCTTTTGGTAAAAAATAATGTGTAATAATAATAAATATATTGTCTTTATTACAAAAAAAACACTTCGTGTTTCCAATTTAAAAAAATATATATTTACATATATTTTTTACTTTTAGAAAAATATACCAAACTTTGTTTCATATTGAATAATATAGCGCATTTAGTAAAATAAATGTGTAATAATAATAAATATATTTTCTTTATTACAAAATAAATCACTTCGTGTTTCCAATTTTTATAAAAAATATTTACATATATTTTACACTTTTAGAAAAATATACCAAACTTTGTTTCACATTTAATAATAATAATAAATTTATTTTCTTTATTACAAAATAAATCACTTTGTGTTTCCAATTTTTATAAAAATATATTTACTTATATTTTTTACTTTTAGAAAAATATACCAAACTTTGTTTCATATTTAATAATATAGCGCATTTAGTAAAAAAATATGTGTAATAATAATAAATATATTTTCTTTATTACAAAATTAATCACATCGTGTTTCCAATTTTTATAAAATATATATATATATATATATATTTTTTACTTTTACAAAAATATACTAAACTTTGTTTCACATTTTATAATATAGTGCACTTAGTAAAAAATATTGTGTAATAATAATAAAAAAAAAATCTTTATTACAAAACAAACCACTTTGTGTTTCTAAATTTTACTATATATGTATCTTAAACATTGTGTAATAAAATCTCGTATAGAAATAGTGCAGAGTACTTAGGTAAAATAATGTTAATGAAATTCACGATTATTTGCATAGGCCTTGGGTAAAGTGGTTGTTTACACAGCTGCTTTTTATATTATTTTATGTTAGGTAAGATAAAAGTACCTAATGGCAGCTCAACTGTAAATGAAAGGACTTCTCAGATACAAAGTGAGAAGTATGTACATATCGTCTCCCCTTTGGTTTTTACCCATGTCTATGCAAACTTGGTATATTCATAGCTCAATTGTTGCCATCCTTGGTAATAGTGACACCAGCTGTTTTTTTTCCAAAAAAAAAAAACATTTCATATTTACAATAAAACTTGCATATTTGGGACTATTTTATATTAATAAATATTTTAAAAAAATCATAAAAACAAGGTTAAATATCCAATTTATTTTTTTAATTCATAGTTTCTCTGCGACCACATACCGAGAACTCCAGCAGCGTTGCTCCTTTGAATTTTTAGCCCTATTTCTTGCACAAATTAGCCCTAGCACATTGATAACCTGATTTTTCCATAAGTAATTTTTCCAGCAATTGGGAAAATTTCAGAGCAGCAGACTATTGGCCTATAACGTTTTAACTTCAAAGACCAGAAATTTAAAATGATTTGCTAATTGGGAGAATTTCTGTTTTTTTATACTATTTTCGATTTTAGAGCTGCGGCCACAATAAGCTGTAGATTTGATGGAGAGAATCTATCCGTACATGTGGCCTCCCAACAATGACCAATCCCTACACCATTGTATGGTATAATATATATTGAAAGAAAATATTTTTTTACTTTTGGAAAAAATGCTGTGGACAACTATCCTTTAGGTTAACAATAATTAGGTACATTACCGCTTCGTTTATTCTAATTACTTAGTTTTAAGTTTCTTTGACTTCGAGTCTGTTGCTGCAGTAGTTTTGAAATACAGCCCGTAGAAAACACCAGATGCCAATACCAGGATAGTAGACAACACGGTAATGTATTCAGCACGGTTACTGTAAAGAAACACAAAAAAAAAAAAGTCTGAGTTTGTAATAAGTAAGTAATGTAAGTAATGAGTTTTTTTTTAATCTAAAAATGCATATACATTTGTATAAGAACACCACTATAGTGCCTCGGAAAGCACGTTAAGTTGTCGGTCCCAGTTTCACTATACCAACTAGTGAAACTGTTTATAGATGGGTTATTGAGTCTATTCAAACATCGCGACGAGCTAGCCACTTGTTCGGTGTAGACTCATACCATCGGCTACAACGAAGTGGGATTAAAAATTCCTTCCCTGGGTATAGCTTCCCGTGATGATATATATATATATATATACTGTTATATCTATTTTGGTCATATGCCCGATTTATTTACGAATAATACCAAAAGGTATGAGTTAATATATGAAAGATATATCTCTATAGTATATAACTAAAGCAGAGAAAATGTAGGTTTTTTCTTCTTTTTATGTAAGTTTTAAAGGTACAATTCTAACAAAATATTGTGCAGCACACTTGTTTACCAAAAACATTTGTTTTGTGCAAAACTCCACCAGTGCTACGTGCTAAGCTGGTATCGCATTTACACTCTGCCTCCACCGGTAATGCTGTGTATAACTTTTGTAAGCGCACAGCGCAGCACACTTGTGTTCACTGAGCAGGATTTTCTGCCTTTAGTTGTTAATATGGACGGGCAGAAAAACGTAGTGCTATGTGCTGCAGCCTGTGAATCGCAGAACCTTAAGAAACAAGGTAAATCTATGATTCAAAAGAATCAAAGATTTACTTCTTCTGGAAACCCGTAGAATAGAATGTGTTTCAACCGCTTGAATAACTGGCATACACTTACTGGCATATACTTCGTTAGGCCTACCGACCGGTCTCGTTACCACCGCCCATACAGATGCAAAAACCGTCAAGTGACCTTATCATGTTTATGTTTTAGTCTGTGGGTTCACCGGTTTTCAGTCTCCTTTCAGTGCGGTTAGGGTAGTTAGATTGACGATAAGGCAGCGAGTATATTAAAATATACTCGTAATGCAATTCGTCATGGTCGCCCCCATTTCGTAATCGCATGGGGTTAATCAATATTGTTTAAGAACAATTATTGTTTGACCCCATTCATGGACTTTGTAGGTCTGCTCACCACCAAAAAAAAAAACAACACTGTGCAATACTGTGCCTCACAGTTCAGCATACTGGTGGAATCGTATCTTTATAAACTAAAAAATGGAGAATCCAAAAATGTGCAAATTTTAACTTTTAACTTTAAATGGTTACTGAGATAATAAATTTATTTTTAATATTAAGATTATTCCATTTCCAAGTTTCCACTTTTTCCTCAACCGGTTTCTGAAATAACTGGACATACAGACAATAGTTCGGCCGCGCTAGGCCGTTTAAGAGGTCCTTTCCCATTCTAATATATTTGCAGCGTAGAAATATGCAATTGTTCTGTGCGAAAAAAACTTTGACTTCGGTTCTTTTGTTTATTTTATCATATTCCCACCAGGATCTAACTTAAGTTTGGGAGCAGATTTCGCTCCTGATATTTGGCTGCCCTAGGCACAGGCCTAATCGGCTTTAATGAAAGTCCGCCACTAATGAAAGACACATTCGGTAATCTAATTAGGGTTTAATTTTTCTTTAAATTTGCTTTTTAGTTCCCAAAATTTATAAAACAATAAATTATCTGAAACAAATAAAGTGTGTTAGATGTGTTTCTTACTTGGTAAAATATATAAGTTGAAGCTATAAAATTTTATTGCCAAATATTTCGCCTCTCTATGGAGCGGCGTCATCAGTGACAGTGACTGAAGGTCTTTGTCATAAATTTTGAAGAAGTAATTTTATGTCTTTTAGCAATGGTAAAGGTAATGCACTATACAGTTTTGTATTCATTTTTTAGAAAAATATCATCACCACCTAGCCCATTATGGAAAACATCATCAGCATGTTATGTCCATTGTTGGTTCGATATTAATAAATTTACAAAACAAGTTAGACAAAACCTAATGCATTACATTCAGACCAGGGCTATAGTATGCCCCAAGCTGCCATATAAAAGAGCTTTCCCATGTTTTTAAATCAATAGACCGAATAGTTTTAGGAAAACTCTTTAATACTCTTACTGTGAAACAATTGTTAAAGGTAGTGTTATGTATACGCGCATGGGTGGGCACAGGTAAAATATTATTAATTTGAGAATCTACCGAATGTCTATGTCCATTCATGCGAGTACGAAGGGGTGTCGTAGTTTCTCCCACATAAAAACTGTTACAAAATCTGCACTCCAGCATATATACGCAATGAGAAGTAGTACATTGTGCGAAATTTTGAATTTTGATGACAACAGGGTTATGATGAGTTTGTATATTGATATCGGAATTTATTATGGGACATGTTTTGCAACGAGATTGGTTGCACTTGTGTGTACCTAACAATGTGTTATTGCTCCGTGTATTTTTATTTTTTGCCAAAATAGCTTTTAAATTTTGATTTTGTTTATACGTTACACTAGGGCACGTTTCCAAAAGATTTCGTGTAATATTATTATTTTTAAGGATAGAGAAGCTATCCTTTAATAAATTTTGAATTTTGTGTGCCCCGTGGAAGTATGGTATTATAAGCCGAAGGGAATTTTGTTGTTGTGTGTGTATAGCGTTTGGAGTGTTAGAAGGCCTGTTCATGTGTTTGTGTAAAAAGTTTGGGGGATAATCGCGCCTACATAACCCATTGAAGATTTTGCCTTGATATTTAGCCAAAGATGTTGAATTATTACAAATTCTTTTACCGCGGATAGAAAGTGAATGTGGTATAGACCGTTTTGTGTGCGACGGGTGGCAACTACTGTAATGCAGATACTGTAACTTATTGGTTTCTTTAAAATGAACAGAAGTTGAGATATTATGATTATTATAAGTAATATCTACATCTAAAACAATAAATTGTAATTTTTACAGAGTGTAGCGCAAAAGTAGTATGTCTTACTTTATAAAATTTTATTACGGGATCGACTCTGTAGAGCTGTTGCATGCATATGTTTATATTTACATAATCAAATCTAAACTATTTGAGTATTATAGATATAATTTATTGAATCAGGCGTTATTTTGCGGAATTCCATTATTTTATATAATAATATAGATGTAATATTTACTTTATTGCAAATTCTTCCGCTAGTTAAACGACGACTTAAACGACTTCGACATGTTTCGCTTCTCCACGAAGCATCTTCATATATATATATTATTATTATAGATATGTTGGTTTTGCTGATACTCCACTATAAAATATTATTTTAATATATTTTATTTTTACAAAATTGATAAGCAAAAGCCATACTACAGATACTACAACGAGTGCGTTGTTGAAAACGTACTTTACAAACTTGTTAAGATATAATACACAACATTATTTAAATTAAAAAAAAACACAAAAATTTCAGAGATAACAAATTAGCAAAATCAACAAAAACCAATAGGTATTAATAACACAAAGAAAAAACATAAATAAAATGAGAAAATTAAAGTACTACAGCATTTACCTAGCATATAGTATTATATAGTAGGTTTAATAACGCGATTTACCTTGTTTTGCGTTTAGCTTATACGTAGTTAAATAATAACGGTGCATTAACTGGCTGAACAAGCTCATTAGCCAATAATTGTAAAATTATAATATAACTTGGAAAATAATCCTTTTGTGATGTTGTTGTACATTATATATTTATGTACATCTCGTTTATGTATTGTGTACAACTCGTTTATGTATTGTGTACAACTCGTTTATGTATTGTGTACAACTCTTTTATGTATTGTGTACAACTGGTTTATGTATTGTGTACAACTCGTTTATGTTTTGTGTACAACTCGTTTATATTTTGTGTACAACTCGTTTATGTATTGTGCACAACTCGTTTATGTATTGTGTACAACTCGTTTATGTATTGTGTACAACTTGTTTATGTATTTTGTACAACTCGTTTATGTATTGTGTACAACTCGTTTATGTATTGAGTACAACTCGATTATGTATTGTTTACAACTCGTAAATACTTACACAAAGGGAGTTCCGCATATGACATACCACTGTGACCCAGGTTCGGGAAGGTGGTTGCCAGCACAGTGGAAGTCAAAGTAACCTTCGTCGTAATCCTCTAAGCAAAGATATTTTCGTTTATATAGCTTCTGAAACAAGAAAAAATATCTTAAAATATTTTTAGGTGGAAAGGTTGAAGGTCTCTATAACTTAAACGTTAAACGTTGGGCCGACCGACCAGTCTCGTTACCATACAAAAACCGTCAACTGGCCTAGTCATTTTTTAGTTTTAGTCTGTGGGTATATCGGTTTTCAGGAGATTACAGTCCATCGGTTTCTTGTCCTTGTAGGGTGCGAAATGGGTGGTTGAATTGACGATAAGACAGAGAGTATATTAAAATATACTCGTAATGCAATTCCTCTTTGACGCCGTCCATTTCCGTCCGTCATTTAGCCGGCATAGTGGGAGCGATCAATGTTGTTTAAGAACAATTAATATTGACCCCATTAATGGTTTTCTATTTTGTAATAGTTACTACAAAAAAATCCTATAAAAAACTTGTCAAAATGACCCCCCCCCCCCCCCATTTTAAAAAACATTTTGATACTAGATTTATTTTTATTACTTAAATTAAATCATAAAACAAGAATTCCTTTAAATTTATCTGAATTATTATTAGTAGTGTCTTTCCTATTTTTCCATGAATTAGGTTCGGAGTTGTTATCAAAGAAAGACGAAAGAAGGAAGAAAGATGTTAATAGTTTTATGTCATTTGAATACTCAACTTTGCTTTATAAAACAGTGTTATACTACACCTGCTCGGAAAGTAGGTTCTTACTTGCTTAAGAATAGGTCAGAAAGTACGTCTTTGTAGTCGTACAAATATGCGGGAGGAAAAAGTGTATGAAAATCCATTGTTAACGTGCTTAAGCGGGAGGAAAAAGTATATGAAAATTCATTGTTAACGTGCTAGTTTTTTTTAATTTTTTTTCTTCAATTCTTCCAAATTAGGAAAGGCAAGGGTTCAAAGCCATACAGCCTAGTTTTTTTTTACAAGTTCGAAATTTTAATCAAAATAAAATAAAAGTATTGGTTTATTGGCTGTTTACTTTCTTTGCATTTTTGATTTATTAAGTTTTAACAACTGTAATAATTTTAATATAAACTTTAATTAATAGAGATTTTATTTTTTATTTTCCTCGTAGGTGTAGTATAAAGCACTATGTATCACTCGGCGAGAAAGTGCGATTCCTAACTCGAGCGAATTAAGGCCCTCAAACTTCGCCCTCGTTAGTAATCGGTGACTTTCTCCCCTCGGTGAACAATGTACTATTTTCTATCCGAATTTAAACTTTTCTTAAGAAAAACCTTTACACAACACAAACGCCTTGTATATGAATCTACTGTAAATGGTGTAACGATGCATCTACCCTATGTAGCCCGGGGCTTTAATTTACCTCCACACGAGGTTTCATCAAAATCAGAACTGTAGTTTAGTTAGTAGATTTTCCCAAACAGACAGATAGACATTCGCATTTCTGAATATGGTTAGTATGGATGTTGTATCTAACGTTATTATTTTGGTACAAACCTAAACTTATCTAGACTTATAAATGCGTGTGAATCCGCTTGCAAAAGCTAGTATTTTATTATTGTTATTAAGTTTCTGTGGCAAAAAAAAACGACCCAGCCATGGGCGTAGCTCAAACCCCCGAAATGTTTGGAAATAGATAAACTTGTATCGGGGAGCAGTTAGGGGGCGGCGCAGGTTGTGTGTTTGTAGGTTGAAACCCCCCCGGAAAAGTAATAAAGGATAATTTCTGGTCAAGCAGATGTTAAGTGATATTATGAAAATGACCTTTTTTTTGCTCATTAAAAAAAAAATAAAAGGCTTAAACCCCCCCCCCCGATATTAAATCCTGGCTACGCCCATGGGCTCAGCCTAGTGGTTACTGCGCAACTGATAACAAGGTTAAGCAGATGACAACAAGGCCGAACCTGGAATGGGACCTTTATACAACGAGGCTATACTATCTTAAACATCGCAACAAGCTCGCCACTTGTTAGGTGTTGCCTCCGAATATCATCGGCGAAATGAGGACGGGTTAACCCCTCCGCTGGGTACCCTGAGGATGTTTAAACGGTTCTCGTGAGCTAAAAAGGCACCCGTTATGGTATTTTTTTATTTTTTTATTTTTTTATATTCTGTGGCAAACAATTTTGGTAGTTTTATTGAAACAATACGTATATATACAATAATATATTTTATAAATAAATAGACCATGAATAACTGTACAGAAAACATACTATTTTGTCATGAGTAGGAATAGAACCCACGACCTCCATCCACAACCACTAGACCGTCGAGGCAGTAAACTTTTATGTGAATATGGTTTCTAGCTAAATCTATTATGTAGGTCGCTAAACGAATTTATAAGAAACCTCTTCCTAGTAAGAAAATAGTTAAATTGTAAATTTTAATAAAATAGATACCTACTAAGTCTGTTCAGACTCTATTAGGGCGAATATAATGAATTTAATATCCTTTACCGACCCCTACTGCGTGGCATTGGCCATGACAATAAATAACTGCAAACACGAGACTTGCCTGTATAAGCATTGTAAATTTTATACATAGTTTATCCACTATGGTAAAAATTATCTACCTTCAGTTCATAACACGCAATGTATAGCTTACACAAAAGCTTTAACGATAATTTCCAAATAGATCAGGAATAGATCTTTGATTTAATTACGTACTGGGAAATATCACTTGAATATAAAAGGAAATAAAAGAATTTGGAGATAAATAGATTAATAATAAACTATGAATATTTTATAAAACCAGGACAATGCCAGTAGGAAATAAATTCTTTAATAAAACAAAACTGGGTATTTTTTATGAAATATTATTTCCTTTCACATCAATTTCAATCAATCGAGAGTTTTAACATATGTGTATGTGTATATGTGTATGTGTGTATCTTTTAAGCCAATAAAATATTTCACACGCTCCGCTCCATTGATTGTGTAAAAACAAAACTCAGGCCTGGTAAGGTCAGCCGATAAATAAATAATATTTTATATTTTCAAAAAGAATAACTATATTAATTTGATTCACAACAAACGGCTTGTTTAAAAAAACATTGTTATTGTATACAGGGGCTCTACCATGGGTTTTTAGTTTATACCAACGTAACCTTAAAATGTGAGCAACAACCAATAGGATCGCTTTATTCAATCGCGTTACCTAAAATAAAGCGGCCCTATTGGTTGTTGTTCACGTATTAACGTTACGGTGCTACATAGTAAAAATCCATGGTAGAGCCTCTGGGTGTTTTAAAGTGGGCTTACTAATCCGTAACTACGAATGTTGAGGTCGCAGCAGTACCTACCAATGTCAAATAGGATGAAATATATTAAAAAATATATGAATATATCTGTCATTTGTTACTATAACTATTAACGTTAATTTGGGTGCCTCGTTAAAATTAACCATCAACTATAAATAATATTAAAAACAACATCAAATCTAATACAAAATACATACACACATATCATCACGGGTGCCTTACGGCGCCCGAGACCACCTATACCCGCGGTCGTCAAAATGCGGCCCGCGGGCCGCATGCACGCAGGCCCGCGGCTGATATTTGTGCGGCCCGCGACAGGAAATAATTTTAATAGACAACCGTCTACTAAAACATATATTGCGTACAAAGTTAAGTAAATAGACGACGTTGGTCGGTTTGGATAATATATTTGTTACAATTGCCAGTAAACGTATACTAAATTAATGGTTTTCCATTAGTTAAATAAGTAATACTGAAAAATTCGCAATGTAGGTAGTCAAGATATAACCGAGATTCGATTATTTTAAAAGCTTGTTTGTCAAAATTATTTTTGTGCTAGGTTTTTACAATGGATAAAAATGTCGAATAATCTGTCTTAAATTGTGCATTGCAATGGAATTACTTGTGCTGAAGCGCTGAAAATGTTACATAAGTCTTAATGAGTTAATGAGTACAGTGCACTAAAAATCGGTCGCGATATGGTAGAATTTTCCTTAATATGGTCGTCCATCAAAGTCTTCAACTGAAGTCAACATTGCTAAATTAAAGGGTTTCTGAAAATGATCGTTTAAGCCTGAAAGAGACAACCGTTAAAATTTCTGTATCCTCTCCTTCTTTAGTTAATGAATAACTAGCCTAACCATACGCACTCTAAGACCTCATTGTTTTTTTTTTTTTTTGGCTGAACAGTGTAAGAAGGAGAGGATACAGAAATTTTAAAATATCTATATACAAATATCTGTAAAGATTTTCATGAAATAAATGATTTTGACCTCACGAAACCATTTCTGTCATTTAAAACACATGATTTGGGCATCCAAAATTGTGATATAACCTCTTCATTTCAATTGCTAACTGAACGATATAACGAGTTGCAGATGGATTTGGAATACTCTAAAAAACAAAATGATGATCAATTTAAGTATATTAAAATTTTGGAGGCTAATATAGAGGGCTGGGAGATAACTACTTGTACACCTAAAATTTAAATACGGAATATCCCAAAATTTCAAAATGAAACCAAGGAAGATCTAGCTAAAACCGTACAACATATTTGTAAAACATTAAATGTGGAAATCCAATCCTCCGAAATTAAAAACATATATCATGGTTTTTCAAAGCTGAGCACCGCTAAATCTATGCTTGTAGAATTCTCATCTGTTATGCTAAAGTGAGGCCCGAAAGTGACACCCTCATTGTTCTATGTGGCCCTTGGCCGGAAAAGTGTGACGACCGCTGGTCTAGACGGCCCCAGGGGGTACCCTGGAAGACAGTGGAAGGGTTTTAATCCCACCTCGTCGTAGCCGATGGTATGAGTCTACACCGAACAACAGTCTACATGGCTAGCTCGTCCCTCATTTTGAATAGACTCAATAACCCCATCTGTAAACAGTTTCACAAGTTGGTATATGAAACCGGGACCGATAATACAATATACTTATTCAATTAAAAACAAGTTTACTTTATCGGATGCTTGTAGTGTTTATTATATGTATTTCAAACTGTCACATATTGTTATTTCAGAACCAACTTCTGCTAACTGTCGTATTAACAAAGGTAGCGAAATATTAAACTCAAAATAACGAGCTACGAGTAACTTCCAGGAAACAATATCGCAATAGCATTGCATTTTGACTCCCACAGAACTAAAGCGAAGATAGTAGTGTTATTGTTACTTGCAGCGAAAGCTACTCAGTTTTATTGGGGCAGGCTATAAAAGGTCAGATTTTTAGCTGCTTAATAAAGTTACGTTTTGCTTCTACAAAGTTCTATGTTGGGTCAGACATTTAAAGATTTATGGGGCAGGAATTAAATTAAGGGCTCTCTAGTTAGTCGAATTTCAATTATTATTTTTATGTTGGTAATTGTACGCAAAAATCTTTTTTTTTTGTGGGTAATAAATATTTTTGTATTAGGTACTTATAACATTAAAAAAGTATTTTTTTCTGATTTCGAAAAAGAATATATAATAACCCAGTATTAATAAATATAATGACCGACAAAATATTATTTTAATTGTGAGACAAACAGTGATCGAGTATTACCGGAAGTGCGAAAGCTGTATGGATAACGAAGACTTCGCCATTACGAGTGCAGTGTCCTTAAGTCTAGAAAATATATTTAGATTCACAAAAAAAAAAAAATCAAAGAATAATTTGTGTTGCTTACAGCTGCCTTAATGCTATCCGAAGCATTTCATAGGAGTATATACGTGGTGGCCGAGTTGGTTAGACCTTGGACTTAAAAACACTTAGGTCCCTGGTTCGAATCCCGGTATGTATGGGTACGGTACCAATGAGTTTTTAATTAAAAAAATGATGTACATTTGTTTGACAACACCACTATAGTGCCTCGGAGAGCACGTTAAGCTATCGGTCCCGGTTTCACTATATCAACTTGTAAAACTGTTTATAGATTATTGAGTGTATTCAAAAGATCGCGACGAGCAAGCCACTTGTTCGGTGTAGACTCATACCATAGGCTACGACGAGGTGGGATTAAAAACCCCTCCGCTGGGTACCCTGAGGTCTAAGCGGTATCAGGCGCCATTAGGCACCCATGTTGATATAAAAATAAAAATAACCGAATTTTGAATATTAAATTCAGTTTCCTTCACCTGTCATTTGTAGATATTTCAGTGATAGATAAATAAAATACTTTAGTACACAAAATTACAAAATAAAATTGTACATAGGCGAACTTAATGCCTTAGGCATTTTCTACCAGCTAACCTTTGAGAGAACATAAGATTTTTTGCTCATAGGTACATTTATTACATTACAACTCCTTATTTCAAAATAACGCAATTCACTTTTAATGTAAATGTAAGCCAAGTACAAAGCTGCGGAAATACGTGATTTTCAATTATCAAGTATTGCAATTCTCAACTAGGCCTTTGGCGTTGTTGTGGATTACACTCATGGCAAAACATATATGTACAGTTTGCCATGATCTGAGTGTATATAGAATATAATATGTTCATGAATATTGTATTGTTTCTGGTACACATACTACATACCATATATAGTTAGTTTTTGATCTATTATAGATTGCTAATTAGCTTTATTTTAAATTAGTATTTTTGTTCTTTTATCGTATGTATATATTTTTAATATTACAGCTAAATATGTTGATATTACAACTAATGCGGCGACACCTTTATAACAAATACAAAGTATAATATAAAATATGCATATACATTTTTATTATATATAAAATATAATAGACTCTTGTGAGCTTCACCTTGCTATCTGATACGATTTCATACTGAATTAAGGTCACGAGAGGAAGTTCTTCCAAGAAAATGCAAAGCTATTTTATAAGAACATATGATTTTGCATCTACCTAATGGTACACATACCCATAAAGTCTTTGTATGTGGTCAATCAATGTATTGTTGTTTAACAGCATTGATCGTTCCCACTATGCCGGCTAAATAAATGCGTTTACAAAATGGACGTTATTAAAATACTCGCTGCCTTATAGTATATGCCAATTAGACCGCCTGTTTCATATCTGAACACTGAAAAGAGACATGCAGACAAGAAATGTATAAACGTATTTAGAGTATTGGTTTGTATAGTAGAAGTCGCCATTCGGTAAATTTTAACTTTAAACCTATAAAAATAATAATTAGTTGTCCATACGCATTTATCATTTATATATTTTACTATTAAATATAGCCACCCTACGCTTCAATAAAAGTAAATAGAAGGTAGGTACATAAGTAACGTTTAATACACAGTTTGCAGCATTAACCGCTATTAATTTTATGATGGTTTGTAAATATTTAAACTGACCAGAAAGTGCTATAAATTTAATATCCACAAAATGTAATACAGTTTTAATTTAGCGACTTACCTAAATTTAGGAATTTATAGAAAAAAAAAACACTTGAGTCCCTGGTTCGAATCCCGGTGTGTACCAATGAGTTTTTAATTAAAACAATTATGTAAATTTGTTTGACAATACCACTATAGTGCCTCGGAGAACACGTTAAGCTGTCGGTCCCGGTTTCACAATACCAACTTGTGAAACTGTTTATAGGTGGGTTATTGAGTCTATTCAAAATATTGCGACGAGCTAGCCACTTGTTCGGTGTAGACTCATACCATAGGCTACGACGAGGTAGGATTAAAAATCCCTCCGCCGAACCCCCCAGACGGCCCCAGGGTGGGTACCCTGGGGCCGTCTGGGGGGTTCGGCGCCGTAAGGCACCCGCGATGATATGTATGTATGTATAGAAAAAAAAATTGCTGTAGTATAAAATATTTGTGAATAATGTCACTGTAATTAAATTGCTGCCTACAAGTATACATTTCAGTAGGGAAATTTTCTCCTTCGCAATCTGATTACGTCAACAAATAAGTCGCTGAGTTTTTGCTTGCTTACCTGGCGGAAAGCAGTACGCAGGTCTAAAGAACGAATACAACCAGCAATTATAATTAGTAAGCATAAAAACTTCGTATGTAACTAAAGGCCTACAGAGAACTCACTAAACCTAACACTCCTAAATTCTGTTCCAGTTAAGCTTATTGAAATACACGTATACCGAAGCGTTTAATCAGTGAGAATAAATAAACTCGTAACGCAAATTTGTCTATATCGAGTTCGCTAAGTGGGTGCGCCAACAAAATTGTAATGATCTCCCCACTTATGAACTTGGTTGGTCTGCTTACCATAAATTCATATGCCGTGCTTTATATTAATTTAAAAAAAAACTTACTTGTCCCAGTGCAGTAGTGATTGGTGTAACTTCATTGCAGGGTCCTACGGGCTCATGCAGACCCAGAGACCAATGGTTTTCAGGAGAAGCGAAGGCCACGAACGCCCAGTATATGAGGTAGTGCACGGCCAATTGCATAATTAGCACATAATCCATACCTGACAGCCTGAAATCATAAATCGTTTAAAAATGCTGTAAATTTTAATTAACTTAAGTTAAAATTTATTGTTTATAATTTCTGAGTTCAGATTTTATTTCCTAAGAAACTTTATAGTGATCCTATGCCTCATGGGTGCCGAGAACTTGCAGGAATAAGTAATTATAGATTTTGTAGGTAAAGTAAGATTAATTCTTCGTTTGGAGTAATTAATAATTAATTAAAATATATAACTAGCTTCTTTTAAAATTATTTTATAAGCTTTTAAGTATACATTTTTATTTGTTTAAGTTTCAGATACCTTGTGTCGAGCCTAGTTCCCATACTAGGATTCCCTGTGTTCTGGAATTTAGTTTCGAATTTTAATTGCAGTTATTTAAGCTATACGAGCTCGTATGTAATTAATTAACTAAATATGGAAGAAAAAATAATATTAAGTATTTAGAAGTTGAGAGAGGAGGAAAATCAGAACTTTTAGACTTTGCATGGGTAAATGTCGTTGTTATTTAAAATTTTCTTTGCCTACTTGTTTGTTTGCGACTTATCTAAAAAAATAACTTATTTTTTCTTTCTTGTGGGTGTCCAATAAAAATAATAAATAAGCTTATTTGTGTGTTGGTATCTATAGATCTTAAAAAAAATGATTCTGGTATTATGTTTGTTTATTGATAAACCTTTATTTTTAATATTACTTGTATGAAAAAATAATAAATGACACAGTTTTTATGTTTAAAGATTGTGTATTTATATATTTCGAATATATATAACATATAATATGTTGTTTTTTTAATATTTATTATTTTGTATATTTTCTTTCTAGGTTATTTTGTGCTTAAGATATATTGTGCAACATGTAACGATGTGTATAACCATTCTGGCACTCATTTCAACTTTTTATTATCAATATACTTATTTAATGTATAATATTGAAAGATAAAAAATATAGTTATAAACATTGTGAATTGCTTTTAATATAAAAAAAAAATGTATATGCAATATCAAATCATCACTAGATAAATAGCTAGTGATGATTCTTCTCACAAATATGAGAAAACTGTTGTGTGTCAAGCACTACCGGAAGTTGAATCTGTGAAGGCATTTCATGTTTGTCACCGGTCGACGGATGCAGGGTTAGATTGAATACAACACAAATTTATGATTTTTCTTTCCAGGAGCGTTGCTAAGCCCCAACTTATGGTCCAAAAGGTTATAAAAATAAAAGTGTTTAGTTATTTCTTTTATAATGACAGAGTTCCGTTTGACCATATTCTTGTCTGATGGAAAGCACCAATGAGGTCAAATATAAAGCATGCTTATTCTTCATTCTATTCTTAAAGACGTTGAGATTGTACACAAACCAAGAAAGATAATTATGCATCACCCGTGCGCACTAAAATGATGCCCAACAAAGGATAAGTCTATAGCTTAGTTTGTGACCAGGGCAATATGTGTATAATGCCTTTCATATTTTTATTATTATTACTATTATACGTATGTAGGTAGACAACGTACGAATTTACTACCATTATCTTTTTTAAAGTTTTCAACTAATTTAATTCCATTTAGTAAAGTTTTTCAGAAAACAAGTATTTTCTTCGTTAGTGACATTAGTTCTGTGCTTGGTATAAATAGGTCTTATAAATTGCGAGGTCTTGTGAAATTTTACCTTCATTACGCTCCGACCTGCGCCTAGACGGTATAGCGTATGTTACCAGAGACATGTCAAGAAATTAGAATATTTTGTATTTAGTAAGATAACTATAAATATACGTGGTGGCCGAGTTAAGTAAAAATTGTAGTGTTTTAACTTTTTTTTTAAATGTAGTTTTGTATATAACACCACTATAGTCCTCGGAAAACACATTAAGCTTTCGGCCCTAGTTTCACTATACCAACATGTGAAACTGTTTATAGATGGATTTATATGGCCATTTGTATATAACATATACGTGGTGGCCTAGTTGGTTAGACCTTGGACTTAAAAACACTTAGGTCCCTGGTTCGAATCCCGGTGTGTACCAATGAGTTTTTAATTTAAAAATTTATGTACATTTGTTTGACAACACCACTATAGTGCCTCGGAGAGCACGTTAAGCGGTCGGTCCCGGTTTCACTATACCAACTTGTGAAACTGTTTATAGATGGGTTATTGAGTCTATCCAAAACATCTCGACGAGCTAGCCACTTGTTCGGTGTAGACTCATACCATCGGCTACAACGAGGTGGGATTAAAACCCCTCCGCTGGGTACCCTGGGGCCGTCTAGGCGGTCTCGGGCGCCGTAAGGCACCCGTGATGATATATATATATATATTGTATATAACACCACTATCGTGCTTCGGAAAACACATTAGGCTTTCGGTCCTAGTTTCACTATACCAACATGTGTTTATAGATGGATTTATATGGCCATTTCTATATAACACCACTATAGTGTCTTGGAAAGCACATTAGGCTTTCGGCCCTAGTTTCACTATACCAACTTCTGAAACTGTTTATAGATGGATTTATATGGCCAATTGTTCGGTGTATATTCAGAATGTCATCGGCTACGACGAGGTGGGAATAAAATACCACAACTGACACCCTGAGGCTGTCTCGGAGGATTAGGAAACCAGGAAATGTATTCGCGAACCCTAACGTCTAAATGTTGTTTTAAATGATATTAAAGAATGTTATTGAAAAAAAATTAACGGCGCAGGTGTAAATATTACTTAGTCAAAACTAAATATATAGTATCTTTATAAAACATATATTCGAAAAGACAATCAAAGTTTGCATAAATCCAATCCTAAAAATATTACTTAGTTGTGATTTTAAAACTCAACAGATTTTTATAAAGAAATTATGTAATTTAATAGAAATGACTCGATCGTCAAAAAACATTTAAATGTTGTTTTCAGTGATAATAAAAATAAAAAAAACATTGTACACAGAAATAATAAGACAGTATCCTTGAGTTAAAGTTAAGTGGAAAACACGTAAAATATGGGGGTAAGTGTGCGCTTGGCTAGGCCGCCTTTCATCTCACACCTATATCAATAAATGTTAAAATGTACATTTTTAATGCATTATATGTTATACATCTATTGTTTAAATAATATAAAACGCAAACTCGCTTCCTTTGCTTGAAATAGCAACCCAGCCAAACATAAGCCGCATAACTAACCAGTATAAGACTAGGTGGTTAGCTGGTTCCATGGTCCTGTCAATCGTTATCTCCCTGCAAAGGTGCCACCGAGGCGACCAACCTTTCAGATTATATCTACTCCCCAAATAGGTATCTAGAAAAACTATACCGACCGACATGTATCGGTTTTAGTCTTTGGGTTCACCGGTTTTTAGGAGAATACCGCATTGTTTTCTTGTGGTATTCTCCGTTCAGGTTGCAGCTACAAACGGGTGTTGATTTGACGATAGAGCAGCAAGGATATTATTAAAATAGTAAAGCAAATTCAACCCTGTTGCCGCCCATTTCGTAACCGCATCGTTAAGCAAGTTAGTGGAGCTATGGATATTGTTAAACAACAATTTATTGATCGACCCCATTCATGGGCTTTGTAGGTCTGCTTAACATCAGAAAGAAGGTTCATCAATCGAGTCAATTAATAATAGGGAATATGCATATTTTTTTTTTATTTCATTACTTGATAGAGTAACTACATTAGACCCTAAAAACAAATATTAAACATTTTTTAAAGGGTAATACCACCAAAATAAAAGGGTTTAAACTTTATCTGCCACTATCGCAGTAAAAAACGGTACATCACTAACCGCCATTCTGTGACGTCATTCGTGCTCAAAAAGCATATTAGTTTAAAGTTATTGCACCTCAAAAGTTAGTCAAAAGGTTTGTTTCTAACAAATTATCGTAATAAAGGACAATAAATACCCGAGAAAACAAGAAACTGTAGACTACAGAACACTCGTTGACATTTGTTTATGCACGATTTACGTCATATGAAGTGTTTGCTAATGTCGGAACGTTTAGAAATGCGTTCTGTTTCTAAAAAAAAAGGATTTGTGAAATCGTATTTATAAAAAAATTTGCTAATCAAAATAAAATAGATTACTGTAAATATGTTCAAAGACATAAAAGGAACATTATATATTAAAATAATAGTAATTGGCGTTACATGCGTATTCCCTATTGTTCGCTCCCACTACAATATATCGCTCCCACTACAATATAATAATACAATTTAATAAATGAGTAAAGCCCTGATAGGTTAACTAAGAGAAAACGAGACCAAAAAAAACGAGGTTTAATGTCTCTGAGATTCATTCGAGTTTAAGATTAAAAACAGCAATGGGAGTAATTTCATTTCGTTTAGCTTTGTCTTTCCAGGGTTGCATTTGACGTCTTTATACAGGAATGTAATAAAGGCTATTTGATAAAGAAAGGCAAAGTGCCATAATAAATAAAAGTTTTGATAGGATTTATATTATAAAGGTCAAATTACACATATTGCTCTGGTCACAAACTAACTACTACTAGTCTTCAGAGCGTCTTACCTACATATTGTGTCAAACTATACATGTTTGCGAGAATTCTTCTGCTTATATATTTATTGCCTTGCATTTGTATTGCCTATGTATTTACTTTAAATTTTTCTACATGTTTTCAGGAGCATTTTTCATTGAAAATCTATACAATTTATAGAATGGTTGAAGTGCTATCTGATCTGGGCCCCAAATATCTTAAATTAACTTATTTAAAATCGAGTCGTAATCGCATCATAATAGAACCAAACTCACTAATCTTTGACAGATTTCTTTGAGAAATTGGTCAAAAGTCAAAGTCAAAGCCAAAAATATTTATTTCATGTAAACCTTTACAGGTATTTATGCATAGTAAAAAAAAAAGTATATATATTTAGTATAAGGTCTAAGTGTGCGCTTGGTTAGGTAGGCTCTTGTATACATAAAATAATTAGAAACCAAACCGAACACACACCACATAACCAACCAGTGTAAGACTAGGTTGGTGACAAATTAAGTAAATGTGATTTCATTACAAAGCGATTGAACTAAAGTAAATTTAAGAGAATTGAGACCCAGTGTAACACGATATAGTTACACGTATATGTTATATATATTTATATATAATTAATGATTATAATTCTTATTTATTTTATACATACCGGGAAATTGAATGTATTAAATAAATTAAAATAGGCAAGTTGAATTACATTTAGAATGCAAGATTAATGAGAAATAATTGATTGAATATTGTGCTATCTGCAATACACTCGTGATGTGAATAATGTTGAATGTTATTATTAAATGATCTCGTGTATAAACCCGCTTCACTTATGGGGTGTATCATCACATCACCAATGTTCATCAACTAATGATTTGGTACATTAACAAATTCATTAAAGCTAGTATGTATGTATGTATCATTACGGGTGCCTCACGGCGCCCGAGACCGCCTAGACGGCCCCAGGGTACCCAGCGGAGGGGTGTGATTAAAAAATCACACCTCGTCGTAGCCGATGGTATGAGTCTACACCGAACAAGTGGCTAGCTCGTCGCGATGTTGTGAATAGACTCAATAACCCATCTATAAACAGTTTCACAAGTTGGTATAGTGAAACCGGGACCGACAGATTAACGTGCTCTCCGAGGCACTATTGTGTGTTGTCAAACAAATGTACATAATTTTTTTAATTAAAAACTCATTGGTACACACCGGGATTCGAACCAGGGACCTCAGTGTTTTTAAGTCCAAGGTCTAACCAACTAGGCCACCACGTATCATTAAAGCTAATGATTTATTTTAATTATTAAATTAATTATGATTTTACTACAAGCTTGCCGAAAATTTTACAGCATAATGTTAAGTACATAAGCAGGCTTACGTGAAAATTGAATGCTACTATTATAATGTACTACTCGTGCTATGGAAATCAATTATAATTTGTATTAACTTTGAACATGGCAATGGCTTAACTCTGTGATAGCTTACCGGGTATAAGTCCTTTGTTTCCATTAAAGCGCCATGTGTCTGCATTACCTACTTCTATATTCTACGAAGGTTTCTAATAGCAGGAAAGTCTACGTGCCTAAGGAACTATTGCCGACTAAGAAGGAGAAAGGGGAGAAGGGAATAGAAAAAATAGGAAAGAAGGAACTAAAGATAAAGGTGACTAAAAGGATATTTAAACTCGGGTAGCCGGCGGCTTCCGACGAGGAGACATACATGTCTCCTCCTTATGGTTCTGCTCCTTATCGTTGTTCTCCTTTTGCATCCACATCATGATGTACGTGTATAAATAACACAGACACATGGTTTCGTATCTAGCTATAAGCTGCTACAGATATTTCTTCACAAATCCTATAAAACATGAAATAAGTATGTATCGAAGAGTACTCATTTAAAATATTTATAGGTAACGAGGATAGGGCATCTAAATACATATACCTAAAGCAAATTTAATCAGAAGTAGGCATTCTAAAATAGCTTTAATTTAAATTAATAATTGGAAGTCCAGATTGAAATTTTGTTATAAAGTTCATGCAGTTTATAATAATCGCTCTCTGTAACTCGACTATTTGCAAAAGTAATAATTATTTTGCTAAATCAAAATTGTTTGCTGAATTTTAAAAGTTTATGTATGTTTTTTAGGTACCTACTATCTTTATTATTAATACTTTTATGCTACAACAAATATATACCTAATTCAAAAAGCAAATCCTGTAACTAGTACTATAATATTTTACTTTTTAATTTTAATATTCAACGAGGCTATACCATCAAAAATACCGCAGCAAGCCCGCCATTTGTTAAGTGTTGCCTCCGAATACCATCGGCGAAATGAGGACGGGTTAATCCCTCTGCTGGGTACCCTGAGGCCGTTTAAACGGTTCTCAGGACCTATAAAGGCACCCGTGATGGTTTATTTTTTAAATTATATATATAAGAGTTACCCGATGACAAATTAATAAAAATCTAGGGCTCTTATACTGGATGTTTTTAATCACGGTGATAAAATTTTTATATTGTGTTTTATAATGAAAATTTAGAAAACACGCGTTTTTTTCCTTTTAGTGTCGCCTAGACAAAAACATAAAGATGAATAACTTAAAGTACCAAAAAGATCTACAAATCACGTTAACTTTCATACTAAACTCACGAATTAAATAAAGCCTATCACTTGTCCAATTGTGTATTACTTGTTAGATACGAAGACTTATCATGTATTTGTAGGAGTAATTTTAAGCATATTTTGTTCATACTCGTATAATAATTTATTTTTCGGATTTTTTTTTTGAAGAAAAAAATACTTACCTACCTTTTTTATTTAAAAAAAATGGGTTCTAAAAGTAATACTGGAGCATTAAAAAAATATTATCATTGTTAAAAAAAACACCCAGTATAGTCCCTTGAATGAGCTTAAACTTGTGTAGTTACTAGTACATCATACATTAAAATATTTACAAGAAACTGAACGGAAACTGCATGAACTTCTAAACAAGGAGATTATGTCTCCAGTTTTGTAACACTACCTTAATGTTGGCATTGTAAGAGAAATCAACATTTTGTTAGCATCTAGCTTAAGAGATATTATTTATCTATAGGTAGGTATTTATATATTTTTTATTTATTTTAGTTTTATACTACTTATTTGTAATACTTTAATATTTGTTTTTAATGCAATAACATTAAATTAATCAACGGTAAATTACATCTAGCTTAACATTAAAGTAATATAATACTTTATTCAAGAAAAAAGAAATTCAATTTAATAATAATAAAATTAAATTAACCTAAATAATAATAATAATATAACAATCTAGTATATACCTAAAAATAAAAATTAAACTAAACTACTTAAATAAAAAAAATCTTTATAAGGAGCGCCGCTTGGGAGGGTACCTAACACACTTACGTTACCTAACACACCACGTTGAATGGCAATACTATTTTTTTGATACAGATAGCTTTGGCACTTGGGATCTCCGCATTCCAAGAGTATTCGTTTACCGAGTACTCGAAGGAAAGCCCGAGTTACGGTACCGAATACTCCCGAAGTTTCGAAACCAAGTGCACAAAACTTATAATTTTGCATCAACTCCCGATATTTAGCTCGTTTCCGGGATTCTGCAGTTCATGCGGCTGAACCAGGAAATGATGAGAAGACGGAAAGATGTGAGGTTGCGTAGGTATCCACACAAGTGGCGTCCCAAATAAGGGGTTTGCCTTGGTACCACGGGACTAGAGTGAGATAAAAATTTGGCTATATAGAGTCACCGAATAAATATATACCACTAACACATATTAAATTATTTAAATTCAAACTAAGTAGTTCACAAAGCAAATAAAAATCTATAAAGAAATAAAAAAGAAAATATATATGTTGAAATATATGTTGTTGCTTTTTATATATGTTATATAAAAAGCAACAACATATATTTCACGTATAATGCATGTCAGTCATCTCAGGATGCCAGCCACTGTAACTGGGTAAACTTTACACTTTGCGACCCCGAGTGTTGACAATCAAATTTGATCGGAAGCTGGTATACACAAGCACTAAAGATATCAAAGTTTCTCCACTAGTTCCATAACAATTACAATTTAGTTTCAAATGCATTTTGCAAAGATTATTATTTATTATTTTAATAAACACTATGATAGAATAATTTACTTTCATATTCTTACATAAAAGTAGTCTCTTTTACCAGATAAAAAAAGTTTGACGAAAATATTTAGATAAATAATTAAAAGAAGCTTCAAGTTAGCCTATCAGATGGTACAAAAGAGCAAACCTTTACTTCTAAATTAATTATTAACAAATTATATTGCATCTACAAAATAAAATCTGTCTAAGTAACGTAACTTTTGAAGTTTTTCACCAAATCAACACTTTATTTACACTACATGAGAGTAAAAAAACGTCATTGATATAATCAAATATATAACAAGAGTAAAATAAACCTATTTAAATATTATTGTTACATTGTGAGAACACATTTTAAATTTAATCACTTAGAACTGTACTGAAAAGCCCGCGCACTTCACAAAGCCTATCGTTTAAAAATCACCTTATTATGCATAAAACACACATTAAACACAAAAAAAAATGTACATGACAAGCTAATAAATCAATAAAAACATACACGAAGGTCAAGCAATCGATAATAAATAATTAACACCAAATAAAATATTTACAGGAAACTTGCAATTTCAGGGAACTATCGGTATGCGTATTACCGTGGTTCGTAACCGACTGAATCTCTCTCAATCAAAGCGCATTCAACACATAAACACGTATACAACAGGATGTTTACCAGGCTGGTTACAAGAGCTCACTGGCTATCCTGTTCACTGCAAGGGTTGTATTTATGAATATGTTTGCGACCTTGACATTTGCACTAAGAGAACTAAACTTCTATCGCGATAAATACGATTTGTAAGCAATTAAAAAGTTTAGTTATACGCGTCGCAAGGAATTCTGCGTTGCCCTCTGAAGTTGGAGCAGATTACAGGAAGCTTTTTTCCACCTGCATCTGTCGTGAGGCGCGAACTAACTGTGAGTTTCTATAGGTATTGTTCGGTGTCCTTAAGTTAATGTCGCGTCGTTCGATTTCTAACAAGCGTATTTCATGGCACGACATATGCAAGTAATCTAAATAATACACGTACATCATAATGACGCCTTTTTGCTATTATTAATAATTCACATTTTTATTACAATCGATGACAATTTACAATGTCGGCTATAAAATGGTTTTATAGTTAAAGATAAATAGACTGTATATTTTTTATTATGTTTTTTTTTCTTTAAGCACACATAGGTGTTTTTTCATTATTTTCGGCTTAAAAAAATCCTTTTAAATGGACACGAAAAATTTAAATTATTGTTAAATTTGATTGATTGAGTTAAGTACATATATATCTTCACGGGTGCCTTATGGCGCCCGTGATCGCCTAGACGGCCCCAGGGTACCTAGCGGTACGTAAGTAATGATTGTTATTTCGACTACTTTTGGTGTACGGAATAGGCGTAATATTTTTATTATTCAGCATACTTTGAAAATAATACTATGAATTTAATGTTACAATTATAGTAATATGTTTTAAGTATGTACATGGAATATTTACTATTAAGTACTTAATAGTACTTGATTCTTATTACATATATCATCACGGGTGCCTTACGGCTCCCGAGACCGCCTAGACGGCCCCAGGGTACCCAGCGGAGGGGTTTTAATCCCACCTCGTCGTAGCCGATGGTATGAGTCTACACCGAACAAGTGGCTAGCTCGTCGCGATACGAGCTGATTCTTATTAGATAGTTTTTATAGTACTATTTGCACAATTCTACCGTATTTTTAAACAACCAATAGCAAAATGTACTTAAGATGTAAATTAGAGATGTCTTCGGCAAAAAGCTAATTTTGCCTAAAGGAAACTGAAATGTTGATGTCACCAAAGAAAATTTAAGTAATAAAAATAACAAAATTTACCTGTATGGTGACTTTGAAAAGATGTACAAAGCAGAACCTCATATTAGCCCAAAGTTCATTCTTTCAAATTCACCCTGGGGCTTAGCATAACCACATTGACATAGTTTAACAGTCGATAAATTAAAGTTTATGAATGAACATTCATTCGTAAAATCGATATGTATCGATTTTACGAATGTAAATATGTATCGTTGTGATAAGGCCCCCTGTATATTTGTATGCAGCTAGAAAATGAAAAAAAAAATGTGCTGCAGATCGCGTATACAACTAAATTCTCGTGGACACTGGCAAGCCGCCCTAGACAGAGTGATGCTGAAGGGATCAATCAAAGCATTTATTTATGAACATGGGTTTAGTTAGTATAGGTTTTTTTATTATTAAAGGACTTACACCCATATTGCTCCGGTCACAAACTAAGCTTTAGGCTTGTACTATGTGTACCAGTAACAACGATATAATACATTATATTTTATTAACACCCAGACCATGACAAACTGTACAGAAAATCGTACTAATATTTTTTTGCCATGGGTGGAAATCGAACCCACGACCTCCGGATACAACGCCAAAGACGCAACAGCTAGTCTACGGAGGCGGTATTACAGATGGCAGTTCCCTTAATAGTTCTCTATGCCCTGCCTGTAGGCTTATAAATATTATAGTGGTTATTCAACATATAATAAGTACAATAACAGACACACGATGCAAACAATATTATTTTATGGTGACATACGAAGAATTATAAGTCTAAGTTTACGTGGCACATCATGTTGGCAAATCAATGTCATTATTGGGATACCAGGCCATCTCCAGAGATGTATAGAAACTCTAATGTACTGGTAATACAAATTTGATATTGGTACAAGAAAATAGAGATGAATACGTTTCTTCATGTGTAGGAAATATACGATTAAAGTTTAAAATGGCGTCGAATGTACCAAATTTTTTTTTGCAACTCGATTGACAGTTGATTCTATTGACCGCATTTTTTACTTGAATCAAATCCCCTTACGGATTATAATTAATTACTTTAATTACTAATAAAGTAGTATTTAACAATAGATCTATTAGATCTATTGATTTAAAAACATGAAAAAGCTCTTTTATATGGCTGCTGCTTACTATGGTGCTTACTATAGCCCGGTCATATTCAAAATAAACATTTACACTATTAGGGCGCTCTCTTCTAATCAGAGTAGTTTTTTAACCTTCGCGAATTGGTAGTGAGAGCACTAATAACGGAATTCGTTATTTTGAATTTATCGCTCACGTTATAAGAAGCAGAATGTGGCCGAAATATAATGCATTAGGTTTTGTCTAATTTGTTTTGTTAATTTATTCATATCGAAACAACAATGGACATATCTGATGATATTTTCTGTAATGGGCTAGGTGATGATGATATTTTCCTAATAATACAAATACAAAACCCTATAGTGCATTATCTTTTACTGGTGCTAAAAAAAAAACTATTTTCAAAATTTGTGACAACGACCTTCAGTCATTGTTACTGATGATGCCGCTCCAAAGAGAGGCGAAATATTTGGCAATAAAATTTTATAGTTTCATTTTATATATTTTACCTAATAAGAAAAATTTTAATTTGTTTTCTTATTGAACAATTTTATTTTCTTCCCTAAATGACATACATCTTCACGGATGCCTTACGTGGCCCGAGATCGCCTAGACGACCCCAGGGTACAACGACATAAATAAATACATATTATTATAACAATATGGAAAATTCGTTAAGATACAATCTATTAGATTCAGGAACAATCTAAGACCTACCGAAAGCTTCCTACGAACAGGTGGTTCAATTTTCAAGTTTCGAATCGTGAAATTGCAACAGGTTTAATGGACTTTCAAACTACATCGCTCGTACTTTTAATAGTCACTTAAATGTTGTGTAACTGGTCAAATTGATAATAGTTTTACAAACAAAAACCATATTATTCACAACTTCGTGTAAGGGTAATATTTAAAAATCATTAATTAATAATATATTTAAACTTATCGAATTGGAAAATGTACGATAGTTTTTTTTCAAAAGTAATTAATTTTCAGATTTATTCCTATTTAATATAGTAAATTAATTCTGAAACCATCGCATCTCTGACATCAAAGCATTCCATTGAATACATAACATTTTATTACAGCTCAAAGGCTGGAAATATATTTTATTATAAATATTCGTGGAATCGCTTAATTTGATTAACAATCTTCCTAAATTAGAATTCGGACAAATGCAACATTTGATTTGTATTTATTAGGAACTAACTTTTACCCGGCATAAAGTTCTCAAGCGTTGAAATAATAGAACAATTAAAATACTAACTTGGATTTAACCTTCTCTCGTTCACTCAGAATACCAGTCAGTATGAAGACCGCGAAAACACTGAAGAGGAGGAAGAAAGTGAGTTCTGAATGAAGCTTGAGGATGTCATGAAGAGGGTGGTAGACTGGCATGAACAGCAGTACTCCGCCCGGCATTCCCAGAAGTGCAGCTAACAGAAAACTTCTCGACTCTACCTTGAACCTGAAAAAAAAATTACGTAATGGCACATAAAATTAAAATTCAAGTTGGCTCTCTACAAACATGAACACTCAGTAAAATACTTGACATTACGGGTGCCTACATACAAACTTAAAAAACTGAATCGCAAGGGAGAAAACTGTTGATCACTTTGTGTATTTAGCAACTGTAATTAAACTAGTTTATAGGTATAAATCCCGGGTGTAGCTTTGTGGAAATTTAATGCATGACCTGACGACGATTCCTACCTGTGTTTTAGTATTTTATTTTTCACATATATAATTTACTTATGTAATAATAAATATATATAAAAGAGCTCGCAGATATTTTTCTTTAAAAAAATAAGTCAGCCTGAAGTTGGGCTGTGGTTTCCTCTGCGGAGGAAGCACAGATCTGTGAGATAGTAACCTGAAGGATGGGGATACCGTAGCCTCTGGTAGACACAACAAAGGTTCATCTAGAAGCCAGGTGTGCGCTGGTGTTTTAAATTCTTTTGTTCACAGTCCTATTAGGAACATGGAAGGTGCTAAAGATAGCGTGCCTGGTAAAGCCTAAATTTGCGAGACCGGCATTAAAAATACTCTCTAGGGACGCCGCACCCGCAGCAAAGTCTTACTCATACTCGGGAAAAAAATAGTTCTGTCAAGCGATGCTTCCAGAGGCTTCTGAAGCAGCAGGTGCAGAACAAAGAATCGCCACGAGCAGGGCAGCCCAAAAGGCCTCGCGAAGTGAACGATGAAATGAAGGATGAAGACACTGGAGTCATATAAAGAGGCAGTGACAGATACAAAAATGACTATCACCACACATTCGTACCTAAAAGATTATGCTTAAGCAGAAGGACTATGTCAGGTTAAGAAAGCTACTTCATGGTGTGATCCTAAAAGCAGAGCCCTACCCCGACATCAACATGAATGGGCTAGCTGGAGAAGTGGCACATATACTATGCCTAGACCATACTTTCCTCAACCAAATGGATTTTTACCATGTATGGTAGAAAGTTGGGACAGATTACCCTTAAGGTAATAGAGTGGAAAGATCTGCCAAAATCAACAAAAATGGCCTGGAGATCGGTTTACAAGGGTGGGGTTGAGTTGGAGAGCATATTCAAGTTCAAGTGTAAGACTCAAAAACTCCCTTGAACGATCTTTGGAGAATGGTTAACACAATCGTGGAAGGCCTCATCGTGAGACGCATAGTCCTTATGGACCACGTCTCGCTGAGGTTATCCACGAGAAGGGTTACCTTATAACAACCGGTCTGAAGAGAGTTTTTAAATTTTCTCGAGGAAAAGAAGCCAGAGGAGGACATAAAGATCTTGGAAAAATAAACTGCTGGAAAGGTGGAAGATTCTACATCACCTACCACCTCGGTGAAAACAGCAGAATTGCTAGAAGGACTGGTGGACCTAAAACTGGGCAAACACTCTCTGAATCTGAGAAAGCAGTCGAAGATGTCAGAAGCAGAGAAGAGCCCTATTGAGGCCCCAAAAAATGATTTTTATATGAAATAATATTAATATAAAATATTTTGTACCACATATTTACATGCCATGTTTTTTCTGATGAACATGTCATGTAAATATAATAACGTCTACTCAGAAACGAAGCTAATAAAATAATTTCATTTTATTTCAATATCATACTTTTATTAATGCTAAAAGGGCTGAGGTGTTACATATCACAATGACTTCAAAAATACATTCTCTAACATACATAACTAGCATGTATTTAATGAAACATCTCTTTCTGATCATATGCGTTAGATACATGATGCAATATAATATTGTAACCGTATAGGGATGGAATCCTAGGAACACCGACTGGAAAATATACTACAGTGATCTAAAGGTAGAACTAGGAAACAAAAAGGGTAAGCTCAATTCCATTATAGATATAGAGTTTGAAGCTGACAGGATTAGGAGAGCAATTAACAATGCATGGACTAACAATTTCATTGAAAAAAATAGCAAAAAAAGGTTCCATGTTGAAATCTAGATTCACTGAATGAGTGATTGATTTATATGCATATTATTTAAAATTATAGTACAATTATATAATTAAAAATATAAATATTCATTTATTTAGTGAGTATTCACGTTTATTTACAGAATACGTAAAGCAGTGAGCGGAAAGCAATGAGACGGGCATGGAAAAACCATTGCGAATCGATAGAATCAATACCCGGCATCATGAGACTGACAAATGCAATGGCTACTACGAAAGCCAATCCACTTATGATGGTAAAAGACGAAAACGGTAAGCTAATGGAGACTGGGAAAGGTACGTTGGAAATTATGTTTAAAACACACTTCACAGGATCGATTATTACAAACAACAAGGTAGACAACTTAAACACTGTCAACGACCAGGTAGCACATACTACTAAACTAGACTGGGAAACTGCAAAAAAAGTAGTAGATGAACATAAAATCAAATGAGCCCTGAGTAATTTCCAACCACATAAATCTCCGCATCCTGATGAAATATATCCTATTTTACAACTACAAAGGGGCTGTCAATACTAAACTCCCACATTAGCAGAGGCTTCAAAGCATCTATTGCATTTGGATATCAATAATATTGGCATCTATTGCACTAAAGCAGTGGAGGATGGTCATGGTAGTATTCACCAAAGCCAGGTAAAGTAAACTATGAAGAACCCAAGTCATTCAGACCAATGAGTCTATCATCTTTCTTATTGAAAATACTAATAATTATTTACTGGATAGACACATCAGGGACGGCCCACTAACAAGGACACCTTTTGAAAGACATGTGCCTGTCAGCAAAGAAAGTCAACTGAAACTGCGCTTCATCATGTCGTCAAAAAGCCGAGATGGCTTTGGAGAACAAGATAATATGCGCGGGCATATTCTTAGACATAGAAGGAGCATTTGATTGCACAACCTTTGAAGGGATCGACAGTGCCTCAAAACACCAAGGAACCAACCATTTTTAGATAGACACAAAATATGCTTCATCAGCTTATCCTACCGTGCAATATCCAACATTTAGTTTTGTTATAATTTTGTCTACAACAAGGCTCCACAGCAAAGGAGACATTACTTTACACTGTGGACATCCTTTGGTTGTTATAATCATTTCATTTCCGAGTAGTTATGATATAACAATTCTACCCAATTGTTATATCATAACTACTCGGAAATGAAATGATTATAACAACCAAAGGATGTCCACAGTGTAAAGTAATGTCTCCTTTGCTGTGGAGCCTTGTTGTAGACAAAATTATAACAAAACTAAATGTTGGATATTGCACGGTAGGATAAGCTGATGATCAGGTTATAATGGTAAACAGCGTTGTTGGTAGACACAACAATTAGTGTAGTACAAAAGGCAGTGGAAACTATTGAACAATCGTGTATTTTTTTACATTTATCAATAAACTCGAGCAAAACCTCGTCACTGTTCACACCTGTTGAAAAGAGATCTGACGGGACTGACTTTTTTGAAGCTGTTAGGATCTGAACTACAATGGTCTACTGATGTAAAATATCTAGGAATCATTCTGGATAAAAACCTCACATGGAAACTACATGACTATAAAAAGGTCAATCACGGTATTTGCTAAGTGTCGATCGGCATATGGCAAAACATGGGGCCTAAAACCTACAGTAATGAAGTGAATATACAATACCATGGTAACGATTTAGCGTTATTGAATAAGTTGTACCTGTAAAAAGAACCTAGTGAAGTTTCAACAATTGGCATGTATATTTATATCAGACGCCTTTAAAACACTTACGGCAGCTATAGAGGAGGACTAATAAATCTTAAACCTTTACACGTTGTAATAGAAATTGACGCAAGGAAATCACTTTGTCGGCTACGGAATAATAAGGGTGGCATACCAATTTGCCTCTAACTATTCACATTAGGATGGAAACTGATAAAAATCTCGATAGTATTCTACAAATGTGTGCGACAACATTTCTACTACTCGAATATTTAAAAGGAACTACAAAATATACTTTCCGCTACAGAATGAATAGGAAAATTTCAAAATTGGTTTACTGATGGATCAGAGATGCAATCAGGAACGGGTGACGGATACATACCGATAGTCACGATATTCGTATAAGAATGGGACATTAACCTACAGTTTTCCAAGCAGAGCTGTATGCGATAATAGTATCTGCAAAGAAGATCCTGGACATGGGCCTACATGGAGAAAACATAAACATTCTCAGAGACAGCCAAGCAGCACGTAAAGCACTAAACTCGTTTGAAACGATATCTGGACTGGTTTTAGACTGTGTTAAATTGTTGAATAAAATCGGCAGGTATGTAGAATTTCGTTTCAATACGGCTTTTCTTAAGACGAATAGGTGTATATTTTGTTTTGCCAACATAATCATTTCGTAGATATACAATCCTGTTAGTGTTAGAATATTTAATTTCTTAATATAGGTACTATTAATATATTAATTCTTAATATATAATAAGGTACCAGAATTTTGAAGTGACCAGAAGTCGGCTATTATAGCCGACTTCTGGTCACTTCAAAATTCTGGTACCATCTTCGTCCTATAAAATATAGCATTTCTATATATACACTCCTCTTTCTTCGGAAAGAGATATTACCCTCATCATTATGTCGATACATATTATATCGCGGGGTCTCCTTTCCTTTCATATACAGAGTGAATTTTAAACTGTGTTAAATTGTTGAATAAAATCGGCAGGTATGTAGAATTTCGTTTCAATACGGCTTTTCTTAAGACGAATAGGTGTATATTTTGTTTTGCCAACATAATCATTTCGTAGATATACAATCCTGTTAGTGTTAGAATATTTAATTTCTTAATATAGGTACTATTAATATATTAATTCTTAATATATAATAAGGTACCAGAATTTTGAAGTGACCAGAAGTCGGCTATAATAGCCGACTTCTGGTCACTTTTGGCTTCCCCATACAAACTAGTAATGTTAAAATGGCCAATTTGTATAGGGAAGTAATTTTTTTTTTATTTGCGACACATGGTGTCATGAGAAAAGTTGTTCGATTTGATCAGGAGAACCTCATATTAGCCCAAAGTCACCATGTATATATTTTCAGAACTCCATAACATAGTTATATCAAACACAACTAACCTGTACAAAGAAAAAAGATGGCGAGGTCTTGTAATGAAAATTGCTTAGAAAAAATCTAAGCTAAGGTTTCAGAGTAAGGTAGAGCACAAAATTAAAGTTTAATCAGGGTTTAGTATAATCTGTTGCTGAAAGCAATAGAGTCTACAAAGCTGCTTGAAGTCACGGACGTTCCCTAGAAATCTTACTTTCGTATTAAATATTATATTCAATATTAGATGTGCATTTTCTAATAAATATAGGTAGGGTTATGAGCATGTTGACCATGGGTACGATACCTTGTTGCCTATCGTATCACTGCTATAATATAAAGTTTAAGCGCAGACTTCATGAATTTAAAACGCCGATTTATAGGTATATGTTTTTAGTTTTAGTGGTAAACTTACTACACTGGAGATCCAAAAAAAAAGCGGCCCCAGCTTAGTGGTAAAGTCACTGCGCAACTGATAACAAGATTAAGCAGATGACAACAAGACCGATGGATGGATGGGATGGGTGACCGCTTTATACAACGAGGCTATTTCATCATAAACACCGCAACAAGCTCGCCACTTGTTAGGTGTTGCCTCCGAATACCATCGGCGAAATGAGGGCGGGTTAATCCCTCCGCTGGGTACCCTGAGGCCGTTTAAATGGTTCTCGGGAGCCAAATATTTCGACAGCCTCCGTAGACTAGTGGTCTTGCGTCTTTGGCGTTGTATCCGGAGGTCGTGGGTTCGATTCCCACCCATGGCAACAAAAAATTAGTGCCTACGCTTTTTCTGTACAGTTTGTCATGGTCTGGGTGTTTATAAAATATAATATGTATTATATCGTTGCTTCTGGTACACATAGTAAAAGCCTAGAGCTTAGTTTGTGACTAAATTGTCCTATTAAAAAAAAAAAAAAAAAAAAAAAAAATAGGCACCCGTGATGGTATTTATTATTATTATTTTAATCAAGCTTTGATAATTTTAATTGCATTTTATCTTTTAAAAAATGATTATCCTGATATTTTTAGTCTTACACCGGTATTCATAAAAAACTTATTGAGTCCTTCAAGAAAACTTTAGTTATGGAAGGTTTTATCTCTTTTTATTAGCAACAAAAATGATTATGCGTAAAAGAGAGAAAACCTTCTATAACTAAAATGTTCTGCAAGGCCTCAATAATGTGTTATGTATAAGGCCATTAGTGTTTTATTATTGTTAAATTTAATCATTGAATAAATATATTTTACTTTATCCTGATAATGAATTTTATTAAAGTTTGGTAAACAATGAACATGTATTTAAGTTATACCTTTATATAATTAAATTAAACAAAATTATACATATAAATACTGGATATATATTACCCGCAACCGTTAGTGATTGCACCTTTGCGCCGTTGTATCCGGAGTTCGTCGATCGATACCCATACATGGCAAAAAAATCGTTTTTCTGCAATTTGACATGGTCTGGGTGTTTATAAAATATAATATGTATTGATATCGCTTTTTTTTGTAGACATCTTACAAGCCTAGTTTGTGACCAGAGATTGTGACATGTTTGTAATGCCATTTATATTATTATTATTAATATTATTATATACATTATATATGGTCCCTGGTTCGAATCCCGTTGTATACCAATGAGTTTTTAATTAAAAAAAATATGTACATTTGTTTGACAACACCACTATAGTGCCTCGGAGAGCATGTTAAGGTGTCAGTCCCGGTTTCGCTATACCAACTTGTGAAACTGTTTATAGATGGTTTATTGAGTCTATTCAAACATCGCGACGAGCTAGGCACTTGTTCGGTGTAGACTCATACCATCGGCTACGACGAGGTGGGATTAAAACCCCTCCGCTGGGAACCCTAGGGCCGTCTAGGCGGTCTCAGGCGCCGTAAGGCACCCGTGATGATATGTAGGTATGTAGGTGTATATATGGAGGTCGTGGGTTTGATTTCCACACTTGGGAAAAAATCGTTTTTCTATAGTTAAAATCTATTCAATTCACCTCCATAGTCTAGTCGGTTATACTATTTGCGTAGTTACAAACTAATTCGACCGCCTCCAGACGCCTTTGCTGTTGGTTGCGCCTTTGCCGTTGTATCCGGAGGTCGTGGGTTCGGTTCCCACCCATGGCAAAAAAAAAAATAGTATGTTTTTCAGTACAAATTGACATGGTCTGGGTGACTATAAAATATAATATGAATTGAAATAGCCGTTTCTAGTAAATAGCCGGTGCTAAGTAATTGCTAATGCTTATGGCCGGTATACACTTTGATTAGTCAAGTGACATGTGTGTAGGGTTTAGTGCCCTGTTAAGTGATTAATGATAAGCATGTCTTACACTGTTTAGTATACGGTGTTTAGTTCGTTGTTTATTATTTTTATTTTTTAAGTGGGCTAATCAGACCTACAAAGTCCGTGAATGAGGTCGATCAATACATTGTGGTATAACAATGTTGATCGCTTCCACTATGCCGGCTAAATTATGCGGTTACGTAATGGGCAGTGACAAAGACGTAATTGCATTACGAGTATCCTCGCTGCTTTATCGCCAAATTAATCGCCCGTTTCGTAACCGCACCATGAAATGACACTAAGACCTAGACGATATATATATGCAAACTAATGGGGTCGATCAATGCATTTAACAATATTGATCACTGATTGATAGCCACTATGGCGGCTAAATGATGCGGATACCAAATGGGCGGCGACCAAGATATAACTGCATTACGAGTATCCTCGCTTCTTTATCGTAAAATTAATCGCCAGTTCGTTACCGCATCTTGGAAGGAGACCACTTTGACAAGAAATCAATGCAGTAGTCTTCGAAAAACCGGTGTAGACATTTATTTTATTATTTTTATCACACAAAAATAACCGAAAACAAACACGAGTTTTTTACTAAACACTTAACAGTCGTGTCCAGACGTGTTTAGTAAGTGTTTAGCTGCAAGTGAGGGATGAAGGAGAGACGCGCGGGGAAGCTACTTCACAGGAAAAATAGAATGCATTCTAAACACTTTACTTCGCTAAACACTAAACAAGCACTAAAACCTTAACACTAAACAGACACTGTCCGAACGTGTTTTTTACTAATCGCTACACACTAAACAAAGCACTTGCACTAAACACTAATCAAAATGTATACCCGCCATACCTGCCATTAGCCAGTGCTACGGACTGTCAAAACGGCATATGAAAAATTTGACTGTCCCACAGGACTGTCCAAACAACAGACTATTAATCCGACCAATAGTTCTAGAGCTTAATTTGTGGCCAGAGCAATATGTATAGTGCTAGGTACTAATCTGTGGTACTAATATAGTTCATTAAGGCAATTGTTACTAATCCAAAATGATGTTAAAAAAAATATTATTATTCAAAATAATTTGTTAGGTTGGCCAATATGGAATTTTAACAAGTCTGCTAAAACATAGTCTTCACTTTTTAACCAAATAATTTGTTTTGAGTAAATAATGAAACCATTCATAAAACAATACAATCATATTCATAACAAAGTTCATGCATCGCATAGTAAGTACTAGGATAACATAAAATAATAATGGTATATATTCCAATACAAGAAAGGAACAATTAAACACAAAAAGCATATTTTGCAAAACAATCGCTCATTCATGAATGCAGAAAATAGATATAAAAGTAGTAGTGGTTAAAGAGAGATGGGTATACTATAGCACTACACAAGTGTTTATTGGAAGTGTGTTATTTTTCTTCGTATATGCAACACCAATGTAATTAATTTACCAGGAAAACATGACATTGTAAGCGAATTCGACAAAAGAGACGTTCGCTGGTACTGCTTTTTTATATTAGAGCATAGAGCAACGCGACTGCCCATACTTGGAACGACTCGATCCAATCGAATAACCGTACTATTAGTATTTTTTACCTTAAATAAATGTCGGTAAGACTTACAAGAATTTTTGAATTATGTATTTGTGTTGATCGAAGGATATTTGTATTTTTTTTTTCTAAATCTGCATTTTTGAGCTGGTTTTTTTAATGTATTTTAATAATAATAATAATATGTAGGACAATTTTCAAATATTGCTCTGGTTACAAACTAAGCTCTAGGCTTATACTATGTGTACCAGAAACAACGATATAATACATATTATATTTTATAAAAACCCAGACAAACTGTACAAAAAAAAAATGTACTTACTATTTTTTTTTTGTCCTGGGTGGGAATCGAACGCATGACTTCCGGATACAACGGCAAAGGTGCAACCAGTCTGGAGGCGGTCAGATTAGTTTGTAACTACGCAAATAGTATATGAAGGAGAATAGAATGGATTTTCACTTTGCGATCCTAGTAATATTTAATAATTTTGTTTATAAGAATTTGTACCAGGATAATATGTAGAGTAAAGGAATATTTGAAAATAAAATATGGTTGGGTCGTATGAGTGGTTGGACGGAATCATTTAATTAATTAGAATTGTTTGTAAGGTTCATTATTAAACAAAATCTTCTCATAAAACACAATTTGTACCAGGATAATATGTTGAGTAAAGGAGTATTTGAAAAGAAAACATGGTTGGGTCGTACACCTGCGTAGTGAGGACAGACAATCATTTAACTAATTAGAATTGTTTCTAAGGTTCATTATTAAACAAAATCTTCTCATAAAACACAATTTGTACAAGGATAATATGTAGAATAAGAGAGTATAATTAATTGCTTTTCAATGTCGGAATCATGAAGCTAAAAAAACGCGCCCGCGCGGACGGGAACGGTTTTTACCGTACCTTCATGGTCGGAATGAATTAAATAGAGTGAACTTCAGTTTAAACTACAAAACAATTTTTTGGTTCCAATTTTAGTCGCAAGACCCGAACAATGGTCCTGACTACTCCTGACTCTACATTTGCATATTAAGTGCACTAAATCAAAGTTTAATTTTCCGAATCTCCAATTCGACCTTAGTTTGTATCTACGCCATAACCAACTAGCTAGACTATAGTATAGTAGAGGCAGCCTAATTGGATTTGCACTTGCTTTTTGATTAAAATTTTACTTTTAGTTAATGTTTCTAGTAATATTTACAAATTGCACTTAGTGTCTAGTCAAACTAGATTCGTTTGTGAACAAACTTACAAAAAATAATAAACATAAAATTATAATAATCCCCGATTTTTTTATTTATTATATATACCAGAGTAATATGGCCAATTCAGTTTGAAAATTAAATTTAAGTTTAAAAACGCGCCTTTAGGTATTCCTCAGGACCCCATGCCCGTATAACCATGAAAACATCACGAATGTATAATAAAATAATAATACTATTTTTATAAAACCAAAAAACCTTATTTTTACTAGACTATTAAGACTTTTCAGACAAACACTTATTTAATAATATTGAATTTGTTTCTAAGGTTCATTATTAAATAAACTAATTTCATAAAAAAACAATTTGTACCAGGATAACATGTAGACTAAACGAGTAGACATTTAAAAAGAAAAATATTATAAATGGTTAGGTCGCACACGTAATATCGGCGCGTCGTACACTAGTTTTTTGCACATTCCATACAAAGGAAAAACAAATAATTTATTTTTTAAGTGCGTTTGATTAAACTAATAAAGTTAGTTAGTTTATTATGAATTATTAACCTGACGAGGTTGTAGTGGGGTCAATTTCTTGATAATTTTGTTTTGTATATAGGTTTTTGTCCGGCAGTCGTACACTGTCAAACTTCTCTATAGCAGAATTTTCTAGTCCGTCCTAAGGGTAGGACGCAACCATTCAGTGCTCCTGTACATAAATTACTTCGTTTTAATTACAATGTGCTATGGCAATTGATAATAATTAATGTCATTATAAATTTTATTATGAATGATCTCATAAATAATATATATATATATATCATCACGGGTGCCTCACGGCGCCCGAGACGCCTAGACGGCCCCAGGGTACCCAGCGGAGCGGTTTTAATCCCACCTCGTCGTAACCGATGGTATGAGTCTACACCGAACAAGTGGCTAGCTCGTCGCGATGTTTTGAATAGACTCAATAACCCATCTATAAACAGTTTCACAAGTTGGTATAGTGAAACCGGGACCGATAGCTTAACGTCCTCTCCGAGGCACTATAGTGGTGTTGTCAAACAAATGTACATAATTTTTTTAATTAAAAACTCATTGGTACACACCGGGATTCGAACCAGGGACCTAAGTGTTTTTAAGTCCAAGGTCTACCAACTACCAACTAGGCCACCACGTATGTCTCATAAATAATTACTAAAAGTTCTTAATTAGTCATAAGAATGATCGATTCTTTCATATTTTTTCTCCGAGGCACTATAGTGGTGTTGTCAAACAAATGTACATAAATTTTAAAATTAAAAACTCATTGGTACACACCGGGATTCGAACCAGGGACCTAAGTGTTTTTAAGTCCAAGGTCTACCAACTACCAACTAGGCCACCACGTATGTCTCATAAATAATTACTAAAAATCTTAATTAGTCATAAGAATGATCGATTCTTTCATATTTTATTTAATATGAAACGTGTACGTATAATTGTTTTATTTAATAAAAATAAAAAATAGGATCTTATTTGTAAGTTATGTTCCCATCCTTTATTAACAAATTCCAATAAACACAAAAAAAAACAGGGTCCATCATGACCCCTCTACATCCTCGACGTACTATGTTTGTTTCGACGTAAATATTTATCGAAGTAAAACTTAATTGAAGCAAAATCGCAGAGATTAAACATTGTAATAATGTCTGAATGTGTCGTAACAGTGTACGAAGCCTTTACTGCATGAAGGTAAAAACCTGCCCGTTTGGCGCGGGGCGCGTTTTTTTAGCTTCATGCTTTACTGTTATAGCAATATCATCGGTTTTTATTCGTCTCAAGTTTCTTCTTCAATTATCTTATTAATTTTATTATTTTATGTGACCCTGGTGGTTTATAAATTAAACACCTTCGAACAAATATTAAAATAGGTCTAAGAACAATTATAATTACCAGCTATTTAAACCTTATTATTAATATTATTTATTTACGTATTGTTGAAATAAACATTTAATACCGTCAGATCTGACAATTTAGCCGTGTTTGAAACCAGTCGCAATGTTAGTACTTTTACGGCCAAAAAAAAATGTGATTAACCACTTCAGTCGGTGTATAGACAACCTTTCTATCAGAGAGTATATACATACCACTGACTCATAAGAAAAACAAAGGAAATGAAGAGAAAATATCTAAAATCAAAAGCGGCAAAGCTGGCCCCGCCATTTGGCAATTTCAACCTACAACAAAGGTAAAATCCGTCAACCGGAATAGGTGTAGAAACCTTTTCGATTATAATTTAAAAGAAAAAATATTTAGGCATTGTTGTTCACCCTTAAAAGAAAATTTAGTAAAGTTTAGCAAAGTCAAAAACTATCTTCAGGGTTTCCACAATTTTACCACCATTATATATTTTTGTACCTAAATGAAAACATTAAAATGTGGCATTTTCTGCTAATCCTAAAATACCTACCTATTAATTTTAAATGTATTATCTAGTACAATTGATTATACAGGTTGTAATAACTTAACTATTAGACGAAATCTGTAAACTAAAAAGAATTAGGTAGGTAAATTTATAAAAAGGCAATTTTGTTTTGTTCTGGCGTTTGGTCCTATAATAAATATATATATTGATAAGCTTGTCATGCGGTATGCTCTGTATATAATAACTTATTTAGATAAATATACTTTACAAAATAATGATTAGAAATATTTCAATAATTCCGACCTTTAAGTTCCTGTATAATGTAGAGTAGCCCAACAGTAATCTTTATCCTCATGTGGGAACTCTAGGCCGTAAAAAATCATGGCAAAGCTGCCATCTCATGTTAGCTGCACTGGTATGTTGGCTTTTCCATGTAAATTTTAGGACACAATTCAAACGCTAAGACATTTACGTAATTATCGTAATATTGTCATTTTCTACACTGAAAAGAACCTTATCAATAAAATTTATATAAATCCAGTATTGATGATAAAAAATATAAAAGTTCCTAGAGAAACAAATTTTGAGCTAAATATTGACAAACTTTCAAATTAAATGTACTTTAAATATGAGTGAAAACAATATGTATAATGTAAAAACTTAATAATAATTATATTGTAGGCTTCTATACCTTTTATTTGTGTGTTTATTGTAAGTAATAATATGTTATATGTGAATTGGTTATTTGACTGTTATAGTTAATATGTTAGTTATGTTGGTTTAAGTTATGAGCGTAAGGTATTTGGTGGAGCGGTATATGTATGTGTAGAGTAGTTGTGGCGAAGGTGGAGTTTGTAAGAATTTACTATAGCATAGTATAGAATTGTCTGGATGTCTATTGGTTGACGTAAGTCTAAGAATTAAATATTATACGAAGCTATATTGTATAGACTATCCATAAATACTGGACTTCTTAATAAATTAATATGCATGTATTAAAAAAAAATCTGCACTGATTTACAATATAAAAATATTTATCTGCATAATCAGGAAAGAATATACTATCAATGCTTATCTTTTTTAATGTTTTTTGCAAGAGCAGGAATAACCTATGTTTACCTAATTGCAAAGAATGAGACAAGTAGAATATATCACTTTCCGCGCTCTTGCAAAGAACACTGAGTAAATTAATTAAATTTCCCTGTTGATTATTTAACTTCTAATATTTTATATTATCCTAGTACCTATCAGAAAAAATATGGAAAAGTTTTTCCATACTAACAACTAAAATTGCCATTAGGGCAATTTTTAGCTTTTTTATTGCGAGGTTCGTAATCTATTTGCATAGAGTGAGACAAACAGATTAATCTGTCACTTTCCGCGCCCTGCGATAAAACAGATTTAATTAAAACGTGCTCTCCACTAGGAAGTGCTCTCTAATTCATTATGTTACCCTGGTAGTTAGAAAACATTAAACTTTCGATTTATTTTGACAGATGTCAAATGTGATCTACGATTTTATTGTCCCTACAAAATATAATACTTGCTCTCTAAACCTTCATATTATCCTGGTAATTGGAAAACTTTAAATTTTCTTTTAGCTACAAAGTGATTTTCCTCTAAATAATGTTGGTTAGACACCATTAAAGAGACCCACTTTCTGTAGGGAAAATCCGTCGTATCCAAGGAATATGGGCGTAATTATTTAGTAAAAAATATTTTCGTTAAGGCGTAGGAAATTTCTTTAATGATATTATTATTAGGGTTTAAATAATATCTTTTTCCGTTATATTTATTGTTATTATTCGGAATAGTTTTAGTGTATCCCGCTAAGTACCCAATTATTTGGAATTATTATAGTTTGCGGAAATCATAACTTTTTTTAATAAATATTATGAATGTCTCTTGTGGCAAAGCTGATTACCGTGTTTTACGCGGAATACCTAGCTAGCTCGAAATATTTTTTGCAACTAAAAATTGTTTTTTATAGTTTATTTTAACACTAACTAAATAAATAAAAAATAATAATTAATAAAAAAATTAAATAAAAACAATATGTACCAGGATAACATGTATAGTAAAGGAGTCAATGCGTAAAGAACATATTCTGTATAAGTGTACCACAATATTTGCACCGATGTCCGTTTGCCCCAATGCAAGCCCAAGATTACTGATTTATTTGATGGCAATTCAAACATTTTTTTTTATAGAAAAAAATTATTATAAATTTAACTTAAATGCTGAGCCACTTTTTTGAGATTTTATTTCATAAAACCTTTTGGAAAAAAATATTATGTATGCATTTACGTCCTTAAATTAAATATTATTTTATAATATTATATATTTAATAATTAATATTTATTTTAATAAAAACATTTAAAGAAATCATTATCCGTTATATTATTACAATACAATATATTGAAAGCGGCAGGGCGCGGCAAGGTGCCGTGTGTCGCCCGAACGTGACTAGTAAGTGGACGAAGGCCTTTAATGTAATTTGAGTATATCATCAGTTTTTAATTCTTCTGTCTCTTTCATTATAAATTGCTGGTTTCAATCATACGGTTACTTGTACGTTTATATTTTATGTGCGCCTGGTAGTTTATAAAAAACTTTCTGCAATAAAGTTCTATATTGAATCACGGATAACAAATAAACTTGACATTTTTAAAGTTTTCAAACAATTTTTTTGGTCCCTATGTTCGGTTTGTACCTACAATTAATTGTTTTTTTTTTTTCGGTAATCGCTGGATTTTATTTTTTATTGGAGCACGACATGTGACTTTGTATCCACCTATCTATATACAAAGTCCAATACCGTGCTCCAATAAAATAAAATAAAAATTAATATTTTTTATTTATCTATAAAGTTATCCATCTGCAGCGCAAAGCATTAGCAGTTCCAAGGGGGTAATTCATAATAATTGCCAATATTTTGGTTCGGGTACTGAGAAGACACTAAGATATAATAATTATACTATCACAATTTTCTACCTTAACGAGATACCGGTCTGGAAAGATAGACAAACTAACTGAGTGATTTTATTTTATTTTACAGTGTTGAGACAACTTACAATTATAACAATTATTTATAAAAAATTAACAACTAAAAACCATCAATAAGTTATCACGAATAGTTTGTCCTTGTTACAAAAATTACAAAAAAAAAAAAAGTAATACTCGTAATATATTAATTATATAGTGTTTCCATAAACGTTTTTATTTCATTAGTATTTTTCTTTAAAAACAAACAGATTCTTAAACACTAATAGGAATACATTGAGTGAATTTAATATTCACTGCACCTGGCCGGTCCAGGTGATAATGAAGAAAAGTGTCCTGAGCGCAATAAAACCAACGAGCAGCTTCCTGAAGGTCAGGGCATCAACAGGCTAGAATTAAGTTGTTCTCTACTGAGATTGTATTTTTTTTCAAGGTTTTTTTTTAGTTCTATGTTGTTTTAAATTAAAATAAATAAATAAATACCATCACGGGTGCCTATTTGGCTCCCGAGAACCGTCTAAACGGCCTCAGGGTCCCAGCGGAGGGATTAACCCGTCCTCATTTCGCCGATGGTATTCGGAGGCAACACCTAACAAGTGGCGAGCTTGTTTCGGTGTTTATAATGAAATGGCCTCGTTGTATAAAGCGGTCACCCATCCCAGGCCGGCCGTGTTGTCATCTGCTTAACCTTGTTATCAGTTGCGCAGTGACTTAACCACTAGGCTGGGGCCGCTTTTTTTTGTTTTATATATTATATTATTATTGTAACAAAAACGCATGATACATTTGCTTTTGTTATATTATGGGAATTATATTAACGTTTAATGGTTCCGATAGGTTAAAAAAATTGTTTATGGAATGGCAGTACTCCGGCCTAACTCTGTATGTGGTATGGAAGATCATTAGAATCTGTCACCATAGAGTTTACATTATTTCCAACATGATCAAATAAGACAAAGAATTTATGTCTTAAAGATGTGTTTTTTATTAGGTAAATATATAAATTGAAGCTATAATTTTTTTTTGCCAAATATTTCGCCTCCCTTTGGAGCGGCATCATCAGTGACTGAAAGTTTTTGTCATAAGTCATAATTTTTGAAAAAGTTATTTTAAAAATGACGACATAATTTTAGCCTGTGGCGTACGTAAGTATATTCTGTCACAAATATATACTATACGTAATAGGTCCTAAAATCAAAAATTCTAAAAAAATTAAAGTAATTCAAATTTCACATGCCATTATTTTTCACAAATAAAAAAATATTTAGTCCTTGAAGAACACTTTTTTTTTATTTTTGTTTATTGAAGCACGGCATGTGACTTTGTAATTACTTGTGAAATTGTTCATTATCAAAATTAATCGCTTCCAGTATGCCGGCTAAATCATCATACCAGCCTTTCACGCGTCCACTGCTGGTCATAGGCCTCCCCCAGGTTCGCCACAACGACCGGTTCTGCGCCGCCTGTAGCCATCGGCTTCCCGCGATCTTTTTCAGGTCGTCGGTCCAGCTTGTGAGGGGCCTGCCTCTGTGGCGTCCTCCAGCACGCCGTCGCCACTCGAGAACCTTAATGCCCCAACGGCCGTCCGTTCTGCGAGCTATGTGGCCTGCACACTGCCACTTAAGTTTGGCGATTCTGGAGGCTATGTCGGTTACTTTGGTCCTTTTGCGGATCTCATCGTTTCGGATACGACCCCGCAAGGAAACGCCGAGCATAGCGCAAGAAAAAGCTCACAGTCACACAAAGAGCGATTTGTGTGACTGTGAGCTTTTCCATGGGGCCCATGTATTGAATTTGAATTTATTATCTACATTTGTTCCTCAATCTCGCGTTCGGTGACACTAATGCTCCTAACTGTTATTAAAATTATTTTTATAAATTGCAATGCCCTACAAGGGTTTATGTACATCAAAATAAATGTTTGTTATCTAAATATATATAACTCAAAGGTGACTGACTGACATAGTGATCTATCAACGCACATCCCAAACCGCTGGACGGATCGGGCTGATTTTTGGCATGCAGGTAGATGATATGACGTAGGCAACCGCTAAGAAAGGATTTTGATAAATTTTACCCCCAAGTGGATAAAATAGGGGATGAAAGTTTGTATGATAAAAAAAATAACTATTCCACGCGGACGAAGTCGCGAACACAGCTAGTCTACTATAAAAGCTATGATGTAAAATGTAGCATGTGTATATAAAATGCAAATTATCAAATATTTGTTCAGTGCTAGAATAGGTCACGGACTCAGTTTCATCAAATAAAATATTATAAAATGAATGCTTACCCAGCAGATTCCCATTTTTCTACTTTTGGAGCCAACCATTTTCGTGTCGAATGGAAGAAGAACACTAAACTGGCTGCAAAAGCTGCATGGAAGTAGTAAGAGTTCCAAGGAACCCAAAAATGGCGGTCGAAGATATTCGGGTCCGTATCATGCCACGACCAGTGGACAAACTTCACGGCAACTATGTCATATGGTATGTCTATGAGAACGGTTAACAAGCCAACTGCAAAAGGCTCTGAATATCTTGGCAGGTTCAATTTAGATACTGCATATGCTGCGTGGTATATAAAAGCTGGGTCTGCAATAAAAACATAAATACTTAGTTGTTTTAATATACAATTATATTTTTTAAAATATTTATTATATTTTTTTAATTGGTTAAACCGTGTCAGGTTAGTCAAATTCAATAGTCAAAATTATTTATTTCATGTAAATATTTACAGATATTTATGAATAGTCAAAAAAGGTTAGGCAGCTAATAACAAAATAACGACAAATATTTATTACACCCCGATATCAGATTTAAAACTTAAACGCGATGGAATGGAAATCATAATATGAAAAATACTACCGAACCGAACACACACTACATAACCAACTAGTGCAAGACTAGGTGGTTAGCTGATTCCGTTGACCTGTCAATCATTATCTACCATACAAGGGAGCCACCAAGGCGACCAACTTCACCGACCATATCGACGCCTTAAATATAAGGTTTTATAATCTACAAGTTATCCATTTTTGGTGAGTACCAACGAATAGATGTTCTTTAAAAGTTTGTGTACAAAGGTGCATTTTCCCATAAATATATAGAAATTTTATCTCTACAAAAAATAAACCCTTATAGTGATAGTGTTCGGGTATTTGTTGGTTTGCATAAAATATCTCGAGCACTACTTGACCAATTTACTTGGACTCTGGAAAATAATAGATGTTATTATTGACCAAGGCACTCAACACGAAAACCATCCAGGTTTTTATTAAACGTTCGATTGGAGTATACAGGGTGATTTTTCAAGTGTGCTTTCAAGGTCAAATCCTAAATTACAAGGAATAGAGAATATTTCTCAAAGAGTCTCGGATCAACCGAATGGATTTATTTTGTTAGCTTTTATACTAGGGTGGTTTATATAAAAAAATACATATACTGCCACAGGACAGGGGCTGCGAACCACCCACCAATTAACCTACACCAAAACGCAAACCGCAAACCTCGGCTCAAGTGGCCGCATGTAGCCCGAACATCTAGTTGAAGTGCAATGATTTATTCGAGTAATTCCGGGTTTACATGATGGTACAATATAAAATGTGTCTAAAGAATTAGCCCGTCAGGCATGCAAAACAGTGTGATTAATAAATAATTTTAGTTTATAATATGACATAACTTTGCAATCGTTAATAATTTACTAAATTTCTAAATACCTACATAGTTTATTACACTCAACATAAGATAAAAGAACAATAATAATAATAATAATATGTCGGACAAATTACACACATAGCTCTGGTCACAAACTAAGTTCTAGGCTTGTACTATGTGTACCAGAAGCAACGATATAATACATATTATATTTTATAAACACCCAGACCATGACAAACTGTACAGAAAAATCATACTAATATTTTTTGCCATGGGTGAGAATCGAACCCACGACCTCCGGATATAACGCCAAAGGCGCAACCACTAGTCTACGGAGGCTGTCATCAAATTAACACTTTAGCATGTAGGTAAACCTATTTTATTTATGATGTACTGAATCATAGAAATATTCATTAATATCATAATACGCATTGACTTAACAATAGGCCTTTTAAAGCTTTTATAAATTTTGTATTTGGTGATTCTTTAAAAAAAGAAGGGTGATTTATTATATAATTGTTGTATAATAATAAGCACAAAAAAAGGATATTGTCTAATTATATACTTGTATATTATATTAAAATTTTAGTTCTGTAAAAAATCTCACGAAGAAAACATAATTATACAGTCAAGAAGACATTATAAAATATTTTTTTCATAAACTCTATTTACTGTGTAATGAAAATGAAATAATACACATTGCAGCTAGGTGCAGGATTAATTCGAATGCGAAGTGTAAGCCGAGGTAGGACGCCCAACAATATTGGTTTATGTTATATGTGTCATATAATGATGTTATCTGGCAAAGCAAACATTGTATAGGCGTGTGGCCCTAAGTTTACATTTCATAGTAACCAAACATTGCCTTCAGGTATAAATTTTATTATAGTTAAATATCTGTTTCATAACAGTTCACAGTCATGCTTTAAGGACCAAAATTTTATTGGAAAAGTTGTATAAACAAGGACTTATTAAAACAAATACTGCGCGACTAGTATTTGTTCAGTGAAGACCATCGGTTACGACAAGCAATAAAACTCGACCATTCGGGTAATATATATAGTTTTCTATACCTATATTTGTCAAATATTTTTCTTAAAATTTTACATATAACGATGCCGAATTTCAGGTAAAACGGACCAGTAGTTCCCGTGATACTTGATGCGTATAGAAAGACAGACAGACGAAAATCCCACCCCTTTAGAAATAAATATATTTCGGGAGTCTAAAAGTTTATATCTATGGTTCCGCCTATAATTTGATCCAAGGTTTGGCAGTTCGAGAGTAAACCAATAAGCTATTCTATTCGTACATTTCTAGCTTTATATGATTTTATTCAATGGAATTTATCGATAATAAACCACTGGGTATTAATTATAATGTATAGATTTCACTACTATTAATTAGTAATCATATTTTGATATTATTTAATTACATTTTTATTTTTATAAAAACACTACGACCGCGATTTCGTAACCGTTGATTTAGCCGCCATAGTGAGAGCAATCAATGTTGTAAAACAACAATTTATTGATGGACCGTATTCATGGACTTAGTAGTTATACTTACCATAAGGTAGATTCAAAGTTACATTGGTAGCATTTTTTTTTCTCATGCAAGGACAAGAGTTGCCGTTTTGCTGCGCGTATAATTTTGATATCAGATATTACGCAAATTTGATTGTAGCGGCGATCCCTTAATTGCTATACACTAGGGAAGTTAAAAATGTAAATGTTATACTCACATAAAAATATAATATGTAATGGTTGTCTCAGCCCAAAAAACATGACTGGTGTTTGTGAATGCCAGAAGTTATCGTATTCCGGTAACACTATATGCCAAAAATTATCGGCGACCAACCCGTGGACTACCGTGGCTAACCAAAACCATGGCCATCTGCCACCTTTCTTGAAAGCTGAAAGAAAGAAAATTAACTGAATAGCCTATTAAATGGATCTCACGACCTCTGGATACAACGATAAAGGCTCAACCACTTGTGCACAATATTTAAGCTTAATTCGAATTAAACCGAACTGTATTATCAAATCGTGCACACAATGTTCGTGAACATAAATGTCCAGGAAAACTTCATTCCTTCTCACAGACAAAACAAAACTTATCCTTTGTATTTTCAGCAAAATTAATTTAAGTTCAGTTCCAACTATTAATTGAAAAATAAATCGATGTAGGTAAAGCTGTAATAGATACTTTTATCCATTCTGATTTGAGACGAAGCTTTTTCTATTAGGGCTTGACTTTGACTCTTCACCTACTTGATGGTAAGCAGTATACAGAGTCAAAAAATTAAAGCATCCGATAGACAGTAATGTCTACGCCATCATAAGATCACGCGTCTTAAAAAACGCGGAAAAAACATAGTCTATGTTTATTCTTCGTATTTTGTTTTGGGTTGCGATATTCTTTAATTAAGAACCCTTATGGAGAGTTTATATAAGCTCACAGGCTGTACCATAAGAATTTGCTTCGTATTAACGTAATGTTAATACGTGAGGAACAGACAGTAGAAACGCTTAAATTTTGAAATAAATATATACTCTGGTTTTGGTTCAAAATAATCTAATTCACGTGGATTATTTATGGAAACTGTATTTTTCTATCTATCATAAAACTAAGTTTTTACATATTTATGTACTTATATAGAAAAATATCTACGATACAATACTTAATAAATATTATGATGTTGTTTATTATTATTATTTATTGAAGCACGGCATGTGACTTTGTATCTGCCTGGAGGTGACAACAAAACAAAATCCATGAATGTGATCAATAATTGTTGTTAAGCAACATTGATCGCTTCCACTAGCCGGCATGTCTAAATGATATACGATTACGAAATGGGCGGAGACACTACGAGTATATTTTAATATCCTCGATCCCTTATTGTCAATTCAACCACTCATTTCGTAGCCGCACCCTAAAAGGAGACTACCACCTCGACACCGAAAAGTTTAAAAAAAAGATCCGGAACCCACTATGAGTTAACGCTCTTGTCCGGGTTTTATATGATAAAGCGGTAGATGTAGGTATGAATCTCTAAAAAGCTTAAGTAGTACATGGCTGTACATCTGATACAGTATTAGAATGCATTTTCCCACCAACGCGCTATAGTCTGTATCTGAAAGTGGATGCGCAACAAGATTGAAAACCTTTTCAGAGCACTATCCGTGGTAAAAGCGGTAAATTACGATCAATTTTCGCTTTTACAGTGTAGGGTAGGCAAAGCAAAGCTGAATTGTTATAGATACTGGGTGATTTTTTCAGCTATGCTAAAAAATATGGTTAATCCTCCGAAAATATTTTTCATATATGACCGCTTCCGTAGACTAGTGGTTGCGCCTTTGTATCCGGAAGTCGTGGGTTCGATTCCCATCCATGGCAAAAAATATATTAGTACGTTTTTCTGTTCAGTTTGTCATAGTCTGGGTGTTTATAAAATATTATATTTATTATATCATTGTTTCTGGTATACATAGTACAAGCCTAGAGCTTAGTTTGTGACCAGCGAAAATGGTGGTTATTGCAGCAGTTCCATTATTACCAAGAAATGGAACTAGTGCGAAAATAAAATCGCACTAGTACCATCATGGAACAACACAATGGAACTACTGCGAGCAATCCTTATCGAACCCTGGTGTGTACCAATGAGTTTTTTTAAATTGCGTTATAAAGTTCCACGGACAACACTTTATTCTGTCGGTCCCATTTTTACTATACCAAATTTGTTTGTAGATGGGTTATTGAGTCTATCCAAACAACGCAACGAGCAGCTATTTGTCCGTTGTAGATATTTTTATATTAATTTTATTTGTAGACATGAATACCGTACTGCGACGAGGTGGGTAATAAAACCCCACCTCTGGGTACCCTGACTAATATTATTTTTAAAGTTTTTTTTAATACAGGATAACTGTTGCATGATATGAACAGTGTTATATATATCTGTTAATGATATTTTTTTGGTAATATAGATCAATTATGGGTCGGTTTCTAATAAATTAATAGTATATCAAAGTAATAATTTAGAGTCATGTTTGGGACCAAGCTTTTGATTAAGGGTGAAAGGGTGCAAAGTAAAGGATGGGGGTGCAGACTAACACTGAAAACTGATGATGATGACACTGAGAATGTAGGTATTATTTGTAAAGCTTGATTTAGAGGATATAACAACAATATGTTCTCCTAAAACCTCTGTTTTATTAAAATAAAATATAAAGGTTCTTGCTGTCCGTATTTATAAACAATCGCGTGAGAGTAGAAGCAAAATATGTGTAATAAAAAGTATATTCGGGTGAGTGAGACATACTTTTACGTGCCATACGGGAGAGTAGTAGTAGGGCCTAGCCTGGATAAACTAAAGAATAAAAGCCGCTAATGAATTGAATACGCTTACTTTATAATTGGTGATTAACTTACCGTATATACGTGGTGGCCTAATTGATAAGACCTTGGACTTAAAAACACTTAGGTCCCTGGTTCGAATCCCGGTGTGTACCAAAGACTTTTTAATTAAAAAAATTACATTTGTTTGACGACACCACTATAGTGCCTCGGAGTGCACGTTAAGCTGTCAGTCCCGGTTTCACTATACCAACTTGTGAAACTGTTTATAAATGGATTATTGAGTCTATTCAAAACATCGCGACGAGCTAGCCACTTGTTCGGTGTAGACACATACCATCGGCTACGACGAGGTGGAATTAAAAACCCCTTCGCTGGGTACCCTGGGGCCGTCTAGGCGGTCTCGGGCGCCGTATATATATATACATATAACTTACCGTGTACAAAAGTAAGTAATCCCGCAAAAAGGAATACAGCCTGCGATATGAGGTATGTTGGTTGAGCTTCCCACAATTGTTTTATGTCGTGGAGATGTACCAGCCACTGTAAACGAGACATTAGAAGATTAACTATAATACGTAAAAAAAGTACATGAGTCCCTAAAACACATTTTGGATGTATATCAAAACAAGCTCGCCACTTGTTAGGTGTTGCCTTCAAATATCATCGCTGAAATGAGGATGGGTTAATCCCTCCGCTGGGTAACCTGAGGCCTGTTTAAACGGTTCTCGGGAGCCAAAAAGGCACTTAGTATTTATTTATATCAAAAAAGTAATAAAATCGTAGAATCTTTATTTGAGATGAAAGTGATCACAAGGTCTAGTTGTCTAGTTCCCATATTAGGAAAACCTGTTCTATGGGTAGCTAGCTCACACAGTAGCATGAGCAATTTGGTTTATATAACAATATAGAGTTAATACAAAATTAAGATTATACAGAATATTTTAATAAACTTGCATTCCAATAGGTACAACAAAATAAATGGTTTTCAATTGTTTCCAATTCAAAATAAAAAATACCATTCAAGCCCAAGTTATAGCAAATAAAGGTTCTATCATGACAAACAACAAAAAATGTGTCATAATTATTAATAAAAAACTGTCCCTAATAAAAATACATAACAAGCAACCAAATCCAGGTTTACTAATGGGTCACAAAAATGCTATGTGAGTATTACAAAAATGCAAAACTCACTCATCATTAAATACTCTTAAAAAAGTATATTTATATTAGCGTTATTCGCAAATATAGATATTAATTGAAATAAAATACTTTATAAAAAACTATATATTTCGCCATAGGCTTCTTTAGTCGTTTGACATTATATTTTATAATAAATAATATATCTTACATCTATTTTTTTAATTACAAATGAGTAGGTACTTATTAAAATAGTTTTTTTTGTGTATTTATTTTATTTCATTTTTATTACATTCAATAAGAGACAATACCTCGACTTAACACCACAAGGAATAACAAAACATCTCCAGGAACCATTCCATGCTCACATCCCCAATGTATTTTTTTTATTCTTCAAAGTCACAGTCAAAAATATTTATTTCATGTAAACTTTTACATGAAATAAATATATGCATAGTCAAAAAAAAACTATATTTATTATAAGGTCTAAGTGTGCACATGGTTAGGCTCATGCATACATAAAAATAAATAGAAACCAAACCGAACACACACCACATAACCAACCAGTGTAAGACTAGGTGGTTAGCTGGTTCTATTGACGTGTCCATTGTTATTTGCCCTGCAAAGGTGCCACCGAGCCGACCAACCTAACAGACTATATCTACACCCCAAATATCCTCTATAAGTAATAATTAATATAAAAGTACAAAAATGTATCTATCAATCAGAGCGCAAACACTGACCGCATGTTGGTCCCCCAGAGACACAGAAAAAGGCACCAGCAAGTAAAAACTCTGGCGTTCCACATAAGTACCTGACTATCAGGAGATATGCTTATTTATTAGCTTATGATGATAGCATATAATAATTTACCCTCATCCTGCTGAAGTGCACGAGTAGAACACCCCATACGAATTATTTATAATTTAAAAAATAGATGTAAGATATATTATTTATTATAAAAACGAACTATTTAAATTATTCAAACGACTGAAGAAGCTTATAGCGAAATATATCGTTTATATTTTTTTATTTCAATTATTCATTAAATAATTTGTACCAGTAAAATACCTCTAGCAAATGCATCAATTTAAATTTATACATTACACATTGATGTGTGAATGTGTTGCAAAGAAAATGTGGTTTCAAGGGTTATGTTTCGAAAGTAAAGGTTTATTTATTGATGAGGGATGAGTGGATTTTGTTAATAGAATATAAATATGTGATTCAATTCTGTATGCGATTGGCTTCTCTATGTTATAATAATAAGTGTTCCTTTGGGATAACAAAGTTTTGCATATACTGTACCTACTGCCTGTTTTTATACCGTGTAAATATATTTAGGCACGCATTTTGTGTATTTAAATACAAATTATATCTACATAAAATAAATTTTGTAGCTAAAATAAAAAAATGAACAAACCCTTCTGGAAATTTGAACTCATCAATGTATTGGTAGGTAATATTTGATATTATAATGCTCCGTGAAAACATTGAAAACGACGAATTGAAATTAATAGTGGAAGCAGATTAATCCAAAATCAAGTATAAATTATCAACAGCCATTAACGTAAGTGATAAAAAAATATTAATTAATTTACATGAAATTGGAAAAATAAAAGACCTCGGATACTGGATACTGTATGAACTTAATAACTAATTTAATTTGCGGCAAAACTTATTAAAGTGCCAAATGAGTGTTTTTTTAATGGGATTGCCACTTGTGATTTAAAAACTGTATAACATCGGAAAACGTAAAATAATTGTAACCGATTGTAAGGTTAGCTAGGGGTGCGCGATCCGGTTCATCGATCCGATTTTAAGGATCGTATCGGATCGTAATGCATCGATCCGATTCTCGGTTCGGATCACATGCCATGCCATTCATGCCATGCCATTCAGGAAATCGGATGCAAATAATTAAGAAACAATTCTATATACTCGTATATATAAGGAATAATTTAAATATTCACGATATATTAAAAAAAATACTTCTAATGTTTGAATAAGTGTAATGGGATGACTCCATACAATTGATTTTACAGGAGAAACAATTTTTTCACTAAGCAGTTTTATAAAAACAAAATGTCCTTATTTCTGAAACACTGAGAGACTGTAACAAATAGAAACTAATTGGGCCACATGTCTATGTTTACTTACCTACAAAATTTGTTAATAATAAAATTAAATAAGATTCGTGTATATTTACCCGCAAAAGATACCGCCAAGTTAAAAACGTACCGTAAACAAAAGATCAAGGTCGGTTTATAAAAAAATAATCCAAAGTACCCCTACTCAAATGTAGTAAATAAACTGCCTTTCAATCCATACGATCCGAGCGATCCGATCTTTGAAGTTTTATATCGATCCGCCAAAAAATCGTATGGTCCCGATCCGATCCAAAAACGACGGCCCCAGGGTACCCAGCGGAGGGATTTTTAATCCCACCAACTGATGGTATGAGTCTACACCGAACAAGTGGCTAGCTCGTCGCGATGTTTTGAATAGACTCAATAACCCATCTATAAACAGTTTCACAAGTTGGTATAGTGAAACCGGGACCGACAGCTTAACGTGCTCTCCGAGGCACTATAGCGGTGTTGTCAAACAAATGTACATAATTTTTTTAATTAAAAATTCATAGGTACACACCGGGATTCGAACCAGGTAGGTTCCACATATAGTGACCACATAGGTCATGTGTTTTTAAGTCCAAGGTCTAACCAACTCGACCACCACGTTTATTTGTTTTATATATTTTGATAAAATTAAATAAATAAGGACTAATAGACTAAGATATCTTAGTAGGTTGAATATCGAATAGACACAGGGTTTAGCAGGAATTCCACATGGCATCTTAGTTTGCATTCCGATCTGATTAAGGTATGTATATTCATCATTATAAATATAGTAAGTTCATACCTATATTTTTGGTACGGTAGGCAACAAATCATAAAGAAAGTTTGCCGTCCACGGCCTAGTTGGCCAAATGTAGCCAAATTTGGTCATATCTCTATACTTTTTAACAAAAAAAACTAATATCATATCTATTCATATAAAAAGTATAAAATAACGAAAAACTGACAGATTTTATTATTCAGGCGAAAAAATCAAATCAATGGAAAATAATTTTTCATTTACAATTTTATTATTAAATATTCACAGCATCTAGTTCTAGATGCTATGAATATTTATGTTTAAATAAATAATAAAATGACATGATTACGATTTTATTGAATAATTGTTACAACATATTCTTTTTTTAGGCAATTTTAATTAGGTATATTTAATTTATATTACCCTAATTAAGTACCTAATAATAATTAGGTATATTTAATTTATATTACGCTTATTAAGTAGCTAATAATAAGAAATATAAAAATACCCTAAAAACAATAAAAATAACCTACTAAAGAAAAAATAAATCATAACAAATAAATTTCTTCCAAATCACTGTCAGATAGAAGGGTGCCCAAAAGACTGGCTGTGTTACCTCGCTGTATAGCTAAACTTATACGTTGTCCGAGGACCGGGCCAGCCCTTTGGTCACCTGATGTTTCGACCAAACGTTTATATTCAAATCATATTTTATTTAAGTTCCACTGAAGCTCTGAAAATAGATCTTTTTAAATCGTCACAAAATGTATAGTGTGGCAACCTTATTAACAACCTTATTATTATCCTTAAAAAAAAAATCAGGTATAATTTTTTACAGATCCTGACCAAATATTAATTGAATTACTTTATGATATGTCATTTTCAAAAGCAGTTAAGTAAGAATACTCGTATACCAAGTTACGAGTATGCATGTCCGTCCATACCAATAATATTATATTTAACTACAAAAGTAACTCTGTTTGTTTCGTTTTAAAAAATAAACCTATTCGAATGGTATTTTATTTTTCTTCCGAGCTATGGGCCCTTATCTTGATATTGAAATTACAAGAAAGTGAAGGGATCTGAAGAATCGACTCGACACCCGAAAGAAACATAATTTAACCAAACAAAACTAAAAATAAATAACTTAACGAAAGGACGGAAATCAATATCTTACAAATAAAGTAAAAAAACGAACCCCACAAATTATTTCAACTCACTTAAAAATATAGCCATAAATTATGAATAATGTTTTAAGACCATACTACTTCTCTTTATAGCGCAACAGCTTTTGGTCGGTCTCCTTTATTTATTTTTTAAATATAGGTCGGATGCGACTTTTTTCGGGCACCTAGGGTTTTGTCTAACAAAAGAAAATAGGGGAGAATAGCATTTTTTGAACTTATTAATGCGTGTGAAACCGCGGGTAAAAGCTAGTCTTCGTAAAAGTGTATAAGTACTCTTTCTTTTTTCGAAGACTTCTTTTTGCTGGTAGTTTAGTTTACCGTTAAGAACTTATACACCATTCAATATATATTTCCTCAAACGCGAAAAACGATAAAGTATTGTAGTTCACTACGCAAACCAGTATTCAAGTTATTTGCCGCAATCTTTAAGTAACCTTATAATTTCGTTTACATGTCGAGACACCTCTAAAACGTATTAAACAAAAGCATAATTTATATATTTTACATTACATTAACGTACAATAGGCTCCGTAGACTAGTAGTTGCGCCTATGGCATTTTATCTGGAGGTCGTGGGTTCGAATCCCACCCATGGCATAAATGTTAACGAAACATAGACACAATATATAGATACAATTTAATCATCCAACCAAGCCATCCTCAAATTAAGTCATTTATATACCTATAAATATATAATATATATATATAGAAACAAGAATCGTGTATTTACTTACATAACACTTGCTAAGTAAACAAATCGAAGGCATATGAAGTCGCAAGCAAAGACAATTTATTACTAAGTAGTTTTAATTTATATCAATGTAAAAAAATGGAAAAGGTTAAATTATTAATTTATATAATATATTAACTATTTAAATACATACATACATATCATCACGGGTGCCTTACGACGCCCGAAACCGCCTAGAGCCCTAGACGGCCCCAGTGTACCCAGCGGAGGGGTTTTAATCCCACCTCGTCGTAGCCGATGGTATGAGTCTACACCGAACAAGTGGCTAGCTCGTCGATTTTTTTTGAATAGACTCAATAAACAGTTTCACAAGTTGGTATAGTGAAACCGGGACCGACAGCTTAACGTGCTCTCCGAGGCACTATAGTGGTATTGTCAAACAAATGTACATACATTTTCAAATTAAAAACTCATTGGTACACACCGGGATTCGAACCAGGGACCTAAGTGTTTTTAAGCCCAAGGTCTAACCAACTCGGCCACCACGTATATAAATATTTTAATAATAATACCTTAAGTTTATCCATCGCGAAGCGTGTGGTCGCCCAAATAACTTAAGTAATAATGACATTGTAAAATTTTAAAGAAATCGTAATTTCAAAGTTAGTGCAAGACAATTCAACTATCGATAATAATTTTTAATCTATATTATTAATAATACACTTTTAAGATAAAAATATATAAATACATTTCATATCTCCTTTGACATGTGTGCTGTCCTATAGATGGCGACTGAACTAAAACTAATTAATTCGAACACTGCGTAAAATACTCGTAACTAATAAATGGTCATGTCTATACCTAGATCGGATTGGGAATCATTGAGGGTAGCCCGAAGACTGTAGACGTGTGTTTCTGTTATATTTTTCATAGTTTTTTTTTTAATATAGCAGGACATGTGACCCTTCATCCACCTGATGGTAAGTGCCAATGTAACGTCCAAGAATGTTCTCAACCAATAGTAGCTATGGTGCTTGCTTCTATTGGTTGATTCCACTATGTCTGCTTGAGAAACTTATTCACGCTACGCTTAAAGGACTCTGGATTAAAGGAAGAAGGGAAAACGCACGCAGGCAAGGCATTCCACGTTTTTATTGTGCGACATATATAAGAGTCACCATACCTTTATGTTCTGAGGCTCTACCATGGGTTTGCGCATTGTAGAAACGTAACGTATTATTTACGTATACGTGAGCAACAACCAATAGGATAGCTGTATTTTTGGTAACAAAATTGAATAAAGCGACCCTATTGGTTGTTGCTCACGTATGCGTAAATGAATACGTTACGTTTCTACAATGCGCAAACCCATGGTAGAGCCACTGGTTGGCCTGTCATCCACTGTATGTGTATGCGTTTTATTGCCAGTGCGTGTAGTACGTATAGTATAGTTTATAGGATAATATTGTGCAAAAATGTATCAATTTTGTAGAATAAGCATTTGTAGTGATCCTGAATTAAGTGTAGGATTTACGCAGTGTGCATATACTCCTGGTGTTGTTTCTTGTTATCCCTTAAACCTTAAATAAAATGGCGGTACCCATTTTATCGTCGGTTAAATTTAATTTCTTCGCTTGATATTGTACTGTATCGTATGCTTACATACGGTCATCTACACTAGTCCTTTCCCAATTCATTTCTCATCCCACTTTTACTTTACATTCTTTTACTTTATAAATCTACCCACTTAATATTATGCGTAAAACGTAGAAGGGCATTTAATTAAAAGAAGAAGACGAAGTTCGGATTGCATAAATAAACATATCTACACTACTGCCTAAAATATCACTTTCCGTTAATTAACAAACAGCTGACATCGATTTTTATTCCTCTGTCCCCAATTTGCACCCTTTACACCCACTGTGTGTGGACACACTTTATTTTTAGGGTTCGGAAAATATTGCAACCCTCATGTTGATTCAGATGTCTGTCCGCATTAATATATCGAGTACATAATAAATATACCAAAATTCACGTAGGTAAATAAAACTAGTGGTTTAGTCCGATTTACGTGAAATTTTGAGTGTTTATAGTTAATGTTAACAAGATCTTGTTTAGAAGGTTGAGTGAGGTATATATTATGGAAACCTACTTTGTTACCTTAAAAATATGTTTTTATATAATTTAGTATATTAGTTACTAATTTTAATATGAAGATATCCTGATATAATATATTAAAATATAATGGTACTCAATATACTCCATCTAGTGTTGACTTCTAACTTCACTCTAATAAAGAGTAGGTCTAATAATAGAGATATCCATGAAAAGGACATATTATGTGAAATAAAAAATATATAGTTTATAGTGGTTAAAAATCCATTAAAATTTTCGTATTTTTATTGCAATTTTATTTTTAATATTTTAATATTAAATAGTCTTATTAAAAGCGCCCAATACTCTTTTTAAAGAACATTTTATTGGTCGTCCCAACTCATAGACTTAGTTGGTCTATATGTATACCACAAGTAGGTAAGAATCACATGCCGCGTTGCAGTAAAACAAAATAAAATGTAGGGTGATGTAATATATAGGCAAATTTAATACAGGTTTCCGTAGGTGGAAAGTAAGAGAGAAACCTATAAAATCTAGACTTTGAACAAAAAGGTTTAGGTTTTACCTATACGAGAAGATAGTGCAAATAGAGTGCTTCGAAGTATTGTAAACTAATAAACGTTTTTGATACTAAATTTGCATTGAAAGGAGCATGGGCAAATGTGTTAGAAAACTGGGCCAATTTGTGGATACTAACGACCAATGACAACCCTCTCTCTCAATAGGTAAAGACTTATTTTAAATTAGAACAGGAAAGGATTTATTCAATAAAATACAAAAACTCTGTAAAAATTCTAAACTAACAATAAAACATTTATATAGGACAATTTACATTAGTTATTAATTTTTAAGATAGCAAAATATTTAAAACTTTTTAACTAAAGAACATTATTGGAAATAATAAAAATAATTAAACAGGAAAACCCTAAGAAGAAATAAATAAAAGCTAAACAACAGCTGAGGCCCTATAAATAAATAAATAAACGTTGAGTCCTGCCGAAATTTCCAAAGTACCAAATATGCTCGCTGCATTTCCCCTTTGAATCTCCAGGCCAGGGATTCATAAAATAACTTTTTTGCACTTTGGTCACCATTTTTTTTAGCTAAAAGTTTTTTTGCTACCTTTTATCCATTTGGTAACCAAGTAAAGACTATATAATATATATGTATACTATAACTTATTAAAAACCTACTAATAATTACAGAATAAAATTATCAATAAAAATAGTAAACTAAAACTATTTAAAAACTAATGGCCAACTTTGAAAGCAGTCACAATAGGTTCAATCTAATTACATTATATTATCTTATTATGTCATGTTTAATAATTAATCTAACATTAAATAATTAAAACAAAAATAAATTAATTAAAAATTAAATGTCAAATTTGTCATCGGCATATTCGCACTTTACTTTACCTAGTACCTCCATACTAGAAAGAAGAATATATAAATATATATAATAGTTTTTTTTAATAATTTACATTAAACAATTATAGATTAAAATTAACACGTAGCTGCGTGTTAATTTTAATCTATAAAATAATATCGATATCGATAATCGTCCAACACTATTTCAAATTCGTAATCGCAACGTGTCAGCGGCATAGTGCCAACGTCGCGTCGTCGTAAAGCCGAATTTAATTGCTATCTCGCTATCAATAATAAAAACACCTGCTCTTATGTAAACATTAATTAAGATAATCAATTGTCTGTTATTTTCAGAATGAGCATTAATAAAGACCTATAAGGTTTTGTTTGCATGAACTATTTTCAGTTAAAGGTCGACTTCAACATCGACCTTAACTGAAACCAACATCATAATAATCATGTAACTAGATAGGTCCACCAACAAGGTGGACCGACGACCATATTAAGACCTCAGGAACTCGCTGGATGCAAGCCGCTTCCAACCGGTGTTTTTGGAAACCTATAGGAGAGGCTTATAGCCTGATGATGAGGAACTAGAGAAGTTAATTAGTATAACTAATAAATAAAGCCTGACCCACAATATAACTTTGTCGCATCAAATAAAGTTTGTCAATAGTAGGGTACAGTAACTACGTTTATTTTTAAATAGTTTCCTCTAAAAATGTAGCAACAAGTAATGTCTAACTAAAAACAAACTGCGTGTTTACGGTTCCGTATGTTTTTTTTAATTAAACCCTTTTTTGAGATTTGATTCAGGTACTGAAAAACCTATTTATACTAGAAAATTCAAATTTGGTAAAGATCTTCTCAGTGCCCGAAGTACTTTATAGTACCTATATTAAAAAAAGGCTTCCAAGGACTAATAGGCAGAAAGTTTGATATTGACATTGGATAGTCCTAGATGCGAATAGCATGCGCACTTATTTTATATTCAGGCCGCTTTCCAAAGTTATACCTTCTCCGAAGACTAGTGGTTACCTATGTCTTTGGCGATCTATATATAGGTACTGGGTTCGATTCCCACTCATTGCAAAACAATATTAGTACGTTTTCTGTTCAGTTTGCCATGGTCTTGGTGTTTATAAAATATAATATGTTTTTGTATCGTAGTTTCTGGCACACTGGCCTAGAGCTTAGTTTGTGACCACCATTTCATAAATTACAGGATCACCGAGTACCTATGTGAAACAAAAAAAAAACCATTGCCTTACAACGATGCAATGCTGCTAGCGTATACCTACCCTACCAAGTGGCGCCTCACACAGTGTTTTTTTTTTATTAATTTTTAGATTTAGTTTATTTTATTTTTCTAGGTTAATTTAGGTACTTTATAAATTGAATATGTTTTATAAATATATGTTTTTGAATGAGTAGAAAGTTGTCTTTAAAAATATTCTTAGGAAAACTGACATAGATTTATAACTTAAAAAAATATTTATTTAGTCGTAACTTCAATTATGGAAAGAAACATGTTTTTTACACATAAAAGAAGTGCAATCAAGTTTATGAAATGAAATAGGTACTTAAATTATTTGGACTTTAACATCTGGTTGTTTCTGTACCTACACCTAACAGCCCATCTGAGGCATAATGGTGTTAGTTTATGTTAAATGTGTCAACCAATATTTAGAATTAGGACGTTGTAAGCGACATCTATGATTGACATTCGACAGCGCTTGAGTATAATGAAACAGCATATCAGTTCAATAAATATCCGGCAGATGGAACTAGGGTACCTCGAGAACGTAAAGTATTAAATATAAAATTGTTGACGCGGTGCGGCTGGGTTTAAACACGTGGTGCGATTTTTATAGCGAGATGTAAATCTATAATCAAAATTAGTAACAAGGCACATGATTGGTACAATATCAGGCTTTGAAAAAAATCCATTAAACAATCTTAATTCATAAAAAACAGACTTATTGGATTCTTTAATACTATTTATTGTTGAATTATACGTATTACCTATTAACTTATTATTAGTAATATGATTAAAGGAATGAGCAAGAAGGAATCAAGACTTTCTTGAAAAAGTACCCTTAGAACCTACTTGCTGCGTTGCCACGTTGAATAGCTACACAGGACTTCGGATCCCCAGTCACTCCTTTAAGTATTTTACCTAAAGAAATAACAAAACTTTTTGTTCCTTTGACCAAGGACCCATTGCCTCAACTATAACGGAAAAAAAATGTATGAGTGTATGAATTGTAAATGTTGTTTTTTTCAACATATAGGCCTCAACAGCCAAAACCAGCGGCTGTGGTTGGAGGGAATATACCCTAAATATTGATGATGGCTAATTTTACTGAAAGGAAACATTACTTATGGGATTGTTTCTAATTGGGCTGATAGAGGGCGTGTGCTTGGCTGACCCTTCTATATGCAGAAAAATATTGAAGCCAACTCGAAATTTTAAGCAAAAATTAGATAATCAAGATGGCAGCCAGTACCCTTTGAGCTTAAAAAAAATAACTGGTCATATTAAGCTACGATGTTTTTGATATCGTTTTCATATTATACTTAAACAAAATTTTTTTTTTTTTTTAAGATATTAAGTTTACTACGAGAACATTTTTAATGTCGTTTTTGAATAAAGAAATGATGAACATTAACAATGTACATTATCCTTTTTTTTAAGTATGTAAAATATATATATATATGTATGTAATATGAAATAGTTTTATGATCAATTGGATTTTAATTTTAATCCACTTTTTAATTTCATAAGACTTGAAGATTCAACCTAAAATTGACTACACCTTTATATTCTTATACATAACATATTGAAAAAAGTTATCATGAAGTTTCATAGTAACTTTTATAAGTTACTAAAAAAATGAAAACATTCAAAAATGCACTTTTAATCTCAGACGAAATAACATGATCGAAACTTTTAATGTTTTACGCCATATAGTAGATTAGATTAGATGTTATTACATTTCAATACTTAGTATTGTCTCCTCAGGCTCTGACAGTTTTAAGCCATGACATGTTACTCTTGTACAACCCGAGGGTGTGCGGCCGGCCGGGCGCTATCCTGCATCGGCGCCGATCCTGCATGATAAGTGAAGTGTACATGCTACAGGCAACTTTACTTTCCAATCAAAATTTATCGATAAAAATATCTTAGTAGATATATACTCTGAGATGCTACAAGCATGGAAACTTAGATCTTAAATCGATTCAAAATTTTGTTCTGCCCGTGCAGCACCCGCCTGTCGGTTTTAAATAAAAAACGCAAATATATAGCTTCGTTGTGTGGCCGCTTTGAATTTCTACCTTTTGCTGTAAAACACACCTTTTGTGCAAGTTTAATGAACATTATAAGTATGGCCTCTCGGAGCCAGCCTTCATAATAAGTCTCGAGAGACGACACCCTATAAATGCGAACCTTAGAATCAAGCCTTTCTTTGTACTTTTCCACAAGCAAGAAGGTAATAACGTTGCCAGTCTTTGTACGCAGGTTAATATCCTTCTGACTAAATACGGATTCATGACTAGACTTGGATAAAATTTAATAATCCAAATCTTCAGTATTAAAATAGGTACATTGTGGAAAAAAGGCCGTTCTCCAACCACGGCCTTTTTTTTGGAATTTACCCTAAATATGGATGATGGCAAATTTTACTAAAAGGAAACATTCCTTTCTTTTCAAATATAATTAAAACTGCGATCACATTCGGAAGTTGTCCGACTGAAATCCGAAAAAAAATATCAACGGTGACTAAATGATCACTGTCACCATCAATGTCAAAAAAGCCATCAATTAAATCTCGTCGGGTGACTAATCAATACAAGTGTCTCCTAATACAGAAAATTGTGGTCCTCATCTAAGAATATGCCAAAATGTTTTAGGTTTCTTGATGATGATTAATTCAAACTTGCAATTCAAAGTCGAGGTAAAATACATCAGCTACAGGTTGTTGAACACTTTTTTTAATAGAACGTTGATTAGCCAAGATGTTTTCACTATAACCTTTTTAAATCCATCAGATATAAAGCGCTCCATTCGAGTACATTTAGATATAAAGGCTCTACCATGAGGTTGAGCATTGTAGCAACGTAACGTATTCGAATACGTATACGTAAGCAACAACCAATAGGTCCGCTTTATTTTTGGTAACAGGATTGAATAAAGCGATCCTATTGGTTATTGCTCACGTGTACGTATTCGAATACGTTACGTTGCTACAATGCGCCAACCCATGGTAGAGCCTCTGGAGACACTATTGAGACTTATTAGACGGTAACCATGTTCAATTTTGTGTGACCGCAGCGTGATTTCACTTCTGGGCCATTTATTATTTTCTGTGACGTGATTATTTAATGTAGTTAAGAGATCAACGACCTCAGCGTTTTTTCACTTCTGAAAAACCGTCAAGTGACCTAGTCATGGTTCGGTTTTATTCTGTGGGTTCAGAAGACTATTGCATCTAATTCTTGTCGAAGTAGATATTACCCTAAAAGGAGACTATCCTTTTAGGATAAGATAACATGATGAAGTAGCGAGGCTATTAAATTAGACTCGAAATGCGAATTCGCCCTTTGACACCGCCGGTGCTGCACCGCCCTTTTTGGATCCGCGCTTTTAATCCGTAAAGTTGTTACAATGCTGTTAAACAATGTATTGCTCGACCCCATTCATGGATTTTGTCGATCTGCTTTCCATCAAGTAGATACAAAGTTACATGCCGTGAAAAGTCCAGTAAATAGTTTGTGAGATGCATGTTAATTATCAGCTTTGTATAGATTAGCCCAGCATAGCCAAAACCTGTCCACTGTATTTTAATTAAGGACACAGCGTCTTTTTTTAATTGGTAATCGTGAAGTCTGTGTTCTCCATACAGAATGAGTTTTCCAGTATTACTCGAATACTGTTTGTCACAGAATTAAAATAATATTTTTGTCGGTCAGTGTAGGTATTAATTAATCTGGCTGTGTTGTATATATATAATTTTTCGAGAACTAAAGTCTCTCACAGCTTATAATAGCTGGAATTATAATTATCATCGGTCCATTCACCCGATGGAAAACGAAGATAAATATTTCTTCTCTATATTTTAGAGCAATTTTCTTAATTTATTCTTCAATAATTCTAATTGCAGTTGTATTTAGTTTATTCGACAAGAATTTAGATACTATTTTGGAAGTCTTTATTGCTGCTTGTTTTTGCATTATATCAATTCTAATTTCCGATGATAATTTTTCACAAAATTTTGATAATGTTTTCGAAATTATTCCTGTACAGCCAATAATTATGGGGATTACTGTAACATTACATTCATATAATCTTTTCATTTAATTCTTCAAAGGTTCATGCAACCATCCTTCCAACATTACAACTTATTAGCTGTTAGTTGAAATTCAATTATTATTTTTATGTTGGTAATTGTACGTGTAAAAATATTTCTGTTATCGGTAATAAATATTTTTGTATTATAATATTTTAAAAGGTATTATTCTGCTTCAAATATATATTTTTTTCGAGAATACTAGTCTCTCTCAGCTCCATAGCTGGATTTAATTATCATTGGTCCATCTACCCGATGGAAAACAACAATAATATTTTTAATTTTTTAATTATTATTTTAGAGCTTTTTCTCATTCTATTCTTCGCTATTACTATTTTCTTTTGAATTTTTGTTAATGTTGTTAGATAGAAATCTTAAGACTATTTTAGATGTATTTATTGCAGCTTGTTTTTGCATAATGTCTATTTTTATATCTGGGGATAGTAAATCACAAAATGTGTGCAATGTCTTTGCTATTATTCCTGTGCATCCACCATTTTGTTTGTAGTTAAAATTATGTTTTTTTAATAAATTCCAATATACAAATTTTATCAAATTATTATGCCTATGGATGTATAAATTATGTGCCAAAACCACACATCCTGAATGTTGAATTGTTTCATCTTTTTGTTTATACAGTCTGCATTTTCCATCTTTTTTGTATATATCTCTTTCTATTTGATTAGTTATGACTGCTTGATCTTGTATTGCGAATATGCTAAGTTATAAAATGGGAGGTATATGTTGACTTTTGAGATATGAAAATGAATTTATTTTGTTAATGTAAATATCATCTATAATTTTTCTAGGAACCTGTCCTCTTAATGGTTTTAGTCTCCATTTGTAATTTAGTATTTCGATTTCAGCTAATTTAAGTTTGTTAATAATATAAATAAATATAACTCACTTTCTTTTATTATACTATATTTGTCTTTTATATTTTCAAAAATGTATATTGTTTATATGTAGTTATCATCAGAATTTTCCAAATATATATTATATAATACTATTGTTCTTATATATAACAATTCTAAATGTAATTATCCACGACCACCATCTTCTAAATCCAAATATATTCTAGTATTGTCGGCATTCTTTTGGTGAATTTTATATATGGTTAAAATTTTCCTAGTTTTAATATCTATATCTTGTAAATTTGTCATAGTATAATTAATGACTCCAAAAGAGTATAAAATTACAGGCACTGCATAAGTATCAATTGCTTTAATTCAATTTCTAGAGTTTAATTTTGTTTTGCATATCTTTTTTATTCTATGTATATATTTATTTCTTATCTTAGATTTTACAATATTGTAGTAAATTTTTCCATGTTCTGCTATTCCTAAGTATTTGTAATTTTCATTTATTTGTAAGTCTTTCATAATTTGTCCATTTAGTAAATGCATACCGTCTCCATGTGTACATTTTCCATTTTTCATATGTAGTATATTAAATTTATCTATGCCAAATTCCATGTAAATTAAATGTTTGATATCGTCCATGTAAATTAAATGATTATAAGTAATTTTATTCCTTAATGTATATCCTTTTTTAGAATATGGTTCTAGTAAACTTGATAATGGATTTATTGTTAAACAAAATAAAAGAGGGGATAAAGTATCTCCTTGCGCGGACGGGCACGGTTTTTACCTTCATGGTCGGTAGTTATATATTTATCCGTATTTGCCATGAAGCTAAAAAAACGCGCCCGTAGCGGCGCGCGGACGGGCACGGTTTTTACCTTCATGGTATTTGCTGTCATTACAACTATCCATTTTTTCATTGCATCCGAAATAAAGTTAATAATGCTATTTGGAATTTTGTACATATCTAAACATTTATATAATATATATATATATAAGGAAGTACGTTTGTATGGACTTCAAGTTGACTACAGGAACCAGCCCCGTCCCCTAAAAGTGGAAGCCGCTTACTTTTGCCTCACCTCACATATGAATGAACCCATTCATAACGGTAAATAAATACTTTCACTACACACATACATATATATATATATATATATATATTTGAAGCAGAATAATAACTTTTAAAATATTATAATACAAAAATATTTATTACCCATAACAGAAATACTTTTACGTACAATTACCAACATAAAAATAATAATTGAATTTCAACTAACAGCTAATAAGTTGTAATGTTAGAAGTACGTTTGTATGGACTTCAAGTTGACTACAGGAACCAGCCCCGTCCCCTAAAAGTGGAAGCCGCTTACTTTTGCCTCACCTCACATATGAATGAACCCATTCATAACGGTAAATAAATACTTTCTTTACTTATTTTCATCATTAAAATAAAAGAAACATGGTAATTTCGGTTGTTTGTGAGCTCAACCTAAAAAAAATATTTATTATTTATATGTTACGTACATATACCGTAATCATAAATTAGTAGTTTTCATCGAGTTTATTTGATATCGGGAACGACATTGTTCATTAAAAGTTCATTATTTAATTTTTAACAGTAGAAAAACGTTAAAGAAGTATCTAAATGGAATAATTGTAGCTTCTTTAAGAAATTATTATACATTCCAGATTTTCTTGAGTGGCATATAATACCGCCAATCGAATGGCATTTCAACAATGGGGACTTCCTTATCATCCCCGGGCCCTTAGAGAATATTTGACCATTCCATCTATGAAATCGCCATAAGTCAAATTAATATGGATTATGACAGTTTTCAGTGGGCCCTCTGGGCGTGACGTTACCTATCAACTGTCAAAATCCATACTTTTTGACTGAAAGCGATTCCATCGATGGAATAGAATGGTTTTTGTATAAGGTCCCTGCGACCACATTCTGTTTCTTATAACGTGATCGTTAGATTGTCAATATAACGATTTCCGCTATTATCGCGCTCTCCTCCAATCAGATCCTCCCATACAGATTGCTTATAATAACTTTTGTTTTCGAGTTTGTATGGCGGCGGCCATGATTATTGTGAAAAATGTTGTTGCACAAAAGCTTAATACTATTGTACATAGGCCAGCTTAATGACTTAGGCATTATCTACCAGCTAGGCTTTGGGAGATTGGCCAATAACGGGCAGAGTGCTAATTAATGCAAACACATTAATATATAATGCCTGTGTTCTCACGTTTGTAAAGGCGATTTTAGGGTATTATTCCGATTATTAATCTCAAAGCCGCCATCTTGAAATACACGAGTTCTTCGCCAGTTTGGAGCATTGGAGTTCAATTTGGGGATTTCAGGAACTTGTTTTCCGGAATTCCTCCACAAGGTCGATTTGATTTTAGAGGATTTCCGGAATAATCAATTTTAGGCATTGGGGCGGCTCTCTATATATCTTCATGGTTAAAACTAAATACCATCGGCGAAATGAGGACGGGTTAAAGCGTCCACTGGATATCTGGTAATATACGTAGTGGCCAAGTTGGTTAGACCTTGGACTTAAAAAACACTAAGGTCCCTGGTTCGAATCCCGATGTGTACCAATGAGTTTTAATAAAAAAATGTATCTACATTTGTTTGACAACACCACTATAGTGCCTTGGAGAGCACGTTAAGCTGTCAGTCCCGGTTTCACTATACCAACTTGTGAAACTGTTTATAGATAGGTTATTGAGTCCAATCAAAAAACATCGCGACGAGCTAGCCACTTGTTCGATGTAGACTCACACCATCGGCTACGATGAGATGGGATTAAACCCCTCCGCTGGGTACCCTGGGGCCGTCTATGCGGTCTCGGGCGCCGCGCCGTAAGGCACCTGTGATGATATGTATGTATGGATATCCTGGGGCCGTTCTCGGGCTTTCTTAAATAGCTGGCGCTGTTTATTTTCTGTGGTTCTCGTGTTAAGGCGTGTTTAGCACGTAGGGCACTTTCCTATTGTATACTTCTTAATAAAGTTCCATTAGCCAGAGTTTCTAAAATATTGTCCAAATTCATTTTGGTCCCTACTATAGTAGTTTTAGGTAAAATGCGATAGCGGACCAGAAAGAATTTCGTACAATGACCCGACATTCAATTGTCTCTTGAGTCGGCAGTAAATTAGTACATCGAGATCATGTAGGTAGTGTCGGTCATTGAACGACAATCTTCTGCTCTGCGTCTGCACTTTAGTGTATTACGAAAGTGTAAGGAAGTTTGACAAGAAAATAAAACAATTTATTTGGATAGATAGATTTTTATTTGAAAACTAGAAGAGACTATAAAGATGATTCCATTACAATATGGGATTACCCATTTACTACTAAGTTATTCGTATTCCAGGCAGTGTATTTTGCCTCGAAAATGGAGTACATTTTCTAAGGTTGGCAGTGAATTCTCAAAGCACTCTTCTAGTCAAAGTTTTTAGGAGGTAAATAAGTAAATAAAAAAATCAACTGACATTTAAATTAGGATAATAAAGAAAATTACACAATAATGCACCTTAAAACTTAATTAAATAATGTTCTTAAAACTAAAGTTTATTATATAATTTAAATTAATTGTGACATCTTATATATAATAATATTAAATAATAAGACTACTATAAAATAAAGTCTGGTTTGGAAATTTGTTTTGCAGTATAAATTCGTAAAACCAAAAAATCTTAAAGCCATTTTAGATACTAAATAATACATAAATAAGTGTTCATTACAAATTTATGAAATTTTATTTTGAAAAATCAAAATTAAGGACTTTTTTGGATAAATTTATAGCACAATATTTGTATTAAAATTAAGTTAATTATAAATATACCTAAAATATAAACCTATAATGAAACAAATAATTTCCTTATTTAATAAAAAATCTTCATAAATTGTAAAAGTTGTGATATAATTTAGTCTTTTTTATTTCTTTAATAAAAAAACACGATTTAATAATAATACACTGTTTATTCGAGTATGTTAAAAATTTATTTTGATATGTCCAGGTACTTCATCCGCAAAAATGTTGGTAAAAATTGGCATTTATAAATTTCGTAAATTATTTAACAAATCTACTGTTGTATATTCTTATATTAAAATGTTTTATTAATAATTAATTAATTATAATTAAATATGTTTTCGTTGAAATAATAATAGGCGATTACAGGAAATTCAAATTGATTCCTAACAATGGCGCCAATTGTTTTGTATCAATTTCAATTTACAACATCGAAGTATTTGAAAATAATTATTACTAAATAATTCAAGGAATAAAATAAAACAGAATTTTATCTGTTATTACTTATTATTTGTAAATTAAAAAGAATATTAATTAATGATTGGAAAATATTGTTTAATATTATATTAAATACCGCAAAAACTTGCTACGATTTATTTAATGGCATTTTATATGTTATATAAAAGTAAATATTACATTAAATTAAGTATTTTAAAATCCTTGTAGAATAAAATATAATATTAATAGATAATAAATTAGTCAAAAAAATTAATAAAAGTATTTAAATGATGTCTTGGAATCTAAATATTAAATTAAGTCGTTAAAAAAACCTATCGAAATAAATAAAAAAATATTGTGATTAAAAATCATGATTAAAAAAAATAAAAATACAAATTAAATTATATGAAAAGAGCCATAGAGGAATGTTGTACTACTAACTACTGGGGAGTGGGGCACTACTTAACAACATGTTTGTTGTTCTTCGCTTACTTCTTAGCAGCGGGTTTGGGCGCCGGGATCTGTAAAAAAAAAATATATACATAGACGAACAAAATACTAATTATAATTGAATAACTCTGTTTTCGAGTTCAATCGTTAAAAACGATTTTTTGTTTGATTATATTTATTTATTAATATAGGCTTATCTACATCATATTTACCATGAAGCTAAAAAAACGTGCCCTATAGAGCGGCGCGGGCGCGCGGACGGGCACGTTTTTTACCTTCATGATATTTACACATTAACTTATAATTAAGATATTTGATTGTTTATATAAATATGGTATTTACAGAGAAGCACTACCTGTATTATTTTATTTATTTATTTATATACCTATTATTTATTATACATATGTTTATATTATTATTATTTAAGATCAATCTTATAGACATATTATTATGATTATATATTTGCTTTTAAACGTCATATAAGTTGAAATAGCTAAAATTTTACACAGTGGTAATTATTATTTTATATGTATGTTTGATAATAAAATAATATACTCATTATGGTATTATTAAATCAAATAATTATTTTATTAATGGGAAATAATGGGTATAACATTACACATTTCTTATAATTATTAAAAGTAAATACAAAGTGCTTAAAACTTTTTAATGCATAATTTATTTATTTTTTCGATCAGAAATAAATTCTTGCATAGGCTTTGGTTACTTTAACAGTATATGTCTATAATAGCTAAAATAACCCTGGGTTCAATCATTACTTCTTCCTAATGTACCATACTCAAGTAGAGGACACAACATACATGTTGTGTTTACGTTGTGTAGAGTATAGAGATCTACACACGAACTTCTTAATAAAATGGAACGAATACACAACGCATGCATCAGATTAATATTATATCTGCGCAAATATGATCATATCACTCTATATAGGAACAAACTAAAATGTTTGAAGATTCGCGGTCGATGGGACAGTAGGGTTCTCTGCTTGCTATACTTCCTATTGAGCCAACCTAACACACCTAAATACCTTAAGGACTGTTTTCTATTGGTTCGCATCACGATAGAGTTCTTGGTTCTGAATTTAACTCCACCCTTTTTATTCCTTCGCATTTCTACTTTTGTCCCCAAATCTTTATCAGTTGTCGCTGCAAGAGGTTAGAATGATTTGGCGGTGGCCTTGGTACTCTATTCGTCCGATAAGTTTTAAAAAAAAAGTAGTAGGTACTTACAGTGGCGCGCTGATCATCCAGGCGGCCTGACTGGGCCTGGAAGAGGAAGTTAAAGAACGCCTCATCCGGGTCAGCCTTGGGCTCTTTCTTGCGAGGCACCTCAGCCTTGGCCACAGCCACGGCTCTGTCCGAGGCACCAGGCCCCCCAGCGCCGCCCGAGGCCCCAGCTCCCCCGACTCCGCCCGAGGCCCCAGCCCCCCCGACTCCGCCCGAGGCCCCAGCCCCCCCGACTCCGCCCGAGGCCCCAGCCCCCCCGACTCCGCCCGAGGCCCCAGCGCCCCCGACTCCGCCCGAGGCCTCAGTCCCCCCGTCTCTTCCCGAGAAACCAGGCCCCCCAGCTCCGCCAGAGGCACCAGACCCCCCGGAAGTGCCCGAGGCATCAGATCCCCCAGAAGCGACCGAGGCCCCAGTTGCTGCAGAGGCTCCAGAGGCTCCAGCAACAGAAAGGGAAGAATCCCCAGTCGGTACGGCTTTGGGCTCCACGGCAAATTCACGGAACAGAGGTGGCAGCTCCGCGCGCTGGTCCTCGATACGGGTGCCCTAATAATAAATATATTATGTTAAGTTATATAATAAAAAAATATATAGAAAGCTGTATCTGCTTTTAAAATGGTAGCAAACAAATCTCACGAGAACATTAATGGTAACGTGCCAAAGATATGGTAGGTATTACAAAAATCATGATTTATCTAGTTTAATAAATTGATGATAATAACATATTACACAAATAATAAAACCATTTGCCTAAGATTTATTTTAGAACTTAACTTAACCTTATAAAATAAAAGATAAAATTACTGAATTATCGTATTAGAATTTCAAGCTTATATGAATAACTTAAAACATAGCCTGAAATATTTTTTTAGTTTTAACTTAAATCTTTTTTTAATTTAAATATTACGATATAGTTAGAATTCAGGAAACTATTACATCCATTTCTTGTTGAGATAATAATCTCCTTTAGGGCGTGTTTACGATAAAGCAGTGAAGACTCGTAATTCTGTTTGTCGACGCCCATTTCGTAACCGCATAGTGGGGGCGATAAATGTTGTTAAATAGCAGTATATATCGACCCCATTAATAGACTTTGCATTAATGGTCTACTTATCAAAGGTAGAAAGAGCTTTAGTTTCAAAAAAAATTAAGACTTAACAAAAACTGTAATATACTCATAAATAGCAACTACCTGGATACGGGCAATCATATCCATGAAGTCGTCTGAAGGAATAGTCCTGGTACCCATTCCCGGGAGAGATCCAGGAAGAGAAGCCGCCTTGCTAACACGTTGGAGGAATTCTTCCTTGTTATCAGCCCCATAGGTAACCAACAGGGCACTCTCATCGGCTTTTTGGCTAGTTCCAGCCAAATTCTCCTTGGTTTCGGCGTTCTCAACTTTTACGCGCTCATATTGTAAAGCGCAAATGAGATTGACCATTTCCACCTTATTCCTGTGGAAAACAAATGCTTTTTAAAATTGTGGTTAGGGAAGGTAGCATAGGAAATAGCAAAAGGTACCGAGTCAAGCGAAAAACCAGACCTTAGGTCAGATTTTTTAATCTGCAGATAAAGTTATTCGACAGTTAGCTTGCATAGAGAATTTGACAGATCTTCATGAAAATTATCTCTTGAATAACTTGTATGGAGAACTGTCAAATGTATTCTTCCTCCATACAATTTATCTGTTAAATAACTTAATCTGGCGATTGAAAAATCTGCCCTAAATCAATTGTATATCAAAGTTTAAAATTTGGCACATTTGGCACGCAACTTTGATATGGCGTTGTTATACAATTTATATAAACGGCATATGAAATATTTTTAGTCCGTAATGGGAGTTATTTTCAGTTGTCACTACTGGTTCCGTTCCTACTAGCGGCAAATGGGAAAAAAAATCCAAGTTCTTGCTAGTAGTGGCTAAAATTAATTAAGATAAAGTCTAGTTTAATGTTTTGCATTTTTTTAACAGAATAATCGGACTAAATAAAATAAAAAAAATATAGTGTAATGAAAAATAAAACATATTTTCAAGAAACATGATAGGTATCTAAAAGGTTTTGTTACGCGAAAAAATTATCAGCTTACCAACAAATTGGAGTGCAAAATATTTAAATTATTAAACGTAACGTATAGTTAATGGAAGTGAAGTGTAGTGAGTAAAGTGTAGATTTGGGTTTTAGGAACTGTAGTAGAGAAGAACAAATTAATGTATTCTAAAATGGAGTGAAGTGAACTCAAGCAAGAAAATGAAACAAAATATAGCTGAGTGGGGTGAAGTAAAGGAAGGAGTGTAATAAAAGGAACTAAATAAATTAAAGTGAAGTGGAGGTGAGTTATAGTGTATTTGATGGTTGTATGAAGTGTAGTGTAGTAGAACAAATTGAAAAGTTTTAAAGTGAAATGAACTGAAGTAAGGAAATGAAATATAATTATTTTAGAAATCGTGGGTTCGATTCCTACTAATGGTATACAATATTAGTACGATTATCTATACAGTTCCTTATGGTGTAACTAGGTGTTTATAAAATATAATGTATCTTAATATCAAAATATTGATTAGTATCGTTTTTACTATATATAACACATCTTATAAATAGGGACTACTTTGTGGCTACAACATATGTAAGAAAACATACAAATAAGTACATATTAAATTGTACATAAAGTAAAAATTGTTACACAGAAATGTACATACATACATATCATCACGGGTGCCTTACGGCGCCCGAGACTAGACGGCCCCAGGGTACCCAGCGGAGGGGTTTTTAATCCCACCTCGTAGTAGTCGATGGTATGAGTCTACACCGAACAAGTGTCTAGCTCGTCGCGATGTTTTTGAATAGACCCAATAACCCATCTATAACAGTTTCACAAGTTGGTATAGTGAAACCGGGACCGACAGCTTAACGTGCTCTCCGAGGCACTATAGTGGTATTGTCAAACAAATGTACATACATTTTTTAATTAAAAACTCATTGGTGCAGACCGGTTACCGAACCAGAGACCTAAGTGTTTTTAAATCCAAGGTTTAACCAACTCGGCCACCACGTATATACACATATAAATGTATTTAAATAGAAGAGAGATAACAGTGCACGGAGAATAGACCGTAGGTAATTAATAGTTAAACGAGGTAATATTTTACTAGAGCGTTCTAAGAAGGCGTTAATTGGAAGTTGAGCTTAATTTAGAAGAGAATATATCGCGAAGTTGTTAACTAATTTAATTATATATTTTATTTATAAATATATAGAGCATGTAGTCTCTAAAATTTGTTCGCCTCGGTGGCGATGGATTTAAATGACAGATAAGAAACAAGCTAACCACCTAGTTTGCACTATTTATTTTTTATCACGTCAGGTCTCTTACGGAGTAGTAGATACAACCTTTCCACTTGTCTCTACCTACATACCCCTTCTGCCTCGTCCACAGACATAATTCTTCCCTTATTTGCACGCCGATTTCGGAAACTTTCAGTTGCACTGTTTTTAAAACTTTACCTTTCAATTTATTTGTCCAGTTTCTATTTTCATTATCCAATTTCTATTTTTCGATTACCATCATATATCAACATGTCTTGCTAAGGAATGAATTCAAGGAATTCCCAGTTGAATAGTAATCAATTCCTGGCGATACATTGCAGATAGCAGCTAAGTGCTGAACATAAAATTAGAATTTCAGCATTTTACGCCTGTTGCGTGTGAACGGACCCTCATTTTCAGTGTTAAAGTTAATGTTACGCACCGATTGGGGGTTGAAGTGATTGTATATTGCGATAGGTCAGCTAGACAATTACATGTCATTTATGCCGTATCAGTTGGTAAGATTATGGAAAGGAAATTTTGTAAGTAATTGCACAAAAATGGTTCTAACATAAATTATGTAAGTGCAAAATAATAAAAAATATGCCCAAATAAAATCATAGTTATGGTCTTTAAGATATTCATAGTTAATAAATCCGGTCTTCTATTTTTTTTCTATTTAGTTGAGAGAAAAAGTGACAAGGAAAAAAAAAATTCATAACATAATTGAACTGAGTAATAATCTGAAAATATTCATTTTCATTAATAAAACTCCACATGAAAAGGTCAATTTTTACTGGCAAACAATTTTCAATGTTAACCAATTTACAATAGCAAACATTTTTTGACAACTTTAAGTCATTGAAGTGATATAAAATTCTACGTAAATTAATTATAAATTTGTAAATTTTGCCGATACTGCGAAAATTTGGCGATGACGTAAATGGTGTCCTAGAATGTTTTTTCCTATTTTATACGATAGATTCTTTTCATGAGTGTTTTTTACGTAAATTAATTATAAAATTGTAAATTTTGCCGATACTGCGAAAATTTGGCGATGACGTAAATGGTGTCCCAGAATGTTATAGTTTTAAATACAAACATGTATAGAATCTACATATAAACAAGTATAACCGTTAAAAAAATGTTTCGTGAGATTTTTTGTTTTATGCACAAATTGATATTGACTTAGGTACAGTTATAATCTATAATAGATCAAAGTACGTTACGTTTTAGTTTAGTTTTACTCTGGATTAGACCCGGGTGTACGTGGGTTCTATTCTCATTTTAGAAATAAATAAATTATGATTCATTTAGATTTTAGATATGTATTTCGTATTTTAGATATGTAAATTGGTGTAATTATATAATGATTTTTTATTAGGGCGTACGATTGAATTTGCGTATGTAAAAGTGTTAAACAATTAGTGTAAAATTTTTAGCCATATTTTTGATGAAAGTTTTTGAAATTTAATTATTAGAAAAAAATGGCAATATAATTTTTCTAGTTAAATTATTCCCTGTGTTTCAAATAAGTATCCCCTTACTCGACGTAATAATTGGAAATACCTAGACGGTTCCACAAGGGGTTGATAAATTATTCAAGGATATTTATGTAAAATTATAATACCAATATGTATGACATTTCACAATATTGCCTCTAGGGCTGAAATTCCAGACTAGCTATACCAAAAAACGTACTATATATAATACTTTCAATGAGTAGAAATCAAATACAAGACCTCTGGATATAACGACGTAACCACTAGACAAAGGAGCCGGTCAAGTAATTAATATTAGCTACATAATTTCCATTTATTAATAAAAATATTCATTGACATAATCGGTTACAATTAGGATTTTACTCTTATAGAATATGAATTATATAATATTAATATTCTATAATTAACAAGATGAAACGAAGAAGTTGGTAAAATGTCACGTCACGGTAATAAACACTTAGGTCCCTGGTTCAAACCCCGGTGTACCAATGAGTTTTTAATCTAAAAATGCATGTACATTTATTCAACAAAACTACTATAGTGCCTCGGAGAGCACGTTAAGCTGTCGGTCCCAGTTTCACTATACCAACTTGTGAAACTGTTTATAAATAGGTTATAGAGTATATCCAAACACCGCGACGAGCTAGCCACTTGTTCAGTGTTGACTCGTACTATCGGCTACAACGAGGTGGGATTGAAAACCCCTCCGCTGAGGGGTTTTCAATCCCACCTCGTTGTATCATGTCTTATAAGTTTAGAGGTAAAATCATAATTATTACGGATTCATTTAGTAAGTTAATAATCATAAAAAATAGATTATACGATAGGTCAAGTGACCTAGCCATGTTTCAGTTTTCAGATGAATATTGCATCGATTTCTTTTCAAAGTGTTAGTCTTCTTTCAGGGTGCGGTTATGAAATAGGTGGTTAAATTGAAGATATGGCAGCAAGTATATTAAAATTTACCCGTAATTAAATTCGCCTTTGTCGTCGTCCATTTTTTAATGGCATCATTTAGCCGGCATAGTGGAAGCGATCAATGTTGTTTAAGAACAATTATTAATGGACTGGAGTTTATAGGTCTGCTCACCACCGGGTAGATATATGGTCACATGTAGTGCTCCAATAAAAAAAACAACGATAGGTCAGCAATTAATTTTGGTGGTGCTGAAACCTATACGCTATATGCGCTTTATTATATGTTATTCTTCTCCGGGTTAAATTATAGACCACTGAATTAAAGTTAAAACGCTTTTTGCGGATCCGACGGGTCATTGGTGTTTTCTGTTTGTAAAAAAGTAGTATGTAGATATTTGGACGAACAAGTGACGGTCATTTCTCACTGCCCGCCTACCCCGTAATGGAACTGGCGTAAAAAAAATGTCTTTTGTATTTTGAGTAAGAAAAAATAGATAAGAAATGGTTTTATTTCCAACTATTGTATTAGTATATGATAAATATAAATAAATAAAATAAATTTCATCACGGATGCTTTACGACGCCCGAGACCGCCTAGACGGCCTCAATATACCCAGCGGTCGGTCGGGTCTTTCGTCTTTTCGTTTTACGTCGTCGTAGCCGATGGTATGAGTCTACACCGAACAAGTGGCTAGTTTGTCTAGTTCTTCAAAAAGTTGACACTATAGTGGCGTTGTTGAACATAATAAAAATATATTATGTTTAATATTATATTATATATTTATTATTATATTATAAATATAACCGAATGATTTTATTTACTTTTAACAAATATTATATTAACAACATAAAATTGTAACATTAATTCCTAAAAAACTGGCTATTTTTTATAATAAATTTATTTTATTTATAAGTACATATACACATTACTTTAAATAAGTACATATTTTTAAATATACTTATGTACGAGGAATCATTCAAATATTAAGTATTCCATTTATATTTTTTATAAATTAATATTTTCAGAAATAACTATATTTATTTTTTTTAAAATGTATAATTAATAATAAAAAAGTCTTACGGCAATTGGAGTTCAGCGAAGGCATCTCTCACAGCCACAATTTCAACCGCCGAGATGTTCATCTTAGTTATAATAAGTCTGTTATTATACAGGTTTTTGAACAATATAGGCATGATTACCGAATAGTCAAAATCCGACATGACTACGATTCGCGACTACGAGAGGGTACTCAGAGAAAACCGTTGAGACTACAGAGGCTACGTACCGCTGCAAGGTTCCCAATGCACTTGCCTCGGCCACGGCTCTCTCCCGGTTATATACTTTTACGGAACTGTATGCGCAGTTGATTCGCGTCGCCTACACACACCGATAACCCTTCATATTGATTCGAATATAACTTTACTTACGGGAATTTGTACTATAAAGTAAGAACATGAAAGTGAGTTTTGGAGTGGCACTTGGAGGTGATATTCCGGGAATTTTGAAGCGCGAAATTTGAATTTTCGGACAAAGGATCGCCATTTATATTTGTATTAATGTGTTTATGATGTTAAAAATTAAATTTCGGGATTTGTTAATTGTGAATTGCAAAATTTTTCAATCGGTCAAAGTTTAAAATTATATTCTAGATTACATAAATGTAATATTAAATTAAAAAAAAAACTTAAGAATAATTAAATTCATTTGAACTCCCTGCATAGACCCCCCGGGGGGGTAGCAACAGGATTTATTCCCCATTAGTTGCTGGGGGATTTAACTTCCTATAATTAAGTAATATTTTTTTACTGTAACATATGATTAAAAAACATTAATATTTTATATCATTAGTTGGCTTCATGACATGCCCTAAGAAAATTAAAGCTGCTCTTAGTCAGAATTTCGCGTATTTTATCACGGACCTAGTTTAGTGACTTCAGTGGAACATTGCATCGGTATTTATTTATTTATAAAGCACCAAAACAAATAACAACCAAATACAGTTTGTTTACACAGTTAAAATAGCTTAGCCTAAATTGTCATCCAAAATATGTGTACGTGTACACATCATTTATTATTTTAATTTACCTCTTCTGCTTTTCTGTTTTGTTTCTATATATTATTCATATCCTTCTAAAAAGGTTTACCAAAATCTTTCAACGGTTTCGCTGTGTTTCGCCCACATAAAAAAATTTAGCATGTAAAATTACAGGACTGTTACATTCGCGGTATTGAAAGCCTAACGACGTCGTCTGACTGCGCATCAACAAAGAAAGGAGTTGGGTAGGTCGTGGCCTCCGAGACCATCGCTTCGACACTTAAGGTCAATGTACGTTGGAGTTTCCTACGATTTTGGGCGAAACATTAATTAATTTTTTGAGGGTTTCAAACGTTTTAGGTTTTAGGAAGGTTAAGCATAAAGTTTAAGCTATTATTTTACGTTTACATCGTAAGGGCTATTATTAGTAACGTTTATAAATAATCTAATTGAGCCTTTAATAAATAGAAATTATTAAAAACTTAATTTTTGCTTTACAACACAACTATAAAATTACAAATACAATTACTATTTTACCTACATCGTAAATCAGTACATCCATTAATTTATCATTTTATCTGTATTTAATTAACGTATGCAATAATTTTCAACCAGGAGTGTGTTGAGTAGCAACTAACAGGTAATCAGCTCAGCTTAAGCTACATCATGCTAGGATGAAGCACTGCATTTCAAATGAATCCTGTGTTAGAGTTATACAGAATAACTCAAACAATGTTTACTTAATCACATTTTTTTTAATGTAACAATTTCACAGGGGACGAAAAATATTTACATAAAGATATACAACTAATATTAACTAAATCTACTACTATATCTACTAATCTTAAAGGTTAGCTGGTCAATAATGCCTAAGGCATCAAGTTCGCCTTAGTACCTTTGGTTTCGGATAAACTACTTGACGGATTAAATAACATGGGCTTATTTTATTGCCGATACGATTTCTTTTAAATTAACTTGCGAGGTACAGCTAGTATTAAATAAATAAATAGACTTAAGATACCATAGACCACGACTAGTGTACTAGGTATAAATAAAACCCACATCTGGGCACAAACCGACTAGTCGGTTTCGGGCGCCGTAAGGCACCTGTGATGGTACTTTTTAAATATAATATTTCCCAAAAAAATACCCCAGTATTGAGGCTAACAAATCAAAAAAAAAACAGTATGGTCTAGCCATTTCCGAGTTTTTTCGAGACTACGCATGGCAATTAATTATGTAGAAGATAATTAAGAATCAATAGACTTTTAATTACACCGTAATATTTTTTTTTACATTTTAGAGTCTTTGAAGTCGTTTCTAAAGCTTTTTACTCTTTTCTTTAAAGGTGGAAACTCTATAAATGTTAAAACTTATTAAACTTGCATAAACTTCATAAACAAGTAAGCATCAATTTACTACTGAAATGCTCGAGACGTCGCGTCAAATGAAAACTTGTTTCAGTTAAAGTCTTTGTCAAAGCGTCGTACTACATTTCAGGAATAACTTTCAAAACTTCGAGTAAATTATTTCCATGTTGTTGTTTATTAACCTTAGACATGTCTGTAGAATATTGTGGGTCAGAAAGACCTCATTTTTATTATAAATATTCATTACATTACACACGATGGATATTTATATACTACAGCTTTGGGTCAGTGACTGATAAAAAATAATAAATAAATGACTAAACGAAGAAATATATTTAAATTTCCTAAAAGACCAAGAAATGGAATAGAATGGAACGGAATAGAACAGAATAGAATAGATTTTTTATACAATCAAATAACCAATATAATTTATAAAATACAACTTCCAACATTAACAACTTTTTGCAACATTGGCAACTTTTTGCAACATGTTTCATTGTTGCTCCGCTCCTATTGTCCTCAACTGGGTGTTATATACACTATAGCCTTCCTCGATACATGGGCTAACCAACACAAAAATAATTTTCCAACTCGACCTAGTAGTTCCTGAGATTAGCGCGATCAACCAAACAAACCAACAAACTCTTCGTCTTTATTATTTTAGGCATATGTGTCCCTAGTTACTTCTTTAATGGTTATTCTATCCTCCATTTCCTTTCTTTGTGTTTCCATCAACCATCAAAGTGTATTAAGATATATATACTTGATATTGTATACCTACCGCATTGAAAGAAAATTTTATTGGAAAAGTTGCTTTAAAATTTTTGGAGGCAATAAACTTTACAATAGTTGTATCAGTATTAAATGTAAACATCTGGTCGAGTTTCGAGCTTGACCCTAGAGAATTTCCCGAGAATACCTGCAACTACAATATAGAAACATTTTCATAACTACGAAGTATTTAAGGCGCTGAGAGAGCATAAAGACTTAAATATTTTAACAGACCGGTCAAAACACTTAGCACTTATAATATAGATCGGTTGGTAAATAATTTTTGCGATTATAAAAATGTCTAATGACAAGGTACACCCATATGAAAAAAAAAAGTGAAAATATGTACAAGATTACATTTAATGACAACTTATTGTAGCTACTGTGATTGCTTAATAATATAATAATATCACCCTCAAAAAGTTTTAAATCATGTAAATATCATAAAAATATTTCATCTGATCTTTACAAGTTTTGAAATAATATAGAAAGAAGGCTACAACCAGCTAAGGGTTATTTTCGCTACCAAGACCAATTGCCGTGCATACAATTTGAAGTGCTATTGTTGCCACTTTGAACATCGTATCTATTTCCGGAACGAATAATGGCGGACGTACTTAGATATCCTACAAGACTATGTAACCAACCTAATCTCGTTTTTTATCTTTTTTTTTAAGACATATGGCTCTGGTCACAAAATAAGCATTGCACAAGCACAAGGACTTGTCAAACTTGTTTAGACTTATTATGACTTTCGAAGTGGTTTAACACAAAAACAGTGTGTTGATCGGATGCTTTCTGCATTTTGTGATGAAGCCCCATCCAAAACCACAATTTATCGCTGGTTTGCTGAATTTCAACGTGGACGTGTCAAGCTCAGTGATGATCCCCGTCAAGGTCGTCCAAAAACTGCAGTCACCCAAGAAAACGTTGATGCTGTGCGTAAGCTGATTGTGGAAGATCGACATGTGACATACCGCGAAATTCAGGCAACTTTAGACATTGGCATGAGTCAAATACAAATAATCTTGCATGAACAATTAGGTGTAAAAAAGTTGTTTTCCCGATGGATACCGCATTCTCTCTGTGAATGGTATGCTAGCATTTGTTTGCCACAGGTCGTTTCTGAACTCCGTAAAGAGAACTGCAATCGCCGCATCATCCTCCATCACGACAATGCGAGTTCTCACACCGTGCACAGAACAAAAGAGTTTTTGGAGCAAGAAAACATAGAATTATTAGACCATCCGCCGTACAGCCCCGACCTAAGCCCTAATGATTTCTATACTTTCCCTAAAATAAAGAATAAATTGCGTGGTCAGAGATTTTCATCACCTGAAGAAGCTGTGGACGCCTACAAAACGGCCATTTTGGAGACCCCAACTTCCGAATGGAATGGTTGCTTCAATGATTGGTTCCATCGTATGGAAAATGTGTCAAATTTCGCGGAGAATACTTCGAAAAGCAATAAATACATTTTTAAATAGTAATGTTGTGTCACTTCCTTGATTCCCGAAATTTTCAGTGCCGCCCACGTATTGGTACCAAAAACAATGGCATACTACATTTTATATGTTATAAACACCCAGACCATGACAAACTGTACAGAAAATATACTTTTTTTAACACTTAAAAAGTAAAATGAGAAGTATCGAACCCACGACCTTCGGATACATCGCCAAAGGCGCAACTACTAGTCTACGGAGCCGTCGTCGTAGCATTTGAAAATAGATTTTAAATAAATTCATCGTATTTACATGTACCTTAAAAAAACTCAAAATGAAACTCAATGAAGGTACGTATTTATTAATTTTCCCTTACCTGGAAGCGCTTCCTGTACTTTATTTTGCAACATAAATTTCTTTTAAGATATGCAACGAGGCATATTACCGAGCAGTCTCCCTCCCGTACATACAGGATGCACAGGAAGCGCTATTCACTGCAAATTATAAATTAATAATAACATTCCTTTCGTACAGATGTAAGGTAAACTTTAATAAAATAGCACAGCCTGGAAATGTGTGGAAACAAGAAATTATAGAAATATTAAGAGATATTGGATTATTTATTATTTACGTATGATTTTCAAGCAAATTGTTTTGTAGGAAATAGAAATGTACGAGAAATAGACCTGACATTTTCTCATAATAGGACTGACATTTGCATACTTCAATTGAAGCGATATTATTATGAATATCGTTGTCATGATTTTTATAAGTATTCGACTGTAAAACGAACATGTTATTTTTTATAAAAGAAGTGAATCCTATGACAAATCTTATCGTAAGGCACAATATGAAAAAAAAAGGGAGTGGCTTAGATAAATGGTCTTTGAAAAGAAATTAAGTGCCCTTCTAAAAGAGACCTCTGAAGTTCTTCTGTCCGGACTAACAGTAAAACGAGGTAATGGTGCCAGTGTTGTGTACTAAGTGCCCTTCTAAAAGAGACCTCTGAAGTTCTTCTGTCCGGACTAATAGTAAAACGAGGTAATGCTGCCAGTGTTGTGTACTTTCGGGTTGGGATGGGGTTTGGATATGGCGGACATGGGAAATTATTTTTTTTGCTTTTTTTTTTGTTTGTGTTAGAATACGGAGGTATAAATGAGATAAAATTTAAAATTATGGCCAAATTCGTATGATGTATGAACAAAATAATGTACTACAAATTTACAGATTTAGAGAACACTTTAATATCTACAAAAAGTTTGCGATACCATAACAAACATATATGAAAAATTTATAGAAATGCCAGTAGAAACTAGACCACGTTATTAGTACCTTGGTATTAATCCTTATCCAAATAAACTTTGAATTCAAGGTTGTTTCAGTACCTAAGTCAAATTCAAAGTCAAAAATATTTATTTCATGTAAACCTTTACAGGCATTTATGAAAAGTCAAAAAAAAAGAAGTATATATAAGGTCCTGTGTGCACTTGGCCAGGTCGCCAAGTGTATATTATTATATATTACTATTTGAATTATTAAAATCGGACATTGCAATCAAAATATCTTGTTTGGTATTTTAACGGCCTATTCTTTTTCTATGCATTATACGTATTTAAATTATTACACTAGGAACACTGCTCTCACAAACATATTCCTTCCCTTTTCCTCCAAAAACTACTGACTCGCGATGGAATGCGTACGCGCACTGATAGTATTAACATTAATATACACACACAAGGTAGTTTTTTTGAAGGTTTTACGTAGATTGAGAGCTGTTCGAACGATTGAACGTGTTCGTGGTTTTTTGTTCGTACCGAGCTCCGAGCGAGACGCGTCGTAAGCCGCAAGTCACGTAGTCGGCGACACATACTAGCCGGTGCTATTTAATTAATGTTAATACAAACTATTAAAAAGAAAAAAGGTGAGGAAGACCGTGTCAGCTAGCTTCTCAGGAATACTCATATAATTCACTGCCAGAGCTAGAGGCCAGTAGTTCCCTTTAGCAACCAGATCTCATGAATTAAAAAAAAACAACAAGTGCAAAAATATGTTTTTTAATAACCATATTATTTTAGTGTAACCATAATATTAATTTAAAGAAAATGTCAATATCTACAAAAAAAAACATGATTCAAAAGATATCATACATTTAAAATGTAATATTATAAACAAATTAGGTAAGGGCGACAGAGGAGAGACGTGACATTTTGCATAATTTTACTCATCTCTTATCACAGAATTTTTGACATAAATACTTAAATGTTTACCCGTGCGAAGCCGGGACGGGCCGCTATTTATTATAAATTAATTAACCTCGCCACAATCGTCACCGGGCACGCGTTACTCGATGCGGCACGTGAGGTTTCTAACAAAAAAAAAACATATCTTTTAATTCTGGTTGACGATTTTAAACAAATAAACGCTAAATATACAATATAAATTAATATTAGCTCTCAATAATTGATGAATTCGTTATTATTTCGTTTTTACTCAAGACGAGTGATTCCCAAGAGAAATTTCCTGAGAAACAGCCAGACAGGGTCTGGAACACGCTTTATTTCTATTGAGAAAATGCAACAGTGAAACAATTCCATTAAAATATAATTAAAAAGAAGAAAACAGCTCTTACAGTCGGAGTGCACAAACCGTGATTCCATAGAAACTATTCTGTTTAGAAAGACGATGTTTAGAACACGATGAGACTGTTATTTCATACGCGTATCGTACTACGACGGAAAATCATTGGTTTTCTAAAGGTAGTCAAATCATTTAGACCTTTTAAATTTCTGTTCGGCACGTGTAAGTTTTTATATAAAATTTTGTGCATAAAAACAAAGATGAAAGAAAATATGTGTTCTAAAGAGCGCATTTTAAAGCGTCCACACTTGTTATACAAGATTAGAACCGAGCTAAAAATAGGTAATACATACGCTCAGTATGTATTAAGAATAAATACGGAAACTATCTTATAATGACACACCGCTTGGGCACAGCAAAGGGCACTATCAATGTTACTTAAATATCATCACGGGTGCCATACGGCGCCCGAGACCGCCTAGACGGTCTCAGGGTACCCAGCGGAGGGGGTTTTATTCCCGCCTCGTCGTAGCTCGTCGCGATGCTTTGAACTTAATAACCCATCTATAAACAGTTTCACAAGTTGGTATAGTGAAACCGGGACCGACAGATTAACGTGCTCTCCGAGGCACTATAGTGGTGTTGTGAAACATATGTACTTATATTTTTTAATTTCTCAAAAACTCATTGGTAAACACCGGGATTCGAACATTGTAATATAATTTTTACTTGAGGAATATATATACCGCCTCTACTGATTAAGGTCTGTAGTTGAATGCAGGGATTGGAAATAAAATACAAGGAGTAATTTCTCATCAATGCACAGTTTACATAATGTAGAAAACTAAATAGTATAAAAAAAGCCATATACATTGACAACACTTTAGATGAGCAGATAGTTCATTTTCTGGGAGGTGCATTAACAGGCGAGTAGTAAGTATTCTCTTGTATTCTAGTAAAATATCTAGGCTTCTGTTTACAGATTTTGTAACTATGTAGTGTATAAACATTAATTGCTATGTGATGATTATATTAAATGGTATCACCTAATGATTAAAATGGTATCATAAACTAGTTATCATTTATTAAAAGAAATAAACTTTATTTTTTGCATCTGTATATTATTTGAATCCAACTGTCAATATTTTACTCTAAAAGGCTATTACGAAAGAAGATAAAGTATTATTTGTCACGCAAAAATATCTATTGAAATAGTCACGAAATAGTAATTCTTATTGATAACTATTAATTAAACCTAGATAAGACACGTGTTATAAAATATAATTTCACAATATTTGTGCGTTCGGATAGATGAATGTTTAGTAAATTTTTGTCAAGTTAGGATATTCTTAAAGACATATAAACTGACTGTACAGAAAATACATCGATAGTATAATATTTTATATTGAAGACAAGTGACGTTCAGTTAATAAAAAAAAGAATATTTCGAAGGATATGGATCAAGACTCTTCATCATCATCTCGAAATACTAACTTCTGGTCAAGATTAAGAATGCACGTATCTTTTAAGATAATCACTTGGACTACTGTGATCATGAAAATTATAAAGTCAAACAAAACAAATGATATGGAAATGGATTCTTTTGATAATGACCGTGGATTGGATGACGATGCTAGTTTCTGCGAAGATATTACAAACATAAAAACAAAAATGTATAAATCATATTTTTTAACACCTTGGAGACAATCGACGGCGTCATTGCCGTGAAAGAAAGAAGATGTTTGCGCGACATTATAATTTTGTTTATGTGTGTTTTTAATTAAGTAGACTTATACAATCGGCTACGACGAGGTGAGATTAAAAACCCCTCCGATGGATATCCTGGGGCCGTCTAGGCGGTCTCGGGAGCCGTAAGGCACCCGTGATGCTATGTATGTATGTATGATTGTTTTAATTAAATTATTTTAATAATAGGTAAATTAAATAGTTTATAATCTGTGAACATTTTTTTATTTCATCAATGAAAAATATTTTCCTTCATTTAATTCTATCCCTCATCTATATATAAATTACATTGTAATAAAATAAAGTGTAGGTACGGGCAATAATTTAACGTCAACTTTTTATGATATTTGCGGTGATTCGTCTGCAGGTAAGTACTTACTAAAACCTTAAATTACTTAATTGCCTATAATTCGATGTTTTATACATTATAAAGCACATGAAGCTTTATATTGTGGCAGTAAAACGATGGTCAGCAAGCCATGGCAACCATGGTGAGCGTGTTTACCTTTCCTTAGTACCAATAGGTATAGGCTTGTTTATTTACTCGTACAATAACAAATTATACGCACACGAATTTACAGGCAACAGTCTCTAACTAATACATATGTTTATCTGTATCTGTTTTTTTAGTACACTACTACATAATGTTTAAACTCAACTTTGTGCAGTGCTGCAAGAAGGATTCCCGCAAAATCTTTGCATCATGTATTGTATATTGGGCTTTGGATGCTTTATGGAACGTATTTCTAAGATGACGCTGACAGGATCATATATTATTAGGTTGGGTAGAGAGGGTAGTGAACAGTGTGGGGGAGACTTGGTATTAGGAAGGCCTTTAACCCTGCTTCGCGAAGTCAAGTCCGGGGACACTAGAGTTTACGCTTCTCTCTCCTACGCGATAAAACCGGCACCCGTACGGATAATCCGTGGATAGCTTGTAACATGGTCTCTTACGTTAGGTATCATGTTTTAAACAAAACATTATCAATCAGACTTTTAGGGTTCTATACATACAGAGCTACTGACCTACTTAAACGTGGCTGATAGTCTAATATAATTAAGGAACCCAAGGGGGTAAATGAAAAGGGGGAATTAGATGTCAGATAAGGTAGTATCTCAGTAACAGAAGATGGCTACAGACTTAAAATTTGGTAGAGATACAGTTCCTAGAAAATTTATTTATACTTTTTATTATTATTATATATACAATTGAAATAAGATGCGGGCGAGGGGTATTTTTACACCTCTAAGCCTTTAGGGTTAGGTTATTTTCATACCGTTCTATATATATATATCTGTAACAGCGGGCGCGTATTACAACTTGAATAAGAAGTTGAAGTCTGTAGTCTAGCCATGTTTCGGTTTTAGTGGGTTCACCGGTTGGGGAATGCTGGTTCGATTTCTTTTGAAAGGGGTAGTCTATTTTCATAGACGAAACGGGCGATTAATTTGACGATAAAGCAGCGAGGATATTAAAATAAACTCGTGTCGTCCAATGTTTATGTCACCCATTTAGTAACCGCATCATTTAGCCGGCATAGTGGGAGCGATCAATATTGACCCCACTCATGGACTTAGTAGTGGTAGGTCTGCTTAACATGAGGCAGAAACAAAGTCACATGCCGTGCTCCATTAAAAAAAATGTGTCTCTAAAATGACATTCTATATTTATCTGAAAAAGATACCAACTTGCCCTAGTAGCTATAAATATGTAGATATGAAGCTAAGAAATGTGTGCAGCATTTCGCTGGACTGATTTAATACATGTGTTGTTACCGATATATCTAACCATTATTAGCTCTAAGGTCCACAAGGAGGAAGTTCTTCCCCAGAAGCCAAACTATGGTTAAGTAAAGGAATACCGAGGATGTTCCCCTCAGGTGCACCAATGGAAACTTTAGCATGTGAAATCATATGCAGTTAATTATAATACGAGGAAATTGGATGCAAGTTCTAAAACTACCTTGGGGGTATTTAATTTCCACCTTTGATTAAATATATGTTCATAGTTGAATATGGAGCAAAACTTTGTATATATACGAGTATATTATATAAATATAATATATATATTTTGTAATATATTTTGATCGGACAAACGAAATTACTAGAAACTAGATTTAAAACTCAATTTTATGCAGTGGAAGTTGGTGCAAGAGGAATTCCAGCAAAGTCTTTGTACCGTCTATTGAAGGATCTTGGCGTTCCGAGATCAGCCGTCAGAACTTTTATGGAGCGTGTTTCTAAGATGGCGCTAACAGGATCATATAGTATTTAGTTGAGTAGAGGGTAGTGAACACAGTGCAGGTGAGAGTTAAAAGGCTCGCTGCAGTTCCTTCCCCTGCCTTCCAACCACGCGATGGACCCGGCACCCGCACGGTGAAGCCATGGATAGCTAAGAACATTGTCTCATAAAGCTCCCCATTGCACCATGTGATGATGGATTCGCGAATTGTTTATTAATTGTATTAATTAGCTGATAGTTTTCTGGAAATAAATATATAAAAACAATCCTAGCTTCTTAAGGCCTTGCGCTGATTAAATATAATTTTAAAACAGCAGCGACACCCCTTTGCTTAAACGTTAAATATTTTAGTGTTATTTTCAATTAGGAAATCAAAGTTAAAGAATGAGGTTTGAAATATTTTCAGGCATGCTGAAACAAGAGTAAGTTGTTTGTTTTTAGTGTGCGGGCGCATTAACTATTTGTTTTTCACGCTTTCACTCATAACACAACATTTATTTTACGTTTTCTTTACATCCCTTTCATTCGGTTTCTGTTGATCCGTAAAAAAAAATTTTTGTATAAAAAAATAAATAAATGAGTATTTAAAAACTTTAAATATTAATTTAATAATATTCAGTTTTTATTTCGTAAAATATCAGTAAGTAACTCAACAACAATAATAGTTCATACCCAGAATATTTTCATTCGTTAGCTTTTGCCCATTGTTTTTACTTGTATTTTGCCCCTTTTTGTAACATTTCCGGTTTAGGCTGATTGGATTAACAACCAAATCCTAAATGAAAAACATAAAAAAATACGGATTTATCAAAAACAAAGAGGCTTGATAGTGACTTTCAATGTTTTGTTTTTCAAAAAAAAAATAGTAAAAAAATACTTAGATTAAGTAATAGAAAAAAATGGAAACTAGACTTACTATGGATTCAGTATTTTATTAATGATGTTATTTTATTTATTAAATATGTATTGATAGTCGAATTATACATATGTATCTTAGTTTAATAATTATTTAAAAAATCTCAGTACATTATTAAATAACTAGCTGTTTATTGGTGGGAAGAAGGCATCTATAACTTTGCTAGGCCGATCTACCACCGCCCATACATATGCAAAAACCGTTAAGTGACCTAGCCATGTTTCGGTTTTAGTCTGTGGGTTCACTGGGTTTCCAGAAACTACTACATCGATTTCTTGTTGAGGCGGTATCTCCTTTCATGGTGCGGTTACGAAATGGGCGATTAAGCAGTGATGATAATCGTAATGCAATTAAATCTTTGTCGCCGCACATTTAGCCGGGATAGTGGGAGCAACGAATGTTGTTAAACAAAAATGTATTGATCGATCCCGTTCAAGGACTTAGTAGGTCTGCTTACCAAGAGGTCATCTAGTAATGTTTTTGTTTTAGTGTGTGGGTTTACCGGTTTTAAGTCCATTAATAGGGTCGTTATTCATGGTCTTGGCTTAGTGGGTACTATTAGTTTGATATAACGACACATAATAAAAAAACTGCTTAATATTGTACGGAATTAGGCTTTATTCATTAAGCATTATTGTATATATTAACAATAAAATAATATTACACGAAATCTTTTGGAAACGTGCCCTAGTGTAACGTATAAACAAAATCAAAATTTAAAAGCTATTTTGGCAAAAAATAACAATACACGGAGCAATAACACATTGTTAGGTACACACAAGTGCAACCAATCTCGTTGCAAAACATGTCCCATAATAAATTCCGATATCAATATACAAACTCATCATAACCCTGTTGTCATCAAAATTCAAAATTTCGCACAATGTACTACTTCTCATTGCGTATATATGCTGGAGTGCAGATTTTGTAACAGTTTTTATGTGGGAGAGACTACGACACCCCTTCGTACTCGCATGAATGGACACAGACATTCAGTAGATTCTCAAATTAATAATATTTTACCTGTGCCCACCCATGCGCGTATACATAACACTACCTTTAACAATTGTTTCACAGTAAGAGTATTAAAGAGTTTTCCTAAAACTATTCGGTCTATTGATTTAAAAACATGGGAAAGCTCTTTTATATGGCAGCTTGGTGCATACTATAGCCCTGGTCTGAATGTAATACATTAGGTTTTGTCTAACTTGTTTTGTAAATTTATTAATATCGAACCAACAATGGACATAACATGCTGATGATGTTTTCCATGATGGGCTAGGTGGTGATGATATTTTTCTCAAAATTAAATACAAAACTGTATAGTGCATTGCCTTTACCATTGCTAAAAGACATAAAATTACTTCTTCAAAATTTATGACAAAGACCTTCAGTCACTGTCACTGATGACGCCGCTCCATAGAGAGGCGAAATATTTCGCAATAAAATTTTATAGCTTCAATTTATATATTTTACCAAGTAAGAAACACATCTAACACACTTTATTTGTTTCAGACAAAACAATATATACTATTTTGATAGTGGATAATATATTAAACAATATATAGTATAGTACATAATAATACTTGCACTCTATAGTTAGATTATTCCAACTCGCTTCGACTGCATGCTAATTATTTTGAAGGTAATTCCTAAAATTATAGGGTTTCATAATAAACGTGTCGATTTTACACCCTTGCCGGGGCAGCTCTGTGTTTCGGGAAACTCGCAGGAAAAGGGGTAGATTAATCAGTTTTTTGATATTGAGGGACATTAAATGCAAAGTAAAGCCAGCAATTTTACAATGCGTCAAAATACAAAATGAAATTTACTGATACCAAAGGGTTTAATTTCATTATGGCGATATCTGATCCTTTGCTGAACCCATTTAATTAATTTAAAACCACATAAAAGCTATAATTTGCTTTCAGATTAAACCGAATGTAAACGTACCTTTTCATGTATAAATTAAAACGTCGAACCGCATTGAATTATATATTTTATTTCAGAAAATTTGATCAAGCAGAAAATTAAAACTATTCGCGAGGTAGAAAACATTGCTTTTAGGAACAACATTGTCGCTTTTTAAATAGAAAAGCAAAATTCTAAGTCACCAAAATATTTTTTTTTTAATTTTGATGACTCACAAAGTTGTTTTTATTTTTGTTAGGCTGATTTTATCCTTAATATATTTAATAATAGAAGACAGCCGATCTTAATCAATTTTAAGAAACACTATATCCTAGATATTAAAGTTAACTTGATTGTTGATAAGATAATCCAGGATTTTGTTTTTTTTTTTTAATTTTTTACGTTTAAAATTGGTTTCAGATAACGATGGGACTTTACGGTATCAAACGAGACGGGCCCGGGTATTAGGCTAGCACGGTAAAACCTAACAACATTTGAAAATAGACCCTTAGAGAGGTTATAACCCCTCTATTCAAGTCGTATCCACCAAAAATAAAAAGATGGAATGAGACAGACGTTCCTTGAGATAAAAATAAGACATTAGTCCTTTTAAACCTGAGAAGTAAAAGTTTAATCTTTTGAGTGCACGAGAGTATACAGTCTGGCGTTCACAGACTTTGACAAAGTATCTGTTTTCAGGTAGTTTAATAAATTTCACAACCTTACACAGAAATACCAATTAATTTGTGTTCCAAGACGCGACGCTTGCTGGTAAACTTTGATGTCTGCAAAGTTTTTGTTAGTATAACGGCTAAAATTTATTTTAATCATTTGAAGTGTATAGAAATAAACTAAACTTGTTAAATATTGTTACTTGTAGTAATATTCTAAAATTAATTAATTATATATAAACGTAGATTTTTTTTGTGTTGTCACGCCATGTACCTGGTAAGCAAACTACATAGTTAATAAATGTAATCAGACAATGCATTATTGTCATGTAACAACATTGATCGCTCCCACTATGCCGGCTAAATGATGTGGTTACGGAACATGCGCTTGAAAAACGATTTTCTTTATAAGTCTATGTTAATATCCTCCCTGCATTATTGTCAAATCAATCGCCCGTTAGACAATTACACCTAGAAAGGAGTCTACCACCTCCGGTGAACCCAAAGACTAAAACATGTGTAGGTCACTTGACCGTTTTGCATCTGTATGGGCCGTGGTAAGGAAAACGATCAATCGACCTAGCGAGTTATAGAGACCTTGCTTCAACTTAATAAAAGTATGATTTACAAATTTATATGGCAACTGTTTCAAAACACGTATATTATACCTTTCAAAAGTAATTTATTCAACAAAAAATTTAACATTTAAAATTTATAAAAAAAATGGAAAATTTAATTTAAAATAAATACCAATAAAGCTACTTAAAATGCAAAATATATGAAAAGAAAACAATCCTAGCCTAAAAAAATATATAAAATAATTGACAAAAAGAAATCAAAATATATATAAATAATATTTTTTGTTTTATTTTTACAAATAGACAAGTACAAAACTTAACCTTTCACAAGAATTTCTTTGAAAATCAAAATAATCACAACTACACTTACTAAACAAAAAATGAACCATTACGGGTTCCATACGATGCCCGAGAGCACCTAAGTGACCTGAAAAGGTACCCACCCGGTGGGGTTTTATTTCCTCGTTGTAGCGGGTGGTATTCCGCGTCTATACTTTTACTAGCAATAAATAATCTCCTGAAGTGCATCAGGTTGGATAGAGCTTTCCAGTCCATTACGCAGACTAAGATTCACTCAAGTTAAGTGAAATGGTATAATAGCTTGGGAAAAAAATATTTATAGATAAAGTCTATTTTTAAAGGAACACAGTAGACTGTTTATTTATAGTGGTAAGTTTTTTTACTGGGTCAGTCAGCATGAGACTTGGAATCCACCTGATGGTAAGCATGGCTACAAATTCCATGAATAGGGTTCGTCAATACATTGTCGATTAACAGAATTTATCGCTTTCTATATGCCGGCTAAATGTCTACAAGTCTACCCTAATAGGCTCGCGCTGCTTTATCGACAAATTAACTGCACGTTTAGTAACAGCATCCTAAAAGGCGACTACCACCTCGATAGGAAATCAATGCAATATTCTCGTGAAAACTGTTGAACCCATTCGAGTAAGATCGCAGGGCAAAAAGGATTTCGGGCATTGAACCGACCTTACTTACCAATATCGGTCGCACAATAATATATACTGCAGACTGGGCGTCATATGTGTGCGTTCGGGTCATTGTACAAAATGTATATTGCACTGCGATCATGTACTTTTAAAAGCGGTGTTTTGTTTATCTATACTAATCTATACTAATATAATAAAGAGGAAAGATTTGTATTTTTGTATGTTTGTAATGAATAAACTTAAAAACTACTGGACCGATTGCAATAATTTTTTCACCATTAGAAAGCTGCATTATTCAGAAGTAACATAGGCTATATAATATCACGCTAGGTCCTATAGTTGTGGAGCAGTAACCAAAAATGTTTTAAAAACGGGGGAAAAGTATCGTTTCTGAGGCCTTCCGTGGCGTGCGCTGAGCATATAGTTAAAGTTATACAAACCAGTGCGAATCCGGGACGGGCCGCTAGTAATAAATAAAACGAAAAATTGTGGGCACCAGCTGGTTTATAGTAAAGATTTGTGTTTTATTTTTAGAAAAAAAAAACACTATAAAATACTAACTCTGTGTTTAAATTAGAGTTTAGAATGAAAGGGTTTGAAAATGAAAATAAAATAAATAGACTAAAATTGGTTTTCCGAACGAGACAGAAAATAAAGACCTGCTCGGTAAAACAAATTGTTGGACGAAAACCAGAAATGTTGTTAACAACTGTAATAGGGCAAAAGGACTTAATTTGCGATGCAATCAACGTTAAATTGTTGCAACGGACTCGGACCTAAAAGCGTTCGATGAAAACCAATTTAAATGTCTGGCAAGCGAGGAAAGCATTGGCAGAGAGTTTAGGAGGAATTAATGGGATTTATTTTAACAAAGTACCTGACATTTTTATTTACAAACTTTCCTTTAAACTTTGTATGTTACATTGTACAATTTTGTTACATAGTACTAAAATACAATTAATCGCCAACTCATTGAGGCGAGGACAAACTTTAATTACAAAACTGATTTGCACACGTACAAATACATTGTGTGGTGTGACAAAAATCCGTAAATTATAGTCAAAATTCGTAGGTTTTTAATAGTATTAAAAAAAGTTAGCTAAATAAAAAAGTACACGATTAATGTTTTAGTACATTATAATACCAAAAAAAAAACAATAAAAAAACATAGTTGTCGCTGAAGATATTGAGTATTACGAAATCAAAGTTTTTGTTTTCTTTTTTGAAACCCAATTCTCCTTTTTTTGTGTATTCGGTTACTATTTTTATTCATAATTTAACGTGTCAACTTTATTTTTGTTGCGCTTTTAATTTAATGCTAAGGCATCAAATATGACAAAGAAAAATTACTATTTTTCCCTTGATTTCACGTTGGTCCTGGCCTTAAGCGTAGCATTCGTAGCATTACAGCTACTGTCGAGTGAGCCCGATAATGCTTATGGGAGGTAACAGTTAAGACCAAAAGGTCATGAATGTATGGGAAATGTTTTATCAGACGATCCTCTTAAAGCTATTTAAGAGCACGCCAGTTGCGATCGCGAAGTCTACGTTCCCTACACAAAATGATCTATCCGCACTTCCAGTATTTGTCCACTACTGTTTGTTGAAGCACTAAAATAATATTATTATCAGTCAAACAAATAACTTTATTAATAATACAACAGTACTTAGTACATTTAGATTTTACAATTACCAAATAAAAATAAGAATTAAACTAAGACTAACAGAAACAACATTTAGATATTTTTGGCGTTCGAGTTTGCGAATCCATTTTCTGTGCACTGTCTGTTCTTTATAGTTAAAGCAACGGCACGTCAAATGTATATCGGAGACCCTACCGGATCCAACATACATTTGACGTGCCATTTGCCTTGAATATTATAGCATCGTGGGTATTCCAATCTTAAGAGCACAGGAAATGTATTCGCGAACTCAAATGTCTAAAAACATCTAAACGTTGCTTTCAGTAATATTAAAGATTTTTTAATGAAAATGAAAACGTGGAGGTGCAAATTTTAATATTACTTGCTCGATCCTAATTACATAGTGTCTTTATAAAATTCTATTAACTTTTGTACGATTTCGATTTTTAAAATCGTACCTTAGTTGACTTTATTATAAAGATACTATGTAATTAGGATCAAGATAATATAGGATCATTTTCATATAGCGATTCAAACTTTAAGGATTATTTCACCCCTCCATATTATATAGGTACGTTAACAAATAATTGCCGATGATTCACCTGTCTCACCAGGTAATCGCTTTCAGACGACACTGTAGAAGTTTTAAGATTTACCACCAATGCAAGTTTATGTGCACCGAGGATTAAAACTTTACCAAGGTACCTGCTTTATTTATGATTGCACAAACTTAGTAAGACAGTTTAAGTTTTCTCATTAGGCTATGTCTACACGAGAACATGGCGATTTAACGCAGCGATATTATACTATCGCCTTGTATACAGGTTTAATTTTTTATCGCTTTTCAAAATGATATAAATTAATGTAGAAGCCATTAAAAATATTATAGTTGGTGCCCGTAACTTCAAGTGCGTATTTTATTATTTAAAAAAACTATTTGCTATTAAGGTACAGATAGACATGCTCATTAAGGGGTCTGGAGTCAACTTGGCGCCTATACAAACGTACGCAAAAATCTTTCTTTTGTAGGGTAATCTTTTTTTTGTATTATAATATTAAAAAAGTGTTTTCTTCTGATTTCGAAAAATAATAATAATAACCCACAAAAAGATTAATAAATACCATGACCGGCAAAAATATTATTTTAATTCTATGACAAACAGTAATCGAGAACTATTGAAAGTGCGAAGCTAATTTTATATGGAGAACGGGAAGTTCGCGATTACGAATGCAGTGCCCTTAATAGTAGTGCCCGACCGAAAGTTCAGTTTCAGTTTCGGTCAAAAAAAAAACGAGTTTCGGTTTCGGCGGCAAACCGGCTAAAGCTACGACCGAAACTGCATTCGGGAGTTCTCGCGCTGTGATCGGTCATGTTCGGCGACATTTTGCCGCTTCCGCGTGCCTAATCATGTCGTGGTTGGCTTGTAGTTTGTTTTGTTTGTCGTGAGTTTTCGTGTAATTTATTTTAAATTCAGTTTGCAGTTCGTTTTGTTTGTAGTGAGTATTTGTATGATTAATTTTATTACGTAATATAGCATAAGAGTACGGTAGTAAATATCTAAAAATAATTCATTATAACAAACTAATACATAGATTATAGTAGAATCAAGTTTAACCTATCTAAATATGTTTTTGGTTGATTTAACTCTCTCGCTAATGCTATACCTAAACAAATACTAAACTGACTGATTATAATAAGGTTTTCCTTATTTTTCCCTCAAAATATTACCCTTGTAAGGAGCTTTCGGTTTCGGCCGAAACTGTAACTTGCCGATTTTCGGTTTTGGTTGTAAAAACCAGTTTCGGTCGGACACTTAATAGCACAAAATCAAAATGTTGTTGAGCAATTGCTACTTAGTATCAATTTGCTAAAGATAAGTATGCTCATTTCAAGTATGCCCAAAAATCGACAGCTGCCCGATTTTTGTTGACTATGCGCATAATAGTCAACTAAAAGCAATTTGGACAAGAGGTTAAATCCGGTCGTGAACCTATTTGAATGTATTCAATTTATCTTTAGCGCAATTTGGACCGGGGGTATATGTATCTCATATATCTACCTGTATTCGGGCTACTTGGTTACTTATATAGTTACGCTTCCCCCCGCGCCACAACGCCCCGCAACATGCCACCGCGCCATAACCGACACGTGGCGCTATGGAGTTCTAATCACAGATATTAAAAAAAAAGATCGTTTGAATCTGCAGGACGATTTTAATAATCGTTAACTTACTCACAATATAGCTTATCTTTATTGGACTTTAAATGCAATTGAGCTTTTATGTGTAGCTGATATAGGGACAAACTAACAAACCAAAATGATTTTTTTATACTATTACATATTTTTTGAGTCTTCCAGTACCTTGTACTAATCTTTAATGTACGAACACGGCAAGTTTTCGATTTTATTAATCAAATTACTTTTATCTGTATAAAATAAATATTATAATATCTGGACCGATGCATAGCTTTCTTAACGTAGCAGAAGCAAGTTAACAAAGTATTTACAATGCAGTTAGTTGATGGGTGAGATTGCTGTAAAAGAATAATGGCGTTATAGAACGACCATGATCACTTTAATGTTAGTTTAATGTACTTCCGGGCGTGCTTACTTTTCTCGAGCACCGAGCAATGGACCGGAAAAGGAAGTTAGTCCCAGGGGTTTTAAGTTAAATCAGTAGATAGACGATGGGTATAAAAATTGGAATTAGCTTTGGCGCGTGCCTTATTTTTAAAGCCGCGCCATCGTGAACTGTTTTTGGTGTTAGTTAAAAAATAGATTTGACGTAGGAATTTTCCTACGTTACTTTTAAAGCACTTTTGTGGACTTCTAAAGCAGAACTATATTATTTTACCTATGGTAAAGAGCTGTATAGTAATACAGTAAATACAAATCATTCACAATCTAATTTGTTTACCAAACTGACTAGATTTTACTTGTATAACAGGGAACTGCAAAGAAAATATTATAAATTGACATATATCCATAAATCTTTGTTTTTTTTTTGAAAAAAATAAAAATAAATATATTATTTTTTAAATATATTATCTAAGGTGCCTTACGGCGCCCGAGACGGCCTCAGGGTACCCAGCGGAGGGGTTTCTAATCCCACTTCGTCGTAGCCGATGGTATGAGTCTATGCCAAACAAGAGGCTAGTTCGTCGCAATGTTTGGATAGACTGAATAACCCATCTATATATATATATACAGTTTCACAAGTTGGTATAGTGAAACTGGGACCGACAGGTTAACATGCTCTCCGAAGCAATATAGTAGTGTTGTTAAAGAAATGTACATTTAAGATTAAAAAATCATTGGTACATTACGGGTTTTGAACCAGGGACCTAACTGTAAGTCTAAGGTCTAACCAACTCAGCCACCACGTATATACAAGTGTATATATATTTTTGTAGTATATTTACATAAGCAAAGCTTGTACTATATGTACTAATACATATAATTTTTTTTTTTTTCAACGTGAGGTACAAGGAGCATATAGCTGCTATCAACAATAGTCACCCAGAAAAATCACATTTTGCAAAACACATATTAGATACAGGCCAATAAAAAGAAAGGTTTGCATTTAAACATATTAGAACAATTAGAAATAATTAAAAATTCCTCTTTAACATTACTTAATGACCAAATTAATATTTCCAGTTCACCTATACTAAATATATTCAAGCCAATCAATAATCCAACATAACATCATCATAGTAAGATCGTTCGTCCTGAAGATGCCTCGTCGAGAGGTGAAACACGTGTCGACAAAAGTGTTTGTTTGTTGGTGATATACTCGTATCTTTGTGTAGTTACATGTAACACATAATTAATACACCAACATCATAAGCGGAATAATTGCAAAGTAATATTATAATTTTACTGTGTCATTTAAATAATGAACTTCCGCAAAATAACGCCTGATTCAATTAAATATAAAATTTTATAAACACCCAGACCAGAAAACAGTAAAGAAAAATGTACTAATATATTTTGCCATGGGATACCACGTCCGGATACAATGCCAAAGGCGCTACCACCAGTCTACGGAGGCTGTATCGCGCAATATTGATATTAACTATTATCCACTTGCTAAGACTTCTGCATAAGAGAGCATGGCGCGATGGATGGCGGGCTCAGAGTAACAGCGTAAGGATCTTTAGTTTAATATACTCGTAACACACGTTTTATATGCAACAAATTTTAACACTTTTTATCCAATAATAATAGTAAAAAATGTTTGAAAGAAAAAAAACTGGACGCGAAGAATACTTCCATTTGACTGATAGACTTTTTAATTTAGTCAACGTTATTTCGAGCTACGTACATCAAGGCGTTTATCGCCTAATCATTATATTATGTGAATATATAATGTTATATGCAAAATATTGTAGAAAACTAAAATAAATATTTTCAGAATTTCCAACCCAATAAGTCTTATATAATTTATAAACTCCTTTCACAAAGTTAGAATTTCATATAAAACGAGAAATACGAATAACGATGTGGATGCGATCTATCAAATCTCTCGCTGACATATTCTGACCTAAAAATATCCGGGATAAAATTGTTAATCCTCGATTCTAGTTATTCCGGTATGAGTTTTTCAGTTATTACCTATATAGGTCACCTAGTTAGTTTTTTACTGCATTTGGTTTTGCGAAAAATTTTATTATAATAAAAATTGTGTTTATTTCTACAAAATTATTTTCATACAAATAAAATTCTTCGAAAAACAATAGAATACTTAATCTAAAGACTTCATAACTTTACTCTGACACAGAGTTATTAAAGATGTACAAATTAAAGTGAAGAAACTGTTTAATAGTTTTTTATTAATTACTTACAAATGCTAGAGAACTTAAAAACAGTTCAGCAAATAATTTATTACGCCAAAATAATTGGAAAAGGAACACCAGGAACTTGACAACAAATAGAATACCAAATATTCCTGAATGCATTTTCAGGAATTGAACATTTTCAGAACCGAATGCCCACTCTTTAATATATAAAATATTAAACAATAAAGAGTCGATTGTAGTGAAATAAAATAAATGTTATTTGTAAAACTTTGAGAAAAAAATAAGATGTTTAACATTATGACATTAAGAACTTTAAAGTTTGCCATTAGGCGTACAAATATTGTGTTTAGTTTACATTACATAATTTTTACATACATTACATAATCTTTATTTAATTTGTGATTATTTTAAGGAAATGCCTACAAAAGTTTACATTATTCTACTACGAGTGCCTATATATTTTATTAGGTGAGAGGAAGGTCTCTATAACTTCGCTAGACCGACCGACCGGTCTCGTTACCACCGCTCATACAGATGCAAAAACCGTAAAGTAACCTAGTCATGTTTCGGTTTTAGTCTGTGGGTTTACCGGTTTTCAGGAGATTACTACATCGATTTCTTGTCGAGGTGACTACCATGGTGCAGTTACGAAATAGGTGGTTGTTGATAGGGCAGCGAGTATATAAAAATATACTCGTAATACAAATAGTCTTTGTCGCCGTCCAATTCGTAATCGCATTTTTAGCCGGTATAGTGGGAGTGATCAATGCTGTTTAAGTATATTTATTAATTGACATTCATGAACTTTGTAGGTCTGCTCATCACCAGGTAGATACAAAGTCACATGCCGTGCTCCAATAAAAAAAATCAGGTCAGATATGAAGCAAATATCATTTTACCCATCTGGCTTATATTGATTATGAACTGCTAACATACTCAAAATTAATAAAATGAAATAAATATACTTTTATAAATAATGGAAAGAGTAGGTGTGACCATGGCGTGAAATGTCGTTTAGCGGTGAGGTTCGATTTCTACATCGCAGGGGTATTCTAGGTATGCGCCGAACAAGTGGGCAACTCGTCGGTATAGTAAAACTGCTAAACGCGATCTTCGAAGCAGTGGTTTTGTCGAACAAAATTACATACATTTTTTAATTAAAACTTAATATTACCGCACACAACACATGCTATTAATATTCAGTTATGCATATATGCTATTGGATTTGAACTAAAACTAAAATCAAATTACAGAGTAGCTATTCAAATGCGGAATATCGAATAATTAGTTAGGGACGTAAGGCTGCCAGTGGTACCTGTGAATCATAAATGACCGAAAGCACCTAAGTCCTAAGTCGTTCAAATGCAAATCTCTAAATTCCAATTTCTCTTGAAATATTGTTGTTGGCCAATTATAATTAAGTAATAAAAGTTCAATTAAAAGTACCATTTCCATAAAAATGCTTTTTAATTAAAAAAAAAGCATTTTTATTTAGAAATATCGTAACGTTATTCGTTTAATCACCCCGCAGGTGATGAGCAGCCTTACATAAGACACGACTGCATGATTTTTCTAAATTAAAATTCGTTTTCTTTTGTTTTTAAATTAAAATGCTTTTTTATAGATACTACTAAAAATGCATAAACCAATTCCCTATAGTGTACATCAGCCCAGCTGCGTTTGTACATATACACACACATGCGTTAACAACTATCTCTACACTGACACGTCGGGCGATGTATAAGAAATACTCGTAAATGTCTATAACCGAATACAATCGTTCGACATGAACACACAAGCAGGGTAACCATCGATTTCGTTACCGCGAGATCTCGTTCGAGTTGAGATCAAGAACGATGTTTTTGGTATAACGAAATGTTGTCAAAGTCGGTGGTTACCCACCTAAGATATTACATCAAAATGTTTCTCGAAGTGTCTGGCGGAGTGATTTAAGATCGGAGGGAGTGAGGAGTGTTCATTCTATTTGATTAGGTATTATTTATGTACTCTGTGCTATGAGGGTCAGAAACAGCTGCTGCACTGCTAATAGTTCCCATTATGTATTAATAGTATGGGCATAAAAAGCCGACCCACCTAGTTAATATTCTTAATCTACACCAAACAAGTGGCAAGTTCCTCTCGGTGTTTGTATATTTAACAAATTAGTTTAGTTAAACTGTCAAGTCTACAATCTAACTCTCCCAGCCATTACGGACATACTTTATTTGTATATTAAATAACAAAGCAAACGACGTACGAAAGATGCAAATGTAACTCATTTACGTAAGATTTACTCCATTCGTTTCGTACATTTTAATTATCTAACTAAAGGCAACGTAAGTAAAAATATTTTTTTATATAATTTTTTTATTAAAAACAAACTTAGCACCTTTTTGTCAAGGACGCCATGCGTTTGCTCTGTTTTAGAGTAACCATATACTAAAGTAAAATTATTAGGATAACATTTTAAATTAATTAAAAAAAATAAACATTAACAGCTATTTGCAATACATAGGAAAATTTGCTTCCCGAGAGCGTCTTTAAGTTGCAGAGAAAGTATAGATTGGTAGAATAATTAAAAACAAAACAGTATTTGTTATATTTTGCTTTTATAATGTCACATATCCTTTAATAATTCTATAGTAACTGGAGATTTTTTTCCCAACAAATTAATTTTATATTGTTCTTAAAAGTCTGCGCGAACGTTTACCCTCATTACGCCAGACTATGTTTAAGTTATATTCCGTTATCTAAAGCACATTATTAATACACACATACACGATGTAGATAACAATAATTGCTCGATAGTGCTATCAATATGTTTATCGTACTTTAATATTAATTAATACGATACTTGCGCTTTTCGACTGAAATGAGTCTAATGAAAATTTACAAAGGTAACTTTACGCCAAAGTAATAAATAATATATATTACATATTGAAATACATAGTATTGAACACAGGTGTAATCCAATAAGTTTGCAACTGAAAAATATTAAAAAAAAAAATATTTGACAACCCTTAGGTGGGAGGAAGACCTCTAACAGTCGTAGGTCGTAGGTCGATTAAAACTTCGCTAGTTTAATCGACCTACTCGTTTCCACCACCCACACTGATGCAAAAACCGTCAAATGACCTAGTCATATTTCGGTTTCTGCATCGATTTATTGTCGAGAAGGTAGTCTCCTTTCATGATACGGTTACGAAACGCGCGATAGGACGATAAAGCAACTAGGATATTAAAATAGCCATTTAGTAACCGTATCATTTAACCGGGATAGTGGGAGCAATCAATATTTTTACAATGGGTTGCTTAATATAAGGTAGATACAAAGTTACATGCCGTGCCCCATAAAAAAAGCACTACTATAGAGAGCACGTTAGGCAGTCGGACCCAGTTTTACTGTTATAGTGAAACTGGGATGGACTCAGTACTCTCCAAGGCACTATAGTGGGTTTTGGTAAACATTTTTTTTTTTTTTAATAAAAACTTGTGAAACTGCTTATAGGTGAATGTATCTAAACACTCAGAATACGGTTATTGGCTACAATGAGGTGGGAATAAACCCCCAACGATGCTGGGTACCCTGAGGGAGTCTCGGGTGCCATAATTTAAACACTATCCTAAAAATAAAATTATTGTAGACACCCTACAGAAATATATAATATAGAAGTATATAGTATACTAGGCAATATTTCCTGAGGCAATGTCAGTGAATGGAAAGGTGGATTATGGAATTTGAAATGCGTCAATTCCATCAATACGTGCATTGGATGGAAGTAAACTTGATTGCAAATCTGTACGCGCATTTCGATGTTTTCCATTTACAAAATTTTGAGTGTATATTTGTGTATAGGTGCTAGATTTGACCGAGGTTTCACCCCGCGCCTTTAATTTGAAAATAATCGGATTGAAAATAAAATACAGCCCATGTTATTCGCTAATAAAGTAGCGTTCTATTTTGAGCAGGGCTTGCAACCGGTATTTAAAATACCCGTATAATATCGGTAATACCGGTATAATCAATTTCGGTTCTTCTATACCGGTATAAGTTAGAGAACCGATAAATAACCGAAAAAATACCGGTATTTATTTCGGTATCGACATGCAATTCACTATCGTAAAATTTAGCGTATTTTTATTCGCTTCGCTATTCTTGATGGACCGGTTGTTGCGAATTCAACGTCGTTGGTACTGCTCGATATGTCACAGACTGAAATTTCGTGAACTACTATCGAACTTAGTCCCATCAAAAGTTTATCCTTGTTGTCCTTTCTTTTAATACTTTACTGACGAATACTATAATCCTTTTTCCTTCACTTCAATCACTTCATTTTCTTGCAATGGATTAGCACAAATAAAACAGTTTACTTCATAAGATGCCATGGCTCTATAAATGAAAACTACTTACGAACACTTAGCGACTTTCACTTAAAGACTTCTCTTTTCCCCCAAAGGGAGAAGGGCGACCGTGACGAGATTGTGGTCTCTTAACAGTAGTAGCCGTTCGCTAACCGTTACTACGAATAGGTCTTTGGTGACCTTATAATTGGTCTAAGGATTCAAGAGTGCTTGATAGTAAATCCGTATACTGCTCGACCACTCGCAGCGATCGTCTTAGCTGTCCAAGTCACTTTCGCTCCCCGAACTGCTACTGCTCTCGCCGCTGGCGATCGATTCCAGGTCACGCGGTAGTCGTCGTATGGCATCCGGTGGCCTCGAATGCAGAGGGGTCAGGTCCAGTATGTGTGGGTGGTCTGATGCATCTGCATGCGAGTACATCCAGGTAGCCAAACTGATCACAAAGTCGTCCAGTGTTACTATCCGAAGGTCTCGTCGCAACGAGTTGCTCATGAAATAGTGCGCACCAGTGCATGCGCAGGCACTTATTTTGCTGGGCCTCAAGTTTTATAATGTTTGCATCCGCACATAACGTCCACCATGCTGGCGCTGCGTATGTGAGGATGGGTAGAATATATGTCTTGTAGGTGAGTTGGGACACTTAATAGCTGTGTAGTCTAATTATATTGTTTAATTATAATAAAATGTGTTAATTCTATTCGCTGTTCGCAACAATAAACGTGTACTGATGACTCAGACTAAATATTATTTCTATTGAGCTCTGTCGTTAGATTCAATTAAATGTCACGGGTTGGTTATCTACGATGTATAATGTTTTGCGGGGCTCGTATGCCAAAACTATTAAGTTTACGATAAAAATGTTAGTACATAAATTGTAGGAAATTTTCTCTATTTTAATTTTGTATATACATGTTTTTCTTGTGGAATGAGTCGGAATGCAGATATTGTCAAAAAGTGTTCTTAAATGACTCAATAAGCTTTTATGGAATACGAGGGTATGACTTTAAGGGACATGTTAGATATAAGTTCGGAAAAAATATTCCTATTAAAAAAAAAAACTATTTTTACCTGTAATACAAATATAATAAATATATTTATATACAATAATTTTATTATATTTGTATATAAAAAATATTTTTTATTTTAGTTTTTTATTATTATTATATTTATTTATTATTAATATAGGTTTTTTTTATGTTAGTTTTAAATGTTAGAAATAAATATATACAAATCATAACATTAGTTATTTAAGAGTATATTAAAAGATAGGGAAAAAATAATATGATGTCAACATATATGTGTATTGCGCCGCAAGGCACCCGTGATGTATAACGTGTATGTATAATTCTTAAAAATACATGAGATAAGCCCGCGTGCTTCTTTCTCAATTACTTGTGAGTATTCCTCCCTCTACTTCGCAATTATACCGGTATAAACCTTTATTATACCGGTATTTTACATACCGGTAAATCATTTGGGTTATAATTATACTACCGGTATATTGATAACGGTTCAAAGTCCCATACCGGTTTGCAACAAGGTCACAGATACCGGTTACTTCAAAATGCCTGTATTCCAAGCCCTGATTGTGAGAGATATTTTTAATCGGTTCAGTAGTTTTTAAGTTTATCCGAAACTAAACAATCAAATCCGATAAAACTTTTTTTTTTCTTATGGGAAAAATGAATGATGAGAATCTAGAATAAATCTTTTTCCTCGCGATAACTATACTTAAGGGCAAGGTCATTTTTATACAAACGTACTTCCAATATTACAACTTGACTGTTAGTCGAACTTCAATTATATTTTTTTTATGTTGGTAATTGTACGTGAAAATCTTTCTGTTGTGGGTATTAAACATGTTTGTATTATAATATTTAAAAAACTTTTATTCTGTTTCCAAAAAAAAAATCCCAACACAAAACAATTTGTTGGGGCACCGCGGTTATGCGCGATAGGAAGCTGCAGGGTGATTATGCGCATAAAAGTTAGCTCGTCCTAAATTGAATTCGGTATGCGTGTGATAATGTGATTGCGTGCGTATATATAACTAAGTTTATTTATACAGTTAGTATTAGTGGAGCTAGGACAAAACTTAATGTAAATCTAGAAAAAGTGGCTAGCTCGTCGCAATGTTTAGACACTCAATAACCCATCTATAAACAGATACACAATTTGATATAGTGAAACTGGGAAACACAGCTTAACGTGTTCTCCGAGACACTTTAGCAGTGCTGTTACAAATAGTAACAAAGTCATTGGTTAATTTCATGCTCTGGAAATAGCGTCCTCTGGGTGTTGATTAGTGTTCTTAAACTTAGATACTTCGCTACTTTAGTTGGCTCTACTTAAATGTAGTAAAGAACCAAAATATAAAACTTCTTTTCAAGTCACATAAAACAACAACAAAAATGTCGTAATTTTTACTTTAACACCTATCGTAAACCGTATTGCCTGGAGCGCGTCTTAATACCATCTCACGCTAAGTCCTTTGCTACAAAGTAACCTTTTTATTTGAACTAAGCAATGGATAACAAAAATAACATTAAAGTGGGTGTGAAGTTTTTGTAAGTTCTTGTCGATAGACAAAGGTCTGCTTTAAAACTGTGATAAAACGATTATATGACTTTTCAAATAAAAGAAAAACCAGTTTCCATCTCCTTCAAGCAGGTACACTCTTTCGGCACCAATACAATACAATAGTCTATTTTAAGTCGTATCCTCAGCTTCACTTTTCACTTAAGGATCGTCTCATTCTTTCGAACTTTCTCAGTTTGACATTCGGTGGACAGACACAGAAGTTCCTTAAGTGAAGTTTTTATAAATTCCTTATCCCCAACCAGGTTCCAGTCACCCCTGTAACCTGGTTGGCTCAGCGGTTGCCGCAAAAGCGAGGTTCGTGAGTTCTAGTCCCGCCCACCAGGATTGTTTTCATTGCATTTAATGTTTTTAAAAGATTAATATAAAAATTATCCTGTTAAGTAAAAAGTGGAATTGAGGATGAGACTAGGAATACGGCTGTTATACCAATTTCTGATACTCAATTTCCGGAATGTCCTTGAGTCATTGAGTCAAACGATGACCAAAAAGTGTTTTAGTAACAGCCAGTCGAACTGAGCCAAATGAGGAAAAGGGCGGTTGCGGAACGATAGATAAGTGTTAAATTATTGATGAAAAGGTGAAATACAAACCACCAAACAAGATATTTTTTTAAGTTCGTTTTCGGTAGTCGTTGAAAAACTCGTGGTCATCAAAACTTTCTCTCCTTTCTTTGAACAATAAAATATACCAGTCAAAAACTGATCTTGTCGCCTTTCCTTACGTTTAAAAAACATTTCATATATTAAAACCAAAAATCGAACCAGCTTTTGGAGGCAAACGTTAATAACTCATTATCTGACGCTCCTGTCATGAACTTTGACACAGGCGTCAGTAAAGGTTGTGCCAAAGGTGGGATATTGAGTCTATACAAACAAGAATAATCTATCCACTTTTTCACCGCTAAGTATCCCTGAAATCGTCTAAGAAATGCACTCGTATAGGTACAAGATTTGGTTTATAATTTACCATTTTATTCATAGTGCTTTGATATGTCTCTTCTCCAGGTGTTGCTAATTTAAACTGATAAAGTCGTGAAATAGCACTCTTTTGCGTCCACATACATGATACAGACTTTGTAGCCGTAGATATAATCACATCCCGTGCTCTCATAATAAAATAAATAAAAAAAATGTGCCTTTATAGTCTATGGGTAAGGCTGTAAAAGTTTTATGACAAAAATGAAGGATTCACTGTAATGGAATAACCGTGTTCTTAGAAACCCTAACTCCGAACTTATAAGAAAAATACTAACTTTCTAGAGAAGCAGTGAGAAAGATTTACAAAGAAAATATTACAGGTAACTAATAAGGAAAAGGAGACACAATGTATCTTTACTAAAATGGTCCTTAAAACTTCATAAAATAAGTTTAAAATAACTAACCTTCAAACGCACGTTTTAAGACTTCAGCAAACATTTCTGAAAGGATCACAACTTTGCAGGTTCTTTGCAGGTTTCCAGTAGAATATTTTACTTTCTTGTTTCTTTACAAAACCCGCTTCCACAATTTGTTACACTTCAATGTGTCACTAAGGAAAATTTGAAACAATGTGAAGAATACCCGAGAACCGTGGGACAAATTTATGTTGCGTATTAACTCAACAACAATAAACTATATCATACTACGTTAGTCCATCAACGCAATCTCCTGATATTTCGAAATAAATGAGATAAGTTGATGACGATGCGAATGTTACAATCTCGTCAGGTGTCAGTTGGTCTAACAGGAAATGGATCTAATAGAAGGGCGTAGTGGACACGTAGCGCGTGCTTGTACAACGACATATACATCAGGGATTTACTGACCGCTATCGTAGTTTAGTGGTTACGACGTAGGCGTTGTATGGTGAGGTCGTGAGTTTGATTCCTACTCAAGGCAAAATACATAAGTTTGTTTTAAGTGAGGTGGACTCTAAATAGGCTTTAGATAAAACAATTATTTTTATTACACATATCGCTTAAAAACCACTGGTGCCACATATTTGCGATTTTTTTCTACTGGATAGCTATTAGGCCTAGGGGTAAAATAAGATATACTATATTTCTTTGCTCTTTTATCTTAGTTGCTACTTTAAGGGTCTTGAGTACTGATGTGTTGTGTAATAAAACACTGAATGATTTTATTAATAATTATTCCTATATTTATACTAAATTTTAACAATAAAATAGTAATATTTCCAGCATTTTTACGGCGCATACGCAGCACAAACTGTAGTAGTGGAGCCGCGGCGGCGTGGTAGTCGGAGCCTATATAATAGTCATGCCAATTTAAAAAAAAACATATAATAAACAAGCACAAGTAGTTGAAAACAACAGCTAGTTTATTATACATGAAAAGTTTACGTAGGCCAATTAACAGCAAGTCGTAATTATTACTAACTAACAAAAAAAATGCTAATAGGTCTAGCAATAAGAAGGCATGCGCGATTTCTACTTGTGACAATTCACTTGGCCTGTCTACTCATACTACTAAGTGAGTGGTCGATCTTATCGCGCTATTGTATTCCCGGCAGGCTTCGATATAAATAATGTTGGATTATTTTCAAGAGCTGATGATATGTTTTTGGCATTATTCATCATAGATTATAAACGTGCCCGTGACATTGGCCGCCATTTTTCGACAATATGGTTAACGTGTGGAAAAAGATCTTCCCGAAATTATATTGTATTGCTTAAGTTATTAATAATATACCCTTTTATACAAAAACGAAAATCATCTGCGAAAACCTAATAACTTTTCGGTAATAAATAAAATTATTTCACCTTTGTAAACTAGTTATAGTTTTCTGACTCCCTACGACCTATTAACCTTTTTAAATATTCTTCAAAGTAGGCTTTTTTCCAGATCTATAACCATTCCAAATTTCAAGTAAAACGAACCAGTAGTTCTCTATATATATGATGCGGACAGAAACACAGACAACACTAAAAGCTCACAAACGACATCCTTTTATGAAAAAAAATACTGACTCTAAAAGTTATAAAACCATTAAAAAAATATATTAATAAAGTCCAGATTAACACGTAAAGAATATTTTGCAAAATACTTTAAAACTGAAAGGCGCTTATAATAAAATTAAAAAAAGATAGTTAAGGGTATCCAAGCATACACCGAGCGACTTAAACGTTATCATCTATTGAGCTTTTGATTCTGTTGATTTCAATGAATTATACGCTAAATGTTACTCACAATAAAAATATGTTTTAGCAAACCTTAGAATTCTTGAAAAACTCTTTAGTTATGGCACAGAAGAAATAATAGTACAAATATAAACGACCCACTCCGAAAAAATCTATAAATATCTGCCTTATTAATAACATTTTAGATAGACGTAGATTTCTTAACATTTCTTTTTGAAATATTTAAAACGTGAAATTCAGATTCTTGTTACTATTATTTAAGCAGCCGAATGCGATGCAATACGATTATGTCTACATTTTATTTAACATTAATATCGCGACGCGGCGCGTGAGTGAGTATCGAACAAACATACCAATCGACGGCGCGCGGCAGCCCTCTAAAATAAACCGTCTAGACGGCCTGCCGGATACTTGTAGCTTCATGTTTAAAGTGCGGAGTTCGCCTGGCTTGGTTATCTTCTTCTTCTTTTACCTTAATGGTATTCTACGCTTTAAGCATAATTTTGCCAATGACAGTTGTGGGTAGATTAAAAAAATGTAATAATGTACGGTAAAAGTGGGATAATAGGATGGAGAGGAATAGGGAAATAACTAGGTTAGAATTAGGAATGGCCACATGACCGTATGCAAACATACGGTATAGTGATGCCAGTGTCAAGTGAAGGAGGAAGAAATAATCAACAGTAATATGGGTACCGCCATTTTACTGAAAATAAAGGGATTCGTTGAGATAGCACAAACACCAAGATCACTGCGTAAATACTACACTTCTCATACTTAATATTACTATACGAATGCTTATTCTACAAAATTAGTACACTTTTGCACAATAATATTCAATAAAATTAAATTTGATAACTGTAATAAACACACGCGTCTAGTCTTTGGGCTACCCTCAAAGAATCTGGCTTGGTTATAAATTGCTCATTAACTTGGTCAATTTTAGCAACAAAAATGAATATATAATATTCTTCAAAGACTCGTTTATATCATCAAAATCAACCTACTATAGAAAAAAAAAGTAAATATGTTGGACATTTCGCACATAATACACAGGGGCACAAACTAGGCTTTAGACCTGTATGTGTAGCAGAAACAACGATTCTAATACATATTATGTTTTATGAACACCCAGTCCATATAAAGCTGTTTAGACTCATAAACCCACTTATGTTCTATTAGTTTATTGTTATTATTATTTATAAAATCAAAAAAAAGTTAGATACCCTTAATTCTCGCCTAGAGTTTGTAAGTATTTAGAAACTTATATTATTTATACATGGAATATTGGCTGAAAGTTTGTTAAGTATTCTTTTGCTGGCAACTTTGTTAAGGTTAGAGCTTTCACATAAAGCAGTGTTAATACTTCTTAAGCCCGGTTTTTCGAGTACCTAACCGGCGTTAAACTTAATGTAGTGATTAAATATTATAGATCAGTTTGAAGATAATCTTCAAAGTTATTGCTTAAATTAGTTTAGTCTACAAAAAAATCACCCATAAGAAATAATAGGTTATTCTGAATTCACTTGTTACACATCTCATATATTGTTGTAGCACGGCATGTGACTTTGTGTCTACCTAATGGTAAGCGGACTTACAAAAAATATGAATTGGGTCGACTCATACAATGTGGTTTCATATTATTGGCCGCTGCCACTAGCACGCTGATATTTTTTCTCATTCTTACTTTAGGTGACACTAATCTTTTAACAAATATCAAAAGTTGTTTTATAAACTTTAATTGCGAAGCACTACCAGAGTTTTTTAATGTACACCAAATTAATAATAATAATACAGTTACAAAATATATGAATTTTCATTACGAATATACTTTAATATCCTCGATGCCTTATCGTCAAACTAACTTCCCGTTTCGTAACCGCGCCCGAAACTACCACCTTGACTAGAAATTGATATAGTAGGCTTTTCAAAACCTAAAACCCGACTAGGCAAGCCTCAGTCAAAACTGTATGGATTTTAACAGTTGATAGTCTGGACCATAGGAGTGAGGTAAGCTGTCACCCACCTGTCAAAATTCATACTCTCTTGACTGAAGCGACGCGAGATCTCTCCTCTTCTGTATTTTTTCTAAGGTTCCAAGTTACTTTACGGGTTGCAGCTAACCACCTAAGTAGTCTTATACTGGTAGGTTATGTGGTCTATGTTCGGTTTGGTTTCTATTTTTTTTTTTACTTTTCATATATGAAATAAATATTTTACTTTGTATGTTTCGTTTTTGGCGGTGGTAAATAAACCGATCGGTCCCCCCTTACTTAGCAAAGTATATGACGGAGGATTTAACCGATACTACACCTTCAGCAACCAGACCTTGGAGAGCGAAGCGACGACGTTAGTTAAGGTTTCCCATGTTTTTATACGACCAAACTTAAGACTGTCTTGTGATTTTATTTCCTGAGGTTAACGACACTCAGGAAATATACTTGAGCTATATATAGTCTAGTGGTTACGCCTTTTAGGTTGTATCCAGGGGTCGTAGATTTGATTTCCTCTTCAGGTAATAGAATAATATTATTACGTTTTTCTATATAGTTTGTCTGTATACAGGGTGACTTTGAAAGGATGTACTTTGGGCTAATATGGAGTTCTACTCATCAATACGAACAACTTTTCCCATGGAACCATGTGTCGCAAATGAAAAAAAATATGGCCTTCTCCATACAAACTAGTAATGTTAAAATGACCAATTTGTATGGGGAAGCCAAATTTTTTTTCATATGCGACACATGGTTCCATGGGAAAAGTTGTTCGATTTGATCAGCAGAACCTCATATTAGCCCAAAGTACATCCTTTCAAATTTACCCTGTATATATATGTATTTATAAAATATAATATGTATTAGTATCGTTGTTTCTGGAACACATAGTACAAGTCTAAGGATTAGTTTGTGGAAATATGTGTGAATAGTTTTACATATTATTATATCATTTTAATAATATATTTTGGAGCGTTTAATGCAACTTTCTAAGTGTAAAATAATAACTAGTTGAAGGATTGATAAAAAAAAAAATGTTAGGTATTGCTTTAAGAGTTTGCTCAATTTTAAATCGATAATACATACAAAAATTTATTAAAAAAATATGACATTTATTTGGCAACATCACGGTTGAGAGCACATTAAGCTTCGTGTCATTTTCACTATAACAACTTGTAAAACTGTCTATAAGACTACACTACATCGACACTACAAGAGTCCAGTCCCTGAGGCTGTCTCGGCGTTATATAGACACCAATTGATTGTACGTTTATAACTGTCATTTCGTAGTAAATAACTACACAAATTTTAAACTTCAATTTTCAGTTTATATTATGTTTGGTCATAACAATAACAAAACACGATTCACTTTGACATATGAATTTGGACCGAACTAACTATAATGAACTGGGTCATATTGGCGAAGAGAAACTTTACAAAATCAATAGAATACAACATTCACGAAACCGCTGTAAATTGAAAATGTATTTGAATTACAAATTGTATTTCAAATGTATTTCTATCTTACCCACAGTAATTACCAACACAGGTGAGGGTTTTTAATTCCACGTCATCATAGCCAATAGTATTCTTAGTCTACACCAAATAAGTGGCAATCTCTTCACGGTATTTTATATTAACTTACATATATATCTATATTACATATAGATCTTAATGCTTTATCTGCGAATACGGGCGCGTCACAAGTGCAACAGCAGCCCATCAGGGAGCGCTCCAAGAGGGCCCAAAGAAAGTTGTGAGAGGACCTACCTACTTTGCTTGAAGTTACAATTAAACCATAATTTACCTATCTATATACTTAAATAAAGCTTTTTGCTATTATAGTTAGGTACTATTTTTTGTTATTGTACCATAACCCATATCTTTTTCATTTAACGTCATTGAAATAGCTGAAGCTTCAATTTAACTAAAATATTAGGAAATAAAAATCTCAGTATAACCTTTATTATTATTAAATTGGTATAGGTATACAACATTTTCTTAAAACATGCTGCGTTTAAACACTTGCTTTGGCTTGCGCGCATGACTCGGCCGCTTGACTGAGTACTATCGGGATAGCTGGATACCATTACCGAGAACGGTTCGGCAAATTGCACGAGTGAGTCAAGCTACAGAGTGGGTGTAAATACTGCCTGATTATGTTTTCATATGTTTTTTTTTATATATATATTTTTTACATGTTTTTATTGTCAAGTTACTTAGTTTTTCTTTGTGTTTTTGTTTTCTTTTTATGTTTTATATATTTAGCAAGTAGTTATACAGTTTTACTTAAGTACCTAGGTGGTGACCACTTTACTATTTTTTTTTAAATGTTTTTTTACGATGTGTACCATTGTACCTATATGCAATGTAACTAGTTCATGGCAATATACCTACGTGCCGACTTGCCTTACAAGGTGCTACGGTATACTCGAAACTTATCTCTTCTACCAACTAATCCTACACATCATCTCTCTAAATCCGACACTCTTCTTGATTTAATGCTAACTTCGAATGCTGACATTGTTCCTACTCACGGTTAAGTTCCAGATCCATCTTTTTCTCATCATGACCTGGTCTACATTTCATACAAAATTAAACTGCCTAAATATCGACCACCTGTGGTTTGGATGCGACATTACAGTCGTATAAATGTTGATATGTTACGCAAAGACGCGTTAAGTATAGATTGGTTGCCACTGTGCGTAGCTGAAAGTATTGATGATAAAGTGTCGATATTCAATTGTGAAGTGCTTAAGTTATATGATAGTCATGCACCTCTGCGTGCTACGAAATTGAAACGTCCACCCGCTCCTTGGATAAATGATGAAATACGCATAGCTAGAAGGAAACGGGACAGATCTTTTAACAAATATAGACGCGATCGTAGTGAGGCTAATTGGGAGGTATCAATTTGAGCTGCGAGGAATCGGTGTAACCAGATGTGTAGAAATGCTAAAAGGCGACACTTTATTATTAACATTGAAAATAAATCTTCTATTCAAACTTGGAAATTCTTAAAGGCCGTTTGGGTTAGGGCGCCAACTGGACCAACTCAATATTGGTTCCGTGACTCCTGACCAGCTTAATACTCACTTTTCGTCTGAACCAGTACTGGATAAAGATATCAAAGATGGCACGATGGAAGAGATAGCGGAGATAGCTGAATCCCAAGATTGAATCATTTGTTTTTAATAGGATCTCTGATGATGATATAGGTAAGGCCATCCGCTCAATTACTTCTAAGGCAGTAGGATGCGATTGCATCAGTCGAGCGATGATTGTTATAATTTCAGATATTCTTCAACCTATTATTAAACATATAGTAAATTTCTCACAGTCACACTGTGTTTTTCTTCCTTTATTATTTACATAAACAACTCTCCAATTAAAGTAAAGCGCATGTTAAACCTCTTCCTAAAGTTTCTTTACCTACACTTCTAACTCATTTCCGACCCATTTCTATATTACCATTTCTGTCAAAGATTTTAGAATTTATAGTACATAAACAACTCTCCAATTTTCTACAAGTAAATAATTTATTTAACTCTTTCCAATCTGGTTTTCGTCGCGGTCATATCACTACTACAGCTTTGTCAAAGGTAACTGAAGACATCCGAAAAGGCATGGAAAGCACAAAACTAACAATTCTTGTGTTAATAGATTTTACTAATGCCTTTAACACTGTTGATCCTGATCTACTTATCGCTACATTGACCCGTCTTGGTGTATCATCAGAGGCTTTTCCTTGGTTTAATCAGTACCTACATGGTCGTCAACAGCAGGTTAGGATAGGTGATTCGTTCTCTGATTGGTGCCAGTTACATACGGGTGTCCCACAAGGTGGAATTCTTTCCCCTTTACTTTTTTCAATATTTATTAATGGAATCACTTCTTCTCTCCATTGCCACTACCATCTTTACGATGACGACTCGCAGCTTTATGTGCAAACCGATTCTACTACAATTAATAGTGCTATATCGTGGTTAAATGCCGACTTGGTGAATATTAACTCATGGTCGAGGAGATACGGTGTCAATGTTAACCCGAGCAAGTGCCAGGCGATAATTATTGGAAGCTCACGTTTATTATCTAAAGTTAACTTTAATATCCTTGAAACGATCCGCTACGATAACATAATAATACCATTCAGTGATTCAGTTAATGATCTTGGTATCTATCTGGATGTTAATCTTAGTTGGACTACCCAGGTTGTCAACATAAATCGTAGAATTTATACTTCCCTTCACTCTCTTAATAAATTAAAGAATTTCTTGCCATTTAAAGTTAAAATTACTCTAGCTCAAAGTCTTCTTCATCCTAATAATAGTAAATTTAACCATATCTCCGAATTCCGTTTCCAATTAAACTGGTTGTCCATCCGCGATCGAAGAAATCTTCGAATCCTTTGCCTCCTTTACTCTGTCTTGAATGATACCCCATACACCTATTTATTTAAAAGAACTTTTTACTTTTCTTGGTTCTTCCCACGATAAGAACATTCGATCATCATTCAACATTACCCTTGCTACCCCCGGGACTCACCACACCAACTTTGTATCTAAGTCATTCTCAGTCGAAGCGGCGTCACTATGGAACGAATTACCCCTGAAGATCAGACAGGTACCAAACAGGGCTATTTTCAAAAAGTTCGTTTACGCTCATTTTATGAAGTCATAGATGTCGTTCTAATACTTATTATTTTGTGTGGTATGTTTTCTATTAGTATTACTTAGTATGTTTATATTGTATATATATATTTATATTATATTGTTTGGTAGGTATATTAAGTAGTGTATGTAAAAAAAATTTTAATATTATATATGTATTTATATTTATATATATATATCTTCACGGGTGCCTTACGGCGCCCGAGACTGCCTAGACGGCCCCAGGGTACCCAGCTTAAATCCCACCTCGTCGTAGCCGATGGTATGAGGCTACACCGAACAAGTGGCTAGCTCGTCGCGATGTTTTGAATAGACTCAATAACCCATCTATAAACAGTTTCTCAAGTTGGTATAGTGAAACCGGGACCGACAGCTTAACGTGCTCTCCGAGGCACTATAGTGGTGTTGTCAAACAAATGTACATAATTTTTTTAATTAAAAACTCATTGGTACACACCGGGATTCGAACCAGAAACCTTAGTGTTTTTAAGTCCAAGGTCTAACCAACTTGGCCACCACGTATATTATATGTATGTCATGTATAAAATTTCAGTGGTGTTCTCAAAATGTACATTTTACATTTAAAATTTATTAGTAGACAATGGGGTTTTTTTAACCTTATAATGTATAGGATCTAACCAATTTGGCGACAATGTATATAAAATTGTTGTGAAAACCAATACGAGTATATACAAAACCGTTCGACTTACAGTTGAAAACCGATTCCTTTACAATAAATAATAATGTAATAATGTTTCAAGCATATGTAGTATCAATATTTACTGAAACGGAATGTAGACGAACGACATATTATTTGCCGCGAATTTGACTTTAAAAGGATGTACTTTTGGCTAATATGAGGATCTGCTGATCAAATCGAACAACTTTTCCCATAAAACCATGTGTCCCAAATGAAAAAAAATTGCCTGATACAAACTAGTAGTGTTAAAATGACAAATTTGTATGGGGAAGCCAAAATCTCTTTTCGTTTACGCCGTATAAGCATCAGGATTATAATACACACTATTTATAATAACAATTTGCTAATATTTTTTATGCCCGCAGTTATAAAAATAGAGCTTAACTTTGTAAATAAGACTCAAGTTTTTAAAACTTAAAATTTAAAAGTATTAAAAGTTGAGTAACTTCTACTTCGCGTTTTTATGGATATTTTTCCACGTATTTTTTACAACAAAGGTAGTAAACCAAAAAGAAGATTTGGTCTTATTTTATTCATTGGTATACCCGTGCCGAAGCCGGGATGGGAAGCTATCTGTTTTTAATTTATTTTGTCTTGAAACTTTGTTTTTTTTTATTCATTCTATGCTGACTTTAAGTTGTGAACATTTATCGATAGTGAATAATTATGTAATCTGAAATATTTTTATTCATTCTATGCTGACTTTAAGTTGTGAACATTTATCGACAGTGAATAATTATGTAATCTGAAATATTTTTATTCATTCTATGCTGACTTTAAGTTGCGAACATTTATCGATAGTGAATAATTATGTAATCTGAAATATTTTTATTCATTCTATGCTGACTTTAAGTTGTGAACATTTATCGATAGTGAATAATTATGTAATCTGAAATATTTTTATTCATTCTATGCTGACTTTAAGTTGTGAACATTTATCGATAGTGAATAATTATGTAATCTGAAATATTTTTATTCATTCTATGCTGACTTTAAGTTGTGAACATTTATCGATAGTGAATAATTATGTAATCTGAAATATTTTTATGTTGAGTTTACTGTATATATTCTGAATATAAATAAATAAACAAAATCATTCACTTATAAAATCATAAATCACTTACTTGGTGTTTTTGTTCTCGCCGCTCGCCGTCCGCTGAAGCTTAGAATCATTTTTGGGCTTAGGTCTGTGAGCATTGTTAGCGTTGAGGGTAGCCCGCTGGTCGTCCATACGTTCCGACTGACACCGACTCAGCAAATCGAAGAATGATTCCGCAGGATTTTCCTCAGAGTCAGCTCGCGAAATATCGTTCTTGTCCATTTCTGGCCTCTTGCCGTCGGGAGTAATCTAGAATAAGGATCATTCTTAGGTTTGTATTTCACATACACTCAAGTGTGAGGTATGTCTTATAGAGAAAAAAAAATTGAGTGAATAGTGTTAAGGCTTGAACTATCAATGTGTATTACTATAGAAATAATTTTAAATAATGTCGAAAAATGTCGCACCTGTTTAAATAATCTAAATATTGTAAATAATACAAAATACTAGTTATTTCCTAATACAGATTTGTGTGAAAGAATTTTTAAACACAGATATTCAGTATTCAAGAGAATTTCATATATAAGTAAAACACTGTTTTTTTTCTTTATATCAAAGATAAAAAATGGTTTGGCATTGTACGAAATTCCTTATACGTGTTAGCACTTTAGCTTGAATATATTAAAACCAAACTAAAGTGTCTTCTCAAGTTAAATCACGTGGCAATTGGTAAATTTAATTCCGTTTAAATGTCCTGCAAGGTTTTTTTTTACATTAGACACATATGGCCCTGGTCACAAACTAAGCTCTAAGCTTGTACTATGTGTACCAAAAACAAAGATATAATACATATTATATTTTATGAACACCCAGACTATGAATAACTGTACAGAAAAATATACTATTTTTCTTTTTGCCCTGGGTGGGAATCGAACCCACGACCTCCGGATACAACCCCAAAGGCGTAATCACTAGTTTACGAAGGCGGTCATTGTGCTGTAATCGCTGTTTCTATATACAAGCGTGTGACCAGAGCAATTTGTCCTATTTATTTTTTATTGGAGCACGACATGTGACTTTGTATCTACCTAGTAGTGAGCAGACCTACAAAGTCCATGAATGGGGTCAATCAATAATTGTTCTTAAACAATATTGATCGCTCCCACTATGATGCTAAATGATGCGATTACTAAATATTATTATGTTCATTTTAATGAAATAAATAAATATTTTAAAACTTCTTAGGTTGAAATGCGGTGAAGGTTTTTAGAAGTGGAGTCACATTATCAAGAAAGCAAGCTGGCTGGCAATTACAACGTCGCAAGCACGTCGCTGATTTATGACCTTATTTCCATTGACGCGTTATTACCCTGCTGGATAGCAAGTAAGCGCCCGATAATAGACCCGTTTTGATGCAATTTTATTAAGATTTAAAAATGCCAGAAGAAAAGAAAGAAAAATGTAGGTAGTATTTATGTAATTATAATAAGTTAATAAATTTATTGTAGATTAAGATAATATAGAGTTCGGTAGTAAAATTAAAGATTCTTTTTTATCTATGTGCTTCATGTTCTGTACACTTCGCTTTATTTCGGTCGAACTTTAATAAAGATTCCATAAACAGCCGTAATAAAAAGTAATATATGATTTATTACTAAAATAACTAACTTAAACTCCTAAACTAAACGATGGAAATTCTGCAGGAAAAAAAATGGAGAATATTAAAAATTCTTCAATTCACATTATTAATGAACAAATTATTTTTTCTAATTCACATAAGTTATTTAGAAAATTAGAAAAGTGAATTAAATTTCCGATAGAAAATGAGTATAAACTCATTTTCTTACGGCCATGAAAAAATAAAACTCTCTCCTAAAGATGCTTGTGGAGAAGCGAAATATGTAGACTTGTGACTACATTATATACAGGTGGATTTTTGAGACGGGACAGTATGGTCTCCTAGGAACGTTTTCTCGTAACGGTTAAAGTGTCTGCCCACTTTAACCGTTATAGTTACGAGAAAAAGTTCCTAGGAGACCATCAATAAATTTATGAGATATTCTGAACTGTTTCTGTAATACCTTTCTTGATGGTACTTTTCGCAATAGATACTTATTCGCGTACCATACCAATGCAGCTTTCCCTGTGAATTTACTGCTTTAAAAAAACTACTTAAAAACTGTATAGCGGAAGAATTTTCAATGAAGTGAATATTATTATATTAAATAACATATTTCCTCAAAATAACGCCTGATTCAATTCAGTTATATTTAGTTTTTATTTATATTATGTTACTGGAAAATCTTTAAAAAAAAACGGCTCCAGCCTAGTGGTTAAGTCACTGCGTAACTGATATCAAGGTTAAGCAGATGACAACAAAGCCGGATTTGGGATGGGTGACCGCTTTATACAATGAGGCTATACGATATGCGAGCCGAAAGGGCACCCGTGATAGTATATATTTTTATATTTTGTTCCCAATTTGCGGCCTTATACAGGGTGAATTTGAATGGGTGTACTTTGGGCTAATATGATGTTCTACTGATCAATACGAACAACTTTTCCCATGGAACCATGTGTCGCAAATAAAAATAAAAATTGCCTTCTCCATACAAACTAGTAAAGTTAAAATTACCAATTTGTATGGGGAAGCCATTTTTTTTTCACCCTGTATAATATATTTTTTTAAACTATAATTTTGACTCATTATTTGTGTGAAAACATTCATAACATATTAATTCCCCGTGATATTAAGTAAGACCGATAGAAAACTAATTATTAAATGACATCATTCAGCTTGGCTTTCAAAGAGATTTTCCGAGAACTTCTCGAGCACTATGTTTAGTGCGAAAAGGCAAATATCACATCCGTCTTGGCACTTTTCTTAATTAATATAACTTCGAATTTATCTGTTTAATATAGGTCAGAGAAGTTCCGCGTCGCTTGCATAAAGAGAGGCAACGTTTAAGAGCCTTTGAAGACCGAGTTGCTTTTGAAATTATTAATTTTATGCTTTTAAAACTAAAAGCTAATTTCGACGATATTTTTAATGTATTTTTTTTTAAACTACTGGCCACGTTCCGAGGCGTAGCGAGGGAAGCATTTCGTGGCCACATCAAAAACCACCGTTTTAACACAGGGGCTTTATTCCGAGTTTTGACACGCTCACCGTCCCGCATTTTGCGTAAAGTACGGGTATTGAAATGTAAGTTCTATCCTGTTAATTATAGAGTTGAAATTCCAATGCTCCACACATGTTCAAACTTGCGAAGAATTCGTGTATTTCAAGATGGCGGCACTTTTATAGCCAACCTAATACATACCATATAACCATTGGAATAGAGTTTATATTTCCATATTTATAGTTTGCGCAACGTCTTGTCGTGTTTAACGTTTGCAAACTCGGAATAAGGCCCCAGCCGTGTTATTTATTTTTATCGATGCCAAAATGCAGCTCTGAAACGATCGTTCTTAGTATTCGGTGCCACTTTTTGTCAAGAAGGAACTATTTTTAATTTTGAAATTAGTAATTTTACTACCTTATCATATATATAGGTATATATATATATATATAGGTATATATATATATATACAATAATTTTATAATATTAAAATATTAATTTAATTAATAATCTCAAACTAAACCAAAGCTGAATTTATTTACACCATATTTATTTTTAAAGTTTAATCATTTTTTTATTAATACAGATATGAATATATAAAATAATTCATTAAAATTTGTAGATAGATATTTACACGTAAACAAATATCTGTCAAAAAAACACCTTTTAACACGAGCTACAATTGCTTTTCGTGTTGATAACATTTCCATACGCGCGCTGGAATGATTCGGCCTAAAAAAACAGCCAGTATTGGTGACAGCGATGCTAAGGTAGTACGCGGTCAATGTAGAATAAACATGTATAAAAAATGATTTTAATAATCAGTTTATGAAAGCACCTTTTATGACGAGTAATATGGACAGACAGAAACGAATTCTATGTTACATTATTGTTTTACCTATAATGGGCTAGGGTAGTATACCAATATATGAACCCATGAATGAACACCTAAATGTATTTTGCATATAATAAGTATAACTCAAAAACTACCAAATTGGAATCTTAATTTTGTATGCCCATATACAATTAATATTATTTAGGCGTTCATTTATGGGCGTACGTTCATATAATGGTACGGCTATCCTATAGTCAATACTATGTATATAAAAATCAATACAATATAATTTAATTGATTTTTTTTATAGACGATATGGGATCTACCATTACGGGTGCCTTTTAGGCTCCCGAGAACCGTTTAAACGGCCTCAGGGTACCCAGCGGAGGGATTAACCCGTCCTTATTTCGCCGATGGTATTCGAAGGCAACACTTAACAAGTGGCGAGTTTGTTGCGATGTTTATGATGAAATAAACTCGTTATCTCTTATTATTTATTCCTATTATTGACATAATTCTCCCTTCTATTACATTAATTATTAATTCATCTCTCTCTTCAGGACATTTTCCCACTACTTGGAAAAGTGCGCATGTTATTCCGATTCCAAAAAAAACTGCTCCCACTACTTTTAACGATCTACGACCCATTTCTATTCTTTCTTTCTTATCTAAAGTCTTGGAGCACGTTGTTCACAAACAATTTACTAACTTTTTAAATAGTAATGCATTATTGAATCCGCGGCAGTCTGGCTTTCGATTGTCTCATAGCACCAGTACTGTTCTAGTAAATATCACTGATGACATACGCCGTGCTATTGACGAAAAAAAGTTAACACTGCTTGTTCTCCTAGATTTTAGTAATGCCTTCAACTGTGTCGATCATGATATTCTTATCGCTATTTTGCGTTCACTTAATATTTCTCCTTATTGTTGTTACCTGCTTAACCTTGTTATCAGTTGCGCAGTGACTTAACCACTAGGCTGATAACCTAACGTACCTGAATTAAACTAAGCTGCTCCATTGACTGTCTTCTAACCCTTAGAGCGTTGAAAGGTGTTTGTGGTGAAGAATCTTCTAGCGATGTTACAGGACTCGAATCGGATTCTGGTTCAGGCAAACCGAGGACTTTTCTTAGATCACCCATGTTCATTTTTGCTGTTGCCATACCCAGTGAATCACCAAGCTTGAATAAAAGAAAATTAACATAAGTTATGATGTTAAAACAACAAAGAAAATAATCTACATATATCTAACATGTGCTGAAAGCCTCGGTTAAACCAAACAAATACGAGCTGCGAATCTAATCTCCCCGCCGTGCCAAACTCGCTTTTTTTATCAGAGCACGACTTTGCATCTACCTGATAGTAAGCAGACATACAAAGCTCTTGACTGGGTTGGATTAATATATATTGTTGTTTAACATCATTGATTACTCCCACTGTTCACAAAACGAATTGTATTACAAGTCTACCGTAAAACATCAATGCTGCTTAATCATCATAACAACTGCCCGTTTCGTAACCGCACCATTTTTTTTTAGCCGGCATAGTGAGAGCCATCAATGCTGTTAAACAAAAATGTATTGGTCGAACGCATTCATCGACTTTATAGGTCTGCCACCTCATCCAGAAATCGATACAGTAGTCTGAAATCGGGTTAACCCACAGACTAAAACCAAAACATGACTTGGGTACAATATGTTATATTCTCTGTCAAGTCTTACCGATACTTATACCCTAACGTTATTAGTTCTTAATGTAGTCAGATTCTACTTTATGAAGTGGAGACTTTGTTAGGGTATTTATAAAGCATCATTGGATATACTAACGCCGTTTCCAATAAATTAAGCCTAGTACATTTAGTAGTAGTTAAGATTAGCAGATAAATATATTTCATAAATAATCGAAGTTGTAACTATCAATACTTATAATAAAATCTTCCCCGTCTGTACATGGGAAACGTACTGGAAAACGAGAAATAAGTAATAAAACGTAAAAAAAAACTGTATGTCAAATATTTGCTTTGTGTCGGTTTGTTTGTGTGCGCGTCAGTATCACGCAAAAGCTTCTTCATTGGATGAAAAACTGAATTACTGAAAGATAAGAAGTTTTACAGGGAGTAAAACTTCTCGTAATACCAGCATTTAGCGTTTATTTGATCAAAGACGATCTACAGATTCTAGTTTTTTTTTTTTATTTAGTTAGAAACCCCATAGTGCCATGTGCTACGACGAGTAACGCGTGCCCGGTGAAGGTGGTGACGGGGTTTTTTATATATATAATAAATTTAATAAAACACACAACAAGTAAATAAAAACTGATGTGGAATTAAGTAATACTTTAATATATAATTGGTTTATTTTAGCAACTGATTTATTTTATAAACTCCGAATATTATGACTTTGACGAGCGATTTAAACACTACAACGCTTTTAGCAACTCAGTCATACGAGACAGGTATAGGATGGAATGCATTTTTGGCGAATATGAACGTCTGAGCAAAGAGTTTCTGGAAATAGATTCAGGGAAAATTTTATTTTTCGTATTTTTCATGATTCAATTCTTTGCTTTGATATATTTTATTTAATGCTTTTAGGAATATTTTCATAAAGATGTGTTAGTGCATTGTAATGTATGTGCTATTAGTAAATTATAAATACAGTAAAAGCACCTTGAATAAATTAAAGATGGTATTAGGTCGCTGAAACCTAAATAATAAGATTTATTTAATTATTTTAATATTTTACAATAAGTAATAATAGTTTTAATTGTCAATGTAAAACATAAATATTACTCTTTTGAACATATTCCGGCAAACTTAGTAAAATTTTAGACTATCACGTATTTTTATCAATCATCTATAGGTAATAAACATAATTTAACAATTGGTTTATTATAAATACCGGATTTGGTTTTCACATCCACGGATCTGACTAAATTATCCCTACCATAATACACTTTTATATTTTTTCCTAAAGGCCAATCTGACGGAGAACATTTTTCGTCTTTAACTAATACAATATCGTTTGGTTTAATTAGTAAAAGTTGAATTTCATTTATACCTTAACTGCAGTGTATTTAAATAATATTTAAGCCAACGTTTCCAAAAATATTCCTTGCTTTTAGTAATTTGCTGATAAACTGACAATCTATTATCGTCCACATTTAAATAATTTATTTTAGGTAAAGAAATAAAAGTATCATTTATTTAAAAAATGTGTAGAAGTTAAAATTGTGACATTTCACATCCGTTATGATTGTACTTAAAGGTCTTGAGTTGACTATGCTTTCAATGATAGTTAAAATTGTATTAAGATGCTCATAATAAAATTTAGTATTACCTATAGTTCTTTTTAAATGAAATTTTACTAGCTTAACAGAAGTTTCCCAAATGCCTCCCCAATCGGAGGATTACATTTCCAGACTATGCCTTCATTACATACATAATTTTGAATTATAGTTTTAGAATTATTATCATTAAATAATTTATATAATCTATTTAATTCATTTTTAGCTCCTTTAAAATTATTACCATTATCACTAAATATTTTAGCACATTTACCTCTTCTTGCAATAAATCTCGCTAAAGCATTTAAAAATTCTTTTGTTGATATGTCGGAAACCAATTCCAAATGTATGGATTTCGTACATGCAAATGAAAAGGTAAATATAACCTTTAGAAAGCAGTGCTTTACGAATACGCAATGCTTAATTTCTATTGAGCTAGAAAATCTAAACCAACTTGTAAAAATGGTCTTGAAGGTGTAATTCTTTTTTGTGGCAAATCCGCCATTAACTGTTTAACGTTATTATTTCTAAATCTAATACACACAACGCATTTACTTATTATTGGTTTTACTAAGTTTTTACCGTTTAAAGGCCAATATTTAAGTTTTTAATTAGCTAATGTGTATTGGGGATCTGCATGATATAATTTTATATGTTCATATGTAATAATTTACGTAGGTATGTGACATTTATGAGGTAATATAAAAATATTTTTTTGTGCGTAAATTACATTTGAATGACGAATCCGACCTCCCACCCAATAAACCTTTATCGTCTGCAAAAGGATTTAAATATTTTAATTGGTTGTTAAATGTATTATTACTAGTGTTTTTAGATAATAATATTGAATGGATATTTTTTGAAAAATATTGAAGCTGGGTTAATTTTATCATAATTAATTGTACGTTTAAAATTTCTTGAGAATTAAAAGGGCCGTATTATTATTTTTTTATTTGTAAATCTTAAAAATATGCCATAATTCTACATAACCTTATCCAAGAAGTATTTTCAAAAAATTGAAGCAAGTAATTAGTGTTATATTTAGATTTAGTTAGGTTTATATTAGTTTTAATTTCTGGAATATTGTTAAGCATTATGGGATGGACCGTTCCACCACAAATTATTTTCTTTAAGGTCTAATACATTACAACGTCTAGATATAATATCAGCTGGATTTTGTGATGATTTTACATAGTTCCAGTAATATTTATTAGAAAGTTCCTGAATTTCAGTAACTCTATACTCTCGAAACAAAACAATTCGTTCAAAATCTTCCTAATTTCTTCGGCATTTGTATTGGACGTCATATTTATGGATTTTAAGATATTAACCCTCAGCCGCCCGGGTGCCCATGACCGCTTATGTTAATGGTAGTAAAATATATTATTTATAAAAAGGTTGACTAAAAGACGATTATTATTTATTATATTATATATTATATTGTATTAAAATTACAACCTCTTGTGTCTTAAATTTATAAAAATAATAAAGTCCTGAAAATTTTACAAAATTGTTCGACTTCCACAAAAATTATATAAAACTAACGCTTTATTAGTATATTTTTTTTTACAAAACGTCACTGTCATGTAATTCTAGGAAGGTAGTGAGAGGGGCGGGTACATAGGGCCAATAAATATTGAGTAATTGCAATCATGGCTACTTCCTTCGGTCACAGTGACCGCACCCGGGCGGCTGAGGGTTAAATATATTTGAAGGACCATGAATAAACTAAGGATGATATTAGGTAGCTGAAATCTAAATAATAAGAGATATTTAATTATTTTAGTATTTATTAATATTTTACACTAATATAAGTATTCATTATCAATGTCAAAACATAAATATTACTCTTTTAAAGGAGTATTTAAAAATTCGGGATGGATATATTCAGTAAATATGCCGCGGTATAATACAGAAACCGAGAATATGGAATAATAATCCATATGGGATTTGAGTGATACGTTCTATATCCTAATGAAATCAATTTATTGAGTAATTAGCTATATTGCTAATTATTTATTGTCATGTTATGGCTGAGTTGCATGGCGTCAAATGCATCAATTTTATTTTGCAGTTCGAATGACAGCAAATAATAGAATAGTAGCACTATTGACGCCATTTTTAACTTTAATCATTACGTTTACAGAGAGTTCGTTTTGGTGCAACTCAGCGCAAGTCAAGAGTACTAAACAAGACATTAAAAAAAACAAGAATACTATTTTAAAATAGTATTTTTTTCTTGTTTTGCAAGTTTTCCAAGTTATTCAGTAATTTGCCTCGTAAAAATAAGGCACTTTTCTATAGGTTTTTTTTTATTTTATCATTAAGTTTATATGCAAAATGCCTCGTGGCACGTGCCAGTAGTGCTCAAAGGATACGTACGTTGATAACCGATAGTTTAATCCTTATGTGTTTACCGATTGATCTGCGAAAAAAAATAATCTTCAGCTAAAATTGGTCAGCTCAATAAATAGTTTATAGTGTAAATCGTAATACTGCTAATACATTGTCAAGATATAAAATACCCTGTTTAAGTCCAGTAATTTGTAAAGTTTGACATGCTTAATAAATTATTTAATAGAACGCGGTCGTGTTTGAAAAAGTTAGCATGTTTGAAAAGAAACATTTAATAGCGTGCATGTTAAAATATTTGTTCAAAATTTGTTTTTATTATTATGTTTATTATTCAGACAAAACAAAGACTTTAGTAGCAAAATTTTTTATTTATAAATAAATATCATCACGGTTGCCTTACGGAGCCCAAAACCGCCTGCACGGTCTCAGGGAACCCAGCGGAGGGGTTTTTAATCCTACCTCGTCGTAGCCGATGGTATGAGTCTACACCGAACAAGTGGCTAGCTCGTCGCGATGTTTTGAATAGAATCAATAACCCTTTATAATCTTTTATTTTTAATCGTTTATTTATAATCTTTGGCAAATATCTATAATCATAGATAATATTCAAAATACTGCAACATTCGATACGTTGTTTTATTTTGTAACCGATGTTTAAGAAATAAACAGTTAACTAAACAATGATTCCAAATAAAAACCTAACCAACTTTAAAAAGCAATTCGATTGTAAAACTAAATACAGCTATAAAACTTACGAAATAATTTTATAGCTGCACTTTGTTACTTCACTTGAAAACTACAAATAAATTTTAACGAATTGCAACATTTTCTTTAAAAGAATTAGAAACAGCGTATTGCTTTCAACTACTACTTAAGTGGGCAGGAAAAGGATTCGCAAACTCGAGCGTCAAAAAACATCTAAATGTTGTTATCAGTTATAATAAAGTTTTTTTTTTTTGGAAAAAAAGAACATGGAGGTGTAGATTTTATTTACTCGATTCTAATTACATAATTTCTTTATAAAAAATATGTTAAGTTTTGAAATGAGAACTAAAGTACTAATACTCATTGTATTATTATATTATATTTAGATAGTGTTAGTTGTGAATCTGTATGTAAAATTTTGTCGTCCCCTGTAAAATTGCTTAAAATTGTATACATTTGTAATAAGTAAACATTGAGTTATTCTGTACTTATAACTCTAACACAGGCGTCAGCTGAAAATCAGTGCTTCATCCTAGAACGATGTAGCTTATACTGAGCTGATTACCTTTTAGTCGCCACGCAACACACTCCTTTAAAAAAAAAAAAAAATTTAATGTTTGTAATTATATTTGAATATATTATATTAATTGTCTATGTAATTGTGTTGTTAGCGAAAATAAAGTTTTTCTTTCTTTCTTTCTTTAAAGTAATATTTTTAGAATCATAAAACTTTGGGTGTCTTTTCAAAAGTTAATATATTTTTTATAAACATACTATCTAATTAGGATCGAGTAAGTAATATTTACACCTCTACGTTCTTTTTCTGTAGAAATAAACTTTGATATCACTGAAAACAACATTTACACGTTTTTAGACGTACGAGATCGCGAAACCTTTTACTGGCTTCTTAAGAAGCCAGGAAATGGATACGCGATCTCGAACTTCTAAATACGTGTAAATGTTGCTTTCAGTTATATAAAAGTTTTTTTTAAATGATAGTCTTTTTTATAAATCTATCAATATTTGAAAAAACACCCAAAGTTTGCTTATGATTCTAAAAATATTACTTTAGTTGTCATTTCAAAACTTAACAGATTTCTTTATAACGAATTATGTAATTAGGATCAAGTAAATAAAATCTATACCTAAACGTCCTTTTTTCCAAAAAAAAACTTTATTTTCACTGATAACAACTTTTAGATGTTTTTTGACGTTCGGGTTCGCGAATCCTTTTCCTGTACACTTAAGTTTGAAATCCTTTTAGTTTCTAAAAGGGAATTAAATTCTAAATAAAATAAAAGGATTAACTTTATACCTAATGGCAACAAATAAGGCCTTGGCTTTCAAACTACTATATATATGTAAATTTTTCGTAACTACAAATTACTACGGACTTCTACAATATGTAAGCGGAAATCGAACCCACGACCTCCGGATACAACGCCAAAGACGCAACCACTAGTCTACGGAGGCGGAGTAAACAATCAATCATTCTATTGTTGGTCTTTCAACCCTGGATGTTTAGTGGGGACTGGAACCGCATGCCAGGATTCGGGGCATGGACTTTGAAGGCGATATCGACGGCATGTTGCGGTAAACCCTTATGGCCGGACGGTAAAAATACTGACGCGCTGCAGCTGACAGTGCCCCATTGCGAATCGCTAGTTTTATAACGTTGGGCGTGCAAGTAGCAAACCCATGCGCATAGGCGCTTATACTGTCCGTTATGGACGCACGCTCAACGAACTCGACAAGCAATTCGACATTCACGTCATCGATGATCGTTTTGTTGCGCCAAACCATCACCATACGCAAGGCGCCACACTATGTCCGCATAGCCGAGTTGGGAATGAACGAAGTTCTTGTAGAATGAACTAAATTCGGAGTGGTAATTTAGATTTCTGAACTTTTCATCGCAAGTGACAATCCGATTTAGAATATCATTTGAAAGCATATTCAACTATTAAGGCAAGCCTCAACGCGATTCTGTCTTTGTTATTCAGTGAGTTCATCCACCCACTTCCCGAGCTTTTGTCTTTCCAATTTGACGTAAAGAAAACAAAATAGACTTTTGCCTCTGCACAGCGAGACTCATTGTTAAGACCAAAATTTCGAATGAATATGCCTTGTGTATTTACTTATGGTACCTATGGCTCTATCATAAGTATCTTCCATCGTATTAACATTACGTTAAATAGTTATGAACATGAAGATTAATGGATCCTCATGTTCACGACGGCCTCAGGGTACCCAGCAGAGGGATTTTAATCCCACCTCAGCGTAGTCGATGGTATAGGTCTACGCCGAATAAGTGGCTAGCTCGTCGCGATGTTTGAATATACTAAATAACCCATATGGGTTATTTATATATATACAGTTTCACAAATTGGTGTATGAAACACTTGGATTTTTCCATAGTGACAAAAATATCAAAGAAAAATCCAATAGCGAAAAGTTTCTAATAACCTTCTTTCTAATAAAAAAAAAATGGTTATGCTTATTGTATTATTGTAGTAAGTACTCTGTTAGCTAATTTTGATCGTAGATTAAATTGATTAACGTTCTCAAAACTGAGGCTTGTGTTTTGTTACTTTGTTCTCATTGCGTTTGGAAAAATAATGCAAAAGTCACTAGTTACCAACGTCACTCTGTTCGACTTTTGAACTTTTTTATTCATGCGTAGTGGCCGATACTAGCTTAACCTCTGTGTAACAATGAGATTTTAACGTACAAAATACATTACATTTGTTTGACAACACCATTATAGTGCCCCAGAGAGCATGTGAAGCTATCAGTGCCAGTTCACTATACCAGCTTGTGAAACTATAAACGTTTATACAAACCATGCGACTAGCTTGCCAGATCGCAATATGGTAGATCAGCATGGTAGATCAGCTTGCTAGAAAGGGATCAGAAACTCTTAAATAGACCTGAACCATTTGTAGCCATACCTAACAAAACAATAAATAATGCATTAAAGGAGTTGCCAAGGACAACACACAAGATGGTGGTTAACTCAAAAAGGCCTGATACGCTCCAAGAAATTAATTGGTATAAAGGAAACAGGATTGTACAATCTGAAAATCTACAGAATAAGGCTACTGGGCCCTATTTCATAAACGTGACAATTGTAAATTACTATGATAATTCATAATACATTGCTGGGTTTAGTTGCTTAGAAGTAAATAATCGAAAGTAAACCAAGCAATGTAATTTGAATTGTCATGGTAAATTACAATTGTCACGTTTATGAAATAGGCCCCTGGTGGGAGTCTTCTGAGAACATTACACGACGAATCAACATCTTCATACTATAGGAGTAACAGAAGATCATAAGATATTTTAAAGTTTTAACAGATGTATCATTAATATAATTAAGGTAAATGATAGGGCCTATCTATATGTTTACCGACTCCTTATATGATAGGATTTAAATCCTTCATATATTTTTTATGTGCTTCTATTCCATATCAGTGTGATGACGTGTGACGTTTATCATTGGCCTATGTAATGTCTTGTATCGTAACCTTTACTTGTGATTTACATTAAATAGTTATTTCTTTTGTTTTACTCTTAGATTAGAATTTAGTTCTACTTCTTTTCTTTTTTTTAAAAACTCTTTTGTGCCTTTTCCAAAACTTCACACTGGCAAAATTACGCGAAAAGCGAAAAGCCATAAAACAAGAAAATGAAAAATGAAGGAATAAGGAACACACAAAAAATACCAATTCCATCCCATGTGTTTTCCTTCGAATTTCTAGCGATATTCGTTGGAAAAAGAAAGATCTTGCACGTTGGTCTCCAGGGGCCTATTTCATAAACGTGACAATTGTAATTTACCATGACAATTCATATTACATTGCTCAGTTTAGTTGGAATTATTTACTTAGAACTATCTAAACCAAGCAATGTATTATATATAAATTGTCATGGTAAATTATAATTGTAACGTTTATGAAATAGGGCCCTGAAGCATCTATTATTTTTTATTTTTTTCATCTGGAGACAAAGGCCCAAATGTTTCCAATGAAAATGCTAAAAATTCATATCATTTCTGTAATTATCAATTTTCCGATTTTGGGCTAACAATGCTGCAGCGCCGGAGAATTTACACTTTATGTCTATATAGCTGGGACCTACAGTGTCCACAGAGGTGGCGTCCCATATAAGTGCTCGACCTTTACGCCAATGAGTTACAGTCACACCGTCCGGCCTCTTACCGTCGTCACGGTCTATACCTACAGGCTCGAGAGCTGGGTATACCGGTCGAACTGAGAGATCTTTATAAAATGTTAATAATATTAAAATGTCTCAGTCAGGTATACGACCTGCGCCAAGCCTGCAGGATAAACCATGGTGTCCGTAAGTTGTTACCGTAGCCCCACAAATGCATTGATGAGGTTGGAAAATTAGGGCGCCACGCCTGAGGGACAATTCTACTACATCAATTTATATAATTGATGTAGTACGAAATACATGTTATACAGGTGAATTTAAAAGGATATATTTTGGGCTAATATAAGGTTCTGCTGATCAAATCGAACAACTTATTCCGTGGGACCATATGTCGCAAATGAAAAAAATTATTGATATCCCCATATAAATTAGTCATTTTAACATTACTAGTTTGTATGGAGAAGGCATTTTTTTTTCCTTTGCGACACATGTTCCATGGGAAAAGTTGTTCGGTTTGATCAGCAGAACCTCATATTAACCCAAAGTACATATTTAAAGTCACCCTGTATAGTAAATCTATATTCCAAAGCATCATTATCATACAATAGTAACTACAAAATATTTAATAATTATGATTATGATATCTCAAGCTAAATATTCAATATTTTAACCAAAACAATTGAAAAAAAATAACGACAAATTAATAACGGCGTGTTCTTCTATTATTTACGTAGTCTTTATAAGACAAAGTTTGGGATAGATATATTCTAAACTTTCAATAAAAACACATTAATTATGGAATCATCGTTTATTAATCATTATATCAGATCAGTAAGTTAAATATCAATAAATTATAATAATATGGTTACATGTATAGGAGTATTTATTAAAATCGTTAATAATGTATAGCAAGGCGCAAAACAATTTGGCATATGATGATGCTATTATATGATGTTCATAAATAAATAAATACCATCACGGGTGCCTATGTGGCTCCCGAAAACTGTTTAAACGGCCTCAGGGTACCCAGCGGAGGGATTAACCCATCCTCATTTCGCCGTTGGTATTCGGAGGCAACACCTAAAAGTGGCTAGCTTGTTGAGGTGTTTATGATACAATAGCCTCGTTGTATAAAGCGGTCACCCACCTCAGGCCGGCCTTGTCGTCATCCGCTTAACCTTGTTATCAGTTTCGCAGTGAATTAACAACTAGGCTGGGGCCGCTTTTTTATGATGATGTCCAGCTCAAAAACCATTATTACTGTAACAGTAGTGTCCCGTGTCAGTAACAAGAGTGTCTACATTGGGCAACGCTTAATTTTCGTTCTCCTAAAATCTTAAGTCTAGTTTTAACTTACATCTATTTGAGTTACTTTATATTCACTCTAGTCTAAATCCATTTCTTTTCGAAATTAATCTTAAAATAATACATGGTGACTTTGAAAGGATGTACTTTGGGCTAATATGAGGTTCTGCTAATCAAATCGAACAACTTTTCCCATGGAACCATGTGTCGCAAATTTAAAAATATTTTTTTTCCCCATACATTTTGGTCATTTTAACATTATTAGTTTGTATGGAGAAGGCAATATTTTTTTTCATTTGCGGCACATGGTCCCATGGGAAAAATTGTTCGTATTGATCAGCAGAATCTCATATTAGCCCAAAGTACATCCTTTCAAAGTCAACCTGTATAAACCTTACATCTATTGTACGAGTATAAAAAAGTTCAAATACATGGTATTTCTAAAAAATATCAAAGTACTTCTAAAGACTAGAGTTTGGTCATTACATAAAGCATTTAAGAGCCCCGGAGTCGACTTGACGTCCATACAAACGTAATTCCAATATTACACCTTGGCTGTTGGTCGAAGTTCAATATTTTTATTATGTTCGTAATTGTACACAAAACTCTTTCTGTTTTGTGTTTTTTTTTTTTGTATTATAATATAAAAAAATGTTTATTTCAGATATCGAAAAAAAGATATGACCCAACACAAAAAGATTAATAAATACAATGACCGACAAAAATATTATTTTAATACTGCGACAAATAGTAATCGAGTTATATAGAAAGCTACTTTTGTATGTAGAACTCGGAGTTCGCGATTACAAATGCAGTGCCCTTAACAGGTGCTTTAGATATGCTCTCCCCTTACCACGGATTTGATACCCCATGTAGCTAAATTTATTACGCACATTTATTTATTTTATAACTTGTACTCGGTGATATGAAAGCTATTATAAATCAAATTAGAGATTTAAATTATTCGAATTACAACTTTTTGTTATTTTATTAATATCATATTATTATAAAGCAAAGAGATTATCGATTCATCATCGATTTTAAGATTAATTTTAAAATAGATGATAAATCGATACTTCTAATATTACAACTTAGCCTGCAGTCGTAGTACAATTATTATTTTTATGTTGGTAATTGTATATGAAAATCTTTTTTTTTTTGTTAAGCAGACCTACTAAGTTTATAAATATAACGACACTACAATGTTATTTAACTACAAAATATGTCGTACTTACTACGCCGATTAAAAGATGCGTTTACAAAACTGGCGGTAGTTAACTATTTGCAGTTTCATTATTTGCATCGTATTAAAGAAATCTCAGCTACTTTATCATCAAATTTACCGCCCGTTTCGTAACCGCAGTAATACCAAGACGTTTCTAACTTAAAATTATGTGACTAGTGAAGTAAAATTAAAGGCGTTTTTGGTTATTTACCTTATAAATTCTAAAACTACATCATTATAACTATAAAAGTATTCAAAAATTCAAAATGGCTGACGTTTTCCGAAACTTTGTTTTTCTACACTCAACTTGGAAGATACTATTAATATCAGAAAATATTTAAATAAAACGTTTAACGTTCTTAATCTTAATCATAGAATGTAGTTTAAAATATAAATTAATACCACAATATAACTTTTTTTTTTATTAATTATTACAAAAAGTAAAATTCATATAAAATAAGCACTTCAAAATATGCGGTATAAAAAATACTTTCAAAAAAATTTGTTTATTGTCATAGGAGAGAAAACGATTCGATATAAAAATTTAGTAGATAGTATAAATACATATAAAATTATATAAAAAGTAAAACATGTACGCGATTGTAATTGTACAGTCGGATCCAAATTAAAAGATGTTACGTTTACAAAGTATATTAATAGAGGTTGTGAAGGTAATAATAAATAAGGTTAATAATTATCATTATAGATTTAAAAGAATTAAAGATTTCAGTATCAGTTTTAAATGCCTGAAAGCTGATAACCTTATTTTTGAACGTTAAAATATTTTTATAAAACAAAACGAGTCATTTCGAGATCAAATATGTAAGTTAAAGTAGTGGTTCATTCTTATTGTAATGCCTCATTATTTTTAAAGCTGGTAAATTCGTTGACATATATTTTACTGGAACCACATGCACAAGAACATAGTATATCTACATCATAGATATTTTCTTGTCGACACGTGATGGAACCTTTGAGCTAAAGGTGGGCGGCTTCGGCTTCGGTTTAAGGACCACAGGGTTCCGATTGATCTGCTCTGGCACCAGCCTAATATTAGCGCGTCGGGTATGACGTCGTCGCATAGGTCCAATACTGTTGGGCTTCGGTAAGTTAGTATGAGGGATCACTGTTTTGGCATATTGCGCTTTGCAAATCTTTACGCGCTCAGACATGCTTACTCCCTGAAAAATAAAAGTGTGGTAATGCCAATTTATAGTTATACGAGAATTGTATTAAAACCTATAGCTTACAAACTACACGCTAAATTTAATTTAGAACATAGTCAGATTCAACGTTTATCACCGTAATATGAACTAGTTTTTAAAATAAAACTATTAAAGAAAAGACTATGCTAATGAATAGTTAGTTTAAAATTAAATATTTGTGACTTTTTAACGATGAAGTTTACAATTAAAGTGGGGTCACAATTATTTTACTGTCAAAACCTGTCATCTATTGCCATTCGCTAAAATAGGCAGTACTAAAAACAATATAATAAAAATTACAGTATTTAAGGTTATTCAACATACAGGTAAAATAACTGTGATTATGCCGTAGTTGTAATGCGATAGAAGATTATTTTCGTATATATGTCACAGAAACGAAATTTCGCGTATATTTATGCGTTAACAAAAGAGATGAGAGAATGTGAGAATCAGGGCCAGTGAAGTAATTGCTATTTTATATTTCAGTACCTACTTTATCGTAGACTTTTTTTTCAATGAGTTCAGTAGTTATATACGCAAAATCTACTGATTGGTGTATAAAGAAACGTAATGCAGTCTTATACCGGAATTAATCACAATGACCCAAAACTTATCTTATCTTTCTTATCCTATTAGTTTTTGGGGCTGACATCAGTCAGAACACTTCGACCCAGTGGGATCTTTTGTGTATTCCCCAGTCCTTTACACCTCACTCGTCCTTCCCATCCTCAAATATGCTGCAGACATATTTGAGGACGTCTTCCAGTTTGAGGAGCCTGTAGCTTTCCGGTTCCAGGTAAGCCTGTTGCAGAACTCAACAGGCTTACCCGGAACCAATACTACTTATCCTAGTCGCATTCACATAAATATATTGCCTACTCGCAGTGGATAGTAAATTAGGAGCGGGCAACATTGATTATTATAGTCAGGTCAATATCCTAAACTCTTTCAAGGACAATCTCCGAAATTCTCCTAGCTACTGTACATTAGAGCTCGTATTCTAAGATGTATCCTTAACTCCACTTTCCACTCAAGGAACGTCTGTCTTTTTCCACCAAATGACTTAGAGCTAACCCCCGTATTCTAAGTTGTATCCTTAACTCCACTTTACACTCAAGGAAAGTCTGTCTCTTTTCACCAAATGACTAAACTAACTAACTAAAAAAGCTAGTATGAGACAGACGCTCCTTGAGTGAAAAGTGGAGTTAGGGAAACGTCTTAGAATACGGGCTAAGTCTGTTATATAATATAACAGACTTAGTTTACTGGCACGTATGTATTAAATATAACTCAAATTTAATACATACGTGCCAGTAAGTTTCTAATGCTTTAATATAAATGGTACCATGGTTTCTTTAATCGACTTTTATAAAATAAAAAAAGTGTTCAATTGACTACGAACAATATTGAAAACTATATCTGCTGATGATGTACATTGATAATTAATTTGAAATAAAACCGTAGTGATGAGCCGTTTGTGTTAAAATAATAATACTTTTTACGATTCTTATATCTAATAATATTATTTTTTCAAATGTAAAATCACTTGAAGTTTTGTATATACTGTCTTTAAATCATGAAGTGAAGTACAGTGTCTAACAGATAGGTGTAGAGAACTTCATAGGGATGTACAAGGTGATATACTTATGTATAAGAACAACTATCTCTAACAGGACAAACTCTATTACAGCTAAAATTAGCTCTTTGATAGATTAATTCAGAACTACTGGTCTTAAGTATATGGAAATGCTGTTTATTTTGATCTAGCGGAGTTGGTCCTATGGTGAAAGTTGTTTGTAATCATTTGTGGGGGGACTCTGGACTCCAGTATATAGAGATCGCAATACACTTTCACTTTTCTGTTAAAAGCTTTAAATCTTAGATTAAAAAAAAGATACGCCATGCACATAAAACCAGCTATTATTTTTACATAAACTTCCTATTGTTTTCATTAATAGTGTCTTGTTGGTCAAAATGGTTTAAATTGAATTATTATTTAGACCAAGATTTGTTTTACTCGTAGATAGTACAGGTATATACATTAATGGCCCTACTTATAAAAACTTTAAGGTTAAAAACCCCAATATTTTTAAACAACTTATATTACTTGAGTACGCGTTTGTCTTTTCTCTAACCTATAGCACGGCATATGGCTTTTGGTGGCGGGCAGACATACAAAGTCCATAATAGGGTCGAATAATTGTTCTTAAACAACATTGATCGCTCCCACTATGCTGGCTAAATTATGTGATTACGAAATAGGCGGCGACAAAGACGAATTGCATTACGAGTATATTTTAATATACTCGCTGCCTTATTATTAATTTAACCGCCCATATCGTAACTGCACCCTGAAAGAAGACTACCACTTTGACAAGAAACCGATGCAGTAATCTCCTGAAAACCGGTGAACCCACAGACTAAAATAGAAACATGACTAGGTCACTTGACGGTTTTTGCATCTGTATGGGCGGTGGTAACGAGACCGATCGGTCGAACGAACGAAGTTATAGAGACCTTCCTCCCACCTAAGTCCCTTATTATATATAACTAAAGTCAGGACCACAACCGTTAAACGGACCTTAAAAAATTCTTGTAGTTCACTTTCCGCTTTTGTAGTTCACTTCTATCAGAAGTGTGCTACAAAAGCGCCACGGCTTAAGTGGTGGCTCCGACTCTATATTAAAAAATATAAAGATAAAATTCAAGAGAATTCGATTCCCAATCAAAATCAAATTTTATCTGTATAATTTAAATAATATAAGAATATGCTGATAAGGAATGTATAAAAATATAATAATATATTAACTATATAATAATTATGAGGACAGGAATATAAATATATATTAAAAGCGAATAAAGCACATAAATTACAAAGGATTTTGTGCAGTAGCAAAACAAGCATAGGTAGGTAATTAACTAAAAACTTACTCTTTTTTTGCGGTGTTACAAACATGCTTTCACTGTCGATATACTTACTATGCAGAAATAAAAAAATATAACAGGGAGACATTAAAAATTTCACCATATCATAGTATAAAAAGATAAGTTGGATTATCTTATAAAGTAATAAGATATTTTAATATGAAAATGATTATAATGGAAAAATAAGCTGTTTCACAATCATTTATTAATACTAATAAATAAATATTAATAAATAATATTTGTTATAAAACTACTATGAACAAATTTAATGAACAATTTAGGTATATTTAAAAATATATTTTATTATAATATTGTTTTAATGAAATTATTAATTTTTAATGTAACCCAATAAAAAACATAAAATTAAAGCTTTCTTTAAAATATCACTCGGTGCTTCACAAGATTTAAATAAAAAAACGTCACAAATAATAAACGATAAATACAAAAAAACTGACAAACAGAAGTTTCTGTAATGTTAGACTATTCATTATTGAGAATAGAAGGTGAATACAATAGTATAGTAAAATGTACATCACATAAATGTAAAAATATACATTCAAGGGCACAATGTATTATACATTAAGTAAAAAACTAATTATAAAATAATAATCAGCTTAACACAAAATACAACATGAAGCGCAAATTAGTAAAAACTAAAAATTAAAACATAGCTGCAACAAAAACAAATCTAAATGGAACATAAATAGGATTGTCATTATACAAAGATAAATATATAATTGATGACAGTATAAACTTATTATTAATAAAACAATTTCTTTCGTTTTGTAAAAGACAACAGATATTTATGAGAAAGTGCCCTATAAATTATATATATAATAGAATCATTAACTTTTAAATTTAAACATTTCATGGTGGTACTTAATATAACTCCTATAAATGTGTAAAAAAAAACTTGAATGTCAAGCTGTAATTTCGATACGATTTTAATGTGATTTGAATTAAAGTAAATTTAGAAGGCTTTCAATTAATATTTACTTTGGTATTCAATTAATTTAATAAAATCAGTCATCTGTGGATTTCTGGTTAAAAAAAAATCAGTCATGCTAATCTTGAAATTAAGTGTTTAATGTATTTGCGTGTATTTTTGTGTTGTAGTTTGCCATATTTGTTTCTTAGAAGTTTATACAGCAATAAATATGTATATGTATAGCTTGCCAAACATTTTAAATGTGTCTAAACGCGATTAACCTTAAAATCATTTAATTTTTCGGCTTTTCTCGACCAAGTTAGCGTTTTAAGAATAGTCTCATCCCACAAATTGATTATAAGATTATAATAATTGATTGATAAGATTAGTTGTTCAGAACTTAGTCTAACCGACGAATAAGTATGGCTGTTGAGGCCAAGCTAGAAGGCACCCAAAATCCGTAGGTTTAGTGGGAGGTCAGAAAAACCATAAAACTCGAAATATATTAGATTATTGTTTCAGTAACTTAATCTAACCCAAAAATAGATATATTTTAAATCTCAATCCGTCGGCTCTGCGATTTAATTCTCTGGCTCGCTCAGATATTTTAGTAGGTAACAGCCTCTATATGTTACGAAATTATGCTTTTCGTTTAAGCAATCTGTCGATAGATTATTGAGAATGGATGTCTTGCAAGATCGCAAATGCATTTTTTTAATAAGGATTAGAGAAAATCCCAGACCAATATTTAGGATTACGTCAAAACCCAGAAAAATAAGAATAAATTACATCACATACCATCACGGAGGGATTATTTCGCCGATGGTATTCGGAGGCAACACCTAACAAGTGGCGAGCTTGTTGCGGTATTTATAATCGTATATCCTCGTTGTATAAAGCGTTGTAAAATTGTGCGTGAGTTTCTTATTCGTGAAAAAGATAAGTATAGTCGTGCCGATTCTCTTCCCCCGCGTCCATACTTAATTTAAAAATTACACATAAATTTTAAAAATAAATAAACGCTCACCTCCTTAGATATGTTGTAATGCTCAGAAGCAAAATAAAGCGCTTTCTCATGATTCCCCAGGGCAGCGTGGGCATTCCCCAGAGACCAGCAAGCTCTGCCTTCGCCGACTCTGTCTTGTAGTTTTCTGGCTGATGTTAAATGCCGAGAATGGAACTGTTCGGCAGATCGATACTCCCGCAGTAGAGTGTAGGTGTTTCCTAGGGAATAGCAAGCTTGGGCTTCCACTGCTGCGTCTCCCAATTCTTCGGCGATCTGGAGAGTGCGCCTGTAATTGTTTTTAAGTTCAGTTAATAATTGGCCTAAGATTTATAATATTTAAATTATTTTTTATTTTATTCAGGAAACAAACAGTTGTTTATTACAAAAAGTATATACATATAAGATTAAATCAAAACTGAAGTTCTACATATATTTAATGTAAATTTAACTTAAATAACAGTATTAAAATTTATATAAATTTTATTATAACATTGGGTTTCAATTCTTAAAATTTAACAATATTTTAAGAACTAATTATGGTAATTATTTACTTTGGGTTTATATCATTTGTTTAAAATGTCTAAAAGCATCGTAGTCCAAAGGTTAGGCAGTCTGGTATCGTTCCGGTGATTTTACATTTTTTTTTTATTGGAGCACTGCATGTGACTTTGTATTTACCTGGTGGTGGGTGGGCAGATCTACAAAGTCCATGAATGGGTGACCCCATCAATAAATAACATTCTTAAATAACATTGATCGCTCCCACTATGCAGGTTAAATACAATTGAAATGGGCGGCGACAAAAACGAATTGCATTACGAGTATATTTTAATATACTCGCTGCTTTATCGCCAGTCAACCACCCATTTCGTAACCGCGCCCTGAAAAGATACAACCTCGACAAGAAATCGTTGCAGTAATCTCCTGAACCGGTCAAACCACAGAACTAAAACCGAAACATAACTAGGTCACTTGAGGGTTTTTGCATCTGTATGTGGTAACGAGACCGGTCGGTCGGCCTAGCGAAGCTATAGAGACCTTCCTCTCACCTAAAATTTATTGTTTACTAAGTATATATCTATGATACAAAAAATAACGTATTTATCTTTAAAAGGTACAAATAAACTAACTTGTAATGCTCAGCAGCATTTTCGAATTGTCCAAGGAAAATATGTGAATTTCCAAGATTGCTATTGGCACGTCGCTCGGCAGCTCGGTCCGCAAACTCCTGGGCGATTTGAAGCCGCTCCGTGTGAAATTTGATTGCTTTGCCAAAGTCACCGAGCAGGTAGCAAGTGTTGCCGAGGTTGCCGCATGCGCGACCACATGCTTGTTTGTCACCCAGGCTTCGCATCAGATACAAATTTTGTCTAAAACATAAAAAATCAAATTATTTCACTGAGTCACAGGCATCTGTATATTTCTAAGGTACCATACCAGCCTTATTTATAATTTATGAATATAAAATGAAAATTTGTAATTTTGTTTTTATGGGAAAATTAATGGATTATTAATATAATAAAGAGATAAAGTTTGTGAGGTTGTAGGGGGTAATCTCTGTATCTACTGAACCGATTTTGAATATTCTTGAGTGTTGAATAGTTTTATCTAGGAAGGCTATAGGCCATAAAACATCACGCTACAACCAATAGGAGCGGAGCATCAATGAAAAATGTTGGGAAAACGGGAAAAAATTGATCCTTTTTAGAGCTACCGTTGGCGTGCTCTGCGTAAACGGTTAAAGTTACGCAGACGATGTTGCACATGTCAGCTAGTTATTTATAATCACAAGCGCCTCGCGGCACTGAAGCCCAGGGTACCCATCGGAGGGGTTATTTTTGTTCAATTTCTTATTTATTTATATTCTAAATTTACACCTATATATAGAGTAGCGAACTCGTCACACTATTTATATAGACATTATTTTAATAACGTTTACGTTCCTTAATGACCATGCTCTTTAACCATTCATATTTTTCACAAAATGACCAATTAGGTATATAATAGAATAAAATTGGAGTATATTTTATAGTATTAAAATATTTGGGGAACTAATTAAGCCTCTTTTGAAAAGTACATTTTGTAACTATTGACTATCTGGCTGGATGCCAGTTCTTCTAGAACGAAAATTAAAACTAAACTTCAGAACTTCGTGTGCATAAACAAAAAAAACTCCTGTAGCTAGAGAGCATCCTAAATGATTTACTGACTATTTAAAAAACAGTCTGCTGTGCATGAAATATCATTCTTAGTGTTGTCCCAAGTAGGTTTATAGTTTTTGAATAAGGTCTAGGTTTGGGAGCAAGTAAGCAAGAAATTTTGCCAATGACAAGTGGATAAAATTAAATAAGAATTTAATTTAATTATAAAAAAAAGTGGGAAAATAGCATAGAAAAGAAGTAGTTAAAGCTAGTAGATAATGAGGAATGGAAATATAACTGTATGCAAAGATATAGTAATTCTGCCAGTGTCAAATGAAGAGGAAATGAAAAACTATCCGTAAAAGACTGTAGTCTCATGTTTTGTGTTAAATTTTTAATATTTAAGTATCTGTTATATAAATTATATCCTAAAACCTTAAATATTCAAAATATAACACAAATACATCTACTCTGTTCAAGCTAACCTCAAACCGACGACATTAACTAATTATAATAATAGTTTTTTTTTAATTTTTCTTTGAATCATGGCATTATATTATACCCATTAGTTAATTTCATTAATATAATGACTATTTGTTATTATCATAATTAGTTAATATGATTAATATTTTTTTGCTAATAAAAAAACTTACTCATAAAACGAAATTGCTTGCATTAAACAATCCCTAACTTCAGGAGCAAAATGACCAGGATCATTTTGGCCGACCCTTCCCAATTGCTTTCCCTGCGCATGATAAACATTTCCCAGGTTATACAAAGCTCTTCCTTCGCTCAAACGGTCGCCCAGCTCTTGAGAAATATCCAAGTGTCTTTTGCAACATTGAATTGCTTCCAAAAACTTTCCCATGACTTTTAGAGTATTACCCAGGTTGCCAGAAGCTTTGGCTTCTCCGAGTTTATCACCCATAGTTCTGAAATATAAAAGTAAGGTTATTATTGTTTTAATAGCAAAACATGCAATTATTTTTTATCTATCTAAAGCTACACTTTCATAACTGTTATCCTACTAAGGGCTGATTTTTCAAAGATCAGATAAAATTATCTGACAGTTAACTTGTATGAAGAACTGTCTAAATTATTAATTCTCCATACAAATTATCTGTTAGATAAATAAATGTATCCAATGATTGAAAAATCAGCCCTAAAGCTTAAAGATTGTTACTACTGTTTGATTACATAATAACATAAAAGATTTTCAGGTGTATCATCTCATTTTACTACAGTAAGCCCTACATTGGATTTACTGTAGCAAAATAAAACAAAGGGCGCTCTAGTAATTATTTTAATAAGATAATGGAATGTGCTTTAGTTTTTTGTTATAAAAAAAGTTACATTTAGCGACAATACAAGATCTTGTCAGTGCTATCTTAGAAATATGTTCCATTGAAGTCCTAATAGCAGATGTAGCAAAGTTTTTTCAAAAGACAATATACTTTGATTGAATTCTTGTTTTACAAACTTCCACCTAAATTTGAGTATTAAACTGTAGCTAGGATCCTTTAAAATGTGTTTATTTCTCATGAAATGTTCAGTTCTACATCATCACTTTCTTCAAGGGCCAAAAGTATACCAAAGTCTAAATATATAATAAGGTATATTAAGCTGAAACTGAGTTTGTCGGGTTTTGTAATGTTTTTTAAATGCATTAAGGCCCTTTACAACACAGAAGAATCACAATAGCATCAACACCCATATCTCCAAAAGATTTTATGTATTTAAAATTAAAAAACTAAAAATGTTTAAAAACTTTACTTCAATGACTGCCAGATTATATAGCCTTTGTCATTCTAAGCCCCAGAGACAATATCCTTACCTATCCACGTGTTCTCCGTCCGGGGCTACCCCCTACTCTACAGTCCATCGCGTGTTAGTATAGGTATACAAATGAGTGAACTAAATAATATACATATATGAAAATAATACAATATTACCTGGCTAAAGTAAGGTCATGTCTATGAAATTGCATTGCCTTAGCATAATCCCCAAGGTAGAAATAAGCGTTGCCTAATTGACTATATATTGCGCTTAAAGTTCTGAGGTCATCGGTCCCAGCTTGAATGGCTGCTTTGAAAAATGCCACTCCAGCCCTACAGTCTCCTGCCTTGCACAATCTCTCGCCTTCAAGTGCTAATTCAAGGCACATTGAGCCACCATCATATGACCCACCCTGAAAAGAGTATAATAATGTAAATTATTTATGAGCTTCTGAAAGTCAAAATATTTAATTCATGTAACATATTGCAGGCCATTTATAAGACAAAAAAAAATACAATAAGGTCTGAATGGGCGTATGGTTAGATTCACAATAAAAAAAAATCATAACTACCAGGGATCGCAGTTTCCCCACTTATAATTTAAAATAAATCATTATTGTTAACACTTTTAAGAATAAACTGGACAAGTAGTCAAAAAGTGTCTATTAACTAAGAAATTAAACAAGTATGGACAAAAAACAAAATATAAAAACTATACACTAGTGCATCAAGCACTAGTGAATAGTACTATTAGCAATACGCTGTTCGCCTATTATCATAGTCCAGCGGCCACATTCAGTTTCTTATAACGTGAGCGTTAGATTGTCAAAATAGCGAATTCCGTTATTAGCATGTAATTTTCTAATAATGACCACTTTCCCAATACTATTACTTTTACATAACGACCATTTTCACACAATTGCACACTAATAATATAAATAAATATAAGTTGATTTAAAAATAATAATAAAAATTCCAAACCAAATAATTTGGTTGAATATGAACAGTTGGTTTGGTCCAATATGTACCAAACCAAATGTTTGTATTAAATTAAACCCATATTCAGTGCATCTTTACTAATTAGTAAATACTAATGTCTGGCGTGTGACGACTAATGTTATTAATACATTATTGGATACTATTTATAACTGTTACTTTCATCTACTTGATATTAAGCAACCCTACAAAGTTCCTGGATGGATTTGATCAATAAATTGTAGTTTAATAATATTTATCACTCTCACTAAGCTGGCTAAATGATACAGTTACAAAATGGGCCGCAACAAGGAAAGTAAATTATCATTATATTGAGTCTATTTTACTATCCTTCCTGCTTTATCATGAAACCTACACCATTTTCCATAACTGCACCCTGAAAGGAGACTACCACAAGAAAATGAAAATATTCTCCTGAAAACTGGTGAACCTAAAGACTAAATCGGAAAAATGACTAGGTCACTTTTATCTCTTTTATTTTATTAAGGAAAACAACAATTGCACATAGGATCTTAATTATAAAACTTATTACAATAACATTATGTAGTTATGTGGCTCTCCATTTCAAAATGCAGAGATCCACTTGACGGAATTTGCATGTGTATGGACAGTGATAAGGAGACTGGTCAGTTGGCCTAGTGAAGTTATAGAAGCCTTCATCCCACCTAAACACTAAACCACTTATGCAGGTTGAAAGTAATATTTTATAAAAATATGTTTGAAATATTACTAACACCAAGTTTCTTGAAACATTTAAGTATTACTTAAATGATAGGTATATTATGCAGCTTTCAAAAATATCATTGTCATGTCTTGTGAATTTAAGAGAAACCAGCAGGGTGATTACGCGTCTTAAGTTCGCTCGCACGCCAATCGTTATGACGTCATTCTGACGTAGATCAAGCTTGGCTTCTTAACACAGGCTCCAAAAAATCTTACAAAATTACGTCATAACGATTGGCGTGCGGGCGAACTTAAGACGCGTAATAACCCTGCAGGTGTGTAGTTTTTTTTAGTTATAAATCCTGATCTATTTAACCCATTGTTTAATTTAAACTAAAATAAAGAAACCATGTTACTCATTAATAATATTAATTTGGTGAAAGATATTTTTTTAAGTGTCAATAGTTTTTGAGTTTAACAATAATTAAATAATTTTGTTTTATAATCTTATTTTCTTTTAACAGTTGTAACATTAGACTTGATTGATTTCTTTTCTAACTGAATTATTATTCAAACAAATATTTTGAGTTACAGAAATATAGTATAAATAATCTTTCAGTTTTTATATTAATTTACAAGCCACCTATCATTTACTAATGTAACTAATAGACTATTATTAATTAGTATATCTCATAATTAGTAGTCAATAGTAATACTAATTAATATTGAAAGATTAGTAATTCTCAAGATATTTAGATTAGTTATATTAGAATATATCATAATTACTAATTTTAAGTTTGTGATACTTTAATATTTTGAATCATCAAACAAATGTTTTATTAAGCATTTGAACGATTATTATCTTTTCTTTCGTGCAATATAGCTCAGGCAATTGTTATAAAAAGTCTATTGGCATTTGTGATTAAATAAATAAATCATTATCGGAGGGGTAGGGGGGTGAGGAAACCAATAGTTTTTGAGATATTAATATTTTAAAAAAGTGAGGTTATGTTCCGATTTTCGTATTTGTTTTTTTAATTGGGAGGTAGGGGAGGGAATTAAGGGGAAGAAAGACAGCCCTGGAAAAACCCACCACCTTTCTCTAAACCAGAAAAGTAGAGGAAAAAGTATAATTTGTGATAAAAAAAAATTAAATGGTCCTATTTCATGATATGACTATCTAAAATTTACTATATCGTTTAAATATTAACGTTAAATGATATGCCAATCAACGTTTGGCCATATCTTGAAAGGTTTCCATGTTTAAGTGTTTCCAATTATTCTCGTAAGTGTAGGAAGCCTTTCTGGCACTTGCTGGCCGCTACCTCAACACCCTTCGCTCGGCTCGTGCGTATGGCCATATACTAACACTAACCTATCCTTCACCCTAGTCTGGCCATACTTTTTTTTAATAAAGAGTTTTTTGAGAAATCATTCTCGTAAGTGCAGGAAGCATTTCTGGCACTCGCCGGCCGCTACCGCAGCACGCTTCGCTCGGCTCGTGCGTATGGCCATATACTAACACTAACCTATCCTTCACCCTAGTCTGGCCATACTTTTTTTTTATAAAGAGTCTTTTGGGAAATCATTCTCGTAAGTGCAGGAAGCATTTCTGGCACTCGCCGGCCGCTACCGCAGCACGCTTCGCTCGAATCGTGCGTATGGCCATATACTAACACTAACCTATCCTTCACCCTAGTCTGGCCATACTTTTTTTTAATAAAGAGTCTTTTGGGAAATCATTCTCGTAAGTGCAGGAAGCATTTCTGGCACTCGCCGGCCGCTACCGCAGCACGCTTCGGTCGGCTCGTGCGTATGGTCATATACTAACACTAACCTATCCTTCACCCTAGTCTGTCCATTTTTTTTTTATAAAGAGTCTTTTGGATAATTATTCTACAGTCTATCGTATCAGTATTGTCAAACGCTGATTGTTCATTGACACACCAAGATATGTGCAGCGCATATTTATAGATCATGAACAGTGTGTTCGTTTACTACTGTTTTTCGCTTAAAGCGCTTAGGCTTTAAGCCAATCTAATCAGCCGTCAAAGTACTCAAAGCGAAGCAAAGCAATCGCAGCGTTTGCAGGAGTACTCAAACAGTTTTATGTGCATAAATAAACATCATATAAAATGCATAAGAGAATACAAAATAGAGTTCAAAAACTGTTAAGTGAAAGGGAGGAACAATAAAAATAAACAAAAAAAGTATTTGATACACAATAATTGTGACCACAGACAATTTACTTTGATTGCACTACTCGTATTTTCCAAGCGTTCGCAGCGAATTCGATGACGTAATTTGCTTTTTTTCTGTGACGTCATCAAAAATCAAAAGCAAAGCGAAGTACTAAAAAAACACCTGTCAAGTAAATTAAGCTAGCTTTGTAAGCCTTTTAAGCAGTACTCAAACGTACCGCTAATAGAACCAATTAATTTTTTTTTTGTGACCACAGAGTACCTACTATATTATACCAGATCAGTCATTTTGTCATCAAATTTTAGTACAAAATTATGGATTTTCAAATAATTTTAACACAAAAACTAATTGCTTCCTCATGATATTTTTTTTTGGATTTTTACTACTTATAACATACATTATCTGTAAAAAAAGAATAGCAGCTTAGCTCACCGGCATATTCTAAAGCTGAGCCATACAATCTCCTATTGAAGTAATTTAAATTAAAAATTACCTAAAAACTGTAGTGTTTCAAAGCAAAAGTAGAAAAAAAAATTAATAATATACAAACTTATACTAATTTATAAAATAGAACTTAAGTTAATAATACTAAATCAATATTATTTATTAAATTGGATACACCCTCAACTTCCTGTGGAAACTTTGTAGTATATCACTTGGTGATTTTCGGGGTGCACCATAGTAAATCTATAAAATTATATAGTTATAGGTAATAATAAGGCCTAATGATTAATCTAATCTCAATTTCCTTTTTTGTACTTCCATCAACCAATAAATCCCTAATAATTAAAATAATAACTAAGTAATAATGTTTGCAACAAACCATAAAAACTATCAAATAGCCAAGACAAAGAACTTGTATTTTTCTACACTAATATGTAGATAATATGATGGGAGACAAGAACCTGTGTCACAAGTTAGCCAGGGCATTAAGATCTATTCTCAAATTAATCCAGGGAATTTGTCTCCAGATACAAGATAATAAAAATCAATTTAATAGAGCCCAGCATGAAGTTAGATTTGACAAAAACCCCTTTATTTATGTTAAAAAGATTTTCAGTGAAAATAGTGGAAGACTTTCGCTGACCAAAGAACAAATCTATAAACGTTACAAGTTGCCCTAAAATGGTATAACTTCCCAACAGTGATCATGGATATAATTGCTTATTATATAAGATATTAAGATTTGTCATTACAAATAAAGATGGGTTCACAGATCCTCTTCAATATAATGTTGGGCTATTTCAAGGCTGTTGCCTCTCACCAATAGCTTTCAATATTATTACTAACATCCTAATTGACAAACTTAAAACTAGTGAAAAGAAGTGGGGATATAGATTTAAGTTAAATAATGTATATTCGGAGTCCATCTTAGCATTTGCAGACGACCTAGCAGTGCTAACACGCAATCCAAAACAATGCCAGAATCTGCTTACTCTGGTAGACGAATTCTGTGTATGGTCGAACGGCATGAGAACAAAACCATCAAAATGTTTCTGTCTGTGTCTGGGCAGACGAAATACTAGGACTACGATTTACGTCATTCAACCCAGAACTATTCATAGCAGGGCACAAAGTAGCCCCAGTAGAGGAAGCTATGCCTTTCAAATTTCTGAGCAGAAGGATCGATTTTAAAAGAAGAACACCATCCTTAAATGTGGTTGTGGAACTCTTTATTAATGACATCAACAAGGTAGATCAACAGCCAATTAGTAATGTCAAGAAAGCTTGGATTTATGACAACTACCTACCATCTCGTCTAACATGGCCTTTTGATGTATACAACTTCAACAAAACTTTTCTGGTAAATCTGGATACAACTGTCATAAGAAAACTTAAGTCTTGGCTTGAATTAGCACAGGGCGCTGACTCCTCTACACTGTTCAGTGGACAGCAACAATTTGGGATGAATTTTAAAAAGCCATTTGAGTTGTACAAACATCTACGTGTAACCAAGCAACAAATCCTGAGTAACTCTCGGGATAATCTGATTGCATCTCTCCCAAAAGACTCATTGGCCTCTGAGATGGAGTCAAGACTTCAGTTTTATAAATCATTTATGAGCGCCCAGATCAGCAAAAGGGCGTTAGGTTGGAAGAAAAAGGAATGTGATAAAGATGTTATTAAATCTTTCCTTAGGGAAGATGAAGAGCATGGCTACAGAGTTCACGCGATGATCCTAGAAGTACAGAATTGATGGCTTACTTTGGGGGATTCCTCCATCCCTGAAATGGCACACACTCATGTATGATTGGTCTCCGGCACTTATTAAGTTCTATCTTAATGCCTTTCAAATGTCCTTACCTGATCAGAGTAATCTGGTAAGATGGGGAAAGGCAACAGATAAGACATGTACATTGTGCGGTGTTGCTGTAGGGACTGCCAGACATATACTTGCGGGGTGCAAAACTCTACTTGAAAAAGGTAATTATTCGCACTGACATGATAAAGTTCTAGAATTTTTTCGTGAAGCTGTAAGTCTCAGTATTGCTAGAGCCAGAAAAGGATTAACAACAAATGAAAGACTGACTACTTTTGTAAAGGAGGGACAACTCAAGAAAACTCAAAGTAAACCTTTCTCAATCCTGGACAAAACACAAGACTGAAAAATATTTATGGATACATTCAAAATACATTACAAGATTCCAGACGAACTAGCAGTTTCAGCCTATAGACCAGACATACTGATGTACTCTCAGTACTTGAAGAAAGTAATACTTATAGAACTCGCCGTTCCGTGGGAAACAAACATACCTAAGGACCACAACATCAAGTCGAACAAATATTTTAATCTCACAAATAAAATTACTAGAAACGGATTTAAAACTCAACTTTATGCAGTGGAAGTTGGTGCAAGAGGAATTCCAGCAAAGTCTTTGCACCGCCTATTGAACGATCTTGGCCAGCGGCCGTCACACTTTTCCGGCAATGACAGACAAATTTGCAATACGAGTCTAGAGAGACAATGTTCTTAGCAAACCATGGATTCACCGTGCGGGTGCCTGGTCCATCGCGTGGTTGAAAGGCAGGGGAATGAACTTCAGCGTTCCCGGACTTGAGACCGCGAAGTAGGTTTAAAGGCCTTTTGAACTCTCACCTGCACTGTGTTCACTACCCTCTCTACTCAACCAAATATTATATGATCCTGTTAGCGCCATCCTGGAAACACGCTCCATAAAAGTTCCGACGGCTGTTCTCGGAAGGCCAAGATCCTTCAATAGACGGTGCAAAGACTTTGCTGGAATTCCTCTTGCACCAACTTCCACTGCATAAAGTTGAGTTTTAAATCCGTTTCTAGTAATTTCGTTTGTGAGATCAAAATATTTGTTCGACTTGATGTTGTGGTCCTTAGGTATGTTTGTTTCCCACGGAACGGTGAGTTCTATAAGTATTACTTTCTTCAAGCACCGAGAGTACACCAGTATGTCTGGTCTATAGGCTGAAACTGCTAGTTCGTCTGGAATCTTGTAATGTATTTTAAATGTATCCATGAATATTTTCCAGTCTTGTGCTTTGTCCAGGATTGAGAAAGGTTTACTTTGAGTTTTCTTGAGTTGTCCCTCCTTTACAAAAGTAGTCAGTCTTTCATTTGTTGTTAATCCTTTTCTGGCTCTAGCAATACTGAGACTTACAGCTTCACGAATAATTTCTAGAACTTTATCATGTCGGTGCGAATAATGACCTTTTTCAAGTAGAGTTTTGCACCCAGCAAGTATATGTCTGGCCGTCCCTACAGCAACACCGCACAATGTACATGTCTTATCTGTTGCCTTCCCCCATCTTACCAGATTACTCTGGTCAGGTAGGGACATTTGAAAGGCATTCAGATAGAACTTAATAAGTGCCGGAGACCAATCGTACATGAGTGTGCTCCATTTCAGGGCTGGAGGAATACAAACTTCCCCCAAAGTAAGCCATTCATTCTGTACTTCTAGGGTCATCGCGTAAACTCTGTAGCCATGCTCTTCATCTTCCCTAAGGAAAGATTTAATAACATCTTTATCTTTATATATAATAGCCTCGCTGCTTTTTCGTAAAAACTAAACTAACTGCCTGCTACGTAACCGCATCCTAAATATCGATGCAATGGCCTCCAAAAAAACTATCAACCCACAGACTTACACCGAAACATATGACTAGATCACTTGTCGGTTTGTAATGAAATCAGACGGTCATATCAGGAACTAACCTCGTAAGTGCATTATTTCTATCGTGGTCCTGCCAATGTAACGTTTTATCAGCAGGACCACCACTGTAACTTTTGAACCAAGCGGTCTAGCGAAATGAAAATAGGCTAACAAAATCGCACAAATTTAAAAACTAATTTCTGCGAAAGAACTAACCTCGTAAGTGCATTATTTCTATCGTGGTCCTGCCGAAGTAACGTTACATCGGCAGGACCACAAATACATCCCTATAACTTTTGAACGAAATGATAACAAAATCTGTAAATTAGCTAACAAATTCTCACAAATTACGTCCTAAAACCTGGCATTATCAAAAACGATATCACACATGGTGGTCCGGCTGGTGTCACGCAGTATGGTGGCTCTTCGTTAAGATTTGTTGAGGTTTGGCCAAAAATTCGATCACAACGATAGCCTTGTGAAATGGCGCGTTATAGTGGTGGAAAATCCATGACTTTTCTTTCTACAAATCGGCCTTCTCAACAAAATTTTTAAAGACTATCTCTTTCAGACTTAAACAACCATTGTTAGTCACCATTATTTTACTTCAGCGCTGTAACAATTTCAGCGCTTCAGCATAAGAAATTCTATTTGTAATGCACATGGCAATTTACACAGATTGTTCAAAATTTTTATCCATTGTACAAATCGCAATGTGCCTACAAAAAAGTATTTGTCATGCCGACAAAAATAATTTCGACATGAAAGCTTTTTAAATAATACAATTCCAGTACCCTTTTCACAGTATGTATACCTATAAAATTTTCTATTGCACGTTTTTCAATATAAATTATTTAAGTAATGGAAAGCCAATGTTTAGTGGCAAATCTAACAAAAATATTAGCCAAACCGACGGCGGACTCTGTTAATTCGATTATTAAATCTCGCATTGGTGCCTATTTAATTAACTTTGTACGCAAAATCTGTTTTAGTAGATGGTTGACTATTGACATTTATTTGCTTTGTCGCGGGACACAAATATCGACAGCGGGCCGCATGCGGCCCGCGTTTGATGTCCACGGATCTTGGCCTTCCGAGAACAGCCGTCGGAACTTTTATGGAGTCTGTTTCCAGGATGGCGCTAACAGGATCATATAGTATTTGGTTGTGTAGAGAGGGTAGTGAACACAGTGCAGGGGAGTTCAAAAGGCCTTTAAACCTACTGCGCTATCTCAAGTCCGGGAACGCTGCAGTTCATTTCCCTGCCTTTCAACCACGCAATGGACCCGGGACCCGGCACCCGCACGATGAAGCCATGGTTTGCTAAGAACATTGTCTCTCAAAGATTGTAGAATAAATTTAAACATATTTATCAGATGTGTTGACCAGTAAACACCACTACAAAGTTCTGTATTTTAAAGTCAATTAAACTCAAGCGCTTATAAAGTATAATTAAACTTTATACACAGTTTATTGTGAGTCATTTAATTGAATAATTAGAAAAACCACCAAAACTAGACTCTTATTAAAACAATGTATTTAAGAAAAACACATAAATAACAGTAATATCATAAGTATAAACAAAGTAATTAATGCAACTTCACCTGCGCATCGGTAGCTAAGTTTTCAGCACTTGCGCTAACAGACATTTTAGTCATTTCCAAATTTATAAAGAACACTTAAAAAGACACAGCCACAAAGATATTTCAATAAATTTTAGTTATTTAGAATTCATATCTAAAGAAAAAGTGAATTAATGGGCGTGTTCACTGCATAGATTAATAATATGTTCACTGTACTTAAAAATTATCACAATCACAACCACAACCCAACGAGAACGACACAATTTTTTTTATATATATTTTTCCAGGTTGTGGAAGCAAAGATTTTTCGACCATGCAGCCTTTTCAACCTAAACTACACTACTACTAAAGCGCTTTTTTGACGTTTTTACGCGCGTTAATTTAAACGTTTCGTATAACCCATATGACTTCTCGGCTATATGTTCACACGCGAGCGCTTTTTACGCCGGGAGTTTTTTATCCGTCGCGCGCGATTTTAAACGAGCGGAAATCGCCGACACAATGCGACAAAGGGAAACGTGCCTATATGTTCATACGAGCGCTTTTTTAAACGCAAATAGTGCGACAGTTGCGCCGGCGATATCGACGAGTAAGCGCGTGTTTGCGTATGCAATCTCATATTTGTATTATGCAGCGTTTTCATAAAATAAATACCAATAATAATTATGTAGGCTGTTTTTTTTAGTACGGTTTTCTTAAAAATAGTAAAGGCTGTGTTGTGGGAATCAAGCTCTTATAATACTACAATAAAACATTGAGTGAAATGTTACCTACTACTACTTATAAAAGAAGAATATTATATATTTTCTCCATATAGCGTCACAAATTGGCCTTTTATTAACCATTCATTAATAATTGGATGAACACAAAGTTTTGTTTTTCGCCTTCTTACAACGTAAATCCCGATTGCTGCAATTTCATCTAAATTCATGGCGCGTCCGTATCAAGCGCAAGCTGCTACAAAGTGGTTATTTTAACGCTCGTTTGAACAGGGTCGAATCAAGACGGTAAAAAAACTCCCAACGCTGAACTCCCAACGCTTTATTAAACGCTATCGACGAGTAAGCGCGTGTTTGCGTATGCAATCTCATATTTGTATTATGCAGCGTTTTCATAAAAAAAAATACCAATAATAATTATATAGGCTGTTTTTTTAGAACGGTTTTCTTAAAAATAGTAAAGGCTGTGTTGTGGGAATGAAGCTCTTATAATACTACAATAAAACATTGAGTGAAATGTTACCTACTACTACTTATAAAAGAAGAATATTATATATTTTCTCCATATAGCGTCACAAATTGGCCTTTTATTAATCATTCATTAATAATTGGATGTCACAAAGTTTTGTTTTTATCCTTCTTACAACGTAAATCCCGATTGCTGCAATTTCATCTGAATTCATGGCGCGTCCGTATCAAGCGCAAGCTGCTACAAAGTCGTTATTTTAACGCTCGTTTGAACAGCGTCGAATCAAGACGGTAAAAAAAAATCCCAACGCTTTATTTAACGCTTTATCGTACGAACGTAGCTATTATTATTATTATATTTTGATTAATGGGGGCGTTACGCGTAATTTTGCCAATGTCAAGTGGGTAGTTTTAAATTGATTATTTGTGAAAGAGGGATAATTGGATGGAAAGGAATTGGGAAACGACTAGGGTAGAAAAAGGAATGGCGACATGACCGTATGTAAGCATACGGTATAGTCTTGCCAATATCAAGTGAAGAAGGAAAAGTCTACAGTAAAATGGGTACCGCCATTTTATTGAAGATTGTGGGATTATTTGAGATAACACAAACACCGAGATCACTGCGTAAATGCTACACTTCTTACACTTAATATTACTATACGAATGCTTATTCTATAAAATTAGTAAACTTTTGCACAATAATATTCAATAAAATTAAATTTGAAAAATATAACATAAACACGCGTCTACAGTGTTCGGGCTTCCCTCAAAGGGTCCGTTTTGGGAATGAAATATGTTCACAATGGTCATAATGACATTGTGCAAACTTGCGTTTTTTTGGTTAATTTCAATCACAATGCCACAATTACCACTATCCAAATACTTCGCTATCCCCGTTATGACCAGCCGTGTTCTTTTTTAGCAATGTCAAAATGCAGCTCTGAAACGATCGGTGATGGTTTATGGTGCCACTTTTAGACAAGAAGCAACTATTTTTAATTAAATAATTGAAATTAGAAGTTTTACTACATACTATGCGTTCCATTTAATAACGCGGCTATATATATATATATCATCACTGGTGCCTTACGGCGCCCGAGACCGCCTAGACGGCCCCAGGATACACAGCGGAGGGGTTTTATTCCCACTTCATCGTAGCCAATGGTATGAGTCGACACCGAACAAGTGGCTAGCTTGTCGCGATATTTTAAAAAGACTCAATAACCCATCTATAAACAGTTTCACAAGTTGGTATAGTGAAACCGGGACCGACAGCTTAACCTGCTCTCCGAGGCACAATAGCTAGCTTTAACATTTTCTTAAAAGGAACGGGCCTCTTATCATATATACAATAGGTATATAATAACAATAGTTTATATATAAAAATATATATATACTATATATATATTTTTATATATAAACTATTGTTTAAATACAATAATTCTCCAACTAAACATACCAAAACTGAATTTACTTACTTTTTTTGTTTTTGTTTAATCGAATTTTTATTACTAAAACAGAAATAAATATCAGGGACATGGTTCTTAGATGGATATACCGTGCGGGTGGGTGCCGCGTCGGGTGAAAGCAGGGGGAATGGACTGAGCGTTCCCGGACTTGAGACCGCGAAGTAGGTTTAAAAGGTATGCCCCCCCCCCCTTCATCCCCCACAAAAACAGTAGAAATTTACTTAAAACCTACTATTTTGTAGTTGAAGTATTACAAAAAATCCTCTAAAAAGCTTGTCAAAAGACCCTAGGGCCCTCCCCAAAAATTAATGCCGGATCCGCCACTGATTCGACTTAATGTCCTTAGGGATATTTGTTTCCCACGGAACGGTGATTTCTACAAGTATTATTTTCTTCAAGCTCCGAGAGTACACCAGTATGCCTGGTTTATAGGCTGAAAATGCTAGTTCGTCTGGAATTTTGTAATATATTTTGAATGTATCCATTAATATTTTTCAGTCCTACTGTGCTTTGTCCAGGATTGAGAAAAGTTTAATTTGAGCTTTCTTAAGTTGTTCCTCCTTTACAAAAGTAGTTAGTCTTTCATTTTTTGATAATCCTTTTCTGGCTCTATCAATACTGAGACTTTTAAATATATATAACTCAAAGGTGACTGACTGACTGACTGACATAGTGATCTATCAACGCACAGCCCAAACCACTGCAGTGTAATTACGCGTCTTAAGTTCGCTCGCACGCCAATCGTTATGACGTCATTCTGACGTAGATCAAGCTTGGCTTCTTAACAATGGCTCCAAAAAATCTTAGAAAATTACGTCATAACGATTGGCGTGCGAGCGAACTTAAGACGCGTAATCACCCTGCTGGACGGATCGGGCTGAAATTGGAATGCAGGTAGATGTTATGACGTGGAATAGTTATTTTTTTATCATACAAACTTTCATCCCCTATTTTATCCCCTTACCCCAAGGGGATAAAATATAAAAGTTTGTATGATAAAAACATAACTATTCCACGCGGACGAAGTCGCGAGCACAATATATTTATATAATAATTCATTAAAATCCTATTTGTAGAAAAATATTTACATGTAAACAAACATCTGTCCAAAAGTAACACAAAACCACTTTTTAACTCGAGCTACAACTAACTTTTCATGATGGCAACTTGAATTGTTAACTAAAGGCTAAAAAACATCGATTCGTGGCAGCGATGCTAAGGAATGAGGCTGCCACGAATTGCTGTTTTTTTTAACAGTCGCTCCAGCGCTGCAGCGTATGGAAATGTTAACATTTCAAGTTAATATAAATCATTACGCGGTCAGAAAGCATGAGGTAGGCTGAGATATAAAAGTAATTGTAACGATTAAAGTTAAAAATAGCGTTGAATGTAGGTACTATCGACGCCATTTTTAGGCACAATTACACCAAAAGTTTTCGTTAACATTACATTAAGACATTTAATGTTAACATTAACATTTACACCAAACGGGTTGCTGCACCATCAAATAATTTCCTAATGTTATCGTTACAGACACTTTCTGTCATATCTGCGTTAACAAGTACACTTACTAAGTTAACATTGGGTTACACCAAAAAGAAATGACAAATTTAACGCCTACTTTAACTTTATTCATAACCGGCAATGTTTGGCTGATTAACCTTACAGTTACCTTAACAAGCAAGGTCAAACGGTCATTACTATCTTATGCATAAACTTTATTTAAAATTTTAGCTCGTACATTAACGAATACGCTTACGTTAACATAACAAAAATTGAATGCATCAGCAAGACAAATTTGACGTCTATTGTAATTTTAATCAGAACCGGTAAATATTGGTTGAACAGAGTTACAGTTACTACCCATAGAGTAAAATTCCTATACATTTTTATCGATCGATGCGGCGATTCGATTGGCGATCGTGTTCTTTGGTCAGAATTACCTATTATTTTATGCCTCTTGTAAGGTGTTGCCTCCGAATAACATCGGCGACATGAGGACGGGTTTATCTCTCCGCTGAGGCCGTTTAAACGGTTCTCGGGAGCTAAAAAGCACCCTTGATGGTTTTTTTTAATTTACTTTTTATTATAATTTGTGTTACGAGCACGGGTGTAGTCAGGATTTAGTATCGGGGGTTCAAGCTTCATTCAATTATGTGTTTTTTTTTGTAATTTTTTTGCCCCGAATGTTCGATGAGCAAAGATAAATAGTAAGATACGACCACACTTCCTTATCTCTGTGGATACAACAACAGAATTTTTGCATGGAATGAATAAATGAATTGTCGGAATAATCATGTAGTGGTAGTGGGTAGAAGGTTGTCGCTGTTTTATTCCATGTGTGGATGCCCGGTTTGTCTATTTTATACATTGCACATACCGCTACACAAATACGCTACATCAAGTGAAGTGCCACCAGGTGGGCGATTCTCGCGCTTTCGAGATTCATCTCGATTCGAGATTTTTAAACGAAAAATGACTAAATATGTCATTTTTTGTTCAATATTTATATATTTATTATTAATTAATTAATATTTATTATTTATTTCGTTTAATGTTCGATATTTTTGAACGAAAAATGGCATATTTAGTCATTTTTCGTTTAAAAATCTCGAATCGAGATGAATCTCGAAAGCGCAAGAATCGCCCACCAGGTGGGCAATTCTCGCGCTTTCGACATTCATCTCGATTCGAGATTTTTAAACAAAAAATGACTAAATATGTCATTTTTCGTTCATTATTTGTACATTTATTATTAATTAATTAATATTTATTTCGTTGAATGTTCGATATTTTTGAACAAAAAATGGCATATTTTATTTTTCGTTTAAAAATCTCGAATCGAGATGAATGTCGAAAGCGCGAGAATTGCCCACCAGGGACTTTATTCCGAGTTTTGACACGTTCACCGTCACACATTTTGCGTAAAGTACGGGTATTGAAATATAAGTTCTATCCTGTTAATTATTTATGTATTTATATAAATTCCTTAATAGGATAATCTTATATTAAATTTTTAAAGATAAAAATGCAATGAAAAAAAATCTGGTGGCGGGACTCGAACCCACGAACCTCGCTATCGCGGCAAGGCGCTCAACCGCTGAGCCAACCAGGTTCCAGTCAGCACCCACGAATTTTGTCATTGCTTGTTATCTACTTATACACAGACGCCCTCTATTAGCTTTCTTCTAATAACTCTTATACGAGTGAAGTTAGGTGTCCTAGTTTCTAATACAGAGGAGTCTGTTTTTTGTTTGCCGCCGCCTTCCTTCTTGCCTGCCTACTACTACTGTCGTCGCCTGTCTACGTGCCAGTCGGACGTGCCTGTCCCTCATCAGTCCCCTCCAATTTTGCCATACTATACGGTCAGAGTTTTAGTTTATAATAGGCATATCCATCATTCATCAGGTAGGTTCTTATATAGTTAACAGTAACTATTTACTACAGTACATTAGTTTATTTAGTACAGACTCAAAACAAACAACTTTACTTGTAAATGTATTATATACGTGGTGGCCTAGTTGGTTAGACCTTGGACTTAAAAACACTTAGGTCCCTGGTCCGTGTCCCGGTGTGTAGTTGTGTACCAATGAGTTTTTAATTTAAAAAAAATGTACATTTGTTTGACAACACCACTATAGTGCCTCGGAAAGCACGTTAAGCTGTCGGTCCCGGTTTCACTATACCAACTTGTGAAACTGTTTATAGATGGGTTATTGAGTCTATTCAAAACATCGCGACGAGTTTGCCACTTGTTCGGTGTAGACTCATACCATCGGCTACGACGAGGTGGGATTAAAACCCCTCTGCTGGGTACTCTGGCGCCGTCTTGGCGGTCTCGGGTGCCGTAAGGCACCCGTAATAATATATATTATTTTAAATAATCTTGTTTTAACCTAATCTTATCTTTTAAATTATTCTAAAAACCCCCCGCTACAACCTACAAGGTAATATTAATATTTAAAGTACTAAATTTAAAAAAAAATGTTTAGGAAAATATAGTTTAATAACCCTCGACTGCCTGCTTGATAATTAATAATAATAATAAAATTTTATGAAAAATAAACTGGTCCACAATGAAACACGGTTGGTACACAATGAAACATGGCTCATTGTGTACCATGTTTATCTGTTTCAATGTGTAATACCCAGCAATAAATACACGTAATAAACCAATGTTTTAGAGAAAATATACTTGGTGGCCTAGTTGGTTAGACCTTGGACTTAAAACACTTAGGTCCCTGGTTCATTTCTTGGGCGCCGTAAGGTAATATATATATATATATATATATATATATATATATATATATATATATTTCGAGAACACTAGTCTCTATATATATATATATATTAGAGAAAACTAGCCATGCTGAAATGAGTGAAGAAATGAGAACTAAAATTTGTCGTAGGCTATAAAATGTTCTGTCATGCGTCTGTATCAAGGAACTTTATACTCTCTGTATGTATTCTATGCGGCGCACTAGTAAACTTTGGCATTATTCCGAGTTTGCAACCGCATAATCACGACAAGACGTTGCGTAAACTATAAATATGGAAATATAAGTTCTATTCCAATACTTATATATGGTACGTTTGAGTACTGCTTAAAAGGCTTACAAAGCTAGCTTAATTTACTTGACAGGTGTTTTTTTAGTACTTCGCTTTGCTTTGGATTTTTGATGACGTCACAGAAAAAAAGCGAATTACGTCATCGAATTCGCTGCGAACGCTTCGAAAATACGAGTAGTGCAAACAAAGTAAATTGTCTGTGGTCACAATTATTGTGTATCAAATACTTTTTTTGTTTATTTATATTGTTCCTCCCTTTCACTTAACAATTTTTGAACTCTATTTTGTATTCTCTTTTAAATTTTATATGATTTTTATTCATGCACATAAAACTGTTCGAGTACTCCTGCAAACGCTGCAATTGCTTTGCTTCGCTTTGAGTACTTTGACGGCTGATTAGATTGGCTTAAAGCCTAAGCGCTTTAAGCGAAAAACAGTAGTAAATGAACACATTGATAGTATGTATTAGGTTGGCTATAATAATGCCGCCATCTTGAAATACACGAATTCTTCGCAAGTTTGAACATGAGTGTAGCATTGGTGTAATTTCAACTCTATAATTAACAGGATAGAACTTATATTTCAATATTTATAGTTTACGCAACGTCTGTGTTTAACGTTTGCAAAATCGGAATAAGGACCCTGGGGTGGCGGGGGGCGGTACTAATGCGTGTCTTTGCATCTATTTTAGACAAACTGGCAACATCGCGTTTTAGAATTATCGCTATGGCTCAATGTGTACGATTGACTCATTGTTGGACAGGTGATAGTCAACTCGGAATAAGGACCCTGGGGTGGCGGGGGGCGGTACTAATGCGTGTCTTTGCATCTATTTTAGACAAACTGGCAACATCTCGTTTTAGAATTATCGCTATGGCTTAATGTGTACGATTGACTCATTGTTGGACAGGTGATAGTCCTGCCAATGTCAAATGAAGAGGAAAAGAAAAACCACGATCAAATGAGTCCGCCATTTTATCGAAGGTTTAGGGATTTATTGAGATAGCAAAAACACTAACATCAATACGAAAATGCTACACTTCTCACGCTTAAGATCACAATGAATGCTTATTCTACAAAATTGGTACATTTTTGCATAATAATATCCTATATCCCATAAACGGAACTATCAAAAATATAATAACAGAAACAAAAAATATCAAAAAATACCAACATCTGACGTTAGTAACAAGCGTTTTTTTTTTTGCGAAATGTTACCAATAAATGTTAACATTTTTAGCATTGCGTTGGAGGTGAATTTTTATTGTTAATTTTTGACAGATATCAAACAATCCGTATTGTCATGCGAATATATTAGGTTATTAATCTTAAAATTTTCTTTCAAACTATAAATATTTGGTTTTCTTATATGATTTTGTTTAATTAATGTGTTTAATTACTTTGTAAAATTTTAGTTTTTTATTTACTTTACTGAATAATGGAGAAAAAATTTTTGGAGACACAAATTATAAAAATATTAATTTCTAAAAGAAATTATGATAATGAAGTTTTAATTTCGGCTTTTTTACGTTTAAGGTAAATGTCAAAATGGCATATGTCAGACATCAGTATTTGTATCGTTTTGTTTGCATTGCTAAACAAACTAACAAATGTTAACATGATCTAAATAAAACATGCCAAAACAGCTGATTTTCATGTTAGCGTGAAATACTCCTACAGGTTAGCTAACAAAACGCACCATGTATGTTTTTATATTACTTTTTGACAGTGTCACATGTAAATATCTACCCACAAATTGGATTTTAATGAATTCTAAATTCTAAATTGTTAGAAATCTTTTATCATTAATCTGTTAATGATAACAACATTGATTTAAACATGGTAATGATAAAATATGATCGTATTTTTATCAATTGGGGTATTTTCGAGTGATCGATTTTAGGGTTTTTTGACTTAGTTCTATCGAGGGGTAAACATTTTTTGGAGTTGGTAACACTGTCGTTAGGCATCCATAAGTAGTAACTAGTAAGGAGGTTTCAGTTTTTTACTTGAGGGAATATAATATTTCTTCCATATTTTATCATTAATTATTAAGCCAGTTTCGCGAGGAACATAGTTGTTTCGCACAGTAAAGTGTATTAAGTGGTGTCTCGGGTGGGGATTATTTACTGCAAGAGTGCACCCGATTGAAGGTGTGCTCAATTTTTCAATCCTATTTAGCTTTGCTAGATAAATGGGTAAGTTCATAACTTTATTTATTATTAATTATTTAATAAATATTAAATAGTTAATAGTTTTTGTTATATTTTTAATTATAAAACTCTGCGGGTGCGAGTGTGGACTGTGGGTCTACCTACCTAGGTGTAGATGTACACGTTACATAGAAACCACGCTCATAGAAACAGCTCCTATTTAAGGCTTATAAAACATAAAATTTAACTTATTACTCCGAAGTTAATGTGACGTAGTAAAATAATAATAAAAGCGTTAGCGTTATACTTTTGTGTTAGATAAAATCATATAAACATTGCATTTTGAATGACGTGAATTGATTTCGAAAAGGACGCGAGTTCGTAGCTGATTTTTGCGCAGATTGCCGCAGATGCCATAGAGATAGATATCTATAGTATATTAGACAATTTCACTGGTGTTGAACTATAAATTAAAATTCGTGCTTATATCATGTCAGATCATCAAGGTAGGTATTATTAAAGATATATTGTGTTAATACTTATATAGGTAATAAATTATGTTCAAAAATATGCAAGTATCAGGTATGGAAGAATAAAAATGGCTACTTATGTACTTACACATAAGTAGCCATTTTTGTTCTTCCAATGATTCTTTTGTTATATAGGTACTTTAACCCTAATCTATTGCTAATCTAGGCATATGTTAAGGAATAAACTGCATAATATTCACAATTGCTAAGATATAAGTATTCATATAAAAAAATGTTGATTTTATTGATTAATTTATTAATCAGTATTTTGGAGGTCTACAAGAAATAAGTAATGTTTTACCATTCTTTTTAAATAACCTTGATTAACATAATTCCACCAAATGTCTTAAATTGAATGTTTTTCATTATAGCTCATTGTTTAAATATAGTAATGAAAAAATCAATATATTATGTTTTGATGGCATTTGTGGCAAACATAACAACCTATTCAAACACAGCTTTATATATATATCAATAAATTCTATGTTGATTTCATTAGTTTTACTATAATAGGGTAATACATTTTTTTTTATTAATAGCAAGACATAAACACCAGTATTCATATATCATAATTTTGGTTATTATTACCATAAAATATAGTATAAATTCTTTTGCAACTAAATTAGAACGAACCATTCAACTATAGTAAACATTTATTCCTTCAAAAAATTAGTTTGGTTGACCAGTGTCGAGCATTCAATAAGCCCTACTGAATAGCTTAATATTAAAACCAATACTGGAATGGAACAATAGTCCAATATTCAAGCCCTAATAGTGACTTATCAATCAATCAACTATAGTAAACAATTGTTCCTTCAAAAAATTAATTTGGTTGACCAGTGTATTTATTGTGTACTAGCTGTGCTCGCGACTTCGTCCGCGTGGAATAGTTATTTTTTTATCATATAAACTTTCATCCCCTATTTTATCCCCTTGGGGGTAGAATTTATCAAAATCCTTTCTTAGCGGATGCCTACGTCATAACATCTACCTGCATGCCAAATTTCAGCCCGATCCGTCTAGTGGTTTGGGCTGTACGTTGATAGATCACTATGTCAGTCAGTCACCTTTGAGTTATATATATTTAGATTATTCTTTAATACATATTTTTTGTGTATCTTGAGCCGTTTTCACGGCGCACGCAACGGAAGGCTTCAAAGATGAAATAATTTCTCCCGTTTTTTACACATTTACCACTATATCTTTGCTCCTATTAGTCGTAGCGTGATGTTATATAGCCTATAGCCTTCCTCGATAACTGGACTATCCAACACAAAAAGAATTATTCAATTCGAACCAGTAGTTTCGGAGATTAGCGCGTTCAAACAAACAAACAAACAAACAAACAAACAAACAAACTCTTCAGCTTTATAATATTAGTATAGATTACGCAGCATAAATTTCCTATATAAAATGTGTCAAGTTTAACTTTCATACAACATTGATACACAATTGATTTAGTAGAATATGGCCCCTAGTCTTGTCTATATTTTTATATTTATGTTTATAGGATCATATTGTGCAGAAATGTTACTGATTTTGTGTGAAAAGAATTCATAACGATCTTTACTGTGAGAAGTGTACCATTAATGCAGTCATCTTGGTATTTGTGGAATTTCAAAGGGTTCCTCAAAATGGCAGTTGAAATTTCCCTTCTTCTACTTGACATTGGTAGAAGTACCATATTATTATGTTTGTGTCTTGTTGCTATTCCTTATTTTTTCTTCTAATTCTTTTCCATCTTAAAATCCCACTTTTTAAAACTACCCACTTCATATTATCTGCATAAGTTCATAAACCTAAAAGCATACTATAATAATAATAAAATAATTCACTATTTATAAGCCATTATGCAGTTTTAAATTGAACTGCTCAAATCATAGAATCAGCTCCTGTATAGACCTTAAATATTCCTTATTTGTATATGTATAAGCAATTACCAATGGTTGTGATGCTGCTTATTATCAGAATTATTTTCATATCCACCAAGAAAAGCTTTTATTAACTGACATTATTTTCCAATATTTTAAGATTAGTTTGTATGATAATTATAAATACTATAATTAAAATACTAAGTAAATGCTTTTTTATTTAGTTCACCTTCCAATGTATGCCTCCTGTAGCATTTTCGATGAAACCCTGTCTGCCGCCTTTCCTATACACATTTTAGCTGCAGCTTGGACCTGGCCATCAGCCCATCTTTTATACTGCCTACCCTGATTCCTCTTGGTGTTCCGAGCATACTTCTTATCTTAAAGATTTATTGAATACAAATTACACAAACAGATATAACATAAAACGGGTTTTAACAAAGAGAGACAAGAGAAAATGTTTTTAGCTATCCATGGATTCTCTGTGCGGGTGCAGGGTCCATTGCATGGTTGGAAGGCAGGGGAATGAACTGCAGCATTCCTGGACTTGAGACCGCAAAGTAGGGTTAAAGGCCTTTTAACTCTCCTCTGCACAGTGTTTACTACTCTCTCTAATCAACCAAATACTTCATGATCCTGTTAGCGCCATCTTCTAAACACGTTCCATAAAAGTTCCGATGGCCATGATCCTTCAATATTGTGACTGCTGGATTTCGTCTTGCACCGACTTCCACTGCTTAAAGTTGAGTTTTAAAACCGAAAGTATACCAATATGTCTGATCTGGTCAATACACTGAAACTGCTAGTTTGTCTGGAATTTTGTAATGTATTTTGAATGTATCCATGAATATTTTCCAGTCTAAGTCTTTGTCCCTCCTGTACAAAAGTATTTCACAAATATATTCTAAAACTTTATCATGTTGGTGCAAATAATGGCCTTTTTGGAAGTAGAGTCAAGACTCTATAGTCAAGAATTATAAGTCTTATCTGTTGCTTTCTCCATCTTACCAGATTACGTTGGGACATTTGATACGCAATTTAGTGATGGAGTGAGTGTAAATGTTTACCCAGGTTACACTCGGGTTGACTCGGGTCAAGTTGGATCTGTAAACAAGTTTAGCTGAACCTGCAGTTTTTGCATTCCGACCAAGTCAACCCGGGCTACGAGGAAATTAATTTGAGTCAATGGGTTGGAAAAGTAGCCCGGTTCAACTGAGTTATTTGACTCGGTTGCTCATCACTAAGTTATACAGTTTAAAAACAATATTTTTCTAATTAAAAGATCTTTTACCAGCGTGTAGCTTGGATTTACTTTCTTTTAAGATGCTTTTACAAGTTGAGTTTCCAATATATTCATATTATTTCTAAAGATCGATGTGAGTTTCCTAATTGATCAGGGGCGGATCCAGTATTGCTTTTTAGGGGGGGGGGGGGGGGCATTTAGGGGAAAATTTCGTTTTGGGGGGGGGGGGCTACACCGATTGCAGAAGCTTTTGTAATTGATCTATATTGTTACCATGATAAAGTTCTTTATACTATTCTCTTGATGTCTTACTCTAAAATAATCTTAGGAAGAACAGTTAGAGCTTTGGATAATAAAAATCGAAAATTATTATTTTGATGATAAAAATCCCTGGTTAATAGTTTAGTGGGTATATATAGTTTATAGTTTGACAATGCCACTTTACAGCAGCTACATTCATTGTTATTATTATAGTCGTTATTAATTTGTAATTTTTAGTATGTTTTATTAAATTCTTTAGTATTAGTTATTTATTGAAATACCTAGGTAGATACTTATTATTATTATAATTTTAATCTAATTCAATATAATATAAAATAGTAGTGTGACAATGCCTCTTTACAGCAGATACATTATAATTTATAATTTTTGTTTTATAACTTATTTACTTTGATTAAAAGATAAATATGTTACCATATTACCGTCACATACTTTGGTGAGCCGGACTATGGGTTCCTACTTATATTGGTTTAGTTTTTGTCTTTTGTTAATTTATATAATTTTCATATTTGATATAAATTAATTGTAAATGACGTGTTCAAGATGAATTTGAATTTTTTTTTGATGAGAATCAGTCATGATTTAAGCCACCTATGATTTTTTTGATATTTTTTATTTGAAATAGAGCCAAAAAATATATTATATGATTAAAGAACTACCAGATGAAAGTAAAACAATTGTGACACACATTGAAGACATGCCAAATTATTAACCAACTTCAATGACCAAAGCTTCATAGAAAATTAACAATAAATAAATAGTGTATAAATGAACAAATAATAAGTAATATACTTATCTAAGTATATTACTTATTTATATTTTATAAGAATAATAACACTCCTGTCAAACTTCCCTTTATTTTGTATAACTTTCTGTGAATACACCAGATAAACCTGCTAATAGTTAACGGTGAGGTGTAGATTCAGTAATTTTATTAAGCACCTTAAACTCTTGTGGTGTGAAATTAATTTTGGTTAGTGATTAATGGTTACTGAAATTACTACTTACCTAGTTCAGGTTCACTAGATGATTTTTCAAATTCACATGCAAAGATATCTGTGATTTTTGTTAAATTAGTGACCAAATTGCCTAGGGAGTTCTGGATTGCAGACTTAGATGCAATTCAGTTGCTGCGCTAGCGCCTGCTATTGTGTTAGCGTTATTATATATTACAAAAACCAATAAAACATGTATTTCTTAATAGAGCGTGAAAGACTGGAGGGTGTGAGCGAGGCGACTTGCTACAACGAGACGGCAGGGGTGCATCATGAGCGAGACGAGGTGGAGTGTCAGGCGTCGGGAGAGCCCTCAGTGCAGGCGGCGGGGAAGCCCTCAGAGCCGGCGGCGGGAAAGCTCTCAGTGCAGGCGATGGGGAAGCCTTCGGTCCAGGCGTCGGTTGAGCCCTCAGTGCATGCGGGGGAGAAGCCCCCTGAACAGGCGGCGGGGAAGCCCTCAGTACAGGCGTCGGTTGAGCCCTCAGTACATGCGGCGGGGAAGCCCCCTGTGCAGGCGGCGGGGAAGCCCTCGGTGCAGGCGTCGGTTGAGCCCTCAGTGCAAGCGGCGGAGAAGCCCCCTGTACAGGGGGCGGGGAAGCCCTCAGTGCAGGCGTCGGTTGAGCCCTCAGGGCAGGCTTCGGGAGAGCCCTCAGTCCAGGCGGCGGGGAAGCCTTCGGTGCAGGCGTCGGGAGAGCCCTCAGTGCAGGCGGCGGGGAAGCCTTCGGTGCAGGCGTCGGGAGAGCCCTCAGTGCAGGCGGCGGGAAAGCCTTCGGTGCAGGCGTCGGGAGAGCCCTCAGTGCAGGCGGCGGGGGAGCCCTCAGAGGGCCAACCGGAGGACGAGAGCCCCAGTTGACTCGAAGAAATGTTTGCGAAGCTCTTAATAAATAACCCGCTGCCGGAAGCGCTTTGGGGACCAACAAATAAAACCCTCGCCTTATCACCTAAAATGCACGAGCAGCTCTCCACCCATGCAGAACGCTTATTAAGAAACTTATTAAACACAGTCAATTACGATTCGGTCCACAACTTTATCAGTCTTTACGATGCGTATGAACATTCTGATAAAAAATTACGGGATGTGTTAAAGGGATATTCGCCACCAATAAGAGATAATAATCATACGTGTGTGGGATTGAGCTTGGAACTAGTACGTCAATGGAAGGTCTTAGAGAATCAATTTCCGGGCACAAACTCGGCTGTGTTTATAATTTCGTGTGAGGAATCCGTGGAGGAGGTAAGGGACTACGTGAGCGGAGATCCGTTGAGTTTGGCGGAGAAGGAGCATGTGCTGGTGGGCATCCGGGTCATGCTGGGGGGCCGCCCGGGACTGCTGCTTGCTGACCCGGGCTACCACGTGCCGAGGGTTATCACCGTCATGATGGACCGCGACTTCCCTCATACAGGTAACATTAACTCCTTTAAATAAATTAATAACCACTATTAATTATACTATTTGTACTACTTTATTGTATGTAGAAAAGGTTTTTAAGTGAGGTACTATGGAACGATTATATTAATTTGTCAAACTTGAGTACTAACAATGTACGAAACATTGCTGCATAAATAAAATTTGTCTTCCTTTTAAATTTACTACTCTTTAAGATTCCTCAAAACTAGCTAGACGTTTTTTATTAAAATACAATGAACACGAAGACAATGTACTCCCTTAATAAATAATAATATTCATAATTTATATCGTATGATGATTGTATATTTAGTATTTAAGAGTGTTAGTGGCATTGGGTATATATACCTATTCTCTAATTCTTAATTTTATTATTCTTGCATACAGGCTGGTTCGTAAAAAGCGAGGGCCCGAATTGTGTTAAGCAACTCCTCTATGTATTCAACGTTACCAACACAGACTACGTGGAATGGCACGAACGGAATTCGATAACTGGAGAAAAACTTCAAACATCACTGTTGTATGTGGCGAAGCCATACCTGACTTGCGTACAAGTTACTGAAAAAAGAAATTTGGTTTATAACTACAAGTAAGTTCAATTACTATTGTATAGTTGTTTAGACATAAAATAGCTTTGGAGATGTGTCAATTTCCTAATAACGCTAGTTAGCTTAACTTCATAGTTATTTTATTCTATAAAAAAATGCACTAAATTTAACTGATAGCGGAGCTCGTTTTTAGTGGAAACCCAGGAATATTAAGAAGGAAAGCTTATTAGTCATTTAGAGATATATTTTTCGAAAACAACAATAAACATATTTAAGTCAGCTTTCACACTGACAACCTTTCTTTTTACACGATATACACAAGTGACATGTTTCTTCTAAACGCCTAATTGTGCCAAAGATTAATTATAACATTAACATCGTGATTGGTATTATTATATAGATTTTCCGATAAAAATAACACTAGATTTTAATCATTGATTTTTTACTGCAGGAGTCTAATATCTCGAGATCAAAAAGGTAATCTGATCGCCGGAATTTACTTCCCAGTTGGTAAAACTAATAAGGATCCACAATTCACGCTGTTCTACGACAATGGTGCAGGAAAACATAAGATGAAATACAAATTTAACATGTTTTTAGATCCAAAAAACGTAAGTATTACTATATATCGGACTCTCAATCTCCAATGCTTAACCATGTAACCTTCTAGGACGGTAATACTGCAGAAATTGTCAGGCATTTAGTCTTAAAAAATCATATTTTCATAATGTGTATTTCAAATATTTTATCAACCATATTACTTTGAAAACATACAAGAAGCCTAAATTTCTGTCAAGCCCAGTATATAGAGCATAATAAATTAGTACAAATAAAATAAATTTATTTACAGATTCCTGTAGAATCGAAAAATATGATAGAAATTTGTAATACAAAGTTAAAATACGAAGAAGGGAAATTCAAGTCAATTATCTGTCGCCTCGCCCAAATAATGGCAAACGTTTCTTTCGTCAGTCAAGTTGCAGCTATCGACGAAGACATTGGTCGCATCAACTCGTACAACTGACAGTCAATGCGGGAAAGGACCGAAAAGAAGTTGAAGTTGCTTGAAATGGATTCCTAAAGGAATCTTTACAAGACATGTGGACTTGTGCGCACATTTTTCTTTGCAGCAGTAATAATTTATAAAGTTCGCGGTAAATACTTCTAATAGTGCTAGTTTTATCCAAGTTTCGCCCGCGTTACTGATTTCACCGAGACCATCGATTTTTACGGCTCGGTCTTATAGGAGTGTAAGTTTTGTTGTTTGACCCGCTTAAAATGCTTGAAGATGAAGAGCCAAGGATGCCTAGTGCTGCCGGTCCGGGACAATTACCGCTTGCTCGCGGCGCACTTACGCGTTTAGTATTTAATTCCGGCCTAGTTAGTCGAAGGAGGGTACTATATAAAGAAGGAAGGTACTTATATAGTCGTGATTACCTAAGTTTAGTTTTCAGGGCGCTCTTTACCCTCTACGACTTTAGAACCCCAAATCCTTACATTTATAATAGAGGGATAATATACTTTAAGTGACGCTTTATTAGAGCATTGATGATTATGGTTTCTAGTCTAGTATTTATATACCTGTGTGTATATTTATTTTATTGTATTGCTACTTGTACATAGTAACTCTGCCGTATTAGGTACATTTTATGGTTACATTGATCTCTAGGCACTCTAATACATATAATATTTTATTAACCAAAGCAAGCTGTACGTCAAGACGTAAATATTATTTGCCATTCTAAGTTAAGTATTTATATGCTCCGCTATAGGAGTATTACGTATTTTGTATATCCTTATAAGTAATAATATTATCATATGTTTCTATATAATTTGTAGTTTTAACCTATATACTGAATAATCACTTAGAGATTACATATATGATAAGTGTACAGCAGGTTTTGAGTCTCACTAATTATATGTCTGCTGACTGAATTTTACGTGAGTTAAAAGACGATCAATGTTATTTGTGAATCTTGTAATTTGAATATTATAAAAATTTTAAGTGCTAGGAAAAGACGTTTGCTTTCCTGTTTAAATTATTTTATTATAAGCTGGGATGCACATTTTTTTTAAAACCCATTCAGGGGTTTATATAATAATAATAGATTTAAGTTATTAGCACTATTAGATTAAAGGTAAACTTCACAAAACAAAGTCAATATAATTAAGTAATCACATCACATTTAATATTTAATAACATAAGTATAATATTATGTAGGTAATAAGATGTCTGTTTTATTTAGGAGTATTTAATATCTTTGTAGATCTGGCCTCACATCACATTTAATATTTAATAACATAAGTATAATATGTACGTAATAAGATATCTGTTTTATTCAGGAGTATTTAATATCTTTGTAGATCTGGCCTCACATCACATTTAATATTTAATAACATAAGTATAATATGTAGGCAATAAGATGTCTGTTTTATTCAGAAGTATTTAATATCTTTGTAGATCTGGCCTCACATCACATTTAATATTTAATAATATAAGTATAATTTGTAGGTAATAAGATATCTGTTTTATTCAGGAGTATTTAATATCTTTGTAGATCTGGCCTCACATCACATTTAATATTTAATAACATAAGTATAATATGTAGGTAGTAAGATGTCTGTTTTATTCAGGAGTATTTAATATCTTTGTAGATCTGGCCTCACATCACATTTAATATTTAATAACATAAGTATAATATGTAGGCAATAAGATGTCTGTTTTATTCAGAAGTATTTAATATCTTTGTAGATCTGGCCTCACATCACATTTAATATTTAATAACATAAGTATAATTTGTAGGTAATAAGATATCTGTTTTATTCAGGAGTATTTAATATCTTTGTAGATCTGGCCTCACATCACATTTAATATTTAATAACATAAGTATAATATGTAGGTAATAAGAGATCTGTTTTATTCAGAAGTATTTAATATCTTTGTAGATCTGGCCTCACATCACATTTAATATTTAATAACAAGTATAATATGTAGGTAATAAGATATCTGTTTTATTCAGGAGTATTTAATATCTTTGTAGATCTGGCCTCACATCACATTTAATATTTAATAACATAAGTATAATATGTAGGTAATAAGATATCTGTTTTATTCAGAAGTATTTAATATCTTTGTAGATCTGGCCTCACATCACATTTAATATTTAATAACATAAGTATAATATGTAGGTAATAAGATATCTGTTTTATTCAGGAGTATTTAATATCTTTGTAGATCTGGCCTCACATCACATTTAATATTTAATAACATATGTATAATATGTAGGTAATAAGATATCTGTTTTATTCAGGAGTATTTAATATCTTTGTAGATCTGGCCTCACATCACATTTAATATTTAATAACATAAGTATAATATGTAGGTAATAAGATATGTTTTATTCAGGAGTATTTAATATCTTTGTAGATCTGGCCTCATTTATTTGTCAATTTAAAAAATATACTTTAAATTTGTTTAGTACAGCAGTAGATTCAGTAGTAAGATTATAAGTAGATGGTAAATCGTAAAATATAGGTATTGGTTACAATTATAATTTATTATATACATATAAAATATTATTAAGTAAGTTAAGACCCTACTTAATTAGTCGGCTTTATTCACAACTGTATGACGACACATGTCAAAAAGAATACTTTTAGACTGGCTACGACTGGGTGACATCCTAATGTCGCACCGGGGCGGCAAGCGTTTGTTCCTACAGCAGGGGCCTCATTACCCTACCCCTTCGGCGAACCGGAGTAGGTCAGTCAAATTGTTCGTACATACAGTCGTAAATTTTTGTGGGGAACCGACGATCTCTGCCAGGAAAATACTGGACCTCCTCCCTCCCTGGCTCGATAGATAGCGGATGTTTGTTAAAAGCTGCCGGCGCATTCCACCCAAAGTGAAACTGGGTACAGGGTGGATGATAGCGCCTATCTATAGTCCGACATAGACCTGAAACTCGCCGCCGAGAAGATGCAGAGGATGCTGGACATTCTCCCTTCGAGGCTCCATAAATGGTTGATGTTTGTGAATGTGGGAAAGACGTCCGCTCTACTGGGCCCGTCGCCGCCCACCCAACCTGAACAACCTGAAACTCCGGAGACAGGAGATCCAATGGGCCGACTGCATCAAGTACCTGGGGTGTTAACCGGTCGTGGAGCATGGACCCCATGGCCACTACTGCTGTCAACAAGGCCAAAGCCGCCCGTTCAATGCTCCGCCCGGTTTTAAAGTCTAAATTAACATTCCGGGTCAGGATGTCGGTCTACAAGATTTTCATCTGTCCCCAACAGTTATGCGGCCTTAGCGTGGCAGCAATTTCTGTCTGCCACGAACATAGCCCGGCTCCACCAGAACATCTCTCTGTATGGTGACTGGCGCTCCGTGATTCGTGCGCAATAAAACAAGCGAGCGATGACGTGAAGATAGAAACGCTCGAGAAGTTTGTGGAACGGTTTGCCCGTCGTATGTACGATCGGGCCGACAACAGACCCTATAAGCAAGCACCTTCACGACATCGCTCCGTTGCTTGCACGGCCACTGAATGGCAGACCTACTCCGAGAGCTTCGCTAGGTGACTGGCTTTTCTTCCTTGCGCGCTGTCGCCTGCAGCGTAACAGTGCCCATATTTCAGAACTAAGGCCTAATGGCGGTGATCATTAGGCCCTAGTTCTGCAATATGGGCCTCGCGTCACCGCGACTGTTTTTGGCCCCATAGGGGGCCCCGCTACTACCAAATCGTAATAAGTACTAGAAGTACATTTGTATGGGGCGTCAACACGACCTGCGAAACCTTACCTTTGTTATTTTGTGTAAATGTATCCTATTACGAGTACCTACAAGTACTTTTTCCGAAAGGTCATTGGGCACAATCCGACCCAATTTGTGAAGGTTTGCTTACAGAAACAAAATTACTTTTAAATTAATAAGGTATATCCAACTTTCCATTTTAAGTTTTTATTTTAAAAACATGGGAATAAATTATTACAAGTGATTTAAAAGTTGAAGATATTTATTGCAAAGAACAAAATAGAATTTATATGAAGGAATTGTATTAAAAAAAACACCATGAGTACTCGGTCTGGCGGCATATATAATGCCATCTCTCTCGCTTATAAATAAATAAATCTTTTTTTTTACAAACCATCATGAACAATTATCGAAATTCTCTACACTATTTTATTTCTGTAGATTCTGGATATATTTTTTGTACTAAGTGAGATAGTACGATTGCACCTGTAGATATTAATCAAGTTGAAATAAACCTCAGTATTTTAATTTTTTTTCTAAGATACAGAATTTCATGTTTTGTCTGATTCCCATTATTTATGGTAATGCGGCCCATATATTCGTAAACCAGAGATATATGTCGAAACATCCCACATCAATTAATTTCTGTAGGTCGTGGGTAAATTTTTCATACTTAAGTGCCCAATGACCTTTTTTTTATTGATTAGAGCGAATCATAGCTCGAACTTATTATCAGTAGTATTTTAAGTAATTAGAATATGCCACATGTAAGGATGGTATCTGTAACCTACTAAATTGATATAATTATAATAAAAAAAACATACTGTGTTTATTTTTAATAAATCAGCTGTCGTATCGCCTCATTAGGAGGCCCCAGCCCCTTTAGCCAAAAACATTGATAGCTATCAATTAAAAAATCTTTTCTATCACAATATATGCATTTGACGTTTCGGAAAGACGTCACCATGGAAACAAAATGTTATCTCCATAAATTGGCTATCAAGATGGTTGATTTATAATGTTGAGCATATGTTCTTGGGGCAGGACTTAAATACATTTTTACGGTTCCATTGATGGAGTCGTCAACAGTCAAATTAATATGGGAATTTTTCCAATAACTCTGTTTTTTTATCATTATTGAAATATAACTTCTATTCTGTTGATTATAGAGTTGAAATTCCAATGCTCGAAACATGTTAAAACTTGCGAAGAATTCGTGTATTTCAAGATGGCGGCATTAGTATAGCCAACCTAATACATACTATATAACCATTGAAATAAAACGGGCTACCAAGGGCCTTACAGAAAAATTTGGTGAGCGACGTGTCGTGTCGCCTTCAATCAAAACTGTTTAGACTTTGGCAGATGACAGCGTACCTCACGCCTACTGTCACTGTCAAATGTTTTTTGACAGTGACAGTAGGCGACGCTACATGTCGCCTCAGTCAAAAAAATATATATTTAAAATTAAAGTTAGGAAATCAGCTCTATGTGACTGTGGTACAGAGCTGGGGACCCCGGAACACATATTCTTTAGTTGCCCCAATAATCCTTGCTCCCTAACTCCCTTCTGAAACTCCTCGTCCTTCTAATATAAATACCTTGCTAACTCTGACCAGCTTCTCTGGATTTAGAGCTTTAGCCAAGTATATAAAAAGATTAAAATTTTAATCCAATCCCTTTTTTAACTTAAATATATTTATCAATATATTATGTTTATATATTATGTTAGTAGTAGGCCTATTATGTTTTTTTTTTTTTCCAAATATATGATAGGATTTAAATTGAGATTTTAAATCCCTTGTATTTATTTAGCATATGTTTCTTTTATAGCTATTGATTGTAATTTTTTAATGATTTTTTACCTTTTTCTATGTACACTTGACAAAACTATGAGACCTTCTCGTGCCTTCTCTATAACTAGACATTGGCAGAATTATGCGTAAAGCGTAAAGCCATTTATCAAGAAAAGAAAAAATATATAAAGTAATAGAGTAAAATTCCTATACATTTTTATCGATCGATGCGGAGATTCGATTGGCGATCGTGTTCTTTGGTCGGGCCCCGGGAAGCCACATCGACAAACCGATCGACGCGTCGATAACTAAAATTGTATAGGAAATATTGTCTATGGATAGAACTCGATCGCCGAGAAACGTCAAATCATATATCTACATTTTATTTTCGCTTTTTATCGATCGACGTGGCGATCGGTATTTCATGTGGCTTCTTGGGGCTCTAGAGAAAAATCAGGCGAAGCGACGTGTCGCAAATTCCTGTTCCCTTGCTGGTCCACTAAACACGCCGGATGATATAGAGGTGGCAGCCAACTACTTTATGGAGTCCATATCAAAATCCAAGCAGGCGGTAATCCACGAGCTGCCTCCACATACTGATGAAAGACGACAATGTCTTATCCCCCCGCTAGGAGATTTGTACCGTCTCACCAGGATAGTGACCCAATACCTCGGGCCACCCATCCACTGGTCGACGAAGAGGGTAACAAGCATTACGCCGCCCAGAAACGAGCCAATATCCTAAGGTAACATCTAAGGGTAATTCATGCCCTACCCCTTTGTCGACTCGGTCTTTAATGGTCAAATAGTGCGTAGGTACAGTGCGCCAATTTTTAAGTGGCCTTAAACCGGAATCCCTCCCAGGGCATTTTTTTCATGTCCCCGGCCGAGGTCGAGCTCACAGCGCTCCGCTTTAAGCTTAAATAGGCTCAGGGACCGGATGGGATCACAAACCTAATGCTATAACAGCTTCCCCGCAGGGAAATCGTAACCTTCACACGCCTCTGCAATGGGATACTCCGAACCGGACACTCCGCAATTGGAAGCAGGGGAAAGACATGTTGCGTAAGCCTGGCAAATATAAACGTCAGCTGGGCAGTTACCGGCCCATAGCCCTGTTTCCGCACCCGGCCAAGCTGTTCGAGCGGCTGTTCCTCCGGAGACTGAATACCTTCATCGAAATTCGATCGGAGCAATTCGGGTTTCGCGAGAGACAGCACTACACTCCAGCTGGTTCGGGTGCTTCACCACATGGCGAGCGAGTTTAACGTAGGCCGGTTTACCGGTCGCGGTCTTTCCTGACATCGAGAATGCCTTCGATCGCGTTTGGCACTACGGCCTCGTATACAAACTCCTCGACTTGCCTGTGCCACCCATGGCCATGCGGTTGCTCGCCTCGTTCTTAAGCAACCGCCACTTCCACGTGGCCCTGGAGGGAAAGCCTGAGGAGCATCCTATTTATGCGGAAGCTGCTTATCTCCGGCGCTGTACGCATTATTTACAAATGACATCCTAACTCTCTCTGGCTACCTAGGCAGGGGAGAGCAGGATGTCACACTGGCGCTGAATTAACCGGGAGTTGAGCATGGACCCCATGGCCACTGTTACTGTGAGAAAGGCCAAGGCCGCCCTCTCTATGCTCCGCCCGGTTGTCAAGTCTAAATACTACTCCCGGTCAGGGTGTCGGTCTACAAAACTTTCATTCGTCCCCAACTCAGTTATGCGACCCTTCTATTTTAAATGTCTGAACCATACTGAACGGGCGCGCGCCGCGTTGTCGTATGTTTCAGTCATTCAAAGTGGAAGCGTTTCATAAGTGACTGAAACAACAAATTTATATTATCCGTCGACAGGCATGATTGAAGATAGGGAATTCCCCTGTTTGTTTTCCAGTGCTACCAACTTCGTACATAAATAACGTGTGGTGTTGCTGGCGCGCTGTCGCTTGCAGCGTGCCAGTGCCTCCACCGTTAGGCCTTCGTTCTGCAATAAGGGCCACGCATCACCGCGACTAGTCCCCGGCAAGATATTACGCCCCGAGTATGATTCGACTGCAATGGGCTTGCCACGCCGCGGGTGATTCTCGGCCCCATGGGGGTCGAATGTACTACTACTACTGTGGTGGATGATATGACGTCACGCGGCGATCGGTCAAGCTATTTTAGATCACAATTTAAAATTTTATTGGTTTAAAAAAATATTTTCAAGATAATTCTTTCACAGACATTTTTTTAAAAATTACGTGTTTTTAGATTATAAAAATAATATGCTTATTAAACGGCCATATTCTGTTTCTTTTAAAGGTAACGTTAGATTGTCAAAATAACGATGTCACCACACTGAATGCAAAAAATTGTCAAAGTTCTCTGTGCGTACATGCTTGTTTTAATTATTGTTGTTGCTGATTGTTCAATGTCATTTATAAAGGAATTCGTTATTTTGACAAGCTAACGTTTCCGTTATAAGGAACAGCGGCCACATTCCGTTTCTTATAACGTGATCGTTAGATTGTCAAAATAACGATTTCCGCTATTAGCGGGCTCTCCTTCAATCAGAGTAGTTTATTAACCTTCGCTGATTGGAGAAGAGAGCGCTAATAACGGAATTCGTTATTTTGACAATCTAACGCTCACGTTATAAGAAACAGAATGTGACCGCAGCCCCCTAATTATGAAACGAGATTTTGACAGACCGTTACCGTGATAGATTACAATTGGAGCTTTCATAGCTTCTATTCTTAGAGCAACGCGGACACGGGGGGAGACGCCATAGCGCTATCTTAATATGCAAAAATGTCTGTCATATTTTGAGGGAGGGGTACAACGCACTTATCAATATATCTGCCAATGAGCGATAAGAAAAACAATTACGCACACATCAACACTAATTCGTGTTTAAATATTTTAAAAACTTACATTTACATGTAGTAGGTAGTGGATGTCGCTAGAACGATTGGTTTAAAAGTTATGACGATCACAAAAATTACGGGTACAGTCGCGAAGAAAAGTTTAGACACGTAGTAGTTTAGTAGACGTAATTTATTTATTCATAATCTTTTTGATTTATTTAATTAAATAAATATATATAATAAAACCAATAAATATAATAAACCTAAGCAGTGGTATATTAGGAAAGTTAGATCATAGATCGAGAATTTCATTTACATGGCCTTTTCTTGTATACGACTTCAACAAAAATCTTTTGGTAAATCTGGATGCAACTGTGATAAAGATGTTATTAAATCTTTCCTTAGGGCAGATGAAGAGCATGGCTACAGAGTTCACGCGATGACCCTAAAAGTACAGAATGAATGGCTTACTTTGGGGGAAGTTTATATTCCTCCAGCCCTGAAATGGCGCACACTCATGTATGATTGGATTGCTAAGAACATAACAAACTTCCCCCAAAGTAATTATTATTAAGTAATAAATTAGTATTTATATATATATATATATATATATATCATCACGGGTGCCTTACGGCGCCCGAGACCGCCTAGACGGCCCCAGGGTACCCAGCGGAGGGGTTTTAATCCCACCTCGTTGTAGCCGATGGTATGAGTCTACACCGAACAAGTGGCTAGCTCGTCGCGATGTTTTGGATAGACTCAATAACCCATTTATAAACAGTTTCACAAGTTGGTATAGTGAAACCGGGACCGACAGCTTAACGTGCTCACTATAGTGGTGTTGTCAAACAAATGTACATAAATTTTTAAATTAAAAACTCATTGGTACACACCGGGATTCGAACCAGGGACCTAAGCGTTTTTAAGTCCAAGGTCTAACCAACTAGGCCACCACGTATATATATATATATATACAAAATTAGCAATTTAAATCGCTTGAATCCCAGAAAATCAGGTAAAACTCGATATCATAATAGAACAGCCTGGTATATTAGGAAAACTAGATCTATGATTGGATTGAACCCAAAAATAAACCCCCGCCCCCTGGCTACGCCCATGATCTTTCCCTTTTTTTCTGAGACATCGCAATTCGCACATATTTTTTACTGTTTTGGAACTTACTCTATATTTTAATCTGTGGAATTGTCTGAATTTTATTGACTATATTTGTCTTGGAAAATCTGTAATGCAATTTAATGCAAATGATTTCCATATGTAATTATAATTTATAAACAATACTTTGATCCATAAAATAAGCAGTTTTTTTGTTTAACACTTTGTAAGTGGTACACCATGATTTTTTCATGGTGTACACGTCGAGTAAGGCGTATTTTTAGACGGACTAGGTATGTATTTATTTAATATTCTTTTCACTTTAGTTGAGAGTTTATTTATTGTTGTATTATTTGTTTAATATTTAAGGTCTAAAATTAATGGTAAAATTGAAAGAGCCATCCTTACCGTGCGATCTCTAACTTATAACAGCCACATTAACAAGGATTATGTGATCGATTTTTTATTGGGCCCTCTCTTTTGGATTGTGGATAACTTTGCTGGCTACCTGGGAAAGGTAAGCAAAAATCATTTAATATACTAATAATATAAAGCCATGCTTCTATATAATATAATTTAAAGGTTGTAACTCCTTCAACATATGGTAAAAGGATTTGCAAACTTTAAAGATATAGAAATGTCCATAATATTGTTTTTAGTGATGTTAAATTTTACTTCATTATATATATATATATTTACTTCATTATCATCATCATAATCAGCCACAGGACGTCCACTGCTGGACATAAGCCTCTCCTAAAGATTTCCAAAAGAACCGGTTGGAAGCCGCTTGCATCCAGAGAGTTCCCAAGGTTTTAATAAGGTAGTAGGCCCACATTGTGTGTAGTTTATAGGTGGACGTCCTACTCTGCACTGGTGCTTGGACTGTGACATTTTATGTGGGACAGTGAAATTTTACTTATTCATAATTACATAGTCTTTTTATATAAATTCAAAACAAAAACTGAAGTACAGACTCATCTCTGCAGTATAAGTGAGTCTGAGAGTGCAAGGGTGATTGTGTGCACCAATCATACTGATGTGGCAGTTTTTTCTATGATAGACAATGACAATCATCAACTAGAATACCCTGGGACTATCCAAGTGGAAAAAAATTACAGGATGCCTCTTGTATGTTTGGTTCAAGAAATTACATGGGAGCCAAGCACAACAGTTGCCTGTAAGTCCTTCAGTCAGTACTGCGGTTACAGCTCATATGTCCCATGTGAAACCAAAGGAGTCAGTCAGTCAACACCAGGATGTGTCAGGTGTGTGCTTTCCTATTAAGGAATCTACTAATAAGGTTAAGACGTCAATCTGGCAGCCATGCTAGATAACCTTGATTCCAAGCAAGATATTACTGATAATTATTACTGTTCAAGTACAGACTTTCTAGTCTATGGTGTACAATCACTTTGTGGAGCACTATCCACTGGAAACCACCTATTCAAATACCAATAGCAAAAAAGGAGGCTTATAAAGAAATTTTGCGGGGCCAATTTAATGGGAGACAAGAGCCTGTGGCATAAGTTATTAAAATCTATTCTCAAATTATTTAATGAACAAAATCCTTTTTTTATGCTAAAAATATTTTTGGTGAAAAGAGTGAAAAACTCACTGACCAAAGAACAAATTTATAAATACTTTAGTGGGAATTACTAGTTGCGGCTGAAAAGTTTTGAGCATAATTAAGTACCTTTAAATGACTTACGTTGCACAGCACTAATTGCTAGTATTTTAAGTAGTAAAATTACTAAGTATTGTGTCATTAGCATCATTACTGTTTAAGTAATTGAACCATTAATATCACCATTTCTAATTCCTCACAAAGAAGAACAAAACTCGGACGGAAATGATCCTGTACCTTTATTTGCAACCATAAAATGTTGGATTCGAGAATTCAAACACTGCAGGGAGTCGCTCGAAGATGATTCCGGGTTGGGATGCCCAAACATTGGCGTTACCAAAGAAAACATTTAAAAAGTGAAAAAACTTACTCGTCATTGAATCAAGTTGCGGCAGATAGCTGATATCATAGTTATTGTCAAGGAACAAATCGGCAATTTTTTGCATAATCATTTATAAATGAAAAATGAACAGTCTATTATGCCGCATTATTGACAAAAGTTTGTCAAGTGGTAATTAAGAAAGGGAGAGGCATCCTGTGGCATGACAATGCACCCCGTCCTCACTGAGCGAGTTGCAAACTGTGCCCGCATAGTCCAGATTGGGTTCCTCTTTTTGAATTTGAAAAATTACCTCAGAGGAGAGAGAGACTATATTGAAAAAAATAATTTTTATACATTTCTAATATGTTTTTAATACCTTAGGCTTAAAACTTTTCAGCCTAAGTTTTTTTAGTATTGAGGTAGTATACCACAATACAACCTCATAATCCTACAGAGACTTAAAGAGCAAGAAGAAAAGTGTAAAATCAGCACCAGGTCTGAAAGGCTTAGCCGACATTGTATTTCAAAAGTGTCCACACATTTGCAAGTGTTAAGCAGGAATATCCCAGTTTATGATTAGTCCTTTTTAACCCTTATAAAAACAGAAATAATTTCTTGATGCCTGGAACATAACACATTACTTGCAGAATGATTCAAAGTTGCCAGGAAACAAGAGTGATAAGTGTCTGCTGGATTAAACGAAAATGCTTTTGGCTTGGTCCAGCCTAAATTGCTGCAAATTACTACTACTTGCAGCAACTTTCTAACAGTGATAACTTAAATCCTGGGTAAAGAAGTGGGGGTATAGATTTAAACTAAATAATGAATATTCAGAGTTCATCTTATCATTTTTGGACAATCAAGCAATGCTAACACACAATTTAAAACAATGCCAGAGCCTACTTTGGTAGACAAGTTTTGCATATGGTCAAAGGGCATGAGAACCAGACCAAAAAATATTTCTTTCTGTATCTAGGCAGACAAAATACTAAGTTTACAAAATACAATTATGGACTTATCAATGTTTATAAGCAGGCAGGAAAAACATCCAGTAGAGGATCCATGTCTTTCAAATTTCTTTGCAGGATTGAATTTAAAGGAATAAAACCATCCTTTGCTGTCGTCAGATGGTACCTAGACCAACAGTTAATTAGCAATGTCAAGAAAGCTTGGATTTATGACAATTACTAAACATCTCACCTTTTGGTTAAATCTGGAAACAACAATTATAAGGAATCTTAAGTCTTGGTTTGAATTATTTATTTTATAAAAAAATCTATTAACTTTTGAAAAGACAACAAAAGTAGGATTTTTGTTTTTAAAGTTAATATATTTTTTATAAAGAGAATGATATTAGTATCAAGTGAGTAAAATACCCCTCCACATTAATTTTTTTCCTAATAAAAACTTTAATATCACTGAAAACAATTTTTATATGTTATTAGATGTTTGAGTTCGCAAATACTTTCCTGTGCTCTTAAGTGTTTGTGGTGAAACAACAATTAGCTTTTATTTGCTGGAACTAAGTAGTTTTATTATTTTATTTTCAGTTCTTTGTTTTTGCTGTGGTAGTTCTGACTTCTGCTGTGGTATTCATTGCCTATTGGCTCGGACTTCCATACTGGTGGGAGAGAAATGAAAACATGACTTTTTTCCTGGTGGCGTTTGGTAATTGGATACTTATAAATATTGTATTCAATTACTACAAAGGTGTGACTACATCTCCAGGATTTCCCCCAGAGGTAAGCACATTATATAATATTGGGTATCAATATCATAGAATGCACATATTTAAAATTACGAGAAATAAAATATTACAAACTTTATAATGTTGATGTGTGTTTCAATGTGTGCAGTGAAAATATAAAAAAACAGTATCCATTTATAAGCTTTATATTATATACTATTAAAGGTTAAAACAAAATTTGATAAGGTACTGATGAAAACAAAATTATCTATTTACCCAATATAAACCAAAAAATAATTAGGGCCCTATATAAACCAAATTATATGGGATGCTTCATGACAAAGCAACTTAAAGCAACAGATAAGTTGGTACAACTTGATTGGTATAATAAAATGACTTCCTACTTGTTACCTTATGTGAATGCACTTAAAGATTTAGAATTTGTTAGTAAAGACTACCTATACCGTTCTATAAGGGTTGTAAGTATTGGTTGTAAGGGTTGTAGGTATATGTGTCCTGTGGATAAAAATAATAATATGTAGGAATTTCTTACACATATTGCCCTGGTCACAAACCAAGCCAATCTTCTACTATTTGTACCAAAAACTACTATACTAATACATATTATATTCTATAAACACATACCATTTCAAACAGAAAAACTTAGTAATATTTTTTTGCCATGAGTGGGAATCGAACCCACAACGTCTGGATACCTATAACGCCATAGGCGCAATTATTAGTTCACGGGGGCAGTCAAATTGACTAAGTGAAGAATAAACAATTAGGTAATTTTGAGATTTGATAATTAAATAATGATTCCTTTGTTACATAAGTTAAAAACTTATATGATGTTACCTAATAATTTATGGAGAGGCAACTAACAAATATTTATTAACTTTTTTCTTAAACAGGGCAAAAACATACCCCAAGTATCAAGCATTTGCAAGAAATGTCTAAAGCTGAAGCCTCCCCGCACCCATCATTGCTCAGTATGTGACCGCTGCATCATCGGCATGGACCACCACTGCCCGTGGCTTAACAACTGCGTCGGCTACTTTAACGCAAGATATTTCTTCCTATACATGGCTTACCTTCTTATGGGGGTAATGTTTCTCATGACAGCCGGCTTAGATATAGGATATGTAGCCATTTATTTAAATGATACAGGCATCCTTATCAAACATGATGATCCAGACTTGATAGGTCATCCTGTGCGACGAAATAAAAGCGGAGTTCTGATCCCCGGAAGTGATGTAGAATATGACATCAATATTTTTCCACGATTCCACGACCTACCCGTTCCTATGGTGACAGAAGCTCAAAGGATTGCCGCAAATCCTTTAAAGAAAAGGGCATTAATATTTGTAGCAGTATCATGTGTTTGTGTTTTTATAGCCATGTCGACGCTGGTTATAATACACGGTAAACAAATCACCAGGGGAGAGACCAGCATCGAAGCTCATACTAATGCGAATTTAAGAAAAAGATCAAGACGGTTTAGGAATCCGTACAATTTTGGATTTAAAGAGAATTGGAGAACGTTTCTAGGTCTGAACTCGGGCCGGACGTTCTTTCGTCACATTTTGTTCCCGTCTAGTCACTCCCCGGACGGCACTGGACTTACGTGGCGCATCGTGCGAGCTCCGCTTAATGGTCGTCAATTCATATAGTATTACCTTGATGTTCCAGTTGATATAGTATTTTTAATGATCTGGAAGGTATTTTTAGACAGGATTTCATCATTATTTTAAACCTTTAGCGACTATAACAAGTTGCAAGGTCGTTCGTCAAATCTCGTTTACGAATTGTGTTTAGGACGTTGGATAAAATCTGGATAATTGATTGCAAAACACAAAGAACCACCACAAATTTTCGTTTGACGCGACAAAATGAAATCCTTTCTGAAGATTCCTCTAATAGTTCATTAAAAATACTCAACTGGAACCTGCAACAGGCAGCTACGTAGCATACAACCAAGTGTTTAAAATTAAGTCTGAGTTGCATCAAAATTTCATTTCTGTTATTTAATAACGATTAACGTTGAATATGGCTGGAGCTCTATTTTAAAGCTTGAATGACGTCCAAAATGGCTTCAAGTTTTATTTTGAAGCATGACTGACGTCAAAAATTTATTCGAGATTTATTTTAAAGATTAAATAACGTCAAAAATGGCTCGGAGTTTTATTTTGAAGCTTGAGTAACGTAGAAAAAGGCATTAAGTTTTATTTTGAAGCTTGAATAACGTCAAAATGGCCTTGAGTTTAATTTTGAAGCTTGAATTACGTCGAAAATAGCTTCGAGTTTTATTTTGAACCTTGAATGAAAGTCGGTATATTCGTCACCATTTTTTACTTTAATCGTTAAAATTACAAAGGTGTTATTTCTGTGCAACCCAGCCTATGACTTGATGTGTAGCAGCTTTTAGACTGAGGTTTTAAGGCCTTCAGTGACTTCAAATATATGCGCCCGTTATAAGTACTTATTCATTGCTTCGTATATATACTAGTGTATAAGAAAGTGTTATTTATAGTACTCGTATATAACCCAGTTTAACACAGTTAGGGATCGATATGATATCTCATAGAATGTTATTATCTTAGACAGTATTATAACATTTAGAACATCTTAGACAGTATTATAACATTTAACATCTTAAACACATGGAAAATATATAATAGTTGTATGCTACACAACGTCGAACCAAATTAATGCTTGTCAATGATACAATAGGGACGTATACTTTTAGAAAGGTATATTAAGTTCCCACGGTGACAACTATTTGGTTTAGCATACATTGTGCTGCGAAATCCTGTTGCAGAAACGGCTCTAGAAAGCCGAATATATCTAAGAATCTATTCTAGTATTAATAGCTTCAGTGGTTTAGAACCAACATATATGGTCTAAGCATTATGTTAAACTGCATGTTTTTAATAGATAATAGTACCTAATACTCCAAACTTGTATCCAACGTAGTGTTAAATATGTAAAAGGCCATACTTTGATGCTTTTTGTAAAAGAGAATGGAAAATAACAGTAAATTAAATTTAACAAATTCTTAATTAAGTACTAATAAGTATTTAATGATATTTGTAGCACTCATAAATTAATGAAAGAATAATGTATGGACTGAAAAAAGTCCAAACCAACCCAAAAAAAAAGTCAAATATGGCCTCTTAGATATCGCATGTTATTATAATAATATAATCGTAATTTATTTACAATATTATAAGATTTGTAGAGGTATACCAACAATCAAATTAAATTGTAGTTCTTATTATTTATTGAGGATAACATCTCGGTTACCTGTCAAATTCATGAGAGCAATTACACGATATACTAATTTATGTAAACGAAATGTTAAATCCAATTGCCAAAAATGATCAACAAAAGAAACAGTCGCTAGAAGAGCCCTCTGGATTTAGTTTTGCGTCTACATTCCCATTAGCCAACTCGCCTATCATTCAATTACATAATAAATGGCTTACAATATAATTTGATTGTCCTTATTAATTATATAGGTAAACTGATTAACCAAATAACTTATAGTATTATAGTTGCTAATTCAATGTAACCTGTTAGTTATAAGACGCCATTGAGGATTTATTATATTTATTCAAAATGTCAACCGAAAGTTTTAAACCAATTAAAAAAAGCTTAAACCTTTTTTAATATATTGACCAGTGATTAATTGATAATTGTTTACTCAATGACTGATGAAACGAAGATAACAATAATAATGACTGCCTAAATAGATTGTTTTGGTCTTTAAACTTTCGATCGGCACTGTGATTAATAATCATAATTTAATATTGTAGTTTTTGTGGTGCAATTATGTAAAAGCATTTATTAATTGTTAAGTAGGAATATTTAATCAATTTTAGATCGTGCGATATAATCTTTAGTCTGTATAATCTTCTGGTAAGACTTAAATTGTTTGGTTAATATTTAGGTTGGATAGTGCAACCTAGACGTTAACAGGACCTGGATCGATAGAACCGTGCATTTGCATAAGAATGAGGGAGACGATCATATTATCACCCTATTGGTATCTATATTATTGTCTTGTTTTATTTTTCTGTCAACAAATTTGTATAGTGTAATATAGCAGTCCATCTCCATACATAAGATTCGTTCGTGCTTTAGCACCCATGCTCTGGACTAGAGTTGCACCTTAAACTAAGGTTTGACTGATTATTTAGGCCCAACTTTGAAACGGTTAACAGCTAACATTTGTTTGATTTATTTAGAGTCTTCAAATGTGACCTTAACTAAACTTGTTTAAATAATTAATTAAATATATTTAATTTTTTAAACTAAAACCTTATAGCCTCGATAAATAACATTAAAGAACTATCGTGATATGAAGTCAATTTTGTATTAAAATTTAATAAAACTTCAAAGGTTTAACTACAGGTCATAAGCAAATGTTTAATAATTTCAAGTACTGAAGGTGGGGCGAGTCTCTATAGGGCTGAATTTAAGACAGGTTATTTATTATTGGTTTATTATAAGTGATGTCAATGTTAAGGCTAGCTAAAAGTTGGTTTTTGTACTCGGCTGCCAGCTTTCCAGTAAGATTTACCGCTGTTGTTGTTAGACTAGGCGGTTTCCGGCTTTGCAGCGAGTGAAAGTCTGCGTGACCAGCTTTGCTACTGCCATGTTCTCATACTAAATGGTTGCCAGCTTGCCAGTAAAATCTAGCTCTGTGGTTCTTATACGAGGCGGTTGTCATGTTTCCAGTAAGATCTACCTCTTTAGTTATTATACTAACCGGTTGCCAGCTTTCCAGTAAGATCTAGTGCTGTATTTAGTATACTAGACGGTTTCCAGCTTTCCAATAGAAACCAGCGCTAAAGTTCTTGTGCCAGTTTTCCGGTAAAATGTAGCTCTGGGGTTCTTATACTAGTTAGTTGCCAGCTTTCCAGTAAGATCTAGCGCTGTATTTACTGTACTAGGCGGTTTACAGTTTTCCAGTTAGATCCAGCGCTGAAGTTCTTGAACTAGGTTGTTGACAGTTTTCCAGTAAGATGTATCTCTCGGGATGTTATACTAGTTAGTTGCCAGCTTTCCAGTAAGATCTAGCGCTGTATTTACTGTACTAGGCGGTTTACAGCTTTCCAGTTAGATCCAGCGCTGAAGTACTTGTACTAGGTGGTTGCAAGTTTTCAGTAAAATGAAGCTCTAGGGTTCTTATACTAGTTAGTTGCCAGCTTTCCGGTAAGATTGTATTTATTGTACTAGGCGGTTTACAGCTTTCCAGTTAGATCCAGCGCCGAAGTTCTTATACTAGGCTTTGCCAACTTCCCAGTAAGGTTTTGCTCTGTTGTTCCTACACTAGATGCTTTCAATAAGAGTTTTAAGACTGTAGTTCTTATAATGGTCTGATGAACGCTTTCCAGTAAATTTTTGCACGTCATTCATATACTGCGAGCTTCCTAGTAGCTACTAGATTTTTATTAGATCTAAAGTCGCTGTTCTTATATACGGCTCTTTCCAGCTTTTTACTAAAATCGAAGCATAGTAAGTATACTCGGCAGTTGCCTGCTTTCTAGTCAGACCAAGCGCAATAGGTTTAAATTGTACTTTGCGTCTAATGTGTTTTAGTTATAATTATAAAATAATTTGTACACACACTGCCAGCAATTAGAGAATTAGTGTGAAGCTAGCCAAACAATTAGGTATAAGAAATGTACTTATAGACTGGTTTTAGGGCGTTAGTACAACAGCGTCGATATTAAATATATATATCTATATCAGTCGCCTCGTGCAAAAGAAACTTGTGCATATTTAATTAAATTTTAGTTTAATGGTATCTTTACAGAACTAAAGTGTGATTAATATTAAATTCGGGTATTTTTTTTAAATGGTTTTTTATGGTGAAATCTAATAACACCATTAGATTGTTTTTTAAATCTTTACCGGCCCAGAAACACAACTTAATATTCGCCATTCCTCGTAATTTCAGTTATGATCATGAAAAAATCGGTATGTATACAATGATTATAATAAAGGTTCAATTAAGAATAAGGATATCTTGCAGATTCATGAATGAAAGTAAATTATATAATTCATTTTTAGATTAGTAATTATCTATGTACCTACTTATATTATACAATCGTCGCTGTTGCCCAATACGTCCATTATTTATTAATATTTTATATATCGACTTATACAATTATTTTTATTTAGTATAAAGTGCAGTGGGGAAATTCCGGATACGGAGTTATTTAGAAAGGTTTAAAATCTAGTTTCGCAAAGAACGAACTCGGTCCTCACGCTGTTATTGTCAGTACGGTATACTTGCTTAAATCGTACCTACTCCTAAATCGTACCTTATGTATTCTCGAAACCTAAGGCTGTCACAACGTTCTGAACGGCATAAAACGTAAACTTAAGCTGCCATCTTGCATTAAGAGAAGCAAAACACTGAGTGGTTCCACGTTATAAAATTATCTAAAAAAAATAGTTTTTATTGATAATTTCGGCACTTTTTTAGAAATATCCTAAAACAGCTTCATAATGTTATATTAGTTTTAGCTCTCACTATACTATAAATACACATTAATTTATCTCATTATTTTGTCAACCTTTTAATTCTCTGGTGACATTTGTTTACGCGGAAGATTTTAAATTTTACTAAGAAGTTTGCCTAATTCGTACTCAAAGAATTGTTCTAATTCGTACCGGTATGATACCTTTGGAATTTTGATTAGGTGGTGATTACAATTTTATAGTATATTCTTTGTTTCCTTTTTTGAATAGTTCAGCATTAAAATCAGTTTAACCGATGAGAAAAATTGCTAGGTCTAAGATGACATCAGAGGCCTCATTATAAGATATTAACGTTTAAAACATGAATTTCGAAAGTGAGTTTTATACTTTAGAAATTGAACTGTCAGTCGATCACCATATATGATATGTATATACCATGGCCCTATTTCATAAACGTGACAATTGTAAATTACTATGACAATTCATAATACATTGCTTGATTTAGTTTGTTAAAAGTAAATAATTGAAACCAAACCGAGCAATGTATTATGAATTGTCGTGGTAAATTACAATTGTCACGTTTATGAAATAGGCCCCATGCTGTAATAATATTTAATCAATATGTCATTGTAATAGACAAACAATATTATGACCCTTGGAATAGAATTTATATTCTCAAATTATTGTTTTTACGGCATGTGACTTTGTATTTACTTACCTAATGGTAAGCATATCTATAAAATCCATACATGGGGTCGATCAATACATTGTTGTTTAACAGCATTGATCGCTCTTACTATGTCGACTTAATTATACGCTTAAAAAATAGGCAGCGTCAACAGATGAATTTGCATTACAAGTACGACTAAGGAGCACTCGGGTACGAATTAAGACAATATAATCTTAAATCGTACTTTTGAATTTATTTTATTTTGTTAATTTTTATAAGACTTTTATTATTGTTAGAATTATTTTTTTATTATTTTAAGTTATAAATTATTTTAGGAGAATAAACAAAGTTTTAATTTACAGTAGTTCATTATTTTTTTGTTTATATTATTTCTATAACAGCAATTTACAACGTTAAGCTAAATTCATTTTAACCTAAGTGGCGTGCAATCTGCAATTTGCAATGTCACCAGGGGTCTGACCAAAGAACACTATCGCCAATCGAATCGCCGCCGCGCCGCATCGATCGATAAAAATGTATTGGAATTTTACTCTATGGGTAGAGCCTGATCGACAAGAAACGTCAAATCCCATACATTTGGCTTTTGCCCATCGAAATAATCCCATATTTCAATTCGATTAGCGATTGGCTCTTTGGTTTGCATTGCGTCAGAATTGCATCATATCGATTAAACTTTAGCTTAGCGTTGTGCGCGTAATCAACCCCCCGGTCAATTCTCTAGAAATTCCTTTCGGGATTACCCCACTGTACTTACATCTGTTATTTTATTTTGTAGTTGGAATTTACAATGTTTTTTTTTTCCCTGAAAAAGGTTTTTAATTTATTAAATAAAAAATATACAAATTTAAAATAGTTTTATTCAATTATTGTTTTTTGGTTACCCAATTTACATACACATATCATCACGGCGGTACCTTACGGCGCCCGAGACCGGGATTTTTAATCCCACCTCGTCTTAGCCGATGGTATGAGTCTACAACGAACAAGTGGCTAGCTCGTCGCGTTGTTTGCCGGTAACTATCAGGTATCCTTTTTTTCACTATCCGACCGGATATCGGATAGTAATTCAATATCCTGCCGGATTCCGGATAGTAAAATAGCATTACTTTACATAGGCAAATCATACAATATACCTAATATGTTATAGACGGCGTTTATTTTTATAATTGCACGTAAAATCTGTTTTATTATAGTTTACTATTATTACCGTCTCGTTCACCGTCCAATTCAACTGATCGCGTCATGTAAAGGGCCGAATATTCGGTGCTCAGGCCTCGTAACTTGCCGAATAACCGGTATTCGGCCAAACCACTATCCGTTTCTCTAATAAATACCATCACGGGTGCCATTTTGGCTCCCGGGGATCGTTTAAACGGGTTATTCCCAGTTGTCACTACTGGCTCCTGACAACTGGGAATAACCCGTATAAATATATTAAATTACCGTATATACCTCGTTGTATAAAGCGGTTACCCATCTCAGGTCCGGCCTTGTTGTTAACTTAACCACTACGCTGGGCCGTAATATATATCTATATTCGATAAAATCAATATAGATATATATTTTATTCAATTTCAATCATGTAGTATTTTTATGGGTTAGCTATAGCCGAATTACTCTGAGCGTACAATAAAATGTAGGCGTGGATTGCTCGCAGTTCCTGATGGAACTACTACGACTTTTTAGTACCATTATTGTTTTGAAATTGAATTCTAGTAGTTCCATTTCAAAGTTAATGGTAAGACTGCAAAGTCTGCGAATAACAAAGTAAATTTAGCTCAGCTCTATAATGGAACTATTGCTATTTTATTTTTGTATGAATTACAAATATAACGTACTACAAAACCTATGAATAGGGACAAATATATTGTTGTTTTAACAGTATTGATCGCTCCCATTATGGTAGCTAAATGATACGGCTACGAAATGGGCTGCGATAAATTTGCATTACGAATCTACTTTAATAGCCTCGCGCTGCTTTATTATCAAATTCACTACCAGTTTCGTAATTGCACACTAAAGAAGACTATAATTTCGACATTAAACTAATGCAATAATCTCCTGAAAATCGGTGAACTCTTGGTTTTTGAGCCTGTGGAGGCGGTGGCAACGAAACCGGTCTGATTTATTGTTCCCAGCTAAAAATGTGACTCAATTAAATTTAACACCGTGAATTTTTTTAGCAGCTGAAAATGTGATGCCGTTTAATATCTGACATCATGGAACTTTTTAGCAGCTGAAAATGTAACTCCATTTAATTTCTGACACTATGGAACTTTTTAGCAGCTGAAAATGTAACTCCACTTAACATTTGACACCATGGAACTTTGCAGCAGCTAAAAATTAGACTTCATTTAATTTCTGACACCGTGGAACTTTAAGCAGCTGAAAATGTGAAGCCATTTAATATATGACACCATACTACTTTGCAGCAGCTTAAAATTTGTCTCAATTCAATTTATGACACTATGGACCTTTTTAGCAGCTGAAAATTTAACTCCATTTAATTTCTGACATCATGGCACTTTTTAGCAGCTGAAAACGTAATTTCATTTAATTTCTGACACCATGAAACTTTGCCGCTAAAAATGTAACTCCATTTAATATGACACCTTGAATCTTTGCAGCAGCTAAAAATTTTACTCCGACACCATGGACCTTTTTAGTAGTTGAAAATGTGAAGCCATTTAATATATGACACCATGGTACTTTACAGCAGCTAAAAATTTGTCTCAATTCAATTTATGACACTATGGACCTTTTTAGCGGCTGAAAATGTAACTCCATTTAATTTATGACATCATGGCACTTTTTAGCAGCTGAAAATGTAATTCCATTTAATTTCTGACAACATGGCACTTCACAGCAGCTAAAAATGTGACTCAATTAAATTTGACACCGTGGAACTTTTTAGTAGCTGAAAATGTGAAGCTTTTTAACCATGGAACTTTGCAGCAGTAAGATTCAGTATAATAAACGAAATTAAAAATAGGGTTGACCTGCCCGCTTCTATCGACTTTTATTACGAAATAAAAAAAAGTATTAGGTGGATTTATTTATTTACTATTTCTTTTTAAATCAAATAATACAATCACAAAATAATAGTATAAGTAGTACTTACTATGGTTATAAAAACACTAAGGCTGGGAATAAATGGAGATAATTTAACATATACTTAATATTTTGGATCTATGTTTAAACATTTGCAAAATTTTATAATAGGTACAATACTTGTAAATGGCTTTAACGACATGTCATGTTTATTGTCACTTGGCCCTAATTCTAAAAATACCTTTCCTTCAATCGCATCATAATAGCTAGATATTTTTAATTCAACTTATGATTCTGTTACGACTCGAATTGAAGAAAAAATAATTTGAATAACTTAATGAAAGTATGGTTAACTCGTAACTAAGATACGGCCTAAAAATCTTGTCATTGGTTAAATTAATTTCCAAATTCCCAGCTTAAATTACGCTACAATATAATAAATTAAAAATTATCAAACAAGAACAAAAGCTTTATTATTAAAATACTATTGTTTGATGGCTAGGCTGTGTGTTATTTTGACCAAGTTGTTTATTTAGCTTAAAAAATAAAATTAAACAAAGAATACAAAAAAATAAAATAAAATAGAAATGTATTATTATTTTTAAGGCTTTATCAGCCAACATTCAATATAAGTTTATAAAACGATATGTCTACGTTTAATTATTAGGTATCAATTATAGGTAAATAATATTTTAAAATAATAAAAAAATATTATAAAGAGTTTGTTCAAACATAATATAAACACTTAGTTAATAGATAAATTAAATATATTGATAATGATTTAGTTTTTTCATGTGTTAGATAAAAAAAAAAAAATATAGTGTTACTAAACATTACTCTTATAGTTATTTATGTTACGACTATAAGCTGCAGTGTATAATAGAAGTAACGTCAGAAGGATAATTTTAATAACATGTAGGATTATGGGTATATAGAAATAACGATGAATCAGTAGCTGTGCTATGATTTTGACTGTGTTTATTTTAATCGCTAAAAATTATAGTTAGAGATCAACCAATAGGATCGCTTTATTTTTAAATTAACCTGTCTTATTGGTTGATCCCTATCTATAGTTACTGGTGACCATAGTAGAGCTATTAATATATAATAGCGAGGTGAAGGCTAAGCGTGGCCATGGGAGACTTAGGCCCGCCATATATTAACCCAGACAATTTTTATTATCGATAGTAACTATAGATAGGAATCTAGCAACAAGACAGGGTCATTTGAAAAATAAAGCGATTATAAAAAAAAATAATTTTTACCTTCTTTTACGTATTTCTCGCGTCTTCCAGTACTTTTAACGCACAAGCTTATTCTCTTAATCGTAACGCGATATTCTTTTAACAAGTAAAATCATATGCATTATGGTATTGAGATAAAACATTATATTAGAAAAAAATAAAAAAAAAACAGTACATACAAACAACAATAACAAATAAAATATTATTATAGGGTTAAAATTAATTCTATCATTATGCATTGTTATATTTTATTTTTAAATTGTAAAGAACAAACAAAAATATATACTAAAGGCATTATTTTATGATAGATAGTTCTTTATAGTGTCCATCCAAGTAAGTGTAAATTCAGATACTTTGTTGTATAGCGTTAAAACTTGGGACATTTCCTTGATTCGTACTAATTAGGGACTAAAATTGAATAGGTAAATGATTATAAAAAAAGATATGACAAAAGCAAAAATATATACAAAAAATTCAGCCCATCTTATTTAAAATCTCGAATATAAATAACGGCAATAAGGTTTAGATTTTGAAGTAAAAGCTGTAATAGCATAAAGATAATAATTAGGGATAATATATTGTTAAAAGATATATTTAGATCTCATAAAATAGGCAGCGAACAAATGCGTGTATAGAAAACTACAGGTTTTGTCATTTAACAAATTACTCTGAATATTGAATTATAAAAAAAATATACCGCCGTCGCTTACTATTTGACAAGAAAGTATGGTTGTATACTAAGTTTAGATACAACCGGGTGATTTTGACATTCATGAAGTTGGGTTGACATTATTGTTGCTAGTAACAATAAACTAATAGATTTATTTGTCTAGCCATCTAGCCTGTATCTGTATCTACAGAGTACGATTTTTTTTCTTTGTGTTTTTTCAATAATAATAATATGTACCTAGGGCATTTTACACATATTGCCCTGGGGCCTTATTCCGAGTTTGCAACCGCTAAACACGAGAAAACGCTGCGTAAACTTAAACTATAACTTAAACTTGAAATATAAGTTCTATTTCAATGGTTATTTAGTCTGTTTTAGACTTTATCTTGAAAATGTCTGGAGCATTGAAATTTCAACTCTTAACAGTATAGAACTTATATTTCAAATAATTATAGTTTACGCAACGTCTTGTCGTGTTTAGCGGAACTCGGAATAAGGCCCCAGGTCACAAACTAAGCTCTAGGCTTGTACTATGTTTACCGAAGGCAACAATATGAATACATTATGATATACACATTATATAAACCCAGACGTCATACAACATACCCTTTTGTTATTAAAAATTGCCTTTATTAATGACATCTAATAACATAATTACAATAATGCAAAAATCACCCGGTATATTGCCTCACTAATAAACATTGTATAATATTTATTTATATATATTATATATTTATTATTACTCATGCACATAAAGCATTACTTTTGGCTCTAGAAATTCAAAAAAATATTGACTATAAAGAAATTAAGGAAGGTTCCATCTGGACCCCCTGCCTCGACCCCCTAGGGGGTCCACACATAATAATAGAAACAAGCCTTTGATTTGACGAATATGTCAGAATTTGTATTTTCTTACCATGTAAACAACTGCTATATTTATATACAACGTTTATAAGTGCGAGGGCTAACAATAATTTTGGGTCACAACATGCTATATGGCAAACATCAACATTTTATTTCTAACGCTACATACTACTCGTATATATTTTTTTTATCTAAAGCGCTTGCACACGACATTTTTTTGATATTTGACAATCAAATGATTTTATTAATTCATTAAGCACTAATAGAAGAATTCTGCTGGGTGATCTCAAATAGGTCTATCTCTTACAAATTGGCTACAAATATGTATTGAGTTGCCGAAAGATTAGGCTGTACAGTAGGATCTACAAGTTAAATGGCATGCGCAAGCGCCTTTACATAAAACTATTCAGAAAGCCAACTTTATCTGGTGCTAAGTATCTTGGTTCTGTAAAGAATGAAAGAGCCAAATACTTTTAACTATATTTTTTAGATATTGTATTTAAAAACCTTAATTTTTATTTATACTGGGGTAATGTTTCATTGTGATTATTTACAATTTGTCTTTAACAAAAAAAAAAAAACTATTTTACCTTTAAGTTTTATATTAGGTATCTAATTATTTATTTTTTGATTATCAAACACATTCTAAGGGAAATATACTGACTGATTTTTTTACTAAAACATCTTTGGGATTCACTTTACCCATTAAGTTACAAACTTACACTCTCCCATTATTTTTTTATCCACAATTATTAATTTGACCAAAACAAATTATTAACAGACAATACAAAATGTTTCGTATATTTATTTACAAACAACAAATCTAATAAATTGATTTGTTTCTCAGTCCTTTTATAATTAATAATTCTCATTCAAATAATTTATTATATACAATATACTTCCTTTACATAAAACACACCACAATCTTATAACGTGGAATAAAAACATTTTAATTATTATTTGAACTTGTCAATACATCTTGTAGCACAAAAATTTGTCATAATCATAGATACCAACATTCAATATATTATGCTCTGTCATATTTTCTCGACGAAAATTGTAAAGTTCTTAAATCGTCTAAAAGTTTACCAAAAAAAATATTTGGTTCAAATGATAGCCATTTTCCGCCGAGAGATATTTTATAAACTATATATATATATTACTTCTTATTATAATAATGGGGTGTACTATGTATTAAAGTCTATTATTAATATCTAATAAATATTATGTGATCTAAATTCTTTATTGTAATACAAGACATTTATTATATAATAAAATGTCATAAAATCTACCATCTATTAATAATTGTATAATATTTTGCTATTTCTTTAAAGGGTTATAAATGTCTTTCATAGGCATACATTTGTGATTAGTTCTAATATAAATCTGATATATACTATTCTAGTACCAAATAACAATATAGTTCTAAACAAGTTATAACTTTACATTGTAGTAAATATGGTTCAACATACAAACCGTAACACTTGTAAATAAACATAGAAAAATTGAGATTATACCATAAGCTATTAAAAAAGTCAATTATAAAATAAAAATTGAAAAACTGAAATGTTATTTATCGTAAAATATATATTATGCAAAAATTAATGCAAATAATTTAATAACAAAGATAAATAACTATTAAAACAGCAACTCCCATTAAATTCTTAATAAATACTCTTTATTTTCTCCTAGGCCAATAAAGCTCAGAGCTACGAGTAAATCCAAATAGCTTTTAGGTAAAAGTGGAAGACTACTAACAACTACCCAGTAGTAAAGTTATTATTGTAATAAAACTCTATAATATTTATGGATTATTAAAGTTAAGCAGCTATCAATCATATATCAACTGTAACTCACAAGAATACCACTTGCAATATACTAGTATATCAGCTGTAATTAATTCACCAGTATATTGGCGGTAATTAACCAGTATATTAGCTGTTATTCACTAGAATATTAGCGGTAATTCACCAGTGTGTTAGCTGTAATCCACTAGAATATCAGCTGTAGTTTACTAGAATATCGGTTGTAATACAGTACCTAGTAAATAACTTTGTGTATGACATGCATATATTAAATTAATATTTATTACATGATCCAAAAAAAAATATCTTATTGGTCTGTTTTACTGCACAAAAAGGTTATTTTAGACATTTATTAGTAACTCGTACTTGAAAAAAGTATAGATAAAACTATAAATTGTTAAGTAAATTCTTCACTTTTATCCATAAGCTTTTTGGAGGACCCCTAGTTTTTCACAAAATGTTAAAATTAATCCATGGTCAATATCACGTTCGCAAGACATGAATAATAGTTATAACAGTTAAATTTCCACCAAACACATGCCTGATTAAAAAGAGCATTTTGTGAAAATAGGGGCTAAGCTTACATAATCATAAGTCAGTAATACAGTAGGTAGAAAGTATAATTATTATGTGTATGGGTGTATATTTAGCTAAAGAATATAACATATAGTATTTAGTTAAATAGTATAGAGTTGGGATCTTCATTGTCCATTTGTTTGACGTGCCGCAAAACGTCCTTTTTGGTAATAACGCCGAGCAAGCGACTGCAAATAAATGTTTAATAATCAACCGAAATGGAAAAAAAATATACCTATACTGTAAACTGAGCTACTCCCTTTAAGTTATATATTAAGGTTAACCAGCAATTACAACCAGTTTCCAGTGATAACAATTATTACTATGTACATTTAAACAATTTAATAACTATATTTTTTATTAAATAATATTAAAATATAATGTAACTGTGGGTATGAGTGCGTGTGTGGAAATGTAACTGTAGGTTTCTGTGCAGATGTGGAAGTGTAACTGTGGGTATGTGTGCGTGTGGGGAAGCGTAACTATGGGTTTGTGTACGTGTGTGGAAGTGTAACTATGGGTTTGTGGGTGTGTGGGGAAGCGTAACTATGGGTTTGTGTACGTGTGTGGAAGTGTAACTATGGGTTTGTGGGTGTGTGTGGTAGTGTAACTGTGGGGTTGTGTTCAAATGTAGATGTATAACTGTGGGTATGTGTGCGTGTGTGGAAATGTAACTGGGTTTGTGTGCACATGTAGATGTGTAACTGTGGGTATGTGTGCGTGTATGAAAATGTAATGGTGGGTGTGTGTAAATGGGGAAGTGTAACTATGGGTAGTGTAAATGTGTGCGTGCGTGGAGGTGTAACTGTGGGTTTTTGTGTAAATGTAGATTTGTAACTGTGGGTATGTGTGCGTGTGTGGAAATGTAACTGTGGGTTTGTGTGCAAATGAGTAAGTGTAATTGTGGGTTTGTGTGCGTGTGTGGAAATGTAATTGTAGGGTTGTGTACACGTGTGGAAGTGTAACTGTGGGTATGTGGAAGTGCAACTGTGGGTTTGTGTGAAGTGTAACTATGGGTTTATGTGCGTGTATTGAAGTGTAACTAGGTTGGTGTGCATGTGTGGAATTGAAACTGTGGGTTTGTGTTCGTGTGTGGAAGTGTAACTGTGGGTTTGTGTGCATGTGTGGAAGTGTAACTGTTGGTATGTGTGCGTGTGTGGAAGTGTAGCCGTGGGTTTGTGTGCATGCGTGGAAGTGTAACTGTGGGTATGTGTGCGTCAATGTGTAATTGTGGGCTTGTAAACGCGGGTATGTGTGTGTATGTGTATTTCACGGTGTGGTGGTAGTGGCTGGTGGCATGTAATTAATGTTTCAGTTTGATATTACATTACCAATAAAATATTCTATTATATTATATTTTTGTGCTTTTAGCCTTGTACGAGTTTTTGGTGTTTTTAGAATTTTGGACCGATTCATTATTTCTAAAAAAATTGGCATTGTAACGAAACTGGAAAAATAATATATTTCGATCATAAATAACGTCATTGAGCTAACTTTAAGGTCGTGTAGTACCGTTATTTTTGTTATGGGTCGGACAATAACTGTAAAAAAAACTTACCCATTATGAGTGACAAGTGTCTGTCTCAAGCCAAGTTTCCTGAACATATCAACGACAGTTTCCATCGGAGTCTGATCGGTGACGGTGACCGGCGCCATGTCTAGGATCCGTCGTAACGGCAATGGCGGCACTCGGGAGGAAGTCGGGGACGTTGTCGCCGCGAACAATACTAGCGACTGGCTGGTTATGCCATCCGCCAAACGACGGGCGTTGGCTGTAAAATGATTTGTTAATAAATAAATATTTAGGTTCAGGATCTCTATAACTTCGCTAGGTCTCATGTTTTGGTTTCAGTCTGTGGGTTCACCGGTTTTAGCGGACTATTGCATCAATTCGAGGCGGTGGTCTCTGTTCAGAGTGGGGTTACAATCTAGGCTGATAAACAATGTATTGAGCGCGCCCATTCATGGATTTTGTTGGTCTGCTTATAATTATGTAGGTTCCTGCCGTGCTTCTTTAAAAACAAGGTTAAAATAGGACCAGTAAATTGGAATTTTATTTTGGTATATATTTTCAAGATGTATTTTATTTTTGAGTCTATATAAACACAGCGACTTGTTCTGTGTAGACCCAAAATGTCCTCCGCTGATACTCTGAGGTCGTTAGGTTAGGTTATATACAGGGTGAATTTGAAAGGATGTACTTTGGGCTGTTATGAGGTTCTGCTGATCGAATCGAACAACTTTTTCCATGGAAAAGCTGGGTTCCCCATATAAATTATAATGAGAGACTTTATAAACATAAAGGAACTAAGTGTATACTATTCTTAGTAGGAGCACAGTAAAGGTAAATACAAAAAAAAATACGGTTGCAAACAGAACAGAAATATTTTCGTACGTTGACCTCACAATACATACTCGTACTATTAAGTTGAGTTGCACCAAATTTAAATTATATAATTTAAAAATGGCGTCCAGTGTACCAATTTCATTTTGCAGTTTCAATGACAGTTGGTACTAATAACGCCATTTTAACTTTAATCGTTACATTTATAGAGTTAATATTGGTGTAATTCAGCCTTAAACTTTTTCACCTCCGCGAACATACTTTAGATATTTTAAATAAAAACTCACCAATAGCGAGGTTCAAGTCTCGTCGCAAAACAAAGCCGACCAGGTATTGGGACTCTTTAGAAACCACTACTGGGTATCCATTATGCTCTGTTTCCTTCAACAATGTTTCCACATCTTCTACGGTCATAGAATCTTGAGTGATCACTGACAAGGTTTCATTGCGTCTGTAAAAAAAAATATAGTACTTAGAAAAATCTCTAACAAATACTATGATGTCAATAACTTAACTTTATGAGGAAATTGACATTTGTGAAATTATGATAAATCAAAGATCCGCCGTCGGAACTTTTATGGAACGTGTTTCCAAGATGGCGCTAACAGGTTCATATAGTATTTGGTTGAGTAGAAAGGGTAGTGAACACAGTGCAGGTGAGAGTTCAAAGGCCTACCTACTTCGAGGTCTCAAGTCCGGGAACGCTGCAGTTCATTTCCCTGCCTTCCAACCACGCGATGGACCCGGCACCCGCATTGTGAAGCCATGGATAGCTAAGAACATTATCTGTTTCACTTTATTATAGTATACAGTAAAACAATTGTGGGGCGCGGAAATTGTATATAACATAAACACTATCCATGAAATTCAAATATAATATGCAGAAGTATGACAAATGGTATAGTTATTGGCCAGATAACTGACCCCAAGACCTATTTTAGGTAGATAAAAAATGTATTATATGATACAAAATTAATGTATTTATTCATTATCATTGTTTAATACGCATTTTTTTTAATTTTGAATAAAATCATCATAAAATTGCCCACTTAGTTATAAATGACTAGGCATTGGACCATAGTTTTTTTTAATATTAAAATTGGAATGGCTAATAACTGTATGACCATACTGTTTTCCTTTTTCGGCCTAGCATTGATAGTTTATAAAAGACGTTTCTATTCAATATAAAGAGTACACCGGAGTGTTCAATTCATGAAAGATCCTTACTTCACAAATTAACCTCTAATAATAGGCTTGTACTATGTGTACCAGAAGCAACAATATAATACATGTTATATTTTTATAAACAAAAAAAAAAAAAACGTTTTTTAACTGTACAGAAAAAACTTTTTTTTTTTTTTTGCCATTGTAGGGAATGGAACCTACGACCCATTATATTTCCCAATAATAAATCTGGAAGATAATGTTCAATAACCTGTCATTAGAGGCAAATATGATGGAACCAGCAACCGCACTCAATGCATGAATCTTTTTTTATTTATTTTTTATTATGCACAACGGCATTTGCATTCGGAGGTCGTGGATTCCATTCCCACTTAAGGCAAAAAGAATTGTAAGTTTTTCTATACAGTTTGGGTGTTTATAAAATATAATATGTATGTATGGTTATTTCTGATACAAATTGTACAAGTCTAGAGCTTAGTTAGTGACCAGGGAAATATGTGTGACATATTATTTTTAGGATTTTATTTGGATATTTATATATGTGAGGTAAATTTGTAAAATTAACGCAAGACACGTCCGTACTGTCTGTTCAACTGGTCAATGTGAACACGGCTTTCTAATTAACTAAGATATAATTGGTCAAGGGGCGTGGCTAAGCTAACGATCAGTCATTATTTTCTTAACGCGAATACACAATAAATCGAGAAATCGAGTGGCGACCGCGTGCTGGAGGACGCAGCAGAGGCAGGCCCCCCACAATATGGACCGACGACCTGAAAAAGGTCGCGGGAAGCCGATGGATACAGGCAGCGCAGAACCGGTCGTTGTGGCGATCCTTGGGGGAGGCCTATGTCCAGCAGTGGACGCGCAAAGAAAGGCTGGCATGATGATGATGATGAATACACAATAGCAACGTTTATCCACTTACTTAGGCTGCATAACATCAGCAGCAAGCGAAGTATGTTGGAACTCGTCTTTGCTATCCAGGAACGGGTATCCGTTGAGAGCTATGTGAGCGTCGTACACGCCTTGCCGACCGAGGGCATCGCCAACCCACTTCGAAGCCATAGCGGCCGCCATTAACGGCACTATGTATCGAACACCCCCGGTTAGTTCAAACATTATTACTACCAGAGACACTGAAAACAAGAAATACAATGTTAAAAAAAAACTTTCATATAAGCGGGCGCCGTAAAGCGCCTGTAATGTTTCTTAAAAAACCTTATAATAGGGTTTGTTGTATATTAATAAAAAATATAAAATTATTATTATTTTGAACTGGCAACACTCACTCTTGTCTGGAAGCGTTAATTACCGTATAGATGTCTTAATTATTAATTTATTTACTTTTTTAATTAAAATTCCATAAAGTGCACAGCTTGTGTTTATATAGATATAGAACACATTGAAGATATAACAGGGTATTTTTTTATAGAAGCACACTATGTAACTTCTTTACTTAACTGATTACCATTAAGTGTAAGCAGACCTACCGCGTGTTTGTGCCGTGCGCGGGGACCCGTAAGGAAGGATGAAGGAGTCCTGGTGGTTGAGTGGAAAGGAGGCCTGTGGAGGTTGTTTCCTGACTGCAACACACCACTTTGGTCCGGATTTCTTCCAACACGGGCGGTCGCAGAATAGCCAACTGTGATCAATCGGCTGCGGTGTCCGTCAGACGGCCGCCAGGCGAGCCCCCTGGTGTATGGGGTTTACAGGCGGCAGTGCATGTCTGGTTTCATGCACTGTTCAGTCTCGCGAATAACATACATTGGGGGACTATATCCCGTTAGTAGCCCTGGTGCTTTTATAAGCATCCCCGACGTTGAGGGCTCCGTGGAGGGTGGGGAGCTAATGGGATGAAATCAACTCTAATTACCCATGGATTTTTTTTCTTTAAAAAAAACCAAGTCAGCCCCTAAGGCTGAGGTTTCCTCTGCGGAGGAGGCAAAGGCGCATAGCACAAAGGCTGTAGAAAGCACTCAACCAAAGGGACGGGCCACCGCTACCGGCAACGGTAGCACAGGTCTGTCAGACAGTAAGCTGAAGGATGGGGCCACCGTGGCCTCTACGAGTGGCAATGAAGTGCGTCATGGTGGGCACAAGGAAGGGGCCATTAAACCCAGTATTGGGAATAAGGGTCACTCCTCGGGCGGACCACACTGCACGGCTGTTGCAACTAGTAGAGATAACAAAGGTCCATCCAGAAGCCAGGGCGCCAGTGTTACTAATCCTGTTGTTCACAGACCAATTAGGAACATGGAAGGTGCTAAAGATAGCGTAATTGGCAAAACCGGAGGGAAACTTGCGAGACCGCCAATAAAAAGTGTTCCCTCAGGGAAACCGCACCCGCAGCAAGGCCCTTCACACTCGGGGAAAAAAAATGGTTCTGCCAAGCGACGCTTCCAGAGGCTCCAGAAGCAGCAGGCGCAGGACAAAGCGTCGCCACGAGCAGGGCAGTCCAAAAGGCCTCGCGAAGTGAGCGATGAAAAGAGAGATCCTGCTGGTGACCCCAAAAGGGTAAAGACGCAAGGGTCATACAAAGAGGCACTGACGGGTACGAAAATGGCTATCACCACGGATTCGTACCCAAAGACTATGCTTAAGCAGGAGGACTATGTCAGGATAAGGGAGCTACTTCATGGATTAATCCTAGAAGCGGAGCCCTGTCCTGACATCGACATGAATGGGCTAGCTGGAGGAGTGGCTCACATTCTATGCCTAGACCAGTCCTCTACCAAATGGCTGTGTACCTTAAACGGCAGAAAGCTCGGGCCGATTACCCTCAAGGTGATAGAGGCAAAGGACCTGCCTAAACCGGTAAAAATGGCCTGGAGATCGGTGTACAAGGGTGAGGTTGAGTTGGAGAGCATACTCAGGTTAACTCAAAAACTCAACCCGGCCTTGAACACCGATCTCTGGAGAGTGGTTGACACAATCGTGGAGGGCCTCAACGTGAGACGAATCGTCCTTATGGACCACGACTCCGCTGAGGTGATCCGCGAAAAGGGTTACCACATAAAAACCGGTTTGGAGAGGGACTTCTTCAAGCTTCTCGAGGAAAAGAAGCCGGAGGAGGACGTCAAGGACTCGGAAAAGCAATCTGCTGGAAAGGTGGAAGACCCTACATCACCTACCACCTCGGTGAGAACAGCAGAATTGCTGGAGGGACTGGTCGACCTGGAACTGAGCGAACAGGGGGAGCAGTCGGAGATGTCAGGAGCAGAGGAGGGCCCTATGGAGGTCCCAAAAAATCCCTAAACACACAAAGACCCAGACACAAACACACATAAACTAAACTTTATACACACACACTTAAATTACATACTTACAACTTAACCACACATTCACTTACATATAAAACTAACATTAAACAAACATAATCACAAGGGATCATCAAGAAAGATGGACTCATATAAAAGGTACCTAAATTTTGTACAAATTAATTTACACCACTGTAAATCGGCGACTGCCCTTTTGGCACGAGCACTTATGGCAAATCAATATGATGTAGCTTTAATACAGGAACCATACCTTTATAAAGGAATAGTTAAAGGCTTGAATAATATAGGTGGTCATTTACATCAAGCTAATGATGGGAATATTAGAACCTGCATTTATGTCAGACATGGCATACATGCAACAACACTAACTAATTTCTGTCACAGGGATCTTACTACAATAAAAATCATATCAGGAGAGGGCAGGCAGGAAACATTAATAGCTTCAGCCTACCTTCCATATGAAGACAAGGAGCCCGTTACACCTAGAATTGAGGAGCTAATACAAAGACGCTCTAGCAGCAATGAACACCTCATTATGGGATGTGACGCAAACGCTCATCATGTTGTCTGGGGAAGCACGGACAACAACTCAAGAGGGGAGAAACTATTAGAATATCTTGTAAGTTCTTCCTTATTAATATTAAATAAAGGTAACAGGCCAACATTTATTAATGCAAAAAGGGCTGAGGTGTTAGATATTACAATAACTTCTAGGAACACATTCTCTAACATAGATAACTGGCATGTGTCTAATGAAACATCTCTTTCTGATCACAGATATATATGCTTTAGGTACATGATGAAACATAACATTGTAACCGTACAGAGAAGGAATCCTAGGAACACCGACTGGAAAAATTACTACAGTGATCTAAAGGTAGAACTAGGAAACAAAAAAGGTAAGCTCAATTCCACTATAGATATAGAATTCGAAGCTGACAGGATTGGTACTGCAATCAAGACGGCATGGACTAACAATTGTCCGGAAAAAAATATTCTAGCGAAAAAGGTCCCATGGTGGAACCAGGATTTAGCTAAACTACGCAAGGTAACTCGAAAGGCTTTCAATGTCGCGAAAGCAAAAAACGATTTTAGTGAGTATGCACGTTTATTAACAGAGTATAATAAAGCAGTACGGAAAGCTAAGAGACAGGCATGGAAAAACCATTGCGAATCGATAGAATCAATACCCGGCATCATGAGACTGACAAAGGCAATGGCTACTACGAAAGCCAACCCACTTATGATGGTAAAGGACGAAAACGGTAAGCTAATGGAGACTGGGAAGGGTACGTTGGAAATTATGTTTAAAACACACTTTCCAGGATCGATTATCACAAACAACAAGGTAGACAACCTAAACACTGTCAACGACCAGGCAGTACATACCACCAAACGAGACTGGGAAACTGCGAAAAAAATAGTAGACGAACATAAAATCAAATGGGCCCTGAGCAATTTCCAACCTTATAAATCTCCGGGTCCAGATGAAATATATCCCATTCTACTACAAAGGGGGCTGCCAATACTAAACTCCCACATTAGCAGACTCTTCAAAGCATCCATTGCATTTGGTTACACACCAAAGCAGTGGAGGATGGTTAAGGTAGTATTCATACCGAAGCCAGGTAAAGTAACCTACGAAGAACCCAAGTCGTTTAGACCTATTAGTCTATCATCTTTCTTATTAAAGATATTAGAAAAAATACTGGATAGACACATTAGGGAGGGCCCACTAACAAGGACACCTCTTCACAGACTTCAATGTGCCTATCAACAAGGAAAGTCAACTGAAACCGCGCTTCATCATGTCGTTCATAAAGCCGAGATGGCTTTAGAGAACAAGGAGGTATGCGTAGGCATATTCTTAGACATAGAAGGAGCATTTGATCGCACAACTTTTGAAGGCATTGACAATGCCTTAAAACACCATGGCATAGAATCAACCATCTGTAGATGGATACAAAATATGCTTAGGAGTAGAATGGTTATATCACAACTACTCGGAGATGAAATGATGATAACTACAACCAAAGGATGTCCACAGGGTGGAGTACTTTCTCCTTTGCTGTGGAGCCTTGTTGTAGACTCAATTCTAACAAAACTAAACGTTGGCCCATATTATACAGTAGGATATGCTGATGACCTAGTTATAATGGTAAACGGTAAATTCGTAGGCACAACAATAAGTGTAGCACAAAAGGCTCTGGGAACTGTTGAAGAATGGTGTAACTCTCAACATCTGTCAATAAACCCGAGTAAAACTTCAGCATTGCTGTTCACAAGGAAAAGAGACCTAACGGGACTGATCTCTTTAAAGTTATACGGGTCTGAACTACAATGGTCCACTGACGTAAAATATCTCGGTCTTACTCTAGATAAAAGCCTTACATGGAAACTACATGTTGATATGTTAATAAAAAGGGCAATAAGGGTATTTGCTATGTGTCGATCGGCATATGGCAAAACATGGGGACTAAAACCAACAGTAATGAAGTGGATATACAATACCATGGTAACGCCGATACTAACATATGGAAGTATTGTGTGGTGGCCACGGACTAAGCTTGATATCTGTAAAAAAGACCTAGCTAAGTTACAACGATTGGCATGTATGTCTATTTCAGGTGCCTTTAAAACAACACCGACGGCAGCTATGGAGGTACTATTAAATCTTAAACCTTTACACGTGATAATAGAAATGGAGGCAAGGAAATCACTTTACCGACTACGGAATAATAAAGAGTGGTATCCAAATATGCCCCAAACTATTCACACTAGGATGGAAACTGACAACAATCTCGATAGGATTCTTGAAATGTGCGCTGACAACATTTCGACTATTCGAATCTTTAAAAGGAACTACAAAACATATTTCCCGTCACGGGACGAATGGGAAAATGGTTCTAAACCCGACAGTAAATGTCAAAACTGGTATACTGATGGATCCAAGATGCAGTCAGGAACGGGTGCAGGAATACATACTAATGGTCATGATATTCATGTAAGCATGGGACATTACCCTACAGTTTTCCAAGCAGAACTGTATGCGATAATAGTATCTGCAAAGAAGATCCTAGACATGAGATCACATGGAGAAAACATAAATATTCTCAGCGACAGCCAAGCAGCACTTAAAGCTCTGAGCTCGTATGAGACCAGATCTGGGCTGGTTTTGGAATGTGTTAAACTGTTGAATAAAATCGGCAGGAACAACAGGGTAAGACTGGCCTGGGTGCCGGGACATATGGGTATCGAAGGCAATGAAAGGGCAGACCAACTTGCTAAAATGGGTTCGGAAACTCCCTTAATTGGACCTGAACCATTTATAGGCATACCCAACATAACAATAATTAATGCATTAAAAAAGTTTGCTGAGGACAAACACACAAGATGGTGGTTAACGCAGCAAGGCCTAATACATTCCAAGAAATTCATTGGTATGAGGGCAATAGGCCTGGATAAGATATGGAAATTCAACAGAAGTCAAATAAGGCTACTGGTGGGAGTGTTCTCAGGACACTATACAACCAACAAACACCTCTATACTATAGGAGTAAGAGATGATCCCACATGCAGATTCTGTGGTAAGGAGCCCGAATCCATGCGGCACTTACTGTGCGACTGTGACGCTAGGGCCATCCAAAGAATAAAATACCTAGGACAGGCTTATCCGGATCCAGAAAGCTACAGGCTAATCGACCTTGGTGATGTCCTTAAATATGTCAACAACATATTTGGGGACGATACTGAGGTGTGTGGATAATAGGAATGGGGAACACACAAAAGATCCCAAAGGGTCGAAGTGTTTTTGACTGATGTCAACCCCAAAACCAATAAGATAAGATAAGATAAGCAGACCTACAAAGTTCATGAATGGGGTATGTAAATTATTATTAATTTGTCGAATAATAAATCAGAATTCATCTCATTTTTTTTTCCTATTTTCAGCTTCATAAAAAATACTACCTCGCCTTAGATTACTTTAGTGACTCCATTAAGGTAGAAAACCAACAAAATACCACGTCACAGTAATACCTGTAGGTCTTACCGCTAAAATAAACTATTCAAACTAATAAATGCAAAATCCAAGTAAACCACTTAGTTTGGGCGACATAAAACATCCTGTGCTATTAAATGATCACATAAACATTTTTGGACAATAAATGTTTTTACAATCATAAAATGATTTTGTAATCATAAACTCTTTTTTTAAATTTAACTCTATTTGGTCGTTGTCTTATTTTGACTGGTAAATTATTCCAAAGTCTTGCAGCGACAACTGCAAACAATTTAGAAACAAAGGGGGTAGGATGGGACAACTTACCAGTCATCCTGGTGACTCCTCCCAGTACGGCGGCGGCTCCCACCATAGCATAGAGGCCGGGAGTGATGCAATCGTCTCCCGTCGAACACTCCCCGGAAAATACCCACAACTTTGGATAATGATACGCTAACTGCTCCACGCCTGTTGAATAAAATTAAATCTGTTATATTTTTTGGTAAATATATTAACATAGATTTTACTCGAAACGGATAATGTTAATCTTATATATTCTGTACCTACTAGTATATATACTTTTATTTCATAGTAGCTGTGCTCGCGACTTCGTCCGCGTGGAATAGTTATTTTTTTATCATACAAACTTTCATCCCCTATTTTATCCCCTTGGGGGTATAATTTATCAAAATCCTTTCTTAGCGGATGCCTACGTCATAACATCTACCTGCATGCCAAATTTCAGCCCGATCCGTCCAGTGGTTTGTACTTTGCGTTGATAGATCACTAGGTCTGTCAGTCACCTTTGAGTTATATATATATAGATACTCTATAATCTCAATTATAGTCTCTAAAATATGGGATGAGACATGTGACAGCTGTCAAAGATATAAGGTTATCTAATAATAATATGTAGGACAATTTACAAATATTGTTCTGGTCACAAACTAAGCTCTAGGCTTGTACTATGTGTACCAGAGGCAACGATATAATACATATTATATTTTATAAACACCCAGTCCATGATAAAATGTACCTACTATTTTTTTTGTTCCCTGGGTGCGAATCAAACCCACGACCTCTGAATACGACGCCAAAGGCGCAATCACTAGTCTACGTAGGCGGTCGTATTATTGACGTAATTTTTTGATGTTTAGAAAGAAAATGTAATACTTTATTGAAACTACAAAAACCCCTAGTATTATTAGTATTTAGGGAGTGAAAACAATTAGTTTTATGCGACTTATAATTTATTATAAGTATACCAAACATATGCCCTGTGAAACAATTTTGATGATTGATTAATTTAATCAACGTTTTAAATAAAGGAGGTAAATGACAAATACTACAAATGGTGGTGATGAAATTTTATAATGTGTACATACATTAAAGCGGCGCTCAGTTTTAGATTAGATTACCTACCAAATACTGGTAAAAAAAAAACGTAATCTAAAAAAAAATACATTAGACATATATTGTCATTTAAACACCCCGACCAAGACAAAATACAGAATTACATATTAATATTTTTATCCCATTGGGGGAAATCAAACCCACAACCGTGAACGATGATAAGAAACAACCTAAAGGCAGTCGTAAATTTATAAACAGTCTAGCTAGGCAATAACTTACCAACACCCACGATCCTCCCAGCAATAGCTCCCAAAGCGAGGCTCGGTATGAACAGGCCGCAGGGGACCTTGATGCCGAACGTGAACACTGTCATCACCAGCTTGAATACTAGAGCCAAGAACAATAGCCACATAGCGTGGTACACGCCCTCTCCAGCCGCGGCCTTCTCGATAGCCGAAGACGTGCTTCGGGTGAAATTTCTGTTGTAATCGCTGAAAGTTTTTGGCATTTATATAGTTTGTAACAAAAATTCGAATATTAAAACTTCAGGTTCAGCCAAACCAACGCGGTGGCGGTGGCGGCCGCGGTGGCGATCAGTTACTGCTACTATCTTACTATCGACAGGTTCAAACCAAATGCGTTCTGCGGCTGCCCGCGCGATCCGTGCAGAGTCTGCACGCGCGATCACTTGCGGCCGCCAGTGTTGCCAACTTAGTGAATTTTCCACTAAAACTGGTTGTTTAGACCAGTCTTTCAACGGGGAAATTATAAATTTTGTTTTAGTGGCTGCTGGTCTGTGTGGTTTTGTATCCTAATAAGGAATTTATAAAAATGCATAGGTAAATATAAAATACTAAAAACAGTAAAAATAAAAACTAAAGAACTAGGATTTCCAACTTCACTCGTATAGATAGAGTGTGTAGTTCGTGGGTTCGAGTCCCACCCACCAGGATTTTTTTCATTGTTTTATTATCTTTAAAAAATTAATATAAAAAAAAAAAGATTAAAATTGTTTTATTGAAATTTCAATGTGTACTATTTTTTTTGTAGTTTTATACCCAAAATACGACTTTTTCTAGTGTATGGTACGAAAAAATAATGTTGGCAATACTGGTCCACTCCGCCCGAACGCAGATATCCTGAACGCGTTGGTGTGAACGGCTGAGATCGCCACCGCGGCCGCAGATTGATCGCGTTGGTCTGTACGTACCTTTAGACTTAACTGGCTGGTGCCCTCAATTTCGTGTTTGTTGTTTTTATTTAAAAAAAAAAACGCGTTCTAACCGTCATCGGGCACGCGTGACTGAGGCACGTGGCTTTTAACTAAATGTTAAAATACATATTTTTGATTCTTATGTCGTCTTTGATAAAATATACGTTAAATGTTATTACTCCCAATAAAGGTTTTTTTCTTTGAATAGCTCCACAAAATCCAGTGAATGGCCATGAGGGCCCCAAACAAACGGGTTTCAGGTGACTAATGCATCGATTTCTTGCCGAGGTAGTAGTCTCCTTTCGTAAACGCACCTTTTACGAAATGGGTAGTTGAATTGACGATTAGGCATTACGAGTATATTAAAATATACTCGTAATGCGATTCGTCATTGTCGCCCCCCATTTCGTAATCGCATCATTTATCCGGCATAGTGAAGCGATCAATATTGTTTAAATTGGACTTTGTAGGTCTGCTGAAAGATACAAGGTCACATGTCGTGCTCTAATAAAAAAAAAAGATACGAAGTGACACATATACAATTCTAATGGTATTAGAGGAAACGAACGGGAATCTTACCGTACTGTCAGGGTTTTACTAGTTTTCTTGGTAGATACAAATTCATATTGTGGGTATACCTTGTATCTTTATAAAAAACAAAATCTTGTGTTACAAATTAAATAAAGCTATTAATAACTTACCATAGGGGATCAGCATTAGATATTCCGCATTGGTTGAACAACAGATAAATCAGTTGGCTGGTATTCATCCTGGTGTAAGGATTGGGGTATGCCAGCAGCGCGGTCACCAGAGTCACTACCAACACCTCGGTTACGGGGTACTGACCCAGCTTGGAGTATTTGCGGTAACGGCACCAGTAAATGTTTGCTTTGATAAAGATTGTCGCAATGCACCCCTGTCGGAATTAAACATAATATATATACAGGGTGACTTTGGTCTAATATGAGGCTCTACTGATAAAATCGAACAACTTTTCCCATAGAACCATGTGTCGCAAATGAAAACAAAAAAGCTAGTTTGTACGAAGAATACATTTTTTACTAGTTTTATACTAGTCTATATATCAGAATTACGGACGTATACCATTTAAAATCAAACCAAATTGTACAATATAGAAGGATATCTTACGAGACAAGAAATCGTCTAGATAATAGGTTCTCAACCTGATTTTGCCCACCGTCCACTTTGTGAATTTTTTTTTAGAGCAAGTTTTTTATGTCGCGAATCAAAAAACTATTACTATTATATATATATTATATAATGTGTAATTACACTGTAATATTATACAGGGTGAATTTGAATGGATGTACTTTGGGCTAATATGATGTTCTGCTGATGAAATCGAACAACTTTTTCCATGGAACCATGTGTCGCAAATGAAAAAAAAAATTGCCTTCTCCATACAAACTAGTAATATTAAAATGACCAATTTTTCCATGGAAAAAGTTGTTCGATTTGATCAGTAGAACATCATATTAACCCAAAATACATCCTTTTAAAGTCACCATGTATAGTAAGATAGGATATAACTCCTTTACTATTTCTCAGTTTAAAGAATAACGTCTCAATGAGTACAATATAAATGCATACTTTATAATATTGAAAAGTATTTTTATTAACATTCAAATTTACTTTATTAGTACTTGATAATCGAGTTTTTAATTTTCTTTTATTTGTCCACGTCCTCACTGTGCCATCTGAATGCACCCAAATTTTGTCAGGGTCTATGTCTCTGGTACTATGACGGCCTCACGAAAACCCGTGGGAAGGGTTTTATTTCAGTCTTAACCGATGGTATTCTGAGTCTACACCTAAGAAAGGCCAGCTCGTCGCGGTGTTTGGATAGACCCAGGAACCAATCATTAACAGTTTCACATGTTGGCATAGTAAACCTGCGTCCGACAACTTAACGTTCTCTCCGAGTCACTACACTAAAGCATAGTGTTATTGTTAAACAAATGTACACTTTTTTTATTAATAGCCCATAAGTGCATACCAGGGTTTGAACCGGGGACCTAAAAACTAGTGTTTTAAACACGACCACCGTATATAGTGGTTTATTATTATAGATATTTACATTACATAAAATAATTTTACGTTAGGAATTCACATTTTCCTATTAAATTATTTTTATTATTTTTATCATTTTCATTTTATTATTAAACTATTAAATCTTGCATAGAATTTTGGGTTGTACTTTAATAAATAATTTGACTTACCCCAATAATCCCAAGACCAACGAAAGGTATTAGCTCAAAGAATATCCAAGGCTTATTATATTCCACAAAGAATAGGACCGAGTGTTCGTTGCCGAATGGGTTTATGGACCTCAGGATGAAGGCAGCGATCAGGGCGCAGAAGAACGAACGCCATAACGTCTTCAGGGGGAAGTAATATGATACCTGAAAAACAATTATTTTATTCAATTATTATATTCATCATTTAAAAAGCTACATTAAATGATAAAACGCAACAACGAACAATGACTTCTGAAAATGAATAAAGAAATTTCTTGGTGGAAAGAATACATTTAAAATATGTTTTTACATAACAATATTTTTTATCCTTCTGGTGTTAATATTTATTTTTACCTCTTCCAAGCTGAACAATACCCCACCAATGGGGGCTCCAAAAGCGACCGACACTCCAGCTGCAGCTGCGGCAGATAATATCTCACGTTTCTTGGCTTCATTCTTTCCATATTTAGGAAATAAGTATGATAAAATGTTACCTGTAAAATATTACAAAGATCAGTATTAAAGGATGAGTGGTAGAAAGATAGTGTGTGTAATTCTTAATTACCTTATTATTTTATTTTTTACATAAACTAAACAACATAAACTTATTTTTGATATAATTAGGTATTAATATAGTAATACATATACGTCCGAGTTGGTTAGACCTTGGATATAAAAAAACACTTATGTCCCTGGTTCGAATCCCGGTGTGTACCAATGAGTTTTTAATTTAAAAAAATATGTACAATTGTTTGACAACACCACTATAGTGCGTCGGAGAGCACGTTAAGCTGTCGGTCCTTGTGAAACTGTTTATAGATGGGTTATTGAGTCTATCCAAAACATCGCGGCGAGCTAGCCACTTGTTCGGTGTAGACTCATACCATCGGCTACGACGAGGTGGGATTAAAACTCCTTCGCTGGGTACCCTGTGGCCGTCTAGGCGGTCTCGGGCGCCGTAAGGCACCCGTGAAGATTTATATAATATAATAATAAAGATAGTTTATTATAAAAATAATCGTAGTACTCTGAGCAATAATTAAAAAAAACCCCTCAGGTTTTGTTACCACCGGCCATATCGATGTAAATACCCTTAAGAGATCACGTTTCGGTTTTAGTCTGTGGTTTCACTGGTTTTCAGGAGACTATGGCATATATGTCTTGTCGAGGTGGAAATAAACTTTGTGGCTACGAAACGGGCAGTTTACTTGACGACAATGCAAACTCTTAATACAAATTCGTATTAGTCCCGCCCATTCCGTAACCCCATTAGTGAATTTTGTAAGTCTGCTCGCCATTAGGTAAATATAAAGTCCCATGTTATGCTGAGCGATCAGAAATAAATAACAATGAAAAATACTATATTAATTAATTAAAGTAAAAAAAATCACTTACCCAGACAACTAGCAATATGGACCATAGGCCCTTCCTTTCCCAAAGAAAGTCCCGAGGACACAGACAAAATCAGTCCCACGGACTTAATTATTAAAGTCCATTTTCCCAAATAACCCCTTATAATGAAGCCGCTGAGAATGGTTTTTATTTCGGGAATTCCAGATCCGCAAGCATAGGGGGCAAACATTCGTACTAGGGAGGCGGACAAAGCGGCGAACACTAAAGCCCACACTATGTATATAAGATAACTGATTATGTATGCTCCAGCCCCCTCGTTGTAATCGCCGAACACTTGAGCCCAAGTCAACCACTGCAATAAATAAACAAAACAAATACTTATTGGTTGTAATCATGCTTATAGAGAACCTTAAAAATATCTACTTTAAAACTATTTTTATTTTGTCTTTAAGTAATTTAGGAATAGCAAAGAGCAAAATATTATAATAGTTTTGTTAATTTATTCGATAACAAAAGAGTACACTTTACAATATATAATTGTATACTTAAAAAATAAAAAAAAAACATCACGGGTGCCTATTTGGCTCCCGAGAACCGTTTCAACGGCCTCAGGGTCCCAGCGGAGGGATTAACCCATCCACATTTCGCCGATGGTATTCGGAGGCAACACCTAACAAGAGGCGAGCTTGTTGCGGTGTTTATGATAAAATAGCCTCGTTGTATAATTTTATACTTATATTCCTAAAATCAAGTTTAAATCAAATTTAAATGTACATTAATCGTAATCTATCGATTAAAAATAACAAATACAATTCGTAATGCAGTAACAAAGAAACCCGCAGCATTTAAATGATTTTTTTTCAAGAACTTATATTAAATTAATACAATTTATACCCGTTATAGCAGTTTTAAAATAATAGCCTTTTGCTTTAAGCTAGTGATTCCTAATATAAAATTATGATATGAAACTTTAAAGAAAAACCAAAGATGGCCTGTTAGCCTGAATTGTATTTGCACAGGCTGAAAAAGTAAAAAAAGAATTCTTAATGGCAATTAGGGAACTAACAGACTAACCTATGTTTAGCTTGGGGCAATAAGAAGTTGGTATGTTGTTTTTTTTAGTCATTAAATCATCACGCAGAGCTTTGCAAACTAATAGGAAAATCCAAGATGGCGCGTAAGTAATTAAAAATGGCGCTAGGGCGTTGACATAATATTACTCGTACAAATATATATATAGATTGCACTCTAATTACCTAACAAATTATACTTAAAATAAGACTTAAAATATTCAGCAAGTGAAAATAGTATAATAGTCATCGAAATTCCAGATCAAAATGTTTATTGCTAAGTGTTTAGTTATTTCGTAATAAAAAATAACTATTTGTTTTTAATAGATAAACCCCGATTTATATGTATAATTTTGGGGTTTATTAGGCAAAGATGTGGTCCGCGGGTTCCTCCGCTGTCAATATTAAATATGAAAAAATCAGAAATAAGATTTTTTAGTACTTTAAAATGTAGCCTAGATTTAAAGTTAGACCTAGCAATACATCGGTGAAAATTACATTCAATTCCATACAGAAGGTATTGCACGATGTACGTACAAACATATATACAGACAAAACTGTTCTTTCTTCTGTTGCTCTAATGTTTTTTTTTTAATATCTATAATGCATGAAGCTAAAAAAACGCGCCCCGCGCCAATGTGAGTATATGTATAGATTTATCGTTTGTTGAGGAAGGACATTGGCTAACATCTAAGTTATAATTTATGGCAGAAAAACAGTCTGATAACTTAAGTAATCACGCAAAGTTACAACGACAGACGATACGGGAGCGAAACAATCCAGCGTGTGCATCAGTAGAGTACAGTTAGTTTTAAACAATAGAGTTGTTAAATGGGAAGAAGGCCTCTATAACTCCGCTTGGCCGACCGACCGGACTCGATACAGATGCAAAAACCGTCAAGTGACCAAGTGAGTTTCGGTTTTAGTCTGTGGGTTCACAGGTTTACCGAGGACTACTGCATCGATTTAAAGTGATAGTAGTCTCATTTCTTACTGAGGTTACGAAACAGGCGACTAATTTGACGATACAGCAGCGAGGATATTAAAATACTCGTAATGCAAATACGTCCTTGTCGCCGCCCATTTTTGTAACCACATCATTTAGCCGGCATACATATTGGTCGACCCTATTCATGGACTTTGTAGGTCTGCTTACCATCAGGTAGATACAAAGTTACATGCCGTGTTCCGATAAAGAAAAATGTTTGATTGCCTTCATGGTGAAGTAGTGTCGATTCCCACTATAGTATAACAATTTTAGTGTGTAAACGACATAGATGAATAGTGGGGAAGCTACGATATTACTTATCTCCGTACTTTAGCCTGTAAAAAATATAATGTATCATCACGGAAGCCAACGGGGGCCTTAAACTTCATATATCTTGTAAAATTTCTATCAAATTAAAACATATACACAAAAGTGGCAGTTAACCCTCTAACACGCTAGCAATCGTGACGCGAGTGTAATACTATTAACTTAGAGAATAATGAACCCAGCTTGGCTTGGTTTGAAGAGTTAAAGGTAACGCGTATATGATGCATACACACATACTTCTCTAACTATATAAAGTATTTAATAAATAACATACAAACAACTTTTTTGGCCCGAATTCTTAAATATACATTATCTACATTAGTTTTACAAGATTACCAATTGCAGTAATTGGTAAAGACAAATGTTCAGCAGTAGACAGTCCTATAGTATAGTCTAAAACTATCAATATAATACGGTCCAGCCTATAAAACTATCTGCAATAATCCCTAATAGCAATGGCCCAACACTTTTTACACTCCTTTTAAACGCCCAATGCAGCTGTTGAACAACATTAAATTGGTAGTTCCCATTCTTGTTCTGTGTAGTAGTTTTCCTCACCAGCAAGTAGATACAGTGTCATACGCTGTGTTATAATAAATAATTTTCCCAAGTAACAAAGACAGTCAACAAGCAAATTCATCTCGCTGGCCCCACCACCGACATAGTCAAAACTATCAATACTTCATTAAACATCACTGTATTATATGTTTCCATTCATGCCAGCTTATTACCATACACGGTATGCTTTTTAAAATACCTCAAGTAGCAAAGACATAAAAGAAAAGTAAATTCATCTATCTCGTGCCACGACAAGCTAGTTAAAACTATCAATACTTCATTAATCATCACTGTATTGGTTGTTTCCATTCATGCCACTTTACCACCAGGTAGATACAGATCACACGCTGTGATTTTATAAATATATATCTCAAGGAGCAAAGATAAAAAACAAAAGTAAATTAAACTCTCTCACGCCACAACCAGCATAGTTAAAACTAACAAACCTTCATTAAACATGACTGTATTGTTTGTTTCGATTCATGTTAGCTTAACACCAGGTAGATACAGTTTCATATGCTGTACTTTTATAAATATATGTCTCAAGTAACAAAGGTAGTCAACAAGCAATCTCATCTCGCTCGTCCCGCAACCACCATAGTTAAAACTATCAATACTTTATTAAACATCACTATTGTTTCGATTCATATTAGATTAACACCAGGTGGATCCCATGCCATACACTGTACTCTTATAAATAAATGTTTCAAGTAACAAAGGTAGTCAACAAGCAAACTAATCTCGCTTGTCCCGCAACCACCACAGTTAAAACTATAAATACTTTATTAAACATCACTGTATTGTTTCGATTCATGTTAGCTTAACATCGGGTGGATATCGTGTCATAGGCTGTACTATTGTAAATAAATGTCACAAGCAACAAAGGTAGTCAACAAGCAAACTCATCTCGCTCGACCCACAACCAGCAAAGTTAAAACTATCAATACTTTATTAAACATCACTATTGTTTGGTTTCATGTTAGCTTAACATCAGGTGGATACCGTGTCTTATGCTGTACTGTTGTAAATAAATGTCTCAAGTAACAAAGGTAGTCAACAAGCAAACTAATCTCGCTTGTCCCGCAACCACCATAGTTAAAACTATCTGTACTTTATTAAACATCACTAGTTTTGATTCATGTTAGCGTAACACCAGGTGGATACCGTGTCATAAGCTGTACTCTTATAAATAGATGTCTCAAGTAACAAAGGTGATCAACAAGCAAACTAATCTCGCTCGTCCCGCAACCAGCATAGTTAAAACTATCAATACTTTATTAAACATCACTGTATTTGTTGTTTCCATTCATGCCAGCTTACGACTAGACAGATACAGTGTCACACGTTGTGATGTTATGAATATATATCTCAAGTAACAGACAGTAAACAAAAGTAAATTCATCTCGCTCGTCCCGGAAGCAGCATTGTTAATGCTAACAATACTTCATTAAACATCCCTGTATTGTTTGTTTAATTCATATCTTACCTACCACCAGGTAGATTTACCCTGATACTGTGCTCTTATGAAAAAAATTTGTCGTTGTAAGTCTTAAAGCGCACACACAAATTTAGAAACCAATTTAAGTAGAAACCTAATTTGCACTAAATTTAATCTCTAACACAAGGATTTATATGCTCCATATCTCCCTTAATACTCTATCTCTATCAATGAATAAGCCATTAAGAGTATGACAATAAACAAATATAAAATCCCATTAATTAAATCGTAACGGAATGCTTTTGTTTACACGCTAGAAATAGTAAGTAAACTTAGAAACAAAACACAGAAATAAATTTAGCCAGAATACAATACAATAGTTTTACCTCACAGGTACTGACTGGTAATTGGTTTAAAATGCATTCAAGGTAACGAGTATTAAAAAAAATACATTTTTTTAATGACATTTACGGGAAAACCATTGCGAGCGGTTAGTTGAGTTAATATTATCAATGCAAAGCAATGGTTTTTAAATTTATATTTTTAGGAGTTGAATAGGTAGTTACTTTATCACGAAAGTGTTGCGGAATTAAAAAAATCTCAGGTCACTTTGCACACAAAGAAGTTGTCAATAATATTAAGTAAATCTTCAGTTTTCTTTCTTAAAAAAAAACCACTTAAATGCTGTGGAAAACCGTTATCTTAATTTAATATTTAATTAAACATTATAAGTGCGATCTAATTACGTAAATGATAAAAAGGTTAAGTAAGTACTGTAAAGTAAGGCCGACGGTAGATAGTAATTTAATTATATTCTAATGGAGTTAGTTTCTTCAACCTTTGAGCCTTCGTCGGACAAATTATAATTATTAATTGTCCCCCTTTTTCTTATAGAACTATATACTAACGTTTTGTACGCGTTTATATATAACCATCATGGTACAAAGAATCAAAATTCCCAAATTGTTCTGTGATTTCAACTCAATGTTCACTTAATGTCTTGTCGCTTTTCACAAAAATGTAAATTCAGGAAAGAATGAACAGATTGCTCTTTACAAATGCATAAACATGAGACAGTTGTCCTAACCAAGTTTAACATGTAAATTCAATGGAAAAACAATATATTATAATAGAGTTTTTTTTTAAACATTAATGAGCATTAATGTTTAACGGAAATTGTGTTACGCTAAAGCCTATCCATTAAATTTATAGGTTATTCCATCTTATAGCATCTTAGCATGAAGAAAAATATATTTGTTAAGGTATTATTAATAAAAGAAATAAACAAATGTGTTACCTGTGAACAGTTTCCATGGTCAAAAGTGGTAAGATTAGAAGACCAGCAACATTGTTCCCTGTTAAACCAAAAAGCTTGGGGACAAATGCCGAATTTGAGATCAGTCATCCAACTGGCGCCAATGTCGATGACGCCTGCAACGACTCCCGTACACACGCCGACCAGCAAAACGCACACCCACCCAGACCAAGCATCGTGGGCACCCTGAAAATTATAATAAAAAAATTGTTTAAGTATCAATAACAATAATGTATGACAAATTACACATATTGCTCTGGTCACAAACTAAGCTCTAGGCTTGTACTATGTGTACCAGAAGCAACGATATAATACATATTATATTTTATAAACATCCAGACCATAAAAAAATGTACAGAAAAAAAAGTACTAATATTTTTTTGCCATGGGTCGGAACCGAACCCACGACCTCCGAATACAACGCCAAAGGCGCAACCACTAGTCTACAAAGGCGGTCAATGATACCCTAATGCACCCAAGATCCAGGGATGAACAAAACCCTTTCCCTGGGTTTTGTGCATCCCTGGATCTTGAGTCTCCACAAGTAGCAGGATTGTCGAAGTAGTGGGACGGTATTCGATATCAATGTCCCTATAGTTCTAGTCTAATCGAAAGGGGTCCTGCATACTGGGCCGCGACGGGGTGGCTCAATCAAACCACTATTTTTTTGCGTGTATTAATGTGTGTATGTATCATCACGGGTGCCTTACAGCGCCCGAGACCGTCTTGACGGCCCCAGGGTACCCAGCGGAAGGGTTTTAATCCCACCTCGTCGTAGCGGATGGTATGAGTCTACACCGAACAAGTGGCTAGCTCGTCGCGATGTTTGGATAGACCAGTCTATAAACAATTTCACAAATTGGTAAAGTGAAGCTTGGATCGACAGCTTCACGTGCTCTCCGAGGCACTATAGTGGTGTTGTCAAACAAATGTATTTTATTATTACATTATAACATATTGTTACAAATAAGGTTCTATTGTAGTTCATAAATTAATGTTTGTGATGGTAATGGTGGGCTAGTTAGCAGAATGTAAATCCTACGTATATGTATACTCGCATGCATCATGGTTGTCTTTTGGCGCCAGAGACTACCAAAGGACCCAGCGAAGGGGTTTTATTCTAAGTCTACATCAAACAAGTAGAAAGCTCTTTCTCAAGTTTTGTTTGTATACGCCATTTATGTATAATAAGCTGGTATAGTCAAACCGAGAGATTAATATAGGCATTAGAATGACGTACATTTTTAACAAACTTGAAATTTTATACAACACAGCTACCGTGCCTCCTATGCAATAAAATACATAACTTACCTTTATTAAATTCCATAGGGAGTCTTGTCGTTTCTTGACGATGTATCGATGTCGCATGCGATCGCGTGCTATGTCCCTCTGCCAATCGATTGTATGGAAGTCATCGTACTGGCCAATGCCAGGAATATCATCAGTGTCTCCTGAAAAGTCATAATCAAAGGTCAAAATATTTATTTCATGTAAATTTTTATAAGTATTTGGTATGCAGTAAAAAAAAACTGTATTTAGTATAAGGTCTAATGGTTGGATTAATAGTCATTGCTTAGCATAAGCCGTTGCTTGGAACTGTCAAAATTTAGTTTTTTCATATGCAGTTCGACAGTCCGAAGCATTGCCTAAGCATTAGCAATTGCTTAGCAACGACTATTAATCTGAACATTAGTGTGTGCTTGGTGAGGCCGTCATTCCTCTCACACATACATAAACAGAAATCAAACGAACACACACCACATAACCAACGAGACGCCTAGGTGGTTAGATTAATAGAACATACAAGAAAATGCAATATCCTCAGGATGGATTCAACTTGCAGGTGAAGCCATACTGAACCAACCACAACACCCTCCAACTTTCTAAATATAACCCTCTTTCTAACCAAATACTGCAAATCCTAACAGTAGTGCTCGCTAAATAAATTTTCCACTGCTGTTCTTGGAAGATCGAGAACCTTCAAGAGATTATGCACATTAATATTATCATACACAAGCATCTTTTGATGGTTTTTTGGACTTTTGCCGTTAATCCCTAAAACGATTTATTTAATAGTTCTAATCATTTTTTTTTTTAAATTGATATAAAGTCACAGAGTAAAATTTAGTTAAATATATTATTTCAATTGTTTAAAATGCAGTCAGTCTACTAAATTACTTAAGATCTTGCCAATATAAATACTTGTTATGTTATGTACGTTCAGTTATATTTCATATTTTTTTTACAGTAATTTAGTATAGTACACTGGTGATAGGATGTCAAAAGAAGCGAACAGAAAACTGGTTTATATTCATGTCATGATGTAGAATAGAGGTATAACCCTTAATTAGTCTTTGTTTCATTACTGCATCGAGTAGACAATTCTCGGTAGGAGCTGTCATTTGCAAAACACAAATGTTTGAAAATGACAGTAGTTTGTTTAGTTTAATGCACAGACTTAGTATTTATCCTACAGTCTATGGTTTAATGTCTCTTTTATGTAATATATGGGCAGAAAAGGTCTTCATAAATACAGTGAGGTCTCGAAATGATCATTAACGAAAAGTTGTATGAGTAAGGTTATGATAAAATAAGATGATATATAGTCTTTTTTTATCATAAGAGGTCGATTTGACTTGAGATTCTATTTTATCATAGGAGGTCGTGGGTTCGCTTCCCACCCATGGCAAAAAAAGTTATTACGTTTTTCTGTACAGTTTGTCATGGTCTGGGTGTTTATAAAATATAATGTCGTTGCTTTTGGTACTTAGTTTGTGACCAGAGCCATATATGTGAATTGTTCTACATATTATTATTATTTTATTTGATACTAATATAATCAACTAATTTCTAAAAGGATGGTGATATCAATTTATAATTGTCCGATTAAATTATTTTATTTCGTAGTCACATTAATTGATTTCCATCATAAAAACTGGTAGAGTAGACTGCGTTCCCATCTTCAAGCAGACTTGCGGCAGTATTGTATGAGTTCTTTGATATATTGTTTATATCGTGTAAATTCTGGTATTTTTTTTACTGTAATATCTTGCGTGAGTGGAAATACCTTAATTGGGCTTAGATCGTCAAATTAATTAATGAGATTATTTAATTCATTTAGACATTGCCTTCTTAAATTATTGAGCTTTCGGAACACTTCATTATTTTTTATTCTATTTTTATACTCCACATGCCAGTTGTCCCACAAACAAGAGTTCCACTCATAAAACCTTATAATGAATAAGGTTGCGAGTTTGCAAGTGACTTATTGTTTATAGAATATAAACAAAAAGATCTAAAATAACTGCTGCTGAGATATACGAATCTAGTCTGATATGCAGCGAGATCTGTCGCTAACATGTGGGACTTGCAATCGATTGCATTCGCAAGAACTTACGGGAACTGCTTGGCAAACTGTCGCGTTCGCACTGCTAGAACTTTACATTTGCAAGCTACTGTCGGAAATTTCTCGCAGAAGTTTTCTTGCAGGTGGAAATGCGGCCTATATACAATACTACTGACGGCCTTGTGACGTATGTGGGCGGATACAGTGTCAGCTATCGAAGTATGTTTTACAATTCGATCGTATTATAACAGCGCATTGACATATGGATGGCTGCCCTGAATGTCACAAGTACGTACAAGTAGTTGTACGCTTCTGATAAAGTTAGGTAGGTAAGTAAAGAAAAATAATGCAAATAACTTACCGTGCATTGAAGACTGTATTATAGAATCCCCTGCAACAATTACACACACATTAAACTAAATACTTAGATATATTTTAACAAAACAAGACACAATAAAACACACCGAATTGTAATCTCATACTAAAACTATAAAATAAGAGAAAACATTGTCATATGATATGAAAACTTTAAAACCATATGTTACAACAAATGTGTGTGACGTGACGCATTCGGTAAATAATACACTTTTAATTTTAATTATTCTACAAGAAATGTATACTTTATAATGTAGTGTAGTTAATAAAGTAAACTTGTGTATTTTTAACAACGGAGTTTCCATAGAAATTCAGATTTATCTCACGGACTATTTAACAAAAACTCTGTTGAGTTACTAAAGATATATTTTGTTCTCAGTTCGCTTAACACGTCATAAAAATTCAAAGTATGAAATTTAGATACAATGACTTTGGCATAATAAGACTCGTTTATTCAAGTGAACAATAAAAACAAAACAACTCTCGCTAAAAAATAAAGTCGAGCTGGTACAATACATTATTATTATTTTAATAGCAAGAAACTATAATATATTTACTAAAATTAATTTAATAAACTTCTGCTACGAGTCATGCATGTATAAATACATGTATAAGTTTGCTACTTAATAACTTCAATTCAAACAGATAATAATTAACATAAATTAAACAGACTAACCATGCACTAAACACATTTAATATTGTTGATAAATAATTGTGTACAAAAATCTCGTACACAAATAAAAGATAAATGAATATTTATTCGGCCAAATAAAAATCTGATCTAACAAACATGAAACATTAAAGATAAGAGTAAATAATCAGTTATTTAAAAGACAAATAAAAAATAAATAAAATATTACCTATTAGGGATTCTGTGTCATCGTCATTACTATTCATGCTAAAATGAGTCTATATTTTATACTGAAGCATTAAACTGAACAGTTGTGTGTAAAAGACACATTCTACTATTTTTTTATCTAATCCTTACACGCGATTGGCTACCGTTATCTAAATGGCTATTCTTTATATCTTCATAAATACCGGATGATACATTATAATGAAACATAGGTAATTTGCAGTTAGAAGAAAAAAGTTTAATTGTATTTAATTTTTCATTATCTATGAGGTCTAATTTGCAAAGTTTTTTTTCTAAGAATAGTTGTGAAACAAACAGTAGGTAGGTAGGTACAGCAAACGATTCTTAGGAAAATAATCAGCACCTAAATGTTAATTACTAGATGTGCCCCGCGGTTTAATTTCACGTCCCGTCGCGTCGCCCGTATCGCAATCCTTGTCCCTAACTAAAACACTAAGTTTGATATCTGTACCTTCAAAGGAACCCTTATAGTGAAATTCCGTGTATGTAAATCCGTCTGTCCACATCAAATATCTCGAAAAAAACTACCAATTGGCTAATTTATTATTTGTAGTGCTTGTTGACCCTTCTAATAGGGTATTATAGTTTCTTATTTCTCAGAAATTATAGAAACGAATTAATTGAAAAAAAAAAAAGTTTGTACAAGTTCATTCAAACATGAAACTAAATTAATATAAGTAGGTACCAAAACGTTTCAAAACCGTGCGCGAGCGAGTTTTTAGGCTCAGAGGCTCTACCATGGGTCTGCGCATTGTAGAAACGTAACGTAATCATTTACGTGTACGTGTTGCTCACGTACGTATACGTGTTGCTCACCAACACAATAATCTTTTTGTGGGTCATTATTTTTATTTTTTTTCGTAATCTGGAAAAAAAAAATTATAACAGAAAGATTTTTGCGGACAATTACGAAAATAAAAACAATAATAAAACTTCGACCAACAGCCAAGTTGTAATATTGGAATAGGATCGCTTTATTCAATCCTGTTACCAAAAATAAAGCGGCGCTATTGGTTGTTGCTCACGTATACATAAAGATTACGTTACGTTTCTACAATGCGCAAACCCATGGTAGAGCATGGTAGTATCTGGTATTAAACGTCTATAAATCATGGTATATATTAACTTTATCTATATAAAAAAATGTATGTGTTTGCTTTGGTATGCAGTCTATTAGTCTTTGTACTAGAGAACGTGACCTAGGAACTAAAAGATATCGACTACATTATCTCGCTATCTGCTTCATTTTCCAAGTTTTTCCATTAAAGTTCTTTCTTAAGATTGCTTCTGAACATAAACTTACTTGGCCTGAGTAACATTATCCAATTTTAACTTTAACTCTTCGGTCGTCAAATCTGGTGATGTCGTAAAAAGTTGCACCTGTACATTTTAAGCAAAGATGTTTTATGTTACATCCAGTACGTTTAAAAGCTTAAGGCGCTATGTGAAAAAATAACGAATCGTAAAAAGGAGTAACTTAGCTTTATTAACAACAAATAGGAATGTAAAGAGAGGCGTATGTATTGAGCTGGCTTTTAAATGGCTCTTAATAGAAATTACATAAGCCTATAATAAATATAAATAAAGTTGATGGAATAAAAACTATAAATTAATAAGGTCCTTGAACGTATTCTCAAAAAAAAAACTTTGATTTGAAGAAATACGGTTTTTACAATCAAAAATGTTGTAGTTAACGAGCTATGTAAATTTATTTTATGCGCTTTTTTTAGGTACTCGCCTTAATTCAGTTAAATTGTAAGAACGTATTCTAATTTGATACAGTCTTTGTGGTTTGGTGTAAACTTTTATTTTTAAATAATGGCTGCTGAATAATAGTTAACCGTAACCGAATGTGTTTAGTTAACTTAAAGTTATATCTAGGTACAACCCAGACTATAAACACGTATTTAATTCCTTAGCTTAGCATCAAGTTGGAGTTTGAAAAAGTACCGAGTTGTTAAAGTTTGCAATTGAAAGATTTATTTGCACATTACACAACACTAGTTCGTAGTCGCTGTGGATTCAACAAACTTTTTTAACATTCTAATAACTGGTATATTCGACCGTTCTCGGTACTACCGCCCATACAGATGAAAAAACCGTCAAGTGACCTACTCATGTTCCGGTTTTAAGGAGATTACTGCATCGATTTATTGTCGAGGTAGTAGTCTCCGATCAGGGTGCGGTTACGAAATGGGTAGTTGAATTAACGATAAGGCAGAGAGTATATTAAAATATGCTCGTAATGCAATCCGTCTTTGTCGCCTCCCATTTCGTAAACGCATCATTTTGCCGGCATAGTGAGGCGATCAATGTTGTTTAAGAACAATTATTGATTGGCCCCATTCATGGACTTTGTAGGTCTGCTCACCTCCAGGTAGTTACAAAGACACATGGCGTGTTCCAATAAAATAAATGTCCATCTGTCTGTTTATCAAATATCTGAAGGACTACTGGTACTTTTTACTTTTGAAATTTGAAATAGGCGGTCCCTATATTAAACATTAGAATAAATATATAGTTGCGACTAATAGATCGTATTTTATATTGAAGCTATTAATTACCTTTACTTACCATGAAACTATTTTAACATGGTGGTCACTTATTTTCGGATACGAATTTCCCTGACATTTCCAGTCAACTTTTTAAAGATTATCCCTGACCTCAATGGGCATCGAAAAGAAAGTTTTTTTTTTCCCAAAAATATTTAAAAAAAAAAACGTTTTTGAGGTAAATTATTGGAAAATATGTTGTTTATATCTATGTTGTGTTTTTTTATCTATATGTAAGTAACATTTTTGTAATATCAAACCGTTATTATTTTTTAGGAAAATATATCAACTTTTTTACTTTCTCTCTAAGTTAAGCGTATTGAACCTAAATAGAATCGTCTAGCTAAGGATGCAAGTCGTTTACATTTTCCCTATTTTCCAGAAGGTGGCCATCCTTTTTAATAACGTTTGGTTTATGAGTACTATAATAAAAATATGTCTGTTAAATTACTATTTTCGGCCAACTTTATCTTTAAAGTTTGCGGTTTGATTATATCTATTTCGTTCTTGTAATCACAAACTAAATTATAACTTGTTTTAGACTAAAGAGTTTATTTAAAAAATATTTATGCAGTAAAGTTCTCACATAACAAAAGAGATTCTTATGCATTTTTTTATTGCATTATTTAATGCTAAGGTTTATTTTATAAGCACATAGGTTATAAGTTAATTTATAGTTATTTCAGTTGTTAAATTTATTGCAGATCATGAATATAACTTTAAAACTCCATAGTAGAAGTCAGTCTTATATCTAAACTAAAGATTTCATTGTTTGTTTGTTCCGGATAAACTCAAAAACTACTGAACCAATTTCAAAACATCTTATGATAAAAGATAAGTAATTTTATGCAAAATTTCATTACAATCGAGTCCAATGAAATTAAATGTTTGAAATGAATTTTGTTTTTGTAACGTCCGCTGCGTAGGGAGTAGACCGCGCGATGAGGCCGCGCGGCCACCTCATGATGTCACCACTCCCCTCTGTCGCCCATTGCACGGCGTTTCCTAGTACCTAATTTATTTTTATTATTTTTAATTGTATTTTTTTTTAATTCATGATATATTTTGAATGGAATGTCCGATTTGAAAAAGTAATATATAGGTACTGAAACAACATTAAATAAAAAGTGATTTATTTGTATAAGATTAATACCAAGTTTCTAATAGCGTGGCCTAGTTTCTCTGGCATTTCTATTATCTTTTCATACATAAAGGAGTTGCTATAGTAACATAACTATAATAGTTAGACATAATAATATGTTACCGTACCGCGTACAATTTTATTGTAGATATAAATGCGTTCTCTAAATCTGTAGTACATTATTTTGTTCTATTATCAACAGCTTTCGCAGCGCACGCGATGTAAAGAAATTTATAAGTATTTTTTTATACCTTACTCAGTTATAATGTAGTATTGTGTATTTGTGAAAGATTTTTTTTATCGGTCCTGTAGTTTTTGAGTCTATTCGTTACAAACAAAACTACAATCTTATCAATCTTCTCTTTTTATAATATTGGTATAGATAGCAACATGAGCTTACTTATGAGTTAGCAATCTATTTCAGAAAAAAAACAAACAAAAATAGGTATGTATTATCATCAAAACTACATTCCCAACTCTAAAACACCAAAAATGCATTAAGTAGAAAGGTTTTCAGACTGGCCAATTCGGCAGAAAACACTTCATTTTCATTTAGCTTTTAAAAACAATTTATAAATAACTCCTTTATAAATTAAATTCCACTATTTATTTTACACCTCCCTATTTGCTAACTTGCTCGGAACTCTCAATATTTGAACATGGAATTAACACAAAGCTGCTTGTTAATTAAAACTCAACGGGGATAGCAGAACATTCAATTTAGTTCGGTTTTCACGTCGCATCGTCACAAACTCTCAAACATTATTATAGCTAGCTAAAATTTCCGGTGCGCTCCCAACATACTTCACTACAGTGACAGCAAATTTATTTTGCCGACGACAAAGGATTTGTTCGCTATTTTAGACACAATAAAATAATTTTGTTTACCTACACAAAAGTTTATACGGCAACCTAATTAGTTTTTGTTTCCTCCTCCTACACAGATAAAAATAAGCTCTTGGAACAAAATAATATCCTCTTGTGCAAGACAAATATTGTTTCATAAATGGCAGAAACAATATATTTTGCTATTAAAAAAAACTTATATGGTAAAATAATATTCTTAAAAATATTTTATTTTTATCCGTGTGTATATGCCGTTTAACATACACATATATATATCCCCTCTCTCTCTAACTAAAGTCATAACTTTGGTTTTATCCACATTCACTGTCATACCATTCCTTCTATTTCTCCGTTCATAATTTTACCCATTTGTTGTAACTCATATACCGATGAAAAAATGACTTGATCATCGGCATATAAGAGAAGTTTGATTACCATCTCATTCATTCTCCCACCGAAATCTTTTTCACGAAACTCTTTCAGACAGCCGTCCATGAAAAGATGGAAGAGTCACAGTGGCGCTACATACCTTGAATGAATGACACACTCTAAACACACCAAACCGTTCAGATAACGCAAAATTTAATTCAAACACATGCACTGGAATCTTCATACAGAGTTCACGGATCATTTGGCTCCCCAATTCAAACATCTCCAGTTCCTTCCATAAAAGCGCAATACACTTTCTAGTATTTGGCTAGCAGCCTTTTACTAACGCATCTTAAAGAGACTTGATCTCGCTTGCACATCCCAATTTTTTTTATCAGTTTCATTCATTACTCATTCAATCAAAGCCTTTGCATACAACTTATTTAGGTTCTAAAATTGCAAACATAACACTATAAAATGCCACTGCAATTAAAAACTTATCTTTATAAAGTATTATTTCCAACATTAAAGTAATGTGAACATTTTAATCTCTAAAAAAGTTTTGTAAAAATACGCGTTAAAACTGTCAAAACAAATAAGGCAGCACTGTAGACACGGCGACCATTCCTGTGGACACGTATTCACATTGGCTTTATAGGGAGATCATACATGCAACTCTACACATGCGACTTTAGTTCTTGAGACACCTAGATTAGAGTCCAAAGTTGTTCGCACAGAACTTCACATTCAATTTTTATTCTATTTTATACGGAATGAACGGTGAAAATGTTTACCCAACACTTTTATTCTACAAATAAAATAAACAATATTATTACAATGAAGCAAAATAAAGTTTGACTAATAAAGCTCACCTCACATTTTACACTTTTACAACTTGCTACAATATTCTACCTGACAACAGAGATATGTTGAACATGCTGCAAATATGTTTGACAAAGTAGATGAAAATATCTCTAGGTACCTAGAATGTACCATGCTAAATACTTGTTTAATAATTATAAAAAAAGTAAATTAAGATATACGTAGTAGCCGAGTTGGTGAGACCTTGGACTTAAAAAAACTTAGGTCCCTGGTTCGAATTCCGGTGTGTCTAATGAGTTTTTAATTTGAAAAAAATATGTACATTTGTTTGACAACACCACTATAGTGCCTCGGAGAGCACGTTAAGCTGTCGGTCCCGGTTTCACTATACCAACTTGTGAAACTGTTTATAGATGGGTTATTGAGTCTATTCAAAACATCGCGACGAGCTAGCCACTTGTTCATCTACGACGAGGTGGGATTAAAACCCCTCCGCTGGGTACCCTGGGCCGTCTAGGCGGTCTCGAGCGCCGTAAGGCACCCGTGATGATATGTATGTATGTAAAAGAAGTACTTTATTATAAGTGGTTCCTATCTTCCTATCCTACTCTCCGGTTGAATATCAATAAAAATGAATAACAAATTAATTTGCACACCAAATAGTGTCTCAAAGAGTTTAAAATGGCGGACTTTATAAACAGCCCTCAAAAAAATTATTGTCAGTTCCTATTATTTATCAGTAGTACTTAAGAATTCTTCCGCAATTCTCTATTATTTATCAGTAGTACTTAAGAATTCTTCCGCAATTCTCTATTATTTATCAGTAGTACTTAAGAATTCTTCCGCAATTCTCTATTATTTATCAGTAGTACTTAAGAATTCTTCCGCAATTCTCTATTATTTATCAGTAGTACTTAAGAATTCTTCCGCAATTCTCTATTATTTATCAGTAGTACTTAAGAATTCTTCCGCAATTCTCTATTATTTATCAGTAGTACTTAAGAATTCTTCCGCAATTCTCTATTATTTATCAGTAGTACTTAAGAATTCTTCCGCAATTCTCTATTATTTATCAGTAGTACTTAAGAATTCTTCCGCAATTCTCTATTATTTATCAGTAGTACTTAAGAATTCTTCCGCAATTCTCTATTATTTATCAGTAGTACTTAAGAATTCTTCCGCAATTCTCTATTATTTATCAGTAGTACTTAAGAATTCTTCCGCAATTCTCTATTATTTATCAGTAGTACTTAAGAATTCTTCCGCAATTCTCTATTATTTATCAGTAGTACTTAAGAATTCTTCCGCAATTCTCTATTATTTATCAGTAGTACTTAAGAATTCTTCCGCAATTCTCTATTATTTATCAGTAGTACTTAAGAATTCTTCCGCAATTCTCTATTATTTATCAGTAGTACTTAAGAATTCTTCCGCAATTCTCTATTATTTATCAGTAGTACTTAAGAAGCCAGGAAAAGGACTCGCTTGTGTTGTTTTCAGTGATATAAAAAGTCTTTTTACAGAAAAAAGAACGTAGAGGTGTAAACATTACTTATCAGGTATGATCCTGATTAGATAGTTTTTATTTATAAAAAACATTAAACTTTTGAAAAGGCACCAAAAGTTTGATTTATGATTCTAAGAATACCACTTTAGTTGTCATTTCAAAACTTGACAGATTTTTTATAAAGAAACTATGTAATTAGGATCGAGTAAATAAAATCTACACCTGCATGCTCTATTTTTTCTAAAAAAAACTTTATTATCACTGAAAACAACATTTAGTTGTTTTTTGACGTTCGAGTCAGCGAATCCTTTTGCTGTGCACTTCATACTTAAATGTTTAAAAAAAATATTTTTACCGCTATTGTAAAGTTCTTGAGCGTAACTTATGAAATATAATTTGGTAAATCTTTTTTGGCGTGAATAAATAAATAAATAATTATAATTTCTAATTTTAATTTAGTTATAAACCCCATAGAGCCACGAGCCTCGCACACGAAGTTGCGGGTAACAGCTAGTCTTAGAATAAAATTAATCTAATAAAGATTTAGTAATCGACGGCCTAACGGAAGTAGAAAAACTGTTTTTTTTTAAATATTGTATTGTATAGTTTCTGATTTATATATTATTAAAAAACTCATAGTTTTGTTGTCAAACGATGTCGTTGCTTATATTGTTAAAATAAAATATAACAAACCTAATTCGCAAAGTGTGTTCCAAGTAGGAACTGCAGGTAAAAGTGAGCGAGCATACATGTATTCAAGAATAGCACCTTAGGGATTTCGCATTCTTAGTCTAGCAAGATGCATTGAAAAATACACCTTATACCAAAGCTTTAGCGGTTATATTAAATTAAACTTGCGACCGGAATAAAAGTGCACGGGTTTTCAATGAATCTTCTTGAGTAGGAATGAAAATGAACAAGAAAAGATACATGAAAGAGTCTTATTCACAGCCCGAGGTACAGTCGCGTACTCAAAAAGTTTTGTCGAGTTATTTATTATAGCTAGTAAAATGACACATTTTGCGTAAACTTTTTTGTGAATTTAATAAATATTATATATAGGTATGGATTATGATAAATTAAATCCATGCTTTTAATATAAAACGGTGCTATGACAGTTATGGTTAAGGGGAAAAGGTGTAAAACCAGACTAAACTTTACAGAAGGTTTTTTGACAAAACATCGTTTCAGTAGTTGTAGTTTAGTAGAAAATTTAATAAAAATAAAAAATAAATTTCACCAGTCAGCCTCACAAAAATATTAAAACTTTTAAAAATATACCGCACATCAAAAACCTTAATGAAAATATTTCCATAAGTGCTTTATAGCGTTTACTTGTTTTAGAAATGTACCGCATTTTTCAGTAAATAGGTAACGGATTTATTTAAATATATATGTACTGTAAATACCATATTGTTTGAATTTAATTGGTCGTTATTCATAATGCAGTTCCGCATGCGGTATCGACAAGTTAGTTTCATTAGTCGTTATCCCGCTAGCGGGAGTCGGGAACATTACTCATTCACAAAGTTATCGACTAATAAAAACAGGACAGTATCCACGGCCGTTTATTACTGGGTAATTAAATAGATACACCTACAACTCTCCCCTTCACGTTATATTAAGTTACGCCTGTATATTACTATAAAACCGTTCTACGAATATAATATGTTATTTTTTTATTAGAGCACGGCATGTGACTTTGTTTCTGCCTGATAGTAAGTAGACCTACAAAGACCTTGTATGGAGTCGATAAATATAATGTGGTTTAACATAATTGATCGCTCACACTATGCCGGCTACATGATGCGATTACATAATGGGTGGCGACAAAAAAGAATTTGCATTACGAGTCTATTTTAATAAACTCGCTGCATTATCGTCAAATGAACTGCCCTTTCGTAACCGTACTCTGAAAGGAGACTACAATCTCGGCAAGAAATCAAACGAGTATTATCCTGAAAACGGTAAACCCACAAACGAAAACCAAAACATGACTAGGTTACTTCACGGTTTCAGCATCTGTGGTGGAAACAAGACCGGTCGGTCGGCTTAACGAAGAAGAGACTTTCCTCCCACCTCAAGTTTCAGTAATCACTTTACTAACTTTAAAATAATATATTAAGGTATATGATATGCAAACGACTGTACCTATACAACCCGTCAAATTGGTGTATTCAGTGCTTTGATTAGACTTCTAGACTTCACATCCGCTATGGCTTTGCGGTCGCTATACTATGCGGTCAATAGTATTATTCTTCACAATGTAACCACACTATTGGCGAGCATTACGACTGCATCGCCATCATGCCAGTGGATTTTTATATTAAGCTACAAGCTGTATACTCATAACATTATTAATTTAGTAAAATCAACTGATCGGTTAACGATGTTGTATAATAACTACGATCCACTATGAATACAAATTCTAGATCAAAAACATAAACGAAAGTGTTTACATTTACGATCTTAAATTTCATATCAGAGTTTAGGAGCAGTTGTTAAACTACGTCGACCTAATCAGTTTTCTTGCTTTTTAGTATTATATACACAGCTTGGCGCCTAATAAACAACTTTGCTAAACGAATTTGGGAGACAAAACACAATTACGCAAGACAACTTCACCATTACAATATTTTCGTTCACAAAACCATACCTGCATTGGAATTGAAGTACTGATCGATGTAAGCTTGAAAAAATAAAAATATAATGTTTCCTTTCGTTCTATTAAATATTAATTTCCCAATAGTTCCCAACTTATTTAAAACGCTCAGTTTTTAATTGGAGCCCTTGTAGCCACCTGATAATAAGCAGAACCAAGCAGAACCACAAAGTCCATAAATGGGGTCGATCAATCAATTCATTATTTAATAGCATTGATCGCATTCATTATGCTGTAAAAAAATATGCGGGGTTACGAAATTGGCGGCGTCAAATACAAAATTGCATTATAAGTTTACTTTAATATTGTTGCTACTATCGTTAAGTCAACCGCCAGTTTCGTAGCCGCACTCTGAAAGGAGACTATTACCTCGACAAAAAATTTATGCCTTCATATAATAGTAGCCTTTTAAAAACAGGTGAACCTACAGACGAAAATCGTAAAATGACTGACAGTCATATTTGACGATTTAGGCATAAAATATAGATAATAAATGCCCTCATTTTAATTAAATAATTAAAGATTAAGGAAAGTATTTAATGAAAGTAGAATTTACATAGAAGGTCTTGTAGGACTTATCTTAAACGATTCTCTAGAATGTTATAAAAGAAAAACATCGTAACTTTTATACGGTATTCCTGAAGAGCGTCAAAGTACCAACTAGGAAATTGTTCAGTGTCTTTCTTGATGCAGTATACTCGTACTTTTTAATGGGTTGAGAAGTAACCTCGCGTTTTTATTGTGTTAAGCTTGAACGTTTGGAGCTCTGTTAACATTTTAACTATAACTTTGAAAGTTGGAAACTTTAAGTGTTTGTTCAACAGGTCTTGCTACTATGAATAGTCGAGCTGATAGAAGTTATGAGCCTGAAGAAACTTTATGGTAAACCCTTCGACCGGGTAGAAGTTGTAAGCCTGAAGAAAGTTTATGGTGAACCTTTGAAGCTGCTAGAAGTTATGACCCTAAAGAAAGTTTATGGTAAATCCTTCGAGCTGTTAGAATTAATGTGTATGAGCATAAAGAAATTTTGTGGTATACCCTTCGAAGTGCTAGGAGTCATGACCCTAAAAAATGTTTACGGTAAACCCTTCAAGTGGCTAGAAGTTATCTAGTCTGAAGAAAGTTTATAATGAACCTTTCGATCTGCAGAATAAAGTACATAGTCCTTACATAATCGCTCACCAAATCCATACGAGCAAGCAGTAAAATAGTGCACCAGAGACAGAGATAAGCAGTGTTCGGGTTTTGTAAGAAATGCATTATTTCTATCCAAGTACGGATTTATGTGGAAAAACGATATGGAATAAAATAGAAAGGTTTGAGTCTAAGCCTTAAGCCTTGAGAGATATCTGTTAGCCCCTTTTAAAACAATAACATTTATACGACTCTTCTTGGAAAATTAAACTTCTTTAAAGAAAAATACTGGCTGTGAAATAAATCTAATGTTTTCAGAATTAAACTTTTATTTTAAATGGCATGAATCTCTTAGATAGACCATAACAAAATACACCAACTGGATCTTCGTGTAAAATCTTGGGTTATTATTTGAGTAGGTTATAAGCAAAGAGGTTATAATGTATTGACTTTATATTCTCTCCGCAGCCAACGAGCACTAATCAATAAAACTAGAATAAATGTATGATCCACCTATTAGTTTCAAGGAACTTTAAGCGCAAGTGGAGGTAAACGCTAATAAATTTTATAATAGCTAACTAATACTGATGGTTCACTGGTTAGTGAGGATTTTTTTATGGGTGGAGTTTGGTATCTCGGTATAAAATGTCCGTTTAAATTCTTTGTGCACGATTTAATAACTTATCTTATTATCCGGATTTAGCACATTTTCTGATATTTTTGTACTGAGCAGTAGTAACGGCATACTGTTATTTCTCAACCCATTTTACGTAAAAAAAAGACGATTTCTTATCATAAATTCTACTTTCAATATTGCTTCCCAAAATATATAAATATCCCTATGACTGCGAAGATTAAAAAAAATGTGGCAACAATAATAAATATTACTTACAGTAAGAATCTCCCGCGGGTTGCGGTCCTGAATGCTCGTACAGCTGGAAGGTTCCGTGACTAGTTGGCGTAGATTCAGTGGTCTGCTGTAGACCTGGTGTGATGTCTACCATATCATCGTCGTTTGACGCGTGAACACTTCTCACACCATTACTTCCCTGTGGACAAATTATATCATTTTATTCAGCGCTGTAGACTATAGCAGTTTTATATCAAAAACAGTTAACTATTGTTAAAGATTGCAACAATTCGGAGAAAACGAAATACAAATCCCCAAGCTTATCAGCCCAGACCCCAGCTTTTTTATCACTTCATTAACTATTGTAAAATCATACTGAAAGGAGAGTTCCACCTGATCAAGAAAACGAATCAGAATAAAACCGGTAAACCCACATATCCCAATACGTGAATATAGGTCAATTTACCTCCACCTCGTTCCAAAATACTTGTACAGTCAACAACGTTTACGGCATTTATTTTAAAACCAAATACAACAGTGAGCATGCACAATATTCACATTATTAAAATAATAATTGTTTGGAAATGAAGGATTATTATAATAAGGTTATGGTGGCGAAATATACAAATCGGTCCTTTGCCTCTCAGAGTAATTATTTAATGGAACATGCACAATATTCACATTATTAAAATAATAATTGTATTCCGCTCTTCCACAATTTTATTGAAGGATATTATAATACGGTTATACACTGGTGGCGAAATATGCAAATCGGTCCTTTGCCTCTCAGAGTAATTATTTAATGGACCGCTCTATAGCTCGCTTCATAAACGTTCTATTAAAGGAATCTGCTACTTCAAGAGTCTTATTATTAACAGTTTCTTAATGAACTAGTAAACGGTTCGCGAACTTAAATAAATGATTCCCTGTTATTTATTTTAAAACTTTTTTGCACAAGTACAAAGGCGGAATTTATACTGCGGTTTCTTACCAGTCAAACCTTCGGGACCAATTGACAATTATGTAAGGTGGTGTATAATTACATTTAATGTCTTTCTCATATATTTTATACAGTCCAGTAATACGAAATAGTCAAAAGACGCGGATGGTTTCAGAAATAAAATTAGAGTCTTTAGAGCTCTAAGGAAGCTTGCTACCTATTCTTAAGATATATTCACCTCAAGCCGAGTAGTAGAGTTAAAACGAGTAAATTTAGCGAAATGAGGATATTTTAAGGAAGGTTAATTGAGCCTCCTAAAACCGTCGTAATTTTGATTTAAACGGTTTGTGACTTAAACAAGAATTGAATTATTGACTCGTATCGATTTATTCAACACTATAAAAAGCGGCCCCAGCCTAGTGGTTAAGTCACTGCGCAACTGATAACAAGGTTAAGCAGATGACAACAAAGCCGGCCTGGGATGGGTGACCGCTTTATACAACGAGGCTATTTCATCATAAACACCGCAACAAGCTCGCCACTTGTTAAGTGTTGCCTCCGAATACCATCGGCGAAATGAGGATGGGTTAATCCCTCCGCTGGGACCCTGAGGCCGTTTAAACGGTTCTCGGGAGCCAAATAGGCACCCGTGATGGTATTTATTTTTTATTTATAAAAAAAGGGCGGACTTAATGCTTTTAGGCATTGTCTACCAGGTAATCGGGAACAATCAGGTAGTCGTCAAAAATAACAGAGAATAAACTAATAGTAGAAAGTAAACTCACAACTAAAATATATACTTAGAGTCATATAAGTAAAGTAACTTATAGATATATAAAATTAATTATATTTCCCAGCGGAGCCTTTTATCCAATCTTCATTTCTTAAGGATAATTAAATTGTGTACAAGTCAGTCCCACAGTGCTCAGCTGAAGGGGGTTACATCCCAGAACCACCCTTTGTTACGGCGATAGTATTACTAAAAGCCATTGCAGTGCTTATTAGTCTGATACTAACTTCTTTACAAACATATATATATAGGTATAAGGAGAGAAGGATAATTGCCAAACAGTTTTAATTTAGGAAATATAATGTTTAATTATATAACACTTCCCTTATTTATTTAAACAAAAAAGGTGATTCATGATTGTTTTGTGATTATATAGACTCGAATTGCAAATTTCCTAACAGCATCGTTAAGTCGGCAGAGTGAGAGCGTAAACCACAATGTATTGACCAAACATTCATGGACTTTGTAGGTCTTAAATCAGGTAGATATAAAGTGAAATTCCGAGCTTCAATTAAAATTAAAGCGTGTGTTTTTTTACGTTTTTTTGATTTGGTGTTTCCTCAACATTATAGGTAATAATTAATATAATTCCTCTTCCCCAGAATCTTTTATATTTTATTATTGGTGGAATTGGACAACTTAACGTGCTGCCTGAGGCACGGAATATAAAATTGAATCATTTAAATGTGTATAAAATTAGTATAATTCAATAATTTGCCTATCAATGTTATACATTTAACTATGGATATAGATACTTTAATAATACCTACTCGAGACAACCTATAATTTTGAATTCAACAAATGTGATGTAACAAAATATTAATTTAGACAGCCAATTAGCAATAATTGTTTGTTTTGTTACTTACGTAAAACATCTCGTTACTTAGGGAACGTAAACATGAGTTTTAGGCGGGAAACTATAACGGAACTCCTGTAAAACCAAATTTTATACTTTAAACACAACTTCACTTATTATCTTCTTTCGTAAATTTAAAACAAAAAATCACTTTAGTAAATTAATTTTAATAACATTTAAATACCACACTTGCAAATTAGTAGGTCACGGATAATTTAATCTCAAAAAAATACGTACACATTTTTTTAATATACCGTTGATTAGATAAAATTACTTTAACTACTTTCTATTGTTTAAAAAAAAAAAAACAAAAGAGGATTTGATATAACAAACAAACCCGAATCGCGTGGAGCAAAGACGATCGATAGGAAGCTTCTCTCGGTCCCGGTTGTGAGCCAAGTGGGGAGGGTTTCACCTAAATATAAGCCGGCTTTTGAGGGGACGCTTGCGGTGGAGCGAACACAAAATTGTTTTGTGTTGTATTTCATTCGGTCGGGTAACCGTGTGGGTTCGGGAACGTTAGGCTTTTACAATATTTATGTTTACCAAATTTTCAGCTATGACTTCATGGTTTTAGTGCGAATTCAATTATTGCGTTTCGTGAAATTTTTGCTAGTTTCATTTTGTTAATATTTTTATTTATTTATTTTTTTAAGGCAAGTACTGAAAAAAATGTTGTTAAATAGATTGTATATTATCTCGATTACTACAACAGCTACATGTTTGTTATTTCTGTATTAGTTTTTGAAGATATTATTTAACATATTTTACGTTTTTTGAAAACGTATTTTTCGGTAAAAAGAAATACGAATAACCCTGTTTTGAAGACCAAAAATTTAAATAATTATGTACATTTGTTTGACAACACCACTATAGTGCCTTGAAAAGCACGTTAAGCTGTCGGTCCCGGTTTCACTATACCAATTTGTGAAACTGAAAGATAGATGAGTTATTGAGTCTATTCAAAACATTGCGACGAGCTAGCCACTTGTTCGGTGTAGATTCATACCATCGGCTACGAGAGAGGTGGGATTAAAAACCCCTCCGCTGGGTACCCTGAGGCCGTCTAGGCGGTCTCGGGCGCCGTAAGGCACCCGTGATGATATGTATGTAAGACCCATATTTTTTCTAATCTAAATAAGTCATTATAGTTATTTTTTGAGAATAATATAATAAAATTTTAATTGTATCGCATTTAAAGACGATGTTAATTTATAGTTATAGTTTAGTCTTACTTTCATTGGTTTGTGGTATTTTGTTTGCGTAATTTCTGATTAGAACCGTTTTGGATAAACAATATTTACGTCCCTTACTTACACTCAATATATAATATACGTGGTGGCCTAGTTGGTTAGACCTTGGACTTAAAAACGCTTAGGTCCCTGGTTCGAATCCCGGTGTGTACCAATGAGTTTTTAATTTAAAAATTTATGTACATTTGTTTGACAACACCACTATAGTGCCTCGGAGAGCACGTTAAGCTGTCGGTCCCGGTTTCACTATACCAACTTGTGAAACTGTTTATAGATGGGTTATTGAGTCTATCCAAAACATCGCGACGAGCTAGCCACTTGTTCGGTGTAGACTCATACCATCGGCTACAACGAGGTGGGATTAAAAAAACCCCTCCGCTGGGTACCCTGGGGCCGTCTAGGCGGTCTCGGGCGCCGTAAGGCACCCGTGATGATATATATATATATATATATATATATATATATATATATATATATATATTACTTACACTCGTAAAATGTATAAATGTATCGTTAAAGATGCCTTATAGCGCAGTGGCGCTTAGAACCGCCTAGACCAGTGTTTTTCAAACTGTAGGGAGTCGCAGGCAAAAGTAAAAAGGCAATGTTTCTTTCATTGTTCTGCACTATAATAAAAATAGTTCTTATTTTTCAGTGTTAATTCTGATGTATATGAGTATAGCACCAAGTTACGTCCACATCACCTCTGTAGCTTCCAGTGCTGCGGCGCTTTTGGTCCAAAACACAACTTAAACAAAACTTTCGGTGTAAACTTTAGGACCATGGTCTCCAGATGCATTAAAGTTTAGTCAACAACTTGGTAAATTATTAATTAATGCATCTGGAGACCATCGCGCTAGGTCTTATTTCTTCCAACGAATATCGCTGGAAATTTACAGAGGTAGATCTTCTAAAAATATTTTATTTAGTTAGTTATTAGTTACTTTTATATTATATTTTTTATATAATTTATTGAATAAAATTTAATTTAAAACACTTTTATAGTATTGTTTTCTTTATTTCCCTAGGGTCGCTAGAAATGTTTAACTTGTAAAGGGGTCACATTATTAAAAAGATTGAAATACACTGGCCTATTTATTCACACCTTATCGAGACTCAATCACCCATTTATAAACAGTTTAGCAATCTGTTATTCTAACTTAAACTCAGCCACTCTTTTTTACGATATGTATTTTTTTCATATAGTGCGTTAAATAAATTATGTATGTAAATATTTAATATATATGGAATACAAAATAGACATAGAGATACATCTTTGCCTAATCTCCTTTAATAAAGCTACAAACAAACTTAAATTTCGTAAATATTTTCAGCTTTAGAGCAACATCAAGTAAGTCATTGTTATGTGAACTTTATTCCATTGCATTTAGGTCTAATTCAGATTAAAAAGAAATTTAACTAGCTTGATAGGTTAGTAACACAACAATGTAACAGACCAAAAACTAGTCAGAAACTTTCGTTTACCAGTGCTTATCGAAACCAGTAATAATGAAGTTTGTTCTGAAAAGCGAACGCCTTGTATTTACATAACAATATATAAGTACAATGAAAACTGAAATATGTTATGAAAACATGACCCAAATGCACGGGTCTACTAATAGGCGTAAACGTATACTGTACAACATTTTGAACGGAAAATATGAAGTCAAATATTCAGTTTTAATTAAAAACTACAAAGGCTACTTTTGCGTAGGGTTTTTGTTTTTTACAGAGCAAGCGATTGCCTTTGATAAAACATGGAGCAGAAATAGATTATAATCCTGAATAACACATTGGCTACTTTATATTCCTGTAAAATGTACACTTCCCGTGGCATAGTTTTTTTGATATTCACACAGTAAGCGATCTCCATTTATTTTTGCAAGGGTGCCTAATCTTGTTCCATTTAGAATTTATAAACTTTGTTAATTTATACAGTTGCACTCTAACCGTACGCTCACATGAAACTATACAATCAGTTTGGCCGAGTGTAGTGACCCAAAAATGTCACTTACTTTACTCGTACGTTCGCTAACAAACTCACTTCAAGCACTAGCTTCACGTGTCTCGATCGAGTGAGCTTTAACTACAATTTGTTATTGACGTGCAAACTATTAGCAGTCACAGTATTGATTTAAGCTGAACTGTTTCAATATCTTTCATTTATTATGCAATAAAAAATATATTATTTAACCTAGTCTTTGGCGAATGATCTAAATATCAAAGAGCTCTTTGTGCGCGTATTAATATTATCAATAATTATACTTTCCGTTGTACAAGTTAATGCGAACTAAATTTCAAGTGCACGCTTAAGATGAATTGTAGTTAAGGCGCGTGATCTCCCTACAGATCTAATTTGAACCTTGTTATTAACAAAACCAAAAGCATTAATAATTTTCGTTCTGTAAGGTAATGCGCACTAAAGCTCGTGCGTGCTACTAAAGCGACGTGTTATAGTTGTCGCGCGTGATCTCCCTACAGATACAATCTGAACCTTGTGCGCGTAATAACAAAACCAAAAGCACTAATACTTTTCGTTCTGCAAGGTAATACGCACCAAAGCTCGACTGCGCGTCGGCTTAAGACGTATTATAGTTTTTGCGCGTGATATCCCTACAGATCCAATCTGAACCTTGTGCGCGTATTAACAAAACCAAAAGCATTAATAATTTTCGTTCTGTAAGGTAATGCGCACTAAAGCTCAACTGCGCGTCGGTTTATGACGTATTATAGTTTTTGCACGTGATATCCCTACAGATCCAATCTGAACCTTGTTCGCGTAAGCATTAATATTTTTCGTTCTGCAAGGTAATGCGCACCAGAACTCGACTACGCGTCGGCTTATGACGTATTATAGTTTTTGCGCGTGATATCCCTACAGATCCAATCTGAACCTTGTTCGCGTAAGCATTAATATTTTTCGTTCTGCAAGGTAATGCGCACCAGAACTCGACTACGCGTCGGCTTATGACGTATTATAGTTTTTGCGCGTGATATCCCTACAGATCCAATCTGAACCTTGTTCGCGTAAGCATTAATATTTTTCGTTCTGCAAGGTAATGCGCACCAGAACTCGACTACGCGTCGGCTTATGACGTATTATAGTTTTTGCGCGTGATCTCCCTACAGATCCAATCTGAACCTTGTTCGCGTAATAACAAAACCAAAAGTATTAATACTTTTCGTTCTGCAAGGTAATGCGCACCAACGCTCGACTGCGAGTCGGCTTATGACGTATTTGATGTACGTGACGCCCCTACAGATTTAATCTGAAACTTGTGCGCGTAATAACAAAACCAAAAGCACTAATACTTTTCGTTCTGCAAGGTAATACGCACCAAAGCTCGACTGCGCGTCGGCTTAAGACGTATTATATTTTTTGTGCGTGATATCCCTACAGATCCAATCTGAACCTTGTGCGCGTATTAACAAAACCAAAAGCACTAATATTTTTCGTTCTGCAAGGTAATAATGCACACCAAAGCTAGACTGCGCGTCGGTTTATGACGTATTATAGTTTTTGCACGTGATATCCCTACAGATCCAATCTGAACCTTGTTCGCGTAAGCATTAATATTTTTCGTTCTGCAAGGTAATGCGCACCAGAACTCGACTACGCGTCGGCTTATGACGTATTATAGTTGATGCACGTGACGCCCCTACAGATCTAATCTGGTGGGCAATTCTCGCGCTTTCGACATTCATCTCGATTCGAGATTTTTAAACGAAAATTGACTAAATATGTCATTTTTCGTTTAATATTTGTATATATATTATTTATTAATTAATATTTATTATTTGTTTCGTTTAATGTTCGATATTTTTAAACATAAAATGGCAAGTATTTAGTCAATTTTCGTTTAAAAATCTCGAATCGAGATGAATGTCGAAAGCGCGAGAATTGCCCACCTGAACCTTGTGCGCGTAACAACAAAACCAAAAGCACTAATACTTTTCGTTCTGCAAGGTAATGCGTACCAAAGCTCGACTGCGCCTCGGTTTATTAAATATTATAGTTGTTGCGCGTGATCCCCTCCGCTGGGTACCCTGGGGCCGTCTAGGCGGTCTCGGGCGCCGTAAGGCACCCGTGATGATATGTATGTATGTAAATGAAAAAATCTGCACGTCCATCTGACTCTACCATCCGGCTATTTTTTTTAAATATAATAAGCTATAGAACAATAATCTATTCTTTTTAGAATTCGTGTCTTCTATCAATTGATATGCAGTTTTTTTAATGAATAGCTATAACCTCTATGGGTAAATTAATGTTTTTTCATTGCAAAATACATACAGGTTTTGTGTTTTAAGAGTATCTTAGGAAAAGTTGTAACTGGTGTATTTAAAAACTGAAGCAAAGTTGGGTATATTTTAATGGCATAAAACTGCATTAAAATGTTTTCTATTTCATATTAACTTTTTGAGAAGTTAAATTTTGTTGTATAAAAACATTTTATGTCATCGAATCTCTTAATCGAGTCTCCGGGAATAAAAACGTTAGAGAGAAATCGTTTAAAATTTATCGTGAACCATTTTCCTGTGAGCTGATGATGTTCACTCGTCTGTAACAAACTAACCTGGTGTGAGAACCGAGCAAAGATCTCTGAGCTAACTCAGTAGCGCGCTGCTCCAATCAGTGCTCAAAGTAGTCAGTGACGCGAACATAACCTACTAGTTTGCATAGATAATCAAGCGTATTACCATTTAATTTATACTAAAATAGAATAACAATATTGTATTATATATTATCTATTATATAAATATCATTCAATATATATTTTTTGCGTTATCACCTGCTGCCTAATTTAAAAAAAATCGGATCGAAAATAAAATATAGCCTATGTTACTCGCTGATAATAGAGTACCTATTATATTGGTAAAATAATTCAAAAAATCAGTTTAATGAAACCGGTATAAAAAAACAATCAAATGTTTTCGTAAGTAGAACAACGTATTTTGAGGTTGTAGAACATAGTTACCTTATAATACTTAGACAAACTAATTAAAAATAAAAGACCTAACAAATAAAACTGACTACCAAATATATGAGTAATAATAATATTTACATGTCCACCAAATCCGAACTCTGATCCGATCCGAATGTACCCATAACACTGGCAGCATTTCCTCTATGTACTGCCAGTGATATTCGCTCTTTAAAGTAGTATCCGGATAATACTATACAATATTTTATTTCAAACAAGCTCCCCACTTGTTCGGTGGTTAACACAGAATGCCATTTGTCGTATTTATAAGTTGGTGTAAGATTATTTTGTTACTTTTTTTTTGTTTTTTATTGAATAAATTCCATTCTATTCTTAGCAACGACGAGGTGGAAAAAGCTTTGCTGTTAAATATATAAATAAGATTTTTAATGTCATTTCATCACCGCATGTGACTGTCTCTACCCGATGGTAAGCATACCTACAAATTCCATGAACGGGGTCCATAAAACATCACAACTTGCTAATGTGTAATTTTGCATTCGTTAGGCAATGAGAGATTTGAACGTCAAGCCAATTATGATTGCATTAAGTATTAAAAACTTCATTGTTATAATGGGTATTATTATAATTTGCAATTACATATTGGTCGTGTTTTTCTAAGACTTTACTAATAATTAATTTTGTTGCAGGAATTTGACAAGACCTCAGGTAATTTTCCATTATTAAGCCATTAAATATTTAAGTGCACAGGAAATGGATTTGTGAATTCGAACGTCAAAAAGCATCTTAATGTTTCAGTGATAATGTTTTTTTTTTGGGAAAAAAGAACATGGAGGTGTAGATTTTACTTACTCGATAATAACTATATATTTTATTTTTTTTATAAAAAACCGGTTAAGTTTCGAAATGAAAACTAAAGTAATATTTTTAGAATCACAAATCAAAACTTGATTGTCTTTTCAAAAGTTAATAGATTTTTTTATAAAGAGTATCTAATTAGGATTGAGTAAGTAATATTTACACCTCTACGTTCTTTATTTAAAAAAAAACTTAAATATACTAACTGAAAATAAAATTTTGACGTTAGAGTTCGCGAATCAGTTTCCTGGCTTCTTAAGTAGCATACATACATACATACATATCATCACGGGTGCCTTACGGCGCCCGAAACCGCCTAGACGGCCCCAGGGTACCCAGCGGAGGGGTTTTAATCCGACCTTGTCGTAGCCGATGGTATGAGTCTACACCGAACAAGTGGCTAGCTCGTCGCGATGTTTTGAATAGACTCAATAACCCATCTATACACAGTTTCACTAGTTGGTATAGTGAAACCGGGACCTACAGCTTAACGTGCTCTCAGAGGCACTATAGTGGTGTGGTCAAACAAATATACATACATTTTTTTATTAAAAACTCATTGGTACCGGGATTCGAACCAGGGAAACAACACTTAGGTGTTTTAAGTCCAAGGTCTAACCAACTCGATCACCACGTATAAAATTTACTGTTAATTAAAATCAGTGCTTTTATGACCAAATCGAAAGCCTGTATATAATTATTGTATTGCATTAATTTGACCAACAAACAACTGTCTAAAAGAAAAACAGATTCATGATTTTGGAGTCCTTTTATAAGAGTTTAAAAGTAGTGTAAATGACTTTTTACACGCTTAATTAATATTATCTAATTGATTATCTATCTAAATAGGTTATCTTGGTTATCGCTTTTACTACCATATTTTACAAAAAAAAGGAAGGAGAAATTATTTTAGAAAGAAATTGTTATCTCGGTAGTTTTTAGAGACAAAAAGTTGATCTGTGAAAGGTTTGTACTTACTACTACTACCTTTTTAATAAAAATTAAGGTACACATTGTTACTGGTATAATAATAAAAGTGTGTATATAATCAAGCTTTCCCCTCTATTCCCAGTTTTTTCGTTTATTGTACGGGACCCTAAGTGCTCCAACAGCAGGACTTGACTTTTTTTTTTTTTTTTAAACATTTACTATTAAAATATATTATATCAGTCATAAATTGTACTTTCACAGACGGTAAACGTTATGATTTTTCTTTGGCAAGATACTAATATTACAAAGGCAAAAGAGTTGATTGTTTCTGTTTGTACCGATTAAACTCAAAAATTACTGAGCCGATTTTTAAGTCTTTAATCAGTAGAAAGCCCTTACCAGCGAACAACATGGGCGATTTAGTTTCGATCATATTTATTTTAAATTAAACAGCGGCGGGTGACCCGCAAGGCATAGCATTGTCCTTTATATACAGTAAAAGCTCTTTATTCGCGGGGTATATGTTCCATAAATATGCCGCGAATACAGAAACCGTGAATACGGAATGGTAATTTATATGGGATTATAGGGGATACGTTCCTAGGTGACAAAAAAAAAAAAACAAATATATAAAAAAAATATTAAATTGAAGTTTTTGAAAATTTTAATTAATTATCTTAAGGCTTAGGCAATGGACTCTCCAAGGCGTAAACGATCAAGCATTTCTATTTTCACTTTAAGCGGTAACACAGATTTTTTTCGTGTCGAAACTCGTTTCTAAATTTTTTTAGTTGACATTAAAAACTAGGAAGAGTGCAGTAGAGACGTGTTACTCGATCACAATTTTTGTAACGAATGTGAAAGACGAAACAATAAAACACGCAAAGCGGCTTTTACTATAAACGGAACAACAACATTTAAAAATACACTTTATTTATTGAGTTATAAGGTTGCTTTCATTCTGTTTGTTTACATTCTCAAAAACACCGCTCGCGGCGAAGGCGGCTTGTTTCAAAGTCCTCGGCGATATCATTTAACAACATACTTTTGGTAAATTTGTAATAAGATCTATTTTACTTTTTTATTAGTCCATTTGACAAGGATATTGTGTTGGATACTTATTGGAATAATTTTATTATTATGTATGTACTTATTAGATCCGCGAATAAACAAAATTTTTAGTCGCGAATATAGGAATTGGGTAGCATTTATTTTAATCCGCGAATAGTGAAAACGCGAATAAAGGAAGCGCGAATAAGGAGCTTTTACTGTATTTAATTATATTTCTATCGGTTTATATATGAATAGCGATAAAATATCACGCTTGACATATCTATTATAAAAGGTTCTTTAACCTAAGAAAAATATACATATAATATACAATTTAAGTTCTTATATCAAAACTTCTATCAATTTTATTCTCGACTGCATAATGGTCATTGAATTGGAAACTATCGCTATAAGAATGGTTGCACTAATTGGTTGTCTTTGTGCAGAAAGGAACTAGTCAATATTTAGTTATGTATAAAAAAGAAAAACTATATATTGGAGCACGGCATGAGACTTTGTATCTATCTGATAGGGTCGATTAATACGACATAACTATAATAGCTGGACATATGTTTTTTTATAGATATTAATGTTTTCTCTAAATATGTAGAAAATTATTTTGTGCTATTATCACATTTTTCGCAGCTAAAGCGATTAAAAAAAAAATATAGGTATTTTTTTTACACCTTGGGTTACATTTTCGAAGTTTTCAGTACGGATCCCTAAATAAAAAAAAAAAAAGACATAGCCTATGGTTACTCAGTAATAATGCAGCATTCTATTAGTGTTTTAAATCGGTCCAATAGTTTTTGAGTCTACAAAAATACAAATCTACTCTCTTAAAAGTATTGGTATAGATATATAAATATGTTCAATATTAAATATCAAACATGCCTGGTTTGTGATGTTATTACAAAATATAGTCGCGTCTCGTCTGGAATCCGGCAATATAAAAATCTGATAGCTGAAAATTTATATCGGAAATTTGCAAGCAGCACGAAACGTGTTCTATAAATGTTGGATTTCTATAGACTGAATACCCGGTGTAAGTAGGCAACATAAAAGCCCCTTGACAGGACTGCAGCGGAATTCAAAGGCTAGGTTTCCGCCGAGGTAACGTGCTGAATGTGTTCAAAACGTATAGAAAGGCTTATTATACTAGTATGTATGTATTCGTACTAAATAGGTCTATTTAATGGCTGTATGCTGCTACAACATGCAGTTGGGTTGACGTAAAACCAAACTTAATTGATTATAAAGTTATTATGTTATTTTTTTTTTGTAAAAGTAATATTTTCCTAACCAAACGTCTGTTCTCTTTTAATGTGAATGGTATAAAATCCGCTGTAAAATAAGATAAAAATTATAAAGTATAGCAATTTAAATTATAATTTATGGGTGTGATATAGATAAAACTTTAGTACCTACCGACTATAAAAATGTTTTTAACTCTCTAATTACTGTGAAGTGTGTAATCACAGGGATAATAATAATATAAATAATATAATTTTATATGCTATACATGATATACTATATTGCTTACTATAGTGCCTTGGAAAGCATGTTGTTTGCCAAACTACGTACTTTTAAATTTTTATTAATCCTATTTTGAAAAAAAAAAGCACTTATCGTTATATTTATTTTTAGGTCCCGGTTTCGTTACCACCGCCCATACAGATGCAAAGCCGTCAAGTGACCTAGTCATGTTTCGGTTTTAGTCTGTGGGTTCACCGGTTTTCAGGAGGAACTAAACTAGTAAACGATATGATGCATTTCTAATTGTGATGCTAACCTGGTGACATTGAAATTTGACAGACAAATACGTTATTTTGGTTCAATTTTAGCTTAGCACAACGTGCGGCGTAATAGGCCTATAGGTACAAGGTCACATGTCGTGCTCTAATAAAAAAAATATATAACGAAACGGACCAATCGGAGCGAAATTATAATTTTAACTTTAGAATATAATGATTTGGAAAAATATATGGTGATACACATAAACGTATTATTTACGATAACAAACAATTGATAAAGTGCTTTTTTTGTCAATACGTGCATTAGGAGAATGACAACTACGTTTGCATGGCATTGTCGAATAAAGAATTGAGCTGACCAGTTGCACTATATCAACTGTTATAAATCTATACAAACGCCGCGACGAACTTGCCATTTGTTAATTTAGACTCAGAATATCATCGGCTACGACGAGGTGGGAATTAAACCTCTCCGCTGGGTACCAGGGCCGCCCGGCGTGCACCGCGCCGCTAGGTAATTATAATTTCATATTATAACATTACATCTACATTTATTAACAAGTGCAAAACTCGCCCTTGGGGTTCCGTTTCTTCCGCAGTTTATAGGTCAAATGGGGTTTACAATGGAAGCGCAGTTTATTAAAATTTATAAAATAGTATGAATAAACAAAAATATGAAAATACACCCCTTTTTATCTTAGCAATACTAAGCTACCAAACATATAGCTTAAATATATAGAATGATATACATACATACACACCATCACGCCTGTATCCCTGTTAAGGGATAAGCAGAGAGCAATGTACGCCACTTCGCAAGGTCTCTACATACTTCCATAGTTTCCTTCACATCCATGCACCGATATTTGTAGTTTATTAAGGAAAACTCAAATTTGATCTGTAAAGACGCGCCTTGGTCGGCCACGTAATCCACTATCATTCTGTATTTATATTTAATATTTGTTTCGGCTTTCGTTCATCATCTATACGATCAACGTGGCCGCTTTAACATACCTCTTTCAATCTTCGACACAACATCATCATTTGTTCCACTTCTTTTTCTCAGTACACTATTTTTACTTCGGTCACACTACACATTCTCCTCACTGATCTCATTTCAAACGCATTCATTTTACTTGCATGCTTCTTCTGCCATAATATATGTATGAAATTAAAGCTTCTTCCCATACTTCGAAGCGAAACGAAAAGAAAGTGACGATGACCGAGACATTCTGTAATAGAGCCTTTAAACCAAGAACCGAGAGAATCTAAATTAATTGGATATGAAAAGAAACAAAAAATACAGTTTTGTATGGAAATAAACGACAAATTCTGTTCATATACAGATCTAACAAAAATTCAATTACTTTATAGAATAAGGACGACAAATTCTGTTCATATCAGATCTAATTCAATTACTTTATAGAATAAGGCCACTACCTCTTTGTTTGTATAAGTATACCCTTAGTTTAGAAAGGCTGCATTGAAGTTTAGTCAAGTGCCCATGAAAAAGGATTCGATTGCTTGCTTGTATTTCTTGGACAGAATATAAGTAATTGGATTCATTCCTTCTGTACATTATTCAAGAATTATTCGCTAACAAGTTAAGGTACATATTTTAAGGTTTAAAAGTAAAAATATAATGAACTCTTAGTAAAGATATAATGACAATACAAATCATTACAAGTGACCGAAACTTGGGCTAAACGTTCTTAAATAAAAGTAATTTAACGTTTATATTAGTTCATGTGGGATTTACATTGGTCGATTTTAGCCGTGCGATACTAGAGTTCGTTTCGACATTAGTCGGATCGCTTGTAAAAATTTAATCGCCACCCCCATTTAGTCAGTTAGATGAAAGAGCAGGTGATTACTTGATTTTGCATCTGAATATCGACCAAAATAGTTGCACTGCGTACTGGCGCCTGCTAATTTTCGGATTTTAATGCGGTATACAGCCGATCGCCATACCGCAAGGGCTAAAGTCGGATACTAGTCTACTTTGATTACTTATGATTTTAGTCACATGTGGCCAAGCCGTATTGCCATTTATACAATTTTCGCCGTGCAACTCACCCGTGTAAATCCCACTTTAGCTTTTAAATACATTTTTTTTTATTATACTTATTCTTTGTAGAATTGTTTTTTAGAGCATGTACGGGAATCAACTTTAACTGTAGACTGATATTTTAACACACATTTTTATTACATAATGAATAAAATAAGACCAAATCTTCCTTTAACGACCACTTAATTGTAACACAAAACAATCAAAACAACGAAGTATTTTTCCCATAGAATTAGCAGATTTTAAATACGTTCAAAATCTAGAAATTTTCCGGACAATTTTATAACATTTAACAGCAAAAACAATGAATGAAACTGTACAACTGAACAATCATCAATTTGTCAATTGTGTCAATTTTTTTTACTTTTTGAAACATTTTCTTTTGTACAAATCTTTTCCTGACAATTGTGTACAAACACAATAAAGAATTAGCCAAATAATAGCCGTTCAAAAGTGATTCGCCTACATAGATATTCAACAATATATTTATATAGATAAAGAATGTAACACCTCCGCTCCGTCGGGTTCTCGCTAGACTGTCGCAATTCACGTCAGTAAAGACGAACATATTAAGCTGGGGAACGTTCGAAGACGACACTTTCAAAGCGCAATCTAAGCCTTAATGGTCCGCATAAAATGTACTTCGGCGTAATTAAGTAATGGCATAAAACGATAATAAAAACATTGGACGTTCTGACAATTAAGTAAAAATGTTATAAATTTAGTTTGTAAAGACTTATATTAATAAATGACAATTAAAAATAACTTTGCAAAGTTTTGTCTTAATTTTTTTTTTTTAAATATGGGGTTTCACAGAAACGGACAGAAATTGCTGCCTGTTTTAAACCTGATATTTTTAAACTGTTAAATAAAAGTAAAGTTTTTATTTACAGAGTAAAAACCTCAATTGAAATTAATTTAATAAAATAATATATTGAAAACACACATTGACCAAAGTTAATTGTGGATTTTGCCTTTTCAATAAAAGTAACAGCTAGAGTAACAGGAAAATGCTGTGAAATATTAAATTCAAAATGCAATTTTGTGTTCATCCACAATATTTACCTTTCGCAACTCAAATATAAATGAACGAAAACTCACAAACTAAATTTAGTTGAAGTTTCGCGGAAAATCACGATTTAAAATGGTTTCTGTCTATACATATAATAAAATCTACTACTTAAAATAGGGGAGATGGATTCTAAATAGGCTACAAAACTATAATCTAATATTTTTAGAAATAGTGTGATGTTTGTTTGTTGTATACGGATCACTTAAAAACTACTGGAGCGATTTATATGCGGTATTTTGTTGATAGCTCTGGGGGTAAAATAGGGTATAATATATTTCGATATATCTACAGAAAACTCGAATATTCAGGCCTCCAGAGGCTGTGCGCATTGTAGCAACGTAACGTATCTGTATACGTATACGTGAGCAACAACCAATAGAATCGCTTTATTCAATCCTGTTAACAAAAATAAAGCAGTCCTATTGGTTGTTGCTTACGTATACGTATCCAAATACGTTACGTTGCTACAATGCGCAAATGAAGAACATAATTTTGTAATAACTTTTTGAGAAATCGGTCTTTTCCTTAAAAAATATTAACGTTATATGTATATATAGTGGGGTATTTAGTGCGATGTACCCTGCATTTTGTGATTAAAAACTCAAAATTGGCACAGTTATTCCTTGGGTAGTATTGAGTGGATTTCGCCCTGTAGCCACCGCGAACCTTCCCCTAGCCACAGCGCGGGTGGCGAGGGGAAGGTGGGGAAGTTTGACTCCGCCGCACTCCACTGTCAGCGCTATTGTGCTAAAACTAATGCTATAATGGCAAATTTGGTGTCGTTTTCGGATAATTTAAGGATAAATAATTCATTTCCATAACAAAAACAATACCCGTCTATAGAAAAAAAACAAAATTCTTGAATAAAATAACAAAATCATGAAAATTTTTTTTTACATCAACGTCGTTTTTTTTAAACCGTAAGAGATATTGATATTGAAAAAATACATTCTAAAACCCATATTTACTAGGATTCCAGAAATGTAACGTTTATTAGAATCCGACTGTAAAAAGTAATTTAAAAAAAATATTACTCATCAATAATAATATCACAAGGCAGAGTAGCCAAAGTGGCCACCTTTTTCGGCTACGAATTTCTCTTGACTTTTCTAGGTTTTCCAAACACATTCTTCCAAAGTATTTTTTTTCCTACAAAATACATACGTAATTAAGTATTTTTTAAATTATTTTTTTGGGAAAAAAAAGGTTTTTGAGGTAAAAATATAATTAAATTTTAAGAAAATCTAAATTGATTGTTTTAGCTATATTTTCGGACAATAAGGTATCAAGTTATGTTTTATTTTCGTTGAAAGTCCTTTATTTTAAAATACCTATTCATCAATTATAGAAAAGTCAAGCAAAATCACACAATTTGATACAATACAACCTTGATATTTTCCCTCACCTTCTAGCGTTTTCCCTGACATATCCCTAACTTTTCCAGATTTCAACAATTCCCTTACTTTTCCCGGTTTTCCTTGATTTCCAGAAAGTGCCCACCCTGGTAGTGTATAGTCTTCGATCAACAATGCAACTGTTTATCGAAGGAACTGAGTGAGTAGTAGAGTGTTCTAACTTATAACGAAATTTTTTTTTTTTTTTTAAATTAAAGTTTATTTGTAGTAGTTGCCACTATATAGGCACAACTCTGAACAACTTATTTGCATATTAAAACAGTTAAACTTGGTGCTACATTGATTTTTAACTACAGCAGTTGCGGTAAGTCCGTCCATATGGGTTGCCAGTTGTCATCAGCTTATTAGATGGACAGGGTAGTTTTTGAAATGATGACAACTGGTCTCATACATGCACCACATGGTAAAAAAAAACAGATTTGTCATTACCAATAAAGATGTGTTCACAGATCCTCTTCAATATATTGTTAGGCTATTTCAAGGCTGTTGCCTTTTACCAGTAGCTTTCAACATTATTATCAACATCGTAATTGACAAACCTAATATACCAAGGTAGTGAAATAGATTGGTTAATATGCCTATATAAACACAGCCACGTCGAGCTGACTACTTGTTATCTTGACTCGCTGAGAATACCTTTGGTTACGTACGACGAAGTGGAAATAAACCAAACCCCTGGGTACACTAAGGCCGTCCAGGTGGTCTCGGGATCCTTAAAGGCATCCGTGATGGTACATAAGTATATTCAAAGATATATGCTAAGATGAGCATTTGCGAATCACCTAGCACTGCTAACACGCAATCCAAAATATTGCCTGAACCTGCTGTTTAGTAGACGAGTTTAGTATGGTTGAAATGGAATGACCGTTTTATACTTCGTATTTTCTTAACCTCTCTGCGCAATCGGGTGTTGATGTGCAGCAAAAACTGAGACTCTTTACAGGAGTAGCTATCAGCCAATGGATAGTAAAAATAACCTATAAGAAATCTTATCCAACAATTCCTGCAACTGACCCTAGATTGATTGCAGGCCACCAGTTTCTGTTCACTGACGAGTGCAGAATATGCCTGCGTCGCAACGACAGGAGGGGCCGGGCCTAAATGTGTTTGAGGGAATGATTTCCCCTATGCTCTTTTTGAAACAGTTATGGCGGCACTTCCTGTTTGATGGGGGCTGGTATCCAAGCCCCCATTTCAGAAACTGAAATACGTACTATGGACTGGCCTACACTCAGTCCAGGTATTAATCCCATCGAGCATTTATGATATGAACTCAAACGAAAGGTATCGGCCAGAAATTCAGTCCATTCGAGCGTAGAAGAATTGTAGGCAACGTTATTAGAAAAGTAGGATAGCGTGCTTTAAACAACATCAAAAAATAATAAGATCTATGAAGAACTAACTACTATAATCGTAGGCGTATATAAGGAAAGGGGGGCCAGGTGGGCCGAGCCCACCCTGAATGATCATCTAGGATGATGGGTTAACGCTTCGAAATTCTAGGCAGGACACCTAAATAACTTCACACAAAAACAAATTCAATGAGGAAATCATGTTCTACAACCGAGAAATACTATATTCTACATACATATATAGCATAATATATAGCATTAAATCTAGGGTGCTTTAATAAATAATCGTGGTCATTTACATCGATATTCATTGTACGTTAATTTTCCAGACGGGCGGGGGCCCTCCCGTCTATTTATTATGCTTTTTAAACAGATTGTGTTTTATATAATAACTAATTACAACACACATTTCCAAATTCACATGTTTCCTTCCACACTTATATTCAGACATTATTCATTAATAACATATTATTGAATGGATATTGATAATAATGGTATATGGATAAATTAATACATACTATCACTGTGAACCGTTTTTATACAACGGGGCTATTTCATCATAAACACCGCAACAAGCTCGCCACTTGTTAGGTGTTGCCTCCGAATACCATCGGCGAAATGTGGACGGTTTAAGTCCACTGGGTACCCTGACGCTGTTTAAACGGTGTTCGGGAGCCAAATAGGCACCCGTGATGGTATATTTTTTTATCACTATGGAAATGACTGGTTTCCATTAGAAAATGCTACTTCTTACAAAATTGTTATACTATGATCAATGAAATGTTTAAGGTTCTTAGGTAGTTTCCATACCGCAAATAAAATTACATAATGTATACGAATATATCTTTTTATATATTTTTTATTTGGACATTAAAAATATCAAAATGATTATGGTTTTACCAAGTAACCAATGGTTACTTAGATCAGTGCTCGTATAAGACATAAATATGCTACTCTGCCTTGTGATGAATATATATTTTTTTAATTTACTTTTTACAGTCGGATTCAAATAAACGTTACATTTCTTATATTCTAGTAAATGTGGGTTTTAGAATCTATTTTTCATATCAACATATCTTACGGTTAAAAAAAACGAGTATGATTTTGTTATTTTGTTCAATAATTTAGTTTTTTTTCTATGGACGATTATTGTTTTTGTTATGGAAATGAATTGTTTATCCTTAAATTATCTGAAAACGACACCAAACTTGCCATTATAGCATTAGTTTTAGCACAATAGCGCTCACAGTGGAGCGCGACGGAGTCAAACTCCCCCCCCCCTCTTCCCCTCGCCACCCTCGCGGTGGTTGCCGATGGCTACCGGGCGAAATCTACTCAATACTACTCGAGGAATAACTGTGCCAAGTTTGAGCCTTTAATCACAAAATGTAGGGTTCCCATACAACATGTTGCACTAAATACTCAATTAATAAATATGGGCGCGGATAGTTTTATATTATGCCGGTGATACGATAGATAGCAAGTGTTTTTTTTATATGTAGAACAATTTACACAAATAGGCTTGTTCTATGTGTACAAGAAACAAAGAAGATATAATACATATTATATTTTATTAACACCCAGACCATGACAAATTGTATAGAAAAACGTACTAATAGTTTTTTGCCATGGATATATTATATTGGATGGATTATATTGACGACCTCCGGCGGTCAAGTTACGGTCAACATATTTTCTTTTCTGTTGCAAACATTTTTTAATTTTTTAAATTATACGATTCGTAGGAAACCTAGTTTATACTAATATTTTACATACATATCATCACGGGTGCCTAACGGCTTTCGAGACTGCCTAGCTGGCCTCAGGGTACCAACGGAGGGATTTTTAATCCCACCTCGTCGTAGCCGATGTTATGAGTCTACACCAAATAAGTGGCTAGCGATGTTTTGAATAGACTCAATAACCCATGTTTCTTAAGTTGGTATAGTGAAACCGGGACCGATAGCTTAACGTGCTCTCCGAGGCACTATAGTGGTGTTATCAAACAAATGTACATACATTTTTTAATTAAAAACTCATTGGTACACACCGGGAGTTCGAATCAGGGACCTAAGCGTTTTTAAATCCAAGGTCTAACCAACTCGGCCACCACTACTAATATTTTAAAGAGAAAAAATATCATTTGTTTTGTATAAACTAAAAACTAATGAACCGTTTTTAAATTCTTTCACCAATAAAAAGCCTTCTTATCAGTAAGTAACATGGGCTATATCTTATTGTTGATGCGATTTCTATTAAATTAACAGCGGGCGAAACCGCGAGGCGCAGCTAGTGCTCAAAAATGTAATAACTTCACACTAATAAAATATCGTTCATGTTAAATAATAAAGTTGCGTAACAAAACACAATATAAAAGCATTAAGCTGGAGTCTTCTCTAATAGGCGACAACCTAACAAAGGGTTTACTTAGTTTCCTTACAAATTTAATAAAACTTAGCACAAAGTATAATAAACGACAAAAGCTGAAGCTACCGTAACATTTTCCAGACATCGCGTCAAACTTTAAGGACACTAGAAAATTCAGATCGTGAAGAGAAAGCTTGAAAATTTGTGACAGACTGAAGGCAGCTTTAGATGGGAGCTTTATGCTACCAAGTGCTGAAGTCCGAGGGAAAAGTTTTCACAGCAAAGTAACAAGTTTAACCACGCACGGTAATGTTCGAGCGCTCAGTTGCTAGAAATGAGAATAGTAAAATCCTTTTACAGAGTAAAACTTACCTTCGCCGTGCATTAAATCAACATTAAAATACTACCATTAAGTTTGTAAGATTGTATGTAGGAAGTAATCTTCGAAACTACTTATCGGACTTTTTAAAAATCTTTTATCTATATTTTAAATGGACTATTAGTCTGTATTTTTTTTAAATATTACTTTTATATAAAAAACGTTATTACAGTTTAAATATAAAAAAATAGTTTGTCGCAAGTTTTATTTAGAGACCTATTGGTGACAAATTGTTTTGTAATACATTATTAATCGACTTTAAAAAAAGGACGAGGTTCTCAGATTATGAAAAATTTTTTTTTTTTAATTGAAAGAGTTGGTCTCATAAAAGTTGTGTGAAGATGACGACTTTACCGCTTTTCGATATTTTAAGAAGTTTTTCAGCTCTATCTAATTCTATTACAACCATGGGAAAAATAACACAGTGATATGAACTGGACCTTCCGTTACAAGTTGGTAGCTCATATATTCCTATTATAACTAAAGTTAAAAAAATAACAAAAATATTAGGATGCTGAATCTTCTTTTATACTAATTTAATGTTTTTCTCCTTACATCGATATTTAATAATGATTTTGCACGCCTCATGGGTAAATTCTGATGAAACTGTATACATATATTTTTAACAACTTGTAAACTCTGAATTATGCAAATAAAGATTCATTCATTCATTCTAAACTATTCATCAATACAAAACTTACACATATAGAAAGAGGATTTACAACGATTTTTTTTTTATGGTTATCCATCGTGTTTAATATAATTTTGTTGATTTTTCGTGTGCCAACGTTCGAAATCAGTCCGTTGTTATGCGCTTCAACAGACGGCTCTAGGGGCAGCCTCTCAAAGTTCAATTTTGTTTGAATCAAATTTTGAAAAATACACCAGATAGAAAAATATATTATAATAACATAAAACTGCATAAAAATATTTGTATTAAACATTGATTTTTTATGTCACTTTTTTAACAACTACTGTGATTCCACGGAGCGTAGGTAAATATGATGCCTCGTAATCAGTTAACTGTTACTAGACAGTAAGTCAAGTGCAACTGGCTCTAAAAACCATTATCGGTCGATCACGGACAAGTGGCTTAAACTAATATTGTCAGTAGCGTGTTTGCGTTAGCTTGAGAACAATAATATAATGCTTGGCCAGTACCGTCGCTATCGTAACAAAATTAGTTCCATTGTACAGGTGGGAAAAATCTAATACTACATTCAAAGATTTTTGCAAATACGATTGCCACACTCGGGAATGTACTTTTATAGCACCAACCAATACATAAGAATCAATTTCCTTTAAACAACATCGTATCTTAAATTAAAGAATGTACATAAGAAGAAAAATACATAGTAGATTGTATATTAAGGGAGCAAAATAATATTTTTACGGCGAAGGCGCTTTTTTGAATCCAAAGAGAAGTGAGGGAATCTTTGGTAGAATTCAGAACGTAGTGAGGAATTCAAAATACGTCGCCCGAGCCAAAACTATTTTTTGCACTCTACTTTTCATCATGAGAAAATAAAAGACGCCTCATATTTTATTCACTGTCACTTGAAGAACTAATTTTTCAAAACAAAACCATGAATTTCTAGCAATCCGTGAGAATTGACGAAAACGCGGGCTGTAGTTTGCGCGTCTTTAATTTGATTTCTTTATTTTTATTCAGTCGGGCGGCGCGACTCCGGGCCGTCGTACCAGCCAGTCTTTATTCAAACAATATTTGCGTTCGAGTTCGATTTCTTTGACGCTGAACACTAAGAAGTGCCAAATTCAAAAAGATATATATCGATAGAGATAATTGATATATGTATACCGCACTTATAGAGGATTAAAAACTCATTACTGCCCAAATTGATCCTTATAAATAACCCTATCGTTTGGTACAATAAAAGTACAGGTTTAATTTTTGGGTTTAATCGGTTCAAAGACGCAGGTGTCGCAAGCGTATTTTCAAAAATCTTTGAATGCAGTTTTAATTATTTTTGAAAATAAAGGAATGTTTCCTGCGGCCAAATTCTGTTTCTTTTAACGGAAACGTTAGCTTGTCAAAATAACGAAATCCTTTATAAATGACATTGAATAATCAGCAACAACAATAACTAAAAGAGGCATGTACGTTATTCCCTTGTATTACAGGTGATTTTGCTTTGACAGTTTTTGGCACTCCGTGTGGTGGCAAATATACTTAGAGGATTTCGTAATTTTGACAATCTAACGTTACGTTTAAAAGAAACAGAATGTGGACGCTGATAGTTTAATTTGCCCTCAATATTTAGGGTACTTACACCACGACCTACTTTTTTCCAATTGCCTTCTTAGAAGCCAGGAAAAGGATTCGCGATCTCGAACGAAAACTTTTAAATATTGTTTTCAGTGAAATCAAAGTTTTTTTTTAATGAAAAAAGAACGTAGAGGTGCAAATATAACTTACTCGATCCTAATTAGATAATCTTTTTTTTTAATATATTAACTTTTGAAAATAGACCCAAAGTTTGATTTGTGATCTGAGTAATATTACTTTTTTGTAAAAAAATATATGAAATACGAGTATGTTACGGGCAATTTAAGAATTCCGGTCACTATGAGTAATGAGCGGTCTGTATAGATAACGCCCGTATCAAGTGGGCAGTGTAAGCAAAACTGCACGACTTCTCACTTTTCCCAGTCTGTATGAATAATGACTACCCAATCTTGGATAAAATAATAAAACAGATGAGACTGTAGTGTTTTTGTATATTATAATCATGAAGGTAAAAACCGTGCCCGTCCGCGCGCCCCTACTGGAGTAAGCATCATTCAATTTGCAGGGCGCCGCGCGAGTGACAAATTTGTCACTCACACACACCCTTACATTTTTTACATCCTCAGTCTGATTTGTGCGTTCGGCGGAGAAAGTCGAAAAGAGCTCCGCTTTTATTGTCGGAAAAATGGTTAATTGTGCATTAAAGCTGTGTAGAAACTACTATTAAAAAAAGTACCTAGTGTCACTTATTTCAAGTATGTATTTAACATGTTTTTCTTATATTAAACCTTAATAAAAAATAATAATAAAACCCATAATTAAAATATCAAAATCTGACGGTAACTGTCAAACTATGTGCATCAGTTAGAAGTTGAAGAACTAGTGATGTGTTTTTTATTTTTAATGAGAATTTCGATACTTTAGAATAATTTATAATCTTTTCAATTTAATTTAATCAAAAGGTATGGCGACAACAGAACCTTCCAACGAGGTTTGTCAGTTACTATTTAGTGATGTGATTTTATAGTTGATTAACTCGATTTTTGTAAATACTTTCATAGTTATGAAAGTATTTACAAAAATTAAAATTACATTAGATATTATACAATTATTGTTTTTTTTATATAATACTAATTATATTTTCTATACATGATACAGTTTCCCGAAAGATCCGGCATTAAAACGTAAATGGGTAGAGGCAATTAAAAGAGAAGAAAATTGGTAACCAACATGAATACCTGTGTATGTTCAGGTGGGCGATTCTCGCGCTTTCGACATTCATCTCGATTCGAGATTTTTAAACGAAAAATGACTAAATATGTCATTTTTCGTTCAATATTTGTATATTTATTATTTATTAATTAATATTTTTTATTTATTTTGTTTAATGTTCGATAAATTTAAACGAAAAATGGCATATTTAGTCATCTTTCGTTTAAAAATCTCGAATCGAGATGAATGTCGAAAGCGCGAGAATCGCCCACCAGTACATTTTGACGAATCAAGCTACGATTTAATTGTTTTTCGCCTTTTGTAGTTTGAGTATAACTTCCTCTTGGAGGTCGGTCAAAAATGTTGAGATTGAGTTTAGTAGGTACATGTAGTTAGTTGTGCATGTGTTTTAATTTAATAAATAATTTAATTTAATAAAGTATTTTAACTTATTGTTATATTATTATATACCTACATTTTTTAAATCCACTACTATTATAAATGTGAAAGTGTCTATCAGGGTGGATTTGAAAGGATGTACTTTGGGCTAATATGGGGTTCTGCTGATAAAATGTAACAATTTTTCCTATGGAACCATATGTCACAAATGAAAAATAAATGTACTTCCCCATACAAATATTCATTTTAACGTTACTAGTTTGTATGGAGAAGGCCATTTTTTTTTCTTTTACGATACATGGTTCCATGGGAAAGTTGTTTGATTTGATCATATTAGCCCAAAGTATATTTTTCAAAGTTATTGAGTCTATTCAAAACATCGCGACGAGCTAGCCACTTGTTCGGTGTAGACTCATACCATCGGCTACGACGAGGTGGGATTCAAACCCCTCCGCTGGTTACCTTGATGATATGTGTGTGTATTACAATTGTATATCGATAAATAATTACTAATCTTTGATGATCTCTATAAATCCCAAAATATTTGGTTTATATCGATAAGTAATAATATTTGTTGTCGGTGGCAACACTATCGAAACTATTAAGTATGCAATTAAATATTTAGCTTTTTATAATAAAAAAACAATACACTTCATATACATGCGCACACATTCGTGTTTGCTTGTATCTCTTTTTTTCTCGAGCAGTTTTTTAAGTGTCAGAAGCGTTGAGCTGCCCTTTGAAGCCACACCTTTTTCGCCGTTCTTCATTTGTTCGCCTCAGAAATTGGCGACACCGGTATCGTACTATTATGAAACAATTTATGTATCATGCTTACTCCATTGGCGCGGGGCGCGTTTTTTTAGCTTCATGATTATAATAAACAAAAACACATATATTTTATAAAGATACGAGTATAAAATTAAACATAAATTATTGAAAGGGACTGAAAACGTGGTAAACAGCTTTTTTTAAGCTAGGAGAAAGGTCTCTATAACTTCGCTAGACCCGGCCGACTGGACTTGTTACCATTGCCTATACAGATGCAAAAACCGTCAGTGGACTAGTCATGTTTCGTTTTAGTCTATGGGTTCACCGGTTATCCGGCGACTAGAAAACGATGTTTCTTGACGAGTCTTCTTTCAAGGTTACGAAATATGCGATTTATTTGACGATAAAGCAGCAAGGATATTAAAATATTCGCCGCCCATTTCGTAACCACTTCATTTAGCCGGTATAGTGGAAGCTACCAATATTGTTAAACAACAATGTATTGGTCGATCCTATTCATGGACTTTGTAGGTCTGCTTACCATCAAGTAGCTACAAAGTTATATGCCGCGATCCATTTAAAAAAGTTTAAAAATAAGTTTTTTAAATATGGGCCAGCCGAAGTAATAAATTTATTAATTTGACCGATGTACTTGGTCAGTATTCATGAGCGGTCCATATTAATACTGCCCGGTTAAATAACTTGTCCGTAACATATATTTGGATATATTAAAAGTCATACACACTCACGGCGCGGCGGCGCACCCGTGTTTGCGTTCCTGTGAAGCTATTTAAGGCGACGATAGTATGAACGGTGAATGAATGTAAAAATAAAAACATATAAGACATCGTGCACTAAGGTCCAAATCGACAAAACTTTATTTATACCTAAGTCAAAATTATATTATACTATCTGTGCCACATGGTTTCATCCGCCGTTTATTTAAAAAGAATTCGGATCTAAAATAAAATATATCCCATAATTTCTGATAAATAGAGCTTTGCTATTAATGATATAATTAAAAAAATGGGTTAGTCGTTATATTATAATATTTATCCATAACAAACAACCATCAAATCTTTTCTCTTTTTAATATTAGTATAGATATAGACTGGTATAGACGTAGGTAGATTGTTAAAATTCGCACGCTCTAAATCAATCTCAATTATTTTTAATTAACTTTATAGTTAGAGAGCTGCCTATATGATTTACGAATGGTTAAGAAACCGCTTGCTGGGAATGAAATAACTTAGTGTTGCATCTCAGCTGCTTTATCGTCCATATAGTTTTATAATTTCCCTAGGCCATAGCCTAGGGAAATTATAAAACTATATCCAGGCTACACACACAGGCAACACTAAGAATGCTATTTCATTCCCAGCAGACGGTTTCTTTACCAGCCAGTTAATCATATGGGCAGCTCTCTAACTATATAAATAATTTAAGAGATTTTAGACTAAGAGCATGCGAATTTTAACAATCTACCTGCATCTATACTAATTTAATCAAGAAAAAATATTTGAAGGGTAGTTGTTCCGGATAAACTTAGAGACTACTAAACCGATTTTTATAATTATTTCACCAATAGCAAGCTCTACTTATCAGTAAGTAACATGAGATATATTTTATTTTCGAACCAAATTCTTTTAATATAAACGGCGGGTGAAACCGCGTTTCACAGCTAGTATAATATAATTTTGACATTTATACCTGGGAATAAAGTTTTGTCAAATTAGTAGACGCTGTCTTTTATCTATATATTTTCAGTCTATATATATATTTTCATTCATTCACTATTCATACTATCGTCGCCTTAAATCGCTTCACAGGAACGCGAACACAGGGGCGCTGCGAGTGTGTATGACTTTTAATATACACAGGATATATACAACACTGGCCAATGTGTGGTAACTGTGCTTATGTAGGAGTAAACCACTCTGCTGAATTTTGATTTTGAATTTAAACGTACTACTTTGACTGTTTGTGATGCTAATATAAGTACTCAAGTTTAAGAAACATACTATAATAGTAACGTAGGATATTACTTAAATGCACAGGAAAAGGATTCGCAAATCTAGCGTCAAAAAAAAACTTAATGTATGGTTTTCAGTGATAATAAAGTTATTTTCTGAAGAAATAAAAATGAAAATGGATGTGTAGATATTATTTACTCGATCCTAATTACATAGTTTCTTTATCTGTTAAGTTTTGAAATAACAAGTAGAGTAATACTTTAAGAATCATAAATCAAACTTTGGGTGTCTTTTCAAAAGTAAATATTTTTTTTATAATAAAAGACTATCTAATTAGGATCGAGTAAGTAACTTAAACCTCTGCGTTCTTTTTTCATAAAAAAAAATATATATAACTGAAATCAACATTTACACGTTTTTAGACGTTCCAGATTGCGAATCCTTTTCCTGGCTTCTTAAGTACCAACTCTTAAATATATACCTATAACGAAACAAATAGTGGAATTATCGCGAACCAAACTGACGACTTACTGCGCAAAAATATACAATAATAAATAATATTATAGTGGGAACTAAGGCGGCAGATCTTTAAGAGCTCTGGCGCGGAGCTAAATAAATAATAACAGTAAATATACAAGAGCTACTCACACTGCGAATTTGCTTCTTGCCTTTCAATGATGGTTCAATTGAGTCAAGTGCAAGCGCGAGGCTGGTGATTGCTTCCTTATATCTCGCTCGACTAACGAGTCGCATCCCAGAAATTGAATCAATATAAAGTTAGCATACGACGCAAATCTCGAGTGCATTAATTTAAAATAATTGAGGTAATTTAATGTAGTTACGATCGACATTCAGGGTCTGTTTCTATGGCTTTGAGCTGCCGAATGTATACAGGATGGTCAATTTTAATGTCGCGCAAATGCAGGACTTTATCAGTTATTGCTAAGGGAAAGGGCTCTTAGAAGCCTGTTTATAAAATGGTACCTTTAACATGATTTTTATATTATTTTATTGTCTATATAGAATGGCTCTGTAGCTTCAAGTTAAATAAGGTACACCTGTCAGAGTACGGTGACTTCTCTAATAAACGCTTATAATTTTGGTTTGGTGGAAAATATATTTGTAAGGAAATATCACTTTGACGTTGGAAACCTTAATTTGCATTTTGAACGGTTAGATACAGTAAAGCTGATTCGCAAATCTCAATTCAAAATATTTATTTATTTTGTGAAACCTTTATTTTTTGGAAGCTTGGACAACGTGGCGGGATGGACGGAAGCCGCCTTGCTCTGTGTAAGGATAGATATACCGGCCTAGTTTTCAAACTCCTAAAATCCCCATGTGCCGCCCATAGCCACGCAGTTGCTCGCATCCTTTCTGAGCGACCGCCACTTCCACGTGGCCGTGGAGGGAAATAACCTCTTCGGAGTATTCCATTCAGGCAGGTGTCCCTCAGGGAAGCTGCCTTTCGCCCGCACTTTATGATCTGTATACCAACGATATCTCTACTCTCTCGGACTCCCTCATTCCGGAGAGTAGGATGTAACTCTGGCGCTGTTCGCAGATGGCAGCGCCTACATCTACTCGTCCAAAAGTCCTAGGCTCGCCGCCGCGAAACTGCAAAAGATGCTGGATCCCTTCTTGGCTCGACATGACTTTGACAGGTGACGGCTGTCCGTCAACGTGGACAAAACAGCAGCCCTCATGACGGCACGCCACCGATGCCCACCACCGCATAAACTCCTGGTACAGGAGGTCCAATGGACCGACACTGTCAAATACATATATATATATGTAAGGGGTGCATCATAAACCGGCCCCTCCGCATGGGCGCTACGGCTAAGCATTTGAGCAATCAAGTCAAAGCTGTCCGGTCCATGCTCCAGCCGGTCTTTAGATCATCCCTTCCGCTCCGGTAAAAGTGTTGGGTCTACAAGACCTTCATACGTTCCCAGTTCATTTACACAGCTCCAGCGTGGCATCATCTCCGTGGTTTGTGCGCAATTCCACAATCAGCGACGACCTGAAGGTAGAATCAGTGTTTGTTGAACGGCTCGCTCGACGGATGTTTCACCGAGCCGACAATAACGGACCCAACGATCACCTTCATGGAATCGCGCCGCTGCATGTACGGCCGCCGGAGGGAAGGCCATTGCCGAGCGAAATTCTCCACGGCAACTCACCAGGACTTTAATCCCATCCTAGGTGCGCTGGACTCGCCTGAAGTGCACTAAATGGCTGTTTTGCATGAGAATTAAAAAAAACGAACATATTCATCATAATCAAAAAGAAAAATTCCAAAGATTCACGACGGAAAACCTCAAACGCCATCCTTTGTGAATGGCGTTATGAATAACGAGTTACTTAAAAAATATGTATTATTAGGAAAAATATAAAATATAATCACGTTCGAGCTTCATTTTACGCCTTTAATCTATAGGGGCTTTGTTATGCGGTCCTTACGACGTTGCATCGCATAAACCTAGGTACATCTGCTTCATGCGACGCCACTACGGGCAATAGCGATGTCGCATAGTAGTGTTACATACATCGGTTTATTAGTTACAGTACGTCAGAATAATAGTAGGTATTTAGTATTTTAAAAACTTTTACCTCCACATTTTTTTTTAATATCAGCTGATGTTAGAAAGACATTTATATCGGTCATAGCCTGAAGGGTAGTTTACTACTACAGCTCCACAGGTTGCTACATTTAGTGATCCATTCCGGTCAGAACCGCAACACAACTTAATTACTAGGAGTTACTAGTGCCCGGCCAGAGCAGCCCTCCGGCTTAAACTCAATTAATAACCAAGCCACAATGCAGCTTCCAGTGCTCTGATAATACAAACTTTATAATGATCAAAGTTGCTGCATAATTTTATTATAGAGGAGCCGTAAATTAACTTTATGTTGCGACAATATTTTTTACACAGAATGTTTTGCATTCTGTGTAAAAAATATTGTAGCTTTACCTATTTTACCATTTTGTATTAACTATTTAAAAAAAATACAGCGACAGATTTACCATCTGTCATGTTGCATCTGCATGAGTAGTGGTTATTCTGACTAGTAACTCTAGAAGAATTACAAAACTGAAGGTTACATACTAGTAGGTTAATGAACATTTTTATTGCATTTCGAAAGGAGTCTAGTTGTAATCGGGAATTAAAATGTAACCAGTAGACATTGGTAAAAGTTATTAGCTAATTTACACAACTATTTTGAAAATGAAAATGGTCAGGCCTGTTTGAAAATAATGTTTATGCGGACCAAGTGGCCGGTACCAAATTTTGTGCATATTTTTAACTTTTTACAGTTCAGGCTATATATTTGCAGTCTATAGTTTCTTTATCTGCCTTTATTAAAAAAAAAAAACATTATCTCATTAATATTTGAGATAGAAACACTTTTTAGAGATATTTTTTTGTTATTGACATATTTGAAATATACGTGGTGGCCGTGTTGGTTAGACCTTAGACGTCCCTGGTTCGAACACCGGTGTGTATCAATGAGTTTATAATCTAAAAATGTATGTACATTTGTTTAACAACACCACTATAGTGCCTAAGAGAGCATGTTAAGCTGTCGGTCCCGGTTCTACTATACCAACTTGTGAAAATGTTTATAGATGGGTCATTGAGTCTATCCAAACATCGCGATCTTCCCACTTGTTTTATCTAGCCACTTGTTCGGTGTAGACTCATACCATCGGCTACGTCGAAGTGGGATTAAAAACCCCATCCGCTGGGTACCCTGAGGCCGTCTAGGCGGTCTCGGGCGCAGTAAGGCACCCGTGATGATATTTATATATATTTGAAATATAGGAAGTTCAAGAAAAAAGTTTTAATTAATATATTAATATAAATAATTATTATATAAATCCTGAAAATCGTTTCAATAAAAAAAAAACTTACCTTCCTAAAGGAAGATTGATATGTGGTACCCATTTTGGCAATAGCGGTCTTGAGTGGAAAACGTTCCATTTCACAAATATCTGAAAGTAAAATTAAAAATACTATTATACATTGAATTATATTATCCATGGAATTATAAAAATGTAAAAGATATTCATTCCCTTTGTCTGCCATATTTGGCCAATGGTCATGTCATGGTGTAACTAATTTCGTTAAAAGGTAGTAGTCACGGAAAAAAAATACCTTTCCTTTTAATATCGAGTACTTATTTTTATACACAAGAAATTTTGAAATATAAAAAAACTGAAAGTAAAATAAATATACTATTATACATTGAATTATATCATCCACGGAATTATAAAAATGGAAAAGATATTCATTTCCTTTGTCTGCCATATTTGGCCAATGGTTATGTCATAGTGTAACTAATTTCGTTAAAAGGTAGTAGTCACGGAAAAAAAATACCTTTCCCTTTAATAACGAGTACTTCTTTTTATACACAAGATATTTTGAAATATAACAAACTGAAAGTAAAATAAAAATACTATTGTACATTGAATTATATCATCCATGGAATTATAAAAATGGAAAAGATATTCATTCCCTTTGTCTGCCATATTTGTCCAATGGTCATGTCATGGTGTAACTAATTTCGTTAAAAGGTAGTAGTCACGGGAAAAAATACCTTTCCTTTTAATAACGAGTACTTCTTTTTATACACAAGATATTTTGAAATATAAAAAAACTGAAAGGAAAATAAATATACTATTATACATTGAATTATATCATCCATGGAATTATAAAAATGGAAAAGATATTCATTCCCTTTGTCTGCCATATTTGGCCAATGGTCATGTCATAGTGTAACTAATTTCGTTAAAAGGTAGTAGTCACGGAAAAAAAAAACCTTTCCTTTTAATAACGAGTACTTCTTTTTATACACAAGATATTTTGAAATATAAAAAACTGAAAGTAAAATAAAAATACTATTGTACATTGAATTATATCATCCATGGAATTATAAAAATGGAAAAGATATTCATTCCCTTTGTCTGCCATATTTGGCCAATGGTCATGTCATGGTGTAACTAATTTCGTTAAAAGGTAGTAGTCACGGAAAAAAAAACCTTTCCTTTTAATAACGAGTACTTCTTTTTATACACAAGTTATTTTGAAATATAACAAACTGAAAGTAAAATAAAAATACTATTATACATTGAATTATATCATCCATGGAATTATAAAAATGGAAAAGATATTCATTCCCTTTGTCAGCCATATTTGGCCAATGGTCATGTCATGGTGTAACTAATTTCGTTAAAAGGTAGTAGTCACGGAAAAAAAATACCTTTCCTTTTAATAACGAATACTTCTTTTTATACACAAGATATTTTGAAATATTAAAAAATAAACGCATTTATATAACGCGTCATAGAATTCCTACCTGAAATAAAATCTAGAAGTTAGCAGAGTCGGGCGGTTTATTTAAAAGTAAACCCGAAAATAGACACGCGACATAATATATAAAAAATAGGACAGTATTATCATAGTTTATAATCGAAAACTGTAGTTAAATATATTTTTATTATAGAATTAATACCTCTAGTTAATTTTTTTTAAATGATTGTACTTAGTATAAGAAGCTAGGTATGTACTTTGAAATATAAGCATGTTATTTAATTTATAAGAAATAAGAGTAAAAAATATGCTGGAGTAAAATATGTTTTTACTATTATTTATTAAATAATTGAATAACATGCTTATTTTACTTAATAAGTACTTAGGTAGGAACATTCTATTTAAAAAATAAAATAATACTGGTTTATGTAAAGTTATTTATTTATTTGAACTTTCAGAAAAACATGATATACAAATACTTATTAGTTTTGTTGACATAGATCCCTAGTCACCACACTAGGATTATCTTTGTCGTGGCGACTGGTCTCTTTCGAGTTTCAATTACACGGCCTACAACTTTATAATTTAATTTTTAACAATTGAAACAACTGAACAGGGGCTCAATTCCGCTAAATCAACGTTGTATGGATTGGATATCAACGGCTAAGCTTATACGTCATTTCACACTTTTGGTAGTCTACTAATAAAATTAGCTGTCAATTGTACATCGATTGGATATCAACTGAACGTTGTATCGACTTAGACAAATTAGGTATTCTACTATTCCAATCCTAAGTGTATGGGGTTTAGGTTTTTTTAATGGTATTCTATTATTTTTTTACGTTTAGTTTAACTTGATATCAACGTTCTCTCAAAAGTTTTACTTCAGTTCTAATGTCATTTTACAAAAGTTACATATTTGTGAATGGTGTAAAAACATTTTATAAAAATCGATGGAATTCTGTTAATTTCGAAGTGGCGCCAATGTTTGGAGACATTAGAAATGGCCCAGAGATAGAACATCCGCGTTTCTGAGGCTGGCCGGGCTCAGAAACGTGGAAAATATATTTAAAGTACGGTTTTTAGGTCCACGGTTCAAACACCGGTGTCTATCAAATGAGTTTTTAATAAAAAAATATCTGCATTCGTTTGACAACTCCATTATAATAGGGGTGGTTAGTAACGTGTCCGGTGAGCACGTTAAGCTGAGTTCATAATAATCATAATACAACTTGAGTAACTGTTTATAGATGGGTTAATGAGTATGGTTCCGGTTTTCAGGAGACTACTGCATCGATGTCTTTCAGGATGCGGTTACGAAATGGGTAGTTGGATTGACGATAAAGCAGCGAGTGTATTAAAATATAATCGTAATACAACTCGTCATTGTCGCCCCCCATTTCGTAATTGTATCATTTAACCGGCATAGTAGGAGCGATAAATATTGATTTTTTCATTTTCCAAATAATAACGAATTCTTAATGCAATAGGTCGTCGTTGACCTTGTCAATATTTCTGACTTAAATTATATATAAAAAATTCACCTTAAAATAAATTATTAGTAAGAAAAGTACAGTAAGTATATTGGTATTTTTTTCGGGCCATAAGACGTATTTGGGGCAAACGTCGGATTTAACAACAATTATTTTGGAGAAATATCTATTTGGAACGAACAGACAAATTAAATTGAGGTCTAACTTTTCAACCTAAAGCGATTAGTAGGTGGTGTTTTATGTTACCACAGTGGCTTACACTATTACGTTAGAACTGAGTTTTTAATTTTCGATTGGTATTAATTTAAAGCATTATAAAATATTGTATTGTCCTTTCTAAATATAATTACTACTCTATGATATATTTTGTCATATCTAATAATTTTATACTCTATGGTATGCGCAGGACAAAATGTGGTGGGTGAATTTTATAATAATAAAAGAGTTTTTAGAGTATTAATAAGAGTATAATAATAAGAATACACGTTTAGATGATATTTAATTTAATTATAACAGCTATGCCATGTAAAAAGAGCAAAATATAAAAAAAAAATACAAACTAAAATGACAGATTAGCCGAACCAGCGACGTGCATAGATATCATAGAGTAGTATTTATATTTAGAAAGGTCATTACAATATTTTATAATGCTTTGAAATAAATACCAATCGAAAATTAAAGACTTAATTCCCACGTAAGAGTAAGAAACTGTAGTAAGACATAAAACTCCACCTTGCCAACTCGACGTCCTTTGCTTTGTAAATGGATCGTGTCGGTAAGTCAAAGTTTTAAAATTAGCGGAATCAAAGCCCTGGGGCTCAATTTCGCTAAATCAACGTCATTTTATAAAAGTGGCTTACTTGTGAAATATGTAAAACAAATTTATAAAAATGGATGGAATTCCGTTAATATCGCGGTGGCGCCACCGTTTGGAGCCATTAGAAATGGCCCAGAGATCCGCGTTTCTAAGGCTCAGAAACGTGGAAAATATATTTAAAGTACTACGGTTTTTAGGTCGACGGTGCAAACACCGGTGTCTAGTCTATCAAATGAATTTTTAATTAATAAATATCTGCATTGGTTTGACAACACCACTATAATAGTGGTTCGGTGAGCACGTTAAGCTGTTCTAAGTTCATAATACAACTTTAGTAACTGTTTATAGATGGGTTAATGAGTATATCAAAATACCGCGACGAGCTGCCAAGTGGGCAGCTCGCCCATGTACATTTGTTTGACAACATCACTATAGTGCCTCGGAGAGCACGTTAAGCTGTCGGTCCCGGTTTCACTATACCAACTTGTGAAACTGTTTATAGATGGGTTAATGAGTATATCAAAATACCGCGACGAGCTGCCCACTTGTTCGGTACAGACTCAATACCCTAAGGGCCGTCTAGTCGGTCTCAGGCGCCGTTATTTTTATAAATTTAATTTTAAAAGTTTTGTCTGATTATGATTGATAATTTATTTTGGAATAAATTATTTTAATTTTGTTACAGTTCTGAAAATTTTATTTTAAAAGACTATTTTCCAAATAATAACCAATTATTAATGCAACAAGTAATCGTTCAACTTGTCAATATTTCTGTCTAAAATTATGTATAATAAATATTACCTTAAAATAAATTATTAGGAAGAAAATTACAGTAGGTATATTAGTATTTTTTTCGGGCCATAAGACGTATTTGGGGCAAACGTCGGATTTAATAATAATTATTTTGAAGAAATACCTATTCGGATCGAACAGACAAATCATATTTAGGTCTAACTTTTTAGGCAAGGTAAATTAAAGCGATTAGAAGAGTTTTATTTAGTAAGGGAAAGGTGGAGTTTTATGTCTTACCACAGTGGCTTTCACTATTACGTTAGAATTGAGTCTTTAATATTCGATTGGTATTAATTTAAAGCATTATAAAATATTGTATTGTCAATTCTAAACATGATTACTACTATGAATATACGTGGTAGCCGAGTTGGTTAGACCTTGGACTTAAAAACACTAAGGTCCCTGGTTCGAATCCCGGTGTGTACCAATGAGTTTTTAATTTAAAAATGTATGTACATTTGTTTGACAACATCACTATAGTGCCTCGGAGAGCACGTTAAGCTGTCGGTCCCGGTTTCACTATACCAACTTGTGAAACTGTTTATAGATGGGTTATTGAGTCTATCCAAAACATCGCGACGAGCTAGCCACTTGTTCGGTGTAGACACATACCATCGGCTACGACGAGGTGGGATTAAAACCCCTCCGCTGGGTACCCTGGGGCCGTAAGGCACCCGAGAAGATATATATATTACTACTGTGTGATATATTTTGTCATATCTAATAATTGAATACTCTATGGTATGCGCAGGACAAAATGTAGTTTGTTGAATTTTATAATAATAAAACTGTTTATATTATAATATAAACCGTATAATAATTAAAATACATTTTAAATGATATTTTATTTAATTATAACAGCTATGCCAAGTAAAAAGAGCAAATTTTCAAAAAAAAATACAAACTAAAATGACAGGTTAGCCAAGCCAGCGACGTGCATACGAAGTTCTATATACAAATCCTTTTTACATTTAGTAGAATACCAAGTTTCATCTCGACGTCCTTTGCTTTGGATGGTGTCGCTAAGTCAAAGTTTTAAAATTAGCGGAATTGGGGCCCAGAGAATGAACACAAAATACCTGAGCAATAACAAAAAGTATTTGTAAATACCCACAGTCTATAGAAAATACAAAGTAAAGTGTAATTAGTATATAAAAAGTTTAATAAAAAGGTGAACCAACAAATTATTAATAAAAAAAAACAAAATATAGAATATAAGAAATAAAATTAAAAACCAATATAAAGAAGAACGGTCATAGCCCATGTATTTTCAGACCCAGGCTTAGAAGCCGCGTTCAAAAATGAAACCTATCCAGTTCGATAGAGGAAAATACATATAATAAAATTGTTAATTAAATCATAGTTCGAAAAGTTGGGAGAAAAAATTATCATTTGAATTTCAATTTGAGGTAATGTTATGACTAGTTATTAGGTTAGTATAGCGAACAATTTCGGCCCGCGAATTATTAATCCTTGTGCTGCAGCATTGACAGAATAATATTATATAATCTGACCTAGGCTGTATGGTTCATAGAGACCTTTGCCTTCTCTATATTTCAGAAAACCGAACAAAAAAATAAATTATTTTATTTGTGGATGATATATCGTCGCTCTTTTTTTTAATTATTTAATATTTTTTTAATTATTAACATAGCACTGGATGCAAGTCCATCGATCTATCGTCGCTATATTTTTATTCTGTTCATGCGATAAATGGACAAAGGGCGTTCAATACTATACGGCCTTTTCTTTTTCTTTCAAAATAATGTGAAATCTCTCTTTATTTTGTTAAATCTCAATCCAGATAAGCAAAAATAATATTTTTTAACGTAGGTATAAAGCATTTTTTTCTGCATAATGTGGGCAAATATACAGAAAAGGCAGAAGAATCAGCACGTTTGCTTAAATTATCTATTATTAAGTATTGTAAACGCTAAGCTTTTACGGTTGGGTCCAGAATGGCCGTACTCCTTTATATACCATTATAACAATATAATAAATTAGGTGTATATAAAAAAACCAATTAGAACTTTTACACTAATCATTAATCATGGTTACTGCCTATGAGAGTAATAAGATGAATACAGATAACTGATTTTGAATTGAATTCTTGTGAAATGCTAGAATTCTTGTGAAATGCTAGAATTCTTGTGAAATGATAGAATTTTTGTGTGTTCGTGAATATATTTAATCATAGTATAGTATTTGGTGTAAATACTTATGTTAATTAGGCTATGTGCAAAGTATGTTTTGTCGAATGAATGTAGTTATTTAGATGTAAGTATCCATGTGTGTTTGTATATATGGATGATTATGTGTAGGTGTGTATGCCCGTTTGTAATGTGTGTGGTGTGCGTGTTTGTGTTGTGCGTGCGTGTGATGTGTATGTGGGTTGGTGTTTGTTAAGTTTTATATAATTACTATATATATAAAACTAACTTACTATATTTAGAAATGATTCTGTAATATCATAATTTTTGACTCTAACTCTGTCTAACTCATAATTTTTGAACCAATTTCGCATTATCCTTTCGTAACTAGTTTTGTTTATAATACTTTGAATAGAATTTACTTTTGTATACAAATTGGGTCCAAGGAGTTAAAATACTTTTTGACCAAATGACCAAATTTAGTTCGATATTTTCTTAACATCCAGATGATTCGTCTTTTTGTATTTTATCTTCATCAAACGTCGAAATTTTAAATTGTGTATGATAGCGCAGTATTAGATATTCTATGTACAATTGCCTTACCCTTAGAACCTTATATTCGTGCAACAATTCTGTTGGATAGCGTTATGGTTTTCGGTATGCAACCTTAAGTATAGCTCTTTGTGCTCGTTCCAAGATAATAAATTTAGATTTTTGGCGGCTCCCCAAGATATATCAGTAGGACAAGATGGACTCACAGAAAGTTAATAGACCATCCTAGTGGTGTCTTTATCAGCATCCTGGCTTTTTAAAGATGAACATTAGTTTTCTGGTTCGGGCGCGTAAGTCAGAAAGCTGATTTTCCCATGTAAGGCGGCTATCAAAAAGCACCCCCAAGTACTTGATAACATTTACTTGTTCCAGAGTCGGACAACTACAACTATACTGCATGTGACATGTCACAATTATGTATTTTTACATGTTGTTTGTTGAGAGCTGAACGAGCAGCTATAGCATAGACTATATACTTGGTTTTAAGAGTGAGGAGATTGCTTTTTAACCAGTCAGAGACGTCACGTAACCCATTTTCGTTCATTCTCACCGTAGCTTCAAACTGGACAACTCGTCTGTAGTATTTGTTCAATAAGCTGCACCTTGTATTTATTCAAATTTGACCCTTACGCACGTTGTCAATTCAGTTTTTTATTGAAAAAACTTAACCGGAACCAGTACATAGTATATGCAAGAAAATCAGACAAAGAAGCGTACAACAAAATCAGGTCAGTCATTATTATATTCTTCTCAACCAAATTTGAGCACTGGCAAGGATGTAGTCATTAGAAACATCAACATCTTCAAAGAGTGGTTGCATTCTCCAATCAAACGCTGAGATTCTGCAACTGCTACAGATTAATTCTGCTAATTTTAATAAATTATTGAGAAAGTAACTAATTTAGAATGTGAACTTGATATATTTTTAAACATCCATACATTTTTTTGTGGTACTATCATCATATGGTAGCGCCATGTGTTGTAATTTTTTTTGTACTATTCACTGTCTGGTTGCCTAAGTTAACCTTTTATTTTTTGATTTATTATTATTATTGGATTATGCTAAATGTATGACAGAGTTAGGCACTGCCTTTGTACCTCAAACAATCAAATATTTGTGATAAACTTAAATCTAATAGGACTAGGAGCGCAGAAACTGTAGGTAGCAAGTCGGTAGGCACAGTATAAATGAGAGAACGAGAACTTCTCTATACAAAACTGTTGAGAAGAGCGCAGGAGTCCTTAGTGGTACAAATACGAAACTATACATGTGTCCCGCTCACATGACGTGTGCAGAGCGAGATGCATGTGGGTGGAGCTTGAAGTCGTGAATTCGTGAGTTATTAATATTCTCCTACTAATATGCAATGTTAGGTAATGCTAATAAAATTTACCTAAAGATGTGATATTTCTCTTTTGTCATTTATTAACTTTAAAGGTATTTTTCTTTTAAACATTTTATTCTTACAATTATTTGTTAAATTTTCACTTATATTGATATAAGTGAAAATTTAACAAATCCTGTCCGAAAGCAAAAGATTTTATCTCGGGAGATGAAGATAGCACCTAGAACCATGTCGCGTATTTTAAAAGATGTCCTAGGACTTGCAGCCTATAAGAGCTGCATTGCTTAACTGATAATTTTAAAAAGAATAGGGTAGTAAAATCGAAACAACTACTGAAGCGGTATGCAAAGGGAGGTCACAGGAAAATTTTCACAATTGAGCAACATTTTAACAAACAAAATGACCGTATTTATGCTTAAAGTTCTAAGGAAGCTTTCCAATTAGTCGACAGAGTTCAATGTGGGCATTATCCGACTTCAGTGATAGTTTGGTGGGGGATTAGCTATAAAGGAGTGACTGAGACATATTTTTTTGTGAAAAAGGTATCAAAACATCGGCACAAGTATATGAAGGTACCATTCTTGAGAAGGTTGTTAAGCTCCTTAACAACACCATGTTCAATAACCAAGTATGGTCCTTCCAGCAAGACTCGGCGCCGGGTCATAAAGCTCGGTCCACGCAGTCTTGGTTGGAAGCGAACGTTTTGGACTTCATCAGAGCTGAAGACTCGCCGTCATCTAGTCCCGATCTTAATCCGCTGGATTATGATTTATAGTCAGTTTTAGCTTGCTCTAAGCGCCATGATAATTTGGAGTCCCTAAATCAATCCATACGATTGGCAGTGAACAATTTTCCATGGAAAAAGTGCGTGCTTCTATTGATAACTGGCCTCAACATTTAAAGGACTGTATTGCAGTCAATGGAGACCACTTCAAATAAGCTTTTTATAATTTAAATTGTTTTATATTTATGTAGTAAACTAACACACTGTAAACGTAATAAATGTTATTTGCAATAGAAAAAAATAATCTTCGTTACAATACACACACCGGCAGAATTAGCGGAACACAAAAAAAAGGAAGAATTAATTTATCTTTTTCGTAGCCGGTTACAAAGTTTTTTTATAATTTTTAACATATATTTTTTAAAAACGTCTAATTTGAAAATGTCAACAGTTTTTTTTTATTTGTTTGTTTTAATTTTTCATTCATACATCTCTAACGACTGCTTCGAAGTAGATTTTCTGTAAAAAATCGGTACAGATTGACGAATTCTCTAGTGAGGAGAAGAGGACAAGGCAGGAAAAGGTGTACACCAAGGTGAGATGACCGTTTTATACAACTTCAAGTTCGTTAGAACACGAGACTTACGGCGGTGCAGGCCCGAAATGCATTGGAGGAGGTTCGAGGAGTAAGAGTGAGTGAGCGGACAGTTCGCAGAAGATTCGAGGAAGTTGGTATAGGTTCATTTATACCCGCCAAAGCACCAAAACTTGAGAGACACCACCGCACAAACCGACTATACTTTGCTCGTGAACATCATCATTGGGACTTTGACGAGTGGGAACAGGTTCTCTTTACTGATGAATGTAGAATTCTGTTAAATCAGATTGATGGAAGGCAGCGAGTATGGAGACGCAAAGGAGAGCGTTATTTACAGTCTAATTTTGAAAATACAGTGGCATATAGCGGCGGCTTAATTATGGTCTGGGGAGGGATATGTTTAGGAGCTCGCACGGAGTTAGTGGTAGTCGACGGCGGGAATCTGAATGCTGATCGGTATATCAGAGAGAATTTTCATGAACATGTTGGTGTTACGGTGATGGAATGGCCCCAGCACGGTCCCCGGATATGAATCCGATTGAACACGTTTGGGACTTGCTAAAGAGGAGTGTCAAATCAAGAATGCCACCTCCTAACAATCTGGGCGAGCTGAAAAACACATTAGTTGAAGAATGGCAGAGGTTGCCTAAGAAATCATTGACAACATCATTCGCAGCATGCCCAGACGGATGGTAACCTTAATCAGGGCACGGGGGGGGGGGGGGAAACACTCGTTATTAAACATCAATTTTAAACCGTCATTAAATCTAAAATTTTCAACTGTTTCTCTGTCACTACGAAATCTAAGAAAAATGCATTTTGTTTAGTTAAGTTTTTTTTTTCATTAAACTTTAAGTATGGTGTTGCAAATTAATGTCAAAACATATTAATTTAATTGTTGATTCATATTTAATTATTATTTGTTTAAAAATAAAGCTAACTATTTTATACTCTCCCTTTTTTTTTTGTTTCCGCTAATTCTGTCGGTGGGTGTATTTATGACAAGACTAGGTATACTTACATTAAATTTAGATAAAACAAAGTGTACTTTTAATTTACAATAAATAACACAACCTAATTCTGACCTCGTCATCAAAGGGCACGCATGTGGCAACCCAAGCTCTCAACTTTGTTATAGCTATAGTTTAATTTTAACAGATAGTAATAAATATCTCGAAATTACTTTAAACAAAAACCTTAATTGGAAACAGCATATAAATATTCTCAAGTCTCGTGTGCGACAGGGGGACAGCAAAATTAGTAAAAATTGTTTAACTTTATGCCAATCCATTGCTACATACGGTATGGTAGCTAGGCGTGGCGGGGCATGTAAAACTATTATAATCAAATTAGAGAGAACACTAAGAACTATTTTGAAAGTGATAACTTTTAAACCTATTAGATTTTCTACTACCAGTTTATATAAGGAGTTGCAAGTACTCAATGTGCATCAACTTTTCATTAAACTATAATTCAAGGATAGCATTCTTGTCTGGGTCAGCCAAATATCTCAAATAGAAGATCATATGAAGTATATACTATTCCATCATGCAAAACCAGACTTGCGCAGCGTGCTTCGTACTTTCTTGGACCATTTTTATATAATCGTGTAAGTAAAATTATAACTTTAAAGGTTAAAATAAAATATATTTGTGGAAAGTTGCTGTTTGAGTTTCTATGTAAACTGTTATTATTATGATGAAACCGAAGAGCTATTAAGAATATATTCGTGACGTTTTTTTATATAATAATATTTATGCAATCTGCATATTACTTGAGTATTATGTATGAAATGTACGTATATACGTAACAGTTTACATAGAAACTCAAACAACAACTTTTCACAAATATATTTTGTTTTAACCTTTAAAGTTATAATGTTACTTACCATGTATGAGTATATTATGAAATTAGTCTATACTAAGTTCATATTAATTAATTTAATATAAATTAGTATAATTTTGATAAAATAATATATACAATTTTATTATATCATTCTAATTATAATTATCAAAAATAATATTTTATTAGTTTAAATTAAATAATTTTTATCTATCTTAAATTTTCATTTATAAAAAAATAATACTAGTTTAGTTTAAAGATAGATGTATACATTCATCTCGTCTGCTATAAAAGTTACTAATTTTAATGGTTAATGAAAGTTATTAAGTCACAAAGAATAAAGAGTAACACCACTATAGTGCCTCGGAGTGCACGTTAAGCTGTCGATCCCGGTTTTCACTATACCAACTTGTGAAAATGTTTATAGATATTGAGTCTATTCAAAACATCGCGACAAGCTAGCCACTTGTTCGGTGTAGACTTATACCATCGGCTACGACGAGGTGGGATTAAAACCCCTCCGGTGGGTACCCTGGGGCCGTCTAGGCGGTTTCGGGCGCTGTAAGGCACCCGTGATGATATGTATGTATGTAAAGAAAAAAGGGGGAAAAATTATATAAATAAATACCTCAATTAAAAAAACAAACCCTTATTTAAATCATATCTGAAATTCTTGCTTATACTATGCAAAAGTTGTTTACTTCAAATGCTCATTGTTGAATACAAAAGAAATTGGTATCTGCATTTGTAAATCCTGAAAGCTGGTGGCAAACCTTTGCTGATGGCTTTCCAGAAGCTGTTTAATTCCGTCATCCTCGAGGGCAAAACACCTAAGACATGGAACAGAAGCGTGGTGGTACTCTTCTTCAAAAAGGGTGACAAAACCCTTTTGAAGAACAACAGACCAATCTCGCTTCTGAGCCATGTCTATAAACTGTTTTCGAGAGTCATCACGAATCGTCTCTCACGTAGACTTGACGACTTCCAGCCTCCCGAACAAGCCTTCGAATCGATAGAAACATGGGCGATGCTTCAGTCACTCCAGCGGTGCCAAATTGACTACCGCTATATCGAAGTATTAAAGTGTTCGTACAAAAACGCCACTATGTCAGTTCGCCTCCAAGAGTGAGTGTGTGAGACAGGGAGATGTAATCTCCCCGAAACTTTTTACTGCGGCATTGGAGGATGTCTTTAAACTCTTGGACTGGAGAAGATTTGGCATCAACATTAATCGCGAGTACATAACTAACCTTTGATTTGCCGACGATATCGTAGTCATGGCTGAAACCCTGGAGGACCTCGGCATAATGCTCAATGATCTCAGTGGGGCTTCTAAAAAAGTGGGCCTAAACATGAACATGGATAAGACCAAAGTCATGTCGAACGCCCATGTTATACCCACTCCTGTAAAAATAGGAAGCTCCGCACTCGAAGTTGTTGACAATTATATATACCTAGGACAGTCAATCCAAACAGGTAAATCCAACTTCGAGAAAGAGATCTCTCGTCGAATCCAACTCGGCTGGGCAGCATTCGGGAGGCTACGTAATATCTTCTCGTCCCAAATACCGCAGTATTTAAAAACCAAGGTGTTCGAGCAGTGTGTGTTGCCAGTAATGAGTTACGGATCAGAGACGTGGTCGCTTACTATGGGTCTCATGAAAAAGCTTACAGTCACACAAAGGGCGATGGAGCGCGCTATGCTCGGCGTTTCCTTGCGGGATCGTATTCGAAACGATGAGATCCGCAAAAGGACCAAAGTAACCGACATAGCCTCCAGAATCGCCAAACTTAAGTGGCAGTGGGCAGGCCACATAGCTCGCAGAACGGACGGCCGTTGGGGCATTAAGGTTCTCGAGTGGCGACCGCGTGCTGGAGGACGCAGCAGAGGCCGGCCCCCCACAAGATAGACCGACGACCTGAAAAAGGTCGCGGGAAGCCGATGGATACAGGCAGCGCAGAACCGGTCGTTGTGGCGATCCTTAGTGGAGGCCTATGTCCAGCAGTGGACGCTTGAAAGGCTGGCATGATTATTAAATAATCAATGTAGGTACCTAATGTCTCATTGTATCCGAAGCGAGAATCACCTTGCCGTAACAGTCTCGACTAGCGCGGGAGGTGATAGTTTGGTTTTGAATGTATACCTACCCAACTGATTGCAAATGTTTACTTTAATTAGGTATGCAATGTTATTTAAGTATGCTTAATAAAGTTTTTATTTATTATTATTTATTTACTATTTTGCGCATTAGACACTACCGTATTCCATGATTTTCATTGAAAAATAATGATGGTATCGTCAGCGCATGCAAAGATTGCAGCTTATGACAGTTTAAGTTCACAAAGATCATTGACACAAGGAATAAAGTCGGGCCGAGTACACTACCATGTGGTTTTCCGAATTCAATGCTTGCGAGTTCATTTGTTTCATTACTGATCATGACTGCTTGATGTCCTTCATTAATTATCAATAAATACATTTATTGATAATTAATGAATGCAAATATCTATACTAATATAATAAAGAGGAAAGATTTGTATTTTTGTATGTTTGTAATGAATAAACTCAAAAACTACTGGACCGATTGCAATAATTTTTTCACCATTAGAAAGCTGCATTATTCAGAAGTAACATAGGCTATATAATATCACGCTAGGTCCTATAGTTGTGGAGCAGTAACCAAAAATGTTTTAAAAACGGGGGAAAAGTATCGTTTCTGAGGCCTTCCGTGGCGTGCGCTGAGCATATAGTTAAAGTTATACAAACCTGTGCGAAGCCGGGACGGGCCGCTAGTATTAAATAAAAACGAAATAAAAGTTGCTATTTAAACAAATAATAAGCGACATATATATTGGACAAACTGGTCGTAGTTTTTACATTCGCCATAAAGAACATACAGCGGCGATAAGAAACAAAAACCCAGAAAGGTCACAATTTGCTCAACATATTTTAGAAAATCATCAAAATTCTATTATCCACAATTTCGAAATACTACATACCTGTCAAAAAGGATTACATTTGAATATTTGGGAACAATTAGAAATAGTTAAAAATTCGACAGACAGCCTAATTAATGAACAAATCAACGTTACAAATTCACCTATCCTCAACCTATTTCGGCCATCATAATTAAAATTCAGTCCTGAAGATGCTTCGTGGAGAAGCGAAACATGTCGACGTCGTTTGACGGTTTAACTAGCGGAAGAATTTGCAATAAAGTAAATATTACATCTATATTATTATATAAATACATTTAGTAAAATAAAAATTTATTTAACTTCAGCTTACGATCAATAACTATGATAATACCTTCATATTTGATCTTACTATAATATAAGACAAGGTATTTCTAAAATCTTTAACTAAAAGACCAGGGAACCGCGCGCCACTGCACTGCTTTATTTCTTATAAGTAAGGCTGGAAACTTTGAATTGATGCTACCGCCCTCTGCCGGTCTAGAGGAGTACTTTAGCCTCTAGTGCAGTAGGACAAATTAGTTCTGTTAACTACTGTAAGAAGTTAATATAAATAATTGACATAATGATGATGATAATGAATGATCATTCCCAAAATCACACCACAATGGCCAGACATGTCTGCATAGTTTTTGTTTTGTCTGGTCATCTAGGAATGAATCCAGTGAAGGAGAGGGGAGTATCTCTAGCCATAATCCAGAAATTGTACAATCAACGGCAAGGTAATGGTATAGCCCCATGCACTCTATGCCTTTGTATTAAGGGTCAATATACTTTAAAAACGTATACTTTACCTTGCCGGTGACTGTACCTGGCATTGACATTGTGAAGGCAGAATATCAGATGTCAAATTAAAAGTCTATTGATTGATTCCAAGATAGGTGGGACCACAGAAATTGCACCCAATTCGGGTAAAGAGTAGTGCCTAATTCTGAAATATCAAGAATCAATAAAGTCTGTGTATTATCAAAGTATTAATCAACCCCATTCATGGATTTTGTAGGTTTACTTACCATCAGGTAGATACAAAGTCAGAAAGCCCCAGTAAAAAAATAAGATATGCTTTATAGGAGCATTAAAGATGCATTGTTGACATGTCCTTTCGAGTACAGAGAGGATGTATTTGATTAATGTTGAATCTGCTATGGCAATTTTCGAATTGAACGAAGCAAAGCTTTAATAGTCATTGGAGTGATATAGTCTTACATTGATTCATGTACATGTATTTACTGGTCCAATATTCATCCAATTGATAGTATTATATAAGTGTCTATTTTACTTTTCCCATTTTTGACCTCCCCCAACTTCCCAAATTTTATTATTAAAAAACATTTCTATTATAGTTGTATAATAAATTGAGTCTCCATACAAATTCATTATTCCCGTATGAAAAATAAACTGTTTTTGCCCAAATTTTTGATAAAATTTCAAAAACAAATAAGAAAATGGTTTTGTCAAAATTTAATATTTCTAGCTACAGTAATGGGTTGGGTGGTGATGAGTAAGTCATTCAGACGGCACAAGCTCAAATATTTATATAGATTTTATTATAATTTTTTTAAAAATAAATAAACAAATATTTGTCAAAGATTAATTTTACATTTTGAAATAAATAGTGCCTGAATAACCAATAGTAGTAAATGTACTACCATTGGTTATTTAGCCCGACCAAAGTCCTACATCTTAAAAAATCATCTCCATTTCTATATCGGATTTAGATACATAATGTTAAAAAATAAAATACTATGTTAAAAGTATATATAATTTTTGAGTAAATTAGACATGGTGGACGAGATGGTAAGACCTTAGACTTAAAGACACCTAGGTCCCTGTAACACTATAGTGCCTTGGAGAGCACATTCAGCTGTCGGTCCCAGTTTCAATATACCAACTTGTAAAACTGTTTATAGATAGGTTATTGAGTCTATCAAAACATAGCAAAGAGCTAGCCACTTGTTTGGTGTAGACTCATACCATTGGCTACAACGAGGTGGAATTAAAAATCCCGTGGTTCTTGCTTTGCTTCTACATATATGTCCACAATGAGACAACACAAACATACACATCACATATCTATGTATAAACTTCATACAATTTTTTAATACTATTTATGATTAAAATCATCATAGAAAAAAACAAATTAATTAGGTTTCATTGCTTTACTTATATATTTTTATTTAAATATTTAGTTTTTATTATTATTATTAAGTTTTTTAAAAATATGCATGCTATGTTAAATCATGTATTATAATTTTTCAAGTTTATCAGAAATATATTTACATCATCAAGTCAAACTTTGATCTCACAAATGAATGGTTTTAAAACTCAATAAACATTATGCAGTGGAAGTTGGTGCAGGAGGAATTCCATCAAAGTCATCATCTTGGCCTTACATGATCGGCCACCGGAACTTTTACAGTCGTGTTTTCAAGATTTGCTATCAGGCTCATATAGGATTTGGTTGAGTAGAGAGAGTAGTGAACACAGTGAAGGGGAGAGTTGCTTTGGCAAAGGCCTTTAACCCTACTTGGTGGTCTTAAGTCCGGGGATGCTGCAGTTTATTTCTCTGCATTCCACCCATGCGATGGACCCGGTACCTGCACTAAGCATTCTTAGCTACGAGGGCTGTATGATAAGTACCCATGTTAGCCACGAAAACACATTTAAAAATCAAATTAAAAAAATCTCAATATAGTCTCCTTACAGCTAGATACATTTAGTCCAGCAATATTCTTCAACCCATCCAAAAAATATGATTTATCAAACTCCGCAAAATAGTCCTCTGTTTTGGTGATGACTTCCTTGTTTGTCGGAAACGCTTCCCGCCAAGCCATTTTTTTATATTTGGAAACAAAAAGAAATCGCAAGGGGCCTGGAGAATAGGGTGGGTGAGGCAGCAATTCGTAGCGTAATTCGACAAGTTTTGCTGTGGTGATGCGGACGAGAGAGCCGGTGCGTTGTCGTGGTGAAAAGGACTTTTTTTTTCGCTAAGTGGGGCCGTTTTTTTATTAATTCAGCATTGAATCGGTCCAATAAATCAGCATAATACTGCCCCGTGATTGTCCTTCCTTTCTCCAAATATAGCTTTCTCATGCCCAATTTTTCTTATAGGATATTTTGTATGCATTCAATTGAGATGTGTACAATGTCACCAATTTCCCTGACCTTCATCCGACGATTTGCTAACACGATATCATGGATTTTATTAACCATATCCCCGTAGTCACCTCAATCGGACGGCTTGGGCGCTCTTCATCAAAAACGGATGTTTACATCCACGATTAAATTCATTAAATCAATATCTGATGGTAGTCATTAAAGGTGCATGTTCCATAAAAACGGCATGTAACTTCACTTTTATTTCCTCACACGTCTTCCATCCAAAAAAAGAAATCGAATCACTGATCGATATTGCTCTTTCTCCATGATTGCAAATAAATACGAACTTGATTGATGACTTTCAAACGGCTGTCAAAACAAAACTCGCTAAATCTGACTGAAATTTTGACAGTCATCATTGCAAAGATGGCACTACATGATAGACATTTTGCGTCACTGGTGCCATCTGTTGGTAAACACGGGTACTTATCATACAGCCCTCGTATCTTGGATAACTAATCGCCACTATTTTGGGAGCAACAATATCGGATTTTCTTGTGCAACAAATTGTGTATATTTATATGTATATTATATATCACATAAACACAAGCACATACATGAACTTATAATACTTAGATTCACACACATTAATAGGTACACACCCACGAATAGGCACACCCACACAAATAATTAACACACACTCATGCACACACACTCATGCACACACATATAGACATATAAAACGCACTTATATAAATTTTGACCTTTAAGTAGGTACCTTTAATTATTTTTTTTGTAAATTTTTAATCTGTTAATAGAAGTGCAGGGAGGATGTCTCGGCACCACACCCTTAATGACATTGTGCGTCGAGCTCTTGTTTCAGCAAACTTCCCCAGCATTTTAGAACCCAATGGTTTAAGTAGATTGGATGGGAAGCGACCTGATGGTTTGACACTGGTGCCGTGGCAGAGAGGACGTAGCCTCATATGGGACGACTGTGTCGATACATTTACAGTCTTGCGTGGACTCATCTGGGGAGGCTGCTGAAACAGCAGCTAAAGCAAAAAATACAAAATATTCAAATTTAAAGACTGAATATTCATTTGTCCCATTTGCTGTGGAGACCACTGGTGTTTGGGGATCTGAGGCCAAGATCTTTGTGAATAAACTCTGTGCTCTCCTAAATGAGGCTACTGGCGATCCTTGGTCTGGATACTATTTCAGGCAACGCATATCACAATCAATTTGGACATAGTGGACATGTAGTAGGTATTTAAACTTTATTTACTTTAAGTATTTTATTATATTTATTTACTTAATAAGTTCTTTTTCTTTTTAGGTTATTTAGTTTTTCTTTTATTGATTGTATGTTATCTGTTAAAGAAATAAATATTTTCATTTCATATTTTTATCTTAAATAAATGAATTACATAATATTTATTGTCAACTAGCTGGTGCCCGCAACTTCGTAAGCATGTTTATTTAAAAAAAAAAAAACTTTGGCTATGACGAGGTGGAATTATAAACCCCTCTGCTGGGTACCCTGAGGCCGTCTAGGCGATTTATATAAAACGCACATATATAAATTTTATTTATATATATATAATTTTAAATATAATTACCTAAAGGAATTTTGTAATATCAACATTGGCTATTACTGTACCAATTATGTATTATTTTTTCTAGTTACGAAAGATAGGGGTTGTCTTACGCGAGTATCCTTATACTTAATAGGTGACCTCTACCTTTTATTATTTTTAAGTAAATTTTTAATCTGTTAAAGAAATAAATATTTTTATTTCATATTTTAATTTTAAATAAATGAATTACATATTATTTACTGTCAACTAGCTGGTGCCCGCAACTTTGTAAGCGTGTTTATTTTAAAACAAAATATAACTTTGGCTACAACGAGGTGGGATTATAAACCCCTCCGTTGGGTGCCCTGAGGCCGTCTAGGTGGTCTATAGATAAGCAACAATCGCTGATGCGTCTACATCACTGTATAACTTGTTTTCTATTCACTTTTAAATTGTCTAATCTATTTTTAAATATGTTCACATTTTCGGCATTTTTCACACTATGCGTTAAACTGTTTCATTGATTCACTACATGGTTTGTTAAAAATTTTTTGAAAGGAATTGAATGGCTGTTTCTCTAGTAGGTATACTGAGACTATCAATTAAACATAATCTCCGTGGCACTATAGTGGTGTGCTCAAACAAATATACTGTTTAATGTGTTCAATTAAACTATCTAAATCAATAATAAATTAACAATCAGCATCAACACTATAAAAGTTATACATATACTTATATACCTATTATAGGTATATAAGCCATATGCTTAAAAGTATTAGCATTCCATGTCATAACCATTGTATATAAAGGATTTTGTTATTATGACTATCTAGCATTACCTTTACAAAAAACTGAATATAGCTACTGTTAACCATTTTACACTATACTCCCTGTTTTATTAATGCATCATTATGCCGCTTTTATGGGAGCGACAAATGCTTTAAAATAGTAATGTATTGACGGACCATATTCATGGACTTTGTAGATCTGCTGTACCATCACAATAATGACATGCTCCAATATATATTTTATTGGCAAAATGCAGTAAGTTCGGGTGTATAGTATTAGTCCGCTAGTTTAGATAGCTGGGCTTCCTGCAACTGGCATGCCCGCAATGTTAATCTGTACTTTGGAGGTCTGAACTCGTGGTTCTACTATGCTTTTCGATGCTGTTTTTAGCACATACTCAACTCGAACAACTCGAATTTTAAAATAGTTTACATAAATCGAACAATATTTAAATGTATTGGGAAGATATGAGTTAAGAGTCTTATTTAACAATTTTATTCAAATAAAACATATACCTACTTAAAACAAAGTTGAACACTGAAAGAAAATGAAAAGTTTACGTAAAAAAAATGAAAGTTTTAGTTTTAATGCGCAGAAAGTCAGTCAGTCAAAAAAAAAACAATTGTATAAAAAAACTCAATCACGAGATTTCTGTTACACGCAAACAATCTTGCAAGGAAAAGTGACACTCACCTAGACATTGTGCAATTTGTTACAGCACTAAAGTTGTATGAGAAAATAGTAAATAACACTTTATATAACTTGTAAAATTAAATAAATATTTTTTAAATTTTAAATTTGCGTAAAAAACAGTTCGAAATAACTTTCGTATTTTTTGATAAAGTTTTCCATGATAACAACGTCAGTCAAACATTTTGACAACTGTAACTGCCACACAGAGCCCACAGATTATAATGAAAACTTAAACTGACCAATCACAATGCTTTTGAATAGGCATGTGCCATCGCGATTGATTGATAGTTTTAGATATAACATTTTCAAACGAACGATCTGATCATTGTTTTGGTAAGTCACTATGTGATGTGATCGTTTCTACAAATAAAAATATATGGGAATATCACTTATATTTATTCGGTCATATAATCTATCATATAATTTCGGTAATATAAAAATGCCGCCAGCTTTGGGCATTTTTTAGCCAAACCAATATAATTCAGGATTGGTACATCGTCAGTTTGAACATGTTTAAAGTATAATACTGGATTATGTTTTAAACGTAAGTAAACATCTTAAAATAAAGCACTCGCTTTTGTATCATATCCTAACTAGCGGCTTCGTTATATTAGAGATTTGTTAAGAAAAAAGTGAATCGACATACGCGTCGAAATATTTCCCTTTGGAACCATCACCTATAACAACCATCTATACCAACCGGATTTCGAGACATTGGTATGGATGTCTATAAACATCGACCTGTGTGAGTACTAGAGAAGTGACATAATATGTTAACTTTAAAAAATCTCTCAATTTAACTATATAATATAAATAATGATAATGCCATAGTAGGTAATTTTTCAGTACCGCTTCAAAATAATTAGCCTAAAATAACTTAAGTATATAAAATACTTTATAAAATAAAGTTTATTGATGAATTTTGTGTATTATATGTTAATGTATAATTTGTGTAACAATATTATTAAAAATTAATTTTGATTTATGTTTACATATTTTTCAGAATAATATTTAAAATAGTGCCTTTTTTTCTACATATAAATATGAACACTGGCAACCCGGTAATTTACGATTAAATTAAGCGCATAAATGAAACAATGTAGTACGTTTATTTGCACACCTAATGCTTTTTTTTCTTTATTGATTATGTATTGGATTTTATCATTATTACAAAAGATCGAAATACAAAAGACCAGTTTCTAAAATTTAAGTGATTGTCGCATCTCTAAATTCACTTTATTAGGTTATGTTTCACAACGAATAAAATTCATCAAATTCATGTCTTATATAATGTGCCACAGCGATGATTTTAATTTGGTTCATAGAGACCTTTGCCTTCTCTATATTTAAGAAAACCGAACAAAACAAAAAGGCATTGTTTTTAATATTTAAATCTCAGATTAATCATTAAAATTTAGGTTAAGCATGGATTTTTTGCTTATATAGACCGCAAGGCCACTGATATATACATAATATATTATATAGATACTCGTAGTCGTAAGTAAAAGACAATTTTCGTGTTTATCTATACTAAGCACAGACTAAATAGGGATACTACGTATACCTATTTAGCCTGTGCTATATAGACCAGGGGCCTTATTCCGAGTTTGCAACCGCTAATCATGACAAGACGTTGCAAAAACTATAAATATGGAAATATAAGTTCTATTACAATGGGTATATAGTATGTATTAGGTTGGCTATAATAATGCCGCCATCTTGTAATACACGAATTCTTCGCAAGTTTGAACATGTGTAGAGCATTGGAATTTCAACTCTATAATTAAAGGATAGAACTTATATTTCAATACCTGTACTTTACGCAAAATACGTGACGGTGAACGTGTCAAAACTCGGAATAAAGCCCCTGGGAATCCTGGTGACGTTCAAAACATGTCATTATTATTTTATTTAAATTTGCTACTACTTTCTTTACTTAAACTAAGTATTTGGAGCAATTTTTTAAATAAACTATTATATTAAACCATAAAAATATTTTTCCAAAATTTTCAGAAATTTTATCACCCTTCATTTTATTACGTAGGTACTATAACATCTTGTTATTCGCATTGTTTTTAAAACTTTAGAAACAAACACAAAATAAATGAATTAAATATATTTATTGTGTCGCCTACTAATATTATAGGTATTCGATTATATTAATTCAATGTCAAGTCAAATGGTCAAGATCTTATTTTTCTGTGCCCAAGAGTGATTTACAAATCACTTTCAAAAAACATACTAGTTACGAAACAAGAATGTTGTGAACATTCTTGTTTGCGTTCACAATTAGTAAAAATATTCTATAATTTAAATATTTTTATAATTCCTTTGCCATAAATAGTTAAAATAGTATCTAAAGTAAAATTACAATAAAACCTATCATTTTTGATAAAATGGTATGGATATTTGAGAAAATATAACAAAACGCGCTGCATTAAACTGAACGCAATACCTACGTCAGAATGAGTCTCATTTTAGTTTATAAAAAAACTACTAGATGGCGCTATAAACTCCTTAAATTACTTGAATCAAAATCAAATCTTAGAATGACTCAATCCGCGTAATTTATAATAGGTAGGTATCACCAGTGAGATTGCCAATTCCGTTATGTGCACATAACGGAATTGGCAATCTCACTGGTAATACCTATTATTATTCTTTTCAGTAGGAACAAAAAACCGATTTATGAATTAATTGCCCAAATTAAATATATTTTTAAAAATTGTTAAAAATATAAAGAAATATGTTTGTTGATAATAACTAAGGATTCATGAATTGCAAATGAATATATTGATATATATATATTTCTATTTTTTGTGCATACATGGGTATTGATTTTGCTTATTACTAACATTGTATAAGTTATGCACATAGGAATATTAATTTATATTTATGTACCTAAGGATTATTAGTGTTAACTAAGTGTCTCTTTAATATTTTATTTTAAAAAAGAAATATCATCACGGGTGCCTTACCTCAGGGCACCCAGCGGAGGGGTTTTAATCCCACCGATGGTATGAGTCTACACCGAACAAATGGCTAGCTCGACGCGATGTTTGGATAGTCTCAATAACCCATCTAACAGTTTCACAAGTTGGTATAGTGAAACCGGGACCGACAGCTTAGCGTGCTCTCCGAGGCACTATAGTGGTGTTGTCAAACAAATGTACATAAATTTTGAATTTAAAAACTTTAAAAACTCTGTGATTGGTACACACATATTTTATTAGGTAATTATTATATTTATGATTTTTATTGTAAAATTACCATTAATGTAACTGGCCGCAAACTCCAAATCTCTACAAACGTTTGGCACATGGGCGTAGCCAGAATGTAATATGGGGTTTAAGCCTCGTAATATTTTTATTAGTGAACAAAAAAAAGACGTCAAAACAAACACATTTTAAGCCTCGTAAATAAAAAAAATAAACCACACAGTCATCAAAGTATCACCCGCTGTCGTGTGAGTTTTCTAACTATTACTTTGCGTTTGAGTTAACTAAAATTTGTATGGGAAATGGTTAAGCGCTCCAACCGGAAATTTTGAGAACTAAAAATGCCTGCCTGCATGTGATTGGTCAAAATGTTAACGCAGTAGTATAGTTAACGCGAAAGTATACGTTCCCGTCCTACAAACACTGAACATACGCTGTCTGTCTGTCTACTCTCCACAATATCTATTTCCAAACATTTCGGGGGGGGGGGGGGGGGGGGGCGTTTGAAGATTTGACAGTATAATAGTTACAATTACCTATTAGGTGGGTTATAAATTTATGTACATTTGTCTGACAACACCACTATTGTGCCTCGGAGAGCACGTTAAGCTGTCGGTCCCAGTTTCACTATACCAACTTGTGAAACTGTTTGAGGTGGGTTATTGAGTCTATTCAAAACATTGCGACGAGCTAGCCACTTGTACGGTGTAGACTCAAACCATCGGCTACGACGAGGTGGGGTTAAAAACCCCTCCGCTGGGTACACTGGGATCGTCCAGGCGGTCTCGGGCGCCATAAGGCCATCCGTGATGATATCTAAAGTGGGAGCGATCAATATTGTTTAAGAACAATTATTGATTGATCCCATTCATGGACATTGTAGGTCTGCTCACCACCAGGTACATACAAATTCACATATCGTGCTAGGGTCACAAACTAATTACATTATGTGTACCAAAAGCAACGATATAATACATATTATATTTTATGAAACCCAGTACTAATATTTTTTTGCCATAGGTGGAAATCGTACCCACGACTCAAAACTTAAAATAGACTCGAATGTAAATACGTATTCTCTCCGCCAATTTCGTAACCTTATCATTTAGCCGACATAGTAGGTACGAGCGATCAATATTGTTAAACAACAATGTATTGATCGACCCCATTCATGAACTTTGTAGGTCTGCTTACTATCAGGTAGATACAAATTCACATGCCGTGATCCAATAAATATATATATCCGGACATTTTGGTAACGTCTTCATTTGACCAGTTGCTAATTTTTCATGAAGCACAACATATTACTACGACAATATGTCTATTCGTCACCATATAGACAAGAAAGATTGAGCTCGTAGTTTTCTATTTAATCTGTGAGACTGAGCGTGTGGACGCGTCGCCAGCGCTAGCGGCAAAATTCCTTTTGATTTGTAACAAAAAACCGACACTCTGTCCGCTTGCAAATCTACGCAAGCCAAGCCAAATCTCTATCCACACGTTCGAATTTGTGACAGCTTTTTGAAGTTTGCCAAGCGTTTGGACGCGGCAATTGAACAATCGCTTGTATTATAAACTATTTATGAGATTGATTGCGGTTTTGATATTTTTATTGAGTTATGTTATATGTTTTTTTTTTGTATTGCCCTTAGAATATTCCTTTTGATAAATGATTTATAATACAAGTGTTTATTGCTGTGGTTTTATTTATAAAAACATAACTTACAAAACAGAAGAAATAATAGTACAAGTACCATAATAAGGTATTTGGGGAGGCCTTTAAAGACATTTTGTTAACACCTATGATATAGATGTGGCCATTGGGCTCATGCTCAATGACCGGTTGATGGTTCACCCCAGGTAATTTATGGAGTCGGCCCATTCGATCTCCTGTCCCCAGAGTTTCAAGGTTGGAGGGCGGCGGCGGCGGCGGGTGACTAGTAGGTTAGATGTATTTGCAACGTTGGCGCGAACAGCGGCAGTACTACGTCATCCTCTCTGCAGCGTAATTGGCCGGTGAGGGGCGGGATGTCGTTGGTGAAAAGTGCGTATTGTGCGTGTGAAAAGCAGCTTCCCTGGGGGACTCCTGCGTAAATGGGGTGTTCTACTCAGACCTTCCCCTTCACGGTTACGTGAAAATCGCGGTTGTATAGAAAGGAGGCTAGGCTAAAATGTAGGCATGGGGGGCACCTTAGATCAGTGATTTGAGGGGGGCACAGCCGAGTCGAGGAGCTTATATACGAGGCCTGAGTGCCAGACACAGCAAAGGCCTTTTCGATGTCAAGGAAAACCCCGACCGTTGATCGGCATGCGTTTAAACTCGCTCGTCATCAGCACCCGGACGGCTGCTGCATAACATAGTTGGAGCGTAGTGTGTCCCTCGCGGAAGCTAAATTGCTCGGGTCGGATTTCAACGTAGCCCTTCAGCCTCTGAAGGAACAGTCGTTCAAACAACTTAGCCGCATACGTGTGAGGAAGCAGGGTTACCGGGCCGGTAGCTGCTTGGCAAACGCTTGTCCTTGCCGGGCTTCGGCAACATACTGACCTTTCCATGTTTCCAAACGCTGAGAAAGTATCCTGTTCGAAGCCCCCCTTTACAGAGCTTGGTGAAGGCCACTATGAATTTACGGGAAAGCTGCCGCAGTTGGTGTTTGGTGATGCCATCTGGCCCCAAGGCCTTTTTAGACTTCAGGCGGAGTACGGCGTGTTCCACCTCGGTCAGGGAAATAAAACAGTGGCCTGGGAGGAGACCACTAAGGAATTGGAGCTCTGTCCGCACTATTTGACCGTTGAACTGCGGGTCAGTAGCGGGGTGAATGCATGAATTGCCCACTCAGGTGCTTGCCCAGGATGTCGGCTCGATCCTGGGGGGCGTAATGTTTTATGCCCGCTTCATCGACCAGCGGGTAGTGGGATGATTCAGGCGAGCCTCCTGGTGAGGAGATACAGAGCTCCTAGGGCACTGTCCCTGGTTCGAATCCCGGTATTTACCAATGAGTTTTTAATTAAAAAATGTATGTACATTTGTTTGACAACACCTATAGTGCCTCGGAGAGCACGTTAAGCTGTCGGTCCCGGTTTCACTATACCAACTTGTGAAACTGTTTATAGATGGATTATTGAGTCTATTCAAAAACATCGCGACAAGCTAGCCACTTGTTCGGTGTATACTCATACCATCGGCTACAACGAAGTGGGATTAAAAACCCTTTCGCTGGGTACCCTGCGGCCGACTAGGCGATCTCGGGCGCCGTAAGGAACCCGTGATGATACGTATGTATGTATGACAAAAATCGCGACATTTTTCAACTTTTTTCTTAACTGACTGACATAGGTTATGACCACAGATTAGCGTCCATAGACTATTATCAAAATCGAACAATTACCTTAAATAAAATACATTATAAACCAAGATTACAAGTTTTCGCTAAATAAATTGTTGCTTTTCATTTATTTGGTATCGTGTTTTTATTTCCCCACTTAGTTTTTATTTTTATCTTGTTACACTATAACACGTTTATACTATTTTTTGAAATTTCAATAGGAGACCGTAGGGTAGGGCATATAATTTAACTGGTTAATGGATGAAAAGTATTTTATATTCAATTAAATATGTCAATAAATATATTGCAAATGGGTTGTCAAAAAAAATTTCACTGGTTTGGTTAATAGACAAATTCTATATCAATCGAAAGAATGAATCCCATAGAATATGCAAACGTTAGGTTGACTTTTTTTTCCCGCCACATATTTTGGGTAGGCAGGTACAAACAGGTAAATTGATACTAGTAACTTGCACCAGTCTGGTAAATTAAAATGAAGATTATTTAATTACGAATACGGTGGTATAGGGTTGCCTGCAAAAAATCAGTCCTGAATTGCGGTTGTCGAGTTTTAAAAAGTGAAATACAGCTGCGAGTGAATACGTGCGACAGAGAGGTCCAAGGTACTAGGTACTTAGTAGTAAGTACGTCGATCATAAAACAATTTTATTTTAGGATGTGTGGTGCATAGGTATTTTAACCTAAGAAGATACGGAAGCCATAAGGCACACTATGAAACTAAACATTACTTTTCGGTGTATAGGCACAAAAGAAATAATCTTATCTTATTGGTTTTGGGGTTGACATCAGTCAAAAACACTTCGACCCTTTGGGATCTTTTGTGTGTTCCCCATTTCTCATCCACAAACCTCAGTATCGTCCCAAAATATGTTGTTGACGTATTTAAGGACATCACTAAGGTCAGTTAGCCTGTAGCTTTCTGGATCCGGATAAGCCTGTCCTAGGTATTTGAATCTTTGGATGGCCCTAGCGTCATAGTCGCACAGTAGGTGCCGCATAGATTCGGGCTCCTTACCACAGAATCTGCATGTGGGATCATCTCTTACACAGCCGTGTTACAGGACACCATGCAACCAACAAACACCTCTATACTATAGGAGTATAGAGGTGTTTGTTGGTTGTATAGTGTCCTGAGAACACGTTACTCCCCAGTAGCCTTATTTGACTTCTGTTGAATTTCCATATCTTATCCAGGCCTATTGCCTTCATACCAATGAATTTCTTGGAATATATTAGGCCTTGCTGCGTTTACCACCATCTTGTGTGTTTGTCCTCAGCAAACTTTTTTAATGCATTAATTATTGTTATGTTGGGTATGCCTATGAATGGTTCAGGTCCAATTAAGGGAGTTTCTGAACCCATTTTAGCCAGTTGGTCTTCCCTTTCATTGCCTTCGATACCCATATGTCCCGGAACCCAGACCAGTCTTACCCTGTTGTTCCTGCCGATTTTATTCAACAGTTTAACACATTCCAAAACCAGCCCAGATTTGGTCTCATACGAGCTCAGAACTTTAAGTGCTGCTTGGCTGTCGGTGAGAATATTTATGTTTTCTCCATGTGATCCCATGTCGAGGATCTTCTTTGCAGATACTATTATCGCATACCGTTCTGCTTGGAAAACTGTAGGGTAATGTCCCATGCTTACATGAATATCATGACCATTAGTATGTATTCCTGCACCCGTTCCTGGCTGCATCTTTGATCCATCAGTATACCTGTTTTGACATTTACCAAATTGGTTTAGAACCATTTTCCCATTGGTCCCGTGACGGGAAATATGTTTTGTAGTTCCTTTTAAAGATTCGAATAGTCGAAATGTTGTCAGCGCACATTTCAACAATCCTATCGAGATTGTTGTCAGTTTCCATCCTAGTGTGAATAGTTTAGGGCATATTTGGATAGCACTCTTTATTATTCCGTAGTCAGTAAAGTGATTTCCTTGCCTCCATTTCTATTATCACGTGTAAAGGTTTAAGATTTAATAGTACCTCCATAGCTGCCGTAGGTGTTGTTTTAAAGGCACCTGATATAAACATACATGCCAATCGTTGTAACTTCGCTAGGTTCCTTTTTACAGGTATCAAGCTTAGTCCGTGGCCACCGCACAATACTTCCATATGTTAGTATTGGCGTTACCATGGTATTGTATATCCACTTCATTACTGTTGGTTTTAGTCCCCATGTTTTGCCATATGCCGATCGACACATAGCAAATACCCTTATTGCCCTTTTTATTAACATGTCAACATGTAGTTTCCATGTGAGGCTTTTATCTAGAGTAAGACCGAGATATTTTACGTTAGTGGACCATTGTAGTTTAGACCCGTATAACTTTAAAGAGATCAGTCCCGTTAGGTCTCTTTTCCTTGTGACCAGCAATGCTGAAGTTTTGCTCGGGTTTATTGATAGATGTTGAGAGTTACACCATTCTTCAACAGTTCCCAGAGCCTTTCGTGCTACACTTATTGTTGTGCCTACAAATTTGTAAACGGCAAATTTGGCATATAACAAAGGAGAAAGTACTCCACCCTGACATCCTTTGGTTGTAGTTATAATCATTTCCTCTCCGAGTAATTGTGACATAACGATTCTACTCCTGAGCATATTTTGTATCCATCTACAAATGGTTAGTTCTATGCCATGGTGTTTTGAGGCACTGTCAATGCCTTCAAAAGTTGTGCGATCAAATGCTCTTTCCATGTCTAAGAATATGCCCACGCATACCTCCTTGTTCTCTAAGGCCATCTCGACTTTTTGAACGACATGATGAAGCGCAGTTTCAGTTGACTTTCCTTGTTGATAGGCACACTGAAGTCTGTGAAGAGGTGTCCTTGTTAGTGGGCCCTCCCTAATGTATCTATCCAGTATTTTTTCTAATATCTTTAATAAGAAAGATGATAGACTAATTAGTCTAAACGACTTGGGTTCTTCGTAGGTTACTTTACCTGGCTTCGGTATGAATACTACCTTAACCATCCTCCACTGCTTTGGTGTGTAACCAAATGTAATAGATGCTTTGAAGAGTCTGCTAATGTAGGAGTTTAGTATTGGCAGCCCCCTTTGTAGTAAAATAGCATATATTTCATCAGAATCCGGAGATTTATAAGGTTGGAAATTGCTCAGGGCCCATTTGATTTTATGTTCATCTACTACTTTTTTCGTAGTTTCCCAGTCTTGTTTAGTGGTATGTACTCTGGTCGTTGACAGTATTTAAGTTGTCTACCTTGTTGTTTGTGATAATCGATCCTGGGAAGTGTGTTTTAAATATAATTTCTAACGTACCTTCCCAGTCTCCATTAGCTTACCGTTTTCGTCTTTTACCATCATAAGTGGATTGGCTTTCGTAGTAGCCATTGCCTTTGTCAGTCTCGTGTTGCCGGTTTAGGGATCTTGTGTACTTGTAGGTTTAGTAGTGAAACTCTTGGTTGGTAGTGTCTGAATGAATTTACTTATTTATTTTCCGCATTTATATATGATTTTATAAAAGGAAATTATTAAAAACAAATGTAAACAAAACATAATAATTTAAAATAGTTTTCCAATAAGAAACGTCCCCGCCTTAATGCCGATGACGTAGCCTCCCCTCTGCAGTACTCGATGGCGCGGGTGTCGCATATAGTCGAGCACGGCGTGTGCGCGCGCTCTTTTACCGAGCGGCCGTCGAAACGAGAGGAGCCATGTGATGCTGTGTGCAGCTGTGAACGCCAACTACGCTGCGGGTGAATCGGCGGCTGTCGGGGCGATCGAGCGGTCTCAAAACGACACGGCGACGCTGAATCCTCAACTTGGTGCACGGCGCTACCACATCAATCACGAGATGGATCTTCTTTGCGAGAGAAAATTATGAACTACCTACACAATAATTTTATGTTCTTTTGAGAACATTTACGAATAACCGTCCTTTTCAGGACGTTCAATTGTTTCTTAACTGTTGCGGAACTCGTCCTTTTCAGGACGTTCACTTATTTCTTTACTGTTGCGGAACTCGTCCTTTTCAGGACGTTCACTTGTTTCTTTCACTTTGTCAGTTGTGCTGCTACAGTGCTCCCCCTCAAGCGAAGCGTACCGGCAGTTTGCTTATGCGTCCAGATCTGGTAACCGTGGTACTTGATTTTAAGATAGATGCTGGTTCCGTTGGTCTGCTTGTTCTGTCTGTGTTGTTACTTGAAGAATGATTGATGTTGCTTGAAGAGTGAGCGCTGCTGCTGGATGCAGACTGGTAGTTGTTGACGATGTACGCAGGTTTGAGACGGTCGATAGAAATAGTTGCTTTGCGTGTGGGTAATTGCAGAATGAAAGTTTTGTCATTCCGTTTGATCACTGCGTACGGGCCTTCATAGGGTTGTTGCAATGGTTTTTTTACGGCATCGTTTCTTAAAAATACTTGTTCACATGTATGTAAGGCTGGGTGCACAAATATTGGCAGATTGTTCTCGTGTGATTGTGCTTGTGCCTGAGATGGTTTGAGTGCGTTTATGGTGTTCCGTAATTGACTGACGTAATTGTGGTCCATATCTCGTTCAGGTTGTTGTATAGCGAAGAAATCACCAGGCAGCCGAAGGTTATGGCTGTATGTTATTTCTGCCGCACTGACGTCGGTATCGGATCGTACGGCAGCTCGTAGTCCGAATAAAACCGTGGGCAGTTCGGTAATCCATTCTGTTCTTTCCGATAGTTTGGTTTTCAATGCAGTCTTAAGCGTTCTGTGCCATCGCTCGACCATGCCGTTTGCTTGTGGATGATAAGGTGTCGTACGAGTCTTGTTGATCCCCATGGTGTTCATTAGTTTGGCAAATAGTTCACTTTCGAATTGAAGACCTTGATCACTAGTCAGCGTTTCTGGGCAACCGAAACGAGTGATCCAATTTTCATATACAACTTTTGCGACGGTTTCGGCTGTGATATCTTCGGTAGGTATCGCTTCTGGCCACCTTGTTAGTCGATCGATGATTGTAATCAAGTAACGATGACCTTGAGATGATGTAGGAAGTGGCCCGACGATATCGATGTGAATGTGATGAAATCGATCAGCAGGTGGGAATGACATTAGGGAGCTCCTCGTGTGACGCTGTATCTTGCATTCTTGACATCGAACACATTGTTTAGCCCAATTTCCAACGTCAATGTTCATTGAAGGCCAGAAATAATTCTGTGACATTAGCTTTCGACTTGATCTGACTCCTGGATGACTGATATTATGCACGGCGTCGAATGCTGTTCGTCTGAATGATTCTGGTAGGTATGGTCGCAAATTGGACGATGATGTTTCGCCAATTCAGTAAATTTGTGTTGCTGATTGCGGCAGTGTTACTTTCTTCAAAGTTATATTGCTTCGTTGTGCCAGCTCTTGTATGGTTCTGTTTCTTTCTTGCTCATGTGCTATTTGCACAAAATCTAGCATAGATGGGCAAAAAATACTTTCGATGCGACTTAGGGCGTCGGCAACGACGTTGTTTTTGCCGCTGATGTGACGAATGTCTGTTGTGAATTCGCTGATAAACATCAATAGTCTTGCGCGCCGCGGTGTTTCTGTGACTGATGGTGGCTTTTGGAGAATGTAAGTGAGTGGTTTGTGATCTGTGAACACGATGACGTCACGTCCTTCGATTATTTTTCTGAAGTGGATGATTGGATGATATATTGAAAGTAGCTCTCGATCGAACGTGCTGTAGTTTCGTTGGGCATCATTGAACTTCTTGGAAAAATAGCCTAGTGGTTGCCATTCTTCTTTCACAAATTGATGAAGTGCGGCTCCAGCAGAATTGTCTGACGCGTCACAGAAAATTGCTAATACAGCTTTATGTGATGGATGAGCGAGCAGAGTTGCCTTTGATATGCTAGCTTTGCAGGCTTCGAATGCTTCATTAGATTCACTGTTCCATTTAATGACGGTCTTGTCTTTCTTCTTGGCGTTGTGTATGTAGGCATTAAGTGGCGCTTGTAATGCAGCCGCTTTCGGGACGTGTTCTCGATAAAAGTTGATCATGCCGAGAAAACGTCTTAAATCTTCTACAGTTTTTGGTTTCGGATATTCTGTGATAACTTTGACTTTTTCTTCTGGAGCTCTCCGTTCTTTTTTAACACGATGTGTAGGGGTGATGCCCATGGACTCTTGCTAGGTCGACATAATCCTTGCTGGATCATGTTTTCGAACTCTTTCCTGACTTGTTCATAGCGATGTGGTGGTACCGGACGTGCTCGACAATAAAGTGGAGGTCCAGTTGTTTCGATGAAATGTTTGACTTCGTGCTTAGAGCTCAGCTGCATCGAAGTTAATCTTGTGATTCCAGGAAATTCTGCCAATACGTCATGATAAGACTTCCCCATGTCAATACTGCGGATTGTAGGTATGTCGGAAGGTTGAACGAAAGTGGCCTTCGATGAAAGGTTTGTTGTCCCATCAATCAATTTTTTATTCCTGACGTCGACTATGAGCTGATGATGTTTGAGGAAATCCGCACCTAGAATTGGTTTGGATACGGCTGCGACGATAAACTTCCATTTGAATCTTCGGCGCAGGTTGAGGTCCAATTCTAGTGTATTTTCTCCATATGTTGGGATGATTGTGTTGTTGGCGGCAGGATAATGGTTGGGTTTGCATGCCTTTTCTTCTTGGTATGATGGATATATTTGCACCCGTGTCTACCAAGAATACTAATTTGGTTTAACTTGTCGTTAATAAATAGGCGGTGTGATGCTTCGGAGACGCCAAGTTCTGCCACGTTTAGCGTCCTATCCAGTTTCCCGACAATTTTTCCTGGGGTTTCTTGAAAGAACACGGCGGTGTGCATTTGACTGCTTTCGTTCCAAATCGCTGGTGATAGTAGCAATACGGTAATGGCGAGCCGTACCGGAAACGCGATGGTGATTGCGAGTTTTGTCGTGCACGAGATCTTGAGTTGCAACGGGAACAATGTTTTGTGTTTTCGACTGTGGTTGGCCGATTATCGTACTGAGGTCTTGATTTGAGTTCGGCGATCTCCATTGTCAATTTTTTTAACTGGCTCGTGATGTTCAATGTCTCCTCTATTTGCGATCCTGGCAGTGAAGTGGCTATTGTAGACACCTGCGAGCAGCTTGTCTCTGCTATTGTGTCAGCTAGCAGAGAGATTTCGTCGAGCTTAGTGTCTGGGTTTATTGATTTACTGACGGCGAGTACTGATCTTATGTGAGCTGGAAGGTAATTGCTCCACATAAGTCGCAGGGTTGCGTCAGGGATTTCTCCCGTGCTAAATTTTTCATTCTACGTAGGAGTTGCGACGGCTTTTGTGTCCCTAACTCCATCTCTGATAGTAGTTTTTGAAATTGTCTATTATCTGACTCTTCATATGTGGTTATGAGGCGCTTCTTTATAACTTCATACTGCTCGGCTTTGGGCGGGTTGTACAGCAAATCTGCTATTTGCTCGATGTCTTGCTTTTCGAGCTTGGCGACGACCATCTAAGCTAGTTGCGTCTGGCTTTTCTTGAGTTCGCTTGTTGCTGCCTCGAAACTGATGAACCATAGACGAGGTTTATCTCTCCAGAATGGTGGTATCCGCATTGAGAGCGAAATTGCAGAGACTTCTACTTCTTGGTTTTCTTCCGTCATTTTTCAGCAGGGCTTGTTTGTTCTTCGGGGTCACCACTTTAGGGATCTTGTGTACTTGTAGGTTTAGTAGTGAAACTCTTGGTTGGTAGTGACTGAATGAATTTACTTATTTATTTTCCGCATTTATATATGATTTTATAAAAGGAAATTATTAAAAACAAATGTAAACAAAACATAATAATTTAAAATAGTTTTCCAATAAGAAACGTCCCCGCCTTAATGCCGATGACGTAGCCTCCCCTCTGCAGTACTCGATGGGGCGGGTGTCGCATATAGTCGAGCACGGCGTGTGCGCGCGCTCTTTTACCGAGCGGCCGTCGAAACGAGAGGAGCCATGTGATGCTGTGTGCAGCTGTGAACGCCAACTACGCTGCGGGTGAATCGGCGGCTGTCGGGGCGATCGAGCGGTCTCAAAACGACACGGCGACACTTAATCCTCAACTTGGTGCACGGCGCTACCACATCAATCACGAGATGGATCTTCTTTGCGAGAGAAAATTATGAACTACCCAATAATTTTATGTTCTTTTGAGAACATTTACGAATAACCGTCCTTTTCAGGACGTTCAATTGTTTCTTAACTGTTGCGGAACTCGTCCTTTTCAGGACGTTCACTTGTTTCTTTACTGTTGCGGAACTCGTCCTTTTCAGGACGTTCACTTGTTTCTTTTACTTTGTCAGTTGTGCTGCTACACCGGGTATTGATTCTATCGATTTGCAATGGTTTTACAGACTGTACCTACTTCCTAAGTTGAAAGAATAACTTACAAAAACATTGCCTTAGTATATTTATACTTACCTACGTACCTAATTGAGAAAATAAATAAGTATGTACGAGCAAGTTTGTATGTTGTCTACTTAACAAAACTGCATAATATTTCTAGTAATAGTTAGTTGATTACCATCAACTAACTATTACTACTAGTGCACTAGTGGTAGTGCACTAACTATTACTACCTATACGTATCAAACAAAACTAAACCTTACCTTGTAAACATAACATATAAATACCTACCTATTCTATAGCAATTAAATATCTAACAAACTACGTAAATAAGGACAACATTTGGTACAAAGGAAAGGTGGCGAATAATGAAAATTCGCATTCTTATAAACAGACTACTTGTTTAAAATCATGTATATTGTGTAATAAATTTAAATCATAAAAAATATTTCAATGTGAGTTCTAAAATTTCTACGACAAGGGTCGCCAGCGTCATATTAACACATTAGGTTTTCGTTTCAAAGTGTTTGTTGTGTATTTCTAATGAGTCTGTATAAATGAGATAATTATAGTAAGCAAACAAAGTGTATTTATTTTCAATCAAGCCGCTACATACTGGTGCCTTAACCCGGGAGTGAGTGAGTTAGTGAGTGAGATTAATCAGTGAAACAGAGGAGGAAGGACTTAAAAAAATCATGAGTATAGTGTTTGACTTTTAAATTAACAGTGAGTGAAGTGTCTTAGGCTTAAAAAATTCACGAGGTGCAAAAGACTTCGGCGAGTTCAGTAAAGTGCCCAGAATCAAAGTGTCGTAAAACACTTGTAAAATATTCGCGATGTGCCCACGGGACTTAGAATAATTTAAAGAATAAAAGACTTGTAAAATAATCGCGATGTGCACAATGGACTTAGAATATTTTACTGATTAAGAGACATAGTCTTTACCTACAGACACTATGTATTTAATACAAATTCACTATACGTGTATTAAAAACTTCGTCTGCGTAACTTTAACACGCAACGGAAGCTCTCAAAAGGGACAGATTTTCCCCGTTTTCCCCGTTTTCCCAATATTTTTCATTGATCTGCTCCTATTAGTCATACCGTGATATTATATAGCCTATAGCATTTCTAGATAAATGGGCAATCCAACACTAAAATAATATTCAAAATCGGTTCAGTAGATCCAGAGATTACCCCTACAAACTCTTCTTTATAATATTATAGTATAGATTTCTATAAATATAAAATATATTAGCTAACTAACAAACGCTACACTAGTTAATAATAACATCTATACATTTTTTTTAATGGTTTCTAGCTAACAGGAATATTATAAAATCGTTTGAATGCAATAATTAGTACCTGATCATGCTGTAAAGTACTAGCGTACGCCAGACACAACGACTAGCTTAATTGATTCTATGGAACCTTTAGTTACAGTATACAACTTTAACACTTATATATATATTAGTGATAAAGGTAAAAAAAAAACTTAAAATTACTTTTGTTAAAATTAATTATATTAAAGTAACACCTTCATGCTATTTGTAGTATTAAAGGTTTATGCTTCGACTGCTGACAGGGAAAAAAATCAAAACCAACGCTACAATGTTAGTGCGGTTTGTTGCACCACCTTAGCTTAAAGCAGATTAAATCGATTTATATAAATGTCAATCATTAAAAAGGTTTATGAAAATAAATCTGCCGACTTTGTTATCGACATTGTCATGCTAAGCCCCATGAATGATGTACAAATAAATAAAAAGCATTAATAAATTTATAAGACAGTCAATTTAATTAATTCTCATACTTTAGTTCTTTACTTTCTTATATTCGCACATTTTTGTCTTTCCACTATGCCTGCTCTTAGTTGGTACTGCCGGTACATGTATTCTTTAGTCATCGCCTGCGCCGAAAACATCGCTCGACTGCGCTGAAGCACCTCGTCGTCAGGTCCCCACGAAGGTTCCAACGACATCATCACCCTTAAGCTACCGCGATACCACGCCCATGCCAGCCGACCAATCAACAAAAGACCGGAAAACATTATCATTACCAGAAGAATGGTCATCCCAAAATTATCGAAAAAAATATTTCTGTTATTACGAATCGTGTGTTGAAGAAATTCTCTCAGTAACACATATATTATAATGAATATAGAAAAAAACCACATAACCTTAATAAATAGCTTAGGCTTCATACCCAACATGAAATGGACATCTTCTGCTATCCGATCGAGTCCGTAACCCAGAAGGAATGCGACACACTCCAAGCCACAGACGCCAACCGATACCAAATTAGAAAATCTTTTATGAGCTCCAGCCAGCAAAGGAACTCCGATAGGACCAAAAAGAGGGATTGATAAAAGAAATAGAATCAAAATACAAACCAGGCATACGAGCTCGGAGTACTTTGCCATCTTCTCATATCTAACGAACAACATCTCCAGAAGTCCGTGGAGGATCATGACACACGTCCGCACGCCCAGGACCACGTTACTGCTGTAATATATTATCAGCCAAAATGTTGCCGATGTAAAGGCCCTGAGCACTCGTGGAGATTTCTCAAATAACAAAGATACAGAACAATTTAAGATCTGTTTAACGGGAAAATGAGATTTATATAAATCAGGACATACTATCAAACCGGTCGTGCACAAAGCGAGAAAGTTTGTAAAAATACTGGCGATGATAATGATAACAGTGTTAGAATAGCAAGGTGCTCTGAACGAAGCCGACGACGACCAGTTAAATATGACACCAGTGCCCAAACCTAATGTTTGTATGACGTGTAGGACAGCCAGCGACACCCGACTCTTTGCCAAAAACAACGATAAATTAGCATCCATTACAATGCCATACTGTTTAGCGCTTCCTTCTTGTGTCATCGAACCGATGAACAATAATAGATACCCGACTAGGGGGTAAATTGTGAGAAACGGTATAAAGATCTTTAAAGAACGTTTTCTCTTAAAGCAGCAAAAGAACATAAATGTGCATAAAATGAAAGAAGACAAGCATACTCGATACGAGATGTAGGAGTACATTATTGTCGGAGCGTTAAGTCTGAGCATGAAGAATCTCCAAAACTGATATTCAGTGAAGGTCGATTGGACAAGACAACAATAATTACTTCTCTCATCAGAGAGTATGCAATCGTGATTCACTGTGTAATTGGTATTAAGATAGTTACACGATGTATCGGACCAGTGCCCGCAATTATGATACGGTATAGGTTTTTCGAAGCTGAGTAGCATATAGTTATTGGCATAGGCGGTGAGCTGGTGATTTTGTAAGAGAATAAATATCTGCCACACGATGAGGACGTACCCTATGTGTGAGAAGCAGTCTCTGATTTTCCACACACCGATGCAGTCTCTGGCCGTGAATTGTCCCACGATAATTTCCATATACAACATAGGCAGTCCAATGAAAAGGTACGCGAGGGTATATATGACGAGGTAACCGAAAGCGCCATTGCGGAGTGCGGTGCTCGCCATCATGTTGGAGTTGTTGATGCCCGTTGTAAGGCATATTAGAGCCATTAGATAATAGTTGCCAGAACCCCATTGTCTTGATTTGTAAGACATTTTCTGATTGTAGTAAATAAAATTTAGGTTATGCAGGCATGGCTAACTGGATTTTTAATATACTAATGTTTTTGAGTTTTATTTTAATTAAATTTATTGTGATAATTAATTATTTTATAAAAATAAAAATAAAAAAAAACAATGGGTACAAATGGTTTCATAGTAAAGTTTTTATTTATTCAACTAACAGAACTTGTTCGCTGTAGATTCAGAATACCATCGGCAATGAATAGGTGGAAATAAAAACCCCTCCACTGAGTGTCAATAATGATACTAATATTTTCATTGGTACCAGTAAATATTTAACCAATAAAATTATTTACAAAACTATTTATGATGAAAATCCTACCTATGGATTTTCATCGAAAAATTGTAGTAATTTTATCATAGTTTCTAAAAACATGTTTTTTTAAGCAGGCGGTAAAAGAGTTGTGCTAGATCATAAAATATTTACAATTTTTTAAGATTTATTTCTGGGTTTTTAAGATTAAAATATAGTCACAAATGTTTCAACAGGATGACACTTTAGAGGGCATGAGTAAAGCGTTATCGAACTACAAGAAGTCACCGAAGGATAAAAAATCTCAAGCTTATATGGAATCAAGATTGGAGTTATTGGAGAAGATGTGGGAGGATTTTGTAACTACTCATTATAATATTGTAGGAAGCATTCCAAAAGAAGAAAGATTAATTGTAGCCTATTTTACAGAAGAAGTCAATCATTCAATGAGCGAAGACATCTATACGGCGTATAAAGTCAAACTAAAGGAGGATCTTGCTCCTCGTTGTGTGTCCAAGGATAGTCCACAGGTCATCCCAACCCAAATGTCCTTACCAGCGACATCAAGTTGCGAGGTAAAGCTTCCGATGATTCATTTACCCACGTTCTCGGGCGGCTATGAGCAATGGCTATGAGCAATGTTCTTGTCGTTGATACATACCAACAAAAATTTGAGTGCTGTACAAAGGTTACACTATCTGAAGAGTAGTTTGTCCGGAGAACCTGCAAACCTACTAAAGAATCTTTCTACTACAGAAAAAAATTACGATGAAGTTTGGAGCCTACTTACAAGTCGTTATAATAATAAGAGGTACAATTGTAATGAAGTAATGAAGCATATATTCTCACAGAATAAAACATATATGACTACAGAATCTGCAAGTGCAATCCGTCAACTTTTTGACACAACGGTGTCCAGTTTAATGTCTCTAAATAACCTAGGCATTAATACCAAATCATGGGATGCTATCATTAATCATTTGGTTGTGTCAAAAATGGATCAAGAGTCCCGCAGACAATGGGAGGTTCAAGTTAGCCAAGCGGAGTCAGATGAGCGTAGGCAGCTCATCTGACTGACTGGGAATAATTAATTAAGTTTTTAGAGATAAGGTTTAGGACGCTAGAGATGATATATAGCACAAAAAACATATATAAACCCTTTTCCAATAATCATAAACCAATTAAGCCTAAATCATTTCATTCTACAGCTTCACACGGGAGTAAATCAACAAGTGTTAAATGTATGTTGTCGGATCCACATTTATTGTTTCAGTGTAAATCATTTAGCGAACGATCACCTGAGGAGAGGTCAGACTATGTACAATCTCACAGGTTATGTTTTAATTGTCTGGTATCCACATATCCAGTAAGAAACTGTCGTCAATCTACCTGTTGTGGAAAGTGTGACAAAAGACATCACACATTACTACATTTTGAGAGAAGAGATAAAAGTTCAGCGGCTAATGAGTCATCAAACACTGAGTCAATCAAACAACCGAGCAGAGTACTAAGGTACTATAGTGAATCAACCACATACTGAGGAGAGAGTAGTAGCACACTTTGTTACTGAGCAGAGAAATCATACCAGAATTTTGTTGGCCACAACCGTGGTCAGAATCACATAAGCAAATGGCTACTCACAAATCGTACGAGCATTACTTGATCAAGGGTCTGAAGCTTCATTTATGATTGAAGCGACAGCACTATTACTAGGTCTTAAGCGAACTGTTATTAATGGTTTAATATCTGGAATTGGTGACGGACAGAAAAGAACCAAAAGCATGGTAACGTTCAAGTTGGGATCTTTGCAATATCTTGATTTCTCTGTCCAAGTGAACGCTTTTGTTTTGAGTACCTTAACATCCTTTCTTCCATCCTATAAAACATGTATCTCGAATTGGCCTGAAATTAACAACTTACCTTTAGAATTATCTGAAACAAATAAAGTGTTAGATGTGTTTCTTACTAGGTAAAATATATAAATTGAAGCTATAAAATTTTATTGCCAAATATTTCGCCTCTTTTTGGAGCGGCGGCAACAGTGACATAAATTTTGAAAAAGTAATTTTATTTCTTTTAACAATGGTAATACAATTTAGTATTTATTTTTTAGAAAAATATCACATCACCTAGCCCATCATGGAAAACATCATCAGCATGTTATGTCCATTGTTGGTTTGATATTAATAAATTTACAAAACAAATTAGACAAAACCTAATGCATTACATTCAGACCAGGGCTATAGTATGCACCAATCTGCCATATAAAAGAGCTTTCCCATGTTTTTAAATCAATAGACCGAATAGTTTTAGGAAAACTCTTTAATACTCTTACTATGAAACAATTGTTAAAGGTAGTGTTATGTATACGCGCATGGGTGGGAACAGGTAAAATATTATTCATTTGAGAATCTACTGAATGTCTGTGTCCATTCATACGAGTACGAAGGGGTGTCATAGTGTCTCCCACATAAAAAATGTTACAAAATCTGAATTCCAGCATATATACGCAATGAGAAGTAGTACATTGTGCGAAATTTTGAATTTTGATGACAACAGGGTTATGATGATAAAAGGGTTATATTGATATCGGAATTTATTATGGGACATGTTTTGCAACGAGATTGGTTGCACTTGTGTGTACCTAACAATGTGTTATTGCTCCGTGTATTTTGATTTTTTGCCAAAATAGCTTTTAATTTTTTATTTTGTGTGCCCCGTGGAAGTATGGTATTATAAGCCGAAGGGAATTTTGTTGTTGTGTGTGTATAGCGTTTGTAGTGTTAGAAGGCCCGTTCATGTGTTTGTGTAAAAAGTTTGGGGGATAATCGCGCCTACATAACTCATTGAAGATTTTGCCTTGATATTTAGCCAAAGATGTAGAATTATTACAAATTATTTTACCGCGGATAGAAAGTGAATGTGGTATAGACCGTTTTGTGTGCGACGGGTGGCAACTACTGTAATACAGATACTGTAACTTGTTGGTTTCTTTCAAATGAACAGACATTGAAATATCATGATTATTATAAGTAATATCTACATCTAAAAATGTTATGTTAGTTTTAGAAATTTCATGAGTGAATCTTAGACTGCTAAATGAATTTAGTTGACTAAAGAATATATTAAGAGTTTGTAAACTATGAGGCCAAATCATGAAAATATCTTCTATGAATCTTAACCATGTTAAAGGTTTGAGAATTTGACTATTTAAAAATGTTGTTTCGAGAGAAACCATATATAAATTTGCATAAGAAGGTGCCATGCGCGTACCCATGGCAGTGCCTTTCTCTTGGTGATAGAATTTATTATCAAAAGTAAAATAGTTATTGGTTAAAACCATTTGTGCTAAATCTAGTAAAAATTTAGAAGAAGGAAGACGCGGGTTTTGGCGGCTATTGAAATACTCTTTTAGGACATACAATCCTTCGTCATGTGGTATATTAGTATATAAGGACACAACATCTATAGTTACTAAGAGCTGCATGCATTTGCCGATCCGTCCCAGCAGTAGGATATATGCAGCCGCTGTCTTTATGAAAACTAGAAATAAGAATAATGTTTATGAATTGTCATATATTATGGATATTCCCAAACAAGATATTTACGCATGGACGGACTCCACTATAGTGTTGGCTTGGCTTCGAGGAGAACCTAGCCGTTCTACAACATTTGTCAGCAACCGAGTATCTGAGATTTTGACGATGTTGGATAGTGATCAGTGGGGCCATGTGAGTACTAAGGAAAACCCGGCCGACTGCGCGTCAAGAGGTATATCAATTATTAACCTAAGTCATAATTTGTGGTGGAGTGGCCCTCAGTGGTTACATCACTGGACTATGGACGAGATTTTCGTCATTAAAGAAAGCATTAAGAGTATTATCGTATTGTAAAAGGATTTTAAATTTGAAATTATCTGAAGAAAAAAAGAGTTAAATTTACAGAAAGAGTTCAATAGAAGAAATGGACAAGGTATTACTTATTTGGATTAAAGAAACTCAAGAATTATATTTTTATAGTGAATTTAAGCAGTTAAAATCCCAGGGTTTTCTCTCAAAGAAAGGACACCTTCACACTTTAAGCCCCATTTTTGATGAGATTGGAGTTTTTAGAGTGGGAGGTCGAATTAATCAAGCTGGAATTAGTTTCGAGAAAAGGCATCCGATAATTTTGCCTAGTATGAGTTACTACCTTACTAAGTTAATAATTACAGATTCCCATATTAAAATTACTTCATGGAGGACCGCAGATCATGTTGAATTTATTACGATCTAAGTACTGGATTATACGAGCTCGAGATTTGGTCAAGAAGTGTTATCGAAAGTATGTTACTTGTGTTAGATATTCACGCCAGAATAACAATCAATTCATGGGCGAAATTTCTGATGTTAGATTGAGACCATCAAGGCCATTAGAAGCTTCTGGAATGGATTTTACTGGCTATATTAATATTAGATTCTCACTAGGGCGAGGATCGAAGTCATATAAGGGTTATATTTGCCTTTTTGTTTGCATGACATCAAAGGCTGTGCATCTCGAAGCCGTTTCCAATTTATCGGCCCAAGGATTTTTGGCAGCATTTCGTAGATTCGTATCGAGACGGGGCCATTGTAAAGAGTTATATAGTGACAATGCCACTAATTTTATAGGGGCAAACAAAGAGCTAAAAGATATGTTTAATAGAGCTACCAGTACCTTACTTAATGAGATTGCACAGATGCTTGCTAATGAGGGAACGACTTGGCATTTTATACCACAGTACGCGCTTATTTCGGAGGATTGTGGGAAGCAGGAGTTCGCTCAACAAAAGCACACCTTAAGAGAGTAATAGGAGATTCAAAACTTACCTTTGAAGAATTATCTACAGTATTGACCCAGATAGAGGCGTGGCTAAACTCACGTCGTTTGGTTCAATTAAGTGATAATCCCGTAGATCCCTTACCTTTGACCTCAGGGCATTTTCTTGTTGGAAAACCTTTGATTGTCATTCCGGATGAAGATTATGAAAGGGCTAACATCTCTGGATTACAAAGATGGAAGTATACACAAAAATTGGTTAATGATTTTTGGAAAAGATGGTCAAATGAGTATTTAGTTAATTTAAATCAAAGATATAAGTGGACAACCAAGAAATCTGAGCCTGAGATCAGTGACATTGTAATTATAAAAGATTCTAATTTACCACCTGCTAAATGGTTGTTGGATAAAATAGTACAGATACATCCAGGTAAAAATAATATCGCGCGTGTGGTAGCTATTAAAACTAAAAATGGTTCATGCAAACGAGCTTGTAATAAATTGTGTTTTTTGCCAAAAGATTGTTTTGAATAAATGTGTTCCTTTTATTAGTGTTAGATTTAAATTGTTTATGTTATACATTAAGGTTTCATGGTATGCGGTATCAATGATGTAATATTTTGTATTTGTGCTATCATACCCACTTCTATCATAATGTGTTTATTTTTAAAAAGGACAGGATTATTTGGTAGGCAGGATGTTTAAAATCATGTATATTGTGTAATAAATATAAATAATAAAAAATATTTTAATGTGAGTTCTAAAATTTCTACGACAGGGGTCGCCAGCGTCATGTGAAAACGTTCGGTTTTCGTTTCAAAGTACATGTTGTGTATTTCAAATGAGTCTGAATAAGAGATAATTATAGTAAGCAAACAAAGTGTATTTATTTTCAATCAAGCCGCAACACTACTAGATACACGATTTGCCATTTAATTAGTGTTGCTGCCTAATAATAACTGTGGTAGGCGTGGATTTATTTACCTTTTGAGATCCTTTGGAAGTATGAAAAACGTAAGTTCCGGATCCTTGTTACTATTATTTAAGCAACCGAATGTGGCACAATAAGCTTTAGACCTCATTTTAGTTAATATTAAATATCGCGACGAGGCGCGTTAGTGAGTATCATACAAATATGCGACTCGGCCGGTGCGCGGCAGTTTTGAGGGCAGACGCAGTGGTGGCGGCCCTCAAAATTAAAACCGATCCATGGGTACGGCCGGGTACTTGTAGCTTCATACCTAAAGCGCGTGGAACACCCCTAACACAGGTCTCTTGACTTAGCACAGAGCACACACCCATCCCAACATCCAAACAATGTAACATTTTCTAAATAAACAAATTTTTATTTAATTTTTTAAAGAATGAAGGTAAAAACCGTGTCCGTCCCGGGGCGCGTTTTTTTAGCTTCATGATACTTTCGATTGGTATGGAATTTGTCTATTAACCAAACCAGTGAAATGTAAAAAAAAACTGTTAATTAATCATATTCTGCTGAAATATTCTGGATTGAATTTTTTAGATAACCCATTTGCAATATATTTATTGACATGTTCAATTGGAATTAAAATACTTTTAATATATTAACCAGCTCGGTAAAGGTCGTTGTATAGTCGTTGTAGTGGGATCTTAGACTAAAAGCTTGGTCAATAAAAGCTAGTTACCTAATTCAAAAAAGTCAAGTTATTAATTTGTTTTTAAAAAAAACAAATCTTTTAAATCCTCCGAAGTCGCAGCAGTGAATGTTCCAAAAACGCTGGCAGCATTATCTTTTTGTATTTCTATTGCCATTTTTCAATAAATGTTTGTAAAATAATACCTTCGCGCTTAATTAATTATTAATGTTAGTTTTAAATGAGGCAATAATCTGACTACCCATAGCACTCACCAGCATAAAACGTTTGTCTAATAAATAATAAACCGACTACCACGAAGGAGTTCTATTATCCTACATTAGATGGCGCTAGCATCAACTACAAGTGTACAGTATTATGTTCAATTCGTTTAATGAAAGACAATATTTTTAGCCAAATGTATGTAGCCGAGACGTTAACATCTGTCTCGATATTTTTGGAGGTCATATAAGAAATACATGATTTTGTAAGTGTTGTGTATTTTCTTTATGACAGATTTATTATAATTAATGTATTACACCAATGATTGGGTAATACTTATTGGCGATTCGTATCGTATCGGTTTGCTGATTCGTATTAACCCAATAATGTCGATCGATATTTTCAAGTTTACGTCATTATTTAGGCTCCTGCATTGTACTGCAACACTAAAGTTAAAAATAATATTATTTTTGTGTAAAATAACCTATGATTAGTTATAGATTTTTTAAAAAAATATATACTACAAATTAAAATAATAATAAACTCAAAAAGACAATTCGATGAGCGTAGCACCGAGGTCACTCGCTTCGTTCCCCCGTTGAGGCTGACCCTTTGAATAAAATACTCTCTACTCAAAGGGTCGTGGGTCATCCGTCACTAAACGGAGCTTATCGCAAAGCTCTCGGGAGAATGCCAGAGCGTCCATCGTTTCTATTGAACATGGGATGAAATGATGGTTGGTGATTATTTCCGAGTACTTGTTGCGTTTTAAGCGTGCGGCAGGCTGTGCAGCGGCTCCAGAATGTTTGAGGCTGTTTGTTACGCGTGAACGCAGAGTATGCCAACACTGTGGCATCCCAAACTAGTGCGCGGCCTTGTTTGTACGGAATTAATCCTCCCATCTGGACGCTTACCGTCAGATCTAACTATTCCCGATGGTTTGAGAATACAGGGGATATTAGCTGATTTGATCGTCCGTGATAGGATGTCATTAAATGCATAATGTCGTGGGATTCTGCCAGCACATTTTTGACAGCATAGAGAATGGCGACCTAGTTCGTCTGCAATATCTCCGCATATGCAGATATGTTGACTGCAGATTTTGCAGCCCAGTCTTAAAGCTACTGCTATGAGTTGGCATCTAGCAGCGTACCAGTATAAGAAGAAGGTATAGCACGCACCAGGCAGCCTCATTCACACAAGATGCTCGAAGGCGAGCACTTCAATTATAGAAATTCTCGCGCCTCTCTTACCTTCCTCACTTCTGAATCTGTATCCTCATATCCTACACAATCAGCTGTGAAGACAAAGTGGTCGGTCTTCACGGCCCCATCAAAGTTATATGAAATTTGATAGGTGCACCACCCGTCAGTGCCGCAGATGGTTTGGCCGTATATTGGATGAAGAAGTCCTGAGTGAAACATATTCCAAGGACATAGGACACAATACGCCCGGTCTAGTAAATGGTCCGGATTTTAGTGAAACGGTACCTAATCCTGTACGTTAGCCTTGTACAGGACAGACGGCAGTAGCAGTGGAAGGGTGGATTGCTACAGGCGATAACGTCGGGCTTCGGGGTAGGAAGTCGCCTTTGCGCGGGGTGTGAGGTTTGGGCAACCTTCCACTTTTCGTAGAGAGCCGGCTCGTCGCGTCTCGTTGCTTGGTGTATGTCTCCTGAGTAGGTCCTGGTGCATGCTTGCATAACCTTGCATTCCCAGTTGCGAGGTCCCTGGAGGGTGGGTGGTGGCTCATGGAGATGATTTTTTATTATGGAAACATATGAACCTTTTCTCAGCCATTACAAACCATAACGAGATCCACCGCTGCACTACAAGGAGTGCGAGATCTGTCCCTAACAACTCCTGCAGTACCCAAATGCGCACAGGAACCGGCAAAGGCGGTAGTGCGGGTGTTCGCTGAACCGCAAGGAGCTCTAACGCTAGCATGATAGCCCAAACCACCGTGAACAGTGTCGCGGAGGGTAGCGCGGAATGTAGGGAGCATATAAATATCACACAAACCAATCTCCAGCACAAGCAGCTAGGAACAATAGCACTTGGGCATGTGTTTGATGAAGACAACAGCATTGTCAATCTGATTCAAGAACAATAGATTATAGGTGACATTATATGTGGCATGCGGATTAAAAAACTAAAAAAAGGTAAGCTCTTTTATTAAAACACTGTAACAAAGCCGAGGACGTGGATATATGTTCCCCAAAATTTACATGTAAAACTACCAACACAATTCGGTTCTAGAGACCTAAGTGCTGTTAAAACCTCAAACAGTAGTTGGGTAAACCATACTATAGTATTCGTTTCGGTTTATATGCCGGGAGACTGGGATCCACTGCTATTAATTGGCAGAGTTTATTTACTCGAGCGCGTCAGAAAATCATATAGGGAGAAATCTTACACCTTGTAATATACCCCTACCATATATGAACCGTTAATATAGAGGCATATATATAAACCCTTAATATAGAGGCTTTCGTTAATGGCAGCCTATCAGATTAGTAAAAAAATTGATCCTCAGAAAAACTCGAGCGCGTCAGATTAAGATAAGGTATATTTCAATAATCTGGCGATTTAAGCATCTATATGTAATGTGATATCACATCACCGTACGGAAAAAGAGATATCTCTTTGCGATATTATCAGTTGTGATTTTTGCATCACTCCAAGACATGTTGCGCATCACGTTATATAATAATGTTATATTAACATTACGGAGATAGTTACGTAAAATCACCTTGCTTTGTTGGAGATTTATTTAATACTATCTAACATTACTAGGTACTTAATAATCAGAAATTAAAACAAAACATTTTTTTTTTATATTAAAATGAAATAGATTTCACTTTTATTTTACGTTCGTGTGATACACCTTATAGTGTACCAACTAAAAATCTATATAGGTTTTAAGTACATACTAGGTAATTAATAATATTATTTAAAAAAATAATCAGCATCGTTTATTACAAAGGTACTATTTTATTATAATAATAAAGTGTCATGTCACTCATTGGTGACAGATTAATTTTTGTATTATTTATTTACAATATTTGTTATTTATACTTAAAATTCCAGTTACAGTATTTATTAATATTTCAATTACCTCCTCTTTTGGTTTATTATCAAAAATTTCAGATATTCAAAGGTAATAAGTACTTTAATGAATATGAACATATTACCAATATATACGAAATCATAAATATACATGGTATCTCGTATGCTTCGGATACTTCAATACTAAAATATTAAATCTTGGATGCCTAGAAATTAAATACCTACCTACGACGCAAGATGGATCACACTACAAATCAACCCATACCGGTAAATGCAGATATATTTCAAAAATGTTCATTATGTACTGATGGAAAACGATACAAAAGTCGAAGGGGCATGGCCATCCATATGAGTCGTCGACATCCTTTACAACCAACTTCTATATTAATTCCAACTGCTAGTCAGCCGTCTTTCACTTCACAAAATACGGACATCAATAATATTCCACTTCATGAATTATTATCAAAATTATAAAGTAATATTAAAATCATTAAACGGATTCCTAGAGGGGCTCGCGTAGCTGTCGCTAATTGTCTGTCTAACTGCATTGCTAAAGTAGTCAAAGATAATACGATAGAGTCTTGGAAAAATCTTTTGACATTTTCATATTCGGTTCTACATGTAAAAAATATTATTAGTAACATCTCACTCACAGCTCAAATAAAATTAAATACTGCAGATCTATTAATTCCAGATATTATAAGCAATTTAAATCAAACAAATTATTCAAAATCTAAATTAGTTGAAACCAAAATTTCAGATGGCGATGTAAGCGGTGCAGCCAAAATTCTTTTTTCTGACGACAAGTTTGCAATAGATTCAAACAGTACCATTGAATTGTTACGCGAAAAACATCCCACTCCTTATACTTTTTTTCAATTACCCACTCCACCATCAGATATACAACAGAACTTATGCGTTTTAGAAACTGACGTTTTTAATTCATTATTATCATTTCCAAATGGATCATCAGGAGGTCTTGACGGAATCACGCCGCAACATCTTAAAGACCTCATAAGTCCACTAACAGTAGATGCAGGTAAACAACTACTTACTAATCACACATTATTATTAAACCTAATGTTAGCAGGAAAAGTGTACAAAGATATGAGTCCAATATTATATGGAGCAAATTTAATTGCGTTAATTTAAAAAGATGGAGGTATCCGACCTATAGCTGTTGGCAGTACATTCAGACGTTTATCATCAAAATTATGTTGTAGGGCTTTTTAAACTAGATTTACAAATATATTTTTCACTTTATCAATTTGGTTATGGCATAAAAGGAGGTTGTGAAGCCGTCGTTCATGCAGGTCGTTTTTAAAATCAAGCGAATTTAATGTTTTCATAAAAATTTACATAAAAAATGCCTTTAATTCCGTTGACAGAGGGGTTTTACTAGGTGAAATTAAAAATAATATTTCAGAAATATATCAACGCAACTTCTTCAAAATTAATGTATCGAAATATTGAAATAAATTCTTCTGTTGGTTGTCAGCAGGGAGACCCCCTAGAGCCGGCAATTTTTAGTTTGATTATACAACCTATAATCACCAAATAAAATTCTAAATTTAACCTTTGGTATTTGGATGATGGCAATTTAGGTGGAAATATAGATAAATAAAGATAATCATAAAGATCTTCAAGAAATTATAACAATATTCTCTGCTTTAGGCCTATCTTTAAATTTTAATAAATGTGAAATAAATAAATAAATATAAAATAAAAATGGTTTATTCAATCAAGTACAATTTTAAAGTTACAATTATCTTTGAGCTTCTCCTTCTAAGTTTTAGAAAAAACCTGTCTTAGGAGAATGCCCACTGATCCAGGCTTATACACTTTTCTGTTTCATTGATTAGTAATTATTAGTTGAAATTATAAATATGTATTGGTGTGATTTTGTATTTGTGCGTGCGTGTGTGTGCGTAGGTATATTTTTACATGTGTAAGTTTGTGTCTGCTTGTGTGTAACTATATATGTAAATGTTATAGTTATGCATGTATGTGTTAGTAGGTATATGATTTTTAGATATTGTGCAAGCTTCAATTTTGTTCAGTAGTTTATTTGGAAAGTGTGAAATTAAAAATGTTAAATACACAAAAATTATATTATTATTAAACAATAATAAAATTAAAGTTGTTAATTTACAATCTATTTACAAATACAAAAATTATTTAAAATATTATAACCACCACCACTGATTCCAAGATACTTAGGTACTTTACGTTCCAACACCGGTACTCATAAAAACCAGTCCTCGAAGAACACTCCAGCCCCAAAATCGGAGGCGGGGGCCTCAATCTTTTAGCATATATATGCGCATAAAAGACAATATCTTACATAACTAAAGCGCTCCCCAAGGTACCAATAAGCTTCCATGAATATAAGGCCGTAAATCTATATTTTATCTAAGAAATCCTTCACTTGTTTCATAATCTAGAGATTTTAAGCAAGTAGTTACTATTTTTTTACATTCCAAATTTGACTTTGTATATATATTAAGTATGCTATTTATTCTGTTGTATAACAATACAGACTGTGACTCAAATTGATTGTAAGCTAAAACTGTGTTACGTCTAATCGGAGTAATGACACTGTAAGGATTGCGTTTTTTAATTATATAATCTTTAGGTTTGGTAATTTTATGAATTTTCAGTACAGAGTTTAGAATATATAATTTTCTTACAGATAAAAGGTTGGTAGATAGATATAAGTCTGTAGTAGGGAATCTAATTCTCCGAAACATCATTACCTTTATAAGTCCCCTCTGGGCCCGTTCTAAACCTATTAATTTAGTTTTAGCAGAGCCCCCCAGACCGACAAACAATACAGGATAATGGATTGGACTAGTGTAATGTAAATATAAGTCATAAGATTTTTGTCAGTAACATATCTTAAATATTTAAATAGCCAAATTTTTTTTTTATGCGTTTCGTACATTTTCAATTTGGTAGTGCCATGATAGATTTTGGTCAATTATTACGCCTAGGTATTTAGTTTTATTAACTTTTTCCAGTTCCAAACAATCACAGTTTGTTTTGATAGTGTTATAGCATTTGTGTGCAACCAGTTGTAAGTCATAAGACGGTCGTGAAGAATTGAAAAAGTCAAGTAATTTGTTTTTGAAATGTTTAGAGTCAGTAGGTTAAGTTGAAGCCAATTTATTATCTTGTGAAGGCCGATTTCGGCTGTGTTAAAAACTTCAGTCCAGTTATTGCCATGAAAAAGTAGGGCAGTGTCATCAGCATATGAGTAAATTTGTCCCTTATGTAATTTTAAGTTAGTTAAGTCATTTATGTAAATTTAAAATAGGGTAGGGCCTAAAACACTACCCTGCGGAACGCCAAATTTAGTAGTATTATGAAAATCACTAAATGTATTATTGTCAAGTTAAACTTTTTGTGTCCTGTCATGTAAATAGTCAGTTATTAAATCAAGAAAAGTGCCACGAATTCCTATGAGATTCAGTTTGTGGACAACAATAGAAACAGATACGGTATCAAAAGCTTTTTGTAAATCCAAAAATACAGCCAAAGTCTTTTTTTTCTTATCAAGCAAGTCACTAATATTTTTTGTCAGAGACATGACTGCGTCTTCTGTGCTCACACCCTCTCTAAAGCCAAATTGTGAATTGGATAGAATATCAAATTTCTTTAAATAATTCTTTATTCTTTCGTTAATGGCTTTTTCAATAATGTTAGATATAACAGGTAAGACGGAGATAGGTCTATAATTGTTGATATCGGATCTGCTTCCACCCTTGTACACTGGGTGTATAATTGAGCGCTTAAGAACATTTGGAAAAATGCCATACTTGAAGCATAGTCTGCAAATATGAGTAATAATAGGGATAATTTTACCCTTTGTCAATTTTATAAACTTTGTTGAAATATTTTCCCATCCAGCTGCCGACTCAGGATTTAAAGTATCTATGTAAGTATTTATTTCAGTCTCATCAGGTTCCATAATTCCGATTGAACTGGCTATCTATGGAAGCGATGATTGATAAGAGGAACTATTATCCGTAGATATTTTATTGGCAAGCTTTTGCCCAACATTAATAAAATGAGAGTTTACCAGTTCAGCAGACTGTTTAGGTGTATCTGCTAGCTTTAACAATTCTATGTTCTGGTTCATTGGCTTATTTAAATTTGAAACGGTTTTTATAGATTTCCACAATTGCTTATTATTATGTTTACACGAGTTCAGTAAATCCTTTTCATATTTTCGTTTTAATTTCTTTATCAGGTTATTAGAATAGTTACGGTATCTTAGGTATGTTAATCTTAGTATTTCATTTTTGTTGTCATGTTTTAGTTTTGATTGTAATTTATTTCTGTTTTTAATGCAATTTAAGATTCCTGGAATTATCCATGGCTTCAGAATAATTTTTGAACTTTAATAGTATTTGTATTTATGTTAATTATATCTTTTATTACGTCTATTAGTCTTTCAGTTATTATGATTGGGTCATCTAGATGAATAAGATACGAGAGATTAGTGTTTTCAAATTCATCTAGTGCCTTAGAGTAATTTGTTGTTGTTTTAATTTTAAGTTTTTCGGTTTTGCATTTGGTTTTGTTATAAATATTAATACATGTCATAGCATGATCGGTGATGGTTGTAGTAAGTACTGCAACATAGGCAGAATATCTTTTAGGTTCAAGAGTTGTTATGATATGATCCAGGCAACTATTTATTCTGGTGTCGAATCTATGGCCAGGTAGTGAGCCATGTTCTGCTAGCATATTTAAGTAACTAATATAAAACCGATCTTTGCTGTTCTCTATAATGTTAATATTTATGTCACCAGTTACAACAATATTCTTGTCAGAGACTGATGTTAGGTAGTTATTTAGGGAATCGATAAATCTCTCAGGGTTTTTTGTAGAAGGAGATCGATATATAGATAATATGGTTAGGTGGTTCAAGTTAATTTTAAGACAAGAGGCATCTTCCAGAACAATTTCCGTTACACTGTATTTAAGATTGTTGTTGATATAGGCTACAACGCCATCATTCTGGGTATTTTTTTTGGTGGTAAAATATGAGTTCTAATTACTTATGTTAGGTATAGGTTTATTTAAATTTAATCGACATTCGGTTAAAATTATAATGTCAATACTCCGATTAAACAACTTTAAATTTACATCTAGGTCATCAAAATTACGATAAATACTCCTTATGTTTTGTGAAATAATTAAATAAATTGGTTTCTGTTTTGGTAGCTTTTTCGTTAGGTCATCTATAGAACACTGGAAACTTGAAATATTGTCTAAATTGTCTATTTCTTGTAAAAGATCCTCACGATCGTTTCCCATATTAATTAATGTATTTTTTTTAATATATTTTTTTTAATAAATGTAGAATTTTCTACTATCTTTGTAATTTATCAATTATTCTTGTGAGGTAATCAGAATGCAATTGTAGGATCACCATTCATATTACATTCAATATTGCAACAATAAAAATGTTATTCAGTTAATAATTAAAATCAAGAAACAGTTACATTACATATAGAATAAAAAAAAAATACATAACCTAAAATAATCAAATGTGTCATCAATATTAAAATTCAGTATACCATTAAAATAAATTCAATATGTATGTGGATAGTTATGGAAATAGCTACAATTCAATTAAAATATCAATATGTCAATTAAAATATCGAATTTAAATCAGTTAGGAATACAAATTAAGTTAACTCAGTCAATAAAAAATAAAACAAATCAACCTTAATTAAAATATTACTCAATTTTACAGTTCATAATTACAAATGAATAATTTTACATTACCTATTATGATTCTCAAATTATATTGTTAAAGGATTTAGTTATTACAATTTACGTTGGGATGTTAATTTTTCAATATCATCGTCAGTATTAATTTTTAGCTATGGAGAACCTTGATCTTTTCTTAAAAATATCTTTCCATTCGATATCCAGCAAAAACAATAGTCAAAGTCTTTAGCAAATTCGTTTGATAATAAAGCCTCCTTGTGTTGTAAGTCAAATGTTCAGATATGAAAATCGGTTTCTTTTGTCCAGTTATCTTTAGGTGTTCGGAATTGAGTTTATTATCTTGGTTTGATTTATTAAAAAGTTTACAAGAGTTGATAAAATTTTCTTTCTTTTGAATTGTTGTAAAATCTACTATAATTGTGCCAGGTGAGTTATTTTTTGGGTATGTGCGGCGTATGTCACGAAGGTCTTGTTCCTGGATAGGGCAATGGAGGACTTCTGCAACCGTTTGAACAATTTTATTCAGCTCACTCTTTGTTTCAGTAATTGTCTTTGGAATGTTTTTAATTTCGACTGAACTATAACAAATTATCCTTTCAATATGTTCAATTTGATAATTTATATCCTTTTTGTTTTCGGCTACTTCATGGTTAATGTCGGTTACTTCGTTAATTACTTCGTTCGAAATTTCGTTATTTTTCTGGCTTAGTAAGTCAACAGATTTTTTAATTTCAGTGTTTTGGCTTTTTAATTCGTTTATTGCCAAGTGCCTCTAGTTTGGAATCCTGTTGAAACTTTAATTCGTGGAACAATTTTTGTATTTCTAACATAAAAGGTTCTGTATTTTGAAACGGTTCATTTGTTTTTTACGTTTAAAGCGATTTGTTATATTATATTCAGTGTTATGTTGCTCGGAACCTGAATTCGGCTCGGGCTCCCGAGTACGTAGGGTCGGGGAAACAGGCGGAGAACGTCTTAGTGGGATAATATAGTTTTATTTTTCTTCAGTAGGCGCCTGGTTTTAATATTTACTTCTATCTCCAATCAGTGCAACTTACAAATTATTAGGAGCCGTCTTATACCTTTAACTAAATTGTCGACGTTCTATTCTTAGACTTATTTTAGTTTGAATATTTGTGTTATTGTAAGTAAAATTCATTAAATTTGGAAGAATAAAAATACATATCATTGACTTGAGCCGGGATCGATCTCGGCACCTACGATGATAACTGTAGCTCTACGCCAACAGACTTTTAAGTTCTAAAACGAAATTGTGGTTTATGTTTGCTATGGTTTGTATCTTTTTTCCAACCACCTTACAATACTTTTTTAATTTCGTATCTAAGTTTTTGTTCACTTATAAAATTGTTATAATTAATTTCACAATATTATTTTAAAATACTTATTATTTACATTAGGTACTTATATTTATTAGCTTGAGACGAAAACCAGAGTATGATATGCATTATATATTATAAAAACACTGTATTTTATAATAAGTTAGATCGTTTTTTCTGAAAGTTTTACGCACTTATTATTTCATAAAATCGATGCCGTTAAGAATATTTAATCTGAAAAACACTTATTTTCACTTAATGACTTATTATTTTACACTTTATTCACATTTACGGTTTGTTTACATTTTATAAATTATTAACTTAACACAGTGACAATTTTGCGTGCACGCTGATCGCCTTCGATGTAATACCGGATCATATATTGCTAAGTCAGAGAATACATATAGTAGATAAACATTCCCTCACGCTACTTGGCGCACCAATATTTGATGAATCTTTACCTAATTTTGTAAATGAAAAATTAGGAATTTTTAAACAACTGTCGAAACACTTATTTGAAATAAAATCTCACATGGCGTTGTATATTTTACGCCACTGCCTTTTTACACTAAAATTCACATACTTTCTCCGTTGCTGTCCCATATGGAAATTCCCTTCTCTCACATCAAATATTGATAAAAACATAAATATGACACTATCTGAAATTCTGAACATAAAATTTGATGAAAGAAGTTATACCCAAGCTACCCTACCTATAAGTTATGGTGGGTTGGGAATTCGGTTGGGTTCTAGTATAGCTCTTCCCGCCTTCCTGTCCTCTGCCCACAGTGCACGCTCTCACATCGGTAATATTTTAAATATAAATTTAAACGAAGTAAGAGTGTGTAACTTGGATGAGGTCAGAGAGGCGTGAAGTTATGCTTATCCTCAGGATTTTTTTCCTACAGAAAACGGTTTACAAAAATCGTGGGACATACCCGGGATCATCAACAAAAACAAAATGCTATTGGAGTTTTTTGTGATCTCTCCAAAGCCTTTGATTGTGTCTCACATAGTATTTTGTTGCAAAAATTGGAACATTATGGCGTAAAAAATAAATCTTTGGAAGTAATAGCATCTTACCTTTCTAATCGCATACAGAAAGTGGTCATTAACCGAGTAGAGTCTGATGGAGCATCAGTTGTTATGGGTGTTCCACAGGGTTCTATATTAGGACCATTTCTGTTCATGTCTATGTTAATGACCTACCTTATGTAGTTAACAAACATGAAGTAGTTTTGTTTGCTGACCATGCATCATTAATTTTTAAGGTTGATCGTAATAAGAATAATTTTGATGATATAAACTGTGCATTATCCCAAGTTTCAAACTGGTTCAACGTCAACAATCTTGTATTGAATGCAAAAAAAACAAAATGCATTAAATTCGTATTACCAAACGTAAAGCAACTGGAAATAATATTGAATATTATTGAATAACGAAGCTTTGGAGTTAACAGATAGTACAGTTTTTTTGGGTATAACTGTGGATTCTAAACTGAAATGGGGTCCTCATATAAACACTCTGTGCAATAAATTAAGCTCTGCTGCTTATGCTGTTAAAAAAATTCGTCAACTAACAAATGTAGATACAGCTAGGTTAGTTTACTTTAGTTACTTCCATAGCCTATTATCTTACGGTATTCTCCTATGGGGAAATGCTGCAGACATTGAGTCTATATTTATATTACAAAAAAGAGCTGTACGTTATATTTATTACATAGTATGTCGCGTAACTCTTCGACAGAAATTTAGAGAAATAAATATTTTAACAGTAGCTTTCCAATATATTTATGATAATATTATGTATATTCGTAAAAACATCCATTCATTCCCAAAAAAATCTGATTATCATGACCGAAAGTAGAGTTTTACTTAAAAACTACCCCCTTAACCCCTTCCTAAGGGTATGTCACCCTATTTACTAACTAGGTATATGCTCTAGGTACAAAATAAAGCTAGTCTGTACTTGATACTTTTTTTCTAGGCTATCGATACAGACAAAATTAATAATTATATGGATAAGTAGAGTTTTACTTAAAAACTACCCCCTTAACCCCTTCCTAAGGGCTTGTCACCCTATTTGCTAACTAGGTATATGCACTAGGTTCAAAATAAACCTAGTCTGCACTTGATAATTTTTTCCAAGCTATCGATACAGACAAAATTAATAATTATATAGATAAGTAGAGTTTTACTTAAAAACTATCCCCTTAACCCCTTCCTAAGGGCATGTCACCCTATTTAATAACCAGGTATATACTCTAGGTACAAAATAAACCTAGTCTGCACTTGATACTTTTTTCCACGCCATCGATACAGACAAGACAGTAGAATTTTACTTTAAAATCACCCCCTTAACCCCTTTCTAAGGGCATGTCACCCTATTTACTAACTAGGTATATGCTCTAGGTACAAAATAAACCTAGTCTGTACTTGATACTTTTTTTCTAGGCTATCGATACAGACAAAATTAATAATTATATGGATAAGGCTATCGATACAGACAAAATTAATAATTATATGGATAAGTAGAGTTTTACTTAAAAACTACCCCCTTAACCCCTTCCTATGGGCATGTCACCCTATTTACTAACTAGGTATATGCTCTAGGTACAAAATAAACCTAGTCTGTACTTGATACTTTTTTTCTAGGCTATCGATACAGACAAAATTAATAATTATATGGATAAGTAGAGTTTTACTTAAAAACTACCTTCTTAACCCCTTCCTAAGGGTATGTCACCCTATTTACTAACTAGGTATATGCTCTAGGTACAAAATAAAGCTAGTCTGTACATGATACTGTTTTTCTAGGCTATCGATACAGACAAAATTAATAATTATATGCATAAGTAGAGTTTTACTTAAAAACTACTCCCTTAACCCCTTCCTAAGGGCTTGTCACCCTATTTGCTAACTAGGTATATGCACTAGGTTCAAAATAAACCTAGTCTGCACTTGATACTTTTTTTCCACGCTATTGATACAGACAAAATTAATAATTATATAGATAAGTAGAGTTTTAGCTAAAAACTACCCCCTTAACCCCTTCCTAAGGGCATGTCACTCTATTTAATAACCAGGTATATACTCTAGGTATAAAATAAATCTAGGGGCCGAGCACGAGCGTCATTCGGTTCGATACATATCGATCGATAAGACATATATCTACAAAGCTAACACGCGCGTCCACGATATATACCGAATAGACTAATTTGACGCATTGGAAGATATATGTCGACTTTTATCGAAAACGGTACTTATTAACATTAAAACTAAACTGTCAGATTGTAGACAAAAGTCGATATATATACAATTTTTATCACGTTTCTTTTAGGTAATGATAAGTGTCGAAATTACTTTTGCTTTGATATTTTTATTGATTTAATAGCGAAAAACAGAACCAAAATTGTTTTATTCTCGTTAGAAAAACTGTTATACTTAAGTAACTATAAATGTGCGTGTTATGGAAAAGTTGCTGGAACAACTGGAACCTCAAAAAACATTGATATTGAAAAAAAACCTGGATGCCCAAACCAAGAAATAGATTATGAAAATAAGATTACCTATCAAAAAATAAGTATTTATGTTTCTTGAGTTGAATTTAATTAATATTAAAATACTTGTTTTATTTTATTATCGTGTATTTCTTTTTAATTTAATTTTATGTATTTATTATTATGAAGTGGCAGTAGGTTAGTCTTAATATTTTCGAACAAATCCTAGAGGGGACGAACACTACCAGAGTAAAACCCTTTGAACTTCGGTAACCCCCGAAGTACAGAGGTTTTCAAGTTCAGATAGGACTTGAATGCGGAATGTATTGATTGTGTAATGTAATTTAATAATTCAGCAGGCGCCTAATTCAGGCTAATAATTAAAATAAATCATTCACACGTCGCCGTATTGCTTAAAATTCAAAACATCCATAAAATAAAATATTTGATTTATATCATTGAAGTATATTATTATAGGGAAGTACCTTAAGGCTTAATCGCCTTACCAGTCATAAGAACAAAAGATAGCCGCCCGCAATACAAACCAAAATAAAAAGTGACACAAATGCGATCATAACCAATCAATGCTCAAGAAAATATCACTGACAATTCGTTTGAATAGCGTTTTTAGGTCTTAGACCACTTTCGTATCTATGCGTACTTTCCATTACATCTTTTTAATCCTATCCAATGCCTTAATAAATAAAAAAAAACTCACCAAAAAACAAAATATTTTTTAGGCCAAGGTAACGAGTTTTCTTCGGCTTTATTTTAATTTTGTTAAAAATATGTATTTTTAAAACTTTTTAAATTAAAATATTTATTTCTGTAACGATTATTAATAATAATATAAAATAAATGCATCGTATAAGGTAATAATTATTTATTTATTACATAAATATTTTTGAAATTGTCAACGAAAACACACTTGTTTTAACTAGTAGACAAAGCTCGAGAAACTTATCGATGTCGGTTTGCGTGCTCACCAATTCATATATATATTTTTCGACAGCAGACGGTATAAGTCGAGTAATGGAGTTGGTGTTAAAAGGGCTACCATGACAAACCTGCTTAGTTTATTTAGACGATGTTATTATACACTGTAAAACGTTTGATGTACATATTCAAAGTTTAAAGGAAGTGTTCGATAGGCTCCGTAAAGCCAATCTTAAACTTAGTCCTAAGAAATGTAATTTGTTTCATAACAAATTAAAAGTCAAATCATTTTTTCGTCAAGTGGGAATTTGGTTTTACTTTTTTGAAAAAGTGGGACTTTTCCTCGCTTTTCATTAGGTGGGAATTTTTCCCTCTTTTCATAAAATGGGATTTTTTTCCCACTGAAAAACAATTTTTTCGTCAAGTGGGACTTTTGAAAGAATGGGAAGTATTTTAAAAAGTAGGAAAATTTCAATTTCTACATTACTACTTTGGGACTTTTTCCTACTTTTAAAAAAGTGGGAATTTTTCCCTCTTTTATAAAATAGGATTTATTTCCCTTTTTTTTTTAACTTATAATTTTCCCCACTTTTTATTAAGTTTAAAGTTGCTAAAGTTGCTAATTTTTCATTAGAGATTTGATTTGAGATTTTTTCCCACTAAAAAATCAATTTTTCGTCAACTGGGACTTTTTTTAAATTAGGAATTTTCAATTTCTACATGACTACTTTTTTCAATTCCCACGTTTCCAAAATTCCCTCTTATCATATTTTTTCCGAAATTACCACTTTTATTTTACTTGAATTTAAAAGAATATAAAAAGTTAAAGAAAAAAAAAAAGTTAGTAAGAACATTGTCGCGGGCGGCGCGAGAGATTTATTCCACCCAATACCTCAAGTAAGACAAAAGACAAAACTCATAACAAACCATGAGTCTTGTCTTGCAGTGGCCGTGCTGCGACTGCGACTGTAGGATAAGACTGATGTGAAAGATTGTCAACGGACACGCTCTCATGTCTTGTCTTGGATGTGGCCGTGCTACGGGGGCTGTAGAGAAAACAAGAAAATTATAAACATCGCTGGAATATCTACTAAATACCAGTGTTAATTTTTTTTAAGTTATCCAATAATTAAGTTTAATAAAATTTTATTATATTTGTTTCATTATTAATTTTATTCACAATGGATTGCCAGTAATTAATTATATGTTTGGTTGTTTTTTTTTCTCCCGCACGGACAAGAGTTTAATAGACAAATGTTAAAAATATGATATATAAACATCTTTTTTTTTTAAACACAAAAGGAGTACACAAATTATAATATTTACGAAAGGAACAAAAAAAAAATAACGAAAATCACAACAAAATTATCTATAATATTAATAGTCAGGCTAAAAAAATACAATGTCAAACACAAAGGGAATAACGGAACAAAACAAATTACAAAAAAGTAACACCACGAAAATCACAACAATTCCACAATTATCTATAATCTATAATAATTATTGTCAGATTCAACTATTAAATAAATTTTTAAAAAAAATCCCCTCTTTTTAACAAAAATAAAGAATATCGAAAATGACGAACACAAATCTACGCATACGAGCAAGCAGTCGCTTTCTTTAGATATTAATTATACTCTATGGCAGTCGCAGAAAACATTTTTTTCGTTTGTTTGAATGCATGCAACTCGTAATACAAAATTACAAGAAATACATACTAAAATTCATAGACAAAACAATAAATGCGCGACCGTGCGTGACGGAAATTTCGCCAATTTCTCTTAATACCATTAAAAAAATGACTGCTGTCATCCCATACAAAGGTGATCGTCGAAAACAGAAAAAGCGAAACTACGAACCTCGCTAACGCGGCAAGGCGCTCAACTGCTGAGCCAACCAGGTTCCAGTTACCCCTCACGAATTTTGTCATTGCATGTTATCTACTTACACACAGACGCCCTTTATTAGCTTTTATTAGTTAGAAGTCCTAGTTTCTAATACTAGATGGCAGAGGAGTCTGTTTTTTATTTTTACTTTTTTCAGTATTTTATATGTATATGTATGTATTAAATGAATCTCCACAAAGCAAGGTGATTTTTCGTAACTATCTGCGTAATTTTAATATAACATTATAATATAACGTGATGCGCAACATGTCTTGGAGTGATGCAAAAATCACAACTGATAATATCGCAAGGAGATATCTCTTTTTACGTACGGTGATGTGATATCACATTACATTTAGATGCACTGTTTCGCGCATACGTCGAACATAGTAGATGTTCGAAAAAAAATACGTGTTTGTGACCCTGTGCTGAGATAGCATCATGGTGGCAGACGGTGAGAGATAAAAAGTGAGATTATTTTAGCTACATCGCCTCATTAAAAATATCGATTATATTTTTTCCGTAATCTTTAAAGAATTTACTTTAAAATAAAATAAAAAACAATCGCGTTTGAGTATTTTGAGGTAACGTTTTTTTTTATAACTTTGTGAGTCGCCAATTTTCTTATGCCACGCTTAAATCGCCAGATTATTGAAATATACCTTATCTTAATCTGACGCGCTCGAGTTTTTCTGAGGATAATTTTTTTTACTAATCTGATAGGCTGCCACTAACGAAAGCCTCTATATTAAGGGTTCATATATATGCCTTTATATTAACGGTTCATATATGGTAAGGGTATATTACAAGGTGTAAGATTTCTCCCTATATGATTTTCTGACGCGCTCGAATAACTAAACTCTGTCAATTAATAGCAGTGGCCAATTGCTATAGGGTTGCTGGAAGTATTCCATTTATTTCTATTCTGAAGGGACATGAGGTATATGACATGCCAACGCTTCTAGTATGATTGTACAAGTTTGTCAATCAATGCGAAACATTGTAAGCGGGTAATTTCAATATTATCTAGTTTTTCAGCGGGTAAATAATTCAGCAGGGTTAAATAAAAAAAATGATCGGGGCTTAGTGCCTCAATGAGAGTAGTGTTTAACTCTTCGTAGGTTAATTACTGGTTACCGATAACTTTAAACAAGTGCGTTTTAATGCATTTAATATTTCCCTCCCATATTCCTCCAATGTTGGGCGCATATGGTGGATTTATGCGAAATTCTATGTTCTGAGAAGTTCACGAATAATTGTTTTATTAAAATCATCAGTGGTTCTTAAGGAATATATTTCATTTAATTGTCTGCGAGCACCAACAAAGTTCCTCCCTCGGTCAATAACAATGAGTGAGACCGGGCTGCGGCGAGAGATAAATCGTTTGAATGCAGCTAGAAATGTTTCAGTCGAAAGATCTGAAAGAAGTACTAAAATTTATTTTATAATATTAAATGCAAGGCTTTAGTCGTCAGACAAACGTGCAGACGTATGCCTTCAGTTTGAGTACACCACGCTTTCTTACGGGTGTTACGTAGATTGGACCCATATAGTCTACACCACACTTTGAGAATGGTTTGGCTTGCGTGACGCGGAAGTCGGGTAAGTTTTCAGACGTAATCCAGTGTTTACTACGTAGCAAAGCTAGCAGTAAACTGGGGCCAGTGTGCGGAGGTAGTGCTCCACGAGGAGTTGGGTAATGCGGTCTTTGGCTGGCAGCAGAACGGGATGGCCGTTGCTCAAAGTCGAGCGGTGCGTATTGTAAACGACCACCTACCCTTAATATTTCGTTATGAAAAAAAGGATATAATTTTATTAGACTTAAGTCATTTTGGAAATGAGCAAATTGAATATATTTTATTATATAATTTTCAAAGGTATTTAAATCGTTATATACAGGGTGAATTTGAATTGGTGTACTTTGGGCTAATATGATGTTCTACTGGTCAATACGAACAACTTTTCCCATGGAACCATGTGTCGCAAATGAAAAAAAAAAATGGCTTCCCCATACAAATTGGTCATTTTAACTTTACTAGTTTGTATGGAGAAGGCAATTTTTTTTTTCATTTGCGACACATGGTTCCATGGGAAAAGTTGTTCGTATTGATCAGTAGAATATCATATTAGCCCAAAGTACACCCATTCAAATTCACCATGTATATTAATCTATAATATTATTTCATTTTAACCATTTAGAGTCCCTAAGAGCGAGCGTATGAATGGGGTGCCGTTCCGTGTCTGATATTTGTATCAGGACTACGGGCTTGGATTCGGGAATATTAGCGGGGATATCCATAGTGGAGTATGACGTCACACACCATTGGTTTTGCGGTAATAAAATCCACAAAGGTCCATTGAACCAATCATGATTAGTTATTAATTTATTAGGTGTGACGGGGCGGGAGATGAGATCAGCGGGGTTTTCACTACCGGGAACATGGTACCAGCATTCCGGTGGGACCAGCTCACGTATAGCAGCGGTTCGGTTGGCAATAAAAGTTTGCCATTTATGCGGAGATGACCGAATCCAAGCGAGGGTTATAGTCGAGTCACTAAAGGCGAAAATATTATACATGGTGAATTTGAATGGGTGTACTTTGGGTGAATATGATGTTCTACTGATCAATACAAACAACTTTTCCCATGGAACCATGTGTCGCAAATGAAAAAAAAAAGCCTTCTCCATACAAACTAGTAAAGTTAAAATTACCAATTTGTATGGGGAAGCCATTTTTTTTTCATTTGCGACACATGGTTCCATGGGAAAAGTTGTTCGTATTGATCGGTAGAACATCATATTAGCCCAAAGTACACCCATTCAAATTTACTCTGTATATGTGGTAGCGGTTTTATATATTTTTATTCGAAAATAACATTTTAAAAAAAATTAAAACTATATTTACAAACAAAATCTATAATAATAAATAAAAAAAAAAAAAAAATACTAATGTGGAAAATAATAATAATTAAAGTAGTCCCTGAATCGTAGTAGTCTAGCCTGTGGCATTGTGACTAAAATGCTAGCGGCATTGCTTCGTTGTATGGCTATATTGATCTTTATCTTCCTAAAGTAACCACCAGCTCTTGAATCACCAGTGAGATTAACCAGCATGGGAGCCAACTCTTTATAAAATAATTTGGCATCCTTACTCCATGGACCCATAGTTTCCACAGCGAAAGCAACAAAATTGTAATTTTGTATAATTATTGTATTTAATACGTTTGTTTGCTTTCGCTGTGGTAGCGGCAGATCCAGCCCGGCATGCAGATCCCTGTATATGAGACTGGGCCATAGCGCAACACACGTGGCGTCCCAAATTAACCCTTAAAGGAATTAACGTCATTCTATCAGGTCTCTTGCCATCGCTTCGAGAAATACCCTTTATATGAAAGCGATCTTTAACAAGTAACTTTTGACTGACAACGTTGCAAGATCTGCATTAAATACCAGCATTTTATCGGTTAACAAGCAATTGACGACTATAATTTAAATAAAAGCTATCTATACTATATGAAGGTAACTGACAACGTCGCTAAAACCGCAATAAATACCGGTATTTTATCGGTTAATTACCGGTTCTCTAACTAATACCCTATGCATAATCTTCCACTCTCTCAAAGGTTAGCTGGTAGAAAATGCCTAAGGCATTAAGTTCGCCTATGTACAATTTTATTTTGTAATTTTGTGCAATAAAGTATTTTAAATAAATAAATAAATAATACCGGTATAGGAGCACCGTAATTGATAATACCGGTTTTATACAGGTATTTTAAATACCGGTTGCAAGCCCTAACCCTGAGGTTTCAAAATTGAAGGAATCGAAACGGTGGCAAGCGACCTGCGGATAATATTATTCATAGTGGCCTGTTTGGAGATTCGCGGTGTTTAAAGTTATCTGTAACAGATTAAACTAATAGCGCTAAACGATAACGAAATATAACGGCGCACAACTCCAGGCGTGTGAGGGTAGTTTTATTTAAAGGAGCTATGCGAGATTTTGCACAGAGCAAAGAAACGTTAGAGGCCGCATTATCGAGCAAGCCTATACGAACGTATATAACAGCGCCGTAGCATTTTTCGCTGGCGTCTGCAAAACATAATAAAGATACATGAGAGTTCTTTGTTATGCCGCTATGTCGCGGTATTTTAATTTTAGACAAATTAATTATTTCGGATTGTATTTTGAACCAAAGCGTGGCGATATCTATGGGAACTTTTTCGTCTCATTCTAACTCTCTCTTCCAACATTCTTATACTAGGAGCTTTATATTAGCGGTTAGCGGGGCAAGGAGACCAAGCGGGTCGTACAACGTAGCGGTTTGCAATAAAATTAAACGTTTTGTACAAACAGAGGTTTTATGAGGATTGACGGTAAAAGTAAAATAATCAGAAAAGGGATTCCATTTTAAACCAACAATTTTAATTTTATTTTAATTTTTATTAATTTTAATTTCAACAATTTATTTGCTCGAGATGTTTCAGGAATATTTAATAAAAAATTTGGTATTGGATATCCACTTTGTTAAATTAAATCCTCTACTTGCAAACATATTCCCAAGGTGAGAATATATTTGAAGTGCTTAGTCATCAGAATGAACAGAATCCTCCATGTATGAATAATTTGTAGCGATACGTGCGGTCTCTGAATGTTTATAAGTCCTTATCAGTTTGGTACACACCGCGGTGATTTATATAATAAGCGGGGGACAGCGGCGGCTGATAGTCGGACACTTTTACTAAAAACCCATTGTCAATGTTTGACTGAATCGTATCATTATAGATAAACCTTAACGGTCTTATTCATAAAAAATCCTTAAAACACTCTTAAAGAGCTCAATAGTTAAAACGTTCAATAAGGCTATTGGCTCGATAACTTTTTTGTTATTCATAAACCTCCAATAAAGCTCCTATAACTATTTGACGTTTATTAGCTGAATTAGTGATGTGTTGATAGAAAAAAATAATTGATTGTCAAGAAAGTTGGCAGAATCGCGGAAAACCAAGACCATAAAAGTAAAAAAAAAAACGTTTTTGACACTTCTAATGAAATAATTATAATAAGGTTTGGCGCACACTGATAGAAAATTTAGTCACACTAGCTGTGCCTCGCGGTTTCAGCCGTCATTTAAATTAAAATAATTTGTATCAAAAATAGAATACAGCTTTGTTTATCGCGTATGTTGCATCTCTCTATATCTGTACCTATGTAATTTTTTATGATTGCATCTCTGTATGATAATATGTAACTTGCAAGTCGCAATACTTGTTTCACATACAACAAAAACTGTCAAGTGACCTAGTCATGTTTCTGTTTTAGTCTGTGGGTTCACCGGTTGGTTGGTACCGGGACTACGGCATAGATTTATTGTTGAGGTGGTAGTATCCTTTCATGGAGCGGTTACGAAATAAGCGACTGAATTTATGATAAAGCAGCGAGTATATTAAAATAGACTCGTAATGTAAACTTTATAGATTTTTTTTTTCTTTCTTTTTGATTCTTTGACATTTTGTAACCGCATCATTAAGCCAGCATAGTGGGAGCGATCAATATTGTAAAACGACAATGTATTTATCGATCCATTTATGGACTTTGTAGGTCTGCTTACCATCCGGTAGATACAAAATCACGTCGTGTAATAAATAAATAAAAAACAGATGTGACGGCAGTCGGCACCGCCATTCAATTTTTGTAGTTTGAAATGGCACAACTTTGTCTTTTTGGACAAATTACCGCGGTGAAACAAGATAAAATGTTAATATTTTTTTGTTACAAATTTCTGTCAGTACCTAATTTGGTTCAAGTCAATTCGAGTTGTAAAACTTTGAGAATTTGTTGATCGGAAGCCGACTGGGCATTATTATTTTTATTTGTAATATAATTTTATAAAGTAATAGAAGTAATTTAATAAAATTTTAAACCAAAAAATAAAATATGTATAAAAAGTGAGGTTAAAATAGGTTTATAGTGGCCTCCTGCCTTCAATAAAGTTATGGAGCTGTTATTTGACGTTTATCACTATTAGAGGTTTATTGAGCGTTTATGAATAACATTTTGAGGTGTTTTGCTATTGAGCTGTTATAAAGCATCAATAAAGGCTTCGTAAGTTTTTATGAATAAGACCGTAAGTCTATACTATTATTTAACTTTTTTTCTAAAGTTAGTAAACGTTTTTTAGCGGAGTTATATGAGTTACCTAAAGTATTAAGTTTCTCGCGGAAGGGTAAAGAAACTACGTACCGACCGTCGGATTCTCAATAAATATTTTTGTTGAAATCTTCTTCACATAGATGATCAACATCTTGGACTATTATGTATTATTTAGCTATATAACTTACGACGAGCCACTGTGCAGCCATATTCGGAAATGTTTATTAGATATATCTACCGATGCTGCAGAGTTGGCTCGTATCCATGCAGCGAGTTCATGGGAGTCTGGTCAGTGGCCTTACCTTCATCAAACCTTGGTACACTCCTTGGCAACACCAGCATCAGATTAGCCACCAGCCTCCGACTTGGTGCTAGCACTAATGCCCCTCATCGCTGCCGTTGTGGGGACTACGCCAATGAACTCGATCACCATGGTCTGTCTTGTTTCTTTAGTGCAGGTAGAGTACCTCGACATGCCACTTTAAATGATATTATCTGGGCGTTTGCCGTCGTCGCGTGATAAACATCTAGGTTCCAAAACTGCCGGTACTCCGGCGGCGGCAAACGCCCGACGGAATGACGATATCACCATGGAAGATGGGAAGACCTCTCGTATGGGACGCAACCTGCGTCGATAGACTAGCGCCTTCTCATCTTCCAAATACACCAGTTAAGGTTGGTGCAGCGGCTTTTAAGGCAGACAACACAAACGGCGCAAATATTTAAATCTAGATACAGATTGCATATTTGAGCCGTTTGGAGTAGAGACACTGGGACCCTGGGGACCGGGTGCTCATGGTATATTCAAGGTGCTGTCTAGAAGGCTCCTTGAAGTTACCCGAGATCCGAGGGCTGGTTCCTTGCACAGAGAATTTCCAATGCAATTCAACGAGGGCAACCAGCCTTATGGGGACGTTTCCCTGCTCCGGCAGTGATGTAGATTTAATGTTTTATATTATTGTCAAAGTGGTATATTATTTAAATTTTAGGTTTTAATTTTATTGCTAAGCTAGCTGTGCTCGCGACTTTGTCCGCGTGGAATAGTTATTTTTTTTATTATACAAACTTTCATCCCCTATTTTATCTCCTTGGGGGTAGAATTTATCAAAATCCTTTCTTAGCGGATAGCTTCGTCATACCTGCATGCCAAATTTCAGCCCGATCCGTCCAGTGGTTTGGGCTGTGCGTTGATAGATCACTATGTCAGTCAGTCACCTTTAAGTTATATATATATATATAGATATTTCTATAGCTCTTTTATTTTAGGTATATATTTTCTCTGTATAATTTTAGGTAATGTTGTTTAAAGAAAGTATAATATTAATGTAATTTGCAATATGTGTAATAAATATGTTTAAAACAAATCTGTTAATACCTTTGATGTAATTTATTACAACATTGTTGTGTAATAAAATTAGCAGTCGAACCGGTATATAACAACATTCTCATCTCAGAATAAATAGTTTTATTTTTCAATACATTTACCCGAGCGGTGGGTATAACATCACAAAACGTTTTACGATCGAATTGTGAAACCAAACTTTGTTGAGAGGTATCCCTGCTATTTTTTTTTAAACTGAAAGGCTGCGCAGTATAATACTGTCAGTTTGCGAAGGTACGGCGGTATGATTTATCTCACTCTCGCTTATGAGATATAAAGCGGTATTTGACGATGAGGTGTGCGGAACATTTTGAAATGTGTGACTTTTAGGATTGGTAGGGTTTTGTTTACAAAAGTGTTTTTTCATAAAATTGTCGTCATGCAATACATGTTTTTGTTGATTTGCAAGACTATTATGAAAACCTTAAGGCTACGTTCGCACGGGCGCTTTTTCGACGTTTTTACGCGCGTTAATTTAAACGTTTCGAATAAACCACATGACTTGTCAGCTATGTGTTCACGCGAGAGCCTTTTTACGCCGGGAGTTTTTTTATCCGTCGCGCTCCATTTTAAACGCCGAGAGGAAAGCGCCGACACAAATGCAACGAAGGGAAACGTACCGATATGTTCACACGAGCGCTTTTTTAACCCTAGAAGCCCAATCTATTTTGTCGGTACATAAAGCCTTAACATACGTCTCTGAGGCGTATATATATTAAAGATCGCCTGTAAGCTAAAATATACCTAATTATTTATATTTTTTTAAAGGAAATTTAAGGTTAGGATATAATTTATAATAAAACATACTTTTATTAATAGACACTTTTATTGATCACAGTTATTTATTACAAGAAAATAAATAAAAATACCTAATGTTCAAACTAAAAAATCAACTTCTCAGAAATAAACTGAAATATATATATTTTTTTAAATTTTAATCATTTTTAACATCGAATACTTATTATTAGGATACATATTAAAAGTAATCGGCAATCTTTTAATGACTAGCTATTATTTTAGAGCAATCTGCACAGATAGCAAGTATGTGTTCACAATATACATAATTTTTGGACCCTAATTTCGACATCTTATATTTTGTAGGAGCAAAAGGCGCAGTATTTACATTTTTTAGGCTCTGATTCTTCTGCCTGAATTTCGTTACCTGCATCGATAGGTTTTTCGATAATTTGGCTTATATTTTCTCATAAAAATCTTTTCAAAGTAGGAACTCCAAGTATAATATTATTAATCTTTATTTCATAAAAAAAATAGCAATAATAAATATAGTAGGCTGTTTCCACTTTAGGTTACCCTGTTTATTTTCAGTACGGTTTTCTCAACGAAAAGGCTGTGTTGTGGGAAATAAGCTCTTATAATACTACAATAAAACATTGAGTGAAATGTTACCTACTACTACTTATAAAATAAGAAAATTATATATTTTCTTCATATAGCGTCACAAATTGGCCTCTTATTAACTAGTCATTAATAATTGGATGAACCCACAGTTTTGTTTTTTGACTTCTTACAGCTTAAATCTCCATTGCTGCAATTTCATCTAAATTCATGACGCGTCCGTATCAAGCGCAAACTGCTACAAAGTGGTTATTTTAACGCTCGTTTGAACAGCGTCGAATGAAGACGGTAAAATAAACTCCCAACGCCGAATTTCGAACGCTTTATTAAACGCTCGTGCGAACGCAGCCTAACAGTTTTTACAAAAAGCGTTTTGTGAAACAATGTTATATTTTTCTTTAGGATTTAAGTTAAGGAACTTAGTGCAGTTATAAAGTGGATGACGATCGTTACTACAAACAACACAGTTATTATTATTGTTTTTATTTTGTGTGTTTGTGTTAATAAAATATGAGTGCAGCGCTTTTGTTTTGAGGGAATTTTGTGAGGTTTTTTGTTGTTTTGACGACTTCCTGATCGTCAGTAGAATTCGGTACGGTTGGAAAATGCCTGTATTGGGACCGGACCTTTTGTTGTAGGTACGCACTGGGTACTACTTGAAATGTAACCTCTTCGGATGATAAAACAAGACTGATTTATTTGAAACATTAAGTAAAGAAGATAATTATAAAAATGTGACATGAACAGATGACAATTAAATTGATTTGAAAATTATATGTTTTTTTTTTATAAAAAATGTAAATAATTTGTTGGCCGCTTTGCAACAGGCAAAGGCTGATTTTCATCAGCCGGCACATTGTGAATGTGAAGAGGAATGAAGTTGAGTGCGTAAAAGTATTTTAGATATTTGTTTAATGAATTGTTCTAAAGAATCAGAAGTAGGTATTTCTATACCTCTTTATTATTGTTCAACTAAGTTGATAGATTCCTTATCTAACTTATTAAAGGCGATATGCAAACACAGAAAATACGTTTTTAATATAGATATATTACTTAAATAAATATTTTGACCTTTATTTTTCCGCTATTAAGATCGCATTACATTGAGATCAAACAACGGCCCAACGCGTTGAACGGCCTGCTTTTTTATTCTGATTCATGACTTAAAAATAGTAGTATTTTTAAGTCTAGGGTATAACCACAGGTATAACATCGACACCGTATAAAATAACGATTATTTTATCATATAGCTATAAGTTGTCTAATAAAAAAAAATGAAAAAAATCATGAAATCCAGTGCTGCGTTAAATAAAAAATCCAGACAGCTGAGTTGACAATACAATTATGACACTCAAATTATTTACAAGTAGATATTATTAAAATTTAATACTAATTAAATTATAAAGTAACATATAAAATGAACTCAAAAATGAAGCCACATCCTTCAGATCCACGAAGCAACATATTGAAAGTTGGTGGTTATGATCCAGACAAGTAAATTAATTAATAATTTATGAACCACCTTAGCCAATATCAAACAAAATGCTCTTGGTGTAGATATCTCTCATACGCATAAACATACTTAACTCCTGTATCCCTGTAAAGAGGTTAAGCGCTGTGTAGGTAATGAACTCCCTTTCGCTCGATCTCTACATCCTTGAATGTATGTGTATCATCACGGGTGCCTTACGGCGCCCAAGACCGCCTAGACGGCCCTAGGGTACCCAGTGGAGGGGTTTTAATCCCACCTCGTCGTAGCCGATGGTATGAGTCTACACCGAACAAGTGGCTAGCTCGTTGCGATGTTTTGAATAGACTCAATAACCCATCTATAAACAGTTTCACAAGTTGGTATAGTGAAACCGGGACCGACAGCTTAACGTGTTCTCCGAGGCACTATAGTGGTGTTGTCAAACAAATGTACATAATTTTTTTAATTAAAAACTCATTGGTACACACCGGGATTCGAACCAGGGACCTAAGTGTTTTTAAGTCCCAAGGTCTAACCAACTAGGCCACCACCTATATAGGCCACCACCTATATCATTACTCTACATCCTTACTTATCCTTACTTCCTTAGCTTCCTCCACATTACTGGTCTGATTATTTTACTCTTCGTATTTTATTTAGAATTTGATCTGTGATTTCGCGCCTTGGTTGGGCACGTAATCCACTATCATTTTGATATACCTACTATTATTATAAGAGTTTTTTTTACAATTTACATATTGAGGATAGGCGTGAAGTAATCAATACATATATTTTCAATTGCAAAGTTTTAATTTAATTTATATTAACCTGTGAATGGTTATTATATCTATATTGAAGTTATTTTGTTACATGTAATAATTTACAAATAGTGATTTGCATCTGTCCTGCTGGTTTCTCAACATCTATAGTGCGTCGCATATATAATCTAACAAAATTCACAAAACTCAGCAGCTACTTGAAGATAAATTATCTAAAAGAATGACCGAGTTTGAAAGTCAGCTCGCGGTGGCCAAATCGGATCATCAGGGTACGACTGTTGAAGCCCTGGCTAAAGAGTTTCATGACTTTAAAACTTTTGCAGTGGGGATGATGACGTTGCTTCGCCATCAAGTTATTGAACTTCAAAAGTCAGTGGACACGCTGGTGACTAGAAGTCGTTTCGACTGCCTGCCGCTGAAGTGTTTTATGGAGAAGAACGATGAAAATCTTTCACAAAGTGTGTTGGAGGTGTTTCATAAACACCTTGGCATTAGTGATGTAAACGAGCTCTCCCTTCGGTCATGTTATCGTCTGGGAAAGTCTAGTGAGGGAGCCACCCGTCCCATCTTGGTAAGATTTGTTGAACGCATGCTGCGGCAGTGGGTGTGGGGCAACAAGACGAAATTAAAAGGAACAACATATAGCTGATCCGAGTTCCTCATTAAATCCAGACAATTGATGTTTGCTGATGCACGGCAAATACTAGGAGTGCGGAACTGCTGGACTCAGGATGGGTCCGTCATGGTGAAGACGCCTGATGGGACTAAACACAAGTTGTCGAGCCATCAAGATCTTAATGCTTTATCTGCGAATAATAGGGTGCGTCTCAAGTGCAACAGCAGCCCATCAGGGAGCGCTCCAAGAGGGCCCAAAGAAAGTTGTGAGAGGAGACCTACCTACTTTGCCTACGTTGCTTGAAGTTACAATTAAATCATAATTTACCTATCTATATACTTAAATAAAGCTTTTTGCTATTATAGTTAAACACAATATTTTGTTATTGTACCATAACCCATATCTTTTTTATTTAACGTCATTGAAATAACTGAAGTATCAATTTAACTAAAATATTAGGAAATAAAAAACCTTAAATCTCAGTATCACCTTTATTATTATTAAATTGGTATAGGTATACAATATTTTCTTAAAACATGCTGCGTTTAAACACTTGCTTTGGCTTGCGCGCATGACTCGGACAAGCGCCCGAGTACTATCGGGATAGCCGGATACCATTACCGAGAACGGTTCGGCAAATTGCACGAGTGAGTCAAGCTACAGAGTGGGTGTAAATACTGCCTGATTATGTTTTCAGACGTTATTTTTATATATGTTTTTTTACATGTTTTTATTGTCATTTACATGTTTTTGTGTACTTAGTTTTTCTTTGTGTTTTGTTTTCTTTTTATGTTTTACAGACTTAGCATGTAGTTATACAGTTTTATTTAAGTACCTAGGTAGTGACCACTTTACAAACTTTTTTAAAATGTATTTTTACAATGTATACCATTGTACCTATATGCAATGTAACTAGTTCATTTTGTAAACCATTTACCGGCAGGACATGCAAATTCAGTTACCCGATAGTTATATATCTTTATTATAAACCATTTTAATTTTATGAAAATAAATATTTAAGTATCTATATTATATTGTATATATATTTAGTATATTATACCTATTTATACATTAATATTATTATAATATGCAGAATGCCGATTCTGATGATGATATCTCATTTCATTCAATGCTATGCAGAGACACGTCCAGCGACTCCTTTTATGATGCCAGTACAGGTCTTAATACATTGTTAGCAGATATAACTTTATACCACACACATAAGTAATCTGAATGTCTGTCACATTAATGCTCAGAGTATCCCCGCTCACTACGCAGACCTTCTCGACACCTTCGACCGTCCCGAGGTAGTGGATGCGGTTCTTATCTCTCAAAGTTGGTTAAAACCAAGTTTACTCTCCACCACGTATCCTCTTCCAGGATACGTGCTCATCCGCAATGGTCTCACGGGCGCGGGTGGCGGGGGGTGGATACCTACGTGCCCACTTGCCTTACAAGGTGCTACGGTCCTCTCTCTCGGTATACTCGGGTTCTCCAGTGTATCTATTTATTGAAATTAACTTTAGGGCTTCGAATGTGCTTCTGGGTGTGGTTTACTGTCCTCCATCCATAAATTATTTTGCTAAACTGGAGCCTGTTTTAGAGGATATTGTACCACTACAATCATCATATAGTAATGGGTGACTTTAACACTTGTCTTTTGAGTACTCACACAGTTTATAAATCTCGTGCATTAAAACTTTTAAATATAATATCTTCTGTTAACTTCTCTCTTGTTCTCTTCTACCAACTAATCCTACACATCATCTCTCTAAATCCGACACTTGTAAGATAATATATAATTAATATTATTCAATAAAAGATTTAATACATTTTTAGTTATTTTATTTCTGTGTCACACGAATGTCTTCAATATATATTTTATAATTATCGCTAATAAAGTGCTAATTTTGAATAAAAACATATTTAAATATAAATATATTATACTTTACCACTGTCTACTTTACTAACTAATCAAATTGTTTAATTAAAAAAACCCATCCATTTTATAAACATACAGATGCAAAAACCTACAAATGAACTAGGACTATTGCATCCATTTCTTGTCGATATGATAGTCTCCATTTAGGGTGTAGTTGCGAAACGGTCGCTTAATTTAACGATAATGCAGCGAGGCTAAACAAAAGTAGACTCCTAATGCGAATTCGTCTTTATCGCCGCCCGTTTCGGAACCGGCATTAGTCAGCATAGTAGAAGCGATCTATGCTGTTAAACAACAATGAATTGATCGACCCCATTTATGGATTTTGTAGGTCTGCTTACCTTCAGTTAGATACAAAGTCACATGCCGTACTCTAGTAAAAAGAAAACAACATCATAATTATTTTTGAAATAAAAGTAAAAAGAAACTAATTCAGGTATATACCTATGTATTGAAAAGAATGGCTATAATTTCGAACAATTTATTAGAGGGCGTAAAACATAATTTCCTAAAATTATCACTTTCCCTTAGATTTTCGTTTGAAGTTACATTCCACCATTTGACCCTTATAAGCGACACTATCAGCTGGTCCAATAATAAAGGATGAGTTTTTTTTTTTATAATCAGCCGATTTGATTCCCGCCTACGAGAATATTTTTTTCAAAAATCTAATGACGCAGTTAGTTTTTATCAACATAGGCCCCGAGGCTTCTTTGAGCATTTTTCGCTATTCCTTGTAGTTTAGGATTTGGCCTAAGGTAAACTTGAAAAAAATACCCTGTATATTCCTCAAAATATAATTTTAAAAATATTTTAACGTCATTTTAATATACACTTAACTTTCCTTCATATAACACTTCTATACCTGGTGTATTTCTTTATTTTTCCTAAGAGACTCTTAAAACACACTTACCTAGTTATGTTTCAAAAAATGACCTATGTTCTTCCAAGGGTCTCAAACTATCTCCATACCAAATTTAATCTAAATCAAGCTTTTCTTTTTTACCGCCATCTGCCGGCCAATCGACGAATCATTTCCACTTTGGTTGTTTATTGAATCGTTTCGTTTTCTAAATGCGCATGAGTAAGTTCATGATTTTCTTCGTAGTTCTTCTATAATTTAACAGATGGCTTTTTCTAGTTGGTTATATGTATTTAAATATACGTAATTTCCATACAAACTTTCATCTCCCCTTTCAAAGCCTTTTTCGTTTTAAAAAGTTGTCTATGTCCTTTCTCAGGGTCTAGAATATATGTGTACCAAATTTAATTAAAACCGGTTCAGTAGTTTTGGCGTGAAAGCGCGACAGACAGATAGAAGTAAAGATAGTATAAAAGTAAATATAGTATAGAAGTAAATATAGTATAGAAGTAAATATAGTATAGAAGTAAATATAGTATAGAAGTAAATATAGTATAGAAGTAAAGATAGTAAAGAAGTAAATATAGTATAGAAGTAAATATAGTATAGAAGTAAAGATAGTAAAGAAGTAAATATAGTATAGAAGCATAGATGTATAGGTTTAAAATTTTTATACCTACCACTAAAATAAAATAAAAGCTACCGAAATTTATAAATTCGCGTGAAATAAAAATCAACCGAAATGATAAACAATCCACCGAAATGAAACATATACAGGATGAATTTTTCAAGTGTGCCTTCTATGCCAAATCCTAAACTACAAGGAATAGCGAGAAATGCTCAAAGGAGTCTCAAAGTCAATTTTGATAAAAACTAAAACTGCATCAATAGACTTTTGAAAAATTTGTTCTCCTAGCCGGGGATTGAACCAGTTGATTTTGAAAAAAACTCACCCTAATTACACCAGCTAATAGTGTCGCTTATAAGAATCAAATGGTGAAATATAACTTCAAACGGCAAACTAAAGGAAAATAAAATGCTAATTTTTAAGATAATACGTTTAATGTTTTTAAGCCCTAATAAACTAATAAATTGTTGGAAATTATGCCAATATTTTCAATACATACATGAATTCGTTTTTTCTTACTTCTATTTAAAAATATGATGTTGTTTTTTTTACCGGAGTACGGCATGTGACTTTGTATCTACCTGAAGGTAAGCAGACCTACGAAATCCATGAATGGGGTCGATAAATTCATTTTTTTAAACAGCATAGATCGCTTCTACTATGCCGGCTAAAAGATGCTGTTACTAAACGGGCGGCGATAAAGACGAAATTCTAATGAGTACTTTAGTAGGATCGCTGCTTTTTCGTCAAATTAACCGCCCGTTTCGCAACTACACCCTAAAATGAGACTCGACAAGAAATAGATGCAAATGTCTCCTGAAAACCGGTAAATCCATAGACTAAAACCGAAACACTTGAAGGTTTTTTCATCTGTATTTTCAATATGGATAAGTTTTGAAGATCATTATATCAAACGATTTGATTAGTTAGTAAAGTAGACGGTGGTAAAGCATGATTTTTCTATATATATATATTTATATATTTAAATGAGCACTTTCCTTTAGTTTGCCACTAGATATTACTTACCAGATTTTGATCTTTATAATCGACACTATCAGCTGGTGGAATAATACAGGTGAGTTTTTTTTTTCAAAATCAACCGGTTCGATTCCCGGCTAGGAGAATATTTTTTTCACAAATCTAATGACGCAGTCTTAGTTTTACGTAATCGGCCGGGGTCGATTTGATAAAACTGATGAGGCAAATTAGTAAGCGCATAATTTAACCGGCATTGTGGAAACTATCAATGCTGATAAACAACAATTCAGGTAGATACAAAGTCACACATGTCATGCTCCAATAAAATTTTTTTTAACCTATGTATACCTATTATATTTTAGGTTATGTCGTCTTCTAAATAATGGTTCATAAATTAGGTTATTTATTTTAGATACTACCTAGACGATGTCACCCTAACTACACTGACACATGAAGATATAACACCGAACAGACCACCCTTCTTAATCCAGAACAGCATTGGAATGTACCTGCGACCATTGACCAAAGAACTAAGAGAAGTTCCTTTAAGGTTTGAGGATTATTAAATTGAAATATTCCATCCATATTAATACATATTATAGTACCCAAATATCAAAAAAAAAAAATTTTGGTTCCTATCACAAAAAAAAACCCTTTGATCAACCATCCTTTAATACCGCTCTTGCTTTCCCCTCCCATCATACCACCTTTGTTGTCCAAGTTATTTGCAGTCGTCGCTGCAAGACTATGGAATAATATCTAGAACATTACAAACATATTGACCTGGTCACAAACTAATCTCTAGGCTTGTACTATTTGTAGCAGAAACAACGATATTTTAGATAATATATCTATTTTATTAACACTCACATCATGACAAAACGTACATTTTTTTTGCCATGTTTGGGAATTGAACCTATGAACTCCGGATTCAACGCCAAAGGCGCAACCACTAGTCTATGCAGGAAAATGACTTACCAAGCAAAATAAGACAAGCACCGAATAGACAATAATTTAGAAAATGAGTGTATACTTATTATCTTATAATATATAACTATTATATATCGTTTTTTCTGGTACACATAGTACAAGCCTAGAGCTTACTTTGTGACAAGAGAAATATGTGTAAATTGTCCTCCACATTATTATTATTAATCTGTTTTATATTTAGTGCGCATGCACACAAATCGCCACACATGCTTATAATATAAAGCAAAATGTATTACCTAAAAAATAATTCAAATTTTCAGACCTTCAGTAAAAGAGATTTCGGATGCAGTCATCGAGCGGAAGTTTCAAAAGGAGAAAGCTCTTTGGGCAGACAGACCTGGAGAAAACGCTTACGCTATGCATGAAGCTTTTGACAGATATAACATGAAATCTGAGAAGATGAAGCCTAGTAACTATATTTATACATTAAAATTATACTTTAGATTATTAGTTAAATATCTATTATGAACGAGTTTTTATTAAATATATTTTACTAAATGAATTGGATATCAACTGCATATCAAACTTTAGATTGTTCGCAGTAGTTCCATTGCCTTTGTTCCATGGTGGAACCACTACGATTTTTTTTTCGCACTAAGTTCCATTTTTTGGATCATTCCAATGGTTCTAATGGAACTACTGCGAATAATAAAATATGATTTTAAAAAAATCTAACATATTTTTATTATAGATGTAAAGGCCAGTGGAAAAAAAAAATCTATTGGTTCTTAGTTAAAAAAAAAATGCCTTTAACTTTTACAGATACTCAATCAATATTCCCTCGATCGTGTCAGTATGATTTGGATTGCGTTACATATAGACAACGACATGCTTGCGACGGTATTAAAAAGGTAATAAGTTGCTTCGAATTTTTATTTTCAACAAAATTTTATATACAGAATCACATCCTTACTGACAGCCTGGATAGACAGGATGAACAGACAGGTGTCTGATAGTAAGGCGGCGGGCATCTTGGAAAGACTTGCTAAATAACCTTGCCTATCAAGCCAGGCCAGATTTTCTCGCTGCCTAATTCATATTTTAAAAATCCTCTTTAGGGGGAAACTATTATAGAAAGTTGATTTGTTTTTTTAAATACTCTTTACAATGTACGAGATATTTTTTTTTGGAATTTATAGTATTATATAATATATAGTTATACAAATTCTAAACTTCTCTCAACTTCTCAACAACAGCAATTGAGATAGATTTTTTTTTTCTAAAATCAACTTGCCTACTAATTGTTTGATTTTTCTTTAAAAATTTTAAAGATTTTTTTTTTTGATTTAAGTATTTACCTATAAATTTCTAAAAACAAACTTAATCGCAAATGATTTATTGTTAAATATTAATTAACGTACCTATTTATGTTAAGGATCCAACAGGTATATGCGGTGATTGCACTGGCGAGGAATCTAAAGTAACTTCATCTGATGAACATGCTACAAGTGAAAAAAATGTGAGAAAAAGATGGTGTGAATATGCTGACCTTTCGGCAACCAGAACTTTTGAAGAATTAAAACAGTCAATGGCCAAGTAATTGTTTATTATTATGATTCTGTTACATATCGTTTTTAAGGGCACCAGACGTTTTAAAGAAAATTGTGACCCTTAGACATGAATCCCTCTGTCCAGACTCCAGACTATCTTTTGATTTAGAGTTAATAATAAAAATAAATACCATCACGGGTGCCTTTTTGGCTACCTAAAACCGTTTAAACGGCCTCTAGGTACCCAGCTGAGGGTTTAGCCCGTCTTCATTTCACCGATAGTATTCGGAGGCAACACCTAACAAGTGGCGAGCTTATTTGCGGTGTTTATGATATTATAGCCTCGTTGTATAAAGCGGCCACGAATCCCAGGTCCGGCCTTGTTGCCATCTGCTTAACCTTGGTGTCAGTTGCACTTGCTTAACCTTGTTACATTGATTTAACTACTAGGCTGGGGCCGCTTATAAGCTTCTAGCCGCTTCTGAAGTTGATATTGCCCAACCTAATAATAGCTATGTAATTCAAGTAAACAAGTAGAAGTTTACTTTAATTACATAGCTAATGTTTCAAGTAAGATTTTTCTAAAACTCTTCCTATAACTCTGTGCTAAAACTCTACTTGTTATTCTTTGAAACGAACATTTAGGGTAGCAAAAATGATATCGGATTTTTTTTAACAGTGTTGGGAGGCCATTCAAAACCGAAGCATGCAAATGGTATAATGACAATTATCCATTAAAAAAAATAGATATTATATTTGAAAAATTTTCTAAGTAAAAGGACACGTGCTAACAAAAAACAGATTGAACATAATTTGTCAAGCCCAAAAAAGTAAGAAAAGTAAAGAAGTTCATTTGTCAAAACCACTGTCAAATCTGACTAAACCCATAAAACAGAAAATTATTAGTTGAATATTTTATATACCTTAAAAATGGCAAAATCCACAGAACAAAAAAACAACTCAAAACCCGGCGAAAGTTTATTTCTTTTAGAAGTGCTAATTGACAAAGTAATTTTTCTAAAAAGCCCTTGTATTACTGATAGAGATTTTAAAACATGCATTAGCATAACATTTGCATCTTTAGATCCTATGGAGTTATGCGACGATGATACGCCAATAGAAATGGTGAATTCTTTTGTTAAATATTTTAATAGCGGTAAATCTTGCTTGTTTTCTATGAAGGAAAGTGATATAAACCAAGCTGTAAGTAAATGCCCAGTGAAGATAGTTATAGAAAAGAGTATGCCTTGTGGTTGCTTACCTACACGTGTGGTTATGGGCGAAGTAGCCGTGGATATGACCAAAGAGTTTGCTCAAGCTCGTCAGAAATATTTAGATGATCCTACTAATGTTGGGTATGAAGCTTTAAAGGACTCTTTCAAGATTAAAGGAGCTGATGGATCGGAGGTTGGAGAAATTTTTATGCTTTTGAGAATTACTTGTTTGGGAAGGAATATAGTGACAAAGTTTCAAGCTACTGCTGATGTTATGGGTGGTAAAGGAACTGTTATTGATGAATCATGTAAAACTAAGAGACAGCATCAATCTCCTGATGATCCTTGTGGTTGTGGAATAAAACACAGCTTAGGCGTATCATGTGACGATACTGCATGTCCTATACGTTAGTATTTTTATGTTATTAACTTTAATGTTTTACTTAATATACAATTAATAATTTTAAAGTGGTTAATTTTCTCATCAAGAATCTAACCTAATAACCGCCTTCGTGGTCTATTGGTTTGTCATAATATCATCACGTAGTGGGTTTTAATTCCAGTCGAGGCATAGTATTTATATGATTTTTTGTACAATTTGCCTTGGCAATTTTACACATATTAGGCTAGTCACAAATTAGGTACATGCCTAGTTTTTGGCTATATAGGGCATTATGTGTAAAATTATTATTGATACCGAGGCAAATTGTATATACAATCGTACACATACTGTGTTTGTTCTACAAACAAAGATACTAAAATATTTTATAAATCTATACGGAGGAATAACATACAGAAAACAAACTAATATTATTTGTCATATGAGTGGGAATCAAACTCACGATTTGCGGTTATAACGCCAATGCCGCGAATAGACTATAGAGGCGGTAATTAAATATAAATATACCTAATATGTATTAATATCGTGCTTCTAATACACGTGCTTATTTAGCAACTTGTGTAAAGGTCAGTTTTAGTTGGAAAATAATAAATATATTATGGTTTCAGCTCAAGACCCTTACAATAGCATGCCTTGCATACATTCCAAAGCTGTGTGCCCTTGTTCACACAAGAAAGGAATGCACCAACTTTCTAAAGGTTAATATTTTTCGTGCACTTTATTTAATATTTGTTAGTAATTTGTGTATGAAATACTATTGGCCAGTTGAATTAGCGAGGTTTGTTTTATTCTCTGCACCTTTGTATGGTAAATGATAATTAGATAGTCAATCAGCTAACCACCTAGTCTTATACTAGTTGGTTATGAAGCGTGTGTTCGGTTGGGTAGTTTTTTTTCATATAATGACACATTTTACGGTTCCACTTTAATAGGTTAATTTCTATATCAAAATAATCTATAATGATTATATATATACAGGGTATATACGAAAGAATGTACTTTAGGCTAATATGAGATTCTGCTGATCAAATCGACACATAGTGTTGCAAATAAAAAAATATATCTTCCTCATACAAATTGGTTATTTTAACATTACTAGTTCATTTTTAAACTTTTTTTTTTGATTATTCATAAATGTCTGTAAAGATTTACATGAAATAAATAATTCGATTTATGATTAGTCTGTGAGTTTACCGGGTTTCAAGAGACTATTGCATCTATTTCTCTCATGATATGGTTACGAAACGGGAAATGATTTGACAATATAATAAAGCAACGAGCATATTAAGTTGTTTCGTAATGCAAAATTCAGTGCTAATTTGGTAAGCGCATAACTTTAACAGTTTTTAACAGGCCTACTATCAGGTTATACAAAATCATATGCCGTGCCCCAATAAAATGTTACT